>JAMPIT010000467.1:6750000-16162500 GCA_026261815.1 Monarcha castaneiventris obscurior
CGTTTCAGAGCCTCCATGTCTCGCAGTATTCCCCCAGCTGTATCGGTTTCTTGCCAGGTCAGGTGTGTGGTGAGTGCTTCAGCCCTGCTACTGGTGCTGTTATGCTTCCTCCCAGTGCTCTGCTCCAGCTCCAGCTTGCTCCCTGTGCAGGTAAGAGCCCTGGGGTCTAGTCCCTGGTGCCGTGGCACACATCCCACCCCACTCGTTGCTTCAGCCAGGGGTGGGTACCGCTTCCTCATGTGATATATGGCCCCGTGTTGTATCCTGGAGCTCAGGAGAGCAGATTTAGTGTGAGCAGGAAAAGAATGACAGCTGCTGGGTCTTTTCCCCATGTGCGGCCCAAGGATAGGTGGGCTCATCTGGAAAGAGTGGTTGAAGCAGTGGGAGCAATCTGGCACCCCCGCCCCTGCAGTCACAGTAGAGGGCAAGGGGTATGCCTGGCTCTGGTGCAGTGGGTGCACCCTGCACTGGCACCCAGCATGGCACGAACCCCCGCGGCTGCTGTACTGCTGTGTGTGGTGAGAGGATTAAAGGAGGGGAATGCTCCCTGTGAAACTGCTTGTCTGCATCTTTTTTTTACCCCCTCTCTGTGGGTAGCCCAGCTGCTGGAGTCCCAGTGAGCCCCTCCAGCCAAGGCTGCCTGTTGGGGTGGGGGTGTCCTCAGTGCTGGGATGGTTGTGCTGTCCCCACGCTCTGCTTACCCCCACCAGAGCAGAGCTGCTGTTCCTGCCTCCCAAGGTCTGGCAGCTTCCCAGTCTGGGCATTCACCTCCCTCTTCACGGGCAGCAGAAGAGTTCTGCCTGTACCCCTGCCACTGCCTGCCTGCCTGTGCTGATCCCTGTCCCCCAGTGCCCGGCTCTGGAGGCTCTGAACAGCAGTGTCTGGCTCCAGCTGCAGAGTTGTGTTAGCTCCCAATAGGAGCATTCTGGGGCCAGGGATTAACTTTCCCTGCTTACTGCTAATGCTCTGGCTGTGCCGCCTCGGCTGGCCTCCGCTGCCCTTCCCCTCAGCAACGCTTGGCTGCTTAACCCAGACAGCGTGCCCTGCTCTCCCCATGGCCCAGCAGGACCCCTCCCTGCAGACAGGGACACAGCCACACCTCCGCAAGAACATACTTTACTTCAAACACAAGGCAACATTGGTGCCAAGAGCAGTGGCACAATGGGTATTGGGGCCCTCTGCCTCCCTCCAGCACAGCACCAGGGTCCGGCCCGCAGCTCTGCCCCGGGCAGGAACAACCTTCCTGGGGCACAGAGCTGCAGGACAGCAACTCCCATCCCCAGGAGGGGTCCCACAACATCCTCTTCTGCCACCCCCAGGGAAGGTAGCAGCTGGCAAGGGGCCCATGTTTAGCAGCAGATCACATATCCACAGCTCAGGGGCACAGACCAAGGCCCAGGCAGCAGCATCCAGGGCACAGAACACTCCAAATCCAACACACCTCCGGCACAGAGCAGCAGCTCTCCCCCAGGGCATCAATCCCCTCTGCAACGGGTCTGCAGGGCAGCAGGGATTAGGGCAGCTGCTTTTCCCCTGGCTCAGCCTCAGGATGCATCACCACTGGAATGAGATGGGCTCAGATCTGCGTGGTGTCCTGTCCCACTGGTGCTGGCTGCAGCCCCTCCAGCTGGTGGAGGATTTCATTTATGCTGGGTCTCTCCTGGGGATTCACTGTCATCATGGAGAATAGCAGGTGCTGCAAGGCAGCCGAGTGCCTGAGAAAAACACAGTGAGGGGAGGACCCATGTGGTGCACAGGACAGGGGGCCACCCAGGGAGCCTCCCCAGCTCCTCACCTGGTTGTGGAGGGCAACGTGAGGGGATTCTGAACCGCCAGGGCTACACTGTCACCCTTCTGGAAGATAGCATCATAGGGACCCTCTCCGAACATCATGCAGTACAGCACACAGCCTAGGGACTGGAGCGTGGTGGTGTCAGTGCAGCCCTGCACTGCGGGACGGGGGGGGCCAGAGGGCTGGATCCTTACCCAGATATCCGTACGCTCGTCTATGACGCACTGGCTCGGCACGGCAAAGAGCTCGGGGGCACGGTAGGAGATGGTGCAGCGCTGGGCAGCCCAGTCCTGCAGAGAGGAGGATGGGAATGAAGGAACTGGAGCAGGGACAGGCTGGTGAGGTGATGTCCCAGGCCACCCACCTGCACGGCCATGGCCTCCCGAGAGCTGTTGACTTCGATGCGAGCTTGATTCATGGAGCCCAGGTCCATCAGCACAGGCTGGTCATCCTCATCCAGCAGCACATTGGTGGGCTTGAGGTCCCTGTGGGGATGGACATCACCAAGTGCCCACTGGGGCCCCTGCCAATCCCCCCAGCCAGTGCTGCCACCCCTCACCTGTGTGCATAGCCCTTGCTGTGGATGGCTTGCAGCCCACGGCAGATCCCATGGAGGATGAGGAGGATCCGCTGCTCTGGCATGAAGGTCCCTTTCTCTCGCAGCGCTTCCACCTCTCTCCAGAGGGTCCCACCCTGGCAAACACAAGCAGCTGGTCACCACTGCTGCTCCTGGGCTGGTGGGGCAGCCAGGAAAGCCCCCCTCACCTTCACATAGGGCAGGAGAAGCCAGGCTTCGTGCTTGGCGCCCTTCTCCACCATGCAGTGGGCCACCAGGCGCAGGATGTTGGGGTGGTCGAAGAGGCCGTGCATCTCCACCTCGTGCAGGGCGGCCTGGCGGTCCTCCTTGTCGTGGCACAGGATACGCTTCAGGGCGTAGAAGCGCCCATCCTGCAGCCCCTCCACCAGGTCCACATAGCTGAAGCCCCTGCAAGGAGTCAAGGATGGCATGGGCTGGGGGCTGTGACATCCATGTTGGGGCCTTATGCCCAGTCTCATCTATGGGCACCCAGGGGAGGGGGACAGAGGGCAGCAGGAATCCCCCAGGTATGCACATCGCCCCGCCCCCTTGCAGGCACCTGCCAGGAACCCAAAGCATCCCCCCTCTGTATGAAAAACCTCACTAGCCCAAGCATCCCCACTCCCATGGCTCCAAGCACCCACTTCTGGGAATGACCAACCTCTCCCTGTCACTCAGCACGAGAATCATCTGCCACGCACCCCTATGCTGAAGCATCATCCCTCACCAAGCCCAAGTACTTCCCCAAGCCCCGACGTGACCTGAGCTCAAGCATCTCCCCACCCTGCCCGAGCATCCCCTGTGCATGAGCGTTACCCCCATGCCCAAGCATGTCCTCGTGCACAATCAGCCCCCATACCTAAGCATCTCCCCATGCCCGAGCATCACCCCGACGCCAAACCATCTGCCATGCACAAGCACCCCCGTGTCCAAGCATGCCCCCCGCACCCATCACCCCCACTGCACAAGCACCCCAAGGCCCGCGCACCCCCCATGCCCGAGCCTCCCACACACACAAGCACATCCATTCCCAAGCATCCCCCCCACGCCCGAGCACGCCCGAGGCCCGAGGCCCCCCCTTGCCCGAGCATCCCTCCCGGAGCACGGGGAAAGCCCCGGCCGAGCCCCCCGCGCCGCAGCCCGCCGCGCACCCCTCTGCCAGGCGGTGGAGCAGGAGGTAGCGCGCTCCCCCCAGGCTGACGGTGCCCCGGGAGCAGACGCACAGCGTCTGCCCCATCGCCCGTCCGCGTCATCTCCCGCCGCCGCGCCTCACCCGCCGCGTCACCGGCGCCGTCACCGACGGGCGGGGCGCCGCCGCCTCCCGCGGTCCGGCATCCCTGCCGTGCTGCGGCACCTCCCGACAGCCCTGACACCGGCCCCGTCACCAGCTCTACCCCGTCCCGGGGACGTTTTCCTTCCCCTCATCCAGCAGCAGCAGCGCTCCCATCAGAGCTGCAGCCGAGCTTTCCATCACCGCCTCTCTGGTGGAACAAGCAGGCTGAGCTCAGTGGAGGGGTTCTGCCTGGTGGTGACACTTTTGTGAGGCTCCTTGTCCCCCCACTTTGTCACTCCCCACCCCGCTGAGCCGGAGCTGGCTCGGGCGGCGTCGTGCCGCCTGCATCCCCTGCTGGGGGGGTTTGCGGGGGCTGATGTGCGGCTGGCCGGACCTCGGGGGTCGGAGCCGCCCACCCCTTTGCCGTGGTCCCGCCCCAGCTGTTCCAGCTGCCTGCACTTGGGGCCGGGATAAGGAAGCGGCCGGCGCTGGCCAGGAGTCTCCTGGGATCACGTGGTGGGGGTGTCCACGTCCAGCTTCATCCCCCATCCCGGGCCTGCCGAGCGCCCGGCCAGGATGGCGCTGGCGGCCCTCGCCTTGCTGCTGGCAGCGGGGCTCCTGCACACGCAGGTTAGCAAATAACGGTGGGAAGTTTGGGACAGGCGCACAGGACTGAGGTGGGAAGGATCAGGTGGGACGCCTCCGGAATCTGCCTTACTTCCCGATCGGTCTCCCTGCTCTTCATGCCATGGCTCCCTCCTGCAGCAGCCCATGTCCCGCCCCAATGTCCCGCTTGCATTCCCAGCTCTTGCATGCTCTCGCAGCACCCACCCCAGCAGCACCCGTCCCCCCAAATGCCACCAGCTCAGCCGCCGGGTCTTTAATTAGCGCGGAGGAGCCATCGGTGGAGGTTGCCCAGCTCATCCCTCCTGCTCCTGTCCCAGAAGGACAGTTCGGTACCCACTTCGGGGGAGGGCTCCTCCAAGAACCAGCCCCATCAGTGCCTGTCCCAAGAAGCATGGGAGGGGGCGGTGGGGCTTGGGGAGGTTCTGCAGCCCTCCAGCTCTGCCCCTCTCCTGCAGGCCTCCCCTTCGGCACGCTCCTTCCAGCTGGATTACGAGCACAACTGCTTCCGCAAGGACGGGGCCCCTTTCCGCTACATCTCGGGCAGCATCCACTATGCCCGCGTCCCGCGCCCTGCCTGGAGGGACCGGCTGCTCAAGATGTACATGAGCGGGCTCAACGCTGTGCAGGTGTAAGCCACGGCACAACCCTGACGGGGCACAGCCCACAGCCACCTCGAGGTTTCTGGGATCAGTAGGAACAGAGACAGGGAGCAAGGACCAACACTTGCACTTGGCTGTGACCCCCGGGTCACCCCTGCCAGACACAAGCATGAGAGTGCGCTAGTTCCAGTTCAGCCTGAGTTGCCAGACTCAGCTCAGTCTGCAGGCCAGTTCCCAGAAGCAGAGGGACCAGCTGGTGGGATGGTTCCCTGTCGTGCTGGGGTGCCCTTAGGCTTGCATGCTGATCTCCCCTCTCATCCCAGCTACATCCCCTGGAACTATCATGAGACGCTGCCAGGAGTTTATGACTTCACTGGGAACCGGGATGTGGAAGCCTTCCTGGACCTGACAGCTGAGCTGGGACTTCTGGTGATCCTGCGGCCAGGGCCCTACATCTGTGCAGAGTGGGACATGGTGAGCCCCAGCCTGGCACAGAGGGGCGATGGGTGGTCTGGGAAGGTCACAGCAGGGTTGGCCCTTCTGGCTGTCACACTGACTTCAGTGCCATGCCTGCTGTGCCCAGGCTGCTGCCGCACAGGTCACATGCCTAGCTGGTGCCAAGCACTGGCCAATTTCAGCTCTGTGCAGGCCCAGTCTGCTGAGCAGTTTCTGTGCCTCCCTCTGTGCCATGTGTGTTTCTCCAGGGTGGCCTGCCTGCCTGGCTGCTGTGGAAACCAGACATCACCCTGCGCACTTCTGACCCTGGTGAGGCTCAGCACAGGCCTCTGGCCACCATGTCCTTACAGCCTGGTGCCAGTCCTGGCACCCTCTCCACGCACCTGCCAGCTCCGCATGTGAGGTCTTTCCTATCATCTTCTCCATTTTTTGGGAGCCCCATAGTTTGTACTCCACGTCCACTTCCCCATCTTGCTTGACCCTGCCCCATCTGCTCTGTCTTCCGTCTGGCAGGCTGGCTGCAGGTGGGCTGGGGTGGATGCTGCAGCCAGGCTGAGCTGCCTTCTGTCCCCCCAGCCTACCTGGCAGCTGTGGACTCCTGGCTCCATATCCTGCTGCCCAAGATCAAGCCACACCTGTACCAGCACGGGGGGAATATCATCAGTGTGCAGGTAAGTTGCTGTGAGGCCAAGTCCCCTGCCCTGCTCTGAGTTATCTTTGGATGTGCCCCAAAAAACCACCTGTATCCCCTACACAATGACTTTACCCAGAAAAGCTCAGATAAATCCCTCCCAATTTCTGCACCTGGATCTAAATCCAAGGCCTGGGAATCTGAGGTACCTGCCATCACCCCGGTTGTGGTTTGAGGGACACTGGCAGAGCTGGAGCTCATGGTGGGACTGGAAGGCTATGCTCAGGACCCACCTGCACGTTGTCAGGACATCTGATGATGTCCAGAGGAGAGGGGGGATCTGGGTGCTCACCCCAGCGAGCAGTGGGACCTGTCTGCAACCCTCCCATGTGCACACTGGGTACCAGCCCCTGCCCTGTTCGCAGGTGGAGAATGAATATGGGAGCTACTATGCCTGCGACCATGGATACCTACGGCATCTGCTGGGCTCCTTCCGGGCCCTGCTGGGGAGCGAGGTGCTGCTCTTCACCACTGACAGCACACAGGCAGAGGAGCTGCGCTGTGGCACGCTGCAGGGGCTCTATGCCACCGTCGACTTTGGGCCAGGTACCCCTATAGGGGAGAAGCAGGAGGAGGAGGAGGGGGGGAGGAGAGAGGATGTGGGTGCCTTCTCTGTCCTGCTCAAACCTCCCTCTCTCCGCCTCCACAGGATCCAATGTGACAGAGGCATTTGGTGCCCAGCGCCGCGTGGAACCGAAGGGGCCCCTGGTGAGCTTGGTGTGGGTGCTGTGGGGGGAATGACCTGTGATGGTTTCAGGGAGGCAGAGGCGCCAGGCAGTGAGGCCAAGAGGGTGCAGGGAGCAGGGAGGACGTGGCTGACACCTGCTCCAGGCAGGTGACAGTCCCTTTCTCCTCCAGGTCAACTCTGAGTACTACACAGGTTGGCTGGACTACTGGGGCGAGGCACATGCCAGCACCAGTGCAGCGTGGGTGGCCAAGGGGCTGGAGGACATGCTGCAGCTGGGAGCCAGCATCAACATGCAAGTAGTCAGCTGGCAGAGGGCATCACCTCTTGCCTTCATTCCATGGGGATCAGGCCAGCAGGGCCTGTGGGTGCAGGAGGGAAGGGGCAGTGCCTGGTGAGCCCCTGTTGGGTGTGTGGGGGTGCTGACCAGGCTCCCTGGGGTGTATCATAGGTACATGTTCCATGGAGGGACGAACTTTGCCTACTGGAGCGGTGAGTAGAGCCTTGCCCTAGGGAGGGAGGGGCACACTGTGGGGCTGGGGGGCTTGGCCATCGCCGAGAAGCCTGCTTCAGGCTCTCGTTCTGTCCTATGGGGCAGGCTGACACATAGCCAAGGGCCCTTGAACCCAAGCTCATCCTCTCCTGGGGACTCCTTTTGTCCCAGTGCAGGGGCTCACGGTTCTGGGTCATGCCCCTCTCCATTGCACTGCAGCCAGCCTGGGGCTAGGTTCCATGCCCTGGGCTGTGCCAGAGCCCCTTCCTCCAGCTCACATCACTTCCTTGGCCAGGTGCTGACTACAAGGACCAGTACAAACCAGTGACTACTAGCTATGACTACGATGCCCCCCTGTCGGAGGCAGGAGACCCCACGGAGAAGCTGTTTGCCATTCGCATGGTCATCGGCAAGGTAACGAACCTGGCAGGAGGAAGGAGACAGCACTGGGCACTGCTGCTTGTGCCAGGACAGCAGGGG
Source organism: Monarcha castaneiventris obscurior (assembly GCA_026261815.1). Taxonomy (NCBI): domain Eukaryota; kingdom Metazoa; phylum Chordata; class Aves; order Passeriformes; family Monarchidae; genus Monarcha; species Monarcha castaneiventris. Next base: position 6,757,674 of record JAMPIT010000467.1, read on the forward strand.
CTACCAGCAAGGGACATCTCCCTGCTTGCCGTGGGGGGCAGCTGACAGTCTGCTGTTCAGTTCCAGCCCCTGCCAGTTGGTCCGATGCCACCTGCCACCCCCAAGTATGCCTACGGCTGGGTGGCCCTGCGCAAGGTGAGTGCCTGTCCTGAAGGCTGTACTGCCCCAGCATGGCACTGCTCAACTGGCCAGCACCCATCCCTCTCTTGGCAGTATGCTGACCTGCTGGATGTCTTGGATGTGCTGTGCCCCTCCGGGCCCATCCAGAGCCAGTTCCCTCTCACCTTTGAGGCCCTAAAGCAGGTGAGAGGCTGGGTGTAGTGGGGGACACTTGATGAGATGCTCCTGTCTGCCTGGCTCTGGCTCTGCGGCAGAGGAGCAGAGCTCATTCCTGTGCCACTGTGCTGTGTCCTGCAGGCCCATGGCTTTGTGGTGTACCACACACAGCTGCCCTGGGATGTCCCGGACCCAGCCACGCTGGCCGCTCCTCCCCACAGCATCTGTGACCGTGGCTACGTGATGCTGCAGAAGGTGAGGCTGTGGGAGCACACCAGTCCCTGGGACAGTGCTTCAGAGGGCTGTAGGACCTGCTGGCAGTGGGCTTGTGCCATGCCAGGGTCTTGGAGACATCCAGGGTGCTAACAACCACACTGAGCCTTTGTGGGGTGGCTTTTGGGCCCAAATTTGCCCCCTTTGGGGGCAGAGAGCAGCCCTGGCTCTGACAGGGCTGGCAGCAGGATGCTATGTGCCTGCTGGTAGTGTTGGGGGTGCTGGGGTCTGAACATGGGCCAGCAGCACTGACCTTGTGGCTTTAGGAGTACCAGGGAACGCTGGAGCGGGACGGGCAGACAGCACTGCCTGTAATGGGCAGGGCAGGGGACACCCTGGACATACTCCTGGAGAACATGGGCAGGATCAGCTTTGGGGCCAACACCAGTGACTTTAAGGTAAGGGGAGAGGGCCCTGAGGCTCCAGAGGGGATGGCCTGGCAACCCATGTGACCAAACACCCCCCTCTACTGCCACCTTTGACAGAGTCCAGCCTTGGTGGGGCCACTTCCAGTCCTGCTCCCAGTCCTGCTCCCAGTCCTGCACCCTGGTTCTCCTTTCATTTCAAACCTCCAGGATAGGGCTCAAAGACTGGCACCCCTCTCCCATTTATGCTGCCACAGCTGCCAGGGCCCTTTGCTCCTTAAGAGGGGATCCCATCCCACCTTTACTGCTGCAAGGGGGACATGCCCTGGGGTTCCCAAGTGTCCTTCTGACTGTGGAAGATGCTGCTGCTTCAATTTCCCTCCTGTTCCATCTCAGGGCTTGCTGGGAAACCTCTCATTAAACTCCAGGCCTCTCAGCAACTGGCTGATCTATCCCCTGGCCATAGACACTGCAGTCCAACAGGGCTGGCCCCACTCTGCCCTGCCAGAATCAAGCAGTGGGGGCAGAGTGGGGCCAGCCTTCTATACTGGGACCTTTGAGACACCTGGCATTGCCTGGGACACCTTTGTGAAGTTCCCAGGTTGGAGCAAGGTAAGGCAGTGCAGAACTGGGAAAGGGGATAGCGGTGGACCGGGACAGAGCTCAGTCCTATCACCATCATCTTCCAGGGATTGCTGTGGATAAATGGCTTCAACCTGGGCCGGTACTGGACCCGTCGTGGGCCCCAGCAGACGCTCTTTGTGCCTGGCTCGGTGCTGCACGTTGGCCGCCCCAACAATATTACGGTGCTGGAGCTGGAAGGGGCACCTCCCACTCCTCTCTTGCTCTTCCTTGACCATCCCCTTTACAACAGGACATTCGGCTGCAGCACCTCAGCCACAGAGTAAACACTGCTGGGCACTGGCCTCGCCTCTCACTGGGGCTGTGGGGATGGCAGGGGGGTGATGAAGCACAGGGGCTAAGGAAAGTGGCACAGGTCCTGGAACAGACATGGAGAGCTCCTGCCCTCCTCTGGGGACAGGCAGGGCCTGTGCTAATGAGTAAGGGACTGAGCTTGATTTGCACATCAGTGCCACACTCATCCCAAATAGTTCCAGTGCTCATGCTGACTCCCCCCATGTCCAGGGGGTCAAGGCACCTCTTTATTGACAATGTAGGTAGAGGAAGTAATTGCTAACATGACAGGGCTGAGATGCTGATGGCAGCCAGGAGAGGAGAGGTAAAAGCACAGCCTCGAGGGTGTCCGCAGGCATGGCTGCACATAGCTTAGGGCAGCAGGGTCTGTATGTGTCAGGATCTGTCATTCTGCAACCTATGAGGTAGCCATGAGAAAAGCTGGCAGCAGGACCCCCGGCTGGAGCCAGGCCACCAAACAGTCCTGGCCCCTCACACTAGCACATGGAGACCTCTCAGTTGTTAACTTTGCCAGTCACCACCCAGTAATATTCATGCCCAGAGCCTTGCCAGAGGTGTCCTGGAGAGTGACATGGCCAGCGCGGTCCCTCAGACCATCGCTGTTCCACAAGCTCTCCCTTGCTGCACAGCCAGTGCTCAGCCATGTCCCCACCACACTGGTCCTTGGCAGGTGGCAGCAGTCTCCAGCGTTATGTGTGGCCAGCCTGGGCCCGGCGGTGGGTTTGCAGGCAGGCCGTGGAACAAAAGGAGAAGTCGAGGTAATGGAAAGGGATCCGTCCCAGCAGGGACTCTCCACAATGCCAGCAGCGGCTGCAGGAAAGAGAAGAGCTGGCCCTGAGCAAAGGTGACACTTGCAAAAGAGTTAGAAGAGTAAGGATTCCCTTGCCTGAGCTATGACACAAGACACCAGCAGCATGAGGGAGCTGCAGCTCCTCTGGTCTCACAGGGCTGGTGTGCTCACCCAGTGGCCTAGCCAGGACATGCTCCCTGGAGGAGATGCTGCATGGGAACGTGGTGTGAGGTACTTGGAGGCAGAACAAACGTGGAGGGACTTGGTCCTATAAAGGTTTTAAAGCCCCTGTCCAGATAAGCACGGGGAGTGCTGGCTGCCAACAAACCTGTGGGGTGGCAGAGGAAAGTGAACAGGGACACAGGAGTGGCTGGGGCGTTGGCTTGCTATAGATCTGGCTGCAAGTGGACCAAGTCATCCTTACCAAAATATTTCAGGGGAGCAGGGCAAGAGAGGGAGGAAACTTTTACACAAGCACTACTGGGAATTGAGTGGACAGGAATAGCTTTAGACTGGAAATGAGAACTAGAGCGAGAAGGGCAGGGAACAGCTGTGCTGACAGGGGAGAATTTGTCTTCAGAGCCATGCTGCTGGGATGGTTACCTGATGTTGGCAAGACTCGTGCCGGTGTCCTGCAGCTGTGCAGCCAACCTCCGCTCAGCAGCCAGTGCCCTCTGGGGTGCAGAGACAGCTCAGCCCCGCAGCCCCTGGGAGCTGCTGTGCCCAGAGCCCACTGCATCAACACTGCCCTAGCCGGGCTGGATCCCCTTCCCAATCCTCACCTTCTCCCTGTCAGACAGGGCTGCAAACTGCTGTTTCTCTTGCTGCTCCTGCTCCCAGCGCTGCCGCTCCTCCCGCTGTGCTTGCTCCCGTTGCTTCCGCTGGGCTTTCTGTGCCCGCTTCTTCTCCAGCTTCTTGGCCTCCATCTCCTGTGTCAGGGGCCCTGGCACCTGAGGGCAGAGGGCAGGCAGCATCTCCCACTGAGCAATGGCAGGAGTGGGAGAGGAGAGCTCCGGGGTCCCTCTGCTGGTGAGGGCAGAGGGCAGGTGCCCACCTTGGCACGGCTGTAGTCATACTTGTCTGGGTGGTCCACCATGAACTTGCGGAAGGCGTTGCGGGTCAGTCTGTCAGCAGACACGCAGTACGGGGTCCTGTCCTGCCTGTCCCTGTGAGACAAGGGAGGCCAGCTCACTCACACTGCTGTCTTACTGTCTGCATCCCACTGGGCTGTGAGCCCAGAGACTCTCCAGAGATGGGCAATATGTACTACAGGCCACGATATCATAGCCAAGGAGGGGAAAGTTCCTTATTCCTATACCAGAATCCTCCAAATCCTCTCATTCTTGCCTCTAAAAGCCCCTGCATGAGGCTTTTGTCTCATCCTGGCCCTTGGAACTGCCTAGCAAGAAACTTGTGTGCACTTTGAGGCACTGCCCACCTGGTGCCATGCCAGACCAGGCTGGCAGAGAGAAGGGTGGTTCAGCTCTTAGGTCTCCCATAAAAACCCCAGACTTCCTGGATTGTAGAGACCAATCCTGGCTGTCCCAGGACAAGGGTGGCACCAGTTTCCTGTGGCTGAGGAAACTCACACCAGTTTCCTGTGTGTGAGTTGCTGGACTCCCACAGCAGGGGTTGTGAACCACAGGGCGCCCTGCAGTCGTACCTGAGGGCAGGGTCCGCCCCCGCCTCCAGCAGGATACACACAGCCTCAGCCTTGCCTGCCCGTGCTGCCACGTGAAGCAGGGTGCAGCCACGCTCATCCACAGGCTGGTTCAGCAGGGCATGGGCCACATCCAGAGACAGTGCCATCTCCCCATCCTCACTGTGCCCTGGCAGGCCCCCGTTCTCTGGCACACCCAAGAGGTGCCGCAGTGTCCGCACATCCCCTGTCTTGCAGGCAGTGAACAGAGCATCGCAGAGCTGGGTCTTAGGGTCTCCTGTGAGGGAAGAGGAGTTGGATGGGCAGACTGGGCAGAGCAGCGCTCTGGTCTGACTAGGGAACACATGCAATGCATCGTCTCACTAGCTGGATTTGGGCACTGCAGGATCTCCAGCACCTTCAGAGTCTGTGGCAATGTGCTATGGCATTGCTAGGCACTGTTGGCAGCAGCCAAGTCCTCTCCTGAGGTGAGACCCACTCCAATCCCCCCCAACACACCTGGCTTAGCCAGCTGCTGCCTGGCCTCCCTGGCTCAGAGCTACAGCTCCAAACACACAACTCACTCAAAGGCAAATGACTGCACTAAAGACTTCTCACACCCAGCTGGTCTGGGCACCTGCATGACAACATGCTCTTCAGCCCACTGAAAAGCCACCAGTACATGGGGCAGGCATCCAGCATCGCAGCTCCCGACCCCACTTACCTCCATTGCTCCAGGGAAGCAGCCCAGCCTCAGCCTCCCCCTGCAGCTCTGTCACTGGCTCCAGGTCAGGCTGCCCACACTGCTGTCCAGTCTCTTCAGCACAAGGCCCTGCACAGGCAACACATGGTGAGGAAGAGGATCAGGGCCAGCCTGCATCCCAGCCAAGGCCTTCCTACACTGCCCCTGCCAGTTCTTTCCCCTCACCTTTCTCCACCTTCTTGTTCCTCTTCTTCCTCCTTTTGCGGTTTCGCTTGGGCATCACTTCGAACTCCCGGAGGTCCAAGGTCCCCAGTGTCACTTCCACAGTCTCCAGTTCCCCTGCAGGGCTTTCCTCCTCCTCTTCCTCCACCTCTGGGGCTGAGGGGGGTGATGAGACTGGGGCTAAGGCCCCGCACACAGAACGAATCACTCGGGGCTCTCAGCCACGAACACCCTGTCTTTTTCCTGTCCAGCTACACTCTGAAAATCCCCTCTGGGCCACAAATCTGGCCCACGCCATAACATCAGACCGCTCCTGCTTGCTCAGTCATGTCTCCCTCCATGGTTCAACTCACCAGTTGTGTCCTCCTGCAGGGAATCCACCTCTGCTTTCCGCTGCCTCTTCTGCCAGACCTTACGGGGGGACCCAGTGATGTCCTCCAGTGGTGTGTCCTTCCCTGGGCAGCAAGGGTGCTCCTGTCATTGCCTGGGGACAGGGAGCACCCCATATCTCCAGGGACTGAGGGCTGAAGAGCTAGCACCTCCACCCCATAGGGTAGCATCCCCTAATGCACAAGGGACCATGCCGGCCCACCTGCCCTGACCCATGGGCACAAGGGCTGGTCCAACTCACCATACACCTGCAGGCTGGCCAGCGTGGTGTGGACTCGCAGCACCTCTCGCAGGGTGGCCCTGCGGGTGCTGATGGGGATGTGGCAGATGCGAGGGTCCCCTCGGGTGAGGGGTGGGTTCCTGCCGCTGAAGAGCAGCGCACGGTTGTGACGAGGGGCACGGAGGAAGATGCGCTGAGCTTTGTTCAGGTGCTGTGCCCAGGCCGCCAGGAGGTCCTGAATATCCTGGGGAGAAAGGAGAAGTTTAATGGGATCCTGAGCACATTATGTGGGCTAAACGTAGCTCTGGAGCAGGGACAAATCCAGGACAGAGTGGCCTCAGTTCGGCCCTTCTCCTTTTCCAGAGCCCACCGCCCTCCTGCCATGCCCTCCTGCAGCAGTGTGGAACCAGCTGACAGAGCCAGCCAGGATCACTCTCCCTGCCAGGAGCCCAGCACTGTGGTGCCTCCTCACCTTGAGCAGTGCAGCCTCGTTGTAGCGGCGCAGGGAGGCCCCAGCTGATCTGGGTGCTGACCCTGGGGTCTGGGCATCCCGAATGCCCTGGGCTGTGCCTCGCCGTGCTCGCACTGTGTAGCGGTGGAAGGTCTTGTGCTCCTGCACCTGCGGGCTGTGGAAAGGGGCAGGCATGAGCAACAGAGTTTAGTGTGCATGGGATTAACATGCAAAAGCAGCTCCAGCTGACTGTGTCCAGAGGGGCAATCCCGCTGTCCCCCCGTACTCACCCCCGGAACACTGCTCCTGCGAAGTGCCCGCCACCCATCATCAGCACAACCCAGAACGTGCTTGCACTGAGGCTCTGCAGCGATGCTGTCAGCTCTGCCGTCTCCTCAATGTCATCCTGATACACAGACACCCTTGCTAGCACCCATGGCATTACCTCCTTACCTCTTGCTGCCCCCAGGACAGACACCAGCCCCTCTGCTGGCACCAGAAGCAGGTTTCTGGGAGCACCCCAGAACCAAAAAACAGGCCACCAACAAGTCTGGGGCTCTGACCTGGCACCAGAGTCCACCCTTCCTATCACAGGAGGTAGGGGATGGTCAGAGAGACATCTACACCCCAGTGTCTACACACCAGTGCCACCAACCTTTTCTGGGGTCCCTCTCCCAAAAAAGCTGGGCTGTGACTTGCCTTCCCAGTGACCAGCACGCAGCGGTACACAGAGATGAGCTGGCCCTTCGCATTGCGCAGCAGCACTTTGTGGGAGCGGGGAATCTGGGGGGTGCAGGGGCTGTCACTGGCAGAGGGCACCAACTCTGACTCACTGCTCACATCAGAGCTATCCGAGTCGGATCCTGAGATGCTGGAAACATCACCTGCAAGGAAAGAAAAAAAAGATGCAGTGAAACAGAGCAGAGATCAATGAACAGCTTCCCAAAAACTCTGCAGGTGACTTCAAGGGCACTTGCAGAGTGCCCATGATCCCAGAAATGTTCTGTTAAATAACCCTATATATCACAAAGGGGCTGTGGCCTGGGAAGACAGGAGTTTGGGGCTCTGGATCCCCAGGTATACTTAGGCAGGGTCTCAGTTAAAACACCCCCTTCTCCCTATAACAAATCATAACAGGTCAGGAGCAGTTCTGGACCCTGAGAAGACCCCACAAGGACAGAAAAAAGGGCCCCTGTGCTGGCAGATGCCTCATCCCTGCACAGAATAGCCCCGATGAGGTCACTGACAGCCCCTGGGCTTCAATGCAGACAGCCCAATTCCTCACCTGTGCGGGTTTTCTCCTCAAACACTTCGGCAGGCAGTGTTCGGCGCCCCAGGAGTCGCTGCTTCAGGTTGAAGCGGTGCCAATCTAGACGGTAGTGCTCAGTCTGTGGAACAAAAATATATGAGCTGGCAGCATCTTGGAGGTCCATGAAAGCCATCACCACCAAAGGGCATGAGGTGAAAGACCCCAAGGGCTAAACTGATGCCAGGATCCTTCAGCGGTCCTGACTGGAAAACGGCACCATTATTAACGAATAATATTATTAACGGCACTATTATTACCCGTGAAACAGTTAACCTGAACAAGTGCAGGCCTGTGCTGCATTTACCCTTTACTTCCAGTAAATGATACCTTTAATTGATAATATATAAGGTTTGCACGCCAGATCCCAAAAAGACATGAGCAATGGGCAAGCAGCCAGCACTGGGCTGCACCACGCTGGGGCTGAGCTTCCACAGCAGGATCCCACCAGTCATGCCAGCCCCACTCCCACTGCACGCTGCCTGCTCAGCCCTGCTCACCTGCTCCTCCCGGCTCGCAAACACCTGCCCGCAGGTCAAACAACACATCCTCTCTGGCACTTCGGCGACCCCATGGGCCTTCTCCTCACAGCTGGGTGCTGTAGGTTTCTCTGGAAGAACAAGGAAGGGCTGTGCACAGGCAGCCCCGAAGGCTGCACTGCAAGGAGCGGAGCCTCCTGGGTCCCTCCACAGCCATCCAAAGAAACCTGTGGCTGAAGGAGTTTTGGGGACCTTGGGTGTCACCGAAAAAAGCCTATTTACCCACCCACCAGGCAGCTCCCACGGCCAAGCTCCGGGGTGATCACCCAAGCTGAGTTGGGGATAGAACACCAAACGCGTGGCGGACACGAGCTCAGCCAAACAACTTCCATCCCGCCGTCCCCGCGGAGCCGCACGCACCGTGGCTCACGGGTGCCAGCTCGGGGACACCCGCATCGGCAGCAACTCCGGTGACAAGGGTCAGCCCGCGCACCAGTTCGGGGTCCTGAGCGGCCTCAAACACCGACCTGCTCTCCGGCATCGCTGCTGCTGCCAGCGGACGGGACAGCGCCTGAGAAATGGGCCCGTCGGGATCCACCCGCCGGTGACCGCCCCGACACCTGCCCCACCGCTCTGCCCCCGTCCGAGCCCTCACTGCGGCCGGGACCCTTCCGCCGCCGCTGCCCCGGGAGCCCCGCACCGCGCCCGGGGCCACTCTCCCCGCGATCCCCCTTCCCTAGGCTGCTGCAGCCCCACCACGGTCCCAGCCGCTGTAGCCCCCTGACCCCCTCAGCCGCTGTACCCCCACCACGGTCCCAGCCGCGGCACCCCCGTGTCCCCCTCAGCCGCGGCACCCCCCTGTCCCCCTCAGCCGCGGCACCCCCGTGTCCCCCTTCAGCCGCGGCACCCCCCTGTCCCCCCTCAGCCGCGGCACCCCCCTGTCCCCCCTCAGCCGCCCCCCGTGCCCGCCCCGCCGCTCACGCGCTGCCGCCGCCACCCGGCCCGGAAGCGCCGCCCGTCACATCCCGCGCGCCGCCGCCGCGGGTCCCGCCCCTGCGCGCCCATTGGCCGTCCGCGTCCCGCCCCCCGCCCGCCATTGGCCGCCGCGCCTGCCAGTCGCGGGCGGGGCCGAGAGGGCCGGGCCGGGCCGCGCCGGGCCGGGCCGGGCCGGGCCGGTGGCGGCGGCGGCGCGGGGCCCCGCCATGGCCCATTTCGAGACGCAGTACCAGCGCCTAGAGAGCTCCTCCACCGAGTCTCCTCCCGGTGGTGGCGACCTGCTCGTCCACGTCCCCGAGGGCGCCAAGTGTGAGCGACGGCACGGGCACCGGGGGTTGGGGCCTGGGCGGCGGCGGGGTGCGGGAGAGAGCGGGGACGCGGGGGAGCGGCTGGACACCGAGGGGAGCCGGGGTGGCGGCTGCGGCGCTGGGCTGGGGCCTCGGGCGCCGGGGGCAGCGGGGAAGGGGTAGGTTGTGCCGGTCACAACACCAGGGGTGGGTGTGCTGAGGGTCCCTCACCCTGTGCTGCTTCTTCCTTCAGCTCCGTGGCATCACATCGAGAACCTCGACCTTTTCTTCTCTCGCATATCCTTTTGCAGGGCGAGGGTCAGGCGGGTTGTGTCCCCCTCCTCCCGGCTCTAAGTACTGGGAAAACATGGAGCTTGGTGTCACTTGGAGCTTGTGCAGTGTCAGCCCTTTCCTGTAGGACACTACACAGCTCCAGAGGCGCTAACAGAACCCCCACACCTTGGGATGCTGTCACTTGACACAGGGTCATACAGGTGCTTCTAGGAATTCTTGGGAGAGTGACGATGGTACTGTTGTAGTTACAGTTAATGCTTTATATTCTTAACAGGATTTTATTGCTAACGTGGCATTTACAATCAGAGTCGCACAGGATTTCTGTAGGCAGAATCAGTGTAGTACGATTTTATAAGTAGCATAGAACAGAATTTCAGAGTATCTCTTAGTTTGTGGTTTCTAATCATCTAGACTCTCTACAGATCTGGTCGTATCTTAATATATGGCTTGCTGTATCAGTGTAACGATCATAATGTAGACTCAAAAATCACGTAAAAGAATGCGAGTCATTCACTTAGTCCTCAGAGGAAGCAGATGACAATGGGGGTGTCCCTGGTACTGAGGGGTCCTGGGTCTCACTGTCCAGCAGCAGCTGTGATACAAATTCCCACTTAGGATTTGTAACTCCTTGATTTTGTGGATAGTGCTCTGGGTGCTGTTATTACTTCCCTGTTCTGTGACAGAGTCATCACCTCTGTTGGGTTGGCCGTGTGCCTGGGACCTTCAAGGACAGCACGGAAGAGAGTAATCAGCCTGGCGCCAAGGAATCTTGAGGCCAGTAGGGAGCAGAAGGAGAAACCCATTTGATTTATTTACTTGGTTCACAGGACCTTCTGCACCGGATAACTGGGGAAAGGGTGACCCACTAATTGGTGACGCACTCGGTGACAGAGAAGTGCTGCTTGCCTTACAAAATGGTGTTAGTTATGCTGACCACATTGCTGGGGCCAGGAGAAGGAGCTAGGTGCCACTAAATGCATTTTTGTCTGTCTCTGTCTTGTTCTGCCCTACCCTGCCCTGCCCTATCCACCCTTGTGCAGCCTGAGTGCGGGCTGAGTTTCTGCTCTGTGCTGGACAGACCCCGCTATGGGTATTGAGTGGAGGAAGAAAAGAGCATGAATGAAGCCAAGTCCTACCCCAGCTATGCTTTACCTGGGTAGAGTGTGTTTTCCTGCAGTGGGGAACCAACTTGCTGATGAGTAGGGGTGGAAGAGATTTTCTCTTGGTGGTGAAGGGAGACTTGGCTGAGGAGCTGTGGAATACCAGTGGGACAGAAGCCTGTCCACCCTTCATCAGAGAGGAGTCTTCATGCTGTTCTCCTTGACTGTAGCTTTCACGTCTATAACCTGCATCAGAAGAATGGCTTCACGTGCATGCTCATTGGAGAGATCTTTGAGCTCATGTAAGTGCAGGTTCCCCTCTGTTGTGGCTGTGACAGCTGCTGGGGAACAGCCAAGGGCACTTGCCAAGCTCTTGGGGCTGTGTGGGTGGAAGGGTTCCTTTCATAGTTGTCATCTCCCTTTCATTAGGATTTTCCATGCCCCAGACCTGCACTTCACTTTGAGAAACCATTGCCTGTGAGCTTTCCTGCTGCCATGGCTGTGGGATTGCATCTCTATGACATATGACCCTGGCTGCTTCATGTTTTGGGGTGGAGCAGAAGGGTGATTCCCTCACATCACTTTTCTTTTTTCACAGGCAGTTCATCTTTGTGGTGGCATTCACCACCTTTCTTATCAGCTGTGTTGATTATGACATCCTCTTTGCCAACAAAGCATTAAATCACAGCCAGCATCCCAGCGAGCCCGTTAAGGTGACTCTGCCAGATGCTTTCCTGCCTCCAAATGTCTGCAGTGCAAGGTAGGGGCAGTGGAGGGCATGTTAGCCACTGCTCTTGTTTTCCTCAGTACTCAGGGCTCCTGTCTGGGCCTGCATCCCACTACTTGCCTCTTCTTGCTTGCAGAATCCAGGCAAACAGCTTCCTCATCTGCATCCTGGTGATAGCTGGGGTTTTCTGGATCCACCGACTCGTCAAGTTTATCTACAACATTTGCTGCTACTGGGAGATTCACTCTTTCTACATCAATGCCCTGAAAATCCCCATGGTAAGTGGCTGAGCCAGGGGCCACATGTGGGGCTGCTGAGGGTCGTGAGAGGCATTTGCTGGTTGGTTGCAGCTTGCCTTTACGCCTCTCCACTTCTCAGTCTGACTGAGCGCTCTTCCCTCTGCTCCATAACCACATGGTCTCCTTTCAGCCTCTTCTCCAGCTGCCAGCTTATTCCATGTTAACCCCTCTCTGCCCAGTCAGCCTCTCTGCCTGCTGGTGCATGCTTCTGCCATATGCCACCCAATATGTGCATTCTTCAGCGGTGGCCTTTTCTGTGATGCCTTCCACGCAGAAGGCATAAGCAAGGATATCCTCATACTTCTCTGGCATGTGGACAACCTCAGCTTCCTTGTTTACTTGGGAGGCTTGGAGCTACTTAGTTGTGAAGGTCACACAGGAGATCAGTGTGTCACAGGTGGGGTTTGAGGCTGGCACGTACATCCTAGTCCAGAGTCCTTGCTCTGATGGACAACATGAAAAAGCATCCTTTGAAAGGAGAAAGTGTCTTGAGAAAGGTGGGGTGAACCAAGAGGCGTGGTTTGCCCCCAGTTTTTCCATGGGTTCCCTCTGGGATGCTGCTTAAGTCCCTTCCCTGTTTGTTTCTCCCTGCTGACTCCAAATGGCAGCTCTGGGAGGACCCATGGAAGCCTGGACCTGTGTTTGTGCCTCCAAGGAAGCTGGTGCATGAGTGGCTGGGAAACAGTCATCTGTGCTAATCTAGGGGGTAAAGGGCACCAGGGCAAGGTGTGGGGTTTGCCTGCTGCAGGCTGAAGCGGTGCCAGAGGGTGCCTCATGTCCTGGTGTTGCATGGACTTTGTCACACCCCAGGTGTGTGCTGGGACCTGCTACTTGGGTGGGCTCAGCCTGGCTTCTGTCCCTAGAAGCTTCTTGCCCCTGATCTTGCTGCTTGTCCCCTTCCAGTCCACCCTGCCCTACTACACCTGGCAGGAGGTGCAGGCCCGCATTGTGCAGATCCAGAAGGAGCACCAGATCTGCATCCACAAGAAGGAGCTGACAGAGCTGGACATCTACCACCGCATCCTCCGTTTCAAGAACTACATGGTGGCCATGGTGAACAAGTCGCTGCTGCCCATCCGCTTCCGCCTGCCTCTGCTGGGAGACACCGTCTTCTACACGCGTGGGCTCAAGTACAACTTTGAGCTCATCTTCTTCTGGGGTCCTGGCTCCCTCTTTGAGAATGAGTGGAGCTTGAAGGCCGAATACAAGCGGGCCGGGAACCGCCTGGAGCTGGCTGAGAAGCTCAGTACTCGCATCCTCTGGATTGGCATTGCTAACTTCCTCCTCTGTCCCCTCATCCTCATCTGGCAGATCCTCTATGCTTTCTTCAGCTACACGGAGATCCTGAAGCGGGAGCCAGGCAGCCTGGGTGCCCGCTGCTGGTCTCTCTATGGCCGCTGTTACCTCCGTCACTTCAACGAGCTGGATCACGAACTGCACTCACGCCTCAGCAAGGGGTACAAGCCAGCTTCCAAGTACATGAACTGCTTTATCTCCCCGCTTCTCACCATCGTGGCCAAGAACGTGGCCTTCTTTGCTGGCTCCATCCTGGCTGTGCTCATCGCTCTCACCATCTATGATGAGGATGTGCTCGCGGTTGAGCACGTCCTGACCACGGTCACCCTGCTCGGGGTGGGCATCACGGTGTGCAGGTGAGGTGGGTCTGTGCTGCCCCTGTGCTCCTGGCAGCGCTGTAGGGAGCAGCGGGGCTGGCAGCAATCCGTGTAAACATGCTCTTTGCTTGCAAATGGATGTGAATCTGCCTGAGTGAGGGACATGGCTGGGGAGAGGCCGGACCAGGCTGGAGAAAGGGGGTAGTAGTGATCCTGGCTCCAGTGGTTGTATGATATGAGGGGCTGGGCTGGTTGGAAGGTTACAGGTGGAACTGTGATAAGGGCCAGTCACCCTGTCCTCCCAAGATGACATCTCCCAGGAACTGAGGTGTAATGCTGTGATGTTTCCCTGTCCTGTCCTGCAGGTCTTTCATCCCTGACCAGCACCTGGTCTTTTGCCCAGAGCAGCTGCTGCGAGTCATCCTGGCACACATCCACTACATGCCTGACCACTGGCAGGGCAATGCCCACCGCTACGAGACCAGGGATGAGTTTGCCCAGCTCTTCCAGTACAAAGCGGTGAGCTTGGCTTAACTGGGGGGCTGGGGACTTGCCCCCATACCTGCAGGAGGGAGAAGCTGCTGGAGAGCTCAACAGCTCCTGAGCTTGTAGAGGAGCAAGGCAGCATCCTCAGAGATACCCTGCCCCAGAAGATGGGGAGCCACATCAAGGGGCTGCCTTTGCGATTGTGGGTTTTTTGACCCTCAAGCTTGTGCTGAACCCATTATTTCTGTGCTCAGGTCTTCATCCTGGAAGAGCTTCTAAGTCCCATCATTACCCCTTTGATCCTCATCATCTGCCTGCGGCCCAAGTCCTTGGACATTGTTGACTTCTTCCGTAACTTCACCGTGGAGGTGGTGGGCGTGGGTGACACCTGCTCCTTTGCCCAGATGGACGTGCGCCAGCACGGCCACCCAGCGGTAGGTCCTGGGCTGCCCACTGGCATGTCTGGTCCTCTAGACCCATGAGAGGCCCTAACTCACCACTCCTGGCAGCTCACAGCCCAGCCACCCACCTCTTGATAGGGTGTCTGGATTTGGCAACACAGGTCACCAGCTCCAGAAGGCTCTTGTGGCCCAGCTGCGATTATTGACCAGATGCTTCGGGAATCAGCCTGTGCCATTTCTTTGGGTCATTGCATGTTTTCACAGCCAAGGGTCCTGTGTCCTCAGGAAAGTGGAATGGGGATAGTTGGACATTTAGAAAGTGTGACCACTAAGAAGCTGACCTGCTTGTGCTCTGGAGAGAAGCAGCCTAGAGGAAACGGGAAGCATTTTCCATTATGCAAAATCTACGATGGAGGGAAAAGGGGTCCATTTGTTTCATGTACCTGGGAATCTGGGTTACTCCTCTAGGGAAAGACTTTCTAGTGACACAGTCGTGAACTAGGAAGGAGGTGAACTCATTGTGGCAGGAAGCTTTTAAGAAGGAATGTCCTGCTGTGAGCTGGAGAGTGCAAGATAAGGCAGCTCTGTATTTTGTGACTGTTCCCAGCTCCTGAGTTCCCTTGTAGCAATTCATGTTCTGGGATGGAGGTGGAACACACTGTGCTTGTTGCTTCTTCCCCAGGCTGAGAGGGCTGAATGAGCATGGGGACTTCCAGTGTAGCACCTGCTACATAGGGAGCCACAGCCTTGCTTGGGCTGGGTGTTGCATGCTTTGCCCAGACTGATTGCAAGATTCCCAGGGCTGGCAGGGTTGTAAAGCAGATCCTGTCTCTCATTACCTGTCTGTTGTCCACAGTGGATGTCAGCAGGAAAGACGGAGGCCTCCATTTACCAGCAGGCTGAGGATGGCAAGACGGAGCTGTCCCTCATGCACTTTGCTATCACCAACCCCAAGTGGCAGCCACCCCGCGAGAGCACAGCCTTCATTGGCTTCCTGAAGGAGCGGGTGCACCGGGACAGCAGCGTGGCACTGGCTCAGCAGGCTGTGCTCCCTGAAAATGCCCTCTTCAGCTCCATCCAGTCCCTGCAGTCGGAGTCAGAGGTGCCTAGGCTCAGGGCATGTGGGTTGTTCTTGGGGTGCTTGCTCGATGCTGGCAAATTCATTGTCAGGCCCTCTGGCAATTTTGCCTTTGTCTGGGATGTATCTGGGTATGCAAATGTGATAGATCAGCACTATCTGGGACACTTGTGGGTTTCTGGAGAAGGTAACAGCCTGTCTTAGAGCCCTGTGAGTTGGGAGAGGGGCCAAGATAGCCCAGCTCTGTGTTTCTGGTGGGATCAGTCCTCCAGCTCTGCACAAGACAGTGACTCTTTCCTGTTCAACTCTGCAGCCTCACAGCCTGATTGCCAATGTGATAGCGGGCTCCTCGGCACTGGGCTTCCACATGAGCCGGGATGGACAGGCTTCCCGCCATCTCTCAGAAGTGGCCTCGGCTCTGCGTTCCTTCTCCCCACTCCAGTCTGCCCAGCAGGCTTCCAGTGGCTTCCAGGCATCGGGAAGGGATGGAGAGGGTGCCCAGCCCCGTGGCACCAGTGCCATGACAGCCTCTGGGTAAGCTGCTGGCTAGAGAAGGGCAGCCAGACACCTTGCACATTCCTTTACCCTTTGTCCAAATGGCATCCTGTTGTCCTAGATGCATGGTGCCATTTATCTCTGCAGCCTGGACAGCAAGGGACATTCACAAGCAGATTAAGACCCAGGTCTAGGTGCTAGGTGCCAGGTGCTAAGGCTGGCCCTCAATTATAGGGTAAGGGTCCTGTTGTTCTCCTGTGGGTACCACAGCAGTGAGAGACCCCCAGGTAGGGAAGAGGCAGTGCCATAGCAGGGCTGGTCACCTTGTGTATTTGGGGAGATGCTGCAGAGGGCCTCTTCGTACCCAGTTCAGGAGCAGATCTCAGTGAGCCTGACATTAGAGTGGAGAGGGGCTGGGCAGTGTGGGGGCCCCTGGGCAGCAAACACTACTCGTGTGTTCCATGGCAGTGCTGATGCAAGGACTGTGAGTTCGGGGAGCAGCGCCTGGGAGGGTCAACTGCAGAGCATGATCCTGTCGGAGTACGCCTCCACTGAAATGAGTCTTCATGCACTCTACATGCACGAGGTGAGCAACCCAGGGCTGGGCTGGCCAGAGGGGCATGGAGCAAGGCAGGCAGGGGACTGCCCTGTCTGTTGTGACAAGAAAACCAGTGTGTATGCAGTGCTGCAGAGAGGGTGTGTTTGGGCATCTGGTTTCTCCCACACAGCTGAGTCACTCATGTTTTGGCCTGCAGTTGCACAAGCAGCATGCCCAGCTGGAGCCCGAGCGGCACACTTGGCATCGACGAGAGAGTGACGAGAGTGGGGAGAGCGCCCATGAGGAGCTGGACACTCAGCGGGGTGGCCCCGTCCCCATTCCCCGCTCTGCCAGCTACCCCTTCTCCTCCCCACGGCAGCCTGCCGAGGAGACGGCCACACTGCAGACTGGTTTCCAGCGGCGATATGGTGGCATCACAGGTACAGGAACCTGAGCAGAGGTCTGAGTTTAGGTCAGAGCTCTGTAACCGATGCCCTTTATGGACTGGCACAAGCAGCCTGCCTGCTGCGAGACACTGGCAGTCCCCCAAGTAGCTAATCTAACATCTTGCCTCTCTTGCAGACCCAGGCACAGTGCACAGAGCCCCATCACACTTCTCCCGCCTCCCTCTGGGAGGCTGGGCTGAGGACGGGCAGTCAGCGAGGCACCCAGAGCCCGTGCCAGAGGAGAGCTCAGAGGATGAGCTTCCGCCACAGATCCACAAGGTGAGGGTGATGGCTGTGGCTGAGGGGCAAGGTGTACTCTGATGCCAGGTTGGGGTGCTGGCAGCTGGTCTCACAGTAGGTGCCACATTGTCTCTGTCTTGCAGGTATAGCCTGGTAGACTGGGGATCTCATGGGGCTTGCAGATTGGGAGCCACCTGGGCAGCAAGATGTGGCATCAGTTTGTTTCTTCTCCTGTCCTGAGTGGACATTTTGTTGCCATCAATTGCCGAAGAGACAAAACTGCCAGGCCGGCGGCTTTGCTGTGGCACCTTGTGCCCAGCCATGTGTCAAGTCAACGCCACTCTGACTTGTGGGGTGAATGCGTGTGTGAGTACATAACCTGTGTCCATGTTCACATCTGTGTCGTCCGTGTCGGAGGATCTCTGCAGAGCCTGTGGAAGCTGACGTGACAGGACTAGCGGTGAGGAGCTGCTAGTGGACTGACTTGGAGGTGGCAGCAGCAGCTGCTCTTCAAAGGGATGTGAGATGGCATCAGCTCCATCCAGATGTGCACCCGAAGCTGGGACCTGCCACCAAAATGAGGGCAGGAGTTGTTGAGGCTGGTCTAGCTCAGCCTGTAGCACCACACTGCCCTGCCTGCAGCCCTGAGGAGGTCCCTAGGACCACGTGAGTCCTCCCAGAGAGGACCAGTGCCCTTCAGCCCAGAGCAGGACAACCATGGGGCAGTCACCCAAACCGCTGCCCCAGCACCCTGCAGAAGGATGGGTCCTGGTGTCTGAGCTGGTATGAGGTGGGATACAGAGCTGGTGGGAACAGCTCTGGCTCAATCCAGGGATGCTGCAGCTCTTCCCTGGCTCATGACAGCTGGCCCATTCCCTGCATGCAAGGAGAGGTCATTGGGATGACGCCTGTGTGCTGGGGCAGCAGCATCCTCCCCAAGTGTGGCACCCATAGGATGTGGGCTACTAGTGGGCCCCCCTGCAGTGCCAAAGAGAACCCAGTGTGGAGCAGCCTGGCATCTTCCAGGAGTGTTCACAGCCCCCTCAGAGCCCACCCTGAAGGTCTTGCGCTCTGTGTGTTGGTTCCTTTTCCCCAGGCACAAAAAAGGCCTTTTTCCCCACGCTCAGGTGCTGTTGTATTGGGTCTGTCCTCCTGATGCAGCTGTTCTGTGGAACTGGGCCTTTCCTCTTCCCAGGAAGAGGCTTTGGTTCATCTAAAATCTTCGCCCAGAGGTTCCCAGCTCCTCCTTTCCTCCTGAAACCTTCCTTTTGCTTGCAATATGGTTTCAGCTACTGTGGAGACCATATACCATGCAGCTGCCTCGGGCCTGGCAGAGCAAGGAGAGGCATCCTGAACCCAGAAGGGAGGGGCACACCTCAGCCCAGCCTTGGGATGGTGGCGGGGAATCAGAATCCCAGCTGTGCAGTGTGACCTCAGACAAGAACATCCCACCATCCTTCTGTTTTCCCTCTCTTCTCTGCAGCTTCTGGGGATTTGCATCCCAGCTAACTCCTGCCCATGACTTGCTTTCCATTCCCCTTGCCTCTGGCAGGGGCAGCTTGCTTTTGCCATGCCCGCTGCGAGCACTGCACATCCTCCTCTGCTATCCCTGGAGTCCAGGGCCATCCCTCTTCTCCTGCCAGGGTTATTGCCCTCTGCCCTTTGAGCCTGGGACGGCTCCAAGCCACCTGCTGCCAGCACTCCTACACCCGGGTAGCCTGGGCATGAGCAGGGCTAAGGGGGCTTGCACAGGAGCAGGCTCTTGCGGGGGGTAGCAGGCTGCCTGTTGCCAAGGGGAGGGCTGGGCAGGGCTGGAGCTACCACTGCTCTGGGGTCTGTATGAGATCAAACAGTGTGTGCTAAAGCAGAACTCAGGGTGGGGGATCAGCTCTTGGGTGCTGGGGTCAGGGCTCTGTGGACCTGCGTGCTGTTGAGGTCCTTCCACGGAGAAGTGGCTGCATCTGCTCCACAGCAGCTTCAGTTTGGGGCTGTCGTGGCTTGGTAAAAGGAAGCTGAAAGCACATCTCCCAGGAACACAGATTTTCCAGTGGCTTTTCTTGGCACCCAGGCTGCTGCCTCCCGTCCCTGGGCCTATGGGACACTGTGTCTGGGCCTCCTAATGGAGTTGCTGCTGGTCTGTACAGCTGAACGGCTGGAGGCAGTGCCCTGGGGTAGGGGGAGGCTCTGGATCTTTCCCTGGGCTGGCAGGAGGGAGAGGCCAGGCATAGCAGGCCCAAGTCTTTGCCGCATGTTTTGCTTGTGTCGTCAGTGTCCCATGTGCATGGCGAGCCACTCTTCCTCATCTCCTCCTGAGATGCGCAGGCACGGGGGTCCTGGGGAGTGCAGTCTTGTACCCCCGTGCCCTCGCTGTACAGCTGTATAGCCGTCTAATAAAGATGGGGTGTATCATCCCTGCCTGCGTCCGAGTCTCCCTTTGCTGTGTGGTACCGTGCAGCCCACCTGGGCCCGGCCTGCCGTGGCAGCAGAAGGCTGGGAGGAGCCTGCCGGCTGCTCCGGCGGCACTGGGAGCTCCAAGGAGCGTAGTCCCAACCACGGGAGGCGGCAGGGGCTATATTTATCCTGCCTGCCGTGAGGGCAGTGCCCCGTCCTGCCTGACCTCTGGCGGGAGGCCCCGCCGGGGCTCAGGGGGGCTATCGCGGCACGGCAGGGCCGGGCTGGCGGCGGCGATAAGCGAGAGCGGGCGGTCTCACCGTGGAGGTGGAGACCCTCCTCGGCCACCGGCCTGGGGCTGCGTCCCACGGCACCGACCCCTGCCCGTCCCCGGCGCTGCGGGGCAGGTCCGTGCCGCCCCGGGCTGGGCGCCGGCGCCCGGGGAAGGGACACGCGGTGGGGTCGCAGTGCCGGGCGGGAGGGACGGAGGGAGGCGGGCGGGCAGGAGCCGGCGGTGCCGGCGCGGGGCGGGGAGCGGGGCGGGGCGGAGCGGCGCTGGGGCCCGGCTGGCAGCGGCGGCGTGGGGCCCGGACCGGGCCAAGGCCGGCGGCCCGGGGCAGGTGAGCGGACGCGGCGGGGCCGGCACGGCGGCCGGGCTGACACGGCGGCGACGGGGCCGTGGTCGCCTGTTCCGGGCCTGAGCGACGCCGGCACCGCCCGGGCATTGACCCGGTGCGGCCTCCGCCTCGCCCTCCGCGAGTGTTTCCCGACGTGTCCCTGTCTTTGCCCTTGCCTCTCCCCTGCACGGCCCCGCGGTTCCCCGAGCATCCTCCGCATCCCCGCCCCCCGCCCCCCCCGCCCTGCACTGCCGCCGCATCACCCCCGTTGCTCCCTCCCACCTGAGACTGGTCCCAGCTTCACTCTGCCTTCCTATCCCTGCGGCTCCCGCTGTCGTGTCCGAGGGCATCCCCAGGGGTCTGGGTGGCTTTGAGGGGCCCAGTCTAGTGTTGTGCCCCCATCCAGGGCACACAGCAAGTGTGGTGCTCATGGCCATCCCCATGCAAAGCTGGCCCTGCTTGCATGCACCGCTCTGTGTGTGCGGCATGCAGCATGTCCTGTGTGTCCATGTCCAGTGGTACTTGCCCCTGCCCCATGAGGACCCTTGCTGCTTGGCCGTGCCGTCCCACTGTGAGTCCCTGTATGCAGCTGGTATGAGCCCATCCTGAAACCTTGCCTCGGGCCCTCTTCTCTCCGCAGCTGGTGACCTGCCAGGATGGCCGTGCTGGAGGGCTACTGTGAGGGCAACAACTCCATCACCCAGGCCTGGGTCCAGCAGGGCTTCCAGCCCTGCTTCTTCTTCACGCTGGTGCCATCCGTGCTGCTGAGCGTCTGCCTGTTGCTGGGCGCCCTGCAGTATGCCTGCTACGCCCGCTTCAGCCGTGCCATGGAACCCAAGTACATTCCCCGCTCCCGCCTCTACCGCGTCCAGGTCCTGCTGTCCCTGTTCCTGGCCCTGCAGCCCTTCGGTGGGCTGCTGTGGCAAGGAGTGGGGCTGAGACGGCTCTATGGGTATATGTTGCTGTATGCCTGCCTCTGGGCCCTCAGCTGGGGCTGTGCCATTGCCCTCCTGCAGCTGGAGCATACCCGGGTGCTGGCCCATGACCGCACACGGGGCCATGGCACTGTCCTCCTCCTCTTTTGGGCACTGGCCTTTGCTGCTGAGAACCTGACCCTGGTGTGCTGGAGGAGCCCTCTGTGGTGGTGGGCACTGGAGGACACCAACCAGAAGGTGGGCTGGGAGGCTGTGGGCAGGGAAACAGCACTTTTGGGTTGGGAGGGGCTGCTGCATGACGGTGTGGGGATGGAGTATGCGTGTCATGACCTGCCATACCCAGGGTGTATACAGTCCTGGGTTGCACCCACACATCTGCCAGATGTTTCAGTCCCAAGCCCAGCTAGCACACACCTCTCCATGCCCCCACCCACTCAGCTCCTGCTTCTACCAGGCCCAGACCCAGCTGCAGAAGTAGGGGTGTTTGCCTGCTTCCCACAGCCCTTTTCCACCTGCACCCCTTAGGGTAGGTGCACCTTGAGCCAGAGGGCATGGAGCCAGATGAGGCAGGGAGGAAGGAGGGAAGGGGTCTGGGAGCTGCCTGAGGTGCTGTGCTCAACCAGGGACTCCCACTGAGCTGCATGGGGTGTCCCCTGGCACACTGTGCCCCATCTCCATGCCCTGCTCATTGTCTCTCTGAGATCATACTCATCCCATGCCCAGGGTTGTGCGGAGGTCCAGCTGAGACACTGAACTCTCACTCTCCATTCAGGTGCAGTTTGCCTTCTGGCTGCTGCGTTACATCTGCACATTCATGCTCTTTGTCCTGGGCATGAAGGCCCCAGGGCTGCCCCACAAGCCTTACATGCTTCTGGTCAATGAGGAGGAGCGGGACGTGGAAAACAGCCAGGTGAGTCCTGGGACTGAAGCAATTTTAGGATATAGCCAGGAAGGAGCTGGGGATAAAATGGAAATACAGTTGCCCTGGGATCAGCATTTTCAGGAGATGTGGGAGGAACAAGGTTTAGGGCTGCCTAAGTTCCCTGCTTGCTGTCAGTAGGATGCGGTCCTTGTTTGGAGGATGGAGTGGGCACTCTGGAGTGGGGCTGGTTTTTCTGGGATATTGTCCAGGGCCATTGCCAGCTGGGTTGGGGTGCCAGGGCAATGACTCCTTGGTCTGCTCTCCTCCAGCCACTCCTGACTGATGCCAGCAGGACCACCTCCACCTGGAAGGATTTCCGGAGGAAGCTGCGGCTGCTGGTGCCATACATGTGGCCGAGGGGCAACCACCTGCTGCAGGGGCTGGTGCTGTTCTGCATGGCACTCATGGGGCTGGAGCGGGCCATCAATGTCTTTGTGCCCATCTACTACAAGAACATCGGTGAGGCACCTGGAGCTTGGTGTGTGAGGCTCGCCACAGCCTCACCAAGTGCTGGGGGGTGTGCAAGTGACCTGGAGGGCTGCAGGGGTTTGGCAGGAGCAGAGTCCAGGGGGTCAGGGTCCAGTGCTGGCTGCTGGGGCTGGTTCCCACAGGCACCCTGGAGTGCTCTCTGTCCCTCCATCCTGACCCTTGGCACACTTCCCACAGTGAATGAGCTGACAGTGGGCGCTCCGTGGCACACCCTGGCCTGGACTGTCTGCAGCTATGTGGGGCTGAAGTTCCTGCAAGGTGGAGGTGCTGGTAAGGACCACTGGGAAGGATGGGGCACTGATGAGAGACGATATTGGGCACATCATACCAGTGCTGGGGTGGCCTGGGAAGTCCATATACCCCATCACTGCTTCTCTCTCTTGGAATCAGCAACCAGGGCTGGTCCCAGGTTAGGGAGAGTGAGTGGGCTTCATCCCAAATCCCCCTTTCCCAGCTGGGCTTTCTGAAGTCTGCCTCATGCCCCAGTGGGGCTGATCTCACTTGCCGTTTCCGTGTTGCCCTGCAGGTTCCACCGGCTTTGTGAGCAACCTGCGCACCTTCCTGTGGGTGTGGGTGCAGCAGTTCACCAACCGGCAGGTGCAGGTGCAGCTCTTTGCCCACCTGCATGGGCTGTCCCTGCGTTGGCACCTGGGGCGTCGCACCGGTGAGGTCCTGCGCAGCGTGGACCGGGGCACCAGCAGCATCAACAGCCTGCTCAGGTCAGAATGTGCCCGTGGTGGGTGGGGGGTGGCCGGGCAGCCCCACCGAGCCAGGCTGATGCCCCATCCCCCTTCCCACCCCCCAGCTACATTGTCTTCAGCATTGTCCCCACCATTGCGGATATCGTCATCGGCATAGTTTACTTCACTTCCGTCTTCAGCGCCTGGTTTGGCCTCATCATCTTCGTGTGTATGAGCCTGTACCTGAGTGAGTGGGGGGGTGTGCAGGGCTGCCAGGCTGTGGGGTGGCAGGAGCCTTCCAAAGCAGCTTCCTCCTGTCCACAGCTCTGACCATCTTCATCACCGAGTGGAGAACCAAGTTCCGTCGGGACATGAACACACGGGACAATGAGGCCAAGTCCCGGGCCGTGGACTCGCTCCTCAATTTCGAGACGGTACCGTAGGCATTGGGGGTGGTCACTGAGCACTGCTTGGTGCTGCAGGGGACTATTTGGGCACTGATACCAGCTCTGTGTCCTGTAGGTGAAGTACTACAATGCAGAGAGCTATGAGGTGAATCGCTTTAACGATGCCATTGTCAAGTACCAGGTACGGGGTGCTCAGCACCTTTGGGGGCACCAAGGGGAAAGAAGCCAAACCTCACAGGCACCTGTGGGGATGATGGAGATACCATGGGTCTGGTTTGGAGGCGGCAGCATCCCACAGGACTTTGTTTCTTCCAGGTCTCAGAGTGGAAGGTCAGTGCCTCACTGGGCCTCCTCAACCAGACCCAGAACCTGGTCATTGGCCTGGGGCTGCTGGCGGGGTCCCTGCTCTGTGCCTACTTTGTCACCAAAAACAAGTTGCAGGTGAGGCTGGTGCCAGCCTGTGCAGACTCCTGCTGAGGTGGGGCCCTGGGGCTGGTGGTTACAGACCCCTATACCCTGTCCCTTCCAGGTGGGAGATTTTGTCCTCTTTGGCACCTACATAATCCAGCTCTACACACCACTCAACTGGTTCGGGACCTATTATAGGTAATGCTGGGAGCTGAGGAGGTACCTGGTGACCCCCTCTCTGTGGGTGACTGTGTCGGTATGTGCTCCCCCAAACCCTTCCCTCTGGTCTTTGCCCTCCTCAGGATGATCCAGAACTCCTTTGTGGACATGGAAAACATGTTTGAGCTCTTCCACGAGGACCAGGAGGTGGGTGCCACCTTTCCTGGACCTTGCTCCCTGGCTCAGCCTGTGGTCCTGCCTGGGGATAGGCTGGTTCTGAGGCTGCACCTCTCCTCCGGCAGGTGAAGGATGTGGTGAATGCCAGTGACCTGTACTTGGAGGCTGGGCAGATCGAGTTTGAGAATGTGCACTTCAGCTACATGGATGGGTATGGGGCACTGGGCACAGGGTGGGACAAATCTGCTATGGGACCTGGCACAGGACTGTGGGGCCATGGAGTGGCCCTGAGCCCTCTCCCTCTCCCTATCCCAGGAAGGAAATCCTGCAGGACGTCTCCTTCTCTGTGATGCCTGGGCAGACCCTGGCTCTGGTGAGACCTTGAGTGTGGGTTCACTGTGGGAGGGAAGGATGGGGTAGAGAGGCTGGAAAATATGAAGGTGGGAAGGACAGACTCCCAGCAGGGCCAGCCCTTTCCTGTCCAGCCCCTGGCCTCCAGCAGCTGGGAATTTGCCATCTCCAAGTCCCTTTACCTTTGTGTGCAGGTGGGACCTTCAGGCTCTGGAAAGAGCACCATCATCCGTCTGCTTTTCCGCTTCTATGATGTGCGGGGTGGCTGCATCTGCATTGATGGGCAGGACATCTCCCAGGTGAGGGGGGAGGGCCTCCAAGGACTGGCGGCGACACACCAGCTCATCTGGGCCTTGCAGCACTGCTCGGTGCAGGCACTGGTGGGCAGGGGTGAGCACACAGCCCCCACAGCCCCTTTGCAGGCTGACGGCTGTGCCAGAAGTGGGCTGAATGGCGTGACTGCAGGACCCCAGGCTGAAATCCTGGGTACTGACCGGGGCTCCCTGGGAAGGACTGGGGCACTGTCAGTGCCCCCCGCTGCTGGGTGGACATGCAGCTGAGCCTGTGGTGCAGGGTGACCCTACAGCACATACCTTGCAAGGAGCAGGGCTCATGGCTGAGGGTAGGATTGGGTTTTGGAGGGATCTTTGCATTGGGTGTGCGTCTGCCTGAGCCCTCTCCCCCCACCTCCCAGGTGAAGCAGGCTTCGCTGCGTGCTCATATTGGGGTGGTGCCCCAGGACACGGTGCTCTTCAATGACACCATCGCCAACAACATCCGCTATGGACGGATCCTGGCCACTGACCAGGAGGTGCAGGAGGCAGCCCGGGCTGCTGACATCCATGACCGCATCCTTTCTTTTCCTGATGGTGAGACCCCTGCAGTTCCCTCTATGTTCCCCTGCCATCCCAGGGTCCCCTAAGAACTTCTGGCTGCCCTCACTGGTATCCTCGGGTGGCATCTCCCACGGGGACATCTGCACGAATCTGTGCCTTGCTTTGCCTTTCCTTGCCTTTTTTCCAGGGCTCTAGATCAGCCCCTGACAGGGGTGAGACAGGGATGAGCTGAGGCTCCACCACGTGGCTGTGTGGTTGCAGCAGGACCTCCCAGGGCAGCAGGTCCCCATCTTCATTTCAGAGGGCACCAGCATAGCATGCTTCTGCTTTTGTGCCTGCAGGATACAACACCCAGGTGGGAGAGCGGGGGCTGAAGCTGAGCGGGGGTGAGAAGCAGCGCGTCGCCATTGCACGCACCATCCTGAAGAATCCCCACATCATCCTGCTGGATGAGGTAACAGCAGCAGCCCCAGCCCAGCCTTACCCCGCCCTGCAGCAGCCCCATGCCCAGCAGCTCCCGTCTCCCCTTGCAGGCCACATCTGCACTTGACACAGAGACTGAGAGGAACATTCAGGCTTCTCTGGCCAAGGTCTGCGCCCACCGCACCACCATCGTTGTTGCACACAGGTAGGAAAAAGGGCTGATCTGGGAGGTGCTGGCCAGACCCCCCAGAGGGGCAGAGACCTGCTCAGGAGGTGAGAGCCCCTGGGATTGCATCTCCTGGCACTGTGCAAACCCTCAGGAACCCTCTCCCCGCCAAGTCAGGATAACGCCCGCTTTTCTCTGCAGGCTCTCCACTGTGGTGGGTGCAGACCAGATCCTGGTGCTTAAGGATGGGCACATTGTGGAGCGAGGGAGGTGAGCACAGGGAGAGGACTGGGGGAGGGGATCCCCTCCCTGGCTCTGGGGCCAGCTCAGGACTCAGCATCCCTCCACTCTCCGTACAGGCACGAGGAGCTGCTGCAGAAGGGAGGCGTGTATGCTGGCATGTGGCTGCAGCAGCAGACCAAGGACGAGGGTGACAGCAAGGAGCACCATACTGAGAAGCCCCAGGGCAGCAAGAAAGGGTCATGAGCATGACCTGGAGCTCTGCTGTGACACTGACTTGGGTCCAGGCCCCCACACTGCCTGGGAGTCTTCTGCTGGCTGCAGGCTGGCGCCCTGCCTGCCCTAGAGCTGCAGGGGCTTGGTTGGACACTCCACTACATTTGTACATGTTTGTTTTGCTGTTGTGTAATTTCTTAAACCAGGTCCTTCCCAGGTCCATGCCTGTGTGCTCTGGGCAGGGTCCACACCTCTTGGCAGGGGCAGGCAGGGTTAGTGCCTGTGCCCTTGGGTCAACCAGCAGCTCTGCCACGAGGTTGAGCTCCTTGGGCTTACATGGGCGACGGGCTGAGCAGGCTGTCAGCACCTGCCCCATCCCCACACAAAGGGCTGAGCTTGGCAGGGGGCTGCACCCCAACAGCAATGGAAAAGCAGGGCAGCTGGTGTCCCTTCACCCCTATGTGCCCCCCACTTCAACCACTGTCCACAGAGATGTGCCACTGTGGGCTGAACACCAAGTGACTGCTCCCTCAGGTACCTCTGTACCTTGTGCTATGATCCAGCTTTTATTTTCTCCCAAGCAGCACTTTGACAAGTCTCAGCATTCCCTGGACCCAACCTGAGCTCCCCTCCCTCAGCTGCTCAGAGCAGGACAGCCCAGTCCTGCGCAGAACCAGGCACAGCCTGGCAGGCAGGAACGGTTCCAGCAGCAGGTAGGAAAGCAGCACAGCTTTGCATAGCTGCAGACCCCCTGCAAGAGGCCAGCAGGACAAATCCCCGCCACCCACCCAGGCTCCAGGTTCAGGGCTTTGTTTGTAAGGAGGGGTTCTGTGCTACTACTATCCAGGAGGGGAGCTCCGGCAACACACCTGGGAGGAGGGAAGCATTCCTACCCCAGCAGCATTTAAACAGGACCCTGCTGAAGTTTAGGGCAGCAGAGAGCAGCCAGCAGTAGGAAGGCAGCTGCAACCATCCCATGTGAGCGACGCCGGCATTCAAATCACTGCCAAGGTTACTTATTATATTAAACCAGAAATGAAATGCAGCTCCATTCAGTCTCAGAGAGGTCTTGTGCCCCAGCCGAGCAGGGTAAGGCCCAACGTGCTTTTGTGCATGCAAACAGCAGGGAGGCACCAAGGGTGTGGGGAGTGGGGAAGGGGCTGCCTTCACACTGCTGGGAGGCTGCACATTCAGCCATGCCATGCCCAGGCAAGAGACCATCCCAGCCACATTTGCTTTGTGCTGAGGAGCTGGCACAGCTCTCCCCAGAGCATGGAATCCAGCCCCCCACTACTGCAGAAGGCAGCTACATCCCAGCTATACATCTGAGCATGCAGAGATGTCCCCACATGGCTCTGCCCTTGCCCCACAGTCCCAGCAGTATTGGGACATGGCTGTGGCAACTGTGGCTAAGTGCAGACCCTGGGCTGCTGTTTGCTTTGGTCAGTGTGTGCCCAGCCTTGCCCTATACAGTCTTCACCTCCGCAGGAGCATCAGGAATTTGCTGCACTAATTTTATATAGGTACTAGGGCTGAAGTGTCAGTGTATATTTGGTGGCTTACAGCTCCCAGGGAGATGAGCTGTCCTTGGCAAGGGGCTCTTGTTACCAGTGTTGGGAAGCCCACAGCATCCTTGTGGGAGGCCAGAGCTGCTCCTCAGGTCACAAGTGGGATCCTATGTCCGCTGGCACACCCTGCCTCACCTGCCTACGACATGCTGCAGTTTGATGGCTTTGAGCCGTGCGCCTGGAACAGAAAGACACGCACAGTGAACAAGGAAAAACAGGCTTCTTCCTCTCTCCTACAAGAGGGCACATCCAGTGCCCAAGTTCCCAGAGCTGTGTGCTCAGCAGTGATGCTGCCACTGCCGCAGGCTGGGCTGCCCTCCTGGTGAGGAAACCCAGCCTAGACAGAGCCCAGTGGAAGCAGAACACAGGGAGGCCCCCTCCCTCACACACCTGAGCCAGGATCAACCCCACGACAGCACAGAGCCCATAGCCAGCCTCACTCACCTGCCGCTGCGACTGTCGGTACTCGGCTTCGCTTGCTGACAGTGCCTGGGCCAGTGCCAGATCCTCCTCCTCCTGCGTGCTGCTGGGACAGTGATGCATTGTGTGCCCCAGCCTCCCTCAGGCTCACCGGCCGAGTGCTCAGAGCCTTTCAGGGTTTCAGCATCTCACTGCAACCCCCCAGCACATCTAAGGGCAAGGAGCAACTGAGGATCACTCTGAACAGGCATGGGGCTGGGGAGGGAGCAGAGGATCCAGCTGGGGCTGGCAGCCAGGAATCTGGGCCAAGGAGAGCCATGTTAAGTCCAGTCTGTAAGAGGGTGCTTTTAGCAGCATTGGGCATTGTGCCTGGGGACATGAGCTCCTAGCTGTCTTCCATGAACACCCCTACTCCACCTGTCACGCTCCAACCAAAACCATTAGCTGACGAGTGGTCAGACAATGGTTTGCCCTACTCTGTGCATCAGTCACTGTCCCCTGCCAGCACCCCTAGGGCTGAGGGCTTGCTTGCTGAACAGAGTTCCCTGATGGCTCTGGACTCTTCCTTTTTTCCCCTGTCAGCCACAGAGAGGCATCATATGGAAACACGTGCTGAGAGGAATGTTATCCCAGAGCCACATGATGCTTCCCCAGGCACCTTTCACACACAGGGTGGGTGCATAACACACCACACCACACCACACCACGTGTTTTGGGGCTGTACCTGGGTGTCTGTGCTGAGCTGCGTGCTGACTCTGCCAGGGACATCTCCAGAGCTCGCTGCAGTGCCTCTTCCTCACTCTGAAACAAAACACCTTGTCACCAGCTTGGCCAGGGTGTGGGGCAGGAGGCAGCCCTGAAGCACATATGGCAAGTAGAGTCTTTCCTGGCCAAGAGTGGGCAAATCTCCTCTCTCCAAGAGGCCAGACACAGCCAAGGTGAAAAAGTGAGCCTCTGGACAGACCTGCAGTGCTCTCCCCCTGCCCACAGGGACACATCCCTGGATGCTCAGGCAGGAATATGCCAAGAATACCAGTGGGAAGCAACTTCCAGTCTCCTCCTCCAGCCTTTGCTTGTGCTACAGAAAGACAACACCCAAGGAAAACGGCTGGTGCACTTTGTCCCTTTGGGGAAAGCTAAGCACCAAGCGCAGCTGAGAGCTGTCATCTGCAGGCACCAGAGCAAGTTCTGATTTCCCACAGAGCATCTGGGATCACTGTCTGCCAGGGAAGGCCCAGCTAGCAGCACAGTCACCTACAGAGCATGGACTAGAAAGCACTTGGTGCAGTCACTTCCCAGAGAGCACAGAAACCACCCCAAATGCCCAGGCCAAGTCACTCACCAGCCCATTCTGCAGCATGACAGCTGGAGGGGAGGTGCTGCGAGTCTGCGATGCAGCTGCTCTGCCTCCCCTGCAAACAGAAGAGAAGCTGTCAAGGCAGGAAGCCCCGGTACAACTATCAGTCCTGCTGAGGCACAAGAAGCAGGGAACTGTCACTCTGGTGTTCCACAGGGAGCTAAGCTGGGCCTGGTCATGCCCACCTCAGAATTACAATTCAGGCCATCCTGACATCCAGACACCTTACCTGGCAGAGGCCGGAGAAGAGGAGCTGTCTGTTGGCCGGGCAGCTCCGCTGCTCGATGCAGTGACTATTTTGGAAGAGGATGCCTGGGCTCTGGTAACTGCAGCATGCCTAGGACAGACAGGACACCTGTGAGAAACTGTTTTACCATCATGAGCAATTCCTAGGCATTGAACGTCTCGGGAGATGAAGCTGGATAAGCAAGACACCTCCCTGGCTCCTCTTCCTCCCATGTTGTGGCTGTTATTCCCAAAAGTTTCAAGTGCTGTTTCTCTCCCTGAAACCCTGTACCAGGATAGGCAGAAGCCATTGGCTACAGAATAAGGCGTTGGGGAAAGAAGCAAGAGCAAAGCAGTCAACAGGCAGCACTGCTAACTTTTGCTGCAGGACAGACTGTGCATAGCGCTGTGCTTGGTGCTGCTGGACGACACCATGGCACACAGAGCAGGGTGTGTGAGAATTCAGCAGTCCCAGACAACGGGCCAGGAGGAGACTGGCTTCTTCCCTGTCACCCATCTGGCAAACACAGCCCCACCCCTGCCAGACTGACTGTTCTCAGGCCCTCACCCTGCTTTGGAAAGAGGACGCCCTGCCCCGCTGCAGTCATGGTCCAGGGGGTGCCGGTGCTTGAGGCAATAGTTCTTGTGGCACTGGTCACAGATCACCTTCATCATCTCCTTCTGCTTGCAGCCAGGCTTCAAACACTTGTTGGTGAAGATCTGAAAGATGACACAGCAGTGGTGAAAAGGAGCATGTGCTGTGAGGCTGGGGTTGTCCCTTCTCTCCATGCAAGGCCCTGGGCACTGACCAGCCTTCCCCACCAGTGTATCTCCTGCAAGGCTCTGAAGTTTGTCTCTGAATACTGGCTTTCTTTAGATAGTTCATTAGTAATTCACTGATGCTTCAGTATCCATAGACAAGGGTCTCCACAATCACAGAATGCACAGCAGGAGAAAGAGTGCCTTACCCAGGGACTCCTGCCTTCCATGCCAGTGCAGTGGGGACAGCCCAGAGCATTCCAGCTGTTGCCAGGCTGGATTCCTGCAGGGCCAGCTCCCTGCAGCAATTTCATCTCCTGGCAAGATGAGGTAGCTAATTGCCAATTGCATTTTCCTAATAGCAGCATGCAGTTTGCCATCCTCATATCCCAGGTGGCTGCCCAGCCCCACTCCATTACCACCTTGGTCCCAGACTGCCTCCACAAAGCCCTGCTGATGTGCACGCCTCCACCTCACCAACCCTCCCCGACATCAGCCTGTGTCAACAGAGACAGCAGCAGGCAGGGCTGAATCTGTGTTGTTTTCATCCCATTCCCAGGCTCCATCAGAGACCAGGCAAAGCCACACGGTTCATACCTTGCGCTTGCGTTGTGCAGGGTCAGACTTGCAGTCACGGTCAATGTGCTCACCCACCACAACATCAGGCATCTCCCCCCGCCTCACAGGGACCGGGGTGTTGCACAGGGGACATACCGGGACCTGCACATCCTGCAGAGACAACAAAAGGGAGCTGGGAGCAGGTAGCTGGGCAACCTTGAGAGCTGCGCAGTCATCTCTCTCCCTTTCAGGACCTGCCTACCATGGCTTCCACAGCTTCAGCTGCTGTTTGAGATCTGGCTCATGACCCTCCAACCAGCTTGCACAGCAGGTGCAGAGGCACAGACATACACTCTGGGAAGGGAAGATGGTATGGCTGGGAGATGCCCAAACCATTTCACCCAGTGGGAAAGGGAGGGCTGGATGTCTGTGGCACTGAGATGCAGATCCTGGCTTGCAGGGACATCTTCAGACTCAGTACACATCCCAAGGGGGACTGCTCAAGTGACCAAAGTCACCACAGATTATTATGACCAGTGGCTAGAAGAGCTCAGTAGCTCCATGCAGGAGGGTAGATGAGATCTGCTCTCTGCACTTACCTTCTTGTAGGCAGAGGTGCAATCGTGCTGGGCGTAAGTGATGTGGTCGGTGCAGAAGATCTGCTCGCAGGCATCGCACTTCAGGGGGAGGAAGTCTAGGAGCAGGGATACGGCATGGGCAGAGAGCACAGAGATCAGCACTGCCCAGCCGCAGCCCGGGGGCCTCCCCGACTTCCCGAAGGCACAACAGTGACCCGCGGCAAAGCCAGGGCCGCACCTCTCATCCCCCAGCACGGAAACAAAAGGGCTGCAGGTCCACAGCCACGTCTCCAGAAATACCCAAGGCTCCTCCTCAAAACGTGCCGTCCCCGAGATCAGGAGTAGCATCCTGAATCACGCCGAGCTCCCCGTGGGCTGCCGGCCTCAAACCGGTGGGAAGCGATGCTGCCACAGCCGCCACGGGGCTCGCCACCGGGGTGACCGGGGTACGGACGGGCCCCAGCGGCCCCGCCGCGTGCGGCCTCCCCAGCCTTCAGCACGGAGGGCCGGCAGCGGGGATGCCTGCCCGGGCCCTGCCCCGCTATCCCCGGGCAACAGCCGCTGCCCACCCGGGTAGAGCCACCGGCGGAAACCCCGGTCCACCGGCACCGACAGCCAGCCCCGCCCTAGCGGGGCACCCACGGGCAGCAGGAAGGACCAGGGACCCCTCCGCCAAGGGCAGCACGGGCGACACGGCCCTGCCTTCAAGCCCCGCTACCGAGCGGGCGCCCGGCGCCGCCCCGCCGCCTCCCCGCAGGCCGGGCTGCCCGGCCCGTGCCGCCAGGCCCCAGCCCGGGGCCGCCTCGCCCGCAGGAGCCGTGCCCGCCCCCCGAGTGCCCCCGGCGCTCACCCAGGCGCTGGCAGGCGGGCCAGGAGCAGTGCGCGCCCAGGTCCGGGAACTCCATGGCGGCACCGCGGCCACCGGCACCGGCGGCCCCGCCGCGCCCGCTTCCGGCGGGGGCCTCACCGGGCGGGGCCAGGCACAGCCCCGCCCCGGCGGCATCGCCCCGCCCCGCGGCTCCGGGCGGCCCCCGCCCCTCCGCAGCCCCTTCCTCCGGCTGCAGCCCCGGGACCCGTGGGAAGAGCAGCTCCAGAGACCTGCCCCGGCGCTGAGGGAAGGCTCAGGGCAAAGGCGGAGTCCACGAGGGCCAGCGCCAGAGCCATCCTGCCCTGCCAGGCCAGCAAGAAGTGTCTCTGCCCCCATGGGGCAGCTTGAACTTTTCTCTCCATCCTTCCTCCCCTGCCCCAAGGGACAAACTACGGATCCTGCCGTGTAACAGAGCTCCTAGCTCTATTCGAGCCACCTCGGAGTCTCCAGGTGCCATGCTACGATGCCCAGCAGAGCACAGATGGGGTACTAGAAGGGTCAGTGGTGCGGAAGGCAGGAGATGCCACGGCAGCAAGAAACTGGAGTACTGAACAGGGCCAGGAGTGAATTTCATTGATTGCAAAAAAAATCAACTCCACAGCCACCCAGTAACAGAACTCAAATGAGACAGGGAAAAAAAGCAGGTATCGCCCAACACCCTGTTCCAGCGGTGACACAAAAGACAGTAACAGTCTGTAGAAGGGGTCTCTTTGCACAACACCCATCTGCCCTTGTCCCCTTGCTACCCTCTGCTCCAAAGACCCCTTTCCCTTTGCTAACCCCTGAGAGCCACATTTGACTGTGCACCCCATCCCTCCCCCCAGACAAAACCAATGAAAGTTAAAATTATTTACACTTTTAGCCATTTAAAAACCCAATAAAATAAGATTGCATATGTCCTACTGGGGATGTGGGTATTAGCAGCAGCTACAGCTAGCTCGGTACTCTGCGTGCAAAACGAAAGACAAACAGAAGACAGACCGAAATACTGCACCATTACTAGGAAGCGTTTGCTGGGGTTGGTGTTTCAATTGTGGCATAAGGCTTCTAGGAGCCGGCTCCTCCCCAGCTGCAGGGCCTCCTGCTCAGCCAGTGAAGGCCAGGCTCTAGAAGGATGGAAAGGATTCATTATTCCAGACATAGCACATTAACACTGATGCGTTTCCATCCCAGTCAACACAAACATCTAAAAACCCACTGCACGTTCACAGTGTGAGTTTTTCCTTCTTTCCAGTGATGATGGAGGAAAAGGGGGTGCACAAATAAGACCTAAGACATAGATGCTGCTGTCATCACTGCCTCCTCCTCATCTCCTTGCTTTGGCAGCTCAGCAAGCATGTGAGAGGAGGAAGATGGAGCAGCCTCTTGTGCCTCCTGCTCCTCTCCGAGCCCCAGCTCTACATCCATTTGCTCCAGCTCCCCCTGATCCAGTAGCTCAAAGTCATCTGCTTCCTCCTCATCCTCCGGTGAAGCTTCTGTCTCTGTCTCCACCACTTCGCTCTCTGACAGGTGTGCTTGGAAGCTCAGTTTCTCTTCAGGCTCGGTGGGGAGGAACTCAGAGAGGGAGGGCCCCTCACTGGCCTCTGAGGACCGCAGGAGGGCAGAGAGGGTGTTCTGCACCGCCGTGGTGATGGCAGTGGTGACGATCTCCTCGCTCAGCGTGTTAATGCAGATGCCCAAGCCTGGGGCAGGGACAGTCTTTGGCTCTGCATTGCCTCCTGCCGCTTGCCCGCTCCCATTGAAGTGCGTATTTACAAAATGGAGAGGAGACGCGAGGCGAAGGATGGAGAGGTCAGAGTCCGCGGCCTCTTTCTCTGCTGAGTCCAGCTCACAGGCAGCGTGGGCAAGCTCAGGACCCAGAGGCACACCAAACACGTCTTCATCACTCTGTGGTCCCAGGTCTCTGGAATGATATTCTTCCACGGATGGAAACTCTGCCAGGTCCTTGGAAAATGACTCCTCCGGCTCACTGTGCAGGCTCTGCTGATCCAGGTCTGAAAGGCACCAGCATTAAGGTACAGGTTCTCTCACCCTGACCTCCCACCCACGTTCCCCCAGCTGAAACACCACAGCTGACTTTCCAGTACCTTCCCTATCCTTGGAGCACAGCAGGAAGAGGTCTGCAGTTATTCCCTTCTGCCAGTGGCATGATTCACCTGGAATGTTTCTTTCGTGATCCTGTTCTATGTGCTCTGTGCTCAGAGAGGACTTCCTGCTCCAGCTCATGCTCTCTGCATCTAGAGCCCCCCATTAAAACCCCCAAGGTCAGGAAAATTGTGCTTACAGCACGTCACCTGCCTGCTCCCTCCCAGACACCCAAGTGACCACATCTGAGTGGTTACCCCCATGTTCCTCGTCACTAACCAGTCCTTCCCTGAGCAAGTAAGTTTGACAGGGTGGGGTGTCTGACCTGTTTCATCCAGCATCATATATGAGTGTGTGACTACCCTATTCAGTTATTTCTGAGGGACTTTGTGGGTGGCCTTGCTCCCTTGCTGGAGTCACAAGACAGCATTGCTTTGTGGGGCAGTAATTAGAGGCAGATGTCCACTCAGGACCAGCTTATGATCAGCCATGAAGTCAGGGCATGCTGCCCTGCTTTTCCTTCCTCCGTTCAATGCTCTTCCCATGCAAATAGCTGGGTTCTCTTCCTGTCCTCCCATTTGTAAGGCCCATTGTTCTGGGCCAAAACACCAAGGATAAGGGGGCAGCAAGATGTCCCATCATGTACCTTCAGAAACGTCCGTCAGCTGTGGGGTGGTAGCCCTTGAAACAGAAAAGCCCCCACTCTCCAGGATAGAAGCCTCCTCATCAGAGAGCTCAGAATCTGTGATTGACAGTGCTAGGGCAGTTTTCTTCACATCCACCTGCATGGGATGAAGGCAGAGAGACAAATTCCAGTGTGTCTAAGTACCAGTGCTGCCTATGGGCACCTCCAGACCTTCAAGCAGAAGTCCTTGCTGGAGGAACAGTATGCTGGCAAAGTGCTCCCTGCATTGGAGGCAGGGGCAGTCTCAGCTCACTGGCCCAAAGCTTTGCCTGCTCTCAGTGAAGAACACAAAAGAGGCAGCACAAGATGGGATGAGACCGTAGGAGTCTCAGAAGGCTTTGATCCTTCTTCCTCTCCTGGATCACCAAGGAGAACACCCCTTTCCCTTTTGCATTCACATCGAGTGCAACAAAGCCTTCTACAAGTAGCAGTGGTGTCCACATTCCTTTGGAAACAAGATTCCCACCTCACAGCCCAGCTACATGCCCAGAGCTGTGTAAAGAAAGATGCTTGGTTTGTTTCTGCAGTGCGAATATAGAAAGGTCACACACAATCTGTCTGAAAGCAGATTACTGTGTAAGACACTAGAGCTGCTCAACTCCCTTTTCCAGTTTTGAGGAGCCCCTGCACATTACATCAGGGGTGTTCATTTCTTCAGGAGACACTCACATTCTCTGAGCGTGAAGCATAACCATCAAAGTAATTCTGAGGTCAGCAGGAGGCTGGGGCATGGCTGGCCCTGTCCTGCTACTGTGTCACCAGCTCTGTGCCACCAAGCTCTCAATACCCAGATTGGAAACAATGACCTTCATCAAACACATGCCCTTCTCCCCTCAGAATTCTGCAAAGAAGTAATTTATTGCTCTGCTGTGTTACCACTGTTGCTGTACTCAGACCACCCCTTGGCTCTTAAGCTGCGGTAGACCAGACAGGAGGGACTGGCTCCTGCCAATCTCTTTGTGCTCTTACCACTGGGGAAAAACCTGACAGCTCTGCTTCACTCTCACTCTCCGTCTCTGCTGTTGGCTCATCACCTGCTGCAGGCTCGCTCTTCCCTTGTCGCTCTGTCAGAAAGAGGAGAAAGGCTTTACATGACACTGAAGGAATTTTCTGCCTTTATACATCACTTTTCCCTACTTCTGCTACCCTGTGGAATTGGCACAGGGCTCCAGGAGACAAGCATAGCCTGTTGCTCTCATATGCTGTTCTCAGGATCACCTGGGAGCACACAGTTGCTCTCCCCATAACCCTTAAGTTTCCACCTCTTTTCCTCTACTCTCCAGCCTTTCACCACACAGTGTTGGCAGACATCCTATTGTCCTTCTTCTAGGACTCCAGCCTAGGAATACAGCACCAAAAAGGCAGAGAGAAGGTGGGTCCTTACTCTTCTTCTCATGCTTGTGGTGCAGCGTCTCTGCCTTCATACTGTAGTCCAGTTTCATCAGGACAGGCTCCAAACGTGTGTACATCCTCTGGATCAGCTCATGGTAGACCACCAGAGGCCAGAGCAGAATGCTGAGCACTGTGGACATGGAATGCAGCGAGTGTGAGAGACAGACCAAGCACAACCCAACTCTTCCTGTGGTGCCACTGAGAAAGTCTGCATCAAGGGAAACATTTCAATGGCATATGCTTTCCCATCTGACTGCCTTAAAATCCTCATCCATGGCTCTTCTTACTTATTGCAAAGCTGCTTGATTAACCAGGTTTAACTGCCAGATCTCAGATAGAATATAGATTTATGTTAAGATGAAGTGTAAGCCCTTCTCTTCAGCCACTGCACCCCAGCCCCAACATGCAACAGAAGCCCTGAAATGAGCTTAAATGAGAATTAAAACTAATTATTGCCAAAATTTTTATAAGGGTAGCAGCATAGAGCTCATATGTAGATGCGCTCACAGCAGAGCACCAGAACAGAATTATTAGGGACTCACGATGCAGTGAAAAAGGTCTATTTACCCAACATGCAGCTTTGTTAACAGCACTCTCGATATGGATTTGTCCATGTTAGGAACTGAGAGACTCTAGCTTCCTGCCTCCCTGGAGCCTCGGCCAGCACAGCCTCAGCTGTGGGGAGCAGAGGGCACCGATGTTTTAGTCACGGCTCCCTCTCCTGCCTTTGCAGTCATACTGCATGCATGCGCTTACAGAGACTTCCTGGAACACATTCCCTGAACATTGATTCATCACCTAGCACAGGTCCCCTCGAGAAAACTACAAATATGCTTTTACCAGCCTATCAACAGCACAGTTAGGTCATGTCTCAGCTTAAGTCAGACAAGAGAGCTGCTTATACTCACAAATGATGTAGGAGATCATTATGCCTGGAACATAGTGTCCAACTACAGCCAGAATCAGGCAGCCTGAACAGACACTCATGCAGAACTGAAGGAAGAGAGAGGAACAAACAGAGGTGACAAGAGGCAGAGATACATCTATGCAACCAATGCCAGAAACCCAGTGAGCGCAACACGAGGGATGGTCCTAACCAAGTTAGTCAGCCAGCTCTGCACCAAGTACATTCAGGTGCTGACAGTCACAACTTGGACAGCTCAGTTGGGTTAAGCTGTAAGCATTAGAGGTTCAAGCACAGGATGACCAAGGTAACCCAACACCCAATAAAACAAATCAAAACTTTATCAGACAGTTCTTTGTGAAGTAAATTACATTCCTTGAGGATAGGATGGGATATTGCAAATTGCCACTTGTACATTTCTCCCGTAAAGCTCAGCACTTCAGGAGAAAACTGTCCTGTCCCGACAGAGACAGGAACCTGTTACAGAGTCACCAGATGCTGTGCCACTGCTGTGCCATAAACCAGCTGGCAGAAGCATCAGCAGAGCCCATGCTCCCATCCGACCAGGACCTTCATCCTCTGGAAAAAGTGTAATGGTGCAGCCCTGATGGCTTGTCTGACACTCTCCTGGGGTGGGGGGGAAAGTGAGAACAGACAATCTGCAAACCAGGGCATGGGTTCAGATATGGACAAAATCCAGCAATTAAGAGTTTAATTCATTATGGAGAGGGTCTGCAAAAGCTAAGGCTCCTCTATGGGCTTTGCTCCTAATGAATTCATTCTTTATGGGCATCTTTGGACCTGGTCCTCTACTCCCTGTGGCTGGGACAGAAAAGGAGTAATTAGCAGTGTTAGAAACCCACTTCATTTGGCACACTGAACCCCAGGAGACCTGACACAATCCTAGTGGTTGGTCTGCCCTACTTTTTGTGATGCTAAGCCAGCTCCTACCTACAAACCCTTTCCAAACAACACACATCACAGCCATTAGAACATGTTTAATGACAAGTTTCCATGCACTCACGAACAGCATTGTGTTTGGATTTTGCTAGCTACAACCTTGGCTAGTGAAATAGGACCATCTTAAGAATGGAACCCGTGAAAGGGCCAGAGACAGTAGGCTTCCCTTTTTTTCTCCCCAGTCCCAATGTAAGAGCTTCCTTTGCACACTAAGAAATGAAATTAAGTACAGCAAGCTATTCACAGGAGGGGTTAAGTTCGGCTCCAGTTTACAAATACTGGAAGTCAATTACTCATTATTTAAACTTCCCATGGCATAGAATCTACAAGGAATGAACAGCAAATATTGGACAGGGATAGCAATTGTAAAAATATTGAATTTACATTCTTGTATCTCTTAAGCCACTAGTAATGGAAATAAAAGCCCCTGCACAGAAGAGTAGGTATCTCCAGCTTACCTTGGCAGGATTTTGCCTCTTGTACTGTAGCAGTTCCTGCAGGTACAGCCTGAAGGTGACCCAGCTCTCTGCCAGACAGTGGCACAGCTCAGGGACACTGAGCAGGTGAGGTTGTGCCCCTGAAGTCACCCCCTCACTAGAGACAGACAAGAGCAAGAAGACAATCTTTGAACATGGTCTGTTTTCCTGGGGGGAGGAACAGTTGCACCAGGAAGCAGAGTTCCCTACCAAAGGCTTGACAATACTGACTGCATCTTCAACTGAACTACGGAAGATGCTTGGTTTGGAGACACTTTTTCCCTTTAATCAGGAAGAAAGTTAAGAGACACCTGAGCCAAGCAGCAGCAGATACCACACCACAGAATCCCCATGCCACAAGCCCAAGATGCAAAGCAGTTTACTAAAAGCCACACAGACAGAAGCATTGGAGGTGGAACAAGTTATGTGGCTTCCTCTGGCACCAAGTCCAAGGTAGCCAGAGTGTGGTGCTCAGACCTGCAACCACAGCCAAGGATGCAGGCCATGCCACCAGAGAGAGCAGCCTGCGGAAGTCAGTCTCAGTGATTTCCTTCTCTCTGGAGGATTCTTAAAATAGTTCAGGACAGATCCAGGGAAGAAACCTAAGAGTTCCTAACATCAGAAGTACTTGAGTTTTACTGCTACTGAAAGAACACTAGCTTTCCCCAGAGTCTCAAACTGTGGCTCCTGAGCTGTTAAGCAGCTCCCAGTGCAGAAATCACTAGCAATGTTTCACAGCAGGAGCCATGCAGTTTACTGGCAACAGAAAAAAAGGACAGGTGAGATCACCATAATAAATTAAGGCTTCCCCACTCTCCCCACTCACCAAGGAACACATCTGTGAACTTACCTCTCTCCTCCTGGCTCCTCTGATGGCTGTGCTGTAGAGAGAACACAGCAGATTAGTCAGCCAAGTGAAAAATATAACCTGACATTTTTACCAGTTGAACAGAGCAGAGCTGAAGATGTATCATCCTTAGCTAGGGATGCACCCTGGGGACCTTCTTTGTGCTCTCATGCAAGCAGGAATCACTGGCTTGGAGCCTGAGCTCCGAAGGCTTTAGCGAAGTTTGCCTGGAGACTTGGAGCAGCAGAGCACTGATCTCTGGGCACCCCAGCACAACTTGCAACCCAACACACACGTGGCAGGACACATATCTGAGGTGTATCCTGGTGCTAACATGGGGCTCTCGGCTCCAGGGATCATGCAGCTTTTCCTGGTGTCCCACATGTCTGGGCAGTGCCATTCCCACAATGGGTGCCAGCACTTGTCATTCACAGGGGGCTGCCAGCACAGTTTTGGAGCTGGGCAAAGCTTCAGCTTCCATCTCGGAGCTAAACATGGCACCAGGAGGTCTGAGCTGCATTTCCCACTGACCAGCCCCGTCCTTGGCAGGATGCTGTGTACAAATACCAGAGATGTCCCTGCTGTCTCCATCCTTTCCCATGGAATTAAGTAACAAATAGCAGTCTTGTGCATAATTTTCTAATTTTAGGGCTCTTTTATATCCCCTGACAGCCTTTTGTGCCAGGCACAGATATAACTATACTCCTAAGGTCCGTCACTCTGGGTAGGAGCAAGGAAAAGGCTCTCCCATTCCTCTCTGCACTGAACCCAGTGATGATCAAATAGGGATTCAGTTCACGAAGTACTGAAGAGAGGAGCAGTGTTTCAATACCAGAGGTCATGTATGATTATGCTCTGCTTTTAGATACACCAAGAAAAAAAAAATTATACGACAACTGAAATTCATGAGCCTGGCTGCTCACAGATTTGGATATCCTGGCAAGCTGACTGGTGTCTCAGGATGTACAGGGCTCAACCAAAGCTCTTCTATCAATACAGCCTTTGTAAGTCTCCTGTATTTAACAATGCCCTGTTCGTGCTGTGACAGCTCATTGAGATCTACCCTCCTGTACCAGTCTGCCCACTGTCCTAGAGCTGGCAGGGGCTGATGTATCTTTGATGCTGTCTGACCAGCAGCAAACTTGGTGCTTGAGGTTATAACCCTAACCCTGTCCCCCACACTGCATGTCACCATGTAAACAGAACTAAAATAAAGTAGGAGAGTTTATCTTCAGAGACCAGGCTTATAGTTAGAAATGGGTTAAGGAAATGCAACTTGTGCCAAAAGGGGTTTGAATCCTCCCT
Source organism: Monarcha castaneiventris obscurior (assembly GCA_026261815.1). NCBI lineage: Eukaryota > Metazoa > Chordata > Aves > Passeriformes > Monarchidae > Monarcha > Monarcha castaneiventris. The sequence continues at coordinate 6,799,128 of JAMPIT010000467.1, forward strand.
GGAGTCACCAGCCAGGCACCAAGCCCAAGACTAGCAGTGACTCCCTCAGGGAAATGCACCGAAGAGGCAAACAACCATCACTGCAATCACCCAGTGAGACTTCAGACTCCATCCAGCTCAAGCCCCAGAAGAGACCAAGTGCTTGTAGCAACCCTGCCACTGTTCTCCCAAGACACAGGACGTTGGGCCAAGCCTGCCAGACTCCTCCTCCCGCTGCAGGCACTGCACCAGCCGGCTCGCGCAGTGGAGCAGGAGGCCAATCACCCAGGGAGGAGGCGATTCTTTGAGAGCGTGACCCAGATTTCCAGTAATCAGGCCTGACAAGAGGAGTCAACTGCTCTCACACTGGGCTGCTCATTTGCTTCTGTCCACAAGCATTTGGCATGGCGGCTGGGGCAGCTCACAGAGGGAGCTTGGGCTGCAAAGTGAATATTACGGATGCAGCTCCAGCCCCACAGGGCAGCTGCTTCCCTCCTGCAACTGCCATTGCTGCGTTCTGTTATTGTGCTCAGGAATCCAAAGCTGCTTAATCACAGCACACAGAAATCCAGCTCTATCTCTAAGCCTCATCTATCACCTGCACTAAATCACCAAACACATTACATCTGGCACTGGCCAGTCTGTGAGGGCTGGCCACACCAGCTGTACGGTGTTCAAACCAGGTGCTGGGGTGCTTGCCACCTCTGCTGGGCAGATGTGCCAGAAACACAGTATGTGGGATGGCAGAGGAACCCCGCTCCTCTCCGACTGGTTGCAGTCATCCCAGCCATCCAAAGTACGCCAGCAGAGGGAGTGGAACAATTCTCCTCAGTTGATCCTGAAGGTTTCAGAGACACTTTGGGGAGCAGAACATTACAGCAGGCTGCAGGGTCTTCACGTGATTTCAACTATCTGGCAAAACACAAGCTGTCTTTAAGATCAACAGTACGTTGCTTCCTGCAGTAGAGTAGTCTGCCTTCTGGCCATCGCAAAGCATTGGAGTCTTACACTAGCTGCAAGAACACCCCAACCCCAAAAAACCCAGAGCATTTCCAACAGGAAATGGTCCCTTAGTTAAGGCTTAACTCCAACCTGTGCTGAAAATACTGTCAAGCACCACCAGCACAACTAAGCTGGCAAGCAAGACACCCAGAGCTGGCCTCCGATCATCAATAACTGGCTGAAATCTTTCTGTCAGCATTTCACACTGGACTGTGGATTAATACAAATCACTTGACATACACCAGACTCTTCTGAGAGATCAGACAGCCATGCAGGAGTTTAGGTTACATGTTGGTACTGACAAACTATTGCTGATGGACTCCTTGGCTCTTACAGGTTTTCATTGCTTCTCCAAGAGACATTCTTCATCTGTATGTAAACTTTAGCTAGAAAGCAGGGGCCCTTTTTAAGGAGTACTAGCATTCAATTGCAACAAAACTTTTGGTAGAGCTCTTCCACACTGCACTCTCCTGCACTGACCAAAACACAGCTGCCAAACAGCAATGCTACAGAAAACATCCCTACTTGACACCCATTTCAGGAGAAATTGGAGATGCTTCCTAAGTCCTTAAATAATGTTTAAGTAGAACTCCATGTAGATATTGAGAAAATACCCTGCACAGGAGCTGAAAATATGCAGTCCCTTCTGAAAGGACCTAAAAAAGTTGCACAGCTTGATGCTATTAGTGTGACCCTGATCACAGTGTGAGAGTAACAGCAAAATACATGCTGAGATTTTAGCATTCCTTCAGAAGTGATCTTATAAGCAGTCATCTGAGACATACATGCTGACTCTTGAAGATATGGTACTGATCCATCTCCCAGAACTCCAGAAAAGGCTTACAGGAAGCATTAAGGAGGTAAGCCACAAAGCTACAGCTCTGCTTCAGCAGGAAGTGAGAGCCAAACAAGAGCCCCTAAGTGTTCAGGAGTACCAATTCAATGGGAGGCCCCTCAGGAATGCAGAGCACCATTCCTTCCTTGTGGAAGCAAAGGAAACATGGTCCAGTGGACCACGTCAAAAATCAGGGTTGTGACCTAACCAGGCACATCAGAAAGGTGTCCCTGTTCTCTGCTGTCAGCAGCAGAAAAGCAGGAAGGAGTGAAATATGTGAAGAACGCTGAGGAGAGGCACAGTGGGATGTGCACTGACTTCTAGCAGAGCTGATGGCATAGGACAAGCCTAACCCCTGGTGTTGCAGTTGTTTGCTTTTCTTTTTTATTCTTCATGGCTCTGCATCATATAAATAGATTTCAGTATGAATTTCCTATTTCTTCTATGACAACACAACTTTTACAGGCCAAGTACTTGCTGGAATGATTCCACCCCCACCTGCCTCAATGACACCATTCTGTACTGGACACCAGGCTTTTGCATTTCTGGACATGTTTCAAGTGAGGTGGTTTGGGTTGGCTTTAAACTATTCCCTTAAAAAACCAGTGTGAATAAGCAGGAAATTAAATTGGCCAGTCCAGTTTAACTGCCTGGTTACTTGAACCACACAGAGCAAACAGTTTCAAGACTACAGCTGTAACATATCTAATCTTATCAGGATTTCTGTGAAAGCACCCTTTAAGTCAGTACCCTTTTAGGTCAAATAAAGGGCACCTTACAAACACACATATAGAGGGGCTTTCATTCAGAAACTCTCCCTAGAGTAGAGGGGCCAGGATGGAGGGCCCTGAGCTGCCTTTGAACAGCAGCAGTAGATACAGTAGGCAGGTCTGGGTTCCGTCATTTAATAAACTCCAAAGAAGGAGGCACTCAAAGCAGACAGCAGCCAATCCATGTCTATCATCTTTATGAGGCTACTCCTCCTGCTGCTTTTGTGTCTAATGTTGGCACAGACCCTTCAATAAACGGGAAAGATAAGACAGATGATCAGACTCACTGATTAGCTGGAGATCAGATGCTGCTCAGTACAGGTACAATACATTAACTGTTGCTGCTGTCAGACCTCATCATCCACTCTGCTACCAGCCACAAGAAGTGGCTCACATTTGCTCTGCTTCTTTCAGGGCACAAGCCCACGCTGAACTTAACTAAAACCAATACACTTTCATCCCCTCCTTTCCTTCCCTCAGCTCAGCTGGCCATATGTGCTCAGACTTGAGATGATCTTTTTGCCACATTTGCAGGAGAGAAAAGACACAGCAGAAACACATGATCCCTGTCACAAGCTTCCCTGGCAAGCTAGCTGGGCCCCTTAGCCCCTCTCAAAATGAGCCACTCCCAGAATTTCTCAGCACTGGGAGCAGTTCTCCCCCATGCTCAGAGTATTAGGATACATCCTAATCCTCTGACACAGATAAGAGGCAGCACCAGTACCTGGGCCTGCAGTTAAAATAGGAACAGGGCTTACACGACCGCTGGGAGAGTCCAGGAAGGGCCATAGCCACAGCCCAGCAGCTGGTAACACTAGAACTGTGTCACTATCTACAGTGCTAATCATCACATACCTGAGAAATCAAACAGGAACCTGGGTTTCCACTTCTCCAACAAGAGGATGCCAAGAAGGGACATGCTGAGGAGAAAGAGGGGTCTCAGGGAGGTGGAGGAAAACAACCTAGAAATCAAACAAGAACTTGTTAGGCAGTGAAAAGGCAGCAAATTATTGCTCAATGAGCAAATACATATGGCTCAAAGCAGAAATATCCAACTGCTATGGGCTACTGCAGCAAGCACTGTACCCTGCAGACACCCACTCACACCACAGCATGCTCTCAAACGGTGCCTTTGCCCACCACTAGACAGCTGACTCCCTGACATCTCCCTGTGCTCTCCTCCCCTGCTTCTGAGCTGCTCCCTAGGTTGTAAAACAAAGCTAATGCTCCCCTGAACAAGTCCCTGCACAGCCTCAAGGTGGAGGCTCTAGACAACATAAAGACAGACTGCTGTAGCAGAATACTGTTTGCGACTCGGCCTGTTTGCTGGAAACCTACATCCCATTTGTCATGGCAAGGTCCAGCATTACAAGCAGGCAATGCATCTTGCCATTCTAGATGCCCATTCTCTTATCACAAACCTCCCCCCTGTTTCACCAGAGCCTAGCCATCACTTAAATGGTTTAGTTGCTCACTTGACTTTATCATAAAACCTTTCATGTCCCTCATCCACACATTGGATCAAACCACTTGCCAGCTCACACAATACTACTCACACACAGCTGGGCAATGCCACTCAAAGAGTTTATCTCCCCACTCCACAGAGATTCAATAGCAAAGGTGCCAGGGTGGCACTTGTGCCAGCAGTTACTGTCTGCGTTCATCTTTCTCTCTAGTTCAGAGGAGCTGCTTTTAAGTCACTCCAGAAAAAAATGCCAGGGAAATGCATTCACTTTCACCTCTTTAATGAATGTTCCTTTCCAGAAAGGAAGGGCCGTTTTGCTTTTTTACCCTGCTCCTCTTCAGTGAGCGTTTGCCAAAAACTTATGTCAAATACACCAAACAATGACCGGAGTCAGGGAGAATCTCACAGTGTAGAGCAGGGAGGGGTTCCCACCAAGCCACAGTCAGAGGGAGAGAACCTGGAAGTGAAATGTGCCTCACTGGGCAGCACAGAACAAAAGCTGCACTTTCCATGGGCTTACAGGACCTTTAACAACCTAAACAACAACGTTTGTAGTCCTTCTCATTAAACAGTAATTCTGTAGCTTAACGTATCGTCTCAGGAAGAATCTCCTCCTATTCCATATCATTTATGGATTGCAGTTAAAGGATGCTGGCTGAATCCTCCACGGGACCCTAAATGATTTTTCCTCCTCTGCTGTCCCATATTCTGAGCACTCTTTGCTCTTCTCGACCTTTTCACACACAGACACTGGGCTGTCATTGTCTACCACCCCTGCCATCTCACCTGCACCTCTCCCCCTCCTTCTCACTTCATAGCTCTGCTCTGAGACTTTTCAGGTGGTAGAGTAACCCAAAAAAGTTTACGTACCTGGCTACCACATACACTTCTGATAATTATATGGATGAGGGAACAGAACACAAAATGCCTCATCAGAGAGACTTCAAAGGCTGTTCGGTCACATACTTTTCCCTCCTCTAACTTCAGAATCTGCCCCTTCCTATTTCATCTGTAATCAACATTTAACTCTTTCCCTGGCCACTTCTGACCTTTTCTGCTGGGAAGACCACTGACTAAGAGCATTTTCAGCAGTAAAACCGACTCACTGTTTATACAAACAAACAGGATGTTTTTCATTCCCCTCCACAGCTGGGCTCTGCCACTCACACTCCCATCTTCTCACGCTGCTGCCCCGCCGGAGAGGCAGAGAAGGAAAAACAGGAAAGGTGGAATACTCTCGCACCAAAACCGAGTGAAAAATCAGCACCTCCCGGGAAAGATTACCGAGCAGAAGGGTTTAAATAAAACGCCCCAGGGCAGCTGCCGATCCAAGAGGCCGTGGAGATCTCCGACCGCAGTTACGGAGTGAAACGAACCGATAAAAACACGGATGCAAAAATTAAGCAGAAACGTGCCTGGGCGAGTCTCCAGTTGGGCCCATCTGCATTTTATTATCGCAGGACAAGGCAAATCCTCCTGGCACTTTCTCCCCTCAGGGAGGGGCCTGTTTATGCCTGTCAGAGGAAAACAGCGCGGCTACTCCCGGCCGTGCATATCCCACGGCCGTGCGGCTGCGGGAACACAACACCGCCGGAACCCAGGGACGTCCCCGCGGGCCCCAGAGCCGTCGCACGCTGCGGCCACGGGCACGGGCACGGGCACGGGCACGGGCACGAGCCGGACAGGCAGCACCGACAGCCCCCGGTCCCCCTTCCCGCCCCAGCTCACCAGAGGGCCCCGCCGAGCGCGGCCGCGGTGACCAGGCTGTGCAGCGGCCTCTCCCACACCAGCAGCCGCTGCGCCGTCGCCAGCGCCGCCTCCCAGCCCCGCAGCCGCTGCCGCAGCGCCGCCGCCAGACGCGCCGCTGCCGCCGCCGCCGCCTCCTCCTCCTCCTCCTCGGCCGCCGCCGCCGCCGCTGCCGCCTCCTCGGCGCGGCCGCTCGCCATGGTTGCGGGGGGGAGGTGGGGAAAAGGCGGAGATGCCGCTGTCACCGGCCCAGGCGGGCGGCACCGCCTGACGGACCGGCGGCCGCTGCCGCCGTGCGCGTGCGCCCGGGGCCGGCCGAGGCGGGGGGGGGGAACCGGGTGACACCGGCCGCGCGTGCGCCCGGCGGCGGCAGGGGCGGGGAGCGGCCGCGCCCCCGCGCCGGAACAGGAAGGGCGGGAGGCCGGGCGGCGGCGGCCGGGCTGGGAGCGGCCTGCGGGGTTCCGCTCCCGACACTGCGCCGGGCCTCGGCCTCGGAGCGGAGCGGCACCGCGCCCTCGGAGCCGGCCCTGTAGCGCCGAACGGGAGCTGTCAGCCCCCGCCCTGCGAGCGGGCAAGATGGAGCTGGACGAGCTGTTGCTGGACGAGGAGGGCACCTTCTCCCTCAGTGGGTTCCAGGAGTTCACGGTGAGTATCCGCGGCCCAGCCTGCTCTTAGCAGGCCCCCGGGGTAATCCCCCCCCGTGCCCCGCTCCCGGGGAGCCCCGTGTGGCCGCAGGCCCCGGGCCGGTGTAGCCCTGAGCCAGGCTGGGGTGGAAAGCACGGTATGAGGAGTGCTCTGGGCCTTCTTCACGTTCCTCTGTCTGCCTTCAGTTCCTGCCCAGGCACCAGCAGCTGAGCGAGAGAGTGCGGAAGCGACTCTATTACGGCTGGGACAAAGACTGCAGCCTGGATAATCTCTCCAGCCCCGTGGCAGGTGGGTTGCTGATTGTCCCCAGATGGGAATGCTGAGTCAAGGGGGTTGGAAGTAGCCCAAGGGGCCGAGACCAGTAGGTCACCTGCTTCCTCCCCAGTGCCAAATCCCACCCCTGCCCGGCCTTTCCCGCTCCGCGTAGCAGAACGGGGCAGGATGCCAGAGCCTCATGGCTTCTGTTCTTGCTTTTGTTGCCCTGTCTGGCCCGCTGCTGCATTTTTGTCATCTCACTGGTGTATAAAGTCCTTTAAATTGCTTGTAAATTCCTTGGCAGAGCAGGTTGTGAACTTGTTCCTGATAAGAGCAGTCTTGGACAATTGCTTGTGCTCTGCAAAACACTCGGGTTTGTTCAACTTGTAGTTGTGAGCACCAAGGGAACAAGTTCTTGCTGTGTGTTTGTCTGGATTGCATTTTTTTTTCCTGTCGATTCGGCAGTGTGTTGAGGAGTAGAAGGACATGGCTGGGTTAAGGTTGAGGAGCTGGTGCGGGTGATGGTGGAGAGGAGTGGAAAAAGGCAAGAGTGGTTTGCTAGAGGGCCTTCGCTGTGTGGTTGTCTCAGCATTTCCATTATGTGCTTGCTAGGGAAACGGTCTGAAGTTGCCAGAAGGCTGTGTGTGATGTGCCTTGGTGAGGAGGAGGATGCTGAGCATGTGGTGCCAGGGCAGACCCAGGCAGAGCAGCCGCCTGCCGGGGTGCTGCTGGGAGTCACGAGTTCCAACACAAGCAGTGCAAGGGAGGCTCCAGGCTGACATTACACCCGGGTGCGAAGGGGGACTGTTCCATGGATGAAAGTTCAAAGGGTACAGTCATGCAAGAAAACTGTTGGGGGCTATTAACTCTTAAGGAGTGCCTTGCACTCAGGAAATGCCATGGCTCCAGCAGCTGGGGGCCAGAGTGGCGCACAGAGAATGTGTTCGTGGGCTGATCTGCTTTACAGCCTTCCTTCACCAGCTGCTATCAAAAAATGGGGCCCAGGACTATGACATCTGTCTTGGTACAACCGTGTCTTTCCATAAACTACATGGCAAGTTTATGGCACTGTTCTTCAAACAAGGTGGAGGCTTGTTGGGAGAGTCTGGAGTAGCAGGAAAAGGTCTTTGGTATTGGGGGTTGGATGCAGACAGCAGTATGGGGCTGGCTGAGGAGAGAAGTTGAAAAGTGAATTTGTTCCTTTGGAAAGAGAAGAACAGTAACCACACTCAGTGTGCTGTGGCTGTGAGATGGGGAAACTGATCAGCTGCTCTCCACGCCCTCTAGGGCAGGACACTGTTGTGAGCTGGATTTGTGGGCTGAAGAATTTGGTTTCATATCAGGACAGAGCCTGTAGGAATCCTTTGAGATTGCTATTGGGATCCTGTTGCCTCTGCAGTGGCACAAGGGTGGCCAGGAAGGACAGAGAGAGCAGCAGCAGTGGGAGAGGCTGGGAGCAGGCAATAGGTGGCTGGAGCTATGTCTGCCTGGTTGTACACCATAGTAGTGGTGTGGCCTGAGTGGTGTAGGGAGGCTCCTTAGAGCAGTGTTTTTCTGAGCTTGGTGGCTGCACTTTGGGCAGATCACTTGGGGTAGTGCAGCCATTCTCTTAGTTGCTGGAGGGACATAGAAAGGAGGGTTGTGGTGATGCTTCCCCTGATAGCTGGAATTGCAAGGCTGCTGGGATGAGCTCTGCTCTCAACTCTGTCAGCCAAGGGCTTGGAAGCAAAATGGAGTTGAAGTTTCCTGTCTAAAGCACTTCTTGCCAAGCATCAGACCACAGTGCTGCTTGGGATGCTCCCAGCTGGTCCTGTTGAGTAGGGAAGTGAGATGGGAGCTGCTGGAGCCATCTGCCAGTATATGTCAGTCTCTGGGCTTTTCAGTGCTTGAATGCTGGGGCACGTCCTTGAGTGCAGGGAAAGCAGGCTGAGCTGCAGTTACATTGTATTGCTGCTTTGATACCCCCTTAGTGCCTTTGGGCTCCTGCTCACGTGGGTACCTTGCACATCATCATCCACGGAGGGCTGGGGCTGTGGTGTAAGGGAAGCTAATGAGATCTGGAGGGGGAAGATGCTGCTGGTTGGAAGGGAGCAGAGGATCACGAAGATGTGGTGTGACATCAGGTCCAAGAAGGCCTCCAGAAGGGCTGTCTGAGGTCCTGCGGGGTGAGGGGAGGGTGTTTCTCTGCAGCTGACTGCTGGTGGTTCCCCGTGACACAGACCTGCTGATCTGGCACTGCCATAGGGCCTTGGTCACTCACATCCTCTTCCTGCTGTGATCTGCCTATTTGCATATTTGTTTGTTCCTCACTTGTCCCTGACCTCTGATAAGGCCTGTCCTACTTTCATAGTTTAAATGAAACTTGAAGGACTGAGCAAACACCAAGACCTGATGGGCTTGTGGGGAAAAGGGGAAGGGTGGGCGTGGACTGTGCCACATGGATCTAACTCTTTTTGGTGCTTTTCTGTCCTAGATATTGCTGTGGAGTTGCTGCAGAAAGTGGCTCCCAGTCCTATCCGCAGACTCCAGAAGAAATATGTGTCTCACGTATCTCGGTAAGAAGCAAAACCTGTCTCTTCATGTCCTGTGTCAGAACTTGGAGCTCTGGTCTTACTTGTGACTCACTTCTGTCCCCTGGGGCAGCCACTGGCTTTGTGTTTATGCTTGATTAGTGTCAAAAAGAGCAAAACGGGGTAGGTGGCACGGACAGCAGGCACCGTGATTTCCTGATGCAGGCAGGCCTACTTCAAGTTTGTCCTGCTCTCTGGGATGCATGTGTGCTCTTGTTACTGGGAGTCTGTACTGGCTGGATCTGCAGCTCCCTGGGTAACCAGGTTTGAACCTGGTTACCTCTTGGCAGTCTTCTGGCAAGTCTCCTCTTGGCAGCTGAGCTCTCACAGCATTCCTTCCTGCAGGCAGGGCTGCTCAGTTGGGAGCTGACTTTGCCTGGGAACAGAAACCAGGGCTTTCTGCTCTCCACCCTGCATTTCTCTTGCTGCAGCTCAGGACAGCTGGCACAGACCTGGCAAGGGGAGGGAGCAACCAAGTTGTACTGTGGTGCCTGGGACGTTTGTAGCATTGGTTCTTGCCCTGTCCTACAGGGAAGCTTGCATCTCGCCCTGCTCCATGATGTTGGCACTGGTTTACATTGAGAGACTCCGGCACCGGAACCCCGAATACCTCCAGCAGATCTCATCTTCAGACCTCTTCCTGATCTCCATGGTGAGTGGTGGGCAGGGGGGTAACTGGGCTGGAGGGAAGCCTGGAGGAGTGCAGTGGAGACTGAGTTCCTGTCCTTTGTGCCACTTTTAGATGGTTGCAAGTAAGTACCTGTATGATGAGGGTGAGGAGGAGGAGGTGTTCAACGACGAGTGGGGAGCTGCAGGGAAGGTGGACGTCCAGACCATGAACACACTGGAGATGAACTTCCTGAGCGCCATTGTAAGTGAAACTGTTGCTGCTGCCAACTGTTTCACAGAGCGGTGGAAAAGAGGCATTGAGGGGAGTCTGGATTTCTGGTTTTCCCCACATGCTCCCATGAAAGGATAAAGAAGGATGTGTCTGGGTGCTGGGTGACCTGCCCTGACTGCACTGACCTTTAACTGCTGTCTTGACAGGACTGGAGTCTCTACACAGATCCTCGGGAGCTGTTTGAAGTGCTGAGCTGGCTGGAAGGACGGTAGGTGTCTGGGATGGGGGTGATCCCTTTATCTTTGTCTCAGCCTGGCTCAGCCCCTGCTTGGAGATAGCCCTGCTGCAGTGAAATAAGAGATTGGGACACCTGTGAGCCTTAGCTAGGCTCTCCAGCTCCCTTCTGCAGAGTTTAAGCAGGGTCTTCTCCAAGCCTGCCTGGGCTGAAGCTGCTTTGATGGGGAAGGTCCGTACCACATCCACCATTCCCCTTTTTTTTTCCTTCTTGCAGTGTGGCTGAAAAACAGGGCATGTGGCGTGGCTGGTTCACCTACACAGATCTGTGTGTCCTCATGGAGCAGTCCATGTGGCAGCATGTGCTGGGCCAGTTCTACCAGCAAGTGGTGAAGGTAAGGGCATAGGAAAGCAGCTATTTGCAAGAATGTGGGACCTAGGAGGCTGTGGATTTGGAGCAGGGCCCTCTTTTCCACTGAGAGCAGCATCTTGGTTTATTCCCTGTTGAAGAGGGAAGCTGTCAGAAGATGCTGATTTGCAGCTGCACTGCCTGAGGCACTGCAGCCTGGTGCTGGGTGGTGTGCCCTGTGCTGGACCTCAGCCCCACAAGTCATGGTGCAAGGTCATGGTGACATGGGTTTGAATAGGAGCTGTTGGCTTTTAGCTGGGGTATTTTGCTTTGTGATATTTAGGCCCTGCTTTGGGCAGGTGTGTGCCACCCACCATTAGCAGTGTGGCTGCCAGCTCTCGGCATCCAGGGGGATGTTTTTTCCCATCACAGCTGCTGGGTTGATGGTGGCCATGCTGCATCATGGCTGGCAGGGGGTGCTGCTGGGTGGGTCTGGGCTAACATTTGGCTTCTCCTTAGCTGGCCTGCCTCCTGGGCGTGGTGTACCTGACCGGCTTCGCAGCCATCTTCACCTCCATCACTGTGGTGCACCGATCTGTGTGCATGAGGAGTGTCAGCACTGCAGCCCCCCAGCCCGCACTGTTCCCCGAGGAGGGGAGGTGCCAGCTGGATGCTCAGCCAGCCCCAGCCCCTGGCCAACCCCAGCCCGAGCTGCCCAACGTCTCCTCAGCCAGCTGCACCCGTTGCCTGGGGGAGAATGAGATGACCAAGGAGCCGCGTCGTGGGGGTGTCACAGCGACTGCACTCTACCTGTGGGGCAGCATGATGACGGCTCTGTCCTACCCAAAGGCACCTGATCTAGCCCAACACAGGAGCCTCCCACAAGGTCCTTTCCGGAAAGTGCCCACTGCCTGTGAGAGATCCAACCGTACCAGCCCCACTGCAGCCCCCAGCCAGCCTGGCCCCTTCGGACTTGCCGTACTCCCGGCTCCTCCGGTGCTCCACTGCCACGCCTGCTCAGCCACTGCGGGCCCCACATGGGATGCAGCCCCCAACCGAAAGGACTGGCTGGACCCCCTGGGGCTGAAGCAGTGCTTCTTGCACACTGCTATGGATCTCAGTAGAATCAAGAGCTTCATTTTTCCCAGCTAGGAGTACAGGACAGCAGCCCCTTTCCCCTTCCCTTCTAGTGTGGCACAACTCACTTCCTTGCACTTCTGGGACCCCTGATCCTTGGAACTGCATGGGGCTGGAGGCCCCTGCATTACTTTCAAACCAGCACTTGTGTCCCCTCACCCAGGGCAGGGATGTTCTTCACTTAGGGGCTACTGAGGCAGCTTGGGATAGAGCTAGCTTGCTGGGGTGGGGACTTACTAGTTGGAGGGTAAATATGGGTTGCCTTTGGGCTGGGGTGCTTGTGCAAAGGGGGGTGTTGTCCCTCTTCCTCTAGTGAGTGGTGTTGGACAGAGGTGGCATATGGGATGTTGGAGGCTGGGACTGTGTGCAGGGCGGAGGGGCTAAGGCAGTGACCCCAGTGAGAAGGTGGGGTGCCTGGGGTAGGGGAGAGGAGTTGAAGGAGGTGGAAGTGAGCTGGCTGGTCATAGCAGTACTTATATTTGGGGACTATTAGGCCGCTTCTTGGAGCTTGCAAGAGTGACACCAAGCAGGTACCCTGATGTGGCTGTGCCCTGCTGGGCTTGGTGGGGATGAGGTGTGGTTAGGGCTGAACTTCCTTATCCTGCTTGTGTTGGGTGTTTTGAATCTGGGGTGCTCTGTGACCCCATCCCAAACCCCAGCTGTGTCTGTGAGCAAACAGTGCCTGACTGCTCCTCAGAGTGGGAAGAAGGCATCTTGTCTTGCTGACCAGACCAGCTCATAGTTTCCCTTCTTTTTACTGTGGATTTTACACCTGTTTTTCACTCTTTTGTAGATGCAAATCTCTTCCAATAAAAGTAGTTCTTGCTGTGTGCCTGCCTTGTCCTGCTGAGCTGCTCCATAGTGGCAGCATGCCTGCCCCAGAGCGGAGCCATGTCCATGCAGCTGTGCCTGCTCCTGGAGCCGCAGTGCAAGACACATCCTGGGTGCTGCCAGTGAGCCCAGGAGACCTGCAAGGCCTGTCCTGCAGTCTCTCTCTGGTGACAGGAGGGATATCAGGTCCGGTGCAGGCAGGGACAGCAGGAGAGAGGAGGATCCCCAGCCTTGGGAATGTGGGGAATGCATGTTCTCCACTGCTCTTTGCTCTCTGAAGTCTTACCTGTTAATGAGTGAGCCTTGAGCGGCAAGGGCTTGGCCAGGTCACTGACACAGCCACCTCTGCCCTGTGACAAAAACAGGAGCATCCCCTGCCTGTGCACTCTTGGGATCCTTTCCAGCCAAGCAGGCAGCTCTCGTCTCTGGCATCCTTGTCCAGTGGCAGGATTCCATACTCTCTTAGGAGAATGGGGGATAAAATAGACCCCCATTAGAGACCGGGCTGGACTGGGAGGGCAGGAGATGCTGTGCTGGGAAGAAACAAGCATGGGCAGGGCACACAGAAGCTGGAGGATGCTGCTGGTGGGAATAGTCAAAGCACATGGAGGAAGAGGTGTCAAGGCTGTGGCCTACCCAGTCCGTGCCCACAGAGGCAGTGATGGGACCCGGGCTGTGGGTAGGTGGCATTGTAATAGTGTCTGATGTCCTGCTTGGGGTTGCCTGTCACCTGGCCTGTGTGGTGACAAACCAGGGTGACACTTGCATTCCTGGCCACAAGGGCAGGTTACTCACCAACTCAAGTTAATGGCTAACCCTGGGGCAGCTCCTGCAGAAGGTGGAAGTTCAGCCATGTGAGGATTTGTGAGGAGGTCTCAGGGGGGTGGGAGCCTGCCCACCCTCTCTGCACTGAAAACCGGGAGTGGTGTGGGGAGGCAGCAGCATGAATGGGGGCCATGGCAAAGCACCTGGAGCTGGGAGCCCCATGCTCACATCCTGCTCCTCTCAGAAGATGTGCTCATGGATGGTGAGCTGCTGCTTAGCCCTTCAGGTAAGGGGGGACCACGGTGAGCAGCCAGAGAGATGGGATAATGAGGAGAGGGCTGGGATCCTCTCAGATTGCAGGGCAGGGGCTGCATCCTGCCAGACAAAGGGTGTGTAGGGCTGAGGTCAGTGTGTGCTGGGAGGGGAGTGGGCAGTAGTGAGTGCTGCCCAGCTGGTGTCAGTGGGCATCTGCCCTCTCAGGGGGACTGGGCATGGGGAGCTGCAGCGCTAGGTGCTGCAAGGCATTGTGACTGCTCCATCTCTTCCCTGCGCAGCACCTGGCTGTGCAGACCTCCTTGCTCTGCATCTTCCACCTCCTCCTGCTGCCCACCCTGCCCCAGGAGCCACCTCACGCCCAGACCACCAGCAAGCTGCTGGCATGCAGCCTCTTTGCCTGCGGCATCTCCACAGTGCTGCAGACCACCCTGGGGAGCCGGTGAGCAAGGGGGGGTGAAGGGGGAGCAGCTGTCACGAGGAGGAGAGTGGTGCCATGGCAGGGCATGCCTGTATCCTCCTAGGATGTGGGAAGATGAGCTTTGCTGGAAATGGGAAGGGGCATGAGGAAAACCTATTGTGCTGCTTCTCTGCACAGCTGTCACAATTGTCCCCTCCCTCTCACACATACCTCTAAAAAACTGCTGTGCTTTCCCTCTAGCTCCTCACTGCCTTGCTCCAACATTGTACACAGCTCCTTCAGACCATCTGGTGCCTGTGCTGCCCACACAGGGCCTGGGTATGGGATTTGGCAAAGCCTCTGACCTCTGCACACATTCCATGTGCTGTCGCTTGGGATGTACTGGGGCACATGTAGAATATGGGGTAACCTCCTGCCACTCTGGTGTCCTTATCTGCTTCTCGTCCAACCCCTGTTCCTGTGGCAGCCTGGGCTTTTGGAGCAGCCCTGTTCCCTTCCCTGTCCTTCCTCCCTAATGTGCCCTTGTTGTCCCCTTCCTCAGGCTGCCGCTGGTTCAAATCCCATCCTTTGAGTACTTGGTCCCTGCCATGGTGCTGAGCTCCCACCTGTCCCCTGGTGCCAGCACAAACAGGAATGGTGAGCAAAGCCCTGGAGCCTGTGTCCTTTGGGGCCTGGGCCATGCTGGTGCCAGGGGAATGGCAATGATGAAGTGCCTGGTAGGTGGGGTAGGGATGAGGGGTAGCAAGGGGGTCCTGCCTGCTGGCCCCTCTGGTGATGGTGCACAGCATCCTACTCACTCCTGAGTGCACTTGCAACATATCTGGTCACTTCCCCAGGGTCAAGGCTTATGGGGATGGGGATGCTGGCACACTGGTCCTTCTCCAGCCAGCAGTCTCCTTGCTGCATGCTCTTGGACATGGCTCCAGGAGCCCAGGATCCACATGTATCACACCCTTCCAAAATTCCCTTCCAGGCACAGCCATGGCCAGTACATGCCTTGTACCTCATTGCAGAGACACGGGGAGCGGGGCTGACTCACTGCGAGAGGTGGGTGCTCCTGTGCTGGGATGGAGGTCCCCATCCTGCTCCATCAGCTTTCTACATGTCGCCCATATCCCTGTACCCCCCAGTCTCTTTTTCTGGGATTTACCATGAATAGAGGTGCAAAGGCAATACATGTCCATGTACATGTTTCTCTGCACTCGGGGTGAGGGGAGCATGTAAAACAAGTGATGCTGCTGGGGCAGTAGGAATATGGCCAAGGGAAGGTGTTGGACTGCTCTCCATGCATCCTGCCCCACAGGCCCATCCTTTCCTCTTTCAGGTCTCTGGAGCAGTGCTGGTCTCTGGGCTGATTCAGTTGGTGCTGGGAGTGTCCGGCGTGTGCGGGTGGATAGCCCGGCACTGCGGGCCCATGGTCCTGGCCCCCAGCCTGTCCATCATCGGGCTCTCTGCATACAAGGAAGCAGCTTTCTTCTGCTCCACTAACTGGGGTGTAGCACTGCTGTATGTGAGCCGGGGACTGTACTGGTGGGTGGCTCCTGGGGCTTTCTTTCACCAGCGGGACAGGGATGGGGCACCTCCGCAGTGTACGGCACACATTTGGGGCCCCATCACTGACTGTGATGCTGTGTGGTGACCTGTGCTCACTCTCCTAGGCTCATGCTCCTTGCTGTCACCTTCTCCCAACACCTGGGGTCCTGCCGCCTGCCCTTCTGTGCCTGGCCCCATACTTGGGAGGGCTCCACAGAGTCATCAGTTCCCACCCTCCGCACGTTCTCGGTACTGTGGTTTGTCTGCTCTCTTCACTGTCACCAGGCTTCTCTCTCCAAGCCTGGCTCTTTGGTGTGGGTTTAGGTAAGACCTGGAGCACATGCAGGGGTGAGAAGCTCTGGTGCAGCTCCCAGAACATGGATGCTTCTCGGGAAGTGCTGGGGACCTAGGGTGTTGGAGCAGAACAGCTTGGGATGCTTCCTGCAGGGGTAAGGGGAGATGCGGTATGACTCCTTGAGGGAGGTGACAGGACAAGGATAGGGTGCTGGCCAGAGCAGGCACGGGGGGAGGTGTCCCCTGCTGAGGGTCTCCTTTTGCCTTGCAGGTACTGCTCCCGTTTGCTGGTGTCTGCATTGTCTGTGCCATCCTCAGCTACTTCCACATTCCCTGGGAATCACTGGACCCGGCCATGGCCCAGCTGTTCTGGTCCAACAGCACCTTCAATGCCCCTTGGATCCACATCCCCTATGCAGGTGGGGGGCAGCAGGGCTGAGTGCAGCCATCCACGTTTGGACAGGACTTGTATCACCTGTCCCTTTTCCCTCTGCTGCAGGAGAGTGGAGGTGGCCACTGCTCACCCCCCGGGCGCTGGCAGTGGGCATCGCCATGGCCATGGGCTGCAGCATGAATTCCGTGGGCTGTTATGTGCTGTGTGGGAGGCTGCTGCGAGTCCCCCGGCTACCCCCTCACGCCTGTAACCGGGGGCTCTGCATGGAAGGGTTGGGCAGCCTCCTGGCAGGACTGCTGGGCACCCTGGGGGGCACTGCCTCCAGCATTGCCAACACCTGTGCCACTGGCCTCACGCAGGTATGCCAAGGTGGGGGAAATGGGTTGGCAAGGGATGGGGAGGCAGTCGAGCAGGTGCGCGGGGCTCGTAATGGCCAGGCTGCCACCGAGCCAGCACTGGGAAAGGAAAGGCAGGTGTGTATAGCAGGATGGGGCGGGATGAGCAGGGGGTGATGCTACCCATCCTCACTTTCCCATTCCTCTTTCTGACAGGCTGGCTCTCTCCTCTCGGTGCAAGTAAGTGCCCTGGCATGCATGGTGCTGGGCATGTCCCCGAGGCTGGCAGGGCTCCTCACCCACATCCCACTGGCAGTTCACGGTGGGTACCCTGCCCTGCCCCTTGCTGCAGCACCTGCAGCCTGCCTGGCACTGCCTGACTCCTGCCCCTCGCAGGAGGGGTGCTCTGTGTAACCTACGCCATGGCTGTGGGCACGGGGATCTCCTACTTCCAGTACACAGACATTGACTCAGGGAGGAACATCTTCATTGTTGGCTTTGCCATGTTCATGGCACTGCTGGTACCGCGGTGGTTCAGCACGGCTCTGACTCCCCTGGTCACAGGTAGGAGGGACATTCTCCAGAGTCCCATGGTGACCACACCTCTCCAGTGTTCTGGGAGGCTGGGTCGGCTCACGGTAGCAGGCAGCTCCCTCTTCAATCCCTGATTCTGCCATGGCTGGGCTGGGACCTCCTGGCTGATTCTGGCACTGTCCCTGCAGGCTGGGTGCCACTGGACCTCCTCCTCCTCTCCCTGCTTATGGTGCCTGTCTTCTTAACTGGCTTCTTGTCATTTTTTCTGGAGAACACGGTCTCAGGTGAGGGGCTACTCTAGGTGCTCTGCATATTCCCTGCTCTGAGGACTGGATCTGTCCATTGGACAAACCACCAGCTCTGCCTTCAAGCAGTCCTGCTGAGGATCCTGGAGCTGGTGTGGGCTGGGACGATGCACCTGGAGGAAGGGGCTCCCATTTCACTGCCAATTTCCCTGCTTGCAGGAACACTGGAGGAACGAGGGCTGCTTTCTGAGCAGCCATGGAAAGTTAGAGCTGATGACTGTCACCTCCATGGAGAGAGAGGCAAAGCCCACCAAGCCTATAGGCTCCCCACTGGGCTAAGGAGGCTGCTGCCATCTTCCTGCAAAGCCTTTCCGTGCTGCTTCCTCTGCCCGAGGAGCGAGGAAGAGGAGGAGGGCAGCCGTGCCAGCGAGGAGGGGACTGCTGCCCCGGGGGAAGGGACACACCTACTCCCCAAACCCAGCTCTGGGGAGCTGCAGACAGCAATAAGGCCAAGCCAGACAGACCTGCCTGCATGGCACACTGTGGCCTGACCCTGTCACGCAGGGGCGCCTCGTGAAAACAGGGCTGTGCCCTCAAGGCAGCTTGTGAGCCACTTTGCTCCTCGTTTCTGAAGCCCTCGAGGACTGGAGGAACCTGAGCTTCCACCCTCCTGACACAAACCTAATTTCCCTGCTTGAGAGTGAGATATAAAAACCTTCAACCAACTTTGCCTTTTCCAGAGGTTTCCTTTCTGGACAGGATTTTCCTGAGGGATCCCTTGGTGCCCTGAGGACTGGAGGGCAGGGCGCCCTGGTGCCACTGCAGCTGAGGATGGGGGTGCCTCTAAAATCCACCATCACCCTGTGGAGATGACTGGGGGAGGGCTCAGTGCTTTGGCCAGCCCCAAAGGACTGTCATTCTAGCTATGCTCACCTGCTGGCACTGTGCTCAGGAAGGACTGGCTCTCCACCTCCTCCCTGCTGTGTCCCAGTTGTGCGTATGGCCTGTCGATGCCCATGGCACCAGGTATATATCAATGCTCTGGCACTCCAGGATGCTCCAGGCTGGGGGTGAAACTGAGCTGAGATTCCCAAAACAATGCACACCCTTTCACCTACAGTAGGATGGTCCCAGTAGTGCTCACCATATAAATACGACTTAGGTGTTGCTCTTGTGACTACACAAGCCAACAGCGGCTTTCCCTGGAGAAGAACATCTCCCTCCACCTGCTCCCAAGGTGAAACACCCAAAGGTGGGTGCAGGGTGGGAGGGATGTGGTGGCACTCTTTGTGCAGGCCCCCAGGTGTGAGCCCTCTTTCCCCAGCTCTCTGTGACCCCTGCAGCTGTACACAGCAGCGTAATGCACAGCTCATCCTCATCCAGCCAGCCATCATCCTCACCTGACCCTAAATTTCAGCTGTGCCCGAAGTCCAACTGGGTCCTCCACCCCAAACCTGGTCATGCAACCTAGTCTGTCCTGCACTGCAAAGTCCTTGCCTACTCCCCTGTTCCCTGGCACCCTGTAAGGATGCAAACCCCGCGTGATGACCACCCTCCCCTGGCATTGCCCTGAGAGGTGGCTGCAGTCTCCATCCTGGGGCGAGGGGTGAGTGGAGGGGTGTGTGCAAAGAGCGTAAATGGGAGACTCAGGGGCAGTGCATCGGGGGCAGCCCAGGGGGGATGGCCTCAATGCATGGGGTGCTCGTGGGGGATCAGTCAGAGAATGGGTGATGAGGTTTGGAAGTCAGTGCCTGGAGTACAGGTGGGGCTCAGCGTGGAGGGAACTGGGGGTGCGTGGTGTGCCAAGCTGGCACAGTGCTGCTCTGTGCCGCCCTGTGAGCCCAGTGCCCAGGCATGGGGACAGAGGCACTTGCAGCCCCAGACACGCAGGGCTGGCCGTGGTGCAGCAGCCGAGTGCCCGCACAGCCTGGGCGAGCAGCGGTGCGGCTGCGTGCTCCGGCACCGTGGGGCTGAGGAATAAATCCGGGGCCAAGGGACAGGAGAAGCCCCGCGCTGCCGCTGCCTCCCCCGCTGTACCGGGCCCGGTCCTAGCCGGGCACTCGAGCCAGGACATTTCGTAAGAGGCGCAAGCGCAGAGGGAAGTCCTGCGGCATTTCGGTCCCCATCGGTGTCCCGGCCGTGGCACCCCTTGCGGCACCCGCGGCCGCGCTAAGGGGACACGCCGGCTCGTTCGCTATCCCTGTGAGCAGGCAAGGCAGCAGCAGCAATGCTCCCCGCGGCTCTGCGGAGGGAACGGCAGCCCCCGGGGCTCCAGCAGCCGCGCATCCCGGCGCGCCCCGGCCCCGCCCGCCGCGGAAGAGAGCAGCATGCCGGGAGCCGTAGTCTGCGCTCGCCTCTGGCCCGGCGCCGCTCGCCGCTCGCCAGCCCCTGCCTCTGCATCCTCCGGTCGCCTGCTCCTCCTGTCCTCGGGTAATGCTGCGGCTCCGCAGAGCCCCGGGCCTGCGGGCAGCCGGCGGGCGCTGGGTGCCCGAGTGTTTTGGGAGGCGTGGAGCCCGTCCTAGGGAGGAGCGGGAAGCAGGAGTGGGCTGCCGGCACTGCCGGTGTCACTGCGGGCAGGGACGGGGTGCCCCAGCAGGAGCAGGGTGCAGCACCCCGCTGCCCGCCCGGTGCCGCCGGGGCAGCCTAAATGCTAATTTGGGCGTAGAGGTGTTGCCGTGTTAACGCCAGCAAGCCCCGGGCAACGCGGGGAGGCAGCAGTTCCACTGCCGTGCGCCTGCTGGCTCGTCTGGGGTACTTATTGTGAGCTGCGGCAGGACCCGCTCTGCACAAAGCTCCCAAGTAACCCACACCCTGCTGCTTGCATGTGTGACCAGAGCTGGCTGAGTATCCTCACTTCTGTGCTGTCAGGTGGGACTGCAGCATGAGTGGGCCAGCCGGGACTGACCGTCCCTGTGAGGCCACCCCGGGGACCAGGTCTTCCTGGGTGGGGGTTGAGGCAGAGATCTGGTTGCTCTCTTGCAGATGGAAGGCTCCGAGGAGCTGGAAAGCAGCCTCCTGACCCAGCCCTGGGCTTCTGTTTGCTTTGGCGAGTCCACTTTTCTTGCCAAAGTGTGCTTCAGGGATACTGGCTATATCCTGCTGATCTCTGACCTCAGCAGTGTCTGGTACGAGAGTGCAGACGTCAAGGCTGTGGGACAAAGGTCCAAGGTGAGTGTCTGAAAAGGCCAGGGACCTCCTTTTCTCCTCCCAGCAGCTGACATACCTGCGTGCTTGTGGTGGCAAGCATACACTGCTTGGTGACACAATGGCTATTGGGTCTGACTGGGTTCGGGTGCAAATGCCCAACCTGGGGAGTCCCTGTGTGGCTCTGCCCAAGCACTGTCACCTCACTTGGCCAAACACCCTTCTCTGGGAGAGTGGGCCACACTGTTTAGCATGCCCCGGGCAGCCGGGTGGGTCTGCGTACAGAGGCTGGCACAGTCTCTTCACTTGTGGGCTGGATGGGCAGCTGGTTTCCCCAGGGCCAGTGTACTAAAGAGGAGCTTGAAACAAGGCTGCCTTCTACTCAGTGACAGAGAGATTCTGTTCACATTCATAGCTAGCACAGTCTTTCATGGGGCATCCTGTCAGCTTGGCCCCCAAAAATGCATGGAGCTGTGCCTCATCTCCTCAGCCCATGTGCCCTGGCCTTCATGTGCCATTGGAGTGGCCTGTACCTGTGTCACATAATGCTGAGCAGCTGGTGGCAGGAGGGATGGACATGTGGCTGCAGCCATCCACCAGCCCTGGCAGGTTGTCCTGCTGCTGGCTGTCAGCCAGGCTGTGGCACTTGTGGTGGCACCCAGAGCAGATGTGCTACTGCAGACCATTGCACCCTGCCCATCCTGGAGTGGCAGGATAGGGGAGCCTTCCCAGCATGGATGTCTTGGGAGAGTCAATGAGGAATGTCATGTCAGAGGGCTGGAAGCCAAGGCCCAGGGATGGCTTTTTGCTGTGGGACATGCAGTAGTTTGACTCCTTTGGAGCTGGGATTTCTGCTGTTTTTTTCCCCAGTGCTGTGCTGTGCCCCTTAACCTTGCCTTTTCCCAGGAGCTGAACAAGCGGCTGACGGTTCACGTGTCCTCCTTCCTGAACCACTTGTGCAACCTGATGTGCCCCTTGCTGGCAGGGCAGCCGGGTGCCACCACCGCCTTCTCCTGCCACCGCTCTGCCAGCGGCCTCAGGCTGCACGTGAAAAGTGAGCTGTCAGGACTGCCCTTCTACTGGGACTTCCACTGCTGCCCTGCTCCCTTGGAGATGGTGAGCGAAGCTGCAGGGAGTTCAGGGAGGGGAGTGACCAAAATTAAGGATCGTCTCTTTATGCTTGGAGCTTTTGGGTAGTCTAGGGCCATGCAGGTGACTGTAGGTTGCCTGACTCTGCTTTCTGCCTCTCCCAAGGTTTGCTGTCCCCATTTCTTCCCGCTGAGGCTGTGGCACCTTGGTTTGTGCCATGCAGTGACACAGGGATGGCTCAGCACATGCTGCTGTCATGGCATGAGTGAAATGCCCTTGTGAGAGCCCACCTGGAGTTCTGCATCCAAATCTGGGGTCCTTGGCACAAGAAAAACATTGATGTGTTAGAGCGGGTCCAGAGGAGAGCCACAAAGATGATAAGAGGGCTGGAGCTCCTCTCCTACCAAGACAGGTTGCAAGAGATGGGATTGTTTGGCATGGAGAAGAGAATGCTCCAGAGAGACCTCATTGCAGCCTTCCAGTACTTGAAGAGGGATTATTAAAAAGAGGGAGAACAGCTTTTTACATGGGCAGATAGTGATAGGACAAGGGGAGCTGTTTTTTAACTAAACGAGGAGACATTTAGATTAGTTGCTAGAAAAAATTCTTCATTATGAGGGTGGTGAGGCACTCGAACAGGTTGCCCAGAGAAGCTGTGGATGTTCCATTCCTGAAAGCATTCAAAACCAGGTTGGATGGGGCTTTGAGCAACATCATTTAGTGGGTTATCTTGAAAGTCCCTTCCAAACCAAACCTTTCTATAATTCTGTGTGTGGTGTGGGGTGATGCTCTGCCACTGCCCCGTAGAGCGGAGCAATGCTGTTCTCTTTAGGAGCAACACATGAAGCAGGGCAGGGGGTACCCCCAAAGGACCTGGGGGTGGTCTGTCATGACGGGCGGAATTACAGCGGGGGCTTTGAAGGAGTTGCTGTTTCAGGGGCTGCCCGGCACGCTGCGTACCCGCAGGCAGCCCCTCGGCCGGGTCCTCGCAGGCAGGGCAGCGCTGCGGCCGGGCTCCCCCGGGCCCTGCGTCCCTGCGCGCACAAGAGGGCGCCCGGCGCCCGCGAACCGCCCGGCGGAGCCCCGGCCCCGGGCCGGCCCTGCGGCCCCGCCGCCGGCGGGAGGCAGCCCCGGAGCCCCGGCAGCCCCGGAGCCCGGCAGCCCCGGCAGCTCCCGCCGGGTCCCGCTGCGGGCCCGGCTCCTCTGGCCCCGAACGGCTTCGGCATCGCGGGGGAGAGCCGCGCTCCCCAGCTGCTGCTGCGGCGGCTGTTCTCGCCGTCCAGGTTCAACCGGGGAGCAAATAATCGGGGTCCGGGCTTGGCTTACTTGATGTCCCTCCTCGGGCAAGACGCACAGAGGCTGAGCTGAGGAGGTGCAAAGCCTCTGTTCCCAGCTGCTCCTTTATTTTATCTTGGATGTGAGCTGGATGTGTACAAGACACCATGGAGGTGGAAAGCAACCAGGGTCCTGAGCGTGACTGGTGTGGATGCAGCAATGGGGACCAACTCTTCTCCAGCCAGGGGCTTGAGGCGAGCATGGAGCCCACCTGGCTTGGCCCAGCCCATCTCTGCTACAGGTGGTGCACCCCAAGTGCTCCAGTGGGTGATGGCCATCACCTCTGTGGCTCGTGTCTGGGGGTGAGCAAAGTGCAGAGCTCACTGTGGGCTTGCCATAGGAGTGAGAATGCTTCAGGAACACTGCTGGCCTTGCTGTCCTCTCACCCATGGGCTCAGCCTGGCCACAGAAACAAGGGGCACGATAGGCTGGGGGATCTCAAATACCCTTCTGGAGACTGAAGGAGGTGATAGGAGGGAGGCTGCTTCGTGTGCCTGCTCAGCCAGGGTGGCCCAGCTGGGCTCCAGGGCAGAGGACATGCCCAGGGCTCTGCATGGGGTTTGTGAGGGTGTAAGCTTAGAGGGGACACTGGCAGGCTGCAATAGGGAGCATGCACAAGTCCTGCGTGTTGGGATCTCTTCTGCTTTTGATCTCACCTCCCTGGGAGTGTCTCTCCTGTTCATCAAGCCACAGTTTGACACCTTGGGTCTTTCTGGTTTTTCACCCAGCCGTGCCTGATAGGACCATGCCGTGAGGTGTGCAGAGCCACGGGGAGGGGCTGGGTGGCACATGGCGGGCTCTCTGTTGTCTGTTGCACCCCAAATGGTGGGTGGAGCATTGCCTATTCCCTGCACTCTGTTTCCATCAGACTCTCCCACCTAAGCTCTCCCCTGCTACGGCCCCCAGCTGGGAAAGGATGGGGTTGGGATGGAGTGATGTGTCCTACAGCATCTGGCCTGCCTTCTCCCAGCTCACACCTTTTGACCACTTTCCACTGGATGTGGGTGAGATGTGGGGTATTTTGGGGAGCCCTGTGTGACCTGGGATGCAGCTCTTGCTAGAACCTTGCTGGCTGCCCTGCTTTGACCACTCTGTAGACAGCTGTGGGCCTCCATAGACCTGGACCTTTCCTAGACTGTCCTTCCTCCGTTGTAGGTGTTCCGTCACCTCGTGCGGCCCCTGATTCAGATGAACCTGGCTCTGCAGTGCCAGGTGCAAGAGCTGATTTCCCTGCTGCTCCAGAAGGATGCTGAGATTGAAGATTACAGGGAGAGCGGGGCCGCTCTCAGCAGAGGTGAGGAGGGATGCCTAGGGCAGGGAGCGAGTTTCCTCCTTAGCACTGGGCTGGCGTGCTCTGCTGCCTCTGGCTATTACCCAGCCAGGCTTGTGTTTCATGTTTAGCTGAGCCGGCAGCACAACGGTAGCCAGAAGGCTGGGAGCAGCCTCCGGGGAGAGCTGGGGGAGGAGCAGCCCTTGACCGATAGCTGTAGAAGTTGGGGAGACGCCAAGGGGCTCTCCACTACTCTCACAGCACCTGGCTGGTCCCCAGGAGCCAGCGGGGATGCCAACAAGGGCTGGCCCTGCAGCGGTGTCAGGCTCCCTTCCCAAGTGCAGTAGCTCACTGAGTTACTGGAGAGCAACCAGGGGCTCCCGGCTCTCCCAAACATGGGAAGTGCAGCCGTGCTCATGGGCCCCCCTCCAGCGCCCAGCCCACTTTGCCATCGGGGTGATGGGCAGACAGTAGCCCCCTTGGGTAGGACATGGGTTGGGACCTGCCAGGGAAGCCACCTTGGGGTGTGGTTTGTCCTCCACCTATGGAGGTTGGCTGGGTGCTCTTTTTTGGGTCATCCCTTGCTACTGCCATGCTTTGTCCTCCTGCCACAGGTGATACCTGCACTTCTGTGGGAATCTTGCCCCTGGGCATGCAGGGAGTAGTGGGGGTCAGCCCTGGCTTGTGTATCATGTCCAGGATGATATTATGGTCCAGACCCTGTGCCATGACAGGTGCCCTACCACAGGAGCCTGGATCTGCCCTGGAGGTACACTGGAGCTGCACTGGCCAGCTGCATGTCTCTCTATCCTCCTGTGTGTGAGCTCTGCAGGGCATGGAGCAGCCAGGATAACCTGGCTTGGGTCCAGGGACTGATGCTGGTGAGCAGCTGGCCTCTCTTGTCCCTTACCTGGTGCAGGGCAGAAAGCTGGGAACAAACATTGCACCCTAGTGGCTGAGCAAATCCAGCTAGGTGCTTCTCCAGACCACATCTTAGCAACAAGGTGGAAAAACTTGGGTTTTGGACAAGGTGCAGAGGAGAATATAACAGGGGTTTGTCCATGTCCTGCAGGAGGGGGACACAGGCTGGCTCTCCCCTTCAGAAGAGCAGCTGGACAAGCAGTGCCCTGCCCCACAGACTCAGCTTATTCCAGCTGTAAGATCTGGGAATGGTGTTGAGCATGTCCTGCCACCGTTCCCTGCTCCTCAATGTGGGAGTGCTGGGACAAGTGTGGATGGACTCTTGGGTCTGCCTAGCTGCTCTGTGCATCAGCAGGCTCAACCATGTTTTTCCAGCTTCCTAGTGGTCCTTGCACATTCTGGTAACCAGGTGATGTGTCCTTAGCCCAAGAGGCCTGCTGGTCTTTCCTGATGATTTTGGGATGAGCGTGCTGGAGCTTTTCCCCCTCATCCCGTGGGCAGGGAAAGAGGAAGCTGGGGTGGGAGGTCTGAGCAAACCTGCCCAGCCTGATCCCCCTCTACCTTGCAGACCGCTTGCGGACAGAGCCCTTCCAGGAGGAGACATTTCAGCAGAACTTCATGGCTAAGGTAAGGGGTAGTGCAAGTCCTCTGTCCTTTGGCAAATGGGTGGTTGGGAGCTGTCATCAGCAGCTGCAGTGTGAGGTGTGCCAGGCTGGATGGGAGCACTGATGGGGATAGCTGGACTTCTCTAAAGAGGGGCCATGCCCTCTAGCTCTCCCATGGCTCTCTTTGTGTCCTTGCCCCTCATCTCTAGGGCGAGCAGAGCTGGGAATGTGCCTGACATGGCTGGATGGGAACTACCCGGTTGCTGGGAGCTGCCAGAGGTGTGAGCCAGGCTGGCTGCTCCACAGGAGTGTGCCATCACTGGGACATATTCACCTGCCTCCCACACTTGCTCTGGACCTAAACATCGCTGCTGATGGCAGGCAGGGATCAGGTGAATGAGGAGAAGCCATCTCCTTTCAGTTCATCTGTTTCTTTTAGAGGTGACTTTGCAGTGACGCATTGTGGGAACAAGAGCTTTTCAGCACGTTTTCCATGCTCTGCCTATCACTGTCCCCTTGACACACAGCTCTAAAATCAGACGTTCTTTGGAGAAACCGGAACTGCAAGGAGAGAGTCTTTGATCCTTTTGCGTTACTGGGGATCATCACAGAAGTACTAAAATGATTCGGACTGATGTGCCAAGGTCAGAAATGCTTGATGCCCATTGGGGCAAAAAGACTCAGGATGCTTCTGAGTGTTCCTGAGCTTGCTGTGAAGGCACAGGAGTGGGGAGCAGTGGTACCTGCTGGGGACCAGGGAGTCAGCCAGAGTGTCAGTGGTACCACATGGGCTTTGGGAGAAGGTCGCTTTATGAGATGAGCTGATGTTGTGCAGCCAACAAAAGATGATCTGCAGAGTTTCTAAAAATTAGAGATGATCCCTCTTTTATATGTGAAGCATTGCATCCAGTGCAGGCAACTTTCGTTTCCCCTGGGTTATGAAGGATAGAGATGAATTCGCTGCTGGACTGCAACTTGGAGGTTGCCTAGGGACCAGTGATCATGACCAGATTACATTCACCCTGGGCAAAGAAAAGACATTCCTAAGCAGTAATTTATATCCTTCATGCCTTGAAAGAGCTAATTTCCCAAAGCAGGGGGAAAATTATGAGTGAAATCAGCTCAGAGGAAACAGTTAGATAGAAAAATGTGAATGAAAATGGTGAGCTCTTTCAGAAGAATTTCAGAAGCCACAAAAAGCCACAATTCCACGATCAAGAAAGAGGGCAGCGCTGGCCCAGAGCCCGTTCTGGTTCAGTGGCAAAGTGAAGGCAGCAATTAGAAATAAAAGAGCAGTTTATAACAAATGGGAGAGCGGGAGTAGATAGCAATCAATATAAATTAGAAATTATGAAGTGTAGAAAATGGGTAACAGAAGCTAAAGACATCAGGGAAAAATCATGGTGAAGAACAGAAGGAAAGGCTTTTATTTAGTGCAGTAGGAGAAAACCCCAAGCTCCCAGCAATAGGATAAGCTGATTAGTAGACAGAGGTGGTGAAATGATTGATACTGGACCAGACATGGTAGAAGCAGTTGGTAAAGGTTTCGGTGCTGTTCCTGGAAGGATGCATGCAGATGTGCCAGGATAAGGGGATGATGAAGTGTCTTTCTCCAAGAGTCATCTGAACAACATCTGCTAAAGATGAACATCAGGCTTGAAATTCAGAGTCCTCCAAGCACTGGTAAGGTGTGGGGCATGGGGGAAGGTGCAGAGTGGGCAGGAGGGGAGTGAGGCAGCTCTGCACAGAGCCTGGCAAAAGCAGCTGGTGTGGAGCACATCTGGCAGAGACTGAAAAGACGGGATGGCAGTTGGTGCTGTGTGTCCCGAGAGCAGTCCAGGAGCAGTGTCTTGGAGCCGGAGTGTTGGATAGGGAATGGAAGGCTCTGGGAGATGCTGCCCCTCTGCATCCTCTGGCAGCCAGGTCTGACCACTGGCTGGAGGGGAGAGGCTGGTGAAAGGATGCAGTTGTGTGTTTGGTCTGCTGGGAGGGTGTCTGTCCTCTCTGCATTCATCCCATTCTTTATAAACCTGCTGATGATGCCATCCTGCAGCAATGAGCTGTGAGATGCAAACAGCTGCTGCCTTTGGTTTGAATGTGGTACCCCGTCGTTCCTCCTGATGCTTTCTAGGACTTGTGTTAGTGAGGAACACCAAACATGGCTTTTCAGCTCTTCATCACCAAAACTGGCTCTTCACCCCAGTCTCTCTTCTCATCTTGTGGCGGAAGGGTGGTCTGGATGACCTCGTTGACTCTGTACAGTTATTTCAGAGCCCCCAGGTAATTTAATACTCTGTTTGTCAGCTCCTAAAAGGAGCAGCACAAGGAGCTGGGGTCCCTCAGGACATGCTGCAGGGAACTGGGAATGCTGTGAGCACTCCCATGTCTAGGTTTTCGAGAAGACGCGGGACAATCAGCACAGAGTCACGGGATTGATTTGAGAGCTGGAGAGAGAGCCCAGCATTGAGGGACTTGGAAGGGAAGAGCTCTGTCTAGCTTATCAAGGCTTATTGAGAGGAGCCTTGATTACAGTGTGTGAGGGTCTTTACAAGGAGAAAATGCTGGTTAGCGAAGGGCTCTCTTTAATCTTGCAGAGAACAGTGGAGCACAAGCCAGGCACTGGGAGACAGAGCCAGGCAATTTCAAGTTAGAATGGAGGCACTTGGGTTTGCTCCCGCAAGTGATTGGGGCATGCTCCCAAGGGCAGTGGTTGATCCTCCATCTCTTAATGTCTTCAAAAGTGGGCTGGGAGCCCGCCTGGAAGAAAACCAAGTTGCTGGGTTTGGTCTTAGGATGTGCGTGGTTGAACATCAGTGGGCAGGAAGTCAAGGAGAGAGATCTATTGGTCCTTCCAGTACCTCTATCTGCAAAATGGGGCTAGAGGTTGTGGATGTTTGGTAGTGGTCAGCACTTCTTGGCTGGAAAGGGATTGTGATGATGTGGTACAGGGCTGGATGCAGGCAAGTGCTCCACAGCTTTGCTCACTTCCCAGACCCCTGCTGTATCCCGCATGGAGAGGAAAGCACCTGTCAGTCCCCAAGGGCAGAGCTGCACAGCCTCTCAGCTTAGACATGCCCTTTCTCTGGGCTTGTGTGCACTTGGCTGTCCAGGGCATTTTAACTAACCATGGGGAGTTTTCCAGCAAAGCCCTGGTAATATTTATACGTTTAGGAAATGATGCTTTCACACACACAGTTTTTGGCAAGGGTTCACTGCTGAGCAGCTGCCTGGGCTTGAGCAGAGCTGGAAGGAGAGCAGTGGCTGTGCACAAGCTGAGGCAAAGCCGGTGGCTTTTATTGGCAAGCCCAGGGGTTCACACCATGAGGGGAAGGAGAGGGCGGCTGGAGAGGGCTCCGTGTTTCGGAGCTGCCCCAGCACTGTTCCCAGCAGGCTGGGGATATTTTGTCCCCAGGCGTCCCTTTGGGTTACAGAAATGACCCCACAGGGCAGGGTGGGGTGCCTACCCATGGGTTTTGAGAGCCTGCCCCAGCTTAGCTATGGTCAGCGTTTCATGACACATCTTATGCCAGAGTCTGCGGTCCGGCTTTGAGGGGGAAGGGCGAGCAGGTCCCTGCAGCGCCGTGCCCCTTGCTCCGAGGAGGGCAGGAACAGGTACATCGGGGACAGGCTCACGGATGCCATCAGTGCAAATATAGCCCCCACGCCCCAGGATGCTCTGCCCTGTGTATTTTTATCTGCGGTGGCTGGAGCGCGGGGGCGGCTGCTGCGCACCTCCGCAAGCGGAGCGCGGGACCTCGGCAAACAGGACGCGGCGGGTTCACGGCTCGACCCCGCGGCCCGGCGAGGAGGAGGAGGATGTACCATCAAAACAAGCAACGCTGGAGAGGAAGATAAACAAACAGGCAGCTTCCAGCGCGGCCCCGGCCGAGGGCGAGTGGGAGCCCCGGGGCCAGGGCTGGCGGTGGTGCCGGCAGCGGTGCTGGCTGACGTCAGGGCGCCCGGGGGTCAGCATCCCTCTTATTGTTTCCCACCGGGGCTGGGACCAGGGCCAGGCACCCGTCCCCGTCCCGTGTGGGGACACAGGCCGGCGGGGCAGGTGGAGGATGGCCGGGACGCGCTCTGGAGCCACAGGCCATTGCCACCCCGGGGTCCAGCTGGGTACCTGGCTGCCCACTGCCTGCCTCCAGCACCCTGCCTCTCCTTTTTAACAGGAACTAAAAATAAGCCCTGGGTAGCGGAGTGGCCATGGTCTGGCCGAGGACGAAGGCGGTGGTGGCCTGCCTATTTTGCAGGGTGGGGACGGCATCCCTCAAACCCACGCCAGCTTAGTGCAGTGGAGAGGAAGCAGCCCTTTGGCTCCTTCAAATGAGGGATGTTTTTAATTAGAGCAAGGTAGCTGCGGCTTTGCAGCTGCAACTGGGCCGGAGCGGGGCTGGGGGGTGTGTGTGACATGGACTGCTCGCACATGGGGTGCACGGCTCGGGGAGAACCTGCTGTGGGTGCTCAGCTGGCCCTAGGCATGGGGCTGGGTCCCTAGGCATGGGGCTGGGGAAGGAGCTGGTGACCACAGTGCTGTTGTACACAGGGCTGAGAGGTGCAAAACTTGCACAGCCCTGAGCAGGTTGGCTCAGGGCAGAGGTGGCAGCATGGGGCTGGCTTGTAGGGCAGCTCAGATGAGCAGAGCAAGCTCTTGTGTGCTGCCAAGCATTTGTGCTGTGCTTGCCTAGTGAGCCCCATGGGTGGTGGTATCTTATTCTGGATTGGGGCCATCTGGGGGGTCCTTGCTTCATTCCTGAGTGAGCTTTGGTCCCATCATCCCATTGCTGCCCCGGGGTCTGAGTCCCACACTGGGAATGCAGCGAGCCATGGCTGTGCTGAGCCGAGCAGGACACACACTGCCCTGCACACACGTGTACTCGAGGAGCTGCACACTGCTGCAAGCAAGAGTGGGGTGAGGGCTGCTTGTGCTCGGTGTGAGCACAGGTACCAGAGCAGGAGCGTGAGAACAAGGCTAGGAGTGTGCACACTGGCACTGATGGAACAAGGGGCAGAGTGCCACATCTGCTGGCTGAAGGGGAACGGAGGACAGCACTTTGTACCCACAATGGTGCACCTGGGGAGATGCACTGGTGGTCATTACTGTGTGGGTGCTGACCACTGCCTGGGCACCAGCCCCCTGTGGTGTTTGCCACGGAGGCGCATGGCGGTCGGGGCTGCGGTGTTATTTATTTATTTGCTGAGGCCCCGTCAGGTGAGGGGCACCCAGCCAGGGTGCACTTTTGGGGCTGCCACCAGCAGCCACAGGCCGCTTGCACAAGCAGTGAGTCAGTGGAGCTACATGCTGCTAAAACCAGACTTGGCACAGGCAGCCCAGAGCAACAGTCTGCCCGAAAGTGCTCAGACCACGGGCAAGCAATGAGTCCCCAGCTTCTGGACCAGGGCTAGGCTGGCTGTGATTGCTCCAGACCCTTGCCTGTACCAGGGATGTGGGTGCTGTCCCAGGAGCCCTGAGGCGATGCTCCTTCTGGGGATATGGGGGTTTCACAGCCCAACCCCCTGTGGCCGTGCCACTGTAGAGAGTGGGTGCCACCTGAACCAGGTACAGGCAGCTGTCTGCTTGGTCCCAGCCCACTTCAGCCCAGCATCACCTGGGGGTTTGTTTGGGGATGGAGGGATGTACAAGCACCATCACAACCACCTCCCTGGGGTACTGCACAGCCCTTATCTGACATATGTGGTCTGGCATGTGCAGGGAAGCCTCCTTTGCAGTCAGGATGCTCCTCATCCTCTCCATGCCATGCCATGCTGTGCCGTACCATGCAAAGCTGTGCCGTGCTCTGCTGTGGTGTGCCAGGTTGTGCCATGCCATGCCATGCACTGCAGGCTGGAAGAGGGGCGTCACAGACCTTCTGGCAGAAGGGGCCAGACGCTGCTCCTGCGGGAGAGGCCCCAGCCTGTGCATGGGCACTGGCTGCGCAGTGCTGCTGGGGAACAGCTCGGCTCGAGGGATGATTGATCTCGTGTCAGCAGGCGGTGGTTTGAGCCAGTGCCAGGCCTCAGCTCAAATGGGAGCATTGAAGGGGGAGAGCCCCTTCCCCCTCCTGAAAGCAGAGCAGCAATCCCCCTGCCACCACCCCCAGCCCTGCTCCCACATCTTGGCCATTATCGGCCCTGTGGCTGCAGGCAGCTGCCCAGCCCTGGGGAGTGCGTGAGGGGCAGCAGGGAGTGCAGAGGGTCTGCACTCCCAGCCCCACCAGGCTGGGCTCCGGGGCTGTGTTTGGGTTAGAGGGGGGAAAAGGGGGCATGCAGGGATGGTTGGCAGGGGAGGAGGTGTGGGACATGGTCTGCCCCTCACCACTGTGCCTTGCAGCCACCTGTCCCAGCCCTTCAGCTCAGGATGTGGCAGCAGCTCCTGGAAGCAAAGGACCTTTTGGAGGAAAACAGGGTAGACTTTAATGAGGCACTAGAGGCACTGCTCTGTGTCAGCAAGGGATGTGGCAGCAGCTCTGTCCCCAGCTGATGGGGTTTGGACTGGGGTGTTGCCATCCCCACTGTCTCCAAAGGCAGAGGAGCAGTGCTGGCCGCACCCCTGGTGCTGCCCTCTGCAGCTCCCAGTACCCCTTCTGTGCTGGAAATGGGCTGTCAGGTTTTTTCACCATGTTCCTGTGTGTCCTGGGCCCTTCGCTAGCTTCCTCCATACCCACAGCTGCATCCCTTCTCCAGTGGCATCCACTGGCAGCTTTTATTGGTGTTTCTGAAAGCTGATCCCTCCCTATCCCATGGGCCAAAGCCCCCCATAGCCTCTTCCAGTTGTGCCAGCCCATGCAGAGGTGACACTGAACAGCTGAGAGGTCTGGGCACACAGCAGCACCTGGGAATGGGCTGCTCTGCACCCCAGGGAGTACAGCCACTGGATTCCTGAGTCTGCCTGCTCCCACTCTGCTCAGACCTTCGCACCCCATGTATCTGTGTAAGGAAACAGGGCCATTCATGTATTTCTCTCTCTATTTATACCTCTCCCTTTCCGTATTTAGTGTGTGCGCAGGCAGAGGGGGCAGCGAATGCTGGGGCCACTGATGTTCTTGGCTCCAGCACCGGCTGGAATTTCGTCCTGGAATGTATCCCGAACCGCTCTGAAAACACGAATAAATCTCTGTGTGTTGTGTGCGTGTGTGTACACAAATACATAGACAATGTACAGACATGGAGCCGTACAGGGCATTTGTGAGCTTTGCTATTTAAAGGAAGGAGTAGGTTAGAGGGTTCTCAGTGAGGCAAACACCTCTGGATCAAAGGGATGCAGGGTGCTCTGCTAGCGACCATGCAGCCTAGAAGATAGCTGGTACTCACTCTGTCCTCTCCAGGGACCTGAAGCCACCCTGTTGGTGACATGCCCAGAGTAGCACGACCACCAAGCCCCAAGCAGTGCTCTGGTCCTGTGGTGCCTACATTTGATTGAGGTCTCTGCTTCCTGGCCTCCAGTTTCTCAGTGAGAGCCCCCGAGAACCAGCTCCTGTGCTGCTAATACAGGCTGCAGAGCCTGGTGTGGAGCCAGATAATGTAAAGCAAGGATATCAACCCTTCTGTGGCACAGGGTGGCCCAGGGCTTCTGGAGTGTCAGGAGTTGTCTCCTGAACATCAACTAGTGCTCACAGCTCTTGAGGAAAGGTCATGTGGAAAAGGAGAAAATAAATGCTGGGTGACAGGTCCCAAGTAGGTGCTAGGCTGGGCATCTGGTGCCCATGGCTGTCTGGGAATGACAATGAAGAAGGGAAAACAGAAATTTGGTACCAGATCCCAAACAGGAAGCTTGGCCATGCCAGGAGGGTAATTCTTCAGGAGGTGCTGGCAGCTGCCTTGCTGTGGATCCTGGATGAGGCCCTGGTGGGAGCACCACTGGGTCTCCCAGCACCCTTTGGCCAGGGAACCGGTGCCCTATTTAGCCCAGCTCAGGATTGCGGTGCCTTCTTGTCTTCTGGATGCTGAAAAACCTGATATCTTGGGCTGAAAATGCCCGTGTTTGGTCTCTGGCCAAAGGCGATACGTTTGTGGGTGGGGGAAATTGGAGCAAATTCCTGCCGTGAGTCCTGCACGTGTGCGCGGGCGTGCGGATAGGGGAAATATAGTTTTCCTTTTGAAAAAAAAGCCTGCTTATTTTTATACAGAACTCCAGAAGGGCTGAAGGTGGAAACTTGGTCTGTCAGCAGCTGTCACAGGGGAGCGGGTCCCTGCCTGAGTTTGGGGGGAAACCACAGCTGGGTGTTAATGGGACTGTTAATGAATTAATGTTGGCTGCTGGGGGCCAGCGGGGAACCTGGCTCAGTGCAGCGTGAGCACATGGAGCCCTGCCCGCACATGGGCTCCGGCACAGCTGCAGAAAGCCCCAGCTCTGGGAACCATGCACTTGGGGAGGTGTGAGTCTCTCCTAGTCATGTCTCACCCTCTGGGTTGTGGAAACACTTGGAAATGTAGCTGCATTGCCAGGGGAGAGAGGGTCGTGCACCAGGGAGAGTGGAAACAGCCAGGGTGCGTGTGCTGCCTTTCCACTACGGGCATCTGCTGCAGAAGCTGATGATATCGTTTAAGGCTGGGTCCATTCAGCTGCCGAAACCAAACCTTTAAAGCAATTTAAAATGAAGTGAAATCCCCCCAGGTTTATTTATGGGTTGGAAGCCTGTGTTGCTCAGTCAGCGCAATGCCCGCAGTAAGCACTGGTCTCTGCACAGCACTGCCTGTCTGCAGCCCTTCTCGAGGTTATTTCTCTTTCTCCCCAAAATGTGGAGGAGCACCCATGTGAATGCAGTGAGCACAGCCATGCCCCATGCTGGGGACTCAGCAGTATCTTTGAAGATTTTTCACAGCTGGATTGCTGGGAACAGCTCTAGAGGATGACAAGGAGGTTGTGCTAACTCACCTGATGCCAGAATGGTAGGGTGCCATGAGGCTGAGAAATAGCACTGCATCCTGCTTGGACTGGAAATAAGAGGGAAGATGCAGAGAGGATCTGGGAAAGAGAGAGTAAATTTTTTTCTGTAGACTTCTCCTCCTATGTTCTTCAGGCTCTGTGAATGAAATCTCAGTGAGATGGGCAAGCCTGAGGCATCTCCTGGGATTTCTCCCTGTGGTATCAGACAGCTGGTGAACCAAGAGGAAAGACTGGCCATCCTGATGGATGGATGACTGTGCAGAAGAAGGGATGGCAGTGCCAAAGAAGGGATGGCCATGCTGAGGAAGGAAAGACTACACCAAGGAAGGGATAGCTATACTGGAGAAGTGAAGCCCATACTGAAGTAGGAATGACCACACCCAGCATGGGACTGTGGATGGATTGGTTCCCCAGCAGAAGATGTTGTTATGGATGGAGAGAGACAGAGCCTCCTTCTCAGCTGGGAGGAAGGCCGAAATAGCCTGAGCCCTTGGGGGGGACTCTCCTTGCTCCCCAGGGATGCTGTGCTTGATGCAGACAGAGTCTGCTTGGTCAGAGAGACTCTCACCTCAGTAAGGAAACCTCTCTGGGCATTTGGACCCAGTACCTTTCCTGGAATGTTGTGCTGGTTCTTCTGAATCAATCTCCAAGTATGTAGCCAAGATCTGCTATCCAGTGCCAAACCCAATGGGTGGGACTCAGGACCTGTAGAGGGCAGTGGCTGGGCCCCTCTGGCAGGACTGCTCTTCTCAAGGGTGGACTTTACACAACTTGCTCCCCAACACTGGAGAAGGCCCTTCAGAGAATCCCAAATTCCAGCTTGGAGGGACTCTGAGGCGCCTCTGTGCCCGGCTGCCTGCTCTTGCAGTCCAGCTCTGGCTCCACTGGGCCTAGAGCCCTTCCCAACCCTATCTCAGGCAGACAGATATCCCAAAACCCACTGGTCCCAGGGGCTCCCACTCTGGGTCCCTCTGGCTGAATGAGGTGGTGTGCGTGTGCCCAGACTGTCCCCTCCTGTGACTGTACAGTACACACAGCTAAATATATGTCCGTGCAGATACAGGAACTCAGAGGGGCTGAGTGATGCTCCCTTTCTATACCTCTTTTCATGGGGAGAGCTAATGAGATTCATGTCATTAAAGGGCTGATGTTTTGTGGGATGGGAACCTTTTAAACGGGATGTGTCCTGGCTTAGTCATGGCAAATATTTACCAAAAAAAAAAGAAAAAAAAGAAAGAGAAAAAAAAAGGGACATACCGTATAAAATTAGAGTTCTGAAAATAGTATTTAGAGCAAGTGAGAGAGAGGAACCTAAAACAGAAAATACAGCCCAGTCTGTTCAGGAGTCAGGGGAAGAGAGAGCAGGGAGGGGGGGAAAAAGCCAGAGATAAAACGAGAGAAACCTCGGCAGTAAAAACAGCATCTTGGTAAATAGACTATTAAAAAAATTCTGACCCGCTTTATGGCTTTCTTGGCTGCCATTCAGCTGTGCTGCCCTGGCCGGCACGGAGGGAAGGTAGCAGGAGCCGGCGTCTGTGTGGATGCTCAGAGCCCCAGGACGCGGCTTCCCCCCCGCCCCGGAGCAGCCGCACAGGGCGTTAAATTTAGCCACATAATGATGGCCCTGAGGAGGCAGCCTTTTGTAGCCACACTGTAATTACTGCCTCGCTTATAAATTTTATTTTTCTTATTATGTTTCCTCCTCCTCCTCTGCTGGGGAAGGGGTGGGGAGGGGGGGGTCTCCCACACCCCCATCAAACCCACAGCTCTCTGGAGAGCAGGGGGTACCATGGGATATAGGGGAAGGCAGGAATGGCTGCCCAAAAGCCCTGTGCTGCTCTCCTGCCCCAATACAGGGCTCAGCCCTGCATTTGGAGATGGGGGGATGGGGGAGGCATTGAGCTAACTCCAGTGTGGTAGGGTCCCTGCAGCCTAAAGCATGGGTTTCTTGACCCCCTTGATACTTAGCCTCACCCTCTGAGACTGCTTTGAAGATGGACTTGTGCAGGCCGGAGCAGGGGATCTCTGGTGGGGCTGCAAGCTTATGTCATAGCCAGGCAGCCGAGATCTCCACCAGGGTGTGGGGGATGCAAGGAGCAGCTGTCTGTCCCTGCTTGGCAAGTCACTGGCTCCAGCCCTGCTCCTCGCAGAGGTGGGAAAGGCGAAAAGGGCGAGGGGTGGCCCCGGCCACCTCCTCCTACCAGGAGCGGGCAGAGGGTACGGCTCCTCTCCGGACCAGTGCAAGTGGGGGACAGCTTTAGGCCGGGCAAGAACGTGCCAGAAAAGGTCTCGTTCCCCTCTTGTTTTCCCAAAACAAAGGAAACAGCCTTGCATTGCTGGAAGTCGCGTGCTCGGGCTGTGCTGGCTTGTTATCATCCGATAACCTGGCGACCTGGGAGCTGCCCTGCTCCTCACCCGTCAAGCCTGCACTACGGGATGCGAACAGCTTCCGCATGAGCTGCCCTTTGCAGAGATCCGTTTTCCGCTCCCCGGGCTGGGGGGGACAGTGGTGGGGGCTGCCGTGATGGCCCTGGCTGGCCCCAGGCTCGCCGTGCGCTGTATGCCTGGGAGGAGATCTGCCCCTGCAAGTGATGATGGATGGTGAGGGCAGAGGAAATGCAGAGACAGCAGGTGCCTTGGCATGGCCTGGGTGCTGCCATCCCATGTGTGGTGTGGAAGGAGATTTGGGACTCTGCTATATTTTGCTTTGTCCCATGCAAGTTCCCTGAGAGCACCATGGCCAGGATTTGCTGTGGAGCAGGGTGGGCAGGGTGCAGGGCTGGGGGTGGCTGGGGTGCCTTGGGGCATACGCTGATGCCGTCAGGGAAAGGACCCTTGCACACTGCCAAGGAAGACTGTCCAGCACCAGCACTGCCTGCTTGCCCTTCCAGCTTTGCCCCTTCTCCCAGGCTCTTGCCCTGGGGAGGGTGCACTGATGCCAAGGTGCCCTAGGGACTTTGATGGGTCACAGTGGTGCCCACCTATCACTGTGGGGACATTTGGGGCAGCATCTCCTTGGCAGAGCTGTGTGTGGGGCACGTGTGGGACCACAGCAGTCTCACCCAGCTGTGCCCAGGGGAGCCAACTCATCCCAAAGCAGCCCCTTTCTCCTGCCCTGTGTTATAATGGCTCTGTTCAGCACAACGATGACCTGAAGCAACCTCCATCCCTTGCTCAAGTACCCATTTCAGGGCAGGTAGGACAATACTAAATCAACTCCTTTAAAGCCTCCTGACCTGCAGCCCCACAGACGTGCCGATCTCCATCCCTCCCTCATCTCCTGCGGGCACACTGGGGTCTGGTGCGCTGGCCAGCTGCCCGGGCATGGGGCTGCCTCGGCTGCTGGCCAGGAAGCTCCTGACCCTCCACCCCACTGCGGGGTCCGTGGCTTGCACCAGGCGCCAGGGATTCAGCACCGAGGTGGTCGCAGGAGTCCCTGGGGACAGCAGCCACCACCTCGCTGGTGGTGGCTTGGGAGCCCAGGTGCAGAGAGCACTGTGGACCAAGAGACAAAGTGCCCTTTCAGCCGAAGCCCTGGGAAGATGTCTGTGTGTGTGTGCAGAGGCTAATGCCTTCGGCCCTGGGGAGAGGAGAGGAGAGGAGAGGAGAGGAGAGGAGAGGAGAGAGCATGGGCTGGCTCCGTCCCCACGGGGAGCTGGGAGCCATCCCCTGCACGTGTGCCTCTGCATGTGCTCGTGTGTGCCTCTGTGTGCAGGAGGCTCATGCATTTCCGTCTCGGTGTATTTACATACGTCATGTGTGTGTCTTACTCATCACTGTGTTTTTCTTTCCTTGTTCTTGGGTCTTTCCCCCACCCCCGCCATGGATCTATAATTCTTATGGCATTTTATTCTTCGCTTTTATTTTTTTGTTCAAATCTCCAGTTTTGGAAGCTGCTGCCTCCTTAGGAAAATAAACTGTATTTTTAGTGCCTATGTGCAAGGCTGCTGATGCCGCCTGCCCCTGCTCATCACTTACTCACTACTTGTTTAAGCTTTTATTTACCCCTGTGCCTCATGCTGGGGTGTGGGGACAGCCAGCAGCGTGCTGGGGCTGAGCAGCATGGCAGGAGCATGCCAAAGTTGTCAATGAGTGAAAGGCAGCTCCAATCTGGCCTTTATTGAGGTCTGGGTTTGCGTAGCTCTGGAGCAGCCTGCCCTGTAATCAGCCAGCCACCAGAGTTGGCCAGCCTTGTAATAAAGTAGCTCTATATTTATTTGTTCTGTTTATACGCTGCTCTGTAATAAGTTGGGAGTCTTCCCCACTCCCCCCATTTTCTTTGGGAAGTTCCTCTGGGTCTCCGAGGGGATCTGCCATCCTGTGTGCAGTGGATGCTTGGGGCCCTGCATCCTGCGTGCTGCTCTGGCCGCAACTGGGCCACGTGCCTCCATCTCTGTGTGCCCCATACACCCAATGTCCAACTGTTCCCAACCTCTTCCCAGCATCCCAGCCCCATTCCCCAATGCAGAGAGCCCCAGTGGCTCCCCTGGTACCCCACATCTCCCTGTGGCCCCTTCTCCCCCATCCCTATTGCCCCCAGCACTGCCTCTGCGAGCCCCCCTCCCCCCCTCTGTATCAACCTTGGGTCTTTTTAAAATACATTCATTAAAGGGAGCTCAGTTGCCCTTTCCCCAGCGAGGCTGGAACACTGACAGCCTGTTCACCCGTGTGTCTGTAATTAAACTCAATCTCTGGGTGAATACAACAATGTGACTGCACAGAATAATTCCTGGAGATCCTGACGCCGAGGAGGAGTGTGGCCTGTAAGCGGCCCATTCACGCCTGGCTTTCTATAAATACTTTACTATGTGGCATTAAGAAAACTTCAAGCCCTTTCTCCCCCCCTCTTTTTTTTTTTTTTTTTATTAGTGCTACATAATATAGTAATTGTGTGACTAGAAGGTCCCCCCTGTGCCTGCCTGGGTTCACAGGCCTGGGTGTGACCTTGTGCTGCACTGGCCGAGCACAGGAGCCATGCCCAGGGACTGCTGTGCTCACCAAGGGGATGCAGGTGGCCTGCAGAATCCTCCATCCCAGGGCTCTGCCAAGCTGAAAGGCTTACACCCCTAAAACCCTTCCCAGGGGTGTCCCTGCTGGCAGCAGTGCTCAGCTGATGTATGTTCTGTGCCCCTGGGAGCTGTGGCTGCTGGAGGGAGATACCAATGGATATTGGGGAAGAGGGAGGAAGGACAGGCATGTGGGAGCATCCCTGCATTCCCATGGCCATCAGTGTGGCTCCTCAAGTTCCAGCCTGGTAGCTCTCTAACCTAGGATCCTTGGGAAGCCACAGGGCAGGTGCTCCACAGGTCCCAACATGCCCAAGGACATGGATTAAGTGTGTCCCAAGTGTGATCACATCCCACCTGCTGTCCCCTGTGCTTCCCTGAGGCCATGCCTTCCCTTCCCTGCCCTGGAGCGTACTGGTGACATGGCTGGAAGGGTGCTCAGGCACATCCAGATTCCCGGAGACTCCATCCTCTGGCTCTGTAACCTTCATCCATGGTGCTTTCCAAGGCAGGCAGACAGAGCAGTTTTCCTCAGCCACGGGGTGTGCCAGTCACACACATTGCCCAGCTCCCCAGGCAGCATCCCTTGGCTGGCTCCCGGGATGCTATGACTACAAGTGCCTGTCATGGTGCAGGTGCCACAGTCACAGAGCAGTCAGGTCCCTGCCTGCCTGGCTCTTGCTCCCTGTGTTTTGAGACCTCGGGGTTGCAGAGAAAGCAAGGCTCCCCCCCTGCTCCTCTGGCCAGCTGAAGAGCGAACAGAGACTGCGAACATGGACAGAGGATGGGCATCCCACCCTCACTCTGCCACCTGACTGATGTGAGGGTATAGCTGTGTTTGCATGGCCAGGAGTAATATTAGGTCTTTGTGCTAGGTTGATGATCTTGAAAGCCACATTAGACATTAATATTCATGACCCCACTCTGCCTCATCCATGGTCACGTAGCATCCCTTGACAGTGTGGCTCCTGCATGTTTTTCACTTGCGTGGCAGTGTAGTGCCCCCGAAAGTGGCAATGTGCAGAGCTGGAGGTGCCAATCTGCCACCAGCCAGAGCTGAGCAAGGGCCATGGTTGCTGGTGCAGGATGAGCTGTGGGAATTTGGGGACCAGCTCTCCCTGGGTGCTGCCCTGTTTTGTGGCTGCCTAGTTGAACTTGAAGATAAGCAGACCCACGAGTAGTGCCCTGGGACAGGGACCTCCAGTGTCCCTGCTCTCCCCCGCAGCCTGGCGTTTCTCCAGCTGCTGCAGCCGTGTTCCTGCCTTGGCACCCCTGCCTTGGTGGGGTAGCCTCTAAACTCGACCCCCAAAAGCTGCCACGTGCCTCTGGAAGCCCTTGGGCAGGATCTGCATCTGACGGTGCAGAGTAGAGCGCCAGGAGAATTTCAAGTGCCTCCCATCCCCTCCATCTCTCACCCCTCTTTGTCTGCTTTGCTCCTGACATCTCCCTGCATGGGCCTCCAACTGCCCCACTTCCCAGATTGATTTTGTGGGACAACCCAAACTGCCCCCCCCAGCCCCAGCACTAGGTGCTTGGAGCCCAAAGGAGCAACAGCCCGGAGGCATTTGCGTCCTCATCGCTGCCACACTGCTGCAAACTGGATGCCCTGGATGCCGGAGCCGCGGAGATGCGGCCGCGGTGGGTGACAGGGACGCGGCAGATGGCGCCCGGGTTCCGGTCAGCGCCCGCCTGAAGGGC
This sequence comes from Monarcha castaneiventris obscurior, assembly GCA_026261815.1. Classification (NCBI taxonomy): domain Eukaryota; kingdom Metazoa; phylum Chordata; class Aves; order Passeriformes; family Monarchidae; genus Monarcha; species Monarcha castaneiventris. The sequence continues at coordinate 6,840,536 of JAMPIT010000467.1, forward strand.
TGCGGCGGCGGCGGCGGGGGGGCTGCGGAGCCGGCACCGCACCTCTGCATCCCGGGCACTGCATCCTCTGCATCCCGGGCACTGCATCCTGAACCCCAGGCACTGCATCCTGCATTCCGGGCACTGCATCTCTGCATGCCAGGCACTGCATCCTGCATCCCGGGCACTGCATCCTGCATCCCGGGCACTGCATCCTGCATCCCGGGCACTGCATCCTCTGCATCCCGGGCACAGCATCCTCTGCATCCCGGGCACTGCATCCTGCATCCCGGGCACTGCATCCTGCATCCCACATACTGCACCTCTGCGTGCCAGGCACTGCATCCCTGCATTGCCCTGGCTGCAGCCTCTGTGACAGGGATGCTTCAAGGCAGCAGGGCTGGTACCCACATTGTGCTGTCCCCCTGCTCAGTGGTGCAGCAGGAGCCAAGCAGGCTGTCATGCAGCCAAGGAGCTTTCCCCCATCGCTACAGCATCAGCCCCATGTGGGTTAGGAGCAGAGGTGTGCCTGCAGCTGGTCTTGTCCTGGTCTCCTGCTGCAGAGGTCCCTCCACACTTACTTCTCTCAGGTCAAATGAACCAGGGCAGATGAGTGGGGTTAGGCTCCAAATTTGGGTGTTCTGGGCCTGTTTTTTGCTTTAGGGAGGCTACAAGAAGTGAAAGGTTTTGGTGGGAGCAGCAGAGAACTGGGGTCCCAGCTCCCCAGCCCCTGCTGGGGCAAGGCAAGAAGGACTGGAGCCAACTGGCTGCTGCCCAGTACAGCATGGGGATCAAGCAGCATCAGTGGCCACAGCTCACCTCCTCTCATCATTTATTGCTTACTCCTCAGAAAGGGCCTCTGTTGGCCTATTTATTTATGATTTTGCTGCAAAATCTGTTGATAGAGAGATTAGAAATTCTACTGAGACCTCAGCTCTTGGAGTGATGGTACTGCTCCATCGACCGTGCTCAACCAGTGCTCAGCCGGTGCTGGCTCTTTTCATTCCAGCTGGGATCAGCAGTTATTTTCTCAGACATCAATACCACTGTGGGCTGTTGTCATCCACAGCAGAGATTTTTGTCCATCTCCCCTCTCCAGCCTTTCACTTGTCACTTTGATAGCTCATCTTCAAGCTGCCTCCAAGTTCAGGGGTCCTGCCAGGTTCTCCCCACAGCCAGGCCTCCTGCCTTTGGCTATAGTGAGGGCTTGGGCTGCTGGGAAGCTCTGGCAAGGCTTGCCCAGACCCACAGTGGTCTGTCCCATGCAGCTCCAGAGAGGTCCCTCCGTTCTGGAGGCTTCCCATGGGCCCAGGTCTCAGCAGAGCTGCACAGTGTAAGCCAGGGTGCCCTTCCCCTGGCTCCTGACCGTGCCGGGCTGTCTGCACAGCTCCCGCTGCTGCTGCCTCCCCTGCCTTTTACTGATGTGTTTTTACGGCTTGGAGGGAGCCGTCCTGCCCCAATTCCCCGCGTGCTCCTAATTTCATAGTTCTCTCCATGTATCCATATATATCCATATAGCATTTGATACAGGTTTTATGGGCATTTCCATACGTTTTACAGACACAGCCATTACAGAGCCAGGTTTCACCCGAGAAACCTCAGGGGAGCAGAGCACTGAATCGCCTTAGTCTTGGCCCCAGAACAAGGCTCTCTTCTCTCCCTTGCTGGGGCTGCCGCTATCAGCGCTGCAGAGGGCTGGGGGACGGCTTGGGGCTGGTCATGCCAGCCTCAAGAGCCAGGATGCCGGCCTGCAGCCTCATCTATCCTGCTTCTTGCAGCCTTATGCTGCAAACCCCAAAAGGGCTGTCACTTCTTGCTCCCTTTTACAGATGGATGCCACTGGCAAGGGACTGCTTGAATTCAGGACCACAATCCGTATGGCTGGGTTGCCAGCATCCTGCTTGTTTGCCTGCCTGTTGGGCTGCACATCCAGCTGGCTGTGGGGACTGGAAGCCCTTAGAGAGGTGGTGCAGAGAGCGATGCCATCCCAAGCTGTCGGGGCAGGGACTCTGACACACAAGGCTCTGAGCTGCAGCTGCTGCAGTTCATGCAGAACATCCGAGCTCTGGCACGGCAGCTTCCGGCTGGTGGAGGGACAGAAAACAGATCCAGGTGCATGAAGCTCTCTGCACATCTTTTGGCCTGCTGCAGAGGCTGCCAGCACTGCAGTAATGCCCAGCACTGCACAGGGGCTGATTGTGTATCCAGCACAGGAGAAGAAGGCTCAGATCTTGTTTAAAAAGAAGTTGGGTGACATGTGTCTTCATCTCCACCGTGGCCAAGCCCTGAAGCAGCCTGAAGTGCAAATCTAAGGCATCACCATGACATTATGTCTAGGTGCTGGGCTGTTGAGCACCATCTGCAGGGGAAGATGGATTGGGACAAGTGCATGCAGGGTTGCGTCCACTCTTAGCAACCCCACAACCTATTCCTGCTTGACAGGGGCAAACATTGCAGCATCTGGCCTCACTTCAGGTCCCCAGTTCTCCTGGCCTCACACTGGACTGATGGGATAAGGAATTTTCCACCCCGTGTGTGAATTCCCATTTGCAGGGCAAATCCCTACTCCCAGAACTGCCTCTAGGACTGCTCCTTGAGGCTCAGCCATCCCAAACACGGCTGTGGCATCATCCAGTCCAGCCCTGCATGTGAGCAGTGCCCTGGACCAGCTATTAATAGCAGCTCCCCTCTCCCCTTTTGAGGGCTAGTGGGAGTCCAGGGTACATCCTATTCTCTTTTCTTGAACAGGTCCTGAAAGCAGGAGCCATTTGTGGCTTCCCCGGCCGGTGTGTCTCTCCTTGGCCTCCAGCATGTTCTATTTTCTGTGCTGTTTACTGTTCTTCTGTGGGCTGTCAGGTTTCCGTGCTGGGGAAAGGCTTGTAAATGGCGGGGTGAGCAGCGAGTCCACACCGAGTGGCTACGGGAAGGCAGAGATGGAGGAGCACAGACATGGCCTTTATCACAGCCTAGGGGATGTGTGGCTCATAAATCCAACCCAGGCAGATAGGGGATAAATCATCCCAGCTGGGACACTGGTGGTTACCCATGGTTAGAAATTAACTTTGTGTTGGATGGGTCCCAGGCTGTGGGATGGGAAGGGAAGGCTTCTCTGGGCAGTGTGCCTCCTGCCTGGACAGCCCTGGAGGCAGGCTGCAGGCAGGCAAGGAGATGCCCACTGCCCTGGCCCAGGCAGGCAGGGCTGGTGGGCACAGTTAAAGCCAGAGTGGTGAAGCAGATGAGCTGGAGTGGATGCTGTGGCTGAACCTGTGCTGCGGGTAAGGATGCTCTGGTATTCACTCTGACCTGGCTGGACTTTGGCACTTGGACGAGTGTCTGTAGCCACTGCACTCATCATTGTGGGGCTGCAGCACATGGGGCACTAGGGCTGGTCTACGTGGGAGGGGACAGGGACCCAAAGTGGCAGGGAAGGTGGCAAGATGTGCTTGCAGGGCAGAAGAAGGTATGTGCTCACAGCAGGACTGTCATCTTCCCCTCTGGGTTTGGCAAAAATGGAAGCCTCACCCCGGTATCACAGGGACATGCAGAATGGGGCAGTCTCTGGCCTGGCTCTGTGCCTCTGAGGGTGGGAGGGGGCAGTGAAGCCCACAGACCCTGTTCGCTTTCCCTCTCCAGCTGCAGTATCCTTCTATCCCCAGTTCCCCTTTCTCCCATCCCTAGTGTTCCCTGCCCAGCTCCATGATCATCCCCAAACTCTGCTATGTGTAGGGCCAGGGCTTCTACGATGGCTTTTAGGTATGCAACTACAGAAACCTCTTCTTCTGCTCAGGTCAAGTGCCCAAAGTTGGGACCATGTCACTCTTGGGGTCCCAGAGCACCCGCTGAGGAGGAAGAGGGGAAGGGGCAGGAGTGATGGGGACACCCCTCCTGCAGTGGGTCTCCAGGCATCTGGCTCAGCTCACTCCTGGCCAGCTCTCTAATAGCTCCCCAGCTTTCCTTTCTAATGAGGCTCTAATTGGAAGCCGGTTGTGCTTCCCTTCCCCTCCTCTCAGAGCTCTCCAGTCCCAGTGCTGCAGGGTGATTAAGCTGAGGTTTTGGGTTTTTTTAATATGGCAGAATTATTTTGGAAGGGCCAGGATCGTTACATGACGGGCTTCTTGAAAACCCCAGGCTTCGCCTTTCAGACGAGGCCTTTTCAAGTGGTTTTGCACAGTACACGTCTCTGGGCAGCGACCGTCTCGAACAGTTACTGTTAATTATAGATGCCTCTTTCCCGCTCGCCCATTACTCAAAGGATTTTTGTGTGTTTTAACAGTGTTTTACATCAGCCTGAATAAGACTCTATTCAGTATTTCCGAGAGCTGGAACTTGGGCATCCCCTGCTGTATGTGTCGTGCTCTCCTCCCTGCATCCCTGGGGTTGGGGACCAGGCAGGCAGCATGAGCACAAGCCTTCCTCCCACTGCCCAGCCAGTGCACGCACTGCTCTGGGCGCAGGAGCTGTGCCTGCTGCATGCACACACTCTTGGCACCCTTCTGCTGGCTACGTATGGCCTTGGGTCTGCATGCTCAGCTCCTTGGGCCATCTCCTGAATCCACCCTCCATCGTCCTTCTTACATGCTGAGCTCCATTGCTTGCTGCTGCATGCTCAGCCAGACCATGCCATGTCATCCTCTTTGCCCAAGGATTCAGGGTCAGTGACGGCCTCAGGCACAATGGTCCCATCCTGGTCTCCTCAGGATGTGCAAGGTCGTTTTCTCCTTGCTGAGTTCCAGGCCAGTGTGTTCCCCTTGCATTACAAAGTAGCTGGGGCTGTTCCCCAAGTCCTCCTTCATTGCCCAACTATTCAACAGCAACTTGTTGCACTAATACCCTTGACAATGCTCTTGCCTCCCCTGCCACCCCATTTGTACCCTCTGCCTGCAAAAGTCACCATTTATTCCAGCTTTCCTCCTGTGTTTTACCTTAGGTGTAGGCTGTGAGAAGAGCCAAGCTGGTTTAGCCATCGTCCTTGTGGAAACATCTTGTCCTAAGTATTTTCCCATTCCCACTGCAAACCCCAGATGCTCAGCTGGGCATACTGGCTCCTTCAGAGAGCTCTGGTGGCTTTGAGAGGGGTGATTTCCCACTGCAGAGCGATGCTGTGCCTTCTCTCCAGCAGCAGGCTACTGGTGTTTCTGCTCCTGAAGCATTTCGAGATGAAGGACCAAGCCCTGAGCTCTGGGTCCCCCTGGAGAGATGGGAACCTCTCCAGGCTGTGCTGAGCACTCCACAGAGGGGGCACAGACTCCAGGGCAGAGCCACCTGCCCAAGGGCTGGGCCGCTGGGCTTGGCAGTGGGTGCCCCTGCCAGACAGTGAAGCCTTGGTCAGTGCAGAAGTCTAGAAGGGTTGGAAGATAAGGAGCAGCATCAGGACTGTTCTGCTGACCCATTTCACAAGGCTGGAGGTGACAAGAGCTTCCCCTGTGTCCTCTGTGAGCTGCTGGCTGCTCCCTCAAGAAACCACAAGTTGGAGGGAAAAGGTGGATCCTCATGCCCACCATCCATCCTCCTTCAGGCTGGAGTGGGGACTTTGGGGGTGGTGGAGGGGCAGCTGGGGGGCACAGTGGCATTGTTCAGGGAGAACCCCATTTGGGGAAGGGGGGGGATGCGCCTTGTTTGGGCACCTCTGCAGCCCTCACCTCCTCCACCTCAGCGTATAGGGCACTGTGGTCAGGCCCATTTATAAAGCTGGTAAATATATTGGCAGAGTTTGTATCCCCTCCAAAGGTCAATATTTGTGCAGAGTTTAATTTTAACTTAACAAGCAGTTGTTTGCAGAGGCTGCCCTGTTTGTGTGTGTATGTGTGTGTGTGTGTGCTTCCCCACTGATCGATGCCCATGGGGAGGAGTGTGAGTGGCTCGGGTGTGTGCTCTGACTCACTGGGGTGCACAGGGGGTCAGTGACACTTCCCGCTCCCGAAGATGCTCCGGATGCAGGGGCAGCACTATGTGGTCCACAAGATAAGGTCCAGGGTCTGTGGCTGAGTCTATAAATGCAAGCCACAAACCTCTCCGGGAGGTGACAGCGGGCAGCATGTGCCCGGTGAGGCTCCAACCAGCAGCCAATGGGGACAGTGGCTTTCTCAGCCTGTTCTGACCGGTGCCCTGGGCTTGGTACAGGCAGCCCTGCAGCCGCACAGACCCCAGCCTTGCCCCTTCTGAACCCGTGTGGCTTTTGTGGCTCTCACCCAAGTTCTGGCAACATGGGTCTCCCAGCTGAGCACATTGTTCAGGCTGGTTCCAGGGCTCTTCCAGTGTCACTGCTCATGGGGTTTTATATGCCCTGTCTGCCGTCCCACCCCACTAGGTAAGGCAAATCTGCATCCCACATGCACCTGCAACACCTCACCGAGGCTGGTGGCTCCTCTTTGAGAGGTCTAGAGCTGAAGTGCCCCTTGCTGGCAGGGAGGAGGGGAGGGGCTCTGGTCTGGTCTGTGCCCAGGCACCCAAGGTTTCTGTTTCGGCTACTCCCAAAGCTCCTCTAGCTGAAACCCCAGGCTGTGCTTTACCCAGGGGCAGGCACCCTAGCTGGGCTTGGGGACAGGCTGTGCCACTCACTCACCCCTTACCATCTCATTCCTTGGAATGGAGGCCGGGATCTCTCAGATGCCTGCGGTGCATTCCAGCATCCTGGGGCAGGATGGGTCGACAAGCTGGATCCAACACTTCCCCCCAGCTCATCTTGCCGGCAGCACAGAATGTGTTGTCTGTGGGGAAATGGGAGAATAACAGTGGGAACAGCCCTGGCTGCAGTTTTTCCAGCAGCCAAGAGGCAGGAAGGGGGTGGGGGGGGAGGGTGCAACTGGGGGAGAGACAGAGAGGACAGAGCCCACCATCCCCGCAGTGCAGCTGCTGGGGCTCCGTGTTTTGCAGCCCGCCTTGTGGGCGCTGAGGTTTGGTTTCCTTCTCTCCGCTCTTTTCCTCTTCCTCGCCAGGCCCCGGGGCTGCTGACTGACCTCAAAGGGAAAAGCAGGCTCCGAGGGCCAGCACGGGGATGGGCAGGGGTAAACACGGGGCTGGGGCTGGCCAGGCAGTGGGTGATGGAGGTGAGGTCATGCCGTGACGTCAGGCCTGCGGCTTTGGGGACAGCCGTGGTCAGGCTGCTCAAGGAGGGGCGGCTGTTTTCCTGCAGCTCCGCCACTCGCTCCTGGTGCCCGTCTAACTTATAAACTTTAATGGCCAGTTTAAAAGGTTCCTGCCACGGGCACCTTGTTGCCAGATTTAGGTTTTTAATTTGGAAACTTTCCCCTCTGTGGTCAGAGGAGGAAGGACTCGGGTCCGCTCAGGGCCAGTCATCAGGACACGCGGGTGCCAAAGAGACAGTCCTAAAGGACCGTGCTGTCGTCACTGGTGTCGGGACAGGGCTGGCCACGCATGGGGCAGACAGGCTGGAGGAGCCCCCTGGTCCCCTCCCGCTGCCCACATATTGGTGGAATAAATTTATCTCCTCCTCCGCCGCTGGCTGGGGGAGCACCGTCAGCTGCCACCTGCTCCCGATCGGCACAGTCCTGCCCCAGGGGTCACCGCAGCTCGGGGCTGTGTGCGCAGCATCCTCCTCCTGCAGCCCTCGGGAGACACCGGGGGCCCGCAAACCTCGGCTCGCAGGGGCGAGCTTTGGGCTACAGCCGCGTTTGCTCCCGCAGGTGCCAGCAGAGCTGGGGTTAGACACAGAGCCGGGGTTAGACAGAGCCGGGGTTAGACACAGAGCCGGGGTTAGACAGAGCCGGGGTTAGGTACCGAGACAGGATTGTGCACAGAGTAATGCCTGGATGTGCTGCTTGGCAGGAGCAGAGGATGCAGGGCCAGCAGGACAGGAGACACTGAGGGCATGGCACTGCTGCACTTCCTCCTTTTCCTCACATCCCACCTTCCCTGAAGCCCTTAGGCGGCCCCTGCAAGGTGTGAGTTAGCAGAATCACATTTACCTAGTGCAAGCTCAGCTCCCCTCTGCCTGCAGAGACTCGAGAAGCCCTTGCAATGCCCAGGAGTTGCTGGGTGCTGGGACACAGGGCGAGACCTAACCCTTCCCATTGAACAAGGAAACCAGCCTATGGGCTTGGTGGGAGTCTCCCCACCGCTTTCCCCCCAGCCCTGGGGAGAGCAGGGACATCTTCCCCCACCCCAGTTGCAGCCACCTGGTGGGGCTAACAGGGGGGCTGCAAGGAGTGACCACGGCTTGGCTGGGTCTCTCCTTGTCACCAGACTGGTGTGGCAGGGCTTGTCGTACATTTCTGCTGTACATGCTGATTATCTGAGAGAGCTGCATGAGAGCTGGTCCTTCCAGTGGGTGCTGATGTGTCCATGCCATGAGTCCCTGTGATGGGCTGGATCAGAGCCCATCCTGGAGCATCTTAGCTATCAGGAGGTTCCCAGAATTTGCTGGGGGTCTGGGAAGCTGAATGGCAGACAAGATGGCTGGCTTGGCTAAAGTCTGCACCCCAAGGGTTGAACTTCCCCAGGGTGGGCACCCAGAGCACTATAAATAGCACATGAAGCCAGAGGAGCAGAGGAGTGGCCCTGGTTTACCAGCACTTTCATACCATGGCTTTCAAGTGGTTCCTTTGCCTCTTCCCCATGAGCCAGTGGCACATCTGCACCCAGCCTGCAGTGCTGTGCCGCGTGCTCTGCGGCCGCTGGAGCTGGTGCCACGTGCCAGCCCTGCAGCAGCCCTGCCTTTGCCAGCCCTCTAATTGATTCCTGCTCTCCTGCACGGGTGGAGGCTGCAGATGTGCAGCCTGGTGGGAGGCAGTAGGCTGTGGGCACCGTCTCCAGGAGCCAGGAAGGGCAGAGAGAGGAGCAGCCCAATCCTTGCCTTGGCTCTGATGTCGACTTGAAGAGCTGCCTTTGGAGTTTCCAGGTGTTTGAAGAGGTTCTCTCCCAACCTCAGTTTCCTGGAGGCAGGGCATTTGAGGGAGCCCTGTTACCCCACTTTGGGGCTGCTGGAGGAGCTGGGGTTGTTTGGGAGCAAAGAAAGAGCTCCTTGACTATCACTGTGTGTGTGCTGATGACAGGCTCCTGTTTTGAGATGATGGCAGCTGATGGCAGTGCAGGGTGGGTCTATAGAGGTCCCCAAGCCTGCAGAAAGACCTGGCCATGGTAATGGCAGGGGTCTAAGTTGAGGAGGATTTTGTAGCCTGGCACTGTATAGGAGACAATGTATTTGAGCGTGTTATTATGAATAAGATTGGAGATAGACCAATTTTTAGACTGCAGGGTGATGGCGGTCTGGGAAAGAGGGAGTGTGAACAGATGAGGTTTGACATGAGCACAGGGCAGCTGGAAGCAGGTGCCCTTGGTACTTTGTTTTCCAGTGCTGCTGCTGACAGTGCTGCATGGAAGAAAACACCCGGAAAAAATAGGGATGAAAATGGTGAGGCTTTTAAAAAACGCTGTATTTAGCCAAAGGGCACGGTTTTGCTGTCTGGAGATGGCAAGGGGCGGGTGAACCCTTCAAAGCGAGGCAAGCATGAATGGAGAGAGTGGTGTGATGAGTGGGCAGGGGGCTGGAAAAAGCAGCAGTCACCAGAGCTGAGGAGGTCTTTGCTACTCATTGCCCACGGGGGAGTGGTGAAGCTCAGAGCATCTCTCCCAGCGCAGGCTGGGATCCTTGCCCATGAAAGTGAGGAGCAACTTGGGCTGCAGTGGCTGAACCTGGCAGGGCAGGGATGGAAGAGGCTGCAGCAACAAGGGGAAATCTGCTTGCCTTGGTGGAGTGGCACAGCATGGGGCAGGGTTGGGGCCACAGCTCCCAGCTCCCCCAGCCCTCTGTGCCCCCCAGGTAGCACCACAGGGATCCTGTCCCTCTCTCCAAGGGCTGAAAGGGTAAAGGTGGCCTGACAGAGTGTTTTATTAGCAGCAGGTGCCTGAAATCCAACCGTGGTGGTGCAGTAATCCCTCCCCTCACCTGGAGATGAACCCAGCTTCAGAGACGTGGCTGTGCAGGGTCAGGCCCTGCCGGTGCTGGGATTGCCCCTGCCATAACCAGAACATCTCCCTGGCAGCCTGATGGGCTGCTCCTGCCGCAGGAGACAGGCGCGTAATGCCTGATTTCACAGCACTGGCATGCTCTGTTTGCTTGTGCCAATGATCTCTCCTGCCCTGTCCGACTCCAGCCCTTGGCCAGACCCCAGCCTGCAGCTCTGTCAGCTGGGATTAGGTACAAGATTTTGGCTAAAACATCTTTGCTCTTGGCTGGAGCAATGACAGAGAGGGGAAAGGTCAGCCTGTCATCTCTGGAGACGGAACTCCTTCCCTGCCACCACCCCATATGTGGCATCCCCCAGACCTGCCTTTAGCCCCAGCAGCCAGCACTGGGGCTTTGCAAACCCCACACAGAATGGGAGGAGGAAGGCAGAGATTTCCCCATCTCTCTGATGCTGAGGTTGTCCATGAGATGAGCATGGGTCCCTGGGCTGTGTGGAACAAACCAAGGGAATACTTGTAAAGGAGAGAGGAACGGCAGTGGTCCATGCAGAAAGGGTCTCCCATTTGCTGTCAGCTCCCAAAGTGCTCCTTGCTGTGTCCAGCTTGTTCCAGCAAAGCCATGCCTGAGAGGAGGAGCTGTGGAGTAGCAGCCCCTTGCCCTCGGTGCCTCCAAGAACAGGACTGGGGGTGGTTTGGCATCAGACAAGCAGTGATGCCCTGTGGGATGGCTGGCAGCCTGGAGCAGGTAGTGCCAGGGAAGGCAGAGCAGGATCTGTGGCACCCTGGCAGACTCTGACCTTGGACTTGCAGGAGCACTGTGTTCATGTCTCACTGCTGCATAGCGCTGAGCCCAAGCTGAGGCTTCTTATCACCTCATGGCGAGGTGCACAGCCCTGAGCAGCCCTCCACTTCCCTGCAATCTTGCCCTCTCCCAAAGTGCTGCTTCCTGCTCGTCTCACTGGGCCCTGGCTTTGTTGGCTGAGCTCGTTTAGCTCTGACAAAGTTTCTAGCGCTGGAATGCAGAATGGCTGCTGGCCTCCCTCCAGCCTAAACATCCCCACCCCACAGTACGACAGGCACTGATAAGGGTGAGTGCCACGGCCGGCAGGTATCTCGTGCCCAGCCCGCGACCTCACAGCCACACGACCTTGAAGGTTGCCATTTATCTCACGCGTGTGTGTGTGTGCGCGCACGCGAGCCGTCTCCCATCCCCAAGAAATGTTCTCCGCATCCCTGGTTTTCTCTCCGGGCCAAACCCACATGCACGTTGCCCGAAACCGACTCCGAACAGACTCCTTTGATGAGCAGGGCTTAAATATATATTTGGCATTCCAGCGGCAGCGTGCCGAGCGTGGCCAAGGGTGTGAAAGTGTTTGCTTGACAAACTCCGGGGGCTCTCGCCTCTCTGCTGGCTCTGGGGATTTGCAGGAGAGAAATATCAAGGAATTTTTCACCTCTCTGTTTTGTTTTGTGTTTTTATTTTGTTTTCCTTCTGTGAGTGCATTTTTAGCTCTGGTGAAAAGTGCCTGATTGACAGTCATAGGGACTGAGTCCCCTCTCTTTGCTGAAACAGGGACAGCAGGAGCAAACATCCCAACCTGGGCCCAGATGGGAGAAGGAACAGTCCTGAGAGCCTTGCATTGAATGTGAGGTCTCCTATCTCCTCTCCACTGTCCCTGTCCCCTCCATAAGTCCAGTGCTGTCATGGACCGATTTGGGTACCAGACGGATGGAGGTGCCCCACATTCTAGACACCCCTGTGGTCTTCTCAGAGCTGGCTCTTTTGCAAAGACCCTCTCTCTGCTGAGGGCAGTGGGTTCCAGAGAGCCTCAGAGAGCCCTGGCACCACATTGTGGAGACACCTGTGCCCATTGCTCCACCAAGGATTTCCCAGCCTATGTCCCCACGTGTTGTAGCACCAGCTTGGGGTATGTTCTTGTCTCCAGACACCTTTGGGGTTGCAGAGGGTCTTCTCACCCTGTGCCTGTGAGTGGGGAGATGGAGTAAGTGGAGCAGAAGAGTGTCTCCATGGGCAAGTTGCAGGTGGACAGGCTGGTTGCTTGCAGCCTCCTAAAATGACGTGTGGGAGGTGCTGGGGGCACGAAGTCAGAACCCTGAGCTTCATTTGCCACTCAGCTCCTTCTGGGCTGCAGCCTGTGGTGGGGCCGGAAAGGCAGCTCCATCACCAATTCCCATGTGATATAGGATCCATGGAGGGGCTGGGATGTGCAGAGCAGACTGAGGTGCAGAGCTGGAATCCTGGGCTTGGACGTGAGCCCAGAGATGTCTCTTGCATGGGGAGGAGGAAGGCAAATCAGGCAAATCTTCCTCATCAGTCCAGCCACTGCATCCTGCACCTACGGAAAATGGGGAGGGGGAGCCCTGGGCAGTGGATTTGGTTTCAGAGCCCATGTCTGCAATGCCTGCCAGAGCAGACTGAGAACCTGGCTGACTCTTGGGAAGGGGGCTGAGGGGGCTGCATCTGTGTGTTCCCAGCTGTCCCCAGTGTAATCCTTCATGAAAGAGAACCCTCTGCCCTGCTGCATCCCCATTGTCAGGTGGCAGTGCTGCCTGACCCTAAATCACCTGCCACTCCTGGCCTGATGGATCACCATGGAAATAGAGGTGCTGCCCCCCAGACCAGCAGAGGGAAAGGGTCTGGGGTCTGTGGGGCAGAGGTCCAGACTCTGGAGGCTGCAGAGGAGGGGTTAGGATGTTAGTAGTCTATGGGGAGAGGCTTGGTGCCCAGGAACTGCAGGGCAGAGGTTGGTACCATTTTGCAGAGGGATTGGGCTGCTGTGAATTGCAGCTGCTGAGAAAGGGATATGGAGGGATTGCAGAGCCGGGTTGGGGATCCTGGGGGGCCATGAGGCTGGGGGCAGGCTTTGTCCCTGGGGCAAGGGCAGGCTTGGCTTGGGCTCCCCGAGGTTTCCTTCCTGGCGCACTGAAGAATCGCTGGCTTGTCTGAAGGATCATTGACCTGTGGATTTCCTGGGCAGCGAGTCCCTTTCATGTGGCCGCGTGCAAACTCTCATGACATCACCACGGGCTGCTCCTCCTGGAGACAAACCCAGTGCTTTTTAGGGTTTTGCCTTCCCCCCCACCCCAGCCTGTGTGTTTTGGCCAGGGGGGACCTGACGAATCACGTCCAAGAGCAGCCACTCTGGCAGGGAGATGGTGCGCAGGGCTGGGGGGCAGGGAGAGGGCAGTGTGTCCCCCCCGCACTGAATAAACATGGGCTGGCCAGGGACGGAGGGGGCTTTTCCAGCCTGGACCACACCCCGGGGGGCTATTTTTTGCCATGAATGAAAGGGCTGTGTGCTCACAGGGCAGGCTGGCCTCCTGCCGCCGCTGCTGTGCACGGAGAGCTCTCTTGACACTCAATCCTGGTGCCTGGCCGGGGACCAACATCTGCACTGAGCACAGCTGGGCACTGCCCGTGGGACACCTGGGTACCTGGAACAGCTGGGCACTGCCTAGGGGGACACCTGGGCCCCTGGCACAGCTGGGCACTGCCTGTGGGACATCTGGGTGCCTGGTACTAGCTGGGCACAGCCTGGGGTGACACCAGCAGTCTGGCATGCCTGGGAAACACGGATTGTCACAGAGCAAGGGGAAGTGATAGTGACTCAGTGGCTGTGCCAGCAGCAGTGCCAGGGCTGCTGGGGCACGTTGGACCCAGCCCTACCGGGGCCATGTGCCTGGGCTCTGCTGCCCCCCTGCCCCACACAGAAATGCTTCCTGCTGCGGTTTCGGGTGACAATGGGGCAGCATCCCCAGGGGCTGCCCCTACGGCTGCACCCGTGCTTGGGAGGAACTGCAAAGCCGCAAGGGTGGAGCAGCTGCCTCCTGCTCAACCTTGGTCCTAAACACGCCCAGATTCCCCCCAAAAGCCCCTAATCCCACCTGGCTCAGCACCAGCTTCCTCTCTGGGGCCTGTTAGCTCAGCTAATCCCTTGTGTGATAGGTTTAGGGATGTACTGGGTGCAGCAGTTCCATGGTTGTCCCCCTGTCACCCCCAGATTTTGTTTCTCAGGGAGTATGAGGGCTGCTTTGCCAGTTCCCAGCCCTGACCCACACTCCTGCTGCCTCTGTCACACAGAGATCCAGGGGAACCATGAGTGCTTGTGCCCATGAAAGAGTGGCCTGTCCTTGCTGGGTGGAGCTGAGGTGCTGGATCCCACCCTTCACTGCCCCTTATCGCCACACAGCATCCTTGTGATTCACCAGGTGTGGCTCCCTTTCCATCACCCCACTTTGCTGGAAGTTTCCTGGCCAGCCCCCCATGAGCTCTGTGCAATAATAACAAGCTGGGATGAGCTGGCTGGCCTTCCTGAGCCACCCTACAATAACAGACCAGTGCAATGTGTCCAGCTTTCCCGAGCAGACAATAATAAACCCGCATGAGCTGGCACACTTTGCGGAGGAATCCTACAATAATAAGCCTGGATGATGTATCTATATTCACCGAGCCAGCCTAAAATAACAAGGCAGAGTGAGCCACCCAGCTTCCTCACAGATAAGCGGGGTCCCTGAGCTGTCCCCCTGGGAGAGGAGGCATTGTGGCCATCAGGTCTCCATGTCTTCTGCTCTTGACCCTGGAGAAGGCAGCCTGTGTCAGTGATGGGTCAGGTTGATGGAGGTGAAGGCCATAGGTGCTATCAGCCTGTGACTCCGCCTTCCTGGAAGCAAGTCCTCACTAGTCCTGGCATGCTGGGACCTGCCACACTTTTTGGGACCTGCCTCCTTGTTCTTCTCCCTTGCCAAACTGGCACCCAGTGCCAGCTTCCCCAAAGGCTCTCCTGCTGTTACCCCATGGGCTGCTGGACAGGAAGACAAGTGCCCATGGTCAAGCTGGAGCTGGGAGTGCCACCAGCAGCTGCCACCAAACCCTGTGCAGCAAGGCCCAGCATCTTCCAGCATTGCCCAGGTGGGGAGGCAATGCTAGTGCTGGACACAACTCTTTTTCAGGGAGTTTGTTGGCACTTGGTCAGGGGGAGGGCTTGGATGCCCATGAGTTTGCTTGGCAGCATGGCAAGAGGGCCTCTTTCCAAATGGGATGGGGTAGGCACCGTGCCCACTGAGGGTGGAACCACTCACCCCCCGCCAGCGTCTCTGCCAAGCCCCCAGGCGGCTCCTGGTGGGTTGGTGCTCACATGACTGGGGAGGAGATGCTGCAACCTCCTGTCCCACCTCTGCTCTGCCGCCCACCCTCCTTTCCCTGGGATCTATCCCTGCCCGTTGGATGCAGGAGTGAGTGGGTAGAGCAGGGACAGAACCCCCCCAGCATCTCTGAATGGGGGGAACCAGCATCCAGCCCGGCGTGGCGGCGGCACAATGCATAGCCCCCGCTGCCACCACGCCCCTCCGCTCAGTGTCTGCGAGAAAGGCTGTAACCCAAGCCACAGAAGCAGCACAAGGAGAAAAGAAAAGGGTATTGAGCGGCGGGGCTGCTGCGGTCGCCGGCCAGCATAGACTGCTGGTTGTTAAGTGAGTGCCTCGCTTGCAAAGGCTGCCTTGATGAAGTGTGAGACAGCACTTACGGAGGGACGCGGGCAGGCATTCTCGCTCCATCTTCCGCTCACAGTGCCGCTCTTTATGTGCCTGACATTTGCTCGCTGGAAAGGCCCCTGAAGTCAGGGGGAAAGGAAAATATTGCCGGCAGCAGGGCCAGAGCGGTGCTGGGAGGAGTGCCGTGCCGTGCCGGGCTGGGCTGGGCTGGGCCGGGCTGGGATGCTCCTCTGTCCCGGCCACACCACCCGCTCTTCCCCGGGGTGACCCCTTCACCTCTCAGCAGCTCTCCGGCTGCCTTCCCCTGCCGGCACCGCCGCTTCCTGCCAGGTGTGCTCAGCCTGGCTGCCTGCCTGTGAAGCCCTGGCCATCCTGCCCGTGCCTGCTCCAAGCTCTCCTAGCTACTGCTGCCGCTGCTGCTGCTGCCCCTGCCGCTGCTGCCCCTGCCCCTGCCCCTGCCGCTGCTGCTGCCCCTGCCGCTGCTGCCCCTGCCCCTGCCGCTGCTGCTGCTGCGTGTCCCCTGGGACTGCATGGTAGAGGGGATGGGGACAGTGACAGTGCGAGCTCAGGGCTGGTCCTTTAGCCACCTGCTTCTGGAGTATGCAGTGCCCCAGGGAGCGATGCAGGCCGGGGTGGGTGCAAGTAGATCTAAGGGCTGGAGGAGCTGGGAAAGGGCGTCAGTGGTCAGTGTAGGGCACCTCGGAGTGCCTGAAGGCAGCTCTGCCCCCAGGGAGAGGGTCATTTCCCCACAAGGGAGCTGGAGCAGGAGACCTAGCTGATGTGGCCTGCTTCAGCCCAGGGAATAAGCACCCCCTTCCCTGCCCTTGATTCCAGCTGGAAGGGGACAGTTCAACTCTCTCCATCTATTCTCTTGCAGGCAGATCCTCTGCTGCTGGCAGAGGGTGGGCCAGCATCTACCTGGATCCCAGAGTGGATCTCTCCCTAGCCTGACTGACACTGGCATAACCATGGGCAGAGATGCCCAGCACAGATCCCGCAAGCCATACTAGCCCCATTCCCAGGAGCATGCACAAAGCTTGTGGCAGGGTAGAGTGCCAAAGGCAGCCTGGCCCTGAGGCACAGGAATGCACCAGCCATGGAGCCCTTCCCTTGCCCACTGTGGACTGCCACAGCATCGCCTGACTGCATCCACACCAGTGTGGCAGCGGCCGTGCCCAGTGCCAGAGAGCCAGTCTGCCATTCCTGGTCTGCCACTCCACCACGCCGCTTCCACGGAGCCCACTGGCGGGGACAGCCTGGGGAAGCCATCCTCCCCCTTGGCCCACACCCCTTGGCTCCCGCCCCGGCAGGAATTATTAAGTGTGCCCCTGTGGAGCATGTGCTGAGGCTGGCCACGGGAATGTGGGCAGATCTGACATACAAGCCACAGCAGCCAGGCTGTAATTTCCAAACAGGCCCCATTCGCTCTGTTTTCCAGTTAAAAATATATTAAAAAATAGGAATGTGGGATTTGTAGTGAAGAATGTTGGTAACCGCTTTGAACGTCTGGTGTCATAATGAAAGGGTCAGTCCCCAGCTTTGAGCACGACCGATTTAGACTCTGGTGCTTGGCACTGGTGCGGGGGCCCAGCACGATCCAGCCTGCCTGCAAACCCGTCCTGGGCCAGGGAAAGGTGCTGGTTTTGTGCTGGTGCCATGGTGCGGGGCTGGGTGATGTGCCCCTTCTGCTCATACTGCAAATTGCTGGCCCTTATGGCCCCTTGAGGAGGGAGTCTGGGCAGGGGGTGGGTAAAGGCAGAACGCCCTGGAGACAGATTCTGTACCCTGCCCACCAGTGACCCTGCTGCATCTCCATGGTGGGGTGCAGCCCCACGGCAGAGCCCTCTGGGTTGGGGTCACTGAGCGAGGCTGAAGCCCAGCTCCCCCTGAGCTGCCCCTCCACACCGTGGAGCTGTCGGTGAGCTTGACTTGCTCTCAGCACGAGGTCAGGCACCTGCCCCCCTTTGCTGGGCACCCCCACCCCCCCAGTCGCAGTTCAGGGTGTGCTGCAGAGCCTCCCGTGCCGCCTCCACAGCCTTGAGTCCCTCCTGATACGGGGGCATCCCACTTGGCCTTGTGGCCAGGTAGTCAAAACAGGCCAGACAAGCCATGCCAGCTCCCCAGGCATCACTCTGGTGCCTGGCGAGTCGTGTGGAGCAGCCCGGCCAGCACTCCCCCAGCTGCCAGCCCTCTGCTTGTGCGGCTCCCCGGACCTCAGACATCATGTTTATCCTGGAGATGGGTAATCAGGGAAAAACAAGTCACCAGAGACGAGGGCTGATGTTGCAGTGGGGACAACTTGTCTGCAGCAGGGTTCAGCTTCGGCATGGAGCAGTGGGGCAAGGAGGAAGGGGAAAATCACCTGTAGCCAGGGCTTGTCCCCCATCCAGCCCTTTTGGGGACACTACGTTGTCCCTCTCAGCCTTCGGGGCCATCAGGTGGCCGGTGGCTGGCACAGCACGCTCTGCTCCCTGCTGAGTCATAGCTCTGCAGGGAAACGCTTCCAGCTCTGGTTATAACCCATTTCCCTCCGGGGCTGTGAAGCGCAGCCTCCCAGCCCCGCCGCGGGCCAGCTCCGGCCACCCCATGGCCCTGAGCCCGCGGGCTCCAGCCGCCGGGAAGGGCAGCGGCAGGAAGTGGCCGCTGACTCCCAAATTCCACCCTGGGCTTTCTGGATCTGAGCCCTTCCCGCAGGCGTGGGCAGCAGGTGCCCTGCACCTGCAGACCCCTGTGCCGCCCCGGATGCCCAATCCCCCCAGGGGCGCTGGGCACGCTTCTCCCACTGCCTCTCCAGGGTGCCACCTCAGTAGGTGTGAGTGTGCTGCTCTTGGGGACACTGTGTGGCTGCCAGGATGGTTTGCCCCATCCCCAGGGACACCATGGGACACTGTGCTGGCTCTGGGCAGCTGGGGCTGAGCACTGAGTGAGCAGCTGCCCTGCCCAGATCCTTGCTTGAATGCTGTGAAGTGCAGCAGCCTGAGCAGCCCTGGGCCTCGGGGCACATCCCAGGTGCCACCCTGGATGGGTTGGAGCAGAGGAGATTGGGCAGCACCCTACACCTGGATGCATAGCCTGCCCCATTGCCCTGGCATTCCCCAGAGACCGGCTGGTGGCAGGGAGAGGGGGTGGGCACCACAGTAGTGGCACCCAGAGCTGGCTGGCTCTGCAGGGGACTCTCCTGCCCTCCTGGGGCACTGACCCACGCAGCGCTATCTAGTACACTTTGCTCACTTCACTGCCATTCCTGACTTTCCTGGGAGCTGCTGTTTGCTTTTCTCTGAATTATGACTCCAGCTTGTGCCTTTGATCTGTGCTGTGTCAGCCACCCGTGACCAGGCCCTCTTCTGCCTTTGAAGTGCAGTCACCTTCCCAGCCTTGGATGCTGCTTTTGCAACCTTGGGTGCAACTCTGGCTCTGTGGGGTGAGACAGCAGGGCAAGAGCATCCTTGGGGTGCCTGAGGTGCTCAGCATCCCTCTTCCTCCTTTCTGGGACCTTGTGGTGAGCCAGTGCAGCTAACAGCTTGGCGGCTGGGTGATGAGGCATTGAGAGGTGTTCTTGCCCAGTACCAAGCAATCCCAGGGATGCTGGTGGGATGCTGGGAGCAGAACATCACTCCCTCCAGTGGCAGTGGGCAAGGACAGAGGAGATGACCTCTATAGCAGCTGGTCAAAAAGCAGATGCCAGTGCCATGCATTTCCTACAGCCAAGGGGCCTTTCATGCCTGTGACTCCAGCAGAAGAGATGAGACCTACATGGAAAGTGTCTCTCTGGGCACCAGGCAACCCATCCTGGCATCAGCCCTATCCTGCCACCCTGTCTGGCAGGGAGCAGTGAGGAGGGCTCAGCCTACCCATTCTGCCACTGGGAAGCTGTGGTCAGGCTTTGGACTCTGGCCTTGAGTGGGTCTGAGTGTCCCCATCCCCTCCCCACTTTCCTGGCCCGGAGAGGATCCTACCTTATCTGTTACACTTTGTTCTCCTGCTGTCTGGGTGTGGAGCAGGGCAGAGATTAGTGTGTGCAGACCTTTGACACACACACGCACAGACACACACAGAGAGCCCCACAATCAGCCATGCATGCACCCGCAGCCATGTTCATCTGCACACTGCTGCACACACAGTCCCTATGCACGTCATCCTGCTCACACTCACCTGCACTTGCAGGCCCACACTGTGCCCCACACACCCCCTGCAGCAACCCCTCCAGGGCACACACACGTTTCCCCGTCCCTGTGTGTTTGTTTGCTCACTGTGAGCTGTGTTATGTTCCCAGTGGAGTGTGGCGCTTCCCCAGCCCGCCAGGATCTCTCATGTGCATCAGCATGGCCCAGCAGGAAAGGTGGCATCCCACTGGCAAGGGGTGCAGGCAGGAGGAAGGGGGCTTCCTGTGTCAAGTCTGGAGGGAATAAAAATATGTGCGGGGAGGCAGGAGCTGTTCTGGCAGACTGGGAGCAAACCTGGGCATCCCTCATCTCACTGTCACATCATTTTCACTTTGCGTGGGGCCACTGGAGATGCCTTGTGCTGGAGGCTGTGGTGGCAGGCAGGGGCTACCTGTTCCCACCTCTTATTGAGGTCACATCCCTGTCCAGGCTCGCTGTCCATATCCGCAAGCTGCAGCCCATGCTGTTCCAGGCAGGGAAGCCAGAGCCCTTCCAGAGCGATCTTATCTCCAGCATTTCATGAATGACCCAAAAGCCTCTGCAGTCTGCCTCTCAATGGGAAGGCAACCCCGTGTCCAGAGCAGGTGTGTGGGCATGTGCATAGCTGGGAGCAGCCCCATCCCACCCAGTGCCCGAGCTGCCTGTTCCCACAAACTGTGCTGCAGTGCTGGGGTGAAACAGATGCAGCCTGACAGGCAGAGGAGGGCACAGCCCCTTCTCTGCCCCACAGCGGCACCGCGGCAGGGTGACCTGGCAGCTGATGTCCTGGCAGGGTGATGGTGTCTCTGCTCTCTCCCACAGACCCTGCCCCGGATCTGCGGTGCGGAAGAATGGCGGGAGTTTGCCTCCGCTCTGCAGCAGCTCTACACTGCAGTGACGCAGCAGGAGACCAGGCAGGCTCGGAAACGGCGTTGCTCTGGTGAGGAGCTCCTTGGCTGTGGCATGGGGAGCATGTGATGCAGCCATCCCCTCGATGGCTGACCCCCATATCCTGGGGGAAGGGAAATGTGGCCCTGGGTGCAGCTCACGCTATGCAAGTGTCCCCCTTTGCTTTCCCCCCATGTGCTGCACTCCCCATCCAAGCACAATTCCTGGAGTGGGTTTGGGCAATGCCTCATGCTCCCTTATCTCAATCCCAAATTGCATCTTTTTCTGGTACCAGAGAATGACGTGGATGCAGCACCCGCTGCAGAAACCACAGAGCACCCCCATCCAGCTCCTCCATCCCAGGAGGATGAAACAACATCTTCCAGCAAGAGAACCTCGGTGAGTGCTGCTCTAGAACAGTCTCTCTGTGCCAATGGCAGGATGGGGCCCACCTCTCCTTTCTGTTCTCTCATCCAAGTACTGTGCCCACCCTGGATGGGCTCGGAGTCTCACCTTGGTTCCTAGCCCATTCTACCCCATGCATCCTGACTGGGGAGTGTGTGATTGCACATGTGTGTGTATTTTGCACTCCCACAACAGAGATGACAGGAATATCACTGCTTGCACACTTGCACACACCCTGCATGAGCCCCCAAGGTGGAACTGACACTGCCTCCTCTTTGTTTCCAGCCAGCCTCCTCCCCAGCTCAGAAGCCCCGGCTGCCTGCAGCCAAGGCCAAGCCAAAGAAGGCAAAAGGGCTCTTCAGCTGAAAGATTGCTGCCAACCCTGCCAAGGGTCTCTGCTTCCCCCAGCATCCAAGAGAAGGAGTGCAGAGCACTCATGCATCATCTACCTCTTCTCTGCATCTCCTGGTGGACCCTGCCCAGGTCATGGTCCCCTCCCAAGATGTCTCCAGTTGGGGAGATGGAGCTCCCTTCTTCAACAGCGTTTCAGGAAACAGCTTTTCTAACTCCTCCCTGGTGCAGAGTTTGCCCAGGCTTCCTCTCATGGCAGAGCCAGTGCTGGACCTGGGAGAAGCGGGAGCGATGGTGTCAGTGGATGTGGGACAGCTGAGGCTCTGGCAGAGCTGTGGGGTTTGGCTGCTCTTGAGTGGGTTTTCAATAAAGGGCTTGTCTGGGTGGGATTCCTTCTCCTTCTCTGTCCCACCAGGCCTGTACTGCCTAGGAAGGGATGTAACCACCGGTGCTGCTGGGTCCCCCTCAGGCCAGTCCTGATGTCCCAGGGGCTTGCAGTGACTCTGGACAGCGAGGAGGTGACAGCAGCTCATTGCTGTGGCACAGCACAGCCGCTCCCAGCCATGCTGTGCCTCACCCTGCCTGGAGCAGCAGTATAGTTATTGGGCAGGTGATACAGGGTTGATCCATGCTTTGGCCTCCAAGGAGCAGGAGACAACCAAAACACTAACACACTGAATGCTCCCAGGCCTGGGAGCAGCCCTGGAGCAGCTTACAGATGCTCCCTGGACACAAAACACCACTTCCATCCCTTCACACTCCATCCATCCATCCATCCATCCATCCATCCATCCATCCATCCATCCATCCATCCATCCATCCATCCATCCATCCATCCATCCATCCATCCATCCACCCATCCACCCATCCACTCCTGCTCACCTCCAGCCCCTGGGTCCACATGCTTCCTTCAGGACTGGAACCCCATTCCTGTGCCCAAGCCAGGTTCTATAACAGCAGGCAGAGAGCCACGCAGCAGGCAGGCTGCAGCCAACGGTGCTGCTGTCTTGGGACAGGGACCCATGCCCCAGCTGCCCTGCTCCCTGGGCAGCAAGGGGGAAACAAAAACATCCGGAGCAGTCCCTGTGTCTGTAGAAGGGGAATGAAAGGGCCTTTGCTGGTCCACAGCCGACCAGTCCCAGGGCAAGTGCAACTGGCTGCTTTTTATATTTCCTTTCTGCAGGAGCAGCACGCAGGGCAGGGTGGGTGGTGAGAAGGGAAGGCCATGGGATGCAGAGCTTGTGCCGACTGCTGTAGCTTATGCATCCTGCATTTTCGCATCGGCAAGCATCTTATCTTGGCAGCTTTGAGTCTGCCTACTGGGCACTTGCCCCCAGGGAGGGTCCTGCTACTAGCTGAGGAGTAGGACTGGGGCAGCCGGAGTTTAGCAGGCTAAGAGTTTCCTGTATCTTCTGCGGCCAGGTTGTCCCTGGTGCAAGCCCTGCTCCATCCACATGGACTCCATCTCCTGGCGCAGGAGTTGTTCTGTTTCAAGCCTGGTCCCTCGGCTCCCTTCTGGCTCTGGGGTTTGTGCTGTTCCCCCATGCATGCCAGCACATTCAGGAATGCTTATCACCCCTGTGAGGGCATCTGGCTTGTCTATCCCCTTTGGGTCTGAGGAGACATCACAGGGAGAGGCAGGGCTGAAACAATCCCAACCTGGCTGTGCCAGTGGCTGGTGGGCTCTGTGGGGGAGGAGCGGGTGGTGCAAGCCAGCACCTGCACCCCTGGGTCTTTCCTGTGAGTTACTGTGTCTCTGCTTCTCCCCGGGGTACTCAGCCCTGGGAGGAGCCAGTCCCGGGGATGCTGCAGAGGCATTGCTCATGAGCCCTGTTTTGCTGCAAAGTCTCTGTGGAGGGTCCAGCAGCCCTAAAGAGCTGCTGCAGGGATAGATCTGTTCCATTCACCCCTCTCCCAAGGCAAGGGAAGGTGCGGATGTAGGAGCATGGATGGGGGGTAAATAAGAGCAGGAGAGTGAAGACAGTAGGGAAAAGATCTTTGCCAATGTCCCCCAGGGAACCGCAGGGACCCTGGCCCTCAAGGCTCCAGCGTGGGGCCACTGGTTCCTCCCTGGCCCAAGTCGTCGCCAGCTCCGGGGAATGTCACTACACATTGTCCCATCCTGTCCTGCTGGGGTCTCCTTCCCTGTCCCCACCCCCTCCTCCCTGGAGCCGGCTGGATTTGAGCTCCCGACACACATTAAAGGCCACAAGTTCGGCCTCGGCCTCCATAAATTTGATTCCATAAATATTAGTTTTCGCAGGGTTTAATGAAGCCGTTATGCTGGGCACGGCCCAGCACCCCGACCCGTGCCCTTAATAAGGGCTCTGTGGCCTCGATTAAAGGGACCTTTCAATCGCTGTCAAGTATTTTTAGAAAAGGAAAAGAAAAAAAAAAAAGAGAGAGGGGGAGAGGGGGAGAGAGAGAGAGAGAGAGAGGGAGAGAGAGAGAGAGAGAGAGAGAGAGAGAAGAAGACGACCAAGGCAGCGAATAGGGAGAGGAAAATCCCAAACCCGTCCGGTGCAAAAATAGAGAAATAGCACCACCTAGACTGCCTGGCTCGGCTCCGCCGCCCGCTCACCCTGCGCAGAGCCCAGCTCCGGGCAGCCCTGGGAGCCCAGCAAGGGGTGCGCAGGATGCTTGCGCTGCCGCTCCCGCAGGGACAGTGGGATGCGGTGCTGGGGAGAGCCGAAGGACAGAGGAAAGAGGCACTGGTGCACTGTCGGAATGCAGGCAGGAGCAGCGCGTCCTGGCGTCCAGGCCAGGAGTCCCGGCGGTGCCGAGAGTGGCCGAGTGTTGAGGGAAATGCCATGTGATACAGGGACAGACGCTGCATCTCTCCCACCTCCACTGCAGCAGCAAGGGTCCCCTCCCATCAGTTGCCCAAGCAGGAGTCCCCCTCCCCAAGCAAATTTCCCCCTCCAACACTGGTTATCCCGACCCTATCTCAGCCTCCAGCTGCCTCCCCACACACCCAGCTTGGCTACCCCATTGTGCCTGGTGTCCCTGTGGCACTCAGCCCCATGTGCCCGTGGGCTTTGCCCAGCAGGAGCACTGGCTGACATTGGGAATGCTGCATGGAGAGCTGATGGACTCTGCACCCAGCCACAGGGCACTGTCACTGCTTGCTGTGGCCAGAACCGATGCACAGTGCCATGGCCCCTGCATGGGCAGGAGCTGCTGTCACCAGCAAACCCACCTCCCGGTCCTCCACCCTAGGCCTCCACGGGACATGAATACTGTTACCAGCAAGGCAGGGCTAGGCTGCTCACTGCGAGCCTGGAGCTGCTGGGAGGGGGACAGAGGCTGGTGACATGAACACTGCATGCTGGCAGGCTGCAGAGGTTATTTGGAGGTCTGGGTTTGTGACACTGGCGTTCATAGGGAACTTCTCCCTGGGGAAGCGCTGCAGCCTCCAAATGCAGTGCTATCCCAGATGATCCTGCTTCACAGTCTCTTGCGATGTGCAAAGTGGGAAGCTAGGTTTGTTCCTTTTGTTGGGATACAAAACACCCTGGAAGACCCTGTGAATCTAGTCGAGGGTCCATAGGGTCTAATTTTCCTGTGCTAGTGATGCACAGAGAGTTGTGTCCGTTCTGCATCCCTGAGAAGCCAAGGGCAGGGTTGGAGAATGGTGCTGTGGTACATCCCCCCTGCTCTCTCTGCTGATGCCCTTATAATGCTCCACTGGAAGGATCAGCTGAAGAGATGTAGAAGTGGGGTGGCCTGGGGCTGCTGGCCAAACTCCCTAGCTTCATCATGTGCAGGAGCAGTGGGATATCTGCATCTCACCATCCTGCTCAGTGGCAGGATGTCACAGAGGCTCTGGGAACTGGTTTTGGGTAAGCAGTATGAAAACCAGTACAAAAACCTGATGGACCGTGGATACTGAGTATGAAAACCTGATGGAGACACCTCTGGCCAGCTGCACTTTGCTTGCAGCTCCCGCAAAGGAAATGGTCTACTGGGGGCAGTGGATAGCAGCATCCCAAGTCTGTGGGTGATGCTGGCTCCCTGGCCTGCATCCCTCTTGCCCAGGTTGCCTGGTGCTGCTGAGACCAGCAAAGCTCCGCAGCCAGAGCTGGATGTCTGGCTGGCTATTCCAACCTGGCCACTGTGTATCCCTATGAGTGACCTGTGCCCTGTGCCCACTGAAGAGCTGGCGAGGGAACATCCCTGAGAGAGTTGTGTGTGTGGGCATCCCAAGGCACTGCCTCACCTGGGAAGATCCTATGGAACCAGAGGGTGTGCAAGTGGACCTGTGCCGGACCCCTCCCCGGCACACAGCTGGGGGAGAACCGGGGGGGGCCCTGCAAACCCTCGCTCCTGAAATCAGGGTGTTATATTTACTTTCCCCTTTTGGCAGCTAGAAGGGGAAGCCCATCCCAGCCCCTCATTGTTGTCTCAGCGAGTTAATCAGATGCCATAATCCTGTTGTGGAAATATCGGGCCTCCCTGGAAACAATGGGGAGCGAGAATATTGTGGTTAAATTTCAACCAGCTGCCTCCCTGCTCTGTTTGATCCCCGCCCGCAGGCCCGGGCCCCTGGCGAGCAGGCGGCGCGGCGGGGGCCGGAGCCCCGGGGGTGCCACCCCGCGCCCCCTCCGCCGCCGGGGAGCCCCCGCAGGACGCCCCGCCAAGGGGGCGAAGGGCGTGCGGCAGAGCGGGAGCGCCGTGGGGCGGCGGCGGGGCTGCCCCGGGGGGCAGGTGGCGGCGGGCACCCCCAGCGGGGTGGGCTGCGGGGCTCGGCAGGGGGGAGGAGGCTGCGGGCGGCCCGGGGCAGGTTCCACGGGGAGGAGGCGAGAGAGGGAGGGCGCTGGGAGGCTGGGACACGGGCAGGGTGCGGTCCTGGCGGTTCCCGGTCCCGGATCTCTTCAATTTCCCCTCTCACTCCTGCCCGGGGAGCGGAGGCAGCGGCGGCTCCGGCTCCGGCTCCAGCCCCGCCGCGCTGACCGCCGAGGCGCAAACCGCGGAGGGCTCCGGCAGCGCCGAGCCCCGCGCCCCGCGCCCCGCAAGCGGCCGCTCGCCTGCCAAAACAAACGGCCCTTCGCTATTTATTGCCGCCGCCGGGCCACAGCGGCTCAGAGCGGGCCGACGCCAGCCCGCCGCACCGGGCAGCCGGAGCGCACCCGCGCCGGGCAGCCGCCGGCACCGGCACCTGCCCGCCGGCTGCGCGCCGCATGGGGAGCCCCGGGCCGGGCGGCGGGAGAGGCGGCCGAGCCTAGCGGGGACCCCGGAGCCGCCGGTGCCCCGGGCCGCCCCGGGGCCGCCGGGCGCGCCATGAAGCCGGCGCGGCTGCTGCTGCTGCTGAGCGGGTGCGCGCTGCTGCTGGCGCCGGCCGTGCGCTGCTGCGGGCCGGGCAGGGTGGTGGGCAGCCGCCGCCGCCCGCCCCGCAAGCTCATCCCGCTCGCCTACAAGCAGTTCAGCCCCAACGTCCCCGAGAAGACGCTGGGGGCTAGCGGCCGCTACGAGGGCAAGATCGCGCGTAACTCGGAGCGCTTCAAGGAGCTGACGCCCAACTACAACCCCGACATCATCTTCAAGGACGAGGAGAACACTGGCGCCGACCGGCTCATGACCCAGGTACGGCCCCGCTGCCGCCCGGTTGTACCCCCGCGCCGGGCATCTGCGGGCACCGGGGCTGCCCCGGAGCGCCTCGCTACCCACTCTCCGGGGACCGTGCGGACCCGGCGCTGCGGCTTCCCCGTCCTGCCCCGGGCATCCCGGTGCCGGGTCCGGGGCTGCCGGCGTGCAGCGAGTGCATCTCCCTTCGTCGGGCTCTGCAAAGCTCTGTCCCTTGGGCTGCGCTGTGCGCGTCGGACAGCACGCTGCGCCTTGGGACGGCAGCACCCTGCTCCCGGAACCGGCAGCACCTTATCCCCCGAGATGGCAGCACCTTGCCCCGCTGCTCTTCGGAGCCTGTGGCAGCCGTGTCTGGCTGCACCCTGAGGTACGCCCTTGTGACTCCCGAGCCGGCAACACTTTGCGTTGCTGCCCCTCAACTCTCGTCCCACTGGCTCCCAAGCTGGCATAACCCTGCACTCCAAGTTGGCAGCAGCCGTCCCTGGTGCCCCCGAGCTATGCCACGCTGCCCCCGATCCGGCAGCATCCTTCCACATCCCCTCGATCCGGCAGGGCTGTGCCGCGCTGTTCCCTGGACAGGCAGCAGCCTGCCCCGTGCAACCATCCCGCCCTTGCTCCTCTACTCTGCCTACCCAGTGGCAGAACAGGCGGCCTGCCTGTTGGATCCGAGGGACAGACCAGAGCCTGGCGTGCTGG
This sequence comes from Monarcha castaneiventris obscurior, assembly GCA_026261815.1. NCBI lineage: Eukaryota > Metazoa > Chordata > Aves > Passeriformes > Monarchidae > Monarcha > Monarcha castaneiventris. The sequence goes on from JAMPIT010000467.1 coordinate 6,868,015, forward strand.
CAGGAAGGAGAGTGGGTTCCAGGAGTGCTTTTGCTGACCTCGTCCCCGCTCTGACACTGAAACCCTCAGTGCCCCCTCTTCTTGCACATCTTGTGTGGGATGGTGAAGGGTGCTCAGTGGGAACTGCTTGCTGTGCTCAGGGCTGGGGACAACCTGTTACTGCAAATGCCCTGTTGCAGTCAGTTTACAAGTGCCCTGGGCCGGCAGGAGGGACGGGGGGTGGACGACACAAACGACAGCAGAGGAGGGGGGGTGATGCTGGACGAAGGTTACTCTGTGTTTTAATATTGCCAGGAGAATGCCTGAGGGTTTCAGGAATGCAGATAAGGAGCCGCACGGCCTTGCTAAGAAACCTGGCCACCAGCCTCAGCAGGGTTACAGCCTTAACGAGATTCTGGGGGAAGCGGAGGCCAGCTGGGGCTGCCTTTCTGACCACTGCATCCCCCGGTCCAGGGCTGGCGGGTGGGTGAACATGGGTGACTGTGATGGCAGGCACTGAGCAAAGCCCTGGCCATAATTTCTGACCCAGGTGTTGATAACATTAGGAGGGAAGCTGCTTGGGTGCTGGCTTGACAGCTCTGCAACCCCGCGTGCCCTGAGAGCAGGTCCCTTAGGGCAGGGACCATGGTCCGGGTTGGTTTTCAGGCTGGGGACTGTAGCAGAGGGACCGGGATCCCCGGCAAGGCAGCAAGCCTAGGGAGTTGCACAAGTTGTGGTTGCTGGTGACTGGAGCCCTGGGGCTGGGCTGTAACCTGCCTCCCCTGGGGAGCAGCTTCAGGAATATTTGAGGAAGCAGTGAGCTCCGCTGACCCATGCATCGGGGAAGTGGTTGACATTATTGGAGGCAGGAGAGTGCTTCTCGCTGTGTTTTCTCCTGAGAGTGCTCCCATCCAGCCAGTGCCCCTCAGCACACCTGGGAGAGGGAGGGCTCTGTGTCCCACCTGCCAGCCTAACATATCATGCTGTACCCCTGCCTTGATGGCAGAGTACCTAGGAGCATCCTGGTGTTCTTGGGCTGCACAAATGAGGGTTTACTCCAGCAGCGTCCCTGGCCACCACACACCCATGCACAGATGGGTACCACCATGCCTTGGGCAGCTCTGCAAGGAATTGATCCTCTTGCTACGGAGGTGGCATGGTTTCTGCCATCCCATAGCCCTCTGGAATATTTCTGTGGCTCCTGGCTGCGGGAGATGCCCCCAGATACGGGAATTCTGGCTCTGACACCATGTCCTGTGTTGCTATGGGTTGGGAAAGGCCATTGACCCAACTCCTTGTCCCTTCCCCCAGAGCACTGGCTTTTACTGCTGTTGACTCACTTCAAACCTGTTTTCTTTCCCCAAGTCCAAGGGTCTGGGTGTCCCAGGCAGCCGGAAGATGTCGCCTGCTTAGAGGAGTGGGTAGTGCTGCTCTCTGCCCGCCTTTCTTTTATCGTTTCATCTTCCTCAAGAATTCCAGTGTGTTTGCTCTCACTGGTCCCACTCGGAGGTGCTGAGATAAGGCTGGAGGCAGAACCCGCCTCACCTCTCCCCAGGAGCCTGGCCCAGGAATGCTGTGGGTCCCCTGCCCCCATGGAGTCCCCAACACAGCCTCTCCCTACCCCAGCCATCATCCCTTGCAGCCCCTCTTTGCCCAACTGACACAGAGACCGTCCTTGCAGTGGTGAGGAATCTCTCATGCAGACCTTGGGGTCTTGCAGACTTTTGGCTTCCTTTGGGGGAAGCCTCAATTCAGGAGGAGCTGCTGGTATGACCCCTCTTCTCCTGGCCAGTTTCTGGACATGGAAGTAGCTGTGGCCAAGCACGCTCCATTCACAACACCTCTTCTGAGACTGTGGTCACACCTAAGTGTCCTTCCTACTTTCCCTGAGATGACCCTGGAGTCCCTGCTGACTGCACCCCATATTGGAGCTCTGCCCTGCTGCCTTCCCAAAAGTGGTTTGGCTTTCCCCACAGGACATGGTTCTGTCCCCACTATGGACACAAAAAGGGAGATGCAAGGATTGGGCAGAAGGTGGGTAGAGCTCCTTTGCTCAGCCCAGCTCAACATCCAGAGGGTCATCACCATGAGGTGCATGGGACAGCAGAGCCACCAGCTTAGTGTGGTCATAAGAGACCCCATCCTGCATGTCAGCTGGGGGTGCTGGTCATCTGCACCGCTACAGGGGCAAGCTGTGCTCTCTCTGCAATCCCCATCAAACACAGACCCTGTGGGCAGCCCATGCTGATGAGTTTTCTGGTCCCTGCCTACCTGTTTGTGCAGGCAGCAGAGCCCCTGGGCAGGCAATGCCCATCCCTACCTACTTCGTGCAGCTGTTGCCTGCTCCCTGACTATTGCTGCTGGCTCTTTACCCATCCCTGTCCATCCCTGTCCATCCCTCTCCATCCCTGCCGTTCATTGTCTTCTCTGTGTCTCCTGTGCCTGCTCCCTGCTCATCCCCACCCTGCACATCACTGCTCAGCCTTGCCTATCGCTGCTTGCTCCCTTCTTAGTTTTGCTCATCCCTGCCTGTTTCCTCTTCATAGTTGCTTCTTCCCTGGCCATCCATGGCTGTTCCTTGTCCGCTGCTGCCCTGCCCACCAGCTCCCCACCCGTTAGTCCCTGCTTCCTCCCCGACCTTCCTGTGCCTGCCTGGTCCCTGTCCATCGGTACCTGCTGCCAGCTGGTCCCTGCCGGTCCCCTCCGCGCTCTGACACCTGCTGGCCACCGATGGCACCGGCAGAGCCGGCCACAGGGTGCTGCAGGGCTCTGCCTGACGCTGTCCCTGCCTGGGGGAAAAGGCTTGCACGGTCTCGTTGTTTTTGTGCCGGCAGAGTGCCCCTGGAGGACAGAAGGGCTGGCAGTGACGGCCGGAGGGGTGCCCAGGGTGGGGTGCTGGCATGGTAGTGGCAAGGAAATGCCTGGAGTGTTGCCCGGGAGATGCAGGGGGGCTTCGGGTATTCCCTCCTTGCTTCCAGTGCTGAACTGCCTTACTGCGGGGTCCCGCTGGGGCTGGGGACCTTGGGAACAGCTTGTCACATGTGCCAAGTGGCACCACGGTGGTGCTGGACGGGGACAAAAGTCACTCTCCTCCCTATTCCTCCTCCCCTCACCTAGCAAGCTGTTTGTCCAGCACCTTCCTGGCTTATCTCCCCACGCCCAGGGAGCTGTGGGATGACGGCAGACCTCATGTGGGGCAAAGGCCTGCCTGGCACTGCCCTTCCCAGGGCCTGGACCCTGCCAAGTGCAAGCAGGTTTCCCCAAGAGCAGCAGCGCCCACCTTCCTAGGATGGGAGCAGGTGCTTGGGGATAGGGTGAGGAGCTACATTTTTGGTCCCTGTGGAAGCAGTGCTGGGGCATTTTTGAGCCCAGGGATGTTGCCAGCATAAGGTTTTAGAGCTCTGGCTCATGCTTGCTGTAACTGTCTCAAGACCCACGACATGGTTGTGGGGAGTTCAGTCCTGAGCTGGCATCATGCAAAAACGTCCCCAGCGGAGGCTGTTTTTTAAGCTGCTGTCCAGTAATTTCATTTAATGCTTCCCAGGACTGGCTTTTTGCATGACCATGAATGCTCTGTCCTTTGCCTTGATTTTATGGGACTCCTTGTTTCCTGGGGAATGGCAGTGAGAGGAGCACCGGAGTGTTTTACCTCTGTGGAGGCAGAGCTCTCCCACCCAGCGAGCCCTGGGCAGTGACAGTGGGACTCCTGATCCAGCTGGATGCCTCAGAACCAGCTGTACCTGTGGCTGTGAACCTCAGCCTCTGGAGGCGGCATAGAAACACCCCAGTCTCAGCTCGTCTCTTTTACACTGTCCTGGGTTCTATACACAGTTTCACTTGGTGTGATTCTTAGGGTGTGCTGTGCAGGGCCAGGAGTTTGATCCTATGGCTCCCTTCCAACTCGCTCTATTCTGTGATTCTTCAGGGCCTCACAGAATCTCCTTTCTGGGATGCACAGCCCTAGTGCATTCACCTGGTTTTCTGTAGAAGCTCCCATGTTGCTTTTCCTACATCTTTTCTATCTCTCCTCCATCTCTTTAGCAGCAGGGCAAGGGATCAGAAGCTGGGGCTGTACTTCTGCAAGTCAAGCATGCAGAGTTCTGGTCTTTCCCTGACCTTCAGCTGTGGCTGGGGGATGTGGGGCAGGGCAGGACAGGGCTGGGAGGACTGAAACAGGCATTTGGGGCTGGCATCCCTCTGCTTACTGGGAGGACTTCCATGGGCACCATACTTGTACCATACTTGCATGTATGACCATACCTGCATGTGTGACCTTTGTGGCCACCAGGTCTGAGGCTTTTAAGGTCTGCTGCTGTTCCTCAGCCCAGGATTTTCAGCCCTTGTGGTGCGGAGAGGTGAAGGGGGCTTCATGCCACATCCTTTCTGTTCCAGCACAACAGAGCTCTTGGGCAGGTTTGGCACTTCCCACAGGAGCAAAGGCTGGATGAAGCTGTGAGGCTGCTCAGTGTTGTGTCCTGGTTACTCAGGACCTGAGGAACCAGACTAAGCAGAGCTGTGCTGAGGACCGAGCAGGATGTTTCATTTGTGCCTGGAGGCAGCCCTAGGGACCCTGGGAGCTCCTCCCAGCCAGGAAGCAGCAGGACTGAAGCTCCTGTATCCTCCTCCTGTCAGATGGGAACCGCTGGGGTACAGTTAGCACAGGGCAGATGTCCGGTGAGCAGAGAAGGTGTTTCAGCCCAGCCCAGGCTGCGTTGCCCAACAGGCTCTCAAATGAGCCTGGAACTGGGGGAGAGAGGGAGGAGGAGAAGGGTGTCCTGTTGGGTGCACACTCCTCTGCCCAACAGTGGGGTATCAGGCTCTGCAGGCAGTTTGGAGACCATGGGATAGCCAAGGCACCTCATGTTCTCAGGTCTTCCTCTGCTGGACCAGCCCCCAAGGGCCTGAGGGCCCAGGGAGGCTTAATGGAAGCATGGTGGGATGCAGCCTGCCAACCAGGCAGCTAATTCCTCCTTCCAAAAAGCTTTTACTGACCCTGTTCCTCTGCCCTACAGCGCTGCAAGGACCGCTTGAACTCCCTGGCCATCTCTGTCATGAATCAGTGGCCGGGGGTGAAGCTGAGAGTGACAGAGGGCTGGGATGAGGATGGGCACCACTCAGAAGAGTCACTGCATTACGAGGGCCGAGCTGTGGACATCACAACCTCGGACAGGGACCGCAACAAGTACGGCATGCTGGCTCGCCTGGCCGTGGAGGCTGGCTTCGACTGGGTCTACTACGAGTCCAAGGCACACATCCACTGCTCTGTCAAGTCAGGTAAGACTGGGTGGGGGTAGTGAGTGGAGCTGGGGGCCAGATCCCCTCTTGCAGCATACCCGGGGAGCCTGGCTGGCTGGGTGGGGTGCTCCTGCAGGGGGTGCCGGCTCTTGCATCCTGATTTCCGTATCTGGGGCAGACAGTCAGCTGAGGAGTGAGTCACACACCTGTGGCCAGTGCAATGGGACAAATTCCCTATCTGGCTCCCATAGACCTACATCTTGACCCAAGCACTCTAGCCTCCTCCTTTTCTCAGCCCACATCCCTTTCTCCCCCAGCGCGACCCCCCAGTTTGCCCATCGCACCTGTCTGCCCTGCCTCTGCCCTTGCAGTCCCTTAGTGCCCATGCTCAGCCTCATCCAGCCCTGCCCTGCTCCACTGCTGGCTGCTTTTGAGCTTCTGCTGCGGCAGCAGCATCTGTCCATCCCTGCCTAGCCAGGGATGGGGTCAGGGACACCAGGCAGGGACAGGCCGGGGCACCCTGGGATCAGGTCTTGGCTGTGCAGCACCATCTGCAGAGGGGAGTAGAGCTGGGTGGTGCTTTGAGGGGTGCTGCCATCGCTGGTGGTGTTTGCTTCCTCCTGTGCGGTGCAGTGCGGGCGGCGGGCTGGAGGAGGCAGGGGGGAGCTGCTCTCAGGCCCTGCCCGTGGCCGGGAGGGGATTGCGTGGGGTGCAAGCTCCCCCCAGGCCGGGAGGAGCGGCGCTGCCCGGGATGCGGCTCCCGGCGGAGCGGCCGCGCTGGCTGCGGGCTGCAGAGGGCAGCAGCGCCCCGCGCACCGGAGCTGTGCCCGTGTCGGCACGGGCTGGGCACGGCTCTGCCTGCCCCTGGGCTTGCCGGGCACGGCTCTGCCTGCCCCTGGGCTTGCCGGGCACGGCTCTGCCTGCCCCTGGGCTTGCCGGGCACGGCTCTGCCTGCCCCTGGGCTTGCCGGGCACGAGGCCGTGCCTGCCCACGGAGGCACACGCAGGCACAGACGGCCGTGCCCGCACACCCGAGTGCCACATGGCGGTGCCAGGGCCGCTGTGCCTGTGCTGCCCTGCGTCTCTCGGCCCCGGGCTCGGTTCCCACCGCACTCTGCCTGTCCTACTGCCCTAGCCCGCAGCCAGCGGCTCGACACCCCCAGACGCCAGCCTGGCCCCCCGCGCTGACCCGCTGCCCTTGCTGATGCCAGGACGGGCACAACGCCGGCCGGCGATGGAAGTGGGGCACCCGCGCCGCAGAGAGGGAGCAATGCACCCCCGAAGAAGAGGGACAAAACGTGGCCGGAGGACCGGGGCTCCTGTGCCCCGGGGCACCCTGTGAGGCTGGCAGGAGGAGTGGGGCCAGGCTCTGAAGCAAGGACCATGACCCCACAGCCGTGAGGCTGGCCAGAGGAGTGGGGCTGTGCCCCTGGAGAAAGACATAGGCTCTTGAATCCTGGGATGCTCCCCTTGGACCAACCGAAGAGGGATGCCATAACCCAAGCAGCAGACTGGGACCCTGAGGCCTTGAAGGGCTTCTAGAGGCTGGTCATATTCCCCTCACTCCGCAGCAGCTCCCCAGGGCTCTGGGTTCCCTATATTTATCCCCAAGGCCATGGGGACCCCAAGAGTGCGTGGTGGAGGCTGTGGGGTACACATCCTTATCCCCTCAGAACTGTGTACAGAGGGCAGCCGGGCTGCCCCTGCCTCTTAGTAAATGGCTTTTATTTTTGTATGAATGGCCACGTGGCCTGTTGTATGTATTGTGTCTCCTCGGGTCCTTCCCTGCAACCATCTACCCCTCCATGCCCAGCACCTATGCCCTCCACTTCTGCCAGGCACCCCTCTCGCCCTCCTGCAACTCCTCCCCATGGCTCTGCTGCCTGCCAGGGGCTGCAGGGTGCAGGATTTGGGACCTGGCCTCCTGGGCAAGGACAGGGCGGACACTGCACCTCATCTGAGCAATAAAAGGATTCTGTCCCAGAGATGGATGCCTCTCTTCATGGGCCTGGGGGCTGGGATTTGGCTCTGCCCAAACCTGGGGAGTGATGGGGGCAGTGCCATCTGGGTGGGGACACTCAGGGAATAGATGAGGGAGCTGGGAGAGGGCCCTGAGAGGGGGCTTAGAGCTCAAGGATGTAACTCTGCAGGGCTAGGAGCAGGACCCCAAGATGAGATGCCACTGGCAGATGGTGGGAGGGCATCATATAGACTCTGAGATGGAAGTTGCTGGGACTTGGGGGAACACTGCTGCTGAAGTAGCTGACCACCATTGCTTGGGAAGCCAGGGTTCCCCTGCTAAGTGCCAGAATGGGCCCCTGGTGACACTTGGTGACTTGCTGCATTTTTTCATCTGGGGAGGGGTAGGACCCTTGTGCCACCATCCCAGAAGACAAGCCACAGAGAATTTGAGTTTTTTCACCCTGTGACAAACACTAGGGAAGCCCTGCCTCCTGGTGGCTTTTGCACGATGATGGCCACAGGTTGTGGCTTTGGCTGGTGGCTTTTGCACGATGATGGCCACAGGTTGTGGCTGACTCCTGACAACCCAGAGAAGCAGGAGCTGGCTGACATCAGTGGTGTAGGGGCGAGCAGGTGGGAGAAGGAGGCAGGACTGTTGCATGGGGCGAAGGGCTGCTGCAGTGCTGGGAAAGGGCACTGTGCGTTCCTTGCATGCTCCCAAGCAGTACCCAGGACCAGCACTGCAGGGAAGAGATGCTGTGGGGGCATGCAGAGTGAGACCAAGCACTCTGCCCCTCAGCCTGCCACTGTCTCAGTGCTCTGCCTCTGCTTTTTCAAACTTCAGGTGCCCCCTGGTAGTGTTTAGCACATTTCTGGCTGTGGTTGTATCCCCCTCCCCGTGCATGTTTTGGGGTTTGAGACCTGGCTCTGTACAGCAGGCTCAACACCCTGGGACCATGCTGGAGTCCCCAGGTGCCACCTCAAGTTGACGTGGTGGCTGAGGGATGAGGTGCCTGGGGGACATTTGTGGCGGGGGGTGTGTAGGGAACAAGCTCACACTGCTGATGCCAGGGCAGGGTTATCCCTGGGTGGGCAAAGCCAGGCAGACTGGGAAGGTGTCCATGCACAGTGGAAAGGTGGTGCTGAGGGTGTGGCTGATGGGTAACCCTCCTGTCCTCTCTCTCTCCCTGCGCAGAGCACTCGGCCGCCGCGAAGACGGGGGGCTGCTTTCCCGGGCGGGCACTGGCAACGCTGGAGGACGGTGCCCAGACGCCACTGTGGGCACTGCGCCCGGGCCAGCGAGTGCTGGCAATGGACGGGGCGGGCAGGCCCACCTACAGTGACTTCTTGGCTTTCCTGGACAAGGAGCCTCGTGCCCTCACCACCTTCCACGTCATCGAGACACAAGAGCCAGCGCGGCGCCTGGTCCTGACTCCCACCCACCTGCTCTTTGTGGCAGAGAACGCTTCGGCGCCCGCCGCCCACTTCCGCCCCATCTTTGCCAGCCTTGTGCACCCGGGACACTTCGTGCTGGTGGTGGCTGGAGGGGGCAGCTTGCAGCCTGCCGAAGTGGTGCGGGTGTGGGACCGCAGAGATGTGGGAGCCTATGCCCCGCTGACACGCCATGGGACTCTGGTGGTGGATGGCGTGGTGGCCTCTTGCTTTGCTCTGGTGCAGGAGCACCAGCTGGCACAGCTGGCCTTCTGGCCACTGCGGCTCTACCACAGCCTGCTGGGGTGGCCAGGGGTGCAGGGGGATGGTGTGCACTGGTACTCAGGGCTGCTCTACCGCCTGGGCAGGCTGCTCCTGCCCCCTGACAGCTTCCACCCACTGGGGATATCCCAGGCGGAGAGCTGAGGGTGCACCACAGCCCCAGCCAGCGCAGCTGGTGGAGGTGGTGGCTGCAGGGTGACTCGCTGGGGGCCAGCATCCCCTCCCAAAGCTGGGTGCCCATGGGGAGCTGCCTCCAGCCCTGCCTGCTTGGGGTACAGCCACCTCCTGGTTGGGGAGCACCGAAGCTCCATGGTGTGCCTCCTCCATGTTCACCACCTCACCCCCTGTTCTGGGGACAGGAGGGAGGCATGAAGGGTTTTTCCCCGGGGCAGGGGGTGCCCCCGGCTGGATCCACATGCTGCTATGTGTGTGTGTGTGCGATGTGTGTGTGCATGTGCCAAATTAGCTAATGATGGAGGTCTGATAGACGAATGGGAGGGGGAAGAGGGGAGAGCCCTGGCTGCTCCACTGGGGCTCCCAGCCTGCCTGCACCCAGTGGGAAAGTGCTGGGAGAGGAGCCCAGGGCCCTTTGCTAGGCAGCCTGGGTGGGAATGTGGGCAATGCTATTTCCACCCCTGGGACATGGCAGCTGGGAGGAGGGTGACCCAGGTACTGGGACTGTGCCTTGTCCTTAGCCCAGGTGCAGGGGGCACCCAAAACAAGCAGGGGTGGGGGGTCTGGCACAGCTCTGGCATGAGATCTCTGACTTGGTGACACAAGTGCCACTGGAGTGATAGACTGGGGAGTGAGATGCCCCAGGCCAGCACCAGAGCCACCCAGCCGGGCATCCCGTGGGGCCGCGGTGACAGCATGGGGCGCTCTGACTGCCAAGAGGGGGCTGCAGAGGCAGGCACATGGGCAGAAGGGTACAAATGGCAGCCAGGCATAGCCACACACTGGTAGGAGCTGGGGTGGGGACAGTCAGGGCTGCAACCCCAGCCTGCTGGAGTCTGAAGAAAGACACAGAGGAGAAAACTGTCCCAGCATCCGGCCTTGAACTGGCTCAGCCCAAAAGCCTTTCCCCACCCCAAAGTTAAAAAATCTCCTCAAGCTTCAGACCCTGGCTGGCCTGACCTCCCCAAACCCCCAGTAGCCCAAACCCTCAGGTTTGGTACTTGCTTCCAGCACAATTTCTGTATTTTCTCTACTGAGGCTCAGACATAAAAGACCAAATTTGGTCTATTTTCCTTTTTTTTTTTTTCTTATGTTTGGGCCCCTCCCCAAACCCCCCAATTCATTGCTGCTTACCCACTCCTGGGATACTGGGATAGGGGGAGAGTCCCATCAGAGCTGCAGCCACAGTTCCCCCCACTCCTAGTTAGAGCCTCAGCCTCCCCTAGCTCCACATAAGTGGAGGGGAGGGGGCTGAGGGAGGCTGTGACCCGTGTCCCCCCCCCCTCCCCGTAGCATCACGCGTCTTTATTTATTTATCTGCTCTTTGTATGTACCATAGATGGGAAGCAGTGTGGGCGCGTGCAGGGTGAGACGGAAGTGCGGGGTTGGGGGGGTGGGGGTGATTTATTTTTTTTTTTTAAAGCAAAAAGCAGAAATTATTTAAAGATTATTTTAAAGCACAGCTTTTATGTTGATTGTTGTCCAGGATGAAGTGAGAGAGCGCAAGCGTGGCCGATGGCAGGTGTATTTTTGTCTCTTCACTGGATGTACCTTTTCAGGTTGGGGACGCAACCCAATAAATCCATCGTCTCCCTGGCAGGAGCTCTGAACTCTGGTGCAGGGAGGGCAGGCAGGGATCGGGGATGCTTCCTGTGCCCATTGTTGAAGGGCAGGCAGGGCTAGAGGGCGCCTTGTGCTTCTCTAGGAGCAAGATTTGGTAACCCCAGAGCAGAAGGATGATATCCCTCTCCTCACTACTTCATCCATACCCAGGGGAAGTGGGCAGCTGGAGGCTGTGGGATTGACCCAGTCTACACGGGACCGAACTGTCATTAGGGCCACCTAGAAACTAGGGCAGGTGGGGCAGAATGTAGTAGGGACAGCCAGAGTGGGACTGCTGGGGATACCTCAACGTCCCAGCCTGTCCATCCTTCCATACCACCCCCAACCACCACAAACCCTCACTGGCTCAGAAGATGGACCCTGTATCCTGTAGACAGGTTTCCAACATCACTAGTGTCAGTCAGTGCTGTCCCTCACCCTTTGCCAGCCCTCTCCCCGCTCCACCCCATCCCCATGGCAGCAGAAGGAGAGTCCACCAGCCAGCTCCCCACACAGCCTCCCCACACCTGTCCCACCCACACCCCTCTCTGTACACACCCTGCCCCATCTCCAAGCTGCCCCACCGTGCTCTCCTGGGCCGTGCTGGGATCAGCCGCTCTCTAGGGCTTTCCCTGGGCCCCGCAGCATGGCAAGTGTGAAGCAATTCGGCAGCAGGCTGTCAGCGAGGGCCCTCATCACCGGGCTAATTTAAGGGCTCTGCAAGGCGGCAGAGCTAATTTAATTAGGTTCTTATTACAGAGAAGGACAAATTGGTCCCTGGGGGGGCCACGGGGTCAGGCTTTCGAGAGGTGCTTTATGGAGTGAAATTTCAATCAGGCTGCTGTCGCAGGCAGGGGGAGCCAGAGGCAGAGGATGCATAAGGAGAGGATACGCTCTTTGGGGTGATCACGGCGGGTGACTTATCTCCAGGTCTAGGTTTTTAGGGAATCAGTGAGTGTGGGGGAAGAATTCTTTGCCCCATTAGGAGGATGCTGCAGGCTATATGGCGGCTGCTTTGGGGTGGAGGCAGGGAAAGCAGGGAGGGCCTGGCTCTGAGCTGGCTTCGGGGCAGTGAGAGGAAGGGGAAACACCCATAAGTGAGATGCTGGGGTCTTTCTGAAGCTCTGTTAACTCCCCCATAGCTCTATAATCCCCCCATGTAAAGAATGCTGAGGACAAAATGATGTCCAGCTGACAGGACTTTACGGGGGTCTCTTCCTTGCCTGGATGTCATCCCCTATCTTGTCACTCAGCCCCAGGAGAACCAGGACAGCCTGGGCGCTGCCCCACTGCCCGTGGGCACCTGAAGCAGTCCCATCTCCCAGCGTGCCAGTCCCATGCGAGGGATGGTCCCAGCAGGGTCCCAGATGGGCGGTGATGGATGGGGATGCTGGTGGGTGGCCGGCAGAAGGGCCGGGCTGGAGGGTCCCACAATGGATGTCTCGCCATCAATTTGTCCTCGTTACCATATGAATGGTGGGTGGGAGGGAGAGGAAGGGCATGTGGCGACAGGAGACACCCTCACATGTTCCCATCTGGGATAGCACGTCCTCCCCCCATCCCTCCAACCATGTCTGAGCGTGTTAAACCACCTCCAACAACCCCCCGGCCTCTAATTCAGCACAAGAGAGGTACCACCCCCTATTCAGAGCCTTGAAAAGGCTACAGGGTCCGGCGCTGTTAACACGGGGGGACACGGTCCCCGTCCCCCCCTCTCCCGTCTGTCCCTCGCCCCGCAGCCTTCTGCCGTGGCAGCGCCAGCCAAGCTCGCTCCCGGCTGGCCCGCTGCGTGCCGGGGTCCCGGCAACGGAGTGCCAGGGGAGCACCGGGGCCTGGGCAGCGGCAGCGGAGCCTCTGCAAAGAATCCCGCTTGTGGCAGTTTTGGGTGGCACGAGGACGACAGCAGGGTGGGATCCTACCGGTGTGCAAGGCCAAACCTGCCCTGCAGAGAGAGGGCAATGTCTCTGGGCATGGCCGTGCTATGTCCCCATCGCCCCTGAGCTCTGGGGCCACTCAGGTCCCCATGGCCCGGGCCGTGACCTGACTGGGGAGGGGGGGTCACCCCAAAATATCTGTGCCTGTGGACGTCGGTACGGCAGGTTGCAGGGAGCCTCCTCCCAGCGAGGGCTGACCAACCCATAGCCGCCGGCCAAAAATCCCAGGAGAAGCTCCCAGGCCGCTCAGCCCTGCACGCTGCCCGCCCGCAGGTGCCCGCAGAGGCAGCCGGTACCAGCCTCCCGCTCTCACTTGCATTAGCCTAATTAAACTGGATGGCTTTTCGGAGTGCTGCTGCTCCGGGAGCAGGGGCAGGACCCGGCTCTCTGCAGCGCTGTTATGGTTGGAGTGGGGGGGGATGTCCCAATGCACTGCTCCCGAGCCCACGGAGCCCCGCGGAGGGGGGGGGTCGTAGCGTGGGCTGCTGAGCCCATCCCGCACCCCGAACTCCTCTCCACCTCTGTCCCGAGCCCCCCACCTCTTGCCCCTCCCTCAGCCGTGGCACCCATGTGAGAACAACGCTGGGAACATCCCCCCACTGCAGGTGCTGCAGAGCCCCTCTGCCTGAGCGTGGCAGCTTCTCCCGGGCGGGGATGGAGGTTTTTAGCAGGCAACAGCCTCCGGGAGTCAACCAGAGCCTGCTGTGCCTGGATGAACACCCTGGACAGACAGACAGATGCATGCATCCCCCCACTACACATACCTTTGTCCTCTGGACAGACACCTGCCCACCGCCGCACTAGACACCCACCAGACACCCACCAGCTCTCAGAATCGCCATCCAGTGCCACAAATTACTCTCTTTCCAGCTTGTGTCCTTTATATCCCAGGAGCACCCAGATGTCCCTGTGTCCCTGATCTCTGTCCCCTCCAGGAACAAGCTGGGGGGTACGTGCACTTGCCACAGTGGCAGCAAGGCAGTGTGAGGACAACAGGACATGGGTACCCCGTGGCAGTGTCCACCCCTGCAGTCACACCCACCCCACATCTGCCAGGTGCAGAAAGTACTCTGGACCCATGGAGGGGGCTGACAACCTCTCCCACCAGACAGGGTGAGCCTTGCCAACCCTCCTGCTGGTGGGGCACCCTTAGTCCCGCTCCCACAATGTGAGGTACAGAGCTAACATGTCAAAGCCAGCCTTTCCCTTCCCTTCCCCCCTCCCCAGTCACCAGGACACACTCAGTACCCACAGTGCGTCCCTGCTGCAGCATTGGCAGAGCTGGGGGTGATGCCAGTGGTCCCCACCCTCCGAACAAGTGAGAGGCAGGCAGGGCTACCTGGGGACAGTGCAGGGGGCAGCAGGCATCAATTGCTACCTCGTGTCCCAGTACGAGATGGGGGCTGCCAGCGCTGTGAGAGCAGCCAGCAGGATACAGCCCCGGGAGAAACAGCACCGCCACCCAGCACTGACTGCCAGAGCGGCTGTGTGGTGCCCTGGGGGCCATTGGGATGGGGCATGTGTGAGTATGCGCCCACATGCTGGGGACGAGTAAGAATCTAATCAGGGTCCTTTTCCGTAATAAATCATTTGTCTTAATCCAACGCCCTCCCTCCTGCTCTAATAACTCCCAGCGCTGGGCCCCACAGCCACAACAATGCAGCTAATGGAACAATTTATTTTCATAATGGTGCTGGTGGGGAGAAGGGGTGGCCGGGGTGGGGGCAGCATGGTCTAGGGCAGGAGTTTCTAATTAGTGAATGAAATTTGATGTAAGGCTGGAGGAAGATGGATTCGCTTCCTGACAAGGGGCCTTTCAGCTCATCAAAGCACCCGAACAGGGAGGTAAATTAAATTATTTCTAATTCTTCACTAACCTCCAGGGAGTCACCCTTCCACCAGCAAAAGGTGGGTCCATTCCTGAAATGAAGAGGCACTTGAAGGACTGAGGTTAGGTGGAAGAGACCGATGTAAGAGATGGGGATGACAAGATGGGATGGGGTGGGACAGAGGAGCAGGACAGGCTGCCACTGACTTTGCTGGAAAAATAGGGAGGGAAAAGGTGGTGATGGAGGGAAGAGTTGCAAATGGTTAATAAATAAACAACTCCAGGGACTAATGACTAATTTGCTGAGTTTTCCATCCATCCCTGTCACCTAACTAGAAGTGGAATAGGACTGAAACACAGCCGGTGCTGGGCTGGAGCAGGGCAGCCCAGCAGGAAGGAAAGAGCATCCCAACCCTCAGGGAATTTGAGCAGGGACAGCACTTGACCGTGAAGGGGTGACTGATGCCGAAGCAGGCAAAGGGCCCAGTGTAGGGGATTGCTTCAGCAAAGGCTCTTGTTCTCATGTCTTTGTATAATTTAAGGCCAAGAACAATGAGGTTAATGCTTATGGCATAAAGCTGTTTTTGGGATACACAGTATTTTTTTCTAAATGCCCAGCTCCTGCAGACCTATGATGGAGACTTGTTTTACAGAGAACAAGTGCACTACCTCCTAGCTCTCCCTCTTGCAGAGAGGCCTTCCAGTGTCAACCTGCCACCAACCAAGATGTCCCTAGTACCAGAGTGCAAAGAAGACGACTTGGTGCTGTGGCTGAAATCAGCCCCTGGCTCTACGTGGAGCAGGGACCATTACAAGCTGCCCCAAAAGCAGCCAGGGCTGTGTCACAGCTCCACTCCCAGTGGGGCAAAGGAAGCCCCCTCAGGGACAGCAGGCGGGTTCCTGGGGGACCTTCCATATGAAATAGTAGACTGCATTTCCTGCAAGATCTGCCCTCCCAGCCAACCTCAGCACTGCCAAGCAGTAATGATTGCAGCACAGCCCAGGGAGTGAAACAGGGGGACTGGGGGGGGCTGTGTCTTACTGCAGGGAGCCGGGGAGGCACGGCAGAGGCAGGGCCCTGCAGCAGTGCCCGAGTTTGCTGCAGGCTGGGCAGCACAGTCCCCTCCCCACGGCTGAGCGAGGTGGAGCTGGGACAGGCGCAGAGCCGGCTCTGCTGACCCAACACTCCAGGAATTTAATTTGTTTAATATATTCCCTGGGAAAGAAGAAAATAAATAAGTGGCACCTTGCTTGCCCCCATGTCTCACTCTCACAACGGAGGTGTCAGCTTAACGAGCCGAAGCCCTCAGCCTGATTAACCAGCCACTGCTCCAGCTAATAGGGGGCCTCTGAGCAGTGTGATTGATGTATGGAGAGCATTAGCCCCCCCAGCCTGGTGCTGGACTGCTGGGTGGGGGCACCATGCCCGCCCCAGCCCCTTTGCTCCCGCACTCCGTACCCAGGCCCTGGTCAAGGGCATGTCAAAGGCTTCCTCTTGCCCCAGGACAGGTTATCCTGCCCCGTGGCTCTGTGGCATAGACAGTACTCGAACATGAAGGTTGGGCTGCTTCCAACTTTGGAGGCAGGGACGGACACACTGGTGGCTTTCCATTGCCTGTGGGTCTGTGTGGCACCTTCTCAAAACAGGGGCTGAGGACCACAGTTGTGCAGGGGCTTTGTGCTGAGCTGCAGGTCTCATCCACACTGTTCCCCATGGGCTGGGGTAGGGACACTTGGAGACACTAAGGCACAGGAATGTGCTGGAGGTGACGGTGACAATCCAGGGGGAGCCCACAACTCTCAGTAGTTCCTTCAAGGCTTTTATCCAGGTAGCCCTTGCCATATTAGTAGGGAAAGACACTCCCCCTTTTCCCATCCGCTCCTCACTCCGGCTCTTCTGCAGCCCTGCTTGCCTATGCCTTCATCTCCCCCTCCCTGGTGTCCCTGGATCTCACTGCAGAGACGTCACCGTCTCCCACCATTCCTGTCCCATGGCATCACCACCCCCTGCCCCCGCTTTGGGAAAGGGTTAATCAGCAGCCAGGGAGACAGGGTAATAAATGGCCGTTATCTTGTTAATGAGCTGACATTAATTAGAGCCCAAGGTCCTGGGAGGAGCAACTGATTTATCCTGTCACCCCGGGAGCAGGTTAGGTGCTGACTCCGTGGAAAGGCCATTAACAGGGAAGAGGTGAGGCTGTGTTTGTGGGGGAAATGGTATGTGTGAGGGTGTCCCTTCCCCCCATACCTTCACCCCCAGAGTCCAAACCTGGCTCTGTCCCCCCACAGGCAGCAGCTCTGGCTTTGGGACAAGACACAGTGAAGTCAAAGCAGAAGATTGTGGAGGTGATGGGAAAAAATCAGAGCTGGGGGATCCTCCTATGTGCCCAGCAATAGTGGTGCCAGGGGGAAGGTGAACCTGGCTGTGCCAGAGATGTGTGACACCGGACACAATGTGCTGGGCAAGGGCTGTGGGGGTGTGGGGAAGCAGCAGGAGGGACACTGTGCATACAGTCACTTCCCTGCTTTCCTGGATGATGCTGAGCTATGGAAGATGCTGGCTTGTTTATCTCTGCCCCAGAAACACATGGCCTGGGGTGAGGACAGACACTAAGGATGAGCCAAGGTGCTGCTCCCTCATTTGGGGGCAGGAGGATGAAGGAGGTCTCGGTGTGGATGCTGCGGGCTCATGGTGTTTCAGATCAGGTGTTTCAGAGTGGTCAGGGGCTAACAGGACTGGAAATGTGGTTATAATCTGATTCCTTGTAAGAAATAGGTCCGAGCTGACTGTGTCCCTGTCACTGCAGTCCATGTGTGGATGTGCCACTCCGTCCCCATGTGTTTACAAGGGGACAAGCCCTCTGTCTCCACACCTGAGCACTTTTGCAATGCATTGCTGAATCCCAGGACGCTAACAGCCCTAAGGCATCCCCTGCAGCCCTATGGCTGATGCTAAAGGATGCTGGTGGCCCAGCCCTCGGCAGTGCAGTGGGATCAGCTGTGACACTGCAGAGCTGCCCTGGCTGTTTCTGCTGGGGCAGGCACCCTCCCTGCCCTGCCAGCCTTTCTGTGCTGCCTTGCTATTCCCCTGCTCCGGAGCGGGAGCTGTTAACACGTTTTTCTGCTCAGCCTTGCCATGTCCCATCAGAGATGAGGCTGCTTATTTGAGGAATTGCTTGGCTAAATAAACAGCTGCCCAGAAATCCCTGCAGGAGGTCTGCCTGGGAGGGACTGAGCCGTGTTTGCTTTGCCTGTTAACCCCTTCGCTGGGGGCTGGTACCGGGGGCTCCGTGCAGAGGGAGGGTGGAGGTTGGGTACGGTGGGCAGGGGGTTGGAGACACGGGGATTTCTGCGTTCCAGGACAGATCCCCACCTGTTGGACTGAGCAGCTGATGTGCCAGGATGAGGAAACCCTCAAGAGCCTGTTGCTGGCTTGGAAGTCTCAGGGGTGAGTAGGATCAGGCCAACCCACATGAGAGGGGATCCAGGCAGGGACAGAGCATGGCAGTGACTGAGCATGGCAGTGACTGAGCACAGGAGCTTGGAAGCAGCAGGGAGGTGGCTTCATCGACTTGTCTGCTGTCACCATCGGAGCAGGGGAAGTCCCCTAAAGACAGATGAGAAGCCCATTTCTGCAGACAGCTGCTCTGCTCCTATGGCAGTGGCGTGGATCCCTCTACCAATGTTTCTGCAGAGGGGGCGGCCCCTAAGCAGCCTGGGACCTCGGAGCTGGCTGTGCCAGATCTGACACAAGGTAGGCTCAGCTCCCACCGCTGCAGGGCTGATTAAGACCTATTATCTGGTTGGTTAATGGCCCCAAGGCACTCACAGGTGACTTCAACTGCTCATTTAGCCACAAATCATCACTGGGCTGGCAGTTTATTTACCTTCCCCACCAGCCTCCTGTGGCTTCCCAGACTCTGGAGATAGCGAGTGGCCTGGTTGTAAGGGGCAGGGGAAGGGCAACGTCCTGCTTTGGGCAATAGTCAGGGCTCCCACAAAACCTCTGACACCCCAGAAGGGGCTCTTACACCTAACACTTCTTACCAGCCTGCTCGGGGATGAAAGTGGGATGCTTCTACAGCCTCTCTCATGGGGGAAGAGTTAGGAAAACATTTCTGGGCAGGCTTACATCGTGTCTCCAGCACTGGTGGTGATTCCAGGCTGTATTTCTCCACTAGCTGGCTACAGACTTTGGAATGGTGCAAGATGACCTGAGGCACCAGGTCCAGAGCAGCAAGATCTCTGCTTCTTCAGAGATGCTTTAAACAAGGCTGACACACTGTGGGTTTCTTACAGAGAAGTAATATAAGGTGGAGAGCTCTGGGGGCTGTGACCTGGTGAGCAGTTAATGCTTAGCAAACAGGGTACAGCCATCCTGGAGACTGGGAGCTCTTTCAACCCTTACAATCCTAAATGACCTGGTTAGAAATCAGGGTTTCTCTCCCCTCTCTGGGATGGGCTAAGCACTGGTTCCTGCACAGTCTCTGTGTCAAAGGTAACTTCTATTGACTCAAGGCAGGAGGTGACCCAAAGCTGACAGAAGGACCTGGTGCTAAATTGTTCATGTAGGAAAGGCCAAAATTGAAGGTTAGGTGCAAAATCACAACACCCCAGCATGGGTCATGTCATATATTGTGTCTGGGATGAAGACTCGATCCTGGGAAAATGGAAGTCTGGTCCCACTTGGGAATTTTTTTATCAGGATATGGATTTTCCTCGGCACCTTTGGCTTTGATCTTGGGGCAGCTGGATTTGCTGAGGGACATTACGTTGCTTCCCAAGGTGATACTGCGGAAGTAGTGGGGCTGTAAAACTGAACTGTGCTCCCAAATACTACCTGTGATCCCCATGGCTTGTTTCTGAGGGCTCAGGTACTGCTGGCAACAAATTGGGGAAGTATGTGAAGTGCTGTTGGTAGTGTTGCAGGACTCTACACCTGCCGAAAACTTGTGTACACCAGACCTGAGTGTCTCTGGTGGCCATGTAAGAGTTTGCCCTTCTAGTTTTACTCCTGGTGC
Organism: Monarcha castaneiventris obscurior; assembly: GCA_026261815.1. Classification (NCBI taxonomy): domain Eukaryota; kingdom Metazoa; phylum Chordata; class Aves; order Passeriformes; family Monarchidae; genus Monarcha; species Monarcha castaneiventris. The sequence continues at coordinate 6,887,462 of JAMPIT010000467.1, forward strand.
TTGACCTTACATGGATGGGAGTCACAATGGAGTCAATCCATTTGGGGCTATGGGCACAGCAAAGAGCTCCAGTTGTCCAGCTGCACTGCTACCCTCCCATCAGCAGTAAAAGGCTTTGCCAGGCTTACGTGTACCTGCAGGGGTGCTGCTGTGACTGCTGCTTTCAGGTGACTGAGGGAGGATTGAGCTCTGAATGCCCAGCTGCGGCACACCCAGAAAATCCCCCCAAAATACCCAGGCAAATGAAAGAATCCTAGGAAGCTCTGGGCTGTGTGAACACTCCTGGTGATGCCCACTGCCCAGCATGGGATCCTGTGATCAGGATCTGTCCCAGAGAGGTGAGGGAGCTGAGGAATTTTACTGCTGCCTGGGCAGCATGGACCTCTTGCTGGTCTGCACTTTCTGGACAGAAATAGTTTCAGTGGTTAAAAGTGGAGGTACCTTTAGGGCACACTGAATACGAGGTGCATCAGGCAAGGGACAAATGGAGATGTTGATGGGGTGGGTTTCAGCACAGAGGAGCTGTGGGGGGACTGGGAGCAATATGATGCTGACTGGGAACATCTTCCCTAAACTCCACTTCATCCTCAACTAGGGTGGTTTCCTGGGAGAGTTTCCGTCCATAGTGCCCTGAGCCCTCAAACTGAGGGTATGAGCTCTTCCTCTGGCTGGTATCTTGGGGTCTGCCACTTGTGGCTGATGCTCAGGGCTGCCTTAGACCCTCCTGTGCAGGAAGGATGCTGGGCAGAGGTGAGGGGCCAGGCCACAGTCACACTCACTTATTACAGTCCTCTGATTTAGTTAGCAACCAGGTGAGCTGTCACTGGAGGACCTGATGGATGGGAAAGCGAGTTCCCTCCTTCCTGAGGCGGGAAATGAAGCTAATCAGACCTCAGACACCTTAATCCAGCTCTGATCTGATTAACGACCCTGAAGACTGTGAACTCATCAGCGCCCTGGCATCTATCACTGCCTTGCATCCTGCCCCTTCTGCTGTCCACCACCCAGCCCAGCTCTTCTGCACACAACCCTGGCCTCCATCTCTCTGCCCTGCATGGCATGGGCTGTGTGCCAGCTGCACCGGTCCTGGACAACTCTCTTGCAGGGTCTCAGGGTCTGGTCCAAGTGTCTCATCATCCCTCCATGATTTTCCTAGATTTCTTTATTTGGATATTTTCACACAGGTTTTATGGCTCTGTCAGCGATGATTTCTTGTTTGTGCAATTCAAAGGCTGCAGCTTGGCTGCTTGTACTTGCATCAGTGAATTGGGCACTGGCATAGGCTGCTGATCCTTGGGGGAGTTGCTTGTCTTTGGAAAACCTCCTTGGGTAGTGCAGGGGACTTCCATGAGGATGGTAAGGCTGTGACTCACTGCTGACCCAGACCTCTCATTCAAGCCCTGCTGCCACTGCCTGGGCTACACTGGGTACAGTCACAAACAGTCTCAGGGCTCGCCAGGAGTTACCTGGGCTTGCCTGGGCTGGCTGTTACCCCATGGTGGTGACTGTGGCAGTGATTTCTCTGTTGTGCCCCAGTCTCTGCTCCAGGTCTCAAGGCACATTCCCTGTACAGAGCTAACAAACCATTGCAATCCTTGAAGTCAGTCCTGAGCGCTCAGATGAGGAAGTGGTGGCTCCCCCCTTGCCATGTAGGCTATTGGTCTGCAGCAGAAGAGTTGTCCTACCTTCACTGTGCTCTCTGTTCCCTGGATATTTCTTGTAGTTTCTCCCTGTGTTTGGGAGTCAGTCTGCTCCATTCCTCCCCACGTCTTGTCCCATCTGTGCCTGCTGCTTGGCTGTGCTGGAAATTTACATGGAGGGAGAAAGAAAGTGCTTGGTGTCCTTTTGCTTGTGGGGACATTGGCTTTTGTCCTGGGAAAGCAGTGGGGGATGGACTGGGGGGAGAAGAGGGGAGTCCTAGAGCCTCCGTGATGGCAGAGAGGTTGGAGCAGCAGGCACAGCTGAGCTGAGGTGGAAAGGAACACTGTTCCACCCTCAATACCTTCTGGCCAAGTCAGGTGTATTACTGTGGGGCGACATCCACCTCAAATCCCCTTCTGAGCAAATGCAGCTCTGAGCTTTCCATGGGGCTGATTCCTGCCCTTCTGTCTCCCAGGGAGGCATCTGAAAAAGGGCTACTGTGTGTCTGTTCCCAAGGAAGGATCTCGGGCCACCCAGTGAAGCTGTTTGGTGCTGGGCTCAGGCAGTGGGAGGAGGAAATTTTTGCACACATGGGACCTTTGCAGCTCCATTCAGCAGGGTGATGTGTGTGCAGGGAGATCAGCAGGCTCCATACCAGACTCTTGGTGATGGGAAGAGAAGTCCCTGGAGTTACTGAGCAGAGAAAGCATAGAAGGCAGGGGCATATGGGGCCTTCCTCAGCCTTTCTCCTCTCTGGGCATCTGCTTGCAGCCTCTGTGGCACACAGGATACAGTGGGGTGCACCATCTCTTGCTCAGTGAATAGAGAGCAGTGCTGGAAATGCTGAAGGGAGAAGAAATACAGGGACAGGAACTTCCTTTAGCCATTATTACATTTAGGCAGGGCAATAGCATCTGCCTTACTTCCTGTCCAAAGAGCAGGACCCACCATAGGGCTCTAAAAAGTAGAGGCTTGTCTCACTGTGTCAAAAGGACACAAAAAAGTGTGACCCAGAGACACACAGGTGCAGACCCTTAATGGCAGAGATCCCTAAAGCACTCACATGCACTTTGCCTCTCCCTGAAGGCCAGTGCCAGGGGATCTGGGCCAGCTCTGCTCCTGCTGACCCACCGTTCCCAGACCAGCCAAGGCTTTCCTCTCTATCCTTCCCAGGTGTCATTCTCCAAGCTGTGTCTCGTCTAGGAAAGACCAGGCAAATGAGTAACAATCTGCCTGTATGCACCTGCTGTGTTGGCATCTTGGACAGACATGGGTGATGGAGTGTGGTGGTCCTGTGTGTGTCCAGCTCAGGTCCACTCTCCTGCCTTTCCAGCTAAGCACTCTGCCCTCCGGGTGCCTAGGGGCTCCACAGTGCCAGGGCAGCAGTGGAGCCCAGCAGGGCTTTGACTACATCTGCTGAAGTCTGTCTAGTCTCTCCAGATCTCCTCCAGTCGCTACAACCTTCCCTGCCATGGGGCTCTGGATCAGGATGATGGGCTCAGCGCCCTGGGCAGTGGGTCCTGCAGGCTGGGGGGACCTCTGGGTGTGGAGGGGCTGGGGAAGGGGTAGAGCAGCACGGGTCAGTCCTTGGCGTGTGCCACTGCCGTGTCCGGGGGCTGAGGAAGCCGGAGGAGGGCGGCGGGGCGGGGGGCCGGAGCGGAGCCAATGGGGAGCTGGGGCAGGTGGAGGGGGGGTTAAAACCCACCCCGTGCCGTCGGGCGAGCGAGTGCCCGGGAGGCGGAGCGGAGAGGAGGGCTGCCCTCGAGGGCAGCCCCGCTGAGCGCGGCGCGGCCCCGCGGGTGGATGCCCGCCGGTGCCGGGGCTGGCCCGGGGCTGGCCGGCCGGGCTGTGCCCTGGCAGGGGAGCGGTGGGGCGCCGGGGGGCTCGACGGCTCTGCACGGGGCAGGGCCATGCACAAGCCCATGGAGAAGTCCCAAAACTTCCGTATTGAAGCGCTCCTGGCTGAAGAGCCGGCGCGGAGCGCCTCCCCGCCGGGGCTGAGCCCTGGGAGCCCCGCGGCGAGCCCCGGCCCCGCCGGGCGCTCCGACACCCCCTCCCCTCGGGCGCCCCCGGCCGCCGCGCCCCTCGCCCCGGCCGGCTTCGTCCCCAAGCCCGGCTTGCTGCATCTCTCTGGCCCCGGGCTCGGCGCCCTGCCGGCCCTCTACCCGCCCGCCGTGTACCCGCTGCCGAGCCTGGGGGGCCAGCACCCCGCGTTCGCCTACACCGGCATCCCGCACCTGCCGCCGCCCGGCGCGGAGCACCTGAAGGCGGCCGTGGCCGGCTCCTTCCCGCTGGAGCACTGGATCCGAGCCGGGATGCTGGTGCCGAGGCTCTCCGACTTCAACGGTGAGTGACCCAGGGACCGAGCCTCCCGTCAGGCGGAACGCGGCTCTGGGCCCTTGCAACCCCCGGGAGCGTCCGCTGGCACATCAGGGTGCAGGTCCCTTCGACAGCCCGGGCCTTCGAGGCCCTCCGGTGCTTCGGGCCGGGAGCCTGCAGGGACATTGAGCTCTCCGGGCTGACCCCGATGCGTGGCTCTTCCTGTACCCAGACCCGCTTCCCAGCCCGGCAGGGTTGGGGACTGGGGTGCCCCACTGCTGGGGGGGATCTGACTGGCTCTCCGGAGACCTCCGAGGGCTGCGAGGCCCTGGGGAACCGATCCGAAGGGCAAAGTCTCGTCTTACGCCGGCCCGGTGTTCGGAAGAGCCCCGAGAAGCCCTGCCCGCGCCGCTGCCGGCAGAGCCGAACCGCGCCGACCCGGGCTGCTGACCCCGCACACAGCCGCGGGCTTCTTGGGCTCCTGCGGGGCGGGAAGGAAACGAAAATAAAGAGACGGCGGCAAAAACCTGCACCGGGAAACGAATAAACCCCTCCCGGTGCGGCTGGGAACGAACCCGCCCGAGTCCTGCCGGATGCGCGGCCGGACCGAGCCCCCGTGCAGGGACGGGCCGGGGCTCCGGGCGCTGCCCAGCGTCGCGCTCGGCTCAGGGGGCTGCGGGGCCGGCGAGTTCATGGCTGGCGGCAGCTGCGGGAACCGGGCGGCCCCACAGCGTGCTCGGCTCCAGCCCTGCCCCACTCCCTCCCGGGGGGCACCGCCAGGGCTGCGGGCAGGCACCGGATCCCGCACTGCTGTGATGGGCCACGGGTGTGAAGAGTCCTGCAGGGCACAGACGGAACAAGAATTGACTTCAGACACTTGTCCCGTTTGGGACTGGCACCCCCGGCAGTGTGACCTGGGCCCTGCCCTGGGCTGGTCAGCGCAAAGATGGGCATTAAACTAAGAGTGACTGGTTAATAAATCCCCATCAGAATATTTGTTAGTTGAGCGTAGTGTCTTAAAAAGCTGGGAGCCCATTTACAAAATAATAATAATTTTAAAAGGCTGGATAAATAATAGTGCAAAAAATATAGATCATTAACTTGAAAAATTCCATTTATTACTCCTACCTCAAACTATTCCTGGTCAGGTTAAAGGGAAACAGGCTGTTTTTTTCCCCCATGCTGTCTCCCTTTAGGGAAAGCTAGGTAGAATTTAGGAAAGGTCCATCTGTGAATCTCAAGGTGTAGAATAAGCCTCCAGTGCTATGGATTATGTGCACCCCTCAAACCTGTCACTAAGACAACAAAAAAGAATTATTTATTAGTTAGGGGGTGAAACATCTTCCTGCTCCTCTGCAGAGGCCGTGTTATCCTTGAAGGGTCTGGGTCTGTTGATGTATCTCAGCATCCTGGTAGCTTCATACAGGGTTGTATTTCACCAAAGTGGGAAGGCTCCACTGCATCTGATCCTGTGGCCCTGAGCGCAGCTTCTGGCTGGGATAATGTAGAGGTATTTGTACGTCAGCCCCATTCCTCTCAAAAGCAGGATCTGCTCTACAGCTGGTTATATCCAAAACCTCATAAAAAGGAAACAAATCCCAAATTATGGGCCAGAGAACAACTTGTGAAGGGATGCTCTGCAGAATGCACTGGACTAGAACGTCAATGGGTCTTGTGGAAAACACTGAACAGGGCTTCTATGGAAGCTGAGAGGGAGGAAAAGCAGTTTCTGACCCAAGTATTACTTATCTGGGTTCTGGAGACCCCAAAGCAGAGTAGATGCATGGAGGTATAACAAGGACACAGCAAAAGCTGCTGAAGCTGTAAATTTTTTAATCAGAGTGACCACTGCCTCAATCCATGTCTTTACTGAAAGGTGTTTGTTCCGAGTTCTGGGGAGCCCTTTGCCGTGGGGATTCCTTCTGTCCAGAGTGTCCTGTGAAATACTTTAGCAATTCTTCTGCTGTGCAGGACGGAACCTCATCCATCGCCAGATCCTTATTTCTGTCCATTGCTAACCTTAGGGTTCTCAAGTGTGTCTGCAGCCCTTGCTCTTGCGGGCTCACTGATCTGAGATCAGGTTCCTTTGTAGCGTGCCTTCTCCTTGTAGTGAACCAGGACTGGCCCCAGCTGCATGTTGGGGCTGTGTCTGGGCTCATATTGCCCCACGGTGCTGGCCGTGGTGTAGGGACAGGGACAGTGGTGTTGGTAGGCAGGGACAGGAAAGCGCCCCTGCCTAGGATGTGCTGCCTCCACAACCCTTCCTCATCTCTCCGAGGAGGGTGGGGGGCTGGGCAGGAGCCTCCCATTGTTGACACAGGGCTCCTGGGCTGCCTGTAGTTTGTGGGAGTCCCTGTCCCACCACCCAGCCTAGACAGATAGATGGATGGACCTGCCTGGCTGAAGTGTCCGGAGTGACTGAGTACAAGTGTCCATGCTGCTGGTGCCAGTCATGTTTAACTCTTCCAGGAGCAGTGGACAGATGGCTGTAACCTGATAGCCTCCTAGGACATATTATGGATCATTCCATGGAGAGATCACCCTTGAGATTTATTTATAGGGAATTCCAGGACTAAATTTTGGAATAAATTCCTTCTTTGGGTGCATGTGTAGAGATGTTCTGCAGGTGTGGTCCGGTTTGATGTCCTGGGGACAGTCAGGGTGGGGGAAGCAGCAGGACAGCCCACGAACTGCAGGCTCTGTGGGTATGCATTGCACACATTCTCCCTGTTATCACCTGTGTGTGAGGAGGTAGGATGCCAGAGAGACGGCCTGAGACAGTTGGTACCTTTAGGAACCTGGGCTTGGGTGCTGGGCTTGCTCAGAGCAGTGCCCGTGCTGCGAGGCAGGCGGGTGCTGTGCCTCCCTTGCTGGCTGCCTGAGCAGAGCCGCAGGCAGTGCCTGGCTGCCTGTGCTGCAATGCGGAGTCAGAGGGCTGTGGAAGGCCTGGGTGCAGGAGCAGGCGTGCCCTTGCTGCAGACAGCAGGGATGCTGCCTGCCCAGGGTCTGCTATCCCCAGCCTGGGTCCCTAGCCTGGGGCTTTGAGCACTTCTTGAAGCACACAGGGAGAGCATTTGGCACTGGAGTGACCATGATTATTCGTTTTTCTGGGAGCTGTGATTTTTTGCCCTGTTTGTCAGTGTGGAAATGCAGTGAGGTGGTGGGAGCCAAGTGCAGAGGGCCCCTGCAGCTGAGGGCTGTAGGAGTAGGGAGCTGTAGACTCTCAGGAAGAGCAAAGCATCCTCTCTGAGGGACCTGGTGCTTAGATGGCTTTCCTTGCGTACCACTTCTTTGCATCACCCGCTCACTCACTTCATGGCCTGGAGCCCAGATGAGATCCTGCCCATGATGGCAGAGAGCTTGCTGATGGGCTGTGCTGGGCTAGGAGAGCAGGCAGGATAACTCTTACCAAACTTGTTCAAAAAGCAGTGCCTTCCAAGTCTCACCAGGTGTACGGTGGTCTGGTGTCAGCCCGAAATAAGGGCTGGGAAACAGCTGCCAAGCAGCAATCGAGTTTTAATGGTGGAGCAAGCAAGGGGCTAGCAGAGGTAGAAGGTGCTCTTACACATGCTGCCCCACAGATAATGGCCAGGGCTGCTGGCAGGTAAGAAAAAGCCTCTGGTGATGACCCTGATGCTGAGACCACCTCTCTCCCTTCCAGATCTGACATCTGGAGAAACAGCTCCTAAAGCAGTCAGGGTGTTAATTTCCTCTCCTTTATCTGCCAGACCACGAAGTTAAGTGAACTGTAGTTAAACAAACCAAATTAAAAACAAGTGAGTTAATATCAACCTAGGATTACCCTTGTTATCAAGTAGACGGAACTGTATCAAATAAACCAACAATTCTTTATAAGCTTTATCTAATTATCCAGGAGGCAGCTGCCTTGCAGAGCTCCTGGCCTCAGACTCTGAGGGCATTCCTGGCCCCAGGCCAAGCAATTTATTTACTGATACTGCAGCCAGATGCCAGGCACCCATCAGGGGGTCCAAGCCCTGCCAGGCTGAGGGGATGTTGAGACAAGCTCAGATCCTGGATGGAGTGCTGGAGGAGGTGGCTGAGCAGATAATAAATCCTTTGGCAAGCAAAGGTGTGATGCTGAGAAAGTCACTGGTCTTCTGGTAGGAGCTGGATAAGGTGGAGAGCTTTCCCAAAGGGTAATTCTTTGTATGAGATGCTGATTGGAATAAGCATGGGTTCGTAGCTCAGTTGACACTTACTGGAGGAGGTAAGCTCTGGGGGGATGCTTGCTGTGCACCCCTTGGGAGGATTCTTTGTCCATGTGGCAGCCTGCCACGTGACAGGGAGGGACAGGACTCTGCAAAGCACACTGGCAGGACAGGCTGGAGCTACCAGCAGCCACAAGGCATAATTTCCTCTTTCCATGGGAAACTGGAACCTACTTCATTCTCTCAGTCTCAGCTTCTACCTCCTCCCTTTTCTGTTTCCCTAGTGAGAAACTGCAGACCTTCTTCCCTCATACTCTCTCCACACAAAGGAGCAAGAGCTCCTTAGGAAAGATAACAGCAGAGCTGATGCCAGAGGTTTTAGTCATTCAGGTCCATGAAAACCTGCTGCCGTGGGTGGCTGAAGGTCAGCTATATTGGCTTGGGCTTACCCCACCTGGTGTGGAGGCCAAATCTTGAACAAGTCACCGTGGGGAGCAGTGGTGATGGATAATAATAGCTGCTGAAGGGTGTATTGTCCGGGGAGGTCACAGGTCAGGTGGCCAGCCACACCTCTGTACACTGGGCATTGGACTGGTGGTGGTTCAAACTGTGTGACAGCACCACAGAGGGGTTTGCGGATTGGGGTTTTTTTTTTTGTCAGCACTGGGGCAGGAGGCAGGGTGGGTTTCCAAGGAAGTCAGGCTCTGTACAATGTTTGTAATGGACACACTGCAGTGAACCTGAATTGGGCACTGAGAAGGAGAAACTGGGGCTGGCAGTGGGACCATGCTCCAGAAATCAGTCCTCTGCATTGGTAGTTATTTGGGATATATCCTGTTTGGATTTATTTGACTTTTGGACAAACTTTATGTTCTTCTTTTCCTTGATAGACCAAGCAGTCTTCAGCAGCTTACCTTGGGAAGAGTGAATCCCTTGAGAGGGTGTTGTTAAAGCAAGCTGCCTTCCAGGCTCCTCTGAAGCTGGACAGACCAAACTTGCACTGCTTTTAGGATTGAGAGTCTTCTGTGAGGCACTTCTGTGCCTCTGCTCTTCCCACATCTGGTTTTAGTCTGGTCACATATGACCTTGCTGGAGGAGGCACAGAGGAGCCTTTCAGGGTGATCTGAAGGATTTCTGTGCTCCCTGGAGCCAGGATGCAATGCCCTAGGAGCTGAACCCTGGGCTCTCTGCTTTGGAGTGGGGAGTTCAGACTGGGAACATGATATTTCTTCACCCCTGGACCCTCCAGCTCCAGGAAGCACAGAACTCATGGATTACTGGATGCTGAGAGGGCACAACCTCTTCCCTTCTCTTTCCCCAAAACATTCTCTGCAGACCATGCTCAGAAAGAGGAACTGCTCAGAGGGACTATTCCCTGACCTGGTACAGCCAACTTGCACAGTGCAGCCTCATTGCAGGGAGGGACTCTGGGGCTCCAGATGCTCCAGCCACCCTCCTGCCTCAGCAAAGGAGGCTCACTGAGAGCCAGAATCCTTGGGCTGCTGGACACTGCCTTGGGCTGCTTTGTGTTGTGCCCCCCCACCCACAGAGTGAATGAATTTCCCCTCCAGTTCTTCATGATGCACCTCTGGCCTTTCCCTCCCCGAGGAGCTGCAAAGGGTGTTAGCTCGGTCTGCCCCATGCCTGCCGATGCTAGTTGCCATAACACCTCCGTTCCTTAGCCAGAGGAAGCCTTTGCAGGTCTGTTTGGTCTCATGTCTTCACCGAGGATTTGTACAGCCAGAGCATCCACAGCCAGTCAGAGCCTAGATGGCTGTGGAACTCTGCAGAGCTGCGACATCTTTCATCTGTATTTGTCCTGGAAATCTTTTGAACGTCTCCTTCGGTTTTAGCCTTGAATATATTTCATGTGCAAAATAATGCATCATGTGTGTCAGAACCATTGGCACAGTGTGTCTCTGTTCAGTCAGTCCCTCGTTTAACTGGCTGGTGGCTACAAGGTGGGTCCCACAGGCTCTCTCTCCTGGCACTGAGGGGCTACAGGCACAAGAAGGGGTTGTGTCCATCCTGCTCCCATGAGGAGTTTGCACAGCCCTAGCCCAGCCTGTGTTCTATCTCTTTGACCCACCCAGCATCCAGGTACTTGGGATCAAATCTGTGTTGTGATCAGTTAATGCCTCTTTCATAAATTCCTGCCTTATGCGTCATCACTGTGTTTGTGAAGGGCTCGGTGGTCACCTCGGGAGATGGGCAGGTTGGGATCAAAGCTGGAATCTGGGGGAGATAGTGTGAATGGTGCCCCATGCCCAGAAAAGTGGGTGAGTTGGAGCGGCCCTTGCCAAGCAGGGCACGTCTTTGGGGCCAGGATGCTCCATCTTGCTGCCCAAGATGTGTCAGCAGGGACGTGCCAAGGACCTTTCGCATTAGTCCCCACCACCACCACCCCCCATTCTCCCCCACACCCCTTCCCACTGCTCCAGCACTTACTCCCATCTGCAAACCCCTGGGTTTGATTGCCGCTGTGGTGCTGGGAGAAGCAGTAAAAGCTGAACCCCGGGGGACAATAAAGCCAGTGGAGAGGAGATAAGCAAGGATCAAACAGAGTGCGGCAGCCACCCCGTGCTGGACTCTCAAAGGTCCCTTTGTTCCTGCTGCCTCCTGATTCAGTGCCGCTCTGCCTTCAAGGGCTGCAGGCGAGATAGCGGAGCTCACGGACAGCCCCGCCGCTGCCCCTGGCCGTTGAGCTGCCACCTGTGCGGCCCAGCAATAAAAAAAGAGAATTAATTTCGGTCACAGTGCTGATCCCAGTTGTACAGCGAGGCCTGATAACGTATCTCACTGGTTCCTATCAGGCAATAAAGCCATTACTGGGGTGGGAGATGATGGAGACATTCGCCTTCCTCCTCATCCTGCGTTTGCTGAGGGGTTGTCCCCCTACAGGTCTGCTGTCCCCTGACCCCCACCCACTGTCTGCCCTACAGCTGCCCCGCAATCTGGCTTGATGGGGAAGTGCCGTCGGCCCCGCACAGCATTCACCAGCCAACAGCTCCTGGAGCTGGAGAACCAGTTCAAGCTCAACAAGTATCTGTCCAGACCCAAGCGGTTTGAGGTGGCCACGTCGCTGATGCTCACTGAGACACAGGTACCTTGGCCCTGGGGGGGATGGAGCTGCCATGGGGGGAAGTCAAGGTCATGGGCAGTGCTGATGCCCTCAGCCCCATGCCCCACTGCTCCTATCAGTGCCCCTTCCAGGGCATCTCTGGCAGAGACCTGCCTGGTGGGCTGCAGGCTCTTCTCTTGTGAAGGGCACCCCCTTTTTACCTAGCACACCCAACTTGGGTTTCAGAGCCTTCCCATCCCTCAGCATGCTGTGGGAGGGGTCTTTTTGTGGGGCTAAAATGAAAATGTCCCTGTGCATGTCCTTGGCTGGAGGCTGGATGGGGGGAAGGTAGCAGCCCCCATTATTCCTCTCCCTGTGACAACCTCAGCCTCTTTGCACGTATCTGTAGCACCATGGAATGTCCCACAGTGAAGAGGTTTTGGGGGGACCTTCCCTGCAGGGGAGCTGAGCGGGGTGAGTGGGGACAGGATGGGGCAGGGTACATCTCTCCCGTGGGGGCTTTCCCTTGGCAGGTGAAGATCTGGTTCCAGAACCGCCGCATGAAGTGGAAGCGGAGTCGCAAGGCCAAGGAGCAGGGGGCTCAGGCGGAGGCTGAGAAGCAGCGAGGGCTCAGCAAAACCTGTGAGAAGTTGCTGCCCGGCGAGCCCCAGGGACAAGCTGCCGAAAGCCCCGAGTTCATGGGGCACAGCCCTGACTCGGGCTTCCTGCACTGCAGCACCGCCGAGCTGAGCTATGGCCCGGACTCGTCTTGCTCGGGGGGCGAGGAAGAAGAGGAGGACGAGATGGGTGCCACAGAGAGGAAGATTGGCTCTGTGTTGTGAAAGGCGAATGGAGCCAGCTGGGGAGAGGGGCCAGGCTGTGTTGTGGGGGGTCTCTTTGCTGGCAGACACAGACTGTGCCTGGAAGGAGCAGGGGGCTGCAGAGCACCTGCCACCCTTTGACTTATGTGTGTTTGGATCCTATTTAACTTGTAATTATTCCTCTTGTGTGTATCTGGAGGAGTCCCTAGATCCCTCCCCTATAAAGCTGTTGTCTGGATGCCTGTGCTTTTCCTTAGGGGATGGGAGGCCCTGCCCCTGTCCTGCTACTCTGCTGTCCTACCAGGTCCCTGGGGGAAAAGGTGGGGAGAGCAAACTTGGACAGCTGGCAGCCTGCTGGCACAGCTGGAGGAGAGAGACCCAGGACCCTTCTTTGCACTGCCACTTCCCTACAGATCTGACAGTGCCTGTAGCAGCAAATCCCGGTGTGGTGCCAGCTTGTCCATCCCTTTGCTAGCATGGGGAGCTGCGAAGGATGCCCAGGTTGCATGCCAGCCTGCCTTGCCTTCTCCTGCAGCTGTAGCATCCCTGGTAGGGTCTGCTACCAGGGATGCTACAAAACTGTCCTGTGAAGCAAAGCGGATGCTGCTTTCCATGCTGCAGTTAGCCTGGGTGCCTTGGTGTGGCATTGCCTCAAATAAGGGGCAGTGGGGGAAGGGAGGCACAAAAGTGCTCAGGCTGTAAAGGCTCAATGCTGTGGTGAAGTCCCCTTTTCCCACGCTTAACCTCTCTAAGTTCCTTTCTGGGCTTGTTTCATGATGCACTTGGGATGTTGGTCACTCTGACTGGGCTCAAACCAACCCTTGATAGCAGGATGATGACTGACACCCTCTACTACTTCCCTAGAAGCACTGGGGTTAAGCACTGACTCTCCATAAGTAAGCATGCTGCCCTTGTCCTCACAGGATGCTGGAGGGTCCTGGAAGGCTCTATAGACCTCCCATGCTTCCTGTGCACTTACTGGGTCTCCCCTTGGGGTGCTGAGATGGCGGTGAAGGCAGAGGGCCAGCCCGAGGGGGCAGCTCTGCATCACCACTGCAGTGCACGCAGGGCTGCGGGAGCGGAGCAGGCTGGGCCGGAGTGACCCATTCCCAAACAAACCATGATGTCCCGCTGTCCTCTCCTCTCCTTGTTTCTACCCGAGAGTGGCAGGGAGGGCTGTCCGCCCCAGAACTTGTGGTCGGGGTGGGAATTGCTGAAGGGCAGCAGTCCCTCTGGAATCCTGGCTCACCTGTGGCAGACAGACAGTGATGGAAAGGACAGGTAAGGTTTGGTGCAGGGCTGTCACACATCGTAAGGCTGGGAAAAGCCTGTCAGTGTCTGGGGGGCAGCACCCTGGGCAGGGGCACAGATGCGATGCTTTTGGGGCAGAGGGGTGGGCAGAGGAAGCAGGTGACGGGAGAGAGGAGCGTGGGGAGGGACGGATGGACGGACGGATGGATGGATGACGGTCCTGTGTGGGGGGACAGTGACCCGCAGTGGCTGCTGGCAGCTCAGCAGTTTTCCCCGGTGCGTGGCGTCCTCACTGCCAGATTCCCGCTCCCCAGGCAGTCCATCTCGAGACACACAGGTGTCCAGACTCCTGGAACTGCCCAGTGGGGACCTCTGGTTCTGGGGAGGCTGCAGCCCTTGCTCCAAGGGGATAGATATGAGCCAGGGTAGGAGCAGGTGCCAGGAGCCTGCCGTGGTTGGTGTAACATGGGGCAAGAGAGAAATAAGTGTGGGGTAGGGGGGGAAAAATACAAGGAAAGGAGGAAGGGATGGGGAAGCATGGAAGGATGGTACCTAATTCCCTGCCATTGCCGTGTGGGGACAACTGAGCGGGAGAGATCCATTGCTCCAGGACAGCTGTGCCAGCTCCCAGCAGGAGCACAGGGCTGGGCACAGAGATGCTGGCACATGCCAGCCCACGGCTGCAGGAGCATCAGGGCCAAAGATATCGCCTGATGTACAACCTGGTTCAGCAGGAGACCACAGGGAGTACCACACACTGGAGCTGGGCACACTGGAGCAGGGCTGAAATGGGGGGACAGGAATGGTAGAGGCAGAGAGGAAAAGGCAAGAAGGAAAGCAACAAAATTGCCAGGAAGGAGGAGGGGAGCTGAAGGCATGTCACAGGCTTAAAACGTTCACCTTGATGGGCCATGACAGGTTTAATTTCCAGAGTACAATCATTAAAGTGATGGATGGGAGACGTTCATCTCGCGCCTGGTGCACTCAGGCCCACCGTGGCTGCAGGAGGGTTTGTTTTGTTGCTGTTATTTATGAGGTTGTTTCTGGAGGAGCCAGGCACTCGTCCAGAGCTGGGGAGACAGAGGAGGGGATGCAATTGATGCTGGAAGAGTTCGGGTGCTGATTTACAGCTGGGCTGCTTAGCTGGATGACTCATTTGTAAACATCGACAAATGCCATTAAAGCTGCATCTCCTTCATGCCTCTGCCCTGGCACCCTCCCTGTGCTGTTTGATGTGGCCAGCCCTGCTCTCCACCACAGAGCTCCCTGTGCACCCTGGAGGGATTATCTGTCCCTCCCCACCGGAAAAATGAAGGTCCTGCCTCCCTGAGGGTTATCCAGGGCACTGGGAAGATGCAGGACTGTCCCATGGTGGTTGCAATGCCCCATGAGAATGATACCTGACGGGCTCATGCAGCCAGGGCTCCCCACCCTCTGTGCCTTTGCTGGTCTTGGCCCAACAACTACTTCTGGCAATGATAACAACTCCTTACTTGTGTCACCAGTGCTCCAAGGAGCTTAGGGTGACCTGGCCCCATGAAGGTGTCACTCCATCCCTGAGAGCACTCTCCAGCCTGCTGCAGCCTGTGCCCCCTTGCCACCCTGCAATCCCCACACTGTCCTCGCTCATCCTTTCCATGCACCCAGGGACTTCACGGCTCCCCCTTTGCTGGCTCAGCCTTACACTGCCGCCTGCCCCTGCACTCATCCTCAACATCCCTCACCCCGCGCTCTCTCCTGCACCTCTGCATCCCTGCCTCTTACACCCGCCCTCCTCCATCTCCTTGCCCCTGAACTTCCCGTCTCCCCCTGATCTCTGTCTCCCCCCTGCACCCCTGAGAAGTCTTCACGGGCTCCCTTCACCCCTCCACGTTGCCCTGGCCCACACCGGCCCCCGACCCTCTCCCTGCCCCGGTCCCGCTCCCCCTGCCCCGCCCTGCGCCTCCCTCCGCCGCCCCCTGGCGGCCGCCGCTGCCCGCGCGGATTGACCCGAGGCGGCCGCCGTCGTGGCTCCGGGAGCCGCTGCGTCCGGTCTCCATGGCAACGCGGGGCGGCCCGCACGGCGCTGAGCGGCCGGGACCGGGCCGGGCCGGCACCGAGGTGCCCGGGGCTCCCGGGGCTTTAGGGAGCCGGGCTGGGCTCAGGGAGCCGGACTGCCCCGGGGGCGATGGTCACCCGGGCTTCTGCTCCGCTCCGGGGGCAGGCACGGTTATAACGGAGCGGGCCGTGCCCCGGGGAGCTGGGCAGGCGCTCGCTGTAGGGAGCGGGGTCCTGCCACAGTCACCCATACGGGGCTGGAGGGGGCCAGGCCAGGCTGCAAAGCACGGCTTTGCTGTACTGGGCTCTGTGGACCGATAGTGGGCAGGGCAGGGCTGTGCTATGCAGCGCCAAGGAGAGCAATTCCCTTGCGCAGGGGCTGGGCTGTGAGACACGGCCCGCGGGTCATCGGGACAGCCGTGGTCTGTGCAGAGGGCTGGACTCAGCTGCACAATGAGGACACAACGGGGGCTGATCCCCTGCAGGGAGGGCGCTCAGCCCCCTGAGGAGGGGGCGGTGGGTCTCTGGGAGTGCCCAGCTCTGGGCAGCAAAGGCGCTGTGGGCGCAGGAGCAGCACGTGTGAGGACTTCTCCATCTTGTTCCTCAGATGCTTGCTCAGGCGCATGGCCAGCCCCAAAGCTCTGACTCTTTTCGGAAGAGTGGCTATGACAGGAAGGTGAGCGGAGGAGCAAAGAGTGCTACTGACGTGGGTGGGTTGTCTGGCAGGCAGGGAGAGGAGAGGAGAGGAGAGGAGAGGAGAGGAGAGGAGAGGAGAGGAGAGGAGAGGAGAGGAGAGGAGAGGAGAGGAGAGGAGAGGAGAGGAGAGGAACAAAAAAACGTTTAGCCCTTGCGTCCGTCGTTCATCACATCCCTTAGTAGCTGCTGTTTAGGCTGTGGCCAGGAGGTGTCCCCTCTGGACTCCTGGAGCAGGGGTTTTGGAGACTCCTGGAGTTCTGCCGCGGGGTGGCTCCTCTCATCCTCTGCCAGAGTCAAAAAACCTTTAGCGTTTAGAAACGGCTGCTTTGAGTGATTTCTCCTCCCTTCCTCCCAAACTGCTACTCCCTAAGGTGTCTTCAAGAGAGGCAAAAAAGAAGAAAGTCATATTCTGGGGCATTGAGGTGCCTGAAACACTCAGTTGGCATGGCTGGGAACTCGGAAAAGAGATAATCAGACACCTGACCTTGAAAAATGTTGGTGGGAAAGCCCAGAAGCTGAGCTACAGGTGCGTGGGAAGTTTGTTGGTCCTTTGTACTCCTCACGCTCTCGCTGCATCTTCACTCCTCCTGCTATATCAGTCACCTCAGCACCTTTTGAGATTCACCTTCCCTGTCTCCCCCTGAGTACTGTGCTGGAGACAATGTGTGCACCCTTATGTTGCAGGACAGAAACCTGCTAATTCAGAAACACAGCCCCTGTTCCTGGCAGAAGTCTGTTAAATGAAATGCCTTGTTTAAATTCTGTTTTGCTGATACTTCTGTCTGTGAGGCATTTCCAGTCTAGTGAGATTTTAATTGTGGATGTATGCCAGCCAGTCACTAGTGTGACCTAAAACCATTGCTCCCGGAGTCCCTCTGGATGCTGAGCCATTCCAGCAGTCCCTGTGACCCTCCCTGCTCTGAAACTCAAATGTGTCTGCCCTATGCATTTTGCTCATATTGCACTGCTTCAAAACATAAAATATTGTTCAAGGAGGGGGTAGGTACTAAGAGCCAGGAGTGGGTTTTCAGGACACTTGGGTTCTGTCCCTCTCTACTATTTTGCTGCCAAAGTACCCTTGGGGTCCAGTGTATAAAGTGCTTCTAAATTGTGGGGTCTGGAGGTGTTGGTTATTTATTCTCTTTCCTGCTGTCTAACTTAAGCAGCACGCCCTCAGACAAAATCTCTTGTTTTGACTTTGTTCTCTAGAGCTCCTTCCACACCGTTCTTCACTGTTTTCCCGCAGCCGATTACTCTGAACCCCGGCCTGTCCGTAACTCTGCCCATCGTTTTCCGGCCCAGTGAAAAGGTAAAGCAGCAACATCACAGCTGCTCTCAGTGCTCAGCCTCTGTTCCGGGGGAGGGCAGTGGGCCTCTGCCTCTCTTGTCCTTTCTGGTTTGGTTTCACTTGAATGCATGAGACCTTGGGGAAATTTTAGCATAGGAAGAGTGGGCAGAATGACCTTCCTGCTCTCTCCACATCTTCATTACCTGAGGGAGCCCTAATCCCTGACTTCTCTACAGAGTTTGCCTGTGGTTATGAGAGGATTCCTCACGAGAAGTATTCCCAGTTTTTCACATACCATTTCTGGCTTTCAACTCAGTAAGATAAAGTGCTTAAACTGTCCACACCTGGTTTGATCCCAAGGAAACATATCTGGGTGGTTTTAGTGCAGAACCTTGGGTTGAGGAACTCACTTTCTGCTTTCGTATGGGAGATCTCAAAGCCTCTACATTCAAGGGCTACCAGTTTTCTAAAGGGATATGTCAGGGGCCTCCCTTCTTTTGGATGGATTTGGTTTCTTTAAGCTTTATTTTAAACAGCAACGATTATTTTCATCCAGACCATTTTCTTGATTTTCAGGTTGTTTGTAGTGTCTGTCTTGGCTCTGAGTGTTGATCTCTAGCTGTTGTGGACAGCTGTATGTCTTTGATGTGTATCTCTGTCCTAGCCATAGAGCATGGTCATTGGACAGATTCCCGATACCCTGCTCTCTTAGTATCATGGTTTTCTGATGACTGTTCAGTGTTCCCTTTATGAAATAAGCTGCTGGCTTTGCTCCATTTTCAGTGAATAGTTTGTCTGCAGCACATCAATTGCTAAAGCAGGAGGCAGCCTTTCTTAGAGAGAGCAAGGACTGTGTGTGCTGCAGTGCCCAAGGTCTCTCCTTGCCTGTATGAGTGTTCCTCAGGAGGGGTGACAAATGGGAAGCATAGAAAACACACATCTTTCAATTCCTTCTATCTTGGCTGGCTAGCAGATATCCTGAGGCTATTTGTACACAGTGCTGTCAACACTGCATCTTTAAGATGTGTGTTATCTGCTTGGATCTCTAGCTGACAAAGCATTTAATCAAAGATTAATACTTCTATGCTCGTGGAGCTCAAAGAAAGGCCGTACATGCTTCAGTTCAGCTGAATTGGGATCTTGAAAATACTGAAAGAAATCCATCTGCATTGAAACAAATCAGGTGAAACTAATGTTGCCTTCAACTGCTCTCCCTGAGGGTGTTTGTGTGTTCCCTGACAGAGAGTATGCCTGAGCACCTTGCACACTGCCTGCCTTTTCTGAGTGATTCATGTGCTCTCTGTCCTGCACAGAGGCCTCCCCTGGTGTCTCTGTTGCCAACATTTTTTCCCCAACACTTGCAGTGGTGAAAGTGACAGCTATTCGTGGGTGGAGCTGCAGTACCTGCAAGGTGGACTCCATCTAACTGCTGTCTCCCCTTGCTTTTCTGTGCAGAGGGATTATGAAGACAGCATCTTCTTTATGAAAGCTGAGGGTGAGTTCTCTGTTGCCCTGCATGCTAGGCTTCCACGTGTCAGTCTGACCATGCCAGCCGCTGTCCAGTTGCCTGTCTGTGCTGTCCACAATATTACGACGATGACCTTTCCTGTGTGCAATGTTGGGTGAGTGAGAGGTGGCTAAGGAGACGCTCCTTCTGTTTGTCAGGTATTTGGCCACTTTTTTGGACTCTCCAATGAATGCAGCTCATTCCAGTGGTTATTAGTTCTGCTGGCTGCCTTAACAGGAGGCAAAACTCTGCCTCTCATGTTAGGACTTGGCAGAAAAGGCAGCAGAAGGGTAGTACGGGTCACCGTGGGCACATCTTGGCATCTCACATCTGTTTGTTGCCAGCATATGCTGGAAGCATTTTAGTCATTTAGGAGCAAAGATGGTCCCGGTTACCAAGGTTTGTCCTATTTTAGTGAGGAAGGACAGTATTGTAGAAAGGAATGCAGTGAAGTTCCCATGCAAGGAGGAGGTGTACTTCCAACCAAGTGATTCCAACCATTTCAAATGTTTCAGTCTCCACTTAGAGAAATAATTTGTACCAACTGAGAGGCCCAGGATGTTGGAGGATAAGGATGGTAAGAAACACACAGCTTGGATCAATAAAATAGAAAAAGCTGATGGCGTATCATGTTCTTTGCAGAAATCAAACAAGCAAAGAGGGTTTTGGAAAATTGAATGAGGTATTAGGGAAATGGCTCAATCCTCTCTTCTCACTTGAGCATATGACAGAGGAACAAATGCTCATCTGGAATTAAGTAGCTGCAAATTTCGATACAAGAAAAGCAAATACTTAATTCTCGAGCTGATTTGCTTGCTATCGCCTTACGGCCATTAATAAAGTTCTTAGCTGTAATAACTAGGATTCATTAAAGTGTGAACAGAGCATTTGCAGAGACAAGAGAAAAAATTCCTCACAGCATCACATATTTGTCCAGATGCATTAGGGATTCTTCCATTCACCATTGGTTGCTTCACATCCTGACCAAGTAACTTATTGGGAAAGGCCCATCCTATGCATGATTGCACAGGCAGCAAATGATCCATTCATCTCCTTAAAATGTATCTCCATTTCCTAGTGATCTCGTTAGCGTCTTTTCCTGGGAGACACCAAGCCCCTTCTTAATGAATCCTGACCTTAGCACACTGGATCCAGGTGCTGAGTGCATGGTCAAGGTGACCTTCCAGCCAGTGGTGCCTGGGGTGCATAATGCGACAGCAACCTGCTGGTTTGGAGGTGAAGTGAAACAGAAGAGGACAATCCAGCTAAAAGCCCTGGGTGAGTCTTTCTTGCATTTAACACTCAAAGAAATGTTTATTACCCTTAACTCTGGAATAGCATTCCATAGGGATACATGGACGGCCTGCTCTCCATGGAGGCTCTGCCAAATTTGGCTCAACCCAGTGATGAGCAAGTGAAGCCCATGGTTTGAAAGTGGCCTGTGAAATTCTCTAATACACTTTTGCCAATTTGGAAGTGTTACCTGAAGAGATAGTGGGCCCAATATGCCCTGTGGCATGCTTTGGCCAAACCAGCATTTCCAAGGCCTGTTTAAGTTGACAGAGGAGGAGAAATGAGGGCAAAAAAAGCCTCCACAAACTCCTAGCTTTGTCTGCACTCAGTGTCTCCGGTCTGTCCCTGCTAGCCAGAGAAGCAGAGGGAAATTTCTAAAGCTTTCTGGATGCAAGCTAAAATAAGCAATGATTTCATTAGCAAGTCCTTGCCTGAAGTGACTTGTATGGCCACTGACAAACAAAAAATGTGATTCTGAGTTAAGCAAATTAGGACTGGAAGGGAGCTTATTTGGGTCAAAGCAGGGCCAACTTTGAAGGCAGATCCAGCCTTTGGAGTTATCTGAGGTTCTTCAGAGGGTTGTCCAGTTGAGTGTTGAATATCCAAGAATGGAGGTTCCACCTATCTTTCCTAATCTAATCCAGTATACTGTTCTCTTTAACAGCCAAATACCCCTGCCTGCGTGTGAGCGTGACAGGAAAGGAGTATGAAGGTGTACAGCCTGGGAAGTCTCAGGATGTCCTGTGTTTTGGATCAGTACCAGTGGGGACAACTGTGAAGAAGTGTGTGGAAATCTTCAACATGTCTGTGGTATGTGGAGAGGGAGATTGACTTCTTGTGAGAAGCTGGCATGCTGACACATTTCTCTGGGATATGTGGTCTTGTGTATCTCCCTTAATGCTGTGAAAATAACCTAGGTGTGAATGTGAATGAAGCAGAGATGATGAGCCTTCCCCTCCCAACCATGCCATTCACCCTTGCCTTCCAGCTGCAGCGCTGGCAACTTAGCCATTTGCAGCATGGTGTTGCAGTTTCCCCCTGTTTCCCTTCTCTGCTTGGTCCAGATCAGGCAGCTGCCATGTCCTTTGCACCCTGCAGCTCTCCTGCTCACCCTGGACAAGCCCATCAGTCCCATGTGTCAGTTGTGTCAATCTCAAATTGGTGGGTGTGTGTGTCCCAGGCAGCCCAGTGAATTGTTCAGAAAGTCAAATGGATTTGAGCACCTTATTACCTGTGCCAGCTCAGCTCATCCCAGCCTCATAATTGATGGATGTACTCAGAGACTGCTGACATGGACGACAGCAGTGCTGACTCCTCCACAGGCCCTGCAACTTGGGAGTGGAAAAAACACACACATTTGTTGTACTGTTATTATTCACACTGCAGTGGTGCTCAGCATTGCCAGGCAAGGATCAGGATGGTTTTATTAAGGGTGTTGAAGGTGTCAGAGCACCAGCTTTGGTTTTTTTGTGAAAAGAAGATCCATAAACAAGGTGGAACTGTGGGTGGAGGGAAATAAGTTATCTGCCTGCATGTTCCCCATCATAGCAGTCACTTAGGCTACTTTTGCCCCTAGGAACAACTTGAGCCATCTTTCCCACTACCAGGAGGGCACTCCAACCCCAGAGACCACCAGGAGTTTTGCTGCAGCATACTGATTTCTGAGCATATTATGGGAGCTTGACGCCACCAGTTCTCCATCAGAACAAGGTGGCAGAGGTTTGCTGCACAGCGTTTCTGTGGTGGCCTTGGTGTTTTTGGTGGTGTTCAGCACTGCTGAAAACTACAGTTCTTACCTGATTAGTGTCCTGCATTCAGAGCCATCCTGCCTCCTGTTGGCTCCTTTGTTAACCTATTTCCTTTCTACTTGTAGGTTGATGCACCATGTAAAATAGAACAAGAAGAAAACTCTCTGTTTCATGATCGTGTTTTCTCCTGTGATGTGTCCCATGGTGTTGTCCCTGCAAAAGGGAAGCTGGTCTTGTGCATACAGTTTCAGGCTCAAATTGTAGGAGAGCACAGTACTGCCTATTTCACTATCACATCTGCTGGATGCCACTTGAACACTGTTCTGAAAGTGGTTGGCTCATGTAAAGGTACCAAAGCCTTTCCTGTTTCTCCCTGTCAGCTTCTTACCACTGGAGGGAAAAGGTTAGTGCTTGGGGAAGGACTAGGAGCTATCATAGCCTGCAGTCACAGACTGAACTCTGCTGGGATCCTGGCTGTCTCTGGTGTACTGTTCGGGATTTATATTTGCTTGACTGTTTTAAGTGAATGTCCAGCTGCTTCCTAGGACTAGTGGGTTTGCTGATGAGCTGATTATGGTTTGGGAAGATCAGTTAAGTGCAGCAGTGGCTTGTGACATGTTGGAAGAAACAGCTATGACAGGTCCGGGATCTTATCTTGCATATCGTGCTAGGTCCTTCTGTGTCCCTGGACCAGTATTCTGTGGACTTTGACTGGATCAATCTTGGAGAGAGTTTGATGCAGACACTGAAAATCAGCAACGTGTCGGATGTCCCAGCCTATTATCAGTTTGATATGGATGACAAAGGGACCGTCTTCACCTTGGATCGTCCCTGCGGAGTCTTGGAGGGCAAAACAACACTGACACTGAAGGTGACCTTTCGACCTGCTCACCCAATGACTTATCACCGCAGAGTTGTGTGCCTTGTCCACCACCAGGTATGGGAGGCAAAGGGTAGTTTCACTGCTGTGATACTTCAGAGACATCTTCCAGGGTAACTCAACAGGGCTGGTCTGTCTCAGTAGTCCCTGCAAATCTCTTCCCACTGTGTTTTCATTGATACCCATCATAGAATCATTAAGATTGGAAAAAACCTCTAAGATCATTGAGTCCAACCATTAACCCAGCACTTCTGAGTCCACCACTAACCATGTCCCCAAGTACCAGATCTATGTCTTTTAAGTACCTCCAGGGATCATGATTCAACTACATCCCTGGGCAGCCTGGGCTGACAACCATTTTGGTGAAGAAATTTTTCCCATTATCCAATCTAACCACTGCCCAACACAATTTGAGGTCATTTCCTCTTGTCCTATCACTTCTTACCTGGGAGAAGAGACTAACCCCCACCTGGCTACACCCTCCTTTCAGGTAGTTGTAGAGAGCAATAAAATTCCCCCGAGCCTTCTTTTTTTCCAGGCTAAATGCCCCCAACTCCCTCTGCCATTCTTCATAAGATTTGTGGAGCTGGAGATCGCTCACCGGCTTCATTGCCCTTCTCTAAACACACTCCAGCCCCTCCATGTTTTTCTTGTACTGAGGGGCCCAAAACTGAACATAGTATTCAAGGCATGGTCTCACAAGTGCTGAGTACAGGGGGGCAATCCCTGCCCCAGTCCTGCTGGACACACTATTTTTGATACAAGCTAGGATGCCCTTGGCCTTCTTGGCCACCCAGGCACACACTGGCTCATGTTCAGCTGCTGCCAGCCATCACCCACAGATGCTTTTCTGATGAGCAGCTTTCCAACCACTCTGCCCCAGTAATGCTTGTAATGCTGCCTGGGGTTATTGTGACCCAAGTGCAGGACCTGAGCTCTTGTTGAGCTGAATCCCCATGGTGCAGGTTCCTATCAGCAATAGGATGTGGACAGTCAGGAATGCCTATGGATAGGGTGAGGTGCATCCTCCATGGCTATTGTCCATTTAGGTCTCTCTCTTAACTTTAGCTACACAGCTGTGCACTGAATGCCTTCAATTTTCACTCCAGTTTCAAGAAAGTTCTTGTCTCACATCAAGACATAAAGTAAATGGCAGCCTAACACTGAAGAAGCTAAGCCTTTCCCAGGCATGGTTTTGCAAGTGAGATACTGGTATGGTGTAACTCTCAAAGCAATCACAGGACAGTTTATTTCTTATTATCTTATGTTGTCTTTTCCCAGGAACCCATGTTCGTGGACTTTTTGGGTACCTGCCATTCAGATACAGCTAAGCCACCCACCCTTCAGAAAAGACACCTCTCCTGGTACCGAACCAACGCGGTGAGGGGACTGACCTTCTACCCCCCTGATATCCTGAGCGTGATGCTGAAGGATGGGAAGTTGCGGATGGATGAAAAGGGAGCCCTCATGCTTCCCCCTGAGGTATGAGCTGCCCTCCCTGGAATCTAAGACACTTCCAGCTGTTCTCTATGTATGCAGGGCATCTGTTGTACAGAAGACAGATCTAGAAGGGCTTGCAGGTGCCGGACTGATTTCGTTAGTATTTCTGCTGTTGATGCTCCCAGCACACACCAACACTATTTTTGTCAGTTGGATTTTACCCTGGCTCAGTCACTAAGCCACTTTTCTGGCTTTAATTCAATCATGGGGTCATCTTTTGCTTCATGTAGTTTCAGACTGAGGCTTACAAACAGAAGCCTCCTGGAAGCCTAGGCTTTGAGCTGTCCTAGGAACTCTTACTGAAGTGCATCCTGCATGCCCTCTTGTACATGGAGGCCATCAGTGCCTGGTGACTCCCACAGGCACACTTTCCCTGCTCACATTGAGATATTTCCATCCTGTAGATTTCCGAGGATGACACACCCAAGGAATACTTTGAACCCAATGCCATGACTGAATATTTCTATAATGGTGTAAGCAGTGACCTGGCCTTGTTTCCTGCTCATGTTAGTGTTAGCCCCATGGAGTATGATTTTGGATGCTGCATGCCACCTCACAAGGCAAAACCTCTTTCTCTCTGTGTGACCAACCACACCAAAGGAAATATCATTGTTGCCTGGACTCCAAGCCACGGCAGTGCCTTCCAAGTGCACCCTGAAATCTGTGACATGTCACCATTGAAGACTTCAACCTTCTATGTCATTTGCAAGCCCACTCAGGCCAACAGTCTCTATGCAGCAGAGCTGGAAGGTTTTGCTGTTTACAAGGTAAGAATTACTAAGACCAGAGATGAACTAGCAACAAGCAACTGTTTGCAGAATAAAGTATTTTGGAGGAGTTAAAATTCAATTTAAACCCTTAATTTTGATTTTGACAAACCAGCACCTCTATTAACTCTTTTGGCCATTGCTTTGATACGCAGTTGGGTTAAAGTTTCTCTTTCACCCGTGTCCTGGCAAATAAATGCAATAAACAAGTCACAGCTCATGCGTGTGGACAGGTACACTTGCTCTTACCCCCAGGGAACGTGAACCATGGTACACCTCACTGAAGAAGGAATTACTATGAATTATTGCACTATTAGTGTAGATGTGAGCCTGCACAAGAATGGTTATTGTGGCCTGGGTAATGGGCAATAACTTGGTCTTTGTGTCTGGCCCTGCACAAGTAAAGCTGCTGAGGGCACTGTCACTCTTCTCCCAAGTGACGTGGGATTCACGTTACACGAGTCTGCAGTTACAGGAGATTTAACACCCAGAAATGTCCTGGTAAGTGAAACTTAGCATTTGCAAGTCTCTCTCTGTTTCTCATCTGGCACTGGTCAGTCCTTCTTCCCTGAAAATGTCAATTCCTTAGCCCCAGAGATGTCATTGAACAAGCAGCTGCTTGAGACAGTATGTGCAATTGGTCCCTTCCAGCTCAGTTTAATCTGTGATTCTGTGAAGGCACCATGCCACACTCCCTTCCTGCACACAATGTGCTGTCCCTTGTGTGTCTGCAGGTGATGAGACACTACAGCAACATTGAGAATGATGCCACCATCTGTCCATCGTGGTGCCTGACTGTGAGGCTGAGAGCACACACATATGAAGCAGAACGGGAGCATTTTGTTCCACAGTACATCCTGGATGTCCCCAAAGTGTGTAACTGATTGACCTTTGGATCTTTGCAGAGACACTCAATGTTTGCCTCTGAATTCTTTACTTTGTCTCTCATTGCACTGAGATGTGTCTCTGGTGGTTTCTGATGGTGTGGAGGCTCCTGCTCTGGTACAAAATTAGTATGCTGTTTGTCCTGCATTAGCTTGCCAGCCTCCACCATGTCAGCTGTACCGACCATCTCATTAGCTCTGACAGGAAAGCTGTTGGGATCTCCTTCCTTTCTGTCTAAGTGGACATAGGCACTAACAAGGGTGTTCAGTCTCCTCCCACGAGCCTCAAAAACTCTGCATGCACTTAGGCACACAGAATCCTCCCTTATGAAAGAGAAGGGGTTGTAAGATAGAGGGGAAGGTTCTCTCTCTCTTCCTGCTGTTTCTGTAGCACAATAAGGTATTTTTCCTATAAGGTAAAGTGAGATCTGATCCTAGGAAGTAAGAATAGTCTTGAGAACCTCTTATGAAATCTCCTCAGCTAATCTAGGCCATGCAGCCTTTGATATGCATGAAGTGGAGCAAATTCTAGCCTGCTGGAATTCTTCATCCAGGATGTCACTATCCATGCACAAGCTGCAGGCACCAGAAGCCGCTCGCTTACTGGATGGGCATAAAGCATTGCATGATGGAAATTAGCTTCACCAGTCCCATGAGCCCATGAGGGCCACTGTGGGAAGGAAAAAGACCATAATTTGTGTACCCCTGCGTGGTTTTATTCCTTTCCTTGAAAATAAGCAGTTAGAAAGTTCTCCATAGACTCAGGATAGTGTTTATTGGAACCTGGGACTGAATATAATGAAAACTTCTTCTTTAAGCTAGTTTTTAAACCCAGTGAAAATAAACCTTCTTTCTTGTCTTCACCAGACTTTTCCTCCTGTGGTTTGTGACACTGATACCTACTGCAGCATGCTGTTGTCCAACACGGGCACCTCTTTGATAACCTTCAGTGTGAACCAAACTGCCTGTCCCTCTGTTTTGGTCAAGCCCAGCTCAGGACACATCATTCCAGGAGGCCACCAGATTTTCTTTCTCTCCACTCACCCAGTTAACACAGTCACAGAGCAGCATGTCCTGCTTTTGCAGCTGAACTCTTATCCTGCATACACCAAGGTAAGGAGAGGGAAGTGGTAGATGGTGAGCAAAGTTTTGTTCCCCTGTAGTCTTCCCTTTTCACAATGACTTGCACTGTGATGCCTATTATATCTTCTAATGTTTAGTTTCGATTTTTCCCTTTGGAAATAGGAATGAAAGAATATTTTCGACACTTACTATGGGGTCAACATTGCAGAAAGAAGGCCTTTGTGGTGCCAAATGTCCTGTACCCCTTGTTCCTTGCATTTCCATCTCTTGGAATACCCTGTATTATGCTAAGGGCCCTAGTTGGCAGCACAGCCTAAAGCCCTTCCCCTCCTCATTAACATCCAGTTTGTTCTTGCTTCTCTCTTGGAAGGAGCAACATCTTTGCAAGGTCCCTCCAGAGGCAGCTGAGACTTCTAGTTAATGTCTGTTACTTTTTCTCTTAATTCCACAGAAGATTGTTCTCCAGAGTTGTGGGCAGTCCCTTCTTTTGCTCTTAGAAGGTGATGGAAATCTCTACTTCAAGCCTCTCTGTGTAGGGACCTCCTCTACACGAATGTACAGCATTAAAAACTGCACAAGGCTACCCATGGTTTTCACGTGGAAGATCCGTCAGTCTGACAGTAAGATCCTGTCTGTCAGTCCCACTGCAGGGATCCTCCAGCCCTTTGAAGCCATGGTAAGTTCAAGTTCTACCAAAGTTGTAGTTTTCTCTCTACAATACAGCCACAGCCTGGCTTTGAATATCTGGATGTTCATTCCCTGTATGAATCTTTGACACAGATGGAGGTGGTGTGTCTCTAGAGAACTAGGTTACCTATAATGGAAGAAGGGACTGTGCATTAAATGCAATTGTTGAGGTGTTTGGGTTTATCTCTGGACTGGAGCTCCTGTGAGCACTCTTGCCTCTTGTGATTGCAGGCTCAGGCTTGGACTTTTACTCCTGACAAGGAGACCAAGTGTCTGCTGCGAGCTATGGTGTTTGTGAGCTGGAAAAGCCCAGACCTCGTGTCTCCCACAGGTGTCCATTATGTCTTACGGGTCATTGGAGAGGGGACACCAGGCACCATCAGGGTAAGGAGCAGGGGCCCACTGAGTAGTAGTAGGGGGTACTAGGGTGGGATGGGGTCTTGGACTTTCCCTTTTTGCACAATCTGTGCTGGAGGCAGCCAACAAGGATTCACAGCAAAATTCCCAGACACTGCTGTCAGTTTAAATGACAGTACTGATTCTAGTGGCCTAAAGGCAGCATGTTGTAAATGTCCCACCAGTTCAAATATGACCTTCGCAAATCCTCTGGGATTGCTCTGTTCCAGACTAAACCAAGCAAGCCATTTGGCTTCTTGGGAATCATGGTTCTCTCCTCTCATTGTCTGCTCTCCTTCTCCATTTGTTTTGCTGTTAGTCTGATTTCTAAGTGTAGTGGACCTTTTAAAGTGGCATAGCCAGTACACTCCCACCTGGCTTTCTTCCTGTTACCTGCAGGTCTGTGCAGCTGCCTTAATTTTTAGTCAGGTTTCTTAAGGAACCAGAGGTTAAAAAAACAATACTTTGTAAATCATTTCCCCATGTCAATCGTGTTGATTGTTGGGTGATAATATCTTCAAGGTACTTAGTCATTATGAATCGTATGTGCGCGCACAACTAGCCAAAAGGATGGGGGACTATTTAAGCAGTCACAAAAGGGCCAGCAAATATCCTTGGCCCAAGTGCAGCTGGTCAGCTAGTGGTCTCACAGCACTGAATAAGCTTCATCCTACCCAGAAAACACCCTAAAAACCAGTAGGAGAAAGCATTTGGAAGAGGGATTGAGTCCTTTGCAGACCTTATTGTGCTCCAGCTACCTGAGAGGAGTTTGTATCAAAGTGGGTGTTGGTCTCTTCTCCCAAGTAATGAGCAAATGGCAAGAGCAAATGACCTCAAATTGCACCAGGGGAGGTTTAGATTGGATGCTTGGAAAAATTTCTTTAGGAAAGGGGTTGCCATTCATTGGAATGGGCTGCCCAATGAAGTGGTTGAGTCATCATTCCTGGAGGTGTTTAAAAGACATGTAAATGTGGCACTCAGAGACATGGGTTAGTGGTGGACTTGGCAGTGTGAGGTCGACGGTTAGACTCAGTGATCTCACAGATCTTTCCTAACCTTAATGATTCTATCTCCCAGGGCATGCCAGGTCCTGCACAAAGCAGGGAGCCCTTTGCACTGCACTGCACGTGCCAGGGGGCCAGCATGTGGTGAGATAAGTGGTGGCTACACTCAGCCACTATGCTTGACAAGTTAAAGTGACCTCAGCATGGCGGGTTTGCATTCCAGGCACAAAAGGAGCATCTGGACCTTGGAAATGTTCTAGTTGGTGGTCAACAAAGCTGCAGCATTGTACTGCTAAATGATGGGATCTGTACTCTGAATTACATCCTCAGTGTGGAACAACTCATCACAGGGCGCCGTAACCCTGAGAAGCTCCGCAGCGATCCACTGGGTACTGTAAAGGAATTAGAATGGGACAGGACCTTAGCTTTCCCCTCTTTTCTCCAAAATCAATCTAGAATGAACTCAGAGGTTGGAGTGATTACTGGCTTGCTTGCACTGATTCTCTCAAACCTCGAGTTGTCTGCTCCTTTGCATAGGAAGTGACTCTTCTATCTTGCTGGAAAAATAATAATCCAGAGTCTGACAACTGAAGCTAGACCAATCTGGACCTTGAAATAAGATGCAGTTTCCCAGCAGAGAATGAAGTTAAAGAAAGGACCTTACCAGAAGAAATGGTGGTGCTCAGCTCTTAGCTACCTTTCTAGAGGACTTCCTGTGGGGAAGTTCCCTATTCTTTGCTGGCCAAAGGCAATCTGGGTACTCCCAATGAGCTGCCTGCAGTTGTAGTCTGGGAATCCCAAATTCAGCACCTGAAGCTAATCCTAACAGACAAGGGGTGGCAGTGGCTGGAGTGCAAGTAGATTTAGGGATCTGTGTGCCACCACATGTGTGGTGTAAGAGACAGTGATGCCAAGAGCTCATGCCATCTCTTGTATCCTACAGCTCTAGAGCTGGAACACTCGAGAGGAGCAATCTCCGCAAGATCAAAAGCTTTTGTTCGAATAAAAGTAAGGCCAGCCCGTCCACTGCATTACACCTGGTCAATCAAATATGCTATTTGCACATCCACAGGTGAGATGGATGTTTTGGGATGTTCAGAGGGGGACAGTGCTTGTAAAAGAAGAGACTAGCTAGACAAGGAGTTTTCAGCTTGGGAAGTGAAAAATGTAATGTCATATGAATGATAGGGAAAAGACAAGATATAAATAACTGTTTATGATTTTTCAGTGTGAAAACAAGGGGCACTTCATAAAATAATTAGTCTGTAGGCTTAAATCATAAAAGGTTTTTTTCACAGCGCAGAACTCAATTGTGTAAAGACACTGTTGAAAAGGATCATATTCATAGTCTTTTGGTGACATCGAAATGCAGAAGTCAAGGTACAACTAGAAGTCAGTGGTTTAGGAGTTTTGAGAAGCTGCCAAAGAAAAGACTATGTACAAGGCCCATTTTTTCTTTTTTGGTCTTGGTAGGGCCTCTTTCCCCTTTGCTGCAGTCAAAATTACCCAGGCAGCAGCCCCCTAATGGTGCATGACTACTTTTTGGTGTTTCTTTCTCTCCCAAACTGCAGATCTTGCAGGCACAGAACAGAAGCAGCAGCCCCTCTGCTGCATTGTAGCAACAGGCGCCTACCCAGTTCTGCGCATCACAGATGCCACTATAACAGGGAGTACCAGCAAGCTGCACATCTGGAAGCTCTTCTCCTTGGACACATTGAATGAATACTTGGAACGAGACCCAGCTCCTGGCGAGCTCACCTACAGAGTTCCCACAAGGCACAGGTGAGATGAGGAAATGGCCCAGAGGATCTTTGAGTCCCTTGCATGAGCCAGATGGAGATGCTTATTGGCATGTGTTGCAGCTCCCTGCTGCCTGGCACCCTGTTATTCCATCCTAACTGCTGCAGGCAGTTGCTCACCTCCACTTCTCTGCTTAAGCTCCCTAGGAAGGAGCCACAGAAACAGAGAATAATTTAATTGCAATGGACCTCCAAAAGTCTCTGGTGTAGCCCCTTGCTCAAAGCTGGGACATATAGATCAGGTTGCCTAGGGCCTTATTCAGTTCAGTGCTGAATATCTCTGAGGACAAAGAAACCACAGATTGTCTGAGCTCCTATTTAACCATTTCCATGGTAGAAACCTTTTTCCTAGTATCTTATCAGAGTATCTTGTATTGCAAGTTGTGTGGTTGCCATCCCTGAGCCCTTGCCTCTTAAGGCTGAACAAATCCAGGTCTCTTAGTCACTCCTTGTAATCATAGAATAGTTTGGGTTAAAAGGGACCTTGGACATCATCCAGTTCCAACCCTTCTGCCATGGGCCTTCCACTAGACCAAGTTGCTCAGAGCCCCATCCAGTCTGGCCAATGTGCTCCTGCTCTCAGCCATTTTGGTAGCGCTCCATTGGTCCTGCTCCAGTATATCAGTACTTCCTTGTACTGGGGAGCTAAAGAGAGACTTCAGGGTAAGCAGGACTCTCTTATGTCACTCACTCTCATTAGACATGTATAAAAGATTTTTGAAAGAAAATCAGAAGGCCTGCCTTATGTCCAGTATCCTTTCTTTCAAAAGGGCCAAGAACATAAGGTCAGGCAAGAATTATAAGGAAGACAGCCAGTATAGGATGACCTTTCCTCCTATTTCAGTTTAATATCTTCTTTCTCTCCTGTGACCAGCACATGCTTGATCCCTCCAGTGTACACGCCTCTCCTGCTGGATTTTGACTTTGGGTCTGCCCCTGTAGGCTCAGAGCCTACCATTGTGAGGCTTCTGCTGGAGAACAAGGGTGTGGTACCTGTGGACTGGTAAGCAGCACTCTCTGGAGCTCAGCCTTCTTTCTGGGGCTCTGGAAGTACTCAAAGGGCAGTGAGAAATGTGCATATTAATAGGGTGGGGTTTGTAGGTGCAGCTGCAGCTGAGATCTCTTGGTGAGTCTGGGTGGGGAAGCAATCAGAGAGCTGCAGATCAGACCTGATGAAATGTGATGTGGCCACCAGCCGGGCTAAGCCCATTTGGATTGAACATGCTGACCATGGCCCTGGGGAAGTTGCATATCCTTGTTGCTGACCAGCTGATTGGTTCCCTAGGGCCTTCTTGTTTCCTTCTGATCAGAAGATGGACATGGAGCTCTGGGCAGAAGACGCTGACTTTACCCACCAGGAGCTGCACCAAATGAGAATTCAGGATAACCAGCTCTTCAGTGTTTCCCCAAAGTCAGGAACACTTCTCCCAGGGCAGGAGAAATGTGTCCAGCTCTCACACAGGTGATGACAAGTACCTGTCCTTCAGACCTTCATGCTGTGTGCCAGAACAACACATGCCGTCAGTCCCCTGAGTTTCCATGCCAGACTTTCCTTCCCCTTCACTTGTTCCTCAGCAGAGTCTGGGCAAGTAGAAAGTTCCTAAGCATGTCCAGTTTCTGGACCCCACAGAGCTTGTCTTCCTCAGGAGAATGTTTTGATGTCCTTTAACACTGCAGTGCAAAAGGCATTTAGTGTGACATGCTGGGAACACTGGTCTGCCTTGACCTGACAGCTGAGGAGATGAACAAGATGCTGCACTTGCTGTGCTTTTGATTATGCAGTGATATTCTTACTTTTGTCATCAGCTAGAGCTGCTAGCCCTTGTGTGCCTGCACAAGGTAGGAAGAAAGCTGAACACTTTCCCTTTCAAAGCAGACCATATCTGAGAAGTACTGGCATTTTTTTGGCCTAGAAACTAAATAGGTGTGTGACTAAAATCAACATTGTATCACTCATTCCCACCCAAACACAGCTGGGTTCCCCCCCACCTCCCCGGGGCCCTTACGCAACAGTGACTCTTTAGCTGGGAAGTGAATTGTCTCTAATGCTCTGTGTGACTCTGACTCTGTCATCCTGGGCACAAGATTGATTTCTACTGTTTTCCTCTCTCTCCTCTTTCACTGCTAGACATGATTTCATTGGCACTGATAGCCTCCCTGTCCTGCTGAAGATTTCCTATGGCCATGAGATTCTGGTAAGATAGCAGGTGTCCGTTCCTTCCATTTGCAGAACAACAGCAGGTAGGAACTGAGTTAAGAGGTGTTTTCCCCAGAAGCTGCATAACCTACAGGGGGCTGGGGCCTTCCCCTGGAATTTGTACTAGCCAGGAGTAACAGAGGGCCAAGCAGAGACATAAAACCAATATTCTGACAAACTTGTGGTTCCAGCACAGTGTGATGTGGGCAATGCACTAGCAGAATGGTCCTTGGATGTTGCATCTGCTGGGTTCTTCAGCAAGAGGACTATTTTTTATTTATTATTAACCTTTGTATTTTGTTAGTGATGTTAGTGCAGAATTTCTTCTTCCTTCAAGACAACTCCAAGTCCAAAACAGCCTTCCCAGGTTTTACAGTCCCTGCATATTTTACACACTCTGGTGTAACTCACGGTCAGGATCCCTGTGCCTGCTTGCCCTCATTTCATCTGCATTACTGTGAGTTCTTCCATGCAGTCCATCCTGCTTCTCTCATATGCAGCTTTCCTGAATCTCTCCATCTCATCAACTCTCTATACTCTTCAACCCTCCCTGGAATGTGCTTTTCTCCAAATATACCACCTGTTGTGATGGTAGTTTGGGAATGCACAGGGTGGCAGAGCAGAGTCTTCCAGCTCTGGGGTTATGGGGTCAGCTGCTTCCCCAAGCCTGCAGAAGGTACTCCCTGTGTTCCTGGTTGGCTGCAGCCTTTGTCCACCCACTTATTTCTCCTACCAATGGTGGAGGAGATTCTTACTCATTCTTCCTGCTTCACTGCTTTCTAAAGCATCCCAGAGCTGATCTGTGGTGTGTTTTCCCCGAGTATTTCCTCAGGCTTAGAACTAATTTCTCTCTCTCCCCCTCTCTCAAACTGTCAGTTAGAGTCAAAGTCACCTTGTGCTCTGCCGGGCACCACTCATGCCCGGCTGAGCCTTCCTGTCTGTCTCTGAAGTTTCCTATGAGACCATTGTGTTCACACATCTCTTTTATTTTTCTTTTCTTTCAGGACTGTTGTCAGCTGAAAATCCAACCCTTTCACCAAGCTGTTCAAACAGTGGCTTAACTGTGCCTTCCCTCAAAGCCCTTGGACGGGCTCCCTGTGCTCTGCCTGCCTGGCACAATCCTGAGAGTGGCTGTGAGCCTTTTACCAGCTGGCCAGTGAGGAAAGAGGCTTTGGAGCACCAGAAGCCTATAGGGCATACATCCTCTCTTGCCATATAGCCACTGGCTCTGGTGGCTACCAGAGGCCACCACCCTCTGTCATGCTGTTATTGCAGAAGGGGCTGGAAAAGCATGGGATGAAAAGATCCCTTGGTGCATTTGAGCTCCGGCAATAGGAGCTGTAGAAGCCAGTTCAGAGACATGGAACAGTGCAGGTGGTTGCAACCTGCAGAGATGCAGTGCCAGTACTGAACTGCTGATATCGAAAAGTAGGAGGGGGAGATGCTTCTGCAAAGAGGGCAGCTGACTGTGCCTGCTTTCCTTGCAGTCATGGCATGAAATGCACAGAGTTTCCAGCTCCTGTGGCAGAAACAGCCCTAAGTGTGCTCACATTCCAGGGTTGAGCAAATCCTCACCTGCGATTCTGGTGAAATGTGCAGAACATATGGTAACCTTAAGGGAAGCAAATGCTGTAATGTCATCCAAAAAGTTAGGCTTTGGAAATTTCAGAAAAGTACAATAAACAGAGGAGGAGACCATTAGGCTGGGATATTGCTTGGTTACTCTGTCATATTCCAAATTACTTGGCTTCAGAGCAGTGATATTAGCCACCTGCAAGCCATTGTCTGTTTTTTCTTTGGGTTTAAATTCACTTCTGTGATGACTTTACCTACATGAATAGATTTAGACCTCCTGCTCCTCTCTTTCCCCAACAGAGCCTGTCTACTTCATTTTCAGGAGAAGCTCCTTCTCTGTTATTCCTTCACCATTCAGTGGCCAATTTTGACTCCTCTGATGACTTATAGGTTCTCTGAAGGACACAAACTGGTTTCTCATTTGCAATTTCTTCTGGCTGTAGGAGGAGACATCTGTGGGATGTGTGTGTTACCCAATTCCTTGCGCAGTAGGGAAACAAGGCCTCCCACTGCCTAATGCTTTCACAGATTGTCCTTTGCCTCTTCACCTATAAGACTGCTTGTTCTCAGGGCTCTGAGATAGTTTGGCCAGGCAGAATTTGCAGCCCTCAGCAGTTTTAGTAGGAAAAGCCCAGCCAGCTGCATATATTGCAGGATGAGGTAGACTGGTTCGCAGAACTCCCTGGAGAGAAGGGCTGGATCCCAAGGAGAATCCCTGAGCACATAGGTTCTATAAACTACAAGTGTTTGCACTTCACTTCATAGCTGCTAGCTAGGTATTGTGAGATGTTATCACCTGCAGACGGGTTCTGCAGTCAGCTGTCCTCCCTGGGGAATCTGGCATCCCCTGGCATCCCTCTTATGCTCTTAAGTCTTCACTGTGGGATGAAGTCTGTGCTCTCCAGAAGGAGAATTGATTGTAGCAGGTCTTTGCTTTTGTCCATTTGTCTCTCTTTAACTGATAATCTTCTAAATGTCATATCCTGTGTCAAATGGAAACTGATGACAGTTTTTCCTCAGCAGTTCTGGTCGTTGGAATGCAAGGTGGTTTTTTGACTGAAGTTATATAAATGGGTGCTTCACTCCCAAAGCTCAAGGAGGTTCCTATCCCTTTTTCCCTTGAAGTTTGAAAGCAAAGCTTTTGTCTTCCCCCTGCTTTCACTTCATCTAGCGAACTGTGATTCTCAGGAGACTGAATGCTCATGTAGTGCTTTGATAAGATCCCATGTGGGACCTTGCTAACGTATTTCTAGTTCTTTCTCCTTCTTCATTTTGCTTATAGATCTGAACTGGAAAGGGTTTTTTAAAAGGAGTTGTCATTCTCTGCTCTTTTTAAAGCAGCTGACACAGTATCTCCTGCAGGTGTCTATCTTTGCAAACATTCTCTCTGTCTTTTACACATGCACTTGAAAAACAGCCATGCTTCAGGCTTAACTTACTGTGAATTCCAGCAGCTTGGGTCCCGTTTGCCCATGTAGAGACATTACTTACTAGGTGACTGCTTTGCAGCCTCTACCCCAAAGCAGACAGCTCAGGGGTACTTCGGGTGATCCTGCAGAAAATAGTGCATCATGGGTGCATCTTCAGCCTGATTGCAGTTTTTTTCAAAATGCAGGAGCCTGTGTGAATGCAAAATCCTTTCTATGAAATAGCTCCGTAAATCTCTCCACTTTGCTTGGAGTGCCTGGCAGCTGCTTTGCTAACAGGATACTCTTGATCATGACTTGATCACTTAAAGTTCAGCTGGGATCTTGCTTTTGGACTTGCTTCTAGGTTTTGGACTGTTAGACACATTCTTGGAGCACTCCAGAGACCATCCAGATGGTCCTTTCCAAGAGGAGGCCATTACTTACCTAAATCCTGTCTTTCCAAAGTATTTGGCTGTGACAGCTGCACACTCTCCTATGTACAGTCCAGACACTTTCATTCATGGAGAATTTCCACCATACACCTGCACAGAGAAGCACTGATGCTGATGCCTGGCATAGCAGAGAGACGAGTACAGTCTTTCTGATACAGGAAGAGAACCTTCCAGAGAAAATCTTGAGTAGGTTCTCCATGTCCTTGATTTTTTTCTTAGGACATGCTAATCTGGTATTACAAATTTAAGTCTGTAACTGTGTGGCCTTCAGCTTGCAAAGTACTTTAGAGTCCTTGTGCAGTTGTTAGTGATGGGACCAAGGCCCTGTGAGAAAGTGACTGCATTTCTTTCTGCTGCAGCTGACCTTCAGCAGTGTGACAGTGGAACGCAACCAGCGATACGTTCATTTTGCATCCCATAAGCACCACTTCGCACCCATTGCTGTTGGAGTCTCCCATCCCCCCACACAGGTGAGCATCTTGGAGCCAAACCCAGCAGCAAGTATAGGGAAGGAGCTAGTACTACTGTATCCCAAGGACAGGTAGTGTCTGAGGCAATTCTCAGGAAATGGAGTGGCCTCCACAGGAAAGCATCCCAGGAGAACTTTGAGGATAGTTCTAGGCAGAGTTTGGAAATAGTGGCTGGGATGGCAGCAGGGAAAGTGCTTCTCACCATCTCCAGTTTGACAAGATTTGGTGTTCACTCTAATCAGAATGCTTATGAGGCATGTTGGGCTGTTCACTTAGTCTCTTGCATTGGGTCTGAGTGAAAACTTGACTAGCTGTTCCAAGTTCTCTGGAAATAAATCCTAATTAGTTTTTAGTAAACTAATTTAACTTCCTTAAACACTTATTTAGCAAAAAGGCAGCTTTGATTCTGTTCTGCCTAATTTTCTTGGGAAATGAAAAAGTCTAAATTGAATTAAGATCACTTTAATAAAAGTGTTTTTGCATTTTAAGTAATCCGCTTTACAGTGATCCCTTTAGCTAATTTATATTAATTTTCCCCTACTGTGAATTGGCAGGGCACCATTTGGAGAGTCATTTTGGTTATCAATGTACATGTGTGGTAATAAACCTTCAGCACAGCCACCTATCAGAGGCTCAGTGTTAAATCTTGACACTATGAGGTCTCCTCATTCTTAGGAGATAAGCTGATTAATTAAATATTAATGCTTATCATCGTCCTCTGGGGAAGTGTTAACTAGTTTAACTTGTACCTGGTATAATAAGCACTGCTCTTTCTGACTCACTTCAGATTTATAAACTCTACAATGGTGGCTCCATGCCTGTGACATTTGAAATTCAGCTGGACAACGTTGTGAAGATACGGGAGAAGAATTTTCAGCATCCTGTGTTTACCTGCCTAACTCCTAGAGGAGAAATTCCCCCTGGTGAAACAGGCCATATTGAATGGATCTTCTCACCACTGGAAGCTAAAACATACTCGGTAAGACCCTCCTCATGACTGAAAGACTCTGTTGTTGACCTAAAATTCTTTGGGTTTCTTACTGATGAAGTAAGAAATTCAGCGTGTCCCTGTCATGCTACAGCTGAATTGAGCTCTATTCCTCCAAGAAGCAGAGTCTTGAAAGCAAATGAGTGGCTGGTCTGGTCTGGAAATGGAGCAGATAAATTGCTGTCTCATAAGTTTTTTCTTCCCAGGAAGAGATATCTTCCACAACCAGAGTCATCCCAGTATATATTTTTCAAGGATCGAACAGTAACTGGGGATCTCAATAGTATCTGTTCAGATTTGTGGTTAATTGTTGGCCTCCAAAATTTTGCACCAAGGAGGCTGAAGTCAGTGTCTTCTATCGTTGCAGTGTTTGCTGCTGCAAACCTCTGGAAACAGCCTTCCCAAAGAGTTCTGTCCTGGGCTGCAGCAGGCAGGCAGGGTCAGAGCTGGAGCACTACTTATTGGTCTAGTCTGTGTTGAATGCATGGAAAAATAAATAAATTTAATTTCAAAACTCCAACCTTTGCTCCAAAAGGAAGTCTCTGTCCATCTGATACTGTAACTGGCTAATTGACTACTTAACCAGCTTTCCTGGGCTAGCAGGGAAGGTCAATGCCTGGAAGAGCAAAAGAGACTGGATTTGTCTTTATCCATGCATGGGATGTATTTAGACCAGTCCATTAGCAAATATGCTAGCTTATTGCACATCTCTCCCAAATATGACTCTGGACTTAAAACTTTTATTTTGTCCAAGGCAGGTTGTTGTTCCCATCCACATCCTGGAGGGTGAGACAATCCCAGTCACTTTCCAGGGAGTAGGCTACAATCCAAACACTGTACAAGACACTGGCACATCCGACCAATCTGTTTCTTCTGCAGTCTCTCCAGGTTCTGCCAAGATAACTGTGCCTGGGCAGGTAGGTCCAGGTGTGGGATATGAGCAATATAATCAGTCCAGGAATGTGTGACAGAGACTGAAATATACAACTGGCCCCATCTTGCAGTAGCCTGTGTTGCAGGAGAGTTCATTTGCCACGAGATGGAACAAGATATTTCCCTTCCAGCAGGTGATCTAGAGCTTAACTCATGGAAGCTGAAAGGTGTCTTCCTTCCAGCTTGTCACTTCCATAGCCATTAGAACAAAAATGGGTTTAGGGTTTGTTCACGTACTGATTTTTTCTTAGAAGTTACCTTCCATCGCAGGTGCCTTTCTTGTGTGCAGCTACACCACCTTTTTCTTTGCTAAATTGTTCTCAAAAAGACCATTATACTCCTGACATACCCTGTCAGGGCTTGGCTGCCACCATTTCCCAGCCAAACTCAGACGATTCATAACCTGAACACTGACTTCAGGATGGTCACCTATTCAGGCACGTGCAGAGGAATGCACTTGTTTGACCTGCTGCTGGCTTAGCAGGAGCTTGTCTGGCCTGGCTAGAGCTGGCCTGCCAGCCTGGACAATCCGTTGTTAAACTCACCCACAGATCCAAGCACAGTGAATGAGCGTTACACAGCAGCAGAGGCGTTCTCCTGGCAGGTAAAGATTCATCCTGTGTGACATTAGCATGCCTCCCTTGGAGCCAGCCACAGCCTCGTGTGCTCTTTGGTGTCCAGCAGGGTGATTACATTCCTCAGAACAGCAAAGAGAAGATGATTGAAAACTGCCTCGGTCTGACAATGAAGATGGTATTCTGCAAGGTTCTGTTGTCTGAAATCAAGTTTCTTTCTCTAATGATTACTGTACTTAATTAGAGATTGCACTGTGCCTGGAGAATGGGACAAACTACTAGCATACTAGTAGCAAAGTGTATTAGGGATCAATTTCCCAAAACTCAGTCGGGTTGATAGGGATTTTGCACAAGCACACACCTCATGTTTCTCAACTGAAGTAGGAAAAGGCCTGAACTGCAAGTGCTGCAGAGAGAATTGGGGTGTTGCTGGTCCTCTGTGCTCCTGAAATCCCCTCCGGTCCAACGCCAGTGTTGTCTTATTCATTGCTCACTCAATCCCACTGCAACAGAGCTGGCCTTTTGAGGTAAAGTCATTGTATCCACAACAAAAATGAGACAATTGTTACGCTCCCTCAAGTTGTTGTATTAAAGATACTTAGTTAATATTACCTGTGAATTGCTGGATAACTTAGCCATGACTGTGTGATTGCCCTTCCCCAATGACTAGATCCCATCTTCCTTCCCTGCTGTTCCTTCTGGTTTCTCCTTGCTTCCTGCAGGCAGCCACCTTGTCCCATCACAGGCTTTACCTTGGAAATGTCCCAGACTGCACCAAAGCTTATCGACTTGTCTTTCTCAACAATATCTTGAAGAACAAGGCAGTGGTGTTTGCCTGGCAGATAAGCTGCTGTAAAGAAAAGGTGGGTTCTCTTTGATCTACAGCCTTCCTGCCCATCTGTATTGTGCCATGAAAGGACCTTACAACTCCATTTTCAACAAGACACTTAGGTCTAGGGAATTGGCTTTCTACTAGATGATGAAAGAAAAAGTGAAGGCAAGGGTTAGGACAGGGAGAACGACAGGAATTCAGAAGGGAAATCTGAAGACTTTGGTGAGGTTACATGAAGCTGGAACTACAGAATGTAATAACAAACCACAGGACTCTGTCCACCAGCAAAGGCCAATTTTATTTTTAGACTAGAATCAGCTGCATCTCTCTCATGCCACAAACCTCTGAGAAGGACAGGTGTGCTTCCTGCAAAGAGAAAGCACCCAGGAAGGTCCCAGGACAGTGACATAGCTGCTCTGGGGGTTTTTCCTGTTTTTTTAAAATTTTATTCTCCTCCCCCCACCCCTAGGCCCACGTGTTGGAGATTTCTCCACAGTCAGGGGTTGTGCAGCCTGGAGAGAGTATCCCCTGCTTCATCACCCTACAACCTACAAGGAAGCCCTCCTTCTCCAGGATAAATCTGGTGTGTGAGGTGAGACCTGAGAGGTACCTGTGTATTACCATGACCTGGCCATGTTACTGTGGTTCCCAAATGGCTGATCCCAGCAGTCAGCTGCCTGTGGCTTCCAGCTGAAGGGATTCTTCTTTGATACACACTTCTCATTCCTGAAGAGCCTTAGCTTCATCCTTCCTGATGCTTTAAGTGTCTTTCTGTCTGTGTGGCTCACTAGATGAAGGATAAGTGTGCAATGTATGGCTTTGTGAGGGGAACCCAGCTGCTAGAAGTGATGGTTTGAATGGGAATGACTTTTAGTGGATGCCAAAGACTTGATATCTGTAAAAGACAAGTCTCACTGCTTTAATGTTATTAGGGGCACAGACTAACAGTAGTGTCCCCCTGGACACCTTCCAAGTTTTCTCTGGCAAAAGAGTGAATCTTCTCCATCTGAGTCTTAAAATGCCACTGTTTTTTCCTCTTCCTGCCACTGGAATACATGGAAAGCAAGTGGGTTTCTCCTGAAGGGGAGAAACAGGCATGGGCTTGAGGCAGAAACTGTTATTTGCAAGTCTTTTCTAGCCCTGCTCTCTTCAGTTATGGTTTGCTTCATAGGTGTACATCCAGGAGTCCCTGGTTCAGTATGAGAGGGACCTGCACAAGTGGGAAGAGGAGAAGAAACGTCAGGCTGTAGAATTCACCATCACAGAGAAGGACCTTGGCCCTAAGAAGAAGCTAACACCACCTTCAGTGGTAAGTGATCTCAAAACCCTGCACCAGCTTAGCTTGGCTCGAGAAACAGCAGCCAATGTTGGCAAGAAACATTCTTGAGGAAAACCTAGGCAAGTTGTTAAGAGGACATGAGGCTCTGATCTGTTAAAGACCTCAAAGCTGATCTGTGGTTAGTGGAAAATGAGATCTTGTTTTAAAGCCAAGAATCATCTTACAAACTCTGAAATTGCTAGTGACCATCTGAAATTTGGAAGTGCATGAGAAGCCTTTGGAAAAACAAAGCCAGTGGCTCTGGAAACCAATGGTTGGATTTTTAGTCATGAATAAACACTGGAGAGAAATGTGTAGCTAGCAGTAAGAATGTGGCCTGAGTGAAGAATGGAGGATGAGATCATTGACTCTCAGCTGTCACAAAGTTTAAAAAAATCCTGAAGTCTTGTTCTGCTCCATATCTTTCCTACATGGTATTTTTTTTTTTCAGAGGTTATCAGATTCTGCTGAAACAGAAAATCTTCCTGAATCCTCAGCTGTGATCAGGAAATACAAGGTAAGTCAGGCCTGTCTCACTCGTGGTAGAATCAAACTGACTGCTTTAGAAAAGAGGCAGATGCTGGATATCACAGTGTGGGAGTCTGGACAGAGAGCACAGCAGGATTTGTAGCTTCAAGGCTTTGGGAGACAGA
Source organism: Monarcha castaneiventris obscurior (assembly GCA_026261815.1). Classification (NCBI taxonomy): domain Eukaryota; kingdom Metazoa; phylum Chordata; class Aves; order Passeriformes; family Monarchidae; genus Monarcha; species Monarcha castaneiventris. Next base: position 6,929,695 of record JAMPIT010000467.1, read on the forward strand.
CTGTTTGGAGGAGCCAGAAGAATCAGACTGTCTGGCTGTGTTCTGTGGCCAGTAACTTTCCAGCTGAGGTGAATGGGAACTGAAATTGGCATCAAATGTGAACCCATGACTGGAGAAAGGGGGAAAGGTTTCAAATAAGCAGAAAAGATGCAGACAGACAGGGCAATCAGTACCTGTACTGGTTTCATTTTGGGGTCATAATGGACTGTGTGTCACAGCAGGACTCTGGGAGAACGTGGTGCAGACTTTTCCCTCACCTCTACAAGAGCTGTGCTCTGTTTCTCAGGAGAAGCTGCAGGCAGGAACTGCCTTGGTTTAAATGCACAGAAAGCTTTAAAGCTCAATTTGCCTGGTTCATCTCAGTTTCCACTCAAGTACACAACTGTATGCACTGCTGTGAGACAGCTTTTCCAGCAGTTGTGGGAAGGTGTGAAATAAGGTGCCAGTGAGTGCTCTGCAGAACCCCCTGGGCCAAAAGGAAGAACCAGCAGCACCTATAGCCATCAGCAGGATGTGCTGCTGGAATGACAGGGCTCATGGAGGGCCAGCTAACCCAAGATGTGGGAAGATTTAGGGGACCTGAGGGGAGGCTGGGCCTGAGAGGATTGAGACAACAAGGAGATGCAGCTTGTTATCTCAGGAATGCAGTGAGGCTGTAGCAGTGCTCCTGAGACCCTGTGTAGTGCCTTTGCATGCCCTGCACTGCTCTGTGTGAAGTAATCAGCTCAGGGCAACTGTAGCTTGGACTGTTTGCCCTGTGCTGTTTGGTGTGATCAGTGGTGCAGGTCAAGGCATTCACTGGATGAGCATAGGGATGGCTGCAGAAAGGTTAAAACAGTTTCATTTAGTCCTCTGGGGTTTTAACCTCTAGTGATAATTTGGAGCCTGCTATGCCTGTGTAAGGAGCAGTGAAGGCCCCATGCCTCATTCCCAGAGGCAGGACAGCTATGTCTCAAAGATCATTGAAGTCCTGTGATGCCTGAGGGCCTCTCCAGATCTGGCTGGTGTCCTTCTGGCCCAGGTATTCTGCCTACTGCTCTAAGAAACTTCCCCCAACCTGACTGCTGGTAATGCAACCCCAAGTTGGCCCATGTAGTGTGGCTAGAGTCAGTTCCTGGTTTCTCTTCAGGTTTGGGGGAGGACAGTTTCCCCATGCATTCTGTCCATGTACATCACTTCTCCCACATCACTCCTAGTGTGCTTGCAAGAGCTTCCACAGTGATGGATTGGAGTACAACAGCCCCAAGTACCTTAGGGAGACCCTGAAGCCCTGTTGACACTTGGGGCTGGCACACTGGGCAGTGAGAAGGGAACAGACCTGATTTCCACTATGGCTGCTCATGCCTGTTATCAGTACAGTAGTGCTAAGATCATTTTGACACCCAGAATGTGGTGGCTCTGCCTGCTGGGCTTTCAGTTCTCATGCCTGTGCTCAAACCTATACCAGCCTACTTGTGGCCAAAGGACCAACTATATGCATGCCATTTCTTTCTCTCCAACAGACATTACCCCCTATTAAAAGTCACCCTACACCCAGTCAGCTGCCTGGACACCTTGAGAGGGGGCTGCTCTTGGGCAAAGACGCCAGCCAGGTGTGGGTCAAACCAGTGCCTCCCAAGCCCTTGGTCTTACACCTTGATGTGTCAGCCAGGTCCTATGCTACCGAGGAATTTCTCCCCACCTTCGCCTTGGATTTTTCCAGATACTACTTGCCCCGGTAAGAGATAAGAGTTTTTAGGATTGACATGTTCATCTGAGCCAGGGCTGCCCATGCTCTGATATGCACTGAACTTGATGCTCTGCTCTGCTCCTCTCCAGTGCCTCAAAATTAGGTAGGAGGTGTCTTGCTTTCCCCAGAATTAGCTGACGTGACCTCTTTCTCTCTCCACCTCAACTGTCAGAGCTCAGTGTTCCTCTTTTATGACAGTGTCCCTGCTCCTGTCACAAATATGAAAGCTCCCACTCCTCCCCTGCTTGCCTGCACTGCTTGCCTCAAGTACTGCTGCAGTGCCAGGAGGGTGCAGTTCTTTGATAATTTGGTTCAGTAGTGCTGCCACTGATGGAACAAATCCTCCTTTCGCAGCCCTTTCAGCACCCAGCCCTCAGAGAGCGAATCTGTGGATGGAAATGGGTGCAGAGACAGTATGGACGTGGAGCCCAAATGGCCATCCCTGGCTGCTGCTTCAAAACCGGAGCTGGACATGGTGACTGACATACTCACAGGTGTCATCAGGTGTGTGTCCCTTTACCCTCATCTGGTTTGAAGCCCCTGTCCTCTAGAAAATGCATGCAGCATGGCCAGCCCTCTGCTAATCCTAGAGGAATCTGTGCACTCTTGTTGCCAGAATGGGGGATCCACCTGCCAAAGGTTGTCTTGGGGACTATGAACTCAGGGATCCTGGAGTGACAGCCAAGGCAGGAGCATCCTCCTCAGCCAGGGGCTGAGCCCATCTCTTCAGAGTCCCCAGGAACCAGGGAACTCTGCCTGTTGTGATCTTGGAAACAGGCTCTGTTGGGGTACATCAATTCAGTTTGTGAGCTTCACAAATGTAAAGAACCAGCACTGGGGAAACAGAGGTAGTTTCACTGGCTCAAGCCCTCTTGCTGCCTCCCTTAGGCCCAGAAGCAAGAATGGACAGACTAAACACTGACATCAGTCAGTGGTTTCCTCTGATTTGTGGTGTCTTGTAATAATCCTCTGGGTCACACAGGTAGCTGATTTGCTGGAACTCATCCTTTATTTTCCTCTTCCTAGAAGCCTCTTGGAGAGCAGCCACTTCCAGGAGTCAGTGAGAAAAATCCAAGATGAGCCTATTCCATATTTCTTCCAGTTCCAGTCTGCAAAATCAACAGAGCTCCAGGACACTAGACAGGGCTCCACAATCTCCTCCAGGGCTTCTTCTTCAACAGATCTTGACCTTGAGAAGGATGGAGAGAGGAAAAAAATGAGTGACGAAACCTCTTTCAATGATTTGCTGGAGTTTTGCAAGGCTTTTCACCATGAGCGGTTGAGGGAAAGGGAGATCATAAATAGGTGAGGAAGAGCTCACACATAAAAGCCAAGACCTGCACAGTCAAGAGAGCCATGGCAGCACACTCCTTGGCCAGAAATCCATTTTTCCCTCAGCTCTGCAGCATTTCTGCTGATGTGTTCTGTGTTGTCTGGGTGGAAGTCGATGCTAGCCCCCCTAACTACCCTCTCCTGAATGTGCTTTGTGGGGAGAGAAGGTTTACTGTGTCTGGGGTTGAGCCATGGGCAGTGCCAGGATGCTGGTAGTGAATGAGGTCTGCTTTACTCTCAGGCAGCCCAGGCCATAATAGGCATTAGGGTGCCATATGTGCTTACCTTGCCTTTTATTTTCACTTCAGTATTTCACCACCTTGCTATTGCTGTGGCTGCTCCCTTGTACACTGCTACAAGCATATTCACTAACAGCAGCTACAGCACAGCTTGCGGGGAGAAACCAGTAAAACTACAGTCACCCAGCTCTGTCTAAGGTCAGGGCCTGACACCAGCGGGTGAGAGTTCTGGGACAAGGGTCAGCAACCCATTGCTCAAGCCTTTGGTTCATTGGTCTCAGTGTGTAGGACACAGTGTGTGCTCCACTGCTGTGCCTGATGATTCTTGGCAGGAGTCACAGCAAGCAGCCTGCCTTATCTGCTTTCTGATAGCTGTCCTCTGCTGTACTTCTGTCCTTCTAGGCAGCCAGCTGCTGGGAACCTTGTGGAGGTGCTGCTGAAAAACACACTGCAGAATATACTGACCGAAGCCAGCCGTGGGGAGGTGGTGCTGACAGCCCAGCCCATGGCCATTGCTTTACCCCCCAACCCTTCCCGAAGGTAGCAGAGTGTGTCCGTGCTCTGGTGGGAGACAGGACCTGTCCTCAATATGTCAGGCTGAAGCACAGCCCATTTCCTAGACCATGTGGGTTAGCTGAGCCTATCAATGCCAAGGCTGCCTGTGCAAAAGGGAGAATCCACTCCCAAAGTCTCTGCCCCCTCTTGGCTTGTCCTGAGCCTCAGAGCAGAAGTAGTAACAGTACAGCCTTTCTGTGGACCTGAGACCTCATGCAGCTCTGGCATAGGGCCCTATGGGTGAACAGCTGGCCTGAGGCACTGGAGAGCCTAGCAAAAGGATGGTCTTTTGGGAAAAGGGATCAAGGATCAGGCAGCACAGCCTCTGACAGCAGAATGGGAGCAAAGCTTTCATAGTCCAGGGTGGTGTGGGATCTAGTTAGATTGAGGGAGTGGCCACTGGTGGGGGAAGTAGATTTGGAGCTGAGCGAAAAGCACGAGGGTTTGCCCTAGCTTGGGCAGAAGTGCAGAGAGATGGGATTGAGGGATAATGGAAGAGGGTTGTTGGATGTAGATGTCATCTCCAGAGCTGCCGTCTCTTCTCCAGAATGACCACTCCGGCGTCCCTGTTCTCCAGAGCGTAGCTGCTGGGTTCTGTGCTGCTTAAGCTCTTCAAGCACATCAGCTTTCTCCATTCTTCATCCCTGTGATGTCCAGAGCAACTCGGACCCTCCCACACCATGACCTTAGCTCAGCATGCTGGCTTTCTCTGAGGAGGTATGTCCTGACTGTGTTCTCAGCAGCGGTTTGAATCCTCTCAGAGGACAGACAACTCCACAGCAGAGTTCATGAGATCTCTCCTTTCTGTGGCTGGCCACATCATCGGAGAAGAAATCTGTTCTACAGGGAGCACATGGACAACCAGGGTGACAATTGCCACTACCCTCAGTCTGTACCAGCTGAGAGAAGTGGAATCTGCTTTGAAATGTAGCTGAGGAAGAACTGACAGCTGGGCAATGAGGTGATGACATCAGTAGGATGCAGGTACTGAATCCTCCTCCCCTCCTTGCTCCAGTGGTGGCTGCAGGTTCCCCTTACAGTGACCAGCCCGAGGGGGCAGCTGCAGCACCGTCAGCACACACGGGCAACCCAATAAAAGCAACTTGACCTTCAGACACTGACACTGTGTGTAACATACGTAACTATTGCGTCTGGGTTTGTGAGCCCTGGACAAAGACTCACAAGACTTTTCAAACTGCAAGTCCGTCACCTGGGGAAGGGGATGCTCTGAGCTTTGGCCTGGCCTGGGGGGTCCGCCAGGCTGCGAGAGGTGTGGCAGTGAAGGAGCGGGTTTGTCACAGCCGGCAGGTGGCAGTGTGAGTTGTGAGAAATCCCAGCGGCCAGCGCAGAACAGGCTAGTGCTGGGTCCCAGCTGCTGCTCCCAGGCAGGAGCTGCACGATGGCTGTGCCAGGCCGTGGGGCCGCGTTTGCAGCATCTCCGCTGTTCTGCAGTACTGCTATGGGCTCTGCAACGTGGGGCTCAGCAGCCACCCAGTTCTGGTGAGGATGCAGCTTTGGTGTCCCCCTCCAAACCCTCATGCCTTGTTTCCCAGTGCTGGGACCCAGCCAAGACCAGAGCTGCATCTTCTTCCCTCACATCCTAAGAGAAAACCGTGCACAAGGCACTGTGGAGGGCTTTTGCCCTGCTCAGCAGAGGGCAGTTGCCTGCTGTGCCTGGGGTACTGCGGCTCACCCAGCTTCACCCCCACACTCCTCTCAGTGCAGGAGCCCTGCCTGCGTAACCATTACTGAGCCCCAGGGCTGAGCTGTTCCTGTTGTCAGAGATACAGCAGAGGCACTGCCAGCTCCTGAACTCAGCCTGAGTGCCTTGGGCCTTCACATGGGACCTGGTTCCTTCTCCTGAAAAGTGCAAACCCTCTCCTCCCTTCCCAATACTCTCAGTACCAGGCCTCTTACGTCACAGCAGACCTTCTGTATTCCTCTGGGCTTTGGCTACTGCTGGACAGGTAATGCAGAACCACTTCCTTCCTCCACAACTCAAGGCAGCAGCAGGACCTGGCTGTTCAGTCCATTTGGAGTGATTCTTCTTGGTCCAGGCTCCTTGCTAGGATTTGCTCACTGCAGGTGCTCTGTAGTCCTGCAATGAAGTTCCCAAATGGATAGCAAAGGCAGGGGCAGAAACCTCACTGTTGCCCTAAAGTAGGTTGAATCCAGCTGCCCAAGGGCAGCCTGGAGCAGTGAAGACAGTGTCAGTCAGTTTGTCCATCCTCAGACCTGCTGTGTGATCTAAGGCTCTTTAGGTTGCATCACTGCACCTGCACCATTGCATCCACTGCTTGGAGGAGTTAACATGGGAAATGCTGTGTGTTGGTCTGGTGTAATACCCAAAAGCAAATGGAGGGAGCTGAGTGCCATCACATATGCAGGGAATTTTTGTTTGTCATTAATCCTCCTATTCTCCCCACTCTCCTGTGCTCCCAGCCTGGACCTGGAGAAAACAAAACTTACACGGTGCTTGCCTGTTGGAGCACTGTTAGAGGGAAATTCACTGCTTGATAAGCATCACTCTAGTAGGACAGATCTCGAAGATGATGCCTTGAACAATAGGTGAGTCGGGGAAATAGATTTGAGAGCTACTTACACCTGTGAGAGAGAAATTTTCTTCTCTCAGCTCTTTTTAGGGGCTGTGAGATGGTGGTGTGTCACCTCTGTTGTAGCTCTTCTCTGGTGCCTGTCATCCAGAACCACTCTGAGTGCACTAAGCAAAGAGAGTAGCAGCTGTCACACATTTTTCTTCATTAATTTTCATCCTTAAGTATAAATACACCAGGGGCAGCCTCTTTCCCAGGTTGGGTAAATTCCCAATTCCACTTCTCAGGCTGGGAGCTAGACCTTGACTCTGGTTTTGGAAAACACTTTAATGTGTGACCGAGCTACATCGCTGTCCTGTTAGCAAAGAGAGACAGCAACACTCCCAGACAGTGCTGGGGGTGAGCTCTGCATAATGTGGATGCACTCACCCAGGGGGTTCTCTCTCACTTGGATCTTTGAGGCAATGGTGAGGGGAAGGGAGGGCAGAGATATGCAGAGCTGGCAGGGAGGGCTTATCCCCTAGCAAGAGGCTTTGTTGGTACCCACTGCCAAGGGCAATGGACTTGTGGGACTGTAGTAGGCCCAGGCTCACAGCCCAGCTCAGCTCCCAAAACGGGAGAAGTCCTGTTTCTGCTAAGCACATTTGGGTCTCAGGCAGGAGAAAGTCTGAGCTTGTTGTACTGTCTCCCAGGGCTGGATTTGGCCTCTGCCCAACACAGCTACATTTCTAATGCACATCTCTCCAGCAGAAATATTGTAGATACAGGTCCTGCTTCTCCCCACTGGTGTTTGGGTAGTGAAACGGGTGATGTTCCCGCGGGACTGGGGTTGGAGGGCAGGCCAGGCTCCCGGCAGGCATACGGCCAGCACAGCAATGGCTGAGCATGAGCTCGGGGAGCTAAAGGGACTCCCCCCTCCTTGCTCGAATTATCGGGAGCACTCAGTCATCAGGCAGTTAAAGCAACACACAACAGGCTGGTTCTTCTTGGCTGTTACTCCTGGCTCCCAGGGAGGGGTGAAATGGCCTTGGGGCAGGTGGGCAACAGAAGCTATCCTGAATCCCACTAAAACATTTAACACCTGCTGAATCGTGCCATTGTCTGGGAGATAAAAGGAAGGGAACAAAGCTGCTCTTGGGCTTCCCTGACAGGGTGTCTGCAAGGCTTTGCTGTCCCATTGCAGCTGGGGAGCCTGAATCTCCTGCAAAGCCTTGCTTGGTGGGTCTCTGTGTCCGTGTAGGGAAGGCAGCAGTGTGAGGGGACAAGGAATCAACCACTCCCTTGTTGGAATCAGCCCCTTCTCCCTCTGTACAGTGTATGAGGTAGGAACCTGGAGAAGTCCTGCCCTGACCAGCTTGCAGTGTCTGAAGAGCAAAAGCATGAGGGTGATCCTTCCAAATCCCTTGGCAGAGCTGGACAAATCCTTCACCCTTGGCCTCCCGCCTCCAAGATACTGGGCTTTGCTGCCTCAGCTGTGTCACTTTGGTGTTTGGGAGTGGGGGCCATGCTCAGGCCAGGCCAGGGCACCGTGCTGGCTCCTGACGGACACAAGAGGTGCTCTGATGTGACCTAGTCGGTCCTCATGGGACAATGAGGCAGCACAAGCCCTTGGCTCCTGCAAGAGGAGGCTGAGGCTGCCTTTCCAAGGCCAGTCCTACTGAGAGCTTGGTCCTGGAACTGCCTGCCTCACAGGCAAGGGCACAAGCTGGTAGATGCTGCCCCAGGGATGACACGGCAGCTGGAAGACATTCCCCAGGGTAGCAGTGCAGTGCAGGGCACTCTGCAAGCTCAAGGGACCTGCTTTTCTCCTGTTTTCTGTAAAGCAGCCCTGCAAGGACAGTATTTGCTGCTATTTGGTGAGTGGTGAGGCCCTGCCCACACAGGAGAGAGACTGGATGAAAGAGCATTTCTGACACAGCATATAGGCTTGGAGATGTCTGCTGGCAGTGCAGCAGCACCTGTGGTATTTGGGGTTTTTTGCTTCTCCAGAAAGAGAGGGGCAGCCAATCAGCCTATGCCAGGAGCTGCAGCTCTGCTATGCTGGTGCATGCCCGGGCAGGGAGAGGTGGGAATCCTGTCTGGTGCATTTCCCATACTAGGAAAGGAGAATATGCAAGTCCAGCATCAAAAGGAGGGGGACATTGCATCTCTCCTTTGCACCACAACACAGAGTATTGGTGGTCCTGCATTTCCTTTGCTGCCAAAACTACTGAAAAAGAGGACCAGGATGAGCGAGGGCAACAGGCTGGCATCACTCTAGCTCTTCCCAGGGCCAGGCCTGGGGAGCCCCAGACTGCAGAGGGAGCAGCAGGCAGGAGGGATGTAGTCTGCTTTTCAAAACCCTGACTCAGAAAGGGTCAAGTCTCCAAGGAAGAAGAATTGGGCAGCAGTGGCTGCTAAGGATCTGCCACTATCCACTTACATTTGGGAATCCATTTACTGCAATCTGCAAGTACACTTCAGCTCTGGAAGGAGCAGTAGTGATGGTTTCTAAAGCACACCTAGGACCAGGATTCCTGCAGGTGTACGCCATGGGGGTTAAAGCAGCGTTACCCCCTTCCCCACCCACAAACACACCCATCTACACAAACAAACAGGCCACTGCACTTGCACAAAGGATCTTCTCCTGCCACCGCTGCTGCACTTCATGCTCTGTTATCCAAGGAGCTGTGGGTGCCAAAGTAACTGGGAGGGAGAGCCCAGCTCCTGCTGCCTGTGGCTGAGATCAGCAGAGGGCTGTCCGGGCTGAGCAGCCTGGCTGGGCACCGTAGGAGTGTGTCTAAACTTCTCCCAACTTCCGTGGGCTCTGCACACTGCTCCCAGAGCCAGCATGGGGGTGCCTGCACCCGTTACCCTGCTGGGCAGTGACACAGCTGGGACACGGGAGTGCTGTGACTCTGTGATGCAGTGACCCACGGGGAGGCATGTGCACATGGAGTGAAACACATCCTGTTCTTGCTGCTGCGTTAGGACAGCTGGCTCCCGGCCCTTGTGGCCGCGCTGGGAACGCTCCCAAAGAGAACGCTCCCAAAGTTGTGTTGAGCTCTGCTTTGCTGCCTAGCTCAGAAGTCTGTGGACTCCTCTAAATGAAGTGTGAGCATTGTCCTGGTGTGCCATGGGGATTTTCAGCATGAGTCGGGGGATTGGGGTGAGAACAAGGAAGTCCCTGCTGTCACTGGCACTCAGACTGCCTGGGGCAGGCACTAGATTTGCTTTTCTGCCCTGAGACTTCACAGGTCCCTGACCTCTCAGCAGCCCAAAACGCTGCAAGAAAGCCACTGCCATCCTAGAGCTGCCCAGGTAGGGTATCCTCACACCTGCTTCCCCTGGCCCCCCGCTCTCCCCTCATCTCTGCTGCAAAGTGAGCCGGGCAGGTGGGTGGAAAAGTGACAGCTGGTGTTGTTCCAGCGCAGGTTAATGAATGTCTCCTCCTCTCCCCCCCACCTCCTCCTCCCCACCACCCCAGCACCCAGGCTCCTGGCTCCTATCAGCCCATCAGGCTCCCATTAACAAAGGCAGCCCTGGAGAGTTTGCATAGGGACCTGCTCTGCCTCTAATCTAGGTGGGCTAATCGCCTCCCTTGCCCAGCCTGCCTTCCCTGGGTCAATATTTGCTCTGAGCAAACACAGAGCTGTGACAGGTGTGCTGGGGAGAAGGCTCGCCGCCGCCAGCCCAGCCCTCTCGCCTGTCTCTGCTCAGTCACATCTCTCCGGCCCCCCGATCACCGGCCAGCCAGCGCTATTTTTATCAGGACTATAAAAGCCCCATCCAGCCAGCGTCACCCTCATTTTCTGCTTGTGAGCCAGCGGGGGAAGGCGAAGCCACTCACCTGCCAGCTGCCAGCGTGTCACCGGAGCCAGGTGAGCTGCTAGAGCCCAGCACACCTTGGCCGGGGTCCTACCTGCCTGGCTGGGAGCAGCCTACTGGGCATGGAGAACATCCTGGGGGCTTCTCTGGGACAAGTACTGGGAGTCCGGTCGCACCTCCAAACTCCTGGGAAGGAAGGGGATGGGCTCAGGGGACACCGTCCAGCCTGTCCCCTTTGCTTAACTCTTCCCTCTCACCTGTATTTTCCAACTCTTTCTGTTTCCCTCTCCTCCTCCATTTACTCTCTTCCTTTCTTGCTTCCTTCCTTTCTTCCCCGTTCTCCACCCTGCCATGCCAGTTTAACCCGCCCCTGCTCTGTTTGGCTTTCCCAGGCAGCAGGTGTCAAGCTTCCACTTTCCGGACTTTACCCCCAGAGGAGCTGGTTTGGAGCAGAGTGTGCAGCAAGGACACTGTCTCCCAGCCTGGAAGAACCCAGCTCGGGAGGAAGGGTGCAGAAGGGGCTGCTGACAGCCCACGGCAGAGCACCCCTCCAGCCCGCACTCTCCGAAGTCGGAGCATCTCTGCACTTGCCTGGCGTCGAGCCCCACGTGCAATACCTGACCTGAACGTTTTGTTCGTTCGGCTCGCGTTAGGCAGGTCCAGCCCATCTGCAAGCGCACGGCTGGAGCTCACAGCCGGCACCATCACGGAGGGAGCACACGCCTGCTTGCAACTCCCGCATGCCAGGATGAACCTCCGCTCTGTGTGCGGAGCAAAGCGCTCAAGGGACACGCACAGCATTCAATCTCACCCAAACACACGCAGCAGGGAGCAGCCAGTGCACACAGATGAAGCAATCCACACACAGCATGCTTGAACACCATGGCACCTGCACATGGCACTGTGGGACATGGGACCCACGTGGCCGTGGTACACGCGGCATTTCTGGCACTCAGCTTTGCGGGTTGTGACGTGCAGGACCCATGTCCCTGTGCCCATGGCATGGCAGGCACATGTAACACACTAGGCACACGCGTCCTGCCTGTGTGGCTGATTGCTGCTTGTAGCAGCCTGCTGGGGAAGGACAGCCCAGCCCTGGCAGCACTGCAGAGCCGTGGCAAGCACAGAGAGCCCTGGCATGGGGCTGGCCCAGGGTGGAGTTTGGCAGGGCTCTGCCGAGCACCCAGGTAGGTCTCAATGGTCTGCTGGCACCGAGGGAGCTTGAACTGCTGGCAGTGCAGGCAGCGGGGAGGGAGGGCAGGAGCAGGCAGCAGGAAGCAGGGCGGAGGATGAGGGGTGCCACATCTCACACACCTCTGCCTTGATTCACTCCCAGGACCTGCACTTCCCAGCCCTCCCAGGGACTGTCTGACTGTCCAGGGCAGGTGTTTCCTGTTGTGCACCCTAAGCCTGCAGGCAGGGTGCCAGCTCCTGCTGCTGGCAATCCCTCTGCCTATGCTTGCTGTGGAAGGGTGTGGGGGGTGGTGCTGGCAAGCCGATGGGTCTCTTCCAGGACAACCCTGCAGGTCTCTTCCAGGACAGCCCTGCTCACTGCCTGCCCTGCTCTCAAAGCACAAGTGCTTGACCTGGACACCTGTCCCATTCCATGTCCGGTCCCATCCCTCTCCCCCAGCAGCCAGAGCAGACATTCAGAGCCCGGGGCTGCTCCTAGCACCGTGGAGGCTATAGGGAGTAATGGAGAGCCAGGAGATGGGACAGCAGTGAACCTGCTTTCCTCCCACTTCAGGATGTTGTTTGGGAGTGGAAAGATCCCTCGCCTCCCTACTGTCTATGCCTGGCTCTGCATGAGATTTCTCTGTCAGCCCTGAGCTGCTTCTGGCACAGGCACTTCTGTAGCACAGGATCCAGTTTGGGTTCCATCATGCTCAGGGATGCTCTGAGTTTACAGGTAGACCCTGAGCCCATCTGCAGCCTCTCTGCAAACACCAAAAAGGCTCAGCCCATCCACCCAGTGTGGATGGAGGAGAGGTTGGAGGTGAAGGAGCTCGGGAGTGTGCTAAGAGACAGAAACATTCCTGTTGCTTTCCCTCACCCCCATGCAGCTATGCACAGGACAAAGCTCAGCAGCCCTGGTCCTGGAGCAGGAGAGTCCTGTTCCCTCCTTGGGGTGCCCCTGCAAGGGGCGGAGATGAGGCACCTCCTAGGCTTCCTGTTTGGGTAGATGCTTTGGGAAGTTTCCAACAGGTGGTGTAGGAAGGGACAAAAATCCAAGAACATCTCCAGGGTTGCTGTGCTCCCTGCATCCCTCCAGAGCTAAGTGTGCATCCTAGCCTGGGAACAGCCCCCAGATGGTGCAGTGATTTGCCATCATTGTGGTCATGGGCTCCTTGGGGCTGTGTGTCCAGGCTCTGTGTCTCCTGCTACCAACCCTGGAAAAGTTGAAAAGCTGAGAAAGCACAACACATCCCCCGATATGCACAACCCTCTGCAGCTGCCCTGCTCAGGCTGGGATCAAACAGAACACGATTAATAACTCTGAGCAAAGCCAGACCCTGCTGTCCATGTGCTCCAGTCACTGCACGTGTGTCCCTGTGGGGGCAGAGCCTGGTGGAGATGGTATCTGGCAGAGCAAGGCTTTGGAGATGCTGCCGTGCCGCCTCCGCTTTCACTTGGTTGCTCCAGCACCTCTGGGCTGTCTTATGCCCTGGCCTAATTGCCCCCCTGCCATCTTTCCAGCCTGCTCTCCCTGCTCTGCCAGCCCAGTGGCACTGGGAAGCTGTGACACCGTTTAAAGATGGGATGGCCCCGGGAAGCCTCATTGCCCTGAGGGCTATGTTAGCCGGGGAATGGCTCTCTGGCAGGGTTAGCACCCAAGGGTGAGCTTCTCCTCATGCTAGGAAGAGCCAGAGGTGTTAAACACCCACTTCCACATGTCAGAGCCAGTGCTGGTACCAAGGGCTGTGCCAGGCTGGCACGGGATGAGGCACAGTGGGGTATTGCTGTCTGTGCTGGGTGGTGCTGTTCCCCAAACCCCAGGCTCTGCATGGCCAGTGGCACGGCTTTGGGGACCTTGGGACCTGGGCCGGGGATTTCCGTGGCACAGTTCCGCACCAGGAGGATTTGCATGGAGAGGGCAGGGTGCAGGAGGAGCCCTGGGAAGTGCCCAGGTTTGCATTTGCCCATAGGCGTAGTTGCACGCAGGTGTGTATGTGCATGCACGCCTGTGTATTTGCATAGGTGTTTAATGTGCGTGCCCTCCCCGGCAGGCAGGGCAGAGCTGCTGCATCCCTGTCCTGTGTGCATTCGGCTGCCGAGCTGAACGGGTGGTGCTGGCCGTGCCCCTGCTGTGCTCGCTGCTCCGTTTCCTGGTGTGTGTGCATCGGGAGAAGGTGTGGGTGTGAGCAGAGGTGTGCACTGCTGCTGGCAGCCTGTGGGGTGCTCGTGTCCTGCCCAGCCCGGATGGGGTGTGCCATCCTGGGACAGGCACTGCTTCCCGTCAGGATGTGGCACAGGCAGATGGCTGTCCTCAGCACCCCAGTGCCGTGGAGGGGACCAGCCCACAGGGCTGTGTGGGCATCCCAAGGGCTGAGAACCAGGGTGGTGTGAGCACCCCTAGACCTCGACTGACTCCACCCAGCCTCTTTGGCACATCTCTGCTGTGCCTGGAAGATGTGCCCAGGCAGAGCAGAAGCTGCTGGCCCATGAAAGTCAGTCTGTCCCAGCATCACTGTGGGTACCCAGACAGTTTGTACAAGGAGAGAGGCTGCTTATGTCCCTGAGGATGGGCTAATGTTGGAGGTCAGGGCGCTGCTCCAACCTGCTCCTGGCCACGGCCAGACCTGGGACAGGGAGCACAGGGACTGTCCTCACTCTGTGCTGCAGTCCTACACTCCCCTTGCCGGGCTGTAGCTTCAGATGCTGTCACCAGGCAATGGGGCCAACCCACACACCACCCCCAGCTGAAAACAACAAGGAGAGGCAGTGTTCAGTCTGCCTGGGCTCGGGGATGAGTTTATCACCCTTTGTCAGACAGGGTGGAGGGGAGAGGTGGGTCCCAGGATCGGATGGATCTGCGTTCTGCTGTGGTGAAACTACAGGCAGTTCTGCACATTCCAATCCATTCCTGGCCATGGGGAGTACCAGGGACAGCATAGGTGCAGCCTGACATCCTCCCCCCTACATCCACAGACCACTGGGGTGAGGGGACATGTTTTACAATTGCCCCAAAAAAATGGCTTTGTACCCCCATGAGTGAAAGGAATAAGGGAGAGTTCTGCTGAAGGACTCAAGAGGCTGGGGGGGAAAACCCAGAACTTATACGAATCCTGCATTTTGGAGCGTATCAGCTCCATCCTCCCACGGGGCCTCCAGGGAAGGGGTGAGCAATGGGGCTCCTCTCTTCCCAGCCGCTGGCTCTGGGAAGTGCGTGGGCAGCCTGCCCAGGGGATGGACACTGAGCAGGTTGCCAGGGCTGCTGCTTCTGGCCCAGCTGTCGCCGGCTTCAGGAGCCCTGAGGCAGGATGTTCTGTTCCTGCAGCAGCGCCTGGCTCAGCCCCCGCCTGTGCTGATCCTCAGAGCTGCTGGAGGAGGGGACCCACCTCTGCCAGCCTTTCCATCTGCCTCCTGCATCAGCATCAGCCAGGCCTGGGGTGCCTGACACTGCAGATTTGGCCAACAGGGGAGTGGAGGAGCACTGGGGTGCAGTGGGACCTTGGCCAGGTGCCAGCTAAGTTGGTACCCCCTGGCTCTGAGGCTGCCAGGGGCTGCCAGCCTTAATCTTGCTCTCTGCACCTCCATGACAACACCTTAGGTGCTGTAGGGAAAACTGGAATCTGGGAAGCTGTGCTCACCCCGTGGTACCCCTCCAAATATGATGCAGTGTACTGGAGGAGATGCATCAGCAGCTGCATCCAGGCCACGCTGGGTGTGGGGTGGGACACGCTCCCCTGTTCCCATCACTGCTTCCCTGGGACTGGTCTGCACTGGGTGCTCTGTGAGGACCAGCAGCTTTCTCCAGGACACTGAAACTACGGGTGGTGGCTCCTGGAGGTGCCAGCCTAAGGTCACCTGTGGTAACAGGCAGGAGGTCACAGTGGCTGGCATCAGTGGGCTCCCTTTCAGGTCAGGATCTGAACTGTAGGACCAGAGGACCAGAGGATCAGAGGACCAGTGCCTGGCATCCCCATCTGGGTAGGGTGTGACAGAGGGCACACCTCAGGCTGAACGGGACGTGCCACCCTGGGTTGCCTTTTGGAGCAGCCTGGCTTGGTTTTGTGCTGCTGTCAGGTCCCTGCCAGGGCTGGGCCAAGCCGGGGAGGCAGCAGTTGTCACCTGCTCACACCCAGGCTGTAATCCACAGGCAGGAGGTAAGCAGCTGGCGGAGCCTCCCTGACCTTCAGGTGGGATTAGTCCCCATGGGAACAGTGGGGAGCAGGCAGGTGAGGCCCCAGCTCCTCTGGCAGTTCGTGGGGACTGCGCAAGGCTGGCAGAGCTGGGGACTGAGCACACTGCCATGCCGGGGGCAGCCAGAGTCACATCGTGAATGGACGGCACAGGGCGAGCCAGTGTCCCTGAGAGAATCGTTGTCCTGGTGGGTTGTTGCAGGTGCAGCTCCAGAGCTGTGGGTGCCACAGGGCACAGTGGGCACCCACAGTCCTGCAAGGAGGGGGTGAGCAGTGTACCTGGGATGGCCAGAGTGCCAGTGGGGGCAGCAGGTGGGCACATCTGCAGAGCAGGTTCCAGTGGGGCTACTGGTGGCTGGCTGAGGGCCACGGGTGCTTGTGGAGAGCTGAGGCTGGGCTGAGGGCTGCTGCATGGAGCACCATCTCAGCCAGCTGTTTGCAAGACCAGCTGTGAGTGAGAACGTGTGGGTACCCCTCGCATTGTGTCCCCCTTGCTGTGCCCTCACAGCGTCCCTGCCCTTCCCTAGCTGTTGGTGACAGCACCCTGAGACCAGTCAACATCTTGGTCCCCAGAGGGCTCATGTCCCACTCATCCCCTGGATCCATCCTGCCCTGGGGGCAGCAGGAGCTGCAGCTGGTGTGCGCCAAGCCCAGCCTTGGGGGAACCCGAGTGCCTGGGACCTTTCCCAGCATGGAGCAGCTGGCAGCCCACGGTGTGTGTGTGCGCCTGTGTGGCAGCTAATCCCAGCAACATCTGCCAGGCTCTTGGCCATCCCAGGAGATTCGGGCTGCAGGGATGGCATGGCTGCGTGCACAGGGCACGTGCGTGTGGGGCACCCGGCGTGTGCCAGGGCTCCCCGTGCAGGGCAGCCCCTGTGGGACCAGGCTTCTGTGGCAGCTGTGTGCCTGTACACGTAGGTCATGTGTGGCCAGCAAAGCTTCTGGAGGGCACAAGTGGCACTGGGGATCCCAGCAACCCTCTGGGATCCCGAGATCCAGCAGGTGGAAGTAGGGGTTTTGGATGGGATTAACCAATCCTGGTGTTGCCATGTTCAGAGCAGCCCCAAAGCACAGATAACTGGGGAGAGAAGGAGGGTGTTTGCATCCTCATCAAGGAGGATGATTTCCCAGGGAAATGAGGCTGGGGGAGAAAGGGGAGGAAAAAGGGAGCAGTGGGGCTGTATGGGGGCAATGACACACCACCCCTGATCTAATCAGCCAGACCCTGCAAATAAAAGCCACCTGTTTTGGCCCTGGTAGCAGGAAGCCATCCCTAGAACAAACAGAGCACCAGGCAACTGGAAGAAAGACAAACAGGGGCCGGCACCAGCTCCATCTGCTCCTGTTCGGCCCAGCCCCCAGACCTCCAGCCCCCTGGAGTGGCAGTCCAGCCCCCGGCAGGGCTCGGGAGAAGGAGAGAGCAGCGAGAGGTCCTTGCAGGGTGTGAGCAGGGCTCAGCCCGTGGTGTCAGCTAGATGGACTGCACGCAGCTGTGCTGCCCTGGTCAGCTAGCTCAGATATTCATAACATCAGTGGCTACAACTGGGTATTGCCACAGACATGGCATCAGCACCAGGGTTCCTGGGCAGCACCTACCTCACCTCTCCCGTGGCTGCCTTTCAGCCTGCTCAGCTGCCCCAGCTGTGCACTGTCCTGAGACCAGTGCCTGCACAAGGCAGAGGGTACAGCCCCATGGTTGGCATGGTCTGGGCTTGGCACGGAGCACTTGGGTGACCTTGAGCTCCCACCGTGCCGCCGGGCTGCTTGCTGCCACGCTGTGCCCAGTGGCACTGAGAAACACGATCTGTTTTGCTAGTGCAGGGAACAAGCTGAGCCGGGAGCAACGAGGGGCCCTTATTAAATTAGCCTATGCAGGAGGCCCTGGGCGAGTGCTAACCAGCTCCCACAGCAGGTATTAGCAGCTGCCCTTGAGCAGAGTCACTGCCTGCCCCCGCACCAGCCTCGCCCTGCCCCTGCTCCCAGCTGGGCTGCTGTGGCTGGGGGCTGGCAGGTGACCTAGCCATGGGAATGCTGGCTGGGACAGAGACTGCCCGGAGATGGCCCAGGGAGGACAGGCTGCATCGGCATTCTGGGATGTAGTAGGATAGGGCTCCTTGTGAGTGACCCCACTGATCCACTGTGCCCGGATGTGGCTGTGGCTCCCATGTGGCTGCCCTGAAAGTACCGAGCAAGAGGTGAGGCACATCCCAGTGAGTACCACGTGCTGAGAAACAAGGGAGGGGCACAGTCTGCATTTGGGTTTCTCCCCGGCACCACTCGCCTTCCAGTGCTTTTGTCCAAAATGTTGTATGGGGATGACTGAACCATTTGCATGCTCCTCATGGCACACCGCCAGTGCCCCACAGATCCTGCAGCACACCACAGAGTGCCCCACGCACCCTACAGGCACGTCCCATAACAGCTTGCAGCATCCTGCATATTCTGTGGTGCCTCACGCCCTGGGGCTCTGTAATACACCCCACAGTGCCCTGCACCTCAGAGTCCCCAGCTGCCCTCGTGCCTCGAGCACCCCCAACTAACCCGTGCCCCACACCTCTGTTCGCACAGCCCAGGCAAGGGGTGGCAGCCCCGTGGGGGCACCCTGCAGTGCACTGCCTCTGCATCTTGCCTCACCTTCGCCAAGGTGATGGCTTTCCTAAACGCTGCCCAGACCTGTTTCCCAGCGTTTTGAGAGGCGTCCCCAGGCCACCAGGCTGCACCGGGGTGCTCTTCCTTCTTCAGGGAGCATCCCTTATCCTTCCCTCCACCTTCTACTTCCCCAGACAACTCCAAGAGGGTCTCCCCCTCCCTGCTAGGAGCACTCCAGGCAAAGCAAGTGGAGGGTCGCCTCCCCAGCGCCCGTCCCCAGCCAAGGACCACTAATGTCCCTGAGCTGGAGCCTGCTCCAACCGCTGCCAGGCTGCACCCTCTGCTGGGACCCGCAGGCATCGGCGCGGGCTCGCACCGAGCCTCGGAGCCGTCGAGCAGTGGGGAGGACACGAAGAGGACCCTCGAGTGCTGCCCCCAGCCCGTCCTTGCTGTCAGCCCTCTGTTCTGATTCCTGCTGATGCCAGGCTAACACCACCCCCAGCTGCCCACGCTGCATTCTCCATAACCAACAATGTCGGGGCCACTTGTGATGTTGACCCCACGCCCAGGACCCCCAGAAGGGCTGGAGTTTTCCTGGGAAGGTTTGAGGTGCTACGGTCCAGCCCGTGCCCAGCAGCCAGCGTGGCACCTGCCCAGCTGAAAGTGGGGAGTGCCCGGCCTCACCACGGACTACGCAGGGATGCTGCAAGAAACGCTGCTGCCTAGACACCCAGGATTTCACAGCTAGACAGGGCACTCTTCCTCCTTTCCAGTCTGTGTTGGCCTCATCCATCCCAGCTCCTGGTGGGACACAGTGGGGATATCTGCATGGCATGGAGCTGTTCCAGGCAGGGCTGGTCCTGCTGTCCAGGTGAAGGACACTGCTCTGTCCCAAAGCTGAACCCCTCCCGCTGTGCATGGTGTCCCTTGCCCGAGTGGGAGGTGAGTGGGAGCACGGGAAGCTCTTTGTCAAGCCAGGGGACATGCCCAGGGCATTACAAGCATGTAACTGGTGACCATTAGAGCCCAGTCTGCAGCCAACAGGAACCCCTGCAGGGCCTGGCTGGAGAAGGGACCCACGGTGGCAGAGTCCCACGTGGAGGGGCAGAAGCAGCCCCAGATAAGCCCTGTGCTCCAGCATGAGGACATCAGTACCCCTCAGCTCCCAGAGGGTAAATCCCCACTTCACCCTGGCACCTCCTTCCCACCAGCCTCAACCCTGGCAAAGGCTGCGGGTGCCCTGGGAAAGGCTGGGTCCCTAATCCCTGGGCCAAGCGGGGACATTGTCCGTGGGCAGAAAGGAAAGCAGCGCGTCAGGCCCTTTGCCCATTGTGCCCTGAGCCCCTGCGCAAACACAGCCCAGCACTTTCATTGTCAGCCTCGCTGGGCGCGGGGGGGCCGCTCTCGCCACACTGCCTAAGTGGAATGGACAGCCGGAGTCTGGGGTGGGCGAGCAGCCCGTCCCCCCCCATCCCCTGCCTGCTGACACAGCGCCCTGACCGCCTGCACCATCGGCACTTCAGCGCCCGCCTATAAAGGGCGAGGGGAAAAGCCGGCGCCGGCACCGCCACCTTCGCCTCTGTGCCCTGCCCTGCCGACCAAGTAAGTACCAGGCTGTGAGCCCCCAAGACCCCACTGCACAGGCGCTGCCACGCTCCCTCCGCCCCACACCAAGCCCCCCACCCGACGCTCACCCTGGCGAAGGGCAAGCGGCGGGTGCTGTGTGGCACAGCGCGGGTGCCCTGCGCGGGCAGGAGGGACCCTGGCAGGAGGGATGGAAGAGCCGGGCTGCTCTGCCCCAGGGCTACACTTGCACCCGTGTCTGAGTTGGGGTCACCGCTGCCTCCCGGCCGTGGGGACAGTGCCGCTGCACCCAGACAACTCCTGGAGCCGTCGCAGGAAGCTTGGGAGAAGAAAAACTGAGGCAGTTCTGGGTACATCACATGGAGAGATGGGGCATTGCAAATTCCCCCTGCAACTTGGGGTTCACTGGACAGAGAACTCCCAGCACCGAAGGAAAGGGAATGGGAAATGCCCCCATGCCAGCCTGGGAGGGCAAGGGGCCAGTGGCGTGGGATGTGTGAGGGCAGCACCACCAGCATCGCAGGCTCAGCAGCAGGCAGAGGGGTGGCTGGGGGCTGACGATGGGCACCTGCTCTGGGGTGATACGTGGGGCTCTGCCAGCAGCCGAGTGACCCGTATGACCAGCAGTGAAGCCATGGACACCCTGGGGCAGTACAAGATCACGGTGTGGGAGGAGGAGAACTTCCAGGGCAAGCGCTGTGAATTCCTCATGGAGTGCCCCAGCATCATGGAGCGCGGCTTCCGCAAGATCCGCTCCATCAAGGTGGAGTCTGGCCCGTAAGTGCCCCGCCAGCCCCGCGGCCCCTTGGCACACCCCACTCCAGCAAACCCACTGCTCCCAGGGGACTGTTGGGAGCTGCTAGGGAGCCAGAACACCCAAGTCCTTCCTCGGCTATGACAGCCTCATCATGCGATCTCCCTGCTTGTGCTCCTTGTGTGGTGCCTCAGTTTGCCCATCTGCTGATCAGGGAGACCCTGCCGAGCCAAGGTGCAGGTTGGAGGCAATGGTGTGGCTCTGGGGAGAGGGGCCCCTCTTTCAAAAGGGACATTTGCTGGTAGCAAGGACCCCAACATCTGTGACAGACCCATAACCTGCCAGGATGTCTCTGTCCCCTGCCCAGGAGGGAGAAGCTGACCCCTGGCTGATCCTGGGGACTGTGTCACACATCCCTGAGGGTTTTCCTCCTCTCCCCTCCAGCTGGGTAGGCTTCGAGTACCCTGAGTACCAGGGACAGCAGTTTATCCTGGAGAAGGGTGACTATCCCCGGTGGGAGGCCTGGAGCGGGAACAGTGGCTACCGGACCGAGCACCTCCTCTCCTTCCGGCCTATCAAATGCGCAGTGAGTTACTGGGACACCGCAGAGGGGGGGCTCAGGGCAGGCAGAGCCTCCTCCAGGCAGCCCAGCAGGGAGGCGGAGAGGGACAGACTGGAGGATGACTTACATGGGGTACGGGATGGAGGGCTGAGGTGTACAAAGAGGTGCATGTGAAGTGGAGGAGTAGCTGCACCCACCAGCTCCCACCTCCCTGCAAAGATCCTGAGATGCTTTTTAGGTCTAAAATTTAGCCTGAGGCACAGCTCCTTCTGCTTTGTCCTTTGGAGAGCCACCTCCCAGACTGGGATCCCAAGGCCTTGGGATTCCCGGGGATGGGGTGATGAGCAGAGAGGAGCTGGCAGGACTGCAGGGATGCTCAGGGTGCAGGGTCTGTCCCCCTCCCGCCCAGGGTACCTGAGCCGTGCCCAGGCAGGCGCAGCTCTATCGCTCCATCTGCAGAGACACTGGTGCTCGCAGCAGCAGCACGTCTGCGCCTCCGAGCGGGGGGTCCCCCCCCCCAACTTTTAATAATCACCAGGCAGATATGTTCAGGCTTTAATAAAGGGGATGCGATAAGATCACTCCTTGCTGGCAGGACTGCTCCTCGGTGCAGATAGATGCATGTGGGGGCTGGGCACGGGGGACAGTGCTGCATCACTCAGTGTCCCAGCCATTAACCCCTCCATGCCCAGCACCCAGAAAGGCCCCACAGAGCTGAGGGGATCTCTCTCAGCATCCTCCCTTGCCCTGAACCCTCCTGCAGCCTTGGGGAGCATGATGATGCTGAGGGCAGCAGTCTGTGTGGGTCCGGAGGTTTTAGCCTCTGTAACTCTCGCTGACAGCTGTGCATTGGGACCACAGGGACATGAGAGCAGCATCCTCTGGGCAGTGCAGGGGTGTCCCAGTGAAGGGGTGCCAGGCTGTAGGACGTTCCCGTGCATTGCACCAAAGCTGGTTAGGATCCCAGGCCTCTCACAGTGCCTTGTTTTTTGTCACACTGATGCCACATCCCCTGTCCCTGGGCAAGCCAAACCATTCCTGCTGACCTCCAGCTCTCTCCCTCCACAGAACCACAATGACAGCAAAGTCATCCTCTACGAGGCTGAGAACTTCCAGGGTCACAAGTTTGAGCTGAGTGACGACTATCCCTCGCTGCAGGCCATGGGCTGGGGCAACAAGGAGGTGGCATCCATCAAAGTGAACGCTGGAGCGTGAGTGCAGCCAGTGGGGTGGGGACTGGGGGCTGCCAAGAGCTGAGGTTCAGCAAGCACCTCCCTCCTGCATAACCCCAGGATGCAGAAGGGGGACCCCCCTCAAGAAAGGGATGCCTTCCTGCCACCTTTTCCTTGAAAATCCAAGCCATTGGGTATTTTCTGTCCCTCTCCTCCCAGGGATGGGATGGGATGGGATGGGATGGGATGGGATGGGATGGGATGGGATGGGATGGGATGGGATGGGATGGGAGGATTTGGCTCGGGGCTCTGAGCCAAAGGTCTGCCTGCAGGTGGGTGGCATACCAGTACCCGGGATACAGGGGCTACCAGTATGTGCTGGAGCGGGACAGACAGAACGGCGAGTTCAAGAAGTACAATGAATACAGCAGCCAGGCCCACACCAACCAGATCCAATCCATCCGCCGCGTCCAGCACTGAACAGGGGCAGGGCTGTGCGCCCTGCAGCCTCCAGGCTGCTGTGCAATAGACCTCTATCCGGTAGCAAATAAAGGCATTTGTCAAAAAAAAGAGTGCTCCTGCCTCTGCTCTGCTCCTCAGGGGGCTGCCATGCTGGGAGGACCTTCTGTGGGGTGGAAGGTGAGGTTTCCCCTTCCCCAGGCAGTTTTGGGCCCATGGCCAGCTCCACCCTGGGCTGAGCTCTCTGCACCCCACTTCTTGTCCATGCACTAAGAGTAGAGGGGCTGCAGAACAGTTCCACTGCTGTGATGCTCTGGCTGGGAAAATGGGAACTTACTGGACAAAGAAAGGGCTGGAGGTGGGAGGGGGCATCCACGAGGGTTGTGCCCTGGGAAGGGGCATCCAGCGGGGTTGTGCCCTGGGTTCTCCTCTCAGGATCAGTGCCGGGGAAATTGATTGCTAGAAAGTCTGTGAACTCAAGGTGCCCTTCCTCTGCACCCCTCTGGAAGAGAGAAGGGGGTCCCTGCCTGCTGTGGGCCTGGGAAGGAGGAAGAACACAGGGGTCATGTGGGGCAGGATGGAACACTGACACAAATGGGGCAGCCACAGCTGTGCCAGGTTTGGGGGCACTGGCACAGAAGGGCTGGAGGTGGGGGGCAGGTGGGTTGTGCAGGGGTGAGGGGAAGGAGGTCTCAGGGCAGTGCTCCACAGGTGGAAGCGGGCTTGGCTTGATGCTCTCGGGTGTGTGTGTCCTCCCCCAGCCTTGCCACGCCAGCATATCCGTGCCAGTATCCGGCTCCGGGACACCGGCAGCCCCACCCAGCCTCCTCCTCCTCCTCCGGCACCCTTTCCCAGCCTCCTCCTCCTCTTCCATCTGGCTCCAGCACCCTGAACCCTCCTGGGGTGCCGGCTACCCATCCCGAGGTGCTCTCTGAACCCAGGATATCACTTCCTTCTCCTCCTCCTCCTCTTCTGTCCAGCTCTGGCACTCCAAAGCCCTCCTGGGGCACAGGCTTTCGGTCCCGAGGTGCTCCCCACACCCAGTACACGGATGCACGGTGGAACAATTCTGAGCCTCTCAGACGCCTGGGGTCCCTAATGCCCACCCTTGCTGAAAGCATGCCTGGCCCTGAGGCAGGGAGTGTCCCAGGAGGATGCTGCGAGGCTGGGCTGGGGGTCAGTCTGGGCACACCCCTCGCCCGGTAGCGTGCAGAGACCCCGGCCCCGGCGTGTGTGTCAGCATGTGCGTGAGTGTGAGTGTGAGTGTGTGTGAGCTGCACACGACCGTGCGCACGAGTGATCCCTGCACGGCCCCTCTCCCCTCCAGCCCCAGTGCTGCCGTGCACAAGACCCTGTGTATCCCCATCCCACGCGGCATCCCGGCTGCAGGCTGCCCCCCAGCCCTCCCCTGTCCCCTCCGTGTCCCCACTGGCCCCACCCCACCGCGGCCTCTCCCCCTGCACAAACACATTCCGGCACACCTGGCCAGGTGCAGCCAGCCCAGGGCCACGTCAGCTCGGCTCCGCTCCACAACGCCGGCTCCCAGGTGAAGCTTTCCCGGGCACCTGCACCTAGGGCTGCGATGGGGGGGTGGGGGTGGGCTGTGGGGGTCATTGGAGAGTCTGGGGTCCTTATTGCTCCACCTGGGCTGGGGGGAGAGCAGTGGAGTGGGGGGTGGGGGGCAGACTGCCTCTTACAGCCAGAGAGACCTGCAGCTGCTTCCAGCTGGGTGTTCCACGTGTCCGGGCTCTGTCCCCAGCAGCCCCACAGACCTGAAACCTCTTCCCCTAGATCCCCCACAGACCCAAAGCCCAGTCCCTTGCTCCCCCATGGACATGGGTCCCTGTTTCCTGGATTTCTCATGTACCCTGCCTTCCCCATCCTCTGGGTCTGCCCCAGTCCCCCATGTCCCAGCTCCCCCATGAACCAGGGGTCACTTCACTCTGGCCCCCATGGACACAGGGCTCCCCAGCTCTTATGATCTGGCAGTCCCTGCCTTTCTGCACACCTCTGAACCCAGGCCCCTCAAAGACCCCAGGCCCCTCACACCCCACTTGAAGCCCCCCAACCACTGGCTTTCCCAGGGACCGGGACGTCTCCATCCCCAGTGCCCTCCAAAGCACCCCCACCTCCAGCTGCTGCAGCCCTAATCTTATTTCTCAGCCTGATCCCTACTGCACCCCCGCCCCCTCCCCACTCTGGGCTGATGCAGTGTCCCTCAGCCCAGACCCCCCCTCCACGCCCTCCACCATGCAGGTTTGTAGGAGGAGTGTGATGGTCACCCCGGCTGCCAAAAGAGAAGGAGTTAGTGGATCTGGCACGCTCCTCACCTCACCCCGCTGTCTCCGGGGCTTGTTTTCCGTTGCCTGCGGTTTGTTTCAGCGACTCAGGCAGCGAAAGCAAGTCTGGGAGGCTGCGGAGCCACTGCTGGGAGAGCTGCACTTGAGGGGCTGGGGAGGAGAGGGATGCACGGAGCAGCCAGGGCTGCGGGGCTGTACAGAGCTGGGCACCCCACTGAGGGGCTCACGGAAGGAGTTCACTGAGGAGTTGGTGGAAGAGAAACTTTTTAAGGGCTGTTACATCCAAACAGGATTGGTGGGGAATTGTTGGGGGAATACCATGGTCTCTGCGCGTGTCTCCCCTTGCCAGCATCTGCTCTTTGTCCGTGATGGAGATGGGCACCAGAGGTGGAGCACCTGGAGCAGAGGGGGAGCTCAGTAACCAAGGGAGCCCCAGTTTTCTAAACACTTCAGACACCCCGTGCCAAGAGGAGACACCAGCCCTGTTGTGCTGTGCCACTCTGATTGACCATCACTCCCCTGGGGCTGCAGCTTCTTATGCAGGGCACATTTCGGCTGCAGTATAAATAATAACAGTGAGTCTGGCACGGCCATATCCTCGTTTCCATCAGGTTCATATCTTGCAATGATCACCTTCCAGAAAGGCAGCTAAATCCAGCAGGAGAGCTCATCCTTTTGCCTGACATCAATGAAACACCACAAGAGAAGTTGTGAGCTTGGCTGTACAGTGTTGGACTCGTAGAGTAGAACTGGTGACAGCTGCTGGCACATTGCCTGGCTGCCTCAAGCTGTGGGATCCTGTGGAGGGTCCACTCTTGACCCCGGGGACAGAGACTCTGACAGCACCTCACAAGTGCATATAGCAGCTGGAGCCATGGGTGACAGGGAAAATCCTGGCCAGATGTGTCTTTTTGGAGCTGGTGTCACCTCTCTCCATTAAAAGTTTCTCCACAAAAGACCCTCCTGTCTTCAGAATGTACCCAGGGCTGCCCAGGACAAGCAGATGAAGATGGGGCCATCCTGGTTTGTGTGGGTTTTGGGGGTTGTCCAGCTTCTACAGATCCTAATAAAGATGTGCAATAGGTTGGGACAGGGCTGCGTGCTGTGGGATGATCACACTTAATTGTCCCTGAGGCAGGGACTATTCAGAAGGGCACAGAGGAACCAGGGAAGTGGCAGAGCTGTGGTATGACCTGGTGCCACCAACTGCTGGAGATGCACGTACCCACCCTGAAACCCTGGGCACTGCAAAGGAACCCCATGATCAGTGTCCTGGAGGTGGAGGGACGTGCTGGGGACTCAGCTGGCCTACGCCAGGGCTCTGGGAACTCCAAGGAGACCCCAGGACTGTGCTGCTGATGCTGGAGCTGGGGAAGGGGCAGGCACGGATGGCCAGCAGTGCCGTGGCTCGCAGAGCCGGACGCCAGGGGGACAAAGCCGCTGCCGCTGCCGTGCAGGGAGATGCAGGGTCCGAGGCGGTGCTGGCCGAGCGGCGGCTCGGGCAGCGGGATGCTGGCGGGAGGCCGGGCCCGGGCAGTCTCCAGGCAGTGTCCGAGCCCGCTCCCAGCTGGGATGTCAGCGCCGTGTTTGCGAAGAGTTAAGGAGGCGGAAGAGGCAGGAAGCGGCCCGAGCCGCTCTCCATAGAAACCCGCGGCCGTGATTAAAGTCTGATGCGGGCCCGATAGCGGGGGGAGCGGGGGGGGGGGGGCAGCGCCCGCTTTAATTACAGCGGAGGAAATTGCTGGAGCCGGGGCCCCAGCCCCTGCGAGTTGCCTGGAAACTCCCCCCTCCCCCGCCTCCCCCGGCCCCTGCCCGTCCCCTGCCCGTCCCGCTGCCATTTATTCGCCATCAGCTGCTCCCTGATAAAGTGGAATAATAATAATAATAATAGGGGCAGGAATATTAAAACATGCAGCCCGCGGGCCGCCCCCACAGCTGCCATGAGACACGGCACCGGAGCGGTGCCACTGCTGCTCAACATGTACCTGCCAGGTACGGGCGGATCCCTCGGCCGCTGCCCCACCGCAGCGCCGTGCACCGCACAGCACCCAGCCCTTGCCCGCCCTGTCCCGCTGAGGCCCTGGCGCTCTCCTCTGCCCCATCTTCTTCCAGCGCCCACCCTGTTATCTCCTCTCCCTCTGTCCATTCTCTCTTCCTGCCTTCCAGCACCACAGCCATCCCTTCCTTCTTCCTTCCAGCTGTCCTCACAGCCTTCCACACCCACACACTCACCTTCCCGTTCTTCATCCACCCACCGTCACCCTGTCCTTCCATCTCTTCATCCACCCTTCTTTTCTTCCAACCCATCTTTCCATCCCCACACCCACCCTTCCCCTGTGCTTCCATCCATCCTTCCACCCCACCCATTTGTCCCTGCATCCCCCTTTCCACCCCTGCTGCCAGCCAACCCCTCCATCTACCCAATGCCCCTTCCATCAGCCTGTTTTCCCATCACCTTACCCATTACCTGTCCTTCCTTCCATCCGCCCATCTCTTGCATTTTCTTTCCTCCATCTACCCACTCACCACCGTTTCTTCTGTCTTTCCATCCATTCACCCATTTCCTTCCTTTCTTCCTTCCTTCCTTCCACCCATCTATCCATTTATCTCTCCTTTCCACAGCGGTCCACTCCCCAAATGCCGACAGACACCCTTCCTTCCACCTGCCGCTCCGCTCACCCATCCTGCCACCCACCCGCCTCCTCTCCCTCTCCCCCTGCCCCACAGCTCTCTCCCTCACTCCTTCTCTCCTCCCTACCCCAGCCCACGGGATTTTCTATTCCTATTTAAAAGCTTCCCCGGCGGGGTCGGAAATCGGATTTCCTTTTTCCTGGACGCGTTTCCTGGCTTCGCCGCAGCGGCGGGGCAGGCAAGGGGGAGCGGCCGGGGGCTGCGGGGACGCTGCCCGCGGGTGGGCGCTGGGGGGTCGCGGTCCCGCCTGGCTCCAGCACTCCCTGCACTCCACCCGCGCCTCTTTTTCCCCCAGATCCAGTCGGGGAAACTTTGTTCAAAGACGGGAAGAGCCAGGCCTGGGGGTCTCTCAGCCCCGGCGTGCAGAAAGGTAAGAGCACTGCTGCCCCTTCCCCTGGACAGGCCCCGCTCCCCTCGGCGGGCACGGAGCAGGGACCCCGGGGCACTCGCATTCTCCCCCGCCCAGCAGCCACCGGGGACCCTTCCCCGTCCTTTCCCGGTCAGTGCCCATGCAGGACACAGCCACCGCGGAGTCCCCGTTCCCTGCGGCTGCGAGCGCCTCGGGCTGGGAGCATCCTGCCGCCAATTCCCACGGGAAGAACGGCGAGCCCCGACGGTCGGAAGCCCCCGTCCCGTGGCATCAGAGGGGAGCGGGGTACTCATGCCCCCGAGCCCCGCAGCGGGGAGAGTGCAGGGTCCTAGCTCCGGTCTCCCAGGAGCTCCGGGACATCCGACGGGGAGGGAGCTGCCAGCCATCCCGGGAGTGGGGAGGGCTAATCGGGGCTCGGGAGATCCGTTCCTGCGAGTGGAGAGGAGAGTTGAGACATCATCCGTGAGGGAGCTGCCAGTGAAGTGCTGGGGCTCGGGCAGGGCTGGGAAGTGATGGGTTCCCGGGAACCGGAGCCATCCGTCTGGAAAAAAACACGCAGGGGGCACAGGCATCGGCCAGTGCTGGCCAGGGAGCAGGCTGGAGCCTGCTTGGGAGTGTAGCAGCACTGGGCATCGCGGGGCCAGCACTGCAGTGTTTGGGCCGTGTAGCTTGCCTGTTTGCAAGGAGACGGGGACCAGGGGTGCTCTGAGCAGGAAAAATGGAGCCCTGGTTTAGTGGTGGGAGGGGGAGAAAAGATGGAACTGGGGGAACACTTTTGCCTCTGCACTGCGGACTCTGCCCAGCCCTACTCTGAGCACTGTGCTGCAGTGAGAAGGATCTTTTTGGATCCCTGGATATTTCCTTAGGGAGCTCTCAGGTGCATTATCATGGCACCCTGTGGCGAGCAGGATTGAGCCTCACCACCCCACCCAGACGCACCCCCCAGCACGTCCCTGACCTCCTTGCATGGGGTGGAACACCCACGGGCGGGAGATAGCTGGAAGCCAGGGTGGGGGCTGTGGTGATGGGGAAGAGGCAAAGGCTGCAGCTGCACCCTAGGGACGGGAGATCCCCCACCTTGTTTCCATGATGGGGAATTACAAAATACAACACCTTGGAAAGACGTGGGCTCACCTGCCTGGATCGGGATGTCTGAGTGGGTTTTGGTGGAACAGGGATGGATGGGGAATGGCTTTTCCCCACTTCTTCTAGAGCAAGATATGGGGAGCACCAGCTAAAATAGGTGGGTCTAAAACAAGCAGAACAAGGTGGTTCTTTGTGGGAAATGTAGCAGAGCTGTAGGACTGCTTGCTGCAGAGCTCATGGATGCTAAACCTCCATATAGGATCCAAACACCTTTAGACAAAATAATGGTAAAAAAGCACAGGTATAAGTGCAAAGGCACATCCTCCGCTCTGGGAAGAGACTGTGCTGCAAGTGCTGGCATCATGAGCAGGGATGTGCAGGGGATGCTGCTCAGAGGAGGCAGAGTGGGGTGTCTAGGTAAGCGCAGGGCTGCTCTGCAGGGTGGCTGGGTCCCAGCAATAGGATTCCTCCTTGCCCAAAGGTCCAGACTCCCTCTCCTCTCAAGACTTCTGGCCAGACTCGATGGAGCATGTCCTTGTGCCACCCCATGGGCATGTGGAGGTGTGCCAGGCTCCAGTGTGTGCACAGCCAGGCACAGGGGCACCTCTGGCACCCACTGAGGATACTCCTCAGTGCAAGATGCAGATGCAATGGCCATGGCTCAGGGAGGATATTTTTCCTCTGGAAATAAGGACCATCAATGAAGCCTGATTTAAAGCCACAGTAGGTCATGCTATGGCCTCATCTCTCCCTCTCCTGTACCTATCTGTGCCTCTCTGTGGTGTAGTCCAGATGAGTGTTGCACCCTGACTTGAGCTGACCATGGAGACGTCTGTGCAGGGCACAATGTCCCTAGAGCAGGGGCTGTGCTGTGACACCAGCCCAGTTTCAAGCAGGCACAGCAGTGGGGAGTATTTGTATTGGGATAGATCTGGGTTCTGCCAAGATATCTCCTTCTTGGGGCTGCCGATAAAAGAACAAGACCACGTCCTCACATGAAAACAAACAAGTAGGTATTAATCTTCAGTGGTGTGTGAATGTGGGAAGGATGGGGAGACCCTGGATCCAGACCCACTGCAACCTGTGTTGATCTCTTAGCACTCCTACTCCATCCCAAGATGCAGGGGCTCCTTCTCCTCCTCATACCTGGGGTGTAGGGTGGGGTTCGGATGTTGCAAAGGAGACATAACCTTGTTACCATCTTATGTGTCTCTACAGCAAGGAAGATGCAATGAGGTGCAGCCAAAACCTGGGTGTGGGAGGGGGCAATATAACAATGGGTCAAGGTGATTGGGGCACATCCCGTCCCTCACCTCGTGCCCTGGGAGGGAGCTTTAACCTCTCCGGGGCCCGGCCTTGCAGGCAGCGGGCAGATCCAGCTGTGGCAGTTCTTGCTGGAGCTGCTTTCGGACCGGGCCAACCTGAACTGCATCGCCTGGGAAGGCACCAACGGGGAGTTCAAGCTGATCGACCCTGACGAGGTGGCGCGGCGCTGGGGCGAGCGGAAGAGCAAACCCAACATGAATTACGACAAGCTGAGCCGAGCACTGCGCTACTACTACGACAAGAACATCATGACCAAGGTCCACGGCAAGCGCTACGCCTACAAGTTCGACTTCCACGGGCTGGCGCAGGTGTGCCAGCCGGCCACCCCTGATCACGCCCTCTACAAATTTCAGGGCAACCTGGCACCGCTGCCCTTCTCAGGCATCTCCAAACTCAACCTCATGACTTCAGGAGTGACACCGGCTGGCTTCTCCTACTGGCCTGGCTCCAGCCCTTCCCTCTACCCTGGGCATGGGCTCCAGCCCTCAGCCCCATTCAGTGCCATGGCAGCCTCCCACCTCAACAACATGAACAACCATTACCATTAGAGTCTTGGCTGGGCCAAGTGGATGCTCCATGTCCCTGGAAGCAGGGGATGTGGAGTTGGGAAGCTCAGCGGGGAGGGATGAGGGATGGGATTGTGCCCAGTTCTCACTTGCCCCCTTTTATATTTGAAGTGGTGTGGGGGACAGGGGGGGTGCTTGCAGGGCAGCTGGGTTGGTTCTCTGATGTGGGTGGCTGGAGGAGAGAAGCCATCTAAATTTAAGATGAGGAAGTATCCATGATCCTGGGAACAGATGTGGATACCGAAAGCAGGGTGTGAACAGAAGGAAAGGCCATGGGCCCCCCTCCTGGCAGGGGCATTTCCCCACCTTTCCTTTGCAACATGCTGCCCACTCCATGAATGTCCTTAGCTCTGCTCTCAGCCTCTGCCTGCCCTCCCCTCTCCCTGCAGAGAGGAGTCAGGAGCTGGGGCCCCAGGCCAGCTATGTCCATGAATGAGGGTCCCACTGAGCAGGGACAAGGAAAGGGGACCTTCCTTGACCACTTGATCTCCTCACCTTTGTCTCCAAAGGCTTCCTTTCCTCCATCCCTCCTACACCTGCTGCCCAAAGGCGGCTTCCTTCAGACCTCAGGAGAAGCCTTGGTCCGGAGGGCAGATGCTTTCTGTGGGTTCACTCATGTCCAGGGCAGGGCTCTGGGATTGGATGTGCCAGGGACAAGTGTGGGGCACACTGCCAGTCCTCAGGTCAAGGCCAGAGCCTGGAGGCAGCACAGCCCGGCCTCTGCAACTCCGCCCTCTCCCCAGTGCCCGAGGATCACACCACAGACAGTCCCTGACATCCTGCACATGAACCCGTGTCCTGCTCATCACTTCCAAGATTAATGCTCCAGTTTTACTCCAGCTTTAGCCCCTCACATGCAGGGCTTGGTGAGACACCCTCCGTAAGTGTGAACATCCCCAGGGACAAGGCAGGGTGGGCAGTGGAGCAGAAGAAGGGATGACAGCGGGACTGGGAGCCCCAGGCACCAAGGGGCAGCCCTGGGTCTCTGCCCCTGGGTTCAAGGAGCTGCCCCAATCCTCCAGAGCAGGACTTTGGCCCAGTGGATGCAGAAGAGCTGGGCATGCTGAGCTCCACACCGGCTGGGGGGTGGGATTGGTCTTCAATAAAACAGAGAGGTGCTGTGACCTGTGTCCTCTCCTGTCTGAAGGGAGCTGTCGAGAGGGGGAACCACCCAGCAAATCCTCTCCCATCTGAGCCAGAACACCTTCAGGGCTGGGGTGGGAAGGATGTCGCCAGTGTCTGCATCACCTTTTCTCCAAGCACCCCCTCTGGTTCTTACAGCCCCCAAGAGACAGGACAGAGCTGGAAACCCCTGGGTTACTTGAGACATCCCTTCAGGGAAGTCACATATGCTGTTCTCAGGCTCCCAGGCTTGCAACAGAGACCAAACTGGCTGTGTAGGGGGAGTCATGCAACTACCCAGACCATGGGAGGAGTGGCCAGCCCCCACCTCCTCTCCCTTCATGCCCCAGCTCACAGCAGTTCCCAGATCTGGGGGCTCCATGCTGCCATTTTTGCATCCCGCCAGGGTCTGGTCACTCTCATAGCCTCGGTGGCATCTGCTCCAATGCATCCTCACTGCCCTAATCAGCTTAAGGGAGTGGGATTTGATGCCAGCGTGTCCTGCAGGGAGAGCTCAGGCTGTGACGTGGGGGGCCTGATGCTGCTAGCAGAGAGCCCATGGGTGCAAAAGGAGTTGCAGGAACTGGGTGGGGGGCTATCCCTACCTCCAGGCTTTCTGAGTGTTACACAGCCTGGTTCCCAAGGTCGGCAGGAGGTGAAGTGAGGGGGAAAGGGAGGAGTTACCCGCATGCAACCAGTGCCGAGATAGGCTGGAGACACCCCCTGCCCCCAAGTTCGGCTTTACAAGGACAAAACAGGGGAAATGGCCACAAGTGGCTCTCTCAGAGAGGGGCAGAGGGCTGTGCCCTAGCGGGGGAAGCCTGCTTCAGGGCTTAGGTAACTGCGTGACGCAGGGCAGGACACGGATTAAGGGATGTGGGTCACTAGTAGCTCCTCCCTTCCCCCCCCTTCCCGTCCCCCTGCCAGTGTCTGCACCAGGGAAACCCAGGTGAGTCCGGCCCCCGCCTCACGCCCGACTCTGCAGTCCGGATCCCTGATGGATTGAAGGCGGGACGTGCTAGGGAAAAGGGGAACTTACCTTTTTGGGCGAGGGAGGACCACCGCGGACACCCAACAGGCTGCAGCTATGGCTGGCTTCGCTCTGCTCTGAGCTCACCGGGCACAGTCCCAGCGCTCTGTCCCCAGGCTGCCAGCCCTGCCCTCCCCAGGGACCGCAGCCAGGAAGGAAGCGGGAGGGACACCCATGCGGGACTACACCAGCGCTGCTCTTGCCTGCCTGAGGATGCAGCCGCTGTCACCATGGCAACTCGGGATGCTCCCATCCCCGGGCCCCACCGGGAGCCACCTCCCCTCACATGTTGAGCTTATCGGAGGGGTGAACAGGGCACCACCTTCACCCAGCCCAGCCTCCCCCCTCCTCAGAGCCCTGTCTAACCCAGTCCACCAGCAGTGCTGCTTTCTGCAGGTTTCTTCAGTCACCAAAACCACCGGCTCGGAGCAGACTGCAGCAAAATCCTGCCAATGGGCAAGCAGGGCCGAGCCCAGCGCAGCTCCCCGTGGAACATCATCCCTGGCCCTGAGCAGGGGTGCCCAGCCCGCGGGGCAGATGGGGGAGCACGGTCTCTGGCAGTGGGGTGCAGCAGCTGGTGGGGAGCCTGTTCTGTGTGGCTGAGAGCTGCCCTCAGTGCACCCATGGGCTTCCAACCTACCTGTGGGGAGTCCTTAGGTGTCCTGTGCAGGATGAGATGGGGAACACAGCCCCAAGCTTCAGCCCACAGCTTCAGCCTGCGCTAGGAAGAGTGAGGGAGCAGAGCACATGGCCTGGCAGCTTCTTCTGCTGCCCTGTGATCAAAGGAAAAAGGATTTTTTTTTTCCTACTAAAAAAATAAAAACAAATCTTTGTATCTGGCTTTGCTCAGCTAGCAAGAGGGCTGCCCTTACCTCAGCCTCTTGTCAGTATAACAGGGGGATCCCTCCAACTTCTCCAAAATCTTCCAGACCCCCAGTAATGGATCAGAGGGGGAATGGAGTGGTCCCTCTCCTATTTTATTGAAATCATGTTGCCATGGTCTTCATTTCTCATCCTGGGAAGAGCCTTTGCAGCACAGCCAGGCCATGCCTGACCTGGGGGACACAGTCTGCCTCCCTGCCCACTCCTGCAGCTTCTCCAGCTCTCCCAATTCCCACCTATTTCCTTCTCTCCTCATCCCGGCTGCACTGGCTCCTCAGCCCCCTACCCCCAAGCTACTGACTCACATCCTCTCTCCAGACGCCACCTCCCTTTGGCCTGGCTCCCTGCAAAGTGCTTCATGACTTAGTGTGGCTCATCCAGAGCCTGCAGGTGCAGGCAGCCAGGCTCCAAAACCCTGTGTGAAGTCCCTCCAAGGAAGCAACAGTAATGCTTCCAAAAGATGCTTTCTCCCTTGGCAACGTGCTGAGGGCTGGAGCTGTACTGCCACCTCAACACCCAAACCTTGTCCCTGCTGCCACCAACTCTCTGGTGCCCATCATGGGCAGCCAGGGAGAGCGTCCTGGTGCCACTGCTGCCCAGCTGTACACTGAGACCTTGGTGTGGGCTTTGCTGAGGGCAGGAGCTGAGTAGCAGGAGGACTGGATTAATGCGCTAATGCCAGATTATGCCCTAATGCAGGACTTCTGATGAGGGAGCAGTCCCTGCTCCAGCCCAGGGGACGCTCACTCCCTGGACCAGACTCCCCACATCTGCCCTGGGTCACAGCTTGGCTCTGCCTGGCTGTCCCCCAAGGAGCTCAGTCCTCAGGGGTGACAAAGGACTGAGACCGGCAGGGGACACAGCATAGGGAGACCTCCATGCTCAGCTCTCAGTGAGCTGGAGCTAATGACCCAGGCTGTACAGTCCTGGCCCTCTCCTGCCAGGCTCTGTGGCAGGATTAACCATCACAGTAGGGCTCCAAGGTAGCCAGTTCCCCTTCCTCACCTGCCCCAGCTTCCCCAAAGCAGAACAGTCCCCAGTCTGTGCTCCTCAGTCCCAAACACATCAGCCAGGCAAGGCCACAGGCCATGCTTTGGCTACAGTGGGAGCCAAACTCTCTGCCATCCCACCTCCCTCGATTTCATGCCTGCCACTGGGCCACCCTCGGCACAGGCAGAGCTCTTGCAGGTTTCCACCCAAGCTGGGTGTGTCTTCCATCAGATGAGACCCTGGGGCAGGATTCTGCCCCTCCCTGGGTACAAATATCTCATCAGCCAGTTTAGTCTGGGACCCATCATATTGTCTCTGCCATTTGCTGCCATCTCCCTGGGTCATTTTGGCCACAGGCACCCCACTAGCAGCTGTGACTGAAGTGCCATGGAGCAGGGAGGCCACCAGAAACCTGCACCCACAAGCCATCCCCATTTCAACAGAGCAGGAAGAACCCAAAGCTGCAACAGAGCCACTGTTTGAGTGGCTCCCACAGAGACAGAAGAGAGACCTCCCACTTCCATCTGCCTCGAGGAACATGTTATCCATCATCCAGGCAAACGAGGAAAGACTCGTGCAAAAAGCTGGGCCAAGGCAGGTCCTTCACCAGCCATGCAGGTGCTGGGTCTGCACCATCCAGAACATTTTCCTCCCATGGAGCATCTCCAAGTCATTCTGGGGGATGATGACAACTCTTAATAGCAAAAACACAGCTTCCCTGCTGTTTATCCAACAGGAAGAGGCATGGCTTGCCAGGCTGGCTGCTCCAGCTGCCCATCACCTCCATGCTCCAGTGCCATGGCCAGCTCTTCTAGCCCACGGTGTTTGCTCCACAGACAGAGCAGTCAGGCAAGGAAAGTCCCACAGAGCTGTTTTTCCATGACTCCAAGGAGAAACTCACCTTTCCATGTGTGACTATGAATCCTTGGGACCCACTGCCACCCAGGGTGCCTCTAACAGCCCCATGCACCTTTGGGAAGGAAGATAAGGGTGCTATGGCCTGAGAAGAGACCTCCTTGGGGCAGGAGGAGCCAAACCCACTGCGGGTTGCAGTGCCCATCTCTGCTGCTGCCATGTGGAGCAGATGGGGCAGCCACTGGGAGGCATGGAAAGGAGATGTGTTCCTGCTGGAGGAATTTCAAACTAGGAAAGTACTGGGATCGCTCACCTGGATTCCTGCAGTGATTGATCTCTGACTTGGCCCTGCTGCTCCACCTCCGAGTCCCAAACCCAGTGTGAATCCTCCCACCCCTGCAAGCCCAGACACTGCCATGCCCTGTGGCTGGCAGCACTGGGGGCTTCACAGACCCTCCTGAGAGGGTCTCAGTCCCTCACTGCTCCTCAAGGAGCACTGGTGGCTGCAGAGATCAAGTTTGGGGACAAGCTCTATCCATTCCCCTTGCTGCTGCCCAAGAGCTGGCTCCTGAGTCCAGACCATCAATCATGCAGCAGCACAGGGGTCTGGCATGTCAAATCACACCATTTTTAAGAGTGGAAAACCAAGCTCCCAATCCTGAGATTCCCACCCTCAGTACCCAGCCCTGCTTGCGTTCTCTCTCACGTCCCCTTTGCCTTGGGGGGCGCAGAAGGCTCCCAGACAAGGCGAGATTAGTGCTCCCCCTGCCTCACTCCCCCCAGCAGCTGTACGAGGTCCTCTGGGGGAGGGAAAACCAGACATGTCTACCTCCCTCCCTCCAGTAAGGCTCTGGCTGAGCCAGTGATGCATATTTAAATGCATGGAAGCATCTAAGCTCCTCTCTCATTCCTTGACATTTCCAGAGACTCCAAGCTGTCTTCAATTACCAGTCTGCAATTAGCTCTTCCTAAATCCCCCAATGAGGCCTAGCACTCTTAATCAATGAAACACAAGGGAGGAGGGGAAGGACACGGCCTCACTGCAGCTGGAAGCATTTTAAAAGGCTGGGGATTGAAGCCGGAATAACCCTGTGAGTGTTTCTAAGGAGATCTGTAGGGTGGGAAAATCCTCCAGTGCTGGGAGGCTGTTCAGCTCTGTGGAGAAGACTCCATAAAGCCCTGCAGCTGGGAATAGAGATCACTGGACAAACACCACAGCTCAGGGTGGAAATAGCTGGCACCAATGGCTCAGGTGTTACCCTGTGATGCAGCAAACAACCTTGCTTGATTCATCTCACTGTGCCTCAGTTTCCCTCTCTGCAAAACGCTGGGAGAGTCAGGGCTCTCCCAGCAGCCCCATAGGAGCTCTAAGGCTCCAATTCCACCAGTTTAAGGCAAAGTTACCTTTCTCATGACAAGACGTGGATATGGCCGAATTTGGGGTGGGTCATGAATGCATTGTGGCCCAGACAGCTCACCACAAGGTCACATGAATGTCGATCTAAAAGCAGGGACAAGAGCATCCATAAGGAGAGGGAGGACGGGAGCAGCATTGCTCTTGGTGGGTTTACACAGCCATGGAAAAGCCTTGCACAGCATCCTGCCAGGTCAGCCCCCGTCACAGGGACATCTGTGCTGTCTTCCTGGCAGCGCAGCTTTGCCTGAATGAGCCAGATTGGGCCTAATTAGCAGCTCTGCTGATGCACACAAAGGTAGAGAGAATCCAGCTTACCCTCCATGACCTGCAGAGCCAGCACAGCTCTTCCCAGCTGAGTGGAGCCCGAACGCCTGGCTCAGAGGGGCTGTGAAGCACTGGATGCAGACCCCGACCACAGAGCATGTGCGGCAGCTTCTGCTAAAGAAGGCCTGGCAAATTCAGTACCCTGAAGCATAGCAACCAGCTATAAAAAAGGCAAAGCCTTCCTGTTCTCCACCCCTCTCCCTGGAGGTCTGCAGAAGCACAGGGCTGGTAACAGGGATAGCAGCACAGCTCCCACAGCCTGCTGCTGCCAGGGAAGGGAGCCCAGCCCTGCAGAGCAGAGATAGGGAGGAATGAGGTGAGGGAGGGCATGGCTTTAGGAAAAATAAAACTAAATTAAAAAAAAAAAAAAAGGAGGTGACATGAACTGTGGCATCCTGTTAAAATTCATTGTGGCAGACAGGCATCAGGAATTTCCATCTGGAATGGAGGAGGCCAGGAGAGCTCACAAGGGTCCAAGAGACACTCAGGTGGACCAAGACTGGCCTTGGGCACAAAGAGGGGTGAAATTTTGACCCCCAAGTCACACTGGGGATTAAAACCCCCTTTGGGAAGTAGGGCCCCCCATCCCTCTTGGGGAGGAGTGGGCCATGACCAGGAGCTTGGGGTGCTACCCCAATTGCCCTTGCACCCCACAGCCCAGCAAGTCCAGGAGCCACCACCAGGCCCATCCAGGCCACCTCTTTATTCTCCAGTGAAGCAAAGCAAGAGGAGAGGAGACCCCCCCTCCCATAGCAGGCCCCCTCCGT
Source organism: Monarcha castaneiventris obscurior (assembly GCA_026261815.1). NCBI lineage: Eukaryota > Metazoa > Chordata > Aves > Passeriformes > Monarchidae > Monarcha > Monarcha castaneiventris. Next base: position 6,968,118 of record JAMPIT010000467.1, read on the forward strand.
TTGGGCACCCTAGGCCTCCCCTGGCACAGACCCCTCTTCCCGCAGCAAGCCAAGGTGGGGGGAGGCATCACCCCCTGTTTCGGGGGGCGCAGCGGGGGGGGTTTACCCGCGGGGAGGGGCGTGGGCCCCCCCAGCGGCTCGAACAAAGGGGCGTGCGAGCGGCTCCCGCGGGGTGAGGGGCAGAGTCGCCCATGCTGGGGGGGGCCCATACACCACACGTGGCCGGGGGGGGATGGGGGGAAGGCATCGCCCACAACACAGAAACCCCCCCAGCCTTGCCCGCAACCGCCGCCTTTGTCTGCTCAGGCGCGGCAGCTCCAGCACCACGGACAGCACCGGGAGCGCTGCGGAGGCGCGGGGCGGCCCTGCCCGCACCGGGGGGCTCGTTCACATGCACCCTCTGCCTGGGGCACCCGCCACACCCCAAACCCCCCCGGACCCTCCTGTCCCCGACCCCCCCATCCATTTTATCACCCCTTCTTTCTAGAGAAAACGCATCCAGGAGCCTCCGCTCCTCCGCAGCCTCCCCCTCCCCCCCTTCGCGAAGGTGGGATGGACTCCACTCCCCCTCCCCGGTCTTCACCGCCGCCTCGGTGTTCCGGAGCGCAGGCCCCAGCTGCGGTCGGAGGCGGGGGAGGGGGGCAGCCGGATCCGGAGCAGGGAGGGTCCAAGCAGCGTCTCCGTGGAACTGACGGCTGGGGAAGGGGGAAGGCGAGGAGGATGCGGGGGCAGGAGGGGGAATCCGACAGTCCTTCGCCTCCCCCGCCCCTCGGTGCGCGGCCCCTTCCGCCCCGGGGCCGGGGGCCTGGTACCTCCCTAACGGTCCAGGCTGATCGTCCAGTGCTTGGACCCGTCTCCGCCCTCGCCCTCGCTCTTGAGGTCCTGGAAGAGTTGCGTGAAGTAGTGCGGGTCCGCGTTGATTCGCAGCATCTTGGCGCTGAGGCGCTGGATGATGCCCAGGCAGCGCTCCCAGAAGCGCCCCTTGTCTCCCTCCACCAGGAAGGGCTTGAGCGGGTACGAGATCTCGTTGCCCATGTAGGAGTAGGCGAGATAGAGGCAGGTGAGGAAGGCGGCCTGCAGCTCGGCCTGGCTCCCGATGTCTTCGCCCCGCAGCGCTTCCCGGCACAGCAGGTAGACGAACACCAGGTTGGCCGGGGTGATGAAGCCCTGGTCCTGCCAGCCCTGCAGCAGCAGCGAGCGGTCCACGCTGCGAAACCAGGAGATGAGCTCGCCGGGGCTCAGCTCCTTCAGGCGATAGCAGCGGCGGCACACGAAGTCCCCCAAGCAGCGCAGCAGCTCGCCGGTGGACGCCTGCACCACCACGCGCCGCGGAGAGCCCGGGGGGCGAGTGCCGGCCGGCGGAGGCGGCGGCGGCGGCTTTCCCCCGCCGGAGCCCGGGTGCAGCTCCTGCGGCGCCGAGGGCACTGTGGGCACCGGCACGGCCAGCGGGCCCTGCTTGGCGCCGTCGGCCGGCCCCACCACCGACTTGCGCAAGTTCTCGCGGTTGCGCTGCACCACCAGCGGGTCGGGCTGGCCCGGGCCCCCCCCTGGGGCCCCGCCGCTGGGCTTCGGCGTCACCTTCTTGGTGCTCTTCTTCTTCTTGGCCGAGGCGGCCACCAGCCGCTTCCAGGTTAGCGCCGAGATGAGCACGCCGGGGCGCTTCAGCCGGCTCTCGCCCTTGCCCGGCACCCTTCCCGGCGCCTTCTCGGCCAGCAGACCCCCGCCGCCGCCGCCCTTGCCCGAGGAGGCGGCGGGGGAGAGGGAGAGCACCGTGCCCATGCTAACGCCGAGCGGGACGGGCGTGCGGGGGCCGGGGCGCCGGCACCGCCCATAGGAGGCCGGGAGCTGCGGGGGAGGCGGCCCGCACCGGGGCCGCGGTGCCCGAGGATGCTACGCCGCGCTCGTTCTGGGCTCGGCGCCCGCCGCTGCAGCCAGCCGCGGCCCCGCCGCTCCCCGCCTCCCCGCCGGCAGCCAATCGCCGCCGCACGGGGCCCCGGTGCGCCTGCCCCTCGCCGGTGGGCGGTGATGGGGGGAGAGCGCGGCGCGGCTTTGCCCGGCGGCCGCCGCCCCGGCGTGACCTTCACCGATGGGGGACTCGTTCGGTGCGCCCGCCGGGGCGGGGGGGCTGGGGCCTGCGATGCTCTCACAGACCTCCGGCCCTTCGTGTGGGGACGGAGGGTGGGAGCCCAGAGGACAGGGGATGTGGAAGGGGTCTAGGGAGGGCTTCTCAACTCGGCTGTTCTTGCCAAGGTCTGCTCTGTTTTCTTACCTACAAGGGGAGGAATGAACAATCCCAGACCAGCAGAGCCCCCTGGCCCAGTGGTGCTAGGGGAACACGGTGGGGAAGAAGAGCCTTTGAAAATGCTAGAGGAGAGGCCGAGGAGGGGTGGGGATCAAGAAGAACGTGTACTCAGAGGGCAGCTGGAGAAGGCTTGGGGTGGGCGCAAGGCTAGCCGTGACTCGGCAGCCAACATGAAAGGTTTAGGCTCGGTGGGCGAGCCTCGTCTCTCCTGAGAACCAGCCCAGCCCTGGGCATGGCTCCACGTGGAGTCAGAAGGTGCCGTGGGGGAGCATCCCCTGACCTGCTGTGCAAGCCTGGGGTCCTTCACCCACCCTGCCTCTTCCCGCTCAGCTGTGGAAGGAAGATTTACCACCAGGCTGACAGTTACCAGCACTGGGCCAAAGTCAGGGACCTTGGAGAAACGGGAGGAGACCACCTCCATGTTTCCAAGACAAGACCAGCCAGCCCTGCTGTCCAAGGCTCCCAGACCCTCAGGGAAGGAGGAGAGGGAAGAGATGCTGCGCTTCTGCATCATTGCAAATGGAGGGCAATAAACCAGCCACATGCATGTGCATAGATGCTGCTTCTCCCTCCATGGATCTGAGCCTGCCATAGATGTTGCTGCTTCTCTGTTCCATGCAGGAAGATCCCCCTTGTATTTCTCATGAGCTGCAGCCCTGATTTCTACGATGGGTGCCAGGCATCCATTAAGAACAGAACGCCTCGATCACAGGGACTGCTCCTGCATGTAAAGCGCTGGGAGAGGCAGCTGGGAAAGGTTTCAGGGAGAATGTCTCAAGGATGCATTTTGATACAGCGTTTTATGTGTGAAATGAACACATGTTGTTGCCAGGATGTAGCTGCTGCCGGATGAATCCAGGCTAACAGGCGGTAATGAATTATCAACTGGGAGGAGCTAAGCCAGCCCCCCCTCTCCCCTCCCCACTTCCTCCTGCACTGCTGATGCTGGAGGTGTTTGCAAAGAAAGCGCAGGCTCGGAGCCATGTTTCAGGCTTCTACACTGGCCTCCCGATGCTTGGGGGTGACTTGCCTCATCTACAGGCAGGGCAGAAGCTATGAGCCCTGGGCCATGGCAGGGAAGAAGAGCAAAGTCTCATTCCCACATATCCTGCACTGTGGCCAGCCGCCATCCCTGCAGTGGCATCTGCAAAGAACAGGCACGTGTAGGCACAGACCCTCAGATGCAGAGGTTTGCTTTGGGAGTGGCCAGAACCAAAGTGCATCTGGGCCAGCATCACCTACTCAAGGCCAGCTTAGGCTGGGCTGAAGTAACCATGAGGATTTGGTAAAGGGGTTTAAATACAGAGGAAGAAAATCAGGACAAGGTTCCTGACAACAATTAAGTCAGCACCTTTAGAGATACATAGCTGGTTTCAACCCAGCCGAGAAGATGGAGGAGCCCTAGGGAGAGGGTGGGAAGGAGCTTGTTGTCTTTGCTCTCTTTGCATGTTTAAGGATTTTCTGGTGTGCACACATGGTTTCATCAGAAACCCACAGCTGAATTTTTCAGGTGAAGAAGCAGAGACCTTCCTGCATATTGCTTGCTCCCGTTGAAGTAAAATTGCTCTCCGATCACTTCACCAGAAACACATGAAGTCTCCCCAACCCTGTGTGAGCTCTCCCAAACTGGCTTCCCAGGACTCATTCATAAAGGTTATTCCTATTTGGCAGTGATGATCTGGACTTCACAGCAGAAGCCAGAGAGTTCCCCAGCCCTGGCTGGGCATGTGGTTACTGCACCATGTTGCTCGGTGTGTGTGCACCTCCTACCACTCCCAGGAGGGGACATTTGGCTGAAACCTCTTTAAAAATCCAGCTCGGGGCTGTTTAGTGATGCAGCTTGAGGCCTCGGCTATGAGCAGCAGAAGAGCTCCAGGGCATTACTCCCTTCTTGCTTGCAGCTTGTGTCTTGCTGCGGCAGCAGCTCTGGGGTAGAGGAGGTCAGCGGGCCCCTAGTCCTTCCCCAAGACAGCATTGCTGACAGTGGCAAGAGCTTCCTGCAAGCACTATGGAATTACCCAAGCCCTACAAGAACAGCAGGATGTTTCTTATGTGGGTAAAGAAGCAGCTTTGCAGCTTACATGGGAGGCAGCCGCACTTCCACGTGAAAGAGGAGGATCTTTTCCCCACTCTTTAGTTTTACTCTTCAGGCTCAAGCCCTGAGGCTGGCAGGCAATGATAGAGCACATGCTACATCCTTGAGACCATCTCTGCTTGGCCTCTTTCTTGGTCAGCTGGCAGGGAAAGGCACAAAGCAGGAGGGGAGGGCAGCATTTCCCTTCCCCGAGGAATTTAGGTTCCCCCCCAGGCAGCAGGAATGACATGCCCCCAGATGAAAGGGAGGAATGAAGTAGGTTTCCAGGCATAGTCAGTCTCAAAGCTCTCAGACTTCTGCCCTTGGCCAAATCTTCAGCGGTTGGTAGGGTGCATTTGCAGGAACACTGCTGGCATACATAGATCCTCTGTGACTAGGGGTCAGTCTAGCAGGGCAACACATACTTCAGTCCCATGCTATCACCAGCAAAGGGATGCATTCTTGTCCAAGCCCCTAATCTGGGCTATGTAAAGGGGTATCCCTGTCCCTGAATCAGGGGTGTTCCAGATGGGAAGTTGGAGCACTCTGCTTCCCAGCACAGCTGACAGGGCTCTAGGGATGGAGACAGGTGGGAAGACAGCAGCAGCAGGGGAGAGAAGCTGGTGTAAAACCAGTACTGTAGGCAGTACTGTAAAAAGTCTTTGAGAGAGCCAGCACTCTGGCTGGATCACAATTTCCCTGTGGGTACCTGGCAGTCTCCCACTCTGCTTCACCCAACCTGAGCCTCCCACCACACAGAGCTGTGCAGCTCTGCCTGGTTCAGGTGGAAATGTGGGGGCAGCTCAGGCCTTGGCTAAGCTCATGCCAACTGTCGCATCCTCTCCAAACTGTCTCCAGCATGATGTTCCCATGCTGGGGCTCTGGCTCAGAAATGCATAAGCCCTCAGCCTGGGGCAGGGCAGCTCTCCTGGCACCCCCATGACATAAAAGGCATTTTGGAGGGTCCAGGGTCCCCTAGTCAGCTTCCAGCCTACTGAGCTATCGGACACGGGCTTTGTGATGGGTCCTGGCTGAAAGCAGTTGGCACGTCCCCCTGCCTGCTCCAGAATGATGAATGAGCATGTGTTTGCTGGCTGGCTAGAGCTGTTCTTTAATAGCTCACTTGCTGTGCTGTGGTCTGTCTGTACTGGCAAAGGCAGGCAGGGAAAAGGACCGTCTCTGTGGCAGCAGCTGGCCAGCCAGCTCCTGCTCTGCTTTACCCATGGAGACGGAGCTCAGCCTCCGTACATCTCTCAGTGAGCGGGTCTGACAGCCCTGACGCCCCTCCTCCCCAGGCTGCACAGTGGAGAGCTTCCAGCAGAACTCCTGCCTGTGTTGGGAGCCCCGGGGCTGGCAGGATGTCTGCAGTGCCCAGGGAGGAGAACCAGCTTGTGCTTCTGAGCTCCCCAGGTACCATGGACCTCTCCCCTTTTCCATTCCTGATTATCTTCCACTGGTTCCCTGTGTCTGTCCCAGCCCTCAAGGGCAGGGGGCCACAGCTGTGGCTCCACCAAAGCTTATCCTGCAGTACCTGCTGAGTGTGGCTCAGGGTGGGGAGCCTGCCTATGGTGGCTGGAGGAGCCTGTGCAGTCCCTGCTCCAAAGCCGGCCCTGGATTCACACAGCAGAGTGAAGCAGAGCACAGCCAAGTCGAGCAACCCTGTTGCAGCCCCTGGAGAGACGCTATTTTTGTCCTGCCATTTGCTGAACGGTGGTGATGGGAATGGCTCAGAGAGCAGGAGAAAAGCAGCTTCTCTGGGTGGAAAACATGCAAGGCAGAGGCGGGCTTGAATCACATGAAAACACATCTCTGCTTCCTAATCTATGGGCAGAGAGATGGGTCCTAGCACGGGGCTGCTGGTGGGAAAGGCGAGGTGGTCCTTGCTGGCATGGGGGTGAGGATGTGGATTGATTGCCATCAAGGCGATGCTTCCAGCCCACCTCCCTCCCAGGACTGCTGCCACTAAAGCCCTTGGGGAAGAAGCTCCCAGCGCTGAGTGGAACAGGAAGGAACAACTAGGAGGTACCGAGTATCGCTTAAATGTCCGCCAGCACATCTGTAAGGTCTCGAGGCAGGAGAAAACCCACACGGACGCAGGGTGGTGGAGGTTGATGAAGGGCTAATGATCCCCCCTGCAACCAATTCAGGCTCCGTCAGTAGACGCCCTGCCAGCGCAGCCCGGGGAGGTGACGGGGGTCTCTGCGCCGGAGCCGCCGAAAGGGCGATGCGGAGCTGGGAGAGCCGGGGCGCGGCGGCGGCTCCGCGGGGCTCGGGGCGGCCCGGGCCGGGGCTGTGCTGCCCTCTCTCGGCAGCCGCCCTGCTGCTGCTCCGCCCTGCTCGGGTCCCCTCCCCATCTCCAGGTTGTCTCTCCAGCGGCTGCGTGCCCGGCCCATCGCCGTAACTCCTTGCCTCCCTCCGCTTTGGGGAGCCTGGGTGTCAGGGGCACTGGCATAGCTGTGGGGACATGCCGCGGCTCTGAGGGACAGCGTCTGGCTGCCCATTTGGTGGCTGTGATTCCTTCCTGCTGTCCATCACCCCCCTGTGATGACCCAGCACCTCCCAAACCGCCAGAAGCAGGGAGCATCTCTGGGGTCTCCTGGCGGTGAAGTGGCTGTGGATGAAGGGGCTGAGGGCTCTGTGCTGGGATGGAAGGGATGCCGCAGGGTGCTGTGTGTGAGGAGAATCCTGGGGGAAGAGGCCAGAGGGACGCATGAGGCAACAAAAGCATCTGTGCAAACACTCCTCCATGGCGGTCAGCAACGATTTATCCAGGATCATGTAGATGCTGGGTGTTGAGCCCAGGACCTCTGGTTTCTAGGTCCGAGTTGTTCCCGCACCTCCCTGGCTGGCAGGAGCTGAACAATCCGGGATTGCTTCCGTCTCGCAGGCAGGCGGCTGCCTTTATTTAACCTCTGCTGCAGACACATGGGGCACTCAGTACGCCACGGGCAGCTTGTGGGGGCACAGCTGGCTCTGCACCAGCTCTCCTGGTGCTCTCTGCTCAGGCTGTGCGCCTGTGCAGATGCAACTGCGCGCATTCGGCAGCACGTGCATCCACAGGTCGATGCTGCCTCAGCATTCCCAAGTGCTGGAGCATCCCAAGCCCTGGGACGAGGCTGCATCCCCTGGCTCTGTTTCCTAATAGTGCCAGGGAAGGCAGAGCCATAAGCTTGGGGATGCCTCGTTTCCGTGGTGTGGCCAAAGGGCCTTGGTGATACTTGGTGGGGGGGTGGGGGGCTGGCTGTCCACCAGGTGGAGCTGCACCCCACGTTTTGATGCTGCCGGGGTGGCCCTGGGCCAACCCTGGCCTCCTGCTTCTTTTCCCTATCCTGGCAAGGAGGGACCCTGGCTTTCCCCAGCCCTCCGGGTGCTGCACACGGGAAGGACAAGCATGCACGTTGTGTACCTATGCTCTGGTGACAAGCGCTGACCCCCAGTGGTCCCACTTGCCCAGCAGTATTTGCCTGCTTGCAGGCAGACAGTGGATATTGACACGGAATTTTGGAAGCCTTCTCCCCAACAGCGACACAAGGGGACTTGGGAGATTGTCCTCAGTGGTGCTCTGGCCTCACGTTTTTGCAGCGCTTGTGGCTGACTGCATTCACTGCACAGAGGATGGGGTGAGTCCCAGCTTCTGCCAAGCTCTTCACGTGAAGTGGATCTTGCCCATTCTAGTCGTGTGCGGGTCCCCAAGGATCCCCTGGCCTTCTGGAGCTGCTGCTGGCCATGCCACCGGCTCTGCTGTGGCCATTGATGGAGAATTCCAGGCTGTGTGCGCTGTGGCCCTGTGCTCGAGGTGTGTCTGCGCAAGCATGGCAGCCTTGTGAGACCAAAAAGACCGCGAGGACCTCTGGGAGAAGAGCCTGTCTTTGCCAGTCCTCAGCAGCCCTGAGCCAAGGACTGGCAGCCTGAGATCCAGCTGCCTTAGCTTTGGGGGTCCAGGGGTGTTTCTGTGCTGATACCATGATAACCCCCAAAGACAGTTTGGCACCCACCAGACTCCTCTCACAGCCCCAGACCTGCCCCATGAAGCTGGGACCTGGAAGATCCCCTGGTCAAGCAAATCCACAGCCTTCTGTATCAGCCTTTCACCCCTAATGCTTGCCAGTCCCATGAAGGGTTCCCATCACAGACTGTCCCTCCTCTTTCCATGGCACCCCCAGAGTAGGACTGGGAAGGCAGGGCGCTGGAGAGGGTCTGTCTGCCCTCGGTCATGGCCAGACTGGGGGCCTGGAGGAGAGTCTGCTCCTTGCCTGGTGGGATGCTGTCAAGCCTGGTCTGCGGTAGAAGCGAGGGAGGCAGCTGTACAGGAAATAATCATGGCTTGTTCCAAGATTAAATCACTGGCGGGAGTGCGAGAGAGGATAAAAGGAGCCGTCTGTCATTAGAGGGAATATTAACCCGGCAGCGGGTCGGGAGGGGGGAGAATTTTATTCCTTGCACTTGCTGGCTGCCAGGCCCGCTGTGCACACAGGGCTCAGCCCTGACAGCATCTCTCAGCAGGACATGTGCCCTCCCTCCCCAGCTCAGCCCACGTCATGGGCCCTCCTCCCTCCCTGCTCCAGGGACGCGAGCTTCTTTGAGCAGGAGCAGAAAAATGATTTTCAGTGAAGTGGGGAAACTGAGGCAGCCTTGTGCTGCATGTCTGACACCACATGGAGGCACTGAACCTCTCTGTCCCTCTGTATGTTGCTTCTTGCCCTGCCCAGGCCAGGTCTTCTCCCAGTTCCTGTGGATGAGCTCAGCATGGCACAAAAGGTTCTTGTTTGGTCTGGCCCTTATCAGGGACCTCCCTCGAGGCCCTTTGCATGGGAGCTGGGCTGGAGCTGGAGCAGGTGAGGCCAAGGAGCAAGGGAGAGGGCAGAAGGAAAACAAGAGACCAGCTGCAAAGTGGTGAGCTGGCAGGGAGATAAGATAGAGGGAGAAATGCAAAATATGATGGATGGCAGGCAGGAGGGAATGTGGGAAACTACAGGGCACCTTGGGTCAGCCCAGCTGGGAGACACTTAGCAGGTCAGACCCTTTGGAGGTGCCAGCCAGCCATGGTGACAAGCTCCCAGCGCTGCTCCTGTGCCCTTGCCCTTGGGCTGGGACCTGCTTTCAGGCTGGTGAGTAGCTGAGATGGGACCCCAAGACGCCTGTGCCCTGGTGACCCTCAGCTGCTCCAGGGCTGTGTGGGGACTGAGCATGGCCCTGGAGAGCAGTCACAGCCCTGCTGCTGGGGTTGCTGCAGGGAGGAGAGCCATGTTCTGTGGGCCAGATCAGGGCTGCGTTTTACAGGCTCTCCCGTGCCAGGATAAACAGCCCCATGGGGTTCGGGGTTTGCAGCAAGTGGTTGATGAAAGCCTGTGGCCCTGTGCTTAGGACTTCCTTCCCTTTGAAGGAAGAGTCCTGGCAGCTTCCCAAGCAAGAAGATCCCAGGTCCTTCCCCCTTGTCTTTTCTTTCCCCTCACAGCCCATTCCCTCTCCAGCTGAGGCCTGGGCTAAGATAAGATGAGCTATCCTTGTCTGCCTGATCCAGCCTGGTGCTACCCCACAGAGTCAAGCCCTTGCCTCCATGCAGGTTGAAGCCCCTAGTGTTCAGCCTTCCCACATGTGGAAGCCTGGCTGTGTGCAAACTGCTTGAGACTGGTCTGATTTTGCCTCACCAGCTTCCTTTATTAGCCTCCTCCCCCTCTGGGGAAGTGGTTTGAGAAAGGCCAGTGCTGTTGGGAGCAGCCAAGGCAGTGATTCCTCCCACCAATGCAGCAGAAACAATCAGCATGCACAGTTGCCTCCTCAGCATCCACAGTCAGTGCTGGCAGGGCCAATGGGTACTTACTGCTGCTTGCTGCCCATCCCTGGGCTCCCGATTTAGCCATGCCTGCTGTTCTTCCTCACTAAGGAAAGGCTCCCATGGCACCAGCTCTGTGGTACCAGGCTCGGGCTGAGATCTGCAGGGGTGTGCACACACGTCCCCCAGCACTCCCCAGCTGCTCCCATCCCTTGTACTCTGGACACAGGACCTGGAATGGATGGAAGCCCTCCAAGCTCATCTGGAGATCACTGCAGGCTTGCACCCGGGGCAGGTTTGGCCCTGCTGCACACAAACCCCAGCGAGCAGCCGTTGCCAAGACGCTGCAATTTCCAGGCCGACATCAAAAAGCAGCTGGGGATTGGCTTGCACACGCTCCCACACAGCACATCCTCTCTGTTTTATGAGTGATGTTTTACAACATAAGTGCTGCTATATTAAGCCACGCATCTAACTGGAAAAACAGGAGATGGAGAAGCAAGAGCAGCTACCTCGGTGCCCACAGATGCTTTAACAGGGTGTAAGTGAGTCCTGCCCCTGCTCAGGTTCTTGCCTACCTCTATCCCCCTGCCTGGCCTGGCTCTGTGCAAGCAAGAGGCAGGCATGGGCACCTTGCCCTTGGGCTTTGGATGGGCTGTTTTCCCACCTGCTGGAGTCCCCATCCACCAGCTCTGCTCCGGGGCTGGGCAGGAACAGCAAAATGGGGCCAGTCCCCATCTTTTGGGGCAAAATCTTTGCCAGCTGCAGGCTATCAGAGGCTTCAGCTGGCATCTTTCAGTTCCTAAGCAAAGGCTGTGTGTTTGGAGAAGGCCAGCCCTTCTCACTGCCAGGCAGGTGGAGGGAGAAGGGGTCTCCTTTCCGGTGGCCCCAGGAGGGGCTGCTCTCTGCCCACAGCTGCATGAGCACCTCTGTAGCATCCTTGCACCCAGATGGCCAGGGCAGTGCCCTGTTCTCCCTGTGGCCCTGAGAAGCAGGGGGAAGCAAAGGACTTGGGCCCGTGCTCCCTGGATAGACTCTGCTTTTATTCCTTACGACTCCCCAGGTAAGGACTGGCCCAGAAAGCCTAGGCTTTCAGCAGCTCACATCATTGGCCCCTGACCTGGATCCCCATCCCTCCTCCATGGGGGTGGGCATAAAGAGTGTGGCCGTGCTGTGCTCTACCTGGGGACGGTGGAGGGAGCAGTCCTTGGCAAGCCAGGACCCTTGCAAGAGAGCAGTAGAGTTGATTTATGCTCCTGACATTTCTCTCCCGGTCAGGCAGAGCTTTTAATAAAGAATGAGTGATTTATGGCTGCTTTTAAGTGGGAAGGAATGTTACCTAAGGCAGTCTGCCCCCAACACCCCTGCCTCTCTCTCACTGAAACGCTAGCATCTGGGCTTGCAAGAGGGGAGCAAGAGTGACTCTCTCTTCTCCTGTCCTCTCCCCACAGCCATCCTGCCCTGTTCCTGTCAGCAGCACCCCTGGCCCTGCCTAGAGATGCCCCGGAACACTGCAGGGAGCAGTGTATCCCCTGCAAATGCCCCTCGGGGTGGGGCAATGTGCAGTCCACAGGCCACTTCACACACAGCAGCGATTCAAGGAAAGCTGCTGTCCTGAGACCCCTCTGAGAGGAGCCCTGTGGTGGCTGGCCTGGGGACAGGATGACAGTTCCACAGCAGTTGTCATGGTTACTGGGTACTAATGGATGCGGGCATGGCTGCTCCCCGGTGATGAGCAGCTCCAGATGGAAAGGGCTGCCCTCCACCTGCCCAGCTGCAGCCATTCCAAAGGGGGCTTGGCCATGGAGCCACCACCATTCCACAGCTCCCCAGCTGCTCCAGATCCTGAGCCAATGCTGGCCTAAGCCAGCTCCAAACCCAGAGGTGGCAGCAGCTTGCAGCTGAAGGAGCTTCTTGGAGTCTGAAATTATTCTGGGGTTTCCTAGGGCAGATAAGGAAAAGGACGTCTCCACTTCCCTCTCAGCCCCGCTGCCTAGGGGCAGCTGGAGAAGACCATAGGGTTGGGGGACGTGGTGGTCTGCAGGACCAGGGACACAACAAAGCTGCAGGTCCCTGCCAGCCCCTTTCCCCTCTGGAAAGGGCTAATGAGTGAGGACAGAAGATAAGAGCAGGGGCGGAGGGAGCATCACCCAGACTAAAGCTGCCCCAAGAGGCTCCCAGCTGCTAATGAAGATAAAGTGCCCAGTTCCTTTTCTTCTCCCAGTGAAATCTGGTGGCTAAGGGGGAAAAAATGCTTTCAAGTGTATTCATCTATAACATGGCCTGGGAGGCAGGGATTCCAGCAGGGGTGGCGGCCAGCTGAGACACTGATCTCACACTTGACACCCATACACACACACACATGCATGTGCAAACACCCCTCCACGCAGGCTGCACGCAGGGCGTGCGAAACACCCGCAGAGAACGAGCACGCAGACATCAAAAGCCCGTCTTTCTCTGCATCAAAACCGCAGCCGTAGGTGAAGGCAGGTGTTGAGCAAAACACCCCCTGCCCACGCCAAGCACCCGCATCAGGCTGCCAGATCCCACACGTGCCCTGAAATGCACATGGCAAGCGCAGCGCAAACACAGGCACGCAGCACGCCAGGGGCCTCTGCCCATCACCCGCGCATGTGCACGCACACGTGTGAGCACACACACACCCACCCCCCGTGTGCCTGCATCCTCACCTCACCCTCAGGCCTGGCAGGCGTGCAAATGCAGCTGATATTGCGTGGCCATGGTGGGAGAGGGCAAGTGATGCCTGAAGAGACCCCAGGGTAGAAGTCGTTTGGGGTGACTCTAGTGTTTTATTGAATGTGTGAATAAATCTTGTTGCTACTGATGTTTGTGGGAGACAGGTTTAGGGGAAAATGGGCTGAGGCTCTCCTGTGTCATGGATGGATGAATTCCTACCCCATCCCACCCCCAGGTTCTGTCCCAAGCCCTTCCCCTGCCTGTAGTCCCACAGTCCAGCCATCAAAACTTTCCCTAACCTTCATCCTAACCCGGACTCACAATACCTACAGAAAAGAATCACACTTCTGTCCCTGGCCTGGGAGCTCCTCTACCCAGAGACCCCTCCAAATGCCTGGAGCAGACATGTCAGGGGCAATGGGGCTGCATTTCTAAAGCATCAATTCCCACTCTCTCTGGGAAGGGTTCTCTACAGCCCTGTGCTAAGTTAAAAAAACCCGGGAACTCTCTCTGCCCTTGGAGACCTCTGTCATGGACCAGCCCACCTCCAGGCTGTGAAATGCATCCTGCAAGTGCACAGCCTGTGTGCCAGATCCTGCTGGGATTGTCCCCAACCTAGGCTAACCCCTAAACTGTGAGCAAAAATTGTCTGGATCAGTGCAAGCTGGCCCAAGACAAAATCATACAAGGACAGTGCTAAAAATTCCCGTAGGGACAATCCCACTGCTGTGCCTGGCAGTGCCCTGGGACTGTTTGTTTTACCAGTGCAGACATAACCAGAGATTCCCGCTCCTTTCCTCTGGAGGCTTTGAATTAAGCGGCCTGTTTACAGAGAGGCAGCGAGGGAATAGGAGGTATGTGGAGGGGGGGGAGCATCTCCTCCTCAACATATCTGGCAGCTAAACCTACCCTAGACCCACCAGAGACCCTCTAGGCATCAAAGCATAGGATTCCAGTGCCTCAGACAAGTAGAGGTGCTGCAAAGAGGCTGAATCTGGCCCTGTTGACACACTTACGCCTTCTCAGTATCGTGCAGGGGGTCATGCCCAGCCAGACCCCACTGCCTTGTTGCAATCAGCTGCTGTATGAGCTGGGCATGAAGGCTGGGAAGAAGTGCCCCACAAGCCTGGGGCAGGGCAGACGTGGCAGGCACAGATGCTGTAGGCAGGTGCATCATCACTCGCTAGGGCTGGCTTGGGCAAGTACACCACTATCTCACAATTCCAGCTGCCACTAGCAGCTGCTTTGTGCCTCCCAGCCGCTGGTTATAAATTCAGATGGATCTGCTTGGCTGGGGCTGGGGGCAGGAAAAACTAGATGGATAATTGCACATACACCCCCAAGTAAATAATGGGAATGGGGTAGAGAGGGACCAAGCTCAGGGAGAACTAGGAAAGCTATGGCAAGGAAGGCTGGGAGTGGCATGGGGACAAGAGCTCAGAGCCAGGGATCAGGGGACTTGGGGCCAGAAAATAACACCTGGTGAGAGATGAGAGGTAACATTACCCCTGCAGAGTGGGGTAAAAAGAGCAAAATCAGCCCCTGACGAAGCTGCCGGTGCCCGTGGCCGGTGGCTGCGCGGTCCCAGCAGCCCCGCACGGCTGAGCCCCGCTGAGCTGCCCGTGCTCCTCAGCAGAGGGCAGTGGATGCACACGTACCTGCCTGCACACCTGAGCTGCACCCCCGTGGGCACCCGCACACCCAAGGGCACGGCAGCGGGGACCAGCGCTCGGTGCTCCCGGTGCTGCCGGCGGGCTGAAGGAACGGGCTGGCGCCCATTGGGAGACAAACAGGTCTGCAGGGACGGGCAGGTGAGGTGGGGGCTGTCTGCCCTGCAGCACATCCATGGGGCAGCCAGCGAGGGTCCCTGCTTGCATGACCCCAGCCCATGCCATTTCCACCGGCGTTCATCACGGCAGCGAATCAGAGCCCTGGGCAGCAAGGATGTGGCCATAAAGGCAGTCCCGAGGCTAGGAGGTGCAGGAGAAGTGTCCACATGAAGCTGTGGATGGCTAAACTGGAACCCCTCCTCTATTGCTGCACAGGGGGAGGTGAAGAAGTGTCTGCATGAATGTGGGCAGCCTCCGGGGTCAGTGATCCCTGTCAGAGTATAAAGGGGGCCCCCCTATAGCTGTATAAGGTCCTTATTTTCCTACCAGGAGGAGCACTATAACCATATAATCAAGACCACTATAGTGGTCTAAGGCACATGACAGCTTCAAGATTCCTCCTCCACCTGTGGGAGAGTTCCCTGTGCCAGCCCATCCCTGTGGGAGACAGAGCACCATCCTCTCCCAGTGCATCCCAGCCTCTCTCAGTATTTCCGGCCTCACTGTCTTGGCGATGCCTAACCCAGATCGGCTGGGAAGAGACAGGGCAGGCCCGGCAGCTGTGGAACATTCAGGCCAGATGTGGAAGGTACACTTTACAGCAGCAAGCCATGAGGAGGCTGCTGAGCTGAAGGCCTGTACTTAGCTGGCCGCGACATGGCAAGGGAAGAAAGGACATTCCTCCCTTAGGAACAGTTTGCGCACATGGCGTCATCCCCTCGTTATTAGGAGGGAAGCCACAGAGAGGGTGTTCCCAGACCCCAACCTCACCACTCCTCTGCAGGCCAGGCTGGCCCCATGAAGGGTGGTGGGAGCTGGGCAGGGAGCAGGGGTCTTGTGGGATGCTGCCTTTGCCATCTGATCCCCAAGTCTCTGTCGCTCTCAGCCTCTTGGCTTGCTGGAAGAGCAGGAGCCATCCTGGCCTGGATTCAGTCAAATCAGCACTTTGGGTTGAGCCCAGCTGTCACTAAGCCCAGGCTATGGCTGAGCATGCCAGAGCCTCACCAGATGCTGGGGTATGTATGCCTTTGCTGGCCATCCACTTGTGGCTGTACTGGGTGATGGGGAAGCCTGCAGCAGCGCTGGCTGGAAGAGATTCCCAGCCCATCCTGACAGAGGCTGTTGTCTGCGTTGCCAGGAGAGGCATGGTTTGAGGAGCTTGGCTCAGTGTCCCTTCCCTGGAAAACCCTCCCAGTAGAAGTGCCTGCCCTGGCCCAAGGTCCTGAGACCCTGCTTGGATGGAAGAGTCCTCAGTCGGTGCAAGGCACTGAGCCGCTCCATGCTGGGGATGGGAAATGCCCTCTGCTCCTGTTCACAGTCCAGCAGAGCTCCTGCTAAGACAGTGGGCATGTCCCAGTCCCCAAGGCCTGTCCCAGTCCCACCAGCCCAGCTTCGCAACAGACGCAGTCAACACTGAGCTTCCAAGAATGATTTCCATGCTAAGGAAGGACCAAGCTCCCACACCAGCCCTGCACGAGATTCTGCTCCCTGAGCCCTGCTCTAAGCTTACACAAAGCCCTGCCATGAGATGGGGCTTGGGATGCCAGAGATGGAACAGAATAGTGTGACTTCAGAGCCAGGAATTACAAACTCAGAGGGATTTTCAGAGACCAGGGAATCCTGGAAAGTAGACCAGAGAGCTTGTTCCTGGCTCTGCCAAGGAAGGTCATGAGTTATCAGAGTGGCAGCAGGAGGCAGACCTGGTGATTCAGAGCAACAGCTTGGGTGTAGGATCCTACTTGCCTAAAGCCAGAGGATGCTCCAGAGTGATGGGACAGAGGGAAGGGCAGAGCAATACTACTGCTTTTGGAGCTGGTTTTGTCCTGTCAGGAGTAAAGCTGCCTTGATCATCTTTCCAAAAACCCCGCACGTTTGACGTCTCATGACCTGTGTACTGGGAAGGGCAAACCCCGAGCCCATAACCATCCAACGAATCTAAGGTCTTGGAGAGAAACAGACCCAACCCCTCTGCCAGTGTTTCCAGCAACCACAAGCCAGCAGCCGTGCCCAGGTGTCGGGAAACATCAGAGCACGTGTCTCCTGTCCGCACGGGTGAGAGCGGCGTGTGGGCGTTGGGACACACCTGTCCAGAAGAATCCCAGCAAATTACTTCTCCTTGATGTCTGCCGGTTCGTCATGGCAGAAACACGGCGTGCAAAGGGCTCGGTTTAGAAGGAGCGCCGAGGGGTGCCAGAGCTGAGTCGCTGCCAACTCACCTGTCACTCCTTGCACGCTGCCCCGGGGCTCGCAGGCTGGGGGGAGGCAGGTGCTGGGGAGCCAGCTCAGCCGCCGAGCTGCGGCCGAGGGAGCCAGCGGGGAGGGAACTGCCTCTCCTGGCATCCTTGCTCCCACTCCGCCGGGGGGAATGTGCCTGTGGAAAGTGTGAGACAGACCCGGATGTATTTTCTGCCCCCTCCCCATGAATTTCACAGAGGTCTTTGCAGTGGTGTTGATGGGGTGGTTGTCCTGAATTCGGAGTGCTCAGTATGGGGGAGCACAAGACTGTGGGGCTGGGGGAGACCTGCTCTCCCCTGCAGCCAGCCAGAAAGCCAGAGGCTGGGTGTGTTGGGAAGGACCAGCAGGCAAGAGACCTGCAGAACAGACCTTCCTGCTCAGTGACCAGGTCTTGGGACCAGGCAGAGATGAGTAGCAGGCAGTGAAGGGGCCAAGGGGCCATGCCTGCAGAATTGGGGATGGTTGGGGTCCACAACAGCTGCATGGGGAGGTGTCTGGATGCCGTGAGGTGCTGTGCAGCCTCTGCATATAAACCCACAAGATGGTTGCCCAGTGTAAGCCAGACCCTCATGCTTTTCTTCCACTTCCTGTGAGCCAGCAGAGCCGTGGGGCAGGCAGGCTCAGAGGGGCTGACATACGCCCCTGCAGCCAAGCAAGGAGCCTCTCTCAGGCTGGCTTTGAGCACATGACCCTGCTCAACAAAGCACACGGGCATCTCTCCTGCACTAGGACCTCCCCTGTGTGGGCACAGATGAGGAGCAGATGTGTTCTGGTGGGCACAGCACCTGGGTTAGAGATGTGCTGCTGTGAACCTGGGCCCCAGCCTGGTTTGGTGAGGGTAAGCATGTGAGCCAGCTAGATCCTTGCCTTTTATTATGAGGTTTTAGTACAGAGACACACAGTGTGTCTGGTTGGTGGCAGGGGATGTGCTGGGGATGGGCCAGGGTGATGGTGGGGATGTGCAGCTTAGGAAGGGATGTCAGCAAGACTGGGCAGTGTGGGCAAGGACATGCTGGAGAGTCCTGGAGACACTTGCCAGCATGATTGAGGGACCAGCAAGCTGAGAGGTGGCATTACCACCAAGCAGATTTGCTGGTGATGCACAGGCTGGAGGGTGCTGGCAGTGAGCAACACAGAGCCCAGCTGCTTGGCTGAGCACAGCGCGTGCAAGGCAGTGCCAGGACAAGGACAAGGGCAGGTTATACCTGCAGGACAGGAGGCTCCACTTCCATGACGTGTGACAGTGGAAAGGGCTATGGGAGCCTGGGAGCCAGCTCTGCATCATGGGCACCCCACAGCCCCATGGGCATTAGTGCAAAATCCATGTTGCTGCTAGATCCCAGTGACAAGGAGATCTGACACAAGAGAGACCTGATCTGTTTGTCCAAGGCAGTGGTGGGTCTTCCCTTCTTAGCTGAGAGCACTGCATGTGCAAAATCTTCCCCTGGCAAGGAGGGGCCATGTTCCAGTGCCATCTGGACATCAACTTTAGTGGGCATGGACACGCATTTGGATGCTTCAAGGCTAAAGGAGCTTGTTCCAGCAGCTAGGGCTTGTGTCCTACCAGACTAGGAGCATCTCTCACCTGCCCACAGGAGTCTGTGGGGCCTGCAAGGGTCCATGAAGACTGGCCCAGCAGATGCTCTTAACTCTTGGAAACCCTGTGCCTTGGGTCTTTGGCCAATGGGGACCAAAAAGTCTCTCCCAGATGAGGCTTTTTCTGCTAGTCAGTCATGATCAAGATGGGGAGGGTTACGGCCGCCACCCCACTGCTTCTGCCCTCAACCTGGCTTCCAGATAAACGCTGCCAAGACACGGTCAGGCTGTGACCACCATCTCTTGGTTCAGATTAGGAGGCCTCACCGCCAGCACCCCATGCTGCTCTCCCAAGGGTTTTTGAGGCCATTGTTCCACGGGTGTTTGTCACCAGCATTTGGGATAGAATTGAGGCAGCCCTGCCCCAGCCCCCTCCCTTCAGTGCTTTGTCCTGCTGAGGAATGGCTGATGGGGAAGGTTTTGCAAGGCTCCACAAAGTAGCCACCTGGCTCCACAAAGTAGCCACCTGGCTGCCTGTCATCTGAGCAGCACGGGATGGTACCTCCCAGCCACGAAACCCTGGGGAGATACTGAACAAAGCTCAACTTGTATAAACCAAGCCAGCCCTGGTGAGGTGTCTGCCACCTCCCTGGCCTCCTGCCCTCCCTGCTCAGCCTATCTCAGCCCACATTTAACAATTACCCTCTCTCCACACAGCTCCCCAAGTGCTCTAAGAAATGCGGGCCAATTCCCCACTGGCAACTTCTGTCTGCCTCCTGGGAGTTACGTCAGTGGGGAGTTGGACCGTGCACATCTTCTGTGCAGCACCTGGCAATGTGGCAGCCAGCACCAACCCTGAGCCTGCCAGGGGTGATCCTGGGCATCGGCAAAGCATTCCCAGGAGGCAACAGCATCCCTTCTGTGCCCCAGCAAGTGAAAGATAGTGCCCTGCCCTCGAATTGCAGGGAAGGGGGTTCTGGCAGGTGCATTTACCTGAGCTGGAAGTAGTCCATAGGGGTGGATTTAACACCCTGGCTTTGGATGTAGGAGAGCATCAAGCCAGCAGGGCATAAGGCAGCATGTTGTGGCTGATACTTCGAGTATCGATCACAACTCAGCACTCTTGCAGAGTGTGCTGAGATAGTCTGACCCATCCACAGTGTGCCTGCCCTTGGCTAACAGTGCAGAGACACTGTGCAGAAAGTCAGCCTGAGGGACCTGGAAGCCGCCACCCGCATGTCCAGCTCTGTCCCCTTGCTGCCAGCATGCACAGATGGTATCTGGGTGTTAGGGACAGCAGGAACAAAACCAAGTGTCTCCCAAAGCATTGCCACTGCGTGTCCTGGGACAGCCGTGCCCAGCTGTCATGCCACAGCACTGGACTCACCAGTGCTCAGCCTGGCATTGCCATAGGGTGCGGCAGTGTGGGCTGTCCCGTCCCTCCCTCTCCCTGTACGGACGCTTTGCTGTCACCATGGCAGACAGTGGCGCTCCTCCCCGTGTCGGCAGGACACACCACCTCCTTCCCCGGAGAGACCCAGCTGGGCCAGGCTCGGCATGGGAGGCTTCTGGTGTCACCAGGCTGGGCGAGCAGCGAGGAGCACGGTGGTGGTGAGTCAGCACGTGGGCAGAGGGGCCCAAAGCTCAGGAGCATCGTGCTCAGGGCTGCGTTTTGGGGAGTACTGGAGGGGCTGGGAGGTAAGGCAGGGAGCAAGGGTCTTCTGCACCCATCTCTCCCAGCTGGGACCATCCTCCTTCACTCCATCTTTTCTCCTAATCCTCTTCCACCCATGCAGCCTCCTCAGCCCCTGCCCTCTGCTTCCCACACACCTCCTCTTCCGTGGTACCCAAGGGACCTCTAGGTAGGGCCGAAAGACTGGAGCAGGGGACAGGACTGGGGGACAGTGCAATGATGTAGCACCTTTGTGCACAGAGTGGGACATCCTTCATGGGCTCATTCTGCAAGAGATGACATCACCCAGGATATTCTGGTGATGTCTTATTGTGGGCACCTCCCTGGCTGGTCTCCAAGGGTGCCCATCACTAAGGTACCCAAGTGCACATGCTTGGTCTGTTGGCTCTGCAGCAGACACAGCTCTGGAAGTGGTGGTGCAAGAGAGTGAGGTGGGTGGTGATGGGGCCCAGAGTGGTGATGTGGCCCTGCCATCCCCTTGTGCCTCTCTCTGCCAGCCCTTCTGGGCACAAGATGGCTCTTTTATCTCCTAGATGGCTGGTGCCAGCTCTGGCCTGGCTTTTTGAGATTCCCTGTGCTCTTACCCATCCTGGCAAAGGAGAGAGAGCCAGCAGCTGGCCCAGGGGCTGGGAAAGGCAAGGAGACTCAGATACCCACCGGGAGGTGGAAAATGGCCCAGAGCAGGAAGCACAGCTAGGTGGGGTGTTGACGTCTGCCATCTATTATTCCCGCTCTGCATCAAAAGGCTGAGATGAAAGTGTCTGGCCACAACCCTCACCACAAAAACGTGGACCCCTCTCCTGAAATTACTGCTCCCCTTGAAGGAGGTTGCCTTTGCCTGAGTGGTGGAGGAGAAAGCCATGTTTACATGCCAGGTTTCAAGTGCCGCTCACCAGCTGCTTCACTGTAATTACGTCGTTAGGAGGGGATGAGTTGCTGAGGCTTGGTTCTGGGGTGTTTGTTTGTTTATTTGCAGCCCCAGTGTGGGGCAGCTGGAGAGGGAGAGCCACTCTGCTGGCAGCTGGAGCTCCAGGCTCCCACCGGGCCTGGCTGCCTGGCTGAGGGATGCTGTGGTCCCTGGTGAGCATGGGCCCAGGCCAGCCCCAGGCTTTGCAGTGGCACAGGGGAGAAAGGTGCCTGGTGGAAAAAGACCTCCCCAGAAGAGCAGGGATGGAGTTGCATCCCCAAATCATAAAGTGCTGGGACTGTGGCAACAGGAAGCTTGCAACAAGAATGGGGAGTCAGGAGGCTCCAGGAACCACACAGACCAATTGCATCTGCAGCTCTGCTCACAGCCTGAGCACCCCCTGAAATGTGCATGGGCTGGTCCCCAAGTCAAGCAACACAAGTGCCTCACACCCCTGCCCAGTTCAGCCTTGGTTCAGAGCTCTGCTTCCTTGCAGGCACGCCTGCCATGGGGCATTCACATCCCGAAATGCCTCCAGGGATGTCTCTTCAAGGCATCTCCTACAGCATCAGCATCGGGCTACAGAGACTACACAGGACCAGGCTCCCTCTCAGTCTGGGTGACACGTGGCATGAAAGTGGCACCAGGAACAGTATTTCTGGGTCCTATTCCCAACGTGGCTGTTTCTTGCTGCGTTATCCACAGGAGCTCTGGTGTGTTGGCACTGGAGCTGATGCATGCATCTTGCAGGCAGGTTGCAGGGCTAACCTGCCAGCTGCTAAGAGTTTCCAGGGGAAAACTGCTTATCATCCAGCACATCCCGGGTTTCCCATTGCTGTCAGGCTCCGCTTTCAGCCCAGCCAACACAACCTGAAGGGGAGCCCCTGCACGTCTGGGGTATCTGCCCTGCAGCCAGGGCTGCTGCCCAGGGACCTTGCACCAAGTAGCCACATCAAAGAAAATCCAGGACGCTCCATCCCATGACAGGCTTCAGCATCCATGAACAGTGAGCATGACACATCATGACAGCACAGATTACTTCTCCTTGTAAGGCTGGGCAGGCAGTGTGTGCAGGGAGAGGGATGTGGGGGGCAGCAGCAGTGCTGCTGCCTTCCACTTCACAGCCACTTCAGGCTTGCTGTGGGTTCTACATCTGGAGGAACATGGCAGAAGTCTTCTCCTGATTTTGCATCTCTCCTGTCACAGCCTCCAGCTCCTGAGGACAAGCATCCTCCAAGCTTATCAGCTCACCTGGCTCAAACGCCTCCAGCACTGCATACTCCTCGGTCCTGGCTAAAAGCATTTCAGCATTCTGGTGCCATCTTGCTAGCCCAAATATACAGAAGTTGAACTCCCAACCCTTGGCTCCCAGGAGGTTTGGAGCACATCTTTAGGCAGCACAGGGCTACCAATATCAGCGCAGCTTCGCTTAGCAAAACCCCTTCCTCCAGCAGGTATTTACCCCAGCTGCTCATGGCAGAGGATTAACACTGGCAATGTCATGGTGCGGTACATCCTTATTTTTACGCAGCTGTTGCAAACAGCTGGAGACTTTGGCTTCAGCTTTTTCCTCATTCTTTACTTGGAGCCAGCCCTTTAGGATGCCCCCAGGGACACGTGCATCAGTACTTGGGCTGAGAGCACAATCAAGCACGGAATCTGGGCGCCTTTTGGGATGACACATGCTCCTGGTGTGGTGCAGGGACTGTGATCAGCGGTGCGGCAGAGGGGTGCAGCCTGTCCCAAGCAATAGGAGATCCTGCAGCAGCAGAGGCTCAGCTGTGTGTGAGCAGTAGGGGTGAGGCTCACACGGATGTGTCCCTGTGCATGTGACAGGCATGCAGTCCATGCAAGCATCAAATGAGAGCAAGGCACCAAGCACCACTGCGTCTGCTTCTCTTTGTTCCTTAGCTGTGTTGCACATCTCCTCATTTCTGATCCTCGCTCAGCAACTCCCTTGGCAATTAATTCAAGCAGCGATGCTGAGGCTGGAGGGACCCAGTAAGACCACCCAGCCCACTCCCAGCCTCAGGCCAGACCCCTTGCACCTCCTATGCCAGGGAGAAAGGGCATTCTTCCTCCCTCCTTCCCCCCGCAAGACCCGTGCGCTACGTGCAGAGTGTGATGGGGAAGCGGGCTGCTGCCGAGAGGGAGCTTGCCGTTCACCAGCGAGAGTGGGAGGGCGAACTGGAAAGAGCCTCCTCTCCCGGTGGAGCACCACCGCCCAGGCTTGACGAGGTGTGAGCTCCTGCGCCACCCGTACACGCCTTGGGTGCCTCTAAGTGTCTGGGACAGGTATTCATGGTCCGGCGCAGCGTGCCCTATCATGCCTTCATGCCACGGAGCCTGGCAAGCGCCTCCCCTCCCTGCAGCTGCGGCTGTGCTGGAGCATTCCTCTGGGGAGGGCTGCCTCGTACCTGGAGGGATGGGGGCCTGCAGACAGCCGCCTCCTGCTCTCCAAATGTGCTGGGCTCTTCTGCGCCGCAGCACCCTCATCACCTCTTCAGCTTGGTCTCTGAGGAGAGACCCCACTGCAGCCACGGAGTCAGCACTCCCAGCCAGCACAGAGATGTGTTCCCAGGAGCAATTTCAGGACTGCTGTGCAGTTGTGGGGGAGCACCCTGGGATAGCTGTGCCCCTTCTTTCCTGTGCGTGTGGCTGGGGTGGTGTGACCCTCCCCAGGCGGTGCAGAGCAGGAGCCTGATGTGGCATGGGCAGGGACAGCACATCAAGGCTGAGACCTCCCTGTCCCATGAAGGGTCTCTTCCAGCTCCTCACTGAGCGTGGATGGGATAGTCCAGAGGAAGCTGGAATGCTTCCAGATGTAGCCAAAAAGATGGAGTTAGAGGGGATCTTCCCAGAGGGGCAATACCTGTGGAGCTGACACAACCCTGCTCTGTGAGAGCCCTTGGAAGGGGAAGGTCCTACAGAGTGACATTCACTAGGGGCTCAGCGGAATTTGCTGGTCAGGTTGCCCCTTTAATCTTGAAACTGGAGATGGGGAGAGGAAAATCCCTGAGACAGGTAGTTAAAGGCAGCTTCTGGTGCTGCCCAAGCTCAGTCAGAGTGATTTCTAGCTGAGATCACCAGGTTCATTTAGGCACAAAAGAGAAGGTTGGCATGGGCAAAACTGAGACAAGTAGGAAGGGACACATGGGGCACCCCCCATGGGTACCAACTCTGCTGCCCCACCTGCCCCAAAGACGAAAAGAGAGCCTGCATCCCTACTGAGCCCAGCATTTGAGCCAAGCCCAGCATCCTTGCAGTCAGCAGTGGTGAACAGGAGACTGCCAAGCAGCAAAGTCATCTGCTACGGGAAAGAACCCCCCCATAGTGGCCTGAGCTGGGCATAGAGAACAGAGATATCCTAGGTCACAAGTGCCTTGAAAGTGCTGCTTCAGTATCTGCAGTGGCCTGGGTTTTGGAGCAGTGAAACGAATGACCCAGTGACCCACCAGGATGGGTTCCAGCTCCATTTGCCAAAGTCCTGCTGCATTCCTGGCACCCAGAGCCAAGCCCAGCAGGCAGCATGGCACTTCACAGAGTGCACCAGAGAGAAGGACCAAGCCCATACAGCCCCCGCACCCCCCAACTTTGTGACCTCAGAAGGCTGTCCCTGAGAGGCCAGCCCACGCTGACACAGGTTGTGTTTGAGCTGTGCTCTCCCTGGCTTAGCCCAGCTCTTGCCTGCACCTTACAGCTGTGCCCCTTGACCAGCCAGGTTCATACTGCTCTCACCCTGCCCTGGGCCACCTTCCCCCAGAGCAGAGGGGGCCGCGTCGGCCATCTGGCCCTGGCCCCAGTGCGTTGTGGCATCTCGGGGTGTGCCACGTACCAGGGTGCCCCCGGACCCCGCGTGTGCAGAGGGGCCTGGCAGGCACTGCTTAAATCATGTGTTTTGTGTTGGGTTTCTCCCCCTCCTGGAAAGTCCCAGTGCGGAGCGGTGGGGCTGAGCCGACCGCACACAGCTGCGGGCCACCACATGAGAGGAGCCAGCTCCTCGGGGATTACAGAGCCCCGGGAGCCTGGGGAGGAGGCAGGAGCACCCGCGCCGTGGCCCTTTCATCTCTCCCCTGCCTCACTCCCCCTTTCATCTCTGCCTCTCTGGCCACGCTCTCTTTTCCTCCGCTGCCTTTGCTCTCTTTGCACTTGGCCTCTTTTCCCTGC
This sequence comes from Monarcha castaneiventris obscurior, assembly GCA_026261815.1. Lineage (NCBI taxonomy): Eukaryota > Metazoa > Chordata > Aves > Passeriformes > Monarchidae > Monarcha > Monarcha castaneiventris. The sequence goes on from JAMPIT010000467.1 coordinate 6,993,331, forward strand.
CTTCCCCCCAGCCCTTCCCACTGCACCTGGCTATGCTGGCTGCCTCTGCACTGCTCCTGTCACTCCCCTCCTCCTGGACCCTGTGCTTTCATCCCCCGACCCCCAGCTGCCTGCTCCCACCCTCCTGCACCGGTGTCCTGCCCCCATGCTGGATGTGCCCCTCCATCACCTCCCTCCCCAGCCTAAAACCTCCCTTTGCCATGGGGGAAGGAGAGGAGTAGCACAAACTCTGCCCCAGGTGTTCTCCATCCATGTCCAAAAAAGTTTTCCCCCTTTCCCTACCCGTCCTGGTGTCCCCACCAGGCTGCTTCCAGGCTCACATCCTTCCCTGGTGTGCCCTGTGGCTGTCACAGCCGGGCATCCTCTTGCCTCCTCCATCATCCTCATGGAAGCAACGAGCTGGGGATGCTGTCGGACCCTATTCACACAGTGGCCAGGGTTGGGCACTCCCTGTGACAGATCAAGGGATAAAGAAAAGTGCTGGGTACCCTATTGTCGCATATCACAGACTTGTGCCACGGACCAGTGCACCTCACACACTCTCCAGGAGGCCTGGGGTTTTCTGGGCCAGAGGACCACATTTAGGACTGAGACAGTAAAGAACATTTGGGTCCAACCATAACTGCAGCCATTGCAGCAGGGGCACAACCCAAGCTAAGTGGTCCAATGGCTGGAGCTCTCCCTCTAGTCCAGAGGCTCTCTAGGGAGACTTGGTGCCCACCTGCTTGGTGAGGATCTCAGCCATTGGGGTCTGGGCTGTGGAGGACCTCCACATCACCCCCTTCCCAAACATCATACCAGCCTCTTTTCTCATGCATCTCGCTACCTGCTCTCACTCCAGTGCACCCGCTGCCTCTGCTCAGATCTTCTGTCTAAGGCACCCAGTGCACCCCAAACTCTGCTCAGCCCCAATCTTTCCCGTCCCTTGCCCAGCCTGCCCCTAGAGTTTGTCCTACCCCAGCCTTTGGAGCTGCCCTGGCTCCATCACAGCCGTCAGCCCAAGCCCTCCCTCTGCTCTCCATCTCCCTATCCCACCCGTGTCCAAACTCTGCTGGCCCTTCTGCAGGCATGTGGCAGCCCCATGGCCAGGGGCTCCTTTGGAGGACCAAGGGCTGGTGCAGCTGTGGCTGAGCATGGATGCTGCAGTCTGCCCAGCCAGTGGTGACCCTCTCCGAGTCTGGCTGCTGCCAGCATGTCTGGTAACTCAATGAGCTCAACACAGGGGTGGCTACAGCCTTCTCACTGGGTAGGTGACCCACCCCTCATGATGGAGGGCCATGGCATCGGAATGCTGTGCCAGGGGGTGGTGGGCAGGAGCTGGGCCTGTGGGGAGAGCACAGGGCTCCTGGGATCCTATCCCAAGCCAGGTGCTGCCTCGCTGTAGGTACTTCTCCTTGCCAAGCAGGTCAGTCAGGGCCAAACGTTTTTTCCTTTTCGGGGGCTTGCACGGGTGCTGGTGCCAAGCACGACATGTTGGGGCTGAACATCAGGAAAGCCTTGGAGCATCTCTCTGCATCTCAGCTTGCAGCACGGTGCCAGCCAGGCTCTCAGGATGGGTCTTAAGCCATGGCTACTTGCTTCTCAAGCTGAGGAAGCATGGAAGCCAGTGGCCCAGACCAAAGCAGGAGAGGGCCTGCCCTCTGCTCCACTTGGATAAGCAGACACAATGAGGCTTTGCTCTCTCGTGACTTGCAGTAGCCCAGGTGCATCTAGCTGCTTTTGTGGGTCAGCAGCCTACCAGGCTCTGCCAGCCAGCACTGCCAGCCCTGCCCATGTCCATGCTCATGCCACCCCAGTGGGTGGCATGGGACAGGGGGTACCACTGAGAAAGAACTGTCCACTCATGGCTCTGCTTCATATTGTGAGCTCTGATGGGAGCAGGAATGGAATTTGGATGGGGCTGGGCGTTCCCGTGTAGTGATTCCCCCAGGCAGGATCTGGCTCTGATGACTGTTCTGTGAGGGGAAGAAATACCAGAGGAGTTACTCACGGCTCATTGGGGCATGATGTAGCAACTCCTCATCGGTTCCCCCCACCCTCCAGCCAAAGTTCCTCCTGTGATCTCCTGGGGAAAGTCCCAGCCCCCCCACTCCTCCTCTGCCACCCCCAGAGACCTTCCCCACCCTTGCTGGAGCTTTCCAGAAGCAAGAGATGAGCTGGGGCTTTGGGTGAGAGGAGAAAGGACCCAGCAACCTGCTGTGCTGGAGGGAATGCACTGTCCCTTTGGCTCTTCCATGCTGGTGTCTGGTGACGGGCACAAGGCCAGGGTCTGAGAGACCCCCAGCTTGGGGTATCCACATCTGGACAGCCACAGATCTGGCTTCAGACCTGGCAGAAGTACAACTGATCAGGCCAGCTCAGGTCTCTCTATTGCCCTCTCAGCAGTCACACTCAGGTCAGGTTTTCCCCATCACTCTCCACAACCACAGGGGCAAGAGGTGAGATTTACTTTCGGTTTACTTGAAGGATCTGAGAAGCTTTCCTGCCCCTAGGACCAGGAAGTTCGAAGTTTGAAGAAACCATTGGACTTCACACGGCTCTAGCAGAGTCACTGGGCTGGTGATTCCCTCTACAGCAGGGACCCTCAAGGATGGAGGAATTTCTAGAGCTTGGGCCAAAATACTTAATGAAACTGAAGCATGTTTTACCTGGTATTGCCAGCATGAACTTGCTGCCTTCTTTTGTGCCTTCATGCAAGTGAAAGGAATGACCATTTCCTTTTTCAGTTTTGGAACTCCATTAGTAGTTTGCCTCTATAGGAAGATGATGGGAAAGCTTTGGAAAAATCTGGTCCCCTCTGCTGGAAACCACCTTCATCATCTACCTGGGCTGTTCTACACTAATGGCCATTCCTCTCTCTTGGATGAAGCACCTTGAACTTTCCCACTTCAGTCCAGAACCGTGCACAGTGCTCTGCAGGGTGGAGATATCCCTCATGGGGCAGTAGGGGGCCATGCACCAGAATGTGCAAGGCTGAAGCAGCTCAGCAGGCTCAAAGAGTCCCTCCGTGTGAGGGAACATCAATCTGTGGTGGGACTGGGACATAACCCACCGGTGCATCAGGGAGGGGGGATCATAGAAGAGAAGTTTGGAATGCCCAGGCCGCAGGGAGCCAAGCCCTCAGTGGCATCTGGCTCTGGAGGCTCAGCAGCGGCCGTGGGGAAAGGAGGTGCCCTGAACACGCTCTGCCCAGCAATGTGGTTGTTAGGACAGCTGCCCGGTGGCTGATTCCCGGTTAGGGAAGCATGGGGACACTGTTTTTCGTAACCACAGGCACACTGGCACCTTGCCTGTGGCTCCCAGACACTCAGCCAGAGAAGCCACAGAGCAGATCTTGAAGACTGGTACTGCACTGGGAGCCAGCTGGCCCCAGGAGGAAATGAGATTCTGCAAGCAGGAAGCCTGTGCCCTGGGGCTGCCTGCACCTGGAGTGTGCTGCCTGCAGCCCAAAGCACCCCTGCAGCACACCCAGCTTGCACCCCAACCATGCCACCTGCAGACTGACCAAGATCAAGGGATCTTATGTTTTCCTCTGAGTGTCCCAGGGTCACTAGCTCACACAGAACCAAAGAGCACTGGGCACTGTGCTGGGAGTCTCAGCCTAGGTGTGCTGGCGTTACTGGTATGCTCTTTCACAGTGCTATGTTCCCAAAATTGTGTGGCAAGGCCAGAGCAAGCTGCAATCTTTGCAGATCCAGGGTGCCCAGAGCCTGGTGCCTCACTGGGGGATGTGAAATGTGCTTGGGAGGAATGGGCCTGCCCTGCATCACCTCTCGGCATCATCAAACACACCTTGTCCCCACTCTGGTCCCCTTATAGGGCAATTGTACCCTAGGATCCCGCTGTTGCAGAGCAGGTGGCCTGGAATTAGCAAGCAGGGGGCGAAGGGGCCAGTGCAGTGCAGGGAGAGCTTCCATGGTGATCAGTCATCACCCCCAGCAGCCCTCAGATCACAGGTGCCTGCAAAGCAGCTCCTGCGAGGTGGGAAGCCAATGTCACCTACAAAGTGCTGGAGCATGACAGATGTGCCAAGTTCCACTGCCCTGAGTAGCACAACCTTAAGGGACACAGAGTTTTGGCCAGCCTGGGAGGGAGAGGAACCTCATGGGGTCCAATTTGTGCTTGGGGCAATGCCCAAAAGGCAAAGATCTTTGGGATTTGGTAAAAGGGCTCTGATGCTGGAGGTGGATATTGGTGACGGAAAAGCAGGATGTCAGGAGGGGAAATGAACTGCTGGAGCATGCCCTGTCAGAGTAAACTTGCCCCACGGGAACAACATTGCTTTCATGCCTCACAGGGCAAGCCTGGGTGCCCCAAACCCCAAGCTGAGATCCTGTTCCCTGCAAAGACACCAGCCCAGTGTCTCTGCTGCCAGGAGCCATGGTGGAGACCGTGTAACTTGCTGTCCCTTCTGCACCAGCAGACAGAGCCACACAGGTGCCGCAAGGCCACTGAAGCTCCTACACTTCCTTCCAGCACCGACAGCATTCTCCTCTTCTCCTCAGCTGGTTCCAGAAGCAAGGACCCCATCCACGTGGTCCCTCCTGGATGGGAAAAGCCAGCCCTCCCCTCCAGGGGTGGTGAAGGGCAGAGCGTCCATCCCAGCTGATCCAGCTGCAGCTGCGTGCGTGAGCGTTATGAAATGAGGACACGGGCCGCTCCCTGCTGGACCCGGGGCGCTCGCTTCCTTCCAGCCTGGTATTTTCCTCCTTGATTTCTTTTTTTTTTTTTTTTTTTAATTCGCTTCTAATTTTTTTTGTGTAGCCCCGAGGGGTGCACAGTCGTGGGAGGAGCAGGGAAGTTATCAGCCAGGAGATAGCAGCAGCATGATTCACTGCCTGGCCCCTGCAGGCTGCTGCAGCCAGATGGGTGCCCTCCCCACCACCACAGCAAACTGCCACTTGTGGACCCCCACTGCCTGGCCCACGCTGCCTTCCCCTCTCCCTGATCTCCAGCCCCACCATCCCACCCAGGAGTGTGGGAGACAGTGGGGCAGCTCCCAGCCCCAGCATGGTCACAGGTGTGGGGGCAACAGCCAGGATTCCCATGGGATGGATGGGGTCCAGCAGGAATCCAGCTGGGCAGGAGCTTCCTAGTAGCCACCTCGCAAGTGTCTGGGGTGCCTGCAAGGGTTCCCCACCTCCTGCCAGTCTGCAAACAGCTCATAGGACAGTTATTATGGGATGGCAGCAGAGCACCAGGGAGAAAGGCTCCCACAAGTAGGTCAGCAGCACCGAGGGTCCCCTCCATCCTTCTGTCAGCCCACAGGAATGGAGAGCCCTTGGCAGCAGGAAGAGCAGAGTGCTGCATCCTGAAATACCCTGTGCTGTCTCCAATCCACTTTTATTCACAATCAGAAAATAACTTACCATATAATAACACAGACACACACAGCACAGCCCCGGGCACCCGCCCCTCCGGCCACGATTCTATGGCCCAAGTCGGCCCAGAGGTGAGAGGTGAGCCCCAGCCCGGGGAGTTGTGCCCCTTCTCCATCCCATGGGATGCTCCAACCCTATCGTGCTCCGAGCACAACCTCGCACGTGGTTGGAGGAACTTGTGCACAGTGCTAGTGTGTGTCCCCCCCACTTCCCTCCCACCCTGGGCTCCCCATGCCCTGCTGTCCCCTACCCCACCCTGCTCCACGCCGCTGGGTGCCAGCGGGCACTCCCCACCCCCACGCCCACCCTCCGCCCCCCCGAGTGGTGCTGGTGTCGGCGGTCTGTACAGCATGGCCGTGCGCTCCCCGGGGCCGGGAGCCTTGGTGCTCTCATGTGGGGCTGGGGGGCAGCGGGCAACCCTGCCCTTCCCAGGTGACGACAAAGTGCTGATTTTGGAGGGTGCTGAGCATCTCCTCTCCGGCTCCCTCGGAGCGGAGGGAAGCGGGTACGGCGGCTCCACCTCCCCGCCAGCGCCAATCCCCGTCTCCCTCCCCTGCCGTAGGCAGGCGTGCTTGTCCCTGGCACCCTGGGGTGGGCACCCGTCCCTGCCTGGCTACTTGCAGACGCTGACCCACTCGGTGATGCGGCACTCCTCGCAGGCCACGAAGCAGCACCAGTGGAACTTGCAGTTGCAGCGCTCGCTGCGCGTCTGCCGCAGGATGTTGTGGCCGCGGCCGCAGCACAGGCTCTCACAGTTGTCCATGCCCGGGCTGGTCTTGTTGCACAGGCGCCCTTGAGTGCCCAAGGAGTCCAGGGCCGGCTCCCGCTCGCAGAAGTCGGGTGACTTCTCAAAGTAAACCAGCTCGCTGATGCCGGCGCGGCGGCGATGCCGAGCGTGGCCCGGCTCCAGCTGCCCGGCATTGCGGTTGTGGGGCCGGATGAGGGTGGCCCCGTAGAAGCGGTCCTTGAGCAGGGACCCCACCAGGCGAAACTCAGGCGTCACCTGCCAGCATGTCTTCAGCTGGCAGCTCCCTGAGGTACCGTGGCATTTGCACTTTCTCCTCATGTTGTCCATCACCACCTGGGCGGGCAAGGAAGGACAGAGGAGTTAGCATGAAGGAGATGCATTTTGGGGACTGGAGAAGCCGCAGCGGAGCTCTGTGTGGGTTGGCACTACGGGAACATCAAGGGCTGGCATGAGTAGCCATCAAAGCTCTGGAACTGCAAAGCCAGCAAGGCTGCACCCTGCTGCTGTGCCCAGTGCAACTCATGTCCCACACCCTGTCCCTTCCCTTCCTGGCAAAACCAACTGGCTTTTATGTTTCAGCAAGGGATTGGCACCTAAAGGAGAGGGTGAGCTACCTGAGCACAGGGAGGAGAAGGAGCCTGGATCTCACCTCCCACTGCTGCTTGGTTCCAGCAGCATCAGCCTGATCCTGGACCCCAGTTAAAAGCCAGCCTGGCTGCATCTCTGCAGCCATACTGGGATCCCTCCCCCCAGTGCAAGGGTCTCCCATGCACCTCACCAGCCAGTAGCACTGCAAACAGGGCAGCTGGGAGGGATGCTTTCCCCTTCCTTTCCCCTCCCCCAGGGCTTTCATCCCATTTCTGGGAGTCCTGGGAGCAGCTCTTTTAGCTCTTGCCTGCTCTCCTTCAGCAACCCTGGCCACAGGGATACTGCTGTGGCCAAGCCAAGAGAAACAGCTCATGCCCATCAATCTTCAGGGGTACACAACACGGCCACACATCCCCATACAGCCTGGAAAGAGACAGTTTATAATGTCCTGTGCTCTGTCCCAACAGGGATTCCCTGCTGGGTTGTGTGCCCCCATATCCACGTGCTCACACAGGCTTCAGCAAGTCCCCTTCCCATGTAGACACTCAAACCCCACCAGGAGCTCAGCTGGGGCTTGCAGACTATCACAGGCTGATCCCTATATCCAGGGCCATGCTCCAGGGCTTGTGGGGAGATTCCAGGGGACACATGGCCCTGTGGAAGCTGCTATCCCACAGTGCCAGTCCTGCCCAGCCACCTGGCTTCATGCCTGCCACATGTTGCCTATTCCTGCTCCCTCCCTGGGAGGGACACATGTGAGAGGAGTGCCTTGTAGGGTAGTAGGGGTGGGTAGTTTTTATTCCTTGTTTTCTTGTTTTTGAGTAAATCTCCCCGTTGCTAAGCAGTTATGGTAATGAAGGCAGGTCAGGGAAACACGCCTGGAGCTTGGGGCACATGGCAGAGAGGTCTGGGCTGGGCTGGAGTTTGGCTTTCATCCTGCTGAGAGTCCTGCTCCTGTTGGGAAGAGCCTCCACCTCACAGGTAATGAGCTACCTGGCCTCTCCACCATGTCCTGGGTGTGCCAGCCAGGAACATCAGCTGCTTGCCACTGTTCTTGTCACTATCCTTGGGAACACACTGACACCGGGACCCCATCCTTTCCACCATTTCCTCCCTGCTGGCTTGGCTGGACCAGGAAAAATCTGCATACAGGGCTGTGGCTCCCAGGTTTGCCACTGGGCTTCAGGGGACAGTGGTGTGACAGCTGGACAGGGGTTCGTTCGTGGCTACAGCTGGTCACAGCAGGGGCTGAAGAAGGTGTCAAGTGTGGCCATCGCCATTGCCCAAGCCATCCCTGCTGAGCATCCTGAGCCCCAGCACCACAACACCCATCCATCCCTGACCAGCAATGGCTCGTTCTTTCCCTCCTGCACAGGCAGCACAGAGGGGACAGGCCCTGACAGGGCTGGGAGATCCAATAAGGGCCCATCTGAGCCTTGGCCCCATGCTTTTGTCATTGGATTTTCTCCATGCACCCTTACCCGTCCTTTCCCTGTCTCATAGACACCCAAGTTCAACACATGCCCAGACTCGCTGGTGCTTTCTTTCGCACATTCCCAGCTCCTCCCAGGCACGCTCATAAGAGCTTTATCGTAGGTCTTTGTTGTGAGGGTAATGGGTAGTTCCTGGCTTCCTTTCATCCTCTCTTGCTCTCTGATCTAGCGAGTTAGGAGGACCTGCAAAGTCTCTTTAACACTCCTGCTGCTCTTTGCTGGGGACCTTGCTGCCTCCCAGGGATGCAGAACACTCACCTCAGTCTTGAGCTGGACCAACCAATGATTATCCCATAGCTGGCTTCCTATTCCAACTCAGGACCAGGGTCACCACTGCCACCATCAGAGGATGCTGCGCATCCCTTGCAGCTGCAATCCCCTGCCCAGCTTCATAGCAGGGATGTAAAAAGGAAAAATCAGGGTGTTTCTGCCTGGTTTCGAACCAGGGACCTTCCGCGTGTCAGGCGAACGTGATAACCACTACACTACAGAAACCCACATCTGAGGGCACCTGGATGCCACCATCCATGGAATTGTCACCTCCCTCCAGCATTGTAGGGTCTGAGCTGGGAGACAGGTGTACCCACACACACAGCACCCTCGGGATACACAGACAGGATGCTCCGAATCAGTGAGATGCTGGAGAGCTCTGGGTGCTGCAGCTACTTGGTGCATGGAGAGGGATGGTGCATGGAGAGGGATGGTGCAGGGAGAGGGATGGTGCATGGAGAGGGATGGCGCAGGGAGAGGGATGGTGCATGGAGAGGGATGGTGCATGGAGAGGGATGGTGCATGGAGAGGGATGGTGCATGGCAGGGCATGGCACGAGGTGGGCATGTCCACATCACTGCTGTGCTAAAGAGGTTCCAGCCTCGAGACTTGGAGAGGAGGACCACAGAGCTGCTGCAATCAGTACAGCCAGTCCTTTACTGGGAAATCCCAGGAGGCTGCTCCTTACTAAAGCAGGAAAATTGCTTCTAGGAGTAAGTGGGGCTTGGGTGGGTGTGGGACTCACAGCATTGGTAAAAGAGCGGGTGGGGAGTTGGAGAACTCACCCCCAGTGGGGCGGCCAGGACCAGCCCTGGCAATAAGCATGGCACCAACAGACACAGGCCAGGCACAGCATCATCTCCTTGTTCCAATGCCTGGCACCCACAGCCATCACACATGGGTTCACACCCTCATCTCAACAAGGTCCCTGAGCTGGGCAGCCTGTCCAGGCCTTGCTTCCCCACCTGCACTGTTACCATTCCCTCCTTTATTCCTTTAGTCCTCCTCTGCATCTGCTTCTAGCTCGCAGGCTTCTTTCATCAGGCCAGATCTTGTCTCTGAAGCCACTAAGAGCTGACATTGCCAGTCCCATGCCTGCCTGCCCTTGGGGACAAGCAGACCCCAGGCATTCTTGCTGTTACTGATCCCACGGGAAATGTTTCGTGACATCCCGCCAGAGCAAATATTCATCTCTCACCTTCCCTTCCTTCTGCAGGCTGTGCGGTTTCCCTTGGGAAACAGGGAACACAGACCACAGGTTTCTGAGCACTGCCAAGAGTCCCAGAGATCCAGGGCACGTAGAGAGCATGCTGGATGAGCCCTGCTGTCAGAACAGGAATGAGGGTCTTGCCCAGATTGGGCCAGAGCAGCCTGCAGAGTATTTAGCTGCCTAACACTGAGTGAGCCTTCACCACATGCAAGCAAACAAAGCCAAACAAATCAAAAGCTTTGGTATTCCCCAGGCATTTACAGCTTGGCCAGACTGGGGTGGCTTCTCCAGGGTGGTTAAACTCAGCTCCAGCATCAGGGAAAGCCACACATTAAAGTCCTGCTCTGCAGCATCCCCTCCTCACTGCTGGCTTCAAATATGCTCAAAGCAAGAGGCACATCCAAATGTCTGAGCCATCCCAAGGAAACATTGCCTGTGGAATTCTGACCTTTAATTATTTATTCCTGCAGCTACTACACATCCCTTGGCACTGCCCTGGCAGCATGGGGCTGGGGTCTTGCAGACGTGTCCTGTTGGAGTCAATGGATGGGATCTCTCAGGCACCTGCTGTGAGCAAAAGCAGGCAGGGGAATGCAGCCATCCTCCCAGCCCCTCTTGCCTACATGCTTCTTGTCTCCAATGTCAGGCTGCTTTTAAACATCAGCTTCCAGACGGAGTGAGCTACTAATTAGTACCTTTAATGAGACCTGACATCATAAGAATGGAGGGGAGGCTGTCCTGCTTGCCTGGACAGGCTCCAGCACACTGCTAGAGCTGGGGGACAAGGCTGTGGGCTGTCACCTCTGCTCCCAAGGGCATGCTGTGTTTCCCAGCTGGTATAGGAGCCCACTGCCTAACTCAATCTCATTCACATCTGCTTCCTTAGGGCACTGACTCCCTTTCTGGAGACAGAGACTTGGCTGGGTGCTGCAGAATCTGTGCTGTGTCCCCATGATGACAGTGACTTTCTCCTCCCTGTCTTCAGCTTCCTCCCACTGCAGCTGGCCAACACCAGTTCACCCAGTTCCTGAGAGACAGGAGCCAGAATCATTGCTGTGCCACCCCAGTAGCACCACTGCAGCCCAGGCAGTGACAGTGGCCTGGGACAGCATCCCTTGGCAAGGGCACAGCAGCAATGGGCAGAGATATTGTTCCCAGCAGGTGTTTGACCAGCACATCCTTGCAGCCTGGTCCTGCCAAGGGCAACACTGCCTGTGTTCTGGGAAAGACTGGGGAGAGGCAGTGCCTTGGAGGCAATCCCAGACTCACAGATGGTCCCACAGCAGCCAGCGTGAGGCACTCACAGCCTTCCCACACATGTCCTGGGGACCCTGTTCCCACCACCATCCCCTCGCCACTGTCCCCAGTGCCCCACTTACCTGCCGGCCCACGCGGTTGTTGTGCAGCCGCATACGGGAGTGGATATCCCTGTAGGTTTCCCGGGAATCAAGGAAATCCTTGGAAAACTTCTCTCCATAGTCCACATCAGGGCTGCACCCTCCCCATTCCCAGGAGTCCTGGAGGCCAGGGGTCTCGGCCGGCATGTGCTCCATGTGCACCCCGTGCACCATGCCTTTGCCACGGTTCATGGCTTCCAGCTGGAGCCGGTGCAGCTTGCGCCGGAAAGCCTCCTCATCTCCACGGCGCTTCTGGTCGCAGCCACAGGCCTGCAGCTTCCCCAGGGCACAGGCGTTGGACACGGCGTGCACCACACCGGCAGCCGCGATGGCGTAGGCAAAGGCGCTCTCCCGAAAGCCTGCAAGGAAGGACAGAGTGGGGCTCAGGCTGGGTGGCGTGACCCCCATGGAGGGCTAGATGATCCTGGCTGGATCCCTACACCTCTCAGGTTTGGAGGTTCAGCTGGTGTCTTGCTTTTTCCAGATGCAGCAGCTCCCACACAGACCATGAATGAATCCCCACTCTCTGCTCTCCAGCCCCATCCCCACCAGGACGCACTGCTGCCCTGAGGGCCAGCCCTGCCCCAGCCAGGCTTCCACCATCACCCTGCTCTCACATCACCCCAGGAGAGGCCACCACAGCACTGCTCAGGCATCAGCATCATGGCTCTGACGGGAAAGGCAATCCCTCCTCCCCTCTCCACTCAGAGTTCCCCACTATACTAAATATAACACTGGCCGAGAAATATTTCTGCTGAAGAATGGGCCCCGTTTGCTTACTCACAGGGTGCAGATTAGGCAGTAAAAAGAGCAGGCTGCACTGCCTGTCCAGCCCCATTCATCTGCCCATATCCCTTCCCACCCTGAACCCCGCCAGCTCCCACAAGAAGCTCTAAATGTGACACCACGCTGGAAAAAAATGAGCATCCCTAGTGAGTTAGATCAGGCCGTGACCACACCGTGCGCTGCCAGAGCCGGCAGCTGGTTGTCGTTAAACACTAGGGAGTGAGGACATCCACAAGTGTCATTAGCTGGGACAGGGCAGATGGGGACAGGGACAGGTCTCACAGAATGGGTTCCATGGGGCTCCATAGAGCTGTGGCTGTGAGCAGGGGATGCCTGAGAATCTCTTGGCTTCACTGCAGCCAGGTGAGGACCCTCTCCTCCCTAGGAATTTCTATTTTATTTGAAATGCAAAGTATTTTTTTTATTGTGGTTCCCAGGCCAGGCGGGGAACCTGCAGTGCCCTTTGCTTTGGTGCACAGTGACTGGCCCCAGCATGAGGCGAGGATGGAGGGAGAGCCAGATTTTGTGCCATGGCGTCACAGGTGAATAAATAAATAGCTGAGGTTCCCAGCCTCTCTCCCTCTGTTGGACACAAGCAGTTTCATTTGCCCTGGCTTCGACACAACTGAACGGACGACAGGTTTGTTTGGGGGTGTTTTCTTTACCAGATGCATGCCATCAAACGGGGGCCTTGGGTGAGCCCCCCAAAGCTCTGCCAGCTGCATGCCTGCATCACAGAGTCAGGAGAGGTGAGAGTGCAAACGCTGCTGTCGCCCGTCCTTGGCAGTGCTCCCCATCACGCATGTCTCCTCCGTAGTTCGCTGCCGCCCGCTGAGCAAATGCTATGATCTTATTAAAGGAAAATGAAATGCAGCCCGGAAACCTGCATTTAAAGTCATGCTGCTCTTTTGTGTGTTAATTTGACACTGGTGCATTTAAAAAATTAACGAGGCGCTGCTTAAAAGCCAGCAGGAGCCTCTCCCAGCTTCCCCTTGGTGTGGGACAAGCTTGCTCTCAGCCTGCCTCTTTCCATGCACAAGTTGAACAACATTTTTCAGCGGGCAGGTAATGGGGCTGCTGGTGCGTACACTGTGCCGTGCAGCCTCCCCGGGGAGAGTGCTGGCAGGCAGTGCCTGCAACACACCCACAGCGCTGCTGGAGCACGAAGGCCCACATCTGGGGAGCTTCAGCCCCCAGGTGAGCAATGGAGGATGGAGAACCAGCACAGGAAGCTCTCCTGGATTCCCAAATCCTCCCTATGCCAGTTCTCTGATCCCACCACCTGGGCCAGCTCCAGCCCTTCACATGCCAAATCTGGGCACAGCCCAATTTGTCACTGCCACCCTGCTGGGCACCCCCAGGTCCTCACACAGCCGGTGCCTGGGGACAGGGGCAGCAAACCCTTCCCCCAGCACAACACCCTCCTCTCAGCCCTGCCTCTTTCTCACACATTTCTCCAGCCTAAAAAATACTTTCCGGTGTGGCATCTCCTTAAAATCCCTTCTGGAGCCCAGACACAAGCTCTACCCCACCTAGTCCGTCTAGCAAGCCTGTGTCCTAACCGGTAAAGACGTCACGTTTGTTTGGTGCCCTTCAGGGCTGGGAAACCCCTGGGGTCAAGCCCAAATCCTCCTCTTCCTCTAGTGCTCTCTAAGCACATGTGAGCTGATGGATGAGGCATGGCTCCTTGTCCCTGGAGCTGTCATTCCCTGGGCTGTGGGCAGGGGACAGACTGGTCCCTAGGACATGACATCACAGCATTCAGGAAGTCATGTTTCCATCTCATCATGGTCCTTTCCCTGCTTGGTATCACTCCGCCTGGCCCCACCATTCTTCCCTGCCTTCTCCCCTTCTTCCCTCACCTGCTCTCATGGGGAGTTGTGAGCAAAAGGGAGGAGAGGGTCAGGGCAGCACTGGGATCACAGCAGCCAGGCCAGTACAGATCTACTTGAAGGTTCAGTTTACATTCCTTGCTCTACCCCAGCCAGAGACAGAGGATTGAGGCAAAGCAACGAGCAACATGGCTGCAGGCAACAACCACCGGCCTTGTGGGCTCGGCAAGGGTGGGAGCTTCCAGGAACCACAGCCAAGAGTGGCATGTGGTGGCCAGCCCTGAGCCCTTTGGAAGGAGGTTCTGCAGCTACCCCAGCCACCTAAGACCTCAGCAGTGATTTTTGAGTCACCATATCCCTCCAGAGACCACAGAAGAGGTGTAGCTGTGGGAGGTACAAGAGGTATTGCATCCTGCAGGGAAGAGGGAAAGGAGGACACCACCCTGACACCAGCCCCGGCATCCAGCCTGCCGTGTACTTAAAGACCATGCTAGGCAAGGAGGACAGGTCTGAAATATCATTCCCAGATCAAATCCCAAAGCAGCTTTCTTAGCAGGGGAAAGTTTTCCCTGTCAAGATGTGCCAAGGAGATGGGGGGTCATTTAGCAAGACCCCAAGTCCCAGCAGCACGGGCTCTGCCATGAACACTGCAGTTCCTCCATCTCCCAAGCAGATGTGGGATGAAGGCTACAGGGCTGGCTCAGGTACAGCTCTAGGCTTTACAGTCTGTAGACCAGGGAGAGCTGGAGTCATGGCCTTCTTCCCGCAGCTCACCGTCACATCCAGGCAGCAACTCTGTCCCAGCACCCATCACTGCAATGCCTGGGTGGCACTGAGGGAGCTGGCGGGACAGCCTCATGTAGGCTCACTCTCGGATACCCCAGGGATGCTCAGATGCCCCCTTCATGGCAATACCCCCCAGGAGTGGGGTGTAGCTGCCAGGAGCTGTGGGCACATTGCCCCAGCGCTGATATAAGGCAGAGGAGAACTTCTCCTGCCACCTCCTGCAAGGCCTGCCGACACGGCCAGTCCCGACACGCTGCCTCTCCCCCAGTCCCGCTCCCTCCCCTCCCCTCTCCCTAATTAAACTGCAGGTGAACCTGCCAGGGTCTGGCCCAGCACCAGGCACTAAATGCCTCCCTACAGATCCCGACTTGCCTCCCTGCACCTTCTTGAGCGTGCCAGGGACAGCCCGCAGCCTTCGCTCCTTGTCCGCCCACGGCACTCTGAGAGAGCAGCCCTTGCTGCTGTGCAGGCTGCAGGGAGCCGGGCTCAGCCCCGCACCGCCGGGAATCCTCCCTGGCCCCAGGGTCTCGCTTGCACCCATCAGTGGGGAGAAGGTCCAGGGAATGGGGGAACCCACAGGGATGAAGCCAAGCATCCAAAGCACCCACATGTGCTTCAGGGCCAGGTGGGCAAAGCCCTTGCTTTGCCTGGGGGTACACAAAACCCTGCCAGCAGCCCAGCTGCAGGTGCGCCAGACCAGGCGCTGCGGTCTGCGGGCACCGGAGCTTGGCTGGGGCTCTGCAGAGCTGGGTGCCGGGGTCCCGAGCTTGGCAGCATCTCCCCGGATATCTGTAACAGCACCTGCCTCCCTCAGCACACAGCAAAGCCTCCCCAAGCTCCGTTTCACAGCTGGCTGGGCCCCAACACCTGGTGTTTCCATCCGTGCAGGGAGTTCCCCACTCCCTGCTGTAAGAAATCAAGATTTGGCCATGGCCATGCAGACCCCTTGGCACCAGTGAGCCCTTCTAAGGTGGGCACAGGGCATGGAAGCATCACCCATCTCTCCAAAGGCTGCAGGAACCAAGAGACACTGTGCTCCAAAGTCATGTTCCCTCCAACCATGAGCCTTTGAAGGCCTTCAAGGACATCGACCCCTCCATGGGGGTCCCAATTTTTTCAGAGCTCCATGTAGATGGGGTTGGGATGAGCAAAGGTGAATAGTCAGTCCCATAGCACACCTCAGACAGCCCCTGCCCAGCAGCCAGACAGTCTGGCTGCTGCCCTGGTGGCATTGTGCCCACCCATGGGCGCACACATACTGGACAAGGACCAAGGCTCAGTGACCCACCACCATCTGCAGCTTGGTTTTTGTCAGGCACCTAGGCGTGGGTCAGCCCAGCCAAGCCACACAGTGCCTGGCAGCCCACAGATGCTGTGGTAGGCCAACACACCAGGACAACAGGCCATCCTCTCCAGTGAGGTGGACACAATTGTGCTGCTCGCCCTTGGAGCAGGAGCAGGGGACCTATTTCCACTGCTGGCGTAGATACAGCCGCCGGCCTCCACCTCACTGCTCCATCCTCCTACATCTTCTGGGGCCAGGAGAGGATGCCTCTGTCAGCCAGGCGAGCACATGGATGGGAGAAGGAGGTACAGCAGAGAAGGATGGGACCAGGGACAGCACTGGAGGGTGCTGGCAGAAGTGACAGGGCCAGAGAATGGGCAGGAAGGTGGTGAGTACATAGGCAGCCAGCTGGGGATCCAGGGAAGACTGGAGGAGGATTTGCAATAGCACTGTTGAGCCTGGATGCACATGGAGGGGACATGGGCCGAGGAGGATGGGGGGTGCAGATGGCACTGGAGACTCAGCAAAGGGTACAAAGGACATCTCACACCCCAAGGATGCAGCATCAGAAGACCAGACCTGAAAAACCTACAGACCATGGGGGTGTCTCAAAAGAACCCAGTGCCTCTGTGAGAGCAGGGATGGTAAACTCCTGGGTACCTCCTTGCCCTCCACTAACCTGTTGTTGTGCCTCACAGCCACTGTTCCCTGTGCCCCAGGGATGGCAGCATCTCCCAGGTCTGTGCTCTGCCCAGGATGCTGTCAGCATCCCTGTCTCCAGCTACGCTGCTCTGAAGCCACCCCAGACTCCCAGCCCTGTCCACTTTGAGGTTTCTCCTTTCTGTCTCCCCAGGGCTTGCACGCAAACTTCTGGGATCAGCTCAGCAGGATGAGGAGATGGGCACTCATTTGCCATTGTCCCCTTCTCTGTCCCCAGGGGATGAGGCCCCTGGCTCCACCGAGTGCCTGGATACTGGGCAGAGTGTGGGACAGGCACCATGGGACAGCTTGGAGCAGTGTTGCACCCTGTCCAGCTCCTGCCCACACTGCAGAACATGTGAGAGATGCAGGAGGAGAGGACAGAGTTGGGGAGTGGAGCCGAGCAGGGAGAGCGGGAGGGAGAAGCGAGCTACAAATAATTTAAAGTGAGATTCACGCACGGCTGAACTGATGGCAGAAGAAGTGGGAAAAGGAATGAAAGATTAAAGGGGTCTGTCACTTCGGGTTACAAACAATGATCCTACAAGCACGTTGCGTTCCCAGGCACGGCAAGGATGGGGCAGGGTGCAGAGCAGAGACCTGGTCCCCAGATGCATTAAAGGCTGCGGCATGGAGCCTGCACCCCTCACTTCCACCACTCACCTCTCCTCCAGCACTGGGCTCCTGAGATGCATCCAGCATCCCTGCCCTGATGGCTGTGCCTGTAACAGATGGAGGGCAAAGCTCAGAGCTCCAGCACTGTTACTGAGGGACATGAGTGGGTTCAAAGTGGGCCAGGGCTCCAGCCTCAAGGCTTGCTCCATGCCAGAATGGCTCCAAACAACTCCATGAGGTAGCCTGGGTGCTTGAGGCTCATCCTGCACTCTGCTGCCAAAACAGGAGTGTCATGAGACGCCTGCCTGCTCCGATGCTCCAGCCCTACCTCCATCCTGCCCTGCAGCTGGGTGTTGGGTCTCCATTCCAGAGAATGGGATCCCACCAATGCTGAGAGCCTGGGCTGGGCCATATCCAAGAGCTCAGGACTGGGGCAAGAGTCCAGTGTCTGTGGGAGTCCCCACATCCATCAATCACAGCCCTGGCAGCAAGAAGGGCTGCAGGAGCACCTGAGACACAAGTGAGGTGCACATCACTGCGGCCACCAGCAGACAAGGAGGGCTGAGGGAGGGATGCAGGTCAGTGCTCTCTGCTACTGCTGCTTCTCACCCAACCTGGTGGGACCCGGAGCAAGGAAGCTTGTCTGGGTGTGTGAGCAACTTGAGCCAGCAAGTCGGTGTCTCCTGCCTGCCGCCCGAGGAGACTAGAACTGAACTGCATTCCTCAGAGGACCTGGAAATACCTCGATGCTTATCAGGGCTGACAGTCCCCACCCTTCCTGCCAGGCCCTAACCTGGGCACTGCTCACAGAGGGAAGAGACACTGCCCTTCTCCAGGCACTACGGTCCTGGCAGTGACCAGGGCTGCTCCATGGCAGGACCACAGCCCTGATGCCACCCACACTCCAAGGTAGCACTCCATCCAGTGAGGCTGTCCAGGCTGCCCTGGACATGAGGGATCTTCAGACACCAAAACGTTCCTGTGCTCCCCTCTCCAGCCTTCTCCCCACCTGCTACAGCTGCCTGTGGGCTCCTGCCACTTCATCCCCTCAATGATATGTAAGCCTCAAGCTGCCAACCTCTCCTCTTTGAGACTCTCCTCATGCTCCCAGGGAAAGAAGATGTAGGATGTGGAAGGATATTTGAAGAAGAGTGGATGGCCACAACTCTCTGCTGGGCATCAGGCTGAGAGGCTCACAATGTGGGTATGTGAGCAGTTTCTTGGGTAGTTTTCACCTTTCTTGGGAGCTGGAGGAGGTGTGCTGGGCACTTGGCCTGCCCTCAGCACCCTGACTGCCTGCCACTGGCACCGTATTGTCCTTCCTGCCCATGGTCTGGGGCAATGGGCACTTAGAAATATGCGGAGGCACGGGCTTCACGAAAGGGTACTCAGGTGAAAAGATACGTTCAAGTCCTGTAGAAGGTCACAACCCTAATCTGCACCATGCAGGCCAGCCCCTCTGCACCCCCAGAGTCTGCTCCTGAGGGAGAGAGTACCAGTCTGGGAGGCTCTGGCACAGGCAGAGCCAGCCAGGACTGCGAGGGAGATGAGGAGATCCTGACACCAGGATCCTTGGCAAAATGTGGAGAGCCAGGAGAGTTCTCTCAGCAGCACAGCTGGGGGCTCTGTGGGCAGGTGGGGTCCCAGGACAGCCTGTATCCCTGTCCCCTGTGCCATCATGCTTTAGGGTCCCACAAAACAGAGAGCCCTTAGCTCTCTGCACTGGAGAGCCAACACAAGGGCAGAACACCAGGGTGACAGGCTCACAGAACTACGTCCCACTAGCTGGGGGCATTGCAGCTCATCACAACACACTAAAACTCCATCCCCAGAGCACGACTGAGCCAAGATGCTCAACTGCATCCACCAAACCAAATCCCAGGTCATGGCATCCACCTTCAGACCCACCAGCTGTTGCTGCACACCCATGGCACTGCTCCAAACACCAGCCTACACCACAATGGGAGAAGATGCCAGAAAGCAATGAGGCCTGGAAGGAGCCTTAGGAGCAGCTGGAGTTGGTCAGGGAGGAGCAGCTCAGGACAAGGGCCAGCGCAGGTACAAAGGTGCATGGAGGAGCTTTGCCACAGTGCAGTGCTCCTTCGTCTGGCATACCATGACATCTCTCTGCTTTCATCCATGGGGATGCTGAAGAGCTGGCCTCATCCCCTGGGGCAGGGAAGAGCTGTGCAGGGGCCCGCTGGAACCCATGAGGGCTCCAGAGAGCAGGTGCTGTATAGTGGGAGAGGAGGGGAACCGCCCAACCCTTACCTCTGCTGAAGATGATGCTCTCATACGGAATCTTGTTCTTGGTCTCAAGGCTGGAGCAATTCCAGCGCTGGTCCCGGAACTGGTGCTGGCACTCATGGATGGCAATCTGGATACCCTGGATGGCCGAGGCGGTGACGTCGGGGTGGCGCACACACACCTCCAGCTGCCGCCGCGTCAGCCCCGGCAGGGTCAGGCACACCGTGTTGGCATTCAACACTGGCTCTGATGGCAGCTTCAGGCCCAGGATCTCATTGGAGCAGGAGCTGGGAGGGAAAAGGACACCCTTGAGCTCAGAGCAAGCAATGTGTCAACCACTTGGTTTTCCATTTGGGGAAGGGGAAAAGTTTCTGGGGGACACACACAGGAAAGGGAGATGCTCCTCAATCCACGCTGTGCCCACTGCATATAGGGGAGGCTGGAAAAACCCTGGGCACAATGGCAGCTTAGCCAGGCAGAGATACCCAGCAGTACTGGGGCTGCGGTCCCCTCCAACAACATAAGTACAGCACAGACACCCTGGCAGCCTTTGCCCAGCAGCAGTCAAATTTGGCCAAATTTTGCCTCTGGAGCCCAGCATCTCCCAGGACTGCAGTCCTTCTTTGTGCTCCCCCAGGGATCTCCCACACTGGCCATGCAGTGCACACTCTCTGCACACACTGCCCCAACTCGCCTTCCACAGAAAGCGTGGGTTTCCCCTGGGGAGCATTTGGAGACCCTGGAGCAGGTGGTCCATTCCAGGTCTGGCGCCATCCCTGTTGCTGGCTGATGCCCTCTCTGCATCTCCCCAACACTGCTGGCCCTCACAAGGGAGGTAAAGAGAGCAATCAGCATTTTCCTTTCAGCTCAGCTGTGAAATATGGAGCCAAGCATGTGCCAACGACCCTCAAGCTCCCAGCAACAATCCCAAGTCCAGTGTCACATCCTAGCCCCACTAAACCAGATGCCTGTGGCCCCAGAAGCACAGACAGCAGGAGATGGATGGGTGCAAGGGGAGGCACATGGTCCATGGCAGGGGTACAGGGTATACAAATGGAGATGCTGCCTGGGGAAATGGGGAAGTAGATGGAGTGTGCAGAGATGGGATGCGGGATGTGGGGAGACAAAGCGTGTCCAGAGAGAGATGCCTGAAGCTAATACAGAGGTATGCATGACAGACAAATACAGAGAAGGAGACAGTAGGAAGTGTTTGCCCATCTCCAGGAAATGGCTTGAAGGACTGGGATAAACAGTGTCCAGGTGGAAGACCCACAAAGCAAGCAGCAGGCAGCAGGATGCCCAGCAGCATCCAGCATCTTGCAGCACGGTCCATTAGGAGCTCAGCACCACCCCACTGCTTGTTCAGGAGAGCTTAGTCTCTGCTGGGACTCTCCCCAAGAAGGTCTCTCCCTGTTCCCTGGGACAACCAAGATATGGGTCCCTGGGAGAAGCAAGGAGCTTGAAGTCCTTTGAACTTTGATTACAGAAACAAGACTTGGAGGAGGATGCTGGAGGAAGGACTGCAGCTGCCAGGTCTTGGGGAAAAGGGTTACTCCCCCACTGTTCTCTCAAATCCTGCAAGCCTGGTGCAGGTACATGGAGTGAAGCAGCTGTCAGGGGATGAGTTCCCCAGCTCAGTGCTTACCCAGCTCTGGAGGGAGGGTTCAGCCCCAGTGTCCCTGCTGAATTACAGCTTGCTCAAGGGAGAGGGAGAACTGTCAGGATCAGGCTGCTGCTTTCTCCAGCTTCGCAAGGGTATTTATACCCATCCCACCACTTTCCCAGGTTCATATACGAATATGCCCCAGTGCAAATCCACAGTGACTCCAATAGGGAGAGTCGAGGTGGAGCAGAGAAGGGAAAGAAAGGGAGTGCATCCCTCCAAAACCCCTACAGGAGGGGAAATCTTCCCGGCTTCCTGCACTCATTCCCACTGTCAAGCAAGCCCTGGCTGACACAAGATGCGGAGCAGGACCACCATCCCCAAGTCTAGGAGCTCCTGCCCTGAACCCTGCAACGACTTTGTTCCCTGCGTGTCCTGAGCCTGACACAGCGCCTGCCATCTTTTCCCAGGGCATCCCGGGATGGGAGAGACGTTATGGTCTTTCTCCCGATTGCACTGCAGGGAAACTGAGGCAGGGGCTCCGGAGAGGGGAGGGAAGGTCCTTCTGCCTCTTGCTTCACTCAGGGCTCAGGAGGGCCAGGGACCGGCAAGAAGCTGTCACTGTCACACTTCTTAGGAGGATGCAGCACTCCCCCCAGCTCTCTTCCCCCTTTAAATCTGGATTTAAACTTGATTTCACGGTGACAGGCCCCCAGGTCACAGGCTGCAGCGGCTGCTGCTTTAATTAATACAAGTCCCAACGTTAACAAATTATATTTAAAGGGGCTGGAGGGAGGGGGAAGGGCGGGGGACCCCCCCACTCATACCAGCACCAGGATTAACCCATGGCTGCCTGCAGCGCACAAGTTTGGGAGCGGGCAGAGGGAAGGCAAAGACGGACAGGGATGGTGAATTTGGGGGCTCGTTTTCTGGAAAGCAGGTGGCCCCTCTTACCCCCTTAGCCTTTAGGACTGGCGGAGCCAGGGAGGGGACGCAGGGGGAATCCAGGAGGCACCAAACCCCACGACAGCGACATCCCAGCCGGCACTCCCTCGTCCTCCGCGGGAGAGCGGGGAAACTGAGGCAGCCAGGGCGGGCGCTGCAGCGTCTTCGGCCGGGGAGGAAAGAGGACAGCCTCCTGGAGAGGGGGAAGCCGCGCATCCCACCGGCGTTCCGTCGGGACGAGGGAAGGCAGAGGGGGGAAGCTGCGCTGACAGCCCCTTGAACGGGGGCCCGCAGCCGTGCGGGGCCGGGCTGGGGCGGCGGGACCCCCCCAGGAGCCCCCTGGGCAGACCGCCCCCGGTGCGGGGCTGGGCGCGGCGGCTTCCCCGCTCCCTCCCCGTGGGGCCGGGGCTCTCAGCGGCGGGGCTGGGGATGGAGGGGTGCAGCTCCTACCTGGGTACCCAGAGGCTGAGCAGCAGCGAGCAGAGTCCGTGGGCCAGGGCCGGGCGCATCTTCGCTGGGGCAGCGGCTGTGCGGGCTGCGGGCGGGCGGGCGCCTTTGGGGCAGGGGCGGCGGGGCTCGGCGCTGCTCTCTGCCCGCTTTGTTTGTTGTGGGTTGTTTGCTTGTTTGTGTTTTCCCCTCTCCTCCCTCTCACTGGCTCCCTGCGCGCCGGGGCTCGGCTCGCCGGGGCGGCTCTGCCATCCTCCCGGGATGCCCCCCCCGCCTCCCGCCGCCCCGGCGCCCTCCGAGCCCGGCGAGGGCTGCGCGCCCCCCGCCCTGCCCGCCGCCGCCCCGCCGCACGCAGCCCCCCGGCTCAGCCCCCCATGCCGGGACGCGCCGGGGGGCCGGGGGGGCCCTCGCTCCGCGGGCTGCGCTCCCCCGCCGCTCCCCAGGGCGCCCCGGGGCTCCGGGGCCGCGGCGGGCGTGGGCAGGGCTCGCCGGGCGAGCGGCTCCGCGGCTCCCGCGGGGCCCGCAGGCACATGGGGAGCCGCGGCCCCCCCGCCGCCCCCCGCCGCCGGTGTCGCCGGCCTGTCGGCGGAGCGAGCAGGGTCGCGGCCGGAGCGCCCCGGGAGCGCTGGGCGCGGAGCGGCGGCGGCAGCGGCTCTGCCTGGGATCGCGCTGCGCCGAGCATTACTCAGCGCCCGGAGCCCGAGTCCCGACACGTCCAGACAGGAGCCCGCGGGGGAAGGACGGGGCAGAGGGTGGCAGCGGGGCGGGGAGCCGGCGTGTCGCACGCAGCCTGCCGGGGAGGGAGCGGGCGGCGGGGGGGCGAGCGGGCACGGGCGGCGGGGAGTGGGCGCAGGGCCGGGGGGGAAAGCGGCGTGGGGTGGGCACAGAGTGGGTGAATGGGCACGGTGTGCGGGGTAAGCGTGCGCCGCGCGGAGAAGTGTGTGTGGTGGGAATGCTCAGCGCGGAGGAGTGTGCGCAGGGTGGAGGGTAAGTGTTCGTGGTGGGGGTGAGCAAGTACGGCGTGGGTCTAGAGCGCGGGGAGAGCTGAGTGTACGTGGCCCGTGGGCATGTGTGCACGGTGTGGGGGACTGTGCGTGGGGTGGGACGTGAGTGTGCACGGCGTGGGAACATGTTCGTGGGGACTTGGGGGACTGCATGCTGCCGGGGGGAGTGTGCTCAGGGCACGGGAGAAAGGTGCTGTGAGCGTGGGGTTTAGTGGTGTGCACAAGGAAGCAGAGTGTGCCCAGAATATGGGTGAAT
The DNA here is from genome assembly GCA_026261815.1 of Monarcha castaneiventris obscurior. NCBI lineage: Eukaryota > Metazoa > Chordata > Aves > Passeriformes > Monarchidae > Monarcha > Monarcha castaneiventris. The sequence goes on from JAMPIT010000467.1 coordinate 7,016,923, forward strand.
GTGCGTGGCGTGGGATAAGCATACACCAGGTGTGGAGTGAATGTGCTCAGCGTGAGAGTGCACCAAGTGTGGGTGAGGGCACAGGGTGTGGGGTGATCGTGCTTGGCATGGGTGAGTGTGTGTGGGACAGGGGGGAGTGTGCATGAGTATCCGAGCACGGTGAGAAAGCAGTGCACAGGTGAGTGAGCATGGCAGGAGTGAGGGTGCATGGGGTGTGCCGTGTGTATGGTGTAAAGTGCATAGGGCATGGGGGATGTGAGCAGGCACTAGGTAGGGCATGAGGGTGCATGGCATGGGGTGAGTGTGCATAGCAAGGTGAGTGTGCACGGAGTACAGAGAAAATGTGAGTGGTGAGTGTGAGCATGTGTGCGGTGTTGAGAGTATGACTGTTCTCAACCCCAATGCCTGTGTGCACTGGGTGTGGGGCGAATGTGCATGGGGTGTAAGGCGAGTGTGTGCAATGTGGTCAGGTGTGGACAGCGTGGATTGAATGTGATTGAGGCATAGGGTGAACAGGCAGGGTATGGGGGCATGGGTAAGTGTTAATGGGGATGGAGAGGGTGCGTGGTGTGGGGTGTGTGGGGAGTACCGGCAGATGGGAAGTATGTGGGGCATGGAGTGAGTGAACATGAGAGGGCTGGGCATAGCATGGGGTAAGTGAGGTGTGGGGATGAGTGTCCCTGTGGTGCGGGGTGCAGGGATGCTGGGGGTTCACAGAGGTATCAGGATATGCACATGGGGACTGGGGGTGCTGGCACAAGCTGTAGTTGTGCAGGAAGGCATTCCTGATGGTGCGAGGCGTGTGGGTGCCTGTCAGTGTGCACAGGGGTATAAGCGTGTGTGGCACATGCTGGGGGTGTGGCTCTGTGTATAGGCATGGCTAATGGCCATGTACATCCCATGTGTCAGCCCCGTTTTGGGTTCCCCCAACCCAATGCCAGGAGAGCAGTGCTGCAGGGCCTGTGCCTATGGAAGGGCTGTGGATGTGGCTCTGCCTTCCCTTAAGAGGGCCACCAAGTGCTCCCAACCTCAGTTGCCCACGAGCTCTCCCAGTCTGGGCACCCAGTGTTGCCCACCTCCTTGGCACCATCAGTTCGGTTCTTGGGCTCCCCTTACGTTCATGGAGTCCTGATGGGCAGAGTATCTTTCATCTGGGAGCTGTGCAGTGGCCTTGCAGGTTGTCCCTGTGTCCTCCTGCTGCTTCCTTGGGGACAGAAGGGTGGCCCTGGAAAAGCCCAGTCTCACTGGGCTCTCAGCGAATGTGATCTGCCCCAATGCAGCCTCTTCCCAGTCATGGGGATACTTGGTGTCCCCTCAGTTTGGGTGCCCACTCTGGGGCCAGGGGCCTCCACTTGGGCACTGGGCGATGGGGGATGGCAGGCCCCCACTACCCCCAGCCACGACAGCCCACCCCAGGCTGGTGTTTGTGGCATAAATAGGTAGCTGGCAAAACACTCTCCCACCAGGCCAGCACTGTGCATCTCCCTACCAGCACAGCAGCACTGACAGGGGCTGCCCTCTCTGCTTGTGTGTTGGTTCCTGTTTGCACCAGAGAGGAAAATGTCCTTCCTTTGGGAAATGAGTTGCAATCTGGGGGTGGACCCTAAGACTGTGCTGGTTCCCCCTGGGTGCAGCGGTGTGGCATCACCACTGAGGTTCCTTTTGTGGTCCTGAGGTTGCTGGCTGTTCTCCTGTCCCCAGCTCTGCTCCTGAGTGGGCCTAGCCTGTGGGCAGGTGTGGACACTGGTACAGAGCTAGCATCCACCCTCCAACTTCCTTGCCCACGCAGTTTAGCAAGAGGCGAGGGTGCAGAACACTCTATTCCTCAGGCAAAGGCATGAGAGTACAGAGAGGTTCCTAGCACAGCATCACCCAGCGCTCATCACTTCTTCCATAGCTGCTGCCCTCCTGGATCCCCCAGCACCCAGCAAGTGATGTGTAGTGTCCCACGGGAGTTTGGGAGTGGTGTCAGGACACCCTTTAGTCACCTGCCACCAAAGGAGGCAGAGGTGCAGGCTGGTGATGAGAGGTGTGGTGTCAGGGCTGGGCAGAGCACACCAGCAGACCTGTGGACATGACACAGAATGGTCCCTAACATAGAAGCCATCGCTCTCACCCTCTCCACTTCCTCCCACGCAAGACCGGGCTCCTGTGCTGAGTTTCCCCTTTACATCCTGGAATAGACTGTCTGAACCCCCCACTTAGCAGGCAGTTGGGGTAGGGCAGAGGAACATCCCCCTCTTCCAGGCAGCTTCCTGGCTCAGCTGTCCTCATCCAGCCCTCAGCACCCCTTTATTTCTCGGGCCACCCCAGGGATTACACCCAGGCATGTGCTGCCCTCAGCCTGGACCCACCCCCTGGTGAAAGCAGGACACCTTCCCACCAGAAGTTCCTTCCTTGTGGGAAGGGACCCTTGCTTCCAGGTTTCAGGAGCACAGATGTTTGTGTGTTCGTTAGGATCCTGTGCACAAATAAATGCCAAGGAAAATCAGAGGAGAAACTCTTTCATCCTCCTCCAGCCCTTAATGACATAATCACTTCCAAGAGCGGGTGTCTCACTCGCACGCTCCTGCTGACTTGGGGAAGAGACCGGCCGCTGTGTCCCACAGCCTCAGTGCTCACAGCGGGGGCAGGCAGGGGGGACCTGTTTCCTCATGTCCCAGCAATGTCCTGGGGCTGAAGAGGAGCCAGGTGAGCCTCTCGCTCCAGCCTTTCTTCTGCATCATACCAGCAAAGCCCTTAAGCACAAGATTGAGCACCTGTTGTGGCCCAGGAAACTGGGGGCCTACAGAACAGGACCTGGCCTCTCTGAGCAGGGATGGGTGTAGGCAGGCACGCGAGGCTGGTGGAGGATGCTTTGGTCCTGATGGGACCATCAAAGCTCAGGGCAAAAAGCTGAGGCTTCTGAGAGCACTGCATCTGTTCTTGTCATTACTGCAGGCCCCCAGCTGGGGACAGAGCATCAGTGGGTCATGGGACCTGTCACCCCCAAGCTTCCGTCCCATCTTCAGCACCGCTCAGCAGCCCCACACTCTGCAGAGACCAGGGAGGGATCTGGGATGCTCAGAGCTGGAATGAAGGTGGTTGCTCCTCAGAGCCAGCGCGCAAAAAGTGATGGGGAAATCCCATCACTGGGTGGGCAGGGCATTGTGGGAACACCCCTTGGAGCTCCCCTGTCCAGGCCGAAGCACCCAGGCAGGTCCCTTCTTTCAGCAGGTTACAGGATGCCCCAGGATGTGCTTTGTGCAAGGGACTGGGGACTGGAGAAGCATTCATACCTCTTCCTCTCCATCCTCCCTTCCCTGCATCCTTCTATCTCTCTGTCTCTCCATCCCTCTTGCCATCCCTCCATCTCTTACACTGCACATCCTCCTGCCCAGCCCTCAGGCTGCCTGCACTTTGCTTGCTCTGTTCCCCTTGCCTTGTGCAGGAGCAGGTCCTGCCAGCACCCCATGCCACAGGCTCCACACCCCTGGGAGAATGGGGCCGGCTCTCCTGTTGTCATCTCCTTCAAAACTCCTTTCCAGCACCTCAGCACACAGTCCATGACTTGCTGGCTCTCACTCACCCCCTTTCCTCCTGGCATATGCTGTCCTCTAGCCCCTTCTGCCTTGTGAAGCAACTTCCAAGGCCTGTGTCCTGGAACAGTCCTGGACAGTTGTGCAGCCTCTCTGAGGTTCTGCAATGTCCAAGGATGACCCATTAGAAATCCATGGCAGGAAAATGCAGGGGTTGAGATCTCTGTGCGTATCATGCTGCTCCTACTTGTTCTTACGGACTGGCCATGGGCCCACAGATGTGACCAGAAGGCAGCACAGGGAGAGAACAACCTGCTCTGGACAAGCATAGTCTTGGCCATGCTGCAGCCTTGGAGGGGCTGATGGCCTCTGGGACCACCACGGCCAGCAGCCAGTCTGTGTGTACAGATGTGGGAACACGAGGCAGCTCTGATGACACAGAGTGGGGCTAAGGGATGCAGGGTGAAGCTCTGGGGAGTCTTAAAGTGAGGTGAAGCAGGAGAATGGACAGAGATGGGGAAGCACCAGGACATACATTCAGCCTGATGCCACCAGGACCTGGCAGCCAGCGAGGAAGAGTGCTGGGATCTGTGTTGCTTGCAGTCCAGAGTGGGGCATGCAGGCCAGTTAGGACGAGGAGAAGGAGAAGGAAGGGGAGGTTTGCTGGGAGGCCATGCAGCCTTCCACTCACCCAGCTTTTGACATCCTGAAGCACAACTCTCCTCACTCCCCTGCCCGGCAGCACCCATGGGACTGGAGCGACAGCTCCATGAGTCAGAGCTGGGTGTGGGGTCGGGGTGACCCTGCCTTTTGTGGCAGCATTAGTCACCATGCCAAACTTCCCCAGCCCAGCAGCAGCGGAGCCCCCAGCATCACTGCCTCCTCGCTGGCTCACACCCCACAACCTGCCCGAGTTTGCTCGATGTGACTCAGGACCAACCACACGGCCACTGGTCTGGCCCGGCCAGTCCTCCCAGCTGCCCGGGACTGGGGCGCTGGCAGAGCCCGGGGCAGTGGGTGCACGCCAGCACCAGCACCAGCACTCAGCCACGCTGCCCTCGCGTCAGGGTGGAAAGGCAGGACCCGGCTGCCTCTGGCCATCCCTGGGAGCATCCTTGCGGAGAGGCAGATCTTCCCTCTTCATCCTCCTCCCAGCACCTGGCAGAGAGTGCCTTGATCACAGCAGAGTGCAAGGAAGGGGCTGAAGCCCTGCTGTGGGTACCATCCCATGGGGCTGGAGCAGGCCCCCATGCATGCTGCCTCCCACACACCACAGAGACTGGCCATGCAGGGGGACACCCCGTGGCAGAGCTGGTATGGCCACGATGGGGGATCCCAACCCTTGCACTGCCTTTGGCAAAGATAGCACGTCCCCAAAGGGCCAGGCTGCTGGCTGAGGCAGCAGGAAGGTGGCTGGAGAGGACTGCCCAAGCACACCTGTGCAGGGTGCCTCCCGCAGGGAGGGATGCGCAGCCACGAGGACAGGTGGGAGGTGCTGGTCCCCATGTGGAGTGATCAGGGCACATGAAGCCACCTCAGCAACCACCTTTCCTGCAGCTCTCCCTTCCAGGGATATGCATAGGCAGATCCCCCTCCCCAGAGATGGAGGATGGCTGCTGCCTTTGTTACGGGGTAAGTAATGAGGCCATGGACTAGAAGATACTTGCATAAGGTGAGATGTTGGCAGTCAGAAACAGGACCCAGGGGTGAGGGAGCCTCTGCTCTGCCCTTCCTCTGGAGTGAGGGGGCTAAGGGGTGTCCTGGTGTCAGGCAGCTCCCTGACGGCCTCCAGAGCCCACTGCCCTTACAGACCCTGCTTAGTGTGTGCCAGGCCAGCACAGCCGGCCCCAGGGTGCTGGAGTTACGTGGACAGAGCAGGGATCAGACACCAGTGCAACAGGAAAAGGAAGTACGCAGACCCCTCATGTTCACAGGCAGTGTCTCCAAACAACATCTCCTGTCCCTCGAGGGCTCACACCCACTCTCTGCACTCCGCTTTAGGTACCCTGGGTCCCAACATATCCCCTTGCTTGAAAGCTCAGAGATGCTGCAGCAGAGCTGGCCTGGACACCCCCCCCCCCACCCAGTACCCGTGTCCCCCACTCCAGAGGCAGCCACTGCCCACACCAGAGTCCCAGAAACAGGGCAGAGCCAGGAGGAACCCCAGTGATGGGCAGGGATGAGCCAGGCCCTTCTGGACAAATCGGGGTTGATGTGTCCTCATGGCTGCCTGGGTGACATCTGTCACTGAGAAATGGAGTGAGGGCAGAGGAGGACAGTTACAGGCAGCTCCCTGGAGGGAGCAGCAGAGCCTGGAGAAGGAGAGTTAGAGGCCTCCCGGGAGAGCAGGGCTGGGCAGGCAGGAGCCCTGGCCAGGACCCAGCTCTGCCGCTGGCCGGGCAGCCCCTGCTCAGCGACAAGCAGTGAGCAGGCAAAGGAACTGCAGCCACAGGAAAGGGGTTTGACGGAGTTTTTGGGTGCCACTGTCCAAGCCTGACCACTCAGCTTGGCTGAGCTGGTATCCACGTTTATTTGCCTCGCCCTCTTAGGACTATCTTCATTATTCCAAACTTTCCTAAAGTGCTTCTTTTTTGGGGACAAAAATATTCTATTTTTGGTGTCAGTCCAGAGGGATTTTCTTTTACAAGTTTGATTGAATTAATCTGTCCAGCTGTTTTCAACTTGGGAAATGGAAGGGAAAATTGCATTCTTCCCATTTGGAAAGAAAATTTTTTTTAAAAAATAGAAGTCATTAACATTAAAGGGGTCTGGGATTCTCTCTCTTTTTTTTACCCAATTACTATAAACTTCCTCTTTTTCCCTTGGGAAGATCCTGAAGATTTTGCAATGTAAACTGTCCAGTAGCAGGGATCTGGGCTACACACGCACATGTACAGCTACACCCCCCAGACTCTTCAGCTACACATTGCACCCACACAGCCACCCTCGTGCACCCCTGGCTTTCACCAGGCCCCCCAGAACTGAGTCCTGCCAGGAGCACAGGGGTGGGAATTGGGGGGTTGTACACACTCACACACACACTCCCAAGCCGTTCTCCCAAGCACAGTCCCATGCACACCCATCCCCACCCTGCCATGCACACACATCCATGTGAACAGCTCCTCAAGCTCAGCCACTGGCACACCCCAACGCACCTCCACGAGCTCCCGTGCACAGCCACATTCACAGAGCCATAGAAACATTTAGGCTGGAAAAGACCTCTAGGATCATTGAGTCCAACTGTAAACATCACACTGCCATTGTTCACTGTTAAACCACGTGCCCACTCCCATGTTCTCCATGCACCCCTCCATCCCACCCCATGCCCACTCCCATATTCCCCATGCACTCTTCCATCCCACCCCATTCCCACTCCCATGTTCCTCATGCATCCTCCCATCCCATTCCCACTCCCATGTTCCCCATGCATCCCTCCATCCCACCCTATGCCCACTACCATGTTCCCCATGCATCCTCCCATCCCATCCCATCCCATCCCATCCCATCCCATCCCATCCCATCCCATCCCATCCCATCCCATCCCATCCCATCCCATCCCATCCCATCCCATCCCATCCCATCCCATCCCATCCCATCCCATGTTCCCCGTGCCGTGCCGCAGCTCCCCCTGGCGGTCTCCTGCCGCCGCGCCGCCCGCCCGGCCCCGCCCCGCATCCAGGGTTGCCATGGCGACGGCATGGATGCTGCGCCTCCCCCCTTGGCCCCCAGGAGCTGCTGGGTCTTGGGGGGCTCAGCAGGCTGCTGGGGGCCTGGATGGCTGCAGGACTTCCAGCAATCTGAGGGTCTCCTGGAGCACTTCTGGGGACCTGGGCAGTAACTGCCCTTAGGGACTGCGGGGGTGTGTTAGGAATCTGGGGTGAGGTCCTATTGGATGGGGAGCTCTTGGGGAGCTGTGGCGGTCTGGAGAACTGGGAGGTTTCTCGGAGGCTGTGCTGGTTGTTCAGCCCTCTCCAGATCACTGGGCCAGTCCAGACCCTGACAGGCTACTGGCAGCACCTGCCTGTGTCAGGGCTTCTCCTGGCTATCAAGGGAATGGATTTGACTTTGCCAGATCAGGAGCAGCAGAGGGCTGTGGTAAGGAGCTGTCAGCCCCCACAGGAGCTGTCCCTTTCCCCCAGCTGGACAGAGAACAAGACACAGAGCCCAAGTGGTTTGCACACCCACAAGAGGCTCGCAGACACAGCGCAGAGGTAACTCATGGATGTGCAGAGGAGTTGCACACAATCACAGACCACTTGCTTCCCCACATTTTTGGCTTCTGTGATCTCCATCCTTCAGGAGTTGTGATTTGGGGCGATGGCAGAGAGAACACAGGTCAGATACCTTACTCAAAAGTACTAAATGTCTTCCCAGGGGTTTATCTACTGCCAGATCTCCAGAGCCATGTCCAAGCAGCCCACAGCATGAAACCAGCCCATTGTGGGGGAGCTGAGACAGAACCCAGAGAAGGAACTTGCAGAAAGTTGGAGCTCAGACTCTGAACATCTCACAGAGGGCTTCAGAATGCCTCTATAACTGGTCTCAGCCATGGTTCCAGAGGACAGCAGGGGTGACATAAAGTTTCACGGGATCTGCCTGAACTGACCTCTCCTGGCAGCCCAGGGCCTGAGGTGTGCTCAAGTGCATCCAATTCAGAGGGACCTGCAGAGCCTATGGAACAGCTCCCCACATTTTCCAGCACACAGATCCTGCAACTCTCCAGCTCCCTTCCTGGAGGACTCTTTTCCACCCACACAAGTTCTGCCTGTCCCAGACACACCTGAGGAAACACAATACGACATACAAACATACTGTCACACAGGCACACGTGGGGACAGTGTCACTGACACACACACACACACACACAGGCAACCTGCTCCATGTTCATAGAGATGCAGGAAGACACCCGGGCCAACATCTACACACCCACGAGGGGTCACACACACAGTGAGGGATGTATATACAAGCTCACATGCACACACATAGTCATGGACAAGCATAAACACGCTACCTGTGCATGCACACACACCAAGCTGCCTGCATGCACAGGTACCTTCACCTGCACCCACCCAGCCCTGCTCACACCCACCCATGCGTTCCCATGGGCGGGCGTAGGGACGGCAGTTCCCGGGAGCCCTGTGTGCCTCCCTTCTCCCAGCACCACTGTGGCCAAGTCAGAAGGGAATTTCCAGCTGCAAAGCTGCAGCTGACAGATTTAGAGACTCCCTCCCCTTGGTTGCTGGGCCAAGTTAATGGTTCACCAGCAGCCTGCTTCTCCTGCCCTTCCCTGCTAGCTGCCTGGGGCGGGCGAGGAAGCACCCACTGGTGGGCATCTCCAGCACCCCATGCAGCCTCCCTCGCCTTGCAGTCTGCCCAGCACCATGAGCTCTGCTTTTACCCTGCCCTGCAGTACCCAGCACAAGGGGCATTGCCCACCTCAGCTTAGAGCTCTCTTGCAGAGGGGTGGACAGGAAAGCTCCAGTGTCCAGCCTTGCTGCAATGTGGAGGGCAGGCACAGGAGCATGGACCTCTCTGCCCAGGCTCTCTCCCTGCTGACATCCCTCTGGGCTCCTCAGCCCAGTGGGGCATTGCCAGCTGAGCAGGCCCTGCACACACACATTCCCCTCTGCAGTTACCTAAACCCCCGTGCTGGGTAATGCTGGAGAAACCAGTTCCTGTGGGCTCCTTGCAGCATGGGAGGGACCCCCTCAGAGACCCCTGGAGCCCCTGGAACAGAGGCTTGGCAGCCTGCCTTGCTGGGCAGCCAGGCAGGCTGCTCCTCACCCTGTGTTTGTCCATGAGGGGCACAGGCTGATCAGGTTATCAAGACATACATGCCTGGCACCCTGCCATCCAGGTGGGGTTGCACGTGGCCCACGGCATGCCAAGTGAATGCCTTGCATGCCACCAAGCCAACAGTGTCTGCACTGTCCAGGGCTTCCATGTGCCAGGCTCTGCAGCAGGGACTGCAGTGACGGTGGCTGGAGTGAAAAGAATAGAGGAACCCTTCAAGAAACTCAGAGCACATCACCATTGTTAGGGCAGCTAGATGTGCCTCTGCATGAGGCATCAGTGGAGGCACCGTGGGCTGCAAACATCCCAGGTCAGATGGTGGAGGGACACAAACTGGCACCCCAAGAAATGACAGCTGTGGGTGATGGGAGGAGAGCAGGGAGTGGAAGCAGCAGAGCAGGGCAGGAGAGTACTCGCCCTCATCCACACACATCTCCAGGCTCAACAATCACAGAGAAAATCAGAGAGCAGATAAAAAATGAGCTGGACTTTGCCACAGGTCCCAGCCAGGACAGAGGTTGCCAGGAGAGTTACTGACTGGGACTCACAGCTGGGGCAAGACAGCTCTGCTGTCCCATCCCAGTACGGCAGTCAGCGCTTCCCAGCCCTCCCCAGGAAGCGCTGTGGCATACCGGCTTTAAATAGCTTTATTAGTGGAAGCTCTGTGCCCACAGCTCCCACCGCGGGGGCCGTGGGGAAGCCGGGCAGCCCCGTGCTGCCCTCTGGGGAAGGCAGGACTCCCCAGAGCGCAGAGCTGGGCTCACCCATGCTGACCCTGCCACCGGCTCCTCCTGTCTCTGTCCCAGGAGAGCCTTGTGAGCTTGGAGGTGGTCCCCCAAATTGTCCTCTCCTGACCCCAGACTGTCAGACGCAGAGGCTGAGCTCCTGACGGACGGAGCACTTGCGGCACTGCACCACACAGCACCAGTGGAAGCGGCAAAGGCAGTTCTCCTCCAACACCACCGTCTCGTCCCGGTGCCCTCTCCCGCAGCACAGCAGGTCGCACCCACTCGTGTCCATGGCTGTGCTGTTGCAGACGCGGCCCCTGGTGCCCAGTGAGCCTGTCTTACGATTAGCCGAGCAGAAATCGGGCGAGTCGGCCGAGTAGATGAGGTCCTGTTTATCGGGAGGCTTGATGTTGTCACCCACAGGGATGAGGGTTTTCCCGTCGTTGCCTCCCATCACCTTGAAAGCCCCATTGAAGCGCTCGAGCAGGCGATCCCCCACCTCACGGAAATGGGGCATCTTCCTCCAGCAGGTCCGCAGGGTGCAGGAGCCCGAGAGCCCGTGGCATTTGCACTCTGTCCTCATGTAGCTGCGCACCGCCTGGGGAAGAGACAGCGACGCTCAGCCCTCGGCTCCCTCTCGCTGCCCAGCACCCCCAGCCAAAACCCTGCCTCTTGGTGCTGCCCTGGCCCGGGGGAGGGGCTGGGGGTGGAGAGTGGCACGGAGGGGTTTCCAAAGCACCTGCAAAGGATACCCGAAAGATACTGGGTCATATTTCAGCCAAAGCGGGTGCAGGTACATGGCTTGGGGACACTGAAGGTGGAGGGCTGGGATGGGGCACAGGGGGCGCAGGGGACAGGGAGCGCAGGGGCCTTACCAAGCGCCCGGCTTCGTTGTTGTGCAGGTCGATAAGGGCTCGGATATCATTTTTGCCTTTCTTGTTCTTGGCATCCATGAACTGCTGGGATTTCTCGTAGCCAAACTGCACATCATCCCCACAGCCCCCCCACTCCCAGGCGGTGCCCTCTGTGCCTGGCCCCGCTGTGGGCGAGGGGGGGGCCCGGCTCCGTGTCAGCTCGCAGCCGCACTGCAGCAGCTCGCCCATGCTGCAGGCCTGCGTGATGGCGTGGCTCACCCCCGCCGCCGTGATGGCATACACGAAGGCTGTTTCACGGATATCTGCAGGAGAACGGACAGCGCCGGGATGTGGGGTCAGCTCCAGCATGCAAAGCACCATCCACCCTGGCTGACATCCCAGGGGGCTCAGACGCCCCCTTCTCCCTCTTCATACGTGCTCAGTGCTGTTCCCTGGGTGATGCACCCACCCTGGAATAGGCTGCCTGGGGCAAGAACGGCCTCTTACAAGCAGATTCGAGGACTCTGGGGGATGGTCAGGCCCTGCCAGTGCTCCTCCACTCAGCTGCGGAGAGGCAACAAATCTCCTGCCTCCCCTTGCAAGTCTGGGTGCTGCCCCATAGGAAAGAGGGAAGCTCAGAGGGCAGAGAGTGGTCCCAGGTGACCAGGTGGTACCCGCAGCTTCCTCACACTACCCTGCAACATCCCTCCAAGCAGTCAAAATCCCATCCCCAGCTCCAAACTGGCACCTGGAAAAAAGCACTGCGAGGGATACAGAGGGTGCCACTCACGCCTCTGCAGGGAGGCAGCGATGAAGCTTCAGTGCTGCCTGCTCTCCCCCCACTCCCATCTTTGCCATGGGGAGCTGTCTGCCCCCCTCTCTCCACCGGCACAGCCTCCACCCTGCAGGATTATTTATTATTAGTATTTGCTCCTGTCTCTCTCTGCTCCGGGACACGAATTCCAAGCATCTTTCCCCTGCCCGGACCTGCCGCTCACAGCCGCAGCCAGCGGGGGATTCTGGCAGCGGGGGTGCGGTGCCCTGCTCGGGGGGCTCCTGCGCTCCCCCTGCTCCATGCCAACCGAACCCCTGCCCACCCAAATGCCAGGGCAGGGCTGGCCCTGGGTGGTGGCATGCAGGGGATTCCTGGGGAGGGGGGGGGTGAGCTTTGGGGGGGTGTCCCATCCCTCCATCTTCAGTATTCTGACTTGAGGGGGCTGCAGGAAGAGGGATGCCAGGGCACCAGTTCCATGGGGAGCTCCTCCAAAAGCCCACGCAGCAACTGAATCCCTTTGGTGCTAGCAGGAACTGGGCACACCGGTGCCTTTCTGGCAGTGCCACCCAGGGGGTGCCACCCCCTCCCCAGGCCCTCCTGGCCCCACAAGCCACCCGACCACCCGCCTGCTCCCACCTGGGGCTGGCAGAGCCCTCAGCAGGCAGCCCAAAGCTGGCAGAGGTCCCCATGCCACCCTGCCAGCCGGGCCCTGGGGGGATGCCACTCCTCTGACAGCTCCGCCAGACACGTGGCTGCCCCCAAGCCAGCCTGCCCTGGCATGCCACACTTGGCATGGGCGGCTGCCAGGGAAGAGGGGACAGCCATGACTGTTCCAGAGAGGCCATGGCCAGGAGCGGGAGGCTTGCAGCATCCTTGGATAGAAAAAGGACATTGGATGGGAGGTACTCATCTGATGGAGCTGGGAACCCCAAAAATGCTGAGATACTTTATGCCACCCCTGCAGGCTTACAGGGAGGCTGGTGCCTGCTGGCACCAGGGGCTTCTGACACCCATCTTGTTGCCCTGGGGAACTCCACACCTCTAGCTGGGATGCCCCATGTCCTCAGAGTGCCAGGGACTCACAAACTCTCCTCTGTCACTACAACACCAGTTATCTCTACCACCCCAGAAGTGAGGCTGGACCAATGTGGTGGCTCCTTCAGCATCCCCATGCTCGATGTGTCTATGCCTCCTCCAACACAAGCTGTTCCTGGGTACCCAGCAGCTCAACTGCCAATACCTTTCACTCACCACCTGGTCTGGCCCTGTATTCTGGCACCACCCCACTTCCAGCCTGGATCCCTGCCTGGCACAGATCCCACCTGCCTCACTGCCAGGTTGCGGTGAAAATAGGTGACTCCAGAGGCAGAAGAGTCCCCCATGTGCCCTGACTCTCTGCCTCTTGACTAAATACACCTCCCTGTGTTGGGGGGAACCCACATCTGCAAATCAGCTTTTTTTAATGAGCCTATCCGCCTCTCATGGGCCAGTGTCTCCCTCGGGGCTTCAGCTCTCACCCCCACTAGTACCTGCAGTCAGCTGGGTGCCCAGGGCACCCCGCTCTTTCCAATCCCCCCAGGGAGGCCGCCCTGACTGCCCTGCATGGCCCAAGGACTTTGCCTCAGGCTGGCCATGCACCAACAGATGTGATGGCTGAGGAGACTGGGGCTTATTCCAGCATCTCCATCTGCCATAGCACAGGGACCAACATGGGAAGAGGGGCAGGACTAAACCCACCTCCCTCTAAGCGATCCTACCAGCCCAAGGTGCTTCGAGCATCCCCCCTTGCTTGGAGCACCATCCACTCCCAGCCTCCCTCCCTGAGGAGCATGGCAGGGCTTTCCCATCCACTCTCTCAGGTGCCCTCTTGCTCTGCCCCTGCTCTGATTTTGGTGCAGCTGGGCCGAGCTTGGACCGCTGTATCCACGTGGCTGAGACCTGCACATCCCTTCCTGCCACCCGGCCCTGTTCCTCAGGGTGACATCAGGGTGCCCATCCAGGCACAGGAGACAAAAACTCCTCTCCTCTGCTCCCTGCAAGGCCAGGAGGAGGGATGTGAAGGGCACCCACGGGGTGAGGGGCAGCTCCCAGCAGCTGCACACTGGGCCCCTTCCCCCAGCACACCCTGGGGTCCCAGGGGAGCAGTAAATCACTGCCAGACGAGGGTGCATTCTTGGGCTTCACGAAACCCCGCACTGTCTGGGAGCATCGGTAATTGCTTCATTAGAACACGGCAGTAACATGTCCCGGCAATGAAACCTCAGCGTGACTGAACCGGGGAGCACTGAGCAACCCCCTGCATGCACACACACACACACACACACACACACACGCAGGTTTGCACACCAGGACCCTGCTCCAGGAGTCCCAGGGAGGTGCATGACCTGGCTGGAGGCTTTTTGGGAAATGGGAAGCTGAAGAAGCCCTGGCCTTACCCTGCTGCAGGATCTTGCCGAAGTACTTGCTGTGGCTGGTGCAGTTCCAGCGGCGGAAGCGGAATTGGTACTGGCACTCCCGGACGCCCAGCTTGGTGCCCTTGGCCACCTCCTGCACAATCTCTGGCTCCAACTGGCACAGCTCTGCCTGCTTCCCCGCCAGTCGCTTCGTCTTGCGGCAGATGCTGTTGGGGTCCATGACCAGGGGGCTCCCCACTGCCCTGCAGGAGGGGACAGCGAGCAGAGCAAAACCAGCACCCAAGCCCAGGAGAGACCAGGGAGCGGATGGGACATGACAAGACCTACCCCCAGGGACGGAGCAGGGCTGCAGGGCAGTGCCAGCTCCATGCTGAGCCCGGGTGACAAGGGGACAGAGAGAGGTGTGCAGCAGGGGGAAGACAATAGGTATGGGTGGATCACCCAGGCGATACCTTGCCCTGTCCATCCATTCAGGGAATGGGGGGGATCTCCAGCCATGGGACTGGCTGTAGGATGATGCTGGCACATACCACTCTACATCCTTGGGGATGTCCGTGGAGGTGATGGTGGTGTCCCGAACAGGTGATGGCAGAAATATTGTGCTACTCAGCACCTGCTCTTTAGGGCTGGCACTGACCCAGCCCAGCCCTGGCACTGCCATGTGACTGATGCCCGATGCAGCTGCGTCTCCCAGGGCTGTGGACACAACGAGGAGCCCAGCCAGCATTCTTGGTGTGTCTCCCCCTCTCCACGGGCGCTTGCTGTTTTACCCCGTGGGAGACTAGATGAGTGACCTTGCCTGTGATAAAGTCCCTCGGCTGCTGGCCAGGATCCTGTACTCACCTCCCCAAATCCAGGCACTGACTCCAGGGAACGGAGCTGCAGGCGGGTGCGGGAGTGCAAGGGAGGGATGCAGGTGGCATTGCCAGCTCTGCCAATGCCAGTGAGGAAGGGCAAGTCTTGGCTGGGCCCATGTCAGAGGCAGCTCCTCCTTGCCAGCACAGCTGGAGTGAGGTGCCTGGCTCCCTGGTAGGCTGGAGGCAGTCTGAGCACAACGCTGTGCTCCCCGGTGTGCCACTGGCTACAGAAACTCCTGTACTTTCCCCACACATTTCGCCCCGAGTGCCCTCCCCGGCACAGCTGCGCAGCCTGCCAGACCCTGCCTCGTGCTGACGCGGGCACTGCTCCAGCTCTGCCATGGGCAACTCCGGAGCCATGGGCCACACGAATTTAGCACACCCTAAACACAGCCCCACTCAGCCCACCCTTGCCTCCAGCGCTGCTCCTGTGGGCTCAGAGCCCATCCTGCTCAACAACATGATTTTCACAGCCATGGATGCCCACAGAACCTTAGGGCTGGAGTCAGCATACCCCAGGACCAAGAGATGCCCGATGACTGGGAGGCTACATTCCCTGGGATTCCCTGGGGAGCAGTGCTTGGGCGGCTCGTGCTGCCTTCAGCCCCACTCACTGGAGAGCATCAGCTGCACAGCTTCCAAACCCAGAGCTTTATAGTCTGGCCAAGCCCCAGGGGCTCAAAAATCACAAGCTGAATCTCCGTGTTTAACTGTGTTCTGGGTTTCCTTTTCACTCTTGTGCAGCTGGGGGGGCTGTGTTTGGGACACCAGGCTGCAGTACTCTGCTTGCAATCCTGTCCCCAGTGCAAACCCCCTCCAAGCCCCTTGTTTGAAGCTCAAGGCCCTGCCAGGATCACCCTACCTCATGTAAGGCTCCCCAGCTGCCTGGATCTCCTGCCCACCAGACCCCAGCTGGGCTTGGAGAGGACGAGCCCTCTCACACAGCCTGGAAACAGAGCCCTTATGCTTTGGTTGGAGGTTTAAAGGTTAAACAGCTCAACAGAGAGGCATAGCCTGGAAAGGGAATTTCTAGCAGGGAAACTGAGGCAAGCCCACACTCCTGCTGGGGAGAACCCATCTCCCTTTGCTCCTGGCGGCTCACTTGCCCTTTGCTGCACAATTCACATGCATCTCTGCAAAGGGATGGGGCAGCTAGGGAAGCATTGCAGAGCTTGCCTGGCACGGGTCCCCCATAGATGGGGAAACTGAGGCCCACATGGAAAGTGACCAGAAAGTCTGTCCGGTCCCATCCCCCGATGAGCACACAGGGATCCAAGCCTCCATGTCGATCTCCAAGCTTGCAGTCCTTTGTGACCATGGGCTCCCGACATCTACAGCAGGATGGCGGAGGTTTGGCTGCCTCTGCTGGTGGGGTGGGGAAGAGGGGGAGCCGGGATGGGACTTTCATTAAGAGATGACTCTTTGTACTCGTATAAAAACGATGCGCCAGCCCCCCGGGGCCGTCAGATCAAATACTGAACTGTGGCTCACCCCGGCCCGCTGGATCAGGCCGGGAAGAAGATCCCAGCCCCGCGGGTCTGGGGGCCAGTGGGCGGCTCACCAGCACCGGGGGGGTCTCCAGCCCTGGTCCAGGCGGCAGCAAGGCTGGCGGGAGAGCGCGGGAGCTCTCTGTCCGTGCCGGCGAGGCGTGGGGTGGGCTGCCTAAGTCCAGCGCGATATTAATTTCCGCTGGGCTCCACTTTCTGGCGCAGGGAGGCTGCCGGGAGCCCAAGAGCTGTTTTGCTTTGGAGGGTTCAGGGGGGGGGAGAATAGGGGGAGACAAGGGCAAGAAAAATGCTGCCAAACTGCTACCACTTTGGCAAGGGCTCCGGCGCAGGGCCTAGATCTGCCTGAGCTTGTCCCGCTCCAAGGCCTCCCGCATCTACAATTAGGGTGCCCCACCTCTGCCGCCGGGCACTCCTCCCCCTGCCCTGGTGAAGGAACAGGGTCGCCAGCCCGGCTCCCCACAACTTGCCTGGGGCACCCCGGCCCCCCGCCGCCTCCTGCCTGGGAGCCCCCGGCCAGGCTCGGCAGCACAGCAGCATCCCTCCTGCCCACCCCTGGTGCCCTTTGCTGGCTGCCAGAACTGCTGCTGGGGGGCTGATGTCCTGCCCCGAAAGCCGATGGGATGATGAGCCCCACTTTCCAACCTCTCAGCACCTCTGTGTAAGGGAAACACCCCCCATTGCTGAAAGGGGAAACTGAGGCACAGAAAAGGGTCTGCAAACCACTGCCCGCCTGCTGCTGGCATCCCTTAGGCTGCCACAGCTGCAGCCTGAGCCCAGTCCCAGTGACGCACGTCAAACAGGAGTCACCGGGGCTTCTGATGCAAGCCCTGGATGCTGTGCCTGCTGCAACAGAGCCGAGGGTTCCTAAGAGCCATAATCACCATTTTTTTCCAGCTCAGCTCATGGTCATGGAGCTTCCAGTATGTCCCAGTCTCATTCCCAGCCAAAATCATGGACAAAGGAGCCTGGGCCAAGTCACCATATTCTCCTTGGGCATGGGGATGATGTGGAGCAGGACCTCTGGCCCCTGCCCGCAGACCATTACGGAGGGGAGCCAGTGGGGCCCTGGTTTGCAGGAAGCCAAAGGAGTGAGGCTGGCAGAACCATGCAGTGAGCAAGAGGATAGTCAGCTTTCAAAAGTGGCACCTCATCTTGGGTGAAAAATACCTGCTTTGGTCCTGATGGCCCTGAAACCCCAAGGGAGAGCAGTGGCTGGGCCATGGCAGCTCCATGTGGGACCTGACAGTCTGCACCCATGGGTGCTGCTGCCTGGGCACTTCCACAGGGCAAGGGGACTCTGCTCTGGGGTAGTAAGGCTGTGTCTTGCCTCGCATGCAGGTCTCTATCCCGGCCTGTGGAAGCCCTCAGGAGGGTGAGGCATGGTTGCCTCGGGTACCCGGGTCATCCCTCTGAGCCCACAGGTAATTCTGCACCCACCTGGAGAGGTAAGAACTGCAGGATGACAGCCCTGGAGAGCTGACCTCCATGCCTAGGAACAAAGGTCACCCCACGCCAGGCACAATGATGTCACACTGAGTGACAGCCTGCGAGGAAGTCAAACCCCCAGGGAGCCCTTCTCTTTCCAAGCTGTGCTAACAGGACAAGGGGGACACACGGATGAATTTTCACCCACCCAGCTTTCTCTGCAGCCCATGCAGGCATGTGGCGGGCACTTGGCCCCTCACCTGGGGCGATGCGTGGGTGCTGCCACTAACAGGGGCAGCCGGGTGTGGAAACAGAGCAGGAGGCCCATGAGGGTGTGGTGAGTAAGCAGCAAGTCACTGCCCTGGGGGGCACAGCCGGGGTTTGGCTGCCGAGCAGCACCCGGGGCACCGAGGGAGCAGGAAATGCCGTGGGTTGGAAGGAGAAGGGGGACCCCATTCCCTGCCCTCCTCCTTACGCCTCCTTGGCGAGGATGGCATGCAAACAGCTGGGAAGCTGCCTAAAGGAGAGAGGCTTTGGCATGGCATTGCATCAACCCATGGACCTGCTAGCTGCAGGGTCATGCTGAGGCCAGGTTCTCATGAGCAGGAGCTGCCCAAACTTGTGCTACAGGTACTGGGGGGATGGAGGGAGCATGCACCTGCAGAGGTGGTGGTCCTAAAGCCATGTCCAAACCCTGGAAGGGCTGGGATAAGAAGAAAGGAGTCCACCCACTTGTGGTCACTATGTCCTTCCTCTGGGCGCTGACAGAGGCTGGAGCTGGGGTAGCATGAGGGCTTGGCTATTTCTGCCCAAATGTGGGTGCCGCATGTTGTGGCAGGACCCTGCAAAGCTTGAGCAGGTGTCAGGGTGGGCCCAGCTCTGCCCAGTACCCTTCTGCACGAGGGGTGTTTGAAGGGGTCAAGCCTGTGATGCAAAGCCCAGACAAACTCTCCAGTTTGATGCATGTGTAGGGCATGGCCAGGGAGCCTGGGTGTCACCATGGGAGAGTGGACATGATCAGGAGCACGGACAAGGGATGCCACTGGGGAAAGCTCAGCTGCCTTTGTGGGAGAAAACAAGTAGCCCAATGGGAGCCAGTAGTCATCTCAAAGAGTGCAAGAGGAGCATCATCCCTTTGAAAAACCCAGCAAGTCAACAGCTGCCCCAGCAAAGGCACGGAGAGCTGGCACCAGGCAGGAGCTCCCCCCGGGGAGATTCATTTCTGCCCGTCTGGTGCTGCTCCAGGGGAGAAGACATGCCTGGCATGGCTGGACAGCCCAGTTAGGCGCTGTGGGGTAGCAACTGTGGGTCAGCAAGCCCAGGGGGTGACTCACAATGCTCACCCCAAGGCACACAGGCAGGGCCCTCCAGCCCAGCAGCCTGCCCTTACAGGCTCTGGCCTTGCAGCATGGCTGCTGGGCAGGGCAGTGAACGAGGAGAGACCACTGTTGCATGAAACCACCCAGGGTGTGTGGCTTGAGAGATGTGGGACTGGGACCCCCTCAAGCGAGGGTACAGCCACAGGGGCTGGTGGGTGGGTCCCCCTGAGCACCTCTGAAGAAGTGCCATGAAAATCTGGAGGTGCGCTGCCCTTGTGCATGGATGGGAAGGGGATGGAGGGCAGGTGTCCATCCTTCTGGGCCCCCTCAGACCCACAGCTGGAGCAGAGCACATTTCAGCCGGGATGATTTTCTCCCCTGCTTTCTCTTCCACCTCCCAGCTGCTCTCAGCCATGCCTGTGGAGGGCCAACAGGCACCGGGGAAGCTGGCTTTGCTTGCCCCCATCCCCACAGTGCCTCTGTTCCTGCAAGCACAGCCCAACTGCAAACCGGCTTGGCTGAAATCCTGCTCTGAACCTGCCTGGGGCTCCTCAGACACCAAGTTTGCCTGCTCTGTATCTCTGCACCCTCTGGGCCAGCCCAGGAGCCCCAGGCAGTCCCTACCTGTCCTGCTCAGGGAGAAATCACTGTTGCACAAGGAGCTGAGCAAGAAACGTGTAAAGAATAGGGGAAGAGGAAGAAAGAATTTACAGAGCCGGTGGGAGCAAGAAGAGCCTACTTCCTGCAGCTTGGCACTAACCAAGGTGCCAGGAGCGCGTGAGTGACATATCTTCCATTGGCACTGACCACAGCCTGCTCCCTTTTGCCGTGGAAAGGTCTGTGTCTTCAGTGAGCTCTCTGGGGACATCCTTACACAATGAGGATGCTCTTTCTCAGGCTACGAGGTCACTAGCAGGATGTCAGTGCTTGTACCTCATACCTGAATCTTTTTCCATAGATGCAGCCATCCTCCAGGATCCCAATGGGCACAGTTACCACCTGTGAGTGGCCAGGCCTGCCTGGCTGCCTGCCTGGGCTGGGGACTGTGCCTCGAGATCCAGCCCAGCCACAGCCCACCATGCCACTCTCAAAAATTAGGTCGTGAGTGGAGGAAAAATTGGCTCAGGCAACCCCTGTATCCCCACCACCACACAGATAATGCACTCGGGGTGGGATGTGGAAGTTGTAAAGACATTTCTTTCTTGGCCCGGGGAAAATGCCCCCTTGGCCAAGCACCCACGAGTGCCCAGTGATGCACACACAAAGGTGTGCCACCCAAGTCCCTATGCATCAGTGACAGTGACAGCAAGGAGCAGCTTTATCAATGCCCCCAGTCCTGGGGCTTCCAGGAACTCTGGCACAACACACAGCTGCAACCCTGAACCCCTCCCCACCAACAGCAAAACCCACAGACACCAGTGCTACCCAGCTGGGAGAGGGGACCAGTGCCAGGAGCAAGCACATGGGAAGATGCCTGTCATGAGCTGGCTCAGGGGACTAGGCAGCACCCAGACTCCTCTCCCCCAACACGGGAAGGGCTTCCTGAGATGATCTCCACCACGGTCCAAAACCCCAGACTCTGAGGGAACTAGTTCATGAGCCATCCAGCTGCTCCTGTGCCCTGTCCCGGGAAGCCTGGCATGTCCGTTTGGTGGTGCTGGTGGCCTCATCCACCCACCACCTCTTCCCGGCTCACTGGCTCCAGAGTGAAGCAGAGTGTGAGCTGGTGATCCCCCTGAAGCCACTCCGCTGCCCAGTGCATTCACCATGCTTCAGGCAGCTGAGTTATTATTCTTAAAATAATAAAATTCCCTTTCTTCTTCTTCTTTAAAAGAAGAAAAAACAAGTTTGACCCCTTGCCCTCCTCTGCCAAATCCTGCTAATCTCCCCAAGTCGGTGCTGCCAGTGCACACATGGCACCAGCAGGACCCAGACCCCATGGTGAGATGCAGCTCTGAGCTGGGGCAAGGGGCACTGGTACCCCAAGACCCTGCCCTTGTTGGTGCTCTCTTCCTGCCCCTGAAATGAAGGCAAAATGAGCTTCTGCTTCACCTCTACCTGCTCCAGCCATGGGCAGATGTCCTCGAAGCTGGAGCACAGGGCATGAGCTTGGAAATATTGACGAAGATGGGGCAGAGAAAGCATGGACAGCTGAAGGGACAGCTGTGTGTGTGTGTCTGAGAATTAGCCAGGGAAAAACAGCAGGTCTCAGGCAGCAGGAGGGCATATGCCCTGCAATGGCACAGCTACCCTGAGATGGGTGGCAGGGAGCATGGAGACCCTCCACAAGCACCCTGCCTTGGCCAGAGCTTGCCCTACCTCTCTCTCCCCTCCTCTAGCAAAAAACCCAAGGCAAGTCCCTCTCAGACCCGTGTTAAACCCTCGCCTGGCAAAAAGCACAGTGCTTGGGCTCCAGGCACAAACTCTCAGCTGATGTACAACTGACTATAACAGCACCATTTATACCCACAAATGCCCCCACTGCACCCCTGGAGCCAGGGCTAGCAAAGGGAATGGAGATGTGGAATAAATCACTGGTGGGCAGGCAGGGGACCGTGAGGGGAAAGGCTTATGGAGAGCTTTATTTTAGGGGTCAAAAGAGTGTGACAATGTGGAGACGAATAGCCTCAGATAATGAATGATAGCCCGGACGGCACGCCGGGGAGCTGGAATCTAAGCACTTAAAACCGGATAAAGACAGGCTGGGTGAAATTCTTAATAGATTTAAATAGTTCATGTTTCGACAGATACCTGGGCTTTCCAAGGCTGGGTCCCAGTTCTGTGCCTGTAATGAATCCCCCACCCCCTCTGGTATCCTGCAAGGCACCGTCTCTGCCTTTGATGAGGGCACCATTACAAATAGGGGTTTTGTCCCTGCTGTGTCCAGACCACCATTCAGGGGGGACACTGTAGGGACCCTAAGGCTTTTAATTAAATTTGACTTATTGAAGGGGTCTGGAAGCCACTAAGCCCCCTTGCCCACCCCTCAGGCATATAAGCCTCCCAGGCTGTGGGCTGGGGGTGCGGGGAGGCAGAATGCAGCTCTCACCACAGGACCTGTATGCCCTATACTCCTGGGGGTGCTCCAGCCTGCTGCCCCCAACACACTCGTGCACCCAAACCCTGACAACATGTGGGTGCCCCAGTCTGGATCCGAACAGCCAGCGAGCAGCAATTCCCACCCAAGTGGGTGTAGGGGACTCCGTCGTCCCCAAGCTGGGGGGGACCACCCCCGGAGATCGAGAGACCCTGCGCACCCTCCTGCTTCCCCCCCGCCCGGGATGTCCTACTCACCACCAGAGCCCGATGATGTTAGCGGGGCAGAGGAGGATGAAGAAGAGCCCCAGCTGGGTCCGGGAGGAAGGCAGCATCCTGCCAGGGCTGAGGAAAGCGTCGAACTCGCTCCACGCCACTCGCGGGGAGCCGGGCAGCCCCGCGGTCCGGCCGGGGCCCCGGCGGGTGGGTGCCCGCTGTCTCCCTCCGCCGGGCCGGGCCGGGCAGGCAACGCGGCCGGCGGGGCCGGGCCGGGCCGGGCTGGGTTGGGCTGGGCTGGGCAGGCACCTCCGGACGGCTGGAGCGCGGCGCGGAGGCTGCTCCGGAGAAGGAGGAGGAGGAGGGACGGGGCTGCGAAAGCATCTGCTCCGACAGGGAAACCGGAGCCCGGGGGGACGGACAGGGCGGGCCGGGCGGGGGGACTCCCGGGTGCCAGGCTCCGTCCCCGGCGCACAGCCACGGCCACGATGTGGGCGCGGGCACGGGCACGGGCACCCTCCGGCAGGGGACGGTGGCCGCAGCCCGTCCAGCCCCGCGTCCCGCCGCCGCGTTTGAACGTGCAGCCCTTTCTGCGGCTCTGGCTGGCACAGCCCTGCCCACGAAGCCCCGGGACCTGCTGCGGACCTGCCTGGCACAGCACTGCCTGGCACAGCACTGCCTGGCACAGCCGTGTCCGGCTCCGCTCGGGGTCCTGCCACAGCCCTGCCAAACTCGACCTGGCCTCGAGGTGTCCCCAATACCTTCTTGTCACACTCCTGCCCGACCCTGACACCTCTGGCATGGCCTTGCCCAAACCTGGCGTCCCTGTGTTGTCCCCAGCACAGCCCTGCCTGGCCCCTGTCCCTGGACTGGGCTCGGCTCGCACAGCCCTGGCTCCATGACCCCTGCCTGTCCTTAGACCAGTCTGTCCTGCCTGGGAAAGCTGGAGGAGTGACCCCTCACAAGCATCTCCTGACACTTAGCTCCAACACTCTGGAGAGACACGCCTGGGGCAGAGAGACACGCAGGACAATGATCGAGCCAGCCAGCCCCAGGAGCAAAGGGACCAGGAGAAGAGTACGATGAGGGACATCTTGTTTATGGTGATTTCATCTCAGATGCAGCCAGGGCCCAGAACGGAGACAGCCCCCAGCACCAGATCACAACAGGAGGAGCAGCAGGAGCTGCCTGGGGCAGGAGGAAGCTGACATGCCCGGAAGGTAGCAGGGGGCCACACAAGGGCTGGGCAGCTGGGGACAGGAGGAGCCCATAGCCTGCCACCCCAATGCTCCCCACAGAGGAGCCTCAGGAATGGTTTTCCAGAGCTCAGTCCAGTGCTCTGCGTCTCTGATTCCTCTTGTACCATTCATGGCTCCCAGCAGAGGTTGGGATGCAGTTCCCAGCCCTGCAGCATCTGAGCCATGGACCCTGGGACAGCTACCGTGGGGGAGTCCCAACTGGTCTCTGTACCCACCTCCACTGAGCAGCCAGCCAGCCCATTGGCTTGCCCCAAGGGAAAAGGGGGTGTCTTCCACCAGTGATGGGCAAAGCAGAGCGCCCTTGCTGCTGGTGAGATCACCCCTCCCTCCAGCAGCTATGTGTGCTCTGTCCCCCCTCATGGCCCCCCATACCCTGCCCATCTCAAGCCCCTGGCTTGCCCATCACTGTTCCCCTTGCCTTGATCACCAGCGGTTTCACCCCTTCACCTGGGCATGTTTGCTCCCAGCTAACAGCATTTGGTGGTGAATGACTCAGGCTTTATCTGCAGCTTGGCACAATTCTCTCCCTCCTGGGCACAGGAGGTAAGAGACTCCCACCACCTCTGGAGGTTTCACACCTGCTCTTTCTCTGCCCTCCCACACAGGAACTGGGTTCCTGGTCTGCACCCCTGCCATGGTGACTAGGATTGAGCTGCCCTGGCCACAGCACGGGGACACAGGGACACAGGGACACGGGGGCCCTCCCTGGGCTGCCGCACCATGCCCTGTCCTTGTTGCCTTTTGCCTTCACCCACCAGCCTCCACCCTAGCTGTCCTACAGGACCCCCATCGCCGCTAATCGAGGGGGATAGCTCGCAAAGAGTAGCTCGTGGATGGGGGGACATCCCTGCTAAGGCTGGGCGAGGCTGACACTGCAGCCAGGGGCCCAGCCCCTGCCGGCAGAGCTCACTGCAACACGCGGCTCATCTGCCGGCGTGTTGAAAGTGCCTGTTGTCCCCCCGCCCCTAGCGCCTGGCCTCCTCGCAAAGGCAGCGCGGGGCAGGTGAGAAGCCTTTATCTGATTTCCTAAGGGCAGAAAAATCCCTTTGATTTTGCCCCGAAGAGGGGAGCGGGAGGGGGGGTGCCGTCTCGGCGAGCAGGTGCGGCTGGTGCTCAGCAACTCGCCTTATCATGTCAGCTCCGCGTGAGGCTGGAGGGGGCCGGGGGGGCGGTGATGCCCCCAGCACACTTATGGGAACTGGCCCCATCTCCTGGGCCCTATGGCAAAGCCCCCTCAGAGGGGCCGGTGGGGCGGAGTGGGCAAAGGTGGGCTCCTTGCATTGTGTCTGGATCAGGTGCCAGGAGTTTGCCCCTATTTCACAGCTGTTCTCACAGTGCATAAAAATTCCCCTTTAGCAAGGGGAAACTGAGGCACAAAAATGCTGAGACCTGCTTAAGCAGGTGGGGAGAGGTTGCCTGTTCGCTCAGCCCCAGTAATTTGCCTGCTGCCTCCCCTTCTGCAACGAGACCCAAAGGCACACATACTTCAGGGGACAAGGCAACAGTGGCCATACCAATCCGGGGTGACAGGGATGCCACTGCCACCCTGAAGCAGCCTCCACCATCACAGCTGATCCTTTGTCTCTGCCTTTCCTCGCCTCTCGCAGCTCACTCCCCCCAACCCCCCCCCCCGGCTTTTGTGTTATTACAAATTATAAAACAATTTTTTCCTGCCGTCCCGCATTCTTCTGCCTCCTGCAAGAATTTTAATGTATTTATTTTTGCTATCAGGGGAAAGCGCCGTGTTCCTCGGCCACCCCCAGGCAGCCCCGGCCCCGCTTGGCCACTGATGGAAATTAATGATGGAGGATGCAGGGGGAGAGCAGACACCCCTGCACCCCTGCAACAGAGGGATGGGGGGACGGGTGCCCCCCCAGCCAGCCACGCTTTCCCCAGTGGCAAGGTCTGCGGAGCATAGAGAACTCAGCTGTGGTAAGGGTGATGGGACAGAGGGGCTGGTTCCGGGAGGGGCTGTTGGTTATGGGCTGGGGAGGGGACAGTTGTTGGGTGGCTGGGCAGGGCCAAGAGGTGCTTTGAGGTCCGGCTTTGGGGGTGCTGTGTTGAAGAATCATGTCCCTATACAGCAGCATGACTTTGAATTCCTCTTGAGGAAGAGGAGACCTCCCCAGGACTCCAGCCCACTCTGCCCCTTGTGACAGCATCCCCAGTGACCCCCAGCCTGCTTGTGAGACAAAGCATCCCGAGTGGCCCACCCTGCACCCCGCACTGAACTCCCTCTGCCTCTAGGCTGGTGCTCTGATACTGGGCTGAGCTCTGTCTCTCACTCCTGACCACACAGCCCCAAGGGCATGGATAGGGGTGCCCTGGTCCAACAGCCCTCCCACCCCACAGCCAAAAGGCTGGGGGGGGCGCTTTGGCTGCCGGGAGGGAGCGGACAGGGGAGGAAGTAATGGGCCTTTCCCGCTGTGGGGAAAGCGTGGCGATTTCCAACCCAAACACCCCGGCGCTCAGCGGCCGCATACTTTCCCAGCGTCCCTCCCCTCCTTTATTCCTGAGGACATTGGCAATCAAACCCACGTTGGCCTCATCTCCTGCTCCTGCAGTGAGGTCATCGAGCTGTGTTTGTGACATCCCGGCATTTCCATGGCAGCGCGCTGTGATGTCATAAGCCCGGGTTGCGACCTCACGGCAGGAGGAGAATGATCTTATTAAAACAACACGGTCCCCATCCATGGCTGCTCACAGCCGGGGGACTCCAGCGCGGGGTAGCAGCCAGCAGACAGGCCTGTGGCAGCCAGGGGGATGATGAGGATGGTGCCCTCCCCAGGGCTGTGTCACCAGTGGTAGATGGCAATGACACAGGGCATGATCCAGTGCTCAAAGTGGAGGGTGGCCCCCAGGGCTGAGCTCCCAACTGATGCAAACACACAAGACACATGGTGCTGAAGTGACAGTGAATTTGGGGACAGCTGTGCTAGACCTTGCTCCTCAGAGTCCTCCAGGCCTGGCCACAGTGCTGCCCACCTCTGGGACCAAGCGTCTGGGGCCTTATCGGGGTGCAGAGCCCTTTCATGTCAGGCTGGCGGGCAGCAAGCGGAGCTGACGAGGACCTGTCCCCAGATCAGAGCCGCCCGGTGCTGACAGCGACTGTGGGGCCCATTCTTAAATTAGACAAGTCCCCCTCCCCCTGGCCAGCACTCCTGGCCCTGTCCCATGGCTGGACACAGTCTGGGACATCACTGCCCATAGCACTTTGCGTGGCCAGCATGACCCACACGCTCATGCACACACACCTGTCCACACACACCACACCCTTGGGGAGGGCTGGGCATCCCTTGGGCACTGACAGGCACTGATGGACTGAGGGATGGAGGGGTGAATGGGAGGATGGACA
Source organism: Monarcha castaneiventris obscurior (assembly GCA_026261815.1). Lineage (NCBI taxonomy): Eukaryota > Metazoa > Chordata > Aves > Passeriformes > Monarchidae > Monarcha > Monarcha castaneiventris. Next base: position 7,043,980 of record JAMPIT010000467.1, read on the forward strand.
GACAGATGGGTGGGTAGCTGTCTGGGTCAACAGGCAGCAGACAGGTGGGAAGAGTAATGCATGCATTTGTCGATGGATGGATGGATGAGTGTACAGACAGCTCAGTAAACGGATGGAAAGATGGCTATGAGAAAGCTACTTGCAAGTGTGGATGGACGGATGGATGGATGGATGGATGGATGGATGGATGGATGGATGGATGGATGGATGGATGGATGGATGGACAGGAGAAAGAATGGCCCTAGCGCTCTTTAGTGAGCCTGTGTAGTTCTGGACGTTGTTGCTCTTTCCAAACAACCTAAGTTTCACACAGCATCTGTTCTGGGAGAGACGGGAACATCCATGTCCCAAGGGGAGAAAATTTGCCTTTCTCTCTGCACTACAATTTGAGGGCCTGACCTTGTGCTGCTGCAGCACAGAATCCACTCTCCACTGCCCAGAAGGGAAACTGAGGCCGAGGAGACTGGCTTGCAGAGCAACAAAGCTGAAACCACTCCTCTTCAGGGAGGCATGGCTCTGTGGCCAGTCCCACTGCTTCCAGCTCCCCACACGTCCATCTGTCCATCCATGGGAAGGACACACATATCTGGGCTGCGAGCGATGCCGCTGTCCTTGGGCCCCCGCGGGCTGTAAACATGATGTCATGTGGCAGCACACACAGCCCGCTCTGTGCGCCGGTCCCCGAATGGGCTTCACAAGTTCTGCGTGGGAGGCATCGACCGTGGCCCACAGCCAAGGGAACTGGAGTCAGAAGATAAAATCAGGTTTGCTTTAGGCTGGAGCAAACAGCCTTTTGCCGGAGGAGTAAGGGACAGGGAGAGCAGATGGAGAGAGGAGACACCTCCCTGTCTTGGAGAATTTGGCAGGGAGCAGAGCTGATGTGGGACACTCCGGGAAAGCCTGGTGCTGGTCTTGCTGGTCCCAGGTCGGTTCCCCTTGCTCCTACTTGACTTAGAATAACTCCATAGGCACTTGAAGTCACTAATCAGCCAGGACCACTTGAGAATAGCCTGGGGCTGCCTCCAGTCTCCTGTGATAACAGGATGCCAGCCCCGGGTTCTCTCCGGCATCCTGCTCTCACGTCCTCGGGGAAAGGTCCTGGCCCACCAGGGTCCCATGGGGCACAAAGCAGGGGAAGCCTGGATCAGAGCCTTCTGCCAGGTGCTGAGCCCTGCAAGGTGGTTGCGGGGAACACACCACCATGCTGGTTGATTTGCCTCTTGTTTCAAAAGCTTTGTGCTGTCCCCAAGCCCTTGCCCAGGTCTGAGGGGTCAGACAGAGGGAAATGAGGGGAAGGGGACCTTTGGGAGAGGGCCAAGAGGATCCCACTTGAACTCTCTGTGTGGGAGAAAAGCAGCTGTCTCCAGACCTGGGATCTGTCCACATCCCTCTTGATGTTCCCCCGTGCAGCCCCACTGGCCCCAGTATGGCTCATGACTCAGGCAGTGACAGCGTAGTGACACACAGTCGATGTGACAGGGTATCTCCAGTTAAAAGCTTTGGGCTGTTTACAGTCCTCAGGACCCAGGATCAGCCTTCTCACAGCCTGGGCTTTCCTGGGGATGAGTCAAGGGATGCCCTCCCCCGGGACATCCCACTTCCTCCCCCCGTCTGTGGGAGAGCAAATCGGGGTCAGTGGATGCAGCTCTGGGAAAGATTTCCAGCTCCTGGGTGACACTGTACAAGTCACATAAAGAAGCTGTCCCTCCCTCTGAGAAGGACCAGCAGCCTCCATAAGCAGTGTGGGGTGGATGGTTGAGGGCCAGAGAGGCAGGGGTCCCACTATGCCTGTATCTGCACCCACAGTTCCCACCAGAGACATGAGGTCAGAACTGACCGTGGGTCTGTGGGATGATTAGAGTCACGGCATCCCTGGGGCAAAGCAACCCACGGGATGGGACCTGCCACCCCCAGCTCCACATCCCCATGGCTAAAGGCAGCATTTGCTCTCCCGCCTCTACTGCGCTTGTCGCCGAGCTGGGCTTGTCCCGCACTTGGGGACCTCCCGGGAGCTGGCGGCGTCCCCGGCTCCATGCGGCATCCTCCGGCCGTGGATGTGTCACGGCCCAGCCTGTTCCCTTCGGAAGCCCCCGCCGGGCGGCTCTGAGAGGGGCTGACTCACCCAACCCTCCCGGCCCCCTTCCAGCCTGGCCTCTCCCACAACCCTGGCAGTGGCCCCGGAGGAGCCCCCGGCCGGTCCCCGCCGCTGCTCCCGCCGTCCGAGGACGGGGAGCACAGCCTAGCGGCAGGAGCGGGAAGCAGCCGGGATAACGGCGCCCCTCTCCCGGCCCCGAGCAAGTTGCGGGGCACCGGGGACCGGCCCGGGGAGTCGCTGCGGTGGAACAGCCTGCCCGTCCACAAGTGCGGGATCCTGAACCCAGCTCGGGGCGACCCCAGTACCAGTCCTGTCTGAGGGATGGATGGATGGATGGATGGATGGATGGATGGATGGATGGATGGATGGATGGATGGAGAGCTGCCCTGTGGAGAAGGAGTCAGGGGCACTGGTGGATCAAAAATAGCATATGAGCTGACAATGTGCATTTGCAGCCCAGAAAGCAGATCATGTCTGAGACTGGAAAATAAGAAGTATGCCCAGCAGGGCAAGGGAGGTGATTGCACCTGCTCCACTCCACACTCGTGAGGACCCATCGAGAGTACAGCACTGAGCTCTGGGGGCCTCCAGTGCAAGAGAGGCATGAACCTGTTGGAGCAGGTTCATAAGAGGCTACAAAACTATCAGGGTGTTGGAGCACCTCTCCCGAGAAGACGGGCTAAGAGATTTTTGTTGTTCAACCTTGAGAAGGCTCAGTAACATTTTATTGCAGCCTTTCAGTATATAAACGAGTTTGTAAGAAAGATGGAGAGACCTTTCACCAGGAACGGTAGATTTTACTCTTTTTGCAAGAGCCAATTCGTTTGAACTGAAAGAGGCAGCAGGATCCCGCTCTCCAGCAAAGGGAAACACAGTTACAGCAGGTTGGGAGAGGCCAAGGCATCCTCTGCCGGGGGAGTGAGAGCTACAGAGTCTCAGTTTCCCAGGCTGGGAACACACGTCCTCGGCCCACGGCTCTCCTGCTGCCCCGGCTCTGAGCCTGGCCGGGGCAGGGCAAGCGACAGAGCTGGCTGTGAGCAGCCATGAGATGGCAGCAGGCGCTCATTCTTGGCTGTCCCGGCCTGGGGTGCCTCAGGGGTGTCTACAGGCACGAGGGTGCCCGTGTCCTGCACTCCCAGTCCCGGCCCCCTGGCAGGGAGCACACAAAGCATCAGCCTGGAGCCCAGCCCGGGACACTCCCGGTCCCCCGGTGAGACAGGACCGAGGGCAAGAACAGGCACTCACGGGGCTCTCAGACACCTGCCCAGCCTGAGGACACAACCTCCCTGCCCAGGACCTTGAACCTAAAGCCCGATAAGGGCGGTTAATGATCAGCACTGGTGTCCCAGAGACATGGTGCCGGACGCCCCTGGAGTGACACATGACCAGAGTACTGCCCTGCCCCTCTGTCCCAGGCTGGCCAGAGCAGATGTGTCCTGCATCCATGGTCCCAGACACCCCAGCAGGGTCCTGCTCAGGGGCTGGACAGCTTCGCCTACACCAGCTTGAGGCAGGAGCTGGCATCGTTCTCTCCCTGGCATGAAAACATACCAAACCTGTCTCCAGTTTGTTGCCAGCAGCCATAGGGGGCTTACCAAGGTCTCCCCATCCGTGGTCCTGGCTGGCAGTGCCTGGAGGAAGTGTTGAGCCTGGGACAGTTTGGACCCAGCTCCCATGGCATCATCCTGCACTGCTGGGGGACAAGGCAAACACTGGGGGAAGACAGGCAGGGGAGAGGAGGCCTCAGTCCAGAGGGCAAGCAGACCTGGAGAGCAGACCCAGTGGTGAGCCTGGTGCTGACGGAAGGTGTGCAGGGTCTGGGATGTGGTACCTCGTGCCAGAGTGCAATGCCAGTGCTGGCACATGTTGTGCCCTGGCTGATGCAGTGCCCAGTGCTCGTGTCCGCGCCTGGTGTGCAGTGCCTAGCACCCACTGCCGACGTGCAATGCCCAGGATGCAGCACCAGGCGCTGGTACCAGTACTGGTGCCACAGGCTCCGTTGTGCCAGGGTGCTGTACGTGCCGTGCCATGCCAGGGCGGGCTGCCAGCTGCCTTACGCATTGTGCCATCATGCACAACACACGGCACCCGGTACCGGTGCATGGCACTGGCTACCGCTGATGCCAATTCCAGTGCCCAGCACCCTGTGCGTAGTCTGTGAGGCTGCTGAGCAGTGGCCAGTGGCCAGTACTTGGTGTGCGGCGCACGGTAGCCGGCGCGCTGTAACGCGTGCCCGGCACGCCGCAGCCGAGCTCCAAGGCCCGCTAGCAGGCGTGCCGCAGCCGGCACAAGGCGCACGGTACGGACTGCCCGGTGCCCGGTCCCCCCTGAGCAGCAGCCGCTTCCCCGCATCCAGAGCGCAGCCCCCGGGGCCGGTACGCGTTGCGCAACGCACCGGGAGCGCGATTCTCTATTCCCGGTGCGCGGTACCCGGTCCGCGATGCTCGGTCCCCCGTGCGCCGTGCCCGGTGCCGGTGCCCGGTTGCCGCCCCCGTGCCGCCCCCCGCACCGCCCCCGGTGCCGCCCCCCACCACCCTCGGTGTCTCCCCGCCCCGCCCCGTCCCGTGCGCTGCCGACGGAGCATGGCGGGCCCGAGCGGCGGGGCCCGGCGGCCGCTGCTGCCGCTGCTCCTGCGCCCCCGCCCGCCGCCGCCGCGCAGCAGCCCGGGACCGTCGCGCAGGACCGGGGGCTCGGCGGCGGCGGCGGCGGGGCCGGCGCGGCTGAAGGGACCGGAGGAGCTACCGGGGCCGGGGCTGCTCCGTACTTTCGTCTGGCTGTTCCTGCGGGGCTACCTGCTGCACACGCACCGGCTGCAGGTGCGCCGGGGCAGCCCGGCCCGGGGGCTGCGGGGGTGCGGGCTCGGGGTGCGTGGGGGCCTGGCGACCCTGCGTAGGGTCCTAGGTGGAGGGGGAGGGTTGGGAGGGGTGCATGGGATGGAGGGGCTTCCGGGGGGGCTGCAGGGAGGGTGCTGTACCCGGGGGGGGCTTTGCAAAGGAGGGAGTGGGTGCGGGCTGGGGGCAAGGGGAGATGGGCTCCGGGGAGGGGGACAGCTGCCGACAAGTGACGGCAGGGAGTTGAGCGGGGGCGGCAGAGCAGGGGAGCAGAGCGGCTGGGCGGTGGAGCACCCGGCACAGCGGGGTAACGCTGGGGCCAGCAGGCACAGAGGGGCCAGCAGAACCCGGTGACCTCAGGAGCGTCCAGCCAGCCTAGGGCTGCTCCAGCATCCCCGAGCCGGCCAGGCAGCTGAGGGCAAAGGTTCGGGGGCTTTTATGTCCTGGCATCCCCGGGCTCTGGGCTGTGACAGCTGGAGGCACAGCGGTTTTGAGTGCAGGTGACCGGGCAGGTTTTTGGGCAGATGACACCCAGGCAGGCAGGGGAGGGGCAAGCAGAGGTATTTGTTTTCTTCGGCCAACACTTCCTCATACGTCGGATGAAGCAAGCGATGGGCTTGGCTGGCGGCAAGCCAGGCAGCGTCTTCCAGCGCCCTGGAGCTCTGACCAGCCTGAGAAGCGTGCGGGATCAGGCCTTCCTGGCATCTCAGAGCACCAGACGCTGCTGGTTGGAGAAGGGGTTGGCGCAGGACAGTGGGATTTCAGGGTGTAGGCACCGGAGCTGCCTCCTGCTCCCTCCTGCTCCCTCTTGCTCCCTCCTGCCCTTGGGACTCCGAGAACAGCCTGGCTTTGCAGAAAGATGCCCACATGCTCTGGAGGTGCCTTTCCCCAGATCCAGGCAGCTCTGGCTTCTCACAGCCCAGCTCTCCAAGGCCTGCACTGTGCCAGGTCCTGGCTTGCCAGCAGATGCTGGTGGGCAGGCTTCAACCCGGGGCACAGCTGCCCCATGCCCACGAGCTGCCTGCAGTACCGGGGTGGCCGTCCCTCCCCCTCCTCCTGCCACCATGCACGAGGAACGTCTCCCCGTGGTGACGAATCCAGCTGAATCCGGGCGCAGGCTGCGATGCAGACAGTCACCAAGGGAGATTGTACCACGTGCATCCCCGCAGCCACGGGGAATGGGGACCAGGGCTTGCCTGCTAGGTCCCCTGCATCCCCTCCATGCTTGGCTATGCTCTGTCAGTGCCTGGGTGGGATGGAAAGTGACCTTTGGACATGGCCCTGTGCAGATCCACTCTCAAAGGGATGCCCAGCTGCCCCCAAGGGATGCACTTGGAGGTCACGGTGCTCCCTTCCGGGGAGGCAGGCATGGCACCTGTGGCTGCAGACGAGGAGAGGGGAGCTGCAGCCACCAGAGCCCAGAGCAGGGCGGGTGTTGGTGAATGTCCCCTAGCTGGCTTATGAGCCTGTGGCCCCAGGGCCATGCCCTGGAGGTGACAGCCTGTTCTGGGAGCAGCCCAGTCATGGCCCTAGGCTGGTGCTGCCCTCCCACTGCTGATCATTAACCACCCTTACTGGGTGGTGAGTTCAAGGACCCACTCAGCGACTGCTGTCCTCAGGTAATGCAGAACTGGGGCCATGCTGGAAGCAGCAGAACCTAGCCCTACCAGTGGCTGCTGCAATGGTCCTGCATCTCAGCACAGTCCTGTGCTTGGCAGTTGTCTCTGTCCCTGCTGTCCCTTCTTGGTCATCTGTCGCCCTGGATTTTTCTACTGTTCTGTCCGATGCTGCGACAGTCGTCCTTCCCCAAAAGACCCACCAGGCTCTCTCTGCACCTCTGGGGTGGGTGAGGAGTGTGCCAGTCTGTGCTGGGGGGTCAGTGCCTGGTGTGCTTAGTGCTGGCAGAGGAAATGAGCCTGGAGACACCAGCCCAGGCCATCTGCAGAGCACTTCAGGATGCTGCCAGTTTGGGGGATCAGAGGCAGGTGCTTGGGCTCAGCTGACGCTGAGGGGTCCATGGGATGGGTGCATATAGGCATGCACAGGGGCAGGGGGGATCTGACCCAGGTCGTGCCATTGAGCCTGCCATGCTTTGTGCATCACAGGTGATATCCCGACGCCTTTATGGACCTATCTGGAAGTCGACCTTCGGGCATTATAGGAACATCAACATTGGGAGCCCAGTGGTGCTGGAGCAGCTGCTGCGGCAGGAGGGCAAGTACCCCATGCGGAGCGACATGGCCCTGTGGAAGGAGCACCGGGACACCCGGCGCTTGCCCTACGGACCCTTCACCGAGTGAGTCCCGCCCTGGCTGTGCTCTGTGGGGCAGCACACATCTCCTGTCCCTTCCTTAGGAGTAGAGCCCAGGTGGCAGTTTGCATTGCTCCCACTCCTGCAAGCTGCGTGGCCCCACCAAGTAGAAGGGCATGGCCATGGCGGGTGGAATGACCCCTGGGATGGTTCCAGCCTGGGGTGGGGATTGTGCACACAAGGATTGGGGAACTGCTGCCAGCCACTGCCCCCTGCCCGTCCGTGCCCCCAGCGCTGAGCTTCGTCCCCATCCAGGGAAGGGGAGCGCTGGTACCGCCTGCGCCAGGTCCTCAACAAGCGGCTGCTGAAACCCTCGGAGGCGCTGCTGTACGCGGATGCCATCGGGGAGGTGGTGTCAGACCTGATGGTGCGGCTGCGGGAGGAGCGGAGCCGCAGCCCCTCAGGGGTGCTGGTGGGGGACGTGGCCAACCTGCTCTACCGCTTTGCCCTGGAAGGTAGGGGGGTCCTCCCCCTCACCCCTGCCCTGTCCCACTCTTCCCATTGCCCCGGAGGTCTGGATACGGTTTGTCCCCTGCAGGGATCTCTTATATCCTCTTCGAGACCCGCATCGGGTGCCTCAAGCAGCAGGTCCCTGCCGAGACCCAGCACTTCATTGACTCCATTAACCTCATGTTCAAGAACTCCATCTTTGCCACCGTCCTGCCCCGATGGAGCCGCAAGGTGCTGCCCTACTGGGACCGTTACCTGGACAGCTGGGACACCATCTTCGCTTTTGGTGAGCAGTGACGATGGGGGCCCAGTGTGGTGGCACTGGACTCCCTAAGGACCCTCAAAAGCAGGGCAGTCCCTGGCCACGTGTCCTTTTGGCAGCCCTTGTTCTGTCAGCTCTGGTTCCCACTCTCTGTCCCTGCAGGCAAGAAACTGATTGACCGAAAGATGGAGGAGCTGGAGGGGCAGGTGGAGCGCGGCAAGGAGGTGTCCGGCTACCTGAGCTACCTGCTGGCCAGTGGCAGGCTCAGCCTGGATGAGGTCTATGGCAGCGTGGCCGAGCTGCTGCTGGCCGGTGTGGACACGGTGAGAGCCGGGAAGCTGTTGCCAGGGGATCCCTGGGGAGCTCCATGTCCAGGGGCCATGCTCCACTCAGCCCTTGCGAGCTCTAGCCTGGTTGCTGTGGGTCTGATGTCCCACAGGGGCAAACCCTCGGGGATCAGTCAGTACTGACCCTATCCTCTGCTCTGCTTTGTGCCCTGCTCCCTGCCTCTCTCTCCCCTGTGCTTGCTGCCCCTCACCCCTGACTTTTCTGTGGACCAGAGCAGGGACTCTCTGGTGCTGTACTGATGCTGTGCTTGGCACAAGGCTGCTCAGGTACCCAATTCCTTCACTCCTCCCGGTGCTTCACTCCCCCAGACCTCCAACACGCTGTCCTGGGCCTTGTACCACCTCTCCCGAGACCCAGACATCCAGGAGACCCTGTACCAGGAGCTGAAAGCTGTTGTGCCTGCCGACCGGTTCCCTGCTGCTGAGGATATCCCCAAGTTGCCGATGCTTCGGGCCGTTATCAAGGAGACTCTGAGGTACATCCCAGCCTTGTCCCTGCCCTGAGGTCCTGGTCACCAGCCCCTTCCCCATGGGGGATGCACCAAGCAGGCAGGATGCAAGGCTGGATTTCAGTCCCTCTGGACTGCAACTATCCACCTCCCCCCCGGGGAGCTGCTGAGCCCTGTCCTGCCTATGGCACTCTCCCTCTGGGATCTCCAGGTGAGTGCTGCTCCCCCACTAACTCTCCCCATATCCTAGAGTCTACCCCGTGGTGCCCACCAATGCCAGGGTCTTCTATGAGAAGGACATTGTCATCGGAGACTACCTCTTCCCCAAGAATGTGAGTGGGGGCCGTGCCATGGGGACCCCCACTGTGCTCAGTGGGGCCAGGTGAGGTCATTAAACTCCACTTCTTGCCCTGCAGACCCTCTTTGTCCTGGCGCACTACGCGATGTCCCACGATGAGACCTACTTCCCCGAGCCTGAGCGGTTCCTGCCGCAGCGCTGGCTCCGGGGACACGGCTCCCCTCACCACCCCTTCAGCTCCATCCCCTTCGGCTACGGGGTTCGTGCCTGCGTCGGACGCCGCATCGCTGAGCTGGAGATGCACCTGGCCCTTGCCAGGGTAAGTAGGGATCCTCCCCACTTCAGTATCTTGCCATGAACTGGGATGGGGGTCCCAGGGAGTCCCCAAGGCACTGCCAACCCCCCTTCTCCCCACAGATGATCCAGGCATTTGAGGTGCGGCCGGACCCCCGTGGCGTGGAAGTGACATCTGTGTCCCGCATTGTCCTGGTGGCTGACAAGCCCATCAACCTGGAGTTCATCGCTCGCCCAGGAGCCCCCTGACTGCACGTCCACCCCCACCCTGGGTGCCAAATGGAGATCCCCCTTACTGCCCCACAAGGAGGGACAGGAAGGCAAACCCGTTCCCTGGCCAGCTTGGGCTAGGGGGCTCACAGCCCCACAGTGGGAAAGGTGGGGGGGACTGCCCCCAAATCACCCCTGGGGCACTAGTATCCCCCTGCCCAAAATCAGCAGGAGCTTTGGGGAGCTGCTGTGCCTTTAACACACTGCAGGGGTGTTGTGTCCCCCCCATCCCGTGCCCAGCTGGGCTGTGTTGAGAACCTGGGAGCTCTTTTGGGGCTGGGGGAAAGCAGGGAGGGGGCTTGCAGCCATTCGGTGTCTCCTTCGTCCCGTCCTTGTGTAGCTGCGCGTGGATCTGTGCCTGGAGCCAGGACATCTGGGTCCTCTCTGAACAGCTGACATTGGCCTCAGAAGCTTCTCTGTGCCTCAGTTTTCCCCTTGCCCCCAGGGGAGGGTTGAGTGCTGGCGGGGGTTTGGGGTTTACACCTTTCCCAAGGGACGGAGCCAGCCCTGGTCCTGGGAAAGCACAGCAGTAACACAGCACATTCCCCATGATGGGAGGAGGCCTGTCCCCACCCAGCACTGGTATTGTGTCCCCTGGCAGAGCCAGCCAGCGCAGAAGGGGGTTTAGTTCCTGGGACTTTCCACTGTCAGCCGTTATTGCACCGAGGTGCTGATACGGGGTCATGGGAATGGCAGGGCTCGCTGCAGGCAAAGCAGGAGGAGAAAGATGAGTTCAAGCATCCCCTACCCCCAACCCAGGACCATTGCAAGGCTCAGAGCTGGTAGCAGCCACAGGCAGGGGATGCACTGCCGTTTGCCCAGGGTCCTCGAGGGCTGGGGCATGGGCCATTTTTAACAGTGAATCCCTCACACTTTCCCTCTTCTTGGACTGAGGGAAGCCACAGGCACAAACCTTGCTGCTACCAAGGCTGCTGTGCTCATGGTGTCCCTGAAGGGACCTGCACACCAGCGAGATGATTAAGACTGCATGCCTTGTGTCCCCATCCCCTTGGTTCTGCCCACATGGGCAGAGGTGCTACTCTGCCAGTGCCACACTTGCTGGCAAGCAGCCAGTACCCCTTCCCCAGCCTGGTTCTCTCCAGAGGAGTCATGCCCAGCTTTACCCCAGAAAGGCAAGAGGCAGTTCTTGGATCAGGCTGCTTTGTTACAGCAAGGCTGAATAGACTAACAAATAAATAAATCGCCCCTGCCCGTCCCAAAACGTGCACAGGGTCTCCATGCAAGTGCCCATCCTGGTGCCAGCTCTGGCACAGACTGTGCCTCTGCCAGAGAGCTCCAGCCCCGTGTGACCCTACAATAATAAAGCCTGTGTGTGCAGCTGAGCCTACGCTACCAGGCACCGGGCACAGACAGCGGGACTGTGTTCACTAGGAGGGAGCCACAATAGAAACGCTCGAATCCAGCAGCAGGATGGCAGTGGGGTGGCCAGGTCCTCTGGGGCTGCATGGGTCTCTGTGCCCAGCTGCAGGCATGTCACAGCTCCTCCAGCACAGTGCCCACTGAGCATCACTGTGTGGTCACTGGCACGAGGCACCCCTGGGTCCCATTTCCAGTGCTTCTGCCTCTCCAAGACTGGCAGGATCTAGCCCTGGACTCAAGACGAGCCCTAGGACTGGGGTGAACAGACATGTCCTCCCCTTAGAGAGCCTTCAGGCCCAAGCCTCCTTCTCACAGGTCACGCAAGAGATCCCCAAGTCAGACAAGACAGCAGCATTTGGTGTCTTCAGAGTGAGGATCGGTCGATGCCTGTGGGGCAAGAGAGTGTGTGAGACCATAACCCCAAATCAGTACTGGACTGGGCACCCTGTGACATGCCCCCCCCCCATCCCAATGGACACTGGGATCTTTCCTCCATTCTTTGCTTTCCTGCAAGCCCTGGGGTAGGAGGGAGGGCAGCTTGGCTGGAGAGGGACATCTCAGTGGCTCCCTGCAGCTCCTGACACAGCCACCCCTGTGGGCACCAGGGACAGGGTGAGCAAAGACACATGATAGGGAAATGAGGGGAGGGGGGCAAGGGGGATGTCCCATGTGTGTCTAACACACACCATTCCCAGTCCTCTTCTGTGCAGAGCAGCTGGGCACTGCTGGGGGAACTGGTGGGCACAGGCCTGTCCCAACCCATTCCCTACCACCACCCCAAAAAGCATAATTACCTTTGGGAAGCAGTTGGGAACTGGAGCCTGTTCCCCCCTCCTCATTTCACCCCTAAAGAGGTGCCACAGTAGGTGCCAGGACCATGCCCACCCATAGCCAGTGAGGATTCACCAGGCAGTGGGTGAGCAGAGCCAGCTGCAGGTGGCCAGGCACCATGGTTCCAGTGCCACCTGGGAGTGAGCCCTGTCTCTGGAGCAGGCAGTTTTGGGGCTGCTGCAAGTGGAGGGGGTAGGGGGCTCTGCCAGCTGGGGATCAGCCACATTTTGTATGTGGCTAGTGGTGGGCAGCATGCCTGGGGTGTGCAAGTGGGGATCTGTCCCCTCTGTGTCCCTTGGGAATGGCACTGGAGGTGCTCAGGTCTCGGGGGGGAATTGAGGCGAGATCAAAACTAGGCTTTTGTCTTGGGGTGCATCACACCCCAAAAGCCTAATCCAGCCCAAAGCCCAGGGACCTGCAAAACCTGCATTCCACATGCTGCCTGAATGGGGCTCTGGCGGAGTGTCTCCATGGAAGGTGCCCCCATCCTTCCTCACAGTCACCAGGGATCCCCTGTGATCCTTGTGTACTCCTGGGACAAGCAGCATCTGGGTCCTGCTGTCCCCACCTGGGCACCCAGCGCTGCCAGACCCCAGCCCCAGCCTCCTCCGTCCCCCAGGACCACTTTGGATGGGGCAGAGGCAGGTTGCCTGAGCAGGGAGGTAACAAGGTGCGGGTGACCCAGCAGCAGGGAGGGGACAGGCACACAGTAATGGTGGGACGGTGCCTACCTGAAGTGGAGAGAAATTAAAGGTGCAAGTGGAGTAAGATGGAACGTCGAGGGCTAAGAGTTAAGAGCATCGATACCTGCGGGAGTGAGCACAAGGGCCTGCAGGATGTCAGAGAGGGAGATGATGCCCCGCGGGTACCGGTTCTCATCCACCAGAACCAGGCGATGGACCTGTGGGTGCAGGCAGGGCATCACAGGCAGGCTGGGCAGCTGGCAGCGGTGGCTGGCGCTGGCACAAGGCTCCCCGGCCGCTCACCTGCTCCTTGGCAATGCGGTCAATTATGTCCTCCATAGGTTCATGGGGGTAGCAGGTGAGGACCCCCTCCAGGCAGATACTGCGTTGCTGCAGTGCCTCCCTCACACTGATGTCCAAGTTATTGTAGGTCTTCTGGGCTGCCAGGTGCTGCAGTAGATGTGACCCCCATTCAGTGCCCCAAGGTGTCCTTGCACCCCGTTGTGCCAACACAGAAGGGACACTGAGCCCAGGAGATGCACAGAGCAGACGTGTGCTGGCACACGCATGACACTGCATGTGAGGTGGGTTTGCATGGGCACAGACAGGAATGAGTGCCCCACCAATGCATGCAAGGGGCCAAACTGGAGCCCGGGCATGCAAACACCCAGGGTACTCACAATGACATCAAACCGGGAGTACAGGCCAACCACTTGCCCTGGAAAGAGAACCACTGCAGGAGCTGTGGAAGGGGCCCTTGGGACCACCTGCCATGTTCCTCCCACACCCCAAGGGGCAGCCCAAGGGCCAGGAGAGGGGTTTTGGGTAGGGAGGGTACTGAAGCTGCTAGCAGAGGGAGATGAGGACGCCACTTTTTCCCTCCCCAGGTACCAGCATCATTGATGACAGGCAAGGCGGAGACACGGCGATCCACAAAAATCTCCAAGGCAGTGTAGATCGGGGCAGTCTCGGGCACAACGGCCAGATCACGGAAGGTGCCAATGCACAGTTCCTGCACTGTTTTCTTCAGAAAGCGTGGCTTGGGAATGGTAGAACCCTTCAATGGGACAGGGCAGGGCTGGGCTGGCACCTACGCACAGCTTGACACCCTTGTCTGTGCCACTACACACCAGCCATGTGTGTGCACACGCAGCCCCGGCACTCACAAAGATGTGGAGAAACTTGAGGATGCGCTTGTGCGTCAGGATGTGCAGGACATTGCCCGAGACAGGCTCAATGACTGGCAGGCGGTGGATTTTGTGCTTGATCAGGGAGTAGACGGCGTCGAAGAGGCTGTGGGTGATGGGGACATCGTGGGGAGATATGGCTACATTCCAGGCACACACACACCCCCACTCCAAGGTGTGGGCTCTCCCCCAGTGGGCAGGCTCTCACCTATCACTCGGAGAGATGTAGACCAGTGGCTTGAAGGAGCCCTGCAGGTACACCTCTGCCAAAAGAGAGAGCTATGAGAGGGGGTCCTCCAGCCCTCCGTTGCAGCCCCACAACGCCAGAGCCCACCCCATGCCCTGTGTGACAACATCTGCACAGCCACCCACATCACCCCATGATTTTTACCTCTCCAGGTCTCAATCTTGTGCTCCTCCACCTCATAGATCTGAACCTGCAGGCAAAGAAATGCCCTGGTCATGGTGGTTCCATGGGGTACTGAGGGCACTGAGACACTGCCCCCTTCCCTGGGCATCGCACCCCATCACCCAAGCACAGGGATTACATTTTGGAGGCCAAGCAGGGGAGCAACCACTGGATGCTGATCTGGCCCAGAATCATCCCCTGGTCATTGTCTAGTGATTAAGAAGGGATCAGGAGTGGTGGGGACAGCCGCTCCCTGCCCCATGCATGTCCTGGTCCCCCAAGCCCTCCTCACTGCACTCACCAGAGGTGAGCGGTAGTAGCGGTGGAGGATGTTGATGAAGTCAGTGATGGTGAGCATCCCTGTGGAGATACGTGGGACTGGCAGCGCTGCCTGCACCCTCTCTGCCAGGCAGGGGAGGGGCCAGGCATCGCTGCTGGCACTCACCCACAAAGCTCTGCATCTTGCTGTCCCAGAGAGGGGCAGCACGCACCCCGTTGGCCACCAGCGCCACAAAGGCTTTCTTGATCTGCTGGCGGAACCAGAGGGGTTCAGAGGGTCCCCAAGCCTGCTTCTTCACTGCCCATCCCCACTCATCCCCCAGGTTATCACCTCCAGGGAGATGTCGAAGACAACGAGCTTGCAGCTGGTGGGGATGGCATCGTAACAGCAGTGGCTCATCAAGAAGTGCATATAGACGTCAGCATCAGGGTCCTGAAACTCGGTCTCTGGGCCCAGTCCCAGTATCTCATTTCCCAGTGTGAAGGTGACAGGTCTCCTGTATTCATCCTCCTCCCTGGGGCATACAGCCTTCGGAAACCCTGCAGGCAAAGCCACCCCAGCCCTGGCCCGTAAGCTGAGCTGCTGGGTCTCAGCACCCTCCTGCCTGGGAGGAGCAGGGAATGCTCCCGAAAGAGCCCCCCTGTTCCCCATTCCACAGGGGCAGCATGCAGCACTGCAGTTCTCCAACCTGGGGCACATCCCGGCTGAGGAGAGGGGTATGGGCAGGGCAGGCAGAGGACCAATGCACTTGTGGCATGAGTAAGGTAGTTCCTCCTGCTATACACCTAGACTCTTCTTGCTACCTACCTTCTTCCTCAGGGCACGCAGCAGCCTCCAGCAGCGCCACCTGAGAGGGCACACAGCGAGGAGGGGTCAGCAGGAGTCAACCCAGCCTTTCCCCCATTCAAGGATTCTGCCTGCACCCACCCAGCTGCTCTGGCCCACCCAAGCCAGGCAGAGAGGACTGTCCTTTCAGGGCGGGGATGGAGGCCGGGCTCAGTCCCCAGCCTCCCTGGGCACCCCCCACCAGCCCAGGACCCCCCAGAGCCTGCAGAATCCATGGTGGCTCCAGTCCAGGACACCCAGCTTGGCCTCCTGCTCTGGGGAGACAGCGGGGGTTTCCAGAGCAGGACAAGGTATGGATGGCAGCACCTCCCGCCCTCCCTCTCTGAGGCTGGAGCCCGGCATGTCCCACAGCGGCTCTGCGCCCATTCTCTCCCAGACCCAAGGTGTAAATCCCGGTCTTCCTTCTTCCCGTGCCGAGAGCCTCACCAGCCCCACTGGCCCCTCCCGGGGACCAGGTCCATCCCAGGAAACCTACATTAACAAAGCGGCAGCCCGAGGAAGAAGGGAGGCCACAGAGCCGGAGGGGTGTTCCCCCAGCCCACAGGAGACCCTACTATAATACAGCAGCACATGCAGAGGGAAGAGCAACCCCAGCCATAAACTTGCCCGACAGGGCCGAAGTTTACAGGCCACCCTAAAATAAGGAAGGCACAAGGACAGGGACGACTGCCTAAGGAGTCTAGAGCCAACACCGAGGAGGAAGAGACCCTGCAACACCGTCCCCCAGCCGTTCCCAAGGGGCTTGGCACAGCTGGGACAAGGACGTCCTTGTCCCCATGGCTGCATGGCCGTGGGAAGGGGCCCATCAGCCGCCCACATTCCCCCACCCCAGGGCTGGCCTGTCCCTAGGCAGGGGTCTGTCGGGTCGGGCCCCCACCCAGCCTGACAGTACCTGGGACGCGGCGGGGCCACGGAGCCGCTCCATGCTGACTCTCTGCGGGGCAGCGCTGCTATTCTGGGCCCGCGGCTGGCGTGGCCCTGGCAGATAGAGTGTCAGCGAGCAATGTCAGCCATGCCCCCGCCGCCACCGCCGCCGGGGGGGTTGGTGGGGGGGGAGGACACAGCCGACACCGCCGAGCAGCGCCCGCAGCCCCGGGCTGAAGCAGGTGGTCGCGGCCGCGGGGACAACGCCGGCCCTGGGGGACCCGAGGGAGGGGGCGATGGAGGCATGGCTGGGGGCAGAGGGCGGAGGGACACCCCGCTCCGGGCAGCCCCGTCCCCCAGGAGCAGTGCTCCACGCCGTCCGGACGCGGTCCTGCCCGCCCCGGTGCTGGTGGGGGGCACGGCGTGCCCCTCTTCACGGGGATGCTGGAGAACGGCTGGGTCCGGCCACGGGCTGAGCGGATGCGGACCCTTTGTCCTCGACCCTTCCCAGACCCTGCCTGTCCCTGCCCGGGGTCCTGCTGCAGCTCACTGTCCGCGGCCAAGCTGGTCCCACGGCGGGGCAGCCCGACCTGTGGGGTAATCTCCTTCCTTGCCGCGGGGCCACCCCCTCCTCTCGCCCTCTGCCCGCTCCCGGCTCCATTTTCTGTTTCACGGAGGCTGTCGGGCTGGCCCGGGGCATCTGCGGGCGAGCTACGGGACTGGTGGCTACAGGACCAAAGGGACAGGGCTGTATCTGGCTGCAGGGGACAGCTGGATACTGGCCCATGGTAGGGCACAAAGAATTCCCTGGTGCTGTCTCACAGCAGGCAGGAAGAGCAGGGACGGGGCCGAGGCCTCGGTGCTGGCTGACAGGATGGCCCAAATGCCGCAGTGGTGCAGGGGCCCATGGGGCCGGGCCCTTACAGCTGTGCTGTGCAGAGCAGCCTGGCTCCAGCCTGGCCCTCGTGGGTGCTGGCAGCAGGGAAGGGAGCAGGTATCTCCACTTTCGGAGGCTATTTTCAGGTGCTGGAGAGAAGCCGAGGAGAGATGAGATTGTCACCAAGGAGACCGGAGAAACAGGGCCCAGCGCTGGGAAACGGTGGGCTGCAAGGAGAGGGGAGGGGAAGGGAGGGGGGGGGAGGGAAGGGCTTTCTACCAGACCCAGGGCCCACACATGAGGCTCAGCACCTTCTCTGGGCCCCAAGAACCTGCCCAAGCACCCAGCATCCAACTACCAGGCTGCAGGGCAGAACCCTGAACAGGCAAGGGCCAGCTCTGGACACCCAACCCTTCCTACCCCTCCTGTGGGGCTGGAGTGCACTGTTCCCCGTGGGTAATGATATACGAGATAGTCCTCAAGACATAAGGAAGACGCCAGACCAAAGCAGTTATGCTGGAGCTGCTCCTCCCTGCAGGGGGGTATGCTGCCATAGGGCAGCAAGAATTACCCCCAGAACAGGGAAAAGTGGGGTGGTAGCACAAACCCTCCCTGTACCAGAGCCCAGGGAAGCATGGGAAGGGGTGCACTTCCCACCAGACACAAAGAGGTCAGGGAAAGGAAGGCAGATGAAACCAGGAGAGCAGTTGAGTGTTTACTAGAAATCCTTGAGAAACAAAGGGAAAGTAGAGAGCAGACCGAGAAGAGCACCAGCCTGCAGTCAGTGCACACATGCTGCAGGGCACACCAGAGAGCCAATAGCCTCGAGAAGGACGCTCCCCCCCAGCAGCCCTACTGCCCCCACAACAAACTGGAGCCACACTGGTACCCGTGGTCTGCCCTGAGCTGCGATGTGCAAGCCTGAGGTCTCCCACAGGGCCTGTTGCTGGGGAAAGGCAGGATGTTGGCACAGACATTCAGAAAGGATAAAACTGGGCAGTTTTACTCCCTCCCAGGAGTGGGGTAGAGGCTGGGGACTTTTCTCCAGGGGCCAGGCTGCAGCAGGGCAAGAGCAGACTCAGCTGCCAGCGACTCAGGACACAGATAAAGGTAAGCAAGTGCTTAGCCCGTGCTGACTGGGGACAGTAAGGGCAGGCTCAGCCAGCTCGCACACAGCAAAGAAACCACCATGTCAGGCTTTAAGAACAGTTTAGGAAAAAAGGCCAGAGAACCCCCACTTCCTCTTGTTTTTCCACTTGTTTTAGAAACTGAAGTCACACAGGTCTCCTCTTTGCCCAGGAAAACATCCCTCTCTACAACCAGCCCCACAAGCAAGTGTGCAGTATGAGGGGCACCCACAGTCCTTGCTCTACTGAGCCAGCTGCTGTCTCTTCCTTTGAGGTAGGTTGATGTGTCCCCAGGGAGGGACGGTGGCTGCTTGGTCACATCACCAGGGCGGTGTCAGAGAGGCAGCCAGCAGGTCTCTGGTCAGCTCCACCAGTGCACTTGTTGAGAGGTAAGCTCTGAGTAGGGCTGGGCTCCAGGCATCTTGTGAGATCCTCACCAGCTGAAGAGAGGCAGGTGCTGCAGAAAAAAGGAGACCCTGAGCTTCTTAGGGACGGTGAGAAAGGACCGAAAGGACCATGGTGCAATAATCATCTGTTGTATCATGACACAAGGACTCAGAGATAGGGCTGCCAGGCTCACCTACTGCATCTCCCATCCCAGGCAGCACCACTCACCCCAACAGGTATCCCAATATCAGTGTGACTTCAGGGTCACAGCTTAATGTCCCTGTCTGTGTGTAAACCCAACTCCACCCCGGCCTCAGCACAGGAACAGAGATGTCCTTTCCCCTTAGCACCACAGCAGGGGTGTGCCTCCTCTTCACTTTGGCTCACCCAGACAAACTCCAGTCCTCCACCTCTGCAGGGAGCTGACAGCAGCCCAGCTTTGCTTGGGAAAGCTGGGAGAGTGCAACAGACTTGGAGGCCTCACTGTTTCCCCAGCCAGTGCTGCAGCTGAGTCTCTGCTCACCGTTAACCACATCAGTGCCCACAGAAGTGATACAGGTTCCAATGGGGGGAATATCTTGTCAGCATGTTCTGATCATGACAGCTCCAAACATCACCTGATCTGGCTGTTTGGAGCTTCATTCCCATCCAAGCTGGGTGTACAGTGCCAAGGAGACATGCCCAGTTGCACAGACATCATGCCAGCCCCATCTGTTGGCTCTCCAGACAGCAGAGGCTTCAGAGACTGCAAACCAACCTGCTCCTCTCCCCTTAAATAAAGCTGTGTTTCTGGGCCACCAGTTCTCTACCAGGACACCAGTCCTAAGGCCATACTATGAACACCATGAACGTCACAGACAGTGCAAACTCACCCCAGTCTACCCAGTTCCAGTTTGCTGAAGCTGTTTGATTCAATGCTACTCTTCTGGAGGAAGAACGATTTTGGCAATGACCACTGTGGGAGGAGAGAAAGACAACAGAATGGCTATTTAAGTCATGGCAAAAATCCCTCAAACCTGCTGTGCTTTGCCATAGACTGCCCTAGAGAGCTTCAGCTAAAGCTGCCTCACTGCTGCGCATTGTCACTGCCACCAGACTGTTCCCAGAATAGCAAACAGAGCAATCTTTGCTCTCTGCCTAATGAATCCCTCTGCTGAAAGTGGGAGTAGAGCATCTCGAGGTCAAAACAGTGGGTTTCTTTCAGAGGATCATTCTGTGGTAAGGCATGGGAATGACAGACAGAGATGACTCCCTCATAGAGGGGAACAATGGGAAGGACAGGTGCCAAATATGTAGGGCTGTGCCCAGTGCACCCAAGGATATTCAGATGCAAAATACTTGCAGATCTGATATACTGTTCATGACTTCATGTTTGTGGGAAATAGGGCAGCATGGGTTTTTCCAGACTCCTGAAGGCCTTGGCAAAGAGGGAAGAAGGCAAACAGGTAAGACAGGAGTCAGAGGAAGGAGAACAAGCAGGCTCCCTAACCAGCTCTGTGCAGGTAAACAACCATCTCTGCCTACCCTCCCCACAGTTATACGCACCATCTGGGCCAAATCCGTCCCTGCCCCAGTGTGGTACCCTTTGACACACCAGTTCTTCAGTAGCTCCAGACCTAGCAAGTGACAGAAAACAAGAAGTGAGAAAAAACCAGCCAGGTTTACAGAGAGTTAAGTCTTCCCAGCTCGGGGCATGCAAATATGCTGCACTGACCACGCAGAACATGCTATGCAATAGCTACTCGAACACGTGCTTGAGCGCCAGCAAACACGGGGTAAACCAAGGGCGTTCACCCTTTGTACGAGCAAACATCAGTGCGTGGGCTGCTGCAGCGCTTGCCTTCCTCGCAGGGAGCCAAGACATTCCTTGCAGCAGGCTAAGTGAAACAGGGAAACTGGGACAACACAGGATTTGCCGAATTAAACCAGATTGGCTGTCCCCCTGAGCCCGGTGCCTGCCAACAGCAGCACCTGATTTGGGCTGCACAGGTGAAAGTTCCCACAGTGCAAATGTAGAGCAGCTTTGCTGTCACCGACCCTTTTCCCAAAGGAGGGAACCTCAGGCAACCTCCTCCTTGCACAGCACTGATCAGCTGCAGCATTCCAGCACGTCATCTCCTCATCCAGAGCTCAACATGGGCTGAGACTCCATCCCTGACAGAGGGCAAGACTGGCACAGGGCGAGCTCATCGCTGGTGTGACCGGAAGGGACCGTTCCTCTCACCACACACAAGACATGGTGCTCCAGAGCACAGCAAGGTCATCTTGAAGCAGAGCCATATGTTCAACCGCACTGAACAGGCTCCACTTCCTCCAGGGCTTCCTGCTAGCTGTCCCCACTACAGCCAAGCACCCTGCTCTTCGCCAACACAGAAATATTGAGAAATCCAGGACTACTCCCATCCTGTTTTCTTATCTAAGAGCCTTTTGGACAAAGCCTGTTCCTTGGTGATCTTTCTGCAAGTCCCAGAACCTTGTAAAAAAAAACCCCACACATTGGGGGCCGAGGGGAGCAGGGCAGCTGAGATGCCTTGTCCTGGGTCTGTGCACCAGCCTGGGCTTTGCATCTTGCTGGCTAGGGAAAGAGGAGTGCTGCATGGAACACAGGGGAACAGGAAGGGGACAGGGGGAGGGTGGGTTCTAATCAGAGCTAAAGAGCAAGGATAGGATAGAGAAAATCTGCTCGCTTGGTTTCTTTGGGGAAGCTGGAGCACTGAACCGGGACCCTTGCCTGAGCAGCAAAGTTCAGGGCAGCACTTCAGTGAGAACGATGACAGAATCTTTCTTCCAATTGATGGGAGATCATCCAACGAAGATATTAGCAAGGCAAAGGATGACACGTGCTGACAGCACAGCCAGAGAAGGGTATGATGTTACCATCTGCCTGTGAAAGATTATTACTGACCCCTTTGATATTTGCTTTAACACCAGTGAAAAGTGACAAAAGCATTTTTCTTCTTTCTCTCCTTGACAGCCAGGTGAGGAGCACACATACAGCCACTGCAGTGGAGGGCCAGCTCCTCCAGAAGCCTCTCCATCTAGACCAGATATTGGATGGAAAGCCCTGAGCCACAGTCTCTTTTTATTTTCTCTAACTTGACTCTCTCTCCCAAATAGCTTCTACTGCTGCCCTGATAGAGACAACCTGGGTGAGAAGGAATTGGTCCAGTCCAGCTATGCCTTGTTAAAGGATAATTTTTTTATTAAAATACAGAATTGTGTCCTGAAAGGATGGAAATGTTAGCTAGATTTCTAGTGTTTAGGAAAAATTTCCATCTGTACGCTGTTTTTCATCAATTAGAAAGCTACAGGAGACCAGGGAATAGGCCCAATTTTTCCTTCACAGATCACCTGTCAGAAGCAAAGCAACTCCAGCTGTTTCTTCCTCAAAAGAGAGCAGAGAAACACAGTAAGAAGCCAGAGCTAAAGGCTGAAGACAAAATCCCAGTCTGCTTCATGCCCAGGGCACCTAGAAGTGCTGGTGCTGTGTGTACCACAACAGTCATCAGCTCTCATGAAGTCAGAATAAGCTTTTTGTGATATTTGAAGCAGTCTAGGAAGGTAACACATTTCCTAGGGGTTAGTATGCAGGCAGGCAGCTCCCCCTCAACATGCATAGCTCAGAAGTCTCCCACGATTACTGGCAGGCAGCCTGCCTGAGTCAGGTGGCTGTGCCAGGCTTTAGGAGGGCAGTTACCTTTATGTCTATTCAAGTAGTATTTGAGCTCCCACTGGGTCACCAGGATGTTAAAGTAACGAGGCTGCTCGAAGAAGCGCAGGTAGCGCATGGAGATGTGGCTGGGGAACACCCGCTCGAACTGCCCGCGACGGGAATACTCATCCTCTGTCTCCACCAGGATGCGAACGTCATCTGGAGTCAGGATGTCCAAGACAGAAGAATAAAAATCCTGCAGAAAAGAGCAACCCAAGGTCAGGGAGAAGCATCTCTCAAGCAGGTCTCCATGTGTCTGAGATCTTTGGGACACAGGCCACATGGAAACTGAAGGAATCTAGGCTCAGTGGTGACACCAACACTGCACAGAACTGAAGAGAACCCCAGTTCTGCAGCCCAGCCTCTCTTAAACACACTGCCAGGAGGCACACAAGGCCAGTGGCTCTAGTAACCTGCACAGGGTCAGCTGGCAAAGGCTTTAAGAGCTGCACAGATACATGAGGAGGAACGGGCAGTGCTCAGACTCTGTACTGGTGGGTAATGTGCCCCTTTAGCACACACCTATTTTAATGTACAGATGAGTCAGTGAGACAGTGGCTTAAGCAAACCCAATTTATTTCTGACCAACTGTCGTGTAACCCACTGGAGCCCAAGTGCACCCCATCATCGGGCTGACCCCAGAGAAGAGCACAATCTGAAGTGGGACAAGGGGTAGACTTGTTGGACTGGCTGGGACATGGGCTTGGTGTGATGGTACAAGTGACAGAGGAAGTTGTTTCATACCTGGTCAGGTATCTTCTGCATCAAGTAATAGGCCTTTTTCATCTTCTCCGCTCTGAAATGCTCAGATACTGGCTTGGACTTCTCCTTCAAAGCATTGCCCAGACTGAGGACACAAGAGAGGCAATAGAGCATTTAAGTGGAGAAGACAAAGTCCTGTCATGGCAGAGCTGTTCCCAGCAACTTGTGAGAGAGTAATGACACCCTCATGAAAATGCCATGGAGGAGAGAACACTTTCTCCAAGGATTTCACTAGTTCCAAGATCAGTGATGCATCCACAGCACAGAACCCAGGAAGGATGTGGGCAGGGAAACTGGGAGGACTCTGCCAGCTCCTCACTAAGGCATTTCAGTGTTCCTTCACCCAAAAGGTGAGCCATCACCTCACACTCACATAGGATGCAAGAGGGTCAAAGACACACCATGACCTGATTCACAGCACATGAAGCCTGGTGGGACCTCATGTGTACATCCCACTTGGAACACAGCTTCCTAACTGCAAGCACAGGGATGGGGGTACAAGTACTCCGTACTGGTACTGTACAAGGAAGAAGAGAACTCTTAGATCAAAAACTTCCTCTGGCAATATCCAAGTACTCTCAGGACACAAATTCAGACACATGCCACGGGAAGTCCTGGCCTTCTGTACTATCTGACCAGCAATCATCTATTCTAAGCACCAACTGAACCATTTGTGGATGCCAGAACCTGGGAGATACTTGTCGAAAACCTTTTAACCCATCTATCGACACAGCTTTTTTGTTCTGCTGCTGCAAAATTTATTAGTTGTGTGCAGATCCAAACAGGAAGAGCAGAACCTTGAGTCTGTGCTGCATGGTACTTGGGGAATACACAGATCTGCAATTCTGCCCCCATGTGGAAAACCCCTTCATATGCTTCCCAGGGCAGGAGATACAGTTAAACAAGCTTGCCCCTGGATGCAAGAAATCTGGTAATGCATCATCTGAACCATGTTAAGGATCCGCTTAATCCCCTGCAGGTCCCTCTGAGGACACCTGCCCTTCAGCACTTCCACTGGAAGTGGCAAACCAGCATGTGATCAAAGCACCGCAGACGAGCTGGTGAGAGCTTCCCATCTGGAACAGGCCCATGTTCCAAGCTTCTCCACTGAAGGCACAGGGCACTCAGAGGGCAAGAGTCCCATCTTTTGGCATGCCCACACATCACTTCATGCTGGTGCTTAACCCAGCAAGCTGATCCTTCAGTGACATATGGCCAGCAGCCACTCTGCTGCAGGGAACAGACTGGTTTCCTTCCAGCCTTTAGGTCTGAAACCAGGATAAGCCCCAGCTGTGGTGAAACACAGAAGGATTAGGGGCCTGGCTGGACACATACCCAGGAATTAGCATTCTGCACAAAACAGTCATGTTAGCTGCAAAGTAACACTCTGCACATCTCCACCTATAGGCTGGCAGCATGTGACACCCGCAGTCCTGCCTAAAGAACTGATCACTCCAGCATTTGCAAAAATAACAGGTGCTCCTCTTGCTCCAGGCAGCAGCATGTCAGTTCTGGTAAGTCAGAAGGTAAGTGGATCCAACCCCAACAGAGCCAGCCAGTCCTCCAAGCAGAGAGGCAGTGAAACTTAGCATCATATTAGTTCTGGTAGGGGATAGACGAGAGAGCACGACTTGATTAACTGCAGAGCAAGCACAAATTACATTGGCCTCGCTTCCAGCTATGGACCTGCAGAGAGGGCATAAATCCTTCTGCCTTGAAGAGACCAGAAGAACCAGATACTCAGGAATGAGGCCAGTTTTTTGGATCCATAGCTGAAGCGCCAGGAAGCACAGGCTCTCAACAGCTAGAAGCCAGTGTTTGCTGGGCTCCAAGCAGCCCCCAAGATCAAACCCCTAAAGAAAAAAGCCTGCTTCTCTGAAAGAGAAGGGGGCTGACCTGCAGGTAAAGCCACTTCTTATCTGTGTCCGTGAGGCCACACTGTCCATACTGGGCAGAACAAAGCCAGCGAGGTTGAGGAGGTCCCGAATCATCTGGCCCTTGATGCTCACATCCAGTGGGGAGTTGGAGTGGAGGCTGCAGAGAAGAAGCATCATAGCTGCTTGAGTGCTAGAATAGAGGTGTTGAGCCCCACGGCCCCAAGTGCAACCTCTGGGTTATTACTGACCGGGATACAAACACCAGCCTGTCCCTTGCCTCACCAAGCCAGCCCTAAGACACTGAGAGAAAAATCCTGACAAGAGCTCTTTGAAGGGGGGGCTTCCTATCAGAAATAGTTAAATTTTTCCATCTCTTCCCAAGTTTGCTAGAAATAGGCAAGTCCACCCTGTGCTGGACCATGGCTCTGTGTACAGCTCATGCCCACCCACTCTTGCAGACAGGAGGGACCATGCTCAGTTACACTGCAGCTCCCGGCCCTGCCTGCACAGCCGGCACCACACAGCCGGGCGCCGTCAGGAAGCAAAGAATGGTGCACGAGGCAGTGCAACTGCTGATTGCTTCTGCCCACACAAAGAAATCTCTGCCATCACCCGTTCCCTACAAGACACATCCCTCCTTGGCCTTCCTTTTTTAACATACTCTTCCCCGGCTCTAGCTGGAGCATGCCCAGCAAAGCTTTCTGAACTGCAGATGAATGTTGCTTTCACAGACAGGGAGGGCTTTGATTCCTGCAATCTGGAGAGAGAAGCTTCAAAGCCCATGGTCTTTCAGCACAGGGAACATCACAAGCCAAACTCACTTTTTAGTAAAAGAAAGACCATTATCCACTCTGCTGTGGCTCAGAATATGCTTTACCTTGGGGAAATGTTGACTTCTAAGATCCAGGGCTTGAGGTTTTCATCCAGCATGATATCAAACCCAAACAGCTCATGGCAACA
The DNA here is from genome assembly GCA_026261815.1 of Monarcha castaneiventris obscurior. Classification (NCBI taxonomy): domain Eukaryota; kingdom Metazoa; phylum Chordata; class Aves; order Passeriformes; family Monarchidae; genus Monarcha; species Monarcha castaneiventris. The sequence continues at coordinate 7,069,769 of JAMPIT010000467.1, forward strand.
ATACGGCCGGCGCACGTACATCTTCACCAGGCTGTTCACGTAGGGCTCAGAACTGCAAGCCAAGAAAAAAATGCTTGTTTCCAACAGTCAGACAGCTGAGCTCTGGCTAATCACAGCATGTGCTGACAGTTCTGGAAGCATAATGCAGCCACGTGCTGCAGGAGCGGGTGGGCTGAGGGCTGAGGTGAGCCTGTGAGCTACGGCTGCTTCACCACGTATGGATCCAGCACTGCATCCTGAGCATCCCTGCTCTGTCAGGTAGCATCCACCTCTAAATACAGGATTCATCCTGCACCAGGGATCATTCTCTCAGGCTCCCAGGCAAAGAAGGGGAGCAGGTGGCAAGCTGGGAAATTCTGGGTACACTGCACCTTCCTGGCCTTCAGGCAGGTCAGGGAAATGTAAGGTCTATTTATCCACTGCAGCTACTGCAGCAGGAGCATAAGTAACAGGATGAAAGGAGGGATCCACAGAGAAATACCAAAGCCAACAGCAGTGATACCATTTCAATTAAGAGCAAAAGGACCAGGCTGAGAAGGGACTGGACAGTCAAAGGGGACACAGTGCACCTCACAGACACACAGAGCAAGGGGTGCCAAGACTCACGCAATGATGGTTTTGATAACGATGTCCTTAATCTTCTCCCAGATGGCCTCACTGTTAACTCCCTTCTGGGTCAGGTAACTCCAGAGAGCTTTGAGTGCCCTGGGAGAGAGAAAGCAAAGGAGGTAGCTCTGTAGCCCTGTCTTGGGGTGACTCTATGATGTGTATCCCCTATCATGGCTCTATACCAAAAAATTAATTTTGTGCCTTTATACCAAGCTTGAGAGGGGAGAAAAAAACCCAAACAAACTAACTAATTTTTCAAAGCAGTTTCTCAAGGACACAGAGATAGAGACTGCTCTGCGTTCTCCCCGGCTGCAGGAGCATGGAGGGAGCACCCTCCTTGCTTCTTCAGCCATTTTTTCGGGGATTTTTTTCCCTTTTTCTCCAGCGTGCTTCCTGGGACTTTGGGTTTTTTCTTTTCTTCTCTTCTGGACTGTTTCAACAATATCAGAACACACCAGGAGAATTTTTCCCCCAGGCCCAGAGGTGGGCCTAAGGCCTATGGCCTCACCAACCCAGCTCTGAGGAGGAGAGAGCCCACATCTACAGAAGGACTCTGAAATCTTCCCAGGTTTCTCTCCACAGCGAGAGATTTTATTATTTAGCATTATTATCCTTTTCCTGTGTGTTTGTTAAAATAAAAAGTTTTTATCTCTTTCACTTTCCTTCGAGGAAAAAATTTTTTTCCCGAACCTGGTGGGGGGAAGGGCGGTTGTAACCTGTTTTTCTCTCAGAGGATATATTGCTAGATTTTGGCCAAACTGGCACAAGCCCCTTGCTGGTGGTGGCGAAAGCAACAGAGGGGAACCCCGACAGCACTGTAACCCAGCATGGCAATCCTCCTGACATCCTCAGACCTCTCAGTTCCTGGTTGCTGCTCTCCCCAGCCTGGCCCCTGGTCTTGAAGGCCCAAGCTACCAGGAACATGAATCTGTCATAGACTTCTCTCAGCACAGTCCCAAATTAGCACATGAGCAAGGTAAGTCAGGCCCAGATCTTCTCTTCCCTCCCCCTCCATGTCCTCAGCAAACCTCCCCTTCCTGCAGGCCTTGCCCCACAGCACTACAAAGCATCTCAGCAGGAATCCAACAAGACCCCAAAAATGTTTTAGCTAAAGCCACTTCGCTGAGGCTTCAGGGATGAAAAAAAATTCTGAAAAATGTGGGTAACAAGATGGTATGGGGGAGCATCTACGCTTTTACAGGAGTTTCCCACACGACTCTTGAGTGCTGCAAGCTACCCTGACACCGAGCCAAGGATGCTCAGATATTTCTCAAGTGAGACCATGTGGCTAATGGCCAGGAATCCAAAGGTCACGCTTCCTGCATACAAGATGGAGTGGATTACAGCCACACTTATCTTTAACATAGGAGCAGCCAGCTTTGACTGCATGCAAGTATGGAAAACCCACACAATCCCACTCCCACACAATTACAACTGCTGAGAGGCAGCAGACCCTGCTAAAAGTCCCAGTGGAGGAAGGGACCACTGTACAGCAAGTGCAGGTTTAAGCAATCAGACCATAGCAAAACACCTTCTGCAATTCCCTTTGAAGTGCAGTAGCCCTACCCAGGCTGAGAATTGAGAACTCTATCCTGCACTATTTTTAAAAGGGTTCAAACACCACCATGGAATCAGAGACAAGTTCCTGGGGCTTGCATCCATTCACTCATGGGACAGCAAGGAATGGGAACTCCTGCAAGATTGCAGCCCTCCTCCCAAAGGCCTGGAAATGGCACCACTGTTCCTATTCCCAGCAAGTAGCACACAAATTAACAATTCTGAACCAGGGCTGTCCCCTTCTCTGCCTCCACAGTGAAGTCAAGAGTGAGATGGGCAGAAGCTCCCATCTAGCCAATTTAAGCATCACCCATTCAATTTCTAACAAAAACCAATCAGATTCTGCTTTAACCACATCCCATCGCCCCCACAATAGGAGAAGGGGATGAATGAGCAGAGATGAGTGCAGCACTGGAAGCAAGGAATGGCACAGACACAGGCAGGATGAACAGCAACTACAGCTCAAGCAGCAGTGGACAGGATGAGTCACAAGCCAAGGAGACCATCCAGATTCCATTGACACTAACTCATGCTAAAATCACTCTGCTCTTTCAGTTTCCCAGATGGGAACTGATGATACAGAAAGCAAGTTCAAGTTTTGGTTAAGAATACAGAAAAAAGTCTGACTTAACAGGAGATAGAAAGAGCTACCTTGTACCCAAAAGCAGCACCTACCATTTGTGTCCCTGACAAGCAGTCTCATCAGAGTTGGACTTGTATTCCGTGTTCTTCTTATTCACACTGTAGTTGGTCAAGTGCATGAACTTGTTGCTGAGGCTGTCCATTGAGGAGGAGTACCTGGTGGAGGCAAAAGCACAAGCAGTCCGAGACTGAAGTGGCTGTCCCCAGGTCCACGAGGCAGGAAGACTCTGTTCTCATCTCAGACCACTCTCAGCCATCCACCAGCCCTGCTGCCTGGAGCTCTCTGTCCCCACAGGCTCAGAGCTAATGGAACAAATCAGGGGACAGTACAGGCTGCCTTGGGACAGCAGAATGCAATCCCACCCTCACAGCATGTCCTCAAGAAATAAAAACCAGAGCATCAGTGAATCAGAAGCACTGATGGAACTGCAGCAGCCTGAGGCCATACAATAAAAACTGGAAGAAACATCTCAGCTTCTGGTGCAACAGCTTTTACGCAGAATGAAGCACACACAACATATTTCAAGAACTGCTGAAGGTTGGAGGTAGGCAGCATCCTCTCACATTCCCTTTCAACAGTCACCTGCAGCGACCCCGTGTGTTTCCATACTGCTTCTTAAGCAAGATACAGCTTTAAGCATCACCCTTTTTGGGGATGACTCCCTCCTGCCCTGTCCAAGGCAGGTATCATAGCCACAGATGCCCCCAGCACCGCCCTCTTGCACAACCTACTTGCAGCTGGCAAAGCGAACCAATCCATCCTTGAACAGGTAGACCCTAAGGGGATCATAGCAAGTGACGTAAACATAGAGCCTCAAGTCAAACTTCTTCCCGCCAATGAGGTAGGGTTTGTGCAGGTATCTGCAGAGGGGAGTAAGCACAGAAGGGTTATGATTTTCATATGCAGGAACATCTCTAACCCCCAACTCAGAAGGCCTGGCAAAACAAAGGATCAATGCAGAAGCCTTTTTGGACAGCATTTCCAAGTTAATCACATCACAGATAAAATGAGAGAAGGAGCAGCTCTCCCATTCACGAGGAGCTCCTGCAGCACATAAGCAATGTTTCCTTCTGCTCGGTTCCATTTTGAAGAGATTTTCCCCAGTTCTAAGGCACAGTAGCTTTTCCACACCCACAACACTGATCACAATATTCATCTAAAACATGCAGTACACCACAGATGGTTTTGTACAGTGAGCAGAAACAGTTGGATATTTTAATCCAAACCATTTGATTATTCATCCCAGAAGTTCATGATTTTCCATAGGGAAGTTTATCTCTTTGCATGGCAAGTGGACAGGGAGAACAAACAAGCCAACACAGCAGTTCCCTGTCTGCCAAACACTGCAATTTTCCTGCCCTCACAAGAATCTTGCCGGAAAGCAACCTCAAACCTCAAAGATGAACTATTCCACTTTTCTGCAGAAGGGGAAGGAGATTGAGAACTCTGTTATTTCAAGAAAATCATTTGACTAACATCTACATGCACTGAGGCTCTTACTGAACCATTCTAACTTGGATAAGAACAAATCTTTGACAACTGCCACCTCTCTCCTGGGACTTCTCTTCCCACTGTGCTTGTGTGAACTGGATAAGGTTTGTTTGTCTCCAAACATGCCAAACCCCAGAGTACAGAGCAGTGGGAGCTGGATCACAGCAGAGCTGAAGCTGTCCACCTGCAAAGAGCTCCAAAAAGCTCATGAAACCAATTTGTGTCTGAGACCTCAAATATATATGCAGAGACAGCAGCAATCCAGTAAGCCCAGCTGCAGCTGACAGAGCCAAACTTCCAGCAGCAGGACACCCAGACAGTCTCCAGAGAAGTCTCCACACGTATATCAGGTCCTTCTGCTTTGCCACAGAGCAGCAGGGGCTCAGAATTGGCCAGAGATACAAGACACTAAGAAGTCCTAGGCTGTGTGTCAACCTTGGTTTTATATTCATTCACCTCTGTACTAGCAGTGGTCTCCTTTTGGGGAGCTGGCTCCATTTGTGGATGACCTGAATACCAATGCCTCTTGCTGATGCTGGCTGCAAAACACAAACAAGGAAGGATCAGATTGTCTCCCTGCACCTACAAAAGGACAGAGGATTGAGCTCCGCTTTACACTTACTGGTTTCACAATCCATTTCTGTCGGCTAGCTCCTTCCTCCCATGCTTTCCTGAGTAATTTGATGTCCTGGGGCAGGATGAAGGATTGAGGGAAGAAATTAAACTCCTTTTTCCCACAGCGAGCCTGCATCTTCAACAGGTTGCGCCACAGACGGTCCTTCCTTCCAATTTGAAATGAACCGGGGAAGTGGTTTAGCTGGAAAGGAACACAGATGCTATGAGATCTCTCTGCTTCCCCAACTCCTTGTCCACCCCTTCCTGCTCCCTGGGCAGAGGATACATCCTTTCTGAACATAGTGTAGAGTGACACCCTTTGCTCCCCTCTCAAGACTGCACTCAAACTGATTCCACCTACTCCTGAAGTTTGCAGGGACAAACCGCATAGTTTAGAGCATCACAGCTCTCCAGAACAGGCTTGTACTTGTGACAGATACCAAACCTTTGGTCCCTTGCAGGTTCCTCAAGCCATGAGCCACACCTGACTGTTCTGTGATCTGAGGAAGGTACATGCCCTTTGCTGCACTGGCAGGAAGGGCACTGTCCCTACTTCTCAGTTCTGCCAGGACAAGGACTGCTTTAAGCAGCAATGACTGAATTTAGAGAAGCTCACAAAAAACCCCACAATTTGGCTACAGCCTCAGTCTGTACAAGAGCCACCCTCACAGAAGAGATACTCATCCAGCTATGCCTGTCTCTTGGACTCCTCTCCCAGTTCTGGAAGGGATACTGCAGGGACAGCCTGCACAGCAAACACCTGGCCCTGAGGAGAGGGGCACCCAAATTGCCTCCAACACAATCTCCATGCATATGAAGGAAGTCAGCCCAAAACATCCCCTACCTTTTGATGTTCCTTGATGGCTTTGAAGCCGGGGGATTTCATGTGGTGGCCCCAGCAACCCAGCCAGTCATTGCTCTCTGCAGGAAAAACAGAAAAGTCCATGACCAAGTACCCTGCCACCCATAACGCCCTCTCAACCCACAGCACCCCATCTCCTTGGGCTGGCAAAAGCGTGCCAGGGATGTTGCACAGCTATAGCACAAAGCACTCACACTCACTACTGCAAAGCTGCCAAAGCAAGGGCTGAGTGGCATCCAGTAAACCAAGTGGGTGATATCCTTACAAATATACCATTGTAAGGACCTGAAGAGGCACAAGGTTAAAGGAATGCCTTGAATTCCCCAGCATCATGACTCCTCTGCTTTAGAGCTGGCAAATGAAGCAGTTGGCTAATGAATGCTGCACTGCAGAGGGACATGTAGGAAGTCAAAACTTCTTAGGACTTCCTCTGCCCTCCATGTCTCATTGAAGCCCCAGAAGAGTCTGTGCAGAGGTCTACTGATACATGCAGGAGTCCCACAAATACTTCCAGGAAATAACATTCCAGAGTATGGACCATAGCTGCAAATGCTCAGCACTTCTCCAACACATCTCTTCAGTGACAAGATTCCCAACCCTGAGCACTCTGGCTATGGTCAGAGAAGATGGCTTCCTCCTCAGTACATGGGGACAAGGAGCAGCAGTACTGGGCCTGGCAGTAGATGAGGGCCAGCCTCCTCAGAGTGGCAAGCCAGAACAAAACTGCTTCACATCTGCCTCAGCTCCTGACAGCCCAGGAGCAAGTCCCTGTGGTCTATGCTAGGGACAAGCCAAGAGGCAGATCAGGCCCTGACCTTGGATACTACAGGTCAGACAGGCAAAAATGTGAAGCCAACATCCTGCAGTGCCAAGCCTGTACTGCTTCTGCTTTGTTCTTTACAGGCACTCTGCCTTCTTGTGCCCATAGGCTGGAGGCAAGGAAGGACACAATGTTGCCTCCCCCAACTTACTTTTGCTAACTCTGAAGTGGGACCTGCCAATGGTTTGCTTCACTATGTTAGGCGTGACTCTGCACATTTTCCATCGCAGCAGCTTCCTCTGCTCCCAAGGCAGCTTTTCCACTAGGAAGGCAAAAAGTTAAAGACTGAAGGAAAACAAACACAATATTTGGATTTCCTACAGCTGCAAAATTCTTACGGCTTGCCACACAGGCACCAGGCCTGCAGACGAGGGTGTGTAGCCCCTGTTGCAGAACCATCATGGAGCAGAAGACTCCACAGCTGGGGAAGATCCAGGACACTGCAACATTTAGTGGCAGCCTGAGTCATGCTCCAGACAAGGGAAGCAGCACGGTTTACTCCAGTCATCTGGATCTTGCAGCAGTGCTGGGTTTCACCATGGGAAGGGTTAAGGGCAGCCACTGCCAGCCAGCTCCAGGCTGTGTGCTGGCACCACTTGCTCCCTAATAACAAGCTCACCACTCTCACCCTATGCAACACCAGACCCCAGCTCACCTGTCTCATCCCGAGTACTGAAGTAGATAGTTGGAGGCACATTAGGGAATAAACTGCAGACAAGAGCTGGTTTGAGCACTTTGTCTTGAGCCTCAGCAGGCCCGGCCAGGCACTCGATGCAATTCCTAAGAAAGATGAAGCAGTAGCAGCTGGCTAAAAGTGAAAAGTAACAAAGGAAGGCGGAAGCCGGAAGGAGCCTTAATCTGGATATCAGGAATTTGCACCATTGTTGCAATGTGGTGCAAGCAATGGCCACTAAGGTCAGTAACTGGGTCTGCAGCAACAAGGGAGTGAGTCTGCAATGAATGCACATGCCAAGTAACCACTCTGGGGTTTGTGATTTTCTGGGGCAAGGAGTGGAGTTTTTTAAGTGACAAACCCTATAATCTTGTCCAAGGGAACAAGGGGTGGAGATCATAATACATATGAATAAACTGCAATCCTCATGGTTTTGCTGTGTTGCAGGGAAGATGGATGGAGTTCTACCCATTGTATGTACAGCAAGCCCCAGTGCCTGGAAGGAGAGGTAGAATTAGTAATGTTTCTATTAAGGTTGCGATGAAGTGAAAAGTAGAGTTTGCAATGAACATATATTCAAATAAATGCCACTGCAGCCAGTGGAAGGAGCCACACCAGAGCAATCCACTAAGGAACAAAGAGCAGCAAAAGAAAAGGAACTACAACACACTATCCCCAGTCTCACAGGACACCCCATGCCTCACTGAAGGGACTGAGCGTAGCCTGTGGCAAAAGGATAGCAGACCAGGATAGGGGAAGAAGAAGTGTTTTCTCAAAGTCCTTGGCTGTTTTTTTTCCTTTCCAGTACTGAAATCAATAATTAAAAGTTTGTTAATTGGCAAAGGTTTATATTGGTTAACATTCTCTGGCACAAAACTGGTTTTGCCCACAACAAACTGAAGGCAGGAGACAGCTGCAAAGGTTTCAGTGCTGGGCCTGCACAGAGCCTGCACAAAGAAGTGGTCAACATCCCTCCATCCCTGCTGCAAGAGGCGTTTGGCCCAAGCACTGCTTCCCCCAGAGGCCAACCAGACACATCCTGCCAGAAACAGCTGCTGGGCCCATTTACATCACCTCTGCAGGACTTTCACAACCACATGTACACACCCAGAGCCCTGCAGCACCCTAAGGCTCAACATTTGCTCACAGAAAGCCTTGCTTGCCTCCCAAATTAGTGATGACATGATGGGAAGCAGCAAATCGTCAAGCAGACAGCAAAGCTTGAGGCAGCCCTGGTGCAAGAGCAGCTCCCACTGCTAGATGGGCAAAAACAGGTCCAGCGGGGGTCAGCCAGGAGTCAGGAATGCAGGGCTCAGATGACCACAGGCTGACCAATCCTCCCCAAAGATTCTCCCAAAAGCTAAAGAAAAACCCAAGCTCCAGGTCTTGTTTCTAGGATGCTATGCTGAGACACAAAACTCCAAGGAGCTTTTGCAGTCTCTGGCCCAGGACACCTCCACTCTGCTTCATCTGCCAGGCAATGACATTGCAAGAGCACAGTTTAATCCAGTAAACCTAACTCAGCAACTGGCAGTGCCAGTGAAATTAAGACCCCTGTTTTGCTGCAGTGGATGCACCCTTAGCACTTTACAGGCTGCTGCCTGTAGCGAGAGAGGGAGTTCTAGTCTACAGGGCAGCAAGGAAACTCGCTTTGGCTGGGACATCTGTTCCTACCTTCACTCCTCTACCCCACATGCTACCATCTCCTGTCACCATGGAGGGCAAAGATGATGGAATCACAGAATATGATGATTTGGAAGGGAAGCATCATTGAGTCTAACTCCCTGCCCTGCACAGGGTCATTCCCAAGAGTCACACCATCTGCCTAAGAACATTGTCTAAACGTTTTCTCAACTGTCAGGCTTGGTGCTGTGACCACTTCCAAGAGAGCCTGTTCAGTGCCCAGCCACCCTCTGGGTGAAGTACCTTTTTCTAATATCCAACCTAAACCTCCCCTGACACAACTTCAGGCCATTCCCTCAGGTCCTAGGACAAGTCTGGACAAATATGCCAAGCTCAATGCACTGCTTACAGCTACTAACCTGGATACAGGAGTCACGGAGCCACTGGATGACTCATCACCATCAGAGGAAGCATCCGAGTCACCTGCAGGAGGGAACAAACTCAAGTTTTGTCTCCATGAGGAGTGAATACACACAGAGTTAGGGAGGGAAGAGAGGAAACAAATGCTCCAGGGGAAAGAACGGTCCAGCTGCCCCAAATCCTTGGATCCTGGCTTTTGCCCACCAACTGGTGTCATAAAAAACAGGGAAGGGAGCAGAGCTGACAGGCCTGCACAGAAAGGAGATGAGTAAGTTCTGGAGGACAGTAGTGAGCCCTAGTTTGCTCCCCAAAGGAACTGATTCAGTTCTTTCTTGCTGTTACAGCACTTTTGGGCTCAGTACATTCTGAAATGACAGCATGAATGTAAGACAGGAGGGCAGCTGTGCTCACCCCCAGCTCCCAGACAGCTCCTGCACTCCCCACATTTAGGCATGGAGCACAGCCTTTCCTGGGGAACCAGCACTCACTGTCCTCATACTCCTCTTGACTGCAGCTCTCGTCCAGGCCATCAGGAAGTTCTTCCTCTGCGTCGTCCTGGGGATGGCTCGGCTCCAGCAGTGACTTCTCAGCAGTAGCACTGGGACAAAAGACATCACGTCAGAAGGAATGGCACATGGTTTCTGGGGCCAAAAACCCAGAAGCTCATGAGGAAGCATGAGATAATGTGGGCAGGGGAATGAGGGCACTGCCCTCTCCAGTGCTGATGTACAAGCACTCATTCCAAGCTAGCACGATGGAGAGGCCTCAGACCATGCTGAGAAGGAACATGTTCCAGAGCAGCTAGAAAGAAGAGGAACAAAGGCACCCTTCTCCCAGCAGGAGAGCAGGAGCTCCATGTCCTCACACCCTCTCTATCCTGTATTAGCTGTGTTCTTTTATGAACCCATGTCTCTGACTAGGAAGGCCTGGCTCAACAGCAGGTTTCATTCAACATATGTGCAGAGCTTACCACTGCAGGCAAGGCCCCCTGACTGAGGATAACAAACTAGAAATGCCACACAGCAATTCCATGCTGTGGTTGAAGGCAAAGGTGGAACAGCTTAAAGCCATTCTGAGTGCCTGCATCAAGCTGGGGATTGCAGGAAGGCAACCGACCCACCAGGATGCAGAAGCTGGATTTTGCTCATGGACACAGCCCATGGTTATCCTTATGGCCACCCCGTACTGCCCACAGTGCTTCCTCTCCCAGCACATGCAGATGCAACCACCATCCCGGCATATCCTGCCACAGCCTCCCTCCTCCTCCTGCCTCTACTTACTTAAGCCTTCCTGGGACCACAGCCTGGGCCCGTTTCTCCTCTTTCTCCAGTTGGATGGTGGACACCTGTGCTGCCACTTCAGAGACGGCAGCCAAGTGCACAGGCTCTGTTCTTGCCACCCGCTTCCCGGCACACTGAGGGCTCAGCATGCCCACGGGACCGCTGCCGGTGCCGCAGTCGGGAGCGCCGGCGCCCGAGGCCACGGGATGGGCGCTGATCCACTTAGTGCGGGCAATGGCACCACAGCTGCCCGTAAGGCTCGAGTTACTGTTAAGGCGATGGCCCCCCAGCTCCAAGTTCAAGGGAGCGATGGTTTCTTTCGGGGTGATCTGCGCTCCGACATGCTGCCTCCTCCTGCTGTTCCAGTTGGACAGGCTGCCCACATCCATAAGGCCAGAACTTTCGACTTGGCACCCAAGGCCTTTGCGTGTGGCAGCCTGACTAGGTAGCTGCTGCACAGCCTTCAAGAGGCTCTTCTCTGGTTCTTTCTCTTTTGAGCTGTGAAGTCTCCCCTTAGCGTCCTCCCACAAGCACTGGTCCTTCCTGAGGACCGCGCTGCTTGGCACAGGGTTAAGGGAGGGGATTGTGTTTTGTTCTGACACAAGGTTGCTGTTCGTCACTGCTCTGTTGATCAGGCTGCTACGGAAGCTGTCTCTAGTGTCCCCCGAGTGGGACCGTGAAGCAGCAGGAAAACTCCGCGTGTTTTCCAACTTTTTCATCTTTAGTGACTGCAGAAAAGGCACTTTAGCACTGCTTGGCCGTAGGAAGGAGCTGTTACTGAGCACTGGTCTACAGGAGCTGGCACCCTGCTGACCTGAGCTGAGGGCAGAGCCTTTGACCCCAGTCCCAGGGCGCTCCTCTGCCAGCAGGCAGGGCTCCATCAGCATGGAAGACATCACCCTTCCTGTGACAGAGCCGGTGCCTGGAGGGCTTCGGAGGGTGTCTTCAGTGGGCTGTGCATGGCACAGTGACGGTGAGCGCAAGAAGCAGGATTTCTGCAGAGGGATCCCTGAGGGCAGCAGGATGCGATCCTGGAAAGCACTCACATATCTCTTCTCTAAACTCCAGACAGGTTTCGCCTGCTGCTGAGAGAGGCGCCAGGTCCAGCACGATTGAGGTCTTTCTGCCAGAAGGGTGCCTGACTCCAGCCCAATGCTCTTCTGCTGTTTGGGGCCCAGATTAGCATGGTCTGGTCCTACAGACGCCATGTAGAGCCATAGCACGTGAGGCACAAGCACATCAGTCATCTACAGCAGCATCTCTGCTGGCCTGAAACAAGAGGAGAGCATGAAAGACACTGTTGCCCTGTAAGGGCACAGCACCCAGCACAATGCCACATGAGGAAAGCAGGGTGAGCTGCTTTTCCTGCAGGATGAAAACCACATCTCCCATCTACTCAGCTCACCAAGGGTCTCCTGAGACCAAGGCAAAGAACAGGTGGCATCTCATATGAAACCAAAGGATGCAAAGAACAATGCAGAGAGGGCCATCTGCAGGAAAGCCTGTACCCTGCAAACATACAGAGGTGCCTGACTACCAGCCAGGGCCATGGGGTAGCAGCCCCAGCACAGCAGCCCCCTCTGCAACAAGAGACTGCCTGCCTGGGACCCACACGGCAGCTGAAGCCCACTCCTATAGGGCTGTGTCTCCAACATCAGCCTCCTGACTCCACCACGAGCCCCAGAACATCTGCTTATTTTTTTCCCTGCTCCTTAAAGCTTCAGCTCACAACATTACACAACTAGGCAATAGCCTCAGCCTTTGCTTTTAAAAGGAGCGTTTCTCACTTTTGTAGAAAAGCCCAGTGAGGGCTAAGGGCATCCTGTAGAGCTCAGGACTGAAAAGGCAGCAAGGAGCAAATGCAGCGCTGTTCTAACATCAACACCTCGGTTTCCAGCAGAGACTGGCAGCACTGTGCACATACATTTCTCCCCACTGCAGTCCTACAGAAAAGCCTCCTGCAAGGAGCAAACTGGAAGACCACAGAGCTGCAGATGTAAGTGTCCTGAATCCTCCTAGAATGAACTGTTGCACCATACCTGCAACATCCTCTTGCCTGAGGAGAAGGGAAAAGAGAAAACAAACCACAAGCCAGTTATTGCTTTAACACATGCCTGGAGGGCCCCTGGATACAGCTGCGATAGGAATTTGTATTCCAAGCAGGCTGGCTGGTTCTTCCACCTTCCAGCTCTCACGTGCTTGCTCTCACACGTTTTTAAAAAAAATAAGGTATAAAAAGAAGGATAAGCAGTGCATCAACCATCACACTCTCACTTTTCTTGCAATACACATACACACTCCTTTCTCACCTGAAAGACAAGCCTCAGATGGAGCAGTTAAAGTGTAGCTTGGAGACCCTGAGGTTGCTCTGTAGCACCATGACAGCAGCTCACACCACCATGGGGCTGGGTCAGACAGACCTACACCTGCCAGACCATCTCAACCTGTGAATCAGCTCCAGTCTCGTGCCCCAGAACCAGCACATACCAGCTCAGCAGCATCTCAGCCAGAGGATGTAGGAGATGGAACATCCCATGCAGGATCTCATAGGAGCTACACATTCTCAAGGACGGCTGCTACCCTGCCAAGCTCTGCAAGGAAATATGGAAGGTGCCAAGTCCACTCCATGCCCATAGGGCTGCATTGCTTGTTAGCACTTGTACAGTCAAGCTGAGAACTCTTGATGAGGACAGGACTCCTGCATCCCAGTGGGAGCTGCAGGTCAGAGGGGCTCCAATCCCCAGGGAAGAGAATCCCACAACTGAGATGTACAACACTATTCCATTGCTACCCAATCTGCCCCCAGCAGCAAACCTGGCTGTGTTGTGACATTCACAGTGATTAGCACAGAGCGAAGAAGCTGTGGCTCAGATGCCGCCACCTGCCCAGCTCAAATTTCCACCAGTAAACAAGGGAGAAAAGCTTGGCTTCCACATGCTGCTCCCCCAGATCCACCCAGCTCGCAAGTGCACTCGGACCACAAAGTGACCCTAGCACAGCAGTGAACGTCGGTGTTAAACAGCAAATTAAAATTCAAGGAGAATGAAAGTGTTCCTGCCTAGAGAGCCTGTCACTGTGGCATCACCACATGCGCTGCCAGCTTGGCCATTGCCTGCACTCTCACCCAGCAGTGAATGACCTTGCAAAACGAGCCCGCAGTGAAAGCCATCTGTACCTCATCTCCACCCGGCTTTACAGCTATCAGTGGATCATCCTGCTGTAAAAATAAAAGTGATGTGACCTAATGAAGCTGTAACAAGGGCTGTGAATCTTACAGTCAGCTTACACACAGGTGTGAAAATGCTAGCAGAAGCCCTGTGACCCTGATCTGGAGTAACAATGGTAACACAGATGTAACTGACACAGACACAGGGGTACTGCTGATAGCTGTGGCTGCCAGGGTGGAGGTCTGGCCATGGCACAGCCTTAGCTAACACTGCCTGGAACCCAGCCTCACAGTAGTAGATAAAAATGTGCTGAGCTTGCCCCTCTCTGGAGCAGTTTTTTCATGGAGTTGCAGAAGCATCTGGGCCAGCACAGGGGAGGGGTGTGCTGGAAGCAGCAGCTGCATAAGAAAGCGGCAGGGCCTTTAGTAGAGCTTTCAGGTAAGGACTACACCAGCCAACACCTAGTCACCACCCCTGTTTCCCTGTGGAGACACAGGAGCTCAGAGATAGGGGCAGGAGGGGCAGGAAGAATGAAAGGAAGATGCCCCCACAGGGGGCAGGTCAGGATACATCCAGACTGGCAGCACAGGCTGGTGCTGCCTGTCCTTCCTGCCATTCACCCTTCTGTCCCACCTCCTGCATGCCAACACAGCCAACTCTAATGTCCACCTGAAAAGTGTCTCCCATCCTTCCTGCAAGGACAGCTTGACAAAGCAGCTGCTGAGCATCCAGGAGAGCTGATGGAGATGGAGGGAGGCACCTTCATATGCCAGGCTGCTGTCACAATAGGACAGCAGCTGCCACATCTCTGTGGCCCTGGGCAGGAACAATGTCACCTGCCCCACAGTAAATCCCTCCCGGTTACCAATCAGGGAGGTTTTCCCTTTATGTTTAACTCAGTTGGAGTTTTAGGATGGATAAAGGTCACAGCTTGATGCAATCCCTAGTTCTCCCAACCCAATCCTACAACAAAGGAGCTGGAGTCTGTTCTGCAGCTCACAATGGCAATAAAACTACACTCTTGAAATTTTATTGTAGAAACATGAGCTAGGAAAAGCCCTGGGTGAACTGGCCAGGCTGGAATTCAAACCCAACCAAGTAATTAATGGATTTTGGCTTGGACCTACTGACACACAATATAGAGGCCAAAGCTGTCACTGTTGGAGTGACTGTACAGCTGCACTTGCTTACAATTATTCTGCCAGCACCTTCTATTGCCACACAGCTTGCTCGCAAATGTGGGGACATCAGCTGGAGCACTGCCACAGCCTGTACAAATGTCACATCACAAGTGCATAGGACCAACACGTGCCCCAGCCTCTGTGCACCCCAGGAGCATCAGTCAAAATCCTTTCTTGCAGCCTGAGCCTTGCTGCAGCATGTGCTCCGCTAATGGCAGCTCCTCACAGTTCTGTTCCAAACAGGAAAGGACAAGACCTTAAGAGCCCGGGTGTGCACATCATCCCACTGTGAAAGGAGTTTCACTGGGGAGGTTATTTTAAACGCAGCTTGGTGACACACTTAAAATAACAAGAGCTTGTAAATGTATGCACGGAAAGCTGACCTGATAATGTGCTGTCAGCCACACACAGCCCAAAGTCACAAGGAGGAGAGGTTAGACAACTGCAATTGCTATTGTTTTCTATGCCATTGCAGGGTGCATATTCTATTTTGTTCTTTATAATTAAAAAGGACAACATCTTCTTCTAAATGAAACCTGAGTTCACACCAAGTTCCTCATTCGCAGCTCTGGGACTTTGGATTAAAGCTTGAACAAGCAAGTTAACAACAATGCAAAACAAACAGGTTTTAAAAACAATATACATTTCAAAATAAGGGTTTGTATCCCTTCAAAAAAATTTAAAACTTTGAACAAGATCAACAACATTGATCTGAAACCAAGTGAGTGTCTAAAGCTGCTCCAACAGCTGGTAGCTAGGTACAAACTTATGTTTCAACAGCATGGAAACCCCCCTCCCTCCCGTACATCAGCTCGAAGAAACAAGTGGCCTCAAGTGCAGTCACACACCACGCCAAAGCAGTGCCTGAGGCCACCAGCAAGTTCAAGCTGAAGAGCAGAGGGTGCTGCGGGCCACAAGTTGTTTGTGAGGACAAGACAGCTCAGAGACAGCTTGGCCACCGCAGAAATGCTGTTGGTGCAACAGCCTGGTGTGCTGCTTTGCCACACAGTTAAGCATCACTGTTCCCTCTCAGCTCCAGTGTCATCCTTGCAGAACCACATTTTGTGTGCAAATCCAGAGGATGACAATCAATTTCTGTCCTAATCAAGACACCAAGTTTTTGCTTGGCCACTCAGGTAAAAAAAAAAAAAACAGTGAGAAATCAACCTCGGTGAGGATGTATCAGCAAATTCCACCTGCATCTCAGGATTACATTTGTGCCACGGCTGCTCATTTCCATTCAACAGCTGTGTGCTGATCTCCACTCCACACTGAACAGAGGAAGTATGAGAAGTGTATGGCCCAAAGTGACCCTTTACCCAAGCAGAGCACTGCCCTTCAAGTGAAACAGAGAAGCTCCTTGTGTGCTCCAGTTCCCAAGGTGGAGGCAGACCTCAGGGATAGCAGGATTCTGGACCAAGCCATGGGAGAGCTGGAATCCAGCCACCACCTCACCCTGTGCTGCAGCAAATGCCTCCCTCCCTGCACACACACAGGGTGGGCTGGGGACTGAAGGCTCATGTGTTTGACTTCACAAGGGACTTTCCCACCACTCTAAGGGAATTGAAGCACCGTTGCCAGATGAGGTGAGGAACTCTGGCATAGTTAGGCAGAAAATCCAGGGCAGTGGCTTGAGTGCACGAGGGACACCTACAATAAAGGGCTGGCTCGGTGCTCACCCCAGGAGGGCTGTGACCAGAGAGTGCAGGGGCCACAGCAAAGGGCAAAGAACATGGAGTCCCTATTGCTATCAAAGGACATAAACTTTTCTCCCTGGCAGATTCCCCAGGCCCTGAAGCAGATGTGCTGCACAGTGACAGCAGACCATGCAGCTCTGTTTCCCCATCAGTGAAGCTGGCAAGTGCCTGCCCTTGCTCCCACATCTGATTTACACTTTTTCATCACATGGGCTACAGAAGCAGTTGTACTGCAGCACAAACAAGAGTAGGGAAACAAGTCTGGGTTAAAAGCAACAAGCTAAACCATCAGGTGTTTAACAGCCTTTTATCAAGGACGTCTACACCCCATTCCTGAAGATCCAAACTGAAGGGACAGCATCTTCAGTTGAGCTTTATGATGGGAGAAAAGGTACAGGAGAATTACATGGTAAGACCTGGGAAGAGTTTGGCCACCAGTGTAGGAACTGAGGGCAGTCAGCACAGCTCCATCTGGTCTTAGGTAGGCTGGCCTTTAGTAGAAAAATTAAAAAGTGGAGGATTTGGAGTGAGTGAAACAAGTATAAGACATCAACACATAGCAAGGAGACAAGAAGTACCCAATTAGTTCAAAATACATAAATTCTTAGTCCATCCTCTGTTCTTGATACATTTTACTGAAACATATCTGCAATTGGAAAAAAAGGTTCCCAGGTTTGTCCGTCAGTATGTGCTGAGGACTCTTCCATGTCCTGACAGGGCTGGGGAAAATTCTTCTGAAGGCACTGCAAAACTCTCACTCCATACAGCAATCTCTCAGAGCTCAGGAGTGGAGAAGAAACAGATTCAAAGTGAGAAGCTGCCAAATACTCCCACACTTGATGCATGGCAGGAACCCGGGAAATGTCAAGGAGTGGCACCCAGCCAGGCTGGTACAGCAGCCAAAGCCCCCAGCCTGTGTCAGTGATCTGACATCTCCATGTAGGCGCTGTTATCTGGGGACAGTGACATTTGTCCCCTCAGCTCCTCCTCGAAATGCGATCCCTGCTGTGCTGAGAACGACCCGATGACTGAGGTGTGGGAGGGGGCAATTGTCATCAATGAGCTTTGCCTAACACAAAACAACTGCAGCAGGACAGCAACAAAGGGACAGACAAATGTTACTATCTGCTGGGTACAAACAGCAAGAATCGTGGAAATATTATTCTATAAAACTATAATAAGGCAAACAATCCACTGTAAATTCCCCCAAATTATACAGGAGTCACGAGATGTCATCTGCCCATTCCGTGAGCACACCACAATGACAAAGACAAGCCTCATCTCAGGGAGTCACGTAGGCAGGGTTTTGAGGGGGAGCTGTGGGGCTGGACTCTGCCTCCCATGAGACATCCACAGCCCAGCTGCGCAGGGAGATAGGAGGCTGGCACAGTGCCACAGGGCTTCCCCACGCCTTCACTCCTCATTCCCTGCCCAGACCCTGGAGGCATTCAGGAAACAGTCCAGGCTTGTCTCAACTCAGCTCTGCCTTTCACCTTTCAGACTCATCGGCTCCTTTTTACAACACAAGAGCAGCCAAGCCAAGACCCCAATGGAAGGATAAACAGCCAAGATATCCCAGCACCCCACCTGGGCCTGGTCAATCCCAGCTCCATCCTGATACTCCAAGTACCGTTGGAGAGGCTCCCTGGGGCCGTGGCTGGCTGGGGAGCCAGCTCTTCCTCCCTGCCGCTCGCCCGGGGAACATGCTCTGTGTCTCATTTCAGTAACTGAACGCCTTTGAAGACAGAAGTGCTACCAGGATGCTCTATCCTGGCCCCGGAGCGCCGCCCAGGCCACCAACCCCAGCACGCCTCGCTACAGAGCGCTCCCGACCCACTCCCGCAGCCCCACAGGGCCACAGGGCAAGGCCAGGGCGAGCCCCACAAGGAGGCCCGGGGTGGAGCGAGGTGCCTCCTCGGGGCTGGGGCACGGCTATGGGGCGGAGGGGCCGGGGAGGCAGCGGAGGAGCCAAGGGCCCTACGCCCCAGTGGGGGAACTCTGAAGGTGGCACCCGGGGAGCACAGCCCCGCTCCGCAGGGCGGCCCCGCCGTACTCACCGCCCGCCCGGGCCCGCCGGACCCGCCGCCGCCGTTACCATGGGGAGCCGGCGGGCCCACGTGACTACAGCTCCCGGCAGCCACCGCGCCGCGGGGTGCAGCGCCCCCTGGCGGCGCGGCGGAGCGTGGCGGCGGAGCTCAGCCCCGCGGCGCGGGCACGGCACCGGGAGCCGCCGGGAAACAGGCGGGGGGCAGAGGGAACGGGCATTTTGTCCAGGGTCGGCTGCCCACGGGGGGCACCCCGGCTAAAGACGGCCGGGTAGAGTCCCCCTCGGGCGGACAAGGCGGGTTCCAAGGGAGGTCGGGCTGGAGGCTGAGGAGGCCGAAGGAAGCGTCGGTGGTGCCCCGGGATGCCCGGGGGTCACCGCTCGGCGCCGGTGTGCGGCGACAGCTGGCTGGGCCCCGTGCGGCCGGGCGGACCTGCGAGGCGGCGGAGGAGCAGCTCGCAGTGCCGGGCAGAAGGCGACCGGGGACTGCCACCGGCCAGCGCGGCCAGCCTCTCGGTGGCTTTGAGGGACAGCAGGACCTGCACAGCCAAGAGAGGGACAGGAGTCACCCGCCAGCTTGACCTTTGTCCCCACAACTTCATCAGGTCCCCCAAAGGAGCCGAGGTCCCCGTGCAGTACCTGCTGGATCCCGGGGTGCTGGCTGAGGGCTCGCAGTGCCTCCAGGGCTCCCTCCCGCACGGTTTTCCGCGGGTCCTGGCAGGTCACCTGCAGCAGGAGGTCGGGGGCCCTGTTGTGGATCAGCAGGTCCCGCAGCTCCGCCCCGCGCTGGCCCAGGTTGCTCAGGGCCAGGGCCGCGTTGCAGCACGTCTTGGCCTGCGTGTCGCTCAGCAGCCGGGTCAGCGTGGGCACGGCCCTGCCCAGGGTCCCCGCCGGGCAAGACGCGTGGCAGGCGGCGTTGCCCACTGCAAAGGTGGCTGCCCTGCGCACGCAGCCCTCCGGGTCCGACAGGCACTCCAGCAGCCTCTCCAGCCAGCCGGGCTGGCTCTGCAGAGCTGGGGAAGAGCTGTGGCGGAGCAGGTTGCCCAGCAAGTTGCAGGTTCTGGCCCGTATCAGGTGTTGCTGGTGGCTGAGGAGGTAGGTCAGTGGCTGGTCAGCCACATCTGAGTCCCCTAGGATCCTCTGGAGAAAGGGCAGGTGCTCTGAACAAGCCCGGGCCACGTGGGTCAAGAGAGACAGGAGGTCAGTTGTGAGCGTGACATTGTCTGAGAACAAGACAGACTTCAAGAAGGCAACAATGTGCTCCGAGGCAGCAGCTTCCCTCACTACTTGGTCTATGACCTGTGTGTCAGACAC
The DNA here is from genome assembly GCA_026261815.1 of Monarcha castaneiventris obscurior. NCBI lineage: Eukaryota > Metazoa > Chordata > Aves > Passeriformes > Monarchidae > Monarcha > Monarcha castaneiventris. The sequence continues at coordinate 7,089,765 of JAMPIT010000467.1, forward strand.
AACAAGTTGGCACAAGAGGCCCATGGGGAGCTTGGTGAATGAGAATGGCAGATGGCGAGCACAGACCTAAGGAAAAAGGACAGACAGCACTGCTGAGTGCACTGCACTCACATGTGAGCCGAGCCAAGCCAAGCAGCAGCTGAAGGCAGCCGGCAGGTCAGCACAAGCTTAGCAGCCAGCCAAGCTTCTCCAAGGGTTACGTAGCACCCAACTGACATCCCTGTGTGGCAGGAACTGCCAACGTGATGTGAAGTGGTGCCATGCATTGGGGACTGCAATGTAGGAAGGTGTCACCACAGTATGGGGGGAAGGAGGAATACAGCGCCAAGAGAGTACCTGCAGCAGCTGGGCAGGGATCTGGGTATCTCTCACAGCCTCCATGATCAGAGCTAAGGTGTCTTTATCCACATCCAGGGCAAAAGGGAAACAGAGGAGCTGGCAGACCTGGATGACCACATCTGGGACAACCTCATCCTTTCCTGCTTCCCTGAATATGTGAAAGAGAGAGGGCTTAATACAGAGGTGATCAGAAAAACCTCAGGGCAAGGGGCAAAGGGTGTTCCCTGCACTGGGCACTAAGAGGCTCTGCAAGTGCCAGGTCAGGAACTTCTGAGCCCTTGGTGTGCTCATGTCCATGCCCCATTCAGCAGCTGAGCTCTGCCCACTTCAGCCCTTGCCACAACTCACATCTGTGCCAGGCATGCCAAGAAGCCAGGGGACAGCAGTCTCTTCAGTGTCACCATGAGGACACCATGGGACTGGGTGAGCTGAGGCAGGCACTGGTGGGACTCATGAGTGAAGACTCTGAGGGCCAGGCTGAGGAATAACAGGGTTCCTGCAGGGGAAACAGCAGGCAGAAGGGCAAAGCTAGAGAAGGCTGTAAAGTCCCTTCACTTCTGTCTGTGCTACCTCAAGACTGCTCCAGGGTGGATCCTGTGATTCCCTGCCCAAAACCAGAAAATCTCCACCGAGGTGGTCACACCTGCCAGAGTGGACATTCCCTGCAGCATAGACACCCTTTTTTGTTCCTTCACAGCCAGCTCAGCTGAGCTACTGCCAACTGAGCACAGCATGGGCCAGCCCAGCCCTCTCTGCCCAGAAGACACTGCAATCCTCAAGAAAAAACACCTGAGTCCTCTGGCCTCAGGAAACAGATGTGGACAGGGACAGACATGGGCAAGTCTGAGACCAGGATGTGAAGCAGGGTCCAGGGCAGATGCCCTGCTGTCCTGCAGCTCCTACCTTGAGGGGAGAGGAGGTTCCAGTCTGGCTCTGCCATGGGGTGACCAGCACCTGGGGGTGGGTCTCCCTCCAGCGCTGCCCTGTTGGTGCCCACATGAAGCACCACAGCAACACAATGCCAGACCAGGCTCCACAGCTCTGAGGAAGCAAAGCCCTGCTCCAAGGCCACATCCTCCTAGAGGCAGAGAGGCAGAAGTCAGAGGCCTTCATGGTCCTCTGTGGCTCCCCAGGGTTCTGATAAATGGCTCTGCCAGCCCCATGGTCCTGTGAAGGTCAGGGCTAGATGGACATGGCCCACGGGTCCTGCTGCACCTTTCTATAGTGTCAGTCCCAGGGCATCTCTGCCTTCCTTCACTCCAGTGTGCTCATGGATCACCCCTCCCTGCCCACCACTCTCCCATCAGCCCTGCAGGGAGATAAGCTGACTTTCATGGGGTTGCAGAGCTCAGCCAAAGCTGCACAGTTCCCTGGTTTCCCTCAGCCTCATTACCCATCTGCATTCAGGCCTTTTTGCCACCACATCTTTTGGCAGGGACCAGGCAAAGGAGATGGCAAGACTGGTACCTGTTCAAGGAGTTCCAGCAGGAGGAAAAAGAGCCCATCATAGAGACCAGCACCCATTGGCAAGGGGAGCTGCATCTGTAAGAGAGTGGGAGGCAGTCTGGAGCTGGGTGCTGGTTTGAGGGCAGCAGCATCACACTTGCACCCTTCTGGGCCCATCTTTGCACACCTCCACAGAGGGGTATGTGTGGCTCCCCAGCTTCTCTGTCCCCATGCCATACCTCCACAGGTGCTGTCAGTGCATTTGTTACTGCTGGTAGGATCTTTTCTCTCTTGAGCTCCAAAGCCACCCCCTGCTGACTGAGCTGTGCCAGGAGGAATGCTGCAGCACCCTGCGGGACAAGGAGAGCTCAGCACCTTTGGGACTTCCCCATCTGCTCGGTCACTATTGACCCTTCATCCCTCAGCCTTATCCCACCCTGAGTGAGGAACAGCAAGGCCCAAATGGGATGCAGGGCTCTGCAAGGCTCTCAGTGGTGACTCTAGCAGTGGGGATGGCTTACCACAAGGGACACGACAGGAGACTGGGTGATGAGGTCCACAGCCAGGGTAACCACCTCCTCAAGCCTGAAATGCAAGGACCAGGAGAGAAGTACTATGTTCCCACAGCTTCACATCATGCCGAATGGCAGCATCCAAATAACCCACAAGGCTGGGAAGCAGCCATGTTTCAGGAGGAGCCCTGGTTCACAGCACCTCCTTGTCCACACTGGGTCATCCTCACCACATCCCCACCCACACTGCCCAGCATTCTGCTGGTATGTCTGGATCAGAGGGATCAGTGGGACCAGGTTCCCAGCTCTGGGCAGGGTGCAGGACAGAGGGCTGTTCAGGGGAGAGCATGTTCCTCTCCCACCCATGAGTGAAAGTGGATGCTTACCTGGGAGGGGAGGCCTGAAGCTGCAGGGTGAGCAGGGCCAGCAGGTACAGAGAGGCTTCACAGGCTGCCTCCTGGGCCACCTCCACCACAGGGACCTACCAAGGGAACAGGAGTCACAGCAGGGGAGAAGGAGGTGTTTCTGGGCCCCGGAGGAGAACTGCACTCTTCAGATTAAACTCCCCTAAACCCTTCTCCCCACATGGACTGCTCTGACCAGTGCTCAGAGGAATGTGTCCTGCTTGCCCACACTCCTACCCCACCACCAGGGCTGTGGTCAGTCCTACCTCACCCTTCAAGAGCTGCATGAGGGAGCCCCACAGTGGTTGGCTCCTTCTCAGGGGCTGGCACAGGTTCGGGCAGGCATGGCAGCCAGCGTAGAGGATCTGCAAGGCAGAGGGGAGAGATGCTTACCAGCCCCTGTGGACAGGTTCCACACCATGGCTACCATGGGCTCATTTATTCAACAACTGACACCAGGCAGATGGGAGGCATTGAGGGCTAAACCCACAGTTCCCTCTTCCCCATGCTCCTAATTCCAGAGCAAAGGCCGAGGCACCTCCGGGCAGAGACAGATAAAAGGATGGGGCCATTACCTTCAGGATGTTCAAGGAGCAGCCTGGGTGCTCCAGTCTCCCCAGCAGTCTTGCAAGCTGCTGGCTCTCTCCTTCCATAAGCTTTTCAGCTACTGCTTGAGCAACCTGCAGAAATCAGCCTGTTTTGCACTCTGGGTACATAAAGCACTGCACAGACTAGAGGAGTTTAATGCTATCAGCAATTTAATGAAAGAAAGCATCTGCTTCCTACATTTTGCCTGTGTCTACTCAGGGATGCCTATCTGCCATGACCTAGCATGGCTTTGATGCACAGTCCCAGAGCTGAGATGAGCAAGGTAAAATTTTCTAATTTTCTAATTTTCCATTTTTTAAAATGCTTTCCTCCTTGTTGACTCAGAGTTAAAGAATCAAATGTAAGCCTGTAATTGTTTTCCCTCTTACTGGCCCTTCAATTTCAGATTTCCTACAGTTCATATCACTATAATAAAAGAATTCTTCATGTTTTCTATGCATTGCCTAGTTCTTTACTTAGCCCATCTCACAGTTCAGATCTTAAGTTTGAGTCTCTTAATTGATTCAAGAATCCTTACATTCCTAGGGTCAGCTGCTGGCTGGGGAGGTGCAGCCCACAAATATGAGCCCTGCAGCCAATAGAGCCAGAGGATCCCAGCCCTCCACTCTACTGCTGAGAAAGAGATCCTCCTGGGAAGGGCTGCTGCCCCTGTGGAGACCACACCTCTTCACCCCATACAGAGAGCTGGTCTGACCTGCTGCTTGGCTTCCCGACAGCTGTTTCTCTCCAGGGGGATGCTGCAGGCAGCAGCCAACGCAGCCAGGAAGAGGTCTGCCACACATGGGCTCTGGTCATGGGCTGACTTGCCCTCCACTGCTGCACCTGCACAGGGATAGAGCTTGGGAGTCATGCTAAAGGTGCTGAGGGGCAGCAGGATGGGGCTGGATGGCAAGAGAGGAAAAATCAGGCTTGTGATGTGAGGAGGGTGAGATCTTGGATTGAGGGAGGAGAGCCCAAGTTAGCAGGGGTCTGGACAGATAAGCTTCAGCCACCTCTTCTGGCCAACAGCTCTACAATGGCCATCAGTGCCCTGATGGAGCCCAAGGGCAGGAGGGAGAAGAAACCCCAGGAAGAGGTGGCAAGCTGCTACTACTGCTACCTCGAAGAGCAGGCTGCTCTGAGATGGATCCCTGAAGGAGTCTGTTCAGCAGGGGCTGATGCTCATCTCGCAGCCTGGTGTAGAAGTGTGCAGAGATAGAGGGGTCTGTCGTGTCCAGGCTCTCACAGAGCTGGGTGAAGCACTGGGGAAAACACAGGGGTTGCCATCACTGCAGACTGAGTGTGGGAGGGGAGAGAAGGACAGCACAGGAGGAAGCTGTGGGAGGACAGCAGAGATGGGAGAAGGACTCATGCTGGAACTTCAGGGACCTCCAAATGTCCACTCCAGCCAGGTTACTGTACGGGACCCACACATGGCTGCACGCTGCCCAAGTGAGGGGTACACACGGAGGCACGTGTCCCTCCTCACCTCTATCACAGCCTGGCAGAGCATGCCCAACAGCTATTTTTGCTCTTGCTTCCTCTGGTTCTAAAACATGCAGCTTGAAAACAAAGGCTAACAGCAAGATGGTATCAAATGCAAGCCTGTATGCATCTCCTGCCCGAGCCACACGTGAATCATACTCCAATGCTGTGAACCTGCTGTGCCCACCCAGCACAATCCCAGCAGCAGAACTTTTGGCAGCAGAGCCAGGGGTATGTCTGGCAAAGTGACAGTTTTTGTGCCAGAGTGTGTACAAGGGACTGCACCTGCCATTGGCTCAGCTGGTAAAGCCACGCCAGAATGGTAAAGCCAGCGAAGGTTGGCTCAGAGACCTTATTTCTGTATGCAATTCCCCCCAAAAACCCCAATGGGTGAGACAGCCTGCCCTGACCAGAACGCATTAGACCCCATAGCTAGGAGAACAGTCCTCAGCCTTTGTTCCCCCAACATACGCAGACAGCCCCATAGCTTCTGTCCCTGGGGCAGAGGGAGGGAGACGTGGGGCACCCTTACCAGGAGGCTTTGCTGGCAGAGTCTCATCTCAGTGTCGACTGGCACAGCCAGCAGCTCCGGCAGCAGGGCCAGGAAGCAGTCAGCACTCTCCTGAAAGGCCTGCAGGCTGGGGGGACAGCAGGGGCAGATGAGTGCAGAGAAACACGGCCCCTTGCTGTGAGGACAGGATCTGAACAGGCCCACATGGCCCTGGCTAATGGAGCAGGCAGCACACACTCACACTGTGAGCTGCTGTCAGCAGGCAGCACAACTGGACTTGTCAACTGTGCCTTTCCTTTAATTAGTCCCATTCAAGGAAAGTGTGCCTCTGTAAGCTCAGCAATATGGCATGAAGTGCTTAGACCATGATGCTTCCCCACAGAGATAACTCCAGCTGCAGAGTATGAACACCACCCTTCTACCTACTGCCAGGTCCCCAAAGTGGCCACACGAGACTTCAGAGAACACAAGGTTGTCCCTACCTGTCCTTTTGCCAACTCTCCTCCAGGCTGCATTCACGGCTGAAATAAACTTTGGTCACCATGAGGAGGTCTGTCAGCACAGCGATACACCAGGGCTGCTGCAGAATCCAGAAAGAAACCACAAATGGGGATTGTCTGCTGGCCATCCCCACATCACTGTGACAGGATCCTTCCCTGCCAGAACCTCCCCCTTCTCCAGGGTGCCTAGAAGAGGAACCTGTGAGCCAGATCCAGCAGGACACCAGGGTCTCCTCAGCACCAGCACTCTGCAGGGCTGGAAGGAGCCCAAATTCCTCTGGGGTTCTACACCCACCTGCTTGGTGCAACCAGTCTCCAGGATCTGCTTGGCTAGACACAGCAGGGACAGAGGCACATTCAGCTCTTGGCAGAAGTGGTCCAGCAGTTCAGCATCACACTGGGTAGACAGGAGGTTGCCCATAACACGAAGCACAGAACGAAGATGGGAGGCTCCCTCCAGCATCCCTTCCAGCACCTGGACACAGAGAAGCCAGAAGAGCTTATAATGAGCAGCAGTTTTGGTCTCTCCAGCCATGGAGCAGCCCTTCAACCCATTCAGGCAGGGGACAGCAGAAGAGCAGATGGCAAGCCAAGTGCATGAGACTGCTACAACTCCTCGAGAAGAAGAGGATCTTTTTGCTGGCTGGACTGAGGACTCTCCAAATGTTTCCAACCCAGTCCTGGGGAAGAAGGCAGCAACCAAGTCTCTAGTCTTAGTTGCCTGGGCCAGCCATCACTTACCTGCTGAGCAGAGTCTGCCAGGCGGTCCCGGACACGGTGCTGGAAGGCCGGGTCCCTCAGGAGGCTCAGAGGCATGCTCAGCTGCATGGCTGAGGGCTCAGTGCCCTCAATCAGGTGCTGCCACTCCTCATCGCTCTCCAGCTCCTAGCCACGGAGGAGAGAGGACTGGTGCCACAGACCCTGCCAGTCCCAGGGTCTCTGCACCAGCCCCTGGCAACTGGGCCCTGCTGTCCTCACTTAAGACACCAACTTACCTCACTCTCCAGGTCTACAGCCTCAGTGCTGTGCCTGCCCCAGGGCTCTGTCCTGCCAGCACCAGGCTGTGGGTGGGAACCTGATCCAGGAAATTCCCACTCATAATCTCGAGAGAGGCTGTGTTGCCTGGCCAAGGAAACAGTACAGTCAGTGAAAGACCTTTCCTTTCCCTCTTCCTCCTGCCCCAGCCTCAGCCTCCCTCACCCGGGGCTGGAAGGACACTCCTCAAATTCCCACTCTGCTGTCCTGCTCTTTCCTTGCAGGAGACATGGATTCTTCTCATTGGAGGCAGCCAATGGCTCCCTCTCCTCAGGGGCTGCCTTCCGTGATGCTGCCCTGGGTTCATGCATGGGATGTCCATTGACAGAATCCTTCATAGATGCACCACCTGCCTTCAGTTGCCCCTGGTGATGGCAGAGAAGTTTGGTCAGGGCAGGGTTACTCAGCCAGATGAGTTCCCTAGCACCCCACAAGGGTGTGTAAGCACCCCATATCCTGCTTTGTGTGCCACTGACACCCCAGCCTGACCCATGCACTCATGTGTTTCCCCCCAAGGATCCATTTCAGTGCCCCTCCTTTGCCTTGGCTGTGAGACATAATCAGGGGAACCCCACACTTTTATCCACCTTTTTCTGTGTCTCTTCAGCCATCTTCTGCTGGACCTTTCTCAGGATCCTGGACTGGCTGCTCCTGGGGGCCATGGAATGGACTTGCTGCTCCTTCAGGGCCTGCAGCTCTGGGGACAGCTTGGTGGTGAAGGGGTTTGAGATCCCATGCTCTTCCGTATCATCAATCACTGGGGAGGCAAGAGGAGAACTTCAGCAGCAGCTCTACCTTGGGACACAGAGAGAGTGCTCTTTCTTGAGATCCCAGGGGAATCCCAAGGGACCCAAAGCAAGACCAGGACCAGGAGCTAGGAGTCCGTGCGTGTAAAAAGCGGAGAGGAGGGAAGCATGGACCAGGATAGTAAAAATAGCAGGGCAGGGAGGTCCTCCCAGTCTCCAGCCAGTAGTAGAAAGTAACAGACCTGGACAGTTTTGGAAAAAAGAGTAAGTACTCACCAGTAACCCGTCCAGCAATGAAGGGGTGAGAAAGCAGCTCTGGCCATGACAGGCGCTGGTGGGGGTCCTTCGTTAGTAATCCCTGAAGGAAGCTCTGCAGAGCAGCAGAGCAGCAGGATCACTGACACATGTTCAGCACCCACCAGTGAGCATAATGTACCCACCAGTCTCCCCCAGTGAAGGCACCCAGGAGGCCTCCTTTCCTGCCTAGCTCTGGGAAAGAAGTAGCTCTAGTGCCTAGGGCAGACGGGAAGGCATTTCCCTTCCCAACCCAATAAATCACTCCTCTGCTGTTGGACCCAGCTTCCCAGCTTATGGACAGCAGACATTTGCTAACAGTGATAAGGGCTCCCCTTCCAGGAGGTCCAGCTCTCATTGCTTTTCTATGTTCTCAAGTCCCTGTTAGGGGCCATAAAAGCTAAGGGTGACCCACCACAGCAGCAGGCAAGGCCAAAACTGCATTAACAGGATCTCACCCTGCAGACAGGCCCTCGGCCCTTACCTTGAACACTGGGCTCATGGTCATGGGCCATTTGACAGGGTCCTTGATGATGAGGCTGACAAGCTGGAAGATGCTGTTGGTGTAGAAGGGAGGAGTGCCCACAAACAGCTCGTACAGGATGCAGCCCACAGACCACAGGTCTGCTGTGTGGTCATACGGTCGCTCTTCCACCAGCTCAGGGGACATGTACAGCGGGGTGCCCTTGATGGAGGTCAGCACCATGGTGTGGATGCTCATGGCACGGGCAAACCTGCTCAGAGCAAAACACAGATCGCAAGTTCAGGCTGAAACATCCGTTGCAGCTCCCAGTGAGTTCCCTATGAGTTGACCAATACTTCTTCCCTCTGGAGGACAAAATCTCTCCTCTCTGCTTAACCTCTAAATATGCACAGAATCCAGGCCCCCTTCCACACTCCCCCACTCCTCTTCTACAGCATCCAGGACACCCCTTGGCTGCTCCAAGGCCAAGTGTCCCACTCAGTACTCACCCAAAGTCACAGAGCTTGACAACACCATCTTTGCCCAGCAGGATGTTCTGGGGTTTCATGTCACGGTGCAGGATGCGGTGGGAGTGCAGGTAATAGAGAGCAGAGATGAGTTGGGCAGCTATGGTTTGGACCTGCAGGAGACACAGAGGCCTCACCCTGTGTCCCATGGTGCCACCCGCTGGCACAACCACGGGGGCCAGGTCCCTTACGGCCTGGCTCCCACACTGCTTCCACTTCTGTCCTCTTTGGGGCAAGGATCAACCCCAGCTGAGGGCCAGCAGTTTCCTGGAGTAGGCCAATAGCCAAGGCAGCAGTCTGGTGCTGTGGCCCTTGGAAAGGGAACACAGAAACTGAGGTCTCTGCAGGACCCCACTGCCCCACAGTGCCAACTTGGCCCCCTCTCCATCCTTTTCAGAAGCTCCGCCAGGTAAAGCCCCCGAGGCACCCTCACCCTCCTGACATCTCCTGGCTCACAGCAGAGACCCTCTGCCTGCAGGCAGACAAGTCCTGTTTCCTCCAGCCTGCAGCAAACACTGCATGGCCACTAACATGATAGACACCTGGTCCTCAGGCAAACTCCCATCGTCCTCCAGGATCTGGAAGAGCTCTCCCTCTGCGTAGTCAGTCACTACCACCACCTGGAGGGAAGAGCAGCATGGTGAGATCACGCCCTGGGGACCGGGACAGAGCAGGGTAAGAAATCTGAGGGAGGTGTTGGGGTGTCATCATGCAAAGTCCATCAGCTTGGGCTGAGACTTGGAATGGAATAGACGTACCATGGCTGCACTGCAGCAAGGACCTGGCACTTGGCAGAGGTCTTGTAGCTGTCCATATCTCAGACAGCCAGCAGAAACAAGGGAAGAGGGAAGGACAGGACAAACCCAGAATGGTACTTCCAAGCCCAGCAGGTAGAATCACTCCCTTGAGCTTGTTTTGAATCTGCTGTCTAATGACTTTATTTCAGGTTCCCATGTCCCATAGAACAGTCTTCAATCCTCTATTATCATATTCTATCCATGAGAGTTTACATCAGTGAAAAGCCAGTCTCTGAAGAGACTGATGAGTGAAGAGTCACCCTCATCCTGTGATCTCAAACCACTTTTCCTGCATCATACACCCCCTGGTCAGCTCCTTCACCTCTGCATATGACCTTGTGCAGCCCACACAGCCCACACAGGTGTTGGCTCCCCACACAGCACATACTAAAGAGCTCTGAAAAACACTAACCAGACCCTGGGATGAAGTCACCAGCATCTCCTGAGAAAGATGTCCCTACAACAGCAGGGGACAGCCCTTGTTCCCCTGCCCCGCTCAAGCAAAAGCCTTTGCCTGGAGTAGTCCCCTTCACCTCCTTAGCAGTCTCAAAGCTGTCAAGCATCTGGATGATGTTGGGGTGGTGGAGATCTCTCACAATCTCAATTTCCCGCTTCAGGTTCTTCAGCTCCTTCTCAGACCGCCCCACCTTGGGGATGAACTTCAAGGCCACCACCTTTCAAAGCAGGAAAAGCTGGGATCAGACCAAGCTCCTGGTCAGACCCACCCTGGCAAACGCTGCTTTTAACCCAAACAGGACTCAGTACTTTCCAGCTGAACACGGACAATAGAACAATGAGACATTTGTTCACTGGGCCACTTGGACCTAGGGTTCTCCCCAGGCCCTTGCACACCAGCACTGGTGCTCACACTTCTTTTCACACTGGCATTTAAAGCAAAGAAATGTAATCAGTGAACACGGATAAAGCCAGAACTTCAGAAACATGGGACAGGACCTCAAGATGCTGGTGAACAGCAGGTCTAACATGAGCCACCAGTGTGCCCTGGAAATGAGGAACACTAGCAGCACCTTAGGCTATATCAACAGGCAGGAACTGCAGGGAAGTGATTATTGGCCTTTATTTTGAACCTTGTGAACCACGTTGGGAATATTGTGGCCAGGTTTTTGGCCCAGAAAGATATCAGTAGGCTGGAGTGGGTATAGCAGAGAGACCCATGATGGTGAGGGGACTGAAACACGTGGAAGGACGACACAGGGATTACAAATTGAAACAGAAGGAGGTTCAACTTGATAAGAGGAAAACACGTTCATCCTAGTAATAGTCAGGCACCAGCTGTGGGGTGTTTGTCTTGCGGGTTTCAAAGGATCTAAATTTAGCACTGGCCCTGCTTTGAGGTCTTGAGGTCGCTTCTGATGTCCCTTAAATCCAGATGACTCAGTGCCAGGAAGGGCTGGTCAGGAAAGTCAGCAGAAAGCCGAATGAATGCCGAGTCCCAAAGGCCTGGCAGAGTCTTAGAACCCAAGAGGCACCAAAAATCAGCCCCGGCCACACACAACAGAGCCCCAACCCTCTCCCCTCACCTGGGCGCTGTGCTTCCGGCGCCCCTTGTACACACGCCCAAAGGAGCCTTCGCCGATCATTTCGAGGACGTGGTAGTTCTCCATCGTTCGGGACGGGGCCGCTGAGCTGCCGAGGCAAAGAGGCCAGTGAGGAGCAGCGTTTCCACTCCCGCGGGGCTGCACCCGGCGCCCGTTCCCCTGGGCGAGTGTGTCCCTCCCCCGGCCCAGGCTTTGTTCCTGCCCACCGGCTGCACGGCAGGACGAGCCCCGAGCCCCGCGCCCCGGCGGCAGCAATCCCGCTGCGGGATGAAGCCGGCCCCGCTCCGCTCCTGCCCCGGGCCCGCCGCCGCGGCGTCTCCTGGCAACGGGCTCCCCCTTCCGCTTCCGGGGCGGGCGGGGAGATGGCGGCGGCCGCTGAGGAAGCGGAGGCGACGGACTGGTAACAGCCCCCGTCCCTTCCCCGGTGTCTGCACCCTCCCCCGTGCCCGCACCCCTGTTGCCCCGCACCCCCAGCCCGCCGGGGCCGTCTGACCCCCGCCCGGTCGGTTCCCGCAGGGCGCTGCCGCCGGAAGTGGAGGTGCTGGAGTCCATCTACCTGGAGGAGCTGCGGGTGGCGCGGGGCCTGGGCAGGTACGTCCCGCGTTCCCCATCCCCGGCCCGGCCCCGCGCCGCCCTCCTCACCCCGACCTGCCCCTTCTCCAGGTGGGAGCCCTGGGAGATCAGCATCACCCTGCACCCTGCCACGGCCCAGGACCAGGACTCCCAGTACGTCCGCTTCACCCTGGTGCTCTCCGTGCCCCCTCAGGTAGGCTGCCCGCTCCCCCCGCGCCCCTGCACCTCCCGGCCTCGGGCCTCTCCACCTTCCTTGTGCTTTGGGTGTTTCTCTTTTATCTTAGTATCCTGATAAAGCTCCGGAGATCTCCATCAGGAATCCGCGGGGGCTGTCAGATGAGCAAATTCAAAAGTGAGTGCCAGGAGGGCGGGGAGTGGCGATCCTTTCCTCCAGAGATCCGGGAGGCAGAACTGTTGGATAAGCCTTCTCTAATTCACGTGACATCCCATGTTTGCTTAAGAGATGGATACAGGTCCCTAAATTACTTTGTCCTAAATTTCTCAGGAGCCACTGGTGCCGAATTTGACACAGAGGGGTCCACCTTGTGGTTGTTCCCCTGTGGTCCCTCTGAAATGTAATTTGAATCTCCAGGGCCTTGAAAGCTGCTGGTCCTGCCCTGGCAGAGGTGGGACTGATCCAAGTCCTTGGGCAGCCCGTTCCTGCCTTTGTGCTTCGGTCCTTGGCACAGTGGAATGTGTGCAGAGACCTTGGTGCCTGCCATCAGCATGTGAGGATGTGGCTCCCAACACTCAGGCAGGCTCCCTCTGCTCAGGGGCTGCTGTCAGATAAACAAAGCCTGGGATTCACCAAAACCAAAGAGTGCTGGGTGAGCTCAAGCTGAGGCCATCAGCAAATCTGCTCCTGCAAGTCCTGTCATGACAAAGGCTTCCTGTGCACTGGCTTGTGAGGAGCCAGGACTACATGTGAATATGTGTGTGCATGTGTGCCTGTCCTGTGCTCCAAGCAAAGCCTGAAGGCCAGTGCTCTCTTCTTGTTATTATGGCAGGATGGCAGGTATGTGGGACAGTGAAATGGTAGCTAAATTTGTTTTAAGGATTTCTGCTGTTTTGCTGTAGGATTTCCCAGACCCTCAGAAGTGTTGCTGAAGCCAGACTGGGGACAGAGGTGCTCTATGAACTGATCGAGGTGAGAGTTGGAGGAGGCTGGGGGTGACCAGCCACAGACACTGATCCCTGACTGCCCAAGGGGTGGGACATCCCTGAGTCCATGGGCAGGCCAGTGAGTAAAATGTTTGTTTTCATGCTTTCACAGAAAGGGAAGGAAATCCTCACTGACAACAATATTCCTCAAGGCCAATGTGTGATCTGCCTCTATGGATTCCAGGTAGGCATGTGTCTCCTGACCCCGCAGACTGACTCGGAAGTGAGGCAAGAGGACAGGGAGCCTGACACTGGGATATCAGTCTGGGACCAAGATGGGCCCCAGCAGCCCCCTGCCCCCCCATTCTGTGGGTGATCTGGCTGCACAGGGCCCTTCCTAGTGCAATACATGCTGCTCTTTTTATCAGCCTTTAGATATCTTCTACAGAAAACAGGCATGGGGCAGCAAGAGATGATGGAGCATCTCCAAAGAAACATAGGCTCTGGGCTAGTTGATGGTGCATTTCAGCTTCCCTGTGTTGGTTACACCTCACCCGGAGATCAGCACACAGGTGGTCAGGAGGGACTAGAACATATCCATGCAGGTGCTGAGGTCTGTGGGGACAGGGGAGCTGGCCTTATTGGGGTTACAAGGAAAGTCAGCAAGGAAGCCTAGGAAGGAGAGCACATCAGGTGGGAAGATTGGTGGTCACACAGGAACACATGCAGAGAAATCAGTCATAAAGTCTTTGCATCTTGACATTAGGACTGTTTCTAACATTTGAAACAAGAAGCAGCATCTCAGTAAGTGCTGAGGGAGTGGGGATGCAGCCCAACAGAAGGTGTTAGGTGCCTCTGCCAGCACTAGCCCTAGTTCCCCATGGCCACCACTGACATGGAAGTGAAAACCCAACTCAGCTGAGTGGTTACACAACCCTTTGCTTAGAAGTCCTTCAAAGATGCCCTTTTCTCTTGACAGGAGAAGGAAGCCTTCACAAAGACCCACTGCTACCACTACTTCCACTCCCACTGTCTGGCCCGCTATGCCCAGCACATGGAGGAGGAGATCCTCATGCAGCAGGAGGAGAGAGAGCAGCACCTTGCACCATCCCCCAAACAGGTACTGGGCCCCCTTCCTTGGCCCCCTGCCCAGACCCTTGTAACATCTGTATCACGCTCTTTGACACATGGAGCCTGTGCTGAGAATCAGAGCAGGGATTAGACTAAGTTATCTCCAAGGGCCCTTTCCAGGGAGATTGGAAACTAACAAGTTGGTTTGTTGGATCTCTGGGTCAATGCCTGCTGTGTGAGGGGGCAAGGGAGTTGCATTTTTAGACTTCTGGAACCACAGGATTTAGAAAAGAGAGGTCCTTCCCTAGTCCTAGTCCTTGAACTGTGAGGGGTTGCAGGAGGGTAAACACGATCACCTGTGTTTTGGGGTGATAAAACCTGCCTAGCACACGTTGGAACAGTTGTCAGCTGCAGAGTGAACAGCAAAGCTGAGCATGGAACAAGTCAAAGATTCCTTCCTACAAACCTTTTCAAAGAGGTGCTGCCTAAATGACACACTCCGCTTTGGAGCAGAGAGAAATAGATCCTAGGCTGAGGACTGAAGCCATACCTGTTGACAGGGGTGCTTTGTAAAGCAGTCAGCTGCTGGAGCACAAATCCCAGCATGCCTCATGTGGAGACACCTTTCATAGCAGTTGTTGAGACCCCAGGCTGCTTTCATGCTGCTGGAACCCCTCTGGGCTTTCTTACCTTGGCAGAAGAGTGAAGAAGACCACCCTTTTCCACTTCCAGGGTGGGGTTGTGGGGCAGCATGTGAGCTGGATCGCAAACAGGGTTTGCTATCACCTCTTGCCTCCCCACAGGAAGTTGGTGTGCAGTGCCCTGTCTGCCGGGAGACCCTGGTCTACGACCTCTGTGCTCTGAAGGCAGCGCCACCCCCACAGCACCCTCTGGTAAGAGATGGGGCCTCACCTGCCCAGCTGTGCCTTCTCACTGGGTGGCTTCAGCTGGGACATTGTAAGGGATGAATGCCTGCACACTCTCTGTCAGGTCCTCCTAGATGTCCCATCCGAAGGGCAGCTCACAGAGAACAGCTTCAGTTGTATAACCCTGAGTTGAGCAGATTTGCTGAGGGAGAGGTGACTCTGCCATGGGGCACATCCCTGCCCTCACTGGGATACAATCAGGTCAGGAGAGTGACCTGATGGTAGCTGCTCTGCATCCTGCCCCACAGCAGGATGGCCCCAAGGCAGTCACTGCAGAAACAGTGGGTCTGCACTGGGATGCTGTGCCTCTGTCCAGGGATTTCTCATGCATCTGTAGGCCTGGTCAATGTGGTAGAAGGAAGCAAGTTGCCTGGCAGTGTGCAAAGAAGGGTTTGGGGAGTAGCTCCCAGCCTTGCCACTGCCTATCTATGCTAGGTGTTGAGAGAGCCCTTACCCTGCACTGCTTTCTTCCACTCAGGAGCCGTACAGGCCAGATGCCAAGGTGCTGCAGCACCAGGAAGAATTGCGCCTGATTTTCAAGAGACAGCAAGAGAAAGGGGGAATCATCGACCCCGAGGCAGAGAGGAACCGATATTTCATCAGCCTCCAGGCGGTACGGCATTGGGGGCAGAGAGCTGCTGAGGGGGCTCTGGGCTGCAGGACCAAGCACTGGCATCTGCTATGGGACACCCCTGTCCATTTCTTCACTGGTGGCTTCTTTCTTTCAGCCTCCAGCTGCTGTGGATCCAGGCCAAGCAGCCGCTGCCTCTGAGCTGTCGGTGAGTGCCCGCGCTGCGGACGTGCCCCAGCCGCCCAGCCAAGCCTCAGCTCCCGAGCCAGCCGGGGCGGCGGAGGCCAGGGCGGAACCCGGGCGGCCTGAGAGGCCTGCTGTGCCCAGAGAGCAACTGAGCAAGAGGGAGAGGCACAGAGGGGAGAGGCCAGCCTCCAGAGGCCAGGGCAGGCAGCTGTGCAGTGGCTCGCAGGAACCAGGAGAGGAAGCCTGTCATCCACTCCATGGCTCCAGGGGGCCCAGGGTCTTCAGCCAGAGACCAGAGCGGAGACCTGCTGGACGGCACAGCCAGGAGTTTTCAAAGCCTCACAGTAGAAGCAGGGCTGCTCCCTTGGCTGATAGAAAGGAGTTGTGCCCTGAAGATCCCTCACCAGCAAGAGAGGCTGTGGACTTGAAAGAGGAGCACCATGATGTGGAGAAATGGAGCACGGAGGAGGGGACTGAGGCCCGGGGCAGGAAAAGGGAGAACCTGATGTTCAACCGCAGTGACCACAAAGCTGCCCCCAACTGGCAGGGGCACCATAGGCCTTGGGATTGTGGAAGGTGGGAGAGGTCCAGAGTTCAGGAGCGTGGTTCCTACCCCAGAGCACCAAGAGGGCGAGGGGTGTTCAGGCCCAGTGGACATCGAGAAGCCCATCCTGAGAAGGAGAGTGGCTCCTAGCAGGAATGATGAGGGGCTGGGCTGAGGGAAAAAAGGGCTGTTTCTGGGGAGAATAATAAAGGCTCTGGTGAAGCAGTAGCAAGCAGATACTGTACCCCTTGGAAGGGAGGAGGCAGATGGCACATGGGACAGCTTAAGACAGACAGTGTCACCAGGGTATGTGCAGAGTAAAGCATCCTGGCATGAGCAGCTGGCTGTCACCAGCATTGGAGAAGTGGAATCTTGGCAGATCCTATCAGCCTTGGTCTCAGAGGACCCAGAAGACAGAGGTAGCTTTGGGGATCTGCAGCCATCGTCCCTATAGGTGAAATGCCAAGAAATAAGTACACCTACAGAGCAAAGGGACTGAGCCCAGCATGGTGCCATGGCAGAGCCAAAGTTGTGGCAAGGCCTTCCCTGGAAGCCCAGTGGAGCTGCGGTGGTGCCAAGTGCTGGGACTGCCAGGGCAGTATACTGGAGCTCAGCTCAACTCACTCTGTCCCCCATTCCTTCTCAGAGCACCTTCTCAACTGCTGGGATTGGCCAGGCAAGTCCTTTTTACACAGGACATTTCCCAGTCCCAGCCAGGAGATCCAAGTTAAGCTTAAGTCAACGCACTGGCAGGTCACAGCTGTCTAGTGGCTAAGGCCTCACCTTGGCTCCCACTTCTCCAGAAAGCCCATATTTAGCTGGAGCTCCTGCCCTGTTTTTCAGCTGCTTTTGTGCAGGCTGAAGCTGATGGGGGGAACCTTGGAAGAGAGCACTCTGCTTTGTAACCTGTATCTGCCAGAATCCCCTCCAAGGCTAGGCTGTCTCTTGGCACTTCTGACAACCCAGAAGTGAAGCCATGCCCCAGTATTTTGGATATTGCTACACTCCTGTAATCTTCAAGCTGATATTGCTTAAATGAGGATTTGATGTTTAAACTGACTTGGCGCAGTTACATTTACTACTGGCTCCACAGATTTAAATGGTGTCCCAATCCAAACCACGAAGAGTGATCCCAAGCCTCTGAAGTGGGGCACTGCTATTAAATTAATTCGTTGGGTCTTCTCCAGAGCCTGCTCCCTTTGTTTCCTCTGCCCTCTTGCTCCTCTTTATTGCTTTTTGGAGCGAAGGTGTTGATCCTTGGTATTTCTCAATTCCTTCCCTGTTCCCTACAACCAGGACTGAGGCAGAGACCTTCCCCTGGCACTCCTGGGTGGCAGGAGGGCTCCCTGCTTTGCCTGGCTTTGTGTAAGCTCTCTGCCTCAACTAGACAATGCTGATTCCTTCACACTTGTTTGTGCCTTGTCCCCCACCTCTTGTGCCCACACATGGGTTGTTACTGTCTTCCTCTTTCTGCTAAGTGCAAAAATAGCAGTGCCACAAGAGCATTTGCCAGTGCACACACCTGTCAGGCTGATCTTTGGCACATGAAAGTTGCACTAACCCCATTATTCACTAAGAACTCATCTGCTGCCCTGCTTACTCCATACCTGGTCTTGACCTGAAGGGGTTGGTTTAACCTGCTGCCCAAGAACCTTCTGTGCTAAAATTTCCAACACTGGTCTATTTCCAACCCTAATGCTCTAAAATAATTATTTTTTCCCCTCCTTGGCCTGAGCCTACACTACCTGTCCTGGGCTAGGTGATCTGAGAGCCAGATATTGTGCCCTCCTGCAGATGAGGGCTGAGCACTTGTGCCCTGAAGAGAGCCCTAATTTTTCTTCAGTATTCCCTCTGTCCTTGTTCAGGACAGCTGTTTTCTGGGGGAATGGCCTGCCCGCAGTTGGGTGAAAAGGCACAAACTTTACCTGACACTGGTGCTTGTTCTGCTGCCTCCTGCTTTCACTGGTGAAACTGCTGTGCTCCAAGAAAGCCATTTGATTGTATCCTGAAAGAAACGTGGAAGATCTCTGCCCCTCACAGCAGCTGAAGCTCCTTGGCTTCCTCTGGTGTGCCAGGATTACTCTCAGCAGGAAAGTTGCTGTGCCATGTTTGGAGCATGGGAATTCAGCCATGGAAATCAGTGAGGACTTGGATAACTTCAATCAAATGCCAGATATGTTAGTGGAAAGGGACTTTTCCCTAGGAATAGTGCTTTAGGAAGGGCCCTCTCTGACTCACTGCTGTGAGCCTGGAGCAGAGGGCATTTTGCAACAGTATGTGGAAATGAACTTGGGATAAACAAACCAAACCTCCAGGTCAGAGGGGAGGAAGAGAGCCTGCACGCTGACCTGGGTCCCCTTGCTTGGTGTCCACCTGTGTCACTCCCCTACCTCACAAGTCTGTTGTGAGGCTTAACTGACAAAAGCCCTCGGGCCGGGCGGAAAGACACCGGCAGCGTCTGTAGCATTAACACTATTAAAAGCAAGCAGTGAGAGATGTTGTGTGTGATGGCATCGGGTCCCTCTGGCTCCCTCCCAAACACTTCCCATCCTCCCAGGCAGCTGTGGGACATTTGCCAGTCACTCACCGGCCGGTTTTGACCCCCAGCTTAGAGGGAGGAGGCTGGATGTGAGCAGGCAGCCTTTGCTGGATGGCCAAACACAGGGTTTGAGATGCCAACCAGCAGCATTTGCAGAAACATTTCTGTAAGTCTGGGGTTGCATTAAAGCAGTGCCTGTTTGCACCAAAATCCATCCAGGTGCCACTGGCTGTGCCCTTGTGTATTGCTGTGTGCTCTTGGCTATGCCTTTGGCCCCACAGGGCAGAGCCAAGAGGAGGGCTAAGCAGTGACCTACAATTTGGGTTTGGCTTGGAACCCACTCCCCCAGTCCCAGCAAGGTGATGCAACTAACATTAACACAGGACTGGCTCTGGGGACAACTGATTTTCAGGATTCTGAAAGAGGGACAGCAAGGGGAGAGCTCTTGGCAAAATATGCTGCAACTGGCCAAAGCCTCTCATCTGCCCTCATATAACTCCAGGGCCCCACATCTCTGGTGAGAAGAACAGTCATGCCCACCTAGGAACAATATCCAGGCAGATCTGTGGCTTGGCATCGTAACTCAGCAGGACATCATAACTCAGCAGGACCAGTGGCACCAGCCTGGAGCCTGAGGAACAATGAGTTGTCTCTTAGGAGCTGCTTTTTTTCAGAAACACTCTGGATTTGCTGTACTGGCCTTGCCAGGCCCTGGTCAGGAGGGCTCTGGACCAGCAGCTGGATAGTGGGGCAGCTAACAGGAAAACAGACCAGAGAGACAAAAGCTGTGTTGTGCACTTCACAGAGGATATTCACAAACCAGTGAGACCATTGTCCTTTAAAAAAACCACTTTCAGCAGTGTAGAACCCCAATGTCCTGCCCAAAAGAAATGCCCTTCTGGGGCGCCTCCAAGCTGACCCACAAGGAAGGGGACTCACACCAGGAGCCTTGGTAGCCTACAGCAATCCCAACATGAGGCACACTGGTGAGCAGGGCTGGTGCAATAGCACCCAAGTCTGGGGGGCAGCAACAGCCAGATTCCCTCCTTTGCTGCAAGGCTGACAGCTCTGACACTCCAAAACCAAGGCATCAGAGGGGTGGAAGTGAACAGAGACCTGGCCTGTGCAGGTGGGCAGCTTCATGGCATGCCCAGGACAGTCACATCTTTGTCCCAGTCCTCTCAGTGTCACAAGGGAAAGCCGGCCCCTGGTCACAGCAGGCTGGAGCTTATGTTTGAAGTGGCTCCTTCAGGGTCTGTCTTGTAAAGCATGAAGTGGCCTTGCACCTGGGCAGCACTGATGTGTTTGGAGACAGCCAGCGCCTGCTCTGCAAACCGCTGGGCTGCAGCTGGGGGCTGCTCGGGGTAGAAGCGCTGGAACATGCAGGCGAGCTGCCAGCGGGAGCAATGGCCCACGTACTGCTTCAGATCCACACGGCCAGGACGCACCAGGGCTGGGTCCAGCCTGTCAAGAGACAAAGGGGGGGCCTGGAAAACCCAATCAAAGCATCTGTGCAGGGTGGGTCCTGCAGGAAGCCCCTGTCCACACTAGCACAACCCATGTCCTATCTGCAAAGTGCTGTGCGCTAGAAGATGGTAAAGGGGGAAAACAGGTTCGTCCCTGGGGAGATTGAGGGGAAAAAGCAACCCAAAAAGAAAGGAGAGAGCTGGGAAAGGACTGACTCCAAAGGAGGACAAGAACATCCGGGGAAACAGCTCTGCCCATCTCTGTCCCATGAACAACCTCTGAACACACCCCTAGGCCAGCTTGGTCTGGAGTGAGCCAAGCCTGCCCCAGCACAGCAGGCAGTGTCCAGGCACCGTGAGCCCAGGCTGCATCCCACCAACCCAATGGGCTGCACATGGGGCCAGCGCTCCACTCACAGCATGGACACAACCCCCAAACTTGCAGCTCCCCACGGGCAGGAAGGTGGTACCACTCCTGGAGGGCACAACCATGTTCTGAACAGCAAGTAGGCATCTGAGGCTCCAGCAAAAGGGATCCTGATTAGCAGTCAAGGGATTTGCATCCCAAGGGAGAATGTGGAAAACCTGAACCCTCAGCCTTCATGCTGGAGGATTCAATAAATAAAGCCCAGCAAAAGGGAGCAAGGTTTTCCTGTGCTAGCCACTCCCCTTCCTCCCAGGGGGCAGCTCTGACCTGTCCACGTAGTTGGTGGTCATGAAGACAATCCTGGCTTCCGTGGAGGCCACGCCATCCAGTGCATTGAGGAGACCGCTGAAGGTCAGGCGCCCCAGGCCTTGGTACACAGCTGGGTCTGGGAACAGAGGTGTCTGAGATAGTAGCCACTGGCTTGCGGGCCACCTTACTATCACCTGAGGCTTATGCCAAGCTCTCCACTCACTCCTTACTTGGAGGCTGACCCTCTGCCTGGCTGGCAGCACATTCACCTCCCCTGCCCACACACACCCATGGAAACACAGACAATGAGAGGGAAAGCCACATTCTCCCTCATGCTGAAAGTAGCTGGGCAGGGGAAGGACCTTTACCTGAGGGTAAAGGATCCAAATTTCCTTTTACAGTCTAGCCAAAACTAGACAAGCTCCAATTTAGGCCTTGAGGCCTAAGAGATTCCCCCACTCCTGGTCTCTGCTGGTGCAGCTGAGCAGCCCAGAGTCCAAACATTTTGCTGGTACAGCCAGGGAACCTCCCTCCTTCTGCTGACCGAGGAACAGGGGCAGTGCTCACTCTCAGCAGCAAGGTCCCGGCTGACGAAGGCAGCGTCCACATCCTCCAGCAGGATGATGCTCTGCTGCGGTGCTACGCTCAGGAGGTGATTGAGCCGGTCATCAGAGAGGCTGTGGTCGCTGAGGCTCAGCAGGCAGATACTGTACTCCAGTTCCCCAGCCAAGGCTGTGCTGGAAAGGACACAAACCACAAGGGTGAATCACAGTGGGAAAACCCGGAGTCAAGGAAGAATCAGTAGGGGAGAGGGCAGAGGGGTCCTTTCCCAGCAGGGATCAGATGTGAGGGGCAGGCAGAAGCCCCTGCTCAGCCCACCCATGCCATGCAGCAAAGCAAGGGCACAAAGGGCTTGTCACCCTCGCCTGTCACGGTGCCAGCAATGCAAATGCTTACAACAGGCACCACGCATAAGGCACAGCCCACTCCTGTATTCCAAACCCAAACTCGTCCACACCCTCTCATCCCAAGACTGCTGTGGCCCAGAGCAGGCAGCTGTCAATACTCACATGAAGCTGCTTTTCCCACAGCCAGGAGGACCATACAGCAGGTAGCCTCTTCGGTAGGGGATCCCTAAGAAGACAGTGTTCTTTTAGGATAACCACCTGGATTGCTCTGTGCTCCCTCCCTCGAAGCTGTGGTACTGTGCTGAGCACACAAAGAGGATACACCTGGGGAAGGTAAGCAGCAGGGAAAAATCTCTCCACAGCCAATTCCAGAGAGGACCATGAGCATCCTGCACCACCCCCCACGGTACAGAGCACACCACACCAGAGCCTTGCCTCTTTCACTGTACCACTTGGGGTTGTTGATAAACTCCTTGACGTCCTGAACCAGCCTCTCTGACACGCCTTCCTCCAGCACCACGGAGCTGAGGGGCCGGCGGCGGCGGGGGAAGCCGAACTGACGCCACTCTGCTCCCACGGCCGTGTACATGATCGTCCTCCCCTCCTGCTGCCTCAGCGCCAGCTCCCGGGCTGCAGAGAGAGGCACAGGGGACAGCTGCCAGGGAAAGGAGCTCCCGTGAAGCCCTGGGCATCTCCAGGGAGTAGGCTGTTCCCAGCAGGACCCCACACAGCTCCCCTACAGACCTTCCTGAAGGATATTGAAGAAGATCTCCCGGTCAGTGCCCAGTGCAGTGAAGGTGACAGACTCCCAGGGAGTCCCCGTGTTCAGGTCAATCATCTGCGTCTCCCGGCTGCGCTCGACGCGAATCCACTTCCTGCGATACCTGGGGCAGGAAGGCAGGCGGGGCTACAGTGATCCAGCACTGCTTGGCTGCGCCTCGCCTGCTTCGTGCATCGAGAACTCTCATCTCAGGTAAGGAAATCACTGTTGGGTACAGGCTGCTCTTGCTACTCTTCATCCCCTGCCCTAACCCAGACCCAGAGAGGAGGCAGGATCCTCTCTGCCGCCTTTACAGGCCCCGCAATTTGCCAAAGTGAGGCTCAATCCCCAAACTGCTTTCTCCTACCCTCTCTTACCAGATGAAATGATTCCCAAGGCTGGGGACAAAGTCGAACTTGGTGCTGACACGCCCACTTTCATGCTGCAGGTACGACGTCTCAACGCTGAGGTGCTGCGTGTGCTTGGCGTGGTGGGAGACCCAATTCAGCAGCCACTGGTAGCTCTTATCCTTGCAGGGCACCTCCAAGGTGATCATATAGTGGCGCCTGAAAGCCACCAGTCCAAACTGGGCCCCCTTACGGGCTGCTGCCAGGACTGTGCCCACCCCAACGAGGCCAAACCCAGCCCCGAAATATGGGTTGTCCTTCAGTGCTAAGACAAAGTCAGAAAGGGGCATCGTGGGAGGTTAAGCAGCTCCTTTCCACAGCATGGTTTCTGCACTCCGGAAACAAACCTGTGAGGAAAGAATGAATGGTAGCAAGGAACACAATAGATCACCCACAGTTCCCTGGCCTTTATTGTGGCCAATCCTCAAGGTGAAAGGCTGCCTGGCACATTTGGATTTCCCACATCTGTGCTTATTACCAAGTGTTCAGACAGCTGCTGGCTGCAGGAACCTCCTCCCTCTCTGCAGGCCACTGGGTGAGCCAAGCAGGAGAAGGCCAGGAGGCTCTTGAAGAAGCACAGGAGCATCTGTAGCTTCTTCAGTCAAGACAACAAGCCCAGAGATTTACAGGGTTTTATTCTTTAAACAGCTATAAATCATGAGCACTGCAATAATTCAAGGTTTATCGTTTGAAAAAGCTGAAGCACAACCGCAGGCTGAGCCAAGAGCCGGGTCTTTGCTGCTGAGAAGGGGCACACGACGGTGGTAGAAGGCGCACCTCCATGTCTGGGTTACAGCCGCGTGCTCCGGGGGCCTGAAGCTTCTCCACCTCCCTCAGCAGGTCTGTCACACACTGGGAACGAGGGGGAGCCTTCCCCGCGAGACACAGACACGCTCTGCTCCCTCAGGTGCACAATTCCACCTCCACTAGAACAAGGCGTGACCTTCCTCCTCCCCGGGCCACAGCGGCCCGTGGGCACGGTCCCGCAACCTCCCCCGGCAGGAACCCCACTCTCCCCTGCAAAAGACCCGGATCCACACCAGCCTTCGCCGCAGCGGAGGCCCAGCCCCGGCCGCTCTGCCGAGGAACCCGCGCCGCTCCGGCCCGCGCTGCACCCGGTGCCGCCGCCGCCGCTCACCTGCGCCGCGCCGCTTCCGCCGCCGCCCGCGCCGCTTCCGGCCGCACCATAGAGCGGGGCCGGCCGGGCCGGGCAGAGCGGCTGCGCCACAGGCACAAAGGGCGGCGCTCTCGCTGCCCGCCGCCACCACCGAGATGTGCCGGGGCAGGGGGAGCCGGGGCGGCGGGGACAGCCCGGGCTGAGGGGAGCCTGGCCACAGCCCCGGGTAAGGGGCGAGAGGCTGCGGGGTGCCGGGCACAGATCGCGGTGAGGAGTGAGTGGCTGGGAGGGCCGGGAACAGCCTGGGATGAGGGGCTGGGGGGAGCCGGGGACTGCCCGGGGTGAAGGGCGAGGGGCTGGAGGGGGCTTGGCCGGGCGGGACTCTGGGAGCACCTGCTGGCTGGAGACTGGGCATAGCTATGGGCTCGGGGCTCGGCCCAGCTGGACCCAGGGAGCAAGCCCGGGGTGTCGGGCTCAGGGAGAGGGTACGGGTGTCCTTGCAATCTTGTCTACCCCGTGACAGAGGGCTTTGCCAGCGGCCTGCTTGGGGCACAGCAGAAAGGAGCCGGCATTGAGATACCCTGCCTTGAGACTGGTACTACAGGCTCGTCTTGGGCCCTAGGATGTGCCTCATATAAAGTGCTTTCTTCTGTTTCAGACTGAGAGGTCATCCAGCTCAGCGCCAAGGCAGTGCCTGGTGGCAATGAGCGCAGCAGTGGCTGTGTCAGAGGGTGCCAGCAGGGAGATGGAGGCCCTGTGCTCGGAGCTGCTCCTGCCCACACCGGGAGAGGTGGGAGCCGTGGGAAGCCCTGGTGTGGCCAGCACTGGTCTGGCTGGGGCACCCCCGCTGGCTGCCAGCCAGGACTTGCTGCTGGCAGAGGCATCGATGCCTGGGGAAGGGGCTCACTCTGAAGGAAGCAATGTGGAAATATTCATCGAGGCAGTGGCTGGCAATGTGACACTGAGCAACGCGGCCAGTGCCACAGGTATGGGGTGCAGGGAGCACAGAATGGGCCCCACTGCACTCAGCAGAGGGAGAGAGGTCTGGCCAGGGTCCCTGTCCCAGGTGCCCTCAGGTCTCAGACCCTACATCATGAGTCTGGTGCCACCACTGAGCACCGACCTGGCACCAGCTGGGTGTGTGGATGGAGAGAGTGGCTGTGGGAGTTGCATGCTGCATGAGGGGGTCACTCTAGGCTGTTGGTAGGGACCAGGCAGAGATCTCCACCTAGACTGCTGCCCCCAGCATGCTTCCCACGTGGGTCCAGTGTGGACACACCCTAATAGGAATGGGGCCAGACCAGCCTCTCATTTCTGTATGCCTCCAAGGTGCAAAGGGACAGAACTGGTTATCGTGGTCACCTGGGTGGTGGTATTCCCCTCTTATGGGAGATGTGGTTCCCAGACTGTAATTTGTGGCAATAGGGGTTTATTCTCCTTGTCCAGAGCTGGAACTGAACCACCAGTCCCAAGCTCTGGGCCTGGCAAAAGCTCTTTCTAATGCTCACCCCTTGCTCTCTGCAGAGGTTCTGGTCAAAGTGGTGGAACTGTACTTCTGCGAGAGGTGTGGCCAGAGCTTCTCAGAGGCCTCCCTGCTGTCCCAGCACCAGTGCCTGCTGCTGCCCCCCCCAGAGCACCTGGAACTCCCAGGGGCACTGTTGGCTTCTGCCAGCGAGGGCCAGACCGACCCTGGGGGCTCAGAGCTGCCCAGAGCCAGCACACAGGAGAGCTCTCCTTCTGAGTGCCTGCTGTGCCCCGTCTGCCGGGAGGCGTTTGTGCAGCCCGGGCAACTCAAGGAGCACTTCAAGAGCCACCGTGCCCCGTCGGGAGCCCTGCCCTGTCCCGAGGGGGGCTGCCACTTCACCACGGAGGACCGCAAGCAACTGCGCAGCCACTTGCGCCACCTGCACGGGGCGTCCCCCGTGTCCTGCGCCTGCCGGGCCTGCCCGCTGCTCTTCCCCAGCCGCCAGGCCATGGAACAGCACCACCGAACGCACTTCCCCTTCCACTGTGCCCACTGCGACTTCATCACGGCCAATGCTAAGCTCTTCTGGCAGCACAGGAAGGGTCACACCACAGAGTCCCCCTCTGAGATGCCCGCAACAGGCGACCCCCCAAGTTCAGACCCCCACGGCCTCGACCAGTGCTGCGTCCTGCCATCGGGTATGGCTGGGTGGGGGGTTGGGGCCTGTGGGTGCTGCAGAGGCTGGCTTTGTGCATCCCAGTTACAACTGGAGGAGTGGGGGGTGAAGCTGCAGTGCTAGACGGTTGGGAACCCTGCATTCCTGCCTCCCTGCAGTACAGTTTGGGCCCTCCATTTCAGCCAGGTGGATTTTCTGCATGTGTGTGGGGGTGGCTTCCTCTTGCCTGGAATGTGACGATCTCTTGTCTTTCCCCACTGAAGCAGCATCAGAAGGGATGGAGGTGGCAGGTAATTGCCACCCTGCGTGGAAAGCCAGCGCAGCAGAAGCCAGGCCAGCAGAACCTGCAGGTACTGGGGACAACTCCTTGAAGGGGCAGAAAGCATCAGCGGGAGAAGAGGACTTGAACAGCAGTGGGGATGAATCACCAGAGGAGGATGGTGAGAGCCTCTGCGAAGCTGAGGCCAAAGAGGATGGGAAGGCAGCTCCGAAGAAAGTTGGAGTGCCACAGGCACAGCACTTCAAAGGTAGGATGCAGGGCCCTAACAGGAGCTGCTCAGGCTTTGTGAACAAGCTCCACATCCAGGGCAATGTGGCCCAGGCTGGTGGGTGACCTCCTCTCTCCTGCATGTACCAGTGCACTTGTTCCCCCGACCTCTGCCCAGGCAAATACATCCCTTCTTTTCCTGTTCACACATGCAGCCAGGTTTAGACAAAGGTCTGCCTGGCTTTGGGGACCAGAGGCACATGGGCAGGCCTGATGTAGGCTGCGCTTTGCCAGTGTTGAGCTGGAAAGAGCTCACCTGAAGTGTGCTGGTGGCTTGGGGTGGGGACAGTCCCTCTGAGTAGGTGGCAGCTGTGTGACTGCACATGTATAAACCCTCACCCTGGCACAACTGGATCAGGGACAGAACATCTGCCTGTGCTCTCCATCTTCTCCCTATTAACTGCTCCCCCTCCTCTGTTCCCCCAGGGGATGTTGCAGAAGGCTCCGAGTACCTCTACAAAACCCACATGTGCCCCGAATGCAAGCGGTGTTTCAAGAAGCGGACGCACCTGGTAGAGCACCTCCACCTGCACTTCCCTGACCCCAGCCTGCAGTGCCCCAACTGCCACAAGTACTTCACCAGCAAAAGCAAGCTGAAAATCCACATGATGCGGGAAACAGGCGAGAAGGCTCATCGCTGCCCACTCTGCCACTACAGCTCAGTGGAGAAGAACGCCCTCAACCGCCACATGGCCAGCATGCACGAGGACATCTCCAACTTCTACTCCGATGTTTACTCCTGCCCCGTCTGTGAGGAGAAGTTTCGACTCAGCCAGGCCCTCAAGGAGCACTTGAAGACTCACAAAGCTGAACCCAAGAGGCTGAGCTGCTTCCACGGGGACTGCAACTACTGCGCAGAGGACCGGAAGGAGTTTGTCCGTCACCTCAAGGATGCTCATGGCATCAAGGCGGTGGAGTGCAAGTACCATGCCTGCTCGCTGCTCTTTGGCACGGCTGAGGCCATGGAGGCTCACCGGAAAACCCACTACGCCTTCCACTGCCAGCAGTGTGACTTCATCTGCTCCAACAAGCACGTTTTCCGCAAGCACAAGAAGCAGGGGCACCCGGGCAGTGAGCAGCTCCAGTGCAGCTTCTGCCCCTACGCCACTTTCAACCCTGTGGAGTTTCACGACCACGTGGGCAAGATGCACGCCAACGAGAAGATCCACAAGTGCACTGAGTGTGCCTTCGCCACCGCACACAAGCGGGTGCTCATCCGGCACATGCTGTTGCACACTGGTGGGTGTCCCCTGTAGGGGTCCCAAAAGCTGAACTGGGATGGGGAGGGTGTCTTGTCCTGGCCCTGGGTGGGCAGAGGGGGCTGAGTCAGGGTTCCTGGGTCCCACCACCAGCTTTGCCACCCTAGGATCACTTGGCTGAAGTTGTTGCATGCTTCCTGCTGAGCTGGTTTCCCTAGCTGTCGTGCTGAAGGCATTTGTGTGTTGCATGTAGGAGAGAAACCTCACAAGTGTGAGCTCTGCGACTTCACGTGCCGGGATGTGAGCTACCTGTCCAAACACATGCTGACCCACTCCAATGACAAGAACTTCATGTGCACCGAGTGTGGGTACATCACCAAGTGGAAGCATTACCTGAATGTCCACATGCGCAAGCACACTGGCGATCTTCGGTAAGACCCCCTGCTCCACTGGCCTGGCAGCATAGTCAAGGCTCCCCAAATCCTGCACCAGTGGTCTGCTTCTCCTGGGTACATTGTGTTCCAGACTTTCTCATGTCTGGCCTGCCCTGCCTGGTGCATAAGAAATTTGGTCTTTGAACTTGCAGCATGGTGCTGTGGAGGCAAAGCCATTTTTGTTGTCTCTATGCCACCAAGGAGATATATTACCTCAGAGGTGCAACTCTGAGCTTGGGTTCATGGCTCTGCTGATGTTTGTGGATCAAGGCCTGTGCAGGACTGCCAAATTATCACCTCATTTGGGTCTAGCCTTCCTCCAGGGATGCTGGAAGTGCTGTTGGTGTGCACATGTGAGAATGTGTGTGTCTGACACGGTCACTGTATGGAATACTCAGGGAATCTATCTCCAGTCCCCAGGCTGGGGGTGTAAAGCACCAGCAGTGCCAAGGACTGCAGCAGGGAGGAATGGCCTGTGGTAAGAGCTGTCTGGATGGGAAAGGTCAGATCTGGCAAACCGAGCAGTACCCCTTCCCCATTTGTCTGGGATGGGGAAGGAGAGCTCAGCACGCCTGACTAAGCTCAGCCTGCCCCCATTCCTCATGCTGCCTGACCAGTTGTGCTCGTCCCCACAGGTACCAGTGTAACCAGTGCTCGTACCGGTGTCACCGTGCTGACCAGCTGAGCAGCCACAAGCTGCGGCACCAGGGTAAAAGCCTGATCTGCGAGGTGTGCGGCTTCGCCTGCAAGCGCAAGTACGAGCTGCAGAAGCACATGCAGGCCAAGCACTCGCAGAACTACCAGGTGCCTGTCTTCCAGTGCCAGTACTGCACCTACCAGACCAAGTACAAGCAGGCGCTGCTGAACCATGAGAACTGCAAGCACACCAAGCAGAAGGAGTTTCGCTGTGCCCTCTGTTCGTACTGCACCTTCAGTAACACCAGCCTCTTCTTCCACAAGCGCAAGATTCACGGCTACGTTCCTGGTGACAAGGACTGGCTGGAAAATTACGCCAGCAAGGAGCTGGAGATCAGCTCATCTGAGGCACTCTTTGGCTACGAGCTCAGTGCAGCCCCGCATGTGGATGCCAGTTCCTCCCTCACTGGCAAGGAGCAGTGGATGAAGGAGAAGCCGTCCCAAGTGGAGTCTCAGGGAGAAGAGGGCTACCAGCAAGTGTTCGTGGTGCCCCTTCTTGAGGAGGATGCTGCTCGACCAGAGAGCAGCGGTGAGGCAGAGAGAGGTGTGGGCAAGGGGGAGCAGAGCCGTCCTATTGCTGGCAATGCCCTGGAAGGTGACTGTGTGCAAGGAAATGCTGCCACAGGCTCTACTGAGCTCACTGTTTCTGAAGATGTGGCAGAGAGCTGCACCTTGCACTTGGAGGTACTGAATGTCTCGTCTGACCCTCTCCTGGAGAACTTGACTGGAGGAGCCTGTGTGACCCAGCCAGAGAGTGTGGAAATGCTGTCCTGCAAGGAGCCTCCCGCAGCCTATGAGATGCTGGGCTCCCAGGATGGCCTTGGCTTGGAGGACAGTGGCAATACACTCGAAGACATCCCAGACTTTGAGGAAGAGCAGGTAAATGTACAGGAAGACAAGGTGGTGAAGGGCAGTGTAGTGGCAGGAGACAACCAGGGAAAAGACTCCCTAAAGGAGGACATGGGCCACCTCGAGGGGTCATGCTCAGACCACCACAAGTTGGTGGCAGACACGGAGGTGAGAGAGACCAGCCAAGCCAAGCTGCCAGAGGCCTGGCTCAGCATGCTGAAGACACCTGAACAGGGCCACCTGCCTGTCCCAGAGGATGTGACCACCTCTGGTGACAATGCCAGGGGCGGCTCGGAGTCAGTGCTGAAGGCTCTGCGGAAGCAGGACAAGGAGCAGGCAGAAACGCTGGTACTGGAGGGCAGGGTGCAGATGTTAGTGGTGCAGTCGGAGAGCCAGGTCTTCAAGTGTGAGAAGTGCTCATACATCACACGGAAGGAGAAATCCATGTCCCTGCACTCCAAAGCCAGCTGCCAGAGCCGCCGGGCCCCGCTCGTGTGCCGCGAGTGTGGTGCCAGCTTTAAGCAGCAGAGGGGACTCAACACGCACCTCCTAAAGAAGTGCCCAGTTCTCCTAAAGAACAAGATCCTCAAACCAACCAGCCAGGAGGCACCTGGACTGTGCCAACCTGCTCACCAGCCTGGTGATAATGGTACAGAAACAGCAGAGAGTGAGAAGGGAGGCTCAGAGGAGTCCGGGCATGCTGAGAGCCCTTGGGAAGCTGAACTGCTGCCTGATAAAACACAAGCAGCAGGCAGTCCTTTGGCTGAGGCACAGACACTGGGCTGTCATGCCTCTGAGAAATCTCTGCTGGGTGACAGCACAGAGATGGCAGAAGAGTCTCCCCAGCAAGGGGGTGGGACTGAGCCAGGTGGAACTCTTGGTGCCTCCCAGCCTGGGAAACCCTCAGAGAAATATCGACTGGAAGGAGGGAAGCTGCACTGCAATGCCTGCTCCTTTGTGTGCTCTCGTGTCACCACCATCACCTCCCATGTGGAGGATGGCTGCCGGAACCTGGAGCAGTTCTGGTGCTCCCTGTGCCCTGCGGCCTTCCGCTCCCGGCGGGCCCTCAAGAGCCACTGTGCTGAAAAGCACATCGTGCATTCCAAGGAGGACAAACCCCAAAGTACTGAACTCCCTGAGGGGGACCCACCCAGTGTTGAGAAAGACCAGCCCAGTGAGCTCCCACTGGATGCAGCCCCACCAAAAGCCACCCTGCCCAAGAGGAGGCGTTTCTCCTGCCCCACTTGCCCCTTCACCTGCCACCAGGAACGGGCCATGAAGACGCACAAGAAGAGGGGCTGCGTGACCCTGGGTGAGTTTCGCTGCACCTCCTGCCCCTTCACCTCCAAGGTGGCCAAAGCCCTGCGGCTGCACCGCAGGCTGCACCGCAAGCACTACAGCAAGCGGCCACAGCTGCAGTGCCGCCAGTGCGAGTTCACCTGCAAGCAGGCCCGGTGCCTGCGGCAGCACGTCCGCATCAAGCACGAGGGGGTGAAGCCACACAAGTGCCGCTACTGCGAGTTCAGCACCACGCGACGCTACCGCCTGGAGGCCCACCAGTCCCTGCACACCGGCGTGGGGCGCATCTCCTGCGGCATCTGCAGCCAGACCTTCGGCACCAACTCCAAGCTGCGCATCCACCGCCTCCGGGTGCATGAGAAGACACCCACCCACTTCTGCCCGCTCTGTGACTACAGCAGCTACCTGCAGAATGACATCACCCGCCACGTTAACAGCTGCCACCACGGCGAGCTCAACTTCGGCTGCTCCCGCTGTGAGGCTCGCTTCAGTTCTGAGACGGCCCTCAAGCAGCACGTCCTGCGGCGGCACGAGGAAAAGGTTTCCTACAGCTGCCCACGCTGCGACTTCATGTGTCACAGTGAGGCCACGCTCAAGTGCCACGTGCAGAAGCAGCACCCGCACCTGGAGTGCAGCACCTGCAAGGAGACCTTCGCCACCCGGGAGGCACTGGAGGAGCACAAGACGCAGCATTTCAGCCACCGCTGTGAGCTGTGCAGCTTTGCAGCCAAGGAGCGGCAGCAGCTGGTGCGGCATTACATGGAGAGCCACGAGCCGGCTGCCCCCCAGGACAAACCCCTGCACTGCCCCTTCTGTGACTTTGCCTGCCGGCACCAGCTTGTGTTTGACCAGCACATGAAGGGCCATGGGGGCACCCGCGTGTACAAGTGCTCGGACTGTGAGTACACCACCAAGAACAGGCAAAAAATCACGTGGCACATCCGCATCCACACTGGCGAGAAGCCCTACAAGTGCCATCTCTGTAAATATGCCTGCGCCGACCCCTCACGTCTCAAGGTAAGAGCTCTGCTTGGGAATGTATGCTACTGCATCTACATGGCTTGAGGGGCATCCAGCCACAGGGCTTTGGGGAAGAAGTTGCCAAGGGGAGGTTTTATCCTCTGTGTTCAGTGGCTCATACTGAACAGAAATAGGAGGCAAGCAGATAAAAGTCATGTCAGTACAATACGTTTCTTCTCTGCTGTTGAAGGGCAAGGGAGACTTTTAACAAAGCGAGAAGGTGGGCAGCAGTCTAAGTTCACTTCTTTTCTTGCTGACATCTCTGGCTTTCTCTGGGTGCAGCCTTGCACCATTCAAAGTCAAGTTTGGCTGCTTGCTGGCTTCAGCATGCTCTGTGGTGCCAGTTAGACACGGTGCAGGGAAACCTCCAGCTTTCTTGCAAGCAGAGCATGACCCTGCCCTCGTTGTTGTAGGCGATTAGCATCCTGATGTGTGGTAAAGAGCTTTTCCTGGAAAAGGAAATGCGTGGGTGATGGAGAGGCATAGGGTAATGGAGGGAAAAATAGTCTGGTTTTGCTAAAAGTATTGACTTTTTTAATGGCCAGGCTGAGCTGGAGCTCCCTGGGGCCACCTGGGTGAGGCTGTGCAATGTGCTCAGCTCTGTTGGGCTGGGTTTTTAACCTGAGTCTGCCTTACATACCAAACTGGGGAACAAAGCCTGTGCCATCCACAGGCTGGGACAGAGCAGCTCAACAGTACAGGCATCTCGTCCTGACCCTGCTGTGGATCCCCCTTGCCCATAGCCTGTCAAGCAAGCACACAGCCCTCCTTGTCCCATGCAGCTGGAGATGTCAGAGCTATCTTTGAACCTCTCACTGCCACCCCAGAGCCCTGCACATCCCCAGGGCAGGGGACATGGTCTCATCCTGACCCTATCCTCCTGCCTAGTATCACATGCGGATCCACAAGGAGGAGCGGAAATACCTCTGCCCTGACTGTGGCTACAAATGCAAGTGGGTGAACCAGCTCAAGTACCACATGACAAAGCACACAGGTGAGTGCTGCCCACTGAGGACAGGCTGTCGAGCACCAGGGAGGGTGTGTTGGGGCTGCTCCATGCTTCTTTTTCTGCCAGTGGCCTAGCTGGTGATGGAGGAGGACATTTAGGGGGCAGCACATCATCCTGTGCTAATGGGGTGGGGGCGGTGCTCTCAGGTGGGAGGGAAGTTTGGGTGGCACAGACCCCTGGCACTGTTTGGTGCCTTGGAAATGGGGATCTTGGTGTGCCTGCTAGCAAAATGGGAGGTGGGGGGAAGTCCCTGGGGACTGATGCTCTGTTACAAGGATGGTGAGACCCGTGGAGTGGGGAGCACTGTGCCCCCATCCCGGTGCCATCCCCTTCCCTGTTGCCACAGGGCTGAAGCCGTACCGCTGCGATGAGTGCGAGTACTGCACCAACCGTGCGGACGCCCTGCGGGTGCACAAGGAGACGCGGCACCAGGAGGCCCGTTCCTTCATCTGTGAGCAGTGTGGCAAAGCCTTCAAGACCCGCTTTCTCCTCAAGACTCACCTGAAGAAGCACAGCGAGGAGAAGCCCTACGTGTGCAACGCCTGCGGGCGAGCTTTCCGCTGGGCAGCTGGCCTGCGCCACCACTACCTGATGCACACCAACGAGCACCCCTTCTTCTGCCACTACTGCCCCTACAAGGCCAAGCAGAAGTTCCAGGTCATCAAACACATCCAGCGGCATCACCCTGAGCACGGGGCTGTCGACCCTAGCCAGGGGGTGGGAAAGGACCCCAGCACGCATACCATCCACCTTCATACTGTGCAGAGGGAGAGCCAGGCCAAAGGGCCCCCCAGGATGGAGCAAGAAGGAGGGTGCCCTGTGGAGAAGGATGGCACGCCACAGTGAGGCTGAATCCCAACTGCTTTAAGGTGCTGGTGGCACAGGCCTGCTGCAGAGATGTATGTGTGTGTACAGGCATATATGTATATGGGTTGTAAAATATGCAACTGTATAAAAGGAATTGCTCAGTTCCTTTTAATACTGTTTCTTTGGGCTGCTTGGAACCCCTGAGTGAACAGTGGGCCAGGTGCCCACAGAGAAAGAGCACAAACCCAAGCTCAGCTCCCTATCTCTCCCCAGCACCACTGCACCCAGACCCAAACCTGTTTGTCACTGAACAATTTATTAGGTTGCTTACAGAGAAAGGATGGGACAAGGGATAATTTGGGGCTCTAGGGGCCAAGGGATGTGATGGGGTTCTGCTGGGTTAGGGGGCAGTGAGGACCAACTTCACTCCCAGCTGTGCCCAGCCCTGGGGTTTGCTCGGCTCCAGCCTTGCTCCCCTGGCTGGAGGGGGACCAGCCCCTGCAGCAGAGCTGGGCCACATACCATCTCTCCTCCTTCCCACAGTCAAGCTGTGACCGTGGGCCAGGGCAGGGTGCCTGTGGAGGGTGCAGGGAGCTGCACTGGCATAGACCCCATACTCATGCATGGGCAGCAGCAACCTGAACCTGGAAAGGGGAGGTCAGTGCTTTTCCCAGCCCTTGGAGGCTACTGCAAAGGGAGTCACAGCAGCAACAATGACACAGGGATGACAGAAACAGCTCAACAAGAGGGCAAGGTTGGTTGGCTCTGTGGCCCCAGCTGCTTGGAGCTGGCTCTATGGCTTCCATCCAGGTGCTGCTCACCCCATGAGCTCAGTCAAGCTCAGGGTCAGGTGGTTCGGTGATGCGGATATGGACAAAGAGCGAAGAGGGTGGGATGCTGGTGCCATCCTTTGAGAGGAGATGGATGTGGCGATATCCTGCAGGAAGGACAGCAAGGTTCTGGCCAACTGGAGTCCCGCCCCCCTCTCTAGTACCCAGCTGAGCCCCAGACATGTCTGCAGGGCTGTCCTGGGTGCCCAAAACCACTGGGCAGCAGCCACTCACCGGGTTTGATGTTGGCAAAGGCTAGGGTGAACTGACCCACAAAATCATTCCTGGAAGTCTTGTCATAATCCTCCACCACAAAGCGGATGAGGGCCAGCTCTGGCACATGGAGCTGAAACTGCAGTGTCTCGTCCCAGCGAGGGTTAAACCCTGGGAAGAGAGAGCAAGTGCTGAGAAAGTGAAGGACAGCAGGGACTGCCTGGGCACAGCAGGGACTGTGCCTGGTACCGCTGTGGGTCTCACCATTGTTCTCGATGTACTTGGTCTCCTGGTGCGCCTGGTCTGCAGGGACCCCATAGATCTCCACACGCACCAGTGGGTCAATGATGGCTCCCTCCTTGCTGTTGGCCACTTTGGGCAGCTGCTGCCCACTGATTACCTGCAGGAAGGGGCATGAAGCCTGTGAACTGGGGAGCAGCCAAATCTATCTGCTGTGAGGCTACTTGGCTCCAGCACACTGCCCAACAGTGTCCCCATCTGTCTGGGACCAACAGAGCCCCGGGACACTGTCATGGCTTCCCCAGGGTCTCTCCACAACCCTGTACCTGGATTGTCAGGGTGATGGGGCCAGGGCCTTCCCGGCTGCTGGGGTCACTAGGGTTGAAGAGAGTCTCCTTGTCCCTCATGAAGGGTGGTTTGAGCACGTAGCCACAGCAGCCGTTCTGGCTGAAGAGCCCGTCACACAGGTCCATCTCCGTGCCGGCTGTCTGGAAGTTCAAGGCCACTGGAGGGAGGTGGCAGGGAAAAGGGTTCAGAACAGCTTGGAGATGACACCATGCCCTGCTCTGAGCTGAAAACCAGCCTGTCCCCATACCGAGAGTGATGTGGGGTTGCAATAGGGGAATAAGGCACTAGTGCCTGGACACCGGGAGGGCAGCACAAGAGCCGGCAACCCGACGCGGCTCCAGATGGGGTTGTAGCTGGCATTAACACAGGTGTTGATGGTGGCATTTGGCACAGCCCACAGCCCTGTTGCACCCTGGCCATACCGATCTGGCACCCCACGTTCCACATGTCCTGGGGGCTGTAGTTGGAGGAGTCAGTCCGCATCCCGCTGGGGTAGATGCGTGTCAGCTGCCAGGCATTGTGGCGAACAAACTCATTTCCTAGGGACAGAGCATGAGGGCCACTTGTGGGTTCATTCTCTGGCCTGCACAGCCACCCACATGTGCTGCCTACCCATCCATCCATCCATCCATCCATCTGCACACCCACCCACCAATTCTCATCCCTCTCCCTGCTCAGGAATCCAGGTGTCCTGCCTTGTTTTGTAAGCCAATAACCTCATCACCTACCAGTGCCAAACCCCACAGTACAGCCCCACTGAGCCGTGTTTCTCCCAGAAAGGGAGGGAACCCCAGTGCCTGGAGGCTTTGGCACTACCTATGAGGAAGCCATTGGCCCCCTCTACCCTGTCCCAGTCACTCAGTGCCACTGCCCCCTTCATCTTACCTTCATCCCGGATGAGCTTCCTGGCCTTGGCTTCAGAGAGGGAGGAGATCTCAGAGGGCCGGGAATGGCTGCGGGCCTCCTGGAACCCCCGGAAGGGCACATTCTTGCAGTAGATGACACAGTCGGACAATGCTTGTGCCAGGCTCTCCCTGTCCTTCTGCAAGGCAAAGCCATATTGGGTCCCTCCTGATGGGAGCACCACCCACCAGCACTCAGCCAGGCCAGGGGCTGTAGAGCCAGGGCAGACAAGAGCAGCCAGAGGTGTGCTGGTGGGTGGCAGCATCCCTACTCTGAGCAGCCCTCCTGCCAGGAACAGAGCAAGCAGGGGACATCCAATATGTTGCCACCACAACAAAGAGGGAGCTGGCATGGCCAGGGGCAGAAAGGGCTATCCTCCCTGCCTGGTGATGTCTCTGCAGTCTCTGTCTCTCCTCTATGCAGTAGGATATCACCACAGCTCATACCTGTGTCCAGGGACTCAGTGGTCCCAGCTGGTCCCCAGCCCAGGCCACTTACCTTTGCCCTCCGCCTCTCCTCCTCTGCCTCTGCCCCATTGTCATCATCAGACACGTCAGGCGCCTCATCCCCTGGCCCATCCAGGGTGTCCTCTAGCCGCCCAATCTTCTTGCCCTTCAGCAAGATCTTGTGCTTCAGCTCCTGTGGGGTTGGGGATAGAGAAGAACCTCAGGCTACTCAGCGCTTCTATGGCCGTGTCCCCTGGGATCCTGAGCTGCTGGAGGCCAGCACAACCAGCTCACTTCAGCACTCAGGAGAGGATGGGGTAGGAGGGTTTTGCCCTGCTCTCTGACAAGCCTGGGGACAGCCTTGGCACCTCTGTGAACATGAGGACACCCACCCCCAGGGTCCTCAAATGCTCCAGTGAAGCAGGACAATGCTGCAATAGGTTGGCCTATTCACTGAACAGCAGATCCACCTCCTTACTGCACTCTGAGGCAGGACAGAGATGTCCTGCCCAGCTGTGCTCTGTCCCTACCTCTGGGGATGGGAGCTGGGTGGGGACGTGCCCATCGATGGTAGTGGTGAGGAGCTGTTCCCCCAGGATGTCCTTGAGCTGCTGGGCCAGGACCTCCTGCTGCTCCATGCTGCAGTGGTTCTCCAGGGACAGGATCACCGGGTAGTCCGAGGTCTGAGGAGCAATATGCACAGCTGGAGATCAGCCTTGGTGGGCTGGTGAGCTCTCACAAGGGCTTCATCCAGGCGTGATCAGTGCCAGGACGGACCCCCTTGTGTCTGTTTCTCCCCTGAGACCTTCATACCCCTCCAATCCCCCAGTATCCCCCACATCCCATCTCACCCCTGCACCCCCAACAGACCTTGTCTGCAGGAGCCCCCACCCCCTGGCACAGCACAGGGCAGGCTGTGGGTCAGACCTCCCAGTGCTGTCCTCAGGAAGTGACACAGCCGCCCTCCTCTCCCACAGCATAACCAGTCCGGTCGCATCACCAGGTGTGTGAGCCTCAGCACCACTCCCCCTCCAGGGACCCCCCACTACCACGTATCCTCACCCACTGAGCACCACCCACGACCACCAGCACCTGGGGAAGGGTGCCTTACCTTGAAGGCGTACTTCCCCAGGGTGCTCACCACCTCCCGGAAGGGGATCTTGGAGGTGAAGGTGTGGCCGTGGTACACCATGGGCTCCCCATTTGGCCCGTCCCAGCAATCCACCTCCAGGCACCGGCAGCCCCGTTTCAGAGCCCTGGGGGTGGGTTGTCACCCCTGGAACCCTGCGCTCAGCCAGGGCACCAGCTCCCTGCCCTCCCCTCTGCCCGTGGGTGTCATCCCTAAGGGACCAGGGGACACCCACCAAGGGTGGGGATGCTGCTGCATGCAGGGCAAGGCCAGAGGAGTGCTGGACCACAGAGGAGCAAAGGAGCTTCTGGGGTTTACCCTATGGAGCTGCTCAGGACATGACACTGGGGCAGGAGGGTGTTGGAGGGCAGCTGGAAGGGAGCAGTCCCTTTACCTGATGTAGCCCTCGATGCTGCTCTGGCCCCGGATCTGATCCTCTATCAGGTAGGTGTTGTGGGAGGAGGAGATGAAGTAGTGGCAGAGTGGCTGGCTCATGTCCTGCCACAGCGCCCGGTGCTGGGGGTTGAAGATGGAGCCCTCCGGGGAGCAGAGGTACATGAGGAACCCATCAGCACTCAGCACATGGCGAGCCCGGGCTGCAGGCACAGGGGGAGGCTCAGCAGCAGCCAGGGACATGGAAGAGGCAGAATGGGGGCAAACAAGGCTGCTGGTGGCTCCTGGAATCCCCAAACTGATGGGCACAGCTGCTGCCAGAGTCTGGGGCACAGAAAGAGACGCCACAGGGAAAGGCGGACAGTGGACCCCAAAGCTGGAGCTTGCACACCATGGCTGGTCAACCTTCTACACCAAAATGGTCCAGGAACAGACCAAATAAAGGGGAACTGCACTAGAGAACACCTTGGTGAGTCTTCTTCTTGTGGCCACTCACAGCAGGATGGGACTGGGAATGCTCCTGCCATGGGACTGTGAGTCTGTGACCCCTCCTTGCCCCCATGCAGAGCACAGCTGAAGTCTGAGCCAGCGCTCACCTGTCTCTGATGGTTCATACTTGTCAATGAGCTCCATGGCCAGCTCCTCTGTGCCCTCATCCTCCAGCTGCTCCTGCCGCAGGAAATCCACCAGCTCCAGCAGTGTCAGCTTCTTTCCATCCTCAGAGAATTCCTGGAAGAGGCTCAGCACCTCCTCACGCTGTGTGAGAGCCTTGTAGAAGAGTACGAATTCCTCCCCTTCCAGTGTCCCCGACTCTGACTTGTCGGCATCCTGCAAGGGAGCTCCCTCAGCACCCAGATGGGGCAAAACAGGGTGTCTTGGCCACCAAAGGTGCTGTGGGGGGATTCTCCCACCCCAGACAGAGACCCCATGCCAGTGGCAGTGGCAGGCATTGATCAATGTGGGAATGGATGAATGGGCAGATGGAGGGCTGGTTAGGTGGACTGATGGACAGATGGATGGGAGGGAGGGATAAAAAACAGATGGCTGTTTAGCTTGGTAGACAGATAAGCAGCTGGATGGACAAAGGAATGGGAGGAAGAGCTGCCTTGGCTGGTTAGTTTGACAAATAAATGAACAAATGTGTTTGTTTGCATAAACAGGTAGTTGGCTGGCTGGCTGGCTGGCTGGCTGGATGGGTGGGTGGGTGGATGGAAGAAAGTGATCAGCTCCTTTTGCAAGGAGGTGTTGTACAGCTTGTCCCAGCCCTTCCAGTCTCTCTCCAGGCTCTCGGGTGCAGTGCTTACCTGGAAGAGCCGCAGAGCATGATCCTCGTTCATATCCACATTCATCATCTTCAGGAGACGCTGCACCTCCTTGAAGTTCATGCGCCCATCTTTATTCTTGTCAGCTTTCTGGAACCAGTCACGAATCCATGTGCGAGAAACCAGGGCAAATTAAGGCAAAGGACCTTGGCTATGAGAAATGGGGCCGGGGAGTACCAGAGGGCTTCTTTTCCTTTTCCTGTGCCCTGCACTGATGCAGGTGGTGAGACCCAGAATAGCTACACGCATGCTGGGGCAAGGCGGAAGACTCAGGGCCTGGGGGATGATCAGCAGTGCGTGTGGGGAGCAGAGTGATGCTCTCAGGAAGGATATTGGTCTATCTTCTCCCTTTGGTCCATGGTGGTGGCCACCTCGATGAGCTGGCGCAGGCCCTGGACCCAGCAGTGTGCCTCCTCTGCCGAGCCAGCAATGAGGTCCAGGTTGCCACGACGGCCGTAGAAGACAATGGTGAAGCAGCGCTCGGGGGGGAACTCCTCAGCCACACTCTGCAGCACCTCCGACTGGTGCCCTTCCCGCACCGTCTCCACATCGCTGATGGAGACTGGGGCAGAGGGAGGGGAGGCCTGTCTGTAGGGGACAAGGACCACAGGGCAAGGGGCACCACCCACAGACATCTATCCTTCCAGTCATACCTTCTTCCACTCCATCCATCCACCCATCCACCCACTGAGCTAGTCATCTATCCATTAACCATTGAGCTGTCAAGTCAGCCAGTCATCCATCTGCCCCTTTGCTCACTCCTGCACTGGCATTCCAGAAGTTCTGTTTGTATCAGCTGCAATTTCTACTCAGCCCTTTTGACCCATGGGTCCTGCTGGGGGCAGAATGTTTCACGGAGAGGTATGGGTGAGAAGAAATCACACATCCAGAGCCTTTCTTCACTGCCCCAGCACCCTCAGCAAGCATGGCCCAAGAATCTCCATACCTTCACATCCCTGTTCAC
The DNA here is from genome assembly GCA_026261815.1 of Monarcha castaneiventris obscurior. Taxonomy (NCBI): domain Eukaryota; kingdom Metazoa; phylum Chordata; class Aves; order Passeriformes; family Monarchidae; genus Monarcha; species Monarcha castaneiventris. The sequence continues at coordinate 7,130,605 of JAMPIT010000467.1, forward strand.
TCTGAAATCAACTGACAACCCCATGGCCAACACAGAGCAGCTGGTACTCACAGGCAGACTCCGTTTTGCCTGTCCTCTTCGACTGGTACCAGATGGTCATGCAGTCTTCCTGCAGCTTGAAGTAACGCTGCTTCTTCCAGCTCTTGGACTTGACTTTGCGCATCAGGGTCCCCTGCTGCATCTGCTCCAGCGTGTCTGTGAGCTGGATGCCTGGGAGCAGCACGGGCTGCATCACTGAGGGTGGGGGTATCCAGGCACTGCCCCCTGGTACTTTGCTTTCTCTCACCTCTGGGATCCCACATGGTCCCTCAACCCGTGAGGGAGGAGAGACGAACCAGAAACAAACTCCCGTCACCACAAGAGGTGCACAAGGTAATTCCCCATCAAGCCTTCCCACCCACCCTTGGTGCTTCCAAGCCCAGATCCCAATGGCCATGGTGGGGTAGGTGTGCTTCTGAGTGCAGCAAGGTGAGCTCAACCCAGAAGCCAGATTTGCCTTGGCATAAATCCAGATGGCCCAATGCCCTGCCCTGCCCTGCACCCATCCTCCCCTGGGGCACTCACGGGCGTTGCACAGCAGCGATGCCATAGCTCTGCCTTCTCCACGCTGGCAGCTGCTGGGGAGGGAAGAGAGAGGGTGGCTGGGGGAAGCAAGGTCAGACCCCCATGCTGTGCCCAGGTCCCGCCGAGTGGGCTCCAGCTATACCCACGCGTGTGCGAGGTGTGAGTGCCCCTGCCCGCAGCTGAGCGCACCTGTGTCTGTCTCCTGCTGGGTCATTGCATTCCTTAAGTGTCGAGTTCACACCGCCATACTCATGAAATATTAATCTGTGTTACCGGGAAGCCGGAGCTCAAAAGGTGTTGGTGGAAAACAGAAAAACTTGCCAGCGCTGACGCCCCACAGCCCAGCGGGTACCAGAGCCCTGCTGCTCCCAGGCTGCTGCTCCCAAGTAAGAAGCAGTCCCTGAAACCAGGAAAAACTGCTCTGGTGGTGCCCAAGAACAGCCTCCGCTACCTAGAAAACTACCCCAACCAGCAAATGTGAAAGTAAGGGAGAGGCACAGCTGTGATAGCAAGGAAGGGGACACAGAGCAATGACCCTCAGCTCCCACAGCTTCTTCTCCCCAGGGAATACCAGCACCCCAGGCAGTGACTGCACCCGCAGCTGTGCAGGGAGCACACTGCAGTGAGTGGGACTATAAATACTACTGGACAATGAGACCCTGATTAGGCTGTTGAGACTTTAATTACACTGACAAATCACTGGATGTGCCTGTCACCCAGGTGCTGGAGCTGAGCCCTTGAGGAGCGGATGCTGCAGCTGGTGGGCTGGGATTTGGGTACAGGAGGGGACCCAGGGTCCCTGGGAGCAAAGGGCTCTGTGCCGGGGTGCAGGGGTGGCAGCCGTGCCCTAGGCCCCTGACTCAGCACCGGCACTGGTGATGCAGGGCTGGGAATAGCTGGTGCTGTCAGCGTGCAGGCAGCTGCCAAGCCCGACTGCCAGACTCTTGTAGGCTCTTGGGCCAGACAGCAGCCATCCCCTGCTCAGTGTGGCTCAGCAGGGCAGAACAGCACTGGCCAGGGCTGCAGCCCTGCACTTGGGAGACATCCTAGTCGTGGGGCAAGCTGTGGCTGTTTGGCTGTCCCCGGGCCACACAGGGATCACCTGTCCACTCTTGGGGACCTCACATGTTGCTGGAGACATGGAGTAGCTGGGGTGCCATCCCAAATGCTTCCTAGTAGTGCCCAGTGCTGGGGCTGTGCCTTCCCAACACCGGTCCTTCTTGCAAGGCTCAGACTGCAAGGACTTGCTGTAGTGCCTGTATCCCCCCACATCCAACCCAAAGGGTGCTGACCCACTGGCCCAGGACCTGGAGTGCCTGCACCCAAAAACGGGGAGTAGCCAGTGCTCCTCTTATGCCCTGCAGAGTCGGTGCCCTGATTCTGGCTAGCACAGCTCCAGGAGTGCCCCACATCCACCCCCCACAGTGTGCTCTCAGCCCCTGCACCCCATGGCCCTCAGGAAACCAGGGGGGACAACCTCAGTCACCCATCTGCCTGCACCCTCCTGCTTTCCAGCAGCACCCAGCACCCAGCCTGGCACAGCCACTTCACAGGGCCACAGCTCCAGGTGTTCACCTGCCCTGCAGCCCCTGTGCCTCAGCAGATCAGAGAGATGGGCATGTCTTAGGGAAGCTGGGGTGGAGGAAGAGGCATCAGGACTGGAGAAGCAGGGAGACATGCTGGACTGGGACAGAGATGGGCTCAGTGCCACAAACAGTTCTGTTCTCCTGGCACCCTGCCATGCATGTGTACAAGGTGGCAGTGTGCAAGGGAGCAGCTTGCAGCCCTTGGGCCCATAACCACACTGAGAGTTTGGAGCTAAACTTCTCCCCCAGTGCCAGCCAGGTTGCTGCTCCCAAGTAAGAAGCAGCCCCTGAAACCAGGAAAAACTGCTCTGGTGGTGCCCAAGAACAGCCTCCACTACCTAGGAAAATACCCCAACCAGCAAATGTCTAAGTAAGGGAGAGGCACAGCTGTGATAGCAAGGAAGGACACAAAGAGCAATGACCCTCAGCTCCCACAGCTTCTTCTCCCCAGGGAATACCAGCACCCCAGGCAGTGACTGCACCCGCAGCTGTACAGGGAGCTCCCAGCACGGCCCAAGCATGCCCAGTCCCAACCATGGAGCAGCGCCTTCCCTGCAAACGCAGCAAAGAAGGGATGATCCCTTCCAGCCCAAGAAAGCACAAGGAAGGGCACGTGGACGCAAGGACACATCTGCTCTGCTCTCTCCTGTTGTGTGAGGGATGCCACGAGCCCGTTGCAGCCTGGCCCCATGCAGGCCCCCTTGCCCCAGTCTGAGTTACATCGTTGAGCCAAGCAGGACGAGAGCCAGGGTGTGGAGAAACCCAACCCGAGAGTTTCCCGCAGGACAGCTGCCTGCTGCCAGGAACAGCCCCAGCTACCCCTGCACACTCTGAGCCATCGCAGCGTCTCTCCTGGTGGTGACAGGCCCCAGCAGAGCTGGAGGGCCAGCGAGTGCGAGCGGTCCCCAGCCGTTCCAGTGCGGAGTCCCCCGGCAGAATAAAATGCCACCTTACGGGTGACCGTGCCAGAACAGGGACCTCCCCCACCGCCCTTCAGGCACCCCACACCTCGCTGCCCCGCTGTGCTTACAATCCCCCCGTGTCCTAGGGCTCTGCTCAGCCGGCAGCTGACGGGAACAGAACGGCTTGGAGGCGAGGCAGGGAACAGACAAGGGGCTCCGGAATGGGGCGGCAAACCCCCAGGGATTTGGAGCTCAGGGGACAAATCACACCTTCTGGTAAAGGAGACAAAATTGCCGGCACTTCTCCTCCTGCCCCGCGCCACCCCAACAGTGCAGCCGCTCCGGGGCAGCGCAGCCCGAGACAGGGCGTCCCAAAGCCTGGGGGTCCCAGAGCCTGGGGGTCCCAGAGCCTGGAGGTCGCAGCCCCGTACCCGCCGCCCCCTCCCCTCCGCAGGACGCCCGGCTGCCCGCGGAGCACCGGACGCGCGGCCCCTTACCTGCTCTCCGCTGCCGCTCCGCTCCGCCGGTGCTCCACCGCCGGCGGCCGCACGGAGCCGGGGCTGCCCGCCCTTCGGCAGCGCCTGGGCGCCGAGCCCTCCCCCGGCCCCCCGCCCCCGCGGGACGCCCCCGGCCCCCGCACGCCCCGCAGCCGCTGCCTCTCAAGGTCGCTTCGGATTAAGGTCACGCCACTCCCGAGGCGGAGGGGCGGGCGGGTAAAGAAGGCGGAGGGGCCGGCGGGGTTGGGAGCACCGTGCGGCTCCCGTCGTTTGGGGCCGAGCCCCCATTCCCATCCCTCCGGCTGAGCTCGTCGGTCCCCAGACCCGCCTGCGCCCAGCACAGCCCAATCTCCCCATCCACAGAGTATCCTCACTGTGTCCCTGTCCTTTCCAGGACGCGGTGGTCCACGGGCGCTCACGGAACCCTTCAGTTGGGAGCGATGCGGGACCCAAAAAGCAGGGCACAGTTTGAGCATCCTGGGGCAAAACTCCCACGGGGATCCAAGCTGAGGCAGCCTTAGGGCAGGCCGAGTTGGGGGCAAGGGGTGCGGGGGAGGGACTAAACTTTCGGGTGGGCGATGCTCTAACAGACCTGGACGCCGGGAGAGCGCGGCAGCGTTTGCAAAGACGCTGCGGGGAGGCAGCGAGTCCTCTCTCCCTGGCAGGCTCGCAGCCTGCCTGCAAAGCAAAACAGAGCAGCATCCCCTCCACACTACCTGCCCCAGAAGAGATGCGGCGCCACAGGGACGTAGCCAGCTCCCACTGGGAAAGGCCACTCTTCTCAGCTCACATCCCCAGGATGGCACATCCCGCCCTTCCTCCCCACCTGCAATAAGCCCCCATCTCGCCGCTTGCCCCCACCCCCATCCCGAGACCAGACCAGGAGCAATCTGTGCTGGATGGGGTTTTATTATTTATTAATCCGAATTTTTTAAAAAACCAATCAACCAAACAGAAGCATTTTCACACCCTGGCAAGCCCAGGGTGAAAAGGAGGGAAAAGGCAATGGTTATAAAACAGGAACCCGAGGGCAAGGAAGAGGCTGTGCTCTGCCCTTGTTATGCAAGGCTGAGAGGGGGAGGGAAGGGAAATGGTGGGATTTAAGACACTGTTGGCACGACACTGCAGATGATCAGCGAAATGGACTACTCGAAGAGGGGGGAGAAATTAAGTAGCTGCCCAGACTTGCCTGCAGCCAAGAACAGGCTCTGCTGCCACAGAGCCTGGGAGCTCCTCCACAGCTTCCGAGAGCCCGCTGCGGCCGCATTAGCCCCTCGGCACAGGGCAGGCAGGTAAGTGGCTGCTGGTCCAGTTTAATTGCAGTGGGGCCATGGCAGATGCCAAGGCAGGTTTCAAAGCTGAAATGGATGCACCCAGCTGGCAGAGAGGAGCAGGAGGAGGGGGGAGGGAGGGGACAGGACTGAGGGGCACCTGGCAGGCAGCAGCGGGTGCAGAAGGCAGCATACCTGGAGCCTGCAGGCGGCAGGGCATCAGTCGGTGGCCTGCCCACCACCTCAAGGCAGGTGCCCTCACACTGAGCTCCATGGGATAAGCCAGCCGGCAGCCTTCCCAGGTCTAGATGAGAGGCCAGCACACATCAGCCTCCGGCTGCTGGTCAGCTGTGGGAGTGCACTATTTACAGCACAAGATCCACAATCCTGCTGTCTTGTCCTTCCCCAGAGCCCTGGGAAGCAAGCTTATGACACATGGGTTCATTCCAAGTAATTCACCCCTCCTCTTGGGGCAGGCACTGCAGAGGCCTGGCTCCAGCCACTTCCTCCACACCAAAGGAAGAGAGAAGTTTGCTGTGCCTGCCAGATGCAGAGCCAGGAGCAAGGATGTGCTGGCAGGGAAAAAAGCTGTCCCTGGGCTACCTGCAGCTGAGTAGCAGTATTAGGAGGGGATAAAACAACTGGATCGGCTTTTATTCAGTTCACTCATCTAAACAGACATGTAAACAAGAAGTGACAAGGAACTGGAGGGATGTGGTGCACACACCTGGTGTCGTGCACCACTTGGGCAGAGGCTGGGCTTGCTGGAAGAGCGGACATCTGCACTACCCCCTGACTGGAGGCGGGGGAAGAGATGCCACCCATGCCTCCCGGAGAGACTGGGATCTATACAGATTGTTTTTATTGATTTTTTTGAAGCTGTAGTATCAGCATTTGCTGGTGTTGGGATCCCCGGAGGCTTGCTGCACTGCTACAGAGCAGCCCTTTGGCTGGGTGGGATGGTCCGACAGGCCGGCAGCCAGCTGGCGCGCCCAGTTTGTTGCAGAAGAGGTCACCTGTTCCTGGTTCTTTGTAAACCTGAGCTGTTTCTTCCCCAGTGCCCCACCTCCCCCAGCAGTCATTGCGGAGGAAGAGGGATGCCCCGTGGGTCAGTCACTTGACCCTCTTGCAGGTTCTTGACGAGCTGAGCCAGCCAGCGTTTTGTGGTGGTGTCATCCTTCAGGACCTGGGCGAAGGTGGTGTCCTTCAGCTGGTCAGGAAGGCACTGCCTGAGAGCTTCACGTGCCCTACATCAAGAGACAAGTAACGGAGCCCAACAAATAAACTCACAGGGGCAAGAGGGGAGCAAACCCCACTGGGGACACAGCGTTCCTTTGCCTGGAGGTCTCCCTGGCAGAGCCAGCCTTTGAAAGCACTGCGCAGCAGCACCGCAGCAGGTGGCACTCAGCCAGCCAGCACAGCTCCCACCCTTCACACCAAACCCCGCCGAGCAGCCCCTGCACCCCCACACCCAGCAGCAAAGTGATGCGATGCCAGCAGAGGCTGAGGCAACAAACACACCCAGCAGCTTTGGGCAGAGCTACTGGTCAGCAGGAGATCAGTTTGTATTCTCTCAGCTGAATTTCATCTACTGCTAACAGCCTGTTTGATGCAGAAGAGGGAGAGTATAGTGTACCTTCCACCTCAGGCCCTCCTTTGTATCTTGTTCAAGCTACATTTGAGCTCAGACAGTAGTAACCTGCACAGCTGGAATTTGCCCAACGAGCCCCCAACAGTCACTGTTTCTCCCATGTACCATAAAAGCTCCTGTGGTTAGCAATAAAAAAATTAAAGCAAAAAACCCACCCCCACCCATCTTCCACACTGAGCTAAGGCTGACAGACCAGGAACCTTGATTCCCCCCAGGTGGGCACTGTGGAGAACTGAAGAACTGTGCTTCCAAGGGCTCAGGAGAAGCCCCTGCCCAAACTCCTAAAATGTTTACCTGGGGTTATCGGAAAGGCGAAGGTAGCAGCGGACAACATGTTTCAGCAGCCGTGCCGAGGGCTCCTTGGAGAGCTGCAGGACCATTTTACCCTGTTTGACAGAGGCCAGTGCCACCAGTTAGTCTTTAAAAGAACAGCTTCACAATCAGCAGAGACTGGGAAAGATCATTAAATCACTCACTCTGGCTTCCCGTGCAGCACAGACCATTACCTTTTATCTAGGTACTCCTGCACGGTGCTGCTTGCCAAGAAGCCTTTGAGAAGAGCAGCTTGCCATGACTTGGAAAGGATTCTCCCAGCAGCTCGGGGAAAGCTCATCTCATTTCTGTTTGGTTTTTACCTTCCTAGGACTGCTTAGCAACTCTTTGTGAGATTAAAGAGAACCTGGGGTTTCCCCCTCATGTAAAACAGATGCATTCCAAACACGTGGATAAGCTCAGGCTGAGTGACACCATGAGGTGTTTTTCCAAGCTCTGCAACACCCCCTGTTCTCATATGCATTCCCTTCACTTCAGCATCCTTTTAAGACAATAGCAATACCCTGAAAAGCCAGGCCATAGGACTGGGCTCACCCACACCACATGTAGCAAGATCCTTATCTGGTGCTAGCATGCATCCAAGCAGTGTATTTTTTTTTTCTGCCATACCCCTCATGAAGCTGTTCCAGGGAAGCAAGGCACAGACAGACAGATATTCCTGGCCCAGTCTGCGTTTCTCACACTAAGCAGGACTTTGCACATGGCTGCACCTTTGAACGTGCCCAGCTGAGCAAGCAGTGTGGCTGCCTTTGCAAACCTGCTCTGAAGAATTTAACAGACTGCTGGCTTGTATTTAGGAGTCAATCACATCTGCCCAGCAAGTTGGGTTTTTTCCTGTGAACTACACTGGCTAGCACTAACCATTTCCCCATTAGCCAAATTCACCTGTATTTGGATATCCTGGCAGTTAGCAATTAGCAGGTACCCCTCATCTGCCCTTTTGCAAGCTTCCTGTTTTTAGCAATTCCCCAGGATACCAATATTTCTTCAAAATAAATAACCACAAGTTCCTCAGAGAGCTCCTGGATGGAAAATACTCACTTGCTCTATTAAAAGCATATAATAATTGTATGACATCTTACTCAGTTATGAACAGACATGGAAGTAAATCATCACCCTCATTAGACAGGAGTACACTATCCTGATTTTTGAAACAGACAACAAAAAAGTCTGTGAACACTTTCATCTTCCTCTCTTTCACTATGGAATATTGATCCTGCCAGTGCTTCACCCAATGGTGGGACTACACATGCTAACACAGCTTTACACACCCACATCCTTCTATGTTCAAAGAAGAATTAATGTCTGGGAATGGCATGGTCTCCTTCCCTCCCCTATCTCAGAGCTTCTAATTGCATCCTTCACCTTGCCCCCGAGTGAGATGTACTTGCATCAAAGCTGATCTTCTTCTTTAATGCAAAAATCACATCATATTGGATATTAGGGACATCAGCTCAAAATCATTCCTATGTTGCTGTTTGTGGGTGAACAGGAGGCAATGTTTTCTTTACATTTGTGAAAACAGACAAGTAAATATCCCAAATGAAAATATTAACACTTAGTCAGAGAACCAGCACTGCTAAGTGCTTAACTTACTGCTGCATTTTGTTCTCCTGAAACCACCCTTTAAAAAGCAAACAAATGCACACAAAAGCATGGCAATAACTGTTCCAGGGTAGGTTTGTATTCCCCCTGGCAAGCTCAAAGATAAAGCTCAAACTGGGGCTATTACTCCTGGGATGAACAAATTTTGAGTACCCAAACTTGCCCTTTACAGGGATTATGGAATGGACAGAACTTGTTTGCTCTCTCTGTATTCCAACACAAAAATTAGAGCATATGCAGAAGCTAGTAGGAGCCAGATTCAAAAAGGAAATAAAACAAAACAGGGTGGCATTCCAGGCAGCGAACAGGAAAACTGTGAAACTCCTTGGTCAAAGACATTGTGGGTGCAAAAGGTTTCCATGGGTTCAAGGGGTGGATGGGACAAACACTGGGGGTTACTACATAGAAACCCCACATGTGGCCCTAGAAATCCAAAGCTGAAAGTAGCTGGCAGCTGTGAGACTGTTATGAGGACAAGTATCATATAAACCTGCCCTGCTCTTTAAACATGTTGTGAGAGACAGGGATGAGACACAGATCCATGATCTGAACTGTGTGATCATTCTTACGCAAAATTAAATCAGTTTGCATCCCACCAACAACAGGAAACATCCACAACTCTGGAAAATCTTCTCTGGAGAGGTTTACCTATTTTGTCCTGGGGACTTAGAATATCACAACTAATATGTGTTCTCTTGACATGTAAACCAGAAGTATACAAAGGAAGCATGGAAGCAGAGCTACAGTGCCACAAGCAATTAGCCCAGGAATGATTTGCCTCCCTCATCCTGTGCTCCAGCCAGCCAGCAGTAAAGTAGTTGCTGAAAAAGCTGGCTGCTACAGCATAATTTTTTCTTTTTTAGATATAAATGCTTTAAAAACAAATAATCTTACCAGTATCATGGCAACATGGGAAAACCGCTCATAAGTCTGACAGATATATGCCAGCCCTGTGTCATCCAGGAGGATTTTCTGGAGAATAAACGTAGCAACCTAGAATGGGGAGAAAGCAGAAAACAAAGCATATAAACAACTTATCTACCCTGAAAAGGGACACCTTTTGTGTGGTGCTGTTTTCAAGTCAGCCCCAGAGCTGAAAAGCCTTCCAGCAGGCAGCAAATGCTTTACTCAGTGATAGTTAAAAGCCAAAAGAAAATGCAGGGCAGTACACAATGCCTGGCATCTCTGGCTAAAGAAAAGAAGTGGACACAAAGCAGAGTGTACAAGATGAGTAGATGCAGGTTGTGTAAGATGCCAACTATTGCCAGGACACTCAGGCAGCCTCAGGTCTTGGTCTGCTTGGTATTTAAGGAGGTAAAAACTCCACCCAGACTTGTCCCAGCATTTGCAACAGCACAGAAGCCAACTCTGCCAACCAGGGCACTGGCTGCCTGGTCAGTCAGAGATGAACTACTAAGTGTCTTTATTGAAACAACAACAAAAAAAAGGTACCGTTTTGGAGAGCTCACTGCCAGACTCCATAATGCGTAAGCACAGGGGGATAATTTCTGTTGTCAATAAGAAATTTATCACTTCTTGCTCGTCAGTTTTCACCAAGGCCCCTTGAAGTAAAAACAAAACCCAAAATCAGTAAATGATAAACTTTCAAAAAATCTCACCTTGCAAAGAGGCCCTGTGCTCTGCCCTCCCTGGAAACCATTCAGTCTGAATGGCAGGCAGAGCGACTGTCATCCTAAACATGTTGCAGCACATGGCTGGGGAAGAAATCATTTTGGCTGGGTAAAAATAATGAAGTTGGGTTTGGGGGTTGTTTATTTTTCAGAAAGGGGATGCACTCTTGGCTCTTCCTCAGTAGGAACACAAACACAAGAGGATCACAGCAACCTCTGGGAGAAGAAATGCATTTTAAGACATTTTAAGACTCTTTATGAATTGAGAGAAAAATTATTTGGGCAGAAAGAAAAAAGAAAAAAAAAACAGGGTAAGGGGAAAACAAGGAAAATACACCCAAGTCAATCAATGACAGAAACCCAAAGAAAGCCCAGCCTGCACCCACCCATCCCAGTGTCTAGCTGGGAGGGCTGAGGGTGAAGGTACAAGTCTGCAGGTACTTGTACTCAAAGAAACATATTTTTGGCAATGCATTTAGACTTCAGTAGGTTTTTTATAAGCGAAAAGGAAGAGGAGCTTGCTTCCACAACGGAAAAGGGGCAGCTCCTCCTCTTACTACTACAGGACTTGGAAAATCCCAGCAACAAGAGACCTCTGACTTTGGTGATGCAAGTCTCTACGCCCACTGCACGAACTGCTCTAACTCAGTAGGAGATCAGAGCTCCAGCATTAGTCTGGCTGCTCACCAATGACTCCAAGGCTCGTGAGCCGCAGGTACTCAAATGGACGGGTCTTGCTGACTGTGTGCAGGAAGGGGTACAGGAAGAGAGGAATATGAGCTGCCAGAAAGGCTGATCTGTAGGAAAGAGAGAACACACAGTGTGAACAACAAGGAAAAAAAAGTGAGCACACAGTCCAGCATTACCACACAGAGCCTCAGACTACTCCAGATGGACCCCATTGCTACTGCCCCTCAAAAGTGGGTAACAGTTAATTCTCTGATGGAAAGGCACAACGCAAATCCTGCACTGGGGCACAGCACAAAACCTAACATGTGATCTGCCAGTTACCTGCATTCCTGCTTCAGCTGACCAGCAACTGAGCACACCCTGTCGTTTTTATTACCTCGTCCTGCCACCCAGACCCTCTGTTTTGTACATTCACTGCTGCATTTCATCCTGCCGTTTCCCAGTGGCAAGGACAATCAGCCACAATGCCTGTGCAAAGCCTCTGTCAGAAATACAGACTGGCTGAGCTTTAGGCATCACCAGAGTTTAAATGTGCAAAAACACCTTTCCCCAAGAGTCCTCACACTGCCTTCTGGCAGTAGTGAAAAACAGAGACTGCAGGCAGAATGCTGAAAGACTGCTCTGCTAACAGAGGGAAGCTCTCTTGCACAATCATCCAAAATACTTCTTCCATTTTCAAACTTTAAATGTAAAGGCGAGTCATGTAAAACTACCCTGTTTCTTTGGATATCATCTCATGGAGGGTTGCTGGTTAACATTGCTTTGCAGCAGTTCAAAAACAACTTCAGCTATGCTGCTGCTCAACAGTAACAGAAGCATGAGATTATGGACCTCTGGGTAGTTTCCTTCTGAGTTTTAGCTACCGATTTTGGCTGAACCAACATCATATTTTTCCCTACTGACATGGGCTGGGCACAGATTGAGAAAACATGAAGTCAGACACTGGCTGAGGACTCCAAAAATGTCTCTGCTATTGCTCCCTTGCCTCACACTTGCCTGGGAAGGACAGTCCTATTCATTCCACCCTTTCAACAGCTAGTCTAAGTAACTGTAAGCTGAAATTTAAGGAGTTTTTTTTTATTTCACAGAATATTCTGAGTTGGAAGAAACCCACAGGGACCATGGAGTTCAGCTCTTAAGTGAATGGCCCATATGGGGATAGAATCCACAACCTTGGCATTATTAACACCATGCTCTAACCAAGCTGCTTGTCTAAGTAATTGTAAGCTCATTAAAACAAGGATCCATGCACACAGCACTCAACACAAAGGTACCCTTAGCTCTGGCTGACCTCCCAGAAGCTGCCACAACCCAATGTTTTGGGAATTTACAAGATCTCAGGACGATCGAGGGAATGCAATGCATTTAGGAACATAAAGCTGTCATCCTGATAATCCATGCAAACAAGTAAAAGCAGCAGGCAGCTGCCTATTAGCTCTGTTGTTGGTTTCACTTAAGTAAACAAAGATAAAGCAGCTAAAGTGCTTCTAAAGTCAAACACACAGGCTGAGGTGTCAATATCAACACCTCAGAAAACACAGCTTGGAAACACTCACCTCGTTTCAGGGTGTGATGCAACACACTGTAGTAGAGCTAAAGCATTGCAGACTCTGTTGGACTGATGGGCTGTCAAAGTCGGAGGGTTGATTGATGGATAAATATTTACAATTTCCTAAAAATTAACAGAGAGTGGAAAGTTAAAGGAGAAAAATATCAGAAAGCTACAGCAAAGCACTTGCCTGGCAAGCAAGTGCAGTGACAGCAGATAACAGTCTGCTTTCACCAAGCATCACTTCCAAGTTATGTGGCAGCCACCATGCTGCCCATGCAAGGGCAGAGCTGGGTCAGAGTCAATTTGACAAGGAGTCACAGCAATGCCTTCTGTTGGGGTGCACTGTGTGGTGACAGAGAGGGAGGCCCTGAGGGCTGGAGAGCGAGCCTCTTTCCTGGGCCTGGAGGTGACCCTGGGAGTGCATCCAGGTCACCGGGGATGGACTGAGAGAGGGCTGTGGGTTTGTGGACAGCATTGGACCCTATGGGAAGTGATAATTGTAGTTTGTGGCCTTACAGGGTATTGTTTGCCTGCTACCATCATAGGTAATATCTGTGCAATACCCCAGGTGATTGGGGGACACTGTGGTGAACATCTTTCCTGTTTACATGATGTTATAGCCTGTTGGGTGCTGGTATTTAGGGAATTCTCACTGCGCAATAAATGTCTTTGCACTTCCCATCTTGTGTGCAAAGTCCATGCCCTTGCATGAGTACTGCACATTCAAACCTTAATCTCTCTCCCTCACCACATGATCCAACAAAGATCATACTCCCATGCAATGGCAGTAAGGGATCCCACCAGTTCCTCCCCAGATCCACCTCAAGGATGCACAAGCTGTGCAACACGCTGATGCTGCACCACAGAATAAGGACACGGACAGCCCGACCCACCTGAAGGAGCGCTGCGATCGTGCCAAAGGAGTGCCACAGCATCGGGGCGAGGTCAGGCACAGACTCGCGCTTCTTGCTCAGCTCCAGCAATGCATTCTCCCGTGTCTCGGGGCTGGACAGCTCATTGATCCATTGGTAAATCTTTTCACGGTCAACCTGAGCCAGTGCTGTTGGCACAGGCTGGGAGGGAGACAGGAAAGCTTCAGTCCAAACGTTTTATCCAGTTCTCACCCAAACCATTCCCACAATCTCCCAGAAAAAGAAACTCCCAACTGAGAGGGCGGGACCTAAGGCTCCATTAAGATGCTCTGGATATAGATCCATCCCTTCCTTAGATTAGTCTTAGTATTTCACCTATTTGAAACGCAAAGGCTTTCTTTTCTGGCCTGACTTGTTAAGACAGTCTCTCGTAATCCCCTTGTCAAGCAGTACCTTTGTAACTTCATTCAGCAGTGAGAGCCAAGTTGCTGCCTGTCTGTGCCAGCAGAGCTCCTGGGGAGCAACACATTTCAGCCAGCTATCATTTACTCCCCCTGCATTTAGCATGCATTCATTTCATGCTTCAAGTGCAAGATCCCACAGATTCAGAGTAAGGCAGATGTTACATTTTTCTCTCCAAAAACACCCATGACACTGGAAACTGCCAATGAGATTCACTCAATGTACATGAGAAAAATATTTGTACAAATACTAGAAAAATTTTCACAGCTTCACCATCAGCACGACACCGGCCACAGCCAGTAACAGCTGCTGTTACCAATGGCTTCTATTCATACCAGGTACCTTGTTCACATGCATAGAACTAAAAGGGAATTTTTCAAGAATGACTTTGTGCAAGATCTCAGGATGATTTGATTCCTGTTCAAAATAAACCCAGAGAAGGGTAGATCTGTATTCCTAGCCTACTACTCAGGATTTTGTTTCTGCCTCTCTTGAAACGTCAGGGAAAGACTGGTACCAAGATCAACAAGTTTTCAATACAAAAAAATGAGGAAGAGGAAAAAGAGGGACTGTATCATAACTTCTGTGGGGAAGGCAAGGCACAAGTCTTTCAGTGATACTTTTGTCTCCTGCCTCTGCTGGCAAAAGCAGCACTCAGTGCAAACAAATGCTCTGCAAGCTTCCTAAGGAGATAGTTTGGTGATTCAGACACAAAATTTTGAGGAAGACAAACATCATCACTAAAACCTCCTGTGTGAACACTTCCAAAAGCCAGGTCAGAACCTTTTCAAACACTGCCTCCGTGGTTGTTATTGAAGCCAAGCACAGCCCTGTTGGTACTTGCTGCTCCTGAGCCAGCCCAACCAGCATGCAACCAGCTCCACATGCCACTGTGCGTGGTTATTCCAGCTGGGAACAGGACTGCATTTCCTCCTTTCTTTTTTAGAAAAGAAACTCTTTTAACCTGAAACTCTTCATGTGCTCCCCACGACAGATGCCAGCAGAGCCCGTACGGCACTGAAAGCAATGCTGCCCCCAAGCAGCTCAGCACTGAGACACACAGGAGAATCCAGGGGAGCTCAGGAACTGAAAGTGGCTGCAATGAAACCAGAAGCCACATGGCAGAGGCAGGCCCAGAAGGGATGCAAGGGGGATGGAGAGAGACTTCTAAACCTTTGGCAGACACCAGCAGCTTTCTTTCTCTATTTCTGCAAAGGTTTCCCTCCTCTGTTTGTCCCCATTTTATATCCATAGCCATGCCCAAAGACATTCTTCCCCAGCTGTGGGATTTCTCTCTCCTCCAGCCACTTTCATTGTATTATTTAACTTAAATGTTCATATATAAGCCAATGTAGTGTTATCAGTCCCTGTACTCTAGGGCTCAAATACTTTTGTAGCTGTTCGTATTTCCTCCTATCCTCTTCTCACTGTCATGGTTTAGGGATGGTATTCTCCAATTTAATGTTCCCACTGAAACCACTCCAAACCACTTGTCACTCACTCCCTCCCTCCTTCCTACCCTTCCCAGTTCCCCTGCTCCTGGATGGAAAGGGGAATTGGAGGCACAAAAGCTAAAGATCACAGGCTGAGATAGGAACAATTTACTGGAAACAGCAATGAGATAAGAAAACTAACAGTAAAACGGCAATATTAGCAACAGAGGGTACAAGAAAAGAAAAGTTATTGTTCACCCCACGGAACCCCCCTGACAATACCTGACTGCTCCCTCAGCCACACTACCCCAAACCCAAAGTGAGCCCCTCCTCCCTCCCTGGAAAATTATGTTGGGTGGTATAGAATAATCTCTGGGTCCTAGCTATGCTCCCTCCTGTCTACTGCAAAAATTAACCCTGTTCTGGCCAGAACTAGGACCTCTACCTACTCAATTTGTAATTTTTTCTCCCAAAAATCTCACTCTAAATTAGTGATCCTGCCAAGTTTCTTGTGCCCCTACAACTGTGAGTGCAATTGCAATGCTAACTTCTACACTGAAGCTCAGAAAGAGAGGGGGAATGAACAGAGGTCATCTGTTTTTATTTGGGGTGGTGGATTGACAAGCAGTGTAGCAATAATGTTGTCATAATTGTGTTATCTAAAGCTTCCATCTATTTTTCTAGACTCACTGCAAGATTCAGTTCCTGTAAGCTTAAATACATCGACCCCTTAAAAGCACAATCATGTGCTTGTGATCCCTAGAGAACACTAAGTAGATTTTCCACACAATTAAGTTTATGATGTCCAATATCTGCCTTATCCAGAACAAACTGCTTTTCATAGGCTCTACAGTTGCTCCTTTTGTTTTAGTTTAAATGGAAAAGACATATCTTTTTCCTAATTCCCTATTTCATTGTTGTTTCTTCTTCTCCCTCTAAGACCCAAAATTCTGGGGAACCCTGAGGGCCACACAAATCCTGCAGACTTTCTTTTGCACACAGGGAAAGCAAAACTTACCAACAGTATTACACCACGAAAGATCTTGTAACACCTTTTCTCCTTCCTGGAGAAAAGACATCTCCAATAATCAGGTAAAAAATTGATTTAGACAAATGGCTTTCTCTTCCAAATTGTTGCTACCAGTTGCTGCAAGGCACACTGGTAACAGTCCTGGTCAGCCAAAGCCAAACATTGACTAACTGGATAACGTGCTTTTTAAACTAGTTTGATAGCCCATCTGCTCAAAAACACCAAAAACGAACTTTAAACTTCCATAGCAGTGAATTAGCTGATTCAAGCAAGGCTTTCAATGCCTTACAGCTAATTACAGCTACATTTATCAGTTTCAGTCTGTTCTCAAGCACTCTATGATGTCTTCAGGCCTGAAACCTAAGCGTCAGCTCTGTAGTCAGCAGCATCACTGTGTGAAGACCAATGCTCTGGCTCACCACAGCTTTATCACAACCATGTTCACAACACCCAAAGGGATTCCTGAGCCAATTCATGACCTTACTAAGAGATGACTTTATTTTTCACAAGTCCCGAGCACATGTTCAGAGCCAAACACCCTTCCCTGTCACCTCCAGTCTAAGCACACTAACTGTGGTAGGAAACATTTCATTACAGAACTACCAGCTAGCATAAACTATGTATAAACTAAATATACATTCAAGTGAGTCCTAAAATAAAGTTGATCTCTGTTCTGGAATAAATTTTGTTGGTTAAAATTCTCTTTAAAATGAGAGGTAACTAGATCACAGACAGAGGATTAATGGGAGATGCATATAATGGGAGTCCTTCATACATTTCAATGAACACTTAGCAATTATAATGCTATAAAAATGTAAATGCTGATCAAGAGAGTTTACCTGATCTTGCACACCCTTCTATGCTCTAGAGAATATTAATTTCTTCAAATCAGAAGTATGTGACAGCACTCCAAGAACTAGTTAAAGTCACAAGCATTTAAACAAAGAGGAAAACTTTAAAAGTTCTCTAACTCCTGTTCATCACAACTTTACTCACTCAATAGCTTGTCAGTCCAAGCAGACCCCTGATCTAAGTTCATCTGAAGCAGCTCTAACTGCTGGTTTTGCAATACACCTCCCACACTCAGTGCATGCAAGACTCAGTCATCTCTAGGAGTCTTACACATGCCATGAACTTGCATTTGGAGAAGTGAAAACCAAAACACAAACCCAGTCATGTAGGAGATACAAAGCAATAACCACAGCCTTCAAACTCAGCTTCCATTTTTGAACCCAGCCAGGCCAAGGTACCATTCTACTCCTGCCAGCCTGAACATCAAGCACCATTATCCAACCTTGGCAGCTTCCTGAGGGGGATGAGGGCAAGCACCAGCTATGGACAGCACTGCAATGGGGGAAAAGGCAAGCAGGAGCAGGCAGCATCTGCTGCCCTGAGGGGCTTTTTGATATCTACTCCTTCTCTCTGCAGTCAAGGCCAGCAGTGAAACAGCTCCCCAGAGGGCAGAGGAGGTGGCTGGGCACGCAGGAGGTGTCGCAGATGAGTGTTTTAAGGTCACTTAAAGAAGATCTACTCTGAACCTTGTGCCTCAACGGGAGGGTCTTCCTTACCCCTTCTTATCCTTGTCCTTTTCTTCCCTGCTCCTCCACCTCCACACACTCTATGGATAATTTTTGAGGTTTATTTTGGTTGTATGTTAACTTTAGACTTTTGCTTGCTTTTCCTCTATGGGCTTCTCTAGTAGTAGAGCAAACCCTATCAACGAACTTTGTCATGCTTCTGCTTTTGTATTAAACCTACTTTGACCGATATCTTTGCTAGCGATTCTTTAAGGGCCCTTAAAACACTGATTCGCGCCAGGAGGCGTCCAGGCGCAGGGAGGGGGCCCGGCAGGCGAGGCGGAAGGGAGGAAGGGAGGAAGGGAGGGAGGAAGGAAGGAAGGAAGGAAGGAGAGCCCTACGCGCTGCACGGGAGGCAGAGCCGGGGGGCCCAGCAGGGAAACCCTCCGGGCCCTGGGCGAGCCGCGCCACAGCAGAGCCCGCACGGCCGGCCCGGAGCAGCCCCGGGGAGCAGCCGGGCTCAGGCAGCTGCCAGTGGGACCCCGCCGGTGATGCCGAGGGGACGGAGCTCACCGGGGCTCCGCCACTCCGCCGCCTCAAGTCCGCCCCGCCGCCACGAGCGGCCGCGCTCCCGCTCCCCGCGCGGCCCGCGCAACGGGGCCCCATCCCCTGCGCCGCGCCGTGGCTGCCCGGCGGGGCGCGGAGCCGCGCACTCACCGCGGCCGTAGCCAGGCTGTGCATGGTGGGAGAGGGGAAGCGGAGCCGGTGCCGCCTCAAGCCGCCGCCGCTGCCGCCGCCATGGGCCCGGAGCCGCCGCGACCTCTCACCCGCCGCGCGGGGGCCGCCGGGACGGGGCCGGGCGGGGCCGGGCGGCGGCGGCGGCGCCTGCGCGCGGAGCGGGCGCGCGCGGGGCGCGCCGGGAAGGCGCCGCCGCGCTGACGTGAGCGGGCGCGCGTCGCGCGCCGTCTCGCGCTGCTGTGGCTGGTTCCCGCCATCCGCCGCCGCCCCCTTCCCCCGCCCCCCGCCCCGGCCTCACCCCGGGCCCCGCCGGACGCGCCGGGATCCGCCGGGACGCAGGTACCGGGACTCGCTGCCGCCGCCGCCGCCGCCTCCTCCCCGCTCCCGCCGGCCGCGTGCCCCTCCCGCCGCGCGGCCACCGCCTCCCCTCAGAACGGCCCGGCCCGGGGCGGGCGGCGCTCCCCGTGCTCTCCCCGTGCTCTCCCCGTGCTCTCCGTGTCTCTGTATGGGCGGGTGGCGGGAAGGGAGCGGAGCCAGGCCCGGGAAGAGCGGGACCGTGGCCAGGCCGGGCCGGGAGCGGCTGAGCGCGGGATGCCTGGGGGAAGCTCCCCGGCAGCGCCTCCCGGGCTGCGCGCAGGGGCCGCTCCATTCATTTCTCCCGGTTTTTATCGGGAATACGCCTGTCTGTGCTTGCCGGAGCCCGGGGGGCTGTGTGTCTCACCCCCGGGCCCGTGGCTTTCCGGGCGGAGAGCAGCGGGGGAAGCCGGAGACCTCCGGCCGGGCCCTGCCAGGTGACCGCGGCTCCCGCGCCGTCAAAGACCAGCTCGTTTTCTTTCTTAGGCTTCCTCCGAAACTTTGATTCCCGTCTCATACCGGCTCTTCTCCGGCACTTTTTTCCCCCCTTTCCTCAAATCCGTTGAAGTTAAGGGGTTTTGAGGATTTCTGTGTCTGGAATTGTGTCTGCTCACCTTTCAGCAGTGAGGAATCTGTGCATTGCTGCTCATACCGGGAGAGATTTTTTAATCTTAAGTTTCCTTCACTTCTCTCTAACTCTTCCTCACTGTGTTTAAAAACGGTGAAACGGTTCTACCAAACGTCTACGGAAAGTTCAAGTCGTGCTTCCGTCTTCCTTTAGCCATCATTTGGCCTGCCAAGTTACACATTTCTCCTTTTTAACAGGTTTTTAAGGTGGAGCACGCTTGCTCGTGTTAGCTCTTTTCTCTGAGAAAGCATGGCTCTGTTAAAGGTGCACGGACCTGTCCGGATGCGCAGCATGCAGACTGGGATTACGAAATGGAAAGAAGGGAGCTTTGAAATTGTGGAGAAGGACAACAAAGTGAGCCTGGTAGTTCACTACAATGTTGGAGGAATTCCAACGACGTTTCAGGTATGCCAGACATTAAGGCTTTTGTTTTAACAGTGCATGGATTGTGGGCTCTTGTGAACAGCTGTCCTCTTCAAGGCTATTAAGTATCCTGCAGACTTCTCTCTATCACTGTTTCTTCTTCCTCGTTTCCTCAACACTAATCCCTTTGTATAACTCTGCAGGAAATGATTTACATGTATTATTTAAGGATCTACCCAGGTTGGCATTGAGATACCACTTAACGGGAAGAACCAAAAAAGCAGAGAAAAGTTACAGAAGTATAGAACATCGTGGCTCATGTTTTGGGTTTTTGGAAGCTGTAACCTTTTTTGTTACTGGCACAATTGCATTCTCCAGAGGTGAAGATCCTGACCACTTTGTACTAGCTGTTTTCCCAGCTGTAGTGTAATGGTGTTAACACACACCTGTAGCCTTTTGCAAGACTTTGATGAACATGAGTTGTTACAGTTTTAGGTTTTAAATGCCAATTCTCTTGAAATAGCCAAAATTTTTCTTTTTTTTAGTTGTTTTCAGGTCAGGCTTCCTAGCTTTTGTGAAAAAATGCCCCAAATCAAAAGCAGAGTGCTTTTTCTGTAAGAAATACCTATCTGTTTTAAAAATATGTAAAGGACACAAGTAGTTGGAAGAAAAAAAATCCCATCTTATGTAGCAACTTTGCAACAGCCTAAACCGATCTATATGTTATTTTCTGCTTTTTCATGCTACATGTTTTTCATCAGTACTGTTCACCAGTTTGTTCTCTGAGCCATTTATTTCTGTGTGCAGATGCTATGAAAAAAGTTCACATTCTTATGAAAGATTAGGGTTTTGCTGCCTTAGTGTGCTGAGAAGTCTCAGCAAGGAATCTGGCAGCTGGTGTTGCCTTGAAATCAAGGCCTCATTAGCTGTGGATTGTTCCCATATGTGTTACTCTAGACTTGAAAAGGATCTCTCCCTTCTCATGTGTGATGCTGTGGCTGCAGGTTTGGTTTAATCCACCATTTGACCACGTTGCTCCTGAGGAGAGCAGTCTTGTCTTCTCCTTTTGCATTCCCTGGGTGTTTGCTCTCACACACTCCTCTCTGCCTGGGTGAGTGATGTGGTGTGACAGCAGCTCCAAGGGAGGTTCCACAGGGAAGATGAGCCTACAGAACAGCTAACCATGGCCTAAAGGGACCAGTTTTGTTCCCAGGCTCTTGTGTCTGCTGTCTCTGGCACTTGTCAGGTCTCTTTGTGAGCTCAGTGGAGGGCTTTCACAGGAATTTGGGGAAAGGACTGAATGCTGGCTCTGGTAGAGGGGTTGATAAACCACCATGCAGGTGGGACTGCAGCAAAGGAAGAGGAGGAGGCTTGTGCTGGAGTGTAGTTAGTGTGAGCCAGCCCCAGGCTGTCAGCTTGCCACTTCAGGTGTGACAAATTCCTGATGATCTTGCTTTAGCAGTAGCATTCCCTGTTTTTTTGACAAGGTGCCCTGAGAGGACTGTGGGTGATTTCCCTGCCTTTTTTTACTTTTCTGTAATGGAAGATTTGGATGGATCCAGGATTATATTTCTTTCTACAGTGACTGGTGTGTCATCAAATTTCTTCTGTCAGATGATATGTTTTAGTGATGTTTCAGAGCTTTCACCAAGTTGTCCTAGATGCTAGATATGTATTAAGAGAAATACTTTGTTTCCCTGCACCTACCAAAACTTTGTGACATTGCCTGGGTCGTAACAGGTGTGTGAAGAGTATGGGTGGAGTCTTCTCCTGACAGCATTTTGAGTTGATATGGGTTGTTTTGCACTGAGATGGTGAAGTAACTGTAATCCCTTTGCACTGGGCCCAGTTTTAAGAGAGGGTGAAAAACTTGGAGCCTATTATTCGGTTATTGGGCCTTTGAAGATATTTTTAGCTTATATTAAAAAAAAAATCCCAACATCCCACCAAAAAAACCAAACCCAAAAGACAAGGACTGAGCACAAAGTGTTTCAGGAGTGTGATGTTCCCATTAAAACAAACTCTTAGTTTCTGATTGAGGTGGTTTTCCAGGCCCTGTTACAAGCGGCTGTTGTGTCTGGGTTGGTTTTCCAAGAAGGTAGAGATCTTAATGGGAAAAAAGAAATCTCATTGGTGGACATGGAGTCTTTTACTCTCTCAGTCTTTTTGAGCTACCCTCAGCCTACATGAATATTAGAGCCTTTACCCAGCAGCCAGTTTTTGTAGGTGACTTGGCATGAAGTAACAATTAAGTGAGGTTATAATAAAGTAGCAGCTGCATCATTAGGGAGCACAACTTCTTACTAAAATTATTGTGCTCAGCCATAACCCTGAAAGTTTTGACACCACTTAATTGTTATGATGTTGCATACAGACTAAGCATGTTTCTTAACTGACTTGCTCCCTCAGCAGATTTTTTAAGCCATTTCAAATCTGTCTTCTCTGGGAGCAAATTGTAAAGTGAGAAGTTTGTACTTAAT
This sequence comes from Monarcha castaneiventris obscurior, assembly GCA_026261815.1. Taxonomy (NCBI): domain Eukaryota; kingdom Metazoa; phylum Chordata; class Aves; order Passeriformes; family Monarchidae; genus Monarcha; species Monarcha castaneiventris. Next base: position 7,152,764 of record JAMPIT010000467.1, read on the forward strand.
ATTTGAAAGTTTCCCCATCTTAAATTGTATTTCAAACTTGATGTGGAAGTTTTTACTAAATGGAACTTCTTAAAGCTGTTATTCCTTTACATTTAGAAATGTCACACTCAGTAGGAAAGCAAGTTTCAGAAAGCTTATCCAGGACTCTAGAGACGGTTGAGCAATACTGATACTGTCCTTTCAGTTGTCAGATGCCGAGGTCACAGATTGTATTAATTCCATGAGCTTTAATGTTCCCTTGAAGTGGAGCAAGAAGTACTTTGGTGGGAGTCTCTCTTATCCTGTATATTTGAAATACTTCATTTGAATTTGTAAGTATTTTGGCCTTTTCAAGTTGGATTTATAGTTGCTTTCTTGTTTTCAGCTAAGCCATAACATTAAAACTGTGACCTTACGACCAAATGGCAGAAAACTGTGCTGCCTGATGCTGACATTAAAGGATACGAGCTTCCTGACAATTGATAAGGTGCCGTTCAAAGATGCGAACGAAATGCGGATGTATTTGGATGCAGTCCATCAAGACAGGGTTCATACTGGTAAGTGCAATTGATGTCATTCATGTTATAACATTACAGGGAGGTGTTGTGTTGTCTTTTATTCCATCTCATCATGGTTTAATATCCAACAACAGCTAAGCCCCAAGCATCTGCTCACTCACTCTTCCCAGTGGGGTTGGGAAGACAGTGAGAAAAGTGAAAATGAGGAAACTTGTGGGTAGAGACAAAGACAGTTTAGTAAGTAAAGCAAGAGCTGTGCGTGTAAGCAAAGCAGACAAGGAATTCATTCACTGCTCCCCATGGGCAGGCAGGTGTTCAGCCACGTCCAGAAAAGCAGGGCTCTACTGTGTGTAGTGGTGACTTGAGAAGACAAACACCATCACTGTGTCACCCTCACTTCTTCCCCAGCTTTATGCACTGAGTGTGATGCTGCATGGTGTGGGATTTCCCTGTGGTCAGCTGTCCTGGCTGTGTCCCCTCCCAGCTTTCTGTGCACCCCCTGCCTCCTCAGGAGTGACGTGAGCAGCAGAAAAGGCCTTGACTCTTTGTGAGCACTGCTCAGCAATAACTATAACATCTTTGTTATCAATGCTATTTCCAGCACAAATCCAAAACATAGCCCCATAGTCACTACTGTGAAGAAAACTAACTCTGTTCCAGCCAAAACCAGCACACATCTTCAGTACATTTTGTCCTCCTCGTGTTTCTGGCTTTCTTTGCATTTCTGTAAATGCTTCTTTCTGGCCTCAAACCCCATTTATTTGTTTCATACCTTTCTCATGCTGAACAATAATCAGAGATTAACATACAGGGTTTGTTTATGTTGTGTATTGCTATTTGAAAGATTGTCTGTTTATTTCCCATGTAGAGTCTCTTTGTTTTTCATTTTTCTTATTTTACTTTGTTCTTTTTAAGGATAGGAAGGTTGCTGCCAAGTTACTAAATGACCAGTAAGAGGGATATCCATAAACATGTGCTTATGTCTGTGCACTCAGAATATTGTAGTCTGTTGGCAAGAAATCTAGCATGCCCTGTCCAAAATCAACTCCAGATAAACATTTTGTAAATAAAAATCTCAATCAGCTAAATGACAGTCAAATCAAATATTGTGTGTTTTTCCTGTCAGCTGGGAAACCCTCACAAGGATCTGGCAGCTTCGGAGGTGTGCTGGGCAGCAGGACCACACAGAAGGAAGCTAACAGGCAATTCTCTTATATAGAGAACCAGGTTTGTTTAATTGTTCAAAAATTTTCTCTCTAGTTTTATTCTATTCCTCTCTTCCTCTCGTTCTCTTATTGTATGTTGTAATAGCACTGTAAATACTGTACATCCAAAGTGTTTGTAATCTAGAGAGTTTGGAATAGATGTGTATGGGGTGGTTGGCATTGTTGTATCTTGTAAGGAGATATCTTCTGTATGAGTAAGAAAGGTCAGTGTCTGGCTGTGAAAGACTGTGTTCTTCACAGGCAAAGAAGTAGAAATAGAAGGAAAGTACACAAGTGAGACTTGCTTCTTGCGTAGTTCTGAATCTCCCTTTGTTTTATGTTGAACACCTTACACGTGTGTGACCATGTGTTAGTCAGCGTAGGTCTTAATGAGTTTAGCAGACTTCTGCCAAATGTGTGCATCAAAAAGCAGCTGATCCAGGTTTGTATCAGAATAAAGTTACTGGATTTGTGGCATTCTGCTCACATTTTTGTGTAAATTTCACAGACTTTTCCCCAGAAGTTGTTTTCCTTCAAAATGCTTTTGTTCTTCTTTTTCTCCCCAGATTTCATGGTGTATCTACTGGCTTTAATTTACTTTGTTATCTCTGTGAATATACTTGTATTACTGCCCTGAGGGAGACTATTTCTGACATTGTCCCAAAACAAATTCTACATGTTACTTAAAGGCAATCTCACAGTAAAAACTTGAGGCTGTGTATGCAGTGGTGAGATTAGACATGTTCAGTTTTCAAGTCTAAAATTGACCAACATTCCTTAGTCAACCAGTTATTACCTCTTTCCATTGCATTACATGTAGGGCTTGCTTGGCCCAAGGCTGTCAGGGCACTGTTTTAATTATGTGGGTTTTAATACTGCTTTTTAATATTTTTAATTGTAATACCACCCAGGATTGATCTGTGGATAGTTAGGAATCATGCCTTGGGTTTTTTAATATCAGAGCTTGTAAAGGAGATTTTAAAAACTTTGTTTCAACTGACTTAGCATTGGAAAATGAGAAGGGAAAGTGGTTACTGCAGTAGTGTTGTGTTTACGAGTTGTATGATTCAGTCAAAATTTTACATGTTTCTAATTAGTGTTTAAACTCCTGAATCTGTTACAAGTAGCATCTCTTTGCTTCTGGATGCTATGCTGTAGCAAGTAAAAAAAGTGGTGGAAATGATAAATAAGACTAAAGATGGCCCTGGTTTTTCACTCTTGGGTTTTCTTCCTGACCCCTTCTACTTGGGTTTTGCAGACTCCTCCCAAAAGAGTGACGGTGGAGAGTAAGGAGGAAAATACATTTCGCAAGGTGCTGGGTACCCCAGCGAGAGGCTCTGTTAAGAATTCTGCTGGAGCTGGAACACCGAGCAACAGGGTGAACATTTCAGCATCTCCTGCATCATCAGGCCCTCACAGGACAGGCTTGTTGGAGAGTCGGTAGGAGGGTTTTCTTCTTACTGTGATACTGTTAAAATTCAGCTCTTTATAGAGCTACAGGTGGAACTCAGTACACTGAGATGTAAGAAGGGAATATAAATCTTCCTCTAGTTTTGCTGTTCCTTTTAAGACGATGTTAATACATGCTTTTATGGCCTCTGGCTGGTACTGGCACTAGAGCTTTAAGTACAGCTTAAGAGTTGGGCAGACCAAATGCTTCTCTGTGTGTTGAGATTGCAGAAGATAGGTGCAAAATGCGTGGAAAGCATTGAGGAGTTCTGTTCAGTTGGAAGAGGATCGTTTACTAACCTTTCTGAAAGAATGACCACAAATTTTTCTGTTGTCAGTGAAAAGAGGAAAAGAACACAACCCCCTGGTTCAGAAATGAGTGAAGATTATCCCAAAGAGAATGATTCTTCAACGTAAGTAACAATTGTTTCTGATTTTAAATTCCTTGTTCATTTGTAAAGGTATATTTTTCTGAAAAGAATGCTCTCAGCCACGTGGACCAGGCCAGCCCAGTGAATGCATTGGGTGCTTGAAAGGAGGTGTGTGTTCAGGGATAATAAGGGAAATACAAACTACTCCTGCAGTTGATTTGCATGAACTGGCATATGCAAATTCTGTGTCACCGTTCTTTTGTCAATTATGTCAGTCAGAATTGCATGTGTACTATGTGTGCTTTGACCCATTTCAAAACAAAATTGATAAAGGGGAGCTGCTGTCTGAAGAAGGAGCTCCATGTGTTTGAATTCGGATTTAATTGTACGTAAGAGAGCTTGTTTTAAATGAATTGGTTCAACTTACATGTGAGTGAAGTTCTACTGTGGTCAAGCATTAAAGGTGATAGGAGAGAAATGCTTTAATACAAGTTGTAAATACTGAGCAGGAATATCCCATAGCTTCTATAACTGCACTGCCTTCCACTCCTTTCTCTGTAGGAATAATAAAGCCTTGAGTGATCCAGCATGGAAGTACTTGAACAGTAGCAGAGAGAAACAGTTGAACCTGAAGCAGGCTGAGGAGAATAGGACATCAGGTAAAAAAACAGATGTAAAGCCAAATGATACCTAGCCTTGACCAGTATGAATTTACCCCTTTGAAACTAGATTAACAAGTTGCTGCAGAGGTATCTTTTCCTAATCTTCTTTCCCTATGCCACTAACTTTATTGGTTCCTCCAGAGCTGTACATGAGATGCAAATAACTTGCCTTCATTTTCAAAGCCTGTCCTGTTCTAGTGTGGCCTTGACCTTTATTCTTCAGTGCTGATGCCAGCCCATGAGCCAGCTTGTTTGAAAATTCCAATAAGCATTCCAAGCTCCCCTCTACCTTGGGGGGGGATTTCTTTAAACTCCTTTCTGCTTACTTTATTACTTATTTTTAAAACTTTCCTTTGCTGTTAATGCCCATGTGAACTGTAGGCTGGTTTTTGTGATTAAAATGTGTACTGTTTGCTTTTACTTCCTTATCTCTTCCCCAGAGCTTACAGAGGGAGCTCTTTGGGGCCAGGACTTTTGTCTTGTTTGTACCAAAGTTCTGTTGGATACTGTTGTGGGATAAGGCTTTATAGACAATACAGAAATACTGACTATATGTAGATAAGCTAGTAAGCAGCACTGTTCTTCAGTTTTATGGATAAATACTTAGCTTCTTTCTCCATAAAGAGGAACGCATTCAAGATCTTGTTTCTATGGGGAATGTTGGTGGATGTATTGTGTTTTTAGTGCAGCTCTGATGGCACAAATGTGTTGCTGGAACAGCCAGTAAGGTGAATGTTTAGCTCTGAATGGAAATCTGGTTTTGTCTTCAGAGTCAAAATTAGAGTCTGAGGGTATCCCTGCAAGTTCTGGTAACAGTATTGCCAACTTCTTTCATATATCTGCATTTCTGAAAGTCACATGGCTCAAACAACTTCAAGCTGGGAAAGAAAGAAATGGTAGTTCATTATTCAAACTAAATTACACTGTGATTCACTGTAATAGGTGGGTTTTTGACTCTTGAGAGCATTTTTTAAATGTGGCATCGTCTGACACATTAGAGTCTCAGGATCTGTTACAATATCATAACAATGAAACAATCATTACTATATACAAGTATATAGTAATTTACTGTGGAATTGGGAGTGGGAAGAGAAGCTGTTTTCACTTCTGCATATTTACCTTGAATTTTGAGAGCACTGCAATGGAATTGAGGAGTTTTCTGTACATGTGTCTTGTCTCAAGACAAGAGGTAGATATTTATTAACTTTCGTGTAGTTAAGATCACAACTTTTTAATATTTCATATTGCACTTGGAGTTTAATGGAGACTGAATTGAATGTCTTAAACTCCATCGTGCCTTTAGTTACATATCACTAATATTCACATTAGTACTTCTAAGGCTATGTATTAGTAGTCTCCCCACCAGTTCTAGAAAACAATATTTGAGGATTTTTAAACCTTTTGACTAAATACTTTCATACAAGTTGTTTATTGTATAAATAGCTGTGTAACCTGGAACAAAATCTTCTGCCTTTCTTTCTCCTTTAAAGGTGTTTTACCACTGCAGTCATCATCCTTTTATGGTAGTCGGTCCTCTTCAAAAGAGTACTCCACTGGCAGTTCCACCCTGGACAGGTAGGGCTGATTCACTAGAATGAACTGTAAATGGCAGTTGTTTCACAGGAATTAAGCTCTTCAGTTTCCTGTGTGTTGATCACATGGTGCTTAGGTGCATAACATGCTGGGTTTTGTTGGTTTTTTCTTCCTTCAGGAGCACAGTCCAGTTCTTCAGGGTGTCTTCAACTGCCCTGCTTACATCTACAAACTCTAGTTACTGCTTGCAATAGAAAGACTTTGTGAAATCACTCGAGTCTGTTTTAGTTGTTGTGGATGACTCTAGATGGTTCAAATTCTATATAAACTCTGGAAGTTTAGTCTGAACCCTTGCTTCGTTTTTCCCAAGTAGATAAATGGCATGCAATTCTATATTTTAGTAACAGTATTTTAGCAAATACTAAACCCTGCTGAGCTTGGGATTCCTCTTTGTCAGGTGCTGTGCAGTCAAACTCTTGGTCTCTGTCCTAGATAGATAAGATACAAGATGAAGGGAGAAAAGAGCCATTGTCCATGTTTAAATGTGAGGAGTTGAGGTCCGTAGTGATTAGGTTACAAGAGAAAGAGACTGAAAATTAAGACTCTGTCCCAGATGTGAATTTTAAGCATATCTTGGGATCAGTGATCTTGTGCTGTGTAATCATTCTTCCTCTCATCATACAGCATGGAAAATTATTAAAGGTTTATAAGACCAAAGGCTTGGTTACACTGCACACACACTAGTGGATGTAAGGAAATTTAACCAAGCTAAGTATTTAAGTGCTCTGGAAAGAAGTGTTCTCTGTCACACCTTTTTTTCACTGTGATACATTCTGGTTATCTTGTATGGTTTTACCAGTCCTCGTCTTCCATAGTGCTGCAATTCCAGTGTCATGGACTGTAGCTCTTTAAGGCAGAACATTACAAATCACACCCTTCTTATGCTTTTATGTTTCCAGGTCTAGTGTATCCAGCCAGACCTCTTCAGCCAAAAGAAGCCTGGGATTTCTTTCTCAGCCTGCCCCTCTTTCTGTTAAAAAAATGAGATCTAATCAAGATTACACGGGATGGAACAAACCCCGAGTGCCCCTTTCCACCCATCCTCAACAACAGTTGCAAGGGTAAATTTAATTTTCTTTATCTAGTGTGCATACTTTGATCATCAGAACATGCACATTCTTGTTATAATTATTTAATTAAAAGCATAATCCTGAAATTAATGAACACTGAGGCAGGGAACATTTTTCCTAGTTTGGAGGATATGTATTCTTGAATTCACTTCCTGGGAATTTCAGAGACATAATCATTCCAGGTAATTAATTTCCTTTAATGATGATTCATTTCTCTGTCTTTGTGTGTGTGTGCGTGTGTATATATATGCATTTTTTAAAAGTTTGATCATAGAAACTCATGGGTGTTCTCCTGATAAGTGCTGCCTCCCATGAGTTTTCAGTTTAGTCTGAAGGGCTGGGGAACAGCTCCATTAAGGAACTGTGGGGAGTGGCTGGGGTAACTGTCCTGTGATAATTTGTGCCCTGTTTAACTCTGGCAGGTTTGCACACTGACCATTAGACACAACGTGTTCAATTTTTTTTTTTTTTTCCAGATTTTCAAACTTGGGAAACACCTGCTATATGAATGCCATTCTACAGTCCTTGTTTTCAATTCAGTCTTTTGCTAATGATTTGCTCAAACAGGGTATCCCATGGAAAAAAATTCCACTCAATGCACTTATCAGGTAAAATTCGCTTTCTGGGAAAGCTGTTTTCTGCTTCATTGCTGAGAAACTGGTTTGGTAATACTGAAGCATCTTTGTAGAGGGTCATTTGCCTGTATAGATAATAAATCCTAGAGCTCTCTGTATTTTGGAGGTTTACTTTTGAAGTAGGAAAAAGGCTCTTAAAACTTACAGTACTGAGTTACAGGCATTCTTCTGCTGTATTTCTAGTGGCAGACTGAAATGCTTCGGAAGAAAATGTAGGAAATTGCAAAATAAGTTAGATGCAGAAAAGCTTCTTTTTAAAACTTTGCCAGATAGAGTTTAAGCTGGTCACTAACTTCACCTGATGTGTGGGGGCTTATGCCTTTTGTGTAGTAGCTGTGGAAAGTGTTCAAGGTTTGCATACTTAATCTTTCTCTAAATTCAGCCATTTGGGATTTTTTTTATACTTTATCTTGTGCACCTAATTTCCTTTCTGTCACTAAATAAGATGCAGGTTTATCAGAACCATGTGGTTTTGTTTCATCATTTTTTATATATTTGGAGGTAATTTTCTATTTTTCATGTGTCATCTTGAACTCTTTCTACACTACTTGGGATCGGAGGTTGTTCCATGTGCCTCTTGAAATGTCCTTTCTCTAATTTTTGTAGAAAGACCTCTGAAGGTTGTGCTCCATATACCTAATGGGCAGTGTGTGATCCTGTACAAGTCAGAGTTGATACTCAAAGCATCTGCTTTGTCTTCTCTTGGTTTGGCTATATCATCTAACCTGGTGACTGTTTTTCTGGTTGATCAGTGATTGCTTATCAACTGTGCTGTGGTTTCCTAACATGCTTCACGGAGCAGCTATAGAGGGCTAGGACAGTACATGCTGTTCTTCAAGTTTGGCAGAGTAGCAGAAACTGATCAGATCCTTGGGGTAACTGAGTATTAGTTGTTGGGTTTGGGATGCAAGGGGGTTATACAGGTTTTCCCTGTCTTTGGGTTGGGGGGTTTTTGTGTCATGGAATGTCACATCTTCCTATCACTTTCCTATCTATGTAGCATGACCGAAACTTGTGATTGGAATATATTTGGTGTGTGTGTCCTGTGAAATTTTGTAAAGCACTTGTAAAAGATAACTAAATCATAGTAGCTGGGAGGCAAAGGTAAAGTTAATTTCAGAAGTTTTGTAGTAAAGCTAACAGAAGCACTAGCTTGAACCAAGGAACTCCTCATGGCTCTTCTTGCTGCAGCTTTTTTCTCTGTTATAATGTTTTCACTGCTGAAAGAAGTAGGGCTTGAAAATGAGTGGAAGTTTAAAAATAAAACATAAATAGAAACCATTCTGATAATTCAAGCTGAATTTAGTGATTTTGTGTTGCTTATTTTGGTGCTGTGTGATATCATATCTCCTATCAATACAAATGTTTTCAAAAAGCATTAGGAGGGGTTTTTTTCTCATTGTAAAAGAGCAGAAATAAGTTTTTAGAGCTTTATAAGACTTTTCTCTTTACCCTAAAAGATTGTGGGTTGGTTTTTATGTTCATTTCAGTGCTGTCTGATGATGGCCTCAAATGAGATCTCAAAATACTTGAAATGGAAAAGGTTAATTATATATGGGATATTTTCATAGAGAACCCCTGAGCCACTTATCACAGGAGAGAAGCTTTTAGGAACTCTTAAAATAAGACATCATGAGTTCTGTTTTGTTTCTATAAAGTCCTGGAAAACCAACCAGTGTTTCATTGCTTTGACTTCTGCAGACGATTTGCCCATCTGCTTGCTAAAAAGGATGTCTGCAGCCCTGAGGTTAAGAAAGAGCTGCTCAAGAAGGTGAAAAGTGCCATTTCAGCTACTGCAGAGAGATTTTCTGGGTACATGCAGAATGTAAGTATCATATTGTCTGGAAACAGTAGTGTGCAATTTGTTTGGTGTTTTGACTGCATTGAGCACCTGTCAAGCTTCAGCTGTGTTTGACAGTGACTTTTGATTGAATGGCAGTGATTGTTAGAGCAGAACTGCCTCAGTATTACTGAATGCAGTGAACTAAACATAATTTCCTCAGTCTGTGTGTGTTTGAAAAATACTGAATGAAGTTGTACAAAGCCACTTTGTTGCATTTACCCTGTTTCTAGGATGCACATGAGTTCTTGAGCCAGTGTCTGGATCAGCTGAAGGAAGACATGGAAAAATTAAACAAAACTTGGAAGAGTGAACCAGTCCCTAATGAGGATAACTCACCAGGACGTGCTTCTGATGACCTCTCAGCCACCAAAGTTTATACATGTCCCGTTATCAGTAACTTAGAGTTTGAGGTTCAGCATTCTATCATTTGCAAAATGTAAGTGTGCTTGACAGCTTTTCTCACACTTACCTTAACAGACTAGGAAGTGTTCCCATCTGATGTGACTTCATCTGCAGGTTGTAACCAGAATTAAGAACTGTGTTTTATCCAAAACTAGATATTTAGAAAAATACTCTCTTGTCTAGAAATGCTGTAAACCTCACACCGTGCTGTCTGCTGCTGCAGGCCTTCTTTAAACAATTTCATACCACCTAGTTTTCTTCATTACATGTCCAATGGAAAGCCTTTGTGCGTTGCTCTTTGTGTACCAATTGTATGGGAATAGAGAGAAAAGAGGGTTTCAGCCCAGTAATGTTTCCTCTTAAAAAAAAAAAAAAGAAAGCCATGTTTTTAATTTGATGTTTCTAAGGACTTCAGGGACTGGCATTTTCTTCTGTCTTGCTTATGTTCTTGCAGAAAAAGATGTAAACCAGTATGTTTGGGTATTCGTTGGCAGATTTCCATGTGGGAATGCTTCATTCCACAGAGTTTTCATGAACACAGATATTTGGGAATATTAGTTTGTATATATTTAATTAGTTCCATAGAACAATTAAAAGTAAAGTGCATCCAGCTATTAACTATGGAAGACAAATGACTGTAGTAGGGTCTTTTTTTTTTTCCTAAGAGAAATGAAATGTAAGAAAACTTAGGGGGTTTTGTTGATTTTGGTTTTTTAGATGGACTCTACTGTTTTGTTTCTAAGAACAGTTTGAAAGTATTTCTAGCCCTTCTGCTGGGCTGGGCTTACTTTTTTTTCTCCTAAGAATACTGAATGATGATGTGTTGTTCATCTATAGCAGCCACTTTGATTTCCTGTATACCTGATCGTTTGCCTCTGCAAAGCAGTCTCTGCATTTTTGTTCTTACCCTTACACAAACGTTTCAACTTCTAAAGCATCAAAAAGAAATTGCAAGATCCAACTTTGTCCTAAGCATCAAGCAGTTCCATTTTGATGAGTAAAAATAGGATGATCAAGAAATATATGTTCACTGGGAAGTCACTTCACCCTGAAACATGCAGATGTTCTTTAATTTCAAGTTTATTTTCCATCAGACTTGCATAAGCATGTTTCTTTTTTAGGTGTGGTGAAACGGTCACTAAACGAGAACAGTTTAATGACCTCTCCATTGACCTTCCTCGAAGGAAGAAATTCCTTCCTTCCCGGTCGATCCAGGATTCTCTGGACCTCTTTTTTCGGGTACGTGCTTTGAGGGGGTTTTTTTATGCCTTGTGGAGTGTGTGTGGGTTACAGGTACCATATGGAAATTCTGATTGTACAGCTGATTGTTAGTTTCTATGACAGTGGTTGCAGGCATGTGAGATAACGAACTTTGCATTTTTTGAGGTTTGTCCATTAACAGCTTATGGAAGTTTTTACTGTAAAATGCTGTGCAGAAATTAACTAATGTAAAATAGGTAAACTTCCCAATTTTGTGGTGAAAGACTTGAGGTGTAAACAAATACAAAGGAGAGAATGTCAGATTGGGATAATCACTCAGGAATTGCTACCTCTCCTAGGCTAGGATGCTTCAACAGCTTGTGTACAAGTCTTAATTAGTATGGAGGAAAAAGGCCATGCAGGTAAAATAATTTAAAAAAATAAATAGCTGTAATATGTGGATGCTCACTTTGTAAGTAGAGCTTCAAGGTGAGGCTTCTGAAAGCTAAAAATTAGCTGTATGATGTGTGAATTGGTGTTGTATTTTGTCATACCTTGAGACAAACCTCCTTTTTTCCTCCTTGTATAGATAGTACTTTCAGCAGAATGATTGATGTGCTTTTTCTTCTAAAAGATGGTGGAGGTCTTACAATTTTAAAAAATTCCTAAAACTGTAATGTTGTAATTTGGCTTCACTTAAGGTAAAGGGCTGTAGGAATGTTTGATGGGCAAGTTACGTAATTTCAGGAAATGGATGCTTCCCCTTTTTATGTCTGTTCAGAACTCTCATGTAGCATATCCTTGATAAGTTTAGATGAGGATAGCTTTTGAGGAACAAAGCAGAGGTTTTGAACAAGAGAAAATTTCATGGCATCATCCTCCACCATAGGTTATTAGGGGGGAAAAAAAAGCAAACAAATCTTGTATATGGGAGAGAAAACTGTAAACCTCACAAGATTGTACCCTCCCTTTGGAAGCTAATTTGTCATAATGGTGGCTAATTCACTGGTCTCCAGTAGACCTGCAGGAAAAATATCCACCTGTATTAGTGGATATGTCGTCAAATTCTAAGGTCTGCTGCCTGTCCTCTTATTAGGACAAGTTGAAGGTGATTATAATTTTAAATGGTTACTGCTGTTTTGAAGAGTTTGTTTGAAGAGTTTGTTTGAGTTTGCTGTTTTGAAGAGTTTGAGTTTGAAGAGATGTGATGTACTTTTGGTTGAGATCTGTTTGATGTCTCTTGTGTTCCACAAGTCATTTCTCTGCTCCCTTAAACAGGCAGAGGAGATTGAGTATTCCTGTGAGAAGTGCAATGGAAAGTCTGCAGTTGTCACACACAAGTTCAACAGGCTTCCCAGGTAAATGTTGACACTTGTTCCTCTCCTTCCTGGAAGCAAATGTTACAAAATGCGAGCAAAAATCCCTTGAAGAGTAAAGCTGGGAAAATGAGCAGGACAGCCTGTACAGTGCTCAGTGTGTGAGAGAGGTGCACCTGCAGTCAGTCTTCTTGCTGTTTTTCAATTTCACTCTAAAGAAGCTCTTGGAAACCCTCAGCAGTACTTGTTTCTTCCTCCCTATTGCTACACAATAAGGACTGAGTTTTCCCCTTCCTCTTTTCTTGGGGTTTCTGGGGTGTGAACGAAGCAGATACAGTCAATATATTCTGGAATTTTAATATTGCACAAGTGGAGTGCTGGACAGGGGCATAATTACCTGTGTCTGACAGATAAGAGGTGGTCAGCATTTGCCTACCACCCCAAAGTAATAATCTGGTTTGGTCAGGTGAATGCCTTTGGAAAAAAGGGTTACTTGGATTTTGAATAGGTTTTCTCTGACTTCTGTTTTGAGATTAACACTTGTCCTTCTCTCATCTCTCTCAGGGTCCTGATTCTTCATCTGAAACGATACAGCTTCAATGTAGCATTGTCTCTCAATCATAAAGTCGGGCAGCAGGTGGTTATTCCAAGATACTTAACCTTGCTTTCCCACTGCACGGAAAGCACCAGGCTGCCACTGACACTGGGATGGAGCGTCCATTCTGCCATGTAAGTGTGCAACTTTGGTCCCTGCTGTGTTAATCACGTATGCCACAAGGTAGGCAGTTGTCAGATCTCCTCCAGAGAATGTCTGGGCAAGGAAACATTACAGTTATGCAGCTTCAAATGTGTTCTGCTAGTTTGTAACGATACTGTCATAAGAACGTGTATGGAAAGGAAGCATGATAGAAGCAGTAGGAAGAGAGGGTTGGGCATTATCTAAGGAATATTTGGTAAGATAATATTCTTCACTGTCCTTGAAAATAACTTCATATTCTTTCTAAGAATGCTTCTGTTAGTAATTTTTAAAATGTAGGCCTCTCAATCCAAAGTAATCTAGATTACCTTTCCCTTCAGAGCACCCAAACTCTGTTTAGAAGTCAAAACATCGTATCTTTTCCTGCTAATTTCCACTTGCACCTCCCGTGCTGTCATTCATTTTTCATTGTCTTTCCTGTGCCACTGTAGTATCTAAGCCCTTTGCATGCTGAAAATACTCTCCTTTTCCTCGTGACAGTTATTTCTGTACAGCTGCCTGACCTGAGACACAGAGATTAAATGTGCCAGTTGTCACATAGGAAGCATGTGGCAAAATAAGGAACAAGAAACCCTCAGGTCTCTTGTAGCCCCTGACTAGTGACGTAGCTAGGGTATCCATGGTGAGCTAGGACACATCTGGTGTGTGTGTTCAGCATTGTGGCAGGTGTTGTGCCAAATGTTTACTGTTGTTTGAGATGTAAGTGGATGTTTCCCACAAATTTCCTTTAACAGTAGAAATCTCAAACTCAATAAACTGTGCTACCCAGAGCAGCAATACTTTAAAATAGGTTGGAAGTAGGTTTCCCGTGTTTGGAGTTTTTTTCAGTCATGAAAACCATCGTGATTGATCAGAGAGTGGAAGGGGAACTAGGCTGGAGAGAAGCAACCCTGGTTTAGGGGGAAGATTAGAAAAGATTTCTGCAGTGGCCGCCATCTGTTTGATAGATGTGTAGTGATAGTGAGGGGCCCATGAAAGGATTAAATGGAGCAGGAAGTTTGTTTAGAAGAATCTAGGTAAGGGAGGAGAAATGAAGATGTGGGATATGCCAGAAAACCGGCTGATCCAGACAACAGCAGGAGACTGTGGTTTGGGAGCAGGAACTCAAGTGTTGGTGGGAATAAAAAATAAAGGAATGAGTTGTCTTGACATGGGAGCCGAGAGCTTTAATTTGTGAGCTGGTCCCTAAGGGTGCATTACCAAGAAGTGAATCAAGTTTAAAGGATTATATATGGTTTTGAACAACTGTTGTTTATTTATAGTGTGATGAAGTTATTACTGTAAATCTAAGCAATTAGCAAGTACATAATGGTATTCTGCTTCTTCCTTTGGTCATGGATTTGCATGCATAGCAGACAAGTAAACACTTACTTTTTAAAGACTGTAACTACTGCAATAAATGCTTTGCTTTTTTAATAGTTCCCGTCCATTGAAAGCCTCCCAAATGGTGAATTCCTGTACTGTAAGCACTTCCACACCTTGTAGGTGAGTTATAGTTCTGAAATGTCCATGTCCAATGGCCTGGGGTTTTGTCGCATAGTTTCTAAGGCATTTTAAGATTTTCTAGTTCTTTTCTATTTTTTGTGTTGTAAATTATTTCAGTTACTGTCTTTTTTTCATATCTGAGTTTTATTGGTGTTGCTTGCTAGCTGAAATTAACGTCAGTGGTGCAATTTGCCTAGTTTAAGAAGCAAAATTATTTCTACTTCTGCAATCTAGCTCTTTGTTCTGACTCTATGGAGTCCAAATGTGTGTTTTGGGAACAGGTGGTTGATTTCTTAAGTTTATTTGCAAAGATGAGACGGCCAGTTCTTGATACTGTGAAAAATGTGATATCACACTGGATGGTTTTGCATTGAGGGATGCTTAAAGACCAGATTTACTAATAAGATGGAAATCATGACTTCCCCAGACTCCCTTGTCTTCTATTCTAAAGAAGTAAGAGTTTATCTTAATGGAAGAGCAAACAGAAAAACTGAAAAATCTGTACTTTTTTTTTACTTTTTATATCTGGGTAATGATGTGAGAAGTCTTATGTCCAACTTAATAAACTCGAGAAGTCAAATGATTTATTCCAAATTCTGTGTTACTGTGGTCTTGTCTCAAATGAGTTCTGTCTGGGATTGCAAGGTAATAAAGTGCAGAATCCTTGGCCTTAAAAGCAAGAGCCACAGACTTAGTAACTTTTAATATTGTAAGCTATTATTGCAGGCTTCCAGTAGATATGTCAGTTAATCCTATAAAATAAACCTGTTCTGAAAACCCTGACTGCCACGTTAATAAATTGTCACTGTGAATTTGCTGTCAGTTCGTCACTGTCAAGTTGTTGCAGTTTGTTCCCCAGCTGAACAGTGTGAAAGCACTACTTCAACAGTTACTTTGAAACGTGCTTGTACCATGCTACTAATGCTGTAAAGTTTTATAGCCATGTGTTTAATTTACAGAAAATACACTTTCAAGTCAAAGAGCTCCACAGCACTCTATGTAGATTCTGACAGCGATGATGAGCCGTTGAAACGCTCTGTTGCCCATAGCCAAAGGTTGTGTAACATACAGAGTAGAGATCAGCAACAACTGCAAGAAGAGCCAGAAAAGGTAAGGGAAAAACCCACAAGCTTTCATGTACTAGATCCTGTATGTGCTCATGTCTGATGTGTGCTTTTTTTAGCATAAACTGAGTGAAATTGATGTCAGATGAGGTTTTTTTCCTCCTAATTAGCACTGCAGTGCTGGAAGGGAGTGCTTTGCTAATTGACCTCTCTCTACAGTTGTCTTGGGTTCCCACTGGGAACAGAGGTAATTGCATTGCAATTGAACTTGAGTTTTCAGGTTATGTATACCAGCTGCTTAGCAGTTTGGTCAGTCCTTTGGGTACCTTTCACTAATAATGTTCCTGGGCTGAGGTATAATGTGCTGTCAATAATAAAAGTATGCAGTAAAGTCCTTGATTAAATTAGATCCAGTACAAGTTGAGCTAAGCGAAGAATTCAGCTGAGAGAATTTCATGTACATCCAATCTGTGTCCTCTTTCAAGTGTGGCTTTTAAAATGCTGTTAGAATCTGAAGCTAAGAGTCTTTGGAGGCGGACACATAGAAGTGTGAAGAGACCAAATTCATTGGTGTAATGGTACAGTTCATTTCAAATTGCCTTTGAGCTTTTCCTTGTGACTAGTGTTAATGCTGCCAAGATGCTTTTTTTGCCTCTGCCAGGGCAGTGTATTAGCAGGTAGATGAGTTGCGTGGGAAGAAATGATGACCTAGGAGGGAATAGAAGCAGCTTAGAGGATTATCTTGCAGTACCACTTTCTTCTGTTAAAACTGGTGCAGGCCTAGTGCTTAGGACAAGTTTCCTGATCTCTGTTTCTATAAAACTTTTGCTTCAATAAAGTTTTTGACAATGCTCATAGGGTTATTTTAATCAAGCAGAGACTTGCAGCCTTGATTATGGCATTAAGGGACAGGTGTAAATTGGGATGAATAGCAGTAGGTAACGAGAGGAAGATATCTACAGTTCCTGATCTGATGGGAAGATCAAACCAAGGAAGGATCCTGACCCAGTATTTAATGAATGATAGATAATGAGTATTAAATTTTAGAAGATCCAGAGCTGGGAAGAGCTGCCAGTTTGATGAAGCTCAGAACTACAGATAAGAATGATCTTGACAAATGAGAGAAACTGCATAAAAATAGGAGGGGTTGTTCAGTAGGAACAAGCTAAAGGTGCTAATCTTATCAGGATTAATCAACTATAAATGTGGGATGGGAACAGTTGGGAAAGTAGCGGGCCTTCGGAAAGGGCATGAAAGGTGATGGTTAGTCACAAGGGCAGGCAGGTTGAAAGTGGAAGTATCTGGACAGAACCATAGCCTGCACGTTGTGTCACGTAACCCTCCTTTTTTCCTCAGCATTGAGCTTTAGCTGGAGTTCTGTATCCATCTTTGGGCTCTGGACTGAAAAGAATTAGAGATTAACTGGAGAGGGGCCAGAGGAGAGGAACATGAATGGTCAGAGGTCTAGAAAGGAAGATTTTGAGAGAAAGAGCAGGCAAGTGGTCTTCAGTTTGGTCTTTAGTTTAAAGAGAAACATAAGCAAGATTTGTGTCTTCAAGGAAGGGAAAGAAGTTAATAGAAATACTTGAGCTGTTTTCCGTGCCTGTGGTGGATAGAACGAGAAGTAATAGACTAAGTTGCAGACAGTCATTTTTAGATGAAATATTAGGGAACACTTCCTGATGGTCAGGATGTGTGGGGATGGAATGGATTGCTGTGGGAAAATACAGAAAACCCATTGCTGAAGGTCCTGCAACTGCTGTCATGCATGGCACATCTATGCTTGGCTGCAGCTGGGGGAAGGAAACAAGTTTGTCTTTTCTGTACATAAGAGGGACTTCAAAGATATTTCAGACTGTCCTAACTGATCCTTCCTGGAGTTTTGCTTGTGAGGAAGAGTAGGTAGTTTCTATCGCACAAGCCCTGTAAGTGCAGAAGTTGTGGGAATAAAGCATACTGATTTGAATAAGAAATTAATTACAGGCTTTACAGCCTGTTGTGGGAAAGAGACACTGGTGGTAATGATTCCACATAAATGATTTTATTCTGTGGCCATGCATAATGGCCAGTTCTCAACCACAGGCCTGACTGCCTGTTACCATTAACCAGGTTCTCTGACCTTCTCAGTGTTGCCCTGGGGAACCTGGTCCTGGTTTTTGGAAGTGGCAGCACTGCTGCTGCACCATTGCTCTTGGTATGATTCTCAAAACAACTGTGGATGGGGTTGCATTAAGGGCTCGGCGGTCACTTTGTCTGGCCAATACATCCCTTGCCAGGCACTCCTTGCAAAATGTCCCTGCAGTGTGGGAGAACAGCTGGAAAAGCATCTGGATATGGCACTGGGTTTTGGGGGCAAATAGCAGTTATCCAGCTAAACAGGGCAGAACTGCAATTCCTGTGATCTCTGCTTCTGCAGCTGAAGTAGTATTTGAAGGACTTCTTAAAAATGCTTACTTAAAGCAGCATGTCTTAGAGCCTAAGCTATTTAAAATCTATGCAAATAATGTCTAATAGAAAAGTTGTATTCAAATAATGCTCAGATGCTGCCAAGTCTTTAAAGTCCAGCCACTGAATTAGTGGTAGTTGTTGGCAGAGAGCCTGGAACTAGGGTTTGCTGAAGAGCTAAACCAGTTTTGATGTTGGTAGCCTACAGGTGCAGAGAGATAAATCAGAAAGCTTAAACAGCAGGTACTCTGCTTTACTTATTCAGTGCATAAATAGCTGTGAGGAGAGAGGTTTAAATTTGTCACTTCTAATTCTTGGAGGGCAACATGTCTAGAACAAGCAGTTTAGTTGGCTAATTCATTTGCTAATCTTTTTTGATAAGGTAGTTTTAATACAAAATGCTTGCTGTATTTGAGTAAAAAGCAGCAGTAAAAATGTATTTTTGTTCATTTTAACGAAGTTTTGGGATCCAACATAATGCAGTTTGGATTAAGACCTGGATAAGTACATTTTAATAGAAGCTATCTTACCCCATTTTTAACATAATATAGGAAAAGAAATTCTAAGCATATGGTAAATAGTGTAATTGTGTCAACATGCGTACATAGAGGTTAACCTCCTGATTAACAGTTAATATCAAAATGATTGAAATAACTATATTATTTGCAAGTCACTGTGGTGTAGGAGTTGATGAGCATCAGCTTTAGGAAAATGAACTATAAAAAGGAAAATTGAGATTAAGACTAAGGTGTTTTTTCTGTCTTCCAATTTAAAATCATTCTGTTCTCCTTGGGAAAGAATAATTCCCCCCTTTCCCTGTTAAACTGTTTTCTTACTTGGCTTGCAGTCCTGCCCTCCTCTCTGTACCCACATCAGGATTTCATATGGCAAATCTGCAGCATGAAACCTAATTTTAATTGCTCTTCATACCAACTCAATTTCAGTTTCTATTCTTCCATCCCTATATTCAAGTTCAGTTACTCTCATGTTGCTGCTTCATCCTTTGTTACCAAAGTTGCAATATCCCTGCTTGTATCTCAGCACTGACTTGCCAGGGGCTTGAGAATTCATCAGAACCTGAAGGGGAAACATTTGTTGAAGGAAAGGAAGAAGAAGGCGAGAGTTATCTTGTGTATGTTAATCCACAAGGCCTGTAAAAACTGGTTGTAGTGTATATGTAAATACTATTCTGTGGAGTAAATGTAGCTACAAAGGCTGTCTCTCCATTGAGTCTTATGTAACTATGTTAAATGTTGACAGTGCCAAGCTCCCACTCCCTGGGGTTAATAAAAATAAATTTCCACAGAAATGTAAAACTGATGTTATATACCTGTTTATTCAAACACTTAATCATAACTCCATTCATCTCTAGGGTTCAAAAAGAAGTAAAATGGAGGGTGATAAACCCGAACTCGGTAATGCTGGTTTTGATGGGATGAGCGAAGATGAGCTGCTAGCAGCTGTCTTAGAGATTAGCAAAAGGGAAGCTTCTCTGTCTCTGAGCCATGATGAAGATAAGCCCACAAGCAGCCCAGACACTGGTTTTGGAGATGATGAAATTCAGGAATTGCCAGAAAACCTGGAATCTATGGAGATGGAGAAACCCAAAACAGTATTAGACTCAGGTAAGGCAAAGTAACCATCTTAACTGGACTCTAGCAGGCTAAAGCAGGTTACTGATAACATCAGGTTGGTAATGGCTGGTGGTAGGAACAAGATGCAAGTGCACTGCTGAAACTGCCTGACTTCCTCAGAGTTTTAGGAACTTAAACTTTATAAATTTCCCTGAGCATAAAGCATTTAATTCATTGAACTGTGAAAATGTATTTTCTTGTAAGTCTGTCACCTCCATGATTCAAAGTTAATTTCCATTTTTTTCCTTTCTTGATTAACACATGCTTCCAGAGGTTCCTGTGCCAGACAATTCAATTTCCTAATATTTGGCCATGTTTAGAACTGACTCTTCCATAAGCAGGAAGTATTTTCATTTCTGTAACTGTTGTAGCAGCACAGTAGCAGTGTTCACGTGGCTGGTGTGCAAGAGGGCTGCATAAGACTAGAATGCTTTCATAAATGCAACTATTTTGTCACTAGTTACTAACGTATTTAACTATATCTCTATAATTTTTTCTAAGCTTTTTATGTGAGAGTAGACCTGTAAGCTTAAGAGACTCAAGTGATTTATGGCCTCTGAGAGAGACACGTGGTTGAGTACAAGGAGGAGCCTGTGTGATCTCAGTGCGGGGAAGTTGAGTCTTCCTTTAGCCAGCTGAAGGAAATATAAGTGGTTTATCATTTATTGTGTGCTACATGCTTTTGGTCAGGTTTTTAATTCCACTAGCATGGAAGAAGAGACCAACAATATGCTCGTGTCTTCTAAGAGCCAGGAGGTTAAATTAACAACAAAATACTCCACTTTTATCAAAAATGACACTTGTTTCAATGAACAACTCTTCACAGCCTTGATGGTGGAAGGCAGTGTATAAGAATAATACTATGTATGTGATCAGCATGGTTTGTGCTCTCCTTTTTACACAGTAATGTTGCTTATGCTGGTGTGAGAGGGAGCTGTGATAGAGTGCAGCCACATAAATGTATTTCTCTCCAGGTTTTCTTTGGAAAGTACAATGTAAATATTTGAAGGCTCTTTTGTGACTCGTAAGCAAAAAGTATGTGTTTAATATAAGTTCTGTATTTCTTCTTACATTGGAAGTTTTCAAAGGTCATGTAATAAATCCGTTTTTGTTTTTCATCTTAAAAGGATTAGACAGATGGATTATGGTTCTGGTATTGTTGGTCTTGTGTTTAAGGGTCCCAGATACTGAGACTGCCTTGTATTATCCTTGTTAATAACTAATCAGCAGATACTGAAGTCTGCACAGGACGAAACCATAAAGTTTCACATGCTGCTGCCTGGTAGCTGTTGGAGCAAATCATGACACTTTCTCAGTTGCAAGCAAGAATCAAAGTGTCCTGCAACTGCAGGACTCTATGCAGTGGTTGAATGAATGTTCATTGCAGATGTTTCGTGAGGCACTTCTGCTGTAGTGTTTACTTCAAAGGTGAACTAAAAAGTTACAGTCCTCATGCACCTTTAAAGCTGTACATGGTGTTCACAAGATTGAGCCTCTTACCTGAAGCAGAAGGTGGCACATTTGAACAGTGTTTTGAGTTTGTGCTTTTTTCCATCGTGCATATGGTTTGGTTTTAATTGTGGCTTCATCTGTAGTACTCCGAGGTGTAATATGCAATGCAAATTTTTATAATCCAAGGTTTCTTAGATAGAGAAATTCATGTGCCAGCTTCATGGCTGCAGAAACCTAGTGGTGTGTGGCTTTTGTAGTTAAACTTGCTGTTTCTGAGTGAACATAAAAGGCTAAGAAGAAAACAGGTTCAGGTATTAATCAAATGGTTCATTGTGCACCTGTTAAAATGAGTATAAGACTGTGCTTTGGAACTTTCTCCATTTGACTCTTGTTGTGGGTGTTTTATGGCGGGTGAGCTCCCTGTCAGTAGATGTCACTATGCTGCAAGGATTGTGGTGATTTAAAGCGGACTGAGCTGGTAACAAACAGAAGACCCAGCAAAGTGTAAACTGTACTTTGTGATTCCTCAGGTCCTGCCAATTTCACTGAGATAACTAAAGATTTTGATGAGAATAAGGAAAACAAAACTCCAGAAGGCTCCCAAGGGGAAGTTGACTGGCTGCAGCAGTACGATATGGAGAGAGAGAGGGAAGAACAAGAACTTCAGCAGGCACTGGCTCAAAGCCTTCAAGAGCAAGTAAGAAAAATAGTTTGCTTCCTTAAATTATTTTTCCCAACATTGGAAACCTGAAAGCTAAAGGAAAAGATTGCATTCAGGCTGCAAAGGGATTCTTCTGGGTTTTTTGAGATAACTAGATAGAAGAAGGTTTGGGTTTCTTCTAGCTCCAGTGTCAGGAGAGGGATGACACTAAATACATCTGGGCACATTTTGTGTGTGCTTTGAAAACTGTTCATCGAATCACAGACCCATAGATTTCTCAAAGCTCCTCACACGCTTTTGTACACCTGTTTGTCACATTATATTAAAAACTATGATAATCTGAACTAAACTCCTCCTCTCTGTCATCAAAAAGCCAGCCCACCTTTAGCTTCCCTGGCAGTTGCTTCTTGCAGTGTGTCCTGTCAAGATTCAGGGAAAGAGGCAGGTTTCAAAGCCCAAGGCTAAGAATGGCCATGTCAGGTCAGGTTGAAGATGTGTCTATCCTAGCTGTGTTTCTGGTGCTAGCAAGTAGGGGATGCTTAGGGAAGAATATAGGAACTGAGCGTTTATGTGATCCTTCCCTGTCAGTAAAGTGGAAAAAGGATCCCAAATAATTTAGTCTAAAACAAGTCCTTTTAAGTAGGCTTGGAAAGAATGGGGTTCTTGAGTTGTGTGCTAGCTGTCTGTATTCCACTTGAATTGCAAGACCTGTAAACTGATTTTTACAAGTTTAACCAAGCTGCTGAGAATAAAGCAAGCACTTAGCCAGGTCTTTCTTTAAATAGGTGCCCTTGTCTGCTCTCCATTAATACCAAAGCTGTCATGGTTTTCCTTATGAGATCTGATGTTTCCATGGCTCTTGGATTTTTCTCTCCCATTACTCATTATGAGGTGCTGGTTGGTATGTTCCATGCCAGATGTAGCTTTGATTCAGCAGTGCCGAGTAGTTTAACAAAGATTCCCAAATCCTTTAGAAATAGCAAGATAAAAGACCTCATGCTAATAATGTAAAACTGCCCTTTGAGTGTGTTTCTGCTACAGTTCTGAAGCAAAAATCTGCTATTCTAATGATTTGGGCATGGAAATGTGGTAGCTGTGGTTATCTCGATTTGAAATACATAGTTGGGGTGCTGCATTCAGGTGTGCTGAAAGCACTCAAACCCTGAATTAAGGAGCCAGCTCATTAAATATTATTGTCTGGCTTGCTGTAGCTCTGGGCTTTCAAGAGTGGTGGGAGGAACAGGGGCAGAGCATTATCCAAACATTAGAAGTGTTTGTTGACTTGAGGTTTCTTTGCTACTTGGTCATGGTAATATTTTTAATACCTGGTTGTTTAGTGATGTCTTTTTGCATCCTGCCTTTGTGGATTACACCTGTTACATAGAACCACTGGCTCTACTTTCAAATGGCTTAAAAATAACAAAATCTGTCAGGATTTAATGACCGTGTCCTCAGCTGGCTTTGGTCAGAAGTAGACTAAATTTTGCCGAAGTGTGAGGAGCTTTGTGTGAATGTGACAGCTTTCCTGAGCAAAGGGTTGCAAATTCATTCAGATGCTTTTCAAATTAATGATCCAGGGAAAGCATTTGCTGTTACTGGAGACTCGCTCTGCTGCATACCAAACTTCAGGAGCTTTGACAAGCCTTAATGAAGGTTTGTCCCAGGTTCTGTTGCACGGGAACATTGGACTCTCGCTGGTTGCAAACATTCCTTCACACAGAACCTTTAATTTACAATGTCAAGTTTGTTGTAGAAACCAGAGCAGCACAGTTTCAATGGAAAAAGAGCACCACAAGAATTTTAAACAGTGAAATGTCTCAATGAGCTAAGTTTTGTTCTCTCCCCATTAGGAGGCACGAGAACAGAAAGAGGATGATGACCTCAAACGAGCCACGGAATTAAGTCTACAAGGTGAAACTTATTTAAGTTCTTCCAGTATGTTGCTTTTGAGAGGAAATTGATATGTGTGTATGAGTGCAGCTCCTGACTGTCAGTAAGACAGCTGGGATTCATGTTCTTTTGGTGTGTACTTTGTTGTGTTTGGCTGCGCTCAAGGTCAGTTTTTCTTGTTCTTGGTTGTGAAAGCAAGTGCCAGGAAAAACTTAATCTGAAAAATTACTTACTTCAGTCTCTTGAGTTTTTACTTAGATGTAGAGATATACAGAGAGATATGTGTAATATATTGTATGAACAATAATACACAATATACAATAATGCATAATATTAATTTAGAGAAACCACAATGGATCTTGAAACTTTGCATTCCCTGCAAAAGCCAGCATGCTCGTGGCCCTAGCCAGAACATAAGGATTATTTGTTACTTGCATTGGTATTTTAGTGCTGATTAATGAATGTCCTGGCCTTGCCTGGAAAAATGAATCAGTGCTATATCTGTCAGATAGGGGATGGGAGGGAGACAGGCCTCACTGCAAGGTATAGCTGTTGGGGGTGAAGAAAGAAACCCAAAGCATACTATCTGTCTCCTCCAGATCCAGACAGTGCTGCAGGCCTCCTCAGGCGCTGTTCAACATTTGTGTGAGGCTGGCATGCAAGTGATTTCATACAATCTGGCAGAGCAAAGCATAACTGAGAGAAAATTCCTGCTCCAAAGAGGGAGCGGGAGGGATAATAAAGTATTGTGTTAAGATACTTGTAGTTGCTCGGGGCCTTTTAAAGGCCCTCAGTTGTTACTGGATGAACCTGTGTCAGCTTCTGAAGGGAAGAAAGATGAATGCTGCTTAGGCATCCCTCACCCTGAGGTCTGGCAGACTGAGTGACCAGTCCCTCTTGGGTTTTCCTTGATTCCTATCCAAGAAGAATTCAAGGCTAGAAATCCTTCATCCCCTTGATTTGCAGTTGCTTGGCTTAAACACGAGCATTTCCTTGCTACTGTCTCGTTTGTAAGGTGTCAGGAAGCAGTTGTTCAAGGAGATGAACTTAATCTTGAATGCAGAGCTGGTAGCATTTGTCTTAAGAGGGATCCCAGTGATGCTGTAACCAAAGAACCAGCAGTCATCCTGGCACCATTGGTGAAGTGGCATTTAGCAATTCCTGTGGCAGGTGCTTCATGCAGAGACCTACCAAAGGGTTTCTAGGCTGTAGTCTACCTTACAGCCCAAGTAAGTGTGGAAAGCAGCAGTAAAGGATTGCCAGTTAAGCAAGGGAGTTATCTATAAACTTCCCAAGATTATACTATTCCAGTGACTGATTATTTAACAGGACAAGCAGTGTGAGAATCTCTTTGGCAAAACATCTCCATCACAGCTGGCCTGATAGTCTCTTGAAAACAGACCAGAAAAAATTCCTGAGCAGTGTCCTGTTAATCTCAACTTCTCATCCACCCAGGACTCCATAGCTTTAATTTAACTGGTGAAAGCATAGCTACTTCTCCTAATGAGTACTGTACAAAGTCTTCAATTAGTTGAGTAGCTGCAGAACCCCGGGAAGTTTGGAACAGCGTGTACGGGGAGCAGTGGTGCCTTCCGGCTCTTTACAGAAAGCTGCGTGCATTTTGCTCAGCCAAGCAAACTGGAAGTTCCTGTGGTTAGCAGCCTTCTTACCATGGAAAACAATGAAAAGATGCCTGCTGCCAGCAGTAGCATTTTGATGCCAGTTTTAGTTCAAAAATGCACTTTGTTAATGCAGCTTATAGTTAAAACTGTAATTCATAGCTTCTTGTTGCAGGAACTCGCAGTTCGCTGACCAGTCTGGCTGTCCTTCTTTTGCTGTCTGTCCTGTCTGCAGCCCACTGGTGCTCCAGAGCCAGCTGGGTGTTAACTGCTCTTTTATCATCCAGCTGTCATTGCCACAGTGCCCTTTTGGAAAAGTATGAGGGAGATGGTGCTAACATTAATTCCAAGATACTTAACTGTTGCTCTGACAAGATGGAAAAGGGAAAGAGCTTTTCTTTGGAAATTCCAGTATCCCCTGTTTTCCTTGAAAATGAAGCTTGAAATTTTATTACACCTATTTAGGTGATTCACCTGTTGTGAATTCCTGTGTGGTCCACAGCTTCTCACGCAGTTATCATTGTTTCCTTGCTATCTAGAGTTTAACAGCTCTCTCCTGGACAGTGTTGGCTCTGATGAAGACTCTGGGAATGAGGATGTTCTTGACATGGAGTATTCAGAAGCTGAAGCAGAAGAGCTGAAAAGAAATGCTGAGGTGTGATCCATGATTTCAAAAGCCAAATAAGAAATATAGCTGTTCTTTATAATATTGAAGGTAGTTTTACAGAGCGGGTGTAGAGGCTAGAAAGGTCTTTTATATTCAGAAGTGAAAACATAGAAAATTTTCTATCCATAAGTCTTGCTGTGTTACTTTAATTACAAAAAACCCCCAACTGAAACCAAAGCAAACAAAACTCAAAAAAAAAACCAAAAACCAAAAAACCAGACAGCTGCAGAGACCTTCTGAGTTTCTCTAAGAAACTCTTTATTGTCAGTGAATTCTAAAAGTAACGTTTCCTGGTTAAGAGAGGATTAAATAATAAATTGTCAAAACCCATTGAATAGATGAGCATGTTTCCTGCATGTGAGGAGGGTGTTGTCCACTGACATCACAGGTGCAGGACAAGAGACTTTGAGCTACATATCCGGTATTAGCTGTTGAATCTGTGTACCATTATCAATGGTGTGTCTTTGATATTTCAGAAGTAAGCATGGTGTTCCTTTTTGGCTTTTCTGTTTATTTGCTGGATTAATTCTGACATCAGTGGAAGTTGCTCAGGAAATGGTTGTTTAGAAAACTTTGCAGTGTAGAGCTCATGTCAGCATCTGTTCTGAGGTCAGAGAGGCTCCTTTGCATGTTCACTGGCTTGCTGATAGATTAAATACACATTTCCCACTTCTGGAAGGACTCCTTGTTTGGTGTGAAGCAGGGTGTCTGTTTCTGTAATCCTTCGTTGGGTTGCAGCTTTGAATACAGTAGCCAAAGTTGATATCACAGGTATAAATCATCTTGTCCCTAAGTTATGTGGGTAAAAAAAGAATGCTTGAAAGCTTTAATTGTACTTTTTTTTGCCCCCAGACAGGAGAGCTTCCTCACTCCTATCGTCTCATCAGCATCGTCAGCCATATTGGAAGCACATCATCTTCAGGTAAAAGATGCCACATTTTACTCTTCATCTCTTGCCTAGCTTGAAAAGTCTGTAATACAGAATTACCGCAGCAGAATTATTTGTAGGGAAGAATTCAGGCAGCAAAGCAAGTCTTCTGTCATGACCTGCTGATGGGGGAGCAGCTTGGGAATGTCATGGTGCATAACTACAGCATGTAGGAAACGTACAGCTTATGGGCTCCTTAGCATTGCTTGTGCTTAGCATTGCACCCTGCATCAGTGATTGAGGGACCAGGATCTTTAAGGGTCTTTTAGTCTTTAAATCTGACATAGGTGGCTGGACCCCAGGGTACCCAGCTAACCAGCTCACTGGTCAAAGTGCAGCATGGAAATCTGTGCAGAGAAGTTGTGGCTGCCCCATTCCCAGAAGTGTTCAAAGCCAGGTTGGATAGGGCTCTGGGCAATCTGGAGTAGTGGAAGGTGTCCCTGCCCATGGCAGGCAGTTTGGAGCAGGATGATTGATCTCTGAGGTCCCTTCCAACCCAAACCATTCTGTGATTCTCTGTTGTTAAGGTCATTATATCAGTGATGTCTATGATATCAAGAAGCAGTCCTGGTTCACCTACAATGACCTGGAAGTGTCTAGAACTCTAGAGACCACCGTTCAGTGTGACAGAGACCGAAGTGGATACATCTTCTTCTACATGCACAAGTAGGTGTCTTGGGGAATTCTGGTGCTAGAAATTACCTGCCGATTGTGAGGAAGTGGGCTTCTCTTCTTCCTCTGGTCCTCTGCTGGGATGAAAAATATCTCCAGCGTGACAAAATTGAAGTGCTCTTAGTTCAGAGGCGTGGGATTGTATGTCAGTAATACATAGCATTTTAACAAATACATTAAATTGTATTTTAAGAATGGGATTCAGTGTCTCAGTGCACGTGTTGCACCAGGAATCATAATGGAGCTTGGGTTTTTTCCTTAAGTGCTGCGATATTTGTAAATGCCCTTATCCCTGCTCCTACCAGTTGTGTTGTTGCAGCCACGGTCATCTCAGGACATAGACAAAATAAGGTTTGTAGGTAGAAATTAAATATTTTCAGGCACACAGAACTGAAGGTTTGTCCCCCCTTTTCTGTCTTTACTAGTGCTTGGAGATGTCAGATAAGACGTCTCTCTTTGCCAGGATCTGTGACGCTTGAGTTTGTGGAGTAAATCCAGTTGCTGATTCCCTCAGGACTGTCTTACGTAGTGGTTTGTTGTTGTACAAAAGTTTCACTGTTGGTCTTTCCTTCTGTTCTAGGGATATCTTCGATGAGTTACTAGAAACAGAAAAAAATGCACAGCCACTTAGCATGGAAGTAGGAAGATCGGTTCGTCAGCCTCTGTGAAGAATAAAACACCTTGTTCCTCCTGAGGAGCAAGGAAGATTCTGAACTTGTGCCAGACATGCAGGAGTAACAAACAGCTCAGGGCCAAAACATGAGACAAAAGGTAGAAATATGGGACGCTCAGTTTGTTGAACCATCTGTGCAAGTCCTGGGCCTGAACTACGTGTTTAAACCTTGACATCCAGAGAGATCCTCCTGTGGTGAAATTTTTAATGTTTCTCAAATAATTTTGTCAGCATGGAGCCTTAAAGAGTTGTAACAAGCCACAAGACTACAGCTGCTGATAAACTGGTTTAAAAAATAGTGCAAAAAGAGACTCAACTTTAAAAGCCCATTCACACATGAGACGTGAGTGGCGAAGATTTACATATCACTCGGCGCTTTTTTGTTTTCTCCAAGAGCAGTTTAAGCAATAGACTGTAACCTGGCGTGTGTTGTGTTAGTAATATTCACTGGAAAGCCAGATCACTGAGCAGCCTCTTGCCAGTCATCTGGCTAACAGGCATTTTGGAATCACTCAAGCTGATGCGTTGTGACATTCATGGGTTTGTAAGCGCTCCGCTATTTACGTGCGGTTCCAGGAAACAAACTGTCGGTGCTGTGGAATGTATTGATACCTGGTGGCAGCTCTGTTGTTTTTTTACACCATTCACTGTCATCCTCATTTAGATGTGAGATTATATATGTGATTTCTTTTGTTTTACAAATCTTATTATTTGATTGCATTTTCTCCATGAGGTTGTTGCATCAGTGCCGTTTGGAGAGGCGAGGTCTCTCGTTGGGTGTGCCGTGTTTCACACTGGAGTTGTGTTGCTTAGGGCTGCTCTGATGTGACTCTGGGATAGCTGAGTACGTGGCAGGAGGTGAGCACAGCCTCTTTGCATATTCTGGGAGGGAAAGAGCGTTCTGGCGTTACCCTTCCTGTGCAGCACCTGGCACTTGAACTGCTCTGTGATTGAAGCGTGGTCTTGCCATGGTCTTGTGTCACCCCAGGGTAAGAGGCTCGGTACTGCAGCCGTGCCTCTGTTCTCCTCTCTGAGGAGTGCAGAGTGCTCAAACTGTGAAACTAAACCAGGTGGAAAGCTTTTGGAAGGCCCTTGTTCAGCATTCACAGAATATGGTTAGGAGGAAGAGATGCTTTCTGCTGGGTTTAGAAGCATGATGCTCCTTTTATAGCTTGTTTCAGCAGTGTGGGGAGAAGCCTATTAAGTTCATTTTTTTTCAGCACCTTTGCACTAATTTAGCAGGGGCAGATGTTTCCTTTCACTGACATTTACTCATTTCAGAGAAGTTGTTGCTGTAAGCAGAGTAGTTGCTCTTGTTTTGGCCTCTAGTTCTGATTTTTGCAGCCTGAGTTTTAGAGGTGAAAGACTTCCTTAAGGGAAAAAAAGATCACCTTTTTTGCCGTTGCGATAGTCTCTGAGTTTTTTAAACTATCATTAGGAGTTTCTCAGGAATAAATCGGCTGCAGCAAAGCAGACAAAACCATCAATTTAAGAGACAGCAGGCACCTTTCACGGGCACTTCCACACTAGAGCTTATCCTGGCAGGCTGGCAGGGCGCTGCCTCAGGGACCTCTTCCCACGTGTGTGTGCAGCAGCAAGCGACAGCGAGTGACGGCGTCGGTGTCCTCCCCACCCCAACACTTGGGGAGCCCTGGTGGGGTGAAGACTGACCTCCCTCCCACTTCCCAGGTGTGGGACAAGCACAGGGGCCCTGGTCACGGTGGCATCTTCCTGGTCTCTGAGCCAGGAGCGAAGGTTTGGTTGTAGGCATGCCAGAGCATTTATCTGGTGAGATGCAGCCCGAGGGGGGTGTGTGTGTGTTAATTTATTACAAAGCATTATACTTTTCTATTGTCAATACTCATTTTGGTCAAATTCTGGGCAATGGGAAGAGGTGGTGACGTGGGAGTTGTCCTTTGAACTGATCGCCCTGCGAATGTGATGGACTGCTCCGTCCAGAGGGCAAACCTGTTTTCCCCAAGCACATCCTATGCTTGTGCTGTAAATAACTGGTATTCCTGTAGTATCAGAAGTCAGCTCTGCTTTTTTGGGTGACTAGGTTGTTTTTACAAGGTGCTGCACTCCAGTTAATTTATAATAAAAGCAAACATCGCCTGATTTTTCAGTAGAGTAACTTTTGTTTAAAACCAGTTTTGTTTGGATCAAGGTGCAAAAGCTGATGCTTGAAACCAGTGCTCCTTGTTTTATGAAAAGTTCTTGCTTGTTATTCTAGTCATTAAGAATTTGCAGACATATACTATAATTTAAGCTTTTTTGTTTGGCATACAGCAGCTCAGTTGCACCTTCACCGGGGCAGGAGTGTCCACAGAGCCCCTTCCTTGCAGAAGCCAGCTTTTTCCCTGCCCAAGAGCGGTGGGGAGGGTGATAGGTGTGTAATCCTCAAAAAATGTGCTGCCCATCAGTTGTGTCATTCCCACTGCTCACGCTGTTGCAGCAGAAAGTTCAGTACGGTTGGCCCTTCCATGTGGGATACCTGTCCTTGGGTATAGGTAGGTGAAGCTTAGTTGTGGGCCCTGAACATGTACTAGCTCTTCCTCAGTTAAACATTTACCCACTTCTGAATCAACCTAGTTTAGTACAAGTGTGATTCAGCACAGAAACTCAAGGAACTCCCATCCCTCTGTTCCTCTCATCCCTTCGTTGTCTGGCTGCGATAACTTGCTCTTGATTTACACCCCTCATCTGAGAGGGGCAAAGCTTTCGTGTCAATGAACTGGAGCTTGTGTGCGGGTCCCTGGGGAGCCCTGGCCAGCGGGGCTGCACAAAGAGCCTTTGCAAAGCAAGGACTGGTTTCCCAACCAGAGCAGCAGAGTGGGACTGACGGGAGGAGAGAGCAGAGCTCTGCAACACCTGTGGCCTCCTCTTCCCCCCGCTGCTCAGTGCAGCACAGATAAGATCGCCCATGCATCTTCCTGCCCGTCCTGCATCCAAGGAAGGGCTGATCGCCAGCTCAGCACTTCCTGATGCGGCTCACCCTGGCACGAGGCACGCGGGGAATGTCGTGCTCCGGGGAGGGGGCTGGGAAAAACTCATCTGCTTTGTTTTTAATGGAGCTAATTATCCCTGTAATTGCCCGCCAAAGAGAGAAAAAGGGGTGCAGGACCCCTGGCAGCTGCTGTCCATGTGGTTTTGCTGCCAGACTCCAGCCTTGCCTGCCGCTGACTTCTGCCTGCACCCTGACTTTCTGGTTCTTTACACTGTTGATGTGGAGCAGTGCTTTTCTCTGTGTTTTAGCAGACCTGTTCCTCTCTATTCTTTACAGTTTTTGCTCTTGGGTTCCCCTGCCCGTTTTTAAATGATGTGTAGATAGATTTTTGTGAAATTAAAACCTCTTTATTAACCCTCTATTGATATGGAATCTTATTTCTGCTGGCTCTCGATGGGCACTGCACCTCTGCCTCCCCTTTTGCGTTGGGACTTTGCTCGGTCGCCTGGGAACATCCTGTGTGTGTTCAGTGCCCCTCAGCACACGTCCATCCTGGCTCCCCTGACAGAGATATGTCCCCATGGGGGCCACCCCAGTGCCTCTCAGCATCCCTGTAGAGCCCAAGTAGAAGGGAGATGCTCTCCTCCCCTCCTGAGTCGAGGACAAGTGCTCCCTGGTGTGTGTCCCCACGGGCACGCTGTCCCCTCATTTACCTTTGGTTCCACACATGTATTTACTGCAGTTCAGGCGATAAGGGAGGGAGTGGCTCCAGCTGTATACTGGACCTTTAGCCTGGAGCTGCGGCTGCCGGGATGGGGTGGGATGGGAGAGTCCTGGCTCCCTGAGCATGCCCAGCCTGTGCCTCACCTCTGAGCACAGCAAGGACAAAGGAAGGCCTCAGGGAAAAGGAGGTGAGGGCTGGGCCCTGGGATTGGAGGGGAGAGACCACAGCCCTGTTCTTAAAATTAATTTTATTTAATAAAGAGCTGGGATTGTCCCTGTGCCCAGGCTCCTGCCCTAGAAGAGTCCTTTGTCCTTCTTGAGCTTCTGTTGTTTCCACAAGGGCAGGCTGCTGAAGGCGGAGCGGTTCATGCCAAAAACAGCCTGGAAGTCCCCATCGGAGAGGTGGTCCTGGGGCCAGAGAAAGGAAGTTGAGCTGAACAACGGGGGGGGCTTTCCCTGTCTCCCCCTCCAGCAGCCCCCGGCCTCATCTTACCTCCTTCCTGCTGGGATCCACACCCCGGGGCAGGTCCTCGGCTGAGGTGTTCACCAGCACATCCAAGGGGAAGGTCTCCAGTTTGGTGGGGATGAGGGTGGTGGAGGCAGTGAAGATCTCTTGCCTGGATGTGAGCACCTGAATCGGGGTGCAGAGTCACGTCAGGGCCTGGCCCAGGGATGGAGGCAGCAGGCTGGCTCCAGGTGCCTGCTCCCTGGAGAATCTGTCCTTGCTGCTCCTCCTGGCACCTGCCAAGGGGAATGGGGGGGACTTTCTGTGCCCAGCTGCCCTTCTCCTTGTGCCACTTACTGAGGTGAGCTCCCCAAGGCTGCTGTCATCACCCAGCTCAGCTCTCAGCGTCTCATAGGATTTTTTGTCCTGGGAAGAAGATAAAAGTGCTCAGCCCCTCAGCACAGGCTGCTGCCCACACCCTGGAGACGCACATCTGGTCCCATCTGCAAAGGGACTCCCTGCTTTTTCCAAACCCCCTCCATGACTCACGTCCCAGTTGAGAGGGTCCCAGGCCAGGAACCAGCCGGTGAAGGTGGGGGGCTCATAACCCTGCTTCACCACAATGATGGGGGTGTCAAGGTCACGCCCACTGGGGTGGCTCCGCAGGTACTCCTGTGCCATCACTGCTGCTGCCTCCTTCTCTGACTCATTGGCGCCTTTCCCGATCCAGAGGAAAACCTGCAATAAGGTTACAGTGCCCACCACTGGGGTGAGATGGAGCCCTCTGGGGCCATGGTTGAAGGCGCACGGGTTCTGTCCCTGGGGAAAGACTCTGGGAGTCCATCCTCAACATTTCCTGGAGCAAGAAGACTGGAAAAAAAACATCATGGGGCCAGGAAGAGGCAGGTTTCCAGCCTCCCAACCCACCAACTGTGCCTGATGCAGGTCCTCCAACCCCAGGAACATCAGCTTGGGGGATCAAAGGTCTGTCCCCCACTCCATGATCCCCCAGCTCACCTGGTCCCAGGTGTCCAGTAGGTAAACATCATTCTCCTCCAGGTCATCCTGGGTGAAGTCCATGATCTCCGTGGCCAAGAAGGTGCCTGTCTTGTTGGAGCACTCAAAGAGTCGGGGTGACACAGAGGGGTTCTCCTCCTGCAGCCTGAGAGGGTTCAACGTGAATGAGGCTCACACTGCTTGGGAACTGGTGGCCCATTTTACCCCCAGCTGTGGGTAGGGACAAGACTGGTACCTCTTGCTGCTGGCATATTGGGACTTGCCCCCCAGGGCTAGCCAGAACTCAGGTGGCTCCTGTCCTTCTGCAATCACTGGCTTCTCCATCTTGGAGATTATGTCGGCCACAGTCTTGGCCATCTCACGTTCGTCCCCACTGCAGCCCTGCCAAACGAGCACAGCTGCTCCATCACTGGCCCAGGCCAAAGAGGAGGAAGAGGAGGTGGGGACACTTCTCTTGAGGGTGGCAGCACACACGCCAGTGCCCAGCAGTACCCACCTTCCCATACCAGAGGTAGCAGCAGCTGGGCGTTTTGAGCACAAAGACGTCATTGGAGTTGAGGGAGGAGGCGCGGACGGGCACCTCGAAGGCCTTGGTGTTGTACTCGTTGGTGCCGTGCACTTGGAAGAGGCGCGTGGAGGGCGCGGGCTCCGTGCTGCCCGCCCGTGACGTGCCACCCTGGGGGACAGGGACAGGAGGTCACCACCAGTGCCACGGTCTCAGTGGCCTGCCCGTGCCCCAGCAGCCCCGTGCTCACCGCATACACCACCAACTTGCCCTTGAAGATGGCCATCAGATGGGCCGGCTCCTTGCCCATGGTGACACGGATCTGCACGGGCTCGTTGTTGTACTTCTGGTCCAGGGCGACGGCGTGGTAGGCAGAGGCGGCCAGCTCATCTGTGCTGGCTTGGCGACCCTGGGCAGGGCAGAGGGGGCTCAGCACCCATCGCAGCCCCCCTTCCCCTCTTGGGAGAAGGCAACTCTCATGCTGCTCCCAAGGGGCGGAGCGCCCTCAGTCCAGGGAGACGCACCCCTGTGCCCCACCCATGGGGCAGTGACCTGGAGGTCTCACCTGCCAGAGGTAGATGATGCGGTGCACCTTGGGCCCCACATAATAGGTGTAGAGCACCAGGTAGCAGTCCCCACCATAGAAATGGCCCAGCCACTTCTTCTCTACAGGCACCAGCTCATTGTTCTCCACACGCCAGACCTGGTGGGACAGGGGATACTGCTGTCAGGGCTGGTGCATCCTCCTGCCCTGCATACCCTGGACCCCACACCATCCCCTGGTATAGCAGAGGGAGTGCCTGGGAGGGTCCCACATTCTTCCATGGCCACCCTACCTCCACTTCTCCAGATCCATCATCCACCATCTTCTGCTGGGCAGCCATCTGGGGCTTGGCGTGCAGCGTTGTGGCGTCAAACTTCACCTGCTCCACCTTGGCTGTGGGGAAGGGCAGAGGGGTGAGTCAAATCCCTCTGGCCATAGGGGCTCCCCACAG
Organism: Monarcha castaneiventris obscurior; assembly: GCA_026261815.1. NCBI lineage: Eukaryota > Metazoa > Chordata > Aves > Passeriformes > Monarchidae > Monarcha > Monarcha castaneiventris. The sequence goes on from JAMPIT010000467.1 coordinate 7,187,586, forward strand.
CCCCCCCATCCCAATCCAAGAAGTCCTGCCACACTGGAAGGAGACACTCACCCACTTTGCCCACAGTATGGGTCTTGCCCAACCCACTGGTCTGGCCGGGGAGAGTCCATTTTTGGAAGAGCTGCCTGAAAACAGCTGACTCAGACCCATCATTCTCTGTTTCCACGCTGGTGCTGTTGGGGTAGTTCTTGGCTTTGATGAAGCCCTGGTGAGATCCAAACACAGAACGTGGGCATGGAGTGCCTGGCACCTCAGGGGGCAGCCAGGCTGTCCCACAACAAGCCCCTAACCCAGCTCTCACCAGCGCCCTGCTCATTGCCTGCTGCTTCTCCTCCTTGTTGGCATTTTTGCCCTTCCAGACGAAGATCCTGGTACCTCCTTGATCAAGGATGTAGCAGTCCTTGGAGAAGGGGCAACAATAGAAATCAAGACTTTAGGCAAAGTCCACCAAATTTGGCTTTTGAAGGATTAAAGCTGCCAAGGAAATTGGGCACCCCCAAGCATCCCATGGGTGACAGACCTCGTGCAGGAGCATGTCTTGAGTTAGGGGTCGAATTGCCACCTCCTGTATGACCAAGTTCCCGCTGGCGTTGGAGACACTGACAGGAGGAAAAGGGAGGAAAAAAAGAGTGAGAAAATAGCTTGGAAAACCCCATCCCCATTACAGGGTGGTAGGGTTTAGTGGGGGTGTCCCCTCCCCATCCCCTTCCCCAGCCAGATCATGGCACAGGTGGTGGCCAGGGACTCTCTTTCTGTGCTACAAACCTGGTTTGTAGCTTTCCCTGCCAGGCAGCTCACTCATGGCCACAAGGAGGGACAGACGGGTGTCAGATGTTATGGGGCCACTGAGGGGCATTGCCACAGCATCTAAGGGTGATGCTTGCACAAGCATCTCTATTGGGTACCAATCCTCTTGGCACCAGGGATTCCTCTTGCTCCAATGGCACCCAAAGGACCTATCCCCACCCCTGCTATGGCCTTGACCCTTCTTGGTGTCTGTCCATGGGGCTGGGAGCTGTGTGACACACCAGAGATGGCTGCTGGCTCCCTCTGGCGCCATGGAAAATGCCCCCGTGGGTAACCCCACCCAGCAACTCACTGGTAGAGCTTGAGGGAGGACTTGAGAATCTGGTCCACTTTGTCATCAGGGATGGCTGGCTGGATGTCCCTCTTCTCACCCAGCACATGCTTAAGGACCTTCATGAGTCCTGGTGAAGCATCCTCATCCTCACCGTCCACTACGCCCACCTTGGCACGGCCCCCACGCTCCCGGTCCCGGATATCCTTGGCCAAGGTCATTGCCTGCAGCCAGGGGAGAAGGGATAAGCCCAGATCAAGGAGGGGGTGGCTGGCGACCCCCCTTCCTCCAGGAGGGGACCTTGGGACCCCCTGGCCATACCCTCAGCCTCTCGTTTCGGTTGCTCTCAGGGCCATTCCACTGGATGATGAGCTGGCCCAGGTCCAGCAGGAACACGTCCCCTCTGTTGAAGCTTTTCCAGCTCATCTCCACCTGCAGCAGGATGCGGATGGGAAGGGTGGGTGTCGAGCAGCAGAATGCCTGGGTCCCCATGGCTCTGCAGCCCCACTCACTCAGGAATACAGGCCTCCAGCCTATATTCCTCCTCCCTACCCTGAGAGGCACTTTTTGGGGAGCGATAGCTCCTGAGGAACGGCAGCATCATCCCACACCCACTCTCTGTGCCCTACTTGAAGGCAGCTGTGTCTGGGGGAGCTCTGGCCTGATCCTGATCCAGACTCCACACATCCCATGGCTCACCTCTCCTGCTGCCACATTCTTCTTGCCCTTCACGTGCAGTAGTCGCTGGACGTTGTAGGTGTTTGTCTCCACATGCTTCATGCCTGAGGCCACCCCACCCTTCTTATAGCTGGGAGGGGACAGACATGGTGTCACCCCTGGGTTCCCCTCCTCACACCACTGGGGTCTCCCTCCCACCACCTCTGTGCACAGGGAGGTGTTCCATACACATGGTAATGGATAGATGGAGCCCAGCTCCAGATCCTCCTCCTTCCTCCCCCACCTCACTGGGACAGAGCTGTCCCATCCCCACGGGGGATGTCTCCACAGGGCCCCTCCCCACTGTCACCCACCATGGGAGCTGCTCCCCAGGGGTGACCGACATACATGAGTCCCTGCTTGAAGTAGGCGCGGAAGGTCTCGCTCTCGTGCCCCTGGACCTCGCGGTGCTGCACGGCCACTGAGCCCAGGTGATCATCCATCTGGGTGGTGTAGATGGCGGCCGCCCCCTGCTCATCCTGGCTTGACTCCTTGCCCAGCCAGTAGTGGATGTCGTAGCTGAAGTTGCTCCCAGACTTGCGTGTCTGCAGGACACCGGTCCCCGCTAGAAGAGCCCCTGTGTCCCCAGGCCACGCTGGCCATGGACACCCCTCCCTGCCCCCACCCCCTTCAGGGCAGAGCCCATTCCCGGTTCCCTGTGTGACCCCTGACTGCCCTACCGACAGCAGGACGTAGCAATCCCCCTCATAGAAGTTGCCGTAGCTTTTGGTGGGCACTGGTACCATCTCCATGTTCTGCAGAAGGAAGGGACACATCAGCCCTGGTGGGAAAACCCCCACTCCAGCCCCATCACCCCACTGCCCCCAGCACCACGACCTGCTGGGTTTAACCCTGGATGCTGCACTGAGACCCCCAAACCCAGGTACTGAGGACACAAAGGGAGGATCTTCCCTCACAGAGACCCCCCACAAGCAGCCCAGTGATGTGCCCCCGTCCCCACCTCGATTCGCCATATCTGGATGCCCGGCGTGGTCTTGTTCAGTGTCTTGGTGACTTTGGCGCTGAGCTCCACCATGGTGACAGGTACCACCGGCAAGGGGACCTGCCAGCATCGGCAACACCCTCGTTAATGGCAGACAGTGTCATTAAGAGCTGGGACACAGCCAACCTGCTGTGCCATCTGCTTCCCTGCTTGCTCTGCAGACAGCCCAGCTGTAAACCCCCTCTGTACGGAGCTGCATCGGGCAAGGGCACCCCCAGCACCTCGGTGTCGGGTTTGTGGGCACGCAGGTGGGGCTGCCATCCCCTCAGCTTGGCTGGCACTGCAGCTAATGGGTCCGTACCAGAGTCCAGGGTGCGCAGGCACCGGGTCCCGTAAGCGCCCCAGTGCCCTGCCCTGTCTCCAGTCATGGACAGCGCTTGTACAGGGCACCCACAGTGCAGCAGCACCTGTGCAGTGGCCTGTTCCTCCCCAGGACCAGCAGGAACTGGCCCTGCTCAGCCTTGTCCTGGCACGTCTTGGCATGAAGTGGAACAGCATGACATGGCCACTGCTCACACACACAGCACACACAGAGATACACACACACTGCCTGCTTCAGACCCCCTGCTTCTGAACCCCCCAGCAGATCCATGCCCCCCAGGGAGGGCACATCCTGGCCCCACAGGGGTGCTGAGAGTGCCAGTGCTGCCGAGGTTGTCCACAGCCATCTCTGCCAGGCTGATAGTGCTCCCCACAAGCAGACAGAGGGGCCAGGGAGTTGGCGTCAGGCAAAGCTGCCCTATGTGCCCCAGCTGGAGGCTGGCAGGGAGTGTTGGCATCGCCCAGAGGGGAGGTCTCTGCCTCCCCAGCCCTGCAAAACCCCACCTGGCCCCACTGTGCTAACCCAAAAGCACCCACATCCCATCCATCAGACCCAGGGGATAGCATCCCCCACAGCACAGCCCCAAGGTGGGGCTCAGGTGGGTCCCCAAGCCCCATCCCCAGGCTACCCTGATGCCAGGAGTGATGGTGGCCATGGGATGCACTGTCCACCCCACGCCCACTCTCTGCCCCTTCACCCTACACCCTATGCCCACCCTCTGCCCCCTCACCTTCCCTGCAGAGCTGGGTGCACAGGTGAGCGTACCTAGGTGGAGTGCTCAGGTGCCAGCACCCAGGAGACCTTTGTTCCCTCATGTCCCAGCCTATGCTCACCATATAAGGGCAGGGACAGCCCAGAGTCAAGGTCCCCACAGCCATCCAAGACTTAGTGGCACCTAAGAGCCCCGTTACTCATGGGGTGTTTCCCCCCGCAGCTGTTATGGCACCCTGCCCACAGGCTGGCTGTGCCCATGGTGGTTCCTCTGCCCACCCCAAGCCTGCTCCCCTCTGGGCCCTTGGCATTGAGCCCATGCTGAATTTTTTTCTTTTGCACCCCACCAAGAAGTTCCATAAAGTGATAGCAATGGGCTGGACCGGGACACCTGGGCATCAGGCACAAACAGAGGTGTCCTGATGCCACGGGGATGGGCTTTGCCACTGTTCTTCACTCCCCAGACCCTGAAGTCCCCAAACCCTCCCAAACATGGAGCGCTAAGACCACGGAAATGGTGGTTTTTTGGTGCCTCCTCCCCGCTGAAAAGGTTCCATAAAGTGACAGCAACGCAGCGCCATCTTCCTGGGGCATCCCCTTCCTACCCCCTGACTGGCACATCACCACCCTGCCCATAGGACTTTGCCCAGGCTGTTTCACACCCCAGCTGGAAGCCAGATCCCTGGTTACTCCTGGTTTTGCCTTCGTCCCTCAGGGGTCTCCACAGCCCCAAGATCCTCTTGGGGATGGAAAGGGGGTACAGAGGTGGGACATGGGGCTGGGGCTTGGAAGGACAGGACGGGACATAAAGTGGTGGCACAGCTAAGCCCTATGCCCTGCCCTATGCCCCCTGACCCCAGTCCCAAGGGTCGGTATCCGATGATGCCCTTGATGTTGGCAGAGAAGAGAGGGGACTGAAGTGGCTCCCAGGCCCGAAGGTGGTTTTGGGGAATGACCACGGCGTTCATAAAGGTGGGAGGTGCAGGTGTCAGCAGCAGGCAGGTCCCCGGGCTTCCTGTCCCGCTCTTATCTCTTCCCCAGCCCTGCGGGATTGCCGCAGCTTTATCTCGGCAGCCCTGCTGAGCCAGCAGTCCTGGCCACAAGCGCTTCGGGCATCCTGCAACCCCGGCCTGGGCTGCAGCGAGCCCCAAATCCTGCCTGATCCCTCCTGCAAGGATCCCCGAAGTGATGACAACGGGGTGAACCGGGGCGTGCCAGCCACAAACAAGGGGGTGTTCTGATGCCACAGGGATGGATGGGCTCGGCCCTCCACTCCCTTGGCCCCCACACTCTCCTAACCGTGCCACCCAGCTCCCACCTCCTGCACCCCACACGAGTCCCGCGGGACCCTTACCTGGGTGCAGAGCCTCCAGTGAGTTTTGGGCGGGGTGGAACACCCGGGTGGCCGCTGTCGCCCTCTGCTCAGCAGCTGAGTCCGTCAGTGTGGCACTGGGGTAGGGGACCCCACGCCGGCCCCAGCGGGCTCACCCCCTCCCCGGGCCCCCCAGCCGGGCCACTAATGAACTCAGTAATTAGTGCAGCCATCAGGGAGGACAGAGACTTCCTTAATGAGGGGAGGCACAGGGCCAATGAGGGCACGGGGGAGGGGGGCAGCTAAGAGACATCCCCCCCAGGAACCCAGTGCCTGCATGTTGGCAGCAGACTGCCGGGGATGGGGGGTCACAAGTGCCCCCCAGTCTATGTGGGGAAGGCCTGACAGCTACTTTGGAGCTTCATTTGAAGTCTCAAAGCTGGGAGGGGGCACAGCCTACGCAGTAAATTTACCCCCTCCTTGTTAAGGGGCAGGATACTCATCCCCGTGGCACCAGGGAGCTTTTCCCAGGAGGAGGGGGAAGGAGTTACGAAGGAGGTGCCAGGGCAGCCCGAGGGGGCCTGTCCTGGAGCGTAAGGGTGTCCCCTTGGCAGTAGGCAAGGGCTGACGCCTCCACCCTGCAACCCAAGGGTGCTCCCCCGGCATTGACCTGCAGCATCCCCCCCACTCCCAGGGGACTCGGGCAATCCCGGGCGCTCCGTGTCCCCCGCACTGCACACAGCCACCAGCGACACACATGTGATATGTACCCGTGCCCACACGTACACACACTCAGGACTACTCTTTCCAAGATGGTTTGACAGCTTTAATCACATGAAGGCACTTGGATCTGGTAGCCCAGCCCTCCCCAGCTCCCCGACGCCGCCTCTGCATCCCCCAGCCCTCCCAAGGGTGCCCAGGGCGGGGGCCGCACTCCTCGGGTGCCGCAGCACCCTCAGGCACTCGCTGGGCAGCGGCCGCGCTGGCGCCCTTTGACTTGTCTAATATAAAGTGCTGAGTTCAGCCCTCCTGGCGGGGCAGGATGAGGCTGGGGCTGGCAGGGATCCAGGGGGCTGTGCTGCGCCGCCCTCCATCCCACCCCCCCACCGCAGGGCAAGGGGTGTGGGCAGGGCTGGGGGGATCCCTGCTTGCTCCCAGCGCCGGGAGCAGGGCAGTGCCGGCAGGAGCCGGCTGAACAGCACCGGAAAGCTAAAACTCCTCACACCCACCCCCCCAAATACTGCCCCCCTCCCTTCGCTGGCACAGCGGTAAAAAGGCACCCACGATTTTTTTGGGAAACCGTTGCTTTTCCCTCTAAAAAGATACGAGGCATTGTCCATATTTGTGACATTAAAAAAGGCCTGGCTGAGCTCAGCCCCCCTCCCTCCCCAGAGAAACCCTCCCTGAGAGCCCCCAGACCCTCAAAGCTGGGGGACACCCTGGCACGAGTCCGACCCCACGGGGGTCAGGGTAACCCCAGGCTACAGGGGGGCTGTAGTGTCCCCCACCCCGTCCCATCCCAGCTGGGGGACTGGGGCTGGGGTAAGGCTGGGAGGGACACATTAAGGCTGGTAAGGGAGTCCCTCTCTCCCAGAAGTGGCAGCCTTTGGTGAAGCTGCAGATGGATATGGGGGGGGGTGCCCCCCACCACGGGAGGGGACCCCCCTGTTGGTGACTAGAGCGGCTCCCAGTGACACAGTGTAAGTGGAGAGGGGGGGAGGCCACCTCCCCCCCCCCAAAATGAGAAGAAACCGAGGTTGGAGGGGGCGAGTAAAGAGCCCCCCCCAGGCATAACCCTTGCAGGGTTAAGGGGGCACAGAGACATGGTGTCCCAAGGCACATGGGGGGCATTTGTGCCCAGGGGCTCAGCCCTGAGGCTGGGCTGCCCCTGCAAAGCACAACCCCGAGGTGGGGGCAGCATGCAAGAAAAGAGGCAAGAACATGCCCCCCACGAGGTGATAGCTGCACCGAGGGCAGAGTTAAGGGCATGGTGGCAGCCCTATGCACCAAGGCCAGTAAGACTCCCTGCTTTTTTGGAGGATGACAAGGTGTTAAACTGTCCCGTAGCCTGGCAGATAGAGGCCAAGGGCTGCCAGCCTCCCAGCAGGCAGAATCTGGATGGAGGGATCTAATCCTCCCAAAGGCAGTGGAAAGCAGCAGCTGCTGAGCCCGTCCCGCCTCCCCAGTCAGGGGACAGAGGGGAAAAGGACCTGAGAACCGTTTTGGGGAGGGGGCAGGGGCTGGACAGTGGGGGAGGATGGGGCCCCCCCAATAGGTCCTCAGCACAGCAAGGCAGTGGGTCACCCATGGCCCCCCGTCTCAGAGAAGGGGGGCACCCAGCTTCCCGGCGGGGGCACCCACATCTCCCACCACCAGCAGGCACGGAGGGCACCCGCGCCCACCGGGGCTGGGGAGGATGATGCGGGGCACACCGGGACCCTCCCTCCCCCGGAATAAGGCACCTGGCTCCCCCGGTGGTGCCCCTTCGCAGCACCCGGAGGGTGGGGGGGCCATTAGCTGTTAGTCCGCTGCTTCTTGAGCACTGCGTACACGTCCTCCACCTTGCTGAGCCTCTCGAAGAAGGGCAGCAGGTCCAGCAGTTCCGTGTCCGCCATGTTATCAAACCAGGAGGCCACCGGCACCTGCGGGTGGCACAGGGGACACAGAGCTGAGAGGGGTCCCCCGCCACACCACCTCCACACCCACCCAGCCTTGCCCTGCGGGTACGTACGGCGTTATCAGGGTGGAAGATGTAGGATGCGGGCGAGTTGTCCACGATGATGATTCGGCGCAGGTCGCGGCCCAGGCGGCTCAGGTCCTTCACGTAGTTGCCGCGATGGAAAACGCAGGATTCCCGGAAAAGTCGTGCCCGGAAAGCACCCCATTTATCCAGCAGGTCAGCCACGGGGTCTGCATACTGCGGGCAGAGGAGGGGGGTCACCGTGACACACCACACCACCCTGCCCAACCCACAGTGACAATGGCACCCAGCTCTCCACCGCTGCCAGGTCTCACCGTGCCTCAGTTTCCCTGGCCAGTGCCTTGGAGAGGCAGGTAGGGAGGCTGCCCAGTACTGGCACTGGCTGTGAGTACACAGGGGACAAGAGGCCAGCAATGCCTGCAGGTGGGCAGGCAAGGGAGCTGTGCCACTCGAGCAGCGTCTGGGAAGGGGTGGGCGATGGCAGGGTGGGTCAGGGGCACCCACCTTGGCCAGGCTGGCAGTGAAGAGCACACACTCGAAAAGCTCGCCCATGCGCTGCAGGAACTCGTCCACATGTGGCCGCTTGAGCACGTACACCTGTGGGCACGGAGCAGAGGGCAGCGTGCTGCTGGCACGGGGTACGGCTCACCTGGCACCCGCGTGCCCTCCCCAGGGCACCCCTGTGTCCCCACACCCAGCCAGCGAGCGGCTCCCTGGCTGCACCTCGTGGGGGCTGCCTGTGCGGGATGGGGGATGCCATGGCCCCACAGGAATGGCCGGGGTGAAGCGTCTGGCCAGCTCCAGAGCCAAGTAACCGAGAACAGGCTGACTGCCCAGACCACAGCCTATCCTGGATTACTTGAAACCGGGGCTGGCCACTGCAGGAGGACACCATGCCAGGACGGCCCTCACCTTCCTGCCCTGCAGGAAGAGGGACACCCACCTCTGCCCGCCAACGTGCCAACCCTGGCACCCCGACACCTCCCATTACCCCTTGGTGCAGAGCACAGGGACACCTCCCAGTCTTCGGGGAGATGGAACGATGCCCCCCTCCCAACCAGGCACCCATCCCGCTGTTACCTGGTGCATGATGCCATCGATTTCCACGGGAATGATGAAGTCAGCGTTGTTCACCGGCTGGGGAAGGGCACACCAGGATCAGCACTGGGCACACCAGGCAACCCCTGCCCAAACGCCGGCTGCTGTCTGCCCACTATGCACCCCTGCCAGCCCCACAGCCCCTTCACAGGGACACCCCATCTGACCCAGCCAGGCTGTGCTGGGTGCTGGGCATCACTTTGTGGGAAAGGGGTGGCAGAGCAGGTGGGGGAGCATGTAGCAAGAGGTGTGGGGTGGGCCAGGGTGTCCCCCACCTTGAAGGAGCTGTGCACCAGGGTCTCATCCAGGTCGATGACCACACAGAGCTTGCTGGCGTCCTGCGGCTTGATCTCGGGCAGGAGGTGCTTGGCAGCAGCCTGCAGCAGGGAGACACGGGTCAGCAGGGTAGCAAACACGGCAGCCACCCGGGGGGGGGCACTGGGAGAAGTGACCATTCACCCCCCATCCTGGCCACACAGGGGATGCGCAGAGGATGGTAGCCCGTCCCCTCCAGCGCCAGGCTGGGGGTGTGGGGTTACCTTGGGCAGTGCTCCGTTCTCCTCCACCAGCAGTGGGGCGCCAGTGGTACCAGTGCAGGGCTCCCCTTCATCACGGCACAGGCAGCAGAAGAGTGACTGGAGGATGCTGCGACTTCGAGGCTTCTTGGTGGGGGTCTGGGTACCTGCAGGAGGACAGAAGAGGGGTGAGGGGCACCCCGGGGGTGCCCCCAGCACAGCACTGGGGGGCAGGTGACCCAGGTTTGGGTGTTGCCCCAGAGCCCTCACGCCCTTATCAGACCCCGACACCCATCCGGCCGCCCTTCCTGCCCCGCCAAGCACCGGTGCCAGAGCAGCGCCGCTGACAGGAGTGACAGGAGGGCTTGGTGACCACCCACAGCCCCTCACCCAGCACATCCCACCCCACCGGCGACCCTCGCGGGCTCCCCGTGCGTGGCTAGAGACCCCCCAGCAGGGGCGCGGGGCTGCGCCCGGGGGCAGCCGCGGGTCGGGGCCGGTCCCCGCTGTCCCGGCCCGGGGGGCTCGGACCCACTGCGGGGGCGGCCCTGGGGGCGGGGCCACAAACAGGGGGCGGGGCTTACGGGCCTTTTTATCCCCACCCCCAGAAACTCCCTGCTCCCATTGGCCGGCTCGAGCGCACCGGGGGCGAGAGGCCAATCAGGGCGGAGCGCCCGCCCCCCGGGCGCCGTTCCCGCACCGCCATTGGCGGAGCCAGGGGAAACTGAGGCAGAGGGGCTGCCGCTGCCCGTCCCGTGCCCCGGGGGCAGCGCGGCGGCTCCAGCCCCGGCCCCACCGGCCCCGGGATCGCGTCCTGCCGCAGCCCGGACCGGGGCTGCACCCCGCCCTGGCTGTGCCCCCCTTCAGGGCCCCGAGTCCCGTGCTGGGGAGCCCATGGGGCAGGAGCTCCCCACTGGGGACGGGGCCCGTTCCCACGTTTGTTCCTCCCGGCACTGGCAGCTTCCCAGGCCGGGGGGACGAGCAGCGGCCCCCGCCAAGCCCCCTCCGCGGGGTGGAGGGGACGCGGGGAACGGGACGCCGGGATGCAGCAGGGTGCCCGGCGCTCGGCCCCCTTCCCTTCCTGCCTCAGTTTCCCCGCCGGCGCCGCGCGCAGCTCTCGCCCGGCTCCGGAGGAAACGGCGCAGATAACCCGAGCGACGCCCCGAGCCTTCCAGGGCACCAGCGGGGTCCGAGGGGGCCGCACCACGGCCCCCCACGCCCGGGCGGGTGCAGCCAGCCCCGCTCGCTCCGAGCTGCAGCCCCAGCGCATCTCCCCAGCCCTGGGCAGCGGCATGCACGGGGGCGGGCTGAGGCGGCGCGCAGCTCCTCACACCCTCCGGGAGCAGCCCCCGCAGGCCCCCAGCCCCCCGGGGACCTCCCCCTCTCCCCTCTCCCGCACAGGAAGGGGGTGGGGGGGGGAATATCCTCCCCCCGCGTTACCTTTCTCCTGCAGCGGGGCGCTTCCCTCCTCCCTGCTAACCTGGGCGATGATGGACTGGTGCTCCATGGGCGCCGGGGAGGGGGGGTGGGAGGGGGCGGCCCCCCCCGGCGCGGCCCCCGGGGGGGGAGGCGGGGCGGGGGCCGGCGGCGGCGCGGGGCGGCGGGCGCGGGAGCGGCGCCGCGGAGGAAACTTTGTTACAACATGGAGTTTCCTCCGCCCGGGCTGGGGCTGCAAACATGGATCCCGGGCGCGGTTTCAAGGAACCCCTTAAAAGGGCAACGACGGCGGGGGGGGGGGCCCTCCTCCTTCTCCTTCTCCCTCCTCCTCCTCCCTCCTCCCGCCACCCGCGCCGCTGGGGAAGAGTGGGGGTCCCCGCCGAGCCGCGGCCGGGGCCGAGACGAGGAGCGGTCTGTGGTTTAGCTGGGAAGGACACCCCCCCGTGCTCCATGGTGACCCTACGGGGGTCCCCGACACGCCGCCGGGCGCTCCCGCACTCCCCCGCCCCGACTCGGAGAGAATGGAGAGGAGGATCAGTCCTGCTGTCATCCCCCATCCAGCGGGCAGCCCGGGGATCCCTCTGCAGCTACCCCCGGCACATGAACCCCCATGCTGGGTGTCCCCTGGAGCAGAGACCCTGGACTAGCGGCTCGAGGCTGGGGGGTCCCCATTATCGCCCGAGGGCACATCCCACATTGCCTGTACAGCCAGGGGTGCGGGACAGCAGGTACTGGGGGGCTGCACCAAAAACCGCCGCTTTTTTCTGTCGTTCTTTCTTCTGCAATCCCCCAATTACGTGGGCAATTAATAAGTCTATATTATCAACACGTATACTTCCCCTTGCAATTCCTTCCCTCCTGCCTTCGCGGGGGAAGCGGGGCTGTTTCCAGGCGCTTTCTGAAAAGCGATTCTTGACGAGAGCTTGTGGATGGCACAACTCCCTCAGAGGAAACCCGCCCCCCAAGCCCCTCAAGTGCAGCATCCTCCAGCCCCAGCCCGCTCCTCCCGCAAGCCCTGCGGGGCTCTGCCGGGGTAGTCTCCCACCGCCGTGCCCCCCAACCCTGCCCAGGCAGCGTCCGGCCCTGGAGGGAGCCTGTTCCGGTCACCTCCCTCGCCATCTCGGTGGCAGGAGATGCTGTGCGCTCTGTCAGCGCTGCCTCGAGGGTTCAGCAGGTTGGAAATTTCCCATCTGAGCTCATTGGAAATCTTTCCACCTCTCCCACCTGCGGTTTGGGAACCTTAGGAGCTGAGATCACCCTTTCTGGCCCTGTAGGGAGCAGGGGCACTGGCGAGGCAGCGATGTGGGCGGTGGCAGACCCCGGTTACCGCTCTGCCCCCGGGGCTGCGCCGACACGGTACGGTGGGAGCAGCCCCTGGGAAACAGGGCTGGGAGGGAACCCGTCCCCCCCTCCAGCACATGACACATGCCCACAGGTGACCGCCCTAGGAAATGGGGTCCGGGACTGGGAGGTGCCCCCACCGGGAACTGGGATGCTGCGGGGCCGGCGGGACTCTGGCAGTACAAAAGCCGATTTACGCCTGCGGTTCCCGCACTCTCGGCTCCACGTGGAATATCCCGGCACCACGTGCCCCCGGGGAGCCGTGGCAGGGACTACCTGCTGTTGGGAAGCGGGACACCGCATCCTGCCACCCCCTCCGCCGCTTCTGATGGCCGTGCCTCAGTTTCGCTGCCCCTCCGCAGCACGGCAGCCAGCTCCCACATGAAGCTGCCAGCACTGTCTCCTGGCCCGGCAGGAGGAAAAGGAAGAAAAGAGGCTGTCCTTCCTCCGTTCTCTATATTAGGCTGACCTGTGTGCTCCTTTAGCCCAGGTGGAGCTGGACAGGATGTCTGCCTCATCCCCAGCGGCTGGCTGGGCTGGGCTGCTGCTCGCTGCGGGGACAGAGCAGAGGCCACACACTGTCCCCTCCAGGACCCCTGTCCCTTTGGCCACATCCTTCTCCTCCTCTCTCCCGATAAACCCTGATGAGCCCAGCCAAGCCCTGCCAGTCCTTTAATTAACGGAATTAGAAAAGTCTCCTGGCTAATGCCCGCAGCAGCAGTTGGAGCACCACTTCCAGTTCCACTGCCTGCTTGGGGGCAGATTGGGCAGCTGAGGAGCTCAGGGAGATGCTGTCCCCGTCCTGGGGCTGTGGGGTAAGCCCAGGCCAGAAGTGGGCAGAGCCCAGGATTGTTTGGGCTGTGGAGTATGGGCACAAGGCAAAAAAGCATGAGGCTCCCATCAGCCAGGAACTCGGGGACCCCTTTGTCCTACCCCACTGCTCCTAGCCTGGGGTCCCGGATGTTTTCCCTTGTTCCCCAACCTAGCCATGGCCCTGGGGGCTCTGCCAAGAGCTACCCCCTGGCCAAGGGAGCAGAGAGAGGTCCTGGGCCGGGACGCTTCCTTCTAAGAGCTGGGTGGAGGCAGGTGTCCCTGGACTGGGGGTGCTCTGGGTTGCAGATCCCAGGTGGAGAAGAGCAAATCCCACAGGTACAACCCCGCAGACCCCAGCCCCCCCAAGCCTTTCCCCCGCTGAGGGGTCCCGATGACCCCGTACCCCTTGTGCACCCCCACCCCGGGCTTGTACCCCGGGCAGGTGCACCCGAGCTAGGGGCGTCTCCCGCTCCTCCTCCGGTGGCTCGGGCCGGCTGCGCCCCTCGAGGGGGGGAGCCCCCGCCTTTCGGTGGGCCCCACTGCTCTGGCTCCTCCTTCAAGCAGCCAGAGGCCGGGCCAACGCGGAGGCGGGGGGGAGGCACCGCCCCATCCCGTCCGCCATCGCCCTTTTAAGGAAGGGGACATTCTTCACATAAACAAGCGCGGCCCCCGGGAGCGGGGGGGTCCCTTCCCGGAGTGGGGGGCACGGGCTGGGGGGGTGACCGGCCCCCAAAATTCCCCCTCCACCGCCCGGCCGGCGTGGGTCGGGAAGTGGGATTTTGGGGTGGGGGGGGTCCTGGGGAGAGGGGGGAGCCTTGAAACAGCCAGGGAGCGTCTCGCAAGTGCGGACCGCGGCGGGGGGCGAAGCGCGGTGGGACCCCCCCCTCACCCGCGGTGCGGGACCGGGGAGGGGGCGACGGCCGCCCCCGGGGAGGGCCCGAACGGCTCCGCATCCGCATCCGGCAGGGCCGGCAGGCGGGAAACGGGGCATCCGGGGCGGGGAGGGCACGGCGGGGCTCCCCACCGCCCCGCTCCCCCCGGGAGAATGTGAAAAGCTGGCGCTGAGCCCCCCGCGCCCCCACGGCCCCGCGTTGGCAGCCGCGCCCACTCCCCCGCCCGGGGCAAAGGGGCCGTCCCCGGGGTACGGGTGGGCCGAGGGGGTCCCTGCCCCGCATCGGGGCCACGCAGCAGCAGCAGCGAGGCCGAGGCCAGGTTACAAACACGCCGTTTATCAGCCGCCCCCCTCCCCCCTGAGTTTCGGAGCCCCCCGTGGGGATGGGGCCGGTCCCGGGGCTGGCCCCGCTGGCGGCGGGCGATGGGGGGTGGTTAGCGGTCCCCGGCGGTAATTAGCGGTCCCCGGAGGTGATTAGCGGACCCAGGGGCCGGCGGTTCCTGGCAATAATGAGCAGGGGAACTCTCCGACGCGGCTCCTTCACGGAAGCGTCTGTGCCAAGGGATGGGAGCACCTCCCGCTGCTCTCCCACTCCCCTCGCATCAAGCCTGGACCAGCACCCCGGAACTGGCGGGCGTTGGGGGTGGGAAGAAGCGCTGGGCTCTAAGATCCTGGGGGGAGGTCTGCCCATCTGTTAACCCTTTCCTTGCTGGGTGCATCTCTGGCTAGAACATGCCTAGGCTCGGAGTGGCAGCAAATCGGTGTCCGGTGTGAGGAGGCCGTGCTGGGCAAGGATGTGGGGTTAATAAGCAGGCATAGGATCCGTCACCATGTCCCTGTCACGTCGAGGGGGAGACCAAAATTAAACCGGCTGTGGTGGCCCCGGGCTAGGAACCGGGCTCCATGTGCGATGCTGCATGTCCAGATCTGCAGGGGCAAAGAGGACAGGTCGATGGGCACCCACCAGGGACGCTGTCCCGCCCCTCTCCCGCGGTGCCTGCCCTACCAGGTAGGCGATGAAAGCCACGTAGGCAGCCAGCAGCAGGCCCAGGGGAATGTGGTACTCCAGGCCATGCAGCGTTGGCAAAAAGTCCACCACGAAGTAAATGTTGATGGCGCAGACCAGCCCCGTGATGAGGGTCATCAGCACCTTCCCTGGGCTGCGGGCAGGGCAGTGGGCATCAGTGCCAGGGCAGGGCCCCCACCCCCTGTGCCACTGGGCACAGAGGGCTGGGGGAACTGAGTTTGTAGGTGAACAAGACCCCAGCTGGGACATCTCTGCACCCCACAGCTATATTTCGCCCCGTGGTGGGGCTCTTGGTGTGGACTTTGGCCACGCTCCAAATCCAAGGCTGGCAGTGCCAGGAGGATGCTGAGGATCCAGGGGTGCCCAAGGAAGCAGATGTGTCATTGGGAGGAGGATGACAAGGGTAGTGATGGGGTCTGTTCCACTCTGGCTGCCCTGGGCAGGTGGGAATGAACCTACCCCTCCAGTGTCCATACAGTAATTAGCCCATGGCATGGTCTGGGGGGCAGGATGGGCCAAAGGGAGGGTGCCTGCAGCCAGAACTCCCCACTGTGCCCCCTCTATGCCTCCCTGTTCACTCACAGGCTGTTGGTGAAATCCTGCATGAGCGGGTGCAGGCTGGTGAAGGTGAGGACAGGCAGGACGGCAAAGGGCAGCTGAAAGGAGAGGGGGATGAGGTGGTCATGGCTGCCAGGCTGGGGTGTTTGGGGGCAGGTGATGCCCTCCCACCCCCTTACCAGGATGCTCTGCAGGACGTTGAGCAGATCATTCATGCCTGTGAGGTGGCTGACATCCTTGAAAGCAGCCACGAAGACAGTGGGCAGGATGGCAAAGGAGCGGGTGAAGAGCACCCGGGTGAAACGGGACCAGCGGAGCTGCAGGAAGCCCTGGAACACGGCAAGACCTGCACCCTCGCTGTGCCTGGGGCACCATGTCGGGGCGACTCCCCAGGCCCTGGCTGGGAGGAATTTGGGGGGCATCTCCCCCTCCTTTGTGCCAGGGCACGGAGCAGGCTCTTGCAGGGCTGCCAGGCCCCACTAGGTGTCAGCTCCGACTCATTAACGGAGAACCTAATTAGGGAAACATTGCGTGGGGGCACCCACAGGGTGCAGTGGGTGGGCACTGTCTCCATCCCAGCTCCTGGGGAACAGGGACGCTGGTGCTAGCAAGCTGCCACCCACCAGCTCCCTGCAGGAATGGTGGGCAATTAACTCTTCCAAATACTCCTGGGGGGAGTGTGCTCCCCACAGAACCCCTCCCGTGACCCACCTGTGATTTCCCTGCTCCCCTATGCTCCCTGTGGGGGCAAGGGCCAGCATCCCTATCTCTCACCTCCATGACGAACTGCCCTGCGTAAGTCCCGGTCATTGTGGAGCTCTGTCCTGCTGCCAGGATCCCGATGCCCCAGATGTACAGTGCCACTGCCCCGAAATAGCAGCCCAGGATGACGCCCTGTGTCGGGACACTCCAGTGAGCGCCCTAAAGTGTCCCGTACCCCAGGCATTCCCATCAGCTCCCAGCTTTCTAGTGGGGTAATAACAGCCCCCAGCCCCGGGGGTCAATGGGGAGAGCGATATATCCCCCAAATGGGAATGGATGCTCACTGGATACAGCCTGGTGCCACTCACCCCCTGGTAGATATCCACAGAGACTGTCTTGTTGTTGGTGGGGAAGATGCCGGCGTAGTGACTGATGCTGCTGTTGATGCACTTGTTGTGCTGCAAGGCATGGCAGGCACGAGTGTGACAGCCACCCAGCAGCTCCTACAGGCATGGGGGGATTCCCGCACATCACGTCTCAGGGAATGAAGACATGCACTCCCCAAGGGATGCTCGTCCTGCCCGTGTCCACAGCTGGGCGCAGCCATCATCTCCCTGTGGGTATGAGGTGGCACTCACCATGTCCTCATTTCGCTGGTGGTAGAAAGCCTCGCCGAAGACAGCCATGATAAAGAGGTTGATGAGGAAGGAGACAAAGAGGGCCAGGCAGGACTCGGTCAGGAAATACATGTTGGCCTCCTGTACTGCCTCCTTCTTGGAGCGGTCGATGAGCCGTGTCTGGGCATGGTCAGTGACATGGGTGTCACGGGGTCAGGTGAGCACCCCTGTCCCACAGCCAGGACCAGCTGGTCCCCCCAAGCATACCCTGAAGCACCCTGGTGGAACAGTGCCCATGGCAGTGCCTTGATCTCACCTTCACCAAGGAGGAGTGGAGGAAAATGTTATGGGGCATAATGACGGCGCCGATGATGCCCATGGCCTGCAGCAGCTCCTTTCGCCCACACCCCAGGCAGCTGGGCAGGAAAATGCCCTTCAGCACCTCCACCTGCCCTGGCCTCACCACCACGTACTGGGAAGCAGTGAGAAGGGGCACTGTGAGCTGCCACCCCCCTACCACAGGCTGGTACCAGGGGGGACACCATGTGGGGGTCCCTTGCCAGCACTGCAGGAAAGGGGTTGTCCCCAGCTTCCCCCTTCACCTCGTAGCCAAAGGTCAGGACCATGATGGTGATGAGGAGGCCGAAGAAAGCCTCCAGTTTGCGGAGCCCTAGAGAGGTCAAGAGATGGGGTGGAACAGAGCAGGGGACACTGGTGCCACATGGGGGGCTGCCTGAGTGATAGTACCCCCAGCCCTCATCCTGGCACTCACCGTACTTATCGAGGAAGAGGAAGAAGAGGGTGTCCACGATGGTGATAAGGACCCCACCCCACAGGGGGATGCTGCAGGATGGCCAAGGGC
Source organism: Monarcha castaneiventris obscurior (assembly GCA_026261815.1). NCBI lineage: Eukaryota > Metazoa > Chordata > Aves > Passeriformes > Monarchidae > Monarcha > Monarcha castaneiventris. The sequence goes on from JAMPIT010000467.1 coordinate 7,205,292, forward strand.
AGGATTAGATACACAGCTCTCTGTGGAGTAGGGCCGTGGGGGAGGCTGGGGGTCCCTGTGGGGAGGCTCACCGGCCAGCTGAGAGCAGGCTGAAAGCAATGGCCGTCCCAATCACCTCCTGCATGTCAGAGCCGATGATGGCGATCTCAATCATGAGCCAGAGCAGCATGCGGGGCACCTGGAAGGGACAGGGCACCAGAGCCCACAGTGGCTCATAGTTCTGGGCAAAGCTGGCACAGCAACCTGGGTGCAAATCCCTGTCTCCAGGCTGTAGCAGGCCACCCAGAGCAGCATGGGGACCACAGAAGACCCCTCTCAGCTTCTTGCACAACACAATCTCAGGATGAAAGATGGATGCTAAATGAGAGCCAGTGCCCCCCTCCTCATCCCTGCCCCAGCGAGAGTTGAGGGTAGGACCCATCTCTCTAGATATGGGGGAATTCAGGGATACGGGGCAGAGGGGTGCATCCAACCCTCCATTTAGGGACCTGTCATTCAGTCAACACCTCCTTGCTCCTGCCCTCCATCAGGATCTCGACACTTAGACGGGACCCCTAACTCCCCCCTCCTCTCTCATGTGATCCCTCCCCTCTCCCCCCCGCCTCCAACCTCCTGCCCCAGCACGCCCAGGCTTTCCCTGCGTCTCGGCTTCGCGTTGCTGCCCCGACGCCTGGGCTCACTCCCGCGGGGGACGCTCTCGTGTGTCCCCAGGTCAAACCAGGACACTGAAGTAGCTGCTTACCCCCTCTCACCCTGGGCCCCTGGACTGCAGGGGTGTGGGCACTAGGTGGGGGACACCGGTACTTGGGGCTCTTTGGGGAGCCCCTGGGAGAGGCAGGTCTCTCCCAGCATCTTCCTGATCCCCTCCAGCCCTGCAAGTCCCTGCCAAGACTGTCACCAGCCCAAGCACAGGGTCCTCCCCAGACTGTGACCCCCGGGGGCCTCCCCGTGGTTGCTCACCTTGGGGTAATAGAAGTAGCAAATCTCGCCCAGGTCCTTCCCGGTCACCACGCCCAGACGGATGGCCAGGCGCTGCCATAGCAGCCCCAGGACGGTGGCCCACAGCAGCACCCACAGCAGCTGGGGGGCAGGAGGGAGGGAGGCAGTAGGGACAGGGTACTGGGCAGGATCTGGCCGCCCGCGGGTCCCCAGTTCAACCCGGGTTGCAGGGAAGAGAGGGGGTGCAGGGGCCCTCCCAGCCCGGTCAGAGGGGTGCCCTGTCCCTGTGCCGAGGGCCCCCGTGCCCCTCCTGCTCCCGGGCTGGGGAAGCAGCTGCCACGGGCAGCCGTTGGCGCTGGAGAGGTTACGAAACCCCCGCCGGCTTCCTGAGCCCGGAGCCGGGCTCACCTTGAATCCCGCCAGTGCCCCGCACTGCAGGTCTGACTCCACGTTGCCCGGGTCCAGATAGGCGATGCTCATGAGGAAGCCGGGACCAGTGAAAGCCCAGAGTTTCCTAAAGCTGAAGCCAGGCTGGGACAAGGCAGCGGGTCAGAGCCAGGAGCTCCCGTTCCAAGCCAGTGTCTCCTAATTGCACATCCAGTCCCCTTTATCCCAGTGCTGCCCGCATGGGTGTGTTCGGCACATGGAGGACATTTTCCTGACAGTTCTGGAGAGGGAACTGCTGCCCCCAGCCTCTCTCTGTGCTGGAGGGGCAGTGAGCCCCCTGTCTCACCCGCTGGACAGTGATTTGCAGGGGCTGCCGGGGCTGTCAGGCACCACTGATTGCATTCTATGGGATTCCACTACTGACCTCCGCTTTTGCTACTCGTCCTAACTAGGGAACCCTATTCCTTCCCCTTCTCTATTCCACTGCCCTGAGACCAGACAAGGATGGGGAAGCTGATGGGGTGCAGGCAGCCTTGGGGAGCCCAACTGGGCTCATCCATGGGTGGCCCAGGAGGTGTGTGAGCAGTGGGGTGATCCTTGCGGCTCAGTAGCACCTTGCCCCAGTGTCTCAGCTTCTCCATCTGGAAAACTAAGCGTGGAAACACTCAGCCTAGGGCTGTGACTTGCCTGAACTGGGTGTGCGGATGCTGGGGGCATGTCCCCAGGGCATGACCAAGACACATATTCACCACTGCAGTGGCCCTTTGCCTTCCCACCTCCAGCTCCCTGCAGCACAGCCCCTGCCCCCACCCCCTCTGCCCACTTGCAGCACCTACCCCACTGCCCTTGGGGATGCTGATGAGCTCATCCAGGTAGGTCTGGTCCCGAGTGCCAGGGTGCTGCGGGGCCATGGGGCTCTTGCCAGTGCTGTAACTCTGCTCTTGGCCCCCGTTCAGGGACTTGGTGAGGCCTGAGGGGGACAAGGAAGAGGAGGGGAGGTGGCAGCCTGCCAGGAGGACAAGGACACTGGTGGGCTGGCAGCCCTGGTATGAGCTTCCTCCAGTCCCACCTGACCCTGCCTGATGAGCCCCATGAGGAACAAGCACCAGTTTTCTGGGGGGGGCCATGAGGATGGTGTGGGATATGGGATATATCAACAGCTACCCAAAGGGGTCAGATGCCAGGTGTCCCTAAAATCCCTAGTTTCAGCCCTGTCTTTACCAGTCCAAGAGCCAAGTGCATGTTTGGACAGCAGGGACAGGAGGGGACCCTGCTCCAGCTCCTGCTGCTGGGTGGGCATAGAGACAAGGGGCTGGTACTGGTCCTAATTCCCCCTCTCCAGCCCACCTACATCCCGGGAATTGGTTGAATCACATCCCCAGGCTTGGGGGAACAGAGGATGGGGCAGGTGGGGAATCCAGGACAGGCTGGGGAAGAGGGTGCCCACTGAAAGATGCAGCACAGCCAGGGGTCCCAGGGCGGAGAGACAGCGTCTAGGGGAGGAAAGGAGGCACAAGGGGACCCAAGTGTTGTGAGACTCACCTGGTTCCAGTGATGCCATAGGTGGACCCGATCCAGCCAGGGTGCTGAGGCTCCCTGATTTCAGCGCTGAGTGCAGTGCCTGCCGCCCAGCTTTTAAAGGACCCCCCCGCAGTTGCCACCCCCCACCCCGCCTTCAGGAGGAGAGCAGGAGGATAGGAGAAGGAAGTGCTCCTTCCCTACCCCTATGAACACACAGTCTCAGTTCCCCCCCCGTGCCAGGAGGCCCCTTCCCTCCCCTTTGCCTCACACACGTGCAAACACGAGGCACCCTCACCGGGCCGTGGGAGTGTGTCTGCATGTCAGTCTCCATCACATGCCAAGGGTTCTGCTTGGGTGACTGGGGGGACAGGCAACAGTGTCCCACAGAGTGCGAAGGGAGGGCCAGCCCCACGGGAGTAGGGGAAATGCCATAGAAGTTGGAGTGAGGAGGAAGCAGGCACGTGTTGCATAAGGAGATCAAATTGCTCCCTTGGCTGCTGGGGGAAGCACTCAGCAAGGCAGGCTCTGCGGCTCAGGGTGCTCACATCACCCTCGGCTGCGGGGACCTTCATGCCAAAGATGAGGTGCCAGTGTTGCTGCAGTGTCAAGCTGTGCCAGAAAAAGTGGGGCACCCCATCCCCAGGACCCTCATGGCTGTGGAGGTGGAAGGGGGAGCGGCTCAGGTGCTCCCATAGGTGCATGGTTTGTACCGGCTGTCCCTCTGGGCCCTTCTGCCAGCCAGGCTGTGTCCCACAGAGAGGTGGGCAAGGGGTGTCCCCCAGGAACACGTAGGGTGGTGGCAGGTGCAGGGATGTGAGCCTGGCCCTGCCCCAGGCACCCCCCGCCCCCTAAGCAAGGGCTAGAACAGCTGGGAGGGGGCAGAGTCCAACCCAGAAGGCACGGTGGGGCTTTAGCACACAGCTCAGCTCCACCCGCCCTCCCTGAGCCTCAGTCTCCACGAAGCAAACAAGACTGGACAGGCAGCGCTGGCAGCTTTATTTGCTGTTAGCTGGAGGGGAGATGGGGAGAGGGCTGGATGCCCCAGTGGAGGCAAAGGGGCTCCCGATGGGCCGCTGGTGAGCGAAGAATTCTGCAGCAAAGGAGATGGGATCATGGGGCTGCTGGAAGAGCAACGCCTGGAGGAAGTCAGACAGCAGCGCCCGGACCTCAGGGTGCTGCTGGAGGTAGGCAGCATGGGATTGTTGCAGCTCATCCTGTGGTGGGATGGGCAGGGTGGGTGAGGTGGGCATGGACACACAAAAATTCCCCCCAGGCACTGTGCCAGGGTGAGGGGGACAGGAGCCAGGGTCGTTTCCCACACTTAAGGAAGTGTGAGGAAGGATGCTGGCCAGCCTGCCCCCTCAACGTGCCTCCTGGGCACCCCAGGGGAGACCCTGCTGGAAACTGGCACAGCCCCATGTCCCCTTGTCCCCATGTCCATGCATCTTACCTTCCTGTCCAGGAACCAGGAGTAGAGCTGGATGTCCTCCTCCCAGTCCAGGGGCTCTTTGGGGAAGGGAAGCCGGGGCTCGAACCTACCTGGCAGCAGAAAGGCAGGGCAGGGTGTTCCCCCTTGGCTTCCAGACAGCGGGCAGCGGCTGCCTGTGCTTGGGGGGCACAAGCCTCCCTTGCTCAGTACCTGACTTGCTGAGGATGGACTCATCCTGTAGAACCATCAGCATTGGGGAGCCAATCTGCATCAGCTGAGCCAAACGCCTGAGAGAGGAAGAGCCCTTGAGCTCCCCATCCTGGGTCCCAGCAGACTGGCAGGGCTGGAGTGCCTCTGGCCGGACCCCTGCCCTTACCCGTTGGGGAGGAAGCTGCTGTGCCACACAGTGGAGGCGCCGGTGCTGCTGTGCATGGCTCGCTCGATCACAAACACCTCTGTCTCTGCCGAGCCCACTGCCTGCCGCTGGATGCCCAGGGCAGACTGGGGGCGGTACAGCCAGGGCTCAGCCTTGTCTCACAGTCACCCTGCCCCCAGAAGCCATCCCCATGTGTCCCCCCCATGCCGTCACCCACATTCTGCCCACTCCCACTTCCCACATCCCACCCTGGTATCCCCCATCTGACCCAGACTCCCCCACCCCACAGACCCTCCTGGCTGGCGGCTCACGTAGCTGGAGGTGCAGAGGTCACCCTCGGTGTCCATGGCTGGGAAGACAAGGTCGGGGGGCATTGTCTGCCGGCGTGCCAGCACCCGCAGCAGCAGGAGGCTGGCGCCCTCCAGCAGCAGCCCCCGCAGCTTGGCCCGGCTGTAGCAGAAGCTGTGGCACTGTGGCTCTGCCTGCAGAGAGATCTGGCTACCTCCTGGGACAGCCACAGCTCCAGCATCCCCAGCAACAGAGCCTGGGGCACCCCTGGTGAGACAGGCCGGCTGTCTCCACCCAGGATGTGACCCTGCCCTCAACCTCACCTCTCCCTCCTGCAGGGTCTTCGTGACAGTCATCCCATGCTGCTGGCTTACAATGTGGGTCCTCTTTTCTGTGGGGTGTGGTCTGAGCTGTGGGGGGGTTGGAGGCACGGGGTGGAGGGTAGAGCCAGGGCACCCCTTCTCTGAGGTGGCACTCCTCAGCACCACTATCAGTTGGGGTGCCATACCAGACGCATTGTGGGAAACTCCCTACCCCAGCTGCCACCTAGAGCAGGGGATGGGGACCAGGCTGGTGGGGCAGAGCTGGAGTCTAAGCATGACAGGGGACACCAGAGTACCCACAGTGGCCTTGCAGGGGGCACAGCCCCCAGGAGGGCACTACTGCAGGGCACACCCTAGGGCAGCGGGTAGGACACAGGGAAGGGGACAGGCCACCACCACATCAGTCACCTCCAGGCACTCCTGCTCCTCCTGCTCCAAGGTCTCCAGCTGCCAGGTCACATAGGCTGGCAGAGCAAAGCCATACTCAGCCAATCCCATTGGCACTGTCCCCATTCCCAGCCCTGGGGGCCGGTGGACAGGGATGTTCCAGTCCTGGGGAGGAGGGAAGCCCCCAAGCCACCCTTAGCTCACCTTTGAGGGTGCTGGAGACAGGCACACCATCCTGCTTGCCTCGGAACTTGGTTTGCACCAGGATGCAGCTCTGCACCGGCTCACCTTCCCCCTGGTAGGGTGCCCACTGGGCTGCCATCCACCACTGGCCCTCTGCCTTGTCCCTCGATGGGGCCTCCACGGCCACCACTGCCAGCGTCTCAGCAAACAGGCACCACTCTAGCTCCTTCAGCCCTGCACAGAGGGATGGTCACTCCCACACAGGGGGATGGCGACCCCAACACGGAGGGACAGTGACCCCGAGGAGATGGTCACTCCCTTCTGGAGTGACTGTCGGCCCTGCCCAGTGCCCCTCCCTGTCTCCATTCCCCCCGTGCAGGCTGGGCCGAGCCCCTCACCATTTATCCCGCTCAATCCCCCACTATCCGTCCCCCCGCTGCCGGACCCGGTGCCCCCAATCCCCCGCCCTTGCACCGGGCCCGGTGTGGCGGCAGGAGGCGGGGGCCGGAGCGGGCACGCACCGATGAGGCTCAGGAACTCGGCGGCAGTGTCCGCCATGGTCGGGGGCTCCTGTGGGCTCTCGGGGGGGGGCTCCATGCCTCGCCTGGCGGCTCCTGCTGCCGGACCCTCAGGTGAGGGGGCAGCGCGGCTCCCCCCAGCCGCGGTACCCCCACCCCCACGCGTGACCCTGGGGGGCAGTGACCCCCAGCCCGCCTCTGCAGCCCCCGGGTCGCCCCCCGTGTCCCCCCCGGGCCGGACCGACCCCGGAGCCCCCCACGCCTCGCCCCCCGTGTCCCCCCCGGGCCGGACCGACCCCGGAGCCCCCCACGCCTCGCCCCCCGTGTCCCCCCGGGCCGGACCGACCCCGGAGCCCCCCACGCCTCGCCCCCCGTGTCCCCCCCGGGCCGGACCGACCCCGGAGCCCCCCACGCCTCGCCCCCCGTGTCCCCCCCGGGCCGGACCGACCCCGGAGCCCCCCACGCCTCGCCGTCTCCCAGGCAACGCCCTGGCCCCGCCCCTTAAAGGGGCCGCGCCCCCCCCCCCGCGGGACTGAGCACCGGGGGTGTCCCCGGACGAGAAGAGAAAGGGACGAACAGGTATAAAATCGATCCAGTTTTTTATTTGGGGCGTGGGGGTGATTGTGGCTCCGATCCCCAGTGAAGCAGCACCCCCGCACCGCAGCAGTGGGGCCCTATGGCCCCGTCCCAGTGTGTGTGTACATGCAGGGGGGGCTCCGGCGTCAAGGATGGGGTGCTGGAGAGGAGCCCCTTGCCTGGAGGTAGTACTGCCGCCCTCCTCCCCTTGCTGGCTCCATCCCAGCCCCCACAAGGGAGATGCACAACACTGGGGGCTTAAGGGGAGGGGGCTGAGTGATGATGGTGGAGGGGAAATTGGAGACTCCCAGAAAAACGGGGGGGGGTGTGTGTGTGTAGGAGAAGCCCTTGGTGCCCTTCCTATAGCCCCAGAAGTGAGGTGGAGGGCTACAAACCCCCCGAAAGGGGATTGAGGTGCTTCTATGTGACAGCTGGTGACCCCCAAGTCCGAGGGAGCAAAGGAAGGAATCACTTGTGGGGTGCCCACTTAAGGGGGTGTCCACTCTTCCCCCTCCCCCAACCCTGCACCCCAGGAGGGAGATTCACAGCAAAACAAACCACACAGTCTTGGACCCCCTGTGCCCAACCATCACCCGGCCCCGTGGAAAGGGAAGATCCGGGGAGTGGGGAGGGGAATCTAGGTGGCTTGGTAGAGGTCCTTGCGCCTCCGCACCTCCTTGAGGACACGGGCACGGAAGGCATCAGGGTCCTCCCCCACGCCCTGCCACAGTCCCAGTGCCTCCTGCAGCTCTGGCCGGTGGGTCCGCAGGAAGGGGTTGTAGGTCTGCTCTTCCCCCAGCGTGGAGGGGCACTGTGGGGGCAGCCGCTCAGCTCCCCTGCCGGAGGCAGCACCCCCGGGATGCTGGGAGCTGGGAATGCCCTCAGCACCCCCTGCCCCTATGGCACCCACCATGCCAGAGGGTGTTGGGGGGCAGCACCCCCGCCAAGGGAACCCCGTGAGGGGTTGGGGTGGTGGGTGCTGCAGTCAGGGGACCCCCATGCCTCACCGTGCTCCTCTTCTCCTGGCGTTGCTGCACTGCCCACTGCAGCTTCTGCTCCAGCGCGGAATTGTCCAGCTCCAGGAGGCTGGCGAAGGTCAGGCACTCCAGTGCGTATTCGTGGCCTGTGGACCCCCATACGCAGCCCTCAGCATTGCCCCCACCCAGCTCTCCACCTCGGCAGTGGGGACTAGGGGGACACCAGCAGCTCTGCCCTGCTGTTGGGGACACTCACCTGGCCACAGCAGTGTGTCCTCGCCCAAGCCCATGGCCACGTCCAGGGAGGCAAGCATGGTCTCAGGGGAGCCCTCAAACGGCCTGCCTGCACCCCCACACAACCGCCTGTCATGGGGGGACACTGGGGGGTGCCCCATAGCCCATCCCAGGTGGGATAACCCCCCAACACCCCAACCCCTGTGTGGGGTTGGGTGCACTCACCACAGCCAGCAAGGAAGAGGAGGTCCCCGGAGAAGAGGCAGGGGGGGCTGCCGAAGGGTGCCCCGTCCAGCACGTACACCATGTGGCCCACGGTGTGGCCAGGTGTGGCGAGCGCCTCGAAGGTCAGGCAGCCCACGCTCACCTTCTCCCTGTCTGCAAGCGGGCTGTGCCGGGAGCAGGGGGCACCGTCAGGGTGCTCCCCTCAACCCCAGCACCTCAAAGAACCCACCTCCCCTGGCAACCCTTCCCTGCACACTGGTGTCAGGAGCATGCCAGGCCTCTGCCCAACATGGTACTGGGGGGATGGACTGGTGGGTGAGTGCCGCAGACAGTGGTTGGGAATGAAGCCCCCCCAAATTTGCATGGGTGCTGGGGGGGAACAGGACTTACTTGGTGAGCTGTGGGATGGCATCGAGAGCGCTGCCGTACACCTTGCAGGAGTTGTGCTTCTGGCAGAGCGCCTCGTTCCCTCCACTGTGGTCCCTGCAGACAGGGAGGTCAGAGACCCTAAATGTGCCCCCCGGTACTCCCCCCACTAAATGGGGCAAGGCTGGGGGTCACCTCAGCTGGGGCAACCTTCACAGCAGCTACCAGCCCTCCCAGGGCCACCTCTTGGCCTTTACCAGTGTTTGTGTGTGCAGAATATGGCCTCCAGCATCACCCCCTCTTCTTCAATGGCAGCCTGGGAATGGGAGGAAATATGGACAGAGAGATTAGGGGCGACAGAGAACCCAAGTACCACTTTCCTCCTAAACCCTGTCCACTGCCAGCTGCCCAGGTGCTGGATGAGCCCTGTTGTGCTCTAGTCTTTCCTCGGGCAGTTAAAGGCTGCAGATTAGGGGCAGATTTACTCCCCTCCAACCCCAAAATACAGAGACATGCCACCCCCTCACCTGGAGACACCCAAACACCAGATCCGAGTGGCTGTGGGGGTCTCACCTGTACAGCCAGTGGGTCAGAGGGGTCGATGACGGCTGCTTGGCTGGATACAGTGTCGATGACCAGGTAGCTGTAGTTGTTGGAGAGCACGGGAATGGGCAGGATTTTCACCCCTGGGGGCGAACAGACAGAACCAGGGCATGACCCTCCTGGCTGGAAAAGGGGGAGTCCAAGCCAAACTCCCCAAATCTTACATCAAATTCTTAGTTAAATATGCTTCGGGCAATTTGGTGATGGCAACCCCTCCCCGCCCCAAAGTACCACTGCTGGGGGAGACTGCAAAGCCATGGCATGGGAGGGGCTCGCCAGGACTCACCAGGGAAGCAGTAGGGCTGGGGCACGGAGTGGCCGTGCGGGTACCGCTCCCGGGCCTTCTTCACCTGCCGCTGGTAGAAGAGGTAGCCCAGGCGTGTGCGGGCGTACAGGCTGTACCTAGGGAGGGCAGACACCCCTCGGCATTAAACCCCAGTCCCCTTAAGGAGCCCACTTGGGGAGGGGGGTACTGCCGGGGCTGGGACTCACACAGGGAACACATACAGAGCTATTTTCTCCTTCGGGGCGCTGGAGGTGGTGTTTGTGTACTCCACACCCCAGATGTGCAGTGAGGGCAGGACTGGTTCTCCAAGCAGACGCCCTCCCAGCTGCTTCGGGCAGCAAGGACTGGGGGGGCATTGCTGAGGGGTGCTCACCAGGAGGGGCCGGAGCCGGCTGTCCCTCCCGATGCTCCGGGGGGGACATGCCCAAGCTTGCCATGGTCCGGGGGATCAGGGGAGAATGGGCCGAGGAAAAGGGAGGCAAGAAATACCCCCGTGTGCATGTGGGGGTGAAAAAGATAACAGGCTGCGGGTCTCGGAGGGACATCCCCATTTACACAGCAGCGATTTTGGACGGGACGGTGAATGGTGCCATGACGGACATGCAAAGTCCCGGGCTGCAAAACCTATTCCCGGCCACCAAGAGGACACCCCTGGCTGGGACACCGAGAGCGATCCCCGCAGTAGCCGGGCGTCCCCTGCGTCTGTGGCGGTGGGAGCCCGAAACCGGGGAGCCGGGGCTCCTGCCGGCACCGGGTAGCCTGACCACGGCCGGGGCGACGGGGCAGGTCAGCGGTGAGCGGGCGCCCGCAGCGGACAGTGACCGGCACCGCGCGGGGGGAGCCGGTGGCTGATCCCCGGTCCCGGCGGCCGGGCCGATACCGCCGGCCTCACTCCCCCGGCCGGGGCGGGCTGAGCCCCAGCCCGGTGTCTCCGTGCCGGCGCGGCCGCAGGTTCCTCCCCGGGCGGCTCCGCGCAAGCAGGGGAGGGCGGTGGGCCCGCAGCACAAAGGCGGGCGGCGGTGGCTCCCTCCCCGCGGGGGTCCCGCATTGGCGAACGCTCGCTCCCTCTGCCGCTCGCTCGCTCTCTCGCTCGCTCACTCACCCCAGGCGGAACAGCAGCGGGGCGGCGAAGGCCATGAGCGCGGCGGCGGCGCGGCGGGCGCGGCGGAGGAGGCGCAGGCAGGCGGCCCCGAGCCCGCGCGCCCCGGCCGCTGCCGCCGCCGCCGCCGCCCCGCCGGGCCCCGCGGCCATGCCGCCGACCGGCGTCACGCGCCCGCCGCGCCGCACCGCGCCCCCTGCCGGCCCCGCCGCCGCCGCCGCACCGGGAGCGGGGGGGGCCCGCGCTGGGCACGGCGCTCGCGTCACCCGCCCAGAGCAGGGGATTCCCCCCCCGCCGCCGCGAGGGGTGTCCCCCCGATGACGTCACTGCGCGAGGAAGGGAGTCCCTGAGTGACGTCAGAGCCGGCGAGAAAGAAATCCCGGGTGGGGGGGCGGGCGAGGGCCAGCGGGGTCCGTCCCGGGCAGCAACAGGCGGGAGCGCATCCCGCTGCCGGACACCGGCCGCCCCGGCTGCAGGGCGCGGAGCCGCCGCGCGGGGGCGCGGAGGGCGGTGGCTGCCCCCGCCCCGCCTGCTCGTCCCGTCCCGGCTCGTCCCGTCTGGTCGCGGCCGCAGCCCGGCGGAGCAGCGCGCAGCAGGTAGGGTGGCCCGCCCCGCTCCGCGCCCCCCGCCGTTCCCGAGTCCCGCCTGGGGCCCCTGGCGGTCCCCCTCGTTCTCTCGACTCCCCTGCTCCCGGTTCGACCCCCCCACCCCCCTGTCCCCGCGCACTCCGGTGCCGCAGCCGGTGAGGGGCTATCCCAGCTCTCTCCCGAGCGTCCCGGAGGCCGACGGGGACTGGGCGAGGGTGGGCGGCCGATCGCTGAACACCGGGGACGCGCTGCCACCCCCCGCTCCCCCGTCACCGGAGCGGCTGGGGGCACGTCGGGTTGAGGTCCGGCGGCGGGAGGAGGGGACGGAGCGCGGTCCCCCGAGCAGGGACGCGGGGGCACAGGACCCCCACACGCGGGGTCCCAATGTGGCGCTGGTGCTGTTTTCCCCGCGATGGCGTGGCGGGGAATCGGGGCGTGGTGCGCGGTGGTTCGTGGGAGGGCAGCGACACTTGTGCTGTGGAGGGTGTCCCCACGGACCCCGTGGGGTGTCTCGGGAGGGGTGGGCACGGGGTTGTGCCCGCCAAGGTGTGGGGGTGACAGCATGGAGGTGCGTGGGGACCAGCACTGGGTGGTGTGGAGGTGCCGGGACTGGGGCACAGGAGGACGCCTCTGTCCCATGTTTCTGCTCCCCGGAAGGGAGCTTGCAGAGGGGCAGGGATGTGGGAGTGGTGATGCTGAACCCCAGCGAACTTGTGTCGTGTGTGAGCAGTGTGGGGCAGCGGGGACATCCGGCCCGGGGGGGGGCCGTACTGACCCGCTCGTGTGAGCTGAGCAGGGCTGGCCTGGGCTGGGCCAGGACAAGTTGTGCTGTGTTGGGCTGTGCTGTACTGAGCCGTGCTGTGCTGCACGGGGCAGCTGTGCCCTGTTGTACTGTACCAGGCTGTGCCATGCCATGCCAGGCTGTGCCACTCTGTGCTGTGCCATACCAGGCTGTGTTGTACCAACCCGTGCTGTAATGGTGGGAGCTCCTAGGCTCTTCAGGAATGAGGTGCTTTCTCAGGCAGCCTGAGCGTGGGGAGCTCTGTCCCCCACCCCAAGCCATGATCCCCTCCTTAGGTGGTTGTGTTACCCCAGGGAACCCGCGGAGCTGGTGGCAGGGGCCTGAGCCTGGCAGGAATGCCAGGGTGGGTGGTGGGGGCACAACCCTGGGCTACCCGTGGGGCTGTGAAAGGGACGATGGTTGCCTGTGCCCCATATCCCCACCACATGTGCCTTATCTGTGCTGAGTCACGGTGGCAGTGCAGAGGAGCACCCTGTACGCAGGGACCGTGTCATGCCGGGGCCACTGAGCTGACCCCGGGTTGCCATCTGCCATCTAACTGGTGACCTCGGTTTCGGGACCGTGCAGTGCCATGGACCGAGGAGGGTTCAGCTGCCTGCTTCCCTGGGTGTGGCAGCTGCTGGGACCCGTCAGGCTGGTTCCTTCCCTGTGCCCAAGGCTACCCCAATGGGGTGGGAACAGGAGGGGCTGGAGCAGTCGCAAGGTGGTGGTCATGGGCACAGGGTAGGACCCCGCTGATGATCCTGTGCTGACCAGATACACCCCACTTTCCCCAGACACTTGGGTTCCCTCCTGGGGACTCCGGTCCCCCTGTAACTTCAGTGTCAGTCACAGAGGCTTTCCTAGGGTCAAGGGCCTATTTTGGGCCCTTCCCTGGCCCTACAGATGAGGTGGTACCAGGGGGTACCGTGTGCTTTCTGGGAAATCACGGTGTGGAGAAAGTGAACTTCCTATCCGTGTGGTCACCGCCACGCTGGTTATTTATTTTTGGTGCTGTCGTCATCGCAAGGATGAAGGGCAGTGCGACTGTGGCAGCTCTGCCGTGGCTGGGACAGTTGAATGGGAGGAGGAATGGAGGCACAGACACGGAACTGCTCCCCCCAGCCCGGCATGACTGGTATGGGTGTGCCCCCAGCATCGCTGCCTGTCCAGCCCGGCTGCGGGAAGCACTGGCGTCATACAGAAGGAAGTGCCCAATCCCCTCCCAGCCTGGTCCTGGTTAGGATCAGATTTTGGTTCCTTCCCTGGGATGGTCCCAAGATCACTGCTGCAGGCAGGAGGGTTGTGGGGGGTCCTGGCACCTGCCTGGGGTCTGGGGTGCCAGTGCTGAGGGGGTGGGAGGTACGTAAGGGCCTGGCACTGTCTACTGGCAGCGCTGTTGTTTTCCTGGCCTTGGAGATCCTGCTTTCCTTCTCCTCCTCCTGCAGCTGGCCCTGAGCCCGGGCTGCCTGCTCACAGCTGCTGGGGGCTCTGTGAGGGGGCCTGCTATGGCCGAGGAGGGGAGCTTAGCCCCAGGGGGGTCTCAACTGCACTCCCCGAGGAAGTGTCCATGTCCTGTAGAGGTGACGTGGGTGTCACTTCGCCTCATAACTCCCTGAGGGGACTCAGGAGTTCTGTGTGACCCATGCAGCTGTTGGGTGGGGAACACCCCCGAAAGCGGGGATGGGAGTGGGATCTGCATGACTGCGATGAGGATCAGACCCTGTGTTTCCATCCCAGGCAGTCGGCAGGGTGATGCCATTTGTCCTCAGTGTGGCGCTACCAGGAGCTACAAACCAGACAGGGGTGCTGCTCCCTGGCAATGCCAGGGTGGGCTTCAAAGACCGGAGAGGTCAGATCCCTTCTGAAAAGGTCACGTCCCTGACGCAGCTTGAGTCAGTGCGTGGCTGTGCCATGCCTGCGGCTGACCACTGACGCAGGTGCCGGGGACTCAGGGCACAGGAATGCGGGTGGCCCTAGCCAAGGGACAGTGGGGACATCCCTTGTCTCTCATTGACCTGCTGGCATTGAGGCCAACTTGTCGTTACTAATTAGGAGCCACTATTAAAGTGGGAGGGGGAGGTTTTGTGGCTGCACGATCCCCTCTGTCACTGCACCCGTGGCTCCACTCACCAAGAACAGGTCCTGCCTGAGGAGGGTGACCTGTGCTGAAGCCCCACATCTTCTGTCCGCTCCAGGTGCCCGTGGGAGACGCAGGGAGCCGGCATGTCGCAGCCCAGCGCACCGCCCCCCTACGATGACAAGAACCCACTCTACCCACCACCCCCGGGGGGGTACCCCCAGCCCCCACACTACGCCGGGGGGTACCCGCAGCCTGGGGGATACCCGCAGCCTGGGGGATACCCCGCGGGGGCAGGGTATGCCCAGCCAGGGGGGTACCCCGCATCAGGGGGGTACTCTCATCCGGGAGTGGCCATGCCCACCATGCCTATGCGGTTTGGTAAGTGGGGCACCTTGGATTATTTGGGGAAGGGCACTAGGAGCAGGGGTGTTGTGAGGGGCTGCATGGCTGTCCCTGGTGCTGAGGGGTGTCCACTACCGCAGGAGACAACGGCTTTGGGGATGGCTCCGCCTTCCAATCAGTTGACTGGGACGATAGGAAAATCCGGCACACCTTCATCCGCAAGGTGAGTCCCAGGAGGCCAGGGGCACCTGTCAGGGTGGGGGGCCAAGTGCTGACTCCCCTGTCTCTTGCAGGTCTATGCCATCATCTCCCTGCAGCTCCTGGTGACAGCGGGAATCATCTCTGTGTTCACCTTTGTGTGAGTAGAGGGTTCCTCCTTACCCTTGTCCTGAAAAAGAGGGGAGCTTGAGTTCCTTGTGGCTTCCTTGAGTTCAGAGGGGGCAGCAGCTGCTGTCTCCTCTCCCTCACACTTGTCCCTCCTGTCCCACAGCCACCCTGTCCGCTCCTTCGTCCAGAGGAATGTGGCCATCTACTATGCCTCATAGTGAGTAGGGGCTCTGCTGGCTCATGTCCCCCCAGCTCGTGCCCCCACATCCGCAGTCTCCCAGCCCAGGGGCTGATCCTGGTGGGGAGTTGTGGGGCTGACACCCTCTGTCTCTCCTTGCAGTGCCGTGTTCCTGGTGACCTACCTGGTGCTGGCCTGCTGCCAGGGTCCCCGGTGAGTCTCTGGGACCTGCAGGGTGGGGTGTGTGGGTATGGGGGGGTGTCTCCAGAGCATCAAGATGGATTCATGCCTGGGGCTGCCCCTGGGTGATGGGGACCAGGGGGATGTGACATGGTTGCTGTCACTAGCTTACCTGTCTCCTGTTTTGTTCTCAGGAGACGCTTCCCCTGGAATATTATCCTGCTGAGCATCTTTGTGAGTGGGTTGGGACTGGCGAGGGGTCCTGGTGGTGCTCCCATGGCACTCCAGCTCCCCAGGTGGGCTGGGAGGGATAGGAGGACATGTGGGCAGGCGGGCAGCCCACTGAGCTCACCCTTCTCTCCTGCAGACACTGGCCATGGGGCTGATGACAGGCACGATTGCCAGGTACGACCTGGGGACCCTGCGGTGATAGGACCTGTCCTCCCCAATGCAGCCAGTTCAAGTGAGAGGCTGCCAGGAGCCAGGGGATGCTCCAGTCCCTTGGGCTCAGGGACTGCTGGGCTCCTGTCCAGGACTGGGGCTGTGGGGGAGGGTCACCAACACCCTGGGATTGGCAGGGGGATGCTGAAGTGTGAGGGGACTTGGTTGTCACTTCTCTCTGTAGCATGTACCAGACGAAAGCTGTCCTGATTGCAATGCTCATCACTGCCATTGTGGCCATCATTGTGACCATCTTCTGCTTCCAGACCAAGGCAAGGAGAGGGATGCACCCTGCCCTGCCCTCTGTGGGCCAGCTGTGGGGACACCCTGGGCTCTGCTGTGACATCTGTGTGTGTGTCCCCATCAGGTTGATTTTACATCGTGTCCGGGGCTATTCTGCGTGCTGGGCATTGTGGTCATGGTGACCGGGATCATCACTGCCATCGTCCTCTCCTTCAAATATGTGAGTGAGGAGGACAGAGGGGCGGTGGGGTGCTCCTGGTTGGGTATCCCCAGGGCTGGTGCAGGCAGGGACTTTGGGTGGTCCCCCTGCTGGGAAGCAGGGTGTGGTGCGAGCCACAGAAGGCAGCTTGCCCGCAGGGGGAGGGTGCGTCGGCATCAGCAGCAGCTCCTCAGGAGCCGGGTGCGGGCAGGACCTGCCCTGCCTTGCCTGCTGCCTGCCAGCACCCCGGCTCACCCTGCCCGTGTCCCCTTCCCGTGCAGGTCCCCTGGCTCCACATGCTGTACGCGGCCATCGGGGCCATCGCATTCACACTGGTGAGTTGACGGCTGCAGCGGGCAGAGGGTGTCGGGCGTCGGGCAGGGACTGGGGAGGGAGGAATTCCCCCTCGGTCCTTGCCTGACACTCTCTGTCCCCACAGTTCCTTGCCTATGACACCCAACTTGTGCTGGGGAACAGGAAGAACACATTGAGCCCCGAGGAGTATGTGTATGGTGCCCTTACCATCTACACTGACATCATCTACATCTTCACCTTCATCCTGCAGATAGTGGGCCGGGATTAGCCCTGGGACCCCTCCCGTCCTTCTCCGTCTGCCCCTCACCCCTCCTCTGGTCTCTGTACAGGATAGTCTGCTTACTGTGACTCCTAATGCTTTGGCATTCCTACCTGTAGGCTGCTAAGGAAAGGGCTTCCCTTGATCATTCCCCACAAGCCTCTGAGGGCAGTGGGGGGGACTGGCTGCCAGCGTTTAGGCAGTTTAGCCTGGCTTAGGCACCGCTTACCAAGGCTGTGCCAATGGCGTTGGGCAGGCAGCAGAATGTCACAGCCCTGCCTGGGCACAGGGAGCTGGCAGCGGCTGCTGGGATCATGTTGGGATTTTTTGGCAGAGAACAGTTGGTGTCATTCACTCTGTGCCTTAGATGTGGCTCTGGCCATGCCCCCTCCCTGAGCTGTGGCTGTGCCTGGTGTGGGCAGGGGGCAGCTGGGACCTCCGTGGCAGAGCTCACATTGCAGAGGCCCTGCAGCCACGGATGTGGGCAAAGTTGCACTTGCTAAATAAAAACACTTCAGTTTTCCAGACGGTCCCAGTCTTACTGGTACGGCAACTCCCTCAAAAATCCTGTGGGCAGCCTCAGCGGGGGCTGCGGCCTGGGGCAGCACAAGCACTGCTTTGGGATGGGAAAACCAAGGTCAGACTGCTCCAGGCCAGGCCTCCCTCCCCTGCCTGTACCCCCTGCCCTTGTGGGCAGAAGCCTGGCTACAGAGCAGCTGGGGCCCCTGCTGGTGAGGCAGGCAGAGCCTGGGGCTGAGCACTGAGGGAGCAACCACTGTGGCACTGAGCTGTTTGACTTTATTTGTCCCTATTCAGCTCCACCATCACTTCATGGTCTGGACAGGCAGGGCAGATGTCACTGTCACGTGTTCCATGGGGCTGGTGAGCCCTTGGCCAGCCCCTCCAAGGTGCCGCAGTGACAGCCTGGGCATGGGGGGCAGCTCGGCTATGCCCCCCTGAACACTCTGCTGTATCGCTCCGTCTCATACTCGCCCTGGTTGGCTTCCTTCATCGTTTGGCGGATTTTGAGCTGCTCAAGGCGGTTTTTGTCCACTTGCCGTTTGGTCAGGAGGAAGAGGATGATGCCAGAAGGCAATCCAATGGCCCTGCGGGACAGCCAGCAGTCAAGGAGATGGAGAGAGTTGGCGGGGAAACAAGGGCACTGTGCCACTCTGGGGCTCCATGGACAGTGCCCTGCTCAGTGCTACAGCCCCCCAGGCCCCCTGTTGCCCCACAGAGCAGCGCAGCCTCCCAGTGCCGATCCTGTCCCACCACCCGAGCCACTCACCAGGCCACCCCCACCGGCTTCATCGGGTTCTTGCCCTTCTTGCGCGTGGGGATGTACTCCACCCCCTCGGGGAGCCCCCTGTTGCCAGGCTCCTGACCGGCCCGTTGTCCCGCTGGCCGGTGGCAGCTCTGCCCGAAGAGCCGTGTGCCCCGGGGGCCCGGCCGCCCCCAGGCCCGGGCAGGACACGCTGGAAGGCCTGCTGCCACCAGCAGTCCTGCGGGGAGAGAGGCATTAGGGGGGGGCAGCCATGGGCTAGAGCGTGGGGGGCTCAGCCCGGGCTGCCTGCAGCTCCTGTCCCTATCCTTACCCCTTATCCCAGCCCCTATCCCGAGCCCCATCTCCAGCTCCATGCCCCGCCATAGCCCCTGCCCTTCCGCCAGGAGGCGCGCGAAGGCGGGGCCTGAGGCGAGCGGGGCGTGGCCAAGCGCGGCAGGGGGGGCGTGGCTCCGGGCCCTCTCCCCGGCGGGGCGGGGCGGGGGGCGCGTCCCGGGGCCGAAGGCCGCGGTTCGGTGCCGTGAGGGTGGTGGCGGGACGGTGCCGTGACGGTGGTGGCGGGACGGCCCCGGCCCCCCCCCGCCCCGGGGTTCCCCCCTGCTCCCGCCGGCCCTTACCGCGCAGTCCGCCTCGCGCCGCCGCCATGGTGCCGGTGTGCGGCGGCTCCGCTGCATGCCGGGAGCTGCAGTCTCTCTGCGCGGGGGCTGTCGGCGGGCGGTGCGGCGCGGTACGTGCTCAGAGAACTACATCTCCCAGAGTGCGCCGCGCAGGGCGGGGCCGCCACGCCCCTCTGGCGGAAAGGGCGGGGCCTGCGCCCGGGCTCGGGCCGTGGTTGGCTGGGGCGGGAGGGGAGCGGCCGGGGCGGGGCGCGCGGCGGAAGCGGCGGAAGCGGCGGAAGCGGCGGAAGCAGCGGCGGCGGCGGCGGCGGGGTGGGTCGGCATGGAGCCCGGGGAGGGCCCGGGGCCGCTGGGCCTGCACAGCGACGAGGAGATCATCGAGGTGGTGGAGCTGGGCCCGCCCGGGCCGGGTGAGACGGGGCACCCTGCGCCGCGCACCGGGCGGGGCCTGCGGGGTCTCCGGCCTCCCGCCGGGGCACCGGGAGCGCCGCGGCCCCACCCCAGTGCCGGGCCCGGCCGGTGCATACCCCCGGCCCGCGGCCTCTCCCCGCGTCGCGCCCCGTTCCCCTGCGGTTTCCCTGCGCTGGGTCTCGTGGCCGCGGCGGCATCGCGCATCCCCCGCCGCCCCGTCCCGTCCCGCGGGGACACCCGCTGCCCCCCCGAGCCCGCAGCCGCCTCGGGAGGGCCGAGCCCGGCAGGCCGCGAGCCGCGCCCTGACCTTCGCCCTCTGCAGATGACCTGGCCGAGGAGATGGAGGACGTGGACTTTGAGGATGAGGGGGCAGAAGAGCCCGATGCCGAGGCTTGGGAGTCGGAGGATGACGAGGGGGTGGAGGACGGCATGGAGGCACAGGATGACAGTGAGGTCACGTTCTCCCTCCACTCGGGTGAGTGCTGGGCACGGGCAGCAGCAGCTGGGACCCCCCTCGGGACCTGGTCTCATCTTGGCTTTCTGCAGAGTCCAGGGGTGCGGGAGGGCCTTGCCAGGCTGCTGTCTGCCAGCCTTCCTGGGACAGCCATCAGGACTCGGAACTGCCCTGGGCTTGTTTTTGCCTTATGCTCTGGCAGAGGAGCCCTTTGGGTCTCCCATCATGGCAGCTGGCCCTACACTCAGCAGAAAGCCTGTGCTGCTCCTCCCCCACGTGAAGAATTGATTCCCACTGGGCTGGGTTGGGAGGTCAGCTTGCTGACACCCCACCCTGACCCAGTGCTGCATGGGGTTTAGATCCCGTGGGAATGTCAGGTGAGGCGGGATCGGCACCATAGCCACGTAACCTCTCCTCATTCTTTTTTGAAGCTTCTGTCTTCTGTGTGAGCCTTGACCCCAAGACCAACACGCTGGCAGTGACAGGCGGGGAGGACGACAAGGCCTTTGTGTGGCGTGTGAGCGATGGGGAGCTCCTGTTTGAGTGCTCAGGTGAGGTGCAGTGAGCAGCTGTGTCCCCTCCCAGCTGTGTCTGTCTGGACACATTTTTCTCCAGCTGATGCTGTGCTCCTGACTGTCTTCCATAGCTTGGCCTGAGCAGTCTCTGTCCCCTGATGTTTCTAGGACACAAGGACTCGGTCACCTGTGCTGGCTTCAGTCACGACTCTGTGTTCGTGGCCACAGGTGACATGTCTGGGCTTATCAAAGTGTGGCGGGTGGATGCCAAGGAGGAAGTGTGGTCCTTCGAGGTGGGGGACTTGGAGGTGAGTGGTGGAAGCCCTGGTGCTGTGGGGAGCTCCCCAGCCAGGAAGTGGGGTGACACTTCTGTGACGCTGCCTGTCCCTTTCTCTGCCCAGTGGATGGAGTGGCACCCTCAAGCCCACGTGCTTCTGGCAGGCACAGCTGATGGCAACACCTGGATGTGGAAGATCCCCAGTGGGGACTGCAAAACCTTTCAGGGTCCAGCATGCCCAGCCACATGTGGCAGGATCCTGCCTGATGGTGAGGCATGGGGCCTCTCTGGAGGGGCAGATGTCACCAGCTCTGTGTGGGCCATCTGCCCTCCTGCTTCTACCAGTCTGTGCTGAATGGGAGGTGGGGGGATGAGGGGGGCCCTGTGTGTATCTGTTGTGTCTCTCATGCAGGGAAGCGAGCAGTGGTGGGGTATGAGGATGGGACCATGCGCATCTGGGACCTAAAGCAGGGAACCTCGCTGCATGTCCTGAAAGGTAAGGACGAGGTTTATCACCTGGCCTACTCCTTAAATGGTGAACAGCCCGTTCTAGTGGGCTTTGACCTCTGCCTGAGTGGAGAGGAGGCATCCTCTGAGGGCAGGAGGCAGCCTGGCGCTGGGATTCTCTGTCCCCAGTGATGGCTGTTGCTTGCTGGGGTGCTGGCAGAGCCGGGCAGGGTGGAGGCTGCAGGACGGTGTGTTTCGTGGCTCACTGGGTCTCCATGGGGAGGACACACAAAGCTTATACCTGCTGCTCACCCCCCAGGCCAGGATGGCCATCAGGACCCCTTGACATGTGTGGCCAGCAACCAGGATGGCAGTTTGATCATGACGGGCTCTGTGGACTGTCACGCCAAGCTGGTCAACTCCGCCACGGGCAAGGTGGGTCTGTGTGGGCAGGGCAGAGCCAGGAGCGCTGGGGACCCCCCCAAGCCCCTGTCCTGGGCCCGGGGCAGAGCCAGGAGCGCTGCGGAGCCCCGAACCAGGGCCGGTGTGCGGCCATCGGCAGCCGGCAGGCGGCGGCCTCGCGCTGCGGGTGGAGCGCGGGCTGGGTGGGCCCGCCCGGCTCCTGGAAGGAAGTTCCCTCTTGTTTGCTCCCAGGAGCTGAGGAATTGAGGCCGGGCCTTCTTCGAGGGTGCAGGCTCGGTACCGAGTAAGAACGGCACCTCTGTGCATCTGGGTCTCCTTCCCTCGGGGTATAGTCACTCTCCCTCTACCCAGGTGGTGTGCGTGTTCAAGATGGAGAGTGTGACCCCCAAGGCACCCATCGGTGAGGGCGAGGAGGCAGAGTCCAACTCGGTGGAGTCGCTGGGCTTCTGTAATGTGTGAGTGTTGGGACAGCCCCTCTTCAGTGCTAGATCTCACAGGGCTTGTCACACAGATCCATTTGCATCCCTTGCGCTCAATCTGCTGCATTTCTCTTACCTCCATCCTCCCCAGCTGGGTGTGGAGATCCCAGATCACTTGGGTGTGAGGCCAAGGGACACCAGCTGCTTAGTCCTCCCTGCAACTGTTGGGATTCTGGGCTAGCCTGATGGACCACTGTTTGGCTGGGATACTCTCCAGACAGCTGTTTTCCTGCCAGGACGTTGTCATTTTCTTCACAAACCATGAGCTGATTGCTGACTTGCTGATACTGTTGCGTTTCCCAAGCAGGGTGTTTGATGGCTCCAGCCATTGGGCTGCCCCTCATCTTCTCAATACAGTGCAGCCTTCAGCACAGGGTTTGCCTTTTACCTGGAGCCTTTACGTGTTTCCATCCCTGCTTCCCCATGTCACATGTAATGCCTGTTCCTCCCTCTGCAGGATGCCACTGGCTGCTGTGGGCTACCTGGACGGCACACTGGCTATTTATGACCTCTCCACCCAGAGCCTGAGGCATAAGTGCCAACACGAGGTACAGCCCTACCCCCTCTCCCTAGGCCTGGGAGGTGGGCTTTGGGCCTGTTGGAGATCTCCCTCAAAGCCCAGGAGCCAGTTCCCAATTTGTACTTCTCCCTTAGCCTTGGGCTTCCCCGAAGGGCAGCCGCAGTCTCTGCACAGCGGATGTGCTTGGACCTGGGGTCTGGCTCTCCTAGGGACATGGCAGACACCATGAGGGGGCGGGGGCACATGGGGGGAGCTAAGACTTGCTGGAGGTCCCCACTGTGGTCTCCCGCTGCCCCAGTCAGGGATTGTGCAGCTGCTGTGGGAGGAGAGCTCGGCCGTGGTGTACACCTGCAGCCTGGACGGGGCCGTGCGGCTCTGGGATGCCCGCTCGGGGAAGATGATCAGCGAGTACCGAGGGCACTCCGCTGAAATCCTCGACTTCGCCGTCAACAAGTGAGCGGGCAACCTCTAGCCCCCTTCCCTGCTGGGTGGAGGGAGCAGTGATGGCAGGGGCCTCCAGCCTAGGAGCTCCAATCACAAGCTGCCTCTCCTTTGAGAGCTCTTGGGGTCTGGTCCCAAGGTGCGGGACAGACCCAGCTCCATGCTGAGACCAAGGGGAAGTGCAGCACTTCAGAGCTGCACTGGGGGTGATGGTTAGGGTTACTGGAAGCCCCCACCCCACCTCTGAGCCCTGTCTCCCTGCAGGGATGCCTCCATTGTGGTGACCACCTCTGGCGACCACCAAGCCAAAGTGTTCTGCGTCCAGCGCCCCGATCGCTAGAACTGTGGCAAGGGATGGCGTCCCAGCGCT
This sequence comes from Monarcha castaneiventris obscurior, assembly GCA_026261815.1. Classification (NCBI taxonomy): domain Eukaryota; kingdom Metazoa; phylum Chordata; class Aves; order Passeriformes; family Monarchidae; genus Monarcha; species Monarcha castaneiventris. The sequence continues at coordinate 7,228,180 of JAMPIT010000467.1, forward strand.
GCCCTGCACCTTGTGTACAGAGGGACGAGGGACGTGGTTTCACCACCCTTCTCCAGTGCGTGCTTTGTAATTTTCCAGTCTGCCCTGCTTTGCCCTCACCACCTAGGGGCCAAGTTGGGGGTTTTGTATGAAGATGTCTTTAATTATATAAATTATTTCACTTAACTGGATGCCATCTACTCTGCTTGTTTTGGGGAAGACGACCTGGGGAGCTGTGCTCCCTCCTCAGGGATCTCCCCGGCATCCAGCCATGGCCTGAGGATCAGTGGCAAAGACTCCCATCCTAGCTCTCCCTGCCAGGGGGAACGAGGGGGTCAGGGTAGGAGGAAAGGGTGCAGGTTGCTAGCTGAAGGTAGGAGAATCCTGCTCTGTACAGTCCAGAAGAGGAACTATTCCCAGGCTATTCCCAGATATGGGTACTGCACCTCTAAGTTCACCAGAAGTTGTATGTTCCACAATACAGGAATTAATCTCCCTTGGGGCTGTGACTCCAAACGTCCCTTCCAGGACAAGGTCACGTGCATTGACAAGCCAAAGCACCACAGCCCTTTAAGATAGAAAGATCTTCTTTATTAATGAACCCCAACAGTATTTCTTCAGATACAGGAGTTTTGAACTCAAATACTCAGAAGAAAACAAGTTAATATTGCATTATTCTCATAAGAAATACTGCAACTTATTTCTGGTAACATATTGCAAAGCGAAACAGCTTGAAAAGAAAAAAAAAATTAAAAAAGAAAAGAAATTTAAGTCAATCAAACTGGAATTAAAGTTTTGTTTCTTGGAACGATCGAGTCCTCGCAAGCACAGCTCGTTTCTGCAGATTACTCCCCCAACTGTCGTACAAACAGACCCCGATTGCTTGAATTCCTTATGAGCCCACAGAGGTGCAACATTAAAAGCTACGATTATCGGGTAGCAAGTGCCCCAACCTTCGTCCTCCACAGCGGCCTCAGTGACCCGGCGTTAACGGGTTGTGAACGTCTTCCCCCTGAAAGGATGCAGAGAGGGGTCAGCACAGCCCCAGGGGGCTGTGGGGCTTATGGTGGGGCACAGGTAGCCAAACTCTCAAAGCCAGGCAGGCACTGCTGGGTTGCAGCTCACCGGGTCTGTGGCTGCAGAACCAAGTCACAGGGCTGTGGGGAGGGGCTAGCTTTTGCAGAGGTGACAACCCTCCTGGCCCCAAAGCACAATGCAAAGGGCACACGACAGCACAAAAGGAAGAAAAGGACACCAAGGGGATCTGGGATAAGCAGAAGGTAAGGGACCTGAGTGAAACATGTTCACACAGCTGCTCTCCTCCATCCACTTCACTGTGGGCTGCTTGTTCACGAGAGGGAGCCAGCCAGCATGGTGGCCAAGTGCAGCCAGTGACTCTGAGCAGCTGCAGACACACTGGGCAGCGAGACCTAGTCCAGTGCCCAAAGACCCCAAGGAAAGATCTGGCTCCTCTCCCTACTGTGAGCTGGAGCTGTCCCCAAAGCTAGACAAGCAGCTCTAACGTAACAGGGAAAAAGCCCCAGGAATGCCACCAAGGGCTTGGTGGGGGGAAAATGGAGACACCAGGGCTTGCAAGGCCATGGATGAGCCTTTTGTGAAGGACTTGCCAGCACAGGGTTTTACCTCAGACCCAGCTCCTCACAGGACATCTGAGGCAGTAAGCTGTGGGTCACCCCCATGCCACCCCGAGCTGCCCTGGAGTGCAGTATGCCAAACTGAGCAAGACTGAGCTTGACAGACAAGGCTGGCAGAGAGGCCCAGAGAGGCAGGCCCTGCTTTGCTACTCACGTGATTGTTTTCATTTCTTTCTTCTCTGCGTCTGGACGGGCACGGTTGAGCACCTTGAGGAAATCTGACGTTTTCGCCCTCATACGCGTGTGAATGTAGGCCTGCGTTTCATTAGGACAAAATGGGGACACGTTAGGGTCCTGTCTTCATAGCTGAGATTTCAGGACACGTCAAAGCTGAGTCACTGAACAATTACCCTCATTTCTGTTCTCAGAAAGTAAACAAACCACATCCAAAAGGGAAAAATCCTACTTCACTGCTAGAATGGAAAGAAAACAGTCTTGTGTCCAAGAGCAGGGAGAAGGCAACGATGCATCACTTGCCACCCCTGCATGACTGGGGAGGGCAGTGGCAGACCCTAATGAGTTCTCAGGGGCACCCCTGTCCCCTGCTTCTCCCCTTCAGCACCCAGGTTAGATGTGCTGAAGCCACCCTGTGTCCCCTGGCCCTCATACCTTCGAGCACTTGATGTGATAGTGCAGGTAGTCCCGGAATGTGTGGATCAGGTTTATGGTGTTGTCTCTGGCTGCAGCATTGGTGTGACGGGGGAACAGCACTGAAAGAAGAGGCCGACACAGACCATTAGTACTTCCTGAGGCTGCCCAAGACTTTCAGGATCAGTGCTGGAGGCTTCAGGGTGTGCCATGTTGAATCCCTGCCTTGCTCTCTATAAAGAACCCTTTACTCTTGACACATACTAAGATTAAGCAGCACTTGTGATTTTCAATACAAGGCTTAAGAGCATTTTTCCACATTTCCCACAGCAGCCTGTGCACTCTGCAGGATGCAGGCAAGGCCAGGTGCCCAGAAACAATGGCACTGTAGGAAACTGCATGATGCTGTATCAGTGCTTGGGAGATGCAACCAGAGGAGCAAGCTGGGAGGCAGACCAGGGTGCCCAGGCTGCTCAACCAATTTCAAGATCCAGTCTGCCCTGGCCCCTTGAAATTGGTTGTGGATCTTTGCCTGACAGCTTGCTGGGCCTGTAACACAGACAGGCTTGGATACAAGCAGGTAGCTTGCCCTTTCCATAAGCTGGTGCTCTGCTACGTGTCCCAGATCCAAGGGCTGAAAGAACGTTTTGTTTGGGTGATGATCTCACCTGAGCCTGTCAGATCAGATAACTGGGAAATTTAGTCTCAACAAGAACAAAGTATGTGCCATCCCAGACCTCTTCTTTCCATAACTGACAGCTGCCGAGGCCTCAAGGCACCATTCCCAGCACAGGAGGAGGGCAATGCTACCTTCACCTTTCCCTGCAGTGTCTGTGCTCCATCTCTGAGCTCCGAATTACAAGAATGCTGGCCTGAGACACCCTAATAACACACCCAACCATCTGGAAGACACCTATCCCTTTGAACAGGGCAGGGTTTGGACTCCTGAACATTGCAACCCAGGGGGAAGTCATGGCTCTGCTGGCCACCAGGTCTGCAGGCAGGGGAAAGTGGCTCATCAGTGTTAGGCCCAGAGCAAAGAGGCAGAGCTGGAGAAGCAGAAGGCACTGCCCTGCTGCTGCTCTCTGACTGCCTCTGCTGATCAAGCACTGCACAGCTCCCTGCAGCTGGACAACCTACAAGTACAGCTGCAAGAAAACTTCCACAAGAAACCTCCGGTTTCCACACTATCACAGCAAAGCCACTCTTCCCTTTGCTTCCAAATACTGAACTTATTTTGTAGGCGAACACTGAACAGCTCACTGTCCACTTCCACATCTTCTTGCCCACAGCAGAGCTGAGGTGACCTGATACAGAAAAGGGACACTCCAAAGGGGGCGCACAAGACAGAATGCAACCTCAGAGTCCCTGCAGCCCTCAACGACCCACTTCAACACGCATGGAAGGTGCATTCCTTTCTGTTTTTCATGCAGCAGCAGGAACCTCTCTCCTCCCCAAGCACTCCCAAGCCTCAGAGCTGCCTGCTTACCAAAGGTGATGTAGCCAATATTATCACCAACGGCTGCATCCGTGTCCTTCAGCTCCAAGGGTGGCTCCCTGTGGCTGAAGAGCACCTGTGGGGCTGTGTGACTGGCCCGGCGACCCTCCTTGAACTCCTGAACAAGACAAAGTGAAGGTGATTCCCACTTGCAAGCCTTCAGCAACATGCTGGGAAAGCAAATGGGGTTTCCACACTCCCAAAGGGCAATGAACAGAAGGTTGCCCAGGTTTCCCTGAATGGATTGAGTTCATCACACCGAACACCCAGAAAGTGACCCTTTTTCCCAGCAAAACCAGCCCAAAATGCATGGCTATCCTGGGTTTATACATGACTCGAGCACAGCCCCTCAGCTGGGGTGGTTTTCAGTGTGTCACACCCCTGCCATGGGTGTTCTGTGGAAGCGACACCTCAGTCTCAGCAAGCACATGAGACAGCACAGCTCCTGCTGCAGCTTCAATGCTTCCAGTGAAAGTGGGCAGTGCCCATCACCCCAGAGGAACAGAAATCCTCAGGAATGGCTGCAAGGTCTCCATCACACCTAGTGTAAAGGTTTTGCCATTTGAGAAAACATCTCCCACTTGGAGTCTGCCCAGGCATCAAGAGGCATCTGGGGGTTTGAAGCTTGTATGTGAAGCCTGCTCCTCTTAGTGCTTCCCTACACCTTGAAACAGTATCTTCAGGCAGGGACATTCCTTCCCCCACCTCTGGCAGCTGCACAACCCCCACCTCACAGGAAATGTACTGGCTCTGCATTTCAGGAACTGTAAGGACCATCTCTGTGTTGGGCTGGGAATGTCCAGAGACCATTCTCCTGCCCCAGTGCAGGGCAGTCTTCCCTCTGCCTCAGTAACCTCCATCCCAACCTACACATTATCAGCTACCCTTGGCCTCTCTTCTGAGCACAGCTTCCCCTGGGAAAGGCAGGAGCATCCATGTCCCTTCTAGAGTAGATCACTGGGGTTTCCTTAATAAAATGCTTAGCTTGCACTTCTGCCTGCTTATGCCAGAGGGTGAAATGGTTCAAATGGCTTCACTGGTTAGTTAATGGTCACATTTTCTCCATGAGAGCCCAGATGAGCATACACCATGCCCAGCTGCGTTATGCAAGAGCAATAGCTGGAGGGAAAGAGCCACTGTGACTCAGAGTGGAAATTCCTGTGGCTGGGCAGAGGCAGGGTTTGCTGTTCTAAAAACCAAGAATTCGGGACATGGAGACTCCGGGACAGCTGCTGCCTTGAAGCACTGCCATCTCCCCAGGAGCCTCACTAACCTCATTTTGTTCACATCATGCCTCCCTTCCCATTTTAAAAGCTGAATTCCAGGCCGAGGGATATGCTTGGTGGGGGAAAAAACCTCAAAGCCAGAGCAGATGCGCTGTCTGTAGCTAATGAACAGAATGAACAGAGCTGTGAAGTGAGACTTCCATTGCAACAGGCCCTCCGCTGATGACACCCAACACAGGTAAACTGGTCTGCAGCAAACTGGGCCAGGAACTTGCTGTCCATGAGCCTGTCAGCACCACGGCCTGGCACCCTTGAATGGGTGGGTTAAAGCTCCCTGGAACACTCGGCAGGCCCTGGACCATGGCCATGCCCACCCAGGAGGCTCCCCAGGAGCTTCAGCAGATGAGTGAGGTGGGCCAGTGGCATGGATGTACACACATACCAGCATGCACTGAACCTCCTCAGCTGCACACAGATGTCTCATTCTCCACAGGCTGCACACAGTCATTCACACAGAGTGTTTACTACAAGTCTCCCAATGCTTCCCAGCTAAACAGCAATTGCAAAAGGTAGCTGAGTCCGTAACTTGGTGTTAGGATTGCTTCGAGCCCACAAATTCAGTGTATTCATAGCTCTAAAAAGCTCAAATTTGAGAGCTGTCATACTGAGCTGCTGAGTCTTTCCTGCAGCATTTGAGCATTAGCAGGAAGAAACTTCAAGGTGAAGACCACTCTCGGCTCTTCCTCAGATATGGCATGACATTGTCTCACCCTTCCTCTCCCTTTACAGCCTCCTCAACATGCTCGGCTGGCTCATGATCCCTACAGCATAGCTATCCACACTACAGGGCCTCAGTGTGGGGACTGAAGTATTCACTGTGGTGTTTCTCATCTGTAACACATAATATGCTTGATTGTCTCAATGAGCAAGACTATTGATAATACAGATGCTAATGCAAGAGCCAGGAAAATACACTGTCTGTGCCTATTAGCATGTTCTTCCATCCCAGTGCAACATGGAGCAAAGCATTTACATGTGTTAAACCGCCTTTGTGCTCATTTCAGCAGCTTACTTGGCAATGCTGCTTCAAGAAAGCAGGCATCTGAACTGAGCACCAGCCCCTTTCCCTGTAACTCAGTTTCCATACCTGCATAAAGACCTTTCCGATCACCACGTCATCGTCGTCCTTAAATACTGTGCTGAACACAACTGTGACACGGTCCTTCTTTGCCTCAACATACCTGCAGGTGGGAGAGAGAGAACCCAGCTGTGACCTGCAGCTAAGAAGTTCAACTGGACGAGGTAGCAACTGCGTGACAAGGTCAAGTAGATGCAACAGCCATTCACAGGCCTGGCTGCTGCTGAAAATTTCCCCTCCCTTGAGACAGTATTGACAGGGAGCAATACATTTCTGTTGGGAGCGGCCAGTTCCTCTCCTGCACGCAGCCACAAGTGCTGCCACTAACAGAGACTCTTGTGTAACATCCCCAGCAGCCCGAGGGACAAGCATTACCCTCATGGGATACTTGTGGCAGCCTAGGACAGGCCTTTATTACCCTGCCAAAGCACGGAGTAGTAGGATTTCCTGACTTTCCACCAAAACCTACAGCTGTACACAGGAGCAGACTACTGACCACTGTTGGACCCCCGTGCTGTTTGAACACTTACATTGTCTCATCGTCCCTGTAGTGGATGACTGCTCTTTTTTCTCCTTCTTTGCCCTCTTCCTGGAATTTGAAATACTTCTCAAAGACTGAAGCAAAGCAGTTGCGCTTCAACATGCCAGCTTGGTGCACAATGGCATCCTTGTCTGCAGGAAGGTTCTCCAGGTCGTAGAGCAAAGAGACATTGTAACCTGGGAAGGGACAGCCATTAACCTTAATCATCTACAAAGGGCCTTAATGAAAGCAGAGACATGTTCTTAAAAGAGACACCTCCAGTCCCACTTTTGCCTTAAATCCTCCCCAAAGCCCCAGGGGTGAGTTCTTCCCACTCCACGCACTGCCAAAAGCCATGCCTGAACTCGGCGCGTGGCCATGGCAACGTTCCTGGGGCTCCTTCCCAAGCTCCCAGACACACGTGCTGGCTGAACTGCTCCCAACTTTTTGCAGCGAGTAGGAAGAGATGTTGTCACAGGTAACCATGGTTTTCCTGTGTCTCACAAAGCATCTTTGAGAAGAACAAAGACCCCAGCCGTGAGGAACAGAGGCTTCCTGGAGGAGGACTGCATAAAGAATTACAGCTTGTGCTGCAAGCTACTTCATCCCTGACATGTCTGAGCCCCCTTTTAAATTGGCAATTTCAAATTGCCATTCGTTGTATAGAGAGCCTCAGATATCAAGCTCTTCAAGTGCAGCCTTCATATGAGCATTTCTCAGGTGACTTAAGTAATTTTGGAATTGCATTCACACACAGACAGAGTGAATGTTATTGCAGGGTTACCTGATTCAGGATTTACCAAGTAGCTTCCATAGACTTTCTTCAATACCTAGAAAAGAAATTAAACATCGAGAGCACAAGCTATCAAGAGCTGTTTCCTCCTGCATAGCCTAGGCCATGTTCGGTCTTCTTTTAGAAGTATCAAATTACAGCACCGGCCTCCCCTAGTTTAAGAGAACTTAGACAAATATTAAGTCATCATCTTCTAGTACTATTGGCTGTTCCTGCTCTTGGGAGGACTCCCTGAACTCTAATGACAGGGAGGAGACTGGAGGAGAGGACTCAAACTTGGAACTTTTTCAAGCTCTTGCTGGTCAGATTTGTGTGGGGAAGAAGCCTTATAGTTCATGACTTCAAAGGAGAACTATCAGCAGAGCCTGACACAACTGATCTGAGGGCTACCACTTTTCCTTCCATTCAAAGGCAGATGCAAAGTGTGCCCGGTCCCTCTCCTCACAGGACGGCAAGTTCAGAGCACACCGTGGCCTGGTGATCACACACTGTCTCAGCCTATGCACGGGCAGATGGGGAGCGACAGGAGACTGCCAGGCAGCTTGGATGCCTCCCAGAAGCAGAACCGCCTACAGCCCAGCAAAAACCTTTCTTCAAACATAATCACTGCTGAATTTTACATCAATGGCAATTTCCAACTGAGCCACAGCTCTGTGTCAATGAGGGGGCCGGGAACAGGAGGTATTTCACAGAGAAGAACACAACAATGCTGTGGCAGAACTGGCCCTCCTGGGATGACACCCACTACCACGTGGAAAGGATACACAGGCTCTCTGCATGCCAAAACCTCCTCTCAGCAGAGAGCTTGCCTGCAGCAGTGCAGGAAGATGCCCTGTCTTAGCAGGAACCCCACTCTGCATTCCTCACAGAGGAGTTTCACCAAAGACAGAGCAGAAACAAGCAACACTGTCTGCAGGGAAGTACAGAAAGCAACATTACAACAACTGGAGATTTAAAAATGTAATTTCTATTTAGCAGTCCTGCACAGATCCCATTTTTCTCTCAAAGTTTATAGGAAGTTGCCTTCCACCACTACCACAATGTCTGCTGGTGCACAGTGCTGTCAGCCACTTGCCCATCACAGGGGTTCTCTTGGGATCACGAACTGCACTGATCCTCACTAAACATGCTAGGAAGGCTCCACCATTTGTGCTGCTTGACACTCCTCATGCCAGCAGCAGTGCCTTCAGTGGTAGGCAATGCTGCTCCTAGAAACCTCTGCATTCAGGAACCAGGAAAGCAGGACACTCAATCGTATCTCTTCTGACTTAGGTGAGTCGTGTGGCAATTCACAGGAATTCACTTTGGGTACAAATCGCTGTTTCTCACCAGACTCACAATAAACTGATAGAGCAGTTTCCTTGTTTTCTTGCAAGGACAGACACCCAGAGGCAAAAGCCTGCTGAAAAGTCCTGGGTGAATCCCATTCGTTACCGTGCGGAGATTTGAAAACTGACTCAGGAACTGAGTCACACTTCCTGCCTCACCATCCAACCACAGCTCGGAGAGGCTCCTTCTTTCTACCATAAATGGCCCTCCACAACCACAGGGCCCAGTCAACAGGAACTGAGCCTGCGACTTCACACAGCAGCAGTGAAAAGAGAACCAGTCTGCAAACCAAGGTCTGCACATGCAGCAGGAGCCCAGCACTTGCTCTCAAGTGTAGTTAAGAATCAAAAGAGAAGCACCACAGATCTGTCTTGGTGCCTTCCTTCACTTGTGGGCTCAACACAAGCTTCAGTCAGGGAAACTATTTCTACATGGCCAGGCTTCGCTTTGGACTTGCAAAACTAGTGGTGCCTTCTGTCTTTCAGGCTGCAGGGTCATACAGGATGAATACTTTTTCAGGAGAGAGTGTGAACACACTTGGCCTAGTCTTTCAGCAAAGTGGGACTCCTGGTTGGCACAGGGCTGCTCTTTTGACCAAGGTGAGATGGGAGCACAGATGCCTCTCTAAGGGTCAGATGTTAGATCCATCAACATCAGAAGGGCATTGCCAATATAGTATTTGCAGGCAGAAGGCCTGGAGATGCTTACTCACCTCATCAGCACCGTGTTCCTGGAGTTCCTTGTAGAATTTCAGAGAAATACTGACCATCACTTTTGTCTTGTCTCCATTGGGGTTTGAAATATGGTAAAGGACTCCATCGAAGTCTAAGAAGCAAGCAAGAGAAATGTGAGGGAACAGGAACCAGCTCCTATTTCTGAGGAAGGTTTTCCCTACACGTTCTAGTAACTGCATGAAGTGACACTGCTTGTCTTGTTCCAGCCCTCACACACACAGCAAGAGAGAAACCCGCAATTAAAGGAAGTGGTAATGTCATGTAGGGAGACCTGCTATCATTCACAGGGCTGAAACAATTTTGACACCTGTCCATCACAGAAAGCTTTAGTCTAGTGTCATTTAGCATCCCTGGCAAATCCACTTGTGCTCAATACACAAGGATACAAACATGCAGAGACGGGAGCCTTCTGGATGGCCAGCACAGAAAGTGACTGACATGCCCACCAGGCCAGAGCTGCAGCCTGGAGGAGAAAACCTCTCTGCCAGCAAAGGCAGCTCAGCTGCTGCCTGCTGTGATAGCTTCCACTTCACTGCCGAAGGGGCGGGGAGGGCAGGAGGCAGGGAAAGGCAACCCTCCAGCTACCTAGCAAGCTCTGCTTCCCCACAGAGCTTTGCAGCTTACACAGATTCCTGATAACAGAATGTAAAAATCAGTTGCTGAATGAGTACTTGAACTTTCTTGGCATTTCTCTTCCTGAAGAGCAAACTTGATGTGATGAATCCATTTTGCCTGTCACCCTAAGTCAGCTTCCTAACAACCCAAACCAGATGGTGCTAAAGACCTCATAACAAGTAGCACCAGTGGCAGGACTGGAGAACAGATGAGGTAAAAGAGAAGAGCTGTGTAGCAGGCACACACCAAAGCACTACCACCACTGCACTCAATGCTCTAGGGAAATCCCAGGGAAGTCAGACAGACAGAGAAATAGTGGGGCAGCCAACAAAGCCAAAGCTCTGGGGATACTACAGAGTCTCCACACCACCCCTGCTCAGTGGTGTGGGCAGACTGTTCAAGCCAACCCTCGGTTCAGAGAAGTCAAGAGAGCTGCAGAGCTTACCTGCAAATGTTACTTCTACTGCCTCTGGTTTATTTCTAAAAAAGCAAAGAAAACAAAGGAGATAAATGAGAACTCAAACAGCAGCCTCCAAGCTGTGAAGGAAAGTGGATTAATTTCCAATTACTTATTTCCCACAGGCAGCTCTTCCTCAAAACCCTTTTATCTCCTGCTGTTCGACTAGTAGTAACCTTTGACAAGAGATCTTAGACTTCTCCCCCTTCCTATAAGTACCAGTTTTACCCCAGATGACATAGACCTTGAAGCTGGCACAGATTGCTATTATTTGTAGTTTATTAATAGATTTTGACGTCACAGATTTCCAGTTAGAAATGCCTAAGAAAGCTGCTCCTTACTAAGAAGTTTGTTTTCACAAGCACACTCTCTGTACAGAACAGCCACAACACAGGTTTTGGGACAGAGGGTCTTTTGTAAGGTCCTGCAATACCAGTTCATGGAAGGAGCTGAGTAATCCTTCCCGACACAGAGCCCCCTTTGCCATCAACACCAGCTCCGCTATAACTTGCTTGCAGAGAAGACCATTTTTCCAAGTCCAGTGTTAGGAACAAGCCAAAGAAGGAAACTTTCCAGATGTTCATTTCATCCTGCACCCCCTTCCAAAACACCCCAACATTTTGCCAATAACCTCAGAAAAACTAGCTCTAGGCGTGCTCTAACACTGTCCTGAGTGGTCTCTGGGACCCATGATTAGCAACAAAATGCCTTGTGAGCCAAAGGCACATCACACCTTGCACTGTGACTATGAAGACTAAACTGTGTAACAAACCCTATTTTGACATTTGTCCATGATCTGTAGAAGAGTAGGACTCCACAAAACTGCTTCTGAAAGGTCATTTCATTGGGATTGGCACTACATAACTGCTTTCACAGCTCCAAGGGGACTGGTATTAATAGGTCATTCTCCAAAAGGGAACGATGCAAAGGTATCTCTACTGCTGAAAGCAGGTGTGGAAAATGAGAACAGGACAAAAATGCCAGTCTGCTACTGCTGTTTCACACTGTATCTCCATTTATTTTTCAGAAGTGGATGATATTAGAGTACAGACTAATGCTCGGCTAACAGAAATCTGGTCTCTAACAGTCCATTTACACCTGCCTGAACCAACATACTGAAATAACCTCCCAGAGTAAAGTCAGTGGTCTCAACTATGCTGCTGCTGCTGCTGCCCAGAGACCAGCTTCGACCTTTTTGCTGAAACTTGCTCTTCCACACACTTGTATGCTGCTGGGTACTGGCTACAAGGTGGTACATACACTGAGAGGGTGGGGGGAAGTGATGATTCAATATCTACTTTCCCTCACCGGATTTTATCTCAGCAGAAAGCACTGTTTTTCCATCAGCTTTTCTGCAGTCAGCCTCATTCCTGGAAGGCAGAAATGACCACAATGTGCTAAAACTCAAGCTGGGCAATACAGGGAGACGAAGGCACTGCACTGCACTGATCCCAGACACTCACCAGGTCAACAACATTTTACTACAGTGGAAAGGGAGAAATTAACCCCCAGAGGGAGATCCTAAGTGGAAATGAAGAGGTGTTCCTGCTTCTTGAAAGTGATTAGCTGTGAAAGGCAACAGCTCTTTTATTGTCTGAAGGCTGGGAAGCCTCTGTCTTTTGTGCCACATTGCTGAAGATAAAAACCACACACTTGAAAGAAGCGGTGCTAGTGCACCCAAAGCAGGTCCTTTAGTTTAAGAGTTGTGCCATCTACCTGTGACCTCTCTTGCTTTCATCTCCCCTTCCCAGCTGGGCCTGAGACAGGCTCAGCAGGCATCCCTGGCTGCATATTTAGCTTGGGCTCTTGGAAAGGAGAGCAATTCCCCAAGCCATGTCCAAGCCACTTCTGCTCACTGAGGATGGCTCAGAGCAGAGATGAAAGAAAATCCCAGAGATCCCACTCGGTCAGTTCACGCAGACGTGTTCTTCTTTTAGAGCACCACACTCAGACGTGGGAATCAGCTTGGATGGCAGTATAAATTTTGATAAAAAAAGAAACCTATGTAGGAAGCTTTAAAGATAGCACAGGCAGGCACATGAGAGCTAGGAATATTAAACAGGACGCATCCTTAAACCTCTGTTCCATCTTCTCAGAGTTACACCTTTCAAACCCCATTCCTCACACACACAGAGCTGACACCTTCCGGAGCCCCCGCTCCCAGCAGAGCCCTCCAAACACAGCACCCCCCTCCGAGAAATGCAAGGAAGTGGCTGACAGCCAGTGCACTGGAGTGGTTTTGCCAAGGAAGGATGATTCCCCATTTGGTTGCTGTGTACCCAGGGGATGGTAGGAAGATCAGTCATCACATTATTGAAGAAGCCGAGCAAGACCACGTACAGGAGTCAGTTGATGGCTCTGTACGAGAGCCTTTGTTCTGCACACAAAAGCTCACTGCTAACACAGCTGGGTTAGAGCCCGTTATTGTGCAAACGTCATTTCTTAGAGAAGTTATTTTAACACTGATTTCCCAAGTGGCTCAGTTCCGGTACTAGGGGATGGTGAGGAGGGGGAGTATTTAAGAGAAAAGAAGGTAACTGGGTAGAACTTTGGGTGCTGAATATTCAACCACTTCCCGGCACAGCTTCAGTGAAGCAAGAGCTCACGTGAGCTGCATACAGAGCTCCTCGCAGCCATGCTGGCCCTGTCACCTACCACAAAGTGGGTTTTCTGCCTCACCGGGCACACATTTAAGTAACCCAGGCCTGGCCTGGCCCAAGGGAGGACAGAGAAGCACATTGCAAGTGTGGATGGGAACAAAGTGAGCTTCCTTAGCCTTTCACAGCTCAGGAGCTTTACAATCACAGTGTTTAAAGTGCTTCTATTTATTTCTCTGGTTCACCTCATCAAAACTACCCTGGCTACTTAAAACGTTCCTCCAACAGAAAAACTACCCCTTTTGCTACCTGGATTGTTGTTCCTGCATCAAGAAGTCCCCAGGCAGAAGAGAGAGGAGCTCTCACCTCCAGCATTCTGTAGTTTCTGGATGAGTAACAGTCCTGCAGGTCACACGCGCATGTTCACTTCCCCTCGACCTTCCACTAACCCCATCTTCCACCACCAGAAAAAGCCCTAGAGAGGACAACATGTCCTCTCCGTGTTGTGTCCTTCCTGCTCTTGTGTGGGTGAAGGCTCAGTGCAGAGGATTCACAGCAAGCCTGGGATGGGGCCAGCACCACTGAGGGTGCGTACCAGTTACTGTCAGGTTACTGGCGTGATCCCAAAGAGCTCTGCCTGGTCTAGCGGGCTCCAGTGTCCCTTGACTCCATGAGGAGACCCTCCATACCCACAGCGAGAATTGGCAGTTTAGCAGCTTGGTGCTGAATGACTCTAAATCCCAGCCGGACTGTAGATCCCAACTGGGCAGCCAGGAGCTCCTCTGGGGTTCACTTCTACCCTGATCCAAATCTCCGAGAGACAGACTAAGCGTAGCTATACTCCGAGGATTTCAGACAGGACAGCTCATCCACTCCCGGGGCAGAGAGCTGCCGTGACTCCTGCAACCTCCTTACCACCAATGCTACCTGAACCACAGCGTCCCTCAGTGACCTTCCCTGTTTGCTGCCATCTGCCCTGAATGGACAATGAAACCAGCTCATACCAGGAATAACTGAGATGGCTTCTCTCTGCACTGAACACCGAATCCAGACCAGACCTTTCTGCAAACCCCTGCCTGAACTTCGACGCTAAAATGGCAGCTGTTCCCAGCAGCAGTCGGTTTTGTGATAACACTTATCAGGTCTGAAGTCAAACCCACACCAAATCTCATCTGCCCGCTGCTTGTAACAATAAAAGATCCTGACAGATTTTACATCTTCTTGCCTGTGTTCCTCCTATTAATCTCCAAATGGCTCCTATGCACTATCTAATACAGAGCTAGCTCCAAATCAGATTTTTCACCTTGGCAGAACATCCGTGAGAAGCCACACTGCCCATGGAGAGACACCAGTGAGCACTTAAGAGAAAAAGCAAATCTTTTTTCAGACAGCCTTTCCTCAATTTTAACTCTGACAACTTCCCAACTTCCCTGTTTCATTCTCATGCCACAAAGGCTCTTAGTGGTATGTTACAACAAATTTAAGAACAGAAGAGTGAAGACTGTAAATATACAGCACCTTCATCTTCTGTATTAAAATGACCTAACTGCTAACTTGGCTGACAACCACACTGAAGCATCTCCCACATCACAATTAAGGCCTGTACCAAATAATGGAGAATGGCAATTATTTCAAAAGCTGCAGGCATACACACACTCTAATCTCTTGGCCCATAGGAGAGGGGATAAAAAAAAGGGGTTATTTCAAAGCACAAAGCTCTGAGCAGAGCTTTCAGATCACCGGAGTCAACACACAATTTGGATAAATTGAGCCAGATTCAGTGACAGACTGCAGGCTCTCGCTACAGAAAGGTCACCCCAATAAAAAAAATTATAAGCAATGTCTAAAATTATCTGAACAGTTCCTCCACTCCTGGGCCCCACTCAGCTAACAAAAGCCTCCCTGCGTAAGCTGCAGGAGCATATGTAATCAAAGAGCTCCCATAGCTCTGGCAGCACACCCACCATGAACTCGAGCAGGAGTGCTCTGTCAGGTGGGTGTCGAGCAGTGTACGGCAGCCTCTACACATGCCAGTTCTCCCCTCTTGGTTAGGTGACCCCTCCATGCCCAAGCTTTTCCCTTGCTGTGTGCCCAATAGCCTGGAGGAGAGGGCCAGTAGGAAAGCAGGGATTCACAGTGGACAAAGCACAGACGGTCCTGCAGCACGCTGGCACTGGCAGGTCCCGTTCCAGGCAGATCTTCATCCCATGCATCCTCAGTCATAGGCAGATAGCCTGGGGGTCCCCACCAGAGTGATGCAGAGCTGTGCCAGGTCTTGAGGGAAGAGCCTCATTTTGCACACACTTTCGCTGTGTTTCTTTAGTAGTTATCTTTAGATGGATAACTGCTCTTCTCTGGTGTCAAGCATTGGTGGCTGCAGCAAGAACCACTCTCTGAGATAAAACAGAGCAGGCCCTTCTTAGGAACCCGAGATGAAAACTGAGGCTGGAGTGATGACACAACCACCTGTGAAAGCCTAACACTTTACAGATCTGGCTTCTCTTCCCTCCTGTTCTCTGTGCTGTTGCACAAAAGCAGAGCACTGCCTACTTCCAGACAGAGGTGGTTCACGATCCACCATTAATGCAAAGTCACCTTTCCTGGTGTCTGAAGCAGGATGTGCTGTGACAGCCCAGGAGCTATGCTCCAACACCCTCAGTCAACGTGGACTGCCAGGGTGTACCGTGAGCACTGCCTGTGCCAGCAAAACCCAAGGGTACCTCTTTCTGCCAGCAGCATTTCCCGAGTGCTCGCTCCTCAGTTAGGCAGAGTGAGTTTCAGCAGGTGAGGCTGTGCCTGGAGCGATGTGCAGCTCCAAGCTGGGCTTGTGAAGACACTGAGCCAGCACCTGCCACTGCTGCTGAAGAAAGGAGATCTGATCCCTGCTCCATGGCTGCACCATGGGGAGGTGCCATGACACAATGAAGGGGATAAGGAAACTCATGTAAGCTAAAAATACCCAGTTTTGCCGGTTTAATTTTAACCTAGGTCACTTCCCCAATCCTGTTTCCCTTGAAGCCTGTGTCAGCAAGAAGGAAGGGGTGGCAGAGGAACAATCTCTGGTTTTGGTGGGGTCTCTGAGCATCCCTGAAGCCACATGTAGCCACAACCACTCCTGAAGAGAGCTCCTCAGTAGTGCCCGGCAGGATTCAAAGTTCCTCCACCCTCCCAGCACACCAACAGCCTCCAGACGCTCCTCACTCTCCCCAGGATGAACTCACTTCAAGTCACAAGATGAACACGAAAGTCTCACTGCCTAGTTTCAGCCAGGGCTCAGCCTCTGTGTCTAAAAGGCTCAGCTCTACAGCCCACGAGCATCAAGTGACCGCAGGTGGGAAATAGCATAAAGCAGGCGTGTGCAGCTTCAGCCCAGCTCCTCCCGGCTCACAGGAACCACTGTGCATCAGGGAAGTTCAAGCTTCAGCTGATTCCCTATGCAGCTCATAGTCAGGAAGCCCTGCAGATCTTTACTTACTAATGGCTGTAAAGAAACCAACAATTTAATCTCAGATTTTCTTCCCTCCGCCCCCAACCCAGGAAAAGGCATACTGTTCCCCAGCTATGCAAATTTGTGTTCTTTTGCACAGTGGGTAAATAATAAGTAACAGTTTGAGACAGATGATTAATTTACTAAAGATTTTGGGTAAGCTATGTATGACTGGAAAACCAAACCCTAAGACCAAAGCCCTGTGCCACACTTTCACTGGGATCAGTTAAACCAGAGCAGGACAAAACTGGATGGAAATGTGTTAGCATTAAACAGAATGAGTATTCACCAGACACAGAAGACAATCATCAAAATGTTTTACACTTAAAGTGTTTGTGGGTTTTTTTATGTCTGTGTGGTTAGCAAAGGGAAGCAATGACAAGAAACAGGATCTTCCAACTGGTAGAGCTCATCTCCGCACATTACATTTCTATCAGAAGTGGAAAAATCCACCTGTGACACCAGCTTCTAGGCAACATCTCAAATACAAATGAATTGGTCAAAAGCTTAGGGAAGCTTTCTCTTGACATGTAAAAAAGCTCATGAGCCAACCTCATTTCAACAAAATTATTTCCACATACTGACCAGGTATTCCCACACTGCAGCAGTTCAAATGCTTGAAAATTTCAGTAGCAAATTCCTAACTCAAGTTATTTCAACAGATTCTGGTAGCTTTAGGTTTTTATTTTAAAATGTGTTTGGTTTAAGAGAATAGATTTAAACAAAGAAATTAGTAGAACTAAATAAAGAAAAAAATCAGATACATTCAAGTCCATCATTTTTTACCACCTTGATCTAAATATCACCTTTCAACAGTGGCTGTACAAGGAGTTGAGATTTCCATGGGGAAAACCAAATTAAATTTGAAATGACCCTGTTTACAGGTGGATGCTACCAAGCACCAAGGACCTTGTCAAGGGAGGACTCTTAGATGTAGGTTAGGCCCTACCTCAAGTGCTGATCTCTGTCTGCAGCTCTACCAAAGTACCTTTCACACTGGGAACTCCAGGGACAGCTGATGGACCACCACGCAGAGCAGATTTTGACATATATGACAATAATGTTAAGGCTGTGAATTAATTCCAACTTCTAAACATGACCTAGTTCTATATGAGGAGATGAAATGTGGAGTGTCTCCCACCTGATAGCCCAGGAAAGCTCTGCAGGGACCTGCCAAACTGTGGCTGCACTGCAGTGGAGGGGAGTGACACAGCCCATGTCACAGGACAAGTCTCTGGCAAAGGATTTGGAAATGAACCCTGCCCTGCCCCACTTCCAGGCTGGTGCTGAAGCCACCAGGCACACCTGGCTCTGAGACAGCCACTATTGACAAACCCCTGCATCGCATCTGCTGTGCTCCTGGGTTAGAGCAAACAATGTAAACCCAACTCTGCCCCAGGGTCCAGACTCACTCTTCCCAGCCACCAAATTCTTCAAGCCTTGACCTTGCCCTGACTATCCTGCGTTCATCCCCAAGACACAGCTTGGAAAAACCATCTCCAAAACAGCAAAATACAGGAAATCTCTTCCTGCCTCCAGGCTGAACACCACAGGAATAACCCCAGAGCTGTGGCCATAGGAAAAAGAAATACCACTTGAATAAATGTTTGGTAACACCCACTCCTTAGAAGACTTGAAACCAGGAGAAACCTCACCAGCCTGCACTTGCCTGGACAGGGGGACCCCAGAACAAGCACAGAGGAAAATTCAGAGGTAAATGTCTTCCTCACCTTCAGCAACACACTCAAGACACAAAACTTATCTAGAAACGCCATCTAAAGAACAGAACACGCTATAGATGACTAAGAGGCAGAAACAGAGCACCATCAGCCACGCTACAAATTGATCCAGGAACAGTTGGTATGTCAGGCATGCGTGCCAACACACGAGTGAGGTGGCTTTGCCATACAGCAAAGTGGAAATCTCAGGGGCTGGTACAGGGCAAGCAACCCCAGCTCTGCTCACAGTCAGGGTTTCGGGGTGCATTTAAACCTGCAAACTGCCCCCTCCAAGTCACATCAACACAGAGACACACGCACGTTCTTTTCTCTCTGTCAGGAAGAGTGCCTTGGGACTAGTGATGGACAAGCTGTTCTGACACTCACTAGGAGCCTCTGTACATGCCATATTTTCTAATGGATGCAGCTGCAATACCACAGTGGTCACCTGGGAGCTCTCTCTTCCCAGTGCGGTGCCTGTGCTCCTGGGAAACTTGTTGCATTAAATGATCCAGGCTTAAGAAGAATCAAAATCTGGGAGCAGCTCAGCTGTCCTGCAAGGCAGAGCAGCCTGTGAGATAATTCTGTGAAAAAAAACCTAACAAAACAAAACAACACAAAGCACCAATCCAAGCAACAAGTCAGCTGAGAGTGGGGAGAAAGCAGAGGAAGCGACCTCTGACGACGTTCTGCATGCGAAAGGCTGAGAGCTTCAAAAATCCCTGGAGAAAAAATGTAACACAGAAACAGGCATCTGCCTGGAGGGTCCTTTCCTGGAGCAGCCTGAGCCCTGACTTGCGAGGCGCCAGGACAGGCTCCACCCCAGAGATAACACCGCTGTGCTTTGCCTCTCAAGGCTTTGTCTCTGTACAAAGGTGTCTCAGTCAGCAGGCAGGGCATCGAGCCCACGGGCCACTCGGTTGCAGATAAGGACAGTCATACTGAAGGGACTTCCTTCCAAGCTAAGCTGTGTCCTCACAAGCATCTTTACAGCCCTGGTGCAATACTCGCAGTAAGAAAACCACTGGCTCCCCAGAGACTGAACTGTCCCAGCCAGAGATGTGGGTGCAAACCAGACCCCCCAGTCTGCCCCCCGAGGCCAGGACACCCACCAGGCTGGCACCAAGGGGCTATGGCCTGTAACCCTTCTGAGAAAGCAAAGAGGAAGCAAGCTGGAATTTGCTCTCCCCCAAAGCAAAAGGCTGAGGCCATGGCTCCACACACAGGCTTCCTGTTCCTCAGCTCTCCCTACACATTCTGTACCAGCGCCGGCACCATGCTGATGAAGCCCGCTTTACCCAAAGCAAACACCCTGCAAATCCACCTTCCTCCCTTCCCAACTTCCTCCTTGTCCAAGCCCTGTCCTCCAGTCTACCCCAGCACCGGAATCTCCGACACCCTTCCTAGATCCCTCCTGCTCCCGCGGGGCTCTCCGCTGCTCTGGCACTAACGATCCCATCCAGCCCCACTTTCCCCTCCAACACTGCCTGCCTCACTCTGCTCCCTTATTCCCCAGGCCTTCCCTCTGCCCAAGCTCTGCCCATCCCCGCAGCTCAGTTCCAACAGCCCGACCACCCTCCTCCCAGCCGCTGCACCCCGCAGGCCGCCACCCCATGCCCGCTGTGCCCCGCTCGTTCCCGGGCCCCCACCCGGCAGCCCGGTACCCGCTGGCTCAGTGCCGCTCCCCGCCGCCCTCCAGCCCCACATCCTGCCTTGTCACCATTCCCCGGCCCCCACCTTCCGCCTCTCCCAGCCCCATCCTCCCCCGGCACCACCCGCCAGGCTCTACCCCGTGCCCGGGCGCCTGGCACGGCCCGGGCCCCGCCAGCCACCGCCCCCTCGCCCCTCCCTCGGTCCGCGGACCCGTCCCCGCCCCGCCCCGGCTCCCCTGTTCCTACCCGGCGGCCGCGCCCTCGAACTTGAGCGTGAGGGTCTCCTCGATGATGCGGTTGTTGACCTCGAGCAGGATCATGTCGGTGCCGGGAGCGGCTCTGAGGGAGCCCAGCCCGCTGCGCGCACCGGGGACCCGCCCGAGCCTGCGCCGCCGCTTCCGCTCTCGCGCCCGCGCGTCACTTCCGGCTCGGCGCCGCCGCAGGCGCAGCCCCCGCCCCGCCCCGCCCTCGCCCCGCCCACCCAGGGTGACATCACAAACAGCCCCGCCCCGCGGCGGGGGCGGGAGGGGGAGGGGCGGGAGGGTAAAAGGGGGAGGAGGGGGGAATTGTCCCCTAAATGCGGTGGGACAGGGATACAGGGGTGGGCTGGGGGTGCTCCTGGCATGGGCATCACCGCCGGCTGGGCCGAGGCACGGATGTGGGGTGCGCTTGGGGTACGGAACTCCCCTAAAGTGTGAGGTGCCCCCTCGGTCATGGGGTACTCCCAGTGTATGGAGGTCCCCGAAACACTGGGGTGGCCTTGGGATTATGGGGACACTCCAGGAAGTAGCAGGTGTGCCCCAGCGTACGCGGGTGTGTGTAAGAATCGGTGCTCCAGGGATATGGGGGTGCTCACGGGGGTAAATGGTGTCTTGCAAAATGGGTCATTTCAGAGCTACAGGGCCCCAAAAATGTGAGGTGGCACAGGGAGTGGGAATATCCTAGGGGGTCTGTAATGGTGCCCTGGAGCTGGGGGTTGCCCAAAACCGGGCAGGTGTTCCCAGAGGATAGGAGTGTCCTTGGGGTCTGTGGTGATACCCAAGGGATATGATGGTGCCACTTACCAGGAGCCCCGAAAGCGTGGGGTACCCCTACGACTGACAAGCACGGAAAGCTGTGAGAATGGGGGTGCTCGAAGGGTCTGAGAGTGCCCCAGAGCAATGGGGATGCGTGGGGGATGCCCTTGTGTGCCAGTTTCCCCTAAAGGCAATAGGGGCACTCAGAGCCACGGCATTCGCTGGGTCTGTGGGGCTGGCACAGGGGCACGGCTCTGTCTGATGGCATGGCACAGCCAGGGCAGGAGGGACATGGGGGGATCCCCACAGCACCCCCCCAGCAGAGGGGAAGCCAGCCTTGCAGTCCCCCTGTGCATCCCCCAAGTGCTGACACCACCCGTGCTCTGTCAATGGGGAAACTGAGGCACAGAGCCCTGCTTTGCCATCGCCCACTGGCCATGGCTTCGGAGAGCTTCTGCTCTCCTGGGGGAACTGCAGCACACAGGGGTGCCTTGAAGGGGATCCCTGCATCCACTGAGGACTTGGGGACGAAATGGAGACTCCCAACTGGAGACCCCTGGGGTGCATCCCTGCAGGGATGACAGTGAACCCCTGGGTGCACCCAGAGTGCGGGATGGCCTGGGACATCCTGAGGCAGGAGGCTGACAGGGGGCTGCGGGCTCCCCTCGGCCTGGGAAAGGCATCTGGGGGGACCGGGGAAGGGTCCCTTTGGCTGCCACTTCCGCTTCATGCTGGAGATTTTGCAACGTTTCCTGCCCGGGCAGTATAAATTGGGCGGTGGAGGAAAGGGGTACTGGGAGGCGGCACGGCAGCAGGAGCAGGTGAGGGATCCTCCGGCTGGCGAGACCCCTGGGTCTGCTGCTGCCCTGCATCCCACCACGCTTCCTACTGGAGCCCTTTGGGGGTGACATCTGGATTTAAACCTGTGCTTGTGTGCTTTCCAGTGAGAAACAGCTTGGGACTGAGAGAAGACCCCAGATTTCAGGGGACGGCAACAGCAGCAAGCAGTGAGTCCATGGGTTGCTCCACTGGAGATTGTGTCTTTCCTTGGGCTTTGACATCCCCACAGCACCCCTCTGAGCCCCTTCAAATGTGGAGCAGGCTGGGGGCTCGGGTGGGCTGCTGCAGCTGCCCGAGAGGCTGCTTGGTGCAAGGGTAGAGGGAGGTGG
This sequence comes from Monarcha castaneiventris obscurior, assembly GCA_026261815.1. Taxonomy (NCBI): domain Eukaryota; kingdom Metazoa; phylum Chordata; class Aves; order Passeriformes; family Monarchidae; genus Monarcha; species Monarcha castaneiventris. Next base: position 7,250,351 of record JAMPIT010000467.1, read on the forward strand.
TGGGGGGGAGCACCCACAGCTGTGCTGAGGGCTCATCTGGGGTGCAAACAAACCCAGGGACATCAGCCTTGGGTGCCGTGGGGAAAAAGTGCCTGCCACTTTCCTTGCACAGTGATGAGCTGGGAGGACGCTTCCCCCTCTTTCCTCCCCACTGGGAGCCCCAGGGCCACCCCATTGTCTCCCAGCACCTCCAGCGTCAGGAGGGGAAATGGAATGCTGCTTGTTGCCCCCATCTGGGCCAGCTGTGAGGTATCTGTGCGTGCTATACCCGGGGAATACCCTGTTCTGGAGGAACCACCAGAGTTTTGGAGCGGGGAGGCAGAAAGAAGCATCCAGAAATAGACGGAGGGGAAGCACTGGCATCAGTCTCTGCCCCGTGCCCGTGGCAGCCCCACTTGTGAGGATATTCCCCCATGAGCACTGGCAGCATCCCTGGCTGCAGTCCTCCGGGATGCTGAAGCCTTAGCATCCCAGCATCACCACTCTGGGATCACCATCCCAGGATTTCCATTCCTGGATCACTGCAAGAGAGGGTACAGCAGAGCCAGGGAGGGATTTTTCTGGGCAGTGGCACCGGGCCAGCTGCGGCAGGGAATTCACATCAGGCAAAAGGGGAAAGTTGGGTTTGAACCTGTTTGGGTTCAAACAGGGCCAACTCGGGGCTGGGGACCGAGCAGTCTTGGCATCTCCAAGCCCTGGAGGGGTTGGGGGCTCAGAAGTGGGGCAAAGAGGTAAAACCAGAGTGAAACGAGTCCAGATCCATTCTGGGAGAAGGCTGAAAGCCAGTAGTCTTTGGGGAGGCAGAAACAGGGCAAGCTCACCATCTCCTCTGTGTGAGGAGACAGGAAAAGCGACTGCCACCTGTGATTTCCCCACTGAGGCCGAGCACGGGGGGGACACGGCAGTGCCCAGCTGAGCAACAGGAAAACCAGAGATGTAATATTTCCAAAGCTGCCTGCAAAGTGTGACATGTCTTTCCGTCCACGGCTTGAAACCACTCCCGCAGGAGGCAAGACCAGGAGGGGAAAGAAGGGCACAGAAACACTTTCAGACCTTCTTGAGTGCTGCCTGCCCCAGGCACCGTGACCTCAGCCTTGCGGCTGGCTGAGGTGACTGGAGGGGCCGTCCCAGCAGCAATGCTTGAGGGGGTGGAGAGGCTGGAGGGATACAGGGGTACTTGAAGAACTTTGGAGGTGCCCGAGGAGTTCTGAGATGCCCAATGAGCTGAGAGGCTTTTGAAGGACCCACAGTAAGCAGGGGAGCCTAGAGTTTCTGGAGGAGCCAGGTGTCTCCTGGAGGGATGTGATGCTACATTGATGGGGAAGCCCCTTGACCTGAGAAGAGGTAATCAGTCTATGGGGGAACTCCTTGTTCCACAGAAGTCAGGAAAGGGACAGGACTGGGGTGAAATGGAGGAGACTGAGGCATTCAGGGGGTGTTTTACAAGGGGGCATATGAGGAAGAGTGTCTACCTGCAGCACTGACCATCACCTGGCACAGTCTGCATGCAGTGGAGTGATGAAGGACAGCTGCCACGGGGACCTGGGGGGCAATGGAAATGCCAGAGAACCCAGAGATGCTGTCACCCCTGGTCCACAGCACTCTGGCACTCCACACTCATGCCATTTTGTGCTCCACAGGTAAAATGGAGTCCTTATCCTTCAGTGGGGATTTCTCCAACATCTTCTCCCAGTACAACTACACCTATGACTACAGCACAGCCATACCTGACACTGCTATCTCATCCTCTCCATGCCGGCCTGAAAACTCTGTCCTCAACAAGTATCTGGTGGTGGTGATCTACTGCCTCGTCTTCATCCTCAGTGTGGTGGGGAACGGGCTGGTGGTGCTGGTGGTGACCTCCAGCCACACCAGCCGCTCCGTCACCGACGTCTACCTGCTTAACCTGGCTGTGGCAGACCTGCTCTTCGCTTTCAGCCTGCCACTCTGGGCCGCCTACCAAGCCCACGAGTGGGTCTTTGGCACTGTGATGTGCAAGGCCATCTCCGTGCTGCAGGAAGCCAACTTCTACAGCGGTATCCTTCTGCTGGCCTGCATTAGCGTGGACCGCTACCTGGCCATCGTCTATGCCACACGGGCTGCCACTGAGAAGAGGCACTGGGTGAAGTTTGTCTGCTTGGGCATCTGGGTCTTCTCCGTGCTGCTCTCCCTGCCCGTGCTGCTCTTCCGTGAGGCTTTCCACTCCCCCAACAATGGCACCGTGTGCTACGAGCGCATCAGCAACGAGGACACGTCCAAGTGGCGGGTGGTGCTGCGGATCCTGCCACAGACCTTCGGCTTTGCCTTTCCCCTCCTGGTGATGCTCTTCTGCTACGGCGTCACCATCCACACCCTCCTGCAGACCAAGAATGCTCAGAAGCAGCGGGCCATGAAAGTCATCTTAGCTGTGGTGCTGGTCTTCCTCATCTGCTGGCTGCCCTACAACATCACACTGGTGAGCGACACCCTCATGAGGACACACGCAATTGCTGAGACCTGTGAGAGGAGGAACCGCATCGACACAGCCCTCTCTGTCACGCAGGTCCTGAGCTTTACCCACAGCTGCATCAACCCCATCATCTATGCCTTCATTGGTCAAAAGTTTCGCAACAGCTTCCTCAAGATCCTGGCACAGCGTGGGCTGATCAGCAAGGATGCTGTTGCCCGCTACGGCCGTGCCTCCTATGCCTCCACCTCTGGCAATACATCCACCACCCTCTGAGCCCTTCTGGGACCCAGCCCTTGTGGCTCCCAGCAGGTCCCAGCACCGCACACACCTCAGCATCCTCATCCAACCCCCTGGAATCTGGGCGGTGATGCCATGGGGATGAGCAGGGCCACCACTGGATGCTGGACCTCAACTGGAAGGGGGCTTGAGTGGCAAGGTGGTAGGACCCCATTGCCAAGGGAGTGATGTCAAGTGTCCACCCTCCCCTCTCTTTGGGACAAAGCCTGTGACCCTGGGGATTCTGTGAGCCTGCTGTGGGCATGATGTTTTTACCTGATGACCGTCCAGCAATAAAGGACTTGGTGGGTTGGTCACCCATGTCTGGCTCCTCTTTGCCATGGGAAGGGAGATGGCAGGACAGGGCCAGGGCACATCTCTGGGGACACTGCCAAAACTGTGGTGCCAGCTGAGTCTGCCAGAGTGTGGGTAACCCTGCTTCCAGGACAGGGTTTGACATCCTGTGCATCCCCAGAGGGGACCCCAGTCCAGCTTTTGCTTCCTACAGCTCCCCAGACATGTCCTGGTACAGAGGTCTCCATGTGGAGTCTATCTCACATGGAACAAAGTAATTCCCTTCCCAACCTCAATCTCAGCCCCAGCAGAGCAAATCACTGAAAGATCCTTGCACAGCCCCTCACACTGAGCCAGCCCTGTTACCCCTGCCTGAAGGGTGCCAGCACCCCAGGCACCCCCGCTCCCCCCAGCCATGGTGTCAGGACATTGTTGTGCAAAGGGCTGGGAACCTGTCCCTTACACAACCGGGATGTTTCCGCCCTGGCTTGGGCAACTGGGGCTGACACTTGACTGGGGTCGAGGAGCTGAAGAAGGGGCTGTGACCCTGCTGGGGACTCTCCTGCCACTCTGTGTGCCAGGCCTCAGGATGCCTGCCCTGGCGCTCATAAGCATCTTTCCACGGGGGTCCCATACTGCTCCTCCATTGACCTTGATCCAGGTTCCTAGGGGTCCATCACCATGGGGGCATCAGTGGGTGTCACCCACATGCTGGCTCATGGTGGGTATGGGGGTTCCCCAGCACCCAGGTGGGAACCCTGGGGACTCGGGGCAGAGCAGGGTCAGTGGGGGTGCTGAGCAAGGACAGCCCATCACCTTTGCATCTGAGAAACCTCTTGCCCAAGTGGTTCCTTGAAGCGTGGTAGGAAGTCAGGGCTGTCGGCCAAGAGCTGTCTACACTCCCCACTGTGGGACAGTGCAGGCAGTGGCTCATCCTGGCTGTAGCTGGAAGACCCTTTTTTGGGGGTGGTTTCCCCCCAGGAGGACCTGAATACCCCCACGCCAGCATTCCTCCACCCTACACCCAATCTGGGTGTCAATCTGGCAGTGACTGATAGATGACACAGAAGCCACAGGGATAGCAGAAATGAGTAGTTTTTCTCTTTGTGGACCAGCCGCAAGAAGACACATCTCAAACCCAAAATGTTGGGCAGCAGGACCTGCATGCAGGCCCCGGACACCTGGCTGCCCAGTAAGTCCAAGAGGAGGCAGCCAGGGCAGGAGGTGTCCCAGACACGGTGCCAGTGCTGCTGTCCCCGCTCATGTAGCCTGCGGGTGCCTTTGCTGGTAGCAAATCAGGCAGCAGCGGCCGTGCTTGCCCATGTCCACGGAGCACGTGTGGCACACCTTTCCCTGGCACAGCCTGCTGAGAGAACAGGAGGTGAGAGCTGAGCCATCCCTGCGCTGTGCCAGCGCCACCCCCCTTTCCCCCCATAGCCCACCTGCAGTTGTACCGCCGGGAGAGCAGGCGGAAATCCTTGTGGCAGCGGGCACACAACCCTGGGTCGCGGGGCACCGGACTGGGCACCGGGGTGTCAATGCCCTCTGTCTTCTGCCACAGGGCATCCTTCTCCCTGCGGGAGGGGAGGGGTCAGCCCTGGCTTTGCCTGAGCTCTGGTGCCCTCCTCCGGGCAAAGGGGTTTGGGTCCCCTTGCCCTTGCGCGGAGTCCCCGGGGCTCTCACCGCAGCAGCTCCAGCAGCCGCGCCTTCATGTCGCGGATGAGCTCCTGCTGCCGTGCCTGCTCGGCGCCGCGCGTGGCCTCCCGCTCCAGAGCCTCCCGCTGCGCCCGCTGCAGCGCCGATGCCCAGCGCTCCCCGTCCTGCCGGGCCCTGGCAGCGGGACACGGTGCCCCTGTCTCCCAGATGGTCCCTCTCCATCCCTCCGTGCATGCGGATAAACCTCCCGCCGCTGGATCCTCCCTCGCTCTCTCCCTCCCTCGCTCCCTTCTTTTCTCTGCTGTTGTCCATCCATCCTCAAGCTCTCTCCCCATCCTCACAGCCACCTTGCCATCTGCCACCCATCCGTTTCCCCACTGTTCACCCATCCTTCTCCATGCCCGTCCCTCTGGCCTTCTGCCCACCCACCCATCCATCTACTCACCCCAGGTTCATCCCTCTGCCTCTCCATCCACCGTCCCATCTCCATCCATTCATCCTAAAGTGATCCCTCCTTCCCTCCCTCTATCTGCTAATGCCAAATCACTCCATCCCCCTGCCCACCTACCCTCCACCTACCTATCAGTCCCAAACTGACCTCTCCCTCCAGTCCTCCCCCGTCAAATCCTTCCCTCTCTCCCCTGCCAATCCCCAGCGGCTGTTCGGCTGTGTCCAAGCAGGACATTATTGGGGGTCCCAGGGAAAACCATGTGGCAGGTGGACATAGGAGGTCCCACTGTGGGGTGATGGGTGGTGGAAGTAGGGGTCCCTGCCCAACCTGCTGAGCTCCTCCTGCAGCCGTGCCATCTCCTGTCGCTGGGCCTGGAGCTGCTGCCGGCTCTGCCACGTCTCCTCCCGTGCTGCGGCAGCCAGGCTGGCCAAGCGCTGGGGGAGAGTGGGGGTCAGTCCTGGACCCCAAAACCCCACCCCACCATGGGATATGGGATCCCCTTGGACTTGCCCATACCATGGCCATGCTGGTGACTGTGCTGGGTCCCCCCTCTGCCTTGGGGTCTGGTGGGGACTCCTGGGGACCACGGGCAAGCTCCAGTGCCTGTTGCAGCACCTTTTCCACGGCAGCCACCTCATTTGAGGCACCAGCATCCTCCGGCGTGTCCGTCCGTCCTGCCACGACCAGCGCTGCCTGGCATTCCTGCAGGCGGGAGGTCAGTGCCGCCACCTCTGCCAGCACCCTGGCCAGCTGGGTACCCCGCTCCTCTGCCACCTCTCGCCAGCCCCGTGCCTCCTCCTGTGCCCGTGCCAGTGCCCCTTGGTCCCCTGCTGCCACCGCTGCCTCCAGAGCCCGCTCCAGGAAGGTGTTGGTTTCCCGCAGCGCCTCGGCCTCGCGTGCCCACAGCTGGGCCCGGCGGGCACTGCCCTCCTCCCGCCGCTGGTGCCGCAGCTCAGCCCGTGCCAGCCGCACCGCCAGCGCCTGTGCTGCCGCCTCACGCTGACCCAGCTCGGCCCTCAGCTGGGACACCCGTGCTTGCAGGGATGCCTCTGTCCCACCCGGCTGCCGGGGCGCCAGTGAGCAGGAGCCCAGCATGCACCTTGTGCCAGTGGGCAGTGGGGACATGCCGGGCTCTCCAGCATCATCAGGCTGGGGTGCTCTGCCAGCGCCATGTGCGTCCTCCAGTTCCTCTACATCTGCATCCTTCATCTCCTTCTCATCCTTCTCCAGCTCTTCATCCTTCTCTTCCAAATCCTCCTCCACGTCCTTCTCCACGTCCACTTCCACATCCTCCACCTTCACCTCCTCTGTATCCTCATTGTCATCCTTCTCCACCTCCACTTCATCCTCCTCTTCCATGTCCTTCTTCACCTCCACATCCTCCACATCCCCCTCTCTATCTTCCATCTCCACACTCCCTGCCTGCAGGGCAGCCAGAGTGGGTGGGCACGGGTGGGCTGGTGCCCCATGGGGTGCCACAGTGGGATGGGCAATGCCATCGGACCATCCCTGCCCCACAGTGCCGGTACTGTCTGTCTGCAGGGCTGTCTTTGCTGGGCCGCTCCTGATCACCGGGCTGGGCCGTATCAGTGTCCTAGAGGGGACACAGGACTCAGGACTACCAGGGCACCCCCAAGGTGGATAGGGCATCATCACCCTCCCTTTGGGCTCCCTGGGCACAGCCAGCCTTTAGGGATTTAGGGGCAGCAGGGGAGAGGATCAGGGATGTTGGTGACGCCAGCCTGAGCACCCACAGAGCAGGTGGCACCCATCAACCCAAGCCCGTGTGCTTGTGGCAGTGTGTGCACACGAATGTGTGAGCAGCAGAACAGGTGAGTGTGCTGGCACAGCTGCATCCACGAGTGCCCCCCACAAGTGTGCCCGGGGGCAGTGGTGTGCAAGCACACACACGTGTCCCTGTGTGTCAGATGGCACAGTGTCACACTGTTGCAGCAGGGATATACTTGGCAGAGGACGGCTCTGTGTGTGTGTGTACACGTGCATGTGGCGTGTTTGCAGGCACAGGCATGGTGTGCCAGTGACTGTGCCCTCCTGGGGCCACATATGGAGAGCTGGCACATCTGGGGTGATGCGTGGGGTCTAGGGCAGTGGGGCAAAGCCCACATGCTTCTCTGCAGTGCTAAACCCCAGGTGTCTCTGATGCCCTTGACACCCCCAGTGCTGCCAATGCCCCTGGTGCCCCCAGTGTCCCCAAGCTCACTCGGAGAACATGGGCCAGGCAGTGTCCAGGTCATCCCTGTGCAGGGCCAGGTGGAAGGTGACACAGTCCAGCTCATAGAGGCTGCCCAGGATCTCTGCCCGCCTTTTGGGGCTCAGGAAGGGGCTGCGGGCGTAGTACCACTCGCTGCAACCACAAAACAAGCTCATGCATCCCTCCAGCTCTGAACAGGCACACATGCCTGCAGCGCCTCTGCTGACTGGGTGCAGAGTGACTGACTGCAGGATGCTGCCCACCCTGGCCACGTACCCCACCACCACGAGCATCCCCTCACTGTGCCCCTGCTCTCACCAGAGGCTCTCAGGGTCGAGGAGGCAGAGCTGCAGGGACTCTGCCAGCTGCCGGTGCACCAGGCAGTACCGCAGAAAGGCTCGCCCCCTGCCCACAGGGGTCTTCAGCTGCCGGGAAGAGGGGGTTATCAATCCCTGCCATTCCAGTCTGCCCCCCTCCACACACCTCCCCGCCAGGCCATGCAGGGGGAAAGAGGGTCCGCAGGGCTGGGGTGCAGTGGGGATCCCAGAGGGGAGAAAACCATTTATAGCACCAGTGGGCAAATCCTTGGTGCCCAAGCGAGTGTGTGCCTGTGCCCTAGTGCATGTGCACCCATAAGCAAGCAAAAGCCCCTGTGTGTGCACAAGTCCCTGGGTATCCCACCAGCCCATGCCCACCTTGTCCAGGGAGGTGACGAAGTGAATCCCTTCATGCTCCTGCCGGCACCGCGCTAGGCCCTGGCACAAGAAGTCCCAATAGTCCTTGCGCTGCCCAAAGAAGCTCCTCTTCTCCTTGAGGTCAAACTGGCAGGGGTACAAGCTTGGATTTTCTTTTTTGGGGGTGTCCCCTGTACCCCCCAGCCTGTCCCCTGCAAGGCTGGAATCCAGCCAGCTCCCCCAGCAGAGCTGTTCTGGGTGCCCCTGGCTGTCCTCTCTCCACTGGTTCCACGCCTCAATTTCCCCTCTGCTCTGAGCTGTGCCTAAGGGGAAACTGAGGAGGGGAGCAGCAGGGACCGAGGAGCAGCAGTACCTGGAGGAGGAACTCTAGCTGGGCACAGAGGCTGTGCAGCTCCCGGCTCCCGTCTGTCACCGGCAGGTTCTGCTCCTGGTAGCCGCGGTTCAGCTCGGCCACGGTCTCTGCGGGAGGGCAGGGCTGGGCTGGCATGGCACCCTCTCCCATCGTACCCCTCTCCCCCCTGTCTCACAGCTCCTGGCCTTGGGGATTTCTGATGGTGGGTAAAATCATAGAATCATAGAATCTAAGTTGGAAAAGACCTCGAAGATCCAGTCCAGTCATTAACCCAGCGCTTCCAACTCCACCATTAAACCATGTAGCTAAATGCCACATCTACATGTCTTTTAAATGCCTCTGTGGGTGGGTGACTCTACTGCTTCCCCGGGTAGCCTGTTCCAATGCTTGCTAAACATTTCCGTGAAGAAATTTTTCCTAATATCCAATCTAAACCTCTCCTGGAACAACTTGAGGCCATTTCCTCTTGTCCTAACCCGTGTAACTGGGGAGAAGAGACTGACCCCCTCCTGGCTACCACCTCTTTTCAGGTAGTTGTAGAGAGCGATAAGATTCCCCCCGAGCCTCCTTTTCTTCAAAGAGAAAGAGGAACTTGCCCTGGGATGAAGGAGGGGAGCCAGGGGAACAAGGAGCACAGCCACCTCCTGGGCACAGGCAGTTCCCAGGGGCTGGGAGCGAGGATGGGGCAGGCAGCAGTGGCAGGGTTGGCACGGGGATTCTCTGGAGCAGCCCTGGCAGTGACACCCCCCACTGCCCATGACTTGGGTGCAAGGAGGGATGTGGCATGGCCAGGGTGAGATGTGCCATGCAGGGAACACGCTGGCAGGGGACTGGTTGGCACACTTACTCTGCAGATCCTTGATGACACGGTTGAGCTCCCCTTCCCCTGCCATGGCTGTTCACAGGGATCTGCAGAGGCAGGGGCAGTGATGAGAGGTTCTAGGCTGACACTCCCCTGGCACCCCCAAACTCTCTGTCCCAGAGAGAGGGTCTGCCCCTCTGGCTTTACCCCAGAGCTGCCTGCTGTTAAGGTGAGAGGGGGTAGGTTTAGGCAGCCCTTTACCCTGCCCATGTACCCCCACTACATGGGCCAGAGCACATGGGGTGGGCAAAGGTGTCCCATCCTGTACCTCCTTAGTTGTTCACGTGCCCTGCCCCTAAATGTCCTCAGCCTCTGCTCCCATTCCTTGGGGAGTTCCTGAGGCTGAGCCCACCCTGTCCCTAGTGTGTCCCTGTCCTTATCCCTGTCCATGTTTGCCAGGATTCAGGATGTGGGTTTGGTGCAGAGGAAGTGCTGCTTTTGCTTCTGCTCTCGCTTCCCTCACTCACATCACGAACAATGTGTGGGCTCCTGGGTGGTTGAGTAAGGGAGCACATCACCCCTGACATGCAGCCCCCTAAGCTGAGCTCCCTAGGCAGAACCCTCTGGCACAGCATGCTGCCTGCGTGGCTGGCATGGGGTTTGGGCGAGTTGTGGGCATGAGGTGGGGGGGCCACAGTGTAGCAGAGTGATTTTGGGGTGGGTGGAGGTTGGGGACAGGGTGAGGGAAATAGCCCACGGAGATGGCAGGTCTGTGACTTGCCACTGTGGGTGGTGTCTGGCTGGTGTGGGGAGCACACGTGTGTGTGTGGGGTGTGCCTGGCAGGGTGCACTCACAGGAGTGGGTGCACAAGTGTGCCCAAACATGCCCAAGTGTGTGAGTGCCCTGTGCCCTCTACCAGGGCAGAGTGGGAGAGAAGGATGCAGGTCTCAGGCTGCCTGCGTTCCCATTCCAGTGCCCTTGAGAGACCTTGGATGAGCTATCCTTGTGTCTGCCCACCCTACTCGTACCTCAGTTTCCCCCAGGAAGAGAAGCCCCTTACCTGTGTCCAGGAGCTGTGGGGTGCCCCGAGGCAGTTGCTGAGTGCTGGGGGTGTGCTGGCATGTCCCTGTGCCCACACTGTGCCTGCCTGCTTCTCCTTTTGTACCTTGGGCAGGAGGAAGTGTGGGAGGTCGGTGGGGCTGCAGAAGCCACAGCCTGCCCAGCCCACATCAGATCAGGCACTGCAGCTTAGCCCCCAGCACCTGGCTCCCTGTTTTGGGGGGTGCCAGTTTTGGGGAAAGGGGTCAGCAAGGCTGGTTGCTCCAATGCAGTTTTTGCAGGGGCAGAGGAAGGACAGTGTCAGGCATGGGTGCACCCTGATGTTCTCCCATAGGAATGGAAATTCAGAATGCTTTGAAGAACCTGCCCGCAGTTTTTGTGGAGGGGGTCCAGGACCCAAACTCAGCTAGAAGCAGCCAGCAGCAGCCCCTAGCACATTGGCCACCCCCATGCACAACAGCCCCTGGGCACTGAGACCCCCGAAGGACCTGCAACCCCCCCAGCAAGGACCACAACCCTCCCCAGGCATCTGGCCTCCACATGGGGGCTATACCCAGAGAACATTGTGTAAATTTTTCCAGAGCATTCTGGACAAGGCCCCCTCTTGTTAGGGAGCCCCCAGCCCAGCAGTGTCCCTCATCCACTGTGCCTGGACACCTGTACTTTGTCAGCCCTGTCCTGTGGGCTCCTTCTGGATTGGGGACTGAAAAACTCCTGTGGGGGGATGTCAGAGGTGATGCCAGCCCATCCCACCAGTCCAGGCAGGGGGACCCTCTGCCATCCTGCTTCCCACCACCATCTTAGTGGATGGCCACAACAATGCCCATGTCCTATCCTCTGCCGTGCCCCTCCTGGTAGCACACGCTGCACCTACCTGAGCCACCTGAGTGTCCTGGGGGGCCCCCACGTCCCCCTGGCCAGGCCTCGCTCGGCACCAAAGTGAAAGTAGGAAGTGATGCTGAGTGGGAGCCTGGGCCTCCCAGCACCCTCCTGGCTCCTGGGTGGGTGTTGGCCTTCGGGGTGTAGCTGGGGAGCATAGAGGAGCCAGTGGCAGTACTGGGGGTGACCCCAGCCTCCTCAGCACCCCATTGCTCCGCGCCACCCTGCAGTGTGTGGCACTGTGGGCGTGGGGCACAGCACCCCATATCAGGTAGGGGTGTGGGCAGGGTGTCGGGTGCTGGTGGAGCATCATCCCACTGTGCTGGGGTCACGTGTGTGCATGTGTGCATGCGTGTGCATGCGTGTGTGTGACTGCACGTGTGTGCAGGCTGTGCAAGCACAGCTGTGCGGCTGCATGTGTGGGTGCAAGGCTGCCAGGGCACCGTGTGTGCCCTTCATTGCACCCACCCCTGTGTCCCGTGCCAGGCACTGCGTGGGTGGGACCCCAATACCTGCGGGGGGACGTGCCCCTGCCCGCCGTGCCACTGCGGCGGCCGGGCTGCAGGGTCCCCCGTCCCTGCCCCAGCCAAGGGCCGGAGCGGCATTGCCGGGGGCTGGGGGGACACAGAAGACTCTCACCCATGCTTGGCGTGGGTGCAATTCAATTAACGAGGCCTGGCCTTGGTTCAGCGCAGCCAATAACGCTAATGGCCCCGCACAGGCCTGGCGCTGCCCGCCGGGGGGGGTGCGGGGGGGAGCCGGGGGCCATCTGCTAATTAAATGGGGGTGGGGGACCATGGAGCCAGCGGTGATGTCACCTCCCTGAGGCTCACTGGCCCCCTCTGCCCGCCAGCCCTCTGCTCCCCCAAGGGTGCCAGACAGGGCTGTGGGGGACAGCCGTGAAGTGTGGGGGACCACCCAAACTCCCTGCACCCCACCCTGATGCTGCTGCTTGTTAGGAGCCTTCCCAAGGCAAATGCAATTAGTGCCCGTGCCTGGCATGGCCGCTGCCTACGCTTGGCACCAGCAGCTGCCCCGTGGGGATGGGTCCTTGCCCGGCATCGTGGCAGCATCCGGGTGTGCTGCTGCCTGCTCCTCTTGGCACTGCCCCGATGGGTGCATGGCGGATGTGTGGTGCCCTGGGGGGTACCCCCTGTTACTCTGTTCCCCTGCTCTGTGCAAGCCCCGTGGCGAGGTGGAGGTGCCCGGGGCCGCTTGGAGCTGTCCTGCAGCGAGAGATTCCCCCAGTAATTCCCACAGCACGGTGCATCAGCCAGGCTTTGGGTACGGGACCCCACTGGAAGGGGGGCTGGACGAGGAGCCCCTGATTGTGTCCTCAGGCTCCTGAGAAGAGCAGAGGCTCGGTGGGGTACAAGGAGGACTGGCAGAGGGGGAGGGAAGTCCCCCCTGGCAGTGTGTACGCACTGCCATTGAGGGCTAGGGGTGGGCAGGGCGTACTGTAAGGAAACTGAGGCAGGGTTGGGGCGAGGGTCGCGGACTGAGCTGCGATCGAACCCACGGTGTGCGACCTCCTGCACCCCCAAAACTGAGGGCGCTGGAGCGGGGGACCCTGTTAAGGTCTGGCATCCACCCCAGGGGGATGCCGTGCCCGGAGGGCAGGCGGGTGAGCGCCGGAGGTGCCAAGCCCCGAGCCCCGTGTGCGGGAGGAGGAGAAGGAGGAGGAGGAGAAGGAGGAGGGGGAGGAGGGGGAGCGTGTCGGAGCTGGCTCCCACCCAAGCACTGCAGGACAGGGGCGGGCACGGTGCTCCCTGCCTGGCTGCCAGCGCGCAGGCGACGCTGGGGGACCGGCGGGGGGGACGGGGCCCAGTGGGACCGCAGCCCCCCAGCTCATCATTGTCGCACGGCCCTGTGCCCGCGGCCGGGCACTTCGGGGGCACTGCCCGGGCACCGGAGCTTGTTGCGGCCGGCGCCAGGGGAGGGACACTGGGTTCGGCCAGGCTGGGTTCGGCCAGGCTGGGTTCGGCTGCCCCTCCGAGCGTGCCCTGGGCAGGGGTCGGCCCCTGCACCCTCCCCCCGCCGGGTGAGCCCCGGGCAGGGGCACCATGACCCGGCTGAGCTGGTGCTTTGCCACCTTGGTTGGCTGGGGGAAGTCCTTGGTGTCCTGCCTCCTGCCCCTCCGCGCCCGCCGCCGCCGGGAGGTAAGCGGGCATCGCCGGGCACGGCGTTAGGGTTAGGGGCTGCGGGGGACACGGAGCTGGGGGGGCTCCGGGAGTGCGGCGAGTCGGGGTATGGGCTGCCTCTGGCCCTGCCTGTTCCGGGCAGCTGGGGGTTAAACCCTTTATGTGCATGCCAGGGTGCAGGGCATGTCCTTTGTCCCTCCTTTTGCCCCCCCCACAGCGTCTCACCGTGACCCTCTCTTCCCACACCCGAAGACCCCTGCAGTGTCTGACTGGAGAGGATCTGCTGTACAGCCTTTCATTCTAAGGGATCTGCTGGGATCCCTGTGTCCTTACAGAGAGACGGCAGAGGCAGGGGGTGTCCCTGTGTCCTTATAGAACCCACAGTGGGAGCGCTGTGCCCTGCATGAGGGGACCCCAGTACCCATAAAACACCCATCACGAGAAATCCCTGTCCCCATGAAGTGGTCAGTGTGGGGCATCCCTGTACCTGTAAGCACCTGGCACTGGGGAGCGCCATGCCCATGAGGTCCTCAGTGTGGGCTCCCTGTGCCCAGGAAACTGCCCAACATGAGAGACCCCTGTGGGGTCACCCTGTGTAGGGCACCTCTGTGTCCATCAACACCTGGCATGTTTGGGATCCACGTGCCAAAGAATTGCCCCACAGGGGATCCCCGTGCCCATGCAGCACCTGATGTGGGGACTGATTCTTCTTTGCCACCCATGCTGCAGAAACTGAGGCAGGGAGGGGGGGAAGCTGTTGGAGGGTGCTGGACTCCCACTGCGCCACCCTCACTTGGTGCCTCAGCCTTTGGGAAGCTGCCCCGTGCCTGGCAGGATGGCATGGGACACTCCAGCTGCACCATGCCAGAAAAGCAGGTGCCAAAGCCACTGCCGGGCAGCGCCTGAGCAAGTCACTGCAGGCTGGTGACAGTTCAGTATATGCCAGGACACGGACACAGCCTGGAGGAAGGAGAGGCCTCTGACTGCTTGGGGACCTCAGCGTGTGCCGGGGACACAGGATCGTGAGCTGACGGGAGTACTGGGAGGTGGTCAGGGCTGTGGGTGGCTCGGGTGAGATGTGGGTTGGTGGTTATGCAGTCCCATGTCCATCACTGTCCGTATGTTTCTGATGTGGGTGTGAGAACAGGGACTCGTGGGGGGCTGTAACACACGTGTACTTGTGCATGTGTGTTCATGGGCATGCAGATGGGGCTAAGGTGAGAGTGAACTGCAGCTCACACGGGTGTGGGTGCACAGGAGGTCTCTGCGGAGCTGCCATGGGATGCGTGTCCCCTAGCACACGCGTGTGTGCTGGGGGCAGCAGCAGCAGGGCTTTGATGTTGGTTTGAGCTGTTAGAGGGGTGTCTCCCCCTCCTTCCCGTGCCGACAGGCACCCACGCACATGGGCAACCACCCATCATGTGTGACATGGGCTGTGTGCGGTGTACATGGGTGTGTCCTGGCATGTCCACAGGGGGAACATGTGTGATGTGTGCATGTGCCCTGTGCACCCAAGGAGCAGCGTGGGGGGCTTGGGGATGTGGTGACCCCAGGACATGAAAGAGCCCTGCCAAGGCTGACCCTGTACTGGGAGGACATGCCCACACCAGTAGTACCCATGGGGGGGGGTCAATGTGCTAAGTGATCCCGTATGTGTCCCCCTGCTGAGAAAACGAGCCTTAAATGATGCTGATGGGCTGTGTCCCTGCGGCCACCCTGTCCCTGTCGCATGACCCGTGTCCCTGCCCTTCTGAGGAGCCTGGGATTGTCACGGCAGTGAATGGGAGCAGGTGATTTATGGGGGGGTGTGGACACCTCTCTCCACTGGGGCTTTCATTTGTGGGCAGTAACGAGGTTGATTAATGAGGGCTGTAATAACGGGGCAGGGGGGGTGGTGAGCAGGAATGGCTCTTTGCTTGTTTGGTGCTGTGAGCAGGATCAGTCCCCCAGTCTCCCTGTGTCCCTGGATCTCTTTGGCATGGAGGGTTGGGAAGTGCTGTCCCCTTGTCCCCTATCCCAGCTGGCACATCCCCACAGGGGTACCACTAGTCTCTCTGGGTTGGGTGGGCACAGCACGGTGGTGGGGTGGAGGACAATAGGACAGGGATATTTTGGAGAGGGGATGCTGCACTTTGGGGGGAGTCAAATGCAACCCCAGTCTCTGGGGAGGGCAGCCTCCCCCCCGCCATCCCACCCTGCCCTTCCTTTCTGGGCTGGCGGTTTTATGCAGAGTACAGATGAGAAACTGAGGCACAGGGAGGGGGGCATTACAGTACCCACGTCCTCTCCATGCCCAGGTTTTCATGCCAGCCGTGGCTCGTCCTGTCGGTGTGTCCTTCCCCCTGGCACGTCCCGCACCCTGACTCACACCCTCCTGGTCACGGCCAGCTGAGCACAAGTTTCCAGGCTGGAGCCGGAGTCAGCACTGGCGGAGAGAGGGGGAACCGTGTGCCGCCCGGCTAAGCCCCCCAGGAGGGGCTGGAGCACCCCCCCGCCAAATCATCCCCGTCAAGGCCGCAGGCTGCCAAGCCGCTCTCCGTCCCGCCTGGAGGTTGTCCCCCCTTGCTGAGGCCCCCCAGCTCCGCGCATGGATGTCCGCTGATCCCTCCCCGTCTCCCATCCCGGGACCACCCAGGGGACTCGGCTGGGGATGGGGGGGGTGCATCCCGCTGCAGGACCCGCTGGAGGCCGGAGGAGGGATGAGGGTGACGTGGGTGGCGGGTGTCCCCCGGTCAGCGGAGGAAATGGATCCCAAATGTGTGTGAGTGGGGAGGAGGGGGCCTGGGACACGCACAGCCCCACTCCGGGCCCCCACAGTCCCGCAGCCCCTCTGCTGGCGTTGGGGGGGGGGGGGGGTGTCCCAGACGCCTCCGGGCCAACTCGATTGGGGCGCTGCGGGGTCGGGGGCCGGTTTTCCGCTCCCCTTCTCCCCCCGGTCGGAGGGGCCGGGGCGGGGCGGGCGGGCGGAGCGAGGGGCCGGGGGGCTCGGCCGGCCGGGGCCGCGCCGCGGGCAGCATGACCGGGCTGTGCCTCTCCTGCCTGCTCTGGGTACGGCCCGCACCGGGGGGCACCGGGGGGAGCAGGACAGCAGCGCGGCGGGGTCCCGGCGCCGGGGTCGCGGAGCGGGGCTGGTCCCGGGAGCGGGCGGTGGATGGGACTGGATGCGAGCGGAGCGGAACGGAGCCGGGGGCGTTTGCAGCGGGACGGGCTGACTGGGAGCAGGGGGAACTGGCGGGGCTGGACCGGTACCAGGAGCGGCTCTGGGGGAACCGGGACAGAGGGGAGACCGGCAGGGACGGCCGGACATCAGGGTGGGGCTTGGGGGGACAGGACCGGGAGCGGGGCCGGGAGGCGCCCCGGGGACTGTGGGGAAAGAGCGGGACCCAGCCCGAGAGAGAAGTGGCGGTGGGCAGCGGGCTGGGGGGTGCGCGAAGAGGGGACCGGGCTGGGATGCGGAACGGGGACACTGGGCTGTGGGAGGGTCTATGGAAGGATTGTGGGGTTGGGGAGGGTGGGAGGCCGATCCCCCACGACGCCCGGCCTGCGTCGCTGGCCGGGGGCTCCATCAGTCCCTGGGGCAGAGGCTCTGCTACTCCACTGAAGGGGAGAGAAACTCGGAAAATTGGGGGGATCCAGTTAGTTGTGGGGGTCTGGCACTCTGCATCTTCCCCAGTCACCGAGCTGGGTCCCGGGGCCCTGCGGGTTGCAAAACTCTGGGTGGACCTGAGCCTACAAGACTGCACCCCGGTGTCCCGGTGCCCTCCAGCCACCCTGGCTTTGCAGCCTCAGGGAAGCTGGGTGTCACAGGTTTCCTCCCCCCACCACTGCACTCTCTGCAGTGCTGGGCAATGAACCCAGGTCTCCCAGCTCTTGATTAATTTGGCATCTCTGGTGCCTCTTCCAGCCCAGGACACCTGGGTCCCCTTCCAGCCTCCTTGGGTCTGCACGTTGGGGGGCCCATGGCTGGGGATGCCTTTGCACCCCTGCTCCTGCACCGTGTGGGTGCTGGTCCCTGGAGGAGGGTACCCATGGGTGGGTATCCGGGTGACATGCCCAAGAAGCCCTCCAGCCCACACCCCTGCCTCCCCCCAGCAGTTCCCAGCCTTGGGGGCAGGGAGGCTAACTGGGATCCTGCCAGTATGGAGCTGGGACTGGGTTGTTTTGTGGGATGGGTTGGTTCCCTGGCTGGCAGAGTGGTACTGGGTGGGCAGAGTGCCCCTCCAGCAGCAGTGGGATGGGGGGCATACAGCTGGGTGCTGGGTTGGTCCCCCTCTGGTATGGTGATGGGTTGGCAACGAGACAAGCAGAAGGGACTCCGGGGGGGGGTGGGAATCAAAGGACCAGCTCTTTCACTAGTGAGGATAATTGCTGTTAATGAAGCCATGGAGGCTGGGGCAGGGTGGGGGGTACGTGCATGGGAGATGTGTCGGCATCCCTGGGCATCCCAAGGGGTCCCTGGGAGCGGGGGGCAAGGCCACTTCCCGGGGCACCCTGCAGCACTGATGCTGCTTTGCATATGCAAAGGAGCTCATGGCATCATTAGGTCTCGCTGTCACCCAGCAACTGCGGCGTGGGAGCCCCTGTCCTGGGGGAACTTTTCCCACGGCTGCTGGGTGGGTGACGACACGCCTGAGCACACACACGCGTGTGTGAGTGTGTGCGTGTGTACACACCCACCCGGGAGGGTGGCACCAGCTCTGGGGGCTGCCAAGGGACCACCCGCGAGTGGCCCTGTGGGAGCAGGAGCCCAGGGAAGAGGGGCTTGCACGCACATGAACAAACCTGCGTGAGTGTGCGCATGATGGCACATGGACCTGCATATGGGAACAGTGTGGCCGTGCCTCTGCTGCCGCTGTGGCTGCTGGGGACATGCAGGCCTGCAGGAGTGCCCGTGCACTCGCAGCACCCTCACAGCCCCGGGGCTGTTTGCACACACACGGGCGTGCATGGCCCATCTCCCGTCTGTGTGTGCACCGGGGAAACTGAGGCAGAGAGTTTTGTGGGGAGGCACCCGGCACCCCGACACTTCGGCACCATCCCGTTTGGCTCTGATGCAGTGGGCTGGAGGAGAGCGGGGCGCCAAGGCAAGGGGGGGCCGCCGGGCCTCTGCTTAATCTCATTAGTCTTGGCATGAAAAGGCGGATTTACAGGGGCTCACGTCTTCATCTGGCAGCGGGTGGGTGGGCAGGGCTGGCGTGCTGCCAGGGGTTGCCCCCCGCCCGAAAACAGTCAACTGGGGGTTCGGGAGGGGCACTGGCTGCCTGCAGCTGTGCCAAGACTCCTCTCTGTCCTCAGCTCCCATATATGAACACACACACACATGCTTGCACACGTTTGGATCCATCCTGCACCCAGTCACACTCGTGCATCAGCTTCCCCTTGCTGTGGGCTGTGCCAGATAGGGTGGGCATGGCTGTTCACGCTCAGGGAGCTCTGCGCCCCCTTTACACCCCTCCAAGAGACACCTCAGCACACGCCGCCTGGCATGTACCCCAAAACACAGCATGACAATGAGACACCCCAGCATGGGCACTTTTCAGGCAGTACCCGCACGTACCCAGATGTGCACATAGGGTTTTTGTGCACATATCTGCGTACTCACACACACACACACACGCAAATACATCCCAGCATGGACACGCTTATCTGTGCACGTTCACACGTGCTCACGTGCACACACATAAGTGCATTCAAGCATCTTCACCCCCAGTGTGTGCGGACGTACACAGTTGTGCCCACACACACACGTGCTCACAGGGACGCTTGTGCACGGGCACGCGTTCACAGGGACACACGGAGATGTACTGACATGCAGGGGGACACGAGTGTGCACATGTCTGTGCACGCACACACACATCTGCACACACGTGTGTGCTCACACACATCCATGCACACACCTGTGCACACACGTTTATGCATGTACGTATATATGCACACGCACACACTGCACACACAGACACACGTACACACACATACAGGCACACAAATGTATGTGAACACACACGTGCATGCACACACACATACAGGTACACACACAAATGTATGTGAACACATACATGCATGCACACATACAGGCACACACAAATGTATGTGGACACACACACACACGTGTGCATGCACACACACACAGAGTACACGGGCACGCACCGCCAGGGGGCGGCAGAGACTATTTAAAGGGGTCGAGGCAGTCCCCTGCCCCCCATCCCATCCTTCCCTGTACCCCCTATCTCCTACCCCATACCCCCCTATGCCCTGCCCTACACCCTGTATCTTGTAGCCCGTACCCCATACCTCGGCTGCAGATGGCACAGCCGCAGCTGAAGGGATGTGGGGGGCATGGGTGGAGGATGAACTGCCAGCCAGGGAAAACGGGCAGGTCAGGGCTGACTGTCTGGGTGCTGGTGCCACCTTGTTCCCGCTGATGAAGCCCCATGTTCCTCCCAGCCCCAGGACCTGGAGGCCCCTCCGGCACACAGCTTCAAGATGACGAGCTTCAAGAAGGTGAAGGCATGTGGGATCTGCCGGCAGGCCATCACGCGCCAGGGCAGCACCTGCAGAGGTGAGCCGGGGCCGTGGGCCCGCGTGTGCATGGGGCCATGCCAGGGAGCTCAGGACATCGGGGGTGTGTGTGTATGCCTGCATGCACAAGGATATGAAGGTGGGAACGTGTGCCTGTGCCAATCTGTGCATACACGTGTGCCTGTGTGTTAAGAGGGAGAGCTGTGGCTGTGAGAGAATATGTGCAGTACCTTTGTGGGTGGGAAGGTGGCTGGGAGGTGAGGGTGGCCCATGGAGGCATTTTGGTGTCGCACACGTACATGGCCATGTGTCAGCTTCGTGCATGTGCAGTGAGTGTGCAGCGGCCACCACGTGTGTGCACATGGGTGCAGGTCTGTGCGCACACGTGTGTGCTCACCCCCTGAGCCGTGCTTGCTGCCCGTGGCACCCAGTGGGTCACAGGCAGGGCCACGAGCCCTCGCACGTGTGTGGTGTCGCTGAGCCCCGTGCAAGGGGCGGACAGAGGAAACGGGAACAATGAGGCTTCCTGTGCTGCAGGAAGCAGGCCCAAGGGGAGCAGAGACTGGGGTGCGGCCATGGCCTGGGCCGTGCTGTGTGGGACCCTTGTGTCCCCTGGGGATGGGACACGTGCCTTTGCAGGGCTGCCCCGGCAGCGCAGTGGTGCCTTGTGTAAGTGCGTGCCCCCAGCAGTGGCAAACACGACTGCACTGCCCATGTGCACGTGCCCTCCACGGGGGCGAGGGTGAAAGTGTGCAACAGCAGTGCACGGGAACGAGTGAGGGAGCACGGGCACTGGCAGCATCCCTGTGGTGCTCTCATCCATTCCAGTGTCCATGCGAGGCCCTGTGAGACCTGTCCATGCATGGCCTCCCTTCATGCTGTTCACCCTGGGCACTGGGCCTTGCACACGTGCACACTTGCTGGCATGTTGGCACGGTGTGTGCCCCAGAGCCACATTTTGTGTGCCTGCTGCTGTGCCGTGCTGGTGCCACCTGGAATGTGTGTGCAGTGGTGCAAGGTGTGGGCGTCCCTGGTGCCACCTGGAATGTGTGCGCAGCGGTGCAAGGTGTGGGCGTCCCTGCGTGTGTGCATGTCCTGGCAGCCAGTGCCCAGTGCCAAGGTGCTCTGTGCCTGCAGTGCCTCCTTCCTGTCCTCATGTGGGGTGCCCGCAGACTGCCCCAGGCACTGCTCCCCCTCCTTCCTCCACTAACCCTCTCTCCCCTCTCTCTCCCACAGGCTGCAAGCTCTCCTGCCACACCAAGTGCCAGGCCAAGGTAAGGCCAGTGCCCTGAGGTGTGCCCAACCCTGCCCGGGGGCGCTGGGGACTCAAAGGGGGAATGCCATGGTCCATGCCAGCTGACCTCACTGGATGGGCACCCAGATGGGCTGGTGGCTCTGGGCTGGTCATGGTGGCACTGGTGGCACTGCTGGTGAGGCTGACAGTGCCATCCTGCTGCCTGGTCCCTGACAGCACGTGTCTGTCTGTGTACGAGACTGGGTTTTGGGGTGCAGCCCTTCTCAGAGAGGACCAGCAGGCATCTGTGCCCCAGTGCCTGGAGCAGGGTGCCCTTTGCCAGGGTGAGTGCTGCTGCACGTGGGTGCCATGCGCCGCGGCCCAGCGCTGCCAGCTGCATGCACACAGGCTGAGCTCCTCTGCCGATACCCAGCCGGGGGCGGATCTTGCTGGCAGGAGACAGTGGAGCTGAGGATGCCCGGTGGTGTCTGTCTATCCAGCTGCTGCGCCGGCAGAGCGGGACCCTACAGCAACCCAGGTTCTCTGAGGAGCTGGAGGTGGGCACGGTGCCCACCACTGCGCTGCTGGGGCAGGGGAGGCTTTGTGTTCTCAATCCCTGGGGAGGCGTGTGTGCCAGCTGTCTCTGGGGCTGGCATCCTGGGCGGGAAGAGGCTGGCATGCCCCAGGCAGACAGCGTAGGCTGGGACATGCCTGTTCCCGTGCCCATGCCTGTGCCCAGCTGGGCAGGGAGGGAGAGGAAAGGAGGGGTGCTGTGCCGGGGGCCGGGCACACGTTGGGCTTTGCAGGGTGCTACGGTATGGGTGGCGGTGCAGGGCAGGTGCTAGCAGCAGCCCTGCCACCGAGTCCTGGCTGGGCTTTTGGGGGAAGTGGGGGCCGTGGGGTATCCAGGGCTTTGATCGGGCCAAGCAAAGGTGGCTGGGAGGCTTAGTGGACCTGTGCCAGCCCCAGGACCCTGTGTCAACTCTGGGCCACCCCGGGACCCCGTGTCACCCCAGGCAGCCTGTGCCAAAGATGCCAGGAAGGCTGAGGCCAGAGAAGGTGGCCGGGGTGCTGTGGGGAGAGCTGAGAGGGGCGTGCAGTGAGGGGATGCCCGTGGTATGGCGGTGGCAGGGAGCATCTGCCAGTGGTTTCCAGGCAGGAGGGAGTGTCAGGAAGCATGTGTGTCTGGCTGTGAACCCGGTGGGGATTCTCCGATGTCTGATAGGGGGTTGTACATCAAGGGGGGGTTCATACCCGGGTCCCAGCATCTGGATAGACTGCGCAGGGGCAGCCCGTGGCTCGCTCTCGCGGCCGGCTGCATTTCATTAGCCTCCATCACCCTTCCCACGCTCGCTGGAAGCTGGAGCCCCCTCGGTGGGGCCAGCTAGCTGAGGGGTGTGCTGCTGGGGGGGAGCGTGCATGGGGCCAGGGCCAGGGGCCTTCCGCGGAGCTCCTTTGGGCCAGCGCCCAGGGAGGGGCTCCTCCGGTCGGGCAAATGGCCAGCTGACTCACACGCCGGCTTGTTATTGTGGGGTCTCCGGGGAGCGTGCGTGTGGGGAGGGGGCTTGGCATGGAGCAAAAATGGCCTCTTGTATACCTGAAGTCCCTCATGTTTAACCCCTGCACCTCCAGGATACTTTGGAGAGGAAAGATGGACTCACCCCCAAAGTGCTGGCAGCTGCACCCTGCAGTGCTTCCTCTTCCTGCCCTGGATATGCTGCCAGGGTCCTGGTGTCCCCTGGCTCTGGTGTCTCCTGGCCCTGGAGTCTGCCCCACCATGCTGTTGGCAGTGCCTTCTTGGTTCCCATATTCACCTCCCTGGGACTTCCTCCACCTCCCTGTTCTGCCCCCCAGCACGGCCAGCTCCCAGCCTGCTGCATCCTGGCCCAGCCAGGGGAAAGCCCCCACTTAAAAACCTCAAATGGACTGGGTATAGGGGAGGAGGGAGAAATGGTGTTGTGGGTGGGGTGAAAAGAGCTGTATTGCTGGTAATCAGTGTGGGGTGCTGGGGGGTACCATAGGTGTGATGGGGGTATGGGGAGGGGGGCACTGGAGTATGCGGGGATACCCGTGAGCTTTTGCAGTGCTTGTGAGTGCCACCTCCATGAGAAAGCAGTGAGCAGGCAGAGCTGTACCAGGGAGGGCAAGACCTGTGCCCTGACAGTGACCTGCACCCCTCAAGTTTCCATCCTGCCCGAAAGACAGTGGGGGAACAGTGGTGGAACCCACTGCCCTGTGGTGCCAGTGATGCTGGTGGGATGCCCAGTGCCTGTGAGTGGCTGTGGAGTGGCCAGGGCAGCTGCACACACATCAGCAGGGAAGAACAACACTGTTCCCATGCCCATGTAAGGCCCTTCTTTCGCCCTGTGCCTCCGCTCAGGGATTTTTCCTTGCTTAGCAAACCTCCCTCCCTCTCTCCAAGAAGGACGGTTGGGTGGATGGACACTGGTATGTATGTGACACACACAGCCTGCCCCCTCCCTCCTTCCCTGCACCAAAACTGCCTGCCCAAAGCTGCGGGGGTGTATCTTCCTTTGGAAAGTGGGGAAACTGAGTCACAGAGCCCTGCCTGGGGCCAGCAGGCGGCAGGGAATGTGGTGTGGGGTGCAATACTTCTGTGTCTGCGTTCAGGCATGGGTGAGCCTGTGTGTTGGCACGTGCTGGTAGTGGCACAGCCAGGATCTGGTGGTGACACTGCTCTCCTGACCAAGGATGCTCCGAGCAGTGGGGCCACGCAGGCATGTCCCAAATCAAGTGATATCCTGGGAGTGTCCCTGTCCCCTGGGATGCCTTCACTCTGACTTGTGGCTGGATTTTGCCATGATGCTGGTTGGAGAGGCTGAGAAAAGATGGGGGACGATGCTGCTTCCTGTAGTGAGAGCTGGCCCTGTGGTGGATGGTTTGGCTGGGGGACAGGGAGCGCTGTGGTGTTTGGCTGCCGAATCAGCTGGCGATTGCTGGTGCTTGGTTCTGGGAAATGGCGCCTGTGCCAGCCCCTGGGCCTGGCAAGGCTCCAGCCTGCCCTGCTCGCCCCTGCCACACAGGGGCCCACTGGTGCTGGGGGAGCAGGAGTGCTGGGCTGTGCCAAGAGGGGAAACTGAGGCACATCACATAGCATGGGGCCAAGGGGTCTAGGGGGTTGTCCCCCAGTGTCTCTCCCTGGGGAGCCGAAAGTGTGCGTTGGAGCCATGCCAGGCTGCGGGGGCACGTGTGTATGTGTGTGCTGTGTACGTGAACACGTGTGAGCACATGACCGTGTGTGCTCACGGACACATGCACGGGTGCATGAACTGCAGGGAAATGCACGTGTGTGCAAGAACATCCATCTGTGTGCACGAGCACGCTCGCACACAGGCGGGTAGTCACATGCATGAGCTCCCAATTCACTGCCATCCATCCCCGCTGGCCTCATGCCAGGCCTGGGTTGTTTTTCAAGTGCCCCCTGCGATGGGACTCCGCGGGGGCAGGTTTGTCCATCATTAAACCGGGGGCTGGAGCGGGGCCAGGGCCGGGCAGCGAGGCATGTCCCGGCCAGAGCAATCGCTCCCAGTGCCCGCGGTGTTGACGGGCCCTTGGTGGTGCAGGAACGCTGTAGGACCCAGGCAGTGTGTGTGGTGGTGGTGGTGAAGGGGATGTGCCACCCCTCAGCCTGTGCTGGGGATACCCCCTGCTTGTAAAACAAGTCAGAACTAGGAAGGGAAACTGAGGCAAGGAGCGGTTGGACACTTCTGGGAAGGCTTGACTCCTGGTGGTCAGCACCCTGCAGCCGTGCCATGGCCAAAGGCCCAGGCAGTGTGGGGGGGCATGGCCAGGCAGTGTATTGCAGGTTCCCAGTGGCTGTGCCAGGAAGAGGGGCTGCAAGGAGGGGACATCCATGTCCCAGCTGTGGCAGGCTCTGTCTATGGGACTTGTGGCTGGCTGGTCCCTGCTCCCTGCCCCAGCCACTCTGCCTCCTCCCGTGCTGTCCAGGGGATGATGTACTGGTCATGTGGGAGCTGCCCGTCAGGTCCCTGTCCCCAGTGCCCCTGTGCAAAGCCACCCCCCAGTGCTTCGGCACAGGTAATTAGCAACACCCCTGGTCTCCACAACAGAGTGGGCGGGGCGGGGGGGGGTAAGGAATAATACAGGAATATGTCCTTGACCCTGGCATGGGCCCAGCTGGGGTGGAGGGACAGGGGGCTGTGGGGCTCAGCCCTGCCCCGGTGCTGTGCCAGGTCGTGTTTGTGCAGCAGGTCCTGGAGGGGGCTTTGTTTTTTTTTCCCTGCCTCTTTCCTTTTTCCCCTTCTTTACGTCACTGCCCAAATATTCGGCCTCTCAGCTCCAGTGGGGGGCCGGCTCGGCTGCTTGGAGGACTTGGGGCCCTCCTCTGCACCCTCGGGGTGCTGCACAGAGAGGGTGGGCAGGGGAGGGGGGATGCTGAGACTGGCCATGCTCACCGCAGGACAGGCCTGGGAGGTGTCAGATGAGGCAGCAGGGACCACCAGCCTCCCTCCTTGGCAGCTCCCAGGGCTGCATCCATCTTCCCAGAGCCCTGCCGTGGTGGGAAGCAGGGTCCACGCCTGCCTCATTTCCCACTGATTTTCTCCCTTCCCAAACTAGTTTGCATCCCCCATGGCCACTCCTCCTGAGACCTGCCCTGGGAAGGGTGCTCCAAGAGGTGGCACTGATCCCAAAACAGCTGAAAGGTCTGGCTCAAGAGGGGCTCTACAGACCCTGCACTGGGGCTTATCTCCTGTGTGCTTTCATCTCCGGAGCTGAACTGCACCTGGGTGCCTGGTCCCCAGGTCTCTTTTCTTCCACTGACATCTGGGGTAATGATGCTCAAGGGTGCTTGTTTTGGGTCACAGAGGAGCTGTTTCCTATGAGGGGTGGTTTGTTTGGGGGGGCTGAGAGTCACTGGAGCCACTTTGCAGACTGCTGGGCTTACTCCCACTGGCACTTTGACCCTATGGCTCCGGGAGATACTTTGGCAGCTGTAGTTCAAGGATGTTGTCAGGACTGCTCTGGCCTGTGAAAGGGACACGTCATGTTCCCAGGGGACAGTTCCTGTCACTGCCCCAGGGACCAGGACAGGGACATGCTATCAGTGCCCTTCACTCACCCACTCATTTCCATTCCATTCAGTTGCTGATACTTTCCCATCTTGCTCCAGCTCTTCCTCTGCTGATGTTTCCCAGGGCCTGGGAGCCATTCTGTGGCCTCCTCCTGAAGAGTTTGGGTTCTGGGGCCTGTGCAGAGGTCCGTGCTGGAGCTGAGCTGGGGTCCACGCTGTGCTCCGCCGGTGCAGGATGTTCCTTGCCCCTCCATCCTTGTTGCAGCACTCCCATCTTTTTGGGATGACTGGTTTTTGTGGGCTGTGGCGATGGTGGGACTTGTTCAGGGGTGTCATTGGATCCTGGCCATGGGGTTTTGTCCCTAGAGTGGTGGCTGTTGGGATCCTGACCCTGTGCTGTTGGTTGCTAGGGAGGGCAGAGGGGCTGGCTGGTGCTTGCTTGGAAGAGTAGTGAGGAGATGCCCTCCAGAGATGCTTGGCTCTGGCGCTTTTTCCGTGGCAGAGGGCTCCACAGTGCGTTTTGGGGCTCCCATGCCATGGCACTGTTGGGTTGCTGTGGAAACTGAGGCATGGAGGGGCTGGGACAGATCTCCTGGAACTGGAGTGTACTCGCAGGGGTGGTGTCCCCTAGGGGGACTTGGAGGAGGGCAAAGGAAGAACCCCTTACCACAGACCCCTCCCTGGTGACTTTTGAGGGGGTGGTGAGATAGGAGGGGTGTTGGGGTCCTGCACCGCTCCAGCAGAGCCAGTTCCAGCCTTTTGGCTGAGCCCACGGCTTCAGGACGGAAATGCAAACAGGAACGGGGAGGCGTTGGGTGAGAAAATGTCAACAGCGCTGGGCCGGGTGCCTGGCTCGCCGCCTCCCTGGCCAGCTCGCCACTCTCTGGGCCGCTGCTGGTGGGCTTCCCCTCTTTGCTGTGGGGTCTCCTGGCACTGAGCACTTGCTTGTACAGCAGGGCTGGGGCTGGGCTGCCCCAGGGGCAGCCAGGGAGAGACCAGGGCTCCATCCATCGACATGCAGCCCCCCGAGGAGGAGGAGGAGAAGGAGAAGGAGGAAAGAGGAGGAAGGGAGACAGGAGGAAGGCCAGGGGGATGCTGGGCACACTCCAGGTTTGGGACAGTCAAGGGGGGACTGGCATGACTTCACATGCTGAGAGACAGACGGGGCTTTTCCAGCATTTTGGCTTTGATTTTTAGTTGAGAGGCGGGCTGATAAATCTGCACATCCTCCCCAACGCTGGGGGTGTGGGACACCCAAGGACCATTCGTTGGGCACTCGGTCCCGCACATGGCAGGGGGGCACCGGGTTGTGCCAGGGGGTGCCAGGCAGGCCCCAAGCAGGGCCCCACAGCCCGGTCCCTGGCACCCCCCCGCCAAGGGCACCGGGACGCCGGTGGCGTCACGCGGGGCGATAAGGCCCCGACCCCGCTGCACCCCGCCGCCCGCCGCGGCCCCTCGGCACCGGCTGCCCGGGGTTTTGAACGGCGAGGTGCTGGAGGTGTGGGGAGAGGGGTAATTTTTTTTTTTTTTTGGGGGGGGGGGGTCTGCCCACCTGCTGGCACCCCTACCCCAGGGCTAGCTGCTCGAGTCAGGCTCCCGGTTGCCTTTAAGGGCGTTTTTGGGGGAGGCGAGGGGAGCGGAGCGGGGCCGGACTTGGAGCGCGCCGTGCAGCTGGGGAGAGGGAAGAGAAGAAAGAGGGAGAAGAAGCGAGAGAAGGGAGGGGAGCGGTGGAAAAAGTCGACCGGGACCCCACTCCTCCCCAGGGCCGGGGCCGGCGCCCCCGGGGTCCCCAGCCCCCGGCCGCCCCGGGGGTGCGGAGGGGAGCGGGGAGCCGGCGGGACCTCCCTGCGCCCCTCCATCGCCGGGGTCCCGCTTGTGGGGAGCGAAACCCTTCGGCTCTCCCCCTCCTTCCCTCCCCTCCCTCCTCCCTCCCTCCTTCCTTCCTTCCTTCTCCAGGCTTGGCCCGGGGAGGGAGGGGGGCTCTGCCTGCAGTCTGCCTTCACGCTGCCCGCCCGGGCGACGCCGGGCTCCCGCCTGCCCCCCGCGGCCCCTCCGGCCGCCCCCCGCGCCCCCCGGGCCAGGTGAGGCTGCGGTGCCGTCCCTCTCGGATGTAGGCAGGCGAGACCCCGGATGGATTTCGGGAGCGTCATGAACCAGGTACGGGCGGGCGGTGAGGGCACGGGGGTCCGCAGGCCCCCCGGGACGGAGGGGGGTGCTGGAGGGGGTGTCATCTCTCCAGGGGGCGGGGGCCACGCATGATATCCGAGCGGTGATGGGGTGCTGCGTGGATGGGGGGTGCTGTCCCTCCGTGTTGGGGGGGTCCGCAGTTGTCGGTCACCAGAGAGGGTCTCAGGGTGCGGGGGGGGGGGCTCGGAGAGGGCGATGCGGTGCTCGCAGGGAGGAGGACGTGGGCAGGGGGTGCGGGCCGGTGTGCTGCCGGCCGGGACCTGTGAGCGCCTCTGGGGGCCGTGCCCCCCGTGCCCCTCTCGCCGCCTCGCCAGGGCCGGTGACTCTCGGGGTGCCCCGGAGGGGGACACACAGGCGCTGGGGTTTGCGTGTCCGCCCCCCCGCCCGAAGTGCGTAGGGACACGTCCCCATGGAGCGAGCACTGCGCGGGAAAGCGGGGTCCGCCCCCGGCACCCCTCTCCCGCCCCGCAGCCGGGGGGGCGATGCCGGGCGCCTGTCACCCCCGCGGGGGGGACACGGCCGGGGGGCTGCCCCTGGGCCGGGACACCCTGGCAGCCCACGGGTTAACCCCCCTCCGCGGCGGGACCGTCAATGGTTAAACTGCGGGTTAATGAGTGGCGAGGCAGCCCCGGCGGGTGCCAGCCCCCCCCGCCGCCCCCCCGGACAGGGATCCCCGGCCCCTCGGCGCCGCCGGGCCCGCAGAGGGTTAACTCCGTCAGGGCAGGTCCCGGCGCAGATGTTTTTGGGCTGTGCTTCTGGGAGAGGAAACGGCCGAGCGAGGGAGGCATCAGCCCGCTTGGGTTTAAGGGGAAAACAAGGAAAAAAAGAGAAGTGCTCCGTTCGCGGGCTCCTGAGCCCGCTCGGTGCGGGACCGGTGACCCCAGTGTGGGTGCTGGGGGACAGCTGGCACAGACAGTGGGGTGACAGTGGCTGCGCCCCCTGGGTGCTCATGGCACTCGAGTCTGGGGGCTTTGAGGGGCAACCAAGCGGGCACCTCTTGTCCCTGCAGCGCGTTGGCACTGGGAAGACAACGTGTGTCCTGTCTGGAGTCTGAAGCCACCCCCAGGGAAAGTGGATCGGTAGAAAACTGAGCCTCCAGCTCTCACCCTCTCTAATGAAGCCACTTTGTTAATGATCCTGCTGGCCCTGGGCAGGGTGCCGGGCCTTGGAGCTGTGCTCCCTCACCCCCCCACTTTTGGGGTCCCGAGTTGGAGGGTCCATTTTCCTCTGCCCTTGGCCACCATCCTTCCTGCTTTGCCACTGTCTGGTCCCTGGCCTTGTGCAGGGTATCTCCAGGGTATCTGGTCACAGTGCCAGCAGTCCCTGGTCAGCATGGGAGCTTCCCTGATGGGTTTTGAGACACAAGAGAGAAGAGCAGTCCCACAGCACAGCCCCTGGTTAGGGGGGAGTATCTTTGTCTCCACTTCTCTCTCCCATTCCCTCATCTCAAAGCTGCAGATGGGGGACACCACTTTTGGAGGTGCTGCTCAGCCTTTCAGTTTCACTGCAGTGTTTTCAGTTCTGTCCTGCAGGGTGACGACATAGCACTGACTCCAGTCTCCATCTGCCTTGGGCCTTTCCCTCACAAGTAGAGCCCCTGGGCTCAGTACTGGGGGGCTAAGACCCCTCGGGGCAGCCAGGGCTTATTTTGGCACCTTAACCACCCCTTGAGGTGGGTCCCAGACCCATGGGCACTGTCAGGTGCCCCTGATGCTGGGAGGCAGCCCAAAGCGTGCAGCGGGGTCTGAGTGCACCGAAAGGGGTTTGCCTGATGCTCCACCAGAGGGGATCTGTGGGAAGGATCCCGCACTGGGCTCAGGGTGGGGCACAGGCTGCTGCCACGCTGGTGTGCTGACCAGTCCCACAGAAGTACTCGTGCTCCAGCCAGTCCCATGCCAGAATCCATTTGTTGATCAGTCCCATGTGAGAATCCATGTGCTGGCCAATCCTGTGTGGGAATCACTGCTCTGACCAATCCTGCATGAGAATCAGTGCTCTGACCAATCATCTGTCTGAATCCATGGGTTGACCAGTCCTCTGGGACAGTCTGTGGAGTGATTAATCGCATGTCAGAACCCGTGTGCTGGCCAATCCTGTGTGAGAACCCAAGCATTTACTAGTTTCAGGTGAGAATCCATGCACAGACCAACCCCAGATGATCCAGTTGCTGCTCAGTCCCATGTAAGAAGCCATGCATTGACCAATCCAGTGTAAGAACCTGTTCATGGAGCAGTCCTGGTGGAACCCCCTGCAGCAGAGACTGTCCAGCCAGTCCTGGTGTGACTCTGTTCCTGGCCTATTCCCAGTGCAGGAGCTGCCCCCTAGCCAATTCTGGTGTCTGGTTTGACTCTGGGGAGTTAGTGAGGGGGTGGAGGGGATCCTGGTGCTTTTTCTTGGGGAAGGCTGGTGCAGAGTGGGGCAGTGACCCCATGCTCTCCCTTAGGCTGGTTGTGGGGTCCCCATGGGACTGGGCTGAGGGGTGTCCCCACAGTGGGGTGGCAGCACTCGTGTGTGGTGCTGGTGGCAGAGCAGAGCAGAGCAGGGCAGGGCAGGGCAGAGCAGGGCAGGGCTGGGGCTGTGGGGCCAGAGCCAGGCAGGCGCGTGCTGGCCCGTGGGGCTGGATCCAGACCTGCTGCCTCCAGATGTTGCCTTTTTAGGCACTGGAGCATAGCACATCCCTGCCTGTGGCCGGCACCGTGCCGAGACAGCGCCTGCAAGCAAAGTAGGGACAGTCCCTGTCCTGGTCATGTGGAGGCATCTCTGTCCCCCTCCTGATCCCCAAAAACACCCTTCTCCCCCCAAACAGGGTCAGGGATGCTACCTTCTCTCCCTTACCCTCATCTGCACTTGGCAGCGCTGAGGCTGATTGCTCAAACCGCCCCGGAGCCGGGACCTGCCCTTATTTGGGTTGAAAGCAGGGCTATTTTGGTGCAGCTGCCTCCATTGCAACCTCTTGAAGCTTCTCTGTACATTGTTTTTCCTGTCCTGTCCCATATCCCTGTGCCAGGGCTGCTGGCCAGGCCAGCCATGGGCTGCTGGGGACCATCACCCTCCCAGTGCGCTGTGTGTCCCAGGGTGTCTTGGGGTGCCAGTGGTGGCCCCCATGGCCGCTGTGGGGTGGAATGGCTGGTGTCCCCTGTGGCATTTCATCCCTGATTTGCAGGGCTGTGTGTACTGGGTAACCTCTGTCCTGGTCCTGCTGCCGCCTTCCTGGCGGGGATGGGCCACAGGGCGGCTCCTCATCAACATACCAAGGGAGAGAGAGGAGATAGCGTTTGTCCCAGCCTGGGGGACATCCCTGGATGGCTCTTTGCCTGTGGTACCCTCCCTGGTGCCACTGGCATCTCTTGGGCAGTGTAGGGGTGGGGCAGACTTGGTGGCCTCTGCCCTGGCATGGGTGCTGTCCAGGCATCAAGGCACGGAGGGGATGGCACAGTGACAGTTCCTGACCCAGCTGCAGGGTGGGCTGGGGATGCTTGGAGGGAAGCCTGGGAGCGGTGAGACCTCCGTGCCCCAGCATCAGCCCAGTCTGACTCACCCTGAGCCGCTGGCCAAGCCGCTCCCCTGCCCTTTGGTGCATCTGCCAGTTACTCCCACCCGATGGGAGAAGTCCCAAAAGCAGCACCCTGGGGTACTGGTGGGGGCAGAGAGGGGCTGTGCGGTGCACGGGGTGCTGCCCCCTCCCAGAGACCCCCATGCCGGCGGTCTGAGGCTCTGTGTAGCTGCCCTGTGCCTCGCACACTGGGGCTGTGCTGGGCAGGGTGGAGCTGGGGTGGGGGGGGAGCGGGCGTGCATGGAAACATGCCGTCCTCCCGCCGGGGACATGTTGCATAAACAGGAGTTTTGCCAGAGCTGCAAAAAATGTGAGGGCAGGAGCAGCCAGCACGTGGTGTGGGCAGAGGGTACCTGACCCCTGTGCAGGGCAGGGGGCTGACCAGAGCACAGACCCCATAGTTCCTTATGCCAGGCAGGGGAGAAGGATGCTGCAGCTGGTCACATTAGGAATGGGGGAGCAGGGGTGCTGGAGAGGGAAAAACCTTCCCCAACATCCCCAATTTGGTGGTCCCAACCCGTCCCCTAAAAGTGTTTTCTGCTGTGAGGTGCCTGATGGCAGCTCACACTTTGCCCCACACTGTGGCTGAGAGAGGGCTTGGCACGGCTTGGTGGCTGTGGCTGGGCTGGAGGGACTGGTGAGTAGGGGAAGGGCTCTGAGGATGGCTGGGGAAGTTGCTGTGGCCTGTAGCTGTCCCTGGGACCCCCTTTGCTTGAGGCAGGGTCTCGGGGTGAGCAGAGAATCGTGGGGTGCATAGGGAAGTGATTCGAGCCCAGCTGGGATGTAGGTGGCACAAAGCTGAGATGAACTTGCCTGGGAGGAAGTGGTCCCTCATGGGGTGATGTGGGACTCACATGGGCTGAGCTGGCGTTTATGCTGCCCTAGCATTGTCCTGTGGGACGCCAATGTGGCCACTGAGTCACATTCCTCTTTGACAACTGCATTTCCAGACCGCAGAGTGGCTTGGGCTGGGGAACCACTTCCAGGACTGGAGGGAGTAGGGTGCCTTGCTTCCCTCTCTTGGGGTCCACATCCTTTCTGAGTAGTGGGTCCGTGAAGGTCTGCCTGATGCTGCCTTGCTTTGGGAGGGTCTGGGATGTCAGGGTGTCCCTTTTGATGGCATGTCTCCAGCTCCAACCACACCAGCTGGGCTGGCTTGCCAGCATCTCAGTGCTTGGTCATGGGAAGCATCTCTCTTGTGCTGGGCTCTGTGTGAGGGCCAGGCTGGCTGGTGCTGCATCTGCTCCTGGCATAGTAAGGGTCAGCACCAGCCCGGATATCGTCCGGCTCCGGAATGTTTATCGGAGCTCCTGGGGAAGGGAAAAACAAAAACCGCCACCCAAAGGAAGGGATATGCGTCAGAGATGGGCCTGGATCACCCACCGGCAGCCGGACGGGCCATGCTGTGGGCTGTGGGCCAGTGCTCGCCTGGCTCCAGCAGCCCAGCTGGGGAGACCCCAGCGCGCCCAGTACTGCACTGATCCAGCCCGTTCCTGAATCGCAGGGCCCCTCCATGGAGGTTTGTTTTCCCCCAGCCCTGCTGGCATCTTGCAGGTTGGGGCTACAACCCACGGGGATGCTCCGCTGGAGCAGCACCTGGCAGCGACCCTGGGCACTTCCATGAGCGCAAGGGTTGTTTTACTGAGGGAGGAGGAGGGAGAGGAAGGACGTGCTGAGGGAGGGAGGTGTGAGCAGTGGTTGCAGCATGGAGAAGGCTCTGAGCTGTCTCATCCCTGAGTACGAGGTGGATGTCTGCATTCCTCCAGCCTCGCTCAGTTCTTGTGAAATGGTGCTGAAGTCCTGTCGGGATCTGTGGTGCAGAGGTCAGTCCCTGAGCTGCAGCTGGAAGGGTTAGGTGGAAGAGGGATCTCATGTGGCGGTATGGCCAGGGACTGTCAGGGGTTTGCCAGCCAGGTGTTTATTTCTGGGCTTGGACATGTCAAGGGTATCGAGTTTCTCTAGGTATAGTGACAGCTGGTGATGAGCGAGGGAGCCCATCATCGCTTTCCAGCGGAAGGCTGCAGGGTGTGCCCAACCCTTTATGAGACGTCAGAGAGTCCTATCACTCGTGGCCACGGGGCCTCGTTTGCCGGGAAACTGATTTTTCTGCTTGGCAAAACTCGGGTCTCAAGGCAGCAGCTCGTGGGATGCGGCTGCTGGGACGGATGGGGCTGCGACCTGGGGGGCCGAGTGGGCGGGTGGGGGGCCGTGGGGGGCTGGTGGGGTGGGCGGCAGCCCTGCTGCGCCTCGTTCCTTGCATTCCTGGGCAGGGCTGCTGGGCGGCGGGGTCGGCGGCGGGGGCCAGCCGGCAGGAATGCAAACACCGGTGAGGGGGAGAAGAAAGGCCGCTGTGTCTGCCACGGCAAAGCGAAGCCTGGACCAGGGCTGTGCGGGTCCCCCTGCCTGTCCCACCCCTCCCTGCACCGAGGGATGCAGGGATCCCTGAGGACAGACAGATGGTGGCTGTTCTGGGGGTCGCTGCAGTCCTGTATGGAGTGATACTCTCACGGGTCCTGTGGAGCAGGAGGGGTGCTCATGCACCTCTAGGTCAGGAACTGGACTTCCCTAGGCAGGGGTCCATTGTCTGGAGCAGGGTCTTCCTCCTTCTCTTTGAACCGGGGGCACATTTGAGCCAAACTTGAGAGAGGGATGGAAGCTGGAAACAGCTTTACGTTCCTGCAGTCCTTGTAAAACTGCCTTTCTGGGATGCAAGAGTGCCATACAGCCTGGGTTGCTGTCTCCTGTGGATGGGAAGAGTGGTGTCGGGTGAGCACAAGCCCATAACAGACATCGGAGAATCCTCAAGGGCAGGGAAATACAACCACAGGCACCCCAGTTTTTTCCCTTTTCCAGCCAGAGGTGCATTTGTAGCCTGCAAACTTCCTCATGCCGAGAGCAGAGGAGGGCTGGGCATGGACCCTACCTGGCCGTGGGACCAGTGTGTCCCATGGTGGGGGACCTGCACATCTCCCCCCATCTCTGGCCCTGTGGCTGGGGCTGGGCAGGGGTCAGGGGCGCTTGTTGAGCATCCCCAGGAGAAGAGCACGGCAGTGTGCGGGGCACGGCACAGGGTACGGCACAGCCCTCGTCGGCTCCGTCCGCAGCAGCGGCTCGCTGCCGGAGAACATTCCAGGGAGGCTGGCGCGGGGCCAGCGCCGCGGGGCAGGGAAAGGGGCCTTTTATGGAAGCGTTTCTGCATTAGAATAAAATCATAATAATAATGCGCAGGGGAAGGGAGAGGGAGGAGGAGGAACCCCTGAAGAAAACAGTGAGACGGGATGGGAGCAGACTGGCAGCTGGGGAGGGGAGCAGGCGCTGGGCATCACCCTCTGGGGACCAGGATGGGATTGGAAATGGGTGCTCCAAGTGGGGTGCTTGGGGCAAATCCTTCTTTTTGTGGCCCGGGGTAGGAGAGGCAGAGTGGGGTGCAGTGGTACCCCACATGCTGCCATGGTAGAGGACCAGCCCCTGAGTGGTGTTTGCTATCTTGGCTCCATCCTGGGATGGGGTAGGGAATGGCTGACTGGGGGTCACTGCTCCTGGTGGGGTTTGTAGAGGACAAAGTGCCCCGAATTACACCCTCCCATTACTGTTGGCATCTCTGGACCAACACAGGGCTGGAGCGCCTGTGCCTGCTGCCCCAGCACTGATGAGGCGCTGCCTCTCCCACCCTGGCATGCTGCTGCTTCTCCACGGACTGGGGTGCACGCAAAACCCAAGGTTAATTGTCAGTAATTGCCGCTGGTAATTAAGGTAACAATAGCTGGGCTGTTCAGCTGGCGGCTGCAGGAGCTCACGAGGCTGGGCTGGGGTTTGTTCCAGGAGCTGCTCTTGGCATCAGGCGTCCGCCCTGCGCTGCGCCGTGCTGTGCCCGCCGTGCCCACCCGTGCTGGGGCTGGGGCTGGGGCTGTCCTGGCTTCCTGGCCGAGGACGAATGGCACAGCTGCCATGGCCCTGAGCCTACTCTCATTCCCAGGAAGCCGGCCTTGACCTTGGAATGCTGCCTATGCCCCTGCCTGGGGTGGCAGCAGTGCCCCTGTCACTTGCTTGGGTGGGTGCTGTTTTCCCTGTGGGGTGGGTGGGGGCTGAATGCTGCATTCCAGCCTCTTCCCATGCCGTGTGTTGGGCAGGGGTCTTCAGGGACTAATCCTTGCTCTTTTCTGCTTCCTTGCAGGCTGTGACCCCCTGCTCCCCCACTGTCAACTATGAGCTGGTAAGTGACACCTCCACTGTGAGTCATGGGTGGCAGCCAGGGCTCTGGGGATGCTAAAGCATCCTGCTCTGGGTAGGGGGCTTTCTCTGTCCCGCGGCTTCAGGATGCGAGTCTTCCACCCTCAAAGCCACAGGGGTCCTGAGCTGGGGGTAAGGGCACCCCCATTTTGGTACTGTGCCCCCCACCATTGCTGGCTGAAGGGCATCCCACAGCTGAGCAGCACAAGTTGGAGCAGCCCAGCTATCATGGGACTCCTGCAGCTGGAGCTTTCAGGGAAGAGGGGCTTGCAGGGTTGCAGAGAGGGACAGGCAGGTAGGACGTGACCATCCAGGGCTCCGGGGTCCCCTGGCGCAGAGGGCCTTCCCTCCGTGGCCAGATCTGGGGCGGTTTCTTACACACCCGGAGATGGCTGTACCAGATGTGCCTTTGGCTCGGGGCGCCCAAGGCCATGCATTTGCAGCTCTTGTTATTGTCACCCTTTACTATTGTCTCTCCTGGGGGTCTCTAATGATCTGCTGGGGCCAGGGTGTCGTTCCCACCCTGTCCTCTCTGGACACCAGGAGAACAGCTGGACGCGTCATCTCCGTTCACCCTGTCCAGGGGAGGGTGGGTGTGGGGGTATTGGGCAGACAGCCACAGTCCTTTGTCACACTGCTCCAGGCCATGACTGAGCTCTGGGGGTAACGGGGCACTGGGGTGTCACCTGGAGCCAGGCCATGCCCAGCAAGAGGTTTGGGAAGCACGACACGATGGTGCCTACCAGGCAGCTCCCCTGCCCCGTCCTCAGCCTGGCCATGCCCGTGGCAGCAGGCAGAGCAGGCACGGGCAGTGGGGAGACTGGCATAGCCTGGGGCCAGTGCGGCAGCCCTTCCTTTTTGCTCCAGACGTGTGCCAAGGCTTGCTGGGGCAGGCGCCGGGGAGAGGAGGCCCTGGCAGGGTTTCAGCTGGGGCTCGGCAGCCTGGCAGTGCTGCAATATCCGTGCCTCACACGTGGCCTTGGGCTGGGCACCCCATAGCTGGGCAGGGGTCTCACCTGTAAAGTGAGTGTAGGGGATGACCACCTGCGAGCTCGTGAGGGCAGTGCAAGAGCCCATGTGAGCGAGGGTATGGGGTAGGAGTGGAGCATGCTGCCTGCCCTGGGGCCCCATGGTGGTTATCTGCCCTGTGTTTAATCTCTGCCTGCACCCCCTGTCCCTGCCAACCTCCTTGGGCACTTATCAACAGCAAAAATGTGTTGGCTTCGAGCTGGGACCGTTAATGTGGCTTTGGGAGGAAATCGAAAGGGGTTTGCCCTGTCTCGTGGATGGAAATGTCTGCTCTGGCCCTGCTGCCAGGAGTAGAGCAGCCTGGTTTTGGGGGTGACCTCCATCCTCCTGGTCCCATGACTTCCATCTGGGGACCCACCCAGCTGGGTCCTTTTGCTGTGCCACCACCAGGCACCACAACCACCATTCCCAGACAGAGGTATCTGTCTCCTTCTTCATATATTTGGGGTCCAGACACCTTCCCCAACCCCAGGAAGTTAATTCCTGTCCCCAGCCTCCTTTCAGAGCTCTGTCCAGTGGCATGTCACCAAATTTTACCCTCTTTTGAGCATCTCAGACCCTGGTTTGGCTCCCACTGGGGTCCTTCCCTGGCCCTGTGGGATCAGGCTTATCTTGGGGAGCTGGTCCTGCTGGTGGCCAGTGGCCAGGCTGGGTGTGGGACTGCGCTGGGCTTGCCCTGTTGTTTATTTTCTAGCTGGCGGGTCTGACCATGGAGAATCCATCTGGAATCCCAGGGATGGGGGGGCACCAGCTGCCCATCAGGGAGCAGGCTCAGAGTTCAGCCAAGTGCTTCCCATTGGCAACAGTGGCCCAGTGCCAGTGGTGGTGGGTGAGAGGCAGGATGGCAGCATCCTTGGTACCCGAGTATCCTAGGTCTGCACTTGGGTTTTGGGGGATTCCCAACCTTCAGGAAGAGCACACATGTTGGCAGGCAGGGAAGGAAATGGGACTGTGGTGCATTTCCTAGGAAGCATCAGAAATAGCCGGGGGGAACTTTTGACCCTGGCCCCGCTCTGTGTGCATCTCTCTCTCAATCTCTCCTCTCTTGCTTGCCTTTTCTCACCCTCTCCTTGCTCCTGCCTGCAGCCATCCCCGGGGGAGAGCATCACCAAGCAGATAGAAGTCCTGGTAAGTGAAACCAGTCACAGAGGCTGATCTCTGCCTCAGGACCTCATGGGGGGCCCCTTGTACCTGTCCCATTGCTGCAAGCACCCCCTGCAGCCAAAATCCCTCAGTCTGGAATGCTCCTGTAGTTTTCCAAAGTACCTGGGACCCTGAAGTCCTCTCTCCCTGCCAGCCAAGGTGATGATGGCCATGCCAAAGGCCAAGCAAGATGCCCAGGGTTGGTGGCAGAGGCAGTGGTGGAGCCCAGCATACTGGGGGCGAGGCTTTTGCTGCAAAGCTGGCTTTCCTGTCCCGGAGCTGGGGATCTGTTATTTAATCTGTGGACATGAAATTGCTAAGACAGTGTAGACAAATGCACTGCCAAAGTCAACGCGGACAGCTTCCCCCCTGCCCACAGCCAGCTTGCCGGCCTCCCTGCCTGTTGGGACTGGGACCCAAGGGATGGAGGCATGATGGTTCCCACGAGGAAGAGGATGAAAGCCTTCCTCACCTGAGATCTGGCTTTGCCTCATCCCTTTGGTTGTCCAGGAGATGTTTTCAACCCTGATGAAGAGCATCCTTAGCTAGAAAAAATCCAGTCAGAAACCTCCTCTGCTGGCTTTGCTGTCTTTCAGGGATGTTTCCTGGTATTTCTGAAGCCTTTCTCATGCCTTTCATCACCCTCTCCAAGCAGAAGGGACCTGCAGGTTTTTGATGCGGCCAGGAGCTTGGGGACATGCTAAGCTAGCTTGGGACTGGAAGGCATATTCTTGATGGGGTTGGCTGAGGGATCTTCAACCCAAAGTGACTGGGACCAGCCTGTCCTGTGCTGGGCTGGACTGGGTTATACTGGCTTGGCTGGAGTCTCTCTCTCCATAGGGGACGTTTGCAAGGTCTCCCGGCGCAGCGGCGGGCAGGAGTGTTTAATAACAGGAGAGCTTGCTCCTATCAGCTGATCGCAGGCTGACTCTTCCTCGTGCAGGGGCTGGCGGCAGAGACGCAGCGCGGCTGCGGGTGGGAAGGGGGGAGCAGGGCAGGGCCTGGGGAGCGGGCAGAGCTCAAGGGCTCTCGACGGGGCCCTGGCTGTGGGCACCCACTCCCCCGGCTCTGGAGGGTGCTAGGAGTGGACCCGCCATGGCGTGGAAATGGATTAGCAAGGGGCTCACTGCTCTCCAGGTATGGGGAGGGAGAGGGGCTCTGGTGTCCCCAGCTTGCTTGCCCTCCTGTGCCTCAGTTTACCCATGCGGGAGCTGGGGGTGAGTCCTGGTTTCCCCATGTCAGCTCTCTGTTGGGAAAGGCTATGGTTTTGGGAAGCTGCTGCAGCTGGATGGGGTGACGTGGACTGATGGGGCTCCCCTGGCTGGTGGGTGTGGGTGTGGGACCCCGGAGATCTCCATTACGAACATTTGGGGCACTGCACAAGCCACGGTGGGGATCCCATCCTGATCACTGGTGGGTGATGCATGGATGAGCCCACATTCAGGTTCAGGCTTGTTCCACGCACCCTGGCTCTCCCAGGAGAGGTTTTACCTCTCTTTTTGTTGCATTTTAACTCCTTATTTGCTCTCAGCAATGCTGGGATGTTTATGGGGTGAGCAGGCAATTTGGGACACCATGAGGAAAAACTGGAGGGGGAATTGTCACTACTGTACAAGCACCTCTGGGCACTGAGGCGAAGCTGCTGCCTTCTGGAGTGGCTTTGGCTGGGAGGGGAGACATTGTCCCCAGGCCCCAGGGCTGCTGAGCCCGGCTCTGCTCTGCAGGGCAACCTGACCTTGAAAGGGGCACGCAAGGCTGGTGGAGGGTGACGCTGGCTGTCCATGGGAGTAGCTCTGGGACTGTGCTGGGTGGGAAGAAGGTGGCAGGTGAAAGATGTCAGGGAAACCTCTCTCCCACCTCCTCCCATTGCCTTGGGTGTGCTGGTTGTGGGATGCTGCAGCCCCGAGGAGAGTGGCAGCAGTCCTGCAGCTCTGGGGACCAGTGAAGCATCCCAGGAATCAGCTGCAGGATGCATCTCTTATTTCTGATCCTTCCAGGCGTGTTGCCTGCGTGAGATGAGTCTTTAAATGACTTCTGCTTATTAGCTGGAGATACTAAAACTAATGAGGTGCAAGTGTGTTTTTCCTCAGCGGTTTTTTTTGGAAACCCTGCTTTGTTTTTCGGCTGAGGTCACAAAGTCACAGAGCAAGCCGGCTGCAGATGAAATTTTCGAGGCCGGAGAACATGCATAAATAGAAGTTTCCTGCTCCAAGAGCTCAAACATTTCCTCCAGGCATTTGGCTCGGTGGAGCTGGGGCCAAAGCAAACTGTCGTGCCTGGCTGGCTCCTTGATGCCGCTTGGGCAGCGAACCTGCCCCTGCTCTGGGCAGGGCCAAAGCAGCTCTGGCCTATCAGGTGTGTGCCTGCAGCCTGATGGCAACAAGAGGGATTTGTGACATGCCTGAAACTGTGTCTACCTGCTCAGCTTTGGCAAGGCACCGGCCCCACAGTGCCCATGGCAGCTGGTCCCAGCTGCATTGGAGTTGCGAGAGTTGGGTTTTGCCTGTGGGATCAGTGTCAAGCTGCTTGTGCCACTGGGATGCTTGGTGGGATTTGGAGACAGCGATATTTTGGGGGTGTTAGGGTGCTCAGTGCAGTGTGGTGGTGTGATGAGAGTGGGATGATTTGGCAGCACTATCACACCCAGGTCTAGCGGGAGCCCTGTGCTGGCTGGGTCATGGCAGTAACTTGCATTTCCTCTCTGGTTCTTTAGGATGCCGCAAAATCCCCCAGGAGTGGGCAGTCACGCTGCAAAACATCCAGGTAGCTGCCTCAGTTTCCCTTCTGATGCCCATCTCTGCTCTGCTTGGAGCTCCCTCCCACCAGCACCTGCTCCTCCAGAGGTGCTATACCTAGGAGATGCTCCCAGTGGAGAAGACACAGGGGTTATGACCCACCACCCCCATCCTGGGTCCCAGGGACACCCCAAGAGGACTGGGAGTGGGGGAAAGGCTGCAGACAGCTGTGTCCCCATGTATGCCAGCCTGTCTTGCAGGGTGGGGAAGGGTCCCCGTGTCCCCTCCCTGTGCCATGTCTTTACAGCGGTCCCCTCCCTTGCCCAGGAGCATGAGCCTGACTGCGGCCATGGAGAGCAGCTGTGAGCTGGACCTGGTGTACATCACGGAGCGGATCATCGCCGTCTCCTACCCCAGCACGGCCGAGGAGCAGACTTATGCCAGCAACCTCCGTGAAGTGGCCCACATGCTCAAGTCCAAGCATGGGAACAACTATGTGGTGAGGGGCACAGCCAGGTCCCTGTCAGGCTGGGGAAAGGGCTGGCGTGCTCAGCTGCTGGGGATGGATGCTTGCAGGGATGGATGCTGCACCCTTGTCTCCGTCTGGGCTGTGTTGAGGGAGGGTCTTTGCACTATGGTGGATAGATTTTTCCTCGTTGAAGATCGCCAGTGCCTTTCAGACCCCTTGGGAGTTTTTGGTCGTTGTATTGCCCTGTGGCAAGGTGTTACTCGGGGTAATGTGTCTAGTGAAGCCTCTCATAGCAGGATTTGGGAAGGCTTTGGGCTGAGGAAGAGGTGAGGTGGCAGCAAGGGAGGAAGATGTCCTCTCACTCTGTTTTTTGCCTTTCCTAAAGCTTTTCAACCTCTCTGAGCGGAGACGTGATGTCAACAAACTTCACCCCAAGGTGGGTCACAGCCGTGAGAAGCAGTGGGGGTCTCAGGGGTCTCAGGGCAGGCCTGTCTGCAGGACCAGCTCCCTGCTACAAGGTGTCTGGGGGAGGAACAGCACCTTTTCTATTCTACCCAGCTAGGAAAAACCCTGAGAAAAGCACTGAGACTTCAGACTGTGTTTGTGGTGTCTCAGCCTGACTCCCATTGCCCTCCCAATCCCCCATTCTCAGCCCAAAACAGGCTCTTGGGAATCTCCTGGAGACCTCCCTAAGGCATTGTCCTCATCCCTGTGACAATGGGGAGAGCCCTCAGAAGCTGAGCCAAGTAACCTGGGGTGAGGGGCCTGAGATCCAGGACTACAATGGCTTCCCTGGGCCAGGGATCTGGGCAGTGGGGTGCAGGGTTGGGGTTAGGAGGTGCATGTCAAAGCAACACAGTAATGCCCACCCTGGGTACGTGCC
The DNA here is from genome assembly GCA_026261815.1 of Monarcha castaneiventris obscurior. Taxonomy (NCBI): domain Eukaryota; kingdom Metazoa; phylum Chordata; class Aves; order Passeriformes; family Monarchidae; genus Monarcha; species Monarcha castaneiventris. The sequence goes on from JAMPIT010000467.1 coordinate 7,292,653, forward strand.
CTGGGCTTTGCACAGGCCAGGGACTCCACATGGGAGTGCATGTGGATGTGACCCCAGGCTGTTCCCCCTGCTCAGGTGCTGGATTTTGGGTGGCCTGACATGCACACCCCTGCGCTGGAGAAGATCTGCAGCATTTGCAAAGCCATGGACACGTGGCTCAACGCGGCGACACACAACGTGGTGGTGCTGCACAATAAGGTGGGCAGGACCCATCACAGGGGCACAGCAATGGGGGCACTGGGGATCTGTGGGGCTGCAGGACTTGGGCTGAGCAGCTTCAGAGGCTGAGAGATGTAGGGAATGTGGTGGTTTGTGGCTTGGGGTGTGGGTAGGTGTCAGCACATATGTGTAGATTGGTGTGTGTCTAATAAGGGTTGGGGCATCTGTGGGCTGGCGTGTGCATATAGGGATCAGTGTGTGCCTTTGTGTGGGGTGGCTGTGCCTGGGTGCTCACAGGCCCTGCTGCCCCCCGTGACACCCCTTCTGCTGTGTGCCTGCAGGGGAACCGTGGCCGGCTGGGGGTGGTAGTGGCTGCCTACATGCACTACAGCAACATCTCAGCCAGGTGAGAGAGACATGAGATCCTGGGCTGGCCCTGGGGCCCACTGGTGACCTCCATCCCAGTGGTGCTGGTGCCAATACTTTCCTTCAACCTCATGTGCCCTTTCATCCCCACAGTGCTGACCAGGCTCTGGACAGGTTTGCCATGAAGCGCTTCTACGAGGACAAGGTGGTGCCAGTGGGACAGCCGTCCCAGAAGAGGTGGGTCCTGGCATGCCTTTGCAGGCTGGGATTTTTCCCCCTAGGGTGGTTGGATACAGGGGTCCAAGGTGGATGTTCCTCTGTGGGTTCTGCCCCTGAGCTGCCTGTCTGCCCTCCAGGTACATCCATTACTTCAGTGGGCTCCTCTCTGGCAGCATCAAGATGAACAACAAGCCCCTCTTCCTCCACCACGTCATCATGCACGGCATCCCCAACTTTGAGTCAAAAGGCGGTAGGTGCTTCCAGCTGCTTCCCCAGCCTGCTTCCTCCCACACCACCACCCCACACTGCCTGGCCAGGCTTGTCCTCCTTGGGCGACATTTTCCGCCATTTCCTTGGCAATTTGAATTTCCCTCTCAGAGACTGTTCACTCGTATTAGCAGGGTGCTACCCTTTCCTGGCAGAGATGCCCTCAGGGGATGCCCTCCCCATGCTGGGCACTAACCTGAGCTGTGGGGTGACATGACACCTTTTCTGACAGCTTTTGGAATAATGGCACCAGACTGGGATTGGGGTTTGGGATGCAGTACCCCATCTGGTGCTGGTAACTCACCCAGGTCATCATCCCATCCCTATCCCCAGCCCAGCACTTGCCCTAGGTCCTACAGGACCCAAACTGTGAGGGCTTTGCCCTTTCCCAGCTCATTGACAGCATCCTTTCTGCCCGTTGCAGATGTTGCCCTCGGTCGGTGCGGGCTGGCTGGGGCGGGGAGCGGCTGTTTGCCTTGGCTCCCTCCCTGTTTGGATTTCTCCCCCGTGACTAATCCCTGCCCTGGCCCCTCCGCCCAGCCGGCTAACAGCAGTGTGCCTTTTCTCCCCGCCTTGATGTCTTCCAGGTTGTCGGCCCTTCCTGAAAATCTACCAGGCCATGCAGCCCGTCTACACGTCGGGGATCTAGTAACTATCTCCTCGCCGCGGGGCTTTCCTCCTGCCCAGCGTGGGGGGGTGCCAAGCGAGGGAAGATGGAGAGGGTCAAGGACAAGTCCCCTGTGGTCTTGTGCTCTGTGCTTAGTCTGTTTGGGGTCCAGGGAACTGAAAAAAAGGGGCTTCCTTTTTTTTTGGAGGTGGTAACTGGCCGTACTGGGCCGTACTGGGCCATACTGGAGCCTTCTGCTGAGAGGGCTGTAGTGACTCCACGTATCAGCAGAGGGAGCCTGGGGCTGTGCAGAGCCTGGGGCTGGGTGTCCCCGGAGGGAGTGGGGACAGGGATGGGGACATCTCCCTGGGAGATGAAGGCATTTCTTCTCTCCCTGCCCAAAGAACTGCTCCTCCTGCCTGGATTAGTCCTCACAGATCACAGAATATTCTTAGCTGGAAGGGACCCAGAAGGATCATCGAGTTCAACTCTTAAGTAAATGGCCCATACGGGGATTGAACCCATAACCTTGGTGTAATTAGCACCATGCTGAGCTAATATCCTCTTTCTTTCCCCAAAAAAAGATTTTCTCCCTGTTTTAATCTCCCCACAATTTTTTTCTGATGCTGATCCTGGGAGCAGGCACTGGCGAAGGCAAAGCAGGAGCTTATTCCTCCAGCCTCCCAGACACTCTGCCAGCACCACATCCAGTCCGGGTGGGATCCCTGGCTCCTGGTCTCCCTGGAGGGACCAGAGCACTTCACCTCCGGGGTATTCCCATCTCAACCCCCAGGACCAGGATCTCACTTCCATGCAGCCATGGGTCCCCATTAGCTGAGATTTACTGCCATCCCAGCCTTGCCTTTCAGCTTTTAATAGACTGTTTATGGGATGCCTGTAATAAACTCCAGGTTTATCTTGCCTGTGAAATCCAACTCCTTTCTTCCCTTGTCCCTGGCTGCTGACGCCACCGCCCGTCGGCAGCCTGTCGGCCGTGCTCTGGGAGGGGAGGGCTTCCTGCAGGGAAACTGAGGCAGGGAGAAGAATCTTCCCTGAGATTTCCCCCTCTGTGTCCTAAGCCCCACTTGAGCCATGGGAGCCGGGTGGATGACTGATAGCCCAGCCTCAGCACTTGGAACCTGGGCAAACCCTCCCACCCAGAAGTTTTTGCACCCTTGCTGAGCCGTGCCTCAGTTTCCCCTTCCCATCTTCTTTCCACTGGGAATGGGTGCCCCTTGAGGTGGTGGACGGGACCCCTCTCAGTCACAGGGAGGACTGGCTCTGTGCTTTTTCCTGGCTGGTTTTGGGTGGAAGGGCTGGTTGAGGTGATGCTAGGAGTTCTTGGAGGGGCTTTGCACCACAGCTCACATTCCCCCACCGTTCCTCTCTGCAGCAATGTGCAAGGAGACAGCCAGACGGGCATCTGCATCACCATTGAGCCTGGCTTGCTGCTCAAGGGCGATATCTTGGTAAGGATCCTCAGCTCAGCTGCCGGCATAGGCAGCAGCCAGGGGTTGGGTGGTCGCCTTGCCTTGAGACCCCCATATTTCCCCTTGCCTGGGTCTGGGGGCTTGTCCTGATGGCCCATCCCTGTTCCCCTCTGCAGCTGAAGTGCTACCACAAGAAGTTTCGCAGCCCTACCCGTGACGTGATTTTCCGTGTGCAGTTCCACACGTGTGCTGTGCATGATCTTGACGTCGTCTTTGGCAAGGAGGACCTGGATGAGGCCTTCAGAGGTAACTGCCCTGGCAATTCCCTGCTCCAAACTCCCTCATCCTCCCACCCCTGTAACTCTGGTGTCATCATGGGGACATCTGGGCACCCATCCCAGATCCACCCCCGCCGAAACAGGGCACCCCTGCTCTGTCTGCAGGGTGTGGTGCTGCTCGGGAAGAGGTGGCACCATCATCCCCTTCATTGCCAAAACCATTACTGATGCAGAGAGGCTGCCTCAGGGTTGTTCTGGGGGCTAAGATGCACTGTCCCATGCAGGGATATCCCCTAGCCGCTCCCAGCTTTAAGCCGGTCTGTAGGCGTGTTTGGGGTGACTGCCTGCTACTGGAGGTATGGATGGAGATAGTCCCTTTATTCTGCTCTCTCCTTGCCAGATGACCGCTTCCCCGAGTATGGGAAGGTGGAGTTTGTGTTCTCCTATGGCCCTGAGAAGATCCAAGGTATGGCTGGCTCAGTGCCTTGGGGCTTTGGAGCTGGATGCTGTCTCCTTTCCCTCTCCTCAGCTGTGTCCCCTGCTCCCTCCCTTGTGACCTCCACCTGCCCCACTGCAGTCCCTTTGTCACCAGGGTGGGATGAGTCATCCAGGCAGTAAGGCTGATCTAGGAACACCCATGGATGCCCTATCTCTCTCACTCTCTTCCCTAGGAGGCTGCTCTCCAAAGCCCTTGCTGGCCCAGGAGAGATGGAAGGAATGTTTGGCAGTGAAGGACTCCCTTGCTCAGGAAGTCCAGACCCGTGCACACTCACTGTCAGTCTGTGTGCTGCTCTCTAGGCAACCCCAAAAGCCCCAGGCAGTGTTGTACACCTTGTTTGTGAGTCTCAATGTACATCCTGTGCTCATCCGTGTGTTGATGCTGCCCTTCCTACAGGAATCTCCTGCCTTGCCCTATGGCTCCTGCTCTATTTTCCTTGCATGCACTTTCCTCCACCTATTCCCCCGTTCCACCCTTGCTGGTTCCATTGTCATCCTACCTGACCATCCTGCCTCTTTCCAGGCATGGAGCACCTGGAGAACGGGCCCAGTGTTTCTGTGGACTACAACACGTCCGACCCACTCATCCGCTGGGACTCGTATGAGAACTTCAACATCCAGCGCGAGGACAGTGCAGAGGGGGCCTGGGCTGAGCCACCCCTGCCCAGCAAGCACCTGGAGAAAGGTTAGGGCTCACAAGATGGTCAGTGGCCAAAGTGTCCACACGGAAATACCCCCTACCCCAGGAAGGGGGACACTGGTGGGCAGCAGAGCTGGGGACAGGTGGCAGCTGGTGGGAGCAGTGTGGCCATGGGATGGGAGAGGAAGATCTTGTGGACTTTGCCTTCTGCCACTGTGCCAGGGAGCTTAGGCTCTTCTTTTCAGCACTTTGCTGTCAAAGTCCTGTTTGCACAAGCAGAGTCCAGCCGTAGTTTATGACCCAGAGCTTTTGGAAATCCAAACCCCATGTCTGCAGGACCATTAGGTATCCCAGCTACTTCCTCATGCCACAAGCATGGCAGGATGTAGCTGTGCCTTAGTTATCCCTGGGGGATGAGGATGTCAGACTGGCCTTGGAGGGTCTGCTGCATCTCTCAGAGCTGGGAAAAGCCCCTTGAGCACCCATTTTGTTGCAGCAAGTTGACTGCTGTCACCCACTTGGCAGAATGGGCAGGACTTGTATGTCGAAAGGTGGTGGGCCCCTGTCCTGGAGGCAAGGCCGCCCGTGGCCAAGCAGATGCCTGGGCTTTCCTGGCCTGATCTGGAGAGGCATCCCAGGAGCAGGGACAGCTGCGGTCCCTGATGTCCCTGAAGGTCACCGGCTGCTTCGAGTGGGAGCTGTGGAGGGCCGAGCTCGCAGAGGAGGGTGGGGGCTCTGGGTGCCTGGGAGTGTCTCTGCTATGGTGGTCACATGGAACCGGACCTGGGGCGGCTCTGTGGAGCTGGCACGGGCACTCGCCTTGGCACAGGGCAGTAAACAGGCAACTCGTGATGTGCAGGCTCAGCTATGTGGTAGGAGCTGGGGAGCTGTGGGTCCAGCCTCAAGCTGGCAAGACTGCCTGGCAGCCCCCTCCTGCCCGCAGAGACCTGAGTGCCTCATTGCATGTGTTCCCCTCTGGATCCAGGGCCAAAGTTTCTGCACCCCTAGCCCCTCACAGGGCTGCAGGGGTATCCCAGGACTCACCTCTGTCCTCTCATGGGGGTCTTGGTGAATATTTGGAGTACAGAAGTACCCCAGGGCTCCTCTCCATTCCGCCTGGGGGGGTCTTAGCAGATGTCAGGGCTGTGGAGGTGCCTCCATGTGCCGACTGGGCTGTCCTCTGTGCCGGGAGGGTGGCAATAGGGAATGAGGGCACCTTGAATTTTTAAACACTGCCTCAGTTTGGAGATGAGCCGGGACTGTGGAAGGGTGAAGCTGCAGGCAGAAGGCTGCCCTCTGACCCGTACGAGCACAAGCAGCTGCAAGAAGCCCATCTGTAAGGGGTCTTTCCCCAGCTGTCCCATGGGCCACTTTGAGCAGTGGTGGTGGGAGTTGGCAAGGACTCAAGGGGCTCCTATCTTCTTCCATCTCTGTTGTCACTTTTCTTATTTTCCAGCCTGTCCCAAGCCAGGATGGGGACTCTGGTGTCCGGCTGTGCAGGGGGGGTCCCTGTTTATGGTCGTTCTTGCCTTATTTGGTCAGGGAATTGCACGCCACATTTTTGGCACCACCAGGCGTGAGCAAGCGGCGTCTGGGGGCGGAGGGGGGTGAGGTTGGCACCGGGACCCACGCCGGGCTGGGATCAGCCGCTGCTCCTTGTCCCTGCCACTGCCCGTCCTGCCACTCGGCGAAGGCTCCCCACAGACCGTCGCTGCAGCCTGGGCCAACGGGATCGGGATCGCCTGCCAAACGGTGGGTTCCCCCATGCCGCCTCTCCGCCGGCCACAGCCGCTCTCAGTGGAGGTGGATGCCCTTTCTCCAGCAGCTTTGTCTCAGCATGGAGCACCCATAAGGGCTGGGGGGTGCCTGGCAGGGTGGGATGGTCCTGTGGGACCCCAAAGCTGGAGGGCAGGTGGGTGGCTGGGGATGGTGCTTGTCCTGGTGTTCCCCTCGCCTCTGCTGTGCTTATCTGTGGGGACTTGGAGAAGAGGAAACTCATTTACAGCGGGGTCATCGGTTGGCTAAGCCCTTCCAGACCAGGGGGCATGAGAGGGGGATCTGTACCCCTACATGTTGTTCTCTGGCTGAGGGGACATAGCTGGATTCAACAGGCTCTCTGTGAGGCACTTCCACGGGACATGCTGACCCCATCAGTGAACTCACCCTCCTGCTTTACTCAGGCAGGGTCTCTGCTGCTCACTGTGTTTGGGCTGCCCCGTGGTCCTTAGAGAGAGTGGGGTATGCTGGGATACCCCCACAGCCTGTCCTTCTGCCCCTCATCCATGTCTGTACAGCCGGGGGAAGGCAAGTGGCTCTGCCTGCCCTCCTTCCTCCTCCTCAAAGGGGCTTTGGGGTCAGTGGTGGCTGCATGGCAGGTTCCTGCTGCAGTCCCCATGGCCATTAGTTGGCTGAGGGTGTTTGAAGGCCGAAGGGAGGTGATGGCATGCTTCTTCTTCTTTTTTGCAGTTGCCAGCACTGTGGTAGCTCTCCTTGGGGTGCCAGGCTGGCTCCAGGGAGGCAGGAGTAGGCTGGAAGCTGGATGTGGCATTGCTGGGTTTGCAGCTGGTTGGAGGATAGCTGCAGAGAAATGTTTGGGGTACTGCAGATGTTGGTGGGTAACTCTGGGAGGAGATCATTTAAGGCCTGGTTTAGTTTTGCTGAGAAAACCACTGCTGATGGAGAATAGGCTGCTGGGGCTGGCATGGAGTCAGTGGAGGGGTTGTTCTCAAGGTCTGGATGTGTGACTGTTGTGGGGGGACCCCAAGCTCTGCCACCTCAGGGTGGTGTGAGAAAATGTGAAAGGGCTGGGCATGGGTTCCCAGCCCAGCAGCTCCCTGTAACCACTGGTCCTTGGACCCACCATGGACTGGCCCTGCCTGCCCCATCATTTTACCAGGCCTGGAAGAGAGTGGCCACGGCCTGGCCAAATCCAACATCTGCAAGGGAGTTCCTAAATCCCCACCTGAGTCATGGTTCTGGCATAGGGCTCCCCTGCAGCTCATCCCCACTCCAGGGCAGGGCTGGCCGGGGTGGGGACTGGGATGAGCATCCCACTCTTCCAGTGAGGGGAGGTCACAGCAGAGCCTGAACCGCATGTGGCAAAGGTCAGGGGGTCCTGGAACCCAAGTGGAGCTGGATGCTGATCCTGCACTTTTCCATGGAAGACAAAGCCCCTCGATGGGGTTGCTGTCATCTGTTTGTCCCCCAGGAGGATCGGCATCTCATGGGGTATACCTTTCCTAGTGGGGTCAGATCCTGTCCCCCTTATCAGGAGGGGCTGAGGCTGCCCAGGAGGGCAGGCCAGGCTGTGCAGAGGTGGAGAGCCAAATGGGCCAGGCCAGAGCTGTTAAATCCATTGCCAGAGCTGCTGGCAGGTTGCTGCTCCCCCCCCGCGGCTGGATCGGTCCCTAGGCCAGGCTCGGTGAGGAGGGGGGCCACTGGCTCTCCTCTTGCCTTCACCAGCTGACTAAAGCTGAAGGAATCCACTTCCCCTTCCTTACTCTGCCCCTCTCTGCTGCTCTGTGCTCCATCTCCTGCAAGGTAAGGGCGAGTTGAGGTGGGCATTTTGGAGGGCAGTGGGCATATGTGTGGGCTGGATGGGAATTCACAGGGAGTGTCCCCTTTGCTTCTGGTTATTCCCCATTGGAGAAATGCTGGAGCATCTCTGGGCTTGGCGAGACATTTCAGCTGGAGTGTAGCTATTCCCAGGGCAGGATCTGTCCTCTGACCTGGTATTTGGGGTTGTCTTGTGGGGTGGTGATAGGGTTTGTTCCCACTGGGACCAGGAACCAGGCAGGGCTGGGAATGCAGGGAGAGAGAGCCCAGCTGGTGGAAGCTCAGCCCCTTCTCTTCCCCCTTTAAACTGTCCTTGAAGTCAAAACTTGTAGCAGTCCTTGTGCTTAGGGCTGGGGCTGTCCCCTGGCAGGAGTGGGGAGCTCTGTCTCTTCCCTCCTGCAGCTGACACAGCTGTGACAAAAAGTAAGGCAGAGAAGCAAGCAAACTTTGGAGGTTTTGGAAGGACGCTGGCTTGGCATGTGGTATTATCTGGGAGCAAACAGGGCTGTGAGTCAAGGAGCCGGCTGGAAACATTGCTCTCATCCCCTGCCGTCATCCATGGGGGTGTGAGAAACACGCGGTTTGGGGGATTAGAGCGGAGGGAGCTGCACGTTTTGCGGAGGATGATGGATCAGTTGAGGTGTGGAATCCTGAGCATGGGTTCAGGCAGGGGCATGGACGTGGGGTGGGCTTGCTGTCACCTGGATCAGCAAATCGTCAGCACCATCCCAGCATGGATTTTGCTTGGAGTGGAGCAGTTTGGTCTCACACAGCTCTGGAGTGGATGGGATCGTGCCATAACTCTTGTCACAGAGCGGGCAGTGTGTGCATCCCGAAAACAGCGCTGGCATGTCCATGCTGTGCCCGTGGTGCTGGCAGGGCAGGCAAGGAGATGGTGAAAATGGGTCGGCAGGGTTGGTGGCTTGCCCATGGCTGGTTTCCACCCCTCTTTAGCTGCGTAGTTACTTCAGATGGAGAAACTCAAGTCTGCAGCAAGACATTTGAATGTGCAGATCCGTCTGGGTTTCAGCATCATGTGTGGCTTGGAAGGACATCCCCACCCTGAATGTGTCGCTGCTCTTTGGGGGCAGGTGTGACGCGTGCACACAGGGGCCGGGCAGGGCTGGGTGTCTCCAATGAGGGGGTCACCCAGCGGGGTGATGCTCAGTGCGCGGTGCGAGGTGGGCAGGCTGTCCAGCTGTCCGGCTGTCTGTCCTGCCTAGGAAACAGTTAACGCGGCGGAGCCCTGCCTGTGGAGGAAGTAGTTAATATTCATAGCTGGAAGCTGTCTGTCTGGCTGTCCTCCCTCCATGGCTCCCACCCTCTCCGCACCTCACTGAGGTTAACTCGGGCTGGGGCTGGAGCTTGGGCGGCCCCGCCGCCCTCCCCGCGCCGCTCCCCTTCCCCTCCCGCTCCTCCCTGTGGTCCCTGTGTGGTCTGGGGCGGAGGGGAGCGCGGCCGCACCTCCTCGCCTCCATCCCATCTCCGCCACCTTCGGCTCCTCCATCCTCCCCTCCGGTTCCCCGTGTCCCGGGGTTCCCCGTATCCCACCCTTCCCGGCGCCCCGCCGCCGGCCGGGTGCCCCTCTCGCGGCCCCGCGGGACACGGCGCTGGGAAGGGAGTAGCTCCCTCCGCGAGAGGGAAAGCCAAGCCAAAGGGACAAACGCCAACCCAAGCCAGCTCCAGGCCGTCGGCTCCTGTCCTGGACGGACACACGGAGCTGTCTGTGGACGCCGTTCGAGCTGCCACCACTCCAGGTGCCCGTGGAAGGCTCTGGTCCTGGAAGGGGTGAAGGAAAGGGATTTTGCTTCCTGCTCCTTCCCTTCGCCTGGGATCTTTTCATTCCCGTCCCTTTGGTAAGTCCTGACTTTGCTTTTCTTTGGTTGGGGGGCTGGGTGGGGAATTCATGGCTGTGGTGACCCACGGCTCAGGGGCTGGGGTTGCTCCGTGCCATCATATCTGGTTACAGGATGAAACCAGCGATGAGGAGGCTAAACTCTTCCGTGTGAGATTCAGCTCATGCACTAGATCCTGCAAAGGGTCCCGGGACCCCAGGGTCTTCCCTGCAGGAACTCAGAGATGCATTGGGGCCAGGGCTCTGGGTGGTGGGGAGTGGAGGCAGCAGGTGGGATGCTGCTGGGGTTGGGTCAGGGGGGAGACACGCTGATGCTTCAGCCTTATCTTCTGCACTGGTACGGAGCTGTGAATAGGATTTGTGCTGGTGCGCGATGCTGTGTGCTGCACCCCACTGAGTGTGAGGCAGATGCCTGGGATTTTGGGGATGCGAGCTCACCCCCTCAGTGTTGTCGCACTTGTCTCGGACCAGTTTTTTACTGGGTGTAGCCACAGGGTGCTGGGGAGGGAGGGGGCAGAGCATTTCTCCTCTGGGGCAGTGAGCCTGGCAGCAGGGCTGGGACCCGGCTGGGCTTAGAGCTTCTCGCAGCTGCCTCCATACAGCTGGAGCAGGTAGAGCCAGAGCAGAGCTGCGTCTGGGGCTGAGCCCAGGGCAAACCCAGCCCACGATGGGATGGCACAGTCTGCCAGGCTGGAGCTGCTCCGACCTTCAGGGATGAAATCTGACCTTGCTGGGAGCCGCAGACACTTTGCAAATGGGGTCCTGAGAGCCTGCTGCTTTGAGGGTGGCTGGTTTGGCTAAGGCGTTCTGTCCCACTATCCCTTAGTTTTTATTATTTTATTTTATTTTATTTTAATTTAATTTAATTTAATTTAATTTAATTTAATTTTATTTTATTTTAACTTCTCAGGTGACAAGCAATAGATAGTCGTATGAGTGATAGTGTGGCCCAGGGGTAGTGGAGGAAGCTTTGGAGTGGCGGTGAATAGCAGGATTTGCCTCATGGCATCAGAGCCCAGGAGGTGCATGGGGCTGAGGACAGGATGAACAATCAGGTGTGGGTCAGAGCAACCATAGGACGAGGGCTTGGCTAATGGTTGAGCTGTCACAGGCTGTTCCTTGCTTACTACCCTGGTACTGCTCTTGGGGGGTGGCCACCAGCGCGGCTATGTCCCCTCCTGGCCAGAGGTTCTGGGGAAGGTGGGACATAACACTTGGAGCTTTCTGTCTCTGCCATGACCTGCATTGGGTCCCATCCTGACCTCTCTTGGAGACATTTCTCCCAGCCATGGGGGAGTACACAGCCCAAAGAGTAATTAAAGCCTTTCCCATCTATTTCTCCCTTGGCACCATGTGCTTACATTTATATTTATTTATTCCCCTTTCTTTTCCATTGCTCTGCCCTTTTTATCCCAGCCCCCATCCTGGCTTTTGCCCTGTTTCCCGAGACCAGCCAGGACCCATTGCTGCCATCAGACAGGAGGGCTGTGCCTTTCCCCCGTCTCCAAGCAATGTCTCAGCCTGTTCAGCATTGACACTGCCCTTGGATATGCTGTTTTTTTGTTTTTCCCTCCATGGAAAGGGTTTCCCTCCCTCTCTTCCCCTTTTCCCCAGTAAGGGAGGTGTTGTGGACTTAAATGCCACTGACTCCTGGCTTTACTGGCTGGATGAAGAAGCTCTGGGTCTCTGGGAGAAATTCTCACCCTTTCCCATACCAAGTGCCCAGAGAGGACCTTGCTGCATGGTCCTGAGACATCTTCAAGCCAATGGGGGGCTTTGGGGGCTCAACTGCCTCCTTGGGATACTGCTAGTGGGGCTTACGGAGTGGAAAATCAGCGACAGGGAGAGGGCCCTGACTTGGTAGGACTTGGGCTGGGTGTTACTGCCCCCCTGTACTGTGTGTTGAGGGGGGTTGTTGGCGTGGGAGCTGCCGGGGTGCGGGTGCGGCGGCGTGGGACTGGTTAAGCTGTCCCGGCTCGGAAGTGTTTTGCTTGCAGATAGGACTGCTCTGATTTCACACTATCGTGTTAGGGCCGTCTTCCGTCCCTGAGTCAGCCGCCTGGCGCCCCGCCAGGGAAGAGTCATTTTTTCCTCCAAAAGAAAGTGTTTAACACTGCTCGCGGGACCTTCCAGGAAACCTCGTCAGGGAGCTGGAAAAACAAGAGTCTGCAGCCTGGTCGGTGCTGCGCTTGCTCTGGCAGGGGGGGATGCAGCTTGGGAACTATTCCCATTGCTGTCAGTGGTCGAGGTCCCTCTGTATCCCCAAAATCTGTCTGCCCCACTTGGAAAGGTTTAAAGTGTGCAGCTGGTTGTGGTGTTGGTGCAGATGGGTGTGATGGGAGCTGGGGGGCTCAGAACTGGAGTGCAGGATTACTGGTGGGGATGCTGCCATGCCCTGGCTCCCCCCCAGCCTTTTGGGGCTGTGGAGCATGATTCTGGACTCGAATCATGGTGCCAGGACCTTCCCGGGGAGGAGGTGCTACATGTTCAGGGTTGGACAGTGGCACTGCCGGTGCGGAAGCTCTGGGACAGATTGACCTGGCCTGAGAGAGGGAAGGGAAAGAACAGAAAGGATGGGAGCCTGCCCGTAGCCAGGGAAGAAAAAGTCAAGGATGTCTGGCTGGCTGGATCCATGCATCATCTGGGAGGAGAGTGGGCAGGGAGAGGGAAGGTGGGTCTGTGGTTCATCTGTCCTTCACCCATGGGCTGAGTACGTCCATCCAGCCGGAGACACAAAGAGCTACAAGGCCACATCTTGACTGCCTCCACCCGTCCTCCTACGGCCTGTGGTGCATCTCCTCCACCCTCCCTGTTTGCCTCCCTGGTGCCACATGGCCCTTTGGGGCTGGATGAGCCCTGCGGAGCAGTGATGGCTGACTGTGTGGGTAGTCCCAGCCCTTGCCAACCATGAAGGAGAATTGCCAGGAATGATACCTGGAAGTAGGGCACGGGATATTTGGTGGATCCCAGTGGAGCAGGCAGTGCTTGCGTGTGAATTGGGGGGCTGTGGGGGCATGGGGATGGGGAGGATCTGGCTCCGATGTCTCTGCATGGTGGCGCCGGTGGGAGTGTGGAGGGTGCCGAGGAGACATCGATGCTGGTCGTTAAGTGTTCTGGCACACGGAAGAAATCGAAATCATCAGCTAATGGGACCCATTAGCTCCATGCAGAGAGCCAGAAATTGATCTGGGGTCTCGTGTTCGTTTCTCCCCTTGCAGAAGTTGGGCACACGCAAGGGCCCCTGGATGGGAGCCTCTACGCTAAAGTGAAGAAGAAAGACTCCCTTCACGGCAGCACCGGTGCCGTCAACGCTGCCCGACTCCCGCTCTCGGCAGCACCCAACCACGTCGAGCACACACTCTCAGTGAGCAGCGACTCGGGCAACTCCACTGCCTCCACCAAGACCGACCGGACCGATGAGCCGGGGGTGACCGGGGCGCCCAGTGGCCAGGTGGTGCTGAGCCCCGAGGAGAAGCAGGAGCTGGATCGTCTCCTTGTTGGCTTTGGCTTGGAGAGTGCGCCGCCCATGCACAACCACGTGCCCGGCCCTGTGCCGGCGCGCCTGCCCGCCATGCCGGGCCGCCACGTGGTGCCGGCTCAGGTGCACGTCAATGGGAATGCCGCGGCGCTGGTGGCCGAGCGGGAGACGGATATCTTGGATGATGAGCTGCCCAACCAGGATGGGCACAGCGTGGGCAGCCTGGGCACGCTCTCCTCCTTGGATGGCACCACCACTGCCAGTGAGACCGGCTACCAGGAGGCACCCCGGGTGGGCAGCCTGTCGTCGCTGCCCAATGGCCCCTCGAGCTGCAATGGGGCTGAGAAGCTGCTGAAGGATGGGCTGTACGATGGTGAGCCACTCTCCAATGGTGGCTACCCCTACAACAACCAGAACACCCTGATGGGCCACCACCTCCGTGACACGCTGCCTTCCTTGCGGCCCTCGGCATCCACTCAGGAGCACCTGGGTGGCTACCCACAGCGCCTGCCGGGCTCCCACACCCCGGGGTGGCTCCAGCCTCAGCCGCTGCCCAGCTCCCAGCCCTACCTGTATGCCTACGACCACCCCGGAACCTACCGCTCCCGGTCCTTCCCGGCAGTGGACACTGCCAAGTACGATGTGAACCCGGCGCTGCCCCAGGCCCCGGCTCGCAGCACCAGCAGCCGAGAGGCTGTGCAGAGGGGCTTGAATTCCTGGCAACAGCAAGGAGGAAGCCGGCCACCTTCCCGGCTGCAGGAGGGCGGCATGGAGAGCCACAGCCCCAGCATCTCCAGCTGCAGCCCCCAGCCCAGCCCGCTGCAGACAGTGCCCCCGCACAGCCATAGCATGCCCGAATTCCCCCGGGCACCCTCTCGCCGGGAGATTGAGCAGTCCATCGAAGCACTGGATGTCCTCATGCTGGACCTCGCACCTGCCGTCCACAAGTCGCAGAGTGTGCCTGCCACATCCCGTCAGGACAAGCCAGCCGGACCCCTGCCTTCCTCCCTTTCGACCCAGCCCATTGCCGGTCTCTATGCCCGGCCAACTCCACAGGTGGCCCAGCCGAGGTCCTTCGGCACGTCTGTGAGCCCCGTGGTCTCTGAGCCCGGGGGCAAAGCCTATTCTCCCGGGGAGCTGGACTATGGGGTGCATGAGTATCGGGAAACCTATTCGCCCTACAACTACCAGCTGGCACCACTGCCGGAGCCCAGGAGCTACAGCCATGCCCCGGCCGGAGCACAGATGGGCACTGTCCCACTCGGCACCTCGTGCTACAGCCCTGTGGGGTCTCAGCAGCAACTCACCTCCTCCCCACCTTCCCCCACCATCCCAGCACAGACCCAGATGCCCCTCAAGGGACCGGAGAGCTATGAAGACCTGTCGAGGTCAGCAGAAGAGCCCTTGAATCTGGAGGGCCTGGTGGCCCACAGGGTGGCAGGTAGGATTCTTTGATTCCTTGGGGGCATGGGGAGGATCGCATGTCCCGAGGTGCTGGAGCACGCGGGGGTGGCATGCATGGTGGAACTGGGGATAAGTGATGTGGAGACTCCTTGTCTGTGCCGGATCTGGGCTTGGGACTAAACCACCTGCCATGGAGACATGCAGGGCAGGGGAGCAGCCTGTGCTGCTCTTCTTTGCTGAGATCCTCCTTTGCAGCTTGCTGTCTGCAGCAGCATTGCCCAGAGGTGGGAAGGGGTGGCTGAGAGTGTCAGATCCCCCCCATCCTCACCCCATTAGGGTAACAGGGCTGGTCCATCCCTGGTGGCAGGGCCAGTCACTGGGTCTCAGGGGGATTTCTCTCTTTGGGGGAGAATATGGAGAGTTTGGGAAAACGTTTTCATCTGTGGCTGAGCTTGTCCTGCCTGGACTCCACTTGGACATGGTGCTCTCCCTGCCCGGAGCATGATCTGGTGTAGGGTCCCAGCAGAGAACTTGCATTGTGTTTGATGTAGCTGCGCTCATCCCTGATTTCAGTCTCTGATTTCCCCCCTGGATGGCTGAGTTCAGTGCTTGGACCTCCTCCCTGGGCAGCTGTGATGCTGCCAGAGTGGGGACTAGGCTGTTGCCTGTAAGATGTAATTCTGCCCAGCTTGGCTCAGGGTGGTTTGAATCTGGACCTAGCCGTGGGGCAGTGGTCAGGGGCTGGGAAGACATTTCCCAGCCCTGCCAGAGGGGTTTGGTGCTTGGCTGGGTGCATGGCCGAGTGTCGGTGCTGTGGCTGCATGAAGGCATTAGCTCCGTGCTGTGGAGGGGAAGCTGCATCCACCGATGCCCTGCCCTCCTGCAGCTCTAGCTCAGGGGCTTAGGGGACACAAGAGTGTCCCAGCCGCCCGGGAAGAAGGTGCCATGGCGCTGTGGCAGCTTGGTGCCCTCCCTCCCCTCTGCTTCAGCTGCAGTTGTTCAATTGCGGAGCGACATTCGGGAAGGGTTTGGGACTGTGGGCCAGCTCGTGATGCTGGGGCTTGGCAGCTCTGTCCCTTCCAACTCTGTGCTCAGTCCAGAAACTCGCCCGGCATTAGAGGGAGGGGGAAGAGGCTTGGCTGGAAAAATCCAACAGCATCAACCTCCCAGGAGTGGGGACTGAGTCACAGGGTGGGGGACAGGAGGGGTGCCAGTGGCAGGAATGGAAATGAAGAGGGTCATAGAGTTGTTGGAGGAAGTTTGCATCCGTCTGAACCTGACCTCAGTGATCCAGAGCAGATTCACAAAGGATCGTGGGGCTTCTGTAAAGAATTTAAACAAACCCAAGGAGACATGGATGCCCAAACTACACTGTATGTCTGGACTTAATATTATAAGCTGCACATGCCTGCCCTCCCCTGCTGCCCCATATGAAGCATTAAAATGGGCTGGAAAATAGGACAGTTCGAAGGAGAGGAGGAGGAGTATTTGCAGTGTGTGGGAAATGGATTTTTGATGGTGTCTACTAGAAAAATCCATACCCCCAACCCTGGGGTCAGGTCCTCAGGGCTGGGCTGGGGTCAGTGTCATCCCCCTGCAGCTACTGGGCTTCTCAGGGAGTAGAGAGGCATCTGGGGGGTGGTGCCCAGCCTGTGGCCACCTGTCTCCACTGGAGCTGGGCTGTCTGTGCTGAGGTGGGGACAGCGCAGGCGGGTGGCCTGACCTCTGGCAGGAACGAGGTGTCCTGAAGCCAGCGTTGGGAGGGGATGGCCAGCAGGGACAGTGGGGCATGGACATGTTTGTTTACATTCCCTGCTGCTATAAATTGCCTGCATGTCCTGGCGCAGAGATGAGGAGCATCTCACACCTCCTCTGTTCTTGGTGGGGGAATGCTCCCATTCCTTCTTCCCGCTGATGATGGAGGGGAAGTGATGGCACAGGGCAGTGCTGGCATGCCCAGCACCTCCCCACAGGGAGGAGGTGGTCCTGTCATCCTTTAAGTCCCTCTCATCTCCTAGCAAGGCATCTGGGGTCACCCCTTCTTGTCCCAGCCCTGAGCATTCCGTGATGGAGGGGACCTGCATGGTGCCATCCCTGAGGGGATGGTGATGGGGCATTTGTGGTGTTGCACAAAGCTATATATGCCTAGGAGCCACCATTGATTTCCCTTGTGGGTTTATGTGGTGTCTGGAGCCAGGCAAATTGGCTGATGAAAAGGCAGAGACTAAACTCCCTCAGACCCCAAATGACCCCAGACTCATCTGTTGGACCCCAGCTAATATTTTCTCTTCTTTTCTCTCTCTCTCTCCCCCTGTCGTATCTCGTGACATTTGTCCTGTGTGCCCCTTCCTCTCTCTGTGGGGCACTGTGTCTGTCCTCTGTGACCTCTCACCCTCCTTGCACTCCCTGTCCTGGTATGCTGGCAGAGTACAACGCCAAGCTCAGGGAACTCAGCAAGAGCACCAAAGTCCCCCGTCCTCCTCTGAACCAGCAACGGTCCTTCTCCGGTTTGTTCATTCCACCTCCTTCCTTTCCCCTCCTTCCTTGTTCTCCAACCTTCCCCATCCATCATTCTTCCCTCTCCTGCATTCTTCCCTCTCATCCTTCCTTCCTTTTCCCATCTTTTCTCTCTCCTTCCCTTTCATCCTTCCTTCCTCCTCTATCACTGCATGCTAAGTGATCTGTGTGTTGCATGGATGTGGGATGGAGGGAGACTCAGGAGACCGTCTCCATGCAGGATTGATCCCTTTCCTCAGCAGAGTGATGGTCAGGGCTCCCACTGAGCTCCTCCAGTGATGGGGGAGCCCTTGACCCTGGGTATAGACTCCCCTGCCCATGCTTGGCTTTGCATCTCGTCCAAGCCTGGCACTGCTTTCTGGTGGGGTTTTCATGGCTGGGCCAGTTCTGGACCCTTGCTGAATTCCCTCCAAGCTTTGCCCTGACCATGGTCTCACCCCTTTGGGAAGCAAGGGCTGGGGTGCAGATCCACAGAACCCAGATTTAGCCAGTTGCCAGCCCAGCAGGGTCTCTCCTACATCAGTTTAGGGTTCCCCATGGGTTGGTCTGCAGCTGGAGGGTGTGGGCTGCTGAGGCTGCATTTTATGCAGTGTGACTTTTGCTCCTTGGAGGTGAGTCTGCCCTGGGTGATGTGTGCTGGTGACCTGCTTGGTGCTTGTTGTGCACCCACTTGTCCCAGGGCAAGGAGAAGGTGGTAGATGGAGTGGAGTTGGCAAGTCACCAGCTGTCTGTGTGACCTTTCTCTCCCCGCCAGCACCGTGGGTTTCTCCCCAGGAGGACCAAAGAGGTTGAACCCTCTGAGTCCTCAGCACAGAGTAAGGTATTTTATCGTGCCCATTTGGGGTAATCAGGTGGGAGGTGGGGAGCAGTCTGTGCCGGGACAGGGTGAGCTGGGCTCTGGTGAGGAGCAGCACAGGACAATGTCTGTTCCTCATGCAGGCAGGGAGGGAGTTTGTATCTCTCTTCCCTGGGTGTTATGTGTCCCCATCTAGCTTTACCTGCTGAGTGCAGATCCCGAGGGCCTTGGGATGCTTCTTTGTTCTCTCCTGTCCACCGTGGGGATATCACCTGGCTCTTGCCTGGCAGTAGTTCTAGCATCTCATGCCCTAAAAGCGGATGCCTGCTGATTTGGCCTAAAAACCTGGCTCCCCAGCTGCAAAATTACCTGGGTTTGCCATCCCTCCTGTTTCCTCTTTCCCCAGCTGTTGTGCTCCCTGCCCTTCCCCAGCCCTAGAGCTGTGCTGAGTCTGAGGGCAGTGGGTTGGTCCTAGGTTAGATACTTAAATGAGCAGCAAGAGGAGTGACAGTGCCACAGGTATTGGGTGTGAGGGCTCATGAGGTGTGGGGTGCAGGCTGCTGCTCCCCCTTTGAGAACAGGAATCTGCCATCCTGCATTCGGCTGGGGAGTCCTTGGGAGTCCTGTGACAGTGCCATGGCTGAGGGAGGCTGTATGTCTGCCGAGGGGGCAAAGCAAGCTAGGGAAAGGAGAGTTTGTTTTTCAAGCATAGTTTCCATCCCATAAATCACCCAGGGGGTCGGGGGAGCCATGCTCAGAGCCTGGGTTTCCTCCAGGCTTTGCTCCGGGCGGCCTGTGAAGTTTCCCACTCTCCGCTCCTGAACAATGAGTCCCTTTTTTCCCTTCTCCTCCCTCCCCTCCCTGTGGCCCCGGCCGCTTTCCGTGTCTGCGGAGCGGAGCAGCCAGAGCTTGCTGAGCTCCTGGGTGTCCCAATGGGCCAGATCCAGCACCCTGTGGTTAGGTGACGCGAAGCCCTGGGGATGGAGCAGGGGGTCCCACGCTGCGCATGTGTGATGTGCACTGACAGCCAGGCTCCGTCAGTCTGCCATGGTTAGTGCTTCCCAAATGGAAAATGCAAAGCAAGGCAGGCATGGACGGCTCGAGGAGCCAGTCCCTGCCTCTCTGAAGTGCTCAGGCCCTGCAGCTCACTTTGGAATGGGCCAAGGGATGCTCCTGGTGATGCTTCTGCAGTGTTCAGGAGAACCCATAGTGCACAAAATGGAAGGAAAAAAAGAAAATACAAGAGTCTGCTTTATTTTTTCCCAGTATCTTGTTTCTCCCTGTGCTTACAACTGCAGGCTTCAGTCCCTTAAAGTGAAGAGCAGGACAAAGATATGGGGCGGCCCTATGCAGTGCTGCCCATGCCTGCAAGGCAGCTTCCCAGGCACCCTCTCTGTCCCCCTGTTCTCTCCACGGGTCTTTTTAATGGCCATCCCCCGTGCCGGTGAGCACCTGCAGAAGGGATCGGGAGTTGTGTTTCAAAGCTGCTCTTAGTGGAATTTTCCAGGCCGCCTCCGCGGCTGGAGCCAGCCCCGTTGGCTCGCGTCCCCCGCCTCGCAGCCTGGCCGCCTCTCCCCCCGAGCCGCGATTTTATTGTTGTTGCCATTCACTGGGCTGATTATTTAGAAATGCACCCAGGCCACCTCCTTCCCTCCCGCTCTCCCAGCCCTTTCCCCGCTCCCAGCCTTTTCCCCGGGCCGGGAAAGCTCGGGTGCGTGTGCCGAGCAGTGAAGAGGGGAGGTCAGCGGGCGCGAGCGAGGCGTGGGTCCCATGCGGAGCCCCGGGGAGTGAGGGGAAGCAGCTGATGGCTGGTTTTCCTCCGCCAGCCCGTGGGAAAGGAGTTGGTGTTTGAAAAGTGCATTTCCTGGAGCGTGATGCTGGCCTTTCTCCTTTTTTTTTTTTTTTTTCTCCTTTTTCTCTTTTTTTCTTCCCTAATGTGCTGACCAAGAGGGGCATGAGTGCTCAATGATTCTGTGGGAAAAGTAGAGGGGACAGTGTTGTCACCTCTGCTAGTGGGTAGGAGTGAGTCCCACAGGGCTCTACACTGTGCCCGTGATACTCTGTGGGTTGCTGTGCACTGAACCTGGCACCATCATCCACGAGCCCGGATTAACCTCTTCATCAGGCGAGGTGGG
The DNA here is from genome assembly GCA_026261815.1 of Monarcha castaneiventris obscurior. Lineage (NCBI taxonomy): Eukaryota > Metazoa > Chordata > Aves > Passeriformes > Monarchidae > Monarcha > Monarcha castaneiventris. Next base: position 7,312,857 of record JAMPIT010000467.1, read on the forward strand.
GTAGAAAGTGTGTTTGGGCACTGTCAGGTGCTGGGAGAGTTGAGCTCCCCTGCCTTGTGCCAACTTTGTCTGTGTTCCTGGGCTTTCTCCCAGCCAATGGGAATCTCCACAGCCCAAGATACCCATTCTCCTGTGATGACTTGCTCACTCTGTTCTTCCCCTCAGGCTGTGGACATTGGTGGCTCATACTGCTGGGACCTGGGAAGGAGGTTTGGGGGGAGATGGAGGGGAGACACTGATCCCTCCTTTTAGAAAGGCTTTGCACTGGGGACAGAGCAGCAGTGGTTTTTTAGGGTTTCCTGCACCATTCCTCTGTTGGGTTCTTTCTTCTTGATCCAGTGCTCCCTCTGCCTCGGGCACTCACAAAACCAGGCTTTTTCCACTGCTGTGGTTGAAGCCACATCTGGCTATGGGAGCAGGGAGGCAGCTGAATCCAGCTGTCCTTGTGCTGGGCAATCTGGTCCTTTCCCGTTACGATGCTGTCGGGAGGCCCTGTTGCTTCCCTGCTCTGCAGGGCTGGGCTGTCTGGGCTAATCTCAGGATGCTCTTGCTCCTTGCACCTACTGCTGGAGGTTGTTGTCCCTGGAAGTCTAATGGTGCTTGGGAGGGCTAGTGCAGCAATCCAGCCACTAGCCACAACCCTGCCTTGCTTTATCACCTGGTCTGGGGTCGCTGCTGTAGGGTATATCTGCTCCAGCTACCCATGCTGGTCTGGGGGTTTGATGCAGTTGAGTGCTGAAGCTGAGACCTCTCAGGTCAGACCTGGAGCATCTCCTGCTGGTCTCCATCTCAGCTGGCAGCTCCTCACCCCTCTACCACCCTGTGCTTGCCCTGCAGGGGTGCAGTCCCAGGAGAAGCCTCTGGAGGAGAGTGCTGTCCCTGCCCGCAAGCGGAGCCCCAGCGACAGCCACTATGAGAAGAGCTCACCAGAGCCCAGCTCGCCCCGCAGCCCCACTGTCCTCTCACCTGAGGTGGTCAGCACCATCGCAGCCAACCCTGGAGGGAGGCCCAAGGAGGTGGGCTGGAGTGGAGGAGTGCTGGGGTTGGGGGGTGGCTGACTGGGGACAAATGCCTCCAGGGAGGGGGATGGATTGGTTAGCATTCACAGCATCCAGAGAGTTGGGGATCAGTGATGCTTTTTGTGGTGGTGGTGGTAGTTAGCCAGGAGGAGGTGAAACCCTTCCCTTTGCCTCCTCTCCTTGGGGTGTCCTAGAGGTTTGTGCCCATCATAGGGACGGGACTGACCCTTTCTCCTGCTCTCCCCAGCCTCACCTCCACAGCTACAAGGAAGCCTTCGAGGAGATGGAGGGTGCCTCCCCCACCAGCCCACCCTCCAGCGGCGGTGAGATTTCTCCCCCCACCCCAGCCTTCCCTGTGTCACCACAAACCCCTTACTCCAACACCTGTAAGTGCCATGGCTCTGGGAGGCAGAGGGGCTCGGTGGGTGGCTCTGGGAAAGCCAGAAATTTGCCAAGGGTCAGACAGCTCCAGGTTCCAGACACCCACCGCCATGTTAACCACTCCTCCTCTCCATCCTCCTTTCTCCTCCACATCCTGCCACTCCATGCTGCTGTCAGTATCCCACTTATTTCAGCATTCCATGCTTGGCACCCTTGTCTTGGCTTTTCCCCACCCTCCACTCACCGGGGTGTTTTTGGATGGGAGCCAAAGGTGGGATGAGGAGAGAGGCATGCTTTCACCCCATCCTGGTCCTGCATCTCCCCATCTTTCCTGCTGGCATGGCATGAAGAGAAGCAAGACTGCTGTGGCAGGCGAGTGGGAAGGAGGCAGGAGGGAGTGAAGATCAGGAGGGCAGACACACACCATGTCACTTCTTGCTCGCAGTTTCAAAGGCAGGAGGGGAAAAAGGCTGGGATGTGTGCCCTTTGCATGCAGCTTGTCTCCGCTCCTCTGGCGCGGTGTCTCTGTTCTGACTAACCCTGACTCAGTCACGGTGGATTTGTGTGGACTGGGTTTGTGTGACCAGCTTGAGCGACGAACCCTGAGGAGCAGCCACACGTTGGCACAGCACAACTCGGGCCAGAGCAGTGCAGTGGAGCAGCCAGTCAACTGGGAAACCCTTTAAAAAGATGGCAGCCCCCCATCCCCTCTAAAACACTTCTGTAGGCTGAAGGCTGAGGGATACTCTAGGGTTGAGGATGCTTGGGCTGAGCATAGCCCCCTCTGATGCCATGTCCTGGTTGCAGTGAAGCCACCTACCCCCCACAGCTCAGCCTGTGGGGCTTGGGGTTGTTTCCTTCTGTACTGTTGCTCTTCCTTCCCTGCAATCCTCCGATGTTTGAGCCCTGTCTCATAGGATGAAGAGACAAGTGTGGGAGCATTGCCGGGGTGCTTGGCAGCTCGGAAATGGCCCCGTCATTCCTGGGGACTCAGAGCTCGGCCCTGGGGCAGCAGCAGCTCCTTTGGCAGTGGGTCAGTGGCTTTGGGGAATGAGTCACTTGCAGAGGTGACGGCAACAGCCTGGCTGGGGTCATGGCCCCAGGGCTGTGCTGCTTATCCAGCACCAGCCAGGGAAGCCTGGGAAGCTTGAAGCTGCAGCTTTCAGGCTTTGCCAAAGTGGCCCTGGGGGATACAGGAGCAATTCCCCTCTGTTGGGGGATGGTGGTCCTGGGAGAATTCCTGGCCCTGTGAGGATCCTGCTGCTCACCAGCCAGCTGAGGTGTGAGCTGACATTGTGGCTTGGGGTCAGCTGGATTTGAGGAAATCAGACACCCACTGGGGAAGGCGCTGCTGTCTTAGTTTCCCAGGGACTTGGCTGCTCAGCTGCTCCAGCCCCAGGCTGCTGGGTGGACCTGGCCTCAGGGCAAGGGTCTGGCTTTCCTCTGGAGCTCCCACCACCCACTGCCTCCCAGCCTCGCCACAGGCCCTGTGCCTGTGCCGCCAGTCAGAGATGTTCAAACACTGCTGGAGGCTCGTGCCCTTTGGTCAGTCTTGCTGAAGATGATGCCCTGAGGTTTCCCCTGGTATGGGAAAATACAGCATTAGGCAATGGTATGAGGCAAACCCAGTGGGTAGGAGGGGAGAAGAGGTGCAATCTGCTTGGGGCGGTCTGCCCTGTGAAACCCCACCGCCATCCATACCACAGCCATACAAACACGCAGCTCTTCCTGGTGTGTTTGTCTGGGCACAGGGGTGCAGACCTCACATGTACATTGCCACCCCTCTGTGTGAACATCCTCACCCACCCATTGAGCTGGTCTGGAGGGCAGGGTTTTTTTGGCAGTCCTTCTGTCCCTTTTGCGGGAGTGATGAGCTGCTTTGGGACAGCTGGATTCCAGCTCAGCCAGATGTGGGGATTGGCAGAAAGGAGTTCAGGTGTGGGAGAGCTGGGTTGGGATGGCTGCTCACATCGGGGAAATGAAAGGGGCTTTATGCCTTTATGCTGGGACTTTATGGGGATGGTGCTGGGAGATGGGGTGTCTGTCCTGGTGGGAGTTGTCCCCTTTCTGCATCCTGCCAGCTTTGCAATGGGGCAGGGTGCTTGTTCCCAGTCTCCTCCTGCCCCATGTCCTCTCCCAAATGAAGAGGGGGATCAGTATCCTTCTGCAGGGTGTTGCTTCATACTAGAGCATCTCGTGTTCTCAGCACCCCTCCCTTGCAGCCAGTGGGTGGGATGGGCTATGGGGGCTCGGGACCCGTGGGCAGCTCCAGCCTTTCTGAAGCGTCACCTCCCACCCCTCCACTAACACTCTTGTGTCCGCTGTGCCGACAGTGCGTTCTCCCCCTGGCCTGGCCAAGACCCCACTCTCAGCACTGGGCCTGAAACCCCACAACCCGGCTGAGATCCTGCTGCATCCAGTGGGAGGTGAGTGCGGGTACGGGGACTGCACGCAGAGTTTTTTGTGGGGGTGCCTGTGAGGATATCCCGGAAGGGTTCCTAGTTTGGAGAAGAAACTTCCACCTCCCTTTTTGGGCCAGTTGGCCGTGGGGGTCCTTTTGTGGGGACTCTGGGACTGTGTAAGCGTGGGGGATGCTGGTGCTGCCCTGGGGGGCTCAGCACAGTAAGGTCTTCAGCGGTGTAGGTTAGATAACCCTGTGGCCCTGTTTCCTGCCTGGCCCCATATTCTTCGCTCTCCCATCCCCTACATTCCTTCTCCTCGCTAGGACAGCTGGAGACAGTTTGCTCTCTGGGAGCTGAGCCTGTCAGCCAGAACAATATCCAGAGCTCTTTCCATCCTGGACAGCAGTCCCTGAGTGCAAAGGCCCCACTGTCCTGGGGATGTGTCCTGAAGTAGCCTGCCAAGCCAGACCTTACTGCTCCCCAGTACCCAGGGCCCCATCCTGAGCCAGCTCAGGGCTGAGTGTAACCTCCCCAAACCCATCTGAGCCTGCTCATGCTGCAAGACGCTTCTCCCTCTGCCTTCAAGGGCAAGCTGATGCTTATTTGGTGCTTGCTGGGCTTCTTGGAGCAGCCCTTTGGTCACTCTCTGCTGCACTGTTCCCTCTTTCCCATCTGAAGCCAGCCTCCTGGGTTTTGGACATAATTTCGGGGATGTTGACGTGAACTGTGGGGATGTCTGAGGCTGGGTTTCAGTTTGGACCACAGTGTCAGGAGGTGTGGGGCGCTCCTTTGTGCTCTGTGTGCCCCTGCCTGAGCAAGGCAGAGCTGCTTAACTCTGATTTCTCTTTCTGTCTTGCACCTCCCTTCCTCCTCTTCCCACTCCCATCACTCCCCTACCCTTCCATCCCTCAGAACTAGAAGGGGAAGCGGGCGGTGACTCTGGAGAAGGTAAGAAAGGCTTTTCTTTCTCTGTCTCTTTCTCATGCAACCTCACTGTTGGGACTGTGACTCAGAGCAAGCCCTGGTGTCTGTTCCAGCAGCCTTCCATTGCACTGTCCCTCAGGGATGTAGGAGCCTGAGTCTTGCCTGTCCTGCTCCCTTTAGAGGAGGGGCACATCGTGCCTTGCGTCGTGATGGATTTCTCAGTGTCCAAGTTGGACCTGAAGGTCTGTCACGTTGTGTGGCAGCCATCCGTGGGGACTGAGAGCTCTTTGTCAGTGAGTGGCATCCTTACTGGTGGCATGCTGGGGATGCTGGCATGCTACAGCCAGCTTTGGATGAGCCTGGCGGGGATCTGGGAGCAGCAGCCCCAGTTTTAGTCTCCTGCCCTCCCCTTTTGGCTTTGCTGTTGCCATTCAGAGTGAAAATAAACCAAAGTGCAGCACAAAAGGTCAGCGAGCGCAGAGGCCACCAGTGTGTTGCCGGCTCAGGCGGCTGGGCAGCGGTGCAGCACTGGCAGCTGGTGCACATCTTCTGCCAGCCAGGCAGCTGCCCAAAGTCCCCCCACCTCTCCTGTCTCTGGGTTGCGCCACTCTGGGGATGCCAAGGATGGGGCTGAGCTGGGACGTCAGTCACGAGTGGCCCTGCTGATGGTGCAGGCACTGCGGGCTCTGGGATGGCACATCTCGTGTGGGGACAGAGGCTTTGGGAGTGGCTGTGATTCCTTGGAGTGCTGCCTGCTATGTAACGGTTGTTGGGTGGTTTTGCTTCCTCCTTTGATGAATTTTTGGGGCCTCAGCGCTGGGATGAGGAACTGTGTGTTCAGGATGGGTTTTGGGGAAAGGGTGTCTCTTCTTGGTGGGTGCGGTGCTTCCTCTAGCCCTAGCAGCCGTCAGCATTTCTCCTTGGAAGTTTCTCAAAATGCACATAACCCAAACTGAACATTGTGTAGTACTGGAAAAAGTGTTTCCTTGAAAAGAAACATTCTGCTTTCAGAACTGATTTGTCGATGATGGCTTTTTGGATATATTAAAGGAAGCAAAGCTGGGATAAAATCAGGCTTTTCCCTCATAAGTTCCCCCAAGCTTTACCATTTCTCTCCAGCTTTAAGCCTCCAGAGACTCAGACATTGCCTCTCCTCTCCTTCCCACTAAACCCTCAGGAGCTCAAGCTGTGCTGCTTCTCTGTCTGCTTGCATGATGGTTGACCCCAAGCAAGAATGTCCAGTGACCTCGCACTGCCCACGCTGAGTGGCCATCATTAGCCTCTGGCCGTGCTTCATCCTCCCTGATAAAATATTTTTGGGGATTGAATCTAGGGTCCTGAGAAGGGACTGATATTTTGGCTTAACACTGCTGGCTTGGGACCCTCTGCATTCAGCCACACACTCTAGGAGGGTCCCTGCCCCTCTGTGCTCTGCCTAGCAGATCCCAGCTGGAATGGCTGGCCTCTGTATGAGGCTGGAAGATGCTTTGGCAGTGTGGGAGCTCAGGATGTGGCTGTCAGCTCTGAGGAGGCTCTAAAACAGCCTGACACAGATGCAGCACTGGGGATTTCTGGCCACAGCGCAACCCTGCTCAGATCTGGGATTCCCAAACAAATGCCCATCTCCCTGGTTACTCAGAGCTCTGTTCTCCCACTCATTTTCCCATCTCCAGAGTCCGTTCCAAGAAAACACAAGGAGGCAAGGTCAGATTTTTCAACCTAAAAAAATCCTGCCTGAAACTTCCTAACTTTTCTTTTAATTTCTCTTGTCCTGTATTGAATCAAAGTACTGGAACCTGTGCCCATGGCCACACACCTCACTGGCACAGCCCCCAAGCCCCCTGCTCCTGCCTTTTCAGGAGGGGCTGGCATTTTCACAGCCCTGTGGTCTTAACCTCTTGCAGGCTGACTCATATGTACTGTCTGGCTAATTTTAGTCTGGGCTGGGGAGCTGGGAAGGGGAAAAGTGAGTAGCTGTGAAATTAATTTAATTACCTAAGCTGCGATGAATTTCTTGCAGCTGCCCTGGGCAGTGCCTCATCCCTGTCACTCAGGATGTCCTGCCTTAGATGCTGGTACCCAGTCCGTGTAGAGGTCCATCATCTGGTTTTGGCTCAGATCTTTCCTGGGGTGGTTGGGCAGGGACATCAGCCTAAGGGAGGGACTCCTCCTCCCCTCTCCACAGACAGATGGGGCACAGAGATGCTGCGGGGGAAGGAGTGGGACCTATGACAGTCTTTTTCCTTGCATGTCTCTGCTCCAGCTCTGAACGTGGAGCTGTGCATTGGCGTTGCTGACTGTGAGCAGGCCAGCTTGCCAGTAGGCTGAGCCAGAGCCCAGCTGTTATGACTAATAATAACAATAATAATGTTTGTCATGCTAATTACTACTGCAGAGCTGCTTTGGGCATGGCCAGCCTGGAGCCAGGGACCTGCAAGGCTGCCCAGCCCCTAGCATTTGATGCCAGTGGGTCTTGCATAGGGCAAGCTGAGGTGTGACACGGCTGCAGGGCTTGGGGGAATGGGACTGAAGCTGCAGCCTGTTCCTCTGGTGCAGCTTTTGGTGGGGGCTGTCATGGGGATGGGGTCCAGCCTGGGTGGAACAGGAGGTAGGGGGAAAGGTATGAGAGAGGACTGGGTCTGGTGTCTGCCATGGCTGGTAATGGCCAGCCCAGCCCGCTGCTCCTGGCACGGGACAGCTTGGCGGCTCTAAAGGAAAATTGCTTTTCTTGGTCGTGCTCATGGGCTCCGGTTTCAAGCTGGGCTGGGAGTGAAAGTGTTGGATGCTGCAGTGGAAATAGCTGGAGTTGCCCTCTGGTCTGCTGCTGGAGATGGCTGGCAGAGGTGGGCTGCAGAGGGCAGGGACCACGGGGCATCGTCATCAGTGCCGTGTGAGTCAGTGTGGGCTGGGCAGAGTCACCCGCTTTATTTTTAGGGGCTGTGGATGAGCAGGGAGCAGGACGTGTTCCCTGTGGCATCCTGGGTGGGAGGGACGCTGACTCAGAGCAGGGTGAAGGGGCTGTGGCATGTGAAGGGATCGTGGCCCCATGTTCCAGTCCCCTCAGGAAAAGCGGTGACCCCCCCTCCCTGTGGCCTGGCTGGGGGCTTCAGCATTCTTGAAGCAACTTAAAGGTCCTGAATGAGCCAGATGTGTTTTTGCACAACCCCTGGTGGAAGAGGTAGGGGGAAATGTTCAGCTGGAGGAGGTCAGCTCAAGCACCTTCACTGATGTGAAATGTGGATCCAGGGAAGGGTGTGGCCCCCTTCCCATGCAAGCTGTAGGCTCATCTGTTTCCACTTCTCTTTTGCCACAGAACCCAGGAGCTATGTTGAGTCAGTGGCCCGCACGGCCACAACGGGCAGGGGAGGGACACTGCCTGCTGCCCAGCCCGCTGCCCAGCCCGCTGCCCAGCCTGGAGGCCCAGAGGTGCCCACGAGGAATGGCACTTTCTCCAACTCCTTCATCGCCCCCAGCCCTGTCTCCACCAGCAGCCCTATTCACAGCATGGATGGGTAAGGCAGTGGGTGCAGGTCCTGGGGACTGGTGGGGCTGGGGCTGAACCCTGCCTGGTGCACAGGTTTAGAATCACAGAATCATTAAGGCTGGAAAAGACATCCAAGATCATCAAGTCCAGCCTTTGACTGAACACCAACAAGTCAACTACACCAGAGCACTAAGTGCCACGTCCAGTTGTTTCTTGAACATCTCCAGGGATGGTGCTTGCTCCCACATTGAAACTGCTTTTGCAAAGACCTGCATCTCTCCATGCAGGGTTTGGCTGTCCCAGCTAGCTGTGCACCTCAGTGCCCTGAGAACACAAATCTGGGTCACTGCTGGTCACTTGGTGGTTACTGGACCTCAGAAGCCTCTCACTGGGTACCTGGCCCCTGGAGTGGGAGGAGGGATGGGTTGTGTTAACCCCTAGCCCTGGGTTAGGCTGAGCATGAGTCCTCTGGGGTGTGACGGAGCTATTGTCCCTGTCCCCCTGCCCACGAAGTGTTTTGCACTCACACAGGCTGGCAGGGCAGAATAAATCAGGTGTTTGCTGGGAGCAGAGCTGGAAAAAGGCTCTGTCCCACAGAAGGTCATACTTTGAGATGGAACTGGGATTCATGGTGGAACTAAAACTACCTCTAGTTGCTTTCATGCAGCTGGCAGGACCCATCCCACGGTTGCCTCTGGACAACCAAGTAGCTGACTGGCTCTGTGCCTCAGTTTCCCTGTGCACCACGTGCAGGAGGGTGCCAGTACCAGTCAGCAGCAGGAGTGACCAGTGGAGCTGAATTTTTCTTTTCTTCATCTCTCCTCAGGGCCTCCCTCCGCAGCTACCCATCAGAAGGCAGCCCCCACGGCACGGTTACGCCTCCCCATGCCTCGGCTGAGCCCGTGTACCGGTCGCCTATTGGCTCACAGATGCCCTCTGCTCACAGCAGCTACCAAAACTCGTCTCCATCTTCCTTTGCAATGGTCCAAGGAGGGGTCCCGGGCTCGGCATACAGCAGCCCCGACTACACTGATGGCCGAGCCGGCCTCCAGCCAGAACCCCAAGCTCGGCCACAGCCACAGGTCAATGTGGTGGGGGTCCACACCCTGCCAGGGAGCCCCCGCAGCCTGCACCGGACAGTGGCTACGAATACACCGCCCAGCCCTGGCTTCGGGCGAAGAGCCATCACCCCCAGCATGAGTGGTGCTCCCGGCAGCCCCGGGCTGGGCAGGCATGCTGTGGTGGCCCATGGCAACCTGGTGGCCCCACCAGGGAGCCCCAGCCTGTCCAGGCACCAAGCAGTGGCAGCCACATCCCCTGGCAGCCCCCTGTATGGCTACTCCAGCCCAGAGGAAAGGCACCTGACGCTGTCTCGGCAGAGCAGCTCCTCTGGCTACCAGCCTCCCTCCACGCCGTCCTTCCCTGTCTCCCCGGCGTACTACCCTGGCACCAGCACGCCGCACTCCTCCTCCCCGGACTCGGCTGCCTACCGCCAGGGCAGCCCCACGTCGCAGCCTGCGCTGCCTGAGAAGCGGCGGATGTCGGCTGGGGACCGCTCCAACAGCCTCCCCAACTACGCCACTGTCAATGGCAAGGTGTCCTCGCCCCTCTCCAGCGGCATGTCCAGCCCCAGTGGTGGGAGCACCGTCGCCTTCTCCCACACTCTGCCGGACTTCTCCAAGTTCTCCATGCCAGGTAAGGGATGCTCTTGGAGGTCCCCGTGTCCCCCTGCTCTGCTCAAGGCTCTCCCTTCCTCCTCCTCCTTGCTGGCTGTCAGGAAAGGGATTACAGCCATGTCCTGATTTACCCCTCCTGTCCATCCGCAAACCAAAGGCACCGCTGGGGCTTGGGCCATTTCCTGCGCTTTCCGACAAATCCAAACAGGAAAAACACCGACGAGCATCTCTGGCATAAACAGCACTCAGAGATGTGTATGGGGAGATCAAAGCTCCTGGACACAACTTTTCTCTGCCATGGGGATGCACTGACCTCTTGGCCCCATTCCCAGTGAGCTTTACCCCACTGAGACCCCGCTGTGGTGCTGCCTCCTTATTTCAAATGGTGCTGTGCCCTGGGTGTCATCCTGCCTGGAACACTTTTGCCAGCTCCTGTTACAGACACCTTGGTGACGCCAAGATTGGGCTGATAGGACCAGGGGAATAAAGCTATGGGGCAGTGGTGGCTCCGGCTGCTGGGCCAGTTTCTCTGATGAGCGGGCAGCCCATTGTGGGGACGCTGGCACTCGTCCTGGCCCTGTGACTCCTGTGGCCAGGGACCTTTCCCAGCGGGGAAGCATGAGCAATTAAAACCTGTAACAATTAACAAGCAGCTTGGAGAGGGGAGCGAGCCCCCTGCCTCTCCGAAGGTGACCAGACTGCAGAGGTCTGATAACGTCTCCAGCAGAGATGCTATCCAATCCTCTCAGTTGTTTGCCTGGTTGTTTTTGGAAAGCAGGTGGTTATAAATGTGGCCTGAGTAAATGACAGCTTCACGGCCAGAGGACCAGCTCCTGTTGGGGCTGTGCCACTGGTGAGCACTGAACAAGGCACAGTCAGCCTGGGGCTGGGGCTTCTCTGCCCAGGGTGGATTGACCTATCCAGTTCTGCACAGAGCAAAGATAAGGGAAGAGATTTATTTTTATGAAGTGTGAGCCAAATCTTTAACGTTAGAGAGCAGTGAAGGTCCTCTGAAGTCAGAGGATCTCCCCAGCACCTCCAGACATACCCCTTTCCTCCAACAGCTTTTATTTCACCTGGCCAGCTTCCTTTTAAATGAAGAATTCCCATTTTGTCCCTGGCTGTGTGCCAAAGAGCCTCAGTCTGACGCACAGCCCTTTGAGGTCCCTTGAGCTTGGATTTAGCTTTAGATGCCCAGCAGCCCCATAAGCTCCAGGTGATGATCAGCATGTCTGGGTATGGGGAACTGGGTTGAGGTTAGTGCAATGTGCCGGATCTGAAAGGACGTGAATCTATTAATGCTTTGGCTGGATGTAGGGTTTCAGATACAGCATCTTTTAACTTTTTTCTTGTCTTTTCTTCCCTTTCCTGCAGACATCAGTCCCGAGACTCGTGCCAATGTCAAGTTTGTGCAGGATACCTCCAAGTACTGGTACAAACCAGACATCTCCAGGGAGCAGGGTAGGTAGATGACACAGGGTTGGGAGTTGGGGTGTATCTGGGATCTCAGGGATTAGCAAGGATTTCCCTTATGGTCTGGGTTGAGAGTGAAGGTGAATAATGGCTGCTTAAGCCATTGCAGATGGGGGTTGAAGCCCCATTCAGCTGCAGGTTTGTGTGATGTGGGCTCTTCAGACCTTTCTCTTGGAGAGGAGCTCCAGTCCCTGCAGTGTGCAGTGGATCTATGTTTGCAGTTTGGGGTGCAAAACACCCAGATCTTGAGTTGATAATGCTCAGAGGTATCTTGGAAACATGGCTAAAATAAGTGGGGAGAACAAGGAGGCGGCAGGATGCCTACAGGGGCATGGTCCCAGCATTTGGCCCTTGGTTCCTGCTTGCTCTCCAGTACTAGGTTGCTCAGAGCTAGGCAAGGTGGGAATTGGAGATGCCCACACAAGGGCAATGGAGGTGGGCAGGAGATAGCCCTGTGCCTGGCAGCCATGGTAACATTGTGGTGCCTGGCTATGAGGAGTGGAGCTGGGGCACCCCATCCCAACCCACACCTGCTGGTGTCTTGAGGGTGTGTTGGTTCTCACCATGCCATCTCTGAGCTCTGCCATTCTCTCCTGCAGCCATTGCCCTGCTGAAGGACAGGGAGCCGGGAGCTTTCATCATCCGAGACAGCCACTCCTTCCGGGGAGCCTACGGCCTCGCCATGAAAGTCGCTTCTCCGCCTCCCACGGTCATGCAGCAGAACAAGAAAGGTATTGTGTGCCCTTCCCCTTCCCACGCCGAGATGCTTTCCATGGTTCAGCCGGGGCGAGCGGGCAGCTGGGGCTGCTGAGCCACTCATGCCCTTGGGTATGTGCTGATGTGGCAGGATCCCTGCCTCCCAGGGCACAGCGACCCTCTGCCCTGAGCAGACACCCTCTGCCCTGAGCTGTGGAGGGCTCAGGAGCACCTACATCTTGGGCTTTGGTATAATGAAATGGGCGCAGTCTCTCCAGCCCCCCAACACTGTGGGGGAGCTTGGCTTGGGGTTGACCCGAGGGGCAAAGGGGCAGGTTTGAGGAGGATGTGTGTAGTGTTAGGGACCCCTCCCTTGAGCTGGAGCACTGGTTTCCTAATGGGACTGCATAGTAATAGGAGGAGGGTGGCTCTGGTGTGAAAACATCTCATCTCTTCCCAGGAGACTTGACCAATGAGCTGGTGAGGCACTTCCTCATCGAGACTAGCTCACGAGGTGTGAAACTAAAAGGATGTCCCAACGAGCCTAATTTTGGTAAGTGCCCCCAGTGTGCTTCCCACACACGGGGTTGGGCTGGGAGGGCCTTGCCTTTGCCAGACTATCAAAGCAGAACTGTCAGGGGTCTGGGAGAGCCTGTTACTGCCTCTTGTGCCTCTGTAACTGAATCCTGTGGGCATTTGGAGCCCCTAAGTTCATGCACACTCATGAAAACACACAAATGTGCGTGTATGCATAGGTACATACCTGTCTACACACACATGTAGGACAAATGATGCTTCTGGGCAGGGTGGAGGGCAGGGCCTCCCCTTGTTTCATTTATCCCATGGCTAATGTTGTCTGAGGAGCAGCACGAAGACCTTTGTCACATTTGTTATTCCTAAAGTGGCCCTGGCATCTCTGTCCCCTCCCTGAGCCCTCTGTGGAGGGCTATGTGGTGGTTTCAGTGAGAGGAATTGCCACATGTGGCATTAGGACCATTAGTGAAGAAACCCACCTAAAATCCTGTTTCCATCCACCCAGAGCAATGCTGACCTGATCAGGGAAAGCTGGAGTTTCTTATTCCCTTCCTTGGTTAATGGTTAATTGTACTTTGGATTGTGCAGTTCCACAGCCTAATGATTTTGCAAAAGGATCATTGTATTAACCCAGCAGGTGCAAACAATTCTTCATCTGGCAACATTGGCCCTGTGCTGACCATCTTCCCTCTCTCCCCAGGCTGTCTCTCGGCACTGGTGTACCAGCACTCCATCACGCCCTTGGCCCTGCCCTGCAAGCTGGTCATTCCTGACCGAGGTAAGAGCCAGGAGCAGAAGGCATTGCATCTGTCCCCACAACCTGTGGGGACCGGGTAGGTTTCCAAGCAGGGAGCACCAGTAACCATCCCATGTCTTCTAGATCCCATGGAGGAAAAGAAAGACTCTACGTCAGCCACCAACTCAGCCACGGACCTCCTCAAACAGGGTGCAGGTGAGTTGAGAGGGGCAGTTGTGGGGTGGACATGGCTTGGAGTAGTGTCTGACCCCATGGCTGCTGTCTCCCTTTCCAGCCTGCAACGTCCTCTTCATCAATTCAGTGGAGATGGAGTCTCTGACGGGCCCCCAGGCCATCTCGAAGGCTGTTGCTGAGACGCTGGTGGCTGACCCCACGCCCACAGCTACCATTGTTCACTTCAAAGTCTCCGCACAAGGCATCACCTTAACGGACAACCAGAGGAAGTAAGAGCCTCCATGGCCACATCTCTGGCCAAAAGCCAATGTTGGCTTGTTCCCAAAGCCAACAGGGCTGTGATTCAGGAAGTGTGTTGGTGAAGGATGTTCCTGGGATGGCATCAACCTGGTCATGGACATGGCTGGGATTTGTCCTTGACTCTTGGAACACCCTATGGGAGACCTATGGCAGTGTTCCCTGGGCTGGTGGAGCTGGGTTGTGGTGAAACAGTGGTGGAGCCTCCCTGGCCCTGACATTCCCTGCTTTGTGTTTCAGATTGTTCTTCCGAAGACACTACCCCCTCAATACTGTCACCTTCTGTGACTTGGACCCCCAGGAACGAAAGTGAGTGCCCTAACCTGGGGGGAGCATGTGACCCTTGCCCCTTTCACTCCTGTAGCCTCCTGGGATGCTTGGAGCAGGGTCTTTGCTCGCTCTCTCCCCTGCTCTTGCGGAGAGCAGGAATGCAAGGTCCCCTTGGATACTGTGGGGCAATGCCAGCTTCCTCTGGTGACTTTTTGGTGTCTCCAAGCACCTTCATGCTGAGGGAGAGGTGCATCATTTTTCCATAAAGCCAAGCCTGTGCAAAGCCAGGCTGGCCTTCCAGCATTGGTGTGGTGGCCCCCATCATGGCCCTGTCTCTCTGTGGGGTGCAGGAGGGACCATCCCTTACACCTTCTGTTTTCCTTGCAGGTGGACTAAAACTGATGGCAGTGGCCCAGCCAAGTAAGTACTTTCTGTTCTTCCAGCAGATTCCTCCCAGCTGCTGTCAAGGTGGCTTCTGCCTGTTTGGGCATTGGCTGGGAGATGCCCTGTGCAGGGCATCCTGGCTGTGTGTGAGATGGGCTCAGCTCCTCACTGCAGGAGTGTTTCACCCAGGCATGAGAGCATGGTCTTGGGGACTCTGGATGCATCTTTCAGCCCCAAATTTCTGGTCAGAGCAGGCATGGCTCTTTCTGAACTGACCAAACTGGGAACTCTCCCGAGAGAGTCATTGGGAGCCAGCTTTTGGAGCAGAGCTGGGGTTATGCTGATGGCATGTGAGCTACTGGTCATCTCTTCCCTTTCTTCCTGTCCTGACCCATGGGAGCATAGAGCTGTTGACTGAACCCGTTTCCAGGGGCCAGCTCCCACTAATTTTAGCCATTGTGTTAGCAAAGGGGTTTTTATTAGGATGTCCAGCTGCTGCGGTATTTCCCCTCCCCAATTAGAAATGCCATAGCCTGGGCCTGTCTCACATTCTGTTCCCCCTGTATTTATAACTTGAGTTTGCACATTCTAATTAAAAAAAAATAAGGGACATTTTATTCATCAAGGGAGAGACATACAGAAATAACCAGATGGTCTCACTCAGCTTCCTGTGTCCTTGCATGGCCTTCATCTCCTAGAGGGTCTACCCCAATGGCCAGCCCATCACACCTCTGGCTTCAAGAGGCCAAACCAAGGCAGTGCTGTGATCATCTGGAAGGCCCTTTCTTGGGGATGGACTTGGGAAGGGTGGCAGAAAAGTTCAGAGCAAGGGGTGGTTTGGTCAAGAAATGATTGAAACCCAGCCTTCAAAGAAGCTGCAGCAAAGGGAAGAGGAGAAGGGCCTTCATGCAGGCTGGTTTGGGAGGTATCCCTCTGTTTTGTGAGAGGTGCATGTGAACAAAGGGAAGAGGGACAAGACCATGTTGGAAGAGGGTGGTGGTAATCCTTGTGGGAGCAATATTGGCAAACCTTGTTGAGGCTCTTGCCTTTTCCCCACACAGGCTCTTCGGCTTTGTGGCCAGGAAGCAAGGGAGCACCACAGACAACATCTGCCACCTCTTTGCTGAGCTGGACCCCGACCAGCCAGCTGCAGCCATCGTCAACTTTGTCTCCAGGGTCATGCTTGGCTCCGGCCAGAAGAGATGAGCTGGCACTTGCGGGTGATTCTTGAATTTTGGAGAAGGACTTGGAGCTGATCCGAGAAGGAGTGTGAGGAAGTGCATTGTGGGAGAGGGAAGTGAATCAGGGGGGGAAAAGGGTTGGAATTTTGGAGGAAAACAGCAAACAACAAAAAAACCCCAACAAAACCCGTAAAAACTCAACACAAGCCAAACACACACGTAGAGGAACCAAAACCACGCACCCACAAAAGAGCCACAAAGTCACGCCAGACAGGATGCATGTCCCACCGCAGGGAAGGTGACCAAAGCAAAGGCGGCAGTGAGAGGCGTGTTCCTAGCTTCCAGCATCATGGCCTCAAGTGGTGACATCCATTTGGGACTGAATGCGGGACCATGACTGGTGTTTTCCATCTGGAAAAAAAAAGAGGCAACTGGCAAAACCCATGGAAGAAGCTTCATCCCAGCAGCTCCATCTGCTGTGTGTTTGAACTGACCTGTAGGAGATAATGACGTGGGCTGGGTCTATGGGACACCAGAGGAGATGCTCTCAGAAACCTTCCCTTGTCCAGCTGCAGAGGAGGGTCCTCACTGGTCCCTGCGCTTCCCCCAAAACCTGCTTGTGACCTGGCAGTTTGCTGGGGACATGGGGAAATTGGTCCTGAACCTTCCCATCCCTGGGGAGCTTGGCCATGGGCTGACCTGTGCTGACCCAGAGCCCAGCACCAGCCACAGGTGAGACGCTGTGAGTCCACCCAGAGAGGGGGGTCGCGCTGTTTCTCCACTTTCCCGGGGGTTCCTGTGCCCCCCAGCCTGCGAGGAGGTGTGGGGTTCCTGCCGCCCTGTGCCTGGGGAAGGTGGATGCTCCCCAGGGACCCGGAGGATGCAGAAGGTCGCCTCCTCTCCCATCTTCCCCTTTTCCCTCCTGTCACTAGTCCTCTTGGGCAGTTTTCTTCTGCGGCCTGTCACATACTCTTAACACAAAAAAAGCAAAACAGAAAAGAAAGGAATAATTGTAATAATAATAATGATTATAATAATAGTGGATGCTGGCACAGGTGGGTTCCCTGTGCAAAGCAGCAGACCCGTGGCTACCCCTACCTAGCTCTTCGGAGACACGCAAGCGGTTTTTAAATTGCATGGACATTCAAGTTGCACGAAAGGCGAATGACTACAAGTAACTCAGGCGCTTTTTTCTCCTTTTGTTTTGGAGGCCACGTTAAAAAAACAAAAAGAAGGAAGAAAATTAAAAAAAAAAAAAGAATAAAGGAAGGGACCTGCAGTGGCTGGGCAGCTTTGGCTCAGTGGGGAGGTAACAGGTCCTCTGAGAGCCACCCTGGTTGATGCATGTGTACCCCCAAAACCATCTGGCTGGAGGCTCGTGCCCCTCAAATGCACCATAGTTTGGCAGTGATTTCAGTGCTGTCGGCTTTTCCCTCAGCTTTGGTAGGTGAGGAGGACAAGTTGGGTGGAGAGAGGGGCAGAGGGCCCCTGTGCCACTGCGGGGAGAGAGATCATGGTGAGGGTGCGGGAGGTGGAGGTCCCAGCTCTGTGGTGGTGGGGAGGGGGCAGAGGATGCTTCAGTCACATGTGCAGGTTTGGGGCAGGGGGAGCGGTCCAGCTGGAGCTGTGGGGTCATTGCTGAGCCCTCTGGTGCAAATATTCCCCCTGAGAGCTTTTTTGGGTGAAGTTTTCAGTGCAAAGTAGCCCAGATAGTCTTCTGGGGACAAAAATTAGAAACGTAGCACTGCAGTATCCTGGAGAGCTTGTCTCCTGTGGACCACCCTTGCCTTGATAGCTATAATATATATACAAGCTATACTGACAAAATACTGTAAGCTAATGAAATTTTAAGGAGGAAAAAAAAGGTTAAATTTACACTCCAAAAATATTTATTTTTGCCATATTGCTTTCTGCGCATCGTATCTCCCCCACTATATCCCCCCTCCTTCCCCTGCCCTGGGGAAACACCTGCATGTTAAAAGAAAATGCAGAGCAAGGCAGAATCGAGATGGGGGAAGAGGCGGGGGCCCCGGTGCCGGGGTGGCTGTGTGTGAGCGGTGCGTGCGTGCGGCGTGCGTGTGTGTGTGTGTGTGTGTGTGAGGGGCAGTGAGCGGCGTGGGCGGCCGGACGGCGCTGCCAGGGCCAGAGGCTGTGCTGGTGTACTGAAGTGGGACAGGATGGGTAGCGAGCAGTTGGTTGTGAGGTGGTGGTGGGACAGGAGGTTCTGGGGGGGGGGGCTTTCCCCCTCCCCGGCTCCCTGGCCGCACAGATGCAGAGACCTTTTAATTTTTGGTATTTCCAAAAAGTGATTCCCTCCTTCTGCGAAATTCAAGCGAGACAAGAGACGATCTCACCCGTAATCTCCTCAGCCTGCCATTCACCCATCAGAGAAAACACTGTGTTTATAGATATATAAAGATATATTTTTGAAAGCCTCTATTTTTCAGACTTGGTTTTCTCACTGCTAAGAAAAGAGATGATAATAATGTAATTTTATTTTAATCTGCTGCCTTGGAAACTGGTGCTTGGAACTCCCATTCCTCTTTTTCTCCCCATACAAACGAAGCAGATCTAAGCACCCCAGAGATGTTGCGTAGAAGCTGACCCCAGCAGATACCTGCCAATAGCATCACGCCTGCTTTGGGCCCTGAGCCTCTCACGGCTTCCCCACTAACCCACTAGCTGAAAATTTAGACCGTATCCAGATCTCAAACACTAACAAAATCATCTGATGATTGTATTATTTTTTTAACACACAGCTAATCACCTTCCAATGATGTAGCCGGGTGTTTATCAGCTCCCTTTAAAGGCACTTTTTTTCCCTTTAGCTCCTTTTTAAAATAAGGTTTTAAGGTGTAACAACCCTTTCTGTCCCCGGGAGAGACCATCAGCAGCATTTAGGATTGCCCAGGTCCTGGGGCTGGCGGGGACCTCGTGTTGATATTTTTTCCTTATGAAAGGGACAGAAAATACTCTTTGGGTTTTTTTTTCTTGGTTTCTTTTTTTTAAGTGCAGTCATGCTATTTGAGATTCGAGCTTGCACGAGTTAAGCCCAGCATATGTTTCGTTGTAATCACACTGCCGTTGTCAGCAGCTGGATGGTATCTCTCTCTCGCTCACACACACACACACAAACACATCCCTCCTTCCTGCACAAAGAACTGCATATATTCTTGCCAAAGATATCCTTAAAAACGCACTTTCCCCCACATATATATAGATAGATATATATTATTTTTTTGTGTGTGTGTAAATTTATTGTACGTGCCCTTTTTGTGTCAGTTTGTTCTTTGGAGAAGCCCGTCCTGCCTTTGCTGTCGTTATTGCTGTCTATTGGGAAATGCTCCCTGGGGAGGTGATTTGCTGTCTGTCCCGCTCAGTGGCACCTGCAATGCACAAAATGTGGGGTTCCCATTCAATGGGGCTGCCTCTGGTTCTGCCCCTGGGAGCTATTTTGGGAGATGATCCATGTCATCAACTGCTGATGGGATGCACCATTGAGTGGTCTTCACCAGCCCCTCATCGCTGGTGGGGACAGCGGGGCTCACGGTTTTGAGCAGAGTTTGGGGTTGCTCTGAATGCAGCGTTTGCTGGCTGCCTCCTGGTCAAATTACACATGGAAAACAAACCAGGTAGGGAGAAAAACCCAACCCAGCCTCTGGGCATTGATTTTTCAGTGAATTCAACCGCCTGAACCAAAGCGCAAAGTAAATCCCCACCCAGCAGGTCGGGCAGGTAAAGAAACCAGTTGCCCCAAAAACCCCAGACAACAGCATCAACAAAAGGCAACCCTTCCCGTTGGAGCAGGCAGGATGATCAGACAGCAAAGGAGCCCGCAGGGGCTTGTTTCATTTCGTTCGTTTGTTTTGCAAATTGCGAGGTTGGTTTGGGGTTACTAATTTTTTTTTTTCTTTTCCTTAAAAAGGAAAAAAAAAAGAAAGAAAAAAGGAAGCAATATGACGTTTCTGTTGGCGGATCCTGTGCCGCCGTGTTATGCGTGGGGGTTTTTTTTGTTGTTGTTGTTGTCTTTGTTACTTTGGGAATGTTACAGATTTATTTGCTAATCAGTGTTAACAAACAGTTTCAAACTTTTCGACTTGCCCTTTTCTGTGTATTTATATAGATGGAAAAAAAATACGTTATATTTTGTATCTTTATGCCCATAATGTTGTCGTGCGTGTAAGGATGACTTCGGTCGCACCATGTCAGTGTGTGAATGTCACTCCGCTGTTGTCTTCCCATTGTACAGATGTTGGATTCTTTGCAGTTCATTGTATGGCTTTATAAAGTGGTAAAAACAACAAAAAAAAGAACCAGTTATATAAAATATACTGTTGCTTGGAATGCCAGCTTGGTGTTTGGATTGCTGGAAATCTATCTTGAAATTTAAGGGAGCATGGGAATAAATGCTCTGGGGTTTTTTGCACAGGGGAACAAAAAAAACCAACCCAAATCGAAATGAAAAGCTGGCGGGTGCTGTGTTTTCTCCAGGCTGTCGTTCCCCCCATTCCTCGATGGCAGATTGGGGCCCCCGGACAGACGCCGGGTGGTGGGTGTGGGAAGAAGGAGGGGTTGTGCTGCTGCTTGTCAGCCTCCAGCCGCAGCTTGTGTTCACCAGATGCTGGCTAACCAGACAGCCCCCAAACTTCCGACATAGCTCCAGCTCCAGCCTGGGCTTTTGTTTACCAGCAGGGATTTCTCCGGCTTGCCCTGCAGCCACTGGCTGCTCTTCAAGTCCTGTTCCTTTTTCCCAGGTTGCCTTAGGTGCTGTCTGTCCAGCCTTGGGCATCCCTTTTGGGTCCATCTCCCGCAGGGGAACTGGATAGGATGATGCTGGAATGGGGTCTTTGTCTTTGGTGAGGTGGTGGTTTGGGCTCTGCTCCCGTTAAATCCCACTCCCTATGCCTTTCAGAGCCATCCTGCTCCCTTGTGCCTGGCAAAACTTCCCCCAAAGTCTCAGGCCAGGCTTTTCCAGCATTTGCGCAGCAATTCCCAGCATCTGTCAGAACACTCAGCCCCTGGCTCTCTGGCTCCACTCCTTCCCCTCCTTGCTGAGTTGGTGGCCAAGACCCAGCCCCCGGAATGGATTGAGTTTAATTATACAAGAAATATCAGCCAGAGCAGCGGCAGTTTCTCTGGCGCCAGCACTGCTGTGGCTCAGAGGCTCAGAGTTTCTCCCGGGAGCCGGCAGCACTAAAAATACCTCCTGCCTCTCTCTAAAATAGCTGCAGGGTGAGGGGCGGATTGAGGGGACTGCTCACGCCGAGACCTTGTGCTGTGGGGCTTGTGCTGGGAGGCAAAGGCAAGAGAGGTAAAAAAAGAAAGGGGCAGAGATGGAATGGTTTCTGGTCCCCCCGAAATAGCTGGGGGGCTGTGGGTGGGCACCCAAGCGACCAAGTGCCCTCCAAGCCAGGCTGCACCACGGGACCTTGTGAGGTACCTGGCATCTGCCAGCCTTGGCCTCAGTTGTCCCTCATCTACCCACAGGCAAGATGGGACCTGCAGCCTCCTCGCCCTTTTCTGACACTGCAGGGATGGTATTTTCTTGCCAGCTTCTCTTAGTTGTGTTTCTTCCCTGATTCCTGCTGGAATCAACTCCCCAGGACCCAGCACCAGCCACTTGCCCCTTCCTGCTGTTCCTGCCTGGCTGGGATGGCCACTGCTGAGTACCCCTGGGCAGGGAGGAGAGGCAGTGAGTGCCTGGCAAGGTGGCACACACAGGCTATTTGTTGAAAGCCATTAACTGGCTCTCATTCCCCCCCGCCTTTTCTGCAGTTAATTCCCCATTTCCTTTCCAAAATTCCTCCGGAACTTCTGGTTTGTGTTTTTCCTCAACATGTTCTTATCTGCCACCCATTTCCCCTCGCCAGCTCTGACAGCACAGGCTTTTCAGGGTCTCTCTCTTTGCAGCTTGCTGCTGTACCCAAGCCAGGCTTGTGGTTATGGTGTGACCATTGGGAAAGGCAGGTTCCACCTCTCCATGCTGGGAAACCTTGCCCCCATTGCATCTCCCCTCGTCTATCAAGTCCTCACCTTCAGGTTCCTAAATCAGTGTTTGTTTCTCATTTCACCCCCAGTTCTGGGGACCCGAGGCCATCCAGGGAGTGTTTCTTGTGGGGCTGTGAAAGGTGGCAAAGTTCCTCTCTCCTCTCTGCCTGCTGTTTCAGGAGAAAAGGGTGGGTATGCTGTCAGGCAGTCAGGAAACCCTGGGTTGAGAAACCTTGGTGGTGGGTTTGCTCCCCTCTCCCCTCATTATTTTTGGTTGCCTAAGCTATAAGCAACCCTCAGATCTGGAGAAAAACTAGGATCATGGTGGTGGGGATGGGGCAGTTTCATCTCCCTTCACTTCTTTTACTCTTTCCCAGGCTTCTCAGCAGTCCTGGGTGCCCCCCAGAAGTGTCCCCAAGGGAAACAAGAAGCTATGATACAACATGGCTTTTCCTGAGGATCACATCTGGGCAAAGGCCAGGAACCAGACAAGTTCCAGAGGGTGGGAAGGGTGGAACAGACCTGATGTGGGCAAACCACCCTGGGGCTGGTGTTACCCGTGCTCATGCTACGCCTGTGGGAACAGAAGTGTCTCCCTGTGGGCTGCAAACCCTGCTGTGGTGTCCAGGATGCTGCTGCTGAGTTACTGCTTCCCTGGGTGGTGCAGCCGCTGTGTGCAATGGGGACACTGAGACCCACTGATGGAAAGGCAGAGGGCCCTGTGCCCAACTGTCTGGGGTTCCTGTGGACACACACAGACCGGGGCTGAGCAGCACCAGAGCAGGATGAGTGCTGCCATCCAAACCAACAGGGCCTGGCCATGTCCATCATAAGAAAAGGTGGTAAGGAAAGACAGCCCAGAAATGACTCTGGGGGGCTTCATCATCATCCCAGGAGGATGCAACTGCTCAGAGAAGGGCATCAACATGCAGCCTGTGGTGCAGGAATTACCCACTCTCCATGGTTGTGGCGGACGGGAAAAGACAACAGAAAGGAATTTGGGTTAAATATATAATAAAGAGGGACAATGTGGCACTTCGGAATGGCCGATTTGAAAAGGGAGGGGAGACAAAACCCTGGATGTGTTGGAGGGAGGGAGGAGAGAGGTTGGGCTAGTCTCTCTTCAGAGCAGCGTGATTGGAGAAGGGTGATGGGTAGGACTGGGCTGTCCTTCTGCTTTGTGAGGTTCTGGCTCCATCTACAGGGATGTGTCTCCAAGTGATGGAGGCCTGGGACCGCTGCATGCTCAAAGCTGGCTGAGCAGGATGTGATGTCTCCTCCCTGCAGCCACCTTCTTCTGTGGCTTCTTTCCTGAGCACACCTCTGAATCGTGTTCTTGCTGCTCTGCAGTGGACACCTGGGTTTGTACAGGTGAGATAAGGAGATGTCCTGAGATTGAGAGATGCTCAGAGGCAGCTGGGTTTGTTCATCCCTGAGATAAAAGGGCTGGGAGCCAGCCCGGTGGCTGCAGGATGCGAGTGCAGTCAGGGCACCCCGAGCTGGGTGCAGAGCAGGGTTGTCCCAGAGTTGGGTGCTTTGCACAGCCTCTGCCAGAGCCTGCTTGTCTTTCACGTAAGTGCAGCCCAAAGATGTCCCTGTGCAGGGCTTCAGTGCCAGCAACTCTTACTGCCCCATAGCAGTACCACGCAGCCTTGGCTCCCACAGGACCATGTAGTCCAAGCAATCAGGCAGGCAGACTAATTCAAAAGCTCAGATGAGTCAAAGCAGCACAAGCCAGGTCTCCTCTCCCTGGTTAGTTGATGCTCACCATGTCCAATGACATGCCCATAAAAGGGCAATGAAGCTGGTGAAAGATCTGGAGCACAAGTCCTACGAGGAGCAGCTGAGGGAGCTGGGATTGTTTAGCCTGGAGAAAAGGAGGCTCAGGGAAGACCTTACCACTCCCTACAACTACCTGAAAGGCGGCTGTAGCCAGGTGGGGTACAGTCTCCTCCCCAGTTACAAGAGATAGGACAAGAGGAAATGGCCTCAAGTTGCACCAGGGGAGGTTTAGATTGGATGTTGGGGAAAATTTCCTCACCAAAAGGGTGGTCAGGTGTTGGAACAGGCAGCCCAGGGCAGTGGCTGAGTCACCATGCAGTGAGATATTTAAAAGACATGTAGATGTGGCACTTAGGGACATGGTTACGTGGTGGACCTGGCAGTTCTGGGTTAATGACTGGACTCAATGATCTAAGGATTTTACAGTCTTAGGATAATTTAGGATCCAACCTAAATGATTCTATGATTTTATGTCATTGTCCTTCCTTGGATGCCCCTTGTGTCGGCCGTTTTAGACAGATCCGAAGTAGTGATAAATAAGAGTCCAGGCGGTCCCAACATGCTACAGCCAGGCTAAAGAAAGCAATGTGAGTCATGAAGGGATGTGAAGCAACTTGTTCACAACCTCTGTGCCCCAGCACGGGGCAAAGGTTTTTTTCTGACATGCTCAGTGGCTCTTCATTTATCACCTCACTCATGCTCTGCTTCGTGTCTGCTTCAAACTACCTCACTGATGGCCTCTAGCTGGCTGTACCCACATGTTCTTGGAACTGTCCTCTGCCTCCTCATGCCTCGATGGCCACAGGGTGAGTCACACCCTCTTGCCTCTTGGCTGCCATCCCAAATTTGCCCTGTTTCATTGCTTTAACCCCCCATCCTGACATAGAGCTCCGGCAGAAACAGGCATGCAGCTCATCTCCAGTCAAAACCAAGCCTTCCTCCCACATCACATCGCCTGGGGCTTGGGGCATCAACATGTCCTAATGACAGCTTGTCCCAGCAGAAATTTCCCAGTTGAAGGCAGGGAAGAGAGTGTTTAGCCCCAAAATGGGGGTTTATCCTTTTGGATTCCAGGCTCCCTCCTCTCCACGTCTGGGCCTGCTGGAGTGGAAGTTCAGAGGAATGTGCCTCTGTCCTGATGACACTGTGACAGCTGTGTGGCTTTAGCATGGGGCATCTTTCTAGTGGTGGTGACAAGGGGTTCTGCTCTGAGCTTTCCTGCCTGTGTCAGGGCAACAAATGTGTGCAGTTTGTGATGGTGCTGGACGGCTCTGAAAGTGCTCTGAGAGGGCAGGCGTGAAACACACACAAGTGTGCTCACATGCATGTGTATACACAACAGGAAAGAAAGACCCTTTTGATCTCTTTTCCCTCATCCCTCCTGATGCCAAGACCCAGTGCTGTCTCCTATGTACTGCTCCTCTCTCTCCCCCGAAAAACAAAAAGAGAGAAGAAAAAGAGAGGAAGTAAGAAGCAAGCAAGCAAGAGTGCGGGGGAGGAATGAAAAATTTGCAAGCTCATTGTTTTAAGCCTCTAACAACTGGATAAAACAAGTCACCAGTGAGCAGCTTCTCATGACTCTGCATAGTGCCCTTGCCAGAAGATCCAGGCTCTAATGAAAACAGCATGTGGGAGGGGAGATTGTGTTGAATCAAAGCAGAGTGCAGCAGCGACCTCGGCCCTGGCATAGCGCAGCTCTACTGGGATGCACTGTGCTCACTCGCCAGGGCTGAGGAGGGGACAGAAAAGTGGTTTATTGCTGAGGCACCTCGTTGTCTTGGCTGTCTGTGGGGTGGCTGTGTGAGAGCACTCTCCTAATAGGAGATGCTTAACAAACGCCTTTGGCTTTGCTGAGATCTCTGTTTTTCCAGTGCTGCTGGGTATCTTTGTTGAATTAATCTTGCCTGTTCCTCCAGCTGGGAGAGCAGGGGGAAAGCACTCACCCACTAGCCTCAGGGTAATCTTGAAAGGCTTCTGCTCTTGTGGGCTCCCTCTCTGGGCTTGGATTTTGCAAGTGCACTTGGTTGAAAAGGGCAAAAACAAGGAGGAAAGCCTGGGTGGAATGGGAGAAAATTGTTATGGTTATTCTCCCTTTGAGACAGCTTGGATTGATCCCAGGACATGAGGGGGGTCTCTATGGTCCCTCTAGGGTTTTACTGTGGTACTTTGGGGGGTCCCTAGGAGACACCTCCCTTGTGCTCGCTCAGGGTGGGAGGGAAAAAGTGAGTCCCTGTGCACAATGGTGTTTTTAGAGGCCTTTAAATGTATGTTCGCAGCCCCTGCTGCTGGCACTTCAGGGAAGACGCTCCTCTTGCTCCTCAGCTGGGGGAATGGTGCTCAGGGGCCACTGGGACCCTCCACAGCTGTGAGAAGAGGCTGTTTGTGGAGGCAGCGATCTCCCTGGGAGCACCGGAAAGGTTTGTAGGACATGCCTGGGATGTCTGGGCTGTGTGGAGCAGCCAAGCTGACATTTTGGCAGAGTGCCGCTCAGTAAGACGTGAGGAGAAGCAGGAACCTGTGCCAAGGTCCTATTTTAAAGCAGCCCCCTTGAAATCTTTGATATGGATAGCACTGGAGATAGGGTTTCACACGTCTTTATAGCTCACACTTCCACGTGAGAGAAACCTCAGCCTTGCCCCGTCAGGCTGCTCTCTGCCTCAGCCAAGCAATGGCTGTCCTTCATTCCCAAGGACCCCCAGCTCCAGCCTCGGCCCCTCTCAGAGGGAGATCCTAAATACCTTCCAGACAGGAGAAAATGCTTGGCTGTGAGGTTTCTCAGAGCTCTGGTGCTCATTCCTGGCTTCCCTCCTCTTCACACTGCTGAGAGCTAGGGAGACACCCCCCTCTTCAGACAAGTCAGAAACTGCTGCATGAGGGAAGGAAAAATGACTGTACAGAGCAGGGGGTGTGAATTCAGGGACCCTAAACCTAAGCCTCCTGGCCTCAGAAGCCCCCTCCGAGGTCAGCATCCTGCTGTCCCATTTCTGCTCTCTCTCTCGACCTTCTTTTAACCAAATGTCCTCTCAGAGCCGCTAGTCCTTGGGGAACATCTGCGGTGGAGATGCTGAAAGGTTTGGTTATGCAAGTCCCAAGGTGATGCTGGAAATCTGAGCTTTTGTGGCTGCTTTCCTCTGGTCTCCCCAGATGCTCTCCCACCCTTTTTGGTTTCTCTAGTTCTGTGGGACCTTTTATAATTCAGGGACGGAACCCATGCACACAGAAGGTGCTGTGCGCCCATTGTAGGCTCCTTCCCTGCTCCTCCCTGCCAGCACCGTGGGTTTACACCACTAGAGGTCGGCCGGTCCCCACCGATGGGATGGCTGGAAGTAGGAGAAGGGAGCAGCAACCCAAAGATGAGTGCAAACAGCTTGGCTAATGGAGCTCTGTGTGTGTGTGTGCGTGTGTATGTGACAAACACTTCCTCTCCTGCAGGCATTTCTTCCGGCCCGGGGCCAGCTTCCCAGCCTTGGTGCTGCTCCTCTTATAGATTGGCGTACTTGACACACTGCAAAAAAAGTCAGGTCTTTGAGGGCAGGAGAGGGCTGGAATAGCTGGAGTGCCAGCTTTTCCTGGGGGGGAAAAAAAAAAGAAAAAAAGAAAGAAGGCAAAAAAACCCCCAAAAGTCATCTGGTCACACAGAGCTCTGGCAGCCTCAGAGGCAGCCCCAGCCATCGGAAAAGGCAAAGAAAATTGCCCACGACCTCAGGGAAAAGGGTGTGCTCCTCCATTGCTCAGTGACCTGCAGGAGCTCAGGACCTCGTTCATGCTCTCAGGACCTTTCGCTGAGCATGAACTCTTATAACCACCAGGTCTGGGTCCCACCCCCTGTCAGTGCAATTAGGATTAGGAGCTCTGAGCAGGGGAACAGCCAGGGGCTCTAATGAAGATCTAGCTCCTCCTTTGCTCAGTTCTGTCCATCTGTGGAGCATCTATATGTATTATTGGTAGTCCTTCTCCAGTTCAGCAAAACTGTGAACCGCCAGCAACAGGTTTGTTGTGAATGTTGCATTAACTGGATAATGAAGGAGGGGACTTTTGCTATTATCAACTACTCCCTGAAACCATCTTTTGTAGCACCTTCCTCATCCTCCTGTCTAGCTGGCTCATGTGACCCCACCTCTTTTTCTTGATACTTTATCTAAATAACATGTGAGACATGACCAGCAGAGCTTCACTGCTCTGTTGGAGCCAGAAATTTAAGTACAACGAGGCAGAAAACACCAGCAAGAGTGCAAGTGGCTTCTTGGGCCAACACCCAGCCACCTTCCAACCTGGATGGGGATGGGTAGCTACCGTAGGCAGCCTAGACTCACACTGCTTTGTTTATGTGAACACCACAATGATCTTCCTCACCAGTTTTTAAAATTCAAGATCTCTCTCCCCTTTATAGAACATTTTACCCCCAGCTGTCTGCACAGGAGCATTCCTATAGTGTCTGCCCACAGCTAGACTCAGTTTAAAGAAGTCTGGTTTTACGTCTTTCTTACTGGGCCGCTTGTTTGGTTGCATGTCTGGGTTGTATCTACTACAGTCACAGGTTTCTCAGTTGCCTTGCAGGATGCTATACTCCAGCAGTGCTGATGAACCATGGTTCCATGATTTTTCACCAGATTTTCAGGTCTCAGGGAGTTTTTGGAAGGGGGATGCAGCTCCCTTATTTACCTGTCTAAGTTTTAGGTCACTGCATGGGTGAACCACTGGGAGGATGTGACTCAGTCTCCCTCAGCCACAATGATTCCCTCTCTAAATGGCTCTCAGATGTCTCTCCTTTAGGAGAACAGCTTGGTACCTAACACCCAGTTTGATGCGTGGCTCAGACAGGCTGATCCCTGTCCAGTGCTTCCAAGAAGTCACCGATGCAGCGGCTTCCTCAAGTTGCCAGGTGTTCAGTCCTGCCAAGCCTTCTCCAAAGAGATGGTGATAACACAGTGCACTTCACAGAAGTGGAGAAGCCAGCCCACCTCGAAATATCATCCCTGCTAGCCACAGGGAAGGGGGTGAAAAAACTGCAAAGCACTGGAAAATTGGACCTCTCCCCTTGTCATTACTGTCCCAGCAGTGGAGGGAATCTCGGGGGATGGAAGTCAACATTCTGCTGCTGGACTTGGCTCTTAACTTCCACAGGGGCTGAGCCTTAGCTCCTTTGAACTCAGTATCTCAGTTCTTCCATTTGTTACCTAAACCAGGCCAATGTTTGTCATTTTTGGAAACTCATTTCATGTAATCATAACTCCACGGTACAAAATAAAAATACATTAAATAAATACCAGCTTGTTTTGTGACACAAAAACCAGATACACTGTATGGAAAATATAACCTCCTTCCATCTGGAAATGGCTTGGGATTATCTACTTTTTCTTGTAACTCATTTTCTATGTGTCTCTACTTTGAGAGTGGTTTACTGCAAACATCTCTGTGTTCTCTTTGCTGTATTGATTCATAAGAAATCCTTTCACAATGAAATCATATTTTCCATGCACCAAAAAAAAAGTCAGTCAGATAGAAAATGAAGAATATTATTGTAACAGGAAAATGGTTAGGACAAAGAAAGCTTATAATTTTGTAAACAGAGGTTGGGAGGAGGCTTTTGGGATTGAGTTTCTGGGCAGCGAGTCAGAGGGTTTTTCTTTTCTTATTCTGAAGACTCTACTGGCAAGATCTACAGCCCAGAAAAAAACCCCAAAAACATAAACAGTTGCCCCCTCCAACACGAAATTGATAGCTTAATTAGCAGAACTGAGAATTTGATGAAGGACATGCTGAGGAACCTTGGCCATCTTGGAGAAGTGTTATAAACTTAGAGGTCTTCTCTTACCACTCCCAGCTTGCCACTGGGGACTTAGATACTATCTTCTACTGCTGGATGTTTAAGTGAACAAAGCCAAAGGATTTCGTGCCACAGACAGGATGGTGTCACCCATCCTGGGGGGGCGAAGAGCAGGCGAGGAGAGTGCGTTCCAACTAAAATGAAAGTTTTTCAATTAAAATCCATTGGGGAGAAAAAAGGGCAACAATCTCTTTCCCCTCCCATTAGTCACAGTGAGTAACTGGGAGAAGGGGGTGATGGTTGTGGAAAGGAATGACATTTGGCTAAGAAAAACAGTTTATGTTATTTACAAACACTTAGCAAAGCAGGTGATTACTGATGTTTTGCTTGTTTAAGCCATTCTTCTCTTTTGGATAACCCAACATTTTTTGTGGAACAATCAGGGAAAATATGCAGGAAATTGTGAAATTTTTTTCTGCTATTTTTGTCTGTTTCTACAATTGCCAGTGATGACCAATTTGGTTTCTAAACATTGCCACTCTCCTTATTGGGAAGGCATGTGTGGAATGACTCCTCCTGAGGGAACCATTCTGTGCTGCCTGTGAATCTTCACTTCAATGTACTTTGGCAACAGGGAATGGGGAGAGAGAGAGAAACTGGCAAACAGCTTCCGGGCAGCTCCACACAGTTCACCTGGAATTTATTTTCAAGAGACCCATCTTCATCTGATGCAAATCAGCTCAATCATCTTTCCTTGGTTGGGTACTTTCCAAAAGTCTTGTGCCAGTGATGGCAAAAGCTGTGCATGTCATAGGTCTCTCTGTCCCAGTGTCTTGCCTTTACCCCCTGAAGCTCTGTCCTCCAGGATGGCTGGAGATGCTTCTGAGTTCTAAGCATCTATTTCAACCAGTGGGAGACAGGTGCTTAGCTGGGAGATTTTATTTGTCTGCGTGGGCAGAACCGGGGAAATTCCTTTCTGGGGAATACGGGCCTTAGGGTTCAGTGCCAGTGACACATTTGAAGCTGCCGATCTGGGGATCTGGGGCCTTCTAAGGCTCTCGTTTCACAGCTTTTGTGAGCTGTCTTAGAAAAGTCTCCAACCCTCTTGTCCAGGTTCACCACCTCCTTTTCCAGCTGTAAAAATAAACCAGGATGGGACAGAGAGCTACACCCTCTCCCCTTCCTGTGGACATCAGCAGATGTCGTGATGGATGGTGTAAGTCAACTTTGTGGAGGTGTCACGGAATTTGGCTGCAGAAGGAA
This sequence comes from Monarcha castaneiventris obscurior, assembly GCA_026261815.1. Lineage (NCBI taxonomy): Eukaryota > Metazoa > Chordata > Aves > Passeriformes > Monarchidae > Monarcha > Monarcha castaneiventris. The sequence goes on from JAMPIT010000467.1 coordinate 7,343,309, forward strand.
CTTGGTTTATTCTGTCATTCTTTAGTCCTGTGATTGCTGGCTGACAACTGGGAAAATCAGCTCATTTAATTCAACCAACAGTGAAACTCAAGATCTCTCCCTGAGCTCTGCTTGGATGTCTTTGTAACTGTCTGCATGCCCCTGTTCTCCAGACAGCTCCATCCACCCAGGCATGGCCAGTAAGATTTCCAACTGATGATGAGGTTTAGCTCTGACCTAGGTGGATATAGGGACAATTAGCCTTAGTTGTTTGGCAGAGTTGACAAATCATATTATTCCTTCTGTTTTGCCTGCCTCCCTGCAGATGATATTTGTTGCTGTCAGCTGTGATCCAGAAGGATGCAAGTGTTTCTGATTGGAGAAAGGCTTGGACCAATAGAAGTAAAATTCCCACATCCATGCTTTCTTGGACCATGTGTGTCTGCTGTTAACCTGCAGAGCAGCAATGGGGACTCAGCCCAGGCATTGAGGCACCAGTGAGCTCTTGAAGTCGCTGGTCATCTGGAAATATGGGACACAGTTCCCTACACACTTGGGTTGAATCTGAAAACAATTGTGCTTTCTCTAAAACTTCCTCTAGTTTCCTGTGCTATTTTTCTGATTTTCCCAGGTGTGCAGGCAGGAATGAGAAAGAACATCTCAAGACTGAGACACGGGGGAGAGGTTCCACGTCATAGCATCATTTTATCTTCCCTGGAAGACTCTTTGGGTTAATCTGGGATCTCTCTCTTTCATTTCCAGTGCAGAATCCATGCTCAGGAAGAGGACTGGGAATCCTGAACTGTGGTAGGAGCAATAAGTTTCTTCTAGCATGGATCTCATTGCTAGCTGGAAGATGAAACAGTACTTCCCATGGTCACTTGCCAGGACTCTGAGACAGATTCCTGTCAGATTCCTCTGCCCTGCTCATCCATCTCAAGTCACAGCTGATACACCTGATTTTGGCTGGATGAGACAGCTGTAGTTGTGGTGGGAAGTCCATCAGAGAGCTTGGGGAAGCTGCCTAAGTCCTGTGGATTAACAGTCTTCACAGTTTTCACTCTTCAGCTCCTTTTCCAGCTGTAGTCCCTCTCCCCACCATGGACAAGTTTCTACATCCCACCCTAGTCCCAGACAGAGCACTGAACCAAATGCAGTGTCACAAGGGTTCACAATGCCTCAGTTCATCCCAGCACCTTAGCATCTTTCACTTTGTGCATCCTTGGAAACTATGATACTTTGCTCTGTGAGACCAGGCTGCCGAGCCCAATTCCCAAAGCTTGTAGTCTCAAGCTCCAAGTTGATGGTTATCCTTGCCCCTTCTGCTGTCATCACTTGTGATTGACACCCGGGGTTTCTGAGAGAGGGATAGAAATACCATAATGCATAGAATTGAGCAGCACGACAATATAGGTATAGGGAAATCCTCCGATGATGTATCTTGTGCCCAGGATAGTGGTTTGGAAAAGGTTTGTCAACTTTGGATGGTTTTCAGGCTCTGAACAACTAATAACATCCCTGTTCATGTCAGAAGATGTGTCTTTTGGTGGATGTGACAGGCAGTGTGTGCTTGTGGTCAGAGTACTTCCTCCTAATTGCCCTGACTCTATCCATGACCCCATCTAGGCTCGAGCCGCCCACTGAACTTCATTATTTTCTCAAGCATCTCCTCGATTCAGCTGCCTCCAGCTCTGAAAAATGTGGCTGCTTGAGCAGTGTGGTTTCTTTGACTGCATGGCCAGGGCTGACATGCCCTGACAGTAAGCAATGAGAGAGAGGTTTCAGTTGTGCTGTCCATTACAGACACAAGGCTGGGGTGAAAGAAGAGGAATGCTCCTGTCCTAGCTGGATAGTTTTGCCAGACCTCTGTGTGCACCCCAACTGTAAAGACTTTGCTTTCTGAAACGGTTCACTTCAGTCATTTCCCAGTCCCCCCAGTCCTGCTCTCCCTCTGTTTCCCATCCCACCGTGTGCCTGTCGGTCTCACTGTCTGCACAGATGTTTCTGGGCATCTGAGCAAGCAGCATGTTCCTGCCTGCAAAATGCAGCCCCACAGCTGTGTTGAGAAGAGCTGGGTGGATGACAGTGCCTGACCAGGGGATTTATCCCTGTGTTGAATCACATTTCAAAGACAGACCCTTCTCCTGACCTGGGGCAGGACTGAGCTGGGCAAGAAGAGTCAGATATGAGGGATTTGCACAGGTGATGAGTGAGAACCTTCAGGCCCTGGACACAAAAACGTCTCTTCTCATGAGACTGTAAATGGCAACCTACATGACATCAGACTGACATTCTTGAGCTTCACCCAGAATAGAGCTGAAGTGAGCAACCATGAGAGATTTTGCCAGGGCTTCAGTGGGACCAGGATTTCACTGAGATTGAAAGCCTCATTCTGTCACCACTACTTTCTGTTTCCTCCCCCAAGTACTTCTGTGTCCCTTTCTCCTAAGCACAGTTCCTGCCCTTTACCTAAGCCTAGGGGCCATTGCTAGTGTGTGTTGTGTCATTAAGTATTAACAAACTTGTTGAAATTTGTCAAATATCGTTTTGGATGTCTTCATTAATTCAGGCCTGACTTTGACTCTAGACACAAACTCCCAGTCACCCACCTGCAGAAAGCCCTGAAAACATGACATGGAAGGACAAGCTCCTTACAAGAGGACATCTTGGACACTGAGATGTGTCCTTAACCCTCTAACCTCCTTGAAGGTAGCAACTGTGTTCAGGGAGGAGGAGTAGACAGAATCTGCACTCCTGCAGCCAATATTGGGAGAAATGGCAGTGACTGGATTGGGAGATCTTCACTCTCCTCTGGGGATACTTGACATAGTGGAGATAGCACGTTCTGATGATCTCTTTGCTTTCAGACCCCGTCTCCACACAGGGTGAAGTGGAACCTGCTGACCCTCAGATGCAGAGAGGGGCACTCTAGTCAAGGAGCACCCAGGAAGATGGCAATGCCATGGGCTGGGAAATGTCTCCCAGGAGCAGATGACTTTACAGAAAAAAAAAATCCAACCGAAGTCCTACGTGTTGGAGGAGGAAAGCAGAGAAGTCCCTCAGCTGTTGAAATTGCCTTGTCAGCATCTGCGAGCGGTTGGCTGGCTTGCTGGCTCTGACAAAAATTGATGGGGACCATGTGGCAGTCAACACGGGAGAGGGTGGGAGGGTGCCAAGTTTTCCTACGTATATGTGTGTGTATATATGTGAGTGTGTATTTATTATCCCAGCTCTTCTGCAGTTGCCTGTGTGACTTGTGCCAGCAAGCTGTGGAGATGTGGCCTTTCCCTGGAATGAGGAATGCGTCAAGGAAAGTGTGGTTGCATATACTTATGAACATATGGAGGCCCTGGAGTCACGCCACACGGTTTGCCACTAATTGAAATAGGCTGACTAACCTATTATTGTGGCCACCAGGAGCAACCCCGGGGAGGGGCTGGCAGAGGGGGAGGGGAGCGCTGTGCATGGGCACAATACAGCTTCCAAAGCATGACTGCGAGAAACAAACATCTCCCCCTTCTCCTCTGCCTCTTCCAGGATGGAGAGAGGAAGCTGCAGGGATACAGTGAGCAGGTTCTTGCACACAGCAGAAGCAGCACAGACACAGATAACTTCTGGCTGCTCTTCTACAGCTGAATTTCCAGGGTATGCTCATGTATGGCCAAATGCTGACTGTCCTCCTTGTGCCCACACAATGTCCGAAGTGAGCTTGCAAGAATAAGCTGGGTCTAGATTGAGGGACTTGTGCACTTCAGTAGCGTGGAAGAAGAGTCCTTGTCTCTTCCTCCAGGTACTCTTCCTTCAGATTGCAATGCACCTGAGCATTTTTTATCGCTGCACTTTTCTTAAACAGCTTTCTGCTGCTGGATCTTTCCTATGGATGCTCACATGGCTCCTGAGTGCTCAGACACGTCCAGGCTGAGGTGCTACAGTGGCTGTTAAAAGGTCACCTGCTTTGTTTCTTCCATGTATTACAAGAGGTGGCATTTGAAGTGGTGGAGGTTTAGCATCACCTGTCCTTGGATTATATTGGTGATCTGAAATCTTGCTGTGAAGACAGCCAGAGATAAATGCCTCTGTATATTTTAAACCAGACATCTTTGGGTTGCCCTGGATCCAGCATCACACTCTGTTCAGTTTTTTCCTAGTTGTGGAGTGGAATACCTGCTTGGACAGCTATTACCATCTCCTGACTGCAGACTTCCCGTGAAACTGTCTTGCTCCTCAGCCCTCAGAGGTTCAGTCTACAGTTCTTGGGCATGAGGGGACTTGGGTATGCCAGAAGACTGGCTGCCTTGGAGAAAGTCTTCCAGCTTTAGGTGGTATGTTGATCACAGTGAAAGATGCAGCTCACATCATCCCTACTTCTTTATAACTACGTTGGCAGGTGAATTCCTACCAGCTTATTTGCTATGATTTTCCCCCATCTCTTGTGTTCATTTCAGAAGACTTTTGTCTGTCCTTCAGGAACAACTGTGGGAAAACACAGATGGGAGGACTATCAACACCCTTGTGATTTTGTCAGATTAGTCACTTCAAAGCTCTCATGAATACCTCAGCCAGCTAAGCCTGCCCAGGTTCAAAGCACCTCCAAACCCAGGTCCAGGATTTTTTCTTTTCTGTAGAAATGGAATAGAGAAAGTAAGTTAAAATTGAGGCAACTTCTGAATTACCTGTGCAGTGAGGATGTAACATGCAAAGAAGCAAAGAAAGGTATAAGGTTCTCTAGGAACAAAATTCACAGGAACATAGGGAATTTACTTAGGGAATTTTCAGCAATAAGATGGAATACCACTGTTACCACTGTTATTAAAGGGAACTAGAGTTTAAAAAAAATTCAGACAAAAAATGTTTACAGGATATCATCAGGAATATATTGCACTTGTGTAATCAATTTTTCAAATGCAAACAATCATAAAATGTTCCCCATTTTGTTAATTGTTTGGGTCTAAAGGGAAATAATATGCAATATGCTTTTCTACTTTATTTATAGTTTTCATAAGAGGCTGAATGAGTGTTTTCCTTGTGTTGCTCTAGGAATTTGCTTAGCTGATTTTGATGTATAATGTTGAAAGAATACTTTAACAAAGGTTCAGAGGATTTTCTGAAATGGATCTGCAGGCTGATCCATTCATCATCAGACACTCTGGATGGGCCCAGAATATCTCAGGGTACCTCACTGCCAGTGGTGTGACTCTGTACTTTACAGTTCCTTGAATCCATTCTCCTTGGGCTGCTGAATCTGGGGTAGATCTCTGACTTTCTGCTTATGTATAATAACATATGAAGTCAAGTTTGACAATGGCTTTGAATGGAAATGAGTATGTAAATACTATCACAAATATGTATGTTTGGATGCAGCTGAAGGCTCATACATGGCTATAATCATCTTAATTGGATCTCCATGTCCCAGAGATCTAACAGACGAGAGACAGCAGCTGGACAATGGGTAAATAGGAAGGGGGAGGTGGCAGAATATGTGTGACCAATAAATATGATAGGAGATGTGCAATTCCCAGCTGGCCAGGGACAGTGACCACAACTTGCCGTCTGTTCACAGCTAACCCTACACTACACTTCACCACTCACAGGACACACTGAGTTTCTTTCACCACTGAAATCTTTCGATGATACAAAAAAAAAAACCAAAAAAAAAACCCAAAGAAAAGGAAAAAGAAAACAAGTATCTCACCATCCTCCCCTCTCTTTACACATATTTGTGCCAGGTCCAGAAGGAGATCAGGGAAGGAAAAGGCTTTTTGCGCCTGGCATAGCTGGGCAGGGAAGCCCAGGATAAAGTAGCAGAGGTGGCATTCCAGACGTTAGTACATGAAGAATATCGGGTGTGTGATGAGACGCAGCAGGTGGGACGAGGAGATCGATCCTCGCTGGCTACAGCCACGCGCTAACTCTGGTGGATCTCCTCTTGCATCAGCCTCTGGAGGGAAAACTGCAGACACCTGTCCTCCAAACCAGTGATGTGACCAGTGAAAAGAGGGGTGTTGGGAAGGGGAGGGATTGAGGCCACTTTAAAAACAAGCAAAGAATTTAGTTTGGCATCAGTGCTCTGGTACCTCCCCAGGCATGTGCTGGTGCCAGGTGCTACCAGGAGAGTTGTGCTTTAGTGTTCCTGTGTTAGCACCAGCTGCAGAAATCAACACCATGCTGATCCCGTGGGCACTGGGGTTTGCAGCTCCTGCTCACTTCCTGTGCGTCCTTCCTCACCATCCAGAGCACAATCTATACCAACGAGCTTGTGTCAGGACATCTCTGTCCTGCCCTGAACAGTATGATAAAGGGGACAAGGACACCCATTTATGGAAAACCTGAAGCCTAAAGTTGTCCTATAATTGTGTGAATGGGAAAACTGAGGAAGCTTTGTTTCTAATCCAACTTTAAGGTGAGGATCTCTGTGGATTCTCTGAAGCCTTGAAAAGGATTGAGCTCATGCAGCAGTAGGTGTTTTTATTAGACCTATGCTTTTCTTTTTTTTTCTTCCACTTTGTCAGTCATTTTCATAGAAGTCAGAGAAAGTTTCTATTTTGGAGACTTATGTTATATTTTCTTAAAACTGACCTGTGAGTTAAAAAGCTATTAGTAAGGACCCAGACAAATGTATTGGCAGACTAAAAGACAATGTGATCTCACATGCCTGCTTTCCTAAGTAAACCTGTCTAAAAGCCCCAAGGATCATTACTACATCATCTGTTACTTCCATCAACATTTTTTGAATGCAGGAGTGTGATTTCTCCCAGAGCAGATGGGACCTGGCATCTCGTTAGAAAGATTTCTTTGTAGTGATCTGTGCAATATTTGTTCATCCCAAGGGGAACACTGAACAGGAAAGGTAGCTCTATTTTCCACATGTCCAGCTACTCTGAAACCAATGACATGGTCAGCTGAGGTGGCTTGCAGACCCAGCCTGCATGAAAACTGCAGCTCACCACAGCTCCTGTGGCTTTGTGATAGCTCAGCAGCTGCAGAGCATGTTTCTCTGGCTGTTGTGACAGTGTAAGCCAGCTCTCTGGCTCTCCCTTCTGTCTGAAGATTTCCCCATCAGGCGTATTTCTGAGTTCTGTGGGTATCTTTGAGGGAAAAGTCCCTGCAGAAATGGTCCAACAAGTGGCAAAGGTAAAGCTGGCTGACAGGTGATCCTGTAGGGAATTTTAATTGCCTTGGATGCAACTCCAAGAGAAAGCCATGTCCAAGATCTCTGAGACATTAGACTGCATTAACATCTCTCAGTCTCTCTCAAAGCAGGGGGTTCACAGTGTTCCAGACTAAAGTAGACTGCTTCCCACTGATCTCAATAGGAACCAAAGTAGCCCCTGTCACATAAACCACACAAGGAGGCCAAATAGTGGGAAAAAATTGAAATGAAAATACTTCCAATGGCTTTTGCTGATGTTTGAGCTGTGTTGTGGGCAAAGCTTGTTTCTGATTTTCTAATTGTTTTTATGCTTGCCTGATGAGCACATTACATAGCAAAGCCAAATCCTTAGCCCTCTGGCCTCATGCTTCTCCTCTTCACCTCTTGTTTCTTCATACGCAGATCTTCTCAGTTCCCAGCCAAAGCACACCCTGATCCAAGCTTGCTCAGGAGGTGCTTTCTGCCAGAAACTTCCCCTGGGAGATTTAAGAAACAAACAAACAAACCAAGCAGCCTTCACAACATCCCGATGACAAACAAACAAACAAACAAACAAGCACACACACACACCCCCCTGTGTTCCTGAAACAGCATCTGACCCTGCTCTCCAGAGCCCAGGGACAGGAGGTGTACCTTGGTGGTAAACACAGAGCACTGTGTCAAGGTGAATACTCAGAGCAAACTGCAAATCACTGACTTCTTCCCTGAGGAGGCAAGATGAAAACTCCAGCAAAACCCGTTTTGTGCGTCCAGTCCCTCCAAAAAAGAATGGAGTCAGGATGTTGTTCCTGCAGTCATTTCCCACTCGACAAGTGTCTGTTTCCTTCCCTTCCTTCTTTCCTTCTCAGTAAGCAAGACAAAAGCATTTCAGTGGTGTTGGGTCTCTCTTGGAAACCTGCCTCTTCACCACTACAGGTGGGATTGGCAGGCAGTGTGTCCTGGGGCTTCCAAGCTCACATGCCATGTCTCTGGACTACCTGCGTGTTCCTCCTGGTCAGAACTGCCTGTGCTTTGTATTGAAAATGCTCAGAGTCTGGCAAATGGTTCCTCTGAACCTTGCCTCTTGGAGAAGGTCCCACCCTTGGGTCTGGAAGGATGGTTTAGACATTCAGAATGGCCCTGTCTCTGCTTCCTGAGCCCAAGGTCCGTGAAAGGAGGAGTCCCCATTGGTTTGGTCCTATGTATGCTGGATGGAGTAATGTACTACACCACGACAGTGTGGTCCCACTCTTCAGCATGGAGGAGCAGGCTCCTGTGGGGAGGGCCAGGCAAGGTACATTAGTCACAAGGCAGGCAAGTGGTTGTCCCTCACAGGTCTGGCTAGAGCGCTTGGAGATTAAACTGAGATGGAGGAAATTATTTTGTGAGTTGTGACAGTGCAGACTCAATGCTTCACCCTTTTGCTGAAATCACTCCTCCACTCACAACAACCCTGCCTCTGGCCTCCCTTGGTACAGAAGCTCTTCTGGCAGGTCCCTCAGTGTACTAATAGGCATAAATTGCTCTAACTGCTTCTGGGACCTCCACCCACAGCCTCGGCCCTGCCCCAGGAGCCCAATTTCAGCTTATCCTATGGTATTTAGTCCTTTCCTGTGCGAGTGTGCTTGGCTGTAGTCATGTTTCTGATCCTGCCTTCTAGACAGACTTTGAATTTGTGCTCCAGGTAACTTGTATCCTATATCTGTCCTCTGGTGTGGATTGTAGCTTGTCTTTTGCCTTGTAGATGTTCCTGAATGAGTTCTTTGTATGAAGTCAGAACTCATTCACTGGTTGCCTCCTCTGGGGTTGTTGTATCTGGTGATCAGGTGTGGCCCTGCTCCTGGGCATAGTCCAGAGGACAAACTTCTCTGAGGGCACTTGTCAGTGTACACCTTCCTTGGCTGGATGCTCCTGCAGCTCTTCCTACAAAGCTCCTTCATCCTAAACTCTGTCACTAACAAGCACAAAGCTTAGTCATATATATCTATTTTGGGTTTTTTTCCTTTAGTCATGTTGATTATTTTTGTTTTCTGTGTAGAAAGTATTAGCATACTTGTAGGATTTCCTGTGTTAAAATAGGATTTCCTGTAATATTTTTGACAAAAATCTTGATAGTTCTGCATGCAGCTTTGGTATGTTATTCCACCAGAGCTGCCTTGGGACAAGGAATGTCTGGTGGAGTCCGTGCTTGGTCTCTAAACACCACATCTGAGTGCAACACCTCCAGGAAATGTTGGACTTGTCAGTCTAGCATTAACTGGAGGTGGGTTCTTGTCTTTCATGATCCTCTTCTGATGCTGACCCACTCCACACTTCTGCAGTGTGGGTGGTCTGGGGCTGCAGCACAGGGCCTGTGTCTTGGGATCATGCTGTTGTGGGTTGGGGTGAAAGAGCCTGGAGCCCCTGGTCTAAGGGGGCTCACTAACTGAGTGTGCTTTACATATGCTGTGGGCACTGGCCAAAGCTGAAAGTGGGGGTGAGATAGAAACCCGAGTGTTTTACACTGGGAAACAGACAAAAAATGTGGCTACTGCAACAGAAATACCATGCAGGGATGGATAGAAGGCAGGCGGATAAAGAAATAATACGGGGTGCATGGACAGACTTGTAATGTGGGAAGAGCTGATCACTATCACCTAGAAATCCTACACCAGCATAGACCCCCCCCTCCATCTCCCCCAGATCATGCTCCTTCCAGACTCTCAGTCTCAGCCGGTGTTGCCCTTTTAGGGGCAGGCAGGGAGAGCAGAGATAAGCAGATGTGGAGCACACAGTGGATTTTATAATAACATGGTGGTTATAGACAATTGCCTAATGAGGACCAGATGGTCAGTTTTATTTTAAGTTGCCCTTTAACAACATTCCCATCTAAGCTGTGTTTTTTAAGTAATAGGTTTTTAATGAGATGCCCATAAGATCTTACAACACATCAGGTTTTAATCATGCCGACCTATTTAAATGGCAGTGTGTGTCTTTAGCACTCCTTTTACGTTTTTATGGTGTTTAATTCCTTCCCACCACTATTCCTCACCCCAAACCTCAAATGGGCTGTGTCAAAGGGATCATTCCTCTTAGCACTGGATGCTGCCCCTGCTGAACTCATCCGTGCTATTCCAGGCTGAGACCGGGAACAGACCTCCTTCCAGGAGAGAGAAAGCATCTTCTTCCTTCCCTCTGAGGTCAGGGTGCAGCTCTGCTTTGCAAAATAAAAGCTCTGATTATAAATGCTGCTCTTGGATGGGGAAGGCGGGGAGCGGTGTGATTTATCTTGCAAAGATACTGTTATGAAGCCAAGCAAGCATTTGCTTTGGAATGGTGCCTCTAAATCCCCTGGGCAGCACCATGTGGTCATACTGCAGAGGATGTCTGAGAGCCCAGACACACGGCAGACATTTTGATGGTGATAAGCCATAAGGAATCACTGAGAAAATATGTAAACCCCTTGCTGCATTTGCACATCAGGAGGGGGATGTAACTGCAGATTATCTGCACCTCTTAGGTGAGGGCACCAAGGTGAGTTACCTGCCCAAGGGAGAGCAGGGCAGACACCTGGGTTTCATGCTTCTTTACTCCTCGTTTACCAGGCTAGGTCCTGGATAGCACAGGTAGATCATGTCATTTCTGAGAGCTGAGTTATGGTAACCCCACATACAACTGCTCCCTCATCTGAGCAAGGAGAGGTTGTGTGAAGAGGGAATTGGGAAGCATGGCCTGACCACAACCCCAGGTGAACAGAACTCTCCTGCTTCATATCTCAGTGTGAGGCACATGGGTTCCTGTGTTCACCTTTATGATCTATGTCAGCCCACCAGCCAGCCAAGCACTCATTCCCTGGCCTTCCTGGTAAAGATCAATGTGAATTGTGTTTCCCATTGCTGGTGCTCAGCCCAGTAAAGCAAAAACACCCTCGTGTAAAAAAGTCTGCTGTCAGGACTCAAAATGGTGGGTTTTTTCTGTCCTACTTTAGAGGCTTCAGCAAACACTGGACAAAACAACACAGGACTTTCACCTCTCGCCTGTCTGGGGATTTCATTTTTCCTGTTAATGTCAGAGGCTCTGTGAAATTGCAGATGAGATCAAGCTCTGCTTTCCTTCCCAGATTCTTGGTTGCCCTTTGGTGGAGCTTACACTGAGACTGTGACTGTGCTGGCTAAGTGACATCATGTTTCAAAATTTTATTTGCTTAGCTGGTTGTTTTTTTTAAGGGTATCTTGTATGTTTACCCAGTCACCTTCAAGCAGCTGCAAACTTGGACACTTTCCACTCACTGGAGTGGAGGGGAAGGCACATGGTAAATGACATGGAGGTATGGGGGGCATTCACAGCCTTTCCTGTATTTGAAGTAGTTCATTCAGGCAACTCCAGCAAAAGAAATCTTCCCCTTGCACCAGACAGAACCCTGTTTTCATGGCAGTTCTGTACTTAAGAATTTTTGTGGATAGACACTGGGAGGCACCAAGAAGCCCATCTTGTGTAGGGCATAAACCAAAAGAAGCTGTAAGGGATTATTTATTTGTGAGTTTAAGTTCAAATGTGACCTTGGTCACACAAAGAAGTGTGATTCAGGTGGTCACTCTGTATTCATTTCTCAAGTCTCAGTGTAGACCCCAAGTTGTTAGGTGCTTAACAACTGGAGGAAGCCTGGAGAAACCCAGGCTTTGCTGATTTAGCTCTGAGCAATGGCCATGCTGGAGCATGAACAACTCTGAAAGATACAACAATGCAGGTAAGAAAAGCTGGGATGTGAATCCAACTGCTAAACGGCTGCTTAACACCAGTCTTGACTACCCTGGGCTGGACTTGGCAGCAATACTTGTATATAAAAGGTTTCAGTGGTTTTGGGGGAGACACCAGATTTTGCATTTTATCTATTTTAAAGGAGGCTGTGAGCACATTAAAAACATAGATCTGTTGAGAGCTCTCCTAGCAGTGTCCAACTTACAGGCAAGATGTTTTACCTGGTCCTTCCTTGGAGGGAAGAGAATCTGGAGCCACTGATGCTGTCAAGTAGGGTAATCACGACAGATCTTCCCAGGTAAACTCTGGAAGAATAGTGGGGACAGTGTTTTTCTCCATAACAGTGCTTGAAGGCTAATGGTTATTTTGTCTTTCCAAGGGTCCCAGCTGAAGCCTCTGCCCTCAGCCTCAGTTCCAGTGCCATTTTTTGAGGAGACAAGAGAGAAGCAAAGCTCCAAGCTCTGAATCTTTACATAGCTCTTTGGTGAAACAGGAGCAAAAAATGGTCTTCTCCATCTTAGACAGGCCAACAGGTTCCTGCAGTTCCAGGAAAGGGCTGATGGGTTTCAGCCAGGTTGCAGAGTTCTCCCAGGGAAGGAGGAGGAAAAGTAAATACTGTTGGTGATTGAAAATTGCTCTGCAGCAAGAGTGGGGAGATAAAGTGGCTGCAGATAGAGGTTTGCTCTTGAAATAACACCATCAGGAAGATAGTGAGAGGTGCCTCCTGTGCAGGCACCTTGACAGGCAGTGCTGCTCCTTGCTGAGAGGGATGCTCAGGCCAGTGGGGCTGCATGCCCCAGAGCCTTCTTCCTTCCTGGCCTCCCCTTTGGAGGGGTTTGCTGACTCCTGCAGCCTGGCCTCTGGTTAGCTGAGCAGCATCTGTGTGAAGTGGAAAATGTGTGTGAGCACAGGGGCTGGGGCACAGAGCCACAGCTGGGCTTAGGGCCCTGAAGCTGTGTTGTCTGAGCCAGTAGCTGCTCTTTGGGTTCAGGGAGCTTTCCTTGGAGCCGTGGCAGCCTTGGAGGGAAAACAATCAGAGCTGGAGGGTGTGTGTGCTTGTCACAGAGCTAAAGACCTCTTCTTGCCCACCTCCCAGTGATGGGGATGCTTCTGCAGACACAGGGAGTGGTGAGCTCCACTGCCTGATAAGTGGATGGAGGAGCCTCAGCACAGCTGGGAATGAGAAGACACATGGCAAAGTGACAACTAGGGAGATGGAGTCTGGCTGGCAAAGAGGCAGGAGTGGGGAAAACATTGGGATGCCATCCGACGGGGGGTATTCTTTGCCAGGAAGCTGGGTCCTCTGAACCATGGAGATGCTTCATGCCCACAGCACCCATTCCTGAGCTGGAGCTGAGAAAAGGGCAGGGGTGCTCAGCTTTGCACTCCCATGGTAGTGTGAGATTGCTGATGGGTTCAGCCCCTTCCCCGAAGCCGAGGCTTGTTCATCTGGCTTCCTGCTGCTGCAACAGCGGCTGGCAGCCTGAGAAACTTGGTCTCTGCTGGTGATTCTGTTTGGGCACATCAATAATGTTCCCCAGGGACACAAGAGTGCCTGAAACATTCTTGCAAAATGAGGGAGGCTGCAACAAATCTACTGGTGTCAATCCCAATGTTGCTGGGATCTGAGCATTGCAGCTGCAGGAGCAATAGGATTCAGAGGGCTCTGCTGGAAAAATGAGGCATGGAGGGGCTGGCAAGCAGTTGTTGCTAACAGTGTGAGACCTCTGTCCGAGTGGCTCTGAGTCCAGCCATGCCATAGATCCATGGGGCAGCTTCTCATTTTCCCCTTCTGTGGTGATGGAAACATTGCATAATCGTATCTTCCTTCTGGGAAGAGGGGGGAACTGTCATCCCATCAAAGAGAGGGAGACCACCAGACACAGCCCCGAGGTACAAGAACATTAAACCAGGCTGTGAGGAACATTTCCATGAACTGTCTCCTAGGGCCCAGGTCAGAAACTCAGTGAAGAGTCCTTATTTCTCTTCTCCAGAGACTTGTACCAGACACACACCCCAGAGCACAGCACCCATACAAAGCTTTGTAATGCCTTTGATTCTGCTCTGCTGGAGATGATCTCCTCTCAAAGAGTGAGGCCACCCAAATGCACCTACTAGCTTCTGCCAGACTGTTTGTAAGGAGGCATAGGTCCCTTTCTATCCCCTGTGGGGAACACAGTCACAGCCCTAGCAGAACAGTTGGGATGCCCAAGATGAAGCCTCACAGGCTGTGACTTCCTTGGCACTGAGTTTATATTCTGTCTGTGAGGTTCTGTTAGCTGTTTTACTCCAGCAAAGCTTTCTCGTGTTCCCATGGATAGTCTCGAGGCATCTCCAAGCCCAGCAATGTCTGTGGCAGCAGCTCAGACGCTGTGAGAAGTGTGGTTTGATTTTGGCTTGGTGCATGTTAGCTTTTGCTAATCCTTGATCGAGGCTGTGACCCGTGTGCAGCCTGGCCTTAGAGCCTACATGTAGTGTAGTACGTGATGGTGCACCTGTATGTGGATTGATATGGCTGAGTTCATCTCTCACCCTACTGTGAGATCCCCAATACACCCAGATCCCTAAGAGTGACTGTATCCTCTCTCTAAATCCTTTTCACAAGTCTGACAGTAGTTTCCTATCTTTGGGATCTCTTCCTTTTGAGCAAACTCAGTGGAAAGGGCCTGTGGGTTTCAGAGCTGCTAAGGGGAGGGGCAGATGGAAAAGGAGTGAGATTGCATAAGCCAGTTCATTTAGGGAATAATGTTAAAAAAAAAGGCACTTTGTAAAATAGGAGGGATGAGAAGGTGGGGTTTGCAGGCAGCCTGGCAGCCCTCCGGGTTCTTGGTTGGTTGGTTTCAGAAATACAAAGCAAAGTTGTCGGCAAACAATAGACTCTGAGCCCTTGCCACCCATCCCTCTGTGTATCCTGAGAACAGGGTCATGGAAACTTTCCCTTTCTGTTATTGTTTCAATGGAAACACTTTGCCCTCTTCGGCGTTCCTCAGAAAGGATGCATCATGCGTGTAATTAAGCCTCCACGCAAAAGATTTTTCCTTTCCTAGCCAAAGCTTTTCCACTGCAGCTTGACTTCACTGTAAGGAGGACTTCCATCCTTCCTCTACACAGCCCTGGGGCTGAGCCACTGGAGTGAAGGTTGAGTGTCTTCCCATGCAGGGCCCTTTGCTCATGCTGTTTAGGTATGCTCTGGTGCTATTGCTGCTTCCAGTGCTCTGCCCCATCCCTCTTCCTTCTAAGAGGTTGCTCTGCTCTGTGTTGGAAGGGGGCAGGGCAGGATGATGGGTACCAAAGTGCCTGCAGAGCTCTGTCTCACATCTGGCTCATTTTGCTTTCTCAGAAGGTTCTTGCTGAAACTTGTCTGACGGCTGAGGCCCTTCGAAGGGCATGTGGTGTCTCAAGTAGATGCTCTGGTGGCTAATCACATTTCTCTTGTAAGAGTAGGATTCAGTTTTAGACACACAATCCCAAGTGTTGGTGTTTGGCTGTCCTAACATGGGAGTTGGTTGAAAGAAACCAGCTGGGTTAAAAATTAGACATGGCAGAGCAGAAATTCATCACACCAGTCATGTTTCATAGGAAGTCGTGGTAACAGGAGGTGACAAACAACAGCAGGTAAGTCCTGGCTATGGCCTGTGACTGCATGGCACAAAGTGAGCATCACCCTCTGAGATGACTGTACAACCCTCCTGTGGGCTTGGAGGGGATGTGGTTGTTGTCCAAGTAGAGCAAAGCCATGAAGATTTTTGTTTACTCTGTGTCCACATAGACAGATGGGATGCTCTGTTTCCCACCTCAGTGATTACACAGGGGTTTGGCTGGTGCAGCTGGTCATGGGAGCAGAGGATGTGCTTGCATTGCATGCAGGGTGGAGAGCAGACACCGGAAATTTCAGAAATGTGGTGGCTTGCAACACAGTAAAGTGCAGATGCAGATGTGCTTGCAGTCATGCAAGAGAAAAGGGAAGTAACGCGATCTCAGGCATCAGCAGAGATCCTCCTGGAAGCCAGGAAGGAATTAGCCCAATCCTTTGCTCCTTTTAGCCACACAGAATTGGCCCGGTGTGTTGTGGCAGTTTATTGCTTTCCTCTGAGGCATTAAGTTTTGGCTGTTGTCAGAGAAAGGATATCACATTGGTTTGGGATGGAAATCTTCATTCCTGCGAGAGGAAGTGCCAATATTTCATTGGATGAGAATGTACTGGGGCCAGAAAAGCTTTTGCCTCAATGAATTTGCTTTTCCCAGGAAAGGTCAGTCTGAAGGGAACAACCATTTGTACCCCATAACTTTCTACCTGCCTTGCTGCTGGATGCGTGGCTGTAGAGCATAGGGACAAGCAACCCCAAACGTCAGTCCTCATTTGATCCTAGTTAGCCACCTTAGCAGTGAAACTGATCCCCTTTGGCTCCTGGTGGGGGCTGTATGGGCAGAATTAGGCTCAACTGCCAAAGTTCCCAATGCTTTGAAATACCTCTGTTGTAATGAAAAATGTCTGTGCTTATGTTGTGCGTTCAGGGTTCAGGCCTATGAGAAGTTCAGGACATGAAGGAGACTGACTGGGTTTCCCATTCCACTCCTCTCACTTTCTTTGGCTGTTTGACCTTTTTGGAGTTAATTTGTTTGTTTTCTTCTGTATTGTGAATCAGATTCAGACTTGGTGTGACTGTGTAGGAGCTGATGGAGTTACTCCCAGGCTGAACATTTATTTCTTTAGTCTTATCTGAAGAAAGCAGTTCATATGCCTGTAAATTGAGGCTGTGTATCTTTTTCTCATGTGTTTTAGTTCAGCTCTTAAAAAAAAAAAGGCTTTGTTGGAAAAATGCAAGATCAGTCAAATGAGTGCTCAGATGATTCCCTTTCACTGCAAAATTCGCAACTCCTGACTTTTCCTCCAAACTGCATGCTCACCCACTGAAGCTGCAGATTGTGCTGGTTTCATCACTGAATAGTGCTAGTGCCTCAGCTGAGAAAGAGAGTGAATGGTAGAAGCCAGGCTCTGCAGGTGGCTCATGTTCAGCCTCAGTTTCTTCAGCCAGCTTGCCCATTGAAGTGGGACAGGTCCCACCTCTGCAGAGCAGGTCCCTGTCACTTCTTTTAATTAAAGAACTGATCCCCAACTCTGACGCCAGTGGGACTGGAAATAAAAATGCCTCTTGAAAGTGGTGATGTCCTTTTGCACAGCTTGGAATCAACAGCATGGCAGCGATGGTGACATGAAATGAGCTTGTCTTCTGTCCCAGGTGTCACTGCACCAGAAATCCTTGCATACCGAGTCTGAAAGTGACCTGCTTCCTGGGTCTGCTCCCACTTAGCCTGGATACCCCACTTATCCAAAATGTTGGTCATTGGTAGATTGGGCATCAAATATAGCAGACCCCAGATACGCTTCCAGTTCCATGCCCACTGGAGTGGGTGGGCATAGCCCTTTAGGCTGTCCAGGCCACAAGTCAGTAAAACTCCTCTCTGGACTTCGTCATTCACTTGGGACAGAGAGATCAGCTGCAATGTGAAGTTCCTGCCCAGACCTGGCTCCTTGAATTCTGGGGGCAGAAACTCTCCCATTATAGGAGGGCACAGTGACCTACTGCAGCAAGGCTCTAATAAATTGCATATCACTAATGACTGGCAATGAACAGGTTAAAAGTCAAAATGCCAGCATAGCCTTGACTGTGCCTCCTTTTGAGTTCACAAGCTGGTGGAGCTGCAGTATCTACAGACCATATCGGAGCATAGCATCATGTAATGCAACCTTGGAGCAAAAGAAGGTAAAAAGGAGGGGAAAAAAAAAAGGTTGGGTAATGATGGAGAGTAGAGGTCTGAAAGGGAGAAAGAAAGGAGAGAGTAGGCATGAAACAGAGCAAATGCTTGGTTTGGAGGAAGAAGAGTTGGCTTGCCAGGTAAGGAGTTTTTTTCAGCTCCAACTGCTCCCCAGCTCTAATTTATACAATATAAATAATTAAAAGCTGTGCAGGCCCAGTGCTAATCCTTGTGGTATTCCATAAGCAACTTCCTTCCCGCTTAGAAAGAATTCCATTGAGAATTATCTGACAGTTCTTGCTCTGCAGCCAATTTTCCACTCCTGTCAGTGCAAGTAGTCTGAGCTCTCCTTTTCCTCGGTTCAGCCTTCCCCAAATTGCATGGCAGAAAAAACCCATAATGTGAGGTCCACTTCCTCTCATTCTGGAGTTATCTGTGCTGCTAAAATCTCACTGCAGACCTAGAGGGGAGAGGAGGAGGTCTTGTGGAAAAGCTGTGATTTCTGAAGGCAAATTCAACCACACCACATCAATTTGGTCACATAAATCAGCTCTACAATGGTCCTGCCTTCCCACGGTAGCCAAAGTTTGACAATCTAAATTGATACGGTGCTGTGCTGTTATCTCAGCAGCACAGGGTGCTACTGGAGACCAGTTCAACCTGTTCAAATGCGTTCTGTGGTAACAGCAGTAACAGGATGGAGACCCTCAAATAAAGAAGAGGTTGTTCTTTCTTCCCTTCACTGTACTAAATTTAATGGATCTGCCTAGCTGTCACCAGGAATATATGGGCTTAGAAGAAATTACAGAGAAATAGTAAAACTAAGTGGCATGTATCCCATGCATAAGCTGGAAGATTTCTTCAGTGCTTTGGGCAAGATGGATTATTTGTGGCCTGTAAAAGTTGGGATGTAACTCTGAAAAATGCTTCTTAGCTGCACTCCCTCCTTGGCACTGGGGGACAGATCAGCTCTAGGCAATCTTCCCCCAGAGAGGGAGCCAAGCCTAAAAAGCTATCAGCCATGTGTTGCTGGAATGGCACACATCTAGTCTGCATGGTAACATTTTGCAATGGAGAAGAGAGAAAATAAAAGTGTATTTGGGGAAATGGGTTGTAAAAGCTGAAAGAGACTTTTCAAGCAAGAAATTACTTGACTGTGAGCAAAGGTGTAAGATTATCACACAGTTAGAAATTCGGGATCCTTGCAGAACTCCTATGCTCAGGCTTTCTAAGAGGAAGCGAGTAAATTCCTAGTCGCTGAGTTAGAGGTTAGGACTCAAGAAATTGATACGAACTGGCTCAACTGCAAGAAGTGTTTTCAACAGCAGGTTGGAAAACCAAGTATGACTTCAACAGCCAGTTCTACAGGACTACACCAACCAGTATCACCCTCTGCCCTTACTTATTGTCCTTAGTAATTCCAAAGCAGAATAGCTGAGGAGCTTGCTTTTCCATCTGGGCTGACAGGCTGTCGTGGTGTCCCTGCAGGTACAAACAATGAAACACACACTTACCTACAGACCCTGGATAAGACAGTGGTGGTCTCTGCACCTCATCTGACCTCAGACAGATGGTCAGGTCACCACATCATCCATGCAGATGTAGGTTTTTTGGGAGAGGGGTGGGAATATTTGAATTTCTTGCCCAGTGTGAAGGACACACAATTTAAAGGGGAACCTTGTGTGTGTGTTTTCATTTGACATTTGAGACTCTATTGTTTGATGTGCCACTAACAGACTATGACCTGCTGGTCCAGCTTTGCCTTTGGTTATTTCCTGCTCTTGAGACACTGGGCAAAGCAAATTTAGGAGGAAGGCAAGATCTTCCAAGTGAAGATTCAGTAAGGACAGCAGTGAGGCAGCTGTGAGGTGAAACTCACATCAGTGTTTCTGTAGTGAGGACAATACTCTACTAGTAACACAACTGCTCCCATAAAAACCCAGGACATGTGCTGTGTGCTCTGGCCAGTCGCCGCTAATGAATCATCCAGCTCCTGGATCGCTCCCATGAAGGGGATGGAAAATGGATCCAGTCCAGAGAGATCTTGGAGTTCATTGCAATGTGATAACCCTGTTTACAACTTTAAGAACTCCAGCAATTCAGGAGGTGCTGGCAGAACATCTGCTCATTGTAGGATCTTGCCAGCCACTCTTTGGAAATATTAGGTCTGTGCTTCGTTTGTCCAGTTGAGATGCCTCAGAAACAGCACATTGTTATGTCCTAAGACTAATGGGTCTAGAAAGAAGAAAATCCATTTCTCAGTGGAAACTGAAAGCTCTGATAAACATTCAGCAAGTTTTAGCTCATGTAAATATCCCCGGGCAGAGCAGCTGGGATCCAGGTGCTATACTGCCAGTATGGTTCTCCTTTTTTCTAATTTTTCTTTTCTTGCTCATCTACCTGTAGAAACTCTGAAATTACTGGAGGAAAACATACCTGTGGAAGGTTTATGATCAGGCCTGAAAAACTTTCCCAAGCACATGTATTAAGCTGTTGGTGCACATTTTCTGCAGGAAACAGATATGGAGAAGAGGTGAATAGGGATGAAAATAATCCTGGGGCTCACCAAAAGAAGATACTATAGATGATTTGGGAATAAATGAAAACCTTGGCTATACAAGTTGCTGTTATAGAGTTATCCAAGGGCAGATGACCACCCCACATTTCTGTTGTGGTGGAAAACTCTTGAAGTTCCCAGCCTTTTGTCTGTGAGAAGGAGTTGAGTGGCACAGGCAGGACTCTGATAGGGGACCATCCTGAGGGTGGTCTGGTGAGCTGTGTTGCCTCTTGCAGCCATGCAGTGACCAGAGAGAGACATCAGTCTGCCTCTAGGGAGAGGCTGGTGCAGAAGCAGAGCTGGGATCAGAAAGGGAGCTGCCTGGTTGCCCTCACACTGCTCCTGACCACCCCTTGTTCCCGAGGGATGGTGGGGATAGGCTGTGCCCACAAAAGGAGGAGGGCTGCAAGAAGGCACACCATGTTCCACCAGCAATGCCTGTGCCGTTGCCCGTGGCTGAGGTCCTGAGTGCTCCCAAGCTGCTGAGGATCTGGTCTTCCATCAGCCACAAGGGCAAAGCCAGCTTTGGGGAGCTTTCCTCTCTCAGGGGACTGCTGGTGGGAGGCAGAGCCCCACAGGGGAGCCTCATGGAACTCAGGGTGACACAGCCAGGCGCGTCCTCCTCCCTGTTCCACTGACCAGGAATGGGATGCTGGAAGCACTGGAGCTCTGCGGCCATTTTGGGAAGCTAACATATCATTTAAGGTCAGCCCCAGTGCCGTTTGGAGAGGAGCTAGTATTTCCTTGACTGAAACAGTGAGTTCTGAATGTAATTACAGGATTAAAGGCATGTTCTGGGGCTGAACTCATGATTTATATGCAAAGGGTATACTTTCAGTCTGTTTACAAGGTGCTCTTGGCCCTTCTTAACCCCTTCTTTGCTGAATACAAATGGTGATTGGGTTATTCCTGTTACGGTGTTCATGCATGGAGTGGAGGGATGGTCACCAGTGGGGACAGATTAGGGAGCTGTTGGCTATGTTCATCCCACAGAAGAGCGGAGTGACTGTTCTGGTTTTCTCCTTTACTCTGTCCCAGCTGACAAAAGCCCCAAAGCAGAAAGTCCCCTAACAAACTCTTAGCTGATTGTCATTTATCTAGTTGAAAATCTCTGGTTGTTTCCAAGAACCTTTTTTCTTCCCAAAGGCTATTTGAGTGGTGGTCCCTGCACAGTAAGTTTGGAAAAGACAATATGAAGATAAATCCTGACACGTGGCAGATAATCCCTGTAGAAATTTCTCTGGTGATTAATTTGTTGAATTCACCAGTTTGAGGTAAAGCCAAAACCTGTCATGGAGAAAGGCTGCCACAACAAAATGCAGGCCAGCAATTCCAGGAAACTGACTTCATGTCATGACTACCTCTCTTCCCTGACTGCATAGGTATCCAATGATCTTATAGCCCTGGCAAGAAGACAACAAGAACTTCTTGCTTTCTTGTTTTTTTTTCTTTAGTGCATAGCATGTGCTATGACTAAATGAAGCATCTAGAGTAGGTCACCTGAATATGGGTTCAGTCTTACTCTAAAGACTGTAAAGGATGGAAAATCTGCTGCAGTTCCAATGAAATTATTCCAAAAGTGAGTGTACAGTTTTCTAAATTTGCATTTTATATCCACAGAGGTGTCAAATTTAATTTCCTGCTGTTAGCTTCAGGAATGACTGTCCCAGTTTGCTGCTTTTACCATAGCATTTCTTTAAGAGCTCTGGTTGATTCAGAGTCACTCACAGTCTACATCACTGCTACTTTAGATGGAGGTGCACTTGTTGGAGATGGATGGGTTACATTTTTCCAAGAGGATACATGTCGCAGTGTCGGACACGAACACGCAGATTCAAACAGCAGGTAGCAGGTCAGCCACCGAGCAGAGCGAAAAGGGCCCTGCCCACCTTTATTATCACACTTTTATACCTCTTCTAAAACAATCATACATTGGTAGATGAGGTTAACACCTCTAGCATTTTACAGGATAGGAACACAGTCTATCACCTTTCTCCACCTTGGAGAAAGGAATGAACAACAATGTAAAAGTTCAGTAAACATCCTTAGCCGGTTAGAAAACAAGAGCTATGTTTATAGAAAGAGCATGAGAACTTCTACTACAAAAGTAAAAACATGGAGCACTGTGAAAACCAGGGCGACAGATACACAAAGTAGAACTGACACTCCTCTTTTTGTCTAGTTTGTAATTTACTGTTTCCAGATGGAACAAGGTACCAAAGCAAATCAAGCATTTTTTTGCAGGTCCAGGGCTTTGAGTTCAAATTTTCTTTGACACTTCCAGCAAAAGCTTCCTACCAAACTGTGAGTAAAAAAGCTACCTTGTGGCTCTGACTGGGCAGATCAGAAGTGATGGTGATCATGTGTCTCATGTCTTAAGAGGAGCAGCAAATCTACTAGGCATAGAGGGCCTGAAAAGAAATATTATCTACAGTTTACAAGTGGAAATGGATTTTGTTTTCATTCCTCTAAAATGGTTTGTGGCCTGCTGAGGAATGGACCTGCTAAACCTCAGTCTTGTGTCCCCAGAAGCAGGTGCCCCATGATCTACGACTGCAGCCTGTGGTGTGGGCAGACAGACAAGGAAACATTCCTGCAGGAAAGTCCTGCCTAGGCTGGGTAGGCTGGGCACTGGGTGTCAAAGAACAGCTATGCCAGGTTTGTCCCAAAGCAACTGTGGTCTTTCTTTCCTCCCACTTGAACAAACTTGTCAGTTCTGTATCATGCTTCTGGGGCTGTCCCAAGCCTTGGGGAAGAAACACTCCTGTCCTTGCTCTTGTTTCCTCTGCAGTCTTTGAGGAATGGGGGTAATGTGGATTTTTCTGTAAGCAGCAACCCAAGAAACAAAAGCAAGAGGAGACATGCAGGCCTGGGAATTCATGTGACCAATGGGCCAAATTGATGTCATGCTCCAAATGTGAGAATTTTGTGTGGAATCAGTGCCTAGAGCAGTTTATGATTGGCTTAATGTGTCCTTACAAACAGAAAGGATTTATGGAGCTGGGAAGCCTTCATGTTTTTTCCCAAGATAAAGAGCATTGTCTAATGAGAGAGGAGGCTATTTCATGCTTGCTATCTCTGTCTAGATTGTTTAAGGTTAACTAACAGACAACCCAAAAGTTGGATGCAGGTCCTAGTATCCAGGTCACAGGAGGACCTACCATCCTGGGAGTGTGTGTTTTGGGAGCAATGCAGACCCATGCTAGGTCTCGTAGGGTACATTGGTAAGGCTGCAACATTAACATTAACATCAGGATTTACCTGGTCCCTGAACACCTGGCAGGGAATACAACACTTTCTTAAAAATTTAGGAGTTATCCATTCTTGGCTTAAGCTGTGGTATTGCTTAGCTGTTTTTGTTGGCTTGGCAAATCTCCAACCACCTAGACACCCATCTATTTTCTGTCTATAGTACCAATGCCCCAAGTAGCCTAAAGCACTGGGTTCCCATCTGGAAGACCTAGACTTCTAGGGAATGATGAAGCAGAGGACATTAGAAACCCTATCATTTGTGTGCCAGGGCAATGTTGTCATTACCACAAGTGTGCAGTGATGTGTCCATCTGGCTCTGTCCCTTCGCTGCTAATAACCAGCTGAACAGTGATAGTTGGTTGTGCATGGAAGTGGGTTTTAACAGGGCTACATGCTTGTATCTGTGCCCATATTATCTCTGAACAAAGAGGAAAGGCAAATTGGAAGAAAAAGGAAAAGCTTTCTCCCAAAGATGGTGACTACGCAAAAGACAGGGTTTATGGTGAATGTCCAGCTGAACACACATTCCTAGTGCAATGGTGTGGTTAGAAGAGCTGACACAATCCTTTGAGTAATAGAAACATGAAGGAATTCTGCTGATATTACACCAAATAAAGATGAAGTGAATAGAGTGCTCTGCTTGCAAACTCAAGGTCAGGAGATCAGAAATATCTGGAAGCAGTCTTCCTGTGCAACATTCATTTAGACATGGTGGTATGTGTTTTTTATTTTTTTACTCCTGTGAGGTTCCTGAATGATTTGGGGCACAGTGGACATTGCTCACCGGTGTACGT
This sequence comes from Monarcha castaneiventris obscurior, assembly GCA_026261815.1. Taxonomy (NCBI): domain Eukaryota; kingdom Metazoa; phylum Chordata; class Aves; order Passeriformes; family Monarchidae; genus Monarcha; species Monarcha castaneiventris. Next base: position 7,367,514 of record JAMPIT010000467.1, read on the forward strand.
TTGAAATCCATCTCCACTTGAGTTCAACTACAGAATGAATGCTTCAACAGGGCTGTTGGGAACCAAAGAGAACACATGGTGACTGCTGATGGAAGCTCTTTGATGGACTTGCCCAGCTTGATGCTTTCCTGTCCAGGGTACCATGCATTTCAACTTCCCATTGCACCTCCCGTACTCTGACATTGACCACCTGATGGGCTGGGATGCTCTTTCTCTCACTGTGCAGATGAAATGGGATGGTTGCGTTTTTAAGTGGTGCAGGAAGAATCTTTGTACAGGATGAAGGAAACTGGATTCCATGGGCTTCCAGTATCTGAGAAAGAGAGACGATACTTGGAAGGCTGAAGCAACTGCAGCTTCCTTGGGCTCTTCCAGCAAGCATGACACAGAAGGATTGCCTTGGGTAGCAGTGAGAGCACTTTCTGTGCCACAGGGACAAGCCCCAGCACTGCTTCAGTCTTTCAGGCAGGGATGCTTTGGAAGTCTACTCTGCCTGTGGCATTCTGGTACAGCAGGGAACTTGCAGGCCCTCAGCTGGGGCAATTGCAGGAAGGGGAGAGAGATGATCCTGTGGCTCAGCCGCTAGTCTGGGTCTTGGGAGCCATAGGTTTAATTCTTGGCTCTGCTGCTGTCTCCCAGTGGGCAAGGCTTGGAGTGGCACTCTCTCCAACTCTGTTTCCCAACTGCTCATTGCATGGTATCATATTATTTTAAAACCCCAACCCATCTGCAGTAAAATGCTTCATATTACATGACAGCCCACAGCTTTGCTTGTGTCTTCAATGGGTAATTTGCAAGAGGACATAAGCCCCAACCAAAATCCTGAAGCCCCTGGCCCCCCAACATTGGAGTCTGGATCCTGCAGCTTTCGTGAAATTGAAAATGAGGTGCTGCAGCAGCTGAGTCAGCGATCTCTGATAATGTTGCTGTGGTGAAACTTCCTTCTCTGCATGGAGTTTTCATAAAGCCTGCTCAGTACTTAACTGTCATTTAATGCCACAAAGTATAGCTTGAGTTGGACTTCATTTGAAGCTTAGACCCTGCTGGGATGGGGTACCCGAGGTCTGGGCTGGTGAGGTGGGGTCCTCCCTGGAAGTGCAAGAGAGATGGGCAGTTTGTGTTTGTGTCTTATTAACGTTCATTGATGTGGAGGGAACACTGAGGAACCGGACTCATTCCCTTCCCCACTCCTCTCTCCTTTTGCTTGTTGCTATTTAAACCACAAAATTAAGAGTAAGCCAGCCAATTTACAGTCTCCTGCAAGACAAAAATAGGTGGATACAGAGAGATGACTGCAAAGGCACAAGACCATATGGTCTCAGGGTTTCATGACAATCTTTGCGGGAATCTCAGTCTTGGAGAAATTTAAAGAAGGATTTGTCAGGACTGATGGTACAGTCACACCTGTACCACAACACTTGGCCCTGGACACGCTTTTGGCAATGATACATAGCCAAAGTGGGAGAACAGACAAAAAACCTGGAAGTGAGCCGGAAAAACTGTGGAAGTATGAGAAGATCACCAAATTGAAGGACAGCTGGCTGGGGAAAGAAGTGACAGAAATCTGTGCTGCAAACAAAGGACATAACCTTCTTCAGGGGATGCTGAGGGTCCAGAAGAACATCATAAAGTTGAAGAAAAGGATTGCACAGACATATGCCACAGTGGGACAGCCAGACTTCCTCCCATACAAGCTGCCATCTTTTGGGACAATATTTTTGCACCACGGTTGAGCCTTTAAATCCTGAATGGGACCAGGGACACTTTGCAGCTGACATAGGAACACCCTACAGCACTGGAGCTCCAACATGTGAGATGTAGTCCGATCAATGTGGAAGAAGGATGGGGAAGAGGGAAGCCTTCCCAACAGACACCCCAAAACCCTGTCCCTGTCACACTGTGTCAAAAAAGCTGAGAGGTCATCAGGTGAGTTAAGAAGTAGCCAAATTTTACCCCAGTAGACAGAGTCAGAAGGCAAATTTCTGGCCGTTTCTTTTTCTCTTTTTCAGGGAACCACCATCATTTGAGCTATTTTAAGACCAGACTGGATCGAGCTCTAGGAAATATACAGTAAGAAGCTGCCCCAGGACTGGCAGGGAAAGATGCCAGCTGGTCAAAGTCTTTTTAGTAATGTCGCTGTTTGTATGAATGTTTATATTTCCTTGCCAGCCCTGTGGACAATTAAGAAAAGGCTTGGCTGAGATTTGAGCTGTCATTATTGGTCTAGACTCTGGATTGGCTCCACATCATAAAAATCTTGAAGATGGAGCGAGCTGTATGAGGCAGTCATTTGCAAACTGTACAGAGCATTTTGCAAATCTATAAATACAGCTGGTGAGATAAACAAAGGAAACGATGCACAAGAATGCTCCCTTGTGCATCCATGGCCAATGGCTTCACCAAGAGATTGCATGTCAGTCACTGGGAGACCAGTCAGCAGCTCTGCTCTCTATACATATGCTTCCACTGGAAAAAAAAAAAGACAGCAGGAGCTCAATTTTCTTTTCTGGCTTTGCCTTAAAAGCTTGTTGAGTTTCTCTGACTCCCGTTGCTGTCAAGTGGTGCTTAACACTTCCAAAAAATTGCTAGCACAATCGCTGGAGCTTTGGCAAATATCTGGACTGTTAGATTTGACCACTGGAAAGTGATTTGTGTCTTACCTCCACGAGCCCAAAATCTAACATAAGGTAGGGGAAAGTTGGAAGGGGAGACTGACGGGAAGTGACTCATTGGAAGTCACTCAACCATGTCAAAGCACTGCTGGGGACTAGAAGATAGTTCTGAGATAAATGGGAACCTGATCTTTTTTCCCCCACTTGGCCTCTTCCTTGGCTTTGGGGACAGAGTTTTGTTAGCACTCAATGGTGAAATTCATGGGTTGGAGGCTTGTTTTCAATTTCCTATTTCCACTGTGCTGGTTAGTGAAACTTCCGCCTGAAGAGAGATCCAAAATTTGCCTGGGGTGAATGACATCAGCCTGATCTCATCTCTGCTCATTTATTTGTACTGGTTATCTCTGGCTTCAGTCTTACTTCATTCAGATAATTGCATACACTCTCCTTAGAGACTCACTAGTTCTGTCACCAGCCTTGCCAGCAACGCCCCCTCCTCGTGTTACCTCATTATTATTCATGCTAATGAGGAGGGGGAGGAAATAAACCAGGGTAGACTGAGGCTCATGGACTTCTTTCTCCCTGCCAGTATCTCTTTAGGCCCTGTCCCAGTACCATTTTGTCCAGTGGAAAGTGCTTTCCCAGTGCTGTTCATCTGCCCTCTCCTAAGCCCATGCTTGGGTCTAGGAAATGGCTTGGATGGATGTCTCCATTAATGCCTGGATAATATATCTTAGGCATTTGTTTCTACCCTGCAGATGGACTTTGCAGTCACCAGGTTATCTGAGAAAAGTATCTTGCCCTCTGCTTTATTATGGCTTGTGTTTTCGTGCCAGTTCCTATCTGTATAGTAAAACCACTGAGGTGGAAGATGCTCTTTGGAGACGTGTTTGTGCTGGATAGAGATGTGTGTGTACAAGCTCTGCCACAGCAGAGGTATGAACAGCCTTGCCCCACTCCCCAGACTCATCAGGTGGTGGGACTGACTGATGGAATTTCATACCTCTGTATCACACCCCTTTGACAAGGGTGGTCAGAAGCAGGGAGAGCTTTTGTAAGAGAAATAGGCAGACTAGAACGGTTCAGCTGGGAAGCAAGGTGGCCAAGGGAGGATTTTATAAATATCTGTAAAAGCAGGAAAAGCATGAAGAACAAAAACAAGCAAGGAGACAAATATAAACTCCCAAAAATTAACTAAAGGAGCTCCTTGCCACAGGAGGCTAGGAAGGGTAAAAATCTGGCATGGGTTCAAAAACTAACTGGATAAATAGAGGACTTTTTAACACTGAGCCACTGTCTTACTGGAGAGTGGGAGAACACTCTAGGGAAGCATCACTGTGCACTTGCCTGGCCCTTATATTCTTCTCTGGGCACCTGTTACTGCACAATGTCAAAGAAAAGGTATAGGGTCCTCTGGGCTGATCAGATCTGGTTGTATTCATGCGCTAATGAAATCAGCACAGTCCCAACCATGTAGTGAGTGCCGAGGGTCTGGTCCAAAGCGTGGTCTGCAAGGTAGCTTGGAGCAAAGCAGGGAAATCAGATCTTGCTTGCTTAAAATCAAAACCAGGCTTAGAAAGCAATCCCAGAGCAGGAGCGCTGTTCTCCAGGAAAGTTTCCAAAACCAACTCCTGGCCTTGGAGAATAAGATGGCAAGCCACCAATAAATAAATAAGTAGATAAAGAAGTGAATGCAAAACCTGTGAAGAAATCTCCCAGAACAAATGGCAAGAATACTTCCAGTTTTCAGGCCACCTGCTTGTCATCTATCACTTAGAAAAAATGAGTGTTCTTTAAATATTCATATGGGGAAAACAGACCCACCCTCCTGGATTTCCATGGTGATTTATGCTGCGGCATTTTCAAGGTCATCCATTGCCTAAATCTCCTGTCTGTCTGAGGCCTGGGTCTTGCAAGGAACCCGATCCCCATGATCATATATATTAGAAGGGATAGAGCCTGTTTCCATATGTGTCTTAGTGCTGGCATCTGAATTTTAAATGAATGTGCTGATTCCTAAGTCTGTACTCAGACACCAGCTTTCTCCTTTGGCTGTTCCAGCTAAGGTTTTTATACGAAGCATTTTCAGTTGAGGAGCTTTCAGTGGCAATATTCTCAAAGACACATCTTGGAGTCATATTTCAGGCTCTTAGGGCTGGCTCATAAACCCTCCCTGTGGGTTGGAACTTGATATGTCCAAGTTGTGTTCCTGTCCCATAAGGAAACAGAGGTATATTAAAGGAGTCCTGCCACTCTGGGAAATCAGGATTGAGATAAAGCCAATACATGCATCCACTGGTGTTTTGTTGCTTGTTTGTTTATTTTTTGAAATAAAATTAAGAGTATATAGCATGTGATGCTTAGCATAGGAAAGCTTGGGATCAGTGAATAGACAACAAATTTATTTTCTATTTTTAGACTAGAAGGGTTCATTGCCTTTCAGGAATGAAGCAAGAAAGGTTGGATAAACTGCTCTCTGGAGATGCTCATTTCCCTGTCCACTAACAGAGCTTGCACAGCCAGATATAACAGTAATCAGCCCTGCCCTGGCCAAGGGTAGGTCTGCAGAGATCTAGTGTGGTCAGGGACCTGGAATAGGGACCTTAAATACCTCTCACCTTCAGCCTCTACTGGAACATCTCGAGGTTCTGCCTTCTCTAGCATGCACAGACCAGGCTTTACCCTGGAGCTCTTGGAAAGTGGGAGAAGGGCATGACCAAATTCGACTGCAGACTTAATAGCCACTGTGGTTGTCTTTGAGGATGGCATATGAAGTATTGCCAAATGACCAAAGAGAAACCAGGAGTACATTGATTTCAGACAGCACTTAACCATCCTGATCAGAAAAATCCCTAATGCTGTACCAAAAGTTACCTTGTTTGTTTCTTCAAGTGGAAAAGATAATGGAACTATAATGGATGGGGATTCCCCAGGGTTTTTTTTCCTCCCTCTCTTTCTTTCCCTCATTAGACAAAAATCTGCTTTGTCAGTACCTTTTCTGAGCACCCTAACAAATATACCTGTCTGTGACAGACCTCTCAACACAGGCTTTTATGTTTTGCTGCGTGTGAGGGGAAAAATGCCACAACAACAGGGCAGATCTATTAACTCTTTTGGGACTGACTAAGACATCAGGTTGTGATGAGGTGCAAAGCAAGGGAACCTGCACAACACATCCCAAGGAGCTGATCATTAACAGGGGGAACAGAGCAGTGACTTGGCCCCAAGAGCAGCTCAGGACTGGGTAACTTGAAATTGCCCACTGCAGCTACAGCCTCCTTTGCCTTCAGCAGGGAGGTGTGGCCAGAGCAGGCCGGTGCTGATAGATGTACCCTGCCAGGGCAATTGTGTGTGCATGAGTAGGAAGGAGAGCTCCTCCTCTGAGCTCTGCACATCCACTCTGCACCTCTGCATCCTGCAGCCAAAGGCACACCATGGCACAGAGGAGTGACAGCATGCATTCTGTATGACTGTGCTCTCTGTATTAGTTTTTCTCCTTAATAAAATCCAGCTTTGGAAAAATTGGCTTATTTTGCTGAGTTCAGATGCGAGGGCCTTTCAGCTGAAGTTGGAAAAAATGAAGGAATTTCTTTCTTCTCAGTGTTGTTTAACCTTACCAGTAGAGCTGAAGTGAGCTGAGAGAACAGGAAGAGAAATGGTATTTTTGCTGGTTCTGTACCTACTGGTGGTGACCTCATAAATGGACTTGTCTTGATCTCCCAGAATACAAGCTTATCTATTGCCATGAAATTCGCCCCATAAAACATGAAGCCACAATTGAATCCTCATTTGTATTTTCTGAAATGAATATATGTCCTTGTCTACCAGGATACCTGTGTCCTGGTGGAGAATTTTTACCCCATTTATTCTTGGTGTACCATGCTCTCCCCACCAGACTTCCTGCTTCATTCTTGGTTCACTCCTAGGATGAATTCATGATAGCAACCATCCTCTCTGCCTTCTAAGCTGCAGGTATGTCAAAAGAGTAAGGGACAATATTCAGGTGTGAACAAGAGTGTGCAAGGGGGGAATTGGGTAAATTAGCAAAGGTCAAACAGAGCTGGCAGAGATACCCCTGATCCCCCATGACTAAAAGAAACAGATTGCTCTTCCCACCATGTTGAAAAGCCAAGGATCTTGCTCAAGACTTGGAGTTACCAAGGCCAGCATCCTGTGGGAGCAGGAGCTGTAGGCATCAGGCACTGCAAAACCCATCTCCTCTCCCCACTCCAGATTAGGACATGCATTCTGCTGCTATTCCTCTGATATGTACTTTACTCTGAGCCATCTGCAAATGAAGGAATAGTCTGCTGCTGGTGAACTTAATCCAGGAAGCTGAGGTGAAATCAGACCACAGTTGTGCTGCATGCCTTGTGGGTCTCTGCTACTTCAATTAAAGTAGCAAACCAGCATATTTCCTGTCTTTATCTCTTTGCCTTTATGTGTATGTGGAACAGAACAGAAGCCAAAGAAAATAATCCAAAACTTTATGCACTTTTTTTTTTCCCTACTGTTTTCCTCCAAGGATACACCTAGAAAGACTCTTCCTGCTTTCTGTAATGTTGGATGAAAATCTGAACGGAGAACTTATGTTAGGCTATAAATCATGCACATATTTGGTCCATACATGCCTCTGGCATGGCATCATCTTTCATTATGAACGCAATTATCAGGAAAAATTGGGAAGGCCAGTCCATATTTTCTTCTACACCAAACCATTCTCTTTGGCTTCCTCACTTTATCGAGTTTCAGCTTTTAAACCAGGTATCTGGAGCACAGTATTAATCAAGCCAGGCCAGCATGGAACTGACCAAAGCCTAGAAAACCCATCTCAGAAATAGGGTGGATTATGCTGAGCTCTGTGCTGTCTCAGCCAGCTGGCAGTGACCTTTCTGCCTCTGTTCCATGCTCCAGTCACTGCTGCAGCATCAGTTTGGGAAGTGGTGTCCATCCCTCCAGAGCAACACCAGCAAAGGCAGACCAGTGCCTCAGGATGCTGCACGGTTGTCAGTGTGTGAAGTGCGTGGCCTGAATTGTCCTCTGGCAGGTGCTGAACTATTTCCACTGGCTGAAAGAGGTGCCTGAAAATGGGCCGTGACTGAGCACTGGTGTTAGAGAGAACAGCCCTTCCCTGGGAGCTGAAGGGCCTTTCCATGCAGCAGTGGGGCTGAGTGGTCTCTCAAGGCACACAGGATGCACTAGAAAATCTGATCCTGGGAAGCAGGAGACCAGTTTCAGAAGGCTAGAAAAGATCAAGTCTTGAAATAGTTGAACATGGAGCTTGAGACCAGGACACTGAGTCCTTCTTGAGGACAGAAGGAAAGTAGTCCATGAGAGAGATCCATTGCATGGATGATAGTATCCCTGGTACTGCCAAAGAGGCACAGCATGGCATCAGCACACAGGTGGATCTCTTCCCCTCACAGCACTCCCATCACACAGCAGAGAGAGGAGAAGAAACATCAGAGGCAGGTCCTTGGTGTGCCTCAGTGAACCTCTCTCTGACGACTTCCTGGGCTCCCTGGTTTGTTTTCCCTCCAGTTTGGGACTTGAGCCAGATTGGGCTTGGACTGTGAATGCTTCCAGATGGTCTCAGCCCTTGGTGGGGGGGGGTGGGGTGGGCAGAGGCATGCCAGGCTGCAATTGCTATGCAAGCAAACCCATGCAAGGGGCATATAAAACATTACCTATCCCTTGGCTGGTGCCTGGTGCCTGGAGGTCTGCTGGTCGCCAGTGGCAAAGGGGAAGGAAAACATCACCAAGCCTGGTGGAAAGGTTTCTTTTATTGCTGTGTCCCTTCAGCAAAATGGCCAGTGTGTTAAGTGGCACCTGGATGGAAAGGCAGGAGAATGCAGTAGGAAGAAGCAATGAGAATGTAATCCAAGCCAAAAGCATTAAAAACCTGAAGGAAAACATTGCTTCTCTCACTGCTGCCAAGTTTATTTCAGTATGTGGCAACCTGGTGAAGTACATTCCTTTATAGGGGAGGAATTACAGAGGACAAGACCTTAAATTCCTCCCATTTGCTCAAGAACTCCAGCAAACACCTCCTCCTTCTTCCCCCTCCTGCTGGTCCAATTTTAAGGAGATTTTAATTTGAGCCCAAAGTGCTGGAACATAGACAGGAAACAGCTTATAATTTGCAAAAGTGTATATAGTTTCATGGAAAAGCAACATATATACTGAAACCTATGCCTTTCAAATTCTTCCCAGCAGCCATCTCTTCTGGCCTGGGGACAGTGGAGTCTCTGTGCTCAGGTCTGTTTTCGGTCGAAATGGTCCATGACTGCTCTTTTGTGACCAAACAGAATGCGGGAGTGAGCCGGTCGGAGCACTCGGTGCCTTAATTATTTGGGTCATGTGGCTGCTTCCACTGCTGCAAGTGGCAGAGGACATGCAACCGAGGAGCATCGTTTCTGCTAAAGGGAGACTTGGAAAAAAGAACCATGCAAGGGAAGTTCAGGCATCTCTCAGAAATCAGAGGCAGGGCTCCCATCAGCTTGGAGAGGGCCAGGACTTCAGCCTTCGTGCTGGGATGGATGGATGGAGGGATGGATGGATGGATGGATGGATGGATGGATGGATGGATGGATGGATGGATGGATGGGTGTTTGCATTGACTGCCATGAGGTCATTGTGAGTTAGAAATGCATTTGGCTTTGGCTGGTTAGAAAATTGGGAGTCCCAAAGGCTCTTCTGTTCAGCCTTTGCATTTGCCCTAGAATTTTTGCAGGCACAAAGGCAGGCTGAGCGGACAATGGCTTGCTTGACTGGCAAGCACAAATGCGAGGTTTTGCGCGTACAAAGGATTGTTTGTGCAAGCAAAAATGTCATGCAAAATGAGGAGCATGTGGCCATGACAGGAGGGACTTCAGAGTGAAGAAATCATATCCAAATGCATCACCAGTTTGATTAAGGAAATTAGGGCAAAATTCTGAAGCATGCATGTTGGCTTTGGAGTGAGAGAGAGGTCTCTGGCCGTGGGTGACCAAGAGACACATTAGCTCTTGGACAGCAGGGCCTGCAGCGAGCTGGCAGTGCTTCTGTTTGGATGTGGGCATATAAAAGAAGCCACCTGTATAGAAGTTAGACACATCATCTGAATCTGAGCCACACTGTATCCTGCTCAAACACTTATGGCCCAAGAGTGTGGACAAGCGTTAGCCTGGAAGCAGCTTCTCTAACAGTACAGACGTGCAAGTGTGCATGCAAAATGCACATCTAATTGCTCTACTTATTGCTTCAAAGTTACCAGAATTACTTAAATACAGAACAGGGAATTTATTTACTTTTTATCACCTGTACTTATAGTAGAGACGAAATTATGCCAGTTGTTCAACTGTGCCCAGCATTAGGCATCTTGGAGAAGATCTGCTTGGCCCAAATTGTACTGTTTGTCAGGAGCGAGAAAGCCTGGGCTGGCTTTCTGGGCTATGATATTCTTTGGTTTACTAAATACACTTGCCTGAAAACCCTTTCAAATCCCAGTTTTGAAACCAGTGCTTTAGAGTCCAAACTTAAAATGCTGGTCTTTGAAACACTGTGTAATATAAGTGCCCTTGGGCAAAAATCTTAACCTCCATGTTTTTCTCCCTTCTTTTGAAAATTGAAGGCAATCATTCCTAACTCTCCTTGTCAATTAGGCACGGCCTAGAGATGGGTGGAATGTCATGTTTTCCCTTTGGAAGGGCTCTATTTCTCTTCAATTTGTAATCCCCTCTCATTGCAACTGGGGCTCATGTAGCTACTGTTTAACCATAGCCACCCATGATTTTAGGCTGCTTTCTGTCCTCCCAGCAGCCGCCTTTGAGGCCACACAGGCAACACCATAATCTCAGGGCTTTTTGAAGGCAAGTTCTGAAGCTCAGATGGAGGATGCTTGGTGTCTGCAGATGACACTTTGTGCGTGAGCATTCAGACTGCTGTTTCACCTTGTCTATGGCATTGGGATTCTGTGGCTTTCCTTGAAACTGCTCCTCCACTTAAGGGTGGGTAGAGCATCACCGGTGCATGACCTCCAAATTAGGAATTTAAAGCACACATTGAGGAGAACTTGCCCTATACAGTGGTCAAGGTTAATGAGGAGGTACAAAGAGCTGGATCAGGAATGTCATAACTCCTTTTGGGCTTTGAAAAGGACACTGGGACCTACTGGCATTTTCCCAGCTAATTACCTGCAAGAAAAAAGGCTAGGGCTTGGCTTTTGAAATGCAAAATGAGGTATTATGCAAAAAGAACACAAAATTTAAATCAAAAGAACAGTCAGATCCCTGTGGTTTGAGGGGCACTTTTCTCTGCTTGGATTGTCTGGGCTGCTCCCTGTTGGGATGAGAGGCTTTGTCCTGCCTGGGGTTGTGACCAGAGAACCCACTTAAGGGTTAAGTTGTGTAGCAAACTAACTAGGCACAAGCAGCTCTGTGTGTGTGCAAGAGATGAGCAGGGCATTGATGAACCTGGCTTGAACAAAACATCTCCAGGCTTTCTGCAGCACTGAAAAAAATCTCAGAGCACTTTTCTTGTAGCACACAAATGGTAGCGGCCTCTTGACTCTCCCAGTAGCAACAGGCATTATGTCCCTTCAGAAAATCTGGTGCTTTTGCCTGAGCAAGCAGAAGACTGTCCCCAAGTCATCTTCTCTGTTCCTCCTGGATTGACTTCTGTGTTTCTGGGGACTGCTGTGGGAGAGCAGCAAGAGCACCTACAGGAAGGGGGCCTCAAGAGGATTTAGAGATGTTGTCATATTCTGCAGATACTCCCATGTGTCACAGGAGTCTCTTTTAAGTGCAGCTGCGCTGCAGGGAGCGTAGACCATCTTTCCAAGCCCTGTCATGAAGGGAAAATGTGTGGCAAGGTGAAAAAGGAGTCATAAGGGCCTTTCAGTACATGCTCAGATGCAGAGGTTCTGCAGCTGGGAGAGAACACATGCCAGAAGTTTGAGTATGCTGATATGCAGGAGGAAAATCAATGGAACCTAATGAATCTGCTCCATTTCAAGTCAAACTATCCTTTCAGCTGTGAGGCAGCAAGGGTTGTTCATAGTTTTGGACGCGAGACCAGCCAAGTCATGAGTCAGGTCTGTTTCTAGAATTTAGAAACTGGGAGTCCCTGGGTTCAGCTCTGTCATTTCTAGTTATTATCATATGGTTCAGATCTCCAAGTAAGCCAAATAGGTCCCAGCTCTAAGAAAAATTCAGTTTATATTTCTTTTGAATAAGGAGACAGGGGACAGTCTATTTGTAACTGTCTATTACAATGAGAGGGAAAAACTGGATCAAATTCTAGCTCTAAAAATCCACAGGAGTGGGTTTTCTGGTTATTATTTCATTAGTCTGCTTTCCCCTTCGAAGTAGATCTGAGGTGATACACATTTTCACAAGAAAGAGCTTGTTGATGTCCATGGGACTTTTGCATAAATCACCAGGTACCAGGAGATGCTGGTGTTTGCTGGCAAGGAACATGGATTCTTTTTGATGCTCTAGTGACATGTAGCTGATCACAGAGGCGTTGGACATTTGAATGAGTGTCCTTGAAAACAATGTCAAAATGGCTTTGGTCCTTTCCTCCTTTAGTAAGGAGCTGGAGTTTTGAAAGTGCCATTTTACCCCTTTTGTTGTCAAAAATAGAGAAACACATCAATTCTGCTCCAAGCCAAAAGCTACTTGTTGTCCATTCTTCTTTCCTCGCTGACCCCAAATAATTTAATTCTTGGAATTCAACAGAAAAATCCGAGCCATTTCAATAAACATACATGCCAGGGAGACATTATTTAAGCTCTCTAGGAGATTTAAGCTCTGTAGGAGATTTTCCTTTCAGTCTTCTCTAGTAGCAAGAGTTGAATCAGGAGGATGAAAGTCAGCTTCTTGGAGACCTGTCCTGTGAGGTATTTTAAGCACAAATAAGGAAGTCTTCTGCTACTTTCCTATTGTAGTGTGTTAAACATATCTACAGCACCATTTAATTGAAATATTAAATGCTGTAACTCTCTTCTTTGGCCTCCACTTTCAAATAAACAGGTTTTTGTAGTTGTATTTAAGCCATAATTAATTAATAAACCAGACCCTAATCTGTTTATTAACTGCCCTATGCTCCCTTCTTGTCAGAAGAAGATGTAGAAAGGGTTACACAAGGATCATAAAAAGTCTTAGCTCTCTCATCAGAGCTAGGCTATTCTTGTGTGATGGATGTGGATAATTTTATGGTGAGGATATGATCTGATGACCTGCCAATAGCAGAGATCTGGATTTTGCATCACAATAGGTTCCCTCACATCCTTGTGCTATTGCAGATATCAAGTATGGCCCTGGCTGTCAAATTTACAATATTTTCATCAATCAACAATCAGCAGAGGATCTGTGAACCTGTAGCAGAGAAATTCCTGTGTCTAAGGTCAGATAAAAAATGGAGAAGGGACTTTTGATTCGTTTCTAAACACAAAATAATTTAATCTTTAATGGAAGCAGGATATAAAACTATATTCCTAAATGAAGATGGGAAGCAGTGCAGCGGTGGGGAGACAAACAGCTGTGTTCCTCATTCCTCAGCCTAATAGCTTTCGGTTGTTACTATGAAGCTGCAGCTTTGAGAATCATGTGTTCTTCATAAGACAGGGTTCTTTGCTTTCACTTTCTGAGAAAGAAAACACACTTCTAACTTCTGCAATAAGGCAGAAAGGCCCAAGTTAGTGGAAAAAAAAGCACCCAGAGTCCAATAAACAAATTAAACATAATTTTGCACTCCTGTGAATTCTCATCACATCCAAGACAACCCTGTGATTTCCTGGTACTCTGGGTGTAGGAGATCCCACCTTGGGATGCTCCAACACTTACCTTTGGAATCACTCCAAAACCTGAAAAGTCAGACCAGTCTTGGGCTGCTCTCAGCCCTTGAAGTTGGTACAAACACCTTTCCAGGTCAGAATCGTGATGAACCAAAGTGATCGTCACCCTCCCCTGAACTCCAGGCCCTCTGGCAGTGGGGACACCTGGAAACCTACGTGTGCCTCTGCTGAACAGGTCTGAGTCCTTCTCCGGAGGCACCACATCATCCTCCTGTTGCCAGCCCGCCTGTTCTCTGAGCAATCAGCTGCAGAGGGTGCTCTTGCTCTGCCTGAAAACAAAAAAATTTGGGTAGCTCCCGTCCCGTCTCCTCCCTTCCACCTCCTCCGTCTCAATAGAAGCAAACAAATGAGTCTGCTGCGACCTGAGCTGTGCCTTGGAACGGAGGAGCCAGCGCTGCAGAGCCATTTCAGAGCATGCCCCTCCCTGCTTGCGTGGGGAGCCTGGGGTCGGGCTCGGAACTTGGAGGGGCTGCGGGGATGGGGCCAGGCAGGGAGGGCAGGGGGCTGCTGCTGGAGAGAAGTGCTGCCAGCAGTGGTGTGGGCATCAGGAGAGCTGCTCTTCTCTCGCGTCTGCCTCGGGAGGTCCTGACCTGGCAGCTCAGCCCTGGGGGCTGAGGGTGTCCTCCTGTTGTGCTGGCATCCTGCTTTGCAGGAAAAATAGGCTGTTTCTGAACCAGGTTTGGGTCAGGGTGTTTATTAAAGCGTCCCATGGGTGCCTCTGTTTCTAGCTGCTTGGCGCAGAGGTGCAGACAAGGCAATCTGCCGAGAAAGCGTTTACTCGATGTGCTGCTTGCGTCTGGAGCACCTCAGTGCACAGCAGGTCTTGCGTGCAAATACATCTCGAAAGTTTCAGAGAACAGAGAACTTTTGGAGCCACCAAAAACAAATGGGAGGGATCCTGAGAGGCAGTTCACTGCATTGACCTTCCTCATGACAATGGCAGCTCAACTGAAAGCAGCCTTTGCCTGGGCTGCTCTCAAAGTCCCCCAGTGATGGAGATTTCACAAACTTTCCAGGCCATCTGTTCCAGAATTTTACTCTTCTTGCTTTGGTGGTAGTATCTGGATTACATTTCTCATTCCTCATGGCTAATCAGTCACCAAAGAGACAGAGGATTTTCTCTCCTCCATTATGTGAATGTGCACAATAATTAGTAAATAATAAATCAGTGTCGGGTTTTGCGTCTGTGTGCTGATTTGAAGACAGGTTTAATAAGCCCTGTGTGCACCTGCTACTTGTGTTTCTCCCTGTGGAAAAGTACATGCCACTGAAATGCAATGCTGCTGGCAGCCAGGACACCACATAGCAAAGGGGCCGGTGGAGTGAGGTGCTGAGGGTTTCCCTGAGAGCTGTGGAGGCTCAGCCTTTCTTGGAAAGGTTCTCCACAAAGATCTCAGATCGGTTAGGGACAGTCATGTTTGATGGCCATGAAGTAAAACCTTCCTTCAGTCAAATCCATTTATGGCTAAACTGCAGCACAGGATGGAATTAGAAGTGGAATTTGTTTCACAACACTTCATCCCAAGCTTTAAGCAGATGTAATCTTTTCTTGTTCTCTAGCCTCGTGCTATAATCAAAGGTGAAGGACTGGTCCCCCTAGAGGATCTTCTCCCTTCTAAAGCGAATTTTTAAATTAGATGGTAATGGGAGTGAAATGTAGTCACTTCTCATTTATTTTCTTTTGTTTTAAAATACAGACTTGCAGAATTCATAAGGCTTCCCATACACCGATGTCAGGCTAGACAAACAGTCAAAAAGTGTTAGCATTCTAAAACAGTTGGAGATATTAATAATTTGTGGAACAGAATTTGCTTGCCTAAGAAATTCACAAATAAATCCTCCATACTGCACACATCTGAGAATACTGAAATCTTGGTCATGACCAGTTGCTAAGACAAAAAGCCGCAGTCACCAAGTAAATCTCTTGTGCATCATTTGAACTTGTAATATGTGTAGCTAGCCCTTGAAAGCAAGCTGCTTTCTGCCATCCCCTGAAGACCTGTGGTCATGGAACATTTATCCATTTTTCTACATGATTTCAAAACACATTATTATTTACTTTGATGAACACTCAACATGAGTACCATATTTAGGGAATTACAGATATCAAAGTGGAGATGTAATAAAACTATAAATCTTCTCATCTGTTCTCTCTGTCCACTGAAAAGATAAATCAGTAATTATCACAGCTATATGATTAGTTTGGAATGTTTTAGAAAATGGGACTAGTATTTTTTTCTCTACTGGGAGACTAATCTAAGGCTAAGTCATTAAGTCTAAGGATGTTTGTCTTAGATCTTTTACCAGGAGGCACAGTGTGCTACTTCTGGTTAATCCATTTTGTAAGTGGGACAGATAAAAATATTCCTTCCAGAGAAGGGGATTCTTATGAAGCCTAACATTACACTTTTGAATCTTCCACTAGTTGCACACTCAACTTGCTTTTATTTGAAGAAATAAAGAATTGAAAAACCAACACAACCATTTTTCTCCTCCAAAATTTTCCTTGTCAGCTCTGACCAGCTGGCAATTTCCATTTGGATTTATTTCTATGTATTTCCATCCTGGTGCAGAGATTATGACAAAATATTCTTTTATATCCTTTTACTGCAGAAAAAAAATGTTATTTTCTTGCCAAGTCAGACACACATTTATGGCAGAAACTGTCACACCTACCTTCTCTCAGCAACTTTCAGTCCATCATGTGAGCTGTAGCCAGTAACCTACACAGGGCAAACACCTCCTTTGTATTGTCAAATTTTATATACCACAGTCTTCAGCTGGAAAGTCTTAATTTAGCATTCTGAGATAGGATCTGAAATACAAATTTCCCATGGATATCTGCCCAAGCAGTAGCTCAGTCCTGTTCAGTGTCCTTTCTAATAATAAGTGGATCTTTGAACCACCTATGCAGGACCTGAGAAAAAAGTGTGGCATTTTTGGTGGATGGATGGATGGATGGCTAAGAGCTAAAATTCTAGGGGGATGCTAACTGCTTAAGGATGCTTATGCCATGACATAAAGACATCTTTTGTATCTATTTGTCTAGAAGAACTGGGTTTAAGGGAATGCTTCCTATCTTAGTCTTGTTCTTTTCGTTCAATATCTCTGTTGCCTGTGTCTGTAGAAGCACCATGTCAAGATGGGGTCTTCCCCCATTTTCATGTCACCACTTTGCCAGTGTTGGCTAATGGCAGATGCTTCTTCACAAGGAAAACTGATTTCTACATGAACTGGTCAGTGGGAAGTCAGAAAGGCTTTGAAGAATTCAAGTCTGGTGACTGCTCTTGCTACACAAAGTTCTTTAAATACTTATAACTTGAGTATTGCAAAGCAAATAGAAGGAAGGTGGGGATGGGCTGTACAGGTTTCCCTGCTTTCTTACCTTTTTGAAATTACCATAGCCCTTCTAGCAAGGGGAAGAATTCAGTATACCTCACATTTCTAGCTCAAGCCTTTTGTTTGTTGAGTCATTATGTCTCAGTCAACAGCTTTCTCCCCACAGCTTTCCAAAAGTAAAGATTGCCCTTGAACTCCAAACCCTGCTAAGGAAACATGGAGCAAATGTCAACATTTCTGAAGGTATTCACCCTCTGCCAAAGCACACACATGGCTTGGACAGCAGAGCTGTAGCAATGAAATCCACTGGGGTCAACAAATAAAGGCAACACCAAGTCAGTGTGTTTTACTAAGTCCTCTGACACAGGTACAGGTGAAAGATCAATAGAAGTTGGCCAGGTTCAGCTCTCTCCTATGGGAAACCTTTGAACAAATCTTGTTAGTCTGGGTTACTAAAGATCCTTCTAAGTGTGATCCTTAAGTTGTAGGAAGAACAATGTTTTAAATAAAGTGTTCCTGGAAAAACTTTTCTGTCTTTTTCTCTGTACCAAGTTCTGAATCCTGCCCCATCTGTCCTGTCCCACTTGCAATTTCCACGCAATTCTTCCTCAGGCATGTCTGTAGCTGGCCTCCAAAGTGTGATGCTTCTATGTCCAACACAGCCATGGAGAAGGACAAGCCCCTCTCTCAGGTGAGAAAATCTCTGCCCAAAGCACTTTTTTTCGGCCAAGAGGACCTTAAGGAAAAAGCATGAAGGAAGGCAGCTGGAGAAAGCATGGCTGCCCTTAAAAGAAAGGAGCAAGGAAACATGAAGTGTTGGCCATGGATTTGTCATCTGCTGTCAGAATTTTCTCACCTGTCAGGCAAGTTTCCTACAGGAAAGTTCCTTCCTGCTCTCAGCTCTTTTTAAACTCAGTATCTTTTCCTTGAGCTGTTAAGTCTCTTTCTCCCTCCTTCGTGTACCACCCTTATGATCCTCACATGTAGTGGACCAACTTGGGTGTGTTCTGCTCAGGTCCTCACATTCCCTCTCCTCTCAGGAGCCTGTTTCAGTGATTGATATGAAGCAAACTAAGCAGGAATTTTCTTCCTCTCCCTACCTTTCTGACAGCAATACATTGCTGAAGACCGTGCACAAAGAAACAAATAAAAGGATGTTTAACAGCTAGGCTTTTTTTTTGTGCTGAAGGATCTCCCAGTCTCTGGATGCAGGAATCCCTTTTCAGAGTGGAGCAGTGTGCTGGGTGGAATGTGTCAGCTGCTTACCAGGTCCTGGGCACGCTAGCGAGCCGTCGGAGGCGGTGCTATGAACGCAGCCCTATGCTTAGCGTTAAGCCAGTGAGAAATTCCACTGAAGTCAGGGAGGTTTTTGCATGTGCTTAAGGGCTTTGCTGGACTGGGGCTTACGAAGAATGGACTATGGGTTCCTCAGATGGGATTGGACCAAGAATCTTGCACCCCTTCTCTTGCCAAATCCTGGAGGATGCCTCTGATTCACAAGTGATAGGAGTAAATTGGGTCATTGAAAAGAAGGGAATTCAGCTGACCAGCTGGCCATAACCTCCCTGGTTGGAGCCTGCTATGAAAAAGTGACTTTTTCTTACAGCCACTTAGGTCCTTGCTGTAGGTTTTGTATGCGTGTGTGTGTGTATAGTTTTTTCAATCCAACTATTCAAACTAAGGTAATGCATGTGATGGAACAGGATCCCTGCTTACGGTTTTTTGGCTGTCATTATGGATGAAAACCCATCAAATAATGATTAAGAACAATATTTGCAGAGTCAGCTGCTGAGTTCCCCAACTTGCTACAGTTGCAGAGCAGCAACACTGCAGTGGGCAAAAGATTAACCACAAAGGCTGTTAAAAAGAAAAGAAAAAAAACAGGCTGGATTTGTCAGATCAAAGAAAATAGACTTGATGATACTTAGAGATTAAATTGTCTCAGGATGATATATGTAGCCATAAAAGCCTATAGGAATAAACTGGAACTCAGCTGCCAAGGAACTGTGAGCAGCCTAGAGGACATTGTTTGACCTTGGAGCAAAGGCTGAGAGGAGAAGGGGCATTCACAGTCTCATATCTGGAACTGAGTCACCCCATAGCTACAGACACATCACTTCTGCCTCCTGTTCTCCTCTCCCAGGCAAACTGGTAAAACATAGAGATGGGAAAACTGATTCCAACAGGAAAAGTGCTTCATGCTTCCTGATCCTTTGAGCGCAAGTCACCATGTGATACATCTCTATTTCAGTGACACTGCTGTGCTTAGAGAAAAGGCTTGTTAATTGTCTTCTGGGTGCTTTGCAAAACTTTTCTTAATTCCCTGTAAGTCAAACCTTGTTTTCCCTTCCAGAGTTCAGTTAGAGAGAGAGATATTAATCCCAACAGCAAGATTTCAGCCAATATCCTAAACCAGGAGGAAGGTCTAGGGTCAAAGCTAGCAAATGATGTTGGACGAAATAAGTTCACAGTCAGTGTGCTCTTTCATGAGCAGATTACGGAGGTTTGGAAACTCTGTCATCGCAGAGGTAGTGAAATACTGCTAGTTTGCTATAGGCAATGTCTAAACTCCACCCCCTCCATTCTCTTGTGAAATGAAAAATACAATCACCGAGGTTTCAAATAACCGATGAAGAAACAGTCCTCCTTTTCCAGTGGTTTTGAACAAAAGGAGAAGGCGAAGTGTTGGCACTGTGAGCAGAAACACAGACCTATGTGAGCTCAGCTTTTGGAGTTGGAAGTCAGCCATGAAAACAGAACTAGCAGAAGTTCAGCAAGCCATTTAACCATGGTACTAGCATTTGTGTGGGACTGACTTTCATCCTTTGGGGACACAGTGGTGCTTAAAGAGATAGGGCTTTAAATGCTAACTTTTGTTAATTTTCAAGAAACTTAGACAAAACTGGCAATTTCTGGTAATGGGAGGGATGGATAGACTTAAAAAGAGGTGAAAAGGAGAGATCTAGTTCATGATTCAGCCAGGGACCTCATTTGAGCTCAGGAAAGTCACTTAGCCATGGGATTTGCTGTCTACAGTCCAAGTGCCTAACCTAAGACAGTAGTGTGGTCTCCTTATAGAACTGTAGGTGTGATTCGAAGAGACCTCTGAGTTCAAGCTAATGGAGACAGACAGGTACATCCAGAACCTCCTCTCACCACTGTTCCTACAGTGGGACATTTGCCTCGGGGAAATACCACCGTCTTTTCATTAAATTATCCTCTCTGTATTGTTATAATATCTTCAGTGCAAAGATGGTCTCTCACTTGCTCTGCTTAGTGCACAACTCATTTAGACCCTGGGTATTTGATGGCATTTTGCCATTTCTTCCCTAAAAGTAATTACTTCTCCTGCTGGACATGAGTGCTAGATTTGCTGGGCTGGACTATCCTGTAAGTCAGTTCAGACTCAGATGCTCATGGAGTGTATGAGAAATAGAAATGGATGTTTGCCTTAGAGGCAAACACCAATACATAGCAAAGGGACTCAGCCTCCTTTCAGTCCTAAAAGCATTGTAGAAAAGTCTTGCAGCAAAGGCTTCTGTTGCCTTTACCTAGATCCTGCCTGGGTAACTGCATGCTGCTTTTCCCAAAGACTTCCTGGGTCTTTGGCTGGGGGAAGTGCTTCTGACCCCTTGCGTTGATCTGCTGTATAAGGTCAAGATTAAGTTTAAACACTCACCATGTTTCACCAGCATGAGATAGTTGGTGCCCGGCAGGGAGGAGAGGGTTGCCATCAAAAATGTTTTGTGGGATCTCCTGGGAGGGAGGGTGTTGTGGGAACTCAGTTCACTCTCCAGCCTGGAAGGAGAAGGGAAAGGCAGAGGAACACATATTCTGCCTCATGGTCAACTTTGCCATGAGTGCACAGGACATAAAGCAACGTTGGACCCCATTGGACTTACTTAGTAAAGCTCTGTGCTGTGGCATCCTGCAATGATTGGGTCTCAGATATCTATTAGATCTTATTCTAGAAATATCTCCATCCTGAATGCCCCATATCCTGCCCAGATTTTTCCAGATTTAGCCTTTGATACATGTGAGAGCATGGACAATTGGATATTACTCAGATGCAGAGCTGTAGAAAGCCATTGCCTCTCTGTTCCACACAATAATCCCCTGAAGCTTCACATCAGAGAAAATCCATGTGATTTCTTGCAATGTGGTGTCACATGAAAAGACATCTCCCCCAGTGCTGTTTTGGAAATACAATAGTTGTTTTTGTTTTATCTGCTGTGCCATCAGCCCCCCCAGCTGGGGACTCAAATATGCATTAATTCTGCTTATGACTGCCAGGAGAGTTTATTATGGCCAACAGCAAGAAGCATGTAGGAATCTGTGAGGTGTGCATTGCTGCAGAAAATGAGCCTTGGTCCCTGCTTGCTGTCAGCTTTCATTACAGCAGGGGAAACTTCTTGCTGGAGAGGGGATCATGTAGTAGGCAAACATTGCACAAGAGGGAGAGATGCCAAGACTGGCTCAAAGACTCTTGTAATGGGACAGGGGGGAAAAAAGAAATCCAGAATCTGAAAGGCAAGAGGAGAGATGAGTTGCAAGGTAGTCCTCAGGAGCTTCAAGTGGTAGGCTGACAGGATGTTTAGTTCTTGAATGAGGTCTTAGTAGTTTTCTTTCTCTCTTTCTTTCCTTTTTTTATCTCTTTTTTTTTTTTCTTTTTCTTTTCTGCTGAGAGAAGCTCTTTTGTGTTGATTGGCAGAAGTTTTGGAAGGATTAAATAAACCCAACAAATGGAGACTGCCTTTTCCACTTTCGCTGGAGGCAGCTGTCTTTCAGCAATCAAACCCGTGCATTGCTGTGGAGGTTTGTCCTATCACTGCCTGATTGCATCCCAACGGCAGGAACCTTGTGGCACATCTCCAGTGGTGTTGTCCCCTTGGAGGGCCATGGTCTATGTTGAGACAGTTTAGGTAGAAAAAAACTTCAGGAGGTCTCTCATCCAAACTTCTGCTCAAAGCAGGGCTCATTTCAAAGTTACGTCAGGCTGCTCAGGGCCTTGTTGTGTTCAGTCTTATGTTTTCTTCCTCAGGTGGGCAGGATAACACTGAAATTTTACAAGCTGCTGGGAGAAGCTGGAAATGCGTCAAGTCTGTGAGTCCCTAAGGGCAGACCAGGGAGTTTGTCTTGCAAGGGTGTGCAGAGTTGTCTCTGTCTTGGTGGCAGACCAGGAGTGGGTGACTTCTCAGACAGTCATTTCAGGGAGGGTTGTTGTCTTGTTCACCCTGGTTCCTAAAGCAACAAGACTGCACTGTGTGGGCTTGTCTTTCTTCCCCCGTAACACAGAGTTGTTAAGGCTGGAAAAGACCTCAAATTCATGAAGTCCAACTGTTAACCCACCACTGCCATGCTCACCACTAAACCACATACCCAAACACCACATCTACATGTCTGTTAAATACCTCCAGGGATGATGACTCTATCGCTTCTCTGGACAGCCTGTTCCAATGCCTGACCATCTCATGTGTACTGAATCATTACGAGATGAGAAGTTGGCTGAAGAGGGAATGTCTCTCACTTTGTATGTCCGGGGAAAGCTCAGTCTTTTCTAACACCGGCTAATTGGGATGGGTGATGACTCACAAGACACAAAGCCATAGGAACCCGGGATTCATCAGCCATCCTGTCTGCTAAAAGACCTGCTTAGCTACTCATTACCTGCTAGCTAAGCTAGCCTGACTCCATCCAGCAGTGCCAAGGACAGGACACTTGCTGGGGCCTGAAAAGCCACAGAGTTGTGTTTTGTTTTGCCTGATCAGAACTGGCACAAGGTAGATAATCTTGATCAAGTCCAAGAGCACTGTATCAGACCTAACCCCGTCTCATCCATCAGGTGTATAACACTTCTCCTTCTGGAACTCTGGCCATTGCTCTCACTGTTGCTGACAAGATTTCAGGCATTGAATGCCCTATTGTAGATGCAAAAATTCAGACACTGTCTGATGAATCTTATGGGATGATCTCCACATCATCCAGTGTGGAAGTTCATGAAGTTGCAGAAGGTGCATTTTCCCTCTGTTTCGTAAACATTATCTTCAGTAAACTCCTTTTCAGAATGAGGAATTAGTCAGTGGGAACTCCTGGGTTCAGGCATCTGCATTGCTCTGTGGACCAGGCCTTTATTGGAAGGTTATTTTCAGTCTCCCAGCAGTCAGCCCTGGAGGTACAGCTCACACCCCCACAGTGCTGGCTCCTTTTCTCTCTTGGTAACTGTATTGCATCTTTGCAGTTTCTTCTCCTGCAGACATGGTTTCAGTCTCCTCTTTGTCCTGACTTGCTGCTGTGGAATGTAAGGCTTTTATTATTTTTTTTTCACTCTGTAAAACAAAAATATGAACTTAAGCACATCATGTCAAGAGTTTGAGCTTGCATTTTCTGTCTGCGTCCTTTAGAGAAAATAAGAGCAGCACCTTGTTTTTCTACTTCTTTTTACCTTCCCTTTGTCCTCCTGCTTTCAGAGAAGATTTATGCCCTGTTGTGAAAGCACTGCACCTAACACAGCCAGCTCTCACAGTTTCACTTGCTGTGCAATTCCAGTATGATCTTGCTTCAAATGCATACTTGATTCAGGAACAGTGGGGTGTGTTCAGATGGATCAAACATGAGCCAAACTCTTATTTTATTGCAGTTTATTTCTTCAGGAAGAGCCAGGGTTGAACTAGGAGTTCATTGAGTTTTAAGGTAACACATTTTCTCTCTCAGCAGGAGCAGGCCATCGACATATACGGTTATTTACAGCAGCTCAGCTGAGGGAGAGTAACCCATAAATAGCAACTTCTTGTGTTCGCTCACAGGCACATATTCTTAGAGAAGGCAGAAAACTCACGTTCCTGCCCATTCGTTAATATTCAGCAATAGGATTTTTAAAGGAAAATGTCTCCCTAGGTAGGATATCCTATAACTCCTGACCACAGGGGTTTCCTCCAGCTTCACCTCCAGCATCTGGTGTTGTCTGTTCTCGGAGACAGGCAGATGGGGTAGATGGACCCCTGATCTTATTTGGGAGGACAGCAATTCCCATGAGCCAAATGCAACACCGGAGAAATACGTCAGATGCATTCCAGATGGATATCCCTGGAGAGCAGTGCCTTAATTCATAGACCAGGCAAAGAGACTCAAAAAGGAAATGTCTTTCTCCCATGGCAGTGGGGAGCCTCGAGAAAGGAAGGGTAGATCACCTTCTTAGGCTCAGCTCACAGGCTTGGTCTCACATCTTTGGTGATAGAGGTGTCTCTGATCTGGACTGAGTAATCTCTTCCATATCTTCCTTAGCATATTTCATAGGGATGCCTTCAAACAGTCCTTAAGGGCATCCTTTTTCCATTAGTGCTTAATGCAGAGAAATAACTTAACATCCTCTGCTATGAATGAAGTCTTCCCAGTGAACTCTGCCTGTCCTGCATTTTCAGATCAACAATACAGCCAATTTTTGAGGTACACTGTAATAAGGCCAAATATATGGGCAAAATTCTCGTATTCCAGGATGTCACATCTTTCCTGTTTGTTACAGTGACAGCACTTCATCTTCTCTGGGAAAGAATTATTCTGCTGCCATATTTCTATCCAGCCAATATATTTGTTTCACAGATCTGTGAGATATCCTAGACATCATATCCCCTCTTTCTTTTCTCTAAGCAATGTATTTGTATGCTTTATAAAAGGAGTAGACACCTAAGATGGGACATCTGGACAGTTTTCTGGTCATGTATTGACAGTGCTTGTTATGTTTCAATTAATTACTTGGAAGCTTAGTCTTACATCTTCCATGTAGACACTCGTTAAGCTTCACATCTGTAAGTAACAACCCACCCTGAAAATACCCAGACCATCCCCAAGAGCAATCACTGACATGATAAAGTATTACAGTATTTACACGACACTTAAAAGCTCTAGTGATCAGTAAAGCCCCACTTTGCTAGACTCTGAACACAACCAGGGAAGGTAACAGAACTCTTCATCTCAACATTTGTTACTCAGACTGGTGGAGCCAGAGAGAAAGCTCGGACTGGAGACAGTCTGAGCAGGACTGTCAAATTCTGCTTTTCTGACAGGAACAGCATTTGCCCACGGAACAGTAAGGTTATAAAATATACAGTCTTTTGCAAAAATCCACCTCTGTCCAGTGACAAATGCAGAAAAACTCCTACATGAATGAACTGCTCCCAGGAATCCCATTGCTGTCTTCCAGAGAATTAAATCATGATCGTAACAGCTGATGATTGACATTCATCCCTACAGAAAGGCAGGGCAAAGCATAGGCTCACCTCAACATTGTGCCGTGGATGAAGAACAGATTTTGCATTGGAAATATTGATTCAAGCTGTGCTGAAAGCTTACAGTGGAAAGGACTGAGGGCTCTTAGGAATCACATGCTTTGGAGACCCTCTTACTGCTGACTAACCTTGAACACATTTCAGTCCTCTGTCCTGATGGAAGCATGTTTTTGTGTGTAGTAACAATGCATTTTCCTTCCCACACTGTATTTACAGACATGTGCTGCTTTCTGGCAGGTTGGTTATGGATGACAGATTGGGAAGGATTTCACGTCGCCTGTGTTTTCTCTGTGGGGTTAGACAGCGTGTGGGTGTGGTGTTAGATTCCTCATCTCTTCCCTCAGACCTTGTGTTAGAGGATCAGGAGGATCTCTGACAGGTGCTACAAGACAGTCCTCTAAAGGGGATTCTGTTTGTGTAGTTGTCAGGTCAAGTGGTGTTATTTAAGCATATGTACCATGGTGGGTGTTGCAAACAGTTCCTTTAGGTTGTTCACAGCCATGAAACCATTTCAACTGACTTGGTAGAGCTGCAGTTAGGCCATCTGCTCAAACCAAACTCTTGACTAGGCTACAAACGTTTTATGCCTTTTTTAATAGTCTTTCTCTCTGACTTGTCAAGTGCCAAGTTGCCCTCAATGCCTTTGTGGAGGCTTCATTTCTACCTTGGCCAGGTGGCCAATCCATTCAGCAGACAAAGGGCTGAGAGGTTATCTGCAGCCTTACCCAACCACACATTCATAGCTGGTGAGGATCTGTAAATGCCAGAGATAATATGGAGATAACTGGTGATTTAGTGAGCTGAATCTCTAAAGCTTTGTGTGGTGTAATAATTTGTGATGTGTGCCCAGTCCCGGAAGTTCCATGTCCTAAGTCCAGATCCCATTTTATCAGATGCCCGTAAGTTCGTGGTTCAGTTTAATTGACAGGCTAACAGACTACGTATGAGTAGGAGGTGTCCATCCCTTTCTAATCACCTGAAAATATGACAGTTTACTGTTAAATAAGAAGAAAAATGGAGGAAGTTAAACATGCCTGTCTAGTGCCATTGTACCATAAATTGACTTTTTTGCCTGTATAAATTCCCAAAGGGCCTGACAATTTGCCCATATGACTTTGCTCATATGAAAGTACAGAGACGTTTCCTGTCTCTAAATGGACCTTGTCAAAATGCCTCCAATAAATACAGAGAACGGGATCCTTGCAGCCGCTGAGATTACTAGGACAAGGTGTGAGAGCTTAAAGAAAATGAAGGAAATAATTACTGGCTAGAGGAAATAGAAAAATCAACAGGAAAACCCCTTTTTTTTTACAGCCAGTCCTGATGACAGCCAGGAAAATTTCATTAGTCTTAAGAGCATTGCTTTACCCTTTTATTTCTACCAGAAAGCTGAATTCCCCCTGCTCATGTGTGGTTACATTTCTTTACTGAAACTACACAGTGCTTGTGATATTTTACTTTTTCTAGTGCTGGGGAGCCAGTGCCTCTGTGCTCTGCGTGGGGAACAGCTTTAGCTGCCAGGCATTGGAAAAGCACACAGCACAACCCTCATCTTCTGCCTAAAGATCTCCTGTACAATACAGCACCTGGGGCACAGGGCAGTCGTGGAAAATGGGGAAAATGAGTGAAAGGGACACCTGCAGCCCAGTCTTTGTCATGGATCAAGAGCTCCTTTCACCACGTCAGGGAAATACAAGAATTAGGGGCTCCCTTGGCATTCAAGGGACTGATCCCTGTGGACCTCTGTTGGAACTTCAGAGAAAGGACCATCCAGTCTGTCCTCTCAGGGAGCAGGAAAGAGAAATGCAATGTTTTTAGGTACAACCATCTTGCAGCCACCTGCTGCCATTCTGCTGCTTCAAGGCTTGGACATCCCAGTTTGGTGCTCTGTCCGCCCTGTTACACTGTTTTTGATGGCGAGCCAGCACTGGAAATTACAAAATACAAAGCCCTTTTCTCCTACACTACTCAGCATAATAATTCAGGTCCTTGGCACCAGCTCTGCATGATGCAGGGGAGGAAGCTCTTGCTGAATCCCAGCCGATGGGCCGCCCAGACCCAGGAACGGGAGGATTGATGGTCTCCATAAACGCCTTTGCCGTAGCACTGCTGCCTGTGCTGCTGAGTGATCCCCGCCTGTCCCCCCAGGGCCTGATTCTCCCCTTCCTTGCTTGGTGCTGATGCATTTTAGCAGCTGATAGATCACGATTTCTTTACCTCTTGCCCCAAGTGAGACATATTTCATTCGTGGGGGGATTTCAGTGTGAGGAAGGCTCTGGGACCCAAGCCTCATTCCACAGGGCACTGCTCTGCACTTGGGGTTATTTTTCCCCCCCCCTTCTGTTCTTTTAACTAGTGCCTTTAAGAGGGGTAGGAGATGAGCCCAGAATGTATTTATTGAGCCCAAGGGAGGTGCAAGCATCTGTTAAATATTATGAAGATATCATTGATGAGTTGGTTTCACCTAAAGGCTGAAAGAGGTATGATGTTTACATGTCTCCTGTGGGATGGTGCAGAGCAGGAGAGACGGATGCTGCTCAGTGATAGCTCCCCTTATCCAAGGGTGGGATGTCACACAGGCTCAAAACACCAAGTCTTCTGTCTCTTCTGGTTGCATTGGATGTGAGGAAAGGCTGTGCTCTAGGCTTATCGGCATCATTCATGACAAGATTTCAGTCACTCTTCCTCTCAGATAAAAGATTTGTGTTTGCTTCATCCCTCTTGTGCTTCCTACAAAGATCTGCCTGCTTGCTAAAGGTGTGAGCTCCTGAGCTGTTTTCCTAGGGAATTAAAGGCACATTTAGATTTTCTCTTTTTCAGCTGCTTCTTTCCCAGCTGTTATCTTCTTGAGCGTGACAGCAAACCTCACTGGCCCTGGCTCTCAGACAGTTACCTGGGAGCAATCCATCATCCCTCTCTGTCCTTGCTCATCCCAAATGATCTTCCAGCTGACCCACCTCAGTTTCACAGACCAGTCCCCAGTCAAACCACTGCTCCACTTTTGGAAAAGAGCACAGAGAAGTCCTGGATCCCAGGCTAAGATTTAAGACAAGCTTTTCTTGGGTGAGACCTTCATATAACATTTATGCTTTCAATCCCTCCCTTGAAAGTTAAATAAACAGTAACTGCAGTCCTGTTGTGACAGGAAAAAATTCCAGCCCTCTGCTCAGAAGGGAAAGTGTTGTCCCCCACTGGGCTTTGATTCCCTTTATGTTTATGTACTGACCAAAGATCCTGACAGTAAAGTGTGATATCAAAACCAGAGAGAGTTTGGAAAGGAGTAAGAAATTAATTTTTCAAAATGCCCTCAATAGTCACTGGATCTTTTCAATCCTCATGGGGGAGGGGTTCCCTGTATCCTATCGCACACCTGACATTGCCCCTAGCAAAATTAGTCACAATGGCCCCATGCAGGTTTTGGATTTATTGTCTGCAAATTTGGCTGGTCTGATCACTGGTCTGAACACCTGTGGAGCCTCAGAGTCCAGACTATTAGATTAATCTGTCAGTCACTCTATATAACAGCTTGTCCTCCTCTCCATCCCAGTTCGACACTCCCTTCCCAATTTTGGTGTGTAGCTCCGAGATCCAGTTTCACCGGAATGTAAACAGTGTCTGAATCCCCCAGCTTCCCTGCTTTGCTTCCGCTGTGAGTGCACGTCGGCTATATTGGCTGCTTGAAAAGTAATTATCCTCACTTCCCACCTGATAAATTAAAGACCCCCAGGTTCTTTGCTTAATGGTGCAGAGCAATTCAAGAGTGATTCTTCTGCAGAAGCTGTTAGGAGAATGTCCTAGCAGCCTCACACCCTTCTGGTCCTCGTAGTGCTGGGACGACAGCC
Organism: Monarcha castaneiventris obscurior; assembly: GCA_026261815.1. Lineage (NCBI taxonomy): Eukaryota > Metazoa > Chordata > Aves > Passeriformes > Monarchidae > Monarcha > Monarcha castaneiventris. The sequence goes on from JAMPIT010000467.1 coordinate 7,396,426, forward strand.
CATTAATCAGCCTGACCCGGCTCGGAGATGGCAAAGGTCGTGCTGCGTGAAGTCTAATCGGAAAAACAAATTTCACCCCTCTGGAGCGCTTCCTGGCAGGGACGAAGGGGGAGACTCGCTTGGTTTCACACTTAAGCACCTTAAGTATTTTTCCAAGGCTAGAAGGCAACTGATATGAAGGGTTTGTACTTCAAATAGAGGAGCACGAGTCCCTAGGGTTGTGTCCACATTGCTCTGAAGTGTGGTTTTGGGAATGATGGGGAGAATGATCCCAGATCAGTCCACTTCACATCTGTTCAGCCACTTCGGGGGGAAGTAGGGATCAAGTCTGTTGGAACACATGATGCCCCAGCCCCAGATTCAGTACAGCCTTGGAGTATGCTGGCAGATCCACTCCCTATGGGCACAGATGAAAAGCCTGGTCTCAGGCTCATAATGGTCCTGAAAATTCAGTGTGGCTGTCAGTGGTTTCCGCATGAGAGAGACTGAGCCATATCAACACAAAAACCCAGCTGTCCCGAACCCTGTCTCAGACAGAAGCCAACAGTGGGTGCCTGGGGAGGGAAGATCCATAATAGGTAACTCTGCTAGCATCTGGTGGATTGGAGGTGCTCTATCTGTGACTGGGAGTCCTTGATGGATCGTTTTTCCATTAATCTATCCATGTCGTTATTAAGTCCTTGAAAGCTTTCCGTTTTCTCAGTGTCTGGTGTCAGACTTGAACTGTTCAATGATGAATTACGTGAAGGGCTTAGTTTTCTTTGTTATGAATCTGTCTCCTTTCAGCTGTACATTATGAGGGCCAAGCTACAATCATCTCCTATTAATCTTCCTTGTTTAGACCTCTGTAATGCCCTTTTGCAGTTCTGGAGATGTGCTCTTGTCCTACTTTTGATGGTATTCTTGATTACAGTCTGTACTGCTAATGAAACTGGAATAGTTTATTGCAGTGGACCTAAAATCCATGAATCTAGGAAATATAAATTAGATGATCTATCTGTGAAAACATCTCCATCCTGGCAGGTGGTGATGTTCACAATTTGATAAGCCAATGTAAAGACAAGCCAGGAAAAATAATGCAGAAACTGCAATATATCCTTGCGTTGGCTCAGTATAAGAAAAAGGCCCTCAACATCTCTGGTTGTCTAATATCATGCTTGAGCATTCTGGCCCAAGAAAGCAATCCTGTAGATGTAGGATTGATTTCATTGGCAAGCAAAGAAATTACTGCCATTTGGCTCCAGGACAAGAACAGCATTGTGCTATAGTTTATTGTTTTCTTATGGACTCTGCAATAGTTGTACACAGTTAATCTCCTGATCCTTTGGTGTGAAATGGCATATTCCTTCATGGGTGAGAGAAAAACTGTTTAGCACTGACACCACTACAGGTGCATCCCTCTGCAGCACCAACTTTACCTCTGGCAAGGATTTGCGCATATTTAGCAGTGAGCCAGCAGTGATGTTTTCAGCTTTGCTGTAGGGAGCACAGATCAGCAGCTTGTGGTTTGTGCTGATAGTTTCAATTTACACCTTTCCTTTAGTAGTTTCAGCCTCTTGTTCTTGCTGTCTGGATACTGCTGTATGCATAATGTAATACTAATCGTGTTTGTATCACAAACATCTCTCTTGCTGGTTTGTGACACCAAGTTGTTTCATCCACACACACTCCAGTAGTGTAAAGAGAATTATAAGATGAGACACAGGTGTGACTACTCTGGTTTTTTGGGCATATGCAAAATCATGTGCTCAACCTTTTAGTCCACAATAGCTTCCAACTAGTTCTGACTGATTTTATTTTTTTCCCATCTCTTTTTGTAGCAGGGGTGCTTCTGTTTGGCTTTGTGGCCATCTTGAAGTTACGTGTTTCCTTGTGTACCTGAATACACAAATGTTCAGGAGATGTTAATAATCTCTCAGGTCTAGAGTGTTTGAGACAGCAGGGCAAAGTATGAGGACCTTGCAACCATCAGCTCTTCCAGAAATCACAGACACGATTCAAGTTCCTCAAAATCCTGATGGCAGAAACTTCCAATTGGTCTCTTGACCTTTGAAGTCACCGTAGGATTTATAGTTTTTCTTAGGTGTTGTGGGAGGCAATTTGGATAGGTTCTATTATGCCTCAGCTTCCCTGGGTGAGCAAAAGCCCTTTCCTGTTTCATAAAGGGATTGAGAAGTCCTGTCTCCATGCAAGCAGCGACATATTCAGACAATACTGCTGAGAATCAGAGAGAAATGTTCTGTGTCCAGACATAACCGTGTCTAAGTGCCTTGGCACAGCATTATCTTTGGAGCTTAGGACTTTGCCACCCATCATGCAGGGGAATGAACAGAGGGGAAAGACATAAGCAAAGAACACAGTTTGTAGAGGTGTTATGTGGGAGAATAATGAGGAGGAAGAGGCTGTGCTGGTTCAATGGATGAGAGGCTCATGTGGAAATGTTCCAAGGAACGGCTCTGGCCAGGCATGGGTTTCCTCTCCCTGCTGTAAAAGTGTGCTGGGTTTTAGTGGTACTAGTAGGGGGTGGATATCTAAGTGCAGAGTGCCCATGTGTGACTCCTGGTTCTGTGCCTGCCTGTTCTACCCTGTCTCATTCTGCCCTATTCCAGCCAAAGGATGGAAGTGAAATTTAGAAAACATTCTCATGGAAAGAAAGAATGTTATTTCATTCTACATAACTGCATTCTCACCCCACATAATTTCTGTGGGTTGCCACCCCAGTGCTTGGGGATCACAATCCTTCTTGACTAGAAAAACGGTCCTTGTTGAACTTTCAGCAATTTAGAACATGTTCGAGGCACACAGACCTTAGACTCTGGTTTGATCATGCTGTGGAGGCTTGTTTCCCTGCTATGTGTACTGGCACTGGGATCATCTCAGCCAAGTCTGTTCATGGCCCTAGGGAATGGCAGTAGGACCTGTTCTGCAGGCCAAGCTGAAGGTCCTCTTTCTCCTCTCCCCTCAGCTGAGGCCAGCAACAACTTTCATGAGAGTCTGCTACAAAGTGTGCCCTAAGTGTCCCAACTGTAGGCTAATCTTTCAGTTGGGTGGGGATATTAATCCATGGAAATGGCCATGCACCTCCTGGGGAGAAGCCGATGAAGCTCTCTGAGGCTTTACTGATGAGCTTTATCAGTGAGGCTGAGCTGAAAGGATTGGAAAAAGGAACTAAGTAGAGGGTCCATGAAAGCAACTGTTGAAAAGAGATCTTTTGGAGGGAAGGCGAAGCAGAGGCAGTGTTTGGCTAAAGGAAAAGGTCTGTGGCAGATGCTTCTCAGCTGGAAAGGGTGGAGCTCTACAAACTCATGTTCTCCTGCTGTAAGTGCAGAGAAGAAAAGCCCGTGCTAGATATAGTGGCTTCAGCTCTGCTGCCATGTTCTCAGCCTCCTCACCACAGTGGGATGTTACTCCATGCCAGCAGCAGCACTGACCACAGCCTGGGAGCAGGGTGTGGAGTTTGGAGTTCGTGATAGTGATACTCATCAGTACTGGCATGAAGGGAATTAGGTTGTGGGAAACTGAGTTGTAGATTATATTCTCTACTTCTGACTCTCCCAGCTGATGGCTCACAGACCACTGCTGATTCATGAGAACTCAGAAGATGGCCTGTGAAACAGCAGAGAGAAAAAGGAATATAGCAAACCCACAGATGCCTTCTTGCACAGGCAACATCTTGTTTCTGTCCTGGGAAAAAAGCAGAGGAGGCTTCAGACACACTGGGACCTGCCGAACACAAGGGCTGGCAGTGAATGGGTCAAGGTACCCTTCTTTGTGGAGAGCATTGGCACCATCTGACTGCAAGGGAGAAAGAAGAGGATGTGGTGAGGTGCCTGCCAATAACTGAGGGAGCCAGAGGGAAATTCCTGAGAAGTCCAGAAAATATTTTGAAAATGGGGACCCAACCCAGCATGGCAAATGCAGCATGACCCTTCCTAACACAGCATGGGGAAAACAAAGAGCATCCCAGCTGCTTGGATACTTGACACCAGGATCACACTCAGCAGCTCTGTTCTCTGGTGCTGCTTGGAGTTGATGACTGAGGGTCATTTCCAGCATGGGATTTCACGTGTGAAGCCTATTCAGTGTACAGCAACTGCTGAGACTTTCAGAGGGCGTGACTCAAGTTAAAGGCCGGGAAATGAACACAAGAAACTGTTGCTAGAAACCGAGCTGAAGCATGTGAAGATAATAAAATGGATGTCCAAACTGGGACCTCTTCTGCGGCTGCACAGCGCTGACAAGCTGACCTGGATGTGTCACATCTCTCAGCTTCACAGCTCCTGACACACGGCACCAGCTCTCCCATATGTCAGGAGTCACATTCCCCATTGCTGGAATGCAGCCACCTCTGGAGCAGAACCCAGCAGCTGTTTAAAGAATTGACAGAAACAAACCAGGGACAGGATGCAAAGACACAGCCAAAGTGCAGAGGAAAACAAGGAGGGAAAAATGTCAACTGAGTCCATAGGGTGACTGTGGTGGTCATAATCAAATGATAAACAGCATGGCAATTTACCAGGTATCAGCAGAGCTAAAGGAACCACCTGGATGTTTTCTGTTGGCCTGAAGCAAACACAGTAACACAGTTTATCTGGGATCCTTCTTTTACATATGGTGCCCTGCCATTTTCCCTTGTATTTGTTACAGCTGAGACTGCTGATGTAGACTGATACAGTAGTTTAGCTGATTCTTAGTAGTCCATGAAGCCATGATAAACTGAAAGAAAGCATAAGCTCTTTGTCTTTTGTAGATAAAGAGCATGAAATTTGGTTTCTCTCCTCAAGCCTCTCTCACCATTGGTTCAAGCTGTTAACCTGTTTTTGCTTGTCCAGACCTGCTCCTCAGACTGTCTTGGACACTCAAAGAGGCATAATTTAGAAAATAATTTGGACACATTTTAAAATGCTATCAGAAAAGTCAGGAATGGTTAAAAGCATGAGCACCTCTGTGGTTTAGAGGTGCAAGATTTATCTGCTGAGACATGAACCTTGCAAGGGAAGGACCATTTCATGTGAGTCCTGTTCCCCAGCAAACTGCCTAGGCCTCTGTTACAGAGAAGACATTTCACTGGATCATCTGATAATTCAATTAGAAGTGTCCTCAGGAGTTCTGTGGATCTACTTGTTGATTCGGAGGCATCAGTGGGGTGTTGGTCTGGCACAGCAGAGCTACTCTTACCTCCTTCTCTTCCAGCCCAGTACTGAGTATTCATCTGAGCTAGTCAAGAGTATCTGGACTGGCAATTATCTCCAGACTCCAGCTTAAAAGGAATTAATTAGAATGAGCCACCAGCTGAATCCACCAAGGAGACTGCTGTGCAGAGACATCCGGGCTTTGTGTGGTGGCACCAATCTGAACAGGCTGGCCCTTGAAAGGAGGTGGCACAGGGGTAGAGAAGCGGAAGGTTTTGAGGTAGATAAAGGAAGAATGAAGAGACGGGAAGCCCTGAGTTCCCACACTGTCATTGCCCCTGCCATTTCAGTCCAGAGAGAGCCCTCTGCTCCCCCCACACAGATTGCTCCTTGCCACCATTGTCTTTGGCTACTTGGAAAGCCATCTACCAGCCTCCCTGCACTGCATTCAGTGTGCAGCCGCAGGAACAGCAGCCGTCTGGATTCTCTCCAGCTGTCCAGTGAGAGAAGGGAAAAGTATTTAGTAGTAGCAGAGAAAAGGGGGTAAAAAGAAAAAAAAAAAGAAAAAGAAAAAGTCAGAAATCATTTTTTTGTGGCACACTATGACGCACAGATTTGGGAATGAGGGTTGTGAAAGCTTTTTGTTTAGCTTATTCTTTTCTGGTCTGACAGCTGATAAGTCCCACAGCTCAGAAACATCTGACAGGACTGGCTGAAGTAAATTCATCTTTCATCTGCCCATCATGCTCCTGAAGTGGAGAGTGACAGAACTGTTTCTCCTCTGTCTGAACGCTGCTCTCCTTCCTTTTCCCTCTTTCGTGTGCTGTTGTTTGGAGCTTGGGAAAACTGGTTTCCTTCCTGCCTGCAGCCTTCTCCCCAGGTTCAGGGCAGCATCCGTCTGCCCTTGCACCTGCTCCCTACAGCTGTGAGCTGCCTCTGCTGAAACCATTTGCACCCGACCAAGCAGCAGGCTGCTGGGGCCCCTCTGGCTTTGCCTTGACTCCTTTCCCTGTCATATTTTCCTTGCTGCTCTTGCAATTAGCGCGCTTGTTCACTGCTCTTCTCGCTAGCACCTTCTGCTTTCCCAGCACACTCCTCTGCTAACCCTCCTCGAGTCCCCATGTGCTTGCTACAGCAGGGCTTCTCAGTGGCAGCTTTCAAGACACAGCTTCTCTTCTTCACTCCATGCCCTGTCCCCAAAGCTGCTGAGTATCCACATCCCGAGGGCAGAGATGTATTCTTTGTGTCCCACTCATTTAAAATGCCTTTAGCATCTCCCACATCTCTTTACTGGTGCTGGCCCTGCCTGACCAGTGACATAGACACTTCTCAGTGGGGAGATACCCCTGATGTCTCCCAGCCACTGCCTCCACAGTGGGTCAAAGAAAGCAGATCCACTTCATACTCACCAGTCGGTTGTCACAGCTGAACTGGTGAGGAAAAATGTGTTTGTTTTGCAAATTGTCACCCCAGGTTATCACTGGTAGTGGGTGGCACCCATGGGGGTTGTGTGCCACACCATTTGGTATGCTACAAGTGTTGGCCTTTCAGGTAAGGCTGCATCAAGACAATACACTCTTGGTAGACCAGCAATTGCCATGGGATGGGAAATCTGAGTGTTTTCATGGTGCATGCTGAGATGTCAGCAGTGAAGAACAGCAAGGAGCAGTGTCTGAATTTGGGTGACCTGTGTATCTTTCCATAGTCGGTAATAATTCCGTGTCCTCTTTCCTTTGCTAGTGCCCATCCACAGTGCATTTTTTATTGTGGGTGTAAGTAGCAACCTCTCTGAGGCAGGAACTACCATTTCAGTTGAGGTCATGTCTCATCTAGAATGAGGTGTAGGCTTTTGATAAGGCACTGGCTTTCTAGCCTGTTAGCAGGTGACAGAGAAGTATTAAAGGTTGCAAAAGAAGACCCCAAACTACTGAATGGAGGAGTTTTATGCTAAATGTGGGGTTCTTTCCCATAGATAGGTGAGAAACAAAATAACGGGAACAATTAACAAAAAAGAGGCTATAAATTATTTGTATTACAAATGGCATTGTATTCTGACATGAATTTTAACAGCAAGGAAAAACATGAATTCCAATTAAAAAAAAAAAACCCAAAAACCCAACCCAAACAAACCACCCTCCTGACTGCCGGGAAATCTTGCTGTGCTTTCTGCAGCAGAAAATCAATGATCTAATTTCACTTGAACTCGACAGGCTGCATCTCCCAAATAAGGCACACCACTGGACACACTTGAAAATGCAAAGCTGTTTCGGCAAACTCCCTCCTTTGCATCACAAGGCTGTCATTTTGGTCTCTAGTGATTTGTTTTCTCATGCATGTGTTTTGCTGAATTAAAACAAGCACCTGTTTTGCAAAATGGGACCTCTAACATTTTATTCGCTTATCTCTTGTAATAGGCTGCACACAGTGTTTTTTCCTGCCATGGGTTCTGCAGTCCTTTGCTCCCACAGCTCCCCAGCTCATCCCTTCCCAGATTCAAAACTATGTCTCCGAGTTATGTCTGGCCACCAGCTGGGCCCTAAAGTCTGTGCAAGAAGCTTAGCTGAATCCTCCCCATATCTCATGGCTGGTCTCACAGTATCTGTTTATATTCTGTAAATTAGTGCAATGTGGCCCCTAACCAGGATCCTCACAGTTTTACAAGCAGTTACTCAAGTCTTGCCAGGCCAGTCGAGAACCTGGATGGGATGATAAAAGCTCTCAGCTTAGTGTGCCTGGTGGATCTTTGCAATGCATCTTGAACAACACAGGAAAGGAGGGAAAGAAAGAGGAGGAGGGGGAGAGAGAAAGAGTCTCAAGTATTTTGTTGAGTTCCAGGATCTGGTTCAGCACCATTAAGAAAGGGGATATTGAAGAGTGCTTTTCATTCCACCATTTCGCAGTGGGTAATTGCTTTCCACACGGTGCATTGGGTTTTGATGTGAGTCCAGCTGCAGTAACGCAAGTTACGGCAAGGGCTGTTCCAGTGCAAATGTGTTATTTGAGTGTCTCTTTGCTCACACTATGACTAAACAGAAGCAGCTGTGGCCAGAGGGCCATCAGTGCTTTGTATCACACAATCTGGCATTTAACGGAAAGTTTTCGTGTTTTCAGTTGGAAAAACTTTCTTCCTTCTGTTGCTGGAAGTTTTGAAGAAATTAATATTTTGCATGATGCCAAAGAGTGCCCTGAGAAACAATTGTCCTTTCCAGCACAAATACAAGCCTGGCACCATCTCTGCCTCCAGTATGACTTTCACATACTATGAACCTCAGCATGCCCAGGAGCCACCAATGTGTGTCAGCCAGGGAAGCCACTTGTACATTTCTGGAGGCCATCAGTTTCAAGAAAATGATGTAAATCAGGAGTAAGAGCAGTTTGGAAGAACAAGACTATTTTGATTAGCCAGGGTAAGAAGATCCCATCAGTCTGCAACCTTATAATCTGCAGGGATGAAAATTCCTTATTACTCAGCCATTCAAAATTAGCCTGAAGAAAGCACTGACGAGGAACAAGATTGCCTTAGCACAAAAGTGCAATAAATGTCTCTTACCCTGCTTCATTTGGGACTTGCACAAGGTTTTAGCCATCAGCAACAATGAGAAGCTCAGGACTTTGGGTGAGCAGCCCTGACTGACTCTGGGAGAGTCAGGGAATTAGGGCAAAGATTTGTATCTGTCTGTTCATATATGGTCTGTGGTAATTGTAAGATTTGGGGCTGGCTCACAAGAAGCAGCAGCCAAATATTTGGGGAGAAGTTTTCTGCTGGGCATCTCAAAATCTTTTAAAAATTTGTTTTGAGGTTATTTTCAGGCCCTCAAGAACAAGCTCTTCTTAATAGGGATGCTTGCAGCCTGGGCCAGTTGACAAAGCAAGCAAACAAACAAGTGAATGAATGGAAACATAAAGATGGACCATCTAAATAGGCCCATTTTTATTTATTGCCTTCCTCAGAAAGAAGCGAGGAAACAAGAAAGATCTACTCAATAAAAAACATGGTTCCCCAAAGGTCTCATATTCCTTAATTGCAGCTAGAAGCAAGTGACTTTCTCAGGTTTGGTGCAAGGAGCCTTTGGGAACCACTGGGGTTAAAACTCAGGATCTTGAATCCAACTTTTATTTCCCCCTTGAAATCCTAGACCACACAGCTTTCTGATTATAAGTGTATGGGCACATCTATGCACGTGGAGAGGAAGCTCAGCATCACATAGGTGGTCTGCTCTCTTTCTGAGGGGACACACGCAGTAACAGAGGTGAAAACCATGAGTCACTCAAGAGAAGAAGGATGCTGGTTCTGACGAGCCCATCAGCTGCCTGTAACTCACCCTCTGAACTTTATACCTTTCATTTTCGAATTCAGTCTGGTTTTTTTGATTGGCCTTTATGCTTAAACCATAATTTACCAAGGACTTTCCTTGGTAATTAATTTCACACATTCATTACAGACCATTTGGCTATAAACACATGTGGATTTCCTTTTTAACTCTTCATTTCCTAAGTTTTCAATAGAGAGGTTCCAAAGCTAAACCACAGGAATGGTCTGTGTAGCTCAGGTTTATTAAATCTACCCCACCGTGTCAAGTGTCTACAGTGCATACAATTATTCGGGCTAAACTACAGTTATGAGAGAATTCATTTCACCCAAGGGTAGATTAAGTCTCTAGGTGTTTTGTATCAGAATGGTGATACTCATGTTGCAAAATGAGATGGAAATGCTAAATTCCTAGACTCTCCTCAGATCCCAGTACATGGAGTTCATGACTTCCAAAGCCAGGTTCAGTCAACTACTTCCTTTCCACACATACTGCATAATCCATGTGCATAAGACAACACTAAAAAACCTGTGTAAGTGCCAAAGGTCAAGCTCCTTTGGATCCTCTGTGAGAAGTAAAGCCAAGGTGCAATTAATCCTAAATAGACAGAATGTCTACGTGTAAGAAACAACAGATGGAAATACATACAGTCAGTTTTACCAGCAACTTTTTTATACCTTCAGGTAATGAACATTTCAGGCTACTCAGGTAAAAATGGACAGGAAAGAGAAGGCAGGGAAAGTTGTTAGTATCTGTCTGTTCATATACGGTATAAGGAATCCAGCAGGCAAATGCTGAAGATTAGAGAAAGTCCCAAACTCCAAGAGAAGCCCTTTGGTTTGTGCCTGAAGGTGATGGAGCCCTGAGGAATAAAATACTGAAAGATTCAGTCTGACACCTCAGCTATCAGATGTACCTGTATGAAGAGTTCATCATGTTTCTCAGTCTTTCCATTTTGGACATCTACTCTGTAGAATACAGTGATCATAAAGCAGCTGCTTACAGTGGATAGACTAACTATCATGAGATAAATAACACTGTTTGTTTTTCCTCATTTATCTTAGTTTTATTTTATATTCCATTTCTCAGTTTTATCGTAATTAAAGAAGTTTTCACAGGAGGGTTTCTGTGAGGACACTGCTGAAAGGAGGCTGCTGTAGTTTGTGAGGTCAGAGTGGACGGCAAGTCTAGAGAGATGGCTCCTACCTGAGCAGAAGATTGAGACACAGGAGATGCAGACTCCATGAGGGTCTGTCATGGGAGAAAACAAAACCAAAATCAGATCAGAAAACTCTCCTTTTGGAAGTTCTCCACTGGAACCCAACACAGTCTATGCAGTGGGAGCTTTGGGGTCTGGGAAGATAGCTTCCTCCTCTTAAAGGACATTCACCAGCCTGCCTCTTATGCTCTGCAGCTGGTGGAGGCCTCAAGCCCAACCTCCTGCCTCTGCCCTTCCTTGTACATTGTGATCGGAGAGCCCCTCTGGCTGTCTCAGGGGCTCTCTGCTGACTCTTCACCTGCTCTAAATTTCTCTCATACTGGGGGCCTGTAACTGTCCAAAGTATATCAGAAGGAGACATTTGAGTAAAGAATTAAGGGAAATGATAATTTTCTGTACTCATTTAAAGTCCATTGCCTCACTGTTTCCCTGGCTGTTTCTCCCTTAGACAGTCAGAGCTGCTAAGCGCTGTGCAAATCTTTTCTTATTTGCCCCTGAACTGGACTGCCAGAGATTACCTGTCCATCATTGTTACAGGCTGACAACAGCACTGCAAAGACCTGAGGATTTCCCAGTGGTTTTGATGGTTTCAGCTGGGCTGACTTGTGCTGTATGTATGCTGCATTAAAGCTCATTAAATCTATAGCAGTGATTCACCAGGGAGGAGAGATACCAGCCAGTTGTCTAAAACCCAACCTGTAAATATCACGGGGTGTGTTTTGCTTTGCTTTCAGCTGACAGACGAGACAAGTAAAAGGATTTCTTTCCTCTATGTCTTTGGAGGGAGAGAGATTCGTATGGACAACTCACACTATGTAAAAGTTAACCTTTCCCCTCAGCCTGGACAAAGTTTTGTGATAGCCAGAAATCATGTTAACAACTCCTTCTGCCCCCAGCAGCCACAGATCCCTCCCAGCCACATCTTTGAGGCCCCTTGAGAGCCTGCCCTTCTCTCAGGAAGTGTCCCACTGCCTGACAAGCAGATATAAGACAGCATTAAGGAGACAACATGTTCTCAGATAAAATGTTCCAAATATAACAAGTCTATTTTTATTATATTTGACCAAAGGCCTCCCTGCTTTCTAATCAGAGAGCCTGATTTGCTGACTCCCCCAGACCTAGCTGCCCTGGCTCACTACAGCTGTATCGTGAGATAGAATTACATTTTCATAATGATTCAAATCTTTTCCCAGGTCCCTAAGTATTTTCACAAGAAGGAGAAAAATAAGGAATGTAGTTTAAAGGGGAAAAAAAAGAAAAAAGGAAAAGGCAGAAAACCCCTACACACTCTCCTGTAAAATCCAGGCTCCAATCCTGAATTGTGTGTGGTCTTTTTTGTCTTTTCTTTTGGCTTCCCTCAAGACATGGCTTATTGCATTGGTCTGGATGCTGTCCTACCAGCACAGCTTGCTGGCCAAGCCCAGATCCCAACAACAAAGTCACCTTGGCAGGTGCCAAAATAAACGTCAGCCTCCAGCTACCTGCACCGACTGCTGCCGCTTCCATGTGTATTGCAGGCCATGAGGCTGAAAGGCAGCGCCTTTTCCCTCCGCTCCTCTGATCTGTATCAGCTCTCAGCCCTGGTCTTTTTTATTCAGGGGAGCCTTCAGGAGAACTATTTTAAAATGCTCTTTATTTTGAAAGATGTGAAGTTGTCCAGAGAGAACTGGCTGTGAAATGGACAGAGGCTGAAAGCCGTGTGTATGATACGGAAGCTGCGTGTACGCAGTCATGGTTCATACCTGCAGCTTCAGCTTTTGGTACAGCTTTAGCTCATGTGGGTGTGCATGTGAGTGTGTCCTCACATACACAGTGTGCAGGGTGTGCACCTGTAGGTTAATTCCAATGGGACTAATTTTTGGTGTCAGGCATATTGCTCACAACTGGAGTAGCTCCTCTGGGAGCCAGTCCAAGGTTTTACGATCACACAATCACTTCCATCGGATTTATAAGGTGCAACTAAAATTAGGAGGCATTCAAATTCATGAGTGATGTAAAAGGGGAAGTTACAGGTCATGCTTAAATTGGTCAGAAAATTACAGGAGTCAAGTAGGGAAGGGGTGCAGTCTGGCCAGTTGCAGGCACTGAAGGGGCAAGGGAAGTGGGGACTGGCAGGAGCACAGGAACATTGCTTTGTTCCCCTTCCTTTTATTAGCTGCAGTGGTTGTTTTTCCACATTCCACCATATAAAACAGACTAGGTCTCAGAGACCTGCTTCAAAGTCAGTTGAAAGGCTGCTGATGACTTGCTTGGGCTCCAGAGCTTGCTCTGCTCAATATGGCTTGTACTTTCAGATTGTGTGAGTGGGCATATCTGACCAGCTCAGGAGCCTTCTCCTGCCCTGGATGCATGTCACACGTGCCCAGCTGTGTCTTTCAGTGTCCACTAGAATTATTTCCTATATAAATTATAGCATGTATTACGTTGATGAATTAAAACATAAAGATGAGTTAAAACGAAGAAATGCATGGGGTCTGGAGGAGCCCAGTACTTTCTCACAGTGGATCAGACACAGTGATCAGTGGCACAGTGGTGGCACAGTGGATTGAAAAAAGGTTCCCGGATTTCAAAGAGCGAGGACAAAACTAAACTTTGGAGACGACTTCCAAAACTTGTAGACATGTTAAAGTATAAAGTATAAATAATTAAAGATAAAACAGAATAAATAACTGTCCAAAAATACAAATTGAAAAGGGGGAGGAATTAGAAGGGAAGAAATAGTAGTCCTTTTCCCCCAAAGACTTGTGGAACAGCTGACTGAAATGTCAAAGGATACAGGTTTTGGAAGCTGTATTTCAGCTCTGCAAACTTGTTTCTGTGCCTTTTCCTCGTTCAACATCTGTGATCCATATTTCATCCCCACAGTGCTCATTGGAGGACTTCATTTCCCAAGGGTGGGAAAGGTGACACGTTATGTTCAGAGTCTGTGGGTTCAGATGTTGATTAGAGCTCGCAAGGGAAACAGCTTAATTGTTTCAGATGAGCAACAAAACCCTCAGCTAATGCTGGGCCCAAGCATAATGCTCTAAAAGCAGGTTCAGGTATGCTGGCATGAGTGGATGCTGTTGTATTATTTACACTGGGTTCATGTGTTTTACTGGTTGTTTTAAGCCTTGCTTCCGAAAGAAGCAAAGCCTCTGCTACCCAGCTCTTTCTGTTCACGCATGGATGTGTGTCCTTGCTGTTCCCAGGGCATTCTGAGTCCTGGTTTGCCTCCCATCTGTGAGAGCAGCACAACTACCAACAACGTTATGTTCTTAAAAGCTCTGAGAAACTTGGCAGCCGGACACCAGAGCTCCCACTGCGGTGCAGGAGGAAGTGTGAGGATGCCTCTTCTCACACACCACAAGGACATTTTGTTTCATCCACAGGCAAAACTGTGATGGGAACTTGCACCTTAAGGCACAGTGATGAAGAGACAAAGTACATGAAATCAGCAGTAGTGTCAGTTCTTGCAGAACTGCTGTGAACAGCACGTTGCAGGAGCTACAAGAATATGAGGAAAATGGTCAAAAGGGCACTCTGGGTACTCAGCCCAGTGGGTGGATGGAGGGCTTATGTTCCCAGGCCACCAAGATGGTTTGGAAAGTTTTATTGCTGGTCCCTGCAAGCCTGGAAGCAAAACTGACAGGATTTATTTTCTTCCTGGAGAGGTGCAAAAGAGCAAAAGTCCAGAGGCAGTTAACCTGGAGACATTTGAAAAAGATAAATTTGTTGAGACTCAGTATTTCTCTAAATCAAAGGACGTGAGGGAGGGATTTTCTTTAAAAAGTAAAAAAAATATCCATTTTGCCATTACAATGCAACTATTTGTTTAAAAAAATGAAGGTCTTCTTAACCTGATTTTTACCACACATTTTTTCCCCCAGCAAAATAGAAAAAAAAGTTAGTGTTTAAATATGTGTTTTAATTTTCTAAAGAATGAAGGAAGAAATAATTCAATGTTTCATGGCAGGAAACCACAACAATTTTAGGGGCAATCAGTTTTCTCCCTGAAATGAAAGATTGGATAGAAACATAATAAAATGATCTACCTTTTTCACATAAGAAAGCCCTGAATTACTTCCTGATCAGAAAGAACCTACAGCTTTTCTGGTGGAGAGAAAACCCTACAGTAAGTTTTTGCTAGACACTGCTGGGCTTCCCTCCCATCCCACCTTCAGCTCAGAAGCTGCATCCTTCGTAAGGAAGTGGAGTCACCCTGGCAGGTGGATGTGGTTAGCTGCAGTCACGTCATAAGCAAACGTGGTGTGTCTCTGGGGAGCAAAAGGAAGGAGAGTTCATTTCTGAGACAGGAGGCAGCTGGCAGGCAAAATCCAGGAATAGCCACACTGTCTTCTCCAGGAGAAAGTTCAGGCTCTCTCTTTGCTTGGCTTATTGGGTTTGTTGTTGTTATTCTTGTCTGAGAGACCAGGAAAGTCCCAGAAGGACACAGAAGAGCTGTGATGAGATGCCAGAGCAAAAAAGCAATGGTATAAAGTCCTGCAGAATGGAGAGGCATTTACAGGGATGTCCAGGTTTTCAGAACTGCACATGAAAGTTCCTGTTTTGGGAGCTGGGTTTTGGGAGCCCGGGCTGGCAGCTGTGCCTCCTGCGTGTGCTGGCGGTTTCATTTCTCTACCCAAACATGGGGTTGTCTGCATTTCTGTAGTGAAAGCTGATATTGCAAGAGAGGAAAAAACAAATCAAACGAGGGAAATGTGTTTCATTTGACAATGGGTCTTTAGAGCCTGCATTTTTTAGAGCTAGGCTCTTGGAGAATTGAAAAAAAAAAAAAAAAAAAAAAGAACAATCCAAGTCTGAGATATGTGCAAAATATAGCTCAAATCTAAAGGCTGTAACTGTGTGAGAAAAGTCAGATGTTAAACAATCACAGTTTTATTCCTCCCAGCAAGACAGCCTGTGCACCTGTAGCCATTATTGTCTCTACTGTATAAAGTGAAAATGAATATCACATTGTATTGAAAACCCTCATGGAATACAATTACTCAACAGGAACTGTCCTAAATCCATCAGCTGTAACTCACTTGTAATTTTGTGGGACTAATGCAGAGAAAGGTTTCTCCATGCATAGTTTGCCCCTAGCCTTTCCCCCTATTAATACATTTCATCCACTTTTGCTTACGATGGCTAAATTGCTTGTAAAAGATTAATTACCTATGGGAAGTGTCTGTCTTGGTCTGTAGGAATGACATTATGCTGAACATTAAATGCTGACACTATTAAACTCTGCCGGACATGTTTTGATATAATAACTCGGCAGACCACAAGTGAAATGGGTCCCTCATCAATTCACTACCTCATTGTTTTTCTGTCATCAGCAAACTTTGGGCTATATTCTCAGCTGACACAGCTCAGAGTTTCATTCATGTAAGCAGAGTAGCTTATTACAGGGTTTTTTTTTCCCTGGAAGTTTTGTTGAGTTTCCAGATGCAGAACGGAATCTTTTTTCAATAGCCTTGACCTGAGATATGGAAGCTGCCATTTTCCAGACAGATATGGGGGTAGTTGGGAAACTGAGGATCTATCAGCTGAATTCAGCTTTTCAAGACTAAACATGTTTTTCTTGTTGTGTTTCAAAATTATTATTTTTCCACTTTAGGAAGTAGAAAGTGGTTTTGCTTTGGTGGGTAGAAAGGACAAATGAGCTTCTGCATCCTTTTCCCACTGGAAAGAAAAGCAGAAGAGATTTGAAAGAACTGAGATACAGCAGTATCTCAGTATTAGCTGGAGGAACCTCCTAACAGGAAGAATATTATTTTTAAAAGCTTAGGAGATTTTAAAATGTGATTTCTTTCTCCAGTCATCCAGGTTTTACTTACCTGTTGTTTTACCTTTCACTTAGAGGAGTTGTTTTCAACCTCTGGTTGATTTGCTGACCTCTCAGCACTTTCTTTGAAGGCTTGAGTTCTGCAGACCAGCTTTAGCCCACTGTGTTTTGTCTTGTCTCTCTAGACCAGCTTTAGCCCACTGTGTTTTGTCTTGTCTCTCTTGCTGCTCACGGTAAGATGCCCATGTGGATCACAGGTTGCCTGACTTACACCTGGGAGCACAGGCTCCACTCCTACACCTGGCCACGTGGCTCTGCCTCCAACAGGAGATGGAGGAAAAGATCTCCCAGATACCCCTGTCTTTGTTAGCAGTGTCACATACAGTATGTAGCTTTGTCTCTGGCGACTCTCCCCATGATGGACCAGAAAACAGCATCGTTTCAGCTGAATAACTAAACAACAGATCTCTTGAAGAAAAAGCATCTATATAGCCTCCTTTGAAATACTGAATGATCACCGTATGAGTTAGGAAAACCTGCTTTCAAAATCCAGTTAGCTTCTCCCCCTATACCTGAATTTCTCATTACTGTTGCCTATTTCCCACTTGTCACCAAGGCAGTGGTGACTGCTCTTGTTCCTCCCCTGCCTGCATAATTCCATGCCCCCAAAATTCCCATCTGCAGCTTGTGTGCAACATTCACTGCTGACCCCATCCTGGCCCCGCTCCTGTGCCATACTGCCCAGCTTTAACCCTTGGACCTGGTTGGAACTCCCCTGGTCCCCAGTGGGAGCAGATGTGTGTGGGTGTCTCACCATACCAGTGAGGTAGACACTGTCATGTACTGCTGGGCCCTCTATCACCGTCTGCTGACCTATCCTCAGTGTGTTTGAGGGCTTGCAGGCTGTGTGGTACTTAAATCCAATCCTTCTGACCCTCCCCTTGAGGAGATTATGCTTGAATCTCTTGGCTGCAGATTGTGTAGAGCAAGGAGTTGAGGAGCAGAGAACATGGTGCATCTTTCAAGGATCAGCATTTTCAGCTGTAAAACCTTTTGTTCTGTAATCTGGGATATTTCCTAGCAGTCCACATGGAGAAGAAAAGGGGCATTGTCTGGTGAGTGGCTTCATTACTAATCTCTCCTGGATGCATTTTAATTCATTTTAATGACTCTGCCTCCTGTCAGACCTTTCGTTTGTTAAAGGGGTTTGTTAAAGCGATTAACTGCAAGGGGAATATGAACCTCAAAACACTATGTCCCTTCCCCCAACTCTTCCTCCCTTCCCCCCAAGATTAATATTACACTAAAAGGAAGAGAAAAGGTACTTTCTGTGAAACACATTACAAGACTTTTAGGAAGAGAGGGAAGGAGGAGGAGCAATGGACCGTGCTGGACTCTTTAACCCATGGAAGGTGGCAGTACTGATATGACATTTTTCCAGCTATATTGTTCCCCATCCATGCGTCTGTGGAAGCTTTGTGCAAACACAGCTGTTTGTTAGGAATGCCAGCTTAGGGAAACAAACCATCTGCTTCAATTTGCTTTTACTCCTGTCTTCTACTCATGTGGGAGCTTGGAATGACCTGCCCCACCCCTTAAAAACATATGTACCATAGAAACCTTTAAGCTGAAGTCCAGGCCTTCAGCCAGCTGAAGGAATGAGAACTTGGTCTCCCACACTGACTTCCTACCCAGGGATCTCAAAGCCCTTTGCACAGCCTGGGAAGTGGCAAAGTCAACAGAATCCCTACGTGGAACTGTGAGTTTAATTTCAAAATTCAAGGTCTCAGTAGACATCCTTGGAGATGCACATTCTATGGGTTTACTAGAGAGATTCCCTCTAATAACTCAAGGAGCTATTTCAGTCCCTCTTGTCATCCATAGGACCTGAAAGGAGTTTCTTTATGTCCCTATGAACTCTTAATCTCCCTAGAGTTGAACCGGCTTTCAGAAGTTCTTGAAAAAGATAACAAAATGAAGTACCATGCAACAGCAGAGTGGTGTATCCTGCTCAAGAAATGGCTTTCTTACCTACATCTCCAAGTGCTCCTCTAATGTCCAGTTAGCAAATGTAGCAATGTGAGTATGGAATGTAAAATCAATTTTTTACAGAGCAGATGGATCACATCCTCATCACCAACTGCAGTGTAAGGACAGCGAGTATTCTCTCTGTTGGCTTCAGAGGGGATTCAGTAAGGTCTGGTTGTCGAGGGAAAATAAGATGCATTTCAATGAAGAAACATGCAGGATGTTGCTGTAAGGCAGAGTGATCATCTGAGTTGCCAGAGCATGGAGGAATATTGCCTGGAGCGGGTTAGATATTGGGCATAATCCAGCATAATCATGGTGTTGGGAAAGAGACAAGCGCCATATCGTGATGGGTAAGTGGGACATCTGCCTGTAAGTATGAAGTAATCCTTCCACTCTTATTGCCATTAGTAGGGACTCAATACTGTGTGCAGTTTTGGTTACTGCTTTTCAGGAAAGACGTAAACCAGCTGGAAAGTAACAGGAATGATTGAAGATCAGACTTAGAAAGAAAGATTGAAAGAAGTAGGGTTGTTTAGTCTAGAGAAGAGAAACTGAAGGGATCTATGATAGATGTCTTTGTGCACACACAAAACTGAAAAAAAAAAAAGGAACAAAAGGAACAATCTGCTTTGCCTGTCAACGCAGACAAGGTGAGAGGCAATGGGCTAAAACTGAAGCAAACAGCTGTAGCAACTTGAGGCGATGTGTCCATCACATGGGGAGATGTGTCCATCAGTACTTCTGGAATCACAAGCCATAAAATCTGGAATGGCACAGGTATAACCATCCTACACTGGAATGACTTTTTCCAGTGACTTTTGGAGGTCTTTGGCAGCCTTGTTTGCTATGATCCTTTGTATTTTCCACATAGTGAGTCCAGGATGTCTGATTTTCCCAATGCTTTTCTACCTCTGAAGGCTGAACACGTTCCTGAAAAAGCACATGAAATGATTGTGGATTGATTTGGGGTGAAACGGTAAATATTCAAGAAACAAACCAAAACCATAAAAAGCCTGATGAAGAAAAAGAAAAAGCTCCCCATCTATTATATTTTCTTGCTGGATTTTAGGTTTCAGGGACAAATCCATCCTGCCATGGTGCAAGAAAACTCCACGCCCTCATAAAACCAATATAATGAGCAGAACATGGTAGCAAATCCTCCTGGTTTTGTTTTAGTTTGGAAGGCATTAAAGAAAAGTGTTGTACAGAGGGAATGGAAATGTTGCCCGCATGCCAATTCCACAAGGGCGTGTTCTTCTAGAGCCAGGTATGTCACTCAATGAAAAGCAGTGTTCAGCTCCTGCCATGGTTTGGGGATTAGCCAAAGAGGTTGGAGAGGGCTGGATGGAAGGAGAAAGAAGCCTGGTACTTTTTGCTGCCAACTTTCTGCTTTTTGTCCAGCTTCCCCTACAGAAATGACATCTGAAATGCAAGCTGGCGTCTTTCCCTTATGGAAACCTCAAACCAAATTTAATAGTAGGGGCTTATATTCAAATGTCCCATAAAGTGTTGTAGAGAATTGTATCATTACTGCAGCATTTTGTGGTGTGGTCCAGTCTCTTTAACCTGAAATCTTCCCCACCCTAGAATTTTGGACTAGCCAGAGCGAATTGGACACATCTATTCACTCCTATAGACATTAATTAGTTTTTTTTACTTCACTGCTTAATGTCTTATGAACAAAGCAAGAACCCATTATTCTAGAGAGTGGCTAAGCAGCAACTACACCCCACAAGACTCTAAGCTGACATCCATAGCAATGGAAGGCTGAATGAGGGTAAGACAATGGGGAACCCAGACAAAATGTGCCCATGTTTACCCTGCAAGAGAAGGATGGACTCAGCACCTTCCTAACTTGGGCTCTGGCAAGCAGAATGTACATGGAGCAGGGTGCCTGCTGCTGGACTGGGCTGTAGTTGGATGTAAGTGGCAGTGATTTTAGCCTACCAGGGCAATGGATGCACCTATGTGCTCCAGACAGCTTTGCAAATCACAAGTACTGAAGCACTTTCCCCTCTCTCTTCACATCCATAGGATCTGAAAGCAATTTTCTTAAACACCATTCAATCCCTATGGAATCTCACTTCTTTCACCCCTATTATGTGCCACAAGGCTTTCCCACAAGGGTTTAATCTTTTGCTGCCTCAACTGAGAAATCTGTGGAAGCAGAAGGAGCACAAGACAGACTACAGAAGAAAGAAAACACAGTCGGGAATTGTTCAGCCTTGTGCCAAGATGCCCTGTATCCCTACAGCTGAGATTCTTCTGAAATTCCCTGGTACTAACTAGCATTCATCACTCCAACCCACAGCAATTTACTGGTGGCAATTTTCTGCTTCCAGCTGGTGACCTCCTGACCTCGGAGGTTAAGATAATTTTTATTCATGCTACTGAACTTGGCATCTGAATTTTAATGTCAATTTTTTTTCCTACCAGCCCCTTCTGTTTTCCTGGTAGAGGCTTAGAGCTTGTGCAATAATTTCTGGAGAAAGGGAGAAGTAATATGCCACCCCCAAAGCATGTCAGCAGAACATGGCAAGAGGACTCCTTGTGGTAGTGCAAGCCTTGAATTGTCAGGTGAGTGTTGTGTTACTGGGAGACAACACTCGTTGGCCAGCTCAGTTGTCTGACGTCAGTTATGGGTCACGCAGTGTGGAAGAGAAGGGACCATAGACAGATGCTCAGCAGGCTCTAAGAAAAAGTTACAATAAAAGATGGAAACACCATCAATGGGGCAATCAGTGGGAAGACAATGGGATCTATTTTGAATTAACTCTTTCAATATGCTCATTCAGCCCATTCCACTTCAGGGAACAACTAACATCAGTGGGAGTTTGGTGGCCAACATACCATCATTTGGACTCTGGGTAGCAAACCCCAGGGACACTCAGGCACTCAGTGTAATGGGAGTTAGATGAGTAAATATCTTTGCTGACCTCCAGCTGGGTGTATCCACATTCTATATCAGCTCAATGTTGTCCTAAAGTCCTTTGAAAATACTGGGAAAAAGGAACCAAAATTTTTCCATGAGCTTTCTGTCACTCCCCTTCTGCCTTACCCTTACTTGCAGTTCTTTTGTGTAAGGTCTTAATCACAGAAGATAAAGTCAGAAAGAAACTTAGGAACTCTCATTAAGAAATACATGGCTGAATATATTTCCATTTATTTATCCAATACCTGGTAATGAGGCTGGGAATGGATACCCACTGGAGTGTCACAGCAGATATTGTCACCATCACAGAGAATGTGAAACTGCTCTTTTGTCACTGTTGTCCATTTAATACATTTGTATTTTTTATTAATTGCTGTCATACTCTTTAGAGCCCAGAGCTCCTACTCGGGAATGTCACAGTGTTTCTGGAACCCAGAGGAAAGGTGTTGATCCTGGCTCTTTTTTTTTTTTTTTTTTTTGGTGTAACAAAACAAAAATTCGGGGTCTATGACAACCTCCTCTCTCCCCTGAGGTATCCAGCACCAGTGAGATCTGTTCACTGCACTTGCCCAGCTACAAGTGACATTCAAGACCAACACTTTCTGAATTCAGCAGTTATTCATGAAAACAAAAAACTGAGCAACAACAGCAACATTTACTAATTTGTTTTTCACACTAAACAGAAGTTTCCCTTTCTGCATTAAAGTGTGGAATCTCTGAAGCTGTGAATCTGAAATGAAAACCTCCATCTGTGTCTCCGTGTGTTCCCCTGGCCTCTCTACTCTGCTCCAGGGTAGCTGAATATCAGAACAGATCAACACTGGCAAGAGAAATTAGTGCCTCATTTGCCCACAGTGTTAGGATGGGGATCATCCAAATTTTGCCAATACTGATGTTAAAGCAAGAACAGAACAAACAAATAGGAAAACCCAGGTCTCTGCTGGGAAAGCAGAGTAAACTGGCCCTGGAGACACCTTCAGAAATTTTCATACTCACTGAAGGTACCCCTGGTTTATAAATTGCCCAAAACATTTCCTTCACTGTAGATGTGTCTGCTGGCCAAAGTCAAGAACTGAACCAGGGATGATCGGGCTACCAGTATGGCTCTTCATATGGTGAAGGAAGAGCCAAGCTAGAACTGAGGCTGAAGGGTAATCTAGCAAAAGACCCTCACACAAGTTTCTGAAAGTTAACAGTGTGGCCAACCCTTCCCCATAAGTTTTTCTCTCTTGTCCTCCTTTTGTTGCCTGCAGGAATCCTCTGAATTTCCATTATTTTGAAAATTGCTAGCTTTGGACATGCTTTGTTACTGACTTCCATCTGGTGCTGTCATTTAAGCTAGAGCTAAACGGGTTGTCACACGCTCAGAGATCAGCATAAATGCCCTGGCATCAAAGGTTCACAGCCACAAAGGACTAGGCTGCTTCTGAAAAGACTCGAGGATCAAGTCCATTGCAACGCAAATGTGGCCGATTCCCTAGCTGGTGTTTTGTTTCTGTCTGGGCTTAGAGAGGGGAGGCTGAGGACAAGAAAGGAAATGTTCTGTGGGAAGATGATCTGGCATTTTTTCTCATTCTCCCCACTCACGCATTCCAGAGAGTTATACACCAGATAAGCAGCAAGCACTGTTTGGCTGGCTGACTGCTACACAAGCATTATGGACCATCTGGGGACTTATAAAGCCTGCAGGATATAAGCAGAGGTTGTGCTGGAAGTAGAGTCTGAGCTGGTATCCTATGTCTAAATACCAACACAGCTGCTTAGAGCAGGAAAGGGGAACCCTCCAAAGGAACAGCGGCAGGGGCTCTTCTTTACGAAGGATATTACTCTCGAGTAATTGAATTGGTTGTGACTCCTCATTTGAGCCCATGAAATAAGATTCCCTCTAACAGAAGGAGCTGTGGGGGGTACAGCAACAGACTCAAAAGGCTCTTATTATTATTATATTACCATCACCGTCATCATCATGATCATGATTATGACTGTCATCATTGTTGTTATTACTTTGTTTCTTAAAGACCCTCTGAAAGCAGTTATTTTTGTGTTTTAAGACGCGTAAGTTCTAGCCCTGGAACAGAGTCATTGTGCTTCAGAAGAAGGGAGGATTGAAAGACAGCATATTCACACACTCTGAGGGGAACCAGCTTGCTGGCTTTCACCACACGCCAGTGTTACAGGGACAGGAATGCCGTGGATACCATTTCTCATGAGCTTTTAACAGGTGAACCAGGCTGAGCGTGGGGGAGGAGTCTCCCCTGAAAACAAACACGTATCTGAGCTTGTGATATTTTATGAACAAGAGATATTCTCGGGGCTCTGGGGTGGAGTGAGCTTGATCTAAAACAAACAGGGTCTTTAGTCACGTCTGAAGACCTTGTTAAAATTCTTTCTGCTTGCAAATCCCTCTGATAGTAGGGAAGCACGCTTACCTCCAGTGTGACCCCGGGCTGGGGTTTTGCCAAGGGTGAATTTGCCCCTCAGTGACTATTTTCTGAATCCTAAGCACATGCTGGCTTTTAAAAGGTCTTTTCCCAAAACACCAGACTCTACTTTGCTCCAGCTGTTCAGCTTCGTGCTGCAGCCCCAGCCTCCCCCAATGGCTGTTCTTCGCCCATGTCACTCACCCAAATGCTGCAGCCTAGCACCATTTGTAAATTAAGTCAGTGCCTACAAAGAATCCCAATGATGGCTGAGGGCTCCCCATGTCATATGCTTTGTAAGAACAAGGCACAACTATTCCCTGACTTAAAGAAGCTTCAGAAAAGGAAAGAGAGGAAGGGGTCCAGGAATATGAAGGGAGGCTTCCAAGGTTACTTGAATAACCAAATATTGCTCTTCTCTCAGCCTGCTGATTTTTAGCCCATATCTTTCTCCCCTCAGTTAACAACTGTATTAGAGAGAAGTTATTCAACCTGTTCATGCAGATGACTGGCATCACAAGAATTAGTGTAAGTTTTACAAGCAGTCTGCTTTTAACTTGAACAAGGTGCTTGGTATGTCTCGTATACCCTGAAACCACTGGGGTTCAGGTGAAACTACATGACACACTGAATAACCTCCTGCTTTCTTTTGTTCTTCATAAACGTTGAGTGATTTTTTCAACAGAGACATGTCTCAAGTTCCAGGGAAACCCTCAGCCAAGAAGGGATGAAAAAAAAGTATCAGTCATCCATCATATCATTTCCCAGTAATACTCCAAAAGTAAACATTGCAGGGCACACGTCTTTGAGGACAGATTTCCAAACACCTAATGTGAGGGATCCAGCTATACCCAATGCCAGTTCACTTCAGACATGGTTTTTGCAGAATGGTTTTAGATGGAGTGCAGAATTTGGTCTCCCTGCCTTACCAAAATGCTTATGGGTTAGGGCTATTGTAAGTTTTTGGAAAGTACTTCAAAAGGCACTTCAGTTGAAGAAATAATTATTATATAAGTTACAGCTGAGCATTTATAGGATAATTGCCTTTCCAGAAGTGTACCTCTAACACACCCTGGCATTGATGTTTTCAATTCCAGGGTGAAGACCAAAACTAAATGAGATCAGCAGGAAATCCATATTCATTTCAAGTTCATTTAGCTACCCCAGGATACAAAAATAAAGTCTTTTACAGTCAAAGACAGAAGATCATTATAATAAGAAAAATATGGGCTAGATGAAGGTAAGTGATTAGGTATGTTTGAGCAGCCATGGGCTTTTCAGGAGGAAATCAGTCCAGATCTTGTTTTTATTTGCAACTTCCACATTCAAATAAAAATGATCATTCTATACAAATGAATTAAAAAGAGCTTCTGCAACTTATTTGGGTGAAGGACCACAAATAAAAGAGGAGTTGGTCCCAAGGTAGAAAAAATGGGGTCATTATATAAATCAAAAGGTAAGTATAAAACCATGTGGCTAAAGATTTTTCTTCAGTAATTTCCTCAACTAGTCTTTGAATCCATCAAGAGCTGTTCAGTAGGAAGACACAAAAGGTGGCTCAGGAAGTCCACAAGTCTGAAATATCAGGGGCCTGAGGTAGTGTTCTAGCAAGGTGTCTGTACATGTTTGCTCTCTTCTTGTGACTCTTCCTTGGGGTTTTTCATTGCCCAGGGCCTGTTGGAGAGTAGTCCATAGCAAGCACTGGAGAGCTTCTGTCATTCTCACAAAAAAGCCCTCTTAGGCTCTGTATATTGGTGCTATCCTCAACTCTGATTTCCTCGCCTCAACTCTGAGTCCTCTTGCTTACATTTTACTTTCTTCAGAGTGGTTACAAGTGGAGACACTCAACAGAGAACCCACCAAACAGAGCCACATGGGCCAGGATGCCAATAACTTCTTCTCCTCAGTGCAGTGGAGGTCAAGAATGTGTCCTTAACACCCATAAGAAATACGTGATGGGGAGTTGGTGTCAGTCCTCTGCACTGGTCCCAAGAAATGCACTGAAGAATTCAAGATTTCAGGGTGTGCAGAAAAGATATTCTAGGATGGTGCCAGGTAGTTGCAACTGTCACAGGATCGTCAAAATCTCCAGAATACTTTTTGTGCATCCAGAGCATTCTCAGAGCAAATCTCATTTATTTCTTTACCTGCTAGGAGGGAGCAAGAGCTCTGCTTGGAGATTTTGTTTGGGTGGCGGTTCTTTAACCAAACATGGGGGCTGGTGTGCTCCTGATAAAGTAAAGCTTTTCTTTGGCAAGCTCATTTTGCTCCAGAGAAAATCACTGCCCTTGTCTGGATGGTAGGATGGAGGAT
Organism: Monarcha castaneiventris obscurior; assembly: GCA_026261815.1. NCBI lineage: Eukaryota > Metazoa > Chordata > Aves > Passeriformes > Monarchidae > Monarcha > Monarcha castaneiventris. The sequence goes on from JAMPIT010000467.1 coordinate 7,422,553, forward strand.
TAGGAGAGTTTATGGAGGATGAGGGTGAGAAGGTGGTGTAATCATTGTTACGCAGATGGGGAAAGGCTCTTGTCTCCAGATGGACCCCAGAGAATCAGATAAGCCATTTAGTGCACTTGTTGGCTCCTCATCCATTTAAACTGCTTTGCAGCTGGGTGCTTCTCCCAAGAACTTTGGAGAAGCCAAATATGGGGATAGGTCAATGCCGTAAGTTCAACGAGGTGGAAGATCTACTTCCCACCCACAGCTGGGCCTTGCTCTCAGAAAGAAATGCAAGAACTTAAAATGTTTATTAGGCAGAGGGGAGTGTGGGGGTGGTTTTGCTTGGAGGTAGCAGCACAACAGCTTGGGAGAGTTTCTCAGGGTCTGTTCTGCAAACAGGTGGTTGAAATACCCTCTTAGCTCAAGTTGCAGGGGGATCTGGTGTTTAGAGATGGAGGCAAGCTAAATAACAGCTACAAATACTTCCTTCTGGGCCGCAGATTTCACACATCAGTGGCAGCAGTACCTGCTGTTTCAGCTTTCAGACTCAGACAGACCCAGAGGAGTTACTCCTCCATTACTTCAGTTCTGTCATCAGGCCGAAATCCTGTGAGAAAGAGCAGAATTTGACAAAATATACAAAGGAAGCTGGCAGGTACAGTTGTGCCCTGGGCCTGGGAGCATGCACACTTTCACACATGTCCACCACGGTACTAGAGGTACTCCAGGTGTTTTCTCTTGGTCTTGAAATGTTAGAACACAAACAGCATCTCAAGCTGCATCACCTAGGGATGCTACCCGATTCCTATAATCAACAAGCAAAGTATTATTTGAAAGCAGGAGGTCTGAGAAAACTTGTAGACTCCAAAGTTTAGGGTCAGCAAGTGGCTGCTTAGACTGAGCAAGCAAGGGAAAGATGGACTGATAAACAGTCCATTAGAGTGGAAGCTGACAGTTTTGTGTTCTGTTTTCTGTCCCTGCAAACCATGTCAACCCACTGACATGATGTTTCCTCTTGTTTTGAAGTGGGGAGAAGGCTCCTGGGATCACAGGGGTTTTGAAGGTCAAAGCCATTGTTCTACTGGATGTTGCACTTGCTAATATCTTGATGGGAGCTTAACAACACTATGTTGATTTTCCCCCGACTCACTTTTCTTTTCTTCTAGCGTTTCTGCAGCCTTAAAAAGGAAACATTAAAAAAAAAATGCTGCTTCTTATGCATGAACAATCACTTTCAAATGCCAGATCTCAGTCCAGAGCCTGCTGGAAAGGAGTCAAGCTCTAAGGAGTCTGTTTTCATATATTTTCTCTTATCAGTCCCCATCACAGATCAGGGTTTGTGGTTTTACAGCTGATGGCAGGTTGCCTGCATATCTCAGGGCTGAAATGCAAAAGTAAGCCAAGCATGAAGACAGTATCAGCTTGACGCTACATGCCTTTCTGGGGCTATTAGATAAGAGATAGTGTTTGTACAGAGCAAACCTGTTACCTCAAGAAAGCAAAGCTGCTTTTAAATGTGGCTTGCCTTAACTTTCTTCTGAAACAACTCAGCAAAGTATGTGAGTCAAAGAAATGGACGGACAGATCATCAGTTCTATGCTACTGACTCCAGTGCAGCAGGAGCAAGCTGAAAATATGGTCTAGGGCTGAGCCACTCTGTACACGAGCACAACATGTGTCATTTGAGGGACTCAGTACCAGCCTGTAGAAAATCAGCCTCCATTTGATCTTCAGCCAAAAGACCCTTTAACAGTGAAGCATTTCCAGAGGGGGCTCTTGATGTCAGTCCCAGTGTGTGTGTGTGTATGTGTGAGATACTCTGGGCACTCTGTGTGAGGAGTACACACAGGGATCCTTGTTCCATGATGGTCCAAACTGAGAACACTGTTGCTGCCTCCTGACCTGGATGCCTGGTTTCCTTCCTGTGGAAATGGTGGCACTGGACTTGCAGTGAGGACAGATACACACACAAATCTCTCTCCAAACCACAAAGTCCAGATTTGTCCGGGCATGATTTTGCATGCCCCAATTTAATATAGTCTGACTACACTTCTGTTCTGAACCACCCTTGCAGAGAGTCCCTCTCCCTATTCCTTCAACCATTCACTCTAGACAACACAGAGACCTCCAAAACGCAATACAAGAGATTTTGTGAATCATGTATCAACTGTTTGGTAAATTGCAGTTTTTTCTTTACCACTAAGAAGTTGTTTCTAAGTTTTTTCTTAACCACAGTTAGCTACTGATTTAGGAGTTGTCCTATTGCACTAAACCATAGGAGTTTTCTCTTCTCCCAGGTGAGCCCAATTCTATGGGAAAAATTGGATTCTATGTTCTTTTGCATGTCTCTACACTTGCCCAAGAAAGGTCACCTTTGAGGTTGTAAATATGGACCCGGTACATCCAGGGAAAAGGTAGTTTGTGACCAGTCATAACAATTTCCGCTGAAAGGTGAATTTAATGGACTGGTGTTTGTTGAGGAATCAAAATTTCTGAACTACCCCATTCTTTAAACCTAATTGTGTATGTGCTACTCTGGTCACAAAGGCCCACCAGAAACCTTTTCTTAAAATGCATTGGGGTGAGGCTCCTTTTCTGTGATTTTTCAGCTGGTCTGGATATGATCTTATATTAGTATTTATCACCACAAAATTTCAACGTAAGTTGAACTTAAAAAACCTTACCCAACGTACTCTTGTACTGCAAAAAATCTCTCTGCAGAGAAAGATAAACTTTATAGATTAAGACTGACTGATATCAACAAAAGCTCTTGGAAGCTAAGTCAAGTCATTTGGCAAAGCAGGCGATGAGTTAAAACACTCAGCCCCGAGTCTCTCAACCTGGTGTAGGGTGAAGCTATTGGATGCTGAACATCTGAACTGACACCAACCAAGAATGTGGGCACTGTGCTTGATCCTGAATTTGGCTTATAATGTGAAAAGTGTCTTAAGAATTTAAACTCTTAAGTTGGCACAGCTCTGTTGTTCTAAGCTCTCAGGTCCTCCATCAGAGTTAAGGTGGTTTAAGAATTTAGGGTCTTAAAAGCAGCATGATCTGCTAAACTGCTTTCAAGATTTAGAAGGACTTAACTCTTTATACCAGTTTAATATCTTAAAGTGGCTGAGCCACTTTTGCTGGCTTACAAAGTTATCAGAGTTGAGGCTAGGTGACATTGGAGGGACTCTGTTGTGCAGAGGATTGGATCAGACCAGTGCGGTGCGGCCTTCTGGCTTCCCAGTCTGAATCTGCTGTACGTTTTTCAAGGTCATTGCTCAAACAATTCCAAGCAGTTGGCAAATAGAGACTGGGACTGTTTGCCAGTCAAATCTAGTTCAAGTATTCTCTGAGTCAATATCCAGCCATTGTGTTACTTATTTGTTCTTCTAATCTTCCAAATCCCCCATAAAACCTATATATTTTTGCTCTGCCCTCCTCTTCTTACTTTCAATTACAGCATGTCTGCCATTTCTGGAGCTCCTTGAAAATCCATGCCAAGATTTCTATTGATGCCAGGTTTGTGTCCCACCCTTATGCTTTCCTCTAAGAGATACTGCCATTTTTTACTCGCCTTTGTACTCTGGGAGCAGCATCTCAGCTTTAGGGTCTGGTGACAGTAAAAAAGTGGTGAGCATAGGGTGGTTAAAGCAGGGGTGTCTGAGAGCTTCTTTCAGAGCTTTTCTCCCTGTGTCTGTCTGCCAGGTCATTTGTACATCCCTCCTGCAGAAATCAGTGTGACACGGTACTCCCGATTCATTTGAACATCAGATTGTCTCCAGTCATGATTGGCACCAGAAGGGAGGTCATGCAATCTAAAACAGAGAGTTGTTGGATGGTCTGTTCAGCCCTTTCCTCCCTCTCTACTTGACAAATTACCAACTAGGCAATGGCTTAAATATTCAGCTCTTGGCATTCCAGTCTTCCTGTGGCAATGAGTCCTGCTGTCCCATGAAAACAAAACATTCTTTTCATTAAAATGGAGTTTGTCACTCTTCTGTTCTTCTGTCTAAGCCTTCCCTTATCATAAGAAAAGGAGACACATTGTCTCATATTTGTCCCCAAGTTTAAAAAGTATTACTTTAATTCACTTCTTTGAGATAGGCAACACTAGTCACTTTCTTTTTGTGTGATTGCTGTGAGATCCAGGTGTTCTTAGCATTTTCAAACTGATGTCTAGACATGGAAATAAAAGCCCCAGGTTAGGTATCTTAATTTGGAAATTTAGGTGGAAATTTAGGCCACAACTCTACTCTCCAGAAAATCTCCTGAATGTACTGTAATTATATTTATCATCAAACTTATATTTCAGACAGCTTTAGCTCATCTGTCCTGATAGAGTAGATGTATTCTTCAAATAATGCACACATCTATGTATGTATTTGCATACATCAGAATAATGTGGGATTATTTACACCTCAGCCAGCTAAAATCAGATGCCACCTTTTTTTTAGCAAGTCAATGGAAAACAGCATTTAGTTTTCTGTAGATATCTCCAGGTAGGATAAATTGCTTCCAGAGGTGCTCAGCCTAGGCTTGAAGCCTGATTTTTATTTGTTAAACTGGAGGAGAAGAAACCTATCCCAGAGGCACTCTGCTTCTGGGGAAAGGGTTAAAACATGACCTTCTGTTGGTCAGTCTGGGATGTCCCAGTTCAGCAGGTGTTTTTTGGGGATGGTCCTTAAGGTTGTCTGAAACACCATGAGCACTTCTGCATAGGGCTTTGACATAAAGCTTTACCTGGATCAAGAATAAAGAAAAATAATTGGTAAAATGCTTTAAAATGTGTCTTTGATACTTGCTTAATTATCACTGGGGGTTGTTTATTGGCTCTGGAGAAAAGCAGAATAGGCTGTTGGGATCAGTCAACTGTGTATCCCCTCACTCTCCCAAGCTATGGTCATGGTCCCTGAATCCATTGTCACATGCTTTCCTCTGCCCTGAACACACTGACAAATTGTCCAAATTGCAGCTCTCTAAAGAATAGCCAACCACCGGATCTTCTTTCAGGGAAAACAAAACAAACTCTGCCTTTTTTGTTTTATTATAATCAGAGGCTCCCTTTTTAATCATTCCAGTTTCTAGTCACATGGAACATGAATTGCCTAAGAGAGCTTGAGGAGAGAGGGAGCATGAGAGAAAGGAGGGGAGCTTAGACAAAAGCTTCCTCACTGGGACAGGAAAGCTCCAGAGCCAGGCAGTGGAACAGGAGTCTTGCCTTGAGGCCAGGGATTTGAATGCTGCAGTGAGTGTGGATTTGGGAAGTTGTGACCTGAAGACCGAGGAGAATACAGGAGGGATGACATCTGCCCTTATACTCCAGCTGGGTCCAGTCTCTGTGTCTTGGTCCAGTTACCTACCTTGAAATCCTGGAACATAGTTCTGGGTTTCAGTCATCATCTCCATAAAACCTCCCAGTTTGCCACTGCTGGGTGACTTCCTGTCAGATGTAACAGATTTTAACAGTACCTGTGCGAAGCGAATGGGGAAGAACACACAGGTTTCAGAATAAATTCCAGACTTTCTTGGAGTCTGGAAATTTGCTTTCCTTTGTATTTCCCCAATATAAAGAATTCTTTCCCTTATCCTCAGGCATAGTCAAATCCTGGGGTCAAAACCTTGCTCCACATGAGTCAGCTTTTCTGGAATGCCCTTGGAATTTCACACATTCTTCTTAAAGGCTGAGTAAGTTTTGCAACCATGCTGAAATTAAGGGCTTCCTAAGGATGGAAGGCCCTATCCAAAACTTGATGGACATGTATGAGAGGTAAGTCTGTGGTAGCTACTGGTCTTTTGTAGCATGATCTTTATAGAGAATGGGATCTAGTGAAAATATTAGTGAAAAGTCTCTCAGAGATCTGAAGAACAGAAAAAGCTTATTTTGATGCTTTTTCTTACTTGAAATCACTGTCTTATACATGTGACTGTATGCTTAAAACCTCCTTTGTTCTAGCCTTCACCTTGAGCCTGTTAACCACTTTCTGTACATCAATGCCCTGGAGCTGAATGATTCTCATTTCCTTCAGCAGGGTCCCAAATCCATGCAAGTCACTGTGTGCAGCCAAAGACTTCTACCATGCCAGCACAGGACTTCACTTGAACAATGCCTCAGGTCCCTTCTCTGTGAGCCAAGGAGCTCGTGCTAGGCATATTTAGCAGCTACAAGGAAGGCTTTACATGTGGTTTTACTCCTCAGAGCTTCCCACTTGGCCTCTGTGCCTGACAAATGCTTGTGAAGCTTCTTCAGGCCTGCGGGCGAGATCCAGCTGTGACCTGTCATGGATGGAGGCGTCACCTGGGGACTCAGTCCCTTCCTCTGTTCACATATGTGAAAATGCCTTTCCTTCCATACATGCAGGAAACAACTTCGCTCTAGCACTGGAGAGGTCACATAACCAGGACACCAGGGCAAAGATGGTTACTTCCCAGAAGACCTTTCAGGCTGATGATCTGGAAGACATCTCTCTCACCAGTTTATCTGGCCCTGTGCTCAACATGGGATGTAATATTTTATATTCACTTGGGCTGGGACCAGGGTTGTCATCCCATGGCTCCAAATGACGGCAAATCCACCCTGTCCCTTGGGATGCAGCTCTCCCTGCACTGCATTACTCTTCTGCACAAAAACGCACGGCATATTTCCTCTGTGGGTTTTTCTGATTTCCAAGTTGCAGCTCGTGGATTCTCTCATGCCTCTGGCTGCTACATCAAAGATTCATTTTATATCAGAGTTTTTCAGTCCATGAGTCCCCTGATCACTTATTAACCTGTTAGTCCTTATGCCATCTCACAAATCGTTCTCTTTTCCTCTCTCACTGGTAAGCACGGTTTGCCAGGCTATAAATCTTTCTGGCAGCTCTTTGAGCTTCCTCCAAGTTTTCTTTTTAAAGTGCCAGCTCCAGGACTGGACATAGGATTTTATTCTCACATGTTTGCCAGAGTTTGGTTTCACAAACTCATTTGTGAATACATCTTCTGTTTATTTCTGCCAGTTCTTGATGACAAAAGGAAGAGGGAGAAGGAAAATGATAACGTATGATGTTTCTTTTAACTATGTGATCCTAACATGGAGGAATCTTTCATGGTTTTCTGGGGACCACCCAGATTCTTTTTGTAACACCAGCCAGCAGTTACCATCTCATATTTTGAGACTTAACAGCAGATGTTCAGAAGGAAGCTGGTTTTGAACAGCATCAGCATCAGTGCCATCTATTTCTCCCACCCTGGCCAAAAGAAAGGCTGACCATGCTGAGCAAGGTAGGGCTGAAATGCCCAGGTTGAAAACCCTGCCATGGTTTTTGTTGTGGAACACCTCTTCCAGCCCTTGTGAACTGGGGAAAGGCTCCATCGATGTCTGTGCTTGGATGCACCACACCTTGGTCAGGGATGCATTTGGCAAGCCTCTGTGTAGGCATGTGTCCACTCCTGCTCCAGAGATTGCCATGGGGCCACTGTGGTAGATTAGCCCAGCATTCTCTCTAGTCTCTGGGGAGTGAGTCCTTTCACCCACCAGAGCCTTTTAGGAGAGGATGTTAAAAAAACCCCAGCAAGCTCATGGGGCCAGGCTCGGCTGAGGACAGCAGTCAAGGCCCACACATGGCAGGGAGGAGACTGTTTGCTTTAGAAATTTTATTTTTTTTTTACTTGAAAAGAAAAGAGAATTGGAAATGTTTCCAACAGTCTCCATTTCTCCCTCTCATATGTATACATATCTGTATGTATATCTATGTATTTGAAAAACGCAACCCACAACTTTTGGTTTAAATTTGATCTGACAATATCCCTTTAACATGAAACTCCAAAACCGTAATTGATACCCCAGTTGGACATTATCATAGATTATTTCCTGTCTGTGTTTTGACTGTCCTGGTCGAATGGCTTCCAAGCCTAACACAGAGTCAATGAAGAGAAACAACCCTCAGCTACTATTATTCCTGTTACTCATTCTACCAAAATAATAAAAATAATGAAACCACAGCCTGCCTTGAACAGTAAAGATCTCTTAAAAGCCCTTCCTAAGCTGCGCCTTGACGTATCTTGCATATCTTAGGGAAAAAAAATAAAGTTGGTAGGTTGGAGGGAGGAATTACCAGTGATGTTCCTTGGCTGGGCTTGTGTCTGCGCTGTTCATAAAGCGCTGCCTTGGGTGCAGATGTGAGCACCAGGAGCTGCCCGTCCCACCCAGGGCTGGCCACCCAGCTGCCGTGTGCCTGGCCACGCACTGGCTCTGCCGCCAGAGGCCGTGTGCGGGTGGCCGTCTCTGCAGCCCCGTGGTTCTGCTCCGGTGACAGCAAACCTGCCCTTCAGGGGGGCCAGGCAGGGACCTGCCAAGGAGACTTACGGGCTTCCCCTCCCAGCTCGCAGTGTGGGCAAACATGGTGGGTAACGGCTGAGGCACAAACCCCAGCGAATGCTAGACACCCACAGTGCCAAAACTGAGCTAGGTGATATTTTTCATCTAAGGCTTTTTATACCAGGAGGAAAAAAAGAAAAAATCCCCACCTGATTTAGTGGTACCAAAATGTTTTATGAATTCATGCCTTTTGCCCTGAGCAGTTCATTTAGACAGGGAAAAAGCACCCAATAATAATACCAAAGCCCCTTCCCGTCCAATCATTTCATTCCATTCCATTAGGTTGGAAAATAAATGTTTTCCATTATTTGCCTTGGAAATAGGTCTTAATTTAAAAATAAATTAGTTAATTTACCTTTCTGTATTTTTACATGTGTTTAAAGATGGCTAACGCTGAATTTAAAATGTCGATGTAAAAATGCCTATTTGTTTTCACTCTCATTTTGTAAAATCTTCTTAAAAATTCATTTAAGTGGAAAAGAAAATCTGTCCCCCCCTCACTTGAGTTGCTTTGTTTTATCAACTTAAAAAAATAAAAGCCAAGAAAGCAGAAAGGGAAAATTCAAATACTATCTAAATCTCCTTACCTATGTTGAAACCTGTCTAGGAGGCTTCCACTGGAATCTCTGAGCAATGTGACTTTCCCCAGCTCCCTCTGGCACCTTTGCTCTTCTGGCCTTGGACCAGTCCCTTGCTGTCTCCTGGGCATGGGTGTCTCAGCTGAACTGCTCAGGGGCTGCACCCAGCCGTTCCTGATCCTATTTTGGTTCCGAAGGCAAAGCACAAGGAATGAGAGAGTCAAGGAATTAAAGGGACTTTGGAAAGTGCATAAAAAATGGGTCAGTTTTGATTGTTTCACTCCAGCAACTTCATAGACTAATTCCTGTTTTCATGGGAGGTACAAGCACTACTGCTTTCCATTGAGATACGCAGCGCTTCCCTTTTTTCAGTGTCAGACTTAGGTTTCTAAATTGCTTTCAAATTATCTTGAGAGTATTGCTTAGATGTGATATGGAGGTCTGGATTTTGCTCAGTAAAGAACACCTCTTCAAACTGGGAGGCGAAAACAATGCAAACTGAACAGATTATTTTTTGTTTCAGTGTGGTCGGACAGAAGGGACAGGAGGTGCCCCCCTCTGATATCACTCAGATACTTGGCTGTGATTTCATGATCTGGAAAAACTTAGCAACTATCTTAAACCAGAGCAGGTTTTAATTCAAGGGATCTTGAGGCACACCAAAATACACATTAAGCAGTTTTTTTTGTACAGTTTTGCACATGCCCTGTCAAGCCAACCCCAGAACATTCAGGTGAGGAAGTCCCAGCCACAGTTTCGTCAGTACTTTTGGCTGCTGCGTGTTAGTTTCTTTGGATTCTTCTCCCTTTCTTTCAGGAGAGGCTCTTCTTAGGAACCAGGTCACAGTCAACGGGCCTAAAACCAAAAGGCCACATTCACATTTGGTGAAACACCAATGTAACAATGTTATAGCTGGTAGAACTGGTCCCCAAGAACCTAAAAGTGGGGAAAACCACTTGGAGATTGTTGAGCTTGTAATGCCTCACGGGAATGATCAGCAATGACCAAGCAGGAGAAACCTCAGGACAGCAGAACGAACGGGAAAAATGTTTTCAAGTCTCATAATCTTAAGGCAGGGAGGAAAGGCAGCTGGGGAAAATTATGTAAAACAAGCAGGCATCACATGAGCTACAATAAGAAGAGGGTTGAAAGAAGGTAAGATGGATAATTAAGCAATAAGACACGACAGGCTGTGCATTTCTGGGTGATTATTGCATGCCTGCCATGATGTTCTTTAGGAGCAAATTTTTACTGCACCAGAGCTAGAATCACCCCCCAGGGGCAGGCTGGCAGGAGAGTCTAATTGCTGTTATTACAAAACTAAATTTGAAATTAAAATAATAATAATGATGATGATAGGAAGAAAAGGGGGACAACCTCCCTTTGCACCATGTTTGCTAGATTGTGTGATGGGAAAAGAGATGACATCACCCAGAGCTGATCATCAGAGGGAGGATGGTCACATCACTGGGAGATAATCCCTGGCTGCCTTCTGATGATGTGCTGGCTTTTGCATGGCTTTACTTCTTTCTCTCATTCTCATTCTTTGGCCTAGGCTGCCTGTCTTCAGGCATGTCAGTCTGCCCAACTAACTTCTTTTTGTGTCAAGAACTTCTATCCCTTTCTGAAAAATCCTAGTTTTGCTTCTAGTCTTACTCTATTTCTCACTTTTGGTAAAAAAACCCAAACAAACAAAAAAACCCCAACTCTCCCTGTTTGAGATATGGAAAATAATGCATACCCTGCCTGTGGTCCAGGAAGCATGATATTTCTTTGGTGTTTCCTCTACAAAGATTCTTTTTTTTTCCTTCTACTTTGCCACCCCTATCTCCTATGTACCCACCTCCTTCGGTGAACCTGAACTGGGGCTCAATACTATCTCTGCACTGAATGGGAAGGAAGAAAATATCCCAGAAAAAAGGGCTTATCTTCTTTGACTATGTAGCAGTGGATAATAATAAAACAATTATTCAGGCAGATGCTCTTAGTTTACATGGTGTTTCATTAGCACGGAGCACCATTCTTTTATTCTCTGTTTAAATTAATTTGTTTGGGAAACCATCCATGTGAAATATTTTCTGTTTTCAAAACCAAATCTCCTATTGCTATGTTTTTAAACAGAATGCCTTCAGGAATCCACATTTATGTCATCTAAAATAAAAAAAATTATTCCATTTTTGCAAAGTAAAAGAGATTCTGAGATTTCCATGGGAATGGATTTCCTGTCCTTTGTAGTTCTGATTTGTTTAGTTTATTCCCAAGTAAACTGCTGGCTTAACATAGATTTCTGATCAGATAATGACTCAAGAACATCTAGTTGCCTTGGATATCTATCAGAGCAACTCCATATTTAGAGTTTTAATGCACCTTGAATTTTCCCTTAAAGGCAAAAATAGTTTGAGCAAAGCAAACAGACTTCCTCAAACAGCCCCCACTGTCATTCATCCCAGCTGAGACTCCAGTATCTGTTGGGAACCTCTATATCTTTATCTGCTGAGTGGTAATATTAGGACTCTGCTCTTGATAGCTGCTGTAAAAACAGGAGACCAGCTAAGACTAGATGAGACAGAGGTCAGCAGGAAAAGAAGATGCACAGAGAAATGAAAGACCATACCCATGTTCACACCAGAAATAGTAGCAAGATCAGGATCAGATTTCGGTCCATCTGAAACTCAACCCAGAACAGTGCCATTAAGGGATATTTTGATTTGTTGTCAGGGAACACAGGGGAGGACAAATCCAGCTCACTACTCTCCCCCAAATCAATCATGTTCATGTGAGTTATATAATATCAAAATGAAAAAATGGTTAATAAAGCTGTTATCAGAAATGAGACTTTTCTCAATTTAAAAACCAAACCAAAACAACAAAACACAAAAAGAAACCCCCAACAGCATAACAAACTTGAAAAGTAATTTAAGGTCTATAACTTCATTATACTTGCTACATTAGGAGATGAGATTTTTTTCACATGCCACTCCATATTATCATCATTTTATCAAAAGGGATGAACCTGTGACCTTTAACATCAAAGCCTGAGCTCCATCACTAGAATTAAGAAATGATCTACAATACTTGTTATCCTTAGGTGACTCAACCAGTGCAATGTATAATGTTATATATAAATACATATAATGTGATATATATATATAACATAAAATGTTATATATATATATAAACACGCACACACAAATGCATATATACTGCTGTAGGAAGAGGAGAAAATGTATCTCAAGAGGGAGAGAATTAAATTAACCACCAGTAACTGAATGCAAACCTGCTTATGCAGACATTTTCTTGTAAAGGTCTGGTCTCTGTCTATGCATTAAGTACATGCAGAGACTTGCTATATCTGGATTGACAGCTCTGGCATTTTACATTTGTGGGGAAAGGTTAAACAGCATCATGGCACCACTTGGAAAGACTTAATAAATGGAATTGTGCCTTCTTAGCCTCTCACATTTTCTAAGGTAAACTGAAGTGGGAAATTCCACAAGGCTGATAAATAAATTTCTCCCTCATGGACACTGTTAAGCCATCAAGTCAGAAGGCTGGGAGTGGGGACTGATGCTCCCAATTTGAAGGGAGAAAAGAAAAATACCAAACAAGGTGATTCTTTTCCTCTTCTGTGGCTGTGAAGAAGTTCCCTTGACCCTCTCCACACAGCTCATTCTCAAGGAATGAGAAGCAGCAGCCCAAAAAGAAGTAAAAATCAAGAAAGAGACAGGGTTGTACAAAGGATGGGGGGAAACATAAGAAAAGTTCTCTAAATTGGTTGAGATAATCAGAGACATGAGGGCAGACATTATATTTGTCATCCTCTTACGAACAGAGCTTCACAGATAATGAATGCAAAGAATTTCTTTCGTAGTGGGACAAGATCTCTCACCAGTTGAAATATTATCTTTCCACTTTCCAGGTTCAGCTCCCTGCTTATCCCAGAATTGCTGTGCCAGTTGACCCTGTGCATCTGCTAAGACCAATGCTACAAGGTGGAGATCTGGCCTTCTACATGCTCAACCCATGACCAGGGTTTTGCTCTCTTCCTCTGCCATTGGCCTCCCCCTGACCCATTCCTAACCTCACCTGGAACCTTTAGAAAGCTCTGGCTCTTGGGCTGAGGCATCTGTCAGGGCAGGCTTGAAGGTTTGCAGCCTGGTAGGGCAGATGAATTTGGTTTTGAAAGGTTTCAGACCTGCTGGATCCGCAAAGGTCACAGCTCACCAGCTGCCTCATCTTATCAAGGAAGTCCAGCTTGGTGCTGTGCAGGAGGAATCTTAAAAGCAAGCTGCGTGGGAGGATAAGGAAATGGACGAGTGGGGAGGCTGTTTCTCACAGATGACCAGAGTGGTAGACACTGGAAATTTGTGTATTTATTTCCAAATTCTGTTTTTATTTCCATTGTCTTCTGTTGTAAAATGATGGTCTCGCTGCGTCTCAAAGAAAAGAAATCAAGCTCAAGTATCCAAATCAAGTTCAGTGTACAAACCCTCCTTTTATTTTTTAACACCCTTACCTTCAGACACCTGTAGAACAGAATGGAAACACTCAGAGACCAAGGTCTTCAGGACGTACATCAGAGGCTCTTTTTGCTGTTGCTATGGTGCAACAGGTGACAAACAGGTTCTCTCCATCAGATCAACCTGGCAGATATGTTGCTGCTCTTTGGGGAAGGTGAGACAGAGAGAAAACAGAATTGAGACCAAACTCAGTTCAGTGAAAAGGTGCTAGGGGTGAGATGCAGTGATTCAGTTGTACATGGGCTCTGCGTGGAGGCAACATTACCGGGGTGCCTGCTGCTATCCCTGGTGCATTGGGCATGGAAACCTGGTACCAGCAGGCTCCGGCTCGAAGGCAGGGTAAGAGATGAGGCAAGCATTCCAAGAGAAGACTGTGGGCTCATCTTTCCCAGAAACCTGGCAGAACAGACCTAAAGTCAGGGAAATCTCTCCTTGGCTTATTAGCATCCGAGAGCAGTCTCTCCCTCCGCAATTTTCTTGGAAGAAAATTAATCCAAACATCTGTAAATCAATGGATTAGTTGATGACCTATTTCTATTCCCATTAAAGAAATAGTTCTTGAAAGAAAATTTTGCTTTTTTCCCCCCCTCACCTTTTTTGGCTTGCCCTGCTGTCACTTGCACCTTGACTGAGATGTTCCCCCTACCCCTTTTTTTCTACACTTATATAAATTGTTTCATCTGCTTTTCTTTTTCTCCTCACTTCTTGAGGCTGGAAATATACTCATTAAATTCTTACTGGAGAGAAAAATTATGAAGAGATTCCACCCCAGTGTGGTAGAGTTCTAATTCCCTAAAAAAGACACCAAGAGCAGGAAGCATCCAACTCTCTCTGACATCCCACTGCACCTGCCCCCCAGACAATTTTTTCTCATGATTTTCAGGTCAACCATGTATTTGAGAGCCTCCATGCAACAAATTTTCATTTTACTCATTCAAGTAAATTTTTTCTGCAAGCTTTCTGTGTAGCCTGAAGCCTACAGCTATTTTTGAATCTTTCTATCTTTCTAAGGGCGAGGCAGAGTCAAGTTACCTTGTCATCAAATTCTCATTTTGGCAAGAAGGGTGGTGGGGGTGAAGAAACAGGGACTTTATAGCAGTAATCACTAACCAAAACACTTCAGAGTGCCTGAACTTGTTACTGCGTCTGTTCAGTTCTTCGACAATATGTCAAGCAGAAAGAAAACAGCTCAATTTTTCACAAGCCTGGTTGCTTTCTGAAGTTAACAACAACGCAGCAACTTGTTTGAACTAGTAAATGGAGGGAACATGCTATTAATACCAGAGTCACAGTACCCCGTTCCCCACAACCCACCAGATGTCTGAATTTAAAGTGTCACCTCACGAATCGCATCAGTTTCTATTGGCAAAATCTTGGTCTGTGTTCCAAATGCCCTAGAGGCACTGAGCTGTTCTTGCAAGGTCTTTGATATGGTCTGTTAGTAATATGGTTGTAAAAGGCCATGTGTATTTATGAAGCATTATTATTAATATAGCTCCCGTTCCCATCATTGTTTTATTATTTTTGCATTATTTCATCCTAGGGAAAATAGATTGCTCTGCAAACTGAAGTATTGTACAAATCCCTTCACCTTTCTATCAGCCCAGTTTGGTATCCTGCCTGCTCCCTTGCTGGTAGGTGGTATGGCATAGCTATGTGTTCACATCAACACTGAAGTTTCTAAAGAAGAAAGATTCTGGGAAGAGAGAGATTCTGGGAAAACTGTGAAGCAAACCAGAATAAACCCATTCCCTCTGGAATCGGGTTGTGGCAAATTTTAAATGTCTTCTCTTCCATATAGTCCAAAAAAAGACTCAAAACCCCTAAATGTTTAGGCCAAAACTTTCTTTGTCTTCATCAAAAGTCAAAATTCCTGTGGAAAGAAGACACTTTTCAAGAAAATGTACATTTAATCAAAGCTTCAAAGCTTCAAAGCTTCAGTTTCCCAGTAAAGCCAGTGTTGACTACAGCTGTGCCAAAGCTGAGTGAGACTGCTGGGCAGCTCCATCTTCTCCTGCCTTGGGGTTTTCCTGGGCCATTGGGCTTGACAGAAGGATCTCACATGGTGGAGAGAAGAAAGGCAAAAGCTTTGCTCATCTGAGCCATCAGGTAATAAGAAAGAGCAGAGCCTTGGCAGAGAGAGAAGCTGAGAAGGAATTGGAGACTCAAGAGATTATGGGCAGAGGAGAAATTGAAGGGAGGCAAGAGGCCAAAGGGATGAAAAAGGGTTTATGTGGAGGGAGGCAGACCTGAACCTGCTCTGGCTCTGCACAAGTTCAGCCCAACGTTTTGGGTCAGAGTAACCTCCTAAACAGGTCTTTTGTTCCCATGATGTAAAGCTTGCCCTAGGACCTGTGCTCTGGTGGAGACACCCATTGCAGTCCCAGGAGCCTTTCCCTCAAGTCAGCCAAGAGCCTGAGGAAAGGCAAATCCATTGGCTCTGATTGCAGAGACCTCATGCATGCACATACTTCTACATGAGGGTCAATGCCACTCCCAGACACACTGCGCATTTCTTCATTCTTGATGGTTTATTCTTTCTTTATTTATTTTTTCTTTCTCTTTATTTTTTTCTGAGATCTAAAATTAAGGAGTCATGCAGATGGAAAACATCTGCCTGTTCTTTGTGCATGGAAAAAACATAACACATGGCAGGGATGATAAATAATAATAAATAATGATGATGATGAAAGCATTTGGAGAGGCACAACTGTTTGATTTGTCCAGAGCAAGCATCACACACTCTCTGTCCAGGCTAAGAAGGATAAATAGACTGCTGTGGTTTGTAATTTTGCAAATGGCAACACAATTTTGAGGCATTTAGGAAGAGCAGATGCTGAACATTGATTTTTCATGGGTTTGCTCATTAGTGCCTAGTCAGAAGCTCTTCAGGTGTGCAAAAGGAGCCTGACCTCTCCTGAGTGCAGGTCTATTTATGTATGAGTCACAAATCACTGTCTCTCCTAAAGCTAACACAGCTAGGCCAAAGAATGACATAGCCTCCCAATGATGTAATATTCTATCTTCCACCTTGTAACCTAAAACAGGGTTATGAAATTGAATCCAAGGGACAAGTCATATATTTACTTCCCTAAGGTTATCACAAAAAAAGGGTAGCTTTTCACCCAGAAGACGTAATTCTTGATGTCCCTCAAACATCCACGTGGAAATCAGCTCTAATTGTATCCCTATGGATCTCACCTAGATTTTCAGCAGGGTCCACCTAGAAACTTCTTCCAGGGTTTGAGTTGTGCCTGGTCATCTCAGACTGGAGGTAATGACGTTGTAAAACCCAGTGAGTGTTATCTGATGGAGAGGGACAAAGAGGATTATTTAATGAGTTGTTGGGTCTCAGGTGAGTTTCCAGACTGCAGGTGTTCTCCTTAATGTCTGCCATCAGGCTGGTGCTCTCCTGCCTTTGTAAGCAACTAGGCCCAAACGACTCCTGAGTTTGGAAGGACTTGAAGCTGTGACAGGTTTGCAGGCAGAGTAACAGGGATGGTGGGCAAGGAGTGCTGTGAACTCCTGGACAAAACAAGGTCCATATCCATGTGAAGGAGGGCATTCAGTCAAGGGAGAAGGTGATTCCTATACACATGTGCACGCAGGGCTGAACACTGGTAAAGGGAATGTGTCATAAATACATAAATATACATAAATACATAAATATATGTATTTAGGGCTGACAGAACAATGTGACAGCAAAAATTTCACAGGACAGTGACAGTCTTGTGTACTTCAGACTTCAGCTGTTTGTGGGAGGTACATCTAAGGGTCTGAGATCTCAGCTCCCAGGGCAACCATTCTGTAATGTCTCTATTAGGATGATTCGCAAATGGAAATAGCATTGAAAAAGCCCCAGCACTAACACTCACAATAAGCCATGCTGTCTGTGTGTGTCTCTGTGTGCAACTTGCCAGCGTGTTTGTGTGAGTGTAAACACAGCATAGCATTTACTTTGTGTGCATGTGCCTGCTGGAATGATTGAAGCTTAAGATTAAAAAAAAAAAAGAGAAAAAAATGCAAAGGAATTAGAGCTGAGCAACCCAAGAATGATGATGCAATGATATTGCAGCAGCAAAAGCAAAATGATCTGCTAAAAATACACCAGAGGGATCTAAATATTTCCATAAACAGATGGAGGTCGGAGCCCAAATGTAAGAGAAAAATGCAAGTAAAGGAAATTGTATTTGACAACCATAAGGGTCTTATAGTTCTTCTGTGTCTTTTATCCCAAAAGTTTTTTTTACAGATGCTCACACTTGGGCAAAAACAGAGTCTGATCCTACAATGCTTTACTCATGTGAGTAACCCTAATTTATGTTCATAGACTCAAAGGGGCCAATGAGCAATACCTTGTATGAATTCTTTTAGAGGAGGCATCTGGCAGTGCTTTATAATGAAGGCTGCAGAGGAGTTTTCACTTTAAACCTCTCTTTTATTAATTCTCATAATTTTTTTTTTCTGTTTCAGAGCTTTTACATAGTCGGTTGAAGTTTTCCAAACATAATCCATGCCTGAATGTGAATTTTATTTGGATGCATGAGGAAGAACAGCTTCAGACTGACTGGAAAAATATGCTTTCCTGTAACCAAAAAAAGTTCAAAAAGTTCTTCTTCCCTATTTCTTGCCCCTTTCTCTAAACAAATGAGAAAAGGCTAAAATATTCTTTGCTGAGTTGTCCTACAGGGAGATTGAGATGGTGAGGTTTGGTGAAGTTTCAAAATCAAAAACATCCTAGAAATATTTTAAGTTTGTAGGTTGCTGAAATCCTGAGTATGTTGTGCAGGGGTGAAATTCAGCTGCCAGACAAATGGCACCAGAGAGCTCTATGACTTGTATGCCTTAGAAGCCAGAGGCCTGTGCTCCAGCCATACTTTGATCTTGCCCATGTTCACCCAGCTATGAGAGACAACCTGACTTTCTGACTGGAAAACCAAAACCAGGTGTGATACCAGCTGGAGCATTTTCCTGTGGATCACCTTGGCTCGTGATAGAATTTAGGCAGGATTAAAAAGCATCATCATAACCCCTCTCCTGTCTAGAAATTGCAATCTCACTACTTGAATGAAGAGGCACACAGGCTAGGGAACCTCAGCTCTTGAGCTCCTGCATCTCAAGTTCCAAGCAAGGATGAAACCCTGTGAATCCACACCAAGATGCATTCTGAGTGGGGGACAAACAACACATCTGAAAGCTTCTATACAAATTCTTTCTTCTGGACAAAGCAAACTAGCTCCCTTTCAGGAAGTAAAAAAATGATTTGGGTTATTTTTGTTTGTTTTATTTCCAGCTCTTGGTCATATCTATTAATCAGCCTAGACAGAGAGGGGTAAAATGTAGTTTCAAGATGTCATGCCCCCCCAACCCAAATACGCTGAAATGACTTATTTTGAGAATACTTGGCTTTAAAGTTTTATGTTTCATGCTCTTCTTTCTAAACAAGCATCTGTCCAAACCAACATATTTCCAGGAAAATGCATTTCTTTTAAATGAAGCTTTTCAGCAGGAAAATATCTTATTGGAAACAATGTGTTCTGATCTCTTTTTCAGTCAAACAAAAGTGACCATTTCCTACAGCTTTAGGAAAGCTAGAGTGCCTCATCCAGCCTTTCCTATGGATGCCTCCGGGCAGCTTAGTGAATATGAGTTATTCTTTGGTTTAGTTTAATCCTTGCTCTGTTTTAGTTTAATCCTTGCTGCACAATCTTGCCTTGGTACATTGTATGAGTGCCCCAAGCTATAGGAGCTGGACCAGCAGCTGTGTCAAGTCCCTCCCAATCCAAATGACTCTGCCATTCTAACCATGTCATGCCACCATGTCACACAACACAAAGTAAACCCATCAAATTCCCTTTAACCTAATGTAATTTAACTATATTTAACTATATGACGATGATGAGAACTAAGCACCTGTAATTATACACATGATAAAGGAAGTTGAAATTGTCAGATATGAGGCTTAATGGCCTGACTACAAGACATTCATGTTAAAAGAACCTCAAGTTCTATTTTTAAATGATGAAAGATCAGTACAGTGCTCTATGAAGATACCAGAGAAATAAGCTTTTTTTGTCACTTCAGATGTTGTCTAATGACAAACTGTACATTTCTATTTGGGGAATAGTAGATCCAAACAGTATAGCTTCTTGCTTGGCTTTTTTTTGTTTTTTTTTGTTTTTATTTAAGAACATGTCCTGCAAAAAAAACACACAAAAAACCCTGTTTGCAACCTATACACATGCCTCATGTTCTGTACAAAGGCAGGACAGATTTTTCTTCCACTGCTCTTGACACTGACAGGAGAGGTCAGACCTCCTGTGTCACCCAAACCAAAACTTTCCAAGCCTCTGCTTGATATTTTTACTGTTGTATAACTGAAAGTAATTTTTGTTTCACCTGTCCTACACTCTGAGTGCCTTGTCTCCATATGGTGTTATGCACCATGTCTTTGCTGTAACTTCAGGTGGCACAAACAGCATTAGGAAAGAAGCTTTATGAAAACTCTGCAGAAATGGGTTGGTGATGCCCTGAAGATTTGCATTGGGGAAGCCTTGGTTTGCTGCAGACAGCTCCTCTCCCTTTGCTATGCACTGAGGTAAACTCCCAGCCTGCACTTGGCTCACTCTGCCTTGTGAAGAGTCACTGCTGATGTTGATTTATTTAGCGGTTGAGTGGTAGGTTTTGGAAGAGGCAGGAGGAAGCTCTCCCTTCCTGTTCACACACAGCTGTTCTCCTCCGAGACCCATCTGGATTCACTGGAGGACAACTGGCCTTTGCCAGAGCTCTATCGTAGGCAGTGTTTACAGCTGTCCTGCATGGAAGACCGGTGTGTGGTCTGCAGCTATCGATGGAGAAGGGAGACAAGTGCATTCCACAGAATTTATTCCCTCCACATCTTCCGGAGCTCCGCAGACTCCATGGTATCAGCTGTCATGACCCCCTTGGACCTGGGTGAAGCAGGATAACAGATGACTGGCTGTGCAGGGCTACTGGTGCTCCTTGCAGGAGCCATCAAGTTGTGCACAAGCTTTATCCTTTGGGAAGGACTTCAAGCCAGCCTTTGCCTTCAGAAGCAGCCAGCTTCTGTAGTATTCAGAACCATAGAAAAAAAATCTCTGGCAGAGGTGAAGCTGCATGTGTACATGAGCTCTCTGTGCCTGGAGAGATAAGGTAAGGGTTACAGGAGCTTCAGGAATACACCTTTTTTAAAGAACGTGCCAAGAAAAAAAAGGGTCCTCTGCAAAGTTTACATCTTTAAAACATAAGAACAAAATAAAAGTATCTTCAAAGCTTCTGGTCTGTGCAGATGAGGAGAGGCTGGGAGCAAGGAATTCACCTGTTGTAATGCTGTGGAGGAGTTCTTCCCTCACACATCCCAGCAGCGAGGGCAGCCCCACCTCTTAGCCCACTCCAGAGGTTATGAACAGGCCTGGTTTCAAAGTCCTTTGCACACAGAATTATCCAATCTACTAACAGCGCTTAGAAAACATGGAGCCAGCTGCAAAGTGTGGATGCCATCCTTATACTATTAGAGGTGAATTGAAAGCCTTCCAGAAGAGCATTAAAACCTTTAAACTCTCCAGGTCAGTGAAGCCAGGCTCCCATTACAGGCAGCAGGTTGTTCCTCGTAACTTCTGCAGCAAACCAACTCATGTAATGTTTGCTCTCACCAAAGCAGGCAGATGTGTTGCAAGCCAAGTCACCAAATGGCTCATGTTTCCTTGGGATCTTCTACCTAATGCTGGGAACAGGACACATTGCAAGGACTCTGCTGTCCTTCTGATTCAGTTTTCATCTTCTCTCCATGCGTTTATGATTTTTAAACCAAAGAAAGACTTACATGATAAAGTCTGAAGATCTGGGGAGAAGATTCTGGTTTCCTGGATTATTGAAGCATCAGGACCTGGGACAACTGCATAAGTCCATCACTGCTTTCAAAGTCTGTCACTGAACTTCACCCTACTTCATGTTATTTTCAGTAGAGGACTGCAGAGTCCTGTACTGGTCCCCTCAGAGGAAGGCAAGGGCAAATTTCAGGATAAACTGGGAGATTTGTGGAGGCAAACTCAGGCCTCTGTAGCTTGGAGTTGCAGTAGAGAAAATTGATCAGCTCTGAGTAAGTTTATTTTCAGTTTAACTCAGTATATTCCATAGTGTGCTGAAGACATCTGAAGCACAATGACAATATGGACCTAAGTGAGTCTGTATGATGGAGCTCAATGGATAATCCATTGACCAAGACAGAATCCAAAAGAACTTCATTTCTGTCCCTCAGGAGACTTGGCTTCTGTGGGGGTTCATCCACCTCCAGTTTAAACCACTCAGTTTCATACAAGTGCGTCCAGTTCTGCTCTGAGTTACACCCACTGACTTGAGCAGAACCACATGAATGTTAATAACAAAAAGTGAACAAAGCAGAATTTAACCCTATTTATTTTCCTTATGCACTTTTCAATACATATTACAAAAGTGAAATCTCAGAAATCTGAGATTAAATCTGATATTAAATCTGATATTAAATCTGATATTAAATCTGATATTAAATCTTGAAATGTCTGTCCATATTAGACAACATAATTCACCAAATGGAAAGATGGAGATTCTCCAGGATTAATAACATGGAAAAGTACATTATTTGATGTGATAAATATTTGGAAGACGACTTTATTGTCAGGAGTTTAAGGACCCACCCGTTACTTGGAAAATCAGGACAAAGCAACAGAATATCTCACTTTAAGGAAAAACATCAAGGAGAAAAAAGGAAGTTATCCAAGAACTGGGGAAACTTGACCAGGGCCTGCAGGGATTTTGAATTGCAAGAGTGTTTGTTGTTTGAACTGAGTCACACCGATGTAACAGAGAATTTGTCCTTGGCAGCAGAACTGTTAGAATGGAGAGTTAATTCTCCCTTGTGTCAACCCACTGAATCCAGGTCATCATGTCTTAATTAAAGTGTACATGGTATGAAATATCATTGAACGTCAATCCAGTTCCTTAGTGTGCAGAATGCTGTTTATTTATGGGGTTTGGCAATCACTTCTGGAAAAAAAATAAAGATATTAAAATATAAAGTTTGTTCATTAAAGGGAGAAAAACACCGTCATGCCGTGGATTCTGTTCTCAGATGGTTTGGTGAGATTTCTGCCTGAGGGTCATTTTTTCACATGTTAAAGAGTCCCAAAGTTCTTTGCTACCTCAGCTGGGTACAATTCAGTCTTACTGGGACGATGGTGTGTGCATTGATAATGCCTAGGATGTAAAGGCAAAGGCTCTGCCCTCCTCTCGCATGCAAAATCTAGAAGAACCACTTCTCTGGGTATCCACCCAGCCCTGGAGCAGAATTCCAGCCAAACCTGGAAATTCATCCCATTCAAAATTGCTCCTTGAAGTTTGATATACAAAGGATGGACAAAGCGGAAAATGCACTAGCTGTATATGTTGAAATATTACATATATCTAAGGAATAACTACTGTAGTGGTCCAGCCAAGGAAAACAGCAGAGCAAGTCAGATTGGTAGAGATGGGATAGATAGAGAAGGTGCCAAACTAAATAAGGTTTGATTATGGCTACATGCTGTCCTCTGCCTCTAATTTTCTCTTGCAGGGAATTTCCTAGAAGAAGGCCAGCATAAATGGTCATGCCTAGCTCAATAGTCCTCTAAAGTTAACCCATTCCTGGTCTGTGGGATTGTGCCCTCAAGTGGCTTTCAAACACAGTTATATACATCAGCTAAGTTCTGCTGATGTTTTTGGACAAAAACCAGTGAATCTATTTTTCCTTTAGAAAAAAATACAATTAACAGAAACCCACTTTTACCTGTCCTGTTGATGTTCCGCATCTGGGATGTTTAAACCCAAGAGGAGTTTATCCTACAGAACACAAAAGTTACTAGAATGATCACAGAGCTCCCTTCCTTACCTGGATCCCCATCATAACAACCCAAGAGGGAGACAGCAGCAGAGACCTAGGAAAAACCCAGGTACCTTACCTCATAAAGTGCCTAATTTATTTTTCAGATGCCTTAGCTTGTAATTTTGGTGGGTTTTGTGTTAGGGTTGTTTTTGTGTGTGTGTGTTTTTGGGTTTTTTTTTTTCTATTTTTTGGGTTTTTTTACCTGACAGTAAGAAGATAGAAAGTTTACCATGAGGGTTTATTTGAACCAGGTTCATTGCACTTGAGGGTCAGAGCTGAGGAAAACAATTTCTAGAAAACAGTAAACAGAAGGCCCTTGTGCACTGTACCCTGTTGGAAGAGCCATACTTGCAACTCCTTGCAGGGTGCAAAGGTGACATGCTTGAGTCACAGCAAAGGAAAAAACCTTCTAGGACCCCTGCAGTATTACAGCTTCACAGTAGCCTATGAATTTAGAGATAAACTGTGGACTGCCTGAAGAGCAAGCTTAAACTTGTACTGGATAAGAATGTGGTCAGTTAATACACAGTCCATCTTCCCTCTGTCCAACCAAATTAAATACATAAAAAGAGGCTGCTCTGTCTCCTAAAGAGCCTTTTTTCCCAACAGTCTAAACTGAAATAATGAGAATAGTGGAAGGGCAGGCTCAGGAATGATTCATTAACTGCAAAACAAGGGAAAATTCATACCAAATGTTCCTTGTAACTGCCCCGCTGCTTCCAACAGCCTTTCTTGTGTGCTATAACTGTGGGGTCAAACCTGGTGTTAAACTTTCAGATGAGATCTATACACATAGGCGTGGAGACCATGTGCCTGTAAGATGCTCCCTGCAAACATCTGAAGCCTGCTGTGCATTGCTTTGGTAGCCAGCTCCTTTAGCTGCCAGGTCTCCATGCATTTTCAGGCAAGTATCCACATAGGCAGGTAACTAACTAACCAGAACATGCCGAGGGAAGAGCACAAGACCATCCCCAAGGCATCCTGCAAATTCCAGAAATCCCCAGCTTAGGGAAAGTACCGCAGATTCACACCTGGGAATTTCCATGCTAAACGATGGGTTTAGCCCACAAAGTAAGCTGCACAGCCATTAAAGGCTTTGAGACTCTTGAGGCCTTTAAAATTGTGGCCAAGAGAGCTGTATCTCAACAGCTAAATTGGGCATTGTAGCAGCTGCAAAGCCTGAGCTGAAGAGAACTGTGGAAGAATCAGTCCGTAACACCTATGCCTGCTTTCCGATAGAGAAAGGCAAATCACTTTAAAAGAAGAGCAAACCCACAAATCTCATTTTTGAACGCATCTTCCGCAAAGAGTGGTGATGGAGGATCTCCATGGTGTGTGCAATGCCTGCAGCCCCAAACCCTTTGAGTGCAGCTCTACCAGAACTGCTGACACGTCTTTGGAGGGGGAGCTGCTAATAGAGACCTTATGTGACACTGTACCTGTTTTATGCAAAAATCCATAAAATTATTAAAAGCTTCTGCAGAATCAAAGAAAGCTCATGATGAGAAAGGCCAACAGTTTTTTTGATCAAGCAATGTTGTAGTTCAAATCTTGTTGCCAGGCTTGCCTGCTTCTCTTTCCTCAATTTGTTCGGACTAGTTTGAAATGAGTCAGTGATGGTGCTTCCTCAAGAGAGCTATGTGGCTCCCTAGCTCTTGCTGTGAGAAACATCATCCTCATGTTTGGCCAGACTTTTGTTTAACCAAACCTGTACCCCTCCATTTTCCCATCTCTCAAAAAATACATCAAAATCCCCACCCTCTTTTCTAATGTCTCCAGGTAGCTTCTGGGCTTTTACAACCTTTTACCATCACTGAGGGCACTTCTGAACAGCCCTTACTCCTTGGCCAAGCAGTTTGGGCAGATGTGATTCTATTTCAGAAACCATGTACCTGCCTTGCTGAACCAGAGTTTGGGGTAAGAAGCCAAGCTGGGAGGCAGGATATGGTTTAGTTTGAAAGCAATACTGTGTTAATGCATATACACAGCTTCAGAAATGTAGCAGGGCTGTTACAGTGACATCTAAGGTTTCCCTAGACATTCCTGCTCTTTCCACCCTGTAATTTTATATAGTGAGCCAGTAAAATAAATGAACAGCAGACATAGGAATCTGCCTGGAAGTACATTGATCCCAGTACTGAGGATCTGGACCTAGCTATAGGTCTTGCTTAGAGGCTGGTCTTCAACTTTTGTTGACTCATGAGCTCTCTTGATTTCATGTTGGCTGAAAATATTTTAGCTTTTTAAAAAATATATTATTACTTGTAGGCCTTTTACAAGTAGCCCGTAAGTTGGAAGTGTAGCCTATGGAGGTAGTTTATAATTTAGCCACTCGGGCTATTTCCTTCTTCTCCATTTGCACTAAAGACTTCACAGGGCTTTAAGCTGGCAATTAAAACCACTGCAGCAGTTTAATTAGCCCTGCATGCCATCTTGTTCTACCCATGTTATTTACTTATGCTAATTGGTCAGGTATTAAAGAACAAACACAGCAATTAATTAGTGGTCTGACCAGAATTATAAAGAAATAAAGGCTTTTCATGGGTGTCAGATTTGAGTCACTCACAGAAGCTTACAGAGTGAAAAAATGAAGAGGGATGAATCATGGTCAAAAGAAACATTTTCAGCCATGCAGTATGGCATCCAGATGTGTGGGAATTGACTACACTTTTAGTTCAGGGCACAGCCAGTCTTCTAACAGGCATTTATTCTCTCAGAGGGCTGGGTTTGACAGGGAGCAGCTAGCCATGGAGAGACTGTGCTATTCAGGGAAGCTGGCTTGATGTGGTGACCTCAGGTGTTCAGGTAGCACATCTTGGACAGAGGACACCTTGCCCTTGAGGCTGGACTCACACTAAGGACTGCAAGAGTGGCAATGTGATTTCCTGTCTCAGATGTCCCTGGATGAATTCAGATGTGTCCTCTTTACTGAAAATCTGGACTTACAATTTTGGAATTGACTTCGTGCTAGCAAGGCTGCTTATGAAAAGGAAACTTTCCTGTGGTGCCTGATGGCATGTGGATGTCACATCTGGGGCCCTGGGAAAAGTACCCCTGTCCTTCACTTGTTTGTACCATGAAGACATCAGCTGAACCTGTCCCTCTTGAGAATCAGAGCCATTCAAAGTACATGACAGCTTTAATGTTTATTGTCCACTCTCTTCAAGGGCCATTTGGGACAAGGATTTCTAGTCCATAATTGTTGCACCACAGAAGGATGATTAGAATCCATCTTATTATGAAAACATGGAAAGTGTTAGTGAGGGAAGGCAGACAAGTGCAAACTTGCACTGAAAATGCAAGTACCCATTTCTGTATGCAAAACCCTTGCAGTCACCAGCCAGCACTTGCAGCTCAATACACGAACAGCTCAGAGGTTATTTGAGGT
The DNA here is from genome assembly GCA_026261815.1 of Monarcha castaneiventris obscurior. Taxonomy (NCBI): domain Eukaryota; kingdom Metazoa; phylum Chordata; class Aves; order Passeriformes; family Monarchidae; genus Monarcha; species Monarcha castaneiventris. The sequence continues at coordinate 7,449,284 of JAMPIT010000467.1, forward strand.
GCACCAAAATGGTCCTCCTTGGCTTTGTAGTCCATGACTCCACTACAGAAAGATTTCACACCCTCCGGTAACCAATCCAGGCAGATAATGAGTCAGCCCTGAGATAACAACCATCGATGCCCAGAAGCAAACAGGATTTCAAGCAGAGACTCCTGGTGGCTGCAGACAGCAGGAGCCAAAGATGAATGACAAGAAATCATGCAGTATAGATGCATACAGCTCCGTGAAATGAACAAGGTTCAAAATGTAGGACCTTACATTTTTTGACTGCCCCAATTCAGAGTCTGCAGAGCCTCTGGTGAGCATTTGAGCACGCTGCTGTCACTCTAAAGCAAAACCATGAGGAGAACCAGAGGAATCTGGCACATACGATGTTGGGCTGGAGCACCCTGCAAACACCACTGGATATGTAACTGAGTGATGACCATCCAAACAGCTGAGAAGAGCAGCAGATCTCATACTCACCCAGAGAAAGGTTGCTAGCCCCATCTATTGCTATCATTGCCGCTATTGCTATTTTTCATTGTCCCTTCTTGCCAGGGTGTTCTCCAGCCAAACGACACATCCTAAAGGACAGCATGGCATCCACAGAGCTGCCAGAGAGACAGCAGTGAGCACATCAAGAAAACGTTTGAGGGGTTACTTCTTCTTGCTTTTGCTGCACAAGCTGTTTGAGGAGACAGATCAGTCGAGGAACTGAAAAACATCAAAAAGTTAGGCTAACCTGAGAACTGAAGCACTCTTCCACTCAGCAGAGGCCAGAGGGAGGAGGTCCCAGACACTTGAGGTTATGCCTGAGGATGGCATAAGTTAAGCAAGGACTGCAATGTGAAGGGCAGATGTGGAGCTGAACCTGCCCATTTTGGGAGCAAACATCCTCCTAACACTCACGGTCGTTGTTCCCTATGCAGACAGCTCCTACAGAGATCACCTCTGAAGCAGTGTGGAGCTCCCATTGCTAATGCTGGGAGCTGAGGGCACTCAGTGTGATGCAGTAAAGAACAAAAATAATAGGTCTCAGCTCTGTAAGTGACTTCAGATGGTGTGGGCCAAAAAGTATTCAGAGAAATAGCACTTCTTAGAATAGTGCAGCTGTTCTGAACAATTGCTTACATGGATGAGAGAGCTGCTATGACTTCAACACTAAGAAAGTTTGCAAACTTTCTATTTCCTGTTTTGACATTGACATGGTTATTAACAGCAAAACAGACACAAATTTAGGGCAGACATGAAACAAGGCCTGAACTGAACATTTAACTTTTTTTTTTCATTTTACTGAGATAGGACTCCCAAGAATCTCACCCCTCTCCCTGAGGGATATTCCTTCCCTTTCTCTTCTTCTTAGGTTGTTATCAGAAGAGTGGGACTGAATTTAGTCCTTCAGAGCAGGCACACCCTGTTCAACCCCATAAGGAGGTAGCTTCCATTGTGGGAGTGGGGCTCAGGCATTCCACATGATCTGTTTGAGATGGGTGAAAGAGACTCTATAGAACATGGAGAACCACAAAAACTACTGATACTGAAACTTAGTTGAGACACCAAAATTAATTTTCTTACCCTTGTGAAAAGCAGCAAAAAAGGCATGCAATGAGCATGGGAGAAATGAGGATTTTGAGGATTTCCTCCAAAAAGGCAAAATAGCTCCCTTCTCTATGTTGGTCAAAAAACTCCCAAATCTTTCCAAGGAAGACAATCTATAGAATATCAGGTAATTTCTTGATGGCCCTGGATCCAGCCATTAAATAGGCCTGACAATGTTAGTGAATAAGAGCTGGTATTTTTGCAGCTTGTAGTGGCATGGCTGGAAGCCATATATAGAATTATATAGACAGGATGAAATGTTTCCAAGGGAAAACATGCACAATGAGAATATGCTCTGTTCTTCCCTAAAGCAACAGGCACTGTTGCCAAGCTATGCTCAGTCAAGCTGCTGTACGTACCAGGAAATGGGCTGTCTTCCAATGTAAAGCTATAAAACAAGACAGATAAAAGGGGTTGAAATAAAAATAAAGGGAAAGTGGAAACTTTTTTCCTTGCTTATATTTCTCCCTAGACATGGTTAGCCTTTGGAAGATGCTGCCATTATTATCTGCACCATGGCATCCATGAGCTTTCACCATGCCAGGCTCTGGCTTCAGTGGCCTTACCCATCTCCTGCAGCGCAGCAGGTGACCACCCCTTCCACATGCCTGGGTGGCAATTTGCAGGTGGCTCAGAGCAGCATTGCTGAGCCAATACCCAGTGCCTACCTAAACGGGAATGAGAAATTACTCATCTGAAACAGACCTCTTTTGTTCCACAGCCTTTCATAAAGTTCTGAAAGGAAGAAGTGAAGGTATTGAAGAGTAGCTATAGAAGGATCACGTCCCCTGCCCCTGCTTCGGTTTTTCCATTGTGTGTTGGGTGTGAATATTTTGCCCCAGAGCACTGTATGGATAGACCAGTCACTAAGTGCACAGCCCTGTCATCGCCACAGGTTACAAACACATCATTGCACACATTGCTGTGTCTTCCCTCAGCCTTGATTGCAATCCAGGATGAAGTGAAGGGAAGCACACACTGCACACAGACATTCACTCCCTTCCTTGCAAAGTCCTTCAGAGCTCAAGTGTGACAGAAAGCAATTCTTTGCTATTAACCGTAACAGGTCCAGCACAGTGAAGCAGTTTTTGTGTGGATGATGATGCCATTAACAACAGGGAGGGGGAATGGATAAGGAAGGACAACATTAAAATTATAAGTCCAATTTGAAAACACCAAAAATGACACATTTTATCAATGCCAAAACATTATTCTAAAATATTAAATATAACAATGTAAATATGGAATACAAAAATACCAATACACATGGTACCCTCTGCCCAAATAAAAATGTAAGCTGGACAAAAACAAGCTGGGAGTGAACAAACTGAAAAACTTGGAACAAAGTAAGTTTTTCTTGCTGCTGTAGCAGCCTGACATTTTTCAGTCACAAATTTACTCAGCGTCACATGTTCCCAAGAAACATTTTGCCTTGAAATGTCCCTTTCCAATGGAAAACAGCTTCTGTCACAATTTTTTTTCAGCCAGCTTTGACTGTGGCCAGCAAGGGCCCATGGGGATCCTCTGGGGAGAGCTTGGTGTATTTGCTTGGGAGTACAGCATGCCCTCAAAAGATGGTGCTACAGATTAAGAATAGACAGCATGGGACCCAACATCGCTGCTGCAAAAATGAGGAGGAGGAGGATTTTTTCTTTAGCATTGCTTCAGCACAATGCCAGGATATTCTCAGAACATGTGTCGGCATTGCTCTCTAAAACCTGAAGCACATGCAGGCATGGGCTCATACTGAGATCTGACATCTCAAGAACCAGCACAATCCTAGTGGAACGGAGAAGTGTAAACTAGAACAGAAGAGGTTTTGAGCCATGGAATTGGCAAACTCAAGGACATGAAGCTCTGGTAAGGGAGATTACTCGAGTTCTGTTTTGTTTAAGGAAGGTGTTTAACACACCTGTATTGCTCTTATCTGTGTTTGGGACTTTCTTGAAGTCCTGTCTCAAGTAGATTTTCTGACATCAGTCATGGCTGTGCTCCCCAACAGCCTGGCTTGGGGGATGATTACAAACATATTCTGGGTGTTGTGCTGTAAAAAGTTGTAAACATTTGGACATTTCCACTCCTTGTCCCTCTCCACTATAGCACTAAGAAGTTGTCTAGAGATGGAGGATAGACAGATTCCTGTCATACTTAACCTTTGTCTCCCTGCAGATGTGTGAGGGGCCAGGATGTGCAGAGCCATGGCTCAGTGTGAGAGCAGCCAGTGGAGGGAGATAAAGTTGAGGCTGTTTCAGCAGTAGAACCAGCAGGCAGTAAAAATTCAGTGAAGTCTTTTTTCAGGGGTAAGTGATAGGAAGGAATAAGGCCTGCCCCTGCTCAGCAGGACTTCCTCTGCTCTGGTCAATGTCAGGCATGAAGTAGATGAGAAGAGGTGGGGTTGCCTCTCCAAATTGAAGGCATTTTCAAGAACCTCAGAGGTTTCCAACTTCTTCCCCTTGGAAGCAGAGGAAAGAAGATGATTTGATCTAAGTCCTCAGATGAAGGTTACCCTTGGAAATCCACCTCCAGCCAGGGTGGCCCTGGTTGCCTGATCTGCAGGTGAGGGAAAACTGGGCAAGAATCCATTCCAAATGTGGAACAAATGGCCCTACCATAGTGAGCACAGTGATGTGTCCTCTCTGAGGCTGGTTGGAAAGTGATAAAAAGCACACAGGAGAAGGTGTAAAGCTGGGGATTCCTTTATGCTGACGGTGCAGGCAGAGAGGCAAGCAGAGCAAAAGACATTCATTTGGTGGAGCTATTAGGTTTGGGCTTGTGGTTATTGCAAAGATATGATTTACATTTGGAAAACAAGGAATGCTTGTGCCTGTAGCTTTCTCACTTGCACCTGTGCTGTGCTACCATGGAAAGCAGTATGGTATTCCTTTAACAGGCTTGTGAACTTTCCCCCAGCACTTACCATCTCTCATTTTTGAAGCTGCTGGGAATAGGACAGCAAAGGGGAATTGGGGAGGTGGTTTTCTGGGCCAGATGCACACCTGATATTTCTTTCTTGTTTATTTGGCTGTTTAAAGTCCCAGCATGCACTTGTAAATGCAGGTGAGAAGTAAGATTGGAGGTGAGGATCTGAGCTTTGTTCCCTTTGAGTATGACTTTTTAGCCTGATGTCATCACAAAGGTTTATTCAGTTTAATCTGCCAAAGCTCCCCCTCCCAAAAATGCCCTCAGACCCCCAAATCTGCCTACTGTTGCAAAATCAGAGCTTGTTGTGATACTGAAAGACTACAGAAACAGATGTGAACCCGTTATGAGGGAAGGGTGACGGATGGAATTTCGCTTAGGAGTGACTGAATCTGTAAAAAAAAAAAAAAAAAAGAAAAGAAAAGAAGAGCAGCTTTAAGAAAATGCAACCAGTAATTAATAGAGGGATTGGGCTTGCCTGAGGCTACCTGGAGGCCCAGTGCTTAGGAGAGAGAAAAGAGGATTAGGTACATCACTTGTAAGAACAGCACCCATCAGCTCCAGCAGATAAGATAATCGCTACGACAGCCCTGTGCCTCCTGCCTGGTGGCGTTGACTGGCAGCGTGAGTCAAGTTACGTCCACACGCCCACACGGGAGCACAATTAGCGAGGTGCTGCAGGCAGGGCTGCTTTCCTTGGAAAACAGAACTGATCCCTGCAGCTGGAGGCCAGAAACTGGGAGGTGAGTCTATTCCAGCAGGGAAGTTGCTGCCATGGAAGGGTATGGGACTGATCTTGCCTCCACGCCTGCACAGATCAAAGGGCATAAGAACCCGGGAACAGACTCCTTTCAGTGACATTAAGTAGCAGCATGAACTCATACCTGGATCAGAGTAAATACGCGTGTGTGTGTATTTAACACAGCATATAGACAAACTCAAGAACTTTGCCATGGGATGTAGCTACAAGAACATTTAGCCAGGTTAAAGGGAAAACAGAAAGTCTCTGAATTTTCTGTTGAATACAAGATATTTCACAGTAACTGGAACGAATTATCATGATTTTGGAAGGGATGTTAAACTCATTGATACCTAGTGCAGGCCAATATTGATTATTAGAGAGCAGACAAAGACCAAACTTAGGATCTGGGCTTTTTCATCCCACGAGGGTACAATTCTAACATTTTACTCCTTTCTGGTGCTCTCCTGGTGCTGCTGACTGTTTGAACCAGAACATGGCAATAGATAGACCTTACTTCTGCCATTATCTGTGATCCTATGAAATAATCTGCCCTATCTCTCTAGAGAAGTCTGAACTGCATCTTCTAGGGTATGTGATATGTTTCAATACTCCCTCCCCAGGGAGCTTCCATTTGCCTGGCTCTGCATCCCCAGGACACATCAGTAGTGGGAATTCTTCATCCCACTGACAAAACCTTTCCTTGATGTCATGGTGCTTACTCATTGCTTGGAAACCTACACATGCTTTGCCCTCCTAATCAATTTTTAGAAGTGGCTTGGTGCCATTTGCCCTCCCTTGATCCTTCCAAAAAAAGCGATTCCTTCCAAGCTGGGCAATGCTGTGCCCCTTTGTCCAGCAAATTATTTATTTATAATTTTTTTGAGGACACAGAAGCTGTCCATCCAGAGCCCCAGAGCTATATATACTTGGTGTGCCTTTTTCTCATATTAGGTCTTGCAAATAAGGAAAACATCTTGCTGTGCTGGATCAAGCATTTCACAGCATCGTGCCCTGGCTCCCAAGACAGTTTGTGTTACTGGCCAGCTGCCTCTGCACATGGGTCCAGTTGCATCAGCCTCTACTCCTGCTCAGTAGTCAACGGGCCAAACTCTGTCCTTACTTGGATCCAGGGACGATCTTAGTGGAGTTGCAAAGGTAAAAACAAAATTAGAATCGTGCCTCCTCTTCCGTCCTCCTTCTCCAGGGAGGAGAGGCAGAAGATTAATGGCAGCTTGCTTTGCCCAGTGTTTTCCATCTGTGCAAAGCTACTCACTTTCTGGGACGGTCAGCCCAGGACTGGTCAGATCATTGTGGCTGTGCCGATGCTTCCCAGCTGCCCAGAAAAGTTTATTTTGCATGCGTATGCTAAAACACCAGTCTTTTAAAATTGCATGCCCCAAAATGCTGCTGCTACTAGGTCATATGAAATACTGGTGAAGATGGTGAGATTTGAAAGTTTATTTCAGTAAGTTGCTCCTGGAGGCAGGTATGTCATCATGATTTTCCATTTTTTTATTGGTAGCCCACATAGCTTCACAGGAAACCTTGAAGGAAAAAATAAACCCCTTGCAACACCAGAAGGCAAGTAAATCTCTTTCTGTCAAATGTATTTCTTTTTGAAGTCCTATAGGCATTCTCAGAGTGAAATAATTTTGGTGTCCAATCTATCTCCTTAGTTAAGAATTTACTAGCATTGCATAAGCTTCCCGTAACAAGGTAACCAGATATAAATTGACTGTTAAAAATAGCTTTACTGTGTTAGTCAATCCCCAGTTAACTTGCTTCAGCTGTCTTCAAAGATGCTATTTAAATCCATCCATCTTCTGGAGGCATGGAGGATACTGATACACAGACAGAGGTACATGTCAGCTCATGATAGTTTGTATTAATTACTAGGCTATATGTGTGTTTGAACATAACTCTGGGACTGATGGAAATCAGCCTCAAGGGAAGAGTTGACATCAGGCTTGTCCTGGGATTCTTGCGAAGAAAAGGAAGATAAACTGAGATACTGAAGGGAAATTGTTGGAGGGGCCTCCAAGATCTTGTCTTTGCAATGCCAGTAAATTGAGAGAAAAGGGAATGCTGTGTGTCTTACTGGAACTAGATTGCTTTGCAAGGAAAAGGTTGTTCTTGTAAACCATGTTCTGATCCAGGCCAGGGTAATGTCTCTGGACACGAAAAGTCATGAAAACTTTTTCCCTGTGGACTTGTGCCCAGTATTTCCCTTGTCATTCCTTACCATGCAACAACCCTCTCTCTGCTGTATGGCTGCTTGCCATGTTTGTTTGTCCTGTAGCCCCTTCATCAACTCCTCTCTTCTTGCTAGATCTTAGTAAGTGATCACATATCTATTTTCAAACTCGGGACCTTCTGGCCAAGCACAATAGATGATTGCTGGGATCACACTGTAGCTTTTCACTTGTAAAGAGAGCATTAGTTGGCCTCTAGCCTCTATAATCTGCCATTGTTAATTGGGGAACATAATGTCTTTGAGATTATACTGCACTGGTTGAAGATTCTTGATGGAATCAGATGACCCGCATGGAAGCATAAGCCAAAAGACAGTAATTTTGAGATCATTAAGATGATTTCCTTTTAGAAAGCAAGGATACAAGTATTAGGCAAACTTGGGAGATGGAAGACTAAAACAGGGAAAACAATGACTCAGGAAAGTGGTTTGGAACAGTTATTTGAATAAAGGTACCATTTTTTTAATGGTCAGGGAAGTAAACCTAGGAGATGTTGGGAAAAAATATCATTGAGGCAGCCTAGGGGAAGGGTATGAACTGCCTAAACTCCAATCTACCACTGCTACAAGTACAGCTTTTGCTTTAGTTGTCCAGACTTCAAAAAAACCCTTGTGGAACAGAAAGTATTCCAAATTAGTGGATCGGATGGGCAAAGAATAATGCAAAGAATTGAAAAGCTCCTGTATAGGACAAAGCCAATCTTTTTATCCCAGCATTTCAGGGGTCCTCTGCTGTTGTCTCAGAGGGTCTTGCTGTGGGCTCAGACCTTTTCATGGTCACCTCGGGCATATTCAGCCAGCACCTTGTTTTCACAGCACTGTCCTGACCCCTGTTTTCAGACGGGTTTGACTGAGGCAGCAGGAGGTGGGCAAAGTGACTTTTGGAAGGCTCTGCAGTGTGACTCAGCAGCTTGGCTCCAGTTACATGACCCAGAATCCACTTGGCACAAAATCTGCCTCTTCTCACTGCTGGTCCACTGCTCTGCCTGCTGCAGCACAGCTTGTCCTCGCCCTCGCTCACCCCGACCCTTACTCTGGGACTCTGCTTCATCTTCCTTTCTGTAGCCACCAAGACAGTTCTTACCTCGGCCAGGGCTTTTCCCTTTCAGGTCCTCCAAGTTTCATTGATGCAGATAAGTTTGGGTTTTGGTCCTGTCTGAAGACAATAGATGGAAGGTACTTCTGCCCCACACTGCCATGTCGCCCCTGGCTACTCCTAGACTTCCCACCCCCATGCCCCTGTTCTGCATCAGCCCTTTGGAATTCTTTTCATCTCCAACCCTTGCAACTCGACTGCTTCTTCCTGTCTGGATTGCATTTGAAAGCTCCATTTGTTTAATTTGGCTTTTAATTGACCTCATCCAATGCTTGTTGATATCTCAGCTAATCTGTGTTTCTCCTCTGCTTATCTGGTGCAGTCCTTTGAAGTCCCCAACACGATAAAGTGTCCCATAAGAGAAAACGAAAGATGAATGGCACAAAATTTCCCATCTAGCTCTCACTGTCCAGTTAATATTTTAGTAGTCCTTCAACTCTGAGGCAAGAAGGAGAAGGAAGCTTCCAAGGAAATATAAAACAATTTATGTTCATCGTCACTTAGCTGGAAATTTTTGTGACAACCTCTGCAAAATAGTCACATCATTCACTTCTCCATCTGTCAATAAAAGCAGGTAGCACAAGCCTGCTCTCCACGAAGTATTGCACAGCCTGCATCTCTCAGCATTTGTGAACTGTTCAGACGTCGTTGGGGAGGATGGGAGAAAATATTTTGCTGCCAGTGCTGTTTGTAGTTACCAGGTTTGTCTAGGGCGACTGGCGGAGTTAGATATGAAAATGCCACTGAAATGAGAGCTGGGGAGAAAAGATGGGTGAACATTATGCACCTAAGTCTACCTCTTCACATAATCAAACAGAATCAGAGGATGGGTGGGGTTGGAAGGGACCTCTGGAGATCATCTACTCCAACCCCCTTGCTGAAGCAGGTTCACCTACAGTGGGTTGCATAGGATCATGTCCAGGTGGCTTTTGAATATTTCCACAGGAGACTCCACAATGTCTCTGGGCAGCTTCTTCTAGTGCTCTTACCTGATGTTAGCTAAGACATACCCCTTCACCCTCCCTGTGTCTGCAGAGGCCAAAATGACTCTTGTTAGCCTCCCTTGCTTGTCAGAAGCATGAGCTAAAAAGCCAAGCCAGGTCTGGCTTCTCAGCTGAATTCAGAATTTTCAGGAAAATGAATTTCTGAGATGGTAAAGCTGGATGGGACGTGGGGTCCCACCTTAAGTGCAAGTGTCACCATCTCAAAGCATTTGATTTTGCATTTGGATGCAGTCCTCATTGATTTCAGCTTTTGGGAGATTATAGTTATGAAAGTGTTCTGTGCAAACTTTGCAAAGAAATAAAAGACTTTGCAGAGGCACAGCAGGGAGCATTACAAATCAAAGGATAAATTCTGCAAAGCTGTTTGCTCATGAGTCATTGCATGAACAGAGTCCAGGACTCAGAGGAAATAAAAGGGTCTTACTAAAAGCAGCATACCATTGAGTGTGTTTGTATATATGTGCAAAGCCCAGTCTTAGCTCCAGAGCCATCACAAAGACTGAAAAAGTCCATGGCAGGAATTAAACTTGGTTCTGTCAGATACAAGCCTGTTATTTTCATCCTGAGACAGTGAGCTCCACTCTTCACTGTGCAACCCAATTCTGAGTTCAAGATCTTAACATTCTGAGCTATTCATTGTTAATGTTATTTACTCATAAAAATCACTGTCTGAGAATGCAGAGAAATGCATTAAAATGTGTAATGCAATGGAAGCTTTGGATCAAACTCAGATCTGTGCCAGGAAAGGAAAAGATCCCATCCCCAGGTACTCTCCAGATGTGCAGAACTAGGCAGTTATAGATGGACACATAAAATTTTTAACCTTTTTTTTCTTAATCTTGAAGTTCATCATGCAAACTTTTTAATAAAATTGCAGCATAAAAATCCATTGCCAAAGGGCACAGTGAAATGTTTCAGCTGCAAAAAAATTTCTAAGACCTGGTGAGTCACTTAATGTCCAGTTGAGGACTTAGAAAAATTTAAAGAACTGTATGGAAATAGAACTGTGCTAATCACCTTGGCAGAATTAAAACTGGGATCTCTTGGAACAGGTCTTCTCTAAGTGGTCCCCCTTCCAAATTTATTTGCAATGTGGTTCTTGGAAGAGAAAAAGTAATGGTGCCTGTCTTCATTCCCCCCTCATAGATACCATCTGGATTGCAGACGAGTCACCCAAATGAAAATTAAGCTTGGTACGAAAAAAAGCGCCTCTCATGTGTCTTTCTGAACTGATATTTTTGCTATTTGCATTTTGCACCAACTGAAACGAGACCAAATTTTCTGGTAGCGAGTGTGTGTTAACATGACTTCTATTTTATTAAGAAGAAAAAAAATAATCATGGCAGTCATTTAGCTGTAATGGCCAAGATATAAAATGTCAGTTTTATTTATGGCAAGTAGCTGGGTAGAAAATATGTTCTGGCATCACTTGAGATTTCAAGAACTTTGTTTTTCTTTTTCTCTTACTGCATGAAATAATGCTGTATTCTTAACAAACAAACAAAGCAAAACAAAGACAGAAACAGCCCTCCCCAGCAAGAGGGATCATGTTCTTCTTCCCAGATAACTCCCTCCAGAGTGAGGGGACATGCTAGAAATGCAAAGACACGAAAATCAAATCCTATGCAACAGGGACCTAAACACATGCTTTCCATCTCCGAATTTACATGGCAATCACTGGATAAATGGGCACTCTGGAACTGCTGTTTTCGGCTCTGTTTTTGAATAAAAATTCCATGCTTGGACATGAAAACTGTTCTTGTCCTAAAAAAAAAAAAAAAAAGTGTCACTGAAGTCAGTCCACCCTTGCCACGTGTGCAGCTGTCAATGAACCCACATTTTCCGACAACAAACACTTCCATCGGAAAATTCCTCCCCAGTTCTCAATGATGAGCACTAATTTATTCCTTCTCCGAGTCCCTGAGCTGCTCCCAGAGTCAGCAATACCCAGACTGTGGCTGGGAATTCGGCAGCCACACTGGGACTGGTGCATGGCAGCAATCTGGCTTTGTGTTACTGGTACAGGAGTGTCACACTGCTGGGTCTCCTGATTTGCACCTCTGGTGAACCTACATGGAGGTCTTTAAATCGTTCAAACACCACCTGAATCAGCTCCATAAGCAGGTCTGACCAACCTGAAGGAGCTAGAATTTCTGGGGATATTTTTTTGCATATAGTTGCATTCTCCCTCTGTTCATTGATTTTCCTGTTGTTTAGCTCTTTTCTCAAGGAGGCTTCCTTATGAAGCCACCATGCCACTGACCACAGACAGCTAAAAAGCTGCCCTGGTATGGTCCTCTTATCTGGATGTGAAAAATGACATCAGGCAGAGCCATGCCTCTTCTTACACTGGTAAATTGGACAAGCCAGGTTCTGTAAGCACTTTTTTTTAATGCTTCAAAGAGACACTATCTGTCCAAAAAGACCCGAGTATGGATTTCCAAAAACAGACTTAGATCTCTCAGCCAAGCACATACTGGAGCTCTGGTTCTTCTATCCCATGACAGCAGAATTATAAAAAGCAGGGCAGTCCCTGCTACTTTTTAGCTTCTGCTTCTACTGGCATCCCAGGGTTTCCTTTTCCAATCCAGCAGAATTTTGGGACATAGGCCAGAAAATGGATTCTCAAAATCTGGATCTGCACAGTGTGCAGCCCCAGTTTAAATCATCTTTCCCCATCTCTGGACTGGTTGTTCTGGGGGGCTAATGAGGCTTTGTTAGCAGAAGGGTACAATGGGTCTTCTGAATGCTTTTGAGTGGGCAGGCCCTACTTCCAAAAATAGCTTGCTTTTTCTTCTGTTAATTAATGTAGTGTTAATTGCAGCATTTTCCTTAGACTGAGAAACCTCATCTGCAGCATTTGCCAGGCATCGTGCAAAGGCTGCATGAGCCAGGCATTTTTAGCTCCTCTAGAAATGAACGAGTTTTGATAAGGAGTGCAGGGCAAAACTGCTGGACTCCCCACAGGAACCAGGAGCCCATCTGCTCTCAGAGGGGGTTATGAATTGAAGGTTTTTTGAGCATTTTGTACATAGGTGTCTGTCAGTGCCATTCAGGAGAATGGCTCTGGAGGATGTGTCTCTGTGAGAGGGTAGACAAGCAAGCCCCAAAGGGTGCCAAACAGGAATCTTTGGACACCAAGACAGAAGCCCAACTGTACTGGGGTAGGGCTTCTTCCACGAAGAGTCACCACACCATCAAAGTAGTTGAAATACATAAAACTCCCTGAAGGATAATGAGATTTCTAGCTTGCAAGGTCTTGGGAGGTCTTAGGAAGGGCACAGGCAGAGTGGGTCTTACTTTAGGTCAGGGGGATGGGCTAGGAGTTTCTTCCAGCTCTATTAGCTTTAAGTGCTTTATTGATACAGGACTTTGACCTACTGAATGAAGACCTTACACAATCCATTGTAAAATGAACAACAAACTGAAGAAAAGTATAGATTGCACATTTTTTAAAGAACAGAACAGTTTACCTAGGAATGGCCTTATTCCTCAGTAGCCTGGTGCAAAGTCAGGATAACGTGCTGACAGTTATGTGGTCCTCAACACAGTTACAAGTTTGACACAGGATACATGAAGTCTGCTCCTCTAATACGCTGTTGGAGTTTATTTTTGATTTTTGAGTGGATTATTGGCCTAAATTAATTCATTGCTGATAATGGGACCAAAAAGAGATTGTAGCAGTGAGATACTAGAACAGATGGACTGTGGAAGCCAACTTAACTCTTCTGCAGAGGCACACAAAGCACAGGAAAGTGGGCTGAGAAGAAAATGCTCCTGTGACCACTTCTTCTCTCAGAAGGAGAACTATACATGTCACCCTTAAACCTGTGGACCTTAACTGGCAAAATTGTTCTCTCAGAACCACAGTAAAGTAATTTCTTTCAAGGCCATGCTTCAGTGATCATCTCAAACAAAACAATCATCTAGCAAAACAAAAAACCCCCAAATCCCCGTATTTCAACCACAGCTGATGCCTAACATGAATGCCTGGAATATTTACAAGAACTGCATTTGTATTGCAGCCTTCACAGTTTCTTTCCTTGGTATTTGCAGTCACATTTACCATGGCAAATGAGTGAGAGAAGAATTTGTAAGTTCTTAAAAATCATGGATGTACATGTTATGCATGGTGAATGGTTGGGGAGGAGCAAGTACATTCTCTGATGTTACCCCACCAAAACATCATGTCCCAGTTTCAAGGACTGATTCAAACTAATTAAAGGCCTATTCAACATATCTGTACATTAAGTACAGAATATTAACAAATTCGGTGGCAACATATGGGAATGCATCTTGGTACAGAGCATGTATAAAGAATTGTACTGTTCCAAAAACTACTCTAAACTGTATTGTGTTGGTCTTGAGCAAGTGATGAAGGTACTCAGATTATGCTGCTGTCAAAATTGATCCTAATAAGCAAAGTACAAAAATTAGCATTCCTTGCTTGGCACCCACCTTTGAATAAATGTTAAACCAAACTGGAAAATATCTGGGCTAAAGGGTTGCTGTCAGTGTTGCAGACTCATGTTCTATCTCTTCACTGCTAAGGGGAGATATTTTCCTTGAGAAGTTATGTCGCAGCTTGCAAAAGACCAGATTCGTCCCTACCCAAAGGCTGCAGCACAAGCCATATTAAAAGAGTCTTTTTTTTTAGACAAAAAAATGTGTAAGAAATATAATTTTGGTACCCAGAATAAGGGTCTTCTGTCTTCTTTCAGCTGAAGAATTGTCATAGTTTTAAGGCATTATTGTCCTCCTTCGGCTCCTGGTTCAGCAAAATGCTTCAGCACGTGGTTAATTCTAATCACTTAAGTCATCCATTCAAGTCAGAGCTTAAACACTTTGCTGAATTGTGTTTGAAGTGGGGAACGAGAGCTTGAATTTTCAAAAGTCTCTAATTGCAATTAGCTATGCCAAGGGTAGTTTTTCATCTTATTTCTGTATTTGGTGGACAGTTTGGATTAGAAAAGAAATGGCTGCAACTCCTGTTTTATATACAAAACTATTCTGACTACATGATGGGAGATTGCAATGCAGAGCTTTGTTTTAGAATAGTTTTGCCCTGGAATTTATTCCAACTTTCCAAAATAGAAGCAGAAGTTATCTCAAAATCCCAATCTGTTTTATGAGAGCCTTAGGTCTTGTAATTAAGATACTATGGCTTAACAAGTTACCAAGCATCAGCTAAGCTGAGGTAATTGTCTGGATGCAACCTTATAGTAAATGCTTAGCCTAAATGCTGAGTCAATTTATCCCTGGGCAAATGAAGAATAATGTAATTTACCACTTCAGACTAAGCTGAAATGAATCACTGTGTGTTTGCCACAGGCAAGGAGAAGAGATGTAGGGAGTTGCCCCAGCTGAGGAGAGGCATGGTAACTCACAACTCTGGCCACTTGAGAAGTTCAGGCATTTTCACACTGATGGGAATGGAAAACAACTGGTACTTAGCAGTTCTGCCACATTCTTCTACAGGTGTTTAACCACTTACTGGCCTAGGGAGGGAGTCCAAATGCAGCACACTCAGTAGTGACTGAAACGGCCATTTGATGACATGCAATAAGGCTGACGTTCTCAGCCCATTTCTGGAGAATACGTGTCCATCATAGAAATCGTTAATGTGAAAAGTAGATCTTTGAAAAAGTGAAAAGGAACAATCTGTCCATCTGTATGAAGCTAATGAGATGCCCAGGAAAAAAAGACAATCAGGAAAAGGTGTGGTAGAAATCTGTGTGAATATCTTTCAAAGGATGAATAGGGAATGATTTCCCACTGTCTCTTCCCATTCAAGAACTGGGGTATATCAAAAGAAGCTAAGGGCAGGACAAAGAAAGGAAGTGAGGATGCTTTTTCACTCATTTTGCAATTCGGTTGTGGAACTTCATGCTGCAGTTTTCTGTGGCTGGGGAAAGTTTATTTGGATTCAAAAATATTTGGACAAATTCACAAGAGTAAAATACATGAAAGGGTTTAACAAAAAAACCAAACCAAAACAAAACATTTTGGCTCAGGAGGCTAGTGAGCCACAAAATTTTTGGTCTTGAAGTACCTGAAGGAGTCAGACAGAACCTGGATCCATGGGCAAGTGACCACACATATCCATTGATGGGGGCACAGTGCATGTGAAGAGTGGGTATATCATGAAGGATGAATGGAGAAACTCTTGCAGCCCTTAAAGCTTTTGGAAGACATCAGCTTGTGTATAAAATGTCAGCCTCAGCAGAGAATGAGGGCCAAGACTGGGCCACAGGGGTGAACTCATCTGTTGCTTTAAACCAGAGGCATTTTAAGGAAGTGATTTCTTCAAAGCAAGGGTAAAGCATTCTGATGTGGTGTGTGGAGGGGGGTTAATCTACTGGGAATTTGGCATGTTCAAGTGTGTACAATAATCTTTCAGGCCTCTAGGGTTTGGATTTGATGGGGGTGAGAGGCAGCTGTATGCAGATTCATGAGGAATGAAGTCAGGAACCGAGGCAATTCTTGCCAGATACCTTCGCCTGGTGATTTTATTACAGCCATATAAGCAACCAGGGGAACTTAAGACATTTATCAGGAATCATTAGGTTTGATCTATAGACCATAATGACTGCACATAAGATATTGGAAGTAGTAGGACACTTATTATATATCCATTTACTATTCGGAAAAGGAAGAGAAGTTGTCCAGTGTGGTTCAGTAACAGACATAGAGAATCCTTTAAATTACTATTTTCTTAAAGAGAAGGAACTGATTTGGAGCCCATGGGAGTCAAGGACATATTGAATTATGGGGATGTGCCATGTTTTTTAAAGTCTGTGGGAAGACAGCTGGAGAAGAGAGCATGGCATTCAAGCATCTTTTACAATGGTCAAAAGGTTAAAAGTGAATTTAGCTTGAACTTTGAAGATTTTAAAACTCTATCTCAACTGCCTATGATGAGATGGAGACTTGGCAATTTGCAGATGTCTTTCCCAATTGCAGGAGCAGACTGAAATAAATTTGATTTCCTTCCACAAAGACAGGCATAAAATTTTCTGCATATGAAGGGATATTCAATGGATCAAATGGGTAGTACTCAAGATGGGGGAACAAATGGCAAAGCAGCAGTTCTGCGTTGTCCAGTTAGAGTTTGAGGGGGTGGAAAATGGACCAGAGAAGATGGGAGACAGGGTTTCAGGGCTGCACTGAAAAATGGTAAAGGAGGACATTGCCTTACGAAGAGTCCAAAATAATAATCTCCAATTCAGCATCAGAGAAGTCTTAGCAGAAGTACAGGGTCCTCACACTTCATAAAAGGGACAAAGCAACTGGTGAGATCCAGAAGAAAAATAAGAGGCTGACCGAGTATCTAGAAAACTCTAAAGGAAAGACTGAAAACTTTAGTGTCCAACACACTCTCCACCTTCACATTTTAAACAGGAATGGATATAGAGGAAGATGCTGAAGAGCTCTTGGGTTCTGTGGTGCATATGGAGAGGCATGGGAAATGTCAGTTTTGCACTGGGAAAATAGCAGGGGGAGTGAAGCTCTGAATTGCCTGCCTGGTAATTTGGGGTACCTCCACAGCTGAAGGCTTAAAATAACAAATTAGACATCTCTTTGTGAACAGTGATACAGGCTGAACACAGACACAGGCAAGGCATGAGCACTTCAACAACCTTCACATGGGGAGCTTCTCACAGTGACCTTTCTTCCCAAAGGCCTTCCTTGTCATGGACACTTCTCTATAGTACCCTCTGTAGCAGAGCAATGGGCACTTCTGTTGTCTAAGATGCACTTACACCATTTCTAGCCCAGAACCCCTGCAAGTACTGTGAGATGCCTCCAAAGATTTATGCAGCTTTTGGTCTGACGTCAGGACAAAGAAAAAGAACTGCACAATAGGAGAAAAGTGCAATTTTTTTCTTTTTGCCAAGTTAACATTTTTAAACTTTGTAATCAACTTTCTGCCACATCAGAGGCCTTTTCAGAGTATCTGATTAATAAAACACTTTTTGATTTACTTTTGTTTGTGTGACTTCTTTATTTATGTGATTTGTTGAAGGCTTCAGAGGTGATATACCAAACCATCCCCAGTGAAAAGTGCCTGGATATTTATAGGTCCTTTTAAATCACCTCCTATCCTTGGGTGCTATGTATTCAGCTCCATAACCACTGTTCTGCTTTCTGCATTCTGCATCTGTAAATCTCTTGGTGTCCATGGATCATGTTTTTTACTGTTTCTTACACAAGGACAGTGTTATCAACAAGACTGCTAATATGGGTTGTAGATGCTCGGATGGAAACTCTTCAAGACTGGGGGGAAGTGAAAACACATCTAAGTGTCCTTCTCTAACTCTGGGTGCTTATACTAGGATCAGAATCACTGTAGACATTCTGTGCATATATTTAAGAGCAAAAGAGGGGTGCTTCCTAAGGAAGACAGATCTAAGACCAAATTTTACATGTTAATATCACTCCACAGTCCAGGTGGGGATCCCCACTGGATAACATTTGTAACATAGCTACCTCTGTTCTGAAGCGTCTCAGAGATGACATGCTGAATCCAGGTTCATGAAATGCTAGATTTCTGTTTGTTTCTTGTTCCCATAACATCATCTGGGAAGATCAGCTGTGTCAGTACTTTTTCTCATGTGAAGATCTTTCCCTTTAGAGTTTGTATTGCTCTGGCTCCTTTGAGGACAGTACAAAAAGACTTCCCAGAGACCCAACAGTATTTTCCCCCATGTTCCTGTCCCATACATTGCCATGAACAAAACTCTGTGGTTTCTGTGTGTTCAGTGGAAAATCTACCTGTTCCTCCAAAGTCTGTGATTTCAGAAGAACCATTGCTAGGTCTAATTTTAGTCTCTAGTGAATGAATGCAGGCAGAGAGCAACACAAGCAGCACAGAGTGGTGAGCAATTTCTGGTGAAAGAAGAGTTGCAGAGGAAAGCAGAGCAAAGATATCTGCTTATATCAAATGTTATCAAGCAAAGACCTTCACATTTTTTGTTCCTTTACCAGAGAAAATGAGAATCACCACTCAAATTTTTCCTAAAGTCATAGCTTAACTCCAGGATATGCCAAAACTGAGCTTTGAGTGTCTAGAGATGCCAAACCCTGTCTACACTGTTTTGGTGTGTCCTGGTGCTAAGCTATTAGAGTAACATTCAGTGTGACCACCCCACAAACTTTCCTGCATTCAGAAAGCAAAGTAGTTGTCAAGTCTCGCATCAGTAGGGTTCCAACAGATAAAAATGAATGGTTATATCTTTCAAGAGGCTTAATAAAAATATGTTTTATTTTCCATCCTTTGGGATGCCATACAGATACCATCATAAAAATCTCCGGATCGTTCAGTTTATGGCTATGATGGAAAACATATTAAAAATTCCCCCCATGATGATAATATTCACTGGGTTCTCCAGCCCCCTCTCCTCCCTGCTGTCAGTCTCTGGTGATGAGTTCAGGTGCAGCAGAAACTCAGGAAAAGTAGTGTGACAGCAGGTTTGATTTCAGTTGGGAACTAAGATGAGGCCAAGATCATTGAAGGTGATTTAAAGAAGGTGGGGTTGAACCTGTCACTAGAGTTCCAAAATGCTCTATTTTTCTTAATGTATTATTATGCTGGTCCCTATGGATCAACACTGGATTTATGTTTGCATAAATGCTTGGCTGTAAATTAGAAGATGTTTTTGAGCCGTGCTTCGCTAGCTGTAAGACACAGATTTGCAGTCCCTGCTGAGCCATCAACCATCCTAGGGGAGATAAGACAAGAGGAACTTGACTCTTGGGCTCAGAAGCAGTGGTGAAACACGGAGGACTGTCAACATTTCTGGAAGACATGATGTCTCTTTTACAGACTAGTTGTTTTCCTGTGCTAGGGCTGGGACAAAGAAAGTAGGAGGCATTTGATTTCCCAGGTATTTGTTCATGTGGTTAAGAGAAGAGCATGACTAAGAGTGGATGGTATTTGAATTTGTATGACTTGAATTGAACCTTGCTCTCACCTGCTGAGTGAAGATCTTTTCCAGAGGGCAGAGTTTCGGGCTTGTTGCAGGTCCTGCAGGCTAGTGTGGCAGCTGCTGCTGGATGGGGTGCTCCTTGCATCTGTCTCTCAGGCTACAGAAACTAATGCCTAACCATGCCACCCCAATCATTTACTGGGCCTCAGGCAGACCTTCGGGCTATTTGTTCAGCTGGGGCAAGTTTTCCTTCTTAATCTTTTCAGCTTGGCAGGAGCCCTGCTGAGCACACAAGGAAGCTCATCAGCTGCTGGCTCAATGTTTGGACAAGGGGATAACTCCTGCTGGGGCTGGTGAGCTCCACTCCTGTCTAATTTACATTGTTATTTATTCTGCAGGCATTCCTGTGCTTCCTGAGTACAAGCTGGGTTTTCAGCACGTTTACAGCCACACTCCCACAGTGAGCTCAGCAGTGACAGGCAGCTACACACAGAAGCACAGACCCTTGTGTGGTGGAGAATGGTGCTTGTAAACCACCAATAAGAGGCCATCCCCTGCTGTGGAGGACTAAGGAGTCTGATTCAGCAGGTTCCATCGACTTCAGGTTCTTGGGCCTTGTATTTTGTTCAGACTGCTGTAGTTGTCGAGTCAGTTTTCCAGGTATGTATCACTCCCAAGCAAACCTGGAAAGTACAAGGTTGTTTGTTCTCCCTCCTCCACGTGATGTGAGAGTGACTTGGTCAATGGTATGTGAGCAAAGGCACAATGCATGTCCTAATGTGACCATTGGGTCACGCAGAAGTTCAGACCTGCTTGTCCACCCGGAAAGGGCTGCACAGGGCAGGCATGCACAGGTCTGTGTGACAAAACCTTGTGCAACATCTGAGTGCAGAGCTTGGTGAGCTTACACCAGCTCATGAGCTTACATGGCTGAAGGGCACCTGCAGGGGCTGCCTCCACACCAGGATGCAGCCAAAGTCTCTAGTCTTTAGCCCTGAGAAGAAATGCCTCCTTTTTAGGACTGATGCCACATCTGAGGTTTGATTAAGCTGTAGGGAGTAAAAGTCACTTCTCCATGCCAGAGGGAACTATCCATAAGCAGCAAAACAGATTCTTCATGGCATGAGCTCAGGGACCCTGCCATGAGCTCTGTTGCCTGGGGCTCAGGGAAGAAGAGAAAGGAGCAGCTGCTCCATCACTCCCACTGGAGTGGTTGTTTCAGCCAGACCTGTGAGGTGATGGGATTAGGAATTTGCACCCTACCAGAATTGTGCATATAGTACCCGAGGCTGAACCCCTGCTGACCAGGGGAGGGAGACATCAATAGTGAGTCCTGGGGTGATGGAGGACTAACACTTTGAGAGATCTTTATCTCATAATCTGTATCCAAATTCTCAACGAGCCAGTCCTTGGTTTCTCTTCTGTTTGGTGAAATGAATGTCTCCCTCCATCCCATGAGGAGAAGTGTTCCAGACATAAAATCCATTTGCTGTCTCAAAGCACTCAGAACCCTTTGGTGCTCTGGGGTCATTTGAATGTCTGTTCTGACCAAGACATTCTCCTGGAGGAACAAAAAAGAAGAAAACATCACTGTAGCCTCCCTCAACCTGTAAACTGTATCCTGGAGAGTCTGATGGGTGTGACAAAAAACTCACTCTTTAATTTTTCACTGTCACTGTCTCCTCTTCGTGCACCCTATCCTGCTCCTGCAAGTCAGAGATAAACTTGGGGTGGCCATAAACTCTTGTTAGTGGGAATGCAATCAAAATGTCCTGCTCACTTTGAGGAACAGTTGAGTCTGCTTAGCTGGAGTCAAACGTTGGCAAGGAGGAATGGCTTTGATGCCTTCTTTGACAACCAACTCCACCTGTCTGAAACATTCTTAAGATAATCGAGAAGTGGTAAATAAAATATCACTGGATGGACACAGCCTGCTGTAAGAAAAAATCTGAACAAAATTGATGTCTCTTGCAACAGCAGCTGCCAGTGTGGGCTTTTTACTCCATGCTGATTGCCTCCTGGACTAGATCTGCCTGCCACGTAGTGCTCCTGATGGGCACAAGGCTCGGACTAGGAACTGCTGCTCTCAGTAGAGTGTCACCTGGGAGGTGATGAATACAAAGGCAATTATTTAATTTTTATAGCACTGCTAACCCCTTTCTTTTTTAGGGTTGGATTTAGCTCAGAGCCCATGGCTGCCTGATGACGTGTGAATGGGATGTCAGTGAGGAACTGACCTTAGAGCTGATGACAAGTTGTACTGGCAAGAACTGGTGTAGCTGAGTGAAGGCTGAAACCGCGTAGCAGCAAAACCAAGGTAGGTTTGGCGCAGGGTGCAGGAAGCAGGCACAAATACGTGGGATGGCAACTACGGATTAACATAGAAGCATTATGTCACAGGGATGGTTAGGGCATGGGTGGCTCAGGAGAGAACAGCATCTTAGGAAAAAACCCCACCAAAATCAAACAAACAAAGTATGGGACAGTGAAGACGAAGCTGAGCTGCCACACGTGCTGCCTC
This sequence comes from Monarcha castaneiventris obscurior, assembly GCA_026261815.1. Taxonomy (NCBI): domain Eukaryota; kingdom Metazoa; phylum Chordata; class Aves; order Passeriformes; family Monarchidae; genus Monarcha; species Monarcha castaneiventris. The sequence continues at coordinate 7,471,327 of JAMPIT010000467.1, forward strand.
TGCATCACAGCCCTAATTTAAGTGACATTTACAGCAAGAATTATGCTTTCCCCCTTCCTCCTCCTTTTCTTGTGGAAGTACTTGTTTTCCTTTACCTGGGAACCTTTACAGAGGACACCCTGTCTGTAAATATTTATGGCTTTCTTGCAGTTTTATATTACTTGTGTAGCTCTGAAATACCCCGACTTGGCCCTGCCTTCCCTCAGGAAATTTTCTTATGTTCAGATTTATATTCAAAGTGGCCCCAGCACTTCAGGAAGGCAAAGACTATGCAGCTTCTTACATCCTTCCTGTACTATGGGCAAGGATTTTCATGTCACCTAGGGAATTCATTTATGTGATTAGATATACATGCACATGGATCCACACAGTCTTTTGCAAGTAGGCAGGCAGGACGTGTTTTGCCCATACTCCAAAATGGTCCAAAACCTATGGAAATGCAATCACAAGGTGCTGAGTGGCAACTAATATAATCTACTTCTCAAAAACTCTTATTAGCTGGGCTCAGCAATGCACTAAAATGACTGCATTGGATCCCACATGGAGCTGGCTTGTGTTGGGTCAATTCAGAGCACAATATTTCATGAAGACAGGCCTGACATTTTATCCCATAGGGTTCTGACTCCTCTTAATGAGGTTTATCAGATTCAGATAGAAAAAACAGAACCACAGGAACAGAAAAATCTCCATGGACCACCAGCCTGGATCTCATAGCTGAAGAACCTTTCTGTAAGGACTAGCAAGACCCCAAAATGAAGTGAACAAGACTGATGTTGACAGTTTATTACAGTTCTTGGCTGGATTAGTGAACATATGTTTTCTTTTTTTTTTTGTAAGGCATTGTATTTTAAGCCAAAAAATGTTGTGATTTATATGTAATTTTAAATTTGAACCAAGAGTTCATTTATGTGTTTTCAAAGTAAGGACATTTCACAGAACTGTGTTGTTCTGGAGCTAGAGCATGTCACAGAGTTGTGTCTGTCTCTGACTACTACCTTGAGTCAAGGCAAGCAAAGCCAGCATTAATCTTCAGGCGTAAATCCACCTACCCCACATTTCTCCCATTCCCTTCTCTGCTCTTATAGCAGCAGAGGCATCCCTGTGGTCTCGTGACGAATGCAGTCAGGGAACTGATCTGGTTGAAAACTAGTGGAAGTATAAAAGCAGTTCAGTTGCAGTTGGATGAGCTTTCCAGTCTTAAATATCATGTGGCTGGAGCAGGAGTGTCTCCTTCAGTTTGTGCTGCGTGATTCTGGCTAGGAGCCAGGCTGAAGCTCTCCCTATGGCTGCTGATGCCACATCAGCACTAGATCACAGGGAGATGTGATCCAACACCCCCTCTGACCTGGTGTACCAAGCAAAAGGAACAAGCCAGAGACTGCAATTCATCTGAGACCATCACCTGCACTGGTTTCTTAGGGGCAATCCCTTGTTCCCTCCAAAGCCTCCTCACTTTGTGCAGTGATGTACAAATTCAGGTATCCTTGAGGATGGACCTTGAGTCCTCAAGGCTTCCTGACCATAATAATAAAGAGATGACCCAAGGAAAAGGGTTGATTTAATGTCACTGAAATAGCTGAGCTGGCTTCCTGCCTCTACCCTTTATCTATGTGTAAATTACAGTCACTGTTGAGAGTAGGAAGAAAGGCACTACAGCCTCCAGAAGAGTATAGTTTGGTGGGAAGTGTGTTAGAACAGGACCTACTTAATCTATACAGAGCATTCATGTCCCAGCATCCAGCTAGACGTGTACAGACATCTAGTCGCATTCATCTGTCAGATGCAGTGGGGAGAATTGTGATACAGAGCACAAGAAACCAGGCTCCTGCTCTAAATCAACCTCTAAAGAAAATTCTGCTTTGGTTTCAAAGGATGGTGGGTCATTACAGCTTTCTAAACTAAACCAAGTCACATCTTATGTATTTGGGAAAGAAAGCAGACAGCTTTATTCAACTTTCCCATCTGAAACACTTTCAATCGGCAACATTTTCCTCACATGTTTGAGAGGTCTCTTCTGAAATACCCAAAATTTTGGCACCTCCGGTTAGCAATTCTCAAAGCCCTCTCTCTAGATGTGCAGGTGGCTGAGGCCTCAGTTTTACCACAAAAGGGTTTCTGTAGGTCCCACAAAGTTCCCTGAGACCTTCCACCAGGGTTCTGTCTGTGTTTTCTCTGCCCCATTCCCAGGAAGTCACAGTAAGAACCACAAGGCCAGGTCCAATCTGGCCATCCCCAGAGCACAGAAGAAAAGCAGGGCAACCAAGGAGCTTATGTTATCAATTTTCCTGAGACATGTTAAACACCTTGGGGCTCTGCATGGAGAGGTCAGGTGCTGTGTTGGGCTGTGCTCTGTTATCCTCACTTCACCCTCCTTTTTCTGTACTTGACCCCTACCTGCTGCCAAATCACCCTTTCCCGTGAAAGGGGTTTTATTTTGTATTTTTTTTTGTTTGTTTGGCCAGGCTCTGGGCTTATCGCTAAGAAATTCAGCAGGGAAAGTGGATACCACAGATGACTGTGGGGCAGCACATGATAACAGGGTTAGTGTACAGAAATACCACATTACAAGACATCTCCAACACAAGTCCTGCAAGGGAAGCTCTTTGTAGAAAAAATATCCCCTAACCCAACTGACCTAGAGTTTCTGACTCCTCTGATACCCATGTCATCCTAACCTTTAAATCACAAATCCTACAGCAGGGGACAAGAAGAACAAAAAGCTTGAGATTTAGGACAGTTTGTAGGCTAGAGAAACCTGATTGTGGTTCTTGGCTTCTTCAAGAACTTCCTTCCTGATGTTTTCCAAGTGGTTTAATTCCTTCTGTGTAGCAATGCTTATTGACACAATCTCCTCAGTATTGCTCAGACCCAGGCCTGAAAAAGGGGGACTGTGTGGCTTTTCTTCTTTTAGATGTTTGTCAGGTCAACTTAGATGAGAAAAGTGTTTGGAGGGTGGAAGAGGAACAACAAAAAGCAATTCAGCTTGAAGGGATACATCCAGCATGGAAAACCTGAACCCAAACACTGAGCTTTGGCAAAGTCATAAACAACTGAAAACAGCATGTGTTGTAATAGAAGCCTTGTGCAAGTGGCCAGTGCTTCAAAGTCAGTCTCTAATAAAGTCGTGCACATCATCAACCTGATTTTTGCTGAGGCTTTTCAGTGATGGTGTGAAGCCTCTACAACAAACTACAACAAACTGTGCACAGAAAAAAAGCAGATTGGATGGGAAAAACTCCCCATCCTGATAGTTTCAAGCCACCGTGCAGAAACTTGTAGCCAAAAAGCATCTTCACAATTGGTGCTTTTCTCCCAGCACAATCCACTTGAGTGCTTTTCAAGTTTAAGACCTTGCTGTAAAATTCTGAAAGAATGTGAGCACCATTGCACACTCAGGGTGAGAGCATAAAGAAGGTGCTCCTGGCACCTTCCCTTTCAGGGAGGAGTTTATTATGATGACAGTCCTGAAGAACAGATTATATCCCTTCCTCATAGGGAAAAGCAAAATCTCTCTAAAATAATCCATGCCAGATCTGAGCAACAGGAAAAAAAATACTTCAAAAAGCCAAATCTGGCAATGGGATTTATCTGGATGGCACGAGTACCTCACACCTGCTGGGCTCCAGGGGAAATTCTCACTACTTCTGGCACCACCAGGATGCTTGTCCCACACCCTGTCTCTAGTTACAACTCAGCTGCAAAGCACTGGCAGAAAAATGAGTAAAAAGAGACAGAAGTGGGCCCATGAATCAAGGGAAATAAAGTCCTCCTTTTCCCTCTGTCTAGCTGATGTGAATGCCCTACAAACTCTGTAAGCAACAATGCAAATAGGATCAGCAACGTGTCAATAAACTGCTCTCACCATCTCTTGCAGGAAGACCCATGCATCTCTTCATCCAACCCTTTCTCTTAACCCCAAGTTTGCCCTGATCCTGCCAGAGGATCCTAACTTCATCAGAGTCCTCTCTGAAACCATGCACCTTTGCTTCCAGAAGGCTGTTTTGGATAGGCATGCAGGCTTGCAGCTGTAAGTGTTTCACTGCTTGTTTAGACTGTCACTGACCAGGAAGCATCTGCAATGACTTTGTATGGAGGAGGCTTGGCAGCAGTACATTACCATCTGACCTGATGTTGTGGTTGTTTAGCTTTTTTTCCTTATTTTTTTTTTAAACTTGCTCCTCCAAGGAGATCTGGGACATGTTAAACATTATTTTGCTGACTTTAAATTGCTTTGCAATACTGCAGTCAGCTTGAATGCCAAACTCAAGCCCGTAAACTCTATTTTTAACTTTGAGTTTGTCAGTGCGATGGACATTATCATATCAAAGTATTTAAGGGTTTGTGGTAAAACTTCCTCAAAACAGTTTTTGCTCAGATGAGAATAGTCTTACTGGAAGCCTATACAGATAGGAGCTATAAAAATTGGGTTTAAAATTGAATCAGGCTGCAGGAAGAAAACAATCCTTTTTTTGCCATGGCAGCATGAAAGCAGGCTGGTTTTGGAACAGGGATGGGTTTCATTCATAGCAGACACATAACACCAGCCTAACTCCAACGTGGTCCTGAAAGGCTCCCATGTGTGTCAGCTCCTGTTCAGCTGTATTCATGTAACAGAGCTGCTCCTTGTCAGCTAAACCAGAGTGGTTGTTTGCCTTCCTGTCCCTTGAGAGATGAACACACACCAAGTCATATTTTGAGCGCCTTTGTGTCAAGGGTTCATTGCCTTGAGAATTGTGAGAAGGGAAGCTTACCCTTAGGCAGGTGGCTGGCTGGGCTCACTGTGGGTGAAGCCCATGCTGGACATCCCACATGGTTCATGTTGGATGGCTGGGAAGCAGGAGCCACGTGGAACTCTGTGTGTGAGCCATGCAGAAGGGTCAGTAACGCCTGTCTGTAAAATGAGGCAGAAGTTCCATGCAGAAGGGTCAGTAACGCCTGTCTGTAAAATGAGGCAGAAGTTGATTAGCTTGTGGGTGTACAGAGTGTTCTTCATGGAGACATTGATCTTTCAACTCCTGAAACCAGGGAGACAACTGCCTATGGAACAGGGAGTCTGAGTGCAGATGGACACCTGGATCACCCCCAAGCACATGCCCTCTCTGCAGCACAGCAAGCACACAGTGCAACCATTTCTCTCAGGAGCTCAGGTCTACTCTCCAGGAAACTGCTACCAGAAATATGATGCCACACGAAGTCCCTGAGCTGTCACCACAGCAGAGTAAAGCTGACAACTGTGTTTGAGCCTATGGATGTTTTAGACAGACAGTAGAGGACCAAGGGGTTGGATGTTCTTCGTCTCCAGGAATATCACTGGGAAGGTTGTTGGGGAGTGTATGTATTTTTGTTTGTTGGCTTGGTTCTTTATTTTGTTGTCCCTTCTGCACTGAAAAAAACAACCTATGGAATTAGAAAGCTGTGGAAGAACAGACTTTACCTGACAACTCAAAAGCACCTTTGTGAAGTCTGATGGACACTCTTGGACTTGTCTGAAAATCAGGAAATTTTTCATGGTAAATGTGCCATATCTACCCAAGAATGAAGAATATAAATGAATCTCATGTGGTTACAGCTGGGTGAAAAAATGAGACACACAGATGAGGAAAAAAGACATTATTGATGAAAATTTGAATACCACAGCAGTTCACTACCTACTTTAACTGCAGAAGACTTTCCAGTTATCTTAGCTGGGCAAAACAAAAGGACACTGCCATTACTAGGTTTTTATAGATTGTATTTTAAGGAAAAAGATGAATTAAAGAAAAAGATGTTGGGATCATGAGTAGCAGCCTGAAATGACATGCTAAATGCTCATTCCCTCAGGCTTTCATTAAGATAGAGAGATGGTGGATTGAGGTCTGGTTCAGCTTCCGTTGGTGCTGCTGGGGCTGCAGATACTCATCTTGGTTTCTTAGATAGCTTTTCATTGCCCATTGGGTGGTGGGCAGCTTTCAGCTTGTGTGTTCTCCTCTTTTGGCTATATCTGCACTGTTTTCACACCAGAGCCTGGAGAGAAACTGGGACAATGTCATCCCTTTCACCCACATGGCTTCCTAATGGGCACACTGCAGATTGTACCTATTTCTGCCTTCCTGCTCACTAAATCACCTCATGGACTGTGATGGCATCAGTAACCTTTTTGGTACTGTCATGGTTTGACACTGGCCTGATGCCAGGCACTCACGAGAGTTGCTTGCTCACCCTCCCCTGCCACAGCTGGGCAGAGCAGAGAGAGAAAAAAATTAATGAAGGCTTCATTAGTTGAGATAAGGACAGGGAGAAAACACTTCAAGGGCAAAACAGGCTTAACTTAAAGTTACAAAGTGAATTTACAGTTAACAGAATCAGAGGAGGATAATGAGAAGTAAAAGAAGCCCTTAGAACACCTTCCCACACCAGCCCCTCCCTCCTTCCTACCGCCAGTGCAGGCAGACAGGGTATGGGGGTTTGGTCAGTTCATCACCGAGATTTACTTCCGCTGCTCTGGGAGAGGAGTCTTTCACTGTGAAGCCATGGGGTCCCTCCCACAGGAGACAGTTCTATATGAACTTCCTCGGCGTGGGTCCACTCTCAGGAGCAGCAGCCACCCCGCACCTGTTGCAGTGCCTTCCCACTGGCACACAGCCCTCCCGAAACTGCTGTGCCGCAGGTCTCTCCTTCCATGGGGTGAAGTCCTCCAAGGACAGGCTGCTCCAGCCTGGAAGCAGGGGCCCTTTCTCTCCACCGGGTCTTCCAGTGGATCACAGCTTCCTCCAGGCATCCACCCGCTCTGGCACGGGCACCTCCCTGACGGGCTGCAGGTGGATCTCTGCATCCCCCGTGGATCTCTGCATCCCCCGTGGATCCCCAGGGACCGCGGGTGGATCTCTGCATCCCCCGTGAATCCCCACGGGCTGCGGGTGGATCTCTGCATCCCCCGTGAATCCCCACGGGCTGCAGGGGCACAGCTGCTCCACCATGGTCATCACCACGGCCTGCAGAGGAACCTCGGCTCTGGTGCCTGGAGCACCTCCTGCCTCTTCTTTTTCACTGACCTTGGTGTCTCCATGTTGTTTCCCTCACATGTGCTCACCTCCTCCTCTTCTCTGACTAGAAGCTCAAAACTGTGTGACTTTGTTTTGATTTTCTTCTTGAATATGTCATCACAGAGGCATTACCAACCTCTCTCCTCGGCCCAGTTTTGGCCAGCAGCGTGTCCATCTTTCAGAGCCATCAGAGATTGGCTCTGTTGGACAAAGTGGAAACTTCAGGAGCTCCTCTGTGGTCCCCCTGCTACCAAAAACCAGGCCATGCAAAACCAGTACAGGTACACAATGGTGAATGGTCTAAAACCCACTCAGAACCTGTTGGCTTCTTGTCTGAGGGACACTCTGGCCCTGCAGCAATCACAGTGTTTCTGGAGAGGGCTCTAGCTGAGAGTTTGTAGCATAGATGCAAATGCTTCTTGGGAAGCAGCAGACTCACTAGAAGGAAAGGCAGCAATTAAAAGGTCTTGCCCTGAAAAGACCCATGTGCAGAGCACACTGTGCCCAAACCCACTTATTTGTGCTTGCAAACCGTGCTTACGCAAGAATGTGCTTAAAACCTGGCCCAGGTCGAGCCTCAACTGGAAGAAATTTACTCAAATGATCCATCTGGAGGTGTTCAACCACCAGACTTTGCTTCTAGAATATAAGTGTTCCTGGCTTTGGGCACTCATTCCCAGGCAAGGCTAATGGTGCACAGCTGCCTCACACCCCCATGGGAACAGGGCTCACATCTGGATGCCAGCCTGTCAGACCCACCACCTTGCAGCCTGGAGCTGCTAGATGCACCTTTACCAAGTTTTCCCTCACTCTTCAATGACTTCTTGACCCACTCTCAAGCTATAGATGACACAAAAAGATGCATTTTCACATTTATGCAATGGCATGTCGTTTTTCTGTTTTCTGTCCAATGAACCACCCAACATCAGTCCGTTCTCCAAAGAAACTGAAAAATGACCATAGGAGTCATGCCTGGCTCCTGCTCTGACATCGTCATGGTTTTCTTCCTTGGATTTAGGCTCACCAAGTGGTGCTTAATCAGCTTTCAGGATGTGTCTGGTTTATAGCCTTTGGATTCACAACAGTAAAAGTGGGTCCCATCATGTGTGATGCATGATAGCCATATTTAATTTTCATACCAACACCAGATGCCTTTGACACTGGACAGTTTGTGTAAGTGCTGAACCTCTTCTTTTCTCTAACTTCACCACAATTTCATCAGCATCAAACAGGCCGAAGCATTCCTGGGAAGTGACCAATCAAACCACATTAATTATTAAAAAATAAAAATAGGCAAAGTGTGCTTTTTTCCTTGTGTCTACTAAACCAAGTGCTAGAAGGAATTTCCACCCCCGCAAATGAAGATTTATTCTTTGAAAAAACTTAAATAAAAAAAGCAAAAGACAGAAATAATCTCTTTTCATCTTTCTAACTAACATCGCCTTTGAGTAAATTGGAAATAATTCAGTCGTTATAATTTTAGCTGGAGGTGATGATAGCTGAGAGCTCTTACTTGTTTGCATGGTGTCTGACTGCAGGGTCCAAAAGTCTGTATTGCAACTTTCTGATAGAAATGTGACTTAAATAATTTTTAGGTGTGAAGGGAGAGGGCACAAGTAGGCTATATGGACATACCCTTAATTGCTCTTTTGTAAATAAGGGATTTCAAGAAAGAGCTCTCATTCTTTCTCCTGTTAAACAAGCTGCGGTGATTTTCTTGGTAAAGAAAATGACCTACAAACAATGCTGGGAAAACAATGTTGGGAACACATTCAGCAGGAACAGATAGCCTCCTTTGTAGGATTGTAATTATTAGAGGGAACCCCTAGCAGGGGTTACTGCATTTAGGCTCCACAGGTTACTAACATTTACAGGAGAGCAAAAACTCAAGAGAGAAGCAGATTTTGGCGAACAGTTACAAAAACTGTGATCACGATTTTGGAAAATTTGTTGAGTGATTAGGCAGGATCTGAGAATCTTTTCCCAAAGACAGCAGAATTCATAGCAGAATTTCCACAGAATCTCGGAATAATCTTTATTCTTCAAACTCGGTGGCATATGGGAAAGTGAATGTTCACCGACAGGACACTGCTGCCTCTGAGATCTTTAAGTACATGCTCTTTATGAGGTACCGTCAATCTTCCACAGCCTTGAATCCAAACCTTCCTTCTAGAAATTCAGAGAAGTTTGGATGTGATGCCCTAAAGCTGTGTCCTGTATGGGCTTCCAAGAAGCTTCAGCTGATCTGAAAGTACCAGATTTTCAGATGATGGGTTTCAATTTCCATGAGCTGCAGTTGCAGGGAGTTAAGGTTCATGATCGCACACCACAGATCAGTTGGATATGGGACAGGCAAACATCTGAGGTGAGATGTGAGTAAGCCTGGGCAAATATTTTACACCCAGAAGAATTTTCATCTGGATCACTTCCAGAATAGGATACTAAATATGCTACTTTTGCCTTAAAGCTCAAAGTACCCTTTTTTTTCCTTCCCTGCCACAATAAGAAGGTATGTTTGCTTTCCTCCCTAAGCATGAGCCATTGGAAAACAAAAGAGCTCATTCAGTGAGCATCCCTAGCAGGAAGCATTAAGAAAAAGGGGAAAATTACAGACATCAGCAGTGCAGAACAGAACTGCCCCTGACAAGCAAACATTGCAAGATTTACTGGAAGGCATCAGCTGCTTTTATACACTCCTTCCCTTATGTTTTCTCTTCATTTGGCCACAGAAATCTCAATCCATTCCCTCAATCCTTTACCCCTCTCTGAGCTGGGTGCTGGGAATTTGCTTGATGAGGCCCTTTCTATTATTCTATTTCTGTTATTCCTTAGTTCTCCTCATTTTAATGTGGAATGTGCTCTAAGTTACGGTGCTTACAGCCAGTTGCTAGTCTTTTCTACAGGTCCCAGGGCTGTCTGCAGTTACTCTGAGTATGAATGCTCAAGTTTTATGGGGAGGAGAAGAAAAACCCTGCTTAATTTTTCTTTCTGTCCTTGCTGCAAGACATATGTATAGCTGCCTTCCTGTTAGCAGCATTCAGATAACCCCCAGGATATGTGGAAGGGCCACCAGACTCCTATTACCAGGAATTGCAAGGCTAATTCACTGCTGTCCTTCCTAGAAATTTGGCTCTCAATGTTCCTCAAAAAAAAAAAAATCCAAAAAAGAAAGAAAAAAAGGAAATAAAAATCCACCCAAACTTTATGTTATCAATGTTGTTAATTTGGCTCTGAGTTTGCCAAATCTGTGTCATGAATATTGTCCTGTCTCTTCACGTGTTCTCCGATAAAGTAGGCAGATTGAAATTTTACCCTCCCTGACCTACTTGGGAATTTCAGTCTTGTTTCTATTCCTGCTTCCTCATCAAGTTTATTAAGGGTCTTATAGCACGCTGCAAACTGACCACGGGCAGAGGGAAATACATTGAATAAGCAACTGCCTCAGCTATCCAAACAAGCTGCCCCTTTCCCAGCCCATGCTGGGAGCCTCTGGGTTTGCCCCGTGAGTAGAGGTGCTCTCATGCTCTATTCTGGTTAAATTTTCAATGACCCAAAGTCTCTTCCAGTGAAAAATCAGAGAAAAACACGCAGCTGGATGTAGTCATAGGCTAATTTAGAGGATGACTGAATGAGGACATGGTGCAATGTGACATAAAGTAAATATGTTTGCATCCCTGAAAAGTTCTTGGCTGAGTGAGCCTCTCACCAGGGATGTCTGTGTTTTTGCTTAGGCCACCCTAGCAAAGCTGTCTTGGTGTTTTTTTGACCCATATTTCTGAGGTTTAGGACAGAGAAGGGACTTTAACCTGGACTACCAAGGGCGTAAAGATATGCCCCACAGGTGTTCTTCCCTCAGAAAGCTGGAGCTGGACCTGATCAAGACTACAGCATTAAGGTGACTTGTTAAAATGACACTGCTCCACAAGCACCTCCTCTCCACAAAAGTCAGATCTCTGAGCAGCGCTGTTCAGATGTTGCTGGATATAAGGCATTGCTATCTTCTTCAAAACCAGTGAAGTATCAAATTTCTGACTGATTTCCTTTACTAGGACCATTTGTAACTCAGTCACCAGAGTAGTTTCAGAGCAGTGATTAGTTATTACTCAATCCTGTGACAAAGATCCACCAGTTCAAAGTAGTGAGGCTGAAGTAATACTAATTCCTTTACATAAAAATCCAAACAACCCAAAATCAAAAACTGAAGGAGCTGTCCTGCTGTCTGTTCTCTTCTGACTTCAACCTATTGGCTTTGGCAAGAAAAGTGGCTTTAGCAGGCTGCTCTCTTTGGTCATCTTTAGTAAGAACCCACTTCTTAGACATGCATGCTTGCATCTTTGCTTCCTTACACACACTGAGGAGAGAAATGGAGTTTCTACAACCTCATTCACCAGGCTATATCAACAACTTGTCGTAAGTTGTCATGGATTATATTGGATATGTTCTTTTTGCTACTGTTACTTGCAGTTTCCAGTTTTGAATGAAAATTCTCTCAAGTTCTTTTCCTTCATCACTGTAGTTAAAAAAATCAGTTTGATTACTAGACTCCACATTACTTTGCACTCATGGCATAAAATTCATGCTAAATCCTTGGTGTTAATTCTTTTGGCTACGTAGACGTTGACAGGAACTTTGCTATCAGAAATATATTCACCAAATGCCTTTGTGTGCGTCAGTCCTGGAGAAATAAGCGGCAACTGAGGAATGAGATTCAAGTCTTAAGCCCAACAGTCTTAAACAAGCCTAAGGATTTAGATGACCTTTATCTAGACTCACTCATCATTACTTAGTTCCTTATCTTGGGTTTCGTCAGACTTTTGTTACGTACTTCGTTTAGGTCTGGGTCAGTTGAAGAGTGACAGTAGAGCCCCTTGGATATGGTGCTTTCTAAACCTCCCAGAGAGTGGCATTATTTAGGCTGTCCAACAAGGGAGGACGTAAAAATCAAACATTTAAGCACAGCCCTTGGGATAGACAGTAGCAGCACACAAAGGTCACAGACCAGGGAAAAATACCTCGCAGACAGACAGGACTGGTGACTGCAAGGGCCTTCAGTAGAGAATGTTTCTGTTCCAACCTTCTCACCACACATGATTTTACAAGAAAACGTAATTATAAAATAAACTAAATCCAAACATGCAATAAAGGTGGGTTTCCCAGCTTGATGATGAAATTTCTGATCAAATGTAGATTGTTTCAGCTCAGAACAGCTGCTAATACAGGGGATATATGTCTTGGAATAAATATGACCTGGTCTAAACTGGGAGGATGATGTTTTGGGGTCTCATTCGTAAGCATAAAAAGTTGAAAGATTGTCTTAAGGCTTGTGTTGACTTCAAGAGAGCAATATCTCCTTCCCCAGATGATCCCTCTGCTATTTTAATCAGCTGACTCTTTTCCAGAGAGAGATAGTTTTTGTTTGTTTGTTCAGGGAGAGGAAGGGAAGAGAGAGCAAAAGCCCCAAAAATCCCAGCTAAATGAACCAAAACCACTACAAAAGAGTTTGGGTTTATCATGTGGTGGGACATGAAAAAATTCTGAAGTCTCAGAGAACTTCACAGGATGAGAAAACCATTATCTGCACAGATTTATTTGCAAAGAAACATTTAAGAAAGAAAAAAAAAAGGAATCTGAATTAGCTTTTTTCCAAATAGATTATTTAACTCAAAATTACTTGGACAAGTTCATTTGTCCCTAAGATCATTGGAATTCTGTCTTAAATACACTTATTTTCCTAAGATTTAAGTCATCATCTTCGCTCCCAGAGTGAATTAAGGTAAATCAGACTGAAGCCACATTAATACCAAACGAGATATTCTAACCAGGGGTCCAGTTTAGTTTAAATATCAGCTTTATATTCAGCCCTCCAGTTAATTGAGATGAACAATGCTGCACACCCTGTGTAGGCAAAGCTGTGACAGGAGCTTCTGACAGTCTGTTGAAGTCCAAAAGCATCTTTGCTGCTAACACCTTGTGAGGAATGTGCTCTGGAGCCTACCCTAGTAAATTTTCAAGTAGTTATCAAGATCACATCAGATTCTTTTCGAAGCCACTGTTCTTCTGTAAAGGGAAGATGGTGACAGCACTTGTCCCTTTACTCATCCTTTCTGATGATTCCTTGCTCACTCTTTGGCATGCCATCAGACCTGCTTTACCTTTACTCACTTTTTCTTTAGGGCATATATGCCTTTCCAGATTTATTTAGGATATCTGTTTAGGGTATATTCTAGAGAACATGATTCTTTGTAGTTCACTGATATAGTCAATCAAAGATTTGTCATGTTCAGTAAGAGCCTGAGCATCTGGGATTGCAACAGCTAATTCTAAACCAAAAATAAAACACATCCTACAACTGTAGGATATAAGCTATTCTGACTATCAAAAGTCTTCACATAACCTATGGCTTTTGTCATGGGGTTTCTTGCAGTTATCCTAGAGCAGCTGCCACTGGTTAGCATCATCAGACAGACCAGTCCTCAGTATCAACAGCTTTTTGTTGTGGGTGAGTGGCCTGTCTTATTTCATGTTCAATGCTAACACTGTAATCATGTGCAGTAACCCTTTATGTGGCACATCTTGGAGGAGCAGCCTGTTTGCAAAGGCACATGAAGGAACTTGAGCAGTCCCTCATGGGTCTAATCACAGGCTCAGACATGCCTTCCTTACAGTGCCAAGTGCAAAGGCAATCAACTCAGTGCCTTGGTTTGCTAGCACATGGGAACACACTTCCCACTTTTTATTCATAGACTCTTTTTTTTTTAATGTTGTCCCAGCAACATGCTCTGCTCCCCTCATCTACCCTCCTCTTATTTAAAAGCACGGAATTTGGTCAGATAAAAGCTCCTTTGGGCCTCCGGCATCACATCCAAACCTTGTTTAACAGGGACTTGACACCTGACTATATTAGCAGAATCTTGGGATAAAGATGTGTGTTTCTCATGTCCTGGTTACTGTGCAATAGTCAGCAGATTTTCATTGCTTTTCAGTTTTTCCCAGGTGTAATGCACTTCCTGCTGACAGGGCAGATAGTAAGGGTCAACTCCTGGTCTTTTATGGGGGTTGGATGTGGGATATCCAGACAAGATGCTGGCAATCTTCAGAATTCAGACCTTTGTTGGCTGTCCAGGGAATGGCCATGGGGTGTACAGAACCTCAGCCTGAACTGTAGAAAGAGAAATATCATCCACAGGTCCCAACTGCAGCACTAAGATCCTTTTCTTTTCCCTAGGAACTTTACTCGCATGATTTAGGCAGGGTTAAATAAAAAGGGGATTAGTGAAGAAGTAAGTAAAGAAAGTTATTAGATGGAATTGTCTGCTTTGCTGAACTGTATCAGATAAAGGAGACATAGAATTAAGAACGAGTACTGTTTCAAAACATAGAACAAAGGGAGGAAATTCTCCTCTGCCTGAGCCTGCAGACTGTTTCACTCTTTGGACTGTAGGTCCCTTGGCTCTCAGAGGTAATTCCAAGCATCACAACTAGAGCTGAGAAAAAATTATGAATCTCCATCCCAAGGGAAAATCTGACATTTTAAAATTTGTTTTAGATTCCAAACATGAGGTTAAAGAAAAAAAAGAAAAAAATTCCAGAATTTCTAATCTGCAGAAAATGTCAAAAGTGTTTTTTATTAGTAGTAAATGTCAAAACATCTTGTTTTGACATTTAAAATGTAAATAATGGAAGCACTTCATCCCTGAGACAGCCAACAGAGGATCCCTTCCTCTGAGGTAATTTTAGCACTTAGTTTCAGCTTCATCACTATGTTGCCTCCTGGGAATTGTTGTCCAAGCCTGTGTTGTCCCCTATAAGCTAGTAATCAGATTGACTACATCTCCCATTAAACTACCCAAATAGGAGTGGCATCAAGTGCAAAAAAAGGTTCCAACTTTTGTTTGCCTTGGGGGATATGTAGTTTTCTAGGAAATCTGCAGTCCTAAGAGGGAGAATGGGCACCTGCTCGTTGCAGAGTACCATAAGGATACGCACCACGACACAGATTTAGAAATAAAGCACTTGGAGATCTTGTAAGGAAAGACACATTTGGGCTGGAGTTTAGGCAACTGAAATCTAACCAGATTTCCCCCCTACCTCAAAAATGACATTTTGCTGCAGAAGGCTTTGATATTCCTGTATGCCAGTGGAAAATCATCTTACTCATTGAAGGTAAGCTTTTGCTGCAGCATGTCATACCTTGTGCTAGTAAAGCAGGGCTACAGTTCAGCTGCCTCTGGTCATCCACTACATAAACTGGGGGCAGGAGAAGGGAAGTGAGGAAGATCTGTTGAGTTCATTCCTCGAGTCGACACTGTGATTTAAGTAGTAATCAAACAGTGACGTGAAGCAGCTTGCAGTCACATTCTGAACCTTGCCTCTCTAGTGGCCTTCAGCAGAGCTTGCTGCTTTTTTAGCGATTGCTCTAATACCTCCATAGTCCTGGGTGCCCAGGATTGATGTAGCTCAACACTTCAGAGATTGCATGTTCTCCTGTAGCTCCTCCAGTGCCCATTTGAGGAAAGGGACTATGTGTCTCACTTCCTAACCCCTCTTAAGAGCTCATTACTTCTCATGTCTGGCTGACGTGGTTTTGCTGTGTGGCCTAAAGCCCTGGGACAGTGATGTCTGGACTTCAGGTCTTGCCCCTAGGCAGGAGCACATCTGCAGCTGCACCCAGGTCCACTCGCTTTCCACAAATATGTGTGGTGGCTCCCTCTGCTCTCTAGGACTGGATTACATGCTCAAGGCATGCAGAAGGCAGTTTCCTGTCCCAACACACATGGATCCCCCAGCACTGCTCAAGGGTCAAAAGAACATGTAGGTGGAAACCACAAACCACAAACGTTGCCTTAACCAAGGCAAGATTAAGAATCTTCTGAATTTTAGTGTACACCTGGTAGTAGCCTTTGTGCTGCTGTTGTGTTCCCCTAGGCTTCTTCTCACCCAGGAACACAAATGCAGTTTATAAAAGGTAGAGAAACCAAGGTCTATAGAAGGAGAAAGTGACTTACCAGAGAGAGTGACCCAGTTCAGCAAACTAGTGACAGGGCACGGAGTCTGGAAAGCCAGAAGAGGGAGTCCCAAAATATCATGCCACATCTACACATCTGTTTTCATGGTGTGAAAGATTAGAGGAGAGAATGCAAATTCCTTGTCTGCAGTAAAAAACAGGGACTAGGCCACTTCCTCCTTTGAGTAAAGTTAACTGTGAAGGAAACATGTCAATGGATATAAAAATTAATTCAGAAAAGAAATTATTCCTTGATGGATTTGGATAACATGAAAAGTGTGGGAGAAAGGCTTTTTTAGAGCTTGTCTGTTTTAGCTGGCATGAACTACTCACTAGTGAGCTGTAGGATTGATTTGTGCAGTATTAATGACTATAGAAACACCACTGCATGGAGGATGGGGCTTCATCCCATGTGGATATGAATGGGATGAATTAACAAAAAGGCTGAAGAATTCAACCCAGTTTCCCAAGTCTCCATCTCTATTCCAGAGAGAGAAACTTCATCCCCAGAAGGTGACAAAACTAAAATAACATAGAGCAGTTGAGCTAGGTAGAAAATGTAGCAGGTGGGTGAAGAAAGGGGATCTCTTGGGCAGAGATGGATTCACCTACGGTCTCAACTGTACTGCAGATGACTGTGCCATTAGCACTTGACACAGGGTTGCTGTTGAAAACAAGTGAATAAATTTGGCTTGTAACTTGGAGCTCATTCTTTTTGGGGCTGGAGGGGTGGAAGCATTGCAATTGTTTTCATCACCTCCCTGGAAAAAGAAGAAACCTTCCCACTGTTCCTCAAGCAGTGCCTGAGAACCTCTCCTGGCCTGCTCCAGCTGACCTCCAGCAGGATGATGGGCCACCAGAGGCCCGATGAACGCCGATGGCTCCGAGCCCTCCGGCAGCAGAGCGAATGGCCCTCGCTGGCGGGAGTGCAGAGCAATAAACATCCCAGAGATGCTGCCGAGCAGGTCCGTTTCCTGCACGCAAGCTGCACATTGTAAAAACTGGGGCTCGGGTTCTCTTTCCTGTTTGCGCTGGAGCAGACCGCAGAAATTGCACAATCCTCCAGGCCAGGCCCAAGGTGAATTGTGGGATGATAGGTTCCAAGGCAATATTTCACACTTGCTGAAAAAGTGATACAGCCCAGGGGAGGGGGCTGTAATTAGGGGGAGCAGTGACAACTCACAGACAAAGTGATTCCATAAGTAGAGGAAGAAACAAAAGCTCATTCCAAAGACTCTCACTTGTGTGGATTCTCTAGTGTTCAATAAAAGGTGTGATCCCTGAGTAAGAAAGTCTTTCTCCTTTCTCCACTTGCTTATTTTGATGAAATATGATAGTCACAATATTTTTAGGCATTCTTTCCTGCCTGTCAGGTTACAAAGCTGTTAGCTGGAAGTCATACGGGCTGACACATAAACAACATGATCACATTAAACTCCGTTTCCCAGGAAAAGCACTCTAGAGTAAAAGTTTTGATTTGGTGAAGACATCTGCAGAGGTGGTGGGGAGGAAGGTAGCAACTTTCAGATGAATAACAGTAGGGGCTTGAAGAGAAAAGAAAGTTTCTTTTCTCTGTCTGTAAATGTCTTCTGGAGGGAGTTTTTCTTTCTTTAAAAAACGCTTTTAAAAAAATATTATACTGGAAAAGAAAAAGGGAAACAGATAAAATCAGCAAAACACTTATGAAAATGTCTGGTTATGCATTTCTCAGCAAATACATACAGATAGAAAGACAGACAGACAGATAGCTAGCTAGCTAGCTAGCTAGATAAAAATACATAAATGTTTGATTCCAGCAAACAGACACCTGTTCTGTGGGACCAATGGTGTCATTTACCTAGCATGAAACTTAACTAAAAACTCAGCAGCTTATTCCTGGACATGGGAGAGATAAAATTTTAACATAGAGAGAGAAAGGATGAACGTTATGCCAATAACTGGAACCTGCTTGTCCGTCTAATCAAGACCATGCCCTGTGAGATGACCGACTCTGCTGGTGTTCAGACCTTCTGATGTGGATCAGGAACAACTACTGGTAAAACAAGACTCATACCCTACTGTTCTTAGCTAAGGTGTCAGAGCCATCGCTGAATTCTGTGGCAAAATCATGGAAGCTACCTTGATCTTGAAATGTCACTGTTTTTTTCTTTTCTCTCACTCTGGAAAGGGCAGTCATCCACAAATCTGCTCAGGGATGAAGTAGCAGAATGACTTTAAAAGTTCTGATTTATTACCATCTTTGCCTCTCTGACTCAGTGGCCTGCAATACTGCTGTGTGTCCGTACACATGTTCATCCATCCCTCTCTGCAGCTCTAACTCCACTTGGCAGATGCAGAGAACCAGAAAGAAGATCAAGGCCTCTTCGAAGGCAAAGAACATGTGTTCCTCCCAGCCTTGGGGACTTATTTCTGTTGCCTCCTCTCACCTGTCCTTTTTGCAGGGACTCTGTGCCATTCCATGTGCAGGGACTGCAGCGGCTGGTTTCCAGCCCCTGCAGTCCCTGCACATGGAATGGCACAGATGAGGAGTGGGTCATCCTGGAGCAAGTTTTTTTGCATGCTTTCCTTTAAACATTAAGCATTCAGCAATGTTAAGCCAGGAATGGACACATGAAGGTGGCAACAGGATTGATCTAGTCATGCATGATCATCATACTCGAGATTAGTTTCAAAAGTTTTTTGTACCATGAATAAATGGACCTCAGAAAATGGATAGTTATTGACTAAGGCTTGAATGCAACTTCAATTCTAGGCAAAAGGTTTCCTCTTGTCACCTTTGCATGCAAAAAGAACAACTACTGCAATTTACTTTTATTTTGAAAAATCTGTATTTGGCAATGAAACAACAAGAAGTGATTCTATCTTTCCTTTCCAAAAAAATCTAAGAGCAAACAAAAGCAGTCTCTGCAAGAGATCATGATGAATAGGAATCTCTTCTGGAGCAGATTGCAGAAGTCTGAGAATAAAATGACAGACATAGAGGTGAACAGGTCAAGCCTTTAAAAAAAAAATGGGATCAGTATCAGACTGAAAATTGGAAAGTTTTTTGACAGGGTCAGTGAAAGCCTTCTGTGGAGAGGCAGATATAGAAAGAAAAGCTGACACCTTATGCAGCCTCTCCTCTTGAAGGGGAGAGCTTCCTGATGACTAATGCAACACCTATGAAAAACACACTCATACAGTATATCTCAAAACCTGTCATATTTATTTCCTTTTCCCCATCCATAAAGCCCAGCTATTTTGCACTGAATATTTGCTTTCAAGGGTGCATTGCTAGAAATAAATAACAAATCTGTAATAGCCAAGCAAATACCCTGGCTCCACATCTCCTTTTCAAGATTCAGTGTGAACATAAAACAGATGCGATCCCAACAAAGAGGCATCTTCTCTTGTACCAGATGGGACTCCTGCATCCCTTTTCATTGGCTAAACATAGCCAATTGAGGGGAAACAACAGTACACAGAGCACTGAGGTTGAGTGATATGAGGCAGGATTGTTTCCTTTATCCTAGGACCTAGTGGCAGATCTCTGAATGGGCATTAAGTAGGAAATAAAAGTGTAAATTTCACCCATTTTTTCCTGTCTAATTCTTCTGCCTGGTTGGGCATTATGGACTGCAAAGTATTTCCTAATTTTGGTTTTGCTTTTAAATGCAATTTTCATCCCCCTTTCAACCTTAACTGCTATTGTGGGCCTTTGCTCCTGCTGTGTTATAGACAACAGCAGCAGCAGTAAGAATTTTAAAAATAGAGCAGGAAATTTAACGACTGTACAAAACTCCTTACCCTGGAGAGTCATTGTTTATACTCCTCCATGTATGTTAGCAATAATTATACTAAAGTCTGCTAGGAAAAGGGGTCCATTTTACATCAGAGGAGAAAATGTAAATTTTTTCTCCCTCCTAAACTGAATACAAAGACTGTTTCATTAAATGTGGCTTTTTGGTAAAAAAGGAACAAAAAGTCTACCCATAAAAATTCCCATTTAAAAAAGGCTTTTCCATCCAAAAATCCAAACAGCTGAATAGAAAATGTGGATCTCTTCTTTAAAATGGGGGAAAAAATCCAAGTTGACCTTAGTTTTCTCTGTTATACAGAGCTGCTGGGTGGGAGACACCCCACAGACACACCACATACTTCAACCTCCTGCGTGTGTCATCCAAAGCAGGAGTGCCAGGCTCATCTTCCTCTAGTCTAGTCTTACTGATGAAATTAGAGGTTTATTGTGAATATATACTAGTCCTGGTGAGCATGTGCCCAGAAATAACAGTGAAGTAGTGGGAGGTCTCTGGCTTGAGCGATACAACATTCAAACACTGACAACAGGCTCACAGACCCAAACTGAACTTTAATGTACTTTCTCAGCCTAAGGAAGCTTTTCACTATCAGGTTGGCTGAGCATTTCCCAGCATTTCAAATGGAAGTTCATGGGATAGGTTCCTCTCCTCTCATTTCAGAGACAAGTTTCGCCCTTTTGCAAGTCACAAGACAGAATTTTTCATTGCTTGAATTGAGCGGAAGTCTTCACCCAACATAGAAACCTCTCCTCTAAACCCTAAATGGCTGCCGCAGCAATCGTGCAATTAGGTTCTACTTTGGGTGGAATGATTCATGCTTCAATAAATTCAATTTCAACAAGACATAATTATGGTGAGTCACATAATCACAGATTAATCACAGCACCTCCCATTTAGCAGTCAAAACAGTGAAGGATTCCAAAGGCGACGCATATGATGCTTCTCCTCAGCTTTTGTTTCTCTTGATTTTATTTCTGCTTTTTCGGTTGATCCTATACAAGCTCTAGGAGGAGGCTTCTGGGGTTGCACAGAGATCTATAAGACAGGGTGGTGGCCAACTTATTTTTTTTTTCCTTTTTTTTTAACTTTCTCCATGTGCTGAATGAATCTGAAAGATAATGAATGTTGACAGAAACAATGATTTCAGCAGGAACCTGAGGGTCTCTTGTTTGCTACTGAGCTCCCCTTGACACAGTGAATTGTTAGTGGGATTGGAGATATTCAGTGTCTTCTTTACCTGAGAGCACACAAAAGGGGCCTCATATTTGGAATTCTTCTGTTGAGTTAGTTCTTCAGAGATGCAGGGGGTGAGAAACTTTTTCATGCTAATGTCTGGGCTTTCTGTTCCTATCAGACATAATCAAGATACTTGACAACATCGTTTAGGGATTCCCTCCTGCTCACTGCTGATCTTAAGCATCTTGTGTCTATGCTGGCTCCCACCACAGCTGACGTATGGAGCTGTGTCTCCTCCTCTCTCCTTACTTCATTTTTACTGCTACTTAATGTGGAAACTGAGAAGGGGTCAGTCACTCAGAAGAAGCTGTGCTCAGCTCGTCTTCTTTGAACACCGCTCTCAGCCTCATGTACACTTGCCACAAACCAGTGAGGGGGAAATTCCTTCTTTGTGATCAGACAATTTGTGGCTGCCCTTTACCAGACCTCGGGTAGGAACGTATGCAGTGGTTTTTCCAAATATTATAACCAAACTTACTCTGTGAGACCAGTTTATTTTGAATTGCAGTTGGATCATTTTATGGAATTGTTTTGCTTTCAGAGCTTTCATTCTCCAAAGTGGTTAGAAAGGGGGTTATTTTATTTTCCTTTTTATTGCTTTTATTTTTAAGGTGAGGGTGGTGGTGAGGGAGAAAAACAGGAGGATGTGGGTTTTGACAAGAAGTGAGAGGGAAGGTTGTTCTTTGAGATTTTGTTTTACTCTGCCTCTAATCAGTGTAACACTTGACAAGCTGAAATTTACTTCTCTGTGCATCTTGTGAGTTTTCCCTAGAATTCAGTTTGGTTTTAAAAGCTGGGTAAAGTTTCTATGGAGTAGGTAGGGTGTTGAAGGAGATGCCAGTAAATTAACATTGTCAGCAAACTCATAAAACCTTTAAAAGAAAAGCCTTTGAGGGCAAAGACAAGTTTTTTTTCATCTTTTCTTCTCTCTCCCTCCCTTGTTCTCCTCTTACCGTTTTTTCATTTTTCTTTCTATATTTCTTTTTCAGAAAAGATTACATTTTTTTTTCCCTGTGCACAGCAGAATGCCAAACACTAGGGGATACCATTTCTGGAAAATTAATAATGTTCTGGCAAACAGCTGGTGAAGGGGAATTGACAGGAACTGTGGGGCTGGGTGATGCAGAGACAAGCAAGAGAAACACCGAGCAATACACATTTGTCTTGGACAGTCCAAGAACAACATGAGTAAGTAGGCACGTGAGGCAGGATGGCGAACAAAAGAAGGAACTGATCAGAATGTGGGCTCTGAGTGGGGCCTGGGCAGCCCTTCAACCACCTATCAGGCAGAGATCCATCTCTGCTGACATGATGTATGGTCTGTGTCCCTCCTGGGTTTGCCCAGCCCCATAGCCCTGCAGGGCCTGGCTCCCTGGCACGGCTTCAGGGAAGCCAGCACTTTGCAGGCTCCTCTGGAGCCATGACTATGGTGACTTTCAGAAATGGTCTGAGTGGTGGTCACTGCTGGAGGTGCCATTGGGTACTTCCATACCAGGGATTTCTAAATTGAATGGGAAGAAACCAGAGGAAGTTTCCAACTGACTGTTTATACTCTCCCGCCAGCAAGCGCAGGGTGCGGTTTGGAGTGGAGAATGTTGCTCAGGACGAGTGCAAGCCCAAAAAGCCACATTTATTCCATGGCTCAAGCCTGTATCCACAGTCCCGGGAGATGATATTACTCACAGAAAAAACTTATTAAAATCTCCCATGCATCATAAGATATGCCACCCAACAGGAGGTGGTGATTCTGTTTCAGTCTTAGCAGCATCTGAGTTGTAGAGAAGAAGAGGCATCCAGAAGTGACTGGATTGCTACGCTCCGAGCAGGACATTCTGATTTTCTAGTGTTTACAGGATACAACAAGAGACCTCCAGGGAGAGGTCTGCAGCCTCAATAATTCCGTGGACACATCCTTCTCGAAAAGTACAGTCTAAACCAAAATTCACACCAAGGTGCTTTTGGATGCACTGTGTAACTAAGAGGTCTGATGGTCCTTGAAAGACAAGACACTTTATTCAAACTAGAGCTGCAATGTCATTCCAGCTAAGCTGTGTGCATTCCATTATAAACAATACCATGTGCCCTTTGAGCCCTCTGCTGTATTCATTTGGTGGATTATCCCCCTTTATTTCTTCCCAAATTATTCCCTGGGTTTGCTGCATGCTGCAAACACATCGCATTTGACCTCCAACACAGCCAGCTCCTACCTGGGATAGAGACAGTGATGCAGAGACCCCTGCTCCTCAATGTATCTATTCCCACTGATGTCAGATCAGTTTGGCTCAATTTTGACTGATGAGACTTCTGGCCTGCAAACATTTCGGGTCTACTTCCGAGTCACAGGTTCATAAGAACCATTCCCAATACCCCTGGAAGTGTATTGAGGGTGGTATAGAGTCACAGAATCAACTCCACAGCCTAGTATCAAAAACAAGAGCAGACCTGGAAAAATATTACAAAACTCTTCCACTGGCACCAGCAGGTCAGTGTCATTACAGGCAGCGGTGTTGTTCTCAGATACTATTTCATTGGCTTCCTTCTCCTTTTTCCTCTCCCTCTTCTGAAGCACATTTTCTTTCCCTTGTATTGCATGGTAGGGTTGTATCCCTGGAGATTCACAGTGATGAGGAGGAGTAGGCAGAGATCAAAAGCACTTCTAGCTTTGAAAAGATTATTCCTGGCTGCAAACCAAGTACGGCAAGCTCCAATCCATCCATCTTATTCAAACAGTGTTTCAAAACTGGTCACCCAACCCTTTTGGATTCTGCTTTCCTTTCAACTTTATATGGCACACAGAATTCTTTGATTTTACCTTTTAAAGCATGGCACTGAATTATTTTCTAGCACAACTGACTGCTCGTATTTTTCAAACCTGCGGCTACAGGCTTCTGTGGTGTTTTCAGTCCTGTTCAATGTATTTCAGGGCCAGAATCTCTTATTTTCTTCACAAAACAACTGCACGGATTTTACCTTGGCTTACTGACCTTTCCAGAGAAATAAAGCAAAAAAAAATTCACTGCGTTTCTTCAGAACATTCTCCTCCAGCAATCTAAAGTACCAAACCAACAACAAAAGAGTCAATGATAATTGCAAGAAGTTTGCCAAAAAATGGGTATGTTCTTTTTTAGGAAAATGTCAAGATCGAACACATTTGGCTGAAAGAAAATGTAATTTTAACAGCTGGGTGGACCTGCTAGTGTTAACAGCAAAAGATGCATAAATTGAATATTCTTCTAGTATGTATAAAATATGTGGTATTTTCAAACAACTTTGACTTTGGCAGGATGCATATCATACAGGAAGAGATCAGCAGACTTCATCTGGGTGGACAGACCTTGTCCATCTCCGAACCAGAAGCTCAAACGTTCATGAAAAGACTCCAGTGTTTGGGAGTATGCTCACTGGCTGTAAGCTATGAGGGTTTCTAAAATCACAACTTGGACTTTCTTTTTGTGTATTAGGAGTATTCTTAACTCCAGATCTCCCAAAGTCTACCCGTCCACATCTGACTGCTGTGCATGAGTAAAACAAGGGATTTGACTGGTCAGTTTTATCTGTGTATCACAGTGCATAAACAAGTACTAATGGAAGATATGTCTTTGTGTCACATCTGCATTTGGATAAAATAGCAAAATGCATCCTGCAAATTATTCCAGACAGACAGGTCACAGTCTGACCATGCACCATGGTGTACTTGGAAAATGAATGATTATCCAACATTGCCTAGTTTTTGGAAAACAACCAGAAAAAACTAAAGTGCTCAAGAAAACAACTCCTCTCTCAAATTCAAAATGTTCTGAATGGATTAGGAAGGAACAACATCAGTGAAATCAGTCATTTTATTTCTTTCATATGCCTTGGAAATTAGTAGGTCATGAATAACACTTTGAGGATATGAGGGATGAGACGTGCACATGTTTCTTGGTCTGAGAATTCAAGAAACTCTAGAGAACACAAAGAAAATTTTCAATGGTAAAGATAAGTCCATCTAATGTGACTTCTCTAAAAATATTAGTGTTTTGGAAAAGAGGAGTGTCTGCGGATATGGGCTAAGCAAGCATGGTGATTTTAATGCAAGAGTATCAGAAGGTCGTTCACTTTCTACGGCTTTTCCTACATGAGATAAATCCAAGATGTCATATTCCTCCATTGCAGGAGGTTACTGTCAGGATATATATACAAAAATTTAGTTAAGAAGACAGACAAATGACTGTGGTCTAGATAGACTCCACTGAAATTGCTGATTATTTGGTATTGGTTTTCCTCAACCCAAAAGAAGTCAAAACAGAAAAAAAAAAATTAATTTCTATAAGAGATTGGCCTTACTAGCATCAGATAAAAACTACTGTCATTAAAGGTTCAGTTTGGCTCGATTTATGACTGCAGTCCTGTGTGCCAGTGCCACATGAGTTCTGTTACAGGAGAACCTGCTGACTTTGTGTCATTTCAGACTTTTTTTTTTCACCTAGAATGAAGTAAAAAGAACATATAAATACGTATTGTTGTACTAGATGACTTTGCAAGGTTTGTCTCAGCCTGCTACCAGTAATCCAATCAATATAGTGGCATCCAAAATTTCAACAAACGCCTTTTAAAGCATTTTCCCAAGAGGATTATCTGCAATAGATACAAGACAAATACAATTTGTTCGAAATGTTACCGTACTACTATGAAACATCTCAAATAGCCCTGGTCAGTATCAGGCAGTTCTTAGCCCTAACGTATCTGAATCCAGGCCAGACCATTGGAGTTATCTGATCTGACTGGTTCATGAATCCTAGGTGCAGTATTTCTCCTGGTCACCACCTAATAAAATCCATTAACAATGCTCAGTGAAATTGTGCTTTCTAGAGAGATGCTGAGCTCTTATTTGGAGAAGACAAGGCATGAGAGCATGAGAACAAGAGGACAAGGCATGTTCTTTGTTTCTACAAGCAGATCACGCTAATTAGCTGATTCTTATCCCTTCCCAGTTAAAAAATGTGCCAAGTTTTAAGTCAACTCCAAGCTACTGGTTCTTGTTCTGCATTTCTCTGCTGAATTAAGGACTTCTTTAGCAACTGCTATTTTTTCCTTGGGAAGGTAATTATAGAGTGATTAAGTCACCTCTTGTCTCCCCAGTTGCCTTTGTGATTAGTTAAACAGATTGACTTCTTTAACTCTCCCATGGTGAGGGGATTTCTACAGGCCCAAAACAACCATGTGGTTCTGTTATGCTAAATATGGTGGTTTTGTATCCTTTTTTAGGTGTGGATTCAGAACAGGATGCAACCAGCTGGCATCAATAAATGTCATCTGCAGAGGTAATAATGTCATCTGTTAGGTTATTATTTATCTTTCAACATATCCTATGAATTCCTCAGCCCTGTTTAGCATGTATTCATAACCAGAATGAACAGTCTTTTTGCTAAACTCTATCTTAAGACACTGTGGTGAGGACCTGTCTTTGTGGAAGTATCATGAACTGCCTTTCTCATAGACAGAAAATTTTACTGAAATATTTCATTTGAATTTATCAGTTGAATGCTTTGGTTATAAGTCATTGCTCCAGCAATGTTTCACAGAGTAACTTTTATCTGCAGGGATTTTGTACCCATTACTGAATCAGTGAGGAAAGTGCAGATCCAAAATAAGCCTCATCCTAGAACAGCAGCACTAAAAATACAGTCATTCAGGCTTTTCCCCTGATTGAAATTTTGAGATCTGTCAGTCAGTTTTTAATTCATTCCTGCTTTATATAATGTTCAGTGCTCATTTGGTTTAAATCAAAATATGGAGTCCTAGCAATTCAGTGAAACTAATGACAGTAATCCAAACATACAACATTTCTAATGAGCTCTCTAATGAGCTATGTTTAATTAATGTTGCTAAGCAGTAACTGGATACTGATTGTTGTTTTTGGAAGCCATTCTAACTCAGAAGTTTAGGTAAATTTTTGAAGGATTTCTGTGCCCTCAATGGAAACATGGCTCCTTTCTCAGGATGGGGAAGTCTGTTGCATCAATACCTGTATTTTTGGAGGTCCTAAACCCTAGCCTCCATGGCCATGCCTGGCTCTTAGTTGTGTTAAACACCAAATCATAAGTCTTTGCCCCCATGCTCTAGCAAAGGGTGTAGGATGGCAATGAGAGGTTATGTTGGTGGGAATATTAATATTTTTTTCTGCTAACTTTATTTACTTTATGCCTGCCTTAGAGTCAGACTTGAACAATACCTGACCTTGCAGAATGGCATCAAATTTGTTTGACAAGACCTATTGTCCAAAGTGTGTCCAAGGTTTCCTCCATGATATTTCTTCCACATTTCTTTAATCAGGCTACTCTATATATAGCTTCTCTTTTTTTGATCAATATTTACTTAGTGAGTTAATAGCAATCTGATGGCAAAAAGAAAGATTGAACTGGGTTCAGGCAGTTCATCAATAGCAGGATCCAAGGAAGACAGCTATCAGGACAGTGCCTGTACATAAAAAAATGCTACCGTATTCAAGTTACTTTATAAAAGGCCACCATATCTCCATTGGGGATGAAGGATCTACCTTAAAAGAAGGCATAGTAAAACAAATTGTAGTAATATATTAGCACTAGAAAGCTCTCATACAAATGTTATTCAGAATTTTAAAAATCCTTATATTTAAAGACTTTGTAGTAGCATAATGAGAAAATGACAAGAATATTTGTGGGAAATAATTCAGAAGAAATTGAACAAACTCACTTCTGGATGCAAGACTTCATAAAGTGATTGTAAAGCCCAAGGAATGAGGATAATTTAGCTAACACAGTAAAAAAGAGAAGTGGGAAAAGGGGTGTTTCATGTTTCTCATAATAGTTTAGTCCCTTCCAGTTTTCAGCAAACCAGCTTTTAGCCCTGGATATGTTGCAAGCTATACCAGCTGCTAGAAAGAGGGGCTGCACAAGGAAATCCATGTTGTAGGAAGATGAGGAGAATAACAAAATCTGAAACTCCCTCACGTAGCAGCAGTGAAGACAAAGTCCCCTTCAGATTTGTCTTCATGGTAAGAGGTCTCTGCAGAAATAATTAGTTCATGTTGTGGGACTTAAGTTGTTGTTGATCAATGCTCATTGCTCAAGCTGTTGAAAGACCCAAAAGTGAAACAAGACACTGGGGAGGGTGAAACTGGTAATGATTTCTAGGAAATTATGAGAAAGAGTAGTCTGATTGCCAAGACAGCCAGACCCAAGGATACTGTCAGGTGAGGATGTACGGTTTACTGTGCAGAAAATGGAGATGGAGCATACTTCCCAGCAAAGAAGGATGGAGAAGGCAGCCGTAAGTGATCCAAGAGCGAATGCTGACACTGTGGCACTATATGTACTGGAGCTCTGCTCCCTGCCTGCTGCTGTCCCACGCTCTGCCCATCCTCTGCCCCTTGTGCCATTCTCTACTGATAGACCACAAGATAAGAGGGTGGCTTACCATTAGAAGCCATCATGGGAATGCAGAGTTACTGTTGTATGAAGGGTGCAGAGTGGCTGTGCTTCACTCCATTGCACTCTGGAGTTGAAGGACAGCCTTCTTTCAATTACGACCCGTGGTGGTTTAAGTACTCGCTGAAGGCCAGTGACTTCTTTAAAGGTAGCAAACTTTCCTAAGTGCCTTACCATCTGTTCAGTGCTTTTGGCAACGTGTTTATGTTGTCAGTCACGTGGGGGAAAAAAATCAAAGCGCTTCATATTTTTGTTAATGGAATATGTTGAGATGACATTAATCATTCAGACAGGGACCTCTCCATAAGTGAATGTATGAGTTAAATACTAGGGCTGTTAATGGCCCCTGTTTCTGATCATTGCTGTCATAAGTGATAACAGGCCTGAGGCCAATTAAACCACTTTTCACATTTTTCTCAAAGCAGGAGACTGCTGGGAAGGGATCCTGGCACTGGCAAGAGTGCTGAGGTGAGGGGCTTAGCACCATGGTAACGTGATCCATGTGCTCAGACATGCCTGTGCTCTCTCCACCACATCTTACCTGAGCTCCTGTCTGGAGTCTGGACACAGGGTTGGCTTCTCCATAGCAAGGTGAGGACAGAGCAGGCAGGGATTACCAGTTATCAGGAACTTCAGTCACCGATGATGGCATCAAGGGATTCTCCAGTTTTAATGTCCCACTTGAACTTTTCCATTTGCAGTGGGAAACCTGAAGCAGAAGCAGAGGTCCTTCTGCTTTAGGGTACACTTGCAGTTGGTCAAGTTATCAGGGAAGCATTGCCTCATGAGATGCTTGCCACGTTCTGAGTCTCTGACTCCAAGTACCCCAGGGCATGTGCAACAAATCCAGACTTGTTTTTCTGCACAAGAACTTTTACTCACTGGCCAAATTCTCTGTTTCCTCATGAACAATATTGGCAGTGAGAAACAAGGGAAGATGCATCCAAAGGATCTTAAAACAATGGTCACCCTGAATTTGTAAGGTCCTTGAATGTTGCTGGCAGTAGAAGACATGCTATTTTTGAATCATCAGGAATTTGATATTAGTGTATCTGTCCTCTAATGTGGACTGTGTTTGGACTTTGAAAGCATGAGACCTTGGTCACCCATAACACACCACCACTCTTCGAAATCTCTGCGTATTGTTCTTCTGTCCTATACAAGGTCCCATCTTACCTCAACATTAAAGTATCTTGAGATGGTATGTCTAATAGGCAGCTCTATGGATCAAGCACCACTTTACTGTCTTCCCTCCTGCCCTTTACCTGGGGTAAAGATTGTATCTGCCAGGCAAATGCTGAGCTGGGATGGTAGTGTTTCAGTGGTATGAGGAATGCTGAATTTTTCAGCGAGTTGTGAAAGCCAAAGTCCTTGCCAACTTTCCTTCAAGTTTCACGGTGTTTGTGTTTGCTTTCTGCTTCAAGTGAGGAAGAGATGAGGCAGGCTAGCTAGGGCCTTTACCCCTTTGTAATTCCTGCAGCCTAGCAGGATACCAGGAATATACAAGAAAATGGTGGGAGTCACTTTCTCATGCCCAACTCCCTGATCTGCATGAGTATTTCCAAGCTGTAAAATACAAGTGTAATATAAATCAAATCAAGTAAAAAAACAACGGCAAAAAAGCCCTAAACAATAAGACAGTTAAAGAGATTCAAACCATTCAAAAGATTTCGTTATATTATGAGATTGGGCAAAAACAAATCCTATGATTTTTTGTGATGTGCATGAGGTTTGTTTTACTTGCCTTCCAGGTTCAGAACCTGAGTTTGTTGTTTGAACTAATATAAACTGTTTCTCTTGTGAAGGTTTTACCCCCAGAGATCTTCCAAATCTATTGCAGATTTGAAGAGCCTATTTAACCTTTTCTGACATTTAAAAGAAAACAGAAAGCAAGCCTTGCCAGCTGAAAAGTGAGTTAAAGGAACCAGTCCAGTTTGTGTCCAACTGGATGAAGAAAGGATAGTCAAATTCCTTCCATTTTACACATAGTTAGTCATGAAATTGTACAAGAGAAAAAAAAAAAGACAATAAAATAGCCATATTGTAACAGCTGAAACAAACCTTGGGTAACTGTCAGCAGTGAAATGTCCAGAGAGCATTTGTACCATTCCATTTCATTAAGCTGAAGGGTGGGATTGCAGACTGTAAAAGATTATAGCAGAGCTCTTCAGAAATTTACAGCCTGCAGCACAGCAAAGCACAAGGGAAGTCTCCCTTTCTTGTGTACGCAACAGGGAGCCTGGGTTTTGTCTCTTCGATGATGATGTGTAGGGGAAGAAGGTTGCCAGAAGCACCAATGAAAACTGAAATGTTTTTTTTCTTTCCCGTGACCTACAAAATGCATTTGCACAGTCGGTTTTTATTCAATTCCCAAGCTCTTGACTTTGTGGGCTGGATTAGGACAGGGAGCCTTTCGGGAGGTGTTTAGGGCAATGCTGAATGCATTGTGGGTATAATGTATAACAGGGACAAGTGCAGTGAATGCCACAGGAGAGGGGGCTCTTTTCTCATTTCAAACTGTTTAAGCAGCAGGAACTACTTTGTTTTGTACCCACTGGGGATCTGGCCCCAAGACGATCACTGAACTGCAACAGGAAGCTCAAATTCTGGCTAAAATAGGAACATGTGTCTACTGCAACTGCAGTCTCTTGCTCTGTAACAGAGCAAGTACACTGGGAAGATTTCTCAGAAATGTCTTTGGTTTCAGTCTCCTCTCTCTTTAGATGAGAGAATCATCCCCTTACGTCAGTGGAACTCCTGCTAATGTGCTGTGGAGTAACACAACATTTAGGATAGCAGTTATCTGTCAGCAGAAAAGACACAGGGCTGGCAGGGAGAGGGTGAGAAAGAGAAGTCATTCTAGATGACTAACAGCCCTACATACTTTTACTGGTGACATTTGGCTATAGCACCTAACTTCCTCTGGCTTCTTTGTTCCTGCCTATGTTGATTCACCAAACGCTGGATTGCGGTTGTCCGTGTCAGAGAGGAGGAGGAGGTATCTACCAACAGCAGAGATGGCGCTTACTTCCACTGGTGCAAGGTTCCAACAGGAATGGCAATTTTCACCAGACTGATTTTCCAAAGTGAAGAATTTAAAAAATCACAGTGGGAATGATGCAAAATGTAGTGTTGCAATCCAAATGAAACACAACCCAGGTTCATAAAAGAATGTTTTTTCTTTTTATTTATACAAAATAATTAATTTTTTTAGTCTTGGTTCACCGTGGCATTCAGCTTAGTTTCATTATTTGAACATTGTCTTGTGGAAGTTTTAATCGGGAACTTTGTTCTCTTTGCTATGGACCCATAGTCCTTTGGAAGACTCAGCTCCCAAGAAATAACATGCACTTGGCTTGGCCAGAATTATGTGCTATGTTTGATACTCATGTGACTCTAGTGCTGCATGAGAAATGTAATTTGGACAGAAAAGTTTAGTCTGTAGGGAAGCCT
Organism: Monarcha castaneiventris obscurior; assembly: GCA_026261815.1. NCBI lineage: Eukaryota > Metazoa > Chordata > Aves > Passeriformes > Monarchidae > Monarcha > Monarcha castaneiventris. The sequence goes on from JAMPIT010000467.1 coordinate 7,503,287, forward strand.
GGGGGTTCTGGCCTTTTAACTACAAAGACAAAATAGAGACCCTCACAAAATGTGAAGTCCAGTACTAACTGAATTTCAGGCAAATGGAGCATGTGTGTCAAATCTAGCAAATAAAAGGAAACATTTCAATATAGGTAGTTCTCCATTATAATTTCTATTCAAGAACAATTAAGTATTGGATATTCTTTATAGAAATCATACGAAATTCCTTTTTTTTTTTTTTTGTGCAAATTTATTGCGTTGAAAGTACTTGCTTCAGCTTAGAATAATAAGTTTTGACACGCTGGAAGTTCCCAAGGAACAGGAATTCCAAATTTCTCACTGCTGCAAGTCCATGTTCATTAATTTTCATGGGTTTTTATGTGCAGACTCTCCTCTGTGGGTTATAAAGGCTTTAGCAGTAAAGCCAAAACCTTTACTGAGGATTTGTACATGGGTAATTGAAGGATTTAATTCTTAAAAGTGGAATTGTGCTCAGTTTGGTTTTATAACCAAAAAATTTTTGATATAAATTGCGTAGGTCAAAGGAAGTGTTCTTAATTGTGCTGAAGTGATCCCACAAAAAGCAATGTAAGTGGACGAAAGAACCACCAAAGTCTGTAACAGAGCAGAGTTTGGACTCCTCTACAAATTTTTTTAGTTTTATGCTGCAAGTGATTAGTGGCACTGGCTTCTCATGCAAAATTGTCAGTTCAAACTGGTTCCATGACTAAATTTTTTATATATAAAGAAGAACATTTTGTGTGTGCAGTGTTGTAGGACTTTTTCTCTCTTTTGCATGCATGCTGTTTTATTTTTCCCTCAACAGATCTGTTTCCATATGGCAAAAGTGATCCCTTTGATCCCCAAAAAGACTCCAGAGAGGTCAAACAGCCTCAAGGATTGACTCCCACTTTGCTTAATAGGAGTTCTCCTTCAGATTTGGTTTTTGTGAAATAACCTTGGTTTCAGATCAGCCCTCTGGAGACCTTCAGAGATGCAGCAATGGACACAAATTTAGTGACTGTGGATGATCTACCTATGGGTTCTTCATTTTCTACAAGGGAAGTTTAAGGACTTTTGGAGCTGTAAGAGCTGATCTGCCTTCAACTCCAATGAAAAATTTAAATCATGCCAACAGAATTAAATGATTGAGAAATTAGTAAAATAATAAAGTACACTAGTTCTCTCCCAGGCCTCTCATTTTACAAGTCAGAGATTTGGACATAGCAATCACAGTTTAGAAGATGCTGAGGACAAAGTGGTGAAGCATTTGAATAGGGACACTGACCCGCAGTCATTTATTTCACAGACCTTTATCTGGGACTTAAAGGACTGTGCAAGAGTTCGCCTCCACAGCTGCTGTTGGGATACTGTGAGTAGTCACTGTAATGAGAAGAATGGGAAAAGAAAAAAAACCCCAAAAAACTATCCAGATCAAAAGACATGAGGATTCTTTCGGATGAAAAGGCAATAACCAAGACTATCGCGTTTAAGATGGCATGCAGTTCTCTGCACAGGGGTGAAACTTCTAGACCTAGAAAGTGGAGGCCAGAGTTTATTCTCAGTTCATGATGTAAAGATAGAACACAATTCAGTGATTCTCACGAGCGCCCTAGAAAGAATCTGGCTCAATTTCTTTGTCTTTGTGGGGACAAAGGCAAAGACCAGCCTACAGCAAACACAGGAGATCATCCACCCAGGAAAAGTGGAGAGAAAATAAAATTTCTTCTCCTTTCCTATAAAAAATGATGGACTTTTGCCTAAAAAAAAAAAAAAAGAATTAGTTCTTCTCAAACCAGGAAGCATTCTGGTTGGTGATTTCACTGTAAGTTGGACAGATTCAAGACAGATGTCCACTTCTTACTAAAGAAGTACATGTGAGTTAAAATCTCAAATAAATATGTTTTCCCTTTCTTTTTCAACAGGTTATTTTAAAGTCAGCCTCACAGAGTTACAGAGGACAATGTCAGGTCCTCCAACATATGGGAAAAGCACTGTCATTTTGATCTCCCTTCAAGCCTTGTTGAGGCTTGATGGCTACAGCCATCCCTGCACCTTCCATAGAAGAACCTGAGATTCCTCATAACTGTTCCCACCATAAGCCTTGCTCTGCTACAAATTGATAGCTTGGGGTAGGGTCTTTTTTCTTCAGTGTGAGCAAATTAGAGATCAGCATTCATTTCCCATGCTGTGGGACAGATTTGATGCACAACCATCCAGAGACCAGGCAAATAATTCTTGTAAAAAAGCCTTACTTCTGCTGGCACCCAGGCTTTTTAAAAGACTCAGTGGAACAGTTGGAGCTGGTGGGTGAACTCAACTCTTTGTTGAGTTCAATTTCTTTCCCTGCAAGAGAAGAAGAGAAAATAGGGGTGTTGAGATTTGGTGGTAAACAAAACAAAAACATAACCCTCACTCTGCTAGGCCAGGATCCAGCCCTGGGATGGTCTGTTTTTTCCACTGGCTCTCAACATTCATGTAAAGAATAAGTCAAAGAATGTAACTGTTCTCTTGCAGTTTGTGATCTGAATATGCTTCTAATGAGTTCCCCTTTTTAACCCATCTAATTGTCCATCCTTCCCCGGCATTCCCTAGACCTTTGAGACACCGGAGTTCCCAAGCCTCTGAGGACATAAAGCCAGTGCTAAATAGCATTTCACATTCCAGGAAGCTCCCAAAGAGCCACCAATTTCCCCTCACCCCAGGAAGCTTTGCAGAGTCCAAAGAACAGCTCCCACTTTTCTGGGGAACCAGATCAAACCGCAGCACCAACAAGCATGGAATTGCCAAATATTTTCTTTTTATCTTGGAAAATAATAGTATTAAATAATAAAAACACTCCTAGTTTTTCATGAATGTCACATATCTGTAATGCCAAGGGGAAGGGACACTTTTCTTCCATTAATAGAATAGTACTGAGACATCAAACCTAGTGGAGCATTTCCAATCCCGGCAGGGAGTATGGGATGAAATGCCTCTGTGGGAAGAAACCAGTTGTCACATTCAGAATGGGGACAAGGTAAAGCAATCAGATAAGTAGCTAGTTCAGGTTCAATTTATGGTTAGGGTCACCTCAACAATTTTTCCCCATTCATATGTGCCAACAATATGCTAATATTTCTTTTAATTCCTCTACCCACTCCATCCTGGCCTATCTCTTCCTTTTTGTCCCTCAATGGAAAAGGATTTAAAATTGATTTGAAGTCGATTCAAAGAGGAAAAAGAAGACTAAAAAGATGGACTTGGACCAGATTCTGGATCCCAGGTATTGATCAGTGACTGGATCCGTCATTGGCTAATAAGTTAAGCCAGGACCCTGGATTCTGAGAAGCGGATGTTGTCCTCAGGTTGCTACATGACCTGCTGGAGATACCTGCCCCTTCTTCAGTTGCCACTGATCCTGCTCTGATCACTTGCCACTCACACCATTCCAGCACTGGTGCACACCTCCCTTGTAGATGTCACCTCAGCCTTCACGTGCAAGGTCATCCCCAGAGACCCTGGAAAGAGAGTGGGCAGCTGGAAAGGAAGGAGGCTGTTGACAGAGGCTGGAAATGCTGAAGTCGTCAGTTTCTAATCCCCAAGACCAAAACAATGTTATTGAGACTTCAGTGGGGTCAGATTTCACCCCCCAAATTACTCCATCTTCCTACCGATGAAAACATTGTGTTTCTGAGTCCTTGTTTAGGCAATTTGGGGTGCACAAATCATTGTTTCCCTTCATCCTGTCACCAAGAGGAGCAAGAAACTCTCTTAGTAGTAAAAGAAAAAGAAAAAAGCATTAGTTCAGGCAACTGACTTCATTTAGCAAAACTGTGTGTCAGATGGCTCCTGGAGCAGATGGGGGCTGAACATGCCTGTCACAAGCAGAGACATTGTGGCGTGGAGCAGAGCACAAGTCCATGCCCCTGTTTAGAAAAGTGCCCCAACTTCTTGCAATGAGCATTGCCAATCATTGTTTTCTCTGGTGAGATGTATCAGTCCCTTACTAGGAAAGTCACCCAGTCCCTCTTTTTCTCACGGACTGCAGCACCGGGATGCAGCAGTAGAGGGGCAAGCAATGTAGTTTCAATTAAGGCCCACTAAAAACAGCTCTTACTATGTTATAAATTCTATATTTATCCTGAAACACCAGACCCATCCTGAGCCTTCTCCCCCTCCTTTAATTGTTTGCAGAAAATTTTCCATTGTGTTTTCTTTTCCATTTTTTAGGACCAGTATTGCAATATAAATAGTCTTTTTTCTTTTCTTCTCTCTCTCTCTATTTTTGCTAATAGTTGGTTTCTCTACTTGGCTGAATGTACATGACTCTGAGGTTTTGCGATATAATTGCATGATTGCTTCCAAATTTTCCAACCAATGGGGCATCTAATCAGTTGAAAAATTTCATTATCCACTGATACATGCTGGAGAGAAAGCAAAAATATGGTTTCTTCACGTATCATTTCTTTTTCTCTCCTCTCCTCTCCTCTGTTTAACCTTCTGCCCCTGTGCCCAGAGTACAGACAAAGTCAACCTGGCTGCAAAAGAAGTTACTGTGAATCTGTTATTTCAGGGGGTTTAGGGTTGTGCCATGCTCCTTCACATAGTGATAACTCACTCAGATTGGACTCAGGGGCAGCCCAATTAAAAAACAGCCAAGTGTGATTTGATGTGTGGTACGGGGAGACAGGTATTGCCCTTATTCCCTATAGAGTTTGGAATGACCAGTCTCTGGCTTGAAATGCCTGATTTCAACAGATCTGTTTATTTTATCAGCCTTGCACTTTCACACAAGAGAAAGAAAGAGACATTTTTAACTCTTCCTGACCCATTTTTTCCTCTTGGACTTGGTTACTAATCTCTTTAGCCCTGACTTAGTTTTAATTACCACAAAAGGACACCACAGGGGTGCCTGCATCATTTCACATGCCATCATTTCTCTGCTGAGATCTCTGACTTAAAGGCTTTGCTACTGAACAAATCAGCTGAGGCCACAGGTTAGGAATAATAGAGGGGGAGGAAGGAAGGAATCTCATCCTCATCCTTCAACCAAAAGAATTTGCAGCCTACTTAAGATATTTGAGTACACTTGGTGAAATAGGAAAGAAAAATCTCTCCTCTGCCTCTATTTGCCCTTTAGGTAGTGAACTCCAGCTTTGTTCCACTTAGGATCACTGCATCCTTCTCCATTTCCCAGGTTGTTCCAAGGGCCTTGCATGCTGGAGGAGGCAGGAATCTACCATCCTTTCTTCCTAGGCCCTCATCCTCTGGCTGTTGCAGTGCACAGCACACAAAATCTCTGTCTTCACCAAACGACTATTTAAGGATCAAAACCCGAGCTCACGGTTTCACCTGGTTAGAGCAAAATACCCAAACAAATCCTCACTACCACTTCCAGAATCTCATTTATAAGTACGGACATTTGTACTATGTTTTGAACAGCCTGAATTATTTCAAGGTGCAGAAATATAAACCTGAAAAAGAAAAAAGAAATCCAAACAAAAAAGCATCCCCTCAATTAGTCTTTTAATTGAAAGCATCTAATGAAAACTTGATTTTTTCACGTACAATTAATTTGGTCCTTGCTTTCCACTTTCATATAAAAATAATCCCCTTCTGAATATTTAAGAAAGGAAAACCTTAACTTCTCTGACCAGTTTGAAAAATAATAATCAACTTTTCCTGATTATAGTTAAAACAACTCTCAAAATCTTACTTTAAGTCATAAGCATGTTTTATATGTGGTTTCTTATTTGTGAGGAATGAGCTCCAGTGCATTTATCTACCTACAGTATCAAGGAGTCATTTACAAAAGGTCTTTCTAAGCAGAACTTTTTATATTTAAATATTCCTTGCAGGCTGCTCTCTGGAGTGCCCTGGATCTCATTAGAAGTGTGGTATTTTCCTCTTCCTCCAAAATGAAATTTAGTTTCCAATTAAAATCTGGCCCCTCTGACAGACACTGTTTTTCACTTTCAGGTCCAGATTTCTTACCATGTTGACCCTACCAAATGCCTCCAGTGACTTGTAAAAATAATAATGATTATGCGCAGCTGCACAGATCAAAACCCCTCCCCAACATTCAATTGCTATCATGAGTCTTTTATCAATCTGCTCTAGAGTAAAGAGAGAAGCAGTTTTCCACCCCATGAAACTGAGATTTTATAAATGTTCCCTTTCCACATTAAGGTGGAAAAAAAAAAACCCAAAAAACAACCTTTCAAAGTTTTTGATTTTTTTTTTTTTTTTTTTTTTTTTTTTGTAAAAACAGACTCTCTCACCACAGGGGGACACTTGCCAGGCAGTTAAGAGATTCCCCTGGGGTGTGGAATAGCAGCAGGGGCAAGATTTCCACCTCCACTACCAGGCAATGTGAAATGGGAGTGTGACTTCAGGAGATCCATGTTCACATGCTGACCCACCTCAGACTTCCTGCTGTGTTATCTTGGGCCAGTTTCTTCAGCCTCCTGTTCCAGCCTCTACTCCCTACCTTTTCTCGTCTTCCCTTTTCAGGGCAATCTGTACAAGCCAAGAAAGAGAAGGTGAACCAAAATTGTGGGCATCTGTCACCTAGGAAAACAGAGTATTCAGAGCATGAGGTTGTTCTGGTTACCAACAACAAATCCATGCTAACAACTCTGGGCTTCTTAGCAAACTAGAAAACTTATTTAATTCATATGTAATTGAGTGGTGCCAGCTAAGTATTAGAAGCATAATAGCCTGTCACATAATTGTAACAGCCTGAATAAATGTGGTTTGAGTTATTATGCAGAACTTTATTAATAGACAATAAATACAATCTTAAATATAAATAAAATCCTTAGCTGGTAGGTGCTATCAGAATGTGTCACTGAAGTCAAATGTCAGCATGTTTAAAGTCATGTGACAAAAACCCTAGTCCAGATGTTGTTTCAGATCTAGTTCAAGAGACAAGTGGAGGAATGTCCTTGGAGAACAGCTCCTACCAATACAGATTCATCTGTTGCTCACACGTTTTGTCTGAACATTTAATCCCCACCAGCACATAAGTAGTCTGGAGGTCACTTTTGGGCAATATGCTTGGGAGGATCTCAGAAAACAGTCAGATGGTGTGACAGCATGGTGTTATTTCTAGCTGGATGACCACCCACTTCCTCCTATAAGATCCTCTGAACATAGGAAACAAAACCAGATGGACTTAAAGCCAAGAAAGAGGGAAGTTATTTAAAAAGAAATGTCTTGATTGGGAGAAATAAGATGGCAATTGCTCGTTTCCTAAAACCAGATGCTCATGAGCACTCCTGAGGATGCCCTACCTCAGGAACCGTAAGGGGACAGTGCCTTACTCTAGGAAACCAAAGAGCGTTGTGCAGAGAAAGGGCTTTCCTATCACAGTGGCTGGCAAGGCAGCTCCAGCCATTGCTTTCTGCTGATAGCTCCTTCTACAAAAACGTGTGGGTTTCCACAACCTAGGGTTCAATTCTTGCCATCTGGTACACCTGGGTCAAAACCAAGAAAGACAGGGAAAACCTACAGTCTGCACAAAGAACTTAGTGAATAAACCAAAGGCTTATGTGAAAATATAACTGATCTTTCCACATAGACCTGACTGCTAGATTTTCACAAGCTTTAGAAATTTCCTCCAAGCTTCAGTTATGCTGACAGGCAAGGAAGAAGGGACAGAATATTCTGAAAACATTTACTCCCACTGAACTGACTCACTTTGAAGTGCATAATGATTTTCTTTCCTTTGTACATTGGTAGCCTGGCAATAGAGAACAGTAGCAAAACCTGCAGGTACTCCTACCGGCTATTTTTTCCAGTGCAACTTTCAGGAACGTGTCTGTTATAGGAATAAATCTTTACAGATTTACCTTGGAGGTAAGGAGAAACCAGAAACCATATGGACACTTCACTTTTGTGTTCGGGGGGAGGAGGCAAGGCGGATGTGACTAACGGGTAGGAGTAGAGAAATGAAAACGTGCACAGGTGAAGCAAAAGCAGAGTAAGTGTATAAATGCAGGGTTATACCCTAAGCTCAATTCTGAGGCAGTGAGAGAACTAGTGTAAACAAAGTCAAGTAGCAAGATTTTTTAAAATAACATTGACAGCTTTGCAGGTTCGTAAATAAAGAAGGGAGGGCAGGTGGGCAGAGGTGAAAGGCCCTGCAGCTGAGCCATTCTCAAAGCTGCTACAATATGTGAGATGTTAGAGTGTGTGTACACACAGCAGATGGGAAACTTGAGAAAAATGCAAAATGGGCTCAACAACACTGAGTTTCAAATATATCCAGTGAAATACCTATATTTCAAGGCTTTCTGGCGCTCCTTTCCCCCCCAGAGAAAGGACTCCTTTTACTGTCAGAGCAATACATGCCTAAAAGTGTGTCCATCCACCCTACTACTACTGACTGAATGCCAAGGCAAATTGAAACCAAATTTGGCTGGAGGTTAGTGTTTAAGTAGAATCAGTGTCTCCCAGTAGAAATACTGGATGTAGAAAGCCATTCTGAATATGACATGCAAGATTTATTTTTGCTAATATGTAGAGGATGCCATTGTTTGAAGCAAAAGAAGAATTTCTTCAGCCGTAGGTTTGTAGGCACGTTGCATGCCAGAGACTGTCAGCCAGTAATGCTGGTATTAAACACTAAATTTCTGTCCAAAGCTCGCTGTTTAGGAAGGAAGAAGTTCAGTCTGTAATGCTGCTGTCCTGGTCACTTGGGCCATGAGCACATCCTTGGGGAACTTCTTCAAGCAGTAGATCACATGCAGGTTTGGAAGACATAATTTCTTGAATATTTTGAGCTCTTAATGATCTGGCAGAGACTTTAATAAAATGCAGGCTCCTTTGCATTTCCATAAACAACTGACATGTCCCTGGCAGTGCTGCAATGCATTAAAATCAGCCTTGCAGCCCTTTTCTCCCAGTCCCCCACAATCTTTGTCTTCTGGAGAAATGACCCATCCAAACTCCCAAAAATATTTGTATATTATCTAGGATGCTGCTGGTGTGAATGGAACCTTCATGAAAAAGGAAACACGTTCACATGTAGGAAGGCTATAACAGTAGGAAGAGATATAACAAACACTTCAAGAAATGCACAAGGCGTTTCCACCAGGGATTACAAAAGAACATTTACAAAGGAGTTTGGAAAGAAATCCATATTGATATCTAGGGCCTGGTCTAAGGTCTTGTTGAAACAGATAGAAAAATCCAATGGGCTTCAAATAAGGCCCTTCCTCTAAAAAGGGGCAATAATTTAGGAAAATTAAGGAAAAAAATTGAAAAGCCATTGGGAAAGAAGAGATAAATAACTTTTACCCAAAACAAGTCAGATGTTTCACTTCAAATCCAGTTTCTTTTTCCATGAGAATGAAGACAAAAAATACAGCTATTAGCCTATTCTTTGGGCCAAACAGCAGAGACCCCATAGGCAGTGGGCTCTGAGGCACATGCCCCTCACACACTTCCCATGTCATAAGTGGGCCATGGCAGTAGCATACTCATGAATATATTGGAAAGAGTAATATTAGTCTAAATGTTTGATTCAAGCGGAGGCAATAAAAGGTAAAAAATATTTTCAGCTTGCCTCAAATGCTTGTTTTCTTTTTTTTGCTTTTTAAAAAATATATTCATATATTAAAGGAAGCTCTTAATTCCATTTTCTTTCTCAAAATGAGCAATGTGTTTGGGGATGGATGAACAGTGTGGGTTTGCTGACTTGAGGCATTGGAGTTACAGTCTCTATGGAGCTCTTAAAAGTTTCTGAGGAAGCGAAGCCAAGAGAATTTTCCAAGCAGAAATGGCAGGGCTGCATAGAACTCTGGGTTGCTGACAGGGATTGCTCAGACTCAGTGCTTTCAGAGGACTTGATGAAGGTCACCAAGCCACAGCTGAGGTCAGCAGAGAGCACCTGGGTGATCTCATCCTGACACCATCCTTTGGTGTCTCCTGAGAACTGAGGGATGAATATAGACATTAGTCTTTCCTGCACCTGGCATCAGGCAAGGTTGTTTGTACTTAAATGTACTCAATACCCCCGATGATGTTGAGGGCTCTAGAGCTCTTGACCCTCCATACCAATCAGTGGCAGGATTTGAGGTGAAATTGGTGTAATTCCCACAAAGAATGGGAGAACATTTGCATGGGGTTCCCTAAAAAGCTCTATCACCCCATGTTCTGTAAACAGGCAGTGCACATAGAATTTAAAATTTTTTTTTTAAAGAAAGGCCTCAGTTTTATCATTGCTTTTAAAACTATCACACTGAAATGGCTCAACCTGAAGTTTTCCATGATACTGCTTCAGAATTATTTTATTTGAAGTTTCAGCTAAAACAGTTCCACTCCCAAGGAAAATTGAAGAAAGACATCTTTTTGTCCAAGTGAAAAAAGAAATAAACAACAGTTCCATTGAAAAACTGTAACGCCTTTGCTTAGAATAGGAATGTAAAATTTGACAGAAGGATTGCCGTGGTCTCACAGATGGCACTTATACCACCAATGTGAAAAACAAAAATATATATAAATATGGTCAAGTTGTAAAGTTAAAAAAATCCCACAGGCTTAATAGAAAATTTGTGTTTGGCAACTAAATTCTCAAGCAGCTTCAACACTGAAGGAGCCTGCTCCAATCCCCTCCCTGCTCTTATGCGTGCACTGTGCTACTGCTTTGTGTGCCAAGAGCAGGGCTGGCTGGTACCAGCTCCTGGAGAACATTGTGGCACTGTATTTATGCAGGTAGACAGCATCTTCTCTGCTCCCATTTCCTCCCTTGTTAATATCTACCCAGACCGAAAGAGGAGCACACTCCACAAGTTAAAGAAATACAAATGAGATAGCGTGCCTTATTTCATTAAGTGAAGATTCTGATAATGTATAACACCTACATAAAAAAAAAAAAAAAAGAAAAGAAAAAGAACATAGCTTGACCATTACACCTTTAACACCTTTACATTTGGCTTTCTTTAACTTTTGAATGTTTCAGTTTTGCAGCTTTACTGTTAAATTTGTGGTTATTTTATTTTTGTGGGTTTTTTTTTTCCTCTCTGCTTTGGCTGTTACATAGCCCTGAAATGCTGGCAGCTGAAATTTAGATTGAAACTACAAGCAGTAAAATTTTTGTGTCCATAACAGGTCCCTCCACCCCCATAACAAAAATAAATTATTTATATTTGTTTCAAAAGGGAGACAGGAGTATTCAGGATGTCCCTTGGCCAGCAGTTTAATAGAGAATTTGTCTCTTTCCCCACCCTTTTCTGGGTAAGATGGGTGAAATTTCTTTTGCAAGAACAGCCTCTGGCTGGCCTCCTGGTAGCCTAGTTTGTTTGACTTTGCTCTTGGGTGACTGCCTGCAAGCAAGCAAAGGCATGGAAGCTGAAAGCAAGCAGCAAGCTGATGCAATGGACAGGGCCCTTCGGGATCAATTTTATGAGAGCTAAGCAAAATCAAACAGAATTGAAACAAGCACTGCCAAACACAGGATTCCCTCCTCCCTGCAACTGATTAGAAATAAACTGAAGGCAGGGTGTCTAAAGCAGGATCAGTGACTGGGTGGCAGATGCTGTGCTGGACACTAGAGAAAAGGGTGGGCAGGGAGGGGAAACAATGCAGCTGAAGGTTGTTTGGGCAAGGGGCAAACCCACACATCATCTACAGAGCTCGAAACACAGTACAATGGGGAATAACTTGCATTTGATGCTCAAGAAAACATTCTTCCCAGGAAACCCTCTTCTTCTCCAAAGCATCTTTGATAAAGTAGCAGCCTTTTAAAAAGTATTTGCACCAATCCCCCACTATCTTGCTATTTTGGGGCTTACTAAGTTAAGAGTCTTAACATGCCAACTTCCCATGCTGCAAGCACATGAGAATGTTTGAAGACTTGAGACCGATGATGTTGGATCCCAGAAAGTGCCATCCCCTTCCTCCCTTCTGGGATACGCAGACATGTGAAAGCCAAATCTATCAGGACAATCTGTGGGGTGTTCAGAGGCTAAGCACCACCTGCATACAAGTGCAAGCCTTCTTCAGGACCAGTCACACCTCATCTGAAATAGAAGCCTTGGAAGAGACCACAAACCTGATCTCTAAAGTTCTTAAAGAGGGCATTTAGCCTCGAGGTTTTAGCTCATGCAGTGGAGACACAAAAGCCAAACTTTCCCTTCTGTCTGTGGGTCCTTTGTGCCCAAGAAACCTCCAACAGCCCTGTGCCTCTGTCTGGTCTCATGCACTTCCAGTGCAGGCAGCCACACCATTTGCAGTCTGAGGCCAGCAAAACATGAGTAGTCCTATTTGATGCAGGGAATAGAGACATTTCCTTGGGTTTGAAACTGGTTGAGCCACAAACTCCACACCACAAGGCAAAATAGCAGGAGAATGCCTTAACAGCCATGATGGACAGCAGTTCCTCTCTCACAGCTTCTGTCCCCGCGGACCATTAACAAAGCCCATTCCAAACGCCAACATTTTCACCTTCAGCTTATTTAAATTTATTTCTTCAGATGAGAGTTGTTTTTCACTTTCCAGAGGAAATTCCTGGTTGCCTGAAGACCCTCTGTATAATACTCACTGTGAGCTGCATTCCACAGGTCTCACTAGAATTTGAACTGCCTTGTTTTGCCCTTGAAAGCCTGTTCTGAGTTCCAGAAAGGAAGGGGAAATGATTGGGGCATTTGTGTCTTGCAGAAGCTGAAGCAAGACATGCTTATTTTTAATACAGGAAAGGGATTCTTTTGACAATATCCATTCATTCTACCAATGACTGGATTAAAAAAAAAAAAAAAAATCTTTATTACCCCTCCAGTGGCTGCTGCACAAATTGTTTTTGCAGATGTCCATGGGTCTGGTTCAAATTGCTACAGCATTACAACTGTTGACAGAGTTGCTCTCATTTTGGGATGTCCCTTTCCACCAAAAGGGGATGAATTCACAATTTTCTCCTGAGTTGTCCACAATCCTCTTTTCTTAGATTGTGTACTTGTCACACCTGAGTGTGCAGTTCTGGCTAGTGCTCTTCAAGAAAGAGGAAGCAGGTGCAGGAGATAGCCTACTAAAAATGGAATTAAGCTTTTATTTAGTAACAGATTGAGGTCATTCATCAGGAGGGAAAAAGAGGTATTTCAGCCAGCATTGAATCAGAGAAAGGTATAGGGATAAACTGTGTCACAAGAGAATGTCAGGTGGAAAGTGTGGAGAAAGTTTAAATAACTGAGAGGAATAAGGTTCTTTTAAAGCTTTCGAACAGAAAAGGTGAAAGACATTGTTACTTTTGAAAGGAGCATTATATCTTCCCAGATTGAATTGTATGATGCTTTCTGCAGATCACTACCTATTATGACCTGACATCTTTCTTGGTCCTAAATTTGACATTCAGCTGTCATTCACTGATATTCATTACAAGGAATGAATACATTACTCTCCTTCTGGACAATGCTGTTGCAATTCTCCTTAAAAAGTCACAAAGGCCCCTCCATTCCACATCTCTGGAAAGCTGTGAACATGTATTTCCAGCATCTTGTCAGCCCATCAGCCAGCCAGCCTGCACCTAGGTCTACTTATAAGGGTTTTTCTGTAGCCATCCAAACAACTAAGCCCTTAGCACAGACCAGTATTGTGCAGCAACCTGAGCACCTCAACAAGCATTTCTCCAAACAAACAGAAAAACTGAGTGGCAGAAAAGAGAAAAAGACTATTTAAAAAACCCCCTCCATTTAAGAAAAAAAAAAGTGAAGAAGCGTAAGTATTAGCTCTAGAAATACAACTGCAATAGTTGCCTTTATCACCATTATAAGCACTGAACTCAGCTTTGTGCCCCATCCCCATGTAAAATTAACATTCAAGCTGTGCTGGTTAAGTACACAGAGACACTTCTTCAAATAATCTTGATATAAATGTCTATTGCTATCATTTAATGTACGGAATAAAGTGAAGAATTTTCAAGAGCTTCTTGTAGGAGCCTGCAGACACAGGACAAGCCTCACCCCAGAGTACTAAAGGAAAACCATTTCAGCCAATCAAATCTATTTACATGTGTATTTATAAACTGGCATGATTTTTGAGCTACTAAAATTAGATTTAAATCTTTGCCTCCAACTTCCAAGTGAAATCGGTTCACTTGTTTCTAGGATGGTACAACATGATCTAAAATACACAAGGACAAACATTTTTGTCGTAGTCCTGGTGTCCAGAGGAAGTGGCAATTCAGAAATTACACTGGCCAGCTGTCCCTCTTACACCACCAATTTCAGCTAAATTCAACTTCACCTGGCAGAAGTATCAGGACGGCTCCTTTTTAGTCATATCTGCTTCTTAAAGCATGTGACCGCAAAAAGACATCTGGCTTGCTGTCATGTAGGGAAGTAAAAAACTCAGAAACATCATGATACAAGGAAGAGGGGATTTTTTTTTAGTTTTACAATTTGGAGTGTCTTGTTTTCTTAATGAGCACTGAAAACCAGAAGTGCAGCACAAGTCTTTTAAAAAGGAGCAGAGGTGGAGGAGCTACTGCATGAGCATAGCAACACAGGATCATCTTGCTTCAAAAACATTTTACTGTTTTGAAACAGTACACAAAGTCATAAAAAATAGCAATAGGCTTTGCCAAAAAAGCATCCAGAGGAGAAGAGGCAAGGAAAGAACAGAGAAGGAACAGTGGAAATAAATCTTTCCAAACAAAGTGACAAGTCCAAAAATAATGAGAACTAAAGTTCAAAGAAGAATTCCAAACTGAAGTAGAAAGAGAGAACAACTATACACAGGCCATGGGGGCACTGGGGGTGCCTGTATGCTGGGGGGGTACCCAGCAAACATCTTGTGCTGCCTCTCAGCTACCATTGAGGGTTCAAATCAGGACATCAGCACTTGACAGACGTTATTTAGAAATTCATGTTTATGCATCCTGCTATGATGTCTGACCCTCCAAGTTTTCAGATCCCATCACACACTTTAACCATTGAAATTGTTCTCCCCTTACACATTGAATTGAATTTCCAGTATTTTTTAAAGTCTGCAGTGATGGCAACCTCAACTTACATTTCGACACCTTCCAAGTTAGTGACAACTGGGTGGTCTGGCTGATATGTTGTATTTTCCCTTCCTTAGCCACACTTCCTAATGGCTTCCTTCTCACCTTTTATTCTCCTCACAATCAGGAGAGAAGGAAACACAAAGCAGCACAAACTCAACACACAACACGCAGAGGATGTGGTTAAAGGCAGAGCTTTAACTATAGCTTCTGAGGCAGACCACAGGGTCACAGGCAGGGGATTAACTCCTTAGAAAGGCACAGCATTCCTTTGTTTTTCAACAGAATAAATACAACACAGCTGAGCTTAATACAAGTGTGTTCACTACCGGATATAATACACATACAGCAAACTCATTTAGCAGCATGATCTGTGTTCAGAGCTTACAGTTCTCTTCAGAGGCAGAAAAAAAAGGGTGCTGAATCATGTTGCATGGCTTTGGGTGTCTCTCAGTTCAAACACCAGATATTTCCTTTGTGGAGCTCAAAGACAAGCAAGTAGCTTTCACACATACCAGGCTTGGCTATGTTAGTTGTCAAGGGCAACCCATCCTTCCCCACCCACTGCAGCCAAAACATCTTTTGCTTGCTCCTTGTGGATTTTTCATCTTTGCTGCTCCTTCACATTGTGTACTCTGCCCTTCCCTTCAACTGAAGGTATAGAGATATGAAACGGGCATAAGATGAACAGATACAATAAAGCTTTTATAATAAAACATATTAGTGAAGAAATAAGAACTAGTCTAAGGAAGCATCCTGACTAATAATTGCAAGTCCCCCTTAGGAGTCATACAGCAGAGACTAGGTTAGCAATAAAACAGCAGCAGGCAAAATTTGCCTACCTAGGCTTCCAGACATCTAGACCAGACCAGATTTTCTTCTGATTCCTGACAGAAACACTTCCTTTGGCTACAGCAGGCCATTGACACAGCTCTGTAGAAAGAAAAGACATTCTTACTTTTCCTATTTTCTTCCCAAAGTAAGCACTGCCCCTTCCTCAAAAGTACTACTAACCCTTCTCCAACAAAGTATCTCATAGGCTACAAGCTGGCCTCAGATGGGGGTATATATAAGAGCAATGAACCACAGGCACTGGAGATAACACTGAGCCATAGATGTTGACAGGTCCATCTTGGATTTAAAAGGGATGAAGGAGGTAGGGAGCTTTCGGGGCTTGAAGAGAAAACGGAGGATTCTACAGGAAGAGGGCTGTGCTAAAAGATTTTTTTCCTTGTTTCTCTGGGCTCTCCTCTTTTGCTATCAAGTCTGATTTCCTACTGAGTAAATGTGTTGTATGTGCAGGCTCTTGTCTGTGCAATTGCTTGGCCCCAGAACAACTCATCTGATCCACCACAGCATAAGTTTAAAGGAGAGCTGAGGGTAAACTGAGTTTCTAAATCTGGTATTAGGTTCTTCACCGTGGCTTGAAAAGGTTAAATCTCCAAGAGCCTCAGGCTAGATCCTGGCACAGCTGATGGAACAGCTATCTTAGTTGCAGGGGTGAGATAGCTCAAATGCTTGAAAATCCAGGCATGAAATGCAATTTATTAAGGCCAGAACTTTTTCTTTTCTGTAAAATTATCCCATACCAAAGTGTACTTTTAAAGCAATCCTCTATATATATATGCTCGTTCTCACAATGAAACAAGAGACTAAGTGATCTGAGTTTCTAAATCAGCTGTAGAGGGGTAACAGAAGTGTCTTTATTTCTGCTTTGTAGTGGCAGAAGAAAGAGCCGTATGTTAGTTGACTTTTTTTGTATTGATTGCTCACAGTCCTTGTTATAAAGGCTGGCAGTTTTATTATTGCATCTCCTCACAACAACAATGCTATACATAAGAGGGAAGAAAGACTTCTGACTTGAGAATTATTTGTATTAAAGTAGTGCCCAGAGGCACTGACAAAATCCAGGACTCTTACGCTGGATGAGGTAGGAATGCAGGTTAAGAGACAGCTCTGTTGTAATGTTAATATTTGCTTATGCTATAATGAGTCAAGGGTCACCAGGGGGATTTTGTGTGAGGGGCTGAAGTGTAGGTAGACTAAATGATGTGCCTGAGGTTACATGAGAGTTTTGAGGCAGAATCAGGAGATTAACCTGCCCCTCTTCAGGACAACATTGTGCTTCACCAAAAGACTATTCTTTTTTTCCCTTTAAAGGGCTCTAGTTGTGCCCAACCACTGTCTCAGCTCTCTAAAGCTGGTAGCTGCAAGTAATTCAATAACACAAATGTTCTGACAAAGTAATTTTTAGCCTGTTAATTATTCCCAAACACATTCTTTCCCCTTCAAGTGGAACTAGATGACATCAAAGCTGTTTGAGGGATGGAGGAACACTTGAAGTATTAGCAAGAACAATGGAACAGACTATCCATTTCATTCCAATTAATTTAAAGGGGAAAAGGCTGGAGATTGTCCAAGTTTCACCTTGAGCACTGATAACAGAAAAGGACAACATAGTGTTGTGGGAGTCCCAAATTACCCATGTCTGCTAGATTGTACTAATATCTTGGAAAGGGTTTTTAGCAGGGCTAAAAACATTGCTTGGAGATTGCAGGGAGCTCCCAAACTCAATGGGCTCCAAAATAAATGATCTACCACACTTACACTGTCTGGTGTAAAATTGGGAATATTGAAGTTAGAGAGAAAAATGGGCAAAGAAGAATCCCACTTGGAAATGAAGGCTGTACTACCTGAATCTATTATTGTAGACACAGAAGGTAATAGGGGAATGATGGGATAGAGAAACAGTTTCTACAGCATCCAGCTGAGATGAATATTCAGTTCCAGTGACGGATTTGTCTCTTTGGTTTTGACCTCCTGAAGCCCTAAGAAAGACCTAAGAGAACTTGTGGACTGATAAAATACTTCTGGACTGACTTTGCTAGAATAAGTGCTGAGTAAGGGTTGAAAAGGTTCCTGTCTTAATTTCAGCCACATTAGCTTTCTAATGCTGGGTTGAGCCATGCTTTAAATTACAGGGCAAAATCCTCTAATGAGGGTTTAGACACACGCTCACTTAGCAGAGAGCAGTATGGTCAAATGTGTCACTCCCTTCCCCTTTCTGCCAGTGCTAATTTGGTGGAAGGGGTATGAAGGGACTCTCTGGAGAAGCAGGGATTTCTCTCCTTATCTGTGTAGCTTTCATGTGGACCCACAAGTAACACCGGGCTGAATCACATAAAGCCTGAATGTGAGCATAATGAAGTTATCACTGAAGCCAGGGCAAGTATAGCTCTAGGGAGAAGTGGTAGAGGAAAGTTGAAGGAAGTGAGATATGATAGATCATGCTTTTATTTGTGGTGAGGCATTTTGCAGTCTCACATGGAGAAGGAGGCAATCACCATTAGAAAAACAATTATAGTTTTTCGACGCCCCCACAAAATGCAAAAGAAATTATTTTTTGTATGATTTGGTGGATGATCTGCTGTCTGCTCCAACAAACCAGAGGGCCAGAGCACCAGGACTTGTGCAAAATCTTGTTGATCAGCTTCTGCATGTCTGCTTACAAATAACAAACACGCTCTGGCCCAGTGGTCAAAGACTGTGTATACAAAGTCCTGGTGCACAGCTCATTTACCTGGCCATAGCATTACCAGGAATAGCATAACAGCGTGGAGATCCCTGTTTAAAGAGACAGAATGTTAATCTGTCATGCAGGGCATACAAATCCTCCCCAAATGCAGTGAGTCCTGTGTTACTTGGGCTCCCAAGGGTAGCAAAGTCTCATATCAGAACCTTTCATCTGGTCTGAGGCCTGGGGGCATGAGTGACTCTAGGCTGTTCCTGTGCTCTGCCTAAATAAGGCTATGTCAGGCACTGCCAGTGCTGGCTGTATGCTCAGAAGCATAGAGCAGAATATTATTGCTAGGAGACTGAACTTTGCAGAGTTAGGCTTCTGAATTTAAGGGGCTGGAACTGAGCTGGGTAGGGGAGGTGTTTGTATTGTCATTATAAACAAACAACTCAGTTTTTATGCAGCGTTTTTTAACAGGGGAGATCTATAAATAGGTTTTTTCTTAATGTTATTGACAAGAAACATGCGTGGACAATATTACAACTTCATGCATCAACAACATTGAAATGAAAATAAGGCTATGTCTGAAGTACGGTCTAAATGACTAAAGGCATTTTGATTCTTTTGAGCTCAAAAAGGCAAGAAAATGTCAACAGCACAATAGTTGAATTTCATAGTCTAATGGCATCATTTTACACTAATTTCTGAATTTTTGGTTACTGGCTCAACTGTCCCAGTAACGTGACCAAAATCACAGCTCTGCTACTTTTTGAGCTTTGGGAGATGCTCTTCAGACAGCAAGCTCTTCAGCTGCTACTTCACTAAGGATGGTCTTTTAAAATGAATTTATTTTCCTGAATGAACATTTTAAAATTTCTTGCCAATAAATAAAGCAGTCTCAGGGTAGTGAGGATACGTATTAAATGTACTCCGATACCGATAACAATACCAGATGGGATCTTCTAAACATAAGTACCTGGGAACAGGGGGCAAGTGCCTGTGGATACTGAGACTGCTGCAGAATCTCGCTGCAATCTGTTAAACAGAACTTCGCTTGAATTGTTCAGCAAAGATAAAAAATCAGGGTGTCTCATAATTGTTATTTCATTCCATTCTTCTTGTAGGTTGTCATTGCAGTGGAGGTCAAATTCAAGCCAGCTGTAGGACCTAAAACATGAGTGTAATCACTTCAGCTGGAAAACTAAGTATAAGGACTGTATCTATTCTAAAAAATCTATCATTAAAAAAAGATATTTTTGGAGCTTTCTATAACCCAGAATGAGTTTCACGATTTGAGACCTTCTATTTCCAAAAGAAACTGGAACTAAAAGAATGGCAACAAACCAAGTCGGATCTTCACAGGAATGTTCCGACTAGCATGGAGGAAATAATACAGCTCTACAGAAAGCAGAACTTAAGGGTCTGGAGTTTTAGTAGGGTACAAACTGGGAACATGAATTGGAAGCAATGCTGAATTCAGGAAACAAAAATAGAAGAGGGGCTCTATTTGCTCTCGCCAAACCTGGTGTAAATCTGGAGTTATTCCATGAAACCTGTGGTGTTAAAGAGCCTTTATGACTTTCACTTGGATCTTCAGGATGATGCATCTCAGTGCTACCTCCTTGCATACCAGAGCAGGTCTCTGACACTCACACAAGGTAGGGGGGTTCAGACTAGGAATAACCTGGCAAACAAAGTGGAAGGAGTGGTCTTGACTGGATTTCATCTTGAAGTTGTGAGCTTTGTTTGCTGAGCTCTAGAGCTGCATGCCCATCCCAGCAGAAAGGAGGACCATGCCTCTAGGGGACCACTATCTGAATCTGGATGATGCACAAAGGCGCTTTTATGTGTGAACACAGGATAGTTGGAGGTAGATCTGAGCAAGCAGAGGACAGAGGTGGAGCCACTGCAGTGCCCCAAAGTGGTGACATGATCTCTGGCAGTGGGGATAAAAGCACAAAGGAATTTCTGGGAAAATGATTTTCAGTGGCTGGTTCTGGATCCTAATGTGATTTGTTTCACCTGAAGCCATTTTTGAAAGTATCTTGTATCTCTGCACTTCTGTTCATATCTGAGAGGAAGCACTGCAATAGATCTGAGAGAAGATTAATCTGCTCTTGTTCCTAGCAGGGTTTTCTCATCCAAAAGTTCCTTTGTTCTTCGAGTCAGAAAAGAATAATATTATCTTGCACCTTCTTTCTTCCCGGGTGATAGGATTATGTTCCAGTAGGCACTCTCCTGCAGAGGGCCACCAGAATATAGTTTCTTCAAGAACAAATTATTTAAAAAGATCAAAACATCCAGGAGGAATTATCTTGGCTGCCCTTTAAAAAAATCTTCCTCATCTTCTCCCTTTCTTATTTTCATTCCTCTCCTGTAAAATAACTTTTTCTTTTTTCTCTTTTTTTTTTTTTTGGCAGAAACAGTGGCAGATCCAAAATGTATGAGCTGAGAACAGGATATTGTGTCCTTGGCAGGAGCAGGAGAGAGATGGAATCCAGTGCCCATGCCCATGTCTCTCTACCATGTTGAGCAGAGAAGTGACCACAGTGGAGCCTGAAATTAAGCACGCTGTTGTTGCTGTGAGATTTTGTTGTTGTTGTTACAATTTTTGTCTCAGGGAAGCAGAGCTGTATAGAGGAGGTGGAACAGAAAATGCTGCAGATGGAAGGAAATTAAAAAAAAATATTTTGCGGATTAGTTTGAGGACTAGGAATGGTCCACTAGGCAGGGTATCAAACCACAGTGAGCTGGAGAGCTTAAGGCAATTTGCTGAAGTATAGTTTATAGTTCCTGTGGCTTTTCCAAGTTGAGATTTTGCCCAAAAGATAAGAGCTTTCTTAATATATCTGCAGGTAAATTGAGGACATCTCAAAATTGTGAAAAGAGGGAAGCAGGAAGCAGCGTAAAATTGTGATGTGCTGGATTTCAGGCATGACCCTGGAGCTTGTTGTGAATTCAGCATCCAGTTCACCCAGACTAGCTGGTGTTCCATGCCTAAGAAGATTTGAGTCTGAGAATCTACTAGAAAACAAGTTTCCTCCAGCACAGCTGGTCTCTGGCATGTTGTTCAGGATGAGATAGAGACTTTAGATATACTCAGGGTGGCTCACTGTAGGAATAGGTGGATATAATGACTTCCAGATCCGGATATGGAAATGCTGGAAATAGATTGTCCCCACCAAGGAATCTGCCCCAAGGGGGGCTGGAACAGCAAGTTGTTTGTTTAACTACGCTGCTGTAACACACCAGAAGGTCACTGCCTGTTGGTTGTAAGTGGATAGCATGGGATTGTAGCTGCCCTCTGTTTTATATTGCTAAATAGATTGGAAAGGGAGTCTGTCTACTGAGGTGATTTTTCTCTGAAAGATGACAAACTTTTTGACTCCTATCTGTTTGTCCTGGGACAAAGTCTATTGTGTCAGATTTTTATTCTGATGGATGCAGTGTATCGGAATGTTAACAGGTAAAGAATGAGCAGCTTCGTAGCTCTATCATTGTCTGGCAAGGCAACCATTCGTCAATTTTTTGATCTCTCTTGACTTCAGCTTCCCTGTCTGTACAATGGCAATAATCATTATCAGTTGCTTTTATAAAAAGCTGGAAGATAAGGGCTGATAAGGACTATCTGATAGTAATCCTTCAATTATTATTATGAATTGCTCCCCTGCTTCACTTGCTTTTATGCTATCTTAAACCTCGTCACTGATTTCTCTCTTGGTTTGCTGGGGTTGTGTATGAAGGAAATGTGTTGGGATTAATCCAAACCACATGTCTTCATCCTGTTTTATCAACGTGAAATAGCTTTGCAAGATGTTTTAGGTTCAGCAAGGCCTATTTGCTTTTGAGCTCCTGGAATTAAGGCAAATAGGGTAGAATGTGGAGGAGTGGGAGGAGGTCTCCTTTCTCTGTGCTGTGACTCAGCACTGTGGTGGGTCGAGGAATCCCACCCTCAACTCATCCTGTGTCTCCTCCTGTCAGGCACTAGTGCAGAATTTCCAGTGGTTACCTGTGAGAGGAATCCCTTCCTTCCCAGCTTTGTGTCATGTGCTATCATTGGAATTTTCCAGAAAATATTATTAGAATGAGTTTTACTTAAATTAGATTGCACTACCTGGATTTGGCTTCACAAGGCAAAAACTATTCCTCAACAGTACAATTTTTTGAAGGCCCAGCTTTGTTCCCCACTGCTTACATAATGGACCTATCCTGAATTAAATCCAGCTGAAAGTCTGCTTTTGAAAGACTTGAGGCACATCAGCATTCAGAGACTCTCAAGGTACAGAAATTTGGCAGCAACTGTGCATGCCTTCACACTCCGGTGTTGTCCCTTGAAGGGGGAAGGCCTGCCAATTATTGAGTGTTATTCTACAATTAACCCTGTTGGGAGAAATATCCGTGCCATCACGGATTGTAACTGTAAAGCTTGTAACAAATCATCACAATGCAATCAACCCTACCAGTGCTGAAAACCTTTCCTTTTCTCTCTGGGGTATTTAAAATGTCATTTGTTATGCACATTTTTTCCTTTATATGTTTTATTATTAATAATAATGCAATAATGATGAAAAGATCCTCGAAGAAGCCTCAGGAAAGGAATTTTATAAACATTACCGTGGAATAAAATAAGCGCATTCCATTTTATCAGGATATTTTCCATTATAAATGGCCAGCTTTCTCATCACTCTGCCAACAGCTATGCCTGCCATCTGTTCACTGATGTCATACTATAAAGTTCACTCACAAAACTGCTTGTTGGGAAGTCCAGGGTTGTGCTAGAGAAGTTTTGTTTATGAATAAATATGCTGGCACCCCTTGAGTTTTTGGGGTTGTTTTAAGGAATAAATTTCATTTGTTTTAGAGCTCAGATTACTGTCCTCACTATACAAAGATAATGACCAATGTTTTCTGGAATTATTGGAGATTTTGACTCTTTCTATTATGGAGGAATAGCATGGATGGAATAACTGTTGGACATCTTGAGAGAGAGAATCCAGGAACTGGGTTTTCATAAAGTGCAGTACATTTGTCTTCTGGAAAATAGACTCAGTCCAGCATGCTAAATTGGGCATCCTAAATTATTAATTTATGCCTAAGAAAACACAGGTCAGATCTGGTTAGGAAGTGAAAGGGGAAGGGAGAGAGTTGTGTCAGTGGAAAAAGATAATTTCATTTGAAAGAATGAGAGAGAGAAAAGAAAGAAGAGAGAGAAAGTCAGAGAAACAAGCAAGCAGATATCCCTCCTCCCCCCATCTCTTCGCCCCCCCCCCCCCCCCCCCCCCCCCAATTTCCCCACTTCAATTTTTAGAAAAACGCACAGAAATTCCAGGTGGGAAATGAAAATGTTATGGTTTCAACACTTCCTCTCTCCCAGGAAGAAGACAATTGTACTTGGAAATGGCAACAAAAACATAATGGAAACTTGATGTCAGTGTACTGCTCTGGCCAAGCTCAGCCTTGGCCAGAGCACACTCCCGGTCGTGTATCATCACCAGTGTCTGGTCTTTCTGAACTCAGAGCAGCCCACACCTTTCCTTCACCACTGTAGTCACAGCAGCACCAAGGAGCATTAACTGCCTCCTCCCCTGTTGCCCCAACCTTGGCCAGCCTGCTACTCCCCAAATGCATCCAGTGAACCTGCTCCGTCGGCCTGGGATGTGGAGACTGCATGTTCTGAAAACCAGGTGGGCTGGACCGGCAGGAATTAGAATGTAGCCTGGGCCAGGAGTGGTGAGGACACAAATGCAGTCAGAGGAAAAAATTCCTGGGCTTTGAGATTGTGTCAGGTTTTGGGGGGAAGTATAAGAGCAGGTGTCCACGTTGGGTAGGGGTAGGAAGCTGGGGACGTCAGAGTCGTGCTGGCTGGTGTGGGGAGCTTTTGTCATCCCCACATGAGGCGAAGGCAGTGTGACTCCTGACCCACACCCTGTGTGTGTCTGTAGAGAGGGTTTCCCATGGGATTTCCTTGCTGGGAAGACATGCTAACATGGCTCGGTGAGATGTGAACTCCTCGTATGCACCATGGAGCTTGGGAAGAAAGGCTAGCCCATGAAGGCGTGTGGCTACAGGCGTTTCTTGGTGTAGACCATGAAACACTCTGGGCACAGACAGAAGCTGCTTCTGAGCTTCTCCCCCAGGACTTGCTGCCAGATCATCCATGGTACCTCAGCTTTTGTGCTGTGATCTTGAGTAGGATCCTGTAGCCAGTTTCTGTTTCATGACCAGACTTGCAGCTTGTTTCTTTACACACAGAACACTGATGCTAGCACAGGAATAAAATAGTAGGACTTTGGGAAGAAAAAGAGCAAAAGACCCTGTCTCTTTAGAGAAGACAGGGAACTTTGCTTGCTTTTTCTTTCTTTTTTTTTTTTCTTTTTTTTCAGGAATACAAGGGTCAGGAAAGTTTCCCTGGCTATGAGGCTGGAGAAAGTAAGATGCCAGAAGGGGAAGAGCTATTTAAGCTGAAGTAAAAATGTTTCATACCAGAAGGCAAAAAGATAAATGTGGCCAGCAATAAACTAAAACTGGAAAGGAGAGAATTTCTGACCATTTGAGGAGTAAACTTCTGGCCTCCCCAGAAGAGGAGTAGGGATGAAGAATCCAACTTGCCTTCTGGTGGAGCTTTCCCCTGTATGAGAAGAGGACAACATGCTTATTAGAAGAAGACATGTGGTCCCAGGAGGACTGAAAGGGATATGACGTCCCCATGTTTTCTGTTCTCCTGGCCCACAGAACCGAAGTATTTGGCCATGGTTTCTGAAGCATCTCCCTGCTGAATCCAACATCGTTGCCTATCTAATTTGGAACACCACATTTGTAATTAAGTCTCGGGCAAGATCTTTATTCAGTAAGTGGCCCTAAAAAGTATTTTTTTTTTGTCCTTGGCCAAATCCCAAATCACTGAAGAAAGCAGCGCAGAAGCTAAAAATTAGTCAATTTAATAGAAAATGGGAAATGTTCCTGAGTCAAGTGTGCATCTGTGCCTCTTTATATATCCTAGTCTAAATATAGGTGCTCTGGAGGCTTGCTACAGACGACTGGAAAAAGGAAGGTGAAAAGAAAGAACCCACTTAATTTCCTCCTGCCCTTCCTCCAGCCTTCTCAGTGTTTGCAACCCCCGTCCCATCCGTGCCAGTTTAACCCCTTGAAGGCTCTGCATAGTGAAGCCACAAACCTGGGAGGATTGGAGGAAATCCCACCTGCAAAGTCAAGTGGCAAGGAAATGCTTTTCTTTTTTAATCGCTGTGCTTAATCCTGCCTTTTCTAAACACTGTTGGAGGCTGGAGTTCGTAATTTATTTTCTTAAATTACCATAAATTGGAATTTATGGGCCAGGTGATTCTCTTTGAAAAGGGTCCTTGTGCACTGGAGAGGGGAGGGTGGGGCCAACCTGTCAGCAGGGAGCTTTTGGACTACTCCAAAAGCAATTCTTTGTTTTTCTCTCTTCCCATCAATGTTCCCCCATAGAAAAATAAATAAATAAGCATTCAACCTTCTTTTAACAGCTGCCCACAAAGGTTCTTTTCTTAACTCTTTTTTTTTTTCTTTTTATTGGTTCTTCTGATTTCTTGGCACAGCAAAGGAGGAATAAGAGAACTCTAGAGACAGCAGGATACTTTTAGAGACACCTTGCTTTCAGTGCTTCTTTTTTTTAATGTAAAGCATTTTGGGGAGCTAGTAGGTGGGCTTTTTTTTCCCCAAGGAGAACTTTAGGGAATAGCTCAAGTCTTGGGACTTGCAGTTTACCCCTTTTTACCATGAACCAATTACCTTGTTTTTGCTGAGGAGGAGAAGGATATTGTTTTATGTTCCCAACAACACGAATTTCCTTGGGTTAAGTACTCTGAGCTTCTCTGCATTGCATACTGTAGGCCTTTTAGTGAGGTTTATGCTAACATGTTTTACCTTGTGCTGCCTGGGGCTAAGAAAGGGAATAAATTGCTTTCTGGTTCTCCTATGGATTGGACAAGGTGTAATGGGATTAAATTGCCCTGAGAAAGAGTCAGGTTAGACATCAGGAAACACTTTTTCGCAGTCAGAATAGTTAAATGCTGGAATACATTGCCTAGGGAAGGGGCGGAATCTGTGTTAATAGAAATTTTTAAGAAGAAGTTAGAAAAATATTTGGCAGAAATGTTTTAATAGAGCAGAATTCTGCCTTAGGACAGGGGATTGGACTCAACTGGTGTTCCTTAGCCCTTGTTTCTCCTCTATTAATTCATCCAAGGATGACTTCACCTTTCTGATCCGGGAGGAACTACAGTTCACCTAGTGCAATGTTTCTACAATAGATTGCACTTCCAGCCTATTTCAAACACTGAACCGTGTTACTGTCGTCATCCCTTCTCCCTCAGGCCCCCGCCTCAACTTCCTTGCTTGCTCCCACATGTGGAAATGAGTGTATATACTGGAAAATTAGGTTGTTCCAAAGTTTCCTGGCTACTGCCTGATGCCTACCAGACCATGGACCACAGACTGAAGAATGCTGGCTGCAGTGACCTCCTGAGGTCCATTCCAGTCCTAATTCCTCTGCTGCTAGCAGCACTCATGCGATTCATCACCATGGCTTTATTGACGCATGATAATTTGAGCCTTGGTAATAATTATGCTCCTGAAGCCTGGGAGAGAAAGGACTGTTCATTGGTGAGACTGACAGCCTGGAAATGGGACAAATAACTTAAAAACCATGGCCCTTGGTAAACCTGCTGTTAGGAAGTCCATTAGGTCCAGACCTTAAGATACATCCTCAGCTGAAATCAGATAGCCTGCCTTTCCAGCCTCCAGACAGGTGTGCCATTTCTGTCCATGAACAAGGGAGATATCTGAGAAATCACATGCTAACAGAAATTACTTGCAGAGGCATTGACTGAAAATTGAAAAAGCCACAGATAAAATCAGTATAGTTGTCATTTGTGCTTACTTGTTCACATATCTAGCCAGGTTCTTCAAGGGTTTTAAGGTGTGATGTAGTACTTCTGCTGATTTGTATGAACATCCAAGAGAATATAAATCAGAATATTATGTACCATTCAAACTTTCATAGTTTCTCTATAGAAAGACCTGCCAAACAGTTTTAAGAAATGTTTGGCCTTCTTGGGACCCAACTGACACCCATAGAATAATGAGCTGAGTATTTCCAGAAGAACCTGAGAGAGACCTTGCCATTTGCTCCAGAGCTGGCTCAACAGTTGTCGTCATCCGAGTTATGCTTGATACTGGATATATATCTGGCTACCCAAAGAGGTGGCACAGCTCACACAGTCCTTTGATAGACACTGATTTTTTTTCCTGCCAATCTCACCATCATCCACGCTGAGGGCATCTGCTGTATCCAAATCAATATTGCATGAGGCATGGCTCTCCATCCAAAGCCATGGTGGTTCCCATTCACCAATTTCACTCTAATGTGTCACCTGTTCTGCCTGTCCTCTGCCCTTGTGTTGTGCCCCTCGGTCACCTGGGTGTAATAGTTTCTGGGTGTTCCCTGAGAGACAGGAGCAACACGGCCCAACAGACCTAACTCCAGGAGTCTGAATGGAATATACAAAATCAAACAAGATTCTTATGCACTGAAAGTGGTTTGTTCCTCTAAGTGACACAGAGAACAGCTTCTTTCCCCCTGCCCTGGGTTAGGGACACTTTAGATACAGGCCTGGCACTGTCTGGGATATGTTTGTGAAGTCCGTCTGCTCCTTTCTTCCCACATAAAATCTTTCAGCTTTAATGCCGCAATTCCTGTCTCAAAGATTTGTGCTCCTTCCTTGTGTTCAACACCACTGGACACAATTTCCAGTAATTTCTGGAAGAGTCACATGCTTGCTATTCTTCTGACCCAAATCCAAGGTGACAAGAAGTATAATTCCCCTGCAAGTTCCCAGCAGCTAGTGACCTGAAAGACCTTTGAATCCAGCAACTCATTTCTCCTTTGCCTTTGGGCTGTGTTTTCCTTTCACTCTACATGGGAAATCTGGAAGTTTCCCAAGGACAGGAAAGATGAGACATGGGTGAATGTCTGCAGGATGGAGAGTGAACAGTGTCCGAAGAGGGATGTCAGATCACACACTCATGAGAAAGCTGACTGAGCAGCTGATGAAGGCACTGTGGCTTCAGGTCTGAACTAGATTCAGGATTATAATTTTAATAAACCTTTTTTCCTAATGAAGCCAGGCTTCTGAGCAGTGCAAAGGCTAATGGAATACCCATTCATTTTTGGCATCCAGGAAAGGGATTTGTTGACCTACATAGAGGAAGGATGATTCTATAGGGCAGGCGTTTGGTTGGGACGCTTGGGACCCTCTTCAAGTTTTGCCACAAATGCAAAACACTTAGGCCAAGACTTTCAAAAGCAACTGATGAAAGAGGAAGGAAAGTAGCTCAAAATGGTGATGTCCCCACCCATTTAAAATGGAAGCTGGCTTGCTTTGGGGACAGATGACAGAAAGGGTTGGCAAAGAAGCCCAAAGGCAACAAGGTATGAAGAGACTTTCTAAATAAAGTCTTCACACTTTTGCTCAGGAAGTATGATGGACTGGGATGACAGAAGGCTTGAAACCGTCTCAGTGGCCTTTAAAGATAGAAGGTCCTTTGATGAACCTCCGGCAAGGTTTATTTTTTAATACTTTTTATCTGATGCTTGTTTTTCCATAACAGCTAAGTAATGACAGGCTGCCAAACCCCTTGCTAGATACCAGGAAATACACTTGGTGAAGAAGTCATGACTCATGATATAATCTCTTTCGCAAACTTGAATTCTGTTTGTGCAAGTGACTTTTCTGATGCTTAATACAGTGTTGCGCTTACATATCTTAGCATTGACTAAGTATCTCTTCTCTAATGGGTCACCTATTTGTATTCAGCTTGAAGTGTTTTGAGACCTCTGCTAACCATTTTTGGTTGCTCAATGTCTCTAGTAATTGACTCAAGGAGACACCATTCAATCGTGTAAGTCTTGTCTCCTTAGCAAAATGAGGTAAATATTTATGTATGTATTTGACTGCTTTTAGTCATTAGGATCTGAAAAGTAAGAGATCCACTAAGACCTGCAGGAGGGTAAAGTCAGTGCCTCAAAAAGGTCAAACTCAGAGCTCCTGTTACATGTCAGAGCCTGCAAGTATGGTCTGGGTACTTATATCAGTGGTATGAGCCATTGAAGAAAGGGGCAACAAGAGTTCTTAAGAAGCGAGGCCCTTTCTCATCCCTCTGCATTGCCTGTCCTGAAAGCAGTAGTCTGAAAACTGCTGCATGATTTAGAGATTACCTGCACAGCCCAGGCTCTGACTTCCTTCCCAAGTGGGAAGCACAGTGGGAAAAGGCACCCTGAATTCACTCTGCCGTGATGGGGGACGCATGGGGTTCTTAGTGCCTCCTCTGACCACAGACGTGTTTGTATAGGAGGTGCCTTTACACCTGCTGCCTTCTCAACCCTCATTTTGTGTGAGATTCCCTGGTGGGTAGGGTACCCTTTGCTGGGAAGAGGCAGGAGTGAGAAAAGCAAGTAACTATCTTTCAAACTTAATTTGCATGACAGTGTTGGCCTGAATACCCAGGGAGTTTTCAAATGTGACTGCAGCAGGGTTTTTGTGGTTGATTTGTTATTTGGTTTTGCGCCTTCTTTTTCTTCCCTCTTGATCACTTTGTCTTATGTGTGTCTGGTTTATTTGCTCTTCATATTTATACAAAGCACAGATTTACTGGAAAATGGGCTATCATCATGACTTTTAGGTCTTCCCTGTCAGCATGGGACTGTTATCTCCCCTGAAAGGGAAAGAGTCATGACATGTCTTTGTCCCCATGAGCACTGCAGCTGCCCTGGGCTCTGTATGCTGATCAGCCCTAAATCATGAGGAGTACCTCAGGGCCACATGCTCAGGTGCTGTGAGTGGATACAACCCCAATGGTTTCCAGATCAGAGGCCAAATAAGTAAGTCCTCAAGCTCATGCATCTGCTTATGGCTTCTGTAAGTAAGCAACTGATTAAATCCTCTGGAGCATGCCAATGTCTGTGCAGAACTATTTTGCTAAAGGAGGGGAGGGCTGGGAGGGGAAGGCACTCTCTGAATCTTTGGGGAACGGGAATATGTTGTAAATAAAGCTACATGCCATTAATTAACTTAGCATAATCACCCTGTAATTACACTGATAATCATTTATCTTGGGCTCAGACCAAAAACCCTAATGGGGAAAATCCATCATATCCAATTTTTGTCCAGATGCTTAATTCCTCCACTAAACTAATCCTAACGGTCTGTCAGCTTCATTATGGGGCCATTAGAGATAGAAACTAGAAAGTGCTCTGATCATCTGCCTCCCTGCCACGCTTGTCCTAAACCGTGGGGAAAAAGGGTGGAGGGGAGCTGGAAAACTTGGGCTGCCATATTTCTGATGGACATCATGAATAGTTGTGCAAAAAATTGTTGGCAATATTTTAAAAGGAGAGCACAAGTAGGCAACTAACTGGTCATTCTGGCACTGAGTGAGGAAATCTAGGCGCTGATGTTAACCCCAGGTGAAGGGCTGGCATGAGGCAATTGTTGCTTCTGTCCTTTTAAAGCCTTTGCGGAGATTCAGGTCTGGCGGCATGAAAAATGGGAATGGAATTAGGCTTCCTGGAAAGAAGTCATTTCAGTTGTTGCAAAACTTGATCTGAAGTGCCATGACTTTAAAGTAGCACTTTAGGTATGTCTTGCTTTGACCACTTTGCCATTACAAGGACGTTATAGAACAAGATAAAAAAATTGTCTATAGGTTACGTGAGGAATGGATAACAACGAATTTGGACATTCTTCTATTCCTCAGCTTGAAGCTGCTGCAATTACCTGTATAAAGTTAGAATGGATATAATTATTGCAAGCCCTGAATGACTGAATAATTGATCAAACAAATTATTAACTTAGAGTGAAAGAAGGTCTTGACCAAAGCACATTAACTCTTGTGGTTTAAACTGTTAGCCTTAAAGATCTTGTCTTGTTATATGACCAGATGATTTTATAGAAATCTTCCCAGTCTTGTCTTCTTAGCTTGCAAAAAATGTAATGCAAGTCTGGACCAGGTAGGTTGGTCTCTATTTTGCAATTCTCTTTTTTTAGGAGAGAGGCACTGCAGAATGAAGTCCTGCTTTGAAGGTGGAGCTCTTGTTCCACAGAGGAATTTCAATGCTGGCAGCTTCTGTTTCATTTAGGACCTACACCCTGTTGCTTATTATTTCCTGGTAAGCATTGGTAAAGAGGTCATCTCCACTGGAGAATGCATTCAGCTCTCTGCAGTTAATTATGGCTCTAACAACGAACCAGTCTTCAAGGTCCTGAAACGCATCACTGCTTTCTTGAAAAACAACACCTATTTCACCTTCAAATGTATTCATGCTGTGCTCCTAAAATGAATTCTATTCACCTGCTCCCTCATACCTTGCTTTTATTTTATTTCAGGAAAAGTAATATTTATATTAAGGAATCCCAAACTAAGCAAAGCACTGCTTTTATCCCCTCAACAGGGTTGCACTGAGATTAAGTTTGTTCTCATCCATGTAAAATCACAGATCTATCTTCTTGAACAGCTTCTTTGTGTAAAAAAAATTGGTTTCCACATTCAGAGAGGGATATATGGTCCTATGTGCTGTATTTCAAAGTGGTCCCAAAGAACTGTACCGAGCCCCAGAACATGAGTCTGTCTTCACCATGGAGCCAGGGCAATAAAGGGAGAGCTGTGCTCATGGAACTCTGGAGGCAACACTGCCGAGCACTCTGTGAGCTGAAGAAACACCAGGCATTGCTGTTGGTCCCTGCAAAGTCTGAATCTAGGGAAGGGACAAGCATGTAGGAGGACGGAAAGTCACACTGGGAAGTGATCTAAGGACTAATTGAGCCAGAAGGTGTCTTTGAATTTTTCTTCCATTGATTTGTCAACAGAGGTCAGCATTACCTTCCTCTTCATCCCTGCTTTCTCTTCATCGGCCCTTTACAATAAAAAGGCTGAAAAGGCTGGGAAAACCCTCGAGTTTGGCCAGGCTGTTTTACCTACCAGAGATCTTGCTTCTGTTCTGGTTGTTCAGTCCTGGGGTTCCTGTTCTGGGAAGGAGGCAGACGGCTCCACAGGCAGATCAGGTCAGGAGCTGTCACTGCTCAGGCCACCTTGTGGAAGAAGCCAAAGCAGAAAGATGAAAAATTTATGTGTGAATGTGTTCAGGAGTATATGGCTTATCATAAGTGACCCCTCTCCCACCTGTTCCAGCTTGTTGGTTGGCTTTGGGCTGCATTTAACTCTGCCACTCCCTGATGCTTAACAAAGTTTTCCTAGAAATTTTCTGTCCTCTCCAGAAAGGCATGAAATCCTCTCGCTTTCTTCTCTCCTCAGGCACACGCACAGGACAGAGGTGATCAATGGAGACCTTACCGGCTATTTATTTAACAAGGGAAACAAACCTAAACACAAAGAAGGATGGTTAAAAAAAGAATTTTTAAACAAACTCCAAGAACAGCAGCTGATCCTTCTCTTTTGTAAACAAGGCCTTACTGTAATCTTTTTAACTCTTGCCACAAGCCAGATTTATCTTTGGACATCCTGCCCAGGAATCACTGCACTTTACAGCAGAATAAACATTCAAGAGACCCAGCCACATGGACACACACAGAGAAGGAGATAGAGGGACATGGAGATCAAGAAGGAATTGGAGATCAAGGTAGTGCAAAAATGTTTAATTATGAGGGCAAATAAAAGAGAAAAAAAACCCAGTGAAATCAAATCCTTGCGCTGATTGTGTGTGGGTGGATAACTCCCTTCCTTCACACGCTCCTTATCCACTGGTGCCGCACACAGCATGCGAGGACTTCAACTCCTGTGCCTCCACGTCATCTACTTAAATCACTGAAATATATACAGAAAAAAAAGCTTTGAGATAAAGCTGGCACAGGGGAAGACATGCAACTTCCCCAGCAGAGCTGTGGCAGTATGACAAGCGCTTGGGTCCCAGCCAGTGAGCTGAAGCAACTGAGACTCAGGCCCGAAGATGAACTGAGCTCTTTGGTCCCTACAGAGACCTGCTGCAATGACTGCAGGAGGGGGGGACCCTCTGCTTGCAGATCATGTGCATTGCTGCACACACACAGCCTTGGGGCCACCCCACTGAGCCACTGAGCACCCCAGTGGGACAAGGAAGCACCCAGTACTGTTCCTTTTTATTTTTAAAGTGCAAACTTCTGGGCAAATGCCCAGGTATTCAAAGCTGGGTGCAGTAAATAATGAAAAATTAAAGTTCATTTGTGATACAGTTATGCTGGGATCTTCTCTATACCACCAGCAGAATGAAGCTCAGAGTTTTGCAAAAGGTTTCTATTAGATACTGTTTTCTACTACTACTACTTCTACTTCTATTAGATAGCTGTCTTAGTAAATATTGAAACAATGAGTGTGAATACAGAATCTGATGCTGGCGGGCAGTTGTATACTGACAGTTGCCCTTGATTGATCTGAAAATACAAAGCATTTCCACATTTTGGCAAACTCTAAAATAATCTATTTCGTCTATCCTATCAGGGCAGGTAGGCATGAGGCTATAGACCAGCAGTGGTTCAGATCCCTGATGTTGTGGAACAGTGGGTGTGCAGAGGACTTCTGTGCTCTTAAGGGGTTCAGGGCTGTACAGGATTGATCAGGAAGACACGTGGCAACATGGAACTGAATAGGAAAGAGACGTGAATGAAGTATGTTTGCACTGGGCATAAGTTCTTGCTCTCTCCAGCCTGGCCACAGGCCTGGACAAAGAGATTCCCAGGGCCGACCATCCACTGCCAGCATGTCATGAATTACTGATAAAATTCATTTGCTCTAGCACTTGTGCCCGGTGCCAGCTTCTGGCCAAGAGTGACATCATTTTGTCTGTGATCAACATCAACATCAAAGACAGGGAAGGGAGGCCTAGGAAACCCACATAAATCTGAATGACAGCAAACAAAGATGTGTCATCAGCTCTGGAGATGGCACCGTCAGGAGCAAAGTTTTATTACCACTTGTTTGGAAGGACCTGTGTTGAACCAGCTTGTTCATGGCTCCACATAATGCGGTTGTCCTGCGTCCCTGACAGTGGAAAAAGAATAATTATATTGCAGTGTCACATATTTCCTCCCTCTTCAGTGGGAGAGCTAAAAAGCAACAGGAAGTTCTCCAGCTCTGAGAACCATATTTTTGTCATTTTTTCATTGGGGAGCTGCTGTTTGTATCAGAGCTCCCAGATTCGTGACATGCCATCAATGGGGGCTTCCTCTGGTTTTCATTTGCTTCCTTACAGATGCAAAACTTGGGGCGTCTTCACAGGCAAGCTGGAGGAATGAGTCTGTGGTGGAAAGGATGGTGCCTGTGAAATGGTTTCTTAAAATGGAGTCCAAAGACTCAGGCCGTTATCCTTGGGTGACCTGGCAAGGACTGAGCTCCCTCATAGCTGACGAACACGTGATATGATTGTTGTTGGGAAAGCTGCAGCTGCGGGATAATGGCCTGAAACTTTTTACTGGGGTAAATTCTTTTCAGTTAACATTCTTCTTTGCTTTTAACTCAAAAACCTTCTTAGGATTTTTTTTTTTTTTTTTAAATTTTAAGTCTTTAGTTTGGCTTTATGGTTTCATGCAACAAACCAGATATATTTTTTTAACTCTCTAGATCTCTCCAGTGCCTCCAGAGGATGCATGTTGACTCACAGACATTTTTTTTCCTTTTTTAAGCTAATTCTGCCTTTTTTTTTTTTTCAGCACATAAAGCTATAAACAAGCGATGAAGAAATCCATATTTTAAAAATAGATGGAGACGGTCAGGGCATGTGTTCTGCTACTCATGCAGAAAAGAGGAGCATCTGGTTTGAAGAGAAGGCTTCAATGGCTCGAGCAGCAATTTATAGTCATGGAGCTGTCAGCTTGCACCTGCCCTACAGGCAGTAAAGGAGACAGGGAAAAGGATTTTTTTTTCTTTTTTTTTAAACTCAGAGCTAACCAACAGAACCCATTCTCATGCCCCAAAGACTCTTAAAATGGCCAAATTAAAACCTGTCATGATGACACGGTGGTACAGCAGCTAATGTGTACTTTTCTGCCATTGCCTTTGACTGATCTTGAAAATGACTGGCTTGTAGGCCAGGAATGTGACTTACAAGGAATGAGAAAAAGGAATTGGACTGTGGTGCCCCATTGGCTGTGGTGAGCCTCACAAAACGTCTCAGTTCTGCAGGAGAGAGGATCTGACCTCTCTCTTTTCCCTACCAGAATTCCCGCACCTCTCATCCTCTGCCTGTGCCCATACCTGCACCCTACACCTGGTGTCTGAACCCAAGACTCAGTGTCTGTTCCAGCAGGAGACTTCATCCTCCAATACCTCTCACTGGGATAGATTTCCTGCTAGAGAGAAAAAGGAGCCCAAAATGTCAGCCTATAGGAGAAAAACCTTATCAGCACAGCAGATTTTCCTTTCTGTGAAGAACACAGCTGAATTGCTTTCCACAACGCCACTGGAAGCAATGATTGAACAAAAGGACCAAACTGGGGTCTGGAGCAGGAGTAAAGTTTTAGTTGGGTTCAGGTTCAGAATCAATACTGAACTTTGCAGGTAAAGTTGTCAAGAATGCAATTCTCATCCTGTCAGACTCCCAGAGGGGACTTAAATCAAGAATGTTAGATTGATGCAAATGATTGAAAACTCAGATGATATGTAGAATGCAACTTCTGAATTTCTTGACTTCTGAAATATCAAAGTAACTATGTGGGAATCTTCTATTTTGGTATAGTTCAAACATAATACTACACATTCTATATAGAGACATAAAAAGGCTCAAAAATTCATGTTCGTACTATTTAAATGCTTTAGCGTGTGAAAAAAAGTAGTTCAAAAGTAGTTCACATAAATTACAAGCTCCATGAAGTGCTCCAATGAAGTCCAAATGAAAGTCTGATTTCAGAATTATTTATTCTCTATGAAAACATATTCCAGCAAAGCATGTCTGTTTTGACAAAATGGCATTTCCTAATGAAAAAAATACTCATATTTCTCACTATTTTATCTTTTCTGCTTGTTGACCTGTTCATTTTTCATCTCAAATCACATATTCCTCTTTAAGGGAATTTTTCTTCCCTACAGTCCATTGGAGACAAGTAAGTGGCAATTAACTTTCTGTAGTAAAATGTCAAATCTCTTGTAAAGTCTCTTTAATCATGTATCTCATGCAAAATGTGACTTGTCAGAAGAGATCTCAAGCAAGAGATATCGCCCATAAAAAAAATGTAGTCATGTGCCAGGAACACAGAGATAGAGTCCCAAAGGTAAAAAAAGCAACCAGTGAAAGACTCAGCTAGTCCTGCAGAAGCATCATTTCGCTTTGGCCTGGGAAGTAAAACACCCAATATACCATTTCCTTTCTAAACTAAGAGGAGCAAGGATTAATCAGCCCTTGAAACAGTAATAATTTAAGCAAACGGAATGCCAGCAATGCTTACTTTCAGGAGAAAGTTTATAGTGCTTATATCCTGTCTGCTTTACTTTAATAAAATGTAAAATACTTTCAAATAAACTATATTTAATGGACTAGAGATACATATCCTCTGGCACCTTTTTCTCCATGTTCTCATCCTGGTTGCTGTATAATTCCATATTTTTTATGTTGTGCAATTTCAGTGTTTGCTCTCTCCTACTTTGCTAGGATTTTTTTGTGGGCTGGATTTCATGTTCAAATAGGGCAGTAACTTTGCTCCTCTGGAAAGGAACAGTGGCGAGATTGAAAAGGTCGAATCTGTATCCCACAGGCTTGTTTTGCTGTAGCTATATCTTTTTTCAAAGTTCACATTGTTCTTCATCAGAGAGCACTAAACCCCACACACTGGATGCCAACACAAAAGTGACGTGTTCATGGTTATGTTTCTTGTCAAAGATAATAATAGAAAATATAACTGGTTGACCCACAGTAACTGACTGGAAGTCACACTTCTGTGCTCAAAATTATTTACAGATCTTATTTATTGTGGTTGGGCTCAAAAGATACCAGTGTGCTTTTCTGATAGACCTTGGGAAGGCCTTGAACAAGACAAGGATCCCACAGCAGTGAAGGGAACTATCCATGAGGGCTGCTTATCACTGGTGACAAGACTTTCATGCCAGAAAGCCTTTGGGTCGCCAGGGTAGGAAGGGACAAGCCCCAGACTTGGAGGTGCCTTCAATGACAGCAGAGGAAAGGTGCATGAACTGCAGGCTGAAGAAGATACCAGTAAGATATGAAGTGCCATCAGCTGCCCATGTGAATGAAGCCTCTGCAGCTGGCTCTGCTTTATTCCAGAGTCACTTTAGTTTTAAAACCATAGAAACCTGATGTCTGTATTCAGCAGTTGGAACCCAAGAGTGGAAATGTTTTGCAATTGGGCAGTGGGGAAAACTTTGTTGGCTTTTTCTTCTTCTTCTTCTTCTTCTTCTTCTTCTTCTTCTTCTTCTTCTTCTTCTTCTTCTTCTTCTTCTTCTTCTTCTTCTTCTTCTTCTTCTTCCTCTTCTTCTTCTTCTTCTTCTTCTTCTTCTTCTCCTCTTTTGCACAACTTGGTTAAAATACTGCTCTAAACCACTGGTGACAGCTCATCACTTGAGCACTGAGAAAAGCAGATGGTTTGATGCTCTTGGTAGACACACATTCCTGACACGCTTGCTCTGTGCCTGGCTCT
This sequence comes from Monarcha castaneiventris obscurior, assembly GCA_026261815.1. Taxonomy (NCBI): domain Eukaryota; kingdom Metazoa; phylum Chordata; class Aves; order Passeriformes; family Monarchidae; genus Monarcha; species Monarcha castaneiventris. Next base: position 7,541,442 of record JAMPIT010000467.1, read on the forward strand.
TTGAGACTTTGTCTCCTGAGCATGTGATGCTCACTCAGATCCACAGTTTCTCGATGTGGTGTTGCCTGCAGCAACAGGCACTGGAAGGGTCTTTCCCAGAGAATTTGACTCCCTCACAGCACCACAGATTGGTAGCATGTCCACATTGCTAGAGTATACTAGCTACTGATGACACCAGGACTGAGCTCTTTGCCAGCATCTCCACACTCACCTAATGGGTAACGTGCAGGGTCCTATATGGGTATGCAGCAAAGCCAAAATATCCTGAGGGCAAAAAGGATGGTTAGAAAGTCAGACTGTCCTTAAATCCTTTATCCAGTTGTCTGTATTATGGGAAACTCTTTGTATTTAAAAGAAATAGGGAGGTGAGTATCCTTTTTGGTATCCTGGAAGCCTTATCATCTCTGTAAGGAGAAAAACCAGAACAGCTTTGAAAGGCAGCAGTTGTTTATTTCATTCTCTTCAGAGAGCTGTTAAATCTCCATGCACAGTGAGGTTAGTCCCTTAGGCTTTCATCTGGCTATTTTGATGAATTAGCAAAGTCACTGGCAGATGCTGGCTGTGGGGTAAATGCCGAAACTCTTCCTCTCTCCTGACCTCTCCACTGCTGTGCTGTGCTCCCCAGGTGCTCTGTGCCCTAAGATGGAGAGCTTTTTTGCACATCGCTCTTCTCAGGTGTGCACCTCTGATATCTGTATCTTATGTCGGGTTGTAATAGAAGTTGTAGCTTTGGGTAGAGGGTATACCCACCCTGCTTTACAGTCACCCCAGACCTAAACCACCCAGGGGCTTCTGGAAGGAAACAAGGGAAGAGAGGCCAAAGATACGTGTGGATTTGGGTTGTGGGGTTTTTTTCCCTTGTGTCACTTTGAAGAAGAAGAGGACAGCGGCTTGGTGGATGTCTTCAGATAACTGGCTTAGGATGTCCTTGAAGTGGGCTGAGAAAAGGGATAAGGAAAATGTTGAAGTCTTGGGAGTCTTGCAGAAGTGTAGGAAGTGACTTTTAGTTAATGAAGGGTCACATAATCCATCAGTGAGGAAACTGAAGTAAATTCCACATCACATGATGAAAGAATGATCTGCCAGTGTCCAAAAAGAACGTGTTGTTAGAAGAGCAGGACAGCAGACAGCAGGTGGGTATGCCAGCCTCTTATCATAGACACACCTGTGCTGTGAGCTTTGGGCCTTCATTTTGGTGATTTTTCTAGAATAAAGCTGATATTTTCTCTATTGAGAGAGATTTAGGCTAGGTAATGTCCAAATCAATTCTTGCCAGCTGTCTGTGCCTCTGCTGCTGCAGATGGGCACGTAGGGTACATGTCTCTTGCCCTTTAGAAATATGTTGCCCAGAGAAGCCAAAATATAACTAACAAGAAAAAAATGCTCTGCACAATAAAACAGAATGCCATAAAAGTGTCAGCGCTTCCAAATCTTTCCCTGGTGGGTCACAGCAGAAATATCCATCGTTCCTCTGGGGTGTATCTCCTGCCATCTGCTTCTCATTCACTTTCCTCCTCGTGTCACCTCTTGGAAGGATTCTGGAAAGGAGGGCTTGGCACCCACTGCCAGGAGATTTGCATCCTTCATTTTAATTTGAAGGGTTCCCTCCTCTGAGGGAAAAGTTGGCATTATCCAGTGACACAAGTTAAAAAAGGAAAACAAAGGGACACACCCACTTCTGCTGCAATTCTCAGATTGATTTCCGAGATGCAGGTGAAAGGCAAGCCAGGGTTTTCCACTTGGTGGCTAAGAAGAATTTCCAGGGTCAAGTGAGAAACTTCTGTCTCAGTGGCTCATTTGTTTCAAAGCTGGCCTGGCCTGGCCTGGCTCTGTGCTGGAGCTGGGAGACCTGGTTCTTCAAGGCAGCTATGGAAGCATGAAGGCGATTTCCAGACTCTTAGGCTGGCCCAGGACTTCAGGTTACAACACTCCAAAATCCTTACTTGTCCCTGTTGGTGGTGCAGTGGCTGCCTCGTGCCCATTTGGTTCACCAGGTGCCACATCAGAATGGTACCTGCAAAACCCCTGGGGTGGGAAAGGATTGGGTGATGTGGCTTTGGCAAACCGGAGCCCCACACTCAGGGGAGGCAGAGTGGGCTTTTAGTGCTGGTGTGTCTCCACGTGCCTTTGTCTCAGACTAGTCTGGGACATCTTCTCCCTCTCATCCCTGACAATACTGTCGGCCTACTGCTCTAGATGCCTCCCCTCCCAGCCCTTCAGCTGATGAGAAGAGGTCAGTCCAAGAAGTCCTACCTTTTCACCACCCCATCCCGTCACTTTTCCTACCCCAGAACAAATGGGCATTATCTTCCAGCTGGATTCTGCCTTTGCAATTTGCCGTCACATTTCTGGGGCAAGGCGGAGTGTGAGTATTTGCATGTGTGTGTGTGAGAGAGAGAGGGAGGCTGGATAAATCCCAGCACTGTCTGTAGTTACACAAGGTCTTCCTGTGTTGCTGCCCACATAACCTTTGTGATTACAGAAATGACGAAGACATGCTCACAATACAGTCAAATGTCATCAGCCTTGCCATGACTCCTGCACAATTTGCCCATGCATCTGCAGAAGCACAGCAAGGAAGGGGGATGTAATCACATGTCTGCTGTCCAGTCCTTGCTGCCTACTGCTGACAAGGCAGAAAGTTTTAAGGAGTTTTAGGTGTGGTGTTAATGCAGCCTTGGATTGCTGCTTTCTTTGTCTCCCGGATGCATGAAAGCATTTGGATTTAGGTCAGCATGGAGCTCAGCAGTCTCTCTTGTGGAGCTGGGTAGCTATACTCCCCCCAGGGAGCTTCTCCCTGTGCATAAGCCAACAGCTTCCAGGAGGAAAATGGGAGGGAATGGAGATACAAAGTCTGCCCAGAGCAAGGAGGAAGGAGCACAAAGGGGGAAAAGGGAGGGAACAGATGCCATCCATGTGCCTTTGCCGGCTCCTCTCTGACGTGCTGTGATGAGCCCCCATGGCACATGCTGCACTCCTGCTCTCAAGGGAGCTTGAGAGGGAAGCCAAACTCTCCTACAAATACCCTCCATTCTGGCCTTCCCAGAAGCTGGAGATTGGTCTCAAACAGACGTCAACGGGCCAGGCTGGCAAAACGGGACCCTCCCTCTGGTGAAGAAGGACTAATTGTTGCTTTCTGATCCCAAAAGTTCTGGGTTTCCCATAACTGCCTTGCAAGAGAATTAACTCTAACATCCGACAAGTGGTTAATTAAGGCCTTGTGCCTCATTACTTGTCTCTCTGGTGAGCATAAGGGTGTTACACAGCTGAGTAAGTGCCACTCGTGCACTGAGAAGCCAGGACAATCTTTAACACATCCAGCAGGAAAGATGTGTTTTACAGCTAGCAGGAGGCTGTGGCTTCCCCTGCTGCCTGTGAAACAGGCAAGAACCACTTTCTACACCGGCATCAGAGGTGGGGGAACAGTTTGGGGTGCTTCAAGCACTGCAAATTACAAGCTGCAGCTCTACCCTGAAGCCGAAATGCAGTTAGCAAAGGATCTGAAACATTTTGTTCAACCTTGATGCAAATAAACCCCCTCCCTCCCTCCCTCCCCTTCTGAGAGTTTCATTTTAGAGCTGGGGAAAAATGCACTGAAGGAAGAGAGAATTCTTGGCAAGATCTGCAACTGGCTGCCAGCCAGAATCTGGGCTGCAGCAAGGCGACCAGTTTGAAACCAGACTGTCCCACACGGAGGACAGCACTCTACGAATCCGCTGGGATTGCATTCAAATGGCCAGGCCGGGTAGGCTCACCAGATGATGCCGATTAGCATAGCTCAGCATTGCCCCTCTTTGTAAGTGCCAGGAAGTCTGTCCCTTATTGTCTACACAACCAAATACACACACACACACACACACACACACACAGAGGGTCTCTGGGAGGGCTGGTGTTGATGACAGGTTTGAAGGCTTGGTGCAAAAGCTTTGTGCCCAGTGGACTTCTGTGGTGTTTCCTGAGATACTAATTTATATGTTTGTTTCTTTGCTTCTATGAACAAGTTCAAGGGCTTCTCACCTTGGGCAAACAAATAAAGATGATGTTATCAGCCCACGTTTGCATCATACTTTTGTGTGGCTATGTTTCTTTTTGCAAACAAACTGTTTCTAGGTCTGAGTCACCTGCCTGCAGTTTGGATACCACAGTACACAGTGTCTGGACAAATATTTAGACCAGTAAGGTAAAGATACAGGCCCCAGTATCCCTTTTTATGTCCAGCCGTCAGGCTGTCTTTGCTGTCATGCAGCTCCAATCCTTCCCAGTGCTCAGGTTTTGGATGAAACAATAATTAATGCATATAAACATCCAGCAGAGAAGCTAGTAACTGTATTAAGCCATAGATGCAATTTGCTTTCATGCATATAAGCAGGGGAGGCTGCTAGAAGGGGCTTTATGGATCTGTAGCTGAGATTTCAGAGCTTGTCTCAATAGAAAAGTGAGGAAATGCATGAAATGGCAATGGGACGTGCAGGTGAGGAATTGTTTTTCACTGTGAAGTTGCTGGGGACAGTCACAGTGTATCACGGTCATCAGCAAAACAGAGGCCTGGCCCTTAAAAATAATTATTCCACTCCTAACTCTACTAATGCCTACATGTACTTCTTCTGACCTCAGTTTCCCCATCTGGAACATCAGAACCCTGTTCCTCACCTCCTTGTAAAGCACTCTGAGATCTACCCATGGCAAGAGCTATAGTTTAAGTTAGTACCAGCAATATTTTTGCTCCCAAGTGGTATATTCTACTCAAATATTTATATATGTTCAAAAATCAAATATTTGAATTTCTACATTTTTCCATGAATGCTGAAGGAAAAAATTAAATTGAACATACTCTACTTCTGCTAAACATTTAACTACATGCAAAATATTATACTAATTGCAGCATTAATTACCTGTCTGAAAGTATTAATTGCCTTTAAAACCAGATGTGAGCATCTAGACTTAGTCTGGGTTTTGTGGACTCTCGACTTAACAAACGTAAAAATGATATTAAAATTAGCATTGCTGTTTACAGGGATTTTATGGAGGAAAAGAAAAAAATGCCCTTTTTCTTTAAGTTGACACTGATGATCTGTTTCAGGCTTTTTTTTTTTTTTTTCCCTTGCTTTCCTCTCTGCACTATTTTCCTTTGTGCAATATGACAACATTCAAAATACTGAACATAATAGTGATTGCTGCTTTGCACATTTGGTCTTTGGGAAAACTGGGAATATTAGAAATTGTTCATCCACTAAAGCCAAGGGGTGGAACTTGGGTAAAGCTTTTCCTCCTTATTTTGGTTGAGTCTTGGTCACACTCATGGGCTATTAAAACCTGTCCCAAAGGTCTTACGGGAAAAGGACCAGTAAAACAGAGCAGACTCTGAGATTTTGAGTGAGTGAATTTCTGAGCTTGTTTGGAGCTCCTAGACCAGTCTGTAACCATTGCTCATGGGAGGAAAGGCTTTGAGGGTTAACTTTTATGGAAGTTAAGGGAAAAAGAGAAAAAAAAATATTCTTTTGCTTACTGGGTAAAATTCTTCTTTCTCTTCTCCCTTCTCCCCAGTCAGGACAAAATACAGACTATAATTTCTAATGAAATCAGGAAGGGGGTAATAGTTCCTGGAAGAGGAAGAGAGAGACTGTGAGGAGATCCCTGCCAATGGTGTTCAGTTACTACAGAGAGAGCACTGAACAGCCCAAGGAAAGCACTTTGTGGGACAGATTCCTTTGGCTTACTCTTGATTGGATTTTGCTTTTTCATTGGGCAACAAATTTTTTCACTTTCTTGCTCTGAAACGTGTTTCTACCATGCATTTTTAAAGCTGTTCTGTCACAAACAGAACACTCTGTCCCCTACTGCACATCTGCAGAATCAAAAGCCATCCTGTCCCCTTTTCTCTCCCTGCTGAGGTGCTCCGTGGGGTATATTGCCAGGAAGCGGCAGCACTTCCTCAGAAATGTTAATGATACCAATCAAAGCCTGGTTTGCAGGCCCCACACTGAGCCCTGGAAATTCTGGGAGTCAAATAATAGAGATGCCACCACTAAAGATCAGAGGAAGCATCTGGGAGGGGCTGCAGCGAGGACAGCAGCGTGATCTACTGTCTCTTTGTAGTCCCTGAGTGCTCTGACTCCCAGCACTTCTAGTAAGTGATGCTGGAGCATTTCACCTTGTCAGCAAACTCCATTGACATCCCTGCATCCCTGCCCACCAGCAGACAGGCTCAACAATTTCTTTTCCAGTTCAGTGGCCAGGACCTGCAGCATTATAAGGAAAATTTAGATCCTAGCCCCTTGTTGTTTTGCTGCAGTTCTATTTATTGCAGTGGCTGGTTTGAATTTGTAGAGCGCCCAGAGGGTGCTCAGGCATGGACCATTGTGTTCCAGATGCTGGAGAAATGCTAGAAGAAAAAAGACAGACCAGGCCTCAAGCGGTTTATGGCTGAAGAAAAAGCAGAGTTAAGATGTTCTATAGATAGATGGGGAGTAAGCACAAACCAAAGAGCTACGTGTTGGATGTTGCTCAACATCATACTTGGGAGGATGTGATGCTCACAAAGATAAAATAAAAGCCACTGGGAGAGCTAAAAGTGGAGTCTGGATACCCTCACTCCTCCTTTTGCTTTAACTCCAAAGTGAATTTCCTCCCTTTCTTACATCCTGGAATTTCTTCTAACCATAGTGATTAGCTTCTGTGAAGCTGTGGAGATTTTCAGTTCAACTGGAGCCATTTCCCTAGGTCAGCATCTTGTGGAGTATTCCTGGCCCATTCCAGTGACTCTGAGGCTGACAAAAACATCCCTTTCCAAACACTTGCAAGTGATTCTCATGTGCATGAAAACATAGAGGAAGAAGCCACCTCCATTAGCCTTGTTCTCCATTGTGCTTCCTGGTAGCCACGGACATAAGAAGGGATCCCTCCTTCCATGCTAGAACATACTGCAAGAAGAAGGCAGCTCCTGGGTCTGTAGGACAATGGCATGCTGTGAGAAGGAGGTGAGAAGACAAAAAAGAGCAAATTAAATATAAGGATGAGGATTTGCGGATCTGACCGCTGAGAACAGGAAGGGTTTGAGCCCTGAGCTAATGACACAACCCAGTGGGGCACAGACCATGGCTGCTGGGACATTCTGCAGCTGATGGGTTGACAGTATGCTGAGTTGCTCAGGAAAGGCAGGATGATGAGGAGGAAGGGCTTCACAGCTCAGGGAAGGCAGGGTGACGAGGAGGAAGGTTTCACTCCAACACGCATGTGCAGTGCGTGCACACACACACACACACACAGAGTCACAATCCAGAGCTTTGAAAAGGATTAGAGACACACGATTATTCCATTAATTGAAGTACAGGAGAGGGAGGTGTGTGTGCAGGAGCAGGGACAGGAGGGAGAGCAGAAATAACGCAATGCATTAATAAGATAAGAATTAGACAAGGACAAATAATGTATCGTTACACCCCAGAGACAAAAGGGCAGCTTCCAGAGGGCTGAGGCTTACACTCTAATCATCTTGACTTTGTAATGTTATACAAGTAGAGGCATATTCTGTGGCTTGGGAGACTTTGCTGAGTAAAACCCTGCAAGCCACAGAAAAATGCTTAAGCAGCCTTTTAAAGCCTGGCAATGATCCAGCCCTCTTCCCTTCCCTGTACCCCCCTTCCTCTACCTCCACCCCACCACTGTAAGCCAGCCAGAGAAGCAGGAAAACCCTTGAGACAATCTTTATTGGTGACGATATAAAAAGCTTTTAAAGACAATGGGAGGATTAAAGCGCTAGGGTCAGTTGCTACATTCTTGTAAGTGATGAGGGTGCAACAAAATATTTAAGCTTCCATGTAGCCAAAGGCTTTGGATTCAGTGAGAAAAAAGGGAGCTGTTAGGAGGGAAGGGCTTCTGACTGTAAGATTTGACTTGGCTCTTGATGCAGTGGGGCTTGGCCCTTGCATGCTTTCCCCCAGCTCCCGATGAAGGTGGGGAGAGGACGGAGTGAAGGGTCAGGCAGTGATGAGCAGCATTTTGATGGGCTGTGACCTTGGCACTCAAAGGCCATCTTGCAGCAACCCTCACTCCTAAATGTCACCCCAGTGCTCCCGATCTGAACACGCTGCCCTTGCTGCTGCTGCTGCTATTTCAGGAGATGGCAGCCCCCTCTACATTTGCCTGGAGCCACCAGTCTGTAATTTGAAACAGCAAAATCCATTCTGGTTGGACTTCCCACTTCAGGATAAGGCAGGGACTGTTCTCTCTCAGCTGCACAGTCACTCAGCACTTCCCCAGCTCTTATCTGCAGCACCCCAGCTCTCAGCTCCTTAGGATAAGTGCAGTACAGGGAGCTCCTGACTGTACCAGCAGCTCCCCCTGCCCTGACATCGATTAAAGCCTGCTCAGATCCCAGGGCTGATGTACACCTCCCTCCTGCTGGCACTGGTACTGGCACTGATGGAGGGAACCAGTGCCAAGGAGAAGCAAGTTTTAATGGTATGAGGTAAAGCTGTAAACTTCCGGGGAAAAAAGTTAAATAAATAAATAATCCAGGTATATGCTGAACTGCATAGGGTATGTGCAGAACTGGGTGGAGAACAGAAATCAGAAAGCCTGATGTGGCTCTTCAGCTTGGCTCGGATGCTGAGTGAGTCTGGCAGGACTAAAACTACCCTGAATGGTGGTCGTCCCAGATGAGTTTCCCCATGGTTCCTGGTACCAGTGCTGCTGCAAGCCAGGATTGCCACAGCCAGCAGAGTTTCCCATGTCTGTGAGAAAGGGTTTTCTGAAAGGTTACTGCTGTTGATGCTCTGAGGATCCTCTTGGTAAATCCTTGAGGGGAGGAAAAGAAGACACAGCGTAGCTTTGAAATTGTGAATAGGGCTGTAGTCAGGGGAAGCAGGTCACAGATACCAGGGACTGGACAAAGAGATAAGAAAGAGAGTCAGACATACTTCATGTAATTGAAAATTTCATCAGAATTTTTGAAGACACCTGTGTTTCTTTGGTCAGAAGAAGTGCTGATTTAATCCTGCACTGCTACATTTTCCCTGGTTTCAGGCCCAATGCCCTATTTTCTTAACACCCAAGGACTTCTTGCTCCTGTGGAATATAGCCTGGCTAAAAGGAAGTAAAAAAACTTGATTTCCAGAGACCTACCGATAATTTTACTTCTCTTTTATTTTGTAGAAGGAAGAGGTCTTTTTCTTCATTTGGGCTGTGGTTTATTGTAAATTGTCAAATTTGCCCTTTCTGAGCTTTTGTGGTGGTTTCAGTTCTAAGTGCTTGATCTGTGCATAAATCTCCTGTACCAAACTAGATCCTCAGTGTCTACTCTTCTTTTTTTTTCTTTTGTGGGTTGATGCGCCCTAGAGTTTGCCTCCTTTCCTCCCATCTTTCCACTCTCCCTCCCCGTATTCCTACTGTCAGTTGAGCTAAGAAAACATATTTCTGTTGTCTGTTCTTTATTCTTGTACTCATCATAATGTTCATAAATGTTGGCACATTTTCCAGTTATGATTAAGCTTTGCAAAGAGCAGGAAGAGGGGTGGGAGTAGTGGAACATCTTAGTTGGGTAGGCTTAAGCAAATATGCAAGCATTTCTGCATGTTTACACTGCAGGAGGCAAGAAGGAAATCACTTGATGTGCAAATGGACTTGAAGGTGGTGAGGTTTGGGAGGGTTCTCCTATCCTATGAGGATTTGTTTCAAAGTGTTGGACCCACTCCCGGAAAAAGTTCTGTGTCTCTTCCACATGAAAGTTATCCTTATAGCAGAAAGCTCTGTGGTTCCAGAGAAACAAAGTTGTCAGATATCTTTCATCTTTTGCTAGTAGCGTTGCTATGGCTGGGATGGCAAAAGAAGATCATTGAGACAAGATTTGTCCGGAGAGGGAGAGATTTTCCAACTATAACTAATTCCTGATGCTTCATGTCTGACTTCTCAGCCCCAATCCTCCAGGGAGACTTACAAAATACCCCAGAAATATGTGCTGAAAGCAAGAATCCATAATTCTACCGTATACCAAAAATGGTGACTCCAGAAGAGGTTCTCTGTCACATTATATACATGCATAAAATCATATTTTAACATGCACGCTGCCAATATTAAGCCTTTAGTATCTCAAAGGCAGTAATTGTATACTAGTGGACACAGACAGCCCAGTGCCAACCTAGTCAATGTTCATTTTGCAAACTTCATCTTTTCCTCAAGACCTGAAGGCTCCTTTTCCTCAGAGATGGAAACCTGACTAACATGTGACAATGGTTCAGAGAGCTTGCATGCCCCACTGGTGATTGAGAAATCACCAGCCTTTCTGAAGAGATGGTCACAGTTTTTATTCCCAGCTGTTCAGGTCAATGGCTATTTTACACAAAAGTTTCCCAAAAGATAATGCCTAACATCTTCTGAAGATGAACTTCTTTAGTTTGAAATTTCCAAAGCTATGAAGCCTACATTTCCAGGTATATTGCTGTGCAACAATCCATCTAGTGCAAGAATGATTAACTAACGCCTGGTTGCCTTCTGCCAGCAGCTTGCATCTCCTGAACAATTATCAATAGTTGAAACTCTTACTAATATTTAGTGCTACGTGAAGCTTTCAGTCTGTCCAAATTGTTTCTAGTGAGTTGCTTATTGGTCAGTACAAAGTTCCAGGTGCAGAAAATCAACATGGAAGCTGCAAACAGCAGTTATTTCTCGGTCCTTGCCTTCAGCTTGGTCTTGAATTAATTCCTTTTTTGGGGGGGGGATAGATTCATCCCCAGTTCAGAGACATAGAAATGGTGGGTTCAGGTCCGATTTGGACTGAGAAAATTTAGATGAAGGTCTTAAAATTTTTGTTTAAATAGATTGGCAAACTATACATGAACAAAGTAGAATGGCAATAGTCTCATGCCTTTGCTCCACTAGAAAGAAGACAGGACACATGAGGACTAACTCAGTTTTTTTATGACATTAGGAGAGGACAGCATCCTCCTTGATTATGAGCTGAGAAGAATAGGACTGAAACAATAAGAAGAAATAAATCGAAAGTTATGCTGTATCATTCTTTCAGGTCATTAATTTTTTTATGACCATGGCTGTGTCTACACTTCTAATTCTGGATCCATTCAGAAATTTAAGGACAAACATATCAAAGGGAAAGGAGTACTGAGGCATCTTTTTGGTAAGTGACTCACTTCAGGCAAGATGATTTATCGTGTGAAGAGCATTGTGACACAAACAGCAAGGGATCAGCAGTGAGATACTGCATGTGAAGTGTTTCCATATTTTCTTAGGCTACCAAGTGCTTATGTGCTGGGATCATTCTGTTAACCAGTAGTAGCTAGCAGGGTGAAAATGTGTTGCTATTTTTTAATGGAGCTTCAGAAATCGGACATACTAGTGACCGAGGAATGACAGTTGCATCAGATCCCTTTGAAAAGGGTAGTCTTGCTATTCTTAATTACTTTATTTTGAGTACCCTTTTTTTTTTTTTTCCCAGCTTAGTGCCAGAGGTTCTGAGGCTGTGCATGAAAATACAACACTATGTATAGTACATCTCCACAGATATGTCCCACACTTTCTCAGGTCAGCACTGGCAACACACAAAGCCACGGTAGCTGGAGATGGAAAAGAAGCTAATTAGCTCATCTATCTCTTTTGAAGGCTAACTCCTTGCCAAATTTTAGGAATTCAGACCAATCTAACTGAAATGCTCCAAGCATTTAAGATCTCCTCTTATCTCTTGGGAGACCACTTACAGGTCAAATACATATCAAGAAGCACTATGATAATGTTTAAGCCCCAAATTCCACTTCTTAGCTTTACCGTTTCACTAGGAGCTCTGCTTCCCTGGGCTACCCTAAGTAATTCCTTTCTTTCCTTGACCCTTTCATGCCCTTCACAAGATTAGTGTAGTGCTATTTATAAACTCTTCAAGGCAGAGACTGGATTTTCATTTATCCTAGTACTACAGAAAAAATGTGGAAATTATCACCACAAATGCCTAGAATTAATAGATATATCTCCCCCAAAATGTTGTGATTTCTTTCTCTCCAATAAACTTCTTAATTGAACATTTTATGTGAAGGTAATATAAAATTCAGAAATAATCACTAAGTGGGTCAGTGCAAAGAAACATGATTCCAGCTTCCCAGCTGCTGGCCATGGATCCTTGTTAACGCTCGAAGTTTCATTTGGCCTGTCTCAAACCATCTTTTCAATCTTCTCACTGCATACTAAAGGCAACAGGATCCCGTGGATCTTCAGATCACTTAGCATGACCTGGAAAGTTACTAAAAGTCTTTCAGTGACAGTCTGGGAATCAGCTTCCATCTGCAGATTTATTATCTGCTCAGCTCCATCACAAGGTCTTGCTTAAACATTACCCATTAGACACAGCACCCCTGTCTAATTTTCCATCTGCTTTCCATTATTTATCTTCTTGATGCAGCTACCTGCTGCAGCTGGATGCACCCTGAAGTTTCTTGTTCATCAATAGGTGGCATTTAAAAGGGGAAAATATACCACAGAGCCTGCTGTTTCCTTTCTTTTTTTTTTTTCCTGGATGCCCATGAAATGCTAAAGCACCTGGGGTTACAGGCACTTGGACACATAAGGAACTTTGGCTTGGGTCCCTGCCTCTTGCAGAGATAAGGCATAATGTACATGTAATCGATGTCCAGCCAAGCACCTACAGCCTGGCTACAACTCTGGAGTTGAACTTCCCTTCCTTTTCAAGGGATATTTGGAAGAGTCCTAAAGGGCTACTGAGGGCTGCTGTTAGCACCCATTTGTCCAGGAGAAAAGAGGAGATGGGTGGGTGGATGGATGGATGGATGGATGGATGGATGGATGGATGGATGGACAGAAGGATGGATGGATGGATGGATGGAGACAAACCAGGTGACCGTCAGTGGAAGAACCCCTCATGTGCTTGCAGTTGAAGCATGCACCGTGTCCCTCCCAGTTCTCATTACTACCTGGAGCAAAGGCTGCTGGTAGCATGAAATGTGGTATGTGAGACCTCTGAGGACAGGAAAGCATTGTCAGTAGGGCTCCTCACAGAGTTATGGCCTCATTTCCACAGCAAAATCGTAAGCCCTCACATGTAATAGTTACTCTATAAGGAATGGACCCTTTTTGGTGTCATTATCAGGGTGACTTTTGATCCACAGCCAAGTGGATCAAATCCAGTCCTATAGGATCTGTTGAAATGCTCTTGTGGCACCTGGTTTCTCATTTCAAAGATAGGGTGGTAGCACACAATTCCTTTTACTTTTTTGGTCTGTTTTCTGTGTCCAATGTATCTAGAGCTCATGCCTAAATGAGCTCTGAGAATTAGTCACGGAGCTGGAGGAGTCAGCTTTTTCCTTGCATTCTAATATTTGGATGCTGGAAATACCAGGAGGTGATTAGATTTCATATCTGTTTCTCCCTGTGCATAACTCGCTAAGGTATCAAAAGCAGTTATGGGGAAGTACACGGTCTTACAAATACCAAGAATGAGGTATTTCATTTGGGTTTGCCCCAGTCAGTCTATTTCCAGCCTCATTTGCTGTTCCTTATGGGAACTCTTTAGGAATAAGGAAGCTCAGCCCTCAGAGAAACTAACCAAATTACAATTTTGTAAGGGAAAAATGCACATGGGGATTAATTAGAGATAACACAGCCATTTGTTTTCTAGTGGCACCTTTTTCAGCTCTCCAGAGACAGGGAAACCAGAGTTCATCACCTCCTGCACCGTTGCTGAATACATGGCCTTCAAGAGGAAACTCCAGAGAAGCAACACTAGGTGAAGACTCCAGCTGAGGTGCAACTGCAGGAGACACCATTATCACACTCTGTCCAGCAGCAGCAAGAAAGTGCTTTCAAACAAAAATTACTACGAATTAACATCAGAGTTGAGCCTGAGACACAAGGACTGCATAGCCCTGTGCTGGGCTCAGTTACAAGTGCAGAGACAGAGGCACTGTTGTAATAACTTTAAAGCTTTTTATGAATTCAGGAAAAGCTGCTTGGAGAATTTCCTAAAAAGCATTGATTATTATTTTAATTTGTAGATTCATCCAAATTAATAAATTTGAGGAAAAGAGCTGTTTTTTACTATGCTCTGCATTTGAAAGTGAAAAATACTTTTGGGATTGTGTTGAAATATCTCATTCCAGCATTTTCAAAATGAAAAGAAGGTGGGAGGTTTTTTTGATTCAAAAGTGCTCTCTGGCTGTTTTTATATACTAAAGAAAAACAAGGTTTAAAATTGGAGTAGAACCAACTTTGAAATGTTTTGACTGATGCCATGTGATTACTTCTTCAATAATTGTATTTTGAACATGAGAATTTTGGCTTTGTCCTCATTTAGAGTGGGAGGGAAAAAATTAGAAATCTTGAGAGTTTTGAAGAAAGAAAATTCCATATGTACTCTGCTTACAGACAGCATAGAAATGAAATACTTCTAAAATCTATCTTGCAAAATGCTCAAAAAATGATCAAACCTTGCTTAAAAAACACAGACCACCGCTGGAGATATATAGATTGGATTTCTCTGTAGCATTCATCCTATAAAAGCCTTAGTGTGGGGCTAAAACCTCTTGCCCAGAAAGTAGACAATACTAAAAGTAGTTATGAATACTTAACTTTTGTTCAGATCGAATTACTTTGTCTGTGTCTGAATAACAGCAGCCATTTGTTCAATGACAGAAAACCATTTGCTGCCATTGTTTGTGAGAGTGTTCACATGAGCAATCTGTAATCAACAGATGAGGGTACAAGGTATGCTTTGGGGGACTTTTCCACCTCCTTTTTTGTTGGGATCACAGCCCTGGCCAAGCGTGTTGCCTCCAATGTCCAAGTCACAGCACAGTGCTCTCCAGATACCTTCAACTCAAGCCTTTCATTCCAAGTTATTGAGATTTTATTTTAAAGACTTTATGGCAGCACTTCAGGGTATCTTGACTATTCATCTAGCGAGGATTTCACTCCTCTTCCCAAAACACTCTCCCATTCCCCTGACAGAGGCCCTTAGGATTTTGTGCGAGGCCATCCCAGAGCTACCCAACATCCGTGGCACTGGGAGTTAATGCACTGAGCCCAGAGAGTTGAAGCAGAGCAGCTGGTCTTTCTAGACCAGCATGGACAGATGGAAGAGCGTGAAAACCTTTGTAAAAGGGAGACTGCTCTCCCCAGGCCTTTGGGCAATTTTTCTCTTTCTCCAGTCTGTAGGGTATCTCAGCAGGACAAGCAAACCTGCCTGTTCTGGGTTGGGCTGAGACATCACAATAAGAGAATAATCTCTTCCTAAGAGTTCTCAGGGAGCCTACCTGAGTGACTGAGCCTTCACGCCTAACCTTGGATCCATTAGTGTATTATGAGATAAAGCTGAAAAACATAAACCTTTCAGCCATCCTGCCATCAAAGGGCTTTGTTCAGCCAGTCTTTCTGCTATTTTCTTTTTTCACCTTTCCTCAGAGAGCTGTCTAGAAATATGTAGGCTTAGTGTGACAATATCGTATCATTCTGAAAGTCACAAAACCCTTTAAACACAGCATTAGGCCCAGAGAACTTGCCATGCTTTGGGAGAAATGCATGTCCTGGCTATTCTAACTGACCTGAGAGTTTGGGCTTGAACCACACACAACACTTAGAGGAAGGACAAATTTATCATTAACTGCAACAGGAAAACCAAAGTCTTGGCCATGAGGAGAAAAGATATCTGTCCACAGGGATTACATTCTGGAAAGTGATGACTTTCAGAGAAATTAACAGAGATATGCTACCACCACGGCTGTGTTAGGGTCTTTGTGGTCAAATAGCTTAGACACTGAAGGAAATAAACAGAAGATCCAAGGAAAAGGGGGAAGTGGTATTGTCATAGTAGAAATGACACTGGAACATCAATTTCCCATTTGGGGGTTCAGACTGGACTTTTCCTTAAAGGAAATAAGAAATAAGATTTCATAGCCTATGCAACAGCCGTTGACATTCCTGTGGGGCTGCAGAAGGACACTTGTGAGGAAGATTCTCATCACCTTGAGCTGAAAAGCTACACAAGGTGGAGGTGGAAGCTACACTGAACTAAATGGTAGGAACTGCATGGCTGCAGTACTCTGACGATGACAGATGATGCAACCACCCGTGTTACTCCCACCAGTGTCACTGGGATACCTGTGGCAAACCGTGTAAAATGTTCATGGCCTAGATGGATATTTTGGCTTTTATCAGACATAGAACTAGGATGAAATAAACTGAGGAATGACTTAAAGAGGCTTTAATAGGAACACAGGCAAGGTTTTCTTGTTGAAGGATAAAATTTGGGGAGGTACGAAAATTTGGAGGTACGAAGATTAGCAAGCAGTATGGTAAGGGATCAAAGAAATCTCCAGCACTCCACACAACTCATCCTTTTGTTATGTCACTTCTTGGGTAGGGAAATCCTAGCCTATGCAAACAGAGAAGATTTTGATTAAAAATAGGTACTGGCACTTGGGTTCTATAAGAGATTATAAGCCTTTGAGTCCTCCAAATGCCAGGTCATTGTTCTGTGTCACAACTTTCTTTGGAATCCATTGATTCTTGCTAGCCTGGCAAGATAATAAATGAATTAGGGGAGAAAAAGAAAACAGGAGAAAAAGAAAATTTGGACCTGCTCTTTGGCTGATTATGAAACTGGCCTCATCCCACTGAAATGAGTGAATTTACTGGGAACTGGCATATTGTAAATCTGGCAACCTTCACCATCACGTGTCTCAGCACCCACAGGTTCCTGCATCACAAATACACATGGCGACAGTGACAATAAATTAGGAGACTTTCCAGATGAATTTTATCTTCCTCTGAAAACTCTGAGATTTGCTCCAGACAAAGTACAAGTACCAATGATTATCGTATCGTATCGTATCGTATCGTATCGTATCGTATCGTATCGTATCGTATCGTATCGTATCGTATCGTATCGTATCGTATCGTATCCTATCCTATCCTATCCTATCCTATCCTAGCCTATCCTATCCTATCCTAGCCTAGCCTATCCTATCCGTTTGGTTTGCTTGTACTGCAATTCTTTTTATGATTTTATAATTAAGAAACATCTGAATCCTCAAAGGTTCTAGGCCAAATTTTCCACTAGTGATAGCAAACAGCCAAATTGACTCAAGATATCAGAAAACAAGGTAATTTGTTGTGCTGGGAACAGAGACTCTGGTATTAAAGCAGGGAGATCTCACGACTGAGAAGTGGGCTGGAAGATGTTTTTGAGCTTAAATTGATCTGTGTTTCTGTGATCCTAAAAATTCAAGTATCGTGCATCCTTTGTAGCTCCTGTGCTTTTATTTCATTACTCTGTTGCTCTTGCTGCAGTCCACCTTGCTCAGAGACAGATGATGAAAGAGATGCTGAATGCACTTTCTTACTGATATATTGAAGAGAGGAAAAAAAGCCTGTCTGTGATCCTCAAAGTCAGATGCAATTGCAGTATGAGATATTTGAGCCCAAAAATGTGCAGCTATCAATGTGTAGCTGCTTCCTTGCTGGAACCCCAGGCACCCCAGGGATGGAGCTGAAGGAATAGTTTCTAGCCCTTTCCCTTTCAGAGCTGTGTTGCTGCAAGAGTTGATGAATAGCCTTCATTGTGGAAGCTCCTTCCCTGCCGTGGCTCCCACCCTTGTCTCAACATTCCCATCTGGATATAAATCTTGCTTTTCCCTGTCCCCTTCCCCCACTCTCCTCATCTTCTCCCCCTGCAGCCCCCTCCAGAGCTCTCCCTCCCCCTTATCCTCTGTGGAAAGCTGGAAAGCTGATAAATAAATCATACCTGCCTTGCTGACCAGGGTGATAGTCACCCAATCCATAACTACTACATTATTTCCTTTGCCAAATGCTGGAAAATGAAAAACACACTGCCCTTTTGAACAGATCAGCATCTGTGTACATATAAAACTGTTATTGTGGTACTACCAGCATATCTGTGTTGGGGTCTCTCATTTTTCACCATGTACTGACCCAGGCAAAAGCTTTCATTGAACATGATTTACAGTTTACTGAGGGACACACTGTTGACTCAGGCCATTACTATTATTTTGTAGATATTCCCTGGTCTCTGCCAAAATAAAAAAATCTAGGAAAGAAACTGCTTTAATTGAAGCTAGATTAACTTTTCCAACTTTGCCACCGTACTGAAAACCATTTAAAATATGAGTTTCAGTTAGACTCCTATCCAAATTTTTTGTTTTTTCACTGCAGACATGGGAGAGGCATTTGAAGAACAAAGGATAGATTATGGTGTTTGTGTCAAATTTTTGAACTAGCCCTGAAAATTGCATTTACCCTGCATTTTTTATCAGATATATAGCAAGTGAAAAGAACAGCTCTCTGATATTCTGAAGCAAAGATCAGAGCCAGGTCTTGAAGTTCCAGGCCAGTGTCTGGTGATGTGGGTTAGTGAAATAGTTGAAGGGAATTAAAAAATGAACGTGTGAAGGGTCATGATGTGGAAAAAGTGTAAGTTGGAAAGGGACATTTATGTTGCATCATTTCCTAACTGCGAGAAGTGCCAGGCTGCAGAACAGTCTCTGGAGATAAGTGGTGCATGAGGTGTTGGTGGGGCTATTTTAAAAGATGACTGAACACTACCGTGGTGGAAAGAGGGAACATTTCTCCTCACTGATAGATCCTGCTGCAGTGAATTACGTGCTCCCATACAGCTTGTAACAACTCCTGTTCCAGGAAACAAGGTTAGTGTGTACGTAGGAAATGAACAAATTGCAACAATTTGTGACTCCACATCAGTGGTGTGCTGCATCATGTGAGAACCTGGCTTACACAGTCCCGAAATCTGCTTCCACTTGTAGAGAGATAACAGAGGAAAGTACAGCCAAAGGGAATATGCTGGTCCACACGTCTTACTGGAATCTGGCCTTGGGCCTTTCCTCTAATTATGCGACATTCAAATGTAATGAGGCAAAGTGGAACCTTGATTTCACTCACTTCACATTCACTGAAGGCAACTTTCATCAGTATCTGTAAGAGGGAGACTGGGAGATCCAAAGATCTCCCAGTTGAATTTGAAAGATTTGAAATTGAAAGAGATTTCGATTCCAAGTAGACTTGGTCATCCACTGCAAATGTCACTATCTCTTTTAACCTGCAGAAGGAATATGGGACAATTGCACTCCTAAATAGGAAACTGAGGCAGGTCAAATGAGCATGAGTGAAAATTCTGTGAAAATTTGCTTTCCAGTGTGAGGGCATTTCACCTCCATCTGGCCCCAGCCCTCCAGTGAGCTTTTCTCAGCAGTTCTTTGCTCAGCACTGTGCACTTTTTTTTTTTTTTGTTTCAGTCAGAGTTTGTTTGGAAAGACAGAGATGTGGTACAGATACAACATCAGGAGTGGATACACTGAGACAGTGACTGAGCTCAGCACAGCAGCCCAGGCAGCGACGACGCCACTTTACACCAGCCAAGGACTGGGTCCAATTTAACAGGACAACCTTTCCCTGGTTTGGGAGGCAGGGAAGAGGAAATGTGATTTTAGTTTTCATTCCCTGGTGGATGTATGGAAGCAGGCTGTACTTTTCTGGAATGTGTGGGATCTTTAGCATGGCGACTTGCGACGTGATCTTAAGCAGGCAAGGAAGTGCGTGCATGCAAGAGCACACACACACACACACACAGAGACACGCGCACAGCACACCTCGGCCTGCCGGGCAGCCTGCCCACCCAGCACTTGATGCTGCAAGCCATGATGATTAGCAGAGTTTCCTCCTGCAGCCTGCTGGATAACAGCGAGATCAGCATATACAGACACACCTCTGGTGTGAGTGGAACAGTGTTTACTTTGTTCTGACCAGGCCCTTACAAGGTCTCTGCTGTGACAGCTGACAAAAGGAGGGAGAAGGAAATCATTAATAAAAAGCGATGTTTTGAGGTGAAGGTATCGGGAATGCAAAAGGGAAAATGTTTGTAAATACAGACATAAGGAAATAATGTGCCAATGTAGTTTCTATGTCCCTTCCTGGTTAGACAAGCAGGCATTTTATTTCTGCCCTTAAGGCCCAGTTGTGCTCTCAGTTGTGCTCTTACCACTCTGGATGCAGCAGTCAGGCAAAGTCACTGGTGTTGCTTGAGGCTTATACAGCACCAGAAGACACTGAGATTTATTTCCCAGTCTCTTCCCTCACATCCCCTTGGTAGTCATCTGACATCTGTCTTTAACACCTCCACATGAAGAAAACCAGCTCCTTCCATCAGTTTTATTTTCCATCAAACCTCCAGGTCCAGCAAGGGAGCTGTACATGTAGCTATTGGCTCACTTGAATGTATCCTGCTTCAAAACGCAGGAGCACACTGGACATTTGAGGTCTGGCCATCCTTCTGGGGCTCTGAGGAAGGGTTACATCTGCTGCACATGCACACTGGCTGGTCAGAAAGATGAGGAGGAGCTGGTGTTTGGAGACTTGAGGCTGGTCTCAGTGCATATGCTGACCTGGAGCATAATCTTTAATTAATTCCTTTTTCTGTTCAACTTCGATTTTTGATGGCTTGGGAGCAGGAAGGTTTTAGCCCATGATGTGCTAGAGCCATTTCAGCTTGGTCCAGATCTGTGGGATCTGCAGCAACTCTCCAGACATCAGCAGTGAGAGCAGGCAGTGGAAGGGACAGAGATATTAATCTTCAAAACCTCACAGACTTGTGCTGTGTCGAGAGGCAGCGCAGACCTGCTGTCTATGTATACAGAGTATACATACACAAGTTTCTGGGATCTGGGAACTACAGATGTGAGGACAACTTCCCAACAGCACAGTTTGCTGGTTGGCACAGTCTTCCAAATGAAGTGCTGGGACTGGTATTAATAAACTGCTCTAGTTGTCCTTGTGCCTCTGATAGATAGAATCAGGCTTACCTTCACTGCAATCAGAATCAAATGTGTACAGAAGCTCAGAACTAGATTTTTTATCCAATTATATTCTGTCTAACAACCACTGCCCCCTCCCCCTGCCCCCATTCCCCGAAACAGATGGGGTCTATATTTGATGTTAGTGTCTGGGAACTCATAACAGGTTTGAGTTTCTTGGTTGCCTCCAGAGGACACTTAAACTGGCTAGAACTTATCAGAGCAAAGTACGGGCCCATCATGAAGGCAAAATTTCCTGCCCAATGTTGCATTAATGCAGTTTCCAGGTCTCCTTCAATCTTCCTACTTTATTGGCATGCCAACTTCAGGTGTTACCCTTAAAGATGATGGTTCCTACCCTCTTCATCACCTTTTAGAGGATCAGAACACCCTAGACAGGGCTTCTCATGCTAAGCTAATATCTCCTGAAACAATAACTTGTTGCATGAGCAGCTGAACTATTGAAGCCAGATTTCCTGTGGAATTGTGTCCTCTTTTCCAGATGTTCCTTTCTTCTACCTCCTCTGTAATAACCTCGTGTTTCTTATGTCCTTTCCACCTGGCAAGAGATGATGTGCACTGAGGCTAATCCAGTGTGCCTTGAGAAAGTCAGAAAGATATGATCTCTGCATTCCACTCAATCTTGGGGAAATGATTGCTCATAAAGCAAATTGCCACGGGAAAAGAAGATTGTTCTTTCTGTTGAGCTGGTTATAAATGACAATTTGATAACTGCTCTTCCTTGTGCTATTCTTTTTCACTTTGTTCATATAAAGTGTTAATGTGAGATTTTGTTTATCTGATCATAATCAAACATATTTTCGTGAATGTCCAGATGAATCAAATGATTCATCTGAAGCACAACTTTTATTTTTACATCCTTGAAACATGTTCTCGTTTGTTGGACAGCATATTTTGATTTCATGACAACGAACATTTCCGTGGTCCCCTGTAGAAATTTTTACTGTGTTCTTTTCACCAGAAATGTCACAACGTTGTCTTTCTGTTCCAATTTGGAATACAAACTCTTCTCTTTTTAATGCCAGAGTATCCTAAGGAAAGGAAATTCTGGTTTCTGACTAGCTATAATTATAGTCTAAAAGCAGAAAATATTTCATCAGAAAAATAATACTATAAACATTGGGTTTCTAGCAGGGAGGAATGGTAGTTCATAAAAGCAACTGGGAATTGGTTGAAAACCAACTAGTAAAGCCAATCTAACTTCAATTCTTCTGATATAACCTTGAGATGAAGACCATGGCAAAACATCTCACAGAAGGCTGATCTTCACCTTTCCTGCCATTTGAAGGTCTTGAGAATGGCCACCTAAGCCTGTGTGTGCAGAGTCACAGCTCCAGCTACATCCTTCCAGTGTGGGACTCACACTTGAAGTAAGAGACGTGCTCTGGATGGGAATAACCTCTAATCAAGTCAAAACCTGTAT
Source organism: Monarcha castaneiventris obscurior (assembly GCA_026261815.1). NCBI lineage: Eukaryota > Metazoa > Chordata > Aves > Passeriformes > Monarchidae > Monarcha > Monarcha castaneiventris. Next base: position 7,563,717 of record JAMPIT010000467.1, read on the forward strand.
TCCTTCGCCTTCAGAGCTCTGCAGTGGCATTGAGCTTCATCTTAGTGCTGATGTCCAAAGAACAGCAGCAATGTCAGGGCACTTTTAAGGAGAAAGAGTGCTGGGATTCTCCCTTGTCATTGTGCTTCCTGTACCCCATGGGTTTTTAACTCAGGATTCAGGTTACGGGGTGGTTTTCTTTTTGGTTCTGGTGATTTTTTTTCTTTTGGTATTTTTTTTTTGTTTGGTTTTGCTTTGTTTTTCTTTACGATAGTTTTAGTTTACCCAAAGTGATGAACTGTATCTTTGATTTAATATTTGTATTTATTACCAATATAATCTTTAAGTGTTTGAACCTTGAATGTAGCCAATTAACATTTTTGAGTAAATCTTCTTGCTTCCTATCTGGAAAGGAGGTTCCAAGTTTTGGTTGAAATCACTTATTTAATGTTATGTAGAACTTTATTCCATGTATTCTTTGCCTGTGTGCTTCTTTCAACAAATCATATGCATCCTCACTAAGTGAAAAAAAAGAAAAAAGTTCCTTTCCAACCCAAACCTTTCTACGATTCTATGATAAATATATTTTTTAAATATTGAAACTTGACTTTTTTGCTGGAAAATTTGGAAACTTGAGATCAGAAGAGAAAAAAATGCTGTGTGGAAATTCTTTCTGCTTTCCTCTTAAAACTCACAGAATGTATTTTGAGAAATAATAATAATAAAACAGTCCTTGAAACTTGAGTTCAAAAGCTTATTTAAGCTGAAGTGAAAAATTCAATTTTGTGAATCTACTTCCAGTGAACTGAATTATTTCTGTGCTTCAGAAATCTGTCATGTAATACTGTGGCCTCTGCCATGAGACAGATGCAGGAATAATCCAGCAGGTGTATCAATGAGCAGGACAAACGTCCAATCTATTGACAGCATAAAAATAAATTTTGGAGTGGAGTAAGTGATTGTACTCATAATGTTTGAATTAACATGAGTTGACAATGTCATACCTGTGGTTTGACACGGTGTGGGCAAGCATTGGGAGGAAACCTGTCACTTCATGCTCAGCACAAATGACTGCTGTGAATATTTGTTGCTTTCAAAGAGTCATCTCTGCAATGTTATGGCAAATTTTATTTATTTATATACAAAATACCTATATCAATGTCTTATTGTCAGAGTTTCCTGAAAATAGATTAATTAGAAACTTCTGCTTCTCTGTGAGAAAATGTAATGAAGCTCACATCCCCTTTCAAACTTCATGTTTTCATATATGACTTCAACAAAAAAATTGTAGATACATGCATATATGCATGTACAAATACATATTTCCTTAGAATCATAAATTGCAGAGCCAGAAGAGACTTTTGTGATTGATTGTATAACCCATGTGGCCTTCAAACAAGTCAAGAGTGCTCTAAATTTTTGTTTGCACTAGAACAAGCATATAATATGCATTTAAAAAATCAGTTCAGTTCTGACTTCAAAACTGACCTTCAAAACAAACCTTCAAAAGGTGAGGAAGCCTTCACCAAGCCCTGTTTTTCACAAGGTGTGTCTAGGTACTCATGTGTGTAGATGTAACTATGTATAAATAGCACTCACGTGCCTTAAAAGCTCTGACTACAGCTCAGTAAACCAGTAGAACTTATCGACACAACACACTTCTTTGGGCTCCTAAAATGTTTCTAATCTTAAGCTTGTAGCTGCCTTTGTCAGATCAATGTATGCAAGAGGCTTTGGATGCAGCCTGAAAACTGCACTCCACTCCATACCCATGTGGTGGCCCTTTCTTTTGAAGCCAGATGCTAAAACTAACAAAAAACCCACCCACCCAAACCAACCAACCCACCAAAAAACTAAAACCAGCCAACCAGCCAACAAAACACCAACCCCAGAAAAAAAGTACAATATGTGCTAAGTGGGATTGAGCTTTAGGAAGCTCATCCTGCAGTTCCAGCACTTGGACAGCGATGGGAAACAGGAAATAGACTTCACACCCCCAGCACCCCATCCGTCAATGGAGTGTGAAAGAAATGGAAGGATTACTGCCCCAGCCTTTAGGTGCCAGGCATGATTATCTAGAGATTGCAGAGTTCAGTTTTGGACTCTGCTCTGCCTCTATAGTTGAGAGCTCCTCTTCCTCCTCTGTTCCCTCCATAGCACAAAGGTGCTTATAGGAGCAAGAGGGCGGCAAAAAATAAAATAAAAAGAATACTTCAGCTTTGAAAAGAAAGCAGATGTTTCTGGGATCCTGATCACAGTGCTTTAGCTACGGGTCTTGCCTGGGACTTCCAGAAAAGCAAATACCAGAGCCCCTGTTTATTGGCTGTTTCCTTGCTCACACTGCAATATGGCTTCCAAATGGAACAAGGAACTGAGCCAAAAATCAGCAGAAAACTGGCTCAGAAAAGGGGAATTATTTTCTTTTCAGGGGAGTGAGCAGATTTTTGCTTTCAGAGAAGGAACCCTCCTACCCCCTATGAACCTGAAAAATAGAGTCAAACCCTTGGCATATCCTGCTCTCTTCTTGTGGGAGGGCTGTGGTAAGGGAGACTGTAATTGAACCACTCAGTAAAGATGCACATCATCACTCATTTTATTAGCATCTAATCAGTACAGCAGTGAGTGGAAAGAAAGCAACGCCCACCAGTGGCAAGTCCCATGAGCTTGGCTTTTGTCAAAGAAGGAAGAGATATTTGGATTGTAAAGCTGTGAACATCTTACCAGAAGCACCGTTTTTTTTCTCTAGTTTTCCGTATCAGTTTCCCTTTCGCTCTCCCCGTTTTTCAGACAGAGCAACAACTGCGACATCTTTGGGCTGTGTGGGTATTGCCTGCTGAAGCTTCCCCAAAGAGATTTCCATCTGTGCTCTAAAATCAGGACATTTCTGAGCAGCTTAGGGCTTTGCAGATAACAAGATAGAGCCTTCACCCCAACTTTGTTGCTGATGAGGTCACATCAGTAGCTGGTTCAGACAGGTCCACAAAATATGCCATATTTTATAAATGGAACTTGGTCTTCCTCAGGGTGAGGTCCTTTATCAACACCTTGTATCACCTAGGGTGCATGCAGGTTTTTGTCTTTGGCCATAGGCAGAGTCTGTTGGAAAGGGGAGAGTGGGGTGTGAAGCTGTCAAACCACAATTTTCACAAGACGCCATGGCACCTGAAGAGGCAGTGGCTGAATTTAATAAAGCAAATGAAATTAAATGCTTCATTTAAGTAATGTGGAAATATGTTGTTTTGGTTGGAAGCTGTGGCTGTCCACTGAAAATGTCCTTACGGCAGGCTTGCAGTGACTGACCAAAGTTGGTGTTCTCTATGGAAAGCAAATGATTCCTTCACAATCCAGTTTTCCATTGAGGCAAACCTTCAATTTTCTTGCAGAGGGAACAAGAACAGTTTTGATGGAAAAAATTATAACCAGATCTTACAAGCAGCTCTTTTGCGTGAAGCACAGCTAACTGATCAGTCTGTGTGAGGCTGCTCTGTAGCAAACGGGTTCCAGCCCAGCCTGCATCTCAACACTGCCTGCAGTGAAAGACCCCTGCAGAAAGCTGGGATGGTGGGAGGCTCATGACTTTACTGCAGTCCCCTACTGTTCACTGGGAAAATACAAAATGTTTTTCAAAGACCACTGTTTTATGTGTTCTTTGTCCTGTTTGCACACAGGAGGAACAAGCCATCAGTGGTGGCAAGGTCTTATGGGCCAGCCTTAAGAACAGATGTGATACCAGTTCGCCTTAGAGAACGTAGGGGGATATTCAGTCCTAAAAGGAGCTTCAAGTTTATGTTGTGGTCTTGAGATAGGCTGAAAAAAAGGCAAAGGAAAACTGAGCTCCTCATTTTGAGGCTGCAAGACCACTGCCATTCTGTGTCTGGGTGTGAAAAGCAGTTATGTACTTCCCAAAGCAGCAGACCCCAGTTTTCTTTATTACAGAGCTCTTCTAGCACCAGAGGAACACAGCAGTGGTGCCTCTGGGTACACAATAATCTGGGCAAAGTGATAAACTGTGTGGTAACTGGTGTGCAGGTGTTAATTTTGTCACTTCTGTTACACCACTTTGATGACTACCGTTTGTGTGCTGCTGTGTCATAACTGGGCTATGAGCTCAGGACAACTTTTCCCTGTTGTGTTGTCCTTTGAAAGCTGGAAAAGATTTGTGGATGCCCTATGAAAATGAATGTTTAAATGGGTGGAAAACATTACAATTAGACCTCTTTTGCGAGAACCTAATGTGCAGTTATTTATTTCAAGCAGAAGAGATGTGATCAGCTGTGCTCTCTGGGATGCATGTTATGACTGTGACAGGCTTGTTCTCTTGTGGTATATTGGCATTAGCATTTTCTTTTCCCTCTGGACAAAATAACTTTCGTTGTAGTCCATACTCTGTTAGGGGGTCTTTGATAACAAAGTGCATGTGTTATTCAGGTTTCCCAAGGCTGCTTGGTTTCTAGATCAAAGTAAAGGAAGTTTTTGTTTCTGTTTGTTTCTTTCCCTCTTACTACCTTTCATTTTGACTCATATTTTCAAATATTTTTTTTTTTTTTAGATTTCGTGAATGATATCTGGTAGCCACTTTTCCTCTAAGTGTTTCTTACTTACTTGCTGAATTTCTGACAAATGAATTCTATTTAGAAATCTCAAAAAGCTTTGGAATACAAAACCATAAAGGAGCAAGTTTTTAATGATTTTGCTCTGCTTGTCTGCGTTTTCACCTTTATATTCTCACAATAGTTTTAAGCTATTAGCATAATTGTATGAAATTTGTTGGAGGTGGAGATTTCAGAGAAAAGTTACATCGTGTTTAGTGAAAATTTGTTGTCATGTATAGCTCAGTTCCTAATAAAAATTCCTAGTATGAAAAAAGGTTGCAATACAGTTCAGGTGTGTGTGTGTGTTGTTTTCTCCATCTTTTTCCTGACTAATCAGCTGGTACATGCCATGATATATCGATACTTTTGCCACTGGAAATTAGAGAGCATGGAAGGAAGATGAATGTATGTGGAAGAGTTAACAGGCATAGGGGTGAATTTGTAGGTGTGGTGGACCTCAAGGACATGACAATATGGAGGTACTGTGAGGGCTTGAGATGGGGAGAAAGGAATTGTTACAGGAGAATTTATTGGTAGAGGACACACACCTGGAAGAAATCAAATGTCATTTCTTTGAACCTGGCACCCACCAGACTATTTGTTTCATTTCTCAGGGAACTCCCATCCTGAAACCTCCAGGTGTTTTTGGCAGGTATTGCTATTGGTACTCTGACAATGTCAAGTCTCTAGGCAAAAGCTCTACTTTTGCTAGTTGTGGTATATACTAAAAGTCTGAAGGTACCTAAGTTTTTGAATCAAAATGGAGATAAGGCATGGACCAGAGCACAGAGTCTGAAAATGGCTTTGCTGAAGTCTTCTGGGGCATGGGGTTAACAAAGGAATGCCAAATTCATAGCTGTCTCATTTGAGCCATGTTAAGTGTTTGCAGTTGGCCAAATCACACAGAACTGGTTGGTGTTTACTAGAGAGAGGTGCCTGAATGATTTGGCTGTTGTTTTTTTCTTCAAATCTGTTTGGGCTCTACTTCCTGCCTATTCAAGGGTATTAATTTTACTTACTGAGAAACAATTTATAGGTCAATGAAATTTTACATAAATATTACAGAATAGCCACTGAGTGAAAATTTGTTATGATTATTCATGTTTATGTTTGGTGGCTACTCCTATGGGCCACACACAAGCACTGCCACAAAACCTACATACTGAATAATAACGGCTTGGATCTCTAACCTCAAGTACTGATGGTGAGCAGGTCTAATGAAAAAAAAAATCTACTAATAAGTTGCACAAAATTAAATAAGGTGCATAACTAAATCCATTCAAAGGTTTCCAAGAGACTTACATTTACCAGCAAAGTAAAGAATGATTAGAAACATTTTCAGGCACTGGAATGAGATTGCCCATATTCTTACAGTGCTCAGTGGCGCAACACATTACATGGCATCCCTGTCAGCATTCTGCCCATGCCAGCTAATACTGTCCAAAATTTACCTCCAGGTGTGGCTCAGAGGCTGATCCAGAAACCTCTCACAGAAGGCAGTTTTCAGGTAGCCAGCCTATTTTGGGGGTCTGAAAGAGGTGGCAGTCCAGTTATTTGGTGCCAGTTGATTTAGTGCCAGTTGATTTCAGTGCCAGAGAACATTCCTGGGCACATGTACACACTCTATTTGTATCAGTCTCATTGTGCTTTGGGTGTGTCTGGCTCAGATGCTTACAGTTAATCAAGTTGCTGGGACTGGGAAGAGAGGTGAATTTTTCCCCAGCTCAAATTAGCTTTTATGCTCCTCTGTAGCAAGGGACAAGATCTATTTTCCAAGTATCATATGACAAATTTATTTTTTAGAACAGGATTTTTGCAACATCCTTCATGGCTTTTGTTAGCTGTTGTTGCAGCTTCCCAGCCTTTCCTACAGTCTCCACTTTGCTGTGCACTGGGAGAATCCTGCAGCTTGTGCTGTGTGGGAACATCAGAAGTAGAAGATTTGTAGTCCCCCTAAGTAAAAAGCTATTGAAGAGCTGCTGCAATTGTGGAGACAGGGCCTGGTAACCCAGGCAATCCACCCAAGTTCTCTGTTCCTAACTTCAGGGGTAAAAAAATAATGATTTGTTTTTCCTCAAGTCACAGAAGTTCAAAAAAGACAGACTTAATTCAGTTAACGAGTCAACTTGAAACACACACCAAAGTCTCTTTGCTACCAAGACAAAAGCCCAAGGGAAACAAGAGGTTTTGTGTAACTCCATGCTTTGTAAACAGACCAAGTTTATCCCTGTGCATGGTAGACATCCTAATTTCTGAAATGCAGCACTCTGGGAAAAGTTCACTTAACACTTACATTTTGCAGCTGAAAGCAATTAATTAACATAATTGTTATTTTTGAGACAATAAATAGAGGGACTAATGAAATGAAGCTCAGATTTTTTTTAATTACCTGTACTTTGGGATTTCAGTGATTACTCTATGTCTTAAGATTTGTGTTTAATCCTCTAACCACCATAGCTGCTGATTTGCCTTTTGATATTTGCCATCTGTGAAAACAAAGGCAGGTGTCTGAAGTTGGCTATCTAAAGCTTTAACTAGTGGAGCTTGGTCTCTGCATCAGACTGGAAACAAAGGAGCAGTGATTGAAGAAAAAAAGAGTCTCTATGTGTTTTTCAGCAGCTTTTTCAATACTGATGCACATTTTCTATATTCATAGCTTATGTTTTTTGTTGGTGACCCCACTTCAAACTGAATCTCTTGTTAACTATGTGTCACTGTAAAACATGAACAAAGTCTGAGCAAGATCTTTTTGTGAAGAATCTCTTTGAGCACCTAGCCCTCTCCTGCTCCAGCTGCCCAGTAGCTGAGGTGTATCTCAGTGGGCTGAGTTCAGAAAAGGATGTTGCACTCAAAAGAACTAGGGTGATAGGGTTTTTTGCTTTGTTTCATATTTCTTTTTCCTGTTGCTCTAAACTGCCCACTCAGTAGAGCAAAAGATCCAAAACTTTAAAGCAGTGTGTAAGGAGAGGCTTAAAATCTCCCTCCTAAAGAAGCTGATTTAGCTTTCAAGGTTTCAGGGTTTTGTTCCCCCTTCTCCTTCTGCTATGCCTAAATTTGTCCTTCTAATAACATTTTTATAATATACCATTACACAAAGAGCACAGAAAAAGCCCATTCAGCTCAAACCCAGCTGCTTGTAAAGGCTGGATGAACGAGCTAGTTTTTTTCTTTATACTCCATTCAATGTGTTTCTCAACACCTCTGAATTCAATTCAATACTTTTTTTCTTTTTTTTTTTATTTTTTTATGGGAGGAATGGGGACAGGATTTTCCTTTTAATTTTGCAGGTCAGTTACCTTTCATCAGCTCTGCTCCAGAAGTGTGAGGAGCATCTCTTGAGCTCAGTATCTGTTGATCCAACAGGCCTTTAAGGTCTATTGCAGTCTCTTGTAAGCTCACCAGAGGAATTAATCTGAAGAATGTAATTTTCATCAGTCCTGTTTGTAGCAAGGGGAGAGAATGTGGGCATCTTTGACCCACTCAGATGTTTTACTAAGAGGAAACTGCCAGAGATCAAAATGTGTGCCTGTATGTAGGCATATGGTACAATTTGGATGCTGTTTGCTCTGAAGTGCATGTCTTCTGCTGTCCTTCATCGTAGCCATGATCCCCAAGAGCCTGTGTTTCCTACTGCAGGAGGTCCAATAAGGTCCTGTGTCTGTCCCATGTCTATGTTTTAGGTATCTGATCAATTCCCACAGAGGTGTGGGAAGGTCAGTCTGGGGTGCATAAACAAATATATTCAACCACAGATCCCGTGTACACATTTATACATGTGTAAACATGAAGTTTAGCCCACTGCTATAGTAATAGTATAGAAACTATAGTTTCTCAAGAGCAAGGAGAGAGCCAAATCTATTGCTCAACACCTCTGCAGGAGCAGAGACAATGTGCACACAGGTTTTCCCCATGGAAAGAGAAAAGGAGTTATTGGCATGGTGATGGTGAAAAAGGAATGATTGTACACTCTTTGACTGAATGCCTTCTGCTTCTAGAAAATTACCAAGAGGCAAATTGAAACAATCAAAACAAAGTACTTTTCTGCTCAATGCAAAAGCTGTGTAACCCCTGGCCACAGGATGCTGTGAACAGTAAAATTTACACAGCTCCAATGAGGGCTGAACTGAACGAATTCATGGAGGAAAAAGCCCATCTTGGGCTGTTGAAGGTGCTGCTGCTAGTTTGGGTGGGCAGTGAAGAACAGGTAGCAGGAGTACTGGAGTACTTGTCCTCTCCTTAGGCTGTGTCTAGGCACTGCTTTGAGTTCCAGGCAAAGAAAAACACCAGGTGAGATGGATTTTCTCAAAGTTGTGTCCAAAAGAAAAATTACATTTTGAAAGTTAAAAAGTTTCATTTCCACTTACCAAATTAAATCTGATTTGTTTTACAGTGGAGTCAACTTCAGTCTTCAGAAAACAAGAGAAGGTTTTAATTCACAGCAAATGAAATATCCTGTGTTTTCTTCAAGTGGGGTTTTTTGTTTTGACACCCCCCCTTTTTTTTGGAAAGCAAAACTGATATTTTTTGTGTTGGTGTGACATGAAACTTCTCTTTTTCTTTCTTGACCCCCCAAAATTGATTATATTCATGCAGCTGCCCTTGAGAAAAGAAGCTGCCTTTTTTCTCATGCTATCAAATTTGCTGTTAAAGCAAAACAAAGAAGTAAAAGCAATGGCCTAGAGAAATAGCCATGGAATATTGGAAACTAAAAAGGAAAGCTTGCCAATTGCAGTCCATTTTCAACCTCAGGGGGAGTGGAGGGGTGAATATTGTTGTATAGTTTGCTAAGTCACTTGTAAATTTCTTTGGGTTCCTCCAGGATGAAAGGCATTATGTGAACACAAGTTGTTGTTACTAAGACTTCTGAAATGTGAAGATATTATTAAAGGATGTGGTCAAGTTTCCCTAGGCAAGAAGAAATTCCCTCTTCTCTTTTGCTCCCTGCAATTGGATGTTTACAAGGTGCTTGTAGCTGGCTGATTCTTTCCTCAGTGTTAAACACCATTTTAGTGGTCATGTTCCTTTTTGTTGGCAGATTGTTATTTAATTTCTTGGAAATTAGTTTTACTGGGCAGTTCCCAGTGCTGCTGGATGTCAGACACTCTGTCTAAATAATTTTCTATTGATGTTTCTTCTCTTGCACTTGAGGGCCAGAGATGGACGCTTCTTCATGGCTGAAGTTTTGCCGTATAAGAATATCAGTATATGAGGATGTTCTCCTCAGGCTGCAGATACAACAAATAGATTGAATCAGAAGAAATAAATTCACCTGTTCTTCTTTCTGCAGCACATTTCTGCCTAAAAGACAAATGCTAATGCTTCTGATACTCTATTTGGTGTACAGCAACCTTTCTTCTACTTGCCAAGCATTCCCATTGCACCAAACCTTCCTGCCCTTGGCTCCATCCCAGGCTTCAAAGACTGACAGTGAGTCTCTCAGAGCCCTTCTTTGAAAATTACCTCTAGCACAGAAGATAAAGGGCCTGGATTCCTATGTTTACCTGGAGAGTCACACACTTGATAGTAAATACCACACAGATAACGTGCTGCTCAGTTTTACAGGCAAATTCACACAGTTCATGGCTTCTGGCAGATGTCCAAAGCTGCTTTACCAGAGGGTCACAAGATGTGAAGAGAAAGGGACGAGTTAGCATCCAATTTACAGGCTTGACTGGGAGGGAAAGGGGATGGATACAATTTTCAGGTGGGACAAGGGAGGACTGCTGTGCTCTATCAGATCAGGGAGGATGAGAAGGAAAAAGCTGGTCTGTGCTTTAGCACTCATGTATCTGCACTCACTAGGATCTGCAGGTACTGGAATGGTGAATCGAAGGACTCTTCTGATAGACTTACCAATCCCTGGTATCTTTCTGGATGCAGCTAGAAATCAATGCGTGTGTTGCCCTAATGAAATCATTCTGCCCATCTTTGCACTGTCAGTTTTTATAATTTTACAAAGATGAACACATTCAAGAAGCCTCAAAGCTCTTTAAAGTGCAAATCACTCAAAATGGAGCAGCAGCCCAGAAGACAATACGGGCCTTTGCACATTTTCCAGTCTGCTGGTAATGACTTCAGTGCATCCCCACACAGATGTGCTGCAGGTTTCCAAAGGAATTGTGCATAAGGGCCTGCAGATTGGGGAGCACACAGGGATCCTTGTTTCAGCAGATGGAGAAGCAAACCTCTTGTCGCTTTCTGGCCCAGAGTGTGATTTTTTGCCAAATCTGGGGCAATCTAAAGGCTGCTGAAGCAGAGGCCACAACAAATGCCACCCTGTTCCTCTGTGCCTCCCGCTCCCTCTTTGAAAGTGCCAGCTGTCTATCCATGGAAGCAGTGATGCTTCCCATGCCTGACATCCCCTCCCTTTCTTCCAGGGTTGAAATGAACCAGGATAAAGGGTGGGGGACTGGATTGGCTCTAGGGTAGAAAGGTGGATGAAGAATGGGAGGGGGCTATGGAAGAGGCTCATAGTCTTAGTTAATTTAAACTGCTGGTTTAGGCTCTTTGAGGTAGGGATACAACAAGCTCCTACAGTGCTCTTCCCATATTTGAATGCAAACACTTCAGACTATTTTAAGCCCCTGTGAAAGGAATAACAGAGCAACATATAAAATTTTCCCAGCTGATGCTCAGGGGAGGAGAAGCTGTAAGTAAGGAAGAAACAGCCTTTGAAAATTCCTACCTTTTCCCCTTTAAGCCACGTCCAGGGTTAAATTGCATGACCCACAGTGCTCCTTGCATAGCTGTGGAAAGACCCCTGAGGTGCTTCATGGAGACCTGCCAGAGCCAGGCATCCATCTAGGAAGATGGTGCTCTGCACAGAAATTTCCCTGTCAGAAGGGGCAGTGATTGCTCATGCCTTGCATTTAATTTCTTCACTTGCTGCTCCTGAGAGTGGCACTCAAATGGGGATGCAGATCTCCCAGTACCATTTGTGTTTGATATGATACACCTGGCACAATCCTGGATGTATCTTAGACACCTATTTTCAAGACTTCTTAGGTGACCCTAAGCATGACCCTAAGCATGACGCCACCAAGCAACATCTGTTTGTGAGTTTTACTAATTAGAATATATGAGTTTTTTATACCACTCTGTCCCTGCATTCAGTTGCTTAGAAAATGGAGGCATACACTTTCTTTTAGCTCCTTTTATATTTAGGAGATCTTTGTCCATGTTTTCACATTGATACGACCAAGAATGGACTCTATAAATTAAAAAAAAACCCAAAACCAAACATCCAACAATAAACAAGTAGATTCTGATTCAGAAAATTGCTTAATCGCCTGTGCTATTTCATCTCAATGATTAGCCCTGTTAAAAAGTTATGTGAATGCTTATATATGGAATTAATTCCTCAGCTGTAATATCTTCATGGCTTATTTAATAGCATTCCACTGAATTAGGGCTCAGACTAGCCCCTAATTTCTGGTTCAGCAAGTATAAAATTTCTCAGCCTTCTTAGGTCATAACCCCTTTCTAGAAGTCAATCATTTTTGTGACTCCCCATAAAAGTAAGAGTGAAAAATCTGCTGGTGATAGCATGGTGAAGTCTCTCTAACATGTTTGTGCTCAGGTTTTCTGAGATCTTGGCAGGGAGTATTTGACCTTGGAGTTGAAGGTGGTACAGGGAGGAGAATAGCAAGATTTTCTTGGCCTTGGATTGTAATAACATTTCAATGCCTTACAAACACCCCTGATTGCCTTTCTGACCCCTCACTCCCTTCTCCTCCCCTATCTCCCCTGGTTTTGCAATGCACAAGTTGAGAAACATTTGTTACAGAGACAGTTAACCTCAGTGCAGTGGTTTCAAGGGGTCGGGAATCAACCGCTTTGTAGCTAAAAAATGCTTGACCCTCCCTGACAGAAAAACAAAACAAAACCAGGGCACTTCATCTCTAGAATGGACAAAGCAGGGGAGGGAGGAGGAGGAAGGTGGTAAACATCCAGGCTGTGCCTGTGACTAATAATGGAAGTAAAGAGTCTTCTGGTATTGTCCCTATGCCTCATGTTCTCCCCTGCATCCTATGAGATCAAGCCATAATGCAGGAAAAGAAACCTGCATTTCTTTCACCTTTAAGCAGGTTTTCTAGATTTCAGATAATTCCTGGAGATGTTCATTATTAAAATATGGGTATTGGAGCTGAATGCTAGATCACAAAGTCTTCTTAAAGCAATGCATGAAACTAATTTGGGTTTCCTAATCCTAACTGGCATTTCATAGTATAGTGTTGTGCTTTATAATATGTATGATATGTGTTTATGCTGGCCAGCTACCCAGGTCACTCTGTTAGGCTCTCTAGAAATGGCAATATAATTGGGAGGACGTGTTTACAAACTCTCTTCACACCTCTGTCTGGTTCCAGCTCTGCCTCACTCTGAAGGTTTCCACTTTGCTGAAACAGCCTGGCAAGATCTTTTGTTCACTTACGAGACAAGAGTTTTGACTCAGAGTTGGAGCAAATAGGTTGCCTGAATGTGATGAGATTTCTCTGGTCTCACTGCCTGATGCTCAAGCCTCTCTCTAACCTTGACAGTGATGTATCCCAGCCATAGAAAAGTGCTAAAAGCACCATTTTTGACTGTGCCACAGGTTCTCACAGAAGGACTTGCTCAGACTTAGGAAGTGCTTCAGCAAAACCAGGACCCAAACATGGGTTTCCGAATCCCAAACTCCATCCTAAAAGCAAGGCCACCTTTCCATTCCTGTCCCTTCTCAGCAGGAGCAGTATTCCCACAATGACTCTGTATGCAGGTTATTCAGCCTCACAGCTTGCAGTTTTCTGTTTCATTTCCATGCAGTGGTACTGTACAAAGACCCTTCCTCTTTTAGTGTCCTGCTCTGATTTGCAATTAGCTAAACTTATTCAGACAGCATTTATGTGGCACTGGGGTTTTCCTGTGGTATGGTTTCCATGTCTATGTTCTGCAGGTCACCCAAGGTTTTATGAGCTCATACCTGCAGTGCATTTCTCTGCTGTGACTCACGAACAATCATCCAGCCTGTTCACTCCCAGAACACCATTTTACATTTGGAAACCTCCTTAGCTGTAAATATGTCTGAGGTTTACTGTGGATCTGTCAGTCACTTACCAGTGAGGACAGATGTTCGTAATTATTTTCTCAGCAAGTATCATCAAAAAGCCGCAGTAAAGAATATGAATATTTTCTATGACCAGTTTATCATTTAGGGATAACAGAATCAGCAGTGTTAGTCTTGGAAACTGCTGCTTAAAGCTTATTTAGTCATATGAATATTCATAAAAATATGTAGTGTTTAAAGAAAATTATTATTTGATTGTTTGTGAGCAAGCAAGAAAATATTTGTCACTTCACTTTTGCAACAGATTTATGGCCATTGCCACACCCCTGGATTTTCATTAGCATATATCAAAGAACTGTTAGAGCCTGGAAGGCATGCAATACATTTTATCAGAGCACAGCAAAAGTATTGCAAAAACCTCCAAAAAAATCTGCACCTAGTTGAATGTGAGGGTCTGATGTCACCATCGTATAAATCTTAAAGCTGAAAACAACTAATATGTCTCTTCTTTTCATGCATAAACACCTTCCTAATAGAATAAGGTTTCACCAGAATATGTAGAATTTGAAATTTTAGAAGGGTATTAAGTTAGTTCTTTGGTACCTTGAATAATGGTAGAAAGAATATCATAGACACTTTTTTAAAATACCCTCCTCTGTTTAGCTTGAAATTCAAGATATTATTCAGTAAATTATTAGTATTATTATTGCTATTATTTATTGCTATTTGCTGTATCTCACAGGTTATATTGAGAATTAATTTCTTTTCAAGATCCGATCATACACTGAGTTTCTTAAAACATGAATGCATGATTCATAAATTAAGTTCATACTCTGTTTAACTGTTTTACTTCTGTTTGGGGCAGAGCCTGGTTAGTTTATTTTGGATGTTCTTCATTACTGTCAGTGAGGAAGGCACATATGGAATGAACTGTGTGCAAATGTGGTTCTGAGTTTTATTTCTGAGGCTGTTTGAAAGATGGGGAAATGGAGGCAGAGAGCAATTGAATTGTCCACCACCGTATGTATAATCATTGCTGAGGGTGGGAAATAGAACCCAGAAAGAAAAACCCTAGAACCCCTAGAAAGGAAAATAAGTTACCTACTTGTGGAAGAGGGTCGTATAAAGCCTAGCTCTTATAACTCCCTGCTTCAGAAACAGTGAGATAAAACACTGACGTTTACTTTATTTTTGGCATTCTTGGTAGTTGTGGGGCTACTGCTAAAGGCTGAAACTCTGTTTGGTGCTTTCCTGTTTATTTGCCTCTGTTGCTTTTTATCCTGGAGTCTTTTTACATAAACTCTCTCATCTTTGTTTGCACAGAGCAGGGACATTTTGATCCAAGATTAAGGCATGCCAGGAGCTACAATAGTGTGAACAGTTTTCAAGAGGTCACCATAGTTTCTTTTGCAGCTACACTGCACCTTTCTAATAAGCTGTCCCCTGAACCACTTTTCTGAGCTCTTGAATGTCTTCCAGCCAGTTTCTTATGGTGTGAAACCTGATCAGTGTTGGTGTCTCTGTACAAAGGGATGTAGAGTACTGGTGAAAAGCCCATAAGATTCTGATGTGCTTTTTCTCATCTGGGCTCTTTGACAGCACGAGGGTCAGAAGTTTAATTTTGAATTGGCTTCACAAAAAGCAAAGAAGGACTCTAGCATCAGTTGGTTTTCAGATTGAACAAGGCCCCTCGAATGCCAGATACTATATTCTTGGGGAAACTCAAATAATCTTAGTGTGCATTTCAGCAAGCCATTCTGTCTACCCTTCAAGATCTCCTCCAGACCTGACCCTTCTCCAACTTACCTTCCTTTGGAATTGAAGATGTCAACCACCTAACTGTTGATCAGTGTCAACCATATAATTTATTACATGGAGGAGGCTATTTCAATGAAAAAAGGATGATGTTTTTTCCCTAAAGAAACAGCAACAGGAATCATGTCTGGTTTACTGCAATGGTTAAGCTCTTCCAGAGCCCAGATCAGAATCATTTACATGCTAGAGTGGCAAAGGCCTCAATGTGGTGGTAGCCACAGGAGCACGCAGGCTCTTGTGGGATGGCTGTGTAACACAGGGGTCATGGCCCCATGTGAAGTCGTGGAATTACAGGGGTTTAGAGTTCTTGTGTTTCAAATAAGAGAGAGTCACAAGGTCTTAGGACTAGTCCAAGAGCAATCAGTGCTTTTTCAGATTACAGAGGGTAGGTTCACCAGTCTGTTCAGTTAAAAGGTCAATTGAAGTTCAATTACAGTAAACCCAAGCGTGTCTGATTTTTATGCATGTCCCTAATGTGCTCTTAAGGAAGGGAAATATCACAGCCATTTTCCACCTCAGACTTCTTGTCTTAATTATTTATCCCTCTCTGGAGCTGTTGCTGGTGCAGAAGCTGGAAATCTTGTGCAGGTGGAGACTTACCTATTAAAATGCAGGGTTCATTCCTCCTGTATCCCACGTGTTGGCTAACCAGATGTTTCTCCATCTCTCTATCACCCCTGTTCCCTCTTGGTTTTCTGAAGGTGCATGAACTCAGGACAGAACACAGCCGTGCTCCCGAGATTATTCTGGATGAAGGCACACTGCAGAAAGCTGAATAGTCACAGAAAAAGAGTAAAAATGCTACTTATTTCTAGAGGCTCAGTTTAGACTGGAATAAATGGGAGTGGAGGCTGGGATGTTTTTCCAGAAAGTCAACTGTAAGGTAGCTGTTTAGGCTCCCTGCACAGCAGTGGGGAGAAAGACTGATTCACATGTCTTACCCCACTATTTTAGGTGTTTAGTAAGTAGGGACGAACACTGTCCTTCAGTGTTAGAAAAGGAAACTCTCAGTCCCTGTGCACACGGACAATTTGCATTGCTCTGGAGTTCAAGTCACAGTTAAGGGCATGGTTGAAATGTAAATAAGAACAATAGCTGGTTACAATTTGCAATCTCAGCAAGGAATCTGAAGACTGTCCAAGTGAAGAGACTGAATGGGGAATCTGGGGATTGTCCAAGCAAGAAGGCTGAATGATAAGCTCTGCCTAAAGCAGATAGAGCCAGACAGGCTGGGGGTGCAGTGGCCATGGGTAATGCCATGAGAGCTTTGTTTTGAGGAAGAAATGGCTTTCTCAGGTATTCAGCCCAGCTCTAAATCCCTTTTTAAAAAAATTCAACCTGGATCTGAGCGAGGGAGAAAGAAAGAAAGGCTTAATTCTTAAAGATCCCATGCAAACAATAAACAGAGTTTAACAGTCAATAGGCAGATTAAACTGGCTGTGGATCAAAACGCATCAGGAGTAAAGATTTATTGCAGAAAACTAGACATGGAATAAGCCCTGCTCTGTTGCTGGAGCTCTGACTAACTGGTTCTAGTGAGGAAAGGGGGCGGGGGGAAGAAAATTACACTGTCTTTATAAATAGGCATCAGCAAAGCTGTTCCTGGCATGCTTTCCTGCCCCAGTCCATACCACCCAGTGGGGTAAATATCTCATTCCAATAATACCACTGATTAAATGGCTGTGGGATAAGGAATTTAATAAATTCCACACAGCATGTGAATAGTAATCAGGCCAGGAGCTTTATGCACTTTGGCTTGTGACATATACCACTGGGATATAGGATAATTAAGGGAATATTCCCTCCTGTCTCCAGATCTCTAGTGACTGTAGGGCATGCTGAGCCTTCTGTTTCAAGGGGTATAAATAGAGCAAATGGGATGAAATGAGGTGGGATACATAGTTTGAATACCAGTCAAATCTACAAGGCAGGGGCACTCAAGGAACTCTAGATGTCCTGGTAAGTAACTTTATTCATCCTGCATCCAAGGTGTGTAATATGCCTATATACTTGTTTGATGATTCATTTTGACTCCTCATTATAAAGGTAAAAGCCTTTTTGGATCATATATGCTCTGTGTGCCTGGGGATGAGAGCGAGATGATTTTTTACTCCCCTGCATTGCTGTCAGTCTGTTACAAGGTTTTTTTCATCTGAGACATTCAGTTCTGGGCTGGACTCTGTCTAGTAAGAAGGTACTTCTTCACACTTGAGATTCATTGAATGTGTCAGATGATGTGAAACCCAAACTTGCACATCCAGTATTTCTGATCAGAATTCCCAGGCAGAAATGTGACTCGCCATGCAGCCAGTGCCTATGGAATGTGCCTGTGTGAATGCAGGGAGGTCCTTGCAGTGCCTAGTTCTGGTGGAAGAAGCCTGTTCAGACTGCCAGTGCCCAGTCTCCTGTGCACACTGACAGACCTTTTCTGAGGAGTTTGGAAAATATAAAAGACCTGGTAACATCCCTTTTATGTGAGCACATGCCAGATAATGCAGGTCAAATGGAGGGATTGCACCCTCTCCCCAGAGAAATTGCCTCCTGAGGCTGCTGTGAAGAAGCTGTGGCATGCTAAACTTTTTGGTGTCTCCTTCTGGTGGACACTAAATTATGAAACAGTGTCATGATGAAAATAATGCCCTGAAAGGCAAAGATGTAGAAGAATTCAAGTTGTTTTTTTCTTTTAAGCTGTGTACTTTCTGTATTTTGGCAACAGTTGTTTAAAAGCTGTGAGTTGTTAGGTGTGTCTCAAGGCAGTTTTATCTATCATTAACCAGAACCCTGATGTTATTACATCAACAAGCTTGCAGTACTTGGTGCATTTAAATTTATATGTCTATATTTTGCATAAAATTAGGGGATTGTTTATATATTAAAAAATAGTAATAAAAAAAAAAACCCCTGTAGTTTCTTGTGCATGGCAACTGCTGGGCTGATTCATATATTCAGAGGGCTCTCTCTTCCCCTACCACATCTTTCCCTTCAGCTGCATGAGTGGTAGGAAGGGCTGCCACTTCATTTAGCCTCTGGAGAAGGGGCTGACACATACTTTGCCAGTGCATTTCACAAGTCACAAGATAGGAGATCATGTATCTTGGTTCTGTCCCTGGCTGTGAGAGAAGAATGTGGCTTATGGGTCTGATAGGGGGTAATCAAAGCTCAATCAGCCTGAAAGACATTGCAGCTGACTGGTGAAGATATAGACTTACTGTGCTATAGTCCTGCTTTCTGGCCAAGGTGACCTTTGGTAACCTCAGCGTTAGTGTTGCTCTGAAATATGGCAGCAGCTTGAACTCAACTGTCTTCCATAATTGGGATTTATGGCCTTGGTCAGTAATAAGGACAAAGAAATGTGCAATATCAATCACAGCAAGTTATGAGTACGTGAACTAGAGTTAGCTCAGGGAACTGGCTCAGAGGTTACAGGAGTATTGGGGTGGGAGCAACACCCATCTATTCTTCACACCTGTCCCTGAAACAATCTTAGTCATTACTATCATCGCTTCTTTATGGTGTGTCTTTTCACCCAGGCTAGAAAAGGGGTAAGATCAAAACATGCTGAATGTTTTTTATTTGTAATGCTCTTGCTTTCATCAATATTTGGGGATCATCTTGCAATGTATGGTGGTTTTGAATAGGTCTTTAAAAAGATCAATGCAATCTGATGAAAAACTTGGAAAAACCCCTCAGAATTTGTATTTTTTTACTTTCTTTTACTTTCTACCATTTGTTTTTCATCAAAGGTATTCTGCTCAGTGCTTCCTCTGAGGATGGTGTTTGTCATTTTATGGAAATCTTTGTATGACAGAAGTTCCTGTAAAAGTGAGAATTTCTGAATCAGCCTTTACTCTTGAATGGAACCCATTATTTCCATTACCACTGCTTCCCAGTTATTTTCAATAGTTGATAAAAGTCTGTTCTGTTTTCTGATGATAAACTATATTCAACCTCAGGAAGCTGGTGCACAGCTTCTCAAAACCACTGGTATGCTTCTCAAATCCTTTGGCTGTTTTATATTCACTGTATTTTTTTTTTTTTTGATGTGTCTCTAGGTGTATGGAATGATAAACACAGGGTCACTCTGTAGGTGTGGACATTGGTAAGATATAGCCTCCAAAGTGACTAATGTATTTTTCTAAAATTATGCTAGATTCCTTCAGAAATACTAATCTGATACACCTTTTCCTAATAAACCTAATCTTAACTTCTTCTATTTCAAAATTACATATTTGCAGTGCCGTTGAGAAGCATCAATTCTGCTTTGAAACTATCCAGTTTCTATTATGGAAAGTTCTTCAGCTTCTAATTTTTTTTTCTATTTACATTCTTTCCCCTTACTTTTGAGTTGTTTTACATGTAGGTGCCTTCCCTGTCACAATGGCTTTCATGAGACCGAAGGGGAAAAGAAAGCACCTTTCTGCCTGGTGTTTTGAATCTACTTCTCTCTTAATAAAAAGCAGTGTTCCATCTGCTCTTGAATGTGCACATCTCCACTGCCAGTCCTATCCCAACCTCACACCCCTCCAGCTGTGCACGTGTTTCTTATTATGAGCCAAGTCTGTGGAGCAGGACGGCAATTATTGCTTGGTCCCCATCTGAAATAAATTCCCAAGATGAAGGATGGCTTCTCACATTGGAAGTTCTTGTAAGAATAATAATGCCTTTCAGGCCCTTAGCAGTTTAGGTTTCCTTCAAGAAGGAACATCTATCAGTAAGAGATTCCATAGAAAACCTATATGTTGTGTTTAATTTTATTCTTGGCAAATCTTGTTATAGACACATATGATCTGAGTGATATTTCTATGGATAAAGAATGGACCATTTAAAAAAAAACAGCTAGTGGTAGACAGACCCACCCACTATTTGCCCCCCAAGTCACCATGTTTTTGCAGCTAAACCTGTTTATATACCTATTATGTTTACTTTTTTTTTTTTTTTTGGTCGTACAGGAGAGGTAGAGGAAGCATTGTGAAAGCACTAGCTTTCTTACATTATTTTTTAATGTGAAAGAGAGAAATCTAGAAAAAGAAGCACACAGTGTACATGTTCATATTCGTACACATATGTTTGGCACTCCTGTCAGTGACACTCTGAATGGGACTCGTCCTGCAGGGGACCCACTAGACCTCCTCATGTAGACACGAAGGCAGTACAGCAGCTAGATGCCCCCAGGCATCTTGTTGAACCTAACTTCTTGAAACTTGTCAACTGTATATCCACAAAGTTTCTAATGGATTGGTATGGAAGTAATAAACTCGTATGATTGCACTTGGGAAAACGAATTCAGTTAAAACTTTACATATTTGTGCAATTATTCAACATACTTACTCCTGTCTGTGTTGTACGGTTTGATATTTCCTTATGATGCTGTAATATTTAATGCTTGTCATTAAAGAAATGCTTTCCTGTAGCAGGGGGTATTGAACCAGAGAATAAAGAAGGTTTCTCTCTGGCTGTCATGTGGAGAATGAAATAGTCATATTTAAGCGTACTCAAAACTGTTATGAGAGTGTTAGTGGGAATGGAATTATCATAGTGGAAAGGAGTGCTACAGTGAGGAGCTTGTGTCCTGCAGAGATGGGCCAGGTGTGTGATCAGCTCTGTAAAACAGTGGAGAGGCAGATCTGGACACCCCTGCCAGTCACAGATCAAATGAGAAGACCAGAAGAAAGAGCTGGAAGAGATGTCAAGTAGTGTCTTGAGTGTAAATTAGATACTTACAGCCATCCTTGGTGGTCCTGGGAGCCTGGAGTCCTTGAGAGCTCACAGTTGTTTGCCTTTGGAAGCCTCCATCTACTATTCAGATGGGTTTTGCAGCAGTACCTTGCTGCTTGACCTGTGATTCCTGTTATTTATGACCCCCATTCCACTTCTCTTGGCTGGATTCATTCCACTGTGGTCATTCTAATGGGATTCAAATTTCCTTTCTAAAATAAATGCCTGTCCTCCCTCAACCTTCTTCCTTGTGTCCACCTCAGTTTAGCAAATTACATAGCCACAAAGTATTCCCCTGGTTCCTGCCTTCTGCCATCCACCACCTGCTCACGTGACAGTTTTGGGTTGAAAACATTGCTTCTGTATCCCTGACTTCTTCCTTCAGTACAATGTTTTCCTCTTTAATTTTATTTCTTTTATGGAAATGGCCCTTCTGGAGGAAGGTCATGTTGTTTCTACTGTTTTAGGAAGGCAGGGAGGGTGTTTGGTTTTACCCACAGCAGCCAGAGTGCAGTATGCTATTTCTATAAATGGACTGCTACAGTGTTTTGTTATGAAACAGACTTTGATATAGGATGGCCACAGTCTTAGAGCTTCCAAATATATTTCAGCCATCTATAAAAATGACAAATATTTCTGTGCCCATGGGATAGGAACATATATGTTTCCAAGAGCTCAGTTGTGCTATCCTGAAGTTAAACTGAGAACTGGTGTCTTAATGTTGAGAGACAAGTGTTGACTGCATCTCTTTTTCACCCCTTCTGCCTTTGAGCCTTGGAGCTGGATGCTCTGATTTCAGTTGGGATGGAGTTAATTTTCTTCCTAGTAGCTGGTACAGTGCTGTCTTTTTGGATTCAGTATGAGAATAATGTTGATAACACACTGATGTTTTAGTGGTTGCTAAGCAGTGCTTGCTCTAAGTGAAGGACTTTTCAGTTTCCCAGGCTCTGCCAGTGAGCAGGTGCACAACGAGCTGGGAGGAAGTGTGGCCAGGACAGCTGGCCTGAACTGACCTAAGGGATATTCCATACCACAGAATGCCATGCTCAGTATATAAACTGGGGAAAATTGGTCAGGAGGCGCTGGTCACTGCTCAGGGCCTGACTGGGCTTCAGTCAGCAAGTGGTGAGCACTTGTATTGTGCATCACTTGCATTTCTTCAGTTTTATTTCTCTCTCATTTTGGTGCCTCCCTTTTCATTACAATTATTATGATATTTTTACTTAAATTATTAAAACTCTTCTCTACCCAAGGATTTTACCTTCTCTCTTTTCCAATTCTCCTCCCCATCCCACTGCGTGGTGGGGTGAGGTGCACATGATATTTAGTTGCCAGCTGCTGTTAAACCACTGCACTGAACTGGCCAGTTCTGAGGAAAAGGACAAGAAATAGATTCAAAGTTGTCCTGTTTTGTCACAGATCATTCAGCAGTCTGACACTAAAGAAAGGAAGCTATGCAGAAAAAGGACTCTGGTCCTTCCAATTTGTGATATGCAGTATTGGGTCAGGTCAAGGTGTAGAAGAGTTCTACCCAATCTTAATCCAAATGGACCTGAAGTTACCAGATTTTCAAGGACCACTTCTCAAGTGAAGTGCAAGAATGCACAAGTTCCAAAAATGCGACAGGGATTTATAACAGTTGAAGTTTGGGGCTTTTTTTTGTGTTTCATTGCTTCCTGTGACCAGCAGGATTAAGCAGGGATGGGGGAAAAAAAGAAGACATCAAAGCAATAGGCAGAACACTGAAAATTTGTCAAACAGTTTTGCTGGCAGAAGCATTAAAACATTCTCAAGACTATACTCACAGAAATGTCCAAGCCTTTAAGGGGTTGCTTTTCAAATTAAGTTTCTTAGTTTTATGTGGTTTGCTCATCACTGCCACAGCAACGGGACACGGCGTTTCCCAGGGATAATTGAATATTCCCATAATGTTGCCAGGTGACCTGTAGATCCCACAGCAACATTACTCAGAGAGACAGAAATGGGACCTAAAGACAAAGGTCTTCCTTCATCTGTCTTTCTTCCTGTTTTCAGGAAAGCAACAGGTCATGCAAAACAAGAGACTCATGAGCCAATGAGGATTTTTGACATAAAATGATGGATTCTGGAGAAATTATTCAACCAGTCAGGGTTGCAAGCATTTATTCTATATGATGTATGTGGTAACTGTGATCCAGAAACAAAGCCACATGCCACAGGGCTCTAAATGTATACCTAATTTTCTGTTTTCATGACATAAAAATAGCAACAATAATCTATTTATAGACAATGGAAGGACATTCATTAACTGACCAAAATCAGTTCAGAGCATCAGCTCCTCCTGGCTAGGCATTAAACCTCCAGGAAATAACTCTGCTTCACTGTTATTGCTTCATTATTTACACTAACTATCACAACCATTTGTCTAAATATTTTCTTTTCTGATACTGACACCCTGAAGGAGTTCAGGTCAGGACATTGTTTGCCTATTGTATAGCATTGCAATATACAAAGGTTTAAGTAACTGTGGAAAAGAATAAGAAGCTTAGAAACTGAATGAGCAATGAAGGGGTCTGGCTTGGAGCACCTGCTCTGTACAGTTGTTTTTTATTAAATAATACAACGTGCAGCTCTGCAGGAGGTCAGAGCAGATGATCTAATGGGTCTTCCTGCCCTTGAAATAGAAGGACTATGTTGCTGGGCAATTAATGTCAGTGGAGCCAGTGAAGTGAATTTAGGCTTGTCCATTTAGATTATCGCAAAACCGATATTTGGTGAAATAGTTTCCTTGACCTCTCTTTTATTTCCAATAAAGGCAATGTTGTTATGGGAGGGGAAGGGAGGTATTTGGAGTCACCCAACTGGTCCACATTCCCAAATACAGTGTCAGCGACCAGACACCGAGATAGGCATCGAGTGCCCTTTGCTCTTACTCGGTTTCATTTCCTGGGTGTTTTCCTTATTAGGCTGAATGATGAGCCAATTGTACAATAAAATGTGTCCTAAGCATATCAGCACGTTGGAATTTAAGAACTCTTCCACATGTAATGAGATGAGGAGTTACAACACAAAGCACACCTTTCTCTCAAATTGACTGATTAACATAATAAAGTTAAACTCAAAGCAGCTTGTTCTCAACCTGTATTTAGCCTGAAGTGTTTTTCTTGTATTTCAGACCTGACAAAGGGCTCATGTGCCTGGAAGCACGTGCCTGCTATTTTCCAGGTATATCAGTTTGCCTAATTAAAAACCTTACCTCTTCCTACAAACTTTGCCACAGGAATGAATGTACCTGGCTAAGCAGGTTTCTTTTTTTTTAGTTTTTTGGTTTTTTTTTATTTTTTTTCTTTTTTCTTTTTTTTTATCTGGCACTATTTTAAACCATTAGAAGCATCTTACATATGAATGGCCTGATTTCTGATGACACTGACCATTATACCTATAGTTTAAAGTTGGTTTCAGTTTCACATATGGTAAATATGCCTTGCAGGCAGGTAATACAGGAGCTAGATAAACTTACTTTATGACAAAAAGGATTAAGGGGTGACTTGAACACTGCCAATAAACAGATGTGCAGGCAGAAAAATTGGATGTGTAACTGAGTAGTTGAAGAAATTGCAGGATCCAGTCCCAGACACAGAAGATAGAAATCTGTGAATATTAAATCGCAGAGAGTTTTTTGATTGTTGTTGGGATTTTTTCCTTGTTGCTGTAGGTCTGGGGCGGTTTTTTCTTTTTGTTTTTTCTTCTTTTTTTTCTTTCCTTAGAAATTTTAATGAAGTAATTAGTTTTATGCCAAAAATGAAGTAAATCCTCAACACTTGTCATCTGCACAGAAAGTTTAGTAACTACCAATCCAGTTTTGAAGTTAGTGGGCTTGACAGAAGCACCCCATGTTCTGCTGTAAGGTAGAGTAATTGATCAGAAAGGACCCTTAACTCCTATTCAAGTAGGCTGGGACAGAGAAACTCTGAAAGGCAGTGAAAGGCTATTTACACATCAAGGTGACCTCTGCTCCAATAGATGGGTTCAAAGAGCTGCATGGTCTCCCAAGAAGAGCATCCAGCTGATTGCCTGAAGTCTTTGGAAAGCAGCAAGGTGCCAAGTTTACCTACTCATTGTGTGAGTCCAACATCAATCCTGAATTCAGACAAGTTTGGATTGGCCTCGTTGTGGGTGGGCACATTGAAACCTCTGAGTTTCACTAAACGGTGGAGTGTTTGATTTTGTTTTCTTTTCCACCAGGCTGCTGTCCTTAGCAGGACTGTGTGATATGAAGAATGGGTGCTCCCAAGAGCTGCATAATACCCTGGCTATTTTTGCAGAAGCAAGGGCTGGTTGGTTCATTTCAGTGACACAAGGATGGAGCAAAGGCCTGACATGGGATTCCTGGTCAGATTAATGAGGTTGTCAGAGCTGCTTTGCCAGCCCCAGTTTGAAGAGGTTGCTGAGCAGATTTCTGCCATGGTAGAAAGAAAGTATTTCATGGCAAGACCTCTGACTGTCTGACAGTAGTCCAGAGAAGTCTGTGCTCTGGGAATATGGAAGAGGAGGGAGGAGAAGGCTTTGGTTTTGCAAGGCTATGATTGATGTAGCTTTGGGAGGTTGTACTCTTTCTTCTGCTCTGACACAAGAGCCTGTTGCTCAGATCCTCAGCCTCATGAGTTCATGGACCCATGCATACTTTCCCTTGCTAGTACAGCATAGCTACTTAAATCTAATGATAATGGGTAGTTTTTCTTAGTTTTGTTATGTTAATTTCTTAAAAGTTGTCCACTAAACCTACTGGTTGGTTGAAAACTGTTAGAGCCCTGCAAAGCTCAATTTCATTAAATTCTAGTTCTTAGTGCTATGAAAGTAACACAAAAACCTCTCCTCCTGTGGAGTTCTGTGCTGTAACTCATCTGGTATGTGCTTGCTAGCTGACAACTCTTGCCAGCTTTCACTCTTATGCAGTGTAGCAGGAGACAGTGTCTCTAAGTTGGCACCTTCTCTACATGCCAACAGTCACATCCTATTATCTTAACACCTGATCAGGGAAAAGCTGAATATAAGTTACAAACCAGAAATCTGAATATTAGCCATAAAGGTTCCTCTGGAGTACTGAAGATCCATGGCTCAAGATGCTTATTAGGCAGAATTGAAAATTATAAATTAGTTACTGCCAAAAAACTTGACAATCACAAAGCTAATTTCTGGTAGAAACATTTGGTTCTTTTCTAAAAAATAAAAATAGAAAGCAAGTAAAAAAATAATATGAAATTTTAAATTTTTTTTTAGGGCTGAAGCAAATTGTTAAAAGAAAAGATAACAGAAGCAGTTCTGACAGGGTGTTTCTCTTAGGAAATGTAACTTATTGATCTCTAAACTTAAATTCACAAACAAGTGTTTCTAATAGACCATTTCTGTGGATCACCCTGAGGTTTATCCCTTAACAAGAGCAAACCATATAATTATTATTTACCTAGATGACTGTAATTGAGAACAGCACCTTGCATTCAATTGTTTGTTTTTCCTCTTCCAGATGTGAGATGAAGACCTGATCTGACTGACAGATTAAATGACTTTGATCCTTATAATGTTCAGATAAAACAATCATATGTAATTGAAAATATCTGTTCTAATCAAGAGTCTTTGAGAGCAAGTTAGTCTTCCCTTCTTCCTGCTTCTTGCTTGGTGAGTTCACTTTCAAGGTATGATAATAAATGTGTCCAAACTCAATATTTTCTTTTAACCCTTTCCCAGAAAGGACTGAAGGAAGTGTTATTCAAGCCAGGCAGAATTCCAGGACATGAAGCATAGTCTAGTCTCTTAGGATGCTTCTTGACTTCATCCCTAGGCAGCTTTCATTGAGGCCTCACTGACATCTCCTAGATGGGAAAGGAACCCCTATAAAGACTTATCAAGCTTAAATGGAGCTAATTTACCCTGGAACACACTGATGCATAGAGGTATTATTCTCTGACTAGCTGTTTGTCTTTCTCCTTCCACCCCCCTATTAATTAGTACATTTTCACACTTCGTTTGGGAGATTTGGCTGCATATGGTACAATTAAACATCACAAATCTTGGGTGCCAAAGACATACTAGGACACATTAATCTTCAAATAATCTTGTTTAATTTCATTGAAATGCTATGTCAAAATCTGGCAGGTTAAAATTACTTCAGCACTGCCTTAGTAGAACACAACAATCAAGTAATTCACTCAGAAACAGGATTGAAGAGCTAATCTTCACTGGGATCTTGATAAGTAACTGCATTTACAATATATATGCAGAATAATGTAATGAATTTCTTATTGAGAACATTAGGGCTGGTTCAGCTGGTTCTTGATTATCTTTTTTTGTTTGTTTGTTTTCCTACAAATGGCAAGCACTTACTTAACAACCTGCCTCCAGATATCAGGTTTTGTTAAAGTGTTTCTTCTTAAAACTGTTCTGGCTAGTTTTAGGTACTTAATGCTAGTTGACATGAGCATCTGAAAGAGGGTACTCATGTGTCTGTGTGAGCCTGGATCCTAGCAGCTTGTTTTTATTGCCTATTACTGTGCTTCTTGCTGTCAGTGGTAGATAAGACACCAGTCTCTGAGAGCTACACAGAGCCTTGGGTTGTGTTTTTATCCAGAGAAGCAGAACAAATCAGCCCATATGCTCCCAACCTTATACATTTCTACAGGAGACAACTGGACCTTCCAAAAAGACGAAGGATACAAAAATGATATTGGTCCTTTAATATGGATAATAATCCTTTGTGCATCAGCTGGCTATTCACATTTGTGTAAGCATTATGAAAAGGGAGATTTGTCATAATGAACATGAAGGGAGCTGAGAGCTGATCTTGTGGAGTCATACAGGGAGTGCCAAGTTTATCCCTGGCATGATGATTGTCGATATTGTCACCTATATGATATACAAAAGCATTGAAGTGCAGACAGCCTGTCTCAATGGAGAGGTTCCTTCTCCAAAGACAGCTAGAGAGAAAGCAGAATCTGGGATATGCAGGTGAAAGTCAATTGTTTGGGGATGACACAAACTTTGCTTCTCTGGGAACGTTTGGCAACAATACAGGGATGGGTGGGAACACCTTGGTTCTTGAGCTCAGGCCCACAGTGGCAAGTTGTCTTTAAGAAATTGAGCCCAAACTTGTTAACAAGTACATCTGCTCTAATCTTCCACATACCTCAGCTCCCAAAATATCCATTGAGACTAAAAAGTCCTGTTATGACAACATTCAATTTACCTCTGCTCTGGATAGATTTCGCATGGAGCTCAGAAGGACTGAATGGAAATTTCTCCTGGTGAATATGCTGACCAGAGTACTAGAAGATACATTCATTAATGTGTGAAATCAAACACAATTAGAAATGTTGCCAGATAGATATGCATAATCTGCAGTGCCATGTGCAGTTGCTTATACAGATAGCTCAAGAGCTGATTGCACTGAATATAATTCCATTTTTCACAAATTAGGTCAGATGAGAAAACTGTGAGGAAAAAAGTATGTGAGTGGGGAGTAGACTTGTAGGAAAGAAATAAACACCAGCCCACGGAAAGGGGAGGGGGTTCTCCTGCTGGCCACAAGCCCTGCATTTCTATAGGAATCTTCCAGGCCCAAGGACAAGAAAGAGTCAGCCTAACTTGACAAACTGGGTGTTACTGGATAGTAGTGACCTAAAGGTGAAAGGACTGTAATGCCTCTCTGGCTTGTGAGTATTCCCCATGCCACAGCTCCTGCTTTTGTAATTTGCTCTTGTCAGTTTTATTTATTGCCAATTGTTCATTTGAATGCATCGGCTGCTGTTAGTGACAGGAGAGCTGTGCAGTGAGAGTGCTGGATGTGCACTGTGGAAATATGTTTTACCCATTAGTGTCAGAGCAAGACGATGAAGGAAACATTTGTACTAATTTTGAGTGGGTGTTTATGCTCTTAAAAGCCACTCTGTTACAATGACATGAAGGGGATGCAGGCAGGCACAACCCCCAGTCCTTCTTTCTTCATGATATTAAAGGAAATTTGTTCCATTTACAAGTCAGAATATGAGTGCTCATAGGCTTTGCAGAGAACTATGTATTCAGAGGCACAGATTGAGCTAAGTCTGGTCTGACTCAAGTGTCATTGGCAGGGATCAGCACAGTCCAAATCTGTATTCAGATACATGCCAAACTCTGGAGCAGGATAGATCTCTTTTGCTGGTCTCTTATCCTATGGGACACCCAGAGAAGATAAATTTTCCATGTGATTTAAAAGAAGAACTCATCTCTTTCCCAGCACTTGTCTTTTTAAATGAAAATTTTAACATAATCTCTGGTCTTAGTTGCTTGTATGTTCCTCCCTCATACTGATTAGCCAATACCTTTTGTCTTCTCTCCTAGATTTCTTGCTTCATTCCTTATTCCTTTGCTGCCTGATGAGAGAAAGAAATGTTCCATCTCGGGGAACCAGCTGATTCCTATAGAGGATGGCTGGCTGGACATCTCCCTGCAGGGAGGTTGGGGCAGGCAGTGACAGCACTGTGTGGGAGCTCAGAACAGGCACACTTCTGACACAGGTGAGGATCAGACATCCTCAGTGCTGGGAAAATGCTTCCCCAGCTCCAAAAGCGACAACTGTTGTGGTGTTAATGATTGATTGCTCACTGCCATCGCTGGATTCTACACCCAGCTGTCATTTCTTACCTCTCCTCCATCAAGTGCTTGCCAAGGGAGTTTTGTCTGAGAGATGGCTGCAGCAACCTTGGAAAAGGACACCTGATAATGTTATCACTGCAGCTGAGCAGTCATTTTCCCTTGGCTGGAAAGAAGGGAAATAGCATTTCTAAAGCCATTAAGTTCTGTGGCGGTGATTCCCTCCCGAAGGCTCTGCTGGATGTGAGGAGCTATAGACCAGGCCAGCTAAGTGCAGACCACTGGCAGCCTGCTTGGAGCTCATCACATGCAGTGTTGCTGAAATGACTGTCATTTATAAATCATTCTGGGGAAACTCCCCCTTGGCCATATGAGGTATTTCACCCAGCTGGTCAAGACCCCAGGGGTGGCTTGCAACCACAGACAGCGCAGCAAGCGGGTGGGATAAGATGTGTTATTTTTCTCTTTAGCATTACCTTTTTTTTCTTTACAGTATAGCCCCATTAAGCTGTTGAGTGCTTTCTTGACCACAATTGACTTAGGATAATCCTGGTCTAGCAGAAAAGGCATGATGAGATTTAGCAGCTGGAAGTAAATTTGACACGAATTTAGTCTAGAAATAAATTTCAGATTACTACTTTTTTAAACAATGGAAGGTGATTAATCATTCCAACAAACTCTCTGTACTTGTGTTGGTATTTCCCAAACCTGGAATATTTTATGAATGTCTTCTTAAAACCTCTGCTGTAGTTTCAATAGAATTTACTAGCTGAATGCTAAAAGCTTCTTTTGAATTCTTTGGCTTTTATACACAGGAGTTCAGATGAGAGCTCATAGATGCCCTTCTGATTTTAAAATTCACAATTATTCAGTTCATCTAAGCCCTTGTTGGCTTTAGCTTATGCCTGCTTGCTTAAGTTTTCACTCCTGGTATAAAATCTGTATCTATGCTGAGTATGAAGCCTATTGTTATTTATTTATGAACTCCCCAAGTACCTTCTAGATGAATATCTGTGGGTGAGTATAATTCTAAAGCTTTTGCCAGTGTTGTCCTTTCTACATTCTGTTCAGATATCTGAACACTTTCTCAAATTGAGCAAGGTAAATAGAACAAGTTGGAGCAAGTCTCCCATGTTTTATCTCTGTCTCTGGCTTTTCTAGAAGGGTGGATTGCACTTGTAGTAAGAAAAAGCTCAGACATGTTGCAGTCAGAAATGAAGGGTCAAAGTTTTCCCCCAAATCTATTTCAGGCAAAGGTGGGTGGTTTTGCCTCTGTACTATACAAGTTCTTTCTCAAAGTATCCTCATCAGTAATAAGCATAGCTGCAGGGTTGAGCTTTGCACAGTTTACTTAGGTGCCCCTGAGTGGGTCTACAGATGGTTTGAAACAGGAAGGAGATTGATACAAAAAAAGGCTCTGTGACGCCTTCCTGCTGTTCCATGCACAGCCAAGCAACTTCACACTCTGAGAATGAAATGGGGAACAGGACTGACAGGGACCTAAAAAGATATACATATATAAAAGTATATCTCACTGGCTCATGGCCAGATTTCCACTCCCTAACCTGCTCCTGACAGATATCACTCTAATTGTCACCTTCCTCCTCATTAACATCTACCCAGAGCTCCTGGCAATAAGATAATCTTTTTCTTAATGTCTGGTTCACACCTGCCCTCTCCAATTCCTATTGCTTTGTTGTGTCACTGGGGCTGCCTGTTGGTCTGCCACCTCTCCTTCCCTGAGCATCATAGCTGCTCCTTTATGGGAGCAATAACCTCCTTACTTCCTTTTGCTTTCTCCTCATGGTACAGTGCACACCTATGTGCTCTCATGAGGACACACTGCCCTGTAAAACACCTTGGTATCTCGTAGCCATTGCGACATCTCATTAAAAGAAATAAAATAATTGAAACAAACAATCCTCCCTGTATCATCTGCTGGAGATAAAAAGAGTTGTGGCTGAGTATCTCTTGGGGGATTATTGAAATAAGGGTGCCTGAAAATCAAGTTATATCCTTAAAGCCAAGACTATGCTAGTTGTTAACTCAATATGAGAGCTTAAGGCATTAAATATGTCTCTCTAAGCACTTCGCAGTTCTTATTTTCCTTACCACAGGGATTCACTTTTCAGTATCAAGTCTGAATAGCCTGTCTTCTCTGGAAAAACACTTGAGTGCATCTTTCTGATTTTAATAAAGTTTGGGTTAGAGAAGGGATGTGAGCAGCTTATGGAACAATGGATGTAAATACAAAAGTTGCCACTTCAGCTGTGGGACTGACGTCACGTCATAAATTCATTAACACAGCTCTGCTCACCAATGGAAATGGGCAGGCTGGGATGTTTGACAAGGGATTTTTTTAGTATATTAATTATTGCTTTAGATGTAATTCCTGTTGTGACTATCCTTTAGGATAGTACTTCTGAATTCTCAAGAAGGAATGAGGACAAATGGGTTGGTGATCGTATTTGTCTGCTTAATTAAAGGTTTGAAAATTGTTTTTTTGTAATCTAGGCTCTTTTTCAAAGAACAGGCTTGTGTGTGTGTGTGTGTGAAATCTGTAACGCTAAATGTTTTGCCTGCAGATGTCCCCAGCCAATATGTTTCAATTCAGCACCTGGGTTATCCAGATTGACAGACTGAATCTCAATATTGGTTCAATGAAGTCACGGGCGTTTGGGATTCATAGAGATTAAAGAGCAGAGTGAAAGGGAGCACTGGTGTCAGCAGGGTGCAGGAATGGGATGTGGGGACTACAGGCTGTGCAGGTCAGCGCTGCAGAGCTGCTCTCAGCTGTTGGTGCCAGTGGTGAGTGAAGTATTACAGAAGCAGTGCTGGGTGCTCTGGTTATCTTTGAGGTTCTCCCACGAAGCCTTCAACTATACAAATGAAAATACCCATAATCACTGATCAAGTGAAAGAATAGCCAAAAAACTAGTATAAAACCAAAGGTGTAGGACTATAAATCCTTTTGTTTCATATAATTCAGCTGCTTCTTTCTGAGTAATCACAATGGCACAAAAGACCTAATATCATAATAGGTCCCAGACAATTCTTAAAAATGCTGATGAAAGTGATTTCACCCATAAACAGTCAGAGGTTTACTAACCACAGTGGTTTGTTAGTTTTTTCCTGACTGTCCTTTTTCCAAGACTCGGTGTTTGTGTCCATAAGACATGAAAGTGTTCTTGGGAAATTTTACTTCTGTTTGCCTTGGCTTTGCTGGCTCTGGCAGTGTGGTACTGGGTACCTGAGAGAGACTTTCCCTGTGTTGTAGAAAGACAATGAGTGTTCACAATGAGAGCTGCAAAATTGCACAGTGAGATGTAGTATCTCAAAACACGGAAAAATGAGACACTCAGGGTACTGCTGTTTGCTTTCTGATAAATGTTTGATGTAAGAGAACTCTTTCAAATAGCAGGAGCATTTGTGTCATGCTGTAACCCATCTAGCCTAATGCATTTAAAAAAAGTCTCGATATTTCTTCTGGAACAAGAACCTCTTTTGAAATACATTGTTCATTTTTCTATAAAAGCAACCAAATGAAATTATTTTTCCCCCTATTTTTGTTTTTCTTTGCAGGATTTACAAATTAGCTGTTCCAATGATTTTTTAAATGCGGATTCATTTTGCACAATTGCTTCCTAAGAATTTACCAGAGAATTTATTTTTTTGGAGATTGGATGGAGGGGATGAAGAGTAAATGTTGGGTTTCCTAAAAGAGCTTTTTTCCTAAAGGACAACTGCAGCTACCTCTGCTTTAGAGCTGAGGTGTATCATTTAGATGAATAATTGACCTGCAGAAGTCCAGGACTTGCAGCACTGATTTTATCAAGGATAGAAAAAGCAGCCTGTGAGATTTGCAGCCTTTTCTATCACAGAGAATGGTGACAGGACACATGCACACAAAAAAACCCAAACCCAAACAAACTAAAAAACCCACCAGAAGCAAAACCAAAACAAAAACCCACAAATAAAAAAAAAATAAAACCAAAAAGCCCCCTCGACCCCCAAAATCTTAATATTTTTAGGAAGCAGGAACATGTCAGTAACAGAGCATGGGATACAATATCCAAGTAGTCCCATGTGGGAATATGCTGGGGGAAGAAGGAGCTGAAACTTTGCTCTTCCTTCTTGTATTCTGTGTGTTTCTACCATGAGCTGACTGCTGTCCTATGAGACCAGTGCTCCTCAGCCCTTGCAGGTCCACAGAGAGCAGCTCTGAGCAAGTAACAAGCTGTAGGTCACATAAAATGTAGCTCTCTCTGCCAGGTGGGACAGCAAGGACAGTGGTGTCAAATGCACCTGAGAAGCCTATGAAGGTTTGGAATGGGTCAGGGACTATTTTCCACTGCTCAGATGCTCCCTCTGTGTTGGGGCGAATCAAGGATGAAGAGAGGTTTTGCCTGTTGCCTGGCAGAGAACATACAATGATCTGAGCAGGACTTTGGCAAACAGAGAGAAAATCAGGAGGGGGAGAACAAATCTACTATTATGCATAGGAATATGAGGCTTATGTGGAGAAATGACACTGGAAAAAAACAGCTTTACTGCTCTGGAAGACCTTGAGACATGCATGGTGACAGGGAGTCTGTGAGCCCTCAGAGAGATTCCCTGCCTCCAGCTGTGCCTTAGAAAAAAATGTAAATAGTTGGATGCAAGTGTCAGGAAAGTAACATGGAGTTCTAACAGTAAAAGGTTGGAGTGGCTTTGACTGATTTTGGAGGGAGAAATTGAGTTGTCTCCATGTGCCTGGTCAGAGAGATGGGACTGTGTCAAGTAGTGAGAGAGGGGAATTCCATTAGGGCTGGAGCACTGACCGCAAACAAACAGGAACTGAGCACTGCACTTAATGTAGTGGCAGACCCTCTGTGACACAAGCACAGCATCTCTCATGCAAGGGGCTTTCAGATTATACACAGGATTATACGACTGATATTAAAACTTATAACACACATAACCTTTGCTGGGCATGAAGTGTATCTGATGTGTTTTTCAGTGCAGTCACGGCTGGGGTTTTTTGTTCTGCAATTTTGGGGCAGATCCTCAGAAAATGTACATTTCTGGGCCCCAGTGTCAGAAAGAATGTTTTTCAACCACCTAATTTCCCTGCTGTATAGTCTGCAGCAGTCAGCAGGGAAGGAAGCCCAGCATCACAGCGTGTTCTGTGCATTCTCTGGAGCTAAACAGGAAGCCATTTCAATGGGACTTACGTGGCTTTACACAACCAGTGTATCTGGGCCCTCTAATGAAACCACCGTATTAAAAACAACAACGGGCCCTGGATTTTCACCAGCAGGGAAGAAGAAGTATAATTAAGTCAGGTGCATTTCTCCCAGCAGGCTCCTTTAGGACTTAATGGAGGATGGTGAAAAAGGGCTTGAGATTGGAGATGCAAAGTAAAGGGACATGCAAAAGGTTCTCTGCCTGCGGCAATGAAAGGCTATCCCTGGCCTTGAGGCTCTCTGTTTCCTTAGAAGATTGATAGGAATCACCTGTGGTTTCATTGATGGCCTTTCAGAGCTCCCAGGGGCTCTGGGGGGTGTCCAGGCACTGCACTGCCTCAGTGCAGAGGGTCAGACACACAGTCTGCCAGGCATGTTCCCATCCCTGTACAGAACAGTCTGTTCTTGACACAGGCTGGGCTGATGTGACCAGGCCATGTCCATGAGCATGACTGGCGGGGCTGTGGGTGTGCAGCATGTTCTGACAGCTGCTGGGTGGGAATGGCTGCGAAGGGAGGGAAGCCACTAATGAGAGGAAGGACAGCAGGTGGGGAGCTGGACAACATCCTTTGCCATGGCAAGCCTGATAAGGTGGGTGTTTACTTCTGTGGGAAGGAACAGCTTTCCAAATAAAAGATTAACTGCTAAATGATCTCATGGTAACAGCCCTGAGCCATTGCTAATTTAGCCACTCTGTGTAAAACCAAGCAGGGAGGTAAGAAGGGTCATATTCCAGTCCCAAACACCCCCCTGGCCGACATCAGTGTGTGATTGTTGCATCTCCACAGAGCTCAGTGCACTCATCGTTTCACTGTTTTTCATCTTCGAGAGGCT
The DNA here is from genome assembly GCA_026261815.1 of Monarcha castaneiventris obscurior. Taxonomy (NCBI): domain Eukaryota; kingdom Metazoa; phylum Chordata; class Aves; order Passeriformes; family Monarchidae; genus Monarcha; species Monarcha castaneiventris. Next base: position 7,599,527 of record JAMPIT010000467.1, read on the forward strand.
TAGGCTGGTCCTCCTTGCTGGAGGCTGACAAAGGGCTGGCCAGCCTAAAAGCAGAGCAGATTTTTTTCCCAACTATGTTGGTTGGCTTCCAAAAAGACATTGCCTCTCCTTGCAAGTTTTGCTGTACTGAGTGGACACCCAGAGGAGGAAAAGCTGAAGGAGAAGAAGGATAAGTTTTTTTTTCCAAAATCTGTGCATGGGACATTCAAACATCTCCAGGGCATGAGAGTAAACCTTGTGTTGCAGATATTGACCAGCTAACTTCTCTCGAGGAACTGGGGCGTATGTTTGTACTTCGCCATGACCTGATGTAAAACTGGCTGAATCCAACAGCTATTTAATGATGTTTAATAGTCACTTTTAATTGTATTAATTATGTTAATATTCACTTATGCACATGCTAGATCCAGCATGGCTGTCACCAACAACATCAATGAAAGGTCTGTCTGTGTTCACAACCATGAGACTCTTGTCTCCAAGGACTGTGTAAATCCTATCTGTGAACACCGCTGGTCACCAGGTCCAAAGCACTAGGGACTTCTTGGACTGTGCAGCAGCTTGGGAAACAAAAGCAGTTTCTGGACCAGCAGTTCTAAGAGACCTTTCACAGAGAATGTTCCAGGATGTCTTTTCATGGTTATTCCAGCTTCCATCAGAGAGGACATCAATATGGACTTTGGAAAAGAGGATCCCAATGATGTCAGCAGCAACAGCCCGGAGAACCCCTTTCAGCCTCATCTGCTTTTACAACAGTTATTTGTAAAGTTCTTTGCAGTGGCAGGAATGGTTCATGATCTTCACCATCTTTACCTCTCTCTGCTGGTACACTCTGGATTTTGGTTTTTAATCACAGCTCTTGCAGTTTGTCAAAGCATACTTCAAAATGTCTATCCACAGAGGATACTCTCTGAACAAAATTCCTCCTTGGGTTGTCTCTGTTTGTTAAGGAATAGCTGTGATGACTGAAGCAACTCTGTCTCGAGTTCCTTGGTCCTGAATTGTCAAAACCACCAGTGCCTAGGAAGCTTGGCTGGCTTTCTGCCGTGGTCCTTTCTGCTTCTTTCTTCAGGCTGTGCTGGGTTTGGAAGACAGCCCTGGAAAACACAGGTCTTCTGGGTCAGGGAAAGGGAATGGACCTTTCTTTCCCACTTGAAGTCTGCCCATTCCTAAAACCTAATATTCCAGTCCTTAACATGAATTTTGATGGGCAAGATCTCATGACCTGGGGAATTCCCTGGGGATTTTTTTCCCCCAGTATGAGCAGAGGGCTCTCAATGAGCAGTGTGGTGAGCGCTGGTTGCAAACCACAAGGGTTAAGTGGCTTGTCAGATCATGGGTGGTGAGAAACTGCCGCATGTGTGTGGTCTTTCCGGTTCACACTCAAGTGTTATACCAAATAAAACCCCAACAAACAACACAAGAAACCTTTTTGTACATCTTGAATTCCAGGTAATGGCTTGACCTGCACCTCATGTGAAATCACAGTGACGCTTGGTAGACAGTCCCTTTCACATCCCTGGGATTTTGTGCAAAATACTGTGAATGCAAAATAACCTGGGGCCACCTGTGGGTTTTCTTAAACTAAACATCCCACAAGTGTGAGCAAGTGCATTCTGACAATAGCCTAAACCAGCAACACAGCTCAAGGCAGAGACAGGGAAAGCCTCTTTGGGGAGAGTGACATCTACAGACTTCTTTATAAGATATAATCCCCTCTTGCCTTAAGACTGGCCTGGGCTGAAAACCAGTCCAGAATTGGACTTTACAGGATTTATAATGGATGTTAACATGATTTGGATGACACACTTGTTCCCGAGCTCCAACTAGAACAGCAATATTTTATGCTGTGTTGTGCAAATGTATTGAAAGAGTCAGGCCCATTCCACAGACCTTGCAGTAAGAGTATATGAACAGGAGAATGGAAGTTGTCTTAGGCCCAGTATTTGCAAAGGGTACTGGGAAGGGCTAAGTTACTTGCCTGAGGTCATGCAGGGATTTTTTGGCACATCAGCAAGTTAAACCCAGCCCTCTTTATGTCCCAGTCTAACACTTTAGGCACAGAAATGTAGTTTTTCCAGAAGGAACAACTGGCAGATTAAAAAGTAAAGTTTTTTGGTTTGCTTTTATTCTCTTTTTCCTTTTTTCTTCCCACATTTGATGTACAGGAAAGAACAAATTAGCTTATTTAAAACCAACTGGAATTTTCACCCCAACTTGAGCATATTTTTCCAGATTCAAAGCCATTTGTTCAATATTTTTGTTTCTTAATCTTATTTTCTACGAACATGAGACTCTCTTCCTCCCAGAATCGTGTGCATCTACAAGGGCCAAACCACCACTTGAAAGGCTATTCCTGAAGTATCCGGGGCATGTCCAGAACTGGGGAAGGCTGAAAAACTTGCAGACAACCTTGGCCTCTCACCCTTTGTTTGCATATCAAGTCAATCTGCAGAAAACATGCTCCAGAAAAAAGTTTTAGATTGCAGATGGGTGATAGAGAGACCTTTGAATAACCTCAGGACTTTGGTGGCTTCAAGAAAATGGAAGCTGATTCCAAACCAGTTTCTGGTGTGGGGTTTGCTTTGGCAAAAACAAAGTCTGACTGATGAGGTTTGGCCAAACTGAGCCTCCAGTTTTCTAGCCAATCTCTGCTTCAAGAGATCGTCAGTTCTTGGGTGTACTTCCACACATTTGAATTTCCTCACTGCTTGGAGCCTCCAGGAAAAATAGAAATAGCCAGAAGTTCCCTCTGTAAGCACATTGAGTCAAAATACAAATTCAGGAGTGGTGCAGTCTTTTCCAGATGTGTGCAGCCATGGCATCAGATCAATGAATGCTGCACCAAACAAAGCACTTGCTCTTACTTCTTGGCACAGAAACACCAGTGAAAGTCTTTATTCTTTCACTGTCCTCCATCCTGGACTTTCTAAGACACTCTTGCCTTTTGGGAGGTGTGTAAGCGTTGGGCAGGATGGTGCTGATGGGGAAAGCAGCAACTGTGTTGTGTGTTCCTTGGAAAAGTATGGTCTAGCCCTGTTCCCCAAGGATACACGCTGCATCCCAGACCCATGCAGACAGGCATCTGCACTTTCAGTCTCTGGCCTATTCACTTTGTGCTGGAATTGGTAACTGAGGTGTCAGCTGTGCTGACAAGCTCTTGTCAATGGAGAAAACACATGGCTTTTTCTGGCCCACATGGAGGATGTGCTGGTTGTAACCCCCGTGAATCACTGTGCTGGATACAATCTTCACGCCTCAGACAGCTCATCCTAAAATACTGAAATAGCCCAAACTGTAAAAATGGCTCTGAAACATCCCAGATCTGGTGTGTGGATGTTTCTCCTGGAGTCAACATTGCCAGTGAGGACTGTGAGAACACTTTTTAAGGGTCTACATTGCAGCCAGGCAAGATAGAGTGGAAGAATCAAGGTGTTTTGGTGGAGTTTCCTTCGGGGTCCTTGCTGTCCTGCTGGTGGGGTACAGAATTATCTTTCTGCCTCTGGAGTCTGACCAGTGTCCAGCAATTCCAGTGTTTTAGGGCCCTTAACAGGTGCTGATGATCTGCATCTCAATTTATCCTTTTTTTCTTTTTATCTTGAGGTTCATTAGTCGGGGCTCTCTGTCCCATTAGAAGCCTTCAGTTTTCCTGTTATTGAAATGTGCATTTTTGCAGAATTCCACCTTGCTACTGGAGTTATATGTCTGTGTTTTGCCTTTCTGTTGGAGGTTGCAAAGAGCAGGCTTGTGGGAATCTGTTAAACATAATTTCAGAAGGAGCATTGCTCTTTACTTCCAAGGACCATCAAATGTTTAACATTTCTGTGAGAATGAACTTCCTGACCAGTGCCTTTCCTGGCAGTTCCTGACCCATTCAAGGTCTTCCTCTGTGTTTTTATCTGCTGTTAATCTCCTCTGGCTTCTCTTCTGGACCTGGCTTTTCTCACAGCTAGTCCAGGTTCTTCATGACAAAATAATGCTGCCTACCACTTCTTCCTTCTGACACAGCTCTCTCTGAAGTTCCTTCTTCTCTTCCTGCCATGTGCACATTATCTATAACCTGACACCTTTCATTCTTTCCATTGCTCCAAATCTTTCTCCTTCAAGAAAGTAAAAAATCAGTCTCTTCTGGTTTTAATCACCTCCTTAGCTTGTTCATTGCCACCATTAAATTTAATTTAATCCTTGTTGTTCCCAGATTGAAGGATGCTTCTTGACCAAGGTTAATAAACACCAAAAAAGAAGCACTCACAGCTCAGCAGCAACACTTGTAGTAGCTTCACAAACACAACTGGAATCTATGAGAATGAATTGGTTTCCTGGAGGAGGAGAGTCCAGCATAAAAACTATCTCATGTTTACAGGCAGGAGGCTGTACACTGAGCCAACACATGCTCCAGCCATAGCCAGGTGCTTCAGGCACTTGGAGAACTTGGATTCTCCCTGTCCTGGGCTGGGTAATCAGATTCCTTACTCCATTTGGTTCCCTCACAGCATGTTCACTTCAGCTCTGCCCTCTCAGATCCTATCTTACCTCTGCAATCCTTGTTTTGTCTGTTAATTGACCACTGACCACCTCGCTGCCTGCCTCTCTCTGGAGGATCACTGTTTATTGTGAAATGGGAATCTCTTTCTCCCCCACTCATTGATATTCTTCATCTGCTTAGACAGTGTCCACAGGAACCAGGCCTGTTTCCACCTTTGGTTTTGAACACTACATGAAAAAATGAAATTTGTTTTTCATTGTCTGCACTTAAGCCTTATTATAAATGTGAAAATGAGAACTGAAAATTACTGAAAAAAAGTCACATTAAAAAAGAGGGGATCAGTTAATTCCCAAATTTCAATGAGATAAGTAGACACTGCTTTAAACAGAGACCATACTCTGTGTTTGTGGTTCCAGTCCTGAAAGTAGCAGCCCAGGTCCCAACACAGACTTCACAGGTGTCTGCTTCTTTTGTCAGATTCTGTTCCTTCCCTCTGCCTAAGTTTTAAAGTTTTCAGAAAAGTATTGTCTGAAGTTTTCCTTTTGCCAACCCGTCTGCAGCCAGAAAGTCAGTGGGAGACAGAGAGACCCATAAAAGGTAATAGCTAAATAAGTAACATGCAGAAATTCCTCACACTCACCTCTGTATTGGCAAGGGAAGATGCAGCTGACATGGATTAGCTGAGCATGAGTTTAAGCTAAAGGCTTTGGAGATAATTAACAAAACCCCAAAACTAATTCAGTTGATCTATTCCTTTGTGTTTTCTTGACTTGCAAGTGAGGACCTGTTGCTGTTGCATTTTTTTCTGTTCCCAGGAGAAAATTACTAAACAGTAACTAATAACACCAAAAATCTTGTTGCCTCATGGGCTTCTGTAATAGCCTTATGGGGCTTCTCTCTGCAATATTATGTCACTCATTGCAATGTGCAGGAAACAGAAAAATGTTATCTTTATTTCTGCATAGTCTCTGCCGCTGGGCTGGGTGAAACTGAAGTCACACAAACCTACACAGCAAAAGAAAGGGACAGGGTGAGAAACATTCTTCTGCTCTCTTCACTTTCCCCTTGCAGCAGAGGAAGAAAAAGTTTTGTTTCCATGTGGAAGATTTTTCAGATATTTCTTTGTCAAGAGTGAATTTGGGCTTAGGAAAAGCTTAGTTCACTTCCCCAGATCAGCTGCAATTCTCCAGTGCACCTTTGTCCACTTAAGCCTGGGTTAAGTCATCTCGTCCCTGTTTTGCCATGTGCATAGCTCAGGCCCTGTCCTCTCTAGGTAGAATGGAATAATTTAAGTTATTAAATTCACCCCCTACAGGATCCAGCAAATTCCTCTGTCTTTTCCAATTCCTGTACATCTTCCAGAACCAAGTGCTGTTTTAACCCTTCCCACCCTTCCTAGCAGGCTGGGCTGCACCTGCCAGAAACAGGGACCTCGAGTCTGTAAAATCCCTGCCTATATGCAGATAGCTCTGCTTGAGTGGCTATCTTTATTGCAGGCGATGGATGAAGAACAGTGTTGTTCTCTCTGCTCTGCTGAATGTAGGAGTCTTTCTGTCATATTGCCAAGCCTGGAGGGGGAAAAAAAAACCCAACTAAGTTCTGCAACCCAAGGGGACAAATTATATTTAGCTGGAAATTTTGGGTTTTCCCTGGGGCAAATAACCTCTTCTGTCTCATTTCACCCAGCTCTAAAATGGAAATAACATACCTTATCCATGTAGAATGGAGATGTATGATTCCACAGCAGAGAGGAGAGGTTTGTGCCTGCCAACTGTATAAATATGTAGAGTCAAAACTATTTCTGGATACTCTAAGGAACCTTTTTGAGGAAGTACAAGAGATCACGGACTAATCAAACTTGTCAGGATTCTGTTTTTGGAAAGGGACACTCTCTCATGCAGCCACCCATGCTGTAGGCTTATGAAGTGTCTGAAATAGCCAATGAGTCAGGTGCGCTAGTGAGGGCCCTGACATTCACACTGAGTTGAAGCTGAGCCGTCTTTCACATTGAGAAACCTCCCAGGATCCCAGCTGGTCCACACAGAAGAAAAGCAGACAGATTTTACAGTCTAAAACTCTAGGCTTTATATTTTCTATGTTTTAGAAAAATTAAAAGTGAGTCACAGCCCAATGATGCAACACACAAAGCGTGTACGATGGTCTGGTAAAAAATTTCTTTCCTACAGTTAGTGTTGTACTGAGAGGCTTATCCTTTCTCTTGAATCATCCAGCCACCCTTAAAGCAAAGCTATCAAGAGAGGTTGTCAGAATTCTCTGGCGTAGCAATTTCTGTGTCTGCCCTGGAGTGGAGGAACCTGAAGCATCAAAGTGTCCATCCTAATAAATTCCAGGAGGGTTCAGAGCATAAGCTGAATTCTGAAAAGTAATTACATGATTAGCAAGCATCCAAGAATTATCTCATAATAATTCCCCCACACATGCAGACTGTGCTCTCATTACATGACAAAATAGCATAAATCAGAGCATCTTTTCCTATGATGTCTAGTCATGTTTGGTCTTTCTGTCTGTGGAGGGCAATCACCCATTAGTCCAACCAAGCTGCAGGTCACAAGAATTGCTCTCAGCCTTGTTTACTCTTTCTATGTGTTGATAACTGACCAACACGTGTGTTAAGCAAGAGGTGCTTTTTCATGGTGTAGCACTGCTGAACCTTTGGATTGACACTACACTGGTTCTTGCTTCTTCCCTCATTCCAATCTTGACTTTGCTGTCTATGAGCAAGGATGACCATTCTCGTGGGCATTTTAACCCACTGGAGGTGAGGATTTCTGGGTAAAGTGGCATTCTTCCTAGCAAGCCCATGAAGGATACAAAGGATCAGACCAGCTGCTCTGAGAAAATATGAGCTGTCTGTGATACATATATTTTGTGGAGAAACAGACTGACTTGGGCCTATTATCTGTCTGCTTTTTGTTTGTGTAGGTAGTGGGACTGGCCCCACATCTACAATAACACCATCATTAATGAAGTAAGCAAGGAGAGATTTGTAGGGAGAGATGACAACCCTGGTTAGAGCAACTGATAAGAAGCAAAGACCAGGCATTTCTTGGGCCTGAAACTGAAGAAGCAACATTCCAGCTAACAAAGATGGGTGAAACTTGCTTTGCAGCTTGGGCTGAATTGTGATTATCAGAGTGATATTTGGTGAGACAAGGGTATACAGTACCTACAAAAATGAAAGAGATGTTAACAGAAGTGTCAAGTTAATAATTTCTGCTTCACAGAGACAGATGGAAATTGCTTTGGCTGTAGCATAGAAAAATTGTAACATAAAATCAGCATCTCCATTGTGCTGTGATTTCGAGAATGAAGTAGAGTTAGGAATTTGACATTCAGAGCTCATCTTTTGAAGGTGTATTGTGGAATGCCTTTGAAGATCAAGCCTAAGAAGTCAAACAGAGCGTGGTTGCATTGTGAGAAGTGTTCTCCCACTGGCTGCTTCTCTCTTTTACAGAGTGTCTGCGTGAAAATGCTGTGGTGCACAGTGGTTGATGGGTTTCCCCCACATGCTTTCCACAAGGGCATTTGGTGCTTTGGATAGAATAGATCCCGTTCTGGAATGAGTACATGTAGGATGCAAGGCTTTGATGGTTTCTTTTGGATGGGAATAGGGTTCTTATTCTATGGGGTATGTACATGTGTCAGCAAGTTTTAAATCTATTGCTTTGGCATGGCCCAGCTCTGCTTGGGATATGTTTGCCATGAGAAATTTTTCTTCTAATAAAGTATTTTGTGAGGCAAGGGCAATTTGGAAAGTTCAAAGGGAAAGTTTGAGGACAGTTTCTCTCAAATGATCATCAGCTAGCAAAGGCTGTAGTTTCAGGATATTCTGGACAGGCTCCAATCTAGTTTGAAATGTGATAACTAAGTGTGCTGTTAATAGGGTTTTCCTTAATCGTATTGTAGTGCATTTTACATGTGTTCTTCAGGAGGCTCATTTACATTTGTGATCTCTGTCTGTGGAGGAGTTACCTTGTTTGCTGAATGTTTAGGGGCTGCTACTATGGTTATCAAGAGTATTCTCTTCACTGCCAATCTGATAGTGTCTGGAAGTTTGGCTGAATATTACACATCTCAGGGAGTGTTTTGGATGGCTGTTATGTTTCTGAAGTCAGGTGTGCTAGTCCTTGTTTTTTTTCAACCTATAAGTTTATTTTTAGGTTGGCATTTTCAAGGAGGACTTGGTGTCTGGGAATTATCTAGGGAAAATTATATTTTTTTTTTGACTTGTAAATGAGTGTTGGGAATAGCAGAAATGCAGCCCAGACAGAAGGGTATTATTGAACATTTGCAAACCACCTTTCTTCTCAGAGCACAGGTCAAGGCCCATGATACTGGCTTTGCCCCTCATGTAACAAAAAACTCCCCTCAGAAAGGTTTCAGTCACCAGTTTCTCTGTCCACAAGGCTGCACTTGTGCAATGACATGAGAAAGGCACCTTCAAATGAATTCATTAAAGAGTCCTGAACTCCGTAGTAAATCAGTCCTGGTAAGAAAGCCACCTTGTGCTGAATGCACCTGTCGTGGTCTAGAGTCCTGCCATAGTCAGGTGGCCAAATAACTCCCTCTGGTAAGCTGTGGTCCCAAGGCATATCATAAATATCAGTCAGGTAAAGGCTGTGTGGAAAATGCAGCTGTGGACAGTTCCAGGGAGGCTGGATCAATAGCACAGCTGATCAAAAAAGGGTGGAGAAGAGGGAAAAACTGACAAATATCCGCCTTCAATTTAGTGTCTGTCTGAGATTGTGAATTTATGTTTACCAAAATGGTCTGACTGCCTCTGAGCAATAGCTCCCACTGTTTCTCTTCCATGCAGTGTGTGGTTAAAAAGTCATAGTTATCTCAGTACTAAATGCCCATCACTTCCCCCACGGGGAGAGAGCAAATGCATTGATGTGAGAGTGGTATGGAACTGACAGACAAGGCAGAAACTGCCAACCACTGCTCTGTGTCAGAAAATTCTGTTCTGCTTTGTAGGCATTGAAATTGTGCTAAATGACAGATTTGTCTTCTTTTGTGTTCTTAAAGATAACATTAAAAGTGCAACAGGTTCTGCCAGAATCATGAGTCTGTATCTAAATCTTTCTTGAATGAACTCAAATCACTTCCAGAAGTTTACTCTCAAGAAACAACTGATGTGAATTGACAGCATCATATCTGAAAATTGAAGGGGAACCACTTGAGCAGATTTAACAGCTTCATGGTGACTTTCATTTTCTTCTCTCCTGGTGGCTGCAGTCACGAACAACTCATATATGGAACAAAATGACTGGTACCAGACAACTGTAAAAAACACCCCTAGTTTTAATTTCTCTCTCTCTCATTTTATTCTACAAGTAGTTCTAGAACTTAGATCTAGCACTGGAATCCAGAGGACATTTGTACCAAATAAAATTACTCCCAAGTGATTTATGTTTTTTCCCCTACTAAAAGTGAATCTGGATTGCTCTCGATGTTTTGGTGGCTGTGATGCTGGGAGCTCAAGATACTTCTATGAAGAGCACTTAAGTTGAAATAACCATATGGGTGAGCTTGGTTGGAGCTGAAAGCTATGAGTTTTGTGAATGAGATTAAAAAGGACACTCAGGATGAACATACTGCACTGAAAAATCCTTTCCTGTTTTAGTAAAAACTCTGGAAAAGCAATAAGGAAGCAATTTAAAGCAATTGTTGAGTTCGTATTAGCTTTTCACAGAATGGGTTTTCTCTTGTATATCTTACCTGCTCTAGAGGTTTAAAATAGAACACTTTATATGGTACAATTCATTCCTTATTTGCAGGTGAGGATCATTTTCTGGCTATTGTTCTGATTACTTTAAATTATAAACATAGAAGCTTTTATTCTTTGTCTCAGAACAATGTATTCCATAGAAAATAGAGCCCTGACAGTTTCAAACATTAAAAAAACCTCATGCAGAGTCACCCCAAAATGGTGATAATGTTAATACTAAAAATAGTAATAATAAAGATTATTCTCTTAAGATACATTCTGGATTTTGAATCTTAGAGTTTACCTCAGGCCACAAAGTTGCAAGAGTTTCTGTGATAATTAAAATATAGGGGTTTCTTTTCCTTGTGTTTCTCTTTTAATTGATTATTCCAGGAAGGAAAATGACAACAATTTATAAAAGTGACTTTGCATGCAATATATGTATCTTACTCTTATCAGGATAAGCAGTATGTTTTGAGAAAGGAAATGTGCAAATTCTATTTTTTGTTGAAAACACATCTAAGGTGTCAGAATTTATCTGAAATAATATCTGTAATAATAAGCTCAGGAATGGTCAACCTCAGTATACACCATCATTGAAAGGACATTGCCATCCATTAAAAGCTACTTTACCTTGCAGGAAAAAATAAATGATGGTGACATGGCCCCAAGGGTGGCTGTTTCTAGGGTTCTTCTTCAGATGGAAGAGATTATTCTTCTCTTGATCACAGAACTTCTCCTGCCCATTCTCTGCCTTTTCCAGCTGGATGAAGACTTTCCTGCCTATGCTTCCCACAGCTTCTGCCATTGGTGGAAAAGACATATTCAACTACGTGGTTGAATCCTACTCCTGAACCGGCTCAGAAAATGCAGCCCAAATGTGAAAAACCTTTATCCACAGTCTGAGGTAACTTGAGAGAATAAAGGTGCTATGGTCAATTTACCATAGAGTATTTTTTCAGCTATAGCTCTTTTGCCACTTCTCATCTTAAGAGCAATAAATCAAAACAGAAACATGAATCCAGGGATCTTTCTCCTTGACAGAAAGACATAGGAAACCTAAGGAAGTGTGGTCTGTACACTCACACGAGGATGCTGGAAGCTGTTTCCTGGATGTGTTATACAGACAGATCATAGGAAAAGAATGAATGTGGCATCTTGTGGTTACAGACTTGATGCAAGAAGGAACAGGAACTGCCTCAAACCTCATTTCTGGAGATTTCTAGAAAGATATGAAATGATCATGAGAAAAGGCTTGGATGGTCAGGCTATCTAATCCACCACAGTGCTGTTAGTGCATCGTGATGCCTGAGGAAATTAATGTTAGAGATACAACTGTGCAGACATGCACAAAGTCAATTTCCTCTAAGTACAAGTGAAGGTATGCACATTCAGTGGTTCACTTTTGTCCAATGTGGAGGTGGGTGTGCAGTTTGCAGACACTTGTGTCCTGAAGCTCTCAGAAGGTGGAGAAGTACTCCTTCCATGTGAACAAGAAAACGAGGCTTTGCATCTCCATGAGAAACAGCCTCTAACCCCATGGCTCCACCACTGACCTCTCAGGCAGAAATGGGACTCCACCATGGGAAGAAAGAGATGATGAAGGTGATTTCTCTGCTCTCTGTTGTGGGCAGAAAAGTACCCACTCTTGGGCAGGGTTATCAGGTGAATGGCCACTACAGTTGCAGGACATGGAAGAGCAGGAGGAGATGGCAGCTGGCTTCAAAAATGCAGTGGGGGTAGCATCTGCTGGAAAGGCTCTGTGGCAGCAGTGGCCATGGCACACGGAGCACTGCGTTGCTGAGGTTGCTGGCAGGCGACAGAGAAGTCTCAGGCAGTTTATTTGGGAGGACATAATAAAGTGCCATGCTATTTCCAGAAATAAAAACAGCAGGAAAGGTCTGCAGGACTCCAGATGTAAAGTCTCACCTTGCTAGTCCTAAGCATTGAGAATGTGTCTTAGAATGGGCATCTGTAAACTTTGAATTGTTCTAGGAGGAGGTTTTCTTGGTTCTGTCAGAAATTTAATCCTATGTCCTCTGTTGTTTTCACAGGACTAGATTACATGCAGTTGTTTCTACTTCTTTATGTAATTACATGTAATCTGCTTGGGAAAAAATTTTGCAGGTAATTAGTTAGTATTATATACAGATTATATTCTGATATTGTTATCATTCACTTGTTGGTACACAGGCACAAAATAAGACACCAAGATGTACCTAGAACAGATCATCACTGTCCTCAATGCTTTCTACTGGCATCATCCACTGACAAACCCACTTTCCAAACTTTTCTCTTTATGCACAAAAAGAGTCTCCAAATCCTGCTTTTCAATCCTTTTCACAGAGCTAAATTAATGCCCAGTGCTAAGGATGCCTGATTTTCCCTAAGCTCTCTCAAGAAAACTGTTTCATTAGCAGTGCTGTAATATCTTTTGCCCCTGGTTTTCATTTCTGTGAGTTATTTTCCCTAAACTGGAGACCTGGGGACAAACAAGCTCTTTGTTGGAGAAGGGGCACCATTGATCCCATGACTGCTTGTGCATCTCTGAATAATGTGTCAAAGAAAGGTAACTTTTCTGTCCCAAATTCCACGTTAATCAGATAGATGGAAAGACAAAGAGGTAGAGGAAAACAACAGCCCTCTTTTTGAAGATCCAGAGGAAATAATAGTGAGAAAGTATTTTAGATTCTTTTTTTCCTGATGCGTCAGATTCTGATTTGTTGCGGAGGAAAGAACATACACAGGTAACTAACTGTATGCTGCACTTGGATGAACCCCAACCCCGAAGCACCAGAAACCATTATCAACTCCAGGTTCATGAGCTCATCCTGCCCTTTTACCTTCAAACTGCTCTGCCTCCTTGTTCTTTCCTGCCACTTGTTTGTTTCTAAACCAGCAACCAAGAGATTAGAAACAAATGGTATGCAAAAGGTGACCTTTGGAAATGAAGAACCTTTACAAAATGAATGCCTCCTGTTCTCTTCTGACAAGGCATCTACCCTCCAATGTGTTTACAGACTGCATTGTCACTCTCTAGCATAGAAGTTGACAGCAGTGTTGAGGAGCATTCCTTGGGGTCATGCACTTTGCAACAGCAAATACCTCATGCCTGAAGGAAAACCAAAATAAATCCTAAAGCCACCTCTTGTACATTTATTCCTACAACCTCATGACTAGGGAGGTGAAGCAGAAGCTTGGGAGAGAGCAGCCTGGCTGGAGCTGTAGCATCCTGTGACAGTGGTTTGCTGCAGCCTCTGAGATCTCTCAAAATCAGTAGGGGATGAGTTTTTAAGGTTGGTGCCTTTGAAGCTGTGAAGAGAGCATTCTCAAGTCTTTCTTCTACAGTCTGAGGTAATTAGAGGTTAGTCAGCTAATCTGTGTATGAGGTTCATGTATTGCTCAGCTCTTTTCAGTAAAGAAATTGTCTTGATTCTACTTGTAATATCTTGTAAGCTCTGATGATCCATTACCTCTTCAGTTCAGCTTGTCATTTTGACTACCTCAGTCCCAGAAAGAACTGCAGAATAATATAATTTAAGTTTGTTTAATCTTTTTGCAAAGAAATTCACAGCTCTGTCATGTCTCTGCTCCTCCTCCATGAGACTGTCTGAAAGCACTTTGTAGTGGTCATAAATATAGTGTATTGCTTTTAGAGGCAAAGTTGCTCCTCCTCATTCTCTGTAAAAGAGATCCATCTCATGATGAAAATCAGATAAATCAGCCCATAATTCTTGTTTAATCTTTCCTCCCCAATGCCCAGAGAGATGCAAAAATGAACAAGAGGATGATTTTTTAATGCTCAGGACTTATGGGTCCTAAAAAGTCAGGACACACATTGAATTTCTGAAGAAATGCCTGCTCACGAACTAAGTTTAGATAAAGTACACCTTAAAGGCACAGTATATTACTTTACCAATAATCCCTTTCCACGCAGCACCAAAGAATGGAAAGTTATACTTCATAATGATTATTTGTTGCAAAAAGTAACAAAACCAGAGATATTTGGTCTTCATGTTTTGGGGTTTTTTTTTCTGTCAGAAAGAAGGCATGTCTTCAAGCTGATTCTGAACAAAATATTGCATTTGTGCTCTGGAAAGGCAGAATTCTTCAACAACTGCATATTGCCTCAGCCAGCTGTTGTGCTGAGGGAACTGAGCAGCAGGCATTTGGGGCTGATCTGTTTCAACCAGAAAGAGGAACATCTGACACTCAGAAAACATATATGGTTTGCTTGGGTATTTGAAATATGTTTACTGAAAGAGAAGAACAGGAACATTGGGTGAAAAACAGGCTGGTACTGCTGGTTTGAATGGAGCTGATCCCTGTACTAAATTGGAATAGGTTCTTTGGGATGTGAAAACTCCGTGTAGAGCCTTCAACATCCACTTCTAATTTAGCCCACACCGTAATGACATAAAGTTACCACTTGATGGCTCCTTGTCAGTTTAGATGGACGAAAGGAGTTAATAGATCCCGACCAGTCCCTCGAGGTGCAAGCAGGATCTCTGCTGACTCACCACCAACAAAAGCACTGGGAAGCTGTGACAAAGAGCCACTCAAAAGACTCCTTCACTGGACCAGTAAACCATGATGCAATCTGTCACTGCTCTCACTGTCCAATCTGTGGATTTCCCTTTCTGGAGCTGTCTGCCCCAAACCTTTCAGTATTAAAACCAGATGCAAACAAAACCAGCAACAACAGCAGCAGTTTGATAGCTCCCTTGACCTTTGTACATCAAATTCCAGAGGTGGGGGAGGAGTGAGAGGGGAAAAAACCCACTGGAAACAAATACCCCTATGAAGAAATTACAACATCAAAATGCAATTCCCTTCCTCATGTTTTTCTTAGAAAGCAGTTCAGTTCCATCTGGCTGTGGGCCTGCAGCCAATGCTTGCTGCAGAAGGACGAAGACATTCAAATAGAAATAAATAAATAAATAAATAAGGAATAATATACCAAGTGGCTCCTGCACCCATCTCTAGAGCAAGGCTCTCAAAGCAGATATTGTTCTGAGCCAGCCTTGCAGCTCCATGCAAACATTAATCTTGCTTAGGCTGACAGAGTTGCAAATAAAGCCACGTTACACATGCATTCAAGAGAGAGGGAGGCAAAAGGAGAGGATCAGTCAGATGACACAGAACAACTAAGGTTTTGTTCTCAGCGATGAGTGAGTGGAGCAGCATACATGGGGAGATACATGCTTGTTGTGGTGATGATTATTTATTTATTTCCATCACTAACAAGCTCTCAACAATGGTGTACTCTTCAGGTTCAGGCTGGGAAAATGCAAAGAGCCCCTGGAAAGAAGTGTTTAGACACTGGCAAAATGTCCAAATATTATTTCTTCTTTAAAAGGTGAAGAAGAAAAAAATTAAAAAAAAAAAAGAGGGGTTCATTTATTTTTACCAGCTGTAGCAATATTCCAAGTTGCCAAAGGAACACAAAGCTCATGCAAAGTCAGTTACTGCTTCTGCATCCTAGAAGTGTGCTCCGGCCATGGCTGTCAAAAATGACTACGGATTTTAATTGTCTCTGGTTGATGAATTCTGACACAAAACTCCTTAAAATTTCTTGCTACACATGCTGTACTGAGATGTGGGGTTTTGCTTCATGCTCTGGAGGAGAAAACCCAAAATTCAAAACTTTTGAACCACCTTCTCAACAGAACTTGGCCTTTTATCCTGAGATTTTCTGAGCAAGAAATTAAACACAAAACTGTCTCCTCATTCCCATCTCAGTCAGGCTTAATGGGAAGTCTCTCTATTGTGAATGTAGAATCACGGCCAAAGCAAAAGCTGACACACAGCTTAGTGAGGAAGGAAAACCTAGTGGTCTGTAACTCCTGGCAATAATCCTGGAGATACCCATGAGGTAACATGGGATATGACACAATAATAATGCCATAATAATGAAGTGCCTTTCCACTAAAGAGTTTCCTACCACTCTGCTTGAGTCCTCCCAAAAGCTGGCAAGAGAGAAACGGTTGGAGAAAATGGCAGAGACGAGAGCCAGAACAGGCAAGGAAGACATATCCTACACCAGTCCTGCTGGTTGATGCACAGAAGCAGTTGGGTGTTGAGAAAGGAGTCCATCCCCTTTTTGCTTACCAGAAGTCAGGATTAGGAGCTGATTTTCATCTTGGTTTGAGAGGTCAGAGAAGAGGGTGAAGTGGGAAATGAGAAACAACAGATCTGATATGACATTGCTAAGGTATCTGTCCTTAATCTTTGGCCCAATTGTTTGGACAGCAAATCTGGCTTCTTGTAAGTAGAGCCTCCAGCCAAATACAACCCAAAGTTAGTTTATTCTCTTCAAGGACTTGGAAAACAAAATGAAATCAGAGCAATATAGGATTATGTTGCAGATTTAAAACAACATCTAAAGGTAAACAGAGAAGGTTAGGTGGATGAATGCGTGTTTTCATATATCTCTGAGAAATTACCTTAATGTCTAAGAGTAAGGGTAAACTGAAAATTTGGGCATTGTCTCTGCTTCAGATGAAAATCAACCTTATTTAACACCTTCTTCTTAACACTCACAATGTGATATGCCAGTGTTGGCTAGTTAAGGGCTTTGTGAGTGTGTGCTTCACCACGGTTTTATTTCTTGGGGTCAGCTGAGTGAGAAGATATTTAACACCACCACAGCTCTACCTGCCAAACCCAATATCTCCATCAACCCCTGCTAGATCTGTCATTGATAAAGACAGCTGAAGGAGCCGTCCTGAATGCAGCCAGATAAGTGCAGAATCAGCCGGCGGTAGGAAGGAAGGGCAGGATCCCAAAGTGTCACCAGTTATCAGAGCAGAAAGTCCAAGCAAGGCACCATCTCTCCAGCTGCCACGATGTCAGGATGGCCTTGTGCTTTCGAGCATGTCCCTGCTGGCAGCTGACCTTTCCTGCACTTACTGGGGAAGAGGGGGAAAACCACAGCCACCCTGGCACAGACAGGGGATGAGCTCTCAAAGCAGCTGAGCTCTGACCTTCTCTCTTCCAAAGAAGCTATTTTGTTTGTTTTTTGAAGGGGGGGAAAAAAAAGAATCTTGGAGAGGTTTTATGGGGAAAAAAAGTCTTGGAATTGGGATTTCTGACTGATTTCCAACAAGATAAAAACATGACAAATTTTCACTATCTCTAGATGCAGCCCATGGTGAATATCCCACAGGGGGATAGGGGAGGGAGGAAGAAGGGAGAGTGAAAGAGAACCTGTTATTTCCATCTGAAAATAATTTTAAAAGGGATATTTATTCCACTGGGTAGAACAACTCCTAACTAAAGCAATGTGCCTGGCCAGTGAGGTACTGCAGAGAGGGAAAGAAGATCCCTCCACTCCGGGAGGCAAAACACAGCCTGAAAAGGTTCAAAAGTGCTTCTATAAGCAACCTGCTAGCTGGTATGTATGTATTTACTCTGGGGAAAAAAGTGCTTATTTTGATTTGGGCAGATTCTTGATTTCTTCCCCCAAAGCAAAGAGACAGCCAGGAGGTATGGGAAAAGAAACTGAATGGTTTAGAAGCTGCCTGCAACCCGGGTATTGAAAAATATTTGCTTTATGGCACTGTCATTTAGTCTTTCTGAGAATTAGTCATTTTTTGTGGGAATTTCATTAAAGCCTGTGTGGAAAAGTACATGAGGAAAATGACAGATATGAGATAAGACCAACAGCATATTGACTGAAGAAACAATTCTTCATGGACTGTGTCAGGAAAGAGTCCCTTTCGCTTCAGAGCTGTGGTGGTAGGGCACTGCAAGTTCTGGGGCCAGGGAGCAGCTTCCTCAGCTCTGTTGATATAGTGCTGAGCACAAGAAGTCAAGAGCTGGGACTGGTAGATGTCACCACAGTTGAAACTGTGTAGAAGCAGAGTAAAAAATCATTTTCGATGACTTAGACTTTCTTAAGTGTTTCCAGAAATAAAGTGCTCCCTTTCCACTTAATGTGACCCCTGGGTTTCCCCAAGAGCTTCTTTGTACACAGAGCCTTTCTCCAGAAGCCCCAGTGACTTGACAGAGTTTGCCCTGTCCTCTGTTGCTCATTGATGTGCCCATCTGGGACATCTCAGACTCCCTGGGTGAAGATGCAGGCAAAATGGACCACGGGCAGAGACTTCTGGAGCAACTGTTGGAGAGTGAGGGTGGAGGTGGTTTGGGACTCTTCTCAAGGGTGAAGCATTTTCTCCATGAGTGGTAGGGCCATGTGAGAGAGCTGAGAATAGAGTCAGCTCCATTGGAATGCAGTCAAATATTCCTATCCATTTGCTCCTAAATCCCTAGATCCCAGAGAAATAGGAAACCCTTATTTTTTTAATTGAAAAAAAGCTTGTTTTATCTTACCTGACCTCTTCTCATGTATTGCAATGAGTCTTTGACTTTAACAAAGAAATAACCTATATTTTTTATGCACAGACCTTGAGCTCCTGATGAAACACTTTTGTAGCACACAGGAAAGTCCACGGAGCAGTCAGAACTGGTAACGTTCATCTGGATGGAAGCTGTGAGGCTTGCAAATGAGCACGAGTATTACCCCAGGTCATGCAAGGAAAATTCCTTCCACACAAGATAGAAGATTTCTCTATTCAGTTATTGGATCAGCCACAAGCCAACCAGAGTTCTATACCTGCCCTCTCAGGAGGTTATATTGCGTCTGGTCTAAAGCCAATCCATAGCTCCTACTCAAAGCTCAGCCGAAATGAACTTGTGTCTGTCTGCAAAGTACCATGTAGCCATACCCACGATAACAGGCTTTGGAATATAAAACCCGAGCACTGATCTGCAATGCTTTGAAGAAATGGCTTTGAATGCCAGGACCACTCTTGCTTTACAGATTTCAGCCTAATCTGATTTATTTATTGTTTAACCTGCCATGTGCCTGCAAACCAGCTGGAAGCACAGCCGGCTAATTACTGGGCTGTGCCAGCATAGGCTGCCTTTGATTGCTTGAGACAAGATGCCTGTAAGATGGACAAGATTTAAGGCACACAGTTATTGTCTATGACCCTCTTTTAGATCCTAATGAGCTCTGAGAGGCTGAAATGTTGTGTTGGAGAGGCAGCAGGGATCTGGCTGCATCAGGGCAAGAGCTGCATCTGGAAGTTATTTTATCTTTAACTTTCCTGGTCTTTTTCCCCATTCTCTCTCTCGTACATCTGTGAGGTGGAATGTGTTTATAGCACAACCCTGATAATCCCTCTAGACCTTCTTCTCCCTTATTTGCATCTTTCTGGGGGCGTCTGTACTAACATGTTCCTCAGTTTTGCTCTAGACAAATGAGACATCACTGCTTTCCTCAAGACTATGCAAAATAGCAGAGATTTTTCCTTACCCTGCACATGTCCACATGCTGAAATTCCCTTTTGTAAAAAAGACTTAACTCCAGGAAGCAAGCTGATCCTGAGCAGGAACAAAGTGTATTGAGGATTACCCTAGCCCCCGTCTTTCATGCTTAATTTAGAAGTGGAACTGCAAAGTGAAACCACTCTCAATTCTGCCCCATTCATGGACTGGCCCTTCCAGTTGCTACCTATACATCCTTTCTGAAGTAAAGAAGCAAGGACATCACAAGACATAATAAAATCAGCAATTTAGTAAGCTATAGGGGAAACTTGCTTATCAGCCAGTGTTCAAACTTTAACCCTTAGCAGGTGGGAGGTTAAATATAATTAAATATATATTGCTTTGTTAAATATAATTAAATATATATTGCTTTGTTAAATATACCTTGTTTTTAGAGCTCTCACTGGCCCCAAGTGTTTAAAGTTCACTGGTTCATGTTACATCTAGACTACTGAGGAGATGAAGGTCTGGGCCAGAAAATGAGAAAGTCCTCGGTAACGGACCACATTAAAAATAACAAATCAGAAGAGAACCGAAAAAGAAAAAGATGATCTCAATAGCTTAAAGTCCTTTTATTGGCCTGGAAAGGGTGGAGGAAGCAGGAGGATGGGAAGGGCAGGAAGTGATCTCTTTACTCCACAAGGGTTCTGGGAATCTGGCTGCCTTTGGGGGACTGGGAGAAATGGGAAAATAAAATAAAAACATGTTCAAAATGCCAAAAAAATGATAGGAAATGGTTATCAGCTTGAAAAGTTCCTCCAAGGGTTATTAATAGCTAGCAGCAAGGAAATAGTGACTCACTGGGAAGATAAGTATATCCCAGCCCCTAAAATGTGAACTGGTTCAAAGTTGCTTAACCCTGACTATTCTATCATAGCACATACAGGGAAGGTCTGTCACTGAAGAACCACCACATGTGCATAACCCATCTCTATCTTCCAAAGCACTTAAATGTTTGCATAAACCCTGTTACTTTTTATGAGCTATAAACACATAAAAGTGTGCTAAATCTGGACAAAATTCAACTTTGGATTTTGACTGCTTTGCAAAAGGAATTGGGATATAGGCTTTATTCAGATGTTTCAAGTATTTTGCATGTAAGTGTCCAGCTGGTCATGGTTCTGTCTTAGACCATGAAATAAGAAATTATCCTAAGATTTCACTCACCACCTGAATTATAGGTGTTCTTATTTTCTGGCATGTGTAGGGAAACTGAGGCACAGAGGCATTAGGGTACATTTTTTTCAAACTCTGGTTGCAGAGGTGTAGGTGCACATAGTCCCCCAGCAGTCCATTTCCAGCATCCACAGAGGCATATTTTGTCAGGAGGATACAAAGGTGGGTCAGTCTGTGGACACATGAGTAGCAGATTTCTAACCCAACAGATACTCCTAAAAAACACCCTGGAAGTCTGGGCACTGGGAGGAAGCTGGGCTAGAGGAGTGGTCAAACAGAGAACTGTGTTGTAATGGAGTGTGAGATCCACAGCCCTGCTGGCCACTACAGCATGTTAGCATGGCCATGAAAAATCCTTGTGCTGATAGTCAAACAAGGGAGAGGTTGGGGGTAGGTCAACAGTCAAACTGCAATTTAAAGACTAAGTAAGCAGGCGAGCAGGGAGAAAACTGGTGGACTGGGCCAAGATTACCTGAATTTTGGCCAAATGCATAAGCCTTAAAATTATCCTCTGGGTAGGAGTAGTTATTTCCTTTCATATCCAGCAGCTTTTCTGCATCATGTCTAGATTCAAAAGAGTTTGTAACACGCCTGTCCTAAAACCATGGCTATAAAAATGGTTTTCTGCATATTAAGCTGCCTAAGGTATTCTCTTGACATAGCAATTATTGCATTTACATAATCACCTAATCACTGAATGGGCCAGAGGGAAAAGCAGCTTCAGTGATATCACAGCCCATTCCCTTGTATCACTTCCTCTGATAGGTGTTGTTATATCTGGCGTGTGAAACCTCCAACAGAAGGGGTGCCCAAACCCCGGGGTAGTCTCCCTGTGAGGTTTGATATCCCGGCCCTTCTAGGTTTCCTAACGTCTAGCTCTGTGGGGAGGTGAGCTCCTGACTTCTGTCACCAGTGCACATTTTGCTGCCTTCCTGTGACGCTGCCTTCCCCATGTCTGAAGCTGGTCCTTCTCTTTGCCCTCTGTTGCAAAGCACTGCAAGCATAAGAACACAGGGAATTTTTTTTGTCATATACAATGGGAAGTCATCCTGATCAGGCTGCTAGGAAAGGGAAGAAAAGGAAGCTAATAAATCTTTTCCTTCTCTATGGTTTTCTATTTTTGCCCTGGAATGGAACATAATATTCTAAGTCCTTCGGCACAACAATATGTCAGGCAATTGGTAACAATACATTGGACTTTTGGGTGGGCGACGCTCTGTTGTGGCATCTGTGTGAAGGATGATTTTCATCAAACAGCTTTATGGCTTCAATGAAATATTTGTAAAGTGGCTTCTGCAAGTGTGACTGATTGTCTAGTTTTATTCTATTTTCTGTTTTCATTGGTTTATGTAAATCACCAAGTATTATGTATACTCTGCATTTGAACATTTCAAACCCGTAATTGAAGAATTTGTGTACTGGAGTAAATTTATGGTTTCTGTGAAATCCTTGTTTGCTATAAATAAAAGCTTGTTTACCCATATGTCAATTAATAAGAACATAAAAGGTGTTAGGAATAAACAAGTTGTTTTTCTTTATTTCTGTCATGAATATACATGTAAATTTATTTATTACATGCACTCTGATTAAGCAAAGGGAAAAGTTTGATTCATTTTTTTCAATTGCCATGTATTTCACGAAATGTATTACACAGACATTTAGAATATAACAGACAATATGGAACATATTACAGCCTATAGCAGCTGTCATGATATTTCAAATATATTACATGGAATGACATAAAATATTTTCAACATATTCTTATAATTTTAATGTATATCGTGTGGTGTCCCATATTTTAAGCAGCAGAACAATAGGCCAATTCTATTTTTTTCTTCTTCTTTTAAAAATTGCATTTTATATATTGTCAGATATATTTTTACCATGTGTGCAATAAATTATATGAAACACGTAACACACATATGGAAAAGGTATGACTTTTTTGAGGGGGGGACGCTGTGGATTGCTTAGCAAGGAACTTAAATCCTTTGTGCATTGTTTAAGCAATGGTCGGTATCTCTGGTCTGGTCTGCAGGCAGAGAGGTTTGTAAAACTAATATTTGTGACTTCCAGCAACTGAGATGCTTCCTGCTGAAGTTAAGGCGGTAGCACAGAGTCAGTCACAAAACTCTGTGTCGCTCGATGATGTATCACCCCAAGCAGCCAGTCTGAGCTAGGGGATAACAAACCCAGTGCAGGGTTATCTACACCACAAACACAGCCCAGCTTCTGGGATGGTGGATGAAGAATCCTTGCCTTCTCTCTGGAGGTGGTGGGACACAGAGTAATGTGAAGAATTAGCCTTAGAGAAGGCAATGTCTGTTTAGAGACAGTTATCAGGGCTTTAGCCAGTCACATTAGTGCACTGGGAGATGGAGTGTGCAAAAAACTTACAAAACCAGATTCAAGTGAATGACAAATGCAGTTCTTCTGTCCTAATGAGTTTCAGATGCCTATTGGTGATATTTTCAATATTTCAATATTGCCTATTCTTGATATTTGCAAGAAATACGTTAAAATCTGGACTAGTCTTAAGTTGGTTTGGTCAAATTAGTTGTTTTGGTCTGCTTTTTGTCCTGTGCAATTCTGTGCTGCTCTTGAATGAGTCCCTTCTCTTTCATGCTGGTTTTGGTGGACATTCCCCTCTCTCTGCTCTGTAGCTGCTCAGATTTGAACAAAGTCTCCAAACCCAAGCAAGATGAGATCCAGGTCTTAAATTCTAACTGAGGTGATGCTTTCACTTGCGGCTTTGGGAGGGGACCTAAGTCCAGCTGGATTATTTTACCAACTGAACTATTGCATCTTTCCTAAATGCAGCAGATGGTGGCTTGCAAGGTTCCTCTCTCACCATTAGAACTGCAGAGGGCTCAAAACATGCACCACTGAGGGAGTTTTTAGAACAAGGGAAATAAACCAATGCAGGGTTCCAGTAGTGAATCTGGATTTTACAAATATAAATCAGTGGTCTGAAAGAGTTACCCAAGTTCTTAATAACTGCTCACCTCATCCACTAGGACTATATTTTTTATTTCTAGTAAGCCTGGAAGAGCTAAGGTTTTATTACTTGAGGTAAGCAGAAACCAGAACCAGGGGGAGTTGTCTTTTAGGCTTTGCATTTAGGCAAATGACACTCCTCATTCTTGTCATATGGTGAGGAGTCTTCAAGCTTCTTCACTTGGCAGGAGTGAATGGCCATCTTTAGTCCTCCTTTCATGGTCTTGCCTTACAGATATGGTCTTTTATAGTACAGTGCTTGCCTTCTGCACCATGCTTCTATGCAGAAAACAGCTCAATATGGAGTTTTTCCTTTTCCTTTTTTGCTTTATTGGTCATTACTCACTGCATGCCATCCAAACCCTCTCTTACTTGCTTCTTGATTTTTCCCTGAACAGATGCATTTGAGTCGTCATTTTCCAGGAATGCCTTTCTTAGTCTGTGCTCCCCATGAGTACAGCACATGTGAAGTTCAACTATGGATAGGGAGAGTGTGGAAGGGAGGTGAAACATACCACTGATTTATGGGGATGGTGTGTGAAAAGCACAGTCATCCTAGATGCTGAGGGACCTGAGCTCGGGGAGGAATGGCTC
This sequence comes from Monarcha castaneiventris obscurior, assembly GCA_026261815.1. Lineage (NCBI taxonomy): Eukaryota > Metazoa > Chordata > Aves > Passeriformes > Monarchidae > Monarcha > Monarcha castaneiventris. The sequence goes on from JAMPIT010000467.1 coordinate 7,623,838, forward strand.
TGGAGATTTTGGATGATAAAATCTAAGAAATCTTGACAGAGCATTGATAAACTCCAGGGGTCTTGTTAAAATAATGTGGCAAATTTGAGTGGATGTTCACAGGTATAAAAAATGACACAGGTGTTGGCTGACGCAACAGTCATCTCTACTTCTACACATCAAAACCTGATGGGTAGCACAGAAAATGAGGCCTTTCAAAAGAACAGTTGCCATTTTGTCTTTGACACTAAAGTTGTCAGTGATAGAGTGTTACTTATCAGCACCTTCCCATCATTAGTTATTGCCAGTAGTGCCTTTAATCCTTTAAGGGAGACTCTTGGGAGTCTAAGTCATGTAACTTAGAAGAAAAGACACATTACAAATCAATGCTGTGAATCAAAGCATTTAGCCTACCAAGTTTTGAAAGTAAGATGTTTTGTCCAGCACACACACGCAAATATATGCATGCATAAGCATTAGCATACATACACATAAACACACTCACACAGGTACACATTTATACACATTTATACAGGTAATAAGCCTCAGACAAGATATCCATTGGCAATTGCAACATCAATGATGAAAATCTGGCAAAGCTGCAAGCAAATTTCCACAGTGGGAACTGTTGAACAACCTTCCTGATGTCCACGGGTCTCTTCAGGATCAGTCACACAGACAGACAGGCAGACACTCTGTCATGACTTATTCCTCACTGAATCACCTTGACCACATTTCCTCCATGCTGAATTCACATCCAAAATAACCTCTTCTTCCTCATGCCTGTGTGGTTTCCAGTCTGGTGCTGCTGGGGAGAACTGAGGTGTGTGTGTCAGAGACATGGTATTAATTAATCTCCCCTGAGAGATGTGCAAGGAGGCAGACTCTGCCAAAGGAAGCAGGTCTTTGAGAGCCTCTCTGTGGAGGGGCATGTGCATATCAAACAGTGAGGTCACAAGAAAGGCCCCTTCTCTGAACTCAGAGAAATAGGGGTGCCTATGCCCCTTAGGAAGACACCTCATAAGTTAAGCAACTCTGAAACAGATTCTATCAGGCAGATTAAAGTGTAGAAGAAGAAGAGGAGAGAATGGCTCCAGCTTGTCACAATTTCCTGACAGGATTAAGACAAAGGAGAGGAAATAAAGAAAAAGAAATGTATATATTTATGAGCTAGAAATGTTTGGGCTTTTTCCTTTTTTTTTTTTTTTTTGCTTTCTGGCTTCTGAGCATGCACTATACATTTGGATCAGATAAAATAATAACTTTTTCCTTTTTTTTTTTCCATGTCTTTAGAAGTATCAGCCTTTCATTTGCATGATATCATCCCTTTCCTGTCCCTGAGTTGTATTTTTGGGTGGACTGTTGGAAGCAGAAAAGCCTATATATCTTCTCATCATATGAATTTTCCATTATGATTTGTAACACACCTATGGCCAAGAGAGCACAGGAAGCATAGAGAGAAGGATTTCCTCCTGAAAAGTGCATGAAAGGAGAGCAGCTCAGTGAAGGGCTGACTGTGTGGCCTTTGGCTCCCTATCTGGCTGCTCAGAGCAATGTGAACTAGGTCATGATCATTATGTGCTGCTCCTCCTGTTCATGGGTTAGAGATACACTAGCCCTGAGGTTTTAAGTCCTGTCAATGGTTAAGCAAACGGGTGTTACCTTGTGTGCCCAAACTCTTTGAGTAATGAGGGATTTTGCTATCAGTTCATGGGTTTGAAGAGACTTCTTATTTTTGTGGCCATGCCTGTAAAATTGTTATACTTCTTGTACTCTCATGTTATTACCTACATGTTATTTAATATATATCATTGAGTTCTCAGAGTTAATCCTCATTTGTACTAAATGACATCACTGAGGAAGGAAATGAAAGAAAGAAAGAAAGAAAGAAAGAAAGAAAGAAAGAAAGAAAGAAAGAAAGAAAGAAAGAAAGAAAGAAAGAAAGAAAGAAAGAAAGAAAGAAGGAAAAGAAAGAAAGAAAGAAAGAAAGAAAGAAAAAGAGAGAAAGAGAGAAAGAGAGAAAGAGAGAAAGAGAGAGAGAAAGAAAGAAAGAAAGAAAGAAAGAAAGAAAGAAAGAAAGAAAGAAAGAAAGAAAGAAAGAAAGAAAGAAAGAAAGAAAGAAAGAAAGAAAGAAAGAAAGAAAGAAAGAAAGAAAGAAAGAAAGAAAGAAAGAAAGAAAGAAAGAAAGAAAGAAAAAGAAAGAAAGAAAGAGTCCATTCTTGATGACCTTTTTTCACTGATGGACATGACACCACAGTTTTCAGTCATCATAAGTCAAAGAGAAGCCATGAAGAAAAATGTGAGCACTATATTAGGCTGTACAGAGAGGATTATTACCTACAAATATGTGGAATAAAAGTTCTGTTCTACTTAGTTGGTAAAGCCAGACAGAGGTCTTTGTCTTCTCTCTTAAGCATCACACTTTTAAGAAGTGAATAATGTTTAGACAGTCCAGAGATAAGTACTGAGGGTTGTCAGAGTCTTCCAAAACCAGAGCTATGGGGAAAAGAAGGAGGAAATTTGGGGGGTTTTCACCCTAGATAAGAGAAGTTTGAGGAAAGGCTGAATAACTCTCTTTAAACCATGATTTCGTGTTTTGCTTATGCAAATAAATAGCACAGAGGATTTCGTTCTTCATTGCAGTTGCCTTTTATGTATTATTATTGAAACATGATCGATGCAAGGTTTTTAAGAGCAGATTATGCAGCATCTGTCAGAAGTGACATGACTGTTGTTGATCCTACAGTGAGCAGGGAACAGATGAGGATATTTCTGAAGGATCGTGCCACCCCTTCAATGGGATTCTGAAAGTCTCTTGATGTGTTAATCTTAATTATTTCCTTCTGAGGAATGTTATCCAATGTAACTAATCAAGCAGATCTACCATCAATCCTCTGCAAATTGTCTACGTGCTGCCTGAATCCTTGATGCTGGATATGAACACTGCCCTTCAGCAGTGGTCACACCAACGACAAAGGCATTTTCTATTGCCTCTTCTGTTTCTTCTTAGTGTATCTTTTTCCAGAAATCACATTTTCTATTCTCGACCCAGAGGCCCTCAAATAATTGTCTAAATTGGAGCTGCCATTTGTGGAGTGCTTTATCCTATATGTAAACTCCATTACCCTTTTGCCTGGATGGATGACTACAGCTGGATGCATCTATCCTGTGTTGCATTGTGTTTTCCTGCACTGAGCCTGATGGCTGATCCAAGGCAATTGGTGCCAATGAGCAGCCTTCACTGTTTACTGCCTTTTGTTTCCCTATCCCATATCTCTTCTTATTGAAACTTTGTACACTATGAAAACACTCTAGGTATTGGCACTACAGTTCCTCCCAGGTTCTTTGAGGAGCAGTGGGACAGGAATGGAGGCCAGCTGGGCCTTTCCATAAATGCTTTTGCTTCATAAGAGTTCTCTCCTTTACAGCTTTGAGTCCCACAAGTCAGCCATTTCTGAGCTGTTGAATGAAAGCCAAATGGATTCTGTGTCTTTTTAGTTTCTTAATTAAAACATCCTGCAGTTCAAAGTCAGATGTCTTACAGAAGTCTGTTACATCAACAAGATTATCTTTAGACACCAAACTGGTAATTTTATCAAATGAAGATATCAAGTCAGTTTGACAGGATCTGTTTCCCATAAAACCCTGTTGATTTGACTAATTTATATTTCCTAATGTAATTGTTTATTAGCTGAGCCCATGTCATGTCATGATTTCTCTCGGGATGTGTGTCAAGCTGTCAGACTTTCAGCTATAATGGGAAAACACAGAATCATGAAATTTTGCTTGGAAGGAACCTCTGGACGTCATTTTCTCCAATACCCGCAACTTAAAGGAGGCCCAACTGCTCAGGCCCTTGTCCAGTCCAATTTTGAGTCTTTATGATGGCAGAGATTCCACAGCCTTTCTGGGAAGCGCTCCCAGTGCTGTAATACAGTCATTGTACAAATTTTGTCCTTGATTGGCAAGGCATTTCCCAAGAGGTGAACTGGGCCCATTGCTTCTCATCCTTTTGCTATGAATCTCAGAGTTTTCTAGATCTGTCTTCCCTGTAAGACTCCATTAGACAGCTGAAGACAGAAATATGTTCCCCTTTTGCCTTCCCCTCTCCAGGATGAAGAAATCCATCTTGCTCTGCTTCCCACTGTACACAGTCTTAAGTTGCGCCAAGGGTAATATAGGTTGGATATTAGGAGAAACTTTTTTACAGAAAGAGTGATAAAGTATTGGAATGGTTTACCTGGGGAGGTGGTGGAATCACCATCCCTGGACGTGTTTAAAAAGATTGGATGTGGCACTCAGTGCCATGGTTTAGTTTAGTTAAGGTGTTAGGGCAGAGGTTGGACTCGATGATCTTGAAGGTCTCTTCCAACCTGGTAATTCTGTGATTCTGTGATTATGTACTCCAGGCTCTGAAAGCTCACTGAAGCACCAAACTTACTGAAAACTGCAACAGTAAAAATTGTTGTTGATTATGTTACATACCTTGATACTTTAATAACTGGAAATGCATCCCACGCTACATCTACACTCCCAACTGTAAAAGAAGATTGGGAAATACCTTTCAGGAGGGCTTATTGCACATACCTTTGGATGGGATAAATAATTTTAGCTGTGCCTTAACATTCATTGTCTCAGAGATAGTCTCAAAGTCTGGTTTAAACAAGAATCCTAACTCTGGGACATGTGAAATTAGGTGAGAATCATCCCACTGAAAGAGCATGCCCAGTCTACTCTCTTCAGATCCTATGGGTGTATGTCATCTGATCATAATATCCACCCTTTAGCTGTGCTTTATAGTATCCTTCTCATTCTTGCTAGAATGTTGTGTACAGACCTCATACAACACATTTTGTCAAGTACTTGAGAGAGACAGATTTTCTGAACACTTTTTTCCACACTGAATAGTCACATCCTATCTGGTAACAGTCAGTTTTCCTTTTGTGCCACTTGTTTTAAAACAAGCTATTTGTGTTGTCCACAGTGCTCACTGCCACATGATTTTCCTTGCAGCTCTCTACTCACCTTGCTAGTTTTTATTTGCTTTATAAAGTATGGACATGCTGGTGTGTGAGCGTGTGTGTACCTGTGTCTGTAAGGGAGTGTATGAGACCTCCAAAATCCCTGTTAAGCCAGCCCTGTTTTACAACCAGCACCTAGAGTTACATCATTTCAGTTTGGGGAAATTTAATAAGATTTCTTTTAGAGGTTCCTGATTATTATTCATACTTTTGTCACTGGTTTAAACTCCCCATCGCTACAGACTTGGCTAATAATTACTTTTGGCTTGATGGAACCAGCCCATTTGAAGCATTAAGTACATAAAATATTTGTTTATATACTCACACATTCACTGCCTCTATATGTATGAACATGTAAACACACATGCACATGCCCCCCATTTTACTGTAGACCTCTACAGCTCAGCATAACCCAGTCATGCTCAGCCTGTTATCAGGTATTCTTCTCATCTAATTGTGACCTTCCAGTACTTGAAGGGAGCCTACAAGAAAGATGGAGAGGGACTTTTTACAAGAGCATGTAGAGATAGGACAAGGGAGAATGTCTTTAAGATGATAGGGGGTAGGTTTAAGTTAGATATTAGGAAGAAATTCTTTACTGTGAGGATGGTGAGGCACTGGAACATATTGCCCAGAGAAGTTGTGGATGCCCCATCCCCAGAATTGTTTATGTCCAGGTTGGATGGAGCTCTGAGTAACATGGTCTAGTGGAAGGTGTCCCTGTCCACGGCAGGGGGGTTGGAACTAGATGAGCATTAAGGTCCCTTCCAACTTCAAGACATTCTATGATTCTGTGGTCCTGTGATCTCTTTCCCACTTAGCATTATGGAAAAGAATGATACCTGAAGCCTTCCTGGAGTCACAAGTTAAGAATCCTTGGAGCTTATAACAGTTCCACCCTACTGTAAGAGCTATGAACTTTGTAATTCCCATGGTGACCAAAATGTCGGACTCTTATCCTTAAGTGTGCTGCCAAAGTTAAATACAGCTTTGATTGTGCGTAGAATAAAGTTAAATCTTATAAATATCTGATTATCCTCTACAGTAAACTATAGATAGAGTAGCCCTATAGTAGGAAAATAGAACTGTAAATTATATTTTCATAGAAGATATGTTTTTTCATTTGGGACAGTTTATTTTGTTCAGTGCTTAAAGGCAATGTCAGGAGGTATTTGAGAAGGGTGTTTCCTTCCCAGGCTTTTAAACAGTACAGCTACTCAGATAAACTCCTTTGTTCATTCAAGTGAAAGAACAAAATTGTCATAAGGAAAGAGGCACTGAGTTTCCTCTCATGCATTCCTTATACTTTCAGAATGTCTCCTTTTAGCTGTCTTACCTTGCAAAGTGATCAGCTTTGGAGACTTTGTACTATTCATCAACATTAATTATTACTCATTTCAGGATCTTTTTGGGTGAAAAATGAAACTATGTCATCTTTCTCTGTTCCCCACTACAAATTCCACATCACATTGTGCTCTCAGGAATATGACCATCTTCTTTGTGAGTTCAACATAGATTATACCACAATGTAAAAATGGTCCAAAGGAGGTGGGATATATGAAACAACTGTTTTCAATTTAGCTGGTTTGGGGTTTTTTCCTCTAGCTGAGAAGTGAAGGCACTATGTTTTGTTACTGCTGAATCTAATGCCCTGTTGACCTGCACCACCACTGGATGGAGTTTCCCTAGTTTTCATAGGGTTCTATAAAAAGCTTTTTAAATTTCTGCTTAGAACTTTTTTTATGCACTGGAGGTCTCAGGTCTCCTAAGCATTGCACACAAATCTTTGTAGCTTACAGAGATGTAAAATATTGTTTACAGATGGAAAGACTGTGGAATGGGGGGAAAGGAAAGAGCAATAGAATCACAGCCAGACTAATGTAAATATCTTTCTTCCAGGAGTTGTTCATCGACAATTAAACTCCCCACCCTTCCCAGTTGTGGTCTTTCTCTGAGACAGACCCTGAAAGGGCTAGAGAATTCTGACAGAAAAAAACCCAATTTATTCAGATGGGCTGTTGGTAGAGCATGGTGCACATCATGATATTTTGGGCCTTGGTCAAACCCATCCCAAAATGTTGGCTTTCCTTTCAAGTTCTTTCCTTTGAGCGGAGCCACAAAACGATTGCCAGATTGGCCTCCTTTGTGTTGCTGCCCTCTGTTTTTCTTCTTTTTTGGGGGTATGGAGACAGTCACCAGTGGTGCTAGTCAGTGACGTGTGTTGGTTTCACCAGTGCTAACATCTGCTCAGAAATCTGTTCAGTTAGAGATGGATAAAACAATTTGATTTTTTAAAGCTCTCTTATGCTTTCTAAGAATTTGCACTGGGTCTGTTCCATCTTCCAGAAGTTCTTTTTCTGTATCTCACACTGGCCTTTGTGTTTTTTTTTTCCTGGGAGTTGGGCTGAGAGACAAGGAGGATGAGGAAGCAGGGTTTGATACTCTTGCTGTTGAAAATTTGTGATTAAAGCCTTGAGAACAGATTAAGCTGAAACTGCAGTTTGGGAAATGTAACCTGATAAAATAGCACAGACTTCACTCCCCTCCGTGGGAATCAAAACTAGCAGCTATTTCTGATGCACAACAAGCTGGGGTTTCCCTCTCTCAGCCCCCATGTTTTAAGCTGCCTTTGTTCTGCATTGTGCATGTTCCTTGCACATCTCAGGCTTTAAATGTCTCCCTTGCTAAAAAGCAGCCTCTGCTGAAATTAGGGAAGCTGCATGAAAATGAAAATAAAAATGTGTGAGATCAGAGGGAAAAAACTCATCACAAACCAAAACCTGACTGTCCTAAACCCTACCCTTCCACTTGGATTTTGATGGCTGACGGCTGGGATATAGGAAGCAATTCTTGTTTGTTTATTTGTTTTCACTACAGGCAGATGAAACATTTGGAGGGAATAACCAACAAGATGTTGGGAGGACACATTTAGATGTTATTTCCTCTTGGCCTCAGTGCCTGCCTGCATCTCCACAAGTGGAGATGCTGACTGGGAGACTGGACAGCAGATTTCCTCCGGAAATGCCCCAATCAGAGCAGAATAAAGCCACGTTGTTCCTGTCCTCTCCTGCTTCAGAGCCCATCCAGTCTGGCAGTGACTTCCAGACCTGACCTGGGCTACAAATTTTCTGTGTTTCTAAAATAGCATGCCCTGAATATCTGCAGTGATGACACCTGTTTGCTAGACTGGAGAATTTGCATTTGAGGGGAGACTTTCTAGGATGTTGCTAATATTCACAGGGGAAACCTCATAGCACAGCAACCACTTTTCCATCAGTCCCACAAGAGTATGACAGGACCCATTTTTCATTCAGCACCTGGCTAGACCATTTACTTCTGATTACATTAATTAGAAAAGATGATGTGGCTCTTTTTTTAATGAAGGTCCTGTTGTCCTTTACATACAGAAAAGAACTTGATATAGTCTTCTACAGGAGCAAGCAATTTTTGTGGTTTATTTTGTGAGAGCTAGTAACATACAAGAGATTTCCAGGATGGTAGAACTCCTAGGACCCAGCCAGGAGAGGCAATGGCTGAGATGATGAACCCATTTATGTCTTGCCCAAATTTAAAACTGCCCAGGGCACTTGAGCTATTACAGTCTAACTGTTCATCCCACCTGCATACTGTGGTTCACCAGGACTTTGACATTGTCACTTCACAGGGAAGGGCCGCTGAAGGCAAAACCTTCCTGAAAACTGAACTGAGAATCTGGAACTTGTTGCTACAAGACTGGGAACCTCACTATGCCAGAAAAGAAAACTACTGTTTTTGACTTTCCCATAATCTGTTTTTCACCCACAGAAAGACAAAGGCAAGCAGGTCAGGTCATTCTCCTGCACCATGAAAAGACAGATGGAGTGGCTGCTAATGCTGCTTCTCCTTAGGAATTATTGGGAGGAATGAGAATATCATCTTATGGGAGAATCTGCTTAGAACAAAACTGAGAGAGGAGACAGGACTGTTGAAGCATATCTGCAAAGGGTTTTTTCATTTTTTTGAAACTGCAGGACACATACATGGAGCACATGGTTCAGTCTGACTGCATTGCCTACCAATGATCACCCTTACTTCCAGCTGCACCAGGCAAGGTTTTTGTGGACACCACAACACAGAGTTTTATTTCAAAAGAAACTTTTTTGCAGACTCAGTCTGACTGTGTCTGAGTCTAGAGCTTGAGATCTGGGTCAGGTCTTGTTTTATCTCTGTGGATTTTACCTAATCTTCAATGAGTGCTGCCAGAGCTCCTTTAACCTCATTTTTTAACTTTGGATCCCTCTGATAACACTGTCTACCAGTCATGGTTACTTAGATGTCTTTAGGTTCTTTTCCCTAAAATAATAGGTATAAGAGAGGAAAGATGCCAAACACAAACCATCCCCACTCCCTGAAAAAAGGCGAGAGGGTGGTGAGGGGGAAGACTGAGGAATGTTAAAAAGAGAAACTCCTGATTTTAATGGGTGCATTTTCCAAGGAAAATAGAAGAAAATATAACAGACACCAAGAATAACATCCGATTTTCTGCTGCCAGCCCTTTTTATGACTTTAAAAACCAGTCAGTTTTATTCAACATAGTTTCTGGGAAGGAAAAAAAAATAAAGGCGGGGGGAAGGATCCACACACTTCTAATCATATTCAAGTAGGCACTGTACAAAACCTGCTGGAAGCCAGCAGTGGTGATGACTGGCTCATTACCATTATATAAATAGTATTTAAAGTGCAGCTGGGCCCTCACATGAGCAGAGACCTAATTGATGCCGAAATATGTTCATTTCAAGTCCTGTGACTTCATGTGGAAAATATTACACTGGCTAATTAATGGCAATGAGAAGAGATGATGCATTGCCTTATAAAACAAGCAACTGAAATGTTGAGCCTCCATTCAAAAGGAAAAAGGGGAGGGGGGAAGAACTCTGGAAGTTTAGAGCATAAAAAGCCCCAACAAAATAAAATGCATGCTCAGAGACTCGCAATGACACACACACATAATCAAGAATTAGAGACATTCAAGAGGAAATGACTTGCTATTTATCTAACGGCTTTCAAGCCAAATCTGAGTTTATTGTATGCCCTTGACAGAAAGATAGCACCAAGCTGAGTGTTTATATAGAAGAGTTCATGAAAATAGAAATGACTTAATTCTGGCAATTCTGAACACCATCTACCTAATATCCTTTTCAGGCACTTAGCAACGTCACATCTACCGTGTCATTATTTAATACATACAAAGAAGAGTTGGCTCAAGCTGGGAATGCAGGCTTGAGTTAATGGGAGAAATGAATTGAACACTGTTGTACAGCACAGCAGACAGATTATTAACATGGTCTCTTCCAGCCAGAAATTGTACAAACGTGTGAACTGAAACTTTAATGAAAGCTTGTAGTCCAATGCATAGTTCATAATACAAGGTGTAGTGACAAAAGTGTGCCCAAAATATTAGAAATGTGGACAAGTCATTTTTAGATAAGACCAGCAGGACTAGATCTGTCACTGGCTAGTTAATAGCGTGCGAATACCAGGTTGTCCCTACCATGCCCCTATCACATCTTGATATGATCCTTCTTTACTCTAGAATACAATGAGAAGAATATATTTACTGCAAGTTGTTCAAAGATTGAGATGGGGGATGCTCCATCAAATATGAAGTCACAGAAGCTGGAAGACCAGCACTGGATATCTGGCAGATTTCTTGCCTTCAGGAGACAGTTTGGCACATAGGTATTATCCATGCTTTTTCTCGGGATGGGATCTGACAGCCCTAAATCCTGGGTTTCCCAAAGCACCTGTTGAAGACTTCATGATAGTGCCACTGGTCTCATTGTCAGGAAAAAAACTGGCTCCAAATTTCTACTTTGTTTATGTTGTCTTACATTATTCATAGCAAATCTCTTCCCACTTTCTGAAGTCTGGATAATTATCTCTCTTCCCTGCTTGCTCAATGCCTGGTTTTCAGGTTTTTTTCTATTTTTTTTTCATCTCCAGATCTTTATCCTTTCTGCATATATCATGTGTTCCAGTTCTTTTATCATTTAAAGATGTTTTCTTTGAATTTCATGATCTTGTCATTGTCTTCCTTTCAAGAATCAATTTAATTGTTCTGGCTTTTGATCTTTCTAGATTTTGTGGTTCAGAGACTTGATCCCTTCATGCAATTCCCGCTGACCCGTCTTGCTGCCAGTTTATGTCCCCAAAAATTGTGCCATAAACCCCCAGCTATTTTTCTTTATCTGTCTCCTATATCTTACTTTCTCATTAGTTCTTTGTGGAGTTTTCTTTTGTTATGGCACCAGTGAATACAATTAGACTGCAACCTTCCTTTATGCTATTTACTCCCAAATTATGCTCCCCAAATTGCCTTTCTTCTACTTTTCTGCTGGGGTTGTTTTCCAATCCTCCCAAATTATTGCTGTTTGTAAATTTCATCAAGCGCCTGATTATTTCCATTTCCAGAGATTAACGAAGATGTTAAATGAGACTCTTGCAGAATCCAAGTAGGCACATCTGTCTCCATGAAATAATGTTTACAGCTAAGCCAGCCACAATGATTTTTGGAGTAGAATCTCAGGAAATTATTTCGGAAAAGCCAAAAATGTATCATCCCCTCAGATTTATTTCTCAGTGATATTGTGGTACCAGCAAGTGCTCTTATTGTGGAGTGTCAAAGGCCACAGCTAGGACTGTTTCCCTTCCCCTGTGTCAGTTTTGTGCCACACAATTAGGTGTTACTTGGTTTGTGAATATCTTAAGGAACCACTTACAGCCAAGACATCTCACAAGGCAATTTAGCCCCAAGGGTGGATTGCATTAGCAATTAGGTTGATTAAATTATCTGAGCTCTGTCTAACCACCCTTCCTTCATGATGGCTACTTGTGACCTTCGCTGTCCAAACAACGAGGGTGAGAGAAGAGTTGGACAACCCTTCTCCCACCTCTCACAAAAAACAAACCCAGAGCAAAACAGACCAACCCCAAACAAAGACTTTTTCTCTATGTGCATCTCCCCTAGGGGAAAGGATAAGGCACAAACAACACTAGGCAGATGGCAGCTGTGCTGTTTTCTGCCCTACTGGCAGGGGCTCAAAAACAATGGCACTGAAAATGCATAAGATCCAAGACAGAACAAAATCAAACGGTTTCTCATAATTTCCTTTCCAACAGTTCAAAGCTTCATTTCAGCAAATGAAGATGTCATCATGATGGCCACAGTCATAAAAATTCAGAGTATCTCTTTCTGAAACAAGCTCTTGCAGAAAGACTTGCCTATAGCTATCTATGGGCATGAATATTGTGTGCTCATTTATCTTTACTCTTGGAGCAAGTGGGGCTAGTATGGGGCACCTGAGAGCTACAGGGGAAAGTGAACTTCATCCAGAACTCCCTTCATATCATCTTCAAGCCCCCTTGTATTTGTTGTCATGCAGTTGCACTTCCCAAATTCATGCCAGCAGTTCCTTTAATCACACCCACACATGTTTGTGTTTGTTTATTAAGTGCTGACTGCATGGCCTGGGGCGGGCAAAGCAATTGAGACTTGCCGCATTTCAGACTCACACCTGCATCTGGGGTGTAAGTGTGATCTTCCAAGTGTGGTGTGTCTTGGTTACTGACTATTCAATAAGCAATAATGCAGGGGAGGGGGCTGGGTCTAGGCCAGCTCATACAGATATTTACCTGAAACTCCACACTTGTCTGTGTCCAGTGACTTTGTCTGGCAGTCTTGGGGTCCCTTGTCCACTCCTCTGTTCCGTGCATACACCATTTGCAGCCACCTGAGCTTGCCGTAATCTCTGTGGTGTAGAGGCTGGATGGAGTCCAAAGTGTTCTGCCTGAGGCTGTGGGGAAGATCACCAAAGAAAGCTGTGATTTGAAGCATTATCTCCCAAATCCTAATTAATTTCCCTACTGGCAGGGACCTTTCTCTCTCCTCTTGTGGTTTAATTTGCACACCTGAAATAATGAATGAAAATAGAGCAGGAGTGAGAGAAGCATTGGACTGGTGCAGGCTTTGAACAGGCCCTGGGAGGGGAGCTCGAGCATGGAGCCTGGCTTGCTGGCTCTGGTGAGGGGACCTTTTCCAAATTCAGCTCCACCTAGGAGCCCAGATTACAAATCTTCTCAGGCCTCAAGGGTCTGAGATCTCCTCAAGGGATTATGCCCCCTTGCCCCCTGCCAAGCAGGAATCCTTTTGGGTTCCATTCAGAGGTCTGTAGATGAGGAGCCCATGTTGCAGCTGCACGCACAGGCCGGCTACATGATCATGCAAGAAACACGCACCCTTTGGGGACTCCATAAAGTCTGGGACAGGGGGATGACAGAGGTCTTCAGGAATGGTCCTCTAACTTGAAAGTGTTTAATAACACAGGCAATTATGGAAAATTTGTGATGACCAAGGGACTGGCAGTTTTCTTGCAGGACAGAGTCTGGCAAGAATAAAGCCTTCCTCCTGTCTCTTGTCTGTTTAAGCATTGATACAGATGCCCTTTATCTGTCACTGTTATGAAAACTATTCTCCAACAATTTCTGGTTTCACGTTGCCTTTTATGGTACTAACAAATAGTAACAACCAAAACAGCAGATTCTCATGGTCTACCATTTTGGTGAGCTGGGCATAAACCACCTATTTTAGCAAAAACATGGTAGACAAGGAGTAAAGCACAGTTCAGCAACAGTTTTTACAGTCCCCTCTGTTGTTTTTATTCCTCCATTTTTTTAAAGATATTTCGATTCATATTTTTAAAAATAACTGCTGGTCAGGGATGTTTCAGACCTGAACTGTGTCCTGTAAAATTCTTCAACCCAGTGATCTCAGAGGAGGAGAGAAAAAGTGGCTGAAACCACCAGCAATCTCCAGCTGCATCTATGACTTTGGACAAGTTTGATCCAAACCCAAATGCTGACAGATCAGGGCCTGTGCTGTGCAATTTTTCATTTGATACTCTCCAGCTTTGATTTCTGGGGAGGGGAAAGGAAAGGGTGGGTAGGGGATCAAAGGCGGCAGCTACATCCACACCCTCATGTTAAATCCAAACCCACTTGCTTTAGGATGTTAAAGAAGACATAGAGGAAAAATAGAAAAAATATAAGAGAAAAAGTAGAAGAAAAAATTTTGCAGAGAGAGGGGGAAAGAGGGGATTTGAAAGTTCAGCTGTGCAAATGTAAACCTTACAGAAAAACATACTCTTTTTTTATTTTCAGTTTTGGCATATATGCCTCCTGTTGTGCTGCTGTCCAGAATGAAACAGGAACGTTGGTTTTGCCCAATCCCTCTTGCACCACTCTGGCAGAGTCATAGTGGATCATCTGTCAGCATGGTGCCTTCTCAGCTGGCAACGAGCAGACACAAAATAGAGGAGGATAGCAAGATGTGACTGGAAGTGAAGTTGCATGAACACTTTCTTCAGAGAGACTAAGCCAAGGAGTGGGTTGAGTTCTGGTGCTCTCCTCTGATACATGTCTAGATATCCATCCTCTGGCTGATAGATAGCCTGTGACTGTAGAAGTGTAGTCTGGGCTTACCCAGCCCGCAAATCCCATCTGCCTCTGGGGCACATGATCTCAAGCCTCTTCTAAAGTGGATTCTGGGGTGGGCTTATTTGTCCAACATTGGTTGCCAAAAGAGCAGCTGGGAAATGCGGAGGCAGCTGGGCCGGGCATGGTGAATGTCCTTAAAGATTGATGTAGTAGAAGAGTGTAGCTCCAGACAGGAATCCAGACTGGAGGGATTTCAGGCCATTTGGTTGGCGTCAGGGTGGTTGTCTGACCTGGAGGGCATAGCTGGGAGAGGTGCCATGAGAATAGGCTTAAATAAGCCAATACCCAAAAGTATGGGACTGGCTGAGGGAGAAGGGCTGGAGTACAGCCTGTGAACCCTGAGAAGCTGTATCTAGATCAGCAAGAAATATCTGCTGCATCAGAGTAGCTTTGTCAAACAAAATTAATTTCCTTTGCAGCAGCTGCTTGTAAGGGCATAAGGAACTTTTCATGAGGACAAGAAAGCATTTATGGGATGAGTGACAGTTTGGAATAATGTTATATATTTATATTTTTATATGGGTATACAAGTGACCACAGACCACTGTGCTATAATGTGGGTATGTGGCTGTTGTAAAGGGCTTTGAGACACTTCTTGCCACTAAACTTGGATTTGTCTTGCCCAGACATTACTGCAGCAGCTGTTACTGGGGACCATCCCGCTTTAATGGAAGGGTGCCAGGAGATGGTCTGGCCAAGAAGGAGTCAGCTGGGGGTCTCCATCATTGTGTCAGGAGGAGTAGAAAATGAAGCAGGTGGTGTGCCATGCTCCAAAGCTCTGAAAGGGCAACCAAAGCACTTTCAAAAGGACCTCTAAGGGTGTTGAAGTTAACCTGGTAGTGATGAACTATCATGAAGAAACTTTGGGGACATTCTTTAAGGGTCTGGTTTAATGGGCTGCACTATCACCTCTTTTCTGTGTAACTGGAAGTGCTGTCCACCAATGAACTACCAACAAAATAGTACCTGCCTTGGGAAACCAAAATATTCTTCTTGAATGAAACCTTTTCAGCAAAAGCTGGCCAACCTGGACTCCTGTTTAGAAAGGGCAACTTCTGTTGAGATAGAAAGAGTGCCAATTCCCTGAAAACTTTGGGTCCGTGAGAGAAAAATATTAAGAGAAACTGGTTCCCTTCTGGACCTGCTGGACAGGTTTCCTTCAAGGACCTGGGATGTTCTGAAGATGTGATTCAGACTCTGCCCAAACGTTTCTTTCCCACTGCTGTACTCTCTGGTACTCTCTTCCTTAATCAGCCAGCTTACTTCACTGGATTGTCTTCCTGGAGGATCATGTTCACTGTGCCCCCATGCCTCCCTTTTGCAGCTGAAGATACAAAAGCAAAACTGGTCCAGACTCCTTCCCTGGAGTGCTATCAATAGTTACACTTCACATGAACTTAGTCTAGTAAGCCTCTTTCCTTTAACAATCATTGTCCAATGCTAAATTAGATAGGTTATAGAGAGTAATTTCTGGCAGAACCTTCCTTAAGAAGTTCTCCCAGTAGGAGGATGGAATGATTGGTATTTTTTTATCTGTCTTAATATTTGATGTTGTCTTTGAGTTGATGCTGGTATGGGGCCTGGAGGGTGCTACTTGTCCTCATAGCTAGAACAGCAACCTAGTGAAACACACACACAGAGCCACTTACAAATGTACTTCTGCTCCAGCCTGGAGGAATCTACCAGGAGTTCATTCTGAATGGCATTGTTCATTCTTTGATCTCACTGATAGTGCCAGCAAAGGAGGCCCCACTAGGGAAGCTACTGCAAAAGCCTTATCTGATTGCATTTATTAATAAACTAGGCTGGATTTGAATGATTCATCTAGGAGGGAATGCATCCCACTGCATAATCCACACACCAAGACATGCAACCCTTGCTTTCATGAGGTGAACTGTTCCAAAAGGTGTAGGAGAAACAGTATGGAGAAGGGAGGACGGAGTTTGGAAACAATACATTAGTTGATGTGTAGCATTCAAGCATAACTGATAAGAGAGTAACAGCTGCTAAAATACCAGCAAGCACAGCAAAGGATGACCTATCTCGTACAGAGCCATGAGACACTTTGCTCAGAGGACAGCCTGGAACCCAGACATGACTGCCTGGCATTAAGGTACTGGCATAGAGCCATTGGGTGTTAAGACCATGTGGGTTTAAAAGAACTTGCCCAGATGGCTTCTGCCCTATAACCAGTACAGTCATAAACAACATGTGCTATTTCCTCATCATCTATCACAGAGGCTTCCCTTGGCCAGAGAGAGCACAAGACTGATTATTCTTGGCTCATCTTTTCTTGCTGGACAGGAGCTCCCTGGTTCACATTCATATTTAGTAGAATTGTTCTTGTCACTCCCAGATTACTAGTTTAACTGCTCTATTAGGGGAACATCCAGGAACGGATGGGAAGAGGTTCCAAAACTTGAGACTAAAAATTCTGAGTGCAATCCTCTTTTTTTTTTTTTTTTGGTCTCAGTAAAGGTTTGACCCATATTTAATGCAATGTTTGCTTCACGAGGAACAAACATTAGGGGAACATCCAGGAACGGATGGGAAGAGGTTCCAAAACTTGAGACTAAAAATTCTGAGTGCAATCCTCTTTTTTTTTTTTTTTGGTCTCAGTAAAGGTTTGACCCATATTTAATGCAATGTTTGCTTCACGAGGTCATTGGCTCTGAAGTCCAATTCCCAAACCAAGGTTCCTTTGGTAATGTGAAGCATCGTGCATTGCCTCTCCCATTTGTTTTGCTGTTTTCATCTGTAACAAAAACCAGTAAGTTAAAGAAAAACACACAAGAAAAATGAAGCATGTTCAGTCAGGGAAAACTCATGGCACAGCTGTTCCCTTAGTTGTCAGCATTACGAATATGTGAGACTTACAAAGCCAAAATCTTGCATCGACCTTGATAATTACATCAACAGCAGGGAAGTACCTCCAGCAATAAAGGAGATCACGTTCTTGATTGCTGGAATTCTAATCATTTGTTTTTAATTTTGTAGGTATTTAAGCAGATAAAAAGAAACAAAGATTCTGTGCTGGATCTTTGCCTTGGAACAACTATTCGTCTCGCTCTGTTTACCTGAGGCTAAAGGTTCCTTCCTTCACCTCTGTCTAGGTGGTATCTCTAAAGACAGAGTTCCTTGAACTAATACAAGTGAGCAAAAGGACTTCATTCAAAATGCAAGCAAGGAGTATCTATATGTGGATTTCCAGATGCTGTCTGTTAGATCAAAGTGCTGCTTTACAGTTCCAATGCTGCACTGCTGCACATCTTTGCCTGCAAAAGCAGGGACCCAAAAAATCCTCAAAGGTTTTGCCTCTCCAGAAAGTGCAGTCTTAAATAGACACACATGTCCCCAAAGCCTGTTTATAATGTGACTGAAAAAAGACATTCTACTGCACCAGTTTATTTATTCTTAGAGATAGAAAGAGTGCTAATTCCCTGAACACTTTGGCTCCATGAGAGAAAAATATTGAGAGAAACTGGTGCTGGATGGGTTTCCTGCAAGGACAGGGGACTTATTCTATGTCACAGCCACATTTGTTCAAAGACATTTTTTTAAATGGTCATAGCAAGAAATGGAACCTGATTTGGAATGACCAGTTCAAACCTAACTTCAAGTACAAATAACAAAAATACAGCCACACTAAATTCAGGTTAGCTCTATAATTAAAGAACACTTACATTTACACAGGTTACTAGCAATGTTAGACATTTTAAATTAGGATAAATTTGTTATCATTTCATTGACAGATTTGAACCTGACAAAATGATCTACCTACATATTTTCCACTAGTGGCTACCTTCCAGAATAGATAATGGATAGGAAACATCAAGCCAGAAGTTGATGCTACAGTAAGCTGTAAGCAAAAGGGAGTTCTAATTGAAAGCATTTCCATACCGTGGGCACTGCTGAGTGGCTGCCATGTTAATTATATGATCCCTTCTTCTAAAGCAATCTTCCCCTTGGATACCAAGTTTAACTCCTGCCGAGAGGTCTCTGAAATGCCATCAACAATTGTGTTTTCTGACAAAAAGATAAAGTTAACTAATTGTAAGCACCCTTTGCTGATGAACTTAAAAAAACCCCACTGGCTTCTCTTCCTGGAGAGACAGAAAATAACGTGGGTCATGTGCATTAATATTTTTGCACTGACATAACTTTGGCACAGGCCTTGGGTTCTTGCCAAGGTGCCACCTGGAACCGACAGCATACATTTAACACAACACAGAGCAACAGTCATATAAAATTAAATCACAATCCAGCCCAGTGCCTTACCTCTGGGAAAGGGACATAGGAGATATCTGGGTGAGAAGTATAGAAAACAAGGCAGATATAGCATGATCCTCCTCTTAGAAGTCCTGCCATGGCATCTGTGTGATTTAAACTCATCCTGTACTAAAGGTTCCATCCCCATGTGCCTTGCTTTGTATTTATCAAAACTGTATTATGGAATTGAAATCCCTGATTGCTTGGTTTCACTAGTAACTTAGCAGAGAAGCAGCTTATCTGGTAACAGAGCCACTTTAGCCACAGCCAGGATTGTTGTCACCCAAACAGATTAGTGGTTAATAATAGATTGATATAGCAATCTACAACTTCATTTTACAGGTATGACTAAGGTCATTTTTCACCTCTGCTTTCATTTGAACTAGGCATTTATTTGCCAGGCATGTGGTAGCATAATGTAGATGGTTTATGATTGAACCAAGGCAAATTTCACATCCAGATGGTAGCAGCAGTGCCCTGGCAATGTGGGCAGTCTCCTCAAAAAAAGCAAAGGATTGAAATTGCCAGGAGAATCTGTCTTCCATTCTTTTTCCCAGCAGCAGTGGACATCTCCAGATTTAGAAATTTGAGCAGGTCATTGCAATTGTCAATACATCTTTAGCCTCTTCCCTTTTTTATGCCTGTTTTAAACATGCAGCCACATTCATGGCATCACCAGCTCCTCTAACCTTTCTTCTGAAAATCTAGATCACTGACTGTGTGTCTGCAAAGCATTCCTCTGTAGGAATGGGTATTAAAACAAGTACAAACTGTTCTGGTTACCCTTGGCTGAGTTGCTTCCTCATACAGACATACTTTCTGCAGACATTGAAATTATTTATAAGGGACTGCCCCGTTTGGTGTTGGTTTGCACAGGCACTTGATTTTAAAAGATGAGGAAAGGATGTTTTACAGGATAATGTTGCAGCTGTCATGAAAAGAGCTAGCCTAGTGTATTTTTGGAAGGGATAAAAGAAAGAAGGGGCAGTTGCATTACTTTTCTGAGATAGCAACGGCCTTGCCTTTGCAATGGCCTTCTTATCAACTTTCAGCCTATCCCCACAAACTGTTAAACCACTTACAGCTACAAGAATGCTTTTCCCCCACTAATCTTGCCTCATTTTCAGTAATTTTCCTATAATCATTCAGGGCTAGAAATGACTAATATGACACTGTGCCGTCCTGGCTAGCTCAGCCTTCAAAAGTTGTCATCTTATTCCTATCTCTGACAACAGACTGGTGATACTGTGCCAAGCTGTTTCCTCCTCTGGAAAATAAATGAAATTGTTTTGGAATCTCCTTTGCAAGTCTGTTGTAAGGTCTGCTGACACAATGCACTGTATAGGAGCTGGACAATATTATGATTATTGTTATCATTTTTAACAATGTTTGAGAGCTGATTTGCAATCCCTCTACCTTTTCCTTTTCATGGAGGAGGCAGAAATCAGCAGGTGATGGGCTATGCAGGATTTATTTTTTATTATTGACCTTTTCCAAAACATCAGCAATTTTTTATTTCCCTTTCTGAAATACATATGCATCTCTAAGGACAAATCAAAATCTTTGGCACTATTTTTGAATGGGTTTCTACACTTATTTTTATTTTATTCCTTTTACTGTCTTTCTACCACCTCCTTAACAAAGACAGAAATGAATGGAATTCCATTTTGGAAAGGCATGAGAAACAGATGCAAACGTGTGCATTAGGGAAGGCATTCTCTGAAACCTCTTCAATTGGAAGAGCAAATTTAGGAAGATATTTGATGCTGGTAGCCTGTTGATTACTACCAAAGGCACAGCAGAATCGCTGTCCATCTAGCTGTATGAATAAGCAAATAAGTATCACACACAAGTAAATATATACATATAAAAGTGTCTATATACGTTCCTTGGAGCAGAATTGCAAAGCTAGAATTAGATTAAGTAGTTTCTGTATGTTCCCTTTTCAGCTGCATTTCCTGATTTAATAAGCTTGATGCTATTTACAGAGTTTTTTAGAACAGTTCTCTGTCTCAACACCTCATTTCCCTGCATTTTCATAGGATCTCAGTCCAGACTTAGATGAGGATAATGTAGGACTTCAGTTAAGCCTGTAGAACTCACAGGATTGGTGAGATTCCTGGAGGGTTTTCCTGTTCTCTGGTTTCCAAATGTCAGCAAGAAATTCACAACTTCTGCTGTCACAAGTGCTGCCTACCCCTAGAGTTGTTCCAGCATCTGAAAGCAGCTTACTTTTTACCTGGGGGATGTTCGGGTAGGGATTGCCCATGGAGGCAAAACATGCACAGAATAACAGTCCAGGCCTCTCAGAATTTTCTTGTCAGGCACAGATATCTGGTCTCTGGTGGATCTTCCTTCCAAACCCTACAGATTTGGCCGATTTTATCTGCAGAACAAAACAATGGGAATTGTCTTCATGTTATAGGCTAAAACCTAGAGAAATCATCTTCCTTAGCCTGACAGCCTAGGGGATGGCTGAGATGATGAATTTTTGTACTTTCAAAACCAGGCTGTGATTCCAGTTCATTTGTGTTTTAGTTGTGAGAAATTTGACTCACTCTGGCCCAGAGAGGAGCTGAACTGGTGTCCTAGCAGTGGACAATGCTTTTCAGAAAATCCCACCAGTGGAGCAGTCTCCAAATGAAGGGTTGTTAATTCAGCATGGTAGAGGGGCCCTCTACCATGCTGGTAGACCCTTCTGGAGTCCCCTCTGGAGACCCTTCTGACTTGTACTGAAGAGGAAGTGGTTGAGGTGATGAGTCGTGTAAAACATGCAGCCCTGTTGGATCGTGTTCATCAAAAGCAAAGAGGAGACATTTCTGTGGGCACCTCTTTCTTGCTGTTGTGTCTGTACTGCAGTCACTAGTTTACTGTAATATGATAAGGCACCTTGATATTGCAGTTCAACTCCGTGCCCACTTCTGTACATACAACTCGGTGAGGCCCATTTTCTCAGGAAGCTACTCATGTCATCCTTTGCTGGCAAAAAACATCCCTCCGACAGGATTTGGTGCACTGAGTGTTGGAGATTTAGTCCTCACAGGACTAGAGACTCCTGCTTAGGCAGGTTGCACAAAATTCAGAGAAAAGTAAGGTCAGGCAGTTATAGGAACAGCAGAGCCCTTTTCATTCTTTTTGGACAGCTCATGGAGCTTCTTGACATGACACCAGATTCAAGGCTGAGCAGGAAAAGGACCTTTCCTTGGAGACAACAGTAAATGGCAGAGTTAGACCAGCAAAGAATGAAATGACAAAGATTAGAAAGATGAAAACCCCTTGTCCCTCACAAGCTCAAGTCCATCCTCTGGGAAGACATATATGTGGGACTCACATATGTCGTCATCATCTCTTCCACCACTGGCCCCAGCAACAGGCTGAGATGTTCTTCCCAGGGTGGTCAGAGAGCTGTTGTCTCCATGGTTTTCCCCAGCACTGTGATGCCTTGTCAGTATTAAAGCAAGGGCATCATGCTCTGTCTGCTTTGGAGTGAGGAAAATACCTTGAAGAGCTCTCATCACCTGCTGCTCAGCTTCTACAAGTGCCTGTACAAGCTGTGAGGAGCTGGACAGTCAATTCTGTACTCTGCCTCAATTTCCTCACCTCAAGACCTTGGACCTCTCCCAGACCTATTGTAATAAAATGATATAATTGTGATAATTTTATGTGATGTGACTGTCTCTATTTTCAGAAAAGTTCTAATTTTCATCTGGAGTCTATTTTCTAAGCTCCAAAGAGCAGTCGTGGTGTGGCATATGTTTTCTTACCTTGTTTAAATGTACATGATCTTGTACAGGTGATACATGTTTAAATGATCTTATACAGGAACATACCATAAAAAGCATGATTCTGGTACAGAAGGACAGCACAGATTTTGCATTTAAATCTGATCTTCAGCCATATTTGGGAAACACGTTATATGTTCCGTTAGACAGCAGCATAACCTTTAGTGCCTTCCCTGGTGCCTCTTCCTGCCTGAATTTAACTTCAAATTACACTGGCTAGCAATATCCACCAGGAGACGCTAAAGTAATCCGAGATCCTGGGGCACATCGAAGCCCTGATCACACCCTCCGTGTCCTAATCCTGCCCCTCGTTGTAGCTGCGGGCAGGCAACAAGTGGCGACCCTGTACCACGGGGAGCTGGAGAGATCTTCCTGCCTCCAGAGATGCTGGTTCAGTTTGTTGGTCCAGCGCAATGCAACCTCCCGTGCCTTGCAGCCCCAGCACAGGGTACGGGTGTAGGTGACAATGATGTTACTGTCGCTCCTTTGCCTGGGTGGATTTTATGGTCGGAGGGCTGTGACAAGGAGGAGTGTGTGTGTCTGGCACGCTGAGACAGGGAGGGAGCTCCAGGCACAGGCGTGATGACAGTAGATGGTGAAGTCATTAGCCCAGGATTACAGTGAGAGATGGGGCCTGAGCCACAAGAGCAGAGTCTGTATCCAAAGCTCAGGGGTGGTGGGGTTGGGCTTGGGCCCATCTCATATTCAAACTTCAGTGCAGAATTCTGCAAAAAGGCACACTAGGCCCAAGGGAGAAAAAACAAGTTATTCACACACACAGATTAGCTGTGGAGGGGGATTCAGGGAAATACCTGCCAAGTACACTGTTTAAATATTAATGATCTCTTTTCCTCTAATTTTAAAAATTTTTTCTCCCCCCCTTTTTTTTTTATCCCGGTGGGAAAGCCCCTCCCCACTTTTATATCAGATCTGGTGCCTTTATTTTCTTCTCAATGAGATATTCCATGCCTCCCCAGCACGCTGAGCAGCATGTCTTTGCCATGCAATAATCACAGTGACCCAGCTCTCCCATCCCTCCCTTGGAGAGCAAATGTCCAGCCTTGGAAAGGACAAACTGTCTGCCAAGGCAAAGGAAGCTGCAGGCTGATTGAGAGCCAGGGAACCCAAATTCAGCCCCCACTGGAGTAAAAGAAAAAAAAAAAAAAAAGTAAAAATAAAGGTCACCTTTAGATTTCCATCAAGATTAGAATTTCCCAGGTTCAGGCTTGTTTTAATAAGGGGGCTGAATCAGATTGCTAAGCTGAAACTTCCTGGCCCACTGGGGATATTGCAGCTTTGGAGTAAAATTTTGCTAAAAGCCCCACAGGTTTGAATTCTTTTCCACCTATAGCTCAATTTTTCTGTTTGAACAAACCAGCAGCAAAGGTAGTGGCTAGTTAATATTGTGACTGGTGCTGTGCTTTGTGACAGTATCTCTTGCAGTGTTTAGGGAAGAAGATTTAGAAGACTGGGTAGTCAGGGGTGAGGCTTGAACACTAGTGCAGCTCTGGCAAGACATGAAAAACAAGAACTGCTCTGTCTTGCCTCATTTGCTGAAGATTACTTTTAATTTTTTTTTATGCTTGTTAACTAGGATGCTCGTTGTTTTATGCCTTTGCAAAGATTGTTTCAAGAAGGGTCATTTGAAGACAAGAAATTTGATGGTAGACAGAATCTACTGAAAACCGTCTACTGAAAACCATCTTTGAGACATGCCCACTTGTAGTACTTCAGTACCCCAGTCCTTCTCCTGGACAGAAGTCCACCCTCCTGAGGACAAAGGTCTATGTGAAAAAAGAAGCTTTTCTCCCGGGCCATTAAAATGAAGCTGGACTGGTACAAGGATGCTACAACCTTTTCCACTTTGGTCTTTACCTACTGGGTATAAACTAGTGGAGGATTTGTGCCTTGCAGGATTAGGATTGCTGCTGTTGATGTTTGATCTCTCACTCAAGGGAATAAACTGTGAACATACAAACAATTATTGTCACAACTGTCCCCATCCACAGAAATTATACCTTCCCTGATACCAGGTAGCAGTGCGTGCCTGGAGAAGGGCATGACAGAACACAATCCTCTTTCCTCTGTTCTTGCAGTTTCCAGTCACAAGGATTACTTTTTATGTAATACCTTTCCATCGACTTCTCCCTCACGAACTGATCCAATCACTTGTTGAATATGCTGTCCTGAGCCAGGGCACAGCTGAGTACCTGTTAGGAGAGAAGCCACTTTTTTTTTTTTTTTTGTTTTGATCCTGCGTCCTGCTAGTTTAACTTGATACCTCCCCCACCTCTCCTTCCCAGCATGAGTTGCACACAGACAAAAAAAGTCTCCCCTGGGATTGGGGTCAACTGTGGCGATAACCTCCTTTCATAAACTCCAATGGAAAATTTTCCTCATGGTGCTTCTAAGCTGTGATGAGATGAGTTCACAGTCCCACAGGCTTGGATCAGAGACAGGGCTTGGATCACACAGGGGCTCTCGTGTGTGATAACGTGTGGGCAGGGCTGGGCTGCCACAATAACATGGACACTTACACTGTCTTCTAATAAATCGCTTTTGAACATGACCTCCAGGGCATATCTATTCTCACCAGGAAGGCACATTTGGTGTGGCTGTTTTTATTTTTTTTCAGTAAATAAATTGATCCAGCCCAGATTTTGACCTTTTGCAGAGTTAAAATGTAAACCACCATCCAGAGAACCTAGAAAGGATGAAAGATATGGGAAGACGTCTTTGCAAAATACAAAGACATTTATTTTCTGACTAAGCAACTAAGCTTTAAGGTTTTGTGGACTATATGACAACACTAATTGGCAAGCACTAATTGGCAAGTTTAGAAACTAATCCTGCAATGCAGAAGTAAAATAGCCATTCAGTAATAATCCCTCTTGGAACAAAGACAGGAAATTCAATATCTTTTCAGAATCCAAAGTTAGACTGGGGCCATGGGTTTCATGGACATCTTCTCTGGGGATTGCATTTGTAAGCCATAAACAGATTAAGAAAACCCACTCCTGCAAAATAGCCTCATCACAGTGAGTTTTCCCCTTACTTAAACCCTATCTGCATTTGTGCTGTAAAATAACCAAAAGTCATGGTAGGATTGGAATATTCTTGCAATGCAATATTTTGCTTGATCAAGCAAAGAAGGGAGGAGAAAAAGAAAGGAGCTAAACAGAGATATGTCCTGCAAAACCAATGAATGGCAATATTTGGTTTGGGTTCGGTTGGGTTTTTTTCTCACCAAAACCCCTTCTACATCATTCTACATCTCTTTAAGTCATGGATTGTTTGCACATTCTTCTGTGCTATCAGAGATTTCTCCCCAGCTATGTTATTAGAAGATAAAATTCTACTCATAACAGACAAAGACTAACCAGTGATTAGAAACCTAGAGGAGGTAGAAGAAGGAAAAAGAAAGAATTGTGTTGCTCACCTGGGACTGGTCGTGCTAGCCAGGTGAATGGCAGATAGAGCAAGGATGACCTGGAATAGACAAGCTGCAGACTCACCAGTTGCTTTTGTGTCCATATCTTTCAAACACATAAAGATCTGATCTTCGTGAATTTGCCTTGTGAAGGTAAAAGATGTAGGAATGGGGAAAATTGCCGTACCCCTGTTATTGAAAACAATGTCTTTAAAGGGAGCCTACAGCTGTGAGAAGAAGCAAAAAAGAAGGGAAAAAAATAAGAGAACAAAAAAATGCCCCAAAGACAAAATAAGAGAAAAATAGAGAAAAAAGGGACAAAAGAAGAAAAGTCAACAGACTTGGGCATAAATGGTAAAGAGTCTCAAATATATCTGCAGGGTTATGTAGAAGGTTATACATGTTATAGGTACAAGAAAAAAGATCTATTGTAAAATAGAACATAACCCTTATGCTGGTTCAGGAGGCTACACAGAATGCTTCCAGCAGATCAACTTTGTGAATGCCCTTCTCTCCAAAGAGCTGCTTTGATCACCAAGAAGAAGACTAAAAAGGAGACTTGACAGGAATGTTTAAATACTGTTGGTTTTAACCACTTGGAGAAAACACTGCTAAAGAACGATAGTCTCTGTGATGGAGGTTGAACAACTTGGAGTTACCTAAAATGTGAGAAAAATTGTGGAAGGTCAGACTTGAACTTGCTGTGAGCTTAGAGGTGAAAAATTTAAGCCTGTTTTCACTATCAAAAAAGATGCAAAAAGAACAAAAGAGAAAAAAAAAATAAAAGGAGAAAATTCCTTTGTCAGGTCACTTTCTGGCTGCCCTTAAGGTCATTTTATCCTAATGGTGCTTTTTCTGATGTGGACACCTGCTCAGTGAGAACTGTGCTGAGCTCACTAATTTGTTTCACAGCATCACTGGTGGAAGTTATGTGTAACAAAGTCCGGGCCACGTACATGCAGATGGTTTTTTTTTAGTCATTGTTGCGAAAAGACTTTGGGGATGATGAGTTACAACCACATGGAACAGACTTTTTGGTTGTTTTTTTTTTGCTAGAAACAGTTGTAGCAGCAAGAGTACCTGGGATGCAGAAATCACACACATGATGACCCAGATTTTTGGAGATATATTTAGGCAGCCAGGCTGTATTAATTTCAGAGGGAGTGAGACATCCTGAACCCTCTAAGCTCTATGCCATTTCCCCATCATATCTAAGAGCACTATTCTTCGTGTTCTTACTCAGCTAAAATCTCTGTAGTATCCTCCTTGGTTCCTTACTCCTAGGATTTACTCATTGTGTCCTAACTCTGTTGTACCGTGCCTTTCACTTGAGTTTATTTATTTTTTATATCCATGTTCCATCATTCTGTCACATTTAATACAACTTCATTCTGAGCCCAGTATCAAAAAATCCTTTTTGACTTTTCTGATGTGGTTCCATTAGCTGAATACAGACAAATGGTCTGACTTGTTTTTCTTTTAGAAAAGAGACTTTGGCCTTTTTTGTTGGCCTTTTTTGAGTCTGTGTATCTGGCAACAAAGCAAGAAAAAGGCAAGGAAGTGTTATCATGCCCATTTTGGGAAACTGTGGCAGAGCAAGGGAAAGAATGAGATAGCAATTGTCCACAAGAGTTACATGAAGACCATAGAGCATCAAGCTCTGACCTGTTAAGTCACAGGATACCCTAAACCTAACCGCTGATACTTCCTTCTATTCAGTGAATCAGGAAGGACTTATGTCTGGTGCTCCCTTATACTAAGGCAAATTTTGAGGTGATGGTTGAAGATTCCATACCTTTTTCTAGCCTTTTGTCTTCTGCAGATTTTTTCTCATAGTTTTAAAGGATTTTACCTATGTGCAATTTTTGAGGTGAAACATGGTGTAGAAAGATGTATGTACAGAGATGTCTTTCATGGTCCTAGCTGATTTCATCAGAATTCTGCTTCAAGTATCAAATCAGCCTTTTGCAAGTATCTGTAAAAAGATTTGATGGTGGTGTGACAAAAGAGGCCTGAATATCCACCAAAACCAGAGTAATTGTCCTCTGCACAGATATAGGATACTAGTGGTAAAATGAAGTCAGAGCCAGTGTTAAAGTCCTTGGACCCTGTGACCCCCACTGCACCAGGGACTCTTTCTGTTGCCACAAGCTAAAACATAAACTGATTTCATATGAAGCTGGCACCAGGCTACCTAGAGGGCATCCAGTTTCCTTTTATGTTTCCTTTTATTAGTCACCTGTGAGGCCACTACATCTTCTCAGTTCCTGCATGCAGGGAGCCAGCAGTGCAGATATAACTTACATTAAAAAGCAATGACACCTATAGAAGACAGAATAAATTCTTGTTCCCATCTCCCCCGTCTCCTCTCATCTACCTGCAGGTGCTTCTGAAATAGAAATCTTTTGGATGCATCCCATGGGAGTCAGCGGGGGGTAAACGTTGACTCCTTGAGATTCAGGCGCCAGCTCTTTGGGGATGTTCAGATCATATGTCTAGACAAGATAACATCCTTCTCTGAACCCAGGAGCTAACCCCTGGGGAACACATTATTCATGTATAAAACAGCAAGAGAAACTTTCACTGCATGCAGCTTCCTTTTTCTTTCCCTCCTCCCCGTGGGAATTGGCTTAGTTTAACCCTTTCATCCCTATGAAACTGCTTCCCTACTTCCCTGCTTAAAGCCAGGACTGTTTATCCTTCCACCCTTCAGGGCTCAGCACTCTGCACCTGCAAAAACACTGTGTCTGGCTGAACAATGCCAGGTGAGCCTTCAGCAGCGGCTTTAATGTGAAGTCCAAATCCAGAGAGACCTCCTCCTTTCCCCATGGAGAATAACAGTTCTTGGACTAAATCTCCAGCCCTGTCTGTAGGGCCCAGGTAGCACAAAACACCTGGCAGTTTGCCCTAAGTAAGCACCTGGAGTTGCTCCTGAGACAGAGGAGTACCCTGAGCATACTAGAGTAATAGGGATATGCAAGGTGCAGAAGGAATATGAGACACTTTATTCTGATCTACTTTCAGTAACATCAGGCCCCTAGAAAGTCTTAAGATCTAGTGTAACTTTGTAAAGGTTGAGGAATGGTTTGCATTCTGGGGGACAGTAACGGGATAAAGCATCTCCCAAGACTAAGGAATGTGTAAAATCAGTGAATGCTGTCTGGACATGCAGTTCTCCCTTTATGGGCTGGCCAAAGGTTTACACACACCTTTTTCATGTTTGCTATGGACAGATGCTACTGATTTTACATGAGCTAGTCTGACTGTGCAAATTCATCAGCAGATCACTTTTAATCTAGTTACGTGACTGGGTTATTTTATCTAGTCTCCATCACTGTATTGTTACACCATCAGATTTCTCCAAGGTCCTCAACACATGGAGGCCAGCTTAGTGTCTCTACTTCTTGGTTTTCCTCAGCATATTGTCCTTTATTCCTAAGGCTTTTGGTTTGGATTCTAATGGTCAGAGAGGAAAACACAAATAAACAAAGAACAGTCTCTCTGAGAAGATTTGCTTTGATCTGTATCTTGCAACATGGCAAGAGACATCTGTCCACAAAAACATTTGTCCCAGCAGTTCAGTTGTTGAAAGATAGAAGGGAGTTGCGTGTCTTTATGAGGTCACGTTGGCAGAAGAGAGAAGAAATTTGGTCCCGCTATATCCAGAAATTATCTGGATCTTGGATATGACTGATCATGTGTATCTATTTATAAAAGGCACTTGTGGGCAGCAGTAGCACCATATTGCTCTCTGTTATTGCATCTTGGCTGAGGTGAAAAAGTCCCTTCTAGGCAGGTGGTGTGTTTGCATTGTGTGGATCCAACAGCTCTCTCCTTTTATGAGAGAGCAAGTGACAATGGAGATAAGAAAATGGAATCCAGTAGACATAAAATATGCTTATTGAACAAAACAGCAAACCTTTTTTTCTTCTTTTGCTGTGCATTGAGAACTGCAGAGATTTCACAACATCACATCTGATTCATCACAGTGATAGAGGTCTATGGCTGGATTAGAGTAGTAAAATTCTTGCAATCAACAATGTGGAAAAATCAAACATATTTTATAAAAGTTTCTACATTTAGAAAGAAGTGGGATGTTGCACTCTTACGACATGAGAATAGTGAACTCAGATGCCAGTCCATTAGTAACTAAGTATGGTTTTAAACAACTTCAGTAAGGGATAAACATTTTGAAATCAGTAGGCCTGGATAACTTGCACCCAAGAGTCCTGCAAAGGTTTTCTGAAGATCTCTCTGGCCAACTTAATTTAGCTTTGAATAAATCTTGGCCTTCCCAGTGAATTCCAGTAGCTAATTTTGTGCCAATATGCAAAAGGCTGAGAAAGATGACCCAACTAATAGTAAGCCAGTTAATTTGACACCAGTCTTAGGCAAAAATAAAAACCAGAAGAAAAAATCCAAAACCACAAAACCAGGAGTCAAATAATTAAAAATTAGAGAACAATTGTGCTTACTGTCAGTCAATATGGCTTAATAAAAAGGGGCCCTGTAGAACAAAGACAATTTCATTCTCTGATGAGATCACTAATTTTGTTAGCAAATGCCATGAGGAAAAGATAACAGACTTTAAAGGACTTTATCTTTCCCAATATCCTCATTTTAAAAGCAAGTTGCTCTGTCTCATTCCAATAAATTCTACACTAAATTGGAGTTGATTAAACTTCTGTGTAAAAAACCCTTGTGAATTAAGGCACTTTTGCAAATGAGGGTTTTCTGGAGAAGTTAGATGAGGAGATGAGGAAATCAAATCTTTTCCCAGTGTTATCCAATAGCTTGATCAAATAAAACTGCAAAGAACTAGCAGGAGTATTCACTTACATATTTATTTTTATTTTTTAAAAGCTCAGAATGTTCCTCCCACACACAAACATCCCTGCCATGCAAGGAAGCAATGGAAAAGAATTAAAAATATGAATCTTAGCTTAATGTTAACTTGATTGAGAACAAAATCAGTATTTCAGCCTCTCATCAGTTACTGTGACAACATTTTTCTCTCTTTAAATGTAGAAAGACATTGATTAAAAAAATCAAGATGCTTGATAAACCAAGCCTATTTAAATGAAGTACATACATGGGAACAAAAAAATAATTTTGGAGATACCCTCAATAAAGAGGACTGTTTTCTGAAAAGTGGTGGGTCTGAAAGGGTCATAGTGGGCAAGCGATTGAACACATGGTAAAATTGTACTCAGAGAGTAGTTATCAATGGTGCGCTGACAAAATGGAAGGATATTGGAATAAAATTCTACAGGGATTTGTTCCTGTTTCCTGTGCTATTCAATATGTTCATTAATGAACGAATGATGGACTTTTGGTATTAAATTTTCAGATGACACCAACCTGGGAGCAACTAGACAAACTGAAGATGCTAGAAGGCAGGAGAACCATTAAGTATGATTATAGCAAATTGGAGAAATAATCTGAAAAAAATAAGGTGATCTTCAGTAGGAATGACTAAAAATAGTCATTCCTTAGGCAGCAGCTCTCATTTTCCCAGATGCAGGATGGATAGTGTTTTCTGGGTAGTGAGGATCTGGGATTGCACCAGAGCATGAACTGAACATGAGTCAACAGTGTTTTAATATTGCAAAAAAGACAAACAGTGTGGGGGATGTATAAACACAAGTGTTGCCTGCAAAATACGTGCAGTAATCCTTTCCCGGAGTTCAGCGTTGATAAAGCCCTAGCTGGAGGCTCTTCAAAAGTCCTGAGGGCAACTTTAGACCTCTGATGCCCAACAAGAGGCAGATCAGCTGGAGGAAATGGAGAGGAGAATGATAAGGTGGGAGGTCTAGAAAAGGAGACATTGTTTGTCCTGGACTGTAGGTATGTAAAAGGATGCTGCACAAAGGAAACGGATGCTCAGTTTCTTCACACTTAGGCAAGCCAAATGACAGGAGAAGATCCCAGATAGGAATGAGGGTATAAAGCTTTCTAAGCAGAAGGCAGTGAATCACTCCAGTGCACTGCCTGGGGTGTTGTTCCCCTGGGAGGATTACTGGAGGTCTTTAAGAACAAATTAGAGAAATATCTGTAGGGATAAAACAGCTGGAATTGATCCTGAATTTGGGTAGGGAGGTAGGCTGGAAAGGAATCTTAGAGTCACTCAAATTTATGAACATTTTAGTGAAAGAAACAACAG
Source organism: Monarcha castaneiventris obscurior (assembly GCA_026261815.1). NCBI lineage: Eukaryota > Metazoa > Chordata > Aves > Passeriformes > Monarchidae > Monarcha > Monarcha castaneiventris. The sequence continues at coordinate 7,656,013 of JAMPIT010000467.1, forward strand.
ATGCTACAACAGTACAGGAAGGAGTGTTAATTAGAGGTCGAGTTGTAACTCATACAGGAATGAGCTTTGCATTAAAATAGTGTCACTGCTCTTGCTTTCTTCAGCAGAATGATGTAAATTATGATGCAGAAAACATTTCATTGAGGCTTAAGGTTTGCGGGGACAATGTAAGATATTTGTAAACTTGGTTTTCATTCAGTCAATAAATTCAGTCAAAGGAAGTGGGAATATTATATTAATGAAAAATTTTGGTTTGATATTATCAAATTAATATATTTTATTTCTTTGCTTTGAAATTGTATTTTATATTAAAGTTGATATTTTAAAAGGTAAGTTTCATAGACGATTTTAAAAGTGTTGAATTACTTCAAAATGAAGCCTAATAATTTTCTTTGAAACAGCATTCATTTTGCGATTTTTTTCTCAAAAACAATATCTCAGTACAAAATAAAGTGGGGGTTTTTTCAGCAATATTTTGTTTGCTGATGAAACAGAAAAAGTTTGTTATTCTCTAGTTGTACTTGCAAACCTTTTGAGATATGGGTGAACCTTGTTACATAGGAGCTGTGCACCAGCCCATTTCAACTACTTCTCTCAGCAGAGTCTTCACTGAGAAGAATACTGTCTCTCCTTTGGACTGCAGACTTTCTCTCTCATTCTCATTCTCATTACTCTCTCTCAGTAATTTGCAGCAGCCAGGGAGGAAGTTAACATATTCCTCTATGTTTTATATCATACAGAGGCATAAAAAACAATGAAAAATTGGCAAAAATGAAGACGAAGATATTGATGGCCTGACAAAAGAGATAGCAGATAAAATGTAGTGGACTTTGATACCTAGGAAGCATGCCAGTAATTTCTTTAAATCTCAAGATGACTGATCTATGATTTGCCAACATATTCTTTTCCTTCTTTCCTTCTCTTCTGTCATACACTTCTTGTGGGTGTTATCTCCTATCAAGTGTACATAATCTGTCTTGTGTTACTCTAACCCTTCAGTGCAGAGCAAAATCACCCTCAGCCTCACCCAGCTCCCTTCCATATCTTTCTCTGGCTAGTCCAATCCACTGGATCCACAACCTGCTCTTTACACTTAAATCAGTGAGGCTCTTGGAGTTTGTGTGGGAGGGGGTTGAACCCTCTTCTCCTCTATCCCGCTACTCAACATGTTTACGTCTTTCCAACCCCTCTTCTCGGTCAAACATGTCCATGAAGAGATAACAAATTTTTCCTCCCTCAGTAACATGGGCTGCTGTTGTTCAGGCAAGAATTGCCTTTGAAGTGAGGGTACCAGAAATTGTCCAACAGCTGCAGAGACTCCTGAAGGTCACTTTCTGGTAAGAAACCCTGTAGGGTGTTGGCTTTTTATCTGGGGGCCTATTTTACTTCTACAGTAGCTCACTTTTTCCTTTAAACATGAGTCTTGAATAGGGCTCCTTCTTGAGGCAACTTCATAGCAGCTGATTTATTTATTTCTGGTTTTATTGAAGTACAGGGTGCCTATATTCTCTCAGGCAACACATGTAAAATCAGCAGTCTGAGTTAGGTCTTGCTTGCACCGGGTGTCATTGACACCAGCTGGGAACAATTAGGGGTATCAAACCAGTGTAAAGATGCTCAGAACAATACCCTGTGCTTTTCTAGATATCTTACTAGGCTGAACAGAAAAAGGAGTATTAAAAACTTCTCTGTACCTTCTTGCTAAGCAAATCTGTAAAGCCTACGTTCCTCCTCCAATGCTTATTGGACATGGCTTCCCTTCTACAGAGAGGGGAAATGAAAACAATTATTTGTCTTTAAACTACTCTGCAGTTGTAATTTAATTCTTTGGCCCGTTAATTCAACTACCCCAACTCATTTTAGCCCCAGCAAGTTATAGAAAAGATACAGTTTTGAAGGCTTCTCACAACAAGCCCTCTTTGAGATTCAGCCCAGGGAGCTTTCAAGAGCTGAGTGATTCCTCCAAGTTCGGGACATGGAATTATCCTGTTTTGATGGCCAGTGGGGATGCAGATGATTCTCCTCTCCAAATGTGTGCAAGGACCTGTAACCCCAGTGACTCTTGTTGCCCTTCATCCCCTCTCCTGACTTCCTCTTGATGCATCTGTTTCCACAGAGTGAGTTTTGTTTCGACTCCTGATTAAGATATTGGTTCCTGAAGCTTCTCTCTCTTCCAGACTGCAACTGTGAGCAAATACCTTTGACTATCCAGAGCAAGGAGGGACTGGTATCAGATCATCAAGGTTATTTCCTGCTGTCAGCCCTGTCTTCTGTGTCCCACTCTCAACCACAGAGAATATGGACAATTTTGAATCACTGCAGGAGCACTTCAATCACCTGTCCTCCATCACCTTGTTGAATCGTCAAAGGACTATACAGGAAAACTGGCAATGAAATAGAACTCTACTTGAGTAAAGTGGGACATAAATTGTCCTTCAGAATGTCTTCAAGACAAAAGAACAAACTCATCCAGGCCAGCAAAAGGATTCCTGAGGATGAATCTGGCACTGTCCAGGGTGTATATATTTCAATATAAAGTCTGTGTGAATACAGTAAGTGGCATGGAATATTTCTCCTCAATATAATTAATATCTTCTATGATATTTTATTCTGTTCCATTTCCTTCTGAATTAAAAGAGCAAGTAATTCAACCCACCTGAGAGCAAAAGCAAGGTGCAAGGAATCTCTGTCTTCAAACAGGATGAGTGAGTGCTAATGGGAGTGTGTTACAAAGAAAAGCTTTGCCTCTGAAAAGGGTTTTATGTTTCCCTGAAGCAAGGAGTAGCTGCATTTGTACCAGTACCATGGCCTATCTGATATTGATATGTCTTGAGTTGTCTTTGAAAGCCTGGTTCTTTCTTCTGATAGATAAATATAACCCCAGATTATTTTCACCCATCTGCAAGAGAAATCATTATGAAATTAACCAGTGATCAACCAAACCACACAGGGAACTCAGAAAGGCTTTTTAGACTTTTTCAAATGGCTGGCTGTTCTCTCTCCATCTGGTTGTGTTTAGCTCTGAAATATAATTTTTGGTGCTGATCACTGCTGGGTAGACCATACAATTAAGGTATTTGAAAAACAAACATTTCTAAACCACTGATCATTGGGGAGATGGCTTAGAAACGACAGCCCATTTTCCAAGAAGATGGTTAGGAAAGGGAACCTGAAAGCTTAAGATAACATTGAAAAGGAAACAGAAGAAGTCCAGGGAGGGGAAAAAAAAACAAAAGAAGAAAAAAGAAACCAACCAAATAAACCCACCCTCACAAGGATTTTAACTGCTTCTCTGGTACTCTCAGACTTATATTACTTGAACGCTTCAAGGAGTCTGGCCTAGTTTCTGTGGATTTCTGTGGCTTCATGCCTCTACACAAGAGATATGTACTGAGAAGTGGAACCTGCGACAGTTAGAAAACAGGAGATGTTTGCAGTGACAGGAGGAATTTCAGCTCTGTAGGTCTTCTTTGGACTTTACAATATCAAATTTCAAGCACGAATGAGTGCAGGACTGAAGGCCCAGAGACAAATTTGGATGTGCCTCTCTTTACTGGTGCCCTGCTGATTATTTCTTTTTCCCACCTAAACTCAGTTCACTTTGGCTCACCTCCCATTATCCTCAGGCAGCTGCATTTTTCTTCTTAAACAATTCCAAAACTGTTCGTTGCTGAAGATAAGTGCCTGGCTCATTCTCACATGAAAGATGATTTAAAGCCAGGAAGCTTTTTCCAGTTCCATTTTGACTATTTTATCAGTTAACTAAGAAGATAGAGACAGTAAAAAAATAAAGACTGTGTGATTTGGTGGCTGGTGCAGGAACACAAGTGTTCAGAAGTGAGCCAGAAATTAACAGTTTTGAACTCTTGCAGGGTTCAGGTGTAAGTGTGAATATTGCTGAGGCACTGCTATGTAATCCATTTAAATCAAAAATCAGGATCTCCATCGGGGGAAGGCTCAACCCAGTCCCCACATGCAGAAGTGAAGCCCATCTCTAGCAATACTGCTGCTATTGCAGTCACCAATGTTGTGAAGATATTTGGTCAAGGATTGGACATTTCTCGATATCCTTGAAGTCTGTGGCTGCTTTTGACTAAGGAGAGTAAAGGTTTTGGATCCTGCACAGGAAGGTGATGCAGAGGCCAGTGCAGAAGCCTCCAGAATGTGAGATAAGCTTTGACTAAGCCTTTTAATACTTGGATGCTTAAGCAAAGATAACCTCCAAGCTTTTGGCAGCCTTGCCCACAACTAGCTGAAACACAGAAAGACCAGGTAATTACCTAATGTGGTAAGAGCAGTTATGGGAAGTGTGTAAAAGGTAAGACAAACTCTACCTGAGACCAAGGCTTACTCTCACATCTGGGATTTTCATACCCAACGCAAGTTCTTTCCCTTAATTTTGTTGAGATGCATCTATTGTTGAGGTGAGTCTTAGCACAGCTTTGCTTCCTTCCTAGTCAACACTCAAGAAATCTTGAATGTTGTGGGCTTGTGGAGAGTAGGGAGTGGAGTCCTTCTTCCAGACTGATACTGGAATGGAAAAGTTGTCAAAACTCTCAATTTTGCATTTTTGAAACAGTTGTTACTCAAACAAGTAACAAGTAGTCAAATCTACAGAGTTAGACCTCCTTAGACTTTGGGAAGACTGCATCCCAGAAAGTCAGCATTGTGCAGGAGTTGCTGAATCCCTGGAAAGCACCTAGGGAGCTTCCATAAACAACTTTTAAAATGATAATGATAGTTAATGACCTAATTTCCTAGCCAGCCAAAATACCTGTGGAATCAAAGTCCCATATCTGAATTAATCTAAACTCCTGGGAGGTTTTGTTCTGGACTTAATATTCACAATTACTCCTTTATGTCTGGCATTTTTGGGGCCAAATCAAGACCCCAGTTAAGATATCCAAATAGTTGGATATAATTATTTATTTTCTGCGAAATACCAGATTGCAGCATTGTGTTAACAGCAAGGGGTCTCAAGGAAAATGCAATTTTACCACCTTTCAGTGAGGCAGATGTATGTGCAGAATATACTACATTAACAGCAGTCAAGCCTCAAAAAACTATAACAAAAAGAGAGTATATATCCTTCTAAATTTCTTGATCTCATTAGACTTATGTTCCTTATTTCTAACCCGAATTTTCTTTGCTGTAAATTGGATTTTTTACTCTTACTTATTTGCTAGAATAAAAGAGTCAGCAACAACCTCTTTATAACTACTTGCCATATCCTGAAAGACAATTTATCTGTTCTCTCTCCACCTTCCTATTTTTTCCTTTCTTCTTTATACTGGCATGTAGTATGCAGCAAGTCCTGGATTCTACCTGTAACTTCTGCCTGTTCTAGAAAGACATCTAAGCTGCATTGCCATCAGTTCAGAGTGAGACCTGTCTATGTGGGGCTCACCAGGCAAATCTATGCGAACTGAAAAATCAGCATATTCTGCCTGCTCTTGCAAGACAGCCATTTGTGGTGAGTTCCTTATAATTATCAGTTAATTGTTGTGGATCCCATGCTGCCAAAAATTTGAAGATGTGAAGATTGGATGCGGGTACAATTTGCAGCTCGCAGGGTACTTAGCTGTTCCAACAAAGATTTCAGCACCTTTCTACAACATATGCCCACAAGCCCGTGCTCTGGTATAAATGACAATAGGGTTTCTGACTTGTGATATCATCTCCCCTTCCTGGTAAGACTGGATAGAGTTGGTTGGTTTGATTTAACCTTCTTTTGCTTGGTGATCTTCCTTTGCAAAAGCATCTGTGTAGTTAAAACGCCCCTAAAAGTGCATGAAAGGTTCTGCAATAGCCTGAGACATGGAATGCAAGTCCTAATTCTAACCCATTAGAGAAAACATGGTTTCCCTTCCCCTAGACTTCAGTTTTCTGCAGCCATCAGAAAAAAACTGCCCTGCCATACATGACAGGTCTCCTTTGTGCAGATGTTTCTGGTTTTGCTGGTCAGTTTTTCCCACCTAGCACTTAGATACCTCTTGTCTGGAAGACAAGGCTTTGGGACCAGTTCTGGGCAGTCACCATGGTAACCATGCTTACATGCCATGTCCCACAGAACAGGTCATCCATCCCCAAAATTGTGGTGGTAAGATTAGTGAATATGGCATAAAAATCCCCATACCTCACTCAGTGGAAACACATACTGTGTAGAAACTTGGGCAGCATCCCGTTGTACATCCTTTATAGGAGCAAATCCATTTCACTTGAGCCCTCACCAAAGTCTGTCCTTGCACCCAGAGAAGCACAGCTTCATTGCACCCAGAAAAACAATAAGGAAACAAAGATGATCCATAGACTGTTAGTTTTTTATGGGGAACAAAATAGATTGCTATAGCTATGTGGAACCTATGAGCTCAAATATATCACACCATGGATTATTCTTCATGAAATTGTATTTACATTTATTTAGCAATATTAAAAACTACAGAGGGAGTCAATCATATTTCTAAACCATCTGGACTTCAGAAAAGAACCAGCTTGGACAACCAAAGCCAGGACTTGGTTAGCTGTCTGCTTTGGTACATGTGAAATTAATTTTTTGCACTCACTCTGCCATTGTACTTTCCCTTTTTTCAGTACAGCTCTGTTTTCCTGGCCTTCATCACAGAGAATCCCTAGGAACTCAAACACTGTCATCATATATGCTGCTTTATCTGCACTGCTTTATGAGTTTGTATGTGCCAGAAAAGAGTTAAAAAGCTTCTTATCTTCAATTTCACAAATATATACAAATATATATATATATATAAATGAGGAGTGTTCCGTAGCCCGATAGATTTACCATTTAGGATGAAGGCTTTTAATTTATTTGTTTATACAAATCTTCTGACTCTTTCTAAAAAAATGGCAATTCAATCTGTATTCTGCATGAACTGCAGTAATGTAGTATTAGTGATATTAAAATCATTTACTGTTGAGTCAGATTCTGAATTTCTTTCTTAAGCCAAATTATTATTGGCTGGTATGTGAGTTTTGTCTGAGTGAAGACATCATATTTTAGCCCTTGTATAACTCCACGTTTCATGTAACTCATTGCAAAATATTTTAAGAACTGGTTATATCTAGCTAGTAGGCATACAATTACAGGTGAAATGCCATGATGAGTGGGATGAGCTACAAGTCATTTCAAAGACTGCACAGGAACATTTCGCTGTGAGATATGACAAGAAATGAATAACATTACATCTTCAGTGAAAGTTTGGATAAAAGGAGTGAAGTTACCTTGTAGGAAAGAAAATTCAGCGAAGGTTTTAGAAACGTTTCACCATGAAACTAAAAGCGCACAGCTTTACAAAATACACCAAGTTGTTCAGAGCATGCCACTGATGGAGAGAGAGAACATTCAGTACGAGGCTGGAAATAAGTTCATCACAGGACAGACTTCAGCTTTGTAGCATTCCATAGAGTTGGGATGGAAACTACAGTGACTCAACATTGATCACTGCCCTGAACTGGTCAGGCAGTTGAACCAAATGATTGTTGTACATCTCTTCCAGCTGCAGTATTCTGTCCTCTTCTCTTCTATTACACTATATTACATTACATGTAAGGAGCTTAGAGAACCCATCCATGCACTCTTTACAAGACGCTTTCTTGACACCCAACTCAACACTCACCCTAGTTTTCCATTAGTATTCATCTTTGTTGCTGTGTGAGTGCAAGACATACCAAACAGGAAAAAACACACTGCACTAGCCAATTCAAATAGAGAACTTTGGCTAGCTCTGTGGGGTGGGATGTAGTCGTTATCTTGATATGCTGAGAATGGTTTCTCATATTCAACTGTGTGCAACGGGCACGAAGCACCCACTGAGCAGGAGCAAATCCCATTCTAGTATTCCCTGATTCACTGTGAAAAAAGTGGCTTAATAAAGGGGTAAATAAAAAAAATATTACAAAAAAAAGTTTTGAGGAAGAAAAAAGTGATGAGACAGTCCCCTATTACCACTGGCAAAAATTTCAGTGTAGCTTTTAGGGAAATACCGATCTTTTGGGTTGTGACTGGCTTGCTGAGCACCTCCCTCGTCATGTAATTGCCCATGAAATTGCAGCCCATACGGTTAAAATATTAAACAGGATAACATTACAGTTTTAATCCACAGCTGAGACAAAGCAGAGATCAGGAATAATCCTGTTCAACAGCACCACGTTTACTGTCTGATGTAGGAGGTGTTGATTAGCTTTTAAGTAGAAACATATTTTTTAAAGTTACATAATCTCATGCTCAGATTTCCCCCTCCCCCTTGAAAAGAATTAAACTAAATATTATGAGAGATTAAAAAGTTCTCCAAGCCTCTGGTTTCGGGGGAAAGGGGGTGCACCTGCAGCTGGAGTTTTCCTTTCTTGAGCTCCCAAACCCATTACTCAGTGAAGAATATTTGTGCAGTGCATCATGTATAAGATCACGCATTCAGGTCATCAGAACCTGACTCAGCTGTTACTCAGTACTTCCTCGGGCAAAACCAATGGAAATTTGCCTGAAGGAAGACTAGGGATTGAGTGAAAATGGCAGGAGGTGTAAGGAACTGAGGGATAGAAATTGGAAGGACAAAGGATCTCTTTCCTTGTTCATGACCCACGATGACCTGTCCCAGCAGCTTTGTACCTTGGGACACCCCTTGCCAGGCACCAGGTAACTTCCTGTTGTTTTTCTTATCTTGATGTGCCCCCTCTTCTGTAGAGCTGGTTTTGGACACAATTCTTAGACCTCCACTCAATGAATTTAGTTGCCTGTTGCTGTTTGTGCAGGTATGGGAAGACAGAGCATGAGCCCTTCTGTAAGGGGTTTCTGGTTCTGCTTGTTACCTGCTGTCCTGTATGCAGATTGTGCTGGGAATTTCTCTTGGGTACCCAAAGGAGGTAAGATTTAAGAGGACAAAGTTCCAAGTTCTTGGCCATATTTCTGCTGGTGCACAATGAGTAAGGTCCTGGTGCATAATGTTGCAGTTGAAGGGAACACGCAGAAATCAACAGAGTAAATCTATGAAAAAAAAAATAGAAATGTTCTTAATTTGGCGTAGTTAGCCTAAGTTAGCCAACGTCATTTAGAGAACAAAACAATTCACAGTGCTCTGGGTTAGTCCAATAAAGAATCCTAAACTTAAATTTGAATCTCTGCTATAAGTCAACTGAAGTTAAGAACAGTGCTTTTTTTCCACTTTCTTCCTCTCTATTTTTTCCTTTCTTTGAAGTGTAGACATCCCTGCCAACAGGCACCTAAATAAAATTGGAGGGATTTTTCAGAAGTGCTGAGCACAAACAAATCTAATCAAAATCAGAAAAAGCTGTGGGTGTTCAGAAATTTTAGGTGCCCAAACAGGGATTTGGCTTCACGGAGTTAGACGCCCTTATTTGAAAACTTTTGGCTCAAAAATGTACTACCCAACCCATTGTATGAGTGTAATGTTCAGTGAAATGTCAAGCTCAGTTTAAACCTCTGGGAAACTAATAAAGTCCATGTACAGTATTCACCTGGGAAATTGGCCCTTTTTTGTTTCTTGCAATTACTTAGGAAACAAGACTCAGTGCAAGAATCATAATGTTGCTTTTTTGTCCATTTTTTCTCTCTCTTTCTGCCTATTTTAAAAAATTCTTTCTTTCAAATATTTTTTTTTATTATTATTTCTAACATATATAGCTGTTTATTTCTTTTCCTTACTTTCATCATTTTGGAATTTCAAGCACATAAAAAATGCCAGAATAATAGCCCTGAAATCAATTTTCCAGGTTGAACTTGGAGGTGAAAGATTACATCACTCACCAAGCCTGGGCTCTGGGGCCAGCTCAATCAACATTACGAAGAGTCTTCTGAGGGACTGCATCAGCCTTTCTTCTAAAAGTGCTTTGTGTAGTGGGCACAACTGCTGCTACAAACTAGATAGATGTGAGCATAAACAAGGAGACACAAAAATGACCCTCATTTTACAGTGATTTTAGGCATTCAACTCCTTAGAGTGCAGCAACGTCAAGCTCAAGGTGCTCTAAATGAGAGTGGGTCCTTCTCAGTTCAGGGACAAATACTGCTTAGAACAGAGGGGTTTTGCTCCCATGTGCAAGACCTCAGTATATGAGGATCAAGGGCAAGAGGTTGTTGGGCTGTTGGTGGGTTTTGCTTGTGTCAAGGAGAAAGTAGACTGGAAATGGGGGGGAAGAAAGAAAAGCTGAATATCAGGCTCTGTCAAAACATCCAAGCAGCTGGAAATGGGGCTTGGCCAAAGGAAAAAGGACAAACATCAATCAATACAGATGTTACTTCCCAGCTTCCAAGAGGGTATTGCAATCCAGATTTCTGGCCCAGGAGTCAGACCCTTGCCCAGTGGCAGCTGTGTTTTAAGTACCCGATCCCCCCTTAACATTTTTCATTTTAGCCAAGTCTCACCATACTTCCGCTCTCGCTTTCTGAAATTCAGATGAAACAGCTGCAGGATGCATCATGCCAGGCAACTCCTTCTTTAATTTTCTCTCTCACAGCAATAATAAAAAAATTAAACCAGTTGACGCTGCATGAATGAGAAGGTTAATCAAAACCAGACCCTGCTGGTGGCCCAGTTCCAGTTGAGCTCAGATGGGTGGCAGGGGCAGAGCCAGCTTCATGCAAAGGTTTGAATAAAGATGCAGATGGTTGGAGAGGGCCTGGTATATATGGGACTGTGCTGAGACATCCTTTGTATTATAAGCTTTGCCAAGGATGGGCTCTGGTCTTGTTGGTGCTCAGCCTTCTGCTCAGGACATCTCAGACATCCTGTCCTTTCCTTCCAGCCTGAAGCAATTGCTCATTTGAAAACCACACACTTTTTGCTGCACTTAAGTATGAGCAGGAGTTCTGAGAAATGGCCATCACAGGCCACAGGGACCCCCTGTATCTATTTGTTTTCCATTAGTATTAATTACATTTTTAAAAACCATCTCTTTCATTCCCCTCTTCAGTTGGAACTAACAGAGCCAGGTCCTGTTCTGGGAAACAGTTATTTCTGGTAGTGTGAGCACTGACAGATGCACGTGTCCAGAGGAGAAAGTCCCTATGAACTGGAAAGCCTATGAAGTAGATGACCAAACATACCCAGGCTGTACCAATAAGCTCTGAATTAAATTAAAATAATAGAACAATAAATATAATAAATATATTAAAATAATGAAAATTCTTTTTCCTTGCAGAAACTCACTGGAAGAAGCCATTAAGAATTTTGTTTTGAGAGGTGAGGGGCACCTTTATAATCAAGTGAAGTCAACAAAAACTGCAGATACTTAAAGCACCCAACTCTCACACCCATAAGCCAGGCTTCACTCACTAAACATTAGGCATCAAACTGAAATGTGCAAATCAAGTGTGTCATAACTGAAGGCTTCCTCTGTCAAATGTATTGGCACAGAAGAGTTCAGAGTTTTAATTGTCTAAATGCCTTTTTGGTTTGTATATGGATAGAACTTACTGCTTCTTAACTGCAGTCAGGAGAGGGATGTCCAAAGTCTCAAGGTCTTGATTACTCTACTTGTACCTGCTCTAAATTCCTGTTTCCTATTCTTGAACTGGAAATGGCTATATAAGGGTGCATCCTGATGTATCTCTGTAAGGATCCTAACACAGTAGTAAAAAATATTAAAATGTATACCTAATTAGAGCAGGAGAGAGTGGAACACTCTTTCCCTTTAATCTGAGGTCTTGCATGATGTCAGAGGGTTAAAACAATTCTAAAAAAAATGCAACTTACACATTTCACTGCTGAGTATGAAGGATGAGAGCTGAAACAATGGGAGTGATACATTCCAAAGGCTGATAATACAAGAAAAATCTATCAGCTCAGCTTTTGAGCCCCAGTGGAGACCACTTGGTCAAAACAAAACAAAACAAAACAAAACAAAACAAAACAAAACAAAACAAAACAAAACAAAACAAAACAAACAAAACCCAAAACAATGTATTCATCTGGAATTCATTGAGGGTTACTCCATAAAAAAGGATTACAAGGAAAGTGGACCTAATCGAATGCATATGATCCAGAAGTAAGGTGTCCTCCTGCAGAACCATTGAAAAGCTGCTCTGTAGGCATGGTCTATGAGTAGTTAAGGAGAACCAAAATTTTTTTTACAGATCCTTCTGTAAGCCTTCACTCAACATATGTGCCCAGCAGCAGGCTCATCTGCTCAGTCAGGACCTTGGCAGCTGCTTTTGCTAGCTCAAGTCTCCTGTAAAGAGGCCTTGAACAATATTAATGTTTTCTGTACTTACCCTCTGTCAGCCTCTAGATTCATCATTAAATTGGTGCATTTCCCAGCTCCTCTGGCCAGGCTCTCTGGCAACAGCAAAATCTCCTGACCTAGTTATTCCTAATCCTCATACCTGGTACACTGGCAGAAAAGTAGCCCTGCTGTCCTGAAGATATCTTCAAACTTTTCTGAAGCCTTTTACCCATCTAGTGCCTTCCTTCCTGCTGAGCCAGGAAAAAAGGAATTCCAACATATTTTGTACAATTCAGAGTCTCTGAGGAGTTGTCCACATGTCACCATCTACTGAGGCAAAGGACATTTCATGTGGTTTTGGCAAGAGACTGGCAATGGAAACCTCCATAATACCTACTGCTACCCAGTGGATATGCTTGTTTTTCATTTGAAAACATTTTGTTGAGTAAAATCCTGGCTAAAAAAACTGCCTGTCTATCCCATTTATATTATTTTTCAGAGCAGACGGAAATGTTATGTTCCTGCAGCATGGCACAACTGCAGAACCTGTCTTTGCCCATTTCCTCATTAATTCCCTTAACAACTGGGCAGATCACAACATTTCCATACTGAAGCCCTTCAGAAGGGATTTGACTAAGTGGGTATCCTTTTCTCAAGAGAACTCATCTTCAGGTTACTCAGAAGTCACTTGGTGATACGTGGGTGACAGGCCCAGCTTCCTCTTCTGTTGAGGATAATTTCTCTGTCCCTCCAGACTCCATTTACAGTCTGGGAGTAAACAGGACTTTGTGGAGGAATTTTGAAGGGAAGCTTATGGAGACTGATGGAGGTGTTGAGGGAGAGGAAATGCACACATGTAATTTATGCTATAATTAGTAACATTAAAAAATGCCTAGAGAAAGAGACATCTACAAATCCTTGGCTGTCACTCTGACTTTTCTCCTTTAGAGAAATGAGTTTGTATGTTTGGACATTGACATTAAAAGTCTGTATGTAGGTGCCTACAAGTGTTCATACCTACAGGTGTTTAGGGTAGCCCTTCTGATGAGGTTTCCCTTTGCCAGATCAAAGGTTAGGAGTTAACATGTGTAATTGAGGCAAAATTATCTGGCACTGATTTCCCAGCCTAGGACAATTCTCTGCTTGGTGTCTTTGTGGGATATTTCTAAAAGATAAATACTCCCTAAAAGCAGAACTACTCCTTGAACTCTACCAAAGTAAAAGCTGATAATATTGCTTCTCCACCTGTAATGTATCGTTCTTGCTGTCGATACTAATCCAGCATGGGTGAGTGAATACAAAATAGGATTGTTACTGGAACATGATTTTTAAGATGATAATTCCAAATTTGGAATTCAAAACAAAAAGAAAATCCCCCAGCTTCATACTGGTTTAATACAGAAACAAAAGTTCAGATTTTCTTTTTCTCTCACTCTCCTTTTTCCTCTTTATAATTTGTAGATTTTAGATATTAGTTTGAAATTCTTGTTTTGAAAAGAAAATAAGGAAACATTTTTCCTTCCATTTGGATTTCAGAAGTTGTAAAAGTTAATTTCAGATTGAAAATGTAGAGACTAGATTGTTAAAATTTGCCAGAAAAATGCTAGTTAAAAGAAAGTCAATAAAATGTCTGTCATGACCCAGACTTGCTTTTTCACTTGGTCACAGAAAGAAGACCCTTGAGGAAAATTTCTTCCTTCTCCCCTAAATCCTGCACAGCCACAGAGTCAGAGCAATATGTCATGCTCTCTCCTCTTCTTCAGTCATAGGAAGTGGTAAAGGCATCCCATTTCACCCCACTGCTTACTGTGAGAGTCACCTTGTGCTGTTTGATCACAGAGCAGAAGAGAAAGCTCGTGTTGGCTGGTGAGGCTTGTGTTAGTGCAATGAGGTAGAAAGACCCACGTGCTCTGTGTGGTACCCAGCACAGTGCAAGGGCTTTAGCTTAATTAGAAAGTAAAGCACACAAACAAGGCACACAGCAAAAATCCCAAGCCATAACCACTGTCAGTGTCAGCCTCACACACGAGTTCTTTCCCCTGTGAGTTACCTAGCACCCACCAGTTCCAGTGAAACTATCTGGTTTTATCAGCTCCGATTTGGTGGAATTTCAAGCATTCCACATGAGCCATCTGTTCTGTAAAAGCTTTTTGCTAAAAAACCTGTTTCCCAGAATGACAAAGCCATGGAGAGAAGTTTCTGAAATTTGTCTGGCTAAGTTCCTGCTGGAGTCTGACAACTAATGCTCCTGGAATTTCCGAACAATGAATGAATTAATTGTGCCATACAATTAATTAACTATTGTGAGACCTTTGGAAAGGTATATGCTGCAGATATATGTATTTATAGATACACATATACATGCATATAAACACACATATATCTCTTCACATATCTAAGTAAACATCAGACTGTATTCCAGGGAAGTTCAGGGCTGAAGAAGCTGTTTATGCATTAGTGGCCTTGAAACTCGACCACAGAATACTAGGGAGAGTGTTAAATCATGCCAGGGAAACCTGGAGCTGAGGGTGATTTATCACTGGTGAATGATACATTTTGTGAGTCAGAAGTGAGCTGCTTCAGCAGAACCGGCTTCAGGAAGAAGCGCTCAGCACTCTTAGGCCTGTCCTTTAAAAATCTTCATGCTCTCTCATTTTCACAAGTGTCACTCAATAATTTCTTCAATAATGGTGATGTCCCAAGGCGAAAAAATAAAAAGGATATCACCCTATGAAAAGGAGTGGAACAGAAGCTGAAATGTGATAGCAATTTCATTTTTGGTGTATCTCTGGGAAAAGGCTGAATGCATTCCAACCCAAATGGAGCCACTCACCTTTGTCATCAGTACATTGCTATTGTATGTTATTTAGCCTTTTGTGTTAAATCTTGTTGAAACACTCCTTTCTAACCCTCCAAATTTATTCCAACACAAACCATCCAGCTTCCTGATAATTAATATGTAATAATGCATTCTGCTATCAGTACAAATACCAATGCAAATATGAATATGGGCATGGCCTTTCTGTGCCACATGTTGTTGCTTTTTCCATTACATAAAATAATCAGTCTTAACCCAATAATTTTATTCTCCCTTCACAGAGGGGCCAGTGGAGAAAGAAATAGATTTATATTTGGTTCAAAGATGCAAAATTAATCAACTGTCAGGCTTTCTTTGTGCATGTCTGTGGTATGTATTGGGCCTTCTTCTCCTTTTCACCTTCATCACTTTCCTGACAAATATTTGAGAGAGTCTAAATCCAAGAATGGTGGTGTTTTCCCATGTTTGCTTTCACAGGATGTAGAAGCAGACTACATGCTCACCATCATACTCCAGAACATAACTAAAATCTGTTTCTGGGCCGAGTTTTCTGTCCAAGCGGGACACAGAAACTGCCACAAGGAGGTGGCTGCAGGTGAGGGGAAGTCCAGGATAATTTTGCTCTCTGAAGAAGTAACAGAGCTTTGAGCAGGTTTGGGACAGTTATCTGCTAAGATGGCATTATTGTGGTTTTCAGATACAGGCACCAAGATTAGTCAAAGAGGCTGTTGGCAGGCATTGGTGTTATGACATGGTATGATGACACTTCTGCTGTGATTTTAGACCCTAAAGCATGGAATGAGCCCAGCTTTGGACCTCCAGCATCAGAAGATAGCTGCTTGCAGAAAATCACTGTGTAGAATCATGTCAGAACAGGGATTGAGCATGAATACTGCACTTTCTCCAGGAGAAAAACAAAACAGAGGCCAGCACAGACAGGTGTGTGAGCCTTGCTGGAATATGAAGTGCACTCCAGGGACAGATTGCAATAGAAAGAAAGACTTGCCTTACTTTAGACCTGGGCTCTGCATTGTGTCTGTCTCCTGCTACCAATTCAAAAAAAGCTCCATTGTGCCTGTGATCTGTGTATAGTCGCTGCTGTTTGTGTAAGAACCAGTAGTAATAGATTTCCAAAATAGGCCTAAGCAATACTGGCCCCACAGCAGAGAGCTGTGATCAGATTTAGTGGGAGGGAGGGGAAGCCTAGAGTTGGGAAGGATTAGGGTTGCACCACTATATCTGGTCATCATCTCGCTGTTTCCCTTTGATGTGGTTCTGTAGAAAAGACTGCAAGAACGGGTTTGACAGCTTTTGCCAGACATGAACTTCTGAATTAGGAGTCAAAATGTGGAGGAAGGACTAAGAAAAAGGCAACATTCAGTCTCATAGACCTCTTTTGTGCGTCTGCCTCCTATCTAGATTTGTAAAATCCTGGTACTACAGCAGTGGGCACATTCTCCTGAACACAGACCTTGCATGACACAGCTTAGCAAAGGCAAGGCTTGAAATGCTCATCATCAATCCAGTGATGGAGCTGGTGATGTGCCTCACCTGGAGAGTCAGGAGTGTTTTCATGGCTCTGTGTTGTATTGACATGCACATCTACGTCCCTGCATAAGAAATGTATGTGTTATGGGTGCTTGCATGTATGTGAAAGAAACAGTCTCTAGGGGTATGTCTCTATGGGTTTTTTTGTAATTTGTACATTGTGAGCTGTAGCTTGACACTCATCTGCAACAGAGGCTGGTAGAGAGCATCCCCAGGAGCAAACATTACAAGAAAAAGCCTAAGCAGGCTGTCTGCAGGCTCTGTGCAAGGCATCTGAGCAGCCAGAAGCAAGACAGAGCATGCCATGCTCAGTCATTCATTAAAAATGCAGCAGGCATAGGCCCAGAGTGGACCAACCTATTCAAAGGTTTGGGCTAATGTCAAGACACCTACGTAGGCTGGTGGAATTGGCAGGACGGAGCAAGGTGCCCAAGGCCATCTGCTTGGGAGCAGGACACCTCCCTTTGGAAAGGAAGCATTTCATTCCCCAACTGACCTACCACAGGGATGGCAGGATGTGCTGCAGAGGTACTGAGTCATGGAAGCAGGAGATGGGAGAGGCAGCACCTCTTTGCATCCCCTCTGGGGCTAATTCCCTGCCCCACAGCCCTGCAGATAGATCCCAGCTGTCGAGGACAGGCCTGTCTGCTCCCTCTCTTGGTATGGTCAGGGCCCTCCTTGAAACACAATCTCCGGCCTCCTCTGCAGGATGAGCACCTGGGGAAGCACCTGGACTCAGGTCATGACTAGCTGGACTGTGCTGACCACAGCCCAGGAGTTACCGTCCGTCTAGATCAGGAGACAGATTGCATATTTCCTTCACCTTTTTAGAGAAAGGGAGAACGGCTATAAATTATCAAAGGCATTTAGGTACTAAAGTCCCAGGATTGGGACCTGCAGCACTTATCCAGGGACCCTGGAGCAAAAAACAAGTTTGAATCAGTTTACAAACTTTTCCCTAGACCCACCTTGTCCTATAGGTGCTGCACGAACCTCAGTTCTCCCTGTTTTCCAAGTACCTGAAAAGGCAACAGCTGTTCTCAGTGCTGGGAGCATCCCTTTTTAATTCCCTTGTTACAGCTGTTAACTCATTTGCCCCCTGTGAGAAGGAAAATGAATCACGGCTGTCTTTTGTTTGCTAAATGTTAACAGCCCTGTGGAAAAACCCTCATAAAATATTCATCCTATCCTGTTCTTCTAAATTAGACAGTTACAGTTCTAACAAGCCCCAGAGAAGACTTCTTCATTCTCTCAGTCAAAGGTACAGTCAAACATTTCTGCAGGCTTTTCTGTACTCTGCATTACCCTCAGCCAAAATTTCTGCTCCCCCAAGCTCTTTGCTGCTTTTATTCCTGCATATCTTTGTGCATCTGGCATTACAATAGGAGAAGTAAAGGTTTCCAAATGCATTCATCCACGTTCCTGCTTTAATGGGAAAGAAAAGGAATACATTTGCTATTGCAAATGCAAGGAATGATGGGGGTTGGTGTGTGTGCATGTTTGCAGGTGTCACCAAGTGAATACTTCCCACCTGGGTAGGGAGAGAGAGAGGTCTAAGAGGTTTTCAGACCAGAAGGTAATGGCAAGACCTTGGAATTACACCACCCATTGCTTTCTTAGTTGAAGGGAAATTATTTTGCTGTAGTGAGTGCTCACCTTCTCTCTTTTGTCAGAAAGGCAGAACAGAGATGCTTTCACAGTCCCTGTCTCCCCATGTGCCTTCAGGCTTTCCCTTCCCAACTGGGTGCATATTTCTACAAGGATGAGGACGGGCACAGCTGAATGGGACCAGCTCCCTGCCCTCTGTCTCCTGCCTGCCTTTCCTTGTGGCTCCACCATGCCTTGCTCCTGAGCAGATTTTTTGATGACTCACAACAAGAGGGAAAATATTCTCAGATACTCGTTGTTGCTTGATAGCACCAAGGAGTGAAAGAAAAAGGGAGGGGAAAGATTTAGACTAGAGGAGGGGAGAAATGGTTTTGATGCCAGCTCCCTTTCTGAATAATCATTATGGATAATGGCTTGCAGATTTTCAGTGTGGCCTGTGTTACTTCAGGCTGATTTGTTCCATACCATGACCTGAGTGAGCCTGCGAGACACAAGACATGTGCTTTCCTGTGTTTCAGGTTCTTCTTGGAGTCTGAAGTGAGAAGTTGCTCTGAGCAAGTGATGAGGACTCCCTGGCTGCACTGTGAGATCCTGCCTGCAGATCAAAAGGTTTCTTGGTGAGAAAGGGTAAAACACCATGCATGAGGTCCTGTTCATAACATGGGGAGCTATTTTCCCCCATGATGTTCCTTTTTACCACTGCTCAGAAACACACTTGGCTTTCCCAACCCTGGGCAGGCTACCCTGCAGCCCTCACCCTCTCCATGGTCACAGCCAGGGAAGGAGAGAAAAGTTCAGATTAGGTTGTGCAGGGGGACGGGTTTCAGAGAGGTAATTCACTCAGGGAACTTCCTACTCCACAATAGTTATCAAATAGATGTGTTCATAGGAGAAAGCTTTTGGAGAGGATGGTGTTATCTCCTGGGGTAGGAGCAAGCACTTGGGTCTCTGCTGCAAACCACTGACAAGTGTCACAGTCCACTGGGAGAGCCACAGAGGCAGAGAGGGTTTGCAGAAACAACAAGAAAGATTAGGGAGTCAGTTTTGGGGAACAGCTTGTTTCTGAGATGCCAAGGCAAACTTCTTGGTTCATAATTGGATAAAAGTCAGTCAATCTCTGTCATTTTTGCTGTCAGGATTTGCTCTGATTTGGGAAAACACCCAAGCTGATGGAAGGGATGGAGTAAGCTGGGTTTCAAAGAGAAGGAAACAAGGCTCTCCCCTTTGTGAGCCATTCATTCTTGTGTGTGCCTTTGTCAGCAAGTGACTTTCCAATCTGGCTGTAGAGCTGCACTGAAATTAGACAACAATCCCACTGAACTTTGCAGGAGTGGGTTGGACTTTCAGACATGCCAGAGCTTGAGAAACAAATACCCTTCATGCATACCCTTAAACCCTCTAGGAAAAAATCTCACAACAACTCTGGTTTCACAGGGCATAAAGTGCTCTTGTTTTCCTAGCACATATTCTATATGTGGAAAGAAAAAAATAAATAAATGAAATTACAGCTAATAAATTTGGTAAGTGCAGAAAGGTTTCGTTTTTACATATAGCGGTGCTCAGTAGCACTACTAAAGTTAAAGGTCTGTCAACATTTTTGTTAATAAACCCCCAATTTTCATGAGTTTATTACTCAGTCATAAAAGCCTGTTTCTGAGTTCAGCTTGCCATATGAGTCCTCAGGTTCTGTCCCCCTCCAGTCTAAAGCCTGGGGAGTACCCACAGATGTGATTCAGACCTGTACTCCACCCTGGTTTTGTAACATTGAGCACCGTTAAAAAGCCTTATTTGTCTCTCAAAGAAATAGAAGTGTGGAGGCACAAGTCTTTATGTTTATACCACAGAGGAACAGCGTTAGATAATTTTTTAACAATACAATGGAATTGTTTTGGCTTTATTTAGAGCTGCAGGAATGTAAAATGGAAAAGGAAGCAGACTTCCAGGACAGTGTTTCCATTATGCAGTCTGACTTCATACAGGAGCTGTGGAAGAGAGAGAAGGGGAAAGGGATTCAGTCTGACATTTAGGTGTCTAAAGCTCTATTACTGCCCCTGCCTGGGGTGGTATTAGCTGCACTTGAACCTTAAAGGTAAGGATTACCAAGGAACGGACATAAAAGGAACCTTGAGAACCTTGAGACACTTCTGATCAAAAAAAAAAAAAAAACCAACAAAACAAACCAACAACTAAACCCCATGAAAATTTGTTCAGTCCTCCTAGCCCAGTGATCACAGGTATGTGAAGACAAGGCTTTTTCTCCAGCTGTCTTAAGGGACGAGGAGGGCAAGGATGTATATGGAAAATAAAAGCAATATCAGTTTTTCAGAGTCAAAACTATCAGTATGGGTAGTCACAGCACCAAGCCTGCCAGAGTTCAAGAAGTGTTTGGACAACACCTTCAGGCACCTGATGTGATTCTTGGGGCTGTCCTGTGCAGGGCCATGAATTGGACTTTGATGATCCTTGCAGGTCCCTTCCAACCCAGAATATTCTGCAATTCTGTGAATAGGAACAGAATCCAATTTCCCTGCATCCCAACCCAGTGTTCTAACCACCAGTGTTGCTTTGTGATTAGAAATCTTCCAGCTTTTAAAAGATGCATCATTGCTTGCTGTCTACAAGAGAGAGCAAGATACAAGACACCACTGTCAGGTCAAAAGAGCCTTGATCTTAGAATCTTTTATGCATCCACCTTAGTAAGCCTGATCCAGGACCACTGTGCATCCTATTCCAATTTTACTCTAGAAAAGTTTACATTTGCAATATTTTATGCAGCCACTTGATCTGACCTGTTGTAGGAAATTTGGCATGTGACCAGGTGCAAAGAAAATGTCTTGTCCTATTTGGGGAATGTAGCCATGAAAGGCTCTTTGTACTAGGAGCTATGGTAGCTTAAAAATCAAGAGTCTTTTCTCTAGGATACTCAATGAAAGAATCAGAAGTATTAATTCAGCTACTACTTCTTACAGAGTGTCTTGGATCCACGTGTCTGAGGAGATGTTCCTTATCATTAGATTTTAATGTGGTCTGCTTTGGTTTTGTCAAGGTCTCCAGCTAAGGGTCAGGGTACCCTATTACTTTAGAGTTCTTACCTATCTTCTACTCAGTTGTAGGGCAATCAGATATCCAGATATTCTTCAGAATTTATATTCAGATTGTTCAGCATCATGGGAACAGATTTTTCAAGTCAATAATCGTTAGTCTGAATCCTAATGAGTATCGGAGATGCCTAGGAATGATAGATCAGCTTCCCTGTAGAGGACTGAGAAAGACATCCCATTAGACAGCCAAGGTCCTGGTTCAGATGAGGACCCCAGTTTTCTATTTCCAGAAAATACATATTTAGGTTTGTTTAAGTGCCAGGAACCTGGGCATTTGCTCTCACCATGGATTAAGACAGGGGAAAATTCCTCTGTAGGCTTCTGGCCACATAGGATTACATCTTGGAGACCTTTTTGAAATCTAACCAAGTCAGAGGAAACTATGTGTGGGACTGTGGGACCGGTAGGGACAGGCACCCTGTGCTGCTTTAGGGTTAAAGCTATCGGTAGGATTTCTTCGTTGTACCATTTACCTCTTCCAGGCTTACCCCTTCTTTTCTGCTCCCTTTCTTCGGCAACATGGCTGCAGACGCACAAAAAGGTGACTATTCATGGCCTGGCAGGTGGAAGATTAATTCTGACAGAGGAAGAATTTCTTGATGAAGTGACTTCAAAGGCAAAATATTGTGGAGAGGGAGGGGGAAGCAGGCAACACTTGCATGAAGGAAGAAGAGGGAGGCTGTGCCAGTTGGCATCAAACACTGTAAGGATAACCTTCTTCCTCAGGGCTGACACTGGCAGCTCAGCTTAGCACACTGGCAGCTTTGCTTGTGCTGCAGTTTCGGCTTCCCCAGCCTCTGGCTGATTCACATCCAGGGACACAGAGGGCACCTGGCCCATGTCCAGTGCCTGCACCAGGTAGAGCAAAGAAAGCTTTGAAAGAAATGATAGAGGTATGTGAAAAATCCCTTTTGGGAAAACTGAGCTCTTTATCCCTCCTTCCTGCTCAGCCTGTTGTAGTAGAGCTGACTAAATCCCCAGTGGTCTCGAGGTCTTTGTGTAAAGTTTCTCTCACCCTGTCACAGTCTGTAGTAGGCTGTGGATTTTCTAATTTTTACAGGTTTATTATTATTATTATAATTATTATTTAAATTCTGTCACATGGTCTTCCTCAGGCACATGATTGAGACATGCTGATCCACCCACCTTGGTGAGCATCACTGGAAAAGGTCTGACTGGCTCCTGTCTTCCTTTCTGGATTACCATCAAGTGGAAATTTCTCTCATGAGGCAGGTGTCTCAAGCTGATTATGGTGGCATTCAAAATAGAGGGAAATACAGAAATGCCAGAAACAAATCCCTGCACTTAGGGGCCACTACCTCACCTAAGACCAGTGCTTCTACAAGCCTCATAACAAAATGAGGAGGCTGTAGGAGTGGAACAGGAATTAGCTATGATCCTTTGCCACTCTTCCACCAAAGCAGTCTTATTGTCTTTAGAACCACGCTGTTCTGTGTCCTGAACATGCACGAAGTCAGGCAGTTATGAAGTTCTGTGGAGGTAGCTGCAACTTCATCCTGAAACATATTGTCTGTAAGGATCAAGCAGTTATCCTCAGTGTGGGAAGCAATACCTCTTGTACAGCAGAGATAAACACTCATCATACTCCAGAGCAGGAAGTGAAGCAGAATGTTCTGTCAAGATCAATCTGTGTGGGAAATTGAAGGACACAGAAGGTACCACTTTAGCAAACTAGCCAGGGCTTTAAAGCACATCTTCAGCCCTTGTGGTAAGTGTGCTTTAGTTTCCTAATATATTTTAAAATGTACTACACAAACACAAAGGTAGTTCAGAAACCTCAGCATAATCCTTTACAGAAGTCTTTCATTATGCAAGCCAAGGTCGATGAAGACTCATCAGCCAAAGAAATCTTGGTCTCAGGTGACTTGTTAACATCACTTCACCTGACTTTTTTCCCTCCTCCTCTTGAAAGAAAGTGACTGACTGGTTTAGACAGAGGAAAGCACAAAATACTTTGAAATAATGCAGCCTCACAAAGTTGATGTGTAAGTTTTCAAACTTACTAAACCCAGAACTTGGGGTTGCTTCAGAAGATAGGTTCCAGAGATGACAAATTTCTCTGAGCTGGACTGAACTTGGGGAATGAGCAAGGAAAATCAACATCAAAGTTTTTTATTGCAGACCAGCAAGGATTATGTACACAGTCAGGGAGAGCCTTTTCATCAACTACTTCTACCACGAGGCCAGGAACAACATCATTTGGCCTTGTGGATTAGAAAGATGTTTAACCAGATTGGTCTCTTGGTTAAAGGCAATGGAACAATCCCAAATGTTTTGTGTCTGATGATGTCCATGGCCATAGAAATAGTTAAGAAAAGCTCTGATGGCTGTGAGGAAGACAATTATCCTGAAACAATAAAATACAGGTGCTACGTCTTGTCCCCAGCTTTTACAGCTGACTTCAGTAGGATTTATTTAACTGCAAATGCAAGATGAAGTGGGAGGTAGAGGAAAAATGGGGTTCAGAGGCTACCAGCAGCTAAGCCTGGAGTTTCATAAGAGAGATGGTATTGGATACACCAGCTGTAAGAGCTTCTGTGGCACCCCACAACCTTGGTGGCTCAGCCCAGCCTCTGAACCACAGCACATTGCTCCCACGTCTCACAAGCAGTGCTGTTGAGGCCCATGCTCTGAGACCTTTGTGTGGCTGTTTAGGACATATTTCTTTCCTATCATGGACAAGGACAAGGGGAGTGAACAGCTGGGATTGAGAGGGTGGAGGACTCCCAGACGTAGTGGAATGGTGTTTGGAAACAACTTTGAGGTGCAAAGCAGAAAATGTTGCTTCTAACTTCTTCCACCCTCCACAGATGTTAGCCAGGGAGTCTATCTACCACACCCTTTCTAATCTGCCTTGGTGGCAGATCTGAAGCAATTGTAGCTCAGAGGAACTTTCTGTACTCCTATAGCAACCTCTGTAAACACAATGTCACAGAAGTGGGACCAGCAGCCAAATTACCAGCTCGCTGTCAAGGAAGCAACAGCCAACACCTCTTGTCCTCCTACGAAAATGTCACAAAGTCCCCACTGACTCCTGTTGCTTCCTTCAGCCTGCATGATTTCTTCCATTCATTCACGTGTTGTCTTAAATTCCAAATCTAGCAGCAGCCCAAGCTGGGGTAGGAGCACTCCTCAAATCTCAGCACAATTCCTTTTTTCTCCACGCAGACAGAAAATACCCCAACAGTACAAGATGTTCTACAGCCACGTGTTCAGGCACAATCTGCATTCTAATATGGCTTTTCTCAAAGGCTAGAAATTTGCCTCTGGTTCATTATAGGTTTGGAGATTAATATCAACTTTCATCAAAAACCAAGTATTTTAAGGGCTGCATCTTAGTTGTCACTTCTTTCAATAGACACCAGCGGGAATTGCAGATGTCTAACGAGTGATGGCTGCTCCTGGAAGTCCAGGATTCCTGCAGAGCTGGGGAATAAAATGTGTTTGCTCCTGCTTATTGTGAAAAAGAAGAAAGAAGAAGAAGAAGAAAAAGAAGAAGAGGAAGGAGAAGAAGAAGAAATCATAGTTCCTACAGCAGTATTTAGCAGTGATACACAGTAAAGGCAGAGCTTTGCAGGATATGGAAAGAATGTGATCCTGATTCCAGGGAAGTTAAACAGATTGCCAATTCCATAAAGTATCAGAGCATTGCTGTCAGGGAAAGGAAAGGCAAATATTTGTTTTAGACAAACAAACTAAACAATTCCTAAAACATTTGCAGGCTCTGATTATCAAAACTTAAGGAAAAAATATCACTTGCATGTGGACCACAGTTTAACGCTGACAGAGAGACAAGATGCCAAAACAGGCAGGGATGCATCCTGGATGGGTAACTAGGGACTACATTAGACCATCAATGAAAAGTTTCATTGTTTTAAACCTTTTCTTGTACACTGTCAACACCCCCCACCTTCTGTTCCCTGTACTCCATACTCTCTCTTTTCCATCCTTATTTGCATATTTTGCCCCCAGTTTTGCCCAAGCTCAAACAGTAACCCAAAGGGAAAGGGGCTACCCTGAGACTCTAGCCCTTCTAAGGGAAAAACCCTCTCCCTAAATCCTCAGTGAATACAGAACCCATGCTTGCCTTTCTCCTCAAGACAATCTCTCTTCTGCTAAGAAAGAAACTAAATACCCATAACCAAACCAAACCAAAACAAACCTCTAAAATTTTGAAAGAGATGTAACAGTTTTAAAGGAACTGAGTAAATAGTTTACCCACAAGGACAAACAATATTTTTGTTTCTCTAAATAAGTTGTCTTGGGCATGTAGAATTACTGAAAACCCACAGGAATCTCATGTCTGAGCTGAGAGATCTTTTGAGACTGGACTCACAAAGGGCAATGCTTTCAGTCCATGACCCTCTGGAAGCCAACTTACAGATGTAAATGTGCAAAGTCCTGGGCTTACAGTTCAACTTAGATCTGTAACCACAGGATATGTTTTAGTGCTCAGAAGAAGAATAAGTAATACATTCATAGCTGGAGGTTTTACAGTACAGATTTATGCTGCACCTGTCAAGACAGATTTAAACTTTTCTGATCCTACCATATGAAGGAAGATGCACTAGAGGACACCTCGTGAACCCTGCTGGTTGTGCTGGCATTAAGTGCTAGGTAGAATTGCAAGCTTGCCCTCAGAGTGTCTTGTCACCACTGGGGCTTGAGGAGACATCCCTCCACTTTGTGGCTCTGATGCCAGGATCAGCACAGATTTCTGTTTCTGTTCAAAGACTCCTAATGGTTCTCCACAGTTTACACCACTTGAACCATCAGCTCAAGTGAGATTGACAAAGACTTGCTGAAGGCCAAGACTCCAGTAATGAGGAACTGAAGAGTTGCCCCAAATGACTATCTTCAGCATTGCTCTTCACTACATCCTCCCTTTTAATCTGCTGTGTTTTATTGCTTGTTTGCGGTACAGTTACAACATCCTTATTCTGTGATTGCCTTCCCTGAACATTTAAATTCCTTATGTGAACTCAACCTGAGCTCCAGGTTAGCATAATTTTTCTATATACAAATATATATTTACTGAACATCTTTAAAAAGTGTTTGTGTGGGATTTAAGATAACATTGAAATTCCTTTTGCTGATGATTTATAAAGCTATTTTCCCCCTGTCTAGACGCTTTCAATATTTGCAATTAGCTGATGGAAAAATAAACGGTGGAGTATTCTTTCCAAACCTCCATTGGAGAGGAAAAAAGGTCTCCATCATGTAAAGTAAATACTCTTCTGTCAAGTCAGCCAGGAAGAAGCTTCTAAAAGGCAAAAGACATGGAGGATGAGTCGGGCTAATGCTGTATTAAGGTGTAGAACTTACATAAGGAAGGGGTACAGAGATTTTATAGCTCCAGGGAGAAGAAGGAGAAAACAAGATACTATGCCAGAGACATTTTTCTTGGGTTGATTGCAAAATTAGCTGGAGCTGAAGCTAATTGATTGTGTAGGCAGATGAAACAAATTTGAGATGACTATAAATAGCAACAGTCTTTCCGTGCAGCTGTAAATCTGAGCTGGAGAGCTGTCTTCAATTCGTTGTGAGCATTTGCAAACATGGCAGGGAGAGTAGAGTAAAATGAAATAAAGTAGAACAAATCATGGTCACATAAAGAAAACACACAGAGAGCCCAGCACAGAGAGAAATTGTCAGGGTCAGCCTTTACAAGACAGATGAGAGCTAGAATTTAATCTCACAGATGTTGTGGCCTGATGCATTTTACCTGTCTCGCCCCCTCAACCACAGCCTGGGAGAGGCAGAATTCAGTTCTTTCTTTTGTCTTTACAGGATTTTATGTCAGATAAAACATCTGGAGGAAGAGGGCGAGTGAAGCAAGGGGCTAGGTCTGTTTGTCTGGATACCAACAGAGAAAAATGCCACATCCCATCAATCACTGGAGATGGGAAAGATACTGTGTGCTCTATGGAAACTGTGAATACTCGTGGGCAGACCCTTGCCACGCTTTTCCCCCCACTCTTTAAGGTGGGGGAGTTGTGTTTTTTCTTCAGGATTAAGCTGCATGTTTAAACTCTGCTCTACCAGCTGTGATGAACAGCAGCCTGATGAGGGAAAGCTATGGCTGCAGCCCAGGGGAGAGATGGCTGTTAGGGTTAGAGTCTCCTTTGCATGTTGCCAGGGGCAGCTTTCAGCATCTGTACCTGTACCCCCGGCGTGGGTGGTCTCCAGAGAAGATGATCTCCCTGTGGTGTAAAAACTACAGGCATGGATGCAGCCTTTCTTGCACTGCTCTCTGGAGAGCTGCTGAGGGACCAAACCTTTGACCTTGGTCATTTGTCTGCCCATCTGCAGGAGGGGGTCACCCTGTAAGTACCAGGTGACAACCTAATTCTTGCAGTTTAAGGCCGAAAGTGTAGGATTCCATTGTATGAAATTGCAGAGTAATTTGAAGAATTGCATGACTGGAATACAATTAGGATGAAAGATGTGATACTTGGAATTTTTCAAAAGGGGTCACTGGGCTTTTACCAGCATTACTATTCTAGTAATATCTACACTGCTCTGTTGTGCTGGGATCTGTGTTTAGCAGGAGAGACTTCCCACACTGAGGAGTTATGGTTTACAGATACAAGCCAGACAAAAGGGTAGAAAGAGAAAAGACAAACACAAAGGTTTACCCAGCCACTGGTTGGAGGCTGTCTGCTTCCCACATCTCTCACAAGAAGGTGAGTGGAGTGACTGTTTTACAAGTAGGGTGAGCAAGGAGTGTTCACATGGTCGAGCTGGGTGTGGAGGGTGAGCAGTAGCTTTTCCAGCTTGGGTAACTCCCTCAGTTGACCATGCTTCTGCTGGGTGATGACAAGGCAGTTCAGGTGCCAGCAAAGGCTATGCAGAAAGGAAGGACAAGCTGGAGCACTATATCAGAGCACTTCATTCCACTGACTGCTCTGCTAGCTGTGGTTCTTCCACTTGATCTGAGCCACCACCCTGGTGAGAAGGTTTCTCTGGCTTGGCTCAACCCAGTCCAGCTCAGGAAACAGCTTCTCTAATGTTCTTTTGCGAAATACAGTGTATTTATATAAATTTTAAAACTGTTCATTTCACAGCCATAGGGAATGAACCTTTCTGCCTACACTCAGACCAAGCCCACAAGGTTGTGATGTGACCATGATTCCTCTCTCTGACCCATTAAAACATACCCGAGGTCTGGGATCTCTCCAAGGCAGAAGGAGACTGGATGTTTCTAAAGTGAGTGTTGGATAAGCAGAGTTAATTCTTTTGGGCTCATTCATGTGTTTGGGTTTGGCCCAGCCTGCCAGGCAAAATCTTGGTATGTTTCAAGGCCTGCTGTATCAAAAGCACCAGCTGTGGTGAGTAAACCAAGGCAGTGGTTTGACTCCTGAACCATCTAGGGGAAAACCCTCTTGGATTGTATTTCTCATGTCCTTTTTTTCTTTCTGATAAGAAAATGCCATTCCAAGACTAACGCCCGCCCACCCCCAAAATCATGCATGCAATCTCCACCTGACCTGTCACCTCCCTCCTGACATTTGAAAGCATCTGTGTTTATCTTCTTTTTTACTGGGTTTCAAACGACAATGCTATGCTCTCATGAAGGGTTCTTTTATCAGCTTCAAGGCCAGGAACCTAAAAGGAGTTAACCTGGAGGTCACTTTCTAACAATTTCACTACTCAGTCTGAAGAATCACCTTGGAGATTTCATGTTTAATCAAGACATTTTTACAGCTTTTCTGCTAAAGAGAGAGGTGCACTTTGATTGAAGATAAAATCCATCAAATGATGCAATTCATTTCATCTGGCGTCATGGAGTCTCTGTCCATTTGAGAAAAAGACTCTCTGCATCATGGAGAGAAAGGCTTCTTTTTTGGGGGGTGGGGGAAGGATGATTGTTGGGCCTGTTCTTCAAGTCCAGTTTTAACATCATTCTCCTGCTGAACCCTACCTGACTGCTCTGAGAAGATAAACAAGGCAAATAGCTCCCACTGAATACTCTGCCCAGGTCTGTGCATCAGGTTTCACCAGCTTCTATAAGAGTACCTTCCATTTAGAAGAGTCTTGCCCTTTGGTATGACACTGTCATTTCATGACATATGGAAATCAATTATATAAATCCGCATTTACTCCCCTATATATCCGCTATGTGCTATATAATTCATGTTCTACTTGCAAAAAGCCTGCTCACACCCATCCTGGTCACGGAGGTGAATAGAAAAATTTGAGTCTAGGCAGCCATGATCAGAGGCCCCTTCCTTCTGCAACAAGAAGTATTCTGCTGGGTTTTGAGACAACCCAATTTCCACCGCACGCCATATGGTTCCAGCTCCAATATGGGTTGACATACATATGTCTGAATGGGAATCAGGTGTATCCAAGACTCAGGGCCCCTACCAGGATAATAGGAGAGTTGCAAAATCCCTGCAATACCTGTATTGACACATTTAAACCAGCTGTGTAGCAAGCAACGAGGAAAGGCTTGTTTCGTGCCTCTTACCCACTCACACCTCTTTCATGTTTTGCCCAGTTGGACATCTGGCATGTTTTTTACTACACACCCAATGCTGAGCTTTCATTTCAGGCGACCCATTCTGATTCTATCAGAGCTGACTTCTGCCCTTATAAATGCATGAAACTCAAGGCTTGTCTTGAGGCAGAGCCAAACACTAGGAACGTTGCTCAGCAATGGGTCAACCTCAAAGGGTTTGAAGCATCTGCTCTTTTGTGCTCCCAGGGATTCACATGCTGATGCCCACAACTGTTGGTCTCTGAGTGAGGCAGATGGTATTGTCCTGGGTGTCTGACCTAGCTGATTCCATCACTGTAGGATTCTTCTGCAGTTCATCTTACATCTGTTTCCCACTGGAACCATGCAAGAAGAGACTTGCTACTGGCATTATGTTAATGGAAACTGAATGTGTGCACCTGGTACATCCTATTGTACTCAAAAGGCATCCCAGTTGAGATTGCACAGGGATCTAAAATAACCAAATGCTGAGAGGTCTTGCAGAAAGAAGTTGGAGGAGGATCTTATTTGGGCCAACAAAAGGGAGAATATTGTTTCAAGACATAAAGAGAATGAGAAATTAGTCTGGGAGGAGGATACCAATACACCAAAATAATGAGACAGTTAAGCCTCAAAAATGATAGTGATTTGAAGCAGGTCTCTCAGTCCCTTGGCCCAGGCTTCCCAAAGCAAAGGATTATTTTAATTGTAGCCAAACCTGAGAGAAATGGCTGATCTTCAAGTCACAGGTACTTTAACTCTCCAGCTGTGCCAGTCACAGTCCAGTGTGAACTTCAGGCGTGCTGTCTAGTTCTGTCTGTGACATCATTATACATGGTCAGCAATATCATATTCCCTACTGGGCATGAAAATATGGTCTTAAATAAGAATTCAGCTTTGTTCATCTCACACCCTAATGTCTCATCTTTTTTAAGAACAAAACTTTGTGAGCTTCTAACATGTGAGTAAGAGAGAAGCCGTCAGAGATGTCAGTAGAATAAGCTGGGTCTCAGGTCTGGAAAGAGAGAATCAGAGATCTTCATTCAAGGCAGACACAAAGCCTTCTGAAGGAAGTACAGGGGTGTGTGGCAGTTGAAAGACAAGCCAATAGACTGGGTGGGGTGGAGGACAGCTGGGAAAGGGGCGATGAAGTAAAAATGGAAAAAGTTTCTGGGTGGATCAAAGTCTAAACAAGGATTTATGAGAGGCATACAAGAAATCTGTAGGGTAAATACCATGAGCAGTGACGTGATTCGACCATATTCTGAAGGTTTTGGTGTGGAGGAATAGACAGATTTCCCAAGAGAAGATTGTGTTCCCTGCTCCTTTACCTCTGCACTTCTCAAGAGGTCTACATTTGTCTCTGCACCAGAACCTCCATCCTCACTTTATTTTGCAGCCTTTTGTCTATCAGTGCTTCTAGTTTTCTTGCCTTGCTGCATGCCCCCAGCAATGCCAAGATGGCTTAGCACTGATTTCCCAGTTCACCCTAGACAGGTTCTCTCCCTCTTGTTCATTATATGTTTGCTCAAAACCGTCTGGTTGAGGGCAAAATGCCCTGGATTCCAAGAGTTCCATTTTTTGTGTTTCTTTTCTCTCCTTGGGAGATTAAATGATGCTGTGGGCTCTCCATCCTGGAACATAGCAATGTTGGAAGTGGAGAGGGATTTCCGTCATGTCTAAATCTCCATTATATTCACATGGATCTTCTGCTACTGAACAGCAGCAGGTAGAATGACAAAGATAAGGAAAGCAAATCACCAAATCTTAGAAAATCTTGGGTACACTTTAGCCATCTCTGGTAGACACAAAGTTCCTGCAGCTTCAAGGTGCAAGGAATTCCCTCTGCTAGTGCTTCTGAAATGAGATATCTCTTCACACCATCCCTTGTCCTCAGCAGGCTTTGGAAGGCACAAGCTGTCTAATTGAAGTGAAAGCAATTAACGGAGACATTTTTACTACCCTTATTAAAGGGAGAAGGAGGCTTTGATATAGCACAATATCCACTAGATGATGCAATTAATTTATTTTGGCTGGCCAGTGCTCTTGCCTGGGTCTGTGTGTTATTAGAGGGTGGTGCAATGGTTGTTCTTCCCACTGCTTGCAGGCCCTAGGGTCAGGTTCTGCTCCACCAATAACATGACTCATCTCTGCATAAAACAATTCCTCAAGTGATACCAAAGTGACCACAACATCAGTCAGCTTCCAATCATCTGAATCCAGTAATGATGGCTACTTCCCCAGAATCCTCTTTAGAGCAGCTCACACACTTGTTCCTAACCACAGAATGAAAGTCAGCAGGGAACATGTTGGTTTTCACAAAATAACATGTGAGAAAGGCCCTAGGGTGGATATCATTTACATTTCTGTCCTCATTAATATGCCTCTTCATTAATGAATTAAGCTGAATGCCCTTGTAGAAAAACACACTTGCCCTAATGTAAAGGGTACTAGTGTGACAGTAGGCAACCCACCCAACTTTGGCTACACAATATAATTAAGCACCTCTGAGTTTAAGGCAAGAGAAATGGTCATCTGACAACCCTGATACCAGCTGCCCTTTGGGCAACTCACTTTGCACCTATCAGCTATAAAAAGAATCAAAGACAGCAACCAGATAAACAGATAGAAAAAATAATGATGTTAAAACCCTTCTGCTCTCCTCTCTTCCATACTTTCTTTGCTAGTTTCTCTTAAATAAGTGTCTTCTAAGTCAAATATGCAAGAGAGCTAATTACAGAAGGTGGATAGGTTAAGACAACCACACTTCATCTTGGAACCCTGGAAGAATTAAAGCAACGTTCTCCATCAATTTTCCACAAAGTTATTAAGAAGTAAAGAGACCTCAGCCAACCCCACCCCAGGTAACATGGTGCCTCTGTGGGGTCATCCCTGCTGTGTTTCTCTTTGTTAATGGATGCTAGGGAAAGGAAAACAATGGGATGGAGAATTTGCATCCTCTGGGTTGAAGAAAGCTCTTTGGAGCAAGTAATGCAACTTGATTTTTAATTAAATCCTTATGGTCTGCATAATTAGAACTACTAGTTATGCAGTAGCTCCAAAACTTGTTTAGGAAAGCCAGGCTCTTTATGGCAAGGCAAATGGACCTTAAAAAAGAAGCTCTGTTGTCAGAGCATCATAAGGAAACTCAGGGCTAAAGAGGGGTTTATTTTATAATATATCCTGTATCCAGGTTATTTCTCTTCTCTGTGGTGAAGATAATCTATAAGGATCTATGACTACATCCTAATACCTTCCCTCCAGTTTGACACTTGTTATGAACTTTCTCCTGTGTCAGGATATAACTGTATCACTTACAGGAATTAGGAACAACTCTTTCCCTTCAGGTAAAATCCTGGACGAGATTTGCTCATGAAGGCTGATGTTGTCCCTAGGGAATAAAACTTCTGCCATGATACTGAGAAGAAATCTTGACAGTTCTTAGAAATTATTCCTCTTTTCTGGAGGCTTGGAACAGGATTTTCTGCTGATCAGAGTAACAGTGCAACTTGGAAGAGCACCTTTATGATTTCATTGGATTTGACATTATTTTACAGTGATGAATTTAGTTTCTGCCTGTCCTACATAGAACAAGCAGCGAGAGCCAGTTAGGCAGATGAATGTGCTCTGACAATAGCATCTGTAGGACAGGGACATATTTTTGCCAGGAAACATTCAGTACTTTTAAATATTTGATATTTTTAGGTTTTTTTCATTTTCAAGTATTTGTTAATATTTATTCCACATGGGCGACAGATCTGAAAAAGCCACAAGATTCATGAAGATTCATTCACTTCATATGCTCTGGGCTTTTTAAGGTCTTGACCATGCTGCATTCAGGAGCAGTTCCGCTCTGCAGGGAATTACCATCTATTTATTTCATTGGGAACTGAACTGAAATCCTACCAAAATTACTGCATATTTGACCAAAAAAAAAAGGATGTCCAGGAATGTTTCCTGCTGAATAGGTACACATGAATCCCTTTGCAGTAGCAGGGTATTATATTTTGGACTCTCTGGAAATCCATGCCAAGTTCACTGTGAGCACACAAAATGTTTTGTACTACCCCTGTTGTGGTTCAGAACTGATGCCAGAGGAGAAAAGGAGAAAAAAAAAAGTGATCTCCTGCCCAAATTCTTCCTTATAATGAGTATGTGTGAGACTAACTATGATCTCATGGAAATCTCTATTTTGTGGTCATTAGGTATTATTTACATGTCATCAGACTGGCTGTGTTACCTGCTCTGTCCCCTACAACTCACCTCCAGCAAAATCGTTGCTGTATCAAAGAAGGGATCTGCTTGAAATCCCTCACAGCACCAGTTGTACCTTAACCTCTTGTTTACTGGTGTTTAACTCATAAAAGATCAGCTGCAAATGACATGAAAGTACAGATATGCAAACAACATCTTCCAAAACGGGGCCAATCCTCACTTCACACAGATTCTGCAGTATTATGCTGCCAGAAAAGGATTAGTTATCTGCCCAGAACCCATAGGAATACTGGGTAGTGGGCGTATGAGATTATTCCTACTGCTATTGTTACCGTGCTACTGAACGGGGTATATTAGGTGATCTCCACATGTGTGGAAAGATACGACCCACTCATCTCTTTGCTAAAAGCTCGTATTCCATGGCTGGCAATATTCAAAGAGTGGGAAAGGTCAGAACTGAATTACTTATTTGCCTGAATTACTACCGTGGATTGTCCCCCAGGTTTTGCCTCAGCAGATCATGATGCATCTGTTAGCAGGGTCTGACTTGTGCTCTGTGGCAAAAGAACCAACGTGTGTGGCCATAATTTGACAAACACAATGTGAACAACTATGATGCAGATTTAGAGTTTAAACATACATGTAACACATTACTGGCTTTTTAGCATGGGTTTTAGGATTGTATTGTACTGCTGAGAAAATACACACCAGCTGTACTTCTGTGCCTCTCAGCCAGCTGACTCCTATACACCCTGGGGAGTCCTGAGGAGGCACAAATGCTTCTGTTTGCTCCATCTATTTCCAGGCTCCTAAAAAAGGTGCAAAATTAAGGGGAAAATCTATTGAAACTCCCTTCATAATCAGCTGAGGAAGGTTCATCACAGCTAAGACCTTAAGCACTCTTTGAGGGGCCTTGTCTTTATGGTGTGGCCAGCAGGACTAGGGCAGTGATCCTCTGCCTGCCCTTGGGACTGGTGAGGCCATACCTGAAACCTGTGTTCAGTCTGGGGCCTCTCGTTGTGAGAAAAACACCATGGGACTGGAGTGTGTCCAGAGAAGGGCAATGAAGCTGGTGGAGGTTCTGGAGCACAAGTCCTGGGAGGAATGGCTGAGGGAGCTGGGGGTGTTTAGCCTGGAGAAAAGGAGGCTCAGGGAGGACCTTATCACTCTCTACAGCTACCTGAAAAGAGGCTGTAGCCAGGTGGGCACGAGCCTTTTCTCACAAGATGTGATAGGACAGGAGAAAATGGCCTCAAATTGCACTAGGGGAGGTTTAGATTGGATATTGAAAAAAAATGCTCCATTAGAAGGGTTGTGGAGCACTGGAACAGGCTGCCCAAGGAAGTGGTGCAGCCACCGTCCCTGGAGGTATTTAAAAGATGTGTAGATGTGGCACTTGGGGACGTGGTTTAGTGATGGACTTGGCAGTGTTTGGTTAATGATTTGACTTAATGATCTTAAAGATCTTTTCAACCCAAACAATTCTGTTTCTATTTTTCTACTCATAGACTAGAGAAGCAGGGTTCTGGGTGCTTAAAATTAGATGGGATGAAGCTGGGTATTAAAGCAGAAGTTCAAAGCAGAGTGGAGACCTCTCACACAGGAGGATGACTTGAATTTTAATATCTGTGACACCGTAGTAGCCCATTTAGGAGCCTTCCCCTGTGGTAAGGGCATCTTCTCCAGTGTATAATCCTTACCAGTTTGCACTGTTCTCCTTGATTCCCTGAAGGAATTACCAGTCCATAGGGAGAAGACCTTACAGAGGTTGGCAGCTATCATTAGGCAATGCTCAGAGTGAAAGCACGAGTGCTCCAAATTTCAAGGCAGTAATTTATGAACTCTGAGGAGAGATATTACCAAGACTACTTTGCTTTTGATACTTTCATGTTAAGGTAATCACATGTTGTGTTCTTGTCGAAGGTCATGAAAACAAGGAAGGTGGATCTGAGCAGAAAATGTGGTGAGTGTCTGACTGGAGTCACAAAGAGAAAATGCACAAACCCTAAGACTAGAACTTTCAAGCCCAGGCTGGAGTTCTTGTGTTACTGCAGCCTTCAAATGTGATGGTGGGCAGCCTCCTTAGAAGTAGATCCACATATTTTTAGGTGTAGCAGCCATCAAGTAGGACTGACCTCATCCCAGGTTCACCTTAGAAGTAGGTAGGCTCAAGCAGAATAAAAAACTAGATTAACAAACTGCCTTAATTTCCTGCTGGAAATGCCAAAACAAGGAGTGACCTAAAACTCTGCCTGCTGCTCTGAGCATCAAGAAAATACCAGGATTAACAATTTTCCCTTCCTTCCTAGATGTAAGCAGATGTGCCATTTTAAAATAAAAACTTAAAGGGAAACCAGTCTTTGCAGATATATTGCTATTTTGTTGCAATTCTAGGTGAATTTCAGGAAAATCCATATACACCAGGAAAAAAAAAAAAAACCCCAAAAAACACTGACCTGAGGCAGAATATTTAATTTCTGAATTGGCCCAAAATATTTTGAGTCAGATGAGTTCAATAACAAATTACTTTCCAGTTACAGTGCAAGGTTACAGTTCAGGACGTTTTCTCAGTAGATGGGACACTCTTTGTTATCCTATAACGCAATGCAGATGTTTCTCTCTTCGCCTTGCGCAAGGATGATTATCTATATGGGTTTCCAGAGTTTTCACACAATCCAGACATGGAGTCTGCAAAGAGCAAACTTCAAACTACATGTCCCAGAAGGCTGTAATACAAGGGAAAAAGCTCAGAAGTGACCTGAAATAGAGCATTTTGGGGTCAATTTGACACACCACAAGAAAACATTTTGATTTCAGGAATGGTGAAATATTTTGTTTTGCTTGAAAATGTCAGGCGAAATGCTGTGACTTTGCCAAAAAAAGAGAAAAAAGTTTTTTGGGGTTTTTTTGGGTTTTTTTCCCAAAATTTCCACCCAGAGAAAAAGACTTGACATTTCAGCTCTTTGTTCCAATGTGGGATGAAAACAAACATTGAAATGTCAGGATTTGCTGCAGGATGAATTTTGCCAAATTTTTGGTGTAATGCCTTGGCCCCAGAATTTACATCTTACTTTGAAGTATGGGTGGATGCTCAGAGGGTGGGAGGGATTCTGTAAAAGAGTATCATATGTTCCTAAGAATCTAGACACCTATGTGTTCCAGTTCCTGTGATGTTTTAGACCATTTAAAGATTGCAGTTAACAGGTAGTGGATGCAAATAAACAGGAAGATAGCACAAATCAACATAGAAACTCTTGTCTCTTAACTTTCACTCCTTCTGTAAGTGAGGAAACTGCCTTAGGTCTGTGTCTGATTTTAGCTTGATTAATGAAAATCAGGAGCAATGGGAAGCTCTTGTCTTGAAGTCATTGGGAGTGATGCCTGAGGGAGATCTGATGAAACAAGAAAAAGTCAACCTTGGACAGCTTGGCCCAATGCAAGCCTTGGAGATATCTCAGCAAGTATGGCAAATATAGTCACATGCCCTATTGACTGTAAGCAATTAAGGAGTATAAATCTGGATTACTGTCACAATTCACTCTGTACAAATATCCTTAGAGGGATTTAGTTCTTCCAGCATTGAACAATACATTGGTGGGAATCAGCTACAAGAGGATTATGTGTGGATATTTCTTTATGGGGAATAGGCACATTGACAGAAGGATTTATACTTTTACTGCCTTCATGGATTTCTCAGAACACCACCCTTTATATGGCCAAACACAAACTGAAAATTAAAAAGATAAAGAAATACAGAAGAGCTGGACAAGGCTTTCTGTTATCTCTGGATAATCCAGTCATTCCAGCAGCAGAACATCAATACCTGTTTTGGAATGCCACACATGAACACCTAGAGGTGGTAGTACATGTCACAGCTCCAAAGGCCAGGCTGTGTTTAGGTGAAGAAAAGCACAAACTTGGTGTACACAAGAGCGTCTTTTTCAGTCAGCCCAGAGCCCTACCTACAAGAGGCCTGAGGTAAATATTAGTTCAGGGCTCCAGGAAATGTAGTATGTACAGAGCAGCTCTTCCCTGTTTCCTCTGGACATCCACAGTCATCAGCAGTGGGAAGCTCTGATCAGATTATCACACTTGGAAACCACCAGTGGACGACCTGTCCTTCAGGAGTTATCCTCATCCTTTTGGCCACAGGGGCTGTTGGACTTTGCACATTTCCTGGAGGCCACTGTCTGTCCCACCCCATGCAGAGGTGGGACACTGCATGTAGTCATCTCCACAATCTGGAACTGGCCAAGAGACACCCACTTGAACCTCCCTAAATTAAGAAATCCCTCTGTACCATCTTATAAATAAAGTTGCTTCACCTTTCCATTTTACAGGATTCTTTGGATCAGCAGGTTCATGGCCCAGAGCCTTGGGGAGATGTTGAAGTTTTGTTGAACAAGAAGGGGTAACTCTCACCTCCTATTCTAAATGTATGATGTTGCTGGGTTAACAGATCTGAAAAGATCTGAACAACCTAATCTAGGAGTTTTGTCGTACCATCAAAAATGGTGAGAGGAGTACAGACATTGCAGGCAGACCAGAGAGATGGAATGAGGTACTTTCAAAATCCCAGGTGGATTTTTTTTACAAATTCTCAAACAGTGAACTGCCAGAGGAGATCACTTTGAGTGCAGAGGGAACATGCAGTTATTTGAGTAATTTGTGACGGGTATATTTCACAGTGCAATGAAGATGATAGACAAGGTATGAGTGCTAAAAATCATGTCAAGGCTGCTAGAATTACACCCTTATTATTTATTTCACAATATCTCTGAAATATGGGATGAACTGGGTTAAATGTAGTACATTTGCATTAAGAAAAGCATTTTTTTTTTCACAAGAAGATTTTTGTCTTCATGTAATGCACAAAACTTTGCAACAAGACACTAGTTTCCCCAAGGAATAGGTGATTTATCTCAGCTGGGCATGGAAAAAGGCCAACATGCCTTCACCTCCACAGTACTGTGCTTTCTCCCCAAAAGATACCAGCAACTTAGACCAAAAGGTTATTCTGGCTTCAGGTGTCTTGTAAAGAAAGAAATGAGGAGAGTTTTCCAGCTAAAAGATCATGAGCCCACTTGCACCCAAGGAAAAAGATGAAGGTGAGTGGGACTTTCAGAAACAGGGGAACCTGCCTTTTTCTCCCCCTTGAGTTCATTGGGAGGCTGACATTTTAAAGGTGGTCCCTCAACTACATCAATTTAACAGTCTGTGGTCTGGACCACTATTTTATATAAGCTATCAACGTTTCTCAGGAATGGCCTGACAAGCAAACCCTCTGTCAAGAGACACTCTACAAGTGTTTATTACTTTCCATGAATGCCACTCTCACTCTGGGACAAAATCACCACCTTTTCAGGCCTCTCAGCCACTGAAGAGAGAAACTGGTCACAGTGCTTACTCTGTTCTGAGTCCCACCCATGCCCTGATCCCTGGGCTGCCTCACAGATGCCTCCAGACTGCCTGCAGACCGCCTCCGCGGGCAGGCCGAGTCCTGTTCCATCCAGCTGGCAGAGTCAAATCTACCTGGAAGGATGCTCTCCAGCTATGCAAGAGGCCATGGCCAAAGCCTTAGCATGTGGGCAGGAGGCAAGCACAGTCTTGAGGCCACTGTTAGCAAATAGTAAAGACACATCCAGAAAATCAAGTAAAAAACTTAAGGGATGACAGCTCTGAAGACATTGACCCAAGGTAGGAGGCCATCTCATCATGAAAGCCAAAAAAATGTTACTGAGCCTGAATGGTCCCTTCCCAGTAGCCCAAGAGAAATTCTCAGTGAAACATGGCTGAGCCACTTCCTTGCATATGAAGAGAACCTGTCTTATATCCAAGATGTCAGTCCTTTGCCTAATAAAAGAATTATACATTTCCCTTTCCCTTCTGGAAAACAAATGACTTCCAAGGATGCAAAATTTTTTTAAATTATTTTCATATCTCATTACTAAGGCAACAATTAGAAGTCTGGATTAGACTTTACCCTTCTTTTTTCCTAAGAGCTGTTGAACCTGACTCTGAAGGAGTTTGCTCTTCTGGACATCATCTAACACTTGTTGCTTCAACTTGGCACAATGCTGCCTAACACCCATCATGATATTTTGCATCTCCCAAGGAGCCTTGTGTAGCTCTGGTGCCAGACTGCAATGCAAGGTGTAAGCATCATCAGAACAAACCTGCTGCTGTGATGGCTGAGGATCCATGGCATTGAGAGTGATGGATTCCAAACCGATGCTGATGAAGAGCAGACAACCGATTTTCCACTAAAAAAGTAAACACTGGACAATTTGACGTCAGCAGAATTAACCAGCCTGAGGGGAAAAAAAACAACAAAGGGAAGAAAAAGAAAAAAATCTATGCAGTTCCCACTGCTTTTTTTTTTTTTTTGGGTTTTTTTTTTTTTTGGCTTTTTTTTTTTTTTCCAGAATAACTGAATGTTCCCAGCTTCCTCACAAGGGAAACAATTTTATGTGCTGATGTTAAAGGAGAGGTTTGGAGGCTGCCTTAATGAATGGAGTCATGCAAGGTAGCATGGAAAAAAATAAAGGAAAACAGTGGTGGAAGAACAGTGATAATAAAACCAGAAAGGTTTTCAAAGGGGAACTGTAGCCCCTTTTTACCTTAAGTCACCCACGGGGCTATTTTGATGGAGTGGAGAGGAACAGTGGACAAGATGCTGTATTCAGACTCAACTGTGGAAGGTCCTACTCCTGACTTTAACCCCGACACACCGTGTAACCCTAGGCGAGTTCCTCCCCTTTCCTGGGACTCATCTTTCCTCCTACTGTTTGCCTGTCTTCTCCAGTGTACCTGTGACCTCTGGGGCAGGGAAGAAGACAGTGTTCCTCAGCTGAGAACATTCTGGGAGTGTCTTACTTGGACACAAGTCCTCTGAGCAGCCAGAAGCCTTGCTGGTGAAAACACTCCTGTCTCCCTGGCCTCAGCAACATTTTGCCAGGAAGCAGCTGAGCTCTTGGCAGCTCTGATGCTCCAGGCATCCTCAGTGGCACCAGGAAAAGGCTCTGAAGTGGGGGATTTTCCTGAATGGCAGGGATTCCCTATATTTTCCCAATCCAAGATCCAAGACAGTAGCCCTGGAATTCCCAGAATTCAGAGCAGTTGGCTGATTTTTTTTCTCCTTTTTCTGGGTCTTTTTTTTTTTTCTTTGCTTCAGAAAACAGCTAGACAAGTCTTTTCATTCCTTCTGTCCTGCCCTCTAAATAAAAAAAAAAAAAAAAAAAAAAAGAAAAGACACTACTACATGTGAAATTATGTAATTATGTCT
The DNA here is from genome assembly GCA_026261815.1 of Monarcha castaneiventris obscurior. NCBI lineage: Eukaryota > Metazoa > Chordata > Aves > Passeriformes > Monarchidae > Monarcha > Monarcha castaneiventris. The sequence continues at coordinate 7,697,283 of JAMPIT010000467.1, forward strand.
GCCCTTTTCCTAAAAAATTAGAAAAGAAACCCATTTTTTAGTACTTTGGAATTGATCAGGAAGTCATTCCTGCTAAGAGCTATGGGACAGGATCCTTATGTCCCTCCTTTAAGTTTCCAGATATGAGCAAAGGAACACCAATGTCTGGGTCAGACTGCAAGTTCAGCTGTGTTGATATCCACAACCAGCAGATTTTAAAGGACATTAAGGACACTGCAAACATGCTTTTAAACTTCCTCAGAGCACCCTTCCTGTCTCGACTTCTCTCTGGCTCTTGCTGAGTCAGAGGTGGTGTTTCAGAAAAAGTATTTTCTGCCTAAAATCTTTCTATTAAGGGCTTGAACCCAGGTAAGCAACCTGTGGCAGTGATGCTGGCTTAGCTATGCATGGTGAAGAAATATCTATTTTCAGTAGTACTGAACAATCTGGCTTCACTGGCACTGCCTTTGAAGGCTGAGTGCAGGATTCTAGACTCCATTTATTGTCTATACAGATAGATATGTGCCCTCAGGGAGCAATTCATCTCATCTTGGGCTACATGTCTCAGACACAGGAAAAAGGCTGAAGACACCCATTTCTGTCTCCACCTTTCACCTCCTCCCTCCTCCCTGCAAAGGCAATCTAGGGTGTCTAGCTCAGCCTTAGAAAAAGAAATTTTAGATACTCAGGCTGAGGTTAATTTCCCCTACAAGTACCAAGTATCTGTGACAGCTTTACCAGACATCACAGGATCACAGATAACATAGACCAAGAAAGTACCATGTTTTTACAACCGTGCTGTTACTCCCCTGGCTGATGGAAGAGATATCTGTGGAAAACAAGAGGTGTAGTGAACAACCTCAAGATGCAGCCCAGGAAATCCCTGAACTACCAGCTGTGGTATCTGAGAGGAGATCCCAAGGAACAGATCACTCAGACTTTCTCACTCTCCTCCACTCTCTGAGACAGGGTGCAGGATCAGGGATTGAAGGTCTGACTCTGTGATAGTTGCCTTTTTATTTCTTCTTGTAATAGCTCACCTAGAAGCTAATGGGATAGAAATATGTATTAATAATGATAGGCATGGAGAAGCAGAAATGTTCACCCAAGTGGGAAATGTCCCATTGGAGTCCTTACTACTCTCAGACACTGAAGACAGAGAATTGCATAGAAGCGTCTCAATCCCCACTTCAGCAATTAAATCACTTCATCATCCTACTTTCACCACAGTGGAGGAAACAGAGACTTTTTGGCTTCTCTGCTCTTAGCCACCATGGGTCCTATATCTGTCAGGTCAATATGGCTTGCACCATGCTAGGAGTACAGCACATGGGAGTCTTCACAGTGCAGGCATGTCCAGCAGCAGTTGATATGTGGATTTGCATCTTAATAACATCTTGAATAACCAGCTCTTGGTTCAAAGAGGTTCAGCCATACACACAACATAATACACTGATTTTCTCCACCTCTCCTGTTTTACTCTATCTAAATGCTATTTTCTCTTAGGAGTACAGGTTTTGGTAGCTAGCTGGTCACTGACACATGAAAAAAGCTCTGAACATTTAATAAATTAAAAAGATTTAATGAAATAGAAATATTCATGGCAAAGAAAATCTATTTTCTGCATTAAAATTCTCCCAATTAACGAGCTTTTTACAGCACTCTACAGATAAGGTTTGGAACTTTCACTGCCAGCAACAAGAGGATTATGTACCAGGGTCCAAAATCAACTAGAGGCTTTATCTCAGAATGATCTCCTTTCCTGTCTCCTCAGCAGCTGCTTAAACTACCACTGCACTGCTTTAGAAAGACTCAGTGCTGGAGATGGCCCTCAAATGCACCCTTTTGGACCCTCCCCCCTCTCCACTGCTAACCAAGCCTTCACTTCATAAGCACACAGCTCTTAATTTGATTTCCACCCCTTGGGATTTACATCTTTGATGTAATTCTGTTAATGTCAAAGACATTATGGCAAGGACTCATCTGGGATCTTGTGTACAGCTGTTGTGTTCCAGGCTGGAGGAATTCACATTCCTCCACCACACCCAAATCTGCCCTGGGTTATCAATACTCTGATAAGCAACTCAGCTGCCTTTAGACTGGTTAAGGAATTTATCTGCTCATATTTTCTTCCTTCATTTTCTCTGGGCTCCCTCCCCTTTGATTTTTCACTTTTCAGGCCATGACATTCCTGCTGATTCCTAGATCTCTGGATTCCTACCTCCTCCTCCGGTTGTTGCTAACACACAACTCTGTCTGGAGCCAGATTTAATTAGACCACAAGAAAAATGAACCACAATGAAGTTACATCAAGGGTGCGATTTCAAGACACAAGAGCCAGGAAACACAGAAAACTTAAAAAAAAAAGGGAAAACAGAAAAGAAGAGGAAAAATTTACAGCAAACTTTGTCCTAACCCTGTAATGTCCCACCTCTAGCAGAGCTATTATGTTCAAACACAGTTTACACAATAAGGAGTTGATGAGGAAAAGCCTTGGAAGGAGAAGGAAAGGCCTGGGGAGGATCTGCCCTATAGCTTTATTGTGAGTGGGTTTGATGCTGTGCCAAGCTTTATGACACTTACATCAAGGTTGCTCTCTGCAGTGATGCACCATTGAAGCTAAAGCACCTACCTATCACAGAATTTACAATGATTTCACTGCACTTTGGTTGAGAACATGTTATCACTACCTTCCCTTTTTTATTACCCCAAATGCCTTTCCAGCTCACAGCCTTCAGTGCTCCAGGAACTTCTTTGCTGCCATGACTGTATGTCATTGTGTAAATTCAGCAATGAGTACAATAGAGACCTGGTCTATCCCAAGGCCTCCAGGCACTGATGTAATAGGAATAATAAAGCATAATCATGAGGAAGAAAATGGCATGTAGCTCTGCTGTGTGGAGTATGGAAATGGATATGGGTGACTGACGCTGATGTAATTCACTCCTACCAACTGGAGGCAAACGGCCCAGAAAAAGGCTCCTCCTGCACAGCACCAGCAGAGTTATGCCAGTTTCAATAAAACCCTTCTTTGGTGGAAGGAACCATCCTAGTTATGGTAACATGGTGGAGTTAGAGGCTGTGCCTTCTTAGGTTTGGGGTTTAATTTTTCCCTTCCATTGATTAATTGTAAAAAATATTTTATTTTACCTAAAGGAAAAGAAATAGAGGGGAGAACATTGTCTGATAACTTGTGTGCTGGGTAACACATTAGCAGCAATCTGTTCCTAGATCTATTTCTCCCCTCTTCGTCCCTCAGCTTCCCCCTTCATGAATTAAAATAGGGTAGAAAAGTTTACAAGCTCTGCACCTCTGTCGGGAATTCTAAGCTTAAAAGGATGTAGCTGGTTTGGAATAGTAAATACTCAAGCGTTCAGTTAGAAATTGTGCTGTGCAAAATGCAGAGCACTAGTTAACCTTCTATTGATTTATAATGGAGCTTTTCACTTTGGTTCTCAGATTGAATTGGATCTCTGTGCCTGTGAATTACTCCACTGAGAGTTGGAACACGTAGTCATTGATCATGTCTCATTTAATCTAGGACAGAGGGTTTCTCCCACTTGGGAAAGTGCTGTTAACCCAAACCTCAGGCTCACAGTTTCCCAGGACAAGTAGTTCTGTAGCTGGAAGGACATTTTGGTTGGAGGTTCAGCATTGTGATCGGGTAAGATGAAAACTGGAGATAGGGAACTTCTCTCTGTAATGAACTTTTTAGTGGACTTTCCTGGTCAATTGCAGCCCAGGCGATTTAAATGGCAGGCTGATTAAAGCCAGAGGGGAACAGGGAGGTGAGGGAGGTGAGGCTAGGCAACTGGGGAATCCATAAAAGCAGGCAAAGTTAGAAAGCAAGCCTTCCTTTCAGTAGGGTTCATCTGGCAGCTGGCTGGAGTTAGCAGGAGATGAGAGAGGCTTTGTTAGTGGTGTATACCACCTACTTTTAGATACAGCTCAGTGGGGAACTTTCTTTGTTGGGTATGGGAGGGGTTTGGCTTCAGCTCGTCCTCTCCTCACAGATGGAGTCAGGCTCTTCAAAGAACAAATTTAGTCTCCATATTATCTACCCTTCGGCGTTTCTGAATGACTCACCGGTGTACTTAGTTGAATAGAGAACAGTTATCAACTCAACCACAGGATTTTGCAAAGCACCTTAGCATCGTTGTAGGTATCTCAGTTGAACACACCTACTCTTTCTGCAGGTATAAGGGAGGAAAATGCCAAAAACAAATAAGTGAACTCGTGTGGCTCCACTTGCTGTCCTGTGCAGTGAATCAAGGAAAAACCATTGAATCACATAATGGCTTGGGTTGGAAGGGACCTTAAAGATCATCTAGTTCCAACCCCCCTGCCACTAAAGCAGAGCAATATGCTACTAATATGCCTCCTCTCATGTTTTGAAAGACAGAGACTGGAAAAAGATGGCAATATGATCTGATCTGGAAGATCTGTTTGTGAGGAGAAACTGAAAAAAAAAGTGGGAAATTGAATGTGCTGCTTGTTCCTTGACTCTGTTGACAGATGTACACACACAAGCAGCTTTTACAGCAATCAGGAGTAAGTGATGAGTTTTCTGCCATTAGATATTTTTTGCCAAGCACAACAAGCTTTTGAGAAAGCATGAATCTTTCAGCAAGTAACAGAAACATTTACAGTTAGGAATATGCATTGGGGAAAAATGAGATATTATGGAAGAGATGACCTTTGAGATAAATCACACTGAGAATCAAGGAAGCAAGTTGCTTTTACTGCTTCTTTCCCTGACCTCCTGGAGGGCTCTGCATAAGACTTTTTCCTTCTGAACTTGTTTCCCATTTGGTTCTAACTTAGAGTGGAAGGACCTTCTCTGTGTGTCCAGTGCTCACAACAAGTGACCTTTTGATTTTCACTGATTTTAGTTTCTGAAAGCCCCCAAAATAAAAGACAACCTTTGTATTCTCCCTTTTCCTTGGGACTGGAAATAAATTTCTTTCCAAGATAAGTTGTGGATGTCTTCCTCTAAAGGATCTATTCTGGCTACTGACCCTGCTGTCTCCTTCAGTACAAACAAGACTAAGCCTAGACTCAGAGAAAGTAAAGGGCTGCAGATCTGGGGAAAACCACATAATTTCAGGAGCAGAAAAAATTTGAGGAGGAAGGGTCCCTGAAAGACCAACCCTTACACTGCTCCAGGAGAGTACCCAACAGCCAGTGTGAGCTGCCTGCTGTGCTCCAGCTAGAGTCTGGCAGAAGAGGAGGCAGGAAGCAGGGAACATCCACTCCTTGAGCCTCCTGGTGCCCCTGCTCACGGACCTCTTTCCCTGTACCCCTTGCATCTGTCAGGAGAGCCAGCTTGTCAGATTCAAATCTTGATCTGCTAGCCACTAAGATACCCTGGTTTCTGTGCACCTCTGTGCGACACCAGATTATTACCTACTAGGGTAAGTGCTGTCTTTGTCTGTCCTGCTGCCCTAAGCAGTTGTCTTCATGCAGAGAAAATTTGTCTGTGCTGAGGAGAAATTCCAGAAGCAACACTGGACAGAAAAAAACAAGATTTCAAGAGTGGTGGTGCCAAAGCCTGGGCTCTAATGATGTGTCAGCAACAGGGATTAAGGGCACAACCAAGCCTGTGGACTTGCTGACCATGCACACTGTTTGCACAGCAAAAAGCCCAGGAAAAGAAAGCTCAAACTCAAGCTTATTGGCTTAATGTGTGTCCTTGTGCCCTTATCACGAGTAGTCCAAGCAAAGTGTGCTACTGCTCGGTGTGGCAGGAGATGGGCAGAGCCCTCGGTACAGCCTGCAAGGGGCATGAAGCAGCCAAGTAAAGCACTGTGATAATAACCCTGCAAGGGCAGAACAGGCCTGCATTTGCAGGCTGAATCTCCTGCTGCTTCTGGAAACGGAGCCTCAGCAGAAGCAACTGGGAGAGGTTCTGTAAATGAGGGATTGGGCTGGTTTCCGTTTCCCATACTACACATTTTTGGTGGCCTTAAAATACCTTTTGAAAGTGCAGGATATGGGTATGCAGTCAGAACATTTTTCTACTTCTGGAAATGTTGTTCCTGCACTGAGCTGCCCTCATTCTCCACTTTCTTCTCCCCTCTGAGATGGAAATGCACGAGTAAGCGTATGTATTATTTGCAGACTTGTATACAGGCCAGATCTTCTCATGGTTGAATTACTAGCCAGCCACTCATCCTGCCTCAAAGAAATGCTTTCTCTCGTGAAACTTTCCAAGCTGGTTTAATCCACCTTGGGTGGCAAACTCCATGAGCTCTTCCCCTGCTGGCACACACTTTGCATTCACCAGAGCTTAAATTAGCTCTGGGTAATTCCAGCAATGTCTCAGTCTGTGGAAAGGATTCTCCAGCTGAATGCATCTTGCTGCATGCTCCCCTCCCTCTACCTGGGTAGTCTCTTAAGTTCAAGGGCTGGGAAGCAAAGGGCCAAGAAGGAAAGAGGGAATGAGCCAGTTATTTGGAAATATTATCATATCCTCTCTCTCCAAGGCAGGAGACTGAGCGGTTTGAATAGGAGATGCCTCAACAGCTGTTTCACAGGAGGCCATCACAGCTGGGGATTCTTGGCAGGATCAAATGGATCTGCACTCTTTCCTTCTAGACAGGGGTGTCTCTACTTTTCTGTGTTCCCCCTTATCTCCAAAGTGTCACCTACACTTATGGCCTTGTTCTGGGTTGGTTTGCAGCTATATCCTATTTTCCATCTATGGGGACAGGGATACTCCTGTGACATGATTCACCAGAGGGTGCTGTTACACATAGCCTTTTACATTTTTTCCTATCCTGGAATGATAATGTAGCCTTTTAAGGGACATTGAAATGTTGCCAGTTTTAATATGTCAGCTCCTTTTCTGAGTGGGAAGCTGCAAAAAGTAACAGGTTTTTCCCCTTCTTCCTCTCTGTTTCTTTGAGGGGTTTAATTTTGGGGGGTTTATTTGGTTTTGGCTTTTTAAAAAATTTTTATTTTCTCCAACTGTCAACAGGAAATTATTCTTGTTGCAGTTTTCCTCCTGGCAAGAAGGAGTTTACTGACTGCTTCTGCTCTGCTGTGAAAGCATAATTAATTGGTTTTACACTATTAACCTGCCTGCCATGGGCGGGGTTTCTCCCGTGGTGGAAAGCATCTGTATTTGCTATGGCTCCATAGAAAGAAGGATGCCCCAGATTCCCTTCACCACCACCATGAAGACCTCTGAAGTCTTACTTGAGCCCAGAGGACCACCTTCATTCCCATCTGGAAGGGAGGGAGTTAGGCACAGGCTGCAGGAACTGTCCTTTCTGCAATATAGGGACAAGCAGTCCAAAGCAGGACACATTTTTCAGTTCTGCCTTCCCTGAGAAGAAGAGGGTGGCAAGGATCAGGCCAAGGGACTGGTGTTCCAGGGCAATTTGACAGGCACAGAACATGCTGCAAACAGCTTTCAGGCTTGCAACAGAGACCTGTTTGTTTCCCCTGTTTAATTTGGGAACCATGCATCCAAGCACACTTTGTGTGTCTCCATGTGTAAGCCTATACTGCAGCCTATTGATTTCCTTCACCCTTGGCAAGAATATCACAGTGGGTTTTGGCTTTGCCTGTAATCTCTTGAGTGGATGAGACTAGAAATTTAAATGAGAGCTTAACTTGCTGACTGTCTGCTCTGCCCATATGATGGCTGCTCCTCTGGCTCTGGTCTGGAGCTGTCTGTTTGGATGAGAAAACTTGGGTACAGGGCAGGAAGGGCTGGTTCCCATCTGGGCTCTGCCCCTATAGGCACTGCAGATGAAACTGGTTCCAGGGACTTGGCTCTGCAAACCGGATCCAGAACATGAGCTCGTCCCCGAGAGGCTGCACAGGTACAGGCTCTGTTATTTTTGACATATGTCTGGTTTTAATCTCGAAGCAAGGCCCTGGATGCAGTTTCCTGGCTCACCAACATTGTGCTGTGTGTTGCCTTGTGGTCTGAGCACGAGATCCTGGATCCATTTCTTCCTCTCCCTGTGCAAGAAGCAACCAGAGAAAATATGAGTTTATGGTGAGGAACTAACACCTTATTTCTGGGATGGTCTTTTTATCACTGTATGGCTTTAGTGGGAGCAGTGACCACCCATGCAGTAGAAGGCTTGGTAATCCAGGCTACAGCTTCTGCAGAGAGCAATTTTTTGATCACACAACTTTGCTCACAATGTGGTTTCCTCTAAGATTTTCAAGTCAGAAGTTCTGTGAGTCATCTTGGATTTTCCTGCCCTGACTAAAACGAACTGTAACAAATGAAAATACAGTCAAATAAAACATTTGCATAAAGGTAAGAAGTCTTCTCCTAGTGAGCAAATATGAAGGCACCAGTAAATTCCATTCCATGACCACTTGGCTAATCAGATCAGCTTTTTCCAAATTACTTTATAGCTTAAAAATCCACAGAAAACACCGCCCTGTGCCATTGGTAAGAGAAGGTTAGCAATAAACTTAGTAGTGGTGGGATGTGTATCAGTTTCTATGTGATTTTATTTATTTCTTAGAAAAATAATGAGACTAAAGGCAATAAAAGTCCCACCAGAGAGATACCTTTCTAGTTTATTCCAGCTGGGAAGAGATGCTCTCTTTGAGTATTGACATATATTCCCTTCTCTACTTTGATTTGCCCCCAAAAATAATCCTGAGTTAATCTTTTCCGTATTCGTGAATTTGAAATAATCTTTCTATTTGTGCCAAGCGTTTACAAGAAACATAAACTTCTCCATTGACTGCACAGTGCTTAAGGTCACTGAAACAGTTGTTGGGATGCTGGCTTGATTTTACTGAATGGAGAACTAGTGCCCCAGCACTCAGTGTTTGAGGACCTGAACCACCACTGCCAGAGAGAGGTGGGAAGGAGGAAGTTTGCCTCTTCCGTGTGATTCACCGTATGATGCTCTCAGGCACTAAAGTGAAATCCTGACAATAACACATCCGTCCAGGAAATGGGTCAGAAAAGGCCCATTTTACTGCTGTCAGTGAAGTTCGTTAAATCCCCATTTGCCTACACTCTGACCTTGTAAATGGGTTTAGGAAGTTGGGGAATTATATTCTTGAGGGGATTATGCTGTTTTATTTTAACAATATTGAAGTAAGCACCTTTGTCTATAACCTCCTAAGGAATTTGAAAGGTTTCATTCAGTGGTACTTATTGAGTGCTACATAGACAATTGAACTGGCCTCAGAGAGGCAAAACATCTTCATTTGTTCCATTGATATCCACACGGGATAGGGAGAAACACAAGTAAAACCTGGATGCTCCAGCTGGTTTTGAGGAGGAGAAGTGAGGTTTCCAGAAGTTCTCCTTGAGATATGACAATGATTAAATTTGCTGCCCCTAAGAACTACATTAATGGAGGGCCTAAAGCTGGTATCAGGTCTAATAATTTCTGGTTTAAGAAGTCAGATTAGTCAGCATGGATTTACCATACACAAACCAGGTTCAACCAACCTAATTGCCCTTTGTGATGAAATGACTGTGTGGACAAGGGGAGAGCAGTGCATGTAATATTGATTCATTAAGACTTTGTAGACAGTCTGACACAATTCATGTTATGAAGCTCATGAAATATGAGCTAGTTGGTCAAGGACAAAAAAAAATATCTGGAGTTCTGAGTTCAAAGAATAACATTCAATGACTTGGTGTCCACCAGTTTTGGCTGGTAACTAAAGGAGCATCCCTGGAATCTGTACTGTGATCGATATTTTCATCTGCATGATAACACGGAATGTATCCCCATCATATTTGCTGATGATACTGAATTAGGGGGAATGATTGATGTTTCATATCAGAGAAATTTCAGGTAAGAGGGAGAAATTTGAGGGCTGAACTGACAGAAACCTTACAAGACTCAGGAAAGAGAAGTACCTATAAAGCAGAGTAACCCCACACATTGATACTATCTGGGAAGAAACTGGCTGAGCAGCAGCCTTCTCCAAAAGGGCTTTGGGGGTTAGGATGTGTAGTAGGTTGAAGATGTGCCAGCAGTGCACTTATCTGCAAATAAGGCAAATTGCCTGCTGAGCTGCATTGGAAGGAAGGTGGCCAGAAGCTCGAAGGAGTCTGGGGATATCTATGCATTGCTACAAGGCTGTAGCAAGGCTACAGTAGTTTGCTCTTCACCATTCTCTCCCTCAGCCCACCTTATATGCTCAGTCATCTATCACCTGATACCAATACACTTTGTTCATCTAGGGACTTAAGGCACAAAGATCAAAGCTCCCGTGGGTACCACTCTGTAGGTTCCAGTTACACCTATGGTTGAAGTGGAGACATATTTACACCTTAATTTGCTTCTGGGAGTTCCCTCCTCTTCCTCTCTCAAATTCCCCCCCTGCACCTCAAAGCTTGCAGTCAACCTCAGTTGAATATCAAAAGACATCAGAAATGTGAGACAGCTGTCCAGATGCTCAGAGAAATGACCTGAGAAGAAGGAGTCAGGTGATGCATCCCAGGAAATGGATCCTGTCCTAAGAGGAAAATGCATTCATCATTCAGATAACTTCTGCCACAGAAAAGCCATCTGGATAAACAAGGACAGGGTTACACAACCATTGTGCAGATCCCCATTCCTTCCTGGCCAGTTGTAAAAAGGCAGATGTGTAACACAGGGTTTCGTCTGTAGGCAGAGAGAGAATAGGAGACCATGAGGGAAGGCTGGGATTTCTGAGGACAGCAGCTAAGAGAGAGTTTTTTGCTTCCTTCATCAGATCCTTTGAATCCTTCACAAGACTTGTAACTGGAAGTTGGTCAGTGGAGGACTCAGAGCAGCACAGTTATGTTACCAGGAGACATAAAACAAAGAGAAAAGGGAAAATGGGATTCTCAGAAGTCCATTTGCACACTTCCACTTCCTTCAGCTTCTTCACTGCTAAACAAGCCAACATGAGGTATCTATCACTGCAGGACCCGCTTCCTACCTGCAGCTCAACCTTGCTGCTGCCCGGTTGAGAGCTGCTTTTGACCTGCTGGAATTATTGGCTGACCACCTTGCATTACCTCTCCTCACACAGCAGCCCTCTGTCCTCACATTCTCCTGGCTACTCCTCACCCTGCACCCCAGCCCTCCAGCAGGAGCTCCTGCATGTCCTGCCTGTCCCATGGGGAAGGAAGTGGTCTGAGGTGTTTGTTGGCTCAAGGAAGCAAAGGAAGAATTTGATGGAAGAGTGAGAAACTGAAGTTCTGTAAATATAATTGCAGCATTGTGATGATTTTCCACAAAGCCAGCATAGAGGAGGAATAAATTCTCACTAAAGATTCACAGGCTGACCAGAGTCTGCGTTTTCTGCAGTATTCCCATTTATAACCCCAAGTAATAGGAGAAACATTAACAAAAGAAAGCCAAATGTTACCTGTCTCTGGTGGAGGAGCAGACATCTGAGGAAAAGTCATGTTCAGTGCTGATTTCTCAGTTTGGAAAGGGTCAACACTGATGTCTGACTGGCAGCCTCAAAGAGTGTATGAAACCTATACACCCCAAAAGTCAAGTAAGGCCCAAATACTGTATGAATATCACTCCCCGTCGCTCAAGAGGGAAGGCTGTAGGACAGGCTGAGAAGTCATAGAAAGCCATATGAATTCACAGATTTGTCCTCATAAATAGTGGAATATTGTCCAGGAGAGAGGCTGTTATGAGAACAGGCTTGGAAGCTGGCTAGAATATGGCAAATCTATCGAGCAGCTGAGATAACAAGAACACACGCAGGAGAGTTAAGGGCAGAAGGAAATGGGTGTACAGTGTGTGTCATAAATTACAAAAAGAGAGTAAGCAGGGTGTGCATGGGAGACTGAATGCCATGAGCAAAGGTCAAAACCAGACACTAAAATGAAGAGGTACATGTGCGATGCAGCAGAAGCTGTAACTTAACCGGCTTATGGGAAAACCCACAAAGAGATGGGAAAGGAAATATTTTTTTATTTACTTTTTTCCCCCCCTTGCCAAATACTGCGGGTCATTAGCTGGGACAGGCTCAGAAAGGACTCTCCAGAGACTGAGTTCTTACATGCCTGCTCTGAGTCTGCCAGCTAAAGCTGAGGCATCTCTGACAGCCACAGCATCTACAGAAATCAGCATTCCCTGTAGGGCAGGCCTGGGCTGCCTGACTACGGTGTCTGCTTCTGTGAGAGTAGGTGGTTATAAAAATGAAGGCAGCAGGGTGCAAGTGAGATGAGATGCTGGGGCTGGCCCAAGTGATCCATATATTCCCTTCCAGCGTAAAGGGAGATGCTCTAGGTTATCCCACACTCTTCATTTCCTCCCACTTTCCTCTGGAGAGCTGAGCATTTCTGGAAAGAGATTTGAAGTCCTGCTCTTGGCTCCTCTACATTCACACTGCAAAAGCTGGGGGTCTTGACTCAGGGATGTCATTCCTGTCTCAGCACCATCCCTGCAGGTTCCTCATGCTCTGCCAAGTGGAAGAGCTGTGCTGTATTTAGAGCAGTATCTTACACCACAGAAGATGTAGGCTACGGTCTTTATTTTTACTATTCAAATCCTCTGTGTCCTGTGACATGGTTCCTCATCAATAAACAGTGAAAAATATCATTTCCTTGCTCTGGAGAAGATGTACAGCAAGTACTATGGGTGCTCCAATTGAACTGTGGAAGCCACGGAGTACTTCAGCTGTGAAACGTTGCCATGTTCATACACAAAATGTATTCACACAGTGTTACTTGCACAAGGGATGTGAGAATCAGCCTTTCTATAGATGGGTAAACCTCAGAATTCTGGTATTCCCTGCCTGAAGGTCTGGTGTTTAAAAGTGTATATCCACATTTTAAAAAGAAAAGCCAGAGATATGGTCCCAGCCTTCCTGGCAGAAGAAAGTAAGTTGTGAACAATGACTGCATATGACCGCTCCTCAGACTGGAAAGCAAATAAAAAGGAGCTTCAAATCTCTTTTTTTTTTTTTTCCCTTAAATGCTTTGTCCTGCAATTTAATGTTTTGGTGACTTTTGTGCTCTATGGATTTTGTGCTTTTCCCAAGTTTTTCCCTGAAGCACGATCTCTCTTTCAGAACTGCGAACAAGGGGAAAAAACCAGCATGTTTTCAGTAGGCACTGTGATGAATGTAGCTGCTGGATGAATCTAGCCCACTCCCCTCCCCACTGCCACCCTGCTCGATGTATTTAAAATCTCCAAAGATCTTCCTTTAAGATACCAGGGCTTCCCATTGTGCTGGCTTTTATTGGATTTCAGGTGCCATTCAGTCAGCCCCCTCAGCTGCTTAAATTCTTGAAATGCTAGGATCATATTTCACCTGATCTGGCACTGAACCATGTTCGCTATCTCACCCCAAAATTAATTAAACCATAAATTTTCGGAATAAACATGCAGCATCCACTATCACTGAAACAGTCTGGGCTTTGTTGAGCAAACTGCTACAAGAACAAAGCCTCCTCTTTTTCTTTCTTCCCACCCTGCACTTCTCTTCTCTTGATGTGTATCAGCAAATACAGTAAATACAGCACTCTCCCTCCCTCTTAGAGAGAGATAATTCTTGTTCTGCCGTTGTCACCATTTCATAGATTCAGGAGAAACTGCAACAGCTCACAGGGTGAGATCTTACAGGAGAGCGATAACTCAACTAAGAGGAGCTGTTCTCTGAAATGAATCCACATATTTTCCTTTTTTCAGGCAGCCCTTGAAAATGCTACTTTGACTTGCCCCTTACCTCAGTTTCCAATCTGTCTAGTGAGTTTCTCTGTCAGACACTGGTGCTGGGCAGTGAAAATTCATTAATGAAGCAGAGATTATTAACTAACTCACCCAAGGAGATTATTTAGGTATGCATAAAATTGTTAGTGGTAATCTTGTAGCTGTCTCAGAACAAATAGTCTCTACCTCTGAATCCTCCCTAGCCTCTAACTGTGAGGCTTAACTACTGTAATAATTTTTGAAGCTAACACTTGCCATTACAAAACACATATGATTCAAAACTACTGATCAGAAAGTAACTAAAACAGGGATTTCCATTTCCTATTCTGAGCTTTTAACTACTCTGGAGGCTGCAGAATCTCTCTCAGATCTGAAGAAAACCTTATATCTGAAACTTGTTTAATTTCATTTTCTGGATAGCCTGATCATTTCTGATACAGTTCAGGACCAAGAACTCTGCCACTTCACCAGCATGACTCAGAGAAAACCTTTACCCTTATCCTCAGATCTAATCCTGTCAGAGCCCAAGAATACTGGATGGCTGCTTGGGTGGGAGACCTAGGGAGCACTGCTTTGTTGCTATAGGGAATGTAACCAAAGGTGGCATTTTTATTCCTTGAATCAACTGTCAGCCAACACCCTTGCCTGGTATTCAAGGCTGTTGTGGGTTGCTAGATATAAATCTGAGCTCCTGACCAGCTCTGGTCTTTAGAAATTCTCTGGTAATTTGATTGCAGCTCTGGTGCAAATGCCAGTGTCCTGGCTCTATTCCAGCTCTGCTGATTTACACTCTTCTGACTCAAACTCTCGGTTCTGTTCCAGTAGGATGCTGTGCTCTTCTTCAGTTCTTCAGCTTCTGTCTAGAGCAGATAAACATTGTTTCTCCCCAGCCAAAATAAAGTGAGTCTTACATTCATTCTAGGGTGTTTTTGATGAATGGTGACACAGAAAGGTGAATGTGGTGTTTGCTCCTGCTGGGTCTTCACTTCTTTCATGCCAGGCGAAATCTGAACTCCTGTGCTGCAGAATCTTGACTGTGGACTGAGATCCCCAGGGTATGGAGCCTCAGGTGTACACTTGCTGCTGCCAGGATTCTCTAGTCAGCCAAAGGGCTCAAGCGCAGAGCCAGGTGTCAAGATCAAAGTGGCATCTGATGCGCTATGATACCATTATCATCTGCAGGCTTGGTTCTGCTCAGTCCTGAGGTTTGCATGCACAGTTTCCCAGCTCTGGTAGTAAATGAGGAATGTGATGTCTCTTTGAAAAAACACAGGATAAACCTCTTCTCTAAAGAAGCTTTCTTTCTGTTTCTGTTCTCAAGCTGGGACCCAAAAAATAAGACCAGTGGGGAGGGAATACAGGACGGTTTTTACACATTATTTCTTGAAACTTTGGAATTAGTGATTAATGCAAAGTCTGGGTTTTCCTTGAAGGATCCTACAGTCTGTTGTCTACTGCCTTTTTTTTCACCTGTTGCCATGGACAGACTGGTGAATAACTGAGCACTGTGAAACAAGAGAGCAGACCCTTGGTTCCTAAGGCATTAATCAGCCCTAGTTCAGACAAGAGCATTTCCCTTCACTTCAGTTTTTCCTCCCTGCAGCATCTCCTGCCAGGATGTCCCGCTGCCTGCTGGAATTAATGTGGCTTAAATATCCCTCAGGATTCTCCTTGAGGTCAGGAACTCAGCCTCTGGATCCTCTTCAGTTCTCTTTTCTAGCCCCTGAAACTGGATGTTGCCAAGTGAATTTTGCTTGCCCATCCCATTCTTCATATTTTCCAAAGTCACCTCTCACTGGCAAGGAAAGACTTGGAGAGGAGAGGCAGAGGGGAGAGTCCAGGCCTGGATTGCCTCTTTCCCTCTGTAATTTCAGTCTCCCCCTCTCATCCCTGAGATAATTTTCTCAGTGCAGTGCTGTGCTACATCCCAAGCTGTTGGCACTTCCCAGGCCAGTGTGTTGAGCTGTCCTCAAGTTTTTCTTGCCCTTCATAAACAGTGATTTTTTATTTATTTGTTTCCAGATTTTTTATTTTTTTTTAGGGAGGAACACTGAAAACCAAGGAACTGTTCCTCTGTATTTTTTTGGTCCTTTTTAATTTTTTTTTCTCAACTGAACCTACTTTGCCCTTACCTCTTTCTATCCTATTCTCATCCCAAACTCAGAACTATTTCCCAAGGAGACACGTCCCAGACCAAACTGTACTGCATTTCCCTGCTTTCCACTGCCAATCAATTTGTCTATATATCTCACAAACTTTCTCAGGAAAATCGCCCTCAAGAGAATAACTTTTGACTTACGTTTTTCCTCACTGAAATCCACTCCAGCTCTTGCAGATCTGGCACTATCTGGTGAGTATGGGGGTTTTTTTCCATCCTCATTCACGAGGCTTTTTATTGCTTCCTTCCTTTCCTCATCATATTGTACCCAGTGAGTTTTAAAGACAGATTGACATCTCATTGTTTGTCAGAAAAACACTTGGCTTGTACTTGACATATTCCATATTTGTGCTATTAATCAGGTTATTCCTGACTGAAGCCTTCTTTGAGGTCCTCCAACTCATATTTGCTTTGCCTTGAGCATTGTTTTACCAGGTTGAAAATACAAGACATCCAGGACACCTCGTCCTTACACATCCACCCTACCACCCACCGTGGTCCCTTCGAGAAGAAGACCTCGACCTTCTCCAGTGGTGTCCAGTAAACCTGAAAGTCTCAGGTTTCAGCAGGGAAAAAGTTCAGCATTAGATGAACCCTCCAGGCTAATTAGTCTCCTGTTGAGATACGTGCAGGACAACTGGATGGGGTGGGTAATGAGTGTATCCTGCAAGAGGCTGTGGCTTGGACCAGTTCTCTTCATGGGGCTGTCTTGTGTGCCTGAACACTCCTTTTGGAGGCTTCTGTCCAGCTACTGGCCAGGCTTCCTCCCAGGAAGTGTTCTTCTTTCTTCTCTCATTCACAGAGCGCTTTGTAATCATGCATCACCCCTTTCCCAGACTTATACCACAGAACTGTGTATCATTGACCAGATGTGGTCTTAATATGACTCTTCTACCCTCAAACTCCTGAAATACTTAGGCTGGCACTGAGAAATTCCACAGGTTGTTCCTAACATTGTAGGATGAACAGCTGATCTTAAGACAGCCAGTTTCTTTGAGCAAGAAATTAAAGTGTTACTGCATTTTGCATTTCCCTAGAGACACAGGGGAAATGATAGAGTTTTGCTGCTGATTCATCAGCAGATGAATACAGTTTTGGGTGTTATGTTTATTTTCCCAAAGTGTTTTTTTTCTTTCCCAGACTCTCCCAGGTCCCAAGGTCGGAGCTGATGTCTGCACTCCGAGTGCATCCTGTTTGTCATAGAATCATTTAATTGCCATTTAAGAGAACTTATGCAACTGACCTTTAACATGACAGAGTCTCCCTGTTGCACTTAATTCCTTATGCTGACATATGAAAAGAAAGGAAAAAAAACCTCTTTTGGTTAATGTGAAAGTCTTTCCACAGGGAAGATGAAAAAGGCAGGTGGGGTGAAGGAGCTGATGGAGTTCAGAGTGGTTGGTAGTTACACAAAGACTTGGTTTGGATGTTGCTTGTTTCCAGGGAAAACTATAGTGCTAATTGTTCTGCAGTGAGGGGGAGGAATTTTTATGAAACGGGGGAAATAAATGAAGTTATGAGCAAATGTATTTTATTTCTAGATCACTGCAGAACAGCTCCATAAATCCCTTTCTGCAATCTCAGAACTCAGACTGTTTTTTGTCTGTAATCCTGTCAACCCAATTTTAATGAATAACGACCTGGCGATGCCTGACTGACAGCCTGGCAGGGGATTGGCTACAATGCCAACCTGGACCCAGGGTTATAGGACATTGCAACCCCTTCCTGCCTGGTCAGCCACAGTTTTCAAAAGTAAAGAATACCTGAAAAGGAATAACAAATACAATACATCACGCTTTCCAAGTAAACAATGGATTAGATGATGAGGAGAGTTCTAAATACCTGACACTCATGCTCTTCTTAGTGAATTGACTCTGAAATTCATCACATTTTGCCATGAGGCAAATAGCAATATACAAAATCTTATATGGAATAAAATCATAGCTCAAAATTTTCAGCAGTGATCTGGTAATATTCCATTCTACTGCATCTTTTCCATGTCACAGGCACAGAAGCTGCTGAAGTCCCTGTGCTGAGGACTTCGTGTCTTCATGTCTATCCTCTGAAGTTTTGAGATACCAGCTGCAATTAGGAGCCAGAGCTAATGGGTGGGGTAAAGAGCAAACAGGGGTAGATGGAGTTCAGCTATTCTTCATACGTGTCCAAGGCAGGGAGATAACTCACTAGGCAGAGAAAAAGCAAACCAACAAACAAACCTGAAAAAAACCCCAGCTTTCCTTCCTTCCGTGCATCTACTGAATGATATGAAGTACAACACACTGATACCAGTGTCCCTTGCCATGACCTGGATACCCTGTAAGTACTTAGGCTACTTTTCCCTTAAACTGGCCTCCCCTCAGACATTTTTGTTTTGCAACACACAGGCATTACCTCTGTATAGGTAAGTGCATATAGAGTTTGGGGGGAAAGAAGCATGCCTCTTATTAATTAAAAATCCAACAGACTTTCTGCTGAGAGTGTTGAAGATGGGAATTTATGCAGTGATATTTAGTTCATTTGTGATGTGGCTTCTCACCCCCTGAGAGCAGGAGCCATGGTCCATTTATCATCAGTCCCAAACAAACAACATGTATTTTTAGCTTCTTTCAGGGAAGATAAAAAATAGTTTGAGCTAGCATGACATGACTTAGGTGGGGACACTTTTATGTTTTTTAATTTGTTTAGATAATTGGGTCACAGGAAAGCACTCCTGTGAGAACCACTCTCATTCCCAGAGATCCAGGGAGGTGAAGGGGTGGGAGAGAGTTGAGATTATTGCTAAAATAAAACATCCTGTGCAAAAGAGCCATTGTCCACGTAGCACTAATCTTAAGGTAGTTTAGAAAGACGACAAAAAAGTTCAGCTTTAAGTCTGCCCTTTTTCATCACGTGTTTGAGTCTTAAAATAAATATCTATAGAGTCTGGCTTCATCTTAATATATATATACATCAGTATAGTGTGCCCCAGACTTGTTACATCTAGAGTTCACGTAGCAATTCCCCACTGGGCATTTGTGCACTGTCCAAATGGTCAGCATTTTACCACTACTATTTAGATTTAATTTTTATTGTATTTATTTTTACATTTTCCAAGTATCAACTTTTTACTTGGTTCTCATGAACAGTTTGATATAATCCCTTTTAATCTGTAATCTAATTACATGTACTGTGTTTCCATGCACAGTGTGTGCTTTTTGAGCTAGGAGCTTTAGACTCTTGCAGCCGAGGAGAAATTCATAAAAAAGCTCACCAAATGTTTTGTAATTACACATGATTTAATTAGGAATCAATTCACTTATTGAAAAAAAACTCCTCTCCTATTGTTTTTTGAACCTGGTGGTGGGAGCTCTGTGTGTGTGACAGTAACCTCAAATAATTAGCCTGGTGCCAAGTGAAGGCTGTTAAACCTCCATCACCCCAAACATCTGACTGAACGTACAGAGAGGATGTTTTAGCAGTGATTTCTGCCCTGACATGTTGCAAAAATGACTTCTGAAAATCAATGTGGAGGCAAATGTGTTTGAGTTTGAGCAACATTCTGCAACAGCCTGTCCAGAACAGGCACTTCGGCAGTGTGGTCTCTCTGCCCTGCTCCACACACTGCAGTGTTTCAGGATCAGGGACATGATCCAGTTACCAGCTCTGTTTGTGGCAGCACATGAGAATGTTTATGGATTTGTATTGTTCTCCCGCTTTGGAAAAATGCCATTTAAGAAATGCCACCTCCCACTTCCCCCTTCTTTTATGCATATAATATGAGAGGTTTGAGTGAAATGCCCATCCAGATCCCGGACAGCCATCACATCTAACCAGGCAGCACATGGAGGCTCTTCCTGGTGTTAGAGCTCAGCTTCAGAGGGTTCCTCTCCTTCCACTACTTGTGTCATGGGCATGAGACAAACAGCTCCATTTACTGTTTCTCTCCCATCTGTTCAAGGTTATCCTTCCCAGCTTCTTTCCTCTGCGCCTCCTCATCCACGTTCTGTTGCCACACATCTGGCTTTGAGCATGGACCCACTTCTTGGATCTGATCCCTAGCAGCTGTCTGCTGCCAGCGCTTTCCCACAGAGGACAGGGATGGGATCCAAAAGGCAAGGGGAAATGGAGGACAAGCTGGGAATATCCACAGCAGGTGGAGGTTAAGACAACTGATTCTCTACAGGAGCAATGTCCTTTTTCCTTCTTTCCCTTCAGCTCCATGAGTGTCTGACTCTTCACTATGTCTTTCCCATCCACTTCTTTATTATTTCTGAAAATGTACACTGCCTCCTCTGCCTCCTTACTTCTGAATAAGCTCTTTCTGGATACAGATTTATACAGCATGTTGTGTTACCAACATGGATCACTGGGAGCACATTCCAATAAACACACACCAAAGAAGGTGCTTACGGCGAGAATTACACATCCTGCTCAAACCATTAGGATTGAGACATTTCTTTCATTTGTCTGGTAGCTGATGCCAACAAGACGCAGCTTGAGAATTCAGTCCATGCAGCTCCCCCTCCATGCCTAAGCAGGATTTGTTCAGGGGTTATGAAGTGCAAGCAGCAGTGAGTGAGGGCTGAAAAAGAGGGAACATGGAAACTGGAAATGTGCTTTCTGTGTTATGTAATAACAACATAGTCACCTTTAGTCTCCAGGGCTGTTGGAAGAAACTTCCCAATGTCATTAAGGACAAATAGCTTCCTTTTGAGCTGGGGTAAGAGGGAAAGGCAAGAGAAAACAAGGTTTGACCAAAACCCACCTGAAAACTTGGGAGCCATTCTGATGCCTTCCACAGCTTTGGATCTGGTCTTCTTTTTGTCCTTTTGTGGGCTTGGCCTCATGATAAATCCCAGAGCCAGAGAGCTCTAGCAGAGACAGATAACCATCTTCTTTTCAGAAGCCTAAGACTGGGATATACAAATGTGCTTATTTTGCAGACGCCAATAGCTAACATATTCATTGTGTTCAACATACACAGTGCTCCGAAGCTGCTGCTAAAAGAGGACAGACATTTTATCTGGCTTATTATCAGCCTACATGTACTGGACAAGGATCCTAGGCTTTTAGCTCACCCTTGCTCTCGGTTTTATTTCAGCACATTGTCCTATTAATGATTGAGCACTATTTGAGCTGCATTTTGTTAAGTTGCCTGAAGGCCCTCTGGCATCAGCAAAGTAAATATACTTGTGGCGATATTATTATTATTAGATTCATGCTAATAAAAGGTTAACAACACAGCAGAAGGTCTTTAATCAGTCTACGCTGTTTAGCCAAACCCAAAGCTTTTTATTGGGATTTTTTTTCCTCTGGCCACATAGGGTCCTGTCCATGTGAGTGGAGAAAAAAAAAATCATCCATTGAGTGATTAATTTACATGGCTTTGTTTCCTTGATGAATTTTACTCCTTTTCTCTGCTACATAATTGGTCTGGAATTTCCTTCCCCTTACTCAGAATTTCACAGAATGAACCGCTAACATCCAGTAATAAACCCTTCACTGCATCAGTAACTTGCAGCAACCCATTGAAGTAAGATCCCAGTTCTTGGTTAGTGCAAGCTGAAGGAGATGGTCTGATGGATCAAAGTAAAACCAGGGCCAGCCAGAAACCAACATCATGTTGAAAACACGTGTGGGTAGCAACAAAGGAAATTCCCCAGGGTAATTAATGAATCTACTCAATGCTTTGTTTGTCTGTAAAAACACAACAAATGCTTCCCTACTTCATCAGGGCATTGTGAGGATAACTTCCAGTAAAATGTAGGCAGCCAAGCACTCCTAGGAGGGTGGTGACACATGAACTCCTTTGTAGAACAGCTCCATCCACTCCCTATTTCTCACCACCTCCTGTGTGCCTCGGTGGATTCAAATGTAACCATTTCCTTGCAAATGAACCTCAAAAGTGTAACTCTGAAATGGAGCCATGAAGAGAAACTTCAGCACCTACAGCATTCATAGAGTCAGGTCCCCCCTTTCAGTCACTGCCCAGCTGGGTTGCAGCTCTTGTTCTGGTCATCACACCACCTCCAGGGCTTGGGCACGTTTGCCTCCTTTTGGGATCCATCACACCTCACCTTTGCTGTGGTTTTGCTCAGGACCCTCTAGAGTGATGGTAAAGACATCCACTTTTCCTAGCTACTCTTTTGCTCAGGGAAACACATTCTTGGCTGATCCTGCACTTCAGACACACTTGCAGACACACACAGCCTACCTTTTATAAATCCAGTCCCCTGGGTTTGTTTTCCTCTCACACTGCCTCCATGTTCTTTCTGTCTTTTTTTTTTTTCTTTCTCTTTTTCAATTATTATTATTACTTTGTTTGCATGGCTATTTGCTGGGGAAATTCTGCTCACTTAAGGAGAATTAATTTTAATTCACACTGATTTTCAGTCTCACACCTTGATTTTGTAACTTCTATTAAAAAAAAAAATAAATCTGTGCTTCTGAGCAGCTCAGTGCTACCTACAACTGTCCTGAGCTTGAAAATAAGCTTGAATATCTCTCTGCAACTTATTGCTGTTTTAAACCTGAGGATTGTGCTGACAGTTGTCAGCTCCATAGGTTGTCTTTTTTCCTGGCAGTCCCAAGGGACAGTGGTGGTACAGCTGTGGGCAGGTATCTCCCCTGGTTCCCTATGGACTCTCCTCACCCTCCTATCTCTGCCCTGAAATAATTCCCCAGCGGCCTCTTGGTAAATTCAAATAGGGGGTGGTGTGTTGATGATTCGCACGCCTGTCTCCTATCTGGGTTCAGTGGATGCTCTCCAAGGAGGCCTGACTTCACCTCAGACATTAAAGCACTTTTTTTGTGCAGGGCTTTGCTACAAAACACAATGTACTCTAGAGGATGATGTGCTTGCAGTGGCGTGAATGCAGCATGGAGCAGAATTTCAGGGGAACCATATCCCTGAGATCTGAGGAGCCGGTGTAACAGGCCTCTTGAAGGACACTTTCAAGGGCATAGTGATTGTGTTTATACTCAGGTGTAGGAGAGATCCTGAGGTCAAATATGCAGTCTGTCCACATTACTTGTCTGTGGGAAGACCTTGGAGCTAATCTTGGTGCAATCTAGCTGATACTCCTGGTACAGCAGTGTGAACACCCTCAGCTTATCCCCTACAGAAATCTGGAGGTGCAGCCAAATTATCTGGCAAGAAACTAGGTAGTAATAACAGTCACTCCTAAAGACAGCCAGTCATTGCTGTGCAGAACCCGGGGGGAATTGCATTCTTACTGTGCAGCTGATCTAATTCCTGCCCCAGAACTGAACAACACAAAGTCCTTCCTCTCCCTAGGTCAGACCATGCTGACTTCCATGCACCCTGACAGGCCATGAGCCCTGGAAAGCTGCATTAGCACCCACAAGTACAAACCCACAAAATTACAGCAGACGTGCAGGAGCTGGAACAGACAAATGGATCTTAAGTTTGGTCTCTTCAGAAAGAACCCCAGAAAGTATGGCCCCTTCCCTTCCCTTCCCTTCCCTTCCCTTCCCTTCCCTTCCCTTCCCTTCCCTTCCCTTCCCTTCCCTTCCCTTCCCTTCCCTTCCCTTCCCTTCCCTTCCCTTCCCTGCCCTTCCCTTCCCTTCCCTTCCCTTCCCTTCCCTTCCCTTCCCTTCCCTTCCCTTCCCTTCCCTTCCCCCTTCCCTTTTTTTTTTTTTTTTTTTTTTTTCTTCCCTTCCCTTCCCCTCCCCTCCCTTCCCTTCTCATTATCCTTAAAGGAGTAGAAAAGAAGCTCACCTTATTTTTTTTTAATGTGAATAGGTGAGTCTAGGTGAACAATTAATATAATGTTGAAGACAAAGAAAAGTCTCCCATTTACTCTCCCCACCTCAGCCCCCATCTTCCCATCTTCTTATTTTCTGACCCAGGACTTTTCTGAGATGTCCTTTCACAGCCTCTCCCTTATTCTTTCAGAAACCCAGAGATATTCTGGAATTGTTGCTTTTAAATTGATTTTTTTTAAAGATTACATTTTAAAAGTATTTTATTTTTATTTCTTAAGAATATTTAGGCATTCTAAAGCCAGGAAAAAAAAATCCTCTAATTGCTCTGTTCCCTCTCATAGGCTAGAAAAACTCACTCAGTAATTCCCACTTTTATACTTGTAATTTTGTGGTTGGACCAGCATGCAAATTTTAAGACAACTCCCTGCATTGATTTTACCAAGTGTTTAGTGAATCTCTTGCAGTGGTTAATTATCTTCATGCTAAAAGTCAGACTTGCAGCTCATATTCAAGTTTACCTTCTGACTTCACCTTGCAACCACTGGATCTCCTGCCTTTGCTGACTAGCTTAGAAAAGTCTCCCCCCACAAACACATTCTCCCACTGTGTGTTTTAAGGTTGCTGTAGGATCTGGAGTGCATTACGCATGTTCCAAAGATACCAGACAGGGCTGTGCCTCCCATAATGTTCTTGCAACCCAGAGGAGAGGGGAAGGAAAATGAATAAAAATGGAAATGTATAAAAAAAAAAGTGATGTATTATAAGTCTTTCAAAATCTGAGGCCAGACCTCATGAGCACTTTGCCTCATCTCCAGTAAGTGAGGGGTTAAGCTCAGTTCTGTGTCTCTGCTACACATTAAAGTCAATCTGTCTACCCAATTTAGAAACTGAATTTATTCCCTGGAGCTGAGGTAACTTGGAAGACTGAATCAGGTCTCAAGGTAAGCCTGGAGTGCCTTAATGCTTTGTAAAATAAGAGTAGAACTTTGAATAAGGCATTGGTAAAATACTGCCTTTTGGCCATTGCTGCCTCCCTCTGCAGCTCTGGCTTGATGTGACAAAGGCAAGTAGGGGTATTCAAGTGGGGGTGGAAGACAGAGGGAAATTTTATGACCTTGTCTGCTTCTCCTGCACCAGAAGGTTATCATAGACTGAGCAGCACCTTTCTTTCCACATGTGAGCTCCTTGATACACTTTGGCTTGGCTGCCATTGCTCCATCCCAACTGAAAGTCAGCAATGTGCTCCTTTTTGGGGTGGTAGGCCAGCATGAGTCTCTTGGAGGAAATAAAAGACATGTACTGTTAAGTGTCGGAAAAAGACCCAGGACAATCAGTTCACCTAAAATGTGTACATATAGGTCCTTTCTTCCCAAACAACTCATCTTTTAGCTGGCATTAGTAAATCAGCAGCTGGGCTGTCAGATATGGAAGGAAATGGCAGCTGAATGCAGGCTGAGCTGTACATGGATGGCACTGGGTCCAGTTAGCTGGGAACAACTGGCAAAACTCAGGTCACAGGAGAAGATGAACAAAGAAGGGATATTACAGATGAGGCAAGACATGCACTGGCAAAGCTGCTTGGTTTCCTGCAAAGGGACTGAACAGTGGTGAAACTGTCCATGGATGTGACAGCCAGCTTCAGGCAGGGAGATGAGAAGTGGTCATTGCACACTGGAAGGGAGTCTGCTTTCCTCACTTCCCAGTGCCAGGTGCTGTCCTTGCTGTAGGGAGTCACAGCTCCACATCCAACAGTGCAGCTTAGAGAAAGCAGTGACTTCCCCCAGCCTCCCCAGTCTGTCCTGGATCAGGGCCATCACCTTGTTGTGGTGGTGGGCCTGAGTTTGTTTTGACTCCAGCCTGCTGTTGCTAGTGTGACCTGGAGCCTTACTGGCCATTTCCTACTGAACTCAAAGTTTCCCAACCCAGCCGGACAGCAGGTAAACAGGAGGAAGAAATCTTTAACAGAGAGCCTTGTCAAGGCTCTGCTGGATCATCCAGTGAGCACTGGAGAACTTGGCAGGAGAAGAGTCACAGAGTTGGATCAGGGCTATTAGTTTTTTGCTAACTGCTCCTGACATTTCTCTTCTCACACAGATGCACAGCATTCAGAGGTTTTGCCAGAGGTTCCTCTACGCAGGTTCATGCCTCACTCTTTGACTGTTCATTGACACAAGCCTTGAAAGGGAAAAAAATTAACTTAATTGCACTAGGGTGGAGGGGGAGAGAAAAGAAAATAATATTAAAAACATAACTGCAACCCACAGGATCTACAGGAGATGTGGAATAGGGAAGGGTGTGCTTGAGCAAATGCTAGGATGTCATTTGGCCAGACATTTATACCTCCAAGGTCACCCAAGAGTTTTGACTGAATAATAAATTTTTTGTATCTTATCCTGAAACCTGGGAGAAACAGCAGGGGTGGAGGAGTAATAGAGAGGGAGGGAAAAGGGGGGCTGTGGGAAAGCAACTCAGTCCTTACTGCTCTAAACCCTGTGGAGCCTGATAACACAAATATTTGCAGATCCTGGCAGTAGTCTGTGTAACACAGAGTATGTGACCATCTTAAGACTGATCCCACATTTATTTTTCTTTAATTGCTGGATGTTGCAGCCTGTTGTCCCAGGTCCTGCAGCAGCAAGAAATAAGAAGCTGGAATCATGAGTAGTTGAACTCTATGTTTCCAAAACTTTTGCTGCTGACTCCTCAGCTTGACAGAGAAGATGGTCTAGGGAAGAAGGAATTGTAAGGGGAAAACTTCCCACTAAGGACATTGGTCTTTACCAGTAGGATTATGAGAAACTGTTCAGTAAGGAACTGGAATTCTGATACTGGTATCTTAAAGGGAAAGAATCAAGTCTACATTCTTCCAAAATACTCTTTCCCCTAAAAATTAAAGCACCATCCCCTCCAAAAAATACCTTCTAACACTGTATATGAGGGGAAAGTGGTATCAGGGCACACTTGTGTGCTGCCACCACCTCTCTGCCTCATAAGACAGGTAGAGACAATTCCTAAGATATATATTAGAGTAATTTGTCTTGCCTTTGACAGGATAAATACCCCAGATTCAGAAGCTTTTTTTAACTCTCTGGTCCTACAGTATCTCCTGCAAAGTGTCGTATACATTTTGCTTCTCTAATCAAGGAGGAAAAAGCTGTTTGATTGAACTTGGTCTGCTGAATCCAAGTTGAAAACCCAGAATGAATCATGCTAAGGGATAGCAACCAAACAAAAGCCAGCAGGGAGCTCAGAGGTTAAACCCAGGCTGCAGCATTGAGTAGTACTGCAGTGGCTTTATGGTTTCTGCAGATCTGTCCCATGTCAGCTGCCTACTGTAACAGTCCAGCTCACACTTCCCACCAAAAAAATATGTGGATCTACTATTCAGTGGCCCTGTAGTACAAATTGCTGTAAGGACATGTGGTGCCACAGAAAGCTTGGGTAAAAATCTTTCTAACTCTACTCTGTGCCTTTAATGTTGTACAATGGCTTTTAATGCAGAAAAGAGTATTTGTGTTTGTAAGGAAAAAGAGGAAGAGATAGATAAGGGGCTTGGGATGTCAAAGATCCTTATTGTAAATGAAAGCAATTCAGTAAATGAAAGCAAACAGTAAACAGTTTACTTTTGTGGAAAAGGGGGCAGAAATGAGTGAGGGCTTTCTCCTCTCTTAATGGAATGGGTGCTTTCTTTATAAATACATTACAAAAATGTATTATACATTAATGTATAATGTATTTAGTCTCTAAAATACATTACTATTTACAAATTTTTCTTTCAATATATTTAATTTACATTTCTTTCTGAGATGACATGAATCATGCAATCAAGACCAGGAACTATCATCGAGAAGTTCCCTAAAAGACAATACCTTTATTTTTATCACCACTGCATTATAAACAGATAGATCACATCAGCAAAGGGAGTTACACTGAGGTCCGTGTCAGTAGATTCTGATGATTAGCACAGGCCAGCTGCTGACTGTGAGATCTGCTGCTGTCCACGTGTAAGACCCTGACTGAGGTGTAATATCTCAGCTGAGACTGAAATCTGAACCGAAGGACTCGAATCAAGCTCCAGTGGAAGGCTTTGTAGGTGTGATCCAAATCTCTTCAACTCTGTAGAGAGTTTCCAAAGCTGAATGGAGTCAGACAGCAGAATTGTTTGTGCAGGTTCAGGGTATAATGACAGCGAAGAGTTTTGCTCAAGTGAAAAACCTTAATGTTGCCTCTGCTAATAAGAAGAGCTAGTGCAGGCTCCCACATGAGGCCTAATGACCTTGAGCGAGACCCTAATGCCTTCAGATTGTCCCATTTTTCCTGGAAAATGGATTCAGACCTAGGCAGTGTCTTATATTCTTTGTGGCTCCTTAGAAAATGGCCATAATCCCACCTTGACTCCAGAGAGAAGCCTTCTGAACTGAAAGGAAATTGTGCATTACTCTAGTGGTCAGTCCTCGAGTTGGAGAAATGGAGGCATTGACCAGCTTTCTCTTACATTTGTGTGAACTGTAGATGCTCAGCTGTTGTCTGAGTAAAAATCAAGTTGCTACTCACTGCAGCCAGGTGTTAGTACAAAACTTGAGGTGCCTGGGCCCTCAATGAGTTCCAGAGGCTGGGGACCCAGCTGTAGTAGTAATCAACAGCTATACAGGACCAGGTAGTAGTGGGCTTGAATAAGAGTAAGAACAAATATTGCCTGCTGCTCCTACTCAAACTGGTCATCAGAAATAACAACTACTCAGAGGAACATGAGAATCACCCCACAGATTTCAAATAAGCTTGTGGTTTGATCTTTTCACATGCAAACACTACCAACCATGGCAAACCTTCTGGAAATAATAACAGCTTCAAGAGAAATTCTGTTCTCTGTGGTGTGCAGGACCAGCTTTTCTCCCAGTCTTCCACAGCAAACAGGGACATAAAATGGCATATTCAAATCAGAAGACAGTGGGGAATTTTAAAACACAGGATAGTAACATGAGTAATACAGCTCCAACTCTGACTTAGCATCAGTGACCACTTCCTTAGAAGGTGGGTGTCTTCACTGGAGAGTCTAAAGAAGCCTGAATCTTTAGAAGTAATCACAGCTTTAATACTTGTATTACAAATGCTTTGCAAGCAACCACCTTCCTTGGGTGCTGTTGGGTAATTATTTGCTCTTAATTGTGGTTCTTGTGAAAGAAAATAGAAGAAGTGAGGAATTCCTTTCTTTCATGATCTTCGTCAGCCTGTCAACTTTGGACTTCTACTGACTCCTTGTCCTGCTGGACAAACTGAGACTCATTTAAACTATGTCCAGTTCAATAACATCAGCATTAGATGGTGGGTTTGGATGAGGAGCTGTCATTTCCTGCACCCAGACAACGGCCAGGCACCATCTGAAGGTGTCCTTTAAAAGCTCCTATAAAATAATATTGCGGTTAGTTTGAACTCCAGGCCAGTCCAGAGTACTCCCCTAGCTTTCTCTCTCTGCTTCATTCTGGAGTCTGGTTCATCTACCACATGCAGTTTTTGCACAGCCTGAACTTGCTTGCTAGAGGTCAAACACTGATGCTTTTATTTCTGCCTCACCCCTCCTGACTGAAGAAAGAATAAATATTTGCTTAAAATTAAGCCCATTTTGGTCTGGAACTTCAGCAACAAAACTGTTTGGACGCTCTGCAAAAGAGGAAAGCGTCCAGCATGCTTTGCCTTCCCCCTCCCCATCACCCTGGGATTCCAAAAAGACTCAAAGTATTTTGCACAATATTTGAAAATAAATATTGCTCATCTTTGAGCTGATAGTTTGGAGCCCAGACGGGCTCAGGATTTATAACGGAAAGAGTGATGCAAGCTTAACGCTATGTGATCCGTGTGTCGCTACCATCCAACAACCAGCTCCTGTCCAGTCTCCTGCTTGCATGAACAGTCATTTTCTTCCAAAATATCCCAAGGTTCCAAGACACGGTTCTGATTAACTCCTTCCTGAAGGGTTTGGACCCCAACTGTGGTCAATTATTCCACCTGGAAGGACCAGTCAGTAACAGATAATATTTTATTATCATTTTTCTTTAGACTCCTTCTCCTCATTAAAGGACTTGCTTTTTTTCCTAGTGCAAATACATTTTCTTGAGATCTAGCTAAGACTGGGAAAAGGATCCAGGGAGACAAATTATGGTGTACCATTATTAATTTGGAGGTGGAGGAAGACAGAGAAAAGTCATCCATCACTCCCAGCCCTTTCTAAAGAGAGCCATCATGACTTGCCCACAGGCCTAATAATCTTCATCATTTTGAAAGGGAAACATCCCGCAAGGAAAAGTCAGGGAAGCTGGAGCTATTGAACGAGCTGATCTATAAAGATAATTCGTTCCATGTTTCTTCAGTCTTGACTTGCTCAATGGTTTGACTCATGAGAGCAGAATAATGCCAAGGTGTTATGGACTGGAAGTGCAGCTCCCTGCAGATAGGGATTTGGCTGGAGCCTGAGCAATTACCTAAGAGGAGCATCCTGAAACTGAACACAAAGCTTCCCACAGAACCCTGCTTCAGTGATCAGATCCATCTGAGACTCTTCCTGCCCCTGGCCCATGGCCTCATAAAAGACCATGTGAGTACACGTGAACCACATGAGGAGAGAGAGAACAGGGTGAGAAATGCCCCAGTGCAAGCCTGTCCTTGCTCCCCTCTCTACTCTCCCACCCCACCCTGAGTTGAACCAGTGGTTTTCCCACAGCAAAGCTGACTGTGAAGGCTGGGGAGGATAAAGGGGAGAAGGGGAAAGACAAGCCCGGTTCCAGGGAGCAGGTGGAGCCTGGTGTCATGCGCAGCCAGGCACATGACCGTGCCGATGTATGCATTACCCTTTATAAATAGCTGCGAGCAGATGTTCAGCCAGCAAGTGGCTGTGCTGGTTGAAGCCATTACAGCTTGCAGATGCTTGGCACAGCCCTCCAGCCAAAGATTACCTCTCCTGCAGCTCTGCTGGCAGTCAGCTCTGCTGCAAGCAGAAGTCATCTGGATTAGCTCATACCACCTGGATCAGCTGCTTGAGCAGCGCCGGCTGACTCTGCACTGGGGCAGATTAGGGAGTGCTCACAGCATCCTTTTGGTTGGTAGTAACCAGGGGCCCGACATGCTCACAGAGGGTGTCTTGCCTTGATCTGACCCACATGTGCACTTGGAAAGGCATGACCATTTTTTGTAAGCTCAGAAAGAAGATTGTGTGATAAAAAGCTAGAATATGTGGCCAGGAGCTTTTATTCAGCCATCAACTTTCTGATGATTTCGGAGCTCCTCTAACATCATCTCTTCCCTCTCCTTTTTAGTCTGGCTGGTAATTCTTGTGCAGGAATTGCCCTTTTTTATGACTTGTGCAGCTTCTAACACAATGGGAGACCACCTGTATATCTAAATCTGACCAGCTGAAAGAAAGGTGAGCAGGCACTTTTGCAGGGGGGTCATTTGGAGTTAACCTTTATCTTGTGCGTGCAGAACATGTCACAGCTGGGCAAAACCTTGTTCAGCACCTTTAACTGCTTCCATGGTATACCACAGAAGAGTAGCTTGGTCACAACCCCCCATCTCTTTTCTGTGTCTTATACATCCAGCACTACATTCATGTGCACGTAAAGGAACAGCAGACCAATGATGTGAGCATATGCTGTGCTGGCACATGTATGGTGAGATACGTAGATGTGGGGAAACATATGCTGATGTAAATAAACCTTGCAAAGTGCCAGAGCACAGGGTGAAACCCCCCAAAAATTTAAACAGACAAGTTACAAAAACTGCAAGTTGGGAGGTATCTTGTGTTTTCTCTCCCTTTTTGTTTTTTGGCCTTTTGAGCCTACAGCGAAGTTGGTATCATTTACTCTCTGGCTGGACTCAGATAACAACAATATAACTCCTGATTCCCAGCCTCAGCAGTACCATTTTTGCTTTTTTAAAACCTGGAATCCAAATTTAATTAGCACAAAAATTAAAATGAAAATAAACCTGAAGACAACTGAACTCTGGGTCACAAAAGCAGAAAGCTGATTGACAGCAGAGGAGGATGAGGAGTTAAATGATGCAATTAACTTCCTGCTGATTCCTCCATTCACTTATGGGGGGTTGTTTTATAAAAAATCAACTATGGTATCAGTATGGATGCTCAGGCCAAAGCAAAATATAAACTTGCAGACACATAGGAGAGAGATCCTGATGAATTCCCTGGGAGAGATCTTGGGAGCCGTAGCCAAGCCTCACAAAGCAGTGAGCTCCTGACATGCATCCAAGCGATTCAAGTATATTGACTTGCCCAGTGCTGTATTTGCAAGCTGGAGCTCTTCTGTGGGATATCAGTTGCTACCTCAAAGCCTTGAGAAAACCTCAAGTGACTCTAACTGTCCTTGAAGATTAATATATGTGTAGAATAATAGCTCCACTTTGACACATGAAACAACATTTTGTCAAGGCATGTGGCAGAGGAAGGATTGGGATGCTAAGAAAAGAGGGAAAGAAATGGTTTTAATAGATCCCATGAGCCAGCACATGTTGGTTCACTTACATGGCTTCACTCCCCGTGGAGGGCTCTGCATAGTCACACTTCTGCTTGACCCACAGACTGAAGGAACAGGAAATACCATTGGGTCAGACACAGACAGGTGGGTTTTCTTGCCATGAGCACTGTCCACTGGCTCACAGAGGCTTCCCTGCTGTCACAGCCGCATGGAGCATGAGTCTGCCTGGGGCACCCTTGTGTGCACACAGGATCCTTCTGCTCAGTGTGTCTTCCACACACAGGATACTCCAACAGAAAGAAAACAACTGCACAGATATTCTGCTGCAAGTTTGTGGTCTCAGATGATCCTTGCTCCTGAAAGCTCTTCCATTGCTGGAAATCTGATAAATAAAGAGAAATCCAGGATTACTATGAAGCCACCTCCTACATGACATCAAAATAGTGTTTCAAGTCTCCATGGGAAACCTTTCTATTCAGCCTTGAAAAGGGAGAAGGGCTGGGATTAGCGGTCCATTGAAGTCTGATTTTAATCACATGAAGAAACAAAGCAATTAGTAGCAGAGCACCTTTCCCCTGATGCCCTTCCCAGGGACCTGCAGCCATTGTACTACTTAAGCATGAGCCCCTTGGAGGAGAAAAGGTGTCCAGGTTGTGGACACATTCTCTATTTTGAACCACCCAGGAGTAAAGCTGCTTGTGTAAAAGTTCTCCAACTTCTTTTCAATTTGACTGAAACAAAATTGCAAAGACCTCGTTATTTAATTAGTTTACAAATCCAGCTCCTTGTGGCTGAAACGAGCAAGGGAACGTGCAATGGGAGAAGCTGTTAGCAGGAGAGGTGTGACAAGTTCAAGGGAAAATGATTTCTACCATCAGCACAGCTGCTGGCAGAGGGCACATCTGTCTGCACTATTAATCTCTATTGGGATTGTCAGTGGGGTGCTGTGGGGCGGAAGCAGTTCTCTCTGAAAGCCAGGAGATTATCTAGTGTGGCTTCTAGCATTATACAAGTCATAGTTGTTAGCCTGAAATGCTCTCATAGAGCATATTTACCTCTCCTTCTGAAGAAGAGAACACAAAAGCATTTGGGGACTTAAGGTTGAACTGGGGACAAGCTTTCAAGATAGCCTTAACTTCATGAAGTCTCAGATTTTGGCTCTGGAGGGCCGTCTGCCCTCCAGGAACTGGATTTAAAGTAGATTTCAGCACATGTAAAGCACTGCCCCCCTGCCTCAACCCTCCTGGTGACAACTGCAGGAGAGAGGATCCTGTCTGTGCCATGGCACGTAGCATTGACGTGACTGTCCCAGCCCAGCTTGCCAGCTCAGAAGGAGAGCTGAGTTTGTGGTGAAGATGGGCATCTGCTGACTCTCTGCACGAGTGCTGGAGCCCGGCCCTGGGGGATCCGCCAGTGCCTTCTTCTGCAGTTGCTCTTGTGAGAATGAAACGAAGATGTTGGATCTATCAGCCTAGTTCCTTTCATGAGCAATAAATTCACAGTGAAAGAAGCAAAAACAAAGCTCTTCTAAATCTGTTCTACTTTTCAGCCTAAAAGAAAAGAGGAAAAGAAAGAGGAGGGTTTAGCTCAAGAAGGATTTCTTCTGGACCTTCTCTGCAATGGTAGGAAAATGCTCTGAAATCATGCTTCCTAGAGATGCAGAGCTTGGAGCCCACAGAAGGGCTGCAGACCCCAAAGAATAGCCAATTACACAACCAAACAAGCTATTAATAGCAGTCATTCATGTTGCTTTTAGCTGGAAGATCATCACAGTACAAGACCTCCAGGTGCTGGCCTCAAATCACCCTCCTCGCCTCTATATGGGAGAGGAGACTGAAGTACTGAAAGTGTGCTGGAACTGTACACAGCTGGGTTGTGGGGCTTTTTTTACAAATAGTAAATCGGTTGCTCCAGATCTGGAGCAGAGCACAGGTTTCTTGAAGTCTGGATCATGACACAACTCACAGTTTCTCCCCTTGTCTGATGTGAGTGCAGAAGTCCAGCTGCAATCTTGCAGGGCTGTGCCCTGGCCACTTCTGTTCCAAAGGAACAGTGGGGTTTTACACCATCAGGCACATGAATTCAACCACACTACTTTGAGACCAGGCAGCCTGTCCCTCTGGTACTGCCTGTTGCTCTGTGAACTTATTGCCTTAATTAGGACTTGTTCAGAGATCTCTGGCTTGCCTTTCGTTGCTGGGTGGAGACATGCCGTGAGCTAGGGCTTTTTTTGGGTTTGAGTTTTTCCCCTCTTTCGTTCCAGCAAAATTACAACAATGCCTGTTTCATGTTGTTCCATGGGGCTTCCCTTTGTAAAGAAAACTCATCAGCCTTGCTAATATAATCACTCAGTGATGCCATGTCAAAATGTGATTAAATGAATAACCACAGTCTTTTCAACACATCTCTCTGAGCAAACAGATGTTTAGAAAGAATGCAATATGTTGCAGGAAAAAAAGTCAGCAAGCAATAATGTCTAAGCAGTTAGGGCCTGGAGTGTCATGCTACGGGCATGGCCACTGCAGCCAATGGGGAGAAATGGAGATAAAACTTCTTCCTGAAAATTCCAAGTTGTCAACATCATTAACTCTCAGATCCTGGCCAATTTCCATCTCACTGCCACCTCCCCACCCCTCCTACAGTAGTGACGTCCCTTTCAATTTGTGGGTTATTTTATGGGTTTTCCAACGAAGGCACTGATTGTTAGAAATGTCCAAGAGAAGCTTGTCAGAGGTGAACTATTTTATTGCAGTCACGATTCATGTTCCTCTTAGGAGAAATCCACAGAACTATGGCTGGAAATCATGGACATGTAGTTGCTGTAGAAGCACCAGGCTTCAGAGCTTCTGTGGAGCCTCTGTTGGTGGCAAAATAGACACCATGACCCCCTCCATGGGAAGGAATGGAGTATTTAATACAGGAATTTCACCTTTTGGGTATAAAGGATTTAAGTCACAAGCCCAATTGAAAAAAAAAAGGAAATTAACTACAGTTCAATCCATCTAATGCAGCCTCTTCTGTGGCCTTGGTGTCAGAAATATATGAGCATTTCAGAATGTTTGCAGGATATTTCTCCTCTTAGTACTCATTGTTGTTAATTGTCCATTTTACAGAGGACAGTTAAAAGTACAGCTCTCACATTTTGCTGTTTCTTCCTACCCTAATTTTAGATGTCTACAAGTGCCACATGAAGTTCAAGATATCAGAGGTATCCAAGATACTAGGTGTCCAAACCTTTTGCAAGGAGTGGAGAGAAGTCACTATTAGAGGGTGATTTCCCTGTCTAGCCATAAGTGTTTATCATTTCCCTGGGCATTCCCTCATTGGCCCTGTCATGATTTTTTACATCTTCTTGTTAATGCATCTTCCTGTTCAAGGAGCTGATATTTGCTAAATGAGATGTGGGATTCCTCTGCTATAGCACTTGCTGCTCCCTCATCTAAAAACAAATGGATACTGTGTTAAGGATACAAGTATCCTATGGGATGCCTGACATTCTAGACATATAAAATAATGGTGAGGATGATTACTAATGAACCCGAGGAAGTTCTAGGAAAGAAAATTATGACAAAAAGATGTTTGTTTATTCCCAGCTGAGCTCCCACAGGGTCAAAATATCCCACCCACAAATCCCTGGTGTGTTCACATGTCTCTACGTTAGTGTAGAAAAAAGATAAGGTGGTGCCAGTATTTCCATTATGCTGCTTCATTTGCAGTTTTGAAAGTCAGCCATAAAGAAAAGCACCCTGGAAGACATTTTGGCAGATGGCATCCTGACTCGTGAGTGACTCTGGTTGATTTTGATTTCCATTTATATTTTCTGACATTTTTTTTCTTAAAAATAAGACAAGAAAATCACTTCAGATAAACACAAAACCCAAAACACTATGACACAAAAGCATTACTATGGGCTACAAGACCTCTTAGCAGGAGAGAAAAATAATGATGTGCAAATATCTGAAGATCATCCAAGAAGAAAGATCAGTCATTCAGGGAGGTCCAGGGTGGAGGGGGGCTAACGCAAGACATAGAGAATTAAGAGCAGTGGGTTGACGCTTAGCAAAGGAAAAATAGCTGGAGGAAAACTTTCCTAAAAGTGGACTAGTCTCCCAAGGCAGGAGATGGAAACCTGATTGTTTGAGTCACGCAGCCCTGGCCTGGCCCTGTGTCTGAAGGACTGTCGTGGTGAACTATTCTACATGGGCAGGGAGAAGCCTGCGTACCTTGGAGATTTCTGTTCCCCACTTGGATGACTCACTTCAAAGTGCAGGATGAATTTTAAGCTGGTGGGTTAAACTGAGCAATGCTGGCCAGGATACATGTCTCTGCTAGGAGAGTAAGACCTCATTGCTTAGATAGTGCTAAAATTTCACCTGCTCCAAAAGCATACCAGAAATCATCAGTTAAGCCATCTTTACCCATCAGCACAAAAGAAGCACAGAAAACATTATCTTCCCTTCTTACAATCCTGGCAGCTGCTGAATGTTTATGGTGTAGAAGAGATTGTTTGTTTGAAGACATAAAATACACAGGAATGGAGGAGAGAAAGATGGTTCAGTGCCTGGGAAGGCTGCGGGTGCAACTTTTAACAGTCCTATACAGCACTGTAAGAATTTCAAAAAGCTTCTCCGTTCAGGAAACTGAGTCACACCTACAGCTCTCCCTTTCTCTCTCCTTGCAGTTGCCTTATGTGCTGTTCAGGACAGGAATCTTCTCCAGCTCAGGTGAATTGTATCTTCTCATTGACCCTTAAGTTGGCAGATCACAGAGCTGCTCTAGTCTGTTTAATCCAAGCCTGATTCTACTCCTGGCCTGAGACATTTTCTAGGTGCAAAGCAGAGTCTCCTTTTCTTTGAAGGCTCTGCTGTAACTCAGCCAGTATGAAAATGGATCCCAGTACAGAACCTTCATTTTCACCTTTCCTTTTCATTAACAGCTTTTTGGAGGGCATCTCTACAGCTGCTGCCTTCCTCCTCTGCTGCTGGTAACCGATGGAAACAATTGCTCATGCTTGCGCTGAGTGGACACTCTTATTAATTCCAGCTCTAAACACAGAAATTGCACATTCTTTAGGAAAATGGGACTGATTCCGGTTGCACATCTCAGTTACACTTCCATACCAGAATGACACTTTGGGGTGTGAATGAGATCAGTGTCCATGTACACTGGAGCAGGCTCTGCTGTACTCCAGAGCTTAGGATGCTGGTATGGCACGAAATGCTTTTTTAGGCCAGTGGGCATCTCGGGAGCAGCTGCCACAGGTAGGGAAGGCAGGTGAGTCAGGGCAGGGCTGTTGTTGTAGGGCAGGCCAGAAGGCTGGGGTCTCAAAGACCCTATCCTTGAACAGAAACCAAAGTGGAAATCTGAGGTATTCCCCATGGAGGACTGAGTTCAAGGGTCACATGGCTCAGAGAGGTTTATCCAGACCTTCTCTGAAATCCGACACAAACTTGGCCTGTTTGTTTCCATGAGGAGAGCATCTGCACGCCTTTTTGCAAATCTCCCAGCAACAATGATATAAATAAAACCCTAGACTACAGGGCTGTCCTGACAACTTGTCCTGCCCTTTCTTACAAGGGGGGCTTATTCCATGTAATAGTACAATCTACATGACATTTTTGTGTCCTTTTTTTTCTTTTTTCCTTTTTTCTTTTTTTTATCTTGGAAAGGAATAAGGAAAAGCTCTACCAAGGTAATGATTAATGCAAGGAATCACATCCTCACATATTGAACAAATAAATATAAGCTAATATAAATAGAAAAAAACTCTTGGAATTTGTCAGTCCATGGTCTTATTATCTTGAGCTCCAAAGCCAAAATTGCAGACTATGGTTTACAGATGCTTTTCCCTCTTTCCCTCTCCTCCTCCTCTTCCTTTTCCTTTTTTTGCTTGCTTTTTTTTCTTTCTTTTTTCCCTCCCTAAGGCAGCTCAAAGGAGCTTGTGGCTCCCTTGCTAGGAATTGCTCCTCTGACAGAAACTTTGCTTCCCTTTTCAAATGAGTTTGGCAAATGTTAGTGAAAAGGTTGCTAGTAAATATTCTTTGAAAACATTTATGGGTTTCTGAGGGTGCATGAAAACTGTTCAGGCTGTAGTTCACAGAACTTCTACCCCACCAGAGACCTGGGAAATTCTTCACTATGTTTTTTGTTCTGTTCACAGGATGCTTGAGACACTACTTACTCTTGAGAAGTCCTACACACAAAAAGAGAAAGGAAAAAAGGAGGGCAAAAATAATCTAAAAAGGATTCATGTTTTTATCCCTTTTTTCTATCTGGTTATCTGAGCTTAGAGGAAATTACAACCAGTCTTCCTAGATACTTAGGTCCTCAGCTCTTAGGGTCATGGAGATGAGACATTTTGTTTGAGATCCTTGATAAATGGTTTCAAGGAGACCTTCCTACATGGTACACTTTATTTTGGTTTGGTTATTTGTAGCCCCAAACCAGACCCTTAATTTGTTTGAAGTATCTTTTTTCTAATTTTCAAATGGCACCAATCTTTCTTGGGTGAATTTGGGACTACTCAGAGTCTTCACTGAGACTTTAAGTCTGAAGAAACACGGGATAAGTGGAGGTGTTTGTCAGTCCACAGCTGTTCCCTGGGCCAGGCCTTCAGATTTGGATCAGTGCTGTAGAAGCAGAAATCTCTGTGGCAGCCATCAGTAGTGAAAAAACTGAATTTTCAACTCCCAGGTTTCTAGTCTTTCTCCTTTACTCCACAGGCACGAAGAAGGGAGAAGCTGCTGAACCTGCTCCTGCTTTAGGAATTCATGAGGCTGAACTGGTGTGGCAAAATCTGTGTTTTTCATTATCAGAAAATTTTCCTCTACATAATATTCATTCTCCCCGAATTACTCATTAAAGAAAAAAAAAATAATTCCCACAAACAACTGATTGTTCAGCAAAGAAATATTAACCAAAAGCTCTTCTATATCAGATGTTTTCATTGCATTCCTCTCCCTTCTTTGCTCCTTTGTGAATTGCATTTTGGTAAGAAAGACCTTTGGTTGTCAGTCCCTCCAGGATCTCGCATGACATGAGCATGATAGGTGTCAGCTCCCTCCTCAGCTCCCTCCTTTCTGGGCCAATTGTCAGGGTCACAGAAAGCTCCCAGGGCACTTGGCAATCTCCTGTAAGAGATATCATCTGGGAAGACATGAGAACCACTGGCCAAAGCTCCAAAAAAATCTGAGCCCATTTCAAGGTTTGAAGGGGAAGCAAAACAAAAAAAAAACCCTGCACTTATTCCCAATGTTTCTGCTGACTCAGCATCCAGACAACTGGAGATTTCTCCTTGACTTGGAGCGATGTGTCCAAACATAAAGCCTGGACCCGGCCACACTTCTGTGTTTAAAAAAGTCTGTAACCAGACCTCCACTCTACAGCTGGCCCCAAGCCAGTACTCACAAAGTGGAATGAAACCTCTCTTTGATTATTTAATACACCCCAGAAACTAGAGCAGAGCTGATCATAGTCATGGATTTAGATGGGAATATTAGGGGACAAAGAGTACACCCCACACTGGGCAGTAATACCAAAGGGCAGCAAATAACATTGCAGGGTCATAATTACCCACATTCAGGGAAAACCCAAAGTCCCTGCTTCAGCCAGGGACTCATCTTTCTGTTCCTCACAAATCAATCAGGGTCTCCAAGCAAGACACAAGTCTCCCCAGATTCTGGTGTGAATGTTGGGGATTCAGCAGAACTGTGCTCAGATTTCAAGCTCCAGGAGATTTCCATGTCAGTACTTTTGCTAATTCAGTCCTTTTTCTACACTTCCCTCACAGCCCTCTCCCATAAGTATTTCATCTGCTGGAGCTGGCCACATAATCAATTTACCATCCCCAGGCTTGGCTGACTTTGATAAAGAGGATTTAGGGGGTTAATTTGAGCCCTCATATTTCTGAGGGGACGCTATACTTAGGAAACTTTCTGCAGTGCGCTTCAGCACGGATTAGTTGTTCTACTTCCCATAAAACCTTATGTCTGCCAGCTTGCCTGGGATTAGAAGTAAAATGGAGTGTGTAGATCCCATTGCCACAAATAGAGCTTCTGCACTAGGGCTGCTTTGCTTGGGATATGAGCCAAAGTTATAAATATTGAGGGCCTGATTTTTCAGTCCATCACAGTTGCAGTATATATATATATATAAAAGTGTGTGTGTATGTGTGTACATATATATACGTACATAGATATGTGCTTATGTCTGTGACACTTCACACCCATGGCCATGCTGAATGCACACAAGCAAACTTTTCATGCTGTCCTTGAAAACTTCATATGACAGGACAGAGTCATGCTACTATTAGTGATGTTTTGGAACACAAATTAAATTAGAATTTTTTGTCCTCAGTGAGGCAGGTTTGATGTTTTTAACTCTCAAAGGACACACGTCTCTGTGGTGGCTTTGTGTTATATTCTAAAGATCATCCAGAGACCTGCACCAAAAGGGAGGCTCTTCTATTTCACGGTTCCAAAGGATCCTTCTAACACTGCATAACTGTGCTGTCTGCTTTCCCTGGGGGGCAGCTACTCCTTGGGGATACAGAAGGAAAATGTCAGACTAGTCAATTTGTTATGTGAAACCTGTTGCCTCTTCCTCTGGCTTGTTTGTAGACCCCCTGATTAAATCTTGCAAGAGGCATGGCTGTTCCTGGCACTAGCTGCCAACCTCCTCTTTAAATGAGCAACATTAACTCTCCGTGTTGGTTATGTTGCCACTCACAAAAGATGGTGAATGGGCTGTTTGCCAACAAAGGTCCACAAGCAATGAAGGCTGCTGGTGCAAACATTCAGCAGCATTATCTTGAAGAAGTGAGGGAAAAGAGCCATCAGGGCTTTTCAGTGCTGCTGGTCATGGGCTGACTATGATCTGGCTACCTGGGCTGGAAAATGGTCCTGAGGGACTCAGTGTGGAAGGCAGGAAAGGGGGGACCAGCAGAGAGAAGTTCAAAACCTCCACTTCTGACAGTCTCCAAGCCTGGTGGCTACTTCTAATGGTTGCAGGAGCTGCACAGAAAAGTGGGTGCTGCTGAGAGGCAGAATTACATCCCCATCTCTCTGAATTCCCACTGTCCTGAACAAGATCATGATGAAAAAGCATCTTCACCCTCCTGCTTTTGCAGCCTTGAAATAAAGGAAATTGAGACAACACATGTGAAAGAGCACCCAAAGAGGAAACCTCAAGAGCTGCTCTAGTCACAGGCAGAGGCAAAAAATCCTCTCCTTGTCCAGCTCAATCTCACCTTCTCTCGCAGACTATGGTAGTTCAAAAGCCCTGCTACTGCAGAATCCCAGGCATAGGTGGAAGGGCACTAAGATAATTTTTTTCCTTTGTAAATCCATGGTGGTAACACCTAAAAACCCAGCCCAATCTCAGAAGGTCCCTATGAGGGTATCCTGTAGATAGGTCAAAGGAAAAACAGCTATGGCACTAAAAATTTTTGAATTTGAGAGATTATCCCATGCATCTGTATTAAATCTGCCCACTTCTTGCTGTGTGGGTCATCCTCATGCCAAGTTTTCCTAGTAATTCAGGAGCAAAAAATATACTCCAGGCTTGGTGCCATGCAGTGAAAACACATGTCTTGTCTGTACATAATTGTACAGAAACTGGAGCCTTTTATTTTTCATGAGAACAGGCCCATGACAATCAAATCCTGTCTTTCTGAGACACTTATCTGGCATCTTGTCACATAGTTTCTGTGGATTTCATCTGTCTGATTTAACTATACCCAAACTCCTGCAAGGCTGGAAGTTACTGTTGGCTTTTTGCACTGATGAATTCTTCCCTATAAATATATTTATTAATTTCCTTCAAAAATACTTATTAATTTCAACTAACATCACTCATGTTGAATTTCTTAGGTTAAGAACTAAATCAGTCTGACATCTCAAAAATTATTCATGTTTTTGTTTTGAAACATTACATAGATGGATCCATATTTAACTTTTTGAAATAGAGATAATACTTTTCTCCCCACCTTTTTGAGCCATGAAAATTAAACAAAAAAGCTTTTTTTGGACTAGTTAGAGCATTTATATTTACCTCCCAATAAAACAAACAGCTTTTTGTTGTTGATGCATTACTGGAAATGTTTCAGATGAACCCCAGTCTACATATTTTTACTGTATCTTGGCTTTTAAATCAAAATATTTTTTCATCCCGTTATCACCTATTATATCAACTAAGCTTGTAGCATAGGTGATTTAAATTCCTTACTGAAGGTCACACAGGGCACTGGTGACAGAGAGCTGCACGGAGCTCCCCCAGTCCTGGGGTACTGCAGGAAACTCACCTTCGTTTCAAAGCTTTCTCCAAAGATCTTTTCACTCTGCAGAGCAAGTGAAATTCATTTCAGAACCCACCCAATGAAACTGGACTGTCAGAGTTGGTGCCAAGGATTTTTCACATTTTGAGATATTCTTTTTTTTTTTTCTTTTTTCTTTTCTGGGAAATTATCTTTCACACATGCTTTCCCCTCTTTCTCCCCTCCCCCACATATTTCTGTTTCTGCTTTTTTTCAATGTATATCTGGAAGATTTCTCATTTGAAAAGCATATTTTCTCTTCTGTTAGGGATGGGTGGCGGTCTGACAAGCTTGGCCTTGCCATCTACCCCATCAGTGAAGACTTTTGCACTCCCAGCCTAAGCACGGAGATGACCTTCTGCCACCCTCTTCTTCCTTTAGTGTGAGATTTGGGGGCTGTTACTGCAGATAAAGCAGACAGGCCTGGCTGCAGGTCTGTGAAGACTGGATTCATGGTGGGGAAGCCCGTAGAAGTCAGGAACCCAAGTGCTCTCCGTGAGCCTAAATACCTTGCAGCGACTGGGCCCAGTGCAGCTGCTGATGGCAGGAGACCCTGCCATCCACATTGTAGCTGCTCTGCTCAGTGTCCTGAGCAGCAAACCCCCTGTTGAATTTTCCTACCCTGTGGAGGGAAATTAAATTCTTTGTCAGGGCTGGGAAATCCCCAGAATGGCCTAAAACCATGTTCTTCAGAGCGCTGTTGACACTTTGCAGCGCGCTCTGTTCATGCCCGTGCGTGCACACGCACAGAGCACTTTGCTGCTCAGTCCTCCCAGGGGGGAGCCGTGAGAGTTTATTCTGCAGCAGCTCTCAGACTGGTGGTTAAAAAATGGCTCTCACAGACCCTCTCAGGCTTCAGACTGTCCTCCTGGGCTAATGCCAGCACCCTCCAAAAGCAGCAAGAGATACTAATTTCCTTGGTCAAAAACCTTCCCTGTGCGTCATCTTCCACCCAGTTTACCCTCTGCAGATCCCAGCTGGACATACCAAGTCAGCTGGGAGGACCAGGAAGATAACTGACCTCTTCTCCCAGATATTTAAAGGAAGATTTGCATACTTTGGCCAGAAAGCGATGATTCCCAAGTGATCTGCCCTCTTGACAGAATGGGCCACTTCCACCAGGTACTCCAGGGGTCTGGATGAAAGAGGGATTTGGGGAAATCCACAGATGACCCTGGTTCCTCAGAAGTGTGGAGTTGGGTTGCAAGGTGACCTGATGCTGATCCCCTCAGGTGGGCTCCCTGGCTTTGCTTCCAGCTCTCAGGAAGGGCTGGGGGCTGCTCTGCTCCTCTGTCAAACACTGCATACAGCCATAGCATGGGCATTGCTTGCAAGCCCTGCTGCTCCCTCCCCATTCCTCTCCTGGTGGGACACCACGGAGGCTGTACCATTGGAGTGTGCTGGCAGGGCACAGCAGGGCATTGCACCACATCTGTGGCTGTAGCCCCTCCTCAGTG
The DNA here is from genome assembly GCA_026261815.1 of Monarcha castaneiventris obscurior. Taxonomy (NCBI): domain Eukaryota; kingdom Metazoa; phylum Chordata; class Aves; order Passeriformes; family Monarchidae; genus Monarcha; species Monarcha castaneiventris. The sequence goes on from JAMPIT010000467.1 coordinate 7,741,028, forward strand.
AACTGGGAAGGGGCAAGCAGAAGAGGTGAGTGCTGGCTGCAGTCAGTGCTGTCTGCCTGCTCAGTCCGTGAGTTGGTGGGAGGGAGGTGTCTGAGGAGCACTAAATCACCCGGCTGGGCTAACAGGTGGCATCCATGTGGCCCTTCAAGCCTCATGACAGTGCTTTGAGGTTTTCTGCAGAAATTCAGGAACCAGGACCCTGTGCACCACTGCTTTTGACTACCTCAAGTATTTCAGATGCTCTGACATGTTCAGTAAGAAGTTCAGGCTTCCCAAAATACCATTGCCCCTAAATTCTGGCCTTCTCTAATTTGGTACAGGCTTTCCCTGTACCAGTCATTTTGCAGAACTCCACTGTCCTTTTTCTGGTTGTGTGCCCTGCAAAAAGGATTTGGGGAGGCAGTTGTAAATGGGAGTGATCTGAGGAGAGGCAGTGGAGTGGGGAGAGGGTGGGTGCTTTAGCAGATAAATGGGATGAAGCTTCCCCCGACGAAAGGCAGGTTGGGAAGCAATGCGTATGCATCCTCAAGGCAAATGAAAAGTGCTTTCCCAGCTGTGCTCACCTGGATGCTGCCTAAAGACCCAGTTGAGGTGAGAGCCAAAGTTTAATGAGAAGAGCACACAGGCTGCCAGCTGGGTCAGGAACTGTTCCCATGGTCACACGGAGTTTACGGGACAAAGCAAGAGACATATATTTGCTGCAAATGTCTGAGAACAGGAAACAATTTTAACTGGGAAGGAGAGGGGGGAGAAAGAAATGGCAGGAAAGAGGCTTGGCTTCAGGTTGAGGTAGCACAACCTCCAAGAGAAAGGTGGTGAACTTAAGCTTGTTTTGGTCTGAACAGGTAGGACCATGTTTCCCTCTCCAGATTGGAGTTGAGAGAAAAGACATGTGATGGGTGCCCATGAGGCTGATGTTGTGGGTATTTGGGCTTCAAACTCTCTGTGGGGGCAGGTGGAAGCAGTTGCTACCCTGCACAAGCCTGAAGGAGGCTCTTCCATTACACACCAAGTGCTGGGATGAAATTCCACTGTTCCTGCGATGGGGATCCGGGAGCTCAGAGTAGAGGGCAGTGTGTTGTTTTGTCCAAAGGCATGCAGGAAGTAGACCTTCAATGAGAATTACCTATTTTTCTGAATGCCCCCCAACCCCTACCAAAAAGCCACATTTTAACAGGAAGGTTGTGCTGTCCAACCCTGAGCCTGCTCCTTCCTGATTCATGCCACTGAAGATGCTTGTACTGATCTCTCTTGGTTTTTTCACTTCCCTCTGGAGTCCTGCCTTCCGTGGGGATTTCTCCTGTGTCCGCAGTAGAATTTCAAGGACTCACTTGCCCTCTGGCCCAAAGGTTTGGACACCTGCCTGCAGTACCGAGAGGCGCTGGCCGGGATTTCCCCAGCAGCCCACAGCCGTCAGGTGCCCAGACTGCCCACAAGGGAGGAGTGCCCCAATTCCTCAGGCTCCCTTCAAACCCTCCATGGAGAAGCCAAAGGCTGCCCAGACCAGGTGTTTTGCTGGTTCCAGAACCACCAAATGCAACTCCCTGTCGCCTGAGGGAATGCAGAAGCCGTTGCTGCTGCTGGCAGCCAGCTGAAAATTGCTGATGTCCCCAGCCTGTCTGCAGATGTGCCTTCCCCTCACTCCCGGACCTTTCCAGACTGGTTGAGTTTGTTGGGTTTTGGTGTGGTTTATACAGATTATTTGGGAAAGTTTCTCACACCAACTTACCCCTCCAGTTCCCATCCAAAAAAAAAAAAAGAAAAAAAGAAAAAAAAAAATCCTGGCATGACACTTGCCAGAAAATTTTAGCTAAAGAAAAAGCCAGTAGCTGGTGCTTTTTTTTTTTTTTTTTAAGTGGTTGTTTTAATTTTAAAAAGATAAATAAATTCAAAGGCACCAGTCCAGGCACTGGTTTTAATTTCTGGGAGGAGAAAAAAGCATCTGAAATCACTACCAGTGTTTTTTCTTTCCTGAGACTTGTAACTTAAAATGACCAAAAATCATTGCATTTTTTGACAATGAGCAGCACAGTATCCTCCAGGTGTTCAGAACAAGAACTTTTCAGGACCATCCTCAACTAAGATCCCTGCTTGCAGCTGGGATTTTGGTACTAAGAAATATCTAATGAGTAGGTTACACCTTTTCCACACTGCCAGCCACTGCCGCCTAGTTATTTTAATATGAGCTTTACACTGAAAGCAGGTAGAAACGAGTTCTGGACAAAGAGACAGAAATCCTCTCTAGTGTCAATATTTGAGCTTTGAAGGAGAAGAGACTCATAAACTCTTTGGGTCCATCTCTAATATTAATAGCAGAAACTGCTGACCCATATGGAAGACTTTACACCCCAAAGTTTTGGCCCAGAATGTTTTCTTTTTCTGTTTAATTGTAATTTTTCTGTTTCACCATTTTAAAGTTGTTTGCAGCTGATACATCTCTGCCAGTAAGTGAGTGCAGACTGAGTCACTGTTTTATATAGATCTGTCCATAAAGTCATGGAACTGACTTCTGAAGTTTCTTGCCAAAGAGAAGGAAAGTTCAGGGAAGGGTAGGAGGAGCTGACAAAGGAAAGGGCAGAAGACTCTGCAATCTTCCTGACTCCTTTGCTGAAACTTCGTGCTGACAACCTGATTTTTAGAAGATTGACTGGATGGTTGGTTGTATGGAGGTGCTGTGAGGACTGTTCCTGATAGGGCTGTAACTAATGAAGGTTTACAATGGCCACGCTGGCTGAAGTATCAGAATGAAAGCTTCAGTCAGTTTTGCCAGTTTGGGATAGAGAGGATTGGATTCTGTAGGTGTACAGCCAAGTGTCTGTCCTTTGCCTGCTCGGTGTAGTCCAGCTGCAGACACAGCCACTGAGGAAGCTACGCCATGTCCAACGACGAGCAAGTATCTAGCTGCTCTTTAAACCAGGGCTCTCAGAAATAGAGGGATTTCCTAGAATTTCACAGCAAGGAATGAAGCAGATGTATTTCTGGGCTTTGTAGCTCTGGCCACCTGCAACTCTTGGGCTTTGCCACTTGTTGGCTCACAGAGGAGGGCAGGCCACTAAGGAACACAGTGTTTCACTTAAGTTTGGCCCCAAAGTTGGACATATCCAGCTCCCACAGTAAAATTTAGGTCCATTTCAGAGGAAGGTTTGTTCAATTGCAATACAGCATATGTTTGGCTGGACGGGCTGAAGTCCATGGAGGTAAAAAGCAAGGCAGAAAAGCCAGTAATTCTGACTTTGCCAGAGATGCACTGTGGCCCCAAGAGTCTAAATCTGCCCCTGACCAGACTTGATGAGGACACATCTTTCCAGGAGTTGCAATACCTTCCAGAAGTACTTTTTCCTGAGCTTTGCAAGGTGTGTTTATGTCATCAAGAGGAGTTTTAGCAAGCTGGTAGCGCATGTGGGCAGGACTCCCTCTTTCCCCTCTTTTCTGAATTATTCTGTAAGTTTGGGTGGGGGTGTTGTAGTAGGACTCAATTAACTCAGAACATGATCTCATCTGCTCTGGTAACACAGCTTCCAATTTGTTGAAGACTGAAGCACTCTTTCAAATTTAATGCATTTAAGAGAAAGACCAATAGAGCTGCTGGGGAAATCCCCTGCAGACTGGGTCTCTGCTGAGACTGTAATCTAGGTAAAAGGGCTGCAGGTACAATTTGGTGAGCTGCAGTTTTCTTTCCTGAGCTGCCTGGCTGCTGTGAGGAGGCAGGGAGTGTTCCCTGCTGCCCAGCAGTGCTGCTCCAGGGCTTCAAAGGCCAAACACCCTGCCATCTGCCCACCAATGGAAGGGTCTGATCCCAGCTGGAAGGTGGCACTCACCCACTGCCTTAGGTGGGTTATCAGTGTGTGATGTGTACTCTGAGGACTGGGAAAGGTGCAGGCTTGCATGCTGCTGGCCCTTGATGGTCTTCAGGGGGATGCAGGTGGGGATGCACACAGCTGAGCTGCCCTGGAAGCCACAACCCTCAGTGACAGACCTGTCACAGGCTGTGGGCCTTTTCCTGTCCTCCCGTGTTCCCCACTGCTGCTTGTTTGCAAAGTCCTTCACAAGACAGAGGAGGTGGAAATCGATCCAAAACTAAACCCATCTCCCTGTCCTGAAAGGAGAGGGAAGCTTTGCTTGTGTGTTACCAAAGTAACCAAGAAAGCAACCTCCTGACACTGCTGTGTGAGTCCTCAGCTGGTTTTATAGCCCTTTGGCAAGGTCCTTCCACCCGAATGATATTACCAGAGCCTGTGAGCAGGAGCCACTCTAATGAGGAAAACTCCTGCTTTCTGCAACTGCTAATGTAATAAGTGGCAATTTTATGGCTAAATCAGAAGACAAAAAACAAGGGGAGAGAGGGAGAAGAAGAAAACCTCTCTATTTTAAAATGCAGCCAAAACCTGCAGGAATCTACTGCTGCCAATTATTTTAACAGCTCCAACCTGTTTCCCCAGCAGAAGGAAAAAAATAAAAATACCCCCTCCAGCCCCTCCTTCCCTGTCCTTTGGGAAGAGAGGGGTTTGGATTAGCTCTTCAGAATGAAAACAAACACATCGAGGCTTTTATAGAGCCAAGCTGTTCCTGCGTCTTGAGAGCAGAGCGAGAAAAGATCTAACAGGTGCTGCATGATTTTATATGGCAGCGTCACGAGAGGTGCTGGTTCTCACTCATGAAAGGAGGCTTTCTTTGCCCTTCGGCTGGTGCCCTCCTCTATCCCCAGAGCCAGTGGCTTTGGTTTAGCAGCCTATGGGGGTTATTTAAGCTCCAACCAGCGCCAGCAGTCTAAGCTTGCGTCTGTCACGTTCCTTTGCCCCTGCCAAATGTGGGCTTGGGGCGAGGGACTCCCTTGATGGCTGGTGGGACTCCTGCTCCACCCCATGCCTGACCATGGGTGCTCCTTGGGGAATGTTGGTACACCAGGGTCAGGGCTAGAAAATTGGCTTTCCCAAAAACCCAATCCTTGTCAACCCCCCAAGCTCAGGTCCTGCAGTCCAGCCCTCCTCCAAGTCCTGGGAGCAAGCTGCTTTCCATCTTACTACATAGAGAGAGCCATGCATCTGGCAGTAGTAAACAGTTCTTAAACTCCCATGAACCCTGAGAAACTTCAGGACAAGAGTCTTTCTCCAGAGTAGATGGGGTCTTTCTCCACAGTAGATGGGGAAGTTCCTGGATAGACAGGGACCAACCAACAGCAAAGTGAAAAAGTTTTGAAAATCCAATGACATACAAATGTAAGCATTGACGACGTTTCCAGAGAGTCCCCAAGTGAACCCTGCAGGCCTTGGCCCTGCCTTGTGATTTGCTAAGCAAGGAGCCACAGCAGCCTCCGCATCCTTTGGAGGGGAGATGGAGCATGTGATCACATCCCCGTGACAGACAGCTACCAGGCAGAGATGATGCAATGGGGATGGAGGAGTTCGGATCACCACTATTTTAGAGGGTCTGCTGGGATAAACACTTGAACTGAGCCACAGTTGGGACTGGCCTTTTATTGTCTTGCTGCTCTTACCATAAAAATAACCTCCAAATTAGCCCCAGCTGTTAGCAGGTTTCATCATTAAAATTTTGTTTGGTATTTGAGAAGAAGGAAATCAGCCACTTAAAGAACAATATTGCATTTTTTTTCTCTTTTCTCCCTCTCCTTCAACCCCCACCCCCACATACACTGTGATGTCTAGACCCGAGTCACTCCATTGGAGCCAGTGAACTACTGTCAGATAAGACAGCAGACAGACACCATTCCACAAACTTTTAATTTCTTTTAGGAAGCATTCCCTTCCCCCTTGACACGCATTTGCATGCAGACAAGAAGAGGAACAAATGTACTGAGGAAAAATTCGAGCTATAAACAAACCTTCAAAGTTTTAGCTGCATTTTTACTCGTCTGGAAATGTGGCAATACCACGCAAGGCGGGCTGTTGTTGTACACTTAGATCCACTAAGCAGACTAATGGAGAGCAGATCATCATCTGCATCATATGCAAGCCACTCTGCTATGCACCCAGATGGATACTGAAAGCCTTCAGCTTTCCAGCAGCCCCAGTCTCCACTTTGGCCACACCATACTTGGGAGGATAGAAAAGCTCTCAGCAAAGACAGGAACATGCCTCTCTGATTAGGCTGGAGATCTGCAATGTTCAGCTTTTCCCTTGTGGCTTTTGACACCAGGAAGGGAAGATGGGGAGGCGTGGACTATCCACTGCTGCAACTTTGTCCCTTGCCAAAAAAATAGGGCATTTTGAGGACCGTCTCAAGGATTTCAAGAGGAAACAGGAGGTGCTATGGGATGATAGGGACACCCAAGCCTCCAGCAACTCAGCTGGAGATTACATGCCACTGCCCCAAGGAGTCTCACCCCTCCTGTCAAAGGGAAGCTGTATTTGATAGTTGCTCCTCTAATCCATCTTGGCATGCAAGAAATAAGCTGTTTTACTTGCTATGCCTCACAGTCCAATGAATTTCTGGACAGGAAAGCTTTAAAAGTGAGTAGGAAAGGAGCAAGCTGAACCCATGTTTTCCGCAAGGCAGATTGGTACTCTGCCATCCAGGAGAAAGGTGGGGAATTCAGTGACAGGCAGGAGCTGTTGAGGGCATTCACTGTCCCTTGACAGTGTTTAAAACTTCCCAGCTTCATTCCACATTGCAGTGAAACCTTGTTTCTGAAACCTCAGCACTTCTTTGTGAAATGACATTCTTGGTCTGCAGCCAGCACAAAAAGACAGTCTCTGAGGTTATCAGTTCAGCTTCAGCCCAGGAATAATCAGGGAGAGGAAAAAAAACAAAACACATTACTGCTTGACAGCTGTATTTGACTCTGTGTAGAACTGGTTGGTGGGCTAAGGCCAACTGGAGCAAAGTAAAGTGTTTTTCTGGTTGTTTTTTTAAAATTCCCAACTGATAGTAGTTGGCAGAATTGAAAGCCTGAGAAGAGCTCAAAAGAACCTGTACCACTCCAGAAAAATTGTTTTGAAATATAAATCAATCCCCAGGTACAGGCCACATGCCACCCCCAATATACCCCATCAGTATTGAACGGAAATATCTGGCTGTTAATGCAGGAGGCAAAGAAAGAAATTTTTAGAGGACTATGAGAGGCATTTGGGTCACTGAAGTTTGGTTCCCTGCTATTCCTAGTCACTACTGCATATCATCACTTTCACAGCTGGATCTTAGTTGCAGCAGCTATAGGTTCTCAAATATCACAGCAATGCTCCCATGGGAGTACCAAGACAACAAAACCCTGAGGAAGGCCATGGTCATTTGGGGTGTTTTCCTAACCCTACAGACAGCTATTTGGAGGAAGTTAAGAGTTTTTCCCAACTTTCCAGTTTCAACTTGACTAGCTCCTAGTCCTAATTTGAATTAAGTTTCTTTAAATAGTAAAAAAGAAGACATATTTCACTTTTCATCCTCACTTTTCTCTGAGTTTCATGTGAGAACAGCCATCTCTACCAGGACACGCTTTCAGCAGTATGACCCATTGTGTATGTGTAAAGGGAGAGCTTAAAATCAGGTCACAGACAAGCATTTCCTCATTATATCCTCTCAGCAATCACTTGTTTAGGAACCTTTCGAGCTGGAGGCTGGATTTAGGCTGTTGTATTATTCAGCAATGGAAGAACTGTTCTCCTGAAAAATATCTGGGTTTTAATCCATTTCTGCCTCTGATTTCTAAAGTAACCTGTGGCTATGGGTCCTACAACATTCGTTTTAAATATCTGTTTCCAGAAATCCAGAAGTCTGGAGAAAACCCAGTTAAAAATAAGTTTCTTTGGTGGTGCCCAGTGCTTATAAACAATCACGTATTTGCACCTCCAGTGGTCTAACTCATCCCCTAATTGGCAAGAGCTTAGATGAACCCAAGCTATGGGCAGGGATCCAGAAAGAGAATTAATGCTCGGTTCTAGGGTCCAGGACTTAGCAATTTTTTGCATCCCATAAAGAGCAGAAGCAGCTACAAAACTGAGTTTCATATGTGAACTTGCAAACTTTCTGAGACCTACGCCACCGGGATTTGAGTAGATCTCAAAGCCCACGTCAGGTTTTCAGTGCTGCTTTTCCCCATTCTGTTCCTACCTGCTTCTGTAACTTTTGCACTTGAGCACAGTATAATAATGAATATAATAGTAAGAAGAGAATGGTTTATAAACCCATATACATTTTTATTTTTCCCCTAAAAAGAAAAAAAAAATATAACTCAGTCACCTGCTGAACTCCAAAGCACATTTTTGTGAAATGAGTCAGAAATCTCCAAGTCTTAGGTGGCTGCTAGATCTACAGGAAGATCTGGGAGAACTGAGGAAGGTAGTATTTGGTCGCTTTAAATTCACCATGAGAATTATTTTTTTTTTAGACTATCCTTTTCCTTCTTCTGTTGATGTTCCCTGATCGTGATATACAGTCTATGCCACTGAGCCCAATGAAAATAGGTCAATAGGTTGCAACTCTGGACAGCATCTATGCTCTGAACTGTCATCTTTTGCATTTTTCACTAGTTTTTTAACCTTTTCTGGCATCTGGGTGGGATGTGAGTGAGCCATGGAGAAGACAGCAGCCCCATCCAACAGTTCATGTCAGACAGCTTGAAGTGACAAGCTGATATTGAAAATCCACATATGGAAGACCTTAATATGTGGAGATTTATGGAGTTGCTTCTGAAACAAAGTAAGAAACACGTCCCTCTCACCCACCTCCTCTTTTCAACATTTTCCTTCTCACATGGTCTGAAGGAATGATCAAGCCAGAAGACAAGATCCTGGGAGGCAAAATAATTGGGAGAGACTTGGCCTCTGCAGCACTCTCAGCACTTGCCAGGATGTCTTCACTGGCTCTTCCTAAACCTGGGAAAGATCCATTTCATGGGGCATCTTTAAGACATTTTTTGTTTCCATGGGAAGTACTTGCTTTTTTCTCTCCTATGCCTCCAATGAAAAACAAAACAACTAATGAAGTGTAATTATTGAAAGACAAAGAAGTATGACACAGATGTAGAAAATTGTAGGAATTAAAGGTTTTCAGCATAAATCAGGTGGGACTAACTTTCCTGACCTTCCAAGCCATGTACTAAAACACTCACACATGCAGGAGCCTCAGTGCATGCACACCTTACACCAGAAAGATGGAGATTGGGGAGCGTCAGTGATGGTGACACTGGGGAGACATGGCCAGAAATCCACAGGGATGCAACATTCCTTGGAGGAGCAAGGCCATGGATCCAGAGAGATGAGGTGTTGTGGGCCAAGACCAGCAGCACATTGCCTTTATTGGCTGGAGGATCCTATTACCCAACAGGACCTGCACAAGACACACCCTGGGAATGTTTTCCACACAGGAGCTGCTCAGATATGCGTGTCCTGGTAAGAAAAAGTTTCCCTTCCTCTCTTCTTCCCCAACATACACATTCTGTAGAGTCTTGAGTAGGCAGTGTTTAACTTCCATCTTCCATTTAGGAGTCATGCTCTTCAATTTCTCCAGTAGCTTCTTTCCTTTGAAAAAAACAAATACATATCAAGAAGGCAAAGCATTTGGTTTCTATCTTTTTAGGTCTCCAGTTGCAAAAAAAGGCACCTCAGCCTCTAACTTTCTGCTTTTCTTTTTGGTTTTTTTCAGAGCTCTGGTATGTAATACTTTAGCTTTGGCATAAAGCACCTCTAATTCTCTAAGGACTCTAGTGCTGAAGGAGACAAGCAGGCATTTCACTCGTAGTATTTTGCATTTCTGCTCTCATATTCTGCTCTTATATTTTGCAGTTCCTTTTGGGAGTGGGATTATTGACTTTTTAGTCATTCAAAATCAAACTTATTCAGGCTGAAATTGTCTCCTATATTTGCAAAAAGAAAGAAAGCATTTACATCCTGCTATTAAAGAGAAAGACTGCTCACATATGCATGTCGGAATCCTTTATAATCTGAACATTTTGTATTTTTTCCTGAAATATGATGTTTTTGTCTTAGACAACAACATCCTTGCTTCAAAGTTTTCTTCCTTCAGAAGACTCGAGTACTTTCAGTTTTGTCTGTCTTACCCTTGCAGTCTGAACTGAACCCTTTCCACAGATTACCCATAGTGATTAGGGTTTAATTTCAGCTGATTTACTCCCCGAGATGTGCCACGCAATAATCCTGAACTCTTTTAAAGTGCAGTCATCACCTCCATCTAGTACAAGTGGGATTTGAAGCTTGCAGGCCCTTTGTAGATGTTTTTCGTTTGCAACAAAGACATCTGGAACAACTACAGGAAAACAAACTATGCTGAAGCACAATCCTACCTGTCAGGTTTAACTGTGCAGTAAATCCATAAACTTCTATTTCTTCTATGTGTTTATCTTCTTTCTCCATCCCCTCACTAGGCTTGTGCTAGTCAGAATTAACCCCACCTGTCTGCAGGGGATGAATGAATTTCCAGCACACTCATTCAGCACTCCACACTTTCCACTTTAAAGACCTTGAGATTTAGTGACAGAACAGTCAACAACACTATTAAAACGTATAAAATATCTGTAAAACATCTCCCTCCTAAAAGTTAACCAGGTGAGTTCTCCTCATCTTACTCTACCTGAGGCCACATTGTGATACCATAGTAACCTGGGAAAGTCAGTGTCTTCATGCACTTGAAACTGAATTTCTGACCTGTCTGGACTCAGCTATACCCTGAGATATATTTATCTGTATTGACATCCTGGGTTGGGGTTAATAGTCAGCACAACTGGGAGATGTGTTCACTCCTTAGCTTCAGGATTCTGGTGGTCACAGTGAGCAAAGCAGTCAGAACTTTCTGACATTTAATGCATTTTCTTGTACATTAATGCCTTTGGGTGGGAAAATTAGAGGCAGCTCCCTGTGCCTGCTGTTGGAAGCAAGATCCTTTCCTGGATGGGTCTTTGATTTTTCATTGATCCTGATGCTGTGAGCTCAGAGTATGCGGTGGTGGCAGGTGAGGTCAAAAGGAGGCTGTGGACACAGTGGGATATTTGGATGGGTCTGCCATGTGGGACTGCAGCCTCCTCTTTTCTTCCCCATCCCACCAAGGCAGTGATACTTTCCTAGTGTCACTTTTCCAATGGCTCCAGTTGCTGCAGGCACAAGGACAGAGGAGAGCTAATTCTGGATGCTGAGGAATGAAAAGATAAATAACCACTGGACAACAGAGCCTCTTTTAAGAGGAGACCTATAGGTGACAGGGAAACTTGAGTATGGCAAGAGATACTGGAATACGCTGGTGTACCTCCTTTGATTTCTTTATACAACTTACATCAGGACAGGATCATGGCACAGACTTGGGGGAGAGGGAAGGAACAAGCAGGCGTGACTGAGTCCATATTTGTGGCTGAGAGGCAGAAGTGGAACCCCAGGCTCTTGATCATGACAGCCCCCCGCTGCCTTCCCTTGAATTATTGCCTTGATTAGCATGATGCCTTGCCCCCGGCAACCGTGTGGCATTGAGTCTATGGAGGAAAATATATGAGTGTTGAGAATAATTGGTTCTTTGATATTAGATTGTGCAAAGGTCAAAGTGTACTGGGGAGAGCAAGACAGCTGAAAAGTCACATTCCCTGCAGGCGCTGTGGCACTGACCTCTTGTGCCTGCAAAAACTGGAAATCACAGATAATCTGCTGCGATGCCATGGCTTCTTGTGCTGGGGGACTGCGAGATCGCAGCGCAAACACTGTGGTTTCTCAGCTGACAACACTGGAGCTCTTTGTAGCACCAGGTCAAGTTCTGTACAGGGGTAGTTAGATAAGGTTTTCATGTTATGTGATCTGTCTTGCTGCATTATTCTAACAAATTTGACACTACAAAGCCACTCTACTCTCTGTCTATCTGTCTGCACCACCATGAGGACATTGCTCTCTTCCCCTGAACTCTAGCAGCTCTGATTTACTTGGTATCCATGAAGGATCTTGCTGTTTATGTTTGTGGGCTCTGTGGAAATGCTGTGGCTTGGTGCCCCTTGTTCATGTTCCCATCGACCATGACAGAATTTCTTTAAAAGGTGAAGACCTTTTCAAACTGCTGACCCCAATCATCTCACCATGGAGCTTCATCAAAGATGAGAGGATTTACATCTACGATTTCTCTCTTTTTGTAGCACCTTCCATCCTCAGAAAGACTCAAGTATTCAAGGTAGGGCCTCTTTTCTGGAGGGTCCTACGGGAGAAGTCACAGAAATAAAACAGTGAGATTTCAGATTCTTGCCCAGAAGACCCTGAATTTACATGAAAAGTGGGCAGCAGAGGTGAGCAGAATCCATCCAGAAGGAGGTGGTACAACATAGAGTACCTGGCATACTGCAGCCAGTAGTTAGTAACAAGTACCCGAGGTCCTTTCTATTCAGAGGACCTGTTGGCAAAAGCCTTTCTGCAGGCTGTAGGTAGATTCTGCTTTACTTTGATATGTCTCAGGAAGCTCCTCCTTTCTATGCTGGGTAGGTCATTTAGCTTCTCAGTGTGTTTGTCCTGTTTGTGCTGTGGTGACGCTGAAGTGGAAGATGGATGGTGAAGATGCATTTCTTCTGCATCAAAATGACATGGGGAATTCATGCTCAGGCACTGCAATCCTACAAAACAATGGCTAAAATGTAGCCAGGTTTTCTAGTGTGAGAGAGAACCTCTTCAGTACTCCTCCTCTTGTGCAGACCTGTAATGTCCCAAAGCCTCCATGCAATTATTGTAGACCTTTCCTTCACAGGCAGGCTTAGAGATCATGGATTTACAACACTGTTTCACAATGCTTATCCATTGGCTCTGGATCACTGGCCTCAGATTTAAGATGTTAACCTGCAGTGCCAGCCAGATAGGATCTCCAAGCACAGGGGGAGACTGAGAAATGTTTTGACAGCTCCTAACCTATCCCATCCTACCTAATCCTATCCTACCCTATCCTATCCTATGCTCATTGCTTTATCATGCTGTCTCCCACATGAATTAATATTTAGGTATATTAGAGAACAGATAACATTCATGGCAAACTGGGTTAAAGCCAAGGTCTCCAATGAGAACGTGTCCCTATTTCCTTCACCCTTTCCTTGACTCTCCTCTTGCCCTTCTTGAGTACTAACCCAATTTCTTCTCTTCTTGAGGTGTTGCAGGTTGGTTTTTATAGTGTTTTGAGTGAAGCCGAAATTTTCCAAATAATTGTATAGGGAAAAGACTGAGGTTTGAAAGGGAAACACTTTTCACTGAAAGAGAAACCCCTGGCCTGACAGCACCAAGCAGTGGGGCTCAGGCTTTCACTGCCATTCTCCCAGTCATCATGGGGTGTTTTGAGGAGGTATCAAGGTTACAACTTCCTGGAAGTAGTTATTTCTCCAGAAAAATAAAAGAATCTGCAGAGGAAAGCAAAGGCATGCTGGCTGTTTGGCTTCTTCCTCAGTGCCATACAGCATCCCCAGGGATGTTGCCTTGCAAGACTTGCTTCCCAAGGCCATGAGTTGGTTGATGGCTGAATGAGAAGCCTGGACATGAAGTGCCATTTCCTCCTGCTGCAGTGATCTCTGTTCAGGTCTGCTGGCCACTGGCGTGTTACAGTCAAGACCATGCAAAACTTCTCCCAGCGTAGTGTGAAATTTGCTCCAAAAGAGCAGAAACATCTGGTTAGTACCAGGAAGTGGTTGCTGGCTGGGTTTGGCAACAAGGGACCGTGTAGTTAATACACTCTTACCTCATCAGTAGGTGTCACTGCAGCAAAAGACAGGGTCCAGTGGAAAGTTTCAGAGGGGAATAGAGAGGGGTACTTCAGCCAACCAACCAGATGCAGTCAGTTCAGTGCTTCCTGACTACAGCCAGAGAACGGCTATGGATCTGGGTTTATGAATTGCTTGTAATAAGGCTATAGGAAATGAGAGATTAAGGAAATGAGTCATTAAGTGATTACAAAGACATGTGGAGCACACACAGTTGTGGCCGCCAGTAACAGAGCGTTGAGCAACCGTAAATTTCTTCTACGGGGGTTTTGGGAATGTTCCTGCTGAACTTGTATGCAGTAGTGAGTTATGGTTCGGTGGATGTAGTTGAAATGAACCAGTAGCAAGTTACAGTCACTCCTAGCACAAAACCCACAAAAGAGTTTTCTAAGGCTCAAAAATCACCCTTTTGATGCCAGGCCCGGTGACTTGTCCCAGGAGAAATATTTCAACAGGTAAGAAGGAGCCACCCTCTGACACAGTAGGATTTAGGTCTGGACTGAAGTATGAATGAGGGAACTTTAACTAAGGCTCAGTTTGAGCCTTTTTGTTTGGGCCGAATTCTGAAAGCTGACAGTGCAGCCCTATGCTAGAAACAGCTTCTGACTCAGTTTCCATATCACTGTCAACAGAACCATCAGCAGCTTCTCTGCCTCTGTCAAGGTGTTTCTCTGATGTGCTGGGAATGGCATTCAGCAATGCTGTCACACATGGAAGTGCAGATAACCAGGCCTTGGGTCTGCAGAAGGTGGGGTGGAGAGGGCAGCAGTGAGGCTACATTTGTTTGGCAGCTGCACTGCTATCTAGTCACAGAAGTCATAAAAATGGTCACTCCGTGTGGTTGGCAGCAAAACCCCCAAGTTTTTAATCCTGTTTTCTGGGAAGCACAGTCAATTAAAAAAGTCCTGAAATACAGAGCAGATCAGCCCTGGTGCCTGCTATCAAACCCATACTCTCCTGCTCTGCACAACCATCTTGCAGGTTCTTGTTCCAAAATGTGTTATGCAGCAGGTTCAACAATCAGGTTTCCAAGCAGTCAAATACTATGGAAGGAGAAAATGAGGCACTCAGGTATCTTTGATGCTATCCTAATGGATTTATTAAAGACATACATAAAGCCCTGGTGGCTCAAATACAGAAGAAAATTAAACAATATGAAATAGGTTCTCTGAGTCCTTTCTGAGAATTTTTTTCACAGCATTTTGCCTCCAGAGTGTGTTGGTTTTGTACCAGCACCTCTGCAAGTGCTAGCTTTCAAACTGGCTCAATGCTCTGTGTCTTGTTTACTCCTGGTTCCTTCTCCCATATATCTAATTCCCAACCTACTGTCTAGACAGGAACATAGCTATAGATGCAGGGAGGAAAAGGTACATTCGGTCCCCCCCACTTGGTCTAGACTGACATGGAATGAGGCCTTTCAAAAAAGGTATCCTGGTTCAAAAAACCCCAAAAGCCACGTTTTCATTCCCTTTCTCTTAGTTTTATTTTATATTTATATTCAGTCTCCTTAGATCCTTGCTGGTCTTCCATGCAAACAGTATTTTTGGTGTATACTACTTTGCTTCACACAGAAGTTAATCACAGCTGAGCAAAGAGTGGCTGCAGTGCTTATAGTCCCAGTTCAGTTTCACCCACTCCCCAGACTAACCACTCGGGCTCTGCATTGAAAATGCAAACAAAAATCATTTCCTTATTGGTTTTGCTCCCTCCTTTTCCTTTCTCTCATGGAGCTAGCTGTCTTAGGAGGCTGAGACACTTCAGAAATCCCTGTAGTGGGCTGATCCATGGGGAGGATGGAGCAGAAAACCCACCGTTTGTGCCGTTGTAGCAGAAGCAGTAGCGCAGGCATTGGTGTGTACATAAGAGGCTCCGTGTATGAGAGTTCCTGACCCTGTGACTTTAAATCTGACTAGATAAGAGAGCCAAAGAGTGGGAGGTGAAACAGAAGCCCAGAGAGCTGAAAAGATTTGTCATAGCAGATCTGGGACTGGTGCCCAAACCTTCTAAGCACAGCTGGGTGATGATATTATGGTTATTATTAATAATAATAATAGTTAGTGTGCCAAAAGCTGGTGTTAGAGTAGGACTAAAAGAGATCACCAAACCGAGCTGAGTGTGGTGAATATTTTTGGCCAAAAAACATATCAGTGTTGACATCTTTCAAAATCTCTCAGGTATTTTCAAAACAAACTTTACAATTAAAAATAGGCATTGCACTTAAAAGCAAAGGGGGAAAAAGTTTCTAAATTATCTGAGTAACTAATAAGTGTAAAAGCCTTTCAATTTCATTCCAATGAAACATTTCATTTAGATCCAAAATCAACCTTTTTCTTGTATCCAAAACCTCAAAAGGTTATCGTGTTGGTTGAACCTTTTCTTCCTCTCTGATTTTCCATTTTGGTGATCAGACCAAAATATGTAGCACTCACCAAGCTCCACTCATAAATCCTAAGAAAAAAAATGTGTCCCATGGACTACATTAAACTTTATTATGTAGACTTTTCAACAATGAAAATCTCTCTCCCAGGCATTTTAACTACATCACCACAGTAACTATCCTACCATGCTACAACTTCTACTACAATATTTCTTTGTTGCACAGATAACTGTGACCAAGCCCTTGCTAACGTAATTCATGAGAGGGAGCAGCATGATTGAAACAATACTCACGCTTCAGGGTTGACCTCTAAACCTGTCATAAGTCACAAGTGTCAAAATCAAGCAAGGTTATACAGGGGAGGTTATGAAATTTCATCACTTATACAGATGTTGGATTTTCTATGCCATAATGACAGGCAACTTTCTCAATTGCGTTATGTTCTGATGAAAAGAACAAATTTACTTTATTTTCATGGTTTTTCAGTTTTAGATGATTCTCACCTTTTCTACATCAGAGTATTTTCTGTACTGTCTTTAGAAAAGTTTCTTTTTGTTTGGTTTGTTAGTGTTTCTCTGTGTGAGACAAGGCATCAACACCTTTCATTCTGAGCAAATTCAGCCAAGAACTGTATCGCAGAGATATTTGCTACCTGATGAAATGTAGAGACGAGTGGAAGTAGCTGTTTCACAGCACAACGTTTGCAAAAGCTCGGGAAAGGAAAGACAAAAGAAGTGTGCCAGCAGCTGAAAGTGAAAGCAGAAAATTCAAGCAGAAGGAAAGTAATTGATGTAATAAGAATGCTACCCAGACACTGAACCTCTTCTTGCAGAAAATGTCAAGAGATCTTAAATGATCAGGAGTAACTGGAGCTGTGGTTATGTCTGGTCAGAAAAGTTCCCTCACTGCACTCTGTGGAACCTCCCCACCTGCCATGAGGATACTTTCTGTTCTCACAAACACACCGAGATCCACAGGCAGGACAGCTGAACACCCTGTTCTGTTTGATGTTGTCTGAAGGAAAATCGTCCCCACTAATGACTAAGTCTCCTGCGTTGCTTCATCCTTGCCCTCCAAACACTTGTTGTACTCAGAGTCCTAGATCTGCAGAGACGAGAGGTAGGCATGAATTTTTGGATGTATCCAAACACAGGTCAGAACACACCAACAGAGTTCTTTAACTCCTTGGATTTCCTGGAATCTCCGAACTCTCAAAAGTTTCTCAGAAATACCTGAAGTTTCCCAGACAGACAGGCCTTTGAGAAGCTGCATTGTGACTCCATCACAAGCCCATTAATTCCACCCTGTATGAAGTCATGTTGTCCAGAGAGTGGTAACATGCTGAAGAGATAAACCTGTTCAGCAGAGCCTTGCCTTCAACTTACACACACAACAGTGCAATGCTGAAAGCTCAGGAAAACACATGCACACTGAAGACAGGATTTTCTTTTCGCTGTTTCTTTTTCTTCCAGGGGAAACAAAATGAACTTTAATAAACTTGGGTGTCACAGCACAGGAGAAAGCAATAATCCTAAAAACACAGCATCAGCAGGAGACACACACGTGACTCAGGAAACCTAGCAGAGGAATAAAAATCAAGAGCTAAATCCAGACTGGCCATGATAGTTGCCCTAACACACAGGAGCAGCTACTTTACTGATACCAGAGGGAGCCAGGGTCTGACAGTCCAGCACTGTAACTCACTAAATATGATCCCAAACTCATTGATGACTAAGATGCCTACTCAGTTTGCCATCTGAGAGGCACACTGTGGTATATATAAGATGGATGGTCAGTCTTACAGGGTGTTGATCTTGAGGTGCCAATAAGATCTCTGAAGATGAACTGTCCTCTGCAGTGCATACCGTTCTCATCGGGATGGCATGGGATCACACTGGGGCAGCAGGGGAAGGGAATCAGAATTCACCAGCTTAAATGGAATAAAGCACCACACAAAGCACTTCATTTCCCATCTCCTGGTTTTCTAGAACAAAATATTCAATAGACATGTAATAAGCTGAAATTAGAAGGCCTGTGTTTGTATAGGAGGTGAAACCTGATATTCAGATGTCCTTTTCTGGCTTTACAAATCTGGATGATCTGGAGAAGATTTCTGTGCCGAAGGCTGACACTGTAACAAATACCAGAACAATTCTGTGCTCTACACAAAGAAATGTCACACAGTAGTCAATAGATGATGTGCTAGTCCTCATTCTTCACCCCTGGCACTGGGTACAGCACATGCCTCATCCCTGGCCCTATTGTTCTGGGCCACCCGTCTCTAGCTAAACATTGGTACATTTCTGAACTTGGCAGCATGGCCAATAATAATGACATTTTGAGATAACTCTAAAACTGTAAATAAAACTAACAAACATGGTTGGGTTTTGCAGCCTCTGAGGGAAGGCTTCAGGTGAAACACTTTTTTCACTTCCTTTTTCATATATGTTCCAAGGCTCTGCATGGGCATTTCAGTGATATTTAACCCTATCTGTACCGAACAGTGGTTGTTGCTACTGATGGCTATGTTCCCTTGGATTCAAGAAGCAACATCTGAAATTAGGGGTCAATTACACATATGTGAAATAGCCCTTGGTTTGGAAAAACACCAGG
The DNA here is from genome assembly GCA_026261815.1 of Monarcha castaneiventris obscurior. NCBI lineage: Eukaryota > Metazoa > Chordata > Aves > Passeriformes > Monarchidae > Monarcha > Monarcha castaneiventris. The sequence goes on from JAMPIT010000467.1 coordinate 7,759,684, forward strand.
ATTACATCATGAGGCCCTCCAGGAACAACAGCACTCTAGGTGCCACCCATAAGCCTGGGGAGTACCTACACTCCTCAAACAGAAACAGCCTCAGCAACACTCAGTAAAGAAAGGATGATATGGGTAGGGAAAGCAAGGAAGAAAAGTAACTCCACCTCACCCTTATAAATGGCTGCATCAAAAAAAGGGACATTGAAAAGGACATTGAAGGGCATGCAGAATGTCCCTACACAAAGACAAAATCAGATCAACCCAAAAGATATGCTCAAAATTACCTGGTAATGAAGACTCCGTGCCCTTCTTACCCTCCTTTCACAAATCTCTCCCAGAGTTTCACTGTTCTTACTTTCCCTTTTTCCAATCTTTGGATAATCTATCATGAGCATGGAGAGGTGCTCCCACACAACACTGTAGCTCTCCTCCCATTATTGGAAGACCTCTGCACTCCAAAGCAATTCCACAACATCCAGAAATTTGCTTTGAAAGTTACTAACTTTGGTACATCAAAAATAAAAATAAGCAAGTAACCCCATCATGGAAATAAGCAGCTGTGTTTAGAGGCATTCGTGCAAGAGGAGACAGGGTGAGTGGCCAGGGGTGTGGAGGAACAAAGAAGCTTCTCTGGCCATTGCCAGTATTAATGAAAGACCAATCCTAGGAGTTTGCTCCAGCAGTTTTAGAAACAATAATAACAGTCCTCCCCCTCCCAACATGCTAAATCTGATCCTTGCTAATGTGAATTAATACCAGGTTTCAGTGCAGCCACTGGGGTAATGTGATACTCTGGAGTGCTGTAATCCTAAACAGAGCATTAGGAGAGCAGCTCACACCACAGCTGTGGCTCCTTGCAGGTGTTTATTCCCCAAGTAGCCCCTTCAGCAGCAAGTTTCTGACTGCATGAGAGGCGTGGGGGGAACTGTGTCATGGTCAGACAATAAGTTTCTCTGGAATAAACATGCTGGCAGTACCAGGAGGGCTGGGAAGGGGGAAGTCTGAAGTGCTGTGGTTCTCTGTTTACTATGCACAAAAGGAGAGAGAAGCAGATGAATGAACGAAATAGATACCTCTGAGTGACCCCCTTCCCCTGGTGACTGGGCACACAGTGCCTGTGCACACATGTGCTCTTTGTTCCTGTGAGTGCTGCTCCTCCTGCCCCTGTCCCTGCCCCACCGCTTTCCCTCATCCTCCCCCTGCAACCAGCCCTAGCTCGCACATTTAATCAACAATCCCCACTATTAATTTTTCAGGGGCACCAAAGGGAAGCAGAAGTCTCCCAAGCAAAGTTCTGCCTCCTTTGGGACTGCCCTGCTTTCCCTCCACCCATCCTTCAGCACCCTCCTCCCCCAAGCCTCGCACCGTGCCTGTCTGCAGCCACAACTCAATATTGGGTTTCAGCAGGCCTCCAGCTGACCCAGTGGGTTCATCCTATAAAAATACCTCTTGTGCTGTTCATCTCTCTGATTACTCCTGCCTCGTAACAGGTGGGGCTGCCAGCTCAAAGGGGGAGGGCAGGATGGGAGAGCTGCCTTTTAGCTGCATGCCCTCCTCCTAGGGAAACAAAAAGCCCCATTTGTTTACTCCCTCTGCTAAGTCCCCAAGGTCTTGGGTTTTTTCAGAAAAGAGCTTTGTGTAAATCCATTTTTTTAAGTTCAATACCACTGGAGTCAATGGAGGGACATGAACAGCACTTGCCTGGCTGAATTTCCAGCACAACCTCTTTCTGTTTAGATGCAGGCCTCCATCAAATTCCCAGCTGACTTATGTGATCCTCTCATCACTGCAGGAACAGGTCGGAAATTTAATTAGTCTCAACAAATTCAGTGCTTCCCGAATATCTCTTGTGCCAAGAACTGCCCTTTCTGACTGTTGACTCTTGAGCTTTCAGTCTTGCTTGCTCTCAGAGAGTAGAGAAAGAGGATAGAAACAAGGACAAAATATCAAAATATTTTGAGTTCCAGATACTTCTATTTAACTCAGAGTAGTGGGTCAGATTTTAACAGTTCGCAACATGGGTGTGTTTAAGATGTAGGTCTTAACTCATTGGCTTGTTCCACTTCTGCAGTCGTATAACCCAAGGAATATTGTTTAAAAGTGCAAAAGAGCTTTCTTTTGCTCTTGATAGCCACTTTACATTTCTTCAGGAATCGGGGAGTCATGGACCACTTGGTGGCCAAGATTTGTCTAGGTAAATAAGGAAATGCATAAACAGTTTCTACACAAACCAGAAGGGATTTAAATGTGCAAAGCTCATAGAAGATCTCAGAGAAACAAGAATGGAAAAGCTCCAGGGATGGAAAATGGCCACGATCTTTCTGAAGAGCAGTTAGCAGCCAAAGATTTAATTTTAGAGTTGCATTGGAGGACATCTGAAGAAAAAAACTAGATATGAAACTAGAGAATTTATTTCTAAGTCCTCTTCCCACCCATCAAAAGAAAAGGCTTTGAAAGAAAGTATGCATACAGGGAAAGTGAATGTTTGGGAGGGAGGTATTCATCTTCATCAGCCTGCAAGTCTCTAATCCACATCTAGAGATGGAAAGAGAATCTGTATAGCAGGTTATAGCCTGAGTTTTCTTTGTTGCCTTTCACGTACTTCTATTTTCTACTGCATTATTCCAGATGAGACTTACCCAGCATAGAAACACTGAATTCTTAAAAAGACCAGGTACTTGACTGGTCATTTCCTAGCTCCCTAGTAGTCTGCACGATATCTGATGTATGAAATTCAAGAGACCTTGGATGAAGACATTGAGAGGTGGATTTTTTTCTTATTTCATTGCAAAGCTGCAATGAGGAATTTTTTAAGTTTGCTGCCACCTAACAGGGGAAAGCTATTGACTGGCATTGACTTTGTCACCTATAAGGCAGAGCAATCCTCAAAGGTAAGTGACATAGCAAGACTGAAGGGGAATAGTCAGAATGAAGGAGGCCTTCAGAGTAATTTTTTTCATAAGAGGACACTTTCTGTGCCCTCATCAAACAACCTGCGTACTAATATTTCTACTTTTTAGTTAATAATCTTCTCTGTCATCCCTTCTGCATTTTGCTTTATTTCACAATGAAAACCAGCAAAATTAGTTAACTTCCCTGTTCTCATTTACCTGTTTAAACAGTTCTACTTGGGAAATGTGGGCAATAGAAATTAATGTGTTTTTCAACAAATACAGAGTTGCTGATGAAGTCTGAAATATAATTCTAGGTCCTCTCTGCATATGGATAATTGCAGACTCTTTTAGAAGAAGAAACTTCTCTCTTGTCTTATACTCATCCCTGTTTTCATCAGCGCCCTTTAAGTTATTGTTCCTCACCTAAAAAAAATCTGCAAACTATAAAAGGACAATGATTTGTCTGTCTTTCACTTCCATAGTGCCTAAGTGAAGCACAAAAGACTAATATATTATACTGTGCGATATTTGTTTCTACTTCACACACAGAAGAACATTATGTTTCTTTATTCTTTTATGTGTCTCTTGCCTGTATTTCTTGGAAAAGGGAATTGGAGTTGTTGCTGAGAATTTAATAGCTGTTGTGTTTAAAATTGACCCATTTTCACAAAATTTCATCAGTCCAAAGTGGTCTAAGCAGTTGAAAATAAATGTATTTTCCCTTTTCCAGTAGTCATCACCTTTTTTTTTTCAGACCTTCATTCTTACATTTGAGATGAAAGTAGACTGGTAAGAATCACTGAGTCGATTTCTCCAAATACTATAGAGATCCCAACATTACCAAACCCAGTGGTGTTTTTCCTTTGCAAATCATTTCAAAAGAGTAAATTGCTGTGTTTGAACTGGAAGTATCATCATTATGAATACTTTGAAACCATAAAGCAGGTGACATGATCTACTGTGTTTGTTCTTGCTGTGCCTGCTTGGCACAATCTTCCTAAAAGCCTCAGGAGTTGCTCTGGGGATGAATTTGTTCTGCAGGGGTCTTCCATTTACTTTGATTTATTGTGATCATTCAATGTGTATTCTCATTTGGATGGTCAGGGATTTACACACATAACTTCCATTAACACTAAAGGGTGATACCATTAAGACAAATGTACAGTTAATCTCTGGCACTGGGGAGATAAAAATATCCCTCAGAGAGTGCTGTGGCTGGGCTGGAAACATTCATTATCTGAGTTTCATTTCACAGCATGAAGCAGCTTTAAAGGCTGCTTTATAATTTTACTGCCCCTACCCTGTATTTCTTAGGGGGAAGGAGAGGAGAGGAAAAGGGAACCTATCCATGGGAGAGATGAAGGAAAATGAGATTGCTTCCTTCAAACCCCAGTGCACAGACAGTGTTTCACATGGACAGCAGAGAGGATCAGATGATTTTTGATCTCTTTCCTGGATCATCATCATCATTGTGGGATTGCCTCAGAACACCAGGGCACTTGCTGCTTTTATTTTAGTACTGTCACAGTAGCCCTTGGAGAGGGAGCTTCCTAATCTTTCCTCAAGTCATGCCAACTAATAGACACATGAAACAAGAGATGATCCATACTCAGAATACCCTACAGTAGAAAAAGGAGTAGAGCCTGGTGGGAATCCAAATCTTAAGGAACTGGAATCGTCTTTTCATTGCTCCTCATCTACCTACAGTTCAGCAGGGTTTGACATCACTGGTGTTGAGTACTGCACTGCATTTGTCCCAGGTAAATGTAGATATTTCACCACTATCAGGCAAAAGTATGCCCAGCCTTACCCAGCAAATCATGGTCAGGGAGGTATACAGAACCCAAGGGTCTGTCTCACGGCTCTTCTCTCCAAGTCTTAAAATGAGTCCCTGCACAATACAGTTCCTTTCCATGCTTTCCTAACTGAAGCGAGGTTATTTCTTATCTGTGAGCCACCCTGCTGCAGAGCACCCACAGCATGCCCAAACTGACCAAAGGAGTGGCTGAGGTGGACTTGTACAGTTGGACCATCACAAGGAACAAGAAACTCAGGTAGTACAATGCAGAATAGCAAGGTACTTTGTCTTCTTACATATTTTTCTTTTTCCCCTCATAATTTCTCTGTGTCTCTTTTATAGCCTATATAATTCATTGAAGCAAACCAGAGGAAAACAACTTAGATGTGTCTACATTAGAGGCTGGCACTATTTTTTTTCTCAATTGCTTTAGTGAAGCCATTTACATCACCAGCACAGGCCCAGAGACACTTTGCTTTGGGCAGGAATTGCACCTTTGGGTTTATTCTGTCTACAACTTTATTATTACATTGGACATCATGGCACATTTTAAGTGGTTCCCTGTCTTCAGCTGTAACTGAATATTGTGTTTAGATAGCCCATTAGGCTCTCTTGCTATGGTAATATAGATTCTGTATTTCAAACACCACTGAACAGTTTTCCATTCAGGCAGGTGATTCCGAGTTTGTAAATGCGAAGTATTGTTCAACAACCTGACCCAGCAAAACTCCTACAAATATTACAAGACCCCCAGAAAATGCAGAAGAGAAAATGTTCTGTGTAAACAGCCAAGCAGTGAGGAGGAGGAGGCAGGGAATGAATGCAGTTGTCATTTAATTGCTTTTAAAGCTTTTTGTCATCTTTTTCTCATTTCCCCCCACCCTGCCCAAGACCAGAATATCGTGCATGTAACAGAATCCGTTCCGATTAGAAGGTTTTGTTACAGCTGTAATAAGCTTTCACACAGGAAAAGTCCCCTGAGACCTATATTTCATCTCAGCTTTCCCTACCGCATTAAACAGAGGGTTTGATTCTGGAAAGCAGAGATTGAAATTCTCTCCTCCCGCACTCAACACTGGAAAGTAATGAGAATTGACAATTCCAAGGCTTGCTGTGAAACTAGCATGGTCTGGACAGAAACTGCCTCTGTGATAACAGGTTTGGAAATGTTTCCACTTTCATCTGTTTATTTATTATTCTTATTTATTTTTCTTAGGCTTGTGATTTAGGGGAGAGAGGGTGGGATGAGGAAAAAAAGGAAGAAAAAAGGGAGTCAGTAGCTTGGCAGCACACAGCTTAAATCTAAACACCACACACACTCACTATACCCTGGAAAGACCTGGATCCTATACAACAATTTCTGTAACACCATCACTTGGATAAACCAGCAACTTACTTGGAAAGAATCTTTGCTTTCCTAGAATTCATGTAACTAAGAGATAAAATGACCTTGAGAGATGGCAGCTTTCCTTGTAAAATACATTAACTCTATCAGAGCGAGTCTTGCTGAAGATCCTCCTTTGTCCCTCCTGTGGCGAATCTGACAGGAAAACAGGTCTGGCAAAATCCTTCCAGCCTGTCTTACTGCACTAACATCATGCTTCACCTCTGGCCTCAGCTGTAATGGCTTAAAAGGGAGACTAAAAATCTCCAGTTAACATCATCTGTGGGCACTGACAAACTTAATGCAAACTTGACTTGACCCATCTTTAGTCCTCCTCATTCAAATTATGACTTTGACCTGCTTTGTTGCCCTTTGAAATGAACTGGCAGTCCAGTTACCATGAGGTCTGTCCCAAAGTGGTAGTCCCTTGGATTATCCTCTTGAACTATTTCGGTTCCCATGGTCCTGCAACAATGATTCTTAAGAGGAAAATGAGGATTGAGAGAGTCAGGCAGCAGCCAGACAAATCTGCTCTGCAACTGCTTCAGAAACTATCAGTCCTGTGAAGAGCAGAAATGACTGAGCATGGAGTCTGAGGCATAATGGTTTTGGTTGGAGCTTCTGGTGTTTAAAAATAATGTTTTCCCTGCTGTAATTTTTCCCTTCAGAAGGTTTCTTTTCCCTCTACCCTAGTTGCCTATTTTCCCAATAATAGTAGGAACACAATACTTCTCTTCACCCTCTGTCAATTTTGATCAGTGGATAGATTCAATATTATTAGTGGGTGACTGACAAATGGAGTGAATGGAAACTCCTGCTTTCTTAAAAAAGAGTACAGAAGAAAATTCAAAGTAGTCATGGAAGAACCTCACTGGGATCATTTTGAGAGGATAGATAAATGGGGCCACTTGGGAGGGAGAAGCAGCAGGGGCTGAGGTTTGGATATTTTTTTACTGGTTACTCTACACCCAGATGTTTTGCCTGTAAGGAAAACTGTATCATCTTTCAACATATTTCTACAAATAGAGATTCTGACAGCTTCCACTTTTTTCTCATTTTTAGATGATGCTCTAAGACCAGGTGCTGCAAACCTTTTGGAATTAACTCCATGGAGACCCCTTTCCCAAAGCAGAGGTATTCCAGCTGTGATAAGACAACACTGACCTGTGCCCTTCAATTTGTCACCCTTTTGGCTCAGAATAAGGACTTTCATCCCTTCCTTGCACACAGTCCTGGGTTTCAACCATAGCTGACTGTGTTTCACTGCCAGCTGAGATGATCTTGAGGGATGAGTGCTTCCTTCTGCTTCATCAAGAAAAAGGAGCTTAAACCATCACAGCTTGCTAAGAAAATTCTCCACATTTTCTGTGAATTTCTCAGCTGTCATAGTTCTGCAAAAGACCATTTAACCAAGCTTCAGGAAGACCTTTGAAATGACTGCAGGGAAGGGTCTACCTGAGGAGTCCTTGTCCCTTGCTGAGCCTGTAGCTGTTTGGGAACAGCTTCCCCAGAGCTGCTGCACCTTCATGCATTTCTTTGGAAAGAGGGAGCAGCAGTGTTAAAACCAGAACTGGTGATGGGAAAGCACCAAAGAGCTAGAGTTGCAGGGAAGGGGGCACCGATGTAGCTCTCCAGTCACTGACTTTGTATTAGGGGTTTGCATGGCTGGGAAATGCAGAGACAGGTGGTCTGTATACCCCTTTCCCCACTCCTGCAGTCCTAGGAGAACGGTGAAAGAAAGAGGTCTGCAAAGCAACTAAGTTGTGATTTAGCAAGGCCAGAAACTTGTGCAGCAACTCTGCAAGGGCTCATGCAAACACACACACCTTTGGCTGCTGGAACCTGTTTGGCTGCCAGAGTGGACATGAGCCAGAAGGCCAGGTCACCCAAAAAAGCCAAAAAATAATAAAGAACCCCAAACCAGCAACAACAAAAAGAAAGAAATAGTGCACAGCGCTCCTTCAAAATAACAACAGAATCAGCCCCATGACAGACACATTGAGGCTAAAGGAGCCCCCACCAGGGATGAATTTGCCCTGCTGTGATTAATTCCCTTTTGGAAGAGTTGCCAGCAGGGATCTCAGATTAAAATCTCTCTCTCCTGCAGTAGGAAGCACCTCCAGGAGCTCAGCATCTCCCCTCCCTTCCCCACAGTGTGAAGTACCATTCCAAGTCCCAGTGTGAGACTTGAACCTGCAGTGACCTCCTGAGCCCTGCAGTGAAGGATGTATGAGCCAATGAGTCATGTTGACTCTGGCTTGAATCTAAATGGGCCTCTTCTCTCATACCAGAGAAACCACGTTCACACAGCCACCGAAGTTCCCTGTATCGGATAACCCTTAATGCAGGAGTTGGGTGGTGCTTGTTGCTGTCATCCTTGCCAGGAGGGAAGGGGTGAGCAATGGGGTGGGGATGTCAAAACCTAGTTAATCCAGAAGTTACATCCTCTCTGTAATTTAGGGTGCAGGAGAAATTGTCATCCAATTTGAACAGTAGAGACTAAACTAGCCCTCTGGTTAATGAAAATGATGACTTCTCTTTCTCTGTGGGTGGTCCTTACTTTGTAGGGATTGTTGTTCAATACATCTTTCGAGAAGTCACCTTTTACTTGCCTATCCTGTACACAACCAAGTCCCCTTCCAGGGGTTTTTTGTGACATCATGAAGGTACCATTGGGCCTTCCAAATTGCCTCCTGCTGTGGGCTAGATAGCAAAGTTGGTGGCCACTCTTGGCTCACTTTCTTCATGCTTCTTACAGATCTCCACCTTGAGATCTCCGGATCCCCTCTGCAGGCATTGCCCGAGTGAAGCTGAAGAAAAGTGTGAGCAGACAACCAGGCAAGGTCCCACAAAAATCCTCAGTAGTGAGAGTAGGAGTTTATGACCAAACTGGTGATATTCCTGGACCATGTCTGGGAGGCAGCAACTTTCAGATGAGATCAAGTGAGCCTCCCAGTCACAGATGTCATGAGAGGGTCTGTGACTCACCGCGCAAAAGGAGGGAATGGTTATTTCCTGGCAGGATGCCAACTTGACATTATATAGAAGTGATTTTTACCCACTACTGGAAAGCAGGCTACTCTCAGCTGGAAGGAGCAGCTGGTCAGCAGGACACTTAATCACACTTCACTTGAGGTGCTCAGGTGGTTGAGAGTTTAATGCAAGATCACACTCTATGTCTGGGTAGAGCATTCTGTATCCAATTGTAAGTACAGGCTGATGAACTCCAGTTACTCATGCTGATATTTGCCAGGACACTGACCATTGAAACAGAAATCTCTGCCTGATTCTCTCTATCTGCCTGATAACCAGCAGGATATTTGTGCTAGAATATTTTGCTTCTGCCTGCCTGCTTGTCTTTCTTTTGCAGCTGAACAAAGAGAGCATTGTTTTCATGATATCAAAACTGATTTCACGTTGATGGGCTTAAGTTACCAGCTCTACATCAAGGGAAATATATATCAGCCAGACGAACACCTCCTTTCTCAGCTCCTGCACCCACCCACTTCCTGCCCCCCAGAAATATGTCAGCATCTACTCACAAGCCCTCTTGCAGTTCTGAATCCTCCCTGATGCTGTTACCTATTGACATCCTTAATGGTCTGCAAAGGAATGCAAATTGGTATTGATAGGAAACCTGAGAAAGCAACAGAGAGATTTACCCATCATGAAAACACTAGTTTTTCCTTTCCTTATTCATATTGTGGTTCATTGGGCTGTCATGTAATGCAAATAACATTCATGGCATTAGCTTGTACTTAAAATAAATGCTTCCTGTGGTTCTTACATATCTCCATTTCATCATATAGCACCTGAAAGAAAAAAAAAAAAGGAAGGAAAAAAACTTCATTGCCTCCTGTACTCGACTGATGCACATGTTTGTCCTGCAGACATGAGTGCGTGGGCTGCACAGCTGTAATTCTGGTTTCTGTGTACTGTATCTTTAAGTATGAGTAGGCAGCCTGCCTGTAGGGCTGGGATGGTGCAAATCTGGAAAGGCATTTAAGAGAAAGGAGAAGGAGGTACCTTTTGCAATGTCATTCCTGTAGGAAAGCACAGGATAGAACAAATTCAATGGGAAACAAGCCCTTCAAGTGAAACCCAGGTTCAGTGTTTATCCAGAGAAAAAAAATCAGATAAATTTCCCCAGCCAGGGCTGCTCTCTGAGGAAACCTCTGCTCCAAGAGCTGGCTCTTGAACAGCCGGTTGGATGAACCTGCCTAAGGCTGGCTGTGTCTGTGGCCAGCAGCCCAATGGTGGAGCAGGGTGGCTGACACCATGCACAGATCCTTCTGACCACTGGCAGCCCACACTGCAGTCACATTCTCCATGCTGACCTGCAGGAAGTGCCAGGCTGGCTGGGGTCGCTTGGCTGCTCCCCCACCAAGCACACACTCCCCCCTTGTGCTCTGCAATTTCTTCAACCCATCAGTGCAAGGGAGTCCCCTGCAGCTATTCTGAGACAACAGTCTCTGAGGAAGTTAGTCCACACCACAGGGCGAAGAGCAGTTCAGGAACAGAATTAAGCGCCCTACACCTTACAGCTCCATCACACTGTTGGCTGCAGCTCAGATTTAAAATGCCAGTGCTTGGGTTTAGGACAGGCTGAACTTGGAATAAGTCCTGATGGGATGGACTGTAGCCCAAGGCATCATCTACAATTCCCACTTGTGCAGATGCACGTGGACAAGAGCTTGGGCCCAATTTAAGGCAGTGAGCAAGTTCCTTCCCTGGCAGTCAGCCTGTGTCCGTGCCCACGCGCATGGGCCCGGGCCCATGCAAACATACCACAGTGCTTCCATAGACACTGTTTTGTAGCAGTTACACTCAGCTCCTCTTACTTTATATGATTTCCAAACTCTCCATACCCATGCTATTATTTTCCTTTTTCCTTTTCTTTCCAAATGGAGAAGAGGGACTTGTCCAGAATCCAGCAGCAAGCCAACACCAGAACTGGGAGAGCAACCCAGCCCTTCTGACTCCAATGCCGCAGGCCTCGTCTGCTAGACAGGAGTGCTGGTCATGTTTGAATAATGACATTATCTCTGCTAGACTAGTCAAAGCCCAAAAGTGAGTCATTTTGTTCCATCATCCACTCCATGAGTTTCAATGGGTTGCTGCATATGTCTCCCTATAACATAGGATATTTTCTGTTTCAGTTATTGGGGTTTGGGGTAGGTTTATTTTGAAATCACAAATTAAAAAAAAAAAAAGAAGAAAAGAATCTATCAGATCCCTTGGGCCGGGACTGCAAAAATATTTCTGTCACTGCTATGTGGTTTTTTTTGTTGCATACACAACATGGTCATTTCAAAGAAACATTAGCAATAGAGGTAAAGCATAGAGATCATATGCAAACTGATCAGAAATGGATTGCTGTGGTGCTGTGCTCTATATAAACCAGGAATGACATCAAAAGACTGCCTGGTCATGTTTTTTATATGAGATTTGGGCATGTATTTGGAACCAGTGTTCATACAGAGGTCAGTGAGGGACAGAAGACGCTAGCTGGTTTTGATTACTCAAAAAATAATGGCTTATTAATATGATTTAGGCGTATCCACAGGAGAAGACACAGATGTAGTAGATTATTTAGTTGACTCAGCCAAATATTTAGTTGACTCTGTCAAAGAAGTAGCCACAGTGTAAATCTCTCTGCTCCTTTCATCTCACACAGCAGGAACCAGAGTTGTGTTTGTCAACAGGGGACTGAAGCCATGAGTCAGCATTCAGCAAATGCTTCCAGTCCTCTACAAATGGTTACTTTACCACTTGGCAGTTCTAGATAACCTTCATGGAGGCAGAGAAATACCAAATAATTTTATCTTGAAGTTTAAGGCTCCAGGAACAGTGGCAGGCATAAGTTTTTGGTGTTCCTTACCCACAATAGCACCATTTTATAGCCCGTCCTCTTCAGATGAACCTGTCGTGCCATTGGGACAGAACAAGATGGTGCATCCTTGTTGTGTTCCTCAGCAGGCTCCTGAGCTGCCCCAAAGTCACGTTAGAATCTCTGCCTCCAGGACACCCATCTCAGCTACGGCAAAGGACTCAAATGTGATTTCAGCTATGTTTGTCAAACCTTGTGACTTTCCAGAAGCTGCACCATGTTGGTTCCACAACTCTTTGAAGGTGAAAGGCTCAGAGATCTCACTGCCTTGCAGCTACTACATCACACATGCAGACTGAGTCTCTTCATTACGTTTTCACGGCTTTATGACTCTTGTTCCTATTTGTCTGTGCACACAAACAGAGAAGCACACTTGGACTGGTCCCTCGGCACTGCTGAATTCCATACATTCAGCTCACGACTTAGGGACAGATGAGGGTTTTTACACTTGTCTTTCACAGATGACAATCACCTGTAGGTTCTCTAAGACTCCTTTCTAAAGTATACTCCACGTGTCTACCTTTGCTTCCCTGCTGGGAGAATTCAAAGGCCAGCACATTTCAGAAGTTATAAGAGCTCTATCCAGTACTTATGCTCATGAATTCCCTCTCTTCAGCCAAATTTCCCAACTGCCTTGTTTATTTATTATAATTCCCCCTGGTTCAACAATGGAGCTGGATCTTGCAGTAGGTCTTGCACAGCTTGAAAAGAAATTTTGAAAGGATTGTTATTTCATGCACTGCAAAGAAAGCAGATCAAGACCTCTGTAGGTGCCTGGAGTCAAATTTTCCTTGTGCCAAGAGAAAGAAGAAAACACATTTAAAATTCTTCACTGTATGGCACCTGCGCTGAAAGGGGACATTGCTTATAAAAGCAGTCCCAAAATTTGCACCAGTGGTTTTTCAAGTCCCTGAAAAGACATTTGCTATACTGCTACAGTGAGTGATGGATTGGGGAGACAGAAAAGAGAGAAATGACACATTAGTTTTGCTTGTTTTCACAGACAAGAATCTTGTGGAGAAAACAATTTGTCCCCAGGATAAATCTTGGAAACAGGGAAAGCTCCTAGATAACCTTTTTTGCTAGTCCCTCAAATCCGAGGAGACAATATAAGAACATGGCACTTTCAGACTTGTCATGACAGTGGTCTCTCACATGGGGTTGCACCTCAAGCTGACCTTTATGGGTGGGACTGTGAAGAGAGGGGGTAATGGGCTTTGGAATGCTTTATTTCAGAAACTGCCAGGCTAAACCCAGTTCATACCTAGAGGTGCTGAAAGTGATTAGCATCTGAGGGCTGCTCAGCAAATCGCTGGTCTCCAGTTCCCTTCCTTTGAGATGACTGTCCAAAAAAACCACCTTTGTTGCTGGCACTAATTCAGATCTTTTCTGCCAGTGTTAGGCTTGGGCTGCATGACCTGTTGTGCCAGTAAAAGCTGCCTTCTGTCAGCACAGCCTGTGTCCATATCCAATGCTGAGGCCTGGAAGGGGGCAAAACTTTTTTCTTTCTCTTACATACCACCCAAAAAACCCCCCTTTCCTGGCACTATGCCACTGGTGCAGATGGTGGATGCTACATTTTCCCTGCCAGTTCAAACAGTGCCAGAGCAAGTCTCCCATAATCCCATAGGGTCCTAAACATTTTCAAGGTCTGATCACATCTTTAAATATCACTGCTTGGAGCAAATGAAAGCCTAGCCACAAATGTCTCTTCCATGCAGGGTCTGATCCCAGGTCCCACTGTGCACCAGCATGTTTCTGTGCTTCCTCACCTAGGGAAGGACTTAGTACGGTACAGAGAGGAGCCTGAGTCCCAAGTAAAATGTTTTCATTGTAGACAGAGTCTTACAGACCTGGCATGACCCAGTGTGAGAGCAGAAATAAAGGCCTTAAAAGGGGCTGGGGCTGATCAGGTGATGGAGGCAGAACTCCAGGCCAGGCCTGTGTAGGTGGAAAGTGGGGACTGCGAATGACCATACTGTGTCAGCCTGCAGGAGAGAGACAAGCCTTCTCTCTTTGGCACTCCTGTTAACCTATTGCCAGAGGCACTCACTGACACCAAAATTTAGAAGCTATTTGCAAGCTTTCAGAAGCACCCTGTGCAAACTCTCCTGTTGAGTTCACAGAAGGCAATTGTTCTAGCTGCTTACGGAAACTCAAAGTTCTGCTTGTGCTAGAAGCTGAGGAAAAAATACAGCCATGGGATGGTCCTTCACTACTTCATCCCTCACCTCCAGTGAAAAAATTACAGGTGGACAGGGAAAAACCAGTCTGACAAATCTTCTGGTATGGGATTCCCAGATCAGTGGGAAACACTATAAAGGAAAGAATGGAAATCCACTTCCAGAGATACTGAAAACATGACTGGGCAATGTACAAGAGTAGGAACAAGCATTCATTAGAGTGATATGGCTTAACATAAGCTTTGGGAGTGATATGTCTTAACATGAGCTTTGGGTTTCATCAGATATTTTTCTCCTTGAAGGGATGATGTCTAAATAAGCAAGGATGAAACTTCGTTACTACCAGATGTCCAAGGCTGACTGTAACACAAAAGGCCAATTTAGCAAACTAGAACTGAGCTCTGTGTTAGATGTCTCAGAAGCATTAGGATGCAGGTATTGATGCATTTGGAGAGCACCAGCCTTTCCTCTAAAAACTTTTTCACATCCTGATGCAATCCTAAAAGTCTAAAAGCCGAAGTAAAGAAAGAAACATATTTAAAAGATATAACAATTCTTCCCTCTGCCCATCACATTGGAAGGGGTTTCCTTTTCTAAAACATTTGCCACAATGAGAGGATGGGAACTTGTGCATGCACAGTTAGGTTGGCAAATTTCTTGGCAGCGTTTTGTATTTCCAATGGGTTTGCAAATAATAGTTCTTCTACTGTTTTCACTTTCCCCCAACTTTGAGTGTTTGTTAATTTTATTTTCTCTAATACTGTTACCCCATTTTGTACCTGTAAGTTGTACATAGGGAAACAAAATAAGGAAGAAGAAATGTGGGTGAAATGTTCTGATTTCTGGGTAAAAACCAATTTTTCTCACCTGTGTCATGTTTTCTCTTCTGTCTGGATCTGTCAAGAGCTTCCTCCAAGGTCTCAGCAGGATACCAAACTTGCTTAAATACATGTATGAGGCGAATCCTTTACTGTGTGTGCATGTGCATGTGTATAACTGAGTGTTTGCAAGAGAGGCCACAAAGTGAGCACCATTCCAAAAGCCCCTGTTTGTCTTGGCATCTTCCTCCTCTCCATTTTTGTTAATTAGTTGACGAACTCTTGCTTGTGCCTGATGTCCTTCCAAATGAGAAGAGCCTTCAGCCAACTGTGCACCATTATTTAAACCTTCAGTTACTGCTCTGCAAAAGCCTCTTCAAAGCCCGGCCTGCTGCCCCTGTTTCTGTTTATCAAACAGCTGTGTTGAGGTTGGCTGCGTTCGGTCAAGTTCAAGGAGAGGAGCTGCCAAAATTGTGAGAGAGGGAGCAGGGGAAAGTGAAAATGCCTCTCACCTCACAGGGAGTGAGAAAAGGGAAAATGGCAGACGCTGGTCCAGGATGCTATAAATAACCAGTTTGGCACCGCTGCACAAGAAACAGCTTGGCTAGCCCTCTCTTCTCTTCTCCTTCCCCACTGGGTTTATTATGTATTTAACCCTCTGCAGCATTTACTGAGGGAGGAGGCTGTGTCAGTCAGAAGACCTCTCTCCAGGTAACCCTTTGCACACCATGTAGATCTCCACCATAAACAAAAAGCAGCAATGGACCTAGTCTGGGTCAAGGCTCCTTGGCTTTCAAGTGTTTACTGATGCAAAAAGCTCTCAAGCAGGATCACATCAAGTGTAAAATTAAGTAGAGATTGAAAAGTGTGTTTCAGTCCCTTGATTATAATAAACATTGAGATAAGTGAGTGGAGAGGAAGAAAAACTATCAGTTTTTTACCAAAGAGAGTGTGTATTGACCGAGATGATGGGCAGACCTTATTGCAAGACACATGAAGGTATTCCTTCAGCTTAGTTTCTGCAGGAATTTTGCAAAAAACCCAAAAGTTTTTCTCTAGGAGTGTGGACATTAAGAAGGGGCAGTAGCTCAGGGATATCCAAGTAGGGGAATGGAATTAACAATTAGAAGAATGCTGGGAAAGGGCTCAGGAAAATGCTTCGAGCTCTCTGGAGGTTTTGGACGTTTTTCCTGTTTTAAGATGCTCCAGTGTTTTCTCCAGTCTGCAGAGTGATTCTTAGTTTTGACAAAATGCACTCACCTCCTCCACAGTGTAAAGAACTTTAAATCAAAAGAGATTAGTGTCATATCCAAGAGTCCCTGTGAGCACAGATAAATGTGTTGTGCTTATCTGCCACTGGCACCAAGCTGGCCCAGGCAGAGTGATTAATACCCACCTGAGGCTGAGGGATAAGCCCTGTCCTCCAGTCTTTGCCTCAGCTGTGTGTTGGCGAACAGAACCGCAGAATGTGTGAAAGTAAAGAGATACAGCTGGTTTCCAGAGAGCTTCCTAGGCAGAACACACATCGTGGGAGTCCAGGAGAGAAAAAAATTTCGTTGCAGATATTCCTAAAAGGCGAGATTTTCAAGGAGCCCTTCTGGAAAAACCATTTGTTTCCTTTGTAGTTTCAAGAAACTTCTTTCACCGTTTCCCCTCAGAACAGTTTTCTCCCATCTCTTCAAATAACCTAGACATCATCTGGATCCTCACTGGATCCAGATGCCTGCCAGGATCCAAGGCAAGGCTCCCAGAAGTGTCTCCATTTACTGACCTTTCTCCCTCCTTGTCAGCACTTTGGAGGGGTCTTCCCTGGGTCCCTTTGTTCCAGGTCTCCCTGACCTTGGCTGCCTCTTAACAAAGTCCTTGGACCATCAGTTGCACACTCTCTTTGTTACTAGATTTGGCCAGCTCTCTTGTTTTCCATTCCCCTCTGGTATCCTTGTCAGTCTCCCAGATAGCACTCTTCCCCACTCAATTTGTCTTCCTTCGAAGCCTCTTGCGATACCTCTTTTCTAATCTCTTCAGAATCCTTATGCCTGTGTTATTCTGTTTTGCACAAAATCTAAGCAACCGTTGGAAATAATCATCTGCTCAGTTTACACTTGCCTTGTTCCTAGAACAGGCTCTGTGCAAGTGACTGCATTTATTACCAGCAGAAAAAAAAATGGTCCAAAATTTTAGGCACTTCCCTGGGTTCAAGGTGGAAAATATATGTTTTAGGGAATACCTATGTGAAAACATGTCCACTTGAAATACTCTTTGAATGTAGACCTAGATCACTTTCCTTCTCTGCCGTATTCAACAAGAACTTATTATTCATAAAAAACACAAGAATGGCCAAGCTAAAGATACCAGAACCCTAAGTCCCATCTTTGAAGTTGGTCGTAAGCTGAGGTTTACCAAAGGAGTAAGAGAAACAGAGGCCACAAGGAGTGTTTGTATCTTGGGATGTGCCTTTCAACTACTGGTAGCACAGGGACTGATGAAATAGCAATGACCCCCCTTCAGCGGAGTAAGTCGTGGAAAGCAACCAACCACTAAAAATGCTTTCAGAAGAGTGCTCTCCTAAGTGAACAACTTACAGAGGACTTTTTTTGCATCTTTTGGTAGTAGTTCTTGAAGATAAGTTTGTCTCAAAGACTGCCTGATTGAAAAGGGGTTGTGTATCTCTGCCTGGGAGACCTGGAGTTGGCATACTCACCTGGTACAGAAATGAGATATTCATGCCAGCTCAGGTACCTGAGAGCAAGAGTGAAAGTTATTCCAAGTTTCTTAGAGACCCTCCAATCATTCTGCCAGGACCTGCTCAGGTTTTCTCCAAAATATCTTGTTTGACTAATCAGACATGAGAGCTGATCATTTGGGCACATAAACTTACTGTTCCAGAATAATGTCTAAAACATCCTCTTTCTTAACTAAGCCATTTTATCATTTAAAGTTTTTCATATCCCTAGTTTGGTCTATCTGCAGTGAAGACAACTGCTAAATTCAGTAATTTCGCATTGAAATTTTCCCCTGAGCAGAAAATGAGAAGGTGGCCATGCAAGGGGAAGATTTTTGTGCAGTGCCTTGCCTGAGCATCCAGTATTTTCTTTTGGGGATACTCCCTCATTTTCTGGTTTCATTGGGAGTTTTCGGTAGCAGGCAGATTGCCTTAATTCAGATGTTTGTGGAATTGAACAGCAGAGAGAAAAATGCCAGGGCTCAGACCTTTTGCTTGAGAAAAGTGAAACTTCCTTTTGATAAATTTCCCCTCAAAACGTGGTATTTATTTAACAGACTCCCTGACTGACTCTGGAAACCTGCTATTTTGACTCAAGAATTTTTCTCATTGAATTATATTAGATAAATATAACCAAAGTGTGTGATTATGCTGAGTCTATTAACTCCTGATGTCAAAATGAAACCATTCCTTTGGCTCTGTTTTCCCCAGCAATTTGTCACTGGTTTATGTTAAAATAGCTCCTCCCTATGCCTGAGTGATGGAAACTTTGAAAATCCATTAAATCTTTCATCTGCAGTTAATTGTTCCTGATGTTGCGCACTGCACCTATTCACAATCACACCTTTTTCCTCTGCAGACAAGGTGCTCTCTGCAAGACCTGCAATTAATACAGCACTGCACTGCTCTCAGCGCTTTTCCTGCAGTGGTAGAACATGTATTATAAATTTCAGTTTCAATCCCCTTTACTTTGCTGGAAGAGCCTGAGCTAAATCCTGCAATGTGCTGACTATCTTCAGCTCCTGCTGTCAGCAGAAGATCTCAGAGGAAGAGTGTGTGTGTGAATCATGCCTTTTCCTGTATTTTATGAGTTTTAAACTGTGGTATTTAAACTCTGTTTCAGACATCTTATATGCCATCCCTGTCTTGTTTGTTCTTCTGTGAGATTAAAATAGCATTTTTGTCTCTCTTTTCCCTTTTATTTCCCCAGCATGTCTAGTAAGATGACTTCTGCATAGTGAATGGTTTCTTACTCTAAATACATACTAGTGCCACAGTGGGAGAGTCTTCCTAGAGAGTTGTGGTTACACCAAGTTGCCTACAAGCACTTAAAAGTACTGCTACTTCCAAACCTCTGTAAAAGTGGCAAATATCATCACAAATACCAAACTTGTATTTCATATTTGGAGAAGGAAAAATGAAATTTTGTGCTTTTGGTTTTTTTTTTTTTTTAACTACAGAGCTATGATAGTTGCAACAAGGAAAATGTATGTGGGGCTGGGAAGGGTGGGAAATCAATTTGACTCAGTATTGCAGCAACCCAGAAATTCCAAAGAATGGTAGAATGGATTAGTAATCTCCCTGGTTCTCTTTATTTCTAATCATTAATTTGCTCTGATCCCTATACTTTTGCCTTGATGATAAAAGTCCACCTCAACAACAGTTAATTTTATTTAAGAAAAGTTCCTGGAATATGAGTAGGCCTTGGGTTAGCTGTTGGAACTTTGCCAGGCATGACACAACCTACCTGCACTGTTTGTAGGCGTTTTACTCTACAAAGAAACTGCCTGACAATGTTTGCATTGAGGAATAGAGAGGTGACAGCAGCAACACAAGATTGTGCCCAAAACCAGGAGAATTAAATGGACTTGAGTAAACCAAATGCTCATTCAAATTCCAAAGTCTCCTCAGAGGCCACAGGGTGCCATCAGTAGACAGCAACAACCTTCTGACAGAAGGTTGAAGATGTTTGCAGACAGAGTCACTTTCTGCCACTGGCTGACAGAGGCAGAGAAAGGAGGCTGTGGCAGAAGGAAGTGAGAAAGAAATTATACTTCGTCTCAGTCCTTTGACCTCAGAGATTTCCATGTAATTAAACCAGGAATATGGTTCCCAGGGATTTTGGGAAATGAATGGTTGCCAAAGCAAATACCACCCCCATGACACCCTCTCTCCCTCCCTCCTTGTAAACAGTCTGTAATCGCTTCATAATAGGCTGCACCGATGGGAAATGGTGATTAATACTGTTTACCACTAAGAAACTCCTGTTGCTTTTTCACCAAGGAGTCGTTAGAGCCAGGTTATACTATGGATGTAGTGCTACCTTCCTTAGAAATCACAACTCAGGGAGTGTACTGCCTTCAGGTTACTGCTCTGTGATGGGATTAAGGTGAATGAAGCGAGGAGGAGGAGGTTTCCTGCTCTCTGTGGCACTCCCCTTCACAGCTCCACAAGCTCCTTGGAGATTAGTAAGCATTTTCAGGAGCAGAGGTGTGGGGCAGATACAGCTGTTTCATTTGTTCAGTGCTCACCAGTGAAGATTCCATCTCTTCTGGTGACTGTTGAAAACACAATGGTGCAGAACGTTTCTTAATTGACATTGTGAACTGGAGAACTGGAACTAAAAGCCACTTCTTTGGTAAAATATTTGAGTTAAAGAATGTAATAGACTCAAGAGGTTTCTTTCTTTTCTGTGGTAGGATTAAGCTCAGGTTAACTGGGCAATTTAGAGGCTGTGACTAGAACCAAGTGGAACATAATCTTGGTGCCCTGAACAGACAGAGGGCAAATTTGCTCAAAGATCCCTTATAGTGCCAGTGCTCCTCCAGGCAAGTAAACTCCTGTTTCTATGTGTCATATCAGCCCTTAGAAAACACTCCCAAGCTGGGCCATTTGCTCTGTCTCATTTTTCCAAATCAGTAGGATTCAGGCTGAGCTCATGGAGAGAACCAAACAAATATGTTGTTGGAAACATCATCACAGACTCAGACTGGTTCCAGTCTGAGACAGGAACCAGGAGCCCAGTCTTGATTTGTGCCCAAGCAACTGTGATGCCAATGGAAAATATCCATCTGCTGGGATGTAAGTTGTAGTTGCCTGCTCAGTGCAAGTCCTGTGAGTGTGTCTTGTGAGCATGCTGAAATGTCTTTAAAGCTCTCAAGGACCATTAGAACACATAGGGTCTCACTTCCTGCATAACACTAAACCACAAAATTTCATGGGGAAATCCCCTCTTCATGCCCATAACTTCTCACTGAAAGTTAATAAATCTCATGATGGCAGCATTTCACCCCTGCAATAACACATCTCAGGGAAAATGGCTCACATGGTATCATGAGCCATCTCCTCTTTCTCTCCTTTTTTTAAAAATCTTTTTTATTACTTTATGTGTGTGTGTGTGGTGAGCAGGGAACAAAGATGGTCCCACACACCTTTTTTCCCCACACCTTCTGTAGCACTTTTCTTAAATGACGCAATTGACTTGAGCCACAACAGGAGAGCAGCGGTGTGCAACTTGATGAAATACACACAAGATCAAAGCTGACATGGTTCCGAGCCAGAGAGTGGGAACGTGGGTCTGAACTTTCCCAGAGTCTGAAGGAGCTGGTTCAGCCCATTGTGAAAGTTCTGGATAGATTCCAGGTGCACATTTTCCTAAAATGTGGAGATATTTAGATCATTATCTCTCATTTGAGCTTATTACAATGAAACATCTTCTCTGTTCACGACTTTTATAACTGGTTTCATGATTTTATTATACTTTTTTAAGAGACTTTTATGGCAGTGTGGTATTTGCTTGAATGTGAACGGGAACATCATGTTTAAAGATTGATGATGCATAACACAAGGTGAAAAGGGGTTCATAACCTTACATGGGATCTTACTCCTTTCTGGCAGTTCCAAACAACACAGCAGTGTCTGCCCAGCAGATAACATTTCTTCCAGCAGCTGCTATGAGAGAGTGAATTCCTAAGGGGCAGTAAGCCAAATCCACCTCTGTGAATAACAACCCCTACCCATTCATTAATGCATTATGTAATTAACACTGAGAATAACATTATGGGAATTAAACTTTTCTTAACGGTCTCCAGTGGAAGTTCTTCTCTTCATGGATTTATAGCTTTGTCAAATTTTAATTATTTGGACTGAAACTTTCCATGTTCATGCTCTGCCTCAGGCTGGCTTTTTTTCTTTTTTTTTATTTTGATGGCGGGGAATTTTTTTTTGGTGGGGTATTTTCTTTTTTGGTAATTAATGTTTTAACAGTCTGGCCATTTCTGCAAAAGGAGATGGAGGAAAATAAATTACTCTTCTAAACCAGACATTTTTTCCCTAACTGTTTTTCTTGAAACAGCCTAAGTTCTTAAGGGTTTCAGGAGGAAACCTGAGAGGGAATGAACTGGGAAAGAGGGAGATGCTGTTATATTGGGTTTAAATCCATGGGCATGGCAATGTGCATGTGGTCCAAACACCAAAGTCTCTGCACTTCTGAAAAGTGCCAGTCTGTACTATAAACTTTTTACATGGCAGGCAGATGAGTTGAAATCCTAAACAGAAAGTCATAACCACAAAAAACCTCAGCAGTATAGGTGGTCACAGCAGAATTTGTTCTCTGAGCTATAGAAAAGTGCAGTGAGCTGCCAGCCTCATGGAAGGCCATGGTTGTTAGTCTCAGCTCCTCATTTTTTCAGTTTTCCATGTAAGTCAGCCCAATATCATTGCCTGTGGAGACAGATAGAGACCATTTACAAATTTTAAAAATAAGATTGTGAAAAAATTTTTAAAAAGGTGTGTACAAACTTAGGATCCCTTTTAAGATAATATACCTTTTAGAAATATTGCACACTGAATCTAAGTGATTAATTGTGTTCAGTGTACTGGAGTAAGCCACATGTCCTCCCAGAATCAGGAAGGGGAGCCAGGATTTTGAATATCCATATATTTTTTCTGGTTATCAGAGACATATATGTATCACATCTCCCTTTAACCATCTGTTCTTGTACAGTAACAACATACTACCTCTGCCAGTTGCTCCTTCAGCTCCCAAGGCAGATAGCAATGTACATCCAAAGGTAGTGGGATTTGGCTGATGCATGGGGTTCATGCCCACCCCCATCCCACCTTTTCCCTTAGTAGTGTGAGCTTACCCAGAGTAATTAAAGACCCAAGTCTACTGTAGGGTTAGCTCCAGTTTATCAAGTAAGCCGACTCTCTGAAATGCTCCCACATCCATCCTGGGTTACTTCCTCAGCATGTTGTCCATGGGCTCCTCTTTCAAGCTACTGGTTACCCACAGCCACTGCCTGAAAGCCATGAGGAAGCCACTCCCAATATAGGCTTGTTCCCTTTGGTGTGTTTTCTTATAGGAAGACATTAAATAGGAGAGGGAAGGAGATAATCCAGACTACTTCAAGAGCGCTTTTGTTAAGATGCTTGTTTTAGAAATATTTCTTCTCTTGAACAACCTAAATTCTTCAAATCTTACTCTCTGATGAAGCAAATGTTTATAGTAGCTAAAAATAGCTCTATGCCAAGTTAGAAGGCTGGGACTAGAAAAGATCACACTTGATTCTTCCCATGATTTCTTGTCAGGCTCCCCAGTCGGTGGAGCTGAAATCTCATGAGAGGCCTTTCTACATATCTGCAGTGACAAATGACAGTGCAGCTCTGGAGAGATGATTGAACATTCAACATGTTTGCATTCCCCATGAAATCAATCAAGGTGTCCTACCAACCAGGATGTTGTAGTCTTTAACCAGTAGATTCTACTCTCCAAATTCTGCTGTGAGCAAAACAGGTGCAGCTTCTTTTTTTTTTTTTTTTCCAAATTGATTACCTCAATTATTCACTTTATTATATGAAACCTAAGGAAAAGATTAAGTGCACGAACTTCTGGCCACCTGGCAGTTGCAGCTCAACCATCAGAAATTACAAATTGATGCTGGTTGCTTTGTACTGTTCCATGGGAAGATTTATGTCTTTATGTAGCTGGTGCTGATGGAATAGATTAAACTGGGCATGTAAAAGGAATAAAGATTTACTCAGCATTTGAAAGCCTGGTTTCAATGCCTCGTGGAAGAGTGTGGCAAATATCCTGTAAAAATGAAAATATATCACACTAACAAAGAAAGCCTGAGTAACTTGTCATTAAAGCTGCAGCCTTTCACCCCACGTTCCCAGAAAAGTCCTCTATGCTGCTGGGGAAAAAAAATTCCCGATGCAGGAAAAAAAAAAGCTTTGATTTGCTGCACAGTTTGCTTTCATGGGAGAAATGTGTTTGGTTGGAATCTAAACTGGGAGTTTTTGGGTCCATAGGGCCAGAGACTCTCAGAGGAGCTTGCAGGCAGTGTATGGTGTTGGAAAACTCTGCTGTGGCTTTCCTTGCAGATTCTCTGGCAGAGTCACCTAGACTGCACTGTGCTTACGCCATGCAGGGCTTTTCAGTAAACATATTGGCACACTGGTATTATTTTAATTTTAATTTTGAACAAGGGACTGCTCAAGGAAAGAGACTAGACTTAAACAGATCATCTTTCCTCCAAGCCTGCTGCCAGCAGGAAGAGAAGTTGGTCTTCATTCATGCCCATTTGGCAAGCCAGGTCTGTGACTTAGCCTAGATTATGTGTTCAGAGCTATGTACAGGATTTTAGTCATTCTTCTTGCACTGCTTATACTGCATTGGTCACTTTTGCCCAGACATTCCCCAAGACATGAAAAGGACATCCATTTTGCAAAACTGTCAACATTCCAAAAAAGTCACCAGACACATCAGGGAAAGGAGGGATTTAATACCCATGTCTTGCCCGCAAAATACAAAGCAGCTGAAGGCATGGCAGGTTTTTTCCTGCACTTTACACTAAGGGTCCATTCAGAAGCTTTGGTTCCAAGGAAGACTTGAACCTGAAACATGCTGCCTCATGCAAGAATTTTGCTATTTGAGACTCCTTGTTGCAAATACATTTCTTTGTCAATGATTCATAACAGGTTCTTTCTTGGATGACTTGCATTTCATTTTTTGCTTTCAAATGTATATATTGTGTGAGTCCAGCTGTGAAGTCATTAAAATAAATAATCCTTTTCCCTTCTCTGTTCATGGGCAATTTGTTGCTGGGATTTTTATCTGTTGTGATTGGGCAGCTTGGCCACATGATTAATTTTAAATTCACTCTCTGTTAGGTTCTCTCCAAATTTACCAGTTTCCAGCCTGAAAGAAGGTTTCATCCTTTCAACAGGTAAAAGAATGCCAAAGTTTGTAGGATTGGATAAGCAGAGGACTGAACACAATGTCAATTGCTGGAACATTTAATGAGGAGCAAAGAGAAAAGTAATGAATCAAAGGGAAATTGCTGATTAATACCAAAGTGTATGCACAAAAATACATGTCTGTGACTCATCTCTGAGAGAAAGAGAGACTCCAGAAAAATCCAACTTGTTCTCTGAAAAGTGAAAATTAGAAGGACTGTCTTGGAAAATAGACTAACAATCACTTGGATGCATCCAGATTAATCTGACTCCCACCATCTGCTGAGGCTTTGTGGGAAATGCATTGAATTCTCCTTCCTTACATTACTTAATTTTACAACCTTCCTGCTCATAACGCTGCTCCTTAGATATGTCAAAAGAATGTAATCTGTGCTTAAGGACCAGGACCTGCCAATGCCCAGTTCATCCATTCAGTGTCCTTGCTGAAGAAATAATATGGACAGGGCAACATGAGGCAGATTTTAGTCCCATTGGATAGCAAGGTTATCACAGACTGTTGAAGACCACAATAACTTTAGAGATAAAAGCAGAGGCTATAGCATGGATGTGCTAGAATCAGCTGAGTTGTGAGACTGATAAGAATTTGTCATTTACAAGCTTGCCCTATTAATGATAAAAAAAAGAAAAGTATACTGGAAGAACAGATAGAAGAAATAGAAGAACAGGTAGACATATCTACTGCCTAGACTCTGCTTTCAAGCCCATTTGAGCAGCAAAAGTACCAAAAGACAGGTACTGAAAAATATCTGAATAACCTGGTAATTTGTTATGACAGCTTTTAGGGAATCTGAGGAGGAAGAGGGTAGCCAGGTTTGCTAACTCTTAGACTGCTCAGTGAGTTTGAAAGTTTTGATCAAAATGGGCATTCTCAGCCTTCCCCTGTCAGTCATCTCACAATTCAAGAAATGCTATCACTGGAGAGTGACATCAAAGCTAAAGGGACAGGGAGAGGAAGAAATGAGGGATAGGACATGACATAAACAAGGAGAAAGCTGTCTTGTCTTTTATACTTTAGAATCTGCATTTTAGAGAATATGTAGGTTTGTCTGAGGACTGTAATGTGTCTACTGCCTAGCATGGAAACAGGCAAACTACTTCTATAGAAAGGCCATGTTCAAAGAAGAGGTCCTGTGCTCACAATATCTTCTCCTTCCATCTCTTCTCCAACAACTCAAATGGAAATTTTCATCAAATCTGGAGGTGTCACCCTCCAGTGACATAATTTCTTCAGTTGTAAGGTGACTGCACATATTATAGGAGGTAAGAGACTAATAAAGGCTTGCTTTTTGGCCAGCAGAGGCTCTCAGGCTCTGTTCTGACGTGAAGAAATATAAAAAGTGGTGCAAAAGTCAGGAGACAGGGGCATGGTCTTGTTTACATTAGAAGCAAATACTAAATGTGATGATGAACCGAAGTGTCCATGACAGAACCTTTCTCAGAAAGTCATCTTACTGACTATAATAAGTCCTCAGTGAGCCTCCAGAACTGCAAATATTATGGGTATTTGAGTGAGTATTTGAATAGAACATTTACATGGAGGCTTAATCTCCTTTTATGTCAGAATATAGAGTTAGTCATCTCAGAACAAATTGAGGAATGAATAACATATATGGCAAAGGGCGCATTCTGATGTTTGTCCCAAGAATAAGCCTCACAAAACTACCAAGTGTCACTTTTCCTATAATTTGCTTTGTTTTAATATTATTCCATTTTCCCTTGAGCCATCCTTGAGCTGACATTAACGGGATGCACTCCATTAACCTCCATGAAGCCAAGGCCTTCAAAGCTCTTAATCTGACAGTGTTTTACTTTACTATGGGGTGTAAATCAGCTTTAATGCCAGGACTGGAGGCACTGTAATCTAAGCCTGGAAAAGTTAAAAGGGTGTTGCAATGCATGTAAAATCTATATGAAATAGAAGGATGCTTTTTTCCCCTGAAGGAAAGAAAATGCTTTATTGGTTAAGCACTCTGATGTTCCCTTGGAAAGGCTGCTGGTGGTTTTTCCTTTTTTTAAAAAGGGAAAAAACAAGTACAAATTACTTCTGCTAGGAAATACCAGCCAATAATTGGTAGATGTAATTCTGCAAAGTGTTAGTGGCGAAATCTTTCTGCAAGATGCATTGGGCCAGTTTTGAGGCCAATTCCTTCCGGGTAACCCAACCAAATCCCACAGCACAATGCTGCAAACCATTCAGCCTGTCTCCTGCCTCCTGCCTCAGAGGCTGGTGTTCATAGGAAAGTGTTTTACTTCTCTCACCCACCTCAGAAACTCAGCTCCTGCCACTAAATGGCCAAAATGGTTTTGAGATATTCCGTTAAGGCCCAAAGCCACTGACCTCAGTGCTACTGAATTTCAGGCAAGATGTCCCTTCTGGTTTCACTTCTCTCGAGCAGTCTGAGCTTAGAGACTGTAATTGTGGGTTACAGGCATAGAAACAGTGAGCACAAGAGCAGATCCTTGCAGAAGGGAGGCTTTGAATGTGACAGGAAGGGAAATGTCTGGATTGAACTTGATTTTAATTTTTATAGCTGGCACCAAAGGATATTTGGATTCTTTTATTCTCTTATAAAGACTCCATTTGTCCACCAAGTGGGGGGGAGGAGGAAGAGAGATAATGAGCAACTTGGAACATCAGCACTAGAAGTTGGAAAGAAATGGTGTCCAGCCCCATTTTAGAATGGCTGTTCTAAAGAAATGCTGCAAAGGATTAGCTTTGATATTTTAGACTTCCAGGGAGGAAACCAAATTAGCATCAGAAAGGAAGATGTGTGGGTTGCCTCAAGTACAACTGATGGGTTTAATGTTAACATTATGAGAGTCATGCCAGAAATTTTCACTGCCACAGAAACCCAACAGCGGGAATAGGTAAGGTGCCCAGGAAAATGGCATTGAGAATATGAACTGGAGTCCAGATGGCTCTTCCAAAAGAGAGAGTGGGAAATCATCCTGGCAAAAAACAATCCCTGTCTTTGCTGCCTCTTTACAGACAGGGCTACAGTTGAAAATTAATGCAATTAGCTGGATGACCTAGAAAAAGGCAGAGAGAGCCTCTCTTTTCAGAGAGTTTCTTGTGGTTGGACCAAAGTCCCATTCAGGAGAAGCATCCAGCAAGAATTTCACAGCTTACTGAAAAGTGGTTCAATGCAATGTGGTTGAATTGAATTCAATGTTTCACATTAGTCCTGTGCTCAATCCGAGCCAATCACTTTCCACCCAGTGACTCCAGGGAGTCCCTAACATAACTAGAGGTAGTGAATCTTGATTGGGATTCTAAGGGATGGGAACCACACAACACAAAGTAACATTCAAAATGCTGAATTTTTTAAAATCTGTGTCATGAATTTAATGTCACAGTATGACAGAATAACTTTCCACTACCTGTGGTCTCGGACAGAGACAAAACTCACAGATCAGAGAAATCTTTCCAATTATGACAGCACCCACGGGGTTAAGATGCCAGTCATCCCAGAGTTATTTGTAGCGTTGAATCATTTCCCTCTTACAAGAACTATTCTTTCTCTTTCACAGTCTGGCATAAAAAGCCCAGTATCTAGACCCCAAACTCTGCTGTCCAGAAAAAAACCCCTAGTTCCTTGCCCTTGTTTCCCTCCATGGTCTCATCAACTCCTACCCTTTCGCCCAGCCAGGAAGGCACACACAAATGACACATAAGGGAGCCTACTGTAATCAGACCCCATGAATCTCCTTTCCCTGAAGAGCTTTAAAACCATTTTCCCTCCTCCAGGGACTCAAACGCAGCATCTCCAAAAAGCACTTAGCCTCTGCCAGCCTAGGTCCTGGGAACTTGAGTTTATTCACAGACTCACATGTTCCAGCTGACAGCATTAAGCAGTGGCTGCCAAGCTAACAGGCCAGTGAGTAAATGTTTTTTATTAAATAATATTTTTTAAGCAAAACTTGGTGACCTATGTCTTCACCTTTGAAATAGGATAGATATTAGATCTCTGGGTTGGAATTCACTCTTTACCTGTTGGACCTTCCAAAACTGACACAAATCACTCCTCTGCTTTAATGTCTTTGATGTTTTCTGATTTTTCTCTCCGAACTGGTATGGAAGAGAAAACTTTTTTTGTTTTTACATAAACTCGAGAGAATTGGTTTTGAGTACAGTAATGCAGACAGGTTTCTAAGATACGTGCTTCAAATACACGTTAATGTTCTTATTTGAACGCCTACAAAAGTTGGCCTGATATATAAAGATACAACATGTACTGATACATGTGCCAGTTGTGTTTGATACAAATCTAGAAACCAAGCTGCAAGCATTTTGTTTTGAATCTCTGGGCCAAGATGTAAAGACCTTATACCTAGGTGCAAATGAAGACTGTTTCCATTCAAGTCTTTTTTTAGTACTTTTTTTTTTATTAAGCCATTAAGAGTATTCTTAGACAATAAAAAAAATATTAATTTATCTAAATAGGGATTTGCAGTGGTAATTTAAGAACCTGAACCAAATTTCACCACAAGAATAGGAGAAAGAATGGGTTTTACTTGACTGAAGGAATTTGGTTAGTCTTACACTAAAAGCTTGAATTAAAAGCTGAGCATTATTTCTAAAAAATAAATCCTTACCAATTATTTGTTTTTAATAATTTTTGAAAAATGTGTTAAAGGTAGTTTCTAGTTAAAGGTACATTTAAAAAACTTTTTTTTTTTACTTTGGAACCAAGCAAGTATCTGCTGAGAAGGCTGTTTGTCCCCACTGCATCCAAAGGAGCTGGTTTTTTCCTTCCTGTGAGATTCTAGCCCAGGCTTTCCTGAACCAGAGAGGGTAAATAGCCAGGAAAAAGGGGGTCCTGGTAATGAAGAGAGGAAGCAAAAAGCTTTAAGAAAAGTTTCTGCAATCTTGTCTTGCTGACTGTTTGTAACATGTAATAGAGTTTTTAAAGGGACTTTAAAGGAAGTCATTCCACCAGATTTGCTGTGTCACTTTCCACTTCATGAGTTTTTCAGAAAAGTCTGAGAACAGCTGAGTAAAACATAGGAGTGAGCTTTGAAGGATGTGTAATGAATCACAAGAAGGAAATCTCTTTGCCATCCAGTTCTGAATCATAATTTAGCTAATCTCACATGTTTGGAAGTTTCCAGATGAGGTGTGACCATGTAGGTGTAGCCAAATTTCACCTGCAAACCCTTTTGTACCAGCACAAAAACTAAGTGACTCCTGCACATCCAGCATGCTGACAAACTTCCCAAGAGTGTGAGAATAAGTGTCACAGATGAGAAAACAGATCCTTGTATATTAAACTGTTACTCTGAGGTGATCCGGTAAAATTGTGGTGGAGCTGATGACTGATGTAGGATTTCTGGATTCCTAGGGCTAAACTTAAAGGGCAGCATGATTGGTGCTAGAGAAGATATGCTTGAACTGATGTTATCAAGATCAAATCAGTGTTCTGCAGTTTAACTTCCAATCAAACATTACTGAATGTATTGTGTGGGGGTGTATGTAAATGTATTAATTTAATGCATATACATAAGTATGATGGATTTCTAATTACTAACCTCCTACTTTTTCAAGCAGTCTGGGACCATTCCCTGTGAGGAGGAGGGACAGAGTTTGAAGCCAAGTTATGTTTTCTTGAGTTAATATGACTGTGTAAGGTTTTCTAGCTACAGAGCTGGGATAAGACCTAGAAGTTGCCCAAACACTGCTGAATCAAATACAGAGGCCTACCTAAAAAAAAGAGAAATACCAGGCAAGGAGCAATAAAACTCAGCTCATGGCTTCTTATTAAGGTGTATCATGAACATTATTGCAGAATTGAAAATCCTTTCCTCCACTGTTTGTTGCTTTCTGAGGAATGGAGTTGAGGGGCAGAAGCATTATATTTATGTCAAATAGAGCCTTTTGAAGGCACTGTGGAAGACTGGTTTCTCTCCTATTATGTCCATTCCTCGTCCATTTATTCATTCATCCATATTCAGTCCCTTCCTCTGTACCTAAGACTCTATTTATCCATCAGTGAACATAAAATCATAGAATTGTAGAGTATGCTGAGTTGGAACCATCAGGATCATCAAGTCCAACTCCTGGTCCTGTGCAGGGCACCCCAGGAGCCCCAGAGCATTGTCCAAACACTTCTTGAACTCTGTCAGGCTCAGTGCTGTGATCACTTCCCTGGGGAGCTGTTCCAGTGCCCAACGACCCTCTGGATGAAGAACCTTTTCCTGATAGCCAACCTAAACCTCCCCTGACTCATCTTCATGCTGTTTCCTCAAGTTCTGTCACTGGGCACGAGAGTGAAGAGATGGGTTCCTGCTCTTCTGCTTCCCTTTGTGAGGATGTTGAAGCTTGATGTCTTTTTTATACTGTGGCACCCAAAACTGCTCACGTTACTCAAAGTGCCCTGTACCAGCCCCACTGCCATAACCAGAAAAAGATATGATCCCAGGGACCCTGTGAAAGTCCTTCTAAGAGTCCTCGGAGGGAGATAGTGAACTGATTAATGTCCTTGCTGATAAGCAGAGAAGCTGTAAGTCTCTTGCCAGAGAGGAGCTAGAGAACTAGAACTGCTTTCATCTGTGTCAGGTCAGACAGCTCAAGCCTGAATACCTTCAGATATGCCTTGGCTTTCCAAGTAAATACCATCTAGTCTCTGCAGCTTCTGAGGATTATTCAACTCAGATTCTGACCTTAGGCTACGTTCTTTTCAGTCCTGATCCAAAATAACTCTGCTGATTTCAGTAAAGTGATTCTGGACTTAAGCCACTCAGTGCAAAATTGGAATTTGTCCTCTTAGAGACTAGCTGTCCCAGCAGAGTTTGTGTGGTGCTCATTCAATCACTAAGAATAAAGCACAGCAAGCTGGGGGTGCAGTGACCTTCTTACTGCCTCCCTTGTGTCACCCAAAGCAAGAGAGGTCCTGCAAAGTCAGCCATCCAAAGCACAGAGCTGGCTATAAACAATCCAAAGGGCCCTGTTTTCCCAATGCAAGGGAAAGAACTCCTTGGGCAGCTCTGAGATGTATGGATCGTGTTTAGTCTACATGCTTAAAAATAATAATAATAAAAATATTGTTCAGGCCAGAAGGAATTTACAGGCTTAGGACATCATGGAAAGCAACTACCTTAGTCTGCAGAGTAAAAATATTCCAGAGAAATCCAAACAAGCTGCCCCTCATCCTATTAATTCATCAAACTTGGCCATGCATCCTTGTCTAGCCCAGCACCCTTTCCTAGGCAATAATGTTCATCTTCATGGTCAGTCATGAGCTGTGAGAGATTCCTCCCTGCCTGTGTGAACTTGATTGGCATGGGACATTAGCCAAACAGCCAAATTTTCCTCATGAGATGCAAGCTCTCAGATACCAAAGACCCTCTTCCAGCAGCATTAGCCACAGGGCGATGCACTGTTGTTTATATGAGGCTCAGATCCTCAGTTCCCCTTTCATGGGGAAGGGGATATGTCTGAAATCACACCCTTAGGAGGATCACATCACTCTGGAGCTAGGAATGTTGGCCTCAAGATAATTAGGCCAGACACATTTCAATGGCAAATCATATTTTTCACAGTCCAAGCAGCCAGACATGTTTACCTCAATTCCCAGGCTAAGCAGAAGTTAGAACACTGAGGCACTCACCATCATTCAGCTTAGAGGCTTAAGCTCTTTGCTGGGAGCTAATTTGGGAACACTAGGCAGCATATCAAGGCCATCTCAGCACCGCCATGTGCAGCTGCAAAAAGCCATTCAGAATTGCAGCTGGGTGCCTTTTGCTTCATCTTAACAGCTGCCATAAATATTCCCATCTGATTTCTTTCACCTTGGGACAGGAGGCTGAAGATTTAACAATGTTGATGGCAAGATCTAGACTGGAATGTTGGATAATCTTTATAAGAATGATAACTTTGATTCTCTAGTTTTTATCTATTGAATCTTATGCCTGTTTGGAAAAGGAAATTCCTGGATAGAAACTTCTATTTGTGATTCCAGATAATCCAACCATTCCACAGCATCTGTAACAATTGTTACTAGACAGATAGCATTAAGTTTTGGACATGTCTTTGAAACTTTTGGGTGAAAGGACCTAATTATTTATTCTGGAAAGAAAAATACACTGACTCCTCTAAATTCACTTTATGTATGCTCATTTATGAGCAAGGAAAGTCCAGGTGAATTCACTCTGTGCATAGAAAGACAAACTCACTGCTGAAGTAAATGGGAAAAACACTGGTGAGATTGATGGTTCCACCATCACGGATTCCAGAGCCTGGCTGGATATGTGCAAAGAAAGTGTCAGTCATTCTCATTTTAGAAACCTACACCCATTCCATAGCCAAAAAGTATAAAGTAAGTGAGCCAAAGGAAATCCTGCCCATCCTTGAGTGTGGGTTAAGTGGTTTTGCCAAAGAGGCAAGCACAGCTTATAGAACAAAAGCCATTATTTTTTACTGAACACAGAGCTTCTGTTTAAATCAATGTATGTTCATGAACAGTGCAGGCTGCCCTACAGTTTTCTGAAGCACATGGAGCTGGAAGAAAACCCCTTTAAATTAGGGATTTGTTGTAATCTCATTGTTCACACATTGTCTAGAGCCACTGCTGGGCACATCCTCTACAGCTGGGCTGTTCAGTGCTGAAGGGTTTCCTGCTGCTCTGTCCTAGATACACCTCCACACTACCCAGAAGCTGAAGAGGGAAATAGCATTCCTCTGGGGAATGTGTCCACCTCAATAGTCATTGATGTTCTGTCTGAAAATCAGAGGGGCTGGCAGTCAGCAGAGAAGAGAGTAATGCTAGCAAATAAATTATAACATTCACCAGCAATTCCATGGGTAGGGAAGCAAGGTAAGACCTTGTATTTCCCCTTCACTCCCAGCTCAGCTCTACTGATTATTCCAGAATCACAGCTATGACCAGTGAACAGGACACGGATTGTTTCCATTTTATCATGTTGAGTATTTCACTCAGGCACCAACTGAGAAGTTGCTCCTGAGCTCTTTAGATCTGCTTCATGAGCCTGGGCTAAGCAAGTCATGGTTCATATACATAGGAAATAGAGTCAATGGCATTTTCTATGAAAATATGCATCTGGTTTTAACTTCTTTTGGGATAAGAGGCCAGAACACTAAATCTGATGATTGATAGCCTCATAGAACGTGCAACCAGAGTACACACTTCCTTGGATGACCCCTGAGTCAAAAAGCCCAACACTTCTATGAGGGTCAAAGATCTGTGATGCTGGAGCTTTCAACCAGCAGTGTGATGTGTGTGCAGGCATTAGAAATGTGTTCACCTGGAAAAATCTGTGTTCACCATAACACTGGAGACAGAAAATGCTTCAATTTTACTCTTAATCTTTCATCTGAATATCTCTGTTCTCCTATGCTGGGGTAAAAGTAAACCCAACCACAAACAAAGCCGGTCTTCTCCCAAAAAAACCTATCTCATCTTGTCTCAGAGTTGCTCCTCTGGAACTGAAACCCAAG
The DNA here is from genome assembly GCA_026261815.1 of Monarcha castaneiventris obscurior. Taxonomy (NCBI): domain Eukaryota; kingdom Metazoa; phylum Chordata; class Aves; order Passeriformes; family Monarchidae; genus Monarcha; species Monarcha castaneiventris. The sequence goes on from JAMPIT010000467.1 coordinate 7,794,081, forward strand.
ATAATTTCCAAGGAAGGTGTGGGCATGGTTGTAGATGTCTGAGTGTGGAGGGAGGTAGCCACAACTCAGAGCTGTAATCTCAGCAGCTAAGATACTGATTTTTGTTTACCATGGGTCCTTGCATATACGTATCAGAACCAGCTCAAGCATCAACTTCAGTATACAGAGCTGCCAGCAGACGTGCTGTGACTTAATGCAGAAGACTGGGCTCTAAGGTCTTATTTTGACCCTGGAATGATGGCAGAAGATTATTTTGGTCTCTTCATTTATCCCAGCCTTGGTGCTGTAGAGCATAAGATAATACTTTGCTACAGATTATAGTTTCAGACTATTTTATAAACAGGAGTCTATTTTTAGGCAATAGAATTGCCTAGGGCACTTGTGAAATCTCCATCTCTGAATGGTTTTAATAGCAGGTTAGACAAATCATTTCAGCAAAGGCAATCTTGCCATGAGGCAGGCAGATTCCCTCATCTCTGTTTTATGTGACTCAGTATACTATAAAGAGAGAGGAAGAAAAGAAATTTAAGCATAAATTGGCAATACTTGCATTTATTTTGCAGCAGGCAAAGAGTACTGTTTGGGGACAGATGGAGATAAAGGAAGCAGGAGAGGAGCTGAAGAAATGATGCACCAGAGAAAAAGAACTGACAAAGAAAAAATAGGTGGAAATTAGATTTTTGGCCAGAATTTGGAAGCAAATAAGTGGTGCCTCTCTCCCATCTAAGAGACTCAACAAAGGCAGGACCTAATCCTGAATTTTAGCACACTGATTCAAGAAAGTTATTACATCCCCCTCCTTTGAACCGGCCACCTCCATGGAAAAGTGAGTGAACTGCTGATGCTGGGTTGACACAGACAGGGCACTTTTAATATGTAATCCATATACCCACCGAGCATTTATGCTCTCTCATCCATCCCCTGTTCAGTTCACTTAAGCTTTTTCTTGATGCTGAACTTCAGCAAAACCACAGCTACAAAACTATCTGGAATCCTTGTGTCCTCCTATTTCCGTATCCACCTGTTTGCTATGTCTAATACTTTGTTCTTGGGATATGACATGGTATTTTTTGGATCTGAGCTTGTGCAACCCTCGGGACAAATGGGAGGAGAGATCAGCCAATGGCTGATCATGATGTGAAAGTCACCAAAACAGCTCCTCTTTTTGCAGGTAATATTCACCTTGATTTGCAGCTTTTTATAAGACACTTTTTTAGCCTGATCTGAGGAGACACTGATACTTTCCAGGTCAAGGGTAGAGCAAAGAGGGAAGTAAGATTTGGAGACAGATTTCACAGTCTGCTCTGATCATTCTGTGAGGTGGGGAGATGGCACTCTGTTTTAGCTGTTTCACTTTCCTCCCAGTTTGGCTGCACTGTCTGAGCTGTCTTTGGTGAGGGCTTTACAGCAGCCTCCTGTTCTGTCCCACCATGTCAGTAGACCCTGCTGCACTTAATTAAGAGCTAGACACTGCAGACAGCAGCATAGCAGTCCCCAGCAGTATTACAAAGGAGCACATGTGTAAGGGAAAAGAGAGCATTTCCCATGCAAACCAGGGTTTGCATGCTCTGCCAGGTCAATTACAAGCTTTTTCAGCCACAGAGGAAACAGCTCTTTCTCCCTTTTATTAAAATGGCTGCTCCATCCCATTGTGGACTGAAAGAGCTACTTGGCTGCCTTTGCATCCCAGCTGACCTCCAGCCACAAGCCTAGGTCTTTACCAGAAAGGAGGGGGAACCATCAATCTCTAAATGAAGACATTGTCCTCCTGATTATCTCTTTGTTGCCAGTGGTGTGTGAGGCTATAGAAAGGAATAGAGCAGTTCCAAGATGGCTGTGGGTGAAACAGTGTGTCCCAGCCTGGATGAGGCTTTTCTTCTGGCTCTGCATAATCTGCTGTGTCAGGAAGAGCTGTACCCATACATGAGGCATGAATTTTCTGGGAAAGACTGTTCTCCTCATCTTCTCCTGCCAACACCATTCGGTGTAGCACACCATTCCAGCCCATATGTCCCAACACCATGTTGTATCTGGAGGCCTCTACCAGTTTCTTTCCTTGTCTGGGTTTGGATTAACTTGGCCCTATACAAGTGGAGAATCAGTTTGAAGAAAGTTTTGACCAATACGGGCAGGGAGCAGGTATCAGTGACTGGGGTTCACTGAAGTAAGGTGAAGATAGGACATTCAGAGGTACCTGGGTCAGGGCTCAGGATAATGAAGGTGTCCCTATAGGAAAGAAGGCAGATTACATGGCCTGGTCTTCTGCTAGTTGCCTGCAGTGACAAAAAATAGTTTGGTGGATTAGGTTGTGTGGGCGGGCTTCAGGTTGGAGACTGGGAGGATCTGCCAGGACCGAGGTTCAGATTAACAGCAAGACTGGAAATCTTGCACCAATGAAGTCTGCGGGAAAGCTCCAGCTGATTTCACTGATCACAGGACAGTATTTTTGGTCTGTCCTTGACCCTGAAAAAAAGGGTCTAATTTGTCTTGTGAAAGACATGTTCTCACCATCATCTACTGACTTACCTACCAGGTGGGAATTCAGTGCTAAATTTTTGGAGAACCAGTTTATCTGGAGAGGAGTATCCTTTATTTTGTTGGAACTCTTGACCCTGGTGTATAGAATTTCTGTCTGTGAAGGGTAGAGAATGGGGAGTTATTTTGGCCTTGGCAACAGGTTGTTACTTTCTGTGTGCATATTTTAATTTTCGTTCTTATCTCCATGTCATTTCTCCTGACTTTGGTGCCTTCACTGCAGCAGCCTGTCCATTTAGCTTGGCACTCTCTGAAATGGGTAGTGTATGCATTTGTCTTCAGGCTGGTAGAGTCTGCTCTTTGTAAGATGCAGAATGTGCTCTCTGGCTCAGTGGTCTGTGAGTTAGCAGATCACCTCATCCTCATGAAAGCGTACTGCAGTATTGGACCATTCCACTTTTTCTGAAGATGTATCATACAAAGAGGGATTTCTATTTCTGTAACTTCTGACCTTCCTGAATTTGAGAATCCTTGGGGGAAGATATCGTGGGTGCAAATTACTTTTTGCTGTCAATTTGCATACCTTCTGCCAACGCGTACTATCACTCACTGTCCAAGCACAGTGAATCATGCCTTGCAAAATGCCCCTTCAGTTTCTAATTAGCATATTCTGGCTGAGCAGCCTCAAGATTTTCAATTTATCTTGTAGGAAACAGGTTAATGTTAGTAAGACAGACACTGTATCTGGGGAACAGAGCTGCAAGAAAGGACCTCCACTTTGCCAACTGCTGAGTAACACGACCTTAAGAGGAAAATAAATTGTTGTTATAGTTTCTGTGATGATTTGGTTGTTTTGGGCTAACCAAAGTGTAATTTATTACACAAAGTATAATTTATAGTTCTACTTTGATGTGATGCTTCTTGTTCCTTCCTTACTGGAGTTCAATGTGCTGTTCAGGCCATCTTCTCGCCACTAGGTGTTTCCTACCATTCCTCCTATTGTCATCCATGTTCTGCTACTGTCCATGATGGTTCCCTATGGCTTCAAAACATGGGCTTGGCTTTAAGAACTTCAGTCTGAGCCCATCATACCAAAGAGTCCTTTTTTCCCTCCACTATTCCAGGCCCATGATGAAATGCAATTTGCATTGGAGGACAATATCTGAAGCAAACATTCCCCACTGAGTATTTTCAAAGAGGCTTGGATGTACTCCTTGAAAGACAGCAGTGGTTGCTCCAGGGCTTTCCAGTTTGTCCTCTGGAACTGATCTAAACACACACAACAACATGGTCCAGAAACATGGGATTAATTGAATGTGTTGGTTTCCATATGTCCACAACACAAAGGGACCCAGTGTCTGTCATATCCATGATGATCCATGTATTAAGCTCCTGTCATTACAGACACGAGCTGTTTACTCCAGTGTCACTCTGAGGCTCCAGCAGCTGCTCAATTTCCTTTTGGGCAGGCTTGTCTAGTGCTTTCCACTGCTATTTCATCTCCAGTCCTGCCCATGGGAGGGATGAGTAAGTAAGTGATGGGGAGGAGGTGGGCAGCGATGGCTCTGACAGAGGGGTGTTTATGCTGGACTTTCATGTTGTTCCTCTGTATCCAATGGAGAACAGTTCATCTCCCCTGCACAGTGAGAGCTGCATAAAGCACCTCTGTGTGTTTGGAGGGAAAGGCTGAGTTGTGCCGATATTCCAACTGGTTCATCATGTGCAATTGGGAGGCTCTGATGTACTCATTCCTTTCTACCACCCTCACTGACTCAGATCTCCTGCTTGTCTGTGATGGGATTGAGCAGTCTTGGCTCAGCTCTGATGCAGAAAGCCATATGCAGGCCTGAATCTCTTCTCCTTTTGTTAGTACTTCAGCACCTCCAAGGTATTGTCCATGTTATGACAGAGCACTGGCTTCAAATCTGAAGAAATTCCTCTGTGGTATTTATGTCCTCTCAGCATGGCTAGGAAAATTACTTCTTCTGGCACCCACTGGGATCCAAGAAGGGAAAAAAGAGTGGTGCTGACACCCACTTTCCCAGATGCACAAAGAAGGATTAAAACACTCTGTCCCCAACCTTTTCATGTTTTTAAACTGTGGAAATGTAATTTTTTTTCCCTAGAGAAAATTTTTCACATGGGATTTTTTTGCAAGTTTACAAATTTCTTTTTGGCTTTGCCACACTGTTCATTTGTGGTTGTTGTGTATTAATGAAAAATCTAAGAAGATAAAAATTAGCATTCTTTGAAACATTTGGATTCTCCTGTTCAAAAGAGCTCTTCATTTTGAATTTTCCATCTTGTCTTATGCTTTAAAGTACTCAAGAGTGACACAAGTTGACCTATTTCAGAAGAGATAAAATATTTCATTGATACAAAGTATGTTTTCCCACATTTAGCACAGAAACTGCCATGTAGTTCTTCTTCTTCTTTCCTCTATTGTTTTTTAATTGTGTCAGAATCTCCAGGAAATAGGAAAATCCCCAGAGTACTCCAGAGCCTTTGCTGCTGACACACACATGTTTACTAGATTGCAGTGCATTTCAAGATCCTATTGAAAACTGTCTCTTTTCTGAACACTTAGTGGATGCACTCCAGCCCACATCATGACTTCTTACCCTCTCTCCCACTCCAAGTTGCCATTATCTGGCCTCTTCTTTGCTGCTGTTACCACTCTGAAAGGGAGCTGCCCAAATGACAGGTTTTCTCTCCTTTCTCCACATTGCTTTGCTTGGAGCTCTGTTCCAGCAGGGCTGCCACTGGAAAGAGTTCCTAGTTCCTTTGGTTCCCTGTCTTTACCCACAACGGAGGCTGGAAAGTATCTGTACTATGTTCAGCAAAGTGTGGGGAATAAAGGGAAGAAACCAGTCACTTCTGGTCACAAGGGATAGTCTGATTTGCCAAAAACAACCAGCTTAGACGGGATTCCCATTCCAAGCTGGATGTGATGATTCAGAAAATGGAGTAGATAATGAGCTGTTTGTGATCAGATCCTGTTTGTTTACTTTGCTGCAGAGCTGTGAATGGCCTGTTCCTGAGAAATGTCCTGGACTCTGACCTTGTAGAGGGAACCTGCCTGAGACAAGAACCCAAACCTCCACCTCTTCGAAGGAAAGCACTGTTTCTTGCAAAGGCCACCCGACAGTTGCCCATCCCACCAGGCCACACAGAGGACATTTGGCTGCACAGTAGTCAAATGAGTCCCTGTTGTTAGAACACTGCATGGAATATCCCCAAGCCCTAACACATCAACTGGCCCAACACTGAGTTTGATGAAAGGCAGAGCAGATATTTTCCTTGAAACCAGATTTCTAGCTGGAGTGAAAGAAAAAGAACATGTTTTCCCTTTCCTCCTCTGTACTGGCATCTATCCAGACAGCAGCCAATGAAAGCTGAAAGTCATGATGCAGTTCTGGGGAACTGAAATACTTCCTACATGAGAAGTTGAAAGAGGCTACTCTGTTCTAACACAGCCTTTAGGAATCTTCTCATCTAATTCCAGTTTGAAATACTCTTTCTTCAGGCAAATATCCAGCCTTGAATTAAACCTTCCACCTGATGTAGATACCCTCTCTTTTAAATTATTCCCTACTTTCTCCTTATTATACCTTGTTATACTTGTGGCGACTTGACTGAAAAACCCTCCGCTACAGTATTAGACTTTGGAGTTTATTGCCACAAAACACCAGAAAGGACAAGCCCTCAGCAGGACTCAAACATGGGAACTATGACATGTCTTCCCAAATTTCTTTGTCTCCAGTGGTACATCCCAGGGAATTCTTCCATGAAGGGACACACTTCAAAAGGTGGAGTCAGGGTAGTTTCTCAGAGCCTAGCTCTGCAAAATGAATGTGTTACATTGCTTGAAAGAAGGGAAGGGGAATTGCCTTTTATCAAAAGAAAATGAAATGTTGGCAGATCTCAGAGTTTTGACATTGTTTGTGAGATTCTGGAGAAATATTTAGGGAATTTTGCTCTTTTCTTGGGATATTGAGGAAAATGGGGAGGAGAAAAGAACCAGCAGTAAAAGATAAAGGAAAAAGAATAAAGAAGAATTCTGAAGGAAATTCAAGTGGGGGTGGTTTAGTGGCAAAGCAAGGGGTTTCACTTTGAAGACTGAGTGTTCTGTTTTATATTTATGAAAGCTGATGAAACAGGCTCCAATCCTAAGAGATTCTAGTACTGATTAGTGAACTTAGATGTTAAAAGAGTGAATTTGCAAGAAACTTTTGATTGTTTATCATGTTCACAGGTGATACCTAAGTGTACACCCACAACTACTTGCAGGCAATGTTTTATAGTAATCTGGGGGAGAGGGCAGGATTTATGCTGTAAGATTGGGAAGGAGTGGCTTGAGAGCTGCTCAGCAGAAAGAAACTTGGGGTGCTGGTGGACAGCCTGCTGGATATGAGCAAACAGAGGGATCAGGTGGCAAAGAAAGCCAAATGCATCTTGACCTGTATCACGAATGGTGTGGCCAGCAGGACCAGGGCAGTGACTGTCCCCCTGTATTTGGCACTGGTGAGGTCACACCTTGAGTCCTGTGTTCAGTTTTGGGCCCCTCACTATGAGAAAGATGTTGAGGTGCTGGAGCACATTCCAAGAAGGGCAACGGAGCTGGTGAAGGGTCAGGAACACAAGTCCTATAAGGAGCAGCTGAGGGAGCTGGGGGTGTTTAGCCTGGAGAAGAGTCTCAAAGGGGATTTCATCGCTCTCTACAACTCCCTGAAAGGAGGTTGTAGCCAGGTGGGGCTTGGTCTCTTCTGTCATGTCTCAAGCAAAACAGTGAGAGGAAATGGCCTTAAGTTTCAGCAGGGAGGGTTCAGATTAGATATTAGAAGAAAAATTTCACTGAAATAATGGTCAGGCATCAGAATAAGTTGCCCAGGGAGGTGGTGAAGTCACCATCTCTGGAAGTGTTAAAAAGGTGTCTGAATGTGGCATTTGAGCATATAGTTAGGGATGATTATGGTGGTGTTGGGCTGGTGGTTGCAGAAGACAATCTTGAAGGTCTCTTTCAACCCTGATGATTCTGTGATGCTGTAAAAAAATAATATCCAAGTGGGCATGCTTTGTTTGCATGGGCCAGGTAGGGAATACATAAACTTACTGAGTGTTTTGCTATTTGATTTTGAGTGTGGCACTCCAGGGTCTCCAGTCAGTACACCAGGCACTACACCAAGCACTCCAATCATTCAGGAACTGCAGGAAAATTTCAGGCAAGATGTATCCTCCCTCTTCAACTGATAGTTGGCATTTTTATACTCGTTAAATTTTGCTCTTTTATCATGACAGGAATGATCTGTTCCTTTGCTTTTACTCTGAATAATCTTTAAGATCATACATTGGTGGATTCTGCCTTGTATAACATAGAAATGGAGGACATCAGTTTATGTTAAAATATAGACCATGCATTGACTGCTGCTGACAATGGAATATTCCATGGTTTTGTCAACCCTGCTTTTGTAAATCAATTGATGAGCCCTTGGAGATGGATCAAAGCCAAACAACTTGGATATTGGCTGGAACCCACCAAGAGGAAGATCTGATATATTTGTTTGTTCTATTACAGGGACTCATTTTGAGTACAAACAGCAGGACAGGGTGTAGGTTCTAGTGTCTGTAGGTGATGAATCACATCCACGTACACACAGACAGTGCTATGGGAACAAAACGTGGCAGCCATGACAACAAAAACACAAGCCTTTGTTACATGAGCTAAAACAGAAACTCTGTTATAGAGTTTCTATAGAAGGACTTATTTTTCTCCAAGGCTAGCTACCAGAGAAGAAAACAGAGTTATAAGGTAAATCAAGGCAGCATGAAAACATCTCCAGAACAAAAAAGTTTGTGATTTTCCTAGAATATGAGTTGGTGATGATGATAAGCTGGCAATGACAACAAAGACAGAATGGTGAGTTCACTAGATGAGAACCTCTACCATAGAAAGCATTGTTACAAAAGATATTCCAAGAACTTTAGGTAAACCAAGACCTTCCCTACCTGGACCATGGCTATTTAGTGCAAAAAAAGCAGTTGATAGCAAAGGCAGAAAATTCATTACCTAAATTCTTTACGTTTCAAGCCCTCTATCTTTCAGGAAGAGATCATTTAAATTGACTGAAAAACTAGGTAAAGTTCTTTCATGTAGGAAATGCAGAAAGCTAGTGTGGACAGTTCCTGGTCAGAACGAAATAAAACTTGAGCATGAAGGACCCTAAGAACAAATGCAAAAACTACTTTTATGATTTGCGTTCCAGGTTCATACCAGCATACAGGTTCATACTGGCACTGGCACCAGCACGCTAAATGAAATATAAACACAAATCAAAACTTAATCTTTGTACCAAAGCAGGTACCATCTCTGGCTTTGGCAGGACAGCCTATTTAATGTGGAACCAGAAGTTTGCTTTATGCTTTTGCCACATTCTGATCCAAATTCCTGTCCTGGAGTGATACTTTTCAACAAAGGCAAATATCTTCCTATGGGGCACTGGTATTAAGGATCAGTTATGTCAACATTCCCATGTCAAAGTCCAAAGCATCCAAAGGAGGGCCATGAGGATGGTGAAGAGCCTGGAGGGGAAGTTGTTTGAGGAGCAGGTGAAGTCTCTTGGTCTGTTCAGTCTGGAGAAGGGGAGACTGAGGGGATACCTCATTGCAGTCTGAACTTCCTCATGAGGGGAAGAGGAGGGGCAGGTACAGATCTCTTCTCTCTCATGACCATTGACAGGACTTGAGGAAACAGCACGAAGCTGCTGGGCGAGATTTAGGTTGGATATCAGGAAAAGGTTTTTCACCAGAAGGTGGTTTGTGCATGGGAGCTGGCTCCCCAGGGAAGTGGTCACAGCCTGTCTGTGCCTGTGGGCTGGTGAGGAATAGAGACACTAAAAATCTATAGGAAAACTGTGTTATGAGCTTTAGACTCCTAACACGCCAACCGAAAAAAGAAAACAAAGCACTGATCAATAACCAGCTCTGGAATAACAAGCTTTCTTGATTTCTCACATTGAACTGCATGTCAAGATACAAGGCTCAGTTTGATATCTTGTGCAGTGCGGCTGCATGGAGAACTGAGCAGCTGCTGCAGCTCAGGACTAGCTGGTGTGAATTCCTCCCTGTGGCCTCGCTCATCTCCAGCCCCAGATGTTCCCTGGTGGAGGTGCCCTGCTTACCACAGAAGACAAATATCTTACAGCACAGGGCCATCCTCGGGGATCTTCCCTGGGACGTGTGCTAGCCAGCTTTCAAGACACAGCTGAACAAGAAAGTACAAAGGAGGACTCATGCACAGCTTTGTGGTCTCAAAGGAAGTCACGAAAGAGGATCAGCACAGAAAGTCCTCCGGGCGTTCACACATGTCCCCCTGCTTTGTGTGAGAAGCCCATGCTCTGTGCTCGCCATCTGGGACAGCATCACCCACATTCATGCTCTGACATTTGAGAGTGATTAAATATATTCCACGAAAGTCAAAACCAAAAGAGAAGCCAGTGAAACAGCAGAGATAAATAGATACATTTCTAATCTTACCCTGCAATGCATGTATAAACTATTGCCCTTCTAATTTTTGTTCTGACTTTTTCACCCGCTGTTCCTTCTCACTAGGACTCCTTTTAAAGCCGCTGTAGAAGGAATTATGTTCCAATAATGCCAAAATCAGTGGGATTTAAGTCAACTTAGTGCTGAGTGTCAAAAGTTTTAGAATCCTATTTCCCAACAGAAATGCTTCATAGGTATTAGCCTGCCAAGCCTGAAGATGTGAAGTAGGTTTCTAAGTCACCTAAATACAGTTTGGAAGTGCTGCTTTCCAATGCAGTGGGGATTTGCCATCATTGTAGGCAACTGCCCAATTCATTTCCCAAGTGCTGGCCCACCAGGATTCTTCTACAACTGATTTCATACCTGCAGCATGCCCAAGGCTTATGGAAATTGCTCCCATGCAAAGCCCAGCTGCTGCTGGTTCTTGCATCCAGGGTTCAGTCCAGTGCAGCTGCAGAGCTGACTGGTCACACTCTTTGCAAGCCACTGTGTCCCTGCATTGTACCCTGCAGCTGGTCTCTGCCTCAGAGCAGCAGGGAAAACATGACCTAAGCTCAGTCACTAGTACCTTGAACACAAAGCACTGTAAATCTTGATGTGGCCTTGACCTTAATTTTTTTACATAAGCTCAGCTTGGCTGCTGTCTCCTGCACCTCTCTCGTCAACCCTGGGTGCACTCGGAGCTCACTGTGATGCCCTGTGTTGGGAAAGGCCATGGCTCTGGCTGCTGGCTGCACACAGAGAAGATCACTGAAAACAAACAGAGAGCAAGCAGCTTGGTTTTCATAACCTCGGTTAAACACAGCGGGTGAAGGATCCGAAGCGGCAAAGTCATGTGAGTTCAAGAAAGGCGGAGGGTAACTTCTGAGGGGCTCTTTTCTTTGGCAGCAAAAGGGAGGATGGTGCACAGAGAAGGGGGGAAAGGAAAAATTATGGAAATTTTTGGCCCTCTGTGCACAGCAGTTCTGTCTTTTTCTCCTTCTGGGGCTGTAATAACAGAACTGACATTCATTACTGACAGTGACAAAACCGCTTTCCTGGGCTCATGTGACAGAATGGTGCATCACAGCTGCCCCCTGCCCACAGAACAGAGCAAATTAAAACTGAACTTATCCCATGGACTGACTAGCAAACTTCTGACCTCCTGCAGACATCTTGAATCATCCTTCTTCCTCACTTCACCTGAAGCATAATTTAACTTATTTCTATTTGGAGTGGCAGGGAGAGATTTCTGCTCCCCAAGTCGTGCTGGGATGGCAGGAGGTCTGCCGTCCTCCACTGCCTGTGGCAGGGATTGGGTTTCAGCTGGTCACTGCAGCCTGTGGCACACAGCCTGTGAGGGTGGTACATTCCTTTGGGCAAAGGTAGGACATAGCTGGGTTTTCTGTGGCTGCTGGGGAAACAAAAAACCTCCATAAATCAGAGGAGTAATCTGGGCCCTCTGCAGTCTTTGGGTATCAATGGGAGCAAGCACCAGACTTAAACAGGGTGGGAAGAACATGCTTAGAGCTTCCCACCACTTAGAAAACTATGCAGTAACTAAACCCACACCTGTCAGCAAGGACCAGCCCCAAGTCCCAGCAATCCTGAAAGGTCTCCAGCATGCATTCAAATGGTTCAAATACAGCATATGTCATTTAATGCAATATAGCAACAGAGATTACTTCCATAGAACAAATCAAATAAATTCCCAGACTGGGAGCCTAGATGAAGATTTTGGTAGTGCATCTCCAACTCACTGTAATTTTTTGTACCCCAAAGGTGAATGTAGGCTACCACAACCATGGGCAATACTGAGAACCTGTGCACCTTTCAGGATCTGATCCATAGCCTGGTGACACTTCCAATGTTAACAAGCATAAGGTAGGAACCTATGAAGATGGTCTCTTCCAGGACTCAGGAAATATAGAACAAACAAACAGATGGGGTGTTTTGCACTATTCAAGTTTGTGCTCTTATTCTTACTAGATCATAGTATCACAAAAATGTAGTAAATTTTTTTAAAATATCAATAGAAATCCAGGTTGTGTTGAGGCATTTGGATTATGGTCCAGGTACTTATTGCTTTGCTGAATGTCTCATTTATCCAAGGGTAGAAGGAAACCTTTTGGCCACTTGTATATGAATTTGTGTGTGCACTAAGTTTGGAGACCTGAGGAGATGCCTAAGTTTGTTGTGACTATGACATTTGGTGGTACAGACGGGCCAAACCAACAGCCTGAATTACCCCTTATTCCTATGAAATTCCATATTACAGTGATTGTCATATCTTAGCAAGAACTTGTCACAGTTGTTTGTGGACGGTGCACAAAATAGAACTGCAAACGGCTTTATTCAGTGCCATCAACTCTGTCTGTCTGCCCACAGACAAAACCTGTCCTCCCTCTGTCATTCCTGAGACATGCTATGCCCAACCTGTCTGTAAAAATCTCCCATGAAGTCCAAATCTCAGGCTATTTCAGGGCTTCATTTATCTTTCCTATTAGGAAAGTTTTTTTCATGAAATCTAACCTACATGTCCCTTGTTATACTTTAACCCTTCTGCTCTGCACGCCGGACATAAAGAACAAATTGTCCTCTTCCTCTTCATGTATTTAAAGGCTGTTATCATACCGCTTCCCAGGCTGATCTTCTCTAGACTAAATAACCCCCATATTTCAATCTCTCCTCATTAGTCATGTCCTCTGTACTTCTAATCATTCTTGTTGGTCTCTTCTGGACATTGTTCAACCAGTATCATCCTTCTTGAACAACGGTGACCAAAATTGGAGACGAGACTACAGCAGAAAAATCACAACCCATGTCATGCAGATGGTACTCTGGTTTATATACCCCAGCATAGTGTTTGCTTTTCTCATGGCAATCTTAATTCTGACTTCTCTTCAGCTTGCAATTCACAATTGCTCCAGATCCTTCTCTACTGGTCACTTCACATCCCTTATTTGTACATTTGATTGTTCTTGCCTAAGTATAGAACAGTGTATCTTGCATTTCTCTTTACTGAATTTTATCTTGTCCCTTCACAAACCCCTGAATTATTCTCCCACTTATATTTGATAATTCTGAAGTACAAGACTGTCCTCTTTTGTTATCTTTTCAAATTTTTGTTACCTGCTACTTTTAATAGTATATTTCTTTTTCATTCAGTCTAGGTATATAATAAAAAATCATGAACAGTAACAGGTTCAGGGAATATCACTGCAGGTTACCAAATGTGATCCTGCAATATGATGATGATCTGAACCCAGCTGGTTGATACCTGAATTCAAACATGAGCCTACAGCTACACACTGATTCTCAGCATGCTTCAGCACCTAAAGTTCTTCCTGACATTACTGTGACCCAGAGAAAATTCAAAAGTGCCAAAGATCAAGAAATATCATTGCCTGTCAAGACAAACATGCTCTATATTCACAGATCAATGAGTTTACTCTGTCATTGTATTTCATCTTTGTAACACAGCAGTGCAACAGAAGACAGACTGCACAGTGGTGCAGCTGAAATACCTAAACTAAAATACCATAAGCAAACACTGATGAAAGCAAAGTAGCAGGCCATTGACTTTTGGGGAGGACATAGGCCAATTCTTAGTGTCTAAAGCATTTGCTCAGTATGTCCTGATGAATTCAGCCCTTGTTTTCTTCTCCTGTAGCTGGTCCTATTTCAGTAAATGTACCCTTTACTCACCACTATTTCCTGAATAGTTTTGAAATTTGTCCATATGTTTCTTTTGCTCTCCCTTTCTGCACACCATTCTCCTTGCCTGTACATTTCTTCCTCTCTATTTACAAGGCCATCTGATCAGAAGCCATTTTTGTATCATCTGGGACCTGAAGAGTCCAAAACTCAGACTTTCCAAGGTAGACTTTTGTATTTGTTATTGATCATAATAACTCAGTGGTCTTCTGAGCTGTCATTTCATCTGCAAATGCTCATGTCGTGTCTAAGGACAGGTCTGAACACATGCTCCACCTGTTGAATAGGAAAACAAGAAACAGTCACTCAGAGAGATCCCCCTTGGCAACATGGCCCATGTGCGTGTTTCTGTGTAGAGCACCTTTTTGCTAAGCCCTGGAGAGACCTGAGACCCATTTGTGTAAACACAGATGGAGAAAGCTGAGATGCCTGGGAAATGGAGTCCTTTCAAATTCAAGTTAATCTTGATGAACTGCTGTTTTGTGGGCTTTGACCAGTAAATTCTGAGTCACAAGCAGGGTGAGACATCACCTTGCTTTCGTGACTGCAAGTCCAGCAATCAACAGTCTCTGTAGCTCAGTCCCCAAGGCCAAAAGTCTTGCAATCTGCTTCAATTTAATTTTTTTGGGTTTTTTGCTTTTTTGCTTTTCCTCCCACAACTCCTCCTTCTTAAAGTCACTTATCGTTACCTCGGGATTGTTGCCAGATTCTCTTCTGGCATCACTTCTCCCTCTTTTCTGCAATCTTTGCCTATAAGGTACCTTAATCACTTCCCATGTCAACTACCGCAAAGCTCTTTTTTATAGCTCTCATAAATACTTACAGGCTTTATGTATATTTCCTCTCCAAACTTCTCAGGGATGTAGATCATTGCTTAGCACTGAAGAGATGGAAAGGAGGGCAGCCTGCTTCAGATTTCCACATGACCCAGGCATGGCAAATTTTCCTGCAAACTTAGATGAGATTGACCCTTTCATTAGAATAAAAAAAAGGTTGGTTTGCAGCCCTGGCCCTCTGTTACTTCCCCACTCCCAGATATTTCATTCTGCTTAATGATTGTTCCTTCCCAAGCATAAAGTCATCAGGTTACACAGAAATCTGGCTTTATTTTTTTTTTATAAGTTTGAACATTCTGGTGATAATTTTGTTGCTCACTAAGGCATTTTTTTTCTGTAAAGTACTTTTAATCCTCCCAGCAATCAGATGATTTGCCTTCTTTTCTTCAGCCTCCTACAAGGGTCAGTTCACAGACTCCACAGGTCCAGGCATTACAGGTCAGAACCAACCAGACAGATTTCTCAGTGACCTCTTCTGCAATTTTTCATTCTATATGGGATATAGTTTAAAGTCTCAGGCTAATGGGAGAGAAGTTTCTTTTTCTTCTGGTTACAAAAGAAGAACTGTGTTTTATTTTTCTCCATCTTAGGGCTTTATGTCAGCTGTCTGTTGGGTGTTTCAAAAGTAATTTTTACTGTCTCAGCACAGTAAACTCACAAGCAAATTCCCAAAACGCTGGCAATACAAAGCAGTCAGACCAGCCAAGATATTTGTGCTTCAACATTTCAAATGCACTCTTGACTGCCTCCAAGCAACAATAATTTTATAGGTTTTTCCTTCCTGAAAAATTGTTCAGTGATGACCTAGAAGTGAAAAGTTCTGTCTCATTACCATTTCCATCCAATTCCACATTAAATTTACTGAAATAGCTGGCTTTGACTAAGCCAAGAGTCAAATATAAGAGTTACAAGGCCCTGATTAAGAAAGCACTTAATCACTTTCTGTGCTTTCAGTTGGACAGATGCTTTCCCCTGTCAAGGACCATATCAGTAGCTGGGGGAGGATTGGGGAAAAGAGCTTGGCTTCAAGCCTATGAGAATCCACAACCCAGAGATACAGCTGCAGGACCTTACTAAATGTACTGGTATTCTAGGACTATCAGCTGTCTCTCATTTTGCTCAGGACTTTCCAGGATACTTGCTCAATAAAACTCAGTGGCTTGGGTTGCATCTGAAAACAGAAGCCACAGAAAGCCCTGGGAACCATCCCAGGAGCACCTACCTTTCATGGAAAACAGAGAGGGGCCCAGAACAACTTCTGCTTAGATTAGATTGCCCTTACTAAAAATAGGAAGCCCTTTAGTCCTCCATCTCTCTTGACAAAGCTTTATTTTTAAGCATATGTTTTGTTTGACCTTGAGGTTTTAAAAAAAAAATGGAATGAGAGAAAGAAAAAGAGGGAGGAAAAAGTCTCCGTGATACAATTCCAAGTAACACTGAAGATAAAGCTGTGTTGTGGTTATTTAGGATTCAGTGAGTGAGAGGTTTTACACAGTCTCACAAAGTCCCATTTGCATTGTTCAAGTCAATATTTTTTGGCTCCAAAGGGATGTTGAATAACACTTCATCCAGAATGTGTCTAGTTCTGGTCCACAAGGTATCCCTGTTCCTTCCTCTGGCTTCTTAATAAAATTTCCCTGTTTATATAAGCCCCCCCCAGCTACAGCCAAGAAAAAACAGCATTGAAAATGGTCATCAGCACCTTAGGAACATAATAATTTGATTTACTGACTCTAGCACCATCCCATCAGCCTATAGGCATCACCATACCTTGCAAAAACTTGACAAGTTCTCTCAATAGTCCAGCCAAAGCAACCCAGAAGGTCAGAGTCCAGGTCTCCTTTGCCGTGACAGGAAACAAATTTCCTTTCTTAACCTAAAAGGAAGACTTTTTGGAGCAGAGCAAACTCTCAGAGGTGTGTACTGGAAACTAATATTGTCATTTGCAAAGTGTGAATTTTATTTCAGGTGTGAAGAAGCCTTCTGAGACAAAATTTGTGATAGAGCCTGAAGAAGCTGTTGTGGATAATTTCCATCTAGAAAAAACACATGAGCAGCACTAGACATACCCAAAAGAGAACAACCCAAGCAGAAAATACATTTCTGGCTGTGAAAACAACTCCACTTCAGTCCTGACAGTTGCTTATTAAACAATTGAAAATGTGCACGGACACAGCGACAGAGGCACAGGGCTAATGTAGTTTCAGGACCAACAGGCAAGAAGGATGTGAGTGAACCTTGCACGACCTTGTGGAAAACAAGCTCTGGTGGCTCTGGGACTCCAGCTAGTGCTGTTTGTCAGTGCGGAGCTGGTGCGAGCCATGCAACCCAATTTGCCTTCCATCCCAGGAGGATGTTAATTTTCCCTCCCCCTGCTCTGCTCTCAGTACCAGCTGGGTCCCCACTGCTAGCACATTCAGGGTCCAGGGCACCCGTGCAGATGTTTTCATGGACATAGCAAAAGCCCTTTCTCTTTGCCAAGACTCACACTGGGCTTTTCGCAGGAGCAAATGTATCTGTCGCTTCTAAAGCAATGTGGTTTTGGAGCAGCTCTAATTTAATCTGAAGTTGAGAAATAAAATCCTTCTGACCTAGTTGTTTTATTCTCCTTTCTCTAAACAATTCTGACAGTAAAATGGCTATGATTTGTCTCTAAACCTGGAATCTCAACCTGAGGCAACTGCCTTCTATAGTTAATTTCACACCTGAATATGGTTTTAAAAGTTATTCTTGTTTTTTTTCCAAACCAGAAATTCACAGAATCTTGTCATTGTTATTAAATATCTCAAGTCTCAGGTTACTTATAGTTCAAAATACATAATTTCAGATTTCCAGACTTGTTGGCCGAAAGCCTTTTGCCACATACACACATCCTGGGGCTTTGAATTTCCAGTTCTGGACCACAACGAGTTGAATTTGTTAGCCAAACTGAGATTATGGTGCCATGCTTTGAGGGGCATACCGGGTCCTGGAAGTGAAATGTTATAGGAAGTTCTTAGAGATGCTGGAGTTTTTGTAGTCCAGATTTGCACAGCTCTTGTACATGTCTGCATTCTGGCAGCTTTCTGTCAGATCTGTGCCACGTGTAGGATCTTTGAGTGAAATTCATGACCCTCTGAATGGCTCTTTTTAACACTGCAGCACAAATCACCTTAACAAACCAATGAAAGGGGTTTTCTATGCAGAAGGGTTTTCTTAAGGTGAAAGGCCAATACAGGACCTCCCAGAACGATACCTACTTTCTAGTTATTGGCAGAAGTGAAGATGGGATTCACCAGTGAAGATGGGAAAAGGAGACCAAGACCTTCCACACCCAACTGGGAGCATCAGGTTTTGTTTGGAAAGTGACACTCTTTCTAATAAATATTGCTAGAAAGAGACAGCAAGCTTTATTTCAGTGTTAAGTTCTGGATTTTGGTGACCTGTCCTCAAAATACACCTTTTGAAATTTTCTGACAATCTTCCTTGCTGAATGCCTGAAGGCTGCAGAAGTTAAAGTTTAAAGCAACAAAACCAACGTTTTGAAACCAGATGCACCATCTTATATCACAAGATTGTTTGTCTTTGGAGCCCTAGGTACAACCCAGTTAGTCTTCATTCTGTTTCTTCAGGATTGAATGTCAGTATGAGGTTGTGCATCTGTAAGCTGTATTTTTATTAATAGTTTCTAAGAGGAAGAATGAGTCCCCCTTTTTCTTCAGTTAAAAATTATCTTCAAGAATCACATGGGGATTCCCCAACCTCAGAAACCAATTTGCAATTCTGATTACTTCTTTTTTCCCTTTTCAATGGTCATGCTTTTGCTTTCCTTGGTACGGATTTTTTCAGCCCCATCACAGAGAGAGGCCCCGTGCAGAGAGCACTACTCCATGATTTCTCGTAGAGGTAGGGCAGAATCAGATCAGATATTACATTTGGAGCCACTGTTATTCATGGGGCTGTCAAAATGGTAAAGAGAAGTCACTAAAACTCACCATCACAAGTTTCTACATCATGGTGATATGTATCAACCACGCCTATCTACAGAAGGTTCTTTTACTGTAGCCTTTTCCCCATCCTATCTTGGGCCACTCCTCAGTGTCCAGCTCTGCTAACTGAAGAATTTGACTAACATGGTGGGTCCTCCCTTCTGCCTTAGGAATTGCTGGATAGCAGAAAAGGAAGGGTTAAACAATATGCCTATGTGCAAAGTTAGGAATATTGTGCAGCCATGTAGAAAACACCTGACTGATAATTTACTGTGTATTTATAGCTCAGAACAGTTATAATAGAAACGATTCCTGTAACAGCTTTTACTTTAAAGAGAGTCTGCACTTTGCAAACGGCTCATTGAACAGCTCATCTTAGCTATTCATTATGGAATGTGCCATCCTTACAAGAAAGGAATTTCCTGGGCTTGGCAACAGCCTAGTCTAACTATTCAGGCCTCTACCAACCTATTTGCTAAATTATGAGGAAGAGAATTCTGCAGCATCACATCTATAGCTCATACCTCCTGACTATTGAGAGATCATATCTTTATTTAGCTTCCAAAACCAAGTTACGTCCTTTCTTGAGCATCTCTGAACTACCTGGATTTGTCCAACAGAGCAGGGGAAGAATTTGTATGAGTCTTTGACTTGAACCTGAACTTCCCCAAAGATAAGCAGGCTTTGGATTATTTTGGGTTTGTTAT
This sequence comes from Monarcha castaneiventris obscurior, assembly GCA_026261815.1. Lineage (NCBI taxonomy): Eukaryota > Metazoa > Chordata > Aves > Passeriformes > Monarchidae > Monarcha > Monarcha castaneiventris. The sequence continues at coordinate 7,813,305 of JAMPIT010000467.1, forward strand.
GAAGAGAGGCCCAACATGTTGTTCTAGTCTCCATTACAGTTCCTAGAACAATTTTAATCTTGTTTTGTGGGACACTGCAAATACTGTTTCACTATAGCAGTGGAGCAGTGTGAGATCCCAGATAGCAGGTTCTGGCTGTAGATATGTGAAGCAAGATACCAAATCCACAATGAACGCCCATACAGGCCTCAGCTGTTCCTTACAAAGCTGGCACAGGATAGCTGAGAAGCAGAGAAAAGGTTCTTTTCTGGTGGTGTCTTCAGGAAAGACCCTCACCACTTGACTACACAACTTTGACCGTGTATCAAGTTCACTGAAAATACTTTACTGGATGCAAATAGAAAAAAAACCAAACCAAACAAACAACAAAAGCCAACAGCAGGCAACAACAAAAACCAGCCTGAATTGCTCTGAAGGAGCAGATAGAAATTGGGAAACTGAATTCTTTACAGTCTTCTGAAAGAAACTGCCATGCTTTTCTTTCTGGAGCCTTTCCTCTGGCTTTTTGGAGGTGGTGGGAGTATCATCCATCACTTTAGATCCTTCTCTCATGTTAAAAAACCTGTCACGGAGATGAGATTTGGCAAGTAGAAACACAGGTAGCAAAAAAGACCAAGTCTTTGACCTTCACTGTAAAGGCTGGATACTACAGACAGCTTTACAAGGTGTTTCCAACAACCTCGTTCCACTGGTTCCTTCTTCTCTCTGTTTTATTTACCAGGATAAAATTTTACTGTTTTCTGTTTCCATTTTCACTCCAGAGAAGAATGCTTCTTTTCAGGGACTGGAAAACCTAGAGGGTTTTTTGCCTGTCCATTACTCTTCTGTTTCAGTGGAATGCACTCCTGCAGCAGCCTGGGGGGCCTCAATCCTTCCTCCAGCATGCTTAAAGCATGCATCTGCCTTGCCACTCTGAAGTGCACCCCAGAAGCTATCCAACTGCAACAAGGCTAATTTTATCTCCTTCAGAGCAGAGACAGCACCTGCTCTAAACAAACAGCATCACCCTGCACAATAGAATTATTTGAGAAATCCTTGATCTCTTGCTCCTAGGTTTTTAGTCCAGTTAATCTAAACGGACACAAGGTAGAGACAGATGCTTTAGAAACTGACATATATGCATCAAAAAAAAAAAGTGAAGTTGACTGGTTATAGCTAGTTTTCTCTCAAAGAACCATGGGATAGGGAGAAGGGAAAGTATCTTAGAAGTAGACAGTGTACCCGCCTCGTTGCACAACTGATGTGGAGGCATCAGGTGATGGTCACTCCTGGACAGCAAGAACTGGTCACTTCTCCCTGCTCATAGCTATAAAGGACTCAGCTCTGTGGAGATTTAAAGTCTGGTCACGAGCTTGGTGAGCACAGCCATGGTGTGCCTCATTCCACAGCTTCTGAGTTCTCCAGTTCCAGCACTGCTAGTACATCTGGATTTGAAAAAGGTTTAAAATGCCCAAAACCACAGAAAGGGACAAACTTCGAAGAGACGAGCTTGCTGCACCCCTGGCTGTTTGGCTTGCTGCCTTTGGGGAGCCACAGGTGTGGTTACAGTTCAAACCAGGACAGGCTCTTCTTTTTTTTCTTTCTTTCTTTCTGGTCCTTTTAAAGTACTAACAGAACTCCTAACCCGAGGAGCATGAGGCAGCCATCCATGCTATGGTGTGGGGGCTGATGTGTTGTATCTTCTTTGCTCATGTCCCAGCTAGAGCTGGGAAAAGAGAGAAGTACAGAGAAGGTGAGAAAATGAATTGAAACTCCAACTTCATTGCTGCAAAGGAAAGCAAATGCTATGAAATTTTAAACTTGGAAATAATGTTTACACTTCTTTTAATTCAAAACGCTCTGTGATTCACAGAGTGCCTGCTGGGTACCCCTGAAGATGGGTTTATGCTTATGGCTGTGCACCGGTGAACTTTATTGTACCATCTTGCTGAACCTGTTCCTGAAAATGTGCAGCTGTGTAAGAAGTTGGTATTCAACTGCCCAGCAAAGGTGAAAAAAAATGACTGTCAGGCAATTATTGAAGCTCAAGGGCAAGATGAATTTTTCAGAGCAAGCTTTAAAGCACTCTTGGAAAGTGGCAGTTGTGACACCGAAAACCAGTCACCCATAGGAGGTGCCTAAGGGTGGCATTCAGGGGGCCATCTGGCCTGTATCTGCTCTGCATCAAGCCTCAGCAACTGTGACATTGCAGGAGGATACTTTGGAAAGAGTTAAGTGAGGCAGGAAATGTGGAAGATTTAGGGTGGGAAAAGAATTACAAAAAGATTAATTACAAGTTCTCCCCATGCTTTGGACTCAGCCCAACTGTTTGCTTCTTCCTCAGAACACTTGGTCCAGAAGCTGGGGCAAAAAAAAATGTGTGTTCATGTCTTTGTGGATGACCTTTCACTGTTCCAGGCTACAGTGACTCCTTATTGGCAGTCTGAACCAAGTTTTGGCTCTATTATTACTCGCCTCCTTGCAAAACTTGATGTCGCCTAAAGTCTTTGGCAGAAGATATGAAAGATACTTCACAAAATAAAGCAGGAGGGGGTTCCCACTGCTACTAGAGAGAGATTCTTGCTAGCTCAGCATTTGCTTTTGTAATGTGCTTTACATAAGGTATGTTACCCCTCTGGCAACACCTCCAGGCCTAACTTTGCTCCTTTGTGCTCATGTGGATCTGGGGTAGGGGTTCCTCAGGGAAAGGTTCTCACACTTTTTTGCAGAATAGCTGCTTCCATATTGTGATCCCCCATGTATATTTATGGGCTCAGCCCTGAGGAAGCCTGTACAAGTTTGATAACCTGTCCTGCACGGCTGTCACCTGAAATGATCTTTTCTCTATGCTGTTGCTGAATTATTCCATTGAACCTCAACTCTGATTTTTAATGCATTTGTTCAGGGTGCTTTTGTACATTTTTGCAGTACAAAGAGAAAGACACTAAATGTGTGAGTGTGAGCCATCACCTCCTGTGGAGCAGGGACGCTTGGCACATAGGTCTCAGACTGTGATACAGGACAGGGGTATTCATCACCCCTGAAGTTACTCATCATACCTGAAGCACGGAGGGAGAGTGCCAATACACCAGTACTTCAAAAGGATAACTAAAGCATCCATCTTTAACACCTTTTCTGAAGGACAGTTTTGTGCTTAAAAAGCAGCACTGGGAGGAAAGATTTTAAGGTGCTGGTTTTTACCTTACAACTGACTTCCAGTCTTTAAGATATCACACTACCTTTTCCCTCCGTCTATTAAAAATGGCAATACCTACAGGTACATTGATTTAACCCAGACAGATCATCAGTCCTTTACATCACCAGCCAGTACCTCTCTCAAGAATTTCTTAAATATAGTCCAAACATTTTGGTTAGGCCAGGTGTTCCAGATGGTAAAAACACTGGGTGCTCTAGGAAGAAAACACAACCTAAAAGTTTTTCCACAGTCTGAAGCTCTGTGATAGCAGTGAGCAGATGAAGTGGGCTATGAAAGAAAGACTCTACTATCCCTCATGCCAAAAAGGCAAAACCCTTCTGAGGTGCTGCCAGTGGAAATTAGGGAAAAGCTGCCATCATTTGTTTCAAGTTTGGGAATTGCTGCAACCCTAAGCAAAGATTTCCCACTTGCCACTTTCTTTTTTTCTTTCCAGTTCCTTGATCTTTTCCTGCTCTACAGCCAAGGATCAACCTCCTTGTCTCAGAGCGTCAAGTTCCCATATATCTCCCTATCAAAATCTTTCTGGGACTAGCACAGGCTCTGTGGCATTGGCACAAACCAATGACAAACTCCCAGCAGAGCCCAACACAGACAATAAAATGCCAGGCTACAGCATAAATCCTTCTACTCCTAAAGCAGACTTTACTTCTTCTGATCTTCTCTGAGTTCCTTGTCATTTGCTGTCCAATTTTTGAAATGGAATCTGAGGTCAGGAACTGCATTGTGTCTTTTGGATCATATTGCACATGCTTAACAAATACTAATAAAACCCAGCAACCTAGTTAATTTAGCAGCCCTGAACTTTGTGGACATGAGGGCAGTGGAAGATCCCAGTTTCTGTTTTGTTCAGCAACATGATGCAATATTTTTAACACTCTACCAAGATTTTATTTTTTTTAATTAGGAAGCAGGGTGATTTAAGACTTTGTTTGTTGCAGAGTTACACAGTTTCATTAGGTACGTACTGGGTGGAATATGAATGGCTGGTACTTTCACACAGACAGATCATTGACTTGGGTCACCAAGTTCCTCAAGTTTATGAACTCTGTAGTATTTTAATGACTGGTCTTATGTCACAAGCTTGGACAGCTGGAGGCATGTACACCACCATTTACACCACAGCCTGTCTCCCACCTGCTTGGTCCCAAATCAACCCAGAACCACACCCAGGAACGTGGGTGTTATGTGTACCTCCTTCTGCACGTCATCTGTCGTGGGCAGGAGCTGACGGCTGGTGAGTCCAGCCCCACACCCTCAAAGCCTTGGGCACCCATTTCTCAGCAGCCTTTGAAGACCTGAGGATATCACAGCATTTAAGGCATCAAGCTGCTCAACACCTCCTTTGACACAAGCTAGCAAGTAAAGCCCTGCTTTTCATGGGTGAAGAAAGGATCCACACATGGTCATGTTGCACAGATTTCAGATCTCAAGCACCTAGTGTTGATTCAAAAACTCTTCTTGCGATACCCCTTTTTGCCCCATGTCCAACCAATGCTTCTGGTTACCTTTCTTGACTAATCCTTCCTATGATCACAAAACTCCACATGGAAGGGGTAGTGGGTATGAATTATCTTCTTCCCTGAAGGTTTCTAATGGTGGCTTTCAAGAGATTTTTCAAATCTCACACTGACACGAGCCAAGTCCCTCACAAATATCTTGTAACTGTTTTCACCATTTTCTTGCCCACACAAAATCGAGCTGGAAAGGCATTGAAACCAGCTGATGAAGTGAAAAAATCCACAGGTTTTCAGATTACATCGCTAGATTGTATCTATTTTGAAGTTCTTCTCTCAGCTACGATAACATTACACGTCCTCGATCATACAAATAAGGCTTTTGAAGAGTCTTTGCAGAAAAGCCCTGGACCGCATGAGATGCAGATAAATTTGTGATACCCAGATGCATTTTGTTGTGTGGAAAGGAGAGTTATAGTGCCCGCCTCCACTTTTTCAGAGCAGTAAAGGAAAATGCTACCTCTTTTGATGCTGGTAAACTGCCACAAAATGGGATCCTTAGGACTAAATTAGAAAGACGTTTCCCTCACTTTGCCTGATCTGCACTTTGGCAGAAAAAATGACATGAGATTTCTAAGCAATCTGCATCAAATTCTCCATGGGATTCAGTGCATTTGGGGCGGCATTCTTTGAATTATTTCATTCTGTACCTTGCCAACCTCTCTCTCTGCTGGAAAAAAGTCTGTAAAAGCTACTGCTTCTTTACCTTCGGGCCAAGTCTTGAAGTGTTAAAGCACAACTCCTAGTAACATGGATTACAATAAAATCTGGGTTTCTTTGGTTCACTTTCACTGCTAGTTTATAGCACAAATGACCCAAAAGGTTGTTTTGCAATATTAAAGAGGACCAAGTGTCCTGTAAACATTTTAATACCATGTGAAATTTGAAAGCCTTAACAGCAGAGGCTTAGTTGTAGTGTCTCACAATGCGTGGGCATTTAATGAGTTGGATTTTATGAGTCTGTTTTTCTTGCGGGCAATAAAAGGATATATGAAAGGGTCAAAGTTAGGAGCCTGTAGGACAATGTGTTGTGCCAGGGTTACATATGACCTACCTAGCAGTTTCCCAAGGGAAGGATGGCTTAAGTCTGCAGCCATGGAATATTCTGTGTGATTTTTAAAGGTCTTCAAATAAAAGAGAGTACTGTAGACCTCCTTTTGTGAAATGGAGGTGAAGGGGAAGCAGAGACAGACATTGGCAGGCATCTGCAACCTGTACGGTTCAATGCACAAGTGTAATCCCAAGGCAAGCTGCAAGTGCTGGGCTCTGGTGATGAGGTCCACACTCCTTTTGTCTCATGACTTTTGTTTTCCACTTTTTTCCCATCGGGGTAAACATGTGACACGAGATCAAAACTTGTATAGCTATTCTCCAGGCTGTCACTTGAACTTCCAATTAGCTAATTTTTGGCTGTTATTAGTATTGTTGCAGTTATCACAGAGGTATCTCTGTTCTGGAGACCTTATCTATGGACAGCTGAAGCAGAAGTGTCCCAGAAATCCCAGACAGGCAGCTGGTTTCCCAAGTCAGTTTCCATCAGTCCTTACTGAAGGTAAATTTCTACAGAACCCATTTGCTTTGTATCTATGAACTCTTACCCAAAGCTTTCTAAATACTAAATTTCCTCAGAAAGATGTCTCCAAAGTTTATTTGGGAGATACAAGTGAGGAACACAACAACAGCTTGTGAAAAGCATCCTACTCATGTATCTCTTGCCTGTTGAATATACTTGTGTAATACCTGAGAAACTTTTTGATCCCTTTTTGTTGTCCTTCACTTTTGGGAAGGGGAAAGCTCTTTTTGTGTATACACATGTAGTTTTAAGTAAATCATGTATTTTTAAGTAAATCCAATGTGCTTTTAATGTCTTTTGTTTGTTAAAGTGAAACTCTTGGAAATACCCAGAATGTGGAGCTATGGCAAGCCATGCAAAGAGCAGGAATGGATTGTCATCCCAGACACCCTTTTCTGCCTGTCAGAGTCCCACACCTTTTGCACAGCCACATACTGCAATGTGCATGCTATCGCCATCCCCGATGTCTTTAAAACATGCCCTGAATAAACATCATGACAGCATTAAGCTTATTGACTGCTGACTCTTGGCAGCAGCCCCATGGCTTGTGGGGAGTGGAGAATGTGTATCTGGATTGGAGCAGTGGCCCTTCGCTCTTCAGGGAGCAGCCCTCACCACTGCTGACCCTGCCTGTGCCTTGCCGAGCAGCAGATGCTACGAGAGTGCCTCCCAGCTAGCAGCGGGTGGGCGATGACTAACTGGGACATCTCCCTTTTTCCAGGACCAGCCCCTCCTCGCCAGTGACGAACCCACTGTGCTGGGGCTGCTGCCCCCGGCGTTCCCTGCCTCTCCGGCTGAAAGCAGCCGGACTTTGCCAAACCCCAGATTCATGCGGTTTGGCACCCTCTGCTCGTCAGGAGCAGGAGCTCCATCCGACACACACTGCTGTATACAAGTCAAGCAGCAGCCGCAGCCAGGACTGGGACAGAAGCTGGCCCGCAAGGTCCTCTTTAAGCTTTAGGAGGTGGGTTATAGCCGCAGGGACAGGGTGACGGGAATGCAGTGTGCTGGGAGAAACGAGCCAAGCGTTTGCCTGAAAAGGAAGGGAGACAGCGGGAGTTTTACAAGCTGCGAGGGAGGTAGGGAAGAGGCCAATAGAACAAATATGATGTATTTTAAATATTCATTTCTACCAAAATATGTCATCTCCCCCTTCCCCTGTTTGCAGCCTTGGTTTTCAAGGCTGGAATGATAACCTCTGTGCTTGCTACTAAGAAGACAGTGCACAGCTTTTTCTTCAGCCCTCAGCATGACCCCTAAGCAAGTGTGCATGGGAACAGAGGGAGAGGGCTGGGAGAGGACAGACAGCTGCCTGAATTGTCCTTCTGAGCCACTTCTGCCAAGATATGGTGCAACATCTTATTTTTCTTGTCATTGCTGCCATCTATTACAGGAAATCTGTTCATTAAAGGTCTTCAGTGCAGATCAAGGATGCAAGGGAGGGTAATAGCGGGCAGGGGTCTGGCCCCATGGATTTAGCCACAGCATGGACCCAGCAGCTTTCAGTGATCTTCAGCCCTTTTGGGAACCACAGACCCCTGAAAACACCCATGTGGCCGAGGCTGGGGTGGGGAAGTGTCAGTGCCGAGGGAAGGAGGTAGGGTTGGGAAGAAGTGAGTTGCAGCATTCACACACCCCTAGAAGCTGGAGCTTTCTCAGCAGCAAAAAGAGCCAGCTTCTGCCTCCACCCCAGCCCAGCAAGGCTGTGGGAAGCACAGCCAGCTTGTTTCCTGTAAACAGGATCTTTTTCCCAAAGCCATGGCAGTAAGACAAGCCACTGAAACACAAGTGAGTCCAAGATTGGGACAGGTGGCACTGCTGGGGAGGGGTTGAAAGGCTTCACTGCTCTCCATCCTTCTTGTCCCATGCTGTCACCCCCTTTGCCCTCCACATTAGCCAGTCTCCTTTCTTTTCCCTTCCCACACACATCCAGTTCTCAGCACAGGAGGGATCTTTGCAGCTGAAACTTTGTGATAAAGTCACAGTCTGCCCCTGGCTGACTGACATTCAGGACCTCTATTGCGATAGCTAAACCTGAGCTGGTCTTTTCTTAGTCCCTCTCCATTTTTGGAATGAGGTGGAGGGTTATGTGGCTGTACACATTTCATGCCATGCTAAAACTTGGCAGATAAATTTGCTTCTGTGGAATATTTTTAAGAAGGAGATGACATCGATTTACACAGGGCCAAGCAAACCCTCCTGCCCATGCATGTTCTCTCTAGCTTTTCCCAGCTTTAGTCTGACAATGTACCCAGACTGTGTCACTGGAGGGAATGAGGGATGTCATGGTAATGATCTTTCTAGTCCCATATGCAGCTCCCAGCTCAGTATCAATGAGTGATTTGGGACCCCTAGCTGACAGCAGTTCCTATGATTTTTCATACCTTCTTAAGTCAATCTCAGCTGAAAACGTGAACCAGGTGAAATGGCCTTTGACACTAGCCATGACCCACAGTTTAGACATTTCTGTCTTAAAGGACATGCAGGTTGCCAATTCCTGTGACAGCTGCTGTTTTCCTTAAATCCTCAGCCCCTGAACTCCTTACTGTTACCAGATAGTCTCTGTTTTCTTTTCATTATAAACTAGGCATGCACACAGATATCAGAACTTTTGTGAAAAGCCTGATGATGTGAACAAAAAGGATTCAAATATCAAAGTGCAAGCAAACATATCTTGTATAAGTTCATTTCCAAAAAGTTTCTTTTTCTGTCATATCTTGTGATTTTTTTTCTTGTCTGTCTCATAGCAATTAATCACTTACTACTTGGCAACATTATGAAGATGATGAGCTGGCAGGAATACTGGTGAATTCCCCAATAGAATGACATAGAGCCTTTGTTTCCCACCGAAACCTAAATTCAGGATATGTGGTAACATTACATCCTGTGACTGTGCAATGCTGGACAAGGTGTTTGAAGCCAGCCAATGTCGGGGTGTAAGAAAAAATAAAATAGGCTCATCCTCCAATCTGCCTGTAAGGGAGGTGGATTTTTTTTTTTTTTGCGGGGGGTGGGAGGTCTGGTTTAAAATTCACTGATTATTGAATTTTAACCTTGTTTTATCAAACATACATGTTTGGTAAAAAAGAGGCAGGTCTTCCTTTCTTGCTTAGAAACCAGAATATAGGTGGGAGATGACCACACAGACAAAAAAACTCAACCAGCCACAGAGGATTTATGTTTGTTGTATTGATTAAAACTCTTTTTTTTTTTTTCATCTTTGGTGAATATAAATCCTACTCTTGGATGTCAGTGGCTAGCAATTTTTAAATGATGCTTTCTCTCCCTGGATTAAGTGGGCTTCCAAACTCATGAAGAAGTATGTGTCATCTCCAGGCCCCCTGGGTCCATACTTTCCTTCTCTGGCCAATTATTTCCCCTAATTTCTGTTCCCTAGGAGAATTAAGAAGGGCTATGTCACCATGGCAATTCAGAGTTGTACCTGGTTTTGGAAAATACACAAGCACCTAATACTAAACCTTTCCAAGTCAAAGCTTGTCATGATATCCTCAGCTCTCTCCTCTTGTTGACAGATATTGAGTGTGAAATACATTTTCATATGAATAGAACAGAAAAAAAAGAATTATCAGAGCATGGTCAAAAGGGCCTCCTGGGGGCAAACTGAGTAGTGATCAGTGAGGAGCAACCAAAACACACCCTGACTCAGAAGAGGCCAAGAAACCCAACCCTTAGATGTGGGTGAATCACTGCAAGGTGCAGTTATTTTAAGATCAAGCCTGAAACCATCAGAGGTGGAAAATGCAGCCTTGAAAAATGAGGTCAGTGGGAAAATCCAAAGGTCCACAGCCAGCCTGTTGTCAGGGGCTGATGACCAATAGGGTGCAAAGCCTTCCCTGAGAGCTGCAGATCAGCACTCCTGGAAAGGAAACAGCGAGGAAGGAGATACAGAAACACCTGGAAGCCTTCATAAAACACCTTAAGTAAAATAAAAGACTGTGGGAGAGCCAGCTCTTGTTCTAATTGAGGAAAGAGTATAGACAGGCTGAGTTTCTCCCCCATCCTACACCATCCCTTCCTTTAGAAGGACCTCTTGAGAAAGCAAATTCCTTCTTTCCTATCTTATCATCTGGCATGGATCTGGGGCCTTCCCTTAGCTGAACTTTGTTTGAGAGGACGTCTCATATCCAGTGCCTTGGAGGTCCTCCAGGTAGCTCTTTGCTTTGCCTTTCACTAGGGATTACACAGAATACCACAGTTTGATCTGGGTCAGCACTGAGCACAGTAAATTGTGAGTGTCCCTTAATGTGTTTTCTTCCAACGAGGAAATTGGGGCTTACTGTTTGGGAGGATTTCAGGGCTTTCACTGAATGAGGAACTCAGCATCTTTACATATATGTCTGCAAGACTACATTGACTTCATGCTCACCTAGAATGTCAGGCTGCTGTATTGCCTGTCACTGGGGAATTTTGTGATGAAGTTAATGATGAAGTTTTTTTGTTGGTGTGGTTTCTGTGGTTCTTTTTTCTTGTACCCCTAAGAGCAGATGATGCTTTCCAGGAAGGATGACAATTTTGTTTGTTTGTTTATTTTATTTTAGTTTTCAATGCTACAGTCCACTACTGGAAATTTTGGATGGTAAAATAACCCTCCCTATGTTCTCACACTATGAAACCAAAACCAAAACCCATGACTGGGCAAGCTCCAGATGTAATATGGGCCTCTGAGACTGAAAACAAGCAGCCAAAGAGTTGACTGGAAGAAGCCTTCCCCCCTCCCTTATATCTCTGAGTCACTAAGCCAGATGGGGCTGGCTTAATGCACAGAAGCTGCTAATTATCAAACCAGTGCTGTCAAGGTGGATTGTTGAGAAGGAGGACAAAGTCTGTTTGTGTGCCCCCTTTTTAAGTATTTGGAGTTCCTTTCATACCTGTGCTTCTTTCTGCCATGAGATAGAGCAGATCCCTTTGGAAGATGTTCTGCAGCCAGCTAGCACATAATGAAAATTGTTACCAGATCTGCAGCAGCACTGTATAAAGAAATCTCATAAACAAATAACTCAAACTCATCCCAACACCACCTCTGGAAAGCACTGCAAAGTAACCTCCACCACTCTTTCTGCATCTCTGAAATGCAATCAAGAACATCCCGAGAACTGTAATATACAGGCTGTGAGGAAACACGTGTCTGGACCATTACAATTAAAATCCTGAATAAGAACTGAAAGACTTGGCCTTTGAAAGCCATACTGTCTCTGGTTTGGAATGGCTTCATCTCTAAATAAGAATTGTCCGTGCCTGGCAGTATGTAGAAATATACAGTTCTGACTCAGGAGGCAGGAAAATAGCAGGAAATTACTCTGTTTGAAAATTGGACCATAAATTCAGATATGGCTGCTCTGATCCTGGCATGATTTGTTACAAGTAAATCAATGTATTTTTGGCAGACATCATGAAACAAACAAGCAAAAAGAAAGAACAAGAGGGAAAGTAGAGAGTAGAAATAAGAGTTTTATAGAGGAAACTAAACAGGGAGATGCCAGTTTGTGTTACTGTATCATTGACTTAAGTCACTGGTACTCCAGCATATTGACAGCTGCCTTCAGGCATATTCAGCACAACCAGGTGGAAGGAGCTTGGCACAGAGGCTCTAGAGACTTGAATCCTGGTTTTGCATCTGGTCGGAATTGCTGTTTTGCAGCTGTGTCCACCCTTGGCACTTTTCTTACTTTTCCTCTACTGAAAGGGCAGTATTTGGGGCAATTTGGGGAAGGGGCAAAAGCTACCTCCAAGACCAGAAAGCTGCACACGCAGAAGAGGCTATGCCTCTGATGCTGAAGTGGAGGGAGGCAATGCCTGGTGCAAGCACAGAAGTGTAAAGGCTTGGAACAGGGAGTGAAAGTCCCTGGGACCTGGAAAAAGAGGTCAGGAGCTGAGCAGCAGGCCTAGGATTCATGTGAGCAGCAGGTGTGAAGCATCTGTAACTAAGGGCCTGATGCCCTAACCAAACAGAGGCAAATCCCAGCACCAAAGGAATAAGGACTAAACAGTGCCAGAGGTGCGCTGCTCTGCTCACTCTGCTCCCATTCCAAAGCCCCCCTCATCAGCTGACCAGTTAGATCCTAACAGGAAACAGCACTGGGCAGGTCATTACAGTGCAAGTCTGTTATGACAGCTGGAGAGGAACTTCCTGAGAGCTCCATTTTGCTGGACGTAACTGGACAGGCTGAGATTAGGGAATCCCCATTTATAGTTCCTGCATCTCCAGGCTGAATCCCACTACAGGAAAGCAAAGTACCACTTAAGAAAATGTCCCAGATCTGGGAGGGGACTTGGCAGAGTAAATGTTCCTGAAGATCAGATTCCAGAAATCTGTTTAAAGTAAAGTCCTAGGAAAAATATCCAGTTCTGCTGATGTGCATCACGAAAAAGTGGCTTGTATCACCCCGAGGGGTGGGGAAGGCAAAGGAAAAGCCTAGAACATGATTAATTTGGCACTATCCTTGCTTCCTCTGTTGGAGCCCCACTGAAACCTGTGCAGCAGGCAGTGCTCTAAGCCTGCCTCTGGTCCCATCACAGCTGACCTTCAGGAGCAGTGCACTTCCAGGCCTGCTGCAATACAGCCTGTAGGGGAAGATGATGGAGCTGCCCTGATCCACAGCAAGGAAACACCTAGCCCAGCAGCTGCTCAAAAGTGCAATTCAGAGTCCAGTTTCTAAGAAATGGATTGCAAAGAAAAGTAAAGGAATAGCAAACTTGCTGGGGAAATCTAGGTAGGCAGAATACTCTTTTCTCCCTTTGTATTTAATGATAATACTGGGTTTAGACTATGCAAGCAGAACATTTCTAGCAGCCACTTGCAGATCGGTCTCTGCTTTTCTGTACTCTCTGCTTACCAGTGTAGTCCCATGTAGCTGTTTGTAGAAAAAGCCTGAAAATCCAAATTAGACCCCTAGAAAGGTACTTAGATTGCCTTTAGGCATTTAGGCCTGCGTAATGCAAATAGCACCAAATGAGCAATAATATTTGTAACACAAGCATTTTTAAGGCAACAGCCAAGAATTACGGCATTGGAAAGAGCTTCACAACCCTATTGTAGAAAGAAGGAAAGCATTTTACCCTCTTAGAGAGCCTGTCTTTCCTCATTGATGGTCACGTCATACCCATCTTAAATAGACCCAGCAATGCTAGAGGAAAATAAGGAAAGAACATAGCATCAGAGCTGAGGTCAACATCTGGATGGACTTAGGCTTCACAAAGGAATTCACTGACTCATTGGCACATGTGAGGACTGTCATCTCCTCTGCAGCATTTAGTCTTTAATCATGAGAGCCCATTGGAGTAAAGTTTGGCTTTCAGGAATATTAATGGAGTAATAATGCTATGAAAAGTGAAAAAAACAGGGCAAGAAAATGAGTGGTTCCGAAAAACATCAGTATGACTCCCTCCCTATACACACAACACATACTTAAACACACAGGGATATAGCAGCCAAAAGACCAAAACTGAAAACTAACAGTCACCCGCAGGGTGTTTGAACAGGAATGGGATAGGAGCCCCATCTGTGCTCTGACCCTGCCTGACCCTCAGGGACTCCACCAGTGGTGCAAAAGCTTTGTGGAGTGGCTGAGGTCTTCCCTGTGACCTTGGTGGGGCATAGCATGAGCTGTCCTGCCAGGATATCCGCATGAGAATGTTCGCACTGCTCTCGGGCACTGGTGCCCAATCCGGGGAGAGGGAAGGAAGGAGAAATAGAGTGACAGATGATGGGCAGGGCTTTCCTGTTCCAATTGTTCGGAAGAACATGGGCCATAGTGTCACTTCTGGACAAAATGTACCTTGAATGAGTTGCAGTGAGCACAATGCCTTCCCTCACGCCCAGCACACCCTCTCCTGCCTCATCAGAGAAGACCCTTGGGTAACCCAGCACAGCAGCTTTCAGATCTGTGCCAAGGCAAGCAGCTCAGGGTGGCACTAACCTGGATCACATCCTTGCCTTGTCACTCCTTGGAGATCTTTGTCTGAATATGAAACCCCACTGGCCAAGGATGCAGAGAATGGACTCAGAGCTGATGCACCACCACATGTGCCTGGGCCCAGAGTCCTGCTCTTCTGCAGGTTATGAATGAACTTCTGAACCTCCTGTGGCTGATAGATCACAGGTGACAAGAAGAAGTGATGGGGAATTCACTTGCTCATGACTCCTCAGTTGCTGTTAGTTAAACAAGTGTTTTATTAAGTCCACTCCTTGTGACCAGGAGGATTTGGAAATGCCTAGCATGATTGTTCTATTGCAGTGACCTCATGATTCACAAGGCCCCAGATTGTATTCCTCACAGAGCTAAGGAATTTCTATTGGCAATTCCTGTAAGGCAGAGAGGATGAGATGTGCTCATGTATCCCCTGTTCCATGTGGGGAAGGCCTGAATAGAGGAGGAAACTTAGATTTTGACTTGATTTTGAGTAATCAGTTCCACCATCCCCTTCTGGCATCCTGCATCCCCCAGCAGTGGTTTCAATTTATGGAGAAGTTAAATCACTAGCTTGCTCCAATCTTTCTAGTCTGCTCCAATCTATCACCAGCCTGCTCCAATCACATGTTGTGGAATGAACTTGTGAGCCATTCTCTCAGCAGCAAAAGATGGCCTTTCGGGGATAATGACAATTAAAGGCATGTATACTATTCTCAGTAGTCAGCTGAGCAATGGATTAACAGCTGACTATTTCCAGAGATTCACGAGGTAGTTTTACAGACTACGGTTGAATTGCTACGCTAAGACAAATCTTAACCATTTATTTCCATTGTTCTAATAAGTCCTCCCAGTCCTGGACAACCTAGAATGTATCTATGTACACCAAGAAGGTCTCTGAGATCACATTTTAAGGACACAACAAAAAACAAGGGACAAAATGCATCCAGCTCTGTTCATTGCAAATCAATTTTTATGTCAGGCTGCTCTTCTGCCTGACTCTTCCCAGAAAGCAGAGCTCCCTGTCATGCATTTGTTTCAAGCCTGTTTCTGTGACACAATACATGGCAGAGAAGGCAGTCAGGGTCCAAATGAAACACTTACCCTGGACACAACCTAGCCTATCTTTAGAGATCAGCCACTATGACATGCTGGGTAATTGAGAGGCAGGAGTCACATTTGCTATTTAGTTTTCCATCACAATAGGAACTGCTTTGTGATTGGTCTGTGACTGTGAAATACGACTTTTTCCTTCTGTCTCAGAATCCATGCACTTAGACTCAAGGCTAAAATCTTTACCTCTGGGATGTTGCTTCAGTGTTTTCACTGTTAGGGAGAGAGCAAGGACAGTGAAACTGAGGTCTGTGATCTCCAGAACAGAAGCTCAATAGTCCAAAGCCCACCCATGTAATGCTATAAAGCCTGTCTCTTATAATCACCTCTGACATGACATGACAAAAGGGGAAAAAAAGAAAGAAATAGGGAAGTTTGTCAAGGATAGGAAGCACAGACTCATAACTGTTTTCTATTAATGATTTTGTTTTCAGTCCAAAAATCTCACCCATTAAACACTGATGCCTGCCACGTAAGAATTAAATGTCAGAAAAAACAAAACCACCCTGTAACTACAAGAGGTTTTTTTTTTTTTGCTCTCTTGCTGAAGTGACATATGAATACTGTGAGGTTACTCCTATTGTGCAACTGACACATTGTTATACCACATAGCAGGATGGAGCTGACCCTAGAAACTCCCAACACACAATAAATCGAGATCCTCTTTTGGAACTGACGCTAGCAGTATGCATCTCAGTAATGATAGCCTTTGGGCCT
Source organism: Monarcha castaneiventris obscurior (assembly GCA_026261815.1). Taxonomy (NCBI): domain Eukaryota; kingdom Metazoa; phylum Chordata; class Aves; order Passeriformes; family Monarchidae; genus Monarcha; species Monarcha castaneiventris. Next base: position 7,829,346 of record JAMPIT010000467.1, read on the forward strand.
TGTTCTGGAGTCATAGGGAGTTTATGAGATGTTATATTCTCCCATTTCCTCCCTGCTGAAACTTTCCTGGGAAGGTCTTCCAGCATCAGGATGTGTCACTTTCGAAAGGACGTTCGGGCAGGCTCCACGGCAAAAAGAAATTCAGAGTACTGATCTGGAGCTAGGTAGGCAGAACAATGCATTATAGAGCTGCAGCTGTTCCCAGGCCTGTGCCACCAGTCTGATTTCCAGAGCTAGATGTGAAAACCTTGAGCCCACAAACAGATTTCAACATGTTAGTCACATTGGTTGGCCTTTATACATAGAATGCAAATATAATGCAGTCACACGGTTTTGCGTCATAAAACATCATCCATATTGCACTTAGGTCTCAATATGGTCAGGAAATATCAAAGTAAGTACTAAAAAAAAAGCAAACCCTACATTTCAAACAGCCCAAAGCATCTGATATTTAAAGTTAAAAATGTAGAAGGCATAGTTTGTTCCAACCCTCAGTATTACACCAGGGTATGGATACCATAATGATGATTTTATAACTGTAGATAAAGAAAAATGCTTTGCTTTTCTTTCATAACCAGAAAAGCAGAAAAGCCCAGTGACTTAATGAATATGTCTTTTAAATAATTGCATGTCAGATATATGGTGTGATTGATGCAGGTTACTGTTTACAATAATGCAGCCAACAAGAGGTGCAATTGTTTGTAATTACATCTACAGTACTGGACTGTAGATGTAATAGCCAGTCCCACAGCACATGAACATTCACAGAATTAGACCACAGCCTGTCAGTACAACACAGCCACCTGAAGAAGGTCTACTAATACATTGGATCAGTCTACCTATCACCCGTTCCAAAGAAGAGTAAAGATTAAAGAGGAATGTGAGACTAACTGCTCTGCAAATAAGCCAGAGACTTGTTTGGAAGAGTAAAGCAGCTTCATCAAGCTACAGAATCTTTACAAATCCTTCCTTTGTTTGCTAGTGAAAATTGGAGAGGCTGTCAGTCTATCAAGTGCACTGATCTTTTATGGAAAGAGCAACTACGTCAAAACAAGGACAGAAGTTTACTTTTTGGTAGGCAAAAAGTGGTTTGTCCCTGTCTTTCATACTCCTGTTTCATTTCCAAGGCTACACAAAAAATCCCATGCATTATTAAGTGCAACTCCATGACCATGACTGGCGAGGTAAAACAGAACTCCATGAACTGGAAACACTTCCTGGCTGCTTGCAGATGGCAGGCTCAAAATGGATAAGAGATAACTATACACTGCACAAGAAAATTGAGTAACGTATTTTCAGTTGCAGACACTGGGGGTGCCAACAGGTACGTATGTATACAAATCCATTTGATAAACACTAGGACAAAAATCTTTCAAAAACAAATCGGTACCATTTCTGCCCAAGTAGTCTGACCAGTGGGGTATGATTGGCATAGAAACAAAGCAAGGCCAACATGGACAATCTCAGAAGGAGTGGTGGAAAAGTCTTATTGTCCTCACTACGATATATCCCTTGCCAGGAGAAAAAACAAACCAAAACAACAACAACAACAACAAACCACAAACCCCAAAACAAAACAAACAAAACAAAAAAAACCCCCCACAATTAGCTCTTCCAGAAAAGGACAGGGATGGTCAGTCTCTCCTTAAGGGCTGGCATGAGCAGAAATTCACTCTCTGGTCTTTCAAAAGCACTGCTCTCAGTGTACCCCCACAGCCAGGGCTGGCCCTATTTCTTGGCTTTATCCATGGCCTTAACACTGTTTCTTAGCCCTAAATAATTGTTTTCTGTTTAGATATAGCCTTCTAGGAAAGAGGGCCTTCAGATGGGGTCATATGTTTTATTCTGTTAGTGATGCAGCTTTCTGGAGTCCCTGGTTGATTATGCCTGCTTACCTTCTGATAGCTGTGTTTCCTGGCTGGCTGCCATGTGTTTTTCCTTTCTAGTTAATCTTATGGCAATGATTGTGGCCTTCAACAGATACTGAGTGTTTGTCCTCCTGGAGTTCGACAGGATTCTAAAACAAATTTTTCCCTATATTTCTGGGTACAGCAGCACTTAGAAGCCAAACTCCTTTATGAGTAGCAGTCACATAAAACACTAAGCATTTCCAAATCCCTGTTCAGAGACCTGAATTCATTCTCTCTCTGCCTTGCAAGGCAATAAAGCTTAAAAATGACTCCCCACACTTCTGGGGAAGAAAGCTGAGAAATTAAGAGTTCCAGGTTGCAGGAGCAAAAATTAGTCATATAAACAGGTAACCATCTAAAAGGCACCCAAGGAACCTTTCTGGCAGAGGTAACATTTTGTAGCAGGGAACCCTTGCTTTGCACTGGAGCAGGAAGATTTGATCCTTTGTCTGCGTGTGTCTTACCTGAAGGTGCATGTTACTGCCCTGGGAACCCCTCTGACAATTTTTAGCTCTGGAGTCCCATCACCTTTTTCCTTTTGTTCTTTTGGGTTTTTTGTTTCGTTGTTTTTCTGTTTGATTTGGGGTTTTTGTTTGGTTGGGGTTTTTGTGTCATGCTGTTTTGCAGGTTCAGCTTGTGTATCTCAATGAAGCCTCTAAGTTTTCTGTAGCTCCCTCAGTTCCACAGAGTGCTCTAGGAATGCTGTTAACTGAGCAAGACTTTTCCCTGACATCAACACTCAGCAATGTTGAGCTGAGAAAGCAACAGACCATGGCATCTTATTGTATTTGTCTGAGATAGGATTCAAATGAAGAATCAGCACATTGTTTCAATGTCTGCACACCAGTTAATTATTAATGAATTCACAGTCAATAAAATATACTTTCTGGGTACTATCTGGTCAACAGTTAACCTAGTAGTTATGTTTGGAAAAGAGTTCATGAACAATCCTCTGTTGCCACAACATTAAAAGTTCTGGAACATTCACTTGTTAGCCTGAAACTTGCCAGAAATTTTAGGGTGGCAAAAACAAATCCTACGTGAGCAAAACAAAGAATACAGCTTTCCAAAAATTCTGCTTCAGTATTTTCAAGTCAGTACTAAAATTTATATGCATCAGTTTGGGATTAAAGTTTGCCAGGGAAGGTGTTTTTTGCAGAAGTAACAACTGTCCTGCTTGAGGAAAGAACATGGATGGATATCACAAAATTAGGTTCACTGAAAAACGACCTATGTTGAGAATATAATTTTTGATTCTCTTTTTGTTCATGTACAGCTATTGGATCACTTCAGGAAGAAAGTTTCTTATGTCCATTAGCTAGATGAATAATTTTCAGGACTGCTTTGTCAGACTCCACTATTCCCAAGTTTTATTTACATGACTGCACTGCAAGTCTTCAAAATTGACTGCCTGGGTATCTCACTGGGACCTTAAAAAGAATATAACGAGATAGAGCTATAAACCAATTTCAGTTATCGACATTACTTGCACCCACATATATAGATATAGCATTACACAGTCACATGCAGTCTTCAAACACTTAAAATGTTAATAATGCTGCAGTGGTTGGCATCACACTTCATGTCTAAATGCCTTAAAGATGCACAAAAACCAGACAGCCAAACCAATAAAACCCCCACAGTTCCTAGCTTAGTAGTTTTAAAATTACTCATATTTCAGCAAAAGACTCAAAACCATCTAAAACTGAAATCAAAGCACTCAGAGTCTGGTCCATTTTAGCCCTGGTGCTGCCTTAGCACGTCCAACTCTGTTACCCAGAAGTCATGTACACATCCATCTACGTGGGGAGGTGGCACAGGAGTGGGTACAAAGCAGTTTAATGGGCTGGCTAGAAAGCTGTGATGAGGAGGGTATAAACAGGGTTTCTCCTGTGCTGAGGCTTTCTCTACACTAATATAGAGTGACTTGATTTTGTTTATGGTGTGGGACCTGGATTGCCCACAAAGTTCTTTTTCATGGGATGCATTTTCTCAGTCCCCCCTCATTAAAGTAAATCTGATTACATTTCAGTCTCATTTTTGAAAGAGGGGAGCTAGCAGGGGGAGCCGGAGCCACACACTTAGATAATTTCCATTCAAACCCAGCACAGTAGTCCTCTCAGCCAAGTCACACTTAGGGGAAGGAGACAGAGAGGAAAATGTTGTACTATTCTTTGATGGGCTTCATCGGGTGGATGAAGCATGATCAATCATCCATAACCTGACAAGGCCTCAGAAAAGGCAGAATCATGACTACGTCATGTATACTTCCAACACCAAAACAATAGGGGATACTGTTTTGGGTTGCAGGGGTGGAAAGGGAGAGCATTTAAAGCTGTAGTAACAAAGAACAATGATTATCTCGTGGGTGGTGGTAGGTAAGGGGGGTCTGGAAGAGGACATCAGAAGAAGCTGGGAGGGATGAGGTGTCTCATCCCCTCCCTGCTTCAGTCTCCATCCCCCCTGAGACATTTCAACATTCGTTATCCTAGCAGCAAACTCTTTTCTGCGATGGGGAAGAAAGAAATCAATTGTGTTTTTAAAAGCTACTTGGCGTCCACAAAAGGTGCATTGTTTCAAAATGGGTTGAGGGGGCTGGGTGCTTTGGGGGGAAAGAGTTGAACTTATACCATCATTTCGTCTAATTACGCCTGATGTTATTCCTGTTGTCATGTGGGTTACTACAAAGCCAACTGCCAGCTTGTGTCCCTGAGAGCAAAGACTAAACTGTTACGCTTACAAGGACACAGGGCTTCTTTTCCTCTCCCTCCTCCCCCTCCCACACCACTGCAGGCGCTGGCTCCTCCTTGGGATACCCACACGTTTGGAAGAGATGTTGGGAAACATGGGGGCAGAAACGCCCTAGGAGATACCAGCCATTTCTGCCAGTTGGGAGACAACCACTGGGCTTATCCTGTAAAACTCCAGGCACGTCCTGGAGACATCCAACCAGACACCGAGGCAGTGCTCTTTCCTTTTCTGCTTGGACAATGCATTTGCCATATCCAGTTCCCAGCCCAGGCACGTTGGAACTGATCACAAAGCAAACTATTCTGTCATCTCATCCAGCTTTCCTCTCAGACAGGTATCTTGGACAGAAGGGAAGTGGGAGGCCACCAGGGTGTTGTATATTGCCAGCAAGCAAAGGCACAGGCCCCAGGGCAAAACAGAGAAGATCACAAAATGAGAGCAGCTACAGCTATCACCAACATAAAATCTCAGATCTCTCAGTATGATCCACCTCCTCATCTGAAAGCCAGATCCAGTGACCTGACTGTGTCCTGCTTGCACCAGCCTTCATCTCGTCAAGTTTGGGAACCTTGCTGGCTTTCTAAGACACCCTCTGGCCATGTTTAGAAAACAAGCAGGGCTTGGGCTGTCCCTAGGTCTCAGATGTATATCCATAAATGCTGTCTCCTGCCAGTCTGGCTCAGCTTGGCCCAGGAAGGGTGTATCCCAAAGGGCACTTGGGGTGAGGGAAGACTTCCAGCTCTGCCCCTGGGTTTACGATAGCCACAGCCAAAATAAACGCGGTCAGAACCTGATCCTTTGGCAGACCCTGCCAGTTCAGGCATGGTCACACCTCATAGCTGGGATGGGTGAAAGGCTAACATGATGTTCAAAGCAGCTTAGAAAACCTTTTGTTTGCTTTAATTTTAATTTTGTAGGCTGCATTCCCTGCCCTCTGCTGTCATCTTAGCCTAACAGGACACACCATTTCATCATTGACTTGGACTGGACATTGAAAACAGAAACTATGTGTTTCTTCAGTGCTGGGGAAAAATCTGTCTTGAAGCACTGTGGTGCACTGTACGTGCTGCCAAGGGCTCCCAAAGCTACACAGGTCCAAGCAGGTTTTTACAATGTTCTTCCCCTGTTTGTGCATATTAACAAAAAAAACCCCCCAAACCAACCAAAAAAAAAACCCCAAAAAACCAAACCAACAAAAACAAAACAAAACAAGCACAACTAAAAAACCCAAACAAAAGCACCAAAAAAAAAACCCACCCAACCCAAACAACAGCAACAACAAACACACTCACAAACAAACCAAAAAAGCCACACACACAAAAAGAAAGAACATAAAGAACATCTTTCAAGTCACTGTTCTTCCGCACTCAAACAGTTTTCTGATTTGGTTAGTTTTTAATGTGTAGGGACACACATTCCCATACACCTAGAGTAGAGATGGCAAAGTCAAAAAACAGATGCTTAGCTCTAAAAGCTGTCCTTGTTTTACACTCACCAACCTCAAATTCTCCTCATCATCCCCTTACTCTTTCTTTATTACAGTGAATTATGGTGAAGGACTTGGAAGTCAAGTGGGTCTTGAGCTGATTGGGAAGCTATCTGACCTGATTTCTGTGGGTCAGACATGCTGACCCTCGGAGCTAGACTGTAAAGCTCACCTTTACAAAGCAGCCTTCCCAGCTCCAGCAAATGACCACTGGGGCAGACATGCTGGAAGCTGTAACAATGGCTGTATTGATGGAAGGGAAGATTTTATTGTAACTTAGATTTTGGAATGAGTGATTATGCAAACAAGCAATTAACTAAAATAAATACGAATGTCTTCCTCTTTCAGGGCATGCTTTTAGTTTGACTTGCAGCAAGGCAGATTTCTCAAAGCTGAATCAAGCCTTTAAAACAAAGATAAAGGGGACTTCGGGAATGAGGAGATAAATATTGTTCCATCTCTCCTCTACAGCATTAAGTGCTATGTGCATATATGTGCAACAGGGCAGCTGTAACTCACAGAGTCAGGAAATACATTAAAATACCAAAGATTTGAGGCCAGGTAAGGCCCACTTTATTGACCTACTATCTGTGGAGCAGCATCATTCTATTATTCCCATAAATTTTACTCATGCAAGACAGGGCACTTATTTTTTCTCTTGGTGGCGGTGGTGGTGGCTGTTTTCCAATTTGTCTCCCCCCGAGAAGGTTGGCTGCAGGCTGCAGGACAGCTGAATATGGTGGCACTACTCTCTACCCCATAGCTTCAGCTAGGTCAGCTCATTAGAGAAGACACTTTGGAAATCCAAATATTTTAAGGTCAGCCTTCTCCTCCTGTAGTGCATCACCACCTTTTTACAAGGCTCGTTCTGCCCCACAGTCCTGTATGGATGAAAGGCAGCTGGGATGAGCAAGCAGTGCCAGAATCCAGGAAGAAGGACAGATCTTCCTGTAAGAGAAAAAACAGCCCTGTAAGTTTCTGAGTGGGAGAAGAGGTAGTGACAGATAATGTGCATCATCTTTCCCAGCTCGGGCACATTTTAGCAAAAAAAGGATCTAGACTTCCCTTTGGGAATATCATGCAGTGAGACTGCAGAAAGGAATTTGCTGGAGATTCAAGAGTAGAAATCACTGAAGTAATTAAGTTCAACTTGAGAAGCAGAGGAAAAAATATCATGCCCCAGCACCCCTCCACCCAGCCACCCCCATCCCAAGATTCTGTTTTTACATTTTGGAAACAAAATGTGTGTAAAATATGCTCCCATATGACTTTGGCTTTGTATTCCCAAATGATTTCTTTCATTTTGAAATTCCCCTGTCTTTTTGTTAAGTAGCATTTTAAAAAACAAAACAAAACAAGACAACCCCAAATCAAAAAGGCTTGTTTCACTTCAGGTTGGAGGAATAAAATATTCTCTGTAGAACAGAAACAATTATCTTCCCTGTTATTTAGGTCAGCTGTAAAACAAACCATTTGCTATTTACAAATCCTTTTGTTATCAGCTGAGGTCTAGAGCCCCATCTCCTGGAGTCAGGTGATTATGGTGGAAGTTTGGTTTGATTGCTTTTGACATTTCTTGCCCTTGTGATTTGGAAGGAGATCTTGAAAATGTGTTTTAAGCATAATGAACAGTGTGACGTCTGCCTGAGTCTCCACACATCCGGAAACAAAAGTTTAATGTAGAGCAATCTGTTCCAAGTTTATCAAGACAATTTTAACTCCAAGGCTCACTTACGAGGTTACGCCAGCACCACTCACAGAGAGTTTGAATAGGACTGGATACTTTTATTCAGAAAGATTTAGCCTATCCCCTCTGCTGACCCACTAGGGTACATCAGGAGGAAAAACCTATCCAACCTGAGTAAGCCTGTTCCTCTGTCCTGTGGGGTTCCAAGACCATCCATTCACTGCTCAACATTCAATCCCAGTGCTGCTATAGCATTCTGAAGAAAGAGCCTTTTGCTGTTCCTTCAAGGATTTGCATTCAAGCTTCCAGTTCACAGGCAATGCCAACACTCATTGATTACAGCTCAGAATCCGAAGAAGAGGAAATGACACCGAGCAGGGGCTCTCACATTTCCTGTGGCTCCAGTGGTGCTGAGGTAAAGGTCAGCCTGTGCTGCAGCTACAGGCGTGCAGTGGACTCATTTTCAGGATGGCCATCTGCAGTGGGAAAGTCAAAAGAGAACCATAGCCTGAGCCAGGACCTGATCCAGGGCCAAAACCATTTTCTCTCTAGCCTTGGTATTTATGCCCTTCAGCAATCTGGAGGTTTATCAAGACTTTGCCACTGCCTCTCTCAACGATTTACCAGCTATTCCTGAAGCTGTGGCAACTTGATTGTCACTCTGAGCTCTTCACTGTCATTTGGCCAAGCCAGGCAGGCTTCACTTTCTCAATTGCAGTTCAGAAACCAAGCTAGCTCAGCCACTTCTCATCATTTTGGTCATTCTTCCTCTGAACAGCCTCCACTTTGTGTCTCTTCCTGGCAGTGACCTGAAACCAAGCTGTCTTTTTACCGCTTTTTCACAACAAAACACCAGTTGGAAAGAGGTCTCTCCCAATCACAGAAGCCACTGTTGAGGATTTCTGAGCTACATGTTGTTCAGTTACCTGGTCTCCCATAGACCCACTGTCTAGCTTTTAAAATCAAAATCTATCTCTGATGCCTCAGGTCCAACTGTCAAAGGACAAGAGCAATCCTTTTCTCTTACTTGTAGTGCAGGTAAAGTACGCAATTCACACCAAACTGAGCTCCTTACCAAAACAACACACACACAAACATACAAAAAAACCTCAAAAAACCCCAAAAAACCTCAAAAAAACCCCAAAAACCCCTCAAAACAAACAAACAAAAAACCCCAACCACCAAAAAAAGCTATCCTTTTGTTTGCTTCCCATTAATACCTTCTAAATAAAGCAGCTTATCACAATTTGGAGATGAAGCAGCTTGTCACAATTTGAAGATGAAGGGGTCCTGTCCATCTGTTCTTCTGTTCTTCTGTTAACTCAAACTCTTCACTACCACCCACCACAGATCTATTGTAACCAGAACGATGGAGCTTCTTTGCTGCTCATTTGGACCCCCAAATCTTTCCATGACCGGTCTCATCAGGACTCTGCCCCTCTTTGATTGAGTTTATTTATCCCTCTTTGATTGAGTTTATTTATCCCTCTCCTGGATGTTCAGCTCTTCCTGAGTTTGTCTCTCCATTCTAGTCCATTTCTCTTCCCCCTGCAAGTCACATGATCCCCTGCAAGGCATTTCACAAAAAGCATTGTGTTCACACACTTTCTTCACAGCACCTTGTTCAGTTCAGGTGGGGAGTTAATGATTTCCCAGGGTAGTGCCGTGGGTCTCCCCATCCCCTCTGCTGACAAAGCATCCCCAAACTTCCCTAAGAGATCCTGAACTTCTCCCTTTGAGAGAACAGTGGGTCAGAAACCTCTCTGCTGGAGGGTCTTTCTGAGGTTTGCCACCTCCGGGTGTTCGGGGGGAGGCCAAAAGAAATGAAAGCCAAGAGAGCCAAGAAAGCCAGAGCAGCTGCAGAGGCTGCTGCTGAACAAGGAGACAGTGGCTTGGCACACCCAGAGAGCTCACCAGAGGCAAAGCTAGAAGGCAGAAAGGCATTGGGGGTGGAAGAAGAGAGAAGCAGGATATTTAAAGGAGAGGGTGAGGGCAGACGAGGTGAGAGATGATGGAAGCAGGGGAAATGTCGAGGTGGAAAGTACTGGTTGAAGAGAAGCAAAGAAGGTAGAGAGGGCACAGGAGGGTAAAAGGACTATCTTCCCACTAGCTGCCCCTGGATTAGGAATTAAAAACTCATCTACCTGCTGCCCCCATACCCCTGCCTCAGACAAAATGAATAGGACACTGAGAATATTTCTGTTCCAGACCCATAGAAATAGGAGACAAAATTCATTTAACCACTTACACAGCTCCTGATGGTTGCTCAGAAAGGCCCAAACACCCCTGGGATGGGCACCTTCTGCTGAGGGTCCCTGAAACAGTGACACAAACTGTCTCCCAGCCAGTCCCTCAGCAGTAAGGAGGAGGCAAAATCTGCAAGGAAAAGCAATATTTTTAATTAAAACAGGCCCTGTGTGACTTCATCACTGCAAAATTCTTACTGCCTCTGCCCCAGAGAGCCATAGTTGGAGCCAGGTGGATCATCTGCTGGGGGTGAGCAAAGGAGAGCTGCAGCCCCAGCCAGACAATTTAGTGCAAAATGTAGATCGTTTGACTCCATGGACTGTAACATCAGTGAAAGTGCAAGTGAATCTGGTTACTGGAAAGCCAGGACACCATACATATATTTCTGATGTTTGGGGGGATGATGCTGTTTCAAAGATGATAGGATTGCATGCCAGCTGCTGGCCTTCCAGCACTTGGAAAGGAGCAGGGGACAAAGTTCCTGTTTATGCACAAGTGACTGAGTAACCAGTAATTTGGGGAAAGGAGCATTGCACACTCCTAAAGAGCAGCCTGCCACTGGGAGGTTTTCAGTTTGTGGTCAGTTGTTACAGTGTGAGGCTCACGAGCTGCCATCCAATGTGCCTCAGGCTCTGGTCATGGCTGAGCAGCTCACAGAAAGTCCCCCAGAAACAGCAGGGAATCTCATTCCAGGCAAATGGGAAGCAGATTTGGGACAGGGGTGTGACATGCACAAGGAGTCACACTACAGATGCACATACAGGCACGGGAGTCAAATGGCACCCATCTAGAAAGGCAGCCCAAGGCAGGACATGCCACCAGGAGAGGATAGTGAAAGGAAGGAGCTCTCCACTATGGGCTCTGCCTGCACATCTGGACCCCATCTAGTAAGACCCAAAATATTACTCTTTCTCTGTCCTCGCCATGGCTACAAAATCTGGTAATTTCTCCCATTTTGCTGTTGTGTCCGCCGCAGGCGCTGAGAGAAGCAGCATCGGCCCGCGTTCTTGAGTGAAAAGAGAAATAATAAGCTCACATTTATTTTGCTGAGGATCTGCAGTCTCAGCTGGTCAGATGGGCTGTTGGGTGAGCTTGGGGTCCAGAACTGGCCACAGGGACATCAGAAGCTGGAGGTCCTGCTGCATCAGTCAGGTGACAGCTGACCTGGTTGACTCTCAAGGGGAAAACTGCCCATGCTGAGCCTTGTTGAGCATCATCCATAACCCCAGTGCAGGCCTGCAAGAGGGGTCCTGCCTCAGCAGGCCTTGCTTAGGGGCCCCTGAAGACAAGGGACTCTCAGCAAAGCCGTGCTGGGGAGTCAGGAGCCCCATCCCAACCAACACTAAGCCAAGGAGCCGGCAGTGCTTTGGGCCCTTTGGGTAGGGGCAGGCTGGTGAGAAAGGCTGCTTGCCAAAAAGGATGGATGCTTGCAGTGCAAAGACAACCAGCTTTTAGCTGAAGCAAGACTACCTCCCCCAGAGGGAACTCAGTGGCACTGAGGGAGGACAAATTTCATTTTCATGAGTGTCATCAGGTCATGCCGCATCTGCCATTCCCCTTGCCCTTGTTGCAGCCAGGTTCTCCTTCATGTTTCTTTTCTTTTCTGTGGACATGTAAGGCAAAACTGAAAGATCCCCCTGGAGTCTTGGTTTCCAAAATGTCAGATCCCTGCTACAACCCCCCTTTAATGTTAATTTTTTTAAAAAAAAGAAAATTCAATTACATTAAAAAAATAAATCTTCCAGAAGCTCCAGCATGAGCACTGATTCAAAAGATAGAGTTGCAAGGTCTGGCTAATGATGAGCAGAAACAAGACAATCCTCCATGGGTTGCACAGTGCTCAGGTACTAGGAAGTCCATGTGGGAACCCAAGCCAAGCCTGGGTGGGAGCCCAGACCCAGTCTCTTAGAAGAAATAGTTGCTGGTACAGTGGCTACTTGAAGTCTAAATATCTGAGAAAAAAAATGAATTCATCTCTCCACGCAGAAAACATCTCACCTGATATATCCAACTCCGCCAGTTTACAGCTTTCCTACATTTGCCCTGGAAGTTTGCCAAGCAGTGTACACTGAATGTAATACACTGCAGGTTTGTGACTGTTTTTCTTTCTTTTTCAAGATCCAGAGTCAGAGACGGGACTTTTTCCCTTCATACTAATTTTTCCCAAAGGGCAGAGACAAAGCTATTCCTTATGTGAGGAAGCTGAGATCTCAAAAAAGTTTTTTGCCTTCACATGCATGGCTTTACATGTGCCCCTTGCTCGACTCTGAGAAGGGTTCTGCTTTATAAGAATAACATGGCATGCAGATGCCTATAAATGGAAGATGAAATTGTTACTATTAAGCCCAGGCCCTGCCAAGGCAAACAAGTGCAGGGCAAACTGTGTGTGCAAAGGAAGGGCGCTGAGAAAACTTGAAGTCAGCTGAATCATAACTTCACTTTAATTTTAACATCACTTAAACTACATAAACACAGCCATCTTATTAATAACAAAGCAAGCTCCTCAGTAGAGCTGTTGTTTGGAAAGCCAAGCCCGTGCACATGAGTGCAATGGGAAGAATGTTGCAGGAGAGACATGCCTTCCAAAGCTGTGTTTAAAATTTAAAATAGTTGGGATGTCTGAGATGCAACAACTTTGCAGGAGCCTTGAATAGTATTTGATGTCTCTGCTGCTGTTCTCCAGGGTCCCGACCTCTGCAGGGGCAGCAGCTTTCACAACTGGCACAAGGAAGAAGACTGCAGTGGGGACAGCTGGTACCTGCCTGCCAGAAATGCGGCTCCATTTTCTGTGGGATATTTGTACCCTCACACTGTGCAGAAGTGAGAAGATTCTGGGGGTGCACCATCAGGACTGCATATTGCTCAGTCCTATGCCCTGTTCACTGTTTACTGAGATGGAGAAAATACCACTTTTCTAATTAGGAAGTGAAAATGATAAAGTTACAGGAACCTCTGCAGGAGTTTTGAGGCACAACGTAGTAGAGCAGAGCAGTGCAAAGCACTTTTACCGTTGTCTTGCAAGAGTGATTTGGTGCCTGTGGTGATCTGATAATCTCAGGGTGAGGAGTGAAAACACACTGGTACAAGGCTTGTGCTTTATTGCTTCTGACATTTTATAAAGGCAGACTGGCTCAGAAACTCCCCTAAAATATAGTCCCTAAAGCAGCGGTGCAATTCCTAACGCATTCCTGATGAAACTCCCCTGACTTCCATGGCCTTGTGTTAAGGCTGGATTTGGCCCTGTCAGTAAAGTACATTTAGACTTACAAACTGAAAACTGCCTCTGGATTCCAGAGGGACTTGAAAAACTCCCAGAGCACTGGAGTGCAGCAGTGAGATTTATGCTTTTCCCTGACTTTTCACTACTCAGTAATACATTTGTATGGCCAAAATAAAGCCAGATCTGGCATTCTCCTCTCCTGATTTATCTAATACCCAGGGAACTAAATGACAGTGTAGACTGGAACAGTAATGCTCTAAGCCCCAGAAGAGCTTTTTGGGGGTATTTTCACAGCCTGTGGAAAGAATGCTTACATGGGTATTTGAAATAGCAGGATTTGACACTTTATCTCACCCCAGTCTGGAGAGCCGCTGGTGACACTGGTTCCTGTGCAGAGGCACAGACGAAGCCAAAATAAGCTCCTTCTGATATTTATTTGTAGAAAGTAGCACCTCTAGTCTCCAAGTGGATGAAGGACTTGGTTGTTATTGGGCCCTCTTTTTACCCACTGCTTTTTCCCAACTTTGGAAGAGGATGACTGGTAAACAGACAATAAGACAAACAGAAGGAAGGAGGAAAGAGGCATAAGGAAGGTCATACGGAGCCAGAGCATGCCAGAAAGGGCTCAAGGCTTCTCAGCAGCATGGGAAAATTGGCTGTTGTTGCCACAGTCCTAAGGCAGGATCATGAGGATATGGAGCAGCAGAGCTGGGACTGGGAGCCAGGGGCAAGCTTAGCCCTCCTTCTGTTGCCAGGGGTTGAGAGGAGGTGGACGCTGCATTTCCCTCACATTTCTTCAAGCCTCCCTCCTTGCCTGGTGCTAGAAGAAATCACATAGTCTGAGTCCTACTGTCAGCAACAACCACATCCCCACCACCTCTCATGAGTGTATCAAGAGTGAGGGATGCTTTAGCTGCTTGTGACAGGGCTTTGGGGCAGAGGTTTGCAGTAGAGCAACATTTCTCACCCAATTAATCACTGTCAGATTGAAGGGCTGTGAAATGACTGCAAACTATTAATTGTAATATTTCATGTTCTCATACGCAAACATACAGCCAAAATGGGGAAAATATTAAGAGACACATGCTAGGCACAGGCTTTGCTTTAGTCAGCTGTGAATTAAAAGTATTGTGGCCACACTGATAAAATGATCTCTGGCTTTTCTCTTTTAGGAGTGATTGTCATATTACTGAAGGTTAAAAAGCCCAAAATGAGCAGCTCTCCAGAGGCCTTCCTCAGCTCCATTTCTATTACTCTATAATCTGAAAATTACTTGCTTTTTCTTTTTTTCACTTTTGTATTGCTCTTTTCTGTCTATTCCCATTGTCTAAATGCATTCATGGGCAGCCTGTACCCAGCTGTTCTTGTGCCAACATTGTACTTGAGTTAAATAGCTCTATTTCCTCCCCAATATTTAGGCCCCTTATGTATCTGTGGCAGCCAATCCTACCCTTTTCAGCTTTTATTTCATTAAATTCAACAAGCTCAAGCTGGGGTCCTCTTGTCCTCTGCAATATGAATGTGCTCTTCTCTAGGCTGTTGCAGGACCCTTCCTCTGCACCTCCTCTTTCTTTAACACTGGAGAGATTATTCCAGGATTAGCTGCCCTGAAAATACTGTCAAAGGGAATGTTACCCAGTTGAAGTTGGATGCAAGGGGATATGGGAGTTGGTGGGAAGTGGAACACCACTGTAGCAGCATTTTCTAGTAGAAGAACTGGCCGTATATAAAAAGGATATTATTTACCCTTCTTTATTTTGCATTGTAATTCAATAGTTTGGATAGATAATCAAGGTTACAAAACAATTCATTTCTTTATTCCTGGGCTAGTACTTCTCACCATAGTTTGCCTGGACTCCTGACTTCAAAGTGGATGAAAGAGTCCTACTCCACCAAGCTGTCCTGCAAACACTGCAAACAGTATGAACCCGCTACCCTTGGGCTTCACATGCTCTCCAGAGATCTATTCCAAGGTGAAATCATAGTTTCCATCTTCCTCTTTAAGTGTCTCCTGGCTTGTGGCACCACCTGGTGAGGCACCCACCTTTCTCTCATGTAACATTATCCCTTGTGAGGCCAAAAGCTGTACTCCTCTCTGAGATGCCAAAGAAGAGTCAGAATATGAAGAAGGATTTGCTTTGCACTGGGTCCAGAATAGTAAAGCCTTATGGAAGATGAGGTAAGGATGCACCACTGCTTGCAGGGCACAGAGAGCAAGCACCTTTCTCCAACCCGTCTGGGGAACAGCAGAGCTGTGAAGGAGAGTAAGAGTAGCAGGTCCTGAAAGGTCACCATGTACTAAAAAAAGTACAGCTGCTTTTAAAGAGAAAGGGGAGTCTGACAGTCCCAGAAGGATTTTATTGTTTGCATTTGCAAGACACAAGGCATTTTTAATGATGTGTTAATGACCATATTCTATTCAGATGGGATTCATCACACTGTCCTTTCTCTGCTTAAAAACTCAGCATCTACTCCTAGCTGGCTGTTTAGGATCCCCCTCTGCTGAAGGGCAGAAGATCTGTGTCTCTCCAAGAGCACTGTCTATGACAGAGAGGATGCACTGCCATCCAGAGCTGTCAGCCTCTTTCCACATGCTGTAGCAGCACATCCGTGCTCCATCCCAGTTGTGCCTCAAAATCGTCCCTTAAGCAACAGCCACTGTCTCCTGCCATGACCAGGGATTTGAAAAAATAGCTTGAGTTGCCCCAGAAGCAGTCAGAATTAGATGACATGAATCCCATTGTTAGGGCTGGTGAACAATAGATACACACAGACTCACAGGATCAGAAACGCAGCCCACAACACGTCACATATTGTTCTCCCTACCCTGTAACGTTCATATATTTGCAACCAACATTAAGCTTAGGGAAAGATTTGGAACTTTTTTGCCCAGTAAATTGCCATCCTCCAAAAAGTGCTACTGTGTTCCACCCTCTGGTGCTGCTGTGAGCCAGAAAGGGCTGATTGAGAGCGATCATCTGTGGGTGTAAATTGATGGGTGAACCAAGACTTTCTGAAGGGCCTGCTGGTGTATCCAGCTCAAGGGTGCTGAGAGAGGACCATCCTATATGAAATCACACACTTTTCACTCTGTGTTACACTGGGCTGTCAAAACTGGAAACATTCCAAATCCTGAGTGATTGTTGAAGATGGAAGTTGTTATTTTAAATACTTTGGGGAGGGACTGAAAGCATTGACTGCTATGACTATTGTCTCTATTTTTGGTTCTTCAGCCCTCAATAAACAGGACTATAGAAAGGCAGAGCTAAGTCAAGAGGCCTGGCCTGCCTCTACAGCCATTTGTGTCATTCATTGACTGATGCAGATCATCTTAAAACCTGATACCAGTTTTGACAAGTGCTATACCCATAGTTGACATGCTCCAGACCTCCTCTCCTCTGCTGCTTAGAAACCCTTTTCTAATTTCTAGATTCTAAGTTAATTCATGGCTATATCTGAAGACTTTCTTTTTCCTTTTTTCCTTTATTTTTTTAGTCTAAGCTCTATATAAATAACCCCCAGCAGCCTGGACAGTTTCTTATCAGAGCTATAAGTTGTCCCCCATTAAAGGCTCTGAGAATCCCAAACTTCAGCAATGCATGGCATTAGCTGCTTTTCATGGGAAAGAAGAATGAATTTTTGTGGTTCAGATGTTGCTGTGACCCAAGTGTTTTGTTGGGAGACACGTTTTTCCATAACAGCCGTTTTATCTGCAGTATTAGTCAGAGATGAACTTCTCTGTCCTTTGTCCCAGGGCTCTGGATTTTGGCACCACCTGATATTTGACTCAAGAATTGGTCGGTATTTCCATAATGATTAACCCGCTGACTGTCAGCATTAGCATATCGGTGTTAAATATGGGAATACTTTGATTGCACAGATGCCAAGGGAACATTGCTAACCAAATAAAAATGTGTCTGGAGAGCCACCCTCCAGGGCACCCTTCAGGCTCCTGGGCAGCCTCAGAGGATGAGCAGGAGGGCTCTTGCTTTTGGCTGTGCTACACAGCCCTTCCAATGTGGTAATTACAGTTCAGGGGAAAAAAAATGTGATTGGACTCATCAGCAATTTTAAGGAAACAGTTAATATTTTTTTTAAAAAGGAGGAACTTTGGTGTTAGAAAAATCTGAAGGAAACGTCATTTTCAAGGAAGTCTAGTTTCTTGAAATACAAAGTTTTGTTCAACTTTATGGCACTTTCTGTCCCTTCTGAAGGGAATTTGCTTCTCCAGAAAAGCCAACAGTTTTCATTTTTAGCTTCTATGAAAGGCTTGGGCATTTTTTTAATCGTCTGAATGTTGACAAAAGGAAATATGGAGCCAGAAAGTTATTCCAAAACAACCACAGAAACAAGAAAATATCAAAGTGCCTGATTATAAAATGAAACATTTCAGGTTTTCTTCTCTTGACACTCCCCCCCCAAAAATTTTTTTTTTAAATTTGAGATTTCTCTTTCTCCATGTTTTTTCATTAGAGAAACTTTCATGTGGGAAGCATTTGTAGGAGGTAGTCAGAGGTCCTGTGCAGATTACAGGTGCAGCAGGGCAGCTAGTTGCAACTGAAAGACAGTGAGCTGGGAAATTTCTCTCTTTAATTAATTTGTGTCTTTTCCTTTGCACTCAGGCAGACAGTGGAAGTGCAATGCCAGGAAAAGACAAATACTTCAGCATGAGAACTGATAAGGGCATGAGTATACCTTCTTATCTTAAGGGCCTTGCATCCTGCAGACAGGGAAACCAGCTCTTCTCTTCCATGACTGTTTGTTGTTCAGTGTTAAGTGAGTCACTACACTGAATATGATGGAGCAAAACTTTCACAATGTCCTCCTAAATCACAGAGACAATCTGGGAAGAGGATGCAGTGATAACCAACTCAACCACGAGAGGGAAGAATACAGTCCCTAGGCTCAGAGCATTCGAGGCAGGAAGAGTCTGCTGGACGAGAGAAAAAAAAAACAGGTCAGAATATGGATCTGCCACTCCAGTGATGCAACTCTGACCTGGAATAACCGCATATATGGGTCCAGGAGATCACGGGATGTTTGTAAAATAGATCTTCTCTCTTGTGTAAGCAAGAGGATAAAATTATCCTGGCAGCAGCTGTTGTTTCCCAGAATGAGGATCAAGGCTGGCTGTATTTAAATATTCCTGCAGTGTTCAAGACATCAGGCTTTTCTATCCCCACGATCCTGTGGTTGCTGTCCTGTGCAAGTGGTCTCAAACACGCAGACAATACACATTTCTCCCTGTCACAGTAGTCATGCTAGTGTGGCATAAGGTTCCTCTTAATGTCTCACACCATGCAAATCTGCTTCCTTAACTCATTTCTGCATCATAAAAAGCAATAGCAGAAAGAATAGGGAGTCCAGAGAAAAGAAAGGAAGACAGAAGAGAAAAAAGCAGAGGAAAGCAAGTGACTTAGAATAATAGAATATGCTGGGTTGGAAGGGTCAGGATCGTTGAGTCCAACTCCCTGCTCTGCACAGGACAACCCATGAGTCACACCATGTGCCTGACAGCATTGTCCTAAAGCTTCTTGAGCTCTGTCAGGCTTGGTGCTGTGACCACTTCCCTGGGGAGCCTGTTCCAGTGCTCAGCCACCCTCTGGGTGAAAGAATTTTCCTGATATCCAGCTTAAAGCTCCCTCAACTCAGCTTCATGCCATTTCCTCTTGTCCTGTCACTGGTCATGAGAATGAAGAAATTGGTACCTGCCCCTCCACTTCCCCTTGTGAGGATGTTGAAGATCACAATGAGGTCTTTGGCAATATAATGCCATCTTGCAGCATGGCCAGGACTTGAGCAACAGACAAGGCTGAAGCCCATTTGCAAAGCTAGAAGTCCCATTTCCAGTTTTTAAAAAGGACAAGGGCTTCCCTGAAGGCTCTGTCTAAGCAATCCACAAGCACAGTGAGGACACATCCCATTGGCAAGGGTGGCACACAGATTCACATAGATGAGAGAGGAAGGAGGGTGGTTGGAGGAACAGATTTCTTGCCACATGACACCCTACAACCTGTCAATACCAGAGGAACAAGAGAGCCGGAGCCACACAGAGTTCCCTGTTTAGCAGGTTGTGGGTTTTTTGAGGCTTTGCTGCTCACTGGCTGCCCACCTTCCCTCACAACCTGTTCAACCTCATGTTGGCAGGTCAGGTGTGAGCTCAGCAAAGATAACACTTTCCACCACTCCATGAAACCATGCTGCTCCCTCTTTCCTTCCAAAGGGGTCCACATACTTGACTTTTTTATTTTCCTGGGTGAAGAAGAGTGTGAATAGTAGATCTGCTACTGGCAGGGCTCACCACTGAAGTGTGGGTCTGCATCTGCTGCAGAGATAAATCAGAGATGGCAGGGTGGTCAGGTGAGCATCTGACCAGAGCTTTAACCATGCATTTAATTTACAAGCAGGGTGAAGGTTTCATATATCGTCCCTCTGTAAACACACTCATGTGGCATCCCCCCACCTGTCTCCTGGGCAATCAGGCTAATTGCCACAGGCTGAGAAGCTGAGCCCAGACTCATCTTACAGGGCACTGCAGACAAGCGTGGCTGTGAGCAGAAGCGTTAGGCATTACAACCTCGTACTAAGTGCCCCAGTTATCAATGGCTAAGGAGAAAGCAAACACCTGGCTGGCTGGGATGCATTTATTGCAATGTAACAGTTTGCTTTGATTTTCAGGAGATGTGCAGCCAAATGCTGGCTATTGCAAGTAGATGCAGCAAGCTGTCAAGTTTGGCCTCTCCATCAAGACCTGCCTCCTGCAGCCTGCCATCTCTGTCACCCAGATCCAGTGTACCTTTTCTGTATCTCATCCTCAGGGTGTTCTCCTGACCTCACTCCCACAGCACCTCCTGATCCCGTAACCCTGGCAAAGTTTCCCTCCATCAGGCTCAAGAAGAAGGGCATCACTTCCATCCTGTCCATAATATCACATTGTAGTGGTTTGTGGATTTCTCCAGCGCCCAGGGCGGTGTCTCTGGAGTCATGAGTCACTGTGGGTGGGAGCAGGAGACAGCAAGGGTGTCTGTTAGTGGTGGGAAAGCTCTGCCTCCCTCTCCCCGCAGCTGCCTGCTGGGCATAGGGGAATAGTGCCCCCGAGTACCCCGCGGCTGGCCGGATTATCAAAGATCTTCGGCTGAGATCTTTTCACACGGTGCAAAGTGCCAGCCACTGAACAGCTAACCTGATATTGAAGGACACATTGCATTACAGCCTCTGAACTGGCTTTGTTTTAAAGCTTCTGTCTTTTGTCTGTAACTCTTCAACTTTCCGTCTCTTTTTACCTTCTCTGGGGCCGCTCTCTGCTTCCCTCTTTCAGCCCCTGTTTTTCTTCTCCTGGTCAGGCAGATTCCCTCTCTGTGACATGACTATCAGGTTGTGGCTTCAGCTCGCTGAAACTGAACTGCAGGCACCTGTACTAAACTGCTGATCTATACTGCTATGGCTAATGGAAAAAGAGACCCTCTGAAAGCATGACTTCCCCTGTCATTTTTATTTCTTTGTTAGACTGGCAGAAATCCTCTCCTGGAGTTGTCAGTATCTCTCCAGTAGCTATAGAGCCAGTTTAATTTATGTAAACCACCCACTTTTTGGGTAATCACAGTGTGGTGAGATGACTCCTGCCCTCGTCTTCAGAGAAGCTAAAGGTGAATTTTCTCCTGTAGCTTCCTGGTGATCTTTTTAAATAAGCATAAACATTCAGGAAGCTTTGGGGGTTTTTAATTTTTGAAAATGAGAGGCTGATATGACTGGGTTGTTAGGAAGGTTTAATGCCAATATCAACGTAGTGTTTTCTACCTGTGATTCCCATCAAACTATTGTTCAGTTCACTTATATCTAATGAGTACAAGCTGCCATCAGTACACATGACAGCTGCTCTGGGGCTGGACCAGAGTCTTGCAGACTAAAAGCCATGAATTTGCACTGCCTCCCCGAAAAATCAGCCTCTCTCCACCACTTTGGACCCTCAACACAGCCACGAATCTTGCACAAGGTCCATCAGAAAGTGAGACTTGCACACCTCATTGTCAAAGGCCCTTGAAGGCTTTAAAAATTCAATATCCACAGGAATCACTTCTTCTGGGACTTCAATAAAAATACCCCACAGTGGGATGAGACTCTTGTTTCTGACACAGACCTTCTGCATGGTCTCTGGATTGGGTGAGGATGGTTCTGTTCATCTGGGCCCAAAACTGTCTCCATTACAAATTGGGTAACTTTTTTTAACATCACTCAGGAGTATCACATAACCCTATCAGAAAGGAAAGCAAGAGTGCTGTTTCCAGTTTAAGCCAGTATGAAATCTGCATTTCTAAGATCAAATGTTCAAAAGCATGAGTTCTGCTGCAGAAATCAGTAATTAAAATTTAAATCACAAACCATTATTTAAAGTGAAGAAGTAGGAAAGGAATAGTGTTTGACTTCAAGTTTTTAGTATAATAAATATAACTTTCTAACTATAAGCAAATTTCAAAAGTTAAGGAGCTCATTATTTAGCTAAGCCAGGGATGATATGGGATCACCTGACTCCAAGAACAGGCCATTTTGGAAAAAAACAGACACAGTTTGTCAGGGTATGGTGAACAGCAATTTTAACATAGAAATTTAATGCAAGGATGCAATTTTTCCACTCTCCCCATCCCCCCAGACCAAACCTGGAGGTAGAAATGTGAACACAGATCAATTTAAATCATGGCT
Source organism: Monarcha castaneiventris obscurior (assembly GCA_026261815.1). Taxonomy (NCBI): domain Eukaryota; kingdom Metazoa; phylum Chordata; class Aves; order Passeriformes; family Monarchidae; genus Monarcha; species Monarcha castaneiventris. The sequence goes on from JAMPIT010000467.1 coordinate 7,851,344, forward strand.
TCAGGCTCTGGGATTTTGGCCTGCTCACTTCCTACTGTTAATATCAAAGCACTAAGAGTTTTACACGCAGAGCAATATTTTTTTACCCAGCTAACGCCCTTTTCCTCTGACTGCAGCTAGAAGAGCTGCTGAGATGTGACAGAGCTGGGTGGAGAGTTGGCCACCCCTGGACCCTTGCCTTGTCTCCTCCTCACCGCCACTGCTGGATATCTCTGCCAAAAGGCCAGCATAGACAGCTCTGCAGTTGCCTCCAAGCAGAGCTCCCAAAGAATAGCCCAGGTTGATTTCTGGAGCAGCTAACAAGTGGTTGAGTTGGTGGGTTGGGAAGGGAATGGAGGGAACAGGGATGAACAGCTGGAGAATAATAACTTTCTAAGGGGATTGGCTGTCACTTGAACAGCTCGTCTGATCACAGATTTGTTGCCAAGCATCTGTTTTCTTCCTACCTTCTGATGTGGTCCAGCTTCTTTGCTTTGACTTTGTGCCCTCCTTCATTTTCTGAGATTGTGTTTCTCAAATTCTGATGCATCCTCCGGGTTACAGAAAGGACTCAGCAATCCGCAGGCCCTGCCAGTGTATTTCAGAATTGCCCCCCACCCTTTCGTATGCTGTTCTGCCTAAAAATGTCATGCCAAACAGGCTTAATCAAGCTCCCCAAACTAGTCAGATCTCCAGGGAGTCCAAATTTGTATATTTTCTTAGGCAGAGTAATATCACACAGAGTACTGAACGACAGTTAAAAACCACATCTGGATCTTGCTCTATTATAATACATCCATAGCCCTAAGGGGAAGCAGTGTGGTTTGGTGATTCATGAAACCTGCGTTTTATTCCCAGCTCCTCCACTGCCTCCTTGGGTGACCTTAAATAAGTTATTTCACTGCCCTTTTTTTCGATTTTGCCATCTGTGAAAGTGGGTGGGGTGAGGCTGCCTCCTGCCCAAAGCCCTTTGGTAGCCTCTGAAGGCAAGAGCTGAGCACTATTGCCCAGCCTTACGTGACATTTCCATATGGGATTTGATGCAGGTGTGCCCCACACCTTTCCTCGACAGATCAGAGCACCTCTGCAGACCCCATGAGGCATCTCTGTGTCACCACTGCAACTGGCCATGCCCAGCACAGTCAGAGACGTGACCCTGCTCCTGCTGCATGAGACCCGTGAGCAGGGCACTTGCCAGAGCATGGAGCAGCATTTAGGACTCTGCCATTCGGCTCATCCTGCTAGGAAACACCATGTTCAGTGGCAGCCCTGTAATTTCTCCTGCTGTGATAGGCACGTATTTAATGACCTGCCATGGTAGTTTACATATGTCAGCAGAGACAGAAGCAGGGAGGTTTGTGCAGGCTGAGAGTCCCAAATTCCCTTTTCTCTTGCATAAAAAAGCTCAGGAAAAAAGAAGAGTGTCTGTGACAAGAAGATTGTGCACTGCAGAGCAGGGATGAACACACCTGGCCCCTTTGCAGGTGAGAACGAAATAGTCATTGTCCCTCTGAGTGTTAGATGGCTCATTCAGCTGGGGCCTGCTGTGACACAAACAGTTAAGCTCCTAAAGAGCACCAAATGACAAGCCCTGCTTTTCCTTTGAGAAATATTCCCATATTCCACAGGTTACAATCCATTAGATAACAACCTTGAGCTGAATGTTATCACAGCTGAGATTTCCCACTGCAGCAACATACAGGATACTTCTTTGGTTTACTACCCACTCCAGGAAAAAAAAAAAAGGAGAAAGCATACAGCAAAATAAAGTGAAGGTTCACAGCTCTGACAAAGCCTTTCAGTGGTAATCTGGGACGCTTTTCAAGTGTTACCGACTGCTTTATTTTCCCATGGCTCTTTCCAAGATAATAATTGCTCCGCAGATGTTTCCCTCAGGACAGTGAGATGTTCAGGTACTGGGGCAAAAGCTGAGGCTTTGGGCTATCATTCACAAGGCTACTGTTACCTGGTGTGTTCTTGCAGAGTGCAGCCTTTTCCCATCACAGCATTTCTTAGGTGTCTGGTTTATCAGAAACACTGTAAATTTGAGCCCTCTGGCTAATTGTGGCTGATTTATGTGAATGACACGTTTGTGTCTGTATGCAACATGAATAAGAGAAGGTAAAGTGGTTTATTTCTGCCACACACGATAACTCACACATGACCAAGTGCACAACTCTAAAATACGTTACTCAGCACTTTGGGAAGACATCTGCGAAGATTTCAGCTTTCAGCTTTTGACATATTACCATCTTTTTCACAAGTTCTGCAAATCAAAAATGCAATGTTTTGTGTTTAGTCTTCCGCTGTGCGTGTGCTTTTCTCTGTCCCTGCACTGGCAGAAGCAAAGTGGACTCTCCTTTGCTTGAGGATGGAGTACCACCTTAGGAAGAAGAGACTTTGCTTAATGCCCCCAGTGTCACAGCAAAGGTGGTAGTTACCTTCCTTCCCAGTAACACTGCCACTTCTGCCTCCTTCATTTAAAAATAGGGCCCATTAAGCAAATGAGTCAGGCCTTGAGAACAACTATCCTCTCATGTGATAGTCTGAGCTCTGTAAAAGTCAGCCCTACGGGCACTGACTGAGTCACATATCCTTGTGGACACTGTTTATGACTGCTTCTGATGGGTATGGTTATACAGACTCAGTGACTGCAGTTCATGTTTGTGGAACCAGTGCTGGGCATTGGACAGCTTGGCTTTGTCTTGGTGGGAAAAGGTTGGAGCAGCTCACCACAGTTCTTCTCAGAGATCCATGGGCTAAACCATGCTCCAAGGAGCAGAAATGGCAGGTTTGGGTACCAAGTCAAACCCAAAAGCAGGCAAGCTACACTGGAACTGAGTTGGACAGAAGCCTAAAGCATATCAAAGGAAGACCTGCTTCATGGCACATTTATATCTCATGAGACAGAAAGATCACCCTCTTAAAGGAACTGATGGCACAAGGCTATTTCCTTTTTGCTTCCAACTCTGCTCACAAAACACTGGCTTTGTCTAATTTGAAAAGACCTGGCCCAGAGACGAAAATTTCCAAGACTCCTCTGTTAGGTGCAGACAAGGGGACTTCCCACCACCCATCCTCTCCAAAACTGATGACCACCCAACAGCTCCTCAAGACCTGACCAGAGGTCATTCTGATAATTGAAAACTCTTCCCACATGGTATCTTGTATGCAGGACCTCTGAAATTAGAAGGAACAGCTTGTTCTCTTTCCTCTGCTGCCTGTAGAGCCAGCCAACCTGTATGTCACACACTTCCAGACACAACAGAAGTTCTCTTTTCTCTGCTAGTGCAAGGGACAGAAGGGAGTGGGAAACCCTGAATGCAGCTGCAAAACTTGGCTGTGACTTGGTTGGGCAGAACGCTGAGCACTCTGAAGCTCTGGCCAGGCAGGGGTTTGTACAGAGCTAAAAGGATATTATGCTCTGCCTCACATTGCTCTCTTAAATTGGTCTTTCTTTGCTTCTCTCCCATATAACAATGGAGGGATATTTTCTGCCTAGTCACATTCACACACACACACACACAAACCAGCCTGGACAAGAAGCCAGATATATCACTTGGGATCCTATCCAACAGTCTCCTAGAAATAGAAAGCCAACAAGAGAAAACACTTGGTCACTGCCAGACTCCAGTACCTCTGTCTGAGTTGAGCCCCATGGAGCCAAAGCAGGCTCTGTAATGTCAGGGCATTGGATTCCATCAAATCTGGGTTCCTTGCAGGGAGCCCTGCTTGGGAAAGGCCTCCAGCCCCACAGCCCATCTGAGGGAGTCATCTTTGATCTGCAAAGTTTCCTGAGGTGGTGCCAAAAGCCTGTACCACCGCCTGTTTCGCTATGAGTGGCAGTGCTCTTGCGCCATAGAAACTAGCAGTAACTGTTTCCCATGCAAACCTCTGTCCCCAGAAGCTCAGAACTGTGGCTGGGTATTGCTGGCTCTAGCCTGAGTACAACAGGGGGTGGACATATCTGGGTTTGGCACCAGTCCTTTTCTAGAGGACAAACGGACCAAAAAATCTAACAGCCCTACCTTTGTCCCCCAGTGCACTGAGATCCAACTTGGAGCAGTAGTTCGAGGGATCTCTTTAAACCTCAGCACAGATTCACATTCCTGGAGATGCTGCCCAAATTTGCCATGCTGGACTAAATCCACATCTATTTTAGATGTGGCATCTATTTTATGAGCAAGCATAAAATCTTCCTTTCTTCCCATTGCACAATCCTGGAGGAGAGGGAGAAGGCCAGGGGCGCACCTTTCCCGAAACAATCAGCTAATTAATTATCACATGCCTGGGTGCAATGCTTTCAGCAAAGCCTTGTCTGTGTGCTAATTAGTATCATTATCTGGTGCCCCAAGGAAGGAGCTTTGATTACCCTTCTCTTACTGATTATTCCGGAACAGCCAGGCAAATGCTTTCACAGGTCATAAAATTATCTCAGCACTTCTTAAAGCCCATCTACAGCCCTTAGCTCTCTGACCTGCTGTGCTGATGAGTCATCCGTGCATTGACTGGAAATTATCTTCCTTCCCAGTTACCACCTGCCACCAGATGACCTAGCACACAGGCATAGAAAAATTGTAGCATTTTATGATGTTAAGCTATTTCTGTAGATTTACATATTTGTTTAGTAGTAGATGCAGTCTAATGGAGAAGGCACATTTACCTGGGTCATCTTCTAGAGAAGCAGTTCCTACCCCAGATTGTTCGGTGACCCCTGACCAGGCTGTGTAAGAAGAATTTAACTTCCTACATAGGGTCATCTATATTATTATTCTGGTTTCTGTGGACTTGTTTGATCTGGACCCCTTAGATCTCCCATCCAACAGTCAACATAACCCTGGACTCACAGGTCCTCCAGGCTCCATGGAGTAAGAGAAGTACCATGGCATCTCCTGCAAAATATTCCATGATCGCTCAGCTCTTCCCTCTGTGCCAGGATGTGTCCCAGGGGATCTGCCCCTTCCACTTCTCCCCTGCATTATTAAGCATAAAAAGCACAAAAAAATATTTTTGACTGCTCACAGAGTCTTTCTGTGATGTGATTTTTACTAGCAGAAGTCACATTTCATACCCATGTGCCCAAACATTTTGCGAAACCAAACATTATCTGTAAGAATTATGACACTGGTGTTTTATATGCTCACTCTACTTCAGACTGGAGCTCGGCGCTTGTGAAAACAAGTATAATTAGCTGTGTCACTCAGCTCAAGATAAAACTTGATAAAACCTACTTTCAAACAAGGTGCCAATCAAACAAATGCGAAATAACAGTGAGCCATCCTTTCTTCACAGCTAGTTTAATAGCATGAACTAATAACCGCAAAGCACTTAGTTCAAGGGAGCACTTCTGTGATAATTAAGGACACCAACACTCATGAGCAACACTTTCACCTCTCTGTGGGCAGCCGCCTTTTCTGCTGCATCATGGAGGGTGGTGGAGGGAGGAAAACGGACTTGCAAGCACAAGAAACTAACAATGTCATAGGAAAAAAGAGAAGGAAAAAGGGCAAGGTCAAGGGCACAGCACTGTCTCACATGTGACAGAGAAATGTGGAAGTCTGTGGTCAGTAGCTGGGTGCCCTCTTGGCTGCAATTTAAAACTGAAATAGTTGATAGTGAGAGCAAAAGAAAATTAAGTACAAGTAGGCATGTTTCCAGTTCTCTGAGATAAGGCCCACCATATGCATCTGCAGTGTTTGGTAGGGACAAGAGCAGAGCGGGAAGGACTCCGTAAAATCCTAGAAGTGCTTTTCAACCCACAGAAACAGGAACATTTTCCAAAGAGCTAAAAAAACAATAGACCAGTATATTGCCAAACTGCGCAAAATGGCTGACTCATGCAATTATCAGGGCCACTATCACCAAGCAGAACAATATGCCCAAATTGAAAAGGAATGCTAGAAAGACATGGGAAGACTCAACTGAACCAGTCACATGCCAGTTTCAAAATCAGGGCTGGAAGGGAGCCGGGTTGTACGAGATTGTACATTTTACAAGACAAAAATTTGCAAATGTTCACATTCATCTTCCTGTCAAGCTGAGTGGGCACCCAGAGCAGAGGCCCAGCTGCCAGAGAGGAGCTCTGCGGGCAGGCCGACCGACCACCCTGCATAGTCTGATACGCAGATGAGGTGAAGGCTGGCATGTCACCTGATGGAGTTTCTCAAGAGTAGGAGCCAGGATCCAGGCCTGATGAAACTGCCTGGCCCGCTCACAGCACCCATCGACCAAGACAAAACAATGAAGAACTTCAGACAGCATTTAGCAGGCAACGAAAGAACATTTCACATGCTCTACCTTCACGCTTTATCTAGGAACGGTTTACGGGTCACATTCCACTAGAATATTGTTACTGTCAGGCATAAGGTGAATTTCCTAGTTTTAATAAATGAAATTGTACTAAATTAAATTTTTAAATTGGCAACACACTCTCACAGAAACAGGAAAAATCCAACAAAAGTGTTATGTCAGTCATTCTTAAATTTCTTCTTGTGGTCTTGATAGTCAACACAGACAATAATTTTAATGCACCCTTTTGGATACACCTATACCTGTCCGTGCTACTAATCCGACCACTGTTAGAGCCTGGAAAAAAGGTGTAACATGGAAAAAGAAGTCTCTGACTAAGAATCAAAATCTCAGCCTTGGACTACTGCACAAACCCCTGTCAGGATCCAGTTAGTTCCTCAAAATAAATCATGTGTCCAAGGAGGAAGAAACATCAGTGGGAAACATAAATCCTGGTTTGTGCAGCAGTCTGGTTAGTGGCCACGGACTTCACTGCTGCCAAACACCAAGAACCAGGTGAGAGCAGAAGCTACAAGCTCAGTAGAAGGAACTGAAAGGGAGACTCCCTGTGTAGACCCTTCTGATTGTGCTCAGTCTTATTAAACCACTCCTGGATACTTCTGGAAAGCAGGTATTTGTCTAGGCGTCCTCTTTTCTGCTCAGTTACTATGAGGATAGATGCCAGAACACACCTCACCCATCAAACAGGAACAGATTCATGTGGTCACAAGACAGATGCTCATTAATCTCCAGCCCACCTGGGTAGTGTTAAAACAGGAAGAGGAGCCTCCTAAATCCTGCTTCCTATAAGCATGAGTTAACACTCTCCTTTCCTCTCTGAGCTAAATTGTAGTTCTGTAGAATTTAAGATGATTGTTAATGTATTAACTACATGGGCAAAGCATGGCGTATAAGATACATTTTTCTGTCTTACAAACAAGACAATAAGGCTGTTAAAATGTATTGTGGTATAAACAAGAGAGAAGGTGCAATGCTGATGTATAAGGAGTAGAGAGCTCTTTACTCCTCGAATCTGCTTTTTGTGGAAGGATGGGTACCAAATTCAGCAGTGATTTGGTCCTCTCTTTTCCTGTCCTGGGAATAAAAATGTCCAATGTACCTGACCAAACCTGGTTCTCCGTAGCTGGAAAGTTGCTGAGGTCCTGGAGCAGAGCATGGCAATATTACATGAAGTTTCACAAACAATAACGAGCCACAGTCCTTGTCATCACCTGTCCTGGCTGAATTGGTCACGTGGCCTGCCCAGTTTCTGAACAATAGCTGATTTGTCTGTGATGCAGCTATTTTTAAGAACAAGTACCAACCGATTGCTCACAAAGCCTTCATTATTTAATTCTGCAGTGAGGGCTTTGCAGACGTGAAAATGCTTTCATATGTTGCACATAGACGTGAGTCTGTATATTTTCTTTTTTTTTTTTACAGAGCAAAAGTTTCAACAAAGATAGCAGAACTAAACCAAAGCCCCTTTTTCTTGCTGATAATCCTCTTGGACCCATTCCAATTCTGTGTCATCGAGTAACTCTTTCCTCTCTTGCATAGTTTGCATCCATTGCCTCACACTCTGTATTTTCTTAAAGAGACTGCATACTCTGTAAGCAGCTGATCTGTACAGACGCCTTGGTTGGCATCACCAACACCTCTTCCTATATTTGGGGTTTTCCTTAAATGATGGGAGTCACATATTTCATAAACCAGTTTGAGTTCCACAGAGCCATAAGCTTCTAGACCACTGAACATGTCATCTTTCTGCTGTAAGGGGAGATTCAGTGCTTGTTATTTAAGTACCAAATAATGGTGTTTCCATGGCTACTGAGAAAGGGAATTTTTATCGTTGGTGTTTTAAAGGAAGAAGTGGCACTGGAAAGTTTCTTCTGTAGAAACATTCTTATAACCCCACATTTTTTCCATGTTTTGGATCAGGACAGCATCTGACAAAAAATTATTTCCTACCAATCAAATTCTGAGGCAAGGGTGTCAAGTATCTTTTCAGGGCAGTTAAAATACTCAATTTCTAGGAAAAAAATGGGTCTTATTTTCTGTATGTTTAATATTCATCTTATAATGTTTATTATAAAAATAAAAGCTATCTTTTTAAAAAATTGGACATCTAAAAATTTATTTCCTAACCAGAAAATGTTAGTTTTACCAAAAACTTATCTTGAAATAGATATTGATCAAAATCCTTGTGTATGTCTGGAGTTTATCTCTTTCCATACATTTCTATGGAGAGAAAATATGTTTCCTTGGGAAATTTCCAAAACACTTTTATTCATGATGCTGTCTGTTTGGGTAGCATCTGAGCACCAGTCTCCTAAAATATAAAGACAGGTTCTCAAAAAAAGGAGAACAACAAACTATGGTGCATTTCATGTCTACAGAAGCAGCCCACCCTCTAACTGTGATTTGATTTACTCAAGTCCCCTGTATTTTATAAAAATTAGCTTATGCTAGGTTACATGGCAGGCAAATGAGAGACAATTAATTCCTTGGGCAGACCCAGCAAGTCTCAAAGTAGCTCACCTGGGCACTGTGGAGATTGGAAACATGCAAGCAAGATATTCCATATATTTTTCTACCCGAGGTTTCCTCCTAAATCCTTTTAGCTCTACGGCCACTCCTGAGTTTAAGTTTCTCCAGATAATGCCACAAGCCTTCAATAAGGTTGTACAAACTCCAGGCAGGTGTATTTACGCAAGATGTCACACCTCTGACTGTAGTATGGACCTCACTCCCAAGGGATTTACTTCTGAACTGAGCCTAACTTTCTGAGACAGCAGGAGCTGCAGCAGAGAAAAGACCTTATGGAGAAAGGATCAATCTGGTAAACCAGCAAGATGACCAGCACTACATGTTATAGTCACCAGCTACCAAACATGGCTGGGTGTTCGCTCTACCAGCCAGCAGATCCTGCAGAAACACAGATTTTGATGGTGGCCCTGTTCCACAAACGGTAGATGATCTTCATCAGAGCTGCCAGCATAAGCCCTTGAGGCATCACAGCTGGCCCCTGAGCTGGCCTTCTTCTCAAAAACCCATATCCTGCTGAAGCTTTCCAGCCAGAGGACATTTAAGAGCCAGACTGATGTCTCAAAAGGAATAAAAAAGCCCTCCTGATTAGATCACTCCCTCTCACCTGTGCTGAAGAGATCAGATCTGTTGGTCCTCCTATATCTCACGGAAGCCAAGTTTTTGCTGAGGTTTTTTTTTTTAAGAACATGCATCAACCAATTGCTCACAAAGCATCCTTTCTTTAGTTCTACAACAGAGGTTTTGCAGAAATGAAAATGCTTTTATATTTTGCACAAAGCCGAGAGACCGTATATACCTCTCTTTGTTTTCAGAGGGAAACTTGGAACAAAGAGAGTAGGAGTAAATCAAAGCCCTTTTTTTTTTTTTTTTTTTTTGTTTTTTTTATTTGGCCAGCACTCTTGGGTCTGTCCCAGGCTCTTGAGTATCTGTTTCTGTGCTCTCTGGACAGCCATGAAAAGCCATAGGGTTGTGTGTGCATTATTCATGGTTCAACTGGTTTTGATGCTTGAACTACAAATGCAGTGGCAATGTGAGGAAGGATCACACAGAAAGCAAGAGAGAGTCCCTCCTAACAAAGCTACCTGCTGTTTCTCCCTGGGGACTGCTGTTCAGCTGGAAAGAAATTGCACCAAGAACAAATGGAGGGGAATTGGTTTAAAAACCAGATTGTGTCTGTCTTGCAAGTGGGATGACAAAGTCTACGTGGAATCCTGGAATAGTCTAGATGACAAATGTCCACTGATGCAGCCATGTAAACACCACAGGAAATGTGTCAGGAGATAGCACTGCCCAACATTTCAATTTTTAAACATTTCCATTTTTAATTTGAAAAAGATTACAGAGACCATGAATCTTAGGAACAGAGAGACAGTTCTAGCCCTGACCCACAGTGCGTCACTGGTCACAGCAGGGAGAAATAAAATCCCTGCCAGCATGGGGGAGTACTGTGTTGAATCTGGAGCTTCTCTTTCTCCCTAGAAAAAGAGGTTCTTAACTGAGAACTCGGGTGTCTCACAGAGGATTTGCTGCAGACCCAACCACCATGCTCGTTCAATGACTCATTTGAAAACAACCATTTTCTGAAAGTCTTTGTTTATGGATATTTGAGCAAATAAATGTCAGCTCCTCCTCTCCAGTTATTAATGATTCAGTTGCTCAGCTTTGTCTGCACAAATTCTGCATCCTTATCCAGTGCCTCATCTCAGACACAAACTGAATGACCAAGATAAGCCATGTGCATCTCCTGTACTTCAGCATCATCAGCAATAGCTAATCTCTGGGATCACCAACCCAGCTCTGCCTGCAGGGGAGCCATGGGGGTGGCTATTATAACAAGAGCTGTCATCTCCTTGTGTCCAAATACCTTCTCCTGAAACTCATGCAAGGGGGTGGGGGCAGGACACAGTCCTGTCTAAGAAAAAACAGGATTAAGGTACCCTCTGAGGGGTTGGCCTAGACAACACACCTGCTAGTCAGCTCAAGAAACTAAGGATCTTCTGGGTCTCCTTTCCCCTCACAGCATAATTTTTGAAGTTCTGGTACAGATCACTGATGATTTTGTACAATAAGAATATAGCAAAGTGGGTTGTATTACATTTTTTTAACAGAAAAATGCATCTCAAATTAGCCTGTTGAAAAGAAAAAGTTAATGCTACCAAACTTTGCTTTGAAAGTCATAATTGCCAAAAGTATCTGTTCTAGGGTTTTTTCTTTTCATTTAAGATGCATCTCCATATAGAGCTGTACGTTGTAGATCGATTTCATTTAAAGGTTAAAATGTAAATAAAGCTTTTCAAAATCCTAATTTATTGATGGGTGGGGGTTTTTTGTTTTTTCCATCTAAAGGAATTATTCATTTCATATTACTTTTGACAATTCAGTAGAGGAAAAATGAAAAAAAGATCTCAAAAAGAGTCCTTAAGAAAAGAGTTTTTTCATTGTCGTGTACTTTTCTAACAAAGGCAAAGAAACAATTTTGACTCTGTCTGATAAGTGCAACAACAGTGATGGGAAATAGACTATTGTAACACTGTATCTATTCATATTGTCTCTGTCTCATTTTCAGCCAATTTCGTGGGTTTTTAAAGCATGACTGATGTCTGTAATAACCTAATCTTTCATTTTATTCATGCACTTGTACAAACAAAAATTGAGACTTTCCAATTTTCAGTGATTTATCTGACTTAAAACATAGCTCCATGTGCATGCATGGTGTAGTGGGGAAAACCAGGAGACCTGTACCAGCCACTATCCTTTCTCTCCTTTGCACCTTTCACCTCTTATGAGCTGGAATTCAGCCACTCATTATTTTAATTCTTTCTACACTTGCAGTTTCTTGCAGCAAAGAAAAGGCCATGAAAATTATTTCATTGCTTTGGAGCCAGAGACCTGGGTTGTCCCGTATTTCCTAGCTCTCAAGCTAGGAGATGACAGCCTCAACTTTGATTGGTCCCAAAATGCTCATGAAACTTCCTATAGTCTTTGTTTCCAAACAGAACTGAAGACTGTCTTTCATCTGAGATACTCATATAGACTTATTGCCAAATTTTCTGAGTGTCTCACAGTTCTCTCTCTATTTATTTTCCCAGTATGTCTGGGAAAACACTTGTTTGCTGGGAATCAGACAGATTAAGGCTCTCCCCAAGCCCAGATCTTTATTAGGTACCTGACATTTACTCAAGTGGGAAAATCCCACTGATTTCCATGAAAGCAAAGCTGTTAAGTACACTGGGGGCCCACAGATACCCACACATAATTATGGCAGCTTAGCAAGTTACTGCCTCTTCCTCTGAGGTTTAAGGTAACCCTTTTCACCTCTTTCATGGCGAAGAGCAGGCCAAACACTTCTGGGTGCATTAACTGATGGGCAATGACTCCATTCCCTTAGCACATATGAAAGTTTAAAAACTTTTTTAATGGGAGAGACATGTAATCATTCTGGAGAAAAAACTAATTTATAGGTCTGCTTGTGTAGTTTTACTATTGTGTTTTTCACCACAGCTCATTAGAAGTCAGGCAAGACTTCAGCCTTTTCTCCTGTTTTGATTGTTGCCTTGCATGTAGGGGACAGCACATGTAAGCTTGGGAGCAGTGTATTTATTTTGAATTTAATTCTCAGTCCTTTTGGGGCTGTCTTTTAATGGATCAGTTTTAAAACATTCTTCTAAGTGACTTATTCAGGGTCACATACCAGCAGCACCCTCATCTACGTTAGATTCTGATAGTGGCTATACCAACAACAGGACTGAAAAGATCTTTCATTTCTCTGTTGACTTTCATGCTGGCTTCCCAACAGCTCAAAAACTATATTGCACTTCCAAAATAATTTGTGATAACAGGTGAAAACATACAAATAAAGGGAATTCATTGTTGCAAAAACCTTGGGAAAGGTGGCAGTAGCCAAAAGTGCCTCAGAGCTGATGGGAGTTTCTCCCCTGGGCTAGCAGCCCATGACTCTCAACCACTTCCCTCTTCAGATCAAAGTTAGTTATTGAAAGGCTTATGGGCCCCGATACCTCTCTGTCCCATAGCTGAAAAAGCTGTGTCCTTTGGCAAAGGAACAGAATCATCCACTGTGGGCAGTAACTCCAAGGTGTACCTGAGGCAGATAAATCTGCCTGATTTAATTAGCTCACTTCTTGCTCACAGTTTCAGTGTAGACACAAAACAAGATAAATGCAATGTGTCTGTTTTCGTCAGTGATAGGAATTTAATTCTGTTATCTACAAAGGCAGACAAGTATTAGAGATAGATAGATAGATAGATAGGTAGGTAGGTAGATAGATAGATAGATAGATAGATAGATAGATAGATAGATAGATAGATAGATAGATAGATAGATAGATAGATAGATAGATGGAGCAGCCTGAAGCTATTCTAGTGATAAATCTATTTATTTAACTGTATTTATATAGAATAATCTTCTTGGCTGAAAAATGCCCTCAAAAGAAGTCCCTGCGGCGTCAGTTTGCACAAACAAAGACAAAGCAGCAACAAACAAATAACTCCATCTCGCATGCTGCATGGGACATGAAACACATGGCAAGCACTTTGCCCCTGGAATGTTTCCAGAAAAATTTTACCAGAGGCAGTTTTGAAGGTGATGCGCCATGCTTCTTAGGGGATCTACATGCTGTCATTCTGAGGGGAGAAGAAATGCATTTCTTAAACTGCACCACAAAACGGCAAAGAAGTTGCTGTAAGATCAGTTCTGGAGTCATGTGTTTGAATTGATTTATTTGCTAAATCTGAGTAACCATTTAATTTTTTTTTAAGTATGTTTATTTGGATGGGAATAGTTATAGATGGTAGAGAATTCTAAGCTCTGTTTCTGGAGAATCTGTTTCAATGTATTTACACAGAACAGCCTTTGTGGGATGAAAAAAGTTTTGGAAACAGTGCCAACAGAAGATTAGGGGCAAAGGAAGGGTCACACTTTCCTCAATCATACATTATCACTGGAGACAAGATACTGGTAGAGATGAAACTTGGCAAGTTCTTGTCTGAACTCTAATACTCCTATCACAAGAGTATTTTAAGTTTCTGGACAAAGATATCCTTTAGCTTTTGCCCTTGCTCTGTTATCCAGCAGAAACAAGATAGTCAGTGGGGAGACACTGACTTGAAACTTAGGCAGGAGCAAATTGCCTGAGCCATTTTAGACCCTCTAGGGTGTCCTCAGCATCCTCGTGGGCCTGCCAGATACAGGGCAGAGCCTATGCCCCACTCTTCTCATTCTGCATACCCAATAGAGGCCAGGTGGACATTCCACTGCTCCTAAAATAACACTGCTTCTTTTGTTTAAGCAGCCTAGTCCCACACATGTGTGTTATGCTGTCACCACTACAGACAGCTTCATGGAAAACAAGGGTGCTCCCAGCACAATGTTCTAGTCATTCCCTGGTCTTCCTAGTGCTCTGCAGCTTGCCAGCCATCACCTGCATCTAGAAAATACTGGGAGCACCTACCCCCCACCAGCTTCAAGGAGTGCCACTGGAGATGTCTGTGAATCCACTTGATTCCAAGTCCTTTGTCAAGCTGGGTTCCCATAAAACTGTTCACACACAGCAGCTTTGAGGAGACAGGACCAGGCCAGGGCTGTGCACCCATGCACAAATGTTGCCACTGTGTCAGAGGAACACCCATCCAAAGATAAGGACAGTTTGTTGGAGACCATCTTCCCATTTCATAGAACAGAATCATGGAAAGTTTGGTTTGGAAATGACCTTAAAGCTCACCTCATTCCCATGGGCAGGGACATCTTTCACTAGACCAGGTTGCTCAGAGCCCTATCAAGCCTGGCCTTGAACACTTGCAGAGGTGGGGCAGCTACAGCTTCTCTGGGCAACATGTTCCAGTGCCTCACCACCCTCACAGTAAAGAATTTCTTCCTAACATTCAATCTAAATCTATCCCTTTTCAGTTCAAAGCCTTCCCCCTTTTTCCTGTCACTGCATGCCCTTGTGAAACATCCCTCTCCAGCACTCTTGTAGGCCCCCTTAGATACTGAAAGGCACTGCAAGGTCTCCATGGAGCCTTCTCTTCTCCAGGCTGAGCACCCCCAGTTCTCTCAGCCAGTGCTCATGAGAGTTGTTCCAGCCCTTGGAGCATCACCATGGCCTACTCTGGACTTGCTCAAACAGCTCCATGTCCTTCTAATGTTGGGGCTCCAGAGCCTTATGAGTGTTGGGCTCCAGATGGGGTCTCACTACAGTGGAGTAGAGGAGCAGAATCCCCTCCCTCGACCTGCTGGTCACACTGCTTTTTTACAGCCCAAGATACAGCTGGCTCTCTGGGCTGTGAGTGCACATTGCCAAGTCATGTTGAGCTTGTTGTCAACCAACACCGCCAAGTCCTTGTCCTCAGGACTGCTCTCAACTCATTCTCTGCCCAGACTGCATTTGTACTCGCGATTGCCCAGACCCAGGTGCAGGACTTTGCACTTGGCCTTGTTGAACTCCATGAGGTTCACAAGCCTGTTAAGCATAGCATTCCCTCCCTCCAGTGTGTCAACCCCACCACACAGCTTGGTGTCATCAGGAAACCTGCTGAGACTGCACTCAATCCCACTGCTTGTGTTTCATATTTCACTACTCTCCCACAGGCACAGGTTCAGAGCTGTCCAGTCCCAGGAAAGAAGAATGAATACTTTGGGCCACCTGGCCTTCAACAGAATCAACTCATTCATCTATCTTACCATGCAGATAAACTTTCATCACACTCTTCATCATCTTATTTAAACACAAGCTTGGTAAAGCCTGTCTCCCTTTTAACACATTATTCATTTTACTCCTTTTCTCATCAAAATTCCTGCTTGGTGCTCAAACACCAGCAGTCAGTGTCATTGTCAAATGTGTCATTAAAGTCCCAATAAATTATGATTAGTGCCAGTGTTGTTTGGAAACAAGGCTATTAATAGAGTGCTCCAGTGGAAACCCAGACAAATAGCCAAGCAAAGGGTGATGGGCGAGGTGGCATCACCCCCGCTTTGCCAAAAGGGACTTCTCCTCTACCACCCATGATGGCCAGCAGCTCTGAAATCCAGCCAGAGAGAACATCCCATCTGCCCCATAAGAGCAAACTCCTGCACTGGCCCATAGCGCGCTGAGCCTACCAAAGGAGATTCACTTTGTCACAGGGAAAGATGAAAAATGGACAGTTAGTCAGAGCTGGAAATGATGGTTTACAGCAGCAAGGCAATGCTGTATCCAACTGCATCTGCTAGGAGCTGGCTCAGAGGGGAATTTCAACATCTCATGGCAAACGGAGCCTTCTCTCATCCACATGTGGGAGTGCTCACTCCCCCGTGTACTTCAGTGTTGCGGTGATGAGTCAAGGGAGGGTTGATGGATGGGTGTTTGAATCAGCTGGGTAGCACACGCTGACTAGCAAAGCATGCGGAGACCAAGTGTTTATTTTTCATGTACAGCAACATAAATCCTGAGCACCCATCTCTTCCCCAAAAGAGAGCAGCCTGGCTTTCAAAGCACACTGAGACCCTCCACACCATCCACCCCTCTGCCCAGATTGCTGAATTTTCCATCTAGCCCATGAAGCTGGTTGATAGCCCTCATGCAAGGGCTCTGCAGGGTCTTTTTGGACAGAAGCAGAGCTTCTGGCTGTAGAGGCACAGCAGAGAAGGGAGAGATTGTCAGCAGTATCAGTGAGCACCCAGAATGCTCAGGGATTGGAAAGTAAAGCTTTGGCTCTGAATTTTAAAATGTTGCTGCTGCATTTGCCATCAGAAACTTGGCTCAAGAGAGTAAATCAAAGGATTAAGATTACCTGGAAATACAGTATCTTCCCTTCCTTCTCTTCCCCTTGTCCCTTCACTAATGTGAGGAGATATTCGCAAATCAAGCACTTATCATGCTCATTGTCCTTTGCTGGGTGACTTAGAACCACTTTATTGTAAGACACCAGAGAGCCCGGACTGTTTCAGACTTTTGTGCCTTTCCTTCCCAAAAACACTGCTCTGAGATTTCCTGTAATCATCAAAGAGAGTGACCCAAGGGAGACCTAAGGAGTTCCCTTCAGAAGGTGTTTGCTTCACACCTATGGAAACATGTAGGAGAAGACCACACAATACCTTGTGTGCAGTCACGAGCCTTACTTGGATGGCTGGGGAAAGGCATGATTAGGGCAGTGGTAAATAAATCTCCGCTCTTCCCTAGGCACATCTTGGGGGTGTGTGTGTTTTGGGAGGAGGAAAGAAGGACAGAGGGCAAGTCTCACAGCCGCAGGTAGCAACCAAGGCATTTCCCATCTTGCTCTTCCCCAGATCTGTCACTGTAAATAGCTTGGCTTGCTTGCACCCCCTTTTTTCTTCTGCTTTCTAAGACTCTGCAATTCACACGAAACATGCAACCCTAATTGGCACTGTCACTTCCAGCTGACAGATCTCCCATAAAACACACCCAGCAATAAAAAAATATAATCCCCTTTCCCTCCCCCACACAAAGTTCAATTAAAGTAAGACAAGAAAGACTCCAGTGGATGACTGTAGGCAGACTGCAATTTGCTGGATTTATGAAAAAATGTTGTAATCTTGCCAATACTTTGATGAGGACCACTTTGTGCTAACAAAATGAGATGGTATTTACTCACTGGAAGACATTAAATCCCACTGAACTAATGGGTGGGTTTCAAGGCTGCCCTAGGTGCTTCTGCATGAAATCCATTGTGATTTACCAGCAATCAACTCCTACCCACTCTCCCAGGCCTTGTGTTTTTGACAAGCATTCCTGATCATTTGCTTTCCTTCCCATTTCCATCACTGGCAACTGCCACCACATTAGGGACTCTGCATGCATTTTCTGTTCCCTGTGCAATTTCATGAAGGTTTGCTGATGTCTTTGTCGCAAAGCCTGCTCAGATCCAGACTGAGGAGAATCAAGGGATGCAAAAGGAGCTTCCCCTTCCAGCCAGACCCCTCTATCCTTTGGTGTAGTGGACATCTTCAAGGAGTGATTCAGTTTGGAGCTCTGTCCCATGTCCTCAGCCTCTCCAACAAGACGCTTGGGTGGGAGGCAAGAGGGAAAACCAAGCTTTTCTCATTACCTCCGGACACCACAATATTTTGTTCCTCCTCTGCCCCTCTCTGGCCAGGAGGCAGTGGTGTGAAGGTGGCAGAGGAAAGGAGCACCAGTAAGGCAGTGGCCAGGGATGGGCAGGGAGGCAGGGAGCAGGCAAAGGCAGAGATGGATCCCAGTCACAGGTTCAAGCCCAAGGGTTTGTGTGCTTGCAGGTGCTCTTTTGTGCACAGGCAGTTGTGAGGGGAGAGAAAAGTCAGTGTCAGCTTTTCCCAGGCTGTGCACTGTGTCTCCTTTCTCTGGCAACTCTGCCAGAGAGGAGGCGAGGTAGGCAGCCAGGAACGCAGGCTATGAGCGGAGGCGGAGGCGGAGGAGGTGGCTGCTCCGGACAGAGATGCTGGCTTGTGCTGTGGGTCTTGGTGGTGATAGATCAGTGTGGGATGCCAGAGCCAGAGTGCCTGTGGGGGAAGCTTGTACTGTCTGGCGCTGCTTGGATGTTCTCTCATCTTTGATAGAAACAACTGAACTTGCAAACTTGTTTCCCACAAGAAAGGCCGTCAGTGTTCACAAGGGAACAGATTAGGGATTGTCCTAAAACCTCACGGTGGCCAGGGAAGTGGGGAAAGCCAAGTACCAGATTATTTCCTTGGAATGCAACAAACCTCACAGTGCGATAAGAGCAACAATAGCTTTCCCTCCAGCCCTCTCTCCAATCTTCAGCTCAGCACCTCTGAGGATCTTCAGCCCAGGGCAAATGCTTAGCAGCAAGGGCAAGGCAGAAGTGAACCCTAATGAACTCTGGGCTTAGTAAGTCTGGAGTGAGGGGTGAAGGGCAACAGGCTGAGCAGAGGAGGCGAGAGATGCCCCTATGCCATCAGTGCTCCACTTGCACATTGCTCCTCTCTAGGCATGGTGAGACAGTGTTGGTCAGCTCTAGGCATTGGGGAAATCTCCAAGAAAAATACTGAGCTCTCTCTGCTTTAAACGTTCAGAAAAAAAAATGCTAGGTTCCCTGCTCAGCCCCAGTGCATGAATTTGGATGTCACATTCCTCCTAGGCATCTGTTGAGGTAACACTGATCACAAATACAAGAAAGGCTTGGTGAAACTTCATTTCTTCTTCCTCCATCTGCTGCATGACTTTTCATTTCCATCGACTCTGCCCTTGAAAATGGTCAGTGATGTCTCCAGGATGTGTAGACCTGCCACCACACTGACATTCAAAGACGAGTGCAAAGTGTAGCCCTGTGACTGACAGCTGCTGGCTGCCAGCAAACTGAAGTGAAATATCCCACCACAACATTACACTCAGTTCCCAGTTTAGAAGATAGGTCTTGGCCCATAAGAGCTAGAAGCATAATTTTAAAAAATGCTTTTTTTGTATGTTTTACATGGGATTGCTATAGCCCATGCAAGATTAAAACCTTTTTTCTGCACATAGAAGTTACACTCATTACCAGAAAGGGCTTCAAAAGACACGGTGATGCCAAGTGAGTGGAAGAAACTCTTCTTGCCTAATTATTCCTCTGCAAATGAGTCAGAAATGCCTGAGGGGTATTATTTGTTAGAGGAACAGCCTGAACTCCTGACTGCTAAGGAAAGGGAAGATTTCCCTGGGGTTACCACAAGACATTCAAAGAGCCATTCTCCTCGTGGCCTTTAGCCCTTACAACCCAGACGGTCTCATGCCTACATCATCAGCCATGATGAGGATTATTAATCCTCATCACAGCATAAAACAACAGGCTGGTCCCTGTCATGAGAAACTTTACAGTGTAAGGCAACAGGCTTCCAAAGGCCCTGGGCAGATGTAGCAGCTCAAAGTAGCCATGACCAATGCAATGGTCACCTTTGAACTCCACTAGTGCCCTGCAGAGCCTGTGATCCACCCCAGGAGCAGCTGCATTTCAGCTGAAAGACAAGAGTTGCCTATGAAACCACTACACAGTCCTGGGGGTTAAACTCCCACTGACCATATCACAGCTACTACAGCCCATGATTCCTGATAGTGGCAATGGTGGGTTTAAGATTAATTTGCCGTCATTTCATCATTTACACTAAATGCCGTGGTTCTTTGATAAACATTTCAGGCCTTTTTCCAAACAATTTTTCCATTCGGAGCTGATGAAAACAGGCTGTCAGCACTCCTGGTAGAAACACCCTGCTCATGGCAACAGTGGCTGTCTGGCCTAGTGGTCTCCTTGGAGAAAGTCCAAGTAGGAAGGCAGTCTCAAGGCTCCATTCCTGAAGCTAATTGGGTCTGGGAGGAAGGCGACCACTGAGTCAAGAAAATGATGATACCCTTTCCCTCTGAGGGACTTAAGGGATAACAGAGAGCGGATTTTGTCAATCTGGAGGCAGGATCGACAAGCTTCAACCCAAAAATGAGGAGGGCAGTTACGGCAGCCCCCAGTTCTGGGAAATTTTTTCAGGACAACGCATGAGTTGTCTTCTAGATGTCAGCACTAACTGCCTTCATCTGCTGTCCTCTCCAGCATCTCCCTCCCTCTGTCCCTTACAGGCCTGCTGAGAGATGACTGGGGACTTCCGCCTGGGGAATGTCCTCCAAACAGTCTTACTTCTGCATCCATCCCAGAGAGGTAAAACCCTGAGAGAACTCTGAACCTGGGGCCAAGCACTGCACCACTAGAGTCCATCTCTCTCTGCAGCAGGTCATCAATCCTAGAATTAAGGTCATATTCTGCTTTTTGAGCCTGCACCAGGCCAAGGTAGGGCCCATGGGACCTGCTGGGTCCATGATCTATACTACAATTGGAAAAATGTCTCTGAGGGGCAGGTACAGACCTTGTAAGGCATCCCAGCCCGAAGACAAGCACACTCCTTCTGTTGATTTCTGCATGGGTCCTGCCCATTAACAGTCCTTCGGAATCTCTTATCAGTGACTCCAAAGTTTGTCCTTATAGCTGAGTTCATTGTGGCAATACTAAAAGGCAAACCTTAACTAGATCACAAAGCAGGAGGGAAAGGATGACAATCCGTATGTTGAGTTATGAGAGTCTGGCAGCTTCTTTTTAGAGTATTTATTAGGATATTGTCCAAAGAGTCCTTCACTGTTTATGACACACCATAAATACCATCTGTCTCCCCTCACCTCCTGAAACAGTGAGCTGTTCTTTGCTGCAATGCTGTTTGCAGGTCATCTTGATAACCTGCCCCACAGGAGGAAGTGGCAAAAATAGATCTCCCCGCTTAAAAAAATCTCTTTATTTCCACTAAGCACTGATATTTTGCCTCTATTGATGTAATCAAACACCACGTTGACAGCGTGTGAAAAGTCTAAAATAAAGACTCCCTTAATCTGGAAATCAGCACCTGGAAGTGTGCAATCAAGGATAGCTGAAGCAGGGAGAGAGCAGAGCTTGTATCCAATATACTGAGGCATTGTTCAAGACACCCAGCTCTGCGGAGGGCCCATGACATCGGCAGAAGATAGTTGCTATACAAGATAGTTGCTATACAGAGAGATATGTGAATAACAGGGTTTTTTCCTGACTACACTCCCTTTTCTCATCTGGACTTCCACTACAGGTGGATTTTGAGATCTTTTGTTGGATCCCTGCTGCTCCACACATGCTGATGTAGCTCCATAAATGTCAGAAGCATCTTCAGTGTATGCTTGGATTAATCAGACAGTGTAGGAGAAGTTCAGTGTGAACTTCATGAGGGTGAAAATAACAGAAGTCCTGAAGCTTCTGGGGAGATATTATGCATGGGCATTATACTCAAAATAACTGGAACCTGATAGCCTTTTTTTTTTAATCTGCTATTGTCAGCAGAGTGTGCTTGTTCATACACAGCTCACAAGCATAACTTTGATTCTAAGTTTTTATT
Organism: Monarcha castaneiventris obscurior; assembly: GCA_026261815.1. Classification (NCBI taxonomy): domain Eukaryota; kingdom Metazoa; phylum Chordata; class Aves; order Passeriformes; family Monarchidae; genus Monarcha; species Monarcha castaneiventris. The sequence goes on from JAMPIT010000467.1 coordinate 7,873,044, forward strand.
TATATAGACAGGAACAAGTAGCCAGAGAATTCATAGATAACAACAGCCCATTTGCAGAGGGTGAAGAAACACACAGCCAGGCCAAAAAGATGGGGCAAATGTTCAGGCAAAAGTATGACTTATCTTTGAAGCAACCAAATTTTAGTCGATGGTACGACCTCCAGCACAGGGACTATTTTGCTGAGTATGAGGTGTCTTTTCCCAGTTGGTACACTGAAAAAGGATTGAATTCATGAAAATCCTCAAGTCTCAGTGTTTCAGAACTAAACAATTAGAGTTGTCCCTTCCAACTTTGTAACTGGTGAACCCAAGACCCTCAGAGAACAACACCTACCTGGGATCATATGCAAGGTCAGCAGTAGACAGCTTAAGTATCCAGTTAAAGGAGATCAGCTCTTTAATGTTAACTAATCCCAGTGGACAGCTGACAAATGAGGCTATTTAAAGAACTATTTACTGTCATTATTCCAAATTGAAGAACAAATTGTTTTGAAAAGTTCAGAATTGCTTCACAGCTGATCAGAGCTAAGGAAAAAGACAGAAAAGGTCAGATGACATATTGGGAACTAGTTTCCCTTCTCTGCAACTGTCTAATCAACTTGGTTTAATTACAGAACACAGCCCCCTCCAAGCTGAGACTGACACATAGAAAAATCTGTAGGCAATTTGGATACAACAAAAACATAACATCTCGCAGAAATCCCTGATGTCCCCATATTGTTTGCATGGGGACTAAGTTGTTCCATACACACAAGTCCTTGTTTAGATTGTTTGCTGCCATCCTCAAGAGAAGATATTGCAGTGGAAGGGGAGTATGAACTAACACACTCTAAACCGTTCCTTAGTCTCTTGGTTTCATGTCACAGTAAGTAATGAGTTTGGTACTACATCATGGCAATGTTATGACAGAAAGCAAAGCCCTCCTGACCTCGAATTAATCCTGTCTTCTCTGAAAGCTTTGTTTCAGGCTTCACTGGGGACATATGTGTGTAACTTTAGATGATATCTGAAGGCATTTCAGATGTTAGCCAAAAATGTGCTTTATATTATATTGGACTTTGCTGCTTCTTTCCATCCAAAATAATTTTGTGGAAGGTGGGTAAATCTCAGGTGGGAAATCCCTTGACATCTCCTGATTCTCAGTGTAACAAACTATGAACAATTATCAAAAATGTCATTAGTGCATTACCTGTATCTGCTGAAATGTAGACAGCTCTGTTCAGGATTATTGTAGCCACTTAAACTAGAGACAGAAAGTCAAAGACAATCAGACATTGCAGGGAAGGTTTGGGTATCCCAGATCAAACTGAGAAGAACAATCCAGTTTATGCCTCTGGATCACAGAAATTAGAAATTAAAGAATTCTATGGGGTATTTAGGCAAAGCACAGGTTGTGTTGACATCTACAGAAAGGTTTCCATGCTGATTCATAGAAAAAAAATGTCCTGTTCCCTATTGATCTACAATATTTCTTCAGACCATTCAGTGTCAGACAGTTTGTGTCTATCAGCCTTCTCTTCCACCTGTATTGTTTCTGGCTCTCTAAAGGACATCTAAGTCCTTTGTCCATTATTGGCCCAGTAAGTAGTTGATGCCTGGTGTATTTTAATTTTTGTTCCATCTAGTTTCAACTTTGAATTAAGATGGACGAAACAGAGTGCTTAGGGCAGAGTTTCTTTGCATTCTACAGGGCAACTAGTGTTCAGTTTTCTAGGATCAGAGACAAATTTGAGTAGGACTAGAAACTCCTTGAGTTTCTCCTCCCAATATTTGCACACCAGCTGGCAGAGAAGGGAGTTGGGAGACAAGGAGTTAATTCTGAGCAGCAGTGAGGCCACTGGTGTATTCTGGGGTCTCCACGTGCAGGGCTAGGGCAGCTGAAGTGAGTAGGTAATTACCCCAGGATCCCACAAAAGAGGTGGGCCAGACTGTTATTGTGCTTTTACATTTGACTGGAAGTGGAGGAGTCTTGGTCTTTGGACTCTGGGAAAAAAAAATCAAAAATCAACCAAAAAAACCCTCCTATTTGATTGGGACTAGGTCCAGGCTGAAGAAAACCTTTGAACCTTGAGTGTCATGTAGGAACCCTTAAGTGACTTCTCTGTTCGGTAGTTCTGGTAAAGTTCTGCTAAAGGGCTCCCTCAGACATAGTGAGGGAGCAATGGATGGCAATACAAGGAGCCATAAGGCAACTAGGAAGTCATATTTCTACTCTTGCAGTACAGATGAAGACAAAAGGAGAGGTCTGAGTCCCATGATAGTAAGTTCAGGGCTAGCAAAACCCACTGAAGCTTCATGAATTGAGATTGTCTCTGGGGAGCCTCTGCTTTCCATGTTCTTGGCTGTCTTCCAATTCCTTATGTAAGTGTAAGAAGAGAAGCATAAATTTCAACAAGGGGCAATTGTTTGCCATTTTTTCCTGCTTTGAGTCAGTTTCATGTGTCCTCATCTCTGCTGCTTTCTTGGAAGAGTTGAATTCTTGTAAGCTGTTCAAATGTTGCTCTGTTGGATGGCTTGGCCTGAAGTGTCCTGTCCTGTCCATGCAATGGTACAGCTCTATCCCACCTCAGGCAGACAAATCAGCATCCTGCTGGCTTTCAGCTCCCTCTGCAGTCAACAGCAAGAGAAACCCTTGGAGGGTTACCCAGGTCACCCAGGCACAGCCAGAAGGTCCTGGTCTCTCTCCATCGACTGAATGGGGAGCTCATCTTGTCTGTGCTCCTAACCTAGAGAGCTCACATAGCAGCACTAATTTAGGGAAATCATGATGAAAGGGGTGTGAATGAGCGGGGAGCAGCTGAGAGAGGAAGAACTTCTGTCAAAGGAATGAGGTGCACTGAGCAGGGACTAGAAAAGTAGTTACATCTCTGTTAGGGTTCAAGAAGAGGGAGGACATTTTCAAATACCTTGGTTCCCTTGCTGCAAGAGAGAAGGCAGAAAGAGTAGCCACCAAAGCACATGAGGTAATGGGGATAAGTAGCAGGGGATGGGACTCAGCTTCAGAGTAGTTTGTGGGGCTCTAGCTTACCCCAGGAATAGGAACATGAAGAGAAAGCAATAACTGGTGTTTGGAAGTTTTTCATAAACGGTTAGGGCCTGGCGGTGCAGCAGAACTGCCCCCTCCACAGAGAGGTTGTGTATTGAGCAAACAGGCTGTCTCTGCCACTAACGCTGCCTTCTTGCACCTCTGCCCTTGCTTCCCTGACTCCCACATCCCAACAAATCAACAAGTGCTTCAGTGCAAGGTAGACAAGGGGCTTCTGGAATGCTCAAAGGTGCTATTTTATGAGGGGAGATACAAAAGTATAGTCTTGGAACTTGCAGCCATTCACCTACATTTTTATCAAGAAAATTAATCGTTGTGTTTCCTGGCTCCTGTTTGTGTGTTGCCTTCCTTAACTTCCTCAGCAAAATCCTACAGATTATAGTATTTTCCACCCAGAACCAGTTTGTACTATTGCTTTCCATCAGGTGGCTATCTCAGTAGCAACAGTTCCCTTGAGTCCACAAGGAGACTGACAGAATTATTAAGCATTTGTGACTGTTGATGACTTGAAAATGAATAATATTCTCAGCACAAACCATCTTCACCTCTAATATTTGGGCATTTCTCTTGCTCCCTTCACAAGGATAGGTAAGCAGATCATACAATGGAATACAATTTGGCTTTGTTTTTAGGTTTTTCTCCCCATGTTTGTGTTTGGGGTGCAATTCTTACTGTTTAGCATTCAGCAGGTCAGTTACACTAATTCCCTTCCACTGTTCTATTTCCATCCCTTCCTGAGGTATCTCCCATGGTCCAAAAAAAAGCATGACATGAATCAAACAGCACTGAAGGAGCTAATCAAAGGAGGGTGAGAAATTATTAGTAGATCTGGAGGTGGCAAACAGGCAAGTTTATTGTGAAACTGAATTTAAAAAAAGTCTTTCTGAGCCAGTAGAGGGCATTTCTCCAGGCTGGGGGACAAGGAATTTAGCTGTCCCAGGGAGGAGAGTTTTGCTCTCTGGTTGCTGGTCTTTTATTTTTTTTTTTCTTTTTTTACTTTGTGGTTATAATGGAGGATTTGAATTTGTGGCAATTGTCATCCTTACATTTTCCTTCAGGAATTAAACACACTAAAAAGTATTAATCTAATTTCACTGGCACAGCACTGATCCAAGCGCTTTCTGGCAGTCCACCTCGCCATCTCTGATGTTTCTGTGGTCAAAAGCAACAACCAACAGCACTCATAGGCAAGCAGATCTCAGTATCCCAGGAGCAGGATTTCATTAAGGAGTGCCATGGCTCACTGCATGGATGTCTCTCACCTCTTTTTTTATTTGAAGCAGAACAGTCAAGAGAAACAGCCAGCAAGCTAATCACCACCACAGCCTATTGGGAAGATAGGAATAATTATTTAAACCAGTCTTGAATTACTCATTGGCATGCATCTAATTAACAAATTCCGATTATTCCTGTAACTATTGTGCAACAATTAGTGGGTGTTAAATTGAGCTCTTCTGCCGGCAATTTCAATGGTGTAATTTTGCCAAGATGTCTTTGTTTTGCCTGCAATGCCTGGTGCCACTGAGAATAGACTGAAGGTGGTCAGAGATTTTTGACTAAATTTACTTTTGCTGAAAAGTGCCATTCCTTCAAAGCCTGGGGCACTTTTGCAGGGAAGACAAAGCAATTTCAAGCAAGATTTTTCTCTGGCCAGATTTCTGATCTCTGAGACCTACTGGTCACTTCAGACAAGAGAGGAAGAGACATCTGAATCAAAGCATAGAGCTTAAAACAGATGTTCTGACACAAGTATGCCTCACATGCATATTGGGGTGGTTTTTTTGTTTTGTTTTGTTGTTTAATGCTTCTCCTGCTCCAGGCATTTTTATTTAAAAAAAAAAAAATCCCAAACCTTCAAAGATTTCACAAAGCTGAATTGTCTTCCTCTGGCAATGCAAACGCCTGCCCTGGGGTGCAGAAATGTTCCTCAGGCTGGGAGAAGAAGCAAACCCCACCGAGACTGCAGGGCTCTGCTTCATGCTACTGCACACGGAGCCAAAGACATTCCAAGGCTTTGAAGCCATGGCAATCAACAGGGGGGAAACAGGTCTCTTCTACAAACAAATCCTGAGCAATTGGATTGCTGTAAGTGCTGCTCAGTCCCTGCTATATCCAGTTTTCAGGAGTCACCTTCCTCCTGCAGGCTGGTGGCGTGGCCTGGGCAGTTGTTTCTCTTGACTGTGATACCTAGATATGCTCCTGAGGGTGGAAGTAACAGCATGGATCTGGAACTGCCTCACCTACCAAAACGGAGGCTGATATGAGGCTTTTGTCTATATGCTAGGCCTTTTTGTTCTATTTAAGATTCAGTGTCTTAGCTCCTGTTTCCTACAGGGAATCCAGGAGCCAGGCCCGACTGTGAGCCAGGTCCCAGAGCAAGGACTGAGCTGGGGCTGGAGGTACTTCACTTCAGATGGCATCACTAGGGCTACTAGAGACTCTGTCCATGCTACAGTTCAAGATGTGGCTCTTCCCTCAAGAGTGAGCTCTCTAACACCGGGAGATCAATTAAGTAAATAAATAAACAAATAAAAAACCAAAGTCCTGGAACCAGTTGGACTTCGCACAGACCCCATCAGGATCCTGTCACTGATCAGTGTCTGCCAACATGAGGCTGCCACCTTCTCACCCACACACACTCCTGATTCTGCCAGTGGTGAGCTTAGCCCTTTCTGGGAAGGACAAGTACCACCTCCCTCATCATTTCCCTGAGGTGATCCTCTTTAGTCATAAGTTTCCATCCTGGCTAGGTCTGAGTCTAACTTGCTTTACATGGAATCATGCTGCTCCTATATAAATTATCACTAAGAGATCTTGGCTGCTCCCAGGGCCTTATTTTTTTCCAGCATGTCCTATGATGTTTGTCAGATATTTAGGACACTTGCTACTTTTCCCTTTGACCATCCTCACTCTCTTCCACTTGCTTTTTTATGTCTCTGCTATAAATAAAATCTCCCTGAGATATCCAAAGCATTGCTTAAAAAAGAGGTGGGGGGAGCTTGCTGGGGGGAATGGGCCATTATAGAAAAGGCCAGGTGCTTGGCATGTCCCCAGCTTGTGAAGGTGGGAGCTGTCACGAGTCTGAAAAATATCAGTGTGGGAGTTATAAATAAGCTTTAAAGCCAGGGGTTTAGAAAGTCATCTTTAAATGCTGCATAATTTATAGCCTGCTGCAAAGAGAAGAGTGTGTGAGCTCTGGAAGCCAAGCTAACCCATTCTTTGTTCCCTCCATAGCTGGACAGTTCTTATACATGTGGTGAGTTGTATGGTAAACATCCAAAATTCAGGACATTAATCATCAGTGCCTCCTTCCAAAGGCTTACCTGGGTCACTGTGGATGGTTTTCTTTCAACTCCTGGTGTCTTAGTGTGAACCAGAAATAAATACCATTGGTCTCATATTGCAGAAAAAATTGAGTTGTGAGTAGGGATGCTGCACTCAGGTAGGGTAGTGTGGAGAAATAGCAAGAAACTCAGCAAATAATGCTCTGTGATTTTTACAAGTGATTTGCTTTCTCATTGACTCAACTCCTCCTCTTTAAAACAGGGATTATCCTAAAAGGTTGAAAAACTCTTTTCAATAGCAGCTACAAAATGTTTTGCTCTCCTCTCACAGAACAAAGCCTCGCCAGAAGCAGGGGGTAAGGGCCTGCCCCAAGGAGGGCCAGAATAGCTGCCAAGCTGGCATTTACAGCAATCGTTTCATCCAGCCCTGGAAGTGCAGCTACCTCTAGGATGTAACATAACAGCTGTCCTTTCACCATCCAACAATAATAAACAACGGGAAGCAGAACAGGCTTTCAAGGCAGCTGAGTCTCCTGAGAGGATCTAGCCCACTACATTATCACTGCTCCTCCTTTTCCCCAGCTGGAAACAAGTCTGGAAATCATGAGACCTAAAACAAAACAAAATAAAATTAAATTTATGGTGCCAGAGCTTTAATATTAATAGCAGGTATCTGTGGTGCTGGTGCCTTCTTTGAAAGGTGCTCCAGTGTGTCCCCCACTGCCCATTTCACCAACTTGGGCTTGCTTCTGAGCTGGTGTAGAAGGACCAGAGCCACCTCTCTGGTCTGTTTCACCTTGTTTCTCCACAGACATCTGCATCCAAGCCTTGACTTGTTCAGAGTCTGCTGAGCTGGTGAGATTTAACAGGATCTTGCCGCCCAAAGTGCCGTGGCTTGAGGCTATAGATTTAAGCACAAGCATTAAGCACCCTGCTCTTTAACTCATTTCTAATCCATTTATTTAAACTTCAGAGTGGTTTTAAAGCACGAGAATCAAAGGCGAGAGCAATTTAGAGTTTTCCAGAGCAGCTCTGTGATCTGACCTCTGCACATATCCTGGCTGCCTTTAAAAGTGCACCAGCATAAAAGCACAGTTTGTGACAAAGCATCTGGAAGGATTAAAAACTTTCTGGGATGGAATATGCTTCTGTCAAGGACCTCTTTCCTATCTCAACTCAGTTGCCAAAAAAAGATCTTTCCTCAGGGGGCTTCTAACCCGCCTGAGGGATTTAGAGAAGAATTGCTGAGAAGAGCATATAGCGATTTGATTAAGGGATAAATGTGAAAGGGAGTGGGAGGGGGCCTAAGGGATAGAAGGGAGAAACAGGATTAAAAAGAAAATAAAAGAAGTGAGAAGTAACTGAGCTGTGTAAGGCAAGGTTTGTGGAAGTCAAGATTTGGGGCTGTGTCTCCTACTACACACGACACCCTTCAGCAGTGCAAAAAACTGAAACCAAGGGGGGTCTCAGGGAAGGTGGGAACAGGAAGGATGGAGCTGCTGAAAAGCAGAGAAAAGCAGAAGGGCGAAGGGATTTTGAAGGAGGGTTTCAAGCCCTAGTGTGAGCTGTTCACACTGCCTGCCTGCTTATGCCTCCTCCTTGGACAATGCTTGGGAAATCGTTACCTGATCCCTCCTACCTTGTTTTACAAAGGCAATCTGGGTCAATTAATCCCTGCTTCATTTCTTCTCATTCTGTCTGGATAGTCACTATGAAGTAAGTGGTAACCAATCTCTGTGCCCACAGAGTCAGTCTGTCTTCTTATTTCCTTATTCATTAAAGCAGACACCTTAGAAAGGCTGGAAAATATTACCAAAGCCCAGGAGACTCGATATTCAGAATAAGGAACCAGTATTTCAGCCTCAGAGGTGACGTGAGTCTGGGACACAAGACAGAGATGAGTATGAAAACAGGCCCTTCAGCTGAGGAGCAAGCAGTCCCTGGACATGCTGCTCTTTTCTTGGTTTGTCTGTGGTTTCTGTTGTTGGGGCTGTGGGATTTTCATTTGTTTCTTTTTTTTTCTCTTTACTTTCTGCTCCCTCACCCCTGCACCCTGAGTTGGCCTGACATTAAAAACTGATGTAAAATGAAGAAGCTGCCTGCTAAGATGGCTTCTTCCTTCTTCATGATCCCTTCTGCGTGCCAACTCTCCCGCTGTGTTATTACAAGTGTATTTCTGTACACCACCATGCTAGGTGTGTGACCTAACCAAAAAAAAAGAAAAAAGAAAGGAAGAAACACTGGACAAACAAACTATTTGTTCATGTAGTACTACTGATGCCTGGATTCCCACTGATTTGTGTCTGATGATTAATGAAGACCTCCGTTTGAAACTTTTCCTGTTCTCAGGACTCTAATTTAAACCCATGAACTTGTGCTACCACATATCTCTCTGTATCTCTCTCTGGGTGCTTATTTTTGTTTATATCTCAGAAAAATCTCTAAGAACTCTATCACCTGGCCAACCAATTTGACAGTTGTTTGGAGAGGAACACATTGGCACGTACAAATACTGACAATACAATTGCTCAAGCCTAGTTTCCTTTAGGAAATTGGGTGAAGAAGATTCTTCCCAAGAAGAATGAGTCCTCCCAAAGAAATTATTACCTCATAGCCAAACAAGGTGTAAGATTCTGGTGCTCTTGTGGTCTGAGCTAAGAGACCTGAGTCAATGCAGATGGACAGGCAGGGAAGCTCAGCTGACCAGTCAGACTACATTGAGCTTAGTTCAACCATCACCAAGAGGTGCTTGAACTGCATTTTCTCCTATGGTTATACTGCTTGCCAATCACTGAGGCTTGGAAGGCACCTACCCTACATTTCTGCTGGGGTCAGAAGGTTTTAGGTCAGCTTGTTTAGGCATGAAATGGAATAGGGAGGGCATTTCACTCCATTGGATGGGTGCCCAGTTCAGCTTCCTTGTGCTGGTTTGCATTTTGGAGACGACATACCCACTGCAGTCTGGTGGTGGCTCTGTCTTTGGAAGTCACACCTGAAGTAGCTTTTTTCCTGAGGGAAAAGTCAGTGTAATGTAAGGAGTTTTAGCTGGGAGCCCAGGCTCTAAGAGTGGATCAGAAAGCTTGACAGATATTCTGCAATGCAGGATTCTGATGAGCTTGATTCAGTTTCAAGTCTGTTCAGCTTGAGCTGCAGTCCTGCCTTTAGCTGCAAGGCAGTTCTGTCCTCGGAGAGGGAGGATTTTGGTGCCTTTCAGTGACAACTGTACTGGATAAGGTGCCCCCTCTGAATTCAATGGCTGAACCAAAGAAGAGAAAAATGTTGAACAGTTGTAAGGACAGATGTAGCAGAAGGAGAAGTCAATGACCAAGAAAATGTGCTTTGTGGTGACAATGGCTCCACTGAGTGTCCCTAAAACACAGGGAAACACCTGCTTTTTTTTTTTTTTTTTAATGTTGGTATCACAATGGAGATGAGATTTGTAGTGGAGACCACAAGGCACAGGTTTTTGCTTTCCTCCAAGAACAGTCTGGAGAGGGATGTCTAATTGGTCTTGACCGTCTCACATTTCTTGTGAGATGGTCACATACTTGTGGCTTATTAGCATGTTTCTAAACCAACTGTGGTTGTCACATAGGGCAGTTTGCTTCAAACTGCTCAGTGGGTTTTTTGTATCACAAGAAGACGTGAACAGACAACCCAAGTCAGACTGGACCCTTCTATTCCATAGCATCACTGCTGACTGTGGCTAATAGCAGATGCCAAGGGAAAAGATTATGAACAGGGTAAATAAGGAGTGTTTTGTTCTCCCACCAGTCTCAAGCTTCGGGACTTCCAGAGATGGACATAAGGGTTTTCTATTTAAATAGCTATCAGTACTTTTTTTTCTGTCTGCCCCTTTAAGTTCCTGACTTAGCACAGCTTGAAAATTCTGCAGTGATGAACTGTCTTATGAATATTACCTCATATTAAAAGTATCAAGATCTCAAGGCCTCTGGTTGTATCTCACAAGGAAAAATAATTGACTACACAAATCCCTCCCTTTCACTATCTAGCACGTCCATCACTGATGAATTTCGTCATCACCAGTCAGGAAACAATAAAATCCCAAATCTTAGAGAATACTAAAGGCATAATTGTATATTTATGCTTCCTTATGATTTGGCTGCATTCCCACCCTTTTCCCTAATTTACGCTATCAAGGTCGTGCTTCGCTTTCTTCTGACCTGCTGGGTGGAAAGCCTTTCAGAATGCCTAACATTATCCTTCCACCTTCTCTTTTTGTCAGTCATGAGACTAAGCCCCTTGGGAATAACCTTTCAGGAAACACTTAAAATATTTATTTTAGGGGAAGAGTTAAAGAAAACTTTATCACTTATATCACTCTTGGAGTAACTCCTAAGTCTTAGAATAAGGCCTGAGCATATCACAACTTTTGTCAAAGTTTTGGTTTAGGTGATGGGTTATTGTAGGGACCCTTTTGTCTTGACACTAACACTCAACACAATCCGATCTGTTTTGATTTCTTTTCTCAATATAGAAACTCAGAAAGAGACAGAGAAGTATTTTCCTTCAGCACCACAATTATTGACCCAAAGGAAGGTCATTACTTACCAGAGCTGATGGGAAATACACCCCAATACAGACCCAGCCCAAGGAGGCTGAAATGACACAGTGCAGGTGTAATTGTAAAGGGCTGTAGCACATATAATCTCTTGTGAAGATTTCCCAGGGCACTGCCTTCATTTGTCAGTTCCCAAGCTTACCTGGAAACCAGGTAAAAAATCCAAGGAAGGATCACTTACTAGTAAAGGCTTCCTCAACATTTCCCCTCCCTCCTTCCCATGGCCAGCTCATTTTCATTTAACGTTTGCTGACTTAGCCAATTTGTCTCTATTGTCTCTCTGTTGTATGGCTAATTCACCTATGGAAAATGGAAGGTATCAGATGCTGTTCAACAGAAACTTGAAGCTGAGCATAAGTGAAAGGTGAGTATTGTATCTCTTTGCAATTTACAGGCACAAACCCCTCTCCCTTCCTTTCTCTCTTGGTCACTCTTGTCTTGCTGAGGACTTGCAGTGTTAACTGTTCATGCACAAGACCTACTCAGCTCTTGAAACAGGTAATTTAACAAGGTCTTTCTGGGGCAAGAGAAGGGAGACAGTCAGAGACAACAGGATCTAAGAGGAACAAAGTCATTATGAGTTGTTCTAATATCAAGACAATATCACTATCTCATTCTTCACGCTGGCTTTTGCCAGAACCACCATACACACTTGGCCTTAAACACAAATACATTGACTTGCCCACTGCAAGTTTTTGGCTGCTCCTGCCTCATGTGATTTAATATTGCTTGGTAATCGCTAATGCAGTCCAAGCCTGAACCACACATGATGGGCTTCCCTGACCTCTTCTGTGGTCCTAGTCAAATGGTCTGATTGGTCCCAAACAATGTGTGGTTCCCACTCTCAATTTTTTAGGGCTCCTGAAAGAATTTTCTTAATAGAAACTCAGTCCTTGGGATTTCTCAAACCCTGACTGGATAAATCTGGGCTGAAAATGGTTCCTTTTTTATTATTATTAATATTATTGTGTTTTTGTTTTCTTTTCCCATGGAAAATGTTGAGATTTCCCCAAACAATGAAAATCTTTGGCCAAGAGCCCTCCATTTCAGTTCAGAAATGCTCCCCCGTGGGAGTTGTAGCTGGTATGCTTTGTGTCCCTGTTGTTCCCTGTGAGCTGACATTCCTGGCTGGCCCACATCCCTCATGGTGCAGCATGGTCCCCTCTCTTGCTGAGACAATGCCATGCGCCGTGGAAGCGGCGTCACCATGGTGCTTTGTGAGAAATGCCCCTCACACGGCAAGCCCAGCACTGGAGCAGAATGGGGTCACGAAGCTCGGCGGTGACAGCCTCTAAGAGACACTGTCCAAAGATTCCCCCAGCTGAATCTCCAGGCCTCCTGCCACACTCTGAAGCCTTGTTGAGAGATTGGTCATAGCTTCACACAAAACAACTTTGCTTTTTTTTTTTTGAAAGGCAATTTTCCACTGAAAAATATTCTGATGGAAAATTTCAAGCAGCCCCAGAGGAAGTTCTTTCCAAAACCCTTTGCATTGTAATTTACCAACTTAATCTCACTTTTGTTGGATTTCTTTTCTGTTGTCTCTGCTTAATCTCTGCTAACGGAGGGAGAGCTCCCTTTCACACAAGTGGGAGATCAGGGGAAGCTGAAAACATACATTACTAATGACATATGGAAGAGTTTGTACCTTTCCAAATGGACAGATTTACAAGGTGAGCTCTCATAAGCCCCTAAAGAAAGGAAGATATTTCCCCGTCTTTTCTGTGTATTAAAAACAAAACAAAAATTCTTTCAGATCTAAATCCAGCAAATAAAGAACCTCTCTTTTTTTTTATCTTTCTTCCCAAAGAATTTTGAACCTCAGTATCCCATTCAACTTCTTTCTTTTTCTTTCTTTCTTTCTTTCTTTCTTTCTTTCTTTCTTTCTTTCTTTCTTTCTTTCTTTCTTTCTTTCTCTCTTTCTCTCTTTCTCTTTCTTTCTTTCTTTCTTTCTTTCTTTCTTTCTTTCTTTCTTTCTTTCTTTCTTTCTTTCTTTCTTTCTTTCTTTCTTTCTTTCTTATTTCAGACTGGTGAAAGGTGCCAAACTGACTGAGCTACAGTTCTCCCTAGATATATTTTTGGGGGTTTTTTGCTGGGGTATTTTTTGGTGGTTTTTTATATGACAGAAGCAAAAGAAAAGTCCCATGCTGTAGCTAAAGACTCCCAGCTGACTGGACTTCTCACATGCTTTCAAAAAGTTTACTTTTGCAGTTAACATCTACCTCACTATCTCAGTGAGGCAGTTTGCCTGTTCACCTAGGCTAGTAAGACTTTCCTCCTTCCTAGACTACAAAGCAGCAGCTTCCACTCACTCTCCAATGTTTCTAAGCAAAGTGGGGCTGAAAGGAGTGACCCAGAGGTTAAGAACAGGGCCTGTGGCAGGGCACTGAGCTATGTGACATCCCACAGATTTTTCTTTCTTTCTGTTCTCTTTTCTCTTGCTCTTCCCCAAGTCCCCAACTTGCGTATATTCTTTTGTCTGAAGTGACACTGCAGCAACTAATTGCCCAGTGGCTTTTTGCTTTTTTTTTTTTTTTTTTTTTGTGAATATGCTCTAGATCAGCTGCATTTCAGCCTGGAAAGGGGGGTAGGGGGCATGTTTATATACTTGCGGGTGGGAAAATGCAGTAGACAGCATATTCTGTTCCAGGATAGCTGTATAGTTCATCTCCAGATCCCAGGTTCCCCCATTAAAACCTACCCCCTGCCCCAGGGAACAGCCTGGCAAGCTCTTCTGACCCGACAGCACTGGCAGCTGTTTGGCAGCTTCTGAAGTGGATCCAATCTGGTATGAGTTTGCTACACTTTCATTTTGTCTACATCTTCCAAACAAATAAGCGAGTCCAGAATCCCAAGCTGTGTTTTGCAATGGAAATGCTTCAACGTCTGGGAATTGCTTCTGCTGCAGGGAAGATATAGAGTGCTGTTAACTGTTTAAAGGTTCAGTGAAGAAGGGAAGGCAGCCACGCATTTATGGGCCAAACACTTGCATTTGGGGCTTCCTAATGAATACCATGTGGTAAGGGGACCTGGTGAACCTGAGGGAGCCTGCAGTTATCTGTCTCCCTGAGTCAGTGCCCTCAAAATTCTTGGACCGGCATTTTTCTGTTAATCTACCATCTTTTCCATAAATCTTGTTTTACTATCAGATCTCCTAATTGGAAACACTGTGCCTTTACTGTTCAGTACAGTGACATTGAATAACTGTGAGTCCCATTCTCCAGCCTTGTGGATGATCAACACAAATTGAGAGCTACCTTGGCTTTCAGACAGACATAACTTCTCGCATTTAACACCACTGGACTTGATGTGAGGAGAAGCAGAAAGGAGAACTCAGCAGTGTTCAAGACCACATTGCTTAGTGATGTACACAGATGTCTTTCTGTTCTTGACATTCCTGTTTAATCCAAGGCAAGAGAGTGAATTAAAAAACAGCTGATGTAAACCTTTACTTGAAGCTGGAAAACAGTGGGAGAAATATAGTTGTCGGAAGGCCAGGTTTTCATTTTTGTTTGTGCAGTGCTTGAGAGAAGAAAAATTAGAAGAGAGGAAATTCTTATCCTTCATTCAGAGATCTCTAGAGATTTTGATTCCCTTTGCAATAACCTGAGAGCATCCATATGATTTGACTTCATGGATTAGTTGGATTATAGTGCAATGTCTATGTGAATGGACAGTCTCAAAACTTTTCCATGCAAATATGGTTGCCTTGTTTTACGGCTGGAGCATGGGAAGGGGAAGAGACTGGGCATCTTGCCCCAATCCATATAAGAAATCAGCAATAACACCAGGCATGGAATCCCTACACTTGATTTATTCCCACTACTGCTTCTGCAGACCTATCCCTTCTCAACAGAACACTTTTTTCCTAAAACTCAATTAAAAGAAAGAAGGTTAAATTATTTTTGCAAATTCTCTTTAGAATTTCTTCTACCTCTCCATGACAAATCCTAACTGGATAGTTAAAAAGCAAGTCCATCAACATTTCTGATTTATTGAATTGCATAAATCTTGATAACAAAGCTAATCACAGTTCATTTCATCTCCCCTTCCTTCCTTAACATTACTCCAGAGCAGCAACAGAGGGGATGATCCAAAGTCATATAAATCCCTGTGGAAGGCATGGCAGTTCAGGCTATTTCTATCTTTGAACAAAAATTTGCCCAAATACAGAAGGCTGACAGCTCAGCTCAATCCAGCATCTTTACTTTTCCTTCCAGACTAAGTTTTATTCAACTTTCCAGCTGCTCTGACTCAGGTCAATGATTTGCCAAAGGTCAAAAGCTGAGTCAGGATCTTGGAAAACCCACAATAGTGCTGGCTCCCAGCTCATCTTAGACCATACAAGCCCTCTAGGTCAAACCCCTCCTCAATCTCTCCTGTCCCAGAAAAGAAACTCCTTTCTTCTTGGAAGAGGCAATAACTCTTCCAAGCCCCTAACTGAGCAGGATAGACACAGCTGCACTGGAACACACCTGTACTTCTTCTAGCCAAGTGCCTTGCAAGTATCTTGAGAGTGGCTGATGTCAGGTAAATTCAGAAGAAAAAATTATCTTAACCAGCTCATTTGCAAGGCACCTAATCCCTAAGGCATTAGCAGCTTGATTCCCCTTTCATTCACAGCTCACTCCAGAGCACTGCCCTACCCTGAGCTACATGCAACCCCCAGAAATTCCCCCTGATTCAGAACTGCAACTCTTCTCTGACAAGAGCCCTGGCAGGCAGAGGCCTGAGTCACATTTACCTCCTTTTTTGGGCACCCCTCCCTTGCTGCAGCTCTGCCCTGGTTGCAGTGCAGATTATCCTGCAGCTCCATCACAGTTCCCAGGTTCATCCCAGCTGGTGGTGGGATGGCACTGGCTCACAGCCCAAGGACTGACAGAATTTGGATGTAACACATCTGACATGGTACTGACAACCCCATTTCAATTAATCATGTTAAGTGTTCTCTGCAGCCCATTGTAGAGGCTGCACATTATCTGCAGATGTAATCAGTGGAGTCAGCAGAGATCTGGGCATGAATCACCACATCCAAAAGTAACTGTCTACATTCATACAGATGAATTGCATCAGAAAGTGTGCATTTCTCCTCCCTAAACGTGGCTGGACATCCTAGTTCAGATGGCATTCTCCACATCACAAACAGCCAGCATAAAGTTAAGCAAGTCCTTTACTGCATCCACCAAACTAAGAGATTGACAAGTTCTTTTTCCTGTGCAAAATGCTCTTTTTCCTCCACTTCCATTGCATTCATATCTTCATGCATCAGAGCAAGATTTTCTCTATCTCACGCTGTCTGGGAGACCTCAGTCAAGATTTACCCATTTCTAACTCTCATCTCATAGCCACTGGCTTATTTGTTCACAGAACAATGCCCATGTTATCTTAATTTTCTTCACCTAGAAGACAATTCCAGAACCTGTGTAAGCCATCTCAAAGGCAGAAGTGGGACCATCCCTCTCAGCAGCAGGCTTCCCATTAGACTGCATTTTCCCAGACACAAACCCTACCTAAGTAACCCAGTTCACTCACAGTTTCTTTTAAACCCTTGGTAGGAGAAGAAGAAGAAGAATTTAAAGAAGCCCCAGCCAAGCTCAAGGGGTATGTTATGGTGATGCTTCAGCAAGACACACCAGGATATCAGGAGTCCCTGCTGTCATTTGAGTTCGAAACATTTTGACAGTAAACCATGACATAAAACAGAGGAAAAAAGAAGGAAAGCAAGTAACTCACTCCATATAATTTGTTGGGTCTCTGTTGTGTCAAGACATTGGAGAATGATTTGGCTTGGACTTGACTGGGGAGATTTTGCATTTTTTACACAAATGCATGCAGCCATCACTCCTTAATGGGCACACCTGTACCCTTGACTGACTGGGAGCTCTGTGTAGTCTTTGGGATGATTGTAATGGAGGGTACTGCCCTTCAGGCAAGGAATTTCATAAAGAAGATCAGAACACGAGTTAGCTATTTCAGCATGTTCAAAATGATCTCTTTCCTACTTTTACATTTCCCTACAGAGCTCTCAGAATGTGTGAAAAGGTTATCAGGATCTTATTATCAGGGGAGAATCTTGGTGGGGAAACTGAGGCATGGGCTTAGCAGGGTATGCTCTACTTCACAGGTTGGTGTCAGAGCTGGGAAGACTCCAGCTCCTCCCACCCTTGTGGGTAGTGATAGTCAATATTTCCTGAGAGTTTCCTTCATGGCATGCCTCCAAATGGAATCCTCATAGCAAAGTTGGACTCATACCCCAAAATAAATGCTGATACCCTCAACGGAGTCTGTAATTATTCTCTTTGCTGCCTGGCTGCCCTCTCTCCTGCCTTCCCTCCGGGCCTGGACACCTGTGTTGAACCGTGATTGCCTCCTCGTTTATGGCAAACAAGTCTGGATTATCCCACTGTATATTTTTAAGGCATTTTGAAAAAATCTGTTTTCTTTTTTCTCTCATTTTTGCCTTGCCGTGTGTTTTTAATTGGATCCACTACCCTTCTTCCCCTGCTTGTTAATGCTTTTCTTTGGGGAAGCACAAGTTTTTAACAGCCCTGCAAATACTCACTGCTCTTGGCCAAGCCAAGTCCATTTCTTGGGGATAACCTGTCTCTGACCTACTTTTAAGTTATACAACAAATGTTCTGCTTTCAGCTCAGCCTACTACTGTTCAAATCCATACCATTCAGGCACCATTTGTCCACTTGCAGAGAGCAGGGGAAAGGCACACCTGGCAGCTGGTCTCTTCAGGAAGGCAAGGTGCTTCCCTGGAGGGGCATCACCCACCCACCCTGCCAACAGTACCTGCATTCAGAGATGGCTCTTGTTGGGGCTCAGCTCTCCTTTCATGCCTCCATACAAAGCTTTTTCTGCAGCGACTCAAGCCTCAAGCCAGGCACTGGTGTCAAGGATTTCATCCTTTTCAGTTTCTCCAGTACCAGTTGCTTCGAGGAACATTCCTGTGGTTCCTGCCAGGCTCCTTTCCAGGGGGAAAAGATTCAGGTGGCTTTGTTCCCTTTGTCTTTGCCAAACATTTACATTCCTGCTGACACCGCAGTGTCACAGGAGGGAGCGCTGGCAGGAGGCCACGGCCTCTGCTCCCTGGCTGTAGTTACATGGCACTGGGCATAGAGCAGCCAAGGAAGGACAAATTCACATGGCTTTCACTGATGCCATTTCATAATGCAAACACATTTTATACTGATGACTGCATGCTAATTAGCAACACTGCCCAGCCCAAAGGTAGAGGATGCTTTGACTCATTAACAATGGTAGTGATTAATTAAATTTCCCATCTATCTTCTGGTCAGAGCTTCAGGATCAGCCTCAGACTCCAGTGGTGGAGGACACATTTGGTGGCTCTATCCATGCTGCTCCAAAACAGGATTGCTGCAGAAGCACACGCAACACCTTCCACCTCACACCCATCCACAGCAAAAAGGACAGATGTCCTCAGCAATTCCCCCTTAGGCAGCTAAATGTTCTTACCACGGGAACAGAAAGGCAGATTTCTGCCCCATATCCCCTAGTACCAAGATGGTTTTGGTGTGTGGACCTATGATGTCCTTGCCTTTTGCACCTGGGCAACAGAGGTCCAAGCTGGACATCTTTGAAGTTTCAAGAATAGGTTTGATGGTCTCATTCAAACTTCTGAACTAACCCACTGCCACAAGCACAGTGATTTAAGGCACAGTGGGAGATAGCAAACTAGGGAAGGAAAAAAACCACCACAGGTTATACATGTGATCAGTAGCCTCAGGAGCTTTCTATATCCATTGGAACCAGACCTGCAAGGAGCACTTCCAGGCCTCCATAACTTTGCCTTGCCTGTCAGATCAAGAAAAAGCGGTTGCTATGACACCACAAACCATATTTCTCAGGCTGAGATGTGCCAGAATTTCAAACAGATGTGGCAGTGCAAACAAGAAGCCCCCTTGGGAGCCTGCCAGGAGGCTCAGACAATGCAGCAGCATCCGCACATGGTTTAGGAGCCACGCCGAGCCAGCCCAGCAATAATGGCCCGTGCATGTACTTTCTGGCCTGCCTTGCAGCTGAGCCCGGAGCAACTCAGCAAACAGTGGGACTGGAAAGCTTTGAAAGGAAACTGCTGAGTAGGGAACTCTGCTGAAATAGCACCTGCCTTCTTCTTTTTTTTTTTTTTTTAATCTGCCTTCTTTTCTTTCTTTCTTTCTCTCTCTCTCCTTTTTTTTTTTTTTTTTTTTCCCTTTCTCTTTTCTTTTTTTCTTCTAGGGCCACGTTTATAGCTTTTTTTGCTGCTTGGAAAGACTAACCCCAGGCCTGTTTGGCATTTGCTCTTGGCCTGAGCCTTCACATGAAGATCCTCTGTAAATAGACTAATGTTGGTTTCAATTCCACTCTGAAAGCAAGAAGGGATCCTTCTGTTTCACTAATGCTTTCTTCTGCAGCTGTAACAGAGAGGGCTGGAGTGGGGCAGGAGGGGGGATTTGGCTGGAAACACCACTGGCCAGATTGGAGAGGTTCTGCGGGAACAGGTTGACTTTGTCAAACCCTCTGCCTGAAAGAAAGGTTTCCCAGGGAAATGTGCCAGCTCATCTTTCACATCGAAAGGTCAGAAACCCACTTCCAGCAAATTTGGACATTTTGAGGTTTCACTCAGAAGCTGAATGAATTATTTTTATTAGAAGTGGGTTTTTCAAAGAGAGGGAATAGCTCTTCTTAGACTAACTAGGAGGCTAAGAAAAACAAATCCACTTTCAGGCTCAGTGGCCTTTCTCGGGGTCTGAAATGGGAGTGCACCATTTTCAGCTGCACACAGGTGGGAAACACTTGTTCTTCACTTACCATCTCCATGTCAGCTGTTTAGGCAATTTGAGGAAGGAGTAATCAGCCTCTGGGGGACAAGGGGAAGAGATGTCAGTGAAGAGAGAGGGGCCAAGGTAATAGTGTGAGACAAAGAGAGGTACAGGTAGATGAAGCTGTGTCTTTTTCAAATCCATAGTTTTTATCTCCAGTTTTAGTATCCAATTTTTTTCATATTTTTAATTATTCTTTGGATCTCTGACAGTTCTAGAACATTTCTGGGTGTGGGAATCCTGGTCTTTAGCTCCCAATCTACACTGGGATTAGAAAGTAGCAAGTCTGCTGCTCTGGGAGAAGGCAGGGAAATGCTGGCATAAGAACAGACAGTAGAGAATTTTTTTTTCTTCTTTTTCTAAAGGCTAGGGAAGCCTACATGGACCCCACAAGAGGTGTTAAAGCAACTAGAACTACCCTCAGTTTCATCCCAGCTGCAGTTTGCTACTGGTCACTGAGTTAAACTGAATTAAGTGGTACACGGAAATATCTTGACCCTAAATCTTCTCCATCTCCAGCCCTTGTATTACCTTCTGTGGGAGTTTGGTGTCAGGGCAAAGATGAATTTAGCTCTGTTGTAAAATCGCTTGAAGAATTTATGTGATAAAGTGAAAAAGAACTGTTCACTTGGATGGTTTAGTTCTGATGGTGCACAGAGAAAAAAGGTATTTGTGTTTGAACAGAGTGGGAGCCGAATATGTGGCAAGAGCAGGAAAAAAAAGACCCTCTTTTCTGTCATGTGTTTGGGTCCCCAGGCAATTCTGGACACTGAGCTCCCTCCTGAATTCCACGGAGTAGATGGGCTAATGTAGTCACTGGATCTCTGATTATTTTATTGAGAGAGAACTCATGAGAACAATCCATGGACTACAGAGCTGTTCTTGGCATTTTTAGAGATGTGTGAGCAGCTGAGGACAGGACAAAGGAGGAAGGAATACTGCATGGTTGTGGGAGACCAGATCTCAAATAGGAGAGTCAGTCTGGGGAAGCTCAAAGGAGCTGCTTGAATTTTTTTACATCATATACACTTCCCATGAGAAGTTCTTTTGACACTGAATGCTGAGGATGCCAGAAGCGGGGAAGAGGATGAATCTCTGAGGCTGGTGCCTATTAAACACCAGGGTCTATAGGGCACCCTTCTCAGCTAGTGCTTTAAGGAACTCATTAATAGGAATTGGGAGGTCCCAGCTAGACGATGGTTAGCACTGTAACTTTTCTATATTCTTTTCCCAGGCAATTTGCCACCGACCATGGAAGAAGAGCCTGCTCAGCTGGGTGGACATTTGACAAAATGCTTGGGAACTCACTGGCTTGCCACCGGCACGGGCAAATGGGGAAGCAAAATGACTGTCAGTGGGTTATACTCAGCCAAGGGGGCACTTTTCTGCAGCGTTCTTTCAGAAACAAATTCATCAAAATGAAAACTAAAACACTGGAGAAACTCAAGCTGGACTCCCCCACTGCTGTCTGACCCCAATGAGCTCACAGTAGAGAGATTTCACTGCCGAGAACAGGAGACAGTGAGTGACAGGTCTCACAAAGAGCTGTTTGAAATTCTCTCCTAGGGAATAAATATCATGTTTACCAGAGCTGTCAGCACCCAGTGCCCAGCTTTGCACACCTGCAGATGACTTCCTCCTGAATTTGATTCCTGTCCTTCTCTCTTTCTTTAGGTGAGCAAGGTAGGAAGGGTGTAATTTATTGTATCTATTCATTTATTTATCTATTTATTTGGCTTACTGCACGTAAATCAACTCCCCCTTTGCCGTCCTGGCAGGGTTTCAGGGAGCGGGAGGATGCGTGGGAGCGGAGGCTCCTGAATGGTTGCACACAACTCCCTGCCTCTTTACTGGCACGGAAAAACGGTTTCCCAGCACTGGGTTTCCATATTGCTCTGCTGGAAGAAACAGAGCCGGGCATGCTCTCTCTAGGCCTGATCTTATCTAAAATCGCTCCCATCACTGTATTGCGTAGATATGGGATGGCTGTGGAGAGCCCTACTTTGGCAGTCTTCAGCAAGATGTATGGGAGCTCTGATTTTCACATACCCTGCAGCACCTTTTGTCTCCTTCACATCTTTTTTTCCTCCCTTTGATCCAAAAGAGACAGAGCTTCTTCCTTTATTCCCTTGCTAGGTTTCAGGCCCTGAAGGATTTATGATCATTGAGTCATGATCATACAGAATTTGATTCAAAGTCAGAGACCTCTTCTTCTGTCTGCCCTCTTCAAGAAATAAGTTTCCAACCTGAAGCTGACCCAGGAGAGGAAAAATGACATAACCAGTACCCGGGCAGAATCTGAAATTGCCTGCCAGGGAAGAAGATAATTTGTGTGAGAATAGCATATCGGCATCTAAGCCCAACAGGCACTTACCCACTGGTGGTACTCATGGTGGACCAGAGCCAGAGTCTGGACTCAGAACTGGATCAGAACTCACATCTCCCTTCACTAAAGTGAAACTACTGTTTATTCTAAATCTGGGCCCCCAGTAGCAGTGGGCCTGTGTCAGTTTTGCAGTAGTGTTCAACCTGGGAAACCTTTATCTAGAGCCATACCCTTCTTTCTTTGAGATCAAGCAATTAGGATGTGTCAGTTAAGAATGGATTTACCCTGCTCTCTTTTGTCTCTGCATGTCAAGAAGCAGGTGCCAGCAGCATCACTCAGGAAAGCCACTGGTCTGGGAGAGACAGAAGAGTGGAAAAAAGCTGCCTGGGATACCTGATCTTTGTGTGTGTGCTCCTTTTGCTGGTCCCTTAATCCAGTTCTGTTCCTTCAGCAGTTTTCCTGCTGCCTCGGCCTGCTGTCCTCACACTCAAGCTTCATCACTGAGCCATTGGCTTGGTGGCCCAGAGAGGAGCCCATGGGGCACACATCAGCAGGGATTTCTGGTCAGCTGGAGGGAGCATGGCAGGATTTTCCCCACCTCCTTTTATACAGTGCTTTAGGGCAGCTGAGCAGCAGGGCAGAGCTGTAGCATCCAGCAAGGCAGTGCTGGCTCAGCCAGGCAATCTCTGGTCATTTCTGAATAAGGGTCTTGTGGCTTAGCTGAGGCAGAGACAGGTTTCAGCCACAATCCTGCCCCTTCCTAGCAAACCTACCTTCTGAATAGCAAATTGGCAGATACGCCAGGTTGGCTGGACCCCAGGCCTTCCTGGATCCCTTCCCTGACTTCTCATCATGCGTGTTTTAAATTACTGTTTAAATCAAAGATGTCAGTGATTCAGGCCAAAGGGCTTTGCTGAGAGGTAATCTCATACTTTTTCTCTGGCACCCTTCCTTGTGCTGATCCCAGCACTGAAGGCTTGGGGATCACGAGGGGGCTAGAGGGGCTGCCTTTCCATGCTGCACAGAGCACACGGCCCACTTCTTTGGAGCACCAAAACATTTTTCTAACATTTCTTTCTATAGGAAGGACATGAGACAAACATTACATGCCAGATCTTTGCTGGTTTTTGACACATTGAAAGTTACAGCTTTTAGGCTTGTTTGCTCTTTTTTTTGTTGGTCTGTTCTTTTCCGAAAGAGTTACAGGGACTTGGGTTCAGGGTGGGTGTATGCAAATGTGTGGGTGCTGTATGGACTGAGAGCAAATTCAATTTTGCAGTATTTGGCTTCAGTGACCCAGCTGCTCTGTTGTTCCTCTCCCTGGGAATGAGGTCACCTCCTGGTGCCGTGGATGCACCCATGCCCCACCAGCAGTCTCAGCGTGAGCTGAACGATACTTTCAAACTCACTGCAGACTAGAAGGAGCCTTTTAGAGGACTGCCCAGCTCCTCTAAACTTGGACTGCAGGACCTCAAAATGAGGGAGAAGGAATCTAATATCTGCTGCCAAACTCAGCAGGAGGGGGAAACTCCCTTCTAAGCATAGTGGATATTAATGTGTACTCCCTCCCCTATGACAGCATTTCCCTAGGGACACTACTTACACCATTGCTTATATCAGAATGCAGAGGAATGGCCTCTCCTGTTATAGCCTCTCCTGTTTTGGAAGGTATTTCAGTAATTATCTGCAGTAGTGAATTCCCCAGGCTGGACAGAAAGGGAAATGTGTTTCCTTCTCTGTCACCTTTAATTGCTTTGCACCTCCCCTTCATTTCTCATCCACAGCAATGCTAACGGGATGCCTCTGGTGGGATGCCTGGCATAGTGGATTGGTATTACATTCTGCTCCAGGTTCAAGCAGGGGCTAGCTGAGTGTGATTTGGGGGAGGGGAGTGCAGAGTGTTAATCAAGCTGTACATTTGCCTGTAGTTTATGGATTAATTTAAACTGTATAACTCAATATTTGCTCTGACACAGCTCAGCCTCGTCTTCAGCTTTGCCCAAGAGGTTCTCTATCAGGGCTTATTTCTGCTTTACCCTTTTCTCAAATTCCTCCTCTTGTCTCTGCCTTCTTGCATGTCTCTCTATCTCAGCCTCTTCAGTTCTGCTGGAATTTTGTTAGACTTAAGAGTCTTTTTTATAAAAGCCCGGTAAAATATGATCATGGCTTTATAAAATGCACGAACATGAAGAAGTCAAAGCTGTAAATGCATATCCATGTAAAAAAACTCAGCACACAGACCAATACTCTCAGGTATGAGTGAAGCTCCTGGAGTTAGTCTGAGGGGCACAAACCACTTTTATTTCCACCCCTGGCAAAATCTTCAATCTCACCATCTCAGTAGCAATCTCTGTATCCCTTCTGGACAGAATGCTTCTCCCAACCCCCAGCTTGGCTAAAACACAGCACTCTTACTCTGCAGATTTCTATCCTCACCAGTCCCTGCCAGGGATTTGTGTCCAGATCAATCTTTTCTTGCACTTTTTTTTTTCTGTTGTAAGGCCTGAACAGCTGCATCTCATTGTGAGGAGCAGAAAAGTCCCCAGTGGGTGGGAAGGATGTCTCTTCATTGTGATCTAACCTACTGTTGTCTTTTGACACCTGATTGCTTCTCTTCCACTTTCTAAATGCTGAATCCCAGTGGATCTAGCCCTGTACTGCCAGTACTGTTTTTGCACTGTTTTACAGACTGTACAACACTGACTTAAAATTTACAATCCAGCATTAAAAAAATTGAAAAGAAAAAGAAGTAAATATAGATATGTCAGTATAGTTCTCAGCTGGTTCCTTAATACTTTTTCTATTAAAAAAATTATATAAATGTTGTCACGCACTTGTCTCGTATCTGTGTTCAGTGGTCAGCCTATGCTTTCTGTGGCATCCTAGGAACTTCACGGTAATATTCTGGTTAATATCAACACCTCACTGGTTCTATGAGTTTCTGTGGATAGATACTGTCCAAGGTTTCTTGCAAGCCTGATTTTTAATGACATCTACTCAGACATTCATCTGGGATATCAACAATATTAAAAAACAATCTGGGACTCTCTCTTTCAGCTAGAAGTGCAATGGGAGGGGATGTTTATGTCACAGGGATATCTGCCTTTCCTGAATTTCTAAATCAGTTACTCCCATCAAAAATTAAATCACAGCCATCCCCACTCTCCAACAAAGATTTAGTAAGAAAGCACTGTTAGACAGATGCAGTAATAGGACAAATCCTATTACTAAGGATTTATCTGTGTACCAAAACAGGCATTACCCATCATTCTCTGGAATCTATTAAAATTAAGTATTAGATCCAACTTGACATAACTTTTGAAGATTTCAAGTTTGGAGCCAGAGAGCTAAGAAAAACTAGAGCACAAAGCCCAGACACCTCCCAGCTTGAGAGAAGTCTGGAAAGAGGTAGGAAGCCACAGTCACAGATGATTTTTAATCAATTTTTCCTAGGTAAGGACATTGTCTCCTTTGTGAAGCAGACGCCGAGTGACTTGGGAGGCCAATTCAAGTTTATCCACTATTTTTCTCACTTAGTCTACAATGTTTCCGAGATTAGGTTGTTGGTACTTTCTTCTTTCAAGAGCTGGGGTACCCACACAAAGACCTCCTAGCACTTACATGTAGAAGGGAAGAGCCTGATTTCAGTTTTTGCTCAGAAAAAAGCCAGAGTACCAACAAATATCAAGATGGTGGGAAAATGTTGCTTTTTAGATCTGACACCTGACTGAAGCACACCAAGACAACAGGGGATTTTGTTCCTTTACCATGTCTTTTGTCCTATCATTACTTCTCAGCTTCTTGGAATGTGCAATTCCAATATTTGAGAGAAGTACAGACTCCCCATTCAGTTCTTTTCATCTCTACTGGGTTGGCCATTTACTGCCCATGGGCAAAGGGCAGTATGTTCCATTTCTGTTCCCCTGGGTTATCCATTCCCTGAGAGAAGACACCTGACCAAGAGAAAACCATGGACACTCTGAGCAGGCTAGAGCTTTATTTCCAGGGCTCACAGCAATTCAGTCAGCTGCACTGTGAACTCTGGGAGGAGATCCCTGGAGAAATGTCTTTATACATGGAGAGTATCAATGTACAGTTTTTGCCTCACACTCTTTTTCCTGGATGACAAGGTACCTTCAGCTCCTCATGCCACCAGTCTTTGGACCCTTTTCATATCTCTTTCTCTAGCAAAAGAAGCAAACTAATGATATTATAACTAAAGAAACCAGAGGTGATAATTAATGAAAGAGTAGAAATTAAATCTGTGTGAGGCAGGGGCAACTTCATGTAATGAAGGTCTAAGGGATGATCAGCTCCACAGTCCAGAGATGACCTCAGAGCTTCTGCAACAACTTTCCTCCAAAATAACAGACTTGAAAACTACACTACATTAGCAGGGGTTAGTCCCTATTTTAAGGTGCTTCCTCTCCCCTCAAAAACACAAACACCCCACACCTTCATAACTTGATGAGTTGAATTTGTGGAGGAGAAGTTCAGGTTTTATTTTGTCCCACCTCTATCTGAAGGGTTCAGCCATGGGTTAACCTCCATGCCCTGTAACATTTCAGAGCAATCAGGGAAGACAGACAGATGGAAACACCGGGGGATGGAGGGAAGCTGATTTATATGCAGCTGAAACACAGCCGTGGGGCTGCTGCCAAGCCATATAGATGTGGTGGCAACACAAACAGAGACACGCAGAACAGCCTGTGCAAATATAAACACTGCCACACGTGATGAGGGTTCACCAAGTTCATGCAAACACCAGGGAAGGAAAAGAAAAAAGATACTTAACTAGGGAGGCAAGTGTAAAGATTATGTCAGGCACAGGAGCTCTGTTAAACAAGAAAACAAAAAGAAAGTGCCTCGTCTCTTGTTCTAACAAAAATCACGCTTAGATAATAGGAATTTGCAACAGATTTAAAGGACACAGGCTGTCTTCTTGTGTCATCAGGAGATATTCTTAACACTCCTGTCAATAACAGTTTTTATCAGTGATGAGTTTTCCTCTTCTGTCTAGATCCAGTGGCTGGTAGTTCTTTAAATCATATGTCTCAGATCGATCGTTATGTTTGTTACTCAGTCACTTCAGGATTGTTTCCAAATGTTGGAGGCTCATTACTGAAAGCTGGCCTGGCACTGGCCACTCCAGTGAACTGGCATTTCTTCTCTAGCTTTCCCACGTGAATCTACACCAAGATCAGCAGAGACTAGAAGTCATCATCCTGCTACAAGGGGCCTGCATGGAACAAATTTGTGGGGCTGAGTACAGTCCCTAGAGGTTATGAATTGCAGGGTAGAAACCACTGAAGCAATTATTGCTGACTGCTATCCTAGGACAGAAGGGACATGGAAACTAAATACTCAGCCATAGCTGAGGATGTCTCCTCCACCACCACGAAGTCCTCCTGGCCACACATGTAATAACAAACCATATTCTTGCTTTGGGGGATCGTGTTGCAGAGATGCCAGTGCAGCATTTTTTAGCAGCACCAAGCTGCAGAAAATATTGCATTCCAGATAGTTTTTTCCAAGATAGTATGCCTTTCTTTCACAGAAAAAGCAATTCCAGCACTACTTCAACTGCACATACCCCCTCTTTTCATATCCCGATGACCTTCTAACGCCTGCCTCTTTGCTGCCATCCTTTGGCAGCCTCCAGGTAGAAAAAGGGCAGAGAGTCACTGACTGCCATCTGTGAAACCTTCAAATATCCCCATCAAAAGCTAAGCACTCAACAAACAAAGCTGTGGTGTCTTACCAAGGGCCCAAAGGGACACCGCAATTTCCTCTGGGCTGAGAGATTAGATGGTTAGAGTACAGGACTGCAAGCCAGAAGGCTCCCATCCAAGCCCAGCCACTGACTCAAAGTCCATAACCACCTACAGGCCTTTGCCAAATACAGCTGTAAGCAGAAAGTTATATCCATGAGACTGATGAGACACAGTGTCCTCTTGTTTATTGCTGTCCATAATATTGACCTGAACAGACCACACTGGTTAGTTGAAATTGGTTGAGATATCTTTGAACAAGGGGCCTTCCCATCGTACCCATAGCTACAGAGACACTCTTGGCTGTTGGCACCCTCTGCTCACCCACAGAAGCCAGCTCCAAGGATGCTGAGAATATTCCAGCTTTTTGGTGTGTGAGCCTTGCCCTTTTCAAGGAGTGAAAATCCCCTGGAAAAAAAAAAAAAAGGTGATGAGATTATGAAGCTGAAATTCCACCTATTTTGTATCCTATAGTTTCTTGTTTCGATTGAATGTTTATATCCATACGGGGTTAGTTGGATACTCACCATTTGCATTCTCTTTTCCAGATGGATGAGGCTGTGCTGGAGTCTCTCATGTGCTAATCAACCCACCTGCAATAATATATAAACACATGCTATTTCAAGATCTCAATCTATCACAATGCTTTCCTTCAGACTCTTACTTTTTTGATAGTTCTTTCCTTTTTCTTCAGTGTCCTAATCTCTCCAAGTCTTTCCCAACAGTTGTTAGACATCGTTGTTAACTCATCTACAAGATGACTGTGCCTTTTGCTCTCCAGACAGATTGAGAAATGGAAATGAAGTGACTATTGCTTTTTGCATCATATTTTTGATAAGGAGATGGAGTGAACTCTAAAATATAGCAGCATGAAAGTCATTTGTCTTTTCAAAAATGCATCAAAATGCCTCCACATCTGTTTACATTCTCCAGTTCTACATCTCATCTCCACAGGGACTGAACAACTCTGTTTGGTCTCGCACTGAAGTCTGGATATTTGTTCTGACTCCTTGTGAAGGCTGTGCAACCCAAAGCACAGTCCTTTTGGATGCCTCCCCATTCCAGCAAGATCACATTTAACTTTTTTTTTTTTTTTTTTTTTTTTTTTTTTTTTTTTTGCATTTATTAAGTGCTCTCCATAGTGTGAAGAAGGTTCAGTTGACAGCCCTGGAAATGGAGGTTCTTTGCTTAGACGTAGATGCAATATATGTATCACCACTCCACCCACTGAAAATGAGACTTCATTTTGGAACCTCAGCAAAACAAAGCAAATTGAGTTCACTCTCCACAACCAAAAGTTAGCTCTTCTGCTGTTGCAATACATAAAAGTGGTAGTTTTGAAGAAAAGGCAGATCTGGGCAAGACTTGCTTATCATCTTTGGATTAGATCACAGAATCATAAAATCATTTCAGTTAGAAAAGGCCTTTCTAACTCTGGTGCAAAAATCCTTCTGCCCCTTTCAGACAGGGGTACCCTGGGTGTTGCCAGAAGCCCTGATGTAATGTGAACCAACCCATGATCAAAATTGCCAAAATTCTGCTGGTGGCACCAGGCTCAGAGCCAGGTATTGATCTGCTGGCCCTTCCAGTTTCTTCCCCCATCATTCCCGCCAACTGGAAGGATAAAGAACACTAGTTGCACTCCTGATCTCTTAACCAGTCGTTCCAAGATCCTGAAGTCTCTCTTGATATCATCTACTCTTCCTCTTCCATTAGCAATCAGTTCCAAAACCTCACATTTCTCCAACTTTCCTTGGTTCCAGACAGAACCCCTGCCAGCAATGAATCAGATTTGCTTCCAAACTAATCACCACCATGAACCTCAGTGCATGCAGTACTTTGAAGATCTGGAAGGCCGATATGAATCCATATTTCTCCTGGTTGCCTTGTGCATGCCGCTCAGTTCTTGCTATTCCCCAGCTCAGCTGGAATTCACAGCCGAGCCAAGACTGCCAGGATGCACTGGGCAGATGGGAGGGCCAGCAGTAAGCCTAGCAGCAGTCATGGCCTCAAATTAACAAAAATTAAAAAAAAAAAAGTTTAAAATAAATTATGGAAGAGGATCAACTGCTGTATAAAGCCTTTTCACATTTTCAGACATCTCTTTCCATATTTTGCTCCCACACGCATTGAAGGAGTCCACTATGAATACATAAATTTGTGAGGTTATCCTCCTTGAAATCCATCTTTAAAGCTTCCCTTCTTTATTATATGGAATGCAGTCTCAGCACTTGTTAGATCTCTGAAATCCTGAGGCACCTGATAGTTACATTTCATAGTCCTCACTGTTCAGTATCTCTATTCGTTTTTCTGTCCCTTCTCCTTACAAGGGTTTTCTTTTTGCTTGTGAAGTTTATTGAATAATCTAATGTTGGGTTATGAAAGAACTTCATGAACACCAATTAGTATAAACAAACCCATCCATTTTAAACGTGATGTATTTATCCTCTGTCTCACTTTCAGAAACAGAAAATCCATTCAGTGAAAAAGCCAAGCCTGGGAAAATGTCCTTTAAAGAATAAGATGGGGCAGATCAGGCTAAGAAACAGCTACAAGTGATTCCCTCTTTCCTGGAAATGGCCTCTAAAAGGCACTAGTGTTAGCACTGACGCTACAGTTCGATAAAAGGAGGCCTTTGATTGCCCACATCACCTCTCTTTCTTTTAGAATTGTGTCACACACATAAACCATAAAAGCAAATTAAATCTGAAGGAGGACGCTGAGCTGTCCTCCTCCTGCTGTATAACTTCTAAAATCCATTGGATCTACTTCTCTCTCCCTCCCAGAATCATTGTCTCAGTAATCAGAAAAGAGTGAGGACGGTTGTGTGGTATTTACAGCTGTCAGTGATTTCACAATCTGTTGTAAACATCCCTGCCACTTAAAGCATGTTGAGAAGAGTGTTGAGAATATGTATATTTTATATATATACACATATAACAAAAAATATATATATAAAGTGTGTTGAGAATGTATTGACCATATACTGTCACGGCCAGTGCCATTTTAGTAGAAACAAAATTGTATTTAAGACTCCATGGCTGACTGTGATAGATGTTTCCATCATAAAAACTGAAATGCTTTACTGATAACATGTTTTATGAGTCTAGCTGTTAGCCTTGGGAGTGTCATCACACCATAACCTTCCCGTTCTTTCCCTCTGGGATGAATCGAAGGCGGCTGCACCACTAATTTATTGCAAAGACAGGTGCTGGAGCAACAGAAAAGAAGGCAAGAAAGCAAGAAAGCAAAGAAGAAAGGAAGGAAGAAAGCACAAGCAAGATGGAGGGACCGACAAACTTAACTGCAAGACAGCATTTTCCTGGGCTGTAATTTGTTTGCATGCCAGATGTCCGTATGGTTCAGGCTGACAGCATTGCAGAGGGTGGGAAGTTCAACACTGCCCAAAGCCAAAAAGAAGAAAAATTTTTAAAACAAAAACAAAAATTACTTTGCTGTTTATTCCCTTCACCAGTGAAAACTGGGTCCCCCCAGATACATAGCTGACCATCCCATGCACTAACATTTTCCCCTGCACACATGTGATTGGAGTCCTCCTCTTTGACCAGACCAGCTGAAAAAATTGATTTTAATGCAGTAAGGGTGAGGGAATTGTAAAATGCACCTCTCTAATTAGTTTATGAGTTTGCGAGTGAAGGACTTGAGTGAAGAAATGTCATGATGTCACTTCTGTGATATTTGAACAGGCTTATTTATATTCCTCACCTTATATCTTTTCCTCTTGCACCCATCTTCCTTTCTTCACCTCTCACTCTTCCCCCACCACCCCTGTTTCTTTCTTGCTTCTTGCCAAGTCCGTCACATACCCGGGGTCAAACAGACAGTTCTGCAGATGGGTCGATGATACTGCAAAACACTCAGTATGAGATGTTTCTGTCTGGCCTACAGATGGGAGACTCATAAACACTTGATACACCCAGTCCCCCATTACTGGTTTAACAGCTTTTCTACTGGAAAGCCAAGAGCTTCCCCAGGCAATGCAGGGAGTTGCCATATGTTCGGAATACTAATAGTTGCTCTAAAAACTCATGTGTTTTCAGGCTAACAGAAGAACTGAAATTCTTTTCTTCTTAGTATGTTTTCAGTCGTTGCAAAAGGATCCATCTGGATGGGCTCTTGTGTGGGTATTGGCAGGCCCTGTCAATTGGACATGTGCGAGTGTGAATGATGCTTTTCGTCTTAAGTCATACAGACTGATTGCATTTTAAATATTCTTCATCAGGATCCTCTGTCCCTGATGATACCACACCACAGCTCACCAGAAACATCACCACTTCATCTGCCTGATTCAGAACACAGTGCTCCTGAGAGGTGCACATATCCCTGCAAACACCAAGTGGGAAAAAGAGGCTGTTCCATACCTCCAGAGCGCTACTCCATCCTGCACACAGCAATGGACCTCTTCGAAACCAAAATGTCCTGGAGTAGGAGATAATTAGGAGTGTCCCTTTTTCCTGTGAGATTCCAAGTTTGAGCTTAAGACATCCACATCTGTTGGAAAGTCCCAGGAGATTCTTCTGTGTGTGAAGCCTAAAAGTGTTCGAGTATCCTACTGGAAGAATCAGTCTTCTTGAATTCCTTTTGCTAAGCTGAAATGGAGCTGGTCAAACACTGATCAGGTGTCGTGAGGAGCAGTGAACATGATAAAATACTCCTTTATCTACCCTACTTTTTCATCAAGTGCTGGGGAGAGAACACCCTGCCTCTGTCTGATGGCACCCCAGGGACTGAGGACTTAAGTGAAAACCACAGCAGCCTGCGACAGTGAAGGATTCCAGTCTGCATTTAGTAGGAAAAAGCTCATTAGCCTTGGTTGTCTGGCTGAGTTACTGAAGAGAAATTGCATTCTTCTTCCTGAATCCCTTTTGTGGTTTGAGATTGACAGAGCATCCTTCTTTCCACACCAGAAATACTTAAGCAGTGTTGTTCTGTACCACCTTCTGTCCTAGCTATAGTCATATTTTTTTGTATATTGTATCTGTAAATCCCTAAGGAAACTGTAAAAAGTTCAGCAGACCTTGGTGAAAGCAAACTGGCTTCTCAGTGAGACAGAAATGAGGTGTGCTGAGAAAAGAACACCTCTAAAGGGAAATTCAGAGAGTTGTTCCCTGGCTCTTGTGCCAAATTCCTTTGTAGCCTCAAGGTCTTGGTGTCCAACAGAGACTACATCACTCTCAGGAAGAGGCTAGAAAACATGACTGAAAGTGCTAAAATGCCATTGTGTACACAGCTTCTTTCCCTGACCTCAAACATAGTTTGAATCACCAGCTCTCAAAAGACATGTAACACAAACAAGAAAGATCTAGAGCAGAAACATGGAAGGATTTCCTCATAGTAAAGACTTAGAAAGAAGCCCTCTGACTTAGATCACTGACAAAATACAAGAAAGGAATATAAAGCTATGACTGAAATGTACCCAATGCCCTCATCACACTCCTAGAATGAGGGATTTTCACCTCTTTCTGAAGCATATCTAGCTTGAAATATGCAAGCTGCTCTTGTCACATCGTCATGTGAACACCTTGGATTATTCATATGGTTTAAATTTTGGCACCCTGCCTCAGGATGTTGCTGAGTCAATTTCCCAGTGTGAAGAATTGCAAGAGGACAGGACTGCTCCGTTCATGGCAGTAGGGCTCTGTGGAGAGCAAAGCAGCTGCTGTGATATCCAATCCCATCAACTCACTTATCTTACCTTCATTCTTAGAGCCATAGTTAGCTCAAACCAGAGGCTGTTATTCCTTCAGATGAATTCAATCTCTGTGACATTGGATCCAGCCCATGTATGCTGGGGGTGCCTCTTTGCCCTTCTCTCAAGAGCATTTTAGACAAATAATAAAGTTCTCTCTAGCTGTGCTACATTAAGCAAACTAACAGCCCTCAGTTGCTCCAGATGCCACAGCAGTCCCCATCACTGACATGAACAACATTTCCACTGAGAAAATGAGGGTTTGTATTCAGAAGAGGCTGATATTTGCTGTAAAACTTATACAAAAGCCATTTGTGGTGAGATATTTGTATATTGAAGCTGCCTTTAAAAGTCTTAGTTTCATAAAAGGCTTTGTCATCTCCAAAAAAAATACTGACACATTTACATTAAAAACAGAATTCTTGGAAAACTGTTTCGTCTTCTGTTAGCTGCAAATGACAGAAGAAAAAGTCCACATTGGTAATTCTTTTGTCAACAATACAGCACAAAGGCCTTGGTGTCCTCTGAAGTCTTGTCAAGTACTTACTGTTACTCACATGGTAGAAAACAACTTTTGTATCTTCTTAAATGTAATACAGGAGAATATTTATGTAATGAATCAGATGGAGAAGGCTGGAAGGGCTCATTCTTATCTACACTGGTGTTCATAGCACCAACTTTAGCCATTTGTAAATTAGATGCTTAAATTTAATAGCTGTCCAGATTATTCTGAGGAATACCCTTCATGAGGAAGGGTAGACATTTTCAAGCAGGAATAGCCTCCATCTTTGGGACAGGCTGGGATCAATATTCCTTAGATATGCACATCTTTCCCCACTGCCTAAGCTGGGATCTATACAGTGTGCTATAGCAAATACCCAAACACCACGCAGTTTAAATCTAGAGGAGATAAACCACATCTTGAGACTGCCCTCCAATAAAATATTAACCAGACCACTCACTGGATGACCTCCTTCATTTTATCCTGTTTCTTTAACCTTCTGGGTGGTTCACTCTCTGGTAAAGCTGTGCCAGACACTCATGGGACAGCAGAGGGTTTTTGCCAGCCTATCACTGTGTTGGTAGATCTTGCTGTTTCATGTCACCACAACAGCAGTCTTCTCCCCTTTCTACAGCTGTCCCTTTTGCACTCTGGTTGAGTTCTGGGGACTTTCTCGTCCTGTGTCACTTCATCTGGTCACAAAGCCACAACCCTGCCACAGCCTTGTTTGCCAAATGTGTTGCATAAGGTTCAGCTTTGTGGGTTTCCTCCGGAACAAGGAGAATACAAAGATCTTCTGTCGCAGCAGAAACATCAATTTTCTCTCTCAGGGTGCACTAGACATGGGCTTTTGCCTCTTTATTTCCAAGTCAAAACAGAGTTTAAACTTGACCAGGATTCTGGAACGGGAGGAAGGTGCTCAGAAATGCCTGAAAGTACTTGAAGGAGATCATTTTAGTACTGAGTTCTGAGCTAACAGCCAGGGTATGCCCAGAGCTACTGCCAGCAGTCTCTTCCAGCTGCCACTCCAATAACATCATAGATGAGGGGCTCCTGGCCCTTGCTTGGGGCAGGTCACGTTTCCCACCATCCAACACCTAAAATCCCTGCTGTGTCCCCTCACTGTTCTCCCTGTAGCTGTGGCAATCGCAGCGGTGCCTCTGCATGGCAGTGCCAGGTCCAATAAATGAGCCAGGGTAAGCTTATGAATTTGTGTCTTGCTCCACACCTACTATGAAGCAGGAGGCTGTGGACTAGATGCAGGTGTCTGGACACTGGACATATCTAGTCTGGTGGGAGCAAAGTACCAAAAAGGTACTGAGGCTGTACAGTCACCCAGTGCCATGCAGCCTATAGCAGGAAACAGCCTTTACTGTACACACTTTGCACGTGAGGAACCAAGGGAGAGCATGTAGCTCTCATGGTTAGTGTGGAAACTTCCCCCAGTGTGTTTAAGCAGCAATGTTTTGTGGACATCTTGGCTTATCATTGAGCAACATTTCTCCCCCTCATTCTGTTAATGGCACCCGAGAGGGAAATATTTGGTATTCTCCATTCAGTTCCAAGAAGGGCATACTTAAGGTCTGTGGCCTATCCCAGGCAATATTCAGCTTAAGGCAGCTGCCAACGAGGTGGAAGATTGTATGAGAACATTTGGCAGTGGAGCTGGGTCTGACCACGTGTTCATCTGGCCCTGCAACCTGGGGAAAGTAAGAACAGGACAAGTAAACATGCCTTTTCCCCCGTGTTATCTAAACCTGTTACCCCCTGCAAATGTATTAATCCCTAGGGAATTTCTTCTTCATTAACTCATCCAGGGTTCCCTGGAAGCTAATCTCCATCCATGACATCCTCTGGCCATGCATCCGACAGATCAACTACATGCCACAGGAGGAACTGCCTACTTTGTCTGATTCTGACGAGGCTCTCCCAGCCCCATTTGGGTGCACCTCACAGGTGTTGTCCTCTGTCCTCCTGCATCCTCATGGATGGCTCTGCATCCCCCTGTACTCCTTGCACCAGTACTGCTCACATACAGTAGCTGTGACCAGAGAGCAGGGACCTGTGCAGTGAAAGAGTTAAAGTTCAGCTCCTTGTCCACCCTGCTCCACTGCTCCAGCCCCTCTTTTGCAGAGTTAATAGTCCACACATGGTCTGTACCAGACAGGTATTTGAGACAAGATAGCGATCAGCTGACGCATTTCGAAGCTGCAAACTGGCTGGGAGTGCTGTTCCCTGAGCTCTCCTCGAGTGCACCAGGAGAGAAGCCACTGAGCATGAAGGAAGGAGACGGCTCAGCGTGTCGGAGCATGACGTCTGGTCCTGCTTCTGCTGGGCCCCAGTAAGGAGGAAGTAAGAAAGCTTTCTTCAGGCTTTCCTAAATCAAAAGTGTGTGAAGAGCTGAGGCTGGGGAAGAACTTGTCCCCTGCCAACAAATACTTACACGCACAATCGTTTCTTCCATCCATATCTCCTCAGGGCAACTGAGTTTCTGGTTGAGCCCAGTGCTGAGTCACTGAGGTATAAATTCAATGAATATAACAACCTTCCTCCGTGACAGCAATCCAACAAAGCACAAATGAGCAGAAGAGATGGAAAGATATAAGAAAGCTAGGAATTTATCAGGGCTCACAGCCCCAGAGAAAGTCCTACAGAGGGTATCTCAGCACCTTCTCTCTGCAACAGCTTGCCCGAGCAGAATCAGAGCCATCCCTTTCCTGAAACCCCCACAACAACAACAAATCCAAAAGGATTAATGCTTGTTCCAGAGAGATGCCAAGGAGCCCTCCTACTTAAATTAGGAGACTGCAGAGAGCTTTGCACCTGGCAGGATGAGGTCTTTCGGGTCTTGGAGGGGAGATCCCACTTTATGGCTGGAGGTGAATGACAGCCATCTGAGCCCTTGTCCCACGCTGTGAAGGGTGGCAGAGCTTCTGTCTGAGCTGCTCTGGCCAATTTTTACAATGGTACCATTATCCATCAGCCATCTGGCAGGCGTAGCCTTTATTTTTTCTGCATCCAGCCCTGTGTTGGCAGATGTTAGGTGGAAAGGAAGGTTGGCAGGGGGAGATTTGACATCTTGTCCCTTCTCCCCTCTGCTAACATTCCTTTGGCTTGTAAGTCTGATAAATCAGTGATGGGAGAAGATTGTTATCAGGTAAGTTCTCTGCAAGGACACAGTTTTTCATTTCTTTTAAGACTTCAATGGCAACATACAAGCACATTTCCCAGCAGTCAGCAAGGAAAAGCCTGACTGGAAAAGCAACTAGGGAAAACCCTGGGTTTAGTTTTGTTCATAAGAAGGTAGGAACGTCACATCCTCCAAAATATCCTTGAGGGTCACTGATGCTCTTGGTTATTAAAAAACCTCTCACAAGCATCAAGGGCAATGCAGGGGGTGCAGTGCAGAGGGAAGGCAGAGGGACGATGAAGGTCTTCAACAAATTACTGTCACACAGGTTTCACAACCAGAGGGCTGACAGGGGCTGACCTGCTCCACAGACTCATTTCCTGGAAGAAAAGAGTGCATCCTCCCCAAATATGGCTTGACAGCCTCAGCTGAAGATGCTGTTATTCATTACTTCAAGACCCAAAGCAGGGACTGAGGTCCCATTGTTCTCGGCACTGTATTAACAGAACAAGGACAAGATGGGCTCTGGTAACCAAACCCAGCAGGAGAGGGGCTCCCTCGCACCCAGCCCCTCCACTGGGTGGTCTCTGCAGAGCTTGTGCTCTTCTGGGGAGAATGGACTTGCATGGCCAACTTTTCTCTGAGTGGCTCAGTACTAAAAGTGAAGGCAGAAGTAAAAACCAGCAGGCAGAGGAGCTGCCCAAGGCACTTGCCTGCACCACAGAGCAGTGCTCCTCTCCAAACGGGCTCAGTGGCTTCTGCCAAGGGCAGACTCATCGAGAAACTTGTCCAAAGACAGCGTGTCTCGCTCTCTGAGTTTAACGTGATGCCTTTTGGTCTCTGCAATTCCCCTAGCACCTCTCAAAGGCGCATGGATTTGATTTTGGCAGCTGTTCAGTGGGCCACATGTTCAGCTGATCTGGATGATGTGATTGTTTTTGGGAGGACTTTCCAGGAACATTAAAATTGCCTGGAGGATGTGTGTAGCTGGCTGGAGCAGGCTGGTCTGAAAGCAGAAACCCATCCAACTGTGATGAGTTACGGTCCCAGGTGCAGTTGGTTGGTTCTGTCGTGCCTTCAGCAGGGTGTGCCTCCTCCTCCAGCCAGGACAGCCACCCTGGACACACACAGCCCCCGGGAATGGCAGCTGAAAGGAGACACTATGGCCCTGCATGAGGTGTGTGAGTCCTGACTTTGCTCCATATTAACCAGTGAAAGAGAACAAGCAGGGCTCGGCTTTTGGACTT
This sequence comes from Monarcha castaneiventris obscurior, assembly GCA_026261815.1. Taxonomy (NCBI): domain Eukaryota; kingdom Metazoa; phylum Chordata; class Aves; order Passeriformes; family Monarchidae; genus Monarcha; species Monarcha castaneiventris. The sequence continues at coordinate 7,911,470 of JAMPIT010000467.1, forward strand.
GGGAAAGGAAGGCAGGCTGTGTCCCTGCTGGAGCAATTTCAGAGAGGTGGCACAGAGCTGCACACCCAGCACTCACAAGAGCCCAGAGGGACAAAATATGAGGGGTTTTTTTTTTTTTTTTGAGTTAGCTGATGGTGAGGAAAATAAAGTGTTACTCTTTGGAGTGAGATGCAGGGCTCTTTTCCAGCAGAAGGATTTTGAGCCTGAACCTCAGCCCAAGGATCTGTCATGAGTAATGGTTGGGTGTCACACTGGCTACCGGCAACCAGAGGCACTGAGACCCCTGGTCTGGCAGGAGCACATTCGGATCAGATGCTGCTCCTTGCAGCAGAGACTAAAGTAGATAATGCACCATAGAGATTTCCACTGTCATATTTGTCTGATAACACACCAAAAATAGGTCTCCCTGTCAGGATACTTTTTTTATCCTCAGGAAAAATAAAAAGCAGACAGTACTACACCAGCTTCACTAGACAGTATGGAAAGAAAAATTTTAAAACCTTCACATTTGACTTGCGAGATTTAAAAGGACCAACAAGTGGAGAATTTTCAAGTGAGGACACCTGAGTAAAATGAGCAGAGTCCCAACTGCCTGATCCTTCATCCCACACTCAAGTCCTTCCTTCAGGAGTCTTTTTCTCAGAAAGCTCCCTCCTGTCCATCTCTCAGCACCCACCTACAGAACTGTTCAAGTGGCCACCTCACAGGAGAGGCACAGACAAACCTTTTGGTGGAGGAATACGCAGCTCACATGGGGATACCTTTCACAGGAGTCTTTAGAAATGCAAACCTTCTCACACAAACACTCAAAACTTCCTTGGAGCCTTGTCACATTTCTTCCTTATTTGTAATGGGCTTCAGCAAAACTCATTGTCCATCAAATCCATGTGTCCAAGATCATGCAGTAGGAATCCTGGAGTGTGTGTGAAAGTGATTGCATTTTGCTGCTGGATGTCTTAGCTAAAATGCAAATTAGCTGTCACTCTTCAGTAAATTATGTGGTACTAAGCTTTACTATGCTTCCCTCTTTTCCCTTGTGTTACAAATAAACATGAGGGAAGGATGGCCTCTCCTACACATCTAGAGACGCTGATAGCTCAGTCAGGCAGCAAGATTTGGCTGGGCCTTTCTGTTTATAATAGCTTACAAATCTTGTAGTTTAAAAACTACAAACCACATGAACATGCTGCTAAATCACTCGACTCCACATGGTTGAGGGAACCCACCAAACCAAAGCACAGCACAGGAACCCAACAGGAAATGGATGTCAGGTGGGATATGAAAAGAGGACTGACACTCTGGGGGAAGTTGACCCCTGTACAGCTAGAAATCTATTCAAAACTGCCTCAGGTAGGAGCCATGGCCCATATCCTTACAAATCTTTGCTAGAGAGATGTCAGCTCTCTCTCTTTCTTTGTTATCATGTGCTAGTTTTAGCACATGACAGCACCAACAAATCCAGGAGCACTTGAATCTCAAACACTATGTTCTTCTCTGATGGGCTGCCACGACTGCTACAAAGAGTGCCTGCCTCTTGCCCTGTGACCTTCTGATGAGTGGAAATAATGTTTTACTACCAGCAATTACAGCAGGAGAAAACGAATTACTCGTCACAAGTTTGGGCTACAATAAAGCAGCTGATGCTGGGTCTCTAGAGGCAATTAATACAGCTCAGCTTGGAGAACAACATGACTGTGAGAGCTCACAGCCAGCTGGAAGACTGCAAACAGTCTAGCAAAATGGCAAAGTCAGCAGTTACTACCTTCTCCTGGCTAGTTATGTATCTCATGCCAAAGAGAGGTGACAACCTTTGGTCACTTTATGGGCTTTAATCACAAACGGTGCTCTCAGCAAGAGAACCCAACCTCCCACAGCTTTGCATTCCCTGCTGCAGCCCCATAAAGCACCAACCAAACACGGACAGCCTGCCAGCACCCCGGCTGCACTAAGTGGGTGTATCAAAAATCAGCTCAATGCTGTTTCTGTGCACAACAGGACATTTGTTCCTAGGTTCAGTCACCTCTATAGTTCGATCCAGCCTTTGAAAAACATGTGAATGTGGTATTATCACTCAGGCTTGAGCATGATCTCAGGCAGGAGGGAATCTGACTGCTGGAAGGAAGACCTGGGGCCAGCACCAAAATCGGTGAGTGCAAATGGCTTCAATGGGCAAAAACTCCAGAGAGACACTGGAAACTAAAAGTATCAAAATCTGGGGTTGTCTCAGGCAATCACCCAGCACCTGGTGGGCAAAGCACCATTTTCCAAGGCTGCTGCTCTCTCTCTCTCTGTCCCTCTGTCTAAGTGTGCTGCTCGCTGAGGAGCTCTGCTCCACTGGGGTCAAAACCCGAGAGATGCAAGACAGAAACATAACACACTGCACAACAGTCTACCAGGCACATCTGGATGCAGTGTAAACCTCACCTCTTCGTCATTTATTGATCCTTCTGGGAAAGTCAGATCTGTGCAACAACAACAAAAACCAAAACAAAATTGTGGTTAGTGATGTGGAAATGTTGCTACAGGATGAGACCCCACAAAATGTGGACTGGTTTAAATAAAGTAGGTGAAATACCCAACTCTCTCCAAAACAGAAGACCGCTTCAACCATGTTTTCCTTTCTCCAGGGGAAGGAAAAGAGAAGCAATGAACTGTGAGACTGTTCCCAATGGAGATTACCTCCACCTGCTCCCTCCTGGATAAAACCCTGTGAGTTACTGTCTTCTATAGTTTCAATGGACTCCCCATTCTCCTTTCTCCCATCCTTGTCACCAAGGATGCAAAGTAACAACTGTGACAGCTTCTCCAGGTCTCATCTGCACAAATATCCCAGACACAACCATATCCACACCAATACATCTTTTAATTTTCCCCACCGTGTCCTTTCCCAGCTGTTTTGCCCGACATGATGTTGCCCACATGACACTGTCCACTCTCATCCTGCCATAAGCATCCCAAAAGTTTATCCTGGTGTCCTGCCATCACAGTAGGTTTCACAAGAAGCTGACACCAGGCTCTTGTCTCCTCACGTGGCCCACATCTAGCGGATTATGTATAAGCACAGATGGCTCTGCACTGGCTGCTAATTAGGGATTGTTCCTTTTCATCTGGTCACTGGGGCTTGTCCTGGGCAGGGGCTGCCTGACTCCTTCCTCTTTGATTTCAGAGGGTTTTGTAAGAAGTTACCAGGCAGAACTGAAGGTGGATGAGCTTTTCATGAATGCCTCAATTTACACAGCCTGCAGGGTGATCTGTAGCTGTGCAAGCACACCCATTGCCCTTCAAGGACCTTGTCCTATCTGCACCAGGCAGCAGGGCTAAGGAGAATGTGCAGAAATGTGACCCAAGTCTCCAACCCCCAGCACAAGGATGAAAGTGGATTTAGAGTAGGGATGGCTGTTTCTCCTACCAGCTCACCCCCTCTGTCAAGTCCCTGAGTACAGGGGGTGAATAAGCCCAGCATGTGACACAAGCCAGTGCATAATGAGCCATTTTTATCACCCACTTCTCAGAGGTGCATAACATCCAGGCACCACTCTGCTCTGCTGGGGATGATGTATTGGAAAAGTTCAGTTCAGAGCACCTTATGCCTCCATATAGGCACCTTCTCCATCACTGCCTGCCTGTGGCTGTAGAGCATGGGCCAGCATGGTGCACACGGAGATGAGATTCCCTCTGGGTGCCTTTGAACAGCCTTTCCGAGCCACTACAGCTTCTGTCTCACTGCTCTGCTTCCCTCCCTCCCCCATTTAGCCTCTATGGCTGAGGTAGCTGAGGCCACAGACATGGGGCAAACAGTGGCCAGCAGGAAAATCTATAGGACACCATCTAGGTGGACAGGAAGACAAGTGTGGACACTGCAGATGTTGCACTAGAAGAGCTTTTCTGGAAAGGTGGGGAGAGCAAAGAGTGCCCCAAAAGCCATCAGTGATGGAGCAGTGCCTCCCACAGCAATGGAGATGCAAGGAGGAGATGATTCCAAAGCAACATCAAGCTCCAGCTCCACAGGAGGATCAGCTACAGCAGTCTCCTCACGCATGTTAACCCCATAGCAAAGAACAGGCTTCACAAACTCCTCAGCACATCTGGTCACACTCCGTAATCCAGCGTGGCTCATCCCACTGCCTCCATTCCCCTTGGGAACACGGTCTGCCGGCAGTTCACAGGAGGGCTGAGCTGATGGTGTGATTCTTTCCTATGTTAACCTTTAAGAGGGAAAATAACCCTCAACTAGGACATCCAACACCTAATAAAAATTACCTTAAGGAGACTTCTGACAATACTCCTTAGACCTCACATTTTAGTTACATGTTTAGTCATTTCTGGTGGCAGGGGCAATTCCTATGCAGGAGGCATTTTCCAATGTGGAAACACCTCTGTGGGCAGAGAAATGAACTGTCTGGTTGCAATATCTCATGCACATATTCCTTAGATGGCCATGACCAAACCCCTGCCAACTTGGATTAAGTGAGACAAACAAACAGACCTTCAACTCGGCTGTGGAGTAGCATCTCAGCAGGGGAGTGTTCCTTCACCCTTCCTGTGAGCATCCTGGCATCATCAGCATCCCTGGCATGCAGGAATTCTTCCTCATCAAGGACATGACCTCATTGTTTCAGCGGCTGCACAAATGCAGCTAGGAGATGGCCTCTGCCCCCAGAGAGCCTATAATCATGTGTAAAATGCTGGACAGGGAACACAGTTTGATTGAGAGTGTGAAGGAATAATAAGATAATACTGTAATATGTCCTTGGCCTGACTCCCTTTCCTCAGTGTGTTACTCTCTCAACCCTGATGATGTGATGTCTCATTTACAATTCTGGAAATGCAGGCCATATATAGCCCTGTAACTAAATGATCAAGCACCATACTCCGGAGTCTGCCCGGCACAAGTCAGTTCAGCTTGGCTAACTAACTTGGATAACTAAATTCCCTTCCCTCCTCCATCCTGTGGCAGTCACCTCCACAATCCTCACTGGGAATGAGACATGCTATTCCCAAGGCCAAGCTTCGGAAACACAGGTATGAGCTGGCCAACTAAAAGGAAATGTTTATTATGCCCAGTGTCTAAGGCTAAGAAGTTGAAGCTAAGACTTGCCTAGTACTGTGGGGAAAGTCAGTGTCAGAGACTAGGCTTTCCTGTCCAAGGGCCATGCCAGGAGATAAAAATAAGTATTTTTTCAGGTTAGGATTAGTCCTTATTGTGTACCTGTTGCTTTTTTTTAACACATCGTTCAGAATTAGTTGTCACCTAAGGCTCAGCTTTGTGAGAGCATGCAGGCACGTACATAATAATGTCCTGTGCTCTGTGCACTTGTGAGTCTTGACGGGGTGTGAGGTGTGTTGGCTGCACATGCAAACAGCCACTGTCATGCACAGGGAAGCCTTTCCAACAAACATAAATGCTCTTTCCCAACCAGTGCCTGGCTGGTGCTGCATACAGTGCCCTGGCAAAACTGACCAGTAGGAAATCATTGCAGTGTTCAGCTTCTGGCACTGGGTGCTTGAGGAGGATCAAGCTGGCTCCAGCTGAGCCCCAGATGTTCAGCCACAGCTCCTGATCCTGCACTCACTACCAAGCTGGAGAGAAGTCAATATCAAATCTCCACCAGTGGTGTCTTTGACCACTTCTGAGTTACAACTTGAAGTTAATCCACTGGAGGCCTTTACCTTCAGTGCCATGGCTTGTAGTCTGAGGAACTTGGATCTGGGAGGCCAAGATAGCTCAGGGTTCCTGTGAGTCACTACTCCTTTGAATTAGGAGGTAGCAATTATAATTAGCAACTTCCAGCTACACGATCACATTGCCCAGACGTGTCTTTACTGTGCGTGGCTGCAATGGCAGAAATGTCACGTTGTTTGCTTGTGCTCCTGTCCTTCCCCTCTGCTGCCGTGGGGTATCAGCAGCGAGAGCAGGGAATGGGTTTATTTTTTTTGGGTGATAGAAAGTGAGTGGGGAACAATGAGAACAGAACTGCTGATTTGACCTTGAGTGCTGGGAGAAAGCATAACACACAGTCTGTATAGTTTCCTCTTGAAGAAAAATAATAATAATAATAAAAATCTTTTTGTTCCTCCACCAGAGAAGACTGTAAAAATTTGCTCCTGCAAAGCTGAAGTGGATTTCACAGCCAGAGCAAGGTCATTCAAAAACTGTTGCCAGGTCAAGTTTTCACTTTGAACATTTTCACAGTTAAAGGAGGATCCAGAACGTGTAAGAAAACACAGCCCCAGATTTTCCACTTTAAACTGCTTCTTGCTTGAACTATAAGGTACAAAGAGGAGAGGAGGATTGGGGACACTGGAGTGGCAGGGCTTGGGCGATTTGTTTATCTAGAAAATCTGTGCATCTGCTCTTTTGAGTGAAGTTCCCATCGGCTTCTTTTTTTTTTTTTTAACTCAATTTTCCAGCTGTGTAGCACAAAGCACGAGCAGGTCAACAGCTTTGCCGAAGATCACAGAGTGAGTCAGTGGCTCTGGAGAGATCAGAGCCAGGACCCCACTGTGTGCCAGCTCTTTGTGCTTCTGTTACGATCCGGTTTACACCCAGAAGGGCAAAGAAAACTAAGTCTCTGAGTATAAAATGGAAAGAACTTTGAATGTATGCATTTAAATGTAGCCCTGCATAAAGGTAATTTTCAAAAGTCTCACTCCTCTCCCTGGGAAGGAGCCTTTTACACCAAACCAAACACCAGAGTAGTCTCTCTCGAGGGGTGCCCCTTATAAAATATTTTCCAACGTCCTACTCCTTACACCTCGAGAGCACCTAGTGTTTAACAAAGTTACAAAGCTCAAAGCTAAAAATCTCGAAGTTACAAGTCTCAAAGTTACGGTTCTGCAAAGTTAGGTTACAAACACACAGTGAACTTCCCAGAGGGTGCCCTTTACAGTTAATTTCCAAATGTCACTCCTTTTCTCTGGGAAGGTACCTTGCTTAAAATTAAAAAACAAACTTTCAATGTGCACTTTACTTAAACAGACAAACAAACAAACAAACACACAAAGAAAAGGATCGATCATAAATATTAGCAATTCATTAATTTTTTTGAACACTTATTTTAAAGGCATCCTGCCGACTACGCCAATAAAATGTTACAATCTGGTTTACACCCAGAAGGGCAAAGAAAACTAAGTCTCTGAGTATAAAATGGAAATAAGTTTGAAGGTTCGAAATATTCCCAAAAACGAGATTAAAACCAAACAAGATTAAATGTTGGTGCCAAAAAATTGATGTATTTTATTTATTAGTAAAAGAGGCAAGGAGAAAGAAAGAAAGAAAGAAAGAAAGAAAGAAAGAAAGAAAGAAAGAAAGAAAGAAAGAAAGAAAGAAAGAAAGAAAGAAAGAAAGAAAGAAAGAAAGAAAGAAAGAAAGAAAGAAAAGAAAGAAAGAAAGAAAGAAAGAAAGAAAGAAAGAAAGAAAGAAAGAAAGAAAGAAAGAAAGAAGAAAGGAAAAGAAAGAAAGAAAGAAAGAAAAGAAAGAAAGAAAAAAGAAAGAAAAAAGAAAAGAAAAAAAGAAAAAAAAAAAAAGGAAAAAAAAAAGAAAAGAAAAAAGAAAGAAAAAGAAAAAGAAAAAGAAAAAGAAAAAGAAAAAGAAAAAGAAAAAGAAAAAGAAAAAGAAAAAGAAAAAGAAAGAAAAAGAAAAAGACGTGAGCATGGGGGGACATGGAGAGAGTGACAGGGGTTAGGTGGAAGCACATCACCCAGCCAAGGGTCCCAACGAGGTCTTGTTGCTCCCCTCCATCTGGTCTTCTTGGTCGTAAGGATCCCCCATCACCATGCCACACCACCACACACCAAAGAGAACAGAATCCCGGGGTTTAATTCACGCTTTGGGCAGGTGGGAATGCCCAGGTGCCTCCCTTGCAGGGGCCACTTTGACACTCTGTCCCTTCCAACTGTGAGGGTCTGTTGCATCATCTCTGGTGCTCTGGTGCAGGGTCTGGGGACCCCTTTGCGGGGGGCCTTTGATGGGCCATGACACCCCCTCTGTCCTTCACATGGATGCAGCTTCTCCCGGGTGAAGGGGCCCCTCAGCTGGGCTCTGCACACTGGAGGATGGATGGTCACTGTGCCTCTGACCAGAGGCTTTTCCAACACACACCCAAAGCCTCTCTCCCCCCACCCTTTGGTGCGAGGGTCTGTGCCAGCCTGGCAGCTGATAGCCCTGGGGCCGTGATCTGCACCCCTGAGGTGTTAAGCTTGTGCTCTGTGAATGTCCCCAGCCCTGAGTTGTTACTTTCTCTTATCTTCATCAGCGAGCAGTCCAGGGCCTCTCAGAGCCCCATTCAGGCTGCAGTAGTCTTCTCTGCAGCTTTTGAAAGTCCTTCATCTAAATGTTTAACTCATAAACCATAATATTTCAGTCTCTGATAGCTTCTCTCTGCTCTTAAAATTCATTTCAACCCCAGGTGCTAAAACAAGGTGAAACAGGACAAATTGCAGACTCCGACTTTGGCAGAAGCTTATGAAGGACACAGCGAAAATGCCACCACAATGCTGTGACACCAGAAACCACGGACTGAATGGTGCTCAGTCATGTTTATGCTTAAGGGTACAGGCATTTCCATGTGCACATGACTTTACAGGAGCTTTTCAACCCACTGGCCCATCTCAGCCCAATCTGACAGCACTGCAGGGTGCTCCAAGATGCAACATTTCTACAGTTTTCCTGAAAACTGGCAACCAGAAAAAGAAGAGAGGTGGCAATTAACTACCTGCTATAGGAAAAAGTGACTCATTCACAGCATTGGTCACCAGCAAAACCAACCCAGAAAGAGCAGGGAGGGTGGAGGAGCACAAGCCAGAGGTTTGTGACTGCACTTGCACAAGGAAGCTAAAGAGGGCAGGGGCTCAAGCACCAGCATGTGACTGTGCTACGGAACTGCGAGCACTGTCCTCAGCACAGCTGTCACAGCATCTCCTAAGCCTTCGGGTAGGCATCACTCAGGCAAAAGACATTCGCAAGTACGAGACGGGTGACATCCTCCTCTTCTGGGGTGGGGACACACACACTGCAGCTCCATAGATGTGATCTGTGACTGGGATCCTCCAGACTGAATTTGGGTGTTCCTTCTTTTTCCTGACTGGACAATTAACCTATTAAAAGTGATCTCTGCCTTTTCCCCCCCAGTTACTATTTCTTTGTGCTCAGGTTAAATCTTTTAATTTCTGAAATGGAGAGGGGAAAAAATTATTTAGAGAGCTGTTTTGAGGTATTTTTTAAAAAAAAAAAAAGCCAACCTTGACTATTTTGCCAGCAGTGGATCTCGATTTGTTATTGTAGGGTCACTCGAAAGTAATGGCTGGCAATGGTGAAAGTAATTTGCAAGCCCAGAGCTACGCTGATTAATTGTGGCCAAGCTGCGCAGCAATAGTAGGGTCTTTTATTGGGAGGTCACCAAAGGGTACAGGGCTGAACAGAACGGATCATTACTGGAGGGCTGCTGGTTAATAGGAACTATAGAGCTGTTTATGAACAGGGGGCTCGGCTGGTCTGAACAGGATATTCATGAAGACTGAGCTACAAAATGGTTCGTTGTTGTGGTCATGCGCTCTGGGCTGCTCATATTCGTGGGTGCACTTGTGTGGGCATGTTCAGTTTATTTAGAAAATAAGGGCATTGAAGCACTTGTTTTCTGAGGAGAAAAAAAAAAGCACAGAGTAAGAATTACTCCAACTGTGCAAATATTGAAGAGAAAGAACGGAGAATGTCTCGTTGTCCCTTTTACAAGTCTTTAAATGACAAAGCAAAAGATGTGAAACACTGGGCAGAGCTGTGCTCGCCATCGCCTCGGGTCCCTAGCACAGCAGAAGGCTGCTAAACCAATAATCTTGCTTTCCTGACCTTGCAGCCTCCTAACAAATCCTTTCTACTTTAGCAGAACTGGTTTCAGAAAACTAGGCTATGTAATCTGGTACTTTGGTAATGTCCTCATTTAACAGATTCAAAGCCAAATGCTGCTCATGCCTTCACTGGCACAGTCCCATCTCTTTTGGTGAGATTGCTCTGGCTGAGAGCAGACCATGACGCTTTTCCCATTAATCTCATTCCCCCTTCCTATTGTGTTTGATTTTACGGTGCCCTGGAAACTGGGAAACCTGTATGTCTTCAGCTATTTGATGTACAGGAAATGTAGTCACTTAACTAATCTTTTCCCTCAACTGAGAGGTTTTTTTCGGTTTGCTTTTTTTGGGTAGTTTGTTTTGTTGAGCTTTTTGTAGATCTTGCCTCTCAGTGCTTATGGAAACTGGGTATGGCAGAGAGATAAAGACTAGTGATTGTAACTCAGCAGCCACACATCATGCTTGGTTAAAACTGCAGCCAGGTAGCTCCAGGAACAGAATTTATCAAGTCCAAACTTTATCTAAGGCCAGACTCCAGCAACCTCTTCAGCTAGAAGAGTGGCTTTTCTGGCTCATCCATCAGCTGGAACAGATGCAGGCATGACCCAGCCTAAGACATCCCATACAGGCTGCAGCTGTACCAGGGTGACTGCAGCCACCTGCTCCTGCCTGGCCCTGGAAGCTGAGCAGCCACCAGCCAAAGGGCTCCCAAGCCTACTGGAAAAGCAGTGGACTCCAAGGCACAAAACCCAGGCTGTTTTGGAGGAACTCTGAGAACACTGAAGCAGTCACCACTCGGTCAACTGACCCTGGAAAGGACAGGATTTCTCAACATCCATCAAAACTCTCAGATTTGGGAACATCTCAGATCTCCCACACCTAACTTTAACCACGAAATAGTTCCACAACTACCATCAACAAGACAATCAAATTTTAAATGTGTAAGGAGAGATGGGATGCACTGTTGTGCAGAGGACGGAGAGAAAGCAACACAGACACAATTCAGGAAGGAATGGAACCATTTATTAATACACAAACTCGTTTATATATCTTAGTGGTATAAAGTCATTGGTTCCTTGTTCACCCACCTCTCAGAGGGATTGGCTGAACCTTACAACATTTACTTCAAAATATTTCTTCAGTAAGTACCATAATAATACTGCATAACAATCTGCACCTGCAAGATAAAGGGATTGGTTTACAGAAACCTCTAACTGTTTTCGGCCAGCATCCGTGTGAAAGCAAGACTTTCACACGTACGCTGGCAGAAAGCTGGAAAATTTCTCTGTAGCCAAGCCTTCAGCATCCACAGGATGGAGTTTTCAAGAATAGGCTACTACATTCATTTGGAAGAGTTGTTTTCATTCATTTCATATGAGCATGGTGAGGCACTGGAACAGGTTGCCCAGAGGAGTGGTAGATACCTCATCTCTGGAAGTGTTCAAGGCCAGGATGGGGCTTTGAGCAACCTGGTCTAGTGGAGGGTATCCCTGCCCAGGGGGCTGGAATGAGATAACCTTTAATGTCCCTTTCGACCCAAACAGTTCTACTGTGCTGTGCTTCTATGAGTGTCAGTAAAGTTGAGGATGAGATGAAGGTCTTACATGACTCTAACTGTGATCTCCTCCAAAATCTTGCACCATTACATTTGAAATATGTGCGCATTTTGGAAGGTTTCAGAGGAGAGTGTGACATACAAGATCTGAAAACTCCAGCCACGCTTTGGAAAGATGAGATTTTAAGAGGCAGACAAGAAAGACATCAAGGAAGAGATGGGAAATCAGGCAACATGCTATTCACAGACTTGGAGACCTCAGAAAAGCATCAAGGATCTGGCAACAAGTAGTGACTTCAGGCAGAGCTAGAGCACAGAGAATAGCTACAGGAGCCAGTCACCTGGGAAAGCTGCTACAGTAAAGTTTATGTTGGATCAGACTGTCCTCAGGGATTTCTGCAGGAAGATTGAAGAGGCTGCTGAAAACTCCGGAAAAAGAGTGCAAATGGGCCATAAAAATGAAGGCACGTGGGAGGAATGATTTTTTTCCTTTGGCTGAAATTTATACAGAGAATTCTGTTCACAGATAAAGTTCTTGTCCTGAGGAAGAATCCATCACTCTGGTATATGAATGCTGGCAGAGCTAGCATCACTGCCAGAATGCTTGTTAATGGTGGTCCTTCCAAATGTGACCAAGAAAGGGTTCTCCAGTTCCCTTATGCCGTAGGAAAGGGAGATCCCTCCTCTTCCTAACTATGGTAAATTGCCTGCTCTTTATGGCACTGTCCTCTGAGCCTACCCTGTCAAGTTGGTCTAAATTTCGCTTGAGCCCTCAACCATCTGTTGCCCATTTTGCACTCGCTGGTTCAATCTCAGGCTCCCATCTGAAATGTGAAAATTAACTGCCCTAGAGGAAGCCAAATATTTTAAGGCATCATTTATACCAGACTTGTTTCAGACAGAGGGATGGTGACCAAAGGCCCATGGATCCCAGCGGAATGTGCGATCCACAGCTATGAAACAGCTCCCTTGGAATTTTCTTTTGTAGGAGGGCTGTGCTTCCTTGCCCTGTTGCCATTACCCTGCCCTTGCCAAGCAGCACACAGTTGGCTGGCATTTTCCTGGGACCATTGCCCTCAAAGAAGTGCCCTCAAAGACGCGACGTCACGTGTGCCGGAGCATGCCTTTGGTCTGAGCGAGTTCCTGTCAGCCTGACATGCAGGGGGAATACTGAATTAATTCCTGATGCCGACACACGCATCCCAACACAACGATGTCACCCACTGGCACGAGTGTGTTGAGTCACTACATTTCCCCAGGCTACAAAAGCACAAGACTCATAGGCTCTTCCCAGGAAAGATCCATGAGGGTGCTGGCTCCTGCTGTGAGAACCACGTGCTTCACTCAACCTCCCAGTGACTTTTCTGAGGAGTTAGGACCAATGCAAGGCATAAGTGGCTCTGACTTTCCCTCTCCCTCTCTCTCAGCCAACCACAGCATGACTGTGAAAGGAAAATAGGACGACTGCACAGAAAGGCACATGCCCCAGGTTGTAAAACTTGGTTCACGAGAGGCTGTGGAGATTCCCTCCTGAAAAAAAGAAAAAGGGAGGGGGGCAGGGGAAAAAGAATTGAAATGATGGTTTGGACCAAGTTCAGGCCTTTGATGTGTGCTCTGAGTCTGGGAGCCCAAGAGACACTTGTATGTTGAAGGTCTCACTATTTCTGTACTGGGCACAGACTCTGTTTTCCCTCACCTCCTTCCTGGATTATTGCATCTGCTCTTATTTCAACTACCTCTTTTAGGCGTATGCTTTAATACTACTTTTTATGCATCTAGTTTAATACCGCTCATTATTCCCTTTAACATTGAGTGAAACAATCCTTAGGGCCAGTCTCAACCCTATGGACCAGTGTGTCCCAGGGCTGTTCATCAGATGGTGGCAAGGACTCTTGCCGGGGCATCCACGAGCAATGCTCTGCTCTGCCAGGCAGCAAGCAGGGCACAAAAGGGAGGCAGGATGCTTCCTAGGGAAAACAAGGGGAAAGGATGTGTTGTTCAGAGGGTGAAAATGCCTCCCATCACCAAGGAGGTAAGGGAGTTAGGGTGGCAGACTGGCAGTGGGGCCTTTCAGCTCTTGCTCTGTGTACTTTTGCAATTACTACACAAGTGAGAGAGCAAGGGGACCACTGCTGCAAGCCATCTGTCAGGAGTGCCAGGGAGATCTGTCCCTGGCTCACAAACACCACCTGTGTCTCTCTGCTGTGATGGCTATGCCTGTCCATCTTAAGGGAGCCAGCAACTGGAAAGCAGAGGAGGAAGATGGAAAAGGGAAGGTAAAGAAGCTGTTGGTCCTGGATGGACAGACGGAGAGATAATTATTGCCTTTAGAATCCTGGGGGACAGGTAAATTGCAAGGGAAGCTGTAATATGCCATAAAATTAATATCTCTAGTTGAGGCTGTGATTTGTCACAGGCAGGAGAGTTATGAATTTTAGTTCAAGAGTCAGTATTATTTTAGTTTACCCTAGAGGATCAGGATTCACAGGCTGGAGACAAAGTGGATGTTGTATAAAAATGTTTCCCCACTAATAAGAGGGTGTTTTCTGTTCTTCACTGAGGGGCCTGTGTAATATGCAGTTTTAGGGAGGGCATTTGGTAGAAGACATAAAATATATCACATTACAGGTGAGAATATGTGAGATCCAAAGTTTTGATGTGTCTGAAGTAAGAGAGCTCTGAAAATGGAGATAACTGGGTCAATGACAAAATGTGTTATTTTAATGCCTTTGAGGTTTTGCTTCTGATGAGTATTTGGGTCCTCACACCTTTGGCTTTGGATATGAGAGGGGGTGTTAAGCAGGAAATGTCAAGCAAAGGCAATGAGAGGAGAGAATAACTTTGGCTGCAGTGCAAGGGAGACCCTTGTCAGGGATTTCAGCACTGCAGGAGACTGGGGAGGACAGTGGCCTCAGAGAGAGGCACCAGAAGAAGGAGCTGGTTGGAGAAAAGCAAAGTGCCTTTTGACATCTCTGCTCTCTTCCCTAATTGCTACACCCCTTTAAATAAATAAATATCCTCTGACACATGAAGAACAGTCTGACTTGTGGGAGCTACTCCGAATCGCTGTCTTCATCCACTACATCCACCCGTGCAAGAGCATGCTCCCAGGAGATTGGAGGGAGGCACAGCTCAGTCCAGAGACATGAGAGAGCACCCCTTAATACTTCTGTGCCTTGCGCAACAGCTTTAGACAATCATCCCCAGTCCCGCATCCTGCACCCCACCTCTGCTGTTCTGAGCACTGGGTTAACAGAACAAGGCACTGAAATTCAGCCTCAGAGGAGGTGGCAAATTGGCAAGTCAAGCTGGGACCTGTTTGTGGGAGCAAGCTCTGTCATCGAAGGAGTGAAGCCATCCGCACTCCCTGCACATGCACATTTGTCCTCTCCATCCCACTGGGGACAGAGGTGTCCCAGCAGCAGCTGCAAGTCACAAAGGACTTGTTGTAGAGGAAAAGCAAAGGCCAAAATACACACACAGGTTGCCCTGCAAGAGCTGATCCTCCTGCTTGTCAGCAGTGTAACCGTCTGGAAAAGTATAATTATTATAAATGTAATTAATAGTGATCTGGGAAGATTATAACTTTCTCTCCCTATTCTTCTTTCTCCCTCCCCCCACCCTTCCCAACTTTCTGGTTTTGCTTATTTTGGCAGCCCTAAAATAGTAATTTGATGCAAACTCTGGCCACAAATCCAGTGGAGCTTGATAGGCTTTAAACGAGGGGAGGGGGGATAGGCAGGGGTGATGGCTTTAATAACTGTTCTTGGAGAAAGGCCATTGATGTGTTTTCATTACTCGGAAGAAAAAGAGAGCCAGAAAGAAAACAAGTGGTAGGACAGCCATTAGAAAATAACTATGAATAATTATAGAGTGGGGGTAAGGAGAAGTCCAGGGAATTACTTCAGGGATATAATCATGAGCCCACATCCAGGCCAGTTACTGGTGGCTGAGAAGAGGATGTATCCAAGCAGGGTTTGAGGGCCCCTCTGGTTTGAGTCCATCTCCATCCAGTCCTGCATGAGCCAGTACCACCATCACAAAACCTGCTGTCCCCGGTGTCTCAGCAGGACCCCAAAATGCTGCACGCATTTCTGACCTTACAGCACTCTGCAGACCTTCAGGGATGAGGCTCCATGCATGTGTCTGGGATAGGACAGAGACAGGATATTTTCCTTTCACATCAGGGAAGATGAGGCTCTAAGCTGCAGCCTGGATTAATTCGGTGAGGACCTTAATTGTCCTCTGAAAAATGCAACTGGTCACTGTGAGTATTTAATGAAGACAGCTGCACACAGGCATCCCACCAGCAGAAAGCTCTGCAAGAAATCAAGGTGTGATAGTCACAAGCAGGAGAGTTCTCCCTGTTTGAAAGGACTATAAATGGTAACAGCCAGCACTTGCTATCCACAGATCCCAGAGTAGTTTGGATGTCCCCAGAAACTTCAGCAGCACCTCAGCAGAAGAGACAGGCTGGTTTTGGAGAGCTCTTCAGAATCTGGTTATAGGGATCATGTTTCCTCACCCCTAGAAAGCCTCCAAACCATCCATACCCACTCCTGCCAATGGTGCAGCCAGACACCCACCCATGAGACTCTCCATGAAAATTACACCTCCCTGCCCTTCAGACAGGGGTTTTGGTGTGTTCCTGGTGGTAACACTCATTCAGACAAGAACATTTTCAGGCACATGGCATCACAAAAAGAGATGAAAAGCCTATATCCATCTTGGCTCATGCACAGAGCAGAAGGGAATCCAGAGTGGTTGAAAGATGAAAAAAGAAAAAATAAAATCAGCAGGGCTCCAAGAGGTTATTTTCATGCCAGCTCCTCAGGCGCTATGCAAAGGTTCAGGAATGAACGTGCACAGAGCAGGCTTGGAGGGAGGTCACAGTCAGGAGTCATCTCCTCGAGGTAAAGTACTCCTCACTGCTGTTCATGGGGCCAGCAGCAGGTACATGACCACAGAGGCAAAGGACATCCCACCTCCACCCAACACACCCTGTAAGGGACTTGGAGACTCTCAGTCAACTCTGAGCTTATTTTCTACCTTGAATCATTATCCAAATACTTAGAATATATAAAACCTTACAAGGCCAGAAAGGAGTATCCTTTTTAGGACAACTCCTTCTTCTAGGAGATAGCCCTCTCCTGCCACAGCAACAATCTATTGTATTTCTGTGTCACCCATCCCATGGCACCCACATGCACAGCAAGGTTTCTAGAGCACCTTAGTCTATGCTAGAGAGACACAGCAACCCCTGTATTTTACTGCACTACAAGGTAAATAATTAGACAATACCCCCAGAAGACAGCAGGCTAGGGCATCTGTTCAAGTTTCCCAGAGACCATCTGAATTTATACTCTTTCTTTATTTACACTACTTTTTCTCCTAGTTATTGATGATGTTTCTCATTTGTTTTTATTAGATGCAGGTGTTTTCCGCACTTCAGCTGGGAGCACTTTCCCTTTTCAGCCAATTTCAGATCTACTTTGTGTCTCAGTCACCTTTTGACTGTGATACTGGAGAGGCAGAAAAAGAGAAAAGGAGATACCGAGTTTTGCTGCCTCAGCAGATGTGTGTTAAAGTGTTTTAGTGATTCAGCCAGTGTGTCTGCCTGAGGCCAAAGGAGAGGCATTGTCTGAATCTAAAACAATTAATAACAAAAAAACAATGTGGGCAGCATGAAGCGGGGGAAGGTGGAGGTGGGAAGTGAGTGAATCACATGGATATTTCCAGCTTGCAGAGCACCTTGACAAGATCTCCAGCCACTTACAAAGGAAGCCCTTTAAGTGCACCCTGTCCCCGCCGAGACACAGAAGCCTCAGCAGCCCTGTTGCACAGATAAGGGAAACTGAGGCTTCTTTTGCAACTCATCCCCAGTTATCGAGCATCTCTCCCCAGAGCCAGACCACCTTCCCAATGCCCCAAGGAAGCAGGAACATACACAGCCCCATGGCCATTGCATGGCCAGTGGGGCAGAAGACTCACAGCCCTACTTGTTGCTGGACCATGCACGGTGCTGGGAGGGACACTGAACCTCTCACCCCACACTTGGCTCCTTGAGAGCCACCAGCAACACAACGACCTCTGCTCTCCGCTCCAGCCAGGAAGGTGCAAAGGGGAACCTCTGTTGTCTGCTCATGATGAAACATCTGTCTTTCCCCCATTAGCAGAAGAAATTAATTTTGTCTGTGCTCAGGCAAGAGGAATTTGTCCCCTGAGCTATTTCTGCCTCTATCATTTAAACATCCAGTAAAGCCTCTATGCTTCAGTCCTTGTGAAAGTCTCTGAGGAAGGAACTCCTGATGCCCAGGATCTGATGTCCCTTGCTTACTGAATCCCCCCACTTTGCACCCCAAGCTGACCTGTGTGGGCCACTGGGAGGTGGAGGCACCCCAGTCAGCCGTTGCCACTGGAAATCTTGGCAGCTGAGCCCTGATAATGTGAAACAGAGCCAACACAGCCCCGCAGAACACCCAGGCGCTGATCTGGTGGGGGGAGACTCCATTTCTACATGCGGTTTAAAATTGATACCCCCATGAGGCATGTTAGAAAGCAAAACACTGATGCTGTCTTCACTGGAAGCATCGGTTGCTTTGTTTTTTTAATGACACAGAAAGCTGCTTGCAAAGAGATAATTTCATTCAGCCTAACCCTTGCTGGATGTGGAAGGAAGTCCTTGGAGGTGACTCTCCAACGTATCCAGTATGCCACCTAGCCCTCGCTAGCTCTACTACATCCACTGCTGCGGGATGGGCTGCTGGATCCTGCTGGAAAGGGGCTCCCAGCATGAAGCTGCGAACACTTGTTGGCGTTATCATCGCAAGCAAGAAGGCACTGTCCAAGGGAAGAACAAGTATCTTGGGAAGAAATCACATTTTACTTTTGACACTCAATGCAGTCTCCATGAAAAGTGAAATACTGCGTCGATATCTGCACCTCCTGCTGGTGCTCATCTCTCCTTTCTGTCTCAGACTTGTCCCGTCAGTTCCACTTTTGTTGCATGTCATTCTTCCCTCCAAGAACTGTAGAAGCATTGGCTTTTTATTTTTTTCAGAATGATGCTTCAAGCACCTGATTTCACAACTATTTGGTGTTTTTTAAAGCTTTCTCATGAAAAAAAAATATATATGTTTTCCTGTATAAGCATGATTTTGCTAATGAGTTTCAGATCTACAAAAACTGGACAGTGGTTCTGGAGGGAGAAGAAAAAAAGTATCTTACTTTTGTAACTGTCATTCAGCTCTTAATCTTCCTAGACTGCCTGAACATTTTTTATGTTCTAAGTGCTTCCAAAATACACAGATTAGCCCAAACTGATTAAAGTATGTGTTCCATCCACTGTATCATACCCAGGAAAGTCAGTGCTTTTGCATATTACTGAGACTATCATAATGAAGTGTAACATATCTGATATGTAAAGAACAGTAACTGCTTTCCAAATAATTATTTCTCCTTTTGCAGCAGAGCTGTAACACAGAGCTATGTAACACATAGAGCCTATAGCAATGAAATACACTAGAAGACACTAATAGAAACGTTGGTTTCCTCTGAATACTCTCTGTTCACTCCCTCGAAATAAGAGAGCATGTCTTATAAACATAAAACATGATTGTGATCTCCCTTGGAAGAGCACAAGCCAGGAGAAATGTGATCTTTGTTAGCTGCAGGCTCTCCTACAGCTCACGGGCAGCCATACGCTGCACCCTGTGCTGTGGCTGTCTTATGTTCCCAGGGTAGTGGGGGTTTTTGGTGTCAGCAGAAGATGCCATAAAGACAGACCTTGTTAAGAGCACGGAGAGCACAGACCAGGGGGTCATCTGCAACTCCATCCCAACTGCTGGGCTCAGCCAGTGGTTCAGTACAGGTGGTAGCTCTAAGATCCCCATGGCTGAGACTGCTTTCATAAAATAGGGGGAAACCTGCCAAGAAGGCACCTCTCCTGGCTGAAATATTGTCATCTTCTGGCTGAGGATACAACTCAAGTTTCCAGGCAAGCTTTTGTGGATGAGTGTCCTCGCAGCACAGCACAGGAGTGAAATGAGGGTGGCTGCAAGACAGCTTCACACGACCTGGGTTTTGGCCCAAGAAAAATTTCCCGGACAGCCCTAAGTTAGAGCAGCTTCCCCTGGGATCCCTCGCAGGATCTCTGCCCCGTGGCAATCCAGCCGTGCCCAAGCCTCCCATGCCAGGGCTTGCAGCTGGGCTTGATGGAGGCAGTTCTCTACATGCCTCACCATTTTGTGTCTCGCAGGTAGGAGTGGGAGTGAAACCTCTCCTCCACCCCTCCAGATACTCTCACTGTCTCTGTACCAGGCATTAATACGGGCACTCTGTTTCTTACAGGGTGGATGAGAGAACGAGGAAAGCCATTTTACTCCTGCTCTAAGCCCTCTCACAAAGTGCTTCCAGACCTCCAGGTGAACAGTGCTCACTCTCTGCCTGGTGCTATTTTCTGCAAAACACCCATTCAGACCAGTGGCAGATTCTCATAAAAAACAGCGGCAGGATGCAATTAATATGCTGTAAAAGTCCTAAGTGTCAACTGGAGAAACCATTTTAAAGCACTTCTAGATAGAACCCCTGGGGAGTGCTTTTCTTACCTTAAAGGTGCCTATTTTTTTGCAGTTAACTGTGATCTAAGCAGAGATTCAGGTAGTAATAAATAAAATCTCTGGGAAAACTCTTGGTAGAAAGAAAAGCAAAGAAACACCAACCAAACTTAGAAATGCAGCTTTATTTTTTGGAAGGCAAGGGGTAAGAACAGGAGGAATTTGATCTTTACTCCTGAGTCCACATGGGGTAGAAAGGAAGTAAAACAAGGAACACCGGAGAGGTGCAAAGAAAGCCTTAAGCTGGAAATTTTGGAGAAGAAGGAGTTAATGCTTTTAAGCAACCATCCGTCCTCTTACCATAGATAAGGGTGCATTCTAGTGGCAAAATCCATGCAATGCAGCTGCACAGATGACTGATCTAAAAAGAAACCTGGGGAATATGAAGCTTTGGAGGAGTGTGTGCCTGTGTGGAAGGGGGGGTTGACTTGAATCGCACATAAACCTCGCTCAGAATTAGCTGATCCCTTTGAATTTCCCACTGCCCTGGTAGATGCCCCCGTGCTTGAGTTTCTGAGCAGACTCCCACTCTTGCTTCAGCTCACCCCCCTGCTCCAGGTGTAACCCCTGAGCACAGCTGCGGGGGCTGCACACCCCGGCTTTGGAGATTCCCTTCCCTGCGCTTCCAGCTTCCCCGCTCCTAGCGATGAATGAGAACCAAGGAAGGCAAGTGAGAAGGACCAGGGCCGGGAGAACTGTAACCCTGAGGAATGCAGCGGTGGAACAAAAGACAACAAACCCCAAGCTGCTCAGGACAGGGGATGAGCACTGCAAAGCGCTTTTTTTTTTTTTTTTTTTCCTTTCTTCTCTCTCTCCCCATTTTGTGCGGGGCAAGAGGCACAAGAATGAGCTAAAACGTGCAAATTGGACTTCACATGGCAAAATTCCCCTTCTTTTCTGGCATGCCCTAAGCAACAGCGAACTTTTCCAAAGAGGAATCTAACAGAATCCTTACAAGCAGCCCAGCCCTCCCTCTGCTCGTTGTCCGGCCGTGTTAACCCTTGCTGTTTAGGGGTGTCAGGGGCTCACCTCGGCACAGGGCAAAGCCTCGCTGCGGTTTTAAACCTAGCCCAGGGGCAGAGGGACAGGAGAGGAGGGCTGGGCACCCTGTACACACAAAGGCTCCTTCCTGGGCCCGGGCGGGCGACAGTAGCTCCCTGGCAGGCACCCAGGCATCTCCTGCGCTCACCTTTGGAGCTCATGGTGCTGCGAGAGTCCCCAGCCCGCCGGCTACCCAGGCACCAGATGGGGGTCCACGCCCCACCAGCACGAAGGATCAGGCCCTGCTAGCTCCATCTCGCACTTCCCCCCCAAACTCAGAGCCCTGACCTCTCCCACCCAGCCTCCCTGCAGCCCAGGCTGCCCTGCAACCCAATGGCAACCACTTTGCTTTTTTTTTTTTTTTTTTTTTTTTTCCCTTAAACCGTGAAGATCTGAACTTTCCCCCCACCCCCCCCCCTCCCCGATCCTCGGCCTCCCCTTCCCCCTCCTCCTCCCCTTGTCTCTCCTCATAATATTATCCTTGATCACTGCCCGGGGTTTGAAGCCCAGAAGTCAGGAGCTGCGCACCCCACCCCCACGGCCCGAGCGCGCACTGATAGGGCCCTCGCTGCTGGCACCTAGTCAAGCTGAGGTGTCATTGGGATCTCAAATTGCAGCGAGGGGCTGGCAGGCAGCCAGAGGCAGTCTATTTAAAAGACAGCCTGTTCTGCAGTATTCAGTCTCTTTAGAAACTTCTCCAGGGGAAAAGTGTTGGGAGATCTACAAAGTGGATTTTTTTTTCCTCTTTTTTTTTTCCCTTCTCCCTGATTTTTTACCGCTCCTCTGCCGACTTTGCAACAAAACACTCCAACTTTGCAGAAAACTTTTTTTTTTATTATTCTTTTGGTCTTTTTTTTTTCTTTGCAAATCTTGGAAGAGGAAAGCGGGAGAGTTGAACAGAGCCGATCGAAACACAACTTTGCTTCATACCAAGCTTCCCAGACGCTCGCTGCGTCGGGAGAGACTTTTTCTCCAGAAGAAGAGGGAGGGGAGGGGAGCTTTGCATCCCCTCTTCCTTCTCCTGCATTTTCTTCTTTTTTTTTTTTCTCCTCTTGACTGCTTTGATGCATTATTAGCAGGACACTGGTTTTCAAGGAACTTTGCTCCCTTCCCAACCTGCCTCCTCCCAGCCCTTGGGAAGTGTGTGTGTGTGTGCGTGAGTGAGTGTGTGTGTGAAATCGCCGTCCCACCTCCCCAAACCCCCCTGCTCCCCCACGCCTCCCCCTGCAACCTGTAGGCTGTGCAACCCCTGCAGGCTTCGCTCCCTTTCCCCCCTCCTTCCCTCCTTCTTTTTTGCGCTCCCGCGGATCGCGGTGCGAATTCCCCCTTTCGAGGCGAGAAAAAGCTGAAAGGAGAAATAGGGGGGGGGGGGGAAAGAAAAAGACAAAAAAGTCCGTCCCCCCCAACCCCAAAAGAAAAGCAGGAGGGTTTCGCAGCCCGAGAATAAACCCCAGAGTGGGGCGCATGCAAGCAGGGGCTGCACTTTCCTTTCTGAATTTTATTTTTTAAAATTCTTTAATTTTTTCTTTTAATTTTTTTTTTTTTTTTTTTTTTTTTTTTTTTTTTTTTTTTTTTTTGGCCCCCGAAGGGGCAAGCGGAAAGCCAGCGCCGCCCGCTCCCGGCAGCCCCCCGCGCCCCGTCCCGCAGCATCCCCGCCGCGATGCTGCTGCGGCTCCTGGTGCTGCTGGGCGCCTGCCCGGGGCTGTCGCGGTGCCTGGGCTCCTTCGTGCAGTGCGAGCCCTGCGATGCCAAGGCGCTGTCGCTCTGCCCGCCGCCGCCGCTGGGCTGCGAGCTGGTGAAGGAGCCGGGCTGCGGCTGCTGCCTCACCTGCGCCCTGCCCGCCGGGCAGCCCTGCGGCGTCTACACCGAGCGCTGCGCCCGCGGGCTGCGCTGCCTGCCCCGCCAGGGCGAGGAGAAGCCGCTGCACGCCCTGCTCCACGGCACCGCCGTCTGCCTCAGCGAGAAGAGCTACCGCGAGCAAGCCAAGGCCGGTGAGTGACCCCGATCCTCCATCCGCAGGTCTCCCGGATGCTTATCCGCCTTGCCGGCTCCTTTTCCATCTTGGCGCCTTGCTTTTTCCACCCCACCGCCAGCTCCCGGCTGCGTTTTCCCTCGTTCCGGGTGCTCTTCCATGACCCTCCGCTTGCTTTTCCGTCTTTCCGGCTCCCTTTCCATCTTTCCGCTTGCTTTTTTGCTCCCTCCCACTGACTGCTCTTCCCTGCCCCCGCCGCTGCTTTCCCATCCCGCCGGCTGCTTTTCCATCTTCCCAGGTGCTGTTCCGTGCCCCCGCTCGCTTTTCCGCCTTCCCGGCTACTTTTCCATCTTTCCACCCGGTTTTCCATCCCCACCCTCCCCCCTACCCCTGCGCTTACAGCCCCCTCCCCCCTCTGTGTGCTTTTTCGCGTTCCCGGCTCCTCCATTCCCCTGCACCACCACCAGCTGCTTTTCCATCTTTGTGGCTACTTTTCTGTCTTTCTGCCTGACTTTTCTCTTTCTCTCACACAATTACACACTCTGACTGCTGTTCCATCTTTGTAGCTATTTCCCCATTCTTTCTCCTCCCCACCCCCTTCACTAGCAACTTTTCCAAGCTCCCGGTTGCTTTTCCATCTTTTCTGTCTGCTCCACCACCACCACTTCCCCTGGCTGCTCTTTCACTCCTCTGTTGCTTTTCCACCTTTCCAGCTACTTCCACATCTTTCTAGCTGTTCTTCCACCCACACCCGCTGCTTTTCCATCTTTGTGGGTACTCTTCCATCCCCCTAACTGTTCTTCCATGCCCCCTGCCTCTTTTCCCATCCTTCTTTCCATCTGTGCTCTGGTCAAACCTCCTGTTGCATCATCTCACAGCCTCCCCCACCCTGCCTTCCATCATTGCCTCTTGGTTGCCCCATCTCCAGTGGAGAGGTTTTCTTTCCCCACTTCCCAGAAGCACCTTCTTAGTCACAGCTGCATCCCAGTCCTTCCCCAGTTGCATCCTTTACATCTCTCCTGCATCCCTGTCTTCAACGCTCTCCCTCACACCTGTCTATCACCATATCCTCCACCTTGCTCTGGGGCCCGAGCTGGTCTCTGCAGATTGAAGTACAGGGGAGAGCAGGGCATCTCCTTACAACCAACAGCCCCATTCCCAAAGTCCTCAGCCACCCCCAGGTTTGTTACTCTGCCTCACTCTTCCTCCTTGGAATCACTACAGCCTGCACTTTCTGTCTGCCAGCTGCTGGACCTCTTTGTTGGGCGATGGGTTTTAGCTCAGGGAGGTGAAGAGAGCAGGTGCATTAGGGACAGGATATGCATTTGCAAGAAATAATGGTGGTGTAGCTAATAACGGGAAAGAACAGGTTAAAAGCAAGCATGAGGGCGAGCACAGCAGCACCGGTGCAACGCCAAGTTTCTGAAATGTTTGCACCTTGCACGTGACAAAAGCATGAAAGAAAGCGCTCCTTCATTTTGGCACTCAGTTCACTCCCATTTCTGGATCCTGTAGCTCATGTGAGGGCAGATTCCTTATATTCCTCCAAATACATCTGTATTTCTGCCATGGTGTGAGGGGAGGGGTACAGAGGGTGTCCGTATGTCTGGGGAACAATTGGCAAAAAAAAAAAAAACAGAAACCCTCACTTTTTTTGGTCGATGAAAGTCATTTCTACTTGTTAGCAAGCGTCTGCTTATACCCATGCAACGAGAATCCGTTTCTCCTTTCTAGCACCTAATAAATCTTGATGCTTTTATTATTTTTCCCCTTTGCTGCTTGCAGGCAGTGGTTGCGTTGCTACGCTTCATCCTTCAGAGCAAAACCAAATTCTGTGTGTAATAACTTCCCCCCTCCCTCAAATGACATCAGATGTCCAAACTCCCTTTAATCAGCCAGAAACAGCAAAGCTGAGCTTGGTTTTTTGAAGGGTGGCTGGAAGGGATGAGGGTTGGGAGCCGACCTGCACAGGGAGCAGAGGGTGAGGCCAGGAGCCACGTTCCTGTCATGGAGCTGGGCAGTAACTGCTGTCAGTGGAGATAGGCGAAGTATCCCGGAGCGCGTCATCCTGGTGTTTATTTACTGTGCACGTGTGTGTGCGTGGCCAGGGGCAGGCAGTGTGGTTGGGAAGGCAAAGCCATGCAGCTGAAACCCAGCAGGAAAGCAGGGCCCATCCTTGCGCCTGTGCCGAGGGTGCCCCATACAACACCTGAGAAAGCTTTGGTGCTTGGCTCCTAGCATGAATCTCCTTCTGTTTCACCTGCCTTGCACTTCCCTAAAAAACTGGTCCTTTAGCAGGTGCTTTGTGTGGAAACCTTAGCCAGGTCCCTTGTAATTCCACTGCTTTTGATTTTCTTGGGATGGGGAACACCCGTTGAATGAACAAGGAGAGGGACAGGAAAGCGGCAGCAGGTTTGTCATGCAAACCAAGCCCCTAGCACCACCTGCACTTCCAGCTTGGACTCCCCGAGTGCCGCAGGGGCCTCTTTTCGACAGGTTTTGTTCACAGACAGCAGATGAGCCTGGATTGGAAAAGCTGCTGCAAGAAGTCACAGGAGACCAGCAGGCTCCTCTTGAGATTTATGCAATTGCAAAAAAGAAATAAAAAATAAATCAGGAATTCCTGAGGATGGGAGAGGGGGAAAAAAGTCACTTGGCATTTGACTGGTAGCGTGTGAGAACAAAGTATATTTTCATAGGCATGTTTCTAAGCAACAGGGCAAGAAAAGAAATGAAGTTTGACTTGAACTTTCTGGCCTCTGCCAGTTTGGCCAGCAGCACAGGGACCGTGTGCTGGGGAAGCTGGCCTGGCCCTCCCATCTATCAATGACCAAAATTGGCCCTGAGCTGCGAACCACTGAGAAAAAATCAGCACTCTGCAAAATAAACTATGTCACAGTGGTGAGGACTAGATCAAACTGCATTTCTATCTATTTCTGCCCTCGTGCTGGCCAAGTTTAAAATTGCAGATGCTTTCCTCCTTATGGACAAGGTGGAAATGCATCGAGCAGCACTGCAAGAGCCAGAGCCTGGGAGACCAGGCTTTAGTCTCCTGTAGAGCAGATGTCTTGCCCGGGGACAAGATGCTTGTGGGTACCATGCCTCAGTTTCCTCATATGTATGCTGGGAACAGTGGTACTGAGGAATGCTAGAGGTAATGAGCAGAATGTTCTGCTGGTTTGTTGAGAGGTCTGGAATGAAAGCAAGTGTGGGATTAAAGAGCCTCAGTAGGGCTTGTTTTAAGTAGATGGATATGTAGGTACTGACAGGATGGTCCCTGTAGTCCTTCCTGCCACAACAGTCAGACACTGTCCTTTACTGAAAGCCAAACATCACGTCTGCAATTGACTGTTCCTGGTAAAAAAATATGAATGAGCTTCATTTATGGCACAGGCTGCGAGATTCTGGGTTTTCTCTGTTTTGTTTAGGTTTCCTTTGAAATATACCACGTCTTTCCATTTTTCTCCCCTGTGCTTCTGCCAGACTTCCTCCTGCTGAGACAGCAAGGTCAGGCTGAGCACCGGGGAGCGGAGGGCACAGATTGGAGCCTGCTGCCCTAAAAAGGCTCATGGAAAAACAAAGGTTGTCAAATATTTCCTTCTCTCTCATTCCTGCTCTCTTTCTAGAAAGCGAGCAAGACTTGGCAAGTTTCCTCATGAAACCGTGAGCCAACGATAACCAGGAGGGGAAAGGGGGGGGAGGAGGTTGCAGAATTAGCCCTAAGAAAATCATCTTTGCTGCGTCAGCTGAAAGGATGAGGAGGAGTGCTGCCGAGCCCAGATTTCCTGCAGCTTGTGTTTGGTGCTGTCCTTTATTGCTCCCCAACATATTTTCCCCCAGCCCATTCCCCCTTCTCTTACTCGCCTGCTCTACATTTGGGGATGTGGAGCTTCAGGGGTGAGCAAAGGGGATGTGACGAGGCAGGTGGGCAGCTCCATGTCGAGATCCGGGGTGAGGGTGAGGGTTAGGGCAGGGGTCATGGGAGCAGGGCGCTTGGGATGCACTGGCTTGTGCACATGTGTCGCTCTGGGAGGGACCCGGCCAGTGCAAGCGCCAGGTCCATTGTGCGAAGCAGCTCCGAGCTGTCAAGGTGAAGGCTAGTATCAACAGGCCTGCAAAACCTCAGATACTAAACAGGAAAATCTCCATTTTTCTTTTGATCTGGAGTTCCAACAACAATAACAATATATCAAAAAAAAAAGAGTGAAATCCATCAGGTGCCAGCAAGAGAGCTGGGTTTCTGCGGTGTGTGTGTGTACGGGGGAGGAAGGGATAGGGTGGTTCAAACAGGAAAGGAGGGGCCTTGGCTGGAAGGATTTTTCGGCAGCCTGGTTTCTAAGGAAGGAGGGAGAATATTAAGTAGTTGATCCAAATGAAATTCCTGCCGAGTGCCAGCAGAGTTCACCGGAGAAAAGACGTGGCTCTGTGCGTGCGTGCGTGCATGAGTGATAGAGCTGGCCCCGAGCTTCCACACAGCCCTGGACGCACTCCAGGTCAGTGCAGGGAGCCCCTCCAGAGCCTGCACCATCACAGCGGAGAGCAGGGGCTGCTCTCAAACGGGAGCCTCTGCAAACTCGAGGGATGCTGGAGGAGGCCATTGTGCCTCCTTGTGTCGACACTTAAGCAGCAGCAGCAGCAGCATCCTGTGCCCAGATGATCGTCGCGGCTTTGGCACGTCAGTGACATGAGCACAGTCATGTGCGACTGGAAGCGTTTGCCTGACTGCGGGGTGTCCCCTCAGGCTTGACAGAAGGGGGTAGGAAAGATTTGGTACCTTCTGCGCCAGCTTCAAGACATCCCCCGGTGTCTTCTGTCGCTTAGTTTGTCACACGTGTCAGGGCGGAGAGGGGAGGAAGAGGAGGGGAGGCGGCACCCGGCGCTGCCGCTCTCGGAGCGCGGTGCTCTGCTTCCTCCTAACGACCGCTGCAAGCTCTGCTCGCCCCGGGCCCGAGGCGCCGCAGATGCAGGAGCAGCTGCGGGAGCTGCTGCAGCAGCGTTTCCCAAAACTCCTCATGCAAACTGAAAAGCCTGGCAGCAGCCTGGGAAGGGTGGCGGGAACCTCAGCCCCTCTGGGGCTTGCCGTCCTCTGCTCAGCGGGGTGAGCTAAGAACAGTTGTAGGGCAGATAAAAGCGCCCATGGCACAGCAAATCAGCCTTTTTTTTTTTCTTTTCTTTTTTGGTTTTTTTTTTTACCCAAGCACTTAGTGGTGCAAATTCGAGACCAGCCATAAGTGGAGCATTTGGCTGGAGCACACCTGCCCCTCGATGTGGGCTGCAGAGCAGCAGGATTGATGTGCACAGGGAAGATATGCGCATAGGTTCATATGTACCCGTGTTCACACGCCCACACACGCCTGCATAAACATTTAATGTGTGCAAGCACACACACGGAGCAGTCTTGTCTCTGGAGGCAGAATGGTTTCCAGGCAGCGCACACAGACCTCTCTTAGATGCGCAGGTTCTGGTTATGACTGGCACATCGGTATTTTGCCATCAAGATCAGATACTGGCATACAGATCAGCCTACCCTATCCTCCCACTGAGGGCTCAGAAATGAGATGCACCAGGTGAGCATATCAGACAATGGGAGGTGAGGAAGGAGATAGATGTAAGATCTGTCCTCCTCTCAGCCAGCTGTGTGGATCCAGACTCACCCCCTGTGCTTGGAGGTGGCTTGTGTTTTCTGGCTAGACTAAGATAATACACTGAGAGATTTCTTGAGGGCAAATTTTCCCATGTCAAACAAGCAAATTCTCCACAGTGAAGGTGTGAAGTTGTGACTTGCAAAGGACAGCCAGTCCACCTGCCAGGGCAGTGGTGCCTGGTGGTAGAGGTGAAAGAGATGGGGCCAGGGGCATTGAGGTCTCTGGGATCCTGCAAACTTCTCTATGCCCAGGCAGCAACCACTGGCCTTCAGGAAGGTGTGAAAGAAGAACTGAATTTGGAAAAGATGGCACATTTTCTGAGATGTAGCAACTGAGGGCAGGAGAAACAGCTTCCAGCACTGACCAGAGGAAGCTACAGGACCCAAAGACATGATGCACACAGTGGTCAGAGATGATCCAAAGATCATCTTTGGCTTGTGTGAACTCACTGGCAGCCAGCCTGATAACCATGTAGTTATTTATAAGGAGGTTTTTTACAGGGAAAAAGTAGATGCTATCTGTTTATCATCAGGACAGGAATAGCCAAAAGTATGAGGAGGCTCTGCTGGTGAGAAGGAGAGGGATACCTGACCCCCCATGGTGGAATCCCCCAAGACCTGGCCATCTGGGTCCAGCGAGCATGAGCCTCCACACTGGGTCTCCCCAGGGCCATACATAGGGCTGCCTGTGATATGTGGAGTGGGGCAGCAGTTGTGCCAGCACTCCTGGGTCCTGGGGCTGCCCATTTAAGATCACTGGGCACAGTTCATGATTCATGCCTTGGGTCAACCTAGAAGGGTCCCGTCACATCTGGTGACATCCCCCATCCCTTCGCCACTCAACCCCCACAAGACACTGTGTTCCTTTGGCTGTGTAGCCAAGGCAACTCCCAGCAAGATGTTTTCGAGGTGGCTCTTTGATGCAAGTGATCTGAGGGGACCCCTCAGTGTTCATGTCAATCTGCTGCTTGAAGTTAATCCCAGCAGGAGCCAGCACAATGTGTTTGCAGAAATTTGGGACTCCCAGTGATTTGACGTGGGCAAATTTGCTCTCAAGGAACCCATTTCTCAACATGTTTTGGTAAGTCTTCTGTCTGTTTATGATGTTTCCAGGACAAGAATGAGAGAGACTCTGGTGAACAGGTTAAACTTTGAGGAGGCATGTTAAGCTTATGCTTGTGAAGTCAGTGGGCATTTCTTGTGTGCACGTGCACAAGGCCTTGCTGTCATGATTGCCCTATTTCTCCAGACCCCTGTGATATTCCATCATTTTTCACTGCAACTCCATCCCAGTGGTACTGTCTCTTCCATGCAGAATGGGGGAATGTGGGGTCAGTATCTCCCACGCTGAACTGGCACACCGTTCCCTATTAGCCTGGCAGGGCTTGATCCTGCAAGATGCTAAGCACCTTTCCTTGAGGGCCAGAGAATCGAAGGCTTTAGGGCACCTCTCCCCTCAATGGGAACCAGCTGCCTCAGTCCTCGAAGGACTGTGGGGCCAAAGCGAAGGCTGTTGGCTCTGGCAGAGTTGGAGAGCTCTTTGCAGAGTCAGGCCTCGAGGGCTGTTGTTGCAGTTTGGTTTGTTTGCTTGTTGGATGGACACAGCTGGCTCGCTGATGGAGATAATTGTTATGTTGATGGAGATGACTTGTCTGGTTGCTATTTAAGGGTGAGAAGGTAATCCTGACAGATACTTAAGGAAATGATTGCCTAGCTAAACAGAAGAAGGAATGTTTCTGAAAGGTAACTTTGGGGGCAAAGTTGGCCAATATTCGTAATTCTTTTTTGTAGAAAAACAGTAGAAATATTTTATTTTTCCAAATACAGATGGGATTCATCAGAAGACAGTTAAATCAACAGAGCCATTTATTATTCATGCTTAAGAAATCAGATGTTATGTGTTAGACTAATGATGAAAATCTGTAATTAAATAAGCCAGTGAAAACTATGGAACCTGGCTTTCACTTCCTAATTTAAAGGAGGTGGTGGAAAAGAAGAAAAGTTTTACTGAGGAAGAATTACATGTCTTATACCTGTCCAGCAGTCAATTATGGTGCTGCCACAGCTACATATATGTCTTGAGATATTTTAATTATATCTAAATACAAAGTGATATACAGTCACTGCTTTCACTTGTGCATCTTTTTTTCCTAAAGAAATAGTAGATGTGGGTGAAATTTTCTGCATCATTTCATAGCCATTTCAGCATCCACTTAATTTGGTTTTGTAAAAGCAGCGGTGGCCTGAGGTTGCAGGAGAAACAACAAAGTGCAACAAGGATTTTATCATTCCAGAAAGGCTCCAGACCTGTGGCAAGGGGTGATTAGTTGTCTTTCCTGAAGCTTCAGACCCCAAAGTGGAGGTCTGTACCCTTTTCTACATCAAGAGACCCATGGGGATTTTTTAACATTCAAAAGCATCTTTGCATTGTGTTGGACCAAAAGAAATTGCTAATGTATGCAGTGGTACAAGGTGGAAAACAGCTAAGAGAGGCAAGAGTCATCCATTAGGATCAAGCTTGGGCAAATTTCTCCTTATCAATATTGTCAGAGTGTGAATTTCAAGCTTCTGGTACTTTTTTGTGGTCTGATTTAGGTGGACTGAGAGATTAAATAACAGCCAGGCCTACTGCAGGCAAAGGCTTTGTGAGAGAAGGAGCCACTAAGAAAGGAGTCCTGAGGGCAGAGGTTGGAAATTTCATCCCTCAGAGGTGGTATTAGTCAGGATGGACGGTACATGTGATGATGTGTCATCCGGTGCTGACACAGAGATGAGCAATGGATGATCTCACGCAGCTTTTCCATCTGGTTTAAGGCAAAACTGTGAAAGTGAGGCTGAAGGCCTGGAAGTTAATCCAGGCTAGGATGGATTAATCACAGCTGCACACCTGAAATACTTTTGGCATTGTAGCAGTTCTTGTCCAACACCTGACACAGGTGCATCTCCACACTCCACCTTAATGTGCCTTTTTCTCTCTCTTTGTGGTGGGCAAGGGGTTTGACTTTCTTGGCTCTTCCAGTTCCTGGCTGCTGTTGAGGCCAACAGAGACCCTTAATAACCAACTGTGAGGACAGATCTGGGGACGGAGACCACCAGCCTGTGGTGGGAGTAGCGTTTCCCGGATTCAGTTCCAGTAGGACAGTTGTTAAAACTTCTGCTCAACATGAAACAAAATTGGATTCAAAACCCTGTCCAAAAGGCAAAAGTCACCTTCATCCGTAAGCAGGCCAGAGAGCTTAGCATAACCTGCAGTGACTGGATTTTTGGCAGGACATCCTTTTCTCAGGATCCTCTCCTTTAATACAGGATTTTCCTCTTAATTTTGTACTGTTCCTAAGGTAAAAAGCTACAATAGCCACACTGACTTCCTAGCTCTTGATAGCCACCAGCAGCACTCTTTTGGTTATGGGTCAGCTTCTAAGGCCTGACTCTACTATGATTTGTAATACTTGGGTTTCAGAAACCAAAATAGCATCAGCATCCTGGCAGCACCTGCATTTAAGTCCAGGTTTATTGATGTCTCATGTATATTGATGCCAGTCTTCACCTGAGTTTTAAAGGCAAGCCCCACATAGTCCAAGGGGGAAAATTACCTACTCCTTCTCCCTAATTACACTTCCTCCATTGCTGACTGCGCTACCTGCATCCAAAAAAGTCCCCCTGCCTGCTTCTTTTTCATACAGTGATGATAGTTGATGGACACTGTTAGGGTTCCCTTCCAACCTATTACACCTCCTTCATTTCTACAAGCACAGCAAGATTTTTTCCAAGTCATCTCTGGTGGCCAGATGATCAAAACAAACAGCCTTTTGTTTTCATTCAGAAAGTCTTAAATCATGTGTGTTCTCACCTTATTGCCACAAATAAACCCCGTGGAGAAACTGCTGGTAAACAATTCAGTGATGCCTTTCAGGAGCTAATCCAGATTTTCCTCACCTTTATTGTTAGTTCGGTAGAGACTGTCATGCAGTCTTCTCTGAGTTTTCCTTCTTTGCTCTTTTCTGCTCTTAGTTTCTTGGCAGTTTGGTATGGGTTTTGCCTCCTATATTGCCTCCTATATTCAACCAATGAAATCTGCCACTGGGGTGGATTTATTGGAAAAGATGCAGGCTAAGAAAGGCTGAATTATTTCATGCTTTCCAGGAAGGAAAAATATATCTTGGTCACTCTGATATTGAAAGATGATTTATTTAGATTTCTGTGGGTCATAATTCAGCTCTCAGCTTCTTCTGCAGTTTCAGCATATGGAATGGGGAACATCTGCAGTCTCCAGATGATGTGAAGGAAATACGTTTTATCTTCCTATCATCAGTGCATCAGCAACAGGAGCTTCTTGATATAAATCTACTCCTGCAATGCTTCCTTCCTCTTCACTTGCCAGTTCAGTTCTCTGAAGATAACTTTGTTCAGGAAATGTCAGGCTGATATAAGCAGCTATCTAGCAACAGAGTGCCTGGAATTTTGCAAGATGGTGCAC
This sequence comes from Monarcha castaneiventris obscurior, assembly GCA_026261815.1. Lineage (NCBI taxonomy): Eukaryota > Metazoa > Chordata > Aves > Passeriformes > Monarchidae > Monarcha > Monarcha castaneiventris. The sequence goes on from JAMPIT010000467.1 coordinate 7,944,617, forward strand.
ATCAGCATCATTCAGTTGAAATGGATGGACTTTTATTCATCATCTTACTGGAGGGCAAAACTCTGGAAGGTTTCCCAATTCTTTTATTGGTTAGACATTTTGGGTTCTCTCTTGGACAGAAATCATTGTCATGAGAACCCAGAGTCTCTGGCTGTGCTGCCTGTTGACTCAGACCCCCACCTGGTCTTGGTCTGTCTTGTATGTGCATTGCAAACTCCCACACCTGCATGGAGAACTGATTGTAAACAGATTTGGGAACTCCTTGGAAAGAGACAAAGACAACACCTCCTGTTCACCCCCAGCCTTTGCTTTTACATCTCAAGGCAGCACCAGTCTAGCCCACCCGCTGGTGCCCAGGCTTGGCTGTTCTAGCACAACATGGGTGCTTGGAGACTGCTGAACTAACAACTAGTGACGTGTAGGGAGGGAGCTTCCATCATGAAGCTCCCCATATCCAAACCTGCTTTTCTCCTTGCTCTACAGAGTTGTTCTCAGAGAGTTTTATTTTGTGGTTGCAGCAAGGAAGGGCAGCTCAGGAAAGCACCATTTGGCACCTAGCAACACAGATCCTTCCTTAAGCTTCCAGTTCCCATAGCTGTACCTCTCCCACCTCCATGGCATTTGCTGGCACTGCGGAGAAGTCGTGCTGACCCAGAGATCCGCTCCTACAGATAGGTCCTGCACTTCCAGAGCAGACCAAAACATGAGCTGGTTCCCTTGAGAGCTCCTTTCCCACATGCCAAGCTGCATTTCTCCCCCATCCAGCTCTGTATGAGGACACCGAGGTCATCAGGATGATGATCTCCCTTTCCCATGAATCCTGTGTGAACCTGGGGGCCGCTCAAGCACCTGATATTCACGCTCTGCAGGTGAGTCCTGGCTGATACAGCAGAATCTGCATCCGCAGGTTTCTGCTGAGGAGACATTAATCACCTGAGAAAGAGCTGGTCTTCCAGGCTAGTTCAGCAAAGCCCAAACAGTAACTTAGAATAAAAAAGGCCACAGAATAGCACATCCATCTGCCATCTGTGCTTGCTCTCTGAGGCTCTTCAGGTATTCCCGAGCTGTTCCCAGGCATCCTCCTGGCTCTTGGCTTAATAAAATGGAGATAAGTCCTAGCCTTCCAAGCCAACTCTCTGGATGCTTTTCCATCTCTTCTCTGAGCTTGGCCTTGCTGATCCATATCCTTCCCTTAAAAGGTGTCTCAGTGGAACAAGGGAGTGAGGTCTCATCAACTTCCACCATGTTGTCACAGGGACATAAGATAACTTGAATACCCCCGAGCCCCTGTTCCAGAAGCTTGTGTGGCTTTTGAGCCATGAACTGATTGATTCTGATCATCTGTCTTTGGTAGGTGACTGGGTGTGGTGAGGCAGAGTGGGTGTTTCTGGGAGCACTTCACAGTGCTTTGACTGCTAGACTTTCTTCCACACTCTGCAAATCACAAAAGTGCTTTGCTGCCTTTGGCAGCTATTGAAGTTCCTAATTCCCAGAGAAGGGAAGACGATCTGTGTTTTCTTACTACTGCTCCTGTGTCTGCAAAACAGCTTGGCCCATGGGAACTACATCACAGGCTGCAAGGGGACCAAGACTGAAGAGGTGGTGGGAGCTACCTTTCTTAACTTCAGACCTTTGGAGGCCTAAGTGTGATCACTGGAGTCACAGGAGAAGAGACTGGAGTTTCTAGAGATACGTCATTCCACCCTAAAATCAACACCCAAGCCAAATGATGGGGCTGGTGACATTTTGGAGGTTGCAGCATCTGTGCAATGACTTACACATGGAGTTTGGCCATCCAGAACACCTCAGTGTTAGCATTCGGGTGTTATGTGACATAGATTTGTTTTAAGTGTCTGTTGCACGTTTCTGAGACTTGTGGGAGGTGGGGTGGCAGTCCCAGCAGAGCTGCTGTTTTTGTGTTCTTCTTGGTGTGTGGTGTCTCCTCTGAGCCTCTCATCACCTGCAAGTATTACCAGCGTGCTCCCTCGCCAGTTCCTGCCAGACAGACTGCACCGGCCTGATGCCGAGACCCCACCAAAGCACAAAAGTTCGTTCAAAGTCCAAAGCATATTGCAGCTGGCTCTCCAGCAGACAACACCCTGGGCTGGTGGAGGGACTGGCTGGAGCCTCCATCCCCAGCCCTGGCTGCTCTGCCTCCAGTGGGTGCCAGATGGTCTCGGGCTGGGCGGCTGCCTGAGCTCACTGCCTGACCTCACCAGGGCGGTGGCCTCAGCAGTGACCCCAGCCCAGGCACAGCGCCTGGGCCGCTCCACTGACCACCCCAGCAGGGCTGGGGGCCGGTCACCACCGGACCGGGGGCTGTGCCTGCGACGGGAATGTAAACGAGCTGTTCTTCATTAGGCGGGTGAAAGCTCCTGGGCTTTTGCCTGGGCTGAGTCTGGTGGCCTCTGGGGAGCTCAGGAATGCTTTTGCTCAGTTGTACTCTCCAGCTGCCAAAGGGTGCGAGATGAGATGACACTCCTCGCTTTGCATCCCTTCCCTGCCTGCATCTTGAGAATGCAAACACAGTGGCTGTCTCTGTGAGCTGACCAGGAGGGAGGAATTTTTATTTTCCTGTCACAGCCACAGGTGCAAGTCCAGGTCAGGGAGGAATTTGCCTGCCCATACAGGTGTAGGTCAAGCATGTCCTCTCCTCTGGAGTGGCAGCAAATGGGAAGGGCAGCTGGGAAAAATACTCAGGGTTTTTACCAGCCAGGTACCTAAGAACAGAATTCCTGTATACACCCCATATGCAATGAGCACCTCTAAACAGAGATGGCGGAGTTTGGGGCAGAGGATGGACTGGGCAAATTCTCAGGGTCTCCACCAGTGACGTTTGTGTTGTTCCTGTGCTAGAGTTTTAGTTGAGATCCCCATTAAGTCTTTCTCCAACACCTTCCTGCTTAAGTGGTGTATTATGTTATGTCATGTAAATATGCTGTAAATAATAATGATCATGATAATAATCAAGACGGCTGTTTAGCAGGGTTGTGCTGTGGTTGTGTATGTACTTCTTAGGTGCATGTGGCTTTTGGGGGTGGTGTTGAACAGGACAGCAAGTCCTCTGGCAGCAGGCTGTGGCTGTAACGAGCACGGATCATTTGGAGCAGCAGTCAATAGATCCTTTCTGCCAGAAACCAATGAAAATGTGTTACAAAAACTCAAGCCTCCCAGCCATTTGGAAAAAGCTTCGTGTTCCACTTGGTAATGTCAGCAGGCAGGGATGCAGTGTTCTCCCACACTCCACTCCCCAGAGTGAATGCACCCATTACCTTATTGGGAGCTCACATGGGTCCAAAGCGTTTGAAGCCCAAGAGCACCAGGCTGGGTTTTGATGCGGGGCAGGATGATGTGTAGTCTGCTCTGGGTGGTATCTGTTGATGACAGCAGGCAGCCAGACAGGAGCAATTTGTGGCTTCCCAGAAACAGTGGCTGGTATTTTGGTACTCCCCTTCCCCTCTGCAGGGAACGGTTGGAAATGGCTCCTGTTAGGGAGCTTCCTCTGGCTAGCCTGGAGTGGGGAGATGACACTGTGCCCTCAGCCCAGGGCAGAGGACAGCCCACACTCTGCTGTGGGTATCTTCTGCCTCCCAGGGCTCATGGATTAAGACATCAACAGCACAGTCCTTTTGGCCTGGCCTGGCTCAAGAGCCTTTCCAGATGCTTGCCCCTCTGTCCCTGGGACACAGCGGATCAAACCAGACATGAAGCCAAGAGGTGGCTCTGAGTTGAGTTCAGTCTCCTGCCTTGGCTGTAGGGTCAACATCCCTTTGAGGTGGCTGCTGCCCACGTGCCACCTCCAAGCTAGCGAGGCATCCTCAGCTTGGCCAGCAGTGTAATTCTGTTGTGTCATATATCTGTGCCAGTAAGCCTGGGGCCTCTACTGAGAGGTGATCTCCTCCTGAGTTGTGGGGAGAAGGACTGGAGCTGTGCAAGCCACCCACCTCCTGTTTCCCACTGTCCCTCATATGGGGACACTGAGTAGGGCCTTCCTGCCCATGCCCTATGCCCACAGGGATGCAGTGTGCTTTTTCTGTGCCTTTTGCCCCCAGAGGGGCAGCTCTGCCTCTGCAGACGGTCACCAGGCTGGCAGGTGGATGGGAGTAGGCAGAAAGGGGCTGTGTGGCAGGCCAGAACCTGACAGTGTAAGGAGGAACTCCAGCCTCCTTCCTGAGCCTTAAACACTAGTAGGGCTCATTTAGGGAAACTGGGCATTGCACCTGCCAGCATGTCCTCAGGCATGGAGGCACAGTGATGCCAATGCTGCCTGCCATGAGCCAGCCTGGGGGCAGACAGAGGTTAATGAATGAGTTGGTGGGTGAGGATGGGCAGGTGGGTGCAGGAGCTCTGGAGATGCTGACATGTATGTCTGGTCCTGGTGGCAGTGGGCAGCTGCAGGTTGATGTGGATGGGCCAACCAGGAAGAGAATGGAGGGGCTGCATGGGTGCTGTATGCCCCAGCTCTGCCTTTCCCTCTCCTCTTGGCACTGGGAAGGTCCCTTACCACCTGCCCAGAGCTTGTCAGGAGTTTCTGTCAGAGACCTCTGCCCTTCAGTTTGTCAAAACTGGCTTGTTAGAAGAAGGGGTTGTGTCAGCTTTGTTGTTGAAGGAAATTAGGCTATAAAAAATATTAGAGGGTGGAGGAAAGGGATCCCTTCAAGGCATCCATGGAGTTGTCACTGGGATATAAAGACCCAAACTAGACACCACTGCTGAGTCACAGATGAAGGAGTCCCATCACTTCCATCCCTTGTTGTATGACATCCCAAGTGTATGTTCCCACTTGAGGGGGAACACATGCATGCCAGGGACAGTGAAGGGGGTCAGTTCCAGGTGGTTTTTCAGCCCTGCAGAAAGCACTGGACTCCGGCAGCTTTTAGTGCACATCAGTTGTCTGCAAGAGTACAGGGCTCCTGTGGCTCCCATCTCTCCTTGCTGAAAGGGCTCCACATTAGTCCTCAGCTCACTCTGGCTTGCTGGCAGCTTGTAGGGAGAGGAGGGATAAGGTGCTTGCAAGAGGATAAAGCTGCTGACCATGTGAGCAGTCTGAGCTGCTGCAAAGACCCACTGCGTGACGAGTCCTGGGGACTGGACACCCTGTACTGTTTTTCTGACTGAATCCTCACTGCCTTGTACCCTTTATTTGTTATTTGTTTTTATTTGTTAGGATTGCCCTAAGAAGGTGTGCCTCACTTATTTGTTATTGCAGAGGTAATGAGCTGTGCCCCTCGTGTTACTGGGGGGTTGCCAGCACCAATGTGAAACCTCCCTCCCCTTATTACTGTAGGGCAGCCCAGGGAGATACTTTGGCAGCGCCTTCTCCAGCCCTGGATGTGGGTGCCAGAGGGGATTCCTGGGACAGAACACAGCCTGTTTCATTGCCATAAGAAGGGCTTAGTCACTGCAGGTGCCTCTGTTCTTCTTTCGGACCTTGAGTTGCCACAATATCTTTTGAGGCAAAGGATGTGCTACACCTTGTATTGTTTCATTCTCTGGGGAGTAATTCCCAGTGTACTCAATCTCTTTTATATCCCCTGTCTGTCATCCTCTTAGAGTAGAGGAGCCCTGATCTGTGCAGCCAGTTGAGTCCTGCAGGAAGGAATAAAACCCCAAGCATAAGAGCATCACGGGGCAAAATGGCAAAATGATCCCATCCTGGGGAGCCACGTGAGTCCTGGGGATGGTGCAGGGGGTTGTTTATGTTGCTCTGAGCAGTTAGGAGGGTGTCAAGTTGGGGATGCTGATCCAGTGCTGTTCTTGTGGAAACAGAAAAAACAAAGGGCCACTGTAATAAATAAGTGGCCATGAGAAACTTTAAGTTTTTTGCTGGGACAGTGCAAGGTCACCTTGGCAAGGAGGAGTAGGAGACTGGTACCTGTGGCTGGCCTGGTCACCCAGTGACCAGCCTGTCCGCTCGGTCACCTCCAAACGCCGCAGATGAGGTGTGTGACAGTCTGGCGCTGCCATCTGCCACTGAGCGTCTTGTCTGTCCCCCTCTGCTGGGCATCCTCAGGCATCCCTGGGCAGCAGTGGCATCCTCTTCACCTTTCTCTCTCCTGGTGCTGCATCTGGGCTCCAGGAAGCAGTCGGTCTGCAGGAAGAATCCTGTTTGCCTTGTTGGGGACATTTCTCTGCCTTTATTTTAATCCTGAGCCTTTTTCCCTCCTGTAGGAGGGGATGAGCTGGGTCTCACTGGGATAGAAGCTGCAAGAGATGCTGTTCAGGGACAGATTTCAGCTACTCTGATGCTTTTCCTTCTGCTGCAGTGAGTTTCCTCATGGTCACTTGCTGGTCCCAGCACGGACTTGTCATCAGCGCTGGACTTTTGGGGACCCAGGGGGTCAGGAGACTGGGAACCTCAGGAGCTTTAAACTGTATTCAAATTTAGTCAAGAAATAACCCTTTTTTACTCTGGTGGTTGTACTAAATGTCACAAGTCATCTAAGTTTAGACTGTCACCAGCTTGCTCCTATATATAACTGCACAGGGCTCCTGACTGCATCCTGCCAGCAGAGGTTATGCTGGGGGGTCTACAGGAAGATGAGTGCCGTGGACAGAACCTAAACATGGTCCCCCTTTGCTGTCAGTACCATTAGTGGCAGTCAGGCAGCATTGCTTGGCAGTGTTAGCCTTGGCTTTGCTGGCTGCTTGATGTGTGCCAGCAGATGGGAGCTGGTTTGGTCCCATGAGTGGGGCTGCAAGCTGAGGACCCGGGAGGTCCCAGTGTTTGTCAGCTGCATCTTTGGTATCACTGCTGAAGTGCCTGCCCAGCCACATGGTGGCTGTGCTGCATGATTGACCTTGGCTTTGGAGTTGTCTCATCTTCAAGTATTCTTGGCCTCTGCTCTTGCCTTCTCAGGGCAGGGTGAAGCATGAATTTGTTACTTAACCCTCTCAGCATGGATAAACAGGGGCTTCTCTGCCTCATTTATGTGTCATCTGGCCCTTCCTGGAGGTAGGATGACCCTCCCACTGGTCTTTTTTCATAAAACCCATTGATGACCCTTGTATGTAGAAATGCATCCTAGACCTCCAACTCCTCCATGCGCTCTAGACCTTCCTGTCCCGAGCTCAGAGGTCACACAAAAACCCTGTGAAGTCACACACAGTGGGATAAAGCCAGGGCTGTAGGCAGCAGCTGGTAAAGGGATTTCTGTAGTTATTTGTTTTCATCCTGCCTGGTACAAAGATCTCCTCTGGGGTTGGGCAGGAGGCGCTCTGTGCAAAAGCAAGCCCCAGTCATCTCATGGAGACCTGACAGTTTGGTGTCCCTTCCCTTGCAGAACGGGAGTCCCGGGAGCATGAGGAGCCGACCACATCGGAGATGACAGAGGAGACCTACCCGCCCAAGGCCTACCGGCCCAAGCACGGGCGCCTCTCTGAGCTCAAGGCTGAAGCCCTGAAGAAGGACCGCCGGAAGAAGCTGACCCTGGCCAAGTTCGTGGGCATGGCTGAGAACACAGCTCACCCTCGTGTCGTCATCCCCGAGCTCCGGCAGGAGTTTGAGCTGGTGGGTGCCTTCACCTTCCCTCCATGGGGCTCCCATGGTGATGCCTTCTCCAGCCACCTAGAAACAGAGACTAGACAAGAGTAAGGGAATAAAGATAGGTATTTATTTGAAGGGCCTTCAAGGTACACCCTGGGGGAGCCGGAGGCTGCTTCCATAAAAAATGGACCCCAAGATGGACGACAGGTCACGAGTTCTTCACACCTTTATAGGTTTGGTTCATTTGCATACCACGGTTAACTCTCCAATTAAAGCCCCAGTTCAATGATGTAACTCCCCTCAGTTTGCTCCCCCCTTAGAGTCTTTGGTTTACACATTTTGGGCCTAGAAGAGCCTGGCTGTCCTTGAAGGCAAAGCCTGGAGAGGCTTTGTTATGTCTATCTTGCACGAGAGAGCAGAAATTACAGGCTACAAGGAGCTTAGAGTTACACTCTAAGCGGCACAGAATTTGAAAAATACAAAAGTTAAAACCTAAGGCATCAATGGGAACGTGACTGTGGGAGGGCATTTACCCCAGGGAAATGGGTACTGGGGGGGGGGACCTGGGGGCTTTTGCAGCTGGAAGGTTCTGCGAGGTGCTCCCCTTCTCACATTTGATATCCCTGTGTGCAGGGCCCGTGCCGCAGGCACATGGAGGCGTCCCTGCAGGAGCTGAAGAGTAGCCAGCGTATGGTGCCCCGCGCTGTCCACCTCCCCAACTGCGACCGCAAGGGCTTCTACAAGAGGAAGCAGGTAAGATGTTCCCCACGCAGGAAGGCTTTTCTCTGCTGCTGCCTTGGGTGGGAAGGATGGAGGTTTTTCCTCTGCTGGGTTGGTTGGGATGTTGCTGCAAGCATCTCCAGACACATTTCGTGGTGGGTGGCCTTGCTGATGGCTCCAAGTGCTACCTGCCCTGAAGCAAGCATCCTGAGGGAGCTGATGAGGGAGGGGGAAAAGTCAGAGAACCCTGGGCTGGGGTACCAGCAGGGATGGGGATGTGCTTAAAGCAGAGAGCAGGAGCCAGATCCTACCCAGGGGATTGCACCACTGGTGTGAAAGGGGCAAGGCCTGATCCCCAGGGAGGGAGCCACAGTGTCTGGTGGCCAACTCCTAATCTCTGCTCTTGGGTGTCTCCCCAGTGCAAGCCCTCCCGAGGCCGGAAGCGTGGGTTGTGTTGGTGTGTGGACAAGTACGGCATGAAGCTGCCGGGGACTGACTTCCTGAGCGGAGACCTGCAGTGCCACGCATTTGACAGCAGCAATGTGGAGTGAAGCTGCATCCCCTCCCTCCGCCCCATCACTATCTACCCAGACTCCCTTCCACCCTCCCCTCAGCACCTCCCCACACCTGGGACTCCAATTCCTTTCATCTCATGTAAGACGAAAAAAGAAAGGAAAAGAAAAAAGAGAAAGGAAGGAAAATGAAAAAAAACAGAAAGGGAAAGAAAGAAAGAAGATAAGTAAGGAAAGGAAAAGTAAAAAGAAAGAAAAGAAAGAAAAAAGAGAAAAGAAAAAAGAAAATGAAAAAAGAGGAGAAAAGAGAAGAGAAAAGGAAAAAAAGAGAAGAGAGAAAAATAAACCCAGAAGAAACTGAGGACTCGGAATCTACAACAGCCTTTTGACAACAAGGACTCAGCAAGGAAAGGACAGAGCCAGAGACAAACCAGCTGTGGCCACTCTGCCAACCTGCACCTCTCCCCAAGGCTACCTGCACCCCTCTGCCACAAGCAGAGGTCACCCTGATATAGGAAGCTCTCCAAGTTGGTGATTTTCCAGTACGGGTTTTGGGCAGGTTCATTTTTATTTTTATATTTTTTTTGTGTTAGCTAGTTGATTTCTGAAGGGTCTTGAGAGAAAATCTTGCGGCCACCAGCATTCCCCTTGCAGTCCTCCAGAGTGTCCTCCCCATGTTGCTGGGATTCACTTGAGTTGATTTGATTCCATCTCAAATGACTGCCCCCATTCCAGGCAGATTTCAGCAAGGGAGGAAGCATGACACTGTTGGCGTTGTGTCTGGAGATGAGCTGGGGAGGGAAACACAGATCCTGCAACGGCACAAATACCCCCAGAAAATATCTGCGGACTTCAAAGAAAACCATCCCAAAAGGAAATACAGTCTTCCCTATCCAGTTTGTCTTGAATGGAAGGTCAGAAATCTTTGTGGACAAGCAGGACTCTTGACCTTTGTCCGTCCAGGTGTGAAAGTGTATGCATGTGTGTGTGCATTGACGTGGCTTTCCCTCCTTGCAACACTTCACCTTTAAATCTGGAGGTTTCAATGTAATATGCAATTGGGGGATATGCTGCCCCTCCCAAAAACAAATAATAACCTGCTGGATTAAGCACAGAAGCAGAGTTATGGAGGAGCATCGGTGCCTGTGGAATCAGGGCCTCATCAACACTGAGGGCTGCATCACTGTTCAGACTGAAGTATCCCTACATGGGGCAGGGGAATCAGGGCCAAAACTCTTCACCACCCTTTGCCACCACAAAGACGACCAACTATGGAGTTTTGTTTTTTTTTCCACAGCCAAAAATGTGGTTTGCTCCAGGGGAAAAAAAACCCCAAACCTCCACTTTGTTTCATCGTGGTTTTTTGTTAAGGCTGGTTTATAGCTTTCCCTGTGGGTAGGAAAACACCAGTCTCCATCCTTTTGCATTGAGGATACTGCTCATGTTGCCACGGCTGATTCCCACCCTGCAGTAAGATCCTATGATGGGCCCTTGCCTTTAACCTGGGACCCAGCTTCTTGTTGAGTGACAGCAGCCACCGCACCATGGAGACCCACTGCCTTGGGCATGCTGGGACAGCCCTGGGCTGCCTTCCTGACTCATTTGTTGTTTTTAATGTTTGCATTTGATTTTGGGACTCTTGCCTCTTGCTTATCCATGACAAGGGTCTCCACGATGTTGGTGCTGGAAGGAGATCCTGCAGCAAAGGGAAGGAAAGAAAGGAAAGGAAAGGGAGCTGTGGGGTCTGGGTGCTGTGGTGGGGAAACACACCCACTGGGAACCACATCCTACTGCCACGGCTGGAGCTGGCAGCCAGCACTGGCCAAAGGACACAGCTGATCTCAGGGGGAAGGTTCCTGCACCCCCAAATCCCCTTGAGCTTCCTGGACCTGGGCAGAGAAAAATGGAGGTCCACAGCACCACTGGGGCCCCACCAGTGGGGATGAGACAAGGGGGATTCAGCACTAAGGGGTTCTGGTGAAGGTTTCTTGCCCTCACGTGTTGGGAGCCCTCATAGCCTCCCATGAGATGACATCACTCCCCTAAGCACCCCGTGGGCCCCCCACCAGGACGTTACCCTGATGGAGGGCAGGACTGGACACCTGTGTTTATTTCCCTTCAAGTGACAGTGGGGACGAGTTTTGCCAATGGACTTCCACGGAGACCCAGCAGAACACATTTCAGCCTGGGGACAAAGCACCTTGCCGTGCTGAAAAGAAGGAAGCATGCCACCAAATGTAGATCTGCCCCCAGAAAAACCTGTTGGAGTGGGGTAACCCCCATGTTGCTGGAGGAGACCATGGTGGGGGCTGAGAGAGGGACCCCTCCAGGCTCTGCAGGGCTGATGGAGCAGGGTTGGTTTAACCAGAGTGGTGGGTTAATGCTGGGGTGCAAGTGGGGTGCAGAATGGGGTGAAGATGGCAGGAGGAGGAGGAGCCTGTGCTAACCCCAAGGGCCACTGGTCACCATTGTTGACACTGTCCGCTTGCTGATCCCTGTGCAAAACCTCCTGACTGTTATAGGCCAGTACCACCTTTCCCAGGACCCTTCCTTCCTTCTCTCCTCTTTCTTGCTTTTTTTTTGTTTGTTTGTTTGTTTTGTTGTTTAATTTCCCAAAACTTGAAAGCCTTTGGCTGCAGAGAAAGAAGATGTGCCTCCGGGGTGGGATGGGAGCAGGCGGAGGGCAGCAGATCCCCATGGACCTTGCCTTTTGAGGAGGATGCTTTTGCAGGGTGTGGGTTAGCTCACAGGGCCCCATGGTGGTGTTACAATGAGGCCACCATGGGCACTGGGAAGGGGATGCAGGGCGACTCTCTGTCCTCTCCCTACAAAGTCTACATGGCCCTGGGAGCCCAGAGTACCAAAATCCATCCCACACAGCCTCCCTCGCCCCTGCACATCCCATGCTGGGATAGCATTGCCTGTTCTGTCCCCACAAACCTGGGGGGAGGATGATGGGCATTTGGATTGCACCACCCTCACCCCTCAGATCACCTCGGCTCCCAGGACGGGGCACCAGGTGACCTCCCCCAGCTGCCCACTCCCTTAAGGATCCCCAGCAAGACGAGGCTGTTTACAGGCTGCACTAATATTTAGGACCGGGGTTGGAGCCTGGGTCAGGCTGGGAATGAGAGTGACTTCAGGAGGGGTTGGTCACCCTCTGGGGTGGCAGTGATGAGGTGCTCCCGTTCTCAGCACCCAGCAGCACCCCTTTGCATTTAGGGTGAGAGAACCAAAAGGGGCAGATTTGGAAGCTGGGGAGGGTTGGGGCACACCAGGAGATGCTGGTAGTTTATGCATCGGGGCTCGTGAGGCTCAGGGGTCTCTGGCTATGGTATTTGCGCCGAGCCCACATCAGTATCTAGGATGCGAGCTGGGAAGGAGAGGACAAGTATGGCTCAGGACAGCCCTTCCACCACATCTGCCCTGGGAACGGCGCTCAGTGGCTGGGCTGCCCCTTGTCTGTACTGCAGTGGGCTTCGAAAACCACTAGTACAAGAGCATTTTGCACTATTTCTCCGCTCTCTCCCCCCTTCCCCTTTTCTCCACCTTCCCCATGAAAATTATTCTTTGCTGTTGGTTTAGTTTCCTTTTTTTTTTGTTTTGTTTTGTTGTTGTTGATGATTTTTTTTCCCCCAAATGGAGCATTGTATATTTAAAGAACCATCAGTTCACCTCGCTTCCAGACTGCTGTCCTGGCCCTGGCTAGGAGCCCTGCCTGCTGTGGCCCCCTCCCCAGCCCCACTAGCCCCCGCCACTGCCACCGGGACAGACGTCACCACGCACGTTACCCACCGTTCTAACACAGTTGTTAAAACACACCAGATTCCGAGTTTCCTGCCTGGTTTTTATCTTTAAGCAATACTCACTACACATTTTACGGTAGCTTTTTATAGCTTTACATACATACGGTAGCTCTGTTGTTTCGTTTTGGTTTTGTTGTTTTGTTTTTTTTTTTTTTCCAGTAAACAAGAAATACTCATAATCTTACTGGTGGGAAAAAAAAAAAGCAGTTTGTGAAAAACTGACAATGGAAGAAGAGCTTAATGCTCTGTTTAGCATTTTGTACTTAAAAAAAATCTCACATTTTATTAAAAAGTGAAGATTGCTGTATACTATTTATTCAACTTATAATTTATGTTACTCTTTGATCTTTGTCTTTTCTCATGACAAAGCATTTATTTAATAAAGTTATGCATTCAGTTAGTTTGTGCCTGACCCTTGTGGAGCATCTGTGTGCCGGGGCCTGCCAGTGAGCTGCTCCAGCCTCAAGCATCCCACGGCCACCTGTGTTGGGTCCCTTGGGGGGCTCAGCCAGCTCCACAAGGGTGCTCAGGGAGGTACAGGGCATGGGGTAAAATGGTGGCAATGCTTTAGGGAAGCTTTTGATACTAGAGCAATCTGCTAGGTTAGTGGTCAAAGTTGCAGGTTTAACTTTACAGCTTCTTGAAAGCAGAGCTACCATTTTTTTTTTTCTTTTAGAATTTTCTTTGCATGGATGTGGCCGTGGGGCACAGCACACACATTCAACTGGCTTACCAGGGTAAAGTACCTGGCAGGCAGTGACATTAAGCCCCTAAATGCTATCCCAAACTGAGCTCCACAGCTTGGGATCAGACGTGCTATTTGAGCCTAAACCTCTTGGGGCCGCTGGAAGATTTGCCCCGGTGTCCCAGTGTGCAGGAACATCCCTGGAGCTGCTCAGCCCAGCCAGGCCGTGGTCCTCCAACACTCTCTGGTAGCTCTTGGTGGCTCACCCCGCTGCCCTCCCCGGTGCTGGATCTGACCCTGTCCCACCGCCCAGGCACCCTTCATTCTCCCACTCATCCCCTGATCTCCCTCCTCCTGTGCTCCTCTTCCCCTCCATTCACCTGCCAGCATCACCCCGTGCACCCTGACCAGGGCAGAAAGCGAAATCATCCCCTTTGCCCCTGCACTGAGGACGGTGGGTTGCCACGGCTGTGCTAACACGCATCCCGCAGCCGTCCTGCAGCACATGGGGCGGGCACAGCCACCTTTGTCCCCCCATGGACACCCTGTCCCTCACGGACACCCCGTCCCTCATGGACGCCCTGTCCCTCACGGACACCCCGTCCCCCATGGACACCCCGTCCCTCATGGACGCCCTGTCCCTCACGGACACCCCGTCCCTCACGGACACCCTGTCCCCCATGGACACCCCATCCCTCACGGACACCCCGTCCCTCACGGACACCCTGTCCTCCAATGGACACCCTGTCCCTCACGGACACCCCGTCCCTCACGGACAGCTACGTGGCTGAGCGTGACCCCTCAGGCTGCGCAGGCGGCAGGAGCCGCCACTAGGCGGCGCCACGCCCCGCCCCCGTTACCCTCAGGGCCCGGCCAGCCCCAGAGGCCCTGGAATTGGGCTTTCCATCCAAAAAGTTAGTGCTGTGCCCCCCGCCTTCAGCTACGGGCTGATTAATCAGCTACGGGATAATTAATCACACCCCTAAGAACAGCTGGAGCTGTATATGCGTGTCTAGTTAGCTACAGGTGCACACAGATACATACATACATAATGATGTGCTTTATATCAAATATCATTGTTTATATTATACTATTGCACAGGTTTTTATACTAAAAATACTATGGAAGAAATTCTTCACTGTGAGGATGATGAAGTATTGGAACAGGTTGCCCAGAGAGGTTGTAGATAACCCCTAATGTGGGAGTGCTCACAGCCAGGTTGGATGTGGCTTGGAGCAGCCTGGTCTAGTGGAAGGTGTCACAGCTTCTGTTTGTTCCCCTCCAGCCCTTGAACCGGAGGGTGGCCCCAGGCACTGCTGGGCTCTGGGCTTGGGCATTTCTGTCACTTCCAGTCCTCTCTGTGCAGCACCTGGCTTGAAGCACCCTTGTGCCCAACCCTGCTACTCGGCCTCCCCTGCCACGGCCTCACCTGAGCCACCTTCAGCTCCCCCCAGAGGCACAAACAGGATATTAATTTTGCTGCTTTTCCCATGTTCTTCATCTTACATTGCACCCCCGCATCGTGCCTGTCCTCTTTCCCCTCCCCTGCAGCCCCATGCGCTCACTGCCCCCTGTCCTCATACAGTTTCCTGGCGCTCCTCACCACCAGCCAGCCCCTCAACATGTGTCAGTCCCAAACTCCTGGCAGGGAGTACAAGAAAGCAGAAGGGGAAGAAGCCCAGTGGTTTTGCCTCCCTTTGGGAAGTCCAAAGGAAAACGACAGCCACCTGGATGCTGGATGTTGGGGCCAATACAGGCGCTCTCCTTCAATGCTGCAATTTTAATTGAATGGAGTATGGGTTGGTTTTTTTTTAATTATTATTTGCTTTCCTATGATGTCCAAACATCAAGCTCTACTGTCACGCTCCCTTTGGCAGCACTTCGCACCCTGGGAGAAGGTGCAGGACCACTCTCCACAGCCCCATGAGTGGAGCAGCTCAGCCAAACTCTGGTTGTGCACAAGCCTGTACCTCCCTGCACCTTCCCAACAACTTCACAAGGACCCATGTGTATAGCAGGAATATAGCCAGGCAAAGGATGAGTGACACCAGTTCCTCCCTGCTCACACAACCAGGGCCAGTAACAATGAAAAGATCAACTCCCATTACTGCCTATCGGCCATGGACAAAGGATGAGGAGGGACAAATCTGTGTGATGCATCAGGCAAAGAAACTTGGCCTGTGAGCACTGTGGAAGGGAAAGACAACAGTTTTCTGGCATCCTATATAATTTATTCCAACTTTATGTAGCTCGGCTTTTTCAAAAGAAAAAATGGCAAATGCATAAGAAAACTTCCCTATTCCTAAACAAAAATTACAAACCAGATGAGAGCCAGCATGTGCAAGTTTTATATGAAAAAGCAGAACACCCTCAGATGTTAACAGAAAACAGGTAGCATCATTTTTACAGTTACTTGGTTTTGCACGGAGGTGTGTTTTCTTCTTCTTTCATGTGCTCCCATTCATACACATCCACATGTACCCATCCCCGACTTTCCAAAGGGGATCCTTCCCCTGTCTCTCAATGTCATGTCCAAACCCCTGCAAAGTCATAAGGACCTTAATTTACAGAGCCCACCTGTGCCCTTCACACTTGGGATCTGAAATGTGAGTCTAAGAAGGGGGACAAGAAACAACAAACCATTTAAGGAAAGCCCAAGACTTTTACTCTAAGGAGAGGGTTTTTGCAATTGCTCCAAAAAGGACATCCATATTTAAAAAATAAGGAAGAAAATAATAAAACCTCCTTGCTTAGGCAATGGGGAAGTTATTTATTCTCAGCATCATTGTGTTCTGTACAGAAAGAAATCAACAGGTGAATTAACAGCAGAGACACATCTCGTCAGCATGTCCAGCACAAAACTGCTCAGAGCACCTGGAATCACTTGGATTTCATCTATACAAATGTGTATGTGGGCAGAGGTGTGTGTGTGTGTGTTCGTGTGTGTGTGTGTGTGTGTGTGTGTGTGAGGGCCTTTACAAAGCAAGATATATACTGTAATTTACTTACAAAAAGAAAAAGTTATGTGCTGAATAACAGATGCTCACTTCAGTCCCAAGCAAAAATGGAGGGACAAGGGCAGCTGCTTGGGAACGCAGGTTTTAGATGGTTTGGTTTGTTTTTTTTCCTATCTAGAAATAAAGAAAAAAAATGAATGAGAGAAAGAGAGACATTCCCTGGCTTGTTATCCTAAATCTACACAGGCATCCTTCCACCCAGCCTCAGCAAGTTCATTTTAGCTCCCTCGGCATAAGCTGATCCTAAGAAATACTGTGCAAAAGCCCTTCAAATCCCTTGGAAAAGCAAGCATTTAGCTTTGCTGTCACCCAAAGGCCCCATGCTCCTGGACCAGAGGCTGAAGCTGGGTCCCTGTGGAGCTGGTTGTGCCCCAGCATGAGGAAAGGAAGCACCCAGGAGTGTTGTTAGGGGGCAGAGTGGCAGCTGTCTCATCTTTAGCCCTTTCCCTCAGCCTATCGCTGCTGCCTCCTTGGGGAGCACATCCCAGCTGCGGTGGTACGTTCCAGCTGGGAATCCAGGGTCTTTCTTCCTTTCCTCCCTCCCATACCACATCCCATGCCAGGACTGATGGCTGGGCTGGGGCACAGGGGATTGACTGGCAGGACACAAGAGGCAGGTGACAGTATTTACAGTCTTTGGTCTTGGGGAAGAGAGAAAAAGAAGGGAAAAGGCTGGGCTCTTTCGGTTTTTTTATCCTCTCCCATCCATAGCAAGGGGTTTTGTCCCCTGGGAGGGGGCAGGGAGCACACGGCACTCTGTGCTGGAGGGTGCAGAAAGATGCCACGAAACAGCAGGGAGGGCAGGGCTGCAGGGCGAGGAGCAAAAAAGACCAGTTCTCTGGTTTATGTTGGGTGAAAGACTAAGAAAGCAGTCCCTTCTCCTTGCAAACCCCCTACCGCCTTTCCCCTCCCATCATCCCTCCCCTCCCCAGGAACCAGGCAGCTGAGGAAGGAGGGCAGCACACAGGACCCAACCCCAGTCTCTTCTAGAGCCTAAAGAGACACGCTGAAACCCATGTAAAATCCAGCACTGGGGCCACAGTGAGCCACCTCCAGCCAGCAGGATCACATCTGTCTACTGGCTCCGCAGGGCGTGTGCTCCCCGGTCCTCCTGCTCATGGGCTGTATAGAAGAGGTGGCACTCGGGGTCCCCGCGGATGGTGGGTGCACCCTGGATCACCTTCCCATGGATGGGGTCCACGCACCAGCACTCACCACGCTGCCCATTCACCGACATCTTGCACTGTGTGGAGAGGAACAGGACAGGTGTCAGAGTGAAGAGAGGGACAAAAAAACCCACTTCCCAGGTCAGCTAGCCCAAAGACCCAACACTGACAGAGCTGGGGTTTCTCTGAGGCCCTAGAGCTGGGGCACTAGTTTGGATTTAGGCAAGATCCATGGGATGCTGTACTCAAACCCCCCAGGGCCTATGCTGCACCAGCAGTGTTACTCCAGCAGTCCAGTGTGAGGGCTGAACCTCTTTCCCCAGGGGCTGTGCCAGGCACCAAGAAGCCAATTTTAATGAACCAGAAGGACAACTGTCCCTGAAATGCATCACCCTTTGCCAACTGTGGATAAAAGTATCCAAAGAGACAA
This sequence comes from Monarcha castaneiventris obscurior, assembly GCA_026261815.1. Classification (NCBI taxonomy): domain Eukaryota; kingdom Metazoa; phylum Chordata; class Aves; order Passeriformes; family Monarchidae; genus Monarcha; species Monarcha castaneiventris. The sequence goes on from JAMPIT010000467.1 coordinate 7,962,439, forward strand.
AGATCCCTTGGGACAGAGGGATGAGGCACACTGACAGAGGAGCTGTGTAAGATTCTTCTCACCTGCAGATTATGCTAAACAAACATGATATCAAGGCCCACACAGCCAGACCAAACACAGATTCACTAATCTCAGAACAGAGGTAGGGACCATGGTGCATTTGGACCTGGACTCTTGTCCTCCCAGTCTTGTTAGAGAGAAGTTTCTTGGCCTAATGGTTATTGTCCTCCTCCTGCCCTGCAGTGCTGCAGGCACTTTGAACCTGATGTTCATCCCTCCATCCCCAGCAGATATATTTCTGAACAGGATGTAGTAGGAGATGCAGAGGTTACTCCAAGCAGGCCAGTGCAGGCTGACCTCTTCCCCAGACACAAGAAACAGCAGAGATTGGGTTTTTTTTCTGTAGCACACAAAGCATCGCTGCAGTGTCCGGGCTCATTCCCCAGACAGGGCTCATCTTACAGGCAATTTGCCAGCTCTGCTCCATCCAGCCCTTCCAAGTGTGCTCATGCTGGGGGATCCAGCAAGCCCATGGGGCTTTTCAAGGGGAGACAGGGTGAGAGTCCAAGTGGGACAGAGACATGAGAAGGGACAGAGGGAGATTAGCTCAGAGCATCCCATTTTTTTATTTAATGTTTCTGATCAAGGGGTAGAAGTAGCCCTGAGCCATGAAAACAGTACAAGTCCCCTCCAAAGGTTCATCTATAAGGGATGCTCATATCCAGGTACTATTCACAGGTGACTCCAGTCAACCCTGCACAAGCTGGTTGTTCTGCTGTTTTTCCTGGCAGTTTTTTCCCCATTCCTTAGCCACTGACACCTGGTGGTTTTGCACGGATGAAGCCAAGAAGTCAGAATTCAGATACACAAGTTGTCTGAGTCCTTCTGGGTCCCATAAATACCTTCAGAAGCATGCTGCACCCCAACCCCCACCTTGCCTGGAAGGAATCCCTCCTGGAGCTGTGGGACCAGCCTTGACTTGTGGAGGAAAACCAGTAAAGCGCAGTAGAAACCTTCCTGACTCCCAGAAGTGCTTTTTGCTTTCTCTGAAAGACTGGACAGCATTCAGTCCTTCTCTGCTTTTCTCCTGCAGCAGGGCCCAGATCGGACAAGACCTGGCTCAAGATTCATGAAAACAGACAGATAAGCAGCTCTTGTGGGGAAGAAGAACTAAACTGGTTCTCCATCTCTGGACTGCCCACAGCCATGTGTGAATGTGGATTTCATCTCCACTTGCAAACCTGCGGCTGCAGATGGGTGTGGCTAAACCTGTCCATGCCACGTGCAGCATTTACTGTTTACCCCACACCTCACATCATGTGCAGGGTATCAGCCCAGTCCTGAACTGTGCATGTTCTGTGTCTGCACACGGTGGGGACAGACAGTGAGCCAAGGGCTGCTGCTGGAAGCATAGCCAGCGCCAGAGCTCCCACTCTCCCCACTTACCTGTTTGAGATTGTACAAGCCATGTTTGTCACAGTTGGGGATGTGAAGGGAGTAGAGGTGCTCCAGGGGCCCTCGCTCATCTGGCAGTCGCATGGTGGATATGCGTTCTAGGACCTGATCCAGCTCCTGCTGACAAGGGGTCTGAAAACAGCCCAGAAAGTAGAAAAAAAAAATATATATCAGGACAATGGTACCATTCAGCATCAACACTGCAGACAATGGTAACGTCAGAAGGGATGAACACGTGCATCCCTAAAGACACAGGTTTGCCACTGGGTCCTGCTGCAGACTTCACCTCCAGGCACCCAAAATCAAAGTCATGCACAGACATGCACACCTCTCCCGTGTACCTGACATGGCCAAGAGCCAACATAATACCAGGTCCCAAGTCCTAGATACAGAGAGGAGGAGAAACCTCAGAGAGGCTACCATGGCTCCCACTGGTGGTGTCAAGTGACATGAAGCAGGGCTACTCCGGAGAGACCAGGAGGGTTTCCATAAGCATAGCCCAGAGCGCACACCTGTGATGCAGTTTTGGCCCAGAAGTGCAACTCAGAAACATGTGAGACTCCATGGGAGTAGAGAGGAAGACATGGGAATGGGAGTACCCAAAGCCAGCCTCTGCAGGTATCCTTCTTGCTCCACAGCAGCTCCCGGACAGGGCTTCCAGCCAAGGCAGTGTGGTTGAAATATGCCTGATGTGAGCCAAACTGAGTCCACACCTCTCTGCTTTTGCAGTGGGTGAGGTTTTTTTTACAAAGGAGCAGCAGCAGTGTGTGAGCTCTCAAAGTCGATGGTGCCTGCGTTTTATTTTGAACTTCTGTTTTGCCTAGTCCTTGGAAGGCATGAGGACTTTTAAAGCTCCTTTCTGTCCCTGTGCTCCCCAGATATTAATACTCTGTATGTTTACAGGGATGTATATTGTGGACCCTTTGGGGTGGGTTTCCATCTCCATCCCCATTCCCATTCCATCTAGTTGCCTTGATCAAGCTTCCCACTAGAGGGAAGCCACGGCCAAGAACTGGGTAACAGAGAGACAGGGACAGCCAAGAAGGAGACAGGGAGGACTTAGAGCACTCTCCCTGCTACCGGACAGTCACACAGCTCATCCTCGGGGCTTGTGGCCTCCCTTAAGTGGACTGGGGCTGTCCTGCAGCAGGCAGACAGCCCCGCTTCTGCTCCCTCAAATCCGTTTGGGCCATGCCTGCTTAGGGACAAAGGGTGTGAGAAAGCCAGTCCATGGGCAAAGGGCATGCCTGCACCCCTGCAGAGGTGGGTGTTGAGCCAGCAGAAGCCCCCATTCCAGAGGTGAAGCTGAATTGAAAATAATGCCTCCTGACCAGCACATCAGAGTTCATCAGATGTTCAGCACCAGCATCAGGCCAAAAATGTTTGCTTTTCCTCTTTTGCTTCTCCCTGCCTTTTTCTTTCAATTTATTTTTTCTGTTTTTAAGACAGGTTATTGCAGATGCCATTAAGGCTTTGCATTCAGCATTTCCCAGTGAGCCCACAACTGCCCCCCTTAGTTCCCCACAGCCCTGCCCTCTCACCCTGCCCGTCGACAGCCGTGACTTTTTGGAGTCCTCATGGTTGTGATGGGCCTTGCTGACTTTGCCCATCTGCCGCTGCTGCTCGTTCACCTTCTCCCTCATCACTGCCAGCTCCTTCATGCCTGTCTTCATGGGCTTCCTCCCTCCAGCTCCACTCAAGATCCCCACAGTGCCATCCACGTGGTTCTCAGCAAGAATGCTCTCGGACCGGTCATCACCATTATCTGCAGGAGACAGGGCAGACAAGGAAAGCGTCCAGCTCAGTCAGGCGCCGCCTCACGTGTTCATCCTGCCCTGGATCATTTTCAGACATGGCTGGTTACCAAGCCATAAAATCTTTGCATGCAAAAATTTTAAATTGCATTAGCCCTTTCATCTGGAAGGTGAGAATAGATCCTTTCATTCTGGAGTTATTGCCACTCTAAAAGACGGTTTAAAGAGCAGAGGAAATCACTTCTGGAGAAGTTCTTTCTGGCTTTTCTGTGACCTTCTAAATTACTTCCCAAGAATGCAATTTTCCCATCAGAAGTCCAGTTGGGTTAGAGATGCCAAGTGTACTTCAGCACCAACACTTAAAAGCACAGTGATTAGCAACAATATCTTGAGTCCATCTATCATCCCCCAGAGTATCTCCAGGAATACTTACTCAATATTCATGTGCTAAAACAAATTCTCAGGCCTGCTTTCAAAAATACCTTGCCTCTGTTCTGTGTCCACCCTAACATCCTTTGGAGATCCTGCCATTTCAGTGATCATCATCCTTGCCATGCCATCTTTCCCATTGTTTGTCATACACTGTGTTACTCATTTAGCTTCTACCTACTTCTGCATTTGGCCACTTCTGCTGACAGTGGAACAGTCACAACTCCGCCACTGCTGAAAGCCACAAGATCCCAGCTAGTTCAGCCATTTCAAAATCAGTTAGCAGAAATCTGGGGATTTCTGGACTAGTTCCATCTCCTCTGCTGTGCTTTATGCATTTTCCCAATTTGCCAGGAATTATTAAGAGCAAACCTTGCCATGGCAGGACACGATGGTCACAATGCTGCAGACACAAGTCTCTTTGGACTTTGCAGTGGCATTGAGGACAGATTTCAGTTCATCCTGTTTGCTCCAAATGCCCAGAAGGTGACAGCTGGTCCCTCGTTGCTTGCTCTGATCTGGCTGAGCAAGCACATCTAATACTATAGCAGAATATAATATTGAAGCTGACCCTGAATTAAGCTGGGACTTGAAGCAAGACCTCCAGAGGTCCCTTCGAGCCCAAATTAGGATTGAACCCACACATGCACATCACCTCTCAGTGCAATAACCCAGGCCAGGTTTTATACATCTCTGTATGTATCTCTCCACATAAGACCTCTTCAGCAGCTCCACAGATACCACAAGGGGACAGACCAGGCTGTTCTGGTTGTGGTGACAAACAGGAAGTGTCTTTCTGTATTGCCAAAGTAGAACTGTAACACCCAACCTCCCAGCATCAGAATTCTCTCTGGCACCTCCAATTTCAGCTTCCCAGCATTATGGAACTCAGGCACTTCATCTAGAGGTAAAGAAATCATATCAAACTGTGCATGATGCAGTGCAAGCAATGCTTTAGCTCATGTAACAGTGCTTCATTTATGGATCTCTCCTGCTTCTCAGAGGACCAAGCATAAAGAGAATTTACAGATGTTAACAATTCCTTTTTTCAGAATCTGCATCACGACGTTTTGTTAGCCCTACTGTCATGACAGAGTGAAAAATTGTAATAGAAAGTGTTTTACTTCTGCCACAGCTTTCTAAGCTCTTTTCAGGTATTACAACCCCAAGCTCACAAAGGAGAAACTGCAAGAAGAGTTTTGTCTGAACTTAGTCAGCAAACATGCAGCTGCCTGATGCCAAGATGGCCCAGGTGGGCTGGATCAAAGAGCCATCCATCCCAGCCTGCCATTCATGAGAGACTACCAGCAGCTGCTTGGGAGCAGAAGGACCATTCCCAGTCTGTGCTGAAGACCAGCAGTAAAAGCACTTTCATGGCTGAAGACTGCATCTGACTTACAGGATTTGAAAGTCACCAAAAGACCCATCCCTCAGTGGATTTGTCCAGTATCTTTTTGAACTTCTTCACAATTTCCAGAAATACTAAATGCATTTGGTCTGCAGGTTTTTAGCTGCTTAGGTAGCAAATGAAAAGCAAGCATGGGGCAAAACCAATCTGGCACAGTCCATTACTTTCCTCAAGTCTGGTTCCAGATGAGAACTGAGACCAGGTTTGATAGCCAGATGGGAGAGCTCAAAGTCTAGGCTGCTATCTGGTGATTGCCATCTGGCCATCATCCTAGGAGTCAGGCAAGCAATATTTTGAGCAGGAATATTCTGTTTATACACCAGTCTCCCCGTTAATTAGAAACACAGAGTGAGAAGAGAGAGGCCATGAGGCTGCCTTTAAAGAGGATCAAATAAAGCACCATGAAGAGATGGGCAAGGCTGGCCAGGCCCTGATCCTCAACAAACTGCTTAGCAGAGTTTTAGCCTTCTGACCTCTTTTGTGCTCCTCTCCTTGGTGTCCCTCAAGCTGTCAACAACAGCAGAACAAGGGCAGCAGCAGGGCAGCTTTTCAGACACACTGCAGTCCCCTGCTTCATTCAGAAAAAGATGGTACAAACTGACAGAAAAGCAGCAAACTGGAAGGGATGTCTTCCCCCATCCATTCTCACTCCTTCCTGCCTCCAACTAAAATATATAGACATCTGCCCAAATAAGCACTGTGCTAGTAAATGCAGGCGAGCTGGTAAGCCTCTTGTCGGCTGATTCATTCACAAAACCTGCTTCTGATAATATTTTTGTTCATTTTTCTCACTTTCCAATGCTAACAAATATCAGCCCAAAGAAAACCACCGATGGGAGTGGAGTGTGCAAGCCAATGTGCATGAACACACCCAAGGATAGGAGAGATTGGTCTTGGCTCCTCAGGCACCATCACAGGAGCAAGACTAGATCAGAGGCCAGGAAGGTCTAGCTGCTATTGACTGTAAGTTCTCCTCTCCAAGGCCAAGTCAGCCATGGCGAGCCATGCCTTTGACCCTGCTGCCAAACTGGACTGGTTCACCTGGGGCTGATGCCAGAGCCCCATCACAGCTTTTCCCTGTCCCAAACCTGGTGCTGCTCTTAGGAGAAGCTATCCTGACTTGGAGCTTCCAGGGATGGATTAATCACAGGGGAAGGGAGATGAGACAGAAGAGGTTGGCCCCATGTGCAAAGCACCAGTGTTTCTTTCAGGACAAGCTGCATGCACAGGAGGAGGCTGAGCACCAGGTGTGATAGACCACATTTGAAAGAGCAAAAGGGCCGGGGAGCAACAAGAAGAGTGGAGAGATAAAGACTCAAGGTAAGGAGAGCACAGAGCATGCCTCAAGCCAAACAACCAGCCAGATAATGCTTTTTAATGCTGCCCAAAAGCTGCAAGTCATGCTTGTTTATGACTATCCATGAACTAATGACGCCACCTACCACCCCTACCCTATGGGATGGGCCAGTATGCAATAGCCTCAAGATACACAGCCCTGATCTGTCTGTCATCCTGGCCAACGCCTTCTTGCTGACCAATTTCAATTCACACAAAATGTATCTGTAAGGGAGTGGTGCCGAACTCCAAAACAATTGTTTTACAGTTCTCTTGTATGGCATGTGGAAAACATCTCCTGTGTTATTCTGGATCAAAAGGTAGAGAGCTTTGCACAGGGTGGGACAAATGTGGCAGGAATCTAAGCAGATAGCTGAAGTTCTCCTGAACACTGATGTAGAGTCCATGAAACACCTCTCTCCTTGCCAAGAAAACAATTTCTTTATGGCCTTTTTCAAGGAAAATTCCCATTGGCTTCAATGGGGCGAGGACTTGGCTGAGGAAAAAGCCTGTTCAAATGGCCATCAGTTAACGTCTGTAGGGAGCTGCACCGTCTCGCCAACATTTCAAAAGCGACTACCAATTTCCAGTGCTAAAATTTTCGGGAATCTGGTTTGAGACCTCTAGGCACCTCTGCCAAGACAGCTGAGAAACAGAGGGGCTGAAAAACAACCTGTCACTTCCAGAGCTACAAGAAAAAATGTACCACACCAAAAAAGGCGGCTGCCTCAGGTTAAAAATATATTTTTATCCCTTTGAAGAGCCCTGAAGCGTATCTGGGCTGCAGGAATGGATGGAGCCAGTAGCACTCACTTAGCACAGGAGGGCCAGGCTGTATCACGGGAGCACACACCATGCCAAGGACTGCAGCCACCCTCACCAGTGCTGCTCCTGCTCTCTCTGCACTTGCTTTCCTTCATCAACAGCTTGCCCAGAGGGTTTCACGTGCATTTGCTTATCTGCCCGGGGTGTTTGTACAGTGTTTAAATGCCGATTAAGGTCCCAGACCCACAGAAAGATTCACTCAAGTGGCCTTCAACACCCTGCCTAAAACCCCACTAACTGCGGGTCCCGGCTATGTCCTGGGCTAGACGGGGCTGACATCTCCCTTCCACAGCAATCACAGCCTCCGCTGGCCAGCACTTCCCTTCTGAAGACATCTAAGGGCTTTGGAGTTCATTAATTATTCTGAAGACAGAAAGGTGTTCATCCTGAATTACACAGGGTTAAAGAAAAAAAAAAAAAAAAAAGGCACAGAAATATTTGAGAGTGCTGCCCAAAGCCATGCAAGGAATATACGGGCAAATCCAGAAGCCCAAGTCCTGGCCTGGCACTGCACCATGCACAGGACTGAGCACACGTGGGGTTGCAGGAATGCAGCATCCATGGAGAGATTTTTCACCCTAAGCAGTGTCACCCATCTTATCTAGGTTTGGGGGGGGGGGTTTTGCCTTCAGCTCTTACAGCTTTTTGTGTCTGCAAGTTCTACCATTTCAGGATAATTTAAATGACTTTTTGCTTGCCACTTTTTATTTTAAGGAGCAGAGGTGCCTGTCCCAGGCTGCCGGGAAGCCAGTGCTTGTCCCGTGCCACCTGAGAGCAGACAGAGCCTTTAAGCCTGACCTTTCATATGCACAACAGCACCAGTGGAAGAATTACTCGTAGGAAGGTAGGGAAGGAGCAGACAAACCCCAGCTCCATGCCCAGTGACCTCTGTCTCATCAGTCTGCAAAGTACTTCTAGAAGAGCCCTGGGCAAAGGTGCAACAGCTCTGTGTGTTGTGACCTGGAGCTCAGAAACCTCAGAAAAACTTTGCCAACAAGGATTATACTGGCATTGCAATTTCCTCACAGCGGGAGCTGCCAAGAACAAAACCCACCCCTACACCCAGGACCTCTGGCCCACACCCTATGCCATAGAGGATCCAGGGTTTGCTGATTAGCAGTGCCAACCTGTAAAGCACAGAGCCATGGCACAGCATCCATCCACATTCAGCTGGCAGCAGAGGGAAAATGTGGGAGCACGGGTACGTGGTCTAGTCCCAAGCATCATCAAGCCAGTCTGGATGCAGCTGTCCAGAGGCAGATGAAACCAAAGCACCCACACAAGTTTCACTCTTCACTTTGCATGAAAGTGCATCTGGAAATGCCACAGAGAGAGCATGAGCAATGGGTTGTGTAGGAGAGGGGGCGATGGGAGAAGGGCACACATCAGAGAAGGAGCATCACCTACCCTGGAACAACATCTTTCACAGAGGGCAACCATGGATGCTCAGGGGAAGGGCAGAAGAAAAGACAATTACAGAGCAATTCCTCCCCAGCTCTCCTGGCCATCAGCAGTTCAGAAACCAAAGGTATTTCATCTAGACTGGGTTTAACAGCCAATGATAGACCTAAATAGGGAAAAAGCTGTGCACAACCCCTTCTGGATTCAAGTACAGGGACACCCCCATACTACTTCCTGTCCCCTCTCCTTAGCCAGCAGCCTGTTCTGCTTAGCCTCATCCAGTCCTGCACAGGAAACATGTCATGTTTAAGCTGTTGATTTGGTTGCAAAGGACTTACAAGCCCGGAGGTGTCTGTGCCACCCAGCTTTTGGGAGGAGTGGCCGGAAGACCAGACATCCCAATCTCTTGGAAACAAAGGCCACCATGAGACACCAATCACTTCAAAGTATCTCTCCATCTGCTGAAGAGCTCCCTGGGACCCTCTCTGCCTGCCTGCACTCCCAGGATTATTTCATCACACCAACTTGCTCAGTATCAGTGAGGAATTTTACACCACAGCCAGAAAACTCCTGCATTGGTCTCCAAGAGCTTGTTTTACCTCTGTGATAAGCTGTCCACAAAGCACTCTGAGATCCCCCCCTAGGGCTCTGCAAACACCCATTTTTTTTTTTTTATGTCATGAGATCTTTTCAGCCCATCTCTACCAGCAGGGAAGGCAGCACTGGGGAGGGAACAGCATGTTCTGGCCAGGGGTTGCTTAGCAAGCTCCTCTCCCTGCCCTGAGCAGCTGGCACTGAAGGGTGATCCAAGGGGCACCCAGTGCTTTCCTTTGACTCAGGCATCCTACAGGAAATGCTTTATGCTCCTCCAAAGTGCCAGGGACACTGACTCAGGGCAGCACAGCTCCCAGCAGCCTGCTTTTTCCTGCCTATTCCTGGTGGCTGGAGAGCTCAACTTTCCCTCCTTCATCCAGCTAGGTCCAGAGCCAGAGGAAAACCTCTTACCACTGCACAGTGCCCTGTAGCTCACCTGTGCACTGCTGCATGCAAAGCCCTCCAGCACCAAGGGAGAAGCAATACTGACACGGAGCTGATGTCAGATGAAGAAAGGAGAGGGACCAAGATGTCTCTTCCCTCAGGTTTTACTTCAGTCTTATTTTCTTTTTTTATTAACCACGTTTGTAGACTGGTTTCCCAAGGATACAGGACTTGTGCAATTACACAGCCTGCTTCTATGTGTTTCTGCATGTGCATATGTTTGTATGACTGCCCGTCTCCCTATTAGTTCTCCTCCCCCTCCACCTCCCAATATATCTACAAACACGTCAGCAAATGCCAACTGCATCTCAAACAGGAACACAATTTGCAAAAATAGTAAGTTTCCACCATTTCAGGAATATGTGCAACCAGGCTGAAGAGAGACAAAATAGCAGGGTTTGTTTTGTTAGCTTTCTTTCCAAATGATTTGACTGAAGGGCCATGTAGCACATTACCAGTCCACTCTGTGCATAAACCACCGCAGGGGAAGGTCTGCTCAGCCCTCCTCCTGCCAGCAGTGAGCCTGCACGTATGGTTTGCAACATCCTGCTCCCTCCTGCACAGCTGTTCACTGTGTGCCAACAGTGGTAAGTGAGAATGCTGTTCAGGACCCTCAAATATGCAGGGGATTGCTTCAAGTCCCTTCATTTACCAAGCTTCCACTTACAATCCTGCTTTTCTCTCACCACTTGTCCTGAGCACGGGGCTGCTGAGCACCCCCAGTGCGCACCTACAGCAGAGACACTCTGGACTTACCTAAAAGCTGAGGCTGAGGAGCCACAGGGTCTCATCTCATGGCTGATGACAGTGTTTTTGTGCGTGTACTTAACCTCAACAAGTGTGAAGGCAGCACGCTCAGAGAAAAGACCTTAACACGTTTGGAAGGTTTTGCAGAGTGAGGCTCGCTGAGCTCCCTGCCACCATAAAAGCATTCCCCCTTGTTAGTGAACCGTATCTCAGCCTTTTCAACACAGTTCTACAATTAGCCCTCTGCAAAGCTCCAACCTTCCCAGCAGAACCAAATGAATTAACTTGAAAACACTTCCAAGCTTAAATTAATTGCACTGCAGCTTCCCGATTTGACATTGACCCTGTCTGGAAAATCCCCAGAGTAGCTACTACTGAGTCATTAGGGGCTTCTGCCTGAATGAAACAAAGCCATTAATCTTATCAGGCCAAGTCTCTGTTCTCTTTCCCCAGTCACTCACATGCATCCGTGTGATCTTCAGGCACCCCAAAAAGCCTGAACCAACTTCTAGTATAAAATCAGCACCTAAATCCTTGGTTCCTATGAATTTCCAGAATAAAATCAAACCATAAAACCACCTTCTTCATTTCCTATAGGTTTAAGTGCCGTGTTTGAATTACCTGTATTTCCCCAATGGAAACATGGACTCATCTCTAACTCCGAGTCCAAATCTGCTGGGGCTTTTGCATCCCACAGTCCAGAGAATGCAAGCACAGAAGACTTTCCTTACCACAGCCTCCAGGAGGGTGCCTGCATGTTCATTACTATCTAGATGATCTCTGTTTGGCATTGGGCTGCTGCACGTCTCTTTCCTGCAGGAGAGCCAGAGGCAACCAGAATTACAGGAGCTGTGAATCTCAACAAGGCTGATTCCCAGGCATGACACCCTGCAGCCTGCCAGGAAGGGCTGATGAAGGACTTATGATCTAATGGACACACAATCCCAAACAAGAAACTCTTCACCATCACACTAAACATTTCTGCCTTCCTAACGAATTTTGAGAGAAATTACAGTGTACAGGATCTTTTCAGACTATTCTCCTATTTTTAAATTATTACCTTTTTTACCTAGTAATTTTTAAATTATTAGCAACAAGAAAACACCACATTAGCTGGAGATAGACTGCCAAACATCAGTTTGAACCTGCACAAATGAAAGATGGACCACTAGAAGTGCTCACATCTGTCCACATCTCCTGGATAGGGTGCTTTAGCCAAATACAAGACATCCTGCTTCAAGGAGAGGTGGCTGAGGGAAGTTTTGTGGGTTCTATCATATAAGACACTAAGGGAGATAGTCTCTGACAATGCCCTCTGCCTGTTCTGGCTCCTCAAGGAGGGACAAAGGCTCACCAAAAAGATGTCCTCTGGCTCTGGAAGCCCAGCGGCAATTCACTGATTTGTGAGTAACCATTTGGTGCCTGTTCACAACCCCCATCAGGACCAATGCCTGGTGGGGAAGTGGCTCTGGACATGGCATGACCAGAGGAGCCTATGGCAGAGCACTGCACCATCTGGGAAGGCTGTGTGCAGCACAGCCAGAAGTCTGACCTACCACCCTCAAGAAAAGTGGAAAAGCCTCAAAACCAGGAATAAAAAAAACCCAACCAAAAAAAAAAAACAACTCACAAAGCAAAAGACACTGAAAACCCAGAAAGATGCTTCACCCTGCCTGTGAGAGCCATCTCTCACCTATCTCTGGTATTGCTCTGCTCCCTTCTCAGCCACATTGGCTTCTCCAGTTATGTTTAGAAATGGAATGAACTTCAGTCATTTGTATTACTAGTTTTTAAATAACATCTCACTTTTCCAAAGTCAATTTTCCAGACAGCAGCTCAGTCCAGGGCTCCCCTCACCACCCATCCAAATCTCACTGCACATTTCCTCAAAGTCTGCCTTTTTCAAAACACACTATTATTACAGTAATTCCTTCCTACCTTCTCAGAAACTCTGCCAGAGCCCATCAACTACTACCACCAATGTCACCTTAAGGTCTGCTGGACCCACTGTCCCCGTGCAGCTGCTGAGCCACGCACCAGCCCTCAAAGCCAACCCTGTTTGCTTTTTCCTCAGAAACCTGCATTCCCCAGGGACAAAGCACAGGTGCCTCCAAATAAAACCAGAGCACTGAACCGTAAGTAGAAAGAGGGAGTATCTGCTGCAATTTAGTTGAGCCTTTTTTGCCCACCAGCATCTCCCAGCTGCCTCCAGCACTCACAGTCATTATCCTGCCCTCCTCATGAGGGCTATAACTTAGTTGCTATATCCCATATTGAAGCCACAAGTTGAGCTATTGCCAGATAGTGTTTTTTTCTCATTTGACATCCAAGCTAAGCAACATCACAGTTGTTTCAGGTTATGTCAAAACCCTTTGTTCATCTGTTCTTGGGGCAATATTTCACTTAGTTTTGCAGGCACTTTGCTCAATCTCTTTAAGCCTTGTTTTACTCTTCTCCCAGCTAGGGGCAGAGCTAAATTTGAACCCTTGTGTTCAAGTACTCCATGAGGGGGGACGGAACTAGCCGGGTCTTGCATGTGTATTTGTTATGTACATTTACTATTTTAGTATGTGCATTTACTGAAACAAGGCAACTGCCATTCTCTAAGCATAAAGTCTTCACTGATACAACACTGCTACTGAAATAACCAGGAGCTTTGACAAAATTCAGACTTTGCAGATTCATCCCACTGCTGACTGGCACATGCACACATGCAGGAACACAATGAAAGGTTTAAACTCATGGACACCCTACCAGAAGGCAGAAATTTGATCTGTAGTAACTGTTTGTGGCATACAGGGGCCATGCACATGCAAGTAATGCAAGTTACCTTTACGGTCCCTCAGTGACTTCCAACCTCCAGAGCCTACAGCATGGCCACATCCATGCCACTTGGCCTTCAGAAGGGGAAGTTTCCTGCCCACAGGTGGGAGGGAAGCAGTGCCAGGCAGCCTGCTGCTTCACTCTGATGTTGTTGCTTTGGTCTCTTGCCTTGATAGAAAAAAGGGCTGGATCTCATTTTATTTGAAAATGACTCTCTATTTTGGGCCACCCATGAAGTTGCCCAAATTCAAACCTCAGGAGTTTGCAGACTCCTGCTGAGCAAAAGGCAGGAAGAGAGAGCCATAAAACTGTGGTAGAGGAAGGAAGAAAAGACAGGGGAACATCAGTAGCTGCATTCCCAAGGAGGATGGAGGCATTGCAAAGCTTAAGAAACAGACCACCACAAAACAGAGTGATGGAGACAAATGTGATAAGCCAGCTGAACCACTGGAAAGGAAGCTGGGATGCACATCAGTCAGCTTTCCACTCAAAAGAGCTCCAGAAAGCATTTTGTGTACAGCCAACCAGCAGCTCACCACCAAGCGCCCTGATGTGCTTGCTTTACACCCGTTCTACACAGCACCCCCTTCTTGGTGGGACAATCTGGATACTACTTAAAGCCTTGGAAGAGATCCAGGCATGCAGCAAAGAGCCCTTGAAAAGTGGGATCCGCTGATACATCAGGTGGGATGGTCCCCAAGTTAGAGAAAACCACCCCTGCCTTTGTAAACAACCCACATAGCAAAACACTGAGCTTCTGCAAGGACATGCAGGGAACCCCCTGGCTTCAAGAATGACTGGCATTGTCACAGAGTTCAGCCCAAAGTGCCAAATGCCATAAGCTGGCTTGTGGCACACAGGTGCTTATGTCCTTCTCCAAACCAACCCTGACCATGGTGTAAGCCCGGCGTGGGTGAGCCTCCCCAGCCACAGCCCAGGCAGCTGCTCTGCAGCACGTACGGCTCACACTGTACTCTGCTGGTGTTGTACAGCATGCAAAAGCTTTCACCTGGCCTTCATCGATCATATTTTGGAACTCCCAAATTTTCAAAGCAAAACGCAGCAGTGATTTAAGGGCATGTAAGTCCCCAAGCACAGGGTCTGGGGACAGAGCTCATCCAGGGGGGCATTAAACCCTGCCAGGAGCCCTAAGGTGGGAGGCAGTCAGCAGGTGAATTGCCCTGGAGTGCTGTAACTCGCACTGCTCTCATACAGACCGCCACAGCTGGGAAGCACTGTAACCACAGCCATCCCAGAGGCAAGGGGGCAGGAGCCAAGGAGACAGTGGGGAACAACAGTCCCCAGCAGCTACATACCCCCTTTCATCAGTCCCCAGAACAAAAGCACTGCTGCACATCCCATCGGGATGCAATGGGCACCCACACCCACACCCACCTCCACCACACTTGGTCCATAAAGCTCCACTCATTAGAGCCACTGTTACCACATCTGTTAGTGCTTTAAAGCACATATATCTGGCTTAATTGAGCACTTGACTTTATTGCTGCTTAATCTGCATTTTCTGAACAGGCCTTGGGGAGAGGGTTTTGTGTGGATGAAGTTTGTTTCTTTTTTCATTCTTCCTTTTTAAATTTTTTTCCACTGAAATCCCACCTGAAGCAGGAACAAAAGCCACTGTGACAGCTGCTCACGATCTCTGGGGCTGCTTTTAGGAAAGTCTCCTCTCTAGACAATAAATCCCATCCTAAATATTCTGGTTTGTGTGCTTCAAAGCTGCAGACCTCGACCCCACCAATCCTCCCTTCCCACTCTGTTTCCCCAGCAAAAAATCAGAGTTAGTGGCAGAAGGTGGTGTACAAGTCAGGAAGAAAGAAAAGGATCTTGCTGCCCCTGCAGTCTCTGAAACTTTGCCTCTGCCAAGTTACAACAAACAGGAAAAGCAGAATCAAAACACAGCCCCCATGTCCCCTCCATCCACCCAGTGCAGGCTGTGCTAGTGCCAGCTACTGCTCACAAACAGTCATGCTGTGAGACTCCTCTGGCACATCCTTCCAGGTGGCCTGAACAACAGAAAAGCCCAGCTCAGGAAGCCTGCATTCGATGCATGCAGTGCTTGAATCCCTTCCAGAAAGTACAAGGGTCCTTCGTGCCCCCAGACTGAGGAGAGGTTACCTGAAATGCCCTTTGCCAGCTCCTATGCCGGAAGATGCCTGTTCCCCTGTGAAACCAGAAGCCAGGCACACAGTAGCTGGGAACATAGAGAAGTGCTGGCTGTAAAGTTGGCTGTTTTCCCACTAAGCCACCCCAAGTACTTCGCAGCCACTGGGAGAACAGGACTGGTGCCTCCTGTGGCAAGGAGTTAGGGCACCTTTGCTGGCCTGTGGCATCCTCCCATGCCCATGCCCAGCATCCTTCCACAGCTTTCAGGCCATGATACTGGATGGGCACTATCCCAGACAGTATTTGTCTCACTGCAGACTGAGGCTGAGACTGCTCAGCAGGCTGCCCGACTGCCACAGAGCACCAAATGCACACAAATACATTATGCTTGATACTAACACAGAATGCAACTCACACAAGCAGCCCAGGAGCTCTATACCTGCTAAAAGCAGGATGACCTCCTGAAATCAGGACTACTGCAGCTTCAGGGTAGGTGGCTGGATGAAGTGATCATACCACCATATGTCATGGCTGTGACACAGCAATCCCCACCATCTGCTTCAGGCACCCAGAAGGAAGCTCCTCAGATACACCACCACTTGCTTTTCATGCCCACCAGGTACACTCCCCACCCCCACCAGCCATCTCCTCAAGTGTCCTGCCCTGACCATCAGCTCCTTGTTCTCCTGCCCCCCACATACAAGAAAATCCTGTTCAGCCACTGTCACATCTTGGGAACTCTGGCTTTCAACTCTTCCAATGGAAGAGGCATCAATGTCCTGCCTGTCCCCCTCCTATGCAAATAAGGTATTTGAAGCACTGTCAGCTCTCCCAATGCCGTGTTCCACTATGCTGCAGTGCTGAGTCCATCCTTTATCCCTGCTGCCTGGTATCTTTTCTCAGATGTCTAAACACAAAACCCACCCTCAAAGCGAGCAAAAAGCAAGGCGTACTAGCAGCAGCCAAATGAGCTCCCCTGGTCCTTCCTGTCCCAGTCCAACAAGACTTCAAGCCCAGGAAAAGAAATATCTGAATAGTGAAATGAAAGAGAGTCAAAATGTAATTAAACTCTGCACTTCCTATCCCAAACTGGTAATAGATGTTCAGGCACTCTTGTTTCACTAGAGAGGAAAACAGACCTGTCTTTAACAAGACAAACTCTTCTGGATTCCTTGGCAGGAAGGTAGTGAGCAAATTACAATCTCTAAACCTCTCCCTGCCCTCTCTTCCTCCAGCACAGTTCGTATGCACAAAGCAAAGACACCTTTCCTATGAAAAAACCCCTCTTTAGGCTTTACAGCTGAACCCAGCTGGACTCCACCTGTGGGAACACCAAGTTATCCTCAAAAGGACACCCCATCTTCCAAAGTCAGGGAAGGCAGAGAATTTAGGTACTGCTGTACAACCCACACTGCCCCCCCTCTGACCAAGACAGAGAGAGGGGACAGCAGATGGCTTCTGCAGCACTGCTTCCCAGGGAAACAGGGAGCAGTCAGGGAATGAGCTGCTCCTCTGTGACCAGCAGCTGATGTCAGGAGGATTGTAATGACTGATCATCTCCTCTGCTTCTGGAAACCAATGACACAGGGACTTTCCAAGCCGGATGCTGCACACGGATCATCACATTTCTTAACTAGCCATATTTCTGTGAATTTCTGTACTTCCTTTTAGATGCCATTTATATAAAGGCCATTTCCAACTTCTTACAGCAGTGACCTTCATGGTTTAGTTCTGTGCTCTGCTTGATCTTTTCATGGAATGCCAAATGAAACTGAAAAATAGTGATCTTCTTGTTCCTGCTTCATAGCTTTCCCTCAGCCCACAGGAACAAGTCAGCAGAAAGACCTAAACACCACAGTGCTGGCCTTTATACCCCATTGAGACAGGTTTTGAAGACCCCTTAGCCAAGGGGTGACCTTCAGAATGCTAAGCGCACCTGCTGTGTGCCACACATGCCTCCAAAATCAACCACAGCCCTGGTGAGGGGCTGGGAGCCAGGACACCTCTTCTTTAAAGAGAAAGAAAAATGCCCGGCCTTTTCACAACTACAGAAGGTCTTGGCATGAGCTGAGGGCACAGGAACAAAGCCAAAGCACATGGAAAACAGCAGCAGCAGTTCTTACTGCTGCCTGTCTAACTGGAGAGCTGGGACACCACCCTAGTGCAAGGAACTCACTGCAAGCTCCTGGCGAGCTGCACAGGGTACCCTGACACAGAGACCCCTCCAGTGCCACCCCCAGTGCTGCCCCGATGGCCCCAGCCCATCAGTACTTGCTCTTGTCACACAGCAAAAGATGTTGGCCGAGGACCAATGAAAGCACCTTCTAATGGGATTTTTCAGGTTTCAAGGATATCAGTGTCTGGCACAGGCTGAAGTAATTAAGAGGACTTCCAAGAGACAATCTGGCATTGATTAACCAGCTATTTACCACTGAACATTCTAAGTCCCACTCTAAAACTCTGCACCAGAACACTTGCCTTTTCCTAATTGTTTTCTCCCTTGCCCCATCCCTGTCTCTCACAAAGTCCAGCTGTGGCCTCTCACACCACTCCCTCAGCCTCACCATGCTTTGCCTTGCTAAATAAACCATGATGTTGTCAGCCAGACTAAAGCTGAAAGGCTTCCTGAGGGTTAAAGGGAAAAGCATGTTGCTCTTGGCGAACAGATAAATCCAGTTTTCACTGAACAAGTCTCAAGATGGACAGCCACAGCCACATGTGCTTGCAATCATCATATTTACATTTGAGTCTTCCTACTGAACACAAGGGTAAGAAAATCCTTGGGCTGATCTCATTTCTACCAGCTTCATTTGGCTGATCCCTACACAGCCACAGATCTCTTCATCATCAAGTTCCTCCAGACCAGAGACATCCCTAACGCTGCAAGAGCTGAGTTAACAATTCATTTCACTACTACTCCCTCCCACATCACTTAGAAAGAGTGCCTGGAGGAGCAGCAAACAGGTCATGCTGGAGGGAAGGGTTTGTAGTCAGCAGCTACTGGTGGCATTTAACACCTCACAGGAGGGGTAATGCAAATTTTGTATTCAAAGACAGGATTTGTTACAGGACGAGAGAAGGTAGAATGGGCATGTCTAGTTTCAGGGCACTTCCACTCTCTCTCCATGTGTAGTATCACCAGCTGCTATGTCCTCCCCTCTTTGAAAGGGAATTAGGAAGGTCTTCCATTCCCAGTGAGCTCCAAAGGAGCAAAACACACCCAGCCTATGCAGTATGTGGGTCCTTCCCTGCAAAGCTGTATCATCTCTGCTCCCAGTGCCCCCACAGCAGCATGGCAGATGCATGAAAAGACCAGAAATTGGTGGGACAAGACTTTGCCTCTTTTGAGGTCTACAGAATACTATGTAAATTTATGGGGCAACATAAATATTTATTATTACGGAGGTGTAAGAGAAGAGGAGAATGGAAACTGCTTATCAATAATGAAAAGCGAAAGTGAATAAAACCTGTGGAGATAATTCCACACAAGTATCTCTCTTGTTCCTAAAATATGTAATGGAGCACCACAGAAGAAAGTAGGACAGATTGGTCAGGTGAGATACTAGAAAGGAAAAAGAGCAACCAGGGAAAATTGGACTACACCTATAGTTAAGTCCAGGAACACCAAAAGGAATTAACAACTCTTATAAATATGCAACTTTTACTGAGATGAAAACTACTGGATTAGACAAACAAGGACAATCCAAGTAATTAGCCACTGGTATAGTTTACAAAAGGGTTGTGATAGCGTATCATGCCGTGATTTTAAAGGCAAGTCCAAATGTTTTTTGTAGTGCTCTAGTCAAAACAGCCATTTACACAGCAAAAATCTGTGGTGTGAACTGGACGAGGAAGCAGGTTTGAGAACGGGACATTGTCCTTCTGGCTGTAAAGCTGGGAAAAATTAACCTGGGAGCATCAGAGATGGATGTCCTAAGAGGTGACCTGACACCATGTGGAATGATCCCTTAACCAAGAACCTCCACCAAAGAAAAGGGCAGTGCTCAGATCTCACCTACTGCAGTGGAGCTGGGAAGGAGGTCTCCAGATGTTGATTCCTTACAAAAGTGGCCTCAATCAGTTGCCACAATTGACAAGGTCAGCATAAATCCTTAAACTGGACAGAAAATGGAGCAGCATCCATACAACAGAGCAGCCCCAGAGATGGACAAAGGAACAAACTCTTGATAGAGCACCAGGTGGGGGAAAATGTGAGAAGTCATCGGAGAAGTCATCCAGACAAATTAACTTCAAAAACAGAAGAAGGCTGATGAAAATTTGGCATCAAAACAGCCATCAGCATCCCCGCCATGTTCCTAGAATGAAACTGTAAAATGAGCCATAAATAGTCTGAAGTGCATTTTGCTCCTTTGTCCCAAAGGCAGCACGGCCATGCTGGGGTAGCTTGGAGGTGCAGAGAAGCAAATGCTTAAAATGCAGCCCTCACTGAGTCACAGGAATAAATCAGTCTAGAAAGACCCACTGTAAGCTGGGGAAGATTGGAGGCCTTAAAGGCATGTGACACTTCTCAGTTTCTCCCCTACCAGCTTTTGTTTCATTTGCAATTAAAGTATCAGAAATGCCAGCTATCCTTTTCCCTGTTTCTGTCAGGGCTGTTAGCCTCAGGCAACATACCTGACACCTCCTCTTGAGCAAACAATTCTCTATCTCTGTTCCCAACTCTACCACATTATCTAGTCATTGGCATTGTATAAAGGCTTTGTTTTAAAGCCTTCCCCCACTTACCCGTTGCAAATATTCACTGTCGATCACTGCATCATTTGCCAAATACCCTTTCATTTAAAGTTTAAGGTCACAAAGTACAGAGTTCCTCATTTCAGCTCTCCCCAAAGCTGGAGTAATTTGGCTTGGCTGCAGAGTAAACTCTAGAGCCTAAAGAAAACAAACACGTAAGATACTTCTGCTACTCTGAAATGCTGAGCAATAAAATCTCAGTGAATAAATAAATAGATGGAAACTCTCTTTAGGTCAGAGAATGTCATGATGCTTGGGTTTGCAACAATTAAAAATAAAATCAATTTAAAAAACAGGCAGACTAGGGACCCGCACCTAAACAACAGTATTAACAACAACAGCAAAACCATCTCTCCATTCCCTTTGAAAATTCAGTACAGTAAAACTTATTGTGAAACAGGAATACTGCTTTAGCCTCAATCCAATTGTACTGTGAATGAAACCCCAAACTTCTGAGAGCTCTGTTTTATTTTGAATTTGGTCTTGATCATCATTTGGTCACACTGATCTTTAACAACCACTCCCCCATGACAAAACCTGCCTTCTGCCAAGCTGAAGGAGCATTAGCATGGCAGGGTTAGCACTATGTTTCCCTGTGCCTTGACAAAACCTGCTGGGCTCATGAGGAGAACTAAAACATTTTAGAAAATTCTTCTTTTTAAGAAAAAATTAAATCCTCCCTGGGGTTCGTGCAAGGCCCTCCTGAGCCACTCATGAGACTTTCCATCAGCCACATCACAGCAGCCTACTTGGGAGCAGAAAAGTATCTGCCCTGCCCTTGAGGTATCACCTGGAGATGTCATCCTAGAAGGACAGTGCCCCAGCCAGCAGAAGATGCCATATTTTCTAGACAGGATATTATTAGGGCTGAGTTAAGGTATGACGTCCTCATGCCAACACTCTTTTCTCGCTTACAGTGCTCTTTCCCCTCCCTGTCTTTATTTTCCTCCTGTAACTCGTCAGAGCAGCCAAGCCCTCCCCGTGGCACAAGCTCCCACTCCCCTGGAGCTCTTCCCTGCACCTGTGCCTGCCTACATCCATTTTTTCAGGCTCATGACTGCTGCTGAGGGCTTGCCAGCTGCTTTCCGAGGGGTTAATGCTTCCCTCCCCGTGGGACACTTTTCTCAGGATACAGGGTGAGCCTGGGTGGCTTTTGCAAAGCAGGAAGTCCCCCCTCACCCTGGGATCAATTAACACACACAGGTCTTAGCTGTCCACTGGCAGGTTTCACTAGCAGAAGTCTCATTCATCGAAGTCTCCAGCCTGGTCTTTCACTGCCCATCCCAGCACTCTGTGCTATTCAGTTTTATCCCACTCCTGGCCCTCTCAACCATCCACATCATCTACCCTAGGAGTTTTTCTGGGCTTTCCCTCTTCATAGCAATGAGCCTAACAGTGCAATCACAAGTATTCAACATCGTCACACCTACAGTTTCCACCAGGGCTGGTGCTCCTACCCTCTGACTGATTTCAATCAATTTGATTCTTTGATTCTTTTAGTTCTTCCCCTTAGTTTCCAACATTTCCACGTCCTCATCCCCTCCAACCGTACTGAACACTGAAGCAAAATTTTGGTAATATTGGATCCATACCTACACCATCTTTGATCTTCCAGTTGGTCCTTGCTGCACAGCGGCTTCAAGTCTAATTTTATTTATGTAGCTGAGAAACCTGTTGCTATTTGTTTTAATTTCTTTTGCCAGGCCTAACACAGCATGACTTTTGGCAATTCTCATTTTATCCCTACCCTTCCTGACCTCTAAGACATTGCTTTTTTGCCAATTAGTCTTTTTTTCCATTCCTTACAGACTCTCTGTTTAATCCCAACTATCCTTTTTAAGGTGGCTATTCACCAGTTTCAGCAAGGAGCCCTTTCCTGCCCTGTTTACCTCCTCTGCTTAGGACCCCTGCTCCAGATGGTTTCTGCATCTCTGAATTAGAGGCTCTGTATCCTCTGCATTCACGATTCTCTGCCCAGATGACTTCACCCACCAGGTTTTTTCATTTTTCAAAGTTTGCCCTTTCAAAGACAAGTATCCTAGTTCCAGATCTACTTTTGTTTAGGCTTCCATTTAATTTAAAAGGAATCCATTTTATGAGCACTAGGTCCAAGATTCCTCTGTACAATCAGGCCCTCTTAACATCAACACTAGTTACCAAAACAAAACCTAAAATAGCACCTCCACTTGCTGGTGCTCTATTTAATGAAAAAGTCTGGGCTATCACATCCAGGCATATCTATGTTTTACCTTATTAATAAAATGTGTTTGCCAATGTGTATTCCTAGATATGAAGATATATTCCTAAGTTCCCACAGCAATATTATTTTGGAAACTTTTATCTTTCCAATAACATTACGGAGACATTTATCCACACAACCCCTGCCACCCCATAGAATTTCCTTCATTTTCTTAATTTCCCTAATTTTTATTTTTAACACCACCTCCCCCACAAAAGTTGCCTTTCTCTTCTTTACACTACTATAGCTAGGACAGCACCACTACCAGTCCATACCGACTACATGCCAGTGCTTCTGCTATCACCAATTCTAAGTCCTTGGCTTCTGATCACAGCCACTCAGACCTTCCTCCTTTCTGAGGATACTAACAAATAAAACACACCATCACAGAGAAACACCACCACAAAAACCTGTCACTGCACAACATTTAAGTCTTTGCTAATTGTGGCCTCATCTTTGGTCTGTTTGAGATGGAGTCAGAAGGGTTGGCTCAACATGAGGGACTGTGAATGGACTTGTCATAGATGTCACAGGCTCTGGCACATTTCTTCATCAAAACCAACGTTAGCCAAAAAAAGGGGAAATGCAAATGAAAGAGGATGAATTAGACTAAGACAAAAATGGATTCTGGTAGACTAAAAAAGTCTCAGTGTCCATTCTGTTACTGACTGTGGGACCAAAGAGTTCTGTTTTCAGTACTTTCTTTGTTCCTGATCCCACTCCAATTTTTGTGTGTTCTGTTTCACAGTAGAGTCCTTGAAAGCAACTAATGTGGCCCTGGCCATAATCTTCTTAAGGTAATTTATGGTGGTGCAATACAACTGACTTCAGGGAAGTCAATCCTGACACCAGGAAGGTCCCATAAACAGTCTCAGAGCCAAGTTCATGAACTAGGATTCAAGAGAATTGGATTCGAGCCCTCCTACCCTGCTTCTTGATCCTTAAGAGACCTTGAAGTAATTTTATCACTCTGTCCAGCAGTACACATCTATAAAAAAGGGACCATAAAAATCCCATCCTTGACAGAATGTCTGTTAGCATCAAGCCAGCAGACAGAAAAAATTCCTTGTAACTATGGCAAGGACAGCCATATAGCTAAAATAGATATTTAGGTGTGAGTCCCTTGCTCTGACACTGACTGTACTTTTAGTGCCACATAAATAATTTCTCTTTATTTTGTCATGCTATTATCACTGAACATACAGGTTAAAGTAAAAAGGGGCAGGAGATTGGGGGAAAGTCCCAATTTCTTTTTCTCTTCAGCCCTGCAAAGGCTGGAGGCGTTTAGCAAAATCCAAAAAAAGGATCGTGGTAATTACCTCACCTGCCTTGCTCCAAAAATTGCCTCTTCAAAAAAAACCTCATGCACTGCAGCTGCCCAAACTAAGACAACCCCAGACAATAATCCTGAGCTGTACATTTGACTTGATTTTTTTCCTCAGGATTTGCAGATTGAGCAAAACTGACCCCATGCACAAACCCAGAAGATACAGACAAGTGCCTCTGAATGCTTACCCTGAGATGGCCCCCACTATGAACCACACAGCAAGGGAACACAGATGCTCCCCCACAGCACCAAACACAATTCACCTCACTGTTACCTTCTTACCTGCTGAAAAATTCCTATTCTTGCTTGGCACCAGGCACTGTGATTACCAAGCCTGGCAGAGGTTGGACACTTCTCTAACTTGGAAATTTCAGAAAAGATTTGAGTGCATCTTTTTTTTTTCCTTCCTCCCTCATACAACAAGAATCAGCAATTTTGCAGAAGTGATTTGCATTTTCTCAACCCAGTCATTTTTCATATCAAAGAGGTGTACGTGCCAAAACACACGTGAGCCTAGGCACGTAAGAGGCAACAGTAGTCTCCAACTTGCCCTTGAGAAACGTCAGGCAGTAATAAGCTATTTATTCGTAGGGAGAATGCTCCTCCCAGTCAGTGAACAGCTTCAGAAGGACCAAGATTGGGTCCTGAAAGAACTGTAAGACCCTGGGAGCAAAGGTCAGACTCCTAGAAGTGACAAATCTAACTCTTCACCTGAGCCACTTGATCAAATGATATTGTCACCACTTAAAATCAATGTGTTGACCTGAGGTTCCTCCAGGACAACAGAGTCCCAGCATCCAATTTGCTCAACAGACTAATTTAGAGATAATCTTGTATCCTAAAGACTTTTTCATCAAAGAACAACAGTCAGGCTCTAAGGGAAAGGGTAAGCACCCCTAACCTAACTGCTTCATGACTGGATTAGGTAGTAGAGATCTTCAGGTTCAGCTCCTGAAGCTGAGCTCCCTCAAATCCACCTGCTCCTGCTGAACCTCCTGAGGCCTGAAATAACCAGCCACATGATGAAGTCCTCCAGCCCTGAGCCTTTGTTCTCCATAAATTCATCACAGTTTATAAGTTCTCTGAAATCAACACTGCACCATAACAATGCTTAGCCCTTGTTTTTTCCACACTGAATAACATAACTCCAGTGTTGGGCAACTTGACTTGCAAAAATCCAAACTGTCTGCTCCTCCCACCCTAAGGAATGCTCTTGCCTGCTCTCTCTCCATTGTATGGTCTGGATGGCCGTGGGTTTTGGAAGTAGGACAAAGCAAAGACAAAGGGACAATACAGCGGTTTAAGACAGCAGCCCAGTCTCTCACGTTGCCCTATCGCCTCAGCTGGTTATAATCTCCACAAAATGAAATAACAAGCGAATGACTAATTACTGGAAGATGAGTGTGCCTTGCTGAGGCAACACAGCAGGGCAAAGGATCCTAGCCAAGAGCAGTGAGAATCTTACTTCAGTGCTTCCATGAATACAGCTGCCATTTACCTACCTCCCCAGATCCCAGCATGCCTTCAGAAGGCTGCTGCGATGAAAAGGAAAAATCCTGTCCTCCTCTTCCACCAATTAATGCCCCCAGATCACCTTAGTTGCTCTGAACCCATTTTCCCTTAATGAGCTAGGCCAGCCCGATGCTCATCCCCCACAGCTATTCACAAGCACCTATTAAGAGATCTCTCAAGCACCCAGAGTAAGCAGCATGAACAGGATCAGCCAGGAAATCCCCAGATGGCCTAAGGGGAGGGAAAAAAGGCTACATGATGCAACCTTGTGCTGAAGTAAACCTGCCCTAACCAGTTCCCATCCAGAGTAGTTTCTTCCCAGGGCAAATTAATTTCTTCCCAAGACAGCTGTTTGTTCATGTGCAGATGTCCAGAGGCAGCTACCTCTTTGCCTTGTCTCCACCACTTATGCTACAACATCAATTATATTTAATGTTATTTCACTCTTTGCTTTAAGCAACAGCAGCTCTTGTTTCAGGGAAGGACACACTTCCCCCTCTTTGTTTCCCTATCTCAGACCAATACTTCATTGTCTCTTCTGAGATCAACATTAACTTGTGACCCTCCTTCCTTATGCTCTGATAGAAAAAAAGCAGTAGTTCAAACCCATTCCACCATCAGGATTTCCACCTGGAACCTCTGGGGACTACAGCATTTTCTGTGGCAGCTTAGTCTGAACTTGAGGGTTGCATTGTGCTGTATTATCAAGAAACATTTGGAGAAAGGGAACTCAGGGAGCTGAGGAAGGAATCAGGAAAGTCTGACAGACATCAACCTGCCATCAGCAGGGGTGTTAGCAGTAGCTTTCAGGAGGTTGCAAAGAATAGGAAAGAAAAGGCTTGACAAGCCAGAAAGGAACAATCGCCTTAAAATGGCAAGATTTCGACCAAAATACTCTTGAATTGGGGGAAGATGAGGCCAGTTTTAACATCTCTTCTGCCCAACATGACAATGGACTGGAAGGTTCTCCAGGGAGCAGAACCAAGGAGGTTGTCTGTTCAGGGGACTGGCATGGATTAATTCTTTCCATTTGGTTTTCCAACACCAAATTTGTAGTATTTTAAGTACAGAAATTAAAAGCATCTCTGCCAATTTTTATTTAATGAGTAACAAATAGTTTAAGTGGCTCCAAAGATCATTATACCAGACATTAAATGACTGAAATGTGGGAAATGTCACCACTCATGTTTAAAAAAACACACTGGAAAAATCACCCATATGGCTTGACTCCCACAGTCAGTCTAGAGAGACTGACAAGTGACTACACATTTGCTTACCACCAAATCTTGTCCAGCCTAGCATGGAAATACCCAGAGTCACAGCTGGGCTAGAAAACCTACTGGTGCCAGACAGTATCTGTGTGCCACTCCAGCTGGACAAGGAAAGAGAAGGAAAAGCACTTGGCACACCCAACTGATGGTGCAAGACAAGCCAGTAAGTCCTCAGTGATCATCTCCCTTCTAAGGGACCTAAAGCCCATGGGAAACATCAAACACAAGGTTCCCCTTCCAGGCCCCTGCTTTATCTCCTCACCCTCACTGTAGAGTGTGTGACCTTCATGAGAGGAGCTGAGACAATGCTCATCCCAGATTAAGATCCAGGGAAGGACAGAATACAGACATCTCTGCAACGGAGATCTCTCACCAACAATCATCTCCCAGAACCTGAAACAGTGACTAATTAGAAACATCTTCAAATCCCCAACTGGGGAGGTGCCTGAAAAGAGACAAAACATAAGGATGATGATGATATTTGTAAATGCTGTTACTTGTTATCGTCTCAAAATGTTGACAGCAACTCTTAGCAAGCACGCACCAGTGAATAGCTTACATGCACTAATTCTCTCTTAAAACGCACATGTTTAACCCTCATCAGAGACAGCACTTCTCCATCCCACATGAAACCTCGGGAATTGACAAAATGATTTAAAGCCCTAGCAAACAAGGGCTCTTGGAAGTGATAATCAAACCCCTCTTGCCCACACGTGACTCTCAAGGCCTGTTTCTCATGCTGTACAGTTTCCAGCTGGGACCCATCAGCAAGCTATCAATTGCTCCTTACATACAGATGAAAAGGTAATTAGTAAAATGACCTAATTAATATTAATACACCTGCGTGATAGAACTAACAAAGCTTGATTTTTAAGGAGTTTTATGTCTCTTTCCTGAGAGTGTGCTTGTGAGTACATTGTTGGTTCTCTAATGTCTAACACTGGCTGAGTTTCTGCTACAACCCCTCAGGAAACATGAACAAGGTACAGTCCTACCACCCAGCAACTATTTCCATAAAAGCCATAGGAAACCAGTATCTTAGAGCTCAATCCTTCCACTGAATTTTCCGGTTCAAAAGTTTTCAGGGTAGCCATAGAGACAAAGATAATCCACACGTGCCCACACACAGGCTCGTTTGGAAGAAAGCCAGGCTCAAAATGGGACAGCCAGCGCATTGCTTTAAGACAAGAAAGAGAAGTCTTTACTGAGTGCAAGAGCCAAACAAGGACCATGTTTGCACGTTATTGCCCAGATGCCCTCTCAACAGAGTTAATATGGCATGGCACACTGTAGAGGTGGCACGTCCCCTGTAAAGGGGAAAGTTCTGCACTTTGACTGCAATCAGATGCTCTGGACGCATGAAGTGTGCATTCATATGATGATGATTTAGAAAACAAGTAAGATTTGGAAATTTTAGGGGGTGGGGGAGAGACAAAGAACAGGCACAGTGAACTTGGCCTCATAAAACACATGCATGCTCTCGCCTGCACCGAGCGGGGATGTGGAGAGCGCCGGCGCCAGGTCCCGGAGCAGCACAGGGGATCCTGCCCTCCCCATCCCCGGGGCCCAGGCGGTGGCACAAACAAGCAGGGACAGACACGTTCCGGAGCAGCCCACAGGGAAGCACAAAGCCAGTTGCTCACCTTGCAAAGCCTGCGGGCAAGGCTTGCTCACTGCCTGCCTGCAGCTGCTGCACAAGGGGAGCCAGGGGATGCGGCCCCTGTGAGCTCAGCACAGCACCCCACAGCAGCCCCACACACAGAAATGGCATGTTCTCCTCCAGACACCATCCAGGCCTGGAGGTGTTCCCACATCTCCATGACTCCAGCACATCACACATGGAGGAAACCCAAGGAGAGGGCTGCATCGAGCAGGAGAAATGAAGTTTTAATTCACTTAAAGCAGTTTTAGGACCCAAACAAAATACAGCGGGCCCAGGGGACCCTTCTGGCTGGCTGGGCTGGCCTCACCACAACTGAGGAATTCAGGGGTACCTTCTGCAACAAAGAGAATTTCCAACTCCAGTGTCTGCCAGTAGCAACATTTGCCCCTGTGCCCCATTACCCAAGAGACCATTGAACTAGTCAGCAATTCAAATATTCCACAAGATTTCTGCTCTGTTCAGGCTGGGACGGCTTTCAAGGAACATTGTCAAGGCAGATGTATCCCTAACAAAACCCCACCACAGACATCACACCTCCAGCCTGAACCCTTCAAAAGTGAGGGAAGGAGAGGAAAGGGAAAAGCTGTGTCAGGATGGAGGACACAGCACAAAGGGTGCAAGCACAGGCACGTCAACAGCTCCTGGGAAAGGGGGGGGGGTTGAAACACAGCCCAGACCTGCTGCTTAGCAGCTGGGATTTAACACTTGTTGCAGCAAGAGAAATTAGTAACAGAAATCAGCACAGGGAAGGATGGGGGTGTCAGGTTCAAGGCAGTGCTGCACTAAGGGAGAGCAGTGAAAGTGGTCTTCAGGGAAGTGTTGGTTGGCTTTGTTCTATTTTGTTTTATATTTTTGTGAATAGTTCTTCAGACTCCTGATCACAGCCCCAGGAGTGTACAACCTCCCTTAGATCTTCTTATTCCACCATCTTGGTGCATCTCCAAGGCATGAACACCCTGGAAACGTGAACAGCAAGTGAATTTTTATTATTTTCTCTGCTGGAGCTCTTAGGGAGTTTAAAGAAAATGCTTTTGTTAACAGCAACAGCTAGCTTTATCAGCTCTAATTCCTTCCACTGATCCGAAGAGAGTATTGAATGGGAAGAGTAAAATGAAAATCCACATCCCACGAGCATTTGCATCACTAAATGTGCTGGTGCTGCCCAGGCATCACCCACTGCACGGCTCCTTCAGCACAAGACCACCCCACTGACCCATTCTTCCCTGGGGAGAGGGGACGGGGGCAACACGTGAGAGTGAGGGTGAGACCTCAGGACCACACTCACCATTTCTGCAGGACAACCCTATCCCCATACTCCTGTCACAGATCCTCTGCAAACACCAGGCTCTGCAGGGAGAGTGAGTGGGCAGGAGCAGCCTTCCCTGCCATCCCACCTGGGTGCACGTGCATGAATTCCCTGACCTGAGAGCAGCAGTGGTGCAAGATCGCTCCCTACTCTTATCTCGAACCACGAGCCTTTATTTGTATTTTCTCTCGCCTGTCCAGCTGAGGAGGAGAGCCACAGAACAGCTTCAGTGGGCACCTGGCATCCAGCCAGGACCAACCCACCACAGATGTGCAGCACACATAGGCTCCTATTTAATATTTAACAGGTGCCAGCAGCAGCTCAGGTTCCTACTGCAGGTGGCAGAGCTCCCTACAGCAGGATGAGCAGTGAACACCTCCATCCCACATCTGAAATTGTTGGAGAAAAATAAAACATTAGCTCAGCTACCACCCATCTGAGCAGATACTCAAGAAGTGAAGGCTCCTGAGATTTTCCCCAATACCTGTACACTTCAGTCATACTTCAGGTTGGGACTGCAGAGGATCACGCAGTCCTCTGCTTCCAAGATTTCTTCCTGCAAGGAATGTGAACCACTTGGCTTTCTCACACGGATGAATGGAGGAAAGCCAAGACACCAGGCAACCGCAGGCTCTCAGAAAAGAATTCATGATGAAGAATGATGGTTTTTCCTCTCAGAAGGTGTGACCTTAAACTGGGAGAGAATCTAGAACCTCATTTGTGCAGTGCAGCCCCTCACTCCAAGCAGAGATCTCAGAGCATGGAGGGCTGCTGGATCAGGACTGCACCTACACATGAGAACTCTTGCTAAAGCATGTCAGTCAATGAAAAGCCCCAGCAGGAGCCTAGTTGGGCTGGTGGACAAAAGGGAGGAGGCAGGGGAAAACTGTGACAAATTGAAAATTCAGCGTGGATTGCATAACTGCATGAATAATTCCTTTCAAGCCCAAAGAGATTCCTGCAAAAGAGGTAGCTTGCTGCAGTCCCTCAGCTCCATTTAATGAAAGAAATCCCAGACAGTTGGGTGGTTTGGGTGTTTGGTTTTTTGGTGGGGTTTTTTGGTTTGTTTTAAGAAAAAAAAAATTAAACACACCCAAAACCAAACTCAATTGCAAGATGCAACTGATCTTCCATCAGCAGAGAAGAGCTGGTGGAACCAATGAAAACAGGTGACACTGGAGATAGATCTCCCCACCCTAGGCAGGATAAGAATTTACTCAAAATGGCAAAGATTCTAATTCCCTTTGGCTAGAGACAATTTTTTATTCATGAAAATAATAGAAGAGATGTTCATTGGGGAGGAAGGAAGATACGAAAAATATTTTCTCTGAACCACTGAGACTTATGAAAGCATCAGAAAAGAGGAATTGGTGAAATGAAGAAAGGGACTGGAAAAAAGTCCCAACAGTAAGATATACTTAAGTTTCTGAGTGTCATGCTCAGTAGCAGGGAAATCCCATATCTAAAATTGTAAGATTCAAATCTGGAACCACCCAGATCAGGAAAGGTCCCATCCCCTGCATCTCCCAGCTGCCATGCCAGGGTTAGGCCTTTTCCATATGCCAAATCTAATTCTGCAATAATCTCTTCTGGCCCTTCTTGTAACAAGCAATAGGACAAGAGGAAATGCCCTTAAAGTTGTAGCAGGGGAAGTTTAGATTGGATATCAGGAAAAATTTCTTCATGGAACGAGTTACCAAATACTGAAATGGACTGCCCAGGGAAATGGTGGTGTCGCCACTGAAAGTATTTAAAAGACACATAGATATGGCACTTAGGAACATGGTTTAGTGGTGAACTTGGCAGTGCTGTTTAAAGTTGAACTCAATGATCTCAAAGGTCTGTTCCAACCTTAATGATTCCATTATTTTGGTGCAGAAAGGACACCATTTCCCAAAGAGAGCCAGGCATCTTGGGAGCAGTATTGCCAAAGAGTGCATCTTGGCCCTTAAGCACCCACACAGATGCCCTGATGTCTAATATTCCAGTTGAACCCATGCTGCAGCCTTCCTCTCCAAGTGGACACTAACAGGGACTTTCCTCCTGTATCTGGCCAGTGATTTTCACCAAACTTTGAAGAAGAAAATCATTGGTTAGACCTCTGCACCACCCCACCAGCAGGGAGTTGTTCAATGGATCCAAAAACTAGTGGGAAAGAGAAAACCTTTATAGAAAGCAGACTAAAATTCATTCTGTCCTGTGGGATCTTTAGGAGCCAAGCCCACTGGCTTTGGAGCTCCCTCCTTGAATTCCACATATTTTACACTATTTGCCTAAAACCAGATCCCCAACTCTCTGCCAAGCCCTCCTAATCCATCAGCTTTGAGGCCAGGACTGCAGCCCACTCCACAAGTTCCTCCTTTCTTCTGGGCAGCCCCAGCTTCTCCTCCTCTTCCTTGAACACCACTCCCACAACTGCTCATTACCCATTTTTCTCCTTCACCTCAGTTCCCCTCTTCCCTCTTCTTGCTTCCCACATGAACATCATGAGCTGTAACTCCCCACCTAGCCAATCCCAGGTCACATTTTTTCCAGGAGAGCCTGGATATCTACCATGGGCTCCGGGACCAGGCACAAAGACCAAAGAAAAGGACAGGGTGACAGGCTGGGTAGTTTGTAGGCTGCTGCTTATTGGGAGGGTGGGAGAGCACTGATCCCTTTTTCCCTGTTTGGGGATAGGGATGCGTGAATGGGGTTCAGGATTGCCTCCTTCTCCAGCCCCTTGGTTGGCATAAGCACTTCAGCAGCTCGGTGCTTCACACCCACTGAGGATGGCTCTGAGCACCCACACTGCTACCAGGAGATGTTGCTACACACGCTCCCACAGCAGCCCACTCCAGACAGTGCTCATGTGGCAGAACCAAGCCTCTGTCTGCATGCTCCTGACCAGCTGGGCTGGGGCTGAGCAGCGAATCCTGACCCCCAGCTGGGGAGCAGCTGTGCTGCACAAGTGCTGACTCAGGCATGAGCAACACCAGCACAAGGGCATCGCCTGCCCTTGGCATCCAGGGCCAGACAGCCGGCAGCCTCAGCCCAGAACACGCTCTGCCCTGGTGAATCACGCACCAAACCCGGCAAGTCCTTTCAAGACCCATCAGTCACCAGAGGGGAAAAAAAAATTACATGCACACAAAGTAATTAGAGGTGTAACCCTCTCCCCTCCCTCTGTGCAGGCTTAATGCTCCCTTTGTCCGGGCATGTTTGCCTTGCTAAGTCATGCTTCAGGACAACTTTCTTGACAGAAAACAAAGGTTAATTAATACTAAAAAAAAAAGAAAGAAACAAAAAAACCACACAGAAACCCCTCATTAAACTGGCCACCCTCTCAGCACAGCTCTCTACTCACACTGGTCCTTCTTGGAAACAGAGCACTGACCCACGGCAATGACCCCTGCAAAAAAGCCAAACTGCACACAACCAACTCAGGGCTGTCTCCAGTGATGGAGGGGTGGGAAACCAGCCAACAGGGTAGATCAGAGACACAGCCATGTTCGATCCTGATGGCTGTAATCCACCTCACTGACAGAAATCCAGCCCCACTGACCATTTGCCTCCAACTAAATCAAAACATTCCCCTGGCAGCTCGGTGGCACACATGCTGTGACCTGCTGTAGCTCTGCTACCCCTGTACCAGCACCTCTGAGGAGTACATTACAGAGGAAGGGATACCAACTCCACATTACAGAGACAGATACTCTGCTCCCATCCCTCCTCACCTAAGCAGCTGAAACCACAGCAAAGTCACTTCCAGTTTATCACCTGCATTATCAAATGCTTCACCTCCATGGTGGAAGTTCCTCATTACAGCACACACATGAGAAAAGCAGGCAGAAGTCTGCTTCAAACCTGCACTCTCCAAGTGCAAAAATATCTCTTCCACATACTCCTCCAGTTCACCTCGGACACACATAAGCACTTCTGATCCAGTTGGCTCAAGAGAGGTGGTGAAAGCACACATGCACACGCATGCTCACCAGCCAGCTCATTAAATCTAATTAGACAGTCTTCCACAGGGAATTTTGAAATGCATATCCAGCAATTACTGTGCACTGTTCTTTCCTCAACCCTCTGGATGTGTGAGCATGATTATTCACCACATGAAAAATAAAAATTAATATGAAACTTTAGAGAGTTGCCATATGTGCACATTATCAGAGGTGCACTGTAATTTAATCAGTGTTCCCGCTTAGAGACAAATATGGTAGCAGCAACACAGGGAAAGAACACTCAGGCCTCAGCTTTGGACCCAAATGTCTCCAAAAAACTGACAATAGGGAATACCATAAGTTTTCCCCAATAACATTATAAAAAATTTGTCCTGCTGACATTCTGGTGTGTAAGGTGTGAAGCCACACATGCACAAGACCACCAGCAAGCATGAAGACAACTAAACCAAAGTACTTCCTTTTTAGGAACTTAAAGGAACTTCCTTTAAGTTTGCCTTCTCATTTGCAGGGAGAATTCTGCTCATTTTTAAAAAGGAGCACTTCAACTACGAGTAAGTGTCTTGTATTGAAACTTCTATAGATAAAACTAATCTAGACTATATACACATCAGTAATTCCTGAGAGTCCCTGGGCTTCCAGACTCAGCAGCCTCTCATCATGCCTAATCCAGCAAATCCCAGATGAGTTCAGTAAACTCCTGGTTATCTTGCTGGTGTGAAAGCACGCCAGCAGATTTCACCAGGAGATGCCAACAGCATTGCTCCACTGCAGCAGCCTGTGGAGGCTATTCAGAACACAAAATAAGCATCTGATCTGGAACCCACCATTTCACTGTTATGTTTATTGTTAGGGTAATTGGTCACCTAGAACAGCTCTTCTGAAAGCAAAGAAATGCTGTCCATTTGGACACACAAAATATTAAAAAATATGTCTTTTGCACTGAAGGGGTCATGGTCTGTTCTGGTCTCTCATGGCCAGGTCTGAACAACCAAACCCAACCCACACACCACTCAGGACACTGCTGCTACATTCCTTTGATCCCAGCAGTAGTAGGAACGAGTTTCACCTTCGAACCTATTTCCTTTTCAATGAGCTTTACAAATGTTTTTAACAAACAAGGGTCAGAAGCAACTTTGAACACACGTGAACCACTGAAAGTTAAAGAGAATTTGATGCTTCAAACCCTAGCACGCAGCATGGGGGCACTCACTTGACCATGCCATACTCCACTCCTGCTAAGGGCAATGCTGAGCTTCTCAGGACAAGGTCCTGACCAGACGCCTCAGACCTCAGCTGATGTTTCTCACTGACAGAAGCTCTTCTTTGATGTATCATGAGTGCTCTGACTCCAGTTCTCCACTCCCTGGTGACTTTGGATGAAGACCATCCCCAGACTCAGCACCCACAAACTGCATCACAGCATTTGGCTGCACAGGGAGGCACATAGGAGAAAAACCTCTTACAACAGTGTGTAGGACAATATACGACTCTAGTCCTTCTCTCCAAAACCCTGCACAGGACCAGCCTCACAAGCAGCAACAGTCACAGCCTGACCACAGTCGGGGAGCAGCTTTACTTGATGCCACAGAGCCATCAGCCTTGGGAGCCCAGGGGGCCAGCACAGCCCTTCTGTCATGGTGCAATGGGATCATCCCAGATCCTGCCCCATCAATGCACTGAGGCATTTCAGCGCACACAGGGGCTACAAGTGGCTGTGTGTCTGTCTGGGCACACAAACTGGTAATTTCACGTCAGCCACTGAAGACAGAACACAGATGTGACAGCACAACAGCCACCAAAACTATGTCCAACAAAGGAACTGCCCTGTCATTCTCAGATATACTTTGGGTCAAATCCAGCTGCAGGCAAGGGTAGTGGAAAGGCTCCCAATGGCCTCCTGGAAGCTGAATTTGATCTTCATGTAGATGCACAGGGCACAGCTGGTTCAGTGCAAGGTTGGTGCTGTTCAGGGCATTTGCAAGCTTGGCTAGTAAAGCCAAAGGGTTTGCAATTTCCATAAAGCAAGTTTTTTCACCCTTGCTCTTTCAGGTCTTAAAGACATACACAGAAAGAAAAAAAAAAACCCAAACAAAAATCCAACCACAACACTAACAAAAAAATACACAAAAAAATACTCCGACATTAAAGCAGGAAAAATTGTGGAATACAATGGACTAATACAACCATCATTTATATGGATGAATGATGAATATTCATAGCATTTGCCTTTGTTTAGCTTGTTGATTAAGTATCTAACTTAGATTCCTACTGTTGACAGAACTGCAAGTCCTAAAATCTACAGCATGACAAGTATCCACCTAGGGTTAGTGCACACAGCTGCCCTGACCAAGCTGCTCAGACTTGATGATTACTCCAATGGTAGAATTTTGTCAGAGAAACAATTTTAAAAAAATGTAAGACATTAACTGTGAACTGCAGCATACAACGCTAGAGAATAGCTGTGAAAACAAACAAAAAAACCCCACACCACATCCAAAACATTTTCACCAGTAAGATCTTTCAAAAGATTTCAGCAGTGATACAGCCAGTAAGTGACAGAAGGAAACTGTACGTAAATAAAAAAAAAACAAAAACCAAAGTTTTCTATAATTTTTGTAACCTTACATAAGATGACTTTTTGTTGCTCACAGTCAGAAAAAGCAGCGACACACTTCCAACTTTTTTCCGTTTTGGTCTGAAAATTGTGACTTGTAGTAAAGACTTTTAATAAAAGGAGAACCTGTAAAAATTGAGACACAATGCAGCTAAATGCTTAGCCGTATTACAAAACTGTCTTTGCTCCATAAAGTGTTGTTTCAGCAAGAAAAGTAAAAGAAGAGATAGTAAGACATTTATTCTGGCTACTGGAAAATACAGCTGTTAGTCCTAGATCATATCCTGTTACAAACAAAAGCTATGGGAGGGGAAAAACTTTTAGAAAGTATTGAAGTCACAACAGCTTTTTCACAGAGACAGAGAGAAGCAACCTGAATATAAATAAGTGTCCAAAATAGGTCAGCACTCTTTTCTTGGCCACTGAAGTCTGATACTTTTCACTTGAGGTTATCCTGGATGGTGATGGCACACACACTGCAGGGACAGAGGCTGAGGCCAGGCACGGCTCCGAGCTCAGTGGGAGTCACAGAGCCCCAGCACAGCCCCGCAGCGAGCACTGCCAGGCAACACCAGTGCCCACACGCTTTGGGGCAGTACCTGCATTCCCCTGACTGTGGCTGTTCCCAACCTGACCTCACTCCCCTCCAAGGGGGTTTTGAAATGCTCCGTGTCCAGAGTTCTGACCCCATCAAGCAAGAAGTGTGGTAAGAGACAGGGGGTTTTCCACAGCCCCTACCCACCAGCTCCATGCATTCAGTCCCCAGCATCCCAGCCACTGCCTGGCAGGAAGCAGCTCTCTGGGCCAGGAGAGGACTGGGCCCTGCACCACCCAGCTAGGGTCTGTGGGCAAAGCCACTGCCTTCCCACCAAAGGTTACAGTCCCTTAAACCAATGCAGGAAGCAGTTTTAGACCCAAAAATCAGGCCATGAGGTGCAGAACATGCACCTCGGCTGCTCTGCCACAGCTTCCATGGGGGAGGCTGGTAGGAGCATCAGGCTGCAGGAGAGCCCCAGGTTCTCTCTCCCTCTTTAAGGAAAAAAGACCAAACAAATTATTTCTACAGCACTGAGAGGCAAGCCTGCCAGTCCAGCCTCGGCGGCATTCCTGTCTAGCTCGGCTTGTTTACCACCAATAAAAAGCCCATTAGTTGCACAATGCGCCTGTTAAAAATAACTCAAAAAAATCATCACTGGCAAATTAGTAAGACATCAGGACATGCAGACACCTCAGCATGGTGTTATGGAAACCACAGAGGAGTCAGACTTCCCTCAGGAGCTTTTCCCAAGGAAGACAATTCCAAAGATTTCTCTCCCTTTGAGTGGGCCCATCAAACTTTGAAGGGCTCAGGACCAAAACGCAGCAGCCACCCAGTCAACTGACCCAGGGTTTCCAACTGAGTGACTTCCAGAGAAAGTACATTTACCAGGCTCAAATGCTGCTGGTTTGCACTAATGAAAGCACAAGGTCCCCCTCACACAGGGGCAGACAGCAGAGAAGGCTGCAGTGGCCTGAGGCATCCCCAGAACTTCACACCCCTGACCAGGGTCTGATCCAGCAGCAGCAACAGCTGCTGACTCAGCACACTCCCCTCCCCAGCCATGAAGAACTCTGCTTTAAAAGCACGGCTGATGTAAAGGCAAAAGGAAGGATGGGGTGAATCGTAAGCTGCCCTCCTTCAAGGACTGGTCACGTAACTGCTCAATAAAAAAAAACCATCTCCCAGCCCAGTCCCTGACCATTCTGTGCCACAAATATGAAATCTATCCTTGCTACGTGCCACACACGCCACTGCTCTCCAGCTAAGCCCACAGCAGCACAGCTCAGACCTTGCAGACAGGGCTTACAGTGCCTCTTCTGACCACTGCCTCCAAATTTGTGCAATTTAGGGGTCACTGCAAAGCTAACCCCAAGATTCAGTCAGTGCAAAGAGTGGAGGCCTGCCTGGCTTCTCACACGCCTCCTCAAGCACCCAAAATCCAGGACACAAGGGGGAAGGTAGAGCAAGTTCAGGAAGGTACTGCCCTATGGATTTTAGGCAGAAGAGCTGAGGATTTTTACAATACTCTCCCTCTCAGCAAACTCCTCTAGATGCTGGGCAATCCCAGGAGCTGCTTTAAACTCGAAAGTAATACTGCTTTTCCTCTTGAGTCCAGCCAATTTACATGGAGGCTACCCCAGGGGAACAGCCCAAATCCACAGCATCGCCCCCAACCTCACCATTAACTAGCTAGGAAAAACTGAAAACCACTTTGCAAGGATGCAACCTGATTTTTTTTCCTGTCTCTCCACAAAACAGTGGGGTGTCTGTTACTCCTCTGGAATTTCTGCCTTTCCTCCATGTGAGCACTTGTGTGAGCCCAGCCATCCCTCTCCTCAGCCCCTCAAGAAGAAGCTCCTTTGGGAGCATGCCAGGCAGGGATACGTGTCGAGGACACTGCATTTGTGAAACAGGATAAGGATTCCCTTCTGCTGACAAGGGGATAAGAAGGGATTTCAAGAACAGCTGCAAATATCCAAAGTGGTGATTTACCTTTTCACAAGAGAAAACTTTCTCTTCCCATGCGCACAAAAGAGAGAATGTATTTTTCAGATAATGCGTTCAATCCTCCAGATTTGCATGAATGAAAATGGGGTCACACAAGCAGGTGAACAAGCACTGAGCTAAAGCCTGGATGAAAGTATAATCTCCAGGTATAAGAAACAAAAACATCCATCAGCACAGAGGTTCCCCAGTCTCTGCATTACCTATGTGACAAACGATTCTTCTACAGAGCCCTGAACACCAAAAATTCCCAGGAAAGACCCAAATGTCACATCAGAAACACTCCCCATCTCCAGACTGGAGGACAACAGCTAACTGACTTACATCCAGGAGAAGAGCTCCTCTCAGCTCAGGAGGGAGAAACAAACAACCAAACCTCCTCTCACCTAAATAAATTCAATTGTGACTTGATGAAAACAACAAAGGAGTAAGAACCTGGTGTTTTGGCTGGTATGATGAAGATGCTCAGTGATCAATTGTGATCACCTCCATCTGGAAATGGGTGAGAACCACTGCCCTCTCAAGGTCTCCGTTTCTGAAACCTGCATTATGATTTTAAAGCTGCACTCAGGAACAGCTTTCCTACTGCCAACAAGCCCCTTCCACAATGGTTAATCCAGTAACACCAGCAAGGTTACAATAAGAAAGAGCTTAACCTACTGAGGTTCCTACCAGATAAGATTTTTAACAAATATCAAAGGAGGGTGCTTAAAATGAGACACAAACCACAAAGGCCAGTGACCCACTCTGTGCTCATCCCTTCTGCATCTAATGCATCCAAAACAATTTTGGGGCAGAGGGCAGGAGAGGTGACTCCACTCCAGCAGATCTCACACCAGATAAGAGTATCACATTATCTGTGCCCTGGTGCTGCCAGGCAGCATGCCAGCACAAACAGCGTGCAGGTGCTCCGGCTGCTTCGACAGCATCACAACCACATCCCTGGGATGGATCCAGGCCACGGCCTGCCAGCTGAGCCACACACGAGCATCTCTGCCACTCACGGCCATGGAAACTGAGCTTCAGTTTGCCCTTGTTAGGCTGGTTTGGGGTGCAGGGCCGGCACAGGGGAGGTGAGTGGGGGTGCAATCCCCAGGAGTCTGCAATAAAGGAGATCTGTGTGGCTGGCAAGTGTGAGGTCTCCTGGGAACAGCCCTTTTACTGGGCTCCAGATGCTGTGGAGTGATTGCTTATATGAAGGCGGGGAGG
The DNA here is from genome assembly GCA_026261815.1 of Monarcha castaneiventris obscurior. NCBI lineage: Eukaryota > Metazoa > Chordata > Aves > Passeriformes > Monarchidae > Monarcha > Monarcha castaneiventris. The sequence goes on from JAMPIT010000467.1 coordinate 8,002,163, forward strand.
CCTCTTTACTGTTTCTCATTTCCTCTTTTTTTTGCTCCCCCCCCCCCATTTCCTGGTTTTGTTCAGAAGCACAAGAGAGTCATTCATCATTTTTCTTCCAGCACAAGGAGTGCTCTCACCTCCCCCTCACCCCTAAATCCCTCCCCACCAGGAAAGGGCACACGTTCTCCAGCCAAAAAGGCTCGCAGCAGGGAAGGCAAAGCTCCCCAGCTCCTGCAAGCAGCTCCGGCACAAAGGGCTACATTCTCAGCTGGGTTTGGTGGGTGCCAGCCCCCAAAGGGGGAAGGCCAGAACTCAGCAGCAGCAGAAATGCTAAGTCAGAGAACGGATATCAGTGGAGGAGGAGAGCGATTTGCACTGGCTGGAATTATGATGCAAAGCAGAGAGGAATTTGCATGCTGAGACGACAGACAGCACCTCAGGTAACTGGAGAAAAAGAGCCAAGACATGAAGGTCCACATATGCCTCAGCCCACATGCCATAATGGTCACTCGACTCACCGAAACCTGGGAAAACCTTTCCTGTGGACTTGCCCCCCCCCCCTCTGGAAAGTGGATGGGCACTGATCCAAGTGCAGTCCAGGCACTGGATTTGCACCACTTTACAAGCCACCAGCCCCTGGTCTGGGATAGGCTTCCAGGAAAGCCCTGTTCAGTTTGCAGGAGGGGAGAAAAGGGGTGGCTAAAGATGCAAACATTTCACCCATCCAGGGGATCAACACCATCCTCAAGAAAACTTCATTGGAGAGCTTTGCTCCCAAGTCGACTTTGGTTCTCAGTCACACTGCTCTTCCCACAGCTTCTTGATGGCTTCTCCTTGCCCCACCTGGGAGAGAGAGTGCCAGGATGAAAACACCTCAGTACAGCTGTAACAGAGAAGAGGATCTCTCTCTGAATGCCCTAGAGAAAGACAGCAAGTAGGAAAACCCCAAGTTCCTGTACACATTTTTATAAAGCAACTGTGCGTTTTCATGAAAAGCAGGACAGTGCAAACACCTGGGGTCTGTTTGGGGCTGTTTGGTTTGGCTGATGACCAGGAAAAAAAGGAACTAAAACTGGACATATAGAAAACATTCCAGGTTTTGGTTTTGTTTGGGTTTAATTACAGCAGTAACAGCAATCAAATCAAAAAGGCTGGCTTATGGTCAAACCCAAGGCTTCTTTTTGGTCCTTTTAGAAGGAAAAGAAATAGAAGATTGCGGTCAGTTCTGGGGCCAGTTGGGTGGAGGGAGCCTGTGTGCCAGCAGCTCCACCAGGGAGGTACATTTATGGCCCAATTTCAGCAAGAACTGCAAAGGCAATGACAACACAAGCCACCAAGAGGCTGGCCATTTGGACTAAAGTCTTCCACAGCCACTGAACCAGAGGTCCTGCTGGCTACTGCAGCTGAGGTTCATCGAGCCCAGAGGCATCACTGAGCCTCCAGGCTCTCCCCCAAACACCACCAGCTGCTTATGCCAACTGAAATGTCAGCATTTTGCAAAACCCATGTGTTACAGTGTGGGAGTCCAGACAGCCTGGCTTCATTTCTCAGGCAAAGGAAGAGTTTGGGGTGACTTCTCACACATCCTGGGTCACTGGTGTCGTGTTCTTTGGCGTTGTTTTTGAGAGTGTGGACATTCATTCAGTTTTCTTCCTTTAAAGATGCTCAAGTGGTGAACTTCTTTAGCTGCTGGCCTCCCTAAATATCTCTGCAAACTTGTTTTGAGGTTCCTTTGTGCTCCCAAGTGAAATGCCAATATTTCAAAGTTACCAGAAAAAACCCTTAGATTTTACCTTTTTTTTTTTTTTTTTTCCAAATGGTTTGGCAACCAAACCAAAAGGATCAGTCCCAAGCAGGAACCAACATGTGGATTCCATCATATTCCAAACCCAGAGTGTGTCACCTCCACAGCTCCCAGACATGCTTGTGCAGAGCTCTGCCCTGACCCTCCCACCCTGGCAGGAGGGCTCCTGACGGCTCCTCTCACTGGATCAATGAATGGCAGGTTTCAGCAGGTCTTCAATGAGCCAGACAGGTCACAGTAATCCTGCTAGCACCCTGCTGAAAATATGCAAAGTAAATACTGAGACCAAGCATGGGGAGAGAAGATGAGGCTGGCAGAAACGCAGCAAGAACACAAGAGGAAGAAAGAAAGCAGCACCTTATAGCAGGAAAATAATGAACTTGTTGACAAGAAAAAAAAATGCAATGGGAAATAAAGTACAGAGCTCTAGAGAAAAAAGAAGCAGCAAGGAAGAAGGCTGGCCTGAATGCACATGGTCAGCATGGGTATAATGAAGCATATTTTCTTCTTGGCGCTGAGGAGATCCCAGAGGGCCCACAAAAGCCTCTTGCAAGTCAAAGGACCGAGCTCTTGACTTTTCCCAGGTGGAGCAGCTGCTGAGTCATTCCTTTCCCATCAGGCTCTCAGCCCACAAAAATCCAGACTTCTGCTATTGCAAACAGTATTAAAAGAAATTTTTAAAAATTCCAGGGAATTTTGCATTGGAGCCTTTTCAGTGTATTCCCCACCCTGGCATCTTCAAACTAGGCAACACGTGGCACCGTCATCATTTCTGTAGTGCTCCTCTCTGGAGCAACTAGCAAGCTGTTCATTCTAAGAAACTTACTCTCCTAAGGTACAGTCCCATTACTGAGTCTTCCAGGACCAAAGGATAAGCACGCCCAAAAACAACACACTCAGCTGTACCTGCCTCAGTTTCCTTGACTTCCAGGTGGAGCTTTTACTGTGCAGCAGAGGCCCAACAGCCAGTCTGTGCCTGGGGGCTGCAGAGCCACAGTCGGGGAGGAATGAGATTAATTACATGAATAACAAAAAGCCGGATGCCAGACACCAGCCCCCACCCCACACAGCTCAGCGGGATGCAGAAGGGAAGCAAGCAGCTCAAAACCCAGAAGAGCTCCCAAATGAGGCCAGTCTTATCCTATTCCAGCTACAGACCTGCATCTTGGCCTTCACAAGGGCCAAGAAAAGCCCTGCACATTTTCTTTAGAAAGGAGCACAACAGTGAAAAGCCCCCAGTAGGAGAGTTTTCCTTTCAGTCTGACCTGGACCGTCCTGTGCATCCGCCACGAGGGCACGGCCACCGGGAGCCAGCTCGCCTGCTCGGGCAGGAGAAAAGGGAAGTTAATTTTCGCAGCCAAAAGAAAATAGGGAGTTCTTTTCAGATGGCAGGAATGTAACCGTGACATTTAGTCACTTGCTATTTCTGCTTCCCGGCTATGTCTCTCCACAGGAAAGCCCCTGGACAGAAGCACCCTCCAGGCAGCATTGCAACATACATGTGCTCAAACCCTGGTATCTAATCCCACTCCTGCGGTCCCCACTTCAGGTCCTTGGGAAACAGGGGCGGTTTGGGGGAGATTCAGTCTCGCTCACTCTGTGCCTTGGCTGCCTTAAACAGATGCATGTGTCTGTCTGGGAAAAGGGCAAACCTGCAACCCTGGCCCAAGGCCATTCAGGGTCTGACCCAGCTGAGAACACCAGAGCCCCACTCTCTCCAGGACATGCCAGTCAGGACAGGATGGCAGTACTGCCTTGCATCGACCCCTGCGCTGGGTTCACAGCAGAGGGGAACCAACACCACCTCTCCAGCTCCGAAATGCAGCCGTTGACCACTGTCACTGGGGGGAAATCACATTTGCTCCAGGTTGAGCTGCAATGATGGGTGACCCTACCCGAAGGCTTTCAGCACCCCCAGCCTAACTGCACCATGGGAGCAGTGTCTGATCTGCACTGTCCTAGTCCCTGCCAGGCTGTGGCTACGTGTCCTCCAGGCACCGTGCACGCTTCCACAGCTGGAGAAAGCAGAGCAGCCCAGCTGGGGTTACTCCAGCCCAGGGCAGGCTGCACACCCTGCACCAGCCCCAGGTACGGTGTCAGGCAGTCAGCCCAGCTCAGGTCACGCCGCTGACACGGCTCAGCCTGCGATTTCAGGGACTTCCAGAGCTCAGCCCACGGTGCTGGCTGCTCACACAGACACCTCTGTCGCTGTCTGACTGCACTGACTGCAGCCTTGCATTGCAGCCTCTTTCTGCCACACAACCTGAAGTCCCATCCATCCACAGCTCTTTCTTGGGCAAAATTTTGGTAACTTCCCTCATCTGATGAGAGTCCACCGATTCAGCAACAGAGCTGCAAAATCTTAATGCAGAGTGTGCAAAGGTTGTCGGGACGTGGTTTGTATGGCAGTGGGCAGCCCATAGTGGGGCATAAACACTCCCACAGGAGCATGCACACACTCAACACTGAGCTTGATGTCAGTCTTAAACATGATGATCATAGAAGACAAGCAAGATGCATAACTTAACTGCCAAAAATGCCATTTCATCACAGGATGCCATGGAGGGGATGTGCATTCAGTTGACTATCCACACATAGGCAGGGAAAAGCAAAAAAGAAGAATTGGAAAAAAATGCCCTGCAAAACACAGACTCGCTTAAATATTTATGGGGGGGACTGCATTTCAATTACAAGCAGTTTTTTAGGTCAGCTGAGACGTTTTAGTTCTGCTAGGGCAGATCAGCTCTGGGGGACAGGATACTGCTGACAACGACAAGCCAGAGGCTCAACCCTCCTAGCACGCCCCGTAACTAAGGATAAAAACAGATCTGGGCAGGGCTGTGCTGCCACGGGGCACAGCCCAAGAGATGGGACCTCCCTTCTTGCCACAGCTGAAGCCTCAAGACGCAGCACTGATGTACACAGAAATCACTGTGGGTTTCTTTGCCTCTCCCAGCACTTGAAGCCCCACTGCTGTAAGTCAGGAGGGCAGCTCACCTAATAAAGAAGGTACCTCTGGGAGCAGCCAGCAGACTAGGCTGTGCTTTGGAAATCCCTGAAACCGTGGGCTGAGCAGTATCAGCAGCATGATGACTTTCCATAGCATTGTTCCCACCTCACAAGGCTCACTCCATACTCTTCATAAGTTCCCAATTTGTGCACCACTGGCTATCACCTAAGGCAGGATTATGAATGTGACAGACATTTGGCCAGGTTCACCTACTGCCCTATCAGATCTGCACTGCCCAAGCACTTTTAGTGTAGTCTGAAATTGCAAAGGTCAGTTTCAGTATGTGCAGGACCAGCCTAATGGCCAGGAGTAAGGTAACACATCCTTGAAACCAGCCTGATAAAAAGAATAAACAGAAAAATGGAGGAAAGCAGTGACTGAAATCCACAACAAAGATTACTAGAACAACTGAAGCTTTCCAACCATCTGAGATTAAAAATCTGTGTCTGCATTTGCATTTTTTTACTCTTTGTACAGGGCACATGTCGTTAATGCTGGAAATTCTGCGTTTCAGTCCTTGTTAGCTCATTTGGCCATCGTCCAGGATGAGGGTCACAATTCTCACAGAGGCTGAGCAGCATTCTGTGCTGTGGGACCTGCAGGAACTTTACCACCTCACTGCTCAGCTTTCTCATGTCAAACTCACTCCATCCAAAAAAACATGTCAAGCCTGGCTCACAAAGGTGGGGCTGAGCAGAAAGGAGGGGTCAGACTCAAATGAGAGCCCCTGTCCAACCACAAGTATCTGAAGCAATGTTCATAAAGCAAACACTGGAATGACCAGCAAGCAGTACACCTGCCCTTACCAGCAGGGCAGATCTCAAGACAACATCAGCACTTCTATAAAGGGATTAAAATAAAAGCACACTGAGTCCACGGACAACATTTGTTTAAAAGCCATGTGAGAGGTGGTAAGTTTCTGCAGGCTGACCCCCCACAAACATAAGCAAGAGAAAGTTACCAGCTTTGGGCTCCCAAAATATTTACTCAGTCTAACATTACTCTACACTCAATCAAACAGTTCCGAAGTCCCATGCTACCAAAACTCAAGTGCAGAGCACTCTTTCCCAAGGGTATTTCCAAGCACTTCACTACCATAAAAGCCAACAGTGTCCTTGCAAGATGGGAAACCCATTCTAATTGGGAGAGGAGACTGAAGGTGTGCAGCCTTCACTGTGCAACATCCAAGGGTCAGATCTGAACAAACTGCATCAAACTGAAATTGTGGGAGTAATTACAGAGCCTAGATGAACAAACTAAACTGAGCAGGGAGTAAGAGGCTGAGAGAAGACTGCCTTGTGGAGCAGGCTGGGGTGTTTAAGTGGCTGCAACTGGTCTAAAACTCAGGTTTAGATCTCATCTGGCCAAAAGTCACAGCTTGGGAAGCACATCTGGTGGAGGATGTCAGTATACTCTGTGTGTTTCCTCACAAAGGCTTGGAATACCAGTTCTTATTTTTAGTACTATTTCCATTTCTTCATGTAATGAGTTCAGTGTTTCAGGCAGCCCTGGAGGAGCAGGAAGGACAAGTCCTGTAATAAAACTAATTAATTCATGTGGAATTTCTAGCCATTATTGTGAAAGTGGACAAATTCCTCACTTCTGGAAAGCTGCCCAAGTGGCCATTAATCTGGCTGTGGTCACAAGCAGGATTCCTGTGGCCTCCTGCAACACCCAACCGGCCCCGGGGACAGAGCCTGCAGAAACCAAAGTGGATGTTGTTATTTCCTCACACCGACTCCCACAGCCCAAGTTTTACTAGACTAGATAGTTGCTTCAGAGGGCTCCATGCCAAATTCCTCCCAGTGCCCACAGACCAACCATGCCTCAGTTATGTGCAGAGAGGTCTAGACCTTCCTAGACCTCCAAAGTCAGCCCAAAACAGGCATTTTGGCTTTATTCAAAGCTCTGTAGACCAACTGCTTTCCACCTGCCCAGTCTTGGCCATGCTGTCAGCAACAGGTGCCCTGAAAGGAACAGGGTACCAAGTTTGTCCTGAAGACATCAGAAGTTGGGTGTGTGAGGAAGTTGAGCTTTACAGGTCCAGATCATCTGCAGGCAGTGGGAAGCCAGGCTCCTCCACAGAGAAATGCCAGGCAAGAATCTAATCAACCAAAATCCCTCAATAATGCACAAGAATTAATGGAATCTGAATGCTCAGGGTGACAGGGTCTGTGGGTCTGGCAAGGAAAAAAAGGAGAGAATACACTGATTTTAGTTACTAAAATCAACAACAAAATGACTCAGAATTCTCACAGGGAGCTGACCTGTAAGAAGGCAACATTTTGCCATAGTCTCACTTTTCTTTCCCAGTTCCAGAGTGCTCTTTAAATTCAGTGATGGATTAGTGGGTCAGCCTCTAAATACCACCTGTAATGCTGACCCAGCATCCTGTCCCAGGAATGGCAATATTCTCTAAACACTACTAGAAATCTTCTGCTCCAAATGATCTCTGTAATGGACTGTCTGTCACAACCTGGATTTCTGCCTAAACAAAATCCTGCCCAACCCACCCCTGCACAAGCTGTGGAAGCAGTCCTGTTCACTATGGCCAAAGGAAGAGGCACCCTGCCATGGCCAGCCTTTGCTCTAGGCCTCCTCCTTCCAGTCTCCATCTTGGCAGATTATTTACTTGTTCATTCACACCACAGTCAGATCAAGATGGTGCAGCAGTGGCTTCCCTGCCATTCTATTTATGAAGTTTGGATGATGTTCAGACAAAATAAAGGGCCCTCTACACATAACAGACCATTTCAAAATCATGGCCCTTAGTTAGTAGTGGGTACTGTGCTACAAGAATGGCTGTTGGATCCCAGTAGTGCAGAGAGAGAAGGTTCCAGAAAAGGAACATTGTCCTTGATCAGCTGGACTAAGAGATGCCTTTTCAAGGCCTGGGATGGAGCCTGGAACAGCTCTTCCACCTTCAGAAAGCAGTGTAAAGACTCATTACAGTGTCATCACTCAGCATTTTCCTCACACTGCTTTAGCTGCAAAGCTACTGGAGCAAAGCAGCTACTGAGGGAAGGGTGGATTGCAGCACTCCTGAGAGGTGACCCCAAGTAGCAAGATATAATTCACCAATACAGCTGGGATTTGTCTCTAGCACAGGCACTGCAGAGTGAGCAAGGAAGGCGAGGAGGAACTAAAAACAGCCACAGAAAGTCCCAGGGCTGCTGGGTCAGCTCCACCATGAACAGAAACACCATGGTGGCTCCAACGTCCACACCAAACCCTCCCAGCAGCCAGGTCCCAGAGGACACAAACCAGGCACCCTGGGGAGTCTCCGAGCCAGGTGTCCTGGATTATCCCCAGCCTCGGTAGCTACAGTCGCAGTCGGGCTACGAGGAAGAGCCCCAGCACCAGCTCTGGGCTCCAACAGTGGGAGGATGGAGCCTCATGCCAGCCACCCATCCTGCATCTCCTCTTCAGGCCACTCCTCTTTGCCAAACCTGAGTTTTCCTCCCCATTTCTGCTTGTTTTTGAAGAGCCAAAGGGAGGTGACCCTCTGGATGCAATGGGAGAGGAGCGTTCCCCCCAGCTCAGCCTGCAGCCGAGTGGCACACTGAGCACTGCAGGCAAAACTTCCTGGGCTCAAACACAAAATGACCCCCCGCAACTTCCCACATACAAAGAAAATGTCAGATTCTGCCCAGTTTCACTGGAGCAAAATGCAGGAATCCTTAAGTACAGGGTACTCCCTACACTACAAGAGTCTGGTCACACTAAGGACCCATACCTAATCTTTGGAGGTACCAAAAAGATCTTAAAGGACACCCAAAACCACAAAAACACTTTCAACAACTTACCAGTCACCTCAGACTGAGCAGCAAGTACTCTTGAAGACATGGATGTCAGATGCTCACCCTTTTCTAGTTACAAAACAGCAAGGAGAAAACAAGGGCAGGCTTCAATCTCCTCAACCAAGCCAAGAGAAATTCATCAGCTTGGACTAAGTTTTCTACAACCAGCCAGGAGAGCTGAGAACAGACTTCTGGCTGAAGTCTGACCAACATCATCGTACCAGGAAATTCTGCCGTAGTCTGGACCAAAATACTGGGCAAAGCTTTATGAATTTTCATGATATTACAGGACTACAGGACTCTCCCACACACACTGTCATGCAAGTGAGGGCAGTGCACTGTGTGTCAATGTTGTAGACATCCCGCATCACCTGGCTACAAGGACAAGCTGCAAGGAGGCACAAAAACACCTCTCTAAAATTGCCTCCACCCAGTGAGGTATTGAAAATATTATTAATTTCAAGGGCAGAGTATTAGAAATACCCTCATCCCACCTGAGCTGGTTTATCTGCAGAAAACTGTAAGAAAAATCAGGGATTTCAACACAGTCCAATTCCCACCAGTGCTTTGTGTCACTCTCAATTACAGTGCAGAATGAAATACCAAGAAATCATTCCCTGCAGCCGGCAGAATTAATGGGATCTTTGACTACAGAGAGCAGCAGGCAGTGAACTTGTTCCCTTACCAGCCAAGAGGCACAGTGCAGCCTTCTTCAGAATAAAAGCTGCAATGTCAGAGGATAGTTCAAGGCTTATAAAAGTGACCTGATGTCTCCCAGTATTTCAGTCCATAAGAAAGGCACGTGATTACTGATCCTTTCCTTTCTTAAACAATTTATTTCTACCCTAAGCTGATGCAGCAAGAGACTTCATCTTCCCACTGGTATCTCACTAAATGACATGTCTGGCAAAACACTGAGCAGAAATCAATCAATAATGCAATTACAAAGAGCTGTCAAATGCTGGGCTGCAGCAAAGCTCTGACAGCTGGGCACTAACCCCCTTCTCCTCATCCTTTGCCTAGGAGAGCCATCATATCACGTGTTCTTGTAATTAGGTGTCAAATCAACGTTTAATGAGGTCACACTTGGCCAGTTTGTGAATGAAAAATGCCTTCCAGCCTGTTGGCAGTGACTGCTGAAAGTAGGCAGAGATGTTTCAGTCAGACTTGGTCTGCTGAAGGTAGTTTGTCTTTGCGGAAATAATAAGACTAGATTTGAAATTTGATAAATTGGCAGAAAACTCATCCTTCCAGAAAAGTGAAGACATGGTTGGGTAAACTCCTTGTCATGGTTCTGGGGGTCCAGACAAAGACCAAGACGTGTATGACAGAACACAAGAACATGCACCGGGAAGAAAGTGGCACACGGCTGCCACGACATCAGCTCAGCAGAATAATCTGCACAATGTGTTTGGACCACCAGCAAGGACTTTTCTTTCACAAATCCACAGGAGGCCTCCCAATCCCACGGCACACTCAGCACCCACGAGGCACCACGCTGTTGCATTGGTGCACACACGTACTACAGCTCCCTCCCCTGGGAAGGCACAGGGCACTAATGCTGGCCTCAGGACAAACCTGCCCCTTTTGGCAGATGCAAACAGTCAGAGAGCACAAGTTGGAAAGCCAAGCACAATGTGTTCGGGACATGCTGCTAAAGGACACCGCCATAGGGGCACTGATTCCAGCAGCACCTTCCCAAGGGAGAGCCAGGGTGAAGACGGGTGGGAGCAATAGTGGAAGTTTAAGCAACAGCAATGGATTTGTATCTCTCTAATAGATGCAAATAGATGCATCTCCCTAATAGCAGACAGTTATCACAGTTACATATCTCACCCCAACTCAAGGGAAGAAAACAGGAATTCTTATGCCTGAAAACTCAGTACCCCACCAAGCTCAGTCTTCCTTCTGTAACAGAAATGCTTTATAAAGCATCTTTACATTCTACCTTGGCCTTCCTCTTACTCTGTCTGCTTAGAGCAAAAGATCCTCCCTGAAGGAGTTCCAGCAGGAAAGGCAGATGTTACCATGCTCAGAAAGCTAGAATTGTCCAATCCAAATAGAAATTAAAATAATCCACCAGGCAAACTACTGTTTCTTCTAGGTCCTTAGCTCAGAACACATGACCAGGAAAAGCAGGTACAGGAATGCTGCTGGCTGCTGGGATGAAACCCTGCCTTCACAAATCCAGTTGTGTTTGTGGGTAACAGGAACAGCTGCCCATCGGGCAGATAAATTAGACTCAGATGATACTGCAGCCAGGTCTGGTAGAGACCCATACACAAAGACACCTCTCACATTCCAGTTTTCACTGTTTTGCCTCCTGAATTGTTTATCTCAGCTCAATTCCTGGATGTGGATAAAACAAACGACGTGGACTTTCTCACAGACGGGGCTTCTTGCTGTTCCCTTGACAAATACCGTACTCAGTGAGTATAAGCCTGAAATCCAGAGGAAAGGAAACAACTGCAAAGGGCAAGAAGGAAACAGATCATTTGCCAAGGGACAGCATGAAAACACATTTCTGCTTTGGGCCAGAGCCTTGAAATCTTCCCAGGCTTCCCTCTCCCTCCAAAGCACCATTTTCACACCACATCACTCCCACCATGGCAAACTCCAGTGGGACTGTGGCAGGGGATAGCATTATTTTCAAGAAAGTGCTTCACAAAGGTGTTATTTATTGTCTTAATACTTAAAAGATGACCAGGTTAGCTCTTGACCAGACACAGCTGCTGTGAGGAGCAGGAAGACCTGGTCCACCGCCTGGCAAAGCCTCAGAGGCAACGAGGACAGATGAGCTGTGTGGTTTTCTCATTCACCTATCATCCCTACCGCCGTTACTAATTGCATTTCACTTTTAATAATTTCTTCCAAGGCAAGGAGCTGTGCAGACGTTCGGCTTATCCTGGGCAGAGCTGCTGTAGTGGCTCTGGACATATTAACACACTCCTGTGGATTTGGTTCTCAGAGCTGGCTTCCCTGGCATGTGGCAATGCCCAAGCTTGCATAAGCCAGGCTGAACACCTGGTTGCTGCACTCCTAACTAACCTCCCTCTTGCTCATGTGCTTCCAGCACAGGATGAGGGGGACACTCACAGCCTGGCTCTCCTCTACTCCTCACCCACGTTTTAGCAACACAGTACTTTCAGGACATCCACTGCTGCGTTGGATCCACCCGCTTGACTGACAGGGTCAGAAGCTGTGGGGGCAGAAGGACAGACACACACAGATGCACATGCAGATCATGACGGATGCTTCATTTCCTTATAAAAGCAGGAGAAAAGCAGAAGTCTTCCTGGCAATTCAGTAGACATGAAAAATGCATTCATAGCATTACTGGCATGGTTTTCAAGTTGCTGTGAAAATTCCAGTTACATTATGCTACCTCCAACTTCAGAGTCTTCTGTGTTTTGGAGTAATACATTAAACTCTCTTTTAGCAGCTGCCTGCCAAGGGGAAATGAAGGTTTTGACATCTGACCTGTAAGGAAGGATGTGTGGCATTTGGAGCTACCCAAATAAGGATTTTAGCTGGATGCTAAAACAAGCTGTGTTTTTAACAGTTAACTATTTTGACACTGTTTTGGTGTCATGGGAGTTCAAAGTGAAGACCCTGGTCAGGTAAGTAAGGCCACCCCATCCCTTCAAGTTCGAGTTTTCTTGGAGCCACATTCTTTGCACAGCTCTCTTTCCCTTTGGAAAGGTTACTTTGCACAGGCATGGACTAAAAAAACCCACATTTGTTTTAATAAATAAGTGAGATCCAAAGCAGGACTCATTAAATAGCAGTGGGTTCTGAGACATATTCCACTAAATTCGTACAAGTATCCCAACAACAAAATACTACTACAAACACAATTGAACAGCACTGGCAAAGGGAAAAAAAAAATCTCTGAACTGGTCAGCTTTGAACAGCAGCCTAAGAACAATTTTTTTCATAGTGGAACAAGTTTTATTCCTAGGATCTTGTCTCCATTAGGAGAAAATATGTTCTTCAGCTATTCTCATAGCTTGGGCAAAACAATCTAGGGCATTTGCTGACTTCATTGAGATCTGCCCTGCTCCATCTCTTAGCATAAGTTCGCACCCGGGAGCAGCACTTGGCATCCTGCTGGGCACCCTGCTGCACCCTGAGCCAGTTCAGGTCATTGATCTGACAATTGTTTTCTGGGGCTGGCTTGCTGCAGGACAATCTCCTGAACCATCCTACTCTGATATAAGGTGAGAGCTTAACACAGCAGAAGGAAGGGAAAGGACATGGGAGCTGAGAGCTGGACAACACCACACAAGCCCCTGATTCCAGTTCATCATGGCTAAAACAGAAGGCAGCATCCCCACCCTCTGGCTGAGACTGGAGGGGTTGAAAGACCCCAGTGGTACCTAAAATGCCTCTCAAATCACACTGTGTCTACAAGACCCATAAGGCCACCTTAGGCCTGTTTGAATAGAAGGTGGCTGTAGGGACTGGGACATTTTCTGCCAGGGCACAGACTAACACAATGAAAAGACAGTCCTCACTCTGCTCCCTGCATCCTGGAGGACCCTGAGCACATCATCTACTCCGTCTGCAAACCGGCGTGATAATCTTGCTGAGGTGCAGAGAGAGTAAATACACTCAGGACCAGCATGAGCTCTGGGAGCTCTGCGCACACAGGAACAACCCTGTCCCCAGGTCAGGCGGCTCCAGTCAGAAGTACTGACACTTGTTACACCATGACCTGAAACAAACTGCAAAGGAATGTGCTCCAGAGGCACCAAAACTACCTAAAAGGCCCTGATCCCTGGAGATGCTGAGTCTCCACCTCGCTCCCACCACTGGTGGGAGTTGATGCACTCGCCTCCCCTGGGAGGGCAGAAGTTCTCAGACTGATTTCCACAGACTGCTGCTATTTTGTTCCAACATTCCCAACATCTCCAAAATACCCAAAGCCTCTTGTGCAATGAGCAACATCCCCTGCTTCTTAGCTACATGGTGGTTTATGTTACTTTCCGCCTACAACCATTTCAGGATTGGCTTTACAGACCTTAGTGGAAGACTAAACAATGCTGGAGCCATAGCAGGAGAATTTGCAGAGTTTTATTCCTTGTTTCATTTGGGCAATCCTTCTGCCTCTCATCAGGGACAAAAAAACTTGCCAACCTCTTAATTTAGGAATAGCACGAGCTCTGCATTCCAGTCCTGAATCAGCCAAAGGAGCCTTTTCAAGCTGGAAAGGGGAAAAAGGGTAAATACCTTTAAGCACATTTAAAAAGAAAAAAAAAAAAGCGCCACAAAACCAACCACACCAAAAAACCCTCAACACCTGCTTTTTGCAGGCAAAAACTTGCTCTTGGGGCACTCTTGAAACTGGCTTAACATCAGCATTTGAAAGCAAATTCCAGTCCCTGCTCTTTTGGGTGCCAGAGTGCTTTTCTCTGTCACTGCTTAAAATGAAAAGCAAACTCAGCTCCCTCATCTATGTTTAGCAAGCACAGTGCAGATGGGATCAAAGATGAGAGTCCGAAGAGAAGAGTATCAAGTGAAGCTGGCAGATTCAGGTTTTGTTTTTGTTGTGGGTTTGGTTGTTTTGGTTTGCTTGGGATTTTTTCTCCTAATGGCTACAACAACCTGTTAAAAGTTTTGTAATCTGAAGAGTGCAAACCCTTTTCTGGATGTCCAAGCTCCTCTGCCAAGACATGCTCAACTGTGAATATTCCAGCTGCATGTTTCATATCACGCCGGTTAAGGATGTGCCAGTATTTTTATTATTCACCCCCTATGGATATTACAGAGCACCACATACATTATAGGGTTCTTAAACTGTGCTATTTATGTCTGTGTATATTACACACGGAGATACAATCAAATAAATCACACCCACTGTAAAGGAATAAAGATAATAAAATCAAGCAAAATACTGAGTGAAGCTAACGTAATTCTGAATTAAAGTGCATAAAAGAAAAACAAGAAGCACTAACTCAGAAAATCACCTCTCAGCCCATCACTGCAACGCCATCCACCCACCCCAGCTTTTTGTAAAAGCATAAGCCTGGATGTCAGCTCCAAATTCCTTAAATCTAAATGCCCTTGGCTTCTTCTGGAGAGTCTTAAAATTCATTCCCTTGACACTCATGTTCTGTAGTTAAGGAAGATTTTGCATCAACATATTCTCCAGAGTCCTGGCTCTCCACAGCCCTTTACAGCTGGACAAAGGTGCAGGGACAGGAGAGGGAACAGGAGTGGGGACAACAGCAGTCGCAGCCTGGCTGTGCAAAGCAGCAGCTTGAAACGTGCAAAGTTCTCCGTGCTGCTGTTTGTTCTTTACTCCTCTCTCTCCATCTCTCCTCCTCGAGCAGAGCAGCGTGCACAGGTACCTGGCTGCATTCCCGTCCTCACCGAGAGGGAAGCCAAGAGGTACAGCCCGGTTCAGAGCGCTTTTAAACAAAGCCTCAAGAGGGAAGGGAGGGAATTCAAAGTCGTGCTGCTGAACTAGTTATGCAAACAAGGTCAGAGCCCCAGTCATAGCCAGGGGAGCATAACCAGCAAGGCAGCAGAAGTCAAGGAAGGATGATTACAAAGGAGAAAGCATTGGTTTCTATTTCCAGAGCTGATCTGTCAATTCCCAACATCCCACGGAAAAGGAAAGAGCTGGCAGTTGATCGCAGGGGAGAGGAGGCATTAATAAAACCCAGCACTGCTGCATCGGCAACCCCAAGAGCGCTCCCTCCCACGGCAATCACAGCAACAGGTCAGGAGCCTGTTAGCGTCCCTGTCCCCGGGGCTGTGCTCCTCTTGTCCCTGCACCCAGTGCCCGGAGCAGGGGGGCCTGAGGGGGCCAGGACTCCCACAAGAGCTGGCAGAGGTCACCCCATCTCCAAGGTGGGCTCTGCTGGAAGGGTGGCCATAGGGAACAGGTTCCTCACATAGCAGGGCCCCCGCAGTCCCTCAGCCTCCCCCTTCCCACCAGGCAGCACACGGTCCTCCCACACCGCCTCTCCCCAGATGTTTGGGGCATCCATCACCCTTCAGGGTGCTTTTACTCCTCCACCAAACACAAATCTGAACGTTCACTTCTCTGTGCTCCCCAAAGGACCCTCCCCGCCCCTCAGCTGCATCTCCTCAAAGTTCATCCTTATCTGTTCCCATGGTGGGTTTTTTTTTTCCCCTAAAAGACCCCAACCTCCAGCCTGCCCCCTGGAGCAGTCCCTGCATTCCCTCCCATATACACACACCTCGTTACATTCCACTCCTGGGGCTCCTGTCCCATGCCAAGATAACCTCTCTAACCCCCGAAGTAACTGCACCCCCAAATATCCCATTTTGCCCACCTCAGGGATGCGCTCATGCTTTGTCCCCCCTCCAGCGCCCCTCTCGTTCCTTCCCTCTTTGTCCTTCCCTGGACTTACTCTCGCTCTTCTCCCGCACGGATTCCCCTCGTCTGCCCTCCCGCGGAGTCCCTCTGCCCCGAGAGGACCCCCGTGAGGTCACCCTTAAGGATTCCTTTTTCCCCGGGACGTTCCGGCACCCCGGCGCTGCCCCGGCTCACGTTCCGGAGCGCGGTGCCCAGCGCCCACCTGTCCCCAGTGCCCGGTGTGCGGGGCACGACACGCCATCCCCAGTGCCCGCTACGCGCTGAGCGATGCACCACGCACTGTCCCCGGTGCCCGACGCCCGGAGGGCGGTCCCGCGTCGCGGGTCCCCGGCGCGCAGTGCCCGGTCCCCGGCAGGGCGCTCGGTGCCCCGTCCCCGGTGCGCGGCTCTGGGCGCGCCGTGCCGGACCCGCGGAGGCCGGGGCCGGGCGCTGCTCACCTGCGGGGCGTTCGGCGCTGGCGCCGTACTCGGCCGTGTCGCGGCGGCGGGCGCAGGTGCCCTGTCCCTGCACCAGGGCTTGCAGGGGCAGCTCGGCGCCGGGGTCGGGGTAGCAGCGCAAGCCGGCGGCGCAGCGCGGCGTGTAGACACCGCACGCCTCGGCCTCCAGGCGGGCGCACACCGGGCAGCAGCCGCAGCCCGGCTCCCGCACCAGCTCGGGGCAGGGCGGGCGGGCGGCCGGGGGGCAGGCGGCCAGGCGCTCCGCCGTGCAGGGCGGGCAGCGGAACAGCACCTCGGGCAGCGCCGGCCCCGCCAGCGCCAGCGCCGCCGCCGCCGCCGCCAGCAGCAGCCGCGGCCAGGCGGCCCGCGCCGCGCCGCGCCCGACCCCGCCGAGCGCCATGGCGGGACTGACGGGCGGCGGGGCCGGCAGGTGGACGCGGCGCTCGGCCCCCCGGCGGGGCGGCGCGGGGCGGAGAGGAGCGGAACCGGGCGGCGTGGCACGGCACGGCACGGCACAGCACGGCCCGGCGAGGTACAGCACGGCACGGCACGGCACAGGTCGGCTCGGCTCGGCTCGGCACGGCTGGGCTCGGCTCGGAGTCGGGCTGAGCGGAGCTGAGCGGGGCCGGGCGCGCCGCGCCGCCGCTGGGTCCTAGAGCCGCCCCCGCGCCCGCCCCCGTTCCCCCGCGGGGGTCGGGGCTGTCCCTCCCGGTGAGGAGCGGGGATCGGACCCGGAGTGGGCGGGGGGCAGCCGCACACAAGGTTGGGGATGACCAAAGAGGACATAGGGAGTCTGACCATCACGGGGTGAGGGCCTACTGCCGTGGGAGACAAGGCTCCCTCCGGGCATGGGGTCTGCCCCGCTGAATACGGCGGGGCCAGACACGGAGGAATCAAGATCCGCCGCACAGAGACACCTAGAACAGGGAGGGATGGAGATCCCACTCCACCCGGGGGCTGGGGTCGTGCCTCACAGCAACACCCAGTGCTGGGAGAGGGGTAACTGGGTGATCTCTGCAGCCCCAGAAACGAGGGGAGCTGAGGGTGTAAGCAAGGGCCAGCTCTCACCCCGCTGCCCAAAAAGTGCCAGGCCTGACACGAGCAGCCACATTTCAGTCCAGGTGCCACCATGGGGATGGGGACCAAAACCTGGACTCAGGAACAGTCCCAACACCCAGTTGCTCACCGAGTGTAGGAGCCACCCTGCCTCCATGGGAACAGGACCCTGCGGTTGGGTGAGACTTCTTGGAGACCCAGGGCTCCATGCCCATAGGGATGCCCCGTGTCTCCAGCCTGGGTGCCCACAGGGCATTTTACCCCCTGATCAAAGCCATCTGCAAATGACTCAGCACGTCCCTTGTGGCACTGCCTCACGAGGGTGACCAAAAGTGGGGTACAACCAGAGGCACAGAGACAGAGGGCTCTGAGCTTTGTGGTTTTGGTGTGAAATGCCCATTTCAAACCCTATCACACTCCTTTTCCTGCTGCCCGACTGTCACAGACTACACAGAAGATTTTAAGTACAAGGGGTATTACATAGAGGTGACTTTTTTTTCCATAATAAAACAATAGTAACAACAAAGCTGAGGGAATGCAACTGAGCTAATGAAGCTGGAAAACTCACTTAATACCTTTGTGGGGTGTATGGTTAAAGTCAGGCACTGAGGCAGCCTGAGTTGCCTCAGCCACGGGAAAAACGTCAGCTCTGGAGCATTTAAAATTTGCTGGTGTAATATTTTGTTGTTCTGGTTTTGTTTTTTTTCAGATTAAGAAAAATGCAAAATGCTGCCGTTGACAACTCGCACAACACAACTTTTGGCACTGGATTACTCATGGCTCTGGAGTTATACAACAACATATTTGTTTGTGAGATTGATGACTGCAGGGTCGGTTGATGGACTGCAGCGTTCAGCATGCTATGTGAAACCTGTGATACGTCCTGGGACTCAGTATGCAGTCCCATCCCAGTCCCTGGGTCTTCTCAGACAATAACTCGGGTTTTACAAAAAAGTTCCCCTGAAATTACAAGCAAATAATGGAGAGATTTTTATTCTACTTCATGTTACAAAATCTCTTTTTATATTACAGAACCCAAATTTTAGCCTGGGTGACTTGAGGAAGTCTCTTCAAGAAGACCAAAAAAACCCCAAACATTAAAAAAGCCTAGCACAGAATTTGCAATTGTTAACTTCCACAAATCTCTAAGTGGGAAAATGGGATGCACAGCCCTGCATACCAGCAGCCCTTCAAAAGCCTCCCTTTTAAACAGATTTCCCAGCAGATGTTCAATAGAAAATGGAGCAAATTATTTTCACTGCACACTTACAACTTCTCGGGGATAGCGGGAAGGAGGCTCTCGGTACCTTTTTTATGATCTGCTGTTGACTTCACTAATGACTCACATTTGG
Source organism: Monarcha castaneiventris obscurior (assembly GCA_026261815.1). Lineage (NCBI taxonomy): Eukaryota > Metazoa > Chordata > Aves > Passeriformes > Monarchidae > Monarcha > Monarcha castaneiventris. The sequence continues at coordinate 8,020,955 of JAMPIT010000467.1, forward strand.
TTCCAATGAGATATTTTCATATGACTAATGAATCTATATTTGGAGGCGTAAGAGGGTTTGGCTAATTATCTGTTGCAGTCAGTTAAATATTCCAAGTATTCAGAGTAGGTTTTCTTCCAGTGGCAAATGTTATGCCCTCACAGTCTGTCTTCTGGTGCTTTAAAAGAGCCCAGAACTTTGACTCGCACCAAGCTGACATCTGGGTTTCTGCATGTGTAAGCACAAGAGATGGCCTGAACTTAATTATACAGCAAACCAATCCTGCGTTTTTCAGGTGGCCAATAGGTCATTCCCCAAGGGACGATTTAAACCCGATTTTTCAACACGCACTTGATGCTTGCAGTGGCCCGTTTTGCTGGGGGCATTTACTGGGGTGCCATTAATAACTCCTGGCAGGGGAAAATTCCTTCTAAGCACCGTTGTGTAGGCTGCTTGTGCACAAATCATTTTTCCACAGGGAGGGCTCGAAATCTGATGAGAGAAGGGAAGGTGGAGAGGAGGGGGAGGGAAGGGGCTCCGCTGGCTCAGCTGCCTGAATTGCAGGAGGACATTAAACATAATGATCCTGTAGGGAAAGAAACCGTACGCAGCTCAGATGTGGGAACGAGCCAGGATTTGCTGTTCATGTGCCTCTTTAGTAGATGCTCGCGCTGTTCTCCTCCTTTTATCGCTGTCGTTTTCTTTGTCTGCCACTGAAGCAATAACACCGGTGCAGATACAATGGATCAGATGTTCCCCCTGCCCCTGCTGCTGCAGCCCTGGGCTGGGAGACCTCTCTGTGCCGCTCTCCAACTCCAGCAGAACAATAAAGAAGATTTTACAGCTGTTGTGGGGATGGGGGGAGGCGGGGAGGCAGAGGGAAACAGCTTGAGTGCCCGTGGCCAGCTATAATTTCTCCAGTGGGTCTTTGCTGACAGTTTTAGGATTAACAAGTGAGCTCTGTTCCCAGGCATTTACCCCTCTGGATAAGCTGGCCTGTTTGTTCTCAAGGGTTTATTTTACCCTACAAAATATGGCATTGCCAAACAGATGCCTAGAAAGGCAAGTTATAGCTGAAGCTGCATCTCACACGGGCTTTAGCCCTTGGAATTGTTTGGAAATGCTACAGTATTCCTCCGACCCTTTTCAGGGCAGTTTTTTCCCACAGACGTGCTGGTTGATTCTTTTATGGCTCTGTCCTTTGTCAGGGATGAATTAGGAAAAATAAACTCACAAACAAAAAGTGGAGGCCCAGCACGGAGATCCTCTTGCTCCCAATGATTAAGAAGTATTTTACAGCTCCGAATGTGTGGGGGGAGAAAACAAAGTGGCCTTCTGCCTTTTTCTTTCCCTCATTTTTTTCTTCATGGGTAATGGGAGGTGGGGGAGAGGGGGAAGAAAGAAAGAAGAAAGAAAGAAAAAAAGAAGTCAATAAGATTAAAACAGTGTTATTATTTTTAAAGTCCTACTTTTTAGTAGACTGCCACAAAGTGCTTTGTGGTGAGTGCTGGAGAAAGTCTCCCGAGTCCCAGAGCTGGCATGGTGAGGGGCAGGTGATGATGAAAGGGAGGCTGTGAAGAGGAAAGTTGGGATTGGGGTATTTGGTCGCCAGCATTTTGCTTTCTCCCTGGAGATTCAGCAAAGTTCAGCCACGAGTAAAAGGTACTGGGAGGTGGGAATTGCCTCTGGCTCACAGTGAAGCACGTCAGAGTGGGATGACAGGGGGTCTTCCCTCCCTCATCGCCATCCCTTCCCAGGGGGTGCCAGGGGAACGTGACCAAGGCCAGGGTGAGTTGGTAGCAGGGGCAGAAGGACCTCTGCCCTGTCCTCTGCCCCTGCAGAGGGGACTCTTACTCCCTTTCAAAAGGAACATTAAGCCTTAAAACCCAGGCTATTGGATGCCAGGGTATCGGCTCTCTGCCCCTCCCTACACACTCCCCAGGACTGTAGATCCCAGTGCCCCAGACCCACACTGCCCTGGCACATGAAACTTTACCTGCTTTCAGCAACATCAGTTCAGTAGCTTTGCTCATTGAATTGGGGCGGTGGGAGTGAGCTGAGCAGAGCCCTGCAGGGAGGAGGGAGGCACTGGCAAGACCCACTTGTTCCATCCTGCCCACAGCTGCTCCCCAAGGCAATCACACTGAACAGCAGGCTTTCAAGGAAATGAACGAATGGCCCAGAAATGAGTTCCCAGCATCACGTCTTCCTCCTCCAGGGTTAGGTGCCCAGATGTTTGCTGCATATCTCACCTGCACTGCCAGAGTTACACCTGTGGTTGTACCTCAGCCTCTTGTACTTCCACCCCCCCAAAACTCATCAGCATGTTTCACACTTCCATCAGCACTTGTTCTCTGGAGCCCGGTTGGCTCACGTGCAAGGGGCTCGGGTACCCCACAAGTTCCTGCAGCTCTGATCCACACCCTTAGCTCTGCTGCTCCACAGGTCACGCTCAGAGGTAGGTCTGGACCTGCCTGATGCCCCAGGCACCCCTCTTCATCCTCGTATTTTTTTGCCCAGGTGCATCAGCGCAGCCAGAGTTCAGATGTCAGCAGAGGGGTCAATTATAGGCCACTTTATTTACATTCACCCTATCTGGAATGTTTTTAGAGCAGCCCTAAATGCATTATCTTTGAGCCTGATCCCGTAATTATGAATGCTTTGGAATGGTCCAGGCTAGTTTGTTTAGGTTTCTCCAGCACTGATTAGAGATTAGCAGAGCCAAAACCACCCATTAGCTGGAAGGCATAAAGCAATGGTGATTCTCATGCTAAGGGGCCAGGTGCTCCACACTTCTCCCAGGCACTGCTGCTCTCCAGCAGGGGTGCATGGGAGGGAGGAAGGGTGTCATGAGTTTGTCTGGTCTGCAGTTGCCTACATAGCAGAGGCTTCTGCATTTGGACACCCCAGCAGTCACTCTTCACTCGTCCCTACACCTCCCTCATAGATGCCTTCATTAGTCTCAGGTGTACAAAACAGTTTGAAACCAAGAAGCTGACCAGGAGGAGGTAAGGAAAAAAGGTTCAGTATTGACCTAGGCAGATCAGGCACAGTGACTTGGCTTATAGGGATAATAAAATGAAAGCAGAGAGGATTTATATGGAGACTGTCCTTGATTTCTGCAGGTACCAGGGCTAATTGCTCTTGGAAGAGGACCTGGCAAGGAGATGTAGCTGAGGGAGGGGAAGGAAGAGCAAAGGTAGCAGTGCATCTTTGCAGAGATATTCCTACTTTAAATAAATCTCTGTTTGAAGTGGGCCTTGGGTGGCTAAAGGACCTGGTACTGTCCACAGCTTCTTTATTACAGTTTCCCAGTGGCAGTTCTCAGGACATCAGCAGACTTGTTTGCAAAGACCCTAAATTCTCAGTGGCTTTACAGACATCACAAAATCCCAGCTGTAACTTAGAGGGAATGGGGACTAGTACCGTTCATATTTGGTGACTAACAGCCCTTGCTTCTTACCTGAGGACCTGTTCTTTTGGCCTCAGAGACCTTCCCTCTCCAGACCACTCAACCATGAGTTCCCTTCGGTGGTAGGAATGCTCCCAAAAACTCACATGCCTGGGTGTAAGAGCCACCACAGTCCATACACCTACCGAGTCTTCCAGTATGACCCTTGGTTTCCATGGGGATTTAGATCCCATGATAAAAGTTAGATTAAAAATCCCTTTGTTTCAGTGAGTCCAGATGTGAAAGGGTCCAGCATCGTGGAGAGGGCTGGGACAGCCTCCCAGCCCCTGGAATAGCAAATGGACAGGATCCCCCTGACAGATATGAGAACCCAAAGATCCTTTTGATATTTACATTGACAGGCTTCCCTTGGTGCCTGGTACCCCTTGAGCAGGGCAGCGGGATGAAAGCATTTCAAAGCACACATAGATGCTTAAGAATTTTGTTAGCAGCATCAGCCAACATTTCCACTTGCTTTGTATTTGCTGTTGGAAAAGTAATAACAGCTTCGGAGAACCTACTCAGGAGAGAAAACAGCTCTTTTCCAGGCACCATGCTGGGATCTGCTTTGAGTAACAACATTGCATGCAGGAATGGAGTGGAAAGGGGCTGCAGCCCCAGGGAGAGCAGGGATTGCTTACACGAGTCCACAGAAAGTGCTTGGACAGAACAGGATGAAGGAAAGGAAAGTGTAGTGCGAGTACGTATTAAGAAAGCACTCCAGCTGCTGGTCTCTAGCTGCCTATGTCGAAGCCTCCTCGGGGAAGTAACTTTATTCGTCTCATGGGACAAATAAAACAAGTACTGGAAGAAACACAGGGAACGGTCGTGTTTTGGCTGGGGCACGACAGGCCATTCAGATCTTGACTCGGAGCACAGAGCTCTCCTAGGGCAAAAGAAACGTTTGAAGGTACACTGACATTTATGTCTAGCACAAAGGAAACCCCAGCACTCACAGTCTCCTGGCTGTTGAAGAACAGGAGCTACTCCAGGACTAGGGAGCACACATTTCTGGATATGTGGCCAAGGCAGAGGAAGATGGAGCCAAGAGCTGAGGGGACAGAGCATCTTGCAGAAACAGGTCCTCATCCTGCAGCTCCCCAGGCCCCACATAAGCTCTATCCCACCTCTGACCCTGCTCAGTAGCAAAGGCAGAGACCACTTGTAGGGCACCTAGGGGCAACACCAACTCTGCCCTTCTGCCTCCAGAGAGAACCCTTTGCCCTCTTCAGCAACAGCACAGGAGAAAGACTGAGGAACCAGCCCTGTATAGAAGTGTCCTTTCCTGCCCTCGGATTCAGAGGAACATCCCTGAGGAGCATCACAGCCGCTCAGCCAATAGCAGTTCTAAACCCAGGGGCCAGCAGAAAAGCACGGGGCCTCAACTCGCAGTATTTAATCATATGCTTTATAGCACACTACCTGTCAAGACAGGTGTGGGAGGGGATGATCTGGATGATCTCACCCCAGGGTAGCACAATGAGCCCTCCTGCAGCCCTGCTGGGACACTCCTACAGCAGTGAGTCTTTCCATTTCTTCAGTAGGTTTATATGTACCAGCCTGTGAACACAAGCACTGACATGCAGCCCACAAGCAAGACCCCTTCTGCAACAAACTCTCCAAGCATCACTGCTGGTTTCTGGCTTGCTTCTCTGGACCCTGCCTGGGACAGAGGAGCTGGACTAACAAACTCTTCACTGCCTTGCTGATAGGGACACTCTGCCAAAAAAAGGCATGACTAAAGTGAGAAGGTTGGGCCACCACTGCCCAAGGCTGTATATCTCTTCCACCCCAAGAAAAGGTCCCCTGGTAACCCCACAAACCAATACATCCTGGAGTCTCCCACCTAAAGCAAACAGATGCTGTGCAAAGCAGAGGGTTCAACTAGAGACCTACAGAGTTCCCCCTCTGGAGATGGAAAAGGTCACTCAGGGTCTATTCTGATCCAGTTTTGAGTATCTTCAGGGGTGGAGATCCACAGCCACTCTGAGCTAAATCATTCTCCCTGTGAAATTATTTTCTGTTTATTGAGACAGAACTTCCCTCACAGCAGCTTGCCCCTCTTGTTTCTTGTCCATTTGTGGTGCCTCTCTGAGAAGAGACCTGCTCCATCCTCTCTGAACTCTCCCTTTGGAGAGTCAATTGGCTCTTGCCCTCTCTTCTGCAGGTTGAACAAACACAGCCCACAGCCTCTCTTCATCACTTGCCATCACATGCTAGTAATTAACCAGACCTTTTATTAAAGATTCTTGTATCTCACTCAGCAGTAGAGCATGATTTTAGGTTTATAGCTCTGTGCCTATTTCCAAGAATATTTTACTGGCCTGATGTACAAAGATGCTTAAACCTTAAAATGAAGTCATCTCTGCTGCAGAGCACAGCTTGCTAATTAACCCTTCACAAAATCATTACATCTAAAATGTCAAAGCATGAGCACCAGCATAGCTCAATGGAAGGGCAGGGGGCTTTTAGGAAGATAGCAGGAGGGATCCAGATCACGGGTTTGCTCGGACATCAGAGGTGCATGAGCCAAACTCTATCATGTTGCTTTGAAAGCAAGCAGACATTAAAGCTGAGGACGCTCCCACTCAAATAAACTAAATTTGGATTTTAAGCACAGCCCCACTCTTCAAAGCAGCTCTATAAAAATGTCATTGTGGGACATCCTGTTTATTGTCTCTCGCAGATTCCAGATGAAACCCACCCCACGAGAGAGCTGTTTTCCAATGAGCCTTCTGCAAGCACAGGTTCTCCTCCCTCCCCCACAAGCTCTAAAATGAAGGGCCAAATCTACCTCCCCCCAGACCCTATGCAATAACCTGGCTTTTGGGATACCCACCCAAGCAGAACCTGATCCATTTTCTGGATCCATGCTGGACCCATCCTTTTACAGCATCCATCTCTCCCTCCTGTCATTCTGTCTCAGTGGGCACTGCTGGTGTGGCTGCAGGGGGGAATGGGGAGCAGTCAGGGGCAAACACACCCTTGTCTAAGGCAATAAACCAGTTACTCTTTTACCTACCAGAACAGCTGTGAGCTGGAGTAAAGCCTACTTACCTTCATTACTGGGATTTTCCAGAAGAACCTGAGAGAACCAGGAGCCTGTGCACTACGGGTATTCAAAGGGAAATGAGTATATGATTTCTTTCAGCATTTTTAACTCTCCCAGCAAGTACAGCCCAGTGCTGACCTTTTACAGGAAGCAAATGCACAGCAACTGGTGCTGGTTTCCCGCAGTGTCTTCTGAGAGTTGAACCACATTTTAATTCCCTTTGATGATGCACACACACTAACTTGTGCTGAGAACAAAGAGCATCCCAAAATAAAGGACAGGAATATCTGCTTCTCTTCAAACTTGCTTTGTTTTTGTTTTAATTTGCTGATTAAACCTTAAATCTTATCCTCAGCCAGGTGTAAGGGTGAACAGTGCACATTCCCAGAAAGGAGGGGACTTGATCAGAAAGATTCTGTCCTGCAGCACATGGGACTGTGAAGCTGCCAGCTGGAACAGTAGCAGGTAACAACAGGAATGTGGATGGATGTACTATAGCTGTAAAGGAGCAGCAGGAACCATTTGAGTAATGTTTGTGCACAAGTTGGACAGAACTGCTCCTTGCTTTTAGCAGGCTGGGGAAACAGCAGCTTCTCCAGGGAATCAGCTTTCAAGACCCCAGGGCCTGCGATCCAAAATGGACCCAAAAAAGAGGAAGATGTCTTCTGAAACTGCAGGAAATAAACACAGGAAACAAAAAACATACAAAAAAATACTTCCTGTATCTAGTCAGACTGAAAAATAGCTAAAAGTTTTGAATAGAAGATCATGCCAGTACCACTCAGAACACCAATGTAGAAAAAAGTAAAATATGGTGATACTGGCCAGGAGAAATGGAAAGATGCAAGCAGGTGAAGAGGGGAAAAAAGGGGTTGGATAATGTGATCTTGTGTGCTGAGAGCCCAGAACAATCCCAAAAGATCTTCCCTGAGCAGTGAGCATTGCAGGGGGGATTGCAGGGACAGGGCCGCTGTCTCAGCTCGCTTGCCCTCTGCCGGATGCCAGGAGCTCCTGGGTAGAGTCAGCTCTTTACAGTCCAGTGCTGCGCTTCTGCAGGGCTGCAGGCACTGGGAATGCCAGGGGAGCGGGCAGGGAAAAGCTGAACACAGAGCTAGAAACTGCAGTGGATACAGAAAGTGATGGAGGGTGAGTTAAAAAAACCGAAAAACTGAAAAAAAAGGAAACATCACAGAGGGACATAACTCTTGCCACTTGTGTTCCTTTGAATTGCCCAATGTCTCAATGAAACAAGATTTTTCTAGCTCATGTTCTCAAGATTTGTGCATGTGTCTCCCTGAAGGACATTACCACTGCTCTCTAGTGCTGCATTAATGTGCCTGTGCCTAGAAGAGGTTGCCAGGAGGATATTGCCATCCTTCTGTCCAAGCAGGGCTACCCTGCCCCATGGAGAGGAGATGGGGGCACAGCTGCCATTATAAAAAGATGTGCAGCTTTCAAACTCCTCCAGCCACTGAGCCAAGACGGAAACAACCCCAAATGGCTTTTGTGGGCCAGCCTGACCCAGAAAAGCATAAACGCAAAAGATCTCCTTGGAAATAGCTTTTGGATCTCTTCATTTCATGGGACAGGTCAGGGCAGGTAGCTGCATGGAAGCCAGCCAGGATTCCTGTATACCCACACCACCAGCAGCCTGCACATGAGCTCCCACGAGGTTTAAGTCATGGACTGTGGGAAAATGTCAGCCTCTCTACACAAATTATTTACATCAAAAAAAATCAGCAGTGGTGATAAGCACCTGGTGAGGTTTCATAGCAAGCTCAGCATGACCCACATGCCACTGGGATATTGCCTGCATCTTCCCAGGCAGGTAGAGTCTTTCTTAGGACAGGAAGATTCCCCACAGCTGGGAATTCAGTGGAAAACCCACTCTGGTGTGGCAGAGACAGGACTCAACCATGCGGCTTCCAATACTCAACACTGCTGCTGCTTTTAAAATCACCACGTTGCCCTCTATATCTGATTTTCTCCCACAAAAGCAAGTAGATGCTTCCACTCCAGCATGACAGTAACCTCTCACATGAAGACAAGGGGTGTCACTTCATGCATGTTGACATTTTGCCAATAAACACAGTCATTACTCGAAGAAGGGCAAAAGCACAGGGAACAGTACAAAGTGTTTGGTAAACCAGTTCACCACATTGGTCTGAACTGGGAAGAACTGTGAGAGATCAGCCTGCCAAATCCTCCACTGGAGTCCTTCCAAATTACCCGAGCCAGCCAGGAGAGCACTGCTTGGCTGGGAAGCTGATGGGATGGGGTGTTTGCAGGCAGCTGGACTTCCCTGTGTCTAGACTGACTGGGGGGCGGGGGGGTTGTGTTCCTTGACTCACCCAGGCACCTGGCAGCATGGCAGTGGCCTCCCCGCTCCCCAGCAGCTGGGGTGGAGGAAGCAGTGTGTGTGATCCCAAGGAGAGCCACTCTGGAGCTGGGCCTGGGTGCCGCGGCGCGCTGGCTGGGGCCCAGGCAGTCTGGCTGCAGCTCCACGGCTGGAGCAGACAAACCTGTTCCGTCACTGCTTCAGCCCTTGCCCTGTTCTAGGCCCAGCTCATGGGATCACAGGGGACATGACACTTCTACCTGAGCTTGGCCCCAGAATGGGACTCTTCTGCTAGCCACATTACTCACACACACCACACAAGGCCTGGAGCCCGGCAGCCAAGATCCACGCTCACATGGATGAGCTCTCTCATAAGCTCTGGCTTATCAGAGACACTGCTCCAAGACACCCAGAGCCCTTTGGCAGGTCCCCTGAACATGAGCAGGTCAGAGCTTTGGGTATCTGCTTTCAAACCCACTCTGGAACTGGCAGCATGGATGTCACAGCGAGCTTGTGGCTGCCACAGCCAAGTGTGAGCCCAGGGAGACTCTCAGGGCTGTACTTCACACTGGGACAACAAAGCCACCATCCCCTGGGATGACAGGAAGCTGTCCCCAGAAGAGAACACTTGTGCTGGTGTAACTGCACTGGGACTCCAGCAAGCTTAGCTAAAGTCACTCACATGTCACATCACCTCCCACCCCCGACCCGCATAGCTCTGTGGGTACAAGCCTGTACCAGTGCTCTGGCCAGAAACATTAGACATAACAAATGTGTTTTTGAAGCAAGGGGGAGGGACATTTTTCAGGCCTAGGGGGTAGAGAATGTTGGCCTGAACTGCAGGAGAAAGTTCAAGGTCAAATCCTTCTGCATGCAAACCGGCTCCTGAGCAATGCTTTGCAGCACTTCCAAGTAGCAGCCCCTATTCCAACATCATCCATACAAGCACCTCTCTGCTTTAGGCACACTCTTATTTCTAAAAAGTGTCAGGCTGTAAATCAGTTCTGCTCCTAGCTGGTAAAGTCCTCTGGGTAAGGGCAGTGTCCAGATAATACCTGAAAACCATGTGACAGAAAGCCAGGTGATGCTGCCCTTCTCACGCCAAGATGCAGGTGCATCAGTCTGTGCTTCTCATTCAGGATCTAAATGGAAGGTTTGGGCTTCATAATTCTTGTTCTCACCTCTCTTCTAAGACTGGGACAGACAGGTGGACAAGCTCATAACTGAAAGACCCTGGACTACTCTCAAGGGACACCTGTCCAAAACCCCTTTCCCAACAGAGATTGCCCAAAGCCTTAATATATGTAGTAAATGTCCCAGCCAACCAAAGGGCTACTTTGTAGATTGACCTTCAGTCAGATGATAAAGGCAAGAACTAAAACCCGACTGAAGTCCTGTCTTGGGCCTCACTGCCAGCAGATGAAGTTTTATGAGCTGGTTTTCTTGTTTTGTTTCGGGTTTTTTTAAGTATTTCACTCTTCTTATTGAAGAGGCAAGTGGTTGACTGTAGGGAAGGAAGTGATGAAGGCCACACCACCCACAGTGTTTGTTGATCTCACACCTCTCTCCCAGACTCAGCCACAGCAGAAACTGCACAGGTTAGGTCTGCAAAACAAAGTTTTCTCTTCAATTTTGCTAAAGTCAGCAATTTGGGGAGCAGTATTTCCTGAAATGAAACCTCTTGTAGGTGTGCTTCTTCCCCCAAAGAAATGTCCTTGTGTACTGCAGATTAATCTCTGTCGGACGGTATGGAGATTGTATTCCTTCATTTTTATTATAGGAAATTATTTTCAGGGAAAATACTGTATAAGGAAATTAACTGTACTACAGGTGCTAAAAAATGCGTCCTGAACAGCTCAAAGCAATCAACATGGTCATTTTTCTACTCTACCCATTTTCAGCTCCTTGCCACCCTTAAAATGATTGAAGAAGTTGTATGATAGAGGTGAGGCAATTTTGCCTTGAGGTCTTCACCTGTTCTTTAATTCAGTTAACTCCTCCACAGAATATTTTTTCAATACCCATGACTTCAAAGCGCTCTTGTTAAGTGCATTCTTTATAGTGTTCCTCACCACATAGGTGTCTCATGGACTTCACAAAGGTTTTGGGGAGCACGTGGCAGCCGCTCCGCAGGGTTTGGCAGAGCCCCACAGCTGGAGGGGTAGCTCTGGCCATCTCACAGGAAAAAGCCCTCAGGACAGCAGTGTGCCAAAGACTCATACTTCAGTTCCAAGCAAGAAAATCCCGTAATAGAAACTGTGCCACAAGCATCTGTGCTCTTGCCTTGGCCAGGTGAAATGGGCTTCTACTTGGCCTCTCCCTGAAAACAGTCCAGGGGCATCAGTGCTGAGGATTGTGCAGTACAGATGGAGCAGTGGTTGCATTCCCCAAAGTGCTCCCATCCAGGCAGTCCTGCTCCTGGGGTCTATATGTTCACCAGCTGGGCTTGCAATGGGCCACCTTCAGGCCTCCCAGATCAGCCAGGGTCACCCTTTCTCCACTGAGGTCTGTCAGCCCAGGACTCTGTTTGGAGGAGATCTCATGGGCTGAGCCACTTGTCCTCCAGGCTGCCCACAGAGACCCACCTGGGCTGGCTGCAGCACAGGGAACAGATCCTTCCCATGATGGCTCACCTTGTCCTGCAGACACAGATCTCCTTTTGCAGGGGCCTGGTGATTAGAAAACTATTCCCAGTGCCAGCTTCTCCTCTGTTTCCTGGCTGTATGCTGGGACACGCTGGCTTCGTGTTCAGATTTTTCAAATACTTTGCATTGTGGTTTTCCACGCAGTGCTCAAGATATTTTGCAAAAGGCACCTTATAAATTGACTCAATAAATACACATAAGACACCATGTTTAATCCTTCCTTTCACATTCTTCTCTTCATTGTTAAAATGTACTAAACCTACTGACTCCCTCCCCACCCTGTGTTTAGGCCAGTCCAGTCCAACTTAAAATACTTTTGGCTTCTACAGGAAGACTGGAAAATGACTATTTTGTTTCAAGAAAGCTTGTTTTGGACTAAAATCAGGCCTTGTTAATGGTCAAAGCAAAGAATGGCTGTACGGATTCTCACATCAGGTGCACAAAATAATCACAGCATAGGTGGTGTTTTCATGCCAAGGGACATGCCAGGACCATACAGCAAGGCTTCCACTCAGCAGCCCTTCCTCATTGGGGCACTCTGAATGGAAAGCCATATGTACAAAAGAAGAAAAATTCTGAAGGATGGAGAGACTAAAGGACACATAGACATAGGGTGAGCAGTGTGGGTACTGCCTTTGGGATGGTCAGGGCCTGCCCACACCAGTGGTGAGACTGTCTCCTTTGGAAGGGTAAAAAAGGTGCCTGACTGCAGTGCATGAGTCCTAAAAAGTGGGTTCAGCGTCTCCAAAAAGTAGGTCAGATGGGCACTGCTTTGGAATTGACTTTCGAGGAAGATCCATCAAACCTGCTTTTGTTTGCTCATTTCTGTGGTGTTTGCACTATATCCAGGGATGCTCAGCCATCTAAATCTCTGCTTTCATCAACCTCCAGGTCCCACCTTCTCCTTGCAACCCAGCTCTGCTCAGCACCAAGAGACCATTTCCAGGCTCTCCATGCATTAAAGAAGGAATGGGCCAAGGCAACAAGGAGAAGTAGTGAAGGTCAGATTGTGATGATGGCAGTTCAGCCTGCACTGACCTGTGCTCTGCACCTCAGAGGTTTCCTTCAGCAGCTGAGAGATGGAGAGAGAGCTAAGCATCAGTAGAGCATTTTGTATATCATGGGCAGTACCTGAGCATTCAAGATTTCCCCTGTCACCAGGGGACAGAATCCCATCTGACAATATGGGAACTGAGCTTTGCCATCTGCAGCTCAGCCACAGGGCACAGTGAGAGACTCACACCACCCATAGGGGCAGGAGGGCACCCTCACCTGACAGGGCTCTGGATGACAAGTCCCAGAGGATAATATCCGTGCTCTAAAAAGCACAAAACTGCAAATAGGGTCTTATCAGACAAGAGGTCAGAACAGCTGAGAGACCACACGAGCCCAGATTTTGTCCCGGAGCCCTAACCCTGTGATTTAACTTTCTTAAGAGATTTCTCTAAGGATCACAATGTTCTGGACAAAAAACCTTTGGGACCTCTTGGGTAAATGTGGGCATTTCTTGTATTCATTACCAGCCTTTGGCTGCATTAATACCTTAGCTATTTCATCACAGGCCTCTCATGCCTGTTAATATGTCTTTTGGACTCATTTCAGCCCGCAAGCCTTCCAGTTCCACAGTTCTGCTGTACAGCCTTGTCCTTTTTCAGAAGAAGCTGAGCACTGTGGTCTGGAGGTTAAGGCCCTGGAGACTTGTGCATGGGACAGCTGGCCTCCATGCCTGCCTTGCTGTAGCCCGGGCACCCCTTTTACCCTTTCCACCCCTCTGAGCCCAGTGGAGGAATTGTGGTGAAAGCAGGGGGCCTTGGCCTGTGGTGTTTGCGGGAGTGGGAATTACCTGTGCATGAGTGCATCTGTCTGCATCCAACGTTCTCACTTCTGCAGGGATAACCCCAGAACATCATGGTAGCAGTGAGGCCAGGCAGAACGCTGGCTCAGCCAGCCACATCCAACACTTGTAGAGCTTTAGTGCAAGACCTGAGTGAATGACAGAGAGATCAGGCTGCTTTGTTTGATAAATGAAGGGATGGACTCATCTTATGACACAACTCTATTTAAAGAAGAACATAGGTCCCCATGGCGCTTTGTCTTCAAGGTCTAAAAGGGGAAAGTCCTTTTCACAGTATTTTTCTGGATTTTTCTTTGCAGAACTATCTTGCTCCAGGGGTCAGGAAGAGCCTGCATGTAGAGCAAACCCAAACCCATGCACTTAATGAAAACCAAGCCTTAAGGAGTGGGCATGACAATGACCTTCAGTGTCTTCAGTGGGAGGAAGATGCACAGAGCAGACAAGAACCTGCTCCCTGTCCAGTACAGTCCCTGCTCCATGAGCTCCTGGTGGTTTCCTTGCCCATCTCCCAGGACAGATGGAGATGATGCATGGAGGTTTTCTTCCTCTTCAAGGTTTTTAAGAGTATTTTAATGAAAAATTAGCCAAGCTGGTCAGGAAGAAAGGTTGTTAAAATGTTGCTTTTTGCTGCTGGTCATTATCCTTGACCTCTTTTTAACACGTTTCTCAGGTTTAAGATGAAGAAATAAAACCTAGAAGGTTTTTAGCACAGGCCCATAAATTTGATTTAAAAGAAAATAACCTCAGAGTTGGGTTATTTGGTCAGTTTCCCATGAAAAAGCTAGGGGAAAAGTCCTCAGAGAGAGATGTACCCTGTTGAAATGCTTGGTTTCACAAAAAGGACTGGTTTTCATAACAGAAAAACAATTTATGTAAGAAAATAAGAAGCATGTCTGATGAGAGAATTCATATGGGTTTGGTACAATAGGAGCTACTGGATCTGGTATTCTTATATTCCTACCCTGTCACACTCTCTGAAACTGTCAGTAAAGGACCTTGAATCCTATAACCAGGTAACTAAACATGATTGACATGTCTTTGCTCTTTCCACTATAGGCATGGATTTGTTGTTATTCTTAAAGGCCTTAATTTGCAGTATTCAGCAATTTAACGATTGCCCCATGCCTTCTGCTCATTAATTACATCAATGAAAGGAATGCATTTGATTTGATGTAGATTATATCCATCTACGTCAAAAACCAGCATGAGTGACACTTTTTAACATGAACAATGTATTCAGCAATAAGAGAAATGTCACAGTCCTTTCCAGGATGACAATAAACTGATAGATCTTGGAGTTTTTAAAGCAGAGATAAGGTAAATTAATTCAGATTGTTCCTCCCAGTGCCAAGTCTGAAGCTGATGCCTTGCCAAATCTACTATAGAAGTGCAAATTGGTAAGGAAAAGCAACGAAAGATATGAACTTGTCACTTACTTTCCTGTTGCTCCAGACAGTATCTCAAACCACCTACTCCAAAACAGCTGCCTCCATGGCACACACATCCTACCCAAAGAGAAATCCTCAAAGGAAGTCTTCCAACATGGTGCACCCAAGCACTCCTTTTTTCCTCATCTTCCACCAAGGGAGCAAGTACAGGTCTCTCCTGAGTATGAGCTGCAGGTGATGACTTCAAGGACCTTGCCTATAGTAGCACAAGGAAGGAGGAACTGGAAAGGGTATAGAGGCACCTGGAGACCCAATGAAACCTCTCACAAGGCCAGAGGTGCAGATAAACTGACTTCCCGCTATCCAAAATGTGCAGCACTCCTCCTGCCCTCACTTTTTAAGGAAAGGACCTGAGGTAGCATTAGGCAGACAATGTCTGGTTCAAAAAAACTATCTGACCATGCGTTTCCCTATCAGCAAGCCCACAAGATACCCCTGTCTGCTTGCCTTTCTTCCCATAAATGTTGTTGTGCAGGTCCAATCACTGCAAACAGTTTCACAGTGGTGGCTCTGGAAATTTAATCCATTTTTGCCTAGAGGAGAAGCCATCCAGCTAAGCCAGCAGAATTTTCAGTCCAGCCAGGGACAGAGAAGGAGGAACCTGTTTTTTACCAGTGCCCTCTGCAGACACACTTGTTGGGCTGAGTTTTGAAGCTGGGGCTGAAGTGTATGGGAAAGAAGATGACTGAGGACAAAAGATGGAGGGGGGAGGAGAGATTCCTTATGAGATCTACTCCTGCGGTCCTGAAAACTTCTAGCTCTGGAACTGTTCAGAAGACTAGATGACCAGTGTCCCCTTCATCTTACCTGAGCCACTGCTCAGCCAACTGCTGTGGACCACTTGAGATGACCAAGACAATCAGTCCATTAAAAAGAAATTATCATCTTCATTTTGTTGAGGGACTCTGATTCAGCACCAGGCTCCTGAACAATGCAGCTTGCTGTCCAGATATTACTCTCCCTCTGCCTAACCCATAAGCTCAGAAACCAGTCAGAAGAGACCAGAACAATCACTCAGTCTGAACTCTTACACAAAACAGACCACAGAGCCCGCCCCAGTAATTCCTGCATGAATACACTGCAGTCCTCTGGAGCCACTGGGAATACAGGGATGGAAACAATAGCTTCGAAAGAACAAATCAAACTTATAAAACAAAACAAAAAAGGGGGGTGGGGGCAATAAAAGTCACGATGAGTCAAGGAGGTAATTATGTGTGATAGCAGGGTTCCTTTGGCTGGGGACCAGCAAGAGACACTGTCTGCATCCAAACCCTGGGATGAGCATGACAGAGCAGTTTGTGCTGCAGAGAATTAAGTCTCCAGACAGGAGAAAGGCAGCCATCCGAGACTGGGCCAGGCCTAACTCAGACACGCACAAGTCATTAAGCTAATGTCTCTTAGCTAATTGCACACACAGAGACATATCCTGCAAGGAAAACAGCCTGAGAAACAGCCTCACGGAATGGGCATTAAACAAACGCATTAGCAGGGGAACAGTAATCCTTTCTCGATGCCAGCAGGGCGTGAGGCATTTCTCATCCACACGGCCACAGCCATTCAGTCGTGCTCAGCCCACAGGAATCCCACAGAAGCAAGAAACTGCAAGAAGCTACAAGCCCCCCATCACTGCTTTGTGTACAAAGGCTCAGGGCAAAGAGGAAGAGATGTGGCTGACGATACATGCATGCTGTTAAACACACCTCCCTGGAAAGGACTGTGAGTCCCAGGTTTGAATTTAGTAATGAAATCATGAAATGTGAGCAGCAGAAGGAGGCCAAGTCTTCTGGGCATTTGCAGCTCGGCCTGTGTTTGCTTGGTGATTCAACCCAGCATTACTGGGCTTCTTAGAAAAGGGCCATGAGTCATCCACACCGTTGGTTCCTTCCCTCTCCAGAAAACCCCCAAACCAAGAGGGTGAACATGGGAGAACAACAGTTTTCTTAATGGAACCAGCTGGCCTCCCAGATTCCCCCATGTTGTCTCATGCCGGGTATCTGTAAGCCTCAATATCCTCCAAGCAGAAGTGGAGGATGCATAGCCTGATGCCCTCAGATGTCAGTGCTTGAGAGTTAAGATCTGGTGGTTTTTAAAGTCAAAGACAGAAGAAACATCAGGAGGACATTCTGCTTTCCCACCTCCAAACACTGACAGCTCTCCCCAAGCCACTTCTGACAAATGTTTGCCTAATCTCCAGCTTGGAACTTCCAGACATGACATTACTATGACCTCACATCATCACTGTGTGGCCATCCTTATTGCAGGGAAGTTGTTCCTATCACAGAATTTTAGAATTTTATTGCTGGTAAGGACCTCTGGAAGTCTCTTCTCCAACCCCTATTCAAAGTAAGGCCAACCAGATCTACTTGGCCAGAAGATGTCCAACCAACCCTTCACCCGCTGCTGAAGTTTCAATCATCGCTTCTTGTCAGGTCTGCAATGAATACAGAGAGCTGATGAGGTTCTTTCACCTTACAGCAAAATATTTTGTGTATTTGAAAACAAATGTTTTCAAAAAGGCTTTCCTTCTTCAGATCCTTTAGCCTTTCCCCACAGGTCATGTTTTTGAGACTGATGATCTTTTACGCCTGCTTCCCCCAGACATTTACCAGTCTCCAGCCACACAGATCCTGGAGCTGCCAACCTCATGAAGGCTACTGCTACTGTAGAGGGGAAGAGTCAGATGCCTCCACGGCTTCCTCCATGGAGAGGAGAAAACAGAAGAAAGGCTGGCAAAGCAGAAACAGCTCATCAGATGCTCTGAACACCAGCCTTCCCTCAGCTCCCTTCTCCTCACATCTCTGACAGCCCCAAGCATGAAGATGTATGAAAACTCCAAGTGCTCAGTTCAGCTGTTGCACTTCTTGCTGTGCCAACGTTTCATGCCCCAGCTCTTCCCTGGGGCTAACAGCATAAAAGAGCAGAAAACCTGACTCACGAGACAATACTGTTGCTGTTATCTAACTGGACCATGCTAAAAACCCTCCACCCAGAGGAAAGCCCTTTTGTGTCACGAACAGGGCAAACACAGTCCAATGGCTGACCAGCGCTCTGGGAGGCGAGACTCCTGGCAAGTTGTGTTCCTCAGGATGGAAAAACTAGAAAAACTAGGACCAGGTTTTCCTTGGCTGTAATACTCTTGGGTATCCCCTGCTCTGCAAATTCCTTCGTGGCATCACCCCCATCCTCTTCCCAGTCCTTTCCTGGATGCTTCACCATCCCTCCTTGCCTGATCCCATTCCCCAGAGCACTTGTTACCTTCCAGACCATGAGAAAAACCCTCACTCGACTTCTCTTCAACCTGCCTTAGTCCTGCGTACCCACCACACACTCCCCCTCCCCAAACCTGTGCATTTTAGGACCATGAAATTCCTCTCAAACAGAAGGTGCTTGAGGACAACAGGACTTTGAAAAGAAAGGGCCTTGCCATGTTAACTAGAGGTGCCTACCAGCCAACAGCCCAGCCCCTCAACACACAAGGAATTTTGACCTCACATAGTGAAATTTCCTAGAACTTTAAACCTTTGTTGTTGTTGTTGTTGTTGTTGTTGTCCTCTCTCTGGCTCTCTCTTGCTTTTCAATTTTCCACTTGGCAACCGCGTTGAAATGATGCAAGGGAGCAGCCGCCGCTTAACTGCAAATTATTAATTAGCTGCCAAGGAGTCTGTGCATGACTGCACGCAGGGCAAGGGGGGCTCTGTCCTACATTACAAAATCAACCGACTGGCTTGGCATTACTTTTCTGCCCAGAGATATAATTTAGTGGCGAGTCTCCATTTGTTCCAGAACTGATTCCTAAAAGAGAAGGCACTTGCACAGTCTACTGAGGGGGAGAGGGGGAGGAGAAAACCAAAACAACACCCCGCCCTTGGTGACCAAGAACTGATCCTTTAGCTGTTGAAACTCTTTCCGAAGAGCCTCAGTTGCTGTTAAAACAAATACTAATTGTTCTCAGCTAGGGGCTGGCTATATATAGCCTGAACAGGCCATTCTGCTGTGAAATACCAATCTGATAAAACTGGGAAAGACTTCAGGTGCTCAGGGCTACTTAGGTCTCTAAATTTTCTTAAGACTTATTGCCACCCCAGCAGGAGCAGACACTCCTCTGCTGAGACAGTGTGTCTGGCCACATGTGCCCTCCTGAACTGCTGCAACACAACTGAGAGTAGGTTTGCACAAGCCGTGACTGAAGGCACTGAGGTTTTCGGTGCTGTACATACACTTTGCCCTAGACACGTCTCTGCTCACAGGACCTCATAGTTTAAATACTCGAGACCAACAAACATCCCAGGGGGGATCTGTTCCAGCGGGTAATTGCCCTTATTGTTAAAAATTAACAACAAAACAATAATTGTAGACAGCTGGGCCTTTCGTGACTTTTATAGCAACATTCCCACAGCTCCACAAGAGACATTGTTTGGGATTCACAAATAAATTTTCACCCCAGATCAGGATAAATCCTTAGTCAACTGTTTCAAATACCTTCCCAAGAGGGAATGGTCACTTCCCATGTCTCACACTATGGCATATCTTCCTGGCATGCACATCTCAGACAGCGAGGCTGGGGGGCTTCAATGCTTGTAGGAGCCAAGCTCCAGACAATTCTTGTGCCCCCAGAGCTGCTGCATCCCTCATGTTCTTTGTGCTTTAACTCACAGCATTTCCTGGCCTTGACATTGACAGAGACTTGTGAGCCTCTGGTCACTTGCTCCTTCCAAAAGTTCATCTGGTGGCAGATGGCCCAAGGCAAAGGGAGGCTCAAGGGGAAGAGTAAATGTACAAAAACCTGCAGCCACTTAATCTTCAAGGAGGTAGGCAGAGGTGACCAGGAGATGGACTGAAACTGAGTAGAGAAACAGCCCCAGCTCCTGCAAGCCAAGCTGATACTGAGGAGAAGACTGATGGGAAGGGTGGAGGGAGGTTGGTCAGCTGCAATGATATGCATCCTACAAAACCAAAAAAGCATCTTTGGCTTGGAATGCTCCGAGTGCCAAACCTGAAGTGGTCTTGAGACTGTTATTTGAAGGCAGACCTCAGCTGCACCCTGCTTGTCTCAGGCTTGGGTGTCTCCTTCTTCTGCCACTCATAACAATTTGTATTTGTGTATGCCAGGAAATGCTAACCAAGACCGAGGGTGCAGGCTTGCAATAGGCAAGCAAAGCCTCCTGCAGCTCCCCGAGATGCTGTGGCTGATGTCTGACACTCCACAGCCTGACACAAAACCACAGCAGGGTGATGCAAACCATCACATAGACCCTGTCAGGATCAGCAGGAACAGCCAGTGCCCAATTCCTGCCCTGAGAATAAGAAACTTGGTAGCCCAGACCAAGAAACATCCCTGGGGAATCTGCTCCACTGATTAATCAACATCACACTTGAAAATTAATAACAAAACAATAATAGTAGGCAGCTGTGCTTTCCCTGCCTTTTACAGCAACGTTCCCACAGCACAGTGAGGAACATTGTTTTGTGTTCACAAACAGCTTCTGGGACAAGTACACACCTTTATCTCTTTTTCCATGGCTTACCTCTTACCTGGTGGACCTCACTCACCAGAAGGCAGCCAGCCTGAAATAAATCCAACCATCTGACAGAAAAGTACATGGACTGTACTGGGCTTGCATGGCAAGGTTTTGATAGCAGGGGAGCTACAGAGGTGGTTTCTGTGAGGAGCTGCCAGAGGCTTCCCCTGTGTCCAACAGAGCCAATGTCAGCCAGCTCCGAGATGGACTCACCACTGGCCAAGGCTGAGCCCATCAACAACACTGGGATCATGGATTTAAGAAGGGAAAGAAGTTATTGCACCACAGCAATTGCTGCCAGAGAGCGGAATGAGAACATGTGAGAGGAGCAGACACCCAGCTCAGTGCAGAAGGAGGGGCAGGAGGTGCTCCAGGTGCTGGAGCTGAGATTCCCCTGCAGCCCATGGGGAAGGCCATGGTGAGGCAGCTGCTCCCCTGAGGCCATGGAGGAGGGAGAGAAAAGTAGGAGTGAAGTTGTGCCTGGGAAAGAAGTGAGGGGTGGGAGGAAGGCGTTTTAAGAGTTTGGTTTTCATTCTCTCATTACCCCACATTGATTTGATTGGGAATAAATTAAACCAATTTCCCCAAGTAAAGTCGAGCAGCTTTGGTGGGCACCTGGCAGCAAGCCAAGCTTGGACCTCCACACAGACACATGCAGCAAGCTTGGTCCGAGCTTGGGTGAAGCTTAGCATTCCTTCACATTCTGGGTTGTGGAAAGAGTTGTTCAAACCAGGCTCATAGCAACCTTTTAGACGTTGCACTCAGAGTTATGTAAAATATTTTTCCTGCTTTGGTAGCTGGCAAACTTCGTTTTATAAGACAAATGGAATTTATTAATGCAAAATATTTATCAAGTCTTTTTACTTTTTTCCCCAAGGGAGTAGAGAGGTTGACCATGAGTCTTTCATCTTTGTTGGCTTCTGAATGTTAAAAATGCAGCTGATTTAGAGCAAAACCACAAGTCAGAGTCTGCCTCATTTCTATGCAACCCCTTTTTCTGCAAGTGGTGGCAAGTTTTCCCTTTGACAAAGGTACCATCTTTCTGCTGTGATGAGAGGGAATGTTCCAGAAATGTATTCTCAAAGGCTGGGGTGATCTCCATGGTCCAGATGAACAACAGAGGTAACAGGTAGTGTGCAGGATCCTCTGTGCTCAGCTTGCCTCAGTGATATTCCATGCCTCAAGGGCTTCACAGCATCGAGGAGGGTCCATGTAAGGTGAGAACACACCGAGGAAAGAAGGGAAGTAGTGGGGAAGGGCAGGACAGTGCACTGACCAAATGAAGTAGTCTGTTTACCATGTGCAGTCACTCTCTACCCTTTGAGAGCAACAAAGTAACACAACCAGCAGCTCTACCACCATTTCTAATGCCTCAGATTCTCCAAGTGAGCAATGTGAAATGACTTATCAGTGATTAAGGTATATATTGTAAAAACCATCACTGTCTTCAGCTGCTAAGCACTGGTGCAGTAGTAATAGTGCAAACCAAAGCAATGGCTGGGCTGCTGATGGGCTCAGATCACAAGCCTGTTTTTGGGGCTGTGAATCTTCCATATCTGTCTGATTGTTTATCATCTTCTATCTTTTCCATGGACTGTGTTGTTCTTTTTTTCTGACAGTTACCAGCATAGACTTCACCTGAGGTCTCCAAGGAGCACCACAGCATACACAACATTTCTGTCAGAGGTGGACTTCCTCTGGAACAAGCACCTCTTGCTTGCTACAGGAACTTGCATTTCTTTGTTTCGTATTCTTCATGCTAAAAGAAAAATACATCTTCAGCTGACTAAGCTGAAGATTGTTTAATGCCCAGATTATTTATTTGTTCCTCTTCTTTCCTTGCATGACTTGGGTCTAGTTTTCATTTAAGGATTTTTTTTTAATTTTCCCTTTACAGATTTGCCTTTTAATCTCAAATCTAATCCATCACAGTAACAATAGTTTCAAATGAAACCGCTTAAATGGAAACAGACATGACTGATAGAGCCCAAGATCCTATCTTCAAGCAATCAACTTGGCCTCACAGCTGGGATGTTAGAGACAATCCTGATTTGCATCAGAACTTTTTCCTTCAAAGGTGAGGCCCAGTAGTAGGTGGCAACGTGGAAGAAGTCTATTCAGTGAAAAAGGCAAGTGCCCTCTTGGTCCATCACTTAGCATCAGGTATATTTACTTGGAGGAATCACGTTCTCTCTCCCCACTTTCAGAGAGCTGAAGCTGTTCCAGAATTGCCTGAAGGGGAGAGCAAAGCTGTGACTTGCAGGACATTTGTCTCAGGGTGGGGAAGGACTGCAAAATAAAGCGTTCCTCTTACAATGGGAGGTTTAATCAAAGAAATAGAGAAGGGTCACAGAGCAAATTCCTGAAACCAAACTCATGAGTTATAAATAAATATTCCTCGGTGTGAGCAGAGGTCCCTTCAAAAACACCCACTTCTCATTCCAGGCTGCAGTGTGATGCACTCAGTCTCTCCAGCCCCAGAACTCAATTCCCCTGCAGCCCCTTCCCTGCATCCCACACTGAGCTCTTTCCATGAAGAGAGGGTAGGACTCTGAGCACAGGGAGGGGAATCCAACATCCCAACCTGAACACAAAGGCTTGCCCCCAAGGTGTGTCCGTCAGATGACTGAAGGCCGGGAGAGCAAGGCAGAGGCAAAGCTCTCCAAATGTTTATGCAAGATTGTCTCCAGTGAAGCTCAAGGGAGGTGTGTAACCTGACATACTGATGAACGCCAAACTCCTAGGGTAAGGTTTCCTTTAGAGAGACATTGAGGTTTTCAGGGGTGCTGTGCTGGCTTCTCACTGCTCTCTTTGCTTTGTGAGCTCCAGATGCCAGAGCAGCACTGCTCTTTGCCTGGGGCAGAGGGACAGAAGCAGCCCAGCCTGAAGCTCTAATCCAAGGAGCCCTGCCCGGCTGCAGGCACCACCTCCAGGGCTGCTTGTGCACCCGCATAAGCACTGAGGAGGAAACAAAAGGGGAGCATGACAGCCTCATTCACTTGCTAATAGGCTACTGGAAGAAAGACATCAAATCTACAATTGCCATGCAAGGACACAGTCCAGCTTGCTAAGAACAGAGGAAAAAGCAAGAATGGCAAAGGAGGAGAGGACATGGATTAGGTTTTCCACAAGTACCCCAAAATCCACGCTTCCTAGTCAACAGGAGACCCAGGAGGTTGAGCAGGGCTGTGACACTAAACTGTTGAACACAAATCAAGAAGGTTTTTTCGGTTCTGGTTAGAAAAATCCTTTCTTGCAGAGCTGCCATAGTTCATATGCTTAGAGCAACAGTGTACAAAAAGAAGGGTTGGGATTTTTTGGGAAGGAAGGTGGAAAAAAAAAGAGCACAAACCCTGCACTGGGAAAGCCACACCGATGAGCTTGTTAACATTTGAAGAGACTGCTTGGCATGATTCCTTACACAGATTCCTGCCAAGAATTTGCAAGAGGAAAGTATATTTAGCAATCCAAGGCATGCCAAAGCCTTGACAAGAGAAAAAAAAAACCCTTTTTGAATATGTGGAATAGCAATTAGACATTTTCTAAGCAGCCATTTTCAAAATGCATCCAGGCATCTAATAAGGGCACCTGAGGCATATCCACAACTCTGCCACACTCCATGCCTCAAAAGACATCCGCTAAGATCAAATGCTCGGAGGAAGGATGTGTTACTGATGGCAACTGCCCACTTCCAGAGCACTGGGGCCAGTTTCGAGCAGGCACCTCAAGCCGTTGGAAATACACAATCTCTTGCCACTGCAAATAATTCTGTAGCATCCTTTATGGAACCATTTCTCCAAGGCAAGCTGTGAGCCCTGCTCCATAGCTGGGTAGCACAGAGATGTTACCGGCCCGCTTCATCCACAGGAGCTGGGGCAGCTCTGTGATGTAATTTTTCTCCAAGTGGAGCTGCTGAAAATCCACGTGGGATGAGCAGCAGGTGGAAGCTAGGATAATACATGAAATCAGATGGTGACTTGCAGCCCGTTAAAGTGCTGTTCACATCATCCCCCAAATCTGGTTGCTTCTCTTGTTGTCCAGTGTTGTGAGCTGCATGCAAAGCCAGCAATAAAACTTTATCACTAAATCTCCTTCCTTTTTAGGGAGAGACCTAGAATATAGTCCCAAGACAGCGTTAGTCTGCACCAGGAAGGTGACTCACCTGCATCAGTCACTCCTGTTTCTGAAGTGCCATTGAAATTTCCTTGCGATGCAGCACGGAGGAGAAGCCATGAAGGAGCTCAGGAAGGCCATGAGCAGCCCTTGGTTGTGCTCAAGGAGGAAAGCAGCTGACCATACAGCAAGGGCAAAACATTTGATGGTCATGAAAGTTAGAAATCACACCAGAATATGCTCCCTAATACAAGGTGCCCATTGCTTAATAACTGCTGGGCTGTGTTACAGGCAAACCCCTCAGACACCAAGCGAAAAGGCAGCACCTGCACACGGGCTGAGTTCACACCACCTTTAGGTCAGGACATGCAGAAGGGGCAACCAATGCCTGTGGCTGAGGTTTCTCATTCCTGTAGGCCCTAAACCCCCACAGTCTTTAATATGTAGCATAACACCAGTGGTGCCCCCAAGGCTTAGCATCATGATCCCCTACAAACCAAACAGGCTGTCGGTGACCAAGAGGGGGCAGGAAGCACAAATGGGGTAAAGCCAAAGCAATTATTTTGTTTTGGAAACAAAGAAATGCCTAACAGAAATCAGAATGAGGAAAGCTGCCCTGAACTTGTTCAGCTTTTTATTTCCATGTTCCTTTGGGCTCCTGAAACACCTTTGGGTACCTGAAATGCCACCCTGATTACAGCTACCATCCCCTTAGGTTATATCCTGGATCCTGAAAGAAAAATCCCATGGGTCTAACAGATTGTTCTGAGAAAGAGGTACCCTTCCCAGCTGCTCTTCAAAAGCAGCCAAGGTCAACCAACCTGCACAGCCACATCTACAGAACATTCAGTCAGATTTAAAGTCCCTGTTTCCATCAAACCCTTCTCCAATTCCCAGAGCTGTAGTAATCCAGATGGGTCAGACATTGCCATAAGCTCACACCCTCCAGGACAGGTATCAGCTCTCTGTTTCTACAGCATCTTAGACAACTCTACCGAAGTTCATGACTAGGGCTTAACAGCAAATACACTGAAAGAAGTAAGCAAACTTGTTTAGAATTCCTCTTTTCACCCTAGATTCCTAGAGGAAACAACAAATTTGGAGGATCACCTGGCCGAATCACATAGTTGTCAATACAAATTTCTCCTAAGATATACATGGCAGCTGGACTGAAGCACTGACACAAATTCAGCTTTGCTAGAGGTGACAAATGACTACAAAATCCTCGTGTCCAACCTCCCCGTTCCTATTTTAACCTCCCGATGTCTTCTGTCACAGACTCCTGCGTCAGTCCAAGGTGAGTGCCATGGCCTGTGTCAGGGGGCAGCAGGACCCGCTGAGCTGAGCAGCTGCAGCAGGCGCTCGGGGCTGGCAGGGGAGCGGGGATGCTGCAGCCTCGCAGCAGAGCGGCAGTGGCGCCCGCTGGCCGCCCGCAGCATTGCCGGAGCATCCTTCCTCCTCCCCGCCCTCACTTCGGGGAGACGGGCGCAACCGGCAGCCTCGGAGATTCTCCAGCACAAATCT
The DNA here is from genome assembly GCA_026261815.1 of Monarcha castaneiventris obscurior. Taxonomy (NCBI): domain Eukaryota; kingdom Metazoa; phylum Chordata; class Aves; order Passeriformes; family Monarchidae; genus Monarcha; species Monarcha castaneiventris. Next base: position 8,046,879 of record JAMPIT010000467.1, read on the forward strand.
CTCTGCCAGGAGCACGCCAGGGTACCGCAAGAAGCCCAGAGGATCTGCGGGCATAGCCCATCGCACAGGGATGCAGGCAGAACCTCACAATCCTGGGGAAAAAGATCGTTTCACATCCTTATCATCCCTTTGTGTTTCTACCCTGCCCAGGTTGCAGCCTCTGCCAGTATAAATCCGAAGGGTAATTAATAACCTCCTCAGCAGGAATAGAAGTCACCTCAGATAACATACCCATGCAACCATCCCGGGGTATCAATGCAGCGAAACATATCCTCTGCATCTGGTAATGAAGGGCTACTTCAGAGCAGTTGAGAAGGCTTTATCAGAAACCTGTACTTCAATTACAACCTCTGAATTAATAAAGAAAGCAGGGAGGTGTGCAGAGTCCTATCTCAGCACACGGAAATGCGACCCAAGCACACTGCATCAAGAATAAAAAGCAATATGCAGAACCACACTGTCCTGCTCATGAGAGGGAGCAGAGGGGCAGGGGCTGATCTCTCTGGTGACCAGCAACAGGACCTAAAGGAACGTAATGAAGTTGTGTCAGGGGACGTTTAAGCTGGATATCAGGAAAAGGTTCTTCACGAGAGAGTGGTTGGGCATGGCAACTGGCTTCCCAGGGAAGGAGTTACATCACCAAGCCAGCTGGGATATGAGGATATGCAAGTTGGTATGAATGATACCAGATACCTGAGTACATGAGTTGACTTCAGTAAGGGAAGTTTGAAGCACTGAATTAAAAGGAAAAAAGTTAAGTTTGGAGAACAAGTTCAGGGTCACTGCAGTCAGACTTGTGAGCCACAGACTTTTTGCAGCTTGGGAGGAAGTTCCTATTTAGGTCCAGCTTTGAATTAATCTTTTGAAGATGTCAGGCTCATTAATGAATTATTATTGCTGTGGCTTATCACTACCCGAATCCATGTAAAGCTTAATTTGGAGCAAGAACAAGCAACAACTCTGCTACTTCCTTACTATTTTTCCTCCAGCAGGAAAATTTGTTTATAAATTGTGGTAATAACCAAAGTTACTCACAAGACTTGTGTTTGCTGACCTGTATTGTTAGGGATGGGAGATGTAGTCACCAAAAAAAACCCCAGACAAACCAAACTGCAACTCATGAGTCAGACCATAAAAGATGTTCCAGTATCTTGACAGTCTAAATGGATTATCTGGAGGCAAAAAACTCAAACAGCAGCTTTTTCTCCAAGATGGAATGTCCCAAGGATTGGCACAAAATGAAAATTTATTGTTCCAACTCAGTATGGATTAGGCAGCTCGAACATACAGACAGGACAGCCTGCTACCAGACCAAGGGGGAGTGAGCCACGGGGAGCAGTGCGTTCAGGTAGACTAACCCCGAGTCTGCAGACAACAGAACGTGCCACAGGCTGTAGCACACAGCTATCTGTGGGTGGTGCTGAAGAATCAGCAACACCAGCCTGCAGCAGAGCATGAGCTGCTTTTACCATTCCAGCCTCCACCAAGCCAGTCCTTATGCTCTTTTTCTCTCCATCTTGCAGCACACGCCCCAGTCCCTTGAGGAAATGGGAAGAGGCAGAGAGATGTTTTATGCATTCTCTCTTCCCCCCTTACATCTGCCCATTCCTCCCCTTATGGAGCTCTACACTATTCCTCAAGGCACAGATGTGAAGGACAGACCAAGATGAGCGAAGCTTCTTCAAGTTATTTAAGCTTTCCTCAGATTCACCTCAGCACATTGAAGCAACAAAGTATGCAACTAACTAGAAAGGAAAGTGTTTTTAATGGCTTCCCCAGTAACGAGGACCACTCAAACTACTGGCTAGCACTGCTAGTGTCTCTATAGTAACACCTATAAATACAGAAGAGTGCACGGGGTTTGCATGGCAAGGTTTTGGTAGTGGAGGGGCTACAGGGGCAGCCTCTCTGAGAAGCTGCCAGAAGTTTCCCCTCTGTTTGACAGAGCCAGTGTCAGCCCACTCCAGCACGGACCCACCACTCGCCAAGGACAAGCCCATTGGCAATGATGGTAGAGTGTCTGGGCTAACAGATTTAAGGAGAAAAAAGCCCACACAACAGCAATTACAGCCAGAGAGGGGAGTGAGTATGAGAGGAACAGGTCTGCAGGTACGCAGCTCAGTGCAGCAGAAACAGGAGATGCTCCAGGCACCTGCCTTTCAGAGACTGACATTTTAAGGGTTAATGACTCAAACAATCGGCCTTTTCAAAAGCAGCTGGTGAGGTGCATGACTTCAAACCAACTGCTGTTAAAAGCAATAAACTGTTTTTGAGCCAGATGAGGGAGAAGGCCAGTGAGAAGCAGATCCTGCGAGGTGGCATAATGCTTTTTATCACTCCAGTGTCCTCCCTCACACAACTGGCTGAGATGTAGAACGCCTCCTCCCTTTCCCCTCTCCCCTGGAAGGTATTGGGACATTCACATGCACATGTAGGCCTGACAGCTTTCATCCCTGGCTCAGCTACGCTGATGTGAGGCAGCTTAGGTCATAAACCATCACAGACCCCCAAAGCACCCCCAGACCCGTTTCTGGGGCATGATCCACAATGTTCCACACACAGTGGAAACCCCGCCCCCTTCAGGGGAGGTACCTGGGCATTCCCACCACACCTAAAGGTATTAACCCAGTGAACTTTGTGTTTCAGGGGCTCCACTTCCCACAGATCAAGACTGTGACCATCACCTGGACCAAGGGACACTGCAATCACCCACAACCAAGTCTTGTTACTGGACCCACGGGTGGGGGTATTTTTCCTCTTTTTTTTTCCTTTTTCTCCCTTTTTCCTATACCTTTTTCTCATTCTTTCCTTATACATGTATTAAGTATTTTTATACTTTTGTTATTTCTATGCCTAACCAAAACAGCCACATACCTTCATTCCACTGCAACCAAACAGTTCTAAAACAAACCTGCCATTCCAGCCCAGCAGCCTGTGGAGGACGCCATGCTGAAGCAGGGCTGTGGCCAAAGGAGGCTGTGACACTGTAGGAAGCCAGCAGTGGAGCAGGCCCCTGGCAGGACCTCTGCCCTGTGGAGAGCCCATGCTGGAGAAGGTTTGCTGGCAGGACTTGTGATGCCATGGGGGACCCAAGCTGGAGCAGAGGAAGTGAGAGGAGCCCTCCCCCTGAGGAAGATGGAGCAGCAGAGTCAGCATGTGATGGACTCAGCCCCCATTCCTCATCCCCCTGTGCAGCTGCTGTGGAGGGAGAGAAAATCAAGAGTGAAGCTGAGCCTGGGAAGAAGGGAGGGGTGACTGGAATTAACATTTGGTTTTATTTCTCATTATCCTACTCTGATGCAATTGGTAATAAATTAAACTGGTTTCCCCATGTCAGGTCTGTTTTGCCCCTGACAGTAACTGGTGAGGGATCTCCCTGCCCTCATCTCAACCCACAATCCTTTCATTGTATTTTCTCTCCCCTGTCCAGCAGAGGAAGGCAGTGATGGGGCAGCTTTGGTGGGCACCTGGCACCCGTCACACTTAACACAACAGACAGGAAAAAGACAAACATGATTCCACTCCATTATCACCCTTTTATTGATAAAAGAACAGATCTTGACAGTGGAAAAAAAAAAGGATGTTTCACAAGGAGAACAGGAAGTAGCTTCTACTGGTCTTTCAATTCCTTCAGTCTTCTGATAGCAGATTTGACTGTCACTGCAGAGGTGGTACTGGAGGAAGAAGCAGAGTCATTTGCATGTGGCACAACAACTGTGCTGGTGTTTTTATTTTATTTCTGAGAAAGCACTAATCATTTCAAATTGTTATCATCTGATTGCACTGTCAAACAGGGTCTAACTCCACTTATTTTCCTGACAACAAAGCGTAGGCCTCAGTCCACAAAGCACATGGGACTTCACAGGCTACATCCCAACCCAAATTTCCCAGTCATGCACCCACCACATGCACAAATGTGTGGGCTCAGATCCCTCACGACTGCTACGCGTGGGGCAAGAGTGTCTTCTACAGAACTGTGGGGGAAGGAGAGCAAAGAAAGGGAGCAAGCAACAGCACCCTCACAATAAAGGTTATTACAATTCATTTCTTTTGTTTTTACAACAAAAGGAAAACATGAAAATAATTTTTCTTGGAGTAAAACTGGTTTTGCCTATTGCAGAGAATAGCAATCAAATTGACTTTGATCCACAGCAATCAAATTTTAACAGAACAAGCAACTCCTCCCATCACTAACTCAAGACAGAGCTACTTAATGGTTAGTAGATCAAAATTTTAAAAAACAGATAAAAAGTCAAAACTGTATGATGCCTCAGCTATATGAGAATAAATGCTGATAGGAGCTTCTTCATTTCCTTACTTGTAAGTCCAGGCACCACCAGCAACTGTCTTCATGCAGGATCCACAGTGCCATATACCCACAGCCTTCCTCTTCATTTTGGTCTGGAAAAGAAGGAAAAAAATCACTCTCCATCAGCTGAAAAAGCCAAACAACAAACTTCAGGCAAGGACTTCAGCATCACACCACAGCACTCCTGGCAAGGCAAGTTAAGACAAGAAAGGGTCAGGAAACCTTCTCCTCAAATTCTGCAGAAAAGGGCAAGTCCTTCTTAAACACCTTCTATTCAGATATACATGGGGACATTTCTGAAAGCATCATCAAAAGTTCAGCTTATTTTGAAGGAGAAAAATAGTAAGGAGTTAACTTGGTCATAACAACTGATATTCTCACCTGGTTTGGTGGCTCAGGTAACACCACTGTTCCCAGGCCTCCCTGGGCAGCCCCAGATTGCTCTAACCCAAACTCCCTTCAAACAGCATCTGAAGAGTGAGCAGTGAGCACTGAACTCCCTCCCCCATGCAAGTATCCATCACCTTGCAGAGGTGACAAGAGGTTTGCCCACACCTATGCCTGACTGAGGCAGCTCTGCAGACAAGATTATCAACATTCTCACTTCATATGTGAAAGGCAGTAAGTTAAAAACAAACAAAAAACCAACAAATCAAAGCAAGAAAAAAACCCCACTATGAAAATATTTTTAAATTTCCAGCCACTTTAAAGATTCCTACTCTACAGCTATCAATAAAAAATATCTGTGCAAAGCATAAACTGATGGGCCTTTCAAACTGTTAAACACTAGATTTAACAGTGAATTTTAATTATGTACACATGCAAGTACGGTTACTTCCCATCAGAAATTCTTCCCCATCCAGAGTTACACAGCACAAAAAAGTAAGCAATTGCCATCAAAAGTTAAAAGTGGGAAAAGCAAGCTCTGTTCCTCCTCCAGGTATGCTGTAAAAAGTTACTGAAGGAAAAAAAAAGCCCAAGTCAAGACTTAATTACCAAAACAAGTGTGATGCTTTAGTTCTGTCAGGTCTATTTTATTAATTATGTAAAACACATAATATGGCAACATTGCTCACTCTTTTGTATAACGAAACGTAATTTATGTTTGTTTTCATTTAACTACCACTAAAATGCATGTGCAATGTATGCTCTCTCTTTTTCAAGGACCGTGACAGTAGCCCAAAGCTCACCACACACTAGTCCCTGTCTCAGAACTAGGCACGTTTCTCTTCAGCACAAAAATTATTGAAGCATCAAATCACCTTTCTAGCATCAATAACAATGCGACTTTTAAGGACTTTTGGGGAGCAAGGAGATCTCTCACCTTGCCACAGAAAGAGCAGGTATACTTGGCATGCTGGCTGATTTCAATCTTCTTCACCATTTTCCTAAGGGACGCACCGTAACGGGTCCCATATTTACCCACAATCCCGACCTTCTTGGTGCGCTTGGCCTGTTGGGAGGCAAACCAGAGTAAGCTCCAGCCCTACAGAGGCAGCCTTCCCCTCGCTGCTCCCCTCTCCCGACATGGCAGCTGAGTGCTGAGCACCCAAAGCCGGGCTGCAGCCTCCCCCTGCCGCTGGGAAAACTGAGTAATTCACAAAGTCATGGAGTGGGTCAGGCTGGAAGGGACCTCAGTGGTCACCGGGTCCAAACTCCCTGCTCAAGCAGGACAGTCCCAGAGCACATGGCACAGGGGAGCATCCAGACGGTTCCTGAGAATCTCCAGTGAGGAAGGCTCCACACCCTCTCTGGGCAGCCTGTTGCAGTGCTCAGTCACTGCACGCGAAGTTCTTCCCCGTGTTCAGGTGAACCTTCCTGTGCATCAGTTTCTGCTCCTTTGTCCTACTGCTTGGCACCACCGAGAAGAGCCTGGCCCCGGCCTCTTGACAGCCCCCTTAAGATACTCGTACAATATTTTAATTATTTAATTATTATATACTTACATAATAAAATCCCCCCCAAATCGCCTCTCCAGAGGCTGAACAGGCCCAGCTCCCTCAGCCTGTGCTCATGAGAGAGCTGTTCCAGCCCTCCAATCCTCCTCGCTGCCCTGCCCTGGAGCATTAGCGATGAAATGCCGCCGGGCTGGCGCTGCTGCAGCCTCCCAGCCCGAGCAGAAGCCGGTCCCTGCCGGGGCCAGCCGGCTGTGGCATGGACGCTGCAGCCCCTCTCTGCCCCGCGCCCCGGCTGCCATTCCCCGCACCCAGGCCGCCTCCCCCCGGCCGCCGCTGTGGCAGCGAAGCGCGGAGCCGGGGCCTGCTCGGGGACGCTGCGCACTCCCGGCCCCGGCCCCGCGCCGCCCCGGGCGCGCCCCGCGGGCTCAGCGCGGCGGCCGCGGCGCGGATGGCGGCGGATGGCTGCGGATGGCTGCGGATAGAGAAGGACAGGCCCAGCCTCACTCACCATCTTGCACCGGCGCCGACGCGGAGAGGGAGCGGCAGTGCGCAGGCGCGGGCGGGCCGGCGCGGCCGGAAGGGAGGCGGCCCCGGGGGCTCGGGCATGGCCGCGGGTCGGGCGTGAGGGGAGCGAGGGCCGCCTGGGTGCTGCGCAGAGAGGCTGCGGAGGCTCCCCCGCTGCAGACTCTGCTGAACCGCCTGCTCGCAGCCCTGTGCCCTGTGCTCCGGGACGGCGCTGCCTGAGCAGGGGCGTTGGACAAGATGAGCAGCGTGGTCCCTTCCAGCCTGAGCCATCCTGTGGAACGCAGTGTGAGGCCCAGGCGGGGCATGAGCGCCAGCACCGCCGGAGCTCACGTTCCTGGGTTTGCACCGAGGGAGGGCACAGCAGAAAAGGAGAAAAGGCAGTTCCATTCACCCGCCTCGTTTTTAAAGAGAATGAGCAGCAGGTAGATGCCAAAACTGGGAGAGAAAACATGACCAGAACTGCAGAAAAAGTAAATAATAATAAATAAATATAAAAATCAATGAGGATGAATTCTTACCATAAAACATACCAGCCCTGAACCATGAGATTTCAAGAGTTTTGGCATCAGGTCAGGTCAAGGCCACTTCCTAATTTCCGAGAGGTTGCCCAGTGCTGAAACAACCAGCCCCGAACGCCCTTGTGTGCCACTGCAGAGGTGATTCCCAGCACCAAAACAGAGAAAAATACAGCCGTGCCACCGAGCTGCAATGCTTGTAAGGGGATTAGCAACCCATTAACCTCCATTAAGAAATGTAATCCAGTTAGCCTGAGAGCTTTTTAACGTGCAGAGCTAGCTACGGTTCATCCCCTCCTGCCAGGAGTGGGCCAGAGCCTCCCGGACCACCTGGAGAAACTGTCTCCAGGTACTTGTTCAGGTAATTTTCCTCCATACCCACCCTGGCTGCCTCAACCCATGACATCCCTCTGCACTTGCAGTCTATTTAGTTAATAGGGAATCAAGGAATTAAGTGTACCCTACCACTGTGTTCCTTTCCCTGGCTGGGGTCTGTGCTTCAGGGGATGCTCAGGGACAGATGTCACCTCCCCTCTTGGCTCTTGCTTTGAGCGTTTGAACACTGACATTTTTAATTCCCTCTCTCATGCCAGGCTTCTCGTTCCCTGATCATCCCTGCAAGCTCTTCTGGGAGCTGGTGGGCCAGAGCAGTGTTTGAGATGAGGGCTCAGCAAGGCTTTAGGCAATGGTATTTATATCTCCCTCAGTTGAATCAAAATCTCATTTGTTATATCCTAGGAATATATTTGCCCTTTTCAGATCCTCGTCATAATGATGACTCACAGGATACAGCTTTGATACCAACATATTAGAAAACTGAAAAGAAAGTTCCTTTGGCTGCTTAGTGATGATATGGTTAAAAAAACATGTAAATTGTCAGCCAACACATCCAGAGGATCTACTGCTATTCTCTGGCCTGTATCTACAGTTCAGGTTTGCTGTGACAGTGCAGCACATGGTCATATCCATCATCTACAGCTCTGGCAACAACCAAACCCAGCTGCCCGGGGTGACAGCTGTGCCCAGCACGGCCAAGGTAAACACACATTTCCAAGTGACGGAGAAGATGAAGGACACAGACAGGCCAGCACAGCCCTGCCTTGACAGTCCACCCCCTTGAACTCTTCAGCACATGAAGCTGGCCAGCCTGGGGCACACAACACTTATTTGGAACTGCTCCAGCTTATTGTTCAGGTATTTTAACCTGTTGCTGCTGTTTTGGCATCCTTCTTGAAAACACACCTTTCTCCAACAGGGGTGGGAGCACTGATGCAGGTGTACAAGCAGGTATCCAGCCACAGTAAGATGCTCTAAGATGCAGTAAGATGGGTCCTTCCCTTTCCTCTAGTGGCTTTAGATAATGCCAAAAAGATAACAGCTCTATCCTCTTCAGTGGGCAAGAGGCCCCAGGAGTGCTGCATGTTCCTGAGCCTGCCTGTGGGTCTCACTGGCAACCTGCACACTGCCTTGTACAGGTTCTTGTCAGCAAGCCTTGTGCTGCCCAGCCACCTCCTCACCATATTAATGATGGACTAATGGTGCCATCAGGGTAAGGCCTGCAGTCTCTCCAATCCCTTGAAGTAATCACTAACAGCACTTTCCTGCAAGGTTCTTCTCCCCCTTTTCATCTAGTAAGGATAAAGTGAATCTCAAGGGTATTTGAAAAGCCTCTGTATCTGTGCAGCAAACCGAGATTTTATGGATCCTAACAAAGGGAAGGTACACCTACCATTATTCTGCCAGGGCTGGGATTAACCACCATATGGACAATGAGATGACTCAAAGATGAATCGAGTTTGTAAGAAGCAGAATTCTCCAAGGGTACTTTCCATGTGTCTTAGAAAAGTAGTCTTGAAATAGCTGTAGCTTTCCAAAGAAGAGAACTACTTCTATAGGAGACAACAATACGGGTATACAAATAATGTCTTTTGCGTTTTTTTCAGTCAGCAGACATCAACATTTCTCACCCCTTACTCAGAACAACCCACTTTGCAAGTAGAATGATCACTCATCCTACAGACAGATAAAATACTCTGTATTCAAGATGACAAGACATTTAAAAATGTCAAAAAGCGTGTCTTCATCACCTGGCCAGCTGCTGAAGCAAGAGCAGTGCTCGTTAACTCTCAGCTCAGACCCAGAGATAAACCATTACCTGCAGTTGCCCTGTCACAACAGCGCTTGCTACTGCTCACACCCCAAAGCACCATCTGCAGTCATGAATGAAAAGCAGTTCTCCACCCAGCACAATTGTACATGCAGCCTGTGGGGCATTTCCATGACGACACCAGCTGAAAATGGAACAATCAAACTCTTCAATGCAGGAAAAAATACCTAATATTATCAGGTTGATCTTACAGCACAAACATTTTTCTCCTCTGCCTTGCAAGAGAGGTATTTTTGTCCGTGTCTGGTATCTGCACAGAGCCAAGCACATCACCTCCACAGCACGTTAGCAGCTGGCCTCCAGGAGCTAAATGTAAGCCTTCAGTTTGCCTCCTTTTCTACAGACTGTGGCTGTAAAACACAGCTAACTGGGAGAGGGAATGCTAAAATAGAAAAAGTACCAAAAGCTGGGGAATCAAAACTTAGAACAACTTTTTATTTAAACAGTTCAGTCCAGAATCACTTTCTTACAAAACAAGAGCAAAAGCTTCACCCTCCATTGACAGAAGAAGCACATGCCATGGAGCAGGTCCTAATATTCAGCACGAGGCCAGAGATGAGTGTGCTGAGGCAGACATCTGCCTAAAACAGGCAGTGCACACTTACTGGCACACAGCTACATTACCTAGCTTCAAGGTGGTAACTTGCTCTTTTCCCTCCTCTTCCCCACCTCCACAAAACATCAAGATCTGTCTGGATCTTTTTTCCTCATGGCCAAACTGAATACCCAAGAGCCAGTCTGTGAATGAGCCAAGTAATGGCCAAATTTGCCAGTGAACAAACTCCTAGAAATATAGACTTTTGGAAATGGAAAACTGATTGTTAAAAGCACTCTCCAGCTGCTGAGGAGTTGGTTTTCTCAACAGTTCTGCTTTGGGGACAGACAACCATTACCTGCTTTTTAAACAAAACAACTGTGGAAGCTGACATGCTGAAACACAGCAGAATGATACTTGCCCATGTCCATTCAGTCATTGGCAAAACCAGAACTGACTGCAAACCCTGCAGGCTGCCAGGTGTGCACTGCACATCTGTCACACTGTCAGACTGCCTTCTCATCCTTTGAGATGAAACATGCCAGAGATACAGAAAACTTCAAGTCTTTTATTTTCAAAAACTCAAAAAATAATACGTGATTGCTTTTAGTTTTTCTTTTTTAATTAAAAAAAACCTCTTAGCTGTCGTCTCTTTTGCTGTCACCATTTACTCTTTGAAAAACTCCTCAATACGCCGCTTCTTTTTGGGACTCACTGAACATGTCTCTGCTTCTCTGTCTTGCAAAGCACTGCCAGAGTCAAACTCACAGCCAGCATCAGCTGCCTCCAAAAACAAAACATCATCAGCATCATCTCTGCTCTCAGAGAAGGTCTTCTGGAAAAGGTCATAGATTGTCGTCTGCTTTGGATCTGGCTGAGGAAACAGAACAGAACAGGATCTGCATCCACATTGTTGTGTAAAACACAGAGAGCAAAATCAGAGGACACTCCCCTTACACAGTGTGCACAGATCATACCATATATGATATACACACATGTATCTCATACATACATATTCAAAGACATATATATGACATGGAGGCTAAGAGGCCTCCTTGCAAGTAGCAGGCTTGGAACCTCTGTGGAGAGTCCAAGCCAAGGCATGGATCCTGGGAGGAGTTGGACAATCTGGTCTGCAGCATTAAAGGCAGAACAGGTGTAAGGTCACCTGAGCCAATCTAGATGTACACAAGCCAAAGCCCATTCAGCCTCTCCCAGGGACCACCAATATTCTTTCAGGTCAATTACCTTAGCATAGTAATTAGTTGACTCAGCTGTTTCGGAGAAATTGGTTTCTGAAAGACCAGCTTCGCCCAGCACTTTGATTTTCTCCTGAATCATTGGCCTAGGAGTGATAAACGGATATTACTGAAAGGAAAGAAGTATCATCAAGGACACTGCTTCATTTACTATGTTTAGATTAAAAAAGGATACACTGGGTATAAAGATAGCTTTTCTACCAAAGTTTATTTGTTCCTTAACCTGTCCTGCTCTTGTTTATCATCACTGTATGCTTTCTTGGGATATCTATCAATTAAATTGGTAACAGTTAGAGGATTTGGGGCTATAAACATTTGGAGAACACACAAATCCAAAAAAGAAACTAGTTCACTGAGGCAACACCAATGGTATGAAGTTAGAACAAGACAATGCAGCTACAAGGGACTCTTAGTAGCCTGTCTGCTCAGTCTCCAAGGCAAGCAATGGTAAACCCCAACAACAAATGCATCAGCATTTCAAGGATAACTCCAATGTACAGCAGGAGAAAGAAGCCATCACTGGCCCAAAAGGCCGAGAGGTCCTGGCCACACCTGCAGACTGGACACTGAAAGATCCAAGGCCATGGCACAATTAATGCATTTACCAAATAGCTTCATCCTCTTGTTCTTTGTCTTGTCTTTAAAAAGATGCCACTGTCCTATTTCTTCCCCATTAAACACTAATGACTGCACAGACAGCATTTCACAAAAAAAGGCAGAATTACTGTCATTAACTTTCCATGAAATTTGGGTGATGCATCAGTTTCCAGATCCTTGCATTGTAGGGTTATAATTACTTGCCATCATGATATTCTGGGAACTGCACAAGTTCACTTAGTTCATTCATTCCTTTAAACAAGGTAATAAAGATGTAATTTTGGACTTCAAATGAACCAGCTGGTGGGTAATTTCTTTCCATCATTTGCAGGTCAGTTCCCTTGCAGCACTAAAGATTCCTCAGATCCTCCCCACCCCCAGATGTCAGATTCCCCAGCCCTCAGGACTAACGTCCACTGATAACTCTCACTGCAGCCAAAAAGGCTCATACCACAACTATCCAGAGGACCTGGCAATAGCACCTTTTTAATCCATCTGAAGGGCTCACTGAAGAGCAAGAGGAAGGCAACAGTGCAGTCCTCCTCCAAAGCTCCCTATCCAAGCACTCAGCAGCCAGACTGCTCCTCAGACCTGATCTACAATACACTGAACCATCTCTGCTGTCTGCTGACTCTGTTTGGAAGTCTCAGCACTTTTCAGTACCCTAGCACAGGAATGTTCTGGGCTGTTATCTAAGACAATTCCTCCTCCTTACACAGAGACTGGGAAGATTTTAGATGCATCAGCTCTCCCAGAATTTCTCTGAAGAGCCCTTTCTTTGTCAGGTAACTATTTTTATTCCTCCTGCTTGTCAGCCACTTAAGTTATGTCCACTGCAGCCAGGCCATGTCACCAGCTCGCAGCAGCCCTGACTGGCACATATTGATCCTCCCCTCACAGGCTGTGGAAATCAGCACTAGCATTAACCCCTCACACCACACATGTGACAAACAGTGGAAACAGGTGGCAGGAGAACCAAAGTGTCTGTCTCCCTTCTTACCATAAGTAGTCATCTGCTGTGCCTTTAGCCACCAGGTAGTGAACATTAACGGAGCTGGTCTGTCCAATTCGATGTGCCCGATCTTCTGCTTGGATCAAAATCTTAACGTAAAAACAGGACAAATAAAAAGTGAGAACTGCAACATCTAAGAAATAGTGTAAGCACCAGAGAACAGGAAGACATTGCTCCTGCTTAGAAACTCTTTCTTACCTGGATCCTGTCAAGACCTGTATTCTCAAACAGACTAAGCCAAGAAGTAATCTGGTACACCAGGTTCCCAAAATGCACTGAGCAATTTTCCAAAGTAGAGATCAGCACTGATGATGGACCCTTTCAGGTCTTGCCTGGGCAAACCCTTAAGAGCTCTCTCAAATTAAGACAGAAGCGTGCTTCCCTTTTGTGCCACCTTCCCCTGCCAGCAAGCTGTGTAAACCAGCCTCACAGGTTCAAGGCACCTGTGGTTGCAGAGCCAGCAGACATCACAGAAAGAAAGAGAAAAACCCCAGAGAAAGTCACCTGCCACATTTCCTAATCGCCAGCATTTCTGTTCTCCGGGGAACATGCAAAACTGTCCCCTCCAGGACACTTACCCCTGGGTTCCAGAAGAGCTCTGCAAACACCACCAGATCTGCAGCAGACAATGTCAGGCCCATGTTTGCAGCAGTGAGGGAAAGGACAGCCACAGCCTGCTTCTCTGAGAACTGGAACTTGTGGCACAGAGACTGCCGCTCAGCTGAAGATGTGGAGCCGTCGATGCGAATGTGCTCGACGTGCTGTGAAAAGGCAGAAGATGCTGTTTAGAGACCTGGTGTCCCCTTCCTCGTATACTCCTTCCATGTTTTAGTGGGTTCCACACCCAATGCTGCCACTGAGCAAAGTCACCAGTGTCACTGTGGGTTATAGCCTGGAATGTTATCTTAAACCATTCTTTGCGTTGCCCCAGCATGACCCAGAATGTTTTAGGAGCATCCATGGAAATCTCACTTGAAAAGTTAGACAAACAATTTTGAAGTCAAGAGTAATGATTTGCAGCTCTATCGAGTCTCCCTACAGTATCTTGGTTCAAAAATGGAAGAGCACCACAGAGGTAAAGGCAGGCAGGGATGGTGGGCTTGGGTAGTCACATTCTCCCTCTGAGGAAAGCCTGGAGAACAACGGCCACACAGGGTAACTCCTCCAAGAATTCCCAAGCTGCAGGGCAGACAGTGGAATTAAAGAACATTAAATACAATAAAAGCCATTCAGCTAACACTAAGTGCATCCTGTGAAGCATTCACCCTGACAGCTCAGCTCCCTCAGTGAAGGGCACACTCAGAAGCACAGCAAGTAGAAATTATCTCTGTCACTAACTGTCCTAAACCATCTGACCAGCCATAAATCCAGGGGGCTCTTCAACAGCTTTGAAGCTGGAACAGTGATAAAATAAAGACAAATCAGTCACTTACTTTCTTCTTCAGCTCTGCAACTACTGCATCCAGCATTATCTTGTGATGAGCAAACACCAGGAATTTATTATTCCCACTTTCCAGTAACTCCAGGATGTATTCTCTACATGAAAAAGGAAAAACATCAAAACACTATAAAATTATGTGCTGAGAGAATACAGCCTTTGCTCACAGCAAATTTTGAAGATAATGCCCATCTATACACAGACACCAGGAAACAGGCTAGCACAAAAAGCTGCAGTAAAATGCAAGTAGCAAGTCTTCTATAGATTAAAATACAGAAAGGAAAATTCCCTAATTTTTCCTTCACCACAGGCAGACAGCTGCCTGTGTTATACTTGGGTATCAAAGAGAATCAGTTTATTGTATCATACTTGGAACATGACATCCCAGGCCCATCAACTGAAGGTCATCTACACTTAATTACAATCTCACTTACCCATCTGTATTTCTAAATTCTGCACAATACAGTAAAATAATCTGCATGCAGTTAAACTTCCTGGGTTTACTTGGAATTGTTTTTATAACAGAAGAAAAAAATCTCTAAACACATTGATCAGAAAAAAAATACCTTTTCTTGCAAGGGCTCCCACTGACAATTTACTCCAGCTTAAGAATCTAAATTTTTCAGCTCTTTCTAGGAGTTATCCACATGCACATAGGCTAATGGCCAATGAAAGGCAACAAGACTCCTTTTAAATGCACTTAAATGAAAACATCTAGCTTTTCCCATGGACTGTGTAGTAACTTGTGTTACAATCAGGTCAGCTGGAGCCTGAGGAACACCTATAAGCCCATACAGATGCTACAAATGTCATCTTTTCTTTGGAACATCGAAGTTGTTGTGAAGATCAGAATACCAAGACCTTTGCTAAATACAACACATCTTAGGTCAGCAGCAACTGTCACGAAAGACCAAGAAGGATTTCCAGCACTGTATTAAGGTGGCAGACAACTCTGCAAGGTTTTTAATGTTCAGATCCCCATCACATGACAGCATCATTTAACAAAGAAATCTGGGAGAGAAGTGGGACTGCTGGATTTTAAAACAAATATCAAAGTGAACATTCAGAGTAGTAAGCAGATGCCAACCAACACATCACAATTATTTTATATCTCATTCCCACATTCTATTTAACAAATGGCATGTCATTTCAATGAAAGCAATGGAAGATGAGTCCTCATCAGACATAGAAAGGGCTGATGATCATAGGACAGTACCATTACTTAGATGGTACTGTACCTTAGCAGCTTGTACTAACTGATATTTTAAATGCTACTAAACCCCAGAAAAAAAAGGGCTACTTCCTACCAGAGAGTCAAGTAAACAGCACTTCATGGTTTTATACTCAGTTCACACTTGCAACTGAAATAAAAAGAAGAAAGTCTTCTAACTGTTCACTAGCATAAAAGGAAGGAACTCTTCTATAGAAGAGAATGCTGGGACTATGAAGTGTGGTTCTGTGCTAAACAGGCAAATTTTGCAGCAAGGTCTGTCTGTAAAATCACACAATGCACATCAGTTGCTCCTTACATTTGGAGAGCTGTGGAAAGTAATTATTATTATTATATTATTCTCATATTATAATATTATTATCATATTATTAGCATACTACTTATGAGAAAGTTATGCTACAACCTAAAGCAACTCCTTTGCAGTCCCAGCAAAAAGGCTAAGGATGAAAGGGCACAGAAAGAAATTATTTCCAGGGAAGAGAGAGTTAAAGCACACCTGTGATACAAAACTTTTGCTACTGAGGTCCCATATGAGTCCTGTGGAAGAGCCAAGAACTTCAGTAGGAGCTTTGAGATTCCTAAAGCACACTACAACTAAAGCTTAGCCCATCTCATAAGCTTTTTCGTTCAGGACTCCTGCTGCAGCAGAACTGCAGCATTTGTTTTCTCAAATTCTGTTGATGCTTTTAGTTTCATTATTCCCCTGCTCCTTGAATTGAAATAGGGTCCCGACCAGGGAATTTGATCCAAGTCCCAAACACAAAGTCATTTTAAATGGTTCAAATGGCGGTTTAGATCTGTATCTGGAATGAAATCAGAAGACTTATTCAGCCAAAGAACTCCAAGAGAAGAAAATGTTTAGTGCATTGTAATTACAATGAAGTTTTTCTAGGCTGACTTGAGGCTATGCTTCATGTGCCTGCCCTGTCTCCCTGTTCTCAGCAGAGAACCACATTTAACTGGGCAAGAATGAGGCAATGACATGGCACGTACACGACTGAGCGGATTTTAGCTTCTGCTGTTCTGCTGAAGAAGACGAGAAGAGCTTCCTTCTCCTGTTGTTTCTGTAGAAGGAAAAGATAAACAAATTTGAGTCTCAAAAATGCCTTTTCTCCTTCTTGTTTACAGATCTGGGCTGTCTGCTGCTGCCAATAAACACTTTGCTAGGAAAAAAATCAGTCTAAAAAGCACAACAATAGAGGCCTGGTGGGGAAAGTCTCCTACTTGCCATTGGGTACGGCAGATACTCGCACAGTCCTGACACCTCCCTTCCTACCTCCCACTCAACTCCTACAAGTTGGATGACAAGTGTATCACAAATGCAGTTTTAGTTGAGAAAGTGTGTCCCAACTAAAATGGCAAGGAAAAACCCCTGAGTTCTTACAGAACTTTATCAGCAACCTAGGAGCCTAGAACATGCATTTTCCACCCATACAAGGAAAACAAACAAGAAAAGCAAAAATAAGCCCTGCACATTTTTGGCTACTGCTCTGTTCACAACACAGCTCAATCAAGGCTGTTTTTGCAGGCTGAATGAGTACAAGGCTAGACAGGAGAGTAAGTAGAGAGGCAGGAGATATGAAAGGCAATTAGAAATTACGAACAAGAGAGAAAAAAAAAGAGGAAATGGTATTTCACACAAAGGGACAAAGTAGACCACTTAGATCAAAAGCAAATCAAGCTGAGCTAGTTTTGATTATGCTGTACACTCATTTAAAACTGTGCCTTGACATAAGGTATGGCTCTGACCTTCTTGGAACTCAGGGTACTGTTTGTTCACTGATGTTTTTAAATAAAAGTACCTGGAATAGCAAAGGCTCATTGTGAAAATAGTTTCTGACTTACACTTTCATATCCTTTGGCCATCTTCTTTGCTTCAGCTGCCAAGACAGCTTTGGTCTTTGCACTAATGCCTTCAGGAGCTACCACAACCATTTTGCGTTGCTTTGCTGGAAGCTGGGAAAGCACATCTGATTTCAGACGTCGGATCATGATGGACTCTTCCAGCAAAATCTTCAGTTCAGTTAAGTTGGATGATCCAGAGTAGTCCCAACCCCATGGCATCTGGGAAAGATCAAAGCAGTTGTCAGTGTTAAACCTATGAGAGACTGCTCTGCAGGTAATCCAAAAGCAGAATAAATTTCCAGGGTAAGTGGACAAGGCAAGAACTTGACAGTCTGCAGGAGATTTGACAAAAATGGCAGTAAGGTAGAAACATAAAAAGTAATCCACCCAACATGGAAAGGTTACTTACAAGCTTCCCTTTCTTCTATCTGCAAGAGCTCAGGGAGGTGCAGGGAAGAAGACTATGCAGAAAGGTGGCAGGGATCCCTGCTGCAGCCCTGTGCCCTGGTATTCACTCTCACACAGGAAGGTGTTGCTGCTCTCCACCTGCAGCTTTGAGCAGGCCAGAAAAACTCACTCCATTTCTGTGCATGCACATTAACCTCAGCTTTAAGCAGAGAGACATGCAAAAATATTCTCTAACAGCATGAGAACAAACATCCTTAACCCAGATGCCTTCATAGAGTTGCTACACTTGTCTGACATGCTAGGTCAGAACTGCCTGTTCTCCACTGTGACCTGACTCCTGCTCTGCTTCCTGGCATACTCTATTTCTGCCATTACCGTGTTTGGCTCAGACTCAAGCAAACCATAAATAAACTGTGGCCCAAAAGACATCACTCCAAACACTGGCTCTTCAAAGCATCATCACTTCAAAGCTCCTCTGAACAAGCCATTCATTTACTCCTCCTTGAAGCACTCCCCTCTGAACCTGGCCTATTCTCCAAGATCCTGTGTGCAGGCAATATACAGCTGTTCAATTAATCTCAGCTCATCACTTCTCCTACCAGTAACCTCACAGCCTATCATTTGTTCTCTGAGAAAGAACAACAGTGGCATCCAAATTGGTACATTCCCCAAAAGAAGCATCTTTCAAACAACTCTCTTTTGGAGAAGAGACCAATACGGTTTTAATGCTGAAGCAAGGGAAAAAAATAAACCTTTCTGCTTAAATTTCACAAATAAGGATAGGGAATAAAGCTACAGGAATACTGAAAACCAAGGTGGGGAGGGAGGGGAAATCTTCCTCATGGCTCTAGCTCTAAATAATATTGGCAGTGTCCAAAAATACAACTTCTGGTCTTGGAATAACAATCCAAAGGAAAACACTACATATTCCCTCCTGAAATGCACATAATGGAGATGTGAGGAGCCTCAGCACCAACACCTTTGATCGGCTGCCCCACTCTTAGTGTGCTACATTAATTAATAAAATAGATTTAACCTTAAAGATCTATACTGCTTTTGTCTTCCCCAAGAGAAAACTGCTACAACACATAAATGGAAGTAAAAGAGAAAGAAGCTCCAAAGTATTCACTGCATCCTCCATCCTCTCCCAGAATGCACGAGACAAAAAATTATTCACACTAGCCATAAGGTTAGTCATGCTACTGACTGAATTAAGGGGTGGTGCTTTGATAGAACAGGGATGAGAACATGCTGTGGGACAGGAAGGGGAGGAATCAAAGAGCTTATAGGCAAGTAAGACCTTTCTGATATCTGAAAGTGAATGTTCCTACTTCAGGTTGAGATAAAACAATCTGCAATTCTATTTCCATATTGTACTGATGTGAACCATTAACTGACTTCAGATTCTGGTACTTATGGCCATCATTAAACTCATTTGACTTAATCTATTCCTACATAATTATGGCACCATCTGATTAGCTGCAGTTGGTTCATTAAAACAGGAAACAATTCAAACCCTAAACACAAAGCCAATTTGAATCCTGTAGAATTAAAACTTTGGCTCTGATGACAGCCCAGTGGTGTAGGGCTAGAGCTAATAAGCCCACCTGGATCTTAGCCAACCCCTCAAAAAAACAACAAAAAACCTACAACCTACAACAAAAAACCTGCTCTGCTTCCCTGAAACCAAGAGTGCAACACAGATGCATTCCTTAGGTCCATGAAAAGCTAGCTCAAGTCTAGCTGGGTTTATTAGCTTTAGGCACTGCATAAAAGCTGACATTGCTGAGCCACAATCTCTATGCTCCCTTTCTGCATTTCTCAGTTACGTGGGCCCAGCAGAGCAGATGTACAGAACCAAGGACTCCCCTGCTGCTGTGCCCAGCCTCCAAAGCCCACTGCCCACACTGCTCAGTGCACTGGTAGCTGAGTAGGAGGGATCAACATGATTAGGCTGCTCAGCAAGGCAGTTCCTTGGGCTACCTCATTCCACTTAGAAGCCCATGTTTTCCCACTTTGCATTTCCATAACAAGCAAATCATACATATGCTTTGTGTCCACGTAGCCAAACTGACTTCAGAAGAGCAGCATCCTCATAAGGGAAAGAAAAAGGCACACACACAGAGCCAAGAGACCATCTACTGTCATATTAAAAAGCACATACAGGCAGAGCCCCCACAGTATGTTTAGGTTATGTATTTCTTATGGTGCTGGAACAATTTGCAAACAAGGACACATCCTAGCTCTGTGCTGCACACCTAGCTAGTTATAGAGAGATAATTACTTTTGCAATTATTAAAATTTAGCTTAGTATACCCTAATGTGGAAAAGAAAAGAGAAAAAAAAGAGGGACATTTATTTTGCCAAAATACACATCTGGCTTTGATCCATAACATTCCAGAACACATGATTCCCACTGTGATTTTCTTACCAAAGTGTTACAGCATCTTACATGAGTCAGTAAACTTATTACAGTGTTAGCAGGAGCTGCCAAACTCTTACAAATTCAGAGCATGTGCTCAGATAGAAATTACTTAATATTTGCCAACATCAGCCAGTTTGAAAAATGAATTCACAGCATGTATTTTAGAAAACAGTCTTGGGATAGCTTGTAAATAACAGGTGACATTTCACTTGCTGCATTTTTAAAAGTACAGATCCTGGGAGGTTGAATTAATAAAAAATTATAAACTTTGATAACTTTTCTAATAAGATCTGCCTGATATTTGCCATTTTCTGTCATAAAATCTTGAAACAGAAACTAGTCAGACTTTAGTTTTAAACTGAATGGATCAGGTTTGCCAATTTCTCTTTAATCCTCTCATGCAATTGGATTTATTATTAATACCAAAACATTTTTACATAACACCTTTCATCCTTACAGATCTTCAAAAGCCTTGCAAAGCCTCTCTGGTTCTGTGCAATTCTACCCCCACTCATAATGCTGACAACTTCAGGACAGAAAGAAGAATTTACTTGAGTGTTGACAGCAGAAGTACCACAACAGTTCTTCAGAGAGGATGCAACTCCTAAGACAGTCTCAGGTTAGAGCTGCAGCAACAAATGTGAGGGACACTCTACAGTCATGAGGAAACCAACTACAATCATCCAAACACCTTTTAAATTTATTCATTGCCAAGTGGCAACCCAGTATTCAGCAATCCCGTTTTTTTCTCTAATACCATCTACATCTCTTCATTTCCAGCAGCCCCACTTCTCCAAATAACCAAATTCTTCCTAGGTTCACGTTATCATTTACTGACATTAACTGTAACAAAATGTCCCAGGTGAGCATGGAGAAGACCAACAATGTTCAACTGTCTAGGAAAGGCAGGTCAAACATAGAAACAAAACTGTACTAGAAACCCTGCCGAGGTTTTGAAGGGAAGCTGATATAGATTGTGACCTCCATGCTGAGTTTCACTGCAGGTTAAAAAGTCATTTACACTGAACACACTATTACAACCTGGATCCTGTAAAACTATTTTATTTCTTTTATCCAAGGTCCATGTGCCTCATAATTGAAATGACAGCTACTTGTGCAGAACTTCACCCTTAACAGGGCTTATCAAACTCCAAACCTCCTTAGACTCACATGCTGCAAATCAACTTTCCTTTTTACTGCAGAAAACCAAGAAGATTAAACCGTATCTCTTCATTTCCCTCTAGGAAGCGTTCTGAAAGAAATGCTCAGAAAGGAGTATTTCAGTTTTAAAGATAATGAAGCTTAGCAGAATATGTGGCCTCTCCCTCTGTATGATTCCAGTTATGGATGGAGACCCAGGACTGATGTTCTGTGATTCTGCAGGCTAATGGCCTTACTCTAATCAATGGCATCAGCACATGACTGCCAAAGGCAATTAAGTGCTCCCTCTGACTTGCACATTTGGACTTACATAGAACAGCACTACACTGGCTATGAAAGCAAAAGTGGGCATTCAGATCTAGGAAAAAGGAGATTCAAGAATTTTATATGAGACTGCAGTAAGAATCTTCTTGGTGGAAACTAAGCTATGTATGTTAGCTACACCCAACAGAAAAGAAAACAAAGACAAAAGCCCTACAAATAGTTGTAACTATTTTTATGGCATACACTGATGATGTTCAATTCTTCGGTATATATTTCTGAACACTGAAATGGTCATTTGGTGTTTCCAACCACTTTGCTAAACAGCCCAAATCAGAGTTGAAGGGAGATTTGAATCCTTCTTTTGGGTCTATGCAACCAGCACAGAAGATCCTGGAACCTCCATGTACAAGAAGCAGCAGCAAAAGCTCTTCTCTTAGCAGTGTGTGTTCCAACACTCACAGCAGCCCTAGGGATGGCAAATCCAAGTACAGGTGAGTTGCCCATACTTTGGCAGCAAGACAGACATTTGCTATCGTGGCTGCAAATGCTGGCTTCCTGCAAGGCCAAATTCTTGCAGTGGTTGGACTCAGGAACTCTGTGGAAACAACTGCTGAGCAGCTGGCAGAGGGGTTATTTTCAAAATATGCTGAGGATGGCATCCATTTCCTAAATTAGAAGAGAGTGGAATACAAAGATATAGTCTGCAAGTCTGCATTTTTTTACTTACCTGGAGGCATAAAATCCAAAATCCCAAGCAACAAAGGCCTTTATCAAAGAGTGACTAAGACTAGAAACTGGGTTTTTTGGTTTCTTGTTTTTTGGGGCTTTTTTTTTGGTTCGTTGGTTGGTTTTTTTGGGATTTTTTTAAAATCAACTAGCCCAAACCTGCAGCTGCTTAAAGGCTCCATAGTTACTCTGCCCCTTTAAAAAACTCAGGGGGGTAAGATCTGAAAAAAACAGGCTCTGTTCAACAGTTATGCCTGCATTTGTTTGGGGATTTTTCTCCCCCCAAGCTTTCTATTTCCATGGCTTTCAAGGCAAGAAGCACTACTGCCTTCAAGTCTCAGGCCCACCACTGCACCACCTCGACCTCCTCAGCTTAAGAGCTTTCAAAATGCTACCCTGCAGAGAGACTTTCTCAAGAACAGATGTAGTATCAGGCAGAAAGAAGAAGGAAGAAAAGAAAAAGCCTCCACATTTTGCCACTTCCCCACTGCAGTACCTTCCTGGCATCACAGTAGCGCAGCCCAAAGGAGTGGAACTGTGGGAAGAAGGTTGGCTGCACAGCGGCGATCTGCGTGTACAGCTCCGCGGGCCGCGACATGGCCGGCGTTCCCGACAGCAGGATCACTCTCCTGGCAGCCTGGAAAAGCCAAGCAGGCCATCATTATCATACAGCTTGCAACAGAGTCACCCCAGTCCTGAAAGAAAACCCCAGACCCCCCTGTTCAAGTACCCTAAATGGAAGAGTGCTTCACCTTTACAGGTACTTTCCACCATCACTGCCTGAAGACACTCATGGACAATGCTTCAAATTTCTAGGGAGTAGGACAAACTGCACAGGTGCTTAGTAACCATCCACATGCTCTCAGGGAAGGGGACATCCATTTTTACTACAGTACTTCCTGAATCAGCATTTACCCACTAGACACGTTAGTATCTTACGCCTGGCTCAAATTTTCATCTGGCATCAGCTATCACAGGAAAATGACACACCCTCTCAGGTACATCCCCATCTCCAAAATAAATTCTCTCATAATCAACCCGCCACAGCAAGCCACAAGCACACTGTCTTTCTCACAAAAGCAGAAGAGATACAAAGAAGAAGGACTTTTTCTTACTTCTTTGTTCATTTTTAAAAAAAATTATACTAGCAAGGACTAAAAAGTGAAGCTCTCTGAAGCAGGGCCAGAAGAAGATCTGACAGCCAATGCAGAGTGTAGGCACAGCTGGCTGGATACTAGAACATGAGAGAATAAATACAAATCATGTAAGAAGATTGTAAAATGTGTTGTAGGGGAGACAGGAAGAGGGCGGAAAACTGGCATCTAAAGGACGTGCTCCCAAGAAGTGGGGGAAAAAATTACACTATGAAGTCTCCAAGATGTACTTCTACCTTCATACCTCCACGATTACCTAATTCCATTATTAGATAGAAGCTATGAATTTCTACTGCTGTAAATTCACGTACTGTAGTTAAATTACACGAGCCTTGCAATTTCCTGCATGGTTTAATGCAGGTTCATTAAAATAACAAAGAGATTGTTGAGTGACATCTGTACCAACAACTCATTCACATTTAAATGAAAAAGAAAATTAAATTCTTTTATCATTTCACTGAGATCAACAAGTCACCCAGATCTATTCAGCTGTTTCATCCACTTACCAACCAAATCTGGTGGAAAAAGAGTTCCGGAAATTATTTCAAGACTCTATCAGCTATTTATATATAGGTTGTGATCAAGGTGGGACTTGCCTTCTCCAACAATCCCTATTAAACAGATCAGAGGGAAATGTGATCACCACCAGGATCAGACAATTCCCATGAACATTTAAAAAGCAGGATATTTACTGAACTGAGAGGAGAGGTCAAACCTTTGAAGGTAAGAGTTAGTCTGCATGAGACAGCGGTGCCTACGCTACTCAAAAGAGGAAGGAGTCACAGAGACCAGAGATACCAAATCCCATGAGGAAACAGTGATCAAGAAGAAATTAGGTAATTTTTTAAAATTAAGGTAACACTAGGGGACAACTGAACAGAACCTAGATAATATCTGACACCTTGCAGAAACCTTTGAGGAGGAAACTGGCACTACCCTGAGAAATCTGCTGAAACACAAGACAAGCAAGTCCCACAAGTGCAAGAAACCTCCAAATTAAACTTGTTCCTCATGGACTAACAGAAGGCAACTGCCAGAAAAAGGAAAACATGAAGGTCACAGGATTACAGACATCTCATGTAAGAAAACTCTGGATCAAGCTAAAGCAAGAACACACTCAAAACAGACCAGGGACATAATAAATGCAACATAAACCCAACTGTGTTAAAAGGGTTTATGCCATTCTCAAGGCTCTTCCTCTTCCGAGGGTGTTCCCCAGGAGCTGCACAGAGGCTGGATGAGGTTGGAACACTAATTCCCCAGTAGTCACAACAATTAGTCAGGCTCCTTCCCCAATCCCCAAATAGATGTCAAAAGAGAGGATGATGAAGTTACAGGTTATTTGAACTCTAAACTTGTCCAGCTGCTGCTTTGCTGCGTGTAACTTATTTCTGAACAGACAGGGCATTCAACCACTGCAAGCTCTTACCAAGGGCTGTGACATACCTTCTAACTAACTATTTTAAGCAAACTGAAAAGTAAAAAAAAACCCCAATAAAAATGTAAGACCAACCAACCAAACAAACCCCAAAAGACACTAACTCTACAAGAGCTGTGAAGAACTTCAGAAGTTAATTCCAGAAAATTGCATGGAACATAGGTGATCTAACTCATTATCCCAAAGGTCCCTTTCAGTTTTAAAACCCATGACAGATGGAGCTCAAGAAAGAACAGAAGAAAAAAACCAAAAACCTAGGACGACAAATTTCCAAGTGTTGAAGGCTGACTTAAATCCTGGATGAAAGAAATGGTTTTGATTCCCATTTCTTTTTCTAGTGGCAACTCATTTTGAATAGATGCCAATAAAGATTTGCTCCTGCAGAGAAGTCTCTGCTGATCACTGCTTAATTCTTGTTTCCTGCTGAACCTTCTGTGCTGCCAAGAGTAAGCATGTAGCCTCTTTCTTCAAAGGTCTGTAACAATAATATGGAACAACACCACAGAGAATAAGATTGCAGGGGCCAGAAAGGACTTTCTAGCAAAATCACATCTGTTATCAATTGATACATATTTTCACATAGAAGAACTAACATTAGCTGCTCAGCTGCATTTAGGCAGGAAGTTCATGGAGCTGGTGGAGACCTGGTCTGCAGTTCTCATTTACTAAGTAGCCTAAGACAAATGTGGCTTTGTAGCATTACACAATACACCAGCAAGAATTAATTCCACTGCTGTGAGTACATTTACAAAAGTCACTTTTGAAAGTCAAAGAATAATTTATGAAATGATGGCACTTACTTTAGAGGTCAAGACCCAGCAACCAACGATTCAGAGGGGAGTAGGCGAGGCAGAGGGGTTATGTGACAAATAATTGAACATGCAAAGAGCCTCATTAACATACAATGACTGTCTCTGTGTTAAATGAATTTCACAGCATGAGCTCTGCCATATGCTAACAGACTGACACACTTTTTTAAATAAGTGTGGCTGATTCTGGCTGTACAATTACTCGTGTCCCCAGTTTTTGCTTACAGTGTCATTTTGAACTGCTTACCTTACGAATAGCTTATCCTGCAAAATGAAAAATCTAAGAAGGACTATAATAAAATAATCACCTGATGAAATAGAAGATGGGATAAAGGGGAAGAGTAGCAGCTGCTTTCAGAAGTCTGTTTCTGTACTTGGGCAAGAGATAGAGCTCTGCATTTCTTAAGATGATCCTACAGTAATTATTCCAAAAAATATAAATACTTTTCCCTATTGTTAAGTGACATCTAGACAGACAATGTGTGTCAAACAGCAGTGATAAGCTATGACTGAAGCAAATTAAACTGCCTTCCTATTCCAAGAAGGAAAAGAAACTGGAAGGTAAGAGCAGATCTGAAAATGAAGCCCTGAGGGCCCACAGCTTCTTCAGTTTCAAGATGAAGTTCCTTCTCTCAGCAGTTTACAATAAGGAAAGGTTTATTTATCTAATCCATACAGATCTTTAACACCTAAAGACAGTTGCTTTTTATTTCCTGACAGAAATAGAAATTTTTGTGTTCCCTCCTCACCTTCTACCTTCAACATGGACCTGTTTCCCTCCACTATTTTTAAGCTGATCTAAAGCAACAAGCACAAAAGGTTTAGATTCCAGCCACATGGTGTATTTGGACTCTCATAACAAAACCAAAGACCTTTAACCCTGCAAACATCAGGATATGCATCAGACTATTAACTGAAACAGCAGCTCAATGGGAACAATCAAATTAGTAATATTACCCACATGTTGGAAAGCAATGCTCACAGAGAGCACAAGGAGTATAAGAACATTTAATGCCACTGGAATTTATTAGATAGTACTTTTATTTCTTAGTTTCCAATGCAATTATCCACTAGTTATTGTCATGCTTCCAAAAAACTCATCCATTTTTCATTGGGACCTTCCCTAGTTTCCATGCCTTGCAGTACACCATGCAATTCCAGAAGAATAAAGACCATGCAGCACTTGGCTGGTCAAAATAGATAGAATCTTTTTCCACTCTGGTCCCCAAGAGATCTCACTACAGATCACTGAAAAAGTTCTGTTTTGTTTGTTTCTTCTCCATCTACATCCCTGAGGCTTTGCTGTTTTAAGGATATGGGTAGTATGTGTACTCCCTCTCCTATGTTTACATCTCTGAGCCAGTCTAATCTTAGAAGGAAAAAACAAAATGCTTACAAGTGTAATACTATTGACACTTTCTGCCTCTGAGGGAAGCAGATGCAGGGCAGAGGTGAAGGGAACAACCAGTATTGTCAGTACACCCAGGAGGACTTAGTCCCAAACATGAAACTACAGAAAACAGCAAGATGACAAATAGGTCCTATTACCAATTGCCACAGCTTTGAATTAGGGGCAAGGACATACCAGGCCTAACCAGGCATTTTGGTGACTCAGCCAAAGCCCAACACTATGAAGCTATTCTCACTTTGATGTGCATGGAAACAAGACACAAAGACCACTTTGAACACAGCAACCTCCAGCTCTTGAGTACTGTGAGAGGTGCTGCAGCTGGGGACAAATCTCAGGCAGCTGCCAGCACAGACCTGTCAGTGTGAAAGCTGGCTGACTTTGAAAGCAGGATTTTTGCCACATGACCAAACATCAAAGAACTGTTTTCTACTGTAGTTTTCGATCAATCCTCCTCCGTTAATTCTGCAGGGATGCACACAGGCTGTGTGCATGCTCTGCCACCTGCTTCTACATAGGCAGACAGAGCATTCTCCCCCATGTACAAGTCTGCACACCCACAAGTTTGCACATCCACTGGAAAATGAAGGGAAAAAAAATATGGCCTAAACATCTTGCTGCTGCTATTTCACCCTATCTTACTGTCCACGCAATTTTAAGTTCCTCTCCAAGTTCTATCTACTAACAGTAAATCTGGCATAACATGTCTATGTATTTACTCTAAACTAATGACAACCTGCAGCAAGCCACGAGGCAGTGAGCACAGCCATACATCCAGCCATTATAAAACTTCTTCTTCTGTCTCAAGTAAAACTTTCCTGTATCTCTGTCAGGGTAGCAGCTATGTATGTCAGGAAAGATACTGAGTGCTGCACACACAAAATTTGCAGCTTTTGTTAATATTAAAAAATGTTGAAAAATTCCCAACTGACAAACTTAGGTGACATGTTTAATACATGGCTTTGCTTGACAATTCCATACCACACTTGCCTGCAATATATACAAGACAGAAGGAAAAGATGAATTATGACTGAGTGGCTAAAAACACCACTTCATTTTGAAAAACAGTCAATGTCAGATATTAAAACTAAAATAAGGCTTTCAATGCTGTAACCATGAGCTAAAGATTTCAGAAGTGGAAATTCAGTTTGGCTGTCTAACAAGACAGATTAGAAATTAATATCCAAGGTAAATCATCTTTATTATCAATGTACTGATTTAATCCAATTATTGTGCAGTTCTGTATAAACACTTGCAACAACTTATATATTTTATTTATTATTCAAATGGAGAAGTCAAAAGAGCAGTTTCTGTTGAGATAAGAAGAATTAATTAAATATGGATGGAACTAACAGAAACATCTGTATCTCCAAAACATTTAAACTTAGATCTGTCCAGTGTCATTATAGACTCATAAATCTTTGTAGCATGTAAGGACCAAGGATCACATTTCTTAAGTAGATTTTTTTTTCTGTCCCTAAAGGTCAGTTCAAGCTTTTATGCTTTAGGACATTGAGATCCTCACAGGAAATACAAGCAACTATGGCAATTTCAGAAGTTTAATGTAGTATAATGCTAACAGTTGGAAGTGGCAATGCTTTGAAGGCAGACAAACAAGGCATGAGTTAGCTCCAGGGGCTCTGGTTACAGCATTGGCACAGCTGCACACTGTGACCTTAAGGCAGGGAGTGAAGTACTAGAAGCAGTTTACCTGTCAAGGACTTGCCTACAGTTACACCTTTTGCTAGTCTCTTCTAAGAGCCCTACTACTGCTCAAATCCTTTTAACATAGGGAAGGCAAGAACAAGAATATTATCCTCAGCAGCATGTTTAGCCACACCTCTGATTCAATAATTTCAAGGTATCATGTAAAAATACTCCTGTTTCTACCCCACTGCCTACTTACTATAAATATGACATAATGTAGTTGTTAAATTCAGTATTCAAGTGATTAAAGTTCCCGATACTTCGGCAGTTCTTTCAAATACGAAAACATTGGTGTGATGTGCTGTGCCAGTAGTGACCACAGCATCACTCACCAGGAGCTGAAGACACAGCTACCAAAGGGGATAGTTTTAGAGCAAAATACCTATGTTGGAAAGCAAGGAGAAAAGAAAAATGGCTATTACAGCAAATAGTTCCAAAATTTTAGTCAGCAAGCAGGCAAACAGAATTTACCTCAACATCTAACACAAAACATCTGGTACTGCTTGCTCATTACAGATGAGATAATTCATGATATGAACGTGAAACACTTAATGCTTTCAGAAGACTGAAATTCAGTGTCAGAAGCATCAGCTCTCAATTCTTTAAGATCAGTGATGTGACAGCATAAAACTGTAAATTCTCAGGAAGTGCATTCAGGCAATTAACCTCTGCCTAACAGCTACCATCTTTCACTCTCATATCTTGCAGCCTGCAAATAATTTTGTCAAGCTGATCCTTACAAAGCTTCAAGTAGCAAAGGATCAGGCTGCTTTTTGAGCATTTTGCAACAAGGCAAATTTGTTATTTTCCATGATTTTCAGACATACACCCTAATTACTGTATTTCAAACTGCTCATAGAATTGGACCTCCTACTTAGTTTCCAAACATTAAAAGCCTGAAGTGATTTGAAAACCAAGAGAAGACACGAGCCAGGCCTTTAAGGAGAACAACCAAGTTATTCAAGGACAAGCACCTTCAGCTTGCCATTAAGAATCTTGCACATAAAAGCTGGTTGCTATAAAGCCACCACAGATCAAATCTTCTCTTTATACATACTTGCTGATTAATTGCTGAAGAGGAACTGCATTTACCTTCTTCTAATGTATAGAACCTACAGTGTCTAGAAACTACACATAACTTAAATCTGTATCTGTTAGAGGCTACCAGGGGGAGTTTGATTCTTCCATCCCAGGACAACAGACAAACATTAGAATTTACATTTCTCCTCGTATCTCATAACTGACTACCACCTCCCTTCTGTGGGCCACTTGTCCTGCTAACCTCCCATTCTGCCATTTCCAGTAGTTCTGTACTGGGACCAGCAGGAATGCTCCTAAGCCCCAGCCACACAAATACATTGGAAGCCTGCAGTAACAGTCTAGAGCCCTAAACCAAAGCCAGGGAAGGCCCTAGGCAATGTCATTCTGAAATACAGCAGTGATCTGTGTGCCGAAAAGTAACTGATAATGATTATTTTCATTTAACAAGCTATTTTGACAACACTATATTCTTTCTACTCTCCCTGAATACATTCAGTAAGTTCTGACGTCCCTTTTTCCCTGTCACCAGAGAACTCATCAGTGGCAGCACCACAATTATATCGATGGAGTTTCTGGGTTTTGTTAGGTTTTGCCATCTAATATTTGTATGGAAACAAGTGGTAAAGCCAAATTTCACTCTTGGATCTACACTATGACCTGGATTTCCCCTTGCACACCAAAGGAATTCAGCTGCTGGCTCCTAAACCTGGTAAGTGGAGCAACAGTGCCCCAGGAGCCTGACATTAGCAGTGAGAGGTTTGGCACCCAGCATACACACCTTGAGTAGAGGCATGGCAGCTTGGCAGCGTGCAGTTTTTGTGTTCTTCAGGAAATGAGATTCATCCTGGAACAAAACAAGCATGAAGACAAAGTCAGTTCAGATCCATAGTCCCAATGCAGGTTACAGAACAAACTCCCAGTATCCTCAGCTATCTAGAGGCCTTTCATTCAGAGGATATTTCAGGCATTGGGATGGTCACATCAAATTCTAAACAGAAAGACAGGATGCAGAGTAGCAGGCTTCTTGCATTCAAACCTGCAGCTGCAAGCAAATGGAACAAAAATCAAACCTTGCAGGCATGAATCATAAATGAACACCAAAAAAAAGTGAGCAGAGGGGGCTGGGGAGGGAAGGAGAAAGAGGAATATTATTTCCATAACTGATGCTCATTTGCCCCTGTGTATCTTTCAAATGCAGCAAACACAGGAGGTCTGTAACAGTGCCAGTTCTCTTCATAAGGGGTTAATGCAAATGATAAGGAAAAAAGAAATCTAATTAAGATCCAACTGTTCTGCTGATAGGGCTCACCAGGTGGGTAATAGTCTCCTACTTCAAACATCACCCTTAAATGGGCTTCACTTCTACTGCTGTAGTAAGGCAGAACTTAAGACACAAAAAGCAACTGGCACCCTCCAAGGGTACATTCTCATGTTTCCACGTGTGTAGGAACAAGCATGCAAAGACAATGCAACTGCTTAGCCTCTCAGGCACACCTTTCTCCCTCCTAAATAACAAATAAGCTACATTAATTTTCCCAGCCACCAAAACAAGACTGGAAGAAAAGGCAGGAAAGCTCAGCACTCAGTAGGACTACTTTCATCTGTAAAAACCTGTACAGGGTCCAAATTTGAACATATAAACACACAGAAAGAACATCTGCCAGTTCAGGGTTGGTTAAAAGTTCCAAAGCAGTAGCCTCAAGCCTACAAAATAATAATCTGCATTTCTACCTTGACAGAATGCTTTGTCAGAGAGTGTGCAGGAGAAAGAAATATAAAAATGAAAAAGATCAGCTCCTCCATGAGTAGTTTTATCTCCAAAGAACTCCATCTATTACCACATTCCCATCTGATGCTGAGAAACAAAAAGATTATCATGTCCCAATTGTCATGATCTTTGGACAGGTGTATATGTGTGCTGAACACTAGACTGAGAACATCAAACACTCATAGTAAGCTACATATACACTTCTGCTCTCTATTGATCCAAGCTGGATTTGAAACACTAGATGTTTTGAATTTTTAGTAACTGAAATCCAGAAAAATGCCATTTACTGTGGCTCTGTAAAAAGATAAAAACTGGATTTTGAAGTAATTTACAAAAGAAATTATACAAGTGATCAAAGAAGGCTTAATGCAGATTGTCAGTGGAACACAAGCTAAGGGAGATTTTTTTGATGCTTTACCCACATACTTGATGTTGAAAGGTTATCTGGTTTACTGGATAAACACTAACACCATCCTGAAGTCCAAGACTTAAGAAGATAGAACTCCAAGACTATATTATTGACACACCACATTAAACACTTTTCTCTCCAGCAGAGGACATGACGAAGCACAATGAAATCAGAGAGGCACCATAACCAGTAAAAGTGAAAACACAGCCTTAGGAATCAGAAGGGAATTAAACTCTACCAGTTATTTCAGAAGTTTTCAGAGAAACCTCTTGCTTGTACTCATGAGGACAGCTGTGATCACAGCCACAATTACAAGATACTTTCAGTCCTAAATAAGGCCCACTTCACACTTCTTTGCTGTACAAAGGCTACCCCATTTGCAGCATACAATTAACTTGAAAATTTTCATGTACCACTTACAACAATAACTACTTGGAATGTGCTCTTAAGTTGCTTGTCCATCCTGCTGAGGAGATCAAAACTGATGATGTTGATCAAGCTTCCTGTTAGGTTGTCTTTGCCACTCACTATGACATTGGTGCTTTCCGGACTCAAGGATGGAAGCCATCTGTGAAATGCCTGGAGGAAGAGGAAAGAAATCAATTGCATTCTGGTGCTCATGTTTTTTGTCAAGATCCCAAACCACTACACAGAACATCCTCATGAATACTCAGAACATGGAGCCACCCCACCCACCATTAGGCATCACCTGGGAGCACAGACAGGGTAAGCAGCCTTCCCATAGCAACCTCCTTGGTAATGGGAACATCAAGAACAGAACTCAGGCTATAAAGCAACATCTACTTTACACAGCAAGGAGAGCTCAAACCCTATTCTTTCTTCTAACTGGGAAAAAAAAAAAAAAGACAAACGAAAGAAAAACAAACAAACCAACCCCTGTAAAACCCCAATAAAACAAACAAAAAAAATCCCATCTGTAGTAGCAATGTGCATAGCCTCCTGACAAAGTTACCTGCTATGCTCAGAGCCAGAGAATGCTGTGACCACTGCTGACAGGGAAATTTAGTTTTCCCACTCAACAGGAAACCTAAAGTTGAGAAACACAGACTTGTAAGCAGTAAATATCTATCACTATAGCACTGTTTACTCCACAGCGAGGGTGAAGTACAACTCACCCAGATCAACAAAACTTTTCCACTACCTCTTTTTCTTAAAAAGTCCACCAAAAAAAAACCCCGAAACAAACAAAAAAAAAATACAAAATGAAAAGATCAAGTTGACAACACACCAGCTGCTCTATGACAGCAGCTGAAATACATGTGGTAATAGTCATTCAATCAACCTCTTGAAATGCTCCATACACCCGAGCAAGATATCCACCCCCAAACCCATCTGTTAGCCAGACCACCCACCATTTCCCTTGTATTTTGTCCCCAGTGACACCAAGCTCTCTGCAACATTTGAGTTCTGCTGATGTTAACTCTGCAGAAAACTGGCTGGGTCCACCAGGATCTGCTCCCTACAGAAATGTAACCAAATGGTGATGAGAAATGGCAGCTCTGTCTCCAGGAGCTTTGTCTGTTGAAATCCTCCAACCATAACCATTCCTCTCCACTGTTCAGCAACCTCATGCAGCAGCAGGAGGAGTTAAATGTGAGCTTCTCACATTTCTCAGTATGTGAGAAACTAACAATTAACTATCCTTCTCCACCTCCAAAAACCCCATAACCAAAATGAGCCACCATGCAGGCAGGTTAGATACCAATCAAAAAAAGTATGTGCCTGGCACCCCGTCAAAATTTAAGACAAAGGTGGAAGCAAAAGGAAAGTATCTGGAAGCTCCTACTGTACTGCCCTCTCCTTTTATAAAGGGTATGTGACGAATTTACACCATAAAATTGATCCTGAATTTCTCACAGGATGCTGACCTTAGTCCACAAGAAGTGCTATGAAACTGCCCTGTTAATTAAGTTTCAATGCTGAACTCCAAATGCCCATGGGTGCAACACTTCTGACCCAAGAGTACCTCACCCCTTCCCACCAGCTTCCCATGGCATCTTGACTACAAAGTTACCCAGTGGCCTGAGCACAGAAAGCCAAAATAAAATATTGATAACTCTAAGATGAAGAAAATTTCTGCCAATTTGGTTTCAGAGACACCACAAAAGCTTCTACCATTACAGTAAAACACACCTGTGCAAGAATGAACTGAGTAGATTATAGACTATAATAAATTTCACCTTCTGAATTTCTGTGATACATTTTTCTCACATCTGAATCCATCACATACTCAAAAACCAACCAGATCTCTAAAGCAAGTGTCCTAACAAACATCTCCCACAAGAGCCTCCTAGGCAATTGGGAGTAGGGGAAAGAAGAAATCAAGCACTCAAATTAAAAAAAAAAAAAAACAACCAAATAAAAATGCCTCATATTTCTTAAATTTCTTGAAGCAGAATGCAGAAGTTTATTTGCAGTTGCCCAGTACTTCAGGAAACCTAGCCCCAAATTGTTCCTAGTGGATATCCCACAGAAGCAATGGATTCAGGATAGGTGTTGTCCCAGAGGTCTACAGACCTTGAGATTTCAAGCATGATGAGCATCACTCCCTATTTCAGTAAACTTTCTTTTCTTTTCATCTTGCTTTTTGTTGCACTACTGGATATTAAAACACACACCAAGATGCTCTAACAACCTGGTTACAGCACAAAACCGGCAAATCCCAATCAATGCTTTTCTCATCAGTGCAATATTCCAGGAAGCGCTAAACTCTCACCTCCTCCTTCTCTGGAAAGAATTTACTGACCTAAAAGCTCTGGCTCACCTTTTTCTGCCACAGTGAACATTTCACTAGCCTTTGGCAACACAGCAGCCTCAGTGTACAAACTACAGCAGTGATTTATTTCAAGATACATTTCTCAACCATACAAACGTTCTTGGGCTTTGATCAACACTAATAAAGGACTCAGAGGAGTCAGCAGCATGCACTGGACAGGCCAAAAGACATATTATGACAGACACTTAATGATGATGATAGTGGGGCCTTTTGAACAGAGTGGAGAACCCCAGCATCTGGGCCTCTGTTCCAGCCAAGGAACTGGCAAATACTGCTGTGATGGGCTCAAATACAAGACAATTGCTTGAATGTAACTATTATCTTTGACACTGATGAGTAAAGTGCCCCCTTGGAGCCAAGTGACTTGCAGGAACAAACTTAACAAAGGTTCAGAGGAGATAGTTTCCCTCCTTCTCCCTCTTCCCAACAGATCAGCTGGACTACAAAATCAGCCAATAAAAAAAAACCAGGCATATACCATACAGTCAGTGGCAAGCAATTTCCTACTACCACGTTTCTAAATCAGCACCATCTTTTGTTTCTTTGCCTTAACACATTTAGAAGTTTAATTTCTGCAAAGCACAATACAGTCTAATCATCACACAGGCTCTTTACTGACCACATGCACATGCCCAAGCTCACAGTACCTCTGCCCACGTAAACCTCACAGAAGAAGGAGTGATAACCAGCAAGGGCCATTCCTGCTGGTAATAGGCAGCAATGCAGATGGCCTGGATGGTCTTGCCCAGGCCCATGTCATCCGCAAGGAGCAAACGTCCGTTTCTGGAAATTGCAAAACTGGGGAAAAAAGACAGGGAAAGCAGAGTCAGGAAATGGGTTACTGTCTGGCAACCAAGATGAGCACAAGTCATGACCAAGCCTCTAATGTGGATAATCTGGAAGTGATCTGGGTTCTTCAGTAAACCTGGATTTTCTCCCTTAGTCTTCATACAAGTGAGCAACTCTCACAAAACTCTCAAAGGTTGAAAGCTCCTGAACAGAGTGGTTCAGCCCAGTCCTTAGAGACTTTGATTTCTTATGAGAAGTAGTCTCAAGACCTTACAGTTATTTAAAGCACATTCTTTCTATGATATTACTCACATTGTGTTCCAGAGCTCATTCTGGCTGAGCTAAGAAATTATTACTAAAAACAACAGCAATTTAAGACCATTAAGTACAGACTGTCCTGGACTTCATACTGAAATCAACAACTAATGATCATATATGATGGGGACAGGGACATTTAAATTTTTATCTGTACATATAATTAGTAATTTTAAATCTTTTGGGGCCTGGGTCCCATTTTCTGGTCCCTTCCCATGCGTATTTAGTATTCAAAAAACAACAAAAACAGAAGAGATGCACTTGGAAAAAAACAAACAAAAAAAATCATATGACAATTATGTACATACTGAATCACAAGAGGGAGATCAGAGATGTATCATTTGAACAATTTTTCAGATTAGCAAAATACTACTTTCCACCTGACTCATGATGAATTCTATCTAGAAATAAAACAGATGTGTCACTCAAAAAAATCCACAAAAAAAATTAAAAAAAAAAAATCCAAATGAACCATACAATACGAAACAATCAAAAGCCCAGAGTGCCGGAGTACAACAGACCCAGACTCTAAGAGAAATGCAGATCCCTCCACGGAGGAGAAGGCAACCTGGGCACCAATATTAACTACACAATTCTAGACAAGGACTAGCCTTTAACAGCATGCAAAAAGGACATACTTCACACCTTCCCGCTGAAAGGGCATGAGGCTCGTCACAATTTTGGAGTCCACTACTGAAAGGTCAGCATCAGGAATGTCTGTCTGTGATGGAGATCTCTGTAGATGAGCAGCAAAGGTCTTAATTACTGCTTCGGGCAGCGGCTCCACTTCTACGGACACGAGGCTCAGTAACACTTTCACTGCAAAGAACAGAGCAGTTTATTATCTGAAGGGACAACATACACACAGCTTCCATTATGGATGTCAGGACACAACCCTCAACCTCATCAACAATATCATTTCCTATCCCAAAACAGCTCACAGAAATCATGGCATCATGCACAGGTGTTAGCCTGGCCTCTTCCCTAAAGTCTATTTCAGAACCACACGATGAATCACATCTCCTCCCCTCGTACTTAGACTTAGTTACAAAAAAACCGAAACTCTGATGCCATCATTCAGAGATGATTGCTACTAATTCAACTGGAGCTGGATTATTCATACTGAGGGCAGCTTAGGGCACACTCTGCTCAGAGATGAAAGTACAGATTTGAATAAAAGAACTCCTGAAGCCTAGAAGGCAGGGGCATCTTTATCTTGACCTTGGGATTCTGTACCTCTGAGGTTTCCACCATGCCAAAATCATCAGGAGCAACCCAAGACAGTTACCAAAAGAATATTGTTCATTTCAATTTTGAAAACTCTCTTCTCCTCCTGTTTCCCAAATTCACACCGTTGGGGTCTGCCTCCACTTTACCACCCTTGTTTACCACATTTGGATAGGAAAACAGGAAGCCCCTCAAGACTCAGAGGAACAGATCTTGTACCACCAGCAGCAGCACTCCGACAGCCATCCTTCAGGACCAACAGCACCTCCCTGCTCAGCTGGTGGCCACTGCTGTTCTCCTGGATGCAAGGAGCTTACAAGCCAGAACCAGCTCACAGGCAGTCACTTCAGTTCCTCAGTACTACTGTTCTTTCACCCACAAAGCCTCACAACTTTATCTTCCCAGTTGGACTAAAGGGATCCCCAGCATCCATTATGCCAAGACCTCAGAGCAGTCATCTTTTCAACCCATGCATCGTAACAATCACGGCATCCAGCCAATTCTGCTTCTGGACAACCTCAGTCCCCTCCAGCAGCCGCTCTATCCCATCCTCCCAAAAATAAAAGTGTTTCTTTTTAATCTAACAGTTAATTTCTATGAAAATAAACACCGGTTTAAAACACGCAGTGAGCTGTGACCAGGAAAACATATTTAATGATTTTTGCCCAGTGACTATGAAATGAAAGACATCTCTACACTAGGAACACAAATGCAGGTGCACAGATTTTCATTCCAAGAAGTAACTTCCTTTTTTTTTAGTAGTCGGTTCATATATGAAGTCCAGAACACAAAAAAACCTGTTTGGAAAAACAACTAAAATAAGAACTCACTATACCAGCAGTAAATGTACCAGAATTCAGTTAGGCATTTTTGTTTCAGTTATCTCCAAGAGGAAAACAGCAGGATGGACCCCTGCCATATAAAGGGGGAAAGCAATTCCAAGAAATATACATATGAAAAGATTTCCATTTGTGGTTGGGCAATGACCAAACTTTTTTAACTCTCCAGTTTAATTTATATTTCTTCAGCAGCAGGAACTCTCTCCACCCGAAGAACAGCACAAGCTTGTCATTACACTCACAGACCGAGCTATGTGTTAGCATAATTGCTACAATTTGCTCACTGATAATTCTGTTGCTATTGTTCTGTACATGAGCTGGGAGAGTGATTAAGATATATCTGCCACCAGTATGATTCATCCAACAGACAGTTTTTAGTGAAGTGACCTTTATATAAAGATGACTGAGCAACTAGGCAAAGAGACATTAACCTCTACAAACAGTTCCCAGCTAACAGATCTCTCTGCTGGAAATGGCAACCAGCCTTTCTAAATTCTCTTTTTTTTTATTTTGATGTAGGCAAATGAACAGGCAACAAAGCAAATGCTGTTCTTCTAAAAGGCACGTGCTAGAATCCTCAAATGCCCTCACAAATTACACTCTGCAAGATTCACGGATTCTTTTTTTCCTTTCCTCGAATGTGTGGTTTTCTGAATACCTCATGTAATGTGTACAACTGCCAGGCAGCACAGCCGAGCCTATGACAGACTGGGATGTCTCTGCTCAGGCTGCCTGGCACGTGCTACAGGATCAGGCCCTTTGCATGTATAAAAGGCCTTTTGACCAAATTGTGAGCGATCATCAGCTGTCACTGAAATCAGAGCCTGTCAGCCTTCCAACCCTGCAGTTTCACAGCAGTCTCCTCCAGGACACACTCACTTGTTTTCAAGACCTGGCATTCCTATATGGCCCCACCACATGGCTTTCAGCCCTACAACCATTACTAATGTTATTAAGACATGCATCATAGAAGCATGCACTCACTCAATTATTAAACACTGTGGTATCCCATGGAAGTAGGAGCCCATGCTGGAGAAAAACTACTCTGAGAAACAGCATTTAACTCTGAAACTCACACTTCCTAAGGATGTGCATACAGCACCTGGCTTATTATCCTTCTGAAACTTACCCCAACCAAATTCCACAGCCAGGAACCCCAACATGAGCACCAAGGCAAACATAGCACACCAACTGGGATGATAAATAATAGTTATAATACTTAGGACTTGTGCAATGCTATTCATCTCAAAGCACTCTATAAACTTCAATAAACATAAAAACCTAAGAAGCAGATGTGCTACAGGCATGCTGCAGAGACTGGATTATTCTGCAAAGTTGCATCTATTTAAAAAAAAAACGAAACACCAAAACATAGTTCTACATTTCAGTTCAGCAAGTTACAGTTTCAGCAGCATTACACAGGTGCATAAAGGCAAAAGGCAACAGACAGAAACTGATGCACACGAAGTTCCACCTGAACATGGGGAAGAACTTCTTTACTGTGCAGTGACTGAGCACTGGAATGGGTTGCCTCACTGGAGATATTCCAGAACCGTCTGGGTGCACTCCTGTGCCTTGTGCTCTGGGATAATACTGCTTGAGCAGGGAGGCTGGACCAGATGACCCACTGTGCTCCCTTTCAACCTTATCCATTCTGTGATTCTGAGTCTGCTGACCAACTTCTACCAAGAAATGAAAGCTGTAGTAACACTATGTGCTTAAATTCCACTTGCCAGGAAAAACATGCTCTCTTAAATTTTCTTGGTAAGCTTTCTTTTAAGCATCCAAACAGCACCAAAACACTTCAGTAGAGGTAAGAAATTCAGCCTCAAAAATGCCTCTGCTTCAAGCAGATCTACATACTTCTGCAAGAGAAACCAGATCTTGTTTGCCTCAGAATGAACTCAACTGTGGAAGCAACCCCAATTCTAACCTGCCGCATACACCAATTAAAAACTTAATGGTTCTTTGCTGCCTGCAAAGCCATTACTACCAGCAGTAACACATGAGGCTGAACAAAAGCAGCTAGACAGAACCCAGCTGTAACTGTGGGTGACCTGGTTGTTGCAGAGGTCATCACCTGACTTGAAAACCTAGGGCTCTGACCTGAAAACCAAAACTTGCTGAAATGTGTGAAATGAACTAGCACAACATCGTGCACACTGCTTAAGGAATTAGAAGCAAAACTCCCTGATACGTATTTGTTTTCTAAGCTTGCTGTGACAGTTTATGAATTGATATTCACACAAAAGGGGGCAAAGTGGGCTGGCACTGAGGATAAGGGGAACACAGCTAAAACAAATTTCTGTAAGGACAGGCAGGCTTGACAGCCACCATGTCCATCTCTTCAAATTTGCTAAGTGGGAAGACAGGAATCCATTCTTCTGCAACTCCATAGTTCAGGTAACAATGCTTTAGATTATAAGCAATAAAAATAGCTTTGTGGCAGTAAATACACCCATGCCCTAAGAAATGGTACAGAAATTCAGCCCAGAATCTGTCAAAATCTAAAGCTGCCCTCCCAATGGGCCCTTAAAGCACTGTCATGAATAACACAATAAAAAAGTTTTGAGTCTTGGCAAACAGTGTAAATGTTTGACAAAACAGGAAGACACTGGCCTGATGGTTCGTTAGCAACTTGTCTTTCCAAAGTGAAAATAAAGAAGAAATGGACTTAGAATTCATTTGCCCCCCACACACACAACCTCTCTCACTGGAGAAATGCAGCTACTCACTTAGTTTGGGGTAATCCTCCAGCAGGAAATTCCACTTTCTGGTATTCATATCTGCAATGGTTACAACAAACACTGTCAAAAGTCTCTTCTAAAAAAGAATTCTCTGCATAGAACATGTCTATCCACCTATCTCCTCTGCATTTGAGAACCATTTTAAAAGAATTGTTACCTTGACCAAAATCAATTCTCCTCTGTTTGCTGTCAAATTAAGCAGTTTGGAGAAGATTTAAAAGTACAACCACGTGCCTAGAAATGGTGGTATCACCAGAGCAAGCCAAGATCAGCCCTCCTAATGAACCCACCTGCTCAAGGATTTTGGCAACCACTTTCTCTTCACTGCAAGAAAGGATGAAGAATGTGTGCAAAGGTTTCTGTTTGTGAACCAACAAACTCTGACTTCAGTCAGTGAAACAATCACTTTCAGTTGTGCCTCTGTACTCCAGAGTCAAAGCTCAGGAGAGTACAGGAGGAAATTCACCAACTCATCAACATCCAAAATGTAACATCAATGCCAGACCTATCTGGCAGGTTTATCCTTGGGTAGCACCTGTGTACAACACCCAGGGAAAGAAGGCTGAGTTCAGTCAGGTGAAGACACAATGAGCCAGGTGGGGCCCTGCACAAAGAGCTGGAGCTCCAGAAGTTCTTCCTTATGCTGTCACTGACCTTCTGTGACACTGTGCATGTCATCTCAGCGCTCTGGGTCTCATTTCCCAAATTAAAAGTGGAAAAAAATTGTATTTACCATTGAAATCTGAATGCCAACACAGAAAGTGCTCTACAGTTACACTTGCCTTGAAAATATTGGTAAAACTCCTGGTAAATTTAATCTGCTCAAGCAGTTGCAGCCACTATACACCACAATAAAGTAAGAGAATGTCCAGCTGCATTTGATAATAAAGACAAGAACTTTGCATGGTCTCCATACTGCTGGCAAATTATCAGCACATCCCACCTCAACAGTAAGTGTGATCATGCTGAGATCTGAAATATCACCTTGGCTAACAGGCCCAGAAGAGGACGTGTTCTGCCATGGGATAAAGTGCTGGACACAGATACAACACTAAACTAGAACTACAATATCTTTTTAAAATCTTCACCACAGCACATTCTCTTATGCTCTTTCAGAGGGATGTACTTTCACAACCTCTCTTCTATGAAGCAAGAGCAGTCCCAACAAGGTCATTATTAGAAAGCAGACACAGCAGGAGACTCACCATAATTTCTGGAATCCATCTGTTTGAACACTCCAATCACTTCTGCAGAATACCCAATATCGACCTCAAATCGTGAGCGAGAGGTAAGAACACACTTCCCTCTGACAAGGGCTGAGGGTTTCTTCCAGTTCTTACACATCTTCAAGAGGGATTTCACATCAACCCCACTGCCAACAAAATGAGAGCCTGATGCCAAGCCAACTGCACTTTCTCCTTCCAGTGGTGCCAGAATTACTGATGAAAGTTGATTTGCTGCTTTCACTATGGAGAAAAGCATAGAGATATGGAAAAGAATTAATAACAAAGAACACACACAAGTTTAAAAGGAATGATGATTCCCTGCTTTCATTCACAGGGACAAAGAATAGAGAGAGCAATGGCCTGGAGGAGCAGGTTGGTGGGATTTTCCACAGAGAATACAGCAGGGGCAAAGGGAACACGTGACAGTAAGTGAACAAGGGCCTGTCCAGCACTGTGATTGCATTAAGCTCCCTCTCTGTCAGCAATCCTAAAATGTGGCTCCCTAGGCCAGGGCAAGCAATCTGCAGAAGCACCTTTAGCAGTAAATTGCATGCAGCCATACAGTGCTTTCACTCAGAAAAATCACAGGGACAGGGGCATGGTGATCAATAGCATGTGTCTGAAAAGATGGGAAGGTGCTTCTGTAAACAGCAAAGGAGAAAGATTTAAAAATATCTGCCTCCTGCCTCTTGCCAATGTCTGACAGACAATCCATCTAGGAGGAATGCTGTGTATTCACAATACTGTAGGAAGGAATCCTGTCCAAATTCCTAAATCTCTTTTGTTACAATTTAAGTTCATTACCCTTTATTCCGTGTCTTACAGTTAGACTCGTGCTTCCGCCCAGCCATCTGCACTCCTGTCTTACCCATCACCAGCAACCACCTCTGTCACAATGCCAGGGCATGGAGGGAGGAGGGACACAGCATTTTACAGATGTCAGCCTGAGAACACAGCTATCCACAGTAATAAACATGCCACTTATCCCTGTGTTTCTCTGCCAGTCTATACCCATGTGTTGTCTTTATTATAATGACTGAACTCTGATGGTTAAGCAATGGGAACACTATTTCTTGCATTTATTCAGCACCAAAGTAGTGAAGTTTGCCCCCAAGCCTCCACCTCACAGGTAATACAGAACACAAAGATTCATGAACATCTCCAGAGTCCATTAGACTCAAAAGCAGGGGACCATTAAGCACACTCTGCCTCCAAGTACTTGTGGAGAGGCAACTTCCCCTCTCTGGGAGCTGTTTAGAATAAATCCAGGTGAATCTAGTCCTTTGAGCATGAGCTGCACATCATGATCCACTCTGCTTCTTTTTAAGTAGTCCAGAAAACTGATACGCAACAAAAAAGTACAAGCTTTAAGTTCAGTGGTCAAGATGTGAAAATGGAGAAAGAAATTCAGACAATTTCTTCCTAATCAATTAATAAATAAACCCTTTGGATTTTGTCCAACCTTATTTTAAAATAAGTGACTTCCTGAATAAATCCAAGCATTTGAGATTTCTACTCCAAATAAAACGTTTAAGAGCACCCACTGAAAATAATTTTTAAATTTGAGGAATAGGAAACCACCAATTTAGCCCTTCTCCTCCCAATGCACCAAGCAAAAGATTTTAGATGTTACTGGCTTAGCATTGTGTAGTTAGATCTCACCTCTATGACTACTACTGAAAGAAATTAGGAGGGAAAAAAGCCTATTTTACTCCTTCATTTCAATATTTATTTCTAAGTTTGACTGCATGTTTAATTTACAGTACAAAGAAAAAAAAGGTAATACAGGACCACATGATTCAGAAGAACTAAATTACAAGTGGGGACTTTAAAAATAATTGTTTTACACTTTCACTTTTATACTTTCAAGGCCCTTTAAGTGAGTTCCCTTTTCTCAGGCCATTTTGCCCCAATTTCACTGGTTAATGTTGGTCACATATTGTCTTCACTTGTAAACAGGAACTTCCACAGAGTACTTGTATATTTGATAGCTTTAAAGAAAAATGACTGATTTCTAAAAATCATTCTCTTCATTTGCAAGCTCCTTGGTACAGAAACTCTGCTCTCATCTGTACTTGATACACTTCAAGCAAGCCAACAGCATTTAAATTATAAATGTGTGGCAACCCACATGGGAAGCTAAAATACCAGCACTCAACTGTGGTTTTTTAAAGTGCTCAACACAGGCCTAATTCTGTTCCCACTGAAATCAATAGTGATTTATCACTCACTTCAATACAGTGTGCTTTTGAAAAGCTTACCTGAAGTGTTTGCCTCTATCATTTCTCAATCTTTCCAGAACAA
The DNA here is from genome assembly GCA_026261815.1 of Monarcha castaneiventris obscurior. NCBI lineage: Eukaryota > Metazoa > Chordata > Aves > Passeriformes > Monarchidae > Monarcha > Monarcha castaneiventris. The sequence goes on from JAMPIT010000467.1 coordinate 8,091,172, forward strand.
AATGACAGGAGAGGAAAAAAAAAAGATAAACCCACCCTTGCTATAGCAAAAAAAAAGGCAAACCCATTTTCAGTCCCACTCAAAACCCTGGAGAATTACCCTTCATCCTTTTCTGACACACAAAATTAACAATAAAAGTGTTTAAATAAGAACTACTTAAAAATGAAATACATGAATGGACCCAGAAATTAAGCATTAGCCACTGGAACACACTTAGTTTTCAAAACAAATTCAAAACAAGTACCAGCACAGCTGGTAATTTTCCAATGATCTTGTTGGTTGCTGAAAAATTCAATGGCAGAGAAAGTATAACCTGTGCTTGGTATTTAGATTACATAAAAAAAATAAATTATTTCTAATCAACTAAAAGCATCAAAAAAATGTTATGAGCTAGATGCCTAAAAGATAGTCATTATCTTTGAGTAGCACTACTTTTATTACTCAAGACACTAACAAAGCTAAACAATAACTATGGAATGCAGGGGAAGGAGGAAGTATCGAGACTCCACTTGTTTTTTATCATTCAACATTTACTTACAGAGACTGCTGTAATCTTCCATGCTGAAATTCCATTTTTTCATAGCAGGATCTAAAGTAGGGCAAGAGTAATAGGGCAGAATATGAATCATTGGGGCAGAAAAAAAAGTGCTGGTGTGAAATGTTCATGCGAGGTAAAAGTATTCAATCAACTCATGCAAACTTTTTGCCACCCATCTGAAAAACAGTTATGCCCAAGTTTACAGCTACATGACACCAAAAAAAAGCCGTGGGGAATATCAGTACCAAGACAAGAAGAATGCAAGAGCCATTCACAGGAACCAGCAACAGATGAGGGAAAACAAAAACAGAATATAACAAATAAAGGTAGGGGTAAAACATCAGAAGCAAGACAAAAGGGGGAGATTCCACTGTTCTCTGTAACCCAGTAAACAGAATCAGTTCGTAACTCTAACTACAGCTGAAGTAACCCATTTCCACATCCCAATTTATGAATAACTTTGCTTCCTTTACTTCCAAAGGACTCTGACCAGCTGCTGCCACTAAACTTCTCAGAGCACTGTTCATAAAGCAAGGCTTCTGACTTCTCTTCTAAATCCCAGCTCAAGCTATTTATGTCCAGAATTTCTATCCAATTTAATCTGTATTTACTTCTTTAATCCCCCATTAATACCACATATTCCACCTCAGCAACAGGTACACTGGAAAAAGCAAGCAGCAACTACAATAGCAGCAGATGCCGAAACTTCAATCCAATGTAAAACAGAGGTAACAGCAAACAAACAATTCTTACCATAGGCTCTGCTTGGTACCTTCTTAAACACAGCAATAAGTTCAGCATTATACCCTATTTCAACCTGGAATCGGTCTTCCCCATATTTCACACATTTTCCTTTTGTAACATTATTTGCTTTCTTGTGAGAGGCAGCTTCAAAAGTAGAGCCCACACCAGCAGAGCTGGTCAGCTTCTGCATCCTACCACTGGCCTGAGAGACAAAACCTCCCCCTGCTCCTTCTGTCAGTCTGTTTACATTTATCAGCATTTCTGCATCACTCAGGGCGGCGCTGCTTGGTGGTGAAACATATTTAATGGCAGATTTGTTCTGAGTTTGTAAATCTTTACTACCATCGGGGTGCCCGTTATCAATTAATCTTGGTGGAGGTGGTCCTGTGGGGTTTTTGAAAGCTGGGTAGCATTTGGGCTGCTGGAACGTTCCGAGATTATTTGAAGCGTGTTGTCCATGTTCCTGACTACCGGCTTCCAAGCAATGTTTATGGGAATAATTCAGAGAATTTGGGATCGTTGCAGGGAACTGCTTAAGGCCACTTGCTTGTTCCGAGTCCTCTGAACAACTCTTTTGCTGCTCTCTGTGTGAGCCAGCCATCTGTTGGTTTGCTGTGTAATGGTTATAGCCTTTCTGGAGACAGCTCTTCTGCTCCACGGGAGTGTTTGGATTCTGTTGGTGCTGGCTGGTGACCCTGACATGATTGTTCTCTTCCCCTGAGTTTCCCGGATTGCCCAGGCTCTGTTCTTTCTGCGGAGGTGCAGCGATGCCCACGTGCCCAGCTCTCTGGGCTGCCAGCCTCTCTGCCCTCCTAGCCAAAGCTAGCCGGCGGTTCTCTTCAATCCTTCTCTTTTGCTCCTCTGTAAGGCCTGATGACATCTTCAACAATTCCAACAACAAAACTGCACCAAAACTACATTGGGAATTAATCACCTGCTTCTTTACAGGAAGGGAGGCCAGTCTACAAAAAAAATATACATTATTGTATTGGTAACTTGGCATTTTAAGTGATTGAGTATTACTGTAACAGATCCTACACAAATCTAGTAGTACAGCAAAGCTGTCACACCAATGCTGAGCCACTATCAGCAAGTAGATGATGACAGACACTGATGAGGCCTCGCATGCCAGTCCTGCATAGATAAAACATATGGAAAAAGGAGAAAACTCCTATTCCACTGCAGTTCTGAGTACTCTTCTCTGAAAACCCCATCGGAACTAATAAAACAGCAAAGCACGGGGACACCCTGCACTGCAGAGCCAGCCGTGCAAAGGCACAGCAATACACCTCTGCACAGTCTTTGGTGGAAGTGTATCCTGCCTACTCCGGGTACCTCTTAGCAAAGACGGGACGATGCCCATCTTCCCTGTTCACCTTCGGTTCCTGGGCATCTCACAGAGCGCGGCAGATACGCGCTGAACCGCACAGGGCAGAGCCAGCTCCTCCTGAGAGAGCTCGCACGTCACACATCTTCAGGTAGAAGCGAGGACCTGGCTCCCACCATATCTCCCAGGAGCCCGGCTCGCTCCATCCGCTCGCTGCCCCGTGTCCTGCGGGCTGCCCGCTCCCTCCGTTCCTCACCTCCCTGCGAGCGGTCAGCTCCCCCCCTGCTCCCTCCTCTTCCATGTGCCGGACAGACTCCTGTACCATACTCCGCGGAGGTCCCGGCCCACCCTTGTCCATCGGGCCCCCCTACCCCCGCCGCCAGCGACCACCGGCCACCCCCGGGATCCCGGAGGCCAGGCCTTGTTCCCCGCCCGCCCCGGGGGCTCCGCCGCCCGCTCACCGCCGGCGGGCACGGCCCGGAACGCCGCCGAGGGACTACAGCTCCCAGCATGCCCTGCGCCACCGCCCGGCGGCACGGAGCGGCCGGGAGTGCGCAGCACGCCGGGAGATAAGCGCGGGCCCTTGGGAAATGTAGTCTTCCGGTCGCGGCGCCATCTCGGGGGCGCTGGGGCGGCGGCGTCTTGTGGAGGAGCCGGGAGCCAGGGGACGCCCCCGCCACCGGCTCAGGCCCCGTCCGGGGTGCCGGGACTTTGCTGCGGCTCCAGGCTGAAGCCTTGCTCCAGCCAGCACCCAGCGCTGTAAGGCCGGGGCGGACACCCTCGTTGGCTGCACCTGGTGTGTGGGTCCGGCACGCCAATGTGTGTGGTTCCTAAATGGTGACTGAGCGGGGAGTAAACAGCGGAGCTGATGTTTGAGAAAGGGTGACAGTGCTTTTCAGCAGTGAGGAAGGAGTCTGCCCCCTGGGGTTAAGAGCAGAAGCTGGCATTGGTGCCAGGCTGTTCTCCGTCATTTTAGAATATTGGTGGAGATCACAGAACCACAGAATCCATTGGGTTGGAAAAGACCTCTGAGATCATCGAGTCCAACCTATGACCAAACACCACCCTGTCAACCACACCATGGCACTGAGTGCCACGTCCAGTCTTTCCTTAAACACCTCCAGGGACAGTGACTCCGCCACCTCCCTGGGCAGCTCATTCCAGTGTCTCATCACCCTTTCTGGGAATAAATTCTGGGAAGAAATTCTTCCTGATGTCCAGCCTAAACCTCCCCTGGTACAGCTTGAGGCTGTGTCCTCTCATCCTGTCCTTGGTTGCCTGGGAGAAGAGCCCTACCTCCACTAGCTACAATCTCCCTTCATATAGTTGTAGTGAGTGATGAAGTCTCCCTTGAGCCTCCTTTTCTGCAGGCTAAACACCCCCAGCTCCCTCAGCTGCTCCTCACAGAACTCGTGCTCCAGACCCTTCACCAGCTCTGTTGCCCTTCTCTGGACTCTCTCCAACACCTCAATGACCTTCCTGAGTTGAGGGGCCCAGAAATGGACACAGCCCTCAAGATGTGGCATCACCAGTGCTGAGTACAGGGGGACAATCCCTGCCCTGGTCCTGCTGGCCACACTGTTGCTGATCCAGGCCAGGTGCCATTGGCCTTCTTGGCCACATGGGCACATGCTGGCTCACGTTCAGCTGCTGTCAACCAGCACCCCCAGGTCCTTTTCCACTGGGCCACTTTCCATCCACTGCCCCCATCTTGTAGTGCTGCCTGGGGTTGTTGTGGCTGAAGTGCAGGGCCTGGCACTTGGTGATGTTGAATCTCATACCCTGGTCTCAGCCCATTCATCCAGCCTGTCCAGATTCCTCTGCAGAGTGACAATCCAACCCAACTTGGTGTCATCCACAAATTTGCTAATGGTAGACTCAATCCTCTAATCCAGATTGCCAGTAAACAGGACTGGGCCCAACACTGGGGACACTACTAGTGACCAGACAGATGAGGGGATGTGCCTGGAGGCTGGAAGAGGACAGATGTCAGGGCTTTCTACAAGCAGAACACAAAAGAGGACACAGGAAACTACAGGCCCATTAGTATTACTCCAGGCCCTTGGAAAGTCCTACAGTCTTCCAAGAAACTATCACAAAGCAAATGAAGCAGGTGATTGGGAAAGCCAGCACAGATTTACTAGAGGCAAATCATGGCAGATTAACCTGATCACCTTCTACAGCAAAATTACATTTTCTTTCTACATGGGGAGAGTAGTGGAGGTTGTTAACCTGGACTTCAGCAAAATATTTGACCATGTTTCCCATGGCCTCCTCCTGGAGGTGTTGACCAGATAGACTGGAGGGGGGATCTGTGAGATGGGTAGGAAATTGGGTCCCAGGCCACAGCAGAAGGCAGCAATCAATGGGTTTTATGCAGGCTGGCAGCCTGTCACAAGTGCTGTCCCTCAGGGAGCAACACTGGGTCCCATGCTGTTCAACAAATTACAGTGGAAGAGGTTTCATCTTGATACGAGAAAGAAATTTTTTACATTGATAACAATCAATCATTGAAACAACCTCCCCAGGGACATAGTGGGGTCTCCATTACTGAAGGTGAAAAAGATCCAATTGGACAGGGTGGTAGATAAAGCCTCATCTAGGCTCCCTTTCCCACAAAGGGTTAGATGGTCTTTTGAGGTGCTTTCCAATTTGGGCTGGTTTATGATTTTGTGAACATCTTCAAAATAAGGTGATTACTCATATTTGCATCAGTTAAAATAAAAGGGCCTCCCAGGGTTTTAGTTATACATGGGGCTTGATTATACACATCAAGATGCCCTTCCTGAACAGTCATATTTGCCATGTGTGTGACCAGAGCAGTAACTGGGGAGAAAGAAGAGAGAAGGCCCTGGGGAGCACCATTAACCCACTCCCATCTCAGAATTTTGCTACTCTGCCCAGTGGCAGGCCCAGAACTGCCATCCCTGTCCCCAGACACCATTTTCTCCCACCTGACAGGCCCTTTGGCTCGGGACACTGAAGCCAGCTGGCTGTTTCACAGTTAATTCATTCTTCTCTCTGCTGGTTAATTAGAAAAGGTTATCATTAAATTGCTTCCTGATTAAGCAGCATTGACTGCCATTAGTCAGGAACTTGTCAGCCCAAGAAAAACAAGGCAGGCAGGAAGAGTGAGGTGCAACTCAACACACACCACGACTCTGGGAGTGCTGTTCCTCACCTGGGAATCATACACAGACATGAGTGCACCACACGCACACAGGCATCTGCAAACACATCACTTTTAAAGAAAACCACAAGCTAAGGAGACGTCTGGGTCCGGGGTTTTGTCCCAGCTTCTCTCAAGCAAAAAAGTCAAACCTTTTTGCATGCTCCAAGTCCTCTCGCTGCAGAGTGGGTTTGCTAGGAAAGGATGCACAGCCCCATGGTCTCTGTCCAGATCTTCTGCCTTTGCCCTTTCTTCCCTTGCATGCCAGCAGTCTCCAGGTGGCTACACAGCACAGAAAGAAAGGAGTGGATGAGACACCTTTTTTCTCTCTTTCTTGTTGCACTTTTTACTGCCCAGAGCTAAACCAGATCCCAGTGTCACATATGGACAAGAGAGAGAGAGAACAGGCAGAGCATAACCCCGCAACTGCTTCCAGACACCTTCTCCCTGCCAGCAGCTATCCAGTTCCAGGTCTCTGGCTATGGCTCTATGCTTTGGGAGATCTTGTGGGGGGGAAGAAAAAAACAACTTGGGAAGAGCGGAGAAAAGCCCCATCCAGAGACTGTCCCCAGCTGACGAAAATGTGGAGAGCAGAGCATGGTTTGCAGAGGGCTCTTGAGTTGCACGGTCAGGCAGACACAGACAGACGTTGAAGCATTTGCTCCATATGGCACAAGTTCAGCGAGACACAAGGAACAGCCCGGCCATGCAGAGAACAGACCTACAAAACGAGAGGCCGCTTGCAAGCAGTTTGCTGGTGCACTCCAGGTGTCCTTTCAGTCAGAACAGGCTTCCAGCAGTGGCTTGGACTCACCCTCCACATACTGGGTCAGGGGGCAGAGATGCAGAGTGAAAATCCTGAGAGGACTGGGAGGGATTGCAAACCCCAGCTCTGCTGCAGAGGAAATGGTTCACCCCTTTTTGAAGAAATGCTTCTCCATCAGTGACAAAAAATAAGGAAATGGGGTTCTCAGTGCTGTTCTTACCAGGATCTTTCCATCATTTGGATCATGCTCTAAACAGCCTCTCATGGACTGTGCTGGATGACTGCTTGCTCCAAATAAGGCAGAACTGCCTGTGTTGTACATCTTATATGAGCAGCAGCTAATACTGAATTATGAGTCACCCGAAACTCCAGAGATTCTGGAATCTCATGGGTTATCCTCTGAGGGGTCTTGAACTGCTCTCTAGAGGTCCTACTACTGCCATATTGAATATATTTGCCCCATTTCACACCTTGCCAACACACCTTGGTGGTTGTCCACATGAACAGAGCTGACTTCCTTCCTCCTGGATGTGTGGCCAGCCTGCATTCTCTGCTGGGGCTGAATCGCATGCAGGGCTGCTGTGTGTATCCAACAGAGAACTGGAAATCAGGCTGAGGGTCCTGAGATGCCCCAGCTTCTGGGAGGGTTTTGGTAGCCCACACCGAGCTCAGACACACCATAACCAGTGCCCAAATGCACCAGCCTTTGACCATCTGTGGAGAAGTTGTAGTTGAACCTTCTAAAATAAATTAATCCCATGTTCATGAGCCTTATCAGTTCCTATCCAGCTAAGACCAGTGAAGTGGTTGGACTAGGGACATACAGGTCAGCTTTTAAGAGAAGGTTGTGGTGCAGGAGAATCAGAGAAAGGCCTCTGGACTGTCAGAGCTTCTGGTTGGAGAAACCTTTATTTTGGGCTGCTAGGGTCTGACCTGAATACATATTACAGGACCTGTCCTGTGTAGGCTTTGGGGTTGTGCTTCCTCTGCTCTGGTTTGGGATCCTCAAGGAGGTCTAAGCTGCCTAATGGGGAACTCAAGCCCGGGGCTTGGAGGGCCAGGGTGTGCTTGGGTTTGGGGAGGTGCTGATCCTGCATCCCCTACCATTCCCTGGATTTCTTTTCTTAGTCCCCTCTGCCTTCTCTCTGCCATTGAGGCACATCAAGAACCATGGCCTGCTGGCCCATTTGACAGCTCAGGCCCTTTCCCTGAGCACCTTTGTAGGACCAAAGACAAAATTTGGAGTTTACTGAATCCTGCTGTCCTTGAAACTCTGATGAAAGGGCATCCGCAGAGGCTTTTCTGTGAGTTTTTCTAGCATGAGAAGGTTGCTCCCCTCCTCTGACTGCCAGCTCAGTGAAGACCACTTCTTTTTCCCTGCTTTTTGGCCACCCGGTGCAAGAAAAATTAGTCACCCTCCATTCTTTTGAAGCAGCCTCTTTTATCTACACAGCTTGTTCTTCCCTGGCATGCTGAAGCCTTCCTGCTCTTGTTTATAATACAACCCCTCCAACAGATTGCAGGGTCTCTTTTCTGCCTTCTGTCCTTCTTGGCTGGATTCCTCTCCACAGTTCCAGTCCAGAGCAATGGTCTGCACAGCACATGGCCCTTGCTTTGCTGCCAGGCCACTGCCTCACTCACAGAGCTGCTGCAAAGCTGAGTCTACTCATGATCTTTGTGTGATGCAGCCCAGTTGTGGGGGGCAGCTTACTGGCACCCAGAACAAAGATTTAAAAGAGAAAAAGCCCCACATCCTACATTGAGATTCAAACAGTGTTTCCAAAGCTTCTGTGTTGCCAGCATTTAACACAATGTGAGCTGTGATCCAGCTGGGGTGAGGGCACTGGCAATGTAGACTCTCCAGTATCTTTTGCTTAAGATCAGGGCAGAGCACACCCCTCTGCTCTACACAACTGGTTGGGATTTTTTGTTCAGATGCTCAACAGAACTTTATCTTTGTGAAACACAGTTGAACTGGCAGAAGGGTCCGAAGTTAGAAGAAAAGGCTTGTGTGCACACAGAGACAATTTAACTGCATAAGCTTTATTTCTTTAGGAAATGAGGTTTAACAAACCAAAGGTGCATTCCTGGTTCTATTCTGGAGCTTAAATTATTTGCCTGGTTTTCAAGCTCAGAATAAGCAGCTAATCCTATGGCCTTAGTATTTATATGAAGCCAAGTTTTGAGATCCTATTTGTTAAAGCTAACCACAGTTCTCTGCCATTTCTCCTCCTGGAGCATGAGGGACCCAGAGATATGGAGATACCCTTTAAGCAGTAGAATCAGAGGTCAGTGGTGTGGTATTACACCAATGTAATATTAATGGTCCTTTGCCCTTTTACAGGAGCAGCATCTTTCCTTGAAGGATCTCAAAACACACTCCAGACCAAAACGAGTTGGCAAAGCACCTGTGGAATTCTGTGGGGTGCAAGGTCTGATACCAAAGGGTCTTCCAGGAGACAAACCCAGACCTGTGGCATGCTCAAGACTTTCCTAAAAGCCCTGAGCTTACAGTGGGTTCTGATAAAATTGTTTGCCATCCTCTGCTGTGACTTAGATGGCAGCAACATAAGACCACTGCTTAAATTAGGAATGTGGACTCAGCAAAGGACTCTTTTCTGCCTCAGTCTTCACTCAACCAATGATGCAGGAAGGTTGCTCTGATCTTAGAAACCTCTGTGAGTGCAGTTCTTGGAAAGTGAGCCAGAATCTGGCCTTGACAAACAGCACTCTAAAGCACATGCTCCACTTGAAGTGTGTGCTTAAGCTTGTTAAGCCTGCTCCTTGAACAGAGATTTTCCTTTGTGTTGGGAGTCTCATCTGCTACAGAAGGGGGAAGTCACAAGGTGATTTGTTTATTATAGGTTGTATAGCAGCCTGATCTAGAAAACACTTGCTGTCAGCTGCAGTATTTTGCTACCAGCTTGTCTCAGTGACTTCCACTGGGCTCCATGGGATAGCAATTATTCCACAACAGGGAGAGCTCTTGAAGTGTCAGGGCAGTGTGCTTGCAAGGTGCTGCTGCAATCTGCCCATACGTCTCGCATTATACGTAACAAGGGTCACAGGCAATGGGAGCACACGTGCTTTGTTTAGGGAGGGCATTTCCCCTTTTTGATTGTAGTAAAAATTGTAATAGCCAGATCCTCAGAAACAGCCATAAAGGTTCTGTTAAAAAAAAAAAGTGACTACAGAAAGCAGATGCTCATCAAGTTAAATAAGGAATTTAATTAGCCAGCATTTTATCTTGTTTTCAGCAATATGATGACAAATCGCGTCTTAATAAAATAACATTAGGGAGCAGCACAATTCCAGTGCTTCAGGAAATGAGAAGCAGTATAAGTTATAGGCCTGTTCCCACCAAAGAAGTCATTCCCATTCAGAAATCTGACATGCTGTTAAGATGGATAGTGTTTTAGTAAAATGGTCCTCTGGCATTTAGAAAGATTTACACCACTTTTGGCTTTAAAAGGCTTAATACAGGGTGGTGAGGGAGAAGGAGTGGCATGAATAGCTCAATGGACTGGTAGTGCAATTACTATATTTTTATTCCTGTGGTGGCACAGGTATGCAGGGTTCTTCACAGGGAGTAGAAAAAAGTTGTACTTTCCTCAGTGGGGCTATAAATAAACATAGATGTTATACATTGTACAACAAGTAACAAATTTAGTGTTTGTCATGTAGTCAAATATGTGTAAATTCAACTACAAGCTCTCATTTGATGTTTTGTGTAACACCCCGATTCTTGCCCAACTCTAAGAAAGGTGTATGAAGGACCCACATGAAGTTTGGTCATGACGTGGTTTGAGAATTGCAAAAGTTTGTCCAAGCTCAGCTTCTGGGACCCAAGAAACTTCTGTTGTTTGGAATATTTATGTCCAATAAAAGGATTACAAAGCATAAGAATGACAACAATAACAGATGAGGAGAATTAGCTTAATTATACAAGAATAAAGGAACTACTTGTCCCATTCAGCATGGCTGTCCACTGAATCCTTTCTTTTGTCTGTACCAGGGATCAGACTCATGTTTTAGGTGACAGATCATGTGATTATCACATAGCTGTATAATAAATATTTTATATATATAGAATATATATAAAATATAGCTACTATAAAATGCACATTTTGATCCTAGATGATATATTGAGGCAATACATTTCCCTTGCTGATGATATGTTTTAACAAGTTATTTCTGATGATCTGTTTAACATTTTCCATCTTTCATATTCAGAAGTTGCTCCATAGAAAGGAAAAAAGTGCAAGAGTTGTCTGATTGGCTCTCTTTGTCATGCGAGGGTGCACACACAGAGAGACAGTACAAACACTGAGTTTATTGAATCAAAGACAGTCAGTGCAGAAGTGTGGGTTGGGAGTGGGTCTCCTCTTTTAACAGGCAAGAAATTCCTTTTAAGATTATCTTGCAGGAGCCTGATTTAAGACTGAGTGTGGAAGAGTGAGGTTTCGTCTTCTCTCTTTCAGTGCAAAAAAAAATTGAAATGTATTGGCCTGGAAAATCCAAGCTCACAAGCAGCAGCTGGGTTTACAGCAAGTCCCTTGATTCTTTCCCTGTTGTCCATCTGGATTCCCTGTAACACAGAGAAATCAAGCACTGCCTCTGAGGTCAAGCGAAGCTTGGAAATGGCCACCATTTCCATGTAATTTTGTCAGCATGGGGGGCGCTGCTCCATGCTCTGAGAGCGCTGCTGGATGTCGAGGTCTGTACCAGTGGTGGGGATGACTTTTCTCATTTGCAGAGCTGTTTGCAGAGTTGGACCCTAAGCCCTCCTGGAGCGAATTGTGAAGCAATGCACAAATCAAATCAAGATGCTGACTGAGATTGCATCATGGCACAATATCATGCTGACAGAATTTGAGGCTAAAAGCAGTACCATTCATGTCCTGCAATGTCTAATGCATCATATGGTTGTAAAGTGACAACTGAGTTGTGGAGGACAAAGACTAACTCCCATGTGCCCTGCAAATACTTTCCAGTCCACAGACAAGTTAAAGACCAGGTCTTGAAAATCTTGTGATCAGCGCCTGAACTTGATCTCTTAACAGCAGAACAGCTAGTTCCCTCTGAATTTGCAGATGCTGTCAGGTTTTATTCATGGACATGACACCTTGCAGTATTACTGTTCCCTGTGGATGCAACAAACTTTTTTTTATAGATTTTCCACACTTTCATTAATTACTTAATTGGCACACAGTAGTATAAGAATTGAAGTGTATTCCTATAGGGTGGTCATACTTTAGACAGGCACCAAGCTATTTGCAAGCTGAATTAAAAACAACTGGGATAAACATTTTCAGTTGTCCCTGCTTCATCCCCGATTTCAGCAACAAAGCTGATACATTTCCAGGTACTGATCCCAGTGCCTGGGATTTGTCCAGATTGAGAACTTATTAGCGTTTATTTGAGGGAAGAGGGAGAGAGAGGGAGAACACAGCTTGTATAAATCAGATTAAAGTATTGACAACTCCTAAGCAATGCTCATTCCAAGAACAAGCTATGTGATAACACTACTGCTATAAAAGAAGTGCATTTTGAATGCATGCCACTCTGCAAATACCTGGTGGGTCATGAGTTCTTGAGGCTCAGTTCCTAGAAGAGAAAACAGGATTGCTGAAAAAGTTAAGTACTCTAGATGGAGATTGTCTGAATGATTTAATATGTGGGAAACTTAACAGCCACTGGACCCTGCTCTAGTTGACGATTCAGAGCCATCTTGGATCAGAGTAGAGTAGAAATTATTACAGGTGATACAAACGAAATGAAAAAATCCAGGTCTTGGCCCAAGCCTAGTGAGCAAAGAATTCCACTGTGTGCTATGATTAACCTTGTATTGCACATTTCAGTGGGAAGGCATGGTTAAATGCAAACCTAAAAGTACAAACTCCTGTCTCTTCTCTCAGTGTGGCTGCTGGATGTCACAACCATGAAATACAATAGTCAGTATGTGTTAGAGTCCTCCTCTCTGCCTGGTCCACAGGTAATGTACATCTGTCTTTGATTTCAGCCACGGAGCTCAGCTCAGGCTGCAGACACAGCTGCCGTTCTCTTGGAGCCCTCAATGCACCCAGCAGCAAGACACCGGTGTTGAGTCAGGGCTTGGCTTCCTGACTGTCACCCTGGCATCTTGTATAAGCACTAAAAAGCCCTGTGTTATTTTTGTTTGACACTTTATTTTTAATTGCCACAAAGCAGAACATGAGCAATGGGTAGCAGGAAGGAAAGGGGACAGCTACAGTTGCAAGTAGAAAGTTCTTCAGTGGGTCTACCAGTATCCCAACCCCTTTCCCCATCCCTCTTTCACACACATACAGAGGCAGCTGAGCAGTGGCAGATGGGGAAAGAAAATAGATAAATAAAAGTGTCAGCAGGATGGATTGATTTGCACTTGGTCTCCTCTCATCTCCCTGCATATGTCTGCTGGTACGTAAAGATCACACAAGCAAGGGACTTAGCACTGACCTGGAAAATTTATACCACTAAACATAAAAATGGATCAAGAAGAAAAATGTAGGAAGGAGGTGGCCAGGGAAGAGAACAAAAGGAGTTTAATTTTTTTTTTTACATCAGGATTTCATTGGGACGGTGATTTTACAGGATCACATGGTCCCAGTATTACTGCAGGTGCAGCTCTGCTTCAGAGACCATGTTGGCAGTATCCTGTGCTGAGATCCCTCAGTCCTTTTCTGCCTAAATGAGGCTTCCCCAAAGGACATCAGAGCCAGTCAGGGGTGAGCTCAGCAGCAGAGTACCAACACATGATAGCTTCAGATAGAAAAGACTCCATCTCTGTCTGCAAGTTCTCCTGATACCACACACCCAAACAACTCTAGGGAGAGCAGGAGAATATATCTCAGTATACTCTGGGCCAGTTCTCCTGTGATTTTCCATTTTTTCATTAAGTCTTGATGCTTAGCATAGAAGTCATACCCAGGATCACACAGGTTCAGCAATGGAATGAGGTTCAAATTTGGCCTGTGTTTTGTGCATGGAAACCTTCATTTTTAGAAAATGCTGGAAACTTTTTTTCCTAAGGCACTATCCTCCTGGGCATCCTTGCCTCCTTTTCATTGCTAGTTTCTACACAAATGCAGGATCTTTGGTGCTTAGTCACTCTTCTGTTCCTGCTGTTTATTGCCTCCAACGGGCATAATTCTCTGCTTAGGAGACCTTTGCGAGTTGCTGTGGAGGAGCCGTGGGCTGTTGTCATCCCGTTTCCAGGGGCCAATAAACAGCAGCAGTCAAACTTCCATGGAAGAAAGATTGTGCGATTATTCAGTCATAAAAAGAGGGAAGAAAAATAGAGATACATTGCATGTGTTCTTATTTGCTCATCACACAAGGATGTGCAAATTGCTCTCGAAGAGAACTGTGCTATGAGGTAAAAGAGTTACCTGCGCAGCACTTCGCTGCTGACTCGGAGCGGGACTTTTTCTGCCTGTGCCTCAGTTTCCCAATACAAATCAAAGGGGTTGTAGCTCTTCCCATCTAGCTTAAGTGCTTTCAGGACCAGGAATTTATTCACATCCTTACAGGGCAGGTCAGAAATGCAGGGTTGTGAGTTTGGGGATGATGCAGGGAAAGAAGTGTTTCCTGGGGTTGACAGCTTGTGTTTTCCCCCTCTTCTTGAATGGGAGCAAACATTTGTCTGGGAGGAAGATCCAGAGAGACCACACTAGTGTTGAGGTGGAAAGGTCTGGTATTAGAGTCAGCCCATCACCACAGTCATGTGCATTATGACCTGAAGGTTAAAAAACATCACCAGAGAGAGCCCAAGCCTGTTAGGAAGGAAAAGCCCCTTTAACAGCATGGAAGTGCTGCCTACATGCAGACACTGGCTCAGAAGCCAGTGCTTTTGAGGGTTTCCTTTTAGGGACTGTGAGACTGAATATTTCAGTCTACTGGGACTATGTCATTAGGAGCTGCATGACCCCAAAGACCAGAGGAGATTTCCAGCTCATCAGCACTGAGGATTCATCCCACAGGGAAACCCAGGCACTCACCACCTTTATGGAGGTGTTCAGCTAGTGGCAGCATCCATCCCTAAAATGCTCCCCCACAATAAAATGTAATTACAAAACTCTTTAACTACATAAGCTTCTAAATCAATTAATTATCTTGGCAAGAAAATGTGTATGGTTTTGAAAACTCCCTTTAATTAACATAAAGTGCATTAGGAAGCAGTAGATCTGGGCCATCACTTGCATGTAGCAGTCTCTCACTTCATATGCTCCTGAGGCCCTGGGACAGTGTCAATGTGATGTTTAAGCTCCCTTTCAAATACTGTGTCTAGGCTACATGCAAGGCCAAGACCTCCTTTTCAGAACAGTTTCCATTCTGATATACTATCGGGGGATGCTCCTTAGAAATGCAATGATCAAAAATCAGTTCCTGTTTCCATGGGTGTAAATCCACTAACTTTTCACACTCACTGCTCTTCTATTTCCCTCTTCTTTCATTGTCTGCACCATGGCACCTCCAACAGCCCTGCCTTTAAATCCACACTCCTCTCTTCCTGATGGAGCCTTCAGTTCATTCATTGACAGACACTGCACTTGTCCCTTGTGCAAAGGTGCGGGGAGAGGTCACCAAGGTGAGTGACACCTGCCAGTGGAATCTTTGTGCGCTAATTAGCAACAGTTTTCTTGTGTTTCTGATGTGCGTTGGAGCATATTCAGGGCAAGAGAGAAAGACAACACAGGATCTTAACAGGCTGTGGGTCAGCCCAGTGTTTTGTACCTGACATTTGCAGGCAGATGTGGAAGCCTACTGCCTTCTTCTGTGAAAATGATGTGGAGCTGGTGGACATGGTAGGCAATTCTTCAGCACAGGGAGACACTAGGATGTCCTCCTGCAATGTATTTCAGTGTGCCTTTCTCTGATCTCCAGTGTCCCCGCTCTTCTCAAGACCCATTATATGCAATGATCATTTAGGAGACACCAAAAAAAGGTCGTCTTCTCATGTCTGTGTCTTGGCCTCTGCCAACATGGAAGCTCACCTACTCGTGATGAAACAAAGAAGGTTATCTGGCTTGTAAGGAACTTCACTACCTGCACTGTACTTATGCAGTATGTGTTTATCTGCCTGCTGATCCAGAAGCAAGCTGCTGTAGATGGAGAGGTTAGCTGGGCAGCCTAAGACATTAAATCCTAAGAGACATCTTGGTAAAAATTTGGAGAAACAGTCTCAAATGTTCAAGATGTTTGTTATACTGAAGGAGAATTGTTGCTCAAG
This sequence comes from Monarcha castaneiventris obscurior, assembly GCA_026261815.1. Taxonomy (NCBI): domain Eukaryota; kingdom Metazoa; phylum Chordata; class Aves; order Passeriformes; family Monarchidae; genus Monarcha; species Monarcha castaneiventris. The sequence goes on from JAMPIT010000467.1 coordinate 8,106,966, forward strand.
CAGGATCTCAGCTCAGCACAGGATTGACAGTATTCATAGGATCAATCTCCTGGACATCCTGGTGTGATGTATCTATGCATGACCCCTTTATGCCAGGTATGGGTCCTCCTGTGGACAGACATTCAATCTTCCCATATAAAACAGTTGCTTTTTTTTGAGTATGGCAGTGTTGTGCCACATGATGGTCCTAGGGGAGCATCCTCAGTGTCACTGTGTCTGATGATGAATCCGGTAACTAAGCAAATGCCAGATGACATGCTAGATCCTTTCCATTCACCTGGATTTGGAGAGTAGGGAATATGTCTCAGGATCAGCCCCTAATGGGCTTGTTTAACAGCATTGTTGTTTCTCTAAATCCCCTGTCAGACAAGTATAAGCTAGTTCTAGGACTGTTGTGTGTCACTAAAGTAACACACATCTGAGCATGCAATTAGAGACTTGAAACAAATTTGACTTGACTTAGGAGAGTAGTGGAAATATCCAAGGGACCTTTGATTATGTACTTCCTTTCTTTTTTTTAATGTTGAATTTACAGGTCCTTTTAGGCCAGCGATTTCATGACAATTACTACATTCCTGGATAGTTAAAACCACTCAGCATTTGGCTGAATGCCTTCTGAAGATATCCTGAAACACACCATCTATTGCAGCTGCTCTATTCCAGTCACAGTTCTGACTAGTCATCCAAGGGGACAAGGAATTCCTTTTGTAGGAGGTAGTGTAGGACTTGTTACCAGGAAAGCTCCATATTTGAAGTTGTCTAGTCCTTAAGAGAAGTGTGGTGGCATTGCAAGTTTGAATTTTAAATCCGGAGCCCAAAGGAGGAAAGGTGGGGGCTGTCCTTATCAGCAATAGTATCTCCTTACCCACATTCTCCTGCACATTGACTGGCCTCAAGCCTGCTTGTAGGGAAAGCTCAATAAAACAAAGACCTGGATTTCTTCCTGAGCCCAGGGAAAAAGATGTGCAGTTGTACTTTGCTTTGCTTGGGGTCCTGTTGCTGGACATGACTGATTTTTCAAAAAAGAACCAATCCTTTTCTCCCCTTTGTAGAGAGCAAGCTGCCATGGAAGTAGAAAAATTTTCTCTGCATCAACTCAGAGACAGACCATGATTTTTGCAGGCAGAGAGCAAGTGGGAATTCAGTCCCTGTTTGGGGAGAAAGCCATAGCACAGGAACTCCCTGTGTGCAGAGTGCGATGACTCTTGCTCCAGTCCAAGACAGCACATATACCAAGGCACAACACAGCAGAAATTATTTGTGATCTCCTCTGAGAAGATCATTCCAATCAATATGTGGATTATTTCTGAATGTTTAGAAGATGCATAACCCCCACCTGCTCAGCCCAGCTTTCCAGCAGCAATGTCCTTTGCATCAGCACTTTGCAACTGCCCAGACAGAAAGAAAGACCAAAAAAAAAGTGACAGAGCTCCCTCCAGCCCCTGGCTGCATCTGCCCACAAGCTTCCTCAACTGAGTTATGGTAATTACATCACTTGAGATTTATTTAATATCTCCATCTGGGAAAAAGAACTAGAAAGTCTGGCTGTGACAAGCAATCAGAGGGCACTCAGCTGATGAGCAGCTCCCCATCATTGAGAGAGCAGTAGGAACCTTCGATGTATTGGATTTAAGTAATGGTTTGCCAGAGGGATGGGGCCCACGCCACAGCAATCAAAGCTCCTCTGCACCATTAAGGAGCTGTAAGTGGAGCAGGAGGCACAGTGCAGCTATTGACCGAGTAGGTGGGCATGAAAATGGGTTTAGGTAACTGTTTACTTCCTGAGAGATGGAAAACACAAAGGAATGTTTCTCTGGCAATTTTCTGGCTCCCTGATCCTCTCTGTCCCCATCAGCATTTATATTGTCTTGTCTCTCACGTGCTTGTGCACAATGACCAGTGTGCTGAGATCAAGCTGTTCAGCTGTAGTCCACATAATGCTTTCCTGCTTGCATTTGTCCTCTCACTATCTCTGCCATTTTTTAAAAATCCCTGACCTTACAACATGAAAAAAAAATTGCTGGTATGATTTTATATCAGGCTGCCACACAGGCAGATCAAGTATTGATGCAGCTCTAGCCACTCTTTTTCTTCTTTCCTCCACCCCCTCTGCACTGAGCGGTGGCTTGTACAGAGAGGTGAAGAGGAGGCACATGAATAGCAATACTTTTTTTGTCCTTGTTGAGGGAGTAGCTCAGGGCAAATGGGCCCACACTGTGCTTTGGATAACCAGTGTTAGAGTGTCTGCTGTGAGACCGACCTGCAGCCTGACACCTGAATCCTTCTATAACGAACAGGCCTGCAGGTCTGCGCCAAGATGCCTGGACATCTCCCCATCTAATTTCCCAGTCAGTAGCTTGGATGTAAGCAACCAAGAGGAACCAGTTCTCCACTCTTAGCTGACTGAGTCATGTGTCTTTTCTTCCTCTTTCTGTACCTGAGGAGGGCAGAGGTAGTATCTGCCAGAGCTGATGCCTCCCATACTTACCCTCCCAATGTCAACCTCTTGCCTGTTAGTGGGCTCAAGAGATAATGGATGAAAACTCCCAGAAATAGGCTCTTCTGCAAAAGGAGGTGCTGCCTGTCATTTGCTGAACATTGCTTCTTGTGGAGCAAAATTAGGAAGGCTGAACTGGCCTCCTAACAGCTCCTGACTCTCACTGGGATCTGACCAAAGTGTCTTGGGCCAGCTCTTTCCAGTACAAGCATTTTAAGCAAGGCACCTTGATCCATACCAAGGGGCCTGAATGCAGCATCCAAGTGTGAAAACATTGGCAGCTGTCCCATTTACCAAAACAGGAATAATAGTACCCACTCACCTCTGGGAAGCATCTGGAGCACCTCCGATTTATTATTTGTTTTATTTATTTTGTCACATTTATCAGCCACTCAACTCTCTGGGTACACAGCCCATACATTAAAACCCAGAGTATAACACAAAGATCTCCTCTACCCTGAGAATATCCTTTCTGTAAAACCAGGCATGGGCAAGAGGGAAGGATGAAAGATGCTTTACACAAGCAAAGGATGACAACAATATATTTTTCTCCAATTCTGTTATTGATGGAACCACTCTGAAAATGTTGGTGACATCAAGACAAGAAGATGGGAGCAATAAAAAGCAAGGGGTGTGGTGGTGGAAAGCCATCCTGTAGCATGGGCACAGAGACTCGGCCTCTAGCCAGCCTGTCTCACACACAGGAAGTCTCTAAAATGCTCTTTGCATTATTATTTCTCTAATGACCCCATTAGACACATATGAAATTCTGAGAAGCCTTAAATATGTTGTCGACAGCCACACTGGCAAATCTGCCCAGCTTTTCTGAGGAATGGCAGGCTGCATTGATGAATGTTTTAAAGCATCCCAATGTGTAATTTATTTCCTGGAAATTAATTGCATATGCTGGTTTCATTTTCCTGTAGCAAATAATCAGTCTGCTCCTTTTTAATTAGGTAACAACATAGATTCCTCTTCTAATCATGACATGGTGGTTTATGCACGTCATGTCTTTTTCTATGGGAAACAATTTCAAATCATTGTCCAGGGTCCAGCACAGCTTTTAAGAGACATGAGATTATTTATCAGCAGTATTACCTGGGTCACTGCTAATGAAGACCTTGTGTACAAGACCAGCTAAAGAACCCAGACTGGGCATTGGTGCATGCAATGGCCTCCTGAAGGAGAAGTTTAAATAAGAAACCAAATGAAGGAGACTGAAATGTCAATGGCATTGACATGATGTCAGACCCAGGCACCAAGAGGTGTGTCCCATCTCACAGGTATTCACTGGTCCCTGAGCTGAGACATTGCAGTGACATTAGCCATATTGCATAGACTGTGTCAATAATCTGTATCAATAATACCTGTGGTTCACATCAAACTCAGCACCTTTGTCAGCTGTTCCAGCTGGAATGGTAAATAGCAAGCCCCAGTGGAGACCTAGGTATCCCCTTGCATTCAGAGGCTGCATGGGTCTGCATGGACACACAGAGCTGGATGGTGTGGGGAAAGCCACTTCTGCTGATGGTTGCAGAGAAAAGCTAATGGCCTCCAGCAGCTGCTACTTAAAATTTTCAAACAGGCTGAGAGAGTAAAAACTATTGGCCTTGGCATCCATTCATTACTTGCAGCAAAACTCTAATTAAGCAATAGCGTTCAGTCGTATTTACCCTCCATTGGGCTACAAGGAACCCATATTTCTACTGAAATACATGCTGCTGAAACAAAACAAATCTATCAGCAAAAAAATGCTGCTGGAGTAAAATGTAATAATAATATCATAGCTATTAGACCGTGAAATCCTCTGCAACAAATTAATCTGCTAGGGAAAAGTTTGTTGGTGGGATTTCGGCTTCCTGCCGGGAACCTGTAAAACCCGCACCGCTGCCCGAGAGACACCGCCGCACTCTCGGCCTCTGCCTCCTGCCCCTGGGAATTGCCGTGTGTCACAGCCGCGGCCGCGGGGAGCTGGAAACGCGGTGGAAACGCGCCCGGAACACGCCGGGGCGCAGAAGCTTCGCCGCCTTCCGGCTGCCCCTGGGCGGCGGGGCCGGGCTGGGGCTCGGCGGGGCCGGGCTGGGGCTGGGCAGGGCCGGAGCCGGGCTGGGCAGGGCCGGGCTGGGGCAGGGCAGGGCCGGGCTGGGGCTCGGCGGGGCAGGGCTGGGGCCGGGCAGGGCCGGGCTGAGCGGGGCTGGGCGGGGAGGAGCGGCCGCGGTGCGCGGCCCAGCGCCGGCGGAGCCTCCGCGCCCCGCCCCGCCCCGCCGCGCCCCGCCCCGCCCCGCCCGGCGGAGCTGTCCGCGCCCCGTGGTGCTGAAGCCGCAGCGCCCGCCCAGCCCCTTCCCCGCCCCTCCTCCCTTCCTCCCCGGCGTGGGCTCTCGCAGGCAGCCGGCAGCCCGGGGCATCAAAGGTTGGGAAGTGCTCCATTCCTCGCTTTGATTCTCCCCCTCTCACCCCGCCTTTTTGCTTCTTCTTTCTCTCTCCTTTTTTTTTTCCCTTTTTTTTTTTTTTTTTTTTTTTTTTTTAAGCCGGGGGAGGGAGAAGAGCGCGGCCACGTCCCACCCCTCCCTTCCTGCAAATCCCCGCTCGCACTGCAAACAATCTGCCTTCCCCATTGCATCCAAGGGAGATAGCAACAGCAACATCATCACGGCAAGCCGGATGGGAGAGCGGAGAGGAGGCTGCTGCTGAGGGAGGAAGGCACACACGCACACACCAGCTCGATGTTGCCAAAGCGGTAGGAACCGCACGAAAAAATAAGCCATGCTGCCCCATGTGTCTGGCGCATTGTGCTCCATCCGAGCCTTTTAGGAGGAAGAAGAGAATTATCTGCTCCGATTTTTTTTCCCTGCCAGCGAGAGTGCGACAGACTTGCGATGGTTGAATGTCAATGCCTGTGAGAGAGAGCAACAGTCAGAGCAGGAGGAGGACAGAAGGGGAGGAAAATGAAGGTGGGGACGGTGGTGGAGAGAAAGAAGGAGCCTCGTCCAATGCATCAAAAGGAGGTCCCTGCAATTGCTGATAGAGCCCTGACCGCCTCGCCATCCACAATGGTCTGTACAAGCTGCCAATGCGTTTGATGACGTTCCTGTTTTGTGAAAGGAGGAAAGGAAACGTGACCATGTAAGATCCACGTTTCCCCGGTCAATTACATGCGAAGAATAGATCCGATTTCGACGTGGGTTTTTGGTCCAGGATGGTAACAGCTTAGGGAATAATACAGCCGCCTTCCCTCATCAATTTCGCTCTGATTTTTTTTTTTTTTGGTGTGGTCCAGACAGCTGCTGGAATAGAGAAGGTCAGAATATATAAATATATATAAAATATATATGATATATATATTATATATATAAAAATATATTTGTCTCAGTACATCTGGGATTAAGCTCGTTGAATGCTAATTATTTCTTTCCGGACTTTTAATATTTACAATGAAATCTTTTAAAGGCAACGGTAAAATCTGAAGCCACCTGGGAGTACAGTGTTGAAAACGTAGGGTGTTTTCCCACAAACAATGTGAAGGTCTTTTTTGTCAAAGAGGCAATTTTGATAATAACAACAGCTACCAGTTTTGCATTTTGATAGCCAGACCAGCTGCTATTTTGTCTGGATGCACACCGGGATTCGTGTGATCGGGTTTTATTTTTTAATTGAAAAAAAAAATTATTATAAAATAGAAGAAAAAGGAAAATTACTTGAGATGCCAAATACTGTCGAGAGAACCATATTCTCCCTCCTCCCCACACCCACCGGAGACGTGGACCCTTCTTTTTTACAGGCTTAGGAGTTGCGAGAGCTGATCGGGGGCTTTCTCCCGAGCCCGCCGCCTGCGCCCCTGGACCCTCGGGCGTGGGAGATTTATTTCCTCCTCCCGCTGATTTCTAAGCAAACTTGTGGAGGGGGGGAAAGGCTCCCCCGGCAGCACAGAGTCGGTTTTATTTCTGGCGTGGATTTTTTTTTCAATCGCCGTCCCCGCCGGGTTGCAGCGGGCTGCCGGGGACTTGGCCCCCTCGCCCTCCGGCTCTGCTTTTGTGCGTTCCCCGGCGGCCAGCGCAGCCCCCCCGGCACTGCGGCCGCCGCGGAGCCCCCCCGGCCGCGGGGCGCCCGGCTCCTGCCCTTTTCTTTCCCCCCGTGCCCGCCTGCCAAGGAAAGGCACATGTTAATACCACCCGGCGCGGGCATTTTCTGCTACTGCTGCTGCGGGCTCCTCCGTCCGAGACAGATGTTGCGAAACCAAGGCCTCCTCAAGTGCCGCTGCCGCATGCTCTTCAATGACCTGAAGGTCTTCCTGCTGCGGAGACCCCCCCCGCCGCCGCCGCCCTCCCCGCCGCCGCCGCTCCCCATGCCCGGCGGCGCAGAGGCGGCGGCGGGGGCCGCTCCGCCCGGGGGGCGCGGGCCCGGCTGGCGGGCGGCGGCGGGCGGCGGCGGCGGCGCGGGCAGCCCGGCTGCCGAGGAGTGGGGCAGCCCCGCCGGGGAGCCGCCCGCCTCCCTGCCCAGCAGCACCTCCTCGGATGACTTCGGCAAGGGCAAGGCCGAGGACCGCTACTCGCTGGGCAGCAGCGTCGACAGCGGCATCCGCACCCCGCTCTGCAGGATCTGCTTCCAGGGGCCCGAGCAGGTGAGCAGCCGCGGGCGGCGGGCGCCGGGGTGGGGGCCGCGACGGGCCCGGCGGCAGAGATGCTCCAGCCTGAGGGACCCCCGGCCTGCTGCTTGCGGGGGTGTCCCTGCCGCCCGGAACGGGACCCCAAACTTAGAGGGGCTCTGCCTTCTGCCCGGGCTCCAGGATTTTGCGCCTCGGTATTATTTTCCAGCGAGGTGTGGGGTGATGGCGTGCTCCATCCTTTCTGCTGGCCGGCAGCTTTGCCCCGGGCACTCGTGCCCAGCCTCAGAGCCGTACAGCTGTGGCATGGGAGGAGGGACACGCTGACACCTTCGTGGAGCAGAGCGCATCTCAGCAAGGGAGGCTGTTCCGTGCTTTGTGGGTACCCAGTTGCGATGATTCCAAAAGTGATGCAAAGGAGGAGTTTAATGTGCTCTTTGCTTTTAAAAATACAACTTCAGTCTGTACAAAACACGTGGCAGGAGGCAACCCCGCTTCAGTGGTTCCCAGGGGATGGCTAGTAGGAGCTGTGCAGGTGCTCCACTGCTCCCGTGCTCCCAGTTGCACTATCTGCAGGAGAAACACTGCTGGCTACAATTTTACCTGCTGAAGCTGCAGCCTTGAGATGCACCGTGGTATAGATCGAGGTTAGGCCAGTGAAGTTTCCCCCCACTATACAGGAGAATGAAACAAATGCAACCATGCTAGAACATAAGATGCCGCCCTGGAGCATTATTCTCCATATTTAATGACAATTGAAAGCATCTCATGTATTTTCAGGCTGGCAACTTCCTTACAGTGAGGTACGCAGCAACATTTGTATCCAACATGACACAGCTTGCAGGTGCAAGGAAGGCTGCAGACCTCTGCTTGTGGGATCAAGCCCATATGTGCAGATAACCATTATTACTCAGGATAATTCCATTACCTGTCATAATAGGGAATCCTTGCACAAGAAAAGGTTGCAAAGTTCAGCTTGACTATTTCCATTTTGGTCACAGATTCTGGCATGTGAGGTGATACATTGAAATCTTACACAAAATGGGTCTTACCTCAGGTCTTCTTTCCCCTTTGTGGACCTGTGTGCTCTGCTAAGGAGAAAGCCAGTTCTCATTTGAAAGTGGCTGTGCTCTGGCACACATCCTGCCTTTTCCAAAGTTGTCTACATCTGTAATGCAGTGGTTTTGCCTTCCCTTATGCTGGTTTGAGGATGGTGGCGTTGGGTGCTGCAAAGTGGGGAATGGGCTTCCATACTTCCTTGGGAGAAGCGGGGCCTGCCACCAACTGATCCCAATATCTACACCTCTGCTGGATGTGTCATACCAAGGGTTCCATAGGTGACAGCTCAGTGCTCAATGGACTGTAGCCTTCTCTAATGGTTTATGCAGCTGGCAGATAGCTGTGAAAAACAGTTTTCACCATAGGCTTCCAGATGGGAGTGGAGGAAGTAATTCTTTTTTGGAGATACTGTATACCTTCCTCTCTTGCTTGTCTTGTCCCTGCCTCTTCTAAAAGTTGGAAGCCATGCAGTTCACTTCTTGGGAATTTGCATTATTCCACATTTCTAGTACTCTTCCCTGGCTTGCCATTCTGCCTGTGCACACAAGACGTAGCACCTGCGAGATTGGCTTACGTGTCAGAGCAAATAGAGCCTAAGCAGAATTAAAATAGAGGTAGCTTGCTTCTTTGGAGAACATTAATGCTTGAAAATAATTGGATGCTAATTTTCACACTGAAAACCAGCGTAGGTTGCATTGTAAGAGTGAGACTATTTGCTGACCATCTGCCAGTGTACCTGAGTGAGGAGCTGAGGAGACGTGACTGGCATCTCATAAGACTTTTACCAGGATTTCTCTTTTTGGATTGTCACAGTTTCTGACCAATACAATAAGATACTTGCAGCTGGATTCTGCTACTCGTCCTTGAGCAGTAGCTTATTCCACAAATAATTTTTTCTTCATCAGCATGGCTTGAGGAGTATTTGAAACCTTTTGCCCTGCAGCAGCTGGGAAGCACAAGTCACTATGGAAGCCCAAATTGTGGGGTTTAAAGCACAGCCGGATCCTGACACAGCTTCCTGGAAGTACAGTTCAGAATAACTGAGCACTGAATTGGTGCAGCCGATGTCAAGACCTGCAGTTTGGTTTATTTGGCCCTTATGTCAATAAAACTCCAACAGGGCTAAATCCCACATTCCTTGTTCCTTTTTGTTATGGTGTTTATTACTGGTTTAGCCTTTATTTCCCATTTGTTTTACAACCCAACAGCTGACCAAAGACTCTTCATGTTTTGGACTCTTCCAACTGTAAAAGTCATAGATGCACATTCTTCTATACCACCCCTGCCAAGACCATCATGAAAATTTATCTGCTTGGAAACAAAATATAATTGCTAGTTCTTTACTCTGCAGATTAATAACAATGACAGATCTAAACAGTATTTTATTTACCTGTCAAAACCATCTGAATTTTCTGCAGCTGTGGGCAAATTTGCTGGGCTGCATCACAGTAACAAGAACAAAAGCCTTCATTATAAATTGACTGTTAGGTGCTCTAAGCTTATTTACTCAGATAAAATGACAGTGAGTCTCCAAAAGATGTTTTAATCCTGTTTCGATGTAAAAAAAATCCCAACCAAAACAACAGCCAAAAAGGTTTCTTAGTAGTCTGGCTTCGCAAGTAGGTTATATTTAAAATCTAATACAAAATAAAATTGGTAGGGATTTTTGCTTTAAATTTATGATTGCCCAACATGCATGACACTTCAGGCTACTGAATTGCTTGTATCTTAAGCTCCTCGTGTTGGTTTGTGGCTCTTACGGGTAAGCTGATTCTTTCATTTAAAAATGTGCTGAGGACCATAGGAAGGAGGAAAGCTCATTATTGTGAAACTGTTCTGATCCATGCGTGTTAGTCAAGAGAAACCAGGGATGCAGGCAAGAAAAGAGTGGATCTGATGTCCAGGGGATTGCAGCATCTGGGCTCCTGTTTTGAGGGCATGAAGAGCAAACTCTGCTCAGGTCTGACAGTTGAAGAAGGCAGCTGCTTTCATTGAAAATGAGAGCTAAGCATTGTGAAAGCTGAGGGACTGAACTCAGTGCTTGGCAATGGCATTTCCTTTTGGGGACTTGCTCGGCATTTTCAAAGGTTTCAATGACTGAACGTCCTGCACCATTGTGTCAGCAAATTCTGAGACCCTGGATTGAGCGGCAAAGCTCTGGGGAGAAAGTGAGAAAGAAAGATGCTGGGGTATTTTCTTCTGTTTTGGTTAATGCTTAGTGTTTGCAGAATTTTGTCTGCTTTCCTGGATCTCTGACAATGTTCTGCAAGAGAAAGAAACTAAGATGAGCTCCTCTCTCACAAATGTTTTACAGTATTTGGTATGGTTCCAAGCTGAAAGCAAGTCATGGGGATTAGCAGGAAAAGACATGGGTGAAAAGTCCCTTTGCATCAGGGGATAAACTGTCTGCCCACGTCACAAGGAGTTAGCAGTACTGTGGAGTTTAGGATCTCAGAAGTGGTGCTAGCTGTGCTGAAAATAAATAGAAAAACATTCTTAAATGAAACTGAGATAATTTGGAAAGCCATATGTTTCAAAGTTTGCTTGTTATATTGTCAGTTAAAATGTGTGCACATCTTTTCTTACCTATCATTTTCAGTGGGCGTTTCTCTATTTTTCTGTTTTGGGGAAAGATACTGTAAAGATGGAGATTTGAAAAATCAGTAGGGATAGTTTTGGTTGGCTATGGAGGGCCAGAGAGAACGGATTGTGGACTCTAACGTGCAGGCTGATAGCTTGGACTTAGCTCAGTATTCCACAGACATGCTTGAATGTAGACTATTCTTCCCACCAAAGTCCCCTCTAGTCTTTTGGGGCACCAGCTCCTTAATATGGGAACATGAAGACCTTCAAGAAAATTGGAAGGGAAGACTTATAATGCATATTAAGACATGCATTTCTATGTGATATGTTGTTGGGCCGTGGAGCTCCTTGTTGCAGGACAAACAAAGAGCTAAAGTTTAATGGAGGATTATAAAGCCATGCGATTATTATGGATATTTAGAGTCATCACAATTAATGATAACACTTCTGAAAGTAAAATTCATGCTTCACATCTGAAGCCAATCCAGAGACCAGGGTAAGACTGGCTAGGAGCAGGGCCCTGGGACTGGTGTCTTGCCCCACATCTCCCCAGCCTCCTGTGCCTGACCAGTGAGACCCACCCCTGCAGGTGCATGTCTGGATTTCACACTCGTGTAGGGTAATGTCTTCAGCGTGTAGGCACCTGCCATGTTCAGGACTTCTCTAGAATTAGGGTGACCCCAAATGACTCAGTCTGGACTAACACACATTCTTGGGGACCATGTGTAGGATCAGGGAATGGTCAGTACCATTGAAAGGCTGGCCTTTAGCATGTTTCTTGAAATAACTAGTGAGAATCTCAACCCCTGCCTGGTACAGACATGGGCAAAAAGCATCATCAGCTCCCTGCATGGTAGGGTCTGCAGAGAAGGCATGAGCTAAGGTCAGGAGGTACTGCTACTTTACAGACTGGTCTCTCACCAGCACAGAGGAGTGGAGGTGGTGTCTGGGATGTCTGATTTCTGAAAGATTGAGGAAAATGAGGTACTAGAGTGAGACAAAGAGGAAAAGAGGCAGTCTGTGTCAGAATTCAGGGCACAAGTATGATAATGATGAGTGAAAGAAGAAACAACTGTGCAACCAGCATCACAAGCACATCTAAAGCCCAGAAAACTTGGGAGCAGAGACGCTGGTATTTCATGGGATCTGTCCAAACCACCTAGAACATCAGGACACTGTTTTCAAAAAGTTTGAATCACATAATGACAGTGCAGGCTTCCTATCCATGTCCTCTTCATAGGTGTGTTCCCTCAGTATTCATTTACTTGGTGTTGGAAAGCAGCCAGTCCTGCTGAAACTGAAGAATAGGAGATACTGGGCTGCAGCTGTTCAGATTTCAATCTGTATGTTGTAATTTATGATAGAAAGGAAGAGAGGATGCTTCCTGTGACATTCAGTCCACCTCTCTGCCTCCCCATCTTTGAATCTTAACACCACTATAGCTACCTCTCCTGTTTCACCTGTCCCAGGATCAAATCTGTACTGTGCAGGCAGAACATTCTTGGCTTTGGCAAAAGCTTTGCTTGAGCCATCAACTGAATGGAGCCCAGGGTGTCATCTATTCTAGATTTAGTTGCTGTTGCCACAGAGTTGATTGGCAAAGCTCCCATTAACTTCAACAGCAAAAGTGTAGGCATCCAGTAGTAGGGACCTGACCCCTTTATTTCAATAATGTTGTGCACACAGCAGGGCTTCTATAAATAATAGTGAAAGCCACTAATCCCATTGACTTTTAATTGCTCTGGAAGACAAGGTTTTCACCTTTTGTGCTTGCTGAAACTCTGTTGCCTGACCCATTTATTTCAGTGCCACTAGCTAGCCCGAGCAGCAGTTTTTCTTTTCTTTCACTTTTCCCCATATAAAAGGCTTCATGAAGGAACTTGTCTATGTTTGTGTCACTGTTTCTTAAATATACATTTCAGGCCATGACTAACAGTGGTTGATGTCAGTTAGTGACAGAACAAGCAATGCAAAAGCATGTAGCTCCATTGTTTGCATCTGTAGAGTCACTGTTATTTCCACAAAGGCAACACTTGCTTCTGGAAGGGCTCTGTTCATACAAAACTGAATTGCATTCAGGTTGTCTTTCAAGCAAAAATTCATTCCCAGCAAGGGTCTCCTCTGTGGCAGCCTTTTGCTCACATTGGTATTTTTCCATTCAAGGCTGGCCCAGTCCAGAAGTCAGAAATGGTTGTGCCAAAAATCCATGATACTGTGTGTCCTATGTGTCTGCTGCACGTCCCCATTCCTCCTAGGCCTGTAGTAAGAGAATAAGATGTACTGTAATTGTTAGTGGTCCATATTTGTGGCCATCCCATCATTTTATTATCTGGTTGCCAAAGGAATAAAGCCGTGTGATGGTGTTAACTGTTACAGGTTATGCTCATCAGCCTTCCTCCAAACCTACTGGCTCATGTCAGCCACATCTGGCAGAGACTGGAGATCTGAAAGGCATTAAATTCCTGTATGTGGCATGAAAACTAGCTGGATGAAGAAGAGGAAAGCTAGAAATGTCCTGCTGAGGGAAAGATTATAGCATTGTCTGTGCTAGACACTGTAGAGTCCATGGAGGATAGAGCATCAGATGGAACAGTAGCTGTAATAGGAACGTGTATCCCATTAGACAAAAAAAGAATAACCCCATCATGATATGGTTTCCATGGGAAACTAGACTTACAGAATAGCTTGTTAACTTTTTATCTTTCTCCTTTTCCTTTGTTAATCAGGATTGCTTACCTAAAATGAATTGCTTGATGCTGAAGACTTTCTTATCTTCCCCCATCTTTTCACAACCTACCTTTTATCCTTTTCTGATTTATCACTGGTTACAGTAGAACAGATTACATTGTTGGCAGTGGAGAGTGATGACTTTCTTCTGGTGAAGAAAGTAACAGCAGGACCTGGAAACCTATGTAGATAATAAATGGACTGTCCCCATGCCCCTCTGTGAAAAGTGATGAGATAAGGCAAAATCAAGGTGGGCAGACTGGTTCCAGTGACAAGGCCCCTATACTGAAATTCTCATACATCTTCTGTCGTGTCATTTCTTGTTCTTTACAGTCTTGGGTGGTTTTATCTCACCTCCTTTTCCTTCTCTTCTTCTTGGCCGAAGTCAGTTGACACATCAGAGCTTGGTCCCACCCATCCTATCTGGCTCTATCTGCACAGGTTCTCCGGTGGCCTGAGTGCCATCAAACCCAAGCCTCCTCTCTGTGCAGCTGGAACAGTGGTGCCATCACTCACAACAGTCACACAAGTTTTACTTGCTTCCCTGGGTGGTGAGTGAGGGATGGGATGGTACAGAATGGGAGAATGATAACCAAAAAAATGGGTTACATATTGTTTTATTATTTGCTACATCGAGTGCCTCATGTTTATCGGAGAAACCAGCCTGTGCTGGGGGAAAACTGTGTAAACCCCATGGAGGATGGGGTAGTTCAATCTTGAAAGGATCCCTCAGAAGGTTTTGTCTCCTCTATAGAAGAACTTTGTAGGGAACTTCTATTTTGGTTGGACAACTGGACTGTCAGACATACTTTTTCCATGGAGTCACAGACATGTACAAATCAACTTTGCAGAACAGGAGAGAGAAAATAAACTTGATATGCCACCAGTTTGGAGGTCAAGGACTGCTACAGACTTTGTGGTGTCTTTGCCACATTGCTCTTAGCAGATGGACTGCTTGATTGACACTGTGTTTACATATAAGGTGAGGCCATGAGGTCACCTTTCCCAAAAAGTACATGCCATTAGCCAAGAGGGCAGTGCTAGCAGTACCTCTAAGGTCTGTAGTGCACTCAGCATTTGGAGGTGTTTGTGCTCCCCATCTGCAGACAGTCCTGTGGCTGCAGTCTCTGTCAAGTCATTCCCTGGGACTGCCATTGTAACCTCTGGTACTGTGTAGGTTTAGCTTCTGTTTATTCATGCATGCACTGATCAGGCCCAAGCATGGGGCAATGCCCAGGCCTCAAGGACTACCCATCCAAAATACTGACAGAGGCTGATCTAACCAATTCTTGAGGATGGGTGTAGTTGGAGAACCCATCTTGCCTGCTGCAGCTTATTTCTTCTTGCCCTTTCCTTGTTTTCCAGGAAGTAAGTTACTGAAAATGTTTTCCAGTGGTTGAATGTAAATATAGTGAAAATTCATCTTTTCAGTTTAAGTGACAACTGAAGCCATAACACTCCTTGTTCTTCTCTAGGCCAAACAATCCCAATGCTGCCTTTGCTTTTATGACATGTTTTCTAGGCTGCTAATCATCCCTGGTGTTCCCCTCCGGACTCTTACCAAATGGTCCATATTTTGCTATAAATGCACTGGAAACAATTATCCAGCTGAATCCTTGTCAGTTCTGAGCAGGCAGAAAGCTTTTCAATCCTGTTTAACATGTAGCAGAAGTCATCCATTCCAGGCTAATGTTTGCCCTCTTTATTTATTCATTTATTTAGGGAACAGCAGATGATTATTGATTATTACTCAGCTCATGATCTCCATGTCCTTCAGAGCTGGTTCTTGGCCAGTCCTCCAGCCTGGCTCTGTGCAGTTGGCATTACTGCACTGATGGAGGAGCTGCCTTTGGCCTTACTGAATTGCATCCATTTTTCCCCAGTAGCAGCCCCTTCCAGCAGGGCCTGCATATACGGTAAGCATTAACGCTGTTGAATCTTCAGGTCATTACTGACCTGAGCTCTTCTGCCTTGCCTCCTGAGGAGAGCTGGGAGGAAAAGGCTGGAGGAGCAGTTGTGCTTTTCTTCAAGGATCCCTTGACTGCTATAGATAAGACTTATGGCTGGGGCTGGTCCTGTCACTGCCCACTTACAGCCATATGGGGGAGGAGCAAATGGATCCTCATTACTTTAGTTCAGGTGTCTGCTCTCTGCCCCAATTAAAGCCACTCTCAGCAAGGCTGAATATGACTTTCCTGAGAGATTCAGGCCTCTAGCCAGTCCTGCTTGAAATGTTGCCCACACCACCCACTTCTCTCCTGCTTCTTCAGTCACTTTGTGGATGGGGTGGCTCACATTTCCTCCACCTTCTTGTGCTAGCACTGTCACTTGGGGCATTAACCCTATGCCCAGCTTGAGCTGATTTTCTCTCATATCCCAGCTGTGTACTCATGTTGTGCCCAGATCTTCATTTGCTTTCTTTAGGGTTGCATAGACACTTGCTCAGATCCTCATTCTTGCTTTCATTACTGTGATCCCTTCCTCTCCTATTTCCCAGCAAAGGCATTGTCCTGCTTCAGTGGAGTCAAAACCAAGAAGCTCACTTCTTTGGCTGGTATCTTGATGAAAGAAGTGGTTTTCCAAGAACTTCCATGTGCATCTCCACCCCCTTCAGTGTTTCCTGTCCTTACCCAGATTGATCCTGCATAGTTTTTTACTCCAACTCTCACTGTTTGGGAGAGCTAAAAAAAGCCTCGTGGAAGGATCTGTTGAAGACATTACACACAGCATTGGCGTGCAGGAATCCTGCTGGCACTTCACCCACTTCACATCAGCACCTACCCTGGCAATTTCCTGCAGGTGCTGAACTAAAGCTCAATGGATGGTTTGCACTTCCTTCCTGCAAGTACAGGGCCATGGGCTAAACCTACTCCTCCGAATATCCCAGTGCTTTTAGCTTTATCAGGTCTTCTTCTCTGTCTGATGTCTTGCATGACCTTGCACTGTCTGATGAATTAAGCACTTCCCTTTTCTTTTTCTCCTTGATAAGCACACTAGGACCTGTCAGGGCTTAAGGTGCTGGAGAAGTACAAGAATATTATTATCCCATTCCAAGTGATATTAAAAGAACATTAAGACGGATCAGATGAGCATTCAAGAAAAGTAGATAATAATAAAATACTGTATCAGAGAGAAATAGCAGTTAAGTAATTAAAGAGAGGGTTTCCACAAGAGGAGAGTTATGGGTGCTTCTGGCCTCCTGACCATTCTTTATTTTAATACTATGGTAACCTTTACAGGATGTCAATATGTCAAGCATTGCACCCAGAAGTGAAGTAAAGGCTTTTCTTGCCCTACAGAGTTCACATTTTAAGACATAAAACCCCAACATTTCCTTAACATGGAAGAGACAGGCATTCTTACAAGATTCAGGGCCAGAGGGAGTTACTGGGTTAGTCTAGTCTGAACCTCTCTGTAATAGCAGTGAAATAAGTTCCCTCAATGAAATTCCTGCTTGAAGCTTAATAGCTGTGCAAGGACTGGAGAAGAAATATTCCTTCTTGATTTTCAGATCTCCAATAATGGGAAATCGTTGCAGTGCCCAAGGAGAAAATCTGGGGAAACAGAAAACTGAAACTGTCTTTGCATATCAACTTATGTCCTTTCTGTCACAGAAAGAACTGTGTACTGTGTGCATCCTTAGAAACCAGCTTCAAAAACCCTTGGGCTAGCTGGCAGAGAAGATTTCCTGCATGGAAAAAAGTTCTGTGTTTGAAGACAGTTTTATCCCACATCAGATTAAAAGCAAGAAACTTTCAGCCTGGAAAAACACTCATGGGATTCAGCTAGTTAGGAAAAAAACAGTTCATAGCCTCCTCTGACATATGAGAGCAGAAGTGCTGTCACCTACATTTAACCCACATTTGGAAAATTTTTCTTCATAGATAGGATGGCTACATCATTTCTAAGAAAAACATTTTTAGAGCCCCCATAGCCTGAAGTAAGGACTCCTTCATAAAGTCCAGCTTGCTAAACTGTCATGACCTGGCCCAGCTGCCATCGTTATTCCGCTTCCCACTCCTTATGATTTATTTCTTGCCCTTATCACAGACATGTGAAACCTGCAGGAGAGTTCTTGGCCTTCCCATCCTGCAGCTATTCATGAGATTTCTTCTCTCATCTTTTTCTTGGTGATGCCAGACAAGAGTTTCATCTCTTTGAAGGTGTGCTCAGGCATGTAGTGCAAATGTCAGGTGATGGTGACAATTCTGAGAGTAATAACTCAGGTCAAACAAAATCAGACAACCTCAGAATATTTTAGGATTTTAGGGAGCCTCAGGAGATCATCTTGTTCAACTTCTGCTCAAGCAGATCTGACCAAATCAGATCTCCAGATATCCAGAGCTGAATAACTCCAAGGACAGTTATTCCACTTAATGTCTCTGGACATGAGTGGAATAATATGGTTTAATATTTTACCTCCCTTGCAGTGAAAATGTGGGGGGGTTATTTTTGATTTATAATACAATATATAACATAATTTCTTGTGTTTCAAATTGTATGTTTCCTCTTGTAACCATACACCTTCGAGAAGAGTCTGGCTTTTTGCTGTACCTTTCCATGAGGTGGCTGAAGACAGCAGTAAGATCTCCCCTTAGCTTTTACAGTGATTTTAGGAGGAGCTGTGCAAAAGAAAGGATTAAATGTCTGCTCTAACTCCCCAGAGTGGATTTGGACAAGGGCTGAGATTTTTGTAATGGTAGTCAGATAAATACCAAGGGAAAATAGCTGCCCATCTATAGCTTGAAAAATGAGAACAAACATTGCTAATAATAGCAAAGGCTCAGTTATTTCTCTTTGTCAAAGCCAGGATTCTTGATCCAATAATCACTAAACCTCAAGGAGGTGATACTATTTCAAATCTGAGTCTTAGAGAAATACTGGTTGTAGAAAAGCTTGATTGAGCAAGAACCATTTTTGTTTAAATTGAAGAGGATGAGCAAAAAGAGATCTGTAACCAAGGTTTTCAACTTTACAGAAGCAGATTTTGAAAGATTAGGAATCTTTAAAAATATGTAATATAACAGAAATTTATTATACGTTGTCTTCTTACCACCAAAACAGCCATTTGTCTCTTTATAACAAACAAAAGTGTTCTGTTACAGTTGCTGCTTTCTGGAATCTTACAGTAATTCTCCCTTCTACAGGCCATTTTTGCTTTCTGCCTTCAATTTATTTGCCTGGAAAGCTGTTCAAAACCTGTCCCAAGATGTGTTTTAATACAAATGAAAAATCTCTCCTCTCCTCTCCTCTCCTCTCCTCTCCTCTCCTCTCCTCTCCTCTCCTCTCCTCTCCTCTCCTCTCCTCTCCTCTCCTCTCCTTCTTTTTTTTTTTTTTTTTTTTTTTTTATCCTCTCCTCTCCTCTCCTCTCCTCTCCTCTCCTCTCCTCTCCTCTCCTCTCCTCTCCTCTCCTCTCCTCTCCTCTCCTCTCCTCTCCTCTCCTCTCTTGCTTCCCTAAGCATCAGTACTTACCCATGTCAGTTCTGTTTATAAGTTCACGGGATACGCTCAGTGACATTTAAACTTCTCTGCCAAACGCAGCCACCTTTGGTAAATAAAGGCTGCAGAACTCGTAAGCTCTTATGAGTTGCCTGAAAATGTGTGGCTGGGTGGGGCATACTCCCCACACTGGGTTTGTGATGCCACAGAGGGGAACCACCTCTATGAGACATCAAAAAAGCCACCTTCCTATCAGGTACAATTCAGGGGGAGCCTACACACTGTTTGGCTTCATTGCTCTGAGAACTTCTGGTTTTGCTGTTGTCTTTGGTTTTAATTCTCTTTACAAAAAGGCAAGAAAAAGATCCATCTGCCAGCAGAAGTGGAACTAGCAAATTTGAAGTCAATACTGGAATATTTCAGAAAACTGTACGTTTAGGAAACCCAGGGAACTGTATAGTAAAGGTTCTAGAGGCTTCTCCACTAACCCTAGTCCAGGATCTGTTATTTCAGTTGGCCTCTTTCAAGGGCACTTCACAACAGGATGGTCACACACATCCAAGTGCAGGGACTTGCCCTTCAGGCAGCATGAGCAGGGAGAATGTTGATGCAGCACTATCTGGGACTGCTTGAAAACCTGAACTAGCAGCTTTGGTAGTTGGCTGATGGCAGCAGCTCTTCCTCAAGCCTGCAGAACCCAGTGTGTCACTCCATCACTGTAGAAAACTCAGCTGGAGCGGAGAGCCAGGTGATCAGGGGAAGGATTGTAGTTAAGTGATCATGAATGGCAGGGAGAATATCAGAAATAATTCTGTGCAACTTAACAAGAGGAGGAGCTTTGATCAGAGGCATCCAAAGTGCGTCTGTCAGTAGGAAAGCAAACTAAGCTGCAGGGACTCTTCAGAAGTTCTTATTGCTGTAGTAAGCCAAAGGGGATGCAGAGGCTGCTACAGGCTTATGGATTTCCACGGAGCACTCCAAGAAGCTCCACATCAGAGATTATTTGCAAACACAAGGCATACAAATGTGTGTGTATGTGTGTAACTGAGCTGCTCTGCCTGTGTTTAGGAGGATCGGAAACATATGGGGCAAATGGTGCGATCTCTGAAGGTGGCAGGAGGTTTTCTGCCCTAGCATGGCTCTGCTTCCTGTGTGTGTTGGATCCAGTTATTTTTCCCTGTAATGGATGTGAGAAGGCCTCTGAGATTGGGTTTCTGTGATGAAACAGAAGATGGAGAGGGATGATCTTGGGACAGATGAAAGCTGGAAAACACGTGCTCTGCTTCTCTAATCAGCACAAGATTCTGTTGCACCTGATGGAGCCTCATTCATTCATTCCTGCAATCCTATTGCCACCAAAAAAGCCTAATGGCATTCATCAGCTCCTTGCTTCTTTGCATCCCAGTTCTGCACTGCCCCATTTGTGTGTTTCCTTCCATAGCATTTATAACTTCATCCCTCTCCAGGTGGTGTCTATCCAACAGGGCAGTGTAACTGTCTTTCCTTACCAGATAATCCTTTGCCCCTAAGCACTGTGACTGGAGCAGCAATACCAGCCCTCCTAGGCTACAGGGGAGATTTTCACCTTCTCTAACTACATCCTGAATGTTCCCAGTTTTTCAGCATGCTCTGCATTTTGGCCTGATTAAGCTACTTGTTCTGTTGTATTGCAGAGTCAAGGAGTGGTGCTTAGGCACAAGAGAGTATGTTCTCTCTGTATCCTGTAAAATAAGAGAAAATTTGCTCAGCTGGAAATGAAACCACTTTGAGTTCAAAACTCACTTTGACTGACAACTGCTTTGCATTTTCGTACAACCATCAGTACGGGCCAAGGTCTTTACCCCTACGTAAATGCTCCTAAGGCCCTTAGCTATTTGTATCCCAGAGGTACTGACAAGTCAAAAAGAGGCTGTACAAATGCATGGAGATAGGGAAAACCATCCAGATCCCCCCCCATTTGGCTTGCCTTAGAACAAATATTCACCCCAAGTCCCCTTTCTCAGACTGCCCTGTCCTCCTGGTCAACACTGTTTGGTACCCTCTGACACAGCTTCACATGTCAGGGGTGGGTTGCAGCATGAATAACAGCCCTTCCTGTGATTTATATCCTTTTTTTTTTTTGGGGGGGGGGTGTGTTTGCCAGATATCCATCTACCTATAAATGCATATGGCATAACTGCTGGGACACAGCTGCACTCACGTGACTGTTTTTAATCTGTTTCCTTTTAAATCACTGTGTCTACATTGCCTTGAGCTGTTTTTCTTCCCTCCTGAAATGTGCACAGCAGCATCAGCAGTCGGTATCTCCAGTGCACTGCTCTGCTTCTGGACTGCACAGCCTTTGGGGCTCTCATGAGATGGTCAGAGGGCCGTGGGGGTCAGGGATGCGGGTTCCCATTGACACACTCGGTGACCTCTCTGTCTTCAGAGGCTCTGTGTGATTCCCAGGCAGCAGCCAGCCCGCGAGCACTGCCACAGCGTGTGCTGATCCCAGCGCTCGCCACTGAGCAGGGACTGGCTCTGTGTGTGCTTGTGGCAGTGTGGGAGAAGGCAGATGCCACGTGGCTGAGCCAAATTGGATTGAGAAGGAGATTAAGTGGTCATTTGTGGGTCACGTTTTCCTGCAGAGGGCAGATTGATGCCATGATGCACATCTGGGCTGTGGAGCAGATGCAGCAGAGTTTCAGCTGCTGCGAGGCACTTTCCTGGAGACTCTGCTGAGCTCACTGCATGGTTGGGAACACAACACACCAGCCAAGAGCCCTCCCAGCCGGGGACGTCCCTGTGCAGAAAATGGTCCCTTGGAAGGTGGTTGCTCTCTGCTGTTACTGGTGCATTTGCAGTGAGAGATCTGCACTTACCTGTTTGTCCAGTAGCATGTGTATGGCATGGCCAGTGCCGTGTGGTGATTTGCAGTGTATCACAACTGTGCTGAATCTCAGTGGCTCACAGATCAGGCTTCCGTGTCTCATGTTTTCTTAATCCACTTACCAGGGTTCTGTGTCCATCCACTGAAAAAGATTTTTCCATCTGACTGGTCAGCTGTAAGTTCACCAGGTCGTGAAAGCAGGCTGACCTGGAAAGATTCAGGATATGAAGATGGTTCAGAACTTGATTTGGGCTTGAGTACTTTCTGACACTGGGGTGTCAGGGCTGTGACTGTGAAACAGTAGCGAGCCCTTTCTGGATAATACAAGTGGTAAAGAAAACTTCCCCAGGCATGGCAGTATTTTGCTCATGTCAGAGCATCTCTAGGCAAACGGCATGCTGTGATATGGAGGAAAAACACATGGCCTGCCTCCATGAGTGCCTGGAGAGGGCACCTCTGCTTTCTACAGAGTCAGGGTTTGCCTTTCTGCTAAAGGAAAAGAAGTAGACTAAAAGATGTGGGGAACTGAGCAGCTAGCACAGTCCTCTCAGATGAGAGTTACCCTAGGAGATCAGAATTAGCAAACCCCAGATTTTAGAGTCAAGGTGGCGGCTGGGTCACTGGACAACAGGTCCCACCCCAGGTAGAGGGTTGGTCTCTGGCTCTGAGAGGACACATTTAGAATATTTCCCTCACTGTGATGGTTTGAGTAGAGGAGGTTCCTCTTCCACTTCAAGTGAATGAAAGTGGATGAGCAGCAACCAAGGATCTCAGCTTCTCCTCTGAGCTTTGTAAACAAGCTGTGATTCTGGGCACATCACCAAGGTGGGACACAGCTCTGAATTGCAGACACCTCAATGCGAGTGTCACACTGTAGGTGTCTGCATGAGGACTGGGTGTCTAGGCAGTGAAAAATCAAGAGCTTGAGTCATGCCCACGCAATGATTTCTTAGTGGAAAACATCTTGAGGTAGGTAATTGTGCCCCTAGTGAATGCAAGCAGTGGAGCTGGAGAGCCAGACACCTACATTTGCTCAGCTGACTCACTCCCAGGGCTCTGCTGTCAACATTGACTAGACCTTCATCGATTCCGCAGGAACAAGGGCATCCAGTGCACATAGAGCTGCTAACATCTACATACAGTACGTAGGACCCTTTCATGCCTCCATAAAGCAGACTGGAAACCTTCACTTCTAGGAATGCTGTAAGGGATCCTTGCTCATCTACAAAACACTGAAACCACTTCAAAGCTAGGTGCTATGCAAATGCTGAGTGTTCACATTATTATAAGTAAACAGCAATTCAGAAATGCGTGCACAACGTTGAAGAGAAGTAAACAGATGGGAGAAGTTGCCAAGTAAGGCCACGCTGAAGTGGTGAGCAAAAATAAGTGTTAGAGACAGTCTGACATTTTTATAGCAAGACAGATGCAGCCAGGATTTGAAGCATATAGCAATGAAATGAGATCAAGGAGGTGAGCTGCCTTTTCCTGGCCAAGCTCTTCTCGTGTTGGGCAGTCCCTTCTGTGCTCAGGCAGCAAGTGCTTCTCATTGTTGGCCTGGCTAATCAGGATAATCATGGTGCAAAACGGCTCCAGTGGACAAGGCAGGAAAAGTGATACTGTTTGTGGTGAGCTGTTGTGTGGGAGAAAAGAGATTTTAAATACAGCCTTGAAGTCACTGAGTGACACCAGCACTGGGCTGACTTGAACTGACAACTACTAATTACTGAGAGAAAAATGACTCACTAAAAAACAATAATTGTCTTACATCTAATGGATGACTTACAGTCAAATAGAAAGCTACAGTCTTGGCATGGGGGACATGCATAATGTGACAGACAGCCTGCAGCCTCACATATCTTTTACAGAAATAGAGTTCAAAAGTTGTGCAAGACATGCTGTATTTTAATTAACCAAAGCCCAGAAAAGCTGCTCTGCAAACCTAGGCAGAAACTGCATGAGGACACCTTTCTCTTGGCAAAACACTGAAAATCCAGTCTGATGTTGCTAACAGCAAAAATCCTGTGGCTTCTGAAAAGTCACTATTTTCCATTTTACAGTATCCAACTGTAATTGCTGATGGAAACTCTCCTGTGGGGAGGGGAGAGTGTCAGCAGAAGGGGTCTCCACAGAGAAATAGTGAAAGGGAGCAATTTTTGGGGAATGATACAGTAAATGTGTGACAGGCACTTCTGAAAATTCATGCATCTGTCAGAATTGATGAAACTATTTCCTGTTGGTGTGATAAGAATGTATTCAATATTTGTCTGGGTTTACATAAGCATGGATTATGAGGAAAGCTCTTGTATTTTAAGGGATTACATACTTTATTACAGTATATGCCACCTAAGTAGTACTGGGACCAGTTCGGACATGTGTCTGTGCTACAGGGGAACAGTAAGCAAAAGGCAAATGGTTGATGGTGGTCCTCGGTGTAATTTGGATGAACCAACAGGGTTTTCCTATTTTTGGAATCCAGAATGATCTTTTCACCTTCATAAAGTGGCCTGAAGTCAGTCTGAAATCTGGTGGTGCTGAAGCTCTCATCATTTTGGTGCAAGTGGCTCCACCATGCTTCTCAGGCATGAGCACAGGGGATGTGTCTCTGGTTCTCAGATCACTTTTTATCCTTCAGCAGATCATTTCCAGTCTCTGTTTGGGGAGGGACAGTTCAGCAGACCTTGGCTCTGATTTTCAAGCTGCTGGGCCTACTCAGCAGACAGAGACGTCTGCTGGGGAGCAAGGCACTCAGCATTTCTGGAAACAGCACCATCAGTTCAATGTAATTTTTATTTTTTAAAGAAGAAGTTGGCTTGGTTGGCCCTTGAGTTACTGCTCATTATTTTCCCATGTGCGTGTTGTTAATTCCTTGTTATTGGGTCATTTCTCTTTGTAAAGCACTTTGAGTACAGTTCAACACCAGGACATGCAATCCCTTAAGACGGTGGTGGCCTCCTGTTCACTTCTCCTTCTCTTTTCCTCTTTCTCTTGCAGTCACTTGAAAGTTTCCCTGAACCCTTGCTTAGCTGGCTCATCCTTGACTCTAAATAGTAACAGCCTTAATCCAGGGGACTTCTCTAATCCTGGGGTCGGAGTGGGAAGCATGAGTGATTGCTCTGAGCAGCAAACCCATTTATGCAAAGTGTTCCACTCTCTGAGCAGCATCGTTGAGGAAGGATGAGATTAGAAGGATATCACTGGCAAAGTGACTAAGAGATTTATCTTATTCATAGGCTTGGCTTGTACTTAAGGAATTTACATTATTGGGATTTTTTAAAATCTGAGCTGGCTGAATCTATCAGGCTTCCAGCTGTGTCATAGATATCAAAGGCTTGTTGCTTCCTTCCTGGTTCATACCTTGCAGCACCTACACATTGCTCCCACTGCTTTCTCTTGTTGCTTTTCTACACCTGTTTCCATATGCCAGGAGTACCACAGCCTCCCCCCAGTCCCTAAGAGATTATCATAAGGCAACTCGGTGTCAAGACACTTTCCCAGGTATTCAGTCTATTTTTTCTTTTGCTTAATTAATTTCTTCATTATTTGTCTAGTTAATAGTGTTGGGAATGATTAAGAGGGATGCATCTCCCTCTGACGCGGATATGTCTGGATAGCTATAATAAAGAAGAGTTAATGTCCTTGAAGCTTCTAAGTCAGTGATTCCCCTCTGGAGCAGGAGCTGGGACAGATCATAGTATGGAGATAGGTATTTCTGTGCATCTGTCCTCAGGAGCTCAGACCTCAGCTGAGGTCGGCAGCTACCCCAGCTGAGATTGGCAATGCCAGCAGGAGTGCCCAAGCTCACAACACTGAGCAAAGGCCTGGAGTGCCTTTGCTCCACTACAGTTGCGTATTCAGTGAGTCTACTTGAGAAATTATATCAGCAAAACCCCACACTCCTCTGCTAATGAAGACTGACACCTTGCTGGGGGCTGGATGAGGAGGGGGATGGTTGGCACAAATGAGTTGCACTGGGTAAAGGCTGCATCAAACAAGATATGCAATGCTGGAAGGCAGGAAGTCCATGGTGAGCATAGTCAGGCTAAAGTCAGTTCAGAAAATACGTCTTCCCAACATGGTGTCTCCCTGCACAGCAATTCAGACAGGAGCAGCAGGGACATTCCCAAGGGAAAGAAAGGGGCATCACTGAAGCTGAAAGAGAAGTCAGTGTCACTGAAAGAAGGTAAAGTCTTCTCTACAGACCTTTCCTCAGGGTAAGGGTGACTGTCCAGTGTCTTGCTGATGTGTGTTCATGAGCAAGCTGAGCCAGTCCTAGACCTTGCAGCTATAATGAGCAGCAGCCTCAGCTCTGCATTTCCACCCTCTCCAAGCTCTAGCACCAGTAAGGCACTGGTAAAGGGGGAGAGCAGCACACCTGGGAGGGCAGTGGGAAGGGGAACATGGCAGCATAGACTTAGGCATAAACTGTGCATAGAATTGCATCCCAGTACCAAGAACTGAGAACTCCCTTCTAGCAACAATGAAGTATAAGGCATTAGAAGATACTCTGCAGCAATTTCAAGGGGATTATTCTATATTCAGCCCAGAGATAAAGCAAACTTCAAGCTCAGCTCTTCAAGAAAACAAGCTCCTTGCCTGGCCTGACATCTGAATATCTGTCCCAGGAGGGAGTCCCTTTTACCTCTGTAAAAGGAAAAAGAAAGCCAGACACTTTTAGGCATGGAGCCATTTTTGTTCTTACACACTTTGCAGTTTTTCCCAAGTGACACTGAAGTTGTTCCCTGCTCAGGGAGGCAATGTCTTCTGGCCCTGGGAAGAAGGGCTATACTAGGGCTGTATGAGGTGGTTGCAGGCTGCGGTTTCAGAGATTTCTTTCTTAGTGCCCAAAGACTCCCCCAGCACAAAAGAGACATTGACAATCTGGGCTAGTCCAGTGCAGGATGCTAAAGTGCTAAAGGGACAGAAGCACATTATGTGTGAGGAAAGGTGGAGGGATTTGGACTTGTTCAGTCTGGCAACAAGAAGATGAAAGGGGAAATCTGCTGCCTTCTACTTCAAGTCAGAGTATAAAGACCACAGAGCCAGAGTGGCACAGCAAAGGACTAGAGGCAATGGCACAAGTTGCAGCAAGGGAGGTGCTCGTTGGATATACAGAAACGAACTTTCACAGTGAGATCAGAGCAGCCCTGAGACAGGGACCCAGACATATGGTAGAATCTCAGTCCTCTGACATCTTGAAGATTTGGCAAAATGAAGCCTTGAGCAACCTTGAAGCTAGCCTGAGTTTGAGCAGAAGGTTGAACTAAAGAAATCTGGGGACCTCCCAGCCTAAATTCTGTGACCTTGCAAAACCAGGGGGTGAGGGGACTGAGAAGTGGTTGCAATGTCACTGCTCATAGGTTTTAGCCTCCTTGTTCTGGAGAATGGTGTTAGAGGGAGAAGATCCTTACACACGCAGAGATTTGAGTCCACCCACTTGCTGCCTTCAGACACGACTGTGCCTGCAGCCATCTCAGTGTGTCCCAACTTCTGTCTGACTGACCTTTGAACAACTGAGCTGGCCCAGCAGGAGAGCCTGTCCTAATGAGCACAGCAAAGCCATGGCCCCTTGAACTGGCAGCAGCAGTCAGTGCATGACTGATGCCCAGGAGATGCCTGTGCTCCCCACTCATGTTGTGGGGGCTGGTACTGCCATCCTTTACCTGATGCACTTTGAGATCAAATTAATGTCTAACTAGTGAAAACTTGGGCTGGAAAAGGCTGGACAGACATGCTGTCTGTGCCCACCATCTGCCTTATCTGTACCTCTGACATGGCTCCTCCTCTATTCCCTGGATAACCCCCAACCTCCTGTATCATCCTGCTTCTCTCCACCCCATGGCCCCCAGCTGGTTCCCCACCTCTCACTTTTCTACTTGTACACAGGCATGGCTCATTTTTCATCTTCTCTCCCTCAGACTTGGTGCTCTGACATGGACAGAAGATCCCTTATGTCCTCCTTGAAAACAGCAGCAGAGCCACACTTTCACATCCACTTAGATCCCGTAGTGCGACCACCCTCTTGTGAGCTTGAGGACACGTTTGGTGCCTCTTTTTCCTGATCCCCTCCCACACAGCAGAGGTGGAAACAGTGTCCTCCAATCTTGTATTATTCATGGGACCCTGGAGTGTCTGGACAAACTGTGTGCCCATGCTTGTCCCAGCAATGCTGCTGCCTGTTTTTCATCAGGGAGCAAAGAGGGGAAAGCAGCCAGGAATGAAAAAGCCCCTTTTTGGCCAACCTGGTTGGTTAACGCCAGGTCCCTCCAGTGTAACATCAGACCCCTCCTCCCCAGATATCAACCTCTTTACTTTCAGTATTGTTCTCCACCCCATCTTGCTGAGGCACCCCAGCAACCTGTCCCCAGTGCCTGTCACCTCAGATCCCCACTTAGCAGCACCTCTCTTACATCCCCACTTCCCAGAGCCTTTCCAAGCTCAGCACTGCATCAGACTCATGACCACCATCACACAGGGCTTTTTCTCCTATGGTACGTCCCCGCTCCCCTTTTCCAGTAGCTCTCCCAGGCCAGCCTCTAGAAATGGTCCTTCCAGGTGCCCTCCCTTCATCTTCACCTTCCTCCCTGGCAGGTGTGTGGGAGGAGAAGGCAGGCAAAACCTCTCCCTTAGAGTGGGCGTGCTTAATTTGGTGTTTGTTTTCAGTGCTGTCTGCTCATCACTGCTTAATGGATTTCATTTATGACGTTCAAAGAATGAAAAAAAAGAGAAATATCCCTGCCTCACTACAGCACCTTCTTTCAAGGGAAAATACCTTCCCTGTTTGCCTCGGGATGCTTGTTTCTGTCTGTGGGGTTCAGCTGTCAAGAGGCATGAGTGTGGTCACCTGACTCATGAATTGAAATGCTGCTCATTTTCTCTCTCAAGGAAGTAGATGAAAGGTTTAAATCTGGTGCTGTTCTGCCATGGGAGAAAGCGATGATAAAATGCGGCCTGCCCCAGTGGAGGAGCCAGGTGAAGAGGGAGCTCTGGACAGGCAGACAGCCAGGCAGGTCTGGCTGCCCTGTGTCCCCTGAGCACACCCAGCAACTGCAGGAAGGAACTTTCTTCCCTACCTGTTTTTGCTGGGGACAGACCCAGAGAGCCCCTGCACTGGGGATGGCCAGGAAATCTTGACCAATTACTAGCCTGCCGTCAAGTCCAGGCTACTTGAGACTTGTTTGGTTTTGTATTCACAAAGTCCTTTATTTAACCATAATCAGGCCTCCAAAAATGTGAAATAATTGATTCCTATTCCTTTAAATAGTTACTAATTTCCTCTTTTAAAATTTCTCTCCTGTTCTCCTACAATGAGTTAGGGATAGGTGCCACAACTGGACAGGGTAGGCTTTCCTAGCCTCCACATGGGGCTTGGTACCACATTGCTGGTTTGCAGAGGAGCCATTTTCCTGATTGTGGCACTGGCTCTCACTCTTATTTAAGCTGCTGTGAAAGGAGAGGCATTAGGGAACAGCTATCAGGTCTCCAGAGAGCCAGACCCAAGCAGAAGTGTGAAACGTCACTGTGCCTGTGGGTGAGGAGGAAGAAAGTGTGTTAATGCTTTTGAGAAGCACCATCAGGCCACAGACTTTATTTCTCAGCCATCCACCTCACAGTCCTCTTAGCAAACCGCAAATAGTAACACCTCCCTCCATCCATCCCTCCCTCCCTCCCGGGAGCTGGGAGGCAAAACTATTGCAAAGCCCTCTAGGTGCGTGAAACAGAGTCCAAAGGGTCTATGAAAAAGCCTTTCCACAATGCAAATTCTCACTTGTGACGTACTTTAGGTTTTTCATGGGATTAAAAATAAAGCAAGACAAGCCTCCTCCCAGCGCTCGGAGCTGGGGATGTGTGCAGGGAGGATTTTGGGCTCAATGCAGACACTGCTTTCCCCAGCACGAGTGACTTGAAGGAGTGAGCCCAGCCTCGTATTGTGCTTTTAGCACAAAAGGATGGATTTTGAGGCTCCGTGCAAAGAAGTAGCGCTGCCTTTCCCTGCCACCCTGCTCCCACCTTCATTATGGCACAGTGTGCTGCCAGGAGCAATTAAGGAGAACGAGTTTTGTTCTCCCAAAGAGCAA
The DNA here is from genome assembly GCA_026261815.1 of Monarcha castaneiventris obscurior. Classification (NCBI taxonomy): domain Eukaryota; kingdom Metazoa; phylum Chordata; class Aves; order Passeriformes; family Monarchidae; genus Monarcha; species Monarcha castaneiventris. Next base: position 8,136,818 of record JAMPIT010000467.1, read on the forward strand.
GAGCTCTCTCATGGAGCAGTCGCTTCTCGCTGCTAAAACGCGGCTCAGCTCCGGAATTTGCCGTGGCTTTTGAAGGGGTGTTGCCAGGCACGGTAGGACCAGCCGGTTTCATTAGAAAGGGGCTGAATTCGAAGCCAGAGAGGGGCACACAGGCTGGTTGAAGGAAGGAGGGATGGTGCCAGTACGAAACCTCTCCCTTGACATGTGGCAGCCTGTGGCAGAGATCTCTGCTCTGTGTCCTCCAGCGAGCCTCTGCCCACACACCCGCTCCTGCCTGGGCACGGGGGGCACTGTGCTGTCCCTCCTCCCCGGGGAGACCAGCAGGGTGAAGGCATCGACAATTATACACCCTCAGACAGTGTGAAAGGAGGAGACACAGGCGCACATGCCCAGGATAGCCGCTATTAACCTTGCCTCATTTTATATATTTTCACAGCTGCCGCAGATGTCTCGGTATCTCCCTGGAGGGATGTTAGGTACTTCCAGCCCTTCCAGGTCAGACAGAGCTGCCTGCAGGAGCTGGCGGCTTTGGCCCCGGCTCCAGGAGGCTCCCTCCTTGCAGGGAGGCTGGTTGGAGTCCATCGAATCGTCCCTACTCTGAAAGGGACTTTGCGAGAGTGCGGCTGGGTTTCGGCAGCCGGGTCAGTGCTGGCAGCCGCTCACCCAGATCTGACTGTAAGCTCGGGATGGAAATAAGACAGAGGGTAACTAAGAAAGGATGTGCTGGGAAGCCCTACAGGAGGAAATAAGGATATTATTATTGATTAATAAAGATAATAACAATAGTAGTTATCGACTCGATCTTGCAGCGTCGGGCACACCAGCCATGTTGTGCTAATGCAGGAGAAGGGAGAGGTGCAGAACCCCTGCACGCCAGTCACACAGCTCATTTGCTCTCGCCCAGTAGAGCCAGAAAGAGCACATTTGTAAAATGTAGCCTGAATATCATAAGCTAAAGTGACCTGTAGGATTTTCACACTACAGTCAACTGGGGAGCTGTTGGCAGCAGTAATCCAGAAGTATTTTTCCATGGCATCAGCCCAGAGGGTGGTGGCATTGCTGGGAAATGTGCTGAATTTGGGAAGCTTTGGAGCTGCTTGGAAGTATATTGCAGGAGATGGAGAGGAATTGGTGTTTGGATTTATGGTAGTGCTGGTGCCCAGTCATAGGCTCTGTAGCAAAATGGTCTCCCCCTTTAAGCTATCCCTGGACTCACTGTAGCTCCCCGAGCTCAGGACTGGCACAGCCATCTGTGGAAATGCTGCATGGTGGGATGTATCCATCCCAGCACAGCTCAGCTCAGCCTTGGTGCCAAGGCAAGGGATGCTCTGCATGGAGCTAAACACTAAACATATTTGCTGCCCTCCAGTTACCTCTCCACCTGGCCCCTTTGCAAGGCAGGTAGCTTTTAACTGGGGAAAGAGCCACCAGGGTGCTGCTGTTGCTGCATCCCAAGTGAGAAGATGCTGAGCTCGGGTGACCCTAACCCACGGTGCTGTGGGGTGGATGCAACCCTGACTTGGGTAAGAGGCTTATGTTATGGAGGGCATGTGCCACTCTGCACAAGAACAGCTCACATTTGCTTTGTCCTCTCACCCCCTAAATCTGATTTGGGGTGGCCTCATCTCTGCAGCCTCCGATTCCTTTAGTCTGTTCACCCTCCTGGCCACCCTGCTAGTGTGCGGATGTATGTGTGTGTGTAGTGGGGTGTTAAGCCCTTTAGAGCATGAAATGTGATAGCTGTCCCTGCACGCAGTGAGCTGGGGCTGCAAAGGGAGATGGAATTAATTGCACCAGCAGTAGCAGTTGATTGGCAGTCAGCATCACAGCAGCGGGGAGGTGAGTCTGCAAAGGGGGAGCTTCACCAAAAAGCTAGGAATCAGCTTAATCAGGAGGAGTTTTATTCTGCTGGTAGCTGGACAGAAAACACATCTGTTGGCATTAGTGCCTGAAGGCATCCACTGGGTTGGAGGAGTGCTGTGGAAGACCATGGCAGCCACTTGTGTGTCAGCCCAGGCTCCCCCGGGGTGCAGAGAAAGGCTCACAGGACAGCAGTTGGGATGTGCTGCATGAGAAACCTGGTTTGATGTGATCACAGGAAAGCAGCCACGGACAAATCCCTGGGATGTGGGCTCTAAGTGAGGGCTTGGGACTGATCTGAAACACCAAATTTAAAAGTGAATTTTGGAACTAGCAATTTTCAGAGGTAGCTGTCCCTGGCAACTGCGTCAGAGGATAAGGGACATTTAGCTGCTCATCCTGCATGAGATTCAGCCTGGCATTTCTGCTCCTCAAGCATGGAGCTATCATGAACCTGCTGTGCCAGGGCAGGGTAAAGCCCAGTGCCAGTCAAAGTTGGTTTTACTGTGTTGTAGGCAACACTGACAGAGGTCATCTCCATAACCCCAAACCCGCTTTGGACAATTCAGAGTCTCCACCAGTGCCAGATTCTCAGTGACTTCAGCTTGGTGTCTTTCCCTCCTTGGTGCCATGGAGAGGTTTTATTGCGGGCGTCAGAGATGTGAGCACCCAGGCTGATCAGTCCAAGGCTGATAGTCACCATAATGACAAATTACCCCATGGCTCTGCCTTTTGTTACAGGGCTATTGCTACCATGTCTGTGACATAGGGATGAATCATTCTGCCCAGCGGTAGTGCACAGCCTCCTCCGGAATGGCTGCTGGTTACTCATGCACAGCAGGAATACGTGCTGGTTGCTGTTCCAGGAGGGTCATCTCCAGCTGCCCCTTCAAAATGCAAGGAGATTTGCCCCATGCTGTGGCTGAGTGGGGCCGATAGCCTAGATGGGCAAAAAGAGGGGCAGCAAATTGTCCCTGTCTGGCTATGGGAAACACAGTTGTGCCGTCTTTTGTGAGCATTAGGAAGAACCAGAATTCCCACCCTTGCATAGAGTCATTTGAGCTGATCTCAGTAGGAAGCAGGGCTGGGTAGCAGGGCCTTGTGTTCAGCTTATAGCTGATTCCCTGCCTGACACGGGAAAATGAACTGGGGCTTGTCTGCACCAGAGAATTTCCCCCCTGCACTAATCTGGTCTGGCAGAGGAGGCAGAGCGAGGTGCCAAAATGGTTTTTTTCCCTTTTCCTTTTCATCCTCTTTTTAAATAGCAGTTCAGCTGATGGGCAAAACACAGTCTAGAGTAGCATTACAGGCAGCAGAAAATTAGTTCAGCTTTTACCCTCATTAGCTGAGTGCCAGTAATTAACATTTTGTCATTAACTACAGATGTTTATGGCCTGGAAGAGAAGTTTGGGTGTCTCCACATTAGCTCTTAGAAATGCACTGATTATCTCCATTTAATTGGCTGCCTGTGCCTCAGTTTCCTTATCTGCTAAGGGGAAAAAAAGGTCATAATGACTCACCCCTATCCTCTGCTTTACATTCTAGCCTATAAGGGCTGTCAAAGGAAGATGTGCTGCCTTCAGGTATAGGTCTTTTTAGGAAGCTCAGCTTCAGGAAATGCAGTTTTTCACCCTTTCTAGCTTGCCAGCCCTTCTGTTAAATGAGCCTCACTGTCCAATAGATCATAATCTTCTTGGTATTGACTTTTCATTGTATCCTGGAGCTTTATTCAAAATATTATCTTCAAATAAGCATGGATGCCCACGAATTCATTCATGCCTGTTTTTTGATGACACCTGGTTACAGTAAGGTATGTTACAGAACCAGAGCTGGGAACCAGGTGGAGCACCCTGAAGACCCAGCTCCTGGTCTGTAAAAGCAGGCAGAGCCCAGCACTTGGGTCACAAACCCATTGGCAACTAGGGATGGATAGCACTCATTCATGGGATGCCTCTTTGACAAGCTCCTGTATTTCCCTGCATTTCAGAACAAATCCTTCCATAGCACTTGGGTTCTCATTAAAATACATGCATTTATGTAGCAACCTCTTCAGGAGGAGTAGCCCCACAGTAGCAAATTCATGTGTGCAGCCTGGCATTTCAGAGGAAGGATGTAATGGGAAAAAAAGCCAGCTGGAGTTTAATCAGGAGAACCAAAAGAAACCTCTCTCCTCTCCCCGCTGCTTATGCCTGGGGCACTGAGCAGGGCCCAGCACTGACCTGGTTGTGGTTCTCCTCCCCTCCTGTTCCCACTGCAGCTGCCACAGCCCTGGAAAACATGAAAGGCAGCAGCACTCCATGCAAAAATGTCTTTCCAGGAGAGAGCTCTAAGTGTCACTGAGTGAACAGAGAGAGGTAGGAAAAACTGGAAGATCATGCGCAAAACTCTGCCAGTTTCCCTTTCCCTTTGAGAGTCATTGTTGTTTATGTCCCCAGCATCCCCCTCTCTGTTCCTCCCGCTGTGCTGGGAGCCTCAACGCTCTCTGCTTCCCAGCCCTTCCTCCTCCTCTGCCTACGTAGCCATCTACACCTTCTGATGCTCTTTCTGTGAGCGGGAGGATGCAGAGCAGGGATTGACAATGGAGTTCAAAGGCCCTGGGGATCAAGCAGTGACGCTTTCTCGCTGCCGCAGTGACTCCAAGTCTCTGTCTGGTGGTTCCACGCACAGGGCTGTACACCAGTGCCTCTCCCAGACACTGCTATGGTCTCTGCAGGTTGAGACAAAGGCTCTGGCTGTATCTGGAGTCAGCAGCAGTCTTTAACAGAAGGGAATATAGGTTTTCAGCAGAGCTAAAAGCAGCTGGGTGATTTCTGGTTCACACACCAGGCCCAGAGCTCAGCTGCTCTCTGCATGGGCAGGGAGTTTGACTGTGCCAGCAAAATGCACATCGATGCAGCCTCACACAGCGACCCCTCCCACGCAGCAGTGTTGGCTGCCGATGCATTCCCATCACTGGATTTATATCCCAGCAGTGCCCCGGCCGCGCTATTGCTGTTAATAGGTGTCAGCATCAGCACCAGCAGATTTGATGGTCCCCAGGCAGAGCTCATCTGAAGGATAGGGACATTGCAGTGTCTAGGCTGGGGCTGCTCCAGCACAGGATGGGAATAATGGTGAGGGAGTCTGTGGATGGGCTGTCACACTGAGGGAAGGAGGCAGCAGAAGTGGGCTTTATGCAGCAATGCCCAGTGCTTAAGTTTTCTTGCTCTCACACCTGTTTATTTTCCTCTCCTCCACAACAGGTGTCACCTGCAGAGTCTTTGGCACTGCTTTTCTCTTTGGCATGCCCCAGCTTTGCACAGATTAAACGCAAGTGTGGCTGACAACCCCTGGAGTAGCGCTGGGAAAGCATGACAGCACAGAGCACACCATCCCAGGGGCAGCCAAGACAAGTGAATTACTGGGCATCTGGATAAATCCAAGGGGGAATCCAGGGATTGGCCTCAAGCAGGGACAGTATGTGGCCAGAAGCCATGTCACAGCCACACGTAACACCAGGTCATTAGGAAGGAGCAGGACCCCCGAGGCTGCCCAAGCTGTGCAGAGCATGTTTGCACGCAGTAGGAGCTGTGTGTCTCGGAGCACTCTGTGCTCTTGGCATCCTGCTCGGGGCATGGGACAGTCACATCTGATCTAGTGCCACAGCAGTGACCCTCTTGGCATGAGGGTCCCCGTGGCTGTATTAGCTGTTGCTGAACCCATTGCTCAGCTCTCCAGCTCTGCCCTGAGAGTGCTGTCCTGCTGGAGTTGCTTTGCACAAGGCAGGAATCCCCAGTCCTGGATTTCCCTCTGCTTTTGGCAGACGGGCTTTCCTCATACAGTAGAACCCTCAAACACCTACAGGTTCCCTGTGGAGGAAAAATTCCCAGGCCATCTTTGGGTGAATCCTCTGCCTTCTCTGCTCCTCAGCACATCACCCAGTCACACACAGTGACATAGCTGCTTTGCAGGCAGAGAGGGACCTCCAGAGAAGCCTGGAAAATGTGGTCTTCCTGCTCGTTAGATGTCTTCAGGGTGGGAGGATCCTCCACCAACAGCCTTGGCAAACACTGTCTCCCATGCTGGCAGCTGGACCTAGCTCTGTGGTTTCCAGGAGTGGTTTCTGGGGTCTACGGGGAGGTCTTGAAGAAAAGGTAGATTAAGGCTGATGAAGACTGCTGTCCTCTGTGCCTTGCAGTCAAATTCTCTGGGGCCTAACCGTGTGAACTAAAGCAATTTCCAGGATAACAAGGCATTTCTGACCCTGTTTTTGTGTCCTCTCCATTTTGTGTAGATACTCCAGAGTCTAATAAGGAATTCAGGTCAGTGCATTGATTTTCCTATTCTGACAGTTTTTAATAAGGTTTCTCTCTTCTATGCATTCGCTTATTTTCAAGACACATAAGCAATTTTATCTTAGAACTCTCTTATCCTTGCCAAGTTTGGCTGAAAGTGGCTGGTGACTAAAAAGTTATTTATTGGAGGTTTTACGCAGGCCCATGTATTATCAACTATGCAGTCTTGCAAGCATCATTCCCATTGCAAACCATGCTAAAAAGGAGAAGAGCAAAACCTGGTGCAACCATGATGGGGGGAGATGCAACACTATAGTGATGGCAGAGGGGAGGTAGCTCTGACTGCAGGAGAGAGGAAAGAATTACTCTCAGCAGTGCTGCTAAAGCAGTTGGATATACTTGACATGTGCTGGGATGATCCAAAAAACTGCAGTTCTGAGCAAAGGTTGATTTTTCAGGTGTGGCTGAGCATTGTTTTGAATGCCTCCGTGCTACATGCTTGTGTATTTCACAGAGTTTGAACTGGACACACTGTCGGGGTTGCCTGGGAAAACTGGGGCAGGTACAAACCGGTGTGTGCATTTCTGCCAGCATTAGAGCACAAGCTTGTTGTGCCCCAGGGAAGGGCTTCAGGGCTGGACTGCCAAAGTGTCTCAAAGGGTTTGGATGAGAAGGTCTCTGGCAAGTGCTCAGTGTGCCAATGAGAATGGAAAAAGCCCATGGGACAAGTCATCCCCATGACTGCAGTAACTAGGAGAGAAAGTCCTCGATTTTCTTGACAGTGCCCATGTGGACCTTTGGCCACCAGATGGATGCCAGTGAGACCTTTTAGCATGTGGAACTTTTTTCTGTTATTCAGAGTGTAGCAGCTTGGCCAGAAAAACTGCATCCATGTGGGGGAGGGAGAGGCATCTGGGACTCAGTGTGAGCCTGAGCAGCACAGAGATCCTCCTCATGTCCCAGCAAGCATGAAAACGGGGAGAAACACATTGTAAACTGGGAGCCAGATGTTCTGGCTGGGTTGAGATGCACTTACAGCCTCTGAGAGCATCCAGGGCAGAGACAGGGAATTCCTGTGCCCCAGAGATTCAGGGAGAATACAGTAGAAGAAGAGAGCAGGGGAGTGCAAGAGGAGGGAGGATATTCTGGTCACGTATAGTCATGGAGCTGAGGTCATGGGTACCTCAGAGCACTTGGAAATGGAAGTGGGAAAGGAGGAGTGTGTGCAGGTGATCAAGAGCCTGATGAACATTCCCTTCTGGAGAATGTGTGTCACTGCACGATGCACAGCTGGTGGCTGGAATGTGACAGCTATTGAACAGACATGCAGAAGCCGTTAGGAAACAAAGGTAAACTCATGGATTTCTTTAAGCAGTTCTTTTATAAAACAGTGCTGCTGGTTTCTCTGTGGTGTGAAATTCTGTCAGGTTTCCCTCATTTCAGACCCAGTGACACCTATCATTTCAAACATAACTAGGTTTAGTTTAAGACTTCAGGAGTTGGGGGACCCAGTGCATCTCTCTGTAAGTTCTTTAATAGCTAATTTCTTTCTCTGCTTCAAAAAAATGCACTTTATTTTTAAGTCTAAAAATCTCTGTCTGCTCACCTTCATCTTCCATCTACTGGATCTCATTCTGCCTGTCTACTGGATTAAAAAGCCCTCCACTGTTAAAAGCCTTCTCCCAGTGGTAGTACTTAACAGATTACAGTCGCGTCACGTCTTCACCTTCTCTTCATTAAGCTAAGCAGATTAAGCTTCTCTCTGTACTCACTAGAGAGACAGGTTTTCCCAAACACAGACTCACAGTTCTGCTTTTCACCTCTGAAATTGTAGGAGGTTTGTGCAGAGTCAGGGTGCTCTCCAGATGGTTCAGATGACCAGACTAACCTCAAGACATGAGGATAAGGTGTAGGCTGTGTTTGAGAGGCTGAACTCACTTCTGAGGTGCTGATTTGCCAGACTCTGGTCCATGGAGATGAAGCACAGTACAATATAGTCTTGGAGAACTCTCCTCTCTGCTGTATCTTCTTCCAGTATGTATTTACAGGAATTGGAGGTAGAAGAACATTTCTCAACTTCCTCAACTTAGAGCAGCTCCTCTCTGCATCTGGCAGTCCTTGGGTTAATCTTGCACTTAGAAGTTTACTGGTTTGCAGAAATTTCCCATTTACTTCTTGTGTGCACTTCGTTAAGGATAGGCCCATATGTCCTGTCTGCTCATCTAGTATGAAGAGGATTGACACAAAGGAATGGTGCCATCCACAGCCTGATCATATTTGGCATCCTTGAATTTGGCAGAGGCTGTGGAGCTAGCTTAAAAAAGAAGAAAGAAGAAAAAACTGTAAGATGCTGTCAACTCTGCTTTCCTAAATGGTTTATTAGAAAGTACGCTGGAAGAATCTGCTCAGCATTTTTGTGATTTGATCAAGAGCACCCAGGAGGGAGGAGTGAAGCAATCTGGAAGGAATAAGAATTGATCCAAAGCTCAGCCTGAAACTTAGTGGTAGTTGGTAAGTTTGAGCAGCTTCATGTAACTGTTCCCATTGCTGCTTTCATGATCTCTTACCTTGCTAACACTGGGACCTGATTTCCACATAACAGGACTGCTCTAAAGCCAGGACGTGTTATGCCTGACCAGACTCACCAAGTCTTGAAGAGGATCTCTGCCTCTGCACTTCTGGCCAAGCCGCACTCCTCAATCACAGGTTTCTCCCTCAGTGTAAATGCACAGTTTCTCGTCTTGGCAGTCTGAGGACATTCTGTCATTGCTGCCATCCAGGAGCAGTGGGTGGGATAGGCCTCTGAGTTGGGGACTGAAGGATGTTCAATCCTGTGTCTTTGCATGATGCTTTGTTATGTTGTCTATAAAGCATGAATTCCTTTAGTAGCTGATTTGGTTTTATGTGCTCAGATTGTTTTGTGTCAGGTCCCCAAAGCCTTTCCTGTCCTCTTTTCTCTGGTTTGTGGAATAAGGAAAGGGATGTCCACCTTTGCCAAGGACTGAAGGGTCCTCAAGACTCAGAAACCCTCAATGGGACACAGAAAGATTTAGTGTGGGACAAGACTGAGCAGAAAACAGCTCCAAGCTTTAGGGGGAGTAGGAAGAAAAGTAATTATTGGAAATGACCCCAGTGTCACCACAGTCTGTCTGCTGCTTGGGAACCCTTCCGGTCCAGACCCAGCAGTCTGCCTGGAGCAGTGTTACTGAGTTAAGGATCTCTGGTCCCCAGAGTGATGGAAAAGCTTGTGTTTATCTCAAGAAGCTTGCTTTCAGTCAGAATGGCAGTGACTGTTCTCACTGGTGGGAATGAAAGTTCTCATGATGCTTCTGGAAAGGGCATCCAAACAAGTGTCTGGGCCACTCAGCAGGCTGGGGAAATCACTGCTTCTGTCATCTGCCTAGGTCTCCCCTCAGAATTATGAAATTGTGGTAGGTTTGCCAACACCAGTGGCATTGATGGTAATTTACTACTTTTAGTGGCAGTCTAGTTGCCTCCCTGCTTTGGGCTCTAATCTCCCACATTTCCAGTTACCTATGTGGACACCTCCTCTCCATGTGTCAAGTAGGTGAGTTGTGCATTGAGCACTACATTTGATGCCTTTATGTGGCACCAGACTTTCCAGAACAACAGGACTTGTCCAGAGGAAGAATCTGCTTTCCCAGGAAGGTGATATGGTGGTGGTTGATGATGAAGCTTAGCAGATAAGGGTACATATTAATTGTGAAATTGTGCAAGTGATGGGGACCCAGTTCCCCTTCTGTCCTGTGGAAGGTCTTAGGTAGCAGATACACTCAGTTACAATGTTCAGACTAAAAATAATTAATCCTTATGAATGCTGAGAAGGAGTTTAAGGAGACTCCTGTCTTTTTGGGTATAAATCCTAGCTAAATGCATTCACCAGTCAGTCAAACACACAACACTGACTGCATTTCATAGCAAGCAAGGAGATTATTAGCTGGCTGGGCAGGGAGAGTGGATCAGAGTGCTGACCTTTTGAAGTCAGTGCCCCTGTGGTTGTTAAAATATCCCCTCAATATCCCCCTGAACTTCCACAAAACACACATGGATAGGATGTTTAACTATTTGTACTTAAAGTCATGGGTGATAACTTCAAGCCTCAGGAATGCTAATCCCATTCAAGACTACAAAAGGAACTGTGCAACACTGAGGAAATCTCCCATGCAAAGATTGTTTTCTATGCAGCAATCATGGGTGTTCGCTGTGTAGAATCATAGAATGGTTTGGGTTGGAAGGGGCCTTAAAGATTTCAGGTTTCCAACCTTACTGCCATGGCCAGGGAGACCTACCATAGACGAGGTTGCTCAATGCCCCATCCATCCTGGCCTTAAACATTGCCAAAGATGGGGCATTCACAACTTCTCTGGGCAAAATATACATGTACGGGTTCACATTTCTTTTCGTACCTTAAAAAACAAAGAACATGAGAAGGTTGGGAAAACATAGTCTATAAAACTAAAGGATAATGAAAAAAGGAAAAAAATCCCAGAATTATGTGTAACTGAGGAAAACCTGCATGCTCTTCAGCTGTCTTCATTTCTGAACACTTTCAGAATAAGCTCCAGAACTGCAGTCCCCACACTGCTAGCAGAGCCCAAGCCATGGCTGGTGCATAGTGTTTTTGGCTTATCAGGGGCAGGAAAAGCCTGATGGAAGGACAGACTGGCTTGGTGGGCTGCTACTGGAATGCTCTACTGAAATCTGCTGATGCCATGAGGATCAGAGGCATCGTGTGTGGAGAGAAAAATGAGAACCTCAGCTTTGGGTCGCTCTGCATAAAAAATTACATGGAATGTATTTAGAGGTACAGGAATAACAACTTGGACTTTCAGTGTTACAGCTGGAAAGGGCAGTGCCAGACCTAGCAGGCTGGGTGTTTCATGCAGAGACAGGAAAATCATGACCAGGGCACTGGCAAGCTCTCCTGGGGAGGCCTGGGCAGAGGAGGATTTCTGGGACAGTCACAAGCATGGAGAGGTTGGATGAGAGGAAGACGCCAGCCATGTGTTCAGCTTAAGAAGGCAAAGTCTGAAGGAGAGATGCTGGGCTAGTCTAGCTCTGCTAGGTGAGAGATGGCAAACCACAGCATGAAGGAGCAATGTCCACTAGCAGTCAGCGTGGTTCTCAAAGGAGAAAAATTCAGAAACAGCCTCTCAATAGGAAAGACATGAAGAAAAAACTACTTCAAAAAGCCTGGGTCATTTACTTGGGATTGATGCTTGCCTTGGAGTCATGCAACTTTATCTATCCAAGTTCAAAGTCTCCCCTATAAAAACAGTCAGTTCAGAAGAGTTTTGTGTAAATCAGCCACCATTTTATATCCCATAATCTGTAACCCTACTATTCTTCACACACCCAAAACTTATTTTCCAAAAATAATAAATTAGGTGCCTACAAGTAAGAAGAAGGTGGCATGAAACTTTAGCTGGAAGAAAACTTGAGATTCCACCAGTAGGTATACAATTCTATATGTACAGTTTATTAATCCCAGCTGGATTTGTTTGTTTTTGTCATTTGAGACTCATTCACTAGCAAACTAAAAATAACTTTGAACTTATGACTATTTCATCATCTCTGGTTTCTTCTCCCTGCTCAAAAACTAGAACTATAAATCAGACAGTGCATCTTTTAATCTACATCTAGTTGATGAAACGGGTCCTAATCAGAGTAAAGCCTCCTTTGAACTCAGAATGTTGAATCTGGGCAAGGTCTAGATCTCTACACACACTCTTCATCCCACCTAAGTAGCCAGGTCAGCTGTCAGGAGGCAGAGAGAGGAGTTTCGCTCTGGTCCAGCTCCTGCTCTCATAAGCTGCAAGCAGAGACATCCTGACCTTGTCTTGGTTTTGTCTCATCTCTCATGGCCTTGTGGAGAGATGAGGGAGAAGATGTCAATCATTCAGGTCAGTATTTAAACTTCCACTCACTGTCCAGCTGGTGGCTGTCCAACATGGCTGTGTGAGGACAAACCCAACTGGTCAGCAGGCAGCTGGGATTGGCAGTGGCTGTAGCTCTTCACCTGTAGCCAGTGCAGGCTCCTCAGAGGCACTGACATCGTACCTGAGCCATCTGTGCCAGGCACTGCAGCCTCTCCAGCAGCCGAAGTTACCAGTACACCTAATGCTCTCTGCTAGGAAAAGGCTCTTCCCAGGAGGTGCAGCTGGGAATCAGGCTCTCCTCCTGAGCCTGACTGACAAACAGCAGGCTTTCCAGCTGGTGTTCAAAGGACTAAGAGCAACTGTGTTTTTCCACTGAGAAATTGCAAGGTCCACTTTAAACGGGTATCTTCAGCTTTCCTGAAATCTCTTGAAAACATGGAAAGTAAAAGGTAAGACTGTGGTTGGGGTGCGTGGTCTCTATGAAAAACAGTCCCCTGTAGCCCCACACTATTTGTCAGACCCCTCCACCTAGAAATGTCCACAGCCCCACAAATCAGGGTCTGGAAAAGGTAGCAGGAGGGCAGCTGAGCACAGAGGAGTCTGGCAATGCTTGCTGGTCCATCGCAGAGTGACTGCTTCGCGTTTCTCCTTCACTCAGAAGAGGCTGCTGGCCTTCAGCAGCCCCAAAGCAAATTTGGTACACAATTATTCCTTCAGCCTTCTTATACAGTAGGACTCTTCAAATGCTCCTCACTCACTGTTCTTGTGTGACATCCTTTCTCCTGGTCATAAGAGACTGTGCTTAAGACTGCAGCTCCTGCTGGGGCTTTCCAGCCTGCTCCTGCCCTGCTGGCACTGCCTTCCTAGGGAGCAGCAGACTTCATGCACAAGCTGCTTGGTTCCCCATCAAAAACCAGTTCCCAGCCTGCTTTGTCATGGCCACAGTGGAGGTAGAAAGCCTCCCTCCAGTCTTGAGTGAGCCCAGGAGAGGGCCTTCAGCTCTTCAGAGCCAAAACCACAGTGGGTTTGAACACACCCTCCCTGAGCAACCTGCCCTGAGACCATGCTGTGAAGAAGCATAAATTACCCAGCCAGTAATGCCACCTGCACAGAGACCATTAAATGACTCACTGGGCTTTTCTGCCAGTTTGTTGGGGGTTTTTAAATGTTTTTACTATTATTTAGCTTCCAAAAGCATTTTTTACATCCTCTCATCTGCTTTTAATGGATTGCATTTAGTTTTCTTTTTTCTTTTTTTTTAACCCAAGATTAAGGCATTATTTTCTGTTTTTAAACCTGGGCTGGTCAGTAGCTTTGTCAAAGTATTTGGTGTGTCTGAGGTTTCTTTTCCATGTGTGTTAGGGAGAGCAGGACGTGAAGCAAGAATAGACGTCTTACAATTATTCACTGTGCTTGCCATGAAAACCATTCCTGTTTGAAATGAAGTCTTGTTATCTCAAACATGCCTCTTACGTCTGTGGTGGCAGCTGCCAGAGAAAATGCATTACTCTTCCAGCTTGTGCAGTGAGGTTGTGGTTCTGTGTGTGGGAAGGGAGGAGTGTTTTTTCTGGAAGGACTCTTTACCCAAGTGCAGATGCCTTTCCATCACAAAATTTCTGCTCCTGGGATGACGGACACCAGGAGAAGAGAATATGGAGTTTGTTCCTCAGGAAAGCATGGGGAAGAGCAATTGAGATGAATGGTGTGAGCACGTTGCATTTTTAGGCAGACTCTGCTGTCACTCAGCTCCAGCTAAGGCTAACATGCTTTTCTGGTGGAGCAGAGGGCCTCCAAGAGGAGCAGCACAGCCCGCACTGCCCACCTACACAACAGCATATCAAGGTCTCAATCCCATCCTTTCCCAAAGTCTTCGCCAGCTCTGGAGATGGAGGCGTGTGTGGATGAGACGGTGCCTCTCAGAGCAGCTCTCCAAATCACGTCATGGGAGAAAAACAAGGAATACAGGCAGGATGGAGGCAAGAGGGAGGCAGGCAGACTGGAAGGGTGAGCCCAGAGTCAGGCAGGGGAGAGGAGAGTGGTAGGATCCTGGGAGCAGAGGCAAAAAGAGAGTTCGATACCATCATCAAGCCGGGAGGATCAGGGGAAGAGCATGGACATCCCAAGAACTGTGTGTGGCTGTGCTGGAATGTGTGGGTGTATTTGCTATCTGACAGAGATTGCACAGCATCTTCATCATCCCTATCTAATATATTGATTGTGATTAATGCCATTACATGGTGTATCTGATTAATTAACAATGGCTTCCCACTTGCGACTGCTCCTCGCCCAGAACTGCGTCAGCTCTTACCCAGCAGATGCTGGCACTGGTATTGCTGATCCCGACAGTGGGCTCCCCACTGTGGCCAGGGTACAAACAGGAGGGCTGGAGGGGATGCACAAAAGCACCCCATGGGTGACAAACCAAGCTTTGTCACGGGGAGAGTAGGGTGGCTCGTGACAGCAGAAATTACAGCAAAGGGGAGGATGTTCGTCTGGTCAGATGGAGCAAGAGGTTTGGAGAAGTCAGAGTTGCCCGTATGCAGGGCCTCACAGCCCCAGTTGCCATCTCTCCTTGTGACATTTCTCTCATGGATGGTTTTTGATAGCTGATAACCTGTTTCCATGACAACCAGCCTCTGTTGTGACATCGGTCTTGAAACAAGCTCGGGCTGATGTTTTGAAAGTTCTGCATGTCTCAAGCAGTCAGAGGGCTGCCTTTGTGCCCTCCATTCATTGCTGGCAGGCCTCCGAGGCTGGGAGGAGGAGGCTAAAGTTTCCCTCTAATGAGGGCAGTGGGTGCCTGGCTACATTTTTATGCATTAGTGAACCAGAGAGAGATTAAAGGGTAGAGGCTCCACTAAAGGATTAGCAGATTTGGTTATTCAACTATCTCTTTAAATTATTATCCCTAATTATAAGTATGATGAAAGTCCGCTTGGTGAGGGATTAGAAGAGAGCCAGATGCAGCTCTTGCGGCTCTTGTGCTAGAGCCTGGCTCTGAGGAAGAGCTCTGTGTTGTGCTTTTGTGTGCTCCACTCTGGTCTTTCTTGCCTGGTTGGAGAACAGCTCCCTTAGAGGGGAGCTGGGGCCCTGGTGCTCCCTTTCCTCCCCCCTGAACCCGGTGAGATGTCCCATGGGGAGGAGAAGCCAAAGGCAAACAGGACCCCCGTCTCCTTTTTGGCTCTTCACCGTCTCCATTTGCTTTCATTTCTGACTGCACATGGTTTCTTTGCCTTCCCACATCACAACACGATCAGAGTCACACCATTGCTTCCAAAACCCTTTGGGGTCCTCACATATGCTCCAGGCAGAAAAAGTATTAGTATTAGTATTTTAAATCCACACAGTCTTTGCTGCAGACAGATCTTCTGCTTCTGTGACATTATTTTCACTTAAAGGGCTCCAAAGTGGTGTGCAAAGGCAAGGCTTGGGATCCTGCTGATGGAACTCATCGTGGGAAGGGAAGAAAGTCACTGCCACCGAAGGTGCAACAGCTTACATGGGGCCAGACATTCAAAGTGCTCTGGAAAAGGGTGAGCTGAAGGACAGGAGCTTCTTCCTAGGAAGAAGGCTGAAATTTGGGCAGGAAACAGGAACTAACTCACCTATGCCTGTAAAGTTCACATAGGTTTTAGGCTATTTTGGGTGTTACTTTGTGGGTGCTGAACCCCAGTTTTCCTGGCAAGCTAGCTTACTCTTTGCTGGCAGCCTGCAGGGTCTGGATTGAGGGTCTGCCATGATGTAGAGCTGAGCATTTGGGACCAGAAGAAGGTCTAAGATCAAGGGGTTGAACTAATTAAGCTCAAACATCCTCTTGGGAAGGGGGAGAAGCAGCTGGCATCCATGAGCCTGGGTTATCCCAGGGTCTTGGAGGTACTAATCCCATGGGAAGAGCAGACCTTGCCAGCAACTGGGAGAGAGACCTTACAGCCCTGTGTGAACCATGCCTCAGGACAGCTCTTTGGGAGCCCCACACCCAGCCGCAGCAGTCTGGGTTCTCTTGTAGCTGTGGTGTTGTGCTACAAATTTGATTGAATAATTTCTTTTTGGGGGGTTGGGTCTTTGGGGGTGGGGGAGAGTAAATTGCTGGCAAGAATTCAAAACACAGCAATTAATAGGCTTAAAGTGTCATGTTTTACAAGACTGTGTGCACAACTTATAATAATGGGAATTGTAATTATAAGTTCTCCCAGCTGACAGGGAAGGCACAGCTTTGAGGGTTGGAGTGCCTTATCCAGCCTACCCCACAGCATCTCTTTGGGATGAAGAAGAAATGAGCTGCAGAGCTTGGGAATGGCATTATTTTAAGGAACAGTTGTTACATAGGCTCCTAGAGGAAGTAGTAGTTCCTGAGTAGTTCCAGGTGGGGATTGGAATCCACATCCAAAATGGACATCACTGTCACTGCCAAGGTCACAGGACTTGAAGTTATGTGCCAGTAACCGCCCTGGTATTTACCCCCAAACTGTGGTAACTGTGGCTTTGCTGAGCTTCTTGCTGAGCACAGAGGAGAAGGAGATCAGAGGAGAGATGAGAAACTCAGTGGAGCTGTGTGCTCTGCCAGCTTGTGCATCTGGTGGAATAAGACTGCATGACATGCAAGAAGCTCTGTGGAATGGGGGCTGCAGTGTGGTGAATTGAAAGGGCTCCATGTACAGGGCTGGAGCCAGTGCCCCAGACATCTGCCCACCTCTGCCACTGCCCTGTCCACAAGGCATGGTGACTCCATGGTCCCTGTGTCAAATCCAGTTTAGGAAAGAATTTCTTCTTTGTTGACTCTGAAACTCATAGCAAGGACAGCCAGCACAAAGGCCTCACAGGAAAAACAAAAACAACACAGGTGAGCAGTTCATCAAAGGGGGTTTATTTCCTATTGTCAAGGAAAGTTGGAAAGCAAACCTCCTCCAGCTCCTGATGTGCCCACCTTCGTGCCAGGCTGCCCTGTAAAATCTCTGCCCACAGCCAAGACTGGTCTGTGCAGTTCTTGCTCCTGCACCATTCCAACCTGGACCTCTTATGTCATGTTTATGAGGTGCTGGTGGAAGCCTGATTCATAGCTCTCAGCTGAGGGGCTGGGACTGCACCTAATGAAAAGCAGGAGTTAGGAGCAAATGTTGCCTTGGATGAGTTGGTCAGAGTGTGATGTTAATTACACCAAGGTTGTGGGTTCAATCCCTGTATGGGCCATTCACTTAAGAGTTGGACTCGATGATCCTTGTGGATCATCTTTCCAGCTCAGAATATTCTGTAATTTTGAGATTAGTTTTTACAGTTTTATGTGGGTTCTTCACCTAGATTTATACCCCTGTCCAGTCCTATTCTGTGTCTGGGGATTACTGCTGTAAATAATTAATAAATAAGTGGAAACCTGGGCTGGGATCCCTGCATTTAAGCAGAAATACACTCCCTTTTGGACTAATTTTCTGGTGGCTGGAAAGGAACAGGACATCTCCAAACTCCCTGACCTTTAAGCTGAGGGGTTTTTCACCATGTTTCAGCAACAGCATTCAAAGTCACCCTCTTGCTGCTTTAAATGGTTCACAGCTTGCAGGGCCTTAAATGAGTTGTGTATTGTGAAGAATAAATTACATCACAGTGTGTGCAATTGGCTCCAGCCGAAACATGAGCCCTCCTTTTCCTGAGTCAGCGAGTTCTCCCAACTAACTTTTAAGGCCATTAATGTTTAAATGTCACCTGCACAGAGGACCTGTGACCCTCTCTTTTGAATGCTGAGGTCAATCACTACCTACAGAATGCCCACAGAGCAATAGGGATTTTAGTTACTCACACTCTCTCCTTTTGCAGGGAGATTATTTGTTCACAGGAGTTATGGTTGGGGGTCTTACGGGGGAATGCAAAGTATGCCAGGAAGATGAAGTATGTGATGGCTGGAGCTCTGTAGTTGGTCCTGAGTCCTGGGTTTAACTCTTAAGTTCACATTTAGTCCCCGAACCATCTGTCCTTCCCATGCCTGAGTTTCCTCAACAGTAAATTGGAGACAGTGGTCTCCCTACCTATGAATCCTGAAAAACAACTCATATGAGAGGGGTTATACTCTCAATGTGTTGCTAATAAATACTGCAATACGAATCTTTCGGTAGCCTTACATATAATTATATACCCTCCTTAATTATTGAACAGCTGCTTTAATAAAACATGCAACAAATAATTCAAAATCTATTCAAAGAAAAAGATGTGCAAAAATTCTTCCTGTAAATATGTGCAAAAAATAATTTGCGTATTGTTTAAAAATCAGAGCAGTCCTTTGCTCTATCTATAGAGAATAATTGAATAGAAAAATATTGAAGTTAGTAAATAGCAAATTAATAATTCACGTGGTATTTACAGTCACAGTACACTATGTTTTCCACCAAGTGCATGTTCTCTTTTTGCCAATCGACCAAAGGCATGCTGCAATCTAAGACACTGTGTCTGGGCACTTCTGTGAACTGTTTGGTGGCAGGGGGATGCTGCTGTGAGTGAAATGTCAAGTCCAGCTGACACTGGGGTCTGTGAAAGCCTGCCAGGATGGAAAGCCAACCCCTGTCTAGAGACCTGCAACATTTCAGCTCCAGATCCACACAGTGACCTCATTTGCATGATCTGCATCCTGGTCCTGTTATCACAGACTGAATCCAGTTTATGGCACACAAATGCATTGATTTTGTATTATTTTTCTTGCTCCTAGCTCTGCAGTGGTCAGTTTTGGAGATGATTGTCCTATGTTAACATTAATTCTTCTTTAGAATTGTCTGAAAATCTTTTGACTGGCCCATACCAAAATCTGTGTGTTGCACAGGAAAAATAAAATGTCATTCAGGGTTCTCTTTTTAAGAGGAAATGGGGGTAGAGCATAAATGTTGCCACAGACCTCCTGTGGGATTTTGGTGAATCACTCAGAGCCAACCTGGACTGTCACTACAGTGTGCAAATTTGGGGGAAAAGGGAAAAAATGCTGATTGCCTGCTTTGCTTAGCCCCCCACCTGTGTCCGTGGGGAGCAGTGCTGAGGTGAGCACCTTCAGTACTCACATACTGGGTGCTCAGGGCTTCACAGTGTTGAGTCACTGCTGCAGGGGGGTTGAAAGGAACTGCTCTTTGCAGAAACATGAGATGGTGTTTCTGGAGGAGCTTCGTGGACCACCAGGTTATGCCCCCAAAGACAGCCCCATCCAGCAGTGGGGCATCACTGCTTCATCCTTGTCCCCAGCCATGACAGGGAGAAGGTGTCCTCACACTTCACACACACAGTGGTGCAGGAGGGGACATCCCAAGGGCAGCGATGGATCAGCCTCCACAGGCAGCTGGGACCAGGCTGGGAGATGTCAGAGTCATAGTTTGGATTGGAAGGGAGCTTTAAAGGTCATCTAGTCCAACCTCCCTGCAATGAGCAAGGATATCTTCACCTACATCAGGTTGTTCAGCCTCATCTAACCTGACCTTGAACGTTTCCAGGGATGGAGCATCCACTGCCTCTCTGGGCAACTTGTCGCACTGTTTTACCACCCTCACCATAAAAATGTCTTCCTTATATCTAATGTAAATTGATCCTTCTTTAGTTTAAAACCATTAGCCTTTGTCCTGTCACAATAGCGCCTGCTAAAAAGTCCCAATTTTTCTTAAAGGCTTCCTTCAAGTACTGGCAGGCTGCAGTCTGGTCTTTCTGGAGCCTTCTCTTCTCCAGGCTGAGCAACCCCAGCTCTCAGCCTGTCTTCATAGGAGTTGTGCTCCAGCCTTCTGATCATCCTCAAGGAACTACTCCGGACTTGTTCCAGGACATCCATGTCCTTCCTGTGCTGGGGACCCCAGAGCTGGATCCAGTACTCCAGGTGGAATCTTATCTGCTTGCACCTGTCTGCATCTCTACAAGAGACTGAAGTCTGAGAGTCAGACTGATCTAATGAGGGCAACCCTCCAGGGGAGGTTTTAGACCTGAATTCAGCAGCTTTTGGGTCACTTTGGTTCAGATCAGCTCCAATATTCCACTTCTTCTAATGGCACTGCCCAGGGCACATCTCTAGAGTTTGGTGCATTTAAAAGTACTAACTAAATCTAGGGAGAGAGGGCCTTTTCAGAGGCTCTTTGAAAAGGTTTTTCTAAGGTCTAGATTTATGTTGTGTCCCTTCCCTTTTTTCAGATCCGATGCTTCAGTGCTGCCTGACTTCTCAGGGGGTTTATCCCCAGTGTGGTCAAGTATTGCTTTCTTTTTTGAAAAAACAGAGCATTCACAGTATCCAAGCACTCATGGGACTGGAATCATGAAATAATAGTGCTTTTTCCATGCTAGATCACTGGTCTAAATCCTGGTCAGTGAACGCCCATATAGGGTGGTTCTGTCAGGAGAAGAGCTGAACTTTGTTTCTGGGCCATAGCCCCAAATGACGTGGTTTTGCAGGAGGAAGATGTTGAGATGTCCTCACAGCTATGTGTTAGTAGGGCTGGGTTGGAGTCAGGGAGTTTTGGTTAGAGGGGAACAAGTGGTAGGTGACTCTCCAACATGGGCCATGCTCAAGGGAAGGCCAGGAGCAAGGGAACTAGCCTTCAACCTGGAGTTTGGAGCAATAAAGCCAAAAGGATGGAGGTGTCAGTGCTGAGCAAGGAAGAAGGAGCTGCATTGACACAACTCAGACATCACCCCCAGGGTCGCATCTGGATCCTCTGATGAGGGTGGGGAGTTAGTCACTGAAGATCTGCATCAGGGGTTATTTTTTCAATCAGGATCCTCCCATTTCCCCACTCTTTCCTCCCGGGGGGCCCTGACTGACAGCTCTCCAGCAGGGATCCGTGCAGCACTGCCAGTCATTCATTATTGCCAGAGATGTTACGTGCTCAGTGCAGCCGCTGGTGGGGCTGCAAAGGAGCGGAGGGTGTCAGAGGGACAGGAGGTACGTTTTACTCCATCCATCATTTCCCTTCCTTGCTGGGGCTTGCGTGACTTCATATCTGACAAAAACAGGGGTGTTATCTCCAGCTCTGTGACCAGATTTTAATGAGGCAATTCTTTTATTTCTGCTCTACATTTATTGAACGCCTGGATGCAGAGACATTGCACGAGGATTAAAGCATTATCAAACCTGCCAGCAGTGGCAAACTGGAGCTGCCTCTGTGTCTTCTGTCCCAAATCTCCTACAGAGACTGACAGCACCTTGCCCAGCCCACAGTCATGAATTTCAGCAGGGGATGCTCAGGTGGTTTGGGTCAAAAGTTGCTCATGAAAACCAACTTCCTACTCTTGAGGTTTAAGGCTATAAGACCACAGAGCATAACAGGCAGCCAAGGTTTCACAAATGTTGCCTTGCTGTCCATCCCATCAGCTGAAGGGTCTGGGTACAGGTTATGACTGGAGACTCCACCACAGGATCTTCCATAGTGAGGGCTGGTGGCACTGAGTGTAGAGCTGTGCTGAAGCACACACTGATGCCAGCAGGAACTGGCCTTAGACTGCCTCAGATGGAAGCAGGGAACATGGGTTATCCTGATGGTGCAGCATGGATGTGTCATCTCCATCCTGGCCAAAACAGCTCTTTTGATTCATCTCTGTGCATGCATTTTTCTTAGACATTCACATTAGGGAAAACAGAGGCAAAGGAGATGATGGGATCCACATGGCAACACCCATGTTCAGTCCTCCATCCTGTTCCACATTTTTAGATCCCATCATCTCTTAACCACCTGCTCAGGTGAGGTCCTCAGTCATGGCCTTGCCTTGGTTGCAGGGCAGTGCCTGGACAGAAGTGCTGCAGGGTTTGTTTCTCCTGGTACCCCTGCAGTTGTGCACTCATGGGAACAGTCCTGGTATTGTCCCATTCTTCAGGTCACACACTGTCTCCAGTTAGGGTCTGACTGTTTATGGAAGCCTTATCTGTTCTACCACCCAAGTGGAACTTTCCCTTTTTTTCAAGGGGATGCTCTACTCCTGTATAGTTTTATTTACATCTTTATATCTGCATAATTATCTCTACTCCTTTATATTTCTTTTTAGAGATAGATTCCATTTCTGCCATGAGTAAGGACCCTTTTCTAGGTCTTTGGCATGTACTTATATATTTAGCATCTGCTTCATGCTAATGCTGCTGTGCTCTTTGCTCATGAGGACACTAAAAGAAGAGCTGAAGTGACATGTAGATTTTTCTTTTTTGTTCTCTAAAAAATATGAAGTGCATTATTCACAGTAAAGATATATTTAAATCAACCAAAACAGAAGACTGTCTCCCCTCTACATACATATAATGCAATTTCAAATACAATTTAAAAATAAGGAGTTATGCCCATAAAAGCTAATTCTATTAGTGTAAGCGAGACATCAACTAATCAAAAATATTTTTGCATTTGCACAAAATTTAAATTCTAGTCAATGTGATTGTGCAGCAAAAAGACTAAAAATACCACATCTCAGATTTTTTGAGGCATAATTTCTGCCACTGAGATCAGAAATTTCCAGGTGTTCAAGGGAAGATGAGCACACTGCACCCCGAGTACCTTCAGAAACATCTAGAACCCAAGCACTCTCCGCATGGATCAATAACAGATATGGCCCAGAGAGGGAGTGGCAAGACTAATTCATGTGCTGTGGATGGTTAATGGTCCTCTCTTACCTGTCTTGACTTTTCCCTAAACCAGGAGCTCAGGGAGCCTAGCTCAGATGGAGAGTCTGCACGGGAGCACTGCACAGTAGATGTGATAAATCCCACACTCTGTCTCTCAGTCAAACTGTTTCTCTTGCTGTCACTGCCTTTCTCAATGTTCCTCTCCATTTCAGCTTATAAAAAAGGCTGATGTTGCTACTATCTATAGGTTATGCAAATGAGACATTTTTCCCCAAAAAATACACCACCTTCCTTTGGTGTGTTTCTAGAAAGCAAGAAGTTAAATAACTAGTTCACCTTGGCTCAGCAAGTGAATGGTAGTGGAGACTTTAGGGTAGAAAGCTATAAAATCCAGCATAAAGAACATGGAACAGTTAATTACTCATCACTGCTTCCAATACAAGAGCCAGAGGGTGCCCAGTTACCAGATCAAAAAGCAGAACAAGGAAGCACAATGCATCAGCTGGGCAGCTCCTTGGGATGTTGCAGGAAAAAAAAAAAAAACAATAAAACACCTGAAAGAGGGATTAGGAGTTACTAAACTCAGTGGTCCAGAAGCAGCTTCTTTCAGTGAGCTCTGGTCTGACCCTGTTCTTACAAAGGCTGTGGCTGTGAAACATTAACCCCAACCACTGCTGCAGCCCCAAGAGGGACACTAATTAAAACACTTGAACAGTGCAGCACAAACTGTGCCCAGGAGTGATGGGAGGAGATTCAACAGATATTGGTGGCCTTAGAGGCAGTATCATCTTCTGTCAGCAAAGGGGCCCAGCTGGACTCTAGGAAATGGGAAGCTGATCTGCTCCACAGCCTCAGGAAAACCATTTCCTTGGTATTGTTCTGCCTCTGCTCTGTCTCAGTAATATGATTGTCACCTCTGCAGGGCAGGCACAATCTTTTACTGTCTGTCTGTTCCATTCTTGGGAGAAATCAGCCCATCTCTAAGGCAGTGCCTCTCATTGTGCTTGCAATAGAGACGCAAATGGGCAATAATTATGTCTATTCTGGAAAAAAAATAATCCATTCCACTGTGTATTTTACTCTGCATATTTGAAGCTGTTCCATTTACAGACACCCTCCATGTGTCACTCCACTTACAGACTCTGATGCAGATGGTCCAATTATTTATTAATCTGGTTTTAAAATATCCTCAGCATGTTTCAGCAGGAGACACTTTCTTCAAGGTCCCAATTTCAGCAGAGTCAAAAAGAGGTTTCCTGTTGAATTTGCTGGAGGGCAAGATTGAGTCTTCTTTTGTCCTTTCTGACCTTCCCTTTCACATACTACTAACATCTCTTAGACCTGGGAGAAGCATTTATTCTTGTGGTGCATTCATATTTTTTAAATGTCTGAAATTGAAGGGATTATGTCGTAAATCTTTGCCTGCATCCCTAGAGTGCTTTCATACTCTCACAAGCCATGGCAACATGGATGAGAAAAAGCATAAAAATTTATGTGAATTAAGTGTTAAAGAGCTGGGTTGGTTTTTTTGTTTTGTTTTTATCCTTTCTGCCACATGTCGCAGAAGATTCAGAACATCTGGGATGTTGGCTGCAGGCCTGAATGAACTAGTTTTGGTGGCAGCCCCTTGGATTTTGCCCTCCCTCTGTACGATTGTGTGAGGCTGACCAGGTTATTAATCCAATCCAGACATCAGAGCTGAATGAGGCATCACCATGACTCAGGGTTTTCCCTTGCTGGGACATCGAAGATGTCTCACTGCAGAATAAGCCACCAAACTGGTCACCAGCCACATTCATGGGCTACACTGAAACCCAAAGGCCAAATTCACCAAGCCATGGGGGATTTCAAAACTCAGCTGGGGGATTGTGCCCGTCCTCTGCAAAAACAGGTGCTAGGAAATGCATTCACCACCTTGTTGCTTTCCTAGCACTATTATTTGAGTACTGCTGCTCATGTGCTCAGGGAGGTGATGCACCAAAGGGATCCAGAAAGCTCCTCAAGATCTCGGCCTGCAACCTCCCACTGGATTCACAGGATGAGGTCTGAAAATAGCCATAGACCTCAAAAGATGACAAGCAGAAATTAACACACTCCAGACTTCCCTCTTGTGCATCCTGTGAACCTGAGGTCATGGCGTGACTCTGCCATTGCCACAGCCAGCCTGAGCACACCTGGGAGAAGGACTGCCTTGTACTGAAGGACACCAAGGGTATTTTAAAGGTCTGCACCTCTGCCTACAGTTCAGTGCTCTGCCCCACATGCAGGAACAGCTGGAGGCAGAGAGGAACAGAGCAGCAGATTTCCCCAGGACAGCTCCTTATTTGACCTCATATCCTGACCTGCCTCTCAAAGGTACCCATCATTCAAATCACATCATTGCAAGATTAAGTTCCCTTTTGTTGCACCAAGCGAGTAAATTTAGAAACAGTTAATCAGTATATTTGTCTTATACCAATTAAATTATTATGCAGCAAACAAGGTTTTCCGGGAATAAAACTATTATTGTGGAAAATGAAAGGAGATGTTTGTTTAATGCCCTTTTGTAATGAATTGTTTGGACAATGCAGCTTTTGAACTGATGAGCAGGAAGCATAGGATTTCTGCCATTAAAGAGAAGATGAAGTCTCCCCAGCACTCCCCTCTCCCAGCTCTGTGGGTTAGAACATCACTGAGTGCCTTGAGCCTTGGAGGGAAACGCGGACAAGAGGGACACTGAGGGCTCTGCTTTACTGAAGGAAATCTTCAGCTTATCTGGGCTTTTGCTGCTGTGCTCCTTCATGATTTTCTTTCATATTTTTGGCTTTTTGTAGCTAGGGTTTCCCATCCTTTAAAGACCCTTTGGCTTTAGGAGTAACTTGTGAGGCTTCCACCTCAAACAGGCTGGTCTCCAGTATATGCCTTCTGGTACGAATAATATTCCTGCACTTGCTGCTGTAAAGTCCTACACACATCAAAAGCAGAAAGATGATGGTTCCTTGTGACTGATATCTCTACCCCTAGAAAAGGGAGAAGGTAAATGAGCTCCTTCAGGAAGTCTGGGATCTGTGTGTCTATAACACAGACTTGGTGTTGTTGCTGCATATACAGTGATTTTGTGTGACCAGAGTGCTTCTGGGCTGAAAAAGACAAATGTGATCCTGCAATACAGTGGAAAACAGGATCTCCCTACTGTTCTCTGCAGTATTGATACCTGTGTCTGGCTGCAGGCAGGGCTGGGCCAGGATAGCACAGGGAGCACACCACCTGTGCTTGGAGGGCTGTGTCAATCCAGAGATTGTGCAGAAACAGGCTACACACAAACCCACTTCTGAGCAGAAGCTTGGGAGCCCAGGGAAAAAATAAACTGCTGACAGGGGATCTGATTTGTCCCTGTAAATACACAGGAGAGAAGTGCTCTGGGTACGGAAAAGGTAGAGCTGTTCAAGCCCCCCGAATTATTCTGCAACAGGAATATTTAATATAGATGGAGCTTGAATGAATTTAGGGTGAAACTCACAAGTTTCCAACTGACCAAGTAGGGAGCTATTGGAGGAGCATTCCAGAAGGAGCTGGGTCATTAAACTGAACTGATTTTATAATGAAGCAGAGCACATTTGAGAGCAAATTTATGACATGCAATAACAGGAGGCTGGAGCTGGCGGCCGAAGTGATCTCTTCAATCTTACATCTTTCTGCTCAAAGCAGGCTGCAATTTCTGAACACAAAGGCATTCACTTCAGTTAGCAAGGGCAGGTGTGTGGCTGGCCACCAGCACCAGAGCCTCTCCCCACATCCCAGAGCTGCTTGCCATGGTCTGCTCTCCCCAAGGAGGTACTGTCAAGCTACTGTGCAAGGCAACAAAATCTCAGCACTAAAACTCCTTCCTCTGAAGTCAAACCCAAATGGGCTCTCTTTGTGGAAGAGCCTCTGTTGAATACATGTAAGTTTTTTTCCTCTGACTGCAAGGATAAAGGTGTGTTTTTCCTAATACTCACAGAAACAGTAGAAGCATTGTGGTTCAGAACACATGGAGGCTGCGCCAGAGTCAGTGTGAGGGGAAAACCCTTCCCAGCCCAGAGCAGCATCATCCAGGCTAAGGCAGACCCTTGCCACATCGGGGATTTTTGTTCATTTTCTCCCACTGCTTCTCTTTGAACTTTGCTAAATAATCACTCTCCCTCCTTGACCTTGTGGCTTCCATCAGGCCACACACACAGCAGGGCTACCTGTGCCTCTCCAACCTTTTTTGCTGTTTCTAGCATGGGTATTCCCCTGTGCTAAACCCCCTCTGGGTGTTGCAAATCTAAATCAGGACAAGCAATTCTGAAACCAGCCACGATCACTGAAAGCAAGCAGCTCCAAACTTACACACACATGAGGGAACAAATAAAGCTCAAATTAGTAAACAGCTTATCACTCATTTAACATTATCACTCAAAGCTCCCAGTTTGCTAATACACCTGGGTGATCTTTTTACAATTACTGGAGTATACAGAGGAGCATCCTTCAAAATAATTCCAGGTGGAGAGAGCTTGTCTGGCACACAGCTCTGAGTATCTCCCAAGTGAAATATGTAGTGTTTCCACCTAAATAGGATCTAATGAGCCATTCAGTAGAATAGAGGAAAAAAAAAAGTCTTTGCCCTGAGGAAAAGCATCCCAAAGAACTCAACAGCGTCTCCAGCCTGCTGCTGGCAGTACTTGTCTCTCAGAAAACACAAGCTACAATAGTTTTCCTAAAGTATAAATGAAAACAGAATTGCAAGAAGGAAATTAGCGTCTTTAGAATATTGGTTTCATAATTGTTCCCCAGAGTCTCAGTCTTCAATTTCACCATACCTTATCCTGTCACACTTGCAAAAATGATTGTTAAAGATGTATTATGGTGGATGGATTCTTGCTCCCTGCATTTGCAGGGAGCCTGAGACAACAGGTCAGAGGTGAGTGATGCCTGATCACAGGTTCACAGCAACACAGGGAGCAGTAGCAGCACTCCCAACAACCACTTCACAATTCACAAACGCACAGAATTACAGCAAAATCACAGAAATAAGTAAATGCCTACTTGAAAGGCTGCTGTATTTTTTCTGTGGCATGTTTCTGGGAGCCTGGGGATAGGGCAGGGAAGTGTAGGTGCAGTCCCATAGTCCACAGCAAGGTTTGCAGAGAGCTTTCATCAGCTGACCTGATACAGGTGAAAACCTGGCCTGACCCACAGGAAAAATAAAAACCAAAACAATAAAAAAGTACGTGAGCAGGCCCATTATTCCAGTCCTTAAACATGAGAGAAACAGTGGTTCATGGACAGAAAACTTATTTTTAGACCCAAGACCATATCAAACTCTTGAAATTCAAGAAAGGAAAAAAAAAATACCAGAACTGGATCAGATGTCTGGTGAAAAACATTCCTTCCCCATTGGCTGAGGGTCTGTATTCAGGTTCATGATAGAGGAAACAGGTCTGCAGCCTAAAACACAGCAAGGGTGAAGTATGTTAGACATAACCTACAATCTTTACATCTACAGCAGTCTCATTTTCTAGTCCTGCACTCTGCAGAGCTGAAAGTCTCCTCTAGGGACTGGAGTACCGTGAGGGGCCTCTGAAGCACAGATGCTTAAAGATGAAGTGTGTTTAGCATCAGGTTAAAAAGCTCGTGCCAGCTCCCTACTCACATGCAGCCATTAACCTGCTATTGAGAAATTTCTGTACCTGAGAGTAAAGTAATCCAGAGTAAATAAAGGTGGATGCAGGAGGAATCCCAGTCAGCTCAGTTCAGAGCTCACGTTTCCATTTCTACCTGGCTGCACTGAGGACAAATCAGTCCCCTAGTGCCTGCCCATCCTGGGGCAGGAACAGATTCCTTGATGAGAAGTGGTTTTACCTGCTTTCTGGTCACCACAGGCTGCCAGAGGATTTTTTTCTTCCTTTTTCCTTCTACATGACAATAGCTTTGTTTTAGTAATAAAACTAGATTGCATTTCATTATCAAACATTCCCAGTCCATGCCTGGGAATGAGCTCACAGAGCACATGCAGGCTCTGCATGTCCACAGAGACAAGGAGAGGAGGCAGGAAAGGGGAGGCTGAGAAAAATCAGTGGTACCTGCTCCCCATGAGGCAGCAAGACCAGTGAGCTAAATCCTCCTAAGAAGGAGGTGCAGCCTAATGTTGTCACTGTCCCAGGGAAACAAATCCACTAGCCCAAAGAGAGACTGCCTTATTCAAACCCTAAGCTAGCCTCACTTTCCACCCTTAAAAGGATGCTCAGGATACTTAGGTGTGTTTGATAATGCCCCCAGCACTGTGGAAATGAGCCCAATGGCTTTCCACAGGGGTCTTCAATAACCAATGTGAAGAGAAGGTTCGGGCAGAAGTTCTCCTGGGTCAGTCTTTGGAGAGGTGCAGTGCTGCAGCAGCTGCAGGTAGGCTGTGAAGATGTTGTGTGGTCCTTGCAGGAGAGGTCTGAGCTGGGGGAGCTCCAGGGTCTCCCCAGACTGTATTTTTGGAAGTTAGGCACCTAGAAATACTTTTTACTTTAGACAGGATGTTTTTAGGGTTATATTAATAATTAAAGATGGTAATGGGACTGTTTCATGTTCTAGGGCACTTTAGGATCCTCCCTCTGCTGCCTGGTGGGAGCTGGGAAGCTTTTCTGTACGTGACAATCTCTGTAACTGACTACCAATGTGTAAAAAGCCTGAGTACACCCACACCAATGATGAATAATGGCATTTCCCTTGTTGGCCCTCACTCCCTGTGTCTGTCCCAAGGTATTGTCCCATCATCTTTCACAGCTGTAATATATGATGTTCCTTCTGAGACAACACTGCTGGTGGACATGACATAGGATAAGCAGCTGTTTGTTGCCATCTCCTCCTGACAGTCTGGGATGAAAAAAGAGAAATTCATGCGTGTAGAGAGGTGATGTAAGGAGCAGACAGGGGGGAAAGGGAAGCTTATGGCAGAGTGAGGCAGGTTTGAGTGACTGCCTGTGCATATCCGAGCTTGCTTCATAGTTAATGCAGGGAACACTCTGGGTTTGCGTCTGGAAAACAACGGAATCCATGCAAAGCTGGGGACAGTGCAAAGCCCGGGACAGCCCTGCTCTGAAGGACTCGTGCCCTGGGACCCCGAGCAGATCATCAGCCCCGAGATCCCTCCGCCCAAAATCCCAAGGCGCGAAGCAGAGAAGCAAAGCATCCTCCAGGCTAAGGCAGGGCTGGATCTGCCGGCAGTCTCGAGGTGGTGTGACTTTAGCACGTTCAGCGCTAGCAGCGGTTTGTCCCTGCCTCCCAGGGAAAAGCAAATAACAAATCTCCGCAGGCTCCCGCCCGGCTCTTTGTGCCCAGCCGGCCGCTATCGACTGCGGGCAGCACGGGCCGGGCTCGGCGCTGCTGCCAGCCCAGGTTTATTGCTCGCAGCACAGCTCCCGCCGCTCTCTTTCCTTCGCAGTTTCGCACCTCGCTCCTTCCATCACATTACACCGAGGTGACCGCTTCCCCTCCGCCTTCCCTCTCCTGTGCTCCAGCCCGAACACCGAGCCTTGCCTTCACCTGCCCAAGTTACCTGCAGGCTGTGCAAATAAAACCGCTCCCGTGGTGACAAACATGCCCGTGTTTTTGGCTCACCTTGGGGAAACTGTCATTCAGCTTATGTCCTTGTTTCCTTGAAACCTAATCAGGTAAGGAGGGAAGCAAGCTCCCCTCTGTAATGATGGGCAATTCTAATAGCTGCAGGCTTGGATTATTACTTTTTTCCTATTAAGCAATGAATTTAACCAGAAAATGAACTGGTCAGCAGGGACCTGGACACCTTGCTTTCAGTTTGTAATACAGCCAGCCCTAAAACACGTGGCAGTGCAGCAGAGCACGTTTCAAGACCTGCCCCCTGTGTGCTTGTGTTCCTCAGCACTGTTACCAGGCAGACTTTCATCTCTGATGTCTCCAAAGAAATAAAGAGAAGGAATTAAATTAAAAATTCAAAACCCACTGCTCTCCTCCCAGCAGCAAGAGGGCAAAATAGCTGGAGATCCTGAACAGTGAAGCCCAGGATGCAGGTCCCACTCAGAGATCTTGTTCAGCTTCCCTGGTGGCTACCAGAGCCCAGGAATGTGGCCAAGCACAAGGAAAGGGTCTGGAGGACATGGAGTGTTTTCACCCTCCAGGCCCTGGGGCTGTCAGAAGTCCTGCAGCTTCTTGGGATGATTGCTGTACCCTGCTGGGAGGCACCACTGCTTTCATGTCATATTCACTGCCCCTCAGAAAGAAAACCTTGAAGAGTATTTACTGCCTGTAAAGGCAGACATGGTTTGGGCAAGAGCTGTAGATGCAGGTGTTGTATCTCTGCCAGGGCTCCTCAACCCTGCTCTGCCATCCCTGCAGTGAGGGACCACTGAGCGCTGGCCCTTCACAGGTTTGCATGGTAGCTGGAGGTACTCATTTTGGAAACAAAAAATCATGTGCCACTGCCCATTCTCTTCACCTAGGACACAGAATTCAGACTGAGAATTTGTGTGTCAACATACTGAAGAAGAGAAGCCCCCCTAGTAGGAGGCTGTGCAGTAGTAAGGTAATTCTTTTTCCTTAAAAAAGTCATTTCTTTTTCCTTAAAGGTTCCGTTTGCTGTCACAGAACACTGGCAGGGCCTCTGAAAAACAGCTTCCACTTAAGCACCTCAGCAGGTGAACAGGGCTGCTGCAGGGATGGGACCTGCCTCCAGAGCAGAACTGGCTGCCCCAGTGCTTTAGGCTGGGACATGCTCTGACTGCCAGAGCAACAAAGACACTCCAGGGAAGATCGATGTCCATGCAGAAAGGTGGCCAGCCATGCTCAATAATTTTCTCTTCAACGGCTTTGTTTTTTCAAGATCTTTACACCCCCTGGACACATGCAGATAAATGAAGTCTACAGTTGTCCCTGGGTGGTGGTTAAGAGTCATTACCCTGATGCACAGGGCGAGGGTCCCAACATGGAGACTTCCCCAAACGTAGCAGCAGGACATCAGCAGAGCTGTGGGAGGGAGAGCTGGGGCCGGGCCCACTCTGCCCATGCCAGCTGCAGACGGCTTTGCTCCCATCCCACTGCAGCCCATGAGGAGCTTCTGTGACTGCTGCAGGTATTTCCCATTCCTGGAGCATCGCCGGGGAGTGTGATAGCTGGGTAATGAGTTTCTTTAGTCTTGCTTGAGTGCTCTCAGCTCTGCAGACACAACTTCTCAGCGTTTGACACCAAAGAGCAGATGAGTAGCTGATTACACACTACCCTGCCCTGAGCACAAATAATCAACAGTTAGTGGGACTTCTTCCAGGTAATACAGACGTGTGGATAGTGATCATTTCTGTGCTCATCTCTCCACCAACCCCAGTTCTGCAAAGGCAGGAAAAAACCCTAGGAGCTTTCAAAAACCTCTTAAAATCTTTCTGGCATAATAAAGCCCAGGAGTGTTGCACTAAAAGAGCTCAGCTCTTGGGACTTGCAGCCCTGTCCCCTTTGTACCCATGACACCCAGAGCAAAGCAATGAGAACAGCATCCCTCTTTCCTCTTCTCTCTCCTGTGATCTTCTCCCATCCCAGCTGCTTGCAGAATGAACAATAGTGAAGGAGTAACAACTCTTGCCAGAATACAGCAGGTCACTGTCAGGGAACTGGGCTGGGCATTTTCATGCTGTTCCTGGCTTGGTGCACCAGAAAGTGGAGTAGAGCAGCTGGGCAGATGTAAAGGACAATCTCATTCTAAAAGCTAAGTGCAGGTTAGAAAGACAATAAAATCTCCACCACTGGAACTCAGGAACAGGTATTTGACTCTTCCTGCGTGGAGACACAACTTGCTGAGAGGACTGTGAGTTGTTACAGAGGAGATGTGTTGTTTTGGGGGGAGGCAAAGGAGGATGCTGGGAGGCCACAGCCCAGTCTGACTGGACATAGTTCACCGTGCTAAACTAATCCAGGTGTGGTAGGAGGAATCTTGCTTGGCACAAACAGGTTCTGTATCTGATGCAGCAAATCGCATGGGGAAAGAGCAGGAGAACCAATTTGACAGAGCACAGTAAAGACCAATAACAGAGAGTCAATAATTCATATTTCAATAGGGCATCTTTCATGCTGAGGGATACAAATGATCCAGCCACTGTTTGAAATTCAGCCACCTCTGGAGTGGAGCATAGCTGTGCATTGCATCTGACATTGCCTCAGTGTTGATGTATTTGTTAGTATGTAAATTGCCAATCAGTGTATCATCTGACTCTGCAATAACCTTTTGAAGATAAGTCAGCCCTATGTAATGCTTAATATCTGTGCACTGATAGTGCTGAAACCTCAAAGCCCTGGCACTGTATTTATGCACATCTCTGTGTGTGTGTATTTCACTTCTACACACACAATAAACCTGGTTTCAACTTGTGCAAAAGACTGATAAAAAAAAGAAAATGGCCTCTATAGCCCACTTGACTGATGTTGCAGCTATTCTTACATTTATTTCTACCTTCTCTCCTTTCTGTTTTATACTCTGCCTGTGAAAAGGAAAGCTGAATTCCCCAGCTGAAGTAGGAGAACACAAGATGGCTTTTCAGGAGGTGTATGCAAGCAAAGACTGAAATGCATGGATTTATGCAGCTTCATATACAGGAGGCCTTTTGCCAGGGTAGCACTGAAAAAATCATAATTAATGTTGTGCAGCTTCCCCTGGGGACAGTGCAGCCAGTGCCACTGGTACCTCTGGCTCTATCCTATTGAGCTGCTCTTGACTGGAAAGTTGTCACACTAGGCAAAGGGATTTGGGGATTGAGCTGCCTGTTCTTTTTTCCCACAGTGTATTTTTGCTGCACTTGAGCTAAGTGAGCCTGTGGGTTTATGAGCTCTGGACCAGGCTCCTGCGGTGGCGGGGAGGGTGGTTCTGAGAGTCAGCAAGAGCGTGCTCACCCGCCTCCTAATCCCAGCCTTTCCCCAGGGGACCTCACCTACTTTCTCAGGATGCCTTGAAAATAGAAAGCAAAGGAAAGGGCAATGTGACCACTCTTGCCATGACCAAATGGTGCGAGACCTGCTGCTTTTATTCTCTCCCTTGTCCCATCACTTACTCAGACTGCTCTGTGCTGCCTCTTGCTCTTCCATCTGACTCACAGCCCCCTGAGTCCCCCAGGGTGACCCTGAGCTGCCAGCCTTGCAAACACCCCCCCCACAGCCCCATGAGTACTTCCCTAGATCCCACTGGAGAGGTGCTGCTGGCAGTTGTGCCTGTGGGGCTCCCGAGTGGTATGCATCATTACAGCACAAATGCATCCTGCAGGCAGCTGCTTTGCTGCTGCTGGCAGACACCTGCAGAAGAAACCCTTTGTATTTATGGCTGGTTTTTAGCTCACTGCCAGTAAAGGCAGTTCAGCTTCACTCCGTAGCAGCATTGTTTCCAAAGGAGGTGCTTCTGCCTCCAGTGCACGTTCGTTCCAGCAAGCATTTTGACTTTCTGCCAAACATTTAAGTGACCTTATGGCAGGATTGGAAGGCGAGGCTCTGAAGCTCCACCACCCTGTGGACCCTGTAGGCCTCTATTCTCCCCTCTCCTGCCCTGTCTGCTGTCTCCCTCATGTATTTTTGTTCAACATCTCTGCTTGCAGGGTTGCCTGAGACATTAAAAAGAAATGCCTTCACCATTAAGATGATAAGGAACTTGATCTCACATAAATTGGGATGTTCTGAGAACCATTTTAATTTCTGCTAATCAACAGATGAAGAATGAATTACTTCAGATGTCGTGTCCTATTGCACGAGTCTTGTAACATTTGGAAAAGCCATAAAAGAGTTACCCAGTAATTGAAGGGTTCTACATGAGTGAACTTTGTAATTGCATATTCTTCTCCTTGAGTCTGGGAGGCAGAAAGGAAAAGCGGATCAGGCCATGTCTTAATGAAACAGCTCAGTCCCGCAGCACTAGTGAAGCCAAAAGTAAACAAACCATGCTCATTATTTTATATCACAGCTCCCCAGCCAGTGCAGCAGCCCTGTGTGTATTGTGTTGTCTCCCACCTCACTTCTGCTTTCTGCCCCCTGCCAGGCTGTCCTCAGCCTTCACCCCAGATGCACCCAAGGCCAGCAGCCCACATTCGAGTTCTACCTCATGCCACAGGAGACACAGCTTTGGACACAGATGTGGCTTTACAGCGTTTCCATCTCTGAGGTGCCAGTCTTGACCATCCCAAGAGGAGCAGGAAAAGCTCCTGCATAACCATTCCCATCCAGACCTGTTGGGACAGTCCCTCCTGTCACGTCCTCATCTCCACTCCCAGCTGGGAAACACTGCCTTCGAGTAGTGGGGAGATGTGCTCTGTACTTCTGTTTGCTCCTTATTTCTGGCTTTCACTTACTGAATGAACCCCAGTTCCCCACCATGCTGCCCTCAGTCCTGACTGAGGGTCACTTGAGGGTCTTAGGGCAAATGACAACCCTCATATCCTGGCTGCCATAATTTTCTGCTCCCCTCCACTGATGAGCTGCTGGTACCAGGGCGAAGCTGCTCCTTAGCAGTTGGTGCACTTTTGGAAGGAGCATCTCACTGCTGTAAGGCTGCCAATAGCACCTGGCCATTCTCTCATTCGTGAAGAAAGCAGGAAGATCAGGCAAATATTACAGAGTAAAGATTTTCTCAGCTCTGATGTTGAAGGGTTTTTCAGCTTTCTCTGAGGAAAAAAAAAAGCAAAAAGACAAAAAGCCTATTGCTCTGTTTGTTTCACTGTCTTTACAAGTGGGGTCTATCGTCTGGAGAGTCAAACCAGCATCCATTTCTGTGGATTTTCCATGGCTGCTCCTCAGCAGCTGATGGCATAATGTTTCCTGAAATGGCCATTAGCTGAATATCTTTATGAACAGCTTCCCAGGGAAGTAGCTGCAAAGTTCAATTTGCTGAATTATGAGCACATCTCGGATAAGGATTGCATTGTACGGTACTCGCATTCTGAAAGCATTAACTTTATACTTTGAACTTAGAGATAATAAGGAATAATTGCTATCTTTTTTTTTTTTCCCATGAAAAAAAGAAGTATATTTAGAAAAGTTTTATTTAGCTGAGGCTTTCTTGAGTGAAAAAGCCATTTGTACCAAAAAAAAAACCCCAACCAAAAAACCCTCTTTAACTGGTTGAAAATTTATTACAAGAAGCCATAACTTAAGGGTACTTGATTTGTGCTGAAGAGTTGTTTGACTTCATGGTGTCACATCGGATTTATCCCAGCATTGCATCCTAGGGAGCAAAACTGAGTTCACTCTTGTATCTCACACAGAATAAATCTAAGTATTGTCTGAAATACTTTCAATTTAATTAAGAAGAGCCAGAGTGAAACAACAGTGGATTTCTTTTTCAGAAGTAACTAGAGTGTTCTAGCTCATGAAAGGGTTGTGGTCTATGGTAAATTTCCAGAAGCTTAAAGCCCTCAGTACTTTGGGTGAAAGCCCAGGAGCTACAGACTAGGACATTTCTTCTCTGGGATGCTGAAACGGCTCCACTCTGTATTCAGGACAAGCCTGGAGCTGAGCTCCCTGCAACACCCAAGTGCTCAGGGGTATTCAGGTATCCTGATTTCACATGTGCAGCACTGTGATTTCTGTGCACTGAAGGCTCTTCACTTAATCGGTGCTATTATCACACCTGATGAGGCACAGCAGGTGATATTTGAGACACTTGCCTTTTGATTCCTTGCAACCGAGCAACATTTAGTAAGAATTACTTAAATCAGCTAATCAGAAACATGTTCAATGACATTAGGATGAAGTGGGCTGTAGAACACATAAGTCAAGTATTTTTTCTTGTGAAAATCGTTCTGTAGAGAGAAAAGCAAATAAATACCTTATATTGTAACCTCTCTGCTCCTTGGGCTATTGATAATTAATTTCTGATTCCTTATTCCATATTTCAGGTAAGGTTTGACTTTGTTCTAGTGGGACAATTTTTCAGGATCAGTCTCAGCTTCTTCATCATGGGTTTGCTGGTGGCAACAACAACATGGCAGGAGTGCTTGCAGCTCCCTGTGCTTGCTGAGGACATCATTTGCAATGAGGACTGACTGCTTCTGATTTGGTCTCATTTGCTCTGACGAAAACTGATGGGTTTGCATCCCTGTTCAGAGGAATCTCCTCTGAGAAGGGCCTGTCTGTTGGCAAGACCCACACACAGAGATGGAGTTCAGCATCCTTCCTATCAGTTATGGGCATCTTTGGGGACTATTCTTCCCTCTCACTTCCCCTGCAGTGGTTGACTCAGGTGAGAACCAATGCCCAGCATCCCTTTCCATGCTGTCTCCCTTTGCTGGCCGAGCAGGACTTAAATCAAACGGCTCTCTGCCCGTCACCTTCCACTGGCCTGAAACCAGGTATTGAAGGACTCCATAGCTCATTGCACAGAAAATGCCCTGTGGTTCTCTGTTTCTCACAAAAATGCATTTTTTCTGCCCTTTTGAAGGAAATTGGTGTTAAGCCATGAGACACCCAGCCCTTCCTGAACCAACTGCCTTTGGCCTTTACCAGTGGTGGCAAAGAAACACTCAGAGCTGTTGGATAGTACCAGGCTGTGGGCAAACACATGACTAAGTTACTGTCAGATAAATACTGAAACAGCCCTAGCCTAGATTAAGTCCTTTTCCTTTTTTGTAGTGAAATGGGATTGGGTCATGTCCAAATATCTTATATTAAACTCCGCAACTTTCCTGTTTTCTCTTCTGTTACCAAGGCAAATGCGCCCCAGCTCCCTGACAGTTCACATTAAGCTCAGCAGAGCTGTGTTCAATCACCTTCCCCTGGAAATCAGTGAAGGAGCGAGGGCAGAGCCACCACTCCAGACTGCTCCTGGGATGAGTCACCACAGCGAAGGCTCCTGTCTGAGGCAGCCAGAGCCGCCTCTCTAATGCACTGGGCTTTCTGCACCCAGGACTGCTCAAGCCTCTTCCTCCTTCTTTCTTTTCTTCATGAGATTTTATTCCTTGTCTTCATTTCTCTCTCCCACCCTCCTGCCTCTTTAAGGTTTTAGCAGTTATGGGAGGAAAAGAAGCCATCCTCTTTCCTGCTCCCTGGCAGAGCTGAGAGATGATCTGTGTGCAGAGGAAACCCATCCCTGAGTCTGTGGCACCTGTGGGAAAGGTGGAGTATGGAGGTTGCCCTCAGACTTTTCCGACGTGGCACCCATCCCTGTTAATAAGCAGTGGGGATCCCCTGGGGGAACATGGACAGTGCCATGAGGGGTCTTGCTTTGGAACATCCCTCTCAGAGGTGGCAGAGTAGGAGCAGGGCCTGTGCAGTGGTGTAGCTCAGGGCCCTCTTGGGACTTTCCTGTTCTCTGCTGAGCAGGGCTTGAGATGGCACCGGTCAGATGCCTCTGCCCCACATCCCTGCACTGTTTCTGGGCGTGAGGGTAGAGGGATTTGACCCACTGTCTGCCTCCAGCACAGCTGAGACTCCTGAGTCATCTGCTTCAACCAAAAAAAAAAACGTTTTGACTTAAAACATGGGCAAGCTTCATTCCTACCCTGATGAGCAGCCAGATGAGGTGATGGTCCCTCAGCACTGCAGTGGCAAAAGAGTCCCCAAGGGGAATGGTAATGCTCAGAAAATGGAAAGTCACCCTTCCCACTTCTCCATCCCACTCCCAAATTCTGAGCTGACACCTCTGTCATTGTCTGGCTCAGCAGTGGTGACAGGCACAAAACACTGCAGACGGGAGAGAGCAGAGAAAACTTAAAATTTCCCTTGTCCGTGGTAAAGCCAGAGGCTGTGGGCATCAGCTGCTCAGCTGGGAAGTCATGTCTCTTGTGGTCATGGTGGGATGAGTTTTCCAGCAGGAGGAGGATGCGAAGCAGGTCCCACCCTGCCCTCCTCACAGCTGTGGCTGCAACCTTTCGTGTTTTCATCAGAGAGGTGCAGAAAAAGCCTGAGCAGAGTGGCAGCCCCGTGCTCCTTGCAGGTGCTGCAGCAGCAGCAGCCTCCGTGGGTGGAAAGGCAATTTGTGTTGTTTTTGGAGCATCAGGAGCTCTGCAGACGTGATGGCTTTTCAGACAAGACTCACTGTAGAACAAACGTTGCGTTTCAGCTCAGGACCTTGTGAGACACATCCCTCTCCCGACCAGCGCCCACACTGCCAGACATCACCAAAATACCCCCATGGTCCCGGAGGGGTGTGTGATGCTTTTGCTCGGTGCACTAAAGCTGAGATCCCTGTCTGCTCACACCCAGCCTGTAGGCAGAGATGCCTGAGGCTTGTTGCTGGATTTCTCATCGTCCTGTGAGAAATGAGTGCCCCATTCACTGGGCTGCCAGAACAGCTAATACCCATTGAAAATTGCAGAAAACCATGAAAAAGCAGAGCCTCTCCACACCCACCACACCTATCTCAGAGCCCCCATGTGGCATGCCCAGCTGTGGCTGCTTCCTTGTACTGCCAAGGGGTTGAAGAATCCTAGAGAGGCACCCACACCTCTACCACACCTGAGCCCTGCAGAGACTTGATCTTGACCCAGGGAGCTGCCAGGCCAAGAGCACACACCAAAGAGTTCAGCCAGGCAGCCACAGGCTTAAAATCACAGCTGAGCAACAGAAACAATTGTCCAGAGCTAGACTTTTCTCCAGTCCTTTATGGGACTGCATTTCCTCTT
Source organism: Monarcha castaneiventris obscurior (assembly GCA_026261815.1). NCBI lineage: Eukaryota > Metazoa > Chordata > Aves > Passeriformes > Monarchidae > Monarcha > Monarcha castaneiventris. The sequence continues at coordinate 8,176,002 of JAMPIT010000467.1, forward strand.
GCTGTTGGGATGGGGGTACTCATAGCACCCCAGAGCACACGGATCTTGCCTGCTATGGGCAGTGCTGCCTCTGCATGCCACAGGGATACCAGGTCTTGCAGGGGAGCTGTGAGATAAGCCAGTCCAGGTCACAGAGATGGCAGTCTGGATGATTTCTTTTTATAATCACTTGCATAGATTTTCCTATAGGTTCTCCAGATATTAGGGAGCTGCCCAGTTGGGGTATTGCCCGAGCTAGGTCCAGAAAAGTCTCTCAGCAGGTTGCTGCCAAGATGGAGATTGGGATCAGCACCCAGCTCTGCTGAAGTGCCTGGGGAGATGCCATCTCACCAGAGCCCCATACATAACCATGTCCTGTGCTGTCCTGACACCACAGGAGACCTAAGTCCTGTCCTCTCTGGGTCCACACTCTGTGTCAATTTCCTCCAGTGCTGGAGAATTTCATGCAATGTACTACATATATATACACACACATACACGTAAATATCTATTCCATGTCCCTTGTTGCCTGTTGCTGGCTGGCACAGTGCTTGCATGCATGAGGAAGCATTTGAGATGCTGCTAATAACATGTGTTTAGTTCAAACGCATTGAAGGGCAACTCTTGTCAGTGTGTGAAGACAGAGTGGTCATTAGTACATCTTTATTGAAGTTTACCAGTTCTGTAACAATGGGCTTCTTGCCATTGGACTTAATTTGTCCATAATTATGTTCCTAATATAGAAATCATTTGGCATTTATTTGCCATAATAAAACTTCCCATTACATTTAAACTCAATGTGAAGCTTTAAGTATATTTAGGAGACACAGCTGAAGATCTGAAATTAAATGACCCTGGCTTCCTTTTGCAAACAAGACAAACTCAGATAAATGCTAGCAGTCAGATGTGTGCGTGCAGGTCTGTGAGCAGCAGCAGCTGCATGTACACACACAGAGAGATGGCAGCCCTTGTGATGGGACAACTCCTCCAGCATCCTCTCACTGACCTGCTCTGGCCCAGGGCATTGCTCCTGTGACTGCTGCTCGTGCTGCTTTGCATACCTGAGCAGGGAAAATGTACAGGTGAAGAAAAACTGTAGGTCTTAATATCACCATTAGCTATCTTGGTTTTCTCTACAGCTTGCACTGGCTTTCAAACTGTTTGCTTTAATGGTTGTGGTAGCAGGATGCTGGTAACATGGCTCTTTCCAGCTGAACTGGTGCTCAGGAGCAGCCCAGGCACCAGATGTAGGTCAGCACAGCCAGGCCAGCCCAGAAGACCAACCACATCCTGGCCCAATGACACCATCATCCCCAGCCCTACCCTGCTTAAAGGAGACTGGGTGGGCAAATTTGCTGTACTTGATTTGCAGTTAAAAGAACAGGCCTGGGAAACACACCCCATGTCTGCCTGCTGGTGGGTGAGCAGCTGCAGCTGTGGTAGCAATGTGTGGATGGGCTCCCAGCACTGATAAATGACAGATAAAAGCCAGGCAAAACACTGCCACCAGCACTCAACAGGGGTGACGCTGCTCCTGACGTGGTTATTTTCTCCCTGGATATACCAAGCACCACAAGCACGTACCAGCAATATTTTTTTTCCATCCTTTCTCAGCACTCCTCCCAGTAGGCTTTAAATAGCAGGGGCCAGATAATCATTAACCACTTTGACGTATTGCAACGGGTACAGATTGGGAATCCAGACGGAGAGGACAGAGCTGGAGCAGACCTGCACTACCAGTGCATCTCCAGCAGTATTGCCCTCCTCAGGCTTTTAAAGCTGGAGCAGACCTGCACTACCAGTGCATCTCCAGCAGTATTGCCCTCCTCAGGCTTTTAAAGCCAGTGCAGCCTGGCCTTGCCCTTGCTGCTCCTCGAGACGAGCTCCCATCACAGCCAGAAACAGGAAAGAATATTATCTACAATTGCTTAATACATTACTCTTTCCAGAAGAGTATTACATGCATGTGTTGAAATGATTGTGGCTGAGCTAGAGCACCCTTCCCTTTTTGTTAACTCTGTTTTTTCCTAATTTAGATTTGGATAATAGCAAAAAAAAAAAAAAAAGGCAGGTGCCCTGAACCCAAAGCACACTTGAGTGTTTCAGAAGAACAAGATGGTACTGAGCAAGCTGAGGAGAAAGCTTGCAATTGGGGAGCATTTCTTCACTAGTTGCTGACAAAGGAAAAATGCTGCTTAGGCTCATCCCAGTGATGATAACTCTACAAAGGGAAGCTGCAAAAATTAGTGTTGTGAAGTAGGGAAATAGATCCTTCAAAGGGTTTTTGGAGAGCAGTCCCCAAAGGGAATTGGTGGGAACTCTGCTGTTTGAACACTGGAGAATATGTTGTGCAGAGCCATCGTCTACAAACCTGCAGAAATGGGCATGGGGATTTAATTTCCATCTCTAATTGTTGTGATCTGTGTCTCACTTCAGGTTTGCTTTTGTGTTCCTGTAGCTTTTAGTGGCAGAGGACTCTGCAGTAAAACCTTCCTGTGTATCACAGCCGATGGTCTGTTCCTGAGCTCTCTGTACAGCCAGCAATGAGACTCCTTCTCCTTTGCTGTACAAAGGATTTATTCCTTTAATATGCCCCTGGTGTTTGTTTTTCTGCTGGTACAGGAGTGCATGTGCGCGTGTGTGCATGTGGCAGTGTTTTACAAATGCCTGCTGAGGACAGAATTGGGCTTCACAGTATGCAAAAATAGCTGTGTGCCACATACAAGGATGTAATATTTCAGACGGCTGGAGAAAATGTGATAAATTGAGTTTTTGCTAGATTTGCTAAAATCAAGTTACTGGGGGATTCATCTCCACAGCTGAATCCTGAGGTTGCAGGAGCTGGCAGGACTGTCTGTTTGAGCATCTGGGTTAGGGAGGGAGACGGGTCCCCATGGTGCTGTAGGACATCTATGAACATCTCTTGGCTCTGAAGAGAGAAGCTCAGATTCATTTATTACAGAGCCCCAGAAGCCAGTGCGAGTCTGGGCTGTAGCGACAGCTTTTCCCTTTGCATCTGCCTGGAGGTTGTTGCTCTTAGTTCCTGCTCCATTCTGCTCCATTCCTGATCCCTCATCATCGATGCCTCCAGCTACTCGTTAGACAAAGCCCAGGTCCTGCACTCACCATTTTGAGCCCTGCAAGAGACCCTGGTGTGCAGTGAGGTGGAAAGACAGGGATGCTGCAGAGCTGGGAGGTTTCTGCATAACCTCCTTGGTGCTGGGGCCACACTTGTGTGCTGAGGAGTGAAGCTGCTGAGAAAATAAGGCACCAGGGACTGAGATGAGAAGGGCAGAGCAGGGCCACAGAGCAGCGGTCCTTGTACCAGGCTGGCTCTTGGTGTGGCAGAGGTTTGGTGAGCAGGGAAGCAGAGGAGCTGTGTCAAGCTCTGATCCCTCCCCTTTTGCCTCCTGTCTGGCAGTACCTGCTCTTCTGGGCTCCTTATCACACTGGCGATGCCCCACCCCAGTCTCAGCAAAGGGCACAAACATACCCAGCCAAACCAGAGCCCCTCAAACTGGACCTCATGTGGGCAGTTTGAATGCCAAATGTCAGTGCTCATCCCCACATGCACCTTTCTCCCATCTAATCCTTCCCTGCTTCCCTTCTTCTGGTTTGTCATGTCACCCCTTTCCAGGTGGAAAAGGTTCACGGAGCCTACAACCCTCCTTGCTCCTCACCTTCTTTGTATCCCTCCAATAGGTAATGAAAACCAGTAACAAGTACAGCCAAGGCTGGGTTTGTAACATAAACAGTTATTTACAGTTTTGCTAAAATTTCATGCAAGATGACATTTTTAGGTCACCTAGCTGAAACAAATGAAACGATTAACATGTTCGCATTAGGTTTCATAAAGAGAAGTACCACTCTTGCCCAGTGTGGTCCTCAGTTCCTCAGGTCGTGAGACCTGATGTAGTGACCCAGAAGCTGAGACAGTTTCCCACCAGGGTTAGCAAGAGCAGGAACTGGTTCATAACCCAAGGCATGGATGTCTTTTACCATATCCAGCAGTGTCCAATGCCAGCGTCTGTTATCCTGGTGCTCCATTGTGGTAGTGATGAGGCTGATCTGGGGCTGTAAGAGCAAATACCCTCTCCCCAGTGCTGAAAGTATGATGCAGCCTTCTCTGTCCCATTTATATTCTTATTCTGCCTTTTAAAGCTTTTTAATCTTGGAGCACAGCTAAATACACTATTGGAGTCTATACTGTGGCTTTTAAACACTAAACAGTGAGGAGTAAAATGTAATGGCTCTCTTCTAACCTAAATAAACAATGGCAAACAACTGTAAAGAGCTTCTGAGCTTGTGTGCAGAGAGGAATTTAGTCCCATTGTGAACAGGATGATAGCAGATGGAGCAGAATAATATGGGGTTTTCCTGGATACCCTGTTAAAAGCTACACCAGAAACAAGGGAGCGAGCTAGGAGGCCCAGTGTTTCGGCCACCACTCATAACCATCTGTGTCACAAGCCAGGACATGATTTGTTCTCCATCTTGCTTGTTTGTAGGATGCAGATAGCCAGCCCTGTAGCTATTCACCAGTATGGCTGTCTGGGGAAAGTGGACCGTGTGGAGAGTGGGGACAGTGGGGAGAAATTTGAGGACCTTTTGCCTGCCTGGGCTTGAGAAAGCTGCCCTGGTCTGAGCAGGACATCAGTTTGCAGCAGAAGCTGTCTCACAACTATCCCCACCACCAATCTCACATTCTAAAATAGGTAGCAGAGAGATAGAAACCTGAGCAGTGAACCAGTGGCATGTCCACTGGCTGGGGTCAGTGTGGGTCCTCTGGAGTCTGGTAAGAGCTGTGCTCGTCTGGCTTTTCCTTCGGTGGTGACACAGCATGTAAGAGCCCAGTGTGTGAGACCACTCCATCCCTGCCAGTCTCAGCTCACATCTGCCAAGCATTATTAGAGGGAAAAGGGATGGAGACAGCACGATTGCCTGAGCCAAGCCAGGTAAAAAGGAAGAAAGTTCAATGGGTGGATGAGGGATCCTCTGCCATGCGGCACCACGTGTGCCGTGCTGTGCCGTGCCTGTGGGAGGAGGGAAGCCTCGCTGATGCTGTCTGTCTCTTGCAGGGGGAGTTGCTGAGCCCGTGTCGTTGTGATGGATCTGTGAAGTGCACGCACCAGCCATGTCTGATCAAATGGATTAGCGAGAGAGGCTGCTGGAGCTGTGAGCTGTGTTACTACAAGTATCACGTCATTGCCATAAGCACAAAGAACCCTCTGCAGGTAAAGGTACTAGAGACATTTCAAAGTCTATTTATTCTTGTTTCAATTTTTGTTTCTGGGAGCAAGTGGATTTTACCTGTGTGGTTTTCCCTCCCTATGCCCAGGGATCCATGTCTCAGACACTTAGAAAGGGTTGCTGGGGGCTGGTCCAAAGAGGCCCCATGTTCTGCTCAGTGGTTCTGGGGGCATCCCTTGGGAGTCTGCTCTTTCTGTCCTTGGAAATTCCTATATTCACTCACTTCCTGCTTCCACAACAGTGCTGTAACACCTCACAGCCATTCAAATGTGTTCATGCACTGGAGACCACAGGTATGCCTCTGTCTCCAGGGGCAGGCAGGGACAGAGCCACTGTGGGATTTGCTGCATCAGAGCACGCAGTCTGTGACTGAGCAGTGTGTTGAAACTCCACGTGTTTATAGTTGCACCATTAATCCTGATCTCCTCCTGCTGAGACTCCTGTGTTGGCGCGAGGGATGGAGGAGGCAGATGGAGGCTTCTTAGAGCTCTGCTCGCTGATCTCACCACCTTTTTCACTTTATTGCTTTTCTGCAATCATGGCATGGCACAAGAGGTGTTGACTCTGATACTCTGGTCTCTCCAAGCCTGATTCTTGGTGGACTTTTGCAGATGTGCACACAACAGGTAAAGCACATCTTGATGTAAGTGGCTGTGAAAGTCATCCAAGGACCCACTTTCTTTCTTATCTGAGTTCAAAAGCATTGTAGTTGAATAAGTCCCAGTACAGACTGGTGATTTAAAATCAAGATTCAGAATGGGGAGACCTGTGTGACTATTAAAAATGGGATAAATTATCCTTAATAGCTATTGATTTACTGCGGGGGCAATGCCTGAAGATGCATTAATTGCTGCATGCCTTTGCTGAGCACCATTAGTGCCTCGGCCATAAGGAAGCACATTACATCCAGGCACTACTGCTTAATCAGCATCATCTGCACTGGAGAGGCATTACAGACCACGGTCATGTCAGTAGGGATGTCAGTCTGTCCAGCGCCTGGCCTTCTGCAGGTCACTCTCTACCAGGAGGCAGGGACAGTGCTGGTGATGGTGCCCAGTTGTGCAGGAATATGGGGAAGTGCAAACTCCTCCTCTCTCCTTCAAACTTCAGGCTCTGTGTGGTTTTTTCTAGGCCTGAGGTCACTAACCACATTGAGGAAAAAGGGACAACCCATTAGGACTCCAGACTTAAATGAAGTAGTGAAATTAGCGGGGCATCATGGGGAAACTTTGCTGAGGGGAAGGAAAAACCTGACTGCTCTCTGAGAGTCCCTACAGCTTCTGATTCAATTTTCCATGAGCCACAGGCTGGAGAGATCAGTAGTTTCATCCCAAGCCTCAGACCCAGAATGTTTTAATTTCTTGGCTCTAGTAACTCAGAGCAGATTGAAACACAGGAGGGGAGATGTGGACAAAGCAGCTTTTGTTTATTTCTGGAAAGCTGCTCCGTGAGTGCCCTAATGCTTCCTGTATCTCAGATTGGGGATGCGATGCTGAGCAGCATTGAAGGTTTGTGGGTACAAATTTGTGAGCATTTGTGTCTCCAGAACTGCCTTTAATGAATGACTTCCAAATGCTCTGCACTTTCAGGTGGCTCAGGGCAATGGGTCAATGATTTCCTTCCTGTTCCTCACTCAGCTAAAATTTGTTGGAGCTGTTCATGGACAAGCTCCCACCTCACCCACACACATTTCAGAGCTTGTGCAAAGCTTCCCTCTCTCTGAGCTCCCCTGTCAGAAAGTGGCCTGATCTGATCTGCACCTGGAAGTGCTGGCCTTTGTCATGAACACAAAAACTGAGTGGCAGAAACAGCTGAGCTAGAGAGCTCAGCTCCAGGAGCAAGGGTCCCAGAGGACTGTGCAGATCCGGGGCTTGGAGCCTTCACATTGCTGGCTTAGACTTCACAGCACTTCTCACAGAAGCACTGAGAGATTTGAAAAATGGGAAGAAGCCACTGGAGTGAAAAGCCACTTGGTCCGGAATAAATGCAGTGTGTAGAGTTACAGCTGCGTGCCTGGGTGCCCTGCCTGGTGCCAGCACAAAGGCACTGCTGGGAAGCAGATGCTACACTGGCATTAATTTGCAAAATCCTGTGGGAAGTGGCTGGTGCACCTGGCCAGGTCTTCCCACCAGGACTAAGGGCTTGAGCCCCCCATAACCCATCACTACAAATGCCTCATTCCTCAGTGGCTCTCCCTATCTGGTGAGGTGCTGGGAAAAGGAGGCAGAGAGGACACAGGAGTTAGGATGCCCCAACACTGTATCACATAACAAGTCATGGCATGTGCAGGTGGGAAGAGCATCCTTTCTGCTTGGTCTTCACCCCACATGTGGAACTTGTGCCCAGCTTTATTCTTACAAGAAGTCTCTGGATTTCTCAAGCACAGTTTTTGGAGGGCAAATGCTGTAGGAAGTCAAGGTCATCTGTTTTTTTCCAGACCAACCATAATACAGGCAAGGACCACACAAACCTCATGCCCCTGTCAAATGAGACCTGTTTGGGTGATACTCTGAGCCTGGCTGTATTCTAACCAGCAACATGGACTACCTCTCCCCTGTGTCCTCTCATCTGATAGGCTGCTGGGAAGCCAAATCCAGGCAGCTGGCAGACCCTGGGCTCCCTGAAGCATGGGCATGTCCAATTGGTCTGAGCAGAGCAGCACATCCAACACCCACATGTTCCCTGGGACCTGCATGTTTCTCTGCCTGTTTTGACATCTGCTGCACATTTTTGTAGAGTGCTTAGAAGCACAGCATGGGCCAGATGTGTCTGGAGACTCATGGTGTGGGCAGAGAAGTTACAGACGGGTTCATACATAATTAACACAGGTTCCTTCCAGCCTCCTGGCTATTATGATGTTTCATACCAGAGAGAGACCTTTAGTCTGCTATTTTGGCAGAATTAATCTCTATAAATTAACCCACCCCACTCCCTACTCCCTGGATTGCAGGCATTTAAGAGCAAAGGTCTTAAAGCAGCAACACTGCTAACCTGCTGAGACTGGGGGATTAAAGTTGTTGGACAACGTAGCAGGTGTCCTGCCAAGCAGCAATCGGGCAGCAAATGAGCAAAAATATTCCATCAGCTGTGAGCAACCAGGAAATTCAGAGCTTTTGTCTGTCTGTCCATCCATCCATCCATCCGTCCATCCATCCGTCCATCCCTCCATCCATCCATCCATCCACCCATCCATCCATCCATCCATCCACCAATCCATTCTCCTGCTCTCCAGTTTGCCAGTCACCAAGATGGGAGTCATGGGCTTGGAGGTGTTAAATGCCTCCCTCCATTGTAATACTTGTGTAAAACCCATGATGTTAAAAAGACCCTGGAGGCACAGGGGTTTAGAAGTACATGATAATACTGCCTGCACTCTGGTGGTGATACATAGTGGAGTAGTAGCCTTGATGGGACTCTGCAGTGTATTTAATCTCTACAGCTCCTTTGTAGTCACTCCTGAGCCACATCCACTCTGATGCTCCGATTTTAGCAAATAGAAAATCTGTTTGAATCAACCTTCCCAACAACAGGCTGCAGTCTTGAGGAGTTCAACTCTGATTTACAGTTGTTATCTCTGACTTTTCCTGCATTGCGGGCTGTTTCAGCTCCAGAGATCCCCAGTTATCCAGTGCTGGGGTTGGGATCTGGTCTCTGTTCTCCTCTGGCTCTATTTTGCCCATGGTGATGCTCTGTTAGGAGCTGATGAGTGTTCTTATATGGCCTCTTCATCAGGACACTCACATCTGCAAGAATGGCTGAGCTCAAAGGGTGTTTGAACTTCAGCCTGAGATCCTGAGCTAAAAAGCTTGAGGCAAGTTTACTGATGTCTCCTGGCTGTCCCAGCCTGCTGAATTAGTTGTGTTGAGTCTGAGCTTTTCTGGTCCCTGTTGAGCTTCAGCTGCAGCCTGCAAGCAATGGGTGCAATCACTGCAAGAGGGACTTCAGGGCCCATGCATTATAACAGGAATTTTCCAGGATACCGGTGCTGCAGCCCGAGTCTTACCAGATGCTCTGGCACACGGAGGAGGGGGGTTTTCATCACTGCACGTTTCCATTACATGGCCCTAGTGGGCCCTCCCTCCTCCTTGCTGCTTTTCTAGTGTCTGAATAAGCCACAGCATCTGTTAATGTACAGCAGGGAAGCTATGCCACAGTGGTGGCTTAATTTTGCTTGGCGAATTTATAAGAAAAAAAAGCCATCCTCCAGAAGATAACTGAGGAGGATGGCCAGGGTCTTGGGAGAGCAGCAAGGGGAGAGCCACACCTAAGCAGTGCTGGAAATTATCCTCTCCTACCTTCTAGGAAAAACCTCCTCTTGCTTGTGGCCCTGGGTCTGAGAATTAAATTGCTGACTAGCACAGCTCAGGATGTTAATGATGCGTATTAAGGGGACGTGTCAGATACAGCAATAAAAATAAACTGAACTGCCTGAGGCAGGCATGGAGGAGCTCTCAGGGGAGTGTAGGAAGGCTTTTCCAGCAAACGAGACTTCTTTGCAAGCTGCTGCAGTAAGACATAGACATCTTCTGCAAGCAATATCTGCCTTGGATATGCTCATGCTGCTGCTTGGGAACCTTTGTACACTGCAGGTGCCAAAGAAAGAGAAATACAGATCAGGCCTTAAATACTACAGTAATGACATTATTCATCTGTGTTACATTAGCAGGTTTTCGCTCAAATGCCTCCAAGCAGAAGCACTGAAGCAAACAGGGAAACAGATTTGTTTCAAGTACAACTTGCAGGTTATGAAATGGTGTGAGAGAATGAGTGACATGACTTGAAGGCGCCAGTCCCAGCTTGGACCCTGACTAAAGCCACCACAAGTGTCCAACCTGGGCTCCTAAGAAACCCTTTCTGAGGCATCTGGGTTGCAGAGCTTTGCAATTTGGGCAAAATGGGGAAACTTAGAGAAATCAGTCTGAGAGAGTGGTGTTTTGCACCTGCAGACCTGGGCAGTGTGCCAAAGCACTTGGCCAAGGGGGTGGTAGCAGAGGACAGACAGATAGCTCCAGACAGCTTCTCCAGAATGGTTTGGAGGGTTGGAGCCCTTTTCCAGTGCGGGTGGCAGAACATTACAAAGAGCTGCTTGGGCATGCCCTGAAGCCATTGTGAGTCTGATGCTCACAAAGCTGCTCCTGTTATCCTGCAGGAGCTTTTAAAGCTTGGTACCACCAAGTCCTTAGTTCTGCCCTGTTCAGCACTGGCAGAGCATCTGTAGAGCTTTCTACCTGCCTAAAGGTCACATCCCTGACTGACAGTCTGGGTGAGCTGAGTTGTTAAAGGTGCACTTCAGTGCAGCTCAAGTGGCTACCAGGAGCTCGTGTCATTATCAGCTGAGGGGAGAAGGGCTCAGCTTTAGGTCTTTCCCCACAAGGTGAGATTGCTTGACACTGTGATCTTGCTAGAGCTTGAACATTTGAGCTGGAGATTTGGAGGGAGGGGGCTGTATCTGCTGCCAGGCATTCAGACAAAGAGCTTTGGGGGTTTCAGGTGTGCCAGTAAAGGGACTGCAGAGTTGCTGAGACCTCTCTTTGCAGCTCTAGTGGTGACCCAAGGATGATAGGGTCACCTGCCAAATCCCTGGTCTGCTGGCCATAATGAGGGTGGAGAGGGGTTAGGAAAAAGGGTGATTTTCTAAGGGCTGTTATGAAATCTGAATGACACAGTGCTGTGATTGAGGTGAGATCCTAAGGCTACCAGTGCAGGGACACATCAAGCCCAGCTCCTGCAGCTGAAATTCATCAGCACATTCCAGCTCTGAACAGCTCTTGGACCCTTCTGTCTGACCACTCATGGGGGTAGCAGGCTCTGTCTTCTGCCTCTCCACTTTTCTCCTCTCTGTGCAAGCCTCATACACTAAGATGTGTAGCAAAATGGAATTAAAAGATGAAAAATAATGACTCTAGTTATTAGTGGCTCAAGCTAGATGTGGGATGCTAAATTGCAGATCTCAGGGTTGCCAGAGAGAAAATACAACATTTATTACTTACTTTTTTTTCCTGGAAAATATTAAATTCTTCTGCAAGCTGGCTCTTTTCCCCAGTGTTCAGCTTTGACCCATTTACCTCCTTGCCAGAGGGTAATCACACCCCAGTGCCACCTTCTGAACAGAGTCAGGACTGCTGCTGCGTGTGTCACTGTCACTTAGTGCCAGATGCAGGGGGAGAGCCTCCTACCCCCTGGCACAGCTGACAGGCTCCAGGCTCTTCATTATCACCAGAGTGAAGCTCCCAGCAGCCGCTGCCAGCTGAGCAGTGTCAGCCACTGTCCCTGCCAGTGTTTCAGCTGCTCTGTGCCCAGCCAAGGGGAGTGGGGGTTGCGGTTTGCACGTTTGCTCTCAGGTGTAACTCTTCTGTTCTCTGAGCCTCCATCCCCTTTGACAGTGTATTTAGTGTTACACCTAAGCCTCCCTTTCTCTGCAAAGCAGTAGTGTTGGTTGTACATGGCTTCTAGTTGTAGAAAACAGTTCCTTCTTCTCTTCCTGTCTCTAATTGCTACCTTGGAAGGACCTGTTGCTACCAGAGGCCTTGCAGTGTGCCAGACAGATGGTGAGGAGCCAGTCCATTACCTCCTCGAGAGAGAGAAATGATGCAGAATGATTTGGCTGGCACAGGCGCACGCGGGTCAGTGTGAGGGGCCTGCAGTGAAGCCTTCGCATGCAGCACCAGGCCGTGCACCCAGCTCCCAGCACTCCCATTCCCTCAGAGTCAGCCACATGCACTGGGAGGGGAGATGAGGTCTGGGGAAAGCTGCAGAGATGAAAGTGCAACCCCACACAAATAGCCAAGCTCCCTCCCCATCACATGAATTCAGTCCTGGAGCTCTGGGCTAATGGCACTGCTTGCAGATTTGTGCTGCATTGGCTTATGGTGCTGTTGAGAACAAAGCTGAAGAGCTGATGGGAGGATGGCAGAGCTGCTGATCCCACCTTCATAAGCCACATTTGGGGGTGATGGGTGCTAGGTGGCCTTTGCTCTGCTTTATGTCAGGAGAGGAGTTGCATCACTGTGCCTCTCCTGTGGACTCCAGCACCCCTGCAGCGTTGGGACCTCCAGGCTGTTCACTGTGTGACCTTCTCAGTGGCACAAAGGGCCAGATGTGTGGCTGGATTTGGTGGAGGCATGGAGCAGGTCAGGCTGTGGCAGAATGGGAATGGGCTGTTGAAAAGATTGGTGAGTGTCCCCAGGGCTCAGTGTTTTCCTTTGGCTGGGCCAGCTGCTGGGGCAGGTGGCAGGAAGGGGGCTGGAGTAGTGAGCCCAGGGAGGAGACTGGGTTTAGCTGTGCCCAGCCCTGCTTCAGTGGGGAACAAGCTCTCTCTCTGCTCAGTAACTCTGTGGCCATTTCTGTGGCCAACTACCAAATAATCTGGTACCACGCACCTCACTGATGCTGCACATCCATGGTAGACAATTTGAGGGCTGACTGCCCTTGCAGGATGTAAGCCAAGGAGCAAGGCTGGCAGAGGCAGAGCAATCTCCTTCCAGTTGCAACCCGCAGACCTCAGCCTCAAGCTGAAGCTCTCGTCTGCTCCTCTCCAAATGCAGCCCTTTTCAGGGGAGTGCATTCAGTTCAGGGGTTTGGTCACTGGACTGGTGCCATGCATGCTTGTACCAGCACACGTCACCTCTTGTCCTTCTCGCCCTTCAGTCAGGGTTTGAAAGTCCTTGCAAAAAACCTTGCTAACTCCTGGCTGGCCTGGGCATTAAAGAGGTACCCAGTACTTGAACTCCCTTCTTGCACTGCAGAAGGATGGGACAAGGCTTGCTGGGTGATCCTGCTGTCCTAGGATGTGTCTGACAAACATGGAGGGTGCTGAGGTCTCACAAGAATGTCACTTCACGGGAACACTGAATTTGGACTGAATCTAGGCTGAAGATTTTCAATTCCTCTGAATCCTCTGTACCTGCAGGAGGTTGAAGTCCATCTTTGTTTATCCTCCTGCCAGTCCCACTGTGATTTCAAGGGCATGTATCTCACAGCTAGAGGTGGCCTATATACTTCAATGCCAGGAGAGACTGTCTCTCCTCAGCCTGTTTATGCGCTTGATTTTTGATTTGCAGGAGATGCTATGGACCACATCCCCAAGTCTTGTTAAAGACACCAATTTCTGCTCTTGGTTTTATAGGGCAGTTTTCTCAGCAGTGTAAATCTGAGTTGGGAGGTTTTATGCTGGGTGACAGAGAGGAGTCTGGGCTTAGAATATTTATAACATAGCTTATACAAAGCTATTTGACAACGTGAATGGATTTGGGGGAGTTATTTCTATTTTTTTCTTTTTCTGAGGAAGAAGCATTGACGTTTACCTTGGAACACAGCCTGAATATGTCATCATCTAAATGCAGGGTGTCCTGACCACAGCAACTTGTGTTGTTTGTAGCAGGTTCTGTGGGGTGTGCATTGCCACTGTGAGATCCTACCTAGGGCTGTGATCATGCCAGATCTCACAAAGTGGCTCAGAGCCAGCTCATGTGAGGCCTTCAAAAGAAAGCTTGGCTCTTTGAGATACTTATTCTTATGGTACTAGGATACCTTGGCTGAGGATTCTGCCTGGCCTCTATTTGAGGGAGCAACTGAACTTTCTGGTTTGTGATGGCCATCACAGGTCTACTGCCATGGGGATGTTATTTTTGGTGTCTTGCTCTCATCCATCCTGCCTTGCTCAGGTTGCTGTGCTTTCCTGGTGAGATGCAGGATTCCCTTCCATTGCCTCTTCAGCAGAGCTGTCAAGAAGCCCAAGGCCATGCACTATTGAACAACTGCCGTGCTCCATCCCAGATGTGGATGGGGTAAAAGCTCCTATGCCCATAGGTGCTCTTTGAGATCTCCAAAGCCACCACAATGGTGTAAAACAGTGATGTGCTCCAAGTAACTAATCTCTTCTCTTTTGTCCTTCCTCTCTCCCTCTTGTCCCCTCCCCGTGCAGTGGCAGGCCATCTCTCTGACAGTCATTGAGAAGGTTCAGATAGCAGCAGCCATCCTGGGTTCCCTCTTCCTTATCGCCAGTATCTCGTGGCTCATCTGGTCGACCTTCAGTCCTTCAGCCAAGTGGCAGCGCCAGGACCTGCTCTTCCAGATCTGCTATGGAATGTACGGCTTCATGGACATTGTCTGTATAGGTGGGTGATCGAATCTCACAGCACGGCCACGGCCGCCCGCTCACTCACCTGTGGAGAGGAGTGGGAGATGGCACCGAGAGCCAGCCCATACAGTTTGGCTCGGATTGGGTATCCACAGCTTTTCCTCCTCTTTGCTTTTGTGGCCCGTTTTTCACTGTGGTCTCAGCTCATCTGGGCTGCCCCAGAGTGTTTCTTCAGCTGGGCTGGCAGAGGGACCTGCAGAAATGCCAGAGAGAAACAGATGTCTCTTTAGAGCAAGAAGTGGGTGGGAAGGTCTGGGGGAGGCTGGGGAATGTCAGGCTTTAGAGAAACTCCTTTCCTCCTGGAGTAGCTAATTTAGGGACTGCCCCACAGCGGGCATGGCAGGGTCTTTCCACACGCAGCTCCTTGGCTCTCCAGCTCAGTCTCTCTGCGAGGCAGGAGTGGCTTCCCCTTCTTTGGCCCACCCAGGTCACGGGCCAGCCTGGGCTCCTTGTCAGGTTGCTGGTACAGAGCAGCTGTGAGGATGCAGCTGCCTCACTCACACTGCACAAGCCCAGAGAGCACAGCAGCTGCCTGACCCCAGTAGAGTCTCCCCGGGAGCTCAGGCTGTGGGACCAGTGTGGGCCTGCAGGATGGAGGAACATAGCTGCCAATACCTGCAGCATCTCCTGAAACACTCCAGTGAACATCAGCCACCTCCAAACGTGCCCCTGAGCAGTGTGCACCTGAGCACAGGCCATGAGATAACTTGTCGGTTTAAGTGACCCTGACAGGAAGCAAAGAGGGAACCAGAGAACTGGGTCCTCCCATCACTGGCATGAAGTTAGAAGAAGCCCCTAAAACTCAGTGGGAAAAGGCAGTCCTCTTGATTTGGTGCATATGTGTATGTGTGGATAGAGCCATTCCAGAGGGAAGAAGAACAGCCACCATTTCAGCCCTCAGGACAAGCAGGACAGAGGAGCAACTGGTGACATTTGGGTACAGAAGTAAAACAGACCCAGTGGCAGGGACAGAATTCTGGACTGCACACTCTGGTATCCAGGTTCAAATGGCTTTTGGCCTCAGCAGCCTTCCAGCACAGGACTTGGGCCTGCCAATACGGAGGACAATTCCTCCCACTGTTGCCATCATTGTGCTAGCAATGAGATGTGAGCTTGGGCAGTAGAGATCATCCTGCTCCTTCATGAGATGCTGGTGGAGCTGCCACATCTCCCCAGGAACAAAGGGTGGCAAAGGGGGTGATAGAGAGATGGGCAGCACCCATATGTTGGCACAATAGGTGATGTCCTCTTGCTGGTGGAATTGAAAGTGGAAAAAAATTATCCCTATGCATATGTGGTGTGCACATGTGTCGCCTTGTTGGCAGGGGACAGAAGTGGAGAGCTCTGGCCTGGGCAGACATCAGTAACATGATTAACTGGCTTTGATAAAGCTTCAAGAGCTGAGGGGAACTGATTAGCTCATCTGTCAATTGGAGCTAAATCCTCCCACGTAGCAGAGAACAAACCATGCCAGCCTTGAACTGAAGGGGAACTGGGCAGACAGATTCAGATTTGAGGTTCATTTTTTAAAATTTTTTGTTAATTTGTCTAAGGATCCAGCCTCTATTTCTCTTTTCCACTTTCTCTGATGGAAAAATGAGTTTATTTGCACCTCCACTGATGTCACCATTAAGTGTAATGCCCTCAGCTGGGAGCTTTGATTTTTTTTTTCCAGCCAAAGAACAAGGAGACATCCCATTCCCAGGAACGTTTCAGAGTCGTGACTTGGGGCATCCCCTTGTCTCATGTTCCTCCCCGCACAGCTGGGGTGCCAGGCATGCTGGCTTTCCCACAAACTCAAAAGCCAGTGGGAAGCATTACAGATGCAGTGAGTTAACATGTCTGTACGTGGGTTCTCTTGCCCAGCACTCAGCAGCTACCCAGAGCTGGCTCCACTCGGGCTGTGTGCAGCACGTCTGCCTGTGCTGCCAGGCAGCCCACCCATGCTCATCCAGGAGAGGGGATATTCTGGAGCACGTGAGCTCTGTCTCCATTCCTGTAGAAAAGCTCATATGTGCATGCTGCCAGCCCTCTGCCCCTGCCACCCTGCAGTGTAAAACTTCCTTGTATCGTGCAATTTTTGCTCTTTGCAGTCCCAGCTTCTGCTGCTCCCAGCTCAGCAGTGGAGAGGAAATGAGCTCTGAGCAGAACTAGTTGAGAGCCTGTGTTCACTCCCCTCCCCACCTCGTCCTCCTCCTCTGCCCGGTTCGAACTCAGTGACCAATGAGACCTTCAGCGGGGAGCTGTGACTCCCTGGCTGTTGATGTGGTCAGCTCTCTTTTCTGAGGGACTTCCCCTCAGCCCTGCAGATTTCAGAGGGCTGCATAAGCCCTAGCCAAAAG
The DNA here is from genome assembly GCA_026261815.1 of Monarcha castaneiventris obscurior. Taxonomy (NCBI): domain Eukaryota; kingdom Metazoa; phylum Chordata; class Aves; order Passeriformes; family Monarchidae; genus Monarcha; species Monarcha castaneiventris. Next base: position 8,192,712 of record JAMPIT010000467.1, read on the forward strand.
GCTGGTCTGTCCCACTGAGAGGCAAGGCCAGGTCGAAGGGACTGATCAGAGGGAATTCTTTCCTATGAAGACAAGCTGAGGTTGTTGGGGTTGTTCAGCCTGGAGAGGAGAAGGGTCTGGGGATACAGCTTTCCAGTGAGTAAAGGGGCCTACAAGAGAGCTGGAGAGGGACTTCGGGCGAGTGCATGTAGTGATGGGACGCAGGTCATGGCTTTAATTTGAAAGAGAGTAGGGTTAGATATTAGCAAGAAATTCTTTACTGTGAGGCTGGTGAGGCACTGGAGCAGGTTGCCCTGAGGAGTTGTGGGTGCCCCATCCCTAGAAGTGTTTGAGACCACACTGGATGGGGCTCTGAGCAACCTGGAGTAGTGAGAGATGTCCCTGTCCAAGGCAGGCAGGTTGGAATGAGATGATGTTTAAGGTCCCTTCCAACCCAACCCATTCTATGAACACCACAGCTGAGGTGAATTCCTCATTCATTATAACTGTGCAACTGTGATGGATGCAGCAGTGTCTCCCTAGAAGGCTTGCAGTGAGTTCCTCACTGTGGAACAGCTTTTCTCCCTCTCTTAATCTTCTTCCAAACCTTGCTGCCTCATGCAGGGTCTTTTGATCACAGATGGTGAAAGGCAGCTCTGGAGATTGAAAGTTCTGCTCCTGCATGGCCCAAAGCCTCTTGTTATTCCTGCCTGGGTTTTAGTTCCACTACTGCAAGTTCAGGATAAAACCTCTCATGGATAGTGGCAAGGGATCTTGAAATACTGGAGTGCTGTCTGTGCAATTCAGTGTCTCCTCCTCTGTGGTAGAGACGTTTTCCTCTTTTGTTACCTAGCCTGTGGGTAGGTAGGAAGGATTTAGGAACTAAGAAATGCTCATTTGTGGGGAAAGAGCAGGACACACATAGGTGCACTCAGTTCTACCACAGTTGGTTTTTTTAATGTAAGATGCTGTCCGTACATTTTTCGGTAACAGGTGAGGCAGCCTTAGCTAGCAGAATGTTATACCATAGGTCCTACAGTAATTGTATGAATTCCAATTGTTTCTTCCTTCAGTTTGACCCTCAAGCTTTTCTTTCCCTAGCAGAGGAGCAGAGGTTTGAAAGACAAGGTACTTACTGAAGAGCAGATATGCTGAAAGAGAGCTCCTCTGTAGTTCCTGCCAGTTTGCACTTCAGTTGTACTTGGATGTCTCACATCCATTGGATAGCCAGTGACTCTTGTCGGGGAGGCTGGTTTATACACCCTGTCACTAGAGGTGCTCAGCAGGACACTTCCTCTGGCACTGGGGAGCCTCAAAGCTGGAGAAGTCACCAGCTCTGCAGAGGTGTGACTAACATCAGACAGGAAATACACACCTAGTGCCCAGCTGTTTTGTGTGATCTCCTCTCTACCAAGTCAGATTTAGATAGCAATTTTCCAAGATAGAGATATTTGTGGAAATTTGCATGGGCAATCCCATGGCAGCATTGATCTTTCCAATGTGGAGTCAAAGGTGGGGGCATGATTGCTTCCTCACACATATTTTTCCCTCAGCACAGATCATTTGGTTGTTGTTGTCCTTATTTGTTCTGAAATGGTCAGATCATCTCCAAGCTGAACTCTCAAAATGTCTGTTAACTCAGAGACTGTTGATCCATGCAGCAAAATCCAGGGGTCTGGATTTCACTCTCAGTCACTAGCCTTCAGTAATGTGTTAGTTTTCTTTGAACTTTTCTAGATCCTATCATGCCCCACAAAAACAGTTGGAAGGGGCAGACAGCATTTGCTACCTCTTCACCCATGGTGAAAACAAAAACCACAACCAAAGTAAAACCAGCCTGCTCGTCATGACCAGTGGGACAGATTGTATGGCCCCGAGCACCAGAAGCTATGTCCATCTGGGCAAGATGTGCAAGATGGCCTTTCAGCACTGTTCTCCCCCTTGCTCTCAGACATCTAACAGGAGGGCAGGAAGCACTGGAAAAGATTGCTTGGGAACCTCCAGTACTGGATTTTTTTAAAGAACCTGTTAGAAAACATATGTCAAGAACAGGTTGCAGAGAGATGATCCCAGTTTGTGAAGGAGGAACAGATAAAATGCTTCTTGATATCCAGCCAGCCTCGATGTCTTTGATTCTGATCTCTGTTTCATCTGTGCTATCTCTGGTCATGTCTGTAGGACAGATACGAGAGTTGGATTAAACTTGAAACTGGTGATGGTGCCAGCATAGGTATTGCTCTGCTATGAAGTCATCTACAACACAGACATCTGAGATCAGGAACCAGGAAGGGAAGGAGAAGTGAGATGGGGACTGTTCATTTGATTAACTGCTCTCTCCATGGTCCATGAGAGGTAAATTCAGGAAGCTGGCATAGCGAGAGATTAGCAGAAATGCAGTTATCGAAATGCACAGATAAATGGAATGAGGACTCAGTTACTGAGTGGAGAGAGTAGCAGCTTAGAGCTGGGCTGTAAATCCTGAGAGATACCTGCCTGTTAATTAAATGACAATCCTTGGAGGGGAAAGGAGGGATTTGCCTCTCTCTCTGTCAAGGCGCAATTAGGGGAAGTCGACATTTGTAGAATAAGGTGTCATTTGGGGTCACGAGGACAGGAAAGCATCTCCTGTTAAACAAGGAGGAACTCTGCCAGATAATGAGAGCATGTCACAGAGTAGGCTCGGGCATCCCCAGATGGGCTCCGAGGGAGAAGCATGTCCCAGGGGGGCCATTACCAGGCTGTCTGCAGGGCTGTGCCCACAGGGTTTGTGTGTGCTGGCCTGCTTGGGATCACACAGGGCTATCCCTGAGGCTGGCATGCGGGGGGTTACCCCCAGCAAGGCAAAAGTAATCTGATCTGCCTCTCCTTGGCTCTCTGACTGATGGGCACTCCTGCTTTGTCCCTGGCCAGGTCCCTGCTCCCTGGCTCACCCTGCCTCGGTGCTGACAGCAGTGCACTTCTGCAAGCGCTAAATCCTCGTGCTCTTTGAAGCTTTTCCCACTCTTTCCTGGCTGGTCCCTGATGGTATTTGCCTTCACAACTGCACTGCAGCTCAGCAGCACAAGACAGGCAGGGCAGGACCATTCATCCAGCCGACAATTCTTGTTGGCACACCATGGCAATCCATTACAGATCAGGAAATGTCTGCCTGCTGTTTTTAATCCCAGCTGCCAGAAAGAATAATCAGAAGCATCCAGCACGTCTGACAGCATCTCAGCACAACCATAGGTAATAACATAAGAAATCAATAGCCAATTAAAACTGATCCACAGCATTTGATCTTTCATAGTGCAGTGGGAACAGTAATTAATGGAGCTTCCTTGAAACAGTGACAATTCAAGCCTCCTGCCAAGACTAATGGGGTTTTGTTTTAAATGAGCTTTGCTTCCTAGAGGAAATGCCGGGCTGAAGTAGCCTCGGGCTGTTATCTAGCCAGGTCACTTGGGCCCTTGGCATTTAAAGGCTTTAGGAGTCAAAGTCATAGTGAAATAAAGAGAAACTGAGAAATGAGGTGTCTTCGGGGTCTTGGTCTTCATCTGTATCGATCCAATTCTCAAAAGGAAAGTAGATGTTTTCATGTAGGTCTGCACAGTCCCCCAAAGTACAAAGCAGGAAGAATTGCTACCGCAGTAAGGAATCAGTTTTGAGGAAGCACCAAACCTGTATGTTGGCTTGATGACACCCTAAAGGCAGAGCACAAGGCAGAGAAGTGCAGCAAATGTCTTTAGATGAGAGACCTGACAGCAGCCCACACAGCAAATCTCTGTGGCTTTGACATACCTGGAAGAGATCCATGAGAATATACAGAAGTCTTCTGTGCCTTTCAGCTTGATGCACTGCTTGCCATGCTCTTCATGCACTTCTTACCCGATTTGCTTGTAAACTGGACCCATCAGGAGCTAATTGGAGTGGCCAGATCCAGGTCCTATCTTCAGAGCAGGCAACTGGGATAAAGCTAGGCAGAAAAGTCACTTTTTCTTCACCATGAACCCCAGTTTGCACACATTCAGCCAGTGTGCACACTTGAAAAACCACTGAGCAAATTATTGATCTATCAGCTGTACAGAGGCTGTGTAGACAGGAATGGTCCCCACAGGGCATGTTATGGGACTCTTGATCCAGCTGGGCAGGGTCCCTCCTGGGGAGCAGTCCCTTTGGGCCCTGTAGCTGGGCCAGCAGCAGGGGAAGAGGCACTGCAAAGCTGGTCTGACCACCGACTCCTTGGCTGCTATCCAGGAACAGTGGATGCTCAACACAATCGAGACAAGCCACTCCTCTGCCCCTGAAAGATGGGGCCTATTTTTATCTACTGTTGCATTGATTGTTCCATGGGAGAGCAGAGGGGCAGCCAGTGGGTGTGCATTGCGTGCTCCCAGCAGCAGGCAGGGCTGCAGGGGCTCCGTGTGCCCACAGGGCTCCAGCGCAGCTCCGGCCACTCTCCGCAGAGCCCGCGTGTCGCTGCTGAGCAAAGGGACACAGCTTTGGACCTGGCTCTGAGCCCTCTCCCTCTTTGCAGGGAAGGAACTTGGCTTCCAGCACAGTCAGAGCAGCACCTGGGCTTTCACATGTGTGTGTTCAGCTCTACACTCCTTCTCCACATCCATCTCCAGCAGGGTCCCACTGCTGCAACAGGGCTCCAGAGATGTATTTTGTTGTGAATAACCATATGGTGCTCTCTGCTCCAGTGGATCAATGTGTTTAGCATTTAATGAGGGCAACATAATTAACATTTTTTGAGGGAAAAAAAGAAATTCTTTTGCCTTGTGAACTGCATCTTGTACTTTCAGGTGTGATACATTACAATCAGAATGGTGCTTCCCTGTCACTAAAAGCCTTGCCGAAATCAAGTGCCTGGTGTCCCTGGGTTAAGTCTCCATACGTGGGCAGAGGCAGGAGCACTCACCTGCCTGTCACAACCTCTACACTATGGCAGGAAATTCCCTTGTAGGCAGCTGGTAGGATCTCCCATGCCAGCTGCACAAATTGTGCTATCTAGTAAAGGATGAAAAAAGTCCTCAGCTCTGTGCCAGGCTGTGTTTTTCCAACTGCCTTCTGTCCCATTGCTCCTCCTACTACAGTCTGCATCCTCACAGACACATTACTCCTGGAGGTGGGAAGCTGTGGTCCATGGCAGGCTGTTGTGGCTGTAGCAAGAGAATTCAACTCCATGGTCAAAGATGAGACCACAGGGGGGTCACCCCTGATGAATAGTGGATGAGGCTGCTTTTGGTGTGTCCCCAGCTCAGTGGGGAGCCAGAAGCAGAGGTAAGAAGAGATTAATATGAAGCCACATTAATCAAGCTCTGGGATCACCTCTTAAAGACTGATTGATGATGGCTGCCTACCAGCAGAGCCATCTTTCAGCCCAGATACAACAGGCTGTAATGAAGAATACTGCAAACAGACCTATGGGCTAAGTTGCTGAACTTAATTCTTCCTGAAAGTTACTCCCTGAAGCAGTGCTTTTCTTCCTGCACCAAGACCCACCAATGGCAGCCACAGCCTGAGTCCCTCTGCCCCATGGCAGAGCGGGATTCACAATATCCATACTATGCCAGGTGGGACAATTCATTCTGCTCAGCCACAGCCACATCAAGGACTTTTCTGTGTTCTCCTAGGCTCTTCTCCAGACCTCTGCTGCAGGCTTCGCCACTCTCAGCTCCTTTCACTGCTGTCATACTTGTGAGCTCAGTGTTGACAGATCCCATAGGTGCAGGAAAACCCTTACCTGCCTCTCAGCCTCCATCAGAATTCACTCATTTGGATATTACAGCCATAAAGGTCTTCAGCTCTGGTGGAAGACCCTTGTATATGCAGAGAAGCAAGGATCAAGTCTTGCCTTCCTAGAGATCCTAGCTAGTAATAGATCAGAAATAACAGACCCTTGTTCTCTTGGCTCCCACCCCCTTCATTAATTTTGAATAGTACCTCTGTGGGAGAGGTGAAGACCTTTGCAGGGGACACGGTGGGCTGAGACCTGTAGGGACACTGTCAGGGAGCAGAGAGAGGCTGCAGCACCCAAGATGAAAGGCTTCTGGAAATTTCACAGAAATCCTGCGTTTGCAATGAAAGACTTTCTTTTGTTATGGCTGTGGAGGACAAAGCAGCACAGGACAGGCTGCACCATGCTGTGTCCCAGGAATACATTTATCCCAGCAAAAGGCTGGCCAAATTGCACCATGACCATGACCACCTTCTGCCTCACATCCTTGGGATGCCTTCCTGCACGTTAGAGGGGAAAGATGCCCACATCTCACTCCAGTGAGGCAGTAGAAGGAATCACAATGCACATGCCAACGTGTGACATCCGAGGCACTCCCAGGTCCATTAATTTAGCCCATGTGCCCTACATTACCCTGGGGGATGGCAAGGGTGTTCTGTACTCACCTTTGTGTCTTTCCTAATCGGTTCCTTTTCCTCTTGGTGGAAGAGCACTTAGGTGACTGGAGTAGTCTGGAGGAATTCGGCTCAGACGGGACCTGCATCCCTTAGAAAATGAAAAAAATTGTGAAACTATTCTCATTTTTCCTTACAGAATTTAATTTGCTAATAAAAGCAGAGAGGGAGGCACTAGTTCTACCTTCAATAAGCAAATGTCATGTTTTGATCATTCTTGAACAAAGCATTTTGATTTAACATTTAGAGATGACTGCTCATGCTGAGTATTTCAAATTCAGTGTCAGAATTTGGAATACAACATTTTAAAAAAATTCAGTTCCAAATGAAACATTTTCACCTGTCTGCAAATACACGTGTGTTCTTCCATTCTGGGGAACAATGTCACTTTTTCAGGTCTCACTCCAAGCAAGTGTGAAGGCAGATTCCCAAGCCCTGCACAGCACAGTGGTGTTGTCCAGTTCTCCTTTTAAAGGAGTGTCCCTGGAATGGCTGAGGATCAGCATGACTGCACAGGCAGTGCTTTGGTCAGAGTAACATTAGCTGTGGCATAGGAAGGTCCAGGACCCAGACCTGGAGGAATGCTTTCCATTGTGCAAACATAATGAAGTGGAAGCCACATGCTTTTTCTCTTCTCACCAGGAGTATTCAACGCCATGGACTTATGTAGGAAATGTCTGGAAATCTGAAGGTAGAAAAGACCCATAAAATCACTTAGAGACCAGGATGTGAATTTGGCCAGTGCTCTGTTCAACCTAGCTTGAAATTATTATTTACCCCCTTCTTTTAAAGACCTTGCAGTATCTGTCATGCACACAGAGTGTCTTTCACCTCTTGAACAAAGCCTTTTCATAATGTGGGGTATTGCTGTTGTATCCATCTTAAATTCGGAGAAAAAAGGTTCCAAGGGGATCTAGCCAGTCCTAGCTACAAAGCAAGGAGGTGAAAATTTAAGAGAGCAAGAGGGTGTGTGAGTACTGCCTCCAAGCTCTATCCCTCCTGTCCTGGCTCAGTTATGGGTAGACTCACAAGTTGGGAATGGTGCTGGAGAGGTATGATTCAGAAGCAAGGGGTTGTTCCATTGGTGGAGTTCCCATCTCTATTTATTTACTTGCTTCTTTCAAGAAGAGTCTCATTTATTGCTGCCTGCATAACTACAGACTGCCCTTTAATCCTCTGGTTTATCGTGCACTGCGAATTAATACCACAGGAGTACGAGAGTCCTTTAGGGCACAACATCCATTTTGCTGTAGCTGTCCACAGCCAGCTGAGTTCATAGGAGTACTTCAGTTTATGCTTTCTTTATTGCCTGAGCAAGGATTTCTTTGGGTTTCATTTTACTTGTTTTCACTGTTATTTCTTGTTTTGGTTTAGGGTGGTTTTTATCACTGTTTCGAGGCAAGGGGTAAAAAAGGTACTGGTCTGGGCAGTGCAGGAGGAGGAAGTTGTGGTGGTTGGTAGCTTGTGTGTTTACAGCTGGAAGTACTGTGGCATCTCCAGGGCCATGGTGTTGCTGTGTGCAGCTTCAGGGGTGAGTCCAGGTCCTCTGCCACATTTCCACAGGACACCTGATGTTATTTTCCTCTTGCAAACAAACCAGGTGGGAGTGCTGAACGAAATGAAACTTCGGTTCCATTGGACACCTCTTGTCAGCTCCTTAATTTTGCCAGCATTTCCTCATTTTGGGTCTTACCAGCTCAGCCCTACAGGGCCCAGCCTGGCTCTTGTGGGGGACATGGCTGAGCTGGGCTGCCCTGGGATGGAGGCAGCACCTTGCAGAGAAGATGCATTACTCTGCAGCCATAAAAGCTCCCCAAATGCTCCTACAACGCCCTGCCCCCAGCTCCCATGAGCTCCACAAGCCCCATGACAAGCAGTCCTACCTGTCAACTCAATCCATCCTGCTGGATGAAGCCTTCCTCCACCCACAGCTACAAATGCCATGTCTGTGGGGTGGACTGCTCCTGCTTCCATGAGGAGCCCATGGCATCCTGTGCACACAGGAATCACTGCTGCATACTTGTGTTACGTGAACTCGTGACACTCTGCAGTGTCACAACCTGGAAATTGTTTCTTGCCATCCTGCAAAATCACACTGCTGCCTGAGGGAGGGATACCACCAGTTCCACACCAGGTGCTCCCAGCAGTAATAAAAGTGCTGCCTCCTCTCCCTGGCCCCCCACACTCTGCCCCAGGATCACTCACCTGGTGGAACAGCAGCTGTGGGGACTCTGAGCAAGCTGGATCCATCTCCACCCAGCAGGGCTCTTGCTGACTCTGGGGTTGGATGTTAATGGCTGCAGAGAGCTTGGGACACAGCGTAATCACCTGCCTGGGCAGGGCCTGCTGCTCCTGTGGCTCTGCCAAATGGAATGGAGGAAGCAGGGAAGGAGAAGGGCTCTCGCTGAACGTGTGGGGGGTCCTGGCCCACCAGGGGCTGAGGAAGCTTTGAGGCCCAGCTGCCTTTGAACAAGGGGAGATGAGCTGTAATAAACACGAGGTTTTCTGGTTAGTCAGCAGGTGAAGGTTATGGGCCAGCCTGTTTGTGCTGTAATGACCCAAAATGGAAGGGTCCAAACCTCCATAAAATACTTCTTCAAGTCTGGGAACAGCTTCTCTGTGTACACTGGTGGGAGTTCTTCCCTGGCCATGGAGGTCTCAATCTCTGAGGGGTCCAGTTCCAGTTTTGCCAGAGTCATGGCCCTGTGGCCTAGGAAATCCAAGGATGGCATCCCACTGCTGGGAAAGCCGAGTGGCAGTGAAGCCTCACTACAGTGAATGCACTTAGCAGAAGGAGTGTTTTGTCTTCCCGAGATCCATGGGTTCCATGATGACCATGTCATCCAGTGATGAACAGCACTCAACAGAGTCCAGCCATGCAGACATCCCAGTTCCGCTGAGCCGAAACACAGTTCCGATTCATACATAATCTGTTCTTTAAACATTAAAAAAAATGTGCATTGAGAATGATTGATAAGAAAATGCCTGATTATAATCAGCTAATTATTTTTCCATATGTTAAGCATTCACTCGAGCTCTAATCATCATGAATACATTTTCAATTTATACTTTATCTCATTTAGTGCTGGCAATTGCTAAGTTTGCACACCCTCCTAGTACAGGTCCAGCATTATTCAGAGCAGACCATTGCTAGATGTCTTGTGGGCTAGAGAAATCCTGATTTTGCGGCTTCCGGAAATGTCTAAAAGACAGCACCAGATGTTCCAGGTAAACCATTATAAACTACTTCTGTATAAAGGGTAGGCTGTTCAGCTCTTGAAACATTATGGGGACAAAAACCATATTTTGGAGGGTGGAGATGACAGTTATGAAGGAATCTATACTTCCTATTCAATTTCCCCAGAAAGCAAAGACTCCCTGAAAATCTGAATGTATCAGTAGTTTGTATGGGAAGTGACTGTTTATTGAGAGCATTCCTGAGCTGAAGAAAAGTAAGATGTGAGGATAATGGACTGCAGAAAAGCAGCAGCAACAGCCCCAGGGGAGCAGAGCAGCGAGTGTCTCTTGGGAAGAGAATCTGAAGGATAAAAGAGCTGTGAACAGCTCACAGCTGCCAAAAGGGATGATACTAAAGACACAACAGCAAACTGTGCCTGTGCAGGGGAAAGCTCAGAAGCGTGGGAAGAGAGCACTGGGGCTGCATCAGGAACTCTTTGAGGACCCAAAATCAGAAGCTGCAATCACACAAAAGGCAGAAAGAATAACCTTCAACTAATGAAAAGCCTCTAGAAATCACCCATGCATGGGGACCTGTCAGAGGTGAACCCCAAGATGACCGTCCAGAGATTCAAAAGGCAAGAAGAAGTGGGTGCATAAGCATACGTGAAGAACAAGGCAAGTCTAAGAGCTCAAATAGTATTTGATACACAAAGGGCCAAATAGTTAAATGTTGCCTTTTTTTCAGTCCTCAAAACTAAACTAAAATAATTTTAATGAGGAGAAAGGAGCCCAGGGCAGAATCAGAAAAGAACAGCCTCAAAAATATTTAAATGAGTTAGCTGTGTCCTTGTCATCATGTCCTAATGAACTTCAGAGGAAGCTGCAGAAACAGTGGCTGACCCATGATCATTTCATCATTGGATGATGATGAAGGAACTTGAGGAGGATGCAGGAGGTGCCAGGCGGCTGGGGAAATGCGAGCAGAGTACCTAGCTTTAGATATAATCTCTAACAGACAATGAAGGTAGGCACTGAGGATCAGGGAAATGAAGGGCAAATCAGCTTAACTGATTCATAGAATGATACTGAATATTTTTTAGCTAACCAGTTGGTGAGCACAGGAGTATAACCAGGTGTAATTTGGAAGGGTAACTGTACTAGTGGCTAAGAAGGAAGCTGTTACTTTGATATGCTGTGACTTGGGCAGTGCTCTTGGTGCTTTGCCTTTGGATTCTCCTACCAGAGAAGCTTGCTCTAGATTAAATAACTCTCATGCAGGTGTACAGCCAATGGAGAAACTGCTTTCTCAGTAGTTGTGAGTGGTGTGCTGTAAACTGGAAACACGTTTCAAGTAGAGAGTCTTTTGGACTCTGCTCTCTTCAATATTTTTATTAATGACAAAGATAATTAAATAGGATGTGCTGTTATAAAATTCACAGATGACACCAAGCTTGGAAAGGCTGCAAGCACTTTGGAGGATCAGATCAGCATTTGAAATTTAAAATTATCTTGGCAAATTGGAGGAATCAACAAGATGTAATTGAATAAAGAAGTGCAAAGCATTACCCTTAGGAATGAGAAATCAGAATCCCAAATACAAGCTGGACCAGGCAGTCACACTGCTGAAGACAGCAATTCTGTGACATATCAGTTTATTTCATCAGGGAATCGAAAGGCAAGTGGAGTGTTAGAGTGCTGATTCTGCACCTCTCTGGTCTGGGCACTGCACCCTGCTGGGAAGTTCACTTGCAGAAAAAGGGGGATGAAATGAAGAGGTTCTGGAGATGATGAACAGGATTGAGGAGAAGAGGGACATTACCTCATTCTCAGCCTGGTCAGCTCTGGGGCTCACAACTCTCCTCCAAATCAGCCCTAGTGCAGAGTCCCATTGATGCTGTGAGACTGTTTTCAATTACAAAACTACCTCTCCCTGCTCCTTGCTTCACCCTGTTCCTCCTTTCCTGAAGAGCACAGCGCTGTAGCCTTGAGTATCAGCCACAGGAAGATCTAAGTATGCCAGGCTGTTAATATTCAGCTGGAACTGACCTGGGCACAATGGTGAGGGATGCCAGATATTAGGTACCCCTGTATTTCCTGGAACAGACTCTTCTGGCCCTCTTTTCCTGGTTTATCATCAGCTACTTTCCTGCTCTTAGGTCAAGATAAAAGGTGACTAAGGATGGAGCAAATAGGATAAGATTAAGGCAGAAAGATGAGTGAGGGCTGAGCTGGTGGAGCTTTGGAAACAAAAGTGGAGAAATTTGAGATTGTCACAAAAGATTAAAGAATTCACAGGGAGGGGATGGTTTGTGTATGCAATGATGTCAATGGAGAGAAAGCCTGGCAATGAAAGTATTATCTCCCAGAAAGCTTGGTTTACCTTGGCCTGAGTCACCACTGCTGTGGAAGCAAACATTAAGCTTTGATCACAGCTGCCATAATCTTCCCCTGACACCCAATAATGAAAGCAACAGAAATAGGCTGAAGCATGGCATCTCTCTGGCTGAGATGAAATTGCATTTGAAAAGGAAAACAAAAAGGCAAAGTCCTGCTGAAGGTGAAAACAAGAGGTGACAGGACAGGGGCTTTTTGAGAAGGTAACTGGCTGGAATGGACTGTGATTTTTCCTCCTGTAGATGAGTGTCAGTGCAGGGGTGATGTGCCACCCACTGTCAGCAGAAGCCCTGTTTTGGTGGTTTTCTTTACTGGCAAACAGGTGAAACAGTTCCTGCCCCAAGAATTTACCTGTTTCTTTCAAGAAAATGCATGGCAAGTGTTGGAGTAAGAGTAAGGTTAATTAGAGGCGGAAAGTTCCGGGGAAAATATCACTTGGCGGCAGAGGCTGACCATGTTCAGGAGTTCACTGCATGTCATTTCTGGGAAACTGCTTGCTCCAAAGTTACTTTAAATTGGAGGCTCACAACCCCCTGGGTTAATCTCACAGGATGGTGGCACAGCAACTGATCCCCGCTTCCCCATCCAGAGACACAAACACAATTCGCTGGTTACATCTGCCAATGTTCTTCCAACAGCCCTTCTGGCCCTTGGGCTGAGGACCTTTCTCTTGATCAGTTTTCTTACAAGCCCACTGACCCAATTCACCTCTGTCTCGTCTAATCCCAAGAGATTGCAGCTTTCAACAATTTTCAGATCAAGGAATTTCATCCAGTGCTGGTCCAGCCAGATCTCCTCATGAGAAAATGGGAATGAGAGCAGCACATCATCAGTGCCCACATTCCATGGGAGTTTCATCTCACCAGCACCACGAAGTATGGATTTCATGAGCAAGGCAACAATCTGGACTAACAAGTTTTGTGTACAACTCACAGAAATTTTCCTTCTGAAGAGGATGGTTTTCACAGAGGATCCACTGAGAACAAATTTTTTGAAGCAAAAGAGGGCAAGATAAAATGGAGAGGAGTGGAAAAGGACCAGGACACTGCCAGAATTCATCTGAAACTCTGATATAGACATTTCTGTGTTTAGAACTGTACAAAGAGAGAAGTTCACAACAACCTGCAATCTTACACACTCACACAGAGGATTTGGCTTATGGAACAATAGCTTCTAAATGGACGCCTCGAGTCGAATACAGTCCTTCCTGCAGGATTTCCCATGGAATTCTGGCCTTTAAATTGAAAATTTCACCTCTGTCAACAAGAGTGATTCTTGAGGGAGGGGTGTTTTTGTTAGGGCATGCACAGAGCTGAATGTAGGAATTCCAATCTAATTTATCTGAGGCAGACAAAATTTGTTTTGATGAGAGCATTAAGCATCCTGCAGCTTGATATTAACTGATAGACTCTTGCTTACTCTTGGCACTTCCTCTTGTAAATTAATCACTGTTACTTCCGCTTCCATGCCTACCCCTCCACTTGGTTCCTTCTTAATTTTACAGCTTCCTGAGCTTGACACTGGGAAATCGATAAGTAATTTAGAGCCCAGTAAATACAGATGAAAACAAGTTATTTTGTACTTTTATAAATATTTGGAAACCAAAACTATCTAAGAAAACAGCTGCTCAGTTGACTCAGCAACCCATCCATCAGCATCACACAGTTAATTGCATAAGATCATAAACATTTATAATTAGAAGGCAAACAAACAAGAATTTTATAAACAGCCCTCTTGAATCAGGCTGTGCGTTAAATATTTGTGATAAGGTAATTAAGAATAGATTTACAATCCTGGCTCGGTGTTTAATACTTTGTAGAATGGATTTGATTCTATGGAGAATGTTCTACAGCCAAAGAGAAAACATTTGATTTCAGCTCTTTTATCCCAGGCTTAAAGTGGTCTCTGAGAAACAGTGGCTCTGTCATTGATCAGAGTGGAATTTCATTCATTACAGATGAGACAGCTCATTTAAATATATGTCTAATGTCCCTTGTCATGGGCTGATCCACTTCAGGCCTGCTTCAAAGCTCTGTCTCCGTGGCTGGATCTGCATACAGGCTTTCCCTAAGTCCTGCTTTTTATGGTTGATGCTTTGATCGGACCACGTCAGAATTCTCAACCATGTTTCAAAGCAGGGAGGAAAACCCACGTTTTTCTGTTAATGACATCACAGGGTTTGGTTATGAAAAGCCAGCAGCCCTGCAGGGTTACAGCTGTGCAATCTCAGTGGCCTGTGGGAACCAGAGTAGAGCTCTCTCTTACTGTGGTGCCCTACATCATTCCCTGTCCCAAAATAGTCAGATCTGCATACAAGCTATCCAATGGGGAGTTACTTCTACAGCCAGTGAGCAGGCTCAGCACCCCATTTCAGTGAATGTGAGAGTGCCCCTAAAGCTCATCTGTGATCAGGTCAGCAGGGCTCCTAGTTATGCTTAAAACCAGGGAGGCTGGAAACTCAGTCTGTACTGAAGCAGTGATTTAAACACTCTACCATCAGATGCTGACCCTAAGAAACCAAGTGGCTGCATCCCATCAGTGAATGATGCAGAGATCAGCCCTAAGGGTAAGATGGCCTTCAGATATTTTGGGATCTGATGAAGCACAGGTTTACTCCAGTAATTATCTGCAATCAGAAACTAGAACTATCTGGAAAAGGTAGGTGGTGGGTGAAGCTGTAGCATTTGATTAATCAGGAATAGCTGTAAACCACTTTTTTCTGTGGTGCCCATCATCTCTCTACACGTTGTTGGTCAAGTCAGCCCCTTTGTTTAAGCATGGTTTTGATTCTTGTGAGTCTTTTGTTCTTGTATTTTTATGCTTGCAACAGGAAGGCAAGAGAGCTACTCTTCTTAGAAGTGTTTTTGATAATGATCCAGACCCAGAATGGTGGAACTGTCATCATTAAGGACAATGAAGCCATCCCTGTGCTAGCTCACCCAGTCCTACCTTCTGGTCTGGCTTCAGTTCTGTGGGACACAAAGGCACTTTCCTAAGAGACAGATGCAAGGCAGGGACACTCAGACTCCCCTCACTGCACATAAATCCCATTCTCTAGCAGAGATTGTGAGATACATTACAGTGTGCCGGCTAAGCCAGTCTACAGGAGGTGCTGCGGCTTCCTCCAGCCTGTGGAGAAGAAGACCTGTGTTGCAGCCACTGCTAAACCTAGTGCTTCCAAAGCATCTAGCCGGAGTCTGGCAGCTCCAATAATAATAGCAGAGCTTAATACTCAAGTACTGTCATCATCCAAGCAACTAAAACCATTCAATTCCTTAGTTCTCTTACAAGGGTGGGGAGGATGATGGAGATAGCTGAGAGACAAGGTCACTGCTGGGTTACTGAAGGGCCTGAGTTGCTCCTTCTCTTTTGAGCACAGAGACCATTAGCACTGCGGTGTCCTACAGCCCAGAGCCATCCCCAGACATCAGCTCCGTGCGTTTGGGTGGGCAGCAGGACACAGGCACTGCCTGCACTCACTGGGAGCTCCTCTGCCCTTTCTGTCAAGCGTGCTGAGCTCCCTCTTGAAAGAAGGCAGTGACATTCAATGAGGTGCCTGCTCTGCAGGTGAGCAAAACTTTGCCTTGGATAACAAACTTTTTATGGGTATAGACAGACTTTTTTTCCCACTCAGGTGCTGCCTCTGGCCTCCACATGTGTGTCTGCTCTGCTGCTGTGTGTGTGGGGAGAGATATGGGCTGTGCACACACGCCGCTGGTGCAGCAGCCGTCACTGCCGCGTCAGCTCCAGTTCCACCCCCTCCAAACACACGCCCGAGCTCAGTGAATCATGCCTATGCAGCATGCAAAATTAGCCCAGCGAGAGATAAACCTTGGGCATTTGTTGGTAAACAGATACTCTTCTGCTGTAAGAGCATAACTCACTGTGCTCCATTTACGATCCGTTTATCGATGGCTGAGATAAAACTGTAATCCCTTTAATTCAGGGAAAAGGGGATCCAGCAAAGCAGGAGCACCAGTGCTCTGCCTGTCAGTAATTAAAATACAGGATTTATCATTGAAAAAGCACTGGCTGAAGGAGAGCTGAGCTTAACCAGCTAACTGGGGGAAGATGCTGGGGTAGGTTTATGGTTCTTTCTAAAGTTTTGTTTGTGTTTTATGTTTATTTCTTTCCCCCTTCCCTCCAGGTCTAATAATACATGAAGGGCCCTCGGTTTACCGGATTTTTAAACGGTGGCAGGCGGTCAATCAGCAGTGGAAAGTGCTGAACTATGACAAAACAAAGGACATGGAGGAGCAAAAAACAGGGACCAGGACAAATCAGCGCCCCTCCTCCCAAACCACCCACTCGTCCTCCACTGGTGGTACAGCCACTAACTCCGCTCCAGCCGATAGCGGGGCACGGGCTGCCGGCCATGCCACAGGCACCCTCTCTGACCACCACTGTGCTTATACCATCCTGCATATACTCAGCCACCTGAGGCCTCACGAACAGAGGAGTCAGTCTAGTAGTAACAGAGAGCTCGTCATGAGAGTCACGACGGTCTGAGCCGAGGAATTCAGGAGGCCTTAACACGAAGCGGAGGAGACAAAGAACTCATAAAGCAGAGGAGCATGGTGTGCCTTTTTCTTTCTCTTTCCTTTTCTTTTTTCTTTTTTTTTTTCTTCTCTCCTTTTCTTTTTTCAGTAACTGCACAAGATATAAGAGGCGGCACCTGGCCAGCTGAGGAAAAAAGCAGGTGGAGGGAGAGCTGCACACTCATGCTAAAGAGGTTAATGTTTTCCAGCCTGTTTAAAAAAAAAAAGAAAAAAAAAAAAGAAAAAAAAATAACAACACAAATCACAAAAAAACCAACAAAACAAGTGCAATACAGACTACAAACTGAGTAGGCAGAGTTCTGGGGAAGCAGAGGAACAGACAGTTTAGCATGTCTTACAAATCCTATTACCTGGAATAGGTGACGCTCTGTGCACACCCCCCGTACACACACGCACGCGCACACAAACACACACGTAGTGTGAGATTTATGAAAACGTGGAAGGGAACGAAATATTTGGAGTGTTTTTATTTTCCAGACTCCGATTAACCAGGGCTATGAGTTGTTTTGTTTCATGAGTCACTGGAGCATTGTTTGATTTACCATGGGGTACCTGAAGTGAAATGGCTGGGGATTTTTCAGTATTGATTTACAGAAGAGAGATTGAATCATCTCACTAAGAAAATCTTAACAAAATCCAGGCATACCCAAATTTCACCAAAAAGCCTGTTTTTTTCATAATGTTCCTGACAAGGGGTTTGTGAGGGTAGAACTGGGAGGGGGGAGGGCACTCCATGACCTTTATTCGACGTATAGGCATTTTTGGCAAATTTTGTACAAACGTTCCGCAGGTGTTTCAAGCACAAGTACTGGTGTGATTCATGCCTTCATAACCCCAAATCCAGCATCTAAACCTTGCCACTCACACACATCATTTTCCATGCAGACATTCCAGGTTAATTTCCTTCCATTTTACTCCAATCGCAAGAAGCTGACCCATCTTCGGTGGGTTTCTGCTCCCTTGCTGATTCAGACACTCATGCATTTAGAGATGTACTTTTTTTTTTTGGTGTCTGTATCCCTGCTGCTCGATTTGCAACAGTCTCACTCAGTCTTGTAGGCTGATCCTTTCACATCCAGTCTGTTAGTTTGTTACAGAGTCTATTCCATTCAATCATCCAAAAGAGAGTTAGTCTGAAGAGGGAGCACAGTTGCTGAGTGACTGTGTAGCACTTCTAATAAGCCTCCTTCTCTGGGATATATCCTCGAAGGTATCGGTTGCTCTTCAGGAACATTCTCTTTCAATGCACAATGGCTGAATCATTTGTGGATATTAAAGGGACACTGTCAAGTACTTTTTAAATAGTTTTTAGGGTTTGGGCTTTTTTTACTCTCCATTGTTTGTAATATTCTCTTACAAGCTTGAAAATAAAATTTCTTTCCCTACCGATTTTGTCCTTTTCCATTTGGGCACGTATGGTTCTCTCCACTCACCCCATTCCTTTCACCATCCCTGTCCTTCTCTTCCCCACCTTTCTTCTGCGACAGGAGGAAATCCATATTTCTGATTTCCTGCTGACTGTTCTCATTGTATGGAGGGTATGTCCCAACTCTGCAGGGTTGAATTATTTTGCAGCTGCCACAAAGGAAGCATAAGGGCAGGATCCCTAAAAATACGGATTAGCTAACTGAGGAGCAAAAGCTCAGCTATCCCAAAACAATGACCCCATAGTGATCAATCCTGAACCCAGCTCCCCCCAAAATCAAGATAAGGACTTCAGCCAAACTACATCCATTTAGCAGCAGTGCCAAGCAACGTTGCATGATGGCTGAATGCAGCTGCCCTCCATCATCATGCCAGCACCTCTCACAGCTTCTGTGGAGACAGGGAAAACGTGGGCTACCAGCTCCTTTGGCAGCCAGGCTGTCAAAGGTCAGGTGTTTCTGGACCGGAGAAGGTGCCAGACTTCAGCCTCTGTGTTTGAACACGGCAGCCATTCTGCAACGTTGAAGATGGAGGTTAGCAGCTTATGGCAAGGTCATGTTTTTCACCTCGATTACTTGACAGTGTCCCTTTAAATATCAGAATGCAACAGAACAGGTACTTCTCTGGCAGAGAATGTGGGAGGTGGAACACTGTCCGAGAAAGTCAACTTACTGAGGACCAATGGAAACAGCATGGTTTCTGAGGCCACTGTACCTTTATCTGACCAGATTTACTATCTACCAAAGAGTGCTTTTGGCAGAAGGGAGAAAAGAGATGGTGGTGGGCAGAGGGAGAGGGAAGGGGCAGTTCCAATCATCTCTGAAAGTAGCTACCCCCAGAAGGAAGGTGTTAAAATGAGTGAACTCTGGAAGAACTGCTACAGTAGAGAGAAACCTGGCCAAAGCAAGCAGTCACAGCAGCCTCTCACCCCTATGCCTGTTCTGGAAGCTGTCCTCATTCCAAGAGATGAGTAATTATAGTGTTTTTGGGAAACTATACACACTGTACACAGATGATGGGACAGCTGTCACCCATGATGTTGTTTCCCTCCCTGCCCTCCACTCATTTAATATGGAGAAGTCAAATTCCTTTAATTTGGCTAACAGATAAAATTTTATGAGGTCAGAAGCACAACTTGCTATGAAAGAGTGGTGTACTCTGAGCACACAGGACTCTGCATACTCTCACTCCAGCTCTGCCACTGACTCTGTAGCCTTGGGCTGTTTGGCTCAGTCCCCCCTCCACGCAAAGGGGGAATAACAATACGTACCTACCTCACAGGGGTGTTGTGAGAATCCACGTTGGTAAAGCCTGTTGAAGTGCTAAGTCTACCACCGGTAGCCACGAAGTGTGTGGTGGGGGTGAGCAGCGCTGCCCTTTTGCTGGTTACAGTCTGAATTCACAGCGGGAGTCCCATCGGCCTTCTCCTGCTTGGAGACCCTCCTTGATCGGAAGCGGAGGCTGTCGTCCGAGTGCCCTCTCCTCCATTGCATGACATTTTAAGCGGCTGTGAGGTGCAGGGTAGTGACAGACATGAAGTCCTACTTGACCAGGGATTTGCTACAACGTTTTCTATATCTGTGGGGTTTGTTGGTTTGTTTTTTCCATATATTGTGCTTAGAAATAAACTTTCCACTTAGGGCTGGCGGTTTGGGGTCTATTCTGTTGCATGGCAATGTATACAAGTCTTATTGTCTGTCTTACTGTGCAAATGATCCCGCAGCCCAGTTTCAGAGATGGGCCTGGTCTGAGCCTTTTCACAGCGGCGTAAGACTCAAAAGCCTGTCTAGACTGTTTAATATTTAAACAACACTATGAACTTGTCAATTGTATGTGTTCTGTGCAATACGAAGCATGTCATTAGCTGGCTTGATGGGCAGAGGGGCTAAAGGAAGGTCAAAACTTGTTCAAAGAGCTTCATACATGTGCCAGCATGGAGCCAAAGGGCTGCCACCAGCAAAGCAAACTCGGGGAAGCCATTGGAAACTGTTTTCAGAACAGTTTATTCCAGAACAAGGTACTTCTGAGTTTACGAACTTCTAGGCTGCCAGCCTGAGAGAACAAGTGCAAATTTAGTGTGGGGGTTGGGGTTTTGAATTCCCTTTTTCTTTCCTCCCCAAAGTTTTGATGGCAGAAATACTGGTGAGGATCTCTTCCTTCCATAGCACAGTTCTCTCATCTCCCACAATCTCCTTGTGCCGTCCCCTTTGTGCTACTATGCAGGACTTTCAAAGGTGCAAATGGAGACAGTACGCTCCCGAGACATGAAAAATAAGTTGTGAATTGGTGATTCTAGCAGATAGAAGAGATGGGGCAGAGCCATGCTACAGAGGCATCTCTTCTTCCCCATGTCTTTCTTCTGGTCTTGTCTGCTGGGTCCCTGAAGAGACGTTCCCTGTACTTTGTTACAAAGCTGTCAGATCACCTTCCACTGACAAACAAAGCTTGCAGAGTTTGGCAGCTGTTTCTCCCACTGGAGAAAATTCTGGGTCCTATCACTGTGGAGACCCTTCAGTTCTTGGGCTTTGTGGTCCTCCAGCATTGTTTGGGGGTGGTCAGTGTGGAGGACTGTGTTCAGCCATCATCAGAAATCGTGTGTGTATGGTCCTGCTCAATCTTGTGATTTCTGCCAGTCCCCTGGTTTTCTGTCAGCTTTGACAGGTCTTTCTGGTAATGCTTTTCTGGTTATGCTCTTCAGAGGTGTTTTGCTCTGTGTCAGTTGCCAATGCTATTCTTGCCTACTGAAACATCAGTGCTGGCCTCCAGCTTCCACAGATATTCCATTCTTGCCATCCTGTCTCTTGGTAAATTCTCACTGCCAAGTTCAAACCCTCTTCCTCTGTGCCTGCAGGGGGTCAAGCACATGCTCTAACCCAAGGGTCATCAGAGAACACAGGGACCATTAGGAGTCTGTATCAATAAGTCAAACTCTATAACCATCAGTCTTTGATATATATTTAGTTTGCCAATCTCAGTGCCTGCTGTTAATTGGTTGCTACAATACTGGCAAAACCCATCCACCCAGCTAACACTTGATTTCCAATTTAAAATGTAAGAAATTGTTTCGCTGTTTTTCAGCCAAATCGGGTGTGTTCCCTGTTGTGATTTCCCAAGCAAGGTGGTAAAGAGGTCCTTGTTTACCTTACTATGATGGGATGGGCAACACAAGGAAAGAGGAAGTCAGCAGCCTTAGATTTGAGTCAAGAGAAGTGTCGGCTGTCCTGTTTTCACTCAGGGAGACAGGAAAATACTGCTCATGCCTGCCAGGTCCCTGGCCCGTCTCAAAGCCTTTGATCTGGCAGCAGTAAAATACTAGAGCCAATGGCTGTAGCTGGAGGACAGTTCTGAAGACTTTCCAGTTTTGAAGACCATGCTCTGTCCACAAGTGGTGGTCAGTCATTCAAGCATCCTCTCTTTGTTTTCCTTGAGAGTAAAAGATTATTTTGACTTA
The DNA here is from genome assembly GCA_026261815.1 of Monarcha castaneiventris obscurior. NCBI lineage: Eukaryota > Metazoa > Chordata > Aves > Passeriformes > Monarchidae > Monarcha > Monarcha castaneiventris. Next base: position 8,214,096 of record JAMPIT010000467.1, read on the forward strand.
GCGAATCACTACCGCTCTTCAGTGTAGGATGAGGCTGCACCATTAGCACTTCCAGCCTGTGGTTCATCCACCAGGATTCCTGTCCATCTCCTTGTCAGAATGCATGGTCAGAAGACCTATTCCTTCTCTTACTCTTTTATGTTGGTCAGGCACTTGGAGGAGAACAGCCAGCAGTGCAATTGCCTTAGTGACTACTGGTTGAGTATCCTCATCTCCCCTCCACTGTCATCTCCCCTGTGACTTCTCCTTCTCACTCCTGAGGCAACAGATGCCTCATCTCCTCTGTCATCCCTAGACTCTGGCCCTGAAGATCTCCTGAGCAGACACAGAATTCCTCCCAGACTAGTTTTTAAGTCTTCTACATCCTTCATGTTTCCAGACAGGCAAATTAATTCCACTGATAAACAATGACATTCGAATCCTGAGAGGACAGGCAAGTGTAGGAGCCTGTTGCATTGACCTTCACCATTTCTTACATGTTGAAGGAAATAAGGTGAAAACACCAGTTGGTTTCCTCCATTTGGCAGCAATGGACCAGTGGCTCTAGGAATATTTCCCTCAATATTGCAAGTCTGACATGCAGCAGTTACTGCAGGCAGTCTTTGATCTCACATCTATCATGTTGGATACAAGGAGAGCAGAATCTGATGGTTCTGTGCTGTTTACACAAACATCTAAAACTATCTTAGTTCATTATTCAAATTACCTCCAGGTCAGTGGGTGAATTTCTCCTTTGATGAAAGAATTATATTTTCTCTTCCAGAACTGGAATTGCAAGATAAAATGTATGTAAACATATATATTTATAAATATTATCCTGAAAACATAAAGAAGAGGAAAAAACCTAAATAAACCTGAAAGAATACTTGATCTTTGAATAAGTCTTGACAGGAGCTAGGGAGTTGCTGTGTGCAAAATGCGACTTAGTGTTTGACTTCAGGCAAAGAGAAGACAGAAGAGGGAAATGCTTTAATGCTACTTTTGGCCTATCTTTGGTTCATGCTCATTATTGTGTAGCTTTTAATTAAGACAGAAGTATGTGGAAAACAGACACTCAGCTCCAGCAGCAGGAAACAGACTAAAGACCCCTCAAATTTATCTGAGCCATACTCAAACAAGCACAATGATGCAAAAGCACAAACACCTGCAATCACAACTGTTTGAAAAGAGATAGATTTCTGAATGGGACAAGAACCCAGACAGAAATTCATTTCCAAGACACATTGTCAGTATTTTTCCCATATTTCTTATTTTAAAAAGGAAGAAAAAAAGAAAATTAAAAAGGAGGGTTCTGATACCCAAGTCTTAAAGAAATAAGTAACAGTAGAGAAGAGGTACTAAGGGAAGATGCTCCTTTATATGTTCTGTTATGCATCAAGATGTGCTTTGCCAAACAGAATTAGGATATCACATTCAGTTCCCTGATTGCTCAAAGTCTCAGTGACTGAGTCTGCTCAAGGAGACTTCCTAGAGTGTAGCCTTCTCCAGAGCACCAGAACTCCCTTCTGGATGGGATAGCTGGCATCAGGCTGTCTCCAGCTGCACTCCTCTGTGGCAGGATCAGCACCTGTTGTTAGCAAGTCACTGTTGAGCAGCTTTGATCAGCTGATATAGGTTATGATATTAATAATCACTAAAATTGCTCATGCCCATCATGGCCCTGCAAGTGACTTCTCTCACCCTTTCACAGCTCAAGTTGGTGAGAGAGCTACTCTGCTCTTTAGCCTTCATCACAGGACAGCTTTCCTTTAAAATCCAGCCTGTCACACTTCTCTGGGAGTTTTTCTACTACACTTTATAGAGGTTCTTTTTCCTATAAGGATGAACAGACTTCTAACTGACCCACCTGATCTTATTTTCCAACTAGAGAGACAAAAAATCAATGGTCTCTGACCAGCTGATCTCAGTACCTGTGCTCTTATGAGATTGTATTCCCCCTCCCCTTTCACTCACTACTCCACCATCTTCTCTTTCCTTTGGAAAGGGGTGATTCATTGCTACCAAATGGTAGAACATCTCTCTGAGATGGGACAGCCCTTCTACTCCTTGCTAATAGGCGCACAAACCTTCCTCCCATCCCTCTAGACTGATGTGGCCAGCAGAAGCCTTTTTCATGGAGTTTCGCTTCTTGATCCAGAAGAGCAACCGCTTTCAAGCATCTCCTTCACTGCTGTCAAGCTGTGGGATAATGGCATGGGGAATCCTTTGTTTCTTAGCCTCAGGGTAACTACAGTGGATGATGTACCTGAGCCAAAAACATGGTGAGGACAAAGCACTTGTGTTTTAGATGGTGGCAAACCTGGGTGAAGCTCGCTCTGATGACAGGAGAGCAAGAATCTTTGTCAGGTTTGTACAGTAGCAAATCAAAATGGCCTTGTTCCCTCGTGTTTTTAGCTCATATACATCAGCTCTCCATTATAAGCAAACCCTTTTGTAGGCAATGCAGGCCAGGCCTGGGGAGAAAATCTTCCTCATTCCAGAAGCACAACCAGCCCATAGCTATGCATCAACCCCTTCAGGACTTTTGCCCCTGAGAGGCTGAGCGCAAGAATGGAGGTAGCTAGCAGGGATGGCAAGAACACTTCCCTGGATCTTCATCCCCAGTGGGCAAATTTTGCATTTCTACATGTGATTCCCCTTTGAAATCACTCCTAAGCCTCCTTCACTACTACAGGGTCTGCCCAGGAGAGGAAGCAGTGTCTCTGCATGGATCCCCCAGGCCTGTTTCTGAGGTCCTCATTCAGGCCTGCAAGAATCACTATGTTCACTGAGGGTTGAGATGAGTCAGTGGTGTGTCCATGCAGAAATACTCTCTTTGAGACTACTACAGAGATGTCTGTGGGGTTGGGAGGGAGGGAGGGGGTGGTTTTGTCCAGGGCAGGAAGCACGGGGAAGGGAAGGCTGCAATGTAAGAAAAAATCAGCCACAAGGGAGGGGTTGACTAAGAGGAATGACCATGTCAACTGTGTTACTGTCCCGTCATTCTCCTGAACCCAGAATGGAAACTTCCAAGTGCTCTTCATGAGCTTACGTTTATTAGAAAACTATTCCTGGGTGTTCAAGATTGTTTTCTAATGAAAATATACATAATAAAAAAAGAAAATTCATGACTCTTGGTAATCTTTTCCTTTCCTCTCTTCGCTTGTAACACATTGTGAAATTCACCTTCTTTCTCGTTTGTTTGCTACAAATAAAAGCTCCTTCTTTCTGCTCACAATCCACACAGGGTCTTACACAGTAAACTTTCATCTTCTCTTTACACATCAGAAGCCAAGACTTCACATAGGGAGATTTGAACAAAATTCCAGGGCTCAGCATGCATAGCACAATGTATTAGCACTTTGACTTAACATTTGTTTATGGCATTAAACAGCAAAAGTCATTTACCAAACATCACTGTAAGGCTCCTGTGTAGTGTCTTCCCTATGCTCAATGTTCAAGAGAGAAGCTTGAGGCAACCATGGTAAGTACCTGCAGCTATTTTCAGAGTACCCACCCTGATGTGCTGTGCCCTTCCCAGGGACTGCACAGAACTGCCCTCAGCAGAGAACATCTGCTGTCCAAGCAGTGCTGGAGCCAACCTCTGCTGCAGGGCTGTATCTTCTACAGGTTGCTGTGGGAGCACTAAGACACAGGGAATGCTCAGAGCAAGCATGCACAGGGAAAGGGAGGACAGTGGGAGCAATCACCAGTGACATGGTTGGAAGGTGATGGTAAGGAGCTGGGCTAGATCCACAGCTCCTCTCCTGAGTGCACACGGCAGCCAAGCTGTACCCCAGGACATCTTCTGAGGCTGCCCCTTGTTTCTGAGGTGCCAGCTGAATGCCTTGAGCATCACTAGTCAAGGTGATGTGCCCAGAAGGCCAGTGCCATCAGCCACACAGCCTTCCTGTCATAGGAGGAAAGCAGGGGCAGCATTTCACCAGAAGATGGTCACAAGAAGCTCTGAAACTCTACTTTGTGCCAAAAGATCACAGAATTTTCCAATATTTGCACATGTGAGGATACTGCTCTGGAGAGTTAGGCAGAGTCTGTTCCTCATCCTTCCTCTGGAACCAGATAAGTCCTTTTCTTCTCTCACTTTTGTTTGTTTGTTTGTTTGTTTGTTTGTTTGTTTTTTTAAATACAGGTCTATTCCAGTAAGTCTGTTGCAATGCAGAGAGAGACAGAGAGGGAGAAAGAAACAAATGGAGAAAAAGAAATAGGCAGGACAAGGAGGTGCCTGTAGAGAAGCAGCTGTGCTAATCAGAAATGGGGGACAAAACAGAAGAAGGAGGACTATGACCATGGGAGCATGGGATAGGACTGGTAGAGATAAGGAAGATACGTGAAGAGGCTAGTGGCAACTATCAATTACTGCAGCAGTAACACTGATGGTTTGGAATAAAGAGGACAAGACAGGCCCTAGAGGATCCTCAGGAAAATGAGGAAGAAGCCATGAAACATGGGCAGACTGGAATTCAAGGAGCCCTCTCCAACCAGCCTTTCTATGAGTCCAGTACCAAAACTGGTTCTTTCACAGACTGCAGCCTGACAAACAACATTCTTACTAGATCATGTCCCCTGATTAACAAAAACCTGCATCACCCGGGCTAGACAAACACAAATTACTGCACACATCTCTTACCTCGAACCCAATTATACTTAATAAAACGTATTATTCCTAATTCAAGGTAGCCTCCAAGGGCTAGTTTTATTCAGTGCACACAGCTACATTGCTAAAAGGCATCATGTGCCCTGCACCTGCTCAGACCAAAAGTAATTTCCTACACCAGCCAACCACGGCTCTGCTGAATTGTAGCAGCTGTAACATGCTGTGGTCTTTGCCAGCTCAGTAGATTTCAAGGGAACAGGGATACTGAAACATGGGGTTGCTCTACAGAGATGTAAGGTAGTCTGTAAAACTAGGAGGTTTGAGTGATATTGCAGCCTGGATTCCCTCACACACAGGCAGGAGTGTTGCCAAAACATTGGGATCTGAGCTCAAGCTGCAAAATTCACAGCAGAATTGCAAAAATCACAAGCTCAAGAGTAAAAAGCCTTTGAGGCAAGGTGATGGCAGGAGGATGTTTTAACCCCTGGAAATATGAAAGTATTTTGGTTTAGAAAAGGGGGGAGATTTCAAAACCTAAACTACAATGAATTAAGGTATAATCTGAATGGGAATGTATTTACCTGAATCTTAAAGAGAAAATAATCTGGTTTGAGAATTTCAAACAGTGAGTCAGTGCCTCCCATCCAGAGGTTAATGGCCACTTCTAGAGGCAGTACAACAGCTGTCCACTCAATGGCCAGAGAATGCCAATCTCTGAAGAAGACAGCAAACAACTGTCTGCAATTAAGTCGTAAAATTCCCTATGTAATGTAAGTCTATCAGACAACAAGTTTATTAATTTTAAATGAGATCACCTAAGGGGCTGACATAAACCTGACTGAAATCAGCAGGAATTTTCCTCAGGCTTGAGTGGGCACATAAGATCAGGGCTGTGCCCTTGGGGCATTTTGTGCTCCCAGCTCCTCAGTACTTTCCTGGTTTTGCAATCCTTAAGCAAGAGCACGAGAGCAGTCAGTGGATCAGCTCTGCGAGGTCAGCTGAGCCTGTCTTGCTGCAGGATTTGTAAAAATTACTATTTTTACCATAAAACCTCCAAAACCCCCCATGCCTCCCATTTAATTAACAGCCTTTAGTCTTACTGCTCCATGAACTGGCATCAGCCAAAGTGGAAACACAGTCAGGTACCTGCATCTGCAGGGGAAAAGAGCTTGTTCACAGGCAGTTATGGTAGATCAGCTGAAATGTTGTGAGTTCTTACCAAGGTCAGTTGCATTTGTAAACAAGGCTTCACACCCTCAAAAATAGCCTAAAGTAGCCCCATGCATCCAGGCAAGACACAGGCACAGAGTTGCACACCTTAGAGAGAATAATTAAAATATTCTGCTCACTCTCATTTCAGGTTTAGCTGGGGGCAACAAGCACTGATTACTGAATGTAAACAGTGTCCTGGTTATTTAATAACAAATAACATTATATTAAATAACAACAGGCATCCATAAACTCACTTATTTTATATACTTTTTTTTAAGGCCCAAGCCTTCTCTAATTTGTGTATGCTGTGAACCTTATTGCATCACTAAAACCTTATCAAACTTCGGAGCACTCTCAGGTCAGAGCATAATGGATCATTTTCAAAGCTTTAACTGGTGTATAGGGAGGCAAAATCATTTCACTGGAGTGCCACTTTCGCATACAATCCATGTGTTTGTCTTTTCCATTCACATAAGGTTTCTTGGTGGTGAAAGATGCCAGATCTGGAGCTGTCTCTGTTAACAGCACATGGAGTAACCCTCGAAGCTCTCTCTGTCCTCAGTCTCCAGTAGCCTCCTCTGCGAGCTGAGCAATGCTGAAGGCCATCTATTTCCACCTGCCCTTGTACGTATTTAATGTAGTCATCTACAGCTCACCCAACTTTATACATCTAAAGGCCACTTGTCAAATTCTAAGCTTCCTTAGTAATCACCAGAGAAAAATAGGTGCCTCCTAGGGATTATTGATCCCAATTGTATTCAGCACCAAACTGCCTACACAGTTGTCTGGTATGATTTGAGATGCTTGACTGGCCTCCACTGTCTCAATTTTAAATTGACACCTATCTCTAAAGTTGGGAAAAAAGCACCCACCCCTCTTTTGCATGTACTGGGTATCCAGCAGTTGCATCAGTCATCTTTCCCCTGACTTTATTAATCAGAGGGAGCAAGTTAGGCTGCCCAGGTTGAATACAAGCTGTGGTCCCCAAAGCAGTTGTTTCTTCACTTATCTTACTGAAAAAGGGAGAGGGAACCTGTGGCAGCTGTGAGGTTCTACCATCCACAGTATGAGACTTCAGCTACAGAACCACTTAGCCCTGCAGTTGATTGTGCTTAGGGTCTGCAGCTCATTACACCTGTTGCTTGCAACCTGCCTCCTCTTCTCAACTTCTGTTCTGAATTTGCAAAAAGGATTAAGTAAAATCCTGTTTAACTTTTCCTAAAAATAAAAAAAAACACCCCACTTTTTAGGCCAATTTAGGGCCTCAAATTACTGTTACCTCCTGAAAATTCAGGCCTGAATTTCTAAACTCTCAGGGGAAACCCAGCATTTTTAAACAGCAAATTCTTCAAGGCTGTGGATGAAGCCTGGCAAAAAGTTGTTCTCTAAACAGCAAGGCAGCTAGTCCTATGCCCGTCACCATTTGTGACTCTCATCATTACAGCACATCTTGTAACAGAAGCATCTTTCAGAGCTTTGGGGAATAGTTTGTTTTCTTTGTTTAAAGCCCGCAAAAAATTCTGAGAAAACAGAAAAGGAAAGGTAGAAAGAGGCTGAGTACCCAGGCAAAATGGAGCAAGTAAAGCCACCACAGCCAACAAGCTGGCCTGATGGAAAGCACAGCCTCATGCTAAAGGATAGCCCCTGGATTAGAAACCATGCCTGAAAATGTTTAACTAAGGCATTTACCTGACAACCAAAGCAAACAAGGAGAGGCACATGAAGGTGTGTTGAGGCTTTAAAATACTATTTGCAAGGGTGAAGGAGATCAGAGGCTCAACAAGCCAAAGCTGCTAGTGCCCATTAAATTTTCCAAAGTAACAAATCTGTGAAAGGGAATCGCTCATGATCTCACACAACAAGGAACTGATGTTTTCAGGGAGAGCTCTGTACCCAGGAGACATTCCTTGGACTGCCTTTCTCAGCTACCCAAGCAGCAGTGCTCCGCTCCCATCACTTGGCCTGCAGCCTGTCTCAGCCTCCCATTCTGGAAAGCCAAGATGTGCTGTTCTCCTGCAGGGCAGGAGCAGAGGTTCCTGGCTTCCCTTCCCCACCAGCAAGTGGGCCATGGGCTGAGCTCACAAGCACTGGCCCTGGTGGGATCAGCCCTGACCTGCATGTGCACATCAAAGGGTACCAGCAACCCTGTTCCTTGCCATGGACTTGACTTGAACACATCACGTTACACTAAAACTACAGCCCAGGGGACATTTGAAAGATCCACAGTACGCCCTCAGCACTCTGTTTCTGAACATGTGTGAAAAATCCCATTACTTTACCTCTCCAGAAAAATCCACTGTTGCTTTTGGCATCTGTCTCCACACTTCTTCCACACTTTTCTCTGCCTTGTGGTGGTGGTGGTATTTGCTGCTGTTACTGAGATGCACGAGATTATGCAACTGTCTAGCATTTTGATTTAATCAGCTAGGGGAAAAAAACCTGCTCCAAATTCTATTAATAACTACCAGCCAGCTCCCTCCTTCCCTCCCTCTCCAAATTCCCATGGAAGGAGGATCACAGGCAGATCCCTGCAAGCACAAACTAGCAGCCTGACTGGATCAATAACATCCATGGTGCCAGGAATCTGCAATGAATTCTGGGTAATTAATCTGCCAGGGAAAGACAACCTTAATTAAGAACAGCCAAGCTGTTCTTTTCCCAAACCTTTTGCTTAATAAAGTCACAGTATTGGTTTGGCTGACGATTTTGGTCTAAATTTTAATGGGTTTTTTGTTCCTAGCAAATGTTTTGAAAGCAACCATGCAGGAAGCAGTAAAGTCTTCTCACAACAGTCAGAGATGCAAACTCTTTACTGTGCCTTCTTGAAACCACATTAAAGGTGAATGATCTCATAATTTAGGATGCCTCAGTGCTGGGGAGAAGCACTGGCTTCACAGCTGGGATGGACAGTGCCATGGAGAGGTTGTCCCCATCCTCCTGTAAGGGGCCACAGTTGAGATAAAGCCGTGACCTTCCCCCCACTTCTTAGGAAGAGCATCCAGGACAAAAGGTTTCCTCAGCAGGCCAAACTCTCTGCTTTTTCACATCCCTTTCAGGCAATCTAGGAAATACCATTTCAGCCATATCAGGCTGCCAGCAGCCATTTGTACAGGTCACTCCAAAGTTCCTGAAGCAGATGCCATCATGAGACAGTCAGAAATCCTCCCAGGCATCATGGGGTGATTTAGGGGGAGTACTGGTTATATTTCAGATACACAGAATTTAGGTTATTTGTTCTTTTGCTTCTGGTTCTACTTCAGACTCTTTATTTCATGCATGATATCTATAGCAACACTTACTCCAGTGTGCTCAGGACCTTCCCCTGGTGTCAATGTCAATTGGTACAGACTCAGCCAAGCCCAAACTCTTATTCCTCAGGGCAAAAAAGGCCAAAGGGTGGCCACATCCAAACTGTCTATTGCTCCTGACTTGTGTTAACTCCTGAACCTTGCTGGGTACCCTCATGCAGACAGCCTGGGCCAAAAGCATATCAAAAGCTGTGTTAACAACTTAGCAAGATGAGCCTGGGAGCAATTCCTGGGCATCCATTCGTGATGAGGACGTCTCAAATGACCTTGGTAGGGCATATTCAGAAAGACCCAAGAAATTCCTCCCAAGCTGGCACTATACCCCAGCAAGGACTTGGTCAGCTGCAAGAAAAACCCTGCTGAAACAATTTGCACATCCAGTTCTGAGGGCCTAAAGAGGTGTGTTCTAGAGACTTTCAAAGGGCTCTCTAATTTCACCAGCCCTGCTCATCTTTGCAGGCCAAACTCTACTCACCTGTCCGAAGCCAAGGAGGGCCTCCATATTTATTGGAAAAATCAGCTTTTTCCCTAATGGTATCCTGGACACAGGGTAATTACGGTAAAGACTGATGAAAATCATTTAACTCCTACTATGGGGACAGCATCATGACAGCTAGATTAAAGATGTCCTTTATAAACCGTCACAGAGCAAGAGAACATGATAATGAATGAGTTAATTACACCAGCATTTGAGGCCGATACTACCCATCTGCCACTTTGATTAATTAAAACTCTGATGGACAACAACGAGGCCCTTCTCAGGTCTGAAAGCAATTAATTGCCAAAGTCCTCAATAAATCTAACAGCATCACTGACTGAACTGGCAGAAGAGTCCACTTTGAACAGCCCCAGAACCGAGGCAGCAGAGCATATCATGGAGTTCGAAGCATCCCCAACATGATGCATTAATCTTTTGGTGTCGCTGGGAGCTGGGACCTAGTAATTTTAACTTCTTGTTTAATCACCTCTCTCCCCTTTTCTTTCCTCTCAACATCAGAAGGGGCAGTCTCAGGAGATGAACTGCTGAGGAAATTAAGGAGGCTTTGGCCCTTTTTGTCCTTTGTCCAGGTTCTCCAAGCTGTAATGAATGGGTTACATTTTTGCTCTTGAGTGTCTTTTCTCCTTGGACTAGTTGTAACCAATCCTGACAAAGAGGGATTTTGGAAATGCAATGGGAAGTCAAACTCTTCAAATGCTTCCAGTGTTCACCAATGAAAGAATGACAACAATCAACAGCAGTTGCTCAGAAAGTGGTGGCAAATTGGGCACCTCTGGGCAGGTCATGGAAAGACTCTGAGAAACCAGACACAAACCGTGTGCCCTGATTCCATCAGAGCAAAGACAGGGCATTCCAGAACCATAGAATATCCCGTGCTGGAAGGGACACACAAGGATCAAGTCCAACAAGATGAAGCTGATCAAGGCACTTTCCACTGTGAGAAATCCTAGACTCCAGAACCGCTTTCCAAAGAAGGGAAAAGAGGAGAGTCCTAGTGCACAATCATTTAAACACAAAATTGTTGTCACTGTACTGCAGAGAAAATGCCCACAGCCAGCGGGGAGGAATTAGTGCTTTTCACTTTTTGTCTTCTGTCTGCACAGAAGTTTTACAAACTAAGCACAACTACAACACAATGGGATTTTGAGGGAACACCACAAAAGACCACTTTCTTGTGCAACAAACAGAGCTAGAGGAAACCAGATAATCTGCAAATCCAGTGCAGCTCATGCATGTGGTTTGGAGACCTTGCAAAAGGTGCTGCTTTTTCAGAGAGATGGGGACAAAAAGCCTTTCCTTTCATTTTTATCCTCCTTACATGTTGTTAAGCAGCTCTTGCATTTCACCTCAAACAGTAACAACTGAGGAACTAAAGCTTCTTCATACTACAGATCTAAGACAATTATTAATAACAATTATCAGCAGTGATTAGTTAACATGGCCATGATAATACAACAATCTCACTGCCTGTCAGTCAATTGGAGGTATCAGTGCATTGGATCATGACAGCTGCTGTCACTAAACACTGCCTCGCTCCTGAGGACAAGAGAACAGTCCTCTGCAGCTCCAGCTCAGCTCAGCGTGATGCAGCTGCAACTTTCCATTGCTTCCCAGACTGGAATGGGACAGGAAACAGCAAGTTTAGACATGCTGAAGTAAATACAGAGACCATTGCTTTATGATCATAGAATGGTTTGAGCTGGAAGGGACTGCAAAGATCATCTCATTTCAACCTCTTTGCCTTCCAAGCCCCATCCAACCTGGCTTTGAACAATTTCGGGGATGGGGCATCCACAACAGGCAACCTGCTCCAGTGCCTCGCCACCCCCACATTAGAGAGAGGGTGATTATATCTAGGGTGCATGGCTCCTGCTTATTGCTGGGCCTTTAGCTCAGTAATTGCAAAGGAACCAATATCAAGGGGTAAGACACGATCCAGTTAGCAGAGGACAACAAAGCAGGTTTACTCACAGGGGCCTTGTTTCAAATTACAGTACCTGGTTCTTACAGAGTTTCAAAAGGTTTCACTACAGAAAGGAACTTCTGACTTAAAAGTAAAGTAACAACAGGCCCCTTTTCCAGTTACAGAAAAAGAGGAAAACAGTCAAGGAAAGAAATAGATCTGAAAGGGGGAAGGCACTTTCCAACAGATGCCGTGGCCATTTGCAAATAGTAATAACTCTTTATCTCCGTCTAAACAAAGGAGGGTGAGCAACAGATGCCACATACATGCCTGTATTTCTCAGGAGAAGAATGGAAGAGAAATTAGGACAGACCAGATGTTCAAGGATTAAAATTTTTGAAGAGTAACTGAAACACACAAGGAGCTGTTATTGCTCAGGTGAGCCCCAGCTGCCTCAAGGTATGTCTGTATCATGCAGAACAGAAGCATGCAGAAGTGCCTTAGGCATCTCAGAAAAGCCAGCTAGGTCAGAGCCATGCAAGGATCTCCTCAGAACACTGTGCTCCCCTGAGCCCAAAGGGCAAGAGGAGGTTAATCTTCCACCGGTGCATTTTAAGCCATCTTCAGGAAGCAGATAATGTGGTGTGTCTCTGCAGATCAGCTGACGTGACAGATAGGTAGAGACATGTGCATCCACTGTAGACTGAATCCATTACTCTACCTAAGATTTGGGTCAGATTTTCTGACTCCACCTGCAACTCAACTAAAGACCACTCAAAAAACCAGAGAGCAAGGATGGGGTGGGGATTTGGGTTTTTCACATCTTTTTGCTTTCTACCCCTTCCAAGTACCACATATTTAACTCATTGAATTCTCCAAGAGCCCTTCCCTTGTTGTCCAGCCCCTAAAAACTGCACATTCAGGAATTGTATGAGAAACCATGCTCCAAGAGCAGGGATATTTTTCCTTTGTCCCAGTTTTAGGTTTAAGCCCATTTCACATATTGACTTTAACATTAAAAGTCTTAGCTCCCTCCAAAAAATCAAGTTGGAAGAAACACTTCTCATAACAACATTAAAGCCTTACTGCACACTGCAAAGAGAACATCATTCCAGGCTCCCTGCAGCATTTGGCCATTACAAGGTAAGATGGAAATGTGGGTATAACATGAGCTTCAAATTTCTTTCTTACCACTGTCAGCCCCAATGTTATTTTTATCTACTGTATAGACCAGGTGCTACAGAAGAACTTGGTGTAGCCTGCCACACTGCAAAACAAGTGTCATATTGAATTAGTGATTCTCTACTACACTTCTGTCCTGTTCTTCCACAAGCAGGCACATAGTAGAAGAGTAATAAAAAAAAGAAAAAAAATCACTTTGTAACTCCTATTTTATAAATCAGCTAATACCTTCAGTTACATAGCATTATTGTCATGGGCAGTCAAGAGAAGCGCTAATTAGACCAGCACAATAGACACTTGTTAATTACATTCTCAGTTCTCAATGTCAATGATGCCTCATTTGTACCTTTAGAAGCTGTGTGAGGAGGAAGAGGGGAAAGCAAAACCAACTCTCCTCTGATGAAGTATAGTTCTTGACTAACTCGGTACTGCAGTGTAGCTGCCTTATTTTTGTCATAGACCCATGTATGCATCTGGATATGCACAGGGACTTATTTTACCCACAAGAATATACAAAATAAGCATCTCTCTGATGAAGTCAATGAAACTATTGGATCAGCAAAAATAAAATCAAAACGCAACACATCGCTTCTAGCATTTTTATCTTGATCTGAGATCTGCAATCACAAACGATGTCTCAGACCATTCACATACGACTGGAGTTGAGCAGTTTGGTCTTATTGGTTCAGCCAATAAGAAATCAGTTCAAGAGACAAAAATACCATTTAGGTTTGAAGGAATTAGAGATAATTTTTTATTCAAGCTCAACTCTAACTTGACCTGATTTTCCCTTCACTCATGTGAGGGGAAATATTTTTTAATGTCTTCCTCTCCAATAAAATTGTTACACATTTCTCATGCCTTTCCATCTCATATACTTAACACTGCATTTTCACAGTTCCTCCACAGGTGGCCTCTGAGCCAGGTATTCCTTCAGAGGCACGGAAAGGGGAAGGATGGCTGTCCAAGATACTGTAAAAGATGCGTTGAATCCACCAAAGGGTTCGGGAACTGCCCAGTAAGTTGCTCTCAAACAAAGCTGCACTGAAAGTGCACTGTCCCTGCAGCACGAAAACTGAGCAAAGCAAAGGGTGTACCAGCACTGAAAGATGAGTTTATGTGATGAGCAGCACTGAAAACTGAGGTTAAAGTCCTGCTCAAAGCTCTGCCCAGAAAATTGACCTAAACCACCTCCCCTGAGGGTAAAACTCAGCAAAATTACAAGTAAATCCTGTAAGCCCTAATCACAAGTATCACCAATTAGCCACCAGTACATAAATATGTTTGCTAGCACGTAAGATGTTTGAAAATTTTTTTATGCTTTGTTTTGCTGAGCAGAGAGCAACACCAACCCCATTCTTGCATTGTCTCCTCCATCAGCCAAGCTGCAGCTGACAGCAAAGAGTGCATGAACAACCCCTTGAATCGAAGCCATTGTGTCTGGAGCCCTCTTGCAAACTCATCCAGAATTAAGCATAAACAGTTGATTAGCTTCCTTTGGTAGTTTTGAAAATGTTTTTTTAGACATTTTAAAAAGCAACCAAGGGAGTGAAGGCCTAGTTGAAAGGGATTATGTTCCCTTTGGAGCAAGGATCTCAGGCAGTTGCATGAGACAGCAAATGCCTACACACTGGGCTACAGCAGTGTCCTGGTTTTGGCTGGGAGAGAGTTAACTTTCTTCTTAGTAGCTGGTACCTGGCTGTGTTTTGGATTTACTATAAGAATAATGTTTATAACACACTGATGACTTCGTTGTTGCTAAGTAGCGCTTACCCTAAATCAAGGACTTTTTAGTTTCTGATACTCTGCCAGCGAGCAGGTGCACGAGAAGCCAGGAGAAAGCATGGCCAGAACAGCTGACCCAGACTGATGGAAGGGATATGCCATGGCACAGCACCTCATGCTTAGTATATAAACTGGGGGAATTGGCTGGAAGGTGCTGATCAGTGGTCAGGAACTACTGGGCACTGAGTAGTGCTCAAGCCAACTCAGTGCCAACAAAAAAGGAAAGTCCTACAATGAGTTTTCTTAGGATACCAGGCCAACACCTCACTCATTGCTAGATCAACCAAGTGCAGCTGCTCTCTTAGTTGCACTACACAAATTTAGACCCAGCTCCTCCCAGGCAACCATGACCCCAAAAGCTCCAGTGGCATGGACTCTGCTCCAGGCCATTTCTTTTGCAGAATAGGTGAAGCAGTACCATACAAGCAGGTTGAAGCTTTTTCTTTAGGATCACGATTGTAAGTTGACATCTCTGCAGCCTGCACCAGCTTTAGGTCTTGAAAGCATATATGGGTGATGCTCTTTCCTTCGTCATGCCGATGTATAGATCAATAGGAACCTCTTTATTCATCTACTTATAGCTGCACGGGGGCTCTTTGCAGCTCAGGTTCATTTGTCTCCCTGTGATGCTAATACAATCAGGCACAAAGATCACTTCATTAAAAGATCATCTATGCTTGATCTTATTAGAGCTATAAAAACCACTCCTTTGTCATACAAACTGTATGGTGAAAATTGCCAAGCTGAATGACTCGCTGTAACCCAGGGAGCAGAGCTCAGCTCCAAAGAGCAACTGCAAGAGGAGCTGTCATGAAGTAAACACAGCACTTCCACCATGATTCAGATGCCGGATCTATCCTCTGCACAGATGAATGGGCACTCTGCAGTCAGCTACTGGAGGAAATGAGGAGTCATTGAATGCAAGGTGCAGAGTATCTATGGCAGAACCCAGAGTAGAGTCTAGTTCTCCTTTACCGTAAAATTATGTCCTGTTTTATTTAGTCCACCTCCCTCCACCTACTACACATCCCTCCTGAAGTGCAAAACACAGGGTTTGTTTATTTATAGTGTGGTCAAACAGACACTGTACTCAGAGCAAAGGGGATCTTTTCTAAGCAGCTGGTGGCCCAGAGGGGATGGGGCCTGCAAAGGAGGCTGAGAGTGTCCCAGAAAAGGCAGGTCTAGGTTGGTACTTCATAGTCATCTCAGAAAAGGCAGGTCTAGGTTGGTACTTCATAGTCATCTCACAGATGCAGCTTCCAGCTGGTCACCCTGTCAATACACCCTAATATAAGAGCACGTCTTCAGTGATAAAGACACATATTAGAGATTAACACCCAAGAGGACTCAGGTAGAGGAAGGATTTCAGTTTGAAACTCCGTTATTGCTAGAAAATGTTTTAGCCTCTTGAGTAGGGCAGACAATAAGGGGGTAAGGGAACAGCACAACCAGCTTGCCTCCACTAGAGTTTTTTCAGACCTAACCTATTTTTGCGGACATCATCTGAGGACACCTACCCTTGAGGCCTGTGGGTAAAGAACAGTTTCTTTGTTAATTTTGCAAGGAAATCAATGCAGCCTTGGGACACTGTAACATGCACAAAGAGCACAGGCAGAGCACAGCCTTTGCCACTGACTGTGCCCCAGCCCAAAACGGGCATCTTCAAAATCCTCCACAGGAACAATCTTGCCCTGCCTACATCTGCCATTTCTACCAATACTGACCTATCTGTGTGCATATTGCCTCTCTACATTATAAACCACTCAGCTGAAAAATAGGAGCAACACTTAATGTTCTTTTGAAAACCTCAGGATGAAAGTAAGCTGTTACAGCACTGTGCCACTAAGTTATTAATAAACACACAAAGTCCTGAAATCTTTTTAGCAGACTCTCACTGAAAAAGCCCTACCACCTGTACATGCTAGAAATTCAGCAGCAGGGAAACCTGAATTCTTGGTTCATTACTCATAGAAGTTTCTGGACATGAATTGAATACATATGCTTAACACCATAATTGCTCATATAGCAGAACCATAATGCAAGTTTTGTCACCTTATCATCCAAAATGACTTTTAGGAACTAGTGATCACAAGAAAGCTCAGGGAGAGATAATTATAGGTCACCAGGTTGATGCTGGCCTCAGAAAGCAGAGATTAGTTGTACAGCAGGAACAAGATGAAAAACTATAATGGAGCAGCCTAGTACAACACATTGGCAGGAGGTTTACCATGCAGCATTGGGGAACTAGCTATGACCCCGAAGAATGGTGCCTTGGAACCCCATTGGTACCGTTCTGGAGAGGTGAATTTTGGGTTTTGACTCCCAAACCTGGAAGTGTAGCACACACTGCTGATTTTATCTGAAGGTAAGAGCTGGCAACAAAGCACAGCTGCAAAACAGGCTGGAGGGGGAGTTACATGGCTGGAGCTGCAACCTAGCAGAGCTGTTTATCTCAGCTAAATCTGATCTCAAACTGTATATGCTTTTTGAGTTGCCTTTCCCTTCTCTTCCTCTCTCAGCTCCCTTGATGCCTTTAATTCATGCAGGGAACAATTTGTGCTCCACAGACATGCCTGGCTTGTTGGGTACCAAATCCCCAAAAGAGTGTAGAGGAAGAGCACTCACCGCAGTCATGCAAACTTCCCTGCACCCTGCCACCAGAGCATTCAGAACCTGAGCAAGCAGGTTGCCAGTTCTGGGCATACCTGGGGATTTTGCCTCAGTATCATCTGTGCAGTCACTGCTATCCAGAGGAAAACTGTAATGCAATGAAGGCATCAACTTCTGCCCCATTGCCTGGTTTTGTGCTGTCTCTGAGAGCACAGGAAATCCTCAGAGACTTTAGGAAATCTTTGTACAACGAAGACTACAGCCAAGGGTACATTATCTTCAGATGCATTTGCTCTTCTAGGAATTGTAAAGTGGGGTTGATTGTTTCTTTAAAGAAACATTGCACAGGGGCTGGACTAGATGACTTTTCAAGGCCCCTTCCAACCCAAACTATTCTATGACTTAAAGGCTAACAAAATAAGGAATTACATCCCAACAATTCTTGCCATTCTGCAGCTACTGAGTGAGTGATAGAAAAGTATTTTCTTCAGTTTTGCTCATCCCATAGGATGAGGTTTTTGTACCAGTCACAAATCGTTTGCAGCCTGGCCTAGAGTAATTTTTCAAGACCAGATACTGGCAACCTAAAGACCGGATTCCACAAGGAAATTCCTGCACAAAACCTCCAGCAGTCAAACTTAAGGAAATAATTTGCTTTGGATACCTAACATATGTTTCTCGATGTAGTTGCAACTTGACGTTTCAATTCTTTTTACCCCACAGTAAATATCTGAAACTGCCCACAGCTCTTCTGTGAAGAACCAGATTCTACAGAATAATCTTTCCTTGATGAGTATACAGCTGTCTAGAAGGTGAAGCTGGTCCTGCCTTCCAGCACACACTCAGTCTGTAACATATACCCATAATTTTGTTCCAGTTGTTCCACCCTTGATTTCCAGTGGTCCCCTTGGGTATGTGTCATTCTTGTATTTTAAGTTAACAGTGACCTGTTGGTAGCAAAAAGTCATTCCTGCATGTTTTTCTCTCATCATGTTTGTTTGTTCTTTTTCACATGTCCTCTGTCTCATTGCAGTTCTTACTTCTGAATCATCATCAGCTTTAGGTTAACAGGGATTATACACAATCTCATGTGCAAACCTTGAGCTGTGAGTCATTCAAATGCTAAAGCCTATACTGCTCCCATTTCCTGAGGACTGCGGAGAAATCTCTTGCAGACAAGCTACAACCCAATTACAGATTGTCTTGCTGGACTAACCCTATTCCTTCTACATTGATTTTGTCACTGCTGCCCGAAGGGAACTTGCGACCATTTGCATTTTTAAATAGGTCAGTGTGTGTGTGTCTGGGAGAACTGTAAGTAAATGTTCATTATGTAAAACAGATCATTCTTTCTGGAATGTGAAAAGAGATACAGAAAGGCTGTTCTTTTCAATAATAAGCTTTGAAACCTCATCTGTTTCCTCTCCTTGCCTTTCAAAGTCATTAAGTGGAATAACTGCTTCTCCATTTCTCCAGAATACCTCAGTCTTTGTCTGTTTAATGTCTGCCTCTCACATATTCCTGGTGCCTGTGGGACACTTAATGGAACTCCCACTGCTCCATTTCTCCTCAAGACTAATGATGATGGTCTCCTCATGCCCAGGGAACATCACAATAACTCACTTCTTTTTCTTCATTTATTCCCATCTCCCCAAATCTTCTGTCATAAAACTTTTGCACTGACATACCCTCTGTATATGAAGTCTCATCCAACCAAAGTCCACCAAAAAACTTTCAACTGCCTTCCCTGGGAGACATCATAAGTAAACAAATTTACACAGCTGCAGAGGGAGAATAATCAAGAGGCAGGGAAATTTTTGGTCAGAGCATGGTGCTAATAACACCAAGATTGTGGGTTCAATCCCTGTATGGGCCATTCACTTAAAAGTTGGACTCAGTCATCCTTGTGGGTCCCTTCCAACTCAGGATATTCTGTGGAACTGTGAATAAATGGCCCCTAATGAGCCTTCAACAGCGCTAGGAATAAAACCCTGCTGTTGCTATCCTCTACTAAGGAACTGTATTAGCTCTCTTACATTCTTAAGAAATAAGACAATGAAAAAATTTTAATGCAGCTACAGAAGACACAGCCTGTTTCTCTGACTGTTTAATTTACAGGCTGATTTAAATGGAATCATTGAGGATTCACCTGTGATAGAACACACCTCATCTAGAGTACCTCCTTTATCTCCCAAGAAGCCAAGAGATCTGACCACCAGATCTCACAGAGTTTTGAACCACTCCTTGTGACAAAGCCACAGACCCCTAACAAACAACATGCAGCAAAGCCAACCAGCTTAACTGTGCTTATGGTCCCTCTAAGTGCAGGTGCTCTCAAGTTTTCCTTGTTTGTTAGCCAGCAAAACTACTAAAGACAGAAACCTTCCCTATCTCTGTCTCTTCAAGGCATTTCTGCAGTAAGTGCATTTATCCAAAGATAATGTTACTGTCTGCAAAGCACAACCCATAGCAGATAAGCAATGGCTTAATAGCTACAAAACACACTGATAGTCCTGGTACTTTAAGTGATAGCACATAAAACAAAAGCAAGTTCATTAAATATATGCAATTTCCCTATCACCAAACCCACTTTCCTTCCCAAAATCTTTATTCCTCTTACTCAGGGACAAAAAGGATATACTTGCTGGCTGATGTTATCTTTGACAAATTCCCCCCAGCCTGCCCAAGAAAATGAAGGGGATCAGCAAGTTGAGCTGCTAGAAGATCAGATGCTATTAAAAGGTGGGATTCAGATGATACACAAATTTGTACAGTACCCAGCACAGTCCTGTGAAAGGTGCTGTGCTCTTCTTGGAGAGCATTCAGCCTTCTAAACCTTGGTGTTAAACTGAAATGTAGAGATCCTACAGGTGGTAACTACTGAAAGTTCCCAAGGAGTAATAGGGAGGAATCTACATTACAATCACTAGAGAAAGACCATATGATTTCTCAACTCAGCTTTGCTGACCCATTTTTTACCCTTTGCAGGCAGAGAAGTGACACCTTCTTAACATTCAGGACAGCTGTGGACTAGGAGATCAAATTCACACAGGACTCACATGCACAGTGTTAAGGTGTCACAGGGAAATGCTCTTGGCTGGCTCTCACTCACTCACATCAGGGCCTTCAATGCTTGCCTGCTTGGGACCACAGAAAAAAAAATTCTCTCCACCCCACTCCCTCCTTTCTCAGCAAGCAAAGGGTCCCTAAGCATTCTGATATAACTCCTGTTAACTCTTGTGAAAAGTCAGCATAGTACAGGGGGGCGTTTCTTCACACTGTAGATGTACTCACTCCATGGGGAGAGAACCTCTGCCATTTGACTACTTGCATTAGCAGGCTGGAGAAGGCATTCTCATACATCCAAGTCATATAAAACCCGAGCAATCCGGTACTAACAGCTATTTTACCTTTCTTTACCTAGCATTATGTCTGATCCACATGCCTCAGGCAAAAATATCTGCACCACAGTTGGTCTCCTCAGGGGCTTGTGCTCCCTTTATGCATTGTCTCAGACAGCAGATAGAAAACGTTTCTAGTTATACCCTACATTGGAGTCATTCCTGTTTTCTGTTAATATCTTGAAAGCTGCAAGATTCACTCCCTTCTGGAAGAAAAGAAAATGACAGTTATTACTGCCTATTACTGCATGTTAAAATAGGAAGAAAGGATGAGACAGAGTTGGAAGCCAGTAAGACCATGAAGAAAAACAATCCTTTGGTTTGATATATTTAAAGAAACAGTGAATGTATTTCCATGGTCAACCTACTAATTCCATTATAGGCTCTCCAAACTTTCATAGCAGTCCATACAGCTGACTTGATGCATATAGAGGGGTCCTAAGAATTAATACACCAGTAAATATATATATATGTGACTAAATCTGAGTACTTTTTAGTGCTGTGGAATAATTCATTATTTGGTAGCAGCAAGAAGTACTTTAAGTATTTCAGTGTGCTGGCAAAAGAGGTGCTTTTGATGGTCAGCTGTTGAGACTTGTACTGGCAAGGCATCAGAAGGAAGAGAATTAATTTTACTATGTCTTAGTCATGCTGTCTTCACAAAGTTTATTGGGAGGAAGCAGATTAATTTCTATCCAGCTTAAGTCATAGAAGTACAGTATGTGCAGATTCAGATGAGCAAAGACTCTATTTTAAGGTGCTCATCTCACAGATGCACTAAAGTTATGTCTGGTTTGTAAAAACAAAATGGAGAGGTTTTCCAGTTCCTGTTTAGTTCTTTTATTTTCCTAAGTGCAAACACTATTCCAAAACAGTAAAACAGGGAAGACAAGGGGACACTAATCTTTCTGCTTACCCAAACTTGCTGCATGGAAAAATATGATCAAACTTCAAGCTAAGCTTTGTTCAAATGTTTTCCAAGTAATTTTCTTGTAAAAAGTATCACTGCCTCTATGCCAAATTTTTATGCAGAGTTCAATGTGGTTTTTGATCCTTTGGGAAAGGTAAGAGAGGCTAAAAGCACAGCCGTGCCTTTTTAAATATATCTATTTTAGTTCATCATATCAGATTATGACAGTATTACAAAAGAAAACTTCACCTATTCTTGTTTCCTTTATTTTCTTTAATATGTGGTAATCTATTCCTCTAAAATTTTCAGGTTCAGTAATCACACGAAGAGTCCAAACTGGTGCAGAACTTCTCCTACAGCTGCCTTCAAAACAGTGCAGAGAAATGCTACACACATAAACTCCACCCCTCAGAAAGGCAAATCACCTCTTGGAGAAGTTAATGCTGCCTTACTTTACCAGCACCTTTAAGTGGCAAGGGCTTGCTGAAAGAACTGCTGTTTCTATGTGGTAGTTCTTCAGGGCCTGTAGAAACACAAGCCTGGGTGGGCCTCCAGTCCCCTGCTAGAACATTCTGGGTTTTTAAAATAATCTTTGTAACCCGCATCTCAAAAGAGACACAAGAAAACTTGGAGGTTTCCTACATGTGACATTCGTAAGTGCCCCCAGCACTGGGCTCCATTACTGTAATGGTACCAAGAGCAGAATGAAGATGGGAGTGGAAAGGAAGCAAAAGCTGAAAGTTTAGTGGAAATGGGTTTTCCACTGTCACACACCAACAGCAGAAGCTATTTCACACTGATGGTGGTGAGGCTGAACAAACCCAAACCACCCTACTGCTTACAAGTGCAGCAGCAACATCTACCAATGTATTTGCCAGCTTAGCAACATGCAAGCCAAAACTCTTCCTTCCAGATTATCCCCAACCCCACTGAGATCACAAGGGAATTCCTCCCTTGCCTTTTATCATGTGCAAATGCAGAATATAAAAATGGCCTGTAGCTGTAGAATTCACAACTGAGATAACTGATTTTCCTTCCTCATTTTCTAGTTCCAAAGACCCTGCTCCAACATCAGACAATTCTGTCAAAACCCAAATACCAAGAAAGTTAGCAAGATGTAAATCCACCCTGGCAACTAAGAGACCACAGTGCAGCAGAACAGGTCTCTTCACATTAGAAGTGTTTTGATGGTATGTGTAACCCTTCTGTGCCACATTCTAAGGACAGAGATGAAGCCTTGCTTTCAGAATGCTCCAAACATGTTCACACCATACTGTTGACCTGACATTTGTTTCTACCTGGTAAGTACCACACAAATCACAAGTCTTCAACTATGCAACATTCTAGAAGTTTTTATTACTGTGGCATATTGACAACTGTCCAAGAGGACAAGTTTGGTTTCTGAGTACAAAAAGGAATGAGACCAAACTTGAGAACTGCATAACCCAGTTAGCAGACCCCCACTACCCAGTGACAGAGCAACAAGCTCTGTGTGCAGAACTGATACAGCCTAGATACTTACAGATTCACAGTAGTGTCACCAGAAGAGTCTTACTCTTCCTCTACGACTCCCAAACCCAGTATTTTGTCCTTTTCTGTGGAGTATTCTCAGTTCCATGCCATGATCCCAGCTCCCTCACATATTACTTATACTTCCTGGTATAATACCTTTGTATACTCTCCACCTCTTCAAGTCCGCATTGCAAAATACTTTTTTTTAGTCCACACCCCTCTTCTAACTAAGGAAGAGAAGAAAGAAGAGGAACTGCAGACTAGGCTGATGTGACACAATTATTAGGCTGTTGGCTGGAACTCTCAGCTGCTGAGCCAGACCAAGAGGGGAAAAACTCTCCTGAGGCTGAACTCATCATTCCTTTCCCTTTCACCTCTTTCCAGCACCAACTTCTACAAAAAACTTTTAAAACATAATGCTGAAATCACTGCCCCTTCATCAAAGCTGATTCTGTCCAATTAGCAGCAGATTAACTGAAAGACACAGACAACAATCATAAGCTTTGATTTCTTGACAAACAAGGCTAAGTAAGGTTACTGCCCCATATCATTACCATTCAAAGAGCTTTCCAGAGAGGCATGATTTCCAGGGGAAAAAAGAAAATAACAGTAACATATAACAAAAATCAGTCTTCTTTTTTTCTAGACACTCTGGTAATTTCTCTGGCTATAAAGTACCTGACAAGGGATGTTCTGCTGCTTGCAAGAAAATAAATGCACATTGTGTTTCCTTTATAGCTGCTTTTGAAGTGGACAGCTAAGTGCTCCAGTGCTTCTGAGGACTGGTCAGTGTGGCAATTGAAAATGAGAATTCTCAATGTAAACAGTGAGACCCTACTAAACAGCACGTCAGAGTTTGTAACTGAAAGAGTGAGCTTGAACTAAATGCAAGATCTCTTCCAGTCATTGAAAAAGAACCTGAAAGCTGTCCCTTTGCCAAAGAACAAGTGTAAAATCAGGCTGCTGCTGTGACAGACCTTCACTAAGACAGATCAGAAGCTTCTGAAGACTGATACTCAGAAGGCTGGGCACAATGAAAGATGCTTTTCTTGCCTGGCAAGAATTCACTTTTGTTTTGAGTCATGAATTCTCATTCCTCCTTTTAGTACTAGCAACTCAATCACCACACTGAGCCTACCTGTACATACTGAGCTGTACAGGTAGCAAGAAGATCTATGCAGCAATTCTCCACAAACTAAATGTCTATTCCTTGACAGAAGCTATACACTCTAGAAATGTGACTAAATCAACTAAATCAAAAGAAACAGTAATTCCATATTCTGGTCACCAGGTTACATATTCTATGCGGTCTTGACCAAGACTTTCTCATAATCTCTGCAATACAGTAAAAACTACTTTACTGGGGTGTTGAAAAGCTTAGAGTTTGTAAAGAACAGAGTAAGTATACTCTGCTTCTGTAAAGTGATTTTGATTTTCAGTGTTTGTGTTGTAGGCCCAGAAAAGGGGCTCTTGATAATTTCCTTTAGGTACTGCATAAGTAGTCACCTGATTTTAGCAAACATAGCTCTGAAGACAAAACCCAACCTTTAAAACACTTTTATTAAACCAACAAAAAAAAAGTGTAAAAGAAACCCCCAGCCAGTATGCTCCATAAATTGGCCTTAAAAGACATTCAAAACACTGATCAAATAATTCTTATTTACAGTTGAGAAAAATATCTTCTGGTGACACAAAAGCTATAAAGGCTGCAAAGATCACTTGCTCCCTGCCATCTGCACTTGAGGAATGCTTTCAACTCAGCCAGGATAGGATGCAAGAGAGGACAGAGTAGGTTGCTGTGTAGGGAAGTAGGGGCAAAAAGCAATTGCTGTTTCCCACACAGGAGCTGTTGGCCAGTATAAAGTGCAAATATCCCACAACATTTTTCAACTGCAGATCATGGTTTTTCCTTTTTATGTGATCTTAACACCATTTTGCACAGTATATTTATACATCAATAATAATAAAAGAACAGCTTATAAAGGAATTAATCTGGTTGTAACAGACACGCATGTGTGAAGGTGTCATTACTGTCTCTTCAGCTCTGCAATCAGATTTGAATGTCTCTTTCTAAGCACTGTTTGACTAGTTTGGATTGCTCTGTGTAGACATTACTCCATCCTGGTTACCAGTATTAACTATTATCACTTATCTATCACAGCTATCAGTGTACAGCTGTCACAGCTTCTTCTGCTCTGGGTTAGCAGTTCTCAGCAGTGTATGAAATGGAGATAGAACTGATTCATTCTTCCTTTCAGCACCAGGAGTGTCTACAGTAACTGTATGAGTTAGAAGTCTAAAAAAATCAAAAATCCCAGCTCACAAAACAGGAAAATGTGTAACAGAAAGGGACAGAGACCTTGAGCTGCTGCTGAGCTGACAGGATAGAGCACCTGTAGTACACACAACCATAATTACTGATCTGCAGACAGTGTGGCAAAATCAGCACACTTGGCTCTGCTTTGTGCTTTAGATTCTGTTGTGTATTTCAAACTATTAATTTGTGAGTCCCTGGCCTAGAATTTTTTCCCACAAGCCTCTGTGGTGGTTTTCATGGTGCTTTGTTTGGTTTGGGTTTTTTTTGCTCTATCTTGTTTTTTTGTTTATTTGAGTTGGTTGGTTTTCTTAAAGCATGAAAATACAGACTTTTTCTTTTCTGTAACAATAAAGCTACAAGGTTACCTCCACTAAATATTCAGTATCACCTGGTAACCTTGCTGTGACATTTCTGCCTTCCTTCCCAGGAAATGTAACAAGAATTTCAGGCACCAGAGCAGCTTCTCATTAAATTTAGTAGTGTTCGCTGAAAGCAATACAAAGGACAAGCTAAATTCAGTGTTCTAAAGAAAAAAAAAAAAGATGCCTTAAAGATATCATTATTTCCCAAATACTTCAGACAATTTCAATCTTCTGTTCTAGTTTTGAAAAGTCAGATGACATTTATACCAGCTGGAAATGTCTCTGGGATTTCTGTTCTCTTTTGAGAAAATAAAGATGAATGTACTGTCTTCTCATTAGCATCTTTTTTTGTCCCCCATCTCACAGAGAGAGCTCTTCCAAGACTTCGCTTGTACAGTCACCATATAACACCAGTCACATCATGTCCAGCTGCAAACAGAAGAAACAGATTTGAAAGAAGCAGCATTGAAGTCATTTCGTATATGTGTTTAGTGCTGAGAAAACAAAGCAAATTCGGAAATCCTTATCATGGAACATAGATGGATTGCACAGAATTTAATACTAATCTGCTATAAAGTACAAAAACAAACCTAAAAATCTCATCTTCACATAATTGTATGTGCAATTTATAGATTTTTAAAGTACAGTCCAAAAGTAGAAATCTGTCTCTAATCAAAGGTTCTTTAAAACCATCTACATCATCAGCTTAAGCCTTGGAGACAGATTTGTAATGAGTCAGCCGGTAAAAGATGGCTAAAATATTTATTAAAAAACCTGATATCCTTGAATTTCAGTTTTCAACCCACATAATTAACTGTTCAAGACCTACAAACTTGTAAAAATGCTATTATAGTAAATTATGCCAATCCACTATCGAATGCGTGGCCTCACTGGCTCTTTTGAAGCACATTAGAGGACACATTTCACCCATGGAAACACCTCTGTTACTACATAACCTAGTATCTGCCATCCTGAAATTACACACCTGGCTAAGTTTTACAATAGCAAGTGAGTAATTTCACATGGCTCTTCTGATTCAACTCCTTAGGTGTTATCTAAGCCATGCACTCCAATATCTACTGCTTTAAGAAGCATTTGGTTCTCTCATTGCACCTTTCACTTAGAGCTTAATTCTAAAGCCACACCATATCTTTATGGTACTCACCAGATCATCAACATCACCACCTTCATCTGTAGGAGGCAGAGTTTCCTTTTTCGGTTCCTTTGGAGCTAAGAACTAAAAATACAAATGTATTTATGTGATACTGACAAAACTGAAAACCTCTAATGTTAAATTAACAAAATGTCTCCTCTGTGTATCAAAACAAACCCAACTGTAATTAAAAATCAGGAAGAAAGTTCTTTCTGGTTTCCACCCTCCAAAACCATCTTAAACTACAAAAAACCTCATAAGACTTGCTTTTAAAGAATTTTTTGGTAAAGGGTGTCAAAAACCAGACAAAAGGATGTGGCTCTTAAGACAACACATGGCTAGGCTGTAGAACACCCTGTGATAAGGATGCTGCAAATATTATTCCCTAGTCTCAGGGGGAGATAAGAAAGGTGCATAGGAAAGAAATCATTTGAAGTCTACTAAGTCCACAGAAACAACCTCAGGCACAAAAAGTTTTTGAGACATCAATGGCTGGAGCCTGGGACTATGCATTTTTCTCTACCCGTCCCTTTTTGTCCACTGTTGGATCTGGGTTAGATGGAAATTTTATCTGTTATAGTTTGACCAGGTTTATGTTCCTAAAAAATATTGAGTGTAGCTACAAAATTCTCAAGGATAACCAACTGCCCCCCCTGATAAGAATACACACATGAGCTGACCAATGGCTTCTTTAAGACATTTCCTACACACAGCATTCTAGTTCTGTGTTGAACTTATAAGCTTCCCCATTTAATTCAATTAACATTTTCCAAATGAACAAAGACATGAATTTAAAAAAACCCCAAACCTCTAACATGCAAGACTGTTAGAATGCCAGTGTTAAAAACAGAAAATTCATTATGTAAAATTGCATTGCCGTAGCTGCTGATACAACTCACCATATGCCCCTCACTTAAAGCATGACATTCATAAACAGAAGAGAAAGGTAAGTTATTCAGATACTATAAAAACTGAAATCAAACATACAGACAAAACCACCTCCAAATTATTTCACAGATTTTTCTCTTACCCTAAAAAAACCCCCAACTAAAATAGTATGAAAAAAATAGCAATACTTAACTCTTATTTTAAACAACATCCAGTTGTCTACAAGTCTTAGTTACTACATTTTTACCAATGTGCTTAATATAAATCTTTTTCTTTTCTTACTAAAATGCGTCAGAACAAATATACAGAGCCAGAAACAACCCTGCCCCCCAATAAAACATAGATGTGAAGCTGAGGAGGAAAAGCCACATTCCAAGACTTTGAGTTCTGTCACCTTTAAGTCAGAAACAACTTCACTATAACTCCAGATGATGAAAGAGAACAGCTAAGTAGAAAATAGCCACATTAAACAGGCTATAAATACCTGCTTAGATAACTCTTTTGTGCTCCTAAAATGGAGCTGCTGTTCAGCTGGGGACTTGAACTGCATCAGCCAGAGAGGTTGTGTAAGAGGCCATGGGATCCCTATCAACATCACCAGTCTCTGAGACAATACATTTGTAGTGTGAAAAGCTTAAACACTATTTTAAATAAATAAAATATTCTGATCCTTCTCTAGAACCCTGGTGACAGCTTTAGACATGGGGTGAAACTCTGTGACTTTTCTGTTGCATCCTCTAGGATGAAAAGCAAAGACATCATGTTTGGATAACACCGAAGACAGAGGATACAGGCAACCTCTGCCCTGTTGTCTCAGTGACCAAAGGTCAGACCTTTCCTACATCCTAAACAGAGGAATGCAGAAATCTCACTCCACAGACAACATTCATGTTTTAACATGCTGAATTTAATCATAGAGATTCTGTAGCTGAAAAAAAAAAGGCAGGGAACATGACAGGGCCAGAAGGAATGAGAATTTCAGGATGCTGTTGTGTCTGTTTATCTTTTTTGTTGGAAGAGTTCTTAATCTAATAGTAATATAAAGCACATACTATGAAACTAAAACCTAATGACATTTGTTAGCTCTGAAAGGCTTTTTGTGTCAGATCAAATTTTCTTTTTTTCATATTTAATTAAGAATCAAATGTTATTTCTGAAAGTAGCACATTTTGCAAAATTTTTACCATCAGCTTTCTCACACTAAATTACACAAAGGAAGCTAAAAGCTAGAAATGTACAATGAAGATTTGCAGTAAATTGAAACCTGAAGTTTCCATCAAATGCTGAACATCCAAAGTTGGGGTTTTTTTCTGAAAACCTGTTTTACATTTATGCAAAAGCAAATTACATATAATAGCTGTGCTGAAATTCATTATCTTCCCCAAAGCAACCAGAAAAAGCACTTGACATTCCTGCTCTTTTAACCTACCATCCTCATGCTCTAAAAAGAGTATCTCCACTATTACAGGGGCAAAAACAAAACATTTTTCTCAGTGATAGGAAAATATGCATGGATAACCTACATCAAGCAAAAAGAAAAAGGAAACTTTGACCTGTCTAATAAGCAACCTGGTAAGTCTTCCTTTTTCCTGCAGACAGCAACCCTATAAAACCTGTAATCTTACAGACAAAACAGTCCTGAAACTACCAGCAGTCAGTAAACAGCACGTAAGAGAAAGGGCTCTTGTGTCACACAGGACTACACTGACAGACAAGCCCGTGACCTACAGGCTTGCACATAACCTCTACAGAGGTGAAGAAAATGTGCATCTCACTCTGTTGGGAGATATTTGAAAAAATCCAATATAACCCTTTAGTGAAAAAGTATTGCCTTTGGTACAGAAAACAAATCAACCACTTTTGCAATCTGCTGTAGACCTAGGAATGCTGGCTTTGTAACACACAGGAAACCTGTGGCAGGGTTTAATTGGACCAAAAAGGAATAAATTTTATACCAGCCCCACAACATCAAGATAAAATATTCTATCCCTGCAGATCTTACTCCAGGAATATGCAGCCTTCCAGTTTCTTAATGAAAAAGTCATATGAGCCCTTACCAGACACAGGGAAATTAGGTTCTGGGTTTGGATTTGGACAGTGTGTGGGGAAGTGGTCGTTTAGTGAATATCTGGAATTGCCAACTGCTTAGTTAGCAAAGAGATGCAACCCAATTACTCTGGAAGTGAAGGTAACTGCCATGTTAGAGAACTCTGCTGCAGAACTGATTTCATGCAATATCTCTTATTCCCCTAATTTAATGGGAAGATACAGTTATTGCATGGCCTTCAATCAATCAATCAATCAATCAATCACAAAATGACCTTCAATG
Source organism: Monarcha castaneiventris obscurior (assembly GCA_026261815.1). NCBI lineage: Eukaryota > Metazoa > Chordata > Aves > Passeriformes > Monarchidae > Monarcha > Monarcha castaneiventris. Next base: position 8,244,061 of record JAMPIT010000467.1, read on the forward strand.
AATCACAAAATAGTTTCCTGTATTACAATATATGGTGATTGTAGGATGATGGTAAATAGAAATGTAAATTTGCAGTCAGTCTACAGATGCTTTGCTCCAGCTTAGCCTGGCAGCTGTGAATCTAGTCCGTGGTACTCTATAATTTGTGCTGCATTCCTATGCATGCACAGTATTTTTCAGCCACCACAAGCTCACAGTGAAGACAATGGTATGCTGCAAGGTCTTTGTGGTTAGTAGAGATTTCCTTAAGGAACACTGGCTATTTCACACAGCATTAGCACATTTTTTGAGCATAAGTGGTAGTTTCAGACCAGAAAGTAAAGTTCTCAAGAACAATATTGTCTTAGGAAGTTTCCAAGTAAATTCAGAGCACTTGAAGTAGATAAAGACTGATACTCTTTTAAAACCACCACTGGGGGAAAAGTTGCTCTATGCATTCATGTGTAATGAGAAATAGCCAGTAGGTCCTTCATGTCTAGAAAAATCATCATACTCAGTCATTTGTATCCTGCACATGTGCTCAGCTTTCTGGACTCCTAGTTTGTTAGCTTTTCATTTTCATGACATTTCTGTGCCTTCTTCACCTTGAGCTAAATTGTTACAGATGAAAAAAGCAGTTTCTAAAATACAACCTTTTTCTGCTCATTAACTAACTCATAGAGAACCTACTTTTACCCACTTCTGGCTACTGCTAATGGAAGGCCTGGAAGTTGTAAAAATCAATGGGGCATCTTTTATAAAAGCTACTTCTCTGCAAGATAGTGATTTTAGCCACAGGTTTACCTTTGGGGGTCTGTGATACAAGGACCTTTCTCCTAAACTAGCAGCCTGATACAAAAACATACATCTTGTCCTCTCCACACAAATACAATTTTTGACAGCAGATGTGAATTCTGCTTCCTTCCAAAGACAAGGCACCATTCTCCCTGTTAGAATTCAGTCCTTTGTAACTGGCACATCCTTCATTCATCACTGTAGTTACTGAAATGCTATTTATCTGTAGAAATTATACCTGTAAATAGTCCAAGACTTCCATTTCCAAAAGGATCTAATATGGTCACCAATAATACCCCCAGCATCACGTATGATATCCACCAATCCACAAGAGCTCCATAAAGTGGAAAATATTGGTATCACTGCATTTAAGGTGAAAACTAGCCACAACAACTTGAATTGCTGGAGTTCACAAAACCATTAAAAAAAAAGGTATTGGATTTTTGAACTCATTCTACCAGTGAGAACACACTTCTTTCTGTGAAGTTCAAATAGTGATCTTACACAGGTAAATAGTACTCTGCTGTTCCACTACACTGAGTTGCTGAAATTTCTATTCTTTGTAGAGGATATTTTCAGATAATTTCACAACATGATACTTTTTAAAAACCAATTCAAGTAAAACATTGTAGCACATGCTAAGGTATTTTTGCTCTGAAATGTGGAAGTTTCAATTGTGTGGCAAAAGAACATTCTCATTTCTTCATATGGATCTTATTTCATTCAGCTGAAGATTTATCCACGTAAGAAAGTCTTCAGTTCCACAGCAAGGGCTCTACACAAACAAACACTCATTAAAAAACGATACCTTTTCAGCCTCTTCACCAGTCACTGAACTTTCCTCTGCTTCATCTTTAGTGATCAAAGAAATCCTGTCTGAAAAAAAAAAGATATATAAAAATATCATTAGAAGGCTTCCCAAAAACTCACCTAATGTTAGAAGTGAAAAAAGTGTTTCACATTCCAACTTCTGGATGTGTCATCATCACCAGCAAAAAAAAAGAGTATCGCTCAAAGGAAAATGTGACTTGCATAAATGAGTCAACTATGATATAAAATATGATATAAAAATAAATTAATGAGCATATTCATAAGCTTGTGGAAGTATCCATTTAGGAAACTGCTAATATTGTGACAATCAAACTAATGAGACACTAAAATCATAGAGCACAGATGAAATGCTGAAAATCTATTAGAAATTACACTTTTAGTCATTCACAGCATGCTCTTAGGTCCTCAGAAAATATTAACTCCTAGCATTCAGACACTGGTGCTGTGATTATCTATTCTGACTACCAAAGTACTGGTCCTGCCCCACTTTGCTCCTTGGTTGTGCCAGCAGCACCACCCTGTGCAGCGATGTCTCACCCCCCCAAAAAAAATTCAAAAAAATCTCCATTTCTTTCGACCCCAATATTTTTTCAAGTCTAGCTCATCACTTGGCCACACAAATGCCTGTGCCTGAAAAAGCAGCTGTGGGTGTGAGAGCAAAGAACAGGAGATGCATAAAAAGTTCAGCAGCAGCGTAAGTGCAGTATCACCTTCATGTGCCCAGAGAACCACATGGCAGGGGTTTCATGAAACAAAGCAACTTGTCAAACAGATCTCCCTGTCTTCTGAGCCACTAACTCATTAACTTACATCCACCTTCTTTTGGTGACTGCAGTCACTCATGACAAGGCCCAGTGCACACCACATTTGGTAGAAAAGAGGTGATGGGTCATGGGGCAAGAAGGAGAGAAAACAGGACTTCTGCTCTCAGTAGCAGCAAGTAAAAAGCAATTTCAGCTGTCTACTGGAGCAGCCAGATTATGCATAAAGCATCATGATTTCATTTCACCATGTTCTCAAAGGAAGATAATCTATGCTGTGTGAAAATATCATCTCTCTTTGTGTTTGTTTGTTTGGTTGATTTTTTCCTCAAAAATGTACTCCAGTTTGTCAAAAACTCTGATTTATACTAACTAAAAATTATTCATGGCTTTGAAAGATCCAAGTTTGCTACTTTCAAAGTTCATTGGTTTCTTTTTCCAAATTTATATGGAGAAGGTTCCCTACAGCACCACTGAATATAATATTCTTATCAGTGTTGTCTGTGCTGGTTTTTTCACATTGCTAAACAAATTCCCATCCTGTATTTCAAAGGAGTTGGATGAAGTAGACATTACAGCATGTCTGGAGTTCACCACTTTGAATGGTACTATACAAAAGCACATCACTGCATTTTATAGCATGCACCCTTAAGAGATACAGGTGGGCATTCAACAGATTTTCTGAGCATTGGTTCCAATTAAAAACAAGAGTATGATGTAAAAGATTTTTTATTTCAGGCCACTGTATTTTGTATTTGTGAAAATGTTCCTTTATTTGCCACTTGCGTAGTCTCTGAGTGTGTTTTAGAACGGCACTGCCTTGTATCTCCCAGTTTAATCATAGGTAGGTGTCACATTACCACATGTTCTGTCCTTCAGGTTACCTCAATACAAAATGATCAGTGACACATTTCAACGCTATCTATGACTTTTTGGAAGATAAACTGCAAGAATCTTTTTATAGCTCTACTGCATGAGTTTTTTCCATTTATTCTGAAATTCAGCTGAAATTGTCTCTTCTTCTCCTTACCCCATAACATTTAATTTGTCTCTTCTTCTACAATTAATTTACCATTTCAACAAGACTTGGCAATGCATTATGAATAATGCTGATATGAAACTATCAGTGCAGAAAAGGAAGCTGCAATATGAAAGTTGTTAGGTTTTTTTTTTACATAGGCTGCAGGAATGAAGCATATCAAAATGCTGCAGTGGGGTTAGTCTAAGTGCCCCACTGCTAATGAAGTTTTCTTACTTAATGGGTAAATGTGTAATACAACTAGAAATTGCCTAATTTTTTTTAAATGCCATCCTACCTTGTATCATTATCTCCCAGAAATCAGCTAAGGCTTTATCTTCCAACTTTGATTTCAGGGCCTGCAGAAAGTCATTAAAGCACTGTACCTTGGACAGCTGAAAAAATAGAACAGCAACTGTAAGTAAGAAATACTAAAACTACTAAAGAGCACTGCAAATTTAATTCTTCATGAAGTCATTTAACACAGTGAACATAAAAGTCTATAGAATTAGGTTATTTCTGTTAAAACCATGAGTTCTAAGGAAAGGTGAGCCACAAAAACTGCCTTTCAGAAAGCTAGAAAGACTTTCTTGTAACTAGCTTTGTTGAAGAAGAAAATTGTAAGATTACATCTTTTGCTTGCACAAGTGTCAGGTCATAGGCCTTCTGCTTTATGTTTAAAAGAAAACAAACAACAAATAATACCAGAGATGCTGGTCCCCATCCCAGTAAGAAAAAAAAAACCCATAAAATGCAATTCTATTTCTAAAATTTGAAACATATTTAAAGTTAAATTCTTTTTTCTGCAGCAATACATTTTTCAAGTTTCTAATACAGAAAATAGGCCCATCGTGCCTTTAATTTGAAAGAGATAAGAGTATTCACACAATAACATTACCTTCAGGGCCTCCTCTCTAAAAACTTTGATACAGTCAATCCCTTTCATGTAGTACTGTGAACCTTTATTTTCCAGGAACTGATCAATGCGGTTTATCAACTGCTGACTCACTGGAAGACAAGGAGAAATCAATCAATCAGTCAATCAATCAATCAATCAATCAAAGAATGCACACTTTCAAGGAAAAAAACCCTTTTCTTTTACATCTCTCTTTTTCTACTCCACAGGCATCTAAATAGTTAATCATACCCACACTGCCTCAAGCTACACAAGTTGATAATTGTTATCTAAGCTAGTGACAACTATTTCAGCCTCTCTGGAAAAGCAAGATACCACTAGGAAGAGCCTCAAGCACGTCCAAGGCATACTTTTCCCTGAAAGCCTAGAAAAAAAGCAGTGCCCTAACTTGTTTGATGAAAATTTGGGATCCTAAAGCTTAGGGAGGTTAATGTTCTACAGCACAAGCATATCCCCTAAACATCCTTTGCAATAGATGCATATTTTAATAAAAGCATTCAATTAATGAGAAAGGTATAATAATGTCAAACCAACGTGTAGGGTGATTGCAGTTCAAAGACGTTGCTATTATTGACATCAGAGTATGTCTTGTCTCTTGTACAGGTAGTTTGATAACTTTTCATCAGGGCAAAGATGTTATGATTATAGAGATTATAAACTGTGTGTGCCTGATAGAAAGAAGTGAGTGAGACCTGTACCAACAAGAAGGGGAATACCAGTTTTGCCCTTACTGCTGAGCTCCTAAAATGTAGATAGCTGTAAACCACTGCAAACAGACAAGAGAAAATGTCACCCAAGAGCTCTGCAAATCCCAGCTAATTTCTGTTGGGTTTTAGGAATTTACTTTCTCTACACGTTTACTTACAGGTGAGGAACTGTCCAATTCTACCCTCTGGCAGACACCTCAGCAAGGGAAAAGACAAGTGTGACAAGGATACAACAGTGATCTATAAACTCAGAAGCATTGTGAAAAGAATGAATAGGGAGTTGATAGTCCCCTGCCTCTCTCAAAATACGAGCCAACAGTTGGGTTAAGAACAAACAACAAAAAAAATGTACCTCTTGAAACATAAACCAGTTAACCCCTTTACCACAGGCTGATTTAAGTTTTAACAGCTTAACAAAATGCTTGAACAAATTCTTAGAACTCTTCAAAGAGGATGTCTATCCAGGGAGATTAACAGTGTTGTTGCCATTGAGGAAAAAAATTCAGGAACGCTTTCTGAAGAAGTCACAGCAGCTGCCTGTCCTGCTCTTGTACTGTTAAGGACCAGTTAGTGGATTAGCAGAACTTCTCCCCTCACCTATAGCCCCTCCCAGCTCCAGATGTTACAGGCACAGATGTCACTTCAAGTATCCCAGCTATGGAAGCATCAAAAAAGAAAACCACCTGCCAGAGTGGCAGAAGAATCAAGAACTAAAAACACCAAGAAGGAGACATTGTTTAAGTATTGTGTTCCACTCTGCTCACTGTGAGTATGCACAGCACTGGCTGTTATATTATTTTCTATAAAATGCCTAATTGAACTGAATCTGAAGGACAACATCTCTGAATAGAGTGAAACAAGGCATGTTTGATATTCTCCCACTAGCTTTTGACAGTTTCTAGAAAAGGATGCAGATAATGGTTCTGCCCAACAGCAGCTACAGCACAAGAAAGTGCTAAAGTGCCTACAGTGCCAGAGGTAATCAGCTCACTCTATTTATTTCACCAGTAGCTGACAAACTAAATTGAAGTCTCACCACTTAAGCTTCCCAAGTTAAGTCAGTCCATTTTTTTCATGGTTAATGATTTTCTCATTAAATGTTCTAATTTCTTATGAATTGCACTAATAAAAGCAAGTCCTGCTGGTGTTTTCAGTGGTGGTGGTGTTTTTTTTAAACACTGCCTTCTCATTGATGTGTTAAATTAAAACCCCAGGCACTATGAGGGTGCAATAAAAATCTTTATTGTCAGAATGATTCCAGCATACTGTTTGAAATTATCAGACACTCTACTACTTCTATTGCATTTAATTTTTTTTAAATCCCTTTCCATTTGATTGCCCTGGCAGCATCAGAAAAAACAACTTTCTTGCTACTGACTGTGAGGTGCATCCTTTTGAAATCCGTTGTAAGGAACCAAAGGAAACTTGCAATGTTTTACCAGGCACTGACAGTCCATAACACATGCAGCCAACAGGTTACACGGCAACAGTATTTAAAGTCAGATTCCTCTAACATCCTGAAAAAGCTTGGCTAAAAAGTTGTCCTGTCCATTGGGTTTCCCTTAAATGATAGGCCAATGATTGATGAATCTAAAATAGACAAAAATTCCTATGTTCTGATTAGACTACCAAATTACTTCAGGGGGCCAAAAGTTACACTAAAGACAGTAGATAAGGATTATAACTGGAAATTCTTGAAGTGGTTGCTGTTCCTTTACACTTCTAATCTGAGAACTTTGTTCATTTCCTGCTGCCTTTTCATTAGTCTGAATCTTTGGGTCTGGATGCTGCAAAAAATAGATGTCCCTGTTTTTGGAGCAAGGCATGTTCTGCATAAAGATGTCTTGTTAACTAAGCTGTGATAAGCATTAACTCTGATGTGTCCCAGACAAATCTCAGGCATTGAGGTTTTGAAGAGCAGGCCCTTGAGTTACAAACTGACAGCCTATTCAGGCCACTTCTGTGTAATTATAACTTTTTTCTTCTCTCCCAACTTCCCTCATTCCACACACATTTAAGGAAGCGAACTAACAGACTTCTACATTTTGCATTAACTGGAATTTCCAGAACTCCTAATAACCACCACATTCTGCAGAACATCCCAAGAAATTTTAATCTCCTCTTTCCTCCTTCTACTGTACCTGACTGGTTAGATAACAAATATAGTTACTAGGGGTTGGAGAACTGCAGGGGAAAAAAAAAACCCAACATAGAATAGAAGATCTTTCAGTTCTAGCAGAATTTAATCCCTTCCCCTCTGGCATTCAGATACATTTGCTACTCCAAAATACATCCACCAGTGCTGTCATTTTTTGTGAAATATGCCATGAACAATTATATTCACTTGTTATCTCTGAAAAGCTACAGTACAAAAGTGCAGCTATATTTTCATGTTTGTTCAGTTCAGCTCCTGCTCTTGATTACTATACCAATCAGATTACACAATAATAATAGCCAAAACTGTCTATTATTACAGTCCAAGTTCAATTTCTTGGGGATTTTTCCCCCTTAAAAAATACATCAGGTTAAGAAAATAATTCTTCCTTTAGACAAAAGACTCCCATTGTTAATCTTCTGATTTACGTGCTGCTGGTGGCAATGATCTGTATTCATGGACAGTGCTTAAAGTACAATTCACTGACAAATCAGTTCAAACACCTGATAATTAATTTTAAAATACTGCTCTGTATCATCTTTCTAGAACTGAAAAGAAGAAAGAAATTCTGAACTGAAAGCAGTACTAATTTTTAAGGACCTCCTTCATCTTTAAGCCAAGAAGTAAGAATTTTAAGATCAAGACCTGTTGAACTACTCCAGTACCCTATGAGGTGCTGTTCAGTTTTGAAACGGTGTCTCTAAATGTCCTGTGGGTATGGATCAGAATGATTTAGGCTGGATGTCTGAAGGATGTATAACCCAAATCCCTGCTAAAAACAGGGTTCACTGTGGAACAGGTGGCTCAGTGATTCAGACTTGAGTTCCATATAGCTCCAAAGATGGAGAGTCTCCAAGTTCTCCGGGCCCCTTTTCCTGTGTTTGAATCCCATCATTGCGATCTTTATTATCTTTTTCCCTACAACATCTAATTCAAATTCTGTTTGTTGCAACTCAGAGCTTTGAGTCTCACCCAATCACTATGCTCTTCAAAGACAACCTGGCTTCATCATCTTTGTGAAGCAGATGTACAGAAAACTTCAAAGTGATTCTATATACTCAAGTATTTGGTTTGCAAAAACTCTTTTAATGATGGAATAATTTTCATCAAACCAGTCATTGCATTTGGCCTGCCTAGCAGTAGAGTATGAATAGTCTCTGAAACATACGAAAACATCCAGTAAGATAAAAATGCAGACAAACTGCAAATCACGGCAACAAAAAATGAAATTAAGTATTAGCTTTTTAAAAAACTATCTTAGGTCCAGAAAGGTAATTAACTGTACTTATTTCTACAGAAAATCTTACAATAAAATATCATCCTTGTTCATATGCAGTTACTGACTCCTTTAACTACATTTTTATAGAAATGCCTAGGAATAAAAATATTGACAAACTTACTATAAATATAAAGCTGAGAGCTTAGTGCAATTTCTCTCTGGACATTTTTTCTTAGTTCATAAACTGTTGAGTTGTCATTGCAGATTTCTCTCCCAGCTGACAATCAGTAAAATAAAAAAAGCTTTTTCAGCCACAGGATTTCAGACATCATGTTCTCAGACAGGAGTCCTGTAAGATGCAGTGAAATGTGGCCTATAAACTCACACAAAAAATTTACAAATCAAACAAAATACTATGCATGTGTCAACATCTTTTTCTACTCCCCTGATTCTATCTTCTACAGAAGCCTACGAAAATACAACAAAACACATCAGACATGTTCTGCTCCCCAGAGATGCAGACATGGATGGAAACCTTCAAATAGGAGAATGAACTGGTAGTCACGTGGCTACTCCTTTGGCATTACAAAGATGGCAAGCACTGACTGCATTTGAGTCTTCTCTGAAGCCACAGCAGTGGAGAAACTCATTGTACACCCTTGGGAGCAAGGATTAGATTCTACTCAGGTAAGCTAATCTATTTTATGTGCAGTCATTGACAAAAACGTCAGAAGCTGTTACCAGAAGACATCTCTTTGTGATGACTGTACACTTGTGACTTGCTCAAAATAAGATCTGCATAAAATGACATCTCTCTGGCCATGAATGCAAATAAGAAAGTAAGGATGTCTAGAGTGGAACACAATTCTAGTTACATGAGCATCAACTTAGTTAACCAGGAAGCTGATACCATCAAACATAACTCACCATGTAACCCTTAAGCAGCTCCCTACTGTAATAAACTACAAAGTTGTCAGGTAAAACCAAAGTCAGTTATTGTTTCAGGAATTGAGCTGCCAGTCCAGAAAATCTATCTCTAAGACCCTTACCAATCTGAAAATCTTTGATTTTCTAGAGATGTATATATATTCAGGCATTAGTGGCCCAGTTCTCACACAGCATCAGACATGGACTAGTTTACACTTAAGACTTCTGCTATGAAAGGTACAAACCCTGATTAACAAATCCCAGTGAGGGCACTGCAGGAAATGTAGTGGTACCTATTTTCAGTGATAAATATACCATCAGGACTTCCTACAAGCTGGTTCAGAAGAAAAAGAAAAATGATCCCCTTGCCATCCTCTGGTACTGCTACCTTTATAATTTTGGTGTGGGTGTGCCATTAACCTGCAGCTTAATTAAAAAGCTAGCGTAGTGTCAATATTTAAAGTACAACTCTTCCTACTGCTATAACTTCTCTGTCTACTAAAAAACAACCCACCTCCAATCAAACAGTTGGAAGGTCTTTCTCCTCCCTGTGGAAGGACTGCTGCTATTTTAAAAGGTGAATGTAAGCTCTGTTCAGTTAGGAAGATATAGTAGATGTTTTTTTAATACAAGAAAGAAAAACAGAATGCAACTTAGCAGCTCTCCTGTCTGCATCTTGACACATAAAATGCCACCTTTTTTACAACAAAGTAATTGAATGCCACAGATTATTCTTTTCTGCAAAGAAATTTTATATTTCTTGTGTTCTAGCACAGGGAAAAAAGTTTCATCATTACATGACATAAAATTACACTAAAAAAACCCTTCAAACCACTGAATAGTTTTAAGGCAGAGTTTACTATTTACATAACCGAACTGCAATACAGCAAGCCATTAAAACATGCCTGCAATGTTGAATGTGTTAAGCTACCTAAAAGGCTCTAAAGCACAAAAAGGATTATCCAGAAGAAAGAGATAATATGCAAAGCATGTTTTTATTTATAGTGGCTTCTATCTCTCCTTTAAATGGGTGACTGCACTACATTCTATTTAACTACACCTTATCATTACAGAGCAGATCACACAGAATAAAAGCAAATTGCTCAAAATTTCAGAACCTTCCAAACGTACTGCAGTTATCTCCAGCACAACTACCAAGTGAACATACTTAAGCACTCTTTCTAGTTAAACCACCTTCAAGAGTAATCACTATACTTATTTCTGCCTTAAAGCTTTCCTACATGATAAAATTTATCACTGTAACAAAGTATCCAACTGTTTCACAGTTTCTGTATTCTAATGTATTGTACAATGCTTTTTTACTGCATCTTAATATATCTGAGATTTAAGAACACAACTCCAAATATTTTTCAATAAGTGATTTCTTCTGGATCTAATGAAAAATCCATGTAAAAAGCTAGCTAGCTGGCTTAGAGGTCTGGAAATTCTGGAGAGAAATAGCTATGTAGTCTTTAACAGACTGTACCACAACTCAATATGCTGCTCAACACACTCCTCAAACTACATCCAAAAGGACCAAAGGCCAGGTTGAAATACCCAGCACCTCACTTAAGTACCTCTGCAAATCTTTCTTTGAAAAGGAATGAGACATTAGTGGCTATTTGGCAGATCAGGTTTACCCTGCCACAACCTTCAAATTGCCCATCACGAGATCCATCCATCTTGTGCATTCTTTTTAAGACACCTTTGGATTATATATATCTTTGTATAGCTACTCCAGGAGGGAAATACCATACAAACAAATGATAATTCCATTGCATTTTCAGACTTAGGCCATGCAAGACAGTGCTTGACCTGTGCTTTATGTTCTTCTTCATCTCTGAGAGGAGTCAGTGTGCACAGAGCCTCCTCTCAACTTTCAGATTACACATGCTAACTGCTTATTCCACTCTGAATTCACCTGTGCTTTCTTTCACTCACAAGCAGCAAGAAATGATCTTTCCATGTCAAGATTTAAGTCCCAGGCATGAGAGCCTCTCTTTTGCTCATGGAACTGTGCATAGCCAACAACCCTCCACTTCCAGAAAGATCCCAGCAATGAGAAGCTGGGGTTCATTCTGAATGAGGCAGTCAGTGAACACCAAGGGATCTTCTGTTAGAAACACCTGAGGGGTTGCTCAGGTGCCTCAAGGTAGCTGTCTAGTGCCTTCTTACCCAAACACAGCTACCTGAGACTTTTAACTGGGGAAGGCAAGTATTGACAAGGGAATTAAAAATGACACCTTTCTTGGCTGAGTGGCACTACAAGCTAACCTGTAAATTCCACAGCAACTCATATTGCACTAGAAACTTATGTTCAGACAAGTGGATTGCATTTACTGAACCCTAAAGGTGCTACTAATATAATTAAGATAGACAAAAGTCATTTACCATCTTTGAAGTCAGCATTTTTCTTCCTCACCAGAACTCGGAAGTCTTCTGCTGGGTTAACACTGCCTACCTACAAAAGTACAAAAACCAATTCAACTGTCTGCCAACATTCATCTCTTTCTTCTTGTCAGGCAACTAGAATCCTTAATATGAAAACAGAAGCTCTGCACTTCTCTGCATTCGGACTCAAAAATGCAAGTCTTACAATGTGTGTTAATGCATAGAACACCTGGCAAAGGCTGGTTATGACATGAGCAAGATGAACTCACTCTGCTGCACTGCTACAAGTTGAGCATTTCTCTGAGAGGTGCTGAGAGGACAGAAACACAATTCAGGTTATCTGCTAGTTCAGTTTTGAGATCTTCTATAGCACAGACCTCTTAGACCTCCCTCATCTCACCAGATGCTTAGTGAGGAGTGGGAGCTCCCAGGCACATGGGTACAGAATCAGTGGTTTGCCACTCCAATAGGAACCTAAAAATTAAAAGCTTGCACTTAAATCATCTAGGCTTTCTGGGACAGTCTGACATCTTAAAGCCAAAGCTCTAAATGGGCATACAAGTGCAGAAACCTTTCAAAGGAACTAAAACCAGGTCAAATATAAATAAACACTGAAAAATACATGCATTAACTTGAGGGGGAAAAAACTAACAACCCTACACTGCTTAAAATTTCCTATCAGCAATCAGAATTCTCCTAATTTAAAAAAAAAATTTATGCTTTGCTGTCAAAATAACTTGTGGACCTTGCAATAAGTTTGCTTGGTCTTGTGTTTCTTTTAAATCTGGCAATGTCTCTTTTCAGGAAATATCAGAAATTTCTATTAGGCGTACAGAACATTGAAATCTTTTTAGATTTTAAATATTTTTATAAGAATCATTTTTCAAAACAAACCTTAAAGAATAGCATATTTTAAAACACGTGAAGTTAGCTCAATATTAATTATTTTTTTTATAATAAGAAAACATTAAATAAAGGAAGATGCACAGTTATGATACAGGTTTCATCTACCCACGGAATTTAGATCTAGTGGAAAGATTAAGCCAAATTTCTGACTTAGACCTCCAATTAATTCAGAGAACAATGTCTAAAATCACAGCAATACCTTTGATTAAATATACAGAGGCAAGATCTATGTTGCAGAAGGTATGAAAGATAGCAAGAACGAAATTTACAACCACTGAGCTCCAATTCTGTTTTCTGCAGATCCTCAGGCTTTCCTTTTAGAGTTCTAAACACCAGGAGAGAATTTTGCCCTAAAATATCCACGACTGATAGAAACTTGTGCTAACACATGCCTAAGGGCAGAGAAAGTTGTCTTTACAATCTCCAGCAGAGAGTCTCAAATGTACAAGCAGACAGTATTTCAGTCATGTTTCAGCTAGAAACCTTCCTTTTATCAGGAGTTCTGTATATTCACTATAATAGACTTAGAGAATTAATCTTCCCCTTCAATAATCAGATTTGTGAAAATATGCTTACAGAAGTGATACTGCCTTCAGCAAGTTTCATGATGCTAAAGCTCCCTTCTTCATCTTCAATTTTCGGTTTCTTAAGGCTGGGTTCATCTTCGCTGCAAATGAGAAGGACAAAAATGAATGTAAACACTTGAAGTAAATTGTCCTGCCTACTAACTAGGGAGTCAGTAAATTAATGAAATAGGCACTGAACTAAACTTCATTACATAACTGTTCCGAAATCAACACTTAACCATGCCTCATTTTTCCCCCGGGCTGCATAAACCATACAGTAGAAACAGAGATCAAACTTTATCTTAGCATAAAGCAAAGGCATCACTTGTTGAAGGTATGAGATTTTTCATGCTTATTTCAGGTGTGAATTTCCTTACACAGACCTTCTTCACCTTTCTAAATACAGAATATCTCCATTCACCTTATTTGGAACCTCTATGTTGAGTCAACCTTGATAATTTACAGTATATAACATGACATTTGGTATTCTCACTAGATTTTTTTCTAAACATGAAGTGTCAGTGAAAATTTACCATTTTAGTAAGACATTAATTTACTGTTCAATCACTAACTCCTAGTTCCTGTCTTGGAATTTATAGCTAATAAAAACCTGTTTACACAGTGGCTTTTGAGTCTAATGACCCCTATTCTCCATCAGCACATGAGAGCTCTGTAAACTTCCACTTATATTTGTTAAAACCTGCTAGACAAATTCCAGTTAAGCAGATCAGAACTCTTAAGACATTTTAAGCTACATCTCAAAATGCTTTCAAAAGACTATTTATTATTTAAAGAAGCTAATTGTGATTTTGGGCTACTTTCTTGGTTTGTCCTTACACGTAACATACAGCAAGGTGTACATTCAAACTAGGAACTCAACTCTAACATCTAACATGCTACACTTTAGAGCACATCTCAGCAACAGAAGAAAATCCAGATAATCACAAAAGGGGAAGTAAATCAGATGCTGTCAGGCTACTGACACAGACGAATTGATTTCGGTTTAAGAATGACTGAAAGGTACTCAGCAACCCAAAGGGCAGGATTGTGTTCTAGGAATCCCAAAACAAAGTTACAAGTTTTTCCAAAAAATTCTACTACTGTGAAAAGAAGAAACTGCTTGATGATGAAGGGCAAAGCCAGAGATCCTGGACTAGGAGTCATTTTTCATGCTACAAGATTAGAACTGATTGCAAAAACTGCATTGCATGTTACAGAAGCAATCAACTATTAGAAAGAACTTGTGGAGTCTTTCTTTTTGCTTTCTATAGCACACTCCTCCCCTACTTTACAATCACTGTCTATCTCACTTTGTTTCAGTAGTCTTCTCTGTCCTTTACTTAATTTTGTCACTACCGAAATGAAATCCCTTCTCCTCAGCAACTCCTGTCATTCAGCATAACCCTACTTATCACTCTAGGAGAAATGATGACTTTAGTTATGCCTAAGGACAAGGATAGGATACCTTTGCTTCATTCTCAGCTCTGCTGACTTTCTGTATAACCTTGAACAAGTTGCTTGCCTGTTTTGAACAGCCAGTGTGCCTCTCTGTAAAAGGAGAAACTGATACTTATCAACACCAGAGAGTTTAGAACCTCTACTGGAACCAAAAATCTTGTATATTGACATGGTTTGATGAAAGGTTGGAAAGAACAACAAAAATTCTCTTTTAGAATATTTTCCTCCAAAAGTATATGGCAATCAAATTTCTTCTTTTTCTTCCTGCATTATTTTTACTGATTCAAAATGCTTTGGGATTGGAGGAAGGATAAAATAAATGATGATACTGCATTTAACAGCCTTGGACCAAATCTACAGTTGTCATTAATCAGTGCAGCACAGCAGAAACTAATGAATCCATAGCCATTTATACCAGCCAAGGATCTGACATTTAGAATATGCACTGATTAGCAGTATTTTTAAACTGCAAAACGTGCAATTACTATTTGAGAAAAATTAATAAAATACAAGATTAATTTAAAACACCCACTTCTACATTAATATAGAAGCCTCTCACATCCTACAAAGATGGATAAGGTAACAACCTCTCCACAGCCAACCTAAGAAGGAAAAAGTAAAATGCTTTCTATTTTACTGGAATTTTTTTAAACTAAATTATAGATTATAGATTTCAATAAATTAATTTCTAAGAAGCAGATTTTGTTTGAGCAAATTGATTTGGCTGGGGTGGCAGCACCACTGCAGTAGCAATTAGCATTTATTCTTCTTATTTGCAGCACAAATAAACTAAGCACAGTATATTCAATAACAACAAAAATACCCTGTCTTAAAACTGTTCAAACAATAACTGTTCCAGGAAGAGTCCATAACAGTTTGATTTTTTTTTGAGACAACCACATTAATTGCACAGCAGATAATAATGAAACTGCTTTTCTTTTGATATTCAAAATGAAAGCTAGAGAATTACCTAAATAGAGCATGCTGAGAGGGAAGGCTCAACTTTATGGTTAATTTAAAGCTCCACGGCATTTATTCTAAACTAAATTAGACCCTCTGTTACTGTTATTTGAACTATTTTATAACCAGCCCTAGGACAAACTGTCTGACCAGGAGACAGGAAGCAATGCAATAAGGATGCGCAAACTGAAGGTTTTCAAGGCCAGACTGGATGAAGCCCTGCTTAGATCTCACTGATGGTCCTGCTTTGAACAGCAGGTTGACAAAGCAGCCTCCTGTGGTCCATTCCAACCTGATGGATTTTGTGATTCTGTGACAGCAAATACAGACATGAGGAACTTACACACTGGTTCCTAGTGCATCCTGAACTGCAACAGTATGACCACCACTATTCACAAAATACTCCAGACATTCTGTGGCACCACAATATTCTCTATCCATCAGCATTTTTTCCAGTGTGTTATTCATTGATTTTCTGTTCAAAAGACTCTGAACCTGCTTCATCCAGCAAAAACAACTTAAAGTGTAAAAAACCAAAAAGTTTCAAAAAAATCCGTAATACATCTCCAACTTACTTGTCTTTGAAGATGTCTTGTACAGGCTTTTCTTCTTTTTTCTTGCCAACTTCCTTTAGGGGGAAAAGTGCTTTTACTCTTTCAAGAGGAGCCTGACACCTTTCTCTTACCACACAAGGCATCTCCAGCATTTCTAAAAGGTGCTGTTCAATTGGCGGCAGTGGCTTATTGGGGTGAAAAGCCTTGTGCTGTAAACACTGCAAGAAACAAAACAGTCTGACCAAAGTAAAACTTGCAATTATATTAAAAACTTTTAATGTAATGCCTGTACACCTGATACCATATGGTATGTGCAAAATATCTTCCATATTAAACATACTCCCTGTGTATTGCTGAAAAATATTCTGTCTCACAGTGGATTGAAAGTCTATGATCAACTGTTTAAGGAGATTATTAAGGATATTAAACAAGAATACTGATGCAGATGAGTCTTCCCACACTCACTGGAATGAGTTCTATGAAAATCATTAGAAAAATTCCAGGAATGAAACAGTCATCTGCAACTGCTCATATTTTTAGCTTCATTCTACCTTTAAAAAGCAGTTCTATTATAAAACAGTCACATGGGAGAGATTTCCATACGTTTCAAAATTAAGTAATGAATCTATCCCAACCAGACATTCCAGTTATTGTAACAGTTTAATGTGCCTCCAAGAAAATACTTCTTCTTGGTCAATTAAAGTCAGTATGCATACAGGAGGAATGTTCACCAGTTTAAGAGCAAATGGAAAGAGAATACTAAATGTGCACACGTGAGGCACAGAATACAGGTATGTTTGGAACTTAGCTTTGAAAGGAGTAGGGAAGGAAGGGGCCTGACAGATGCACAACACTGGAACAGATGGTGAGAGCTACAGAGAAGGATTTTTCACCCAAGTGTAGAGTCAGTGCACACAGTCAGGGAGCCAAGCAGAGGGGCAGAGACGAGGTTAATGAGGCTACAGAAAATTCCATGGAGAGTTTTGAAAACAAAGTAAGTATCTTTACAATTTTGTCAAGTGCGGGATGGCAGTAGAGAAGTATGTGCATTTACAAACACACACACAGATACCAAGTCATGCACACAAACACATCAAAACATGTGATGTACACAGGAGACAATTTTTTTCCATGCCCATTGTAGTAGGTGCATTAGACATCAGTGTGAATGTAACTACTCAGTAAACTAGGAATACAGCAGAGACTTGCTCCCCTGTTGGCTGTCAGACATGGCATTAATTTAAAAAACAAAGCCAAAGCAAATAAAAGCCCCTATTCACACTGGAAAGCTGCCAATGAAGAAAATCCAGACAATATGTGACACATCAATACTGATGTGTTTTGAGGCTGCCATTAAGATTCCAGTCCATATTAGAACATACTGTCAAAAGGAGGCAGTTGTACAAGGCTACTGATTTGGAAACACTTGTAATGATTTAAGGCACAATTATTTTGAAAGAGAGTAAAAACGTTGCTGGAAGCTGCAGTAATGGCTCTTTTGATAAAAAAAAAACAATATAAAAAAACATTAGGTAATTGAATTAAACTCACAAAGCAAAAAAAACCTAAGTCCCCTGTTATGCCTATGTTTCAGGCTTTTGTAACTGAACTCTTTATGTGTGCAGCTGCAGGACAGGAGCTGAGCAGACTGAATGGCCACAGCACCCACTTTTGTTTTTAAACTAGATGACTACCTCTGAAACCTGAGATGGCAGGTACCGTCAAAACTCAGGTGCTAAATGGAGCCTAAGTTAAACAGACAACCTGGAGTTCCTAAACCAACACAGTCTCTCTTCACCTTGCTTCCCCTTCCTTCTGCATCCAGCAAGAACCACTCCAACCTTCACAGCTAAAAGGCAGCCCACACTGTCACTGTCTCCCAGACTCACTGTTCTATTCATGCATGTTGTCACCAAAGCACTAGCTCCTCACTGCTCTTCCTGATTTCCTTACATTCCTACTTTTAGAGACATAGCCAGCTTTCAGGACCAGGGTTCACACCAAGATACTGGTCAATGTATGAAATGAAGTGGGCTTCACATCATTAACTCTGTGATAAGCAATGACAAATATGCACCAAGAGACCAACAGGTCCATTTCTGTACAGAACCACCACTGTTGAGCAATTTGCTTATCTGGCTAGCAAATAAAATGCACTGCATTCCCCGAATATCTTAGGTGCTTCAAATCCCTGTATTTAAGAGGGACAACTTAAACAATGTTGGAAGTCTGCCACTACAAAAGCTACAGAAGTTCACTTAGGTTTTTCTGGAAGCAAGGAATAAAAGTTGGAAGTCTGCCACTACAAAAGCTACAGAAGTTCACTTAGGTTTTTCTGGAAGCAAGGAATAAAAGTTGGAAGTCTGGATATACGATATTCCTCATCTTCCACTTCAGCAAGCATTAACAACTACTTTTCACCCACTCTGTCATTTCCCAATGCCTACCACTACTTCCAGAGATATAATTTAGCTTAATGTTTTTGTTTAAATTTTGGCTCTTGTCACTTATCATTCCAAATATCTTCATGAGGCAACAAAGCAAGGAAATTAAGTAGGAGTTCATCCTTTTCTTCTGAGTTATCTTCAAAACCATTTAAAGGTTCTGTTCAGACCAATCCACTTACTGGATACAGTCTGAAAGATGATGCAGATTTTTTCTTCATAGTTCTTAAGGAACCAGCAGTGCCACTTGGCCTAAGAGCAAAACACTAACAATCTGGAACATTTTTGCAGCAAAAGAGAGAACAACTTATACAGATTAATAGCAATTTTGAAGTAAGACAAACAAACGGGGCTGTGTGTGGCCAAAAGAGAGCATTAAGAGGACTGACAGTTTAGGGCTTTCTAAACAGCAAGGACAGAAAGTCCACATACTCAAACAGTCAATAAATACTTTTTCTATCAGTAGCATTCATCCTTATAAAATCCTGCTGTCCTCTAAGGAGATTGGCAAGTTACTCAGTTACTCTCTTCCAGCAGCAATTGACTCAAGTGTTGGAACAACACCATCACATTGTTTCAGAAGACAAATAGCACACCTAAAAAATTATCTTTCACTCGTAGGTGACATCCACTAAACCAAAAGAATGCAAAACTCTATCTAGCAATATAACAGAGGAAATTCTACCCCTTAAGTGTTTCGTTAAAAGCAAAGCCATACTTGTTTTGTAATATCCAAGTTTAATAATCCTTCCTAAAATAAGAGTTGTGCAGAGGTCAGTTTATTTTAAGTTCTTGCCCTGTAATACCTCCAACTGATCAAATCTTGCATTCAGTTACACACTGTCTTGTCAATATGACTGGCAGAACTTGAAGAGAACGCCGAGTTCTTTGGGTGTCAATCAGAGTAGGATTTGAAGACAGTGGGTTTACATGTGTTCCTGAAACACACATTGACCTTCACATCCTTTGGTTATTTTGACAACACTGAGGAAGCAAGGCTTTGAGAAGCTAGGGTAAGTTCTCTTAATATAAAAAAATATCTTCTTCCTACTTGTAAACTGAAATAAATCATGTGGAATTGCTGAGATATGATGAACATGATTGCTATAATACCATTTTTGGTCAATTTTCAGAGCAGAGTCACACATTCAATATATCTCCATGGTTCTGTATACAGTACAATTCTGCAGTTGCTTAAATTGCAACATAATTTTCCTTATTTTTGAATTTGCTGTGTCATTTTTTCAACACTTGAATTCCAATGTATAATTAAGTCTCTCATCCTCATAGTTGCAATGAAAGTCTTCATGATATGAAAGGAATGTAAATCAAAATGGAGACAGCTTGATAGAATAACTGCAGGAAGTGTGAACTGTTCTGCTTGCTCATAAAGTGCATCAGCTTAGACACCCCAGCAGAACATTTTAAATGTCAGCAATGTAAACCATTTATTACTGGTCCAGTTCACCTCAGACTGACCTGGTTTGGAACACTGCTAAATGCAACAATGCACAGAAAAATGACGGGATGCAGAATGAGAAGCTGAAGATACCCCTGATTTTCAGCCAGTTTTTCTCTTTGTCCAAAAGCCAAAGACTGAATCTATGTCCGCAATACAGTGTTGAGATGCAAGTTTTTACTTGCCTAGACTATGTGCCTGTAAATATCACTGATGCTGTTGCAGACACCTCAGCACAGGTATAATTTTCTTTGCTTCCTGGAAACTGGAAATTTTAAAAATAAATCTATGTCAGGGACAACACAGAAATCACTGGTTTACCTCATACTTCAATGCCAGAGGTTTGTATCTGCATTTTCACAATGCAGATCTTTCCAATGTGAATCAGAGAAAGACAGAAAAGTGAAAAGTCTTTAAAAAAAGTTTTAAAAAAATACCATATTGTTCATCTCACCTGATATAACCTCTGAAAATGAGGGTTTGGGATTTTGCTGGGCTTAAATAGGTCCTCAAAAGTTTCTCCATCTTCATGAACCAAATTCATAGAATCAATCAGTGAGTCAACAGCAGATAACTGATCCGCTAAGGCAGCAATTACATACAAAGGAAGATTAAATACCCTTGCAGACGGATGCATTTCTTGAAACAATTTTCAAATGAAGATTTGCTTCACAATGTGAGATTTTCACCAAGTCATTACATGGCACAGAACACACTGCAGCTACAGATGTGCCAATAAAGAATACGGATAATGGACACAATAATAAACCCCTGCTTTATTTAAGGACTACAGTGTAAAGTCATAAGGCCTTTTTCTTTTTCCCCAAGACCTAAATTATTGTTGCCTTTCTGCTTTCACTTTTCTTCTTTTTCAAGATGTTTTCATTTGCAACAGAAGGTTTATAGGCCACTTAGTAAATAAGGAGAACAGTTGGTTTGCAAAACTAAATTGCGCAACATAAATTTTTAAAGTTATGATTGCAAATTAACACAGTTCACAATAGCCAGCTACTGCTTTACTCAGACAGGTTTTAGATTGGTTATCAAACTACTGCTTACAGGCAAGAAAATAGAAACTGTTTTAGAAAAACCAGCATGCTATATATACCCTGACGTGCAGGTGCCCATTCAGTGCATCTCATAACAGATGAAAGAAGCGGGAGTGGATTTTAAACTACATCCACTTAAGACTCATTGCTGTGCAAAACTCTCAGAAGAGCAAGTCAAGCTTTGTACAGCTGCATGTGCTCTGAAGATGCCATTCATCTCAATCTGGATACCAATGAGTGCATAGTTTAACAACACTCCACAGAAAATACTGTCTTTGCCTTTGTACATTATATTAAGAGGCCATACTGCAAACGGCTACAGGACCAGCTTTGCACCAACAGAGCAGCTGCATCTGTGTTAATTCTAGCTAGCTAATCACACACTGTAGATCCCACAAGGTCTGGCCATTTAATTGCCACAATGAGTTCAAAGATCAAAGGATACAGAGGACTAATCTCAGTTCTCTATCACAGGATCCTGTGAGACTAATGATGCTGCAACCTGAGCCAGAATTCATTTAACAGGACAGTTGAAGTGCTGCCTTCAAACTTAGGTCTGCTCAGCCTGCAACTGAAGTGGCAAAGCTTTGATACACATTTACACTTCAAGATGGCATCACCATAATGGATGCCCAAATACCTGGGTTTTCTCCTAAGACAAAATAACAGCAAAACTTATGTCTTCATTGGAGAGCCAAGTATTGTAACTCTCTTAGAGCATCTTAGAAGGCAACAAGCAGGTTACTTTTCCAGCTGACCAGCACATGTCTTACCTGTAGGAGTGCATTTTTTACTGTTTTTCAAGGATGAAAATACATACTGTCTTAGGTCTTCCATGTAGGGTAGTTGCACATAGATGAGACACTGTGCAAGAAGAAAGAAAGAACAACTGAGCCTGAAGGAAAAAAAATCTGTATCCCCAGAGTGCCATAGCAGGGCAACATAGAACATAAGAAAAATCTGAAGGCCTAATGTCTGTGTGCATCAAAACACTTAAAATATTCACAGAGCAACACAATTTTAATCAGAATAAAACACAGCATTATATTTTATAACACAGTGATGGCTACACTCATTTTTCTGCTCGTGGAATAAAGACCTCCCCAGCCACCTGATTCCTTTTTCTTGTGCAGAATTCCAATTGTCCAAGCTTTAAATATCCAATATATTGGCACTTTGGGAGATTTTCTCACAGTTTACTGTATTTCAAAGTCAAAGGTTGGGTTTGGTTTTTTTAACATTTCTCTGCCTCATTTTTTCTTTATTCAAATACCTCCTCCAGTTCATACCACCCTAAATAATTCCTTTCCATCCTTTATGTTTATACCCTTCAAAAGCCTGAAGATTGTTGTGTCCGCCCCCACCTCCGTCACTGCTCAGCCATGCTGTACATATTTAGCTCTTTCAATAGTCTCTCGTAAGAAAGATCAGGGGAAACATATGCTGCAAAAGTTCTGACATACTGTGTTGCTTCTGGGTCTCTCTGCAGAAGGGTGAGAGTGAAAAATTACCTCATATGCATCCTTAATATATGGAAAAGCTACTCCAACTTGTGGGTTGCATCTTCTGTCATAAGCATAGCGCACTATAGCCACCACTTTCAACTCATCCAATGCACGAACAAGCGCAGAAAAAGCAACTGCTGCATTCTGGAGGGAAAAAAGAAGTTTACAGAATCATGCAAGTTCTTAATCATGAAATACATGTTTCACAGGGAATTCAACAGCATTGATTTAGTCAAGACTAGTTTCCATTTCAGCTATAACTTTAACACAAGCATTTTTTCATGTTCATAAATCAAAGAAGAAAGGTCAAATCTCATCACAACAGTGGATCCATTCAAAGCTAAGCCAATTTTAGATTCAGCACAATCCACCTTTTCCACCAGGTGTGAAGAACTCTCAGAGGTTTTGCAAGAGACAGAGAAAGACCAGGAAGTCAGACCCTTAAAGGAACATATCAGAGCCCCACAACGAGCTTTTTACCTCCAATACTTTGGAGGTCTGTTCTAAATAACACAGTGACAGGGCACACTGCTGCCCTGCATGAGAATGGACTTAAGCACCACTTTCAGGCTCCTCATAGCCTTGCTCAAACATAGTATCTACCAATTTTCATTATTCATGAGATACTGTATTCACTTGTGTTTTAATCCAACTTATTTTTAACCTACTGGGCAATGAAATAAGACATTTCTGCAAACTGCATTAAAAGTATTTATTATAAACACAGAAAGACAGGACAATCTCAGGTGCCACCACTATTCTTCTTCGTTCAACAGCAAAATATCTTCAGCATTAAACTTCAGTTCACCTTACCTTATCATCTTTTGCTGCAAAGACCTTCAGAGCCTGGTTGCCCATGTAGTAATGCATCTGGATCTACGGATTCAAATGGTCAAGAGTTAGCCTGACCTAAAGAAAAGGTCACTAATGCAACTGGACCAATTAAATTACAAAACAACTAACATTACTCAAGTCAGAAGCCACCAAATTTAATTACAGTGGATGGGGTTTGAAGCCCTACATGTCTCATACCTCCATTTATCAATTAATATGGGTACTCAGTCATATTGGGTAGGATATTCTCATAGCTTCCTACTGATGGGCAGGAACGAAAGACAGTGCTACTTGCAGCTGTTACCAGTCTGAATTATATTTCAGTAATTCAAAAGTCAGTGTGGAAAACTACAGTAGTTAATACAAGACCTAAACCTAACTGACACCACATCTATACTATTAAATTTTTCTAGCAAAGATACATCAAAAAGGAGCTGAAAAAAGGTCCCATCCTTAATTAATAAAGCTACTTCAACAGCAACCCAGAGTATATACAGCTGTGCTGGCAAAGAACCACTTCTGTTAGCAGAGCTTATTCTGTTCATGAACATGGCTGAATCAAAAACAAACAGAAAAAATAGTTTCATCAAGGGGCATCACTGGAATAGTTGGGAGCTACAACAGCTCACACACACACACACACACACAGATAGAGAAACCCTGCAGTTGGAGAAGACCTGATACAAAGATAACACTCTACTATAGACACAGGTTAAAATAACCTCTCTTCGTTAAAAAAACCCTCTTCAAATTACAGACTCAGAACTAACTTCATTATATCTTTGATTTTTCTTTCATTCATTTCATCTTTTTATTTTATCTTCTTTATTTAGCAAATTACCATAAGGCTGTTGAAGTCAGTGACAACCTGCACCAGAGCAGATCTGTTTACTGTACTACAGCACGATTCTTCAGATCAGATTATCATGCCTGCAATCCTTCTTTCCTGTTCTGTCTCTAAATGCTCAGGAAATTTTACTTTCAGTATAGTATAAATAACTAGATGTGTGTATCACTACATCTTTTTTTGTTTGCAAAAGAAATTGTCCCTTTGTAATATTTTCAGGTACTATTTCTTGATTCACATGGCATGGTTTATAAATTAAAAATCAAAGTTTAAGCGGCCTCTGATCTTCTTTCCTGAGGGATGTGAACAGCTCAGGAAAATAATATAAGGTGGTTCTATTCCTCATTTAATTATGTATTTGGAGCTGTTCCAGTTTTTCTAGTCAATAATGAATTATCTTTCCACCAAAGTTTTTTAAAGAAACAATTTAATATAAAACATACGATTGAATAGTGTCAGTTTTATCATTCCAAACAACAACATTTAGGAGGCAAAACTTAAGATAATGCATTGGTCTTGAAAATTCCAGCTGTAGTTAAAAACTTCCTGACATCATTATCTATACACTGTAATTTTAATCCTGCAAGCATGCCTGAATAATTTTATTCCACTGAGGGGATGTGCAGCTACTACTCAGCATAACTACTCACACTCCTGGCTACAGGACCAGTGCACACTTTAAGATGTAATTTCTTTTTCTTATGAAATCCAAAGACAAGAGAAGTACCTAATAAAAATTAATCAAAAGCAATCCATATTTAGTACACAAAAAATTTTTAAAAACAACTTGTTAATTATTTTATGCATATTTATGTCTCAAAAAATATTCCTAAAATTCAGTGTAACCCTAAAAATATTCAACTGTGTAACTAAAATAACCTAAAATGCATAGGTATGCATTTGAAGGTATTACCACGCTATGTGACCAACGATGGGAAAATAAAAATCCATGTGAAATAACAGCTCACAGGAACACTATACTCCTCATCTGTTTTCCTCTCAGTTTCCATTTTCAAGCAAAGTCAGACTAAGTTGAAACAGGAGGCCAATCTCCAGCATGAGAAAACTCTGCACACAATGAAATACATCTTGCAGAACTAAATTACAATAGTAAGACTCAACTGGAGGCTCATAAAGCATGAAGAGATCCAAGAAATTGTTTCATTGGAACACATTTCACTTATTAGATCCAGTTTCTGGTACAGGAGGTAGCACTCCCTAACACCTATCTGCCCTGGCCAATTTAGGGCGCGTGAGCTCAAGCATGAGATGTTTCCTTGATTGGTCACTTGCAGTGCACAAGCTCCCACATCACTCAACAACTAAGTTTTGAAAGTCCTCGAGGAGCAATCAGGTTACAGTTTCCAGTTAGGCTGGCCTGTCATTTCCATAAATCAACATAACTTCCTGGGCTCCTCGTTTACTATGTTTTGGAACAGTGCACTGCATCTAGTGAGATATCTAGCAACATGCACAAGGTCTCTCTGACACCTGTATTGTAAACTAAAAAGATGTTTAGTTACATCCATTAGGGAGTAAGCTCCCACAGACGCTTCCTATTTCATTAGCATCTTTCCTTCATGGCAAAGGTGACGATGCCGTAGCCTTTATCAAGGGTTATACTTCATTCAGGCAGTGGAGATTTCAAAGAGCAGGAGTGCTGGGAGCTGTCAGAACAGAAGGTGTACAACTGCCCTATGATTTCATTTCAGTTTTGACTGGTGAAGAGGGTGTGGATAACTCCAAGATAAGTAAAGTTTCAGCCACCCTGTGCAATATCCTGGAGAAAAAAGGGGGAACAGCTTAACATTCACAGCAATTATTTGGCACTTGCACCTCTGTACTCTCTCCTCATGTGTCCTGTTTCAAGAACGGTTTTGTTAAGCCTTTGCCTAAGGCTTTCCTAATGCTTAAGTCTTGGATTTTCTGAAGGAAATCACCTTGTGCTGGATAACTTTTATTAAGGTACTTGTGTAAAATAAGTTTCTTACAACAGTCAGGGACAACAAATAGCAAAGTCAACACCACAAGCAGAAATAACTGTGTTACAAACACCAAGTACCTCATGGAAATATGGAGAGTTTTTGAATTATGTTACCTTTGTCTTAGTTCTAAGAAGTTTTCACTATGTTTTGTCACAATAGAAAGAAGAAGCAAGTCATGGTTCACAAACTAATCCTTATGGAATTGAGAATGAATGGAGTCAGTTTTCAGGCTTGCTTTAACATTAAAGTAATGTTGAGGGAGAGGTTTCTGTTAAGAAGCAGCCATACTCTTGGCTGGACAAAGCCCAGAAAGGCTGCTGCCTGAGCTGACAGACCATTGTTTGTCGCAGGTCCGGCATCACTATTAAAGTTTGTGAGATGAAATGAGACTACAATACCTCTGTCTTCACTTTGCAGAGATCTGAGTTCAGTGGCTCTGGCTTCACTTGAGGGTCCAATGGCCACATTTACCAGCGTCTCTCCTTTGCAAGACCACACATTTCTTACATGTACTAGAATCAACAAATAAGCCACCCCTGCATACCTGAGTGGAGATGCCCCATTCCCAGTACTGAAACCCAATACAACACCATGACTTTAGTGAATTCAAACCAAGATCAAGCGTCCTGAATAACCCAGGAAGTCGAATAGGAAGACATTTAGTATCGCACCTGAGAGGATCTAGTGAATCCCAAAACAGAAAAACACTTTCCCTCTGTTTTGTATTTCATTTGCTCTTCATCTTCCTTGGAAAAAGGAACTATATCACTCCCATACCGAAAACCTGGAGAACAAGAGAAGAGCATCTGGTAAGCATATGGGCCTACAATTTTAACACCGAAATTAGCTCTCTGAATATTTTAACAATGCACTTGTGCCCCACAGCTACGATCCACACATGCTCATCAAATTACTTTCCCTGTTAGCAAAAAAACCACACACCCATAGACACATTTTGTACTTCGCGAACAGCAGTTCCACTCCTTGTACATCATTTTATGTAACACAAGTACCCTCAGAGAGCAGCAAAGAAAATAAGGGAACATCTTGCCTAACAAAGTTACGCTCACAGAATAGATTTAAGCAAATCAGAATAGATTTCAGCAAACAGATTGCAACACTCTCTGCAAACATAATACAAGCAACCTCAAACATACCACAAATCATAGCACAAGAGATGACACCAGAAGAGATTCAGAGAATAAAATGTGCTAACAGTGGAAGCAAGGTACACAATGGAAAACCAAAACACTCTTGTATGCAGAACTGGTCTTTCTATATATTTCTGTGTTTTACTTCCCATGCCATACATTACACATATATCTCCACAAAATAGGAAGCTGTGATTTCTCAGAGGTATCATCTGCTCCAACTGCTTATTTCCTATCTCAGCCTCCAATATCCTCCCTGTAACATCATCACTTTATTATATTGCCACAGACTAAGGATGATATCCTCAGGTGTGAAGAAAGCAGAAGGAACAGAGATAAATCCCTGGATGAAAAACCTATAAACAGATACATTTTCCTGCAAACTGGAAAGCAAACACACAGGCAGAATGAAAGAAATTTCAGTATTGGTGCTGCAAATACAAAATATTGCCTAATCATGACATTTCTCAAAAGATTTGCAGAAGTCCAGGATGCATCAGTAGCTCTTTTAGTGTAAGAAATATCACACCACTGTCAGGGAAATCTTTTATCTCTTTTGTTCACACTGAACTGCTCACCACTTCTTTTTACTAGTATCCCATAACTACTTACTAACTGAACCAGCCAGAAGATTAGCTGACAACAGTCACAAATCCTTCAAAATGCATTCTCTGTAAAAAGTGGATTTCTTTTACACATAGTTTTGAAGTTGTAAAACATAACTACACCACCTTTTAACCATTCTGCTTAAAGAAAAGGTCCCATTGTCATTGGGACGTTATCTGATACTCCTATGAAACACCTATGAATGCTAAAATTGAAATAGATTAAATAAAAAAATACAGCTTATTCTAATTTTCAATTTACGTTACTCAATTGACAGCACTCTCTGAATACTGTTATCTGAATAGTTCTGCTCTTTATAGTTAACATACTTGCCCTACTTCTGTGGGATTGAAACAGCAAAGGAAAGGAAAAAAACTAGTAACAAAATATATCTATAAATCACAAAAAATGAAAGAGATTTGCTTAACTCCATTTTTACAAGTATGTACACTATTTCCTGCTGTTTCTCGGGCCCGTAGTCTTCTAAGGAAACTGATCTGCTCAGAAAGAAGCTGCAGGTCAGAAAAAGTATTCTGCATACTACTACTTCAGATTGATCCTGTTACAGTACAGCAATGCCAGTACTCTTGAACACTAAATCTTCCTTTGATGGCTTCATCTTTCCAGCTGCAGCGTTACTAGAGCAGTTGCTCATCTACAAAAAGCAGCACTATGAAAGCAGTCATGTTATCAGTACGACTGAAGATCTAAAAACAGAATAGTGGTAGCAGAACTACTCAATACAGAACTGAGGTATGGCCCTCCACAGAGCACAGCTCAGGAAGCTGTAGTGCCTTCCAAGTTCCATCTGTTATTATCATTGTTTTTGTTGTTATTAGTCCTATTATTATTATTATTATTATTCTTACTACTGGAAAAGACAATGATGCCTGAGGTTTTAACTTTTATATTTTACAATTTCTGTACTGCTTAGAGTGTAACTCTGAAGCTCCTTGTAGCCTGTAATTTCTGCTCTCTTGTACTAGTAGACATAACAAAGCCTCTCCAGGCTTTGCCTTCAAGGACAGCCAGGCTCTTCTAGGCCCAAAATATGTAAACCAAAGACTCTAAGGGGGGAGCAAGCTGAGGGGAATTACATCATTGAACTGGGGCTTTAATTGGAGAGTTAACTGTGGTATGCAAATGAACCAAACCTATAAAGGTGTGAAGAACTCGTGACCTGTCGTCCATCTTGGGGTCCACTTTATGGAAGTAGCCTCTGGCTCCCCAGGGTGTACCTTGAAGGCCCTTCAAATAAACACCTATCTTTATTCCCTTACTCTTGTCTAGTCTCTTTCTAGGTGGCTGGAGAAGGCATCAACAAAGAGTCTCATGAAACAGTCTCTGTGTTCCATCAGCCTACAAAGCTTACATTCTAAGATCACAGCTAGGCTTCAAGGTATAAAACTAAAAGGCCCTTGGGTGACCTAAGAGTCCAGCCATTATCTTCCCTTTGTCTTCAGGGTGCACATAAAGATGTCATACCTTGAATAGTATCATCTTTCTGAACCTCTGTCTCATCATCATCATTCAAGCAGTAAACAGTTTCTTTTTGCACATCCTCTTTTCTGAGGGTTTTAGCATCCACGATTGTCCAAAGTTTTTTCACCCTCTCTTCTGTGACCTTGATATCAGAATTCAAAGAAAAGGAATGTTTAACATTTCAGTGGGACCCAGAGTACTTATCAGAACACACCAAAAATCCTCAGCCTGAGTGCTGCATTGTTTTGCCAATAAAGAACTAACAAAGACAGTGTCAAATGATGCACCTCTGGCTGCCACCACAGTGCTTTCAGCACTGCTTCATCTGTATGAGAGCTAACACATGAACTGCAGCATATTGACAGCATACTTGTCCTGGTTTTTCATTAAACCTGTAGGCTGAGCCATTTGTGGAAGTCTTTGAGTCACAGGATACTGTGTAACTTGCTTGCTATGCAATTTACTACCTCCAACTGTATAAATACTTTTGACAAAGCATTAAGAAATATGTTAAAGATACACTAAGACTCAATGTTCATTCAGCTTGTTTGGCCAAGTTTTCCGTCAAGCTTACTACACTACAGGATAAAAATAACCTTATATTACTGCAACTTCCCCAAAAGGCAAGAAAGATCCCAGCTGCATTATGGGACTGGGAAGGGAAAGAAGGAGTAAGTATTTACAATGAGTGAATGTTTCCCAACTACAGGGAAATAAAATTGCTTTCTTTTCTCTCTGCTTAAGTGAAATTGATTGTATAGTTAGTACATGAGAAGAAAAATGTAGAGCTGAGCAGAAAACAGTAAAGACAGAATATATTATGTCAGTATGACTGCTGTATGACCTCAGGCCAGTCATTCAGTTCCTGTTGCTTATTCTCCCAAACTTACTTTATTTTGTGTGTAAACATCTTTGGGAGGGGACTCTTTCTGTTTATTTGCACAGGTCTGGCACAATAGCCTAATAAAAAAATTATTAATAACTATAAATAGAAAGTTGATGTCTTTCAAGGATAGTATACCCATCTCCCAGAATTCAGATATATTTCATAATATCAGCTTCATAATATCAGACTCAGTCTTGTGTTGAAATAACAAAATAATTAATCCCCATCTCACCAGATCCGTCAATACTGCCACACTACACAGTTACCTATTAAGTATTCTCTAACTAGAAATTTGCACATTTTCTGTCTTTAAATACACTTACTTTTTCCTAGCACTGATTAAAGGAGCCATATAAACCTTAAGAAACAGACTGGCCCCAAGCTCTGCCAAACAGTACAAACAAGCTGAAAAAACAGACCTTTTATTCCAAGACTGAAATAACAACAGATGTGATTTGAAACAATGGCTGGTAAAACATTTACACCCACAATTTTACACACACGTCCAAAATTCCTCTCATGCCTAGGGCTTAAGAAATATATATATAAAGTCTCACATATCACTGATGCTGAATGTAAGCCTTCAATCACAGCATTCTTAATCACAGTCATCAACTTCAATACCATTATGTGCCAGAGTAGACAGCAAACCTATTTCTGTACCTTATGAATTTTAGTTATTTAACAAGTGTATGGTGAAGTAAAAGTTGCTGTGGGAACCACAGCTTTAGATGTACTAAACCACAATTTTAGATGTACTGGCTTCTAAGCAAATAAAAATCTCTATCCTAATTATTTGGATGCTGTTTTATCTTTTATTTTCTCAGCTTTAAGGAAAAAAACCATGCAGCTGCACCTAACTTGCTGCCAAATGACATTAAAACATATGATTTTATGTACTTACTGATTTGTAGGCCACAATCCTTATAGACAAATCAGGACCAATAGTGAGCTGGCAGGGCCAAGGGATAGGCTTCCTTTCTATTTTCTTAAACATTGAAAGACGTTCCAGGCTCTCTCTAAATGAAGAAATCAGGAAAACGGAAATGAACTCTGGTGAACTGTAATAAAGTATTACTGACAAAACACTCTCCTTAAGGAAATGCAGGAGTCCAAACTGTTTCAGATTAGATTGCATAAAGCATTAGAAAATAAACTGTATCAATAATCTTATCATTAACTATTGTCAGAAAAGATAATGAAAGAAAGAGGTGGTACAGCGGATTATCCCCATCTTGAGCCTTTATGATGGTGTGACATTAAGGCTTAAAGGCACTGTGTTAGGTCTACTGATAAAACCACACAACTGCTTCTTAAGCATTTTATATTTATCCGTGCTCACCCAATTAGGGCATGTAGTGAGCTGAACAACACAAATTAGAAAAGGCTCTCAAAGTGGTAAAATGTTTTCTGCAGTGCAGCTGAAGAAATAAAGAATCCAGTTTCAATTAACGGGATTTTGTTTATGTAGAAATTAACTTTTGACACTTTTTTTATACAGTACTAATGAACTCATTAATTTAAGGGCATTCTGTTAGAGTGAAGGAAGTTACTTCAACAATTTCAAGCCTAAACAGCATATATACAAATTCAAAAAAACACGAAAAAAGGAGCTGCAATGAGTTTACACTAAAAAGTGCTAACTTAATTGCACAACTTTTAGAAATGGAGTCCAAAATTTAAAATTCACAGTAATTCATAATGTATCATTGTGAATTCAAATAGGCTTGCCCTCAGAACAGCTTTCAGCTAATGCAAACTATATTGGCTATTTGGCTCCAACACTGAGAAAGTTCTCCATTTTTTTTCTTTCATTGCATGATAAAGCAAAGATAAAACAATGCTGAACTCATCTTTTTCACATTGCGATAAAGCCTGGAATCTACCACTCTCTTGATGAAAGCACTTGTCTGACAGAAGTCAAGATCAACTCCTAAAAATATCAGTAGGGAATACAACTTGGCATTCTGCTTTTCAGGTTTCCTAGTATGAACAGGGTTGATTTTTTAAAATTCTAAAAGCACAATGAAAGACAAAAATGCACTGGGATTTTTATATAAGCTAAACATTGGATTTTTAACTTTTTTTCCTTAGGGAAAGGAACGGACGATTTTTTTTCTAGCAATAGACATGAATGCAGGATTTTTAAAAAGGACCTGCTACATCATTAGGAGTACTGCAACACATACATTCAAGGATGAGTAAGAAAATCAAATACATAAGTGCCAAATGCCTGAAAATGTAATTTGAGCTCAATTCATTATGTCTATTCTTTCTTATATTTATAAAAGGCAAATGTTGCCTGTTATCAAAGATGACACAGTCAATAAAACCCTTGCAAATGTACATTTCCACCTGTATTTTATAAACACAACCTTTCTCCTCCACTCTGCAATCCCTTCCCCCAAAACCCAGAGGCAGCAGAAGTACCTCCTGTCTAATAGACCGAGTATCATAACTTAACACAACAAAATCTCCTCACTCCCTTTCCTGGCACGGCTAATTTATTTTTACAAGAGCTGAAATATTTTTACCAGCAGGAATAATGAATCTAGGAAAATGGAGAGTGTATCGGAGTTGGCCAATTATCATGACAGACTGGCAAAACTGACTTCTTAAAGCTTGATAAGCAACTTAATTGCATCTAAAACCTCACATATTCTTAAACAACTTTTGCAACTAAAGCTTTAATCTACTAGCCAAATGCCTATTTATCCAGAGATTTTGGATTTCCCCTGAAAGTATGGCACAAAGACAGCTTGTAGAGTAGCAAGAGTCTGTGATAAAAAAAGTATAAAGAGGCCAAGCCACATGGTAGGTTCATGCATATGGATTATCCTAAAGGATAAATGGGCCAGGAAAGATTCTGCTTTTCTGTGCAGTCTTTCGAAGCAGTGACAAAGCCTGCTTTTTTCTAGAGACTCAGACTGCTCTGTTGACTATTACAGACACAGTGACACATGTCTTCACTAATGCTCAAGGAGCAGCTTCACCGGCTGCTGAGGTACAAAGCTGACCACCTGAGCTGGGGGAGGGAAGGAAATCCCACAAAGAAATTGATGAATTATAGCATATAAACCTACAGGGATGACCCTCATCTAAAAAATTACCTTTAATAATCAAGTTACAGCTATGGTCTGCTAAGCTTCCTGAAAACCACATTGTCTAAAAGATCACTTTTCATAATTATAGAGCAGAACTACTGAGACAGTAACATCAGACTGTGATAAGGCACGTAGATGCATTTTGTCTGTTTCCCAACTGAGACACCACCTATGTGGAAAAGTCTTGGATATATTAGTCACAAGAAATGAAAAATCATCTTTCACTTTTTGTATCAGGAATGCTGCTGAAAAAGTATATTGTTTGTCATAGTGGCACAGCAGACTGTGATTAAAGAGCTGGATTCAACAAACAACATTTACTCAAAGCATTTGTGGGAGTTTATCAAACTAGTGAGCTAAAAGAAGTCTGTGACCAAGGAACAAAGGCTACCATTAAATGTAGATGTTAAAGCTGCACTATGTCACAAATTCCAGCTCTTTCTAAAACATGGTTTTGAAATTACATTTATAGAAATGTTCTCTCGAAAATCCTCCAACACTAAAAATGGAAGAACACTGACTTTTTTTTTTCTTTAAATGCAGATATAGAAAATTCATTTTCCCCTGAAATCTGTAAGCTCTTCTACTTATTCTAAAGCCACTGAAGAAGCTGTATGAAAGAGACTTAGTGTACAATAAGTCATAAAAATCACTGACTTCAATGAAACTGTGACATGACTGATTACTTAACTTCATATTTTGGAGAAGAAATCAGAAAGTACCTCTATAGTACAATAAATAGGATTAGCCAAATTTACCTGAAAGTATAAATTTCTTCCAGCCCTCCTTCTTCATCCAAAGTATACATCAGTTTCCTCACCACATCAATACCTTGCTTCTGCTGTTCAGTTAAACCCTTTCTTGGAAAAGAGCTTTTGTCCATATGAGCATGTACACTGGCACTTGTATCTCCACTTCCATCAACACCCACTGGAAATGGCAAACTAAGAACACAAGAAGAAGCAGTTAGTTTGACTTTCTTCCTTATTAAAATAACCAATCAAAACAAAACAAAAATGTTCTCAGGATCAAGGATTTCTCTCTAGCTGCAGTCAGATGTATAAAGAGCCAGAGGACTTGCAAAACAAATTCAGTAGTACTTCAAGTATACTTGGCATTGGTAATGCCTTGACCAGAGTGATGCACCAGTTCTGGGTATCGTGCATCAGTAAAGACATCCACATACAGGAATAGAGCAGACAGTAAAGTCAATGCTGATTAGAAAGTAAGATCCATTAAAAAAGATTTAACAAAATAAAGCCCGTAGAGAAGGGAATTAGAGGGCAAGACAGCCTTAAATATAAAAAGTGGTTGCAGGGAGGAAGGAAACAATCAGTTCTTTGTATTCTGCCTGCACTCCAATCACATCATGGAGTCAGGTCAGATAGTCAAAAACCTGATAAAGGCATTTCAAACTATAATCTCTAAAACCAACTGCCTGAGGAGAGAGAAGAATCTCCATCACTGCAAATCTTTATCGGAAGATTAGACAAACACTGCTCAGCAATGGCAGACATACACCTGACCCAGTCTGAGGTAAAGGATTGCTCTAGATGACTTGTTAAAGGCCTGTGACTCTGTATTGGCTCCAAATGCCAGCAAGCAGGACATTCTCTGCTGTGGAGCTATTAGGTATTTCTGGAACAAATGTTACTCTTTGAGATTTTAATAGTTTAGAACACTACGAGAATTTCTGACTGAAGATGACACATTTTTCCTGTACTTCATGAATCAGATTTTAAAATTTAGCCAGGGGTTATAGATAAAATGATTTTGCTGCTCTTCAAAATATAGGAGAGAGTTAACTAAGTATAACAAACACAGTAGACTGTAAGATCCTCTACCCTGTGCCACTGAAAACACCTGCAGATTTTTCAGGTCTTTCATCTGACCTGATTTTGAAAGAACCACATGATACCTCTTACCACATTTCCACAAAGTGAAATAATTTTAGCATTGTATTATGTTTTTTAAAAAGCAGCCTACAGATCTCTACCATACTTTCACCTCATTAGTCCTCACTAAACTTATCCATGGAAGCAACACATAATAAGCAGAGTTAACATCATGTACAACAGTGTCAGATATAGCAAAATTAAAGATCAAGCTTCAGCAAAGTGTTTGGTACCTTTTTAGGAAGAAGATTCCATTGACAAAATAGAGAAACTGTATTTTTAAGCTGATATGGCAACATCAAAAAGCTTCAAACCTCTGATAGGCACAAGTTAGGCTACGGTCACTATACAATGCCCAGAGACTACTGTGATTAGAAGTAGGTAATACCCAACACTACACAGTGCTCAGCATGTGCTTGGCACCTGGAAACAGGGAGGAAAATCAACTATCTGCTGCAAGTTACAACCTAGTCTACAAACAGGGCATAAGAGATGGAAGCACGGGTTACAACAAAAGGACAAGTTATAGCAAGAAATTATTTTTAAACGAGCATTTTACAGTTGTACATGTAAAAATCAAATAATCCTTTGCTTGTGTGGCTGGGAGACAGGGTGCAAATCTGCAGCCAATGCTGTAACAGCAACATTTCCTTTGTGCTTCATAGACAAGGGAGCAGCAGCTAAATACCAGGGCTCCAAAAGATGTACTCTGACTGGCAGAGGTACTCAGATTCATGGTGTTGCACCTCCACTGCCCCCAGCGCCAACAACAGCTCAAATAAGCCAGGAGGGGCATGTCACATTGGAAGCATAACTGCTTTTGCTGTGTAGACAGAACCTGACAGTTTTGCATTCAGCCTCCCCTAAGCAAAAGCAAAGCAAAGATTTTTTTGTGGAGGATCGGTCCATGATTTTCAGTCACATTTTCCTACCCAACCCCTCTTCTATCTTCCAGATGGGTTGGCAAATGGTTTAGATGAATTTATTATTAAGTTCACAACATTGTTCCTTACAGAATGCTGGCTCTAGGTAAAAGTACATGGTCAGCAGTAAAACTAGGGCTTTAACTTTCTCCCGTGGAACTATTTATTATAAACAGCAACACATTAAGTTTTGCTTTTAAAGAAACTCCTCTAGAAGGCTCCCAGCTTCCAGTTGCCATCACACACAACAGCTAATACAGACCTCAACACCAGCATTGATTCTTCAGATCAATGCCTATATCTACAGTGTGACAATCAAGGGATTCCTGTTCTAACACTTAAGACACTGTTTCCATTTTCCAAGCCCATCATTGTGAATATAACCATTCTCTTCAGACCTGCTCTTCTACTGACACCAGAATCAAGCTATTCATATCTGCAATACTACCTCATTATTTCTTCCCAGTAACTTCCTTACCTAAAAGGATCTAGGCTGTTGCTGTGACAAAACCACTGTTTCTGAGGCTATTTTTGGTTGTTTCCCAATTCTCTGCTTATCTTGTTCTTTTGTCTCCCATTTTAGACTTTGGCTCTAAGATATGAGCTTAAGTGGAGAAGAAGTCATCATCTTAACATTTATTTGCACATCACTTAACCAAGGGGACCTGGTTCATAACTGGAATTCATGGTGCGTATAACTGATAAAAGTACTTACAATAATCATATTACTTACTGGTAAACCTCTAAAGAAACCAAACTCCAGCAGATCACCAGCTATTTCAAGACAATCATTAAGAAAGAATAATTTCCCTTTAAAAAACTGCACAGTATATAACAGCCATTTTCATACTTACAAAAACTGAAGTGAAGTTCCTGTTTTCTTCAAGTTAGCAATGATAATTCCCAGCTGATCCTCACTGACAGGACTACTAAGGTCTGTAAACAGTTCAATGTGCCTCTTCTCATATTTCTTTCCTCTTAAAATAGGAAAAACATTGACATTTATTGCAAATATTATAAGGCCATTTTAAAATTATTTTCTTACAAAATAACAACAAAAGTAATACATTTGTAATTACTTTTACCAAAGAAATATACTCTTAAAATGAAAGAAGCAAATAAACCTACTTGGTAGAAGTTGTTCTATCATAGGTTATATTATTTATCCTACATATTTATCTTTATATGATTCTCCCTACTCCCTCCTACTCTAAAATTAAGGACTCTAGCTCTGTGACTACATAAATCACCAACTACATCTAAATTAATGGAATTCTGCCAATTTTCACCAATGTGGATAAAATGTTAATAAAATATGTTAGGCTGTTTATGAATTACTCTGGTTATTTCCTTTGCAGCTGTAAGTCTGTTCTTGTGCAAATGTATTTTAAATTACTGTTACTGGTGGGGGTTCCATTTTAGTAACCTAATTCAGTAGATTCATTGGAGAAGATGGACTGTCAAGACTACTTAATATACTAAGAAGTAGTAACAATACAGATCAGGAAGGTTGGCCAATGACAGAACAAAATTCAGTTGAATTGGTACAGTTTTGATCTGGACAATCAAGCATAAAAGCGATTTTCTTGAATTTTTAACCTACAATATTTTCTCAGATGAAGGCAAACTCCATATCAAAGGGGCTGGTGTATACAGGCAACAACAAAACCAGTTGCTCCACAGCTATTCAAGACTATAACACCATAAACACAGTAATTTTCATTCATAACTCCGTTTTAACCATTAAATGGATACAGCTTTTGTGGGAACCCAGAGTGATGTGGGAACCCAGAGTGCAGGGAATATTTCTCTGCACTCTGGGTTCCCACAAGCTTTCCACACTGATTAGATCTTATTCATAAAAACACAAGTTGCATCACCAAGTCTGGTCTTCTGCACTCACAATTAGATCATATAACCTTTTCAGAAACACATTCAAGCTCTGGTTTGAGAGGAAGTGCAGTTACTTTCCTTTCCCGGCACCATTAGTTCAGAGAGTGTTAGAAACACCTTGCCAGCCTGAATATATTCACTGACAACTTCGTAACACCTGATGTCAACATTTTTTCTCAGCTTAAACAGTGTTTTTTCCTACTGCACCTTTGTTTCCTACAGCCTGCATATTTAC
Organism: Monarcha castaneiventris obscurior; assembly: GCA_026261815.1. Taxonomy (NCBI): domain Eukaryota; kingdom Metazoa; phylum Chordata; class Aves; order Passeriformes; family Monarchidae; genus Monarcha; species Monarcha castaneiventris. The sequence goes on from JAMPIT010000467.1 coordinate 8,282,502, forward strand.
AAACAGCCACTTCATCTCCAAGAGTTTTTAAATCTTTAGGCTGAACAAATTCACCTTTCTAGTTTTGTTTTTTTTTTTTTTTTTCTAAAATGCACCATCACATTTAAACTTAGTAGCCCTTTTTAAAGCATTTTAACAACCAGATTAACACTTTTTGAAAACAGATCACAAGGAATGTGACAGAAAGTGGAACCCTTTGTGCCTCTATTAATACTCTCATGGCTCTACTACAAAGCTGCCAGTTGCCTCAGAAAGCTCTCTGACTGTCTGGAGAAGTCAGATGTCTCATGACGATTCTTCAGAGACAAACTTCTGTAGTGTGCTGTTTATCTTTAATGTTTATTTTAATTTTTTATTTTGGGCGTTTTCTTAAGAAAGCACTTCCCATGTTTATACACACTGGAAATATAAGACTGACAAAAAATCAGATCACTGCAAAGTCAGGATTCTGTAAAAGGCTTTGGGTTACATACTCACATTGTTTCCTTCTGAAGCAAGTCCATACACACAATAATAGCATCCAAAACTAAGCAAAATTAAGAAAAACCTCAGAACATGAATCAAGTAATGAAAACTGGTTTTCTTATGAAAGAATTTTATATTTTCACTCCCTCTCAAAGACTGACAAACATGCATTTTAGTTAAGAAATATTATTTTGAGATAAATACTTTGCAAATAACTCATGTGCAAGAGGTTCCTATATAACTTGTCTGTATTGTGATGTTGTCTCTGCCCCACTTACCCAATGGAACACTAAAAAGACTGCTTCAGGTCCCAGCCGCTTAAGTGTCAATGAGAGGCTCAAGTCCAATGAAGAGACAATCTAACCTTTAGAATGTTACTCAGTATCCACCAACAAAATTTCAATATATGATACCATTTTCTGATGCAAGTTTTTCTTCCAACCACCTGCATCTGCCAATCTTAGTTTGCTCCTCATTACAGTTTCCATTGGGAATGCATGAGCCAGCTGATTGGCTGCACACTTCTCTGAAACAGCTCTCACTGCCTGGACAGAGCTCACAGCAATCATTTTATGGCCAGAGAGAGACAACACAGGAAACTGAACTGTATAAATGAAAGACATGAAGGACACTATATAGATCACCCTTTAAAACTCTTCACCTTATATGCAACTAAGAGCAGAACATATTCATGAATGGCATTCAAACCAGGAAGTGATATTTGGCAATGTTAGAAATACTTTCTAAATAAATCAATCTGATAAACCTCTATTCTGCTTTCTCTGGGGTAGAGCTAGTTTTCTTCAAAGTAGCTGGCATGGGGCCGTGTCTTGAATTTGTGCAGGAAATGGTGATGATAATACAGGGATGTTGTAGTTGCTGGTGAGCAGTGCTTGCACAGTGCCAAGGCCTTTTCTGGCTCTTGTACCACGCTGCCAGTGAGGAGGCTGGAGGGACACAAGAAGCTGGGAGGAGACACAGCAGGGACAGCAGACCCCAGCTGATCAATGGGGTATTCCACACCACCTGGCATCACACTCAACATGTACAGCTGGGAGAAAGAAGGAGGAAGGGGGGATATTCAGAGTTCTGGTGTTTGTCTTCCCAGGTAACTGTTAAGTCTGATGGAGTCCTGCTTTCCTGGACACCTGCCTGCCCATGGGAAGCAGCAAATAATTCCTTGTTTTGCTTTGCTTGTGTGCATAGCTTTTAACTTCCCTATTAATCTGTCTGTATCTCAACCCACAAGTTTTCTCTCTTTTACCCTTTCAGGTCTCTTCCCCACCCCACTGGTGGGGGAGTGAGCAAGGAGCTGTGTGAAGCTGAGTCGCCAGCTGGGATTAAACCACGACAGTCTGGTTTCTGGAACTTCTGCTGACTTATTTAATAAACAATATTTTTATTTTATTAAAAAGCATAAACCAAGTTCTGTAATGCTATTTTTAAAAATACATGCCTTATTTGAGGCCTAAAATGATATTATTATCTTTGTTCTCTTTAATTAACAGAACACTTCATAAAAGCAATGATTCCTTAAGGCCAAGGCTACATCTGTTAGCCTAAAACAACGTCAAAAAGCAGCTAAATTAGCTTTTGGACAAACTTACAACCACAAATTAGCTCAACTCTAATAGTAGTTAAAACTTGGGAGGCTGAGCCTGATTTCACAACACTGGCTTCCTGTCTCCTACATAGCTGAATCAGTTCAAGAAGTGCTCTGCAGCAAAAGGATACAGTCTGCTTGTTCAGAGCCTGCTTTAATCACATCTTGAATGTCTTCCAGCAGATCAAAATCTGGCAGCTTTAGTGACCTGTGCACAGTAATGTTCTGGTATTGATCCTCACTGGCAAGGTCATTTCTAGTGCCTTTAGTGCCAAACAAAACTACAGCAACTTCATCTTTACTCTCAGCAAAAACCTGCAGATACAGAGAACAGAAAACAGGTATAAAAACACAGGTAGATTCATGCACAACCATGTTAGGCAGATTACTGCAAGCTGAACTCATTTTGAAACATCAGTTACAATGGATTTACTGGTTTTTTACTTATTCAGTGCTATCCTTTCAAAATGTAATCTTACAGCTTGTTCACAAAGTTAGATATAATTAAAATAACAAATTGACAAGAGGCTGTCTGGGACAAAACAAATAAAATTGGCTGATACAGTCCTCAAAATGAGTCTTCTGTGTGGTAATTATTAAGTGTTGAAATACTTTAGAGAAAGAGAAGAGTACTTCTTTTCCCTAAAAGTTTCTACTGCCCTGAAGAAAAAGGGTGACCAACCCAACTATCACATCTCATGCACAAAAAATACAGCTGAAACAAAGAACACTGTCACTCCTGCATAAACAGAGACCATTTCTCACTCTTTCCCCAGTTTTTTCAATTATTAGTAAATGAGGAAAACGTTTCACAGCTGCTATTGTTTCCTCTCCCTTTTTAACACCTGTGAAGTCACACACACCTGTCGCTGCACAAACTTCGTCATAATCTTCTTGGCTTGGTCAAGTGAAGACTCTTCACCAGGAGCAGAACTGCTCATTGTAATGCCCACATCCAGGCACAGCACTGTGGCCACCTGCAAAGAATAAGTAAGAATAAAAAATAAAGTACAAGTATAATTACTTAAAAGGTTAAAAGGGTACACACAAAACCAAAAAATCAAACTACATCACAACTGGTTTCTTTTACTGTCAATAAGAGACAATGGTGGGAGACAGAGCTGGTGTAACTGCATTGAAAAGAAAATAATTTAATCCTGTACTATGCTGCAGACATTTCAGCAGAAAATACAAAAAAATCCTCTGTTACACAATAATCTGTAAAGAGCATGCAATTTCTACAGAACTCCATGAATGTATTAAGGACCTAAGGGTTTTTCTGCACTAGGAAATTAAACAGCTATTTTAGTTGACAGTTGCAAAGATGAATTCCTGTTTCAATTTAGGCGCTTAAATCCCTCAAGCTAGTCCATGTTTTTGCATTTCTGATCACCTCTTTAACTAATCTATACAAAACACTGCCCAAGTCTGCCCATAAACCCATTTATACACTAGAATTAAATAAAACTGTTTCTTGCAATTTCTCATTTGATCTAAGTTCCTCTAAAGTTTTTCACAGACTCCCCTTATCTCGATTAACCATCCAGATGAATGTAGTTGCAAGAGGAATTTTAGCAAGAGCAACGGCAATTATTGCTGCGGGAGCTGCACGGCGCTCTAAAGCAGGAACACCGATTCGCTTTGAGCTAGGCAGCTGTGTACCGGCAGCGGCCGGCCGGCCAGCCCGGGGAGGAGCCACCGGGTGCCAGGGATGGATGCCTGTGTGTGCCCGGAGGCGGCGGCACCCGGAGCCCTCTCTCCCTCACCTTGCCGCTGGGCGCCATGGCGGTGCGCGGTGCGTCGCGCTCAGCGCTCCGCCCGGGCCCGCGCCGCTCCCGCCCCGCTCCCCCCGGGAACACGGCGGCGGCGCCTCGCGTTCCGCGGCGGGGGCAGCGCCGCCTGGCGGCGGGCGGGGGCCGGGCGGGGCCGCTCCCGATCCGGGCCCCGCGGCTGAACCGGGACTGGCTCGGGACTGGTTCGGGGCTGGCTGCAAGGGGAGGCCGGGCTCGGGGAGAGGGAAGGGAGATGTCCGGTGGCCCCCGCGTCTTTTTCCTCAGGTCTCCCACCAGCCCTCCCTCAGAGTGCCGCATCTCGCAGGCTTGGCTCTCATTTTGGCCAGAGGGCGAGCAGAGCGTAGCCAAGGACGAGCCCGGGCTGCGAGGACTGGGGTCCCTGAGGGGAGGCCCCAGCAGGGCAAGCGTCAGAGGCTCTTCTGCCCTGTCCTGTCCCGTCCTACAGCACCTGGTTCCCCCATCCCTCACCCACCGCGATGTAACCCCGGCCATCAGCACAGCCCCACACGGCTGCTCAGCTTATCCCCCACCAGTGGGATGGCAGAGACAATCAGAAGGGTAAAAGCTGGAGAACTCGTGGGTCGGGATAAAGACAGCTTAATAAGAAAAGCAAGAGCAAAACAAGCAAGGCATTAATTCACTGCTTCCCCCGGGCAGGCAGGTGTTCTGCTGTCTCCAGGAGAGCAGGGCCCCATCACGTGTAATGGTGACTTGAGAAGGAAAAACTTCATCACTCCAAATATCCCCCCTTCCTCCTTCTCTCCACTTCATGGACTATGATGTTATAAGGTCTGGAATATCCCTTTGGTCAGCTAGGGTCATCTGTCCCAGCTGTGTCACCCCCAACTCTCTTGCCAACATGGCCATACAAAAAGCAGAAAAGGCCTTGGCTCTGTAAGCTCTGCTCAGCAATAACAAAAATACCTCTATATCTTCAACCGTATGTTCAGCACAAACCCAAAACACAGCCCCATACCAACTGCTGTGAAGAAAATTAGCTCTATCCTAGCCAAACCCAACATATCACCCCAGAGGGCCTGTCCCTAGGGCTCTCCAGCCTCCTTTTCTTGGCACCCGAGTCCCACAGGACGCAGCCTGCTGGGGAGCAGCCATTCCCCTTCCCCACTAGGACAGGGATTTGGGCTGTCTGAAACATCCTGTAAGTTGCATTCTGCCCGTGAATCACTGGTGGATCAGGTTTGGTTTATTACTGGCACAACACTAGCTTTCTCCCACCATTAACAACTGAGAGAATTTCTGAACCACAGTACATCCAGGCTGTTTGATCAAACTGGAACCCACTGATTTTAAATAGTCCAAGTTAAATAGGTGCTGTATCAGGTATATCTTAGTGCCCATTGGATATTAAATAATCAGACACTTATGAGAAGGGTAGGTATTTGATCACATGTACTGAGTACTTCTTGCTCTGCACTACCTTCCGTGTATCCTTTGAGGATATCATTACCAGTGTTCTTTCACTTCTAGGTATATCTCAAAATCCACATATTATCTATAATTATTCTTGAAACAGAGCTCGAAGTGGCGATACTAGTATAGCTACAAAAGAGTAAATCTCACACAAGCACTTCAAAAATCTTGTACCAGAAGACGACCGTACAAACACAAGTGTTTCCTTTTCATACTGAGTGATGTCTGAAGACAAAAATCCCCTTTCCCTTCTTACTACATTGCCATGCTTTGGGAATACTGGTAACTGAGGGATTCTCTCTTCAAAGCACTTTGCATATCAAAAGAACAGAGCAGCTTGGCAATGTGACAAACATTTTAGGGGAAACCGGTAGACAAAAAACCCCAGTCAGCTACTGCCAGAGAAAATCTTGCATTGTCTTCCTGAATGTCTCTAAGGAGATTTCAGATTAATCAGCCAAGGAAATCAGGCTGCTTGCTATTATTATTATTGTTATTACTATTATTATTTCAGATGCTATCTTAGTCCAAAAGCCCCCCCTCGGGCTCACGACCGGGCAAACCCCACTGCAGCTGATTTCCAACATAGCTTGAATTCTAGGCACAAGACAGGAGATGTGTACACACTCGAGGGAAGAATGGAGAAACAAGAATTCATCAATTTCATCAGCAATAGCTTTTCACACACCAGCAGAAAAGCATTTCGTAAGGCATCATGATCAATGAACATTTTATTTTTATGCTGGGGCTGGAAAGTAAAACCCCAGCCCTGACTGCTGGAACAGAGCAGTTCTATTGACATAAACCCCTTCTCTCTGAATCCTAGACTTGACATGAAAGCTGAATCCCAGGCTTTGGTCCAAGCTCTTGCAGCTAGAGCTGTAATTGCAAACACTACTCAGGGAAACCCAATTTGGGCCAGAGCTGGGAAACTCTATTACAGGAGGTTTGTATGCCCAGCCCAGGCACCACCCACCCTACTTCCTTACAAAGTCTGAGTAAAACTAAAGACACCTATAACCATGAAACTCCATCTGTGATATTCCTATCCTTTAACTTTCAGTCTGACAGAAATGGGGGCTTTTAGCTCTCTGGCAAAATACACAAACTATAAACCCAAACATTTCCATTTTGCACCTTCATGCTGCCAGATTTCCTCAGAACTATTTTCACCATTCAGAGGAAAACTGGCTTATCATTCTTGAAACAAACTTTAACCCACATTTCCTTTTTCTTTACAAGTCTGAACAGAGCTCCCTTATAGGCAATCATCAGATCTGACTAATCAACTCCATCTGGGGGCACTGGGGCTTTGTTAGCCTGGATGAAGATTTGATGATCTTTGCTTGTAAAAGCTTGCAAAAAATGTCTGTGATTAATTGTCCATTTCTATTTTACAGAATGTCAGTCTCTGGGTATAAACAATAAATACGTGACATCTCAGAGGACTCAAGATCCAGGGTGATCAACTGTAATCTCATTCACACCAAAGTGAGTCCCACTTCAGTGTCAGTGAGGTTTTCACTCATTGCTCTGCTCATTCCTTTTTTAGTTAATTCCCCTCAAAAACCAAGCCTGGATTAAATAAGCACACTCTTGGGAAGCAGCAATGAGTTGTCTGCCTCATGCTTAACTTCACTCAGTGCCTTTACAGGGCAGCAAGGAAAATTACTTCCCTGGTTTTTTTACAGGAAGGAATGTATTACCCAGAGAGTTACAGCTGAGTCCCAGCTGCTTATGGCATCTCTGAGAAAATGTAAATGGCTTCAATATAAAAGTAGCAAGATGACTTGGCCTTTCTCCCTCTTTACCCACAGGGTAAAACTTTGGATAAATGCCTGGTGGAAAGATGGATACTGTAGCCATCTGAGACCTAGCCCAATAGTTTTATTGAAATGGATACATGAAGCAGAACTTTCTACAGAAAAACAGAATTAACTTTGCAATCATTACCTATTCTTTACCTGGGTTGATACATAAAAGTGGGCGCTAACTGCGAACTGAGGAATTATGAACTGAATTTTCTACAGATAAACAAAGCAGAGCAAGCACACTGTGACACCAATCAGTTTTGTATTTCCACCAGTACAATCTTGGCAGCAAGCTGGAAGACAAAGTAGATGGGAAATTGGCACCCAAAACAAAGCAGAGCTTGGAAGCACATCTGTTAGCATCCTCCTATGTTGGGCTTTGTGAGGTGCACAGTTGTCTTCTCCCAAGAGGTCTTTCCAAACACCTGCTTGAAAGCACATGCCAAAACTGTGGTGCAGACTAACGCTAGTATTTATTATGTCTGTTTAGTGATTTCTGATGGCCCCTCCCAAGAGACGCAAGCTTAACTCACAGTCTTTTTTTTTAGTTGCTTCTGTGGAATACACCTGCAGGAAAAAGATCTCAAAGATCCACTCTCTAAAGCAAAAATTATCTTTAGCTTTGAGGTTCAGCTCTAAGTCCACAGTGCTTGTTCTCTGTCTGTGATTCATAAACACTTGGCACATTACAAAACTGTGCCTTTAATGAACTGAAAAATAACTTTTAAAAATCCTTTGGGGGATTTGGTGGTTTTCATATGTTGGTCTACCTGCTCTGTCCATATTCAGTTTAGTTCATGCAATGCAAAGAAATGACCCTCTTAGGAAACAAAGAAATTACTGCAGTAGGAAAATTAGAAAGCAAAATAGGAAGGATTATACCACACCGTCCAACCTTGCCTGAAAACACAAAAGAAAAACACAGGAAGGAGAGGTAATGAATAAAGAGTATATTGACTTGGTGTGTCCTGCCAGGCACGTTCCAGCTCAGGGGCTCCTGAATAGTGGCAAATGGGCAAATCACAGCTGACAAACTACTTCAAAGCAGAACACTCAGAATTCTTAATCCCATATCACTGCAGAGGAGAAATGGCTCCTCAAATCCTTCTGCATGGAGCTGAGAGACAGAGGCTCCACGTGTGCAGTTCCTCTTCTACAAGAGTGTCACTGTTGCTTTTCCTCCTCACTGTCCCCCATCCCAGCTGCTGAATTTACAGTTTCCTCTTTCCCATCCCTTTCCCTTCTCCAGATTATGCAGTGATTACACATTTCTCAGGCAGAAAAAAATTCCCCTTCCACTGGCTATTGTACACCAGCAGTGCCACAGAAAGGGAAAGCACGAAATCACAGGCCAGCTGTGTTTACAGCCATGTGTTTTTTACCTTTTCCACACAATCATGGAGTCACATTTGAGAATCACACTCTTCTATAGCCTGCATGTACTGTCCTGAAGAATTGCTGCCCATCCAGCAGTTCTTCCACCTGCTGTTATTCCCAATTAACTGAATGGGACATTTGTCTAACAAGTTGAATCCTGGTTTCTTTCCCCCTTCAATCCATTTATGAAATTGCAATGATAATTTTTTTTTTAAGTCTAATCTTCTCAGCCATGGTGCTTGCCATCCCACTCATTTTGGTGACATTTCCAGATTTCATTAGCACCATTTTGTCTTCATCAGGTCATGAAAGGACAGTGCTCAGCCCAAGGTGGGCCGTCCTGGGAATAATCACTAGACACAGCTCTAGATATATCACTCTACCTGTTTTTGCAGCTATTTTGTCATACACCAAAATGCACACTTCCCAGCCTGCACAGGAGAATGTAATTGAAAACAACATCAAAGCCTTACTAAAGAATAAAAAGAAAATAAAGAAGGTGAGAGGATGATTTAACAACATTTGTCCTTAAACCGCCAGCCCCGTTTTCCTTTTACTTATTATCTTCTGAGCTGCTATTAAAGGTTTAATTATTTGCTATACCACTTTCCACTATCTGGAACACAAAGGGTCCATAACTCCCTGACATCTTTACCCTCTCTCATCCCTTTTCAAAGTAGATGCTATATTTGTAATCTCACATATGATTTTCAAGGGAAATCATTAAAGCTTGCTTCGGCCAGTTTTATATTTGCTTTGGATGGAATTCACCTGGCTCAGCTGATTTAAAAACATCTCCACTGTTTAAGCACGCTCTGACATTTCCTGTTTTATCTCTAATCACGTCTTGCTGCTGATGTTAATTGTGCTGCTGCCTGATTGCAGATGACCTTTGTAAATGGATAGTCTTCCACAGCTGTCAATTATTTAATTAGTTCAAAAGGCAGAAGCATATGCTGTGGGTCCAAAGGTTTCATCCCAGCTGAATCTCATGTAACTGTCAGGAGGAGTCTATATAATGTAATTTCATTTTCTTTATTTATTTAATATGTTCTCCTGTAAGAAGTAAAGAGAACATTAAAATTACAAGAGTCCAGCTTCAAAATAAGAGGAATTTCTGACATTAAAGTTTCTTTTGCAACCTTAACCGAGTCTTTCTCTATGCTGTGGTACTGGTTCAACTACAGGACCAGGTACTTTTTGTCCTGCAATGTCATAGTCTATTTCAATACATACTGGGATAAAGTTAGGGCTGTGCACTAAAGGAGTCATGAGACTTTTGCCTCATTTGTTACAGAAATTGGCAGACAGAGAGTGAAAGAGGAAATTCTTATGATTTTGATAGCGAAATTAAACTGTGGTTTTGTTCAGCAGGTTGCTTGTAATCTGATTTACATATCACTTGAACCAAGTCTCACCAGTAAGCACTGGTTGTGTGAATCACATTTTCTTAATGCTCAGCTTGAGATAAGTCAGATCTGTGTAAGTGTTGAGCACTCACAGATGTTCGTGAATGGAGCTTCACTTTCAAAACAGAAAACACCTCATTATGCTAAATGTTCAAAAAGAAATCAGCTGCAAGGCATCTCAGAGGAGCTTTCTTAGGCTTTTCTATCTTTTAAAATATTGTGCCTTTGTTGCCACATATTAGTTTATCAGCATTTATGTCACATGCTGTTGGAAAAAAAAACCCAAAGGTATTTTTGAGAAAAACTTATGTATTACGGTGGCATGTATTTTTGAGAGATTGCTTTGCACAACCTATGCAGATGGGGTTTGACCACACTTTCAAATATAAGGACAAACCAAAATGTTGTGTTTGCTTCTCATTAAACATTCTCCCATGCCCCACTATATAAGGCTGGCAAGCCAGAGAAAGAGTAGCATGAACTCCTGTGGCTGAAGATTGTTCTAGATTGCATACCTACAAGGAACAGGGTGGCAAGGATTAATTTTATATTCATATGTTAAAAATTAGCATGACGTAACTTCTTAGCATTTCCATTGCAATTTCATGGCGTGTAGACCTCTCCGGATGCATTTCCAAAGCAGAAAAGGAAAACGCTGCAGTGGCCTTTTATCCCCGTTTCTCAGTTCAGCCACTGGAGGGCAACGTGATCCCAGTCACCAGGCAGAGGCAGCTCTGCAGCCCGCAGGAGCAGGGAGCATCACCCAGCAAGCACTGCCGAACTGCAGGGGAATTCCTGCACATGGCTCTGGCAGAAAATAGGCAATAACAGCAGCAAAACCATATGCTCTTACGTTTTACTTCTTGGGGAGGTAGACTTAATTTTTTTTCCTACATCTAGAATCTATTGCTGTTTGGGATTGCTTCATGAGTTCTAAATCCGTGGATTAGCCAAAGGATTTCTGCAGGCAGTGATGCAAGGGCCGCTCAGCCTGGTATCACGAGAGGCGAAATATTTCCCACTGCTAAGTAACTGAAAAGCCCCAGACATATTTCTGCACTGGAAACAACTCTGGCAGGGTTTTCTGGATTAGTTGTTAAATCTGTTACAACAAATTATTTGTTTATTACATTTTGTAGGACTATCTGCCATGTAGGGTCTGATTTTCTTTCAGTTGAATAGAAATAGTTGGGCTCAACTGAACTCCAGCGCACCTGGGTTCCTGGAGAAGACCAGAGGGATCTTATCAGGTATATTTGCTTTGGGGAAAGCAACAGCCCAGCAAAAGAGTATCAAACAATGTTCAGGAAAAAGTTGAAGCCAGTGTTTTAAGAAGAGGTGGCAAGTACCAAGTGGCTGCTGCTGTTTCAGATGGGGTTATTGCAGAAGGAGAATCTCACCCATCTTGTTCTCCATGTGCCCTTTGTTTCGCGGTGTTTCTCACACCGCTGCCTGTGCAGTGTCTTTGTTGGAAGCCTTTAGCAATCCAGCTGTGTGTGCAGGGGCTCTGGAAAGCGCTTTCATGCAGCGGATTTTTCAGGACGAGCTAGCTGGGATAACTCACTGCGTGAAGGATTTGCTTTGCACATGCACAAGGATAAGCCTTTAGTATCCTCCCCTTTAGTTTCATCCTGCCCCCACCAGCATTGTGCACGTTTGCATGCACACACGCACGCGCTGGCTAATAATCTAATTTAATCCTCACAGCGCAGGATTCTGTTCCTTATCCACCCAACGGTGGGAAGGGGTGAGGAGTCTTCAGCTGCCAAACAAGGCTGTTTCTGAGCTGAGAAGATCCCATTTTAAATTTTTATTGGTTTGTCTGCACCTGGAAGCAGATTGAAATCAGACTGAAAGGATGAAATTTCAGATTTTTCGAAAAATATTGGCTTTAATTACACTTTCAAAATGGAGCATTGCAGCATGGAGGATGGGACGTCATGTTTTAAGTCTTTTAATTCCTGTGAGTTTCCAGTTTGTACAGCTTTGGGGGACAAAGCACAAATGTGAAGGAGGGAGCTTATATTTGAGAGGAAAGAAGGGATTACGTTTGGTTTCTATTTGTGTAAATTGATGTTAACCCATTACACTAGCAGATATGTGACAGTGTCAGATGTAGAGGCAGGGGAAGGATAATTTCAAGTTTTCCCTGTCAGTTATTTTACGCAGAAATTCCTTAGAAGGGAGTCATCAAGATGACAATGATTTCTGCAGTTTTTCTGTACTAGATATTCAAGACAGACATTAAAATTTTTATATCTTTCTATTGAAATAAATGACAAATTTAGCCATCAAAAGAGACTTGGTTTTAGGGTGGAATTGGAGCCTCAGAGCAATCCTGCTGTAATCATGGGGCTGGCTGAAGTCACCACCATAGCATGAAACTTTTGCCTTGGAGCCTGTTTCGTTATTAGAGTCCATCACTCCAGCGGTGTTTAATCGCATTAGAGAGGAGCCAGTGCTCTAATCACTGTGAGTCACTGAAGGCAGCTCTACCAACGAGTATTTGGGGAGAACTGAGATGTCATTTAGCAATGACACTGTGTGCCCTGGGATGATACTGCTCATTATATTAAATATTTCACTTTTTTCTTTACTACACGCAGATACTAGGAATTATTTCTGCTTCTTTCTTAAGTCACAGAGGAGCTCATTTGAATAAATTAATGAAGGTTAAAATTGCTTGTGTTTATTAATTCTGCATGCCACTTTTACAATGTTAAAGTGTTGAGGAAAATCTCCATTATGATGGAAGTAATTGCCTGTAATTATACGGGCATCTCACTACAAATACATTTAAGTACATCATTAGAAACTGACACTTCCATACTTCAGGACAAGTAATGTATTTTAGAGAGAAAGACTGAATAAAAGGCATGCTTTCCTTAGGCTGACTACCCCAGAGCTGTTGGATTCATGCCCAGCACTGACACTGTAAAAGCCATTCAGTTTATATATGATATTTGGGGTGTTTGGATCACAACTGCAGGTTATTCAGATAATCAGGCTAGATTAATTAAGCTATATTTGTGTTATATCCTAATGAACTGGTTTTCTGGTATTTTGTAGTAGAAATAATTGATTGTCTTACCTTATCACTGTAGAAGCAGAAAGAATTTGGTGTAGTCAAAGGCACCTTCAAATATATTGGTCTTAATGCACATTACTGATGGGGGAACTTGTAATAAACCAAGCTCTGGGGGAACATGTTGCCTGAGGCAGGGGGGCACTTATCCTATTTGCATACTATCAAAATCAGTAGTTATCCTTTTTTTATCTTGTGAAGCTAAGTTTCCACCTGGAAGAAATGGCTGGGAAAAGGAGCCCTAAGACGAGGAGATCACGTCTAAAATGTGTATCTTAGGGGCTCCAGGTCAAATTCATCCATGGCATATCTAATTTCAATGGATACAAACCAAAATGGATTTTAGCTGCTGTACTCTGGGAGTAAGGTTTTATGTTTTAGCACACTAAAAGCAAGGGCATTTTTTTAACCCAGGGAAAAAAATGCATTGTTGGCCTGACTCGGGTATTCCCTATATTTTAATGCGTTCTGACAGACTTCAGCTACTGTGTAATGACATGAAATTAGGAGAACTGAAAGTTAATGGAACAGGGTGACCAAGGGGGATACATGAGAGACCCTCAAGCCTTGTTTCTCTGGACTGCTTGTTTGCATGCAATCACATTTCACCTGCTATGTGAAAGGATGATTAGGGGGCTTTTTGAACCCTCTGGTAATTTACCTGGACCTAACACATAACCACTAGCCCTCCCTCATCATTACATGGCTGCCTGCTGGAAGAGAAATCATGCTTTAGTAGTTAAGACAAGCAAACACAATGTCTCTTCTAATTCACCAAATTAATTGAAAAGTTGTGTTTCCAAGTAGATTAGCCTCCTGAATTTGATTGAACCTCTCTCTCTCTTTTTTTGTGAGTTCCCTTTTCCATTCAGGGAATAAATGTGCATGGTCTAATCTAGGAATGAAAACACATTAATACAACTGCCTCACATTGCCAAGTGTTTGGAAAGAAGCAGGAAGGGCACAGATAATTCACTACCTGGGACAAAAAGGGGTTGCATAAATTTTGAGCAAAATTGTGTCCATAACAGTGCAGAACTGTGGGCTGTGCATCCTTATTTTCTCTCTGCAATGCTACTGTAATTGCATGCTTCAGTGTGCAAGAGCATGTTGGAATGGCTTTCCTTAACTAGTGGTTGCAGCTTCTAAAAGGTACCCGTGGGGAGTTACAAGGATCCATGGTGCAACCTCTGCTGATAATCTTAGCAAGGAATTGCAAGATCCTGGCCCTAGGATTGAAAGCACTGGCCGGAGGGATTAGAAGGGTGAATTTGAGGCACTTACTGTGGATAAAAGCACATTCATGCTGTGATTGTTTCAGTCCTCAAAGAAACTGAATGGGGTGGGTAAGTCAGCAGGCAGAATTAGCCCCTTCTCTCCCTCTGGTGAGGTACATGGTGCAGTCACACAGGTATGTTTTCCTGGTGCAAAGGTCTTCAATAGGAGTCTCTCACATTCTTAACCATTATCTTATAAAATTATTACCTTGCACCTCAGAAGAGAGAACTGCAAAGGCTAATGAGCTGATTTCCTGGGTACACTACGTCCATCTCACCCTGTCACACCAGGAAGGTGAGTGCCCTTCACTATGTTCTTCACTGGAGGTGGCAAGACCTCAACATCCATCTGCCACACAGGGAATTCTGTTCCCTTGGCCGTGTTTGCAGTAGGCATCAAACCAAAAGCACCTTCCTGCTATTTCCAGCTGTTGCACTTCCAGTTTGAGGGAATCACCTGCAGGTAGCTTTTTGGGTCAAAGAGCTGTTACACTGAAGCTGTGTTACACTGAAGCTGTGCTAGGCCTCAGTTAGGAATTTCATATGGGTTTTCCAAAGATCCATTTCTCCTTCTTGGAAGAAAGAAGATCTCAAGTGTTTTCCCAGTGCCAGCAAGAGGTAGGACTGTAGTAAGACTATGTGGGAGTGAACCAAAGGCGTCATTTAATACTTACACACCTTGAAGAACTGTAGTGGTGGATTCTCCTTTGACTTATCAAAAACATGCCTGAAGTACCCAGGGGCTGTAAGAAATCTTCCCAGCACAGCTGTAAATAGCAGCTCCAAGTCACAGACACACAAACCATGTTTGTAGAGTTGAAAGTACTTCTTTTGGTATGGAAGTGTGTCCCCTGCTGTAGATCCTTGTGACTAAAGCTAAACAGATACCTAACGAGTGAAATTAAATCAAAAGTTTTCATTTGTGAGCTATGAAGTAAAAACAAAGAACCCAGGACCCAGAGATACATGACAGTTCTGGATATGCACTGATTAACAAGGGGTAGAACTCAGACCCATTTCAGACACACTTTAAAGTGGATCTTCAAATACAATGAATTCTAATCAATTATCAGCATAGAATATCTGTGTCCATCCCACAGCACGTATTTTAACACAAAGTCAAACAGAAGCATGAGAGCAACAGTCCTGTAAAGCCACATATATTTTTATTCTCCACCCAGGCCAGCAAGGATGGGAAAAGGGAATGCAATTAAAAATAACAATCAGCAAACACACAGTATCTTTACTTAAAAAAAACATCCAGACTAGAGCAGCCAGAAACACACTCAATCAGAATTACTGGAATTCTCTGCACTTTGACAGTGGCACAAAAGCAGAAATTACTTGTAAGTTTCTGAAAGCGGGGTAGAACAAGACAAAAACTTGTGCTTTTTTTCTATTACAGCAATTAATAATTATTATATATTTTGCAACAGGCAAACTGCTACAGAGGAGAATGGGAAAGAGAGAAAGCTATCCAGAGTTGTTTAGAGAAAAGTCTGAATTAAATGTTTACAAATAGCACCAGAACTAACCCCAAGCTTAAAATAGTCCCCACTAAAATCAATGACAGAACGCCTTGAATTTAGCAGGAGCCAAGGTAAGCTTAGTTAAGTGTAAAGAAGTAGAAAACACATGATGGATTGTCCCAGTATATCTCCCAAAATGACCTCCAGAAGCACAGCTGCCACTGCAGGGGGAGGGTACTATGACTCCTCTGATGCTCCTTTGTACTTACATAGCAGTAAGAGGCACAGATTTGGTTTTGTCTTCACTCCAGCGGGCTGTTAGCAATCCTGAAAGCAAACCCTGCAGCTCAGCAGACATTTCACATGGATGTATTCTGTAATGAGCGAGTATTTATCATTGAAGCCCCCTGTAAGCTGAAGGCTCTTTGTGCTACTGACCCCAGCCTTTCGTCTAGCCTTGAACAGCTGCTGTTTGGCAGTGACAGCTGAATTGGGTTTTCTCCCTCTGCAGCAATGCACACTTGCCAGCCATCCTTTCCCCAAACTTGTTTGCTGCATCTTGGGGCCAAGACACACAATCCACCCCTTTCATGCCAGCAGTGTCCCTTTAGGCAAAGCGTGAGAACACTTGCCAGCGGACCTTCCTTTTCCTTAATGCCTGTTAAGCATCACTTATTCCCACCCTCCAGCCATGTGGGAGCCTGCAATTTCCATGTGGAGTACTATTAAGCAGAGAAGCTGCACTGTGTCACTACAGACTGCCAGCACTGGCATGGCTTATCTTCAGCATCTCCATTAATTCAGAGGCATATCAGCGTGCCCGATTGGAACAGGCCTGTGAAAAGCATTTCACTCCTTGAACCAGTCCCAGGCATAAATCAGTCTCTTTGAATCCCACTAAACTACCTGACATTGTCTCACAGGTTGGGGTCTATTTTCTTTTTTTTCTGGAAGTTGATAATTGCCTTCAAAGACTTCATCAGTTAAAAGAGAAAGAAGGAAGCAACAAACACAGCCTGGCTGTACCTGTGCCCAGGGAGCACCTCTACTTTCTCAGTTATGTGTGGGGCCAAGACTGCTCTCGATATTTGGCTTGTGCATTATTCACTGTTAAGCCTTCAGCCAATGCTAAGAGGCTCCTTTGACCTCCCAGGCACCAAGGATGCAGCAGGAACTATTTATTTCTCAGTGTCAGGGCTAGAGGATCAGATGGACTTGTTCATACATCATCAGTTCCCAGATGTTCTAACCAGGACAGTCAGTGAGCTCAACCTTAAAATGCAATACAAAGCATTAGTTTCTGTGAAATCCAGCTTCTGAATGCTTCTTTCTACCATTCTAAAACTAGAGCAGTTCCCCCCAATAGGGAAACTGGGGAAGTGAGACACTTAAACACAGACAGGAGTGACTGTGCAGCTGGCAGACTGCATACCATGACTTACCTACCTACACACATGCAAATGGTGGGCTCCTCTGCCTTGGGGCACAGAAAGATTTTCCAGCAACACCAGCTGAACTGAAGCACTGAGAAAATTAACCATGTTTTAGATGTGTAACTCAGCCCCCCTTAGAAACTGCTATACCTCTCTTTTATTTTGCTCATCTTCTCAGGCCAAAAGGTGATCGAGAAAAAATAACTTTTTTGCTAGTCATTTTTTTAAGAGATAATTAAAATTTCTCCAGCCTATGGTGGCCACCTCAGCCTGGTCAGGGAGCCCACTATGATGCCATGAAAAATCCAAAAAGGAGGGAAACCCATTATGAAAAAGAGACACGAGGGGAGAAGGATGTATGACCCATTGCTTTTCCATATAACTAACCAGGAAGAGGGATGAGGTGGGGAAGGTGACACAGATTTCCAGAGCTGAGGTACAGATAGACATGAACTCCTGGACTCCCTCATTCTGAAAGGGGAGGTCCAACAGCTCTTCCATAAGAGCAACTTGAAAACCAGAATAACTTGTTTCAGAGACCTTCCCATCCCAAGCACCTTCAACTCCACCTCCCTAAATCCAGGTGCTGCAAGTCCACACCTGCATTGCAGTGAGATGCAAACGGATTGCCCCTTCCTTAGGGGCAGGCACCTCCTTAGAGCAGGTGCTTCCTCCCTATAATGCAACTGTTTGCACTGCACACTGTGTAGGACTCCTGTAGCTCGTTCCTCCCTAGCAGTGCACATATCAAGAGATCCACTGCAGGTGTGTTCCAAGCACCTATCTGAGCATCTGCAGCCACTTGAGGGTTCTTGGTGACAGCCCCATCAGGTCCCCACACACCGTATTACAAAGCAAGCCCTGCTCTTCCATCGTGTGATGGGGCTGTTCCAGGTCAGTGTAGAACTCACGCCTTTGTTGGCAGCTATGCTGTCCTCTCCCACTACTCCAGGGGTCTGTGACACTGGACTCTGACAGTGTCTAAGCAGTCAGCCTGCCTAAGTTTGCTGCTCTTGTTGGAAGGTCTGGGAAAGGACCCTTTCTAGGAGAACTACAGGAACATCACATATTTTGCAATTTAACCTTCACCTCTGAATGGGTTCCTATCTCTTAAAGTTCATCCCCCGAGCAGAGACTTCTTTTCACTGTGCCATTGGTCACTGCTATGTCCTATTTCTGAAAAGTAAAGTCTACTTTGACAGAAGTAGACTTTTCATACTATATCTCTGCCACTCCAGAAACAGCCAGAGCCCTGCAGTCCTGGATTTTCTTACCGGTCCCAGAAGCTGTAATTAGCTACAACACATGACATATCCTTGGAAAGCCATGCACCTCCCCACTCAGAGCATGTGAAGCTAGCATTCTTGCATTCTGTGACATTTAAAGAGGACTCTCAGCCCAATATTTTCTTCATTAAGTTTGTGTTTAAATATATATGTATATTTTAAAAAAAAAATCAGTGTGTTATTTTCTAGGTGAAAACACTCACATATGACCAAAATAGTCACCCAGGACAAAGGCTCAGACTGCTGAAGTCTCAACCCCCTGTGCAGAGCTCTTGCCAGAGAGACTACCTGAGATATTGTCAGAATCAAGCAGCTCAACAATGCTGTACGGAGAACAATCTTCCAAGCCCAGCTTGCTGCAGAGCCAGCCACAGAATCCCTTCTCCATATCCCTGACAGCGTGCCACCAGTACCCAAAGGACCATGCTACCTGGGCTACAGCCGAATACAGGCCTAGGGAGAAAGAAACAACCATAATTATAATTGGGTAGAAGATAATCAAAAAGGGACAAAAGGTGATTTTGTGCCAGAAGGTCCTCTCTTCATTGTACACCAAGAAGATGTTGTACCATGTAATGGTTCCATAGTAGAATGAAACCACGAAGGACACTACAAAAATGATGGGGAGGCAGATGATGGTCCAGAGGACGATGTGGGGTCCTCTGTCCAACCCAACATCACATTTCTTCTTCTTCTCGGGTACATCCTCTTTAGGAGGTTCCTTTGACTTAGCCAGTTCCTGCAGCTCTTTATCCGTTAGTGTGACGTGGATGTCCACCATCTGACCCTTCTTCTTTCCCCTGGTGATTGTTCCAGTCAAGGTGACATATCGACTGTCTAAAGGCATGTTCCAGACACCTACAACACAGATAAACTCATCTACATCAGATTTATTCTCTGTACAAAGCATTTTGTGAAAATCCTCAAAGACCCCAAAGACAATTAGATAGTGCATATGGAGTTATAGTTAAAATCAAATTTAAAAAGATGGAAGACAAGAAGCAATGCAGTATGAAGAAAATTACCACAGAAGAAAATGGAAAAAGAGCTAATGAGGAAAAAGACAGGAATTCCAGATGATAGAAATCACAAGGGAGAAGACTCCAGCATCTCCGCTAGAGACAATATGTGAAAGGAAAGTGCTCCAAGGGTATTTGAGAATGAGATGAGAGAGAGTAACTCAATTGAAAATTATATGCTTGTTTTCTCTGTTTCCTTCATGGATTTACTCCTGAACAGCATGGACTAACTTGGGATTAGTTAGATAAATATCACTGAGACTCTTGTTTTGGAATAAGCACACCCACACATGGAATTACACCTCAATAGCTAATATTTCACTTTACATTTGCACTGTATCTCAATCCAAATTAATTTTTGAAGTTTAGAAAAACTTAACAAACTGTCATAAAATTATATTTGTAATTTAAGAGATCAGTAGTGGCACCAAACCACACAGTACTGGTATATTTGTAAAAGTTATTTAGGGACCGCCTTAGCTTTCAAGTGACATTGGTATAGGAGGTTCATGCAGTGTTACTGGCCAAAAACTCCTCCATAAGGCTACAGTATACTTCCTCCTGGTCTTAATTCTGACTAGCTTGGAAGGAGATCTTCAAAAGCTCTTAAAAAGAGGCTGAGTAGCTTGAAGCGCTCCACAAAAGTAGGAAGGCAGCAGGTAAGTAATGAGGACAGGGTTTGGGATCATGGGGGAATCAACTGTATCTGATGGACCAGGAGTGTGCATTCACATTTAAGCCCCTCAGCCTGCACTGCTGACTCACAAGAGTATTTAGCCACAAGACCTGCCTTCCACACTTCTTCCCTGCAAGGGTACCCAGGACAGATAGCAGAAGTGAAAGTGACTCCGAGATGGCCCATGATGACCTTGCCAAATAATCACCCTCCAAGAGGAAGCCGTGCTGAGTGTATGCAAACAGAAGGCAATAGCAAATCCTAGATAATCAGTTAAATTCCCTATCCCAGGTAAAGCCACTAACTCCATCTGCTTCCATCCTCTCACTTAACAGGCAGTTGTTCAGGCATGGACAGTGGCTTGATCATGGCTTAGAACGACATCATGGGTTTAATGCATGCATAGTATTGCAACCAGCACATCAACCCCAACCAGCACATACATTTAAAACTAAGAGTGTAGCAACAACCAAACTTTGCAAAGAACTGCAGGAGACATCCCAAATCAGCCCGTAATGCTTTCTGTTTCAGAGCATTTTCATGCATGAACTCAAGCTCTCCTTGCCTGCAGTCTTGGAGATTGTTGGTTCCACAGCCACTTCCATTTGACCTTAGAGCATGATGGCATCAGAAAAGCTTATGGGAAGTGAATGTTCTCAGGAATACATACCATCTGTCATAGACTGACCCAGGAACTTGGAGCCTTCCTCAGAGCTTCTCTCCCCTCCTTCTTCATCCACCTGCTCTTCTTCCACCTTATTGTCATTCTCAGACCGATACACTATTATTGACTCAGGGCGGGACTCTTTCTTCTTCTTTTTCCTCCGGTCCATAGTGGCTTCCCCATCAAAGGTGACAGTGGTTGCCACAGCCCTTCTCATTGTGCCACAGCGAGGGCTCTGGCCTCCAGACTTGCTGTCCTTCTGTACAGTCTCCTCCATCCTGCTGCTGCTCTCAGTCACCTCACCTGGCATCTTGTAGCACCTGTTTCCAATCCAACAGCACCAATCCTGCACTTAGAAGTCATTGATTAGACAATGGTCCAAGGATGCTTTGTTCTGGTAAGATGTCCCACTGCTGGTATCCAAACTATGCACTCCATTCCCAGCCTAAAATGAGAGAGAAGGCTGAAAAAGTGTCTTTTTCTTACCAAGCAGAAAAGATTGGCAGAATTTTCCTAAAAAGGGTTACTTCCAACTGGTTTAAATGTCATCTGATGATCCCTATTGCTGTCCTGAACACTAGTTCTCTTACATGGATACACGTTTTGTGGTATCTCATCTATCCTGATTCTTAGGGTGCAGTTTTCACTGTAACAAACCAAAGCTACTGGAAAGAGTATTAACATTTATAAGAAGGGATTAAACATGGCTGGCTTACTGGATGAATTTAACATTCCTCTGCAATGCTGGAAACAATCAGAAGACAATAGTTTCGGCCCAAATGCATCAGAATAAAGGATTGAAACCATAGATGAAAAAGAAGTTGACCAATTTAAGGGACTGGCGTAGAGACAACTGCAACAGGAGCACTGTGCTTGTCCAACATTACAACAGCTATATTGGTGCCAGCCTTTCTCATTTTGAATGTCTAATGATTTACTCCCCTTTGCAAGAATTTTACAAAAATTAATCCAGTTATGTCAAAATGAGTGATGGTTCAAACCTTAACAATTTAGCAATATGTAGTGTTGCCATACTTTAAAAATACAGTATATACAATGAATTTATAGCAAAATTGTTAAGATGACTTTGCTGGAGAGGGAATTGGGAACCACAGCAAATTCTTCTGACCGTGCAACTCTTCACAAAAATTGTAACAAACATAAAGACTTGATTTTTTGCTCCTCGTTCAAGCAAAGTTAACAGCAATATCAAGTGCAACTGTCATCTATTGTAAAGCTGCCTAAGTAAAAAACACATAATTAAACATGCATCAAGGCAGACAAATCCTGCTCCGTGAATATGGAGTAAGGATTATTGGTTCTCAGATTTCATAACATTTAAGAAACTGACTGTGCCAAGTATTCATGAAGCATTTAGGTACAAATCTGAATACAATGAATAACATTTTAACAACTCTGAAGAGCTCTGTTGAACATTTACATGAACATTTGTATTTAAAAGAATGCATCTGACCAATTCTATGTAGTTACCAAATCTTTCCTCTAACAGGAAACTAAGAAACACAGGTGTCATAGTTTATAGCCCACACAATGCTGGGGAAATGGTTTTATGCGAATGGATGACAGAAAAAAGTTGAGCATTTTAAAATTTGGCAGTATGGTCCTGGTCTTCCCACAGATCTAAGATTTTGCTCGTCTGTTTTGAAATTTCATGCAGAACTTTGGATCAACTATTTATGCCTCATACACTCACACTTACACACACCACACCCACACAAAACTTTTAATTGTATCACTTTAACACCTAAGACTGTGCCCAGCTGGCTCTATAAAGGCTTGAAGAATTCAACAATTCAGATTATTTTTGTACATTACAGAAAATAAATCTTCCCTCGTGATCAGAAGACACATAAAATGGACTTTAAAAACCCTCAAGATTCAGCATACCCCAGAAGCCAGACCACTTCTAAATCACTGGGCAGAGAATATTTTGTTTAGCTTTGCAGCAGGGCTGGGAAGAGTCTGTTTAGATTGCCATCTCACCTGCCATAAAAAAATGTATGCCTAAATTAGCAGGCATACTGGAAAACAGAAATTCACGTAAGCTTTTGTTTGTTGTTTTTTTAAAAAATGCCTTTAGGGGTAAATGGAATGAATTTATGCTATGGAATAAACTCACTCTTTGTAGTAAATTAATTCAGGAGGTACAATAGGCTTTAACATTTTTCTCTGAAAATCAGCTGTAAAATTTCATGCTTTGCATCTATAAAACCCTGAAATTACCTGATTGAGTCTAATGAGCCCCTGAGACAAAAGTGATATTCTGCTTCCAAAAGTGAGGAAAACAGGCCTGGAAACAGAGAAACCAAAAGCATCACTTCTGGAATAATCTACTAAAAGTCTGGAGACACAGAAGTTGATTAGATTTCCAAAGTTCCTGGCTGTAGTTCCATGTTCAGTCCCTACTGACTTGAGAAGGGGATGACTTGCACATTACATTTAAAAATAACACAAAGCTACAAGCAAAGATTTGTAGTTGGGTTTTTTTTTTTCTTAAAGTTGATCCAGCTGTGGCCTTGCTTAAACTCACAGTGGCTGATAAGCTAATGTCAGTTCTCAGTGGCCACAGCCTAAAGGACTGTGTCAGCCTTGACTATGCAAGAAGCAAGGTAATGTCCTTTTTGCAACTCTCACAGATAGGCACTGGCAATCTGTGCCCCATTATTGTGCTCACCAGACTGGCAGAATGCTGATTAATGACCAGAAGATGCCTATGATCTCTGAGTTACTTGGCTATGTCTGATGTTCCCACCCCACTATAGCAGCTACTGCCACTGTGAGTTACCACCAGGACTCACACAGCAGGGTAATCTGAGAGTGGCAGCTCAGTTTCTTCTCCTGCTGACAAAAGGAGAGGGAATGGGCAATGGGGGACAAGCCCCTAAGAAGCACTATTGCTGTGGCTGAGTCAAAGCCCTTGGGATAAGGAAGTGAAGGAGCCCAGATTATTCTGTTTAGGGCACAAGAAGGTAAAATCTGATGTCAGTCTGTCTACATCAAAACCAAAAGTATGAAGGAGATCCTTGTGATCCAGTGGAGGAGGAGGCAGCAAGATGAAAGAGAAATACAGGGCAGACGTTAGGTAGGTGTTGTACCAAAGTGGGTAGGTGTCCCTTGGTGATATACTGTCACTGGAAACTTCCAAATCTGGATTGGCTATCTTAGCAGAATTTTGGTCACCTGTACTTGATCAGAAGAGGGGGAGTCCTCTGGTTTACACTAGGGAGCAGTTAGATTGAACATCACAAAGATCCCCCTTATGCCTATTCTCACAGTACATGCTTATTTTTCTCTCACCTGTTTCCCAGTGAAGCAGCTGGAACATCCCCTATCAGCTGGTCCAGAACTTCTGAACACAGCCCTTCAAAATACCACCATCAGCCCCACATCCCATAGCAGTGCTGCTGAGTTGAACAAGTTCAAGCCTCAGTCCCATTTTTCCTGGGAATATTTTCTCTGCAGTTGCAAACAAGAAATGGGCTCTTGCAGAAATCACAGTAGTGTGCACAGAGCTTAATTTTTCTCTCTTCCTTTTCTTTACAACTTCAAAGAATAAGGCCAGCCCTCAGCACTACACAGCTGTCCACAGCACCAGTTCCTTCAGCCATATGCCAAAATCTTCACCCCTTAAAAGCCTTGCTGTGGAGCTGAAACATTAATAGCTGCTGTGCCCCTCATACGAATAATGTCTCCCACGTGGGAGCACAGGGGCAGACAGGAATCTAAGAACTGTCTGTGGGAGGGAATGAAAAGAAATGGTCAAATTTCAGAGATAGCAAGGAGCAGTTTATTAGTTAAACAATTTGTTATTAATCTCCATATGAAAACAGATGGAGAAGCCTGGGGAGGCGGCTCTGCAAAAACACACTGTAGAGTAATTTTTAGAAGCACAGTCTTCTGTTACTATGCAGGAAAGCTACGGCTGCTTATGCTTCCTGTGACAGTAATAGTCTTTGACACACAAAACAGGAGCCTAAAAGCTTGGCCTCGCACCATTTAGGTCAAAGGAAGGTTCTTCCATTGGTGTTCAGGGTTTGATCCAGCTGCTAACAGAAGAGAAATTATCTGGTTTGAATGCAGACGGGAAGGAAGAGCCTTCCTGCAAGCTAATAAAATCCTTGATCTTAAATCCCTGCTACAGCACAAGTAACCTTTTTATGACTGCTCAGAGCAGACATGAGAGGAAAAATTGTAGACGGTAAGCAGCAAGGAGCATAAATTTTTATTTTTATAGTCACATAAAATGTACAACACATAAGAAGAACTGGCACTGTGTCTTCACTCACATCATGCAGGGGTTGTCTGCAGAAACAAAAAAACAACCTGCGCTTTAGAAGCACTGTAATTTATGCAGGATGGGGAAGAGATGAAGGGAAATTTACCCCAGAGACACACCTTGAGAGAGCTTCCCAGCCACAGATCTTCTTTGCTTGCTGCTTTTACTCCATAACCTCTGCATCACCAATCCCATCTCCACTCAACCCTGCCTCTGATTTTGTGCATGTGCATGTGTGTGATTTTGGGCATGCATGTTACCCAAAGGATCTTTTCCAATACCTAGTATTTTTAAAGGGGTTATTTGCTGGCAGACTGTACACATGAAAAATAGGTGTTATTAGGTGCATCCAGCCGTTCAGGACAGATCTGTCTGTCATCAGCCAGTCGTGTTATGACGAAATGCATTGGTCTAATGCAGAACATGAAGCCCCCAGGCCAGAGAAACAAGTGTGACAGGACATATATAAGAAAGCACATTTAATTCACACATTATGTAGGAAAAGGGCCAAATGGTAGGGCTCCCTCCACAGCTTTGGATCTGTTTTAAATACCTAAATAACTTCACATTATCTTTCACATATGCATCCTTGCCTGCTAAAAGAGAGGATGTCTGTCTCGTCTTTATTTCACGGTGAAATAGCTCAAACTATATTGCACAGTCACTTGAATCTAGAAAATACTCAAGGCTGTGATGAATGGCATATTAGAAGGTGAGGCAGGAACAGCTCCTCCCTATCAGTACCAGGGTCTGTGCAGCTTGTGGTGAGCTTGACAGGGGGATTTATCTCACTGAAAATTATAAAATGTTATTTTTAGCCATACAGATCCTTCACCAAGCAGCTCCTTCTACAGGAAGGAATGTCTAAAGGAGGGAAAAATTACCCTTCCTGGCAGTTGCTGATTTCAGACTGCATTAAAGTGTCTGTATAACAACAGCAAGAGACAAAAAGGGAAACATCTACCTCTGCCACCCCAGCAAGGTTAAAGAAAGCAAACAGCAAAGTTCAAAGCTCACACCCATCTTTCCCTCTCTGCTTAATCAACAGGCTTCCAAACACTTTCATTTCTTGGAAAGAGAAACAAGAAAAATGACCATGCTCTGGGTGTTCATCTGAGCAGCAGCAGACTTCAAGCTGGACTGCCAAAAGCAGAGGATGGCACTGAGCACCCAAGCAGAGGGGATAACACAGTAAGATGACTCAAGTCACCAAAAACTTTAGAGGTGCTTGCTACTGGAGCCCCCAATGCTCCATGCCTAACCCTCAGGAGCAGAGGGTGCTAAAAGCTCAAGCTAAAAGCAAAGGGAGGCGTGGGCAAGCAACATGATTTCTGTGGGCAAGCACTGACAGACCCAAGTTTGCCCAGTCTCTCCAGTTTATCACAGGCACAGGGCTCCTGCCTGTTGGCAGGTGCCATTAGTGCCAGCACCACACCACACCAAGAGCCAAAACCTGCTGTGGCCAGCTCAGCTGTTGACCATCACTGGAGCTGCAGCAAGACTGGACTTGCTTGGGTGTGGGTTAAGGGCTTCCTGGCTCCTGGGGCCATGCTGGGTGGCTCAGGACCCTTGCTCTCTTTTCCATCCTTCCACAAAACACCCAAATGCTCGCTGACAGCATTCTACAGATACAAACAAAGCACCAAAAAAAAAGGAGTGGAGAAGTGCATTCCACAGTATCACTACATTGTTGCTGAATTACATTTTCCATGGATTTTTTTAAAAGCCAAGGACATTTTACAAAGTATCTGTTTTATGAATCAGTTCTTTCTTTTTCCTTTGCTGTTCCATAACTTTTCCAAATGTCACAGAACAATAAATGCTTATTCCTGAAGGCTGGAGAACAGCACATAAGAATAGCTGAGCATTTTTATTTTATATTAAATGGAATTCCCAATCAATTTTCTTGCAGACCAACTTTTTAAAAATCCCCCACGTGTACTGGTCTATCTATTTTGGAGCAAAAGCCTGATGTGCTATCTTGCCCTTGTCTTCCCACTTATTTGAACAGACTGCTAGAAGAAAGAGAAATTGAGGTAAAAGACACAAAGCTTCCCACTGCCTCCATATGGATGATATCTGTTTCTTTATGTTTATTATACTATGCTAAAAATGTAAAGGAATGGCATGTGCACATTAGCCTTTAAAGAGAACCAAGGCTTTAAAAGTAGCCTGACTTGGAAATGGAAGGTTTGAAATCTTCAAAGCAAACCAAGCATTTAGATATGAGTCTTGAATAAACAACCAAAGTCCCTGAATCTTGTAGGAAAAAGAAGATTTCAACCTTAAAGTGGAGACACACTTTCTCTGTTCCCCTGCTCTACCTGTCACTTCTGGATTTACCGAAACAGGCCATCCTGCACCTCGAAACAGCAGGTGCTCACTGCAATCCCTACCCCACCCCCCCGGTCACTGCTGGATTATACTGTACCATAGGAACAGCTGAACAAAGTCAATCCCACCAACTTTAGTCAAACATCCTGTCTCCACAGCAGTGCTTTTAGGCTGGGATCAAATGTAGCATCTATTTTTACTGGTATAAGATCCAACTTGTCCTTGGTTGGGATTGGAAGATGCACTGGGAACTGGCTGCATAACCAAACCAGAGCTGTGTCTCCTCTCCTCCAGGCATCCAAGCAGATGCCTACAAAACAGTAACAAGTGAGTAGTACATGACAACAGAGCTGTGAGCCCCTCACCTCCCACACCAGAGTGCAGAGAAAACACCTTCTACACAGCACATACACACATGTGGAAGTAAGAAACACTGGGAGTTGCTCCAAAGCCATGAAACACCAGCGGTGGGTGGGAAGCACCTGTGCTAACACAGGACTTCTGCTAAAGACCTGGCTGGCAGGGGATGCCAGTGAAGGGCTCCAAAACCTCCATCACGTGGTGCTCTCTAGAGGATGTTTTAATGCATGCTGGACTCTTTTCTGACCTTTACAATAACTAGAAACAAGGACCCTGGTTAGCACCTCAGGCTCTTTTTCCTTCCTTCCTACTCAGAAGATCCCTGACTGTTTCAGTCCCATTTCCTGCCCTGCTCTGTGCTGGCAATATCAAGCACACCAGTGCTTTACTCTGACAAAATGAGGAGAAACCACACACTGAAATACCTGCAATTAGAGAGGAAGCAGTTGCAGCCATACAGCCTAATGGAAAATACAGTCAATTGTAAATCCAGTCTGGAAAGCATCATCTGAAAAATACCAACAACAAACTACATCCATCCTGTGGTTCTTCTTTAGGCAAGATATTTGGGGGCTTTGAATCAGAGCTTTCTCCGAGTAACACCTGGCTGCAGCCCAGAAGTTGCTGGAGAGCACAACTGCAGAGAGAGAACTGGAAGATTCCCCTGGGAGTGATTCAGGATTGTTTAATGCATTGCACAGTAAATGTAATCTAAAAGATATTTAGATAGTATCTCCAGCAGCAGGAATTACTTGGCTCAGGGGAGTTGTGATTGGATACAAGAGCAGATAGAGACCCATGATGCCAGGATATTAAAAATGCAGCACTTTGAATTGCAGACAAGTAAATGCTTCAGTATCATTAGAATGGTATTAGGGTGTGCGATTGTTTAGAAAATCTACCTAGATACCCGTTTCAAACTGTTTGATCCTGATATTCTATATCTTGTACCACCACAAACTCTGCTTTGCGGGGGGACGTCTGTTTTGGTATCTCCTGCAGTTGTTTTTCTAACCACCGGAACGAAATTCCTAGGGATAACAATAAAAGATCGTAAAAGCCTGATTATCTTCTAATTAGACTAAAATCCCCCAAGATCCAGGTGAGAGTAAAGTGCCTTTCCAAAGAGGAAGTCCCTAAAAGGATGAATTGACCAGAAAGCCTGAACATCAGCTGGGGCTGACCAGGAGGCTGTTCTGACATGGAAACCAGAAGACAAAACAGAAAGGCTCTCACTTGCTGTTAAGAGATGATGAAAGGAAAAGTAGCCTCAGGAGAGAATGTACAGACAGGAGGTGAAAGTAGCAGGGATTTCCAAAGAGGCCTATTGCATAATCCCATGGAACGGTCCAGAGAGGTAAGGACACAAACTCACACCAGCTTTCATTTGGTTTTGGCTCAATGCAAGCATTTATTGTAATAGGTATGCAGACGGAAGAAATTATTGTTGCTACACTTGGTGTGGTTTGGTATCCCAGGAGAAGGAGGATATGAACCTGAGGCATCCACAGGAGTGGGGTCTGGGAAAGCAGAGGCTACTGGAGTGCAAGCCTGCATTTTTCTGAAGGCTAACGCAGAAATCCTCTGTGAGAAACTAACCTTAAAGTTTTGTTTCTGGCAATAAGATGCTTTTCATTAAGTCTCCTCTGCTCTCACCTCCTTGTGAGACTGTGGACCTCAGCGATACCTCTCACAGGGTTTGGATCCTGTGGAGGTTTGTCACCTGTTTGGAGCCATCTCTTTTCTCACATCAGGTTGGTACTTAACTACTCTTGAGACCTTCCCCCTTGCCAAGGTGGATTCTGAGCTATGGGAGAGCACAGACACCCTGAAGGATAGCATGCCATAAGGAATTCTCAAGGCAGTACACATCAGTGCCAGGATTTTTAAAGCATAGCAGCATACTGGACTGGCAGGTGTCATCAGCTGAATAGCTGAACCATAGGCTGGCAAAGCACAACGTCAGCTTTGGACAAAAGTAGCCTTTTCTGAAAACGCAGAGTTTCCTATTCATCTCAATAAATTGAACTACTTCATTCAAAGCCAAGACACAATCTAGGAGCTGTAAAAACAGGAAATCTAGTTTTTCCTCTTCAATATGTAAATAAAAAAGTAGATGTTCAAGAATGACATATGCTAATCCCACAACTTCAAAGGAGCTGACAACTGGAAAAAACTACTGATGAATTCTTTTTTTGTCATTTTGACTTTTGAATGGTTGATGCTTTAAGCGATAGTTATACCAAGGCAAAAAAAATTCAAATGATTTACTTCAAAAGACGAAAATTAAGACTCCGAGGCTTTAAATGTAGATTTATTTTCTTCCAAATACAAGCTGTCACATACTGAAAAAATAAATAAAAAATAAGCTGTCTAATCAGATGCTATTTTCTAACATATAAAAATTCAGAATCTTAAAATTAAGTTTACAGAGTAACATCAATATGTAAAAGCCTTATGCTTACTGAATTTACCACTATGTCTGTGTAGAGTGACAGACCAACACGTTTTAACCTAAAAAGAAAAGTAAAATTCCTTTGTGATTAAGAAAGTACAAGCATATGAGGAGATTAAAATTGATTTTAGTTAATAAGATTTTCTTACTTTCAGCTTAAATAATTTTGAATTTCAACCACTGGGGTCAAATCGATTCACACAAAGGTACAGTTTGAATCCTTGGTCCAAAGGCAACGCACACAACAGTGAACAGAAGCCACTGCCTTGTTGAAAATGTCCGTGAGCATTGGTTATCCCAGCTCTATTCTTCGTGGATACAGTTTGTACCAGAAGGGACTACACTCCACTGAATGCCAAGGAATGGATGCTTCCTTTTTCTTCTTCCTTCCTCTACAGTCTTTATGCCTTTCCCCTTTCTCCTCCCACCCATCACTCACAGAACCTTAACTCATGCCTTCAGCCCCTTATTTATGGCATTTCTGTGGCTATTGAGAAATTCCAGAAACCAAGCAATATATCCTGATAGGGAAGAAAAATTCTTTGATAGTGCTCTCCAGGAAGAACACTGAAGTCAAGCAGGTCACATGAGTAGAAAGAACCACTGGATTTTCCTTGGAGCCATGCAGTTCAATTGGGATGGCAGGCAGGTTGGAATATGAAGATCTAATTCACTAGCACAGATGAGTGCTTCTCCCTGGGATTAATTAATGATTGCTCTGATACGGCTTGTCTAAGCTATGTAGGGCAGCCAGAAACAGTTAATAGGGATGTATGAAGTCTCAGATTGTGAAAGACAATTAAAGGGAGGGAAATTTTTTTTTTTTTGCAGTGTCACTCACAGTGCTTCACTTTCTGCCTCCAGAAAGTGGAATGCTTTAAGACACTGAAGTATTCTGCAAACATTGACCCACCGGAAAAGGACAATTTTGTCTAACAGTTGCCTTATTGGCCTAAGCCACCATGCAGAAATCCACTCCTGTCTTGTCACCCTTTGCTGAATGAGTCTGGTCACACTGTTAACTTCTCCATGCCTTCCCTTCACCACACATAAAAGGAGGGTATACAGCTTCCATTGAAACACACTGAACTTCAGGATAAAGATGTTATCCTAAAACTGTTCCCGATTTTAAGTACTAAACCTTAAAACATGCTTTTGGAAAAGTAAATAAATTTGTTTCATAAATGAGAAACCCAAAACAGACCCAATGACTCTCCCACTTTACCTGTATGTCTTTAAAATAAATAAAAAACTCACTCTCTTCTCACATTAGCCAACTGTCCTAAGGCAAAAATAACAAGACAAAATTGAGACATACTTTCAAACATCTCTTCTATTGAAAAGGACAGAGGAGATGCCTGGAAATACACCGAACATGCACACACATGCTGCTGGGCACATCAGCGCTGGTTAAAATCACCTGCAACGGACAAAGATGCTCTGTCACTTCACTGTGGGATAGAAAGGAAAATAATGTTGCCTGTCCTCTGTGGCAACTGAGCAATTAACACTGAGCTTAGTAAGGGACATTTTAAGGGGGCCGGGAGAGGGGGGACGGACACCACCACCACAAAGGCATTTTAGCCCAAAATTACTCTACTGGGGACATGGTAAATGCTATCACCTCAGCCTTCACGGCCTCTTCGCGACAAAGTCCGTGCCCGGAGAGAGGACTGCCCGCCCGCGGGTCCGTGGCAGGCGCACACCAGCGCCTTCCCCGGCTCCGTGACACCCTCGGGGCGTTCATTGTACCGGCTGCTCCCGCCGGGGCTCCGCTCCCGCCGCTCCTCGGGGTGCCTGCCCGCCTCACGGCGAAGGTGACCCGAAGCGGAACAGAAAACCACGGCACCCGTCCCTTGCAAGCAGGCGAGACCGCGGCTGGGGGCGGCTCGGCGCTCACTGCGGGGCTGCAGCGGCGCCGCCGGAGGCACCGACCCCTCCCGGGCGCTGTGCGGTCTCTGCCCCGCGGGGCCGGGCCCGGGCGATACCGACCGCGGACAGCCGCCCCGCTCTCCCCTTACCTGCCGCGCCGGTGCCGCGCTCTGCCGCGCCGCAGGAGCCGGGCACCCCGGAGCCGGGCACCGCCGCCACGGCCAGCCCGGTGCCGCTCCGCCGCCCCCGGCGCCGAGCCCCGGGCGGGCGGGGCCGCGCGTCACACGGCGGGGGCGGGCGCGGCTGAGGGCGGGAGGCAGAGCGGGAGGGGAACATGGCGGCGGCGGCGCGCGGGCTGCTGGCGGCGGGGCTGTTCCGCGGGCGGGTCGCCATCGTCACCGGCGGCGGCACCGGCATCGGCAAGGCCATCGCCGCCGACCTGCTGGCGCTAGGTGGGCGCAGGGCGGGCTCCGCAGGCAGCCCCGGGGGAGCAGCGGGGCGAGGCGGGTGTTGGGGCCGTCAGGGCGTGCCCGCGGGCCGTGCTGCGTGTGGGGGCTGGCGGCGCTCGGGGATGCGGTGCGAGGATGGGACTTTGTGTCAGGGTTGGTGAGGAGCAAGGGGCACGAGGTGAGGCTGATGTGGGGCTGTGCCTTTTGGCCCCCTGGCCCATAAAACATTCGCTGTTTTAAACACAGAGGTCAGCGAGGTTATGTTAAACCAGGAGCCTTTCTCTCAGACTCTCCCTTCAGTGATTCCTCATTTCGCTTTAACTGGAGGATTTACGAGGTTGTTGGCCCCTGCGCCTCGCAGAGCAGTATCCTTAAGCTGCTGTCCTCTCAGTAACATATTAGAGACATGGTGCTTCTCCCAGTGCCTGCGACAGGAACGGCCTGAAATTGAAGAACTTCTTTACCGTGCACGGCATGGGTTTTCTTTCCACGCTGAGTACAGAGAAGTGGTAAAACCTGGAGTGAAAGGCAGTCTCCTGACTTTCTGATGTGAAGCCAGGAGAGGCAGAAAGGACTCCTACATCCACCTTGCAACACCTTTCCTGCAGATTTCAACATCAGTGCTAGGGATCATTGGCATCAGAATGGGTTTGGGTAGTTTATTGTCGTGATTGGATTCAGCGCCTTCAGAATGCAAACACTAGTGTTACACCTCTCGGTGTCACACTCCCGTGGTTTGCATTGTTGGAATGTGCACCACTGCACTGCATAGTAAAGAGCTTTCTTTGTTAAGGCTGCACTGGGAGACATCTCTGCCTCTCCTGGCCTTTGTGCCCCAGCTTTCCGCTTGCTTTGTGGAGCTGAATTGAGGATTAGTTCTGTTACCTTTGTATTACTGGGGAACTAAGCTTCTTTTTTTTCATGCGTCCTTACATGCTGCTTAGAAAACATGCTTTTTAAGCATCATCACACTGTTGGTTGGTGATGTTACCCAGTTACCTTAAAATTGTGCTTAATTTGACCTTTGTTGTTTTTCTCAAGCAAAATACAAATAACAAAAGTGTGTCCATAACAGCCTAAATAGAACACAATAGAAAACAAATCTCTACAAAGCACATGAGAAAAAATGGAGAAAGAGCTGTATAGGGCTGACTGAGTAACCTTCCTTACCTGTAGACTTGCTGGTTACTCCTGGTAAGATGATGATCAGGAACTATTTCCATGTATACCCTGCACTTTAGGTAAGGGGGGCTGGTTCCTACAGGCATGGGAGCAGTGACAGATAATGCCAGTCATTATATATATTGTTTTTATAACCAGTCTCCTTTGAAGCCTTCTGGGCAAATTTAAACCTTTTGTGCCCTTTCCCCTGACCTTATCAGGAAATGGTCTGGTCATTCTTTGTGAAGAAAATTAAGTGACGTAGTTTCAGTTTGCACAGTAGGTACCACGTGTTCCTCAGTGATTAGAATCCCCCTCTCCCTATTAGTATATTTAGCAAAAATACTGTCTTCTACTGGACCTTATTCTATATCAGTGTGTGTATTAATAAGCACTTAAGTTGGTAAATAGAACTGGGCTACTGTGATTCAGTATTTTGTGTTAATTGGTAATTGTATGTGGTATTTTATGAACTTTGCGTTAGTTGGGTGCTTGTGCAGGTGACTGGAGTTCTTAATTTAAAAAAAATCAGGAGACCTCAGAGACTACTGTCTTTATATGTGCTGTTTTAAGATGGCCACCAAATAAAGGTGAAGCTCCTATTTCTAAGGATGTGTATTTGTAACACTTCCTTCTGGAAGAATTAAACTCCTCTATTTTTAATTTTTTTTTAATACATAGTTTCACAAGACAGCTTGAGTCAAATGAACAGCTTGCTTTTTCCTCCCACTAGTTACTTTGAGTTGATTCTGGTGTTTGCTTGATCACATGAGAGGCCAAATTCCACTCTGCAACAGAGGGGGGGAAAACCCCCACACCTGGCAAGATGTTAATTTTTTTTTTTTTTTTTTTTTTTGGCTGCAGACCTGATATGAAGACGGGATAGAAGGGATTACTTCTGCTGAAATGCTAGGATTATGGAAGGAGCAAACTGGGAGGAAGACCTCCTTGCCTGCTTGGCATGGAAGCCAGTAATTTGCTTATCCATTACATGAAATTGCATGCCTGCTGGATTTGTACTAGTAATTAATTTGGTGTCCTTTGGTTTAGTCTATGTAGTAGCAATTGCTGAAGCCTTAAAGCTGTCCTGAGTCCACTGGTGTGACAGAAGAAATTGGACTGGTTGTAGTGTGAGTGCTTGACTTAAATTTGGCACCTGTATTCTTTTTTCTCTGTAGAATGAGTCCTTCTGCCTCCAAATGTTGGAAAAAAAGAGAGCACTTGAGCTCCTGCCTATTTTTTTTTTCCTCTCCTTTCTGCAGCTAGGATTCTGCAGTGCCACAGGGAGGGCTGTGTTCCTGCTGTCTGTAGTCTGCAGATAGGGATTAATTTTGTGAGGCTATTATCCTTTCCTTCAGTCTCTGTGGAGTTAAAAAGAAGACCATTACATTTGCTCACTGCTAGTCAAAATTACGGCCAGCCGTACAGGAAGACTATTTTTGTGGTTTTAAGAGCGAGCATTTTTTTGTAAACAAGACCTACTGAAACATCTTTAAATCACTTAATTGATAAATCAGGCAGCTGTGAGCAGAGGCAGCAGAAGTGATGTCTGAAAGCTGCTTTGCTGACTCTGCAACTCCCAGGCTGTCTTCCCTTCTGCAGGAAGGAAAGGAAACCTTGTGGACATTTTTTTTAATTGCTCTCTTCCTGGCACAGAGGGATCTTGTTGCTAAGAAGCACCTGACATCAGTCATTTCTCTCTCTTGCAAGAACTTCAACATTGTATTTTCTAGTCAGTGACTAATAAATGCACATCCTACAAGATGTTACTACAAAAAAGCATCATTGTGTTGGCTGAAGGATGTTTCATTTTGTCTCTACAGGCTGCAGTGTTGTTATTGCCTCTCGTAAATTTGACCGATTAAAAGCTGCTGCAGAAGAACTGAATAATAGGTTTGCTTCCATGAGTCCTGCCAAAGTGACTCCCATAGAGTGCAATATCCGCAAAGAAGAAGAGGTAAAGATTGGTGGTCTTGTTCTGGGGCTTAACATATCAAAAGCATATCGTGTATATAAATTCTCAGATCTCCAAAGATCTCTGGCCTTCTCTAAAGTAGCTTAGATCAGGGTAGAGGTGGAGCAAAGCTCGGTTAAATTGTTCTGGATAGATGTGCTCCCAAGGGAATGCTTCCCAAGGGAAGACATTTGTTAGCCACCTAAGCAAAAAAACATTTATAAGTATTGGCAAATATTTTTCTGACCATGATTACATATTTCAGATATTTCTGGGAGATGCAGGTCTTGGAACTGGCATGTTCTACAGCGAGGCAGAGCCCACTTGGCATGATTCTTTGTCACATTGCTGTGACAGAAGTGAGGGGGTGTAAACTTGTGAAGATGGAGACCTCAGAATAGTTCCTTCAAATGGGAAGGCATGGCATGGAATCTCAGTGCTTGTGACTTGACACAAGTGCCCTGCATTGTCAGTTTGGCTTGTATTAAAGCCAGAAAACCCCACAGATATATAATATTTTAGCCATGTTTGAAATTTTGGTTATGGTTTGAGGTGTGCCTCATTGCGAACTCTATCACTAGTCAAGTTGATTTTTAAATTTTTCCTCCATATTACAAAAAATGGAAGATCAAGAGCAAAAGTACATAATCCAGGTTCTTCAGAAGTCTGCATGCACCTCCTAATTTTTTTATCTCTGTAAATAAATATTTAAAAGTCCAACTTCAGGTTGGATTTTTAACCTTTTGAAGACAGCTAGAAAATCTTCCAGTAACTACCAATTGCTACATTTTTCTAAACCTCTCAAAGTCTCTCTTAAACTAAATATTAATGACCTTCAGTGGCTATGAAGATTCTGGAAATATCCTAATATATAGCCATAAAACAAATAAAAATTGAAATTCTTCCCTTGTGAAACAGTTCGTGCCATAAAATATTTATGATGATCTACTCAGAGTTTTGCTCCTGAAGGAGATGAACCCTGGGGCTGTGCAGTATGTCACTTCACCTACCAGTGAATTTTAGGTTTGTATTTACTGGCATCAGCAGTGCAACGTGATAGGTTATGGCAGGTGTCAGAGGGCAGCTTGCATGATTAAAGCTACAGGAAAGAAAAGAGGTAAAGAGGAAAAAAGGTTTAAGCTTTTTTTCAGGTCTGTTTCTTGCAGAAAGTACTCTGGCATGCTTAATAACATTCTGCAGGTGAATCTTATTTCTGTATCAATCTGAAATTGATTAGTGGGAACTGCAGAGTTCTGTGAGATGCTATAGGACTTGGATGGTAAAATGAGGTAATCTCCACTAAACAACAATTCCTTCTTTGTTTCTGTTTTAAGTGTGGCTAAATACCTATTTGACAAACATGCTTAAGTGGCTTTGGAAATTTTTGAAGGTGCTATTCAAGACTTTTTTATAGTGCTGTCTAAAGTGTTTAGGCATTATTCTGTGTTACAGGTAGCCATGCTGATAATTGAAGAAACTCTGTCTTTGCTATTACCCTGCAGTTTTATCATAGAATTGTCTTGTTTCCAGTTTAGTTTTAAACTCTACCTATTTAAAGACACACCAGAACTTTCCTAGAACTTTTTGTATGATGTTGGTGAAGCTTCTGTTGGATGTCTTCTGCCACTGGAAGTTCTCTTCAACTGTTGTCCTTTCATGTCTGTTTCTATTGAAGAGAGGGTTCAGAGGAAAAAGGCAGATTAAACTCCAGTCTTGAACTTTTCGGTCATTGATTTAGTCTTATAGTTTGAGTCACTTCAGTTCTCCAGCTGCTCTTAGTTCTTTCTTTTGAAGTCCTATTTAGAAAAAAAAATGCTATGAAAATTTCATAAGCCTTTTGCTGAAAATCTGGGTAAGAAATGCAAGGAATTTCTGTTGCATGTTAACATAAGAACTTGTATACCTGTTAAATATTTGTCATCTCCAAGACCAGATTTTTTTATTGGTTAGAGACATCCTGTGGTTTTTATTTTTTAGCTTGTGCCTTTCTGACTCTGTTTTCTTCTGTTAATGCTGAGATTCTCAAAGATTGCTAAATCCTGGCCATGTGTTACTTAATTTCTAAATTTACTCTTGGACCAGAAATTTGTGTTTTCAGCTCTTAAATTTGTAGTGAGGATAGCACTTCCTTACACTTAGGTACTTTGATTTGTAAGTTGAAACTAGATAAATTAACAATTGTTAACTTTAAACTGCTAAAAACTGTCAGAACTGAGGCATATGGCAGGTTTTCCACAACCCACTGCTTACTATTGCTTATTTATTATGTTTCCTAAGAACAGCAATGGTGAAAAGTACTTTTTCCTAATTTGCACATACTTTCCTTGTGGAAACTAGAGGAAAAATACCTCTGGGCTTTTACTTCGATTCA
This sequence comes from Monarcha castaneiventris obscurior, assembly GCA_026261815.1. Lineage (NCBI taxonomy): Eukaryota > Metazoa > Chordata > Aves > Passeriformes > Monarchidae > Monarcha > Monarcha castaneiventris. The sequence goes on from JAMPIT010000467.1 coordinate 8,320,553, forward strand.
AAGAGTGTTGTACATCCACTTTCAAAACCTACTCCATTCTTAACTAAAAGTTTAGTGCTTGGGACTTGGAGTCACAGGAACAGGGATCCAAAAGATGTCATTGAGGATTTTTCTAGGAGGCAAATCTTGAGTAGATGCAACACAGTAATGTAATTCATTTCAGTATTTTCACAAATACAGGAAGAGCTTCCTGTTACAGTGGAAGAGGGAATGAGAGGGCATGTAAACTTTTAGGTTCCCTCGCAAAAGAAATAAGACTTGTACAACTGTGTTGGCTCTGTATGCTACTCATTAGTAACATTACAACTCATTGTTTGCTTTCAGCTTAGTGTGAGTGAAGAATATTTACCTCAGAAATGATGGGAGCACACTGTTGGGTAGAGAGGACATCCTCTGCCCGAATTCCATGTGAGTCACTTCATCCTCCTCCTTAGCTCTTATACCAGATACCGAAGAACATGTGCAGGAGATAAACATTATAAATGTTTCAACAAGAGAAAAAAAACTTAGGAGTTCAAGCCCCCTTAGATGTCAGATGTGATCCATCACAAGTTTCAAAGCCCAGGAAGTTTTCTGAAGAACTACATAATTCATTTAACATATCATTCTCTCTGACATCTCACTGAAGTCTTTCCGAGAGTAAATCTTTATTTTAAAGGAAGCCACCCTGATCATCTGTAGGAACAAGCCATTTGTTCTTATTATAGCAATCCCTCCTTCTCCATCAGTTGTTCTGCATTTCTCTAAAGGCCTCTATGAATTTTGTCCAGTTTATAAACTGGAGGGAGGGAGTTTGAATAGGGAAAATTTAAGAAAGATGAAGGTGCTTTCAAATTTCCAGAAGATTATTTTTTGCCTCCTATTGCAAATCTTAAAGTAACTGACCTGCTTTGAAGATTACATGGTTTGTGCCTCTAGTTTGGATCTGTGAAATTCAAGCATTAGAGGGTTCATCCCTCATCATGTAGTCCAGTATGTTTGTTAGAGCTCTTTCTGGCCAAGGAAAGAAGCAAAGAAAGTACAATGAATTAATTGCTGCAGAAGCTTGATGGCAGATATCATGGGAACAGCTTAAGGAATTCACATTTTTAAGTCTCTAAATCTTCATCCTCAGAAGCCTTTTTGCTTTCTAGGAAAGTTTACTTTTTGTTTAATGTGCAAGAAATAATCCTGTGCGATGGAGGATTTTCAACCACTGCGTAACCTGTGAGGCTTATTTTTGTCAAGGGTTTGCTGCTGCTTTTGACTAGCTTTCCACTGAATATTCTGTAAAGGATAAAAAACCTGTTTTATTTTTAAAAATGAGAGAGTAGAGGGCTCTGAGATAAGAGGACCTGAGGTTTCTCTATTCTGCCCTCAGAATATATTTCTGTATTTCTATATTCTGTCATGGAGTCTTACCCTGGAGCAGTGATTGTGCACCTGTTCCCTTTTCCTGTGGTTTGGAGTGTATATAGTGATAGGTGTTGCTTCTTAGTGATTATGAAGCTGAAGTGTTTGCATATTTGCTGGCACTGTCCTTATAATGTGTTGAGAGCAGATCAGTTTGCTCTTGCTAAGATGCAAAGCAGACAGCTCTGTGTGCATGTGTATCTTTATTTATCTCTTTTTGTGTCTTTAATTTTGAGCTTACAGCAAATCTGTTGACAGGGACAAGACATGAGGAATGAATGCTGGAATTAAGGGAGGAAGGGAGGGAGAGAGACAGAGACCAAGCAGATGACAGTCATGAGCTATGGATGCAGTGGTGTCCCATCAGTCTTCTGGGGGTGCCACATTCATACAGGCCAAGTTTTGAGTATCCATGGGATGGTCACAAGTGCCGTTCCCATAACTTGTGATGATGGGTGATGTGTATGAGCAGTTGCTTCCTTTCCCAGAGTTTGCCAGAGTGGGCACTTTTGTCTGGATGCATTAACCAAGATGTGCTAACCCAGTCTTACCTCTGCTAGGCCTGGAATTAGTACTTTCCTGTTGCAAATCCCTCCCTTCTGTGCTTCTTTCAAGTTCCTGCTTTGATGGCTTATCATCTTACGGCAAGTTCCTTCTGTGGCCTTGACAGTGTTTTGAGATAGGCAACTGTACTCTAAATCCTTACATTTGTGAAGCCTTTTTGCTATACTCTGTGGACAAGCAGTTCCTTAACTGGCACCTAGATAAGTAGAAGCTTACATGTCTAGGTAGGTGGAAGATAAAACCTTGTACTTCTGGTAGGCCGCTGCTGTTCTTGAAATCAGCAATTCGGAATTCTGTTCACAGTGTCTCTTTTCCATACTTGAGCTCCAGCAACAGCAGCTGGGCCGGACCCCGAGGGCAAAACTTGTCACTTAGACATCAACAAGACAACTTCAGACAGACTCAATACAGTGCTACTGAGCACATACCTTGTGTCTGAGTTCACTAGCAGCTTTTCTTTTTCAATAAACTTTATAGCTTAGCATAGGCTCAGTTGGTTTATAAATACTTAATGCTGGTCTGTGTGAAGCCTGTAGTAAAAGACTGTGGCTCGGTGGGGAGTTGTGGATCAGAGATTCCTGTTGTACTTTTAAATAACGCAGCAATAACACAGTAAAAATACCTATAACCCCTGTGCCAGAATGCCTATTAGTTCTAGCCACCAAATGACAAATCTGTGACACTCTGTAGTGGGTTGTTTGCCTGTGTGTTTTACTCAGTCAGGGTGACCTGTGAATGCATGTGGACATTGGTCCCTTTTTCCTGTGCAAGTGACTACTGTCATCTCAGTTATCCGTGAATATGTGCTACTACATAATACTTCTGAGCTGCAGTCACACATGAAAGTCCCTTATTGCAGAGCTCCAATCTCTGGTTATGTCTGAAATGCCTGGTTTTGTTCTTTTCTGTCTTTTTCAGAAGAATATCCTAAACTAGTAGCTCTACGTCATGCAGCTTTGCTTTGCTCCCAAAGAGAGTCTTTAATAGCTTTTCTAAGAAGTTCCTTCCGAGTGAATTTTTGAATTATAAGAATAGAGAAGGATCTTCTTTAGTAGTCACTGTGATTTAAATGTGTTCTACCAGACCCTCCTTCCCTCTGTGCTGCTGGCTGCTGTCACCATGTTTATTGTAACTGGGAGAAGCACTGCAGTGATGCTTTTTCTACAGCACAGAAGACTTTGTGAAGATTGCTACAGTTGGAGCCATCTGAGCTGTCACTGGAGAGCCTTCTGGCCTTTCCTGGCTTTCAGAAAGCAGAACTGATACGCGTTTGTTGTTGTTGGGTTTTTAACTTTTTTTTTCTTGAGAATATGGTGCAACAAGTAGGAACAACAACAGTTCCTGAGGTACAGCATATGAACCATTTTGAATTTATATGTTATAGCATGCAGGATACATTTTGTCCAGCTGTTGAAAACTTGCTTTAGTATCTCCTTTGTGGATTTTTCTTGTTAATTTGTTTTCTGTCTTCTCTTTTCACAATTCTTAGCATTTTTCCTTCTCTCTCTCTCTCTTTTATCTTTCCACTGTCTGAATAGCCTTAGTCTGTTCAAATCTTCTTTGTACTGAAACCATTTCTGTTCCATAAATGAGCCCATATTTCAGTGACTTACAGAGAATAATATTCAAAGCAAGATTCTCAGACTGATAGGGAGAAGAGTTTGGTATTGCTGAGCAAAGCATAACTTTTGCTGCCTAGCCAGACATAACTTTCCTTTGCTCACAAGAGAAAAGTAAAAGCCAGAATGTCCTTGTGTCATGGCTGTTCTTGCAAGCTATGGGTTTGGGAGTGCTGCCACCGATGTTTTGGTTTTCTGGGTTTTTTCCTCACATCCCACAACCTGCAGTGACTAAAATGAGGAATAAGATGACATTCAGAATTTGAAGATTGGGTTTAGATATCAAAATTGTTTTCTTAAGGAATTTTTTCTCAGCAGGCACTAGTTTTTCAGTCATTATGTTTGTTTAGGGTTTTTTTTTTTCCAAGAGGTGCATCCTTACAGGATCCTTACTACCCTGGTAAACCATCCTGTTTAGCAACAAAAGATGTAAGGCAGCTATTTATGAGACCAAGTTGGTAACGCTCATTGTGGGATACAGATAATGCATTGCTTGCTCTTATTTAGTTTCTGATGTTTTCTACTGCTAACTCAATACAGAGAAAGGCTGATTGATATCCTTCCCCTAGCCCTATCTGTTTGAGTGGCAGCATTGCTCTACCTGTTTGGTTTTTGGGGTGGTTTTTTTGTTCTGTATTTTCTCTGACCACAGATGCTAGATTAACATTTTATATATGCTTGAGTAGGAATAACTGATGCATGGTATCTAGTTATGATTGATGATGTAAGCAGGAAACAGTCACATTGTCCCATTTCCTGTTTCTTGAGATAAAGATTAAATTATTAAGCAGTTGCTATGGAGTTCTTATTACTGTTTTGAATTAATATTTTTGCTAAAGAAGATAACTTGTATTTCCAGCATTTTTTAGACTTCATGTTTTATAGGGTAATTAACCTTCTTGCTGTGTATAAGAAGACTGGCTATTGCCAACTCGTATGTCAGAGCTGTAGCGAATGTACAAAACTTCTAGATAAGAATGATAAAACTCCACAAGATGAGTTATGTTTTCAGTTTAAAATGGTCAGGTATATGGTCAGATAAAAATAACAGTAGCTACCTTATAGGGAACTCTTTGGGGATCTCATGTGAACGCCCTCACTCTTCTGAAAGACATCAGGAGATTCTTAGTAGGTTGTATGTAGTGGGCTTTTGTGTCTATTTTGTTTTACAAATCTGCAGCAGCTTAAATCCCCTTTTCCTTTGGGTGCTGGTATTTTATGCAGCACCTGCATTATACCAGCAAAATTTCCTAAGTAAACATGGATACAGCCCAGTCCTTCCTGGCTGACTAAACCTGTCATACCAATCTTACAGCCTCTCTGAAGACTGGACCTCCTCTTCTTCTGTGCAAAGGGCATGAGGGAGAAGACACTGTCTGAGAATGAAATTGGGTGTAGAGCTTAATCAGCATACCACACTAACAAATACTGTTTCAGGTAGAAGCTTTGGTGAAGTCTACACTGAGTCTGCATGGGAAGATTGACTTCCTGGTGAATAATGGAGGGGGCCAATTTGCAAGTCCATCTGAAGCCATCCGTGCAAAAGGCTGGAATGCTGTGATAGACACGAATCTGACAGGAACCTTCTATTGCTGCAAAGCAGGTAAGGTCTGAACATTAAATTTTATGTGTTTGTTTTTGTTTTTTACAGAAATACCAGAAGATAAGAAATGTAAGGTTTCCCTAGCTTCCTGTCATGCACTTACCTGACAGTGGATATTTATTACATTTGTTCATAAATACAAACATACATTTTGGCAAGCATGATCTTCTGGTTAAGGCCAGGTTTGGGGAGTCAGTTGACTTTGGTACACATTTAAAAAACTATAGGAAAAGCACTTAACTTTTGTAGCCTGTATTCACTGTGTATAACATAGGAAAATACTTCTCTCCCTTCAGGGATATAAATTTAGGCTTAAATTTAAGTATGGTATGTCATTCTCAGATAGCGTTTGGAATGTGAAAGTTAAAGTAATTTATATGGAAACATGAAATCTTGATTTCCCTCAAATGCTTCTTGATAATCATTGAGCCCTACCTGGACCACGCCTGTTGCCCCATGGCCTCACCTCTGCATTGGCAAGGCTGTGGTACAAACAGCAGATTGTTTTTTTTAAACCAATATGACAAATGTGTAGTGTAATTGCTGTTAATTCTCCAAATTTGGCTTCCAATTGGCAAGTTCATTTGTATGCATTTCTTCTGATATTTATAGGTTATCTTCCTCCTTCATACAGTGTACAATGCCTGGATGCAGGAACATGGAGGAGCCATTGTCAACATTACTGCTGCCGTGAGAAATGGCTTTCCTGGAATGTCGTAATATATATTTTCTTTTTACACTTTTTTGTATTTTCCCCCCAGAAGTACTGACTGTTCCTAAACACTTCAGAAAGATGTGTACTGGGCAGCAGCAGAGTATGGAAATATAATAGTTAGGTCGAGAGAGAGCAAGGGTATAATTTGTCTGTATGTGTGGGGATCTCTTATTAATCCAGTAGATGGCATCTCTGGTCTCTCTCCACTTGTTTGTAAGAAGCTATGAAGCAAGATTTGCCAGTGAAGCTTTAATTGGAAATGGCTCCCTTTTCTGTTTGGTTTTTTTTTTAAACTTTGAAATTGAGTTTCTGTTGAAGAAATATGAAAATATGTTTTGAGCAAGTGTTGCATTATGTCTCTTTGTCCCGATTCAGGGTTGAATGGTTTCAAAACCAAAATTTTTTAAGGAACAGCAGAATATTTTCTCACTTTGTTCTTCGCAGTACAAAATAAATATCGAGATCCACACGGTGGTGCTGAAGCTGCAGTTATTTGAGTATCTCCACTGTGGTGTCTGGTTCAATTGTCATGGCAAACAGGCTGAAGATGTTTCAATTTGAATTGAACTAAAAGGAAAAAAAACCTAATTCTGAATAATGGTGGAAGAATTTTCCTAAGTAACTGTTGTATGTAGATGGATAGACAAAACTACTTTCAAATTAAATTGGGTTGAAACTTCTTGCAGGAATGTACTGTTGAAAAAGATATGCCTTAGCAAGTCCAGACACTGCTCATACCAAAAGTCACCTGATACGAGTTTTTCATAAGTATTAATTTTGAACATAAAAGTTGTCATGTTTCTTCAGAGTGTGCCTGGAGGTTATTTATTTCTGGCCTAAACATATGAATAAGTTATGTTTTCTTATTTTTCTGAAGTTTTTCTTATTCTTTCCCTGTATTTGAGAAGCTATTGTATCTATCTCCTCTTAGTGTGTTTTGCTAGGTGAAAGCAACTAAATTCTATTAATTTTCTCTGGCTACAACTATCTACAATTCACTACTGCAGTAATTTTGTCTGCATTTGTTCAACCTTGTAATCATTTCAGACTAGTTACCTACAGCAGTAAGGTGTAGGAGTTCCCTCTGACTCTCATGTCTCTATCTCCATCCACCTAGAGTAATTTTTGAGTGGTGACTTACTTTAATCATGTTTGTCAGAAGGTTTAAACAATCTTTCAGACCACTGTTCTTCCAAGTGTTGCTTTACCTGTGCAGGCTGCAGGTAGTTTTACACAGTTTGAGCTTCAGTTGTTTGTCTTTTTATAAGCCTCCTCCTGCAGTAGAGTGTAGCTGACCCCGTGTTGCATTGGGAAAGAGATCTTAAGTATTTCCAGCAATGACAGGAAATCATAGCATGGGTTGTTTAAACAGTGAAGCTATGGTCAAACTTGGAAACTAGAGAATCTCTCTCTTCCAGATGCTTGGTCCAGCCACAGAAAACTACTCTGAGTACCCTAATGAGGCTGCAGTAGAATTAACATTGGACGCTCTTAGCTGAGGGAACAGATGCTTCCTTTGCTTTCTTTTCTCCGTAGGCACACGGGAGCTGCCAGAGCTGCAGTGAATAACCTGACCAAGACTCTGGCTTTAGAATGGGCTCACAGTGGAGTGAGAATCAACAGCGTTGCTCCCGTAAGTAATGGCAAATGATCTGATTGAAATTAGCCACTACACATGTTCATAGTTGGAGCATTTGGACCAAAATGGATTTTTAAATTTATAACCAGTAACTGTTTGTGGATTATTTATGTGTTTGTTTATTTATAATTCCCTCACTGCATTCTTTGGGCCATTTGAGAGTGTTTTGTAGTCTGGGATGATGAGTCAGAGGATGTGGGATAAAATTGCTTCTGCTTTCTGCTTTGACTTGGCACACTTGGTTTTTAGGGTTTTTTTGTAGCTAAATGAAATGATAGTGGTAGGAGTTGGTGACCTGTCTTAAAAAGCCTTGATATAAAATTACTGAATGCTCTGTGTTTCAGTAATGGATACATTACTATTGAGTTCAGGAAACTTTTTGTGTTTGAGGTTCAGGTATGCTGATGGTTTCCACCTCTGTTTACAAACTTACTTTGAAAATCTCTGAATGTCTCACGTAATGCATTTTGCTTTGTCTTCTACGTGTTAAGTTAGTTTAGCTTTAGGCATATAAAGAGACTGTAGTTGGAGTGTACCTTCTCAGAGAAATCATATGTAAAAATGTGTGTTTTGATTTTTTTCTTACTGAATTCATGCAGACAGGAAATGACTATACAGGTCAGCTAAAATATGCCTGCCTCATTTCTGAGGAAGTAGAAAGCGGGTAGAATTGTTTTAAATAACTGTATAGAAAGAGCAGCTACGTTTTGTAGTGCACAGTGCTACAGATACAGAAGTTATGTAGAAGCTCTAGCTTTGACATTTGAGAATGTGTGATCTGTAGTAATTTTCTCTTATCCACAATTTATTTTGCACACTTACTCCCTTGAAATTAAAAGAGGACACAGAAACTTTGTCCAGCTACTTCTACAGTCAGAATTTAGCTTACCTCACAGTGGATGTCATAAGTGGAGTGTCATATTTGTGTAAGTGATCCCTACGAAGATCTTGCTTACTATTTTTGTAGAATGGCTGTATATTCTGTTGTGCCTCTTGTCCTAAAACATCTGGCTCTCTTTGTTTGGCATAGCACAGAATGCTTAATGGCAGATGTGTGTTAATCATTCAGGTAGAGGCTTTTATGTAACCTTTGTGAGATGCAATTCATCTGGAGATATGTTAAATATTAAGATCTACTGGCTTGTATTTCCTGTTTATCTGTTTTTTCTGATTTATCAAGTCTTGGGGAAGTAAGTAATTAAGACAGCGTTATTATGTGAATATACTTTTCAGGCATGCTAATTACCTAATGAATCATACTGATTAGATATTACAGCACACGTCAGAAGAAGTTTTTGACAAGCAAACACTGCAGGGCTTTGGCTCTTTCAGAAGTATTTGCTAGTTTTGTTACTATGCTGGTAACAAAAGTCCACGTTGTAGTTACAATAATGCTTCTGTCACCTTTGTGGACCCATCAGAGCTGTGGTAACAATACAAAACTGTTACTGCTTTATGTGAAAAGAGTAACCTGTAGGGAATAGATAAAAAGAGAGGGAAGTGAGCGTTCTGAAACAAATAGTTTCACATTCATTACGTAAGTATCATAGAAATCTTAGTACATGCTTCAAGGTGAATTCAAATTTTGCTGTTTTACTTAAACTTGAGTCCCAAAAGTTCTGTTCTAACTGGTGGATGTAACCCTGTGTCCACATTGCCATCTTCCTTCTCAGGAGTAAACTGGACTGTGTGGTCACCAGAGCAAACACAGTCATCTTTTTCTCCTTCTACAGCAGCTAAATAGGGAGAGTCAGAACTCTGACTGAAATCTGTCTGTTTCTGTAATTCACAATAAATCTGTCTAGTGCTCCTACAGACAACAAGAAACTTTTGAGAACTTGTTGTTGAGGTTTTGTAGTTTCCTGCTGTAATTTAACATGAAATGCTTGTAAAAAAGCAGCCTCTGAGTTTTTTTATACTCTACTTTTTTGTTAATGAAGTGACAGTGGAGAATTGAAATAATCAGAATTATTGTGCTTGAACAGAGATGTGGCAAGCAGCCAAATTACCTTCTTGTATAAATTATACTATGCCATTACATTCAAAACCTTGTATTCAAGTGCTCTTTAGATAGTTCAGTCCCACAGAAAATCAGTAATGACAACTTCACAATTTTAGAATGATCAGTTTAAATGTATGCAAGAGAACTAAAGTTTCACTATGCTGTTTTAAAATAGGGACTGGTATTTTCAGAAACTGCTGTTGCAAACTATGGAGAACAAGGTGTAATGATGTGGTTAAAGAGCATACCAAAGGTTCCTGCCAAGAGGTCGGCTGTTCCTGAGGAGGTAATGTATTTCAGAACGTTTCTGATACTCCTACTTCTGTCTCTATTTTGAAGCCCCTTTATTATATGGAGAACAAAAAAGATTTAATTTTGCACTGTGATGGAATATTTCAAAAGAAGAAAGCTTTTAGCAGTGTGTGGTTGTGCCAAGTGAGAGAATTACCCAGTAGTCACTGTTATGCAGAAAATTTAATTCAGCTGGCTCTTACTGCTGAAGTGTTTGATAGTAGACATTTCTTGAAAAAGTTCACTTCAGCAGGAAGGACTGAAAGAATGAATATTAAGGGAGGAAAACTGTGTCTTAAAAGCACTTAGCTCTCTTCCACCAAGAATGTGCATCTTTGATAAACTGATCAACCTTTTTTTGTTGTTTTTTTGGTATCTGATGCTTCTCTGTGACAGCTCACTGGTTTTCCTCTGTTAAATGCTTGATGTTTGTGGCTGGAAGGATGCCTTTGAGGCTGTTACAGTTTTCATTACTGAGTAGAAAATGTTACTATATCTTGCCTGTAAAAGTTTTCAGTCTTCTTTGACATGAACAATTCCCAGCAGTTTAAGAAAGATTAAAATTGTCATTCTTTTGCTAGATCTCTCCTGCAGTATGTTTCCTGCTGTCTCCAGCTGCATCATTCATAACTGGGATAACCATGGTTGTGGATGGTGGCCAGAGTTTGTACAGCCATAGCCTAGAAATACCTGGTAAGAAATGGGCTACAAAATAGTGCCCTTCCAGTGACTGAAGTTGGGCAATGGGAGGACACAAAAGTAAAATGTCTAGTTTCTCAAACAACTAAGTAAATTATTTATTTGTTTTCCTCAGATCATGACAGATGGCCCTCACCACCGGAAGGAAAAAATTCTGAAATGCTGAAAAAGCTTCTCTCTGGCGAGTTCAAGCCAAAGCTGTAAAAGAAAGAGATTTCACCTTGTTCCCAGTTGCACGCTTGCTGATAATCTCACTTTGTGATCTGGCCTTATTATTCTCAGTAATAATTTTTGTTTGTTCATATGTAACTACATTAAGTGCCTTGATTTTTGTCGTTTTATGTTTAAAACTTTTGAAAGGCTTTACATTGTACATTTCTTCCCTGAAAACTCTCACCCTGGAAACATTCAGTCTTTAGGGAAGGAAAAAGATACAAAAGACAAATTATCCATTTGCATGGTCATTAAGTAATGAAGAATCCCAGCCAGAAGTGAATAAAAAGAATACTTATTTTGCAGTGAAGGTAGCCAAGAGGGAATGTTTTCGAATCCTTCTATTCTTGATGAATTTAGGGAGAAGGTAATTTAAATCTTTTACTATTAGGTGCATCAGTTATACTTGGTAAGTGTTAGCTCTACACTATTTCTGTTCAGCCACACACTGAGTGTTCAACAACGGTTTTAAAGACCAAGTAGAGTAAGTATTTCTCTGAAAATAATTAAAAATAAGATGGAATACTGTTATTAATGTTTCAAACTAATACGGCATATCATATTGGGAATGTTTTGAATTGTTTGCAGATAATAATGACATAATGGAGTTAAGCTGGCTGCAACTTAAATTTGATAACAGAATAAGCAGATAATCAGTACAGTGATGGAAAACAGTATAGATTCAACAATTTAACATGCAAAATCTGTGGTGTATATTGCAGTGCTCTCTGCAGTATGCTGTACTAGTAAAGGAGAAATTTGCAATTCTTCATTTGCCAGTTAAAACACCCTCTATCCATACTGTGTTGTCTTGCAATGTTAACAGAATTTTGTTCATGACTGTCTTTAGGTGTGTTTTTTTGTGAACAATGCAGAGATGCCATTTAAAAACCAGAAAATTTGTAATACATCACTTGAAGAGGCTGTATTTGTAAATTTTTTATTCACTTTGAGGGAAATGTTCCCATGTCTGCTAACTTTAGGGAAAATGTAAAAAATAAGTAATGACTGTGTTTGTTTGCTGTAAAAACTGAAATTCCTGGAATCAAGTTGCTGCTATAAAAGGGAATTTTTAATACTTCATTTTGGACTGAATGTAAGAGTCTGACAATTGTTTGTTCTCTGCAAAGATGTTTGACTTTTGCGTCTTTCAGTAGAATATATGTTCTTATATAGGTACATGTAGATTGCTTTTTCATGAAAATGAAATTAATGCCAGTTTGGGGATGGGAGGAGGAGTTTGAGCCGTCATGTGTGTTCTTTCTGCTTTATCCTCTTTCCTTAGTAACTGGACAGTCATTTATGTGGCTGCGAGAAATTGGTACAGAGATAAAGCCAACTTTTTTCAAACCTCTTGTGAAAGGTATATTTTGATTATTACAAATATTAGTTCAGGATACTCAGCAAGAGGATTCCTGGAAGCAAATGTACCTGTTAGATAACTAACTCTAGAAGTCTAGCCCATTGCATTCAAGTGAAATTACTTAGTTTATTAACACATTATTTCAACATTCTTCACATCTTTCTGGAAAAGAAGGTTAAACATGAATAAGCTTGAGACTCGTGGAACTTACTTCCTCTTTATATTTGATTGTGAGTTTCTATGATACATGTGCACTGTGAATTTAAAGTGAAGTGGAAGTGAATTGATTACTTTTATTATATCCCAGAAATGTTCACTGAAACATTTGAGTACAAACTTGGAAATAATAAATTTTTAATCTTGCACATTTCCTCTTTAACTATGCTAGAGTATGAATATTCATAAAGAGGGGAAGTTTAATACATAATGATGGTGAAATTCATCTTTCACCTCAGTAAATCATGAGAACATTAGAAAGGTGAACATTCTCCTGTGTGGCAGACAGGTTCAGTTTGCAATTAATAAATTCCTTCAGAAGTAAAACTATCACAAACCTTTCTGCTTGTGCTGAAAAACCATTTGACCTTGCCGTCTTCAACTTTCAGCAAAGCAATGGATGTACTAAGAAAATGTAAGTTAGTTCCTTAGAAGAGGCTGTGTTTGCTTTTTTTTTAACTGGCAGGAAGTGGAAACAGGCAGCATTTGTGAAGCCGTAATGTGCTCAGCTTAGTGCAATAGGAGAATATACTCAAAATACTCCAGGGGTAAATCTGGTTTAAAAATACAGAAAATACGTCCTCAGAAGGAGAAGGGCATACATCAGTGTTCTCTGCTTTTGTTTGTGTTTCCTTTTTTTTTCCCCAGTAATAACACCAAGGTTCCCCCCATGAGCTGAAGCTTACTGTGCATAATATTAAAATTTTTATCATAATTTGTTAGATATTAGGATAGTAACTCCCTTGCTGTAATGGTTTTGCAGTAATCACGGCCTTTATTTTTTTGCTTGGGGTTGTTTTTTGGTTTTTATTTGTATTTTTGGGGCTTTACTTTGTTTTTGTGTTTTTCATCTTCCACCATGGATTACATGAAATGTTTGTCTCTTTGGTCCATTTTTATGCAGATTGAAATTATTTTAAAAGTTTTGCAGCGTCTTGCAGAAACCCAGTATCGTGTCAGCTGGCAGCAAGAATGTTTCAGGTTTCTGCTGTAGTGTTGCAGATAATATCAACTGTAGCAAAGCTCTTCCTATGCCAACAGCCCTTGATCAAAGGGCATTGAGAGGTTAAAAGAAATGGGTGTGGTAACAAAAACATCCTTGACCTGTATAAGATTGGGGTGTCTGGAGTTCAGAGAAGAGGGCTTTATTTTATTTTATTTATTTTACAAGGGAGGTGAAAGCAGCTGTGAGAAAAGGGCTAAGGAACTCAATAAGAATCAAGGAGAATTACTGACCAAACACTGAGACTTAAACATTTGCTGCACTGTATAATTGTAATAAGCAAAGAGAAGAATGTTAGAATGACAGTTACATTTACCATTCTGTTAGAAATCACTTTTGGTTGCTTTAGTATTTACCTCTGGCTAGGCCTGTGCCTATTCTGCCTATTTCTTATCAGATACTCGTTTGATGGATGAATAGGTGCTTACCAACTGCTGCTTTGCTCCACTATCTGGTGTTATATCTGAATATGTGTCACAGAACTTTACATTTGTGACAGCAGTGTAGTTCAGTGAAGGGGAATTTCTGTCAACCGCATTTGCCATATGTTTTAGATACTCTTTGTTTTAAGCAGAATATTGTTAATTTAGGGTATTTATTTAGCATAAAATGAAGTCTGATTATTCTGTGGGTTTACTTAGTGTAAAATGAAGTTTGTGTTGTAAAAATCTTCATTCTTTAAAGATTGACAGTTGTCATGTTTGCTAAAGGGAGAATAGTCTATGCAATGTCATTCTGCAGTAAGGTCCCTTGTCTGCTTTAAGATGTAAATTAACAAATAGGAAGCAACCATTGCTTGTTACAAGCATTTATGGCTGTGTTTAGTCTTCTGAATAGTCACACAGAATATCCCCCATAATCTTTAAGAAAGTGTACTCTTTGCAAGACAGTGTAATTTCATATACTTCTACTCAGCATCTCCCAGTTTCCCCTTGCCATCTCAAATAGCAGCCTTGTGTTAAATGGCTGAGTGCTGCAGACTTTAGGGGAATTGTCTTATTAGTAAAGTCAACAGTGTCTGTATTCTGGGTTACTGAATATGGTTGAGTCCTAAAGGTAAATGAGTTGCTTTGTGAACTTTAGTGATGGGGTTGGAGCAGAGAAACCTTTCAGTACTACTGCCCAAGATCACTTATAGTGTATATTACATTTTTGTGAATCTTCCAGCAGTGGTTTAGGACTGTCCTCCCCAAGCTATTACTCTTCCTTTCTTTTGGCGTCTGCCTTACAGCGATGGTACATTTGTATTGAGTGGAAGTGGAAATACTGAGATGCAGGCACTTGTTTCCTTCTGTCACAGGAAAGCAGAGGAGCACAGCAGACGTGACTGGCAAAGGTTTGAAATAATACTGCTCTTTGCTCAATGCATGCGAGCTGGATTTAAATTTATAAACAGACCATTGGCCCTCCTGCTGGTGAGGAAAGACTCTGGATCATGTTTTAACATCCTGGCATCACAAACTTTACCCTACTGCAGCTCCCAGAAGAAGCCATTTTGACTTCTCTTATCTGCTCTGTCTCCAGCAGCTTGTTCCTTTGTCAGTTAACCCCTCATTTGATTAACTATATATTAAATTAATCACTATCTTTTTCTGGATGTAGTTCAAAATGTGGTAACACGGTGCCACCTATAGGAAGGAGTGGTGGGGAGGCAAAGAAACTTGGGAGAAAAAGGAGAATGATGGCATGGCTCTGAAAAGGGGCTGATTGTTCCTTTTTAAAATATTTAGAAGCTGTGGCTCTGGTGTTAACTAATACAGGCACTTGTTAGCCTCAAGCAATACATGTAGGAGGTGAGAACCTCTCATTGCAATGAGGTATTGATTCTGGAATTCAGGGAGAGCCATTTTGCCAGATTTCAGTCAATTGCTTGAGTCCACTATCCTGAGATGTGCTTACTCTATAATTTCCGCCCCCACACCTCCCAGCTTCTGTCACCTCTACCGGCTTTGAACTGAATCCATAAATAACTAATATACTTTATTGCAACTCCTGTCAGCTATTTTTTACTGTTGTTTTCCATATCAGCAATTACACTGTTCCTATAAGATTTATTTTGCTCTGGTAGCATGACACATGATCCCAGAACCATGCCCCTGGGTTTGGGCTGAGCTCAGCGTGAGCCAGTGTCATAAGTGCTGGTCCTTGGTGTTGATAGGCATTTTTTATCTCAAAGTCAATATTTAGCTGTTTATCCTGCTCCTGGTACTGAAGATGCTCTGATTTCAGGATTATGGCATGATAGCACTGATGCCTGTCAGGATGTACATCATCTCTGCAAGGCACTCTTGGGATGGTGCTCTGTGCTGCGCAGGCTTTGTGCAGCAATACAAAGGATCACGTGGGCAGAGGAATGTGGGATCATTTTCCACAATCCTTGCTGGCTTCTTCCGTAGGAAAGAACTTCGACTTCAAAACCTGCTATTCACTTACCCCGCCTCCATCAGTGAAATCCATTTGCACGATGCTAAAGCTGACAAACGGCCATGAAATGGAACATTAAGGCAAGGGAAACACTGGATGTGTTTTCAAAGCTGTGTAAGCAGCTGTGGCTCATTGATTTTGCTTGATGGTGCAGGAGCATCACACGTCAGCATTTTCTTGGCTGTTTCTCCATCGTTTGGCAGAAAAGGTGACCTTTTTAACTTCCTAGTTAAAGACTGTTGGTCATGACAAGTGTCTCGTTAACACCACTAACATTTTCCCAAGTGTGGAGCAAAGTGTCTTAGCTTTGAGATGACTATGTCTCCTGCATGATGGCTCTGGAATCAGTGATTCAGTGCCTTCTACCTTTCTTGGATACGCTTCATCAGTTGGTCTTCAGCACTGTCCTCTTCAGTGCCTTTTAAAAAACTTGACAGTATTTGGTTTTACCATTCTCTGCAGCCTATTTTGGTTGAAGGTCTCAAAATAATCAGGCTATGGACCTTAATGGGTAATTATTTAGTTTCATATGTGGTTCCCACTGGAAGCTAACATGTAAATCTTAAACTTCTGTTCAAGTATTATTTCACAGGTTTGTTAAGAGTGACCAAGGTAGCCCCCCGACCCTTGTTTTGGGTAGATTTTGAGGGCTTGTCCAGGATTTGCAAACCTCTTGATGTCGTACAGGTTAAATACCTTCTGCCACATGCCCAGAAAGCAGCATGTGAGCAGCAGCTCAGCGGGGATTACGGAGCTATTCAGTCAGGTGCCCCGGCACAGGTCACTGCTGCCTCTGTACAGCTCTGTGTGAGCACACAGGGCCTGGCGGTGTCTCAGAGGGCACCTGCTAAATGTGCACAGGTCATTTGTGCATCTCATACACAATGGTTCATGCCTGTAAGGTTACTGTGAAAGCTGTACAAAACTAATTACAGTGCCATGCTGTTATTTTACAGTCATCGGCTACTTAGACTGCAAGGGTAGCTGTAATAGCTGTCCTGCTACGTATCCGGGACTGCTTCCTCGCTGATTAATTGGGGATAGAAACCTTCTTCCTCGCATGTATTGACTCCCTGCGGGAAGCAGGTGGCTCCTGCAGAGAGCGGTCAGTCTGCCGGGAGAAATGGGCGACCTGAAGGCGGCCGAACGCCGTTCTGAATTGTCCTAAAAGCGTGCCCAGCCCCTGGCAGAGGCAGGTCCCGGCAGCGTGCCCGGCGCTGGGCTGCGGTCGGGGCCGGGCTGAGGCGGCATTTGTTGCAGTGAGCAATGGTTGTACCGCCGTGCGCCTCCCATCCCACCCTCGCACGGCGCGGGTCCGCGGAACGCCTCTAGGCCGGGTGTCTCTTACGCTCGCCTGTCTGGGGCCGGCAGCGTCAGGAGCCGCTCGGCCCCGGTGCGCTGAGCCCGGGGCTGCCGCGGAGGGTCCCGGCCGGGACTCGAACCCGGGGCGCTGGGCCCGGGGCTGCGGCGGAGGGTCCCGGCCGGGACTCGAACCCGGGGCGCGGGGCCCGGCGCGCACGCGCCCCCGCAGCCGCCGGGCGCGCGCCGCCCCCGGGCCGTGACGCCGGCGCGCGGTGACGCCTCGCGCTCGCTCTCCGTCACGGGGCCTGGCGCGCGCGGGGCGGAGCTGGCGGGCGGCAGCAGCGGCGGCCGCGGCGCTTCACGCCCGACGGGACCCCCGGCCCGGCCCGGCCCCGCCGCCGCCGCAGCGCCCCGAGGCGCCCGCCCCGCTCCCCGCTCCCCTCTGCCGCCCGCCCGCGCCGCTGCCTCCGCGCCGCCTGTCACCGTCCCCGCCGTGCCCCGGCGCGGGCAGGCCCCGGGCCCCTTCCCCCCCTCCCCCGGGGGGGTGGGCTCCGCTCCGGAATCCTGGCCGCTCCCTCCGCGCCGCCCGCCCAGCCGGGGTGCGCCCGCCGCCGCCGGGCAGCGCGGGGGGTCCCCGGCCCGGCCTCCGCCGTGACACAGGTCGGTGCGTGGGAGCCCCGGGGCGGGTTTGCCCGGGCGTCTCGGGGGTCCTGGGGCGGCCCCGGCGTCCCGAAGGTGCCCGGGCCGGGGGTAGCACGAACCCGGCCCGGCGCAGGTGGAGCTGCGCGGCGGTGTAGTAGTTTGCGGTGCCGGGAGACGCAGGTTAATGTTATTGCTATTACCGCTGCAGTGTCTTAAGTATTTATTCTACGTGCCTTACGAATATTTCGATGTCCCCCTAAACCTTCCCCTGATTGCTCGCTGATGCTGTGGTTTCTCGTCTTTGAATTGCTCTGCAGTGGTAGTGCTGTGAATTGGGTATGTAGGTCAGATTCTGCGAGATGTTTTTGTCGGGGGAAAAAGTGAGCGTTGGATTATTTATTCCCGTGTTGCTTTTGAAGTGCACTGCAGCACTCACGAGGTTGGGGGGTTGTTTTTTGTTGTTGTTTTGGTGGTTTTTTTTCCCCTTGGTTTCTCTTGCTTCATCAATCTGGTTTTAGTTTTTGGCATTACTGAAGATCAAAGCGCTAAATTAGCTGAGCACTTCTAAGCTGCGTTGTATCATGAAGTGCCCTCTGAGAAGGTGGTAAAAGATAATAGAAGCCTGCCTTGAAATAAGGGGGATTTCTAGTCCGTGCAGAAGATGTCTCTCAACTATAACGTTTCTTTTCTTTAAACAATGCAGCACGTTGCAGAGCATTAGAGGCCTTCTGAATTGCATTGCTGGGTGTATGGCAGAGACTATTAGCAGAGTGAACGTCTATAGGCTTGTCTTGCACAACATCCTTGGGTTCTCTCGTGGCAAAGCACTTACTAACAGAATACCCTAGAAAGTGTTCTTTCCTATGGAATTCCCTGTGGATATTTTAAGGGGAGGGACATTGGTGAGCTAGTATTTATGCCACACTGGAAAACCTTAGAATAAATTTTTTTCGTTGCTATTTTTTCCTGCTTTCACCTATACCTTTCCTCTGCAGTGACTGTGTAATTAACTGATTTCTTTAGAAATCTGTTTAAAAAACAGAACTTGCTATAATTCCTGTTTCCATTACACTGTGTTCTGTCATGACTGCCACCAATATGTATTGAACCCAGATTTAATTCAGATAGTGAAGCTGTATATAGTTAATTTTTTTCCCCAAGGCTTTTTTGTATGTTGATAATGCAGAATAGGAAGATGACATTTGTCAGATTGACTCATTGCTTGAGAAGAAAAATCTGTGTAGAGTTTGGTTTGATGGACTCTGTTGGTGTTTGAACAGGTGGTTTACCTGGCACTAACAGAAGACTAAGGTGAAGAAAACAGATGTTTTTGCATTGCTTGCCTTGGCTTGCTGAGATTTCTAAACAATTAGAGAAACCTTTTTTTTCAAGATAGCTTGGTAATCTTAGGAGTTTTTATAGTAATTGTTATTAGGTAGAGAGCTGTGGACAGAGTGCATTAATGTGGTGAAATGAGCATTATGTTGTTTAGTATCAGTCGGTAAGCTTTTTGTTTTATTTTTGCTTTATGTTGATAAAACTGATTTGTGGTAAAAATGAATAACCTTTCGATTTTGGTCATAGGTGTGTCAGTGGTTCTTTGCTGTGATTGTTGGGAGAGCTAGTCAGTGCACAGGCTTGTGGAATTTAAAGCCTAGTGGTGCTAATGGAGGAGAGATTGTTTTATTATAAAGTTGTCTCTGGAGAAAACAAGCATATTGGTCAAGCTGTAAATTTAGTCCACAGTTACAGTTTTTACTTCACATTTTTTCCTGATAATTTCCTAAATGAAGTTGTTCATGTTTGGGTACAAATCAGAATTACTGGTTTTTAACACCTTGTCATTAATAATAAGTATTTATGTAGAACTATGGAGAAAAAAGCTTTGCAGTCTTGACAATCTTAAGTTTTGTATTTTTTTCTTTCCTCTTTACTGCAGGCTGACTTTACTTCAGCAAACTAAATCAAAAGTAATGAGATATGTGTAATCTGTTTTTGTGACAAGTTGTTCAGTTGCTCTCTAACTGGGCATCCTCTAAGCTTAAAAGTAATGTTTTCCTAGAAAGTACAGCCTGAGTATAATAATGGACTGATTTCCTTCATTTGTTCCCCCTCTTCTTCAATACAGAGCCAAGGGTGTTCTGATCTATGGAGAGGTACCCATTTAGTTTGGAGTAATGAACATATTTTCTAGTAATATCTTCTTAGATGTTTCTGTAATGTCAGTAGATACTACTGACATTATCCTTTATTTAGGCTATTGACAGAAAAAGAAATGAACGATGAAAATTTGACTGATTGATGTAGTTAAGTACATTTTAAATACATTTGCAGAAAATGTCTTGTGTTTTCATATGCATGACAAGCTAATGTAAATATGTATATTGCCTAGTGACTTTAGGTTTATCTAATTAACAAACTATGAGGTTTGCTGTCCTGAAAGTTTTATTTCTAAATGTAAGCTTTTAAGATTCTGAAGTAGAACTGACACAGTATTAAATTTAAAAAAAAAAAAAATCTGTGAATTCTATTAAATGATTTTTCTGTGGGAAGAAAGTAAAATCTCTGTAGGAATAAATACTACTTTTGCTATTTTAGTATTTTGGTGTTTTGTGGTGGTAAGGTCAAAATAGATCATGCATGCTATAATTGCACACAGCTTGCAGAATAACATTGGAAACATGGGAACATGTTCAGAATGCAGTGTGTTAGTTGTGATTCATTTCTCACTTCTAGTTCTTGGCATGACATCTTGATTTAGTAACATGACAAAAGCAATTTATGCCTGTATGTAAACCCATTTTCTTAGACTAAATGTGCTTATTTGCAGGTTTTTCTGGGATGTTTTAATATATTCACCTTAAATGTAATCTTTTAGAAGCTGCAGGAAGATTGGTGACAATAAGAAGAGGAAAGATGGAATTCTGTATTTTGATATTGCAGGGATTTCCCTGGAAAATGGGAAGTACTGCTCTAGAGATACTTGACCCACAAATACACGTGGCATAGTTTAGGGCCCAGCTTGGTGAGGTTATTTGAGGTTGGGCTTACTTGGGCAAGGCCAAAGCAGAAGTATCTGCACTGCCCTTTAACACCTGGGAGCTGGGAATTGGTGATGCAGGGAGGCCTGTAGGAGCATGTCCTTGTCCCGTTTGTGAAGTATTACTTATGTGTGCTTGTGTGTCTCAAATTATTGCATATTTTTTAAGATATACCAGTAAACTTTAACTTGGTTTTTCATGTGAAAGGAAAACAATTTTCTTTAGGCTAAATTATTTTTTCTTTGCAGTAACTTTGTTTTCAGCCATTTTTTTTTTCTTTGAATCCTTCACAATATCTTCCTCACTTGCTTCTCTTTCTGTATTTCCATTCATCATTTGTCCATTTTTGTGGATTATCTGCAGCAGTAAAAGATGCTGCTTTTATTTTCCTGCAGTGATTTGTGCCAAGTACACTAGCAACCTGACAACAGCAATGTAATAAAATTCATATGCTTCAGATGTTTATATTGGAAAGACTGTACTTTTGAAGCACAGGTATGATAACACTGATGAATATTTCTCATTTGGATGAAGGAAGAAATGATGGATGTGTAAGAAGGGAAGGGATTTCATGAGGTCAGCCCCCACCAGAGGCAGAAGGAAATATGCTGAAATCATGTGTGACAGACATTTGTCTGATCTTGTCTTAAAAAACTCAGAAGAGGGGAATACCACACCTCTTCACTGGTCTATTTATAGCTGGTACATGACTATTATTGTTGTTAGGAGGCTTCTCTTAACATTTAACTTAACTCTGTCTTGGTGCTAGTTAAGACACTTAATTCTCATCCAACTCTAATATATTACTCATGGAGGATAATGATTTTTGTACTCTTTTCACCAAGTGTGTAAAGACTCTTCCTCTGTCTCCTTTTATTTTAGACTTTTCTTTACTGAACTGTGCAAACAGGATTTTTGTTGTTCACTCTCACTGTGCTCTGTGTGGTCTGTCTGTATCTTTTTCAGAGTTCTACAGACAGTTTTTGAGCAACAGAGTAATTAAGTTACTCTGTAAGTAGCAGAAGTAACACGAAGGCCTTATTAAAATGTCATTCTAGGGTGTGTGCATGCAGGTACGGCTGGGTTTTGTTTTTGTTTTGTTGTTGGGGCTTTTTTTTTTCTTGCCAACAGCATCAGGTTCTCGGCTCCTGCATTTGCTAACACAGGAGCTCATACTGGTGTTTGTTGTATCAGTTATCTCTTTCTTCATATATATGAATTGGAGTTATCTTTCCAAGGAATATAACCCTATACTGTATTGAATTCAATCTTCATTTTAGGTTAGTTTTCTTCTATGAAGCATTTTTAGCCGTAGCAGAGAATGCACTTGCTGCTCTGCCGTATCTCTTTACCAGCACGTGCAATCCCAGTGGCTTTTGAACATAAGCCTGCTCTAGAACAGGAAATTTGACTGAGGACAAGTTCTCCTAGGGTTAGATGCAGCTTCTGTTGGCAAAATGTGTCCTTACTGGTCTGTTTTGTGCATGTGAAGTCTTTTGAAGTAAATCATATTGCTGAGGTAACTTCTGTTAGTCTAACTGTACCTGAACAAGCCTTTTGCCATTTTGAGATATCATGTGGTCCAGTGATGTAGCAGAAGAAATCTTTATCCTATAAAATACTTCATTGGAAGAATTGCAGAGTCAGCTATGAAACAGATGTGTTCACCATGTTCCCTGGTTTCACTCCATTTTATCTGACTTACGTAAATGATTTTATCCATAATTCTTGAGGCTAGATCACAGATGGGACAAATTTTGCAATTCTTTCAGCACTGCTTTCTTCACAAAAAATTAAACGGCCACCAATAATGAGTATTAATGAAGACCTTTTCTAGTTTCTTGGAGGAAGAAGTATTCAAGCAGTCAGTGTTGATTGCCTCTCACCTGTCCTTAAAATTATTTTAAAATAATTTAGACAAGAGGTCTGTAAATGCTAATAGTTACCAGATGTAACTATAGTCTCATCTTTGAACAAACATTTGAAAACTGGAAAAATCTGGATCAAGCTGTTTAAATTTATAATAATAATAAAAAAAAGAGAACAGTAGAATTAGAGGGCTAAAATACTGACACAAGCAGAAATTAAACTTCTAAAGAAAATCTAAAGAAAATACAGTGTTCTACTGAGGAGCATGAAGATTGTCACCCTAAATATTTTATTAATGTAGTGGCTGAAAACTGGTAAAGTTTAACCTGTCTGTAATAGTTGTTTTGTTACACTGACTGTGTTTTTAGCAGTGCCACCATTTTTGTAACTCCAGCATAAGACTTATTTTTTTTTAATAAAAACCAATTTGGATGGCCAACCCCCTTGGGAATTTTGGGGTTTTTTTTTTCCATAATGGCTTGATGATAACTCTTTTGGTATACAGTTGGGTTTAGGAAAGCATTTTTTCCACTGCTGGTAGCAGTAAGCGCAGTGACTTCAGGCAGGGATGAGGTGGGTGATGTAATGACTTCCTAATGACTGACTTAACCAAAGCCTTGCTGCAGCAGGTTCCTTTATGGAATAGCTGTTATGCTTATGGAATAGCTTGTTATGTGTCTGTGATACTGGCACTATCATGAATACTGAATGAGACTATAAAAAGAAAATTTATATGTTACTGTGAACTGTCTGGCAAGTTTTAGGTAAAATCTTAGATAGAATCAAACAAAAGATAATCCAGTATTCTTCCCTCAATGATGAGCATGAATGAATGCTTATGGAAGAGTGAGAACAGTGTAACCATACTTAGCTTGAATATTCTTTCAATCCCTTAGTAAAGGTTGATTCTAAATCTGGTATAGTTTTAGTGTAGCTAGTAATGTTTGGATTTTTTGTCAGGTTTTTTTGTGTGCAGCTAAATAAATGTCTGGCATCCAAATATTCTTTTGTAAGAAATTCTGTAGGTACGTCAGTGGTTCTAGTAAAAACTGCTTTTTTTTTTAAACTTTTTAAACATTTGTACTGGGCTCCTTTGGTACCGCCTCTCTTTTGGAGGAGAGTGGACATTCTCTGCCTATTATAACAACACATCTCTCTGTTCCTTGTACAATTTTGTAGCCCTTTATGACTTTCTCCCCACACCCAAATGTTATTGAAACCAGAGTCCTAACTATTTCTTTTCCCCTGTAGAACCCATTCTGTGCCTTTGATTCTATCTTTTCCTGCTTTGCTACATCCTCTTCTGGAAGTGAAGGTCCCAGGAATGCTAATGGTGTTAAACATGTGTGTTTCACACTTTCTGTTCATAATTCCTAACAGTGGCTTTATTTCTGGGTGTTGGCAGTATTCAGTGCAAAGCCCATTGGTTTCTTATGTGCCAAGTTGGAACCATTGCTCTCCTTCCTCCCTTCTGCTCAACTTGCATCACTTTCATTCATCAGTGCTGATAATTACCTGCATTATTGCTCAGTTCTCTCTCTGATAAAGACCACCACCTCTACTATAGTCAGTCCTCTCGTTGCTCTCCCAAATAATAGGCATTTCAGAAAGCTCCTGTTTCTTGGATAATTTAGAGTATGTTGAACAACACACACTGTTTTGAAGGCCCACTGGTATCCTCCTCCTTCCTTGTGAAAACAACTGTCTGTCCTGTCTTCTATATTTTAACCAATTTATTCATGCAAGGGTAGACCTTCTTTTTTGTGCTGTGACTTCAAGAAAGCCTTTGGTGAGACTTCTCCAGCACCATAAATCCAAGTAGACCATGATACTGAGTGAGATCAATTCTTCATACACGTACCCAGAGTATGCACCGAGATTTGAAAGTGGGGATCTCTTATTGGAACAGCCATATCTGCTCTTCCCTGCTCTATCAGAATTAAGCATATGCACATTATTTGTAGTTTATTTGTTATATGTCACACTTAATATTGTGTGATTTCCTGAAATCCCTGCATTATGCGTGTCATCTTTTGGAGATTCTTTTTAAAAGATCCAGATCTGTGCTGTGCGTTGCCAAGAGGGTTGATTCCAGCATGAGTTCTTGCTCCTTTCTTTGTGTTGGCATTGGTACTGTAGAAATGTGAGACCAGTTAGGCTGATTATTAATTAAAACATAAAATAAATCTTTTCAGCTGGATCATCTGTTGGCTCCAGATCTCCTGCTTGTCATTAAGATTCAGCTGGACAGCAGCAGTTACTGTAGACAAGCCGGACTGGTCTCGTGACACAAATGCAACCTTAGCAGTGGACCAGTTGTCTTAATGGTGATGGTTAGAAGTGGGCACAGATATAGGAATCCTTTCTCCGAAACTTTAGAGTCTGTAGTTAGTTTACCTTATTATCTGTATTTGTGAGGGTTCTTACATTTTTATCACTTGAGGTAAAAGTATAATAATAAAGCGTCATAGATGTCATTGGAATTTGGTATCCACTGCTAAGGGCTGTGCTAGGGCAGGTGCAAGAAGGAAACCTTATGACAATTCATTGTCTTTGCATTTGATTCTGGAGTGTTTTGACAAACCTAGGTTTCTATTTTCACATTTTGGTTTAAATGTTAAAATGAGGGTTTGGGTTGAATTATGATTTTTTTTCTGATTCATAGGGAGCTAAAGATTATTACCAAAGTGTAAAGTGACAGAGTTTGTGCACTCGATAGCTTAGCAATGTCTTAATGTGTTGGCCTCTGTGAGTCATCCAGTTTAAAAGACAGTGCCTACTGCATATGGGTAAAAGCTTACAAATTTGTCCATTGAGACCTGCTGGCTACAAAAATGCTGCACAATCATGTAAAAGAATATTTGGATTTTGCATAATATGTGTTACCTATGCATGTACACAAGGTTTTCTCAGTTTCCATTAATGTGTATTAATTACACGCTTACCTGTCTTCTTGATGGTATTATTGTCCTCTCTGTACAGTTCCAAGTGTGAGAGGTCTGAGTCTGTCTCTATCTGGGGCTCCCTGGTTCAATTCATAGCTATTTGTTGTTGCATGTTTTATTCTTGAATTAGAGATGGATTCAGGAGTGTTTTTTCTATGCTGTGTTGGAAATCTGTATGGTTCATGAATGTCTTATCTACTTAAATATTCCATGTTAGTGTATTATGAGATTTTTTTTTTTCCATTTTATGTTTGTTTTGAGGATAGAAAAAATGAACTGACTGAATGTACAAAGCTAATTTGAATTATGATGAGAAGAGCAGGTGGGGTACTTAATGAGGAAGAATTGAGTGTGAGCCAGGAAATGCATTTTAGGCAGATGCTCCAGGTGCTAGTGCGTCATTGGAGTAGGAAAACATTTCAGCAAGGCAGCAGAAGATGAGAAAATTCATAGTTACATTACTGTACTCTGGATTTCCTCAGTGTATCACTGCCTTGAGTAGTGTGCAGGAAGAACTGTGCTTTGAGGAATGAGTAAGATAGTATGTAACAAAGACTGTTCACTGAGGAGGATTTCTCCTTTATTTCTTGCAAAATTTGGAAGATGGAGAGTAATTGAGACTGAGATGTCTTCATGGTGAAGACACAAATATGTTCTTGCGGACTTAGATTCTGTTTTTACTGTCATCATAGCAAAATGCCAGGTGGATCATATTAATCAGAAAGGCTCATACGTATCCTTGTGTTAATTTTTTTTGGTACTTGATTTGAAATAGTGGTGATGTGATTTGCAGCCATGGTTAAAACTCACAACTGCTTCAACTTTGAAATATTTTAGTTTTGCTCTGAATGGAAAATTCTGTCAAATTTGATTGTTATACTGAAGAAAAACAAAGCTTTGCAGTTTCAGTACCTGAAGATAGATATTAAAACTAGGTGTAGAAATGGAGAGTGGGTTTATTCGTCTGGCTTATTTCCCGAAATGCTTGTATTTCAACCCATCACAGTCACAAAATTGGAAGGTTAACTGAAAAGGATAGACCTAGTTACTGGAGTTTAAGGAGATGCTTTCTTCTGTATGTTCTCAAAAGCTACATCTGGCTGATGATTTGTATGTCATCACTCTTGTACATTAATTGAAATGCTCCAGTTGTTTGCAATACACAGTTCTGCTGGAAGACTGCATTTTTTTCTAATGTACTTTATTTTTGCTCATAGAATATTGTTGACAGAGGTAGTTTGTGATAGGTTTACTCTTTTAGTGAATGGTTACTCTTAAAATCCATTTATTTGTCACTGGTTGTAGCACGGTCAATTTGCAGCTAGCCAGTATGTTCTGTTGGAAAATTGTCAGCACTAACATATTTTGCAAGGTGCCACTGTGGTGCCTGTCTGCAAGTTTCAGCTGCTGTGACCCTTCCTCAATTAAAAAATTTTAAATTTAAAAATTGTGAACAGATCTTAAGAAAGCATCATGACTTTCAAGAAATATTTGCTCAGTGTATCAGCAAAGTGATTTTTCAGTTAGGTTGGGAAAGGAGTTGTCAAGTGCTTTGGCTGCTGCAGAGGCAATGAGAGATACAGGAAATAGACAAGTTCTGTAAAACTCGAATTAGGTGAGGAAAGAGATCTTGTTGAGGAAAGTAGATGTTTTTTTGTTTGAGGCCAATTACAGTCTTGTCTTTTTTGTGTACTTGAAATGAAGTGGGCCTATGAAGGGTTAGTTAATAGGGGCTCTTGATACTGCTTGGATAGAAGAGGTTCATTCAAAGCAGGAAACTTGCATTTGAGTGTCTTGAAACTCTCTAAATATGCTTATCTCTCCCTATCAACTGAAAAGGAAGTGTAGAGAGATTAGCTTTCCTAGACTACAGTTACTCTTTGTGAATATTGCTGTAAGTGTTAAGATATTTATCTCATAAGCCTAATTTTGCCATTAACTCATCTTGAACTGCTGATTTGCATTTTTATGAGAGCAGTCGTTAAAAACTCTGTCTTTACATTCTCAAACTTTCCAGCACATTGTAAGTTTTTCAAGTCAAGATCATGGTTTATCAAGCTGATAAATGTTACATGACTCTGTCAAATTTCTGTTTATAGAACAGCAGGAACTAAAGATTTAATCTGAATGAAGTTTTGCTATTGTCACTGGGCACATTGGATCCTTCAGTTAATTCTGAAATCTGGTTCTCAAGGTAATTTGAGTGAGAGCTGCATTTAGGGTGCTAGAGCTGACCACACTGATTTTCGAGGTTTTATTATTCCTGGAACTGGGAGGGCACTATCCATAAATGTTTTACTTTATGCAAGTCTGGTCTATTTGATTGGTTTGGGGGTTTTTGGTTTTTGTTTGTCAGTGTATTAAACTGAACTCTGGAAGGAGTACAGCTAGTAACCATTCTTTTCATAAAATAAACAAATACCAAATCATGTCTGTAGCTGTATAGATGAGGTAAGTCTGCATGCTCCTGGTGGGCTCAGTGAGACATTAATTCCCTTTTTTTTTTGCTTGCCAGGAAGATTTAAAAAGTCTTCAGTGTAAGAAATCTCAAATCTGCACATTGTAGAGATACCTGATACCTCTGTAGCAGCCACAAAGATTCTGATGCTTCAGCCATCCCACACTTGCCATCTGCAGCCTGCACGGAGCACTGTGCCTGTAGGTTGTGTACGGAAGCAAGATGGCTTCTGCATACACTGCATTTTTATGCACACAAGGATCCCACTAGGACTCTTTAATGTTGTATTGCACTTACATTAGATAATTACATATTGTGATTTAATAATTCTTCTCAATTGTTTCTTGCTGAGATTGTCCAATCTTGTAGTTGCAACTTTTTTTCCAATTTCCTAAATTATTGTCTTTATTTTAAAATGCATTCAATGCAAAAACATTACCGAGTGAAGGTAATAAACCACAATATTTAAACTTGCATGAGATACAGCTTCTGATTGGGAGTGGTGCCCTCATGGTTACATGGAGGATGGAAGTTCAGAAAGCAGTCCTGTCAGCTTTAGCACCACAAATGCAGTTCATCTCATTTTTAAACTGTTTAGTGTTATTTTTAATTAATAATAAATGGAGAGTAACCACAATAAATTATTATATGTTTTTGAAACACTTAATGGTATTTAAATACATTTTGCTGGACTGCAACTGTTTTCAAACAAGATTCAGGTCATTTCCTTAAGCCGTAACTTGTCTGTCTTGTTGTGCCTGCCTGATCATTGTTGGTCTCCAGGGGCCTGCAATGGGAATCACATTCATTGGTGTTTTCTGCTAAGCAGGAATATGGATCTCTTTTATTTTAATCCATCAGCTGAATTTCCTGTTAGTAAATTGAGGTTTTAAAGCAAATAACTGGAATATCAGGTGATATTTAGCCAAGTATGTTGAAAAAACTTAAGTAGGGTAATTGCTGCAGTTATTTCTGTTAAGTAATCTGTAATTATTTCAAGAAGACATATTTTGCTATGCACTAGTAATAAACCTTGAAATCGAGGCATTTGCTGTGTTTTGCATTTATCACTATGGTAGAAACCAAGCTAAGTATTGTGGTATTTTATTATCAATTGCTGTGATAAGAGCAGTTGGCATCTTTTGGACCCTTTCCTTTAACCTTCTCAGTTATTTATGCAATATTTACAATCCATTAGAATCTTCTTGTTTTTCAGGAATTTCTAAATACTTGCAGGAATGATCCAGAAAACAAAACCATTGCTTTTGTGAAGAGTCTTAGATTTAAAAATCCCTGGATCATGAATATTAAATGTTTGATTTGAAGCATATTACACACTGCATTTTATCTCTCTGTTTTTGTTAGTGCTGAAATTTCTATTCCTGTGACACTGTGGTGTGGTTTGGACTTAACCTTTTGATTTTTTCTCAAAACTGAAACAAAAAATGGATACTGGCTGTTTCTTTCTGGTTTTTTATCACCACTTGCTATTTCACTATCTAAATTCAGGAAAGACGTCTGAGGGGTTTTTACCCCTTAATGTATTTTTATTAAAATTTCTTAAAAAGTGTTAACTATGAGTGAGTTGATTGCTATTATTTTATGAAGCCCATCATGCTCACAGAGGTTGCTGGCTCATGGTACTGTTTAAGTTTGTTTGGTCTCTGTACAATAGGTTAAAACAGCTGGGGGTGCTGAGTAAAATGGTTTAATTAAAAGAGAGAGAAAATTCAGGGCAAAGTTTGGATGTATATCGACTAAGCTACATACAATCAGAACAAGGCTTAAAATACTTTTTAAAATAAATCCAAGCACTTTTGGAGGAAATAAGCCAGAAATGTTCTTTCTGTGAAAATGTATTTGATGTGTTTTATGTTTCTCCTGTCAAACAGTCATTCTAGTGACAGAAGGGTTTAGTTCAGCTGTTCAGGACAGAGTTGTTGAGTGATGGTAACTATGGAAAAACTGTGTAGTGAGGTGCTGTGCATAGCAAGGTGGGAGCTGGCCTCTTCTTCCAGGCAATTAGCAGCAGGACAAGAGGAAATGGTGTCAGGCTGTGCCTGGGGAAGTTCAGGTTGGACATCAGGAAGAATTTCTTCACCAAAAGGGTTGTAAGCATTGAAATGGGCTGCCCAGGGAAGTGGTGGAGTCACCATCCCTGGAAATGTCCAGGAAATGGCTGGATGTGGCACCTAGTGCTCTGGTTTAGTTGTTGTGGTGGTGGTTAGTTAAAGGTTGGAGTTGATGGTCTTGGACGTCTTTTTCAACCTTTATGATTCTGTGATTCTATAAGGTAAAATTAGAGGCGAATTCTGTTTCTGTCTGATGCTACCTGAGTCCAGGACAGGACTCCATCATTCCTGAGTTATTTCCCTGGTCATGAGGGATGCTGCTCTAGATCATCTTCCTTGCTCTGAGGTGTCAGCTGGCAGGGCTTGGCTGGTTCTGCTGTTTTGCCACTCTCCTAGCACAGCACAGCTGGGTGGATGCTCTCAGTGTGGCCTGTCCAGTGCAGTTAACCTCAAAATTGGGATAAATGAAGGGGGGAAGAAAGTACTTCAGAAGAGGGCACATGAGAGAGAAAGAACTGAGGAGAATATTACTGCTCTGTGGCTCAAGCCCTTACTGGTGCACTGTTGATAGACAGGATTCCTCCCTGCTGGCTTTCAGACCTAAAGATTCCTCGAGGTGTGCAAAGAAGGCTGGAATCAAACATTTCAACACGTATTTCCTAAGAAGCATTTATCCATTCATTCCCTTGCCGTATATTTTAATTTTAAAAGATCCCATAGTACTGTGACAGGAATAATATTTCTTCTATTTAATTCACCCAGTTAAACATAATTTGTAATGTTCCAAATTTGACCCACTGAGTCCTACTTTATGTTTTGTTTTGCAAATGTTACCTTAATTCAGCAATGTGTCATTGGCTTTTGATTTGGATTAGTTTAATCTTTTTCTCCCTTCTCTGCTCTCCCTGTGAATACCTTTTTTATGTATTATTACAGTATGTTAAAGATCCACGTTTTTCTAAAGCTGATCTCACATCTGACATGTTACTGTTAGGCTTTTTCTCGTTATCGTTCTTCAATTCTCTTTTTTTCCTATCATTTATGATTTTGTGCTACTGCTGCTGCTTTCATACTCTTTGAAAAGGATGGCTTTTTGTCCAGTGCTCATTTGTGTGTATGTCCATATACAGTCCTCTTCTTTATGTTCGTTTCTATGGAGTTACCTTCTTTTAGGTATCTTCTTATGTCTTGTAACAATACTGATGGCTATGCTTGTCCCACTGTGTAGTGTCTTTATTGTCATTTATGCCAACAGTTGCTTTGAGTTATGAAAATGGCTGCAGAAGTTCAGATTTAGGTTTACTCTTTGTCTTGTTCACAGATACTGTGTTTATTTTTTTTAAATTAAAACCTTCAGCAGTGCTGCACATTATTTTGGTTAAAGGTTAAGTAGGTATATTTGACTAGGTGATCTCTTGAGATTTTGTCAGCCTTACTTGCGGTGATTTATAAGAGGCTGGTTGTGTGAGACCAAGCATTTGATTGTTTAAGAATAACATTTTTAGAGTAAAACCATTTTATCTGGCTCATTCTTCTTGCTATGAAATAAAATTTTATAGTCTTACTTTATATTCTGATTGTCCATTCTACAGTCTGAAAAATCACCTTTGAAAGCTCACTCTTCATTTTTACTTGGCTCTTTTTGCATCATCTATTTTAGACAGGCGTGTCTCTGAATAGCAATGCAAGCAGATACTGTTTTCATGTTGTTTTGGTGTAATTTGCTCATGTCTAATACAGTGTAAGTCTGATTTAATCTTTACCTGTGGTTGAAATAATTACAGTGCGTCTTTCTTATTTTGAGTTCACATTATGTCATTATGCTTTGGTATAAAGGCTGGAAACCATTTATGCTTGCATTAATTTATTTTAGTGAAAATTTAGCGGAGGGAATTGATGTCCTTGAGATTCTTGCCCCCCACTATTGCAGCAGGTTTGGGCTCTGAAGATGTAAAGCACCTTTCTGTGTAGGTGAAGTGTTACTAGGTTAGTCTGAATTCCTTACAAAATCAGTCTAAGCTAAGTTGCTTGCTTCAGTGGGGTTTTTTTGTTCTTGATTTAGTAACTCAGAGGCACCGTGTTGTGGCTATTATAGAAATGTGTGCGAATGGGCAATTAGCTCAGGGTGCCTGCAACAGCTGCATCGTCTGCATGGCTTACTTGTCCTCAGGCTTTGTTTCATTTGCATTGAGAAAGCCACTGAAGAAAGAAAATATCCAGGTGATTCTTGGAAATTGTTTTTAGTTTTCTCAGATTCTGAAAGACTTCCAGACTCTGGAAGGTGGCTGGTGGGAAGTGAATCATGAATATGAATCAGCATCTCTCCACCCTTATATCCAAAATGCTGTTGCTAGGATATTCTTCTTTGATGATGTGATAAGAGTAGCAAACACCTTTTTGAAATTCACTCTGTCATCCCTTCTTTAATTATATTCAAATTCAGGCTGCTTGTGTCTCTCTGCAAGACCTTGACATAATTTTATTCTACCTTTGCATCTGCTCTTTGTGTTTTGCACCCTTTGCTTCTTCTGAGCCTTTCTCTGAGTTTCAATTTTTTATTTCACTTCCTTTTTTTTGTCTTGGATTGTAATCTACTCTTGTGTGTGTGCTATACTGATGCTACTTTGCAACCAGGGATTAGGGTATGCTTTTTTACCTTTCTACTGAATGTATATACGCTTGTTTGAAAAATGTTGATTTTTGTTAGCTTGTTTTTACTCACTCTGCACAACCACCCTGTTGTTATAGCCCATTGTGAAAATGATCAGTTAAAAACAGATGTCTTTTTCTGTTTCACAAGGTGGATTCATAAAGGTCTTCATAAAATTGGGTCAGAGTCATGTTTTTAATTGAAATTTTAATGTTGCTAGCTTATTTTTAAAGTAACACTAAATGCTAACACAAAAGTTGTTAAGGTGACTGATTATACTTCGTGTTTGATCAGAGAATTTTGGTTAAAAGGGGTGATAAAGTCAGAAACATAAGTTTTTCAGAGAAATTTAATTTTCTTAAGTTGGATTTTTTTCTTTTAAGGAATAGGAGGGAACTAGAGGGGAAAATATATGGATGCTAGCTTATTAGCTTATGTTCTAGTGAGACATGTCACAGATTAATACTAAAGAATGAGTTCTTGCAGCTGGAGGAACTTGGAGGCAATGTTTCATAAGATGTTTCTTCTTCAGCCATATGTGAGCCCTTAAGCTCAAATATCTTCAGCTTCCAAGTTTTGGGGTTTTTTCAGCTAGGCTGAGGAAGAACGTGAGGGGTGTTTTTGTTTGGAGATGTAAGTTGGTTTTGTTTTCTTCAGGTGTGGTAGATTTAAAATGCCTCACAGAGCTATCGTATTTCTTTGAAACGCTTACAAAGAAATACTACAGAAGTACTTCATCCAAAGTCATGAAATACATTGTTATGTTTAATGTATTAAGACAGCGAATTAAAACAGACATTTTATGAAAATGACATTAGCTCTCATTTTAAGACAGTTGGATCAAATACAGAATTAAAAAGATGTTTTATAAGCACTTTAGGGAATAATTTTTTTGAAGATTCTCCAGGACAATTGCTACAATTGCTGTTACAAAAAACATAGCATAGGAAATAATTTAATATATGTTTTCCTTTTTGTGGATTCTCAGGGATGCAAAAGATGCAAAGAATTGCTCATGGGGAAAAAATGTTAGTTCTGATATTTAAGGGCATAAAGGTAATTAATCCCAGTTCAATAGGTAAATCAGATCTCCTGGCATCTTGAGTGAGAGCAAAAAGCAAAGATACAGTCCTTATTTTGAGTGATCTACCATTCAGCAAATACTTGAAAATTCAGCCCATTTTCCTCTCTGAAGATTAGTACAAATCCCCTGCTTTTTTGTCTTCGTGGGCTTCTTTTTCTGTTACAAAGCAGCAGAACCTTTTTCTTGTTTTGTTTGCTTGTTTTGTTTTGGGGTTTTTTTTTGAACCAGATTTTTTTGTCTTCTGCTGTGGTGGCATCAGGAGGCTGAATACCCCATTAGTCATAAAAGTTGGGGTTGTCTTGAGGCTGTGGGCAGCCCATGCTGGGTTTACTTTTCACACTCTTGCAGGTTTTAATACTTTACAAAGCATTAGATGGGAGTTTCTTTCCCCCAGCACTTGGAAGCTATTTCAGGTACTGTTCTGAGGCTGTCCATAGACTTGGGAGTATATAACTCAGAATACACATCAGCTGTGTTTTCAGCTTTCTTTTAGTTCTCATGTGCTCTTTCGTGTGCTCTTTCATGGAACTGGTTTCTGACGTAGTGGGAGCTCTGGGTCTTCCTTAGAAGCCCAAGCTCTTCTTGGTTATTATGGAGCATGTAAGAGATGGTAGTAGGTGACTCACCTGATATACAGGTAAAAGGCAGTATCCTGCAGAGACTTTCATATGGCTCTCAAATCCAAATTTCTTTCTGAAAAACATGCCGTAAGTACTTGAAGCTTTCTAGTTCCACTGAAATGAGTGCTGCTCAAAAAGACTGTTTTCATGAAATAAGGATGTAAGAGACAGTGCTGGAAACTCTTATATGCCTAACTGAAGATGCTCTGAAGTCTTCTGGAAAACTGTAGTTAATTTCTTGTTAGCTACAAAATTGGCAGAATATTCAAGCAAGGAAACCTGGCTGGTGCTGAAAGAGCTGGCCCACCTCCTCTCTGTTCTCAGCCATGTGCTCCCACTGGTTGCCCTATGCTGGCATCAGGGGTCATTTCACACTGGTAGGAAACTAAACCATAAGAAAATAACTTTTGTTTAAAAAAGGAGAAAAAAAAGAGTCATGTTCTATTGATGTAGCTCCTTGAATGAACTTGGAGGGAAATCATCTGTTTTATCAGAGTGGGGTGGATCTTTCATCTCTTGAGTCAGAAGGAAGGATGGTCCACTGCAGCCAACAAACAGGAGGAGGGACATAGGCCCTCCTTACTTCTTTACAGTGACTGCTCAAGAAATTAGAGTTTTCTTCTCTTGCATCTTTTGGGTTTTTTTCCTGTGGTAGTCTGTATCACAACAAATCTCTGTTCAGAGAGATGTGTTCAGTTTTTTGCTGTTAATCTCCATAATGGCATCTTATAGAAAGATTATTTTAATTCATCCTTCATTATTGGTTTTTTTCAGTTGGCCAATTTTGAAGATATTGTGATAGACTGGGTTTGTTCATAAGTGTGCCCCTTATGTTTCTGCTTTTCTGGATAACATATATTGAATATTAAAAGTTAATACTTGCTGTCTTCCAGAGCCATTTGCTTTCAGGAAAGTTAGGATATCTGTGTAATGTTCTTGAATTATGATGAAAAATAACACTTGAAGTTTTCTAGTTTATGTAATCAGTAAGTATCGATGGCTCTTGATTTGTACTGTGAGTTTCATATGTATTTATAGATATGAACTATATGTATGTAGTTCTGAACACAGAACTTTGAACCCCAGATACAGGGACCTGTAGAAAAAGAATTTGTTCTTAATAATCTGGAGTTGTGGGTAGCCCATGTAGTAGTGTGTTACTGTTAATTAAGCTACAATCATCATTTGGGGGTGTAGGTAGAGATTAAAATCTGCTGAAGTCTAGAAGAATATTTAGTTCAGGCTTTGTGTCTTCAGAGGTTATATATGTTACTCAGAGGCTGGTGAGGCTTTGGGGGCAATATCTGTTTTCTCCACCCATCCTATGTGTGTCTTATGCAAGCTTATTTGTAGTTTATATGTATGTTTGCTGTGTAGAATCTTAAAAAAACTGCCCATAACCAATGAAAAGTTGACTGTTTTACATGGTTTTGACAACTTTAGTAATTGTGGGGTTTTCGGTTTTGCATTTTAGGAAATAAAATAATGCTAATGAAGCAACCATTTCCCTGAAGTTTGAGTTTTCAGACTCACTGCCATAATGGGTAAGTCTTCTGTATAACTTACATAAAATTTTACTGCTGTTCTTATGAAATATGCTTTGGCTGTTTAACACAGTGTAACTACTGTATGAAAGGCAGTGTTCAGCAGGTTCTCTAGTATTGAAAATACTCCTTTTGGGTTTTGGGCTTGGGTTGGTTTTTTGGGGGTTTTTTGGGGTTTTTTTTTCCTTCCTTACAACGCAGTACTTTTCCCTCATTATGTCATAACTTACATATTCAAGTTTAGGAAATTGAGGTTCATGGTATTAGGGTACTGAGCAATACTTACTGTGCTCTAAGTGGTAATGGCTGTTAGAACCAAACTCAAAACACAAAGTCTGCATATAAGAAATTTATCTTATTGCCTTGTGTCATTACAGGGCAAAGCTACTTCTGTGCAGAGGGTCTGTGTTGTTCTAGTTAAGTAGCACATTTGTATTACTTTAAATTGTATGTCAATTTTTCAAGTTGTTTGTTTTTAGTGAGTTGACCATGTTACTGTAATCATTTATCTGCTCCCTCTCCAAAAAATCCCAACAGACCAACCAACCACACCATACACATTTTTGTATTGCTTTTGTTTATCTTTTAATGTTATACTAATTTTTTCTAACCTTATGCTTAATAATCAAGTTGCTCAATCTAGGAATACAGCACTCTTAAGATTTCTGATATTATCCAATGTTTTGTGTGAGAGAAATGATTGTTGAGTCATATTGGATATTTAGTAACTTCAGATGCTTTGCCGCAGTACTTTGGTTTCTTTTGTATAAAATATGCAATCTAGTGACCCCTGGGAACTCCAACCAACTGCTAAAGCATAATTTTACTTTTTTCATAGCTGAGCACTAGAATAGGCCATAACACAATAAAATAGTTCAAGTGTGTTAACTCTGGCAAATTTTGAAGTGTATTTTAGTGTGAGAAATGAATAACTGGGCTGCAAGAACACATTTAGTTCTGCCATTAAATATTGCTGGTAAAACTTGCTTTTGTAGATTTGCATATCTTAGTACAGTTATGAATAATGGCAGCATGAGTGATGATCAAAGTTACTCATTTTCAGACCAGCTTTCTGATCTGCAAGGAATCTATTAAATTAGAACACTTAAAACCCACAATTTCCTTATATGATAAATATATTTGGTTATATTTTAATCGAATGTGAGGGAATTCTCATTGCTGCTGCATGCATGGGATGCTTGCTTACTGCTTTCAATGCTGAGCTTTTCTCATGTTTGAGAAATGCGGTTCTTTGTAAATCACAGCATTTAGCAATGAATTCTTCAACACATGTATCCATTGTGAAGGAGCATGAAGGCACACAGTCAACACCTCTGGAGATTAATTTTGTTATCCAGTGTTCTAGATACATGCTGAGTGCAGTACTATTGCTGTGGGAAGGAATTAATACAGAATATTAGAAATAAATTTCTCTTAGTGATGTATGTACAGGCTTTTGAGTTCCTAAGTGCTTTCCTGTCTAAAGGAGCATCCCATTTCTAGGGCAAAGCTTGTCTAACATGGCATCAGGACATCACAGCTGCAGCAGATTGTCAGGATTTAGGATTTTTTGTAAACTTGAAACCTAAGTTATGTAGCATTCCTGCGCCTGAATTGTCCCCTGGGTTCAGTGCTTCTGATTCTCCATGTGAATTCTTCTTTTAAGCCCTAAAATTGTCTGTATTTTCAGTCCTGGTAAAGTTCTGTGGTATTTTATGTTTGGTTTGTGAATTGGTTTTTTGTTGTGGTGGGGTTTTTGTTTTGGATTTTTATAATGCTCCATGGGCTATCAGCAGATGCTCAGGCAATTGAGGTGTTCATGTGGGAGTTTGTGTATGCTTCCTGTGGGCATGATCATACCTGTTCGGGACAGAGGAGAAATAGTTCAAAGGAACTTGATTTTTATTATTTACTTTATGTAAGGGAGCGGGAAGTATTATTTCTAGTGAACATCAATGGATATTATATGAATTGAAGTAGACAAGGCTTTCCCCTGCATCCCCTTTCTCTTATTAATACAGCCTGCAGTTGTGTAAAGTTTAGTCTTTGTTATGACTTCAGTTTTTTTAAATCTGTCACTGAATTATGGTTACTGATTAAGCTGTTTACTTCCTTAAGCACTGTTAATGATAAATTAAATAAAAATGTTTGCAATGTGGCAACCATTTTTTTTTAATTTGGCACTTATGTATTGAAGTGTAATGTGGACTCTTAGATTTTAGACCTTTAGACTAATGCCTGCCTAATTGTGAAATAAGATGATAATGCTCTTCAAAAGTAACAGTCTCTTACACTTGTCCGGTCTTTTTCTCCGAGCAGATGAGCAGCAAGCTCTGAATTCAATCATGCAGGATTTGGCTGTGCTTCATAAGGCCAGTCGTCCTGTATTGCCCCAGCAAGAAACAGGAAAACCAAAGTCATCTTCGCCTAAAAAACAGGTAATCTTCAATATCCTCACTAATGTACTAAACATGGAATGTCCTGCTGTGACTTCTGTAATTATTTTTCTTGCCAGACCAGTGAGCATACCAGAATGAGCTATTAGTCTCCCACATGTGCTGCCATTTTCTTTGTTCGTGTTCTTCAATTAGCAGCAAAATGAAATGGTGGCATTTCAGAGCAGGTCATAGTGTATGCTTAAATAAATAAATTGAAGAATTTAGGGGTATTTACACTATATGTAAAGTGATTTTATAGCTGTCATTATTATTATATTGGAACGATGCTATTTAAAATACCAAGGAATAAATTTATGGGTTTAGTAGATTACCCAGTTGTCACCCATCTCATGCCAAAGAATGGCAGGACAGCAGCAGAAATATGCTTAAACTCTTTTACTACATCTTTGGACTCAATTTCTTGTTCATGTGCTGGAAATGAGAGTTCTTTCCAACTGCATTTTTTTTCTCTACGTACTGAACACAAATGGAAAAGTAGTAAATACCTAATTGATAGGTTTGAACTACTATATAGAGAGATTAGGAGAGGATGTAGACTTCTACCCAAATTGAGTTAACTGTGTGTTCATTTGATTGAAGCCTTAATTTACAGTTCCAGAAACTTCAGTTTGTGCTTATTTTAACCTTTTAAAAATCAAAATATTCAGATATATTTACCTCTTAAACTGTCAAAATCAAATGGCTATGTATTTTTCATTCAGTGCTTTGAAAGTTGTGAGAGTTCAGTGTATAACACAGTGGTGCTTTGCTACTGTCATGGAACTCACATCTGAGCTGTGACTTTAGACATTGTGGTAGCATGCATGTATGATCGAAAATGATTTGAGTATAATGCATGTTTAGAAAGTTAGAAGAAATGTTTATCACTGTTTCAATTTGTGGATTTTGAAACTAATCATTTGGAAATCAGTTCTTTTGGAAGATGAAACATTGTTACTTGGATAAACTTCATGGTTGAATGCATTATTGTTTTTCCTACAATAGCTGCTAATACAGTTTGATTCTTAAAATTACGATTTTGCAAAGCAATTTTATTTCCATGTAGCTGCAAATATATACAGATACAGTTATTGGGAAATGTATTGCATGACTGCTGGGTTAATTACATGTGTGGTTTTCTATGGTAATGCTTATGAAACAAGATATGTTTCTTAGGCCTGGAATGCTCAGCTGCAAAGTGTACATAAGAACATTTTATTGGTAGCTAGAGCTATTTGCCTTATTCAGGATAGAGAATTCTTTGGTAACCAGTTCCCCATTAAATTTAAAGTCACAAATCTGTTGTGATACTAACTTACATTGATAGAAAAGAATGTATTTATTTACACAAGCATTCCTTGTACTTCAGAATAAGTTTTTGTATTTTAACACTTCAAGGTTTTTTTAACACTTTCTGGTTTTTAACTCTTTAAGCCTCTATCACGTACCTCAG
Organism: Monarcha castaneiventris obscurior; assembly: GCA_026261815.1. NCBI lineage: Eukaryota > Metazoa > Chordata > Aves > Passeriformes > Monarchidae > Monarcha > Monarcha castaneiventris. The sequence continues at coordinate 8,360,414 of JAMPIT010000467.1, forward strand.
CAGAAGTAGCTTGTTAAAATACTTGATATGTTGGAAAGGACATAAAATTAATATGGAATTTAGGTCTAGTGTAGGACTATTGAATGGGAGTTCATGGGCTTCATCAAAAGAGGTGATAACTAACTAATAGTGGTTCCTTTATCTCTTTTCTTATAGAATGATGTTAGAGTCAAATTTGAACATCGAGGTGAAAAGAGGTAAGGAAACAGTCTTGTCTCTTAATTATTTATAGAGTTTTGTTGTGCTCTTGTCATAAAGTTTCAAATTAACTGTTTGAAGTGTTTCAGTTCTCTAAGTTTTTTTTTGTTTGAGCTTAAATTTAATTTTGATATTAACACAATTTAAAGAGAATTAACTGTTTAAAATGGGCCTTCTAATTATGTATAAATACCTAAATATCATACTGTAACTATGTTGGATATAGTATCTTTCATTTGGTTACCGTTCAGATAGATGTTTGTAGCCTTGAACAATTACTTAGATCATTAGAATAGATCTCAAGTTTGAATAGACCAGAAAATAAATTTTTGTCCTCCATTGTGTGTGTAATAATTGCATGATAATTTATTGTTACTGTAATACCCAGAGGAAGAGGTTGGATTGTACTTCAGCAGTGCCAGTCTGACAACTGTAAGAGGAAAATTTATTAGACACAGATTGTTTTCATTTAATCAGTTAGAATTTATTTGTATTTTGTTTATGACAGGTGGATGATGCACCTGCTTAAAGTATATAAACATCTGTCTCTATATAATCTCTTCTCTGGTTACTGCTCAAAAGCTTTTACAGAATTTGATGTATAATTCCACGCAAAACTGATTTGTTGACAATTTGTTTTGCCTGTCTCTCTCTGAAAGGATGAAATTTCATTTCTATCTACAGAGAAAATATTATAGAATAAGATCTTTGAAAATACTTACGGAAAAAGGAAATAATATCCTGGGCATGCTATTCTTAATAGAAATAATAAATTCCTTATGTAAAATATGCTTCAAATAAAACCTTTAATAGTTCTGGGCAGCCCTTAGTGTGACATGCAGTAGTTGAGTGTGTATCCATGCTGATTATAGTATGTGCTCTCCCTCACATGGAGCAGTAAAAGAGCAGTGTTCCCTAGGTATCAACATTCGTCTGCTTCTTCCTATCACTCCTCTGAACATCACATGTAAAAGTGCATCAGTAATGGCTGAGTGCTCTGAGTAATTTGAAGTGAATAAGTCTTTTTGAAAGTTTTGAAATTTGAGGTCTCTTCTACCTAACAATTTCTTGTGAAATAAGAGGAAGCATGAATTTAAAACAGAGAAATGTTTACTTGCTGCCAGTCTGCACAGACAGTACATTTTGCAGTGCATCATATTTCACTTTCACAGTGGACTAAGTTAATCAATTCAATATTAATACAAGCATAAAGTAAGTGTGTGAAAAAATATGTTTCCCAGGTTTTTAAGCTCATGGGCCTAGCTCTGTTATGAACTGTCCCAAGTGACTTTAGCCTGCTTGCCCAGGGGTATGGGGCAGCCTAGGCTCATTGCTCAGCGTGAGTTATAATACTTCTGTCTGCCTGAGCATGTAGCTCTAAAGATCAAGTAAAGAAATGATGCAAGAAAAAAAAGTTATGCAATGGCTTAACTAGTTTTTAAAATGGGAAATGGAAAAGAGAAGTGATTCCAGACTTGCTTTCGGTGGCGAATGTGGCACTTTGTTCCAAGGAGTGTGATGTGTAGAATTGCAGGCTTGCTGCCCAAGTTGTTAACTACAATGAGAATTGGTGTTGGTTGGTTTTTTGGGGGGGTTGTTTGTTTGTTTAGGGTATTTTTAAAAAGATTTTTAAAAAAATAATTTTCAATTGGAAGTGGCATGGCTTCTAGCCTCATTTCAGTGAGAAAAATTGTCCCCCAAACCAGTGTACTGCTTGAAAAGGACAGGTCCCCTTTGCTAACTTTTCTACTTCACAGAATTTGAGTGCTCTTTCTTTTTGAATGTGAATTCAATGTACCTTAGTAGCTTAGTCACTATTTAAAGCTCTTTTTTGTTTAATGGTGTAGTATCTCAAAAAATACAATGGCTTTCTATAGAAAAAGGTTAGTTATAGGCAGTTTGGGCTAATTGGTTTAATGGGACATTGAGTCAATAGAAAATCTAAGTTGTTGACCTCCAACTGCACCGTTCTTACAGGAGCACACTTGAAGCACAGTTAGTGATGGACTGGGCAGTTTGAGTGTGTAGTTCATTATGGTAAAGATGGTGACATTTAGTTACCTTCCTCAGGTAAGATAGTCTTTTGGATTTCCAAAAAATAGGGACTACTGATGCTTATGCTTGTCAGCCTATGGTACTCCATTGTCTTAGTTTTTTCAAGTGGAAAAATGTAGAAATTTCTAAGAATTTCCCTCTGAAATTGAGTCTTGCAAAACATTAAGCACGCCATATGGAAACAAGTAAAATAGTTATAATGAAATCTAATTCTGTATCTGATTATCCCTCTTAGCTTTTTCTGCTTTTCTTTCTTTTTTGAAAGTCTCAGAATATGGAGGACAGGGAATAAAGTATAGCCTCTTACAGTCTTTTTAGTAATAAATTTAGTTCTGAGATAGTTCTTAAGTAATGAGTTGCCAGATTTTCATAAGTAATGGACAGAAATTCTTTATAACTTAAATTGTGTTTCAGGATCCTGCAATTACCAAGGCCTGTTAAACTTGAAGATCTTGCAGCTAAAGCTAAAGTTGCTTTTGGACAGACTATGGATTTACATTACAGCAATAATGAGGTAATATTCTGTGTCCTCTAAATTCTTGACTGGGACATTGATCATTTTAAGGCTGAAATTTGGTCTTGTAAGTACTGGGAACCACTTCTGTGACAAAACTTACTCCTGTGACAAAACCCCAGATTTCTAATATATGTGTGTGTGTTTTTTGTCAAATATATAAGTCTTGTCCAAATTAGGATAGGCAGGAAATGCATGAAATGTTTCATGATTAGTGTTACATCATAATGAAGTCTCTGACTTGTTTAGGAATGGGTAAATTGCCTTCCTGGTCTGCCACAGCTCTGTTTTGTGACTTTTGAAAAGCCTTTACCTCTTTGAGCTTTGTCATGTTTGTAAATTTGAAATAGCATTTATGCTTTCTTGTAAATCCTTTTCTTCAAGGATTAATTTTGTTAGGTAATTGCTAGAATGCTGCATTTAGTTAATGTGTAGATTGGACAGCTGGGCTTAACTGTTGCTCCTCTTAAAGTGGGTGGGTCCCAAAGATTTCTTGGTAGCAGGGCCAGCACTGTCTAGCCACTTATGCCTCATCAGTATTACTTCTGGCTTTCCTTTAGAAGTAGGCATGAAATTATTAATAGCAAACATATTTACAGATGCAGGATCCATTCTTAGGGGTTACATCTGGCTTTTGTCTTGAGTCAGCAAAGTGCATGAAGGATTATTCATGTGCTTGGTTATGCACAATGCAACTGCTGTATTTACTCTGCATCTTTGCAGAAGAAAATGCCAGTGATTGCTGGTTGTTGGTTACTCACTGCATTACCGGGCACTTCTGTAAAACTGATCTTCAAAATGAAGAATTCCAACAGAAGGCTTTTGGAGATTAGGATGGTCAGAAGAAATGGCCCTTTATAATGTTTTAGCCTCAGCTTCTTCCACTGGTAGATTTTTAGGCATTTGAGTAGGTTTTCTGCTTCTTTACTTCTGCACTACCTGCAAATTATCCCATCACCTTTCAGAAATGGGATGGTAAAAATGTCACTGGCATTAAAAGTGCAACTTAACAAATAAGCATATTCTTCATTTTATCAAGATCTTCCTCCTCACTCCCATCTCTTTTTGTATAAAAGTCCTGTATTTTGACTGGTGTTGTATTGAAGCATCATTGACTGAGGCTGTTTACAAGTAGAATAGGCTTAAAAATCTGTATTCTGTTGTTCCTTTGTTGCAAGCAGAAGCTGTAATTTACTCTCCTGAAACACGAGCCCAGTTTTAATTGTTATAGAATTCAGATCTCAACTGTACATTAATGGCATCATTTTCTGTTCTAAAGAAACATGAATGCCAAATTAATTCTAATTAATTAGATCCAAATAAGATTCTAGTGAGGACTAGAGTTGTTGCACATGGATCACATCTTCCTTAACAAATTCTGTTTTTCAATGGAGCAATCCTGTTAGTGATGCAACTTTAAACAAGTATAGTTGTAATAGTTGAGGTACAAAAATGTGCTTTATGCTCTATAAAATAGGACTTTTATTTATCTTACAGACTTGTGTTAATTTAGGCATTGACCCAATTGTACCCGTTTTGCTGAAACTTTTGGATATTAAGTTCTATATGTGCAAAATGGTTGCTTCTTGTGAAGACTTGTTCTACCACGCTGTCCTTAGTAAAGGCGTCTGGAGGAAGTGTTAAGATTGAACTACAGACTTTTAATACTTACTTAAAGGGATAATTTAATAAAGTTTATTTTCAAGTAGTTTGGTATAAAAGAAAAGATTCTGTTTGTTTCTCTGCACTTGACCTCCTCATTTCTTTCTCGTGTCCTGTTTAAGACTTTTTTCCCCCCACCCCTCTTTTTGTAGCTTGTAATTCCGTTAACCACACAGGATGACCTGGACAAAGCTGTTGAACTACTTGACCGTAGTGTACATATGAAAAGTCTCAAGATACTGCTTGTAATACATGGAAATACACAGGTATGAGTTGACATGCTAAATGCCTTTTTCCTCAGTTTTCATAATGAAGTATAATTTGTATCTTTTCTTAAAGATGGCATTTTTCCAATTGAATGTAATACTGATTGCTGCTTCATTTCACTTTAAGCATCTATTAGCATTTTGTACTGACTCAGTTTTAACTCTTTCCTAGATCCTGTTCCTGTCTTTTTGTTTGCCTTCCCTACAGTGGTGGAAAAGTGTGCCTTAGTAGAATGATTAAAAAAAAAGCATATAGAATTTAAGTAATGGTAGTTACTTGAAACTGTTCTTTAAGTCATAGGTTGGTGACACTTCGTGGGAAGTTCAGTGTTTGTTGTAGCAAAGACTAGTGGTCTGTAGACTAAATGCTGAGATATTTTGGTATTATCTAACAAATCATGGCATTGATATTCATAGGATTTGTATACTGGTGCATACTGAAAATGAATTTTAAAGAGTACGAACGAGCTGCTAAAATAGATGAATTGTGATGTAAATCAGCAAGCTGCTTTTTTGACTGCTTGAAAAACGGAATATACTGCACAAAGCCTATAAAGTTTACAAAGTATTTTCATTGTCAGGAACGTAAAGTAATAACTGCAGGTTGTAATACTTATGCATTTTCAGTCACCCAGTGTAAATAACGTGGAGCCCTTGCCCTCACTGGAAGATTTAGATAATACAGTGTTTGCTGTGACAGACAGAAAAAGGCGACTGTCGGTAATAGGTAAGGTGCACATTTCAATAGCTTTAATTGCAAAAATTTCTTTTATAGCATTCTCTTCATGAGAATTTTGCTGTCAACACAGACTGTCTCTTCTATTTATCAATGACTCTACTACAGAATTTGCACTTTGGGGCGGGGATTTTGAATATTAAGACAAAAGTGATTTAAATATATATAATACAGAAAATTATCAAAAAAACCTCACAACTAAGTAAGTGTATTTAGAGATATTTCAGGGTAACCTAAAAAGCTGATGTTAGTACTCCCCTTTATTTTCAGATAGTGTTTCCTTGCTCAGTTTAGGACCCCCATATTTTTTTTAAGTGTGAGCATTTGTTTAAGATACTGATTTTGGGATTGATGTAACCTTTTTGCTTATTCATGTTTAAAAGTTGTTGTGATGTTAACTTCCAAATCTAATTATGAAACTAGAGAGCTTAATGAATAATTTTCCAGACAATTTAACTTATTATGCATTTATTATGAATGTATGTATTTATGTTCTTATAGACTTAATATTCAACAAATTGAAATTCTCAAGAGCTGGAAAGGATTAGTTGACATGGGTGGAAGGGTTTCAATTTTGATTTTGTTCAAAAGAAGGTATTTACCCAGCTAGATGTGTGGGCAAATTATATTTCTGTTCCTGTATAATGAAAATTCTCTTTGATGTCATTGAGGCAACTCTGCCCCAAATTTTTCATAATTTCTGAATTGCAGATTTTAAATGCTATACTTAAGTCTTGTATTGCACAGGCATTTGGGGAATTCCTAAAGCAAGAAGTGATCCAGGCAGGCTCAGTGCCTGTGAAGCATTTGAATAAAGCCCTTGAATTCTGGGTTGGTGGAGAGACTCTGACTGGTCCTTTTCTTTCAAAAGGTTCTAATACTCGTGATAGGAGTTCACCACCCCCAGGATACATTCCAGATGAGCTGCATCAGGTGGCTCGAAATGGGTCCTTCACCAGTATCAACAGTGAGGGTGAATTCATTCCAGAAAGCATGGATCAGGTACATCTGTGATTATTGAAATTAAAGTTTTTCTGAAGTTGATTTATGAAATACTGCTGTTCAAGAAGGATATGGAATTATTAGAAAGAATAGAAAAAAAATTGATGATAACTCCAGAAAACTTGATTGATGACATAAGGTTGAAATAATTGTGCTGTTTAGTCTTACAGAACCTGGTTGGGTTTTTTTATGTCTCTTCAATTTTTTAAATATGTTGTTGCAAGGAGAAAGACAATATTGTTAAGTGCCACGATAGTTGAGTGAGATAGTGCTAGATATGAGTAACAGCAGAGATGTATACATAAGAAAGCACAATTATTTTAATGAGAATGATATGTAAGCTAGACCAGCTTTACAGCCTTCCAGATAATTAAAAGGAGATTTAAAGAGAGAGTTTGGATCTGTCAGAATTATTTGGACTCAGTTGGTATTTCAGAGTTGGACTCAATGATCCCTGTGGGTTCCTTCCAACTCAGAATATTCTGTGATTCTGTGTGGTAGGTACTGTGTTGGTGTAGAGGCAACGGGATGGTGATAGGCATGTCATAAATAAGCTCTGAAAGACTTTCCAAAGTCACTTTTTTTGTGTGTGTGTGTAAAGATCACAAATGTATGTTATTTTGTTCTTCCTATTCACCTGCCTTATTAGTGTAGGATGTCAGCACACTTAGCAAGAAAAAAAATCCTGCTCTCCAGGTATAAAAATTGCCCTTCGAAACATCAGGAAAAGAAGCAGGAATGTAACTGCTCACAGAATTGGTAATGGAGAAAGAGATGTTTCAAGGAGGAAAGAAAAATAATGCTGTATACCCAAATCTCTTAAAGTTGTTGTTGACATTGGCAGTGTATTTATAAATGGCAAGAGGCAACGGTTTTTATGAGCTGACTAAATGAGAGACAGATGATAAAATAAAAATAAAGGCAAAGGGATAGTGCAATTTGTTGCACAATGTTAATGACTGAGCTGAGAATAGAGGCTGAATCTCCTACTTTCCTGACCAGGGCTATTCATTATCATAGCCATGTAGTCAGATCCAGCCCAGGTCTGGATTCATTCCAGTGAAGTAATTACTTTTGGCCTGGGCAAAGTAATTTCTGGTCACTGACTGGTCAGACAGACAGATAATCCCTGAAGCCTGGGATGTCCATTCACTTCTAAGTATTCCAGAAATGTATAACGTGTCGTGTATGCATTGCTGTGTGAGCTGTCAGCAGGTTTAAATTAATGAATTTTACTTTCCTAGGAAGCCAGGTTAGTTCAACCTAAGCTGCCTCAAGGGCCAGTTTGAGGGGATGAGAACGCACCAATTCTGTTTGCTCCCTTCCCCTTACACTGCCACATCACCTTGGCAAGTGTTGGCCATGCTGCCTTCATCTGTCACAGCCTGCCCAGCAAAGGCAAGAAGGGAATTTGGGAGTGGAGGGTTTTGCTCTGCTCTGCTGTTGGTCAGCCTGAGCACAGCTATTTGCACTCTGACAGCAGACCCCACACTTTCTGTAAGAGATGTGGGGGGTTGGATAAAACCCATGGGCTGCCAGTTGGGCCATAGTACATTGGGTTGGAGAGGTAATCAATATGGCTCCAGATTGGCTTTCTTCCCTTATTTGGACACACTGTTCAGCATGAGACAAGAGTAATAAAAATGCTGAACCTGTGGTAAATGTTGATCTCCCCAATACAGAGTTCATTTAAGTGTTTGAGTTTGCAGAGTGCAAACACTGTTTCTTTAATACATCCTTGATTGGTGTATGGCAAAGTATGTGCCCAGGACCTTTAAGATGCAGCACAGACCATAAAAATTGGAGGCATAGCTGCTTAATTTACAGCAAAAGACTGGTGTCCAATTCATAGAAAATAATAGATGTTATATAATATACCAAAACAAACTTCATTTTTGGAAGGAGCTCATTTTAAGGCAACAGATAAGCTTTCCACTGTTTTTACCAGTTCTTATCTGATTTGGGTTTGTTTCTTATCAGCTGTTTAATAACAAAACCCTTTAACTATTCAGAAAAAATAATTTTAAAAAACCCTTGAACTTGTTGGCCTTCCTCTGTTTTTTATTTATTAGATGCTGGATCCATTGTCTTTGAGCAGTCCTGAAAACTCTGGCTCAGGAAGCTGCCCCTCACTTGACAGCCCGTTAGATGGGTAAGAATTATTTACTTTCATTATTTCATTATTTATCTTTATTAGATTGCATAATGTCTCAGCTGTAAAATACAACTTCACTCCAGTGACAGTACTTCTTCCAGAAATTCCTTTTTAAGTTATAGAATGTTTATAAAAGCTTATTGAAACTTAGTTGCTTACTAATACATGGAAAATACTGTAGCTTTCTTTTTTTTTAAAATCATTTGTACTTAAACCACAAAAATTTAGACTTAAGGTCTGACAAGAAATATACTGAAGGTTTTTACTAAATGTTGCTAGGTCTTACATATGTGTGGAGTATATTCCCTGGCAGTGAGCCACTCCATTAAATTTGCAGTTCTTAGGCACTGCCATATGTAGGCTTTCCTTTGCCAAAGCAGGGGGTACCCAATTCAAGAAGGAGGGTAGAATCATTTAAAGGCTTCAACAGGCAGTGCTGTCCTTTCCTTTGTAATTAGTCTGTTCCTCTCCCCTTGTTCCTACTGCAAACTTTCAACTTACTCTTCTTTGTTAAAGCCCACCTGTCAGCAAGAGGCAGTGTGTGCTGTGGGGGGTCTTTTTGGATTGACCTCTGAGGAGACTCCTGTGTTTTGAGGGGGTCACTGTCCACCAGCCAAGCCAAGCAGAACATATTCCTGTTTGATTTATGGTAGTCAGGCAAATAACCTTGGGTTTAATGTGCAGATTTGCTCTTTGTTTATTTCAAACTGCGAAACAACACTGCTAATTAAATATTTCATTTAATTGGTGGAAAGGTAAAAAGTTGGAGGTCACTGCCTGTGGCAAATACTCAGAGCTGTATTATTCAATTCTACCATTTCATTTGAGAATATGTGATTTGAGGACACAAATAGGTTTGGTCTAACAAATACAATTTTGAGTTAAATAATGAGTTTCACGATCAAGAAGACAATAGGCATGAGAAGTATTTTGTGGTTGTAGTGTGATAGGTTATACACACACAGGGTTTAATGTAGCTCCACAGAAAAGAAATTTTACCAAATTGCCAAATTTAGGTTTTTTGTGGGGTAGGGGTGAGTGGAAGAAGGGGATACCAAGCAAACTTAATGCAACTCATATTTCTTCCTCAAAACTTCTTTTGGTTGATTTTATTTACTTAATTTGTCACCTCTACTTAGTTTGTTTTCCTTTTTTTTTTTTCCCCATTCGAATATTTCCTACAAAGATGTAGGTTTTGTGTCTCCATTTAGCTTCTGTTACCCATTAGAGAAATTCTTACCAGAAAAAGGAGGACACTGTTTTGGTATGTTTATGGAAATAAACTGTAATCGATTGCTCTGACTGGCAATCCCATCCATTCCTTTTGGTGGCTGGGACTTACATACCAACTGTAGGTAAGAAACAATGTGATCATGTAAGAGCCAAGAAACTCTTCATCATTCTATAACTCAATAAAATCACTCTCTTAATCCTATGACTTTCATGGAGAGAAGAGGAAATATTTTTCCTCGTTAAAAGGTTCTACATTTCTTTGGTTAAATTTCCTCAAGAGTTTTTGTAGGCTGTATAACAGATTTTGCCAGTCTGTAAACCTTTGTGTTTTGCCATAAAGGTGTTAACATAACAGTGTTCCTTTGTGGCTGTCCTTGTGATAATTCATGTTTTTACTAATATCATTGCTCATTAACAGAGTCTGTTGCTTTCTTACTACATTAAGCTCAATAAGCAAGCTTTTCCATTGTTACTGATCTTCAATTGTTATAGATACCTACTAGAATTGAGTTTCAGAATTGAGTTCCACATTTGTAAACTGGTGCAGCAACCTGTATAGCAGTGGCTTTTCATCAGTAAGAGGACAGTAAGATTAAATGTTTTAAATATTAGATTAACAGTATGTATTTAGATGCTGTATGTTTTTACACTTTCAGAGACAACTATCCCAAGTCTCGGATGCCAAGAGCACAGAGCTATCCAGATAATCATCAGGAATTCTCAGGTAGGCAAAAATCACTGGAGACACATTAGATTTCCAGAACTGCTCCTCTTGCAAATAATAAGGCTTAGAAGGGATGTTCACATTGAGAAGTATTGTATCACACAAACAATATGGTAGAAGAAAGCAAAGCAACACCAAATATAGACAGTAAAAGATACCATGGAAATACAAGAAATTCCAAATGTTTTCTTCCAGGTTATGGTGTGTGATACCACTCTTAGTGTGCAGAGTGTAACTGTTTGCCTTTGTAAAAAGAACAAATGTTGCAGTGCATAGGGGCATGTAACACTTAGGTAAACTGGACTGTAATATCCATTTCTAAGTTGGTGTATATCTGTGGTTAATTTATTTAATGTGGAGGTGGTGTGGTTTAACCCCAGTAGGCAGCTAAGCACCACGCAGCTGCTTGCTCACTCCCTGATGTGAGATTGGAGAGAGAATCCAAGGGGAAAAGTAATAAATCTCCTGCGTTAAAATAAAGGCAGTTTGATAGGTCAGCAAAAGCTGCACACACAAAGCAAAACAAGGAATTCATTCACTACTTCCCATGAGCAGGCAGGTGTCCAGCCATTTCCAGGAGAGCAGGGCTTCATCACTCCTAGTGGTTACCTTGGGAAGAAAAATGCCATCACTACGAATGTCCTCCCTTCCTCTGTCTTTCTCCCAGCTTTTGTTGCAGAGCACAACCTCAGACAGTATGGGAGATCCCTTGGCTCAGCTGGGGCCAGCTGTCCCAGGTGTTTTCCTCCCCAGCTTCTAGTGCCTCCCAGCCCACTCTACCAGCTGGCAGGGCAGTGTGTGAAGCAGAGAAAAAAGCCTTGATTCTGTATAAATGTGCTTCAGCAATAACTGAAATATCCCTATGTTATCAACAGCATTTGGCCACAGATCCAAACTGTAGCACCACATGAGCTACTATGAAGAATATTAATTCTATCCCAGCCAAAGCCAGTACATGGAGCCTTTGTTTTCTTCTACATGAAATAAGGATCACATTGAAGTGCTCATGACTTCTGTAATTGAAAGCACTGCAAAGGGAAAGGATGGAGAACTGTGGGCTGTGCCTATAAATTAATCATCACCACTGTTTTTTTCCTACAATACTCTGGCTTGAACCCAAGTTGTTGTGCAGGGTTCAAGCTGTGAAGTGCAGAGGGTAACCTTGACAGTGCTCTGAAGTGTCTTCTCACAGTCATGTCTCACTACAAAACTTTGCTGTTGAACAATAATTAGCTTCCAGAAAATCAAAAAGGTTTTGTGTTTCTTTGGTTTATTACACGCTTTGAGGCTTCTTTTTATTTTGATTTTGAAGCTTTACGCAGATAAATGTGTGAGGGTGAGCTTTTTCTTTATAGAATTCTAGGGTGCTGAACAGATTGCACCACTTTTAAATGAAAAACTAAAACTGTGTGTAAGAAGCATATAGATGGCAGAGATAAGTGCCAAAAGAGTTGGAAATGTCAGAAATTAGTTTGCCTTTTGTATAATCCTAATCTAGTTTGTGTTCATTACAGTTACTTTTCTAATAAGATCACGTTGCAGTATTTTTTTACAGGGGTTTGTTGGTTTTTTTTCCCATGGGATATTCTGGTATCCCAGTTAACAGTGGGATACACAGCAATCATTAATTCCATATTCAGTATTTATTCTCATGATTTGATGTGTAACAGAAGCAGAAAAAAAGTCCATCTGGCCTAGTCTTTCCTTCTGCCGCAACCAGTACTGGGCTTCTGTAGAAGGGTGTGTAGGGTTCCTCTCTAAGAATAGATTCCTGGTCATGTGTTGCTCAAGGGTTTTGCAAATGCAAGATGTTCTTCTATGATTTGATGGATTTTTTCCGTCCACAAATTTTTCTTGTCCCTATTTCAGCTTGTGTAAACTTTCTCAGCATCAGCTGTAGGCTGCAACACAAAGTTGTGGAATTTAATGTGTTTTATGAAGAAGTATGTGTTTTGTGATTTTTTTTTTTTTTAAGTATTTTTTTCTTTCATTATAGTTTTTCCAGTGGATTGGTTTGGTTTGGTTTTTTTGCAGGCCTCTTTGTCTCCCTTTGAGCTGTTGCTTTTCTAGTATATAGAGGCCTACATTCCTTATGGAGAAGCAATTTTGTATCTTTGATCATCTCTGTATTTCTAAATATTTTCCAGTTTTACTAAGTTCTTTGAAATGGTGTAGGCCAAAACTTTGTTCAGTGTATCTTACAGCATTTAATTTTCTTCTCACCTAATACAAAGAGTTCAGGTGCTGCTTTCTTGGAAGTCTCCATCACAAACCTTTACTGAAGCCTACACTGAATTTCACCTGCAACTTTAATATCCAGTCACATAGACTCTTAAGGGCCTTCTCTAATTCCTCTGTTGGTTTTATTTCTCAAAGTGATTTTGTCACCTCACTGTTCCTTGTTCTGTACTGAGAATTCATGGATAATTAAACTGCATGAGTTTTAGCCCAGATTCCTGTGGAACTGTTGACTGTTTTCTGCCTTCTTACGTACTTATCTTCTAACCAGTTATTTATGCATGAGGGACTTTTTCCCTTATCTTACACTTTTCTCCTTCAATAACTTTTAAAAGAGAATCTATTGAATGTGTTTTAGTAATTAAAGCTGTGTTGACTCATTCACCAGTTTTTCATATTTATACAGCTTTAAATTATATTCTTTGGAATAGTTTCTCCTCTAGAAAGTTTTTAAAACTGGAGTAATCAGGCATACTTCAGTCCTCCAACATTCTTTTAAGCAAGAGGTTACAAACCACTTGAGCTGTTGAATTCTTTATCCTTTGGGACTTCTGACTGAAGTCCTTTTAGTTCTTGGGAGTTGTGTGACTTTGTTCTATAATCTCTTTTTGCTGTGATGCTTCAACCCTTCATATCCTCTGATACATTCACCCGTTTTAAGTTTGTATTACCAAAGTAATTTAACATGCTTTCATCACATTTTAAATTTTGAAATTAATCCTTTTACTTTCTAGTAGAGTATGATATCCCAATATTTGAGAAATTTGGAAAGGGGGGGACTTATCCCAGAAGATACCATATTTCATATCATCAACAAGATTACAATGATGGTAAGTATGAACACTGCAACAGTTTTATTAATCTGTTTTTCTTGTCTGAAAATGTGAATAAAATTGTAAGATCTTAATTAAAAGAAATGAAAATATTGAAGAAATGGAAAGCTTAAATTCTTTCCCCAAACTCACTTGCTAAGATTCTAATGATTGATAGAACCTCGGAGTAGTTTTATCTCTGGTAAAGTTATGGTTTACAGAATTCCTGACTCATATGCACAACTGTGGAAATGTTTGCTATCTTTGGCCACACACAAGTCATCCAGTACAAACTTTTGACCTTTGTGACCCTTTTCTATCTGAAGTAGATATGTCACTTTGTTACTTCTTGTTTTGCTTTAAGAAATCCCAAGTACAGTGGAGTTCCTGTTAACAGTTCCTTAGATGAAAAGAGTAAACAAAATTTAAGAGTAGTGATTTAAACTGAGAATTAACAATTAGCTGGTAAAATAAATTGTTGGAATGCGAGGTAGCACCTGCTAATGTGTCCACAAAACTGGTTTGAACAGTAATAACATTGATATAAATTTAACATGTGTTAAATTTCTGAAGAAAGTAGAGAGAGGCAGCTGAAGGATTTTCATACTTCAGGATGCGTCAAGTGGTAGTTGAGAAGTGTTAAGAAGAAATTTCTCCCAAGAAGAGATGGCTTCATTTGCAGTGTGGAATGAGCACAACAATAAATGAAATTATCTTACAGGAATCACAGAAGTGTCAAACTGAAGCTCTGCAATGCAGCTTCAGTCTTGTCCCTTGCTCTAAGGCAAGGTTTAAAGAGGCAAAGATCTGTCACACTGATTTTTTAAGTAAACTCTAAATTGACTTCAACAGAAGGCATACTCATTCTCTTTATGTAACCAACTTCCAAGATAGCTTATCTTATAACTTAACTTCGTCTCCCAAAACATTTTTCCTGCAAATGAAAATAGTAACTAGTTACTCCATTTTAACACAGTGAAGAATTGGTCATTGCTCTTAAATAACACTACATCAAACGAATACCTGTTTTTGCTCCTTAGTTTTCTTGTCCTGCTTTAGCTGAGGCTTTTCTCATGGCTGCTTTATGTATAACTAAAATTTTAACTTTTTAAAACCTGGACTCATTAGGATATAAGCAGACCTTGGTATGTAGCAGTCACATTAATATATTGCAGAATGACCCTACTTTCTTGTCACCATTCTGACTGCTCTTCAGTCTGTGGTTACATTTCCTCTATCCTTTTCTACATGACTTTAGGCCAACCAATTGCTTTACACTTTGTAAGTTTTTGCATTAGATTTCTCTTTAAGCATTTATATTGTAGTTCCTTACTGAATTTCATCTTACTGATTTTTGAATCATCTCCAACTTCCAATACCACTGTGAATTTTGATTTTTATCTTTAAATGGACTTTCACCCACACTTAACATGATGTTATCTGCAATATTTCAGTGTGTTCAGTTCCATCATATGTACATCATGAGTTAAAATAGTGTATGGAAATGGACTGAAGATAAACTGTTGGGGATGTCCATTTCAATTATCTTCCCCTTTGATGAGAAATCACTGATAACTGCTCTGACACTGTCTTGGGTATAATCTACATAGTAAAGTGGTCTGCAATACTTCATGGGTTGCCTTGTGAGAATGTCCCACTGAAATGGAAAAATTGGATTAGTAACAAATCAATTATGACTGGTTTATCACCTTCCTTATCTTCTCAATGGTGAATAAAACTGCTTAATAACTTGTTTGCATATCTTTCTTGGAATTTAAATTGTCCAGACTAGTATATAACTCTTGAGTCTACTATTTCAAAGATTTTTTTTATCTGCTTTCTTCAGTCCTCTGAGAACTCCTCCTCCAGTGTAATACCTAATGAATCAGACTCCTTCAGTTAATGCTGAGTTCCGTAGAATGAAACCTAATAAAGAGATACTATCCTAAAAATAGTTGTGTTATCTAAGTAGATGAACATAAATCGTGTTAGTCATTTGGTTGTAATTAATATGTTGAAGATCCGTGCTCTGTATTTTTTATTCTGGTGCTGTAGCCACCTCCAAATTTTGCATTGCTTGCATTTTGGTTTTTTAAATACTTTTGTGGTCTTCCTGTTGATTCCATGTGTCAGTCTTTCTCTTCATTCAATTCTTAATAGTTTACAGAAGGAAGAGGCTACTTGGGCACCACATGATTGTAAATGTGTATCTTGTTCTCCTCAATATCAGAAATTTGGTGTTTGCACATTAATAGAGCAATAAAAGCAGAGGCAGGGCATTTTCTTCTCTCCTCTTACAGGTCTCTGGGTTTTTGAAGCATTTTGATCATATCTCAGAACAGTTCCAGAATTTGGTTCCAGTTTTCATCTCTTAAGTTTTTGATTCTGTCTAGTCCTTATATATATATATCTGTGATGAATGTTTGTTTTCTTCTAGGTGGAAAGTAAAACCAGTAAATTTCATGATGATTGCATCCTATCCTCCACTGTAGCAGATTCGAAGGAAATGATGTAGAATTCATAAAGTATTTGCATGCACACTTTGCATTGCAGTATTTTTTTGTAGTGTAACGTTGGTGTTCTGTGTGTATCATTGAAGGTCGTAAAACTTTTCCAAGAGCCAGAAGGACTCAGGGGAACAACTTCCGATCACCAGTTAGTTTCAGTCCCACTGACCACTCGCTGAGCACCAGCAGTGGCAGCAGCGTCTTTACGCCGGAGTACGAAGATAACCGCATGAGGAGGAGGGGCAGTGACATAGACAATCCTACCTTGTCAGTCATGGACATCAGCCCACCCAGCCGCTGTAAGTGCTGGCATTTTGTGAGCCCCGCTGTAAAACTCTTCCTTTTCAAGTATATCTTGTCAAAACCTACCGTGTCATCCAAATACATGCCATTAAATAACATGGTTTTATCTCTCTAATAGGCAAAGGTCAAGACTATGCTCATCGGTATTTTCATTGCTTACCTTGCCAGCCTTCATGTAGGCTTTCAATTGGAATTTGTATCTGTGATAACAAAACATCATAAAAGTGATTTGTTAGACTCTTTAGGACCTGAGAAGGGTTTTGTAGGTTGCAGTTTCTATTTATTTTTGCAGATGTTGGTCATGTTTTCAGTTAAACTGTACATCTTTAAGTGGTACTGCTTCATACTTGTGATAGCGTTTCAGGAGCAGATATACTTTGTGATGACTTCAGTAGCTCGTACCTTGTAATTATGCCTTGATTTTTTTAAAAAGAAAGTTGTTTGTTTAACATCCTTTTTCCGTTTTTCAGATTAGCTATTGCTAGTTGTTTTAAGTATGTCTAGTTCTACCACATTATTTCGTGACTAAATTTAAGTAGCTCATGTTTTCCATCTTACGGGAAGTTTTACAGATCTTTGTAATTTGTATGGTGAGGTTTAGGATGCACAGTGTCTGTTGTTGAAAAAGTAGTCTTTTAAAAAATTATTTTCTGTGTATTCCAGTTTTTCTTGATCAGCTGAATAACAAGCTCATTTGAAAACCAAAACATACTTATATTTTCAGCACCACGAGCTCCAACTAACTGGAGACTTGGTAAACTGCTGGGTCAAGGTGCATTTGGCAGAGTATATCTGTGTTACGATGCTGATACTGGAAGAGAACTGGCTGTTAAACAAGTTCAGTTTGATCCCGATAGTCCGGAAACCAGCAAGGTAAGTGATACCAAAGAGAGACCTTGGAAAAGGCTTCTGCTGAAGTGGTGTGTTCTTGACTAGACTCACATTCCTTCCCTTGAACAGGATGAACATGTTTTGAACATGTTTTAAACCATGTTGTGTTAGGAAGCCATGTCCTTGTTAGGAATTCTGTTTTGTCAGTACTACAGATAATTAGTCTGCTTACCTGATTTTAATATTACATCACATTTTTTAATTTTCACACATATCCTTAAGCTTTAAAGATGTGTAATTTGATTTGGTGCAGTCTCGGTCTCTAAACAACCTGTTATGTGCTCTTGAAATACATAATTTTTATACTAACAGGAATTAGAAGAAGTTCCATTTATAAACAGAAAAGGCTCTACTAATTTAAGCGTTCCTGAAAACAAATTAGTTTTGCCTATGAAGACAGTTTGAGATTCTTAACCTATTTTTTCATCTTTTTGGGGGTATTACTGTGTTTTGGGGTTTTTATTTTGTTTCTTTTAAACTTTGTGCATCAAGACTAGCTGCTGTTACACTCTGTGTTTCTCTCAAAAGAGCACAAGTTTCCTTGTTAGTTTATTCTGTCTCTAAAATTGAACTTGTCCATCTTTAAATACTGGATGCTGAAGGAGATAAACTATTTAAAGGTAGCACCAATCCTCTATTTCTTCTTTTCCCAAACCATACTTGCTGCTTTTTACAGGATGGGAAGAGATTTATTACTTTCCCTACATTGTGACTGCGTTCTGCACTGTGGGGAGCAAGGCCGGGGAAACAATGGGTGTAAGCATGATTGCAGAATTGAGTGGCTGCCAGTTCTAGTTGCTGCTATTAGTGATGTAGGATCAAGGAGGAAGTCAAGAATCATTTGTGCTGTAGATTCCTAGTGTAGTTGTTGTTGCTACTTCTTTAAAATGTGAACAACTGATTATGTTTTGGAAATGCTAAATATAAAACATGGTAGATCTCTCCTGAAGCAACAGTTTTGTGACCTCACTTATCATGGCATTTTGTAGTAATATGTGCTTCTGTGTGTAAAAAAATCTGTTTTCTTTCTAGCGTCAGAAGTGTGAGGGTATCGGTAATAGGCTATGACAGATAAAAATTCAGGTTTTGATGAAAAACTTCTAGGTGAAATTTGGAATCTAATCAAGTTTGAATTTGCGGGTTAGTATTTTTCCAGCATTTAACTGTATGGTCCATTTCAAAATATCTTACTTCCTTTTGCAAAATCTGTAGTATTTTGAATGGCTCCAGAGAAAGCAGTTGTTAGTGTTTTCCTTTGTTGTATTTCATTATTACAATATCAAGTAGTACCCAAAGGCATTTTTAAAGTATAGTCTATCATCCTGGAGAAGTTAAGATTTAATGCTAATTACTGCACCACAAAGATTAAAATGTGGAGGTTTTTCTGTGTTTTGTTCATTGCTTTTTTACCCAGTTGGAGGCTTATGACATGTTGCATAATGATCACTGACCGCATGCACATATTGATATCTGCTGTGCTCTGAAATAAACATAACTTCAAGAGAAGAGAAACAATGAAAAACCAGCAAAATCATCCCAAAGATAATGTATAGAAAAGACATAATTTTGGTTGTTTTTAATTACCTCAATTTAGCATTGCTATTTTCTTGTTATAAAATGCAAAAACTTTACATTAGCTGCAGGAGTATTTTGTTACTTAGTTTGCATACCACTTCAATATGTACATACTGCTCTGCTTGAAAAAAATCAAATCCAAAATCTTAGTTTTACTACGTCAGGCATGGTAAATCTTTCCTGTTTTGTCCTTTCAGGAAGTAAATGCACTTGAGTGTGAGATTCAGTTGCTGAAAAATCTGCTGCATGAAAGAATTGTTCAGTATTATGGCTTCTTGAGAGATGCACCTGAAAGGACACTGTCAATATTCATGGAGTACATGCCTGGGGTAAGCAAGAGAGCTCATCCACTTCAGCCATTGGTTGTGTGCAGTGTGACGAGCACCCAAGCATTCAGCTTTGCATAAGTGCACACAAATACTTAAAGTGTCCAAGTTAAAAACAGTCACCAAAAATGGGTACTGACAAGTGCTTGCAGCGTTCTATCTTCTGCATTGCTTGCTTGGGTTTTCAGAATTACAGTGCTTTCTACAAAAGCTCTTTATGTTTGGTTTTGGCATAAGTGGTGCCTGGCAATGTCTTTGAAAAGAGAATATTATCATTAGTAAACACTTAGATCTTCCTGAATTTTAATGTTTTGTTTTGCCACACTTCAGGTATTTCAGGAAAACAAAAAGTAGCCAAGATGGGAGTGGGAATAAGTGCATACAGAAAGTAATCTTAGTGCTTGCTTTTTGTGTGGCACCTCATACATGCTGAACTGCTGCTCTTCTGCTTTGTTAGGAAATATTATAAGGTCAGAAAACTGTAGATTTTCATTTTCTCACCAAGTGGGGTCAGCAGAGCTAAATAAAATGTGCTCATATAAAAACAGAGGCTCTGTATCTCTGAATAGTTAGAGCAGTCTACTTACTATGAGACTCCACAGGGGAAAAGCAGTGTCTGGGCATTGTTTTCTTGGCAGTGGGTTTTTTGTTTGCTTCTTCATTTTTTGAGTTCTGGGCTTTGTTTTGGGGGACTTCTTGAGTTTTTCTGAGATTTGGAGGGCAATGTGACAGAAGTAATCTTAGCAGTTTGTGTGGCAAAGCCAGATTATACAAAAATAGTTGCAAAAACGCAAAAGGTTTTGATTAAATGTTATTTTAAGCTAAGACTTTCTTACCTCTTAATTTTTACATAAAGCACCACCCTACAGCACATGGTAGTTTTTTTGAGTATAAACTAACCCAAAGGGCATGTGTTATGTCCATGCTGAGTATCACCACTTACCCATCAAAAAGTTCGAGGGTGGTATTGGAGTGGTGCTGTTCTCTTTCTGTACATTGGACTAGAACTGTTCAGCTGCTTGCGAGTTTTAAGGTTAAATCAAGAAGGATTGTAATTTTAAATGTCTACATTTCAGGTATAAATTTAATTGAATTTCAGTTGAATTCTAGAAGCGTTAGTGCTTTATACTTCTGTGCCATAGGGTTCCATCAAAGACCAATTGAAATCGTATGGAGCACTCACAGAGAATGTGACTCGTAAATACACACGGCAGATTTTGGAAGGAGTTCACTATTTGCACAGCAATATGATTGTCCATCGAGATATTAAAGGTAATGATAGCTCTGTGCACAGTTCAGTGCTCTTTATTACTGATCCTTTTCCAGTCTTATGTGATGTGCTAAAATGGCATTAAGTTTGAAATACTGAAATACTGACTTAAAATCAATGTGATGGCTTTCCATCTTTTGTCAATGCTGTAACCTGGGAAGGGAAAAATAATCAACTTTGGGATGTTCTAGCAGACTTCTGGCAATGTTTCTTTAGTCTCCATCTGCAAAACAATCAGGATAAACTCCTTTGATTTTATTTTACTATAATAGTTTTAAATATATTGGAGGATGATGTCATTAGAAATAAAATGTGCAGAGGGAAGCATCATGACTCAAAAGTTTATATTTAGAGTTTTGTTTCATCAGTTATATAGAAATTACCCAGCACTTCACTGGTACAAGAAGTGACTGACAGAGGTGACTTTCCTGATCAGACATCTTCCATTTTACTGCCAGGAAGCCTGATGAAACATTTACTCTTTCCAGACAGATACGGGTGACTTGCAAGTGTTGCATAAGCAAGGTGTGAATATGTAGGAAGATGGTGATGTGCACAGTAGGTGTGTTGAACACAATGCTGTTGTATTCCCTAATATTTTTACCATTTTCCTGTTGCTTTGTATCAACAGTGCTTTGTTCCAGAGTAGGTTGAGGTATCACAGTCAATTTGTACATCTTGGGCAGACAACTGTTTTGAATAAGTATGTAGCACATGTTGAGATTTTGCTTTAAAATAGTTTGGGGACATTTTCAGTTGTGTGGAAACTCCTTTCCCATTTTTTTGTATTTCCCTTGTATGGCACATTCCTTATTTTGTCAGGAGGTCTTTCCAAAGGGGCTGCCCCTTCCTGGAAAGGGCCTAGGATGCAAACCAGTGTGTACAATTCATTGTTTTCTGAACTCCAGAACAGTGTAGTAGGAATGAGCAGAGAGTAGTAAATTCTCTGGCTTGAAATCCTAGGTTGATGCTGAATTGTATCCCTGTATCCAAACTTCTGTTACTGTTTTCCACACCAAAAGCTTGAGTCTTTCATGAAGGTAATGCTGTGTTCCCTTCCTTCCAGGAGCAAACATTCTGCGGGACTCAGCAGGCAACGTGAAGCTTGGTGACTTTGGTGCCAGCAAACGACTGCAGACTATCTGTCTCTCTGGTACAGGGATGAAGTCTGTCACAGGGACTCCCTACTGGATGAGCCCCGAAGTTATTAGTGGAGAAGGGTACGGCAGAAAAGCGGACATCTGGTATGTGAAAAAAAAACCTCTACTGAGAAGTGTAATTTCATTTTCAACAGAGAGTAGGTGTTTGTTATCTGAAGCTGCAGTGTTTAGTTCTGGGATTTAAGCTGTAGAAGGTGGCAAATGTGAGCACTGACAGTCATATTTGGAGAGTCTTAACACTGAAATTTAATTTTTCATGTGGCGGTTTCTCAGCCCATCAGTTTAGAGATCATAAGAGAATCCTTTGAACTGACCTTGCATGAAGTTAGGATTACCAAACTGTTTTTCAGTTCTGGAGAGAACTGGCTGAAAGCAATATGTGAAGCTTTGAAACATCAGTTCAGTCAATGTTTTGTAATGAAACTTCAACACCGAAATACCTTTGATGCAAGGCAGAAAATAAATGCTAGTCCTCTAAAGGCTGAACACTTAAAGAGTGAATTTACCAGATTTAAAGGGAGTATCAAAAATAATTTGGTTTGTTAATAAATACTTAAGAACTAAGAGAGGTAATTTTCAAAAATTAAGGTTAGTGCAACTTTGTGTAATATGCCACAGTCTAATATGGCTGCAGCCCAGTGGACAGACGACTTTGGCAATGAGACTCCTTGCACTGCAGCTGATCTGTGAACATGCAGTAATGGGCAGGCAGCAGCAGACAGGCAGGAGTAGTAACACTGTGTGTAAGAAGGAGCTACATTATAGCCAACCAATGGCAATGCTTTTGACCTCAGAGAAATTAATTCAGGCTACTTCAGATTACTTAGTAATTACTCTGATACACATGAATAATAGACCAATCTTGTAATTTCAAGCAGCTAACTTGTTCAAATTTGAAGTATTGCTACCAAGGTTATTTTATGTTTTTTGGTGGAAATTTAAGAAAAAATACCGAAGTTGGACTTCTGTCAGTCAGTAAATCCTTATTGTGTAAAGCAATGTACCTCTGTTTAACCAGAAAATTCTTGCAAGCATCTTGAAAAGCAGTCAGACTTTCTAAGAATTGGGAAATTATTACAGCCTATCCATTTTGCAGTATCATTCACTTGTTATTGGAAGCTGCTGATCTTTCAGAACTTCTGGAACACAGTTTCTCTGGCAATATGTATGCCCTTCTGCCTTCCTAAATTCTTTAAACATGAGTTTTGTATACAAAGATTGTTTAGGAACTTAAGATTTTGTTTGTCAGTCTAAGTATATTTTTAGTATCCTTAACTAAAAGAGAAGATAACATGAAGTAGGGCTTTTCATTTCCAGCCGCCATATTATGTTTGCACACTCTTCACTGGTGATAACTTGTGCATTTCTAATGAGCTGGCAACACACGTGGTATGCTCGGAGCATTCCTGATGCTTTGCATTTCTGTTTGGCCTCAGGGAGCAGGAAGGCTTCCCAGTGCAGTGCTGACTGCATAGCTTTTGCCAGCCTGCTGAGCACTGGATGCTGGCAGTGCCCTACCACAGGCAGTATTGCCTGGATAAATATCTAATTATCTCTTCACTGAGGTAGTAGCTTTTGGCCCAGGGAAGTAATGAAGTGGAGACACAGGTAGTGATCTGTGTAACTTTGAGATAAAAATATAACAGTACATGCCATGTTTTTCCAATGCCTGTTTTGTGCTGAAGTTGCTCTGTAGTGTTAAGTGGACACTCTTTATTTGTGATATTTTAGCCCCTCTCTGCTATTTCTTGTTTTCCCGGGAATGCATGACTCTGTTGTAACCCGCTGTTTCACTTCTGCCTCTGTTTCAGGAGTGTAGGTTGCACAGTGGTAGAAATGCTCACTGAGAAGCCCCCGTGGGCAGAGTTTGAAGCCATGGCTGCCATCTTTAAAATTGCCACTCAGCCAACCAACCCCCAGCTCCCACCTCACGTCTCTGACCACGCTCGGGATTTCTTGAAACGGATTTTTATCGAGGCCAAGCTGCGACCGTTTGCAGATGAACTGCTAAGACACACGTTTGCACACTATCACTAACACCTGCCTCAACTCAGCTTGCATCTACTGCATTTATTTTCTATTTGACTGCACTTTTATTTTTATTTTTTACAAAGAAAAAGGAGAAAAAAAGACAAGAGAGAGAATATTCTCTTGAATCTTTGTTTCACTTAGATTGTAAACAATCTAAATTTTGTATCTAAAATGAGAATCTTCTCTCCCCCCCTCCCACCAGGACTAGAACTTTTTGTTTCTATAATGTACTGATGTGGTTGATGTAGATAAAGCACTTTAGTACATATTTGTTCCTTATTTAAAGAGGAAAAAATTACAAATGCTTGGACAGTCAGGAACTGTGTGACTTTTTCTGACACCGCTGACTGACTCAGGGTGCAGGGAAAAATAGACATGCAGCTAAAGGACAAGAAGGTTACTTCTATGTGATTCTTCTCTATATTGTAGGTACTTGCAGCAGAGAGTTCTAAGTTCTTACTATATTTTAGCATTTTAATCAGTTTCTGGAATTTACAGTTTAAGCAGGAACATGTGGTTCTGAGAGTCAATTGATGAAGCTGGGAGAACTTGGAACTCTTTGTACAGCAGCATGTCTAGCTGGTACTTCTATGTGACCAAAAGAAAATAACAAAAATGAGCTCAAAACTGATGTACTAGTTAGAGGTTTTGGTGTAAAATTATTGTATTATCTTAATAGGAAAATAATTACAGGTAAACAGATTATGGGCCCAAACTCCTAGAAACTACTATACTGCAAAGGGGAAATTTTCCATGCTAGACAAGGGTCAGCTATTGGATGTAAATACTTAGGAGAACACCTCCTGCTCTATCTGCCAAAGAGAACCTCTGTTGCATAAGCTTAGAGGGAGACAGTTATCTTAGCTGATAAAAAATAGTGATGTTGAGAGTCAATTCTCCTCCACAGTCCCATGCATGGCTGCAGGGGAAAGGGAGTGACTAATCCTTGTGCAGTATATGAGTTGCTTGATTCAGAATGAGCTATAAGAAATGTTTTCAAAGCTGTTGCGAGGCGCTAGGACGGAATGTATGTCAACATCAAGTGCCTGAATAATATAAAATTCTTCCCATTCTGCACTAAAAAAATTGGTTTAGTAATGCAGGTCAGTCACCTAGGATGTGTTGAAAATTCCTGAAATAAAGTCAAATATCTCTAAACATCTCCTAACATCAGGAATGAATCCCTGAGAAAGCTAAGACTCCAGTTACATTTTTAATGAGGTAGCACTGATGAATCCTATGAAGAAGGAGGCACAGCACAGAAAATTGTACGAAGAATAGGCCAAAAGTGCAGAGAGAGCCAGCAATTAAATAACATGAGTGTGATTATTCCAGCCTGATAATCCAGATTGGTGTTTGTCAGATTTCCAACTGTCATAAAGTGTACATTAATCAGTTTTTCTATTTCTGAAAGATCATAATAAAAGAAAAGAAGTAAATATCTGAAATACTGCTTCTCAGTTGAGAAGCCCAGGTACTGATCAGGTGTAGTGAATAACTGACTTTTCACAACAGAAAAGACATTCTCATATTTTTGTAGAAGAACAGAACATAAATAATTTAAGGGGGCATTTGGAAATAAACTATTGGACTACAGAACTGAAATTATGTTTACTGTTTTGGATGATTCGTTGCTTGCTTTTGTTCTTTTGTAAAGGCAGAGCAGGCTGGTACTGTGACCCTTGTCTAGTCTGACAAGGCTCTACCTGTTCTGCATCTTTAGAGGACTATCAGTTACAAAGTGCATGGAGACAGAACAATAAGCTTACCCATTCCCAGTGTCACTCATGTATGACATTTCTGAATCTATTCTGCTGAATTCCATATGTTTTACCAGAGCATAAGCAGGAGTGTGGATCTACCCTAATCACTTTACCTGTAGTGGAGTGAGAAGGACTTTTTTGTGGCCATCTCTCCAGAGACTGAGAGTGGTGACTTCTTCAGCTTATGTGAGTATTTTACCCAGCTTATAATTTTCTCGGACAGGGTACACAACTGTGCAAGGTTTCCTGAGCACAGGGAGAACTAGTCAGGCAAGGAAAAGTGTAAAAGGCTGAAAGGAAAGGCAGCTTGTACTGACTTTTTTTTTTGTTTGTTTCTCTGTCACTAGATAAAAGCTATGAAACAGCCTTTAAGAATGGGTATGTACTCTGCTGTAAGGGACCTTTGCTTTATAAGCAAAATATAGTGACAGTAGGGATGGAAGTTTAATGTAGAGCCTAATAGTTTATGTAGGTAATTTTAAAGATCCTGTAATTGAAATAATTTATTTCAAACAGACGAAGAAGGTACCAAAACCAAGGTGAAAATGTATATAAAAATCAGTAGTGGTCAGTGATACCTGAAAAGGTAAGGAAATTTTATATTACCAAAAAAGGACATTAAAGGGAAAATGTAACCAGGTTTATCTGTAGCATTCATAACATTTAAATATTCTATTCTAAAGAGAAACTGCACTCTCTGAAGCTTGAAAATTTTCAAAATCTAGTTTTCTTATAATGTGTCCTTTCTGTGAGACAGTGCTGGATCATGTATATTGCAATATCACTTGTTGTGATTTTTAATTACTGAACAATCAAGTTTGCTGCTTTTGTGCCTTTTCTAAAAAAATGGCATTCAGTCATGACAACGGTCAGCATTTTGGAACCAGGAAAAAAACAACTTTCAGAATGCATTTTTGATCATGTCTTTGGCACGTCAGAAAGCTGCCAAGAAAAGACTGTGCTTCTTAAATGAAACTGAGATTTTCCAGTTTGAGTGATTCTAGTAAAATTTCACTAATTTAACCAAGGTTAGGCTTGAGCTATTTTTTTTTCACCCTAAGGAGAATTTCTCTACTGACTTAAATAACTTACAGTAAATGAGTTGGTTATTAACACAAATGTTTTGAGCTAGAAATAATTATTAAGCTAAATCAGACTTTTACCAGAAGGCTGGCTATTACTTGCCCATAGTGGGGTAATGCAGTAAAACGAGCTGTGTACAGTGTTTGTTAGACACTTACAGGGACTCCTGGGGTGATGGTGAACAACCCCTCATTCTAGAATTTGTGAGGGCACATGGCACTTCATGCTTTAAACTCCATTGGAGGAGGACTGCAGAGCCAAGATCCCTGCTCACAACTTCCTGTATGTCACTTAAAAAGCCACCAGCATTTTAGAATCACGAATTAGTCTTAATTGTTGAATCCAATTAGAAGAAAATGCCAGTGAAGGCAATACTGCTGTGGGGTTGGTTTGCTTTTCTGTAAACGCCACGATGAAGCTATACTCTCAAAATACAAGGGTTGAAATTCACGGTGAGTATGTGTATTTTCAAAAGTCTTACTTATCTCCTAATGAATTTTAATATTCTGTCTGTTGCACATATTAAGTGACAAAAGCTACTTCTGTGGTATGGTTTTTATGGTGTAACTAACAGTCCTGTTAGAGCATGACTCAAGGTTTCCATTGTGCTGTGTTAGAGAAGGTTGTTTGTTTTTTATTTAGGTGATAGAAATATCCATGGAAGAACTCAAAAAGGTATGGATCTAATAATTACATAGTTAAATCTACAGTCTTCTTTTCTTGACAGTTTCAATATAGTTAAAGTCTTAAAACTTTAACTTGATTTACAATTCAATTTGCAACTAAACAGTCCTTTCAGTACCACAAAATGAAAAGTTTGGGTTTTTTTAGCTAGTGCCTTTTTGTCTGTATGCCTTAATTTTGTTCATGTTAGAACACCATATTGAAATATGTCATACAATTCCATGTCACCAAAGCAGTCTTAGCACATGGGTTTTTTCAAAGTGCCCAAACCAGAGTTCGCATAACTGCATTGAAAAGTGTGCATGAGTTATAACCTGCAGCAGACATTCAAATTCAGAACTTTGAAGTGATTTTTGGCTTCCTGTGCTAATACAGACTTTGTGTTTGCATTCTGGAGATTGTACACTGATGCACATAGCAGAAAGAGGATTTGTCTGCATGCACAGAGGTAACTGGATTGTCAGGATCTGGCTTCCTGGCTCTGGGTACCAGACTCTGCAGCAGAGATTCTTACTGGGCTTGAAAGCCAAGCTGGTACATTTGTAAGCATGGTACTGTATTAAAAGCTGTTTACTTTCATGCACAGGAATATGATCTGTCCAAGCAAACCAACAGATTTCTTTCCTGTGCCTTTTGGATAATCCTAATCCTGCCGTTGTCTTGACTGAAAGCCTCGTAGCACCCGTAGGTACAGTGCAGTACAGCAAGCCATTCTTTTGGACAGCATAGAGCGATGTCTAACTGCAGCTTCAGAGACTTGAGCAAATTGGTCAGATCTACAGTTATTTATAACCAATTTCTTACTTTTTTAATCTTGAAAGACTGTGTCACGCATATAGAGGAGTATAATGTGTGTGCTTGAATATAAGTCCCTATGGTGTTTCTGGAAAAGCGGAAGTACTGCCGCCAGTGTCATTCCTTCTTGCTGGTAACTTGCTGTCTTGTGGCAATGACAAGTCTGCAGTATAGAATCACTTACAATTACCAAAGCTTTTATATCCCATATACATATAGCCAAAAGTGATGTTTCATGTCACTTACAGATAGTGTATATCCACCACTAAGCTGTTGCTGACTGAGTAAAGCAGGTACTAGTAAAAAGTGAGACACTGCCCGTATTTCAGACATGTGGGTGTTTATAGTTGCTGTTCTGATAGGCAAAAATCTATGCATGTATTAAATGAAGAGTTTTCTTTTTAAAAGCTCTTTCCTAATTTAATCCTACTGTTGTCATTCTAAAATTAATGCATAAGCTTGATGACTAAAACCTGGTGACTTCTGTAGCCGGGTTTGAGCCTTGGGACATTTAAGGAATGCCATGAAGATAAAATTGTGACCTGATCTGTTCTGTGCACCATAGCGAGAATGTTCCAAAGCTGCAGGAAGCAGCCAGTCCTCTTTATGTGACAGCCAGCTGTCACCCACGTTTACCTGGGTGTGGGTGCTGCCTTCAGGAGGAGCCACTAATGCACACCAAGGGGGCAGACAGGTTTGCTATCAACCCAGGATTTCTGAATCAAAATCTGGGATCAGAAACAAAGGAGCTTCTTTCTCATTCGATTTCCCCCACTTGGCCCACAGTTTATTTTTCTTTCTAGCTGGCAAAGTTGAAGTCCTGCATAGGTGGTGGCCCCTGATAGCTCCTGAATCAGGTGTGTGTCCAGCTTCAGACCAGGGAGCCCGTCACTTGAACCCAGGATGCTGCAGCTCCCGTTTGCTGGCGCAGTCCTTGGGTTTCCTCTTGCAACATAAACAGATACGGAGTTGAGGGATGGGATGGGATGGGATGGGATGGGATGGAGGAAATTAAATTTCTCATGTTGCAGAGCAGTCACACCTTGGCTAGGGCTTAGTTTTTGTAAACTTATTTTAAAGGGAGAGGAACTGGATTAAATGACATAAAAATTGTATCTCATGGTTCAACCCTTACGCTGAGTCCACAGGTGAGGATTGGAGGTCAGGGTCTTCTGTTGAGAGATAAGGAAAAGGATACTCCAGCTCCAGAGTGGATAGTCATAGGAAATACATCAGAGCTTTTTTGTGCTTTTTACCCGGAAACTAGATGATCCTTTTCCCCCAGAGATTTATATAATGTGGATATAAAAACAAGGATTGCATTTTCTTTTCTGAACAGCCATTAGATTGTCAGTTCCCTAGTGTTTGTTTCTTGTTAATACCAGGAAAAAAAGGTGGTGTCACCCTAAAATTGGAATGGTTTATTAAAGCATAGTGTCTGTCATCTCAGACCTCACAGGAGTCGTATAATGGAGTATCACTGTAAATACGTGGAGGAGACTTAGATTAATTGGAATGTAGGCTTTTAGTTTTCATGGAGGTATGAATAAAAATTTGTAAATTTACTCTTGATCTAATGTACATTTTTATGTAGCCATTAAATTCTCTATTTAATCTATCAGTTTCTCACTGTAAATGTTTTTACTCTCAGTTGAATGCTGGGCACAGTTTGTAATGTATGTACACGAAGGTGTTTTTTTCTATCAACGTTGACTTTTTTGCACATTTTTGGAAATACTTAATTTGTACACTGATTTAATACTCTGACCAATTGTTGATGGGTGTATGAGAATCACGTGTGTGTGCAATGTACTACTGTCTGGATGTATGGGGTTTTTTATTACTTTTGAGATGTTGCTACCAGTAACTGCACTGCTGTTGCTGCTTTACATGGAATATCTTGTGCATAAAAAAAGATAAAAACAATTAAAAAATTAGCTTATGGTTATCATGGTTGAGGAACTCAGGAGTTGGGCATTGCTTGCTAGTTCCATTGTCTAACAACCTTCTGAACTTAAAAACTACCAACCAACCCCGCCTTGTAATTCTGTGTATGCATTGAATGTGTGTGTGTATATATCCCAGTAATCTTATTCCACAATTTCATTTCTACATTTTTATGAACTTGTTTTTTAAGGGTACTATGTTTAGTTAGAATAATTAAATATATAAAAGCTTTGAGAGATGATTTACTAGATAAATATATTTTCAGCTGGCTGATGTTCAAAATATTTTTTTAATTTTTGTTTTTAACCATTCGAAATGTATTTGTATTTCCAAAATCAGACACGAATTGTACTTAGAAATATATTAAAACACTCTGTAGGGATAACAGTGTGATTTCTCTTTTAAGAATTCTGTACTTCAGAATACTGCGCAACGTCACTCTCGTACCTCAGTTCCGGGTTGGCTTCTTTACTGTTATTTACAGCCCGCTTTCCGGAAGCCTGTGCAATTCCTTTTACCGATTTTTAATTATTTTTCCTCGTTTCCCGCGGGTCCGGGCCCGGCCCGGGGTGCGGCTGCCTCCCGCTGGCGCGGCCCCGCTCCCCGCCCGCCCGCGCGGCTCCCGCGGCGGGGGCGGCCCCGGGCCCAGAGAGCCAACGGCGGCCCCGCCCGCGGCCCGGCCCTGCGGAAGTGACGCCCGCGCGGGCGCGGGGCAGCGCGGCGGCCATGGGCAGGAAGGAGCGCGGTGAGCGGGGCCGGGGCGCGGCGCGGGCCGGGCCGGGGCGGGGGGACCCTCCGGGGGCTCGTCACAGCTCCCGCTCTGCCCCCAGATAAGAAGAAGTCCAAGAAGCGCCATTACGATGAGGACGAAGACGATGAGGACGAAGGTGCCGGGAAGGAGCCGCAGGAGGCGGTGCCGTCGGCGGCGGGGAAGCAGGTGGAGGAGAGCGGCACCAAGGTGGACGAGTACGGCGCCAAGGACTACCGGCTGCAGATGCCGCTGAAGGCCGACCACAGCTCGCGGCCCCTCTGGGTGGTGCGTGCGGGCGGCGGCGGGGCCGGGGAGGGAGGGGATCCTCTCGAGGAGGAGCCGGGATGCTGCGGCGTCAGGCGGGGACGGGGCCGGGGTGTGCGGGTGGGGAGCCCCGGGGTCGCCTTGGAGCGGGGTTTGCTGCGGTTCGGGGCGGGTGCGTTCCCTGCAGCGCCTGTGCGGGAACAGCCGAGACGGGAGCCCCGGGAATGGCCAGGGAATTGCTGCAGCCCCCGCAGCCGCCAGGCGGGGCCCCCGCTGTCAGACCCCCGCTGTGGCGGGTGCGCTGCGGACCGGGCAGGGCACAGGAGCTTCTCGGCCAGACGTCTCCGGGAGGGCTGTAGAGCAGCGCGTTAGCTGATGACACGAGAGGGATCTGTCACCGCAGTGACACAGCAGCAGCGTTTGTATGTTGGAGGGAAACAGCTTTAAGACAGTCTGGTCACATCTTCTGTGACTGGAGCCATTTGTTTTCTCTGCCCTTTGAAAGGGACGTCAATAAACTTGCCCAAGGTGTGGCGAGTGGTGCAGCATCTAGGGAGGAGATGGTTGCCCAGCCAGCGTCTGCAGGGTGCCTGTCACTGAGTGCTGTACAGGCACCTAGTGCTGTGACACCCAAGTGCAAGCATTCATTCATTCATTCATTCATTCTGCATAAAATGAGCAAGGAGTTTTGCTGTTCCAGGCGAATGGGGCTGGAAGCTTACTTCTACTCAAGCAATTTGTTTAGCATTAAAAAAGAAGAAACACCCCGGCATGTTAGTCTGGAAAAGCCTTTATCGATCTGGGTGTGATTTATTCATGGTGCTATGGAAGGGACATGGACAATGCCTGGGACATGCCTGGACTATTTCAGAAGACATAAGTTACATGTTTATTCTTTTTCTTGTAACTTCATTGTAAGATTAAGTTCAGCTAGCACTGTTGTGCTTTCAGCATTTCTTTTTATTTCTGTAGGCTCCCGATGGCCATATATTTCTGGAAGCCTTTTCTCCAGTTTACAAATATGCACAGGACTTTCTGGTTGCCATTGCTGAGCCTGTGTGCAGACCCACCCACATCCACGAGTACAAGCTCACTGCCTACTCCCTGTACGCTGCCGTGAGCGTGGGCTTGCAGACAAGTGACATCACTGAGTATTTGCAGAAACTCAGCAAGACTGGGGTCCCAGATGGAATAATGCAGTTTATCAAGGTAAGGCTATTTTACGGCACTGCAAATACATCTGTTGCTACTAATGAATTCCTTTCCTGCTGCCTCTGCCTAATTGATTTATTATTTTTTAGTCATTCCTCGTTTTTAGCTGTCTTACTCATCTGTTACTGTTTCAAGAGAACATTTTTTTTCCTGTCTTTTTGCATAGCATATTGCTGCTCTATTTTCATAATATATCCTGTGTGGGATTTATAAAAAAAATCCATTAAAGCATCTGTGTAGATACTTTCAGCCAATATGACTTGTACATGGAGAAGGTTTCGTCAGGTTTGCCCTGAAGGATAACTGAGAATGTGGGAAGCAGTCTGTAATAGTGGGGCACTATAAGACAGCCTGCCATATCTTGCAAGTATGCTCTCACAGTCCTGGAAGTAGATTGAAATTAGGTATAAAAAGTGAATATCTGTGCCTGATCTCCTGCGTGAGGTGATGTGAACATCTTCTGAAAATACCTTTTCAGGTTTGTTCCATGAGCATACCAGCATTGCAAGTAAATGTTTTGTGGCGTGGTGCTTCCTCACAAAGATCTAAAGCCACTGCAGTGTTTGGTCCTAAATACGGAATCTCTCTTTTGCATGTTCCTAATGATTGCTCTCTTTGTTTGCAGCTGTGCACTGTCAGCTACGGGAAGGTGAAGCTGGTTCTGAAACATAACAGGTAGGTGGCTTCTTCCTTAGCTCTTGTGGCAGGAAGCCCTCCAAATGCACACCTGTATGTGAGTGAGTGCTCTCAGGAGCTCTGGAGACTCATAGCTGCCAACTGAGTGTAACAGCTCCCAGGTATCACTTTTACAGCTCTTGGAAGTATTTAATACATTAGCTGGTAAATTGTGTTTGGCTATCCTGAGCTAGCACTGGTTATCGTCACATTTTTTAAAGTAGTTTGCAAATTTGATATTGTAGCTTGTTTCTTTATTGCTTGGGCTTGCATTATGTCCTTGAGGTTTTCAAATCATTGTTTCCTTCCTCCCTCCCTCCTAATGAGACAAGTTTTCCACAGCTGTCCTGCAGTCTTGTGTATTCTGACGTGTTCTTTTATTTGGGAAAGATAAGCAAATCCAGTGACAAGAGGTGGGTGCTTGTGCCTGGTTTGAATCTGATTTTTTTAAAGCTAGAGGGTAATGCTGAAAGGGGCCTAGAGAAGTCAGCTCATATTTTGACTGTGTTCTCCAGCCAGCATCATCATTGAGGAATCCCCAGAATGCACTAGTTTTAAATTTTGAGGTGGTTTGTGTTTTGGAAGTTCGGGGTTTTGTCTTTTGGGCTTTTTTTGGTGCTGTGGACAGGACTTGATGGACAGGACTTGAAAATACCAGATGCAACATTTTCGCAAACTCACCTCAGTTCAGTCTCAAAACAATTTACTTCATTTGCATCTCACAAGTAAGATGTGTATGTGAGAGGTCTGTGTGGGCAGTTCTGCTGGAGTTTTGCCACTTTTGTTATGTTAGAGAGTATTTGAGCAAGATGGATGGATAACTGCCCAGTACATGATGCTTTTGGTATGAGGCATCTTTTAAAAGTTTAGGTTGCCATAACGTCTTTATTTTTGAATTAGCACCCCAAGATTGGATGCTTGAGAGTGCATCTGGGACAGCTGTGCATTTAATCATCTATGCCATTCTTCCTGTGAGTTATTCAGTTGATGAGTTCATAAAAATGTTTTCCTTTATTCTTTCATTTTAGGTATTTTGTGGAAAGTACCCACCCTGATGTCATTCAGCAGCTTCTGCAAGACCATGTAATTAAAGAATGTCGCCTGAGAAATGCTGAGGGTGAAGAGACAGAGCTCATTACAGAGACATTCACAAGTAAATCAGCGGTATGTCCAGCCATATTCTAAAATTACTGCAGTGACTCTTGAGGAGTTTGGACTGGTTATTATTTGCTTTTGTATCAGCTTCATTCTGCCAGCAACAAACTGCCTCTTTAATGAGCCCAAATTTGGGGGGAAGAGGGGAGCCCGAGTGTGTCTCTAATGAAACCTTTGGTGAAAATTCATGTTCCTCTCTTTCAGATTTCCAAATCCAGCGAAGGTGGCCTTGGTCCATCAACTTCACAAGGAACAGATGCTCAGAATAAGCCAGATGTCCCAGCTGACTTATTTGAGTTTTATGAACAGATGGACAAAGATGAGGAGGAGGAGGAGGAAACGCAGACGGTGTCCTTTGAAGTCAAGCAGGTATGAATATTGCACAGAAGCACATAAGCATGAGAACTTACTAGGAGGTACTGTGGCCCTTTGTTTGGTAGGGGAGATCCCTGGAAGTCATTAACATTTATTTCCTTTTACCATCCAAAATTTAGAATGTTAGAGGGTGGCAGGCTGGGCGTTGTTCCTTCCCAGCCTGCAAAGTGTAGTGCTCACAGGCCAGAGAGGCTCCAGGGACTCAGGGAGGTTCCCGTCACATGTGGCTGAGTATTACTTAGTGCAAGACAATTGAGAATTCAGTGGAGGGCTGCTTTCAGGGAGCTTTTTTTTCCTTTTTTTCCCCTCTTGCTTTTGTTTTGTAATTCTTGGTTGCAGAAGGAGCTCTTTCTTGGTGGTTCCAATTTTATCACTTGAGAAGGGGAGCTGGAGGTTGACCTTCAGAGAGCTTCTACAGAATTTCTCAAGTTGTTTTTGGAGTTGGTGATTCTAGTGATGCTATAGTGGGGGGGGAAAGGACTTTAAAAAAGGATAACTTAGCAGCTGTTTTGTTTATTTGAAAAAACCCAGTGGAAACCGGCAACCTCTTAGTGATTGATTCAGCCTGCCATTGTCTTGGAATAACTTCCATACAGGGTATGGATGTTTTCGGGGTAACAGATGTGCAGCTGTGTGTAACATAGAGAGCCTTTTGTGTCTGTTACTGAACTCTTCATTGCAGGACTTCAGGGCGCAGTGTAGTCATGGCTGGATAAGCAGCAATCTGAGCTGAATGTGTCGTGTTCTTCCATCTCCCTGAAGAGCCCTCTCTAATATTAACTGTTGTTTAAAATGTTTAGGGGGGTGGGGTGATCACAGGTAAAGTTTCTGGAATAAACCTTAGCTCTTGCAGACTTCATAAGCATAAAAAATAAATGTAACTTCAGTTGATACTATATAACCTAGTTGTTTTTAGGGAAAAAGAACTTAATTCAGATGTAGAGAATTTATCAACTGAAGCTTTGTTTCCTCTTCAGGAGATGATTGAAGAACTTCAGAAGCGTTGTATCCATTTGGAGTACCCCTTGCTGGCAGAATATGATTTCAGAAATGATTCTGTGAATCCTGATATTAACATAGATCTGAAACCTACTGCTGTCCTCAGGCCCTATCAAGAGAAAAGCCTAAGGAAGATGTTTGGGAATGGACGAGCCAGGTCTGGTGTTATTGTCTTGCCATGTGGTAAGTTTCTGTGTTGGTACTTAAACAATTTGTTCTTTATTTGCCTGTGGTAAAGTGAATTCCACAGATGACAGCTGCCTGGATTTCAGACAGCAGCAGTGACTGTTCTGGTCGCAGTGTGCAGAGTCCTGGTGGGTTTTAGTGAGCAGGTGGCGAGGCTGTGCTGAGGGAGAGCTGGGTCACAGAGCTGTCCGTGTCCCAGCAGGGACTGCGGAGTTGGGGGGCTGCTGTGGTGCCTTCCCATTGCCAGTCGTGCTTCCACTGTGCCCTCTGCCACCTCTGCTCATCTTCCTGTGAAATGTAAAGCTGTTGGCATTGGAATTTGTTCCTTGGTTGGGATGGGAGACTGGGGAGAGCTGGGAATACAAAGGTGGCATAAAGGGGCGTCCAAGGAAGAAAAGAGCTTGCGTGCATGAGTGCTGGGCAGGGGTGTTTGAGGAGGAAATGAGGAACATGCAGACTGAGACAACCTACAGAAAAGAGGGGAAAAGGGAGCAAACAGGAGGCTGTGTGCCAGTGCCCCCAGCATTGGAGGAGGAGGAGGCACATGGGAGATACGGCAAGGGCCTGAGAGTGCGTAAGGGGTGCTGGCGTGTGAAGGATGGGAAGATTTACGGACATGCTTTGTGGGGGAACGTGCATAACTGGCAGGGACAGAGGAATAGATCGCCCTTAGGGAAGCTTTCTGTAGCCACCTGTAATTTAACATTCTTTTGAAATTAAAAAGCATTAAAATGATTGCTTCTAATTGTCAAAGCCATTGTTTACAATTATTTTCTTGAGGAAATACAGTTGTGTTTAGTAG
This sequence comes from Monarcha castaneiventris obscurior, assembly GCA_026261815.1. Taxonomy (NCBI): domain Eukaryota; kingdom Metazoa; phylum Chordata; class Aves; order Passeriformes; family Monarchidae; genus Monarcha; species Monarcha castaneiventris. Next base: position 8,396,763 of record JAMPIT010000467.1, read on the forward strand.
ACAATCCAGCTGGTTTTTTAAGAAGCAAATACTTGATCTCTTTAAGACTGTTGTAGCAAAGAAACGGCAAAGAATTTGCCCTTACATGAGTCCATATTCTCTCACAGAATGCTCTTTTGTTTTGTTTCCCTCCTGCTCCAGTGGTGTCTGAGCCATGGCTAATGAGTGTCACCCTCGTGCCCTGCAGGTGCTGGCAAGTCCCTGGTGGGAGTGACGGCTGCGTGCACCGTGCGCAAGCGGTGCCTGGTGCTGGGGAACTCGGCCGTGTCCGTGGAGCAGTGGAAGGCCCAGTTCAAGATGTGGTCCACCATTGATGACAGCCAGATCTGTCGCTTCACGTCTGATGCCAAAGACAAGCCCATTGGCTGCTCTGTTGCCATCAGCACGTATTCCATGTTGGGGCACACGACAAAAAGGTCCTGGGAAGCAGAAAGAGTAATGGAGTGGCTTAAAAGTCAAGAGTGGGGCCTTATGATACTGGATGAAGTCCATACCATTCCTGGTAAGGAAAGGGTGTGCAAACCTTCCATGTTGCACATGTTGTTAATGTCTCTCTATTCTTTAGAAGTGGTGTTTTTTTGCTCTTCTTCTCATGATTAATGGAATGAGTAAACCCATGGTTCAGGGTTTTGAGACAAGTAAACTGCCTTGTTCTACTTTTTTTTTTTTCACGATGCTACATAGTTCAGCTGACCACTAGTTTTCTGAAACTCTTGAAATGAGACAGTGTTTTTTCTGTAATGGCAGTGTAAAGTACAAGTTCCTCTGTGTAGGTTGATAAAGTGCTCTTAAAATACCTGAATTACATTTGCATAATTTTGCTGCAGACACATTTAACAGAAGAGGAATTCATCTGCCTTCTTCTCTTAGATGCAGTGGCACTTCAGGCCAGCTTTTAATATCTATGAGTGTGATTGCCATCCAGAAATAGCTGTTGTCTTTGAAATTGCCACATAATTGAGATCTATACTACCAGAAAGTAATAATGTAGTATTAAAGCATCTGTGGAATAATCCTGGATAAAAATACCACCCAGGATTCTGCTGGCTGTTCTTCCTTATTCTCATTTGAATATAATTTGGTATCTACAGAAGTAATGGATTTCAGAAGTAGACCTTGGTGATTAATTGCCATTTTATCAAAGTAGCACAATGCTGGCACTGTTCTGTCACTTTTGTTCTCACTTGGTTTTATAGAAACGAAGGTATAGCAACTCCTCTGTGATCTCTAGCAATACTGCAGATGAGTAATTCTGCCATATCCTGCTGGTCCTGACTGGCAGTCAGCCAAGAGTCCTTGTGTCATAATTCTTTCTAGGAAATAGTACAGACCTAAACCAAGCCATGTGATCTCTGAATATACTAATTTTCTCTTGGGGAATGGGAAATAATAAAGATGCCAGAAGGTTTACTGGGATTTTCAGAGTACACTTGACAATACAGACTAAAGCTGTAATCACTGTGAAGTTTTGCTGTAACACAGATTTGTTAGGAGTGTATGTGGAATGGGGTACAATTTCCCAATGCTGTGCTTGCCTTATGTTCAGGAGTTGATGAAAATGTCTTTTAAAGTTGCAGTATTTATCTTCTAAAACCATTCAGGAAAGTTAACAAAAAATTTGTCTTGGATTTCTTAGCAAAAATGTTCAGACGTGTGCTCACTATTGTACAAGCTCACTGTAAGCTGGGGCTGACTGCTACCCTGGTCAGAGAGGATGATAAAATTGTTGACCTGAACTTCCTGATCGGACCAAAGCTCTATGAAGCCAACTGGATGGAGCTGCAGAACAGTGGCTACATCGCTAAAGTCCAGTGTGCTGAGGTGATGCTCTGCTTTTTGGTACTACTAGTGTTTATTTAGTATGCTTATAACTTTGAGAAAAATTCTTGCAGCTCTTAAAACAAAGCATGATAACAGAAGTTTAAAAAAAACGTAAGAAAACACCTGTTTATTTCAAGCCTGAACATATGAGGATGAAACTTGAAAACGTAGGACTGGATCTCAGCATTCTTTCCAGTTTAATGGTGTGACCTGTTCTTTCCAGCACAGGGGTGAGAGGTAAATCTGGTTTCAAAAGAAGTGAAAATCTTTCACACAGGCACATTAGAATGTTAAAGTAATCTTTCTGGGTCAGATGGAAAGTGTAACTCAGTGTATTGTCTCTGATAATTCACATGGAGGATACCTAGGGAAGAGTATAAATTTCTCCAGGCTCTCTGTTATTTAGAAGGTTTCTATGTAAGCATTAGTGGATTGCTTTTTCATGAACTTGTCTGATCTCCTGTTGAACAGAAGTAGTTTTAGCAGCTGCAGTGTGTTACAGTAGAGTTCTACAAAAGTTTCTTGTCTGTTTGGGGTTTTTTTCTCCGTTGTTTGTGGGGATTTTCTGTCTTTGTTTGCTGGTTTGGGGTGTTTTTGTCTTTTTTTGTTGTGGTGTTTATGGTGTTTATTAATGTGGTGGTTTATTTTAAGCCTGTCTTGGTAATTCCGTGCAATTCTCCCTAGCTCTGGTAGTGGAAAAAAAGATGCAGATCAGCTGTTCTCCTCTTGACCACTGTGCAAACTGGAGGTTGTAGAAGAAAAAAAACCCCACTGTTTTGAACTCATAGAATGCAAGTGAAAGGCACCTGGCAAATAACTGTTGAAGGGAGAGTAACCAGTCCTCAAATTCAGATTTGCATTTAGGCACTTTGGTTAGTTCTGCCTTGCAAGTGTAATTCTCAGTCCCTGAATGGCCTTTTAGTCATTGAAAAATTAAGCATGGGCTACCTTTTGTTCTGAGCAATGGGAAAATCCTGCAAGTTTATCTTCCTTAGGCCAGTTTTGGACTAACATTCGATGACTCTACCAAAAGCAAAGAATAAAAAAGCCCAGTATTGATGGCTGATAAATGATGAGTCCATTTTGTGCACAACTGCTCTGCAGATTTGTTTGGATTTTCTTGGTACCTGTCAAGGAGTAGCGTCATTAATCAACTTGGCTCATCCCCCACAGCCAGGAAGGGTGTCTGGCTCACTCTTTAAGAGCAGTTCTTTCCAGGTGGCCAGAGAGAGCAGTGATGTCTTATAGGGCAGGTCATGGTCCTTGCAGGTGCTGCTCTTCCACTGCTCTAAAAGAGAATGAGCATCACAGTTAAAAAAGTTATTCACAGTTTAAAAAAAGACAACAAACCTGTTCTTTACCTGTTCTTTCAGAGTTTTTTTAATTTACAAATAATCCCTTTCTGAGCAGCCATCTTAAGTCTTTGGATTGGAGTGCATGTCTTGCAAAATGTAAAAATATCATTGGGGTGAGAAGTAGATCTTACCCATTTCCTAATCCAGAAGAGAGTGCAAATATGAAATAAATGGGCTTGCCATGTATTCAGAGAGGCATTGAGCAATAGATGAAATTTTTTACTGTAGTCAAATACTCAGTATTCCTATCTCATTGTCACTTTGATGTGATTGTCGTCTGATTCAAGGGTTTTAAATCTTTCATGTAGACAGCACACAATAACAACTGAGCCTATTCAGTGCATGAATTTATTTTTAATGTAGTCAGAGGATAACAAAAGCATCATCTGGCATTTAACTCACTGGAAAAAATATTTTGAAACAAAAAATGAGTTCTTATCAGTACAGAACAATTCATGTTGTTTAAATAAACTCCTGTAAATTGTCGCTAACTTCCTTAGCTGAATGGTATGAAAGAGGCTTTTCTCTGCAGTATTTCATTAATTTCTACTGTGCAATGGACATTAGGGAATAACACATGTACAGCAGAGTGAATGTTTCCTAAATCACATGCCCTGTGGATAATGTCATGCATTTTCAATAGTGTCATTTCATTTGCTTAAACTTCATAATGTCTTTTTTTCATGCTACAGTAGAAAAAATAAGCCTAGACTTACTGAAGTACTATGGTAGTTATTTACATAATAAAAGAACTGCTTAGGGATGTCTGTTGAAAACTTCTAATCAATCCTAGTGTTTTGGAAGTTCCAGACTCAATAGCTGTTAAAATAAAGGTCACTCCTATGTGAGTATATGAAGAAAGATGGGTGAATTTGTTCTGTAATGAAGACAAAGTATGTCTCAGCTTTCAGAATATGGATGAAAATGAGTCTTTATTGGAAAACGCTTTGACTGCCGTGAAAGGGAGACTACACAGTTCATTCCATTAATTACTGCTTTGTAAAAACTAGTAACATTCAGTAAATTATTTAAGTGTGAACATAAAGGAACTATCTTTCCATCTTGTTCCAGTCCCCCTGCCTATTTCTATCATGGATCTCAATGCCAGAGCATAACACCGAAATGTTGATGAGGTTAAAAAGGTTTTAGCAGTGCAGGAAACTTCACTGACTGGTAGCTTTCATTTTGCTACAGAAATTACTTTGTTAAAATCTGTGGCCTGCACTATACAGGAAGTCCTAATGCATTATCATCCCCCAATATCTTTTCAATTCCCACTGGGATTAAATAAGTAAATAACGGAGTGTTACTTTGTCTATGTGTGTATTTTCTAATTGTAGGTCTGGTGCCCAATGTCACCTGAATTTTACAGAGAATATGTAGCTATCAAAACAAAGAAAAGGATACTGCTCTACACCATGAACCCAAATAAATTCAGAGCCTGTCAGTTCCTGATTAAGTTTCATGAGCGACGGAATGATAAAATCATCGTCTTTGCTGACAACGTGTTTGCACTGAAGGAATATGCAGTCAGACTTGGGAAGTAAGTGTTCAGTACCAGTGATGGCACCATTGTTTTCCTCCTTCCATGACAATTTCCTTGCAATCTCACAGCTTTCAGTAGTCTTTGGTATTTTTTGTAATGCTGTAACTCCAGTCCACCTGCATAAAAAGCTCAGGAGGGTATTTTGGGATGAACCTTATTGGCACTGTAACATGATTTCGGTGTTTGAAAAGGGCCGCTGTTTAGCATTTGTTTCAGAAAAGTATACACCCAAGATTTCTGTGGAAGATTTAGTATTTTATGTTATTTAAGTTATTTTATTTTATTTGTATTAGTAAAAGCCAGTGGAAAAATGACGGGCTTTTAGAAATATCACTATTTCTTTAATGGATGGTAGCTTCCCCTGTCTCTCTGAGACAAAGGTTTTCAAATATATACACTCTGGATCTTTCAAGATGTTCTGAGACCCAGGGCCTCCCTCTTCAGGTTCTCAAAAGGACTTACCCTTGTCTAAAAAAAACTAAGATAAGCTTTTTTGGGATCTGTGCTGTGTTAATGCATTACCTAGAACTGCAGAAATTGTTTGATAGACTAAAGGATGTTTCTCCCCAGAGCTCCTTGGGGTTACCTTAAATGACTGTAACATGAGTGCAGTTACGGGAGGCTGTGCAAACAGATTTTAATGAAGGGTCAGCATCAGTCTGGTGGTAGGATTTGGGGAGGGGTGATGGGGGAGAGTTTGTCAGGGTCAGGCATAGAGCTGTTATTGGGAAACATTACCATATAAGCTGTGCTTGTCCTTTCTTTGACAAGCCCAAATAACGTCTTGCTTGCTGGAAGCTGTGGGGCATTTTGATGGTGTATGATTTCATGTCTAGGAATTTCAGCAGTACTCCTTAGCAAAACCACAAACAAGCCTTACACTTTCCGAAATTCATGATCAGCTCTGACTACAGTTTAAGGGCTGTGTTGTGCTGGCATGCTGTGACATTAAATAGCAAGCAGAGCTAATGGTGCTGGATGAATTCCAACACCCGTGGTCTCTTTCATCATTTTTTTAAACTGTCTGGACAGAGATTAGCTGTAATGATGCCTCTGGAATGTCTCTAGAGCTGTTCAGTGCACCACAGACAAAGCCTTTAGCACAGGCGATGCTGGGAGGGGGGGATGCTGTGGAGCACAGCAGGTGTAAGTGGTGTAGATGCTGTGGAAGCGTGGCAGGAAAACCAGTTGAAGAAATAGTAGGTGGCCCCTTTTTATGTTTTGGCGTGCATTCTGTGTTTCTCGCATCATGTATGGAGCTCCAGATTATCCAGCTGCCACTATTAGAAAGAAAGGAGGCTTGCAGTGCTGGACAAAGGTGAAGGAGCCTTTGTTTTACAAAACCAGAGAGTTTTGTATCAGTTTGCTGTGAGCAGGCTAAACCAAAGGGTGCTGTTAGTTTGTGCAGGACAGGAATTCCGTGTGTGGAGGAAAGAACAGCCCAGTGGGTACAGCAGGAGTGCTGTGGCTGTGTGCCCAGCAGCAGCACAGCTCCCACTGCCCTTCTGACTGCCTGACCGAAGTGTGGGGTGGGTGGGCTCCCAGATGGGGGGGAGAGGTGGCCACAGTCTGGCTGCCTCCTCCCTTAACGCCCTTGCCCCTGGTAGTGGGGAACTATCAGGGGAGGACCATGCACTTGACAGGAATTATTTTGACTGCAGTTTTGGGGCCGTAGAATCCAAATTTGCTTAGCCAGCTTTCCCTCTGTCATGAGTCTGCCATCCAGTATAGCATAGCTCATGTGCTGACTGGTTTTACTGGTGTTAGGAGTACGTTTAAATCACTGTTTCTGAAGGACTGTGCCTTTGTGGTTTTGTTAGTTATGCCAGTTAATGGGAGAGGAATCTGTCTTTGCAAATCCCTCAAGTGTCTTTTTGCAGTAAGGAAAATGAGTCATTAAAATAAGAATCCATTTAGCACTTAATGTTCTAGATTCAGAAAAGTACTCAGGAATGTCAATGAATTACTGTCAAGTAGGATCAGGGCAAGTTAAAATGAAGGATTGATAGCCAGGAGTTCAGGATTATTCTGTTCTTAATACAAAATATGTTTGAATGCTTTCTTCATGGTCTTAAGAAAAGGAAGGCTCAAAAATGCTATAGTTTCAGTTTAAATCTGCATTTAACTTCACAATTTAAATACGAAAAGAAATTTAAAGTAAGAGTTAAAATATTACTGAATGCTACTAATTGAATGATGATGGTATTTTTTCAGAGTTGACTCATTTGCCACTTTCATTTTTTCATTTTCATCTCTGAAAGTCTGCTTAAATACACTAAATACAGGAATTAGAGATGACTGGGATTGTTTGATAAAAACCCTAGAATAAAGTTGGTAGTAAAGAAAGCAAGAGGAGCCAGTGCACAGAAATTAGTTGATAAGAATAGAAAACCTTAGTCCTGCGCACGGCCATGTTTATGTTCAGCTACCATTCGTGTATGTGCAATATTAAATGAAAAATTTGAGCTTGGTTCCTTGTGTTAGAAATAATTTATTGAAACGTGAGCAAAACAGTAACTGGAAAACTTGACTCCCATTGTTTGGAGATGCTTGGTAAACCAGCATTTGGAAAATTAGTGCAACAGATGACAAAGCAGTGGCTGTGCTGTCCTGCATGTCTCTCGCTGGTTTTGTGTGGACTTCGCGCTTTCTAGCTTTTTGGTTTTTTAACTCTGCTTAGGCAGGTATAAAACAGCCAGACCCTGGAAAATTCATTGCAGTCCAAGTTATTCATGAAGTCTGTGGGTGACTGAGAGTTTGTGTGAGCCTTCAGGATTGAGACATTAAATCTTCCATGTGATTCATTGTCAAACATTAGAAACTGTCGGTGAAATACCTCTGTGAGCTGCTCATGGAATATTGGGGGCCTTTTTCTCATTTCAGTAGGCTCAGAAGGTATTAGAAGGGGCAAGAGGTTAGCTTTAAAAGCAAAAATCATTTTCCCAGAACAACACCCAGCAGCCCATTTGTGACACCCAGCATATCCTTGATAGAGAAACCTGGATTTTCGAGTATTTAAATAGGGAGCAAAGGTTGCAGCTGTCAATGTGCTAACTCAGTACATTTGAGGAGAAAAAATCTCTTTATTTTAACAGCTGCCTTCAGCCTTTCATGTAGGCTTAGCAAACATATTCAGTCTGTTGATATACAGCTTCATTGGTGCACGTAATTGCAGAACATTTGTGATTGTCAGAATTACTTTCTGGCTTGCTGGGTTGCTGCAGAGGGTTCCACAAACCCCTGGGCAGCTGCCATGAAGAGCCAAACAAGCTAAAAGTAAACTGAAATCTGTACCAGCATCTGGTTTGTTTTCATATCTGGTTAAATGCGTACAGCACTCCCTGCCATGGTGCCTCGTAAGAAATGAGTGAGAAATCTTGAATTTGTTTCATTTGCAAATGTTGTGTTCTTTTCAGACCCTATATCTATGGTCCTACTGCACAAGGGGAAAGAATGCAAATTCTGCAAAACTTCAAGCACAATCCAAAAATCAACACTATTTTCATTTCCAAGGTGAGTGAGTACATTCACTGTGTCCTTATGCCTTCACAGTGAACTTTAAAGAGTCAGCTGCACATGCATGGTGTGCATTTGACATCTTCATATCGCAGCTCACAAGGAAAGCTGTGCTTTGTGTTTAGTGTTGGCTGGGGAAATGTGGAAGTAAGAGACTGCTCAGAGGGTGCTGCTCTGTTGCAGGTAGGGGACACATCCTTTGATCTGCCTGAAGCCAATGTTCTCATTCAGATTTCATCCCATGGTGGGTCGCGAAGGCAGGAGGCTCAAAGACTGGGACGAGTGCTGAGAGCCAAAAAAGGTAAAGGAGGTGGTGGCTGGGCTCTGGGCCTTGGATCATGTATCCTAGAGCAGCAGAAACTGGATGTTCATGAGGTATCTTTATACTGGCCTTGGATTATGTTTTAGTCAAAAAGAATATACCTATATATAGTATATATGTGAATGAAAATGAAGCATCTTCTGGGTCAGTGAATTTAGTGATGAGAAAACTTCCAAAGGACAAAAAAAGCTGAAAGAAAACTGACTTTTTGTTCTTTGGCAGTTCTCTCACTTTTTCATTCCTTAATATTTCCTTCAACATGAAATTGTTTGTAAAGAATCACAGTATTACTCTAACAAGCAAGCCTGTAGAAATCAGTTTTTTGATATTGCAGACTACTTGCTTTTAAAAATTGGATTTGGTTTTTGGCCAGCATGTTTTTGTAAAACATGGCCAAAGGAATTTTTTTTTGTTTAGAAAAATTATTCTTAAAATACTTTCTACTCAGACTTAAGCTCTGCACACACTTATTTTATGTGCAGTTTGGGCTTGTTACAGGTGAGGCTTTGTTTGGAAATGCAAACAAAACCCATGTTAGTGAATTGACAAAGTCTTGGTGAAACCCTGGATTTTAAAAGAGAACCCTGTTACCAGAGCAACAGACCTTAAGGACTGGAAGTGTAAAAAGATAATTTATACACAGCCTGGTATATGCTGGTCTTCAGATAGTCCTATGAATTCTTAGCTAAGTATCTTTGTCTCACTTCTTAAATTCAAAACCATTGCAAATTCTAGTTTACATGGATAAAACTTTGTCTCTTTCTGTTGAACTTTTTTGACACGCGCAGCAACCTTGTTCTTGGCTTTTCACTTCTTATTGACATAATAGACTTAAAACCAATTTTATCTTTCACCTTGCCTAGCAGAATAAGGCAGCAGATTCTTCTTAGAGCACGATTGTGTTAGTCTACATTTCCTTTACTGTTTTTGTCTTTTCACCTATCCTCAAGTTACTAAGAACAAAAGTAGGAGTTTCCATGGTGTGTCAGTTTATGCAAGGTCTGGGTGCAGCTAAACAGTGCAAATAGTTTTTGTGGGGACAATTTAAACACCTGTTTTCAGTATTTATTCCATTGTTCTCTGTTGCAGTGTTCCAAATGGAACTAATCACTGAGTGCTTTGTCTCCTAGGCATGGTTGCAGAGGAATACAATGCCTTTTTTTACTCCCTCGTGTCCCAAGACACTCAGGAAATGGCATATTCAACGAAACGACAACGGTTTCTTGTAGATCAAGGTTATAGCTTCAAGGTAACTTGTCACTTCTATTTATTATGCTTGGGACCTAAGAATGTAATTTTCATATTGTTTAATGTTAGTATTTGGTCCAGTACTTGAGAATGCCAGTTGTGGAATGCATTAATGAAGGTTTTTCTCACAAGTGGAACTGCTCCGGTATTGTTTTATCATCTGTATTGTTGTGAGGGCAGATACAGGTAGCTTTGTACAGCTTCTAGACAGGTAAGTGTTGTAACTTCAGAGCAGGCACCCTGCAGAGTGCAGTGCATGGTCCTTCATGGTTGGTTTGTGTTTGTGCTGTTCAGTTGTCCATCTGTGCAGGCCTCCCATTATACATTATCACACTGGCTCTGCATAAGCAGTGTTGGGTGTTCTGGTCAGAGTGGGCAGCAGCAGTTTAGACTTGAAAAACGTAAGAAGTGACAAATAAGTGCCTAAGAGCTCCAGTCTCATACCAGTATTTCACTATGTTGTCATCTTCCAAACATAACATCTCATTTCACCAAAGCTGCTCTATATTATAGATTTAATGGTGTATCTCATTTATTTTTCTTTTAATGCATGGACTGCCCCATATGCTCATCTGTTGGGCTGCTAAAGGCAGCAGAGTATCATAATAGCTCTTGGGTTTAGGTAAATTATTCCTTTACAAAACTGGAACTTACTGCTCTGATTAGAAGCCCTCCCAATGAGAAGCATTGATGAGGAGAATAAAAGATAAGGCTCCCACATCTGGCTGTTGAAGAGCTTGTCTGTGTGAGGCACCAGTACAGGATATCCCCCTGAACTGCTGGGCTGGAGTAAATCAGTGCTCTGGAAAGAGCAGTCCATTAAAGAGCTCTTTAGAAACAGACAAGGCACAGTCTTTGTAGGTGAAAACTTTGTTCCCCTTTGTAGTGAGTCTGTTCTTCTGACAAAGTTGTAGATCAGCACTAAGCTGCAACTAATTGCAGCAAATGCATCTATATGGCTATAGCCAGGAAGATAAGAGCAATCCCTTTACTTATATTTGAATGCCTTGGATTCTAAAACTAAGAAAGAGGTTAAAAGAGAGGGATTTCATTTTGCAGGGAAGGAGCTCTTAGTCCTAGGAGCTTTGGTGTAATGTGGGACAAAAGCAGTGCAAGTGGCCAGCCGAGTATCTGGAGCAACATTTTTGCTGACCAGTACTGGAATGTTCTTTATTTGCAGATTAGAAACAAAACATTAGAATATCTATTTTCTTCTGTTTGCCAAACTTCGTCATAGCTGGCATCAAAGAATAATAGAGCTGAAAAAACATCCAAAAAACCATCTATTGTGTTTTTTCATTCCAAGCAAGGATGAACTATGTGTATGTCATTCCCAGCACGTCTGCCTTCTTAGTCTTTCAAATATGGAGACTCTACCTCTTCTTTAGGTAATTATTTCGATGCTAAAGTCTTTTCCTTCAGAATTTGTGTTCCTAAATAACTAAAACTTCATTACTAGTTTAAAGGGGTAACAGTTTTCACTTTTTGTTTAGGACTTACTTTCTTCTTGCCTTCTCTCAATAGCTCCATTCTCTGCCTGTCATTAAAAAGAGAACTGGAGTAATACGTTTTTGCTAAATCCACATATCTTGTCTTTGCTTCTTAAATATCAGCCTTATTACAATTTACTGCTTGGAGTGTACTGTTAGCTGAATTTTAAACCAGTGGCAGAAGAACTCTGGATATTAAAGAATTGGTGATAACTTCAAACAGGGCATCAGTTGGACAGCTTAAAAGATGATGCAGTGGGAATTCTTTCCATTCTATGAATCGTGCTAGTACTGTTTCGCAGCCAGAGCTGGAAACAGGCAAATGTAATTTAAAATTGATTTTCATTACTCCTTTTTGTTTATTTTTGAGATGACCATAGCACATATCCTCCTAAATAAACAAGAAGGAGGACCATAGTGTTCCTATAGCCATGTAGGACAGATTGCTTCCATGAATGGATTCTTCAGGCTCAGACATTTTTTCAGGAAAACATCCTTTTTCAAATTAGAAATTGCCATGAATAACAGCTCACAGCACTGATTATTCATTCCAGTGCTTCCTTACCCCATTTTTTAAAAACAGTACTTGGCAGCTAATATGGATTTGTTTTACCTTTAACTTTATTTACAGTGGTTTTGTGATCTGCTCCAGCTGAGACTGCTGAGGTAATTAGTTTATAATTGTATTGACTCAAGAGGTAAGCAGAAAAGATGAGGAGGGGAAACACTACATAATCAATGGCTGAATTAGAATGTCTTTCTCAAAACCTTGTCAAGTTGGGAACAGTGGGAAAACTCATTGTTATGTATAAACATATGCTTACAGAATGCATTTAACTACAGGGAAAATCCTTGTGAAATTTTCAAAATACCTCTAGTTAAAGTAAGCTGCCTGTTGCGAAGCTTTATAACAGAAGCTTGAGATCTTTTCAGTTCTTCAGAAGTGGAGGTTTGTCAGCTGGTGGAGCCCTTGGCTCTGCATTGCCAGTAGGTCACATGTGCCCTGCACCCACAGTTACCAGATGAGTTACTGAGAATTGCAAGGAGCACAAACTTAACTGAAGTTACCCAGTGTCTAAGTACTCAAAAGCTGAAGAGTCCTTTTGCTCTGCTGCTGATGCTCTGTTGCAGGTTGCTGCACTGTCTCTCAACAGCTGTACCTCTCAATTTGTTAGGGCTTTTTCCCCATTGTCCTGAATGCTTTTTGTTAAAATTCTCAGTCTGCAGAGCTAGTGGGTTATTTTTGTTAAATATAAAGTACTGGTTCTTAAACTAGACACATCTAGAGCCTTCAGCATGACACTAACTTTGCAGTAAGCTGAATACATATCTGAGTTATATGTGCTTTGGTGAAGTTCTTGGTCAAGCTCGTATAAACAGTGTTTTGCTGACATCCTCTCCCCAGAGATTTTCTTTCTTCTTTCTCATTTCCCCCCGCCCAAAGGTTTGTCTTCTGCATTTCCAGCTAGAATGTAACAAGAGAGGTGTGTGTATGTAAATGTACATCACTTACATATAAAATCTTGCTGTCTGCTATCTGTAGTGTGAAGTTGTTCTAACCATTAATAAAAGTTGAAGGCAGTTCCAACAGGATATGGAATCAGAAATCCTTGTCTTGGCTTTGAATAGCTAACAGTGAGGAGGAAGAGCCCTCACCTTGTAGTGTGCTCTGTTTCTTAGGTAATCACAAAGCTGGCAGGCATGGAAGAGGAAGAACTTTCGTTTTCAACCAAAGAAGAACAGCAGCAGCTTCTCCAGAAAGTCCTGCAAGCATCTGACCTGGATGCTGAGGAGGAAGTAGTTGCTGGAGAATATGGTTCAAAGTCAGCTCAGGTAATGAAGAATTCTTTGAAAAGGGTGACCACAGGTGGGACAGAACTGGATCATTTCACTTCCATCCAATTCTAAATGTGATGTTGTCATTGATGACCTGGTATCTTTGTGAAACATTAGAGAACAGATTTATTTTTCTAATCTGCATTAGCCTTTAGCTATTGGAATAATTCACTTTTTGGGCACTTGGAAGAAATTAGACATGTAATTTGTGTCTTTCTCCATCATATTTGAAAGAGAAGGTAACAGATCTATTGTTCCAGATTTTGAAGTTGATCTCCTAAGTGACATGCAGTGAAAATACTTTGAAAACCTCTGGTCACACACTGAGCATGTACTTACACTCCTTGTACTTGCAGGTGTCCCGTCGCACAGGCACCATGAGCTCCATGTCGGGAGCAGATGATACAGTGTACATGGAATACCACTCCTCACGGAGCAAGGCGTCTTCCAACAAACACATCCACCCCCTGTTCAAACGCTTCCGGAAGTGACACCTTCACGTGGGCGTTTTGTTCAAACTGTGGATCCACGTCTTTGTTCCTGTAGCTGAAAAGATGGAGTTGAAATTTATGACAGGTCCTTTTTTAAAAGACCTCTTTATAGGCATCTGTATAGCCACATATTTACTTACCTATGTATGTGCTCTTATAGGTGAATGGGAAAACAAAGAAGGAACTAAATCTTACCATGAAAATATTTTTAAAAACTTTAAGATACAAATACGTCACAGCACATACTTTTTTGTGTGGCACTGGCTCCTTGGCGTATGCCCTCATTTCCTCATCCCCAGAGGGCAGAAGCATACAGGCCACTTGGTTCAAGAGAAGTACTTGTCTGGTTTTCAGGGTAATTAATAGATTTTATTTTTATCAGCTGAAGATCCTTTTTCAGAAGGGTCCTGAAAAGGTTTTGTAAATGAAGTTTGTACTGATGTTTGAAATATTATTTATCTGATTATTGTGTCTGCTCAACAATATACTGTTTTTCAAAATGTTTAAATAAAATCATTCAGTGAGCTGAACGAATCCCAGGAGGAGCACTTTACATTATATTTTTAAACCGAGAGCTAATTTATACTTGTGACTTAACCTGTATTAAAATTCTAACAAATTGGTCAGAAATATTTTAGAGTTTGAAGACAAGACGAAATAGGGACTCTGTCTCCAAAGTAAACTCAAGGAAAGCATTAGTAGTAAATACAAATAAATTCTGTGCTCGTTTTCCTCATTTTTCTTGCTACTGTTGAGAAGTTGCGCAAATAAAAGCTCTTTCTCTTTTTGTTTATTTATTAACCATGCAATAAAACCTTCGTAACTGCTAAACAGTGCACTGTCACCACAGAAGTTATTACCGAATCAAAAAGCATTTTGACTTCTCACAAGGTGAATTTGGAAGAATGTGTGAAGGAAGGAAAGATTGCTGAGTTTGGTTTTTTTTCGATGAAGGCTGCAGTATAATTCTAGAAGATTATAGGAGAAATGGTGGTGGTTTGTGGCAGAAGAATGCTTTCTAAATAACATCTGGTTAATAATGTAACACGCTGCTTGGTGTTGTATTAAGAGGTGTTATTTCACTGTAGAGTTTTAGCTGTTGCTTCAAAATAGGTTGGTGTAAATCTTTACCATACTGTTAGGAGCATGCATGGTACAACTATCCTGGCTGTATGACAAATGTGCTTCAGAAGAATACTGAATTCTGTTTCCTACTAGCATGAATTCACAAATTGAGACTAGAAATATTGGAAGCATAATTGAGAACAGATGGTGCTTGGTTTTGGTCTGTTATCAGAATCAGGTAATTCTTAAAAATTGAACTGATCTGCTTCAGTTTAAACTTTGTTTAGGCTCTGGGTCTTACCCTGTATTACTTGGTTCTTTTGTGCTGAGTCTTTTGCCTCAAAACCTGGAACCAGCCATGGCAGTGCTTGAGTGACTTACATAGAAGAGATAATTGTGCAGTACTCTGGTGCTGATTTCCTCTCCCCAGTTTAAAGGACTATTTACTTCTGATAGTAGTTTGGACCAGCTCTAATGGCAACAGTTAGTAGCAAAATGGTAATTTAGCATAATAGGAGGGGGCCGTGACAGAGGTTTGTCTGAGCAAGTCAGGCAGTGTCCCTCTGCGTAATTTTCTCTTAAAAAGCTTTATGAATTGCTTTGAAACTACTCTTCACTCTTCATAAAGTTGAAAAACACAACGATGTACTAAATGCAAATGGCTTAATACTGATTCCCGTAATTGTGGAATTACTAGTAGTAGCTGGATTTAGGACAGTGCTGTAGTTCTTGTGTAGGAAATCGTGATTACTTAGAAGAGTGAGATCATTAATGTCTGTGTGGGATGCAGTACATTCAGCATCAAGTAAAGCATAATAATTCTACGAGGCATAAATGACTCCATGCATCAGTGATAGCATCTTGGTATTCAAACTTTAGAGTTCATTACTTTGATATGATTAAGTACAGTAATTACTGCCTGCTGTTAGTGCAGGCTGTAGCAGCAAGTGGCAGACTGGTGAATTTACTCTCTAGAGCACGTGGCAGCGCCTGTACCATAACGGGGTCAGTCAGCTCTGCTTTCTGGGCAGCTCGGTCACTGAGGAACTGCTGGCTTCTGGGCCTTTCTGTCCTGCTGGCCCCTCATTACTCCTGCACTCTGGCAGTGCACCCAAGGGTCACAGCTCCAGATCTGCAATCCCAGCCCTCTAGGAAACTGAACTGTCCACGAAAGAACATAGTGTGGCAGAACTGTGATTCAGATTGTGTGATCCCAGAGGCAGTTGAACTCAGGGGTAAATTATTTCTTGGAAGTCTGTGGATAGAGGAGGTGTGATTTTCTTGGATGTAATTCAGGTTTCCTTGCTGGAAGCAAAGCTTTTTCTCTGCTCCCTGGCCAGTCTGAATTCCATACTGAGGAGACTTAATCTTCTTCAGGAATTGTCCTTTTTTAATATTTGCTGTCTGTGTTTCTGATAGGCTACAATACTGAAGCTTGTGTTTATGGGCCCTTCCTTTTTGTGGCAAACCAGCAAGTGTCCGTATGAAGATGTTAATGCCTGAAGGGTGCTGCTGTTACTCATTAAAACAGCCTTCTAGGCTAAAAGGGCGCAGTGATGATGGGGTGGTAATTTCACAGCGTTACAGCTCACCAAAGCACCAAACTACAGCCAGTTTCTGTTTCTCTGGCTCCTTATGCCCTCCTGATGGCCATTTTTCGTAATGCCATACTTTGTGTTTAAAAACTCTGGACTTCAAGGCAAGTGGTTCTTAGCCTAACTTGGTGTCATATGCTCCAAGAGGCACAGGGCAAGGATCTAAATCTATGAGAAGCCCGCAAGTAGAGCTGAATTCTTTACTGTTGATTCATGGGGGTTTCTTTAAGGGTTGAAGAGTCAGTCACCCACAGTGGCATTGGATTGCGTGTTCTGATTTAAATATCTTCTTTCTGTACAATATTCAATCAGTATTTAGCCTGTTAAGTTCAAATTTGTCCTGTTTTCAGGAAAAAAACCTTAGAATTCAGAAAGCATTTAAAATTCAAAAGAAGTAACTTAACAACGTGAAAGGATCTTTCAGAAGATGGGTTTGAGGACAGTCAGAAAAGGCAAAAATTACGACTGTGTGGCTTTTTCAGTGAAAAGGTTTTAAACTACACTGAAATTTTTTGCTTACGTTTCTGACATTGCAGCCCTTTTTCAGCATTTCTTTGCAAATGTTCTGAAGAGCCTGTGTAGTCTTAGCTGAAGGTGTTACTTGGGCAAAGTTACATGCCTCCTATCAAATATCTTTTACTTCCATAAGTCATAAATGATTTATACTTGTAGCTATCTCAACAGTTATGTAAAACATATAGTACAATATTTATACTGGATATCGTAAAATGATGTTCAGATGATTACAAACCAGATATAGCCAAGACTGTTAAAAGGTGAGAATAATTCTAAGAAAACAGAGTTCCTGGTAAGATGATAATGTAACCATTGACTCTGAATACCAATGTTGTTGACACAAGGAGCTTTGACTGAACTTTGTCAGAGTTCATGCAAAGAGGAGAGCAAGTTTAAATTGGATTTAGAAATAGCTAAACGAAGATAACAGTACAATTAATCAGATCATTAGGGGGTGTAGACTGAGAGAACAGCAGGACTGTGGATTTGAAGACATATTATCCAAAAATAATACATAATCCAAATTATCAATAAGCCAAGTTTAGTTTATACTGTGATCCCGTTACATAGCAAAAGTTAACTAAAACTGAAGCATGTCTGCTGTGAAGGTGCATGTGCTCCAACTTGTTTGAAATAACAAAAGTCCCAACTGACATGTTACATAAAGCATATTTTCAGACTCAAAGGACCAACAGGCTAGTACAAATGTCATTGTTTAAATTTAAAGAACTCTGTGTTTCCAAGTCAGTGTTAAGATGTCTAATAAATGTACGTACTGATAGGTTGTACAAGTAGGAGAAAATATTTATCTTTTAAGTCCCATAAATGTGCTTTGGTTGGTTTGTGCTGATGGCTTACCTCCTCCCTTCTTTATGGTTTGGCGGCTTTATTTGGGTTGGAAGGAGGTTTTGTATAATGGCTGTTACACTCACCATTATTCCTGAGGATTCTGTGGCACTACCACTGGACTTCTGTTACCTGAAACAAGTCTCTGTTCATATTTGGGAGGAAAATGGGACCAGACAATGCCAACCCCTTTTACCACTTTAGGTTACCCTCTAAACCTTTAGCCCTCTGCTGCTCTTTCGAATGTTTGTTGGCTCCTTTCCTTTACTCTTCTTTTCTCTCGTTTCAAGACCATTCTAGGAAACTTACTGCAGTTTCATCTATCTCTTGCCACATAAATTTTGGTGTTTTATGTGCTGTGCCAGGTGAGCTCCCTGCTTCACTGAAATTGCAGATTCTCTGAGTGTTTACATGCTGTTTTTTTAAAATGGGGTCTGTGTTCCAGACCATTTTATAGCAAACAAACAGAAATCTAACAGTGAGTAAACTGAGAAGAAACTCAGTGCAGGTGGGGTTATACAACACAGTTCCTATGCTGGGGCTACTGCTACCTCCAGAAATTCCTCAGTGGAAAAGCAGGTACTGTTCTGGTGAAATCCTTAAAGGATAAAGCTTCTGAAGCTTCTTCAAGTATCCTGGCTAGAAACAGTATGTCCTACAATGATTTTCATGGAGAAGTGGTAACAGGGGAAAATAATGGAGAATTCCAAATATGGAAACCAGAAAGAAGTACACTCAGAGAAAGCTACTACCAGTTGCAAAACCGTAACCTTTACAACATAATGTATCTAAGTTTATCTCACTAGCATATTAACAGCAGCAGATACTTTACCTTAACCATGTATGATTGCAAACTTAAAAAAAAAAAAAAATCAACCATGCTGATAGCTGTGAGCAGGAGTTTCTAGGAAGGGTGCACATATTCCCTCCAGCAATCTAGAAATTACAATAATAATATAATTTTAAAATCTGTGCAACTGTCTCTCTCAAAGCATCTTTAGATAAATATCAAAGAAATAATGTAGCTACGCTACATAGAAACGTGGGAAGGAAAACTCCAGAGGTTCCCTGATGATGTTCTCAGACCTGTTCTTAAAAAGCTCAGTGATAGCAAGTACCTAACATCCTGCGATGCCTTGGCTACCTGGAAAAGTAACCAAGAAATCTGTAGCTGCAAATGAAGCCCATTATTTTCTTTCTTCTCTCTCTGACATGCATCTTTATTTAACAAAATGTAAATATCTGGAGGCTGTTGTCATGGTTGTGGTAGTCATCTTTCCCAGATTAAATAAGTCTCTCAATCTTCTTATGTAATTTTCTAAAACCTTCTCTTTTTCTTTTTTTTCCCTGTTGCTCTTCTCTGGACCCTTTCAAGTATGATGAAGTCCATTCCAAAGACATGATTTTAGCTTAAACCAGCATGTACTTTAATAGATTTTGTTCCTGTAAGATTTTCTGTGGTATCTATAAAGACTGAGGCACCTTTCTAACTTCAGAGTTATTTGTTTCAGTGGAGTTTTCAGTGCCCAAAATAAGCACATACACACAGCGTAATCAGAATATAGCCTCAAAAATCTAAGTAAAGATAAATAAGGAAAACAAAAGCTAATAACTTTGAAGCTTACTAGATTTACTTTTCCAGCAGTTTATTCATAATTCTGTTCTAGAAACGTGGATCTTCCTTGAGATTTTCCTCTGTCCTCAAGTTTTATGTCTGATTCACTTAAAAACCAAAGTAGTCTCTTCCACATCATTTCTGAAACTAATCAACATTTACAGATTATCACTAACACCTTTGGAATTACAGAAAACCACATATGAAAACAACACAAATACTTTTTAAACTGTGCAGACTTCTACGAAAGCTATCACAAGCTGCTTATGGAGTGTATCCTGTCCAAAAGAGAGATCATTCTGCAACACCAATAGCATGTATAATGGGTATAGTTATCTGATTTGAATTATACAAAATACTAAGTTTGTTCTACTCAAGTCTCATCCCAGACCCACCCTTTTCCAGCCCTAGGGGAGGGAGCATTAAATAATGGTCTATGTAAACTGATGCTCATGCAGTAAGAGTTTGGAGAATCACTTTAGGAAACAGTGCCCTCTACTTCTGCGTAAATCTAAATCTCCTTCGGCTAGGGTTCCTCCTACTGTTTGTCCCCGATGCAGAAAGGGAAGACACTGGGCTAAGGAATGCCGTTCTCGCCCTGTTGCAGAGGGTCAGCCCGTAATGTCGGGAAACCGACAGCGGGGGGCGAGCTCGGATGCCCCGCACACTCAAATGGGAAGCACAGCGTCGGCACCCAGCTCGTCCCCGCAACCTCCGGCAGTGCCAGACTGGCCCTCGCCGCCAGCCAGTCGGTGACTCTTGATACAACCTCGGTCCATTTAGTTCCTGCAGGGGTCTGGGGACCTATTGGCAACAATATGCATGCTTTGCTAATTGGACGTTCTTCTACCACTGAACTAGGTCTTTTTGTGCTACCTGGTGTCATCGATTCTGGGTTTGAAGGTGAGATACAAATTATGCTCTGGACACCCATGCCACCTTGCTCTATACCCGCAGGCCAGTGTTTGGCACAGCTTGTTCCATTTTCCAGCACAACCCCGGGCAGAAAAGGTAAGCGCAGCACTGGTGGATTTGGCAGCACTGGCCAGCCTCAAATATTTTGGACAAGTGCTATCACAGCAGCTCAGTGGACCATGGTATGTATTAGAGATCGGAAAAAATTCAAAGGACTTGTTGATACTGGAGCTGACATCTCAATTATTAAAAGCAGTGACTGGCCCGGTGACTGACCCACAGATGACCCTGCCTCGACTCTGACTGGGGTAGGAGGGCTGCAATGCCCCAAAGTGCTCATGTTCTCCTTGCTCTCAGCCCTGGTGGGCAAACTGCCCACATTGTGCCATTCATTGCTCCAGTACCATGCACGCTGCGGGGACGGGATGTCTTGGGCCAATTTGGAACCACTGTAAGCATTGACTCAGATTCATGTAAAGATCTTTTTCATAGGGGCCATTGATTGGCCATTCCAAACACAGATACTGAACATATGTAAACTCACACGGAAAACAAATGACTCTGTGTCTCTTAATGGCCCCTACATCAGGAATGGCTACAAATCCTACAGAAACTCATAGATGAACAGCTATCTCTTGGGAACATACAACCATCCTCTAGCCCTTGGAACACTCCTGTATTCTGCATTCCCAAGAAAAGTGGTAAATGGAGACTGTTACATGACTTGCAGGCAGTAAACATGGGGATTGAGCTGATGGGTGCTTTAAAACCTGGACTTCCCTCTCCAGCAATGATTCCTCTCAAATGATAGACTTAAAAGACTGCTTTTTTACCATTCCCTTGCACCCTGACGATGCACCTCGTTTTGCCTTTTCACTGCTTACCCTAAATCATGCTGAGCCGATGAAAAGGTTTCACTGGACGGTTTTGCCACAAGGCATGTGCAACAGCCTGACTATATGCCAAAGAGTGGTCGACCTTACTCTGCAAAACTGCACAGCACCAAGCACATTGCAGCCCAGGTGGTGATGCCAGGACACCTGGTGAAAGACTGCAGAATGGGATGAAACATGGTACAAAGACCTGAGAAGGATGCATGACTTTCCGGCTTTGGCCTCGCAGCCACAAGAACTAAACACATTAGGGACCTTGCATGCTTTGCTAGGCTTCTACATTGATTATACACCTGACATTTATATGAACAGTGTCAACTTTGACGTCTCCCCTAAAGGTATTTTTAGCAACGCTTCCTTGTGGTGCAACCAGACCTTGGAAAGTCAACTGGCATCTGGCATCAGTGCTACTGCTGTCCCTTCAGACTTGTTCCTGATATGTGGAGAGTGTGTCTGGAAAGGTGTACCAGGCAAAGCTGCTGGTGGCCCATGTACCATTGGCACTCTAACCTTGTTTCATTGAAATCGGACTGCTTTATTATTGCAGCACAGCGTTGGGTTAGGGGCAGCACACGTGTTCTTAATGAGAAATGGTAAGCAAAGGTAACCCTTTGGGACACTGCAGAGTGCATCTCTGGCAGCTTGATACCATCAACTGGTGCTGCTCACGCTTTGGCTTCCTTAGACAAGCTTGGCTGCTGGCATGCAAAGGAAGCTAATGCCACTAGTGCCACTCGTTCAGCGATGCTGATCGATGTTAACTCAGTGAGGCACACAACACTGCAGAACAGGGCAGCCATTGACTTCCTGCTGTTGGCTCAGGGCCATGGATGTGAAGAATTTGACGACAGGCGTTGCATGAACTTAAGTGATCATTCAGAATCAAGTCACAAAAGTATCAGTAACCTTAAGCACCTTACTAAGCAGCTACAGCAGCACAATGAGCGTGATTGGTGGGGGATGTTTTAAAAGTTTGGTAATGTATGGAATGGTTATCTTTGGTGTGTTTTTATTGATTGAGATACGCATCCCATGTATTTTATCTTGTGTGCAACAAATGATTGATAGTAGCCTTAACAAGATAATGGCTTTACCAGTATAGGTTGTTTTAGCAAGAGAACATGTAAACAAAGAAGGGGGAGATGCTACAGGCAGGCAAAGCCTTACAGAACAAGGGCCCTGTGGCCTTTGTAAAATCATGGCTGACTCCTTGTGATGTCTTAGGTTTTAACTTTTCTATTTTTCAAATCCTGTACTGCCTAGTGTGTAACTCTGAAGTTTCTTGTAGCCTGTTAACTTCTGCTCTCTCATGCTAGGTAGACATAACAAAGCCTCTCCAGGCCTGCTCTCCAAGGACACTCAGACCGTCCTAGGCCCAAAAAGTATAAACCAAAAGCCTCTAAAGGGGGGGGGGGGCAAGCTTGTGGAAACTACATTATTAACTGAACCTTTAATTGGAGAATTAACCCTGATACGCAAATGAACCAAACTTATAAAAGTGTGACGAACTCGGGACCTGCCATCCATCTTGGGGTCCATCTTGGCAGTAGCCTCTGGCTCCCCAGGGTGTACCTTTGAAGGCCCTTCAAATAAATATCTACCTTTATTCCCTTATTCCTGTCTAGTCTCTGTTTTAGGTGGCATCTTCAGGCATCACTTGTACTTCAGCTAAGTAGAAAAGGATTCTGGGACTGACTCAGCTGGAACAGAGGTAGAAAACAAGTTACGTAACTTTAAAAAACAAGTTATATAACCGTCACATGCTCACATCATGGCTGATGGTGGTTGGTTGAATTATATTTGTTGTCCTTTGAAAATCTGTAACTTACAAAGGCCTAATTGCTTAAAAAGGCCTGATTTGTGGCAATAAAGAGCACCCTTTTGCATCTGCCTGAGGACTCTGCTCGCTTCTTATCCCCACAGAGGCGTGCTGCTTGTACAAGTTAAAGCAGGCACTGAAGAGAGAGCAACCAAAAGAGCAGCGGCAGGAGCAAAGTGGACCCTTCTGAAGTTAAAAAACATGTCTTTCTTCACCAGAGTTTTCACGATGAAATGCACGCAGACACTTGAATGTGAGAGGAGTTACTTTTACCGGGCGCTTTTTGCCAGCAGCAGGTTTCCCGGGCTGTCCCGGCTGTGCAGCAGCCAGTCCCTGGACGTGAGGAGCAGCCCGCGGCCAGCGGCGCGGAACAAAGGCGAAGGGCGCGGAGCCGAGGTGCTGGAGCCCTCCCCGCGCCGCCTGGGCAGGGTGAAGAGCCTGCAC
The DNA here is from genome assembly GCA_026261815.1 of Monarcha castaneiventris obscurior. NCBI lineage: Eukaryota > Metazoa > Chordata > Aves > Passeriformes > Monarchidae > Monarcha > Monarcha castaneiventris. The sequence goes on from JAMPIT010000467.1 coordinate 8,420,096, forward strand.
GAAATGCCCGGACCCAACACCCTCTATAACCTCTACGAGTTCTTCTGGAAGGACGGCTTCGGCCGCATTCATGAAATCCAGGTACAGCTCATTCGGCTACTTAATGCTTTAATCACGCCAGGATTACTTATACCTTTCCTCCCCTCCTAAAACGCCGGTGAATCGCCGGCTTAGCAGCACCGCAGCTGGGCATCGCCGCGCCGCCCTCCCTCTGGGGAGAGCCAGGATTCAGGGGAGAGCCAGGATTCAGGGGGTCCCCACTCCAATTCCCGCAGCACCGGGGGCTCCGGCAGTTTTGTTTCGCAGGGGATCCCCCGATCCCGGCTCCCCGTGCCCCGGTGCCCGCCAGCGCTCCCCGCTAATCTTTGCGCGCGTTTTGAACCGCTGGGGAGGTGCCCCAGGCTGAAAGGAGGAAAAAAAAAAAAGAAAAGGTACCATTTATTTTTAAGTGGGCTGTTTCACAAGGTTTCAGAGGACTTATTTTTGGCGGGCAGGGCTGGGAAGCGTGCGCTTTCCCGGAGTCTTAGAGCGCAGCAGCCACTCGTGCCGTGAGGCTGTGCCGGCACCCGGGGCCGCCTCAGCCCTGCCGCGGCTGAGGCGCCCCCGCCGCTGCCCTTCCCTCAGCCCGGCCCGGCGCTGCTCCGCTGTGTTCAGAGACCATTTTGTCTCTGCTACCCCGGCCTCCCCTCACACAAATACGCTTTGCCTATATCGATCCTCGGACGTGGTGGCGGATGCGCCGGGCCCCGCTGCCGTCAGGCCGCCCCGTCCCTTCGGCAGGAGGCGGGCGGTTTGAACCTTCCCGGGGGGGTGAGGGACAGGCCCGGCAGTGGCGGCGACGGGCGCTGCCGCCCCCGGCCCGGGCGCCACAGCGGCGCGGGGGAGGGGAGCGGGCGGCGGGAAGCGGGGCCGGATGGCGGCGTGAGGGGAGCCAAGGGGGAGGGCGGCTCCTGTCACCTGGCGGGTGGCGGTGCTGAAGCGGAGGGGAGGCGGTGGGGCGAACCGGAGCCCGGGTCGGCTTGGGAAGCATTCTCCGGTCCGGGCCCCTCTGCTGCGGCGGTGTCCCGGCCGCGGCGGGTCCCCTCCGTGGGTCGCACCTGGTGGGGGTGGGAGAGGCGCGGTGTCCCGGCGGGAGCTGGGGGGACAAGGATCCTCCTGCTCTGTGCGGCGCCTCGGGGATGCTGCCATGGGCAGCACTCTTACCGTAAGGCTGTCGCTATCCAGAGATGAATTCTTTTGGTTGCTTGGCCAAACATGTGGGTTTCATTCCTAAAAAGCCACAGTGCATCTCCTGGGGCCCTTTCCCTGTGTATTCCAAGGTATTTTAAAGGAAGCACTCGTGCATAAAGAGTAAAGAGGTGTGTTCCACCCTTTTGCAGCTGTGGATCCGTAATGCTGTTCACCGGCAGTACAGATCTCGTTGGGAATACCTCAAACAGCGCATGTATTATTTTGCTTTTCTTGGTGATCTTTCCCAAATCGCTCGGAAGAAATTCACAGTCAGCCCCAAGAGGTTTGCTGCCTGAAAATTACTGAAATTTCAGGAAGAAAAAAGAGAAAGGGAAATAAAAATAGAAAAGGGAAACGAAAGGAAACAGAACTTTAAGTGGTTTGAGAATGAAGACTCGAAAGTTAAGATTTACAAAGGGCCTAAAAACACCAGAAAGAGGCGGGAGACAGAAAAAAAAGAATCACATAAGTTGCTTAGTTTTGTCCAGCTTTGTTATATTTACCAATTCGATTTTTAAGAAGAAATATTAGAGTGTATGCTGTGTTCCAAGGCAGCCAAACAAGATTGCTAATGATGAATTTGATTGCTTGCTAACCAAGACATATGCAGATGAAAGTTGAAGACAACTAAAGCTTTTTTCTTTTTTCCTCTAACTCTGTGGTGGTGTACAGAATTTGAGAGGTACTCATCACATTTTCATAACATTAAAAACGATGTTACCATTGGTTCCAAGCTCTTTCCCTGTCAAAACAGTGAACATTATTCAAAATATTAAAAAGAATGTACGACATCCTAAATAGTATATGCTTTTTGCTACCACTAGCTGATATGGATATTTTTTTTCTTTAGTGAATATCATTCCTAGACAGGAAAGTGTGAGGAAGGATAAGGAGAAGTTGCAATATAATACCAGTTTTTATTCTGCTTAGTTTCAAGAATCACAGGATGCCCTCTTTGCCTACATGTAGAATGGAAATAGGCATTAACTGAATTAATAACAGTCTGTTAAATTTAACAATACAGTGAATATCAGGAATTAATTAATCCCAAACCCTTTGGTAACCAACACAGCTACTTAAAGGATGTCCTTTGTTGCATACAAATATTTCTGCACTATATGCAGAAGGTGTGGGGAAGCCGAGCACTTTTTCACAAGGGAGGTTCTGTTCTTAGTAACATGATTCCAGTTAGTCCTGGCCAAAGAAGTAATGCCTACAGCAATTATGATGAAGGGAAAGTATTTTTAACTTGATGGGGTTAGTTCTCTTTTGTCTCACCAGTGCTATGCAAGGATAAAGAAAAGAAAGGTAAGGAGGGAGGGATTTGGATGCTGGCAGTTTGTATTTATTGTGTGTGAAAGAATGACTGGTATGAGAGTGGTATGTGAGGCACTAGAGTGGAACATTTTCGAGGTTTGGAACAAGGGAAAGAACAACCCATGTTGTGATGGAAAATATGGAAAGAAAAACCCATGTTGTGATGGAAAATATGGAAAAAAGAAATCCTGGGCATTTTTTTTTATACATGAAGTTGATAGAATGATGTTCAGTGTACTGAAAGAAAGAAATGTCCCGATACTGTGTCCCTGTTCATTTCTGGTTTAAAATGAGCATTTAATTTATTGATTGGATAGCTTGTCACTTGATTTATTTTTTGTTGTAGTTGGTTGTCCCATGTAAACCTCACCGTCAGTGAAAAAAAAAAACCCGCTCCATAAATAGCAAAATTTGTTGAAGCTGCTTTTCTGTGACTGGTGGCTTATATTCCCCTCACTCCATTGATTTTTCCTTGCTGCACTCCTTCCCAACTCATGCCTTCCTTTAAAGGCACATACTCTCAAAGTTATTATCTCCAAGTTCAGTGTCCCTAAAATATCTCTAAGGCAAGAGATACTTTGGGTTTTGGGAGTGCTTGTTCATACACTGCTCTGCCTGTGGTGTTGGTTAGGAGCAGACCAAGCAGAAATTACAACAGTTGAGTCCTGCTGTAGCATTTCCCTCATCAGGATGACTAACGTGTGTGTCTCATATGAATCCAGATGCTGATTTTTGAAAATGGTAACAATACCATTGTGGGAGACTTTTAGAACTTCAGTTTAAGTTGGCCATTGGTGACTGGCAGAGACCACAATTGCAGAACTCATGTTTTATTTGGAAACTAGACAAAAAGAGTTACATTTTTTATATGCACTTGGTATCATATTCTGAAGTTATTCATGTGTCTTAACTAATTGTTGGCAATTAGACAATTCATCTCTGTAACTAAGATTGAATATATTTCACATAAGTTAATCTTGGGTCAATACTAGACTTTCACAAGTGTAGCTGGTGTCAACGAGCTTTGGTTTATATTCAGCATAACTCTGTGTGCATATGTCTTTGGATTAGAATGTAGGTAATGTGTCAAAGTTAAGCTTTGGTCAGTTTAACTTGTCTTAATACTTGAACCAGAAATAAAGGCTCTAGAATTGATTTTTAAAGTCTTAATAATGTCTTTTTAATAACTGCTTTGCAGTTTTGGTGGCTTTTTTTCCCCTCTGAAATGAGGATGTACCTCAACTCCAAGTGGATTTGTAAGAGTTGAGAATTTCACTTCATGACCATGTAAGAATGAAATTTATTTGAAATAATCAGTAAGATTTCATGGTAGAGTGATTGTGCATTCTGACTGGAAAATTTTTGGGTTGGTTTTGTTTGTTTTAATATATATACACATTTTAATGTTTTCCAATCCTCTTTATTAACTTCCAATCATCTTGTTTGCCTTCAGCTTGAATCACATGATTTGTGGATCAAATACTCAATAAACCTCACCGCAAGAATTAGACCCCACCTTTTCCCTTCTTTTGCAGAATTAGCATATGTCTCTCTCAAGTTCACTGCTGACAAATCTGTTCCAAAATGCAGTTTTTCACTAGGCTGTTGTGCTGTCATTGTTCTTGGTTAGGTGTAAGAAACTTATACATAGCTTTTTTATAGGCAATTAAGGCAATTAATTGATAGAGTGAGTAGTAATTTACAAAAGATATTAAATTATATCTTTGTATTATGCTGTTAATTTAACCCTATACGCTTCCATGTTTTTCATTTTTGCAGACATTCTTTCCAAACTGTTTGATCTGAAGGGATGTATTTTTAAGTGCACCAGGTCCTTTCATCTTCTCAGTGTTTGGTTTCACTCACACTGTGCCTTAGAGCTTTGGGTCTTTTCAGTCAGGGGTCCTGAACTGTGTGACCTCTCTGCTTTCCTTGTGAATATTTCACTGTAATGCTTAGATGCATCTCCTGACATTTCAAACTGTTCCTTGACTGGAAGGCTGGAGATCAAATTCTAGATGTGAGAGATTGTGTATGACAAATTGTCAGTTTCCTTTTGTGATAGTGTTCCTTAGTAATACTTGACTTCTGTTTCTCTTTGTTGGTGATGCTGTAGCAAAAGCACACTCAGGAATATGGAAAGATCTTCAAGTCTCGCTTTGGTCCCCAGTTTGTTGTATCCATTGCAGATCGAGACATGGTTGCTCAAGTCCTCCGAGCAGAAGGCAGAGCACCACAAAGAGCCAACATGGAATCCTGGCAGGAGTACAGAGATTTACGGGGGAGAGCCACAGGGCTCATTTCTGCGTAAGTGCTGTTACTCCTCCACTTTCCTTGTTTTCTTGTAGAAGTTTAGTGATTTTCTGAAGGACTGCGCAGATCATCTGGGAAATCAGCCTTTTCTGTGTGGGGAAATCTGTGTGTCTAGTGGGGGGAAGTGAGTAGGTATTTGTGGTGAATGCTGTGTATTTGTTCTGCTGTGACGTTTCAAAGGAATGGTAATGATGTGTAGTTGAATGTGCAGTGAGCTACTTTGCATGAAGACATTCTTTGGGAATGCTGATAAGCAGGAGCTATCTGAGCTGACTCATGTACCTGCATGCAGTTTTGCAGAATAGAGCTTACTAGCTTCGGCACTGCACTGCATGAATGTGGGTTTATTGCATCAGTTCTAGACTGCTCCACCTGGTTGGCAGTGTGCTGTGCAGAATTGTTGGCTCAGATTGGTTTTAGCTTTATTGTTCACTGAAGTGCCCCCTCAGTAGACCAATGTAGAGAAGTCACAGAATGGTCAATTCACACTGCGGTGCATCCCCACACAGATATTTTTGAATCTGGCTGATTCCACAGGAGTTATCTGTCTGTTCAGCTTGCATAACCTGGCAGTGCATGTGGGTGTGGTTAATTGCCACTGGGAGCTACTCACAGTCCCCACTGACATAGGATGTTTATTTAGAGGGAAATTAATTTCCTGAGTCATGGACAGTCTGTTTTTTCGTGGTAGCAAAAGGCTTTATATGTTGCACTGCAGACTCAAATATTAAGCTGCAGTTGAGACTCAAACTAACAGTTCCTTGATGCTTAATGAAAAGAGATCTTAAATCAGGAGACTCAGAAAATACCTGTTAAAGAGCTCAAATTTTTCTGCTGGCCAGTAAGTTTCTGTGCCTTGCAACGGCATTGCTCCAGGTAAAAAAAGTAATGGGAAATATAACAATTTTAAATAAACATTTAAAAGATAATTGCCCATTTTCATGAGAATTTGAAAGGTATCCCTGGAACCACTGTTCCCAAACACTCTGCTCATATGGAGTGTGTAGATACTACAATTCAGATTTTTAGTCTTCAGTACAAAGGTTTCCATGCATAGCTCAGCTAAAGCAGAATCTGTAGCTATAAGTTGTTTCTCTGCAGGTAGGTCTGCTCTCTTATTATTTTGATGGTTTAGAATTGGGGTAGCTGAAAGTGATGTATCAGTAATAGAATTTATGGTACCTGCTCAAGTTGTTGATTTGTCAGATCTGAATGTGACACCTGTATTTGGTAATTAAGTACTGGTTCTGTGTACAAGCAGTTTTGCAGACAACCCATTCAAATACTTACTTAAAGTAATTTTAATAGAATATTTTACTAATTTCTTGCATTAGCTACTACTAAAAGACTAACATAGGGACACTTGTCAAATTCAGGACACTGAGTGGGCAAGTTCTGTCACTCAGCCCAGAGACTGACTTACACCTGAACATACATGTTGCAACACTGAAATTTAATGAGGACGTGCAATAAATACAGAATAAAATTGTAGGAGCATAATACAAAATATATATTATCATCATTTTCATTTGACATGAAAAATTGCAAACAGTTTGGTTGCAGAGCTCTTACCCAGCTGATGATTGTTAAGGAAAACTATGCATAGACATTATTAATAATTTTTTCTAGGGAGGGGGAGCAATGGCTAAAAATGAGAAGTGTACTGAGCCAAAAAATTCTGAAACCCAAAGATGTGGCTGTTTACTCTGAAGGAGTCAATGAAGTTATCACAGACTTAATTAAAAGGATCCACAGCCTCAGAAGCCAAGAGGAAGATGGGGAAACAGTGACCAATGTTAACAAACTTTTCTTCAAGTATTCAATGGAAGGTAAGCCCAGGGTGGATCTGTAAAGAAAATGGATGTAAAGCAGTGTGGTTGTGGTTAGGCATTTGTGTCAAATGACCGTGCCCCATTGTGATTAATCTGAAAAGGGAAGTTTGATATTCTGCATTCGTGTGTCTTCCTAGTCAGTGCAGTGGGTATCAGTAGAATTCCTTTGCAGGGTCCAAAGACCTGATGCCTTATATTAAGGAGCAATTCGCATGGAAATGCTGCTGTATAGGTAAAATATTCAATCAAGACCTTGAACAGTCTCAGTATTCTGTACTTCTGTATTGATTTCTCAAGAATAAGGGTGCTGACCTTCTAATAGGTGACTTCTAAGACATGTTAATTTCGCAGTATACCAGCCAAATTCCAATGGGGAATCCCCATGTGATGCATCTAAATTCAGTTCATAGCTTAATGTGGGAAAAGATACTGCTTTTCCCAGCTTACACATGCCAAGTGAGGGATTATTATGCTTGCCTTAATATCATCTGCCACTGGCTACCATTAACGAGAGAATGCAGAATGGAACCCTGGCCTGAGCCTGGATGGCATTTCCTCTGTTCTTACAAAAATCTCGTGGTGATACATATTTGATGTATTTCTTTAACTGCCTGCTTACAACCCCATCTTGTTCTATGTAATGCCTGTTAAAAACATTGGTACTCTTTCCCGACAGGCAGCTGAGTAATTTGGGATTTGAAGAATTTCCAAATTGCTTACTTATGAAGATGCTTATCAAATTGCTGGCTGCCTGCTTGGTCTGTTTCACATTAATAGTGTCTAAAAATGGCATTTAACTACCAGTTTATGGAATTTCAAACTGTGAGCTTACAGATTCACTATAACTGATGGGTTAGTGTAAATTCTTCACATTCTTTTAGTTTTTCATTTATAACTTGTGCCTGGCACACACTTGTTTTCTATATGACTTGCTGTTTATTTAACTTATGCTGTAACTCTTTGGGAACTAATATGTAAGATTTCTTCAAAAGGACCATGTAAGCAGCAAGAGGAGGTATGAGAACTAGCAGTTTCTGAAAGAGGCACAAAAAAATGAAAGGTGCAGAAAAACATCTTCCCAGGGAGGAAAACTAGGGAATGACAATTGAGTTGAAAATAACCAAATTTTAAAATTATTTTTATCAGTAAAGATAATTTCTAGTGGGGGTGCCCAGAAAAACATCTGAAAATTACAGCAAGTCACAACAAGAGACAGTCAACACTGTCACTTGCAACAGTGTCACGCTTGCTGTTTTTCAGGGCTGGGTGGACTATGGTGTGTGCAGTAAAAGCACTGTCTGGAGTGCAAGCTTTCTATCCATTTATACAGAATCTACTTCATTTGCTCCCAGCTGATGGCAGGCACAGCCACTGGTAGAAACTGCTGCGTTGTCACCAGTTATCAGAAATGTCTTTGGACTTGTGTGTCCCTGTGGGTCCAGAGGCCAACAGGGCAGGCTGAGGATTCGTAGTGCAATGCAAAACACAGCAAACAGGCTGGAGGCTGCTCTACTTCTGATGGAATTCCTGGCTGTCATCTCATGCTGAGCATTATTGACATAGCAGCTACTCTCTTGCTACAGTGTTTAGCTGGGCTATTTTACTGTGCTTTGAATTTCTGTTTTATCTGTTCCCCAAATGAAGTAATAATAATAATAATAATAATAATAATAATAATAATAATAATAATAATAATAATTTCTTGTAAGGTAGTTAAATTTTCTGTTAGTCAATTCCTTCAATTATTAATATGTATTGATGCATGTGTATAGCCAATTCTGTTGTTTTTTATGTGCAGGTGTGGCGACTATTCTGTATGAATGCCGGCTGGGCTGCCTGGAAAACAACATCCCACAGCAGACTATTGAATATATTGAGGCTCTGGAATTGATGTTTAGCATGTTTAAGACTACTATGTATGCAGGTGCTATTCCCAAATGGCTTCGTCCACTTATTCCAAAACCCTGGAGAGAGTTCTGCAGATCCTGGGATGGACTCTTCAAATTTAGTAAGACTTAGTAGTAGAAAAGTTCAGCTGTATTTCTGCAGGTTCTGTGTGTGTTTGAACGGGACAAGCTGCATTTCTCTTCTAAAATTATAAGAAGACATTGTGGCAGAAGTAAGTTTCATATTAAATGCAGACTGGCCAGGGGAACTGTTTTAAAAAATATTCTACTGGAAACAAACCTTACCAGTACATTTCAAAACTCTCCTATTTTATACTGCTCTTTCTTTATTTATTTTCATTTGTTTCAGCACCCACTTGTCACTCCAGGTCCAAGTTCTTTGCCAAGGTTTTATCTTAAGCCACTTCAATTTTAATGAGGACAGTTTTGTTGATTTCAGCAAAATTTCAATTAAGCACCCTGAAAAATAATCACCGCTAAAACTGACTAGAAAGTTAATAAACTAGGCTCTGGCAATTAATTAAACATGTTTAAAAGTTTATTTATATATATACAAGTGCATAAGTTGACATCGAAGTACATTGATGTACTACAATAATGGGGGTTTTTGGTAAATAAAACATTCCAGGCTGCTTTATGAATCAACTTTCATGTAAGTAGGAAGAAGGAGTTGTCTTTGCAATTTTATTTTTTTTAATGTTCTTGAGTGTTAAAAAAACCTGAACCCTTTTTCTCTCCCAAATATCAGAAAGCTGCGTGCATTTTCATTTTTTTTTTGTAAGCTCATTCTGTGAGCCATTAACTTTCTGAGGAACTTTTCTCCTCTTAAATCCATTGTTTGACCAAAGATGCTGTTTGCAGTCACTAAAGTATACATGGAACTGTGGGTGAAATTGCTCAGCGTGTCATTCACTGAAGTTTTTCAATTTTTGTTTTTACTTGATGCTCCTCATCTTTGTCTTCAGAGTAATTAAGCTCTGTGGCTTTGACCTTCTGGTTGCTGCTAGCATCTTGTAGCAGCCTCTCTGTGCTGAGTTGCAGCATGTTCTGCAGAGTTCACCACTTCTTGCAGAGTCATCAGCAAAAAAGCCAGGTGGGTATAAAAACTTGGCCTCGAGCTTCCCTGGAGGAAGGGAACTGGGAGTCTCTTGTGTCCTTTCTTTGTGCTCAGTGTTCTCATGCTGTGAGCTAAAGTTCCTGTTACCTCAATCTTTCCTTGCCATGAGTACCCAAGGACCTCCACCACCACTCTAGGACCTTTTCCATAAGAAAATAAGAAAAGAGAATTTTTTTCCCCTGGATGTGCAGTGTAGCATAAGTAAGAAATGTGATTACTGAATGGAACCAGCAGAAAAACAAAAATGGTGGTTTAACAATTATTTTGGATCCCAAAGGTCAAATCCATGTTGACAACAGATTGAAGGCTATTCAATCTCAGCTTGACCAAGGAGAAGTAGTGAATGGTGGGCTACTTACAGACCTCCTCGGGCGTAAGGAACTTACTTTGGAAGAGATCTATGCCAACATGACTGAAATGCTTCTGGCAGGAGTGGACACAGTAAGCTTGTTACCATTTTTTTTGTGCATAGTTGTTTTTGTAAACCAGTATCACTAGCAGCTCTCTTCAGGGGGTTACGTTGTTTTTAAGGATGTAATTTTAACACATTTAAGCCTTGATGCCCTTAAAGTGACACAGAATACTTCCTGTACTGTGTAATCTCTCCACTGGAATGAAGTCAGTGTTCTGTTCTAGCCATGGATTACAGGAAGTCATCACTTGGGAGTCTGTTCTACAGTTTATTAAACAGATAAAATAGCAATTGTCTTTACATTCAGCTCGTATTTTACACATTTTCTTTTACTAGTTTGTTTATCGGGTTGGTGTTTGTGCTACTTTCAGTAGATCACAATAGAAAAGTTAGCTGAAAGTTAGTGTGAAAAAAATTGATCAACAAACTCATATGTAGAGTTTGGTAAAGGATTTTCATCTATGGCTAATTAAATTAACTGGGACACACATTATGGCTCAGATACCTGATTTCTGCTGGAATCCATTAGGAGGGGGATGATAGGCCAGCAGTGATGTGGGAAAGGCATAAATTCACTCTACCCCTGCTTCTGCTGGCAACATAGAGTCAGGCTGAGGCAAAGAGCTGTGGTAATGGGTCAGGATTAAGGGGCTGGTGTATCCAATATGTTAACACCTCGGAATGTGTCTTAAGTGTCTCTTATTCTTTATTCTTCTGCTTTGCCATATAGATCATTTGAAGAAACATTCATGTCATATGTGTATCTTCCCCTTCTCTCACTCCTATCATATGAAATCAGTGTAGCTCAGTACTGACTGCAGCATGACAATCAGAAGAGTAAGAAATGAGAAAGATGAGTTATTGTATATACCATGTATACAGAGTTATTTAGAATATCAATGAATGCTGCTTATAATGATTGTAAGAGAACTATGGGTTGCACCCAACCCCTTTTTCCCAGTTCAGATCTCATGGCATCTCTGCTCTGCAGGAGAAAACCCCAGGTAAAAGAGAGTAGCCAGCTGGACTCCTCCCCCTGTAGCCAGATCTTTTGCCTCTCCTAAGTATCCAGTCCTTGCTGTCTCCTGGCAACACATATGGGGAAAATTCTTTAAGAGAAAAAGAAAAACAAAAGGAGAACTCCTAAAACCCCAACATAGTGATGTAGCATTGCTTACCAAAGGACAAAATATAATCTTAGCAGAGATTATATCAGCTCTGTTCTGTGGATGCTATGAGGGGACCACCATATGCTTAAAAGGGTTTGGAAATGTTCTGAGAAGTATTTTGTCTTGTTTCCTGTGAAGTGTTTTTGTTGGAAGGAAAGTTGAAATGCATATGGAAAACTAACAATTAACTTAATCCATTGCTATTTAGAGTGTTTATGTTTGAATATTGTTTACATAGTTGGGTTTGCATTGGGTTTGTCTGTTGCTTTTTATATTTCACTGGGAAATTATCAACATGGATTGTTTTGATATGTGGCGGACTTTTAGATGGAAAAGGGATGAAGGAGGGGATGGCAAAGTCTGGCAACATCCCACAGAATCCAGATGTGAATCATTGCCAGTCTGTTTCATAACTTTAAACATATAAAACACATAGTTGAAAACCAATTGTTTTTCTTGGCTTGAAATTATTTTTAATCTTGTTAGCCTTGATGATGATGATTGTGGTTTTTTCCTTAGACTTCTTTTACTTTGTCCTGGGCAATATATTTGTTGGCGAAGCACCCAGAGGCGCAGCAACGTGTTTATGAGGAAATAGTGAACAAGATGAGGAAAGATCAAGTTCCAGTTGCTGATCATGTCCCAAAATTGCCTTTGATTAGGGCTGTCCTGAAAGAAACCTTGAGGTAAGTAGCAGACAACTAAAAGATTTAATTCCATGTTATTCTAATGGATTTTGAGTCAGTTCTAGCATTTGTATTTAATTGTTGCTACTGCTATTTGCAGCTTCTACTTTTATTTATTGTAGCAGCATTGTGTCCAAGGACACTCAAGCAATGAATAAGATAGACTATATAATATTAATGTTTTCTAAGTATGGTAAAAGTGATATCATGTATGTATGATATGTCTGTTAAGGTAAGTAACTGAAGGCTTGATTTTTCCCTTTAGTCTGTATGATGAAATGTAAAAACCTCCTCTCCAACACTGGGACTTCGCAGTGCCACTTCAGTAATTTTAAGCTTCTTGATTTAAATTAAAGGCATGTAACATGCTTTTTTTTAATATGTTTATACTAAATGTTCATCATGAGGTGAGAGGAGTAAGAGGATTCTAGAGAAGGCATCAATAAGGCTTTTTCAGCTTTAGCAGTAGTGCTAAAATATCTCCAGCTTGACCACGTAACTTTGTGCTTGTACATGTGTAAAGCAAATAAATGCATAGATCAAATAACTCAACCTTCAGTTACAATAAATAACTTTTCTCAGATGATGGTCATATTCTCACAGATGATTCAAAGTCCTTGAAGCTGCAAGGTGTTCTGTACTTCCAAAAAACATTTTTGCTGTGAATGGATATGGCATTCATGCTGCATATTTGTGAACGCAAATTGCAATATAAAATTTTAAAAATTGTATTAGTTATTACTGTTGAACTTCAGATAAATATTTCTCTCTAGGTTATATCCAGTATTGCCAGGAAATGGAAGAGTGACCCAAAAAGACTTGATCATTGGAGGATACTTGATACCTAAAGGGGTAGGTTCTGTTGCAGTCCTGTGCAGAGAACAGTTTGATTTTAGCATATGAAATAGATCTCCTACAACATGTATACACTTCATTGAGTTTAAAAGATTTCACCACGCTAGAACATTAAGAGGAAAGCATTTCAGTAATACCCATTTATATGCCACAAATGGATGTTATGATTGACTTGTTGCTGTTGTTTTGATATTTTTTTATTTGGGTCCTCACCAGCAAATGAAATTTATCATCATGACTTGTTCTTAATATTCTTGAGGGTGGAGTCTATTAATAACATCTCTGTGTAAATGGTACAATTCAATTAAAAAAGCATGAATTTCATTATTCTTGCAGTTTTCTAATTCTTTGTCTGTTAATTCCCTTTGTAGAGTTTCTTCCTTTTTCGCATAGCAACTTCATGAAACAATTCCCAATACTTGTGACTTTTGTTTCCATCTCCTTCCCCACTGCATCTTCTCTAATGTATCCAGCAAGATTGAGAACAATTTGAAGATTATTTCCTTTGACCAGTTGAGAAAGGGATTTGATTTTTGAGGTATCTTTTTGTCTTTAGAATTACTCAAAGATACTTAATTTTGATCACCTCTTTTTGCAGAAATTACAGTAATTGGAAGTGCTTTTAAATTTTGTTATGTGCATTGGAGTTAGCTAAATATAAATGTCATTTATTTCCTTAGACTCAGCTGGCACTTTGTCATTATGCCACTTCATACAGTGAAGAAAACTTCTCAGAGGCAAATGAATTCCGACCTGAGCGCTGGCTGAGGAAAGATAATTTGGACAGAGTAGACAACTTTGGCTCCATCCCCTTTGGTTATGGCATTCGAAGCTGTGTAGGAAAAAGAATTGCAGAGCTGGAAATCCATCTTGCACTGATTCAGGTTAGAACTATGTGACAGCATTTCAAGAAGAAAAGTGAACTGGTATTTTTTTTTATGTATGCCGTTTCTGGATACCCTACAGTGCTCAAAACCTTTGTTTTGGAGTGTTATCTAATGTACTCATCCTGCAAAGACTTGAAAAATTGAAAAAAATCATGCTTGAAATGTAGCATAGTACTTAAACTACATTGCAGATGGTATAGTACACATGATGTAAAACTAAAGGTAAGTTTGTTAAGGAAATATATGGATTTGGTACAGAAGGCTTTTGTAAAGAAATCAGAAGTGTTTTTTAATGTATATTAGAATGGTTACCTGCTCAGTTTCTATTTTTTAGTTAGAAGAATTAAGAACTTACAAAGATGTAAAATAGACTTTATATCCTTGTACTGATCACAGTGTGATGAAATATAGTAGAATTTTTCTATGTTCTGTGCTTTTCTGTCTCTTCTTGTTCTTTCTTCTAACTCATTGTCATTTTAGATATACATAATTTATAGTTATATAAATAAATAGTACATATTGATACATATTGTTTTTGATTGGTTCATATAATAAAGAAAACATTCCCAACAGCTGCTACATTTTTTGTCATTTACAAGACTGCCTTTACCTCAAATAATGAGTCCAGATTGTGCAATCAAATCTCAAAGATTTGGTAACTATTTATAGTTACTTAACTATAAAAATATTTAGATCCATTTTACGTATTCAAAGCAAAGCTTGATTGAATTTGTCTTTGGATTTCCTTCAGTAAATTTCCAGCGCAGTCTCTGAACAATTAGCACCTGTCTTTTGAACCTGAGAGTGAGAGAGCTCTCAGGGGGCTGGGTGAAAAAACAAGCTTCCATCTTTTTGAGAAGGAGGCTCAAGGAAGCAATGGAGAACCTGCTTTGTTTTCTGGAAAGAAACTAGAACAAAACAGCACACAACCTATTTACAAACGTCAAGATGATATTTAAATGATTTAAAATTAGAAACACATAGAGCTCGTCAAAGAAAAATTGTTTCAGACCAGTCTGATTTCCTTCTTTGACTTGATCACTTACCTAATGTGGGGGTATAAAGTAAGTAATGTACTCTGACTTCAGGAAGTATTTTCACACATCCTGTATGTTTTTCTCTCAATTAAATTAATAAAATTTGTTCCAGATGGAAGTGTCCATAAAATGCATGCACAGCTGGCTGGAAAAAGGAAATAGCTGGAGGCAGTAGCAATCAAATATTTGCTGTTGAACTTGGGAAAGCATTTAATTAAAATTCTATAAAAGTCTGTTCTGCATTTGATTTAGGCATTTTCATTATGGCATTTATTTTCATTTAGGCATTTCATTCATGTTTTTTTCATTAACAGTATAAGTGATGGATTAGAGAATAATTTTACAGTTTGCATGGGATACCAAGCTGATGTGAATTAAGTTAAAATCAGAGGATGTGAATACAGAATTATGAAAAAAAAAAAGAGAAATGTTCCAGAAGCAGCACAGAATTATTCACTAATGACAGCTGCAAGTTAGTGCCCTTGAGAAGAAATAAATGTGTAAATACAAATTTATGAACAACTGTCTGGGTAATATTAGTACCATAGGAACATACTGGAGGGATATAGTAAAAAATCAGTCAATTCTGACAAGGCAATGTGATTCTAGATTATATTTGCAGCATTAACAAGCATTTTGTATGTCAGAAAGATGAGCTAAATTACTCAGTCTTGCCAAACACTGATGAATCCTCACTAAGCAATGATAAACAGCCATCCCCACGCACTGCATTTTAAGGACAATATAGGCAAATTCTAGGAAATTTTGAAGAAAAAGAGAATAACAAGAAGGACTTAAAAAAGAGAAAAATTAGATAAAATTTTTGTTAAATATCTCACACTGAAAAAGGTAGTTATGTATAGGAAAATAATGCATTGGTCACCAGTCATACTAGGAGAAGGATAAGAGATAAATGCTTAATTTATAGGAAAAAGTGTTTTAGATTTATTATTAGGAAAAGTTGAGGATGTTGCAGTTATTTCCCTCTTGAAGGTGTAAAAGTTGAGGTATTCTTTGTTCAGAAAAATGTGTCTGATGGGATTGGAACTTCTACTGATTTCTTAATAATTTCACATATTGATTGATAGTAAAGGAAGTGAAATCAAAAACACTGAGGAACTTCACAAGGTTTGAAAGAGACCTTAGTTTCTTTGATAGTTCAGACTGTTTAATCTGGTTACGTGGAAGTTCTTCAGAAAGGACTTGCTCAGTCCTCCCTCAGTCAGAGGAGGAAGATTTTGAACTGTAATCTTTACCTTGTAACACCTTATTTTATTCTCCTGGATGGGAATCATAGCACTTTAACTCTGCAGAACTGGCAATGCAAATTTTACTTGTGAGAGTCTGTTCTCTTTTTTAAAGGCTAATCTTCATTGGTAATTTTGCAGTTTTTCTAATACTTGTCCTGTTTATGTTCACAGCTACTTCAGAATTTTGAAATCAAAATTTCTCCCAAAACAGAACCAGTGCATGCCAAAACTCATGGACTTTTGGCTCCTGGAAACTCCATCAATGTGAGATTTTCTGACAGAAAATGAAACTTTGGAAATACTTATGCAATTTTCATGGAAACAGGTTTGCGTTTTGTGGAAGTTTAGAACATGTTTGTTCTCTGGTTTCTAGGTATTTGACAATATCATGAAGTATTATGTTCTGCCTTAGTTCTAGCAGTACATAAAAGCAGTTACCTCTCCTGTAACAGTTAATTACACATACGAAAATATATACCAAAAAAATCCTTCTTGCACTGAGAATCTCCTTTCATCTGGGAGAATTCCTAGTAGTAACAACAGATCCATTGAAAAAGTCAACCAAAAGTAAATTCGGACATGTCAGTATCATTCAGTGGTTTTGTAACACTGCTACTCAGTGACTGTATTTGAGAGCAAGGGGATTACTATACAATATGTGAAAATTAGCTGCATGCATAAGTTTGTGTTTTCCTGTTTCTTGTCCGCCAGTGTTTTTTAAAAGTTTCCATGTAACACTGAAATGATGAGATCTTTTTTTATCTGTAAAAATATTTACTCTGCATGTATTAAAAAAAATCCAGTAATATGAAAAGCAAGGATAGAAAAAATACAACTTATGTCGTTTAGACTTGAAATACAGAACATATGCAATTTTATCTAAACTTAATCCCCATAAAATGTTTCTATATAGTTAAAAAAATTTAAAGTCTTAAAAATGAAAGTTTAAATGTCACATTGGAGAGTTTGAAGACAGGTATTGTTCTCATCACCAAAGCACAAGCCACTGTCACTGTTCTAGCTAATATGCCAAACCCAAATGTAAGTATTAAAAGGAGGTAGTTGTTACATTTTTATCATTTAATTAAAATGCTACTTTTATCTTTATTCACAGTTCTTCAACAGTAAGAACTGGAAACTTCCCATTTTAACTTGCCGAGCCCATAGGCAAATACAGAGTTCTGTAGGATGGAATTGTGACTACCGAAGTATTCAGAGAGGTTTTTTTACTGTCTAGTGCCTAACAGAAAGAGTGGACATCTGGAAGTTTGGGATTATTTTTTTGGTGGTTGGTTTGGTTTGTTTGTTTGGTTTCTAAATGCTATTATTTTTCCTGTAATAGCCAACAGAAGATTCTCTCTTGCATGATATTTGGATAACTTTAGTATCACTGCACTAACCTTACATTCTCATTTCTGAGAGAAACCTTGTACCTTGTGTCCACGTTATGCCTTGAATGGTGCTCAAACCTGCATATCCTAATATGATACATATGTCATTATGTATCATTAACTGTTTACATGTCAGGCTCTGACTGTTGTTTGGGACATAGTTTACATACTGACAATCATAAATATTTCAGCAAAGTTAGCAGAAGTTTTGCAACTTGGTTTTTAAATGACAACATTTTTCTTTGCTTGTCTTGCCTTTGGAAGCCAAAGACAGGTTAGAAATTAAATACCACACTGTAGTTTTAATGGTGTACATGAAATTCCACATTGCTAGCTACTACAGTCACATTGTTGTGGTATTTTGTTCCTTTTTGTGGTGCCCTTTCAAGGTTTAGACAAAAGAAAAACAAAATTGATCTGATCTATGAGAGGATTAAATGCTTACATAAGGACTTGAAAATGTTATTCTTGTATTGAGCATATATGTGTACTGTAAGAAAAGCAGGTATTCTGTTTGGGAGTGTTTTCCTTGAACAAACTTGCCTTCTGATTTTTCCAGGACTTGCAATTACTCTGTCTTGTTTTTTTCTTTCCCATTGTTATTTTCAATTGTCTCCATTTTAAATCAAATGAAGAGATTTGTATTTGCCAGAGCCAGCTGACGTCCTGAAGGAAATGTTTTGCAAACGTCTGTTTAAAAATCTATGGACTGAGTATTTGACTCCATAACTCTGCCTGGTTTTGTTGACTTGGAGGCAAGGAGCCCCTGCCTTGAATCCAAATTTGGATTCCATATGGTGCCTTCCTTTTGCTTTGTCACAGCATCATTAGAAACACCAGCCACTGCTGTGTTGCAGCGTATTTGCTACTTGGTATCAGTCCCTAAGTAATCCATCATTGGAGAAGATGGAAGAGACATTCTAAAATACTTTTTATAGCATTTGAATCTTTTCATGAAAGCAGCCAGTATTTTTTTTCTAATAGAGCCTCTATGCATGTAAGTTGTCTTTTATACATAATAAAATATTTATACAGAATTTACAAGTTTTGGTTCTTATTTTGATTAGTATTTATATTTGCATTTTTCTTTAGCAGTTTAAAGTCTTTAACTTGTTGTATAGAACTGAAAGATTCACTGCTCCATGGGAAATTAATAGTTCAGCTAGAAAAGATGGGGATTCTTACAAGAATTTAAGGTGTATTATGATCTCGCAGAAGGAGAGATAACATTGTTTTAAGAGTACTGTCATTCTGGAAGAAAGTTACTGGCAAAGTTATCCAAGAAATACTTTAGGACTGACTCTAATGTTAATGCTTTGATTAATTGCTTAATACATTGAAGAATATTAATGATATAAAGAAAAAAGGCATAAGTGTACAACATCAAACCAAAACAACAACAAAAACAGAACCCAGAATGTAACAGAAATGGGCTGGAAATTAATAGCAAAATATAGGTATGTAGGAAATAAAAATAATTTATTTGAGGAGCTCACCACTTGAAAATGTAATATGTAGAGGAAGGCCTGTGTAATCACTGGTGACTAGAAAGTGCAAGTATGTGGGAATAATGAGAAATACAGCCTACAATGTATGAGATGCAATCTGACCTATTCATTCCCAATTTCTATCAGAAATACTTCTTCTTAAGTGCTATGTACAGTGTGCTTAACTGTTCAAGAAAGGTGGAGTTTGCTTTGGACAGGTAAGGAAACACTAAGATTATCAGGTTAATAGTTTCTGGGAGTGGAAAAGGGTTGTACTGCAATGGGTTTTGCTCTGCCGCCCTGTGGTTTGCTGGCAGATCAAGCCCTGGCACTTCTGGAAGCTATGTAACCATGGGCTTAGGAGAATTTCGTTTTTTGGACACAAAACTGCTGAGTGGATTTTGCTCCTTCCAGTTGGATTAGATAACAGGTAGTGGAGACATGGATGTCTGCAAGAGACTAAATTTATCCTCAGAAAGTTCATGTAGTTAAGTCTAGAAAAGTAAATATTGTAAGAGGTCATAAATCTTCTCTTCAAATACTTTCAGGTTAAGCTCTTTACTCCTTGAAGTAAAGGACAATGCCTGTTCAAAACAAGTGTCACCAGTAACAAT
This sequence comes from Monarcha castaneiventris obscurior, assembly GCA_026261815.1. NCBI lineage: Eukaryota > Metazoa > Chordata > Aves > Passeriformes > Monarchidae > Monarcha > Monarcha castaneiventris. The sequence goes on from JAMPIT010000467.1 coordinate 8,439,600, forward strand.
GAATAAATAAACTGGTGTGGAAAGTTTCAGGCTATCAGGAGAAATAGAGTTCAGAATAAAGCTGTGAGACATGGGGAAGACTGCAAAAAAAAAAAAAACAACAAAAAAACAACCCAACCATGAAATGATAAAGCACGGTAAAAAGAACTCCATAAAGTACTAACTAGAATTACTGTATTCAGTCACTTTGTTCTCTGTTTTTCCTTCCAGCAAGGAAGGAATCTATGAAGTCAGTGGAGAAATAGTGGCAACTCCAGCAACATTGCATGCCAGTAGTGAATGAAACTTAGGAGGTTCTTAAATAGTCCAGCAGTGATGTGGCTGTGAAGATGGAGAGTAGGATGCCTGGCAGCTGTGAACATGAGAGAAGTAGGCACTGGGCTGTGTTTGGAGCTAGGACCAGAAGAGCTGTGCTGGTATTTGGGACAGGGAAGGGAAGAGTGGGAAAGCCACACAGAGGGGAGGCTTTGGGGCTATACCAAATATCATGTGGAGTGCAAGTTCAGGAAGTGGAGAGGGGAGCTGTGGCCTGCATGTGGGATGGGGCAGGCTGGGAGAAAAGGGATGAGGCAGGAGTGGTTTGGGTGCCTGATGTGTTCTATTTGCACTGCGTTAAAAAAAAAGGCCACTACTGGTTTTGATCACTGAGCTTTTTACTTACTATGCTATGTTGTCACATAATGTTTATAACTTTAAAAAATGCTATCATATAATTACTAGAGATTTACATCTTTGGTAATGCCAAACTTCCCCAGTGCACGCCCAGAGAGAGATTCGGAAGGGCTGTTACAGTCACTGATTCTGGTGTTCAGAGCAATGTTAGTTTGCACTGGCAGGCTCCCACGGTGGCAGATGCATTGGAGGGTTTTTCACCTCCTGAAGTGTCACAGAAGTGTCAATAGAGGATTTGCAGGGGCAAGTGAAAAGCAGATGGTAGGATGATTTAAAATGCTACCAAGTGGTAGTCCCAGTGCTGTAAAGCTACTGAGCACAGATGTAAGTACATATGCCAGCCAGTACAATCACTGGGGAGGACAACTGCTCTTACACATTGGACCCTTCTGATTTTTGCAAAGTGATCATCTCTGTCACGGGCTATGTATATTGAAGCAAGATAAACTACGGTTCCCTGGAATGTGTGTTGGAAAATATTTGGGAAGTGGTCCAAAGTTGCTAGGTATTTTTTATTCCTGTATAGGTTTTCATCTAAACCTTACATATGCAGTAGTAAATTATAAAGTTGGATGGGAAGGTGTATTAATTATTTTAGTACCTGATAATTTAAAAAATACTTTTTATGTATATATGAAATAAAAAGAAAAATATTTTATCCTCTGTGATTAATGCACATATTCACATAACTTCTTCCCTTTCAAAGGGTACTTACAATGGAAAATATGTATTTGTATATGTATATGCATGCTAAGAGCTTGCAAATATTTATTCATGTTCTTGCTGAAAAAAAAACAAACCAAAAAACAAAACCAAAACATGTTGATGTCATTTGGGTATTTCAAAAATAATTTCAGCTGTGTTTCCCCAATGTTTCCAACACGATTTTCTTCAGGGAGCTACTGAAAATACTACACTGTGGTTTTGGTACCACTAGGTGGTGCTGCCTTTATGGTATTCCTTAGTTAAAGTCTGTGATTATGTATCGACGGGAAAAAATACATATACAGCTAAAAGCAATGTACTTACTATGGATTCTTAAAGATAGAGGGGTTTGGTTATACTTGTTTCACAAGGACTCTTAGCCCCTGTACGTGTAAACATCCTCAATTTCTGTTCATCTATTGCATATCCTTGCTCAAAATGGGAATTTTCATGTGGAAAAAAGTACAGTATGTTCAAAACTTCGTGAGGGAAAAGATTCGTTAGAGAAAACCCAGCCTTTGCAGTCCTGTATGGCCCCTGCTGAGATTTGTCTTTAACAGTTTGTTAATCATTGAGCTTTGACAGTCTACCTGTTATCACGCAAAATTCAAAATAAAGCCAGTTCTTACTCTGAAGAGGTCACAGTCTAGGTGAGATAAGAGTAAAAGAGACAGGAAATAGTTGAGGGGGATATTTGTGTGTTTCAGACACTATTGCAGTAAACATTGCAATAAACAGGAGATCATCTGACACTATTTAAAGGGTATTGTACCAACATTGGCAATGTTTGAAACACAGTGTTTGCTGTCAAGTGTTTATCTAGTTGGGAAACAACTACATTGAAGTGTAAACTCACTGAAGCAGCCCACTTTACTCAGACAAAAAGGCTGGAGTCAGGAATTGTAGAAAGAAGTGTCTAAGAGATAAAGGACTGCAAGAGAATGTTTGCATACAGTTAAGCATGGGATAAGAAACATTTAGACAAGTCTTCCTTACTTTCAGCAGACCAGCTTGTGAAGCTCTTTGTCTCCTTTATGCAGATAGGGGTGAACATTTGAATTTGCTTGAATATTCCCAAATACTGCAGAGACAGTCTCATTCCAGATGCAAAAAAGTAGCATTAGGTCTAGTTGATTAGAGAATCAAAAAGGTATGGGGGGGAGGAATCAGTTACACATATCTGGAAGATATCTAAGAAGATACCACTGAAAAAGCAATCAGCGTTTCACTATCACAGTTATAGATGCTTCTTTTATGGTCACAAACTCATAAATAATAAATGCATAGTAACCATGGTAACTCTATCAAACACCCGTTTCACAAAGAATGAAGGCACCAAATTCATCCAAGAAATAATCATTCACTGGTTGCTAGTCAGCTTAGTTTTGCAATATAAATAGGTATCAGCTCCAGAAACTGTGGGCAGCCATTTGTCTCACCTCTATCCTACGTTGTATTTTAAAGATGGTTACAAAACATCCCAAATTTGCAGATTTCTGAGACATAAATCTCAGCTGGCAAAGCTTTCTAGCTCATATTGTGATGTAGAGATCAATCACCACATCTGCAGGGACTGGCTACACTTATCCATCCACTGGCTATGTCAGATTAAATTGAGGCAGAAAAGATCTAATACAGCCATGCTGCTGTATCCAAGCAGATGTCTCTAATGTTTATATGTTTTCAAGGCTGTAAATTTTAGGCCCACACTGAACAGTTTCAGTGTGTTAAATTCCTCTTTCTACATCTTCTGAGATTGGGTCATCTTGACTGACAAAGCTTCATTGGCAAATGCATAGTAGAGATTAATGTTTTAATCTGTCACGATTCTGGGTCACATTGGAATGCAAGAGTGGTACTTGTAATTACTGCAATTGTGTTGATGTATAATTTGGTATTAAGTACTTTCATTATTATTTTTGATGTTGGCATTTCACCACACAATACTATAGGCAAGACCAAACAAAATTTATGCTATTATTTGGCTATAAATAGCACATTGTCCTCTTTCTACTGGCACAGAACATAGTGGGCTACTAATGAGTTTCTGCCACGAGAAGAGATAAAATATCAATTGTTCAATTCATGTAAAATTAAAATGAATTAAATTACAGAAAAACATATAGTGGATGGGGAATAACTTTACATTTCCCAGATGCTGGGTTAGGTCAGGGTCCTAAGGCTTTTCCACTGAATTGGCTACTTCTCAGAGGAGAAAATCTTTCCTAGGCCTTTGCTTTACTTCTATGACTATTATTTAACTGCACAGTGATAGGAAAAAAGAGAGGAGAAAAGAGTTCATTATTTTTAGATGTCTTTAGGCAACAAATAGAAGCAACCTCTTTATTGGTTATCATCATGTACGTGACATCTAAAGTTTGGAAGTTTAATGTTCATCAGTTTGACTGGAAAGAGGGATGTTTAGTGTCAGCACCAGGGAGCAATGAGAATCCATTATTTATTTCTCCAGGATCGGCAAAGAAGGACTAAAACAAGGAAGTCTTTGTCATGCTTTAATGTTTTTTGGAGTTTTTTTGGAGTATTTTTTAAGGGGATGGCAACTCATAAAAGATTAAAAACTGCTAGCTAGAAGATACTTCCTTTAGTTGGTTATTGTGATTGGTGTTTTTAGTGACTACTGGTTGTAACCAAGGGGCCAAGAGAAATACAGCAATGACAGCAGTGAGTCAATTTGTGATCAGCTGGACATTCCTGTGGGATGAATAGCAACCTCTAATTGCAAGATAATGTGGAACTAGTAACTAAAGAACTGCCTCTAATATTGCACATGAACAAACAGGAACCTGTAAAATATTTTCTTATAAGAAGAGCATAACTGATCTGATTAGCTTTATCAAAAGATGTCTAGGACACCATTTGATCCTATATGGCATTAAAGCACAAATTGTGTGTGTTTCTAGATATATATTCTGATATTTATATAAGAAGATGAAGACTTGTTTGCTGCGATATTGGATAGATAGGATAGGATAGGATAGGATAGGATAGGATAGGATAGGATAATTAATTAAATATTTCCAGGAAGCATTTTCATTAATGGCAAAGTCAGACCTTCTTGTTCTCCCCCATAAAGAAAAGCTTTCTAAATAGGATGGGAATGCATAATTTCAGAAGGAAAGAACTGTGTGGTTTCTAGGATTACCACACCCCTATGAGGCTATGAGTAGGTGTAGTGTTGGTAGGATTTGCAAGTGGCTTGTACTTATTTGTTGCTCTGTCTAGGGAATGTAGGGTTGCTTGCCTTACTAAGGGTTTACTGTGTAAGTCTTGGTAAATCTGGATCATGTTGGCATGCTAGGAAGGGATATTTTTGCCTGTTAAGTTGGTTGTTTTAAATCTAGGATCTCAAAAGATCTGACAGCACACATACAGCCAGAGGATAATGCTGTGCAAGATTATTCTTATCCAGGCAGTTTGCTTTGTCTTGCTCTGATGTAGCTCACTAGTGTTACGTAGACCAAAAATACTGGTCTCTTGTAACAGTTGCCTTTTGGATTTCTATTTGCTGCCAGTTTCTAGAAGCTTGTTTTACAACAGCACATCTTTTCAATATATATAATAAATGTGTCTTTACCTCCGTGTCCAAGAGAGAAGTGTCACGTTTTGTCTTTCCTTAGCTTGTGACTCAAGGCTGTGAATTCCCTAAAATAAATGAAAATGTTGAGGTCATGGCTTAATTCCCCCCGTCCTTCTTTGGTTTTTGGTTTTTAGTTTTTGTGATTCAGATTTTGACTTTTTTTTCCTGTCTGGACACCTATTCATGTGATTCCAAAGGGTGGGGTTTTGAGGGAACATCCTGTATTGAAATATTACTAGTAAAGATGCTCAGATGCTGCAACATTTCCAGACTTGTGCTTCAGCTTTTAGAGTACAGTGGTAGAAACAACATGTATTTCTATCACTTGTGCAGTGACATGTTAAGAAAAATTTTCACAATTTACTAAGTTGGTTCTGGTAGTTTTGCCTTATTTCAAAATACAGTTTGGAAACAAACCAGAAATTTAACTTGAAATTTATGTTTATTCTTCTAGCATGCTGATGACCCTGATATCTGTGTACACAGGGCTGTGACTCATTAAACTGCAGAGGATGCTTACTTTTGGACTGTAAATGTTTTCTGCTAAATTTGGCAGGGAGACTTGAAGATGTCAGAGCATTGAATGATACATTAAAATGTCACATAATTTGTGAAGAGAAATATATCAATTCTAACTAATTCTAACTATTTGAGGCCTTCACTGTTTTTTGCTGAATCTTTATGAAAGCCTTTTTACAGAGTTGATAGAGCTCTGGAAATGGCTGAGTTGTTACAGGTAAGAATAATTTTTTGTGCATTTTTCTGTGTTGCACTTTCTTCAATTCAGTCCTGATCCAGGTCTTGGAAAACATTACTATAGATGTCAGTAATTACTAAATAGAATAGATTGTATGAATAACTTGTATCCAATGTTTTATTAGATATATGCAGAAAACAGGATATGCCCAGACTGGAAAGTTACCATCCTTATTTTCTGAAAAATCAAATCTCAAACCTCAAAAGCAAAGAGCTGGATAATGTTGAAAACTGAAAAGATCTGAATTGATAGTTAGCTTCCAGTAATTGAGTGAGAGATGGCTCTTGTAAGTAATGTGCAATGAGTAAGTCACCCTATTTTGTTGCCAAGGAAATAAAATCAGGCTCTTGGTAAAGGGAAGCAAGGAGGAGGACATTGCAACTAGGACAACTGTTGCCATTACATAATCCACCTGGCATGGTTATCACAAGTGTGGGACCTCATGGACATATGTTTGATAGAAAATATCAAATATCTCCTGTATTTCAGTGACAGTCTGTGCTGTTGATATGGTGTCCTGGTGATATGATATCCTTTGTGCAATTCCACCAGATGGACCATGTGTTCTACTATAGCTATAGATGGGGATAAACTGGCCCATCCATTTGAGTATATAATTATTTCTGATCTTTTAGATGTTTTAGATATTGACGGCTTCAAGAATTCTCATAATATTTTCCAAAGGAAGTACATGATTCACTTGCCTGTTCTTTGCTGATTGATGATAACGAAAAAGTAAAACCAAAATTATTTCATATGTACCAAATCCCTTCTTGTCCTGCACAATGGGGTACATAGAAATTTTGATAAGCTGCTTGGAAGTATATTTGTGCAAAGCTTACAGACCATTGCCATTCTTTACTCACTTCATTTAATAGTGAAGGGTAGCTAATCTGTCACAAATTCAGGGCCAAAGACCAGTTTGTGATGGCTAAACCCACACAGGCAGAGAAAAAAATAGTTACATGCAGGTGTATCAAGCATCCAAACGGGCATGTGGATGGAAAAGAAATATTATCTGAATTTTGAAGTTCAGTGAAAAATCTGCTAAAGTTTGGAGGTCCCAGTAAGACAAATCATGAACACCACATAATTCCCTAGAATTCAAGCAAGCTTGCAATCAAGGGACAGTCTTTGGTGAGACATGCGACAAAGTTTTAATGTCATTTTATTTCTTGCCTCTCCTGTTTCTGAGCAGGTGAGTCTGAACTAGACAGGCAAAGCTCTCAGCTTTGAAGCCTTTCCAGTGCTATGGTATTAGTTTTTTTGGTGGGTTTTTTGTGTGTTTAGAGCATGAGGAAGAGTCACTTGAGTATCATCTTGTGTTTCTCGTAAAACATAATGGAGAGATCCAAGAGGAGTTGAGTGTTTGACAAGTGTGGGAGAGAACACCTTCAGGACACTGTTTTTAAATCAAAGATCTTTCATGTTGCTCTTGTTTTAAAGGACAGAACACATAATCAGAGAGGTTTTCTCTATTATTTTTATGGCAGAAAATTCCTGATTCTTCTCTGCACCTTTCTGTGGGAGAACAAAGGGAGAGTTTGCAAGAGAGTATAGTCAGTCAGAAAAGAATTCTAAGGCAAACTAGATAATGCTGAAACTGATAACCAAATTATCCTTGACAATGTTATCAGGTTAAAAGAAAAGACAGAAGTCACCTTTGCAAACTCTTCTGGAATGCTGTCCCAGAAGAATGCATGATCTGCAATGGGAAGAAAAAGGTGGGCAAGGTTGGGGTTAGAACTTGATTAGATTTTGCCACATAATATATTTTGTGCAATTTGTTGTTTTTAAGATGTTGGATTTACTGTCTTAAGTTAGTCCTTCACCTGACATCACTAAAGCAAGAGAGTGATGCTCGCAGGGAGTGAGGCCAACTGACCTGTAGTGTTACAGCCAGAGTTAGTCAGAACAAAATTATGGATCCAAAAACCAGGTTGTTTAATATCTGAATTTCAGCTTTGAATACTACAAGAAATTATGATTGAAATAGACTCATCTTGCATTATATTAGTACTTGGGGTGAAGGGCTTTAGAGTGCTTCAAATAGCTTACTGCGAATAGTATTATTTAGTATAAATACAAGCATTTAAAGAATTCAGTAATGATATATTCATATTTTCCATAAACATTTAATTAACTGAACTCTACTAAATAGTGTCTAAAAACTGTAATTATATTAAAATCAGAACTCCTTGCTGAAAAGAAACAATTTAACTGGCTTTTAATCTTCTTTGTAACTGGAACAGAGAATATATACTTCTAGTTCCATGAATGGTAGAGACCACTACTGTTGTAATTTTAGAGTTATTTTAGATAAATGAATGGGATTATACATGAAAGATTTTGCCGCCAGTAACAGGGAAGATTTTGGTTATCACAGCTTGTAGTTCTAAACACATGAATTAAAAGGTTCAAGTCAGAAAAAGTAAAAATAAGTTAATGGATACATTGCTGAAATCACTTTTTGAAAAATAAATTTTTATACCAATTTAACATAGGAATCATGAATAAAACATCCTGCTCCCAGATGGACAAAATTGGCAAAACAGGACTACTAATAATAATGAAAAAAAAGAGCTGGAACAACAATTTGTGCAATGAAGGGAATCAATTTTACCTAAGCTACAAAATAATAGACTCCAAGCCAGTGAGCATTTAAGCATATGTTTAATTGTAAACAGGTGAACAGTTCATCTCCCTTTAATGAGACAACTGAGAAGTGAAATGCACTTATGGGGCTGAGGCCTAACATAGCCATTATTGACTAGAGTATTAATCAGTTAAGAAAGCCATAAAAAGCAGTGGTGGGTATGTACATGTTAAATATGCCTGTTTGTGCTAGAGCGTTTGACAGATTTGCTTCTTCCCCCTGAACTGTGTAAATGAGTCATCCTGTCACCAGGGAGATGGGCTACAGGTGGGTTTCATAACCCATCTGGCTTTCTCAACTTTAGCTATTTAAGCTATTCAGCTAATCTCCCTCTGTAGCTAAGGGGGAAGGGAGACAGGTCTGGTTTACCTTTTATCAGCTTTGAAGGTACTGGTATCTCCCTTTTAACTATAAAAGGAGCCAAGGTGACTCAGCTTAGATTAAATATGTTTAGCTGGCTATGGTCAGGTGAAATGTTCTGGGGGTCCAGTGTTAAAATAGATTAGACAAATATGCACATATTGAACTTAGTGAATCTCATTGCAGGAGATACCCATAAGCATTAAGTTTGATTTCTTTTAACTCCAGTTGTGCAGAGTCTGTCACTAATGGCTTCCAAGAGGTTTGCTATCTCTGCCTCACAATGCCACAAAGCATAAACAAATATAAGCATTATGGTGCTAGCCTGTATGTTTATTACTACATACAACTGGACTGCAGTCCAATTGAAATTATTTACATTTATGAGCTTGTAAAACACAGCAAGCTTGAGATCAGAACAATGGTGGACAGAGAGGAGACTGAAGCCTCTCTTGTTCACAAAGCAACAACCTCCTGCATATATTACCTGTCTGAAATGGCTTATATGGTCATTCAGTTGCATGGCCACTGGCCATGCATGTGGGTCATGCCAGGGGAGTACCTTTTGCAACACACCTGGAGCCCAGCAAAAGCTTTGCAGCTTTGGTGCTGATCCAACTAAGCACAGAAATAACTGGGAAATGACTCATGCTGCGAGGTGGATACTTGCTGTTAATCCCAGATTTTAAAATGTACACAGTTTGTCATCATTTTTCATTGTGGAGAACGTGTGTGTCTGGCTGCTTTTGTTTCACAGTTGTCTGATGTTTGCTGTGGACTCTCTTTCCAGCTCATGTGCTGCAATCGTTGCTTTTCACTTGAAAGGACGTAATCAGACAAAAATCCTTTCAAAACCAGTTCCACCGAAGAAAAGACCTAGGCAGGAGAAGCAAATATATGAGGTAGGGTGGAGAGGAATGTGTTCTGACCCTGAAACATCTGCTCTTTTAAACATGATGTTACAAATGTTTAACCACATGTGTATCTTTCACCCTTAAAAGCTCAGCTAAGGTGGGAGAGATGGGGGTGAGAGAATAATTACAGATGATACTGGAGAAGAAAGGTAATATGAAAATAACTAGTAAGGCTGAAATTATGGGAAAAAATCACATGCATTTGGGACATATGCTACAGAAAATGAATACTAAATTAATACTAAATACTGATCATACAGATGTATGAATATTAAATGTAAAGCCAGGAAAGAATTGAATAAATTTGCAGTTTGCAGTACAGATTGGCATCATGGATATGCACACACTCGAGTCTGAGTATATTTTGTATCACTGCATTTTACTGATACACAACTGAAACACATGCCCTAGTATTTCATTAAATGGGAATAGTATGTCTACTAACATAATTGAAGTATACCATGGATTTAAACTGGATTCTGAATGAAGGTTTTGTCATGAAAAAAAAGGCATTGTCAAAATGCAGAGGCACTGTCTCATGAAGCCTTACTAAGAGGGGTTGACAGGTTCTCTGCCCACAGTTTCTAAGGGCTCTGGCAAGACAATTGTTTTTATTTTAAGTTCTGAATGAACAGAAATAGTACTGAAGCAGAAATGGGAAACAATAAATGACATATAAGTTGGAAAATCTGGCCTTGCTCTCTTAAGTTATCACCTTCAACATCTTTCTGTTGTTTTACATGGCAGTAGTGCATGCTAGACTGTTCTGTGTATGTGTGAAACTGGAGGTAAGAGTCTTCATCTGGCAAAGTAATGACTGTGTGAAATGGTCCAGGGACACAGGGAGGTTTTGGTACCATCTTGTAACTAAAACAGGTGTTTCCATCTTAAACAAAGGTAAATGCAAGTTTGTTATATATCTCAGTTGGAGCATTGGATTGGTTGGTACTGTACTGGGTACTGAGAGCACAAAGTACTCAGTCCCCAGCTCCCACAGAGAGCTGGGATGAGTGTGCAGAAGCAGATAGGAAGGAAGGAAGCTTCCTCACCACTCGCCCAAGCCCCGGTGTGTGGTACTGACGGAAGCCTGGGGGCCGAGTATTAGGACGTGAATAACAGTGCTGAGGTGGCTTCCTGTATTCCAGGAAGCAGAACTTTGTCCTGACTTGTAAAGGAATACAATTCGACAAAACGTATTTGCCCAGTAGATCTAGCAAAGCAAAACCAAAGCCAGGTGGCCAAGGCCAATGGCATCCTGGCCAATGGCATCAGAAATGGGGGATCAGTGTGGCCAGCAGGACCAGGGCAGTGATCATCTCCCTGTACCTGGCACTGGTGAGGCCACACCCCAAATCCTGTGTTCAGTTTCATGGCCGCTCAATAAAAGAAAGACATTGAGGTGCTGGAGTGTGTCCAGAGAAGGGTAGCAAGGCTGGTGAAAGGTCTGCAGCACAAGTCCCATGAGGAACAGCTGAGGGAACTGGGGGGATTCAGCTTGGAGAAAGGGAGTCTCAGGGGAGACCTCATCACTCTCTCTACCTATCTGAAAGGAGGCTGTAAGCAAGGTGGGGGTTGTTCTATTTTCCCTGGTAACAAGTGACAGAACTAGAAGAAAGAGCTTCAAGATGTGCTGTGGCAGGTTTAGATTGGATATTGGGAAAAATTTTTTCACTGAGAGGGTGGCCAGGCATTGGAATAGGTTGCCCAGGGATATGGTGGAATCACCATCCCTGGAAGTGTTCAAAATGGCACTTGGGGATACGGTTTAGTCGTGAGCACAGTGGTGCTGGGGTAATGGTTGGACTCAGTTATCTGAGAGGTCTTTTCCAACCTTAATAATTCTATGATTAAAGGATAGAATCTTCTGAAATTTCATCTTGCCGTTTAAAATCAGGGGTTTGATTTGCTTCCAGGTACCCTTCCTTAAGGAATTAAATGTTCCCCTTTGTGCTTGTGAAGATCCAGGAGTAATTTGAGAAGTACGTATGTCTTATGAATTTGGACAATCAGAGATAACAATCAGTGGCACAGATTTCTCAAAACAAGAATGTCGTTTTGCTGCAGGATGAAAGACGACAGCAAACTCATTCAACCACCGAAGATTAATCCCTTGCGATGCTTCCCGGGCTTTCCCACCCTGGTGGCTTCTTCTGGGACAGGCGGCGGCGGGGGAGCCGGAGGAGGCAGGCAGGCAGGGTGGGGGAAATCCGTCCAGAACCTGCCCCCAGCCGCGTCCCTCTAAGGCAGCTCTATCCCTTTAAAAGGCGGCCGGCGGCGGCCGGCGGGCGGGAGGCGGCGGCGGTGACGGCCGGGGCCATCGCCTGCCCGCCGGGTTTTCCCCCCCTTCCTGCCGGTCCGTCGCTCGCAGCCCGTTAAAAAGAGGAGGCAAGATGGCCGAGCTGGGCAGCAAGGGGGTCACGGCCGGGAAAATCGCCAGCAACGTCCAGAAGAAGCTGACCCGGGCGCAGGAGAAGGTAGGGGGGAATCGGGGCATCCCCGGGATGCGGGGTTGGGAGCGGGGGACGCGGGTACCGGGGATGACAGCCCTCCCCGAGGCAGGGACGCGGCTCGCCAGGGGTGCTTGCGGGGGGATGGCGGCTGCCTTCCCTGCCTGCGGAATTAGGGCCCCTTTGCATCCCGAGAATGCCGGCTATCCCTGCTGGAGCGGCGAGCGTTCACCGTCCGCCTGCGGAAACATGGCATCGGATTGGGCCGGGAGCGGGAGGGAGGACGGAGCGCCGCACGCCTGTGTTGGATCCGCAGATGCTTATTGTTTCAACAGGAGGAGACCTTCCCGTTGTGGCATTTAGGCTGTGCTTTGTGCAGCATTTTCGAGAGCAGTTCTGTGTTTTGCCATAGCGCTAAATGCGTAACCTCAAAGATGGTGAGGGAGAGAGAGGAGATGGGCACTTGCCCCTTATCTTCCAACAGCATCGCATGATAGTCGCTACTTGCTGTACTGACCTTGAGCTCCTCATTTTGGAATGGTGGTAAAGCCAAAGCCGTACGGCCTTTAAAGATTGTGCCGATCTGCTGAGGTGGGGGGTGGGGGGGCTGGGATTTTTGAATCCCGGGAGCCCTTTCGCTCCTCTCCGCCCACCCCTGTGCCAGCAGAAGGTGCCAGGAATATGCAATGGATACTTTCCCTGTTCATCTCTCTGGCATGCTGCATCTGATGCCAGATGCCTGCTCTCTGTAGGGATTATCGGGCATTTTACGTAGGGACATTGATCAGCTGCTTTTATTGCAGGCACGGTCGTCTTGGTTTTCAGTGGTTTGCTGTGAGATGACATTGACTGAATAAGGACTGGTGCATCTTTGAGGGAGGGCGGGCGAGCTGATCTGCCCACTGCTGCTCGTGTTCCCTGGGAGTTATCTTTAGCAGCTAGATTTAATCTAGGAGGGTTGGGATTAAATGCAATGCCGGCCTGAGCCTTGTACCGATCTCTGACACTGCTCAGAAACGCTGCTGGGTCAGAATAGCAGCCCAACTACTTGGACTTAATGTTGCACATGCTGCACCCCCCTACTTTTAGCTCACTTACTGAGACTAGGAGCATCCCTTGAACTTGTCCGACTGCTTGGAAAAAACCCCCAATGACTACCAGTTCCAATGTGGAACTGCAGCAGCAAGGTTCACTCTGTACGCAAGAGTGAGCATGGCCACATCCATGGTTTTTTTACTCTACTGTTGTTCCAGAGGGGACTGGATGGGGAATCTGGTCCACCTTGAACTCATCACAGATGCTAACTTCATTCTGTGTTAGCCACCAGATGGCAACCATATTTGTAGTTAATATTAGGGTAGGTGGTAGAGGCTGAGCTCCTTGGCGTGCTGATACTGTTATTGTATTTAGTGGTGCAGCTTGGAACCAAGTGTGGCCTGCCAAGCCCTTCCCCGCTCTCTTATCAGAACATACACAGGTTCTTTTCCTAGGGAGAATTTTCCACAAATTTCTGTCAACTGTTGATCTAGCTCACTTCCTTGCTCACGCCCTGGTGGTGTTTGGAGATATGGGAATGACAATAATAATCGAGAGTTAGCTGTGTATTGCAGGTGATTTGCACGAACTGGAAACAATTGCTTGTCTTTTTGTGAAGAGGACAGCACAGCTTATTTTCCTCTAAGGAGAAAACAACCCCAAAGCACTTGCTAACACAAATTATAGACCCTTCAGCTGTTGTTATCCTGATGCAAACAGTGCAACTTTGCTCTCTGGGTTCTCAAAAAAAGAAAAAAATGGCATTGCTCACTTCATTATCTGACTTGCCTCCTCATACTGCTGCAGTATTGTCTGTAACAATTCTTCTTTCGTGAGGCATTCAGTATTTTACCTGTGTCTCTGAGGGACAGACTTTCACTGAGGCACATATGTCAGTGTTAACTTTCAGGTCATGAGGAGAGATGCGGCTGAATATGCAGTGATATGGAAGCACCAGTGGTTATGACACTCTACTCTTGTGGTATTTAGCTATCAGCTGTGATACTGTGTTTAGCAGGAAGGGTGAACTGTGTGTCAGGAGATAAGGACCAGATGTTAAATTAAAAAAAAGGTAAGCAGAAATGTGCAGAGGTGGCTCTGGTAACACAAGTTAAAAACGTGTTAGATTTTTGTGAAAGGATGTTGGCTAGGGTTGGACTTTTCCTTTCTTAGGCTTAAACAGAGACTGCTGAGGCTGTTTTTTTCCATATCATATTTTGATTTGAATTGAAGATAAAAAAGTCTTCCCTTCAGAATATCTCCCTCTCAACTTGAGCCCTGAGGCTTTGACCTCAGCAGTTTTCTTCATGGTGAATTTAGGCCTTGTGTTAAGCAAAGAATGATGTCTTTTTGTTCAATGTAGAACTCACACTGAAACACTGTACACATCCTTTTTTCCCTTCTGAGATGCCTATTATGTAAACTATGTAAGATATTCCTTCAGAAGTGCTATTTGTTTTGAGCCTTTCAGCAAAACTATTGGCTATTCTTGGAAGACACTTCAGCAATTCTGCAGGAAATATGGGATGGAATGGTCGACTGTGCTTTTTACAAATGGGCTGGACACTCATTTAACCTCCGTCTCTACTCAGAGATAGCCTCAAGTACAATACTTGGTAATAATTTGCCAATTGTCCAGTGAAATGCATCAAATAAGTAGATGCTGCTATCCAGAGGAACCTTGCAGAAAGGGCTCATGCAACTCTTTCAAACTCATATCACCTTTTGCATCTAATTAGAATAAATTAGGATATTTAGGCTGGAAATCATTATCTATTCATCCTGAATTTAGCTGGAGGATTTTCAGACTGAGACGTTGAGCTCTGGACTTTTCATAATTCTGTACTTCTTAAATATGAGTAAAATTGTAATGCCCTCAATGTCATGGTGTCTTAGAGGGAGCCTAGTGTTTGCAAGCTCTTCCAAACTTTTCCAGTGAGGCTCTGAAGTTTTTTTATTCTTTATGTCTGAATTCCATCATCTTGGTTAAAGTTTGTGTTTCTGCTTTGTGACCAGTTTTTTCTTAACACTTTTGAAAATTTTAAAAGTTTCCCCAATTTCCACAATTCTCATTTTCCTCTAATAATGTCCTGTTTCTGGATGTGTCTGCACGTGCACACTTCTGCTTTGAACAAATTCAAATAGCATCCTGGTGACTTGATGCAATCCTGGTGTGAGTAACTCCTCCGCAAGGTTCCAGGAGGGAGCTGAGCTTGGGGAGCAAATGGATTGGGGTTTAGTAGCTTGGCTGGTGCTGAGGGTCCTTGTCACAGGGTCATGCTCTTTGCTTTCCTTCTGCGTGTTCCACAAAGGTTCAGTGTGGAAAGTTGGTATTGGCTGTACAGGCACTGACTGTCGATTTAAGTTGCATACAGATTAATAGCTTTGTCTGAGGAGATGAACTGTAAAGTTGACATCAGGAAGAAAGAAAGATTTCCTTGGGAGTTGTTCTGTGTGGAGAGGAGTAGAAAGAAAAGAACTTACTTTTACTTAGACTGAGCGTGGGAAGTTCCTATCCTATACTAGTGGTGGTCTCTCACTCTCATTTCATTACAAAGCTGGGCAAAATGAGGAGTCTGTGTTGTGACATGAACAGACTGTTGTATTTTTCATGGTTTTCTTCTGACGTACCAACAAACCAAGGCATCCTCTTTTCTCCTTCTCCATCCCTAACCAAAGGGGGAGGCTTTGTTTTCCATGCAGGACCTGGCAAAGTTTAGTTTGGACATCCAAACTCCCTTGTGTTAGGGGGTCACATTTAGGTCATAGACTGCCATTTATAGTCATAAACTCTGACTTGCTGTGTTGCCATGAAATGTCACTTCTGCTCTCTGTTCTTGGCTTTGTTAATTCCACCAGTGTTTGCCCACATCTGTTTGAAGTTTTCCTGGTTAAAGCATCTGTCAGAGCAAAGTTCTGCTCTCCTCTGGCTGCACAGTCCAAGGAGGCTGGGCTGCAGTCTTGGTCTCACAGATTGTGGTTTGGGTGGAACAGGGTTTGCAGAAGGCACGGTTTGCATTTTGAGTTTGCCCTGATAAGACTTTTTTCCTCCTTCAAAGTCAAGCTCCAATAGGTGGAGGAGCATGGCAGGAGGAAGCACCTGGAATGAAATCTCAGCCCTGTTGAAGCAGGTGAGAGTCCATACTAATGAGCAGTACCCAAGAACCTTAAAGCAAATTTAAATGCAGCTGTCATCAGGATTCACCTACCAGAGGCTCCCTGCTCTGGAGATATGGGGGGGAGCCTTTCTATAAAAATGGTAGATGCAGAAAGCTCTCTTATGGAGATGTATTACACCTACCTACTTAAGAGGAGAGAAGTTTCTTACTGGATCCTTCTGTCTCTTCAAAGCTTCGATGTTTTTTTTCTTGCCTTTGCTTCGGGTAGGATGGTTTGGTGGCAGTCTGCCTTGTTGTGCCAGTGAAGAACAAATAGCCTGAAGAGCTACAAGTATTGGTTGCCTACTGATCTGGCAGGAAAATAAACGTTTTGTTTTTTTCCTGGGGGATTCTCCAGATGACAAAGACAGGGCTTTTTACTTTATGTCTGTTAGCCTGCTTTCTCACGAATGCAGGGCTTAGGGGATGGGTGGGGTCTCAAAGGTACTTTGTGCCTAAAGGTTTCTGGAAAACAGGCACTGGATACAGGAGGAAGATCTGAATTAATGCCCCTCATGTTCAGATGATTCCAGTATGAGCTCAGACTGTATTACTGGTATCAGATAATCTGCATGGTACAGGGAGGAGGTGAAATAGGAAACCAGGCTCCACATGTTTCCTTGCCCATGGAATGGTTTGAGTGGCAGGGTGCTTACAGTGCCCTGCTGAAGGTGCCCTTCTGTCTGGCTATTGGCAACAGATTTCTTATATGAAGCAGAATCTCATGGATGGATGAATTTTCTGATTGGAAAAGGCCCAACCCTATTCCTGGTCACTTTATCTTCCCTGTAAGTTCTAGTCTTGCAAACAGTCCTCTTCAGTGCAGTTCTTGTGAGATCAGGTTTATAAAGCAGGATGTGGAAGATCTCTTTCCACTGAGGACTTTTAATGAAGCTCTAGGCCATACAGAGTTAGTGTTACAGACCTCATCTCTCGAGGGGTGACATCAAAGCTTGTCTGGCCTCTCCCTCCATCCTGCATGCTAACTGTTAGGCAAGGTTTGTGTTTCCAAGCACAGATGTTTGTTTTCTTTCCAACATCATGATTGCTCTTCGCATGTGACTAGCAAATAACATGGCTGGCCAAGCCATTGGGGAAAGCTGGGTGCAGCCTGAGATGTTCAGCATCTGTCTGGACTAGGGTCTTTGGGAATAATGCAAGTTTTCCTTTGTTCATGACTCTTTAGCCAGAGACGCAAGGCCCTGTTACTTGGGATCAAATGTATAATGAAGCTCTGGTTCTAGAAACATTTGGAGTGGCAAGAGAGTACCTTAGGTTAACAGGTATTAGAGCGGCTATTTTTTTCCGCTGTTGCGATGGTGACCAGACACCTGAGCTGCCTGTTGTGCGAGTTCTGCAACTTTGCAAGGATCATCTTACAGTCCTGGCTGTCTACCTGTACGTGGAGGGATCAGCCTGTCTTCCCAGAAGTTCTGTACTGGCAACCTGTCATGATCACAAAGCCAGACTCAGTTTGCCCAAGCAGAACAGACAGGTCTGTCACCCTGCACTGGCCACAGCTCAGCCCCCTAAGTGGGCTGGCCCATTCAGGGTGTGCAGACCAGCTCCTTCTAATAGTGGGTAAGACTGCATTAATGTTGACCAGGAGACTGTGCATTCTCTACCCCAGAGCAATGAGATGGGAACAAATATTAAAATATGAATAAAGCCTCCTTGGAACACAGCTGGCAGGTAGAATAGTCCATCAAGGTCCATTCTGACTTCAGGCTGTGCTTTAGCCTTCTCTTGAGGAACTGTATGTTCGGGTTTTTCCAGCAACTGCAATAGTGAATGCATGAGTGCCAGCAAACCTGTACCGTTCTGGCATGCCTACTGCTGAGGTAAAAGGGGACATCTCTCACAGGAAGGGGTTGGGAGAGAGAAGAAATTAATTTCCATTGTCTTGACTAGTCAAAATCAATTTTAAATATGGTATTAGTTGGCTACTTAATACTGTCAGAACAGGAGAGAGGAACCTCTGCAGATTTGCCTGAACTATTGGCAGTGGCACAAGGGATGAATAAATCTTGTCAGGTGTCTTTTCAGCAGGTGCATCCAAGTGGCTGATGGACCTCAGACAGTTCAGGTTTCCCTGGGCACTTTGCTAGGCTCTGAAGCTGTTTGATCTTCACAAAGCTGGCGAGTACTGCAGGGTAGGTCCTGTGCCACCTTCCAAGAAAAACTTGAAATGTATTTATTAGCAGAAAATAGAATTGATGAGTGGTGGTTTTCTTTTTTTTTTTTTGGTTATATTTCCATCATGCCAACTTGCTTGCATAGTTTTGTTTCTTAGCTGCTACTCAGAAAGTACCTCTCTTTAGATTTGTAATTCTGTGATCTGAAGGAACAGCCCTGGTAGGTGGGAATAGAAATTCTTCAACCTGCTTAAGTTGTACAGTTGTTTAATTTATTTTTTATCCCTTTTTCTCTCTCTTTTTTTTTTTTTTTCCCCTGAGATTCTCCTTTATTATGTTGGGAACTTGCTTTCAGGAAGGGTTTGCCAGAGCAGGGAGTTGCATTTTGTGGAAAACTTGGAACCCAGAGTTTGGGGCATTCACAGACCCAAACAGCAATCTCACAGAATCACTTTGAAGCAGCTTTATGAAATGAGAAATAGGTACTGTGTTTACTCAGATCTCTGCTAGTACACATGTGCAACATAGAATTTTCTACTGTTTAGGCTGGGCTGGAGTAATCTTTTCTCAGACCTGTGGCTGGGAGGTTAAACTTTCTGAAAGTTGTCCTTTCCACAGAAGTGCTGTTGGGAGAGTCATGCAAGCCAGACAGTGTCGCCTTTCTTTTTGTCCCATTCTTTACAAGAAAGGAGAAGTCTGGGTGGCAGTGTGTTCTTAATATAGGCTGCCAGGCAGGATGGAGGGTGCAAACTTCACCAATAACAAGGAAAGCAGCGCTTAACAGCAACTAATCCTTCTATGAAAACCATGGGCTGTGTTTAATCTCTTGATATGCAGAAGTGCTGTCCTCTCTGCAAGGACTGGACATGCAATTTCAGAAAGCTGGTAACCTGTTCTGAAATTATTTATTTTTGGTAATTCTGCATTGATCGTGTTTGGTTTGTTTATTTTAAATAGGTTTAGAACTTTTTGTTAAACTTGGTTTAAGAGCCACATTAGTTTCTCCGTTGTTTTCAAAGTCAGCTCTCCAGGAGGGAGATTAGAGGTTGATACAGCTGAAGTACAAACATTTTTCACTGGGCAATTGCTAGTACTCTGCTTTGGAACTGTATTAGATGGAGCTGAATGCTTGTTTGCCAGCAGGGATGGAAAGGGAACTTCAATGGTACAGA
Organism: Monarcha castaneiventris obscurior; assembly: GCA_026261815.1. Classification (NCBI taxonomy): domain Eukaryota; kingdom Metazoa; phylum Chordata; class Aves; order Passeriformes; family Monarchidae; genus Monarcha; species Monarcha castaneiventris. The sequence goes on from JAMPIT010000467.1 coordinate 8,459,209, forward strand.
AACTACAGTATTTGAAAACACAGCTAAAAGTGTTTACGCTTTTGGTTTTTTTTTTTCCTTTGTACTACTTGGCTTGATTGCACATTTTATCAGGCCAGCAACAATAATGTGGGACTTAACCAACTCAGAACTGAGTTGGATGATATTTGCGGAGTGAAATAGCAATTCTTCCCATTGGATTTACTTGGAATGGTGCCAGCAACAGAGGTAAACTTATACTGAGTAGGTATAAAGACTGACGCTTGAAGAAAATGTACATCTCTGCATCTTTTTGCTTAACAGATATGCTGCTCTTGTAGCTCTCCAGTACCCTTGTAGGTAAAGTTAACCATTCCTGTAAGTTGCTAAAATTTTTTAAGTCTTGATCCTACCAGCTCTGTGAGCCTTGAGTGTGGAAGGACCAACCTTATTTCCATTCCTGCTTCTTCAGTCATTCTGGGGAAAAAATGGGTAAAACACTGAGGGGGGAAAGAAAAGAGTATGTTTAAAAAAATTGTAGAGAATTCCTTTCCTGGAATTGGAATGTTCAGCTCATTAATTTTGAATTTTCAGGCAGTAAAGTGTTGTCTTGGAGAGAGAGACTCTCTTTCCCCACTGTGGGTGCAATATGACCCCTTGGTCCAAGTGTTGAGTGTGACCCAAGAGGCCCAGAAGGGGTTTGAGTTATTGTACTGAGGGACAGTGTATTTCAAAGGTTGCTTGAAAATATGTTTTTGGAAAAATTCTGTTGAGAGAGATGGCAGCTTCCATAAGAGGAACACTGCTTGAGAAGAGTGTAAAATCATTCAGACGGAGAAGCAATACACTTGGGTTTTGTACTGAAACACTCCTTAAGGTACAGTTTCCATAGCAGAGGAGTGAGATGACTATTCTTTGGTGTATTGAACCGACCTCTGCAGTAGAAGAATACTAGGGATTTTTCTTTTTTTTGTCTGTGTAGACTGGACAGCCATTGTGAAAGGCCAAGCTTAACTGTGTGTTAATAAACTTGAGCTATTAACAAGGATGTGCTCACTCTGATAATGTTTCCTTCATCATGCATGCAGTCAGTATGATTATTTGTTAGTATCTGCAGTGTGATTGCATTATGTATTGCCAAAAAAGGCCATTCCCTATTCTGAAACAATTCCAATATAAATATTGGACAGTCTCAGCTAATAAAGATAATTCTGATTTGTTTCAGTAAAAGCATATTCCAAAAGACTTAAAAGGGTTTTCAGATGTTTTTTGCAGAAGTTTGATATGGATTGCTTTGTAGGCAAAGGTGCAGGGCTGTTTTTGAACAGTAAAATTTTTATGAAAATAGCTGAAGAAAGTGGAAAAATAAATTGTCTTTCTTTGGAGAGGAAGAGCAGTTTATGTGCAGGGCTGGGAGGGGAGGGTTTGGAGACCTGACTCTGGTGGGAGTCAGAAGGTCAGAGGGTGACGTGATCCATCAGTCACAGAGCTCTGGAATGGTGTGCTGCACCCAATTGCTCATGGTCTGGGACTTCTCTGTGAATGGGTATCAGAGTCAGTTGCCAGACTAGAACTTTTTGCCAAGCTGGAGGCTTTTGCTGTCCTTATTTCTTGACCCTTGGTGGCCATAAATAATTCAGGGAGGAAGTGTGCGTGATAAGGGCTGGATGCCCTCACCATGAGGCTGTGGATATAGTAGATTAAAAGAGCTGCTTTGTCATGCTGGATGAAGGTGACAGAGCTGGGGTGTTTTAGCTGGAATCTCTTCTGAGCTGGCAGTCCCAAGTCTCCAGTTGAAGCCTTAATTTTTGAGGAGGCTCTTTGGGGAGCACTTTGTGGTGATTTTCCTCTCCAAAACCAGTGTGGCCCAGATTCTTAACAAGTGTTCTGGCAAAGAAGCTGATGGACTTAACACTCATTCACAGCCAGAGGACTTCCCCTGTCAAGCCTGGTTCTCTAATTTGCTGTTCCTCACCCTTCAGCTCTGCTGAAGTAAAAGTGCAGTCCTCTTGGGTGGAAAGGAGAAGAGCTGTTCAAAAACTGCTTGGGAAGAACAAAGAACTGATCATCCGTTGATCCATTTATTCACACTTTGATGGGACAAACCACATTCTGTAACTCAACCTGGCCCTGGAGGGCACTGTTCCTAAATCCCCCATGTCTGATCCCTTGCAGCTATCGCCTTCCAGCTCAGGGAGTTCCAATGGCTGACCCAAATGCCAGTGTCTTTCCTTTGCCCCATCGTGCATGCCACGTGTTCCAAATCTGTCCTGCATTTGAGAAACTCTCATCCTTGTTCAGCAAGGTGGTTGTGGACCTGTGCAGGAGCTTTATTGGCCTCTTAAGCTCTCTGCATCCAGCCTGTCCTTTCTGGAGTCCCTCTCTAGCATTGTTTTGCCTTGTAAGAGCTCTTCTGCCCCTCTCCCTCCTAGCATGCACCTGCTCCTTTATCTCTTTCTCCAGCTCAGGCATGGCCTCAAATGCCTTTCACATTTTTTCCTGATTTGGTTGCTTCATTTTGTATCAGGGCCTGTGTAAAAATAAAAATACTTCTTCCAAAAGTATCAGCATTTAAAATGACGGTTGCAGAGGAGGAGGCAGAGGAATTGAGAAGGGGGATTTGTGCAAACAGCACTATTTATATTATCTACTCCTCTTGCTAGTGTTACCACTGGCTATAGATAGGGTTTAATTAAGCTATGTTAAATGCCTACCCAAGTAATAGACATTGATGTTGTTGAAGTCCCGTTGCCTGGAATGTCACATTGATGCCAGCTGAATTAAGTGATGCTATTTGGCTTTATTAGGTACAGAGCTATGATGTAGTGACTATCCGACTCCACAGTTGTGCCACTTTTTTTGTCTCTGTTTGGTGTCTGCTTAAGGCTGGGGCAGACAGAAGGGAAGGCGGAAATTTACCTGCTTTCTCGAGACTGAAATTTCCTCCTCCTTTGTTTTCAGGGTATTCATAGATACATATTCTCTCCAGTTTCAGCTTTGTTGAATAGCATGAACTTGGAAATGCAGCGTTTTTAGTTGCCTGCTTTGACTAAGAGCAAATCAAGTAGAAAAAAATTGCCCAGAAAGTTATGAACTAGGCATACAACTGCATATGGCTAAGATGGCCTGGTGTCACCAGCACAGCCGAGAGCTGAGAGGAGAGGTCAGTGGTCTGTCTCTGGGGCAGTTATGTGGCAGAGTGATGGTAGAGTGGTACCTCTGTGCAGTTTGTGCACCCTAGGCCCCAGAGACTGAGGCTGACCCTGACAGAGCCTGTGTGTCTCCTGCTGAAGCTGTGTTTTCAGCGCCTCAGGAACTGGGCCACCTGCTTAAGGTGTCAAGATTAAAGCATTCAAAGTCTGAAAACTCTGGCTTAAGCTCTTAAGATTCTTAATCTCCCGCACTTCGTGAGGCAGGTGCCTGCTTCTGGCATTGGGTTTGTCCTGGTGGGAGAAGTGACCACTTCTGAATGGTTACCTTGCTGCTCTGTCTTCTGCTCTGTGCAGCTGCTGCTGGAGCACTTTGTTTGTGTCTCCATCTGCTTGCCTTAGATAAAGCCTTTACAGACTGAAGTTTAAACTGACCCAGCTACTCCTGCCGGGGCAGCTGTTTCACATCACTCTTAAACCACTTCTACCACTGAGTTGTGTCACCTTTAGCTGCACCTTTTCCTCCTCTATTCTGCATTCTGCTGCTCCATTACCAACACTCTGGTTGTGCTGCTTTACCTGTTTTTCTTTCAAGTCTCTCCTCTCATAGGTTCGTTTGATGGTAAGTCCTGGACGGGGGACTAGAGGGGCAGCAAAAAGTATGGCAACAGGGAAAAGACTGGCAGTCCATAGGACCACAGGGCAGTGGGATGGTGCCTGAGCTGGTGCACTGGCCTCTGTCTCAGCTCAACTAGACCTGTAGCTAGCACCCAGCTTCGTAATTTTTCATTCTCTTTAGCTTATATTCTGACTCTCTGAAACTCCTGGCTGAAGGCTATTAAATAGATGAGGAAAAAATTAGATGTGAAGTTTAAATCACATTTGCCAGGATTTGTTTATATTCTCAAAAGGTTTGGTGGTGAAAAAGCAGAACATTTTCATGTCCTTAAAGATAAATGGGGGGAATGAAGAGTAAAGGGTAGAAGAGGGAAATATCTATGCTTTCTTTTTAACTGCTAAAAACTGTAAAGAAAAGATAAATAAATGAAACCCTTTTTTTTTCCCTAATAAGCTTTTATATAGCAAGGCAAGCTCGTGCATTTATAGAAGGGAGACAGAAAGTCCACACAGTGAGTTAGACCTGGAGGGAGGATGATGATGTATCAGTCGAATATCTGGGGGTGGATGAGGGGATGAGAACATAGATATATTTAAGAGAGAAAAAAGCAAGAAATAATTCTTGTTTCAGTTTGGTATATAATGTGGGTTACAGCTGAGAACCAACCCTTGAATTCGTGCTAGAGTACAAACACAGTGCTTGGGTTGTACCTACAGGAGAGGCATAATGCAAAATGACCTAAAGAAATGAGAGAGAGAGGAGTAACGTAACAAGATAAATCTACTAATGTAGGAGGAGCCTGTAAAAGGAACCTGCTTTTGAAGGTGCTTGGATGGCCTCGGGGTAGGCAGACACTGAACTGCACTGCAAGTGTGTGATTGTAGCACAGTGTGACTGCAGAGACCAAGCATCCTGCCAGTGAGAAGGGAAATTGCTTTTCCATGCTGTCTGTCACAGCACCACTCCTGCTGTAGCATCACTTAATTTAGACCTGACTGACGATAGGAGCTAAACTGCAAAAACTGTGGGTGAAGAGGAAAGGAGAAACAATCTAAAATGTTGAACATAGTGAAAGGACTAAAATCTTCATATAAAAAAATCCCAGAATGTCAGGATTTGGGTCAGTGCTAGTTGTACACCAAGGGCCCCAGCCAGTTCACCATCTCGAGGCTCGTCTCACTTCTAAGTGCCCTTTGTGGGAGAGGAGATGCTTGGTTTGAGCCTGTGGTTATGTAGGTAAAAGAACCTTTCCTCTTAACTGATTGGCCATGTGCAAAGGTGGTGAGAGAGTGTGCTTGCAAAACATCCGGGGAAGTGGGGATTTGTTTGTGTCTTTCTGTAAAGGTGCTGTCGATTGCTCTGAGGAGAATAGCTCTTGCATCCCAGCGATGTGTTCTTGTGTTTTCCTAAACTGCCAGTATGGCTGTTGTCTAGAGAAAAGCCATCCTTATAAAGGCTGATATTAGACATATAGAAGGTGCATTAATTTTCCCTTGCAACAGTGAATGCAGACTTCTAAGCTAGATATTTGCTTCTACTCAGATTTCAGTTTAGGTCAAACAACTACTATTCACCTATTTCCATGGCTGGCTTTTTGTTGCAGTGCTCTTGGGCCAGTCTCCCACTTGTACTGGCCTTTTTGTTGTGAGAGCAGTTTCAGAGGTTAGTGCTACATCTCGGTCGTTTCTGAAAGCCACTTGAGGGATTTTTATGTAAAAAGCCACATCCTTAATGTTAGTGTCTTAAACAAATTCATTTTGGTTTGCTTTTAATGTTAAGTGGCAGCAAAAATCAGTTGTTACTCTTGGGTGAAAAACTTTGTCTTTATCCTTGACTGTTGAATTCACTGAATCTGAACTCCTCAGGCTGGCAAGAGTGGGTGAAAAACCTGCCCCCTTCCAGCCCGTTCATGCACGTGGTGAGCTGACTCTGCCTTACTGCACAGAAGGGAGAATGAGGGATGAGGATACAGCTGCAAAGATTAATGAAATCTAAATGGCTCTTTTCCTGGGACAAAAGAGAGAATTAAATGATGTTACAGTTCCTTGCCACCTTAATTTCAAGGTTTTTGGTAAGTGCTAACAGCAGCTTTCCATTTCTGCTGGTTCATGGTGCACCAGTTTGGTTTCCCCTGCAATGGGTGCCAAAACCTCCTTTTCAGTTCCTGCTCCAAGGTCAGTGCTACCAGGGAGTCAGAAAAGCAGATTGTTGTGATGGTGAAGAGTCCCAGTGTTTTCTCCTTCGGTGTTCCAATGAACTGACTTTCGACAACTGCTGCACAGTATGGATGCTAATGACCTGGACAAATTTACCAGGAGAGGAGGAGAAAATCGTGCTGCTAGCTCTTCTCAAGATGATTTTCTTTCACACAGGCAGAAATGATTCATCCAAAGTCATGCTTAAATTAGGTGAGATGTCGTCCAGGGTGGTTGGGGGAGGGAACACATTGATTTAGGACTGCAGTAAGTTGCTGTCTAGCCAGGTGTACTTGATTATGCCAGGAGACTCAGCAAAAGTGCCTTTTCTGCAGTACTCATGTCCTGTTCTGGGGAGCCCTCTCCATAAATGGATTATTTGGAGGCTCTGGAGCATAATATTCCCAATCATGTTACCTGCAGGGTCACTATGCCCTCTAACACAACCTGCAGACAGAGAGTAGCTTTGCCTTGTGTTCTGTGTTTAAAGAGCATTACTCTGATTATCCAGGAGGGTGGATTAATGGGAGTTAATGGATACTTGAGGAAGGAAGGAAGGGAGAGGTGCTCAGGAGGTGAATTTGAGCTGGCAGACCTGTTAGCAGAGCAGTGCAGTCTGCTTGTGAAGAAGTCAATGATCAGATCAGAAGAAGAAGCAGCTCTGGGGAACTGCTCTGCCCTGAAGAACTTGAGGAGGCAGATAGTAAGGTGCCTGTGTGGGAAGCTGGGTCATTAAAACTGTCACTACTGAGTTGTGGTGATGTTTGAGGCACCCAGTAAAGTCTTACGGAATAAAACAGGAAAAAAATAAAAGATCCTTCTGTCCTGCCAGATCCTGGAAGCTAAACTGGATTTGCACTAAAACCTCTGTTTCCTATCTGCATTCCTCTCCCATGGTGTAAGGAGCAGAGTCCTACCTGGTGGGATGCTGGATCTCAAATGGGAGGCAGCTGGGTGCTGCACAGCAGCCGGATCCCTGCATCCATCAGTGGGCAGGGCTGGTGAGGAGTTGCCCGGCTCTGTGGTGGACAGAGGAGCCCTGTGGCACAAGGGGGTGAAAGGAGTGACCTGGCCATCGGAAACCTTTTGGTGCCCAAAGTCTGAGGGCAGCACAGTGTGCTGGGAGTTGCACAGGCTGCTGGAGGAAGGGAATGGAAATGTTCTCCTTGTCACAGGAGATCTGATCGTGTAGAAGAAACAAATGTGTTTCAGAAAGCTGAATAGAGAAACAGGGTCCAACTGCACTAGGGGGTAATGAGGAACAGGAGAGGGTGAGGGCTGCACTGGGGCTTCCAGAGGAGGAAATGAGGTTTTTTTCTTTAGGGGAAATGACACTAGTGCCAGCTCTTATCTAAAAAAGGGCTACTTTAGAAGGACAGGAAAGAAAGGGATTGCCAAAGAAATCCCTAGAGTGTGATGGTCTGCCTTGTTTTTCTGGAGCAGGTGTTTGCGGGGGCTGAGTCCTGCCCTTGAACAGGTTCTTAACACCACTGCTGGCCTTGGCAGAGGCTGCCTGTGCAGTGTTGCCCATGCCCGTCCTCACAGCCCTGCAGACACAGATACTGGGCCCCCCAGTCAGCAAGGAACAGCAACACAGCTTGGTTGCCTGGGTGAGTTAAGGTTTCACCCTCATGAATGGGGCTGTGAATGAAAACCAGGATGGGACAGTGGAGTGGCAGGCCTTGGAAATAAAGCCCTCCTTGAGAGCCTGCAGTGTCTGCCTGCCAGCCTGCAGTGATGGGCAGTGGAAGGGAAAGGGACAGCTGACCCCTCTGCTGAGGGAGGAACCCTGCAGCACGTTCTTCAAGCCCAGGGATGGCGTGGGCCCAAAGCCAGTCATGCTGTAGATATGGAAAGGTATCAAAAGCCTTGATGGATATTTTTAGCCAGAATGAGTAGGGTCAAGGGTTGAAGGGGCCAGAGAAAAATTAGCTGTTCCTGCATTTTCGGTCTCCTGATGCTGAGGAACCAGGTGTCCTTTTTAAGGGATGACTAATTCCTTGTTTCATGGAATGGAGAACAGAAAGAAAAGCATTTGTTTTTCCTCATCCGATGAAACAAGTACTTGTTTTTGGCAGTGAATTTGTCATGTTTGGAACCTGCTGCCTTCAGAGCTTCCTTCTCTGTTCTTACTTGAGCTGTTGGTGGATCTGTGGCACTAAGACATGACTTTGTAATGTAAACATCAGCTCCCTCCCACATGGAAAATGAAAAGACTTGAGTGATGTCCCTATCTTTTTTTAAAAAAATAAGGTTGGAGTTGGAGGGAAGGCTGTTGAAGCAGAGAGCATTGTTCAGTTGCTGTGGTCTGTTGCTTTAGGGTTGCTTATCAGAGCTGGGCTGTGCATATTTATCTAAGTCCTTCCTGTTCCCTACCTGACCTGTCCCCCCCATGCCTCCCTCCCATCCCTATGATTTTTTCTGTGGTGAAGCTACTGGGGAAGATGCAAAAAGGGGAAACTTGGGCTCTGAAAGAGATGCAGACTGTTGTGCCATGCTTCAAGCACTCACCCATGAGGAGTCTCTGCATAATGGGAGATTAAAAAGTGGAAAAGAGGGTTTGTGTCGAGACAACAAACTCTTCTTTAATTCGTTCCCTCTGCTGCCACCTCCCTTAGTTTTCTGACTATGGTAACCTTCTGATGATATTTTTATTCACAGGATACCGTTCCCAATAATCATGGTAGCCCTTCTACTCTAACCCCATGTGCATGTACCAACCCAGACAGATTTTTAGTGTGTTATCCTGAAACTCTGGCCAGGATAAGCAGGGATGTTAACAAGTGGTTGAAAACGTGACGAAAATTAATGAAAACAGAATCTGTTTTCATGGTGACAGGCTGAGAGATGAAAATTCATGTATAGTGCTTTCTGCTTCCTTTGCTGTCTGGCTCTAAGGCTTCCTTACTAAAACCCATTGATCTGCTTTCTGTTTGTTGTTGTCATTCTCTCTAGTTGTCAGTCATGCTTGGATTGATTTTGCCATTTTTGTAAAGAAAAAAAAGTGCAAGTCAGGAAATCCTCTGTTCAATCAACTGTGACTGCTCTGGGAGGGTCTCGCAGGGTGGAGAAGAGGAGGAGGAGATGATGTGAGGTCCGTCAGTTTCCCTGTCCTTGGGGCATGTTGCACCGATGCAACTCATTTCTTTGGGCTTCAGAACTAGGTCCTGCTAGTAACATGCGTGTGCAGGAAAAGAGGCAGTTGGACTAGCTGTGTTTATTTATGTGTGTTAGTATATCTTGGGACCAATATCTATGCATATCCTCTCTTGCCCAGGCAGTAAATCTCACTTTGAGAATGACCATTTGGGAATGTTCTTTTGAACCCTTTAGGCTGGTTTCCACTCTTTTTACTTGATGTCCTTGGAAGGAAAAAACTCTGTGTGGCTGAGACATAGCCCAAGCAATGCTGACTCAAGGTCGCAAAAGTAAACAGTTTTTCATCCCACCCTCACCATTACCCAGTGTTTAAAACCCGGAAGGCTGAAAGAGAGCCAGGAACATAATCAACATCCTTGTCTCCTTCAGCAGTAGCTGAAGGAGCCAGCTGGACTTGCCTACCTGTCAGAAATCTTGCCTTGCGAGAGTGCAGTGCTACCATACACAACGGCTCCAGCAGTGGTAAGGGACAATGTTCGGAGTTGTTAAATTAAGCACCTGACTTTTTTACATCGTGCTTCCTCAGAAGCTATGTGAGAATACTCACCCCTCTGTGATAGAAAGGGAAGGTGGCATCATGGTTTGTACAAAACTGAACAGTGCATCTGTGACAGAGGCAGGTTTTCAGTGCAGATTGTCCTGGGTTTGAAGGGAACTGTGACAGTTTCTCCATTTCTTCTGTAATAAACATTAATGGTTATTATTGACCTACATGTAATTCAGGGTAGCTTTGTATCACTGTTGCATACTCCTTGTTATAGCCATAGGCCAAGTTACTTGTTCTCTAGAAGCCTCATTCTGTCATCTTCAAATAATGAAGAGGAAGTGGTTCTGTGCTGGGGTGAAAAAATGTCTTTGAACACGTGTGTGCCAAGCCTTCGCACGTAGCCTGCTCTCCTCCTGACAGTGCTGCTGTGATGTGGGTGAGACTGCCCTGCTCTCCGTAGCAGAAATGTGCTGGGTTTGTGTTGGCTGTGCTGCTGAAGATTGGCAGAGACAGACTGCCTGCTTTCAGCGAGCGTCTTTGGTTTATTTATGTCCCTGCTCTGAAGTCAGAGATGAGAAAGAAAGTGTTTTGTGCTTGCACTGGGGCAGTACCACTGCTGCTGTGTGATGTGCTTGTTTCTTTTGATACAGAGGAAGGTTCTGTGTTTGTTTCAGAGGAATATGTCTAAGCATTTCACGCTCACCCACAGGTGCACGTGGAAAAATAGCTGCAGCTGGATACTCCCGTTCACAAGAAACTGGTGATCAGCTCTGATTCTGCATTTATTTCTTCTTTTCATCTGCTCAGCAAAGCACCTAAGACCTAGATAGCATCAGCTGTGCATCGTTCAAGTTCCTGCTTCCAATCACATCTTCCTTTCAATCTCACATGGTAATCCCCAGCCATCTCCATGCTTGGCAGAAAGCCAAGTGCTTAAGGCCCGGATACCCTCCTCAGCTACTGAGAAGGGCTTTCCCCAGAGACATCCAAGGGAAGCCATGGGAACCTGCTCCTGTCACTGTGCTCCCAGCTCCTTTTTGTTGTCAGAAAGAGTGCCCCTGCTTTGACTGTGTTTTCCTGCTCTTGGAAAACCTGAAACTCTCACATCAACTCTTCAGAGCTTTCTATCCTCTAATCATAGACCAGCCAAAACACGGTCGACCCTTCCTCGTCCAAGTTAAGACTTTCTCAGGATCTGTGGTGTTCTACAGTAATACCTATTTAGTTGTTTTTCTAGATCCTCCTTGTTCTATTTTTTCTTTCTCTTCCTATCATCTATAACCTTTGCCTGTGGCAGCTGTGCAATCAAACCAGAATCCAGACAAAGCTGCCTCTTTGATCCCTGCCTGCATTTAATAATAGGGCTGTGGTTGTTACTGAGGAAATAACATTACAAGGTGCATTGGCTCTTTCATTCAAAAGTTTGAATGCTTTTAGTGATTTGGGCAATACATGGTCGTTTTAAGCTGTTAACCGCTTTCTGAAGTTCATCCTGACAGTAGCCACCACAATTGCAGAATGGTCTCATCAGTCTGAGAAACTGTCTCAAAAAGCTACGTTTAAAAGCAGTTTAGAGATAAAAATAATTTTGTAATGGTTTAGATGATACCTCTTTAAAAATCTGACAGTAAATTAAGTCTCAGAAACCCAGTGCTCAGTTTCTCAGGTTTGTCCTGAGAGGACAGCAAAACCTACCCCAAAAGTTACATGAGCTGTGAGGATAAGTAGTAAAGTTGGTTTGGAGTTTTGCCATTAAAGTTTTATCTCCATAATATTGGGTCATACTCTGTGTGGCTTAGAACAGTAGATTCACACTTTTTTTTTTTAAACACTTGAATCTCAGTGAGAACTTCAAGGGTTATAGAAAGGGTGTAAAAATTGAGGTTTGGAAATTACTGTTGGTGAGCAAAACCAACATTTTCAGTCAATAAACTAGTTCCTAAACCACTCAATTTGAATGGGTTTGTCTGAAATTGTGGCTGACTTATCTGCATCTCCCTTGGTATAATTAAGAGTTCAAAAAAAATTGAAATGCTGAGACTAGAGTTCAGCAGCTTATCTTGAAAAAGGCTTGGCAGTGATTTTCCCACTGTAGGAATGGGTGGGAAATTTTTAGTGTTGAAATACAAGTTTATACAAGTTTAGCAAGTCTAAATCTTGGTATTTTCCAGATTGATAGAAACAGGAGACATTCAGCCCAGCCACTGAATCTAGTCCTTTAGCCCAAAATTCACCATTACTCGTGTGACTTATTGAAAACAATGGCCCAACAATTTACAATAGGGCATAAGTACAGCAGTGCTGCTTGGAAAATCAGTTCACCCCTTGTGAGCCATGCTGGGATATCAGAAACCATTGGTTGCTTTCAACCCAACCTGTATTGCTATTTTGAATTGAGGTTTGTTTCTCAATCCTGTTTCAGCATTTAGCCCTCACATTCTTGGTTTCGCACAAGGAGGGACAGTGATACAGAGGCAGGAGAGAGTGGGAAATGAGGCTTTTTCAGTGGCCTTCTTGGGAAAGCCTTTAAGTATTCATGAAACTGTGACCTCTGCAAAGACTCCCCTGTGCTTTGGGAATTTCTCCAGTCCAAGGCAGATTTTCCTTCCATCCCTGAGCAGGATAGTTCCATTCTGGAAGTGAGGGTGGAGGGGATGCTGTATCCATCTGTGCTGGAGAATGTACTTCAAAGGAAGGTCCTATTGTTTCTTGCAGGAGACGAATTAAAGCAGAACTTTGGCTCTGGAAACTGCTACCATCAGGTCTCTTGCCTGGAAGTGATTAGGTGGCAGTACTTTTGAATGTTTTGTATATTTGAGCTGTCTACAGAAGATGGATTCCATGTCTCCTATGAAGTACCTGAAGGTTTTTAGGATGGTACTCTTCTTAAAAGCCAGGTCCCTTTGATATGCAGCCCCCCCCAAGTGCAAGTCAGAGGTGCACAGAAGGTAGGAACAGCCCAGCCTATTCTTTCATATCCCATCCTGTTTCCTAGCACTGCTGGAATCGATCCCTGTTGATTCTGGCACAGTCCTGTGAAAGCCACCAGGGGACAAAGGCTCCTTTTGTAGGGAGCTGCAGCCTGGGGCATGGACGTGCTTCTCAGCACTCGCCTCTTGCTGGGGCATCACGCAGTGGTTCCAGTGTGATTTCAGAGCCCCCCGGGATGCGTGTGTGTCTGGTGTGTCTCAGCTCAGAGTCGCCACACTGACCAGAGGTTGTTTCCTATTGTCTTATTCTGGGAGAGGGAGAAGAGAAAAGGCATGAGTGAGGTCGAGGTTTGCACAAGAAGAAGCTAAATGTTGGGTGAATGTGACCCTTTGTGGCCAGGTGCAGGTAACAGTGAATCGACAGGGACAGACAAACGTTCCCTGTTCTCTACTACCTTCACTCTTAAAAATACTTTATGCAGCTAATCTCAGTTGTGTGTTTGTTTTTCCTAAGCCCTTTGTTCAGTAACAATGTTCAGTAATTTAACACCTTTGAAACTCTGCAGGCTGCACATCACTAAAACTAAAGTGTGGTGGTTGGTGGGGAGAGGTGTTGGAGGAGCAGGTTGGGAATGGGGAGTGAGCCGGGGAACACCCACCTGGTAAAAGAAGTTCTCCTCCCTTCTCAGGTTTCTGTTCCCCTCCATGGGAGCACTCCAGTTCCTGTCCTTGCTTGGCTGGGGTCACACAGAGCTGTTTAAAGGCGTGGGAAGTGAAACCTGTGGCAGGATAGGATCCAACCGGGTGGTTTTATTCTGTGCCTATGACTGATGAGGAAGAGAGTCGGCAGAGCACCTCTCCTGCCTGTGAGAACTCAAAAGCTCATGTTAAATCTTTGAAACAGTGTGTCCCATGCCCAGCAGGTATCCGCAGCTTTGTCCAACGTGGTGGGGAATGGAGCAGCTGCTGGCAGCAGCCTCAATGCCTACCTCGTTCTTGCAGGTGATGGCAGAAGTATTTGGGTGATGGCACTTGCCTCATGGGAATGAAAGCACAGGGATGTGTGCACATGCCATTTTTGTTTTCCTGAGATACCAGTGTGGATAGCAGCAGCCATGGAACACTTGCTGGTTGCTGTCATGACTCATTTTTATTAAAACCACGCTGAGCCAAAATTAGTGTGTGGGAGCTGCCCAGGAGGCTGGTGTGACTGTGCTGGAAGGACACCCGTGTGAGCCAGCACACAGCACACGCTGGTGCCTGCAGCACTGGGGACTGAGGTGTGTCCTCACCCGCTCCCAGCAGTGAGCACAGCTCTGACACTGGTGTTGCTGAATGTGGCTGAGGCAGGAGCCTTACTGGATACGTAACTTTGGACAGCTCTACTGGCAGGCCTGGCGTGGCTCTGTGTTTAAAGACCAAGAAAGAGATGTTAGCTCCCCCTCACTTCTGCTTGGGAATTACAGAAAACAGAGAAGCCTTTATAAGGTTTTTAGCAAGAAATCTCATCACCATGGTTCTTTTGTTTTGTACCCCACTCACTGCAGGTTTAAGTCTTTATTCATAATTGGAGTAGATTGTGTTGTGTTAGTCTTAATGAGGTGCTTGTTCTTTTGTCAGATACACCAGCTTCTCTTGGAGGGGTTAGACCTGGCAGACTGTGAGTTGTGTCTAAGATAAAGGAGGTTTTTTTCCATTCCCATAGCTGAGTTGTATGTGAATGTGTCAGTGGTATTGAAGGAGGTTCCCTGAAAACCATGAAGAGGAAGGTACCTCATGAAAAAAAGTCTCATCCATGTTCTCGATGAACTAGAGCAGGGCTTCAAACCTTTTCTTATATCATGGGGCCTTAATTTTCCTTTCCAGGGATTTGGCCTTCTCTGTAAATGCCAGATATACAGCTCGCTTTCCATGGTTGTTCTTCATTGGCCTTGAAGTCTGCAGACCACATGCTGAAAATCACGCGACATTCTTTTGTGTTTATTGCCAGATCTGTAATTTCAACCCAGTATCTTCTGGCCTTGCTGTCTGCTTAACTCCCTGTGCTGTTTGCAGTTGGGAAAAAACAGTTGAACCACCATCCCACCCACAATCTAGCATGACTGTTGCAGAGTGAGCTCAAACATTTTTTTTCCCTAACATGGTCTCCTGCATCTGGAATCCTGTGCTGATGTAAAGATTTGTTTGTGACAATGTTCTAAAAACTCAGTGGGGTTTTCTCCCTGTTCTGAAGACGTTGGATGAATGACAGTGTACCTTTCATGTGTCCTTCGTATTCTTGGGGTACTTTTAAAGTAAAACCTGGTGACCCCTCACTCCCATCCATGCTGTGTTGAACCACCAGAAGCACAGTACGTTGGTGCGAGCTGGACACTCCCATCCAAACATGGGCAAAGCAACATTGCCTTCTCAGATGTGGCTGCCAGAGTGGTGAGATGGCTTTGCACCGAGCGCCTCCCTCATTGATCCCCTTGTCTCTGCTGAGAAGGATGATTTTTGGTAATACATGGTAGAGGTTGTTTGGATGATGCCTGTGTTTGCCTGCCTGTCACTGTCCATCTCGCCTCCTGACTGACAGTTGCTTTCATGGATAATCAGAGAAGTAATAACTTCTACAGCAACTCTCGTGTCGTCTGTGGCTGCTTTCTGATGCTTCCTACAGTGCCACATCATCTGTTGAGGTTTTTCTGCCTTATTTCATGTCTTGAACCCCTGCCCTTCCTGTTCTCCTTAAGCATAGATCTGAAGTCTCCTCTGCAGGTTTCATTCTCTGGGAATTTCATTTTCTGAGTAGGTGAACAAAACCTTCAATCACTCTAGTCCCTGAAATCTTAGTTCCCTTCTTTTGCTGGTTCTGGCTCTTCCCTGACTTCAGCAGCAGCAAGAACAGAAGCAGGCTGGGGAACCACCAGGATAAGGGGATCTATGTCAAAACAAAAGTTAATCTTAAGTTACCTATGGAAAAAATCCACTGCAAGGAATTGGGCAAATGGAGTCTCTGTTGTATTTCATGTGTGGGATGAAGAAGGTCAAAATCTCTTGCACGTAATTATTTGTAATAAAAATGCTTTAGATGTTGACTTTGTAGTAAAGATTCAAACATGGCTCTGTTCCAGAGACAGGCTTTTCAAAAAGCTGTTTGGGAGACTGATCATTACACAAAGTTGTACATGACTGTCTGGAGACAGTTAACGTTTAAATGAGGCAAGGTTTAGAATAGATAACTTGTCCTGTTTGTTGTAACAAAGCATTTAAATGTATCCTGTGGGACAGAAGTACAAAAGCTTGCTTGGTCCCTTTTTGTTACTTGGCTTTCGCAGTAATTTTTGTGCAGCAGAGTGAGATGAATGGAGTGCTGGCACTGAAGAGCTCCTACACTGGTGAATCTGCCTGAAGGTCGCAGTTTGGTGCTTTTGTCACTGTGGTGGTGACCTGTACTGGTAGTAAAACTCAGAACACGGCCTGACTGGTTACTGGCCATAGTTGTAATGTATGAGTTAGAATGAAGTGTGAGTTAGAAAGTACACTGTGCTGAGTTTGCTCTTGTTCCAGTGTGTGCAGTCAGGTCTTTGTGTCTTACAGTGCCATTGAGTCTTGCAGCAGCACTGCATGGCCAGCACTGAGCAGCAAAGGAGTCTGGCCACCTTCCTCTGAGAGCAAACTTGCTGCAAGGCTGGGACATACATACGTGTCCACCTTGCTGCAGAATGAGTCCAGGACTAGAGATGTGTTAGGAGGTTCTTTGGTCCAGCTTCTTAAGTGGATTGTGCACTTGAATCCTTCCTGGTCATCCAGTGTAATGCAAGGGTGTCTATGGCTTGTCAGTTTAATGTGTTGAATATGAAATGTAATGTAAGAGGCTGTGAATGCTCTTAGATACCAGCAGGGGCTTCTCTGTTCTGTGTGTGTGACTTGAAGTGTGTAAGGTGGGGTTTCAAGGCACTGGCTCTTGGTACTGAAAAGGGACTCTAGAAAAAGTTTGTGAAATACAGAAATCTCGGCAGAGAAGATTTAGTGACTTAAGACATAAAGATGTCCTGATGTTCTTGCAGCCCATGTTGAATGATAGAGGGGACTTCAGAACGCTGTGAAGTTATGGTGGCATAACCAAAGGTGGGCAGCAGTGAATGTGCCTAAGACCTAAATGGAGTGATGTGGTTAAAGAGGCTTGCTGTGAACCAGGGACAGCTTGAGTTGTATCTGGACTTGCTGCCTCCTGGTAATCCTTTACAAATAAACTCTTGGGCAAGAGGAGATAAAAGCAACTAGATGCAGTTCCAGCCCTCCTTTTGAGTGTTGCTAGCAATGGAATAAGTGTACTTTAACCACGGAAGGTCAGCAAGGCCTTTGGGCTCCATACAGACGTTATGATTTTATTGTTAGTCTGTATAACAAGATTAGCACCAAATGACTTGCAGAACAAGTCAGGTGGTCTTTAATCTTCTGTATCTGGGTTGGTATGAAGACATTTTCATTATCATGATAAGTATTTTGGCTGAAAACTTTGACAAAATCAGGTCTTCAGTGACAAGTGTTCTCTGGAGGAACTCTCAACTTTAATAAGAACAAAACATTGAAAGAGTGGTGGTTTTTGGGTTTTTTTCCTTTCTGTTTGTTTGGGGGTTTTGTTAGTTTTGTTGTGGTTTTTTTTCTTTTCCTTTTTTTTTTTTTTTTTTTTTACAAAAAGATGAAAATTCCCACAGGGAACACATGAAGTTGTTAAAGTTTTTGGTGGGACAGAAAGCTCTGTGGTGATTTCAGAGGTGGTGCTGAACTTCCTGACTGAGGGGGCAGTGGATATCACAGCTGAAGCTACAAGTTGTATGAGATTTCCTTCTGGAGTGCAGGTTCCTTTCTGATTTCTGGGATGCTTTCACTTGTGTACTTACAACTTGCGAGCTCCTAGTGATTGCTCCAGCATGAAGATGTAATGTTCATAGTATTAATAAGTAGGTGAATCTTCATAATAAATGAAAAGTCTATGCTAAATAAAGTTTGTGCGTTAACGACCCAGATATTCCCCTGTCTATTAACTGCTCCTGTGATCATGGCTGACCTTTATGCTGCAAGGCCACAGGGCACAGCAGAGTTTCCCCCCTTGCAGGAGTGAGCTCAGATCCAGACTGGAATATCTTTATTTTGTCTCCATTTCAAGCTTCCTGTAAACAACACAATTGACAAAGTCAAAGCAATAAATCAGAACCACTCTGACAATATCAGTTTATATGTCATGTTGAAACTCTTCTGGAGTTTTCCTTATGTTGAAATGAAGCTAATCTCATTTTTTTAAAATGAGAAACATTAACCTATGTAAATACCAGCTGGCTTTTGCTTATCAAATGCTGTGATGGGATGGGGAAGGGAGTTGTATTTTAGAAGTGGAGATCCTGGGTTGATAATGAAAATGCAATTGGAGTTAATAATTTCTGGCAAGGTAACTTGTCCTCCTTGTAACTTCACATCTCTCCCCTTTTGCTTATTATCAGGGCACGGTAAGTTTATGGTTCTTCACTGTAATTGTTTGCAAAGGACTTTGATTTGCACAACTTTTGTAGGAGGGAACAGAGAAGCCCAGACTCTGACCCCTGAATTTCCAAGAGGCCCCTTAAACCCTTTTTTAAAGTGTGCTGAGGGTGAAGTCAGCTGCACAGAAAGGGTGAGAACTGTGTGTTTGGCCTTTGTGTTTGGCTCTCCTTGCAGGAGCTGGGACCATTTAGAACTGTGGCACTGCTTCTATGTACCAGATGTATCATAAAAGCATGTGAAGATGGGCAACAGAAGAAGAGACAAGCAAGAGGGAGGCCAGGACAGAGTAGCAGGGGGGTATCACTGAGCACCTGGGTGTCTTAGGAACCGTTATGATTCTGATATTTGTGTCATTTTAATGATGGCAGAGGATTAAAGGAATAATGATTGTCTGTAGACATACAAGTGCTTTTTAGTGGATAACAGGTAAGTAATGTAGTGGGCAAGGAGTGCTCAGGCACTGGTGGCTGTAGTTCCAAGCATATACATGCCTAGGGACTGAGGTGAGTGGGTGTAACTCCCCTCCTTTAGGTACTGCCCAGCTTTGCTCCATGCAGAAAGCCACAAATCATGTCTTCCTTCTGGTTACTCTACTTTTTCTATAGGTGCTGTTTCTGCTCTGCCTTTAAAGGTCTGTATTGGAAATTTAAAGTCTGTAGTATGTAACAAGACATCCCCTTCTTTACACCCTTTCATATCCAGGATTCAAAACAAAATGAGTGGGCCTGGTTTTGTCCACAAGCACTGCCACAAAGCTGGAATACTTCAAATAAAAGCAATGGGGTTTGCTCCCAGGTTATTGAGTATCCACCAGTTTCCCAGAGAATCTTACATTCTCAGTGAGCCCTTTTTCAGAGATGAGAGATTCCAAATGC
Organism: Monarcha castaneiventris obscurior; assembly: GCA_026261815.1. Classification (NCBI taxonomy): domain Eukaryota; kingdom Metazoa; phylum Chordata; class Aves; order Passeriformes; family Monarchidae; genus Monarcha; species Monarcha castaneiventris. The sequence goes on from JAMPIT010000467.1 coordinate 8,478,107, forward strand.
CAGGCTGCCTGCCCCTCACTCTGTAATGGGATGTGACTGGGATGGTGCAAAGCAAATGCTGGTTCTTCGTGACACAGCCCTGAGGGATGATGTAGGTGAGCTGAGCCTGTGCTTGGCTCAGTCTACTCATGTGTGCTGCTCTGCAAACCAGGGGCAGCTGTGTTGATTGATACATAAAATGTTCTTATTTCCTATGAATCCAGTTGAAATTTTGGGCCTTTCCAAGTGAGACTGTAACATCAGGTGGCATGTGGAGCTGGGCCTTGAGAGAGCTGCAGGTTTTTGACAGTTCCCCTGGTTATTAATGGCCACAGCAAGGGCTCGCAGATTCCGAGAATAGACCCAGCGTTTGCTTTGGGGGAGACAGCTGGCAATGGTGTTTGATACAGCAATATGTCTCTGCCTGGCTTTTGATTGACAGTGACACAAACTTGTTCTCCTCCCAGCCATGGCTTAAACCTGGTGACATTTACAGCAGAGTTAACTTCTCTGGTCTAAGTTTAGATGGTGATTTTGTGTTCGTCTGCATATGTGTGCTTAATAAGATACAAAAACAGGAGAGGCCTTCTGCAAATGAAAATGTAACAGGAATTTCAAACCATGGCTGAATGTGAAAGAGGGAGGTGTTAAACCTTCATGGATTTTCATGGACTAGTTGCTGCAGATTCTCATTTAAGATACCAGAGTGTTGAAGGGCTATTACCTATTTTGGCACTGTGGGTTTGCTCTCATTAGATGTGTGGCAAATATTCATAACTATGGGGCTGTCTGTATGACTGGGCGGTTTTGGGTTTTCTGGGCAAGCTGAACTTAGAATTGGCTGGTAGCCTTACCCCCACCTGTGCACAGTTAATGACATGTTTTGTGGGTGGATGTCCGTAAGCCATCTGGAAACAGCATGTGGTCTTAGCTGACTGCTGAGATTTCATTTCTTGCCTTGCATCTCTGTTACTCTTTCAGAAGAGTCTCCTGTTAATGAACCTTGTTGCAAGAGAAAAATCCTCCTGCCTCCCACAGCAGGCTAGACCAAGAGAACAGAGCTGGCAATGTGCTTCTCAGCCTTGCCTTGCAGGATGAGGACTATCGGGGGAAGCCTGTTCCATTTAATCTTCAAGCAAATGGTTCTGAAGCACAGTGAGAGAGAGACAAGCAGATCCTTGTCCAGTGATGGCTGAACCAGAAATATCCTGAGCTTATGCATAGCTTGACACCATTAAATGGTGCTTGAGTGAGAGCATTTTTTGGTCACTATCACTTAGAAGGCTATTTCAGATTAATTACCCAAACAGGAATGGTTTTGTCTCCCATTACAGACCTTTGGTAAGCTTTCATTCTTTCAGGAATATGACTTTCTTCTGATGCTGTCTTTTCCAAAGCCTGGTCTGGCAGCAGATTTTTAACCCAAATAGAAACATCTACCTCTTTGACTAGGCCTCCATATCCTCCACTAGGTGCATGAAGGATTTGCACCAATGTTCCTCTGATATTATGATGAAAAATGTACTATGAAAGTTGGTGGAACTCCTCAACCCTTTGTGAACATCATGAACAACTTACTTGCCTCATGTTTCTGGAGAGGTGACATGTCACTTTAGACAGTGCTAACCGAGTTACTTGGGCAGAAAGGTGTGGTTTCAAGTGGTGCCCAGAGAAGCCCTATGCATAAGCCAGATGGAACTGAGAACAACACTGGCATTTAGAAGAGTGGTTTCATCCATTCTTTATAAGACAGGAAAGCTCCTAGGTTTGGCTCCTTTTTTGTCTGAAATGAAGGTGCAAATGTACAATCAGGATAGAGGTACTGGGTTGCATCAATGCCCTCAGAACTGCTCTGTCATGTCAGCAGTGCCCATGTCTTTGTATCCACCTTACCTTGCTTCTGTGTTCCTTGATAGATACAATTGGATGCTTATGACAGGTGGGAAAAATTTGCTTGAAAGGGTTTTTATCATTCCTTTGCCCCTCTGCTTCCACTTCTTTCTGTCCTTGCTCTTCAAGTTTGCAAAACCACACTTAGGTAAGCAGTGCTAGTAGCAGTGTTGCCCACTGTCACTTGATAGTTGTGGAGTGAGCTGCATCTTTTTTCTGTAGGAGACTCGAGGATTTTCAGTTAAGTGTGCTTTGCAACCTTTCTGCCCTTTGCTAAGCCGGACACATGGTCCAGTTTCATTCTTGTTAGTGTGATAGTGCATTGTTACTGCAGCACTTCTGAAGAGTGAAACTCCAGGGTTGGGATCCCACTGTAATCAAACAAATCTGGAACAAGAAAGGTCTTTTGCCTTCAGGTCACATACGATGAATGATGATACAAAGCAGACCAGACTTTTGCAGCTGCATTGATGCTGTAATCAGCAATGCTGGTTGCCTGGATTTGGGATTTTCTGGGGCGTGGAGTACCAGGGTGAGAGAGAAGAGTTGGTCCGTCAGCACTCCTGTGAATGAAAGGTACTGAGTTCTGCTGATTGATGAATCTAATTATTTCAGTAACTATGTATGGGATAGAACTGAAATCCCTAGGCATTCCATGCGACATCTGTGAAGATACCAGTGGTAGATTGGTACTGCCTTTCTTGGAGGAAAATAGAATAGAAAATTCCACACTTCATCAAATAAAGAGATGTTTCGAGCCATTTCTAGCTGCCTAGTGCTCTCCGTGAAATACTTTGCAGCAGTTTTAAGTTGTTGTTCCTGTGTTGTTTCATGGACTTGTTTAAATGTTGATGAATGTATGGTGCACAGCAGGAATAAAAACAATCTCAAGATCTTTTAACAGACCCCCCTCCAACTGATTTATAGTGACCAAATTTCCTCAGTGTGCCTTTTTCTTCTCCTTAGGGAGTGACAGCTCATGTCCACTTGTTCGTAATATATTCAGCATCTGTTGACACCCTCCCAGCGCGAAGCTGAGCAGAGCCATCTTGTCCAAGGCTGGTAACTGAGCTCTGAGACTGCCGTCAAAAATAAAAGCTGCTGAGCTTGAACCAGATCTGGATATCTGAGAACTGGAACCTGTGAAGGACAGAAGCGACTGAGTTGATAACTAGGAGCACTGCATGCTTTGCCATGTACCATGTGTAAGGATTTAGCAAACAATGCTGCTGCTTTAGCATATGAAGGAGCCCTCACTCTTTAAAATAAATCAAAACAAAAAAAGCAAAAGCACTCTGAGGTGTCTCTCCCACTCTGGTTTTGTCTGCCAAACTCACAAGATACAGATACTCAGCAGTCCCTGCTGTCTGGTGCAGGTGTGGCAGAACCTCAGCACAGCACCCTTGCTGCCCTGTGCTAATGTCAGCTGAGCTGTGCTCTCTCAGCTGCCCTCGGCATCTTCTTCCACGTAAGAAAAAGACACTTGAGAAGTCTGCACCGCTCTATGTTGAGGACATAGTTGTGATCCTTTGGGAGGAGGGGGCAGCTGAACTCCTCGTGTCATTGCCTGCTGTGGGAACATACGTGACTGGTGACAGGGGGACAGCATCCCCTTTCACACTGCTGGTAAATCCATGCCTGATGTAGGTAGTGAAATGTGGAAGGGCCCTGTTCTCCCCAAAGGGTGCAATCAAGAAATGTCATTTGTATTGTACCTGATACAGGTGTGGTGAGTGTCCTTCAGTCCTTCACCGTGGTTTGTGCTTTTGGGAGAAAACACTGAAACATTCTGGGTTGATCTTTGCAGAGATGAAAGCATTTGCTGCCAGGCCAACCAGGTGGTCTTGGCTTAGTCTCTTCATGGTATCTTCCCTCTAAAGATCTCAAAGTTCGGGGTCCATCTTGCTGTTATCTAATAGAGCAAATCTGCTTGATGCAAACGTGTTCACAGTAGTTGTTGTTGGAAGGAGAGAGCTTGTGCTTGGCAACCTGTTCTTAGATGGAAGAAAATCTAGGGACTGGTCATAATACTTAAAAAACCTGCTGATGTGTTCAGAAATGTCTTTTCTCTCTGGACCACTGAGAGGGTGTTACTGTAGGGTCTTGAATAAAAGAAGGCTTCTACATTGCCTGTTTTAAAAATCCTTGCAAGCATATTTTGAGCTTTTCCTAGGACAGCTAATAAAAAATACTGGACATACTGCTGTTAAGGAGGCAATTCTATTCATGATTTTTCTTTTCCTTTTTGAAAAGATTGCTTTGAGAAACATTTTACATGGAACAATGAGCTTGGCGTGTAGCTTTTAAATACTTCCCAGTGATATTGGGAAGCTCTTGAGTTTGGGGTTTTGTAGCTTTTAGGTTTGTACTTTTTTCTTTAGAACTCAACTGGAGCTATTCAAGAGTAATATGAACAATTCTTTTTTTCCCATTGAAAGTGCTTATCTGAAGTAAAAGCAAGGGAGTGCATATGGAGCTTGCCCATTTCTTCAAAGAGCTTGTTATTTATAGGCTTTTTGCCAAAGCTGATGCCACAAAAAATTGAGTGAGCCCCTGGGCTTTGTGTACACTAGAATGCCATCTTTATCTTTTTCCTTAATGAGTCTGTATGAGGCTGGAATCAGCACAGATTAGCTGCACAGTACTTACTGTGCCTTTTGGTTTAGAATTCTGACTTGCACAACAAGCCCCACTGCTGTCTTCTGGGAAGCCGAGAATCAACCCATCCCACTTAGATACTGTAGCCCAGTTCTGTGGGAAGTAGCAGCGAGCCTCGCAAGAATGTAAAGGACTGTGAACATTTTTTTAAAGCATTACTTAATGACAATATACTATAGTTAGCGACAGTGTTAGCAGATCCTGATAGTGAAGGATTCCCAGAGTGGGAGTGGCATTAAGGCAGGGAAATGTCAAAGCCCATTTTAGATAAGTGATTTGATCGCAGCATGGAAATTGAAGGCAAAGTGTTTGGTACCTTCTGAAGAAAGAATTGAGTATTGTCAGTAGGGTGGGAATGGGCTGGGGAGAAACTGTTGTAGGTTCTACTCCAAAAACAAAGATGCTTTTAATATGGGTCCTCAGGGACATTGGTCTTGCTGAGACAGAGAGCGGGATCAGCAGGTGGTATTGCAGATTCTGAAAACAATAGGAAGAGAAGAAGAGGTGAACAGGGAAATGAAAATCATTCTGGCCTTCTTCCTAGTGCAGAAGATTAACTGGGCTTCTGGCCCCATGTCCAAGAGGGCTTTTATCTTGGGCACAGGGTTCTACCTCTGGGCATAGCAATTTTGACCTACCAGGCAAGACAGGAGTTCTCCAACAACAGCATGCAGGAACAGCCTGAGATCCACTAAACCCATGGAGGTAGTTGTGGGAGAAATGTCCAGAAACTGGGGTTAGACCTGATTCTTCTCTTTGTGGTCACCTATGGTCTTAGGACACTTGATGTCCTGTGTATTTTAAGTTGCTGACTTTACCCTGGTGAAAGTTGTTGCCATGAACCCTCTCTTGAGCCCATTATGGGGAAGCAGGTTTTCCAGGAAATAATTCTGAGTGAGAAAATTGAAACTTTTTTTTTTTTCTATATTGACTACAGAGTGAGAGAGAAGGATGAAACATGAAAGGCAACGCAATGTGACCACAGTGAGTCACGTTAAACTTGAGAAGTGTGTCCTGAATGTGCAGGTCATGGTGAGGCTGCTGTTTAACAGCTGTCAGAGGAAAATACTTGAGATGAGCCTTCAAGGCAATGCAGCATGACTGACTCCTACAGAAATTCTTTAATACAGTAGTATGTAGGGAAAGGTGGTGGTTCTTTGACACATACATGGTGTTCCTTTGGCTGTGCATGCTGTTATTATCTAGTCACCCTTGGATTTATGTTATACTTTGTGTTGTATGGAGGAAGGAATTAGGTGTTTTTGAGTAGGATATTTTTTTGGAGACAAAGTGATTGACCTTCACTGAAGCTGTCTTCTTCTGGGTTTGGGAAGAACAGCTTTGGAAGGGCCTTACAGGGTCTGTCCCTTACGTAGAGTGAGATCAATCTGGCTTAAATCACACTCGAGATGCTTGTCTTAAAGTCTTTCATTAGCAAAGGACCTTCATGCAGTCTATCCTAATGATTTAAATTCTTCACTGTTAACATATTTTTTGGGGATGTGAACCAAAAATAGTATTTTTAGTTGTTTGTGTTTTAGAATATGGCTCTAAGCATGCAAATTCTCACATAGTTTAGCAATAGGGACACCTGTGAAAATCAAACTCAGTGTGTCTTGAGCTGAGCACTGAAAACTGGTCATCTCATTTCTCTGTTCCTCTCTTATTTGCCAGCTGGAAATGCCAGAGATAAATTTGGTGACTCTGTGACATGCTGACCAAACAGTCCTCCTTACAGCTGGATGGATGTGACATTAGACATGGCTTTTCCAGGTCATTCAGGAAGTCTCTAACAAAATGCAGTATTGAACCCTCATTTCCCAACACTTAGTTCTGTAACAGAGGCAATGTCCTGTCTTTGTGGGATCTATTGAACCTTGTTGGCAAGTAAGAGGCAAACAAGAACTGCTCTGTGTGTGCCAAGTTTGACATTGCCCTTTCCCATCTTCCGGTGATCCAAGGGTCTTGGTGATTGCTCAGCTATGGGAATAATTTCCTCAATTTAAAATGAAACTTTATTATGTTTGGAGTTTCTTCCTTTCCACCCCCATCTTCCTTTCTCCAGTTGTTTGAAAGAAAGACTTAATTGTGTCAGGCTTGCATGAGGAAAGCCAGGCTGTCCCCGAAACCAGCCTGGAGTCAGGCATGGAGGGCAGGAGGACATGCCCCCTCCTGGGGAGGGCTGGAGGGGGAGCAGATTCCCACTGCTGCTCATGCTTTTCTCCCCAAATCTGAATGCAATAACCTAAATATTCCATGAGCAGAAATCTGGTTCATTGAACAAGTCACATTGCATCTGGGCACAGAAGAAATGAGGCTTAAAAAAGCTTATGAAACTTCCTTTGTTTGTACCTTATTAAGTTACGTGGCTTTGTGCTTTCCATCTGACTTGGACACTGTTTTCTTCTCTTCCGAGTAGAATGTCTTCCATGGAATAACAGGCAGCAGCCTGGGATCAAGGACTTACTTGTTCTGTTGCTAGTTGACCCATTGGCACAGGCCAATTTATTGCAGTTCAAAATTAGCCACAGTAGTTACTGGCCCAGTGCCCAGTTGGTACTTGGAGATTGTGCACTGGAGTTGGCAGACACAGCAAAAGTCAGAGGTGGTGTTGGTGAGGGGTGGAGAGGTCAGGAGGTGGAGTGATTTAGGGGCAGTGGGCCCATGTCAGTAAGATACAAGTGCAGCCCCTCTCTGATACAGTGGGGAGTAAGATGCAGGGCTGAGTTCCCTGACTGTGGGCTTAATGACTTCCCCTTCATCGGGGCTGGACCACTCTAAATTCAGATGTTTCAGAGGCAGAATTAGCTTTGTTTGACACAAAACAAATGCTTTTATTTTATTGCCTTCCTGCTCATCAGTTGCATTCCCTAAACTGGTCCTTGGCCTGGGTGACCCATATGCCATGAAAAGTAGAGTTTTACTAGGTTATTGGTTCACATAATGAGTCCACATGGGGTTTGTTGAGAATATTTGGGGTTTCAGGGCTTTTGTTGTGTTGTGGCACTGATATTTCAAAAGGGAGCGAGGGAAGGTGCTGACTGAGAACTGTGGCTGCATTAAGCATCTGGCGTGTATTTCTTTATTAGAAAGCATAAATGTGAATCTGTTACAGTTGCTTTTTTGAGCAAAGCAGAACTGCGTTTTAGTTGGTCTGATACTGCTTCTTGATGCTGACAGCTGCTGCACTGTCAGCAAGTGTTTGTCCTTAATGGGGATTGCTGTTCTACATCAGACAGTTTGGTGGTCACAGGGCTCATGTCCAGATCTCCGTTCCCTTCCTGCACAGTGCTTGAAGCAGAGCTGGAGACCCTATGCTAATCAGTGTGGGGGTTTGCCTTTCAGGAATGTTTCCACCTGTAACAAACCTGGGAAAAAAGGGGTAAACTGCAGCCGGATCAGATGCTTCCTTTGGAGTCCTACAAAGCTGTGGTTTTAGGTAATGCTCAGTCATCATGTGAATCTAATGGTCTTTGAGGAGAACCTGTAACCTGGATATCCCAAAGCTAATTTGCTAAGAAAAAATGCTGTTTTTAAAGGCTATTTCATGCCTTTATTTCTCTGACCATTGCTAGCAAATATCACATCTCTGATATGAGGGTTTCTCTATTTCCCTTTTGCTGCTTCCATGTTACCTCACTTCTCAAAGTGCAGCAATTCCAAAGTGTGTTTCTGCCCACAGCAGCAGATTACAAACACATCACTGATATGAGAGGGACGTGATTATTTACTGATTTAATAGCATCTTGCCTTCTAGGTTCTTAAAGTGCTTTTAAAACTTCAGTCAAACTCTGAGTCTCCTTGTTTTGCTTGTTGCTTTTGTTCAAATGCAGGAAAAACTGAGGCTCCATGGGTGGAATTTGGCTCTCTTTGGAGATGCTACAGTAGCTGGTCTGTGCCTGTTGGTCTTAGTGTGTGAGAAATGCAGAGCATTTGCAGGTCTAGCTATAATTATTAGAAGAGAACTGGTTTCTGAGAAATGCTGGAAAAGATGTCTGGTGCATGAGGCCAAAAACACTGGCTGGGATGACAGCCCCATCCTGTCATAGTGAACTGTAGTAAATCAAAACTGAAACCCACTAGAGCCTCCTCTGAAATCTGTTTCACAAGGTGGGATTCATACAAAGAATTCCCTTCTTCACCCTAGCTTGCACCATCTTGAAATGGGCCCTATCCTTATGCAGGGCCAGGACTCCTGAGGTCAAGGGCAGACCAAGGAGCCTAGCCATGGTTGCTGCTTAATCTTTTAAATGCCAGATCCATGCCCGCTTCTGGTGTGCTTTGCCGCCAGACAGCAGCTGACGCATCACACCATCTCTGATCCGCCCCGAGATTTGGGAGCTGCGGTGGAGTCCTGTCTCCTGCCCTGGTAAATCTGCTCCATTAATAGCTATCAAAGAGCCTGAAGTTTCCATCCGAACTTTATCTGGCTTTGCAGTGAGCTGGAGGATTAAAATCTGTCGCAGGGGAAGGGAGGGAGCAGCCGTGGCTCACCCGGAATAGCCTGACCTATGACGGCACGTACCAGCCTGGGGAGGGGAGTTGTCCTGTGAGCTCACGGGTTATTAGCAGTGAGCACAGACATGTCTGCGGTCAGCAGCACACCCAGGGCCATCTGCTCCATCCCTGCCTGGTTCAGGGAGTCCAGAGGGATTTGTTGTACAATTTGCCAGCACAGCTCTTTGATGGGGGAGCTGGGAGTGGGCTTGAGGGCCAGCATTGTGGCACCATCCTTCTATGCTGCTCAGATGACTTGGGGTTTGACCTCTGGGCTGTTTGTGTGGGGCAGATCTGGTTATGAGGGAGAGCATTATGAGAAGATAACCCCTGTCCTGCTGCAGGACTGTTGTCTCTCTGCTAAGTCATAGCAGGTAAAAAAGGGGATCATTATATGGCTGGGACTTCCCTGTAGGGCCAGCAGACATGGGGCACAAACCTTCTTCTCCCAGATGGGGAATAGCGTAGGAAGCAAGAGCAGGGTTTTTTGTGTAGCCAGGGATTAACTTCTCACAGCCTCTCTTTTGTAACTAGTTTTGTTTTCCTTGCTTTGTTCCTCTGCTGACATCCCCAAGTCACCTGTTTCACCCACCCCTTGTCACTTTGGAATCATGCAGGGTTTCTCCTTGATTCCTCCCTCCTCATTCAGAGCTGCTCCTCACCTGAGCTTCCTTGTTACAGCGGGAGCTTTTTCCTTAGAGATAGGCTGGGAGTTAGAGCCCTTTCCAGTGCCCAGTATTTAGCAGGAATTGTGCAGAGCACCTCAGCACAGTGGAACAAGATTTTCCCAGCTGGCCAGATGATCCCAGACTAAGCGTGCATGTTCCCCAGGGGGCAGTGGGACTGGAAATTAACTCCTTGGATGTGTTGGAAGCAGACATCTGGCTCCGTAATGAATAATCTGTGAGTGCTGCTCAGTGTTTTACACCAGGAAGCACTGAGGCTGTTCTAAACCTTTGACCCTGGTGACATACTCCAGATTCCTCCCAGTTAATTGCTCTCCTTCCCCCCACCTCCAGGCCTGAAAGCGTCACATCTTCTGACTGGCCAGACAGATGCATTATCCTGTAAAAATCTCCTTTATATCCCCAGTAATTCTATTGATCTGCACATTGAGAACGTCATTCTGCTTTGGAATTTACAGCTTGCATACTTTGTTGTTATCAGTGATGGGTGCTGTTGGTGTGCCTGCTCTTTGAACACCTAGGAAGTCACCCAGCAGGTGGGAGCTCTCTGCTCCATGGATCCAGCAGCTTGGGAGAGTGCAGCTGAGCAATACCTGGAGGAGGTTCCCCATACCACCTGGTGAGAAAGATGGGACCATACTGACTCCTTCTCTCCTGCTGGTGTGGCAGAGGAATGTGTAGCCTCAGCAGCAGTGTTGATATGGGATGTGCTCCCCTTTGCTAGAGTGGATGAGCACAGGAGACACCAGTGTCGGGTCTACAGGAATCTGCCAGTACAATCAACATTGCTTCTTGTCTCTCCAACAAGCTCTTAATATGCCAAGGGTTTGTAAGGAAGAAGGGAATATTCATGCTGTCTATGTCCTGCTGTGTAGACATTTACCAAGCACGTTAGGCATTTGTAGCTGCAGTGTTTGTTGCTGGCACTTGAGCTGTAGAAAGTTGTGCTTGTAATTCTGGAGGTTCTTGATTCAGCTCTTGGTGACAAAGAGAGCATTCTTTGTGTGTGTGTCCTTTTCCCTCCTTTTGCTGACACTGGAATACCTCAGCAATTTTTGGAGGTGAAGAGAATCTGTTGAACAGAGGGAGAATTAAAAACAGTGATTCCCTCCTAGACATTTAATCCCAGCTGAAATAAGGGGATTTAGGAGCTGGATGCTGAATGACTGCACGGATTTATCACGTCTACCACTACAGTCAGTTACTGTGGTCAGGGGTGAGATGGGAATACCTGTTCCTGTATGGGGGAGAGAGGAACTGAGTTTAGCCAGATAGGCATAACAGGTGTCCTCCACCTCAACAGTATAAAAAAAAGAGAGTGGGCCAGTAGGTGCATAGCCAGTTGGAGTAAATGATTGTTGTTGGTCACTTCAAATTGAAAATATTCTGTTCTACATCCTGTTGCATGATCCTTTTCGATTCCATTTTGGGGACTAATCACAAAAGACTGATCCTTGCCTTGCAGAGGAAAAATTCTCTGTGTGTTCTCTGGGAAGATCCATGCATAGCAAAGGCAGCTGGAGGAAACTGGTTTGGGTGACTGTCACAGCTCTCTGGTAGTCCCTCAGAGTCTGGGAACACTTACTAATGGTCTACCTGAAGACCTGATGTCAGTAACAGGCACCTGCTTTTTTCATCTTAATCCTCCTCTCCCCAAAAGGGGCTGAACATGATAGCTGAGGTCTGTGGGTAAAGGGCTGCTCTGCTGTGCTCAGCAGAGCAAGGAAGACTCTGGTTTCCAGTGCTTTCTGCCTCTTGGGCAGTCATGCCCTTTCCAGACAGGAAAGGTGTTTCCTTCAGCCCCTTTTCTATCTCACCTCTGACTCACCAAAACCTCCTGTGACTGAGAATTGGGTGGGCTTTTCTCTGCTTTTACTGTCCCCCGAGACAAAGCTTTTTTGCTTTTTCTTTTTTGCTGTTTTCTTTGCATGGTTAGGTTTTAGTTTTGATTAAGAGAGCTGATGTAATTGACCATAACCAATTATAGTGTATATTATATCCCAGTCTCCCTGCAGCTGGAGTTGCTTGGGGTGTGACAAAGAGCTGCTGTCCTCCTCCACAGATTTGCCCATACTTCCTGTGATGAACGTACCTGCCAGCCCAGAACATGAAATGCTTTTTTGTTCTAAGCCTGGGAGCAATCCACTTAGCTGCACGGAAGGGGAACTAAGAGAGAGAGGTGATAAGAGAAGTAGTGTGATAAGGATTTTTTTCCAGGCTGTGGGGAGCTGTGCTGTGCAGGGAGGTGGCTGCTGACACTCTCAGGAGTGACACTTGGACTGAGTGTCACACACATTAATGGTGTAGGGTCCCCAGTTCCTCTCAGCAGCCAGCCCTTGCCAAGCGTGCGCTCAGTGAGAAAAGGTGGAAAGAAGATGGGACTTTCACCGTTCCAGCCACCCTCTCTCCCTGAGATCTCTGCACAGCTTTCTGTGTTTGAGGACTGTCCAGCTGTTCTGGGAGCAGAACCCCACCCTGTCTGGACTAGAGACTAGTGTTAAATTGGAGTAAGTGTAACTGCACAACACAAGGCATATTAGGGATGTGGTTTGTGTCTTGCTGGTTCAGGAGATAAACAACTGGATTGCTATTGCCTTGTCTGCAAAAAGCATTAGGCCAGTGAAAGACAAGCCTCAGTCATGCTCTTCAGTACAGCAGCATGTAAGAGGTCTGAGTTCTTCCTGACGCATCTGTAAATCTGTTTGCAAGCTATGACTGTGTGGAAAAATATTCCGAAAATTCTGAGTGCAAGAATAAGGGTGACTTTTTAACTTCTCTCAGCCTCAGGACTAAAAACGTGCAACTGTTTTTTGTCTCTGCTTTGCTGTATCTGTGTTTGAAGTCTCCTTTCTTTTCTCTCTGTGCAGGTCCTCCAGAAGCTTGGTAAAGCAGATGAAACAAAAGATGAGCAGTTTGAACAGTGTGTGCAGAACTTCAACAAACAGCTGGTAAGATAATTGGCGATATGTAATTGCACCCTGGGTTTCAGTATTAGCTTCCAGTCATCTGCTACAATATGCAATTAAAGGCCATTAAATTAAACAATGACATAGGCCTTTTGAAGTGACCCATAACTCATAAGTTTTCATTTACAAGAAGTGACACTGTGACTTCCAGGGTTCCTTTCATGGAATCAGTGAGAGAACCATAGAGTATGCTGAGTTGGAAGAGGCCCATAAGGATCATTGAGTCCAACTCCTGGTCCTGTGCAGGACACCCCAAGAGTCACACCCTGTGCCCCAGAGCATTGTCCAAACTCTTCCTGAGCTTGGTCAGGCTTGATGCTCTGACCACTTCCCTGAGGAACCTGTCCCAGTGCCCAACCATTCTCAGGGTGAAAAACCTTTTCTTGATACCCAACCTAAATCTCCCCTGCCTCAGCTTCATCCTGAGTCCTGTCACTGGTCACAAGAGTGAAGAGATTGGTAAAAATAATACTTGTTCTAGACCCAATTTTAGAAAAAGAAACAGCTCAACCAGAACACTTCCTTCAGTTAGCAGTTGCTTTGTAATGTAATTTTTGCCTCTCTGCTGGAAGCGGAGATATAAGAGCAACATTGTGTCCCTGAAAGACGGATTGGGTGGGAAATGGATTTGAATTAAAAAAATAAAATGGAACAACGCAGTTTCGGTTTCGTAAGCACAGTAAAGGGCAGAAGAGACAAAGAAAGCAAATGGTGAAAAGGGAACATCCTTCCATGGCTAAGATTTAAATCTGACTTCCTCCCCATACTTGCACAATCACTGTGTCAGCCCTGAGTCATTATTCTTCTGCGTGTCTGCCTCATCCCCAATATTTTAGTGCACAGAAATATTTTAACAGTGTAGCAATTTTTCCCCACCCTCCTACTTCAACAGCAGTAGGTTTGTATCTTCAACTGGGCGTGTTTTGCTTTATTTTTTATTTTTTATCTAGAGCCTTCAGCGTCCCAGAAGGGAAAACAGCAGTTACCTTGTGGGTTTTGCATGGTGGTGCTTGTTAGGGGAAGCATTGCTTCTGTTTCGTGGCAGGAAATGTGTGCCACAGCATAGCTCAGGTGGTGCTGAAGAAATCTGTTACCCTTTTGTGGCCTGACACATTTAGGACTTTTTTCTAGAGCTGTTAGTGGCAGCTGCATCGTGTCTGTTGAGACTCAGCAGATGTGGTTATGTGTTGCAAAACCAGCTGAGTAGGGATTTGCCACAGCTGAAGGTAATGAAAATCCTTCAGCCTGGCTTTGACTTATGTCTAACCAGAGCTGATTGCAGATTCCTGGACACTAATGCTTGTTCTCTTGGCAGCAATAGTAGCTGTTGCTCCAGAAGTTCATGCAGCATGTCTGTAGCATGTCCAGCAATGATATTCTCTTGTACACAGCAGAATACATTTTAGCTGCTTTCTGACAACATGACATTACTAGGTGTGACTTTTTTGGTATAATTTTTAAGCAGTTAAGAAATAACCTTTTTAAAGGAGAAATACCAGAAAACTCGAATGTGAATTTCTAGATGTGACTGTCTGGAACGGCTTTTTCAGCTTCCAAAGCCATGTGTTCCAGTGGTCCAGTGAGAAGCCTGTTACAGAAACACTGCCTCTTGTATCCCTTACATCTGAATTTCTTTTCCTGCCTTGCAGAGAAGACCATGAACTAAATTCCCCAAATAATGAATCAAAGAAGCTGGAGGCTGCTCTGCATTTGCTGCTTGGGGTCTGCTGGTTTTGCCTAGGCCCTTGGTTTTCCTATTACTAAAATAAATGCAGACAATGCCTGTTTTACAGGGCAAACTGTGAGTGTGAGTTAGCTGGATTCTTAGGATATCCAGAGCTGAGGAGTTACCATGCCAGGTAGACTAGGGGAATAAAAAGGCAGCTATATGTGCATATGTACACACTTGTTTTTATTTTTATATGTATGAGATGTGTGTGTAGTAGTTATCTTTGAGATTTCTATGACCTTTCATTATAAAGTCTGCTCCAATGGAAAATGGAAGTCTGGAGGAAAGCTGATCTTTTGCTGCAGGCTGGTGACAGAACAGCTCTGCTCTCTTGTGGAACTGGCTGGGGTGTGAGCAAGCAGTGGCCTTGTTCCCTGGCTGATTAGAGGCTCCTCTAAGGACTGTGTTGGACCACTTTGACACGTTTCTGTGTGTGGGCTGTCATCAAATGGAATGCAGGTCTGAAAATCACTTAATCATTTTCAACCAAGGTATTTGTGGTTCTCTCAAATAGTGGTTGAGTGGACATAAGGGAAGGCATGGCACTTCCCAACTCTGTCTGTCAGGTTCATACAAGAGCACCACTCTGAGGTCCCTGAATGGTAGGAGCTTTTTAGCTCAGATGGATTTGCTTTGTAATGATAGAGCTGCACACAACCATGCAGCTGCAGGGCTTGCCTGTGTTTCTTGAAAGCTTGACAAGCAGTGGAACTGCCCCACATCATTCCCTCATGGTAGATTATCTTTGGCAGCTAACCTACCCAAATGTCCATTTGAAGGCTCCCCCTCCTTCCCTTTCCCACTGTCACTTTGGTTCAGTCACTGGCACAAGGATCTGTCCCAGATATTGACCCTGCTGACCTGGGAGCCAGAGTCCTGCTGTAAAGGTGCAACTCAGCCCCTGCCCGAGGTGTGCCAGGCTTTGGCTTCTCTTGCCCTGTGCTGAAGTACCATGTGGAGGGACAGTGCAGCCCTTAGACCTGGCACCGTGTGTTTCTGCCTGGCAGAGCAGCTGGGTTTCCATACCCTTCAAGAGCTGCCACTTGTGTGGAAGTTCTGGGCTGGTTTACAGCCTTTCACACCAAGCACATGAGAGGGAAGCTGCTGCTGGCACGGGCTGCATCCACCTCTGCCTGCTGCCATCCACAGGCTGCTGCCACCTCCTCCTGCACGCTGCTGTGTTCGGCACAGCCCCAGTTGCAGGGCAGGCAGTGGGGTTTGCATCTTCCCTCTTCCAGAGTAGGTTCCCATTACAGTCAGTAACCCCTCAGAGAGAGGATTTTTTCCCAGACAAACACCCTTCACGCCCTGCAGTTTCCATTTCGGCCCTATGTGGCAAAACGAGCTTAACAGCCTCCCTAGTACCCCAGGGTGGAGCTTCTCACCAGTTGTTCATGCTCTGTCTTAACAGTTCCAAAGTTTTGCTGAGTGGGGGCTTACCTGGAGCTGTTGTTTCAGTGCTTTCCCTCCCTGTAGTTACACAGTTTGCTCTTCCAGCCCTGCATTAATCTAATCTGTAACAGGACATTACCTCCTGCCCCTCTCAGATGTTGAAGATTCCTGCTGATAATAAAATCCTTCCCACTAGATCTGCAAAACCAGAGAGGTTATGTAAAGGGGTTGCAGTCTAATATTAGGATGAAATAATTTATTTTTAAGATTGGGGTAAAAGGGTTTTAGGAAACCTGTCTACTACCAAGAAGCAGCTCTACAGTGAGAGCTGGGCTTGGTTTCAAGATAAGAAAGCACAAAAAGATACCAAACCACTTTTGTGTTTTTCTTTCACAGAGCTGTGAGTAATAGGTGGCTCATTAGGTCTTTGAGGAGAGAGAGAGGTCTTCCAGCCTTCCAGGCATAGCGCTTTTATTTTAACATATCCATCTGTACACTGTCCTTCATGTTACACCTGGTTGTGTTATAGGCTCATGGGCTTGAACTACACTGTGATTGCAAGTATGGCAATATCTGCTCAAACAAGATGACACTTGAGTGTTTAAACATCTTCATATTGAGACATACCTCTCTAACTTCCCTCTGCACACCCTTAAACTCTTTAATAACTGGGAAGTGGACTTGTTTTTCTGAGTCCAGTTTGACTCTCTTCCCTACCTTTTTTACTGTTCAGTTTAAGAAGCATCTTTTAAATGTGCACTCAAGAGTGTTGAGAGTTTCTGTTTTGTATAGGATTTGACAATGTCTAACTGCATTGTGAGAGGTATTTTGGAGAGAGCATTGGAACAGGCTCCCCAGAGAAGCCATATCTGAAAGTGTTCAGAAAACACATAGCCGTGGCACTGGTTTAGTGGGCATGGTGGTAATTCAGTCAAAGTTTGGACTTGGTGGTCTTGGAGGTCTGTTCCAGCCTTAATGTTTCTATGATTTATGCAGAACTGTGGCAGTACTTGACAGCTCGCTATGGGCTGCTTGAAGAAAGCAGGTGCTGCATGCACAGAGAGAGCGTGGTGATCTTAAAAGTTACCCCAAAGTTTTATGGGAAAGCATTAATGCTTAAAATAATAAAAAAAAAGCCTTTATAGTGAGGGAGCTGCTTTACTGGTGGACAAGAAAAAAACAACAGAAATGCCAGAGAGGGGACTGTACAGGAACCACAGGTGCCCAGGGAAGCTGGGAAAACAGGATTCAGGGCAAAACTCTGAACATGGGTCTCTCCTTGAAAATCTTTCTGCTTGCAGATCTTACAGGCTATAAAGTCTGTTCATTCTCTCTGGTAGGTTCAGTACTTCTAAGAGACTTAGGTAACCCCATAATGACAGAGATCAGCTGTAACTCTGAGTTTAAATGTTAACAAGAGATGACTGAGACCACTCCAGTTGCAGGATGCAGCACCACATACTGGTGAGGATGCCTGGAGAACACGGAAGGCTGGTTCTGCATTGCTGCAATTGCATGCTCCGATTTTCAGGCCCTGACTTGTAGGTTTTTCAGGAGATCTATCTACAAATATTGATGAGCTATTTAATTGTGGTGCCAGTTTTCTGCTCAGAGGATACTTTTGTCCCTATGGCTTTGGAACTGGGTATTGAGACTTGAAGAGTTCTGGGTTTGGTTTGTGTCATTTGCTGCTGTGGCAGGATTTGGGCAAGCATGGACACTAGAGGTGGCTTCTGCTTTTAGGTGCTGCAATTTTGAATGTTACTGCTCTAGAAATTACAGTACCCAAGTGGGCGAGCTCTGCAGAAGACCTTCCCTGCTGATAGTTTTTGATAATCTCAAAGCTGTGAGTTCAAATTTAGTCACTCTTAAAAATGATACAGCTGCAGGATAATAATGTATTGGTGAATCTTTGCGTATCTTTTGCAAAACAAGGATGCACAAAAGCGACCACTGCACCTCACAGCCTGCTGTCATTCCTCCTCCTTCCCAGTTTGTGCCCCACTGAGGGGGTGCCCCAGCAGTAATGAATTTTGACAGCTGAAGCCAACTCCAGAGACAGGGAGCTCACAGGACATCTCCAACAGCTGCCTCAGAGCTACTGACTTCAAAAGCAGATGTTTCCCATCAGCCCTCCCCACCACTCAGGCACCTCTTGTCTCAACTGAGCTCATGCTGAGATCCTTTGTGCTCCCAGTGCAGCTGTGCTCTCTAAGCAGAGGCTAAATCTGCCCAGCTGTTGAAGTGGCAGTGATAGCATAGCTTTGTGAGAAATCCATCTGCTTCCAACAGCATGGCCCAAATTGTTTTCCATGCCTCGAAAGTTCTGGATGAGTTCACATTTGTTCTTTTCCTACTGCCATCAGCAAGGGAAACAAGGGATGGGAAAGAGCTGGCCAGGTTTACAAACAAAGTCTCCTAGCCTGGGGAAGCATTGGCAACTCACCCAAAGAGAGTACAAGAGGAGAGGAATTATGATTACATTTGCTGCAAAAGTCCTAGAAGTTCATAGAACACAGAGCAAAAAAATGCAAAAAAATGTGATAGCTTGAAGTTTCATGCGATCATAGGACTGGTGTGTAGCCCATCTGCAAGACCATTTTTTTTTAATTAGAAATGCTTGAGTGCTTCTTACACACTCTTTAGCTGAGAGAGTAACTGATGATGTCCTTACGTTCACAGTCCGAAGGCACAAGGCTGCAGAAGGATCTCCGAACTTACTTGGCTTCTGTAAAAGGTAAGGTCTGCATGAGCAGAGGTTTGTTCTCCTCTAATGCTTACCTATGCAGTGAGGTTTCTGCAGCCTTCCCCTTCCTGGTGTTTCCCCAGGTGTGAGTTGCAGGAAACGTCAGCTTTGTGTGGGGGGAATCTTTCAGAATCCTTCGGGACCAGCTGGGATGGAATGGGGCTGTGCTTTGATGCCAAACACATCGTGCTGACTTAGCAGATGGACCTTCACATGTTCTGCTAGGGAGGACAAACACAAAGGGTTTGATGCAGCTGGATCCTTGGTTCCTTTCTCCCTCTGGTTACCTTCCATCTCTGTGCTGTCAAGGGTCAGACATTTAGTAAGAAAGAGCTCAGCATCTGTTGTAATGCTCCTGTGCCTCCATTCCTCAGGATAAGGGTTAAACTGCAAGGAACACATTATTTTCTTCTTTTTCTGAACAGTTCCCTCTTCTTTCCTAGCTATGCACGAGGCCTCCAAGAAGCTGACAGAGTGTTTGCAGGAAGTTTATGAGCCAGACTGGCCTGGGAGAGATGACACAAATAAAATAGCAGAGGTAAGACCTTGTCCAGGATGTGGGGATGTCCAGACTTGCTCTGTCAGCAGAGATGAGCTCTGGAAGCTGTGTCTGTGCACCACATTTCTTCAGGCATGTGACTTTGCCGAAGCATTGGAGACAAACTCAGCACTGTGAAGAAAGGAAGGCTGAAAGGATGTGGCCTGTATTTTTGTAGGACGTTGTTGCCGGGTGTTTGTACGTTACACGGAACCACACGCTTATGCCCAGAAGCAATTTGCTCCCCCCAGAGTGGCTAAATGGGGACAGAGGATGCCAAAAGAAACTCAGTAGGGTCAACTGGGTGTACTGCTTATGTTCTGTGTAAGAGAAAGGGGCAGATAAAACTATGGCTAAAGCAGTCAGAGCAACCAGTTGTGTGGCTGCAACAACCCCTCGTGGCAGTACCACCAGCTGCCTTGTTTCAGTTGCTCCCTTGTTTGGCTGAGCCATGTGTCACCCCAAACTGCTGTTCTCGTCCCTTGGCGAGGTGATGCCTGTCCAACTTGCCCAGGTGCTTTCTGTGGAGCTTAGGGCACGGTCATTTGGCAGCACAGATCCCCCTTGGCATGTGCCTGTGGTGGGTCCAGCTGGAGGCAGCACTCTCTGCTCTCTTGCTCAGCTGTTCTGCTGAGCTGCAGCTGTGGCAGTTCAGCTCTCTGGGCTCATTTGCCATGAGGCTGCAGGACTGGGCTTATCTGCAGCTGTCTGTGGCATTGGAGAAGTGGTGAAGGAGTAGACAGGAGAGCAGGAGGAGTTTTCTTTCCTTCCCCTTCGTTCCCCTGCAGAAAATACCACCTGAAATAACATCTGTATCTTGCCCAGGAAATAAAGACTTCAAAGCAGCTAATTCAAACAAAACCTGGACGTTTCCAGGTCAGTTTTTTCATTAACATGGAAACTTTGCATTAGGAAGTGCTGTTGCGGTAAATAATGGAGTTGCATTTCAGCAGAAAATGGTGCTTTGTGGTGTCATTTGTTTTTCATAGAAATTACTGTTTCTTAAGAGCTCTGAGGGCCCAAGAGAAGTAGAACTCACAGAGAAAACAGAAATGTGGAGCTCTGTGTTCTTAATAGTTAACTCATTACTTTTGTTTTTCAGAACAATGATCTCCTATGGACGGATTTCCATCAGAAGCTGGTCGATCAAGCACTTCTGACCATGGATACATACCTTGGCCAATTTCCAGATATTAAAGTAAGATTCTCTTTAAACCTTTTGATCTAGAGAGTCACAGCAGATAAAACCTCTGAACATCAACTTCTTACATCCCCATCTTGTTTAGGAGAATGTGTGGGCTGTGCTGCTCCAAGGTTTTCTTTGAGAGCAGCCACACTCTCTGCAGCTCTGGGCTAATTGAAAATGTTTTGTTCTATTTTTGGGCTTCAAACAAGAGTGAAGAATCTAGGGGAAAGATTCTTAAGAGAAAATGTAAGTGTGAAACAGGAGGATCCCTGAAATTCCCTGTTGCATCAGAGTGTAGGGGGTCAGTGTCAGCAATAGCTCAGAAAGTCTCAGTCTCTCCTTTTGGTCCTTTTGTCTTTTAACTTCCTCGTAAGCAGAAAACATTGAGGAAGCAGTTAGGGGCAAATGTACTTTATAAGTAGAGGCTGGTGTGGAAGGCAGATTTCTGCAAGTCCTTGAAGTCCTCCTGTGTGTGTAACCAGCTTTTTTCAGGGGATGGGGAATGCTGGATAGGGGTCTTTTTGGGAGAGATCGTATCCAAAGACCTGGGTATGAATGATGTCCTGTGACCTTCCCTTCCCCCACAGTTGTCTCCTCTCCATTCATTTCGAGGTTATGCAGGAAATGTCTTCACTGTATGGAAGCACTAGTAATGATATCACCATATGGGAAGTATCAGCTTGGCTACTTTCCAGTGAAAACAACCCTTTCCCCACCACATGTCTCTTAAAACGTTTGTCAATATTTATTGCTTCAGGAGGATTGTACTGTATGAAATGGGGGCAGGTCACAGGCTTGTAAAGCGAGCCCTGGACAGCAATGGCCTTGTCTCCTGAGACTCCCTGTTTTTGTTTCATTTTTCCAGCCTCTTCTGCCCCTAGAAGTCTGAAATGGGGAAGGGCTGTGGCTTTCCACCCACTGAAGGCTGTAGGGGCTGATCTCTCTGGGGTGTGATGCCATGTGCCTCAGTCAGCAGTGCAGCCTCCTCCACACTTCTTCCTGAGCAGGAGGGCTTACTCTGGGCTTGCTGTAGACTCAGACTTTGGCACTGTGCTTTGGTCCAAATCACATTTTACCAGCCTCTTTGGCTGTGCACTGGGTCACCTCAGAGTGTCACTTTTTTCCATGTTGAGTATCTTCAGGATTCTTAAATTCTGCTGGAATCCTGCTGAGGTTTTACAGGGGGATTTTAACAGAAGCGCAAGAGTGGGAGCACCCAAATTCCACCAAAACTCAAAGTGTAGAGTACTGAGCACCTTCAAATGCAGTAAGATTTATCATGCTGAGAAAGAGTAATGGGCTCCTGTTGGCATTAATACCACAAAGCCTTTGTGCACAAATTAAAAGGTATGCAGTGAAAGCCATCACACACACCTGAAGATCCTGGCCTTTTCTCTCCAAATTCAACGATCATGCTTGTTTATATTAGAAGAAAAAGTTACGACTTCTGTACTGAAGTTGTAGTTATGTCTGCAAACTAAGATTCTTGCTACACCATTTTGTGACACTGATGGTTTCACTCTGTTGACATCACCACAGTAGACCTCAACAGCCTGAATTTCACCCATAGGTCTGAAAAGTATGGGGAACAAATAGGTATGTGGAGATGAGTAAATATTAAAATATTGCTAGAGGCAGCTGACTTTTGAATGGGTCACTAAGGTGTTTATTACTAATGTTTCTTCTCAGACACCTCATGATGCCCTAGAAAACGTGAGTTTTGTATTATTGCATAAAAGCAATTTCATGTGCAATTCAAGTAATGTTTTAGAGAGCACTACTCTGCTTCCCTTCCTAAAACGAGTGGCTTTGTGTTGGTTCTTACAATAAGATATCGATGTGTTTCACAAGAGTTGACTATTCCTTTGAAATGGACTTTCAGGGATTTGTACTTAAAAAGGTCAGTATGTTTTTATGGGTAATTCAGCTGGATGCATCATCCTCCTTACCCCAGAGCAGTGAGAAGTGCTCAAATCAAGTATATTTTTGTCAAGTGGTAGAAACTCCTAGAAATGCAGTTGTTGAACGCCTGTACAGAAGTATCATTTGGCCTCACACAAGGAATTAGAGTTCTTGAGATTGGCAGGCAAAAAAAGCACCAGTCTTACGCAATTTACAGAATATTTGTTTTTTGTTGTTGTGGTAATAGTTTTCTGGTTTTTGTTTTCTACAAAATTAAATTTTCTGCTTTTCCTGAAATACTGGCATTACTGTGATAAAAAAAGTTGATTTATGGAGAGAAGAGGATTTTAATTTAGTTGTTTAAAGGCCTGTTTTTTATTAATGGCCCAGTAATTAAAATGTGGGATAGTTTAGATCATGCATGCATTATTTTTTTGTTAAATTATAACATGTTCTGAATCCGTCTTCACTTGAGGGGCTGGAAAAATTCCCTTGGATCTTTTGGACTTGAAAAGAGATCCACAGCAGGAATGTGAAAACGAAGCGTGCCTTTAGTAAGGAATTTTTGTGTGTTAAAGAAAATAATTTATTCAGTGTTGGATGTTCACCCCTGAACAAGGCCTCTTTGTCTTCTCTAACTTGACAAATGGGAATGCAAAAAGTACTTTAAACTTTGCAAGCCAATGCCTGTGCTTCTTGGAGTAGGACTCTTCTTGCATAATCTTGAGTGAGTTTTTGGTTGGTTTTGCAGAACATGCAATGAAAATACAGGTCTCTGCAGTGAGTCCAGAGAAGATAAACCGAAGTTCTGAATAGCTATGGAATGGCGAATTTTCTGTCTTGTACTAAAACTGGTGCTCTACTAGCTGTAAAACCAAGTATCAGTAAAGGAGGGAGTGGTGGGGAAAAGTTTTTTGTGATGGCTTGGCTTTGGTTTGGTTTGGTTTGTTTTTTTAAGGAGGCTCAAATTAAGATGGATTTGTTGCAAAGTAATGAAGTCTGTTGGAGTTCAGCTGTTACATTCAGGAGGTGTTGGGTACCTGCAGCTGTCCTGGAGTCATACAAGGGAGCCCTGCAGCCTTCCAGGACTGGGCTAATTCCACTTAGTGCCATCACAGGCACCGGTGTGATCAGTGGTTACTCTGGGAGGGCTTATACCCTGCATGTCTGTACCTTGCAGCATTTCCATGTATTCCTGTAGAAACATGGGGGTGGGCATTCAAGTCTGGCAGCTGCATGGACATGGAGGACTTTGTTTGAGAGATGGGTGACATTGAATCAAACTCCGTGGTGGAGTAGCAGGAAAAACCTGGAAGTAGCTGTTTGCCATGTCAGAGGTGGGGAAAACCCCATCTGTCTCTCCCAGTCTGACCTGGGGGAAAATAGAATCTTTTAAATCCCAGATGGGGCCATGTGTTTCCTCTGGTGTGTTTTTAAGATGCATCTCAGATTGTGCTGCTGGAAGCCTGCTCCAGTAACTTGTCTCCTGACTGGCAATGTGATGTTTGGGAGGCGTTTTCTGGTGACCTGGACTGTGGGGTGGCTGAGCTTCTTCGTGACTCCTCTGTTGGAGTGAGCTGGGCATTTAGAAATGAGTTTGGGTGTGCGTGTGGCTGAGATCCTGCAGATCCGCCGTGACTCACATGGAGCTGCACCAGCATTTGCTGGAAGTGTAGAGGAGCCTGTGTGGGAGATGTGTGAGCTGCTCCCAGCTGGTCTGGCGGAGAGATCAGCCCTGAGTGTGGTTTTGCAGCTTATCTGCAGGAGCCTGGGGAGAGGAAACCACAGCTCCCTGCCAAGCGCAGGAGAGGAGGGGATTCTGCTTTTGCAAGTAAATCCCAATGCTGATTTCTCATTCTGCACTTTCTGTGTCCCTGGGTTTTGTGGTTAATTAGAAATACTCCTGGCTCCTTGCCATGCCTTTTCACTTTCTTATCCAGCCTGTCTCTGGACTGCTGATTACTGACGCTGGTCCAGGCTCTCTGAGCTGGGTCAGGCTGGGAAGACTTATGCTCCAAACCAGATAGTCTGGGGTGTTTGCAAACACTGTGGGAGGCAGGGGGCAGAGGGCATGGGTAGTTCCTAAAACAGGGCAGCCCAGTGGGCCAGAGCCTCAATAGAGTGCAACTCTGCTGGGAGAGAGAGCCTGAGGCTCCTCAGCTCAAGAAGGGTAACAGAGGATCAGGCCACAGGCCTGACTGTCTGTCTGTCCTGGATTCTCAGCCATGGCTTTGTCAGGACTCCATTCCTGAATCTGAGCCTGATACACAGCTCCCTCCTTGTATTTGTTACGGCTTCAGTGTTGCCTATTGGGGACCCAGTGCTGCAGGTTTTCCCTTGTGCTTCCCTTGCTGAAATGCTGGTGACAGCAGACCCCTGCTTGTGGCTGCAGTCGCTGCCGTCTGCAGCTCCTGTCACAGGGTCAAAATGCTGTCCTAGGCATATCCTGAGCACATGGAGGAGTGCTTTTGCTGTGCTGGCAACAGAAATGCTTTCTTTTGTTGAACTTAATCTCTCAGGCTTCCACACAAACTAGTGAGCTGGTTAGAGACTGGCTGCAGCCCTCAGGAAGCCCTGAAAACGATGAAGCAGTGCCTGTAGGATGCAGGCACACTCTGGGGCTTAGGAAGCTGTGGAGCTACAGTTCTGAAAACACCCATGTCATCCAGAGGTGGGGCCTGTTGGCTGGATCCCTTTGCCTTCCTTGGATGGGTCTTCTCTTCAGGAGCTCACTCTAGAATGCTGCTTGTCACAGGTGGCTCCCAGGGCCATCTCTCTGGGCAGCCTGTGTGGAAGATCCAGGGGGAGTCCTTGTGTGGGCACAGTGTGGGGTGCTTTGGAAGTTGGGTGAAGAGGAGGGTTTTTTTCCTGGGAGGTTTTGCAGTTTTGGCTGCTGGGGAAGATTGGAGTGACTCTTTTCTCCATCTTTCTTAGTCTCGTATTGCGAAGCGAGGAAGGAAGCTTGTGGATTACGACAGTGCCAGACACCACTTTGAAGCCCTGCAAACTGCAAAGAAGAAGGATGAAACCAAAATCGCAAAGGTAAAGCAAACAGGAGGATATGCAGCCTTCCTTTGTTTTTGGGAGGTCTGCATTTGCCTACTGAGGAGCTTTTAAGTTCACCTGTACCTATTCATTGTGTTTTCATAGAATTCATTCATATTGGAAAGGACCTTTAAGATCACTGAGGTGTTGTGAACTGGTGAGGTTTTGCTAGGTATTTCCTTCTCATTTATTTAGCTTTCCTGGAAGGGAGGATGGCCTCTGTTGGGTTGGTTCAGACCTACCATCATCAGTCTGCATGACTTGGTGGCCAAATGCTTGGGTGTGAGTTTAGTCACATGCACAGGAGCAGTAACCTCTGGCAGAAAAGCCTGTGTGCCCCTTGGGGAAGCACAATCTTGCAGTGCTCCAGAAAAATGTTCCCGTTTGTCTGCTTCCTGGGACTCTGTCTCTCCATCCTAGAGCAGTGGTAAGAATGTTTGAGTGTTACTTGAGGTTGGTTGTGTTTGTGAAGTCCTCTGATATCCTAGGAGAGAGACCCTTAGGAGTGTGAGTGACAAGTATATTGATGGAAATGCGCTCTATGCACACTTGATGAACGTGTTCTGTTGTCTTTTGGCCACAATTACTGGTTAATAAATATGGCTAAAAGCAGAAAAATAAGAGTTTCATCTGTCAGGCTTCTTTCCTGCCTGTGAATAGCTTGATCCAGGGCTTGCCCAACACTCAAGTGAAGGATTTTATTTTTAATGTGATTTATTTTAATTAAAAATAAAATTTACATTTTAAAATGTAGCTGAAGAAAGATAATAGTGCTAATTTTCTTCTAGAGTAGGTGCATGGATTGAATACTGCCCCTAAGATGAGCTATGGATTCCTTTTGTACCCTAAGTGTGTTTGAACCCATGTGCTTCCCTTCACAGGATGCTTCTTGACACAACAGAATAGTCCAGGGCTGGGGAGACATCCTTAATTCTCTTCAGAGTGGGCCATGGTAAATTGTGACTCTTCAGGGTACAGGAAAGAAAGACCCTGGATCTGTATCTTTTAACCAGGCTTATAAGAGTTGTCATCCTTTGCTTAGGGTTTTCTCTGGTAGGGGGGAATATGAGCCATGTGTGAGATGCTGATGTTTTTCCTGCATGGAAGACATTAAGATGCATCTCCACCCCGAGTGAAAGATGTGCATTTCGTGGCCACAGCACTTCTATTGTTAAGCTGGAAGTCATCAGTCATCTACACTGCGCTGCATGCACTGTGATTAACCTTGACAGACAAAAGGGGAGAGAGATTGATGGCCCAAGTGTCATTGCATCATTTGTGTGGCAAAGCAAGTCTTGATTCTGTATGCAAGGCATGAGGCCCAGCTGGTTGTGCCTTCAGTTCAAAGCAGTAATTCATTGTGTTTGGGGTAGGAGCAGAATTTCCCTGGGGCGTGTTATTTTTATTGGTGCATGCCAGTGGGATCTTTGCTGCAGTGGAAATGGTTTTTGTAGGAATTGATCTACTCAGGTTGGTGCCTGGTGCTCTGCAGCAGAGGTTGGCTGCCTTTATCACTGCTGCACTCACTGTTGCCCCAAATGCTCAGCTAAGATGATACAAGTATGCAAAAAAGTGCAGTTCGAAGAGTGAAGTATTGAGAGTTAGGAGTTGATGCTCTATTCCTGATTTAGCCTGTGCAAGGGCCTCTTAGTACATGATCAGGCTTTTCTCACTAGCAAAAATGGGCACTGGATCAGTCTTTCCACCCTCAGTAGTTTAGGCCATAAGCTCATGCACAGGATAATCTGTGACACATTGTACTGTCCTGATCCTGCAAAGATGGGAGCAGCAAGTCCCAGGGAGTTACGTAGGTGTGGTCTTCCCAAGTGGGCAGTTTTCACTGCCCAGCCTGTGATCTGACATTTCCAGTCGTGCAGCTCTGCAGGGCTGTGGGCAGCAGCCAGGGCTCAGCGTGCACTCAGCTGCTGTAGGTAGTTCACCTCTCTGTTCCTGTGCCTGGAGTTTTGCTCCTGTGACCTTTGAAGTAGGGTTGTTCCAGTGTAAATTACTTTGGAATGTGATGACAGACCCCTAGGAAAGAGAAATCATGTTTCTGACACAGGATACGAGTGGGAACTGACTTGATTAAGGGTTCATGGTATAGTAACAGCAACAGCAGTGCAAATACCTTCTGGCACTACACAGTCTCTTTTTTCCTTCTCTAATATATGGATGTTCTTTTCCCACCCAGGACCCCTGCCACTTATTGCTAAACTTACATCATGCTATTAAAATAAATCACTGTGGACTTTCAGCTGTTGCATGCAAATAATTACGGTGGTTAAATAATCCTGACCTCTCTTTAAGGAGCTCCAACTTCACAGCCATGCCTTGGAGTAGGGTTGTCTGTGTGCTAGGTCACTAACAACTGTATCTGTTGCTCTTACAGCTGCCCGGCTGGTCTGCAGTATCCAGCCCACACGGGAGCATTAATTACTGCTAAACTTGGCATGCTTCAAAGGATTCATAACTGATCAGTCCCAGGATGTTTGTTTTTTTCTCTCACCTTGGTGATACTGGTTTGGCCCAGCTTCTAAATACACACTCTGTTGTGACTTTAATTTTTTTTATCCTAAAAGATATATGTTTGTGTCTCTCTTGTTCTCTGTTTATTTTTTTTTTCTTTTTTTTCCACTCAAACATGCTCCCTCCCCCAGCCTGTTTCGCTGCTTGAGAAAGCTGCGCCTCAGTGGTGTCAAGGGAAGCTACAAGCTCACCTCGTTGCACAAACTAATCTGCTCCGAAATCAGGTGACTGCTGATCTACCTGGCTCTAACCCTGCATGTGCTATTTTGGGCTCTAGACTGTACTATGCGAGTAATCTCTAGGCAACGTTCACTCTAGTCCTCTCTGCTAAGTGTGTCCTTGACACTCCTAAGCCACAGTGCCACATGGAAGTTGCTGACCAGTGAAAGAATCTGTGCCTGCCTGATTGATTTCTAGTCAGGTGTGTTAATAATGGACTATTGTTTTCTCCCTCTGAAATGAAATGTGGGTGAAGAAAGGCTGTGGAATAACTCTGAGACAGAGGGTGATGTAGTACAGTTCCTCCAATTACTGCTTTCATTTACAGTTCCTCCAGTTACTGCTTTCATTTTGCTCTAAGAGAAGCAGTCAATTTTTATTGTTGCTGTTTCAAAAAAAAGAAAAAAAAGGAAATGCTGAAAAATTGGCTTATGGATTCATGTCATTGAGTAAAGTCAGTAAAAAATAACATAGTGATTTCTATGACTGCTGAGTTAGGTTGCAATGTTCTTCTGTGGTAAAGTCTGAGTTTCCCAAATGGGCACTGTCCTGGCTGTTGTGGTTTAAAAGAGCCATTTTTAGATACAATTTTGATCTGCACAGGAGAGGAGATCAGGCAATTTGCACCCTGTGTGACATATTCGAACATTTCCAGGCTGAGGTCATGGTGGTGTCATCTGGCAGAACTTAGGTTATAGCGTCTTGAGGGACATGAGCAGCTCAGAGGAACTGCAGGGAATAAAAATTTCAATCCTACTTGCATAGAAGTGTGATTTCCTGATGAAATCTCCATCAGTGTTTCTGTTGGAACACCTTAAGGGATAAGAGGGAGTTGTCAGAAGACAGAAGAAAATGAGCAAGGCATAATAAGTCCTTACCCAGACTGGGAGAGCACCAGTTACCTGCTCACAAGTTCCTGGTGAGCTCATCTTATTCAAATGCTCCTGTGTCTTCACATTCCTTGTTCGTGGATGAATTGCAGTTTAGAAACACCAGCTCGCTCTCACCTTCTGAAGCCCCTGGGTTTTTCACAGTCACTCCATTACCACATCAGTGAAGCCTGAGGAAAGAACAGCTGTTAGCAGCCCTGCTTAAGATGCAGAGCAAAGGGAGGAAATGTGTATTTATTCTTGATTGAAGGGAGGACACATGGCAGGCTGCCGGGGGCTTTTCCTGTGCCTCTCCTGGCCCAGCTGGGAACTACCTGCACAGACAGTTGTGGTTCTTGACTGCTCTGTTTGACTGCTGGTATTTCTGGAGGACTAGAAAACAGGTATGGGAAGTTTCTGAAGTCACAAATAAATATATAAATCAATCAGCTCTTGGGCATTTTTCCTCTTCTCAGACTTGGCCGTGGTGACTGCTATAAAAGCAGCATGCACAGACTGCCCAGAGAAGCAGTACCTACAACTGCCCTCATCCATTGCCTGTGGATCTTAGACAGACAGGCTACCAAGAGTCACTCTGTAATTTCACTGTACAGGGTGACTTTGCCCTAAAGCATGTTCAAGGGACTCTGTAATCTTTCCACCCACTGTGGTGAGGGGGTGTTAATCTCCTAATACACTGCATTAATATTTTTGGTGACCACAGATATTTTCAAAACAGTCCCTTTTATTCCTCAGCTAAGTAGTGCTATTGCCTACCCTAATTTTTTGTTTCTATTTGTGTAAGTATTTGGCATTGTTTTCTTCGGTTTTTTTCTTTATTTTAATTTTACTTTTGGTTGGAAACTAACAAAAAAACCCCCTCAATAAAGAACAAAAGCTGTATTCCAAACCTGTAGGTTTTCCAGCTTGCCTTCACAAACATTAGCAGGGAGCCAAAAAATGGCTTCGGTTTCTACATTTGTGTGATTTCAAGACTGAAGGTGTTAATGACAGCCCTAAATCTCATTAACCTCTTCATAAAACCGGGAGGGCTGATGACGCTGGATTTATTGAGAAGCTTCAGTGTGTTAAGCCTAAAAAAAGTCTCCTTTTACCAGCAGCTGTGTTGCTGTCTCTTTTTGCCTGATAATTTTACAACCTCCACGCAAAAATGGGGTCAGTGAGATCTGGTGTTTCTATTGCAAAGCAAAGTCCCTCCCTCCAGCGTGCAAACTGCTGGCTCTTTAGGCCTTTAGCAGATTATAACAAAAACAACACAGTGGGGTTTTTTTGTGAAGACTCCGGTGGGAGTTGCTATTGCACACTCCCAGTTAGAAATGTTAGTGACTACTTTTTGAAACAAAGAGGAAAATGGCTTAGAACAGCAAATTCTTGCCTTTTGACTGAGCTCTGCTGACATGTTTAATACAGACTAAAAAGCAACATCCTTGGTGCTGCAGTGATAGCAGGACAATATCTCTGTCTACAGGAGGAAGTCAGCAAGTTGAGTCCTTCTGAGAGGGAGGTCTGGCTGGGACTGGTGGGGCTTGGGCCTGGAGGGAGTCTCCCTGCTCTCTTCCTTATCCCTGCCTCTTGGATATCTAAACTATTTACTGAGCAGTGCCCAATTACCACAGTTCAGAACATTGTCTTTGAAGCGTAATGGTCACCAGACTGCCTGAAGGCACCAGGCTGGACATAACCAGACACTCAGGAGGGCTGAGATGTGTGGCAGTAGGAGAAACAGTGTGGAAAAATTGCCCCCCCCACCACAAGTGAACTGGTTGTGCTTGGCACTCTGAGCCTTGGCTAGGTGGAAGGTCAGGAAAGCATTTATGTTGTCCAGCTCCTGCTCAAACCTTCCCCCCTTCAGGAAAGGAGAGGAGAGAAAGATTTTGAGAGATCATATTTCATGGACCATGGGCATTGTGTCCTTCTGCCTGTTTCCCCTCAGGGTGGCAAGGATGGCAGCTGAAACAGAAAGTGCACAGATGTGGCAGTGGGCTCTGCCCTGGAACCTGTCTCTGCCTTTCCCCACCTCACTCCCTGAGCTGGCTTTTTCTCTAGAAAGGCTTGTGGCCAGGCCGATGTCTGGCTTTGGCTCTACCTGGAAGCAGTCAGGGCTATCAAGTGCCAGGGTTCCGGCTTCCAAGCAAAATAAATCCCACTGGTGAGAAGATCCCTGGGCTGACTAAGGACTGAAGGATTAATTCAATGCTGTACCTGGGAATGAGAGCACTAGCTGAGCTGCAGGCCCTGGATGGATCCCTGATTCCTGCAACTACTCTAGAGTGAACGTTGCCTGTTGCTGATTTTGCCTTTGCCTCGGGATGTCACAATATTCACACATTGCTTTCTAGGTTCTTTGACCTTACAAACAGGTAAACAAGAGAGGGAAAGAGTGTTAATTAATGATATTCACCATGTCTGAAAAACTAACAGCTTTCAATGATGCCTCATCTCCCAGCTTTCACGTCTCTTGGGTTGATTCTGGTTCCAGTGTAGTTTGGAAATGAGAATAAGATAAAACTAAAGGGTGGACTGGTTGGGGTTTTTTTAACTCTCTTTGAAATGGTTGCATTAGAAACATTCATTCATAAAGGTAGTTTAAGGCAGAATGAATCTTTGTGGTCATTGTATCTCATTCAACATAAACTGTGTCTCTGTTTAAAAGATTTTTTTTTTGTTTGTTTTGTGCAAACCCTCTTGAAATGTTGAGTTTTTCAGTGAGTGTAGCAGCGAAACAGGGGTTTCTGGGTGGAAGCATCATGACCCCTTCTCCCCTTGCCTGTTCCTCACAAGGTCTGCTTAATTTCTGAACACTTCCCAGTTGTGTCTTTTTGCGGGGGAAACTTTCTCCCCTGATCTTGAATACTGAGCCTTAGCCTTGTGTCTGGCAGCAATGAGCAACCTTTTGACGGGTGGAGCTAGCTGGAAGGTAGGAGCTCCTGTGGTTTGCTCTTGAGTCAGGAGAGAAACTGAAAGGATCTTACACTATATAATGGAGAGTGATTCCTGTGAGGAACAGGACTCTGAACTGCAAAATATTTTTAAGCCCTTTCTCCCATCAATCCTGTCGTATATAACTGTCACTAAGGAGCAGTAAGCTGGATTTCTTTAATTAAGCTGACACAAAGAAGATAAAACTTGATTTCTTAGAGGGTGTAGGAATCTGACTGCAGGCTTGTAGGGAAGATTTCCAGCTTCCATGGTTTGTGGGCTCTTTCCAGAGGCCTGTGGTGTTGTGAAATTCCTACTGTTGTCACATTTATGGGCACTTGTGCTGACCTTCCAAGTTGCTCATGGAGGGATTTTTCCATTCTACATCCCACTGCATGGTGGAATGCTGTGCTGTTATAGATTACAGAATAGAATAATCTTAATTAGAAAACTATGAGTTTTAAGTCAGGGCACAGAAAAGAGAAAGAGGTCACCTAGGACAGATGTAGGAAAGGGCATATGCTTGTTTCTGGTGTCTGCTGTCAGCAGCAGAAATCAGGATCGTCCTTTTTGTCGTTGAAACCTGACAGAATTCCTCCATTAGTGTTGGGCTCTGTCTGTGTCTAGGTCCAATGAACAGACCAAATTTAAACTCTCATCTGGGAGAAAGACATCCTTTTTGGTGTTGGGGCCAACAGCCAGCTAGGGACTGTGTTTGTGTGAGACCATTGAAAACAAGATGTGCTGCTGAAGCCTGGCCTCCCGCTGGCACAACTCATGCTTTGCATACCCTTCCTTGCTTCTCCAGTCAGCTTTGTGGGAGAGCTGGATCAGCCAAGGATGCAGCCCTTCTCCCTTCCTCAGAAGAGATGGGGCTTTGGCATGACCTCACCTCAGCAGAGAGAGTCCCCACGAGGGAGGATTCTTCTCTAACACCATTTCGGATGGATTTCAACTCTTTCTGAAACCTGGCAAGGGACAGAGGCCCCTATTACCTTCATCTGTATCCAAGCTGGAGGCTGAACTCCCTGACCAGCTCCATTCAGGTTTTGAAGTCAGGGAAATTTAAAGAACTTAAAACACATTAGGGGTTGTTTGAATTACTTGCTGAGTGTACAAATGGGGAAATCTGTTGAGAGAACCTGAGAGGAGCACATTCAAGCTGAAGGGTCACCTGTGGTGCAGCCCTGGTTCCTGGGAGACTCATTTGGGATCCTGGTTACCTCATGCCAGAATTTTGCCTGGTCTCCCAAAGAAGTCAAAAGAGCCACAGTTGTTCCAGCCCTGCAGGGTACTTGTCTGTGCTGGAGCTGACAATCTCCCTTCTCTGTTACTAAGGCTGAAGAAGAGTTAGTAAAGGCTCAGAAGGTGTTTGAAGAGATGAACGTTGATCTGCAGGAGGAACTGCCTTCACTATGGAATAGGTGAGTGCTGCAAGTTTTCCCAAGGGCTGGTTGGAAGGAAGTGAATATCCAAGCTCATGTATCACTGTTCTTAGCCTGGACAGGGTCTCTGCTCTTTTTTTTCTGGATCATCTCCATCTGCCCCAGGATTCCCCCCAGCCACAGGTTCACTCTATGCTTTACTTTGTGATTTTCCTGAAAAACGTGATTTTTACCACAAAGAGAAACTCTATTTCTCTGCTTTGCCTGCTTAATCCCTTTGTCCTACCAGCTCTGCTCAACTTTCTTGAAAGACTTGAGAGACTATGGTTTGCCATACCAGTGACTGTGGTGATGAAAAGGGAAGTGAAACAAAGACCAACATTTAGCTTGAGGGATGAACTGTAGGGCAGCAGAAGCTGATTTATGGGGAGGACGCAGTGGAAAACTGGCAAAATCTTCCTAGGAGTGTCCCAGTTCCTTATTTTTAAATGCAGTGGTCATGTCCAGGTTGACAATGCTGGTCTGTGATGATTGAGAAAGTGGGCAGCAGCAGGGTGGGAAAGCAAAGTGCTGACATCTGCCTTCCCTCCCCCTTCCACCCAGCCTGAGTCAGGACTCCTTGCTCAGCCTGCAGGCCTGGCTGGGGAAGGAGCTGGGAGGGATACAGGCATTTGGGTGGTTCCCTGTGCAGAGCCATGATGCTGCTGGCCTTGGACAGCTTCTCCCTCCTGCTGTTGCTCCTTCAGCTGGGTGCTGGTAGAGCACTCTCTGTTGGCAGCTGGCAGGCTGGTGACAGGCAGCCACTGGGATTTTAAGGTGCCACACGTTTTTCACAGGCTCCAGCTGATCCTTCTGCTTCCCTGTTGTTCTCTGAGCTATCCTTTGCTCTCTTACTCTCTCTGCCCCTGAAGCAAACAGTTTATGCTTTTTTGCTTCCCCTGATGCTGAGGGACTTCTGGGTGAATTAATATATGTCCCCCTGCTAATTCCCCCAGCTCTGCCAGCACTGTTTGCATCACAGCCTCTACCCCTTTTTTCCTTCCATCTTCCTACTGCTTGTGCTCTTTTTTTTTTTTACATTCTTTTGTATTTTTTCTTTCTTTTTTTCCTCCCCACCCTACACCTCCCTCTCCCTTTAGTCATCATAAATTCAGATCCTGTCCTACTTGGTCTCCTCTTCCCCCTGGACACATTTGCCCTGTGCCTGGCCTTTGCTCCATCATTCCAGTCACATTTCCCTGCCACCCTCTCTTCTCACATGTACCATACCTGAGAGAGTTAAGTTTGAATGGGAATGGTGGGTGGGAGGTAGCAGAAAGGGCAGGATTGAAAGGTTTTGAGAGAGCATTGTGTCCATTAAGTTCTTCTGTCTTGTTTTTCATTTGGCAGTCGTGTTGGTTTCTATGTCAACACATTCCAGAGTATAGCTGGCCTAGAAGAGAACTTCCACAAAGAAATGAGCAAGGTAAGGCAACTAACAGCTTATCCTACTTACTGTCTCTTCACTGTTAATGAAAGAAAAACAAAACCCAAACTCCAACAGGCAAACAAAACCCAAACAAAACAAAAAAAAAGCCCCAAACAACCCAGAACAAAACAAAACCAAAACCAACAACAACAAAAAACCCCAAAAACCTCAAACTGAAAAACAGCTGGAGAAAATGGTCCTATGATGGAGAATAATACAAACCCTTAGTTTTTTTCTGAGCCATTTGGGACAAAGGCAGTCTGACATAGAAATGTAAAGGGATGGAGCACAGGGAAGAGACCACAGGGCCATGGGCAGCAGTGGGGAGTTCATGGCACTTGACTGCACTCTTGCAGATCCACAGAGGAAGGGGAAGCCACTCTCAGACCCATCTCTTGCTGCCTTTTTTAGTTCATGTATATTATGAATCTGTAACCTATAACCTGGTCAGGCTAAGCATGATACCTGTTTTCTTCCTCCTCTGCTGCCTGGCAGCCAATTGCTGTGTATCCTCATTGTACACGTGTGGGGTTAAAAATGGCAGGGAGTCTGCAATTAAGCTGAAGACTGAGACCTGCCTCACTCCAGTCCCTCAAAAAGGCTCTCCCCCACAGTACCTCTCTGCTTTGGCTTCTTTCCTGCCCTGTGACCCAAAAGAAGGCATTTAAGTACTTAGCATGGGCCTTATATGGGCTACCAGTGTGCCTTAGTTGGGAATCACAACAGTAAGCAGTGTTGGCAGGCCAGATCCTGGTGCTGTGTGGCAGCACCCAGAGGAGACCTCAGGATCAGTCTGTGGGAAAGTCTCCTATTGCCACTGTCATTTACAAATATGTTCTTGTTCTTTTGGTTAAGAGCTAGAGAAGTCCTGAATTCCTTAGGTCTGTATGCTGCTTCCAAGACTTGAAAATTTAAATTTTGCACTAATCTTGAGGAGGGACTGAGAGCCCAGCTGGAAAACCCTTATATTCCCTCTGCTCCCTAATGTCATCCTGACAACAAAACAGCCACTAAGCAACAGGAAACATTATAGTTCTTCAATTCCCAGCAGTCAGGGGCCCTCTGCCTTGGTGTAACACATCAATTTCGAGCCCTGCTGACATTTTATGGGGTCTTTTCCAGTTAATAGCCTGCTCTTCTCCACTGAGGGATGAACTAAGTGTTAAGAATAGGGAGGATTGTTATTAGTTTGTTGCTGTTAACATACATTCAACAAAACATGGGAAAGATGCTTGTTATACAGGAATTCTCTTCTTGTATGATTTTTCTTGTGTGGAGTTTTTCTTTCTTGAGGAATTTTGTATGAGGGCAGGGCTTTTGCTTTGTTCCATAAGAACCATCTGTTTCTTATTACTGCTACAGCATCCAGTTAATTGCTGGTGTTGCCTGCACCATGCCTCCAGCATTGATTGCATGGGATCCCTCCTCCTACCAGTGATAAATCCAGCATCTTGTCTTGTTTATGGATTGGCTGTTTCAGAAGAGGAGTGTCTGGAGTGACTGTTGCAGCCTTCTGTGCCAGGGAGAGTTTAACCCCTAATACTGCATTTCTGCAAAGATAGCCAGGTTCTGCCCAAGCCTAGATGGCCTGGGCAGCTGGTGAAGTGAAGGCTTGTTCACCTCAACTCCGGCTGCCTTTGGCTCTACAGTTGCAATGCCCATATCCCAAGCTCTGGTAAGCAGGCCTGAGAAACAGCTTTTGGCTGCAAATCCAGAGTGAAGCTCCAGCTGTAGCACACAGCTCTTAGGTAAACAGTCAGCCTGCTTCTGCAGTGGTACCTGGCAACACAGTGGTGGCCTGGGTGACCGAGAAGCAAAGAGGATGATCTGTAAGGAAGACAGAGTATTCCCAGAGATGCCAGCAGCTCTTTGGCAGCTCAAGTGCTGTAGCATTGCATACCCCAGAGAGAAGTGAAAATGGATTTAGGGTTGTCCTCTCTTGAAAAAGCTGAGGAAGTGTGCATGTCCAGCCACAAGCCTGTGTTGGGTCAGTCTGTGCAGGCCAGCCCAGACTCTCTTCTGGCACCCGAGCTCTCTTCTCATTCTTTTTCTGTCTTTTGTTTTTGTATTTTGCAGTTGAACCAAAATCTTCATGATGTCCTGCTGGGTCTAGACAAGCAGTACTCAGGCAATGCCTTCCCTGTTAAAGCGCAGCCCAGGTCAGTAACTGTGGGTAGTGTCTTTCCCTCAGCAGGGAGGTGGGACAGGGATGTCTCTACCCAGGGGTATTGAAACCTCCAAGCTGGTAGTTGCAAGTGATTTGCCCACCTACCAGTGCCCTCCTGAGACTTCCTAGAGCCATGCCCAAGATTGCACTTGGGGCTGGGTGACACAATGCAATACCCTCTTACCTTTCTAGGATAGCATCTGGAGGGCTAAACTTTCACTAGGAGCTGATATTTAGCCACCTGGCTCTCAGCTCTGCTTTTTAAAGTCTAATTCCAGCTACTGAGCTGCCCTTCCTTCTGGGTGCAGTTGCCCAGTACTTGTCCTGTTCTTTCCCTCAAAACCTCCCACCATGTACCTGCAGCTTGTCAGCTTGAGCACCAAGAGCCTGTTTCCCCAGCCCCTTCTTTGGCCCTCCAAACTTGGAATCACGATTTTGCCAAAGCCTTATGCCCATCCTGTGTATCCAGCTGAAGCATGTTTCTCCTTCCTGTGTGTTGTGGAAGTACAGCTTCACTAATATGTGAAGAACAGAAGTTGCAGCCTCACTAATATGAGGCCTCCTGAGCTCAGAGCACTTTCAATCTGCCTGTGTGCAAGGAGTGAGTGTCCTCTGGGCCTTCAGTTTTCTTTCCTCAGCTGGGTCCTGTCCTGTATGTTTAAGTGCAAGTCTGCACATTCCCTAGCACTGAGAAGGGAGGGAGAGGTTGGGCTCTGATTAGGCCGACTGGGTCCCATCCAAGTGCACGAGTGATGAAATAGTGTTGGGCTCTGGCTTCCAGCTGCTGCTAATCCCATGTGCTGGGTGAGCAGGAGCACAGCCCAGGTCCTCACCTGGGCTATTGATGGAGGGAGGTGGTGAAGTCAGCATGAAGTAAGGGCAAGCTGTGGTCTGAGTGCATTGGTTTGGAGGGGTAGATCAGCTGTTGAGACCTCTGTTCTCCCTTTTCTCTCCTCCCAGTTTAACCTGTTGCAGTCATGCATCAATGACTTGGGTCTCTTCTTCTAGCAGTTCTTCCAGTGTGGTGTTTGCCAGCTCTAAAGAAAGAGGAAATTTGAGTTGAATTTGGCCCCTGAATTTTGGATTACTGAGAGCAGATCTCAGTGCTGCTAGTAGGAATGCTACTTGTGAAAAGAATGTCTTCTTCCCAAGTTAGCATGTGGTGTCTGTTGATCATCACAACCCAACCAGACTGAAACCTTGTGAGGAGGCTGTGGTGCCCATCTTCTTGCTGCCATGGGCTGTGTTGTCTCTGTTAGCAGCATCCCCCAGTGTCCTTGGAGGAGGATGAGGTAATATGACAGAGGAAGGCTGTAGCTATTGCTTTGCCCAGCTCCTTCTTCCTCCTTCCTCTATTCCTCAAGGAACTGATTGTAGGCAGTAGTGACAACCTGGCCCAGAGGTGTTCATTGCTGTTGTGGCAGGAAGTTTCTGGCCTTAAAGAGCTTTCAGTGAACAAATTGCCTGTCTTTACAATTCCTGTCCCCCCTCAAACTGCTAGCTTCCTCTGGCACTGTAATGGGTGTCTCAGCTGCAGTTCTGTGCCCTTTGGCTGGCTGTGAGACCACATGGCCCTGAAACCCAAAACTGAGTGTGTGCACAGAGGTCCCTGTGTGGGCATCAGTCTGAGTGCTGCTGCTTCATCACCTACTCACTGCATCTCAGCTGAGATGCCAGACCTGTCCTAGAGTGACTCTTCCTCCTGAGCACAGTGGAGCAGGGTGTTGTAGGAGGATGTAGAAAAGGTTTGCCAGGCTAGTTTTGCAGTGACCAGGAAACACTGCGAGGCACTTCTGTGTCTGCTGCACATCTGGCCTCTCATTGTGGCGCTGGGCTGGGGTGAGAGTGTGCAGGAGGAAATAGCCCTCACTCACCTGATGGCTTATTGTGGTCTGCTGTAGGAGCAGATGCTTCCCTAACCCTTTTCTACTGGGAAGGAGACTGGAGGTTGATACAATGGCAGGAAATGGATGAGGAGGTGTGAGAAGAGAGGCAATTATCTGTGCACATCGTTATGGCATTCATGTGAGGCCCTACAGAAATAGTACTGTGGCTGATGTATCTGGTGCTGGCAGTGCAGCCCAGTAGCACGGAACAGCTGGTGTATTTCTGGGAACCTCAGACCTATGTTTGGGATTTGTTTCTGAAAGAGTTGGAACATTCAGGGCTCAGATGCCTAGAAGACTGAGGAGATCTGTGGGATTATCCTAGTGGGATTGGACAAGCTGGAAAAAGAAGTGGTAGGAAAGCTGCTGAGTAGGTTCCATGTGTAAGACTGCACAGACTGCATAAGGAAAGAAGAATGGGGAGCTTGTTTCTTTTGCAGCAATATGCACAGGGGAGAGTGAGGAGCTGTGAAAGGACATTTACAGTACTCTGGTGCTCTATACAGTTTCCTTTT
This sequence comes from Monarcha castaneiventris obscurior, assembly GCA_026261815.1. Classification (NCBI taxonomy): domain Eukaryota; kingdom Metazoa; phylum Chordata; class Aves; order Passeriformes; family Monarchidae; genus Monarcha; species Monarcha castaneiventris. Next base: position 8,517,296 of record JAMPIT010000467.1, read on the forward strand.
TCTTCTTCTCCATGTGCACCCTGGCCCCATATTCCAAAGTGCAGGGAAAGTTCTATATATCTATATAGCTATATAGCTATATATCTTTCTATATATATATATATATCTTTGACAGGCATTAAGAACCACCTACTTTCTCCAAACCAGGTCATAGCTTTCTAGGAATGAAGGGAAGTGTGTGTGTGTGTGGGTATTAATGTGTGTGTGAGAGAGAAGAGATCCTGTCATCTTAATTACAGCAAGTTTTGTGGCACCAGATATAGCGGTGCTTGGAAGCTTAACTTTTCCTCCCTGGTTTGACTGTGCCATCCTGTAACTGAAATGATTTGCGTGCCATCCTCAACAGAAAGAAAACTAAACTGTTCGCCAGGCTGAGGAAAAAGATGAGCAGGTACCGGTACGGAGAGCAGCATTTCGATACGTGTTTGATTTAGTTCCTAAAACTGGAGAGGCTGTTGCTGGACTCTAACAGCCTGGCACGTGTTAACCCTGTGGTGGGAAAGGGGTCCTTTGCATGATATGATGTGTTCATGGCCTGCTGGGTCCTGCTGAGATCTCTCTGTGTCTGGATAATCCCATTAACTGCTTGTGTGCCTGGTTTGAATCCTTGCTTCTTTCCCTATCTAAGAAGGCAGTGTGAAAACTCAGGCATTGTCTGTCCCGTTGTTTTTGTGTGATGGAAAATGCAGTGCTGGGTTTTCCATGGGGAATATAATCAATTTTGGCTTTTAACAGCTTCTAGTTTTACCTAGTGGGTTTGTCCTTTTAAACAGGTCTGAAATGCTGCATTCTCATCCCCTGCCTGGCCAGGGAGGACCAGTAGGCAGGTCTTTCACACTCAGAAGTCCTATCCTATCTACCTGTTGCAGTTGGGAGAATGATGAGGTGGGAGAATGATACTTCCAGCTTTGCTCCTTACTTGCTCTGTTCATGAGCATCCTCACTATCTTGCTCCATCCATTTAAAATTTTGTGCAGGGCTGGAGGAAAAGGAAGCCTCTTGTATAAAGGCTGCATCTTGCCTTTCAAAACAGCGATGGCATTGATTAACTGGATTGCTGCAATGCCTGGAGTTACTATGGATCAAGGACTCTGACAAGAACATGCTTTGGAGCAAAGTGGGAATTGCTGCATAGTGACATGGAAAATTCTTCTAATTTTTTGTTTTTCTTACTCCTTGTGTTGATACTCCCTCCATGGGATCCTTATAGGAAAAAGAAAAAATTATAATCATCAAGATGGTGTCCTGCCAGCAGTAAAAGAAACTGCCAGTGGATTGGGATCCTTGTTTTCTGAGCTGGTTTCCTGCTGACTAGGGCAAGTCATGCAGCCCTTCTCTTTGTCTCTGCTATGCATACTTTGTAAAGTGGGAGGCTAGAGAGTGAAGAAGGGTAATTTTGCGGGGAAGCTGATGGGCAAACACAGATATTTGTATCCTCAAGTGAAAAGTAGTAAAGCAATATATTGTGTTGTTACTATTCTGAGGTTTTCTACTGTAGGAAAAGGAGGCTTCACTGGAGTACTTCTCTGGATGTCTGTCTCTGGTCTTGGTTGGACCAATTGTTGGACCTGGTGTTATATCTGGTCTAATACTTCAAGTCACTGAGAATGGATGGATTATACAACAGAAGGAGAGCTAGTAAATCTCCCCTTGATGAGCTCTACCCACAATGTGCTCCTGCTCTGCTTTTGTAAAGTCTAACTGCCCCAGCAGTTAAGGTGCCTGACCTGGGCTCTGCTGGGCGTTTCTGCTGTCAGAGCAGCTGCTGGGGTCACAGAGAGATGTGCAGTCCCTGCTGCAGGGAAGGAGGATCCGGAACTTGGTCAGTCTTTGATCTGCAGCAAGAATGTACATTTGTGCCACCATATGTTTGAGTGTGTAGGTTCTTTTTTCCTTCTTTCTCCCACCTGCTCTTTAAAATTTTTTTTCATTTCTAAATAATTCTCCAGCATGCTCTAGTGGTAAAAAATTAATTACCTTTGGCTAAAAGGCCCAGTGTGAGCCTTAACTGAGATGCCAACCTTTTTTTCTTTTTTAACTGGAGAACTTGGCAGGAGGTAACTGGTCTGTTTTTACCATATTGGAGAGTAGGTTTTCTCCTCTGATGTAGGATCGTTACAAGTGCAAGGGAAACTCATCTGCAGATGTTAGTCTGGCCTTCCAGAGCAAATGAGGCAGCACCATGGAGTGTCTGGGAGCTCAGCAGCACTAAAAGAGGCTGGGCGATTTTGACTTTCTCTTCAGCTGCATTAGACCCAGCTCTCTTTCCAGTTCTCTGTTTGCAGAAGAAAGTTGACACCCCTTTCCCTCCTTGCCTGATATTACTGGATTTGGCATCACTTCCCAATTGCTTATGGGAAGGAAAAAGAGAAATGACCTTGTTGTTTTGGCTTGCTTTTACTGTGGTGCTTGTGTTCAGTCAGTAGGTAGAGTCCACAGTTGCTTTTTCCTGTGTTTCCTGGAGCAAGCAGTTAGCTGGAGACAAGGCTTTTCTCTGTGTGGGCAGTGTGTGCTCCCTGAGGACACGTGAAGGACAGAGGATCCTGGTGACCATCTCATTTGATGCTGGTTGCACTGGCTAAATCCGTGCAAAGCGACAAGTGCAGGAATGAAGGTGCCGCTCAGGGGGCTGGAAAAGGCTCAGCCAAAATTAGCACTGGCATTTTCCTAGGGGGACTGGCCAACACATCAAACAAACTGTAAATAGTAGTGACTTAATGAAGGCTTTAGTGTGGGGCCCTCACAGCCCAATTTCTTCCCCTCATCCTACAGGGGCTGACTCACATGGAAGCCTTTCACCAGTATATCTCCAAATTAAGTCACTGCCAGACACTGGAAATAAGGCACTCCAAAGCTGTTTCATGGCCTTTAGAAAATAAGCCTGAACCCCTTTTTCACTGGGAGAACTGGCCTTTTCAAGTCCCCAGAAGGAAAAGTCTACCCTTGTCCTGGTAGGCCAGCTGATAGCCAGCAGTGCCAGTATTTCCAGTATAGTCTGGGAAGTCCTGGCACTCTAGATGTGGATCACTGTGTCCCACATCTTCTCCAAAGTGCTTTCAACTCCAAGGGGAGGTAATGTGTACTTTTTTTCCCCCCAGCTCTATCTAGCATTAGAGGATGTTGTTTGACATTTCCTGGTGTTTCCTGGTGACTCCTGTTTAGAACAGGACTTTACCTTCACCCTCCTACCATTACTACTTTTAATCTGTAGCACAACTTGGTAAATTTTGCAGAATTCTTTACACAACTCATGTATTGAAGTGATTTCTGGGAGCTTCAGAGGAAGGACACTGTTCAGTCAGACTGAAGAGCTGCAGGGGTTGGCATACATGTTCTTTAGCGTCTCCTCTTCCTTTTCCTTCTTCATTTCCCTTTTTCTCCCTTGGTGTGTGTGCCCCTGGTTGAGAGCTGCTGGCAGAGAATGTCATTGGGTTTGTTGCATCATGTTGGTGTGCTGTTGGCATCAGTGTCATCAGAAGTGTCCAACCTGCATGTGGACCTGAGAACCAGTGCTTTGTGGGGAAATGTGCGTGTGGGGTGTGGGTATGGGGAGAAAGTGGGGGAAATGGGTGAGGGAGAAGTGAATGAAGAGGGACTGGGATGGGGAGCTTGAAAGCTGGAATGCTGAGCAGGGTGAGATGCTTGCTTGTAACAGGAGGTTTGTTGAAATGCCTTGCTATCCCTTCTTCATCTTGCTATCCCCCACTTGTAAACAAATGTTTAGGAATGAGGCCATCATGCATGTTGGCCAGTGACCACCACAACTCAGGCATCCAAGTGTGAGTGGATGTACATGTCTGAGGCTCTGGGCTCTCTTGGGACAGAGCAAAGTAATAAATTACTTGGTCTCCCTACAGAATCAGATCTGCCTTGCTTTAGTCCTGGCTCTATACCAGGATTTAGTGTGTCAAGATGTAGGAAAGGATCTGTTTCTTTCAGCTTCTCTCAAGGCCTTGAATTTCACAGGAACTGTGACTTTATAAGTGGAGTCAAATATCACTCCCTGTAGATGAGGTTGCACAGCTCTTTTGCAATATGCTGTGATATTATATTTTCATCTGTGTATGGTTTTGCCAAACTGTAACCACTCTGCTAAAATATCCCCCAGCAGTGAATTGTCCCCATTGAAATTCTCTGGTAACCAACTTACTACTAAATCTCTCATGATTCTGTATTTTGAAGCAGAGACTTGACACCCAGCCAGGGCACGCCTGTAGGGAAAGGCATGTGCCTCTTGCCATTCCTTTGAAAAATCTGCCCAAATCTGTCCAAGCTGTGAACCAGCAAATGCCATTGGCATATGCTTCTTGCATGTTAATTCCCTCAAGAATCCCTCTTGACTGTGTGTCAGAAAGAGTCTTGGAATAAAGACCAACTAGGGATACATTTCATAATAGAGAAATCTCTATTAGTAGCCAGAACCTCCCTGTTCCTTTGCTGTCTGGAATGATCTGTGAAACCTCTGGCTACTTTGCCTCTCTTCTAGTTTAGCCAGTTCGTACCACATCAAGGAATAAGGTATTTTGTGATTACAGCCTTAGTTCAGGTGTCATGAATCTATCAGTCATAACCCATGCAGGTGTCCATAGACCACCACACAGAAGAATTCTAATCTGTAGGATTTAAAACTAAATGGGCAGCACTGAACTCCTTTCTCCATCTGCTTCCCCAGTATTAAAGACTATAACTTCACGTCAGGCACTTATATTAAAATCTAGCAAAATTAAGGATGCCTGGTTGTTTTGTTTCTGTTTTTCTGTGTTTGAGGCAATTACTATCAATTTTGTAGGAATTTAGTGAGTAGCCTGCTGCAAAGTAATGCTGCTGCAGTGTGTTGGACTGCAAGTGACTCAGCAAAGATGTTTCTAAGAAGCTCCAAATGTCTTCATCGTGTGTCTGGGCAGTGAAGCAAAGAGATAATGGAAGCCACTGATCTGTGCTGGTTAGCACAACTCCTCCTAGGCCTGGCTCAGACTTCTCTCTCTTTCTCTTTCCCTCTCTCTCCCCCTCTCTCCCCCTTTCTCTCTCCACTTCCTTCAGTGACAGCACCCCAGCGAAAGCAAATAAAAGCCCCTCGCCTCCACCAGATGGATCTCCCATCACCAGCCCTGAGACCAAGACTGTCAACCATGAGCTGGAACCATCCACTTTGGAAGCACCTGGGGCCAGCATCCCAAAGTCACCATCTCAGGTAGTGTCCCCATGACATTGACCATGTCTCTGCTGATGGCACAAGCTCTGTGAGTCAAAGACCTCCGTCAGTTGTTTTTTTAGACCTCATCCTGCTGTGGAGCACACAGAATATGACATGATGGTTGTTCTCTTTCACTGGTTCCTGAGAAAGTTCCTAAGAATCCAAGTTGCTTATTGGCCATCTTTATATCGTAAGAACTGAGTGTCTTTGAATGGCTTCACAGCAGGAAGGCTCTACATTTCACTGTCTGGTAGGATGGCCAAGAAGATCCAGAGAGGATGGAGTTGTAGCTAAGTGAGGAAGTTTGTTCTTTACATTTGAATTAACCTGTGGAATTCAGTGGTCCAGTTTCTTCTCAAGAACTTCTGTAGCTGAGGAAGGTTAGAATAAAAAAGGTTAATATTGTTAAGGAGAACATCGGTACTTTGGATGGTGTTTCACTTTGCTATCAAGATGAAGTATTATGCTAAAAAAAAAGAAAGGGGATTATATTTTTATGCTATGAAGAAATTAGGTGGGTTCCAGGAAGAAGATCGTCCATTGTATGAAGTCTGATGCCTTCCATATGGCCTTGGTAAGGCCTTTCCTTATGTAGGAAATACCCAGCAGCATGTTCAAAGCAGTAGATGTAGCTACTCTGCGTATCATACTCTGTATGATATGATACAGAGTACGTGTATGACACGTACTCTGTATCATATCATACATTTTACTTTGGGATGATAAAACATTTACTTCCTCTTCCTGTCCCTCTGTTGTTGAGTGGGAGAAGAGCTTAGTAGGGAAAAGTAGTAACTAGGCCAAATTTAATGTTGGGTTCCCATCCTTGTATCTCAGTAAGTGGGGCAGTAGGGAGTAGTCTTCCACGAAGAATTAAAGCTAAGAGGGATTCTGGCCAAACTGGTAAGAAAACCCACTGCCTCTGAAAAGAGATGGGTGCAACCCAGAACTTCCTTGCTGTTCCCATGCATAGCAGTGTGATTGCAAATCCAAGCCCGTATGGGGTAGGCTTTCTCCTGTTTCTGGATAGCCTCTCACAATATTTTTCTCTCCACTGCATTTTTGATTTTTAGGATTATTGAGGGGCAGGAAGGGGACATGTGACAAAATTTCTTTTCCAGCTCTGTGAGATGTGTGGATGCCTGGCAGTGTCTTTTCAGGACTGCTCCAGGGTCTCTCTTGGCAGTGCACAGCCTAAGAGTGGCTTCACCACCAACCTGGTTAGGACCTTTGGAGTAGGCTGTGTGTATGGGGGAGAGAAGACAGGATATCCAGAACTGCTTTTCTGTTGCAGGTTTCTTTGGGTTTTTTCCCCCCCCTCCAGAGATTTCCAGAATCTGACTAAAATTTGGAACAAGAAATCATACAGATTTATTAAGCTGTTCACAGCAGACTTCACTCACCCTGCCTGTGGATTCATCCCGCTGAGTTTGGCTTCTTCGCTTTCCTTTAAATAGCACACATAGCCCTTGTTTTTGCCAGCCTGCAAGTGCTTTCTCCTTCACTTGCTGCCTGCCTGCCCGCAGGAATGGGGCTAGAGGCACCCCTTGACGAGCAAGCAGGATATTCCAGCGCAGCCCTGGCTTGGATGGGCCACAGGCAAGACTGAAATGCTATTTGCAGCGAATGCTGCCACCGCCTGGCAGCTCTTTCCCAGTCTGTGCTTCATTCATCCCCCCGGGAGTCCCTCCGGTGAGGAGCAAGAGCTCCACTCTGTATTCACAGTAGCTGCTAAGAGATGGAGCTGGCTCCAGAGCGGGGGAAGACAAAGGCAGGAGTTCCACAGTCAGAGCCGAGCCTGGTGTCTGTATGGATAAAATCTAGAAACCAGGTGTGTGTCAGCTTGCCAGCCAGCTGGGAAACACGAGTGTCTCCTCCCTCAGCAGTGCCCGACCTTAACACTGAAATCTTCACAGGTGTCATTGCTTTTGACCTATGGGTAAGTGATTTGTTCAGTGGGCCTCCAAGGGAGGCTGAGGGACCTCACCCTCTGTGGGAGGATGGAGCATAAAGCAAGAACAATTCTCTGGCCTCCTTGTGTCTGAAATACCAGTGCAGAGTGTAAGCAAAGGCTGTGGAGAGAAAGACAAAACCAGGAGTCACCAAATAAATGCTAACTAAATTTTGAACTGTTCCATATACAAAAAAAAAAAAACCCAAACCCAAACTCTTTTACTGTCCTTTAATTCTTAAAAACAGTTTATTTCTGTCTTTTGGAAGAAATGAATGCTCTCAGCTCTCCGCAGAATAATTTGATGACACAGGACTTCAGGAGATCTGTGAAACTTAAAAGGTCAGACTTCTGCTCTCAGTTACACCACTGAAACTCTATAATGAGACTTTGGAAATCAGTGCAAGTGTGTTGAATTTGGGCAGATAAAGCTCTCTGGGATCCAAATCAAAAGAAAAATTTTAGAGGATTTGTTTTATTCTAGGCAACAAAGTTGTTAGTGCATGATGAATTTATGGGTATAACTCAACATCAATATGCAATCATCATGTCTTTGAAATGTGGTTTTAGACTGCTTTTGGAAGTAATGCTGGATAGTGTGGAAGTAGCAATTTTCAAGTCACTGTTGTATTGGAATGAAGGAGACTGACTACATTAGAGGAATAAATAGCAGAAGAGTTTTGATATTTTTAACTTGAGAGTTAGTAATTGGAGCCTCCCATTTCTGCAGAGGATGGTTCTGTTCTGAGAACAGCACTTCCCTGAAATTTCTGGTCCCATCTTGCAATGGGATGGCAGGCAGGCAGGCGGTTTTCAGGAAGGGATTGTTCTCAGGGAATATGGACACACCACCTTCTGCAAACTGTGAAAAGTTGGACATGAACACACTTGCTTCCATTATTTTCCCTAGCTAGCTATTCAGGGGAAAAAAAAGTATGTTTTCATACACAATCACTCTCTCTAAAGTAGGTTAATCCAGTAGAAAACTGGGCATGTCCTTAGAAATCTGATTAAAGGCCTTATAGAACTCAGTTATGTGCTGGAAGAGTGTGAACACAGGCCTGGGAGTAATGGATTTCTGTGTTTCAGGTCTGGGCTTGACACTGATAGGCTGGGTGCACATTGTCAGGTCTCTGAGTCTTGCTGCCTTGGGTGCAGTAAGAAAATCAAGTAGCTGTAAAACTTCATTGTCAATGGAAGGCATTGTCATTGCTGAGCATTGCTGTGGTGCTGGGAACTCGTATGGCTGATTTGTTCCAGCACTGCAGCAGCTCCTCAAAGTCTGATTTGATCTAGAAATGATCATTAAGTCTTGTGCACAGCAAAATATGAAAAGTATATGGATGGGTTGATCTAGGGAGGGTCTTCCACAGTTTCCATGGGGTTGTGGATGCAGTGTCAGGCTGAGTCTTTAGCATGATGAGGGGTATTAGAGTGGGTTAGAGTTACAGGGTGAGGTAGTTTTATGTATTCACTGGGATCTCCATTTGGGAAACATGACTTCATTACTGTCAATGCTCACTGGTGAAACTGAGAGCAGAGTTGGGCTCACAGCAGTCATGGCTTCTCAGGAGTTTGAGTTGTTCTTGCCCAAAGCCAAGATGCCATCAAGAGCTCCTGCAGACCTTTCTCACAGCACAGTGCTAACCAGTGCGCCAGGGAGCCAGTAGTGGGCACATCAGTCTGTGCTCATGGTCAGCTGCCCACTGTAGGACAAACGGAGTCTGTTCCCTCATTCCCTTAGGTACGGTGAGTACGGCAAAGGGGGGCAGTGCTGGCCTGTTCTGTTGGATCATGTTCTCAGTAATTGATCTGCTCCCTTCCCAGTGGTTCTTTTGAAGGTTGCACATGCTTTAATTACGTATGCATGTCCTGTCAATGCATATTAATTGTGTTACGCTTCTCCTCTGCAGAGGGAAACTTGCCCACGGCTGAAGTGTAACTAATGATGCCAAACCTTCTCTGGAGGCGTGTGGTTATTTATTTTGTTTTGTTTCAATTCAGCCCTTCACCCCTTCCCCTCTCTCTTCAGATGGAGTTGATTGGACCCTGCTCTGTGCCAGTGGTTGTGATTTCCCTCACCTTCAGTTTTTGTGACTAACCTGGTTCCTGTCTTTGGTTTTTTTGGGTGTCGCCGTCTGTGCTGTGGCCATGTGCTCACTTGCATGCAGTTGAGGAAAGGGCCTCCGGTGCCTCCGCCTCCAAAAGTCACCCCCTCCAAGGAGATCAAGCAGGAGAACATCATCAGTCTGTTTGATGACAATTTTGTCCCCGAGATAAGTGTGACAACCCCTTCGCAGGTTAGCTGCTATGCCCTGCCTAATTTTTCTCTGCCTCTGAACTCTTCCTTCAGACCTTTCTTCTCTTTGGAGGTGTCAAGCCATGAAACCTGGTCAGGTGAAGGAGGAAAGCAAGCTCAGCATTGGACCTCAGAAGGCAAAGGATTACTTAGGAGCTGACTTAAAGGGAAGAATACCTAAAAGGCAGTACTACATTGCCCTTTGAGAGCTTTTATTCATAGAAGAAACAGGAGAAATGCACCTGGTCAAGATGCCAGAAAGTAATCACTGCATTTGTTCAGCAGCAGTACACATGGATTATGACTCTCTTCACATCCTTTGATGTGCTCTCTCCAAACCCACTGATCCTGAGTGTGGATGAAGCATGTTTTTTTCTGCATGTGTACATCCCTAACTGCTGACTTTGGCATCTCTGCTGGTTCTAGGAGAAGAGAGTTTTGTTCTCTCTGTGCCTTCTTCACCCATGGGGTTTGTGGTTTAAAGCCCACATCTGTACAGGAAAGGCCAAAAGGAATTGCAAAAGTTCTCTTGCAAAGAGTAGCTGCTGCAGTTAGATGGGCAGGACTGTGCCTGCAGTAAAGACCTCTGACACAGCCTGGCAGTATTGTCAAGTGGCACCTTCTGAAGCCCTGAAAAAGGAAAAACATTTTCAAATTACAGGTTTTCATCTTCACTTTCCCTTTGATTTACATCACTGCCAGAGAGGCTGTCTAGGTGGGAAGTTCTCTGTTGGATTTAGGAGAATGGCAGTCCTTATATATATAGGAGCCTGACCAGATTTCTGGCTGTATCATGTGATACCTGCATCTAATTTATTTAAATATATAGATATGTGTATATGTATATATATATATATACATGTGTATATATATTTTCCGTAAATGCTTGTTAAAGCACAAATCATCTCCATTAGTGCTCATCTGTGACTCATTTCCTAATTTCTCCTTGGCATCACGCTGCTCCATTGCCTCTGGTTTGCCACCTTCCACGCAGCTGCTGAGGAGCAGAGATGAAGTGGGGAGGGGAGGAAGTCCATGTCAGATTTGGCACTGCAGTAGATAAAACTTGCAGAGTGGAGAGATGATTTGATGTGAGTGTTGGAAGGTGGGGACTGCAGGCAGCTGAGCAACCCCTTATCATTTTCTGTGCTTCCTTCTCCTGTATTGTAATGGACATCTCTCTCTGCCCCATGGACTGTATCATGTATTTCCATGTGAATGCCAGCCCTTAGACATATTCTTCTGCATCTGATCAGTGCTCTGACCCAGGATGGGATCTGCTGTGACTTTCGACCAGATGGGAGCTCTGAGGGAGGGCTCTGGTTTCCAGAACATTCTTCACTGAAGGGCCCAACAGCCCCTGGCACTCAGTGTGTTGCCCAGGGCTGTTCCTGTCAGATGTCTTAGTTCCAGTGAGCTCTTGAGGGAGATTTGGGTAAAGGAAAGGGGTGTTAGCCCTTGCATTTAAGTCTTGAATGGCAGGTGAGACTATTCCATGGCTGCAGCCTTTGATGTCTCACTACCAAACATAGCTATAGATTGGGGTTGTAACCTCTCTGATGGGTGGCCTGGATGTGCTGGAATTACTAGAATGCCAGTTGGCTTTTGCATTCTGGTCAGGGCTCATTATTGTGAGATGAGAAAGCTTGGTTCCTTTTTCTCATCCTTGTGGATCTCAAAAAGACCTGTTCATAAAGCAGAGTAAAATCTGTAAGAAGATTGGGGTAAGAGAAAATTAGAAGAGGTGAAAATTACAGTGATGTCAGTGGTATTCAGAGGTCTTGCCTTAAATGGTGTCTCTTGCTACTTTCCAGAAGCTTTTCCATTGTGGGATTTTGATATAACTGTGGAGACCAACCTGCCAAATTCTATGGTAATGAAAAGGTAGCTTGAAGCAGTAGGGCCAGTAAGCTGGGAGGTCATAGGAAGCAGGGGCAAATCTTACTGACTTCCAGGAGACAGCAGCTTCCTCTGAAGCTGAATAGAAAGGGATATCTTGTAGTGGCTAGATTAAATCTAAACCACCAAAGTGATAGTCCAGTTTTAAACACTAATAACTTGGGTCTTTTGTAGTAATAGTCCAGTTTTAAACACTAATAACTTGGGTCTTTTGTAGTAACTTCTTATTAATAATAATCAGCAAATGTGGGGTCTTTATCTTCAGGTAGAGCATTGATCACTCAAAGGGAGTTATTCTGCTAACTTTGAAGAAAGTAGCAAAGGTTCTCAAATTTATGCTTTTTTAGAAGACTTAGGTGTGTAAATTTCTGGGATGCCCAGAAATGGAAACTATTGAAAACAGCATTTTTGAATTGGGAAGGAATTCCAATCCCTTAGCTAGGGTGAGCTGCTGTATTTTGTGTTTCTGACTCAGAAGGCAGGAGGAAATTAGAAGCTTTGAGAGTTAGCTCTGAGGTCTCTCAGACTTCCCTTCCAGCAGTTTGAGTGCTTTTCTGCTTGGATTTGTGTTCCTGAGATAGGTTGTATGATGGCAGCTCTTTTATATGTAGCTGAGGAAGTCAGTCTTGATCTGTGAGTGTAAAGGCAGCTGGATGATCTGTGGGGAATAGCTGTACATAGAGGAGCAGCCCTTCTGACTCGTCAGTGGCAGTGATCCTTTTGACCACAGCAGATCAGGTGCTCACACCATGTCAGCTCATTTGGCCAGGTGGGAAGATGAATGAGTGCTGTGGAAAAGGCTCGGATTTGGTTTACAGGGCCCCCAGGTGAGCTGCCTGTGACTGCAGGCACCGGGCAGTCAGGAGGCACATCCAGTGCTTGCGCTGCCACCATTCCTTCTGCGCTTGCAGCCTCAGCTCCGGGATGTCGCACGCCCTCCCTCCACCGTGCACGCGCGTGTGTCTAATGCTCCTACTGCTTTTCTCCCTCACTGCTGCCAAGTTTGATGCCCCTGGGCCCTTCCAGGAGGGAGCCAGCCTGTTGGATCTGGATTTTGATCCCATTAAACCAGATGCCACTGTGGGGAAGACCCCCACACCTGCCTCCCAGGTTGGTTCACATCGCCGTTCCTTCTCCCTTCATACCTGACTTGTTGCCACGTGTGGTGACTGGCACCCACCTGAGGGATAACATGGACCTGAGCTGTGGGTGGCTGGGCCTTGGGACCTGGGCCTTGCAGGTGGGGACCTTGGTCTTCTCTGCTGGATGTGCAAGTCCAGGAGAAATCAGGTGGCTGCTGGCCTGGCCATAGTCAGGCACGAGGTGTTTGTGGGGTGCTTGGGCTTTGCTCTGATGGTCCACTTAATGAAAGTCCCTCCCTAGAGCAGCATGCTCTATATGCTGTTTGTATTTTAAGCTGTTACTCTGTGGATGGGAATTCAGCCTGAGCTCTCTGCTCCTGCTATAAATTGCTCTCAAATGGATTTTTAATTAACAGACACTTTGATAATCTGTGGTTACTTAAGGCGAATAAAGCTGTAAATGGATATTCAAGTGATGTGAAGCCCTTCTTTTTCTGTGTATGACACAGCCTGTGTTCATGGTTGAGAAGCAGCTTCCTGCCTGTCAAAGTGTGGTATCAAAAAGGAAGATGCCTAATTCTGTTGTGGCCTGTACCTGGCCCTGTCCTCTGTCAGAGGCAGGTGGACTGTCCCTCATTTTATGGTTAAATGACTGGAGACTTTGAAGTGCATCCTAGATATTGTTGTTGTCCTCACTGAGACTTTCCATTTTATATGTATGAACCAGTTATTTTTTGCCTGTGGATGCCATTAAAATTTGTAATAAACATAACTGGGTTGTTTATAGAGCATCTCCAGTATCATCATGTTAAGCAGATCTGTATGGCACCGACTTTTGTAGGAATAAGACTTCTCTTATCAAAGAGATCAAACATTAGGCATTTGATTTTCCTCAATTAAAATACTGTATCTGCAGGATACTAGTTATTATCATAATTTGATGTGCACCAATATGGCAAATCTATCCCTTTTTGGAACTTTATGGGGGTACATGGGCATTTTGTGTCTACAAGCTGCATACCAGGATAAGCTTTTTTTTTTTTTTAAATTTACTATTTTTTTTTCCCCCTGAATCACCAGTTAGAACTCAGATAATTGGTCATACTGGCATAGGATACAAATATAAATTTGACTTAAAATGTAACTGTTATCCTTCGAGCAAGCAACAAATATTACACTAAGTGGGTTTTTCGAAAGTGCTCAACAATAGCATATTTAGTGTTCTAATCTAATTATTATTAGCTTCAGAAGTCATTAAAAGAGAGTCTAAAATCAATAATTTCTACTGGTAACCTATATACAAAACATAGTGAAAATCACCCAGTTATCAAAGTAGTCAGATTTATTTCCTATAGGGTGGGCAGTATGGCAGAGTGGTTAAGGTATTTTACTACTGCTCCAAAGACACCATAGAATCATAGAATGTTAAGGGTTTGGAAGGGACCATCAGGTCTTCTATTTACAGCTCCCCATACCATGGGCAGGGACACTTCCTACTAGACCAGATTGCTCAAGGCCTTATCTAATCTGGCCTTGGAAGCTGCCAGGATTGGGGCAGACGTTGATGTTTTATTCTGAAATCGTGTTATCTCTACTGGGTGTGGGTATGTGGGAACATATTTAACCTAATGGACCACAAACACATGAGTTTGTTTTGGTTTTTTTCTTCTTTCTTTTTTTTTCTGACCATGTTATCTGCCACTGATACCTGAATGTGGCTTGACTGTCTCCCTTCATAGCAGAGGTGGAAAAAATGCTTACTCAAATGCCTTGATACTTAGATTTGAATATGCATCAAGGAGGGGTGTATAAATTCAGGTACTAACAGATCTTTTTCAAAACATGCAGAGATAAGTGTTGTTGAATGTGTGTGTCTGCTTCAGTCTGATCTGTGTCTGTAATGTTTGTACTCGCTGAAATAATTGTGTATAAACATGTTTTATTTTTGTTGCTCTTTGACATGCTTAGTCTTTACCTTGGGATTTATGGGAGGTAAGAAATTCATATGGCTTTTGTCTCTCATTGTGTACTGTTCACATGCCAGTGCCATCTCTGTTCACCTACCTGTCTCCTTTCCCTCACTGCTTTTCCTTCTTGCACACCCCAGACCAAAGTTGCTCTGTGTGCTGCTGAACCCGCTTATGCACCTTGTATGAAGCCCCAGGGCCAACCACATGTTTGCAAGTCAGGTCTGGTACTCTAAAACTTACAATTCTACCAGTGCACAAATTCATTGCCTTTCCCTGCTAACCCACTCATCTTTTCCTTTGCATAATGCTGTGACCTTCACCTCATACTTAATACCACTGTGGCATCATCCTCACTCTCCACAGCACAGTGTTTCTTAATCTCTGTACATCCTGTTGGGCTCGTGTGCAATGCATAAATATCTCAGCTACCCCTCATCATTACTGTCTGTGCCATTGGATGTATACACACATCTGGAATTGTCTGTGGTGTTTGCTGTTCATCAACCATCATTGTCAGAAAGGCTGATGTGAATTAGCTCACCCTGTGTTTATGCTGGAATTTAAGTGCAGGCCCCAGATTTGCCTGGCATCTGCCATCTTTGGAGCTTGCTGGCAAGGAGGACGCTGCACATGCCCTGCATCTGAACAAAAACCTGACCCTCATTTATACCTTCTCCATGTATCTGGCCTGGGCAGGTCTCAGGTTGCTGTAGATTTGCCCCTTGAGAGCTATTTCAAGCACAACTACTTTTGAGTCCCTCTGGAGCGACAGTCAACAGCGTGGACAGAAAATGCCTGATCTGGGTGCTCAGGCCTGCTGCTGGCGCTGGCTGTATCCAGTGTGTAAGCTCGTGGCCTTGGCTCATGCTGGGGACTTGAGTCCTGCCAACCTTCCCATTCCAAGGGCCAGATCACCCCCTAGAGTGAGTACTTGGGAGGACATGACTTAGCCCTGGCCTAAGGACTCACTGTGGCCACTACTGTCCTTCACATGAGCTTGGGCGATGTCGAGGAAGGTTTCCCCTGTGTGTTTTATCAGCCACCAGTGTTTAACATCTGTCATCCCCCTGTATGTGCATTGTCAATTTGTCTTTGTAGGGAGGAAGAGACTGGTTTAGCTAGGAAAAATCTCACTCCTTTCAGGTGAATGGGCAGGGGTGAGATATGACTGATTGAGCTGTGCTTGCAGTCTTGGCTGTAAAAAGTTTTTTGGGCCACATCTCTCATCCTGCAAACTGATTTTACCCAAAGGAGAATTTGCTTGACCAGGAAATGCTACTAGTCAAGATGTTCTCACCGTGCCAATTCTCACCTTGGCATACCATACACAAAGAGCAGAGCTCCCTAAAGCTGGGGAATCCTCCTCTTGGAGTCTTCTGAAGTGTTTTTGCTGTAAATGTTGTTCTTCAATGTCGATGAGAGGAGACTTTTTGTATGGTTCCTTAGTCCCACAGGCCATGAGGTTAACAACTGCATAGAAACTTGAATGCAGCAGAGCTTGCTTAGTTCTGCAGACTGGGAAATGTGCATTTGGTGTGCATGATGCTGCTGCTGAAAAAAGCAAAGCTTTCAAACCTGGTAACAGCAGTGAGCAATTCTTCTCCCTGTACTATCTTTCCACAAATGCTTTTATAGGCCTCGGGATGCCCCGCAGGTAGATAAAATAGAAAAATTAGTAGCTGACATAAAAATGCCCTTTGTTGAAATCCAGGGGATTTGTTTAGATTCAGTTTCTCCAATTATTAAATACTATTTTTGCAAATCAGCTGCTTAAAAAAGCCCCAAACCCTCACATCGAGCTCCTTTTCACTTGTCCACATAAAAGCCATGCTTGGTCATATAGAGCTGGCCTGGCATCTGTCCCAGTTCCAGTTTCACTGGACCCAAATGAAAACTTGTGAGTGAATCCAATTAAAGAGGAGAATCCTTTGTAGCATTTCATATGCATATATTTACCTAAGCTCTACCAAAGCTGCTGAGGGACTCCTCTGTAGGATGGGAGCAGCTCTGCTCTTTATAACGTCTTCTGGCAGTATAGATCTGTGGACATGGTGATGGGGAGACATGAGGAAGGATGTGATAGGGGAGGAAAGCATGTGTTAGATGACACCACTGGAGCAGCTAAAGGTAAAGTAATGGATTTTTATTAAGTCAGGGATTTATTTCTTTGTTATTGCTGCTGTTACTAGAATGCTGCTTGGAGCACTGTGCTAGTGCCTGGCTAATAATCAGATGGGTGTCCATTTAAGGTTTGCCATGGTCATTGCTTTACTCTGGGTTTTTGTAAAGGTTGGGACTATGAGAATTGCAACATTAAGGAATCTGGACAATGCCTTGTTTTGAATATGATTGTAGTCAGGGGTTACATGTGTCTTGGTTTAACTCCAACTGGCAGCTAAGCCCTACACAACCACACTCATTTCCCTCCCATCAGGAGAAAGTTGGAAGGGTAAAAGTAAGAAAACTTGTGGATTGAGATGAGACCAGCTTAATTCAAACAAAAGAATGATAATAATAAATTGTATTGAAAAGGAAAATAACAGAGATAGATAAAACCCAAAAAAACCCAAGTGAGGCAAATGAAAAACAATTGCTCAACACCAGCTGACAGATGCCCAGCTCATTCCTGAGCAGTGGTGCCTGATCAGCTTTTCCTCTAATTTATACACTGAGCATGATGACATTTGGGATATCTCTGTGGTCAGCTGGGGTCAGTTGTCCTGGCTGTGTCCCCTCCCAGTTCCTCGTACCACCCAGCCTCCTTGCTGGCAGGGCAGCATGAGAAGCTGAAAAGCCCTTTACTTGGTGTAAGCACTGCTCAACAACAACTACATCATCGGTGTTGGCAACATTATTCTCATCCAAAATCCAACACACAGCCCTATGCCAGCTGTTAGGAAGAAAATCAGCAATCCAAGCTGAAGCAGGATAACACGTGTTTATCAAATGTGTGAGGCATTTAGGCATGCTAAAGCTGGGTGTTCCCATGTATTAAAAATGGCAAATCTTGGGAGTCTTCCCAGATGCTGCCTGGCCAATCTCCCAAGGGTCTGATTTGCAGCCTTAATGCTACCAGATCCAACGTACTTCCTGCATTGTTGCAATTTCTGGGAGGGGCAAATGAATATCTTTAATTTTGTGTTAAAAAGAGCTAACCTGACTTTAAACAAGGGAGAATAAAAACTTGAACCACTGGAAGCCTGTCACAGGTGTTTGGTTGATCTTTTGTTTTTTGGCAGTGATTTGTAGGTTATGCTGAATGTGCTTGGTGGTGGCAGCTTTTGTGCGGTAGAAACTTTCCACCAACACAAGTGTGTTACAAACCTCATCTGGAATATTCATAGAAAATTCTTAGTAAGAGAATATTCACAACAGAATCCGAATTCACAACTCTTTGGGCCTGTCCAAAATCAAAGGGAGTGAAAGTTAGCACAGTGTCCTGTTTTGATTCAGTGCGAATGTCATGTTGATGCTGGGTCTGGACTAAATTCCACATATGGACACATTATTGCCATGCTTTTGTTTCTGGGAGTAGGCAAGTACTTCAATATTCTGTGATTGTTGGTCCTTGGAAGAAGACTGTGGAGTGATCTTTGTCCTTGAACTTGTATTCTCTTACAAGTGGGCAGCCTAGGTCTAATAATAGATACTCTGTGTGTGTACAGTAGGTCTGCAGTTTAGATCGTGAATAGAAAGAGGAACACAGAATTTTTGGTGTTTCAGTGATTTCCTCTGAATTATTGCTTACTGCATGGCTGGAGTTTAGGGATTCTGGCTTTGTTGTGATTTCCATGAGTTGCAGAGAAAGAGGGAGAGAGAAAGGTAGCCAGACCCTGCAGTGTCTCACCGGTTTGTCAGCAGATGTCACAAGCAGTGGCACAGAGCACTTGGGCAGACTGGGCTGCACTTTGCTGCACACACATGTAACTGGAATAACTTCCCACTGGGACGACTTTTGTATTGCAGCCTGCAGAAGCAGCCCATGCAGGAGCTGAAGCAGCTGGATCAGAAGCAGCAGCTGGAGCTGAAGCATCTAAAGCTGAAGCTGACTCAGGATCGGTAAACACCTCAAGGGACAGCAGTCCCTTTTCTCCATCACATCGCTTTGTTATGCAGCAGGTGTGGGAGGCTGGGCTAAGAAAAGGGCTGTGTAGCTGCTTGGAAAAACACATCCTTGCCGCTGGAGAAGTTGCAGTGCTCTTATTCAGGGACCAGACTTAGTCGTTGCATTTTATCTGTGTAATGCTTAGGGAGAAGTTCTGCTGGAAGATTCAGTTGAAGAATTGTCCTTTCACCCATGTTATGCAGCCATCCCACAGCCCATGCTGTCCTAAGCTGTGTTGTCAGCTGGATTCCCCCTTGCTTGCCATTTACTTTACCTACCCTGTCCTCTGGGCTCTGGCTGTGTCTCCTGAGTATCCAGGCTTCCTCTCTTTTTGGTGACACTGCTGCCATTCTGGGGGATTGGGGTAGGTCCCATCTCATGGCAGCTTGGTTCCTACAGGCTGTCTGTCACATTTGAGTTCTCTGTTCCATGAGGGCTCTATAAGAATGCATTGTGACCACAGCAACTGGGAAATGCTGGGCATTATGGTCCCAGAAAACCTATAACTCATCCCAGCCTTTCTGCAGCCTTAGGCAGAGGAAGACAGCAGTCACCAATACTGCCTTCTCACTGCTGCCTCTGCTGTCCCTTGGGGTTTTTTTGTTGCTGACTGGTGTGCTGGGAAAATCCACTGAGGCCATGGGATGGTTGGGGTCTGGATCCTCCAGGGTGGACTTGGAGCTTCAGTTTTGGATTCTCTTTTCTCAATGGCTTTTTTTCCCTTCCTTGGCTGCCGCTGCCCACCAGAGCTCTCTGCCTGCGGTTGTTGTGGAAACCTTCCCTGCAACTGTCAATGGCACTGTGGAAGGAGCTGCTTCATCTGAGAGAGCTGACATGCCCCCAGGATTTCTGTTCAAGGTGAGTGTGTGGTTGTTGGGCATTGAGTTCCTGGTGAGGTTTTTTCTTTCCCTGTAAGGCATTAACTGCTTTCACTCAGCATGGCCATGGGCTAGGCCACACTGAAAGGCAGAATGGAAGATGAAGGAGAGATAAACTTTTCTCTCCAGCAGTGCAGCTGCATGCAGTTCTAGGTGTTTCAAAAGGTTTTGTCAGAGCATCAGCATCTAAAGATCTTGCTGTGCTGTGCAGCAAAACCTGTTCTCTCTGCTGCAGTGCTTTCTGTCTTGGTGGTGTGGTAGTGTCAGTCACAGACTCTGGATAGTGGATAAAAAGTTGTGCTCCTGACAGGAAAAGTCAAACTTTGGTGCGAGTCACAAATTGAGAAGAGTTGGGAGCACCAGCAGGAACAGAGGACTCTGTGTTTGGGAGAGTTAGAAAGCCAGGATTTACACAGAAATACAGGATTAGACAGGGAAGTTGGTTCAGTATTCTGAATATGCCAAAGATCACTCACAGCAAAGGTGTAGAGGAAGGAGTGATTTTGGGGGAGGATAAGCCACACATTTAATGTGCATTATGGAGTGTGGTAGCAAGACACCACAGATATATCATGCCCTGAAAGTGAGAATTGACAGCATCTTACTACAGGAACACTTTCTTTTCATGCTTATTTTTTTCTCTGTGCGTTCTCCTGAAAGCAGAAGAGTGGTAAAGCCCTGAAGAATGACAGGAAGCTCATAACATTTAGTCTGGTTTCAGGTGGCAGTATAGGCTGTAGTGCTCCAAGTGCTCCTCTCCTGTCCCTGCAGGTCCAGGCCATGCACGATTACACGGCCACTGACACTGATGAGCTGCAGCTGAAGGCCGGGGACGTGGTTCTTGTGATTCCATTTGAGAACCCTGAGGAGCAGGTGAGTGGGGGAGGCAGGGTGTGAGCCTGGGCCAGGTGGAGCTGAGGGGGTTTCCAGAGCTGCTTCTTTCTTCACTAACAGTTGGCTGGCTGGATGCTGAGCCATTAGTTTGTGGCTGGGAGCTGGCAAGAGAGCTGGTTGTCCTTGAGCTTGAGATTGGCTTCCTGCAACAGAGGGGAGGACTCTGCTTGTTATTCAAAGGTGGAGACATTATCCTGCATAAAGCATGCGGAGTAGCCATGGGTTCTTGTCCCTATCAGAATATTTGAGCCAATACAGTGGCTCTCTCTGATCAAGGAGCCCAACAGAGCCCATACTTCGCCTCCTCACTGCTCCTAAACTTGATGCACTCACCCTGTGACCACTTCAGCACAAACCATGGCATTGAAAGTGACTCACACCTTACGATGTTTTGTTCTCTTTTGAGACATGTTGGAGCTGTGAGAAAGCAGCTGGTGGTGGATGATGTCTTGCACTTCAGCACAGCAGTGGCTGTTTCCAAATGACCCTATTTGGTCAGGAGATGGCAGCAAAATCAAAGTCTGGAGCAGGTCTCAGCTCCACAGAACAATTCTTGCTGCCCATCTTCAACCTGAATTACTTGGTCATGTTTTTCTTTTATTTGAGCTGTTTCTTGAAGCCTTGAGTAAGTCCTCCTTGCTTTCTGCATTTGAGGGCACCCAGCTGACAATCTGCAGCAATTTTACTACTTTGAGAGAGGTGGTGAGTTTATAAAATTCATGCTCAAATCTCCAGGTTTCTGTTTGGAAAAGAAAGAAAATTCTCCAAATCAGTTTAGCAGTTACCAGCTCTTTGGGTTTGGCCAAGTTCAGATAAGGATTACAAGGGGTAAAGGTAAGGTGAGGTAGTTTGCTGCCTCAGAAGATGTGGATCCTCTTTGTGGCCCAGCTGTTGGCCTTGTGAATTATAGAGGCAGATCATGCTGATAATTGTGAAGTGGAGCTATAAAATGCCAAGAGTTCCTACGCAGCTAGAAGGGGGCAAAAATTTTTGGGGAACAGACAATGATTCCTTCTGGAGACAAGACTCCCCACTGGGTGGGACTGCCCTCCACAAGCATTTGTGAGCATTTCTTTCTCGGGAAGCTTCCTGTATGGGAAATGAGTGGCAGCTCCCCCAGTTTCTGTGGTAGGAGATGGCATTTGTGGAGCAGAGTTTTTCAACGCCCTGTGTTTGCACTTCAGCTGGAAGTGGGTGCAACAGCCATGAACTCGAGACTCTCCAAGCTGCAGAGGGTGAGCTCTGAGTGTTGCTAACATGACTCTGTAGCTGCACTGAAGCCCTCTAACCCTTCTACAGTGTATCCTGTGCTACAGCTCATTTCCCTAACCTCGACCATACCCAGCCAGGAACTGCTGGCTGTTAACATGTGCATGAACTGTGCACGTGAGTGGAGGGAGCATAGGATAATTTTGATCCATGTCCCCACCTTGCAGCTTAGGTGTCAGTTTATAGGTACATCATCCAGGCCTGGATGCACCTCTCGATAGAAGAGAGGGTTTAGGGCATTTGATAGAAGAAAAGGTTGAGGGCAGCAATACTTCTAAGCTAGCACTTCGAGCGACATGGTTTAAAATGGTCAAAGCCCAGCTTGGGTCCTCGTGTCTGATCCCTACAGCTGAGGAGACCCTTCAAAGCAGGAGGTGCTGGGAGTGATGCATGCATGCTGTGTGGCACAGCACTGTGTGCAGATAGATGAGCTTTTGTGCCTGACATGCTGTGAGCTGGAAGCTGCCTTCTAGACACTTGGGCCCAGTGTCTTCTGCCTCGTTGTTTGTCTTCCTGATTCATGGCATGTCAATCCTTCCACAGCCCCTGCAGCTGGCTGCTGCAGATGGGCTCCCATCTCGTGTCATTCCCATGATGTCTCCTGAGTGTTCCAATCTAAGGCAGCAGTCAGGGCTAAGTGAGCCTGCAGGCTCTGGGAGCTGTGCAGCTCTGGTGCCTCATGCTGCACTCTGAACCCATTGGCTTCCCCACTGCAAATGAGTGGGGCATGTGCCCGCTGAATGGGAGCTTCCGTGGTGGCAGCTCCAAGGCATGCAGAGAATGGAATGGTTGCACACCTGAGCTGCAAGCTCACTGCAGACCCCTCCCACCCTGAATATCTTGAATACCTTGAATATCTCACTCATGTGCCTAGGATGGAGCAGAAATCTCAATGCTAGACAGCCTGCAGGCTGGGAAGTCTGGTTCTGCTCATGAGCAGGTTCTACCAAGCAGGGCTCCTTTTGCCTCAGTGAAAATTCATCTGTGTTTATAGATGTATAGATTGGAGGCTAGGGAAGATGTTATTGAGAGACCCTGAATCTTTAAATCCCATGTAGCCAAAATTTGGGAGTTTAGCTAACCGCACCTTGCATCAAACCAAGCAGACTGCTGGGTTTTGGGAAGAGGGGTTGAGCTCTTCAGCTCCCAGTTCCCACAGATCAGGATTTCAGCATGGCAAACAAGACTGATTTGCCTGTACCACCTCTAAAATGCCAATTATCTGGGTGCTCTGACTGGAGAGGGATGAGCACCTCCTGCGGCTGATTGATCCTTTCCAAAGACTTGTACCTGAGATGAATGGGGTGAATTACATGCTGGAGGTGCCCATCTCTTTTGTGGCCATGGAGAATGCTAGACCCCTCATGTCTGGATTGTGAAGGGTGAGATAGGTGGTTCCCATCCTGTAGCTCTGGAGTCTGTTTTGGCAGAATTTCTTCTGCTTCAGTGGGTGTAAATTATGATGTATTTCTGTTACACTTGCTAACTTTTTACTGTGTCTGTGCACTGTCTGGGTCAGATGGGAGCTTTGGTACCAACTCTGGTGGGATGTAGCCTTTCCTCTGTTTAAAAGGAAACAAAAGCATTTTTTCCTTCTCCCCCATACTCCTCCTGGATTGTCTCCAAGCCGAATATGAGCATGGCTTTGGTAATGCCTTGACACCTCCTTGGCCTGCACTGTGTAAGAAAAATCCCTGCTCACATCTGTCCCTTAGCACCTGATCTCTGTCTTCTCCTCCAGGACGAAGGATGGCTGATGGGTGTGAAGGAGTCTGACTGGATCCAGCATAAGGAACTTGACCAATGCCGAGGGGTTTTCCCTGAGAATTTTACGGAACGGGTGCAGTGAGAGTCCAAGTCCACCAGCTGCATTTCTGCTGGAAGAAAGCAAGTTTTCTGGTAGATAATTGAAAAAGAACAACGAAAGGAAAAGAAGAGAGAATTTTAAAGGAATACAAGCCTGAAAAAAAGTCAACTTAAAGGGTGTGTTCTTCTGAAAGAGCAAGGTTTCAGAAGTTAATTGAAATTCAATGTGTTATTGAAATATATACATATTAATAATAATAAGGCAATTCAGATACCCTCTTCCCCTTTGGTATAAACAGCATTTGGATTCAAAGGACTGATGCAGAAGCAACTCAGTGAGGTTCTCCAAGTACTGCATTGACTGAATTGTCAGATGTCAGTCTGATTCCTGCAAAGGCAGTATTTGTCAAATGGCTTGAGAGTAGAAGCTGCATTTGCTCTTGGGTAGGTTAATCTGTTTTGTCTTGAAGGTGGCTTGCATGGCAACCATAAAAATTCAGCCTTCCCTACATCTTCAACCTACAGCAGGCCAAATTTTCTGTTATGCTGTTGAAAAAAAAATTTAGTGTATAGTGTTCACCAATACAATGTATGTGTGTGTGTGTGTATTTTATTTTCTTCTTTTAAAACAATGTTACATAAACTGTGATTTTATACATGTAAAGATAGAAGAAACTACATGGAAAGGGCATGAAGAAGGTAAAGTGTGTGAAGCTGTGCTCAGTCCAAAGTTCTTTCAAATGCAGACACTGACATTCTCACAGTAGTGTTGGCCTGTGAAATCCTAAGGGGAATGGATATATTCAAGAGGAGAAACAAAACAAACAGATGCCATTTGGATGTCTCTGAAATTGAGGAGAGGGAATCCTCTACCACACACATCCTCATCCCCTATCCCCCCAAAAAAAACAAACCCAAAACTATTGGTGATTTCAGAAAAACTTAGATTCATGTAGATGGAAATTAGCTCTAAATTATACTGGTTAGAAAATTTGCTTTTAAAGACAGAGATAAGGGAAGAATTTTTTTTTTCTGTAAGAATATCAAAGAGAAAACACTGAGAAAAAACAAATTGCTTTCTGTGCTTTTCATTGGCATTGTTTTTTGTGGAATTGTATTTCTTATTTTCCTTTGAAGAGCTCTGTAAGTGAAATATCGTTAGATCAGCTTTCTCCAGTGCTGTGCTGATGATCAAGTTAACCTCTATGAAAACTGGACTCTTGAAAAGCTCGTTTAAAATGGCTGTGTGACTTCATGCTATTGTAATGCATTAGAAAGGAAGGCAGGAATATCAAAGTGTCAGTGTCAAGAAGACACTCAGCAGTCTAAAGCTGATGCTGACTCCTTTCCTTTACCTTTCCTTTGCTTCTGTTTGTTTTTGAATATTTTTTTTGTTTGTTTGTTTTTTTTTTTTTTAGTTTAGGCAAGCAGATGACAAGGCTGTTTCTAAGTGCATATTACACTTGTTAATATAAGATGGTCTGACTCTCCAAGACTCTAAAGTCCCACAAAGGTACTTTATAAACTTTACTTGAATACTGATGCAGCTGGCAAGCAAGTCAGGCTATTTTAATTTTTTACAGCTTTCCCTCCTCCCCTGTGATCGTTTTGCCCTGAAGGGATTTTTAACAGTGAGGTTACCCTGTGCTCAGGATCACTCTGAAATAATCTTCCAAACTGGTAGGAGTTGGCTTTTGTCAAAGCTGTAAAAAATGCTGACAGAGTTCTGAAAATCTCACATTTTCCAATCTGTTTGGATTATTTGTAGAACAACAGAAAAACATTGTAGGGCAAAAATTGTGTTTTTTTAAAAAAAACCTTTTTTTGGAGGAACAGATCTGATTTTGATGAGAAAATATATTCTTATAAATGCAAGCATTGTTGGAGTTCCTGCTGCTTTCAGCTTGGGAGATGATCCATGCTAGTTATTTACAGCAATGTAACAGGCATTAAGTCTGTCCTGTATATCCAAACCCCTTCTCCTTTTTAAAAGAAAAAATGTGCAGGAATTTATTTTTCATCACTGTTAGAAACCCCAATAGTATTTAGGAGTAACTGCTCACAAAACAGAAGGACTGGACTCCACAAGTTATAGTATAGTGAGTTGTTGCTTTAGAATACTGCCCTGTTTGACTTTTTTTCCTTTTTCATCAGGATTGTCTTTATTATTACTCTTTTTTCCCCCCAAATATCTATTTTTATGCATTTGTGACCCATTACTCCTTTAAAGATTATTCATATAAAATATACATTTAAATATACATAGAAATATATATATATTAAAAAGCGGGTTGATCCAATTAACATAATGCTGTCAGCTTAAAATGTTTATTTTTATGCAAAACCTGTGGATAATAGCTTTGTTTTTTTTTAAAAAAGGAAAAGATTCTAAGTACCAGAGCTGTGATTTTTGTCTTGTAGTAACTGTTCTAGACCATTTAGAAAGCTGTGCTGATACCTAATTTATTGTGGGGTTTTTTTGCTGTTGTTGTCCTCTGCTGTGTTTGAACCAGATGACTGTCCCAAAAAAGATCCTTGTAAGGCCTTTTCATTTTATTGAGCTTGCAGAGCAACTATCCAGTACTGTATTGTCCCTGCAGAAGTGGTAGCACTCTGCAAAAAAGGGATGTTGTTTTCAGGTCATGTGAGTGATGCTCCATTGTTGCTGGTGGGGAGAGTGTTGTGTCTCTCTCCATTTGCTTCCCCCAACCCCAAAACCCCCAAGCCCCCTTGCTTAGAGCAGGTTAGGGTGGGTTACCTGGATCTTGCATTGCTCACAGATAAGTGGTGTCAGCACATCTCAGTCAGGTTCTGAAAATGCGGGATCAGACCCACAGTTTGTAAATTGCCTTATATGAAAGTAGGATGGCATAGCAGGAAACTTGTAGATGGCAGTGTTCTTCAGAGCCAGGAGATCTGTCTCCTGGATCCTGTTCAGCCCCTTGTAAACAGCCATGGCTCCTCCCATTTTCAGTGTTTTTACATCTCCTAAATACCTTGGTTCTGGTTGGTATTACCTGGTGAAATGAACTTCCCATCTTCTTTGGTTTAGGTCTGATTCAAATAGAAAGAAGGACAGTAGACTCCCAAGTAGGCTGTGCCCACAGTGGTTTTTCAGTTTGCAGGCTGAACTGAAAAATCTGAGAAAAAACATAAGGGTGACCTGAGACAATTTTTTTTTTTCCATTTTCTCAGTGGAATGAAAAAGGGAAAAATTGAAACAAGCAAACAAATACTTTAATACCAAACTGAAGCATTAATTTCTAGGGTTGCATTTTAACTTTTTAACAAATGTTACGTCTTGGGCAGTAACAAATTGCTTTGAAGCAAAAATGTGAAACCTTCTGTTTTGAAAATGCTGAAAGAAAATGTTTTAATGTCAGTAGTCCTTTTGCCTTTGCCTTTTTTCTTTATCTGATGACTGGTTTCAGTTAACCCTAAACTGTATTTTTTGGCAAATACATTATCCACTGAAGAGAACCCAAAGAAGCCCAGTTCTGCTCCACTGACAGATACATTGGACATATGTCAGGGATTACTTGCTGTCTGGCCCATCAAAGCTGCTGTTTTCCCCCCACTTGATTGTTCTACTGGGTGAACAATAAAAGCATCTTTCATCCCGTGCCATTGACTGGTTTTGTAGCTGGGCTAGGAAAGGCATTCTTGCTCTGTTGGCCTCAGTTTGGTTACAGATTTATGATACTACTTCAATTTGAGCCTAATGCTAGTATGAGGTGGGAATTAGTATTTACCCAGCTGATAAGAAGGAAATAAGGCATTGCTTTCCCCCCTTTTTCTATCTTAGCCATGTCAGTAATGTATTTATTATATAGAGTTAAGGAAAGGTCCCAGGGTAAAGATGAGTGTGGTGTTCCAGGCAAGACTCCCACATACTCTGTGCTATTTTCCATGGGCATTCCTCAGCTGTCTGCTTTTGTCACCGTTGTTTTTCTTGACTGTTGATGTGATGCAGTAAAAAGGGTTGTGCAGGTTCATTTCCAGCTGCTCAAAGCTGGTCCTGCTTTGTGTGAATTGTGCCACAATCCTTGAAGCTTTGTTCACAGTTGCAGAACCCTTTCTTGACCCGCTATCCTAAGACCATGGCCAAGGCAGACAGCCCCAAGTCAAAGGGGACCTGGAGCAGGAGTCAGGGCTCCATATTCTGCCTGGAATTGGGATGTCAGCTCAATTAAGTTTTGCAGTGGCCTCTTGGAGGGAAGAGGCTAAGGAGGTAGGGGAGGATGGAGGGATGATCCATTATCTTTTTCATTTTGGGTTGATGCACTGAATCCCTCACCTCTTGGTTCCAGGGAGAAACTATTTAGGGCTGAGGACAAAGTATGAATGGCCAAGATGTGCATGGTCAGGCTGATAACAGGTGCCTCTTGCCTGCCAAGGGTGCTGAGTTCAGAGCTTCTTCTTTTCTGCTCTGAGCCAGACAGATGAAATGCTCTGCCCACAGGTATTTTGGATGCTGTGCAATCAATGCCCCGAAACAGTGAATGTCCTCATCTGGAGGATGTAGAGGTGTCTCAGCCCTTTCTAAGAAGACCTGTGGATCTCCCACAGACAAGGCCTGTGTGCTTCTAGCACAGTCACCTCTGATTTCAGTAGCCTGTCTTTCAGCATCTGGTCCCACTCTCCAGCTCCTCTCACTTCCCAGCCTCTCCCATGCTGTTTGAGGGTGATGGTAGCATAGGCCACATCCCACCAGCCAAAAGTGCAAAGCTAGAAGATGCACAAACATTGTCCATCAGCAAGTCCTACACAGTGCAGCTTTGTAGTGCTGATATCAGGAAAACAAGCAATGGCTTTTCTTCTCTGGGCTGCCAAAGGAAAGCTATTCCTTGCCACACAGGTACCCTGACATCTGGTACTGGTGCTGACACCTCTCTGCTTGCATGCTCTGGTTCACTCCTTTTTGCATAACCCCTGATGGGAAGGAGGCACCTCCTGGGTGGTGCCCAGAGCTGGATTGTGTCACCAGCCCTCACAAAGCGTCCGGTCTAGTTGACACATGGGGGCTGAAATTAGAAGGCTCTTTTGGAAATTTTGCTTATGAAACTAAATGGAGAAACTACAGCTGTGAAGACTGGTCTGTATGAGCTTGTACTTTGATGTGTCCTATGGCTGTAATTCCTTCACCTGTTTTTGCAG
The DNA here is from genome assembly GCA_026261815.1 of Monarcha castaneiventris obscurior. Lineage (NCBI taxonomy): Eukaryota > Metazoa > Chordata > Aves > Passeriformes > Monarchidae > Monarcha > Monarcha castaneiventris. Next base: position 8,545,800 of record JAMPIT010000467.1, read on the forward strand.
TATTTTCTGCTAATTGTGACCCTAGTCTGCATTTCATGTAGCAGGTCCCTACTTGAAACTTGCCAGATGCAGTCCTGGGCTTATTGCTTCTCTTTAGCTGAATTAAGTGGGAACGACTTTGGCAATGTATTAGCAATCTCTTTTCCTTGTGTTAATTCAGTCTCTGAGTTTAATCACAATGACCTGAGAAATGTTTGGGGGTCGAGTGGTTTTTTAATTAATTTTTGTTTCGTTTTAAACAAAGCTGAACAATTCCCATTGTATTTAGAGCTGTGATGCCCAGTTCCACAAGTACTAGATGAATTTGTCCCATCTTGTTTCTTGCTGATGTTCAAAAATATAATTTGTGTCATCCTAAGTCCTGCGTCAGTTTCTCTGTTTTTTTCCTACCTTTATAATAAGAAGCTGAAACAATTCAGGACATTTTTCTCCCCACAGAGATGAGTAGCTTCATAGAGGTTTGGTGTCCAGGCATCTTTAACACTGGTGGTTCTTACAAACACGTGGGATGGAGATGATGATGCTCATCCTTAAAACAGCAGAGTAAGGTCTTGTGGAAGCCATCTCTGTTGCAGCTGATTGTGACACCAAGTGAATGTAGTGTAGGGAAGGATTTGAGACCTTTCCTTTTTATTAGCTACTGACCCCAAAGTGATGTGACCTTCATCCTCTAAGGCAAGTCTGTTGGTGGGAGCATGACACTGTAAGGGCCCTGCCCCACCTGGCCAGACTTCTCTCAGCTCCCTCTGGCCTGCTGCCACACCTGTGTGAGCTCAGTTCCTGGGCTGGCTTTGGGGTCTGCTCTTTAAATGGGACATTTCCTTTGTAGATACAAAGGGGGTGTTTGTGCCCATCAACCACAGGGACTGGGGACCTATGAGGGACAGGATAAGAGGGATTCACAGTTCATAGCTGACTGTTTTGGGGCCACTCGCTTGGATGCCTGATTCCAAACAGGCTTAGCACAGCTGCACATGGGACTCGGTGTGTAAATAGCAAGCACTGGCCAAAGGCCAGACTGGGATCTGATGTGGATTGGTGCCAGTTAGCACTTTGATGGATGGACTGCCAGAGTCCAGTGCTTTAGAATGCAGCTCCACAAAGCCCTGGAGCCAGCTTGGGGAGCAGGCCAGACTGCGCTTGCACCGTTCCTTTGCTTCCAGACAGCCTGGAGGGTTTAGTGCCTTTTAGCCTCTCCCCTCTATGGCACTGGGATGGACCTGAGTCACATCTTCCGGCAGAGGGAGAGCAAGAGGCAGGCTGTCCCTGAACTATCACTGCAGTTGGTGACTCAGGCTCTGTTTTGGCATGGTGGCTCCTGTGAGGCTGAGTCGGGCCAGCTCTGCTGCAGATGGATGCTCACAGGTCAGGAGCAAGACCCAGAGGCACCCTGTGCACCCTTCTGCTTGTCCTTCCTCACACAGTTTCATTCCCATCACCTAGAAATACAAAGGAAATGGGAGGGGAGAAGACAGATGAGTGGGAGCAGTGAGTAACTCAGAGTCTCTGCTCAGCTGCATAATTCATTCCCAGGGATGTTTTGTTGCAGCAAACAAGCAGGCCTCATTGGCCATGTGTAGGCTGTGGCCACATAAGCCCTGGCAGCACATCTGGAGCAGGATCAGGCTCATGGGTGCCTGGTCCAACCTTTAGAGCCCTCATCACACTGAGGGAAGACTAGGCTTCCATCTGGGAACACAGCTGGAGAAGGAAGCCTCCAAGGTGGAGGAGACACATGTGGCACCAGGTGAGGCTGGAGTGCCTGAGAGTGGGCAAGGTGAAAGCCAGGGCATTATGTGCTGCAAGGGACTGGCAGTGAGCGGTGTCAGTCACTCCATGACATACCCACATGAAAGGACAGGTTGATACCAGGGCTGTCCTTCAGTAGGAGCCCATGCCACCTGGGAAGACCCCATGAGAGGAAGCTTGAGCTCCAGTGTGGAGCTAGGAGTCAGTCTGCAATGCTGAAGGGGAGAAGATGTGAGTTTGGGGCAGCAGACAGCAATTTCTGTTTGCTGGCTGGGTGAAGCTGGTGCCCTTTGCAGAGCAGAATTGCTGCTTCAGCAGGTGGAGGAGCCTCTGCTGCACGGCCCAATCCACAGAGCCATTAATAACAGTGTGGGAACAGGAATTCAGCAAGTGCCCATGATTAATTAGCTCATCACGGGCAGTTAATGGCCAGGCTGCTCTCCTTGGCCCTGTGGTGCAGGTAATGGAGTAGGCATCGCTTCTCACTGGACAAAGCGTAGCCCCCTGCCAGGAGCCATGTGCAGACTCTGGGAGCTGTTCTGATGCGCTGCTGAGAGGTATTGGGTGAGACTGTTTTTAGATGCTGGGAGAATAGATCTGTAAGGGAACTTGTTAGTTATCAAAGTCAGCTAGGCAACTCTGGCACAGCCCCAATCTAATATCAGCTTTCCTTTTCCTAGCACTGGCGTTATCTCACGTCTTGCTCGTGCTCCCTCCTACTGAGGCTGACTTCTTCACACGTACTCTGCTTGTCTCAGCACTTCCTCCTGAATTAATATATAGAAATTCAGGTGCCACCTATGCTGCATCAGGCACCGGAGATGACAGAGCTGTGCAGTAACGAGGACATGAAAGCAAGGCTGCCTTTTGAAATCCAAGTGATGAGGAAGCAATCCACTCCACATGTGATCCTGCCAGGGATCACCAAGTGCAAGTGATCACCTCTGTCCCAGCAGCTTGGCAATAAGATAGGAGGAAGAAAAGCTCTAGCAGGAGTGCAAGTTATTAAAATTAAATTGCACACATTTGCATTGTTTGAGCAGCATGACACAGGCCAAGGTGTGAAATGAATGTGATGGGACTGAGACTGCTGCTGTGCCAGTGAGGAGTGCAAGCCTTGTTCTGTGTCTCAGAGGGAATCATGTGCCCCTTTAGGGCATGTTCTGTGATGGTCAGGATGTGGGCTGTTAGGGCAGAAGTGAAGCGTGTTCAGAAACCCCTGTGCTGCAGGCTGTAGTTTCTCCTATCTCCAATTCAGAGAGCCTCCTGGAGTGACTTCCCCTCTCTAATGTCCAGAATTGCCTCTGTAGGCAGTCTCTATTAGAGGCCTCCAGGAGAGACCTGACTATTGATTTCGCACAAAGTGCTGTGTTTGCTGTTGAAGGCGATGCTGCCTTAGGAGTGAGCTGGCCACATGGAGGCACTCGTGACATCCCTGAGCTCCTTGTCTCAGTACCAAACCTCCCGAAGGTCTGAAAAACACCTTCTGTATGCCAGACTTCTGGCTGGCTCCTCTGGGGAAATCTGAGGAAAGCTCAGACTGAGAGCATCTGTTCTGGGAGCAGCCAGGGTGTTTCGGTGGCTGGGCCATGGCTTTGCACTTGATGATTACATTAACCAGAGATGTTTCCAGCCCTCTAAGAACTTTCCCCACAAGGCACAGCAGAAACTGGCTTTGTGCCTCTCTGACAAGTGGCCACCTTCCTAAATCCTCAGCAAGTTTCACCTGGAGCTATCTTATGAAGTGTCATGTCCATCTTCTATCACCTCAGCCCTCTTTCCTGTGGGAGGCACTTCAGGGAAGGCTTTGCCTCTTGCCCCCCAGAGGCAGTGATGTACCAGATCAGGACAGGTATTTAATTTGCTTTGCTCTGCCCTATCTGGCAGCTCCCAGCATTGCTCACTGTCTCAGGCTTTCTGCTGTGTCTCTGACAAATTGTTGCTCTTTCCCATACGATACAGATGTTTTTGCAGGACTGTAAATTACTCCCATCCAGTAACTCTTTTATGAAGCACTTTTTCTCCACGCAGTAAAGAAAAATGCAACTGAAGAGGTAATTAAATGTTTACTGTTAAGTACTTTATATATTATATACTATAGATCATCCCATGCATTAAACAATCCATTTAACTCCCTTTAACAGCATTATTGTCTATTATTAGGTTAATCAGCATTCACATCCTGTAACTCTGCATTTCTATCTAATTAGCCTTTCTTTCTTACTTCATATTTCTATTTAATTAAGCTCAGCATCAGAGCTGAATTCCCTGTGCTCAGCACTAGCAGAGGATTTGATCCTTTCAGTGCTCGGGGGGCCAAGGGGCACCAAGTTTTAAGTAGTCTTCTTGGATATCTGCTGAAGTTTTCCTCCCAGAGTCAGTCCCTGCCTAACTCCTGAGAAATTTGTGTCCGTGTAAGAAGCTGCAGGTTTGTGACCTTCTCAGTTATCTCAGATTACCAAAGAGGTCCTGTAGGCGTGGTGGCTGCAGCTGGTGTGTCTGCAATGGTTGTGTTGAGCATCCAGGCACTGCACGTGGCATGGTAATGGATAGGGATTTCCTCTGCTTCCGGACTGGAAAGGCAGGGAATTGTGTTGTGAGGGGCTCACACTTCACTCTGGATGTCGGGGTCAGGATCAGCAGCTGGGAATAGCTTGTTTCTTACCTGACCAGGGCAAAAATGTATGTGCTGATGCTCTTCCACTTGCCCCAGACTCTGGGGCTGGTGGGGCAGGACACAGGACCTGCCTGTGAGGGGTTTGTCAGTGTGCACCAGTTTTAGATGTAACTCTACGGGCCCCATTTGACAAACCTTTGCAGAGTGGCTCAGACTTTGATCTGCAGAGGGGTGCATTTTTAAGTGGTGTGTTAGTGAAATGTGTGGGTGTGAGGAGGCTGTGATGCTGCACGAGGCTGCCTGAGGCTGGTGTGGGTCAGAGCTCTGCTGGGACATGAGCTCACATCATGCCTGCTGATAACACACTCCTTTGGCACAAACATGTGCTCTGTTCTCTCAATCCCCCAGCCCTGGAGTCTGCTACAGGAGGCTGTCAATTATAATCTCTCCCCCTCAGACGTTTTTGGGGATACCCAAGGCACACAACGTGACAGCATCACTGGAAAGCAGATTAAATAGCAGACAGGGAACACCTTGCTTGTCACCACTTAGCATCCAAGCTGCAATGGCTTTGAGGAATTGTCTGGGCCCTTCCAAAGTCCCTGAGCAGCTCTTTTTGCTAGTATCAGTCCAGAACAATCAGCAAATTGAGTTCTTTTTATTAACTTTAAAAGAAGACATTAGCCTCAGCCCGGAGAATAAAACCAATTTATGAGGCAATTAGCTCTGCAAAAACATTTCAGTCTCCCCAGAGCAGCCATCTGAGGAGCATCTTATTCCAGCTGCACAGCTTCTTCCGGCCTTGGGTTTACAGCACACTCCATTTATCATAAATAATAATAATAATGGATAAACAAATGGCTTCCTGATGAGTGTGTGAGACAGCCAGCAAGGTCTTCTCTGCCTGAAATTAGACTATGTTGTTGATTTCCTCCTTCCAGGTGTCATTCTTGTGGCCTGTTGCTTGTTTGTGATTCATTCTGATCCTCAAGCTCTTTATAAGCAGTTTTATCTTATGTGGGCTTCTCGTGGGATCTGCAGCAGGGTTAGGTACAATCCAGAGAGCCTGGACTACATGAAGAGGCCACACCAGCAGAGTGAGAGAGCCCCATGTGTATTTTCCAAATTCCTTTGTAGGAATTGCAGCTTCCTCAAGAACTGCCTATTAATGCTGGAAATATGGGCAAAAGCCAAGAATGAGGTCTTCCTCTGCCGTTATTGTTCTGATACAATAAATTCTGTGTGATGAAGGTGGTGCAGGAATGAATGTGGACTGGAATTAAAACAAAAGTTTGATTTTCTATTTCTGGGCTACCCTGAGGCTTCCAAATTTGCCTTAAAAGCAAATTGAGATGAAAAGTTAAAACTCAGCTTCAATGAGCTGACGTACAATATCACTCTGCCAAACACAGAACTCCTATTTTCTGTATTTTTCTGTTACAACTTTTCCATTTATATGATAAACATCTGTTTCCTGATTTTAATTGCACAATGTTGTGGAAGTAAAAAATAGAAAATCAAAACACTAGAACATAATATTTCTACATATTTCTACTACAAATATTCTACAAAATTTTACAATTTTGTTAATTAAGCTTTTTTTTTTTTAATGTAAGGTGATGCAGTTGGAGTGCTGACCAGCTTTGTTTGGCTTATGTATGGAGCAGTCCTAAGCAGAGCCCTTGGCTTGCACCTTTTTTATCTCCTGCAGCAGGAGATAAAAAAGACCTGTAGATCTTAGTGTAGATCTTAGTGTGTGTTAAGAAACTCAAAGGGAAAGGAAATGCAACTGCTGTGATCTTATTAAAATATCCAGAAAAGGAAAGAGCTAAAGCCCAAGCTTTTCAATATGAATTGAGATGCCCAAAAGAAAATTTCCTATGGAGGCTTTTCAGGTACTCAAGTTGGGTTGCCTGTACCTCTGTTTCTCTCTGAGCTCTGTTTCTGGATCTCCAGAAGTATGTACCCAGAGCTGAAATACAATAATTATAGTTATTAGGCTAAAGAGCCTGAAAAGACAGGGGAAATTGATGAAAGCCAACGTTCAGGGTCCCAGCCAGCAGCAGTCCTGTTGGTTGCTGTGACTCCTGGATGCAGCACAGGATATAGCATGAATACCTTTGGATTAGGACCTTCCAGGGCCCCTACCTCAGGCGTGGTGGCTGCAAGCCCTTGAGAGCTGAGCTGCTTGGAAGAAGGCAGAGTGAGGGAGCCACCACGCTGAAGCCTTTTGCAGCAACTTCCCATGCAGTTTGCAGTTGAGCATTTGCCTCATGCTCCACAATGAAGATGGGATTTACAGCCACTCAGCAGTGCTGCTATCAGCAGCTTGACTAGCCCAAGTCTATCAGGGACGTTAAAGGAATTTTTTTTCTTAATTTTTTTAAAATCCTCTCCTGCTCCACTTCTTTCTCCATCATTGAGTTAAAGGTCTGTTAGCATATCCTTTGGAATAATTCTGCCTTTAAATTTTGATGAGTCAGTGAGTCCATGCAAGGCTTTTTAAAAGCTTTTAATTCTAAGCTTTGGGGGTTTTACACAGCCAGTTTAATCTGTAATGACTTTTTTTCATTTTCACTTGAACTTTCTGCTATTCTGGTGCTCTTTAACTCCTGCAAGGCCTCTCTTATGATCTATTCAAACACTTGCACTGGGAGAGGAATGGTTCCTCCAATACCCCCTTTTAATTAATGTGTAGGTTTGTAAGTGATGCTGCTGCTGAAAGGATTACATGTAGCTTGAAGAAGACCTCTTAAGGTGTTTGCTGTCGTGGCTGCACCATTCTGTGGGAGTCTGTAGCAAGTGAGCTGCAGCCTCTGTGTGTGTGTGTGACAGACTGTGCATGTACAGCACTGAAGTCATTCCTGCCTCTGCCCTCCCTGTGCACGGTTCTGTTCATCCAGGCAGTTTTCACATCTTAGGGACATGGATGCTTTGGCAAACCACTACAGCCTTCCAGGAAGGACTGGACCCAGACTAGTTTTTAAAACTGAGGGGTTGGTTTTGTGCTAAGGGCTGGTGCCAACCATCACACTTGCTGAGCAGAAAGATCTCGAGCTGCAGAGAACAAAATCAGGCTCTCCACGGCCGAAGGTGAAGGGACACATTGGCACAACAGCAGCAAAGAGAGCAACGTTTCAGCAGCCTTTCTCTGCAGGACAGGTAGTCAGGCCAAGCTTTTGTGACACATGGGGTGTCTCACGGCAGCAGCACTCCTAAAGCATCTCTGCCTCACCTGTCTTCAGGTGTGAGGTAGTCACTAGGCAGTCGCTTGAATGGAAGAAAATGGAAAAATAAGCAAAGAAAATGAGGGGAAAAAGTGTGAATTGTGTTGTACTTTGAAACCATCGTCTGTTATCTGTGTTGTTACACGTCTCAGCTTTGATAGCTGCTTAGTTATCTTCTGGCCAAATGTGATGATACACAAAAGCTGTCCCCCTTTGATACTCACTCACACAAACATAGGCACTGCTGTAGTGGAAGCAGCTGTCAGCTGGGAAATTGCACAGAGGCTGCTGGGTTTTCATGTCAATTATGCAACTATTCAGACATCCTAGTGGGAGGCTACAGTGTGATGTTTGGGCTGGATTTCTAAGGTGTTTATGTGCTGGAGGATTCAGATAAATACTTGTGGGGACTGACTGAGAAGCCTCCATGCCTAAATCCTACTGAAATCATGGGTGTTTTGCTGTCAGAGCTGCCAAGGTGCTTCTGAGAAGTCCCATTTTCAAGAAGAAATGTTGGCCACGTGTCACAGAGAGCTGGCAGCTACAGAAATACCCAATGCCAAGGTAGAGTAAAAAAGATAAATGCATGATTTGCTGTCCTTGCCATCAATAAAGGATTGCCTCTGGTATATTAAAGATCATCTCTAATTAAGGGTAGGTGGGTCAGGAAAGGAAGTTCAGCTGCAACAGGCTTTGGAAGAGCTGGCTTCAGTCCTTGCCCTGCCCCAGACTTGCTGCATAAACACAGAAGATCCTGGAGTTCCAGGCTCTTAAGAACAGAGCAGCTGAGGCAGATTTAGAGGTCTCTCACCCCATGTCCTGTTTAGTCCCTGAACAGGTTTTGATGGCCACTGTGTCCAGTTCCTGTTAGAAATCACTAACATATTTGGGTTCCTGTGGGATGAGATGGACTTCTTATCTCCAGAAGTAATATTATTCATGTTTTCTCAGCAGGAAACCTCTCACAAAAGTCCAGTACCATAGTAGGCTAGCAGGATGTGTCTCCTAGGGGTTGATCTTCCTTTTGGGACAGCCTGGAAGGAACATGTCTCTCTTATAAAAGCCCTTGCAGAAGGGACAAAAGGTCTTTCAGTGTTACTAGGGACAGCATTATATGATTTTGCTTCTTCAAACTCAAGACTATATGGCAGCAGGCTGCCTTCAGCTGTCCGATATGAGAACAAGTAATGCCCTCCTCTTACAGCTTCTTTCAGACTTAATCCTTCCTTATGACTTTCAGATCTTGCTTTCCTGCTACAGCCGGGGTCCTGGCTGGCTCAGGAGCTGGGCTTTGACAGGGGTGAGTCCTCGCTTGCAAAACCATTCCTTTACAGCTCTTGCAGGACTTGCTGCTGTGGCATTTGGGGCTTTTGCTATGATCCTGCCACCATGCAGCAGTCGCTTTTCTTCAGCAGAAACAGCTCACAAAGACCTCAGTCCTGCAGTGTTGCAGCCTGGCTCTGAGTTTAGGGGGAAAAAAATCGGAGTGGGAGGGAGGCTGTGGAGCCCCAGCAAGAGGCATGCTCCTTGCATCGTGTCTTGTGCGGTGGCTGGAAATTATCTGGCAGGGGGCACTGGTCCATGGGGTGGGATAGAAGAAAGCTAAGGCCCCATCTCAGCTGGGGAAAAGTGTTTTGTAATTAAGATAAAGCCCTACAACTGCCAGAGTTGCAATTTCTTTTCTGCTTACTTACTGTGGGGAGCAAGTTGTATGCACTCTTCAGAGGATAGAAGTTCTGTTGTCTGAGCATGGATCACACCCAGGACTGTGGCCTGGTCATCAGATGGAGAAGGGCAGAGCATAATGGTGGCTGGGCAGGTTTTTCAGCAGCAAATAGAAGACAAGGGCAACTTTTCTGATGAGGAGCTGGGGCGGGGGGGGGGGGGGGTGTTATAGTCTTTAACATGGACTTTAAGAGAACCAGCAACTCCCCATGTTTTAAAGTCCAGTCAGTAGCACTTAATAGCCCTGGCTCTCTGCAGAACTCCCTCAGCCTGTTTGCAGTCACTCCCAGCAGTGAGACTGGTAGATTTATATGATTTTACAGGGGTACAGAAGAGTTGCTTTGCAGCGCAGCGCCGTTTCCCCTTAATGGACTCTGTGACAAAGCAAATTTTGGTGATGTAAAAGTGCCTGGGCTGCTGGACCAAAGTACTCCATTTGGAACACCCTGCGGTGAGTGAAAGCCACAGGACTGGTTATAGCCACACTGAAAGGTTGTGAAGGCACTGATCACACCAGGCACTTACAAAAGCCAGATTTATACCACTGACCTGTCCATTATAAAGAATAGCATACTTTTTGCTCCTAAATTCAGCCTAATGTTAAAGAGGCAGCATGCTGAGCAGTGTTGCAGACAGGGTATCTCCATGAACCCTTCAGGGGACTGGTGTGTGTTACTGACACGCTTGTGCAAGGGCACATTTCTTCCTTCAAGATGCCTCAGCTCCTGTGAGGAAGGAAAAGAGTCCCTGTGAGGTGGCCAGGTCCCCTGGGAGCAGCACTTCCCCTCAGGCATTAGGAAGTTGCAGGAGGCAGGTTGTGCGCCAGGAAGGATGCTTGAAGGGTGGCCCTGGCAGAAGAGGAATAGTGCACTGTGAGCAGAGAGAGAAGATCCTACAGTCAGGGTTGAAACCCGGCCACAGTTTGCAGATAAACGCCCAGATCTGGGCCTTTATACCACGATGCCAAGCAAAGCCTCTGTCCCCAAACACTTCACATTGCGTATTTTTTTTTTTTTGAACTGCAGAACTTCTCCCATTGAGGAGGGCTGGGAGGCTCGGCAATGGCTCTGCTGCAGGGAATTTGGATTGACAGATTGGTGTCACAGCTGACACCTGACAGGCTTTTATCTAGACAGCACAGCAATGAGTGCCATGCCTGGTTAACGTATTACTTGGACTTTAGGAATGCACTTTGGTAACTTGTCTGGCTGAAGCCAGAAGCTTTAAAAGCTTTCTTCATGGCTGCGGGAGGCGCTGCCTAAACCAGGCAACACCAAGATCCTGTTGCCTTATGCAGCTGAGCTTCTTGCTCTGTTGCTGTTGTGCAGCTCCGCAGGAGCAGCTCAGGGTGGCAGTGCTGCCCCGTGGTTTGCGCTGTTCCCCGTGCTCATTCCATTTTCTTGCTGACACACGGGGAGTTGTATCCCCAGAGGGAGCATCAGGGGTTTGATGCAAAAAAGTCCACAGATGCAAAGTGCAGAAATCTGTGTCCTGCCATGCTGGGTTTAATTAAGGGCACTCTGGAAAAGTCCCTGTTTGGTAACATCTCTCTTTCTCCAGTCACACTGTGTTGGAATTGAAGTGCCTTTATGGCAACACTGAGTTTGGGGTTACATCTCGTGATATTAAATCACTGCCGTGCAGGAAGAGAAGGTTATTTCTATTTTCTCTATTTTTTGCATTTCCAGTGACCATGTGTGCCAAACACACATTTCTGCTACAAGTGGTAGAAAGGAAAAGTGTGTAACCTCGGTAGGCAGTATCAGAAAGGAGCACTATAAAATGCCATGCCATTGATCGTTAGCACTGTCTAGTCCCAAAGGAAAGTGTCACCTTTGAGTGACAGCACTTCATCCCGACATCATCGGGCTGAGAGGGAGCAGTGGCACATGAATCTGGAAGAGACATGGCCTTGTGGTGTGCTGGTTGCTGTTTCATTTGCGCTCTCAGCACTGACCTGTCTCCTGGGGATGGCTGACAGAGTTTCATGGGTTTGAGAAAATTCAAGCAGCTGATATATGGATGTGAAATCTGCCTACTAAATATGTTTATTTTCCTATGCAATTTGTTATCTGTGAAATCTATTTATCCCACATAACGTACCTACCTACCTAATTAGACACAGTTGTATGAATAAATATAAAGGCAATGGAACATTACATTTTTTCCTAGGCACGTCCCTTTTATTCACAAAAATCATTGTTGAGGTCGATGTTAAGAATTTTCCTAGTTTTTCCTGGATATCCAGTGTAGTCTGACATAAGGCACCTAAGCTGTACTGTTACCTTTTCCCTGACAACATATCTGCTGTGTGGATGCTCGGTGCTTGGCCCATGTGCTTAAAAGCAGGTATATCTGTCCAGGGCCTCCCAGACAGAAATAAGGCAGCCCTCATGACGTATAAAGAGATAGAGGATCACATTTATGTGTCTATATATGCATCATAAATCCACCCACTGCTATTCAGTGGCTTTCTGTCAGCTTTGCAGTGGAGACTTTCAGGAGCCCTGGCAGGGAGGTGTCCTGTCAAAGGCATCCTGCTGGGTGGCACAGCATACATGTGTATACCTGCATGCTTCTTCTCTGTTATACATCACTCAGGGCTAGCCCAGCCTCAGAGGTAACATCCCATCCTGGTGAAGAGGTAGATTTAAGGCCTGAAATATCCTTGAAGCTTTGTTGATTTGGGAAGCAAAGTGTCTCCACTTGTTCTAGACAGCATCAGGGCTTCCCCGGAGCTTTGGTATTGCCCAGGGCAATGAGCTGGATTTTGAATCATGACTTTTCCTCATCCAGCTGGAGGTTTCCCTCACCAGGTCCTTTCCCCTTGCTGTGCTTTGGATCTGCTCCTTGTACAGTGAAGAAATAACTCTGAGCCATATGTGAGTGAGTTGTGCTGATACAGCAGAGTGCCAGTAGTGCCAGCAGTGCTTGGGCAGAGCAGGTCACGGTGGTAGATGGCCATCCCCACTTGTTTCCAGATCTGGTTTATATATCTCTATGGCTATGTGGAATCAAGCTCAGAGCTGCCTAAGGAGAAACAGCTCCATCAGAAAAAAGATGTCCTTTCTGTCCCTGCATTCACTTCCCCTAAGCATAAACCAGCAAGGGTATTTTGCCGAGGCTATAGAGACTCTGGCTGGAAAAGGCAAAGCACAAAGAATAAAGAGAATTAGCAATATGTAAAATGGAGCCAAATACAGTTTTCCAGGATTTGCAAATACCACAAAATCCAGGCAGGGCATTTTATCCCTCAGAACAGGGACAGCAGTTGCATTTTTGGAGGATGAGATATTCTGTGGACAGTCTGCAGCACAGGTCTCTGCTGCTGTGTCTCTCCTGCTGCTGCTAGAAAGGGAGCACAAAGGCTCCTGCTTAGTAGATATGGCCAAGAATTTCTCCAAAGCATCAGATGTCAAATCAACATTTTCAATCTCTTCTCTCTGCCTGAGTTACTTTCCTTTCATGTTCCTTTCACTGTTTTTCTCCTTCTAAATCCTCCCTCTCCTTCTCCCTGATCAAACCCTTTCTCTCATGGCACACATCATTACTTCAGCAGGTGAGATGAAATACGCCTCAGTCTACCTCAGTCCCAGTGCAGACAGAAACCCAAGAGAGAAGGGCAAAGAACAGCAAATAAGAAGGTTTGCAGAATGCCAACACAGCAATGACAGTGAGAAATACAAGACAAAGCAGTTAACCGCACAAGGAAATAAATGCTCCTGTGGGAAAAGTCATACACTAATGCCTATTAGCCTAATAGCCCTGTGGTTTAGGCAGAGGGCTGAGAGACAGGGGGTCTGGGCTCTGTGTGCTGCTGTGCTGCAGCCTGGCTGTCACTTGGGAGGCCGGATCCTCACTCTGCCCTTGGTCATCTTTGCTTTCAGCTTTGCCCCTTTCCAGTGTAAAATGGAATCTGGTTTCTGGTGGGGCTGTCAGACACTGGCTGAGGCCAGGAGCACCTGGAGGAACCCCTGCTGCTGGGTGAAGGATTTCACCAGATGTATGCACACGCTTGTGCAAGGGACAGGTCTGTCCCTGTGTGTGGCTCCTTCTCTCCCATCTCACTCTCTGTCCAGAAGCTGGAGGTGAGTGAAGGTCTCCAGCACTGATCTTCAGAAAGAGACTGCACACAGTGTGCAGTCCAAACCCCAAAGTACTCAGGTGGGTTTTTACTGGTTGTTGGGAATTTGGGGACTGAACTGCAGAGCGAAAAGGTCAATGCAAAAAAAAAAGAGATTAAATGGAAGCAAATGGCAGAGCCAGTCCAACAGAGAGCAGGAGATAATCAGCAGTACCAGTTTACCAGGAAGGTTTATGACAGAAGGAGAGCAAAGATTCCCTTGGAGAAAAGATAAAGAAGCAGATTATGATATAGTTTACTTCATAGCGCTCCCTGAAATGGAGCTGAGGGCATTGTTTTCTGCTTTAATATATTGTGTTAAACATTAAAGGAATGCAGGCAGGGAGCCTGAGTAGCAATGAGTTAATCTGAAAAGCAGACATTTTTTAGGCTGGGGAGTAGAGGAACTTTATTGGTTATTATTAGACTTTTCAGCTCACAATGGACAAGTCAATATTTTTTCTTTTGACTACTGCTGTTTTCTCCTTTGATTGTTAAATCCCCTCTTTGCCTAAAAATACCCTGCTTTGAACAGTCTGCTTGTATTTAGAAAATGGCCTGAGAATGTTGAGCATTGAGTCTGTGGGGCACACAACTCAGTCTGAGCACTACAGAGGCTAGATTTGGGGAGGTATTGGGAAATAAAACCCCTGCTCTAGCTCTTAGCACCAGGATTTGGGGTAGGAATGTATCAGCTCCCAGGATCCTTTTGTTGTGGGAAGGATAAGACCTTAGGGAGGATAAATAAGGGGATGAAATTGAATGTTATGGGTTATGAATGTTCTGGACAAGGAATTTTAAAGAGTGGTTGAATGGAGGTCCTACTACTAGTAGGTATGTGACCTTTCTCACTCTTTAGCCTTCTAAGGCTGCCAGGAGTTAACACAAAAATAATTGTTGGACCATGGGTAGATGGTGATGCTTAAGCACCCCAGGGAGAAGGGAGGTCTCTAATGATGAGGATGTTGCCAAACACTGCAAAAGGCTCCATCAAGCCAAATATTAAAATGAACTGTTGTTAACTACTGCTCCTTACATTGCTTAAGAAGGATAGGTTCCCTATACCTGGAAACTTCTGCAGGCATGGGGATGAATTTTGAGTAGATATTTAAAAAAAGGGTGAAATATTATATGTTTCCTCTTATGACCATGCCACATCAGATTTACTGCCTTGCAGTGGCTGGCAAGGAACCTAGGAGGAAATAATACTGCTAACTCAGAGCCAGGATATTAATTTTTAATCGATTACTTCTTTGTGATGATGATGGAAGTGGACCATCAAAGGTGGGTGAATAGTGTAGCACATGCTCTTGCTGTTCTGGAAGCACACACTAAGCCCCAAGCTGTTTTTAAGTCTTTCCTTTCCCAGCTGGCCAAAATAAGACGTGCCAGCCTTCTCCTGCATCCTGCTAGCTTGTGAGCATCTCCCAGTCTCTAAAGAACTCTTTATCACTGTGCCACCGCAGGTGACGCATGGGGAAGCAAGGGCAGGAGGAAGGGTTAAACCTTTTGGTTCCAGTGGGAATGAGTCACTGAAAGATGGTTTATGATATTGATGAAAATGAATAGAAATCTCCTGGCAGAGGAAGGAAGCAGAATTTGCATCACTCCACGATCTGAAGGGGACAACCAAAGCATGGCGCAGGACACCCAGGCTTGGAAGGGAACTGCACTGTGCAAGTTCCACCAGAGAGGCATGAGCAGGGGTCCCTGGCTCCTGCCACCACTGCTGCACTGGCAGCCCAGTGCCACTCACTTGAGGGTGTCACCAAGATTCAGCTCTGCCCTTTGAGTGTCTTTGGGCTTTCCTGTGAGGTGGGTATACAAGGCTTTAACCAGCTCCAAACAAATGCTCCCCAAAGACTCTGTTGGAAAAGCAGCTGCTCTTTTTACCCCAGGCTGTCTTCTCTACCTGCAAAACCTGTTATTCACTGTAAAGCAAAGCATCTGTTGCCTACACATGGTAAGACTGAAAAGCTGGTGTCTGAGGATAAAATAGGAAGGGGAAAAATTGCTCCAGTTGCAGCTGCCAGTGGGGAGCAGCATGAAATCAGGGAGGCTGAGAATGAGCCAGAGGAACACCAACCCTCAGGCCCTCTCTGGGTAAGATCTCTGGCAAACCATGCTTGCCACAAATGGCCTTGATTTTTAATATTCTACCTGAGAAAATGGGCCCTCTATGCCCCCAGCCCCTCAAGCTGAAATAACTTGGCCACTAATGTGAATCAGGAATGCCATTTTTCCAAAGCAAGCTGTGTTTCTCCTTAAAAACTTCATTAAACAGTTATGAAGCAACAAACCTTGGCTCTCAAAAAGGAGGTACAATCAGAGCTTCTGGTGGTGGAAGGATGTCCATGTGCATACATATATGCACAGATGTTATTTACAAACAAATTAGGGCTTGTTTTCCAAAAGGACTTAGTTCTTGATTTTGGTATGTTTGGCTTTGTAAACTTAACAAAAATTTCTAAGGTAGCAAATTCCCCCAAAAGCTTTCAATCCCCATTAATCTGAGTCTATTATCTCAGCTGCATAACAGTTCACTTCAGCATGGGCTGAGGAACATCGTTTTCAGCCTCCTCCAAAAAACACAGGAGGAAAGAGTCCATTGCAGCTGACAGATAGGGATTGATATTTGTGAGTGTGTGTGTGCACCCATGTACACTTCAGCCTCAGAAAACACAGATCTGCCACCTGCTTGGAAGCCTGCTTTGAAGCCTCAATAGCAAAGCAAGCAACAATGGGAAATGTAAAACAAATTTCCCCCTTTTTTCTTTTTTGGCCTTTCTGATTCATAAAGAAATTCTCCAGTGAATCCTCTTGTATTTGTAGAAGCTTAGTTGGCAAGGAAAGGACAAGTTAGAAGTAATGCAGAGTTGCTGTCTGAAGCTTGTTTCTATTCCTGATGATTCTTTGCAATATCCTGGACTGTATGAACACAGTGTGTTTCACACAAGCTCATGCTGCAGCCTTTCTCCCTCAAAGGCAAGTGTTGGAGCTCAAAGAAATCACAAATCCAGCTCTGCTCCCTTGTTGCTGATGTGCCTTTAGGTGTCACAGATGGAGGAGAAAGTTAGAGGTACGTGTGCTTTCAGTCCCTGCTTCCATGGGGCTCACAGCAAGCACCAATGCAGGCTGTGGCTCCTTGCCTGTTATGTGAAGCAAGTGCTAGTGCCTCTTGAATTCTGTGCACTCACAGACTCCAGCTTTAAAAAGCTCCCAATGGGGCTCGTGACTCAGCACAGGCAGAAGGTCACAGCTGGGGAATCCACGGGCACAGTCCTTTGGGAGGGGTCCACCAGATCTGGTTCCACCTGAAGAGGGACTCTCTGGGAAGAGGAAGCAACTTGTTGCTTTCTATTTTCAAGAAATGCAAGATGGAAAAGGCTTCCCAGTTCTCATTAGTCTTACCTCTTCATCTGACTGCTAGGTGCTTTTTGAGGGACTTAAACCACAGTGTGGAGCTGGATTTGACTGCCCTGACATAGTTGAGTTAGAATTTGTCTCCTAGAAACTGTCAGAGGACATCATCCATTACTGTCATGTTTGGGTTTGGATCGATGAGTGTCATCTCTGCCCACAGGGACAAAGCTGTCACTGGTCAGTCTGGACTGGAAGAGAAAAGAAATCTTCTGTGATTTCATAGCAGGACATATCTACTCTCTGGAAACTGTGTGCTAGGCTCTTCAAAAAGTAGCCTTTTTTTACTGATTCATCTTTCTTTAAAGGATAAAAACCAATTCAAGAACAAGGAAGAGGGAAAATAGAACTGGGACTTATAAGTAAAAGGAGTCTATTGTATAGCAGGACTGAACCCATCCTCAGGTTTACATTTCCCTGCTCATCTTGGGGCAAAATTCAATCCTGAGGTTCGCCTTCTCCTCTGCACTGAACACAGCGATTATGTTCATCCTATTCAGATTTCAGACTCAATTTTCCTTTTTCAAAGGCTTGTGCTGTTATTTTCCATCTACCCATTCTTACAGTTAGAAAACGTACATTTGGGAGGCTGACTTGATTTGCTCTTTCCCTTGGGGAATAAAAGATGTCATGCTGTTTAGAAAAATGAAAAGGAAAAAACCCCTTTCCATGCACCAAAGGGTGTGGGGAGAAAACCCTATTAAAAACCTACATTCTAAATACTGTAATCTAAAGCTGACAAAGAGGGTCACAGGCTTATTTCCTTCTTCAGGCTCAACCTTCCTTTAGCCAATACAAAAATTTCTTGTAGCTCCTGCCTCTCCAGGGAGTTTGACCAGCTTTGTCTCAAGCTGTGCTTTCCTCACTATTAATAGGTAACAATTGTGTAAGCTCTGACTCTTTTTGTTAATATTCTAACAAAACAGATTTTCCAAATAACCACAACTCCTTTGTCCATTTCAGTCCTGTCTGATACCTCATTGTGGGTGTCCATGAAAGGCAAATAGACATCTGCAGAATCTAAAAAGGAGCTGGCAATTTTACACAGTCCCCCACTGCCTGCCTCCATAATCTGACAATAAAATTGGATTTTTGGTATCTCTTTAACACCCCAAAAAGTAAACCCCTTTCGTAACATGTATCTTTTTCCAAGGTAATTTGAAGAGAATACCTTTCACTTTCCAATTGCCCTTTGGCAGCTTTGAAACCACTGTTGTTTTGTGAAAGCCCTTGGCATTTAAAACTGCTTTGTAAGGAGGAGGAGGAGGAATAATAATAATAAAAAAGCTCCCAACCCTGGCTACTTCACGTTCTTTCTGATCTGTCCAGAGCTTTTCAAGTGAATGGGAACACGCCGACAAATGCATTCTGAAGAAAATCTCATTTCGACCCTAAATGGTTCTTCACAATTTCCAATTCACGCTGTTGCCATTTTTGCAGGAATTGATGGCTGCCATTGTTATCAGAGCTGACAGGCCCCGGGTAGGTTGCACAATCAGCGCAACCTGCCCGAGCCTTTCATTATTCCCAAGTGGCAGGTTCTCATGATATCTCTCTTTTATAGGCATTGCTCATTTCTATTTTGCATTTGACAGGGCTCCCCCACTCGCTCGCTGCTGGGGTGCCCAGATAAAATGGCTCCTCTGAAGTTAAAGGAACAAAGCCCAGCCCTACGTGTGCCCAAAGTGGCTGGCAGCTCCTGTCCTTCCAGCACATTCCAAATCAGAGGCTGCTCTGCTTGTGGGAATTAGCAGTTGGGTAATTGCCCAGCACCAGGATCCATTCTGCTCAGCTCTGGTGTTCCAGCAGTGCTTTGCAGGCATGCAAGTGTCCTCTAAAAGCAAATCCAAATCAAAGGTTTAGGGAGCTTTTGTGTTTACAAAAATAAAGAGGACAGTGTTTTTGTTGAGCTGGTTTTTTTCCTAAAAGTCTCTCTCTCTTTATCTCAGCTGGAAGAACCTGAAAGGGTGCAGAAACATCTCCCAGATCACCAAACTGGCCATCAGGCTGTGAAATAGGACAAGTGGAAAAAAGGGTGACCAGCTCCCCCAAAATGTGAAGGAGCTAAATGGAAGAAAAAGCTCCTGGCATCCAAGAGCTGTCTCCCTGCGTGAGCACAATTCAGGCAAGCTGAAAGGGGGATATCCCCCTCTCTTCCATATCTTCTCATCTATAAAACTCCAGCTAGAGGTTCTGCTCCAGCCTGTATAGGGCCTATGATCGACCCATGAGTTCCTTGTGTGACAGAGACAGCACTAAAGAGTGAAAAAAAAAGAAAGGCCTTTTGACTACACCTTGATAAACCTAATCTTTCAGGATTTTACTCTACAAGATTTGCATAATGTCAAATAGGTGATTCCTGGTAGGTCTGATAGGAGATCCTCCATTATTATCCCAAGGGCTTTGTGTTTGTCCTTACCAGATTCCCACAGGATTCTTATCTTGCCTTTGCCTTTAACCCCAGCTGTACTTTCAGCCTGATTTTTTTCTTTTTTTTAAATTCTTTAGCCTGGAATTTAACTTTGAAGTTGATCTTTAAGAATGTAACTCTCTGTGAGGAGACCACTGTGGTTGCCAGCTGTGTCTGTCCTGCTCAGAAGGTGACCTGCAGGGGATTTCTCCCCACTGCTGGACTTGGGGTCAGCTCTCTGAAGGTAGGAGCCACCAACTGGTGTATGGGACCAGCTGTGTAAATGTCGTTCTGCAGCTGTTTTGTGTTTGCACTTACACAATTTAGAGGGAATGTGAGGAGGAGGGATCTCTACTTCTGCTGGCTTCTCTAGATTTAGTTAAGTTTAGCCCAGCCTCTGGTAAGTGTTGTTAATTGAAATCCCGAGGAAACCTTTCCCCATAGGAGAGTGCCCAGTGAAAGATGTGGGTGGTTCCAACAGTCAGTGAACACCATAGGGATGCAAGGAAAGTGGGGCACAGACCCACAAAAACTACTGTACAAGCAAAAGAATCATCCCCCCCATCTTCTGGCCTCGCATCATGAAGGCAGCCAAAAACCAAGGCTTTTATGGTGTTAGCCTTCTTTCCTGTTTCTAGTGCTTGGAAACATTGTCATAAAAGAAGATCTATTGCTAAATAGATCTAAAAAGAAGGAAAAATCAGCCATGCAGGTAAATTAAAAAAAATATTATGAAGATATAAATTAGTGAACATATATTGACAAATACGTAACTCTACAGCCCCTAGTAGCATAATCACCATAAATATTTGAGATAAGATTGGCAGGCAGGGATAATATCTTTTCTTATTAGAGCAAGAGCCATACCTAGAAAAAAATTAAAAACTGAAGGAACTGGTGGGCACAATCTTTCTTTGGGCTTAAAAAATAAGCAGCCAGCTTCCAGGTAAAAAATGTTAGGCATAATTGTACTTTGATTTATCTACAGGAATCAGTGGAACAATTAGAGAGAAAAGGGTTGCTAAAATCTCAGAAGCAGGTGGGAACATTCAGGTTTGATTTCCCAAGTCAAGCATTCACGAGGACAGAGTCAGGTATCCAAACCTTTCCTTCCCCTTGCTGTTCCTGGTCTTACCCTTGCTGCACAGACAGCACTGCCTGTGCAAAGGTGCTGGAGCAGGGTCAGAAAATGGAGTGAATTAAAAAATAATTAATGAAAAAAGATTTAAGCTCTTTTTTCCCCTTTAGGTCACAGGATAGCTGTAGAGGTAGAAGGAGAGGATGGTCTTTACTAAAAATTTCAACCCATGCCCCCACTGCTTCCAGAACTACTGCTATGAACAGCTGATGTCTCTTTGGCTCAGCTGGACCTGGCATCACCAGAAATTAGCAGGTAGTGGGAAAGGGTTGTCTGGCCACTGTCAATGCATACAGGACACACAGTGCTGTGGCATGCTGTCCAAAGGCTGTTTGTCATGTGAGGTGGAACTTAAGCTGTGCCCTAGAATGAGCCTGAAGACAGGAGGATTTTAATGGTGGATGGTAGAGAAATAGATGTATTTGGTATGTGTGGGTAGGATTTAGGATAGACTGTTACTATTTGCTTTGTTAGAGCTGAAGAATAATGGCCCCCCATGTAATTGTGGGAGACTCAATTTTCATAAATGGTTTTGATAGCACTGCAGGCCAGACGTGCTATGAGGATAACAGGCTCTTACCATATTGCAGCAGCTTTGATAAACCAGATCTTGCTCATCTGCTAAAACGCAGAAGAAAACACATTCCTCATGAAGCAAGACATTGGATAAGTTTCTTTATTAAGCACAGAGGAAAGATCCAGCATGGGAGGGGTTCAGCCTATTTCTTGCCTGACAGGAAGGTGTGTGGATACCTACAGCAAACACAGACTCAGAGCTTATAAACAAGCCAGGTGAGCAGACAGCTCTACACCTGTATCCCCTGCCTGTTTCTCATCTATGGAAATTCTTGCTTGTAAATTTCCAAAGGACATGCTGGAGTCTCAGCCTGACAGAAAACTGGTAGAGGATGCTGGTTGCAGACTCCAGCTACCCAGGGCACTCTGCTCACATCCATGTTCCCTACAGTTCCTGCTGGGAGGTAGCATCAGTGATGAATTTCACACTGTTCACCATCACAGAACAAAGTGACAGCTCCTTATTTGATGCATAAATTATCCTCTTTCATGACGTTGGATGCTTAAACACACCACTGAAAGCTGCATTCTTCTTTGTTATAAGAGGTTTCACTATTTTTAATGTGACAGAGAAGCTTGTTTAGAGGATAAAACTCTTGTTTAGAGGATAAATCCCCTGCAGGGCACAGTTACCTGGAAATGAGAGAAAATATTTTTTCATGGTCAGTCATCCAAAAGCCCCCACAGGCTATGGATACACATCCAATGTGGTTTCAGTCCATGCACCACGAGTAAAACACAGTGGCCAGAAATCTACTGCTTTCATGGACATCTCACGGCACCCACAGCTGTTGGTCACCCTATAAAATTTGGGAAAAGGACAGCCTCTGTGCTTTGTGCATTTGACATGCCCTGAAGTAAAGCCCTGACCCAATTTTTATCTTTATTTGTTGTGACGCTGAGATGAAGAAAGACTTTCATGTCAGATATTAGTTCTTCTTGTCTTGCTGAAGCCTTCTGCTCTGTGGAAAGCATTATTTAGATGAGTGGCCAAAAGGTGATTCAGTGGCAGGAGTTTATCAGCTGTTTGGGTAAGGACTTGAACAAGCTGGTGCTGTGTATCCCTCCTCCTGCACTGCTGGTCCTTGCCTCATTCCTGGGGATTTGCTGTCATTACCAATTGTCTTTTGTGCTTCCTCTCACTGTTGATGTGACTGATGGGCCATATATGGAGCCTGTTATCTTTTCCTTTGGTTTAAGCAGCATAAGATCTAGGCTGAAATCACCAGTAGGTGATTTTTCGAAGGAGGGTAATTTATATTGGGTTAGAGGCAAAGTGTATGATGCCCTGTTGTCTGCAGGATCTCTCTGATCCTGATCTAGATCCAAAATAATTCCTGGCTTGCCATCAAATACCAGAGTTTTAATGGCACTTGTTGGAAAGAGAAATTTTATTGGATGAAGTAGTTACAGCTACAAAGTGTCATTCTCGATGCATGTTGTCCCTATGGGTCTGTTTGTTTCTTCTTTCCAAAGCAAACTGGAATACATTTAGGTAATTTCCAACATGATTCTGTGATGTCCGTTTTAGCTCTCTGGGATTTTACCTTTTTCATCTTCCAATACTGAAAGCTCCTACTACTGGTCGTGGCTGCACAAGAAATCCTGCCTTTCATGTGCAGATCCAAGTTTGGACAAGGTACATTTGAAGTATTTTGGCCTTGAACAGAGCTCTTAAAACTCTATACTCTTGAGCTTGCAGCCAGTCATGCTGACAAAGGTGCTGCACTTTGTGTGAAATCCAAGAGGTGGAATGGTAACTCACGTGAGTCTACCCCATATCCTGCCTGATTTGATAATTTGGGGAATGCCTGAATGAGAAGTGACTTCTAAGCTTCCTTCAGATACTTTTAGACAAACCCAGGAGGTGTTTTTGGAAGATGCTAAATAGCACACTTTAGCAGTACTACTGTGTCAGTAGATTACAAATATTAGCCCTTTGTAGTTACTGTCTTCAAAGTGACAATAAATGAGCCAGACTGGCACATCTATAAGTAATTTGCATTTTATGTTATGTTTGTACAATTATGTGTTTGAAGAGAGAATGATTTTTTTCTCCTTTTATTTTTTTACCCTCCCCTTCCAAAACTCCCTTAATTACTTTCAGTTCAGGTTGACTTACCATCTTATTCTAGGTAATGAAAGTCAGATGGGAAATACTGAAACTTAGTCTAAAGTCAATCAGTTTGTTAAGTTGAATACAAAATGCACTTGTGGTTCATTCACTCTTGGTACGGAAAAAGAGATGCTGACAATTCCCACTGAACGCCTAGAGAAGAAATGAAAAAAAGAAACCAAAAAACATTAAAGCAAATATCAACACTGCAGATAGGAGAGGGAACAAACACAGTGCACACTCTGTCTCTGAAATGCTGTTGCATTACAAAAGCATGGGAAATAGTTCACATGAATTTCAGAAGCTTTTATCTTTTCTTTTTTCTCTTGCCTCCTGCCCCAGAAGCTCCATCAGCCCAGATTATGTGTGACACAAAGAAATGGTACTTTCATTGCAATTTGCATATTCCTGTGAGTGAGACTAAAGTGAAGACCACATAAGTAAACCTTTCTAGAGCTGTGGAGCACCCTTGGAAGGGAAATGGTTTTGTGGAGGGGACTCAGCTCTATCTCCTCTAGCACAGAGGCAGAGCTGGGAGAGCTTTTAAGTTCTCTTCCCTACCCAGAGAGCTGTAAATGATTGATAGAGGTCTCGGGCAGAGGCTGGCAGCTGCAGCTGGACCTCAGCAGCTTGTTGGGCTGTTCTCACCACCAGCATGTTCCTGCTTTTGGTAGACAACTTTCTAGGATACTCCTGTGTCCCAGCACTGTGAAGCAGTGTGGGCTAGTGGGACTGTAGACTCTGCCTCTTGTTCAACCCTGGCCAGATCAAAAACTGTGTGCATGTTCTTCCTAGAGGTGGGACTCAGAAGAGACCAATTCTAGTGCCATTGTGCCTTTCCTGCTGTGCTTCACTTTCCTCAGCTATAAGATGAAGGAAGGATTTCCAAACTTGTGCAAGCAGGTAGTTCTGGACCAGCTGCATGCAGAGTGCCACAGTGAGGTTAATTGGGCACTGGCTTCCCTAATCTTCTCAACTCCTTAGCTGGAAAGATCTGTCTAAGCAGAGAAATCCTCATTTTCAATTCACAGCCTGCACATTAAAGCTCCAGCAAAATTTCCAAGGTAGGGTGACATATGTAAAGTATTGTAACTGCTGATTTCTCTCTGGCTTGCAGGTGCTGGGTTTGTTTTCGGCTCATTGCCATTAATTGGAATGAATTTTAATGACTTCATGTGGCTTAGAATTGAGGCAGTTATAACTAATTCCATGTGTACATGCCAGATATATGTGTATGAGAAATCTCATGACCAAATAATTATTTCCTTGCAGGAACAAAAGCTGACAGTGCCAGCAGCTACCTAGCACCAGCCTGCAATATGCAGCCTGAATTAATCTGAGGCTTTAAAACCATCTCCAATTACTCCTAATCCCTGGGACCACAGGCAAGGTCCCTCACCATGATACATTTCAATTTGCCCTCTCTGCAAGGATGCCAGTGCCAGAAGCCACCTTTTGAAAAGGTGTCTGAAGTCACTCAACAAACAGTGCAATGTGACCAAATACAGCTATAGGACTGTTTAGGCTGGAAGTCCAATCATCAGCCTAACACTGCCAATCATGTCCCTGAGTGCCACATGTAGGCAAAGTAACTGGAATTCACTCCAGGAAAGGGTTGACAGCTTAGCTTTCCATGACTGTCATTTAGTGGCATCTGTGAGAGGCAGAGCATGGAGGAAAATTGCACATCTCGGCATCTCTCACAAGTGGGGGCTCAGTTTGCAGTCCCGAGTATCCTTTTCTCATACGAAAAGACAGGGGTGGGAAGGTGGCTCTGTGTTAATTTTTCAGGCTTCTTCTGCCCTTTCCTTGTGCTTGATTTTTCCTTTTCAGATGCAGGGCTTTGTGCTAATGAAGATTAAAACATCTGTCCAGCCTTCCTTGGTGCAGGCATAGAACAAGTCAGTCAGTGTCAGTATAGCTCTGGCTTTCCTCAGCCCTTTGTGCCGACAGCTCATGGTCTCACAGGGAAGAAGATGGGTGGCTGCTTGAAATGACCCATTTGTCTCAGCAGGCAGAAGGTGTGAGAGGCTCCTGGATGGCTACAGCACACACGTGTACCTCTTATAACAGCTCAAAGTTAAACATCCCTTTTAATAAGGATGAGACACTTACATTTGCATAAGTGTCAGCCTTAATGGACTTTAAAATGTATAAAACAGCACAGGGATCACTCCTGTACAATTGGAGAGGCTGGTGAGATGGGCTGAGAGGAGTGGTGCATGTCTCCCTGGCATGGAGGGTAGTGCTTGTGATCCTCCTCAGCACCTGCACAGGAACCGTAACAAACTGTGCTCCATAAGACACCACAGAACAGCCCTGAGCGACACAGCCTAACATGAGAAACAGCCTCCAGCATGTGCATTAAAAGAAATACCATGAAATATGGGGCTTAGACAATTTTTCAAATTAAAGAGGCTCAGTGTGTTACTGGGAGGCCGTTGGGCACTGCTGACTGCCCCTCTGTTCACATGGTTTTACTCTGAGCCCAGAGCAGCATGGTGTAAGCTTTCTTTTTCCTGGGGATGAGCCATGCTGTATTATCTGGGATGTTATCAAGGCTAAGGAGGAGTACAATTATTGTAGCCCAGCTGCTGTGTAATAATGTACTGATCATCAACACCATGTTCTGATTTTGAGCCTGAGCTTTGAGTGTGATTTGGTCTGAGTGTCCCTTGGGTAGGTTCACAGCTCACTGTCTTTTACTTAAGCTTGGGGAGGACATTCTAAGACATATCTCTTTTCTTGCTGCCCTGACTCTGTGCTGTCTTTTTTCAAACCAGAGGATGTGAGAGCCTGCAGGGAGCCATGCTGACTTTGACATGATGAACCAAGACAGGTCTCTGCAGGAACGATGTAGCTGAACTTGATGTTGGTCCTATGGCAATCCAGGATAGGAGTTTCTCTGAGAAGATGAGAAAGAGAGTATCCACTGATGGCCAAGAGGAAAGAGTCCTAATGAGATGTTTACCTAAATTATCTTAGGAAAATGTTCCCACAGAGCTGACACAATCCCTGACTGGACACTGACAGAAACCTGCCATTTTCTCCCCATGGCTACAGCTGTTCTGACCTACCACAACCTTTTTTTGGGGATCTCAGCAGGACTTGCTAATTCTGGCTCACCACTGAGCTAAAGCAGAAATGCAGTTGCTAAAAGGCTCCAGTAAATCAGAGGGTGGCCAGGGGGCTTGGATCCAATCCAGCTGCCAGCGTAGACACAGCAAATAATATATTGACCGAACTTGTCTATGTCCCTTTGCAGAGATCAGATCCTGGTTCCTGCTTCACAACTACTAACACTGCTCTGACAGAAGTGACTGATGCTGTTAGATCCCAGAGTCACAGTTCACCTCATGTGCATGACCTAGCCAATGGACTGCAGCATGGTTTTGCAGAAAACTATTTCATTGCAGCATTGCAGTATAGATTTGGTTTCAGACTCTTACATGGGAATGCTAGTGCCTCAGAAAGGTTATTTTGTAGCTGCCTTTATTTCTGTCAAAGGAGTTGTATTTTTTTTCATTGGATCTGCTCTGTAACAGCTATGATTATAAATCATATTTGATATCATTTTCCAATGCCTTAAATTTCTGCTCATCTGGCCCTTGGTTTAGCAAGCTTTGATCCCACAACACCCCTTATCCCTTTTCTTGATGTCACCAGTAGCCCCTTTAGAGCTGAGTCCAAAAGGCTAATTGAGTAAACCATAATTATTGAGAGTTTCTTCTCCCTGGTGTTAGCTGGGGACATCCCACATCAGTGATGAGTCCTCACAAAAGAAAGCTGGATAGCAGGAAGATATCTTGCTCATCGACCTGGTAGCCCCATGTGAGGTGATAGATTCCTGGTTCTATAAATGTTTTCAGGTTCAGCAGCCTGAATAGCTGCCACAGTGTAATCCAGCCCTGCCCAAGGTTCAGGTGGCCTGCACACAACTCAGCTGTGCAGACAACCCAATTTCTCCTGCAAACCTGTGAGAAGCTTTGTGTTGATGCCTAGTGGGTCCCTGAGTCAGGACCTGGTAGGACTGTCCAGCTCAGGAGTGCAGGTGGTCACTGTGGTCCCCTAACCCTGGGTGGTTCTCTGGAGCAGTTCTGCAGGAGCACGTGGGGTCATGGTGTGGCTTGGGATGTATGGATTAGGAGCCCAGGTACCAAGATTTGCCAGAGAGGTTTCCAGAGAGTCGGCAACAACCAGTCCTGGTGCTTGGTACACTTGACTTTGTGATCTGGAAATGAAAGTGCCCTTGTAACCTCTCTTCCTCAGTGACAAGGAGCAACATGGTGTGATGCTACCCTGGGATTTGTCCCCAGCTACTGCAGAGGGAAACGGAGGTAACACCTTAAGCTCTGCAGCCTTTCCATGTGGAAGGGAAAGGCTACAGAGTGAGGCTTGGAGGCTGCTGGTGGTAGGACAGATGCTGTCTTCCTGCTGTGAAACCTTGGTCAGAAGTGGAAACACACATGCCTTTTAAAAGACAGTCTGTAGGGTGGAAAAAAAAGGAGCAAAAGGACTCTCTCTCTGTCTTTCTCTCTCTCTCTGGTGGGTCTTTTTTTTTTTTTTTTTTTTTTTTTTTTTTTTTTTTTTTTTTTTTTGTCCTAAGAAGAGAAAAACAGCTGCCTCAGCCCAGTAAGGTACATTTGAAATAGTTTCGTAAGGCACCGTGGGGAGCTTCTTCTCTTTAAAAATTTTCTACAGCTAAATAAGAAAAAGTAACAAAACCTGAAACAACAGTGAGGAAGTCCAGAGACTTCTCACAAAGTTTGCTGGTGAAAGACAAGCTTTCCCTGTGGCTGAGAGGGTAACTGCTGGCCAGAACAATCATTCAAGCATCTGAGCAAAGATTTAAGCATGTGTGCATGTATGAATCCTTTGGACAGCTCTGAGTGAGGAAAAAAGCCTCACTGAAAGTGGCAGGAGGCAGTGTAGGAGTCTGTCATTAAATGCTCCCCCTTCTTTCCTTGAAAAATCAGGCCAGGCTATGTACTTCCCTCACAGATTAGAATGAAAATAATGGGTTTTCTGGTGAAGCCCACAAGTGGTGAGGGAGGCATTTTCTATACATACATGCATATTTTTATACATAAGTACACAGTGACTACATATATAAATATAGTCATATATGTATACATGTATGTATAAGAAATTTTGAACCATCTTTTTAGCAGTTTCTCTTTAATAAGATATTTTCCCCTGCTTCTTTATGCTTTTTAAAATGCTTTTGTTGCCCACTAATGCATTTTCCATCTTTTCCCCAAATCAGAGCCTGTGTGGCCAGGTCCTGTCTTTCTGCAACCAGCCCACTCAGAGCCAGAGGTAAAGAAATACAGGGCTTTGTGTATGTGAAAGATTTTCTCATTTTCCTGGATAACTGAAAATAAATAGTGATTAGATTAAAACAAACAGCTATGCACTCCTATACCCAACTACTGAGACTGGACCTGAGAAATGGAGGAGATTGCTGGTGTGGGGCTGTAGTAATCATAGCTTGGCATGATGGAGCACCCTTCAGGCAGAGAAAATAGACCCCCAGCTTGCTACGTGTTTTATTGTTCGGATCCTGTGGCGCTGTGTTGATTTAGCACAGCAGAAGAAGCTGTGTTTTCAGACGTGTGTTAGCTAAATCAATTCCCCCACTCTGGAGCACAGGCTGGTGGAGCTGAGCACAGCAGGGCTCCGTGCCCCTGGCAGCAGGTGGATGCTCAGGACAGCATGAGAGAGATGGAGGAGGCAAACACGTGAGCGTGGTGGGACTCAGGATGTAACCAGGCAAGTCGGAAACCTCTGCAGGGATTCTGGTGATGGCCATTCCCTGGCTCCTTGCCCACCTGATGAGGATCAAAAGCTGCCTTCTCCATGGCCATTTCTGTCCCTCAGAACAGCCTTCCCTGACAGGCTTTTCGTAGGGAGCATATTATGACCTTGTGGACATGACCTTTGGAGCTTAATGTTGTAGCAGGGGTTCCTTTGCTGATGAGCACAATCAAAGACACGCAAGATGAAGGGTCCCCAGCTCCTGTCTTGTGAGGTAATGGCAGGAAAGGCATCAGAAACCAAGGCGATTGGAGGAAGCTGGGAGTGGGTAATCTGAATAAATAAGAAATTCTGGGAGCAATGGAGTGACTGAAATGTTCTTGATCATCTCTTTCCCCCTTTCTCGTAACACTGCAATCTGGGCAGACTTTCACATACGTCTTTCCACACAATAGCACAATGGGGCAAGGAAAAATTCAGCATATTACTTGAAGCATTAGCAAGTGTGGAGAGAGAGCTTTTTTGAGATGGGACCAGTGGAGTTTGCAAGTTAGCTGAAAACACAATGAAAATGCACCACTTAGGGAATGTATAAATAATTCCATACATTATTCTATAGCACATCAAAACACAGAGCCAGCCTCACATGCTTCAGCAGTTTTTGCTTCTGAGTGTTTTAAATGAGCTTGAAACCCTCTCAGACGCTTTTCTTCATAGGTGAATGGCTATCCAATGTACCAACAGCAAAAATGTAATTAAACTTTAAACTCTTAAAATGCCAAGTACCACTGGGATAACACAGGGGTAAAACACAGTAATTGTTTATATTTACTCTGCGTCTAGTTACCATTTCTTTTCAGGTGTCTGCCAGAACTGCTAGCTTGGGAAAGGCAAAAAATGTAAGAATCAGTTTGTCTTTGTAAAGTCAGAACTTCAAAGTCTTCGTTGACATTCAATGTGGTGTGATCTCATTACCTGCCTGCTGAGAACAGTGCTCTACTTGACGCTGGTAATGCAGGGGGGCTTCTTTCCCATGTATTTCAAAGCCCTCCCCTTCCTCTAAAGCCCTGGTAGCACTGCATCCCATCTCAGAGGATCTGAGCATGCTGTGTGCCAGGCCTTGTGGCTGCACTTATAAAAGAGAAAAATGAGTCTCTGCCCTCTTTCTCTCAAGTCCTTTCCCAATTTCCCAGGGCCACGGCCACTTCAGAGGCATTGGAAACTCCCATGTCCTGGCATAAGACTAACATCTCTGTGCTATGTTGTCTAAGTAAGGAAGTAAGGAATAAAGTCCTTACAAGAATAAGGGCAAAGGAAAGGGTGTCTAAATTACCACAACCTGGAATTTTTTGCCAGGTCACATGACAAATCATGCTAAAAGCGTTACAATCAAGTGTGAGGCCCTGTGTCTCAAGTGTGATGCTATAGATGGACACACAAGACCTAAATAATGCTAATAAAATTTAAGGGACTTGTTTGTATTTATGAACTGACTTCAACAATATTCTCAAATCTCTGCTCTGTTTGAGAATAAATGTTGGTTACATTTCCAGTTCTAATTTTAATATGTTAACTATAAAAAAAGATGCGTGAGAGAAAAGCAAATATGAACTAAAGCCTACCTTTCTTGAGCATTGTCTTAGGAGAAGGTATGAACTTTTTTGTTCTTTGAAGGAGTTACTGTGTGTGTAACTGGCAGAGGACATGTAGGGATTTTGAGGAGGGAATTTTTCTCTTCACATTTCTTTTCTGTAGCAAAATGGACTTTACCAATAAGCCTTGGTTTCCAAGCAGAGGTGTAATGCACAGGATGCCTTTTCAACGTGGCCCCAGCCTGCTTTTGAGCAGATGTGAGTGAGTCCAATTTTCATACTAATGGGTGTGTTGAACTTAGAAAATTTCAATAGAAAACTGTGATAAACCATCTTAGTAGCAATTGTGAATCTGTGTTTTGCCAGACTGCTCCAGATTACTGACGGTTCAGGTGGCCCCACGAGCTCCCAAAAGATCTGCCTTTGCAGAGCAAGTTCTGCTTATGCTCAGATATTTCACATTGAGTACATTGCAGACTGCTACAGGATTGTATCTTTCTTTGTTTTGAGGCAGTGAAAAGGTTGTATAACAATCCACTCTAAAGATCAGGCTCGCAGTGTATTTCTGCAAACAAGATCTCTGGAGTGATCAAAAAATTGGAAAAGGTGTTTTGAAAGTTTCTGCACTTCTGCGGAGGTTTGATTAGTTCTCAAGGTGGAAGATTCCCTTCTGCATGTATACACTCCCTTACCTTGACATTTACTCTAGATCACCTCAAAGAGCTGATCACCTGGGTAAGGCAATTAAAGCAAAAATAATCCTTTTACTCCCACCCCCCCACCCCCCCCCTTTTTAAAATGGCTTGTGATAAAGCCTTGCAGTAAAGACCAGTGGAATCAGCAATATAATGTTCATAATAGGTTAATTCTGAAGAGTTTTGTGTGGGTTTTTTGTTTGTTTGTTTGTGGTTTTTGTTTGGTTTTGTTGCTGGTATTCTGTTTTGTTTGTTTTCTTTCTTCATTTTTCAGTCGCTGGAGCTCATTAAGCCACCAACACTGCAAACATCTACATCAGCCTGTCTGTCTGGCCTCCCCCAGCAGTGAGAGGGTGAGAGGTACTTCCAAGGGGGTTGTTCATGCTTTAGGGAGTGCTGCTGGTGTGAGGGATTAAACCAGCTCTGTTCCCTCAGGAGCTTCTGTATGAAATAGAAATGATAGGAAGCAAGACCTTTAGCTGTGTGGTCTGGGGACCTTAGTTTAAATTTGCTAGCAGTTTGCCTCTAGACACAATCTGCACATACTACAGAGGCTGGAGAATGTGTATCAGTAGCGCCTTTGCTTGATCACAACAAGCTTGTGGCAATTACTATTTCTAGGTGTAATCTCAGGCTATCCGTGGGGAATGGGAAGCCAATTGCTTTAGAAACCATAGCTGAATGCTGTGGCCCAGTCTTTCGTTTCCAGCTTGCCTAGATAGAGATGAAAGATGCATGTGCAAGAACAGGCTTATCTGTTCGTGAGCACTGTGCAGCAGGGCAGCCAAAAAGAGGACTGAAAACCAACCTGCAGAAAGGTGGTCAGACAGGCCAGAGAGAGCTCTTTCCTTTGAACACTAGGGAGTCTGCAAGCTTCCCATCCAGTGCCGTTTGCTATTAACAGCCAAAGAGCAAGGCAGAAGAACCTCTGCCCTCTCTCCAGGCCGGGAGGTGTTAATGGATGGGTGAGAGGAACTTGGTTTGGGGTGAGGTGAAAGGTGAGCAATGTGAGCACATCCACCAGGCCTGTTCCTGCCAGCTGCTCTGAGCCAGGCAAAGTGATATAATCACAGGGAAGGCAAATCAGGGCAAGCTTACCCTGCTCTGTTCATCCCCTGTTTTAGGGAGCTGCCAGGGCAGTGAATTTGGACTTCTTGAAAGGAGAAGGTACCTTTGAGTCAGAGAACTTGAACAGTCAGAGGCTCCTCCCTAGGAGCAATGTTCCTGTCCCAGTTCTGTCCCAGAGAAAGTAAGCTGGGAAAATGTCTAACATCTTAATGCCTGTTTTGACTTTTTCTCTAGGGTTATGGAAGAAGGAAAACCAGAAGCTCCTGTCAAAAGCCAGAACCAAAAAATGAACTAAGGTGTGAATGCCTCAGCATGCTCCCTTGGCTTTCCCAAAGGATCACATCTCCTGGGATCTCATGAATTTCTTTTTCTTTGCACCCATTTCTTTGTTTATTTCAGCTCTTCTCTGTCTTTCTACTGGAAATTACTTCTGTCTCTTTTCAAGTTTCTCAATCCTTCTTCTTCTCTTGCCCCATATTGGCTTTCTCAGGTTTTTTCTACAGACTCTCCACTTCAACCACTCTTGTCCCGGTTCTTTGAATACCTGGCTTCTCCTGCTCTCATCCCCACAACTTCTCTTCTCTAGCTTCAGTCTGTTGGAAATCCTTTCTCACCTTGCCCATGTCCTGATCAACCTTAAGCCCACCTATACAGTTTTCTTCACCTCACAGATGATGATGACTCCTTATTTCTCTTTAATTTTAGGATTCCTCTCCCACAATTCTTTTGGATTCTGTCACATCCTGAGTTCATCTTTCCTATACTGCTTCATTGCAGGGAGACTCTTTATTGATCAGCTTAGTCTTATCTTCTCAACCTCTATGTAACAGGGGCTAAATATATTCTGTGTGTAATGTGGGTTGGGTTTTGTATTACAGTGCTGCTAAAATGCTGCAGCCATCTCAGGCTCCATAAAGGTATACAGCATTATACTGTATTATGGCTTTACAGTATAATCATGTTACCCAGCAGAAAGGCTGCAAAAAGCTAACATTACACTTCTTCCTACTAGGTGGTGAATTGTGATTAGAGAACCCCATGGAAAAATTGGGTTGCTCCATTTAGTCCTGCTCTCAATTCATCAGCCTGAGAGTTAATCGTTTGCCTGCAGCCACGGCAGACTGAAATAGCACCATTTGTTCTGGCAAGTGGGCAGAGAGGACAAGGCTAACCTGCTGAGCTTCTCTCTGCCGAGTGGCTGCTGTTTGGAGATGTGGCCTGAAGTGAAGATCTGCTTGTCTGTGCTTTGAATCTAATTGTGTTTGTTGACCTTCTGACTTTTTCTGTTGTGCATCAGATCTAAACCTGGAAGCAAAGTGCTATTTTAGTAGTCAGGCAAAAGGGCTGCTTAGGTCCTACCTGTGTCTTTGTGTGTCTGGGAGTAATGATGAGTGCTATATTTTCATAAGATCACAGAATTAGTTCAAGAGGGGCATGAAAAGCTTTTAGAAATATATCTTGGTAGCATGGTATTTGGCTCTTAATTAGTTTTTGATGAGGTTTCTATAATGCAAGGCAGCACAGATCGATGTTCAGGATTGTTATCATTATAGTTCATTTCATGAGGTGAAAAGGAGGGTATCCCACTTTCTCTGTTTCTCCAGTACCTTACATTCATTTCTGTGTAGCCTTTTATTGAAAAGGACTAGGAGAGTTACTTACCTGGCTTCTAAGAATCATCCTGGGTACATCAGCAACCCATAAAATGACAAATGTATCTGGATACCCAACTTCCTAGTAGCTTTTGTGCTTTTCATCACACTCCAAAGTCTTTTAATCAGGAATGAAACCCTGAGTTGTGCCTCTCTGTGTCTCTGTGGTTTGCTTGCTATTAGGTTTGAGTGAAGCAACAAGAGAACAGGGCTGTGCCATGCTGTTAAAAATTCAGTGTAACCCTTTCAATTTTATATGGAACTTTTATGGGGGTAAGTGGAAAAAGGTTCAGACAGTTGATCTGCACCACATTTATGCCTTCTCTCTCTATAGCCTGGAAATATTGTCTTTGTTCTGCTTTTCATCACAGATGAATTGGGTCCACTTCAAGCTGTCTGTTGTTCTATATTTTCAAACCATTACTAGTAAGAAACTATCTTATAATACATCCTGTTTCAGTGAACTGTGTTTCAGAGACAGTTAAAGAACTCATGACTGTCAGTAGAAGAGATACTAATGTGCAAATGTGAATAAATACATGAATACATATATGTAAGTACATTGACAAAGGCACATATATACAAAATCAGAATTCCCATTTTCAATTCCTAATGGTACTGCTCTAATGAACATTGCTTCTGCCACATAGTTAAAAGCACAGTGGTTATTTCTGCAGGTTTTCCTCTCTCCCTGGCTTTTTTTTTTGTGTGTTCTTGTTTCCTAATTGGTCTTTTTAGTTTGTTTCTTGTCAACAGTCAGTTTCATGTTTTGTTAGCACAGCCCCTCTAATTTTTCCAGTAGTGCAGCAGGAGATAACAAAAGAGTAGCTATTCTCAGCTGGGATTTGATTTCTTGCAGTGTTGTGGACAGTACGGTAATTAAACAACACTTGCTGGTTCAGAACACTAAACACAAAGCACTCAGACAATGGGTCCATGCAGTGCCTGAACACAGCATTAAGGTATTTATCTTAGAGACATCTTCCAGGATGTGAGAGTGCAAGACTTGTTTTTGCTGATGATGAATGGATGCACCAAATGATTAATTGACTTCCTAAAGACACAGGAGGAAGAGTCACAAGCTAAACCTAGGTCTCTTAGCTGCTGAACTTTATCAGTAAGATCAAATTCCTTTCAATAGCTCATGTATTCTACATTCAAATTTAACATGTCCTCTAATTTCTGCTTGCGTGTCCATCTGATACTGCTATGATTTTGGGGTAACACGGTTTGATAACAGTAAAGAGGAGGAATCTCAGCTTCTAAAGTTTCTATGAGTTTTGTTGTTTGGCATTACAGAAATAGGAATCAGCTACTTTTAGCCAAGTGCTTTTGCACCAAAAGGCAAATTACATCTTTCATGTCCAAGGCTTTAGGCTTATATATTGTGTTCATTTGTACAAATGGAATATGTTTAGAGGATGGCAGTAGGATGAGAAAACCTTGTTGCTTAGACAGTCAAGTTTTTTGTAAGATATGAATAGATCAAGTAGCTATAAAAAGTTTGGGAAAACATTTTAAAAAAACATTGTGACCTTAATGATACTAAAATTTATATGTTGTTAATGTAGATTAATTTTTAATGAGTGCATGAAGAACCTTCATATATATCTAAAAATATAATGAACTAGTGCTTTATGGGAACTACTTAGTCGAAATTCTAAAAGGGCATGTGTGAGAAGTGATTCTTTGGGTTTTTCTTTAGTATTAGATTTCTTGAATAACAACAGCTTCTCTGCTAGTCCAAGAAATCTTTGAATATGAAACGACTAACAAGATGCTTGCAAGCTTTTGGTTTTATCAGATTATTATTTAAAAAATATTATTTATTTTTAAAATAAAGACCATTTAGATGGCTCTGATCAGTTTGGGGCTGGGACTTTCTTGGCAGAATCAAACCTAACCAAAGTAAAGAGTGTTAATTGAGTTCTGCCTAATGTCAGGCAGAATTGTTACTATTTTGTTTTACCCTCTCCTCATTCTTTCCCTCATTCAAGCCCAGTCTTTGAGCATATTGGATGCTTCTTCCTCACAATTCCCAGCTGGAGTAAGGTAGTAAGATAATCTGTTTTATATGAAAAAGGCACAAAGACATGAAACAATTTGCCAGAGATCTAAAAAGCAAAGTGGAGGAGTGAACAGCTCTGCCTACAAATCTCAGTCTCCAAGCAGGGTACAGAATATGGATGTTTGGATAGTGTTTTGATACTGCTTCAAATTGGGAGCTATTCCATTCACTGAACACGGTAAGCTTTCAGGGATGCTGGTTTCAGGTCCCAAAGACCACGTGCCCTTTTTTAGTCTGAACTGCAATTCATCACTGTTTTACTAGAAAACAAACAAACCCAAAATCTGTGGTGAACTGACAGTCTGGAGCATTTCCCTTTTCACTTGATTTCCCTTTCATATTACAAATTACTGGCATTCACAGATGATGCTGAGCTTTCTGATACCAGTTTTCTGGAAGAACATGTCTGCTTTCTCCCCCTGGCTTTGTAAGAAAGTGGCAGTGCATGAACAAGGTGAGCTTGTCTCTAGACGAGAAGATCAGGTGCAGGTGAGAGCAGTGCCAGACCTACCATGGCTCAACAAGCAGTCACTGCCCAGCTGATGTGCAGCACAGGGCTGCGAGCCCCGAGCTCAGTACATTTCCAAGCCATCCTGCTGGTTGGTTATTGACGCATTTAGCTATGCCTGTGGAAGAAGCTTACAAATGGCTCCATGACCATGGATGGTGATGGGAAGAAAGACAGTAATGCACAGAGGGGCTGTAACACAGTCTC
The DNA here is from genome assembly GCA_026261815.1 of Monarcha castaneiventris obscurior. Lineage (NCBI taxonomy): Eukaryota > Metazoa > Chordata > Aves > Passeriformes > Monarchidae > Monarcha > Monarcha castaneiventris. The sequence continues at coordinate 8,582,448 of JAMPIT010000467.1, forward strand.
AGGTAATCCACTCACGAGGCAAGGCTCCCTTTGCAAAACCAGTGTGAGTTTCTACCATTCCAAAATCAAACAGGACACGTTGGTGCAACCACCTGGATATGGTCTTGCCCTATAATACCATCATACCTCTGTTTCCTTCCTAAAATATTAACTATTGGGAATCAGCAGCAATTTCTACAAATGCCATAGGTCTGCAACAATCTGGTGTCATGCTACAATGAGACTTGTGTCTGAACAGACCTTAATTTCATGATAAAGGGGCACTGGGACTACCTGCTCTTCTGTTCTGTTGTGTCTCTTGTAAGGACACCATACTTTTTTGGAAGCTGTAGCCCAGTTGCAGTCATCAGCTCAGGCAGCAGCTGCTATGGGTGAGAACTGGTGGGCAGCAAAAGGAGGTCGTTTCAGTGAAGAGAACATCAGGAAAACAACAGACGGGTGGTCTGTGGTAGTGGTTGTGAACGTAGTGCTTTTGTATTCATGACAACCTACTCATTTGCAAAGGGCATAGAAAATCAACCAAGATCTATACCAAACAAAGAAATGATAAATTAATCAATAAAGCCATGGGCTAATCAAATGGCACCCCCCTCAATTACTCTAATAGAAAAGGAGCAATTGCTGGTTCTGGCTCCTGATTTAGAATGACAGTATTTGCAAACAGGCTTTGATTCAGACTTTAGTTAATTAAGTCAAGTGAGCTGTATGGAACAGGATTCCACTTCGGGGTTTTTTTCAGTTAATGAGATAAATGGATTCAATTTTCCAGTTTCATACACCTTTCCCAAAGACTGAATAAGAGTACATGAGTTTATACACAACTGCACATTGTAAAGGCAGGACTACAGATCACAGAAGAGTTCTGTTCCACTGCTGAAACTTACGTTTTTACACTATATAATCCCTGTCATACATCAAAATTCAGCTTCAAAACCAGAAATCTGTTTTTGTCTTGTTCTAGAAATTGTCTTCTCCAACTACTAGAAATATTTCCTAATTTCCAGATTAACAGTGTCTAAACTACCTTGTATTTAGTTCGTTCAGAAATATTTAGTTCTTTCCAAAAGCCTAGTGTCTGTGTTTGGTTTATCTTCACTTGTGTCTGATGCATAGTTGGGGATGCAATGGTGGGCATTTGTATCAGAGAGAGAATCCGCCTTTTTTGTCAAAGAGCATGCTTTGGTACCTTTCTGGTCTAAATCTTTCTCAATTTACATGTGATACTCAGAAACAATATTACTCTGTTCATCTGCCATTGTATATTCCCTTGTTCACTGTTCAACTTTTAGTACAAAAGCAATGAGAAAACTCTTATTCCAACTGATTTGAGTTGGGAAGGAAGGGGTTGTGAAAGGAAAGTATATTGGTTTAGTCTTGGGCCATTACAGTAATTTTGGGAAGGATTTTTGGGTTTAGGTACATGGGTGATCACACAAATTTCTTTGGCCTTCGTCCTCCCTGAGGAGGCAGAGCAATAGATTTGATTCCTCCAGACAAAGTCCCTGAGGGCTGCAGGACTGCCTGCAGGCCTGGGTTTGTGTATTCTGTGGGGATAGGTCACTGCAGAGGTGCTATTTGGGTACTGCAACAGACTCTGTTCTTTTATATCCTTTGAGCTCTGGGGCTCCTTTCCAACAGGCAATGGGTGCTTTTACAGAGTCATCGTCGAGGGTGCTGCCCCAGACTAACTGAAAGTGTTTCCTATTGTCTCCTCTTGTTCAGGAGACATCTAAGACTGGGAACCAGAAGCAATATTTGCCTTTCATCTTATCCAGAAACTTTGCTTCCACAAAATTTTCTGTGAGTTTTTTAGTTTTTTTTTTTTCTCTTCTGTGAGAGTGAACCTTGAGTCAAGATAATGAGCTTCAAGCATTCAAATCAGTGTGTGAGTGTTAATTAGGTCACTCTTACTAGAATGATTTATTGACCTATATTCAGTATTAGCAGACTGAAGTTTTCCTACATAGAGAAACAGTGAAAATTACCTTCATCATTCTTTGAGACATTGATAATCTTATTTTTTTTCTCTATTTTAGGTTTGCAGAGCAGATTAATAAATAATGTAATCTGAGGCTCTGATTGAGTAGTTTTTCAAGTTGTTGAGAGGCCTCAAAAGAGAAAATAAGCCTTGATTTTTAGGTTTCCAAAGCAGATTAAGAAAGATCAGCTTTTGGAGCCTGATTAACTATTTTAAGCTGAACTGGAGGGCTTTCATTGATTCCAGTAGTCACTGGATGATATTAAATATATTGTACATAGAGAAGATGGCCCAGCTACTTATGTGGGAAAAGAGCTTACAAAAGTGTCAAAAGCCAGAATCAAATATCTTTGATGTTTCACAGTGTGATGGATAGCTTGTAGAAAGAAAGTTTGGACTGAGAACTTTTATTCTCATTTTTCTTTTCTGGGTGTCAGGCTTTTTTTTCAGAAGTCTTGACACGAGGGATGGGTAAACCAAGTATTAGCAACCTTCAGATTTGTGTGTGTTTGAACATCTAATGTGCCTAGTGAGATTCTGATGTTGGTCTCTGGAGTAGCCTGCAGGCCAGATACTTTCTTGTACAGACTGGGGTGATTTTTTGATTTTTTTCCCCCTAAATCTAATGAAATACAGCACCATGCCTTTTTCAGTATGGGGGCATGAAAGTGTCATGATGCAGTCTTAGAGAAAACAAAAGGAAGTCATCTTCACAAAACGTATCCTTAGGCTGTGGAGTTCCTTGCTGCAGTTACTGTAGATGCTAGAAGTTTACATGCATGTAAAACATAAGTGGACAAATTCACTGGAAAAAAAAATCCTTTGATGGGTTTTCCCCTTTGGTTTGGGAAAACCTTTAACAGGATTTCCTGGAGGCTGGAAAAATATTTGAAGTATCATTGAATGCTTTCCATGTTCTAATATGTTACCTGAAATAGCTGGTATTGATCTGCATTGAAGGAAAATCTTGGATCAGCTAATCCACTATCATGCTGTCCTTGGCTTACACGACCATGCTTCCTGTGACTTCTTAGGCATATGGATTCATCTTCTACCTGCATGAATTTTTTTAGAGGGTTGAATTGTCACCAAATTTGGCAGGGGGTAAAATCTCAAATATAGCCAGTTTCTACATATTTTGTAAAAAGAAGAGACCTGAAAGAGGTTAAGGAGAATTTTTCTGTGTTGTCAGTGCATGATCACAGCTTTAGCTAGACAGTAGAGTCCACACAAGAGTACACTGCTATTACCGTCCTGACTTGGGAAAAACCTTCAGAGCTCACAATCTATTAGACATCAGAAAATCCATGCAAAGACAAAGCCAACCAAACAACTAAGATAATTAACTTTCATCTCAGTGTTTTCTCTGCAGAATCAAACCTGCAGAGACATCCCTGAAAGAAAATTGCCATCTTTTTCTCTGGACCTGATCCTACATGGTGGAAATGGACTCTTGGGAGAAGTGAGGTCCTCTCTCCTCCTCATGAATTCAAGGATCATTAAGCAGTCTTAGCAATGAACCAAGATTGGTCTCTGCAGAGTCTCCATGCCATAATTGTTGTATAGTTCAATTCTTTATTTAGGTCTATAGGAAAGGCTTGCAGAGAACAATCAAGCCTGAAGTCCTTGCATTGGAATACCTGAATCAATAGAAAATTTTAAAGGCTTGTTCCAGCCTATGGGTAGCAATAACAAATACATGCAAGGCCAGGCTCTGCATCCTTTGCTGCTTCTAATTTACCAGGTTCTCTGTCTGGAGTCCAGCTGAGTATGGAATCAGTCACTGTTTAGGCAGGAAGGACAGAAGCACCCCTGTAATGGACTGGCTACAAGGAGGCAAACTGGCTGCAGTCCTGGGACCCAAACCCAGGCTTGGTGTTGCTCCAGGTCCTCAACAAACAAAGCTGGGAGGATGTTCCTGTGCTAACAGCCCCTCCTGGAACTGGTGCTGCTACACTGTCCCTGCACTGTGTGAGCAGGGCTTAAAGGCCACACAGAGCAACAGGAACTTGACAATGTGTATATATTTTCTTTTTCTTTCTTTTCTTTTTTTTTTTTTAATTTTTAAATGTTTTAATTTTTTTGTTGTTTGTTTGTTTTGTTTTGTTTTGTTTTGTTTTGGTTTTGGTTTTTTTTTTTAGTAAAATCCACCATTGCCAGCCCTCCTTTATCTCCCTTCACATTCTAGTCCCACAGTTTCCGTTGTTATAAGACCAAAAGGGCATCTGAAAGTAATAAAAGCTTTTTTTTCCTCCCCTGGTGAGCTTTCTTCTACAGCATGTTGATGTTCCTGATAACTGATCATGCCTTCTTATTTATTCATGAGAGTGATTCTGGCCTACAGATGCACGCAGCTGATAGTGAGCAGCTCACTCTGGAGACATGACTGGACAAGAGCAACTCAGTGTTACACAAGGCTGGGACCATTTGCAGTGAAAACACTTCTCTGGGGAGGTTGGAAATGGTGAGAAATGTTATCTGCTCAGGATCTCTGTGTAAGTGCATATGGATTGGCATTTAGTTAAATGGAAACAGGGAAGAGAGCACTTGGCTCTTTCAACACCAGTTTACATTAGCACCAACTACTTATCATAAAGTAACACTGAATTTGAGTTCATGAACTACATGTAATTAGTTATTATGTGCAAGTGTTAATGAACACAAAGAAAATGCTAATGACTGCTAATGACTCATGGAGGAAAGGTGTGCCTGGAGGAAAATTTTGTATAAGCTCCCTTGACCTCCTGTGCTGTGGAAGGATACTGGGCTGGACACTTTTTTAAACCCAGACTGACAGTTTTTAAGTCCTCATATAACATAATGGATAATAACTTTGACCAGAAAAAAATCTATTTTCCTTTCATACATTTGTGTAATAAAGAAGGGAGAGAATGATATGGGTTGGAAAATGTGCATCAAAAAAATGGCTGAATCGTGGAAGGGTTTTGGCTCTCGAATTGGAGATGGAGTCATTTGATTTTGTTGATGCATTTCTAGCTTTTTGGCCTTTAAAAAAGTTTCTAATAAAAATCAAATCCCCAAAAGAGAACAGCAATTTCTCAGAGGTGGAAAATAACATCAAAGTAGAAATGATTTTTAGGCCTGGCATTTGTGGGATGTTTAATGATAAGTCAAACTTGCCAGAACAGAGAAAAGCTGAGCTAATGCACAACAGTCAGAGATTTTTCCCTTGACCACAGCTAATACTATCAACAAACCTGCACATTCCCTGCAAAGAGCAGATGGGAAAGCATCAGTTAATGACCATATATACAAGCTTGGGAATCTCTCTTTTGCAAAAATGCAGATAATTCAGGTGAAAATTTTTGTTCATATATATACTTATGAGTAACTATTAAGTGAAGGTCAAATTCATTGGACAGAATCGCTGCAAAGCCTCTTCTATTCACTGCATAGGGTTACTTCATTGCTGTAGCAAGAAGCCTTTCCCTCTTCCCAGTTTGGAGCTACTCAAACAGCTGAGGCATGATGGATGCAAAAATCTGGGGGTGCAATGAGTCAGCAGAAGGAAAAAATCTGAATCAAGAGATGTAGGGTTATCTGGGACAGGTCTGGCTTGTGGATGGGTAGCAGGGGATGACTTGCAGTTGGACCTGCTATTGCTCATGTGCTGTGGACCAACTGGGAGCCCTATTGGGCCCTAAGGTTCATTACCAGGTTTTGGACAAAGATGGCTAAAATCCTGCTGATCCCTCTATTGCTGGACCAGCAGAAGTGAGCAGCCAGAAGAGTTTAGCCCCTCAAAGAATTTCAGTGAGAAGCAGAATGAGAAGAAGCACAGAAAAAAAGGAAGTTGCAAGCATGAACTGGAGGAGGTGCAGAAGGACTTCTCTGAACACATTATTTTAATGCAGGGTCTGAACTGGTCCTCATATCTGGCAGTGGAGACTGTGAAGGCTCACAGAACTTCTAAACAGGGAAATGACCAGAGCAAAAGGAATATTGTGTAGATATTTAGTTTTAGTCTTAGGATTAGCTGAGATCTACCTCCTGGACCCCTCTCAGGAAACCCAGTCCTCACATGGACATACTGCATGCTAAAAAAAAATAGCATCTTTTAAAAGAGAAACCTATACAGTAAAATGAGAATGTGGAAAGGCCAGTTGTACATGTCAACTTTAAACAGAGATTTGAGGGAGGCAGAAATTATTTTTGGTCTTTCCATTAACAGTGGTTTTATCATTTTCTGTCACAATTGGGGTATGGCATTTATTAAATTAGCAACTGCTTCTGGTTTGTGTGGAGGACATACTGCTGGGCTGAGAAGCTCATTAGCAATATTTGTTGAATTCATATTTATTCCCAGAATCAATACTTGTAACATACTAATTAAATCATCTGTTTAGGACAGCCCCATGCTGTACCAGAAGGAGTCCGTTCCCATCACGACACATGCAATACAGCATTTAGTTCCCATTATTATTAATGAGCACTGCAGGCTTAATTCCTGATGTGAGTCTCTGAGCAGGCATGCACAGCCTCATCCGTCTGCTGAATGTTTTAAGCAGTGCTTTTTCCAGCACTCAGGATGCATTAACCCTCCTGGTGCCTTGCTTTGGGGTTCTGAACAGACTCCAACAGCAACTCCAAAACCACTGAAGCGCCCTTCATTATCTTGGTGAACTTTGAAGGAGGGTGCAGGGGCCTTTACAAGGAGCCCAAAGGGATGAGTTGGATACAGTGGACCTATGGAGGTGCAGGGAAGAGCAAGAGCATCCAAATTTCCTCACACTCCTGGAGGCCAAGTCATTTAAGGAGGAAGGTAGTGCTTCTAACTATTGGTTGTCTTGGCCTTATGCTAAAATGATAATGCTTTTAATGATTCCCTGTTCTCAGTATTCTTCATTGTATCATGAAACATTTTATGACTTTAATTTCTCTAATTGTGCTAGGATACAACTTTCTGCCCTGGAATTTGGCTGCTGAGCTCAGTCTTTCCTCAAGGGAAGAAGATGCTCACTGGTGTCTGTAAGTCCCAGCTTGCAGCTGCAGTTCCCTTTCAAGACAGAGATTTCTGCAACACTTCTGCCAAACCCTGACCAGCAATCACAAGAAAGAGGTTCGATTTTCAGAGGTTATTAATTCATCAGCTCCAATGGCCCTCTTGCTGAAATCCAGGAAGCAGAGCCAAGTCTCTGCTGTAATTGGCAGAGTTTGGGTGTGTGTGGGAATTGCTGTTGACTTGGTGCTTTCTTCTCCCACTCCAGTTCCTTGTTTCCATTTTGCCTTTGTCAAAGCGGTGGGGGGGGGACTATCTCTTCTTTATGGAATTTTGGATTTCACAGCTGAAAATTACTGCAGCGGGGATAAGTGGCCTCTCACTCTAGGATTTGTGGCAGCTTCAAGCTTTCACTCATTATTGAAGCAATATAAATTCTCTGCCATGACTAGACATTATTTGACAGTGGGACAATTTATGTTATAAAAGAAAATGCACGTGGTTGTCACTGTGCTCATTAATCCCTCTTCTCCATCACTCTGTTTCTCTCATATGCTCAAACAGGCTCTTTGGGGCTTCACTCACTCTGGGACTTTGTGGAAATGGCTGAGGCTCTGTGTGTCTGGCAGATTCATTCCTCTGAGCTCAGGAGAAACCATGTCCTGCTGGAGGTGCTTGGGCCAGGCAGAAAGTCTGAGCTGTACAGATGTGGAAATGGGTGCCCAGAGAGCCAAGGGATGGCACTTTGATGGTCACAATAGGTCTGAGAAATACTGACTGGGATGATGGTGGTGCTGCACGGCACGTGTGGGAGATGGGGACATGGTGGGACTGGCTGGAGGAGGAGATGTATGACTCGCAGGGTCTGTGAAATGGTGAGTTTCTGCTTAGACTAAGCATAGTGCAGGCAAGATATCTCCAGTGTTATCAGAGGGATGCAGTTTCTGTTCTCCAGTTGGCCCACTTTAAATCAAGAGTAACTTTAGGGAATAAAGTATGGGCTGTGCTGATGTACCAATTGCAAAATCCATGACTTTTGAGTGATGGGTTAGCAAATTCAGAGTTAGAAAATGGTTAGAAAGAGAAAATGCTTAGAAAGATGGTTAGAAAATTCAGAGTTAAGATTTTTCATTCTGTCTTTGTGCAGATTGCTAGAAAATTGGGAAAACTAGAAACTCAGCCAGAAGGAATATAAATACTCAGTGTTTTGTTTGTTTTGGCTTGTGCAGTGCCTTTATTCAGGGGTGTTTGTGTGTGTGTGCCCCCAAAACCTGTTCTGTGTTAAACCCAAAATCTACTGTTCTCTGGGGAATTAGATCACTGCCTTTGATTAACCAGTGTGACTATCTGTCATGAGCCCAGCAAAGGAGCTATGGGCACCTGGCCATATTCTCTCCTGGGATTGCTGGGATTTCTATGCAGTTCATCCTGAAGATCTCATTTCACTATGATGAAGGCATATGAGGGAATGAGTGCATTTTTGGCCTGTTTCACCTTGCTTTCACTGGTTGCTTTTTCAAATTCCATCCTATTCTTCCTCTTCCTCTCCTTTCACTTAATTCTCAATATTAAAAAACCTCAAACCAGCCCTGCCTGATGCAATTTGAGGCAAGACCAGCACATTTTATTAAGCACTGCAAAACACTTAGTGGCACGAGGGTTTTCATGTGTAATCAGATGCAGCAATTGGCTTGATTGCAATTGCTTCTGGGTCTGTTGCACAGAAGCACCTGATTAGATTTTAGCAGTGCTGCCAATTCCAGAGGAGCTTTCAGCCTCGCGACGTGAAGGGGCCTGGGGGAAATCATGGACCTCATTCTTAGTGCTGCCACCTGGAGAAGGGAGAGAAACCCTTGTTGGGTGGGAAAACCAGATGAATTTCCAGGTCCTCTGCCTGCCCAGTTTAACACTGGGAAATGCTTCCTTGTTCTTCCTTCAGTTTCCCAGTGGTTTTGGACAACTTTATGCCAGGCACCCCCTCCTTGACTGCAGAGCACTATGGACTGTTGTGTAGTGTTTCTCCTCTGCTGTCACACCCACACCTTAGAGAGGTGGATGAGCACTGCCAGGCAAGGAGGGACCCTTTTCCTGACTCTTTCCCTTTGTGTGGATGGGTAGTAGGCAGCAGTGTCCACCCAAATGGACAAGCAAGCAGAGGTGGCAGCATGGTGGCATCGGGGAGCAGTCAAGGCTGGAGATGCCTGTGTAGCTTTATGGCTCGGGCAGTGCTGTCTGTTCTGTCCACAGTAACAAAACACAGGGGATGTTGCACATCTCCTCTGGCTCCTCAAAGCGAGTCTCTTCTTGATCTCGGTAGATCTGGAGCTCTTCAGCTCAGATGAGAGGTGAGCCCTTGAGAGGGTGTAGTGCTGCTCCCAGACGTGGTGGATCGGGTGCTGCTGCACCGTGCAAGTGCCCAGGAGTGGGGCTGTGGCAGGAACATGCCCCCCTCCCAGGCCACTCTGGGGACTTCTGAGACACAGGGCCAGTGGTGGATGCAGTCATTTCATCTGGAGAGTGGGAGAAGTTTTTGAAAAGGTGTTTTTTGGCTGTGATGAAAATCAAATTTTTGTTGAATGCTTTTGCTCTGGAAAATCCCAATTCTGAACTATCAGATTGATGAATAGTGACATCTTTGATCTAAACAAATGCTGATGTTCTTGGCATTTGTGAAATGTCAGTGCAAAGCTAAAATCCTCTTATTTGACTCTTCTTGACTAAAAAAAATAGATCATCAAGTTGAAACAAAGTTTTCCTGTGAAAAATATCACCTGTAATTAAAAGAAAAAAGCAGACTCTTTTCTTTCACAAAGGAAGTACTTTATGAAAATAATTCAACCCACTGTAGGGTGCTAAATTCAGTATTCTTCACATCACACACCACCCCACATGTTATTTGAGGGAGCACAACTTCAACATCATACTCTTTATTGCCCTGGTGAAGATATTTTAAAAACCCCAGATTTATACAGGTGAAATGCTCTGAAAATCACCCACCTTCTGGCTGTTTCCAGTTTGATGTTCAGAAATGCCCTGTGGCTCTGGAAGCTCTTGATGATTTCCAGCCACTGAGTCCCACTCTGGGAGCTCATACCTGCCCCTGCCAGAGAAACTGATGAGAATTTTGCCTGAAGAAAGTTTGCAGCATTGGACTTGCTCCAATTTGTTTTCCATCAAGTATAACAAAGTGCTTATTTACTTTTTTTTCACTTTGCCCAGCCTGGACAATTAAACCCCTGAGTCATTTTGCTTTTATTTCAAATCAGTTTTATTCCCTGGTTCACTGACTTGCCCAGAGTTTTATAGCACTTAGATACCAGAAGGGAAAAATGGCATTAAAACCCCTGAAGATGTTGAAATTCATATGCTTGAATTTACAGTGCTGCAGGGGCTGTCCATTAATTTGATGAATTCCTTGATTTCTCTGTGTATATGTGTGTGTGTTCTTATTAGTATTTTTAGCAGCAATGGGATATACTAACAGTTGTTCACCTCTGGAGAATAGAGCTGTGTGGAACAGCAGAGGCAGCTGAGCACATGGGCAGCCCTGAACCTGGGACTGCAGAGGAGCCCTGGCTGAGATAAGATGGCAGAAGTGTTTGTGGGGAAATAGTTGCCCACATTTAGCACTGAGGGTCTGCCTAAGGCAGGTGAGATATACATCTCATTCACACCAACAGAAATAAGTGAGAGCAAATGAAAAGCTTTTTTGGGCTGGGAACACTTTTCCTTATACTGCATTTAGCACCTGGTGATCACAAGCATGGCAAAGATTCATACTTTCCCCACCAGCCAGCTGCAGATCTAAGGATTCCACCTCTTTCTTTCCATGGCTGGCACCACTTTCAGCACAAAGTTCTGTTATGTTCAACTAGTTAGATTTTAAAGCTTTCAACCTGAGAAGAGCTTGCCAGAGACAGGCACATAGATGGATGACAGAAGACAAGGATGGATTATGTTCTCACAGCCTTATAAAGCAAAAGCATTTCCAAACAGTTGCAATTAGTTGATTTCTAAGCATTTCCCATGGAAACTGAAGAGATGCTTTGAAATTCTGCATATGTGGTTACTGTAGGGCACACGGGACCTTTTACTTTGCCTCCTTTCACAGGTGCTTAGGAAGTAGCTAAACTGTGAACCTTGGGACAACTGTGAATAACTTTCAGCTTTCACAGCTGGAGATAAGACTCAGAAATGAACCCTTCCTGATAGGAAGCAAATGGCAATAAAATATTCCTCTATCTTTATTTTTTTTTCAAAATCCCATATGTATGTTGCTTTTGCTTGGTTTGCCAGTCTGGACCTAGAAATCCTGTTTGAGGTTTGGCCCTTTCAATCCTCCTTACAGAAAGCAGAGGCATTTGTGATAGGGATGAGAGCCAGCTTTCCATCTTTGGAGAAATCAGGTGCTAACTTAAATATAGCCATGTATTAATCTCCAGAGCACCTGGGGCCTCAGTATTAGGTTTCTTTTAGTTTCATCAGTTATGCATTTAAATAAATACTCTGAGGGGATGCAGTGCCCTGGGCCCAAATGTTGTTCAAACTCTGAACTTGTGTAGTAGCTGCAGGGGCAGACAGGATCAGCAGAGACAGGCAAGGATCCTGGGAGTCAGTACCGCGCATAAAAATAGGGAGCTGTCATGGCATATCTGAAGCTTATTCATTCCTAGGAGTTATCCCTCCTCTTCCTCTCCTAGGTGACTTTCCATGTGACACTGAGTGGGCAAAAGAGTCTGGAGGCAATTCTGGTTCCTTGTAGCTAAAACTGATGCTGCTGTGAGACATCCATGGACACATCCTTCATCACAGCTGGATTTTCAAGACAGCAATTTTTCCCCTCACATGTTGACAACCATTTTTGGGGGGAATTTTAGACAGTGCCCCAAGTCAGTTTGATTCAGGCCACAATTTTAAGGTTAATTCAGTACAACTTGTTATTGGAAAGGACAGACTTCCAAACCAACCCAATACCCTGGAGAAGAAATAACCTTTGCACCCCCAAAGCCCTGGAACCTGAACTCTGGGGAAGCAAAGAGTGGCATCAGGCTGTTGTGCCATGTCAGGCAATTGCTGGGTGCCACAAACATAGCTTCTGTCACCAGCCTCAGCAACAGAGCTGAAAGGCAGGTCAACTCCCTGTGCAACAATGCTCCCACGCCAAAGGATTTTTCTCTACCTCAGGAGGAATATTTCTTCTGCCTCTCAGGAAGAAGCCATGCTGTATCCACAGAGTATTCTTGACCTTTTGACAAAAAGCAAAGAGATGAATCTTGGAGCATGGACTTGCTGTGCTGCATCAAGGACTAAGCAAACAGTCTCTCTCAGGGGAGACACAGCAGCTTCCAAAGCAATCCATACAACACAGCCATTCCCAGTAACTTTGTATTTGCAGCCCACTGCCTGCCCAGGTTACAAAACAGTGGCTAGTTCTTTCTTCCTGTGATTTTTAGAGAGCTTTGGCTCTAATTCCTTGCTGTGAGCATAGCATTGTAAGTATCTTGGTGAAAGATGGGTCTACAAACTACTCCCTCTGCAGTGTGAGACACTTCATTAACTGCAAGGGAAAGACAGGGATTGTACAGGAGAGATGAGGGGCAGGTCTGTGTTTTACTGATGGGATTGCAATTAGCAGCTTCAGCTGTCTGTAGGAAGAGAGCTTGGCAAGTTGGGATGTTTTCAGGGCTTGGCATTAGGAGGAAAAAAGCAAGAGAGAGGAAAAAAAAGGGAAGAAAAGGGAGAAGTCCAGGTCACCAGTATAATAGAAGAGAACATAAAGTCAGCATTTTCCATCTCGTTGTTATACAAGTCTTGTCTGTGCCTGACAGACAGTCTATGCTGCTCCACAACAGAAGTGACCCATATTACTTCTTTATTGTTTAAACAAAGATAGTTGCCAATTAAAATACCTTGAGTTTATTTCAGCACTTTGCACTCTGGGAGCCTCATTGATTGGAAGGGAAGTCTCCTCTGCTGTGAAGCTATATACTCCTTTCATGTACATCCTACTTGTCCAGCTTTTGTTAGGAAATGTGTCAAATCACAGATATCAGATGTATAGCAGAGACTCAATAGATCATCTAATCCTATCCCTCCACCTCAGAAGCTGTTCCAGGACGATATTTTTCTACATGGTTCATAAAACAGTTCTGCAAGAGTCATTGCACTTTCCTGAGCTACCTAGTTCCTAATTCTCCTGACATCTAATTTAAATCTCCATTGCTGCAGTTTACACCCACTGTTTTTGCTCTGTCTCTAATGGGTAAAGGGGATGTTATAGCACAGAGCTGGGCAGCTGTTGGGTGAACAGTCTCCTTTTCAAAGCAGATCTAGTTCTAAAGTCAAAGCAAGAGGCTTTCTCTCCCTGAGTGACAACTGTTAACTTATTTGATTACCATTAATGAGATCTCCTCTGTCCTCTAAGTAGTTTGGCATCCACTGTTTGAATATTCTTCTTAGGTCACATTTGTCAGTCTGTGTTTCCCGGTCTCTTCTGTGTTATTAGTCACAGCTGTACATCTGAGAGCTGTTCTCAGACATGTGTGTGCACCCATAGACAGCTAATTTTGGTGACTAGATGAAGAACACCAGAAGTCTTTCCTTGGCAAAATGATTCAGTAAAGTGAACTTAATTCTGCAAGCCGAGAGTAGCAGACTGAGTTGTGCAATGAGAAGTGCAATGAAACATTAAGGGCAAAATGCTATCCAGCCACCAGAAGCAGTTGTATGTTGTACTATGACAGATGTAACAACGTTATTGATATGGCAACAGAGCCTGTGCTGGGCTTTAACCATTTCAGCAGTCCCTGGTGAAGGGAAGGGTCTCTCAAGTCTCTTCTCAGAGAACATTGGCCTGCTTGTCTGGCTGGCATCACTGTGGCTTTGAGCACCAGTGTGATTTTAACCTGCTGTCTCACTCAGCTCTTCAGCACCCCTATGCTTGCTGATAATGTGACTTTGAGGAAATAGACTGTGAGCAGGAAGGAGCTGGAGCCTTTTGCAGGATCACTGACAGGTTGCACTTTGGGCCCTGGCTGTGAGCAACGGGGATCACTTTTACACATTGACTGACATGGCTTTTCAGGTATCTTGATGGGCAGGAGAATTGGCCCATAGTAATCTGGCTGAACACAGCTCTGAAAACACAAGACAAAGAAGCAAGGAAGTCAAACTGCAGTGCTAGTTTATTTATGTAGGAGTCAGCTTATCTGTAAGAGCTTCCTTGCCCCAGTGTGGCCCAGGAACCATGCTACAATGCAACTACTTCTAAAAGATAACATCATTTTAACATCTGCATGTTTGTAGTGTGGAGGAAACCCAGATACAGATCAGGCTCCTTTGTGTCAAGTGCTGGAGAAACACAGAGAAGGGAATTCAGTGATTACCAACTAAGCATACAAAAAGGATAATAGAACGATACAGGTGAACTTAATACAATGAAGATATAAATCTTGCAAAGCAATGAAAGCTACTTAATGTTTACATAGTTTTGGGGAGCTGCTATGGCACAGGATTGTTGTAAGAAGGACTCAAGGAAGGAAGATAAAGCAGCTGCCATAAATTTAGCATTCTAGTAGCTGCTAGATTGTATTTGTCACAGTTAAATCTTAGATTTTAAACAAGCTCAGACTCACGTAGAGTTACAATGCCAATAGTATGTGGGCTGGTGTTGTCATGTCTCATTGGACAGCTATGTTTACTTTTATTTTACTTCTTATGTTGTTACTGGAAAGTGATCAGGACAGGGATATTCTGCCTGTAGCTAGTTCTGGGTCTCTTAGAGCATATAGAACATTCCTGGAATGGGAACTAAGAAAATAAAGTTGATTAGCAGTTGGCTTGAATCATTGCAGGGGTTCATATGCTGCCATTGGAATGTGCTTAGACCCCTGCAAACCGAAAGAAGTTGAAAAATCACCAGTGTAGACTGAATAAGCAGGAAAGAGTTGAACTTCCTGTTTTCATTTTCCCCAGCAGATGTTTGGTCGTTGAGGCACGAGGGCACTAGGTGCTGGAAGAGGCATTTATGGATGACCTGCTGTCCCGTATGGGTGCCTCTGGGGGTGCCACCAAGCTGTGCTGGAGGTGCAGCAGCTGCTGTGTCACCGTGGGGTGCTGGGGGTAATGGCTGTCATTTGCTGGATGGGTGGCAGTCACGATGGTCCTCTGCTCAGTCACCACCTGGTCCCTGCCACATGCCATGGAGGTTGATATAAATCAAACCCTTCCTGCAGTGGGGGCCTTGGGAAAACAAATGGATGTTTTCAAGTACAAGAAAGGAAGTGTCAGAGATGCAGCCCTGACAGGCTGGCAGTGAGCTGGGGGGTTGTTGTGCTGCTTGAGCTGAATGCTGAAGGAAGTCATGAACACATGAGAACATCTCTGATAGCATTGCAAGAGTAATCCAAGGCTAGAGCAAGACAAAGGACACATCTTCCCTTATTGTTTATGTGAGCTTTGGGCTGAAATAACAGCTAGGGAAGAGACATACTCTGCCTCTGAAGACATGCAGGCCACATGCCACCCAAGAAAGCAGCTTGTAGTGAACAACCATTTACAGGCTTCCAACAGACAGGAGACCTTCAGGGCCAGAGAACTCCTATTAAATGGCTCATTTTGAACTGGTGAACCTTGACAAGCAGGTGGATCAAAAGGTATCCTTGGTATCCTTCTTCCTTTTTGCTGATGGTCTAGATTTGCTTCTTGTTTGTTAAATGTATCCTCAAAGTGTGTCTGCATAGTTAAGGTTAGTCTTTTGGAGCTGGTCTCAGGGGTGGACAAACAGAAAACCAATCCATAGTATTGGATGTTCACACCCCTTGGCAAATTCAGGGCAGACATGGGTTCTTCTGCCCAGGACTGAGCAGGACATCCAGAACCTTTTTCTTAGAATGAAAAATAAAAGTGATAAGGAAGAGTTCTCTATGGAGTGCATTCTTCTGGACTCCCATTTTTCTGTGTGATGTCTGCTGCCTGAAAACAGAATGCAAAGATTGTCTCATCCCATCCCTGGTGGGAGCTTAGTCAGAATAGTCAGTGACTCTGTTCTGGATATTTCTACAAACACTAACAAAAGGGACAGGTAAAGGTGGTTCAACAGCAATCAGAACTACATTCATTTTTGTACACTCTGTAAAAAAAACCAAAACAAGACAACAAAATAAAGAAGAAAAATGTAATTTCTATTTTGATATCTGGATTATTAAAGTTCCCCAGTGTAAATCATTCATGAAGCATTAATTTTTATGCCGGTCAAGGAAAATTAAGTGGCCTAATCACAGTACATGTTCACCACTTCAGGAACTGCAGAGCTTTTCCTGTATTTGGTTGGAGGCTATTCCATTTGGCTGGATTCTTTTGACACTGCTTTGCCTGTGTGTGCAATTAAAAGACTTTTTTTTTATTAACCAGTTTTTACATTACACTCAGCGGCCCCGTCACACAACTAAATGACCCGTTTAACAAGCATGATAAAATCCTCATTAGGGCCTATTATAGGATTTAGTGGAATCTTCCTGCTTCACTACAGCACAAGCCTAATCTAATTAACTCTGCCACTTAATTCTCTCCCTCCCTCTTCTTGCTGTTTATTGGGCTTTTTGTGGAAAACAGATCCAAGGAACACAATTAACGTAATTTATCCTGGAAAATCCCCAAACATTAGCAAGCTACAAATGTAATTGGAAAAGGCCTCACAGAGTTCATGCATACTAGGCAATTACTCCAAAACTACAGCACTGCATATTGTCATGTTACTTCTTATTATACTTTCCCAAGATGAGCAAGGAGGTAATTCTAACAAGTGCATTCAAAGCCGTAATTAAGGGTCATCTTTGGGTTTGAACAGCTTTCATGTTTAATCGAGGAAAAATGTGTGCCTTCAGGAATGAAGCATTTTGCTAGGATGTGCAAAATGTAAAGGAACTGAATGTTCTGTTCTTGAGTTCATTGGTATAAATGACTCTGCTCTTCAGAACTGAGGATGTGGACAGTTGTTGGGACGCCTAGTTAGATACCTATAAGGTGAGGCTGGTGTCTGGATGAAAAACTTCTGACACTTCTGTGTTAAAATAGGTGTAAATGTGGCTTTTATGAGATTGTGGTCCAAGATGCATGTGGGAGAGTGGTCAAGAGGTGGGTAATGGTGTAGAAACATACAGGTCTTGTCTAGATCTTCATTTTAGTTTAATTTCTAGTGCCTGTATGTTTGTAAAAATGAAAGAGAAGCCAAATTAATTTCTTTTAGATGGAAAAAAGGAGACAGGCACAAAGGATTGCCCAAATCATCCCTTGCTTAGAGAGAGTTGATTTTATGTGTATTTGCAAATAAACCATGTGTGGACCTTGACTTCCACCTCCTGGAAGAAATTAGGCAAATCCCTTGGCTAAACTGAGCTGCAGTCAAGAGTGACAAGCAAATAATTGAAGCATTGGATGAAGCAGAATTCAGTCCACATCTCCCATCTTTCTCTGAAATGACAGAGGGGAATTTTTTAGTCTTGTATGGATTTGGTCTCTTTTGAAGTTGTCAAATCAGGGCAAGCTGCCTTTTGGGCAATGTGCTTTCATGCCACTCTGAGTACCAGGTGGAATTATCTCATTTGCATTATGTAGGCAGTTAGACAAGATGACATGACGTTCCCTTGGAATTTTCAGTACTAGATGGTATTAATCTTTCTTATTAACTTGGGCCTTGGTTTTTGGAAGCTTGACTCCCAGGGAAGTTCAAATCTGATTTCCTTGAATGTAGAAAGCTTTTGAAAAATTAGACATAGTTGCTGCCGTTCCTTCTGGAAACTCTACTTTTGGTCCATCTTCTTTAGCACAGCTTCCTCTGAGAGCAAGAATTTGTAAGGATGTAACCTGAGGATAATCAGACACTGAAACTCTAGTGGAAAGGATCAGAAACCAAGGCTGAGGTACACAATAGCCTCCTTACACAGGAGCAAGGGAGTTATTGTGTCTAAGCCAAATTCTTCAATGAATCAATGCATTTTGAATAATAATAATAATTATCCATGTGGTGAAGAAAACCCTTAATTAGTTTGCAATGATCTGAGAGGCATGGTGTGCCCACACACAGCTGCTCTGGCATGTGTGGATCAAATCAACAAGAATGTCTCAAGCATTTTTTAATATTTTTTGGGAGACCTGATGTCTAAAAAATGCAATTAGCAGCAGGCAAGATGCACTGCATATTGCCTGGCTTTGTGGAATCTCTGCTGATGTGGAGAAGGATTGCTCCTATCAGTTCTCACAAACCATGTCAGGACAGTGAGCGAGGTTTGACAGTCTGGCACAGAAGAGGTTGATACCCTGGGGGCAGGTCACAGACACATCCCACTGCCTGGAGTTAAGCTCTGTCCTCCCCACTGATCGTCCTCCTGAGCATGTAGCACTGAGTTTGCCCTGGCTTGCTGTTTTGTAGGCATGCACCAGTCAGAGCAGGCATTTTGGGGCCAAAGAAAGTCCCAGCTTATGTGCCCAGCGGTAGGTAAGGCTAGGTGACCTCCAGAGGTCCCATCCCACCAACATTTCTCTGATCCTGTGTCTCTATTTTTTTGCTAAGTAAGCTCCATAACAATAAAATTGATGTGTCAATTTATTATCCTTGGAATGGGTTTAAATAAGTTGAAAGAAAAAAATGCTTTGATATTTAAAACAGTTAATTCACTCCATAAAAGCAGGGTTTTTTTGACTTCCAGCTTTGTTTTCTTTTTCAGGTTAAGTAAAATACTGGTATGATTTCATATTGCAATGAGGCCACTGAAAATACAGTTGTGGTAAGCCAATAGAATCTGATAACCTGAGTACTTTTGTGAAGTCATACTTGCTGCATTTACCTAATTAATAATTATGTTAATTAGGCTTTTAAAGATAAAAATAAAAGCCACCTTGAGTGGTTTCCTAGGAGCTGCTGTTCATCTTATTTCTACTGTACTGGGGCTGGAAATAAGAGAAAGCTTCCTGTCATTAGGTTGATTTCAGCAATAAAGGAAACTGGCTCATATTTTGTTTGTTTGTTTTTTCCCTGTGCAAAGACAATTCCCTGTGATAACTTCGTGTGAGACTACTAAACAAACAGCTTAATAAAGAAAAGGAATTGGAAGCTTCCTTCAATGATGAAATGGATCTGCATTCACAGTCACCCTGGGATGGAGCATCATGGAGGAAAAACACACCAAAGGATGTGTAAGTACTAAACTACGGCAGCTTCATGCTCTGCAATGTGGTGCTGTTTGTTACCAGTGAGCAGGTGTGCTCACAATGTGATCATACCCTGGCTCATGCCAGGCCAAAAAATGTCCCAGTAATTCTTGCTGGAGTCATCTCTGAAGTGAGAAAGGAAGATGTCCTGGTTTATTATGGGTATGACTGTAGAAAAAAGTCCCAAACAACACCATATCCACAGCTGGGCTCAGCAGGAGTGGGGTTTGCTGTCTCTCTGAAGTGCATTGCCTGCTTGGTAATTACAACTTGGATTTTGAGTTGGAGGGTTCCAAGGCAGTGTGATCCGAGTGCTTGGGCAGGGATCTTCTCAGCAAGGAATGAAACTGCCGTACCAGAACAGTAAGGAAAACACAGAAGCTGCAAGTAAAACATTCTTGTCCTCCATTCACTGAGAAAAATTTTCTTGCCATCCCAAGCAAATCCCACTCTGCAAGTATTGTGGTAGGCATCAGGTGTGTGTGAGCAACCTGAGCAATGTGCTCTGGTGGAAGGTGTCCCTGCCTGTGGCAGGGGATTTGGAATGAGATCATCTTTAAGTTCCCTTCTGACCCAAATCATTCAGTGAGTCTACTAATCCACCTGCAATTGGTGGATGCCTCTTTGAAAGGGGGTGGTCTCTGGGCTTTCTGGGATTTCATCAGAAGTCAGCTTTAGACTGCTCCAGAGCAATTGGTACAGGAAGGCCCTGGAATAACTACAAAAAATGAATGGGGCAGCAAACTCACTGACAGCTGGCATCAATGACCACCTTTAGATAAGCACAACCACAAAGCCCTCAAGAGAGCTGATGGTTGCTTCTTTGGCAGAATTTCAAATCTCATTCCAAACTTTCCTCTTTTTGCTGGGAACACAGAACCATTCAGGTTTCAAATACAAGCGGAGCATAAGGAGTTACTGGAAACCAGTTTGCCATTTGCTGGTAGACACAGCAGTGTGATGTGATGTGATCAGCCTCTGCTGGGAGCATCACATCAGACAGCTGTGCTGGAGTGGAAGCTTTGGCTCCAGCAGGGCTGGCCTGTGGTTTGTGGATCTAGATGAGTCAGCTTGGAGACGCTGGCCATTAACACGGGCACAGGCGAATGATGTCCACACTGGGAGTAACATTGCCTTCAGCTTGGAAGGCTGAACAGATGGAAACACTTGGAGCTAATGTTGTCAGAGCATGCAAGCTCTAAGGGGGTCATTTCCAGATTGTTTAATGCCTTTTAGTCTTCTGGTCTGACTGTTTCTTAATTCAGAAGGTCAAAAACCCCCTGCTGTAACTATCTGTTCTGATATTTGGTGTTCGGTAGGCCAGACTGCTTCAATGTATTGACTCTTGTTTCATCAACAGCTTGACTGGAAAAGCTGTCCAGTCTTGATTCCAGGTCTCCCAGTGATAGAAAATCATCACAAGTGCAGGCACTCATAGCTCTTAATTACCAGAACTGTTATGTGTTTCATTCTTGTTATCTCACTGCAGTCACCATTTGTGGGATTGTTTTTGTAGCAGCCTACTGACTTGAAGAGTGCGTCAGCCAAGTATTGTTTCCTGGATAATTACTGGAAGGAAGACAGTAGCTGTTGCCTTGGCCATCTCAGCTCTGAAGGCTGACAGCTTCTGTCTCAGGTGGCAGGACTGAAGGAGGGCAATTTAGCTGTATGAATGAAATTAAGGGAGACACGGGAAACAAATCTACTGAGAGTCATGTCTGCCCCTAAAAGGCAGGAGCCGATGGTCAGGTCTTAATATTTGCAAAAGCACGGACAGCTGTCTGATGAAAATGGGTCGTGATTTGTTGTTGTAACTGGAGGGTAAATAAGTGAGCTCTTGTTCATACACACCAATTTCTGCCATGCTGACTCAGCTGGGTCTGTAGTTTTCTGTGGGGGTACCTGACGGTCAGCAGGCTTTAAAGACCACGCTGTTTTGGAGGACTCTGTGAGTATGTTTGAGGGAAGGCAGCTGTTTGTGGAGGCACTCAAGGTAAACCAATTCCCTGTAAAGAAAATGAGGACTGGTCTCCTCTGGTCTCATTTGCTGAAGAGCACAGAGCTTTTTTGGTCCTACAGACTTGACATGACAAGACATTCCTCCACTGTGGAATCTCTTTGTTCTTTTTCTACTTCATTTTATGGAAAGAAAGCTGATCTAATAAGGAATTCCATTTTAACTTATCACCCCAACACTGGTCTGATTAATGTTTTTGATTTAAGCCTTCAGAGTGTTTCAGTTTTCGTGACAGCTTTTTGGTCTTCTGTTTGCCAGCATTATAGTGGGGAATGACTCATATTCTCTGCACTGTGGAGGAGGGAATGTGCAAGGTTTTGTTCCCACTGGCGGACTGTGGAACACACAGTAATTTGAAGTTCTGTTTCCCAAAGCAAGAGAAGGCTCAGGCACTAGAAAAAATGGCCAGTCAATTTTTCTGCTTAAAAATTAGCTTTTAAAAAATAAATGTACCAGTTTTCTGGGGAAAAATAGTTTTTGAAAAAAATGTGAGTACCATGAAGACTGATTTTTTTGTAAGTTAGCAATATATCTGTGGAACCTCCAGGCAGCTGTAGTTCAAACCTTGTTTCCTCCTAAGAGAAACGAGTTCAACTACACTTCCCATGATGCCAAGTAGTGGAACAGCAAGAGCTCTTGAAAACTTGCAATGAAAGGCTCAACAGTTTCCCTGGTTATTGAAGTAGGTGCAGCCACTATACCGCTGGGGTACTCCATAAGACGCAGCTAGCTAAATCTTGCATTCTGTTTCTGAGCTGAAAAGTGCTGTTTCCTTGCCAGAACCACAGTTGGGAAGTGTGACTAGGTCAAGGGAAGGCACTTCTAATGGTTTTAAACAAGTTGCCTTGAGTACCAGTAATGCTGTGATGGCAAGAACTTGCTCCAGGCATTTGCTGCTTCTCAGCATGGGGGACAAGAGCCACCAGAGCTGGAAGGTTGCTCTGTGCATGGCCTGTCCCATGCTGGGCTCTTTGCTGGCTGGGACAGGGCATGAGAGTGCTGAGGCTGTGGCTCTCTGCTGGGGAGGCTGCTCTGGATGATCCTCTTTGAGACAGCCCAGAATCGTGGCTACTCCATCTCCTCCACACCTCAGAATGTGACCTCCCTGCCCCTCTCAGTTTGCTGCCCTACTTGACTATTGCTTGACTTTGCTGGAGCTCAGCCTTTCCCAGGATCCAGCCTGGGCTGCAAAAAGCCAGCCAGTTGACATGGACACTCACACACACCAGGAAAATGTCACTCACCTCTCTCTCTACAGCCCAGCAATATAGATGTATCCTTGGTGAACTTGCAAATCAAATTGAATTTCTTTCTCCTGCTCAAGGAATAAGGAGATTTTGTTGTTAACTGACAGGTGCCACTTTGAATTTCAGTGGTGAAGCTCAAAATGGCTTGTATGTAGGTCAAGCATGGATTACTCCATTTACAAACGTGATTTGGAAGAATCTCTTATCAGAAAGCTTTCCTGCATTTTGAGGTATATGTAGGCATTGCCATAGGCTAAAATGAATCAAAATGTTGCCAGAAACAGTGTGAATAAGGTGTCTAGTCTCTGTTTCATAACTGCAAATGATTTTTAGTTTAAAAAGAAGGAAGAGGCTTAAATGTTTTAAATGTGTTCTTCAGTCCTTGTAAAACTTCTTCAGTGTAGTGGGCCTCTGTGAATTTTAACTCCCTCAGAAAGAAATGAGCAGCAGCTTTTTAATCTATCCAAGCATGAGGGAGACATATGGAAGATAGAGACTGTTTTGGTGGAGGAGTATCTTTTACTGAGTGCTGTTACAAGGACAGGTCCTGGAATGAGAAGATGATGGGAGAAGGGGAAATAGTGATTTTACTTCATATAAAAAAAGAATTTGTTCATAAAAAAAGAACATTTTCAGAATCATCCAAGAGATTCAGGAGCTTGAGTCTCACCAATCTCCTGTTGGGTATAGATGCTGGAGCTGCACAGACATTTTTGAGGGTCTGAGCACAGATGGTGAATAACAACATGAAAGGATGTGAGGGGCTTTTTATGCATGAAAGCTTGCCTATTTTTTTTTTTTTTGTTAGCTTTATGAGTTGGTCTAGTAATTCATTACATTGAGTTAGTCTTCCTGAAAACTGTATTTGCTGAGGTACAGCATCACATTACTAAAACTTGCAACTACATCCAGTATGCACTGTTTCTTGTCCTGGGACATTGTACCACTCTTTAACTGGAAGCACAGATGAGTACTGGGATGGATAACATTAAAACATTGTAAATTTATGGACTTGAAAATACTTAAGGACAAATGGGACAAACCTCTCAATGGAGATGAACTGTCTGTTCTGTCCACTTGGCCAAGGGGATGGAGCAAACCCTATGAGTCTCCTTTCAGCCATGAATTTTTAGGATCCTACCTGAATTTCTAGGATCCTAGCTGAATGCCCTTGGGTTATGTGTTAAGTCCTGTAATATCTGCCTTGTGAATTCTACTTTTTCCTTCACTTGCTATGGGAAAGAGTGCCATGAGAAGAAGCATGCTTCTTATGAGCTTCACCTTGCTTTTTATTGCTTCAATCACCCCATGTCCCTTTTGGGGAAAGCAGACTGAAAACACATACCTGGCACTCTCCAAAAAACTTTGAAATTGTTCTTGGTCTTGTGGGAGTCTGAGACAATTCTTGTTTCTTACACAGATGAGATTTACAGCAGAGACATGACTGTGGCAGTGGAAAGCCTGAGACCTCTCTTCCCTGCTGAGAATCTGTTCTTTCTACTGTTCAAGGCTTTTTGTGCTTCGTGTCTTCAGCAGCAACTGAAATAAAGGCAATAAAACTTCGTGGGATGTGTGAAATGTGGGATTTGTAAAGCTAAGTCTGTGTGGGAGAAACACTGTTTTAAAACATTAGGTTTGATTTTCTGAGTGCACGGGATATCAGGGTCCCAGTCACCATCAAATATGTCCAGATGGAGATATTGGGATCCAGCTGTCATTTCACTCATTAGTGTTACTACTAAGTGACATTTCAATAAGCCATTCTGGATCCAACTTCAAAGTATGGAGACAAAAATTAAAATGAAAGAAAAAGATTAACTCTGTATGTATGAAGCTATTTACCCTTACTTATGTTTGTTTATTGCTCTTGGCAAAAATGCTCCTCAGTTGTTAAATTCATAGCTCATAGTGTCAGAGAATTATTAGATTTGAGTGGATCACTGTTGTCATCCACTTAGACTTCCCACACTCCAGAATCCAAGCATTATGGCCGCTTTGCCTAGTTTGAATTCCAGATGTGAAATGTGCAACACGACTGATTTGAAAAGCTCTTCCACCCATTGCAGAGCTGTAATTTCACTCCCAGTTTATCAACTGACAATAGACAAAAATGCTCATTTTCAATTTGAGGAGCTCTGTGTTGTATCAAATTAGTGGGAAGATTTGGGTTTTACTTACAAAGGCAGTGAAGGGAAGTTAACCTCAGAGAGGCTGTGAACCTTTGCAAAACCAAATTGTGTGAACAAGCAGCTGCCCAAATTGTAAGAGGCCTCTGATGAAACTTCATTAAATAAGAAAGGTTTTTTATGTCTGTGAGTAGGAAAAGAAACTTGAAACTCATGAGGTTTGATTCAGCCAAAACGTATTAGGCTGCAATCCAATGTCTTCTTCCAGTATTTGATGTCATTGAGCAGAACAGAGGAAGAAGTATAATTAAAAAGGAATCAGGACAATTAAAATGAAGAAAAAGCTCCCTCTGTTCACAGAGACAGTGGCAAAAGCAGATGATTAGGTTATTTTTGAGGTTCATTTTGGATTGTCAAAGTGAGATGAGCTCTTGTGAAAGCCTTGCTCTGATTTCTAGTTTTGAGTTGTTTTTCTCGTTTCATCCAATCTTTCTTTGCAGTTGATATGGAAATGTTTTTTTTGAAGCATCCATTATTCCATATCATCCATGAAAACAACTTGATGCATTTTACCAAAGAAATCACTTCCGTAGCTTCCATTTTGCAGAAGGAAAAAAGTGTGAACATTGACTTCAGAAAGAAGTGAAGCCAAATTTTACGGGCCCTATGAAAATACAGAAATCATCAAGAAGTTCCACTGTGCTTAGTTAGAGTTAGATTTGTTCACACTGGATCAGTGTGATGTTGATTCTGTGAGTGAAGATGGAGAGCATCTTGCCTCTAAAAACGGCACTGCCTTGGCAGTGTGATGAGACAGGATTGAAGGGGGCATCTGAGTTACAATGTGTCACGTCCAATCCCATTTTCTACATTGGTTGGATCAATCCAATGAAGCTTAGAAATAGTCTTAAAACAAAGCCTGGGAAATCAGAATTTTTTTGAGTGGAGTAATTAATAGACACATGGATTTTTAAGATCATTAGAGCAGACTTTCCAGCATTCTGTTCAACTCAGGCTGCAGAGTTTTTCCTGCTTTCTCCTCAAACATGCTGAAATAGATCAAAGTTCTTTTCTTCCCAGTCAAAAACCTACAGTACTAGAACAAGCTAGAGAATTTACCATTTAAATGTTAACTCAAATAGAACATTTTTTTTCCTGTGAGATGTGGGAAACTGTTGAAATTCTAGACAGGAAAAAACCCAGACATCTCAGAGAATAAAAACTTATGGAAGGATTTTAACACTGGGTAGGAAGATCTTCCCACCAACAGAGATGTGGAAATACCAGCATGTAGTTATGTATTCAGTTGAATAAAAAGGAAATTACTTCACATGGCAATGTCCAGACATGCAGATGAAGGAGACATATGGAAATCAAAAAATGTTATGAGATTCACCAGAACACATCTTCAGAAGAAGCAACAGCACAGACAATAGATGGACTAGACAGAAAGAGCAGCAAATAACACAGAGGAGTGGAGTTGCCTAGTTTTTGCCCGGAAACTGTAGTAGGGAAAGGAAGAAAGAAATTCAGTCAATCAAGTTTCTGTAACCTTGACTTTAGGATATGAAGAGATGGAGGAATCGTGACTTCTTTTGATTTGTAAGTGCTCTAACAGCCATAAACATGGCTTAAAATGTTCCCTTTGCATCTCTTTGGAATTTTCTTGTTTCTGAATTAATTTTACTTTCTCAACTGATGCAAAAATCACATCAATTCCATTCCATTCCAAGCTTGAGCCAACCAAAATGAGTCACAAGTCAGTGTCAGACAAACCATGAAAAAATCATTGCTCACGCATCTCCTGTCTCAGCCTGTCTACTTCAAGACCAAGAGAAAGAGAGAGACAGAAGTACACTGAAAGGAGAATTCACATTGGAGGCAACCAGTGACACTGAGCCTTTATGTAATGTTGTGTCAGAGTCAGAACAGTGGAAAGAAATGTGAGTGAGTTAGACAGGACTTCAAACAAAATATTGGGAAAAAAATCCCAATGCACAAAGAGTCGTTGACTTTCAGATAGGGTAGACTGTTTCAAGAGAGCAAAACTTTCTAGGGTGCATCATAATCATTGGTTGATATGAGAAGAAGCACAGCAGCCACTACTGAGAATAAGAGCAAACCAAGAAAATGAAACTGGCAGGAGAAGCTGTGGAAGCTGCAAGGAGGTCTCCAAGCCTGCAAGGCAGAGCAGTGGAGTGGCAGAGCGTGGGGAGTGCTGAGGCTGAGGGAATGTTCACACAGGTAATCTGTGCTGCAGTACAGGGAAATAAGGAGCAAACTTGTTGTATTGCTAAATCCAAGGAAAGAAACTTAGAGGATGCTTCACAGAGCACATATACACATATGAGATGTACTTTTGGGCTGTGTATGATAGGGGAAAGTGCAATGATTCACACAGTTTAGGAGAATTGCCTTCTGCTGTCTTGACATGAAAAGTTTCAGAATGGGGCTGAGAACTCTGAAAAATAGTTGGAAAGTCTTCAGTTTTGAAGGTCTGACATGATGCCAGTACTTCTGACCTTGTTTTTACCAAGCATCCCCTGCTGAGCAAATTCTAGCCTGGATCTTTAAAGCGTGACAGTCACGTAATTCCTGCTGTTCCTGATGGAGATATTCTGCTGCCTGTCTGAAGGCAGCTTGCTATCTCTGTCCTGTTTCCAGTGGCATTTAGATAAACTGGTGCTGGGCTCTGCAATGGCCCAGAAGGTATAGACAGAGCCTACAGCAATCGCACTTGAGTACCTTCCCTCACTAATCTGTGTACTTTTGTTACATATCCAAAGTTAGGTGTAGCTGAGTTTGGCCCTTTATAAACCACCTGGAGAGCAATACTTCCTTCTTTGGAAAAATTTTTCCTTTTTGTATATGTGACTTTTTCCAGGCAGTTTCCTGTCTGTGAATTATCTCATAACACTTCTGAGTGTTTGCCAAGGAGCGGCTTGCCTTGAGACATTTTTACCTGCTTGTTTGTTCTTTCTGGACAGCTCCTATTAAATTAAACCATATATTCATTCATACAGACAACATCCCAGTAACCAGGTCAATACACACTAGTCATAAATTATTACAGAATGGGTCCAAATCCATCACTGAGGCATCCATTGATTATCTATACAGCTACTCTCTGTAAGTGAACACTTTGTATGCAAGGTCACTGTAGAATCCAGCTATTTTTAAAAGGCCGTTAATAGCAACACGGAAGCAGGCTTTGATTGAACTGGAAGTGTAATTTTCAATTAAGAGCCTTCACTCAGTCTTCCTTCCATTAGGGTCTAATTAGATTTCAGGAAGACACGAAGTTTCAGACGCTTCAGCCGTGCAGCCTCTCCATTAGCTGACACCATATGCTTTGCGGTTTCCTTTGTGAAGTCCCGATTAATTTTCCAATGTTAATTTTAACTCTAGCTGAGATGCTTCAACAGGGACCTGATTAATGGACTAGCTGTAACCAGCCCAGCCCTGCTTCTTTCTGCCATCAGTTATACAGTAATGAGATTAGTGAACATCAGACTGATAAGTTTTTTTCTCTACTACTCTGGGAAATGCATATATTTCATTTGGACTGTGGAAGGAAAGGAAGAGTTTCACTAGTTTGTCACCTGGATTAGCTTGCTAGGCTACAGACCCTCTCCTGGCCTACTCCTTCCTGCAGCACATTGTTTCTCTGTGATACCCATAGTATCCACACAAACCGTGGACCTGTAAATACACCTTGGACAGTAATTTTAAAATAAATTTTCATGCTTTCTGTTCCATCCTCTTCCAAATGCTTTTTTTGATCCAGAGATTGATGATTTGGTAGAACACATCCAATGTGAAGTCACAAACTTCATCTAGTCTGATATTTTTTCAGCTGAAACAAAATCTTCTGGGGCTGTGGTTGCTAATACAAATTGAACAAGTTCTTGTCAGTACTTCCAACAAATGTTCATTTGTGTAGAGGTCAATCATAGTAAAAAAATGGACATGTGTGGTCAAAGAAGCATTTGCTGGAGACCCACCTCATGTTGTGTGTGGTCAAAGAAGCATTAGTTGGAGACCCACCTCATGTTGTGTGTGGTCAAAGAAGCATTAGCTGGAGACCCACCTCATGTTGGTGATGAGAGGTGCAAGAGAGTTGTGCGCATTGGAAGGGTTTTGCAACACAGACAGTGTAAATCAATTTTGAATGAGGACCAATTTTTGTCGGGCACACACCAGATATCACAAATTAGATCTCTGGATGATGCTCTTTTTCACGGCTGTCAAACTGTGGGATTTGCACTGCTGTTCAAGCAGCTCTATTCGATGGATATTCAGGTATGCCAAGGTATGGAAAAAGGGTGTGACATAGGCAGATGGGTGATGGGACACCCACCAAACAGGTAATCTTTGACAGATTTTGCAATCAGTAGAATATATATAACATATTTCTAGCAGTTCTACTTGCTGTTTGTATTTCAGCCCAAATTGCATTAGCTCCTCAGCATAAACCTGAATGATCTGCAGTAAATAAAGAATAAAGTTAGGTAACTTTTGGCTTAGAAATAATCAAATCCACCACTGAAGTAAAGTCTAGTACAGTGATTTTCAGTCTGAGGATCTTGCCCATGACCCACAGGGAGAAGAGCTGCAGCAGGGCTCTGTCTGGGAGGTGCTATTGTGCTTCCATAGCTTGTGCTGGTGTGAAGGACCATAAGATCACCCAGGTTGTGCATCAAGTCCATCTTTATGACATTCAGATCCTGAACTGCTGCCTCAGACACACTTGGGAGATAAACACAGACCTTCTGTATTTAGGGGATTCCTCCCAATCTCCTTCTTATTTCTCTGTGTGGTTTTGGCTGCCAGGCTTTCCTTTAAAACAAGACACTGCAGTAATATCTTATTGACTAGGTTTTATAGGAAAAGAAAGAGTTGTAATAACTTTTTATTGACATTGTTCTTCCACAGGGACATAGAAATAAATCACCAGCCTTCAGGAGTCAGAATTCTCTCATGCTTTCTGGGCCTGCAGTCCATGTTTTTCACAGCAGGAACTACCCAACACAGAATCATAAAATATTCTGAATTGAAAGGCACCCACAAGGATCATCTGGCTATTTGCTGTCAACAAACTCCCTCACCAAATATGGTTAAAATGAGCCCAAAGGATGGAAGGTTGCTGGGTTTGTCACTGACAATAGGATAGACCAGTAGTGCTTGAGAACTGAGGCGCTCTCTCTGGCAACCACGAAGCTAAAAAAGGGTTAAGCAATGAGATATCCCACACAGAGAACCTAAATCCAATGTAAAACTTCATGAATTTTTTTTCCATTTGATTTTACCTCTTTGCAATGTGAATCCTGTAAGGAATAAAGGAGCTGAGGGAGGGAAGAGCGGATTATATCTTTTGGGTATAAATCAGATAAAGAGAATGATTAACAAGAGTAGGTTTTTGCTACAGTATTTTAAGAACTCTGTCAATAACCTCCCTCCTTCCTCCCTTTCCCAGCCTCGAAGCAAGGGCCTAAAATTAGATAGCTGATTAAGGAGAGCTGCAGGGCGAACTAAATACATCAATCCTGCTTGTAATGAGGAACATGGCTACATTTGTGCAATGATGAACCTCGGGGCCAGGGGTGGCTGGGTACTGAATGTTTTCTGTATTGATCGTCTCGTGCAGCCGTTACTTCCCAGCGTTTCTGAATGGCTGAAGCTGATCACAGGAGCTCTGGGAAAGGAGGCCGCTGGGGACTGAAGTGGGAAAGTTTTTTGTTTTTTTTTTTTTTTCTCCCAGGGTGAAAGAGACTGAGCAGCTTTCTAGACTCTAACTTGCTTGCCAGCAAAATGGGCTGACTCATGCCCATTTCCCCTTTTACCTCTCACCAAGAAATGTGTAGCAAAACCACACTGAAAGGTTCACCTTGCCCTAGCAAGCCTTTACACAGTTTTTTACCCTTAAAGCTGCATCTTATGGTCCTTTTTAAAGACTAATGGCCCATTTCATGTGCCAGATGAAGAGCTTTTATTAGACAAAGAGCAAAGTGTGTCCTGCATCCCAGGACCAGAAATCCACCAGAGGGAGAAAAAGCCTATAAGCAAGAGGAAATAAAGTTCTACTAAACAATTTGATTTATAAATTAAATTAAACTAAATAATATTATTGCATACGCCAAACAAACCAAATCTATTCTAGTCTCTAGGCCAGCTCCAGAACTGCCATTTCTCTTGTAAGCAGAAACCCCTCTACTGAAGCTCTCCTTATGCTCCAATACAGCTCAGTCACATCTAGCAAAACATTTTAGGAAAGGCCTGTGGACTCTCCTGGGATTTATAACCCTAAAGGATGATTGGAAGGTCAAGCTAGTGCCAAAATATGGACTTGTAATCCTTTTAATTATCCACTTCAGCTTCTGCCTTAACATCACAGACTTTCTTTGCTTAGAGTTTGTAGTTCCTGAGAGAAATTTCACGGCTCGAGCTGAGCAATCCCTTCTGACTTAAGCCAGGAGACCAGCCTTCATCTGCCCATGTTCCTGGGCAGAGCAGGAAGCTGTTCCAAAACAGATTGTCCCATGATCACCCAAATAATGCTTAAGGAGAGAGCTGTAGGTTTATGCCACCTATGGGCTCTGTTCCCAGAATTAGACCCAAAGTATTTATCTTGCCTCTTTCATTTTCTGCTCTGCTGTTTGTGGGGAGCAGTTGTTCCAGCAGACAACAGCACAAATACAGCTAGAGAAGAGGAATTTCTCAGCCTTTTCTGAGGGTTGAAGACTCTGTGATACTGAAAAGTCATCTAAGAAGGGAAAGGTACGTCCGTATAAAATGGTTGCTGCCATTTGGTTGTTTAATTTTGTCACTGTGCTTGGAAGTTGCAATGGTGGGTAATCAAATAAGCTGCTCCTGGACATGAGTTTGACACAGCAAAACATCTCAACATGCCAGTAGATCCCAAGTGAGAAGACATAAGATCTAGGCTAAGAAAGATCCCCTTTCACATTCCCATCTCTTGCAGAATACTTACCATCACTTCAAATTCAAGGCTGAAAGCCATTGAAATATCTGCTTTCTTCAAGAGAAAGGGCATCTACTTTTTTATGCTTTCAGGCTCTAAGTGTCAGGAGCATATTTGCCCCCTTTGCTTGCTTTCCACCACTCCTGACTCTTGTGGTTTAAATCAGTACTCAGGGAGGAAATAGGGAGAATTTCTTTGAGATTAAAAGGCTCTGTGAAGAGTAGCAAGGGGGAAAGAAAAAAAGATGTGTGCTTCAGTTTAGTAGTTAGTGATTTGTGTCCTTTTCACTCTTCTGTCACCAAAGGAAAGAGAAGGGAAAAAAAGAAAAGAAAAAGAAGAGCTAACAAAGGAGAAAGTGCACTGATCTGTCAGCTTAGACTTAAAGCTTGAGGAAGGAATTTAGCATTCTGCACAATTGCTTCCTTCTTAGTTCTTATTGCTGTAGTTGCTTCTCCACTTGCTAATTCATCTTAATTATAGAATATTTGGACAGCTCAGAACAAAGTTCTCTGTTGACGGTGCTTGAACAAAAGAAAGTATTTGGGCTTATGAACAGGCTCTGTGCTGAGGAACTCTAATTGGCTTTCTGTGACCGACAGTGCTACAGATTACCCAAGAGGGGCCGGTGGTGTGCCTGGATTTTGCAGTTTTCCTTGATCTGTCTGTTCTCTCACTGTTCTCCCATATTCTGCTACCCTCTCTGTCTCCTTGCATCTTGTCCCTCCTACAGGGTAAAGCAACAGGGGTAAAAAGGTTCGGGTACATGGAGGGTTTTAACCGGATATTTAGAAAACAGTGGAGGGTGTCTTATTCCTGAAGAAACCCATATGCAGCTCTGCTTGATCCTGGAAACAGGGTATTAACAGCAATACATTAATAATATTGATAGTTTTAGTAGCTTGATTGCTACAGAAATAAGGTCTCAAGTAAGATGACATTTATGACTGGAAAGCTAAACGATTTTCACCTTGGATCCACAGAGAAACACTAGAAGGCCAAATGGTGGGTCAGGCTCAGATCACTATGGCTACAGAGCTGAGAAGGAGCACAATCCAATGCCAAGAAGCAATAGAGCTTCTCTTGATCTCAGTGGATATTTTGTCCCTTTGCTGGTGATGATGCTCTCTGCATAGGGATGAGATGCCCTCTGCTTTGGGCTTGTCCATTTTCCTTGAAGCCACATGGTTACCCTACAGACAAGTGGGAACTATTCTATTTTAAAGAGGTTATTATCTCCCAGGACAACCAAAGTGAAATTGCCACTCTCCTTGGAAATAAGCAGTGGTGCTTGAATGCCGTGCTATTCTAATGCATCTCAGTCCTGCTGGGAGTGACCTTCCAGAAACTTCTTTTCCCTGCAAGAGATCTCACCCCCAAAGCCATCCCATTTTCTGCTGCCTATCTATGCAGACCAGAAAGGAGGTTTTATTTAGGTAGCTCTCTCTTTGCACTTTAGGCCAATTATTTTTTTTTGTGTGAAGAGCACAGGGAGGTCTCTTTCAGCATAAGAGGATGCCTCTAGATTGTTTTGAATGGCAGAAAACAAATGATATGGTTTATTAAAGAGGAGAATATTTCAAGGACAAGGGGTCTAAAACATAGCCTGCTGCTTTATGTTATAATATGGAAAAATTTGTATTATAGTTTGTATACCACTCTCCATCTCTCTCCTAAGATCTTTGTATTAATGTGAAAGAGTTACACCTTTTTCAATCATAATAAATCCCAGAGACAGCCATGAAATGGAGTCCATTCACTCTGCAACGCCCAGCTCTGTTGTTTCCTGTTTCTCCAACGGGTTGGGCAGCTGATTATGCTCCTCAGCATTCATAGCCACACTGAGAGCAGGCAGAGGAAGGCCCTCCTTGACTTCCCCTAGTCACCGACACGCGCCTGTGATAAAAAGTCAACCAGAGCAGAGGGTAGCCTGCTCACTCCTCTGTTACTCAGATAAGATGCTGTTAATATTAATCCCTTTATCACTGAAATTGGAATTTTATTTTAGCAAACACAAAATCAGAAGCAGACAGTTTCAAACCTTACTGAAAGTCTAAGGAAGTTGTGCAACTTTAGGATCCCCTTGAAATTCCAGCCTATGAAAGCAGAAAGCACTGCTATTAAATTGGGCAGTCTCTTTTGGCACTGCCAAAGAATAATGTAACTTATGCTGGAAGTGTGGATGGAAAAATGTTTCTAGGACATAACTTTGTCCAAGGAGTACCAACTTCTGTAGTAAAAAATGCAGGAGGAAGGGACAGTGACACATCACCTCACTCAGATGCATCCTCAGGGCAGAATCAGGTTTACCCAAACCACTGCTGAGAGATGTTAGTCTATTTTGGGCTGTGCCAGCTTTTTCCTGATGTCTCTTAAATCCTCCTTGCTTGCTTTTAAGTCAATACCTTCTTATATCTATAGTAGACATGCATTTATTTATTTATGACTCACTCTGCCTCTACCTTCAGTGCATGTAAAATCTTCTATTCCAATTCCCCTCTTTTTCAGTCATTGGACTTAAATCACTTAATTTCTTTCAGTCTTTCCAATTAAGTCGACTTTTTAGATGTCTGCTGACCCTTTTTGTTCTGCTGATAATTATTTTCAGTCAGCTAGATTACATCTTTCTCAAAGAACAGGTTCCAAACCTGGAGGCAACACTGCAGCAGGGCAGAGAAGGAACATTTCACACCTTTGTCCTACAGCAATCCTGTATTAACAGGTGCAAAGTCTGGTGCTTTTTTTATTGTGTAACAACACAACAACAGGATCCCAGGGCTCCACAGCATTCTTTGGAATGTTGAGAACCAGGAGTAAACACAACATGCAGTATTTATTTGCACAAGTACTTTTTTCTTCACTTTTATTATTATTTTTTTTTAATCCTGAGTGAATTAAAGAGGGCCATATATTTTTAGGTCATAATGCTCATATTCCCATAGGAGACTGTGAGAGAGAGACAACTTGATGTCTGGTTCAGGCCTGTTTTTATCTCTAGACCCAGCAGTAGTTCAAGTGCTGTCAACAAAGCACTTCGTATTAGAATTTTGTATGTGTGTGCACATTCAAAACGTGTGTGTGTGTGTGTGTAAAGTGCAAAGGAGGAGTTCAATACGATACGAAATAGATCAGTATAGATTAATAATATCAAAATAATACATAACTAGATAAAATACTTGAAAATATTGTAAAGGACTTTGAACTTTCTCTTATGTGACCCTTTCCATACTCAACCCAAGTCACCATTTGCCCATCTGCAAGTTTGGAGGCCAGCAACCTCCCCACCAAGGGCTGCTGTGCAGGCATACAAATGCATGGGAACTCTTTAGTGAGTCAATAAAAGACATGCATATATAAATTATCAATATATAGAATTATCAATATATAGAAATATCTGAATGTGTATGAAATTTTGCTACGAGCTGCAATGTTTTTATAGATACTATTTTTTCCACTAATGTTTAGAGATCCCATAAAGCAGAAACTGGGCTGGCTATGAAGAGGTGTGAGTAGGAGAGTTACCATGAGCAAGATAATAGCCATTTTTCTGTTTTCCACTTTATGATAGCTAAATATTGCTGTCTTGCTGGTATTAATAAAAAACAAGCAATAGTGTAGCTGTGTATGCTACTGTTCTCATAAACCTTGGTTGCAGGATACCACAATGCAGGTCACTGTTAGGGCAGACCAGCAAAGAAAGATTTCAATGATGTTTATAAAGTTTGGGAGGGACTGGATTCACATGTTCTTAGGGTAAGGGTTGCCCATGACTGTATAACACTTTGATCCATATTGAGATGAAAGAAAGGATGGGTAAGGAAGACAATAAGGAGAGGAAGTGTCCTCAAAAGGAAAATACATATAATCAAGTTTTGCTGAGACAGGTGGAGAGCCCAATAAAGCCTGTGCTGTCTGAACCACAGAAGATCTATGAGAGGCTGCAGAAAGAGGGAGGATGGGAGTGACCTTTGGAAACCCCAGTGAATGCAGTGGCTCAGCAGCAGCTCCTTTTCACCAGATTGCCTCAAGAACATTTTCCTACCTTGCCTTTACTTTTCTTTGAAGTGAGGCACTGTCAGGATTGCTTGTACTTTCTGTTTTCAGCTGTCACCCAGTCCTTCTGCAGTCAGAACTGAATTTATCAGCCCTATCATGAAGGTGCAGCAACTGAAATAACTGCAAATAGGAAAGGCTTTGAGTGCTGAGGCAAACAGCTCTGTCTGGATGGGCTCTCCTGAGAAACAGCATTCAGATACAACCAGTAAGAATTAGGAAGCTACTGACGGGATACTTTTTCAGGAAAATGTATCTTTCTTCCTCTTTTTGGCTTGGTTTGTGGCAGTTGGAAATGGATGGATGGATGGATGGATGGATGGATGGATGGATGGATGGATGGATGGATGGATGGATGGATGGATGGATGGGATGGTGCTGTACTCACC
Source organism: Monarcha castaneiventris obscurior (assembly GCA_026261815.1). Taxonomy (NCBI): domain Eukaryota; kingdom Metazoa; phylum Chordata; class Aves; order Passeriformes; family Monarchidae; genus Monarcha; species Monarcha castaneiventris. The sequence goes on from JAMPIT010000467.1 coordinate 8,618,404, forward strand.
TTCCCTGTGATCTGGCTCAGGATAACAGTGAAGGGAAGTACCTGCTGCAATGGCTACTTTGTCAGCAGCACCACTGGGGTGGGTTACCCTGAGCCACAGCTCAAGGGATTGCTGCGGTCCTGTTTTAGGTCTCCTGGAACTTGAACCTCCAAGTCTGGGGTGTAGGAGCAGAAGGAAAGCTGTACCCTGCAGCCCTGTACTCTGTTAATTCCAGCACCTTGCTGGGGAAACCCCTGCAAGAGGAGCTCCCTTAGGTTAAGGTGCCATGAGTAATTTACTGTGGGGATTTCTGTGTGCTAAAACCTTTTTGGTACCAGACTTTGGCCATGTTGTTATGCTGAGGAAATGTTTAAATGCAGAAGTCAAACCTGCTGGCTGGATTTTCAGGGGAGATGGCTGCAACAGCTGAAGAGGCTTCTTCCCCTTGAGCACCTCCCCTACTAGATGATCAACTGATTTTTTCTTTTTTAGCTTTGACATTTCAGGAGACTGGAAGCTCAGCAGAAACCTTGCAACTGCCCTTTCTCTTTTGGAACTCCCACCAAGGAGGGAGGGCCAAATAGCAACCCCAGCCATGCTTGGTTGCAGGGTAAAGTGCAGTGACATGGACACACACCTCCTGTTCTCCCTGTTGGTCTGGGCTTCCGTGTCAACATTTTACAATGCTCCATTTATTGGCAGCAAAGCTCAGTGAGGTATTTATTAAGGTTTTTTGTGGGGCAATGGCAAACTTCTTTTGAATGTCACTGCTGAAAGTGAGGAAATGAGAACAGGTGGCAAAACAATCCCCTCAATATATTTATTGCACCACTTGGCTGATAAGGAGCATCCCCAGCTTTACAGCAGCTGCAGCTGGCCTGCAGATGTTGGCCTCTCAGAGGGACCCACTGGCTACCTGCTCCAAGTTGCTTTTGCCAGGAGCTGGCTTGAAACAGAGATGCTGATGGCTCCAGTGGGATGGAGGCTTTCTCCTGATGGACACCTGGCCAAACCCAGCTCAGCAGGGAGTGATCAGAAATTATTCATGCTGCAGTCCAGTCAGATGGGTGCAAAATTGTGAGCGACACTGCTGATGTCAGTAGTTATTCAGAGGTAACTATGGAGCAGGGAAGAAAGCAGGGATTTGCCTGCCAGTCCTGTTTTTCCTCTGAAGTAGCACTGCTCAGGCAGGTCTGTGTGAAGCAGACTGCTCTCCTCCTACTCCTTCATACTCACTCATTTAAAGCTCTTCAGCTGAGGCTCGGAAAGTGCTGTACATTATACAAATAAGTAGTTGTGAGGAGATGTAAACAGAGCTGAGAAATGCTTTACTGCAGCAGCTTTTTATTCTCAACATTTTTGGGGATGCAACCAACAGTCCTTTGCTGGTGGATAGGCCAAGATACAGCACTGATTAAACCTTCTGCAGGCACAGGAATTTTTCTGGTTCCCTCACTTTAATGCAATTTAACAAGATGAAAAAATATTTAATAAACCGTATCTGTAAGTGTCTGCCTGAACAGCAATAAATGGAAACTTTTCCAGGACCCATTTGGTGAAAGCAGGGCACTTGAGCTGTATCTCAGATTATAAACTTATTACACATTTACTATTTTCCTCCTGGAACGAGCCCAGCTCTGTGAACCTCATGCTGTGCAGAGGGTCCCATTATGAACTGTGTGAAACCAGCAAAACAAAACCATCTTCAATTGTTTTTTTTCAATACTTTTGTGAATCCTGTTAGCCATGAAATGCCTTGCATTTACTGCATACTGTGGCAATAAATACAAGGTGAAGTGAAAGGATGTAGATTATTAAACTATACTCCTTAATGGATTTGATATCATCTAATGTCTAAATCATGCAGCATTGCTGAGATATGAACAGCACTTCTTGATACAGCAGAGCCCTTTAAATTGAGGGCTTGATGAAGGAAAAGTCCCTCTATGGTAATACCTATTCAGTGTCTGACAGCATAATGCCCCATTATAATGGTAGGACACACATCTTCCTTCCCTCTATGGAGCTGTGATTACCATCCTGGACTGAACTGAAGTGGGCTTCAATAATTTGGACATTGCTTGCTCCTGCTGTGTTTTTCTGCTTTTAAATTGGAGTAATTTGTTGCAAATCTCTCCTACTCTTGCTGTCAGAATCCTCACATCAGAGGAGTGGCTAATTGACAGGGGAGCTGATCTAAGAAATAGTAATAGAAATGGTCCTTGAAGAAGCCAGCAAATGTTTACCTTTTTGGTTTAAAAGCAAATCTTAACCATATTAGAAAAAGGGAAGGTTGTAATTGTAAAATATTTTTCTGAAATAAATCTTCAGGGGTGTGGGTAATGAAATGAAAAACTGTCTTTAGAAATAAAATAGGTTAGACTTAGCATTCCATGCTGAAACCCAGGTGGGGAAGGACTGCCAGGACTATGTGCTGCTTGCCTACACTGTTAAATCCAGGGAGGGCTCATGTGACCCAGGAAGCTTTTATGCAAGGAAAACCTGATGGGATGGTCCACTTCCTTTAAGCCCTGGGGATCTTGTCCTTGTCACTCCCACCCCATGGCAGAGAAGGAGCTGCTCCAGGCCTTGCTAGCCCAGCACGAGGTGCAGCAGCTGGGCTGGTGACCCTGCACAGTGCCCATCCAGCCAGGTGCCCTGGCTCTGCTCACTGCCACCTTCCCAGGCAAAGAGCTGGGTGGCTTCTGATGTGATGGGGGTGCTCCTGAGCTCTTGCCCCACCTCCTCCCCGTTTCTGAAGGCCCTCTCTTGCTTCCTTGCTGCACCTGCCCTTCCCTTCTCCCTTTACTGTACCTGCTTGCACCATGGCTGCTTTCCTGAGCACAGTGAATTGCTGAGCTGACTTTTGCTGTAACAGCAGGTTCTGGCTCAGCCTTGTGTTAGCACAGGGCTATGGACAGTCTGACAGGCTGCCTCTTTGCTGCCACTGGCTCTGGGGTCTCTCTGGGTTGTATTCCATGCCATGGTACAAACCAGTCTTCAAGATAACAACAGAAAGCCTTGGAGTTCTGGTTATAAACTTCCTGTGATCACCAGATGCTTCATTTTTATTCCCTCACCTCCATCTCTTCTACTGACATTTTTATGACTATTTAGATACTTTCTGGAGGAAAAAAAAAAAAGAAAGAAACTCAATAACATATTTTTCCTATACTTTTTTATTAGGCCAGTATTGAATTAAGGTGTATTTATTTTTATTAACAGTTATTTCTACTGTTCTTTTCCAGAACGCAAGAGGCACCAGTAAGTAAGGCTGTACATCAGCCCATGCCTGTATGTGCAAATGTCACTGCTGCACGGAGCCTTCCTCTGTGCTGCGTGTCACCTTCACACCACTGCCACCAGCTCTCAATCACTCCCCTTGATGGAGGTCAAAGAGTACTTGCAAAGTCTTAAGTCTTCCTGGTGACAGTCCAAGGGGCTGCTAGAGCACTTGAGACAGCCTTCCTCTCTCTTTTTCAGCCTTCACAATGAAAGCTGCTTTTTCCTGACCTGGAGGCACTTAATATTTCTTTACTGCTTTGCTAGCAATGGTGTCAGCTGGCAAATTGTCATGACTCATTTAGACTGACTTTGTCTGGGCTTATTTCTTCATAGACTTCCAGCACAGCAAAATCTAAATGTAAGTTGCTACATGACTCCCTCATTTCTACCAGATCTTCAGTGGGAATATACTGGAATGGCTCCTAAATTCAACACCCCCACCATTACTGGCTTCTGACTCACAGCAAAGGACTCCTAGTAGTATCTCAGATTAGCAGCTAGAATGCTTTATGACATACTTATCTAAAGACTTTGGATAACTCATTTAGCCTTTCTTGGCTGCCACCTGTCATAATATGGACATCATGCTCTTCTTTCTTTTTAATCCACAAAGCTTTTTTGATTATTTCCTATCTACATGCTTTGCACTTTCTACGTAATTTGCAGGTTCTTTGGGACTGAGAGTACCTGGGGTTTCCCATGCAGCATTGCTGTGCAAATAAAATGACCAACTTAAACCACTACACCCCTTAATCTCTGTGTAGCATCTCATGATTTATCCTTTTGATTAGGGGGAAAAAAAGGGCAAGAAGAATATTTTCTAAAAATGTGACTGTATTTGGCATCAAGACAATTTCCCTCTGGAGACATAAAGCCCCACCCAGGAATGGAGAATTTAGAGAACTGTGTGCCTGAGACATCCCACCCCATCTCCACATCAGGCAGGTACTCATCCTCTTGAGTAACCTGCTTACACCATCCATCCTAGTGGCTTTGTTTGCATTGCTCTGGAAAAGTGACCTCCAGCATTTTGAAAGGCAACAAATGTGATCATTCCTTCCCAACACTGGGCATCGTGGCTGTGTCACACATAACCTGCTCCAGGTAGTGTACTCCAGCACATTTAAGATTTACCATGCCACTCACAGTCTATGTGGCAGCTGACAGTAGAGGTTGCCTCAGGGCTACCTTTAGCATGCAATGAAGATGAACCAGTAGCCACACAACAAGGCACCACAGGGCACCTGAGCAGCCTGCACAGCAGCTATCTTGAGCTGGCTCCATCTGTGTGAACCCCAGCCACAGCCCCTCGGAGAGGTGCATTGTCCCACCACCCAAATTGGCTATTTCTCAATAATTTGGGTGGTGCTTGCCTTGGCATGAAGACAGACGTTCATTCATTTCATTTGGGCAGGAAATCTATATCCTGTATTATTCTTGTGTTAATAACACAGAGGGCTAAATCAAAGGTGAATTGATTTCCTGAAGCTGAACATACTTTTGGCGTTAGCACAAATACAGCCACAGTCAAAGAGCAGACCTTTCAATTTAGCTCTTCTGCTGTCGATGTAAATAAAACTGCTCATGAAGCAAATTGCAGCCAGTTATTGTCTGCACTCAGAACCATTATGTTCTTTGGAAATGATCATTTATGTTAGACAGTGGATTAAGTTTCTATGAAAGTGTGTAAGGCAAATGCAAAACACAATTTAGCTTGAAGGTCAACTGAATATTGGAATTGGCACTTACAGGTCATTATTATGCAGCTGAAATGATCCCAGGGAAATGACTGATATTTGTGAAATGATACAAAACTAGAGATTCTTGATTAGGTGACAGAAACAAGAGAAAAAGCCACATGGGCTGTTAATCCACAGGACTGTGGTGGGCTGGAGGTGAAGTTTCTGTATCATTATCTGGCTTGTGTGGGCAACACATGGGTATGGGAAGACATCCCTGTAAGACATGGTGAGGAGAGGGAGAGATCTTCACTTTGGTGCCTCATGTAGAGAGAAGGACTCAACTCCAATTTATGCACCATTAAGGTGGGGATTTGGGTAGATAGAGCAGGAAAGTAATCCTGGACAGAGAAACGGTTTTTCTGGCAGAGCAGAGGACCCATCTGAATATTTCTGTGCATGTTTTGGTGAGCAAATTTACTGTCATCTAAGGAAAATGATTAACCACCCACCCTGAGGCACAGCCTGTTCTTCTCTGTTCTTCTTCCTCCTAGGGAGAAGAATGGGTTACATGCAACTATGGCTAAAAGGCTGCTGTGAAATACTATCATTCCCCTCAGGTACAATCTTTGTACTGGTGCTTGCAGCTGCATAGAAGTACAGTCACCAAAGTTCTCTTTAGCTCTGAGTGCACAGTGCAGCAAAAACTGGGTTACTGTGCCTCCAAAATTCTCGTGGAGACAGCCTGAGCTCAGCTGGGGTTCAGGCTGCCAGTCCATTTTGTGCATCCTGGAAATGGGGTGTCCTTGCAGTGTGGGTGTCCTTGCAGGAAAAGGCCTTGAGCTGTGCAGCCTGCATGGCCTCAATCCCATAATATTGCTGCAGAGACAGAGAGTATGGAGCTTGTCAGGCAAGCACCACACAGGAAGATGCATTCCCTCTATATGGCAGTGCAATTGTCCTTGGAGCACACCCAGGGGTCCCAGGTTCCTTCTAGGTTCACCAGCTGGATCACCTAAACCCAGCTCTCACTGTCCCTTTCATGTGTCTGACCAGCAAGGAAAATAGAGCAGAGCCTCACACTTGTGGGGTGACTTCCCAAAAAGCTGATGTTGGAATAAGGAAGCTTGCAAAAGAGAGGATCTCCTTTCAAGAGTATCAGTGTGAATGATCCCAGATAAGCATGCACACAGGGATCTCTGCTGGGAGCTGCCTCTCGACGTGGGCACAGGGACCAGTCCTCTGGCACAACTGGCTTGTACAGACAGCACTCCCTGGGTGTGCAGCCTCTGCCTTGACAGCACAGGCCCCAGCAGGCTCAGGAATGATTTCCAGCATTTATTGGAGATGCATGATGGCATTCTGTTCAGCAAAAATAAAGTGCTTATGAAGTGCTTTACTGCTTTGGAGAGAACGAAAAACTCCCACAGACTTGCCTCTATTGTCATTGGCTGATTGCAAACTGTCTGGAACAACCTTTTAAAAATCCCACAGGAAGCTGCTTTGTGCCTTTAAAGAGACCAAAGAGAGTCCTGAAGGCTCTGAAATAGTGACTACTAATCCTGGAGTAGACACCTCCAGAAAATGGTGGACCTGGCTGTCAGAAGTAATCACCTGGAAAACATATCCCAGTGCCTTTTCTAGACTAATTGGATGAGATACTGCCATCATTTTCAGCACAGGTCTGATGTTTGATGGAAATAGCACAGCCATGACCTGTCAGTATTGGTGGTCCCATGCTAATGGTCCATGGGAGAGAAAAGGGGCTGTTAGTGTAGCTTTGATGTATAAAGCTGGCTTCTTTTACTTCCAAGCTTACAGCAGGAGGTAGGATGGGAATTGCCTTAAAACACTGCTGGATACTGAAATAATAAAAAAACCCCCTGAGTAGATTATGAGTGAATGTCCTTTTCAATGGTGCTGTCCCTAATGAAATACAGCTCTCGCACCTCTGTCAAAAGTTCCCTTTTTCTGTATGTTAACATCAGACAATCAATCTCGTCCCATCAGCTTCAGCAGTATGCAACTCCCCCAGCCTGCTGGGGAAAGGCTTCTTTTTCTATTTCTTCTTTAATTAAGCTCTGTGGCATGCTGCTTTGCTTGCAAGACTCTTAAGATGTATGTATGTTGCTTCAAACAAACCATTGGAGAGTTGAGCATTAAAGATAGCCCTCTCTAACAGCAAGTGGTCCAGAGCCACAGGTAAATGAAGGCACAGGCAACAGCATCAGCAACAAAAGGAGGTAATGATATGCAATTACTGGATTTGCAAACACTCTGCTGGGATCAGGACAGCTAAACATACTATGCCAGGCTGCCAAAATGCTCAAAACAGTTTTTGGCAAATGCAAAGCAAGTGGGCACTTAGTAGCAGCATACATGATATGGCAGGGTCTTTGAATAGTATGAATGGCTCTGTCAAGCAAGTAAGAGACAGGAAAAGAGAAATGTTTTCCATCTGGTTTTACTATCGTCTGTATCATTGTTCCTGTGGTGTAGTCAGAGGTGATTTTAAGGTGCTGTTAACAGGTAAACCTTAGACCATTCAAATACACATCCATCAGGCACCTGCCTGATGATAATCCAGGTTTCTGTAGATGTGAGCTGGCCTCTAACCATTTTCGTCATTGCTTGAAGTCATTGCCCAGCTCATGAACTTGCTCTCATTTATTCAAAGGAGTCTGTGCCCCATTAGTGCCAGATTATGCCTGTCTGTTCAGTAAAGGTGGCTGGTTGTCCTCTCTCAAGCAGTTCACCTCATCCTTGAAATGCTTCTCCTTTCCATGTGCTGCTGTGCTGTCCAGGCACTGCTTGGGCATTCATCTGTTGACTACAACCCATGTTTTTGTCCCCTGAATCTGGGCCATTTTTAGAAATACTGGCAGATATAACTAGCCACTGAGACTTCACAGTGTTACCTATGTTTAGACCCTGAGACTGCTGGTGGGGTAAATAGGGCTACATAACAATAAATTGAAGCAGAGGTTAAAGATGAGGTGCAATGTGTTTCGCCTTCCTGACCGCATGCCCTGGGCCATTTATTGATTCTTCTATGACAGTGCACAGGGACTCTTGTGACACATAAGATGCTGAACATCAACACAGAAATACCAACACCATTACAGAGAAATTGTCATCTAAATAAGCAAGCAAGTAAACTTACAAATGTCAGAGCTCCGGACCTGGGTCCTTGGTTGTTTTCCACTTAGATTTCACACTATTCATAATATATCTGTGCTGGAGATGCTATACTTTCCTCACAAGGACATGTGGGGTTTTCTGTCCAATTGCCATCCCATTAGGAACTCTCTGTCCCCGAGATCTTTCTCCTTCCCTAAATTTGCTTGAAACTGGTGAAAAAATTCAGACAATCTGCTGTGGAAGGGCCAAGGATCGTGGCCAATGTAGTGATTACAGTGACACTGTTTCATTGGAAGACTAGGCTAAACAACATGGCATAAATTGCTATTTGAATCCTTGTTTTTCCAGTGAGGAACGTAATTAAGGAGCAGTGCAGTAAAGTACTTTGAAGGATTTGAAACACAAAAAGCACCTTGCCCTGTGAATTCTCCTGTTAGCAGGCTGTTTATGAACATCTTTTTGCACAAGAAAGTATCTGGTGGCTTCAGATTAGATTATACATACCTGTTAGGAATAAAGCAGAAGGGGATTCTGATAAAAAGACCAAAGGCATAACCCATAAATCAAGAAGCGAAACAAAAATGGAACCCGCTGCTGATGGAATTTCCATTGATTTATTTGAACAGCCCCAGTATGAATAATAACTTAATCTGTCTCAAGACTCTCTCCCCACAGCACACTGATTTACAGCAGCCATCCATCTCTTTTCATAATTAGCAGGCTTTGACAGTATTTATTCTTCTCTGCCCACCTTCATTACCATTAAAATTTAGACTTTCTCCCTGCTCTGGAACAGCCAGCATTTGTGCTGCTTGGTGCACTGGGATTAGTCAACAGCTTGATTTGTGGAGGTGTTTTCTTATGCCCTACCTCCTTTGCACTGGCAGGTAGTCTGCTGCTTACAGGAAGAAACATTTCCAGGAATTCAGCAGAAATCAACATAGCTGTGGCACTGGGTGACAAAAAAAGAAGTGGGGCTGTAGAACTGAAAGTCAAGGCATGGAAGAAACATGTCTCTGCCCCTTCAGGTGCTCAACAGAAACAAAGGGAACCAGGCTGGCCAAATGATCAGTTAACAGAGTAAACCAGGCTCCTTTGTTATAGGTGATTTTCTTCAATCTCAGGTTTATTTCTAGTCTAAAGTTTAGAGAACTCATGTTGTCTAATACTCTGCAGAAGCAGATAAAAAATTATTGAAGCATAAAAAACATAAATCAAGATGTATCCTTTAAGTTTGGAAATATATCTTAAATAGCTGAATGCAAGATCAAAAGGTGATTTTCTGTTTTAGCATAATTACACTGATGATGTGTCATTATGTCACTGGATAGTTTGATCCCAGAGTTGATTTGGTAAAGAGAAAGCAAGACTGCCTGTCCAGAGTGCTAGATGGGCCTGAAGTTTCTTAACTAACCTGATTATACACATATTGCTTATTAACATGGTAAATCAAGAGATGGTGTTAGGCATTTAATCAGCATGTAATACTGATGTGGAATTAATTAAATAATTATTGACATCTCTATTTAAGTAACTATTTTTGATTATTAACTGAAATTTAATTAAGTTGCTTATGACAATGTGTGAAATAATCTCTAAACAGGTTTATTGGAGACACAAATGGAACCTCATGTTTGAAACAGTTATTTTGGGGTTCAGAGCTACCTCCTTCTGTCTATGGAGTGTCAGTGGATGACCATGGGCCCTATAACAAATGGACAAACTCAACTTTAATTGCTCAAAACATTCTGGATGAAACATTTTGTTCATCTTTCTCTTGTAGGAACTGTTAAAAGGTGACAGGGTGACCAAAAGAGGTATCCTGGAGGATACACACTAAACCCATTCAGAAGTGGAAACCGTGGTCTCCCTTTTTGTAAGTCAGAAGGAACAAAGTCAAATACATCATTTATTGCAAATTCTTCTTTCTGCTTGAATGACTGTGTCCATTTTCTGGATACAGAGACAGAATAGAGAGGTGAAAATGAAGTGCCTGTCTCACCCTATGAGCACGTAAGCTGACGATGATGAAATTTCACTTTCTGTTGCCTGATTGTCCACCTTAATCACAGGCCCAAACATTCCAGCTTCATTGAGAAGCTGATTGCTCATGAATGTCACCCAGCCCCCAAGTCTCCTACAGAATGTCTCATCAGACCTGCTTGTTTAGATAAACAAATATTGCTGAGAGCAGCACAATGAATAAAACCTTATTTGCACAGCTTTGTGACTTGTGACTGAGCTTGCTGATATTTGGGAAGGACATGTTCATGATATAGGGAAGGACATGTTCATCCTGCTGAGTTTTCATAGGGGAAGAACACAGATTCTTCTCTTTTGATGGTACAGGTTTTCATGGAATATGAGAGGTGTGCACTTGAGAGCTTTGCTCCTCTGTCAAATTTGACTGAAGTCAAATGATGTTTCCACAATTTATTGTTGGGGCGACACCCAGAGTCTGGGCCTTCAGACGGATAGTAGGAGTCATAATCCCACTTGGGTGATGGCTGCCACCAGTCCCAATCTTCATGAGAAGTGAGCTGAGGTCTGATGGACCAGATTCTGCAAGTGAATCCTTCACATTGTGACAAAAAATGAAAAAGTAGCAAATATTAAAGAGTACATTATGTTTTTTCTCAAGATGGCACCTATGAATTTTCTTGGAGAAAATTCCAGTATTGCAGTGTTGGGTGGAGGGTGTAGCTCAGCACGTCCTGGCTCCTGCTGGCCACTGGAAGCCATAAAAATACTGAATTTTTCCTCTGACTTTGGTCAATTCTATCCAGGATCAAGCATGGGGGAAAACCCAGACTGGATTCTTCCCAAAATACGGAATGGGGCAAAACTCAGACTTGAAAATCATCCCTTGCAGACCAACCAAAGGGTATCAAGGCATGAAGCCTCATTTTGTTCATCCTGTCTCAGGTCATCATACCACAGCCTTTTTAATTATCTTTCTGATAAGAAAGCCTATCCTGCCCCTTCAAGAAAGCAGTTTGCCAGAAAGTTATTTACAGGTGTAAGTGTGTCTGCTAATTTGTGTAGTCCTTTAGCATAAGAATGATTTCCAGTACCATTGCTTATTAATCTGGTATCTGAGGTAGTTTAATACCACAGGTCCTATGCTAGATCCCACTTAGATCCCTAACCTCATTATTCTACCACAATTCTCTCTTTAGCTGTGTTTACCAGAATTGAAATAGAACATTATCTCTCTTGCTGATTTTTGGTTGTAAAGTGAGATCTTTGCTGTTTGGCACAAAGTCTTGATAAAGGAACCCAGAGAAAGCTATTAAGGAGTAGTTTATCTCAATGGCCAATGTCCTTTTTAGTGCCGTCTCTGAAAAACATCTTCATTCAATTGCCCTGTCAGGCAGCAATAACCACTTCCACTGATTTGTGGCAAAGCCAAGAAAAAAAATGAATACTTCCTCACCTTCGTTGTGTGTATGAAAGGAATTTTAAAATGGCTGTGGGGAACACCTATGTGTTTTTAACAGTAGAAAAAGATGTGTGTTTGAAGGAAAGCCCCTTCCTAAAGATTGCACTTTGCAATCATGGTGCTTACAGCAGCAAATAAAACATACAGGGACTGAGGGAGGACGGACCTTTGCAGAGACACACAGACCTGCTGACAGGAGAAGTGATAAATGTGGGAGGCAGAGGGAGCAATGCAACAACCGCACACTGAGGTGCCCACAGGCACCCACCCTTCAGAACATCTCTGCAACATCTGGGTCTAAATGAACAGTGTGTCTGCCTTACCTTGGAATTCTCTGGCTTTTTTTTGCAACTTCACAATTTCTTCAGCGATAAAGAAACACGTTTATAGAACCCTTCAGAAAGTGAGTCAGGGTCTGTGGAAGCAAACTGAGGGTGCAGAGCAGATTTCAAGGTGCGAAACAAAACCATATGCTCATCTTTAGCAGACATGGAGAGGGTGCTGTATTCTTGTCTCTTGGGAATTTATTTTTGTGTTCATTTTTGTCAGGCACACCTGCAGGAAGAAGAAAAAGAACAGGAGATTCACGTGCAGAATTATGAATTCAGACATCTCAGTTGTGAGGGGCCCTTTAGATAATCCATGCCCAGACTTTCATTTGTGTGAGTGCACAACATACATCAGTCACTTGTGCTGCAAAGACAATTCTTGTAGCTGGTCCTGAACACCGCCAGGCATCACTACAGCATTTCCATACCAGGCAGGCATGGAAGACACTGAAGAGATAAAATCACTTCCAAAATAAGCCCTGCTGTGCTCTTGTGCTTGTGTGAACACATGTTCAGAATTACAGCTGTCCTTTCAAAAGTTTCCAGGGGAAAGGGGCCAAACAGCATTATTTTTGAGCTCTGCAAATTTCTGAACTGGTAGCCAGGAGGAAGAAGCAACATTGCCTTCCATCTCCCAAAGCATACATGAAACTCTTTTTCAATTCTAACAGGATTTAAAACCAAATCTCTTCCAGGGAAAAAAAAAAAAAAAAAAAAAAAATATATATATATATATATATATATATATATATATATATTATTCTGAAAGATATTTCAGTATTTGAGCTTCTTTTCTTTAGACATACTTTGAAGATTTTTATTAAGACAAATTTGGAAAAGCCAGTTTGCTTTGAAGTGGAATACAGAAACTCACTGTGCAAAAAAAGCCACTGAAATGCTTTGGCCTTTTGCAAATTACAAACAATGATAAGGCAAAAAATTACAAACCCATAAATTCTTTCAGTCAACACAATGTGCCTTTTTTCCATCAAGAACCGTGTTGCCCTGCTGTCTCCCTGCAGTGAAGAAGCCGTATCACTAGCCTTTCCTGACCTCTCCATAAAAACTGCTTGATTAATGGAACGGGAGGATGAGGCAAAAGCCTTCCCTACAGATAACAGCCGTCTTCTGACAGTGACAGTGTCCCTCCTTTTCTTTAGGCACAGGGACCTTTTACACTTTGGGGAAAAGGAAATAGATTCATTTCAAAGAACTGCATTCAGGCTCATTTAGAGTTTAACAGCCAGTGATGTATTAATGGCTGTCATTTTCTTCCTGTGCTTGTACCTGCTGACACGGGCTTACAGCATCCCCATGTTCATCAAAGTTGCTCATCTACCCCAGCCTGCTCCAAAATACACCCCAGAGTCCAGAGCGAAACAACGTGATTCTTTAACTGCTGCTTGTCCCTGTGCAGTCAGGGATCTGTCACAAATGCACTCTTACAAATCTGAAATTTAAAAAATCATGTAGTAGAGGAGATTTCTGCTAGAAACAGGCTTACTTCCAGCTGAGAACAAGCTGATGGGAACTTGAAGAATTCTGTGCATTTCAGAGGGTTCTGTCATTTCTTAATTATTTGAGGTCCAAACTTAGCTGCAACACTGAGAAGTACAGATTTTCTAAATTACCAGCACCGTCCCCTGCTTAGTCATGTCTTGCCAGCAAGTAATTTCTTAAGCATTTTGAAAAGAGAGGCTTGGAAAATGGTGAGAGCATTGATAGAAATAATGACTATGAAGTCAGGGCAACAGACCAGGTGTCTTGGATTAACATCCAAGGCAGCAGCTGCAAATTAAAAGAAAGTAGAGAAGATATTTCTAGCTTTATTGCTCAGTCTGAAGTACCAAGAGTACTGAAAGGTATAGGAGCTTGTGCTGAGTAATTGTGACAGATCCTCAAGTCTGTGAATGAAGAAAATATTCATCAGATCTCTGAAATCTCATCTGAGATTTTCCAATTTTTTGTTACCTCTGCCCAAAATAATCTTTAGCCAAACTTATTTTCCTTTCCAAGTGAAGATTACAGTAAAGAATAAATGAAGAAAAATGTGGTTTGTGCAAAGGACAGATAGAAAGCATTTCCAATGAGAGGAAAATGCAAGTAATGACACCCTTCTCAACTGTAAATGATTCAATACAAAGCATTTGAAACCCTCCAGTTGCACATTGCTGGAGGATGGAGTCCTTGGGATATTAATACATATCCCCTTCTGCAGAGATCTGCTTGTGATCTGAGGTAAGGAGGCAGGACACAGCACTAAGCAGACTTTTGGTTCATTGTTGTGCAATTTTCTATGTCAACTGTTCTTCAGCATACTGGATTATTTACAAACACAGTGAGACTGGGAAAAAACCCATCCTAACACCACACAAAAATGTTCTAGATATCCTGAGTTGAAACAGAAAAAGGGAAGAAAAAAGGAAAGCATCTTGTGTATTTACTCTTAAAATAGCTTAAGGAGTTGACTTGAAAGGCAGCTTTTGGTTTAAAGACAAACCCAAGTCATTGATTTGACTCATTTAGTTACCAAAACTAAATATCTACATTCTATATTACACTGAAATGTTATTGTTGCATATGATTCTTTCACTTGCTTCTAATGCTCCAATCACATAATCCTGAAATAGGTCTGTGTACTTCTATTCTTGGTTTGTCATAAGTTTGGATCCAGACACTGGACATATTTGAAAGGTGAAGCCATCTTTTCCTGCTGCTTCTGCATCAAGGCTGCCTTCATGAGGCAATCAGACTCCTTTGTTCTCTAAGTGGGTGGGCACATAACATTTCACTGCAGCATGATTCCTTGTTGCTTTTCAAGGTCATTGGAAGGGGTACCGTGCAGAAATGAACCCAATTCAGAAGGGTTGCAGGACTTACTGATGCAGCTGCAGCATCTGAGGAGAGCAGAGCAGTTGCAGCACGCAGAGAAAAATACAGTGCAGTAACCAAAGTATTCAGGGAGGCAGAAAGGCTGCAGGATAATTTGCAGGACAGGCTGGCCTTTCTGTACTTGCCTTTAAAGGATGGCATTCACACCATGGGGACAGCAGGTGACATCTCACATGAGGCTAATCAGGTGGGAAGTGCACCTGGACCACAGCCTTACTTGGATTCAGCCATCCTTGTGATGGATGAAGGGCTGGAACATCAGGAGTCAGCTCAGACATGCAAAGTGCAGGGGGTGGCCATGGCTTGGAACCTGAGGCAATCACTAACAGCACACCCACCTCTTGCTACCTCATAACAATGACAGGTGGAAAATTCAGGTGCTATGGTCTCCATTCCAGATTTCTACTTGTATTTCCTACAGTGTAAAGGAAGCCAATTCATGAGGCACAAATATTTCCTCAGTATGCTGTGAGACCTTGTCTTAGGTTACAATGTAAGATGTAACCAAAAGTTTGTATTCCATCACCATCTGTTAAAACCAGGTGGGGCAGTGCTCTTTATCTGATAACTCCCTCTGAGGGATATTGTTCTGTTAATGGGCTACCAAGCCTCACTGCATGACTCAAAAAATTACATCATCCCATTGTGAGATGCTCTGCCCAGGGGGAGGAACCAAACATTCCTACCTGGATATAATTCGAGGTTTGGAACACTGCACTCAGCCCTTTACCTACTGGATTCCCAGAGGACAAGAGCTACATAACCACCACTGGCCCTTCAGAGGAAGGACAGGCCCTTCTACAGGATCATGGCTTCAACAGAACCACATCTATCACCTCAAGGGGGCTGCAGCCACCATTTAATCGGACTGCTACCACCACCCTGACTAACAGGGTGTCAGGTTGTATCCTGACTCCTGTTTCTGTACTACTGCATCTAATTTTAATTTTCCCATTAAATTGTAGTTCTGATTTTGAGTCACTCACTGCTTTGCTTTCAAACTAGTACATCTTTTAGTGCCCAATGTGGGGCTAGTCTGAGAGAAGTCAGAATTACAATTTTGTATTACAGAAACCACCTATTCCCCATGATGCTCAACAGGCTTACATGGGTCTTGTACCTTGCTCTCTATTTTTCTGCACATGGGGAACTACCTGTCTGTTGTAATGCTCCTGTTGAGGCCAGGGTATGATATAAAAATTGCTTTATTGGTTTATTATCTCTATGGCATGGTAACCTCAGAAGCAACAAACATCATCTAGAATATATACTCAACTTTATTTGCCTGTTCTAGTCTGGGCTGCTACGTCTGGGGCCTCCTCAATAATTGCACCCAGTCCCTGGGGGGAAGAGTAGAGAAGATTTTGAGTCTCTCACTGGTTTGCTTTTAAACTAGTACAGACCTACACACTCATGCCAGAAACAGGAAAACTTGCTAGAGATTTTTAGTACACAAATATTTCTGTGACAAATTTTTAGTTTTGATTTCAGAATTGAAAAATTCCGAAAAGTGCTGAGCTTCCACTAAATAGGAGAGTGGGTAGAGAAGTGAAAATGGCAAGAGAAGGAGGGGAAACAACCCATTGTGTAAAACCTATTCTGATATTTTACTCTGAGTTATTTTACTTGTTTTATCTCATGATGAGAATCGTAAAACTGTAAGACAGGAACCTGAAAACCCATTTATCTCACAAATAAATCCTGCTCTGCTACAGTGGCTGATCTAGCAGCTAATTAAGTGGTTATGATAGTCTTCCCAACTCTCTCTCTCTTTTTTTTTCTACTGTGAACTCCAGGCCACATTGCAAACTTAGAGCTTCTCTGTCTTTAAATTGAAGCACAGAGACTGTATTTCTGATTGAAACATTAAATATACAGAAGATCTAGATGCCTTTTCAGTCTCAGATGCTACTTCAGCTAATCTAGGCACTTTCCTCTCAGCATTTCCTGCCAGAGTTACTAAATAATACCTTAGAAATAGAATTGCTGGAGGGTTTTATGCACCAATTGGACAGTGAAGAAACAGAGGAAAAATTAAGTCACCTTTTTGCACGAATAGTGGTGGACATGCTGACTTTGCAACCTGATGGAAGGGCCTTTTATTCTGATATTTTGTGAGCTTTGCTCTTTGAGAAATGATTTCTGTTTCTGCAACTAGTGAAGCTCTTTGCAGGGTCCACCACAGGGCTTATTGTTGCCCACAGGCAGCCTCTGAAGGGCTGCACAATATTGAATATCTGCCTCTGCTTCAACCCCATTTTTCCCTCAGGGCTTTCCATCCACATGAGGCTGAAGGCATCCCCAAAACAGGAGGCAGGCATTTCTCAGCAAGCAGGGTGTTTTGGGGTGCCAAACCCAGCTCCAGGAGCCACACACAGCATGAGGCTCCTGGCAATGAGAAGGAAATGAGACAGCCTATTCTTGTTTTTAAAGGAAATATATTGCTGTGTTGAGAGGCATAAGGAAGGTTGGGTTTTTAACAGTTTTTTTAACAATCAGCAACTGTTGTCCGTAACCATGTGTTGAACAGTCTCTGCATAACATCTTCCTGCCCCTCTCTGATGTCTCCTGGTGAGGCTGCCCCACTCTGTGGAGCCACCAACACCCTCCCCAGCCATCGCTGCTAGCCAGAATCTCGTCACAGGCTTTTACAAATTACCTCTTGAGAGCTTCACAGACCACAAAAACCTGTGTTAATCCAGAGGTGTTGGCATGCCTCCAAGGTTCAAATAAATTCTTCCTTTTTTCCTTTCCTCACCAATATTTTGGTCTGAATTATGAGAATGAAGAGAAAGAAATGCAGTCCTATTACGGCAGAAGCAATGCTTAGTTTTGAACTAAGGCCACTTAAGGTGGAGTACTTACCCTTCTTCCTCTACAAGCAGAGTAAATTTTCCCTTTTTTCCCAGCTCAAGACAAATAGTCTTTTAAAGTTGTATTCAAATTATCTTGCTCCTCTTGTAGGCCAGAGTGGAGGAGGGAGAAAGAGAGTTAACACAAAAAACTAAAGAAATGTTGGAACAGGGAAAGGAAATTTTAGGGTAGGGTGGCATGCCCTGTTCATGCTTCTGCTCCCTATATGCAGAAACTATCCTTAACTGTCCTATCCAATTCTCTTTCTCTATATGTTGATTTAGTATCCTCTAAATGCAGCCATCCAATGGGTAAGGAACACATTTGTAGTGCTCCTCTCACACCAGTCCATGTGGCACTGCAGCCCCTCCTCCCAGCTGGGCTTAGTCACCATCCCTGGCAGTGTTCAAAGCCAGGTTGGATGGGGCCCTGGGCAACCTGGTCTAATGGAAGGTGTCCCTGCCCATGGCAGCGGGGTTAGAATGAGATGATCATTAAGTTCCCTTCCAACCCAAACCATTCTGTGACTTTGTGTCAGCTGTGGGGGAAATTCTTGCACACTGCAGCCATGTTAATGCCTAGTACTGAATATAAGCTGCTGAAGGCACTTCATCCCTGTCAATCCACCTGTAACAGCAACAATTGGGAGGCTGGAGATGCTCTGAGCATTCCAGAGTCCATGGCTGGGTGGCCATGCCTGGTGATCCATCAGCAGGCTTCAGGGGCACAGGCTTTGCTCATTTCCCAGTAAACCCTACTTACCTGTAGGTAAGAGAGAGAAAGAACACCAGCTAATTTAGGGATGTTTCCTCTGGCTGGCAGAGGCTTTGGGAAGCCAGGCAATTGGCATGGTGCTCAAAGGCTGCTCATCTTGCCAGCTCATCTCCAGCTACCTCTCCAGAAGGGCTTGGTCTGCTGTAGTACCTGTGTCAAGCTTGCAACCTCCTAGAAATGTATCACGTGCCCTGAAATATTGGAAATGGCTGCAAAAATCTATGTTTATTACTGAATTGAGCCTAGAAATCATGCTTGTCACAATTTGAGCCAACAATTTTTTGTTTTGTACACAACTTTTATTTATTGGAAGATTGTTGTAGCTCTCGTCACTCAACTGAGAAAACTCTTCTTTCAGATTTTCCTCACAGCTCATGTTTTCAAGTCCACTGACTGTTCTTACATTCTTATTTCCCCTTTCTTCACTTAGTTCATTTTTTTTTCTTTTAAAGGTATTCCAAACTGGACATGATGCACCACTCTTTGTTTCATACCAGAAAGAAGAAATTACTGTTCTTTTTTCTGTCTTTCCTGTGACCTTCTCCTTATATATTTATCTCAGAATAAGGTTTATTTTTTTCTGTATGACATTGCTTGATTTAGCTTTGTGATCCAACCGAACTTGCAGATCCAGTTGTGACTGCTCCCACAGAACCCCTTTTCATTGTCCTTGACTTATTTTTCTGCCTCTATTTCTCCACTAATTGCATGAGAATTTTGACAGTGATCCATTCCTCCAGAGTGCTGGCAGCCCCTTCCAGCCCAGTATCATTGCAAATTCAATAAGGAGCACAACTACTCCTCCAGCCAGGTCATTAATATAGAATAGAATGTGACTGGACTGATGTTTGACCTCAAAGAGCTGCTTTTCCAAAAAAAGTTTTGTACTTTTCCATAATCATCAATAACAATGTTTTAGTATCAGTTGATTTGCACTCATTTTGGGGGAAAAAAACCCACTCTTTGTTTTGCCCCATGGATTGTTCAGGAACTGCACTCCAAGCTTAGCCAGGCTCTTTCTGCTGGGTGTTGCAGAAATCACACACTTCGAGTTGAATCTGCCCTTTGTTTACTTGCGTGGCAGGATCCCCTGCATCTCTGCTCTATTTCACACAGTAGGAGGCCAGCGTGGACTTTCCAAGGTCAATCTTGCTGCTGAAGACCAATGGCTCTCCTGCTGGGAAGGTGTCACAAGTCGAGCTTGTAACAATGCAAACTTGTCAACTGCTGAGGAGGCTCTGGCAGTTTAAGTGCGTTTGACCGGTGAAGACCCTCAGTGCCTCAAATTCATTTACTTCTCTGCAGGGGGTAATAAGGAGAAAGAGGATGAGACAGATGCAAGTGAAAGAATCTGTGAAATTGTCAGTCCTCCTATCAAAAAGGCAACAGCGGTGTAAAATGTCTCCTGGAAGTACATACCCGTGGGCTTAACCTGCAGGTTTGGATCTCCCCTCAACAAGCTGCTGAGGAAATTAGGATCTGACCTGAATTAATCTCCTATGCAGATGAAAAGCTCTGGGGCTTGTATGTCCACTCTCCAGAGTCTACTGCTGCTGAATTTAATGGGAAGACAGTAACAATTAAAGTTTATTAGACCTCAGTTGCGAAATAGATGAAAAAATAACTCCAGCACAGATAAATTGAGAAAAGGGTTTGGGGACAGAGGGCCCTTGGAAATGGGCCACTGGGAAGGGCTGTCCCAGGATGATGTGCATGAACATGGAGCACCACATAAGAGCTGTCTGCCATGGGGCTGTTTGAAAGCAGTAGAGCTGCAAAAGGGTGTCATTGTGCTGAAGTCAAGAAGCCCTGCATTGTGACTTCTTGGTGGCAATTAGCTTCACCCAATCAGCCTCTTAATTAGTGCAGTTATTTTGGTCATGGAACAAATTTAGATGTCTCTCCATTGACCTCCACTGCACAGCAGAGAAATGGGGAGGTGATCAGCCATGCTCATTATTGAGTTTATATATATCAAAACAGCTTTGTAAAGGTTCAGTATTTTACAGATGTGCAAACTGGTGCAGGACCCAACAAGGAGCTTACCCAAGTCTTCCAGTGGAGCAGCATCAAATTCAAGGCTGGAATTGAGGTCCCTGTATTCTGGCTCAGCTGTGTAAGAACAACTCTGCTCTTACAGAAATAAGAGGACATGAACACAACAGGTTCTTCCCAGGTCACATTCTGCTGTAGGATGCCATGAAATTCCCTGGGTTCTTTGTTACAGCTATCACAATATGTTTCAGTTCAGCATGGTAATAACAAATGGAATTTTTTATTGTTATTATTTGCTCCACTGCACTTACATTTTCTGTATGTGTTAATTTTAGGATGTTTTATGGCTTTAGCAAAATATTTTATCACATATTTAATTTTAAGCATATGCTCTAGAACCTTAAATGCATTTAAATCTCATGTTCAAAGTTAAGCAGATACAGAGATGGACACATGCACTAAATGTTCAGTAAGTTTGTGACTGTTTTGCTAAAGTAAGATGTACGTAAATCAGAATAAAACCTTACATATTATTTCAATCATTATGATTCTAGTGACTGCAGAGAGTTGTAGCAGGAGCTGGCTCTACTCCTCAGTATTTCTCAGACCTGTGCAGTCTCAGGCACCAGGCAGGAGGCTCAGCCCCTCACTGCCCAGGTGTGGCTCACCAGCATTGGTCCATGCAGTTCTGCATCAGCTCTGGCTCTCTGGGGCTTGAGATTTGACACCTGATCCATTAGCATGGCACATGTGGTCCCAAAGTGGGGAAGGCCATGATGTTGCCCTGCCACTGGTGCCACAGGGATTCATCATAAGCTTTTAAACCCCTTAAACTTTTAGAGAAAGACTGTGATCCTCGTACATCCTAGATTTACCACTCTCATGTGACACTGATGTAGCAAGATCCACATCATGGCAAAGACGTTGGACGTATATTCAATGATTGAATCTACCTCTCTGGGAAAGGGGAGAGAGCAACCCCAACAAGGCATTGCATCCTGAATTCCAAATGGAGAAGGGATCTAATTGCCTCCAGTTTTTATGGCTTTGGCTCAGGACTGTGTGGCTGCCTCAGCCTAGATGGGTGAATTTGCTTTCCAGGGAAACACAGTTCGGGCTCTGGAGAACTCTTTTTCTTAAGGTCTCATTTTAGGCCGCAGTCAATAAGTGGTTGAAATACGTGTCTATTTAATGATGGTGAAAATTGAAGGTGTCCAGTAAAGCAGTCGTAATTGTGTTTAATGCTGAGACAATGAACCTAGTTAAGATTCAATTTGGTCTTCCTCTTTGTTCCCCTGTTCCAGTAATAAATGGTTAATTACCAGTTTCAAAGCTCAGTGTAATTTGTCAGGTTGCAGAAATCATTGTGATCACCATACTGTCAGTAAGACATGTGACCCCATTGTTTTTACAGATGAAAATATTTACTCTTTTACAGAAAATGCTAAGCAATCTCTGGACTTGAACTATCAAGCCACAGCCTTTCCCCTCCTGTCTGGGCGGGGTGGGGGCTGACAGGATGTGCCCATCTGCTGTGTGCGGCATTTCTCAGCTCTGTGTTGATGGCTGTGTGACCCCTTCCTCTCTGCCCTCAGGAGGTACCTGGCAGGGCAAAGGCTCAGCACCAGACCTATCCCATCATTGTGAGGTAGTGGAGCGCCTCAATAAGGTCCCACATTTGAGCCCTCATTTGAACAGATTTTTGGCTAGATTTACTCTCTAAACGTTTCTACTGCCAAAAGCCCCGAAACCTACAAACCCAAAGCCACTAAATCCCAGCCCGATCCATATTTGCTTGTCTTGTAGTCAGTCCCATTGGCCCCAGAGGTGATGGGATTGAGATGTTCCCTTTGCTCCAAGCACTGATGCCTGCATTACAGAACCAGGGAATTTTAGGAGGTCATTGCAAAAACACTCTTTACTTGTTATTGCCTATGTTTAAAGTGTTCAGTGGATTGTGAGGGAACCTCAGCATGAAATTTTCGCAGTTTGGGCCAGAATCTGTCAATTAACTTAACTGCATATATGGTTATTGATTAATATATATTATATTATAATCCCAATTAATTTGAGCATTACAGTAAGGATTTCCTAGTTTATTTATTAGGGATGCTGAAACAGACTGAACTTGTACAATCAGGCACAGGATATCAGTGTTGTACTCTTGTTGCCACTATGTTATTCACCAGGATTTCCTGCATACAGCAGTAACTGCTGATTCTCTGAGACAAAGACACTGTGAGCACAAAATTAACAGCACCTTGCTATGGAAATGCGGAGGGCATTTTAGATAGACAGTAGTATCCATCTATTCTGTTCATATTCATATAGTAATATGCCACTCCAAAACTCCAGGGTCTTTAAATATTTGGATGAAAAATATAATGATTAAAAACCCCAAAGAAGTCTGAGGAGATACAGCAGAACATAGGAAAACCACTGCAAAATTTCCATTTTGTAGCCTGCTCTTCTTTTCAGGTTCTAGATTTATCAAGGAAGTAATCTGGTGACTGGGATTATTGCCCAAGATAGCATCCTCAAATTTAACAATCTTCTCTCTGCAGGACAAAGAAAGGCCAAGTTGTGTCCTGGTAACTGGGAAATGTGTGGCAGGGTCAGGGTAGATACTAATCTGCTGATCCTGGCATTTTACTGCACAAAAATTATGTGTGCAAAAAGCATTTGCATCTTTTCTCTATCCCCAGCCACATCATGGTAGCAAGACAATTAAAGTTGCACCTTCTACTTTTCAGCTCAAAAAGAAACAAACCCAAAGGAACTCTCTTCCTTTTACTAATGTTCCTCCTACTTTCAGAAGCACTGACAAGCACCATCCAGGTCTAACAACTTTGGGAAGACTCATAATTAGGACACAGTGTCATTGAGCTACGTGCTCAGAGTTTAACAAGACAGATCACAAATTAACAAGCATAGATCTTGCAAGTTGCTGATAACAATGAACAGTGGGGTTACTCACTGTGTCTAGTTTTTCTCTTTCCTTTCATCTCTTGACCTCTCCTATTTATTTCCTGTTCTCAGAATATTCAAAGCTGGCATGATGGGTTTTCTGTAACTGATCCATAAACAAGTAAGCAAAGGTTGTTTCTCTTAGGGAATAAATTTGATTTATAATCTTTTTCATGATTAAAACCCCTAAAAAGCCCCAGATTTCACAGTTTTCTCTAAAACTTTTGGTGTTTCCTTGGACTACAGAGTCTCTGTTCTGCCTCATCCTCTGTCTGTGAAGTAGAATGCTCCCACAAGCCTTAATTCATTACCAAAATGAGAGCAGAAAAGCAAAACAAGAGGTATCATTACAATCTTGAAAGCAGAGTGCAGGAGCTATCTGCAATTTAATGGGTCCTGCAATTACATCTTGATTGAACATGCTGATGAAGCTGAAGCCCTTTCTTGTACAACATGGCACTCATCAGCACGCCATGACCCAGACCTGGCTGAGGATTTTAGTTTGCACAGGTGAGAAAGGGGAAGTCAAAACTGGGGGAGTGTTTGCTTAGTTTCTAAAATTCTGTGATTTTCCTTGTATTCTTTTTGGCAAATGTCTTGTATTGGACTAGTAGTCAACCAGTAGGGAGTGAGAAAAATTACCCAACATTTTTCCTTCATCAAATGTTACTATAGTAAGCACCTAGAAGCCTTTACCAATAATAGATCCCAAGCAAAACTATTTTCTGTATTCCAAAGTAAGAACCAACTTTGGTTCTAAAGAGCTACCAACCTAAAAAAACCAATCAGGGAAACATCTGATTAAGATCCTTTTCACTATGCAGGAAAATTGAGGCTCAGGAGCACAAATGTCACAGAGAGGATGCTGGAGTAGAGCTGAGAGAGAACCTATTTCTTCTGGTTTTAGAGGAACACCAAGTGGTGTGTGGTGTAAGGGAGGACTGATTTATGCATCTTGACACACACCAATTTTAGATCCTGGCTCCATTTGCTATCTGTGGCCGGTGGCTGCCTTTAACTTCATTTTAGGTGTGCTATGATTTCTTTTCTCCCATGGCAGTTGAGGATTCTGAGTTCTCAGAGCCCTGAACAGGCTGAGCTGCTTACTGCTTTCTTGAGATACAACAGTAGGTCCAGTTGGATGCCATACAAGATAAGTTAAAAATAACTCATGGCTATTTTTTGCCTCTCAGGCCTGAGCCAGGGCCTGCTGGAGGCCATGGGTTATTTTCTGTTAGAAAATTCTATTAAAATTAGAAATTTCTAATGGACTAAGCAGTTAACTGTCGCCATTTCTACTTTCCTCTTTGTGCTGTCACTCTCACTCCGTGAAGCAGGTGGAAACATGATGTTTGTAAAAATCAATAGTTCTTAGAGAACTAAAATAATGAAGGAAACCTAAGTTACCGGTTTGGAGAGATGGAGGAAGGATTTAAAGGTGTGAAGACACTGACTAACAAATCAGTCCTCTCTGGGCTGCTGTCACTGCAGTCCAGATGGTACCTGAGCATCTCGGACGCTGGAGCCAGAGATGCTCAGTTCAGACAGACGGTTCATTATGGTGCAGGGACAGCACCAGCTGCACGGAGGAGGGTGGCTATTACCTTGCTGCTACAGCTGCTTCCTGCTGGAGCATGTTACACACCCATTGCTTTGGTAAAGGTTAACTCAAGCTGGGAGGTTTTAATTGTCTATTATCTGCCCAGAAGGAACTATCTTAAACAGAGCACGGCAAATATCTTTTTTTTCTGGCCTTTTTTTTTTTTTTTTTTAGCATTTTTCAAAGAAATGTGTACATTAATCAAACTCATGAATGAACAAAGGAAAGATAACAGCCGTGATATGTTCATTGGGGAAGGAGACCCTGGGTCACACAGATCCACCAGCAATGAATCTAAATAAAGTCAGTGAGAGTGTCACTGACTACTGCAATTATTATTGCAGTGATTGATAATGTAGTTCCTCAGCTAATGTGGTGATGTGCGTGGTCTGAAGGTCAGCAGCACAGCTGGTGAGGTGGAAAACCCTGCTGTTGTGATAGGATGGGCTGATGCTTCATGGTCTAATACCCAGCTCCTGTAAATCAAGATTGATTTGGATTACAGTGCCCTGGTCCTGGGCTGTCCTGCATGTGGTAGCTCTGCAGGATTGGTCTGAAGTTTGTCCAGCTTCAGCCTTTTCAAGTTGGGTTGCTGACTTTTATTGATCCCTTCCCTTAGTTTTAAATGTAATTTAGGTTTCAGGAGAGAAATAGAATGGATTTATCTGTTTCTGTCAAAAAATAGTAACATGAGAAATCCTTTTGTAGGGGTGTGACTGGTTTTATTCACTTCTGAGGGATACAACGAGATTTAAGGAGTGATTTGGAGAGGGAAGAAGTGTAGTGAAATTTCTGGTAGTTTGCTCACTGAGGTACCATGGGTAAAACAGAAAGAGGTGGAAGGCCTGAGGTGAGTGCTAGATAACCTGTAATGATGGAGAAACAGTACACTATAACATAAATGGTGCTAAGGACTCCTTTCAAAGCAGAGGACACCTTTCAGAGCAGATTAATATCTCTATTATTCCAGAAGTTCAGACACTTGAGATTACAGATTAAGTCATTGACTTAGAAGCATGGAGTAATGAACATATGACATAACTGAAGAACAGGAAACTGGTGTACACTGATGAAGGAAAATAAAGGAGCTCTGTGCTTTTCTGGTCCCACAGCCATGACTGTCCTATCCAAGTGTAACCCACTGCTGCAGTACAAACTGAGAACTGAGAAGAGAAGCAGAAGAGACACTGGGATATTCTTGAAATTGGTGAATTCAAGGCTTTCAGAAAGAATGAAGAACTGGAAACTTTTGCCACAGCAGCAACTGTAATTAACACCTACTTATTTATCACACATAACCAGCAACAGGTACATGAAGTAAGATTTGTTACTGAGTTTTGACCTGTCTTGGTACGGTGCCTGATTGTGCCATATTTTGTTACATCACACAAATGTACATTTTCTTTTGCTTCTCAAATTTCCTCTCTGGATGTTTTGAGACCTTATATTTTTGGGGCAAGCTTTCTTCTGCTACTAAATTATTCAGGCTGAAATCGCATAAAAATAGAAGATTGGACAGTTTTAAAGGCAACTAGAAATCTGAATACCATCTTTATTTATTATCAAATAGGGAACAAATTTGAAGCTGCTTTACTGCATTGTTCTATAAATATTGACTAAAGTATCACTGTACAAGGAAGCATGTAAGTTATTACTCAGTCCTCTAAAGACAGAAAGGCAGAATCTTTCATTCATTTCATTGTATTGCCAGAGTCTTTGAAGTCATTCATTCTAGGAAGAAGAGACTCTTACAGGTAATTTACTGTATTTGTGCCTTCTGTCCCATGGGCTATAATGCAAGATGAAATGTCAGCTTCTGCTTTCAGTCTTCATTTCTCTTGCATTACTCCATCCTCTTTCTCTGAGGTACTCTTCAATGTAATTGTTATACTCCGGTTTGGCTCCCTGCAGAAAGCTTGAATGGTATCTCTTGCAGTAAAGGTGTTGGCTGCTTCACCTGAGGATTCTTCTGTTCCTGGAAGTAAACGGTGAAGCCAAGACAGTATTTGCTTCTACAGTGGAGAAACTGTTTTCAGATCCATTTGTACTATCAAGAAGGAGAGGGGCATTGTTCTGGGGGTCTTCATTATCACAGGCAGCTGCTGGACATGGAGAAGGGCCAATGAAATAAAGATAGAATTTCTGTATTAGAGGTTCAGCTGAGTCTTTTTCTGTGGGAAGTCAAGAAGTGTGTCTGTAGATACTTCCATTTATATGTGGGAATTGGGCAGTGTCTTCTATTAAACTGGACACAAAACCATGTGCAAGGCTGTGACAGAAAATCATCATGGACACCATTACTTCTTATGAACTGAAGAAGAAAATCTTGGTGGAAACACAAAAGTGATGCCTAACACTCTCTTAAGGCTCTGCCACTCAGTTGCTGTATGTACATTGTACTGACTTTTGGCTTTTCACACACTGAAAATACAAAGCTCATGAAATACTGGTCCTCCTATACCCTGAAGCACAGGCACCTTTGGGGGAAACCTGGTGGCTGTTTGAAAGTATGATTACAGATGTGGATAATCTCTGTTTTATCTTCAGCTAAAGTAGTGAATACCTTTGGCACAGGAGAGAAGAATCCCATTTGTGGATTGGATTCACAAGTGTGTGTGTGTGTGTAACCCAGCTGACAAACCATGGATGTGTCTCCTCAGCGAACCTGTCAGCAGGACAGATGGTGCAAGCTCCCTTTAGGTTAAAAAAAAATCATTAAAATGGCCCTCTCATGCTCTTTTTGTGAACAAATGTTATTTGATGACTGAGTGCTCAAAAATGCGCAAGGTGTTGGCCTGTAGATAAAGGTTCTTGTTTCCTAAAGGTGTTAATACAGCAACCAAACATTTGTGACATTTCTAAAGGGGTCTGTGGCAAAGTGGGGACTATCTCCTCCCTGGGCAGGCAGGGCCAGTGCTTTGCTTCTCAGCAGTTAGAAGCGTGACTGCAAAGATGCTGTTCAAGGGAGCACGGGGAACTACCTTTTTGGCAGTGCTGGCCACTGACTGCTACAGGAAAGTTTCAGCCCCCTCCAGAGGGCTGGGTTTTTTTCCTTTGGAGAGGGAAGAGTCCACAGTGCTGCATTTTAGCTGTGGGATCTTCTGCTCATGGCTCTCAGTCTAACCCTCCTGTGCCTCTGCTCACCATGAAAAAAGAGGAGCTAACAGTTGTGTCGTACCTGTTATGTAGTACAAGGATCTCTAATTGTAGAACACAGGATCCCATCACTGGCCAAAAATCCTTGGTGCTTCTTCCACAGTAGAGGGGAATCAATGATTACCATACCTATGACCTTCCCCTCAAAAGAAATGTCAAGTTTGTCTACGTGCATGAGAAAAACAATCTCCTGCATTGAGAGAGCAGAGAAAGACAGATAGAGAAAGAAGGCAAAAGAAAAGCAGGATACCTTGACTGGGTATGGGCGAAGCTCAGCAATAACACTTTCTAAAAAGGAAGCAGGAGCTGTCTGAAGGAGTTCAGTGCCCCCGTTTCTTGCCTCCCTGGAGCCTGGACCTGGCAGATACTTTTTGCAATGCCAATTTGCAACCTCATTTCCCTGGCACAGCGTGGGAGAGCTTAGGCACATGTCCCAGCACAGTGACCACACTGCAAACACCACTCTGTTATGCCACACAGCTGTTTTAGCATTCTCCTAAACTGTTTTCTGGGGCAGAATAAGTGTTTTTCTATGTTTTAAAGGGTAAGGTTAGAATAACTTATATATATATATATATATTTTTTTTTTAAATAGTAGTTTTTTCTTCTGGTGTATTTCAACATCCTCCTCCAGAAACAGTCTATTTGGGACCATTTCTCTGTCCCTAGACAAATGCAATTTTTTTCTGTTCTTTCAGTGAATATATTGTTATTTTATTCTATTCTATTCTAGTCCTTATACCACTGTTACTCCTGAAGGTACCAGTACCTCCAATACCAGCTAACATAAATGCCCTGACTGAGCTCGGAGACCGAATTTAAAGTGGAATTAAAGAGTGGTATGACGCATAATCAACTTCAGCTCAGGGTGTTCTCTGTCTCTCTGTCTCAGCAGCTTCTCACCCTGTCCTCTTCCCCCCAGAAAGCTGTAAGTCCTCAGCGAGGCTAACTGAACTCTGCAGGTATGGAGCCCTGTAGACTGAGCTCACAGTTAGAGCAGGACTTTGTTCTCAGGAGCTGTCAGTGTGAGGTCATGCCATGTTACAGCAAGAAGGCTCATGATGCCACCTTAACAGGAGAAAACAATGTAGCCCTGAGCAGTGTTTCAAGGGATAAAAGAAATGGAACAACTAGGGGAAGATCCATCAAATAAGATGAAAGAACATCACCAAGGAAAAAAAAGAAGGAATGAAAAAAACCCCTGTGATGTACTAGTCTATGAAGCACAAAGTAACAATGAAAGTAGTAACTTCAGAGAGTGCTATTCCTTGTTCAGGCCTGCCTTTGATCTTTCTTTTTGATTCCCACAAGGGCATCTTCACAGCAGCCCTTGGATGTGGAATTGCTGGTACTGAGTCTGTCCCCATGGGATGGCCAAGCAGCCCTCCCTGCCCGTGTGATGTACTTTTGCTGTGGCACGTGTGCTCCGTGCAGCCCCCGAGCTATCCACAGCCCCTGTGTGCATGAGAGCACAGGTGGATGCTGAGGTGCAGAAAGAGGGGCTGCCCTTGCCCAGCCCCGGAGCAGACGTGGTTTATGAACTGTTTCTCTTTCCCCTGCCATTGCTGCAGGCTGGTCAGAGTGTCTTCCAGGCTTCTTCTCCCAGGATGAGCTCATGTGCATCTTCACAGACCTCCCCTGTTCTGCCTGCAGTGGTGCTCCCTCAGGAGCATCTGCACCTACTGAGGAGGCAGGCCCAGGGTTCTGTCCTTTTGGAGAAACAGCCTCTGTTGTTTCCCATATGGTTTTAGAAAGAAAAGAAGCGGCCTGAATATGCCTCAATACTGAAAAAGTACTATTGTTTATGGTTTCTGCTGTCTCTTCCTTGTTTGCTGTCTGCTGATGAGAAGGACTCGGAGAGTTTGTCATCCCAGGCTGTAAATGCAGGCGCCCTGACTGTGCTAGGAAGGTGAGCACCTCTGTACCATAACACCAGTGCATGGGGCACTTGAGCTGCCTCTGAGCAAGCAAGGAAGTAAGAGCGAAACCAGGAGTATTCTGCAAGCCTTGCAAACCAGTGTTTGATTAATTTCAGACAGTTTTAATTAAGAAGTATCCCTCCTCAGTTAATTATGCGTTTTATGGGAAGTGGATGTGGTTATCTGAAATCAAGCAAGGGATGGTGTTTCTGTAATCTCATCAATACAGGGTATATCACCACTGGGAAGTAAGACAGTGTTAACAAATAACCAGAAACATCTCCCCTTCCCCCCCACGCCCCCTATTAGATCCACCTTAAATTAATATTTGAGTTTGCTTCAATGTACTACATATTGTGATGTACCATCTTTTATATTAAATGCTCTCTTTCTGTTGATTGCATTTTAGTTTTATTGTAATGCTCTGTGTGGAAAAGAGGATTATTATGAAATAAGGTAGGGCTCAAGCTTGAAATGTTAAGCAGAGATGCTTTTAGATGCATTATTTCTAAAGCAAAACATTCAGCTTGCAGACTCTAAAAGTCTCTCTCTTTTTTTAATCCAAAGAGTGCTTGGTCTTTCCTTCCTTTGGTGATCAGTATCTTTTAAAATGGCTCATGAAGGGATTCAGATACTAGGCCTTCTAAATCCTGAAATTCTTGAAAATTTAGATCATGTTTAGGAAAGGATAATAATATAGATGTTCTTTAATGGCAGCAAATGTACATGTACAAGCTGATGCTGCTAGCGACTTGATTATGATACAGAATCATCAGAAGAAAAATTTTTGGTCCTGTAAGTTTTCAAGTTAACAGACAAAGAGAATGCAACAGGTGAATGACAGAAATGAAACAGGACAGTATAGGAGGTCAACAGCAAATAAAATGTGATCACCGGGACAGCAGGAATCACATGGCCCACTGCCTGCTTATTTTCCCTAGACTCTATAAATATGTCTTTCTGCAACAAATGCAGACTAGAAAACTACAAATGTCCACTTTTATGGCTTTGAATCTTAGCCATGAATTGAATAATTTAGATTACCGAAAAGTGAAATGATGCAAAGTTGTTTGAACATTGAAGGTAAATTGAAGTCTTTTATGAGAGACATTTTGCAAAGAAAAGGTGTGGGAAAGTCAAGATGTGTAAGCAAGACACAGAATAACCTCAAGGGTGATGTGCTTAAGCTTCACTGAATAAACAACAGAATGATTTGATATCCTTCCCAATAAGCTTTACAAATATTCCTGCACTGTCTGAACGTATTTCATACTAGCAAGCTAACAGGGTGTCAAAAGTGGCAGCATTCACGCCAAGACTCCACTCTGCCTTACTCCCCAGTTAAGTGCAGGGACAGTAAATTTCACAGCATCTTTAATCTTTGTCTCAAGTGTAAATAACTTCACATGGGCTTTAAAAAAAAAAAAAAAATTAAATGAAGTCCTTGCCTTCTTGCAGGTTTAATCTCAGTGCTGATGCCTGTTTATGGTTCAAACACTCAGTCCCCTATTTTTAAATCATTTAACTGGTTCAATAACTGTCTTAGCCTTTGCTTTGATAGTTAAATCAATTCTTGGGAAAGAAAATAAGCTTGTCAGTGAATCATACCCAAAGGTCTACCTTTCCTTAGAGCCAGTTGCAGATTATATAAAATAAATTAACTCTGAACTTTCTTAGAAATGAAAGGGACTGAAGAGATCAAATGCAGGAACTGCAAACCAGAAGCAGTGAGGGGTTGATTTGTTGCCATCATGGTACCACAGATGGCCACAGACAGTTGTATCTCTGCCTTTTGCAATGAGTGGTTGCCCTCATCACGCTTGTCCGTTACAGCATCTTTGCAAGAAAAGCACAAATGTATGAAGTAACATAATTATCATGAAAAGCTAAAAGGTTTAGAGAGTCCTTAGACCTGAGCTGGAAGTCCTTTCTCAGGAGAAACTTCCATGGGGAGCACTGGGAAATGCATCTGTGTCCTGGACAACGCTGTGATGGACATCAAGTAGCCCTGGGGTCTGATTTATAAGAAAATGGTATAGCCTGTACCTCTCTCTCTTTCCTATACTGTTCAATAATTGTGGCTTTTGGTCTTTCCTAAAAGTCTGGTTTGTCATGAGATGCCAGGGGGAGGTGTGTGAAGGGGTGCCTGAAAGATACCTCTGGAAGAAACTTCTATGGCATTGGTTCTTGGGATTGCAGGGCATTGGACTTGAGGACCTAATTGTAGGGACAAACTGAGCCAGAAACATAATACAGAGAAATAGTCCCGTGTCTCCTAAAATAAGACACGTTAGTCACTTAGGTCAGAGTGAAGTCAAGACAACAGAATAAGATTTTAAACTGCTTCCTTCTGTTGACATTATTTGCTGCCAGCTACTAAATCTCTTCATGTTTCCTTTTTTTTAGTTTAATAGAAGATACTCTTTTTTGAAATTTTAACTTCCCCTGAAAATGTTTTCAATTTTCTTTTTTTTTGGGGGACAGAGATTGAAATAATTTGACAACTGACTTCTTTCCTTCACAACTGAATGAACTATAAAGACTTATTTCTATGGCTGCTTCACTCGGTCTCTTGAATTTTTCTCAGATTAGCAAAAAGTTTTGTGACTTTGTCTTGCTTGCAAAGTTTAAGAAAGTTACACAGTGGAGAAATAAAAAAAAAGTATGGAACATAGAATTAGAACACAAGAACAGTTTCAACAATCGCTTTGATTAATGAGACACTCTAAAAATGTAGTTTTTCCAAGACTGAGTAGAAAAGTTGGATTCTACTACTGGAAATATTCTTTTCATGCTTTCTTCTGTACATGCAAGTATATACAAGTCTGAAGTCAGAATTTGGGCCATACTTTTCCAACTGGAGCAGCCTTTTCTGAAGTGAGTCCTGCAGTACTTTCCAATGACATCCTCCAGTCCTGCATTACAGCGAAGAGTTATATATACTTATTAAGCATTTGAGCAGCATTATTTGCTTTTAAATGAAGATGGATTTTAACTTGCTGCTTCCAATTAGAATAATAATAAACATTTTCCTTAATGATGATGACATGCAATAGTGTTAAATTGGAAATGCAAAAGCTTTCTCTGTTGGTACAGTATAAGTTACAGTGTCATTAAATATATAATCAGCCATTTATTGCTTGTGTTATTTTTGAGGCACTTAAATGAAAAGTTGATTTGTCTCTTATTAGACCTCAATAAATGTTCCTTTAATAGTCATAGGGTGTTTTAATGCTTTACAGAATCATTGTCATTAAATTGGATGCAAGACATTGGACTTAAATAAAAGAGAAATGGAAAAACTCAATAAATCAGGATAATAAAAGCTTTTCTTTGTGCTGTTTGAATGGTACTGAAATGGATCTGTCTCTTAAACTGCCTTACAAAGGCCAAAGTAGCTTAATTGCTTTAGGGCTTGGTTATGCTGCATGAGTCAGCTGTGAGACTGTGGCAGCAAAAAGACACATTTCACCACAGAATCTTGAGGAAGAATATTCCTGCTGCATTGGTAGACTTCCCTCAGAAACAATGGCCAGGTAAGAGAAACATACTGTAATGACTTCTGCATTATGGGAATCTTCAGTATCAGGGGCACATGAAGAATGCAGAAGGCACAACACTTGGGGATAATTCCTTGTCTTTTTGTACTGGTTTCTGTCAGCTCCTATGGGTTACTCTGGCATTCAGTGCCAAGACACAGAATGTGTCTCAAGCACTTAGTGAGATATATCTTAGGAGGTATATAAACTAAATATATAATATGACACATATCTTAAGCATAGTGGTCAATATTATTCTGAAAAGCAGGCATTGACCCTAATACTTGTGTCCTTAACATCTCAGAACTTTTATCTTTGCATGAACTTCTTCAGTATAAACTTATTACTGAATTTGTCCATGTATTTGATTTAAAAAATAGTAGGTTCTTTTAAATCATGCTTTCTAGGCCAGCTCAGTTATCCAGATGAAAAGTAGACTTTCATGATGCAAATTATTAATGTTCAGTCTTGTTGGGGTTTGACAGCTTTGGCTCAAACAAGGATATAGAGACCTGATCCATTGTGAAATGAGCTAATTTACATAATGAGCTTGAGCCAGGGACATGAGGATGGTGTAACAATCCAAGATTGTGTGAATACTAGAGTTAAAGCCACTTGGAGTCACTGCACCCCTCCAGGTACTTTGTGAGCTGCCTAAGATGACATCGTGCATCAAAAGCCCTTCACACATCCTGCTGCTCTGAAATCTCTGTGGTTTCTTTTATTAGTGAAGTTAGAAACCTCTAAACTTGAAAGTCCTCTTCTTCTTGGTTGCCATTCAGCATTTAAATTGCTAGAGATGAGGATACATATGAAACTCTTGTTTTCCTACTTTCCCCTCTATTATTTGGTATTTAATTGGTCAATATAATTTGTTGCTTGTGGATGCAAATGGGAGGACAAATATAAAAAGGATCCAGTAGTCATGGCAACAGGAAATATTTCCTTTAGTCACAAAGCATGTATGTAGAAGATGGGCAGCAGGAGCTTTCCTAGAATGGCTGCCAATTCACTTACCCTGTAAATAGAGAAATAAATACAGAGGCATAAAAATCCCTGAGTGATGACACGTCCCTTTGCAGCTGGTTTAGCTTCAAATCAGAACTGTCTATCATGTCTAGGTATTGTTTACTTTCTTCTGACCCATTATGTAAATATTGTTCTTGAATGTGTGCTTTCCCTTACTTTATGATTGAACCTGCTTCCTTTTATTGAGAGCTTCATCCCATAGAAATATGACAGGTTTGTATATTACTGAAAAAAGTAAAATATTACAGGCAGGTAACTGCTGATGTCATGCTCTAGAGATTTTCCAGGTCAGAACTTTGACACGGAGACTCATGATTTCTTGAAAAATTATCTCAGATTCCAATAAATCCAGCACATACTAGTCCACAAAGTCATCCTTTGATTATGAAGAACAGCCTGGTTTAATAAAGCCTGGTAGTGTTGCATATTTTGGACCTCGTGGTACTGTGATGCACAGCAGTGAGTCCACCCACAGCAACAAAGTTTAAGAAAAATAAAAGTAAAAAAGCTGAGGACATCGGGGTCAAAAATTTTGCAGAATCCAGAGAATCAAAAGAGACTCTTGATGGTCACATTATTTATTTCTCCTTCTGCTCCCCATGAAGGACTTTTCTACGTAAGCATTATTCCCCATGGATTGTCCCTCCTTGTCTTAAAGAAGGCCTCTGGTGCTGCAAACCTGCTTGGGAAGTGAGCAGGAGGAGCGGCCCTTTTATGTGGGAGAGTGCTGGGAATACATGGAGTTTTGCCTGGGGTGGGTGATGAGCCCCTTTATGGTTATCAGTTATGGTTTATCAGTTTGTGGGTCAGGATTAGAGACAGAATAGACTAGACTAGAGGCCCATAGTAATTGCAGTGCAAACTTCACTGGGTAAAACCTCCATTCATGTTTGTACAAGCAGCCTGTATTTTTTTATTCTCTAATTCCATTAAAAATAGACTACAAGGAGACTTGAGGAGCAGGGCTGGCATCAGATGGTAATAGCTATAGGGATGTAAGTTTTCATCTCAGTTATGTAAGTGTAAAACCAATTAATTTTTCCTGATTTATCATGGTCCAAAAACAAAATTAAATTAGGATTAATTAAATTAAAATCAGAACAACCACATTGTGAATTAATAATTCCAAGGTAAACTACCCTACAGGTTTCAGGGGGATTACACTGGTGTCCTAGAAGATAGAATATAGCTACTTTTTCCCTGGGACAGCAGAGCAATTTTTCTCCAGTGATCTGAACCAAATTATTTATTTGTATTACACTTCTTTTTCTTTTCTATTTTAGTGTATTAGAGTGTTTTTAATTTTTTTAAAAATTTTGGCTAGCAGTGATCAATGTCTTTAAATAAAGAAGCAACAAAGACAACACACAGAAAAAGAAATTCAACAAAAGTCATGATAGTTTAGAAAATCCTCCTCAGATAGTTTGGAAGATCCTTCTTATGTTGAATGTTGAAGACTCATCAACATTCAAAACTAAAAATGTGCAGAATATCTTATCATCTCTTGTCTATGGCAAATGTGATATGCAAGTTAAAACAGAATCCTGTGCTTTATGAATTTTCAGTTTTAAGTACAGAAAAGACATGATAAAAGGACTAATGTACTAAGGAAGAGCTGGAAAGAATTTAGATTAAGAGATAAATAGCCCTTCTGCTAAATCACATCTGACTCCCAGGGAAGAAAAGTTTGTTGCTTCATAAATGATGACACAGTACTGAACAAAAATTTTCCCAAAGGCTTTTTACCTAAATAATTGCTTGTTACCAAATAGTGTGGGAGTGGAATGATTGGAGGACTTAATTTTAGTGTGACTCTCCTTAACTGTATGTGGCACTCAGGTTGCACAAATCATTTCAGTAATGCATATTGTAGGCTACTAACACACAATGTTATTCCCAATTAAAATCACAGTTTCTGCTAAGTTGGCAGGTAATACCAGGGCTGAGAGTCTGAAGGTATAAAATTGTGGAGGGGAATGCTCTTGTATGTGGACATTGTGAACCTCAGATCATTGAGCCATGGAGGAAGATTTAGGATACAAAATCTTATTAACTTGAAGTCCAACTTTGCCCCCAGGACTCGATTAATTTACCAGTGTATAGTGAACCCTCATGCTCACATCCTGGGATGAGCATAAAACTGATGGACAGCCTAGAACATTAGTCTGTCTGTAGGCTCTTGTATGTGGTAAGGACAGATCAAGCACAGCCAAAATTTATTTCAACAATTAACGAGTTATTACCATGTTGGGTTTGCATGCTCAAACAAGAAGTCTGCTGGGTTGGAAAATATTCACTTTGACATTTCTTTAAATCACAGACTGATTTTTTTTATTTCCTTTTTGAGGTTCACTGATTGAATTTGCTGTCACTTTTGGTGTGACAAATAAAGCTTCATGTGACCTCTTTTCAAGCCTCTCTGTAGTGATTATGTTACACACTTGTGCACCCTGCTCACTGTAAGCCAACTGAGCTTTATCCCAGGCAGAAGAATTTTTTTTTGGAAGAAATATGAAATCAGAAAAACGAAGAACCAGACACAGGTTAATAACAGCAGGGCTAATTAGTCTTTAGTGGACTTGAATCTAATTTTTTTTTCAGTGGAAACACTGAAACATTGTTGAGACATGCTTCTCTGCTTTATTATGCAATTTGTGAGTATGTTTACCAGAAGAGAGCTTTTACTAGCACAGATCCTTGTGGAACTACACTGTTGACTTCTGTCACTTACTACTATCCTTTTTCCAAATACAAAAATAATTTTGAAAGGAAAAATTGAAAATTTGCTGAAGTAGACATATTTCTGCATGTGTAGAAATTTTCTTTGCTACTTTGAAATTATTCTTTGGTGGAAAAACACCTGTTCCATGGCTTAAACTTGCTTGAGATTCTAATGAATAGGTAGAGAAAGGAAAAAAACCCAGGGAATTCTTGTAAGTTAAAGGACTCCAGTGGTTATCTGTGAAGCCCTGTGGGGTATTGAGGCAATTGATGTCCATTAAGAGTTATAGATAACTGGTCATTCATCTTGAAGAGATGGTTTGGGAAATCTCAGCCCTGCTGTAAAGTATGACATTATAAATATTTGCCTGAGTATGTCAGTTTCTCTTTATATTCAGAGGATCTGGACAAAGCCCCTGAAGAGAGATTAAAAGATTGAAGCATTTAGAGCCTCATAGCAATACCAAGGATTATCAAAGCATCTCTGTGTGGGAGAGCAGAATGGTTGTGTCAGACCATCTCTATCTCCGGGAGGGAGATTGGCCAAATCTCTTTGTAGAGAAGGGGAACACAGTTTCTGTTAGGATTATACTCAGCAGGAGGCATCTCAGCTCCCTTCGAAAGAGGAGCTTTAAAAGATTCCATTTGAGAACCAGTCAGCTCAGAAAACATCATATTACAATTGAGGACAATTAACATCTAACGAGAAGCGTGTGGAGTTCGTGCTTAGTTTCTGTTTCTCCATCTGGGGGGGTCTCTTCTGTGCTCTCTGCCAGTTCCTATCAGCTTGGATTACACTAAGCTTCAATCATCCATGCAAGCAAAAGGTAATTACTTGAAGAGCAGCAAATCCAAGGGAGAGTCTCAAGGATGCTCTCATACTTTATCTGATGCCTACCAATGTGTCGCCTGTGTCTGTTACAGGAATGCACAGTCAAGTCATGTTAAGAACTTTAAATAATTCCGAAGATTTTTTGGATGGGATGTGTAGTTTTACAAAGCACATATAGGACCACCAGCATGATTGCTGTAACAAAACAGAAAGACATGCTGAGATCATTGCAAACTCTCAGGATCTCTGCTCCTCTTTCAGTGTAGGTCCTCCTTCAATTCTCAAGGCCAGTTCACCTACCTTCCTGAAAAAAAAATTACAGTGCAGTAAAAGGGGGTGAAATTGCCATGTGTTTCCCTTCACATGACCTCTTTCCACTTTTTCAGTCCTGGGAGAGAGATTTGGCTCCTGAGAGGAGCCTATCTAGACATTCTCATAGTCATGAAAAGTCTCAGATCTCGTCTTTGAGAAGCACATCTGGATTTCAGGTTAGCACCAAGGTACAAGACTCTTTAGTGGCTCTGTGATTCCTAGTTTGTTTCTATTATGATCTGGCCATGCTGATCAGATCGTTTGCTGAAGAGTTTGGGTTATTGTGCTGTTTCTCATGTCCTTCTATTCTATCTTTGTGTTGTGCCTAATGTTCTGGGCTCAGAATCATCTTTCTTTTACAATTTGTTTGCTCTGCTGACCCTGTAGTCACTTCATACAGACTCCTAGGTACTATGCAGAATGAGTACATGTATTCAGCCAGAAGCTCTCTTAAGTTTGTTTCCATCTACTTGCTGCAGGCTTCAAAATGTTTTAGCCTAGTTCTGTTTTCAGTTTATACAATATAAGATTATAGGGAAGTCTTTGATTGAGGGTCAACATTTACTAATTTCCTTGACTGGCAAATACCCAGCTAATCTGTTTTGTGACGTGAATATTGTCTAATACAAACCCCTCTCTCTGGTTAAGTAAATTGTGCATTTGCAGCTTTTTATGTGCTGCTAGAGGCTTTTAGCCATTTCTTTCTCACAGCCCCTCCTGAAAAACCCTGTTGCCTTGCCCACCCCACCCCACCCCACCAGGGTCTGGAGTTACTGTGATAGTTTGAGATGATGCTACGCCTTCCTCACAATGGAAGGGACAAGTCTTTCACATCCAGAGAGGGACAAATGCTGTCCACTAAGAGTCACAGCTCTTAGTCTGCATTGAGAAACCTGTACCACACTGCCTTTCCTTGCAGCCATCTCCCACCCTTCAGAACTACAGGGCCTTCCTTGCTCTGCCCCTGGAATTTCTCCATGGCCCAGTCTCCCACTCCTTAATTGGCCAGAAATGGATAATAAAAAAAAGTATACTATTGAGATTAATGATAATTAAAAGGCATTAAATAAAACTGTATGGAAATATTATATTTTAGTGTGTAAAAGGTTAAATGAGAATGACTAAAATGATTAATTTTCCCAACTGAAAACCTCAAAATTCACGGGATCACAGAACCACAGAATGGGTAAGGTTGGAAGGGAGCACTGGAGGTCATCTAGTCCAGCCTTCCTGCTCAAGCAGAATCCCCTAAAACACGTTACCACTTCTGGCAATCATAAAGACAATAAGCAAAGGTTTGTTTTTAATGTGGAGAAAGCTTGAGACATTTTTAACAAAAAGGAATTCTAAAGAAAATCAACATTTTTTATAAAGGGCAAATATTTGGTTCGTGACAGCACAAAATGTTGTTTGATTTCAGCTTTGCTGGTTCTATTCTGAACATAAGATTGATCACATTTCCCTATCTATTAGACAGCAGCTAATTAGCACAAGAGTCACTAAGATGACTCCTTGGTTGCTATGGTTGGTACCACAGCCTGTAAATCCTGGTCAGTCACCTGGGATAGGAACTGAGCTCTGTGCTTAATCTCTTCTCCAGTAGAAATGTAAGTAACAGAATAGAATAAGATTTTTTTGGGCCAACACTTCTCAAAAAGTTAATTAGAATATTCATTAGGATATTTATTCACTGCTCATAAATTCAAATATAGCTTTTGAATCAAAATTTATTCTTCTGAGTAAGCAGGAGGGGACAGAAGAGTTCAATGGTGAGAGTTCTGTTTCTCCCTTGAAGTCTAATCTGATGGGTAATTCCAGAACCTGAACTGACTGAAGGCAGTGACACAGAACTAGATTTTCCTTCCCTGGCAGGTGAAGGAGTGCAGTTGAGCTTGCTCATAAGAAGTAGGAACGGCAAGGCTGGGGCACACTGATGCTGGGGTGCTGTGGCTTTACAGGTCACCTTGCCACTGGGAGGACTCATGAAGGTACTTTGCTTACCTCAGATGTCCAGGAGGGACAGTAGCCCCTGTCTCCTTAGAGCTGTGCCACAGCCAAGACTATCATTGCTTAATTGTGGTGAGCACTGCTTGGAGTGAGCTGCATCAGGTACTGATCATGTGAGGTGTTGGTGTCTATGAAATGCATTGATCTGTCTCCAGTTCTTGGGGAAAGGGTTTCCACCTCACTGCTGGTGTTCCTTTCTGTCTCTCTTACCATTGCATTATCTTCTGAGCTCAGAGATGGGAGACAGGCACAAGGAAACTGCATCTCCAACCCCTAGAGGAGGGAGCTGTTCTGTGGCTGGGTTACAGCTCTTTTGTTCCCAGATCCGAAAGAGCTGAGGGAATGAAGTCTGAGAAGCAGCACAGCTGTCTCTGTGAGCTCAAACGAGTATTTGGTTTAGAGCACTCTAGTCTAGGGAAATCCTTAAGAACGTCCCCAAATAAGGATGCGACATAAGCCTGTATCTCGGAAGGAAAGTAAGACATAATGGACTCCTTATGCAAACATTTTTTTTTCTGGGAGTCTGTCCTTGGAATGGAAACTTTAAAGGTGCAAGGAAAGCAGGCTTTTTCCTTCCTACAGACTGTGCCCTGATGCTAATTATTATGATAACAAGAATAGTCACAGGCCAACTGAGTGTCCAGCCTCTTAGGGTGTACATCAGAAAGGTAACAACACCACAGGTGAAACTTTTCAAGGGGTACACCTGGACAAAGTTCATGGTTGGAATGGGATGTTGAAAGAAAAGGGTTAGGAGTGGTGGTGGTGCTGGAAAGGAAGCATGTCAGTCACCTAAACACAGCACGACATCTTAAGCAGCCTATTGATCTCCTATTCCGAATTCTTGCAGGGCGACTCCCTGTCATAAAACATTCAGCAGCCAAGATCAATAAGAGGCGTGGAGCACTGAATCTTGCTGCTTCAAAGTCATACTTGAAAACAACAAAAAAAAAAATATCACTGCTACTCAAATGTCGCCAGGGCACCAGCTCGGTTTGGACCCAGCTCAGCAATTTCAATGATAAAAGTTTGCTTCCTGTTTTTCCAAGTGGGAGTCCAGCTGGAAGGTGACAGGAACTGGATTCAGCTTTGTGACAGGGAATCTATTTTCTACCCCTCTCTGTTTACAAAGGAGGTTCAACAGGAAAGATAAACCTAGATAACATGAAGCACTTGCTGAGGTAGAGCTTGTCTTGTGCTGTGAATCTGCCAACATTTAGCAGCTCCCTGGCTGGGATCACATCCTCCAGCTGCAGCATGCAAGGGGACTGAGAAATGCATTATATCACATCACAAAAAGATGATACTGTCTTCACAGACATTAGCCTCCCCACTATGATAACTATCAAATTGCTCAATATGCTCATTCAAATGTAAGACCTAACTGTTAGGATGTTAACCTCTGGAGTGGATTCTGGAGAATCGATTGCCCACTGAAGTTTCTTTCCACATATTTCAGCGCTGTTGTCATGTATCTCATTACTCTCTTCTAGCATAAACAACGCAAATTCTTTCAATCTCTCTTTTGAGGTCATATTTTCATATGTTTCTGCTTCATAAAAGGTCAGTGGCATCTGACAGTCTCATGGCACAAAACATTAATTCTGCTCTTGCATGGCTCTGAGCCCAATGGTTGCCATCACCTCGTTCAGTGTGAAAGCTAGCATTGCTTTTAGTAGTCAACAAAAACCCTGGGTGTTTGTTCCATTTCTAATGATTTCCAGAGTAATTGATGCTGCTAGAGATGAATACTTTACAAAAGCACAAATTCAACAGCCAGACAAAGTGATAAGCAGGGATTCAAGTGGGAATATGCAGCACCCAGATGAGCTCAGAAAGCATCTGTTGTCACAACACCATCTCTCTGTGGCAGACAAAGCACAGAAAAACCTGGATGAAAAAGCAATAAATATAGGCATCAATGAAAATTTAGCATTTGACTTCAATAGACTTGAATGGGTGTACTGTAGGGGCTCTGTCTTGGGATGGTACCATGTGGTAGCTTGTTCTATGGCAATGTCTGCACTGCATGGAGCCTGAGATGGCTACAAACAAAGAACACACATTGAAAAGCCACTGAGGAATAAAACCAGCTTGC
The DNA here is from genome assembly GCA_026261815.1 of Monarcha castaneiventris obscurior. Classification (NCBI taxonomy): domain Eukaryota; kingdom Metazoa; phylum Chordata; class Aves; order Passeriformes; family Monarchidae; genus Monarcha; species Monarcha castaneiventris. The sequence continues at coordinate 8,660,953 of JAMPIT010000467.1, forward strand.
TTATGTAAAACTCCATATGATTACAGCCTGTTTCTGATGTCAAAACTAAGCTGTTCAGAGCCGTGGTGGTTCATCTATTAATTATATGTTGATTTTAGTATCTGTGTTTATTAGGATAAAGGGTTAGTATTACCTGGAAAAGCAATAAACCAAACTTCTATAATGCTTTACTAGTTAGACTGGGAGTCAGGCTAAACATTCTGGCAAACCACAGTTTCATTAAATATTTTTCAGTTCTTGAAGCTGTTGATTCCTATTCATAGCAAACATAGAGGAGGCTTGGATTCTTCACTCTTTGCTTTTCTGTTCCAAGGTCGATGACTCTGTTCCTGACTCTTTCTGAAGAAAAGTTTCTGAAGGGTGTTCTTGTAGGTGACATTCTAATTTATGATTCTGAAGGAGGCAGGGGGGAATTAAGTGACATGATGGAAAGTTTGTTAAGTGTAATCAACAGCGAGGATAAACGCTGTTAGAGATTTCTGCATATTAATCTGGCTTTGTTTTGAGCTACTGCAGCACCTGTGACAAAACCAAAAGTTATGAATTTGGAATCATAAGCTTTGCCTCTCTGGCTTAGCATAATATAGATCTCTAATCAATAAACTGATTGAGCTTAACTGGACTGATCTCCAGGACACACAGGGGGTAGCGTGGGTATTTCAGTCTAGTGCTGTGTATGACGTGCCTGACTTACCACTCTTATCCAGGATAGGAAGACTTTCCTATAGGTGCTGAGCGATCTCTGCAGCCCTGGTGGATGTCTCAAATGCACTACAGACACTGGAGAACTGAAATGTGCCCCTGCGGGGTTCAGCTCCAGGCTGAACCTCTAGATATAAATATTCAATGGTGTTTGCATGTGAGATAGGGACTGAGCTCAGTAGCCTAAGCCAGAAACCCAGAGCCATTTGGGACATGGCACCATGTCTGAGATTCTTTAGGGGGCAGGCGGGGGTGGCACAAGAACTGTGGGAGACTTGTGCACGCTTTGGCACTGAGAAATGTTGTTGAAAATGAGCCACAACAATAATTAAACAAATGCTCATTGGAAGTATGGGGAGAGATGACATTTCTGTCTAGCAGCAAAAGGGTGAAATTTAGGATTCTAAGGCACAGGACTCTGATGCTTGATTCTGTTGACTGGAGACATCTTAATTTAGAGGATCATAATTTTTTTAGAAATGATTTCTATATTTGTCCTGCATCTTTGTTCTCACATAAATAATTCCTATCTTTTTCCTTTTCCTAGATTTAGCTATTCTGTTTTAGACTGTTTATCTTGTCTACCAGTTCTCTAAAGCATTCATTAAAATTCTACTTTATAAATCTTAAGTTTTCAAAAATATGAAAAAAAAAAAAGTTTGCAAAGAGTAAGTTGTCATTACTTAAAAGTGTCCCTGATCAGATACAGGCTTCATGATTAACCCTTAACCTTCAGACAAGAAAGAAATTATTTTTCTAATTATTAGGGAAATGTTAGTCATGGTACTTAACTATCAAAGGCTACATTGGATTCTTCAGTACTAGACATTGTTTTTTTAAGATGGAACATACTTTTGAAAGAGATTTTTATCTTCATCACATGTAATTATATCTACAGAACTGTGAAGAGCTAAATGTCTGTTTAATAGATGAGCCAGGTTCAGCTTGGAATGAACACACAGAGAATCCAGGCCTTCCACAGTAATGTGAATGAGGTGCAATCAACAGATTGCCCATATCTAAGGCAGGTGCAGTTTTCCTGACACACATGTACTTATTGTGGTCTGTCCCTCTTTGCAGAGAGCTTGGGTTATTTTTTTTTTTGTCTTGGGCACCTGCATAAATGGAGAGACACAATTCCATCCTGTTTATTGTGAAAACATGTTTTCATCACGTGAGAAATAGTGCAAATCCTTGTTTTCAGATAAAAAATCCTGTTCTGCTACTGCAGAAGTTTTCAAAACCATGTACTCCCTGTGCTTGGTTTGCCAGGCATCAAACAACATAGGAGTTTTTTTTCTACCATCAGTCTTCAAGGATGAATAGTGACTGAGAAAAGACTCTTCTACTCACACAAAATTTTCCACTCCCTCTTGTCATCTTACAGGAAGCATTGATGTTATTTTTGGGAAGTATTGACCCTTGTACAGAATAGAGGGCTCATTAAATCAAAATAACAGCAACATTTTCAGCTGCTTCTTTGTTATCATTGCTATTGTTGTAAGCCACTGTTGGAAGCTGGGAAAAAAAAGAAAGGAGAAATAATGCCAATAAAGAATAGATACCCCACCATATCCTGAGCCCAAGATAAAGTGCCACACATCTTTTTTATGGCTTTTAAGTACTCAGTAGTCTACCACTGAGTTCATAATCATCCTGGAAAGGCAGCAGCACCACTGAGAAGGACAGGGGAGCTAAAATTTATAGAAAGAATGATAAACTGAAACGACAGAGTCACAAAAAAAGGGAAATGCTGTATGGAGGTTGTGTTAACAAAAGTATGGGTGTTGCAAGCAGGAAGAGGGACTTTATTCCACTTCCATCACAAATTTATGTGGAGTCAATTTGGGGGTAAAATGTGGTATTTGTTTTTAAACAGAGAGGTCAAACTGTAAGAGGTGAAGTGAGAGGCAAATCAAGGAAAAAAGTAGAAAAGATGGAAAATGAGCCATGTGGAACCCAGAGCAGCTGGTGCCTGGGAGAAACAGAGCTGAAGGGTGACCAGATACAAAGCACAGCAGGGAGCATTTCTGTGTTTGCTGGGAATGCTGCAAGAAATTGTGAAAATGGGAGGATTTGTCAGTAGCATGGAAACCTATTCTGGGAAAGAAGCAGCATGAGCAGGAAACAAGAGATTATTAATTGTACAGATTTAGGATTTTAGGACATGCAGCAGGGAGTAAATGTTGTAATCCAGGAAATCCATTTAGTTTTTTGATGTGCTTAAGTAGTGTAAATCTATGTTTCTAACTATTATTCCTGGTATTTGGAATACTAACAATCCCCTCTTTACAGATCAGCTCAGAACCACAAAATAAATGAAACCACAAAGCAAAATGGGAAAAAACCCCAACAGGAATTTCAGACAAGGACTAATGCCTTGTCTGATATACTAATACCTACATTCTATATCTTACAGAGGTTTATCCAGCAGAGTCACAAAAACCTGCAAAAAGTCTCGAGCTGAACACGTTGTCTTAAGTAGGTTTTGAAGTTCTTGGTCCAGGCAATCTGCTTCACAGAACAAGCAGTGTACAGATATAAGTTTTTGTTCCTGGCAGCCGTGGTTTCACCCCAGCCAGCAGTCCAGCCCCAGGTCCATTCATTTGCCCCGTCAGTGGGACTGGGGAGAGAATCATAAGGGGAAAAGCTGGAAAATGCGTAAGTTGAGCTAAAGGCAGTTAAATAGTGAAAGCAAGAGCCATGCACACAAGCAAAACAAAGCAAGGCATTAATTCACTGCTTCCCCAGGGCAGGCAGGTGTTCCGCCGTCCCAGGAGAGCAGGGCCCCATCACGTGTAATGGTGACTTGGGAAGAAAAACTCCATCACTCCAAATATCCCCCCTTCCTGCTTCTGCCCTGACATGGTGTCCTGGGGTGACTCTATGATGTGTATCCCCTATCACGTCTCTATACCAAAAATTTAATTTTGTGCCTTTTTCTGTGCCTTTAAACTGAGCTTGAGAGAGGAGGAAAAAAAACCAAACAAACTTTTCAAAGCAAGTTCCCAAGGACACAGAGATAGAGACTCCTCTGCATTCTCCCCAGAGACGGGAGCATGGAGGGAGCACCCTTGCCTGTTTCTTCAGCCAGCTCTTCATTTTTTTTTTCCTTTTTTCTCCGGCATGGTTCCCAGGACTTTGGTTTTTTTCCCTTTTTTCTCTTCTGGACTGTTTCAACAACATCAGAACATATCAGGAGAATTTTTCTCCCAGGCCCGGAGGTGGGCCTAAGGCCTATGGCCTTGCCGACCCAGCTCTGAGGAGGAGAGAGCCCACATCTACAGAAGGACTCTGAAATCTTCCCAGGTTTCTCTCCACAGTGAGAGATTTTATTACTTAGCATTATTATCTTTTTCCTGTGTGTTGGTTAAAAGAAATAGTTTTTATCTCTTTCCCTTTCTTTCGAGGAAATTTTTTTTCCCGAACCTGGTGGGGGGAAGGGTGGTGTAACCTGTTTTTCTCTCAGTGGATATATTGCCAGATTTCGGCCAAACCGGCACACGCAGTGACAGGGTGGATGGTGGACAGAGTGCTGTGTCCTTCCCGAAAGCATTCCACAGCAGAGCCGCTCGGGGGGTGCCACACGAGCACACAAAGACACACCCAGGCACACCGGTGCAGGTGGAAGCACACAGCCACGCACTCACACACAAGCTGAATAGCTCCTGTAACGTCACCAGAGGCAAAGCGGCAGGAGGGGTCCTTCGTGTAGAATTCCAAGGAGTTTATTTCTATGGAAGGATCCAGGGACAAAGGGCCCAGAACATTGAGGGGTCCAGCATTTTATATGGAATGGTACCAGGGGCGGGCAGACCATCAGAGACCAATCATCTGAGGGCCAAGGGGCGGAGAGAATGTGGAGTGACAGAAGAGCAACCAATGGGGAAGGCGAGGGGTGGAACAAGGGGACAGAGAACCAATGGGGTATCGAGGGAGAGAGAACTTTCTGGAATAGACTTATAAGGGGCAGAGGGGGCGGTTGGCTGACAGGCAACCAATTAAGCGTGATTAACGTAGGGAAGCAAGGTCTTGTGGGATCTCGCCAACACTTAAGAGGTGACTTTAGACCTCTGAGCTGGCTCACCAGCGAACTTCCATTGATTTGGGGCTTTGTGGCTCCTTGGTGAGTTCTGTGGTGGACTCAACCACTGCAACACTGTCCCCCATATTATATACTGAGCATGATGTCACATGATCTGGAATATACCTTTGGTCAGCTGGGGTCACCTGTCCTGGTTGTGACTCCTCCTAACTTCCTTTCCCAGTGTCAGTATGAGAAGCAGAAAAGCCCTTGGCTCTGTGTAAGGTCTGCTCAGCAATTACAGAAACATCTGTATATTATCCACCCGGTTTTCAGTACAAACCCAAAACATAACCCCTTACCAACTGCTGTGAAGAAAATTAACTCTACCCCAGCCAAGACCAGCACAACGGCCAGGGCCACAAACAGGTAAACAGGAGTCAGGGATGAAAAAGGATATGCAGAGGTGATAGAAAATAAAAATATTCATTAGAAATATATTTACCTTTCCAAGACAGTTCTACAAAAATAAGATCTATGTAGATAGGGGCATATGTAGATATAGATCTATGTAGATATAGACATACAGGGGGTATGGCAAGTATACAGCCTTCTGAAAAAATCAGGAGGGTAGCAGCCCATTTTAATAATCTCTTTTGAAAGCTTGTTCTCATAACTCACTCTTTCTCTTAATTTTTTTTTTTTATTGTTCACTTTCTTCCAGTTTTATATCTTGGCAACTCAGTGGCAGTAGTTGACTCAAGGATGCATTGGGACAATAACAATTTCAAGAGGACATTCAGTGAACAAGGCAGTATAGAGAAGCTGACATGAATATGACTGACAGTTATTATTTCCCAGGAACTCTCTTTGAAACTGAACACTGCTGAACACAGTGTTACTGCTGGACCTGCAGTAACCCATAAAATTTAAAATGTCCAGCCTATGAGAAAGTTCTGGGTTCTCAGCACTTTTATTGTCGCATAGAACTGGGAAAAAACCCAAAGCCAAAATCACTTGGGTTTTACTTTGTTATTCACTGACACTCTAGAAAAGGTCAGTATATGAATGCCTTTGAACCAGCTCAGGGAGAGAGAATCCTGGTAGGAAAACACTGGCTGCATTTTTTCAGGCTTGACCTACTCACCCTTTAGAATCATGGAGTGGCCATCTGAGTTTTTCCGACTGCAGAGCTAACTCAGGGACACTGCTAGCTTCAGTTACCTTGCTTGTCCTCCACACTGGACCTTGAGCAGGAATACTGGTGTGGGGTTTCTTTTTGGCTGGGATTGATACCTGCAGTATCAAGGTGCCAAGTAAACGCATTGCCTGTGGTCCTTGGGGGTTATCCAGCAGTCAGGATGTTGTGACACCTGTCAAACGGATTTTCACTTTCTGGATGACTAAAAAGCAAAACCTCTCTTATCCATTTTCAGTCGTATTGGGGATTTCTCAGGTTTCAAGGTCATGAAAAGAGTGATGTTTATCCCCTCCAATGTTTCAGGATAGTTTTGACTGCTTTTGCACTTTGCATGGATCTGATGCCCTCTCCTTCCTTATCTCTCAAGAGATTAATTGAGGTTATTCATGCATCAGTGGCAGCCTGTTGGAAATGTCACCAACATGACATGATAAAATGTAGGACTGGATAGAACCTCTTTGGCCAAGCCCAGCCTGGGTAAAGGCAGGCACCATATTCTGAAACATAGGACTGGAACAAAACAATAATAAATACTGTGGAAAGGCCAGTAGAAATGTAAGAAGTTTCCCAGAATTTCCATTGGAGAACTTTTACATGACATTGAAAACCAAATTAGTATGTAGGTCATAGTATATAAGTGCTAGTTCTGTTTTGCCTTGCAAAAGACATTAAATGGCTGCTCACTGGGCTTGGTTGCAAGAGAAAAGAACAAGATGAAACTGTTCCTTTAATCATGAGAATGGATAAGGTAGTTAAAAATGGTCCTCTTTGTAACACTCCACAACTGTTTTGAAGGCTTCCTTTCTGTAAATAGTACTGCATGATCTTCTTCGCCTGCACAGTATTTTTTCCTATAAATGACCCAGGAACACAGCTTTACAGCTTATTTTGCAGTAAGGAGCCTTGTTTTTCTAGTCCCTTCAAATACTCAGAGCAAAAGAGACAGTCCTCACCCCACAAATCTCTCTGGCTTCTATTGTTTACAAAATACTTTTTTTTCCCCAGCAAGTGAAATTATATATGGTTAATTAATAATGTGGTATAGAAATTTCTGCATGACTCTCCTGCAGAGCCCACTTGCATGATTTTATTTTGACCTTAGGAATTTAATAATTATCAAGAAGTTTTTTGCAATACAAAACTTCTTGTGTTGGCTGTACTCAGCCAGCAGCTAGGCTACTAAAGATGGTGGTTTACAGTTGTGATCAGTTCCTGTAGCTGATCTGATTTAATGCCTTTGGAGTGGATGAAGAAGTGTCTCACTGGCTGGATTTCTCCAGCAATACAAACGTCTTTGTCAAACAGTGCTAATCCTTGAAGGATTTGGGAGGCACAAGCATGGAACAGATTCTCATCATCTGCAGTGTGCACTGCCATTTACAAGAAACAAAGTGTATTACTGCATAGACAAAACTGTGTTGAGTAACCTTCAAAGATGATAATAGAGTAAATCTTTTGTCCTCATCATAGTTCAGTGTTCAAGGCTCTAATAGAGCAGTTAGCCTGAAATCTGACCTTCTCAAGAGGTGAAGAGGCTGTGACTCTTAAACCTCTTTGGTTTCTCTAACAGGTAGTTGAGATCTTCCTGTGTTGTGCCTGGTGCCTGGGTGTACCTCCCTCTGCTCCTGTCGTGTGCTCGTACTGAGCATGGCTGCCAGATCCACCCCAGGCAGTGTGGGATTGGCAGCCAGGGAAATGGATTCTGGGGTGTCAGCAAACCTCCATATCCCTTGGGAGGGGGTAGAGGCAGGTGGAGAACAGAACTGTTAAGTAAGACTGTTTTACCTTCTACCAGAGATAAGCTCTTGGTCGTCCAGTGACCTGCAGACCATCATGGAAGATGAAGCCCAGGGTATCCACCATTGCACAGCTGCTGTTGGGTGTCCCGGATGGTCTCCTTCCTTCAGCCTTGCTACAGGCTTTAGGCTTGTAGCCCTTAATAATCCACCACTGTAGACAGCTGTCTACCCTGCCTTTATGTAAAAGCCACTGTGGTGTACAAATTAGTTATAAATCAGCCATTCCAATCCAGTGACTTGCTACCCTGGTAGGCACAATGGGTACTATGAGTTGTTAGAGCACAGAGGATCAGGATCCTAGTCTTAAGTGTAATGCCTGAAAAAAGAGCAATAAATACAAGAGGCAGCAACAGCATGACCAAAACAGAAGAAGTATAAATCATGCTGTGGAATGAAGTGCAGTGATTCACCTGCTATGCTGGGTGCTGCTGCCCTGCAGACAATCTGACAGCACAGCAGAAAAGAAATGCAACACACCAGAAATAAATACTCGCCCTGAACTGACACAATGCTATTCATTTTGCGTTAATATATTTCTTCTTGAAATTCAGCAGAAACCCATGGCATACAAATCATCCCAGCATCAATACAAGGTAAATATGTGTGATTAAGGAAGGAGAGGGACATCAGCACAGCTGCAACCCCTAAAAGTTAACTATTGTTGGGTTTCTTCTGCATGAGCAAATGGACCTTCTTTGATAGTCCACCTATGCTGGGTTGCCTTTCATTCACCCTTAGGCCTTCTTTCTACATTTTTTGTCATATTAAAAATTACCAATTTCATTTCACAATATAGTCACCAGCATGTCCAGTAATGAGGTACAGTCGAAGAAGATACAAAAAGTGGCAAAGACAAATTTAGAAAGGGTTGCAGGTAAGTTATAATAAGGTTCAAAGAGCCAAGGTACCTTGAGAGGTGGCCACCTAAAAGATGGAGGTCCCTGGATCTGCTGAGAGTGAAGAAGACAGGACCTTTGGGAATCACAACTGGCTCTGTGAAGAAATGTACTCAGGACAAGAGGTGTAGTGCTCACAGCCAAGAAGGAGGGCTCCTAGGTTTTATATGTCAGTCAGGAAAAGCTAATGGAGGTATATGTCCCTCTATTTCAGAAAGAGTTTTATAAAGCTATTGCTAACTTGCTGCAAGAATCTGAGTTAATCTGTCACCCAGTAACTCGTGTATCCACATGATAAACATGAGAAGTGCTATTTGCCTACCTGGAGGATTGTGAACGCTGATTAATACCTTGTGAAAATGCTGTAAGATTATCTGGAGAAAGTAACTGTACCTTCCCAGTGTGCTGCAGCAGATTTTTCTGCTGCCAGCCGCAATAGGAAGTGATTTGTCTCCCTTCACCTCCTGTTCCTCCTTCCTTGTACCTGGTCTCAGCAAATGCTTTCTTGCTCTTAGATTTTCTCTGATAGAAAAAGGACTTGCTGGACCTGGAGGCCAACAAGCACTTCTCTTCCATTTTCCAAATTGCCCTCTAGTTACTGCCTCACACAAGGGCACGGCAGCAGAAAAAGAGTTCATCGGGTTTTCCAGGTGTCCATGACAGGATGCTTCATTGAACTCTAATTTGCACGGTGGTTCTTTGTGCTCTATATGCACAGAAATAGTTATATCCTTACAGTTTTTAAATAACCTATTTTATCTATTAAAAAAAACCCCCAAACTGTAAAAGAATGTGACCCAGACAGAACATGAGCTATTATAATATCAGGGAATTTACCTCACAGCCTTCTCTTGTTTAGCCCTTTCTTTGGTCCTTCAGATTCTCTGCCATTTTTCCATAAAAAAAAGCTTCTACCCTTGATTTTGTGTAGATTTTCTGAGATATGGCTACCTAAAAATTAATTTTCAGGGGGAAATGATCTTAGAAGTGTTGAGGTTGTCTAATTAGTGCAAATGGGTGCAAATATTCTTGTACAGCAAGGGCATCTGCGGGTTTCCCTTAAGGACCAGCGATGCCACCAGCATCCCACAGCCACGGGGTCATGCTGCTAACTTGCAATCCCTGCCCCAAGGATTTTACTGCCCTGCCACATGGAAAGAGAAACGGTAAGGGAAATGCAACACAACACTGATAAAAAGCTGAGATCCTGGTATATTGAGCACAAAAGTGGTTCTGTCCAATATTTCATGGGCACCAGAGGTAAATTGAAAGGAGCAAGGCAGAAAGAGGCAGTCCACTAGGGCTGTAGAGATTTACAGGTAACGTGTTGCAGCAGGTGAGACAGTGATGAAGCCAGAGGCAAAACTGCACAGATGGGCTGAGCTTCTCCAGAGCATGTGTGAGCTGAAGCCTCTTAGGCAAATAAAAACACAGGAGACTACAAAGACTGATTAGAAAACCCACTTGAGTGGGGTACCTTTGACTTAATAGAGGCTTGTTGCAGGGGGAAGCTTTGCATTTGGGTTTTGGGACTTTTTGGAGTTAGGTGTGTGAAGGTGGCTACACTGACCGCGTCCAGGGCAGGGCACGGACCTTGCTCTGCCGTGTGTGACAGACCTTGCTTTCTCTCACATGTGTGACTTCACCTGCATGAAATGCTTCTGTGGGAGATCTCCTGAAGCTGAATCCAGGCAGATGTCTTCTGTGCAGCAGAAAGATCCCTGCAGTGTTTTGTCAGTGCTCAGCTAATGAGGGAGAGAGCGTGTTTTATCTTTGTTACCACGGAAAGTTAACCACAATCCAAGCAGTGATTTATAGGTAATGAGTCCTGTCACACTTACAATTCATGCCTCACATGACAGTCATCAACATACCTGCTGCTGATCAGAAATCCAGGTATATTTCTCTATGTTTTATTCACAGTCTAATGATCTGCCAAGGCAAAGGCTGGATTTAAAGCTGATTGCTATCAACATTTACATCTGTGAATGCATCTGAATGCCAAGGAGCATTTAGGAAATCAGCTGTCAGGTGACTGTAGCAGAGGATACTTCCATTGACTGAGGTAGGAAGGAACTGCAGGGGCTCAGGGGTCACTTGGAAAGAGTGAGGAGAAGAGGAGCAGAAAAAAAAATATCTTTTGTGGATGCTGGTAGTGGGACTGCTAGTGAGCAACAAATGTCTGCTGTGGCTCCCACTTGCCCACAGTGGGATGGGGTAAGAATTGCACACATGCAGTTGGTTTAGAGGTATTTTTGGCAAGAGATGGAGTAAAATATCCATGGCCTCACAGGAAAGCGTGCCGTTGTCTGTGGAGGGTGAGATGGACACCAGACACTCAAGGGGAGGTATTCCCATGCACCAGGCACTCTGGCTCCAGCCCATGGCCTGTGCTTCCCTTGGCCTGGAGTGGGGATAGGAGTGTGGGAATGGGGAAGAACCCCTCTGCTGCCCTGTGTGGGGTGAGCAAATGGAAATGTGGCCCTGGCAAAGTCCTGCAGGCTCCAGTGACCAGGCAGGGAGGGAGGTAGAGCTCCTGTGTGTACAAGTAATTAGTTTCTGTTCTGCACCGTTCCCAAGTTACTCTTTGGAGAGCAATCCTTCTAGGAGCAAGTGCTCTGCTAGCAAATCTGGTATTTGAAATCCCATGAATTAGCACATGTTTATTTATTTAGTGCCCTATCAGCACCTATCAAAGTCACTGAGAGTATTGTCATTTCAATGGAAGCAGAAACAAGTTTTGCTTTATTGTATTTAATTTTTTTTTTTACTGTATAAGACAGAGGACAGGTTAGGAATTAATCAGCAGATCTGTGCTAGCAATTACTTTCCTTTTGTACCTGGGGCAAAAAAGGCAAAGCAAAGCAGGACAAGAGCTGTGTCATTTTCCCTTACACTTTTGCTAGCCATGTGTGGTGAATGGAATACATTTTTTGCACTTTGTGTGAAAAGTTGTCCTACATCTTAATTTATTTTTCATCTGTATGAACAATATATTTAAGAAGTGAAAACACATGGGTATTTCCAAAATACAGCAAGCTTTATTGTATTTATAAAATATAAAGAAAGGAAAATACTGTATTGCAAGAGGAAAATGCAACAAAAGAGAGTGATTTTTCCTTAATTTTCTGTTTTTATGATTATTTAATTCCATGCTTATTTAATGTTATGCTCATTTTTTAAAGTCTCCTTAAATTTTAATGTAATAAAATGTAATTATAAAAATGTTTTTCTTCACTTGTCTTCTGCAATATGTACTGACTGTTCTCAACAGTTATCTAAGCATATGCACAGTATGCAGTGAAGAGACTAATGTATTCTCCAAATAAGATGCATAACTTGAAAGGCAAAGAGGCAAAATTTCTTCTGAAAAATATCCCATCTAAACTGTTTTTGACAGAAAATTTGATTGTAAACATTTTTCGTGTTATGTATGTCATGTTTCTACACTAATCTGAAGAAGTACTTGAAAAAAAAGAATCCAAACGAAAGCAAAACTCAGAAATTTTTTCTTTTTTTTTTAATAAAACATTAAAATGCCTCAGAGAGAATGGCAATGATTTCTTTAATGACATTTTCCATGAAAAAATTAAATCTCTCTCTCATTCATCATACCCACGATGTAACACATAGCATACAATTTGCCTAATAGAAAATACCACCTCTCCTTCAGCAAAGAAAATGCACTCACACAGAATCATATTCAATTAGAGGCCTGCAAGCTCTCTGATTTAAAACTGATGTAGCTACTGCATTCTCAAAAATTAAGGTCCTTTTTTCAGGAGAAATAATGTTCTTTTATGTTACGCTCCAAAGTGCTTTAAAGCCTTTTTAAATGATAAATGTCCAACCCTATTTTGTTTAAAGGTGACAAAAAGAAAAGCTCACTTAAAGAAATGGGGACTGATTTATTGTGGGGATCATTAACCATTACCAGAGTGCCAGATATTCCAGCACAGTAACTTTACTGAGACTTCAGGATTTTTTTTTCTCTGTGGTTATTAGTAAATATTTACAGTATTTTTAATGGGATTTTTATTTTCCGTAGGAAAATGTAGACTTTATTTTTTGTGGGAGAAGAAAGAAGTGTCAGAAAACCAGGATGAAATGCTGTTTCAGACTGCCTCGAGGTCAGTTTGTGCTTACGTGAGCCGCTACGATGCCACTGTGAATTTTTTGTCAAGCACCTCAAGTTTGTGCTGCCAGGCACTGGAGAAGCGTGGCTGATGGCTCTGGGGGCACGGGCCAGGCAGGCTGCCTTCTCTGGAGGCACAAACACACATAGCTCAGAGTCAAGCTGAGCCAAGTTGTTGCAAATGACATTTCTTTCTGAGATGTTTGCTGCAGAAAAAAAAAAAAAATCACCATTTCAGCTTTTTACTTTGAGACTGAAAGCATTGATGGAGTTTGCACTTCTCTTTTTCCTTCATCTTTCATGAGGCAAAGGAGGTAATGGAGGAGATGGAAAAGAGAGGGTATACCTGGGAGTAGGAGAAATTTGGGTTTACAAAGTGCAGTTGCCTAAACTGTAGTTTAGCTAATTGCATGGACAAGATCTAAATCATAAAAGGTATTTCAAGGCTGGCCGAGACCAATTCTGATCAGCCCTTGATTTTTTAAATAAACGTTTGAAAGGTGATGAAGGGTACAAAGAAATTGTTTAGATTCTTTGGGAATGCACAGTCCATACTGCCCTGAAGAAACCCACAAATTATTCATCTAAGTGCTCAGCACTTTGCAGTATCATCCGCTCTGGAGGGTATTTCATCAGGCAGTATGTGATCATTTAAGCTTGCAAGTTGGAAGAAAATGTATTGAATTCAAAAATGCCAAGGGAAACCAGACGAGTCAGAAGTCTGTGATATGGAATACTTTAGCCTAATTGACTGATGCCTCAGTTTTGGGCTGTTTTTGCTATTTATTTGTTATAGTTGTTTTTGTCTCTTTATTGAGGAAATTAGTTAAAAGAAATCAATCAGCCTTTATTTTTTAGGCAGAAGCAATATGTTTTAAAAAAAAAGCAAGCCAAACCACAACAACAGGAAAATGGCATTTTCGATTGAGAAAACTAGAAAATATTACCTGACAGATAGGTGGAAGAATTTCTCAAATATTTTTGGCATTTCCTTAGCCTGCAAAAGTATAATTATATGGAAACTGGTCTCTGTTTTGGCCTTGTCTACAGTACTTCTCCCCAGTGCATGTGCTGGAGGCAGAATTGAGAGGGAAAGCTGAGCTGGGGCTGGGACATGTGCTGAAGTTTCTGTGTCCATTTTGGTAATCCTGTCTGGATGTGGGTGTGGAAAAGCAAACCGATGAGGCACTAGCCTCTCTGTTCTGTAGTCTATTGAAACTCGATTCTGAGAAAGATTTAAGAATCACACGTCAGATAGAGTGGAAAATATAGGATCATAAAATGATGATCCTTTTTTCCTTGCCTTGTAATACATCTTAGAAGACATGGTATTTTGTGGGAAAGAGAAGGAAGAGTGGTGTGGTGTGGCGTGGTTTGGCGTGTTGAAATTTGATTGAAGGGCCAAAATGGGACTGACAAATGTGACAGGAGCTGAAGAAAATCTGGAACACAAAACCATTTGCAGCACACTGGGATCCCAGGAGGGCAGAAGGCCAGAGGGGATATTAAAGCAGTATGATGTCAATTAGGAACTGTTTTTATCGTGGGATAAGCATCCTTCCATTAACAGGCACCTCTAAAATACTGAAGAGGGTGATAACATGCAAATATGGTGCTTTACTTTCAGTTGGTATCCTGGGTAGAGGGAAATAATAACAGTAATGATGATTGAAGTAATAACAGTAATCATAATAAATATGACCCTTTATCATTCCCACTATCTTTGTTTGTGCTTCTCAGAAAGTTTTGAGATGAAGTAAAGAAAAGAAGGTTTTCAGGCTTTGATTAATAGGACTATTGCATTGCATTTTCAGCAAACTGCTTCACAAATCTGAAGCCTTGAAATAGCTTGAGTTTGCTGCAGAACACGCTGTACTTGAGGCCTCTGCTGTCCCCTGCATTACAAATTTGCATTGTACTCAACAGATAAACACCATTATTAGTCTGAGCATTTAGGGGATGAGAGGCAGTCAGTTCTGTTTCATGCCAAGTTTCAGTCAGCATCTCATAGTTTCAGCAAATAGCTTCTTAATGTGATGTTAAATCCCTGCTTTTCTGCAACTCTCTCCTGTCTGGAACACGGCTGGCTTGGCAGCCCTGAATGAACAGACAAACCCAGCAGCGTGCGAGTGACACAGGCAATTCCTGCACCATGTTTGAACCTTTTCCTAGCAGGCTGAGTTGGCCTTGGATAAAAAGGCTTCTTCCAGCTTGGCAGCGCTAGGAAGTTCAGTGGTTCTTTTGGAGCTGAAAATTCTTTCCTTGCCACTGCCGGTGGGGCCAGCCTGCTCTGATGGGATTGCCCCCCACTGCCAGGGGTTGAGGCTCTGCTCTCACACGCTCTCCCACCATCATCCAAGACAGGCTGGTTAAAGTGTGTTCCCTCTCTTACAATGCTGTCCCACTGTGCTACTCCTCCAGACATCCACATTGCTTCTGTGGTACCTCCTCTATGGGCTCTGCTCCCCCAGCAGGGGATCCAAGTGTGAATTAAGGCTGGGGTCACCTCATGTTGTGCTGTTTGCTTTCAGCACAGGCAAAATCATATTGCTCTGAAGAGCACAGCGCATCCCCCAAAGGGGAGACAGCCAAGATAGGCCCCTTGGTCTGGATGGTGTGGGGTGTTTCTGTACTCCCACCAAAGACACCCTCTCTCTGTGACTCCATCTCTCAGCAGCAGGATGGAGATGAAGATTTCCCTTAGCTGTCATGTCAGACAGGAGCATGGTCTCTGAGGTCACATTACCACCAGATATACTTCATTAACATCAGCTTCACCTTCCACCTCCTCTCACTTAGAACCTGTCACTTGGACCATGCAGCAAATAGACCTTTTGCTCTCCTATCACTCAAGCACTATATTCCTGTCAGAAAAAAAAAAAAAAAACACCAACCAAACCCTGATGCTGAACATCTTAGTAAGTTTCAAGAAAATTTCTGCTGAATTTCATTCTCACTGAGTCAGTTTTGAACAAGTGGTGATCACTTATTTCCTTGAAATATATTTCCTTGAAATTATTAGAGATGAAGTGCTAAGGAAATATATTAGGAATGCAGAATGTGGGGGGAGGATCAAATTAATGTTAAAGAAAGCCATTATAGATAGGGAACTAGCAAAAGCCTCCATGGAAAGGCCCAAGCATGCATACTAAACATAGATCATGAGGTTGGCAGATAACGTTAAGTAACACCATCTTTTTAAATCTTCACAAACATGGCTTGGAGATCTTTTGGTAATTTATCATCCTTCTTGTTCTAATGTCATGCTTTGCCCCTGAATACTTTGAGGGATAAGACAAATTTCTTATTAATATACTTTCATAGGAAGGAGATGAGGGCAAACCAGGGCTGGGATATCATTCTGCTCTGCTGGTTTTATGCTGCTGTGATTTCAGGACACGTTGAAGTTCAAAATTTACAATGGGAGCAAAGCAGTCCCTCCAGATGAGGAGAGTTAATTTATGAATCTATATTGATGGGATCCCTTCAGCAAGGAGCTGGCACAGATCTACACATTTATCTAACCTTATCTAATCAGCAAAAAGTGTCTCCATATCTGTGCATGATTCAGGCCATTTACTCAGGATCAGTATCATGTCTGGACTCTGCCTCCACCTCTACATTTTTGCCCAAGAAAAATGCAGTTTTGTAGCCTTTTGTGCCATGTCATAGAATTCCATGATGTGAAAATAGCTGAAAGAAGAGAGGAACTGCACTGATTTTAATTTTTTTGCCAAAATTCTTTTAGCAAAACCAGACCTTCAAAGCTCCAAACTTCTTTTCCAGTAGGTAGGTTTTGTAAAGCATGGAGCAGAGGGGCACCCAGCAAAAATGCTTTCTAAAATGCATTCCGGGCCTATACTGATCATGACTAATCAAACATTTCAGGTTGTGATCTTCATGCTCAAAACAGATTCTGAGACCTGAACAAGAACTTCCTCTATCCACCTTATGGTTAACACCTGCCTGTTTAGGAATTTAAGATGTGTATACATTTCTCTGGAAATGAATACTGATGCTTAAAATATAAAATAGATAACATATACATTAAGCACAGCAAGAGGTCTAAAAGAAATAAATAACAGATTTCTCATACTATTTATTCACTTTTTGCTGAAGTAAGCATCAGTCTCATACCAAAAGAAGCATGATATGTTCTGTTTTTACTTTGTAGGGAGGGATTGTAAATGTCCCTCAGCTAATGAATTCACAACCTTGACATTGATTCCCAGTATGTACATAAAGAGAACTTAGAATTCTATTAAATCTCATCCGAATTTTGCTCTACATGAAGGCTGAATTATGAGCTTCCTTATAGCAACTGCAAAGCAGAAAACTGAAAGCGTGTTCTCTCATGTGCTTATTAGAGATGGGCTGGGACCAAAATGCCCTGGAAGAAATATATGAAAAATACCTGGGTGTGTTGTAAGAAATCAGCTAGTGCTGCACTGAAGAAAAAATATTCGGAGAAAAAGATGTGGTATTTGTGCATGATCCTTTAATGGAAGATGTCTGTAGGAGCTTGCACAACAGTGAGAGTTCCCTAACACCTTCCATGGCAACACAGAGTCATGGAATCATAGAATGGTCTTGGTTGGAAGGAGCCTTAAAGATCATCTAGCTCCAAACCCTATGCCACAGGCAGGGAACCTTCCACTAGACCAGGTTGCTCAAAGCTCCAGCCAACCTGACCTTGAACACTTCCAGGGATGGGGCATTCACAACCTCTCTGGGCAACCTGTTCCAGGTGCCTCACCACCCTCACAGTGAAGAATTTCTTCCCCAAATCTCATCTAAATATCTCGTCTTTTAGTTTAAAATCATTACCCTTGTCTCACCACTATCTGCCCATGTCAAAAGTCACTCTCTCCCTTTTTCTATAAGCCCGTTTTAACTCCTATTTTGCCCTGAAATTAGGAGTGCTCCCTCTTTTTATACAAACTGCCCACTTTAGTCTGAATTTAACTTGCATTATTTCTACAGAAATAACCACACACTTTCCAAGAAAGCTGTCCTGGCTACAGGAGGCACCTTCTGCAGACAAACTGCTCCTGCGGGCGTTGCACGGTGTGGTCACACCCAGCCATGCTGGCATGGGGCAAAAATCTGTGGCTGGAGCTGTGTACCCTTCTGACATTGCCCTCTGCTGCTGGGCCTGTGCTTAGTGCCTCCAGAAGGTGGGCACGGAGCTGGGTGGTCCCTTGGTAATGGCAGCAGTTTGTGGGGGCTGGAAAAAGGGGTGCAGTCCTGCAAAAGGCTTTGCACAGAGCTGGCAGCTATTGCTGCTTGCAGGGAGAGCCTGGGCCTGTGTGAGAGAGGCCTCCCAGAAGGGCAATTGTCCAGCTCCTAACCCAGCCAAGGGATCCCATCTTTCTGATGTATCCTCCCACACTACAGTGATTTTTTGTCTCTAGGGTTGAATTTCATTCTTTCTTTGGAATAATCCTTCCTTTCCAAGGGGAAATTCTCTGCGTATTTCTATTGTGGGGAGAGGCAGACCCTTTCCTGTGCCTGGGTCTGAAAGGAAAGATCAAAACACAGAATCGAGGCGACAAGAGTTGGACTTTTGACAGATCTATCACAAATAATGAGAAGAGTGAAGCAGAACAGGGAATTCACCAAGACACAAGAGCGTCCAGTGGAACAGTTAAGCAACAGGGGTAGAACAAAGTTACAGAATAGCACAGCTCAGCTGTGGAACAGTAATCACTTCCACTACAAATTTTACCAATTAGTAATGGGTCAACCCCCTCAAACAGTTGGACACATTTATCTATCCAGGGTTGGATACAGAAGCATAAAATCTATGGCTCAGGAAATTTCCACTGAGCGGGCTGAAAACCCCAGGGCTGCATGGCAGGGAAGGGATTGTTTGCTTTATCCACTGCTTTCATACCATTATCACTTTCATTCCAAAGCACTTTATCCAGTTCTTTCATAGCTGTGAGCCAGCTTCTCTCCAGCAAAGTGTGCGTGTGGGATCAGCAGCTTCTCTCTGTTCATGTGCACAGCTCACAGGGTTCCCCTGCACAGGTTAATGAGCATGCACAGGAGATGATTTGCATTACTTCTTCATCTAGACTTGTCCTCACGTTACCAAGAACGTGGGCCATTTTCTTCTAAAACCAGCAGTACCCCATGCTGTGGAATGGCTGAGGAGAAAAGAAAGAAAAAATAAAATCTGAGTTGAAACTCTTCCCTATTAGTGGTTGCCTTCTCTTATTCAGAATTGCAAAAGACACCAAGGGAATCAGATGGTGTCACTACCCAGCGTCCTTGACAGGAGCCACGCAGAGACACACTGCACAATATAACTCAAATCTGCTTTCCCACACATGGACTTAGCTTTCAGTATTCTTGGAATGAGCAGGTACTAAATTTGACTGGCAAAGACAACATTGAATCAGAGCCAGGAGCAAAAGATGTAGGCAGATATCTGTTGCCTGAACCCTAACATCCCAAACCTCCCAAAACAACAAAAAGAGGGACAAGAAGCTGCTCTTGGTACTGAAGATGCAATAATAAATTTACGATAAACCATCTTGAACTAAGTTGAGAAAAGCCAAGGGTTGTAGCCTGTATGCTGGGTATTTATGCTTCTGGAAAATAAGAATCCTTTCCTAGAGCGTCCTCTTGCTGCAGTTTTTCCCTGTGTCCTGTAGAGTGCAGAGTGGTGTTTTGAAATTGAGGATGTATTTGAAAAGCGGATAAAGTCTAAGCCTGCTTGAAATTCTCTTTAGTAAAAGCAAGGCAGGCAGGCTGCTCTGAGTTATGAAGGTGGCCTTTTAAAAATGGAAATAAACAGACAGAGAAAAAAGGTGACTTTAATGAACAACTACCTGTGTCTTTTTGGATCTCAAATTCCATTAGCAAATGGAGACTGAAAAACCAGAGCAGCTCTGTCAGCAACAACCAGCCGCACCCTCTGCACCTGAGCTTTCCCCAAACACACGTGTTTTCTCTGCAGAGAAAGCCTGAAATGACAAGGGATATCCACCTGCAGTTCTCTGCTTAGCAACAGCCTCATTAAGGCTATGAAAACCTTTGAGAGACTCAGCCTCAGCTGAAGGAGCCCATGAGTCAGGTCCAGGTGCTTGACTGCACCCATCTTTGGTTTTTGCTTTTGGCTGTGCATTTCAGGGGTCTCCAGACATCCCAAATGCCCCAGTTTGGGGAAATTGGATGTTTGATGTGAAGTACTAAATACCATCTCCTCTAGTGTCTTGAACAGCACTGTGGCACCTGCCAGAAGCACTTAACTCACCTGATATGAACTGTAACAATTTGAGGGACAGATAAATTGTCCCTGGGTGTCCTAGATGGGCAACCCTTGGACATATAGTGGGGCAGTGGCTGAGGCACCCGTCATTATCCTGTGCTACTGTTTGTGGGCACTGGAACAGGCTGCCCAGGGAACTGGTCATGGCACCACGCCCACCAGAGTTCAAGAAGCATTTGGATAACAATCTTAAGCATGTGGTGGGATTTTTGGGGTGGTCCTGTGCAGGGACAGGAGTTGGGACTTCCATGATCATTGTGGGTCCTTTCCAACTCAAGATGGTCTATGATTCTGTGAGTCCCTTCCAACTCAAGCTGGTTTATGATTCTGTGATTCTGTATGATTTCTAGCATTGCAGTAGTGCTCAAGAAGCCATGCAGGGCACAGATGTGACCACAGAAGCCCAAAACCAAGGCTAGTATTTGACTGTGGCAGGCTGCAACTATATGGAACCCTTTTTGCCATTTCAGAACAAGCTGGCATTCTTCATTTTGTACCAGTACCATCCTGCTCCCAGAAGGTGTTCGTCTCAACTCACGGCATTCTCACAACATCCTTTGCTGCTGTGAACAAATGAGCAAAGGAGAACCTGAAGGAGGGATCTGGGATAAGATTTTTTTAACCATCTGAGCAGTTCACAAGATGTTGCACTGGAAGTGGAACGGTGCTGAATTGCACTAGGATCCTGTATGCCAGTGCTGACTCGGCTCTCATGTTCCCTCACTACCGCCTCCAAATCCTGCAGCACAGAGTGCATAGGGAAATAAAGCCCATAAATTACCAGGGAGGATGGGGAAAAGGGCAGCCTGGGTCCTACTGAGCAGCAATTCTATCTTAGGTCTGAAATGCCTGCCAATGGAGATGAAGTTAATTCAGACTCGCCAGCTAGCTGCAGGAAGTTCGGGGACCTCTTGCTTCCTCACGGCCATGGCATGCAGAGCTGTACCTATCACAGATACTGGATGAGACAGATCTTATATTATTCTTATTGCTTTAGGGCAACTGGAGGGAGAAGGAAGGGATAAAATCGAATCAAACGCAGAAAAAGAACACAAACAAAAACTTCCCAAATGTTTTCTACTTGACAGGGACCAAAAGTGACATTGTCTGTTCTGGGAGCCACTGTCAATTATTTATTAACACCTTGAACACAGCAGAGTAGCCGAGCATGTTGTGATCTGGGGTTTCTCTGTGTGAGTATGACTGAAGTTTCTTGCAGATCAGGGCAGAGAGAAGAAGAGATACTCTTTGCCCTTGAGGACATGCCTTTACAATTCTGCATGTGGCACAATAATGGCAAATTTCTTTTCCTCCCTCCCTCCTTCCCTCCCTCCTCCATGCAGTGACCATCTCTGAAACCTGTACTGGACTCATCCTTTTGTCTGCTGGAGGGAAAAGCGGCCCATCCTGATGGCAGCATCCTCCCCTTCCAGCAAGTCAGACCTCATGGGTGGCATCGAAAACTGAATTCCTTTCTGGAATGTGACAGGGTTGTGCCTGTGCTTTCCAGTGTGTCCTCTCTTAGCTGAGAGCAGACAACACCCTGATCTTGGTGGATGCAGACACTTCTCTTTCTCTCCTTGCCTTTTAGGGACAACTGCCTCTCTAATTTCTAGCCTGATGATCCATCAGCAGTGGAAATAATGAATCTGGGCTCTGTTGGTGGTGTCTGGGCAGTCCTGTGGCTAAACAACTGGTGTAAATAATTGACAGAGCTCAGAATCACTGCTCCCTGTTGCTTGCCACTTACTGGTGTAAATAACTTACACTGGTAAGTCATTGCAAATGACTGGTAGGTCATTAGATGACTTACCCTGTTAAGCCATTTACTTTGGTTTTGTGTTCTTGACCATCTGACAATGATTTACATGCTTCTGTGAGCTCAATGAGCTCATGACGGCTTCAGTGCTGCTTTCCTTCACAAATATTTTGGCCTCCACATTTTTGCCTTTAAAGGCTGTTCCTGCCTATGTTGTTTGATAGCTGAGAAACTCAGCAGAGGCAATGGAAGGTCATTTGCAGGTCTTGGTCTGTTTTTAAGACCTACTAGAAGAGTTGTTCCCCACACTCTTCCAAAAATACCTTTCTCTGTCTCTCCACTCTCTCTTCCACCACCTCAAGAAGTCTTGTTGATGAAATTTAGGTATCTGCATGTGAATCATTGATTTCAACAATCATTTCATGGTAGGATGTGTGATAGAGGAGATACATTGTTATGACTGCCTCATGCTGGGTGGATCTGTTATCTTTCTAATTGTTTTCTTTCTTTTCTCTATTTTAGCAATGGCAGTCAGAGGGATGTGTAGAAGGATTTGGCGACTGGTAGTTGTGAGATTGTGAGGAAGGAATCTCTTTTAATCATGAGAGTGCATGTTAAGACGGTGACAAAAAGCTAGGCTTGGAGAAGTACAGTTCAATGAGATGAAACATTTTTCCAGTGCTAAGGTCACTCTTGAAAGAGGGACTTAGTTATTCTTATTGCTTAGATCTTACAACAAAAAGCTGAGCAACATTCAGATAGGTCTAAAAAGGGAGTTCTTGGAATCCCAATACCATTGTAAGGCAATTGATCTTCAGCTTCCAGCTGCTGAAGTCACCTTAAGAATATTATTCTTTCATTTGTTTGGAAATGTTGTCCTCTACTTAATGTGGTGTTGCTAGCTGCAGATGTTACAGCATCAGCTTTGTAAACTATCTTATGTATTTTTTCTGCTGAAGACTGCACTTTGGACTGTTCTTCTGGTCAAAGCTCCTTTTCTATGTTCCTTTTGCTGTCAAAGGAGAGATGTGAGCTCTGTCAGGAAGACAATTTATCTTCCTCTACCTTACAAACACCTTGAATTGGGTGAAATGCCAAGGAGAGTTTAACTTTCTAC
Source organism: Monarcha castaneiventris obscurior (assembly GCA_026261815.1). Taxonomy (NCBI): domain Eukaryota; kingdom Metazoa; phylum Chordata; class Aves; order Passeriformes; family Monarchidae; genus Monarcha; species Monarcha castaneiventris. The sequence continues at coordinate 8,683,865 of JAMPIT010000467.1, forward strand.
TCACTGAACTCAGAGACAGCCTGGGTGGTGTGGTTGCCCTTCATGCTGACTCTTCAATATAGATCTTCTGCTTCCTTGCCTTTAGGCTGCAAAGACTTCCAAGGCAGCTGCAGTGATTTCAGTGGGACAAAATGCAGTGCAGAGCATGGGTCTCAGGACCTAAACACCTTTTGAAAATAGTGGTTATTTTCTGTGGTCCTTTCTTGTACTTGAAAATACTGCTTAAAATGCACTTAAAAACAAAATGCAAAATGTCATACGACCCTAAGAAAGGAGATTTTTATGTAAAGCTGACATAAAAAGGTAGATTTACAAATGCAGCACTATTAAATCACTTCTAGAATTAATAGTGGGCTTTTAATTTGAGAAGTCTCTGCTTGAAGACATCCACATCACCACAGGAAGGAAAGGTGATACCACACAGTGAGATCAGAGAGCTCCATCTGAAAAAATGATTGAATCATAATTTTGATCAATTCCTACAAATCTTTCACAGTTGAAATGGCTTTGGAACCCAGGGACATCTTAATTGATGATTCCCCAAGATCTTGGGATGGGCGGTGAACATCTAGGTAGTTTTTAGAACCCATAAATTATCAAGACAGTGATATATCAGCAACTGAATGAATAATGTAGAGATCAACATGGCTTATTTAAATTTAGCTTAACCTTTTCTTCCATGGGAGAGCAAAAGAAGAATAATTGCCTCAATTAAATTTTAATCTTGGATATGTTGATCTGTAGCTGGGTTTGCCACAGACTAGGTTTCCCTTTCCCACACAGAGGAAGCAAGACATCTAAGATTCAAGTCTCCATACTAATATTGACTGTAATATGCCCAGAAATTTTGCAAGGTAGATATTTAAGTGTAACAGTACACATATCAGCTAACCCAAGTGGATTAGTTTTGTGTTCCTATTTTCCAAAGCACTGTATGCATAGAATGGAGATTATTCTGTATTTTCAGTATGGCACATCAACGACTACCCCACTGCCAAAAAAAAAAAAAAAACAACAAAAAACCCCAAAAAAACCAAAACAAAAAAGAAAAAAAAACCAAAAGAAAATCAAAATAAAATGGGGAAAGAAAGTCCCTTTATCTGAAAATCATTTTCATTCAGGTCTCTGCTGTACATGGTAAAGAGATAGTAGATAACTTTACTGGAATTAAAACAGAAATTAATATAAATAATGCAAATGTTGCAATTGACTGGAAGTAAGGGGTATTTCCTGAGGTTGCTTGAATTGACAAGAAGCAGATTCCTTTGTGGTCAGCCGAGCTGGCTGTGAGCATTACAATTCCTTGCTCATTATTTTGTCCAAGTGTAAAACTGAAAATAGAGCTCAGAGTTTGCATATTGTTATTTCATTCTTTTTTAAAGCTAAGTAGCCCATATCTGTTGAACAATTCAGGAACCAGAAGTTTTTGTGCTGTGACTGATGCTGCGCACTCAGTATTGCCAGCAGTGAGGTCCCTGAGCAAGAAATACCTTTGGGCTGGGAGAAGCTCTGCTGTGCCTTATCTTATTCTACTGCATTAACAGGGGAAAATGCAAGTCTTTTACTAAAGCTATAAAGGGGTAAAAGCTAGAAGAGATGTGTATGAGATCTGTCCAAGAGTTTAGGACTCAACTGGCAATAAAAAGGTAAATTCTGAGGTGATAGAGCTGGACACTGGTAGCAAGTCACTTGGTTGTGCTGTGCTCTAGTTGAGCCAGTGGAAAAGGAAAGAGAAATACAGGTTTGAAAAGAGGTGGGTGACTGCAAATTCTTCAGAGTATCAAAGGAATTGTTTTGCTGATCATTTTATAAACAGGGGAATTGAAGCATGGCTCACCAAAGAATTGTGCATTCAAAACTGCTTGATTGAAAACTTCACATCTGCTCCTGTTTAGGTGTCAGCCTGTATTTCCAAAATGAGGATGCCTCTGGGTGCAGGCTTGTTGCCTGGAGAAGGAGGTGCCTGGCAGAAAGCATTTAATGCACAGATTTTGAAGCTGGGGTGCCAGCATGTCGCTTCCTAAACACCAAACCAAAGTAGCATCTCAATTATTTTTGCGCAGAACCCAAAACCTCAGTCAAATATGAAGGGGAATAATAATTTGGTGTCAACAGAAACACTTGGGATGTATGTCTTCATAAACTTTATCAGAACACAGCACTACACCTGTACCTCTAATTGTTTGTCTAACACAGAATCCTTTGCTCTTTTGGGGTCTTATTGCATCAACCAGCCTTTAAGAGTTACATCCTCCCTTTGAGAAAGCCATGGTTTATTAGCACCAACAGCACAGGGAATGCAAGTCATAGGACAGATAGGTAAAACTATTTAGAGTGGGCAGAGATGAGCCTTTATGGCATCTCACTCCATTTATCTCTGATCTTGGCTGGGACTCCAAAGGTGACCAGAAATTTGCTTATAAAGGCTTGGCTGAAGCCATAACTAGGATAAAAACCTAAAGTTTTGTTTTCGTTAGACTTTTGCCTTAAATATATGGTCATCCTGTCACCCAAAGAACATTCTCTCACTTTTCAAAAGTGTTGGGTAATTCTGTTCAAAGGCAGTTAAAGAAAAAATAGGAGAAGGAGGGAAGCATGAGAAGGAGGGAAGCAGACCTAAGTGGAAATTATAAATGAAGCATTATTATGTAAGGCCAGTAACAGATTTTCACTATAATTAAGATGGATTACTTTAATAATCCTTAAGGGCTTGATTCAGAACTGCATTACAAACCATTTATGTGGGGCTTCTGCACTCGTTTTCTGTGAGGAAATTGCAGGTGTTTAAATAAGAGAAGGGAAATTCAGAATTTTTATATTTCTTCAAGCAGCCTCCTTCAGTTTGGAGAGATGCGTGACTGCCTCAGATTTATGTGCTGAGGAGGGTGCCTGAGCCTTGATAGCACTCTTGGAAAGTAATTACCTTTTGCAGATTTTACACCTGAACATATATACAGGCCATGGCAATTTGGCTAGGGAAAAAACCCCCGCAAAAGCTTTTGTGCACAGAAGAGCTGCTGTTTGGATTAATGAACTGCAGAACTGCCTGTCTCCCCTCCACAGATGTCAAATATGCCTTTAAAATATACTCTCTTTCCTTGAAAACACACAAGTGTTGTTGGAAGATACTGTGCTTCATAAGTGAGTGGCTTCCCATGACTATCTGGGAAACCAGAAGGCAATGTTTCCATTTTGACAAGAACATCTTTATGTGAGAATTAGAAAAACGATAAAGAATGCTAAAACTCAGAAAAAATATTTAAGGTTGGGGTATTTCAGTGTAATGTTATAATCCATTGAACTTTTGTCTTAGTTGTATCTGAGCTCACAAGCATTTAAAAAAAACCCCATTGGTTTGATTTTTTTGTGTATGGGAGATGGTGGGGATATCACCCCCCTCTTTCAAATATTTGGAATCAGAATAATTTCTGAACCTAATGACAAAAATTGCCCTGGTGAATATGTAGACCTTGTGAATGTGAAAGAAAACATTTACTTCTCAGCCAGGAAATGCATCCAGGTTATTGCCACAGAGAAGCTGCTGTGGGGTTTGCTCTATACTGCTGTGGGCCAAAGACCTCCTGCAATGTCCCCCATGTGAAGAATCTGAGGACAGAGCCCCATTCTTGGAAAAGATGATGAGTGCCAGCTCATTGATCTGGGGCAGCAAAGACCATCTGTGGGACCCATCTGTTCTGTAGGGGTTGATAAATCCTCAGGCTGGGATTTGGCAGATGCCAAAATGCCCACAGTGTGGACTAGAACTAAGCAAGGCAGAGCTACATGGAGAGCCACGACCAGCTCCATGCCTTGTGATGGCCAGCCCCAAGGGATCTGGCTGGACTGTTTTCCCAGAAAGCCCAGGATGGAAACCTGACCACAGATGCAAGAATGTCCCTGTCTCCTTTTGTTTTTTTGTTTCTTAGTAGTAGTGCTGCATTACAAGTTTTTAGTGAAATCCTTTGTGCTTCACTGTCTCACTTGTTGGAGAGGTTGTGTGGGGAGAAGAATCAGAGCATTGTTTGTCAATCTTGAGCTTTCTGTTTCTGGAATATTCACTGCTAGGCAGCACAATGAAATCATCATTTAGTAGGGTCTGACCAAGTCTGACAAAACAGGATTGATCATTCTCATACAGGTATATTTATTGCTTTTGCTATTTACCAGATCACTTTATTTTCCTCCTAGTTGGCCAGAGCATGCTACAGAGGTATTTCGATTCCTAACTACTGGGGTCAATGAGAGTTAGGAGGACAAATACTTTTATGGATGTGATCCTCAGCTGTATAGAGAATATATCTTCTTAATAACTTGCCTTTGTGATGTATTTGATTCTTAAAAAATTACCCTATCATTTTATTAGCTCTGCAGGAGCTTTGTGCCTCATTTTTTTGAAGGGTTTCTTGATGCCCAGGAGCAGCAAGCAGCTGCATTGTGTATGCAGAGAACTGACTTACAGGGGGAATGTGCAGTGGGTTGACCACTGAATATAACTCCCCTTGAACCCCTTCAGTACCAAATCCAACCCCCCTGCCCCAGCTCACTGCACTGCAGACCCATGGCCACTCCAAGCATGTGAGCAGCCGTCGGGGGTCAAAGCCTGCAGGGTTTGTCTTCAGTAGTGGGGGTAGCAGGAGGCAGTAAGAACAGAGGGAGTTTGTATAATAATTACATTGAATATTATTCAAGCATCTATTAAAAAGTGGCTTCCTAATGGTAAACCTCAATCAGCTTGTCTTCCATTAGTTTTTCTGTTCTCCCCTTGAACCCAATTAAACTGTTTTCATCTCTAACACCCTGAGTTTCACAGCCTGATAGCACACTCCTAGAGGAACTACACATTTGTTTTGAGCTTACCTCCTTCTAGTTTAATTTGAATCTCCTTAATTCTTGCACTAGAATATATATGCCTTCCTCTGATACATCTATTCAACATCCATGAAAGTGCAATATAAGACTTTTTGAGCTGTAGAATTCAGCTGATCAGCAGTATCAATAGCCCTGATGGGCTTCTCTTCCCTGAATTTGCCTAATTTCTTTTGGAATCTATTTACATCTTCACCTCATAGAGATTCACACTGCAAATACATCTGATTGAGGAAGCTCTTTTTCTCTGTTTGCTCTGAAACCACTCCCTGATCATTTCCTTGGTTGTCTTGTGCTGGGAAATACCAAAGACATTATTTTCTAATTGTCTTGTCTGTGCAACTTGTGATTTTATAGAACTCTGCTCTATTCTCCTGAGTCATCTTTTCCCAGGCTGAGGAGTCACAGATTATTAATTTTGCTTTCTGAAGAAGTTACTTCAAACCACTGAGTATCTGTGTACCTCTACTCATCCTCTCTGTTTCTTCTCTGCGACCCTTTCAAACAGGTGACTGAAATTGCATGTGGCATCCAGGAGATGAACAGAGAACTAATACATTCACATCATTAAGTTACTCTCTCTAATGTCACAGGGCACAGAATGAGTGTAAATGGGTTAGGGGTCAAGACCTGACAGCACTGGAGGTGCATTGATTTCAGAATGTCACTAGATTTTATATGTATGTATGTTCTGTACATATATGTATGCTTTTCTTTTCCTTTTGCAAGTTGTTTTCATTCTGTTTTCTTATTTTAAGGTAAAAATATGTGTACTATCCACTTATATTTTCCTGAACAGTTGAAGTTTTTATTTCTTATTTTATTTATTTTATTTATTTATGTTTCAATTTACTGTGGCCAAAGAAGTTCAAGAGAACACAAGGGATTTAGATGCTCTGTTCAAAGGCAGCTCAGTCTTTGGAAAAGTCAATTCTTGATAATTTGGTAAACTGAAAGTGGGATCTGTTGCATTTCCTTACCACGACTGAATTACACCCAAGTCCAATAATAAAGGAAAGTTATCACCTACTATTTCCTCTAATGTCTCCATGGTCTTCAATTTGTTTTCCAACAGATGACTATTCAAATTACAAAATCAGAATAAATTCTCCTTGACATGCAGAGTCTCTTTTCATTGTTATTCTGTTGTCTTTAAGGAGAGAAACTGAAGTGCACATTCCCTTCAACTTGGGGTGGTACTGAAAACTTTGACACATATTGTGCAATGTCCACAACTTGCTATTATTCTCCTCCAGGTCCACAGACTCGAGGCCCCAGTGAGAGGAGTCTGTGATTTACCCAATGAATTAGCATGACAAATCTGCAGCCTTATGAATAATACATAGGAAGGAACAGGGATATCTGTTGCCATTTCTGTGGATGCTACTAATAACCTGTAAAGCCCCTCCTCTGGGAATGCTGTTCTGAAAGAGCACAGGGCTAAGGTTGCAGAGCATCTTGCTTGGCATGTAGAGTTGCTGTTTATAATGCAGATTGGATTCCCCAGCACACACACACACACACTCTCCAAAAAAAGAAAAAAAGAAATGAGAAAAGATGGGAACAGGCAGAAAATCTCTTATTGCTGAGAAGCAGAAACAGCCTTTGTGCTGGGAGGTAGAAGGAAAAATGATGGTCCCATAATATGCTTTTTGGCAAATAATCATTTAGGAGACATTAGAGAAATAAGTACAGTATGAAATAGAAGTGGCATTTTTTTGCCCTGAAGGGGATGCCTCTTATTTAGCAATGCTGTTGAATAAAAGATGAACCACACTGAGGTTTTTTTGTACTTCTGTATTTTTATTAAGATGTTTAGGGTTTATAGCTTAATAAATTGCTCAAAGAAAAAAAAAAATCTGGAGATGGTGTTGTTTTCATCCAATTTGGATTTATTTAACACATAGCATGCAAAATCTGTTTTCAGAAAATGGGTTTTAATTTAAAAAGCCTTCTGGGCTGTCTGTTATTCTGTCCCAAACAACCCACAGCTGATATACTGCTTTCTGATAAGTTCTTCTCTATCTTTTCCTCTTTTTGGTGAAAATTGGCCCGATTTCAAACCTGCCTGGAGCTTGTGTAAGACAAAGAAACAGGTTTGATCATTAAAACTTAGTTAATATTTGTGCCTCTTGAATACAAAATTGACAGAGGTGGGTACCACACAGCCTCCTGGTCAGCACCCTGATCATGCTGGATGTGAGTGGAACCAACACACAGGGAATTAACAAAAACATGTCTCATACAAAAATGGAGATGGTCTCGCAGCTATTCTGCCCTTAAACCCACTTTATAGTCCCTGTCCATCTAAACAAAGGAAACAAAATGCCTGCAAACCCCCTAACAGTGAAAGAAAGGTCCTTGGCAAGCCTGCGTGTAGACCACAAAGCCAGGAAAGTAGAAAGGAATTCCCAATAGGCAATGGAAAATTTTGCTTCATTTCCAAAGCCATGACATGACAAATATCTGTCCAGGACAGGCTTTCCTGTACTTGGAAAAGAGAAAGATGACTTGTGGGCAGGTTTTTTTGGTAGAAGAGAAGCTATCATTATGCTTGAAGAAACCCTTACAACACAAACGTGCCTAAGCAGCCATTTTAACATCTCAGTTACACAGAGACATTTATGCTGCTCCAGAACAGGTGGGCATGAAATGGGCTTTGATCTTCTGCTGCGATTTCTTTTCTAATAGCTTCCAGCCTCCTCTCATATTCTTGGCCACCTGTCACTTGCAAGTCACAAGAATCCTAATTGCTTTGTCACAATGTCTCTTTCACAACACTTTCAGTTTTTCTTCTTTTCCCTTTGTGTGCTATTTTTCTTGAGCACTTGACCAAGTTTCATTCTAGCTGTTTGCTGACAGCACTGCTCAGATGTCCTGCATGTGTGTGTGTGTGTGTGTGTAAATTGTCAAATAGGACTGCTCAAAATGTATTTGCTAATCCCTTTCCCTTTCATTTCCCCTATGAAGGCAAAGAGAGTAGCTTTATTGGGAAAGGATGTTTCAAATTGGAGAGGATCTCAGAAGGTCGTCCAGTCTGAATTCCTGCTTAGAGCAGGATCTGCTGCAATGTCACAAAGCTTTCTTCTCATGCAGCAAATTTCATTGTGTTGGTTTCTGGGTCTACAGGATCAATTTAAGAAAAAAAGACTCCTGGATGCTTTCTCTGGTACCCCACGACTGCCATCCACACACTGCTCCAGAGCACATCTGCAGACTCTGTGCCATTGTACTGCAGAGCTCACAGATGCTGGATATTAAGACTGAACTTCTCAATGTCTCTGAAAGACATCATGAAAAGTAGTACTCATTCAGCCCTTCTGTGTTCAGAAAGATTTTATTCTGTGAGAATTTGAACTTTGCCAGAACAAAGACGAAGGAAAACCTTCAAACAATTCCAGCATTCCTTCGTGTTGTTTCTTAGGGAAGAGAGCAAAGTTGCCAAACCTTTGACATCAAGTGGCCTGACAAAGCCTAAGAGCATAATTAGCTCAAGCCAAATCATGGGAGACAGACATTGCTTCCTAATATATGTGGGCAAGTTCGTGATCAGATTAAATCAAAATAATAAGTGGACTCATCCAGATATCCACATCTCTGCCTTCTGCCCAACACCAGCTGCTGAGAATAACTTAATTCTATTTGCAGACTAATCACCAGGGTGTTTACTAAGGGAGGGGAGTATTTTTAAGTATACAGAGTGTAAATTTATCAAAGACACTCGTAAGTCCAAACCCAGAATCTGCTCACACCCAGGTTGAACAGACAGGGTCAGATGCATTAAAGGTATTAGAAGGATTAAATGTGATACATTTACACACAGAGAGCCTAGCAGACTTTTATTAAGTTTAAGAGAGATGAATATTGTTAAGCTTGGTGATTGTACATGTCATTTTGGGAGAGAGGATAGTAGAAATGGAAACAAACATCATTAACAACAACTAGAAGAACAGTTTCATCTGCATACATAAATATTTCAGTCCTCGCTCTTCCTCTGGGCAGTCCTTAGAGAAATGCTAGAGAAAAAATAATAATAAATATTCACTCTGAAGGCATTCAACTGAAAAAATGAATACAAGGTTAGAGAATGTAGGGAGAAATAAGAGTGAAGGGCCAGGCTATGAACACTTTGAAAGCACAGTAGTGTTTGTGACATTTGTACCAACAAGAACTAGAATCTGGGTCTGCTGTATTAATGCTGAGTTTTTGGAACAGTAGCTTGTAGATGAGTTTTGTTACTGCTCTGTGAATTTCAATGACTGGAAACGTGCTTGCAGTTCTATCTTGACCTCTGGCTTTAGTGGGTGAATGGGGACAAATCCCTGAGGATGTGAATTTCATAGGTAATTGCCCGGAAGCCTCCTCATTGTGGCTTTTGCCTTTGAGAAGCATGAAGCAGCTATTTAAAGTGAATGGAAATGCAACGTGGAAAGTTTGTGCTTGGTATCAACAGAGGAGAAAAACCACACTGATGGGGTTTGCGTGGCCTGTGTCACACCATAACACAGCGCTGCTTGCGCCCAAATCCACTCTCCCCTCAAGGAACCATTCCGGTGTTCTTCCAAGAGCTAGGAGTGGAGACGTCTTGCCATAGTGTCCTTGATGTGTCAGTTTAAAGTCACTGCTTTATAACTGTTTCAAAGCTTGAAAAGGGGGGTGGGTTGCCTTTGCTAGAGTGAAATGCAAATCAGCTTTCTCAGATTTGTATCCACAGCACCACTGCTTTTGAAAGGAGCAATAAACTGTTTCCTAAGAAGAACCACCTTCTCTCTTCCCTGTCATGGATGAATATCACTTCAGCGTGATGCTGGTCTATCTGTAGAGTCAAGGCTGGCAGGTAATTCATCATCCTGCACCAAGCTGACTCATTAGAAATCCAGGAAACTAGATATTAACTAGCTCCTTTAATATGTTTCCCTTTATTCTCATTTCACAAAGTTTCCTGTCCCTCTGTTTTGTCCTCTGTTGCTAAATTGCAATTATCATGGAACTTTGATCTCTTCACCTGTAGATGGCCCACTCATCCATCACCACAGTGATTGTTTTAAACACTAAAAATCCAGGACTTTCTGCGGGTTTAAAAAACATTTAAAGCTAGCTATTGCCTGTAAGACAGCCATGCAGACTGTATCAAATGAGGGGAAAGGAAGTAAGGCTTTGCAAACTCAAAATGGAAAAAGATCATTTGCGACTTAAAAATCAGATTTTATTTAAGAAGAAATGTGTGTTTGTAATTTAAAAAAAATTCCTTACTTTTCAAGATTTAATTTTCATTTTCCTTCCTCTTTCTGATAAGTAGAAGTGACTTAATGGCCAGAAATGAGGATTCTACAGAAAACGCCAAAAAATCACAAATAACCTCTACCATGGGTTGCTAGGATCTCTAGTTCTAAATTGGAGATGCTATTAGACAATTGTTATAAAAATAGGATAGTTTAGGATGTTAAATCAAATAAAACCGATTTATTTAACAATTAAAAAAACTGGAACCTCAAAAAACCCCGAAAATTTAGATAAAAATTAAAGTCCGAGTTCCCTTCGAGCAGAAAAACTTTTTTCAGCCAGTTAGACTATTACAAACGCGGGCAAAGCTTTCTTTTCGGTGCTGGTTGCTTGAAAAAGCGTGGTTGGAAAACGGCCTGAGCAGCACCGAGCCTCCCTCGTGGCTTGTCCAGACGAAAAGAGAAAGAGTTGGAGATTTCGGTTTGGGATAAAGGGGAGTCTCCGCCCCTCTTCACTCCCAGTTCTGCTTACTTGTCCCACGGTGATTGGTCAGGCATTTTTCAAGCAGTTCTTAGCCAATGGCTCGTGAGTTTCTAGGGTTGCTGACAGCCCATTGTCTGCCGCGGGAATTGATTTTATCTGGAAGCATGCTCTGAGAGAACCGGCTGCAAACCTAGGATCTTATGCTTATGCTTATAAGGTTTAAGACAAATAACACTAAATTACAGTTCTTAAAACTACTTAAACACTCTTAAAACATTTTCTTAACTATCTAAAATAAAAGAGTTTGTTAATTTTATATTTCTGTTAGAATAATATTTCATAAAAATATAGCAGCTTTGATACTTGATGAAAGGTGATGCGAAAGTCTTAAAAAGGGTTCATGCATAACAAATCCCCCCTTTCTTATTTGTGCAGCAGAGAAGACTTTCGCATTAAAGAAATGTACTAACTTCCTCTTGATGAGGTATTTGTTTCTGATATGTATTACTTACAGGTGTGAGGTACTTTTTACCCCTCCTCCATATACACTCATCTCTGATAATGGTATTGCTTAAAATTCATTCATCATTGTCCTTTCGGGTCTGGGAGTCTAGATAATTTAATTTTAAAAGCTTGAGGGGCTCCACACTGACTCCTCGCCAAGGCCATATTTTTGATTTAAGGGTTCTTCCACAGACCTAGCAATTGGTTAAATTTAGTTGTTTACTAATTTTCTCTGCCAGATTAATAAACAAATTTTGGTTAGAAAATAATGGGTTGGTTAGGGTATTTTCTCTGTGTTCTTTGTGTGTGAGTTCATATATTTTCTCCAATCTAATATTTTGTTCCTCGTTCTGAGCACACAGCTAGTGTGGAAATGTTGTAGTAAAAGGGATTAACATACATGTGTGCTCGGAAGGAGTGTTTTAATCTGAAAGTGTTTCCCTGAGATTCATACACTGTCCAGTAACATTTGTTGCACTTGGGTTCCTTTGCTGCTGCAGAGGGCAGCCTCAGGATCCAAAGTATAAACAGCAGTGACAGGATCCGGTTTCCAAGGGGGGTTTCTTCTGCCTGGTGTATTCTGCAGATCTCATGCTGCAAGTTACAGGCTGGTTACCTGCCCCTTCTCCGGCTGTCATCTTCCTTGACGACTTTGGTCCTTCTTCTGAGGGCCCTTGCTTTCTGGTGCAAACTGGAATATGAATCCTAGTGAAAGGCTTCCCTAAGGGTGGCCTTGGTGCTCGATAGAATTTGCCAATTGTAAATTTGTTTTCCTTAAATATCTATCTGGGATGAGAGATATGTTGGATAAGGATTTAAGATACTGGAACTTGAGGTATGTACTTAAATAAATACTATTATAACACTATTCTTAACCCTTAAAGAACATTATTTACAACTTCATTGGTTTAACCTGAAAAATAACAGCATTAAACTTTTAACACAGTCTTAGAAATACAGATTGTGGGAAAAAGTTCTTAAGGTGGAGACGATTGTTGATCTTTTTTGGTGTCTTCTGGTGCCTTCACTGGTCCCTTGACTCTGCTGGCGTGAGTCCATCCTTTTTCTAGCGTCCTCACAGCTGTCTCCGTTGTTATCTGGACTTGAAAAGGACCTTCCCATTTCGGTGTTAGTGACTGTCCTTTCCAGCTTTTAATTAATACCCAGTCCCCGGATGAGATTTTGTGGATATAAAAGTCGAGGGGTGCTGTTTGTGGTAACAGACCTCTCTCTCTTATATCTTTTAGATTATTTGAGATAATTTGAATGTAATTTTGGACATTTAAATTTCCACATTCCTTTGCATCAATCTCCTGCTGTGTTATTAAATAAGGCATCCCATATAGCATTTCATAGGGGGATAGATTGAGGTCTGATCGTGGTTGTGTTCGAATGCGATGAAGTGCTAAAGGTAAGCATTTAACCCAATTCCATTTAGTTTCTAACATTAGTTTTGTAAGCGTGTTTTTCAATGTTTGATTCATTCTTTCTACTTTTCCGGAGCTCTGGGGGTGCCACGGCGTATGAAGCTTCCAGTTTATACCTAATTGATGCACTAGGTTTTGCAAAACAAGAGATGAAAAGTGCGTGCCTCTATCAGAATCAATTCTGTGTACCATGCCATATCTAGGGATAATTTGTTCTAAAAGTGCTTTACTCACTGTGTGAGCTGTACAATTGACTGTGGGAATGGCTTCCACCCAGTGAGTAAAATGATCTACTATAACTAGTAAATATTTCCACCTTTGCACTGGGGGCAGTTCAGTGAAATCTATTTGCACGCTCTGGAATGGTCTGATAGCTAGATCGATTCCCCCATGTTCAGATTTTCTCATAGTCTTTCTGTTAACCTTTTGACAAATTATGCAGTCACGAGTAATTTGGTTTGCCAATTCATATACCCCTAGGCATCCAAAGGTCAGGAGGAAGTGGTCCACTAGGGCTTTCGAGCCCCAATGGGTATTCTGGTGTATTTTTAACAGAATTTCTCGGGTCAGATTCTTATTTAGAATTTGACGTCCATCAGGTAAGTACCACTTTCCATTTGGATTTTGTTTTCCCCCTAGTGATCTCATTTTTTCTTCGTCTCGTGGAGTGAACATGGGAATTGGTAGTGATTGTTCAGTGTTTGCTTTAATTTCCATAATTTTAACCTCTTTTCCACTCTGTGCAGCTTCCTTTGCTGCCAGGTCAGCTAGATTATTTCCTCTGGCTTCTATAGTGTTTCCTTTTTGATGTCCTCTAATGTGTACCACAGAAATTTCTTGGGGTAATTTTAGGGCTTTTAGGATATTTAAAATAAGTTCTTTGTGGATCAGATCTTTTCCTTTGGTGTTTAGAAAGCCTCTCTCTGCCCATATTTTACCAAAGGTGTGTACTACACCAAAGGCATACCTAGAATTAGTAAAAATCGTCCCAACTTTCCCAGCTAGCCTTATAAGGGCTTTTTCCAGAGCATATAACTCACACACTTGTGCTGACCATTTTGAGGGAAGCTTCCCCTGCTCGACTGTTTGCATGCTGTGTCCGTCTACTATTGCATAGCCAGAACAGCGCTTCCCTCCTAGAAATCTTGAAGAGCCGTCAACAAATAGAATTTCTCCGGCTCCAAGAGGGTAGTCTTGCAGGTCTTCCCGAACTTTTGTTTGCAAATCAATGATATTTACACAGTCGTGCACAATCTCATCAGTATGTATTCCATATAAGAATTGTGCCGGGTTAATGCTGGAGTTTGTGGTTAGTGTTAGATTTTCTGTATTCATTAGGATAGATTCATACTGAATTAGGCGTGGGTCAGAGATCCAGTTAGAGGCTTTGTTGGTTAGGATAGTTTTGATGGAATGTGGTGTATGTATGGTAAGTTTTCCCCCAAATATAAGTTTTTGGGTTTCCTGTACCAATAGAGCTGCTGCAGCAAGAGCCTGGATGCAATTTGGCCACCCTTTGGACACTGGATCTAGCATTTTGGACAAAAAGGCTACTGGTTTTCGAATTCCTCCCCACTCCTGGGCCAGGACTCCATAAGCAGTTCCTCTCTCCACATTGACATATAGATCAAAAGGTTTTTCTAAGGAGGGAAGGCTCAAGACAGGTGCTCTGATTAGTTTGGATTTTAATTCTGCTAGCTTAGTGTCATCTTCTTGTGTCCAGTTTACTGGTTCTGGTTCAACTAGTTTTTCATATAAAAATTTTGCATTTTGCATGTATTGATCAATCCACATACGGCAATAGCCAATTAACCCTAGAATTTGTCTAACCTCCTTTTTTGTTTTTGGTGCTTTTAAATTTAGAATTCCTTGTATCCTTTCAGGACACAAGCTCTTTGTTCCTTGTTTGATTAGATGGCCTAAATATTTCACCTCTGGCTGTACAAATTGTAATTTAGATTTTGACACTCTTAAGCCTTTCTCCCCTAGAAAATTCAGTAGTTTTATGGTAGCCAATTTGACTGTGGACTCTTGTTCCCCTGCCAGAAGCAGGTCATCCACATACTGGATTACCTGGATTCCAGGTGGTGGAGAGAAGGAAGTCAGGAGTTCCTCAAGGGCCTGTCCAAAGAGTGTAGGTGATTCTGTGTAGCCTTGGGGAAGTCTTGTCCACCGGAGTTGCTGTTTCCTCCTTGTGTTAGGGTCTTCCCATGTGAAAGCAAAAAGATCTCTAGAATTAGTGTTTAAAGGGCATGCCCAAAAGGCATCTTTTAGGTCTATAACAGAAAACCAGGCATGTTTAGGAGATAATTTACTTAACAGATTGTACGGATTTTGAACAACGGGATACTTAGCTTGTACCAGTTTGTTAATTTCTCTCAAATCTTGTACTAATCTGTAAGTTTTATCTGGCTTTGGAATTGCCAGAATAGGTGTGTTATATGCAGACTTACATGCCTCTAGGATATTATCTCTCAGCAGCTCTTGGATTACCGGTTGGAGCCCTTCTCGACGCTGTTTGGTCAGAGGGTATTGAGGTAACCTTACTGGCTTAGCAGAGGGAAGCAGCTCGACTGTGATTGGTGTGATGTCAAGCTTTCCTCGGTTCCCTGGTTTTGCCCAAACCATAGGGTTAATGTCCTGCTCATCAGTAAGAGAAAGAGGGAAAAGTTTAACTTTCATGTGATCTTTAGATGGTACCACACCAATTTTCAAAGGAGTTTGAAAATCTCTCCCTAACAGATTGCATCCAGCTTGTGGAACAAATAATACATCTCCTGTGATTGTTTTTCCATTTCTAGTAATAGTGATATTTTTTAGAACAGGGACTGAAAAGGTTTCCCCTTTTGCCCCTGTAATGTTAATAAAATCATTGCTCAATTTGCATCCCACAGGTTTCTTGAAAACACAGGTCCTTTCAGCGCCTGTATCTACAAGAAATTCTATGGATTCCTCCTGGGGACCTACTTTAAGGTTTACCAAGGGCTCTCTGGGGTGGTTTTGCTTTCCCAGGAGGAAGAGCCCTCGACGTCCCTATTCATCCATAGGGCGGACCCCTTCCATCTCAAAAACTCCGAGGTCTTTTAAGCGTTTTAAACAATGTAATTGTCTGTGCCTTTCTTTCCCACAGTATACACATTGTGGGCGGGGAGGCCTCTGTTGGTCTGTTTCAGTTGGATTATTTGGCTGTTTTCCAACAGGGGTTTCTTTTGATTCTCCAATTATTTCAGCTCTCATCATTTTTGCTTTTGCTTTTAATTTTTCCTCATCTCTACGAACATAAACTTTCTGTGCCTCCTCTAATAACTCCGCCAAATTCCTTTCAGGCCATTTTTCCAATTTCTCTAATTTCTTTCTTATGTCAGGCCAGGAATGTAGCACAAAGTGCACTTTTAACATAGTTTGACCTCCTTCGCTTTCTAAATCGATTTCAGAATACAAGCGGATGTTATTTCTCAGACGGGTAATCCAGGCTGTGGGGGACTCATCCTTTTCCTGCTCCCCACAGAATGCCTTTTTCATATTATTAACTCGAGGCACTGCCTCTCTTATTCCTCTTATAATTAACGCCCGATAATCAGACATGTTCCTTCTCCCTTCGTTTGTATTGGCATCCCAGTTCGGATCAATCAGGGGAATCTTGTGTTCCCCTATTGGCCCTGCATTGTTTTCACGGTCCCAGATATTTATACCTGCTGTTCTTATCATCTGCCTCTCTTCAGGGGAGAAGAGGGTTTGCATAATAGCATGCAATTCTTTCCATGTGTAAATATTCGGGCCTAAGAATTGGTCAAATTGCTCAGAGAGGCCAATTGGATCTGTTAATAGATTTTTCATCTCTTTTTTAAAGTCTCTTACTTCTATAGAAGTTAGAGGAACAGAAACATAACCAATACCACCCTGAGCTCCTCCCATTGGAACTTCTCTTAAAGGCAATAATTTTGGAGCACAGGCACAGGTTGTACATTCTGGAATTTGGATACCTTTCTTTCTAGTGTGGAAAGCTGGGCCTTCTGCACTAGAAGGAATTTCCAGGGGTGCTGATGGGAGAGGAGATGTCTGGTTATTAGGATTAATTGTAATTGCTTGGTTAATTTGCACTGAATTATCCTCGTCTGAAGATGTACCATCCTCCACAGCTTGGTTTCTTGGAGGTTCAGTAGTAGCTGGAACAGGTAGAATCTCTAATGGGTCCCACTTTGATTGATTTAAAAGGGACTTCTGCATGACTTTATTATTTTCTTTTTCTTTTAGAGTATTTGTTTTTTGTAAAGGTAAAATTTGGGTTTTTTGTTCTTTTTCAGTTATCCAATATTTAAGCCAGATTTCAGCATATTGTAATTCTTCTGAATTTTGAGAGGATTTATACTGCACATAGCTATAAAGAGATTTGCATAGCCACAGCTCGGAAGAGCCGTGTTTTGGCCAGAACAGACCTCCTTTATCCCTACGAATTTTTCGCTTTGGCCATTTAAACACACAATAATGTACCATTATACGTGGATCTTTTTTTGATGTTAATGTATTGTTTTCCCAGTTTGTTAACATTTGTCCTAAAGGACTGTCTGGGAATATGCCGTATTTTTTAATAGGATTTTGTTTCTTGCTACAATATTGTCCCATTTTAAATTAATCACAGTATTATATTAGTAGGTTGTAATGCCTTTTAATTACAATAATAATTAATAGTGAGAGCTGTAATGTTAATGGAGTTTAGTGTGGGAACTGAAACAAAAACAAAAAAAAATGGAGGACTAGCCGGAAAGGAGAAGGACTCCTTCCGTTTTTAGTCACTAGGAAAGAAACTTGGAGAGAGAGTGTGTGTGTGTCCCTTCCGGTGAGAGAGCCGGAAGAGACAAGCAAGCAAAATGGCGACGCCCCCTGCCTCGGTCACGTGGAAATAGGAGAAACACGTGGCGGCCGATTTAGAATGGAGGCTGCATGTGCTGAGAAAAAATTGTTTAGAGCCTTAATTAGTGGTAAAAATTAAGAAAATAACCACAATCACACTTGCAAAACACCAAACAGGGATTCTAGCACACAGCACTACTAGGAAAAATGTTAAAATAATCCACATATACAGACAATCTGCAGCAACACTAAGAATAAAAGTAGAAGACAAAACAGACCACAAAATACAAACTGCGAGTAACTCACACATACCATGTAACAGATACAAGCACAAAAATACAAAATGTAAGCATAATATTCCGGAACAAACACAGAGATATTTGGGGCAGTCAGTAATAGAAATTTTAGAAGTTACTCAGAACTCCCTTATGTAGGCTGTTCCCTTCCAATTTTCAAAACTCCCGGCTTTCTTGCTTCTCCTCCTATGCCCCGTGGGAGAAGTTTTCTGCCTTAGTTTTTACTTGTTTTGACCTTACTTCACTAACGCAGGCATACTCAGACACACACAGGCACACACATACACACATGCACACAGTAAGTTCCACTGAAGGGTCACCATAAATAAAGATTTTAAAATAAAAATTAAAAATAACAAATCCCTAACAAATTTGCCCTAGAAAAGGGAATAGGCCTTACCAAAAGCTTTACGCTGGGTGTTTTCCGCTACGAAGGATTGATCCACAGGATTTTGGGTGCACAAGCCAGGAAAAAAGTTCAAAAAATCATAAAATCTGGGTTGTGGATCCAAAAAATGTGAATCCCGGACGAGCCCCCAGAAAATTGTTATAAAAATAGGATAGTTTAGGATGTTAAATCAAATAAAACCGATTTATTTAACAATTAAAAAAACTGGAACCTCAAAAAACCCTGAAAATTTAGATAAAAATTAAAGTCCGAGTTCCCTTCGAGCAGAAAAACTTTTTTCAGCCAGTTAGACTATTACAAACCCGGGCATAGCTTTCTTTTCGGTGCTGGTTGCTTGAAAAAGCGTGGTTGGAAAACGGCCTGAGCAGCACCGAACCTCCCTCGTGGCTTGTCCAGACGAAAAGAGAAAGAGTTGGAGATTTCGGTTTGGGATAAAGGGGAGTCTCCGCCCCTGTTCACTCCCAGTTCTGCTTACTTGTCCCACGGTGATTGGTCAGGCATTTTTCAAGCAGTTCTTAGCCAATGGCTCGTGAGTTTCTAGGGTTGCTGACAGCCCATTGTCTGCCGCGGGGAATTGATTTTATCTGGAAACATGCTCTGAGAGAACCGGCTGCAAACCTAGGATCTTATGCTTATGCTTATAAGGTTTAAGACAAATAACACTAAATTACAGTTCTTAAAACTACTTAAACACTCTTAAAACATTTTCTTAACTATCTAAAATAAAAGAGTTTGTTAATTTTATATTTCTGTTAGAATAATATTTCATAAAAATATAGCAGCTTTGATACTTGATGAAAGGTGATGCGAAAGTCTTAAAAAGGGTTCATGCATAAAGACAATTTCCATCATTTTGTCCTGATTGTCTGAAGCATATGTAATCTACCTAGAGCTTTCAGCTGGATTTACTGTGTGTAAACTGAATAGCTGGACAGCATGAATACCATATTTCTGATCAGCATCTCCCAACAGTGTGGTACTTATTACAGACCCAGGGTAGAGCTGATTTGCAAAGATTTTACGAGACTGCCTGGATTTTTCTGAATGTGGATCAGATTTGTTAAAACTCTTGTTCTGGCTGGATATACAGAAATCCCAGAAATAAAAAAGTAGAAAT
This sequence comes from Monarcha castaneiventris obscurior, assembly GCA_026261815.1. Lineage (NCBI taxonomy): Eukaryota > Metazoa > Chordata > Aves > Passeriformes > Monarchidae > Monarcha > Monarcha castaneiventris. The sequence goes on from JAMPIT010000467.1 coordinate 8,703,041, forward strand.
TATCTACAAATTACTTGTGCTCATTTCTACACTGAAAGAATAGAACTTGTCTTGAGTAACAGCTGCTTTTCCCTCAATATAAGATTCAACAATTCTATTTCAAGACCACATTCATTTTTCGGAACTCATTTTTACCTGCAGTGGATTGTGTTTGAATCTACATCTTAAGAAAGATTTAGTTTTAAAAAGAAGGGTAACACAAAAACCCGATGATGAATTCTTCTCTCTTCCAGATAATTAAATGAAGAGGGCCCATTTCTATCCTTATGAGAGATTTTAAAATATATTTTTTCCTTCATGTTTTTAACTAAAACTTCATTTTTGCACCAGCAATACCCAGTGGTATCTCTTTAAAATTTTAATAGAACATGAGGGTTGATTTTCATTCACATTTTACTGTCTCAAAGGGCAAAAGGGAGGCATTTCAGAAATTACCATATTTATGACACATTGCTAATGAATGTCAGATGCCATCCTCTGTCAATTCTCTTCAGCTCTGTGCTTTGCCTTGGCCATTTCTAAGTTATTCCATGGGATTAGTCCTGCATTGCCCCAGAGCCAGCACCACCAGATTCATAGAATCATGTGATCACAGAATATACTGAGTTGCAAGGCACCCATGGTTTCCTTCCCTGGAGTCTGTCAGGCATTTGGAAACTCAGAATTTCCAGTTGAAAATATTTTGTGCCTGGATATGATACACAGAACATTCATATTTGGTGAGGAGAGCAGGGAAATCTTACAATAAGAACACAAAATGTTTCATGCAATTGGATGGGAACCTGTATCCAAAGTTGTGCGTTATTGATGTGGGAAATCAAGCCCTGATGCACTTCAGAATGCCCACTGGGTCTAGAGGGGGGGTTATCTGACCTGAGCAACTTGCAGACAGTTCTTATTATCAGACAGAAACCATAGCACTGATATTGGTAGGAGTTTTCTAAGGGAGGAGCCTGGGAGGGAATATCTTTAAAGTAACCCTCCACAGAGGTCTAAGCTTATTAATAAGGGCCTCATGAAGTTCTAAGCATCCCTCCTCCCTTTAAAGCTCTTAAAACTGAAGGGTTCAGAGTATTTCTAGAGGTAGGGTACCTTTGTGAAGGCTGTAATGCCAATATGTATAAGAATGAGGCGGTGGGGTTGGTTTGTTTGTTTGTTTGTTTGTTTTAAGGCAGATACTGTAAGGCACCCACCATCAGCCCTACTATTGAGGCCATTTTTACTAAGCTGTACTGTCTGCACTATAACACCACTTTGTGCTTCATGACTTTGGGCAGACTCATGCAGTAAGGGCTGTAATAAGGTGTGAAATAAAGATTTAGTAGCACAGCATTGCAAATGCAGTCTAGCAAAGGAGTTCATTACAGTTCCATTAAGACTGCAGAGTTAACATTAAAAACAGCCAAGAAACAAAAAACCTTAAGGTATTAATGCTCCTGCAGCAGCATTAAGTCAGTCACATTGTACAACCAGCAAGCTCTGTTTCTTGCTCTGGGCCAGATTGTACAACTTTCAATTTTAGCACAGTTGTCTGATCATGGTCAAAGGGTCCAAAGGTCCCAGGGACCATGAGCCTGCAGGATCAAGAGCTCTGCCTAAGTGGAAGAGCCTTTGTTTACTTTGATGAACAGTTCACCTTGCACAGTCCCCCACTGCACAGCACAACTGGGAGATGTCAAGCAGAAGGAACTTAATCAGGTCAAACATTTCAATTTGTATCAGAAATTTGTTTAAGCAGGAAAGAGCTGCTCGTGCACTTATGAGGGCAACCTCTTTGTTCCCATCCGCTCTTGCTAACTTATTCGTTTCTAAGTGTTTTCAGTCTTGACCTACAACAGAATTGGAAAGGAAATGTTGCCAGGGAGCCACAATTTTGTTTTCGACACAAACATCTTGATTCGTCTGAAGTTGGTATGGGCTTTTGATAATTATTCCCCCTTGAAATATTTTAGAGAAAATGTTTTGAGATAGTGAAAGTGTTTCATTTGTGCATTTTCTGAGATGATACACATTTTCACAACCAAAATGCTGGAATGTAATCAGTTTCAGATGTTGATTTAGAGATAGGAGAGGCATTGGTGCCTCTCTTCCTCAAGGAGGTTGCCGGGACCAGCCACACGGGCCCTGCCCCTCTCTTGCTGCTGCCTGTCCCTTCCCATCCCTCGGGAAAGTGCCCAAGCCCAGCACAGCGGAGCAGGGCGGTCAGAAGCAGCAGCAAGATGCAGATGATCTCAGTTGTGGGGCTTTGCCCATCCTTGTTTTCCATCGTCTTGGGCTCAGGGAAGGGGAGAACACTGCAGGGAACAGCCACCATCCTGTCTTTGTCCCATTGGCAACATGGAATAAAGTCGAGGTGGTGAACACCTTTTGTGTGTAAAGCACCTTTCTTTTTGTATACTTTTATTATCAATTTTTCTGCTGTCAATGTATGTCTCTTATTCCATTGCTGTTTTCTCTCAGTAAATTATCTCAACCCATATGCTCTGCCTTTGTCCCTCTCTTACTGGAGGGAGTGTGGGGGAGTGGCTTATTTGAAGTTTCATTTCTGGCTGCTGTTAAACCACCACAGCGTCAATTTTAAGAAATAGCTGGAATTTTGCTGTGATAAGCTGTGCATCACTACTCTTCTGTCTCATTCTCCAGTCTGTGTTTCTGTCTCTCCTTGCCATACCATAAATCTGAAAGAGGAGGTCATTTAAATGTTCAAATAAATGGCTAACCATAGTAATCACATTTAAACAGTTTATTCACTTAGGTGACAAACTTTTCAATATCAGTCTGTCTTTTTTGTCCTTATATAAGACTTCTCACAGGACAAATAAGAAAAGTTATCCCCAAATTCTGGAGACTAAAAGCATTTGCAGCAGCGCTTCTCACTGAGGAAAGCATGGGCAGACTGCCCAGGAGAACTTAGCTGATTTCTGGTTTTGTCACAGATCCTCCTTTTGTCTTTGGGCAAGTTCTTTGACCTCTGCTCTCCACTATTTTAGGAAAGAGACACAGCTTTTGTGCTGGCTAGTGAGATTTTACATCTCCTGCCCAGGAACTGGGTAGATATTACGGCCTTAGTTTCTGATATTAAGGGGCTAGGGGTGTCTCTAAGTCCAATGTGGATATAAGCCACAATCACAAATGTTGCCTGTTAAGAGGATTGGCAAGGAAATGTGTGCAATCTTCACTCTCTGAAGTGAAGGCTGCCAGACTGAGGCAATAGAGATTTAATGTATTCAAACATAGCGGTGCTGTGTGTAAGTGGATATGATTTAAGGTAATGCATTTTAACACAGCATTATACACTTGCCAGAGTGATTTTATGTAAAGTTATAGTCCTGCTTTTAAATGACAGTACATCAAGACACATCCTGAATTAACTTGACCGAAAGCTTTTTGTGATAAATAGCTGGTGCAGTGGTACAGGGCACAACTGACCTGGGCTGTGCAGGGACAGCACGTCTGCCTTGGATTTTGGGAGATTACTCTGGGCTGGAGAAGATGATGGCTTCGCTCATGAATAGTGTTCAGGGCTGGACATTGTTTTTCTGTCACAGGTGCACAAGAAGGGAGAAAGTATCCACCTTCCCTGCTCTGCTGGTGGTTCTTTGAGGTATGTTGGGGTGCAGGCTTGGAGGCTCTGAAAGCAGGGCCGGGGGAAGGCAGCTGCCCTCTGTGTTATCAGTTCCCCCTGAAATGTCATAAAAGTGGAATACAGACTCTTGGGAAGCACATCCCCAAGTCAGTGCCAAACCCATGGCTTTCTGAGCCGTGGTAGATGAATTTAACAGGGAAGCAATTAAGAGGCTGAAGAGGCCTGGCAGTGCTGGCTGCTCAGCTTGAGCTGCCCTAAAGGAGCCCCATTTTAGGGGAAACTTCCCCTGCAGCACAGCTCATCCAGAGTGCTCCCTTTAGCAGGGAGAACTCTTGCAGGGGTAGCATCAGCACTGGGATGCTGGCATCCTGGTGCCAGCTAAAGTTTGCTTTCTGCAGAGAGCATGATAACTGCCAGCAAAACCAAATTAACAGTCTTCACAGCTTGCATCCAAATCCAATGGAATATTAATTATGACTGAAAGTACAAATGTAACAAACAGCTCCTTTGGAAAAAGTGATTTATCTAAGCAACATTATGAATTATCAGTTTATCAGTATCTTGACATAAAACACATAATTATATCAGTGAATCATTTAATAATCAGAGCATGAGTTAATTGACATTATTCACCAGCTGAATAAAATCTCCACGAGGCAAACAATGGCACCCACTGGGGTAGAGGTAATTTTAACACAGTTCTTCAATTAATAAAATAAAAAATATAAACCAAACATAATTACAGTGGTCGACAGGACTCTGTGTGTGATTGTAGGGGGGAATAGGAGTTTCAACAAACTCAGGGCAGTAAATTATCAAAATATAATCGTTTCCCCAAGTACTCGTATTCTGAGGAAAACTATTCTCTGACAAAAAACAGAAAAAGAAAGAAGAGAATAAAAAATTGGAATAGAATAGCAATAACAGTATCACTGACTTATTCTGAGCAAATCTGTGGAGAAATGAATGCTTGGTATTTATGGGATTTCCATAGGGACAAAAAGAATTTATTTGTGATCAAAGCAAGGGTGAAACAGAAAGCAAAATATGCTTATACCTGCTTTTTAGAGGCTTTTTTCCCCTAACTGCTGCTTTTGCAACACATTGTCTGGATGAGGAGTTTGGGCACTGAACTACTTCTCATACTGATGGTATTGGAACAATTATTCTGAAATCATGAATGAGCTGTTCCATGCCTCTCAGCACTATCAGATAGCAAGGTTTCTAAAAATTGAATACTTAGAAAATTCTTTTCCTTTTAAGTTTTGAGTCTTGAAATTGCTTTCATATAGCAGTTGCCAAATAATTTTTTTTCTTCATTCAGGCTAGAAGAGCACTTTAAAAAACAGTGGTGAATGTCCCAAATGGTCATGGTGCCCCAAGAGCTGGGATTAAGGAAGCAACTAGCACATGTTGCCAGGTTGGCAGTAGCTGCAGGGAGAAGTGCACCAGGAAGAAATGTTCCTCCAGATCACCTCTGAGTCACATCTAATTCTCTGCATCCCCATTGCCTTTGGTTTTAACTGACATTGAGTAATGACACAGCCAGGTAATCTCAGCTGAACTGGATATTCAGAAAAGATTATAGGAGCATATGGTTTATTTGCTTTCCATTGGTTACACACCATTCTGGGCAGGCAGCAGATTTAGATTGATTTGATTTATCTCTCAGTATTTAACATGAGAATGAGATGACTCCCATGCCTGTACTCAATGTGAGAAGCAGGAAACCACAGAGAACCCATGAGGACTTGTTGTCCTGCAGAGGAGTCTGTCATTTATGCTGGTGGAAGAATAAGGCCAGGCTGCTTATCATGTTCAGCCAAGTGTCAGGTTGTGGGGACTGAACCCAAGCACGAGGATGCAGATATGGTGAAATGTCACCAACACCAGTTTGGAAAGGTAAGACTTGTATGTCCATCAGTAACCTGGGGTTTTGTCATACCACCTTTGCTAAATCACTCTATTTTACTTCCTCCTTCTACTGTTTATCATTTGCACTTCTATCCCAAACCAAACTGGGGCTCATTGTGTAAGAAGCTGTACAAACACAGGGTGAGGGATAACACAGAGACCCAAAGCAGGTGAGAGAAGAGCCTGCTTTTGAAATGACCTGCCTGGGATACTCTGTCATGGTGCTCAGAATAGGACATACTTCTGTCCTGTTCGAGGTACATTCAGATACTTAAACAGTGTGAGAGCCTTCTCATTGTGAGTGAAGGTAGCAGAATCCATCATTATTAATTGGGTTGTTACTGGAAAATCTGCTAATTTTCCTCTGCCTTGTTTAAAGAAATAGAAGAAAACAGAAGAAAAGAGACTATAACAACAGAAGTTATAGAGGCTGGGTCCAATTAGACCATTTCCAGATATTTTTGGTAAAAGAGATAAATGTGAAATGTAGACAGAATTTTAAAAATCTAGTATTTGCCTGAACATTTAAATCAGAGTACTAAAGACCAGGCTGGGTCAATGTGTTTCAGAAAATAAGTTTCCTTATAAAAATCCTCATCAGACCCCTTCGCAGAGGTGATGGTGCATGTCTAGCTGTAAGAACTGGAAGCCAATGAACCACAGGTGCTTGCTGGCTAGGAGCTCTTAAACCACCCATTCCTCAGGTGGAACTTTTGTTCTGGGTGTCACCTTTATTAACAATGATGTTAACCAGTGGCTAACTAACAGCTAAATAAGTTGGCATTGGAAGTTCTCTTCATTTTGTGATAACACTGAAGACTTAAAGACCAGTTTGAGTGAGAGGGGTTTCTCTCTCTTAAATGAGATGGGAGAGCAGTGGTGATGCTGCAACAAGTATGTGGAGCTGTTGGCTAGGTTGCCTTGGCTCACTCAAAGAAAACTTGAACACAATATGAATAAACAGGCTAGAAAAGAGTGGTCTAGCTGAAAGTATTGTACTCTGAATGAACTAAGACTGGAAAGCCATACAGGGAGAATGGCTTTCTGTAGCTAAATTGAAAGAGTCTGTTAGGAAGGATCCCACAAGCTGTTGCTCTAAAATTATTCACCATCCTTAACAGTTTGTTGGTGGAATGAAAAGATGGCTTTGGGTAACGTTGAATGAGGAAAAACTGCAAAAGTAATGTAGAACCAAGATGGAGACATGATTTGGAAAAGGAAATAGGATGCAAGTCAACAAAGTGGGTGCAAGGTGCCCTGCCTCATAGGAATCATTTACAGTGGAAATATAGAGAAGAATGTGAGCCAGGTAGTATTTTAGGGAGGAGAACAGTGGGAGTAGGATAACAAATCAAACAGTTTCAGACCATGCAAATAATGCAGATCGCATTCCAGGATATAGACTAGGAGGATTTCTTGCAGGCTCTTTGAGATAACCATTTTCAGGACTCAGTAAAGGCTTTCTGGGGTGCCAAAATGTAAGTCTTATCTCTGTATTTCAGGTGGTGGAGATGTTGAGAGCCTAGAAAGAGCTGAAAACTTGAAGACTGCTGCCAGGAAAGTTGAAAGAAACGGAGTGTGAATTGCCTAGGGAAGAGATAGCCAAAGGCAGGCATCCATCTAGCAGTCTGCTTCAAGGCAGAAGGGAGAAAATTGCTCTCTTCATTCATTGTGAAAGGGACCAGAAGTAATAGTCTTAAATTATAGCAAGAGGTGTTATGTGTAGTATTATGTTAGACACCAAGAAAAACTTTGTAGCAGGACAGTGGTTATGCCCTGAAAACAACTGTGTGGGAGGATGATGGTTTTTCCTTACTGATGTCTCAAAGAACTGGGTAAACTCATGTGGTTGGATGGGCAGTAGGGAAATACTGGCAGAGTAGGGAGAGAATTTGAAGGTCTCTCATAAATAGAAGCTGTAATTGTCTGTACTCAATGTGCAGAAAATTAAAATCTCCGAATTTTTCTGTTTGAGAACTAAATAAAGGCACATTCTTTCAGAGAAGAGCATCCACAAGCTACCAAGCCCTCATCCAGCCATGTGTGAATTATCCAGGAGGGGGAACATATCAGCTCCTTGTCTATCTGAGAGATAATCAGTGTTTTCCCTAAAGAAATTCTCATCTGTCATTCAGGTTTTGTGTTTAGAGCATGGTAATTAAATGCTATTAATATGAAAAAGTCTTTTATCTGGTCACCTCTGGCACATGATTTGCACAGGCATTAACCTAGGCTGGCTTGGTCTATAAGCATGATACACTTGTATATATAATATTAATGATGATAGTAATGAGAGTAAAATTAATAAAATGAGCAGTTATTTCTTGAGCAATGTACATCTATTTATAAATGGATATTGCACTTTGTTAGAAACATTTGAGAAATTGCCTTTTCTTTTCCTTGTGGAATTCTGAATTAGTTTCCATTTCACAGTGATAAGCATGTCACTTTTAATTTTTTCTGTTTTCAATACTTTTCACAATTTTTTCAATATCCTTGTTCTACTCCAGGCTTAAAAAATATTTTTTCTTTGTTTTTCAAGGTCTTCTTTTTCCAGCTATTTCTTGTGGAAAATTATCTTGAAAAATATTATGCTTAGAAGGAGGAAAAATGTTACAAAATAATGGGGAAAGAAAAAAATGCAAACAGTACATACAAATTATTTTTCAAGGAAAGGTAAAAACGAGACAGGCTAAGGTAAAAAATGTGTTAGGACAGCCAATTAAAAAACCTAATTACTGGGAAAAATATGACTAGTTGTATAATTTCTGTATATGAGTTCTCTTTTGTATACTTAGTGGTTAGAAGGACCCCAAATTGTTTCCTATGGCCCTGGAAAGTGTATTTTTCGGGAGTGAAACTTAGCAGTCTTCAACTGTTTGTTACTCTCCCCTGATTTAAGATCAGAAGAAGATACCACCAACTTGAAAATGCAAGAAATGCAATACATAGAAGGCAAACTAAAATATTATCTGGTGATACAACACCACCTGATCTGCAAAAATACCAAAACCAGAGATCTCCCCATCGCCTCTCCCCTCTCACTATTTTAGGTAATTAAAACCCACTTTCACTTTCCATCCCTCAAAACTCCTTGCTCCAAACCAATAACCTATTATTACTCCCCAGACCTAAAATTTTGCAGGTGTTTCTGTGCTTTACTGAAGTCATAATGAGTGTTTGATATGTTGGACTATTTCTGCAGTTAATATGTGATATGCTATGAGAACTTACATATCCATCTTACTTGGGCAGAAGACAAAGCAAGCTCAGGGGAAAGAAATCTTAATGTAGTAATATCTTGGGTAGTGGCAGAGTAAAGCAGTGAAAAATACCAGCAGAGCTAATGCCTCTTTGTGCAATTATTCCCACTTTTATAAGTTTGCCCCAGTGTGAAAGTTTTCTCCTTTAAAATGGGCTGGCAAAGATAATCCATTAATTCAACAGCACTGGAAAGTTAACATTTTTTCCCTTCATTAGCAAGTTCAAAATTGCATTTTATTTCCATTTTGATGAGATTTTTATGAGTTAGAAGAGAGGAAGTTGAACCCCAGGAGCTTAATGGACCTAGAAAGATCGCAGATACAGGATTGAATTCAATGAACTGTGAGGAGTTTAGTAAATTAATTAAATTTAAGAAAATAATGGGATTTTTTTTGTCTGCTGGATTAAAAATGCTAAAATGCAATGAAAAGTTAATTTAATGCTAAAACTTTTCCCCCTAAATTTATTTTTCATTGATATTAAATAAGTTCTTCAAAGCTTAAAAAGCAGAGAAGAAAGAGGGAAGAAGACTTCTAGAAAAATAATTATTACATTAATTTCTGATTCCCAGTTGTATCCTGTAATCAATTCAGTCTGAGATCTGTCCTTCAGAGCTGTGAATAGCATTCTCTGGGGTGTTGGCAGCATTTCTAAGAAAGACCCACATTTTCCCTGCAGCCCTTTTTTACTTGGACTTGTGTCAGGAACAGCTCAGCTCCATGAGAAGTGGCTGTGTTCTCATGGAGTTCATAGCCCAGTATGTTCACATGTGTCTGTGATGCAAAGCCCTGAAGCAGCTCACAGAGCTACAAGACCTTCTAGGGTCAGAAACTGTGGTTTCCCTTATCAAGTGAAAAGGTAGAAGGGTTTAAATTCACCTGTTAAGCTCTCTGTGTCCCACTGTAGGCTGGCCTGTAACTTCTGGTGCAAGTTTCTTCTCTGCTTGGCTCCAGCCAGCGTTAGCCCTTTGCCGCATTTCTCACACCATACTGCAGACAAATGGAAAAATCCAGTCTTGAGGGCTGCCTTCCTGCACTTTTTGGAGATAAAAACAAAAAGAAGGCAGCTCCCCCAAATAAACATTAAACTGCTGAGTGAAGCTTATTGCCGCCCTACATTCCTTGACCCAACCAAATGTGTGACACAAACAGATCAGTGAACGTGTAGGGTCAAGAGCTACTTTAATTCTCAGAAACTCGGTGCTTTTCTTTCTGTTTTCACTTTTCACACATAATGTCAGACATTACAGAGCCAGCTTTTCCCATGTCAGCTGCCTGAGCTGTAATAAAGCAAGGAACACAGATAATTCCAACAATTGGTGGGAGGTGTATTAGTGGCACTGTGGAAACAGGCACAAGAAACCCTGACCGAAGCAAAAGTAAAAAACATAATTTTGAAAAAGCAGTGTTAAGTCCCTTTCCCTTCCTTCTTTTCTTCCTTAAGGGAATCCTGTTGCAATGAGTCACATTTCAGAAGTCTATTGATGACATGACAGATTCAGATGCAGTCATTGGAGGAATACGATTTTATTCTGCATTCAAATACAATGCATAAATTTTCTCTAAAATAGCAATTGGCTTTGTCCTGTGATTAATGACCTGCCACTCAACAGCAGCTAACCAATCTCCAAGGCATGGCACCCAACAGAAAATTAATCAGCAACTGAGAACGGGTGTGACCAAAACCAGAGAAGAAACCTCCTAAAACCTATCAGCAGAGTTATGAGTTGAAATCAATCATGTGGTATCTACAACTCTTATTGACAGTGTGCATACAGCACTGCTCTTCAGTGGAGCTCAGGTAGGGAGATGGGCTCCAAGGTCATTTGATGTCGATGAAACCCTACAGAAACCACCTAGGAATTACAGTATTGTCCATGAATACCAGATACCACTGGACTCATAATGTAAATTAATATGCCTTGTGCTGCTGCTGACTGGAGGTGTGCTCAGGCTTCTTGAGTAGAAAAAAATGATTGCTCGGTTTAAAATGCATGCAAGAGATATGGAAGAAGATGACAGTTCATATAAAATAAATCATGCAAGATGTGAGGGGCTGATTATGCATGTAGGAAAGGGGCATTATTTGAGTTCATTGGATGTGGGATCCAGGATATCCAGATCTCCTTGTGCATTGCTGGCAATTGATGCATATCAAACTTAGTTCCTGCCATTCTGCAGGAGCAGCAAATACAGATTTGAATTTGCCCGTGGTTCAAAGCAACTGAGAGATACGAGGTCTCAGTCAGCAGGATTCTGTAGCATCTATCTATCTGATGCAAAAAACCCCAACACCTCCAAGAGCAGCACCTTTTCAAGGCTTATCAAATAATAATAGTTCAGAATATAATGTTTCCCTGGAGGTGCTGGGAATCATGAACTATTCTCCAAAAGAGAATATTAGAGCAAATTTTCTAATATCTTATATTGAATCAGTACTTTAATTGCTGCAAAGAGCTTTGAAGCGCTGTGTGGCAATTTGGAGAATGATTCTGGACTCAGTTTATGAATTCTCTTTGATAGTGGGAACACTGTAAGGGAATGTGGAGCATTCAATTTTTTTTTTCTTTATTTCATTTGCCTTCCAACTGAGGCAAAACAAGAAAGGAGACTTATACCTTGCTAGAGCAGGGCTGTTACAAAACTGGCAGCGAGGATGATAAACTCTGATAGTCATCCATTAGAATGAAGTCCCTTGAAAACCAAATACCTCAGCTCAAGAGGAACCATTCTTTCAAGCCTAGATTCTTGGAGAATGCAGAAGAAACTAAACAATGAATCAGATACTGAGAGATTTTAACTGCTTGCTGAGATAAGGCTTGTCAGGGAATGCTGTGGCTGTAGGGATTGAAGGTTAAAAGTGCTCTCTGCCCAGCCATGCCTGAGGAGATTTGAGCAAGGAAGGTCAGTTGAAAGACTAGTCGTACACCTCTGCTCATAATGGAGCGTATTCCTTGTTCCTTTGCAGAATCTAATGTAATATTCAGAAAATGCTTATGGCACACCTTCTGATGGCTAGGAAAGTGAGGAAGCCAAATGCATAAAAACACATATTGTGTCAAGAGCTCTGTCTTGCTGTACTGGCTAAAGCAAAGAGGTCTTGAGATGCCCATATGCTTGCATTAATGCATGTCATTCAAACAGACTGACTCAGAGTCTGTGTGAATACAGTCTTGAAAAGGATTGCTTCTCATGTTTGGGGAATCAAACTGAGGCAACTTAACCATCAGGTCCCCTTCAAACAAAGGAGTAACAAGTTCCTAAGCACATTAGTCCTCCTGTTCCCTGCTCCGGCAAAGGAGGTTTGAAGGCATCCCACAAAATGAACAGGAGCGCTCCTTTTCTACTGTAATGCTGGCTTGTCTTCCTCAGTCTTTGCAGATTTAGCAGGTCTGTCTGCCTGGTGTCTAAGGACTCCCAAAGGGGTTTCCCTCAGCTCAATATTACCGCAAGACATTTTCCTCTAATCAGCAAATAGCCACATGATGGACTGCATTCATCCCAATTCGCATTTAACTCAAAAATGGGCTGGAGTGTGCGCTTCTCATATCACCTTAATTTACCCTCTCTTGCCTTCTGAACACTTGCTAGCAATTCTAATGTACTGCAGTTATGGAGGTTGTGGTCTGTTTCTTGCTCTGCTTTTATTTTCCAGGGGAAGAATAGGAAAGCAGGTTTTTTTGAAGCCATTTATTAATTTTCTAGTGTACCACTATCTTCCTGCAAAGTGAGCAGTAATAGATAGAAACTCCAATGGGCTGTTAGCAGACAAAGCTTTAATGGATAAAGCTTTAATGGAGTTGTGAAAGCATCTGTAACTATTTGTAGCTTAGAATTATACCTGCAGATTATGCAGATCTCTTGGAATATGTTACATTACCTACCGTGACCCCTACCACTTACCAGAAAGCAGTGATTTTGCAGTGAAGAAACAAGTGTGTCTCTTGTTGGAGTCACTTGGAGTCTGAGGAGTCTGTGACCAGTGAGATTGGATTTAAAGTCTGCAGGTAGAGAAAGCAATGGGCCTGGCATCCTCTTGTTGTACCAGTAGCCCTTGGGATGATGTGAGGAAACACAGCAGCCTCTCTAACACATTACAAATCACCCAAGACATGAACAGCAGGGACTGGTTATAGCCAGAGCTTGAGAGCTTGCTCTCATTTTCTTATTATGGATTTTCTTCTTATTGGGTTATTCATTCACAAGCAGACAGCTGCCAGGCTCTGGGGGTAGGCTCTTTTGCCCTTGCTGGGAAGGAGAGGGACTCGAATGTTCTGTGTGTGTTGGTGGTTCCCATGCCTGAGGTCTGTCCTGGGGCAGAGCAGAGGATGTTTGGCTCAGAGAAACCCTTGTGATAGGGAGCCAGATGTGGGTCAGAAGTGGTGAAATATTTTGGTGCATGCAGCAACTGTTGCTGGGGTAGGTGAATCAGCAGCACAAGTCTGTCCCTCTGCCCATCCTCCCTGTCTGCCTGCAGCCCCATGGCTATGCCAGGGAACAGCACAGCACTGGAAACTCATGTCCTGGGGCTGGAGGGACCCGTCTGTCCTTGGGCAGTGAGGAACCAGGCCCTGAGGAGAGGGAAATGAGCTGTTAATTTACACGAAGCACACTTGCTGCTGCTCTTTATATTCCATACCCCAGTGCTTTATCCAAAGTAATTTAAATGTCTCAAGCTCTGATGCCCCCATCACTTTTCCTGGCATATTATTTTGCAGGCCATCTCATCTCACCATTTGCATTTTTCCACATGAAATTAAGGAGAAATTTCCCCTCCCTTTCAATCCCTTAATTTTACTGAACACTTTGCTATGTACTCCACTTTCCTTCCAATGCCTCCTGCCTCTCAATCTGGCTCCTTTGTATCTCCCAAACAGAGCATGGCACGTAGGGTGTTCAAAATGCTGAAGCAAAAACAGGGCAGGTTACTTAAGTCTCAGTGACATATGAATGACTAGAGCACAAATCTGAGATAAAAGGCCACTAACTGCTCAGCCACTGGCTTCCTGCATCCCACTATTCACTTCCCTGTTCCTTACCACCTTTATCATCCTTAAAGTATTTCAGAAGGGATTTGAGCACCCCTTTCATGCCATTTAGCACTTCTTTTACGGCCAAGGACCTCTTTTTGTCTAGAAAGATATCCTAGACATCACCATTTTTGTGCACAGAATAAATGTTTTTTGGGTCTGATTCAATCATTAGAGAAGTTACTGTTTACATAGGATTTGGATGAGTCTTTTAAAGCAAAAATCACCATAGAAAGCATGTCCAGGTAGTTTTGGCATACAGGTTTTAAAAAGCCTAAAGGAAACAATCAAAGCATTTCCTAGAAATTATGGAAATGTTGTTGGGCAACAGGGATTATTGATTTCAATACTTTTGTATGAAAATGAGGAAGGCCTATAAGCAACCTGCGACAACCAAAGGGATTAGTGTTATTTACAAACCATAATGGTATCCAATTGTGTGGGGTTTTTTTATTAGGATCCCCTGAAACAGGGATTGCAGTGGGTTTAGGACAATGGACATTTTAGGTGTGCTATAACCTATGGGTTTAATAACAATAAGTTGTTTTCTCTGGCTGATTTAAAACCTACTTGTCACATAAATGTGTGGTGGATGGTTTTAATTAACACCTAAACAAAAGCAATATTTCGGGGGGGGGATTGAAGCGTGGGTTGCATTTAAAATTATATCTGGCAAAAGGGAATCTTTCTTATACTTGTTCTTCTCGTAGAACATAATTTGTCACTGGAACTCATTGACATTAGACATTGCCCATGAGAACAATTTGGTAGGAAGAACAGTAGCATTTTGACAACTTATAGATCCTTCATTGCACATCTATACGGTGGGAAAAAAAAGTCTTAGGATATCAGTCCTCGTGTTTTAGGGCATAACACCTCTCATTAATGAAGGCTTGGCCAGAAGTTGCCCTTGTATTACTCCAGTTTTAATTTATAGGGCTCCAAGAAATTTCCTTTGAAGCTGCCAGTGTTTCGGAGATAGAAACACAGGTGCTGAGGAGCCCTGCTGTGAACTAGATATCCATTTGCACTTGGTGGAATCTCCATTTCCTCTGGGAAAAATATGCAGAAAGAAATCAAGACTTTTGTGGTGCTCCATATGATGCAGTCTAGCCTAACCCATGGCTAGTGCTGTGGCATCCATTGGACATGTACATCCTGCTGAGAGACATTGTCTTGGGGAACGGGTTTGAATTAAGTTACTTGCTTCTGAAATGACTCAAGGAAAGCATGTCTCATATGGAGGCCTGGAAAAGACATAGCTGGTATGAGTTTCTTGCTATGCTCAAGTACCAGATGAAAGATTTCTTCTGGTATATTTTCCTGTCCCCTGCCCCAAATTAGTTATAAACCTTTTCTTCACATGTCCTTGTGAAAGAGTGTCACAGAACATGATGAATTTTTAAAGCTTCCATCTAGTTTATTGTTTTAATTTTTTCTTGGTATTTTGCTTTTTTTTGTTTTTCCCCCTATGACCATTATTGTTTTGTATCACAATTAGCTCCTTTTTTGCAGTCGTAGTTTCCTGAAAGAATCTGTAATGAGCAAGTATTTTTTACTTGGTCTTCACATTGCTTGGTCAAACAAGCCAAATTTCACAAAAGATGTAGACATCATAGTTCTTACCATCTCAGGAACCTGTGTTTTAGACATGCTTTTGAGTCATTCTATTTAACATGTTCAGGGGAAATAGTGACCCCTTCTATTTCAGTCATCTCCCTGTAGTCATTGGCTATTAAAATCCAGCTCAAACTGGATTTGGAAGTCATAAGGGAAAGGGATCTAATTACTGCACAATGAGAAAACTCTTGTTAAACACCTTGTTTTGACTGCTAGACCCTCCTGGGGTGCCTAGTGAAGCCATGCATGTCAGGTTGAAGAGAGATGTGGGGAAGTGAAGCAAATGCAAGCCATCTGTCTGGAGAGTTTATAAAGTATTGCTTGCTCTTGATAAATCAAACAAAATCATCTTCAGTATCAGCATGTTAGAAGACAAGAAAATATGAAGGATTTGGCTCACTATGGTCTCATCAGTTAAGAGTTTTGAATACCATTGGGGTGCGCTAATGATACCCAGGAACACAATACACACAAATGGGATGACTTCAAGAGGCAAGGGAAAGGAAATTTTTTCCACTGTTTGTAGATATTCTCTTTCTTGGCATCTGTTTTGTCACCTTAATGCAAACAACTGCATCATTTGAGCAAAGGAAGGTGATTTGGGTGAGTTCAGGAAATGCTGAAAACAAGGCTGTTGAAGGAACCTGCACAGTCCTGGAAGTCCATTTGGAATATCTGGTAGTCTAGGACAGGATGTACAGCAAAGGACAACAGATGGATGGGTACATGGTCAGGTTGATATCTGCAAAGGCAAATTGAACAGGAAACTCTAATTACATTTACAAACAACAAGGGAGTCAATTGATCTGAAATCAGAATTTCTATCTTTGTCTTTCAACTTGCTTTTTGCCAGCTTCCCATCATGTAGCAGTTCAGTGTTACTCTGGCACTTGGGAGATTTTAGGTCAGATCATGTCTGTCTGGCTTTCACTTCTCTGGTTTGGTCAATTCACTTTTTATTTTCTTGGTTTGGAGATAACAGCAGCACTTCATCTGTCTTTCCCATTTAAATGGCAATTCTTTGGGTGCATTATATATAATTTCTAAGGAGAGTCTGACTTTGGTTAGGACGTACATTTTCTTCTTTATTGATTTCCTACACAACTACTGCTTTGAAACTTCCCCAAATTTTTGTCATCTGTTTCTGCTAAGAACACAACATTATCACATTGTTTTTGTTACAACTTTTATTATTGTGTTTTATCGCAACACTTACTAGTGAAAACATAGCTTCCTTTCTCTGTGTTTCTGCATATCTCCATGTAAGACATGCTTCATTTAAATAAGAGTTGTATCATGCCAAGAAAGACTGATTTCTCTTCATCCAAAATCATCAGACCCATTTGCTTTATACAGTGCTTCACCCTTTTACAGGAACAAAGTAGATGTAGATGTGTCAAAATCAAAAAGGGGCCATTGTTTCAAGGCATGTCCAACGTACAGGTGGAAGTGAAGGAAAACTCTCTTCAGTGGAAAATGCTAAGAGAATGTATACAGGAATGTACAGGATATACACATCTCAACTTGCAAAAACATCTCTGCAGGAGCTGTAATGACCACCAACCATCAAGACCATGGGTTTATGAGCCATATCTCCATTTTATTCTAGCCTGAACTTGTATCCAATTGCAAGTTGTTGTTTTCAGATATTGCCAACAGAGAACATTGTGGGTATATATTGTATGTGCATGTCAATAAAACCTATTTAGAATATGGTTTCATTTCCTTACTGCCACCTACTAGGAAATAACTAGCAGGTGTGAAGTTTAACAGCTGTCCCCATGATCGGAAAGTGATTTTCATAAGGCTGTGAAGAAACACACGGAGAAAACATTGATTCATGTTCAGCCTTGTGGCAAGCATACAGGGAGCCTAGATTGATAAGGACCTAAGACTGGTAAATCATAATGTAAATAAAAGCACTATTTTTCATGCAGTTTATTTACAATGGCTTTAGTATGCTACATTTCCAGGGAAATATATGTTCTTGTCAGGAAACTTCAGGGGAAGTAAATGAGTTTGAATCACATGAATAGGTTTAAATGCCATGGCTGAAATTTAGTAAACTATTTTGCACTATCTCTTCTTCTTCATTAAAAGTGGAACATTTTTCTCTGCCTCTTAACGTACTTAATAATAAGACTGGATTACCCAGTGGGGCACTGGGTAGGAGCAGCATCCTTTAGCTTTTCTGAAAAATCTAACATTTTAGCTTTAATTCCTCATCATGAGTCAGAATCTGAGTCTGAATCAATGTATAATGGAGTCTGGATCCATGAATATTTTTGCTGGTTTCTATTTATCTGTGTATCACATAGTTTGGGACCCAACTATCAATGCAGGATCTGACCAATTTCCACAACAAAGAATTAAAAACCTTGAGTATATGTGCTGCTTATAAAGTCTCCAACTTTCTCTCAGCTTGGGTCCAAATTTTGCATTTGGGAGAAATATATCAGCAAGAATTTGAGAATGGCAAAAGACATTTACTTTTTGACCCAAAGAGATGAGCGTTAGGGTTTCACAAGGATAGTGTGCTTATACATTCCTGATTTCTAGTGTCACACAGAAGTGACAGGGTTATAGGATGGTGTGGGAGACTTGACTATAGCTGCATTTCTGGCTCTTCATGGCAGTTTAGATGTGTGCAACTGGATGCAACTTGCAGAAGTCACCACGTTCTTCTGGCTGCAAGAAAGTAGAATAAACTACACAGGTAGTAGGTATTTATGTAAGTTATTAAATAAGATTGCATAAGGTATTTATGTAAGTTATTAATTAAGAGCAGAATCTCACAACTTTCCTAAGGAAAGGTGAGCACCTTCCCTAACATCCACACCAAAGGATCTTTTCTGATTTTGGAAACATTTCCTGAATTTTTATGTAAAAAAATTCTCTCATTTGGCTTCAAATTTCACACATGTGGTTTTGGAATTGGGATCCCATGAGCTACCAGACTCTGAAAACCACAGGACATTGATCAGTTTCAGAACATGTAGCCCAAGTTGTTTTTTGTTCTTTCAGTTTTTTCCTTTTAAATTATTTTTTTAGTCGTACAACACATTTATGTTTCAAATTGTCCAAATCCACACTCCTGTTGTACAAGGTAATGAACAAATATAGCAAGCAGATGTCCATGGGAGAAACCTCTCTAGGTCTTAAGACAGCAGAACAGATAGCAGTGGAAACTGAGGTGAAATGAACAGGGCAATGCTTTGTGCAGTTTAGGCAAATTTGAAGTTTACTCTTTTTTTTTTTATTTATTTTTGGTAGGGTTCAAATTAGGAAAGAGGTACAAATCATGTTGGGGTAGGGGGAAACTGAGAATGGCATGATATTTTAGATTTTAGATCAGGAAAACATGTCACGTCCTTACCAACTATATGGATCAGCTGAATCTAGTAAATTCGGAAATCTTTATTCTTTGATAAAACCTTTCTACTTGGGCAGGAATGGCTCTCATACTCCTTGCCACATGATCATCTCAGATTCACTAAAGACCTGGAGCTAGTAATGAGATAAAGAAACCAAATCAGACGTGAAGCATTCTTAATTCGTTGTGAAGACATATGGTGCATGTACCAGACAATTCATGATTACCAATTAACTTTATGTGGAAGGTACTAGGATTTTATGAAGATCAATGACATAATAAAATCTGTACTGTAACTTATGATGGGTGGATGGTTTCTGAGTCTTGAATAGACTCGAGTGATAACTGAGCCTGACTAGCTGTACAATTACTCACCAAACATTGTCACCTACAATTTTCAGTAAGGAATCATTGTGGACTCAGTGATATGAAAATTTTCCTTTAACTGATAATACTTACACAGTCTTTTTCATTTTCCAGGCTGTTTTATTTTCCTAAAGCTTGTGGGCAGCACAGGCAGAGGTCCTTCTTGTCACTTAGAGGAGGTGGAAGAGAGGCCGAGAAGGAGAAACAGAGCAAGTCAGGGACAGCAAAGCAAAAATGAAGCGTGCAGATAAAAGTAGGGGTGCAATGCTATTGCATCCTCTTGTGTACTTTTGGAAACACTGAATACCTTTCTCAAATTGTGTTTGAATTGGCCAAGAAGTGAAAAGCACTTTGGGAAATAGGACATTGACCAACAGAGATGCACAACGACACCCCCCACCCAATATAGCTGCATTAAGTCTTTTTCCCTGTGAGATTTTCCTGATAAGAAAGAGGCAAAAGGTAAATACAGAAAGAGACTTTTCTGAATTATCACCACTATCAGCAGCCAATAGATTCACTGTTCTTTGAAACTGCAGCAGTATTTGTTATATATTTAGTCTTTCTCCCAGATGAATCATCTACAAGAGTCCACTTCCTCCTATAGAGTAATAAATATTTCACTACACAGGAACCTGAGAAATGTGTATATATTCATTAGCCAGAGTTCAAAAAAGAGACAGCATTTTCAGGTGAGTGATTAGAAGGACCAGGAGGTAATGTCTATCTGCAGCACTAGTCATTCTCTGCCTTAGTTGAAAGTCATCATCCTCAGTTGCAAATGATAAAAATTAATGACTTTTTGTATTGGCTCTAGGGTGAAGAAGATACTAGAGAGTTCATGTAATCTTTCATAGAGTGATAATTCTTCAGCACCAGGCACGAATTAAGTTATAAAATGCGGGCTGAAACCAGCCTTTCTTTAGATGATCAAAAGTGTGGACATGTAGGATGGTATAAGCCAAGCCAAAGGTACAAGCTTTGATCTCATTTTAGTTGATATTTCACAAAGGATTGTGAAGTCCCTGCTGAGGCTTCCTTTCCTTGTCCCTCCTTCCAAATAAAACTCCTGTATTACGAGGCCAGCTGAAAAACAAGCTCTCTTCTTTGAGAACAAGAACGTGGAGGGACACACATGAGGAAGGTGAGGTAAGGAAGTGAAAAGAAAAACGGTCTTTGCCACAGGGTAAGAACTTTTTATTCTGATTTATATAAGTCTAGTTATAATGAGGTGTTGACTTATGCCTGAGATGTCTTGGTTATTCCAAAACAAAAAACCAAGCAAAGTTAGTTAGGAGAAAAAAAAGAATTACTATTTCCATTGCACATAATAAAGCTATGCAAAGCTGTGTAACTCATTGCTTCAAGGTATACTAACGAAATTTCCAGTGCAAATGATAAACATAGGTTCTTTACATAGTTTTCAAAATTACAAAAATTGATGCATAAAAGTGAAAAATAAGCAGAAAAGTTTATAAATCATCATGTAAGCCCACATTTAATGGATAGGAGTTAGATAAGGGAATGGATAATTGTCCGCTGTGAATTCCCTTACATTTTGCTCCTGAGAATCTGGTACCAGACTTTGTGCCAGAGACAGGATGCTGTATTAAATCATCCGTAATTTTCTCCAGCAAGATGATTTCTGTATTTCCAGTGATGTCTGTCAATGAACAAAAAGCATGTCTCTCTAAATCTTGCATGAAGTGGGAACTGGCCACTTGCTAAAATACAATGTACCTGCAGCACAAAATAGTTCAGTTTCCAAACTGCACAATGTTTAATAAGCAATGTGATGCAGAATGCAATAACTATTAATAAAGCCACTCCACTGAATTGATTTTAGCACGATTAAACTTTTCTTTACCTTATTTCACAGTCCATTTGAAATGTTCTATTTTTCCTTTAACGGCAAAGGAAAATCTGAGCTTTAACGAAACACAGCAGCATATGGCACAGATGAACAGAAAGCTTTATCAGGAAAAAGTCAAGAGCACCAAAATCAAAACTCCAAGCTGTGACACCATGTAATTGATTTAGGTAGAAGAGCATCTGTACACATTGAGCAGTGAGGAACTGTCAGCAATGGGCCAAGTTACAGGTTTTCAAGGTTTTTTGAGAATATAGTCATGCAAATAAGTGCATCGTAGTGGGAGGTAGGAAGAGAAGGAGAGAGTTTGCAAGAGGTTTACAGCAGCTGGAGCAGTAGTTGACATTTTCAGCTTTGGTCTCTTTTTGGGTAAAGTCCAGGTCTGTTCAAGATCATTCCTCCTCCACTCACCATGGAAAGCCCCTTGCTTCAGGAGAAACACCCCTCTAAATGCAGGCCAAGTTTTACAGTATTGCTCAGGGTGACGTGTTTCCCATTTGCTAAAAGTGCTGCCAAGGCCAGGACTGCATGGCTGTATTTTTCAGGGCAGCAATACAGACCTTCTCCCTTATACTGGCACAGAAGGGATAGTGGATGACAGCTGTCTGTGGATGAAAAGCAGATCCAGATTTTTAATCTAAGGTTCAATTTAGTAGACCAGCTACCTCAATCCAGGAGTCTTCTTCGTCCTTCCTATGAGTTGAAGAGTTACAGCAGTTGCCAGATAAGTGGGAGCTGTGGGTCCGAGTTTCCTCAGCATGAGGTCTCTATCCCTTGAGCTTTTGCATGAGATAGGAATTTCTCTGGTAGACTTTTGCAAAACAATATAAGGTGTCACAGCATGTTGTGCATGTGGTCCAAGGCCATCTGTCTGTGATGCCGTTAAGGCCCTCTGCCATTGATACTCGTGACAATGCACGTCCAGTCGTGTCAATGGTAGACTTCTGCTCCAATGACTTTTTTGGAAACTGCGTAGGCAGTGCTGCCTAAAAACTTAAGCATTAATGAATTAATGGTGCTCAGACTGCAGTGCAAGATGAAAGTGTATGATACACAGGCTTAACTGTCTCCAAAGAGGGGTGGTTCTGTAGGTGTTGGATATGGCCTGTTTTGGAAATGAAAATTGTCGAGTATAGGGCACAATAGCTTTGATAAATGACAGATGGACTGAAGCTGAGGACAAAAGTACATGATGGAAGGCATTTACCACCTGCAATGTATCAAGTCCTTTCCGTCAGCAGACCCAGTGTGACTGATCGAGCACACATTCACGCTTGCTCTGGCTGTAAAATGAAATGTATTAACTTAAACCACCATGGTTTATGTTCCGTTTTCCTTTCTAATGGGGGTAGGTTAGGAGTGTTCACAAGGTCACTCCTGGTGCCTCAACGTCTTCACCGACAGATGGCAACTTGATGAGCTGTGGTAATGCCATCATTTCCACTCATGTGCCTGTATCCCGAGGAGTCCTGAGCATTTGCAGCTCAATAAAACCCAGAATCTTACTGTGCCTCAGGAGAAACAATTATAAAGGACACCACTTCCCACCCCATGGGACCACAGTGAGCAGGCTGCAGAAGTTGCCTGAGTTTTCCATCACACCAGAATCCCTTTTGCAATTCACTGCCATTGATGTTTTCAAACCTGTCTGTCTGACAGCCCCTGTTACAGCAGACAGACTGTCTGGGAGCTGACAGTTTTATCTGTATCTCTTTCACACCTCTTTAGGGATAATTTTTGATGTGAGGTAGGTTTTGATCAACTGTCTCCTCTCTTATATGCTCAGCTAAACAAGCTATTTGATTTCTTTTTATATTGTGATGGGTAAATATGTCACTCATGTTGTTGAACATGTTGGCAACAGGAGATGTAAATATGTCATAGCTGATGGTTACAAGCCTCACTGATCATCCTGGGCTTGAATTAAGGGTTATTTTTGTACCGCCTTTTCAGACACTAGCAACCAGTTCTATTGCCTTTCAAATCCAAGGAAATGCTTTGGGACCACTTGAAATGAGCCACTTTCCATAAATGTAAAAGACACCAGTATTTTTCACATTCATGTGTATTTTTTGTTCATGGGAATAAATAAGGCCAGGAAGAAGCAAATAAGAATAGCTCTCCCATGTGAATCAGCCAAGAGAAAAGGGGTTATGGAAATTTTCCTAGATGTTCTTGTCATAAGCTCTCCCCTGCTATCGCTTGGGCAATCCAAGTAATCCTGCAGGAGTCAACAACAGAACATGTTTCTCCCAAGAGTGGTGCTTAATGAAAAAAGACTTTTTATGTTCCTGTCCTTTGTTCACAGGGGGAGGGTGGTGGTGGAGGTGTAGAGAGCATGGTCATGAACCTCACCCTTAAATGTCAGAAGGACAAGGGAAAAGTAAAGCTGCTGTATTAAAAGAAATCAGATTTTCTTCTAGGGACAGGCTTATGCAGCTTTGAGTCCTTCTGCCTGTAAGGGCACAAATCCCTCTATCACCATCCCAGAGTATGACCACTGTGCACCAAGTCCTTCATGTCCAGGTCTGTCCCTTCCTGCAGATGATATAGTCCTAACTGAGCTGCAGGACTCTAAAACTATTACTAACCAACATCTGTCTTTATCTGACTCTAGTGAACCTTTTATTCTATTTCAAGATCAAAACTGGGGAAGTTAGACTGAATCTTTAGTCCTTCTTCCACTTAAGTGGTTCTGAGAGCTGCTCCTACAGGGTTTTCTGCTTTCCTTTACTTTATGTTCTGCTTTGCTTTATTTTATGTATTTTTCCCATTCCCCCTTTTCTTCTGTTTTTTTTTTTTTTTGGATTGTTTGCACACTAAAACAGTGGTTGAAAATCCACATGCAAGTGAATGTTAAGAATCAAGATTTGCATTCTGTTAATGTCCCTTCAAAATGTCTTCTGATGTAAGAAATGGAAGAACATCTCTGTCTTTTCAAGCTGATCACCAGCCTTTGTTCTGGCCAGACAATTTCCTTGCTGATAGGGTTATGTTCTGTGGCCATGTAAACTCCACACGAGTGTGTTTTTGACAAACTGTCAGGACTAACCATCTGGAGTGATATCCTGGAGTATTTTTTTTCACACTTAAAACACCAACCAGCGAAAAACAATGTAATGATCATCTTGTAAAGTGATGTCTTAGAATCATATCAGCAGGGAAATAAATGTGCTAAGAATGCTGTTAAGCATCTATCTCCGGTGGTAGAATAATTGAAGGTGTTTATTGGGGATTTGTCATGAAAAGAATAACTGGCTTAAGACAATATTGCTCTGGAAAAATAAAAGGTTTTGAACTTCAATGAGACAGACTTTTTTGGGCCTGACATAATTAGAGTCCTTTTCTACAATTAAAAAATTAGGATGGCCTTTTCTATGACTATGAAATATTTCTGAGAAAGCTGCATACAGATTTCTTCTAAATGAATATGAAGTTTAACCAGTAATGCATTCTGAATTCAGGGAGATGCAAGTGCATTTCTCAGAGAGGAAGGGAGAAGGGAGTGTGCCCACACTTCTCTCTGCAAGAAAGTAATATTTTTAGGGTGGGTGTTTTTTATCTTAAATACTGGTTACCGCCACCCTGAGGATACTCTCCTCAGAATTAAACCATAACTTTGAGTGCCTCTAGGGACTGACTCTTACTAAGAAATGCTCCAAAAGCAACAGCAGCAAGCAATGCACATTCTTATCTGAGGCTGTCCAAGGATGCATGATTTGTCTATTATTACATTTTAATTAACGGATGCTACTGCACTAATTGGCCATTGTGCTGTGAAGACCCATGTCAGTGAATTCATATCTTCAGTGAAGAATAAAATTTTTCACAGCAGGAACTCATTGCTCTCTCTTTGTGTTTGTACAGCAACTATTGCAACAAGGTCTTGATTTCACTTTTTTTGGTTCATTGCTATAGCATAAGTATTACAATAAAAATTAGACCACTAAAGTTATTCACCAACATAATTTTCTGTGAATGCCTCTGTTACTTTTACCAAATAGACTTTACAGTATGTATCAAAGAAATAAACAATGAACTGTATTTTTCCACAGCTTTTTAAAATTGTCTTTTAAAATATATCTGTTTTAAATCTGACGGTCATGCTCTGTTAAGCCTGAGATATCCCCTTGGGGCTGAGCAGCTGAGATATGCTAAACCAAAGGTACTGTGGGAATTGTTTGCCTTCATGATTAACTCCCCTCCCAAAGGCTGAATGAATAGGTAACTGTTCAGCAGAGGCCTGCTAATAGCTGGGTATATTCAGTTCTTTGTAGGATTGATGCAGAAATTGATGCAGTTGGGCTAAAAATTAGTCAAAAACCAGGAGTCCTGAGATCAGACCAGAGCAGAAGTCTGCAGTCTTGGAGATCTCCATCCCTGAAGGGCAGTGACTGCTGGGAACTGGGAAGAAGCCCAGAGAACTGGGAATGTAGATTGGACCAGACACCTGAGTTCCTTGCAGCACCTTCTGCAAATGGTACTGAATGGAGGCATCTTACAGCCCCTGCTGTGCCCACGCTGAGCGTGCCTTGCCAGTGATATTGCTATCAATCCCTGAAGCCCTTCACTGGATCAGAATAAAAGACCACGCAGTCCTACAGGACTTTAGGTTACAAACCACAGAAGTAATTAATTCTCAGACAAATGTTTGTAGCGGAGATCTCTCCTCAGTATCTATAGAACTGTTGGGTATTTTATTTGTGCATTGTGCATCTCTTTTTAATGACCTTCTTATTTTTATGGCACATTCTTTCATCTTGCATACTCCTGTCTATTCCATATATTACAAGCTTTTATGTTGTGCTTTGCTAGTGGATCTGAACTTTGAAATTGTTGAAACTAAAGCCCTATTGCCATAGTTTATATTTCCAATTTCTTGTATTTGTTTTCATTAATCATGCCTTTCTTCACAGGTGGTTTCTTGTATTACATTGTTATCAATGCGAGAAAAACACGAGGGTTTTTTTTCCCTCTCATACATTTACTTTCCCCATTTGAATTACTCCTGTTGCATTTATAAATGACCATACCTGCAGGGCATTTGGGCACTTAGATGAGAAATGCTCATGAAAGTCTGAGCTTTGAGACACTCCTGTCCATTTGTGGTTAATTTAGGCAGCATCCACAGCTCATGGATTTCTATCTATCTGCATCCAAATCTCTGGGTGGTTGTGTTCTGCTTCTTGCATTGCAAATGGAATAGAAATAAAACCCAACCCCAACAAAAAAAAGAGAGAGTAGTATACAAGAGTACAAGAGTATAATAAGAAAACAAGTGAAGGGTCAAAATGGTCTAGATGTAGCACATTTTTCTCCATATGCTGAAAGAACGATGTCTGTTCAGCTTTAGAAGATATATTTCAAGCTTGAACATAAAATAATGTATGTATATGAAGGCAAAGCTGGAGTTATTCTTGGTCTTTTTTACTGATAGGAGTCACTCCAGAGTAAGAAATGTTTAAAAACACACTTTCTGTTCCCCCACCCCCCGCAAGGTGGTAAAAATGAAACTCATTGTCTTCCAGATTTCAAACACACATGAGGCTTTTAAAAGTACCTATTTACTTATTGCAGTAGTGAGAATTATAACACTAATAAAGTATATAACAAAAAACCCCAAACTCACAATTCCACTGAGCAGTGATCTAACTTCTCTTTGTCCTCTTGATGTTGAGCAAAAGGTCCAGAAAAATACAAGGGGATGTTGCTGGATCTTACTGTACTTCTATGGAGTTCATCTAGAAGGATTCTTATCATCATCTTTGGTGATTGGGGAAAAAGAGGACACACTGGATCACAAGAAAGGGCTGTGGTTACATCAGCAGAGCTCACAGCCTGAACTCCAGCTCATGGTTTCTGGAAACTGCCAGAAGTCCTTCAACCAAGCTCACTGGGAGCTGGCAAGACAGGGCTGAGCCAAAGCCTTAATGAATTTTTTCATTAATAATACTCTTGTACTGCTGTAAATATCTAAGAGTCAAAATATAAATGAAGACAGCACACAGTCAAAACTCAGATACCTTATACTGAGCTCCCTTTATAGCCCACGTGACAAATTAGTAACCTGCATGTCCTTCATCTTCCACACTCAGATCACTGCTCTGTTTCTTTCGGTCTCCTGCGGACATTGTTTCACCCCTCCTGTTACAACTCAGTTCTGGTCTTGATCTGTCAAGACTGAAATGAATTCTCCTTTTTCGTTAAGTAGGCTTGGATTAGGGTCTCTGGGATGAGAATGGTAGTTTAATGGGAGTCTTTGGCTTTGGAAAGAGAGAGGAGAGAAAAACAGCTGCCCATAAACCTGGACTTTTCCAACTGATGGCTATTGTGGGAGCACATGTAGGGCCCCTTGCTGTCACTATGTCCTTCCTTTTTCCTCTTCAGTCTATTTGGAGAAAAGCAGACATTTTTCTCTCTTGGTGCAGGATGTGGCACATTTTTCACCTTGCAGTAGCATACAAACCAAAACCATTAAAACAGCCAAAGACCATCATAGCAGCATGGCAGGACCATAAAAATGAGTCCACCTCTGCTCTGGAAATGGCTCAATTTTATTTTCCCCCTGCCATGTTGCCATAACAAATAGGAGCACATCTAGAGACCTGTGGGAAGGGCATCCATTATTTCTCCATCCAGGTTCCGCACAAAAATTGAGCTCAGCCTTTGTGCAGTCCCTTTCAGCCTCCTTGTCCATTATTAATCCAGAGATTTACTGTTGCCTGGGTTGTATTTTTACTGCATTAGCTACTCAGGGTCGGATCTTAGCAGCTTGCAGAGTCTGTAGTAAAAGACCTGCCTTGCCTCCTAGAGGGAAAACTCTGATCCTAAATGTAAAACCAGAACAAACATATTTACTCCTCTCTTAATTCTTCCTGTATTTATCCCAAAGAATTTCATGAATTCTGGAGAATATAAAGCTGTCTTGAGAGCAGTCAGAAACTGTTTTTTGGTAGATGCAATTTCCAATTTTTACCCATATTTTCTTCATACTTCTGTTGAGGAAAATAATGGGTGTTAACACATTTTTAAAGTGCAATTGTTGATGTGCAAAACACAGAGTAACGCAATGCTTTACTGAGATATATCACTTAGGAAATGTGTCTGCAGGTATTGAAAGGAAAGTATTCAACATGAGAAATACAAATGCCATTTTAAATGAACAATTAAAAACCTTGCATGGGGCTTTCACTGGCTTTCTATTCTATGCTGAAGAGAGCTGGCCTGTACCCTGCCATTGCTCCAGGGTGACCTGGAGGCACTGTGTCCTCTCCTTTCCTTTTTGTCTCCTGGATTTTTGCTACTTCAGTTTGTATGCACACTGGGATATGATGGGACTCTGATTAGACTCCACTGTAATAGAACTAGCAGGTCGATTAAAAAAAAATTTTTTTTCTTTCATTTTACTTGAGGAACCCTGTAATACTCAGGATGGTGGAGAAAAGTTTAAAAGTCTTTGAGTCCAAAATCTAGCACCCAGAAGTCAAGTCAAGCAAACTGCCTTTTTGAAGCCAGTCCTGTGGTTCAGGGAGCCTGGAATCTCAGTTTTACTAAAACTGTAGTCCAAGAAGTCGCAGTGAAAACCATTTGTAGTTTATCTTAAAGAAAGTCTGGTCTATACATGTAAGATAAGTCCACACAACTCTGTACTCTTCTACAAAGCTTGGACAGCCAAAAGGTTGGCTTTGCACTGCTTGCTCTGTCTTGGATTAACTCCCCATCTACTGGGCAAGCAAATGAAAACCCAGTTGGATAGGGTGCTTCTCCATAAAGCAACAAAGAGGCTGACATCACCTGCCTTCCCAGAGCTGCCAGTGTGCAGGAGTGGGACTTTTGCAGCACGTATTCCTGACTAGGCTGTGTGCAGCTGGACATTCAGCTTCCCAGATGTCTTGGGTGCACTGATGATTTGTGCCAATGGCATATCTTGGCCTCTGTAAAGGGAAGACCCCTCCAGGCTATCTGTTAGCATTTCAAAGAGCACAGGATTATTCTGCAATTCTACAGTTTGGGTGAGAAAGCACAGGGTGGATCCCTGTTGCTGGCAGAGACAAGCTCTGGGTCTCCCAGAGGCGATCTGCCTGAGCCCTGCTGCAAACAGCTGCCTCTGCCCTGGCCTTCCCCTGGCCCAGCAAAGGCTGCCTGCAGCCGGAGATTGGGTCCTGTTTTATGGTTCTCCAGCCAGCCCAGCACAACACAGTTGTCAGCCAGATTGGGCCTGACAAGTATCATATGCTTTCCTGCACCCGTTAACCGCCTGCTCTCCTCCCCAGCCTGGCTGTCACTCAGCCCGAGGAGCAGGTGCATCAGCATCTCTGTGTAACTGCCTAGGAGGCAATAAATAGTCAGATTTGCCAGGTGTAATTGTCATTCAGCAAAGCCAGGGACAGACAGCCTTGTCTTTACACTGCTGAAGATGGGCTTTGCCCCCTCTCTCCTTCTCGCAGCCTGTCCCCAATGTGTCATACAGTGGTTATTGAGAACTTCTTTTAAATAATTTCCCTGCGGTTGGAAGATGCCCCAGTGCTCACATTACTCACACTTGTCAAAACCGAGCAAAGATAGTAAAACATCCCTCTGGTGTCCTGAGGCTTTGGGCTGTCTTTCCACATGCTGTATTTGGCTTAAAGTACCCTCTGACTCTGGGTTTCAGGATGAAGAGGATGTTTGCATGCCTGAGGGAGGAATACTGTCCAGACAGGACTCCTGAGCCCTATTCCTGCTCCTCTGAGCTGTGAGGGACTTGCAGGAAAATTAACTTTTTGACTACAATACAGTCTTGCACCAGTTAACACCAGCCTGTGATCCTGACTTTACATTATTGACCTAGTTTACCCTGGAACTCATTTGGAATCTGTTCTCTGTGTGATGTCCTTACATGGGATAACTTTCTTCTTCTTGAATTTATCAAAGTATAGGTATTAAGATATTTGGAGCCTTAGCTTCTGTACATGGAAGGCAAAGGCAATTGTTGGGTGCCTGTGTTGAATTAGGTGCTTAAATAATTTAAGGGCATCTAAGATATAGCCTTGCTCAGATTAAAACATGTTCCTGAACTGCATAATTACACAGAACCTGGTCCAATATAGCCCTAATCACAAGCAGCCTTGGAAGAGAAGGCAAGGTAGCACCCTTGATATTGTCTGCCAATCATGCTGTGTAATTAATAAATGCACTTCCTCCCACAAAGCTATAGAGTAGTTATTTCCACTGAGTCTGATCCTGAGTTGGGACATGCAATTTAAGGGCAAAGTGCTATTATTGCTAAACATTAGTGTAGAGATTACCTTTCCAAAAGTAATCTCACCTCTGGCCCCAGTAAGGAATCTCAGTAAAGTACTGCACATTGCTTGTCAAACCGGCCAGCCCTATAGTGAGGTGTTTTGTTTACCCTGGTGCCCTTGCTCCCTCACCATTTTTATTTTGAAATAACTCTCATACGGCTCAGGCTTATCTCAGGTGACATCTGAGTTTCATTTAATGCACTGCTGAAGCACAAGTTCAGTCTGACTCCTTCAGCTCATCCAGGCACCTTTTCCAGAGTAACAATACCTCTTTTGAGAGTGAAAATTGGGTCCCCACAGTTACTGGAACATGGGAGCCCTGTGTGACAGTCCAGCTCTGCTCTGAGTCAAACACCCTGTTTAGCTGGAGGGGAGGATGCCACTCAAATGGGAAATGTCTCAGCCTGGAACCAGTGCTAAGAGGCCATGGTTCAAACTCTTTGCGTGTAAATTGGTGCAAGAAATTAGTACCTCACTACTACCTGTGTTTCTTATGGTGAGACATAATCCTTATGAGACAAAGTCCACAGGGAATCTGCTATTTTTCCACATCAGGACAGGACATTTACAGCTCTAGCAATTTCAGTGGAGGTTGCTGCTTCACTGTCTCATAATGACAGTCCTTTGACTCTACCATCCTGCCACAGTGCCGAGAAAAAGACTTGGGATATTTTACCAGCACATGAGCTGGACTGACCAGCTGCTTTCTGCTAGTCCTGCTGTGATCCTGGGGAAAGCACTGATTAAATTCAAAGTAATACCATTATTAATGGTAGTTTTGTTTTAAGTCATAGTAACTTTCCCTGTAATGTAAAGCATCATCTTCACTAAATCAGATATTTGAGATGGAAGAGCTCAGTACTCACAGCAATTAATAGTCAGCAAGGTATCCCTGAGCTGGGCAAGCATCCCAGCTGCTGGCTGCCATCAGAGGATGCTGTGACACACGGGAGAGAGCTTTGGCTCAGGTGATGGTATTGGCATATACATTGTAGACATCCAGGTTAATACAGCAGGACACTGACAGTGGCTGGTGTTGGGCTGAAACACTGCTGGTGCTGGGCTCCTTATGAAAGGTGGGACTGGCAGGGTGTCTGTGGGGCTGGGGCTGTGCTGAGCCAAGGGCAGGATTGCTGGGGCAGGAAAGGACTTTTGGCAGGGCTGCTGGGGGCTCCTGCCTGCAGGCACACTCGCTTCCCTTGCATTGCTCCAGTGTGTGCACTGTGATGGGGCCAAAGGCTGATGTTTCTGTTTTTTCCAAGGAAAATTGTGTTTGGATTTTCCCAAGGTGTATGCTTTTCTACAGCAAGATGCTGAAGTGCTGTAGGTAAAGCAGACAGGGCATGATTTTCCACTCATTTGTAGATACTCCAGCAATCATCTCTTCACTGTATCAGTCCACAGCACTGGTTGATGCTAAGCAGGGAACACTAAGCCTGAAGATCATCTCCAGCATTAAGGGCAGGAATGAGGAGATAAAACCAAGTTAGGAAAAAATGAGGCTAGGACTTTCTTCTGAATGCATCTAAATGAATATCCTCCAGCAAGGAAGAGAACATAGGAGTGGGGTATATCATGTAGGTGACTAGAGTGATGCTCCTGAGACATTCCCTGTTGGTTTCAGTAAGCTCCAGGTGTTACTCTGTGGCATACAATTTCATTCCTTTCCTACTTCTCTGGTAGTAAGGTTTTTCCCTGACACACTGCAAATTCACAGTCTCCTTGTGTGTTACCACAACCTCTCTTTCTCCTACTTGTGTATCTTCATAAATATCCTGCTTCTGTGGTGGTGAGGACAGTATGATACAGATAGAAATAGGAGGAGGATAAGGATAAGGGTTGACTTTAACAAATATTCCCAGGAATCTTCCTAGGGATGCCTGTGAACAAGTGTCTGGCTACAGGATAGCAAGGAGGCAACTGCGTGGAAGAAGATAAGGAAAAAAGGCAGAGAGAGCAGGCCATGCTTGTTTGCCATTCTTAGTTTCTAAACTAGCTGTGGAGAGGTGAGCTTGGCCTTTCACTGTGCTCTTGGTGTTTTGTTCTGCTTCCGCTGCCTGAAACAGTGTATTTCAGTAATCAACAAATGTAATTTCTAGGCACTGTCACAGAAGAAATGATAATAACAGAAAGGGTGAGACTTCAGATCCGATGGGCTTAAAATTGCTAGTGCCTAACACTGAGCAAAAAAAAAGCCTGGTGCAGACAGGATTTGTTTGGGTGGGTAATCCACCTGTGGCACTCCACTGATGGCTGTCTTGTTCCAGATGTGTACCTTCAGCTAAGAAGCTGTAAATGATTTACCAAGGCAGCATATTAATGGAATCAGCAGCACCTTAGTGCTCAGTGAGTCATCCATAAAACATGGTTCCCTGTGTGAGAGCATGGTGTGCTGGTGGAAAGCAGGCTGAGGAGGGGAGGACTGTGAAATGAGGAGCTTGGGATGGCAGAGGTAAGAATCTTCAAGAGAGATGAATAAGAGGGGAGAGGAGTAATCCTAAGTCAAGATTCCCAGGTGCCCTCTGAGTTAATATGATGATAAGCATAGAGAAACTATAAGAAAAGAAGGAGTTTTTAATACTTGGCAGGAATTATTAGAGGTGACAGAGAGAATGGTTTATTTTATTGCTCCCTCCATCATGGATATTTTTCTATGCGTATGGGGTATGATTGTAAACATTTTTGCTTTTCTGAAAAAACAGCAGGAACATCAAGTAGCCCTGGCCCAGGAGTGAAATGTGCTTTCAGCTCCACAGGCCCCTGTTGTGCTTGCCTCTCCCTGAAAATTCTGGTTTCAAGTCTGCTGAGCTCTAAAGCACCTTTCTTCTAAGGGCAGTCACCTCACACAGCAGTTCCCAGCTGTGCTGGGAAATCGCTGCAGATCTTGCATGCCCCCTAGTGAAATTCCCCTCAGGGCCAGTGACATGAAGATATTAGCCTTTTTTGCGTTGATGAAGCCCTAAGGAACCGCTGACTTTTTAAAATCCTGTGGCTTGGAAGAAGTCACTGCATCCTCAGCTGAGTTTGGAGACAGAACCAACTCATCAATTAATCTATTGATGTATGAAGTGAAATACCCTTTCATTTAGGTAAGGTTTGCCGTGGTCCTCAGGATTTAATGAGAAATTATTTTAATGAAATATCTTTACAGACAAGTCTGTCTTGGTGCTGGGTGGATGTTGGAGAAAAAAATGGAAGCCACTCTGAAAGAAAGCAAAACATTTCTGTCAGATAACTAGTAGGCTGTGGATCAGCATGAAAGGTCTTGTTTAACAGTGCAGGATTAGCAATTTATCTGTGCCATTAATGGTCCAGCTTGTGGCTAGAGCAATATTGCCCTAGAACTTATCTTCCTAGCCCTTTGCTCAGGGATTACCTATAGCAAGGGGCTCAACTCCCCCAGCAGGTTGTAAGCTTTTAAGAGTGGGGAATTTGTTCTGTGGTCTCCAAGAGCAGGCTCCAGTCACTGACTGGGGCAGCTGGGCCCCTTCCAACCCCCACCGTGGTCTGTGCTCAGGATAATTTCCAAATTGTCCGCAAGACAGTAGTTGTGATAGGCAGTGCTCTGCAGTGTGTATGTGTGTACAGCTTTGTGACAGCAGTCTAAAGAGTTTTCTAAGTGTGGAGTTTTTAAGTGGAGGCTTCCCACGAATGTTACGGGATGGGAAAATATTTCACAGACAGGTAAAAAAATAGGGAAACACTCCAAATGGCAAAAGGAGTATGGAGGAGACTTGTGTCAAACTCTGCATGTCCAGAGCAGTTTAGAAGTATTATTTTCTGCTAGCCAATTCTGAAAATCAGTGCAGTTTAGCCAGGTTTTGGGAACCCATTTTTTTTTTTGCCATCAGAGCAAGCCTCTTGCAGGAATACTTGAGCATTAAGCAGTTAATTAAATCTGACTGCCCTCACAAATGGCATTAGAAGGATGACACTTCAGAATCCTAGTATGCAGCTGAGGTTTGTGTGGGAAGTTAATTCCCCTTGCCCTGCCCTCCCATGATTTTCAACAAGTTCTCTCAGGGTTATAATGAAGCTAATGATTGCTGGTGCCTTTGACCATTTAATAAATTAATGATAACAACAAATGTATATGCATCCTTCATTAGGTGATATGGAAATGACTTTACCCTGAAGCTGGAGTTGCTGGAGCTTGACAGCTTTGCTGGATGGGTGGACATGGGGGTTAGTTACTCAGTTTATTATGTGTGCAGCACAGAATTTTTCCTCTCACCTCCTGGAGCTCTCAAACTTGTGAGTGTTCACTGCTCAGTTTCTGCAGCAATATAGCAAAAAAAGAAAAAGGTAAAATTCCAAAGAAGTAAAACTGTTTTTTGCATTGGAAGAGTGTGAGGTATTATGTTTGGTTTCACCCTCCCAGAGTCAAAGGAAACACAGAATCCTGTTCACCAAGATTTGTCTCTTTGTTTGAGGAATGCAAATTTTTTTATCACTGGTGGGGTGATGGCAGGAGACTTATTTAATCTGGCAACTAAGAAAATCTGAGAGGATCTGTAAGACCTTCATTATTCAAGTGCAGCAGGAAGGTACAGTCCTGACTTCTTCTGAAAGAGATCAGAGAAAAACAAGGGAAAGAGTAATGAGGATTTTGAGTTCTCTTTTACTAATGATTTTGCACCAAGGTATTTTGGGTAGCTCAGTACATTTGGCACCCTTAGATTTACGAAGAGTGGACTTCAGCTATCTTTCTCTATAGTTTCAAGTATCCCAAATTTCTACAGCTGAAGGTACTGCATTCATCTGAACACAGTGTTCAGAGTGACCACTTGAGCAAAGCAGGTACTACCATGATTTGTGATTGCTAGATGGTTTCCTTTCCCCCCAAACCTCCTAGGTCAAAACTCACTGTAAAAAAAAGAAGAGGACTGAGAATTTAATAATTCTGGTTTACTCCTCCTCTACAGTAACATCTTTTCCTTCCTATAATTTTGTGCAGTGAACTTAACTGTACTCAGAGCCCATTGCATCCCATCTTCAGACCTGAGTCCAAGTTACCTCTTGGAGATAGTCTAACACTTCAGCTGACAGAGCTAGAGGCAGCAGATGAGTCTTCTCCACAAGTTTTTCTTTTGCTCTTAGAGAAATATTAAAGTATTTCTTAGAGAAATACTCTCCTAAAGTCATTAGGATTATTCCAGACTGAAACAGTTGGGACCAGAAGCTAATGTTGGCATTGGGTTATGCTCAGAATTGGTGCTTTTTGGCTGCAGAAGTGCAAAGCTACCAGAGTCTGTAAAAGTTCACTAACTGCAAAATACCTTGATACCCTCCATACTTGGATTTCACCTCTTTATGATTTTCTACTTGAGTTCTCCATCCTGTAGTAAAACTTGTGTCCTGGATCACCTGACCAACTACATAACATCTTGTAAATAGGTGCTCTGTGCAGTGCGTATCAAACAGGCAGGATTTAAATCCATCACGGCTGTGCATCATCCATCCTGCACCAATGGATATTTGTCAATAACTTGTGACAGTCAATCCAATGACACCCCACTCACTCTGCTCTTTGCCCTGCAGTAGGGCAGAATGTGAGATGATTGTGGCACTAAGGCTTTACCATTAAGGTAATTAAAGTCAAATTAATTGTATTGCTGAGGTGCTTTTTGCTTACTGTTTAGTGACATGGACACTAAGCTGCCTTTTCATCTCTTCTTCATTTTGGAGACCAAGTGTGCAGAGGGGGGTTCTGAAATATTTTGAGGAGGGCAGAGAGGGGATTGTTGAGTTGCATTGCTCTCTTTCTCCTTATATAGACATACTCAGCATCTTTGCCCTGTTGTAATCTTAATGGTTGTCCACTCTGGGTCTTCTGTTGTACTTTTATGAGCCAGGAGAATTATAGTTTGGTTTACAGACCATTATTTCTGATAGTTCCTTCCATTTTCAAGACAATATATGTCCTCTACAAATGCAGGTGCTGACCAAATGCCCAGGTATTAAGCTCCAAGTTGATCCTTCACTAATAAGAAACAGAATTTTAAGAAGCTATGAAACCAAATTGATTATTTCTTTTCCTGGTCCTTATTGTAAGAAATTAGTCATGAAATGCAGAGAAGTGATAGAAGGAGAGTAAAAGTGTTCTGCCTTGAAGAATATCCTTATTTCTTAGTCTTGAGAAAGCTGAGATCTAGTTAGGAGGGTAATGCAGAAGCTGAATCTTCAATCTGCTCCTTTTATATCCTATCCTCACCAGTCTGCTTTCAATCACACAAACCCTCAGCAATGTCTTTTTTAAGACCTGGTTAGCAAGCACATGGGAAGGCAGAGCTGGCCACAGCTGTAACGTTGATGGGCTTCACACGGACAAATGTGTCATTTCTCCTGCCTAGCTGAGAAATTAAAATGGTCCTTTCCCCCTGCTCTCAATTTTATGGTGTGTTGTTCCATCATAAAAAAATCAATTAAATTGCATCTGATGGAGGCTGGCCCAGAGAGTTGTCTCTATTTGTGTCACCCCAGGCAGGTACTGGCAGCAGTGCCAGAATGCAGGGGAGCCGTGGAGCGCAGCCAGCTCACAAGTGGGATATTCTACTACAGGAACCCAGCTTACTGCATGGCAGCAGCTCTGCTTTCCCTGGTGACCCCTTATGGTTGGGCTCTGCTTTAGCCTAATTAGGCCAGAGGAGGGATTGTCTGGCTTTATTATCTCCAAAAATGAGTGACCATAACCTTGTGGCTGCTGTTCTGCTCAGAGGACAGAAATAGCATCAACACTGGCAGCTAAAACTGAGGGAGCACCAAGTGGCCTGTGCATTTTAGCCTTCAGTCACTCTCTCAGGTTGAGAAATTTGAGGTAGATAGGAGTGTAGCATTTATCTACTTTCTCATCGTGTCAATTGCATGAATTAAATTCTTGTGTTGATTTTTCTAGTAGCTGTCTGATACTGTGTTCTTCCCTAAGTCTACATTGTTGCTCAGAGAATATGAAATAATAAAGACTTAAAGTGGTAGTATAGTGGGTTTTAAACAAATCACCCTGGGAATAATTTCCTTCTATTAAAAATATTTTCAACTTTTGGAATGATGTTTTTGTAGGGATACTTCATTGCTCTATTGTTTTCTTCTCCAGGGGTTGTTGCAGTTCCTGGAAATCCTTAAAATCTGGGCTGGGCTGTTGCACAAACAAGAGACACGGTAGTAAGAAAATAATATATGAAACATAAAATATGGTATTTCCTACTGCTGCATTACCTATTACCCTGTCTTTATCTCAACCCAGGAGTGTTTTTTTACTCTCACTTTTACTGTTTTGATCCTCTCCTGCATCCCACTGGGGAGAGAAAGGGTGTCTGTGTGGAGCTGGGTTCCTGGCAATGCAGCACAATATAGAGACAGGCTCCAAGTGAACACTTTACCCTCATGTGCCTGCTGTGAAATGGTTGACATATTGTGGTGTTTTGTGTTTTTTTTTGTTTTTTCCTGTTGTTGTAAAGTCTTCTCTTTAGTTTATGACCTCAAAACACATTTAATAGAGCACTTTGGTCAGACAGGTTTTTTAAATTGGATGGAGTCCATCATCATTCTGCTGAAGTGATTAATACCTTCTTTTCTACAGCAACATTTGTTTGCTTGCCATCAATCTTTTTAGGTTTTAGAAGCCATAGATTGCCAAGGTATACATGTTTTCAACATGAGCACTGTATTTAAAGATTAATGTTAGAAGCCCAGCTTTTCAATACTGGCATTTTCTGAACCTAACTCAGGGGAGATGATGGTTAGTTCAAGTGTTAAATGTTCTCCAGAACCATTCCTCAACTGTGTTTTGTGCTGCTGTTACAGCCTCTTACATCTTCCCCAGGATTGCTGGTCAACAAACAAACCCATCCAGGCTTTATCTAAAGAAGTTTTTAATGTCACCCTTGACATGTATCTCTGACAAGCCTACCATTACAGATCCATAATTCATTTGCCTCAGTAAACTTGAGGCTGAGTCATCCAAAACTTTTACTTCCTTTTCATTTTGGGGATAGGTGTGTAATCTGTTGTGTCACTTATCTGACACAAGGAGATAAGAAAAACCCTAGTCTTGAATTCCTTCTCTAATGGGTATTTCATTATTTAGCCTGAATCTTACTCTTGTGAACCTCTTTTTGACAATTGAGGACATTTTCTGAATTGCCTTCACTTTGATTTAAACAGTAGTTAAACACATTAAGAAAAAACCCTGTTTATTTTTTTTAAGAATTGTTAATGAATGCTAATAAATAATCTTACATTGAGTGTCTAATCTTTCTGAGGTGAGAATATGAAATAATTTTGAGGTGAGGGTTTTGTTTCTTGCTACCTTCCATCTTGGGGGGAATGAGTATTTAAACTAGTTAAATGGCTAATATGGAGAGGTAGGTAAGGATTTACTAAATACACACATCTTTGTGTTTTGAGTCTCAAGTTAACAATACCCACAATACAAATGTGAAACTGGCCTAAGAATAAATAAGGGACTGTTTTTTGGTTTAATAATACAGTTGATATTTGTTGGGACCACAACAAACAGGTCAGCAAACTGTGAGAATGCTGGGCTGGAGAAGTAGGAGCAGAAACCTGGAGAGGAATGGGGCAGGGTAGGATTGCCCTGCACTCTACTGTGGAGTTGGCATCTTGTGGAATACGACCTGGAGAAACTGCAGGGGAAATTATACTCACCACAGTCCCCAGGGTGTACACTGACCTGCTGCTTTGAAGCTTGCTGGGCTTTTAGGGTGACATTTTTTCCTATCAGAAATTTTTCATATCTGAAGGAAGGCAAAGACCCTGCAGCCAGCCCCAAACACAGACACAAAGATCTGAAGGGATTTTAAACAGTTTTAGCTCTGCTGCTGCTTCTGAGCTTGTTTTTTCCCCCCTCATTAAGAGGGAGAATGGAGAGAATGCGCCTATGATAAACAGAAATAAATCATAAAGGGATGTTATAGGTTGCTTTTCAGCTACTGCAAAAAATACTCTCACCGTTGTGAGTGGTTGCAGAAAAGCTGACATCTCAAGATACCTTTTTTCCTTACTACTAGTAATTTAATTAGTCTCAAGCAGTTTGAGTAAACATTGATTTTTAAATTTAAAATACTTCACATCCTGTTTTAAATATTGATCTTTCACCTTTTCCAGGTGGGAGGTAAAAAGAGATTTGCTGCACAGGTTTAAAACATTCTTATTGGTTTTCCTTCCAACTTAGCTAGTAACAAAATCCATATTTATGTACCAAGAATCTATATTTATATACCAAGAAAGAAATGTTCTAGCCTCTGTATTACACTGATTGCAGTTTAACAAGAGTTAAACTTGCTGTAGCACTTGCTTTGAGATTTCCATTTTAAGTCCCAGGGACAAAAGGGAAGTTAGTGAGACCATGGGTTGGAAAGTACACTGAGGATCAAGCTGCTAACAAGAGAAGGGACATTTTCACTGATATTAGTAGTAATAGTATCAAAAGAATATGCCCCAAATCTGAGCTAACATGATTCCTCTGTGACAACCACTAGATATACACACACGTCATGGGAGAAAATTCCTTCCCAAGTGAATTTGCAGTAACAATAGCCAAGATGAACAGAGTAAACTTTTCCAGCCTCATTTTTTGGCGTGATGAACTGTGGCAGAGAAAGACTGAATTGATGGAGACAGGATTTTCCTGCTTCACGGGGAATCTACAGGTTTAGGGTTTTGTTGTGCATCCTTTTCAGTTGTTTCAACCAGAAGGGATTCCTTTTCTTGCCTGGAAATGGTAGAGCTGGGTGTAATTCTGCACAGTCCAGCACCTGCTGTCTCAGTCTAACCATGAGCTACTACAAGTGCAGCTTAATGAGAAAGGGCACTTCTGCCACCAGGGAGAGAATCCAAGTTGTTATAAACTTCATGACCAGAACAATTTTACGTGGCTGCTCTTTTTACCTTGTGGTAATTAAAAAAAAAAAAAAAAAAGAATCCACCTATTAGTCCTGGGCCTCCGGGCATCAGACAACTCACACAAGGTAGAAATGCAATCCAGCCTATTCATTGCAACCAGGCTCTTTTCTGCAGTGTCTTTTGAATGCAGTGAACTGACACTACCTGAGATAATTTTCATAGCAGTGATCTGCAGGTTTGCTGCAGTTGAGGTGACCTGGGATGACTCAGATATTTGTGATCGAGTAAAAATATCCTTAAATGCTGAAACCTGTGAGTGCGGACTTGTTCTGTAACCTATCCCTTTCTATTTACAAAAGCATGGAAGATTAGGCCCCTAGGAAAGATGAGGTCTGATAGCAGGCTATCACCATCAGAACAATTTATTTAACCTGTGTGTTGTCCTAAAAATTCTCTAGGAATGGACTCAAAACTGGAGGAATTGTCCTTTACTTGCACAAAGTTTGCAGGTTAAAGGATGAGAGTCTGATCTTTGCTGAATAGTCCTGAATTGTCTTTTTTTTTTTTTTTCCCATGTGCAGAAAAAATTTACAAACTCTTTTTCATGAGCTCTAAAACCAGGAGCATCCTTACAGCTTCTATTTTTTAATGCTGTAGTATCATTCCAAGAGAATGGATGGCGTTTGCTTTAGAAGCAGCTTGGTACATAACGTTTCTAAAGCCCCAGAACTGTGGAGAACAACTTACACTGCAGCATTTTTGATTGGAGCTTGCAGGCTATGCCAGCAGAATTAATTAAGGGTGTTAATTTCCTGTATTAGTCCTTGGCTTCTGTGGCTTCTCTTCACCTGTACTAACTGTAATTTGTGCAACTTCCTTTAGCTTTGCTTTAAAAGCTATTTAAACCCTGAGCATCTCAGGAACCTGCTGCAGAATATAGATATACTTTGTTGAATTGTTATCCTGCCTCCCAGTAAGAGAGCTTTGTGCTGTTAATTACAGCCTGAAGCTATTGAGTGCTACTGCTGTGTTAAAGTAAGTGGAAGGAATACTCTATGTCTCTGCACATAGGCCACTGAGCATGATGGGTTCTTTATAATCTTGCTAATTCTTTTTTTTTTTTTGGGTGATAATTTCACAATTCTTAGGAAACATTTTGTCATATTAAATGATGTGGTTGAAAGTCCTGCTTAATTATTGATGCACTGAGAGCATCAGTATGGATCTAACATACCATCAGATGGAGACTTTTTAGCTGCACAGTGAAAGTTTAAGCTTCAGGAATGGTGCGTTGATGAATTGATGCAGGGTTCATTGCCAACGTTCTCTTGCATATTTTATGAGGCAAGGAAATGATGGGAAAGATGGCTGATTTTCCCCTTGGAAATCCCACCTTTTAACAAAGATTGAGG
Source organism: Monarcha castaneiventris obscurior (assembly GCA_026261815.1). Classification (NCBI taxonomy): domain Eukaryota; kingdom Metazoa; phylum Chordata; class Aves; order Passeriformes; family Monarchidae; genus Monarcha; species Monarcha castaneiventris. The sequence goes on from JAMPIT010000467.1 coordinate 8,744,623, forward strand.
CTAAAGGCAAGCTCTCATATCCCTGAGAGAAAGTTTTCACATAGAGATCAACTATTTTACTCTACCCTGTGTGACATTTAGCATTGAGAGGATGAATATGTCCTTTTCACAGAATATGTCTGACTATTTTCCTAACTTTGTGAAAGGTCTGGTGACTGACAAGCTGGATCAGTATTCTTCTCTGTGTTGGCATATAGCAAGAACTGCTGATATTTTTCCAGATCCTTTCATGGCACACCTGCTTACTGTACAAAGTCATGTTGAAGATCTGACCTCACTATAAGAAAGACTTGAGAGATAAATTGGATGGGTGTCCACAGTGATCATCTGCCAATACTGAGCACCAAAAGATAATTCCAGGGCTCTGGAAGACAGTTTCCCTGGACCAGTGGAGCTATAAGACAGTGAAGAAAACTGGAAAAGCTTTGAGAAACTGAGGAGTTCCTTCCACAAAGTATGCTGTGAATTGGTGCTTACATTACCCTTTTCCTACACAGAACAAAGAACTTGAAGTCACAACTCAAGAGAAATGGATTCATGGAGCCAAATAGTTGATAGCAGTATATTTTTCCTTTTTCTGACAATCTGAACATTTTCATATCGATACCTACACTGGGAAAAATGCACTGAAGATGAGGAGATTATCTATTCTCATGCACTCATCATGGCAGAAGGGCAGCACAAATCCCCTCTGTTATAACCTGCCTCTCCTGAACCTCATAACAAAGCCTATAAACCTGGAAGAGCTTCCAGTGAATATATTGTCAAATTGTCAACAGACACAAGAAAACTCTGCAGAGCCTCCCAGTCAGCTGTAGCCAGGTACCTGTCTGTATCAGACCAGGGCAGATTTATTCATGCATGCTCAACGTTATTTTGACCTGGTTTTTTGCTAGGTCTGGCTTGTGATCAGAATTTCAACACTGTACTTGAGCCATAATATCCGGTATAGACATATCTGATAAGAGGTTAGAGGTCTGAGCTTTCCAAAAAATGTGCAGACAGGAGTCATGGAAAATTACAGTAATCTGCAAATCGAGAGCTGCCTCTATACTAAGTCACACATCACCATTGCAAGAACACCAAAACAACAACAACATAAAAACCCCACCCCCCCCAACATTAAAATATCCATCCTTTTGAATAACATCATAATGCAATTTAGATACAAAAAAATTTCTCAGTACCCACCCCTTCACCCCAGTACCCTCTGTGAAGAGACCAGCTGGGACTGTGAGAGGACAAAAAGGCTAAGGGATCACAGTAAGCATTTGTGATTTGTTGAGGCTGATCACAGTCAAATTGGGGAACAAGCTTTGTATTACATTTTGAAAATATTTTAACCCATTCCATATATCAAATTTCATAATGTACAATTCAAGTTCAATTCACACTCAGAATGGCTACAGACTTTCATTTTGCTTTAAACTGTGCTCTGATTGCTATATATTCAACACCCTGCCTGATTGAATTTATAGGTAAATGCTGCTTTATTTTTATTAATAATTTAACTCAAATCCTTCTGGTTGCTGTTCCTTTGTAGAGAGAATATTGTACCTCTCCACACTTTCATTGTGACAAACTTGATTTAGAAATCAAGAAAGGAAACTCTTGGAGGATATTTATTGCACCACGGAGTGTAAACACTGTAAGATTTGCTTCTGCAAGTTCATTTAAATATTTTCTTCCTACTGGGTAGGCCAAATCTGAGTTTGGACCAAACACTGGAATGACAGTGCACCCACACTTTAGACTCTTGTAATTAACAAGGGTAATTATTTAGAGACAAGTCTGCCTTCCATTGAATATACCTTCTGCAGTTCAGCTTGCCAGCCTCAGTCTGGAAGCTGAGGACAGGATACAGTGACCAGAAAGGCAGTTCAAAGTTTTATTTTCTATAGTCATTGTACAATGAATCAGTTTTGAAGGAAAAGCTTATAAACCATAATGGAAGAGAAAAACCTGAACTATGCAGCCTGTCTCTCCTGTGCCCAAAGTGCTCTGTGCTATGAAAGTTAAACAGCTTGGGGAGGGTGAAAAAGTCACCAAGGAGAGTCTGTTTGCTGTTTATGAGTTTTTCAGCTTGTGTGGCCCCAAAAGAGCAAGAGCAGGGCAAAAAGGCTGTATCATGATGTGTTTGGCATCATCCTTGTGCCCAGACCCTAATGTCATATCCTGAAGCCAGAACTGGAGATGGCAGCACAGGGATAGTTACAGTGGCTCAGTTGGAAGTAAGAAGAGTAGTGGCTAGACTGGAACTCTCTCCCATCATCTCTGCAAGCCTTTGTGCCTGAGAAAATACATAGCTGCAGTTTTATTTTGAGAATGCTGGGATCTAAATCTTAACTGATGGGGCTGAGGGGTTAGGGAAGGGAAATGCAGATAAATTTGGGCTACACCATCATGTAGGTCCCTTTCTACTGAAATAATCTATTCTATACCACAGGTAATGAGCAGTAGATTCTGCATTTACATCTGGTTCCTCATGTCAACTCCTCTATAACCAGGCAGTGCTGAGACTGACCTACTTTGGAAACCAGCATGAAAATCTCTTGCTTGAGCACTATTATATATGTATCTATAAAAATTTAAACAAGAAAAATGAGTGCTTCAAAGTAATGTTTGATTATATTTAAATTCAATCTCTGTCTAAAGGAGATTAATTTTAAGCCTGCCCTTTTGAAGGAAAACAAACAAATATCCGCACAGAATAACTGCAAGAATCTGGGTGCCAAAGGTTCCCAACAGAAATTATATTTGGATTTATCTCTTCTGGGACTGCTCCTATCAGGAATTTGGCTTGGCTTGAAGAAGAAGTGTTCCAGTGTCATAACCTTAAAGCCATAACCTATGGAATGTCAAACACATTGATAGACCTGAAATGGCTGAGCAAGATACAAACCACAGTATATAAAACATCCTTAACCAACTTGCTGAGGGAGTGGGACCTTTTTGTGTATAGAGCAGGCCAGGGTAACTGAGTCATCCCGAGACTGAGGTGTGGGACCATCACTCTTGCTGCATCTACCTAGAGCTACCTCAGCTTCAGAAGGATGAGTCTTTCGAGTGTAAGTAGTGTAGGTTGTGAATTGGACTGCTTTTTAAAAACCAGCTGGCCTAATGCTCTGCTACAGCTTGGCACATCACGTGGTGAGAGCTCCAAATGGCTGCTTTCAGCTGGCACTGGCCTTGCTCTCCCTGTCACTCACGGAACAGAAACAAGTGAATATTGACCTTTCTAGAAAGGAACAGCGAACTCTTCAGCATATGTCACCAGCCACAGTTGTCTTCATCTGTCTCTCCCTCCAAGCTACTGTGTCAGAGCTGAGACAAACAAAAAATATATATATATATTTCCTTTCTGGAAAATTCATTTCCAAATTTTCATTTTTTTCCTCAATTATGTTTTAGGAAAGGGAATAAATCTTGAAAACAGAGAACGAAGTGTAACAAACACTCTGGAAAGGAGATAGGATCAAATAAAATGCAATTTAAAAAAACCAGAAAATTTGGAAATGGAGTGACGACAACAAAATGTACTGACATGACATGAGGTGCAGTGAAAGGACTGAAACTTGCCAAAATTGTTCCTGTTGAAATCCCGAAATCCGGGAAGAAAGATATCCAAAGAGGAGAAAAAAATGAAAAAATGAAATGCTAAAAAAATAAAAAAGAGAAAATTCTGAAATGAAGTGAAAACAATAAAAGCAGATGAGATGACATGAAGTGCAGGGAAATGGACCAAACATTGCCCAACTGAGCCTCACTGACATCGCAAGATTTCATTCCTTTTCCTGAAAGGAAGCAATCTAAATAAATTATATACTTATGCTGTCACCAATATAAGTGCATATGGATCTGGATTAAAAGCATAAAATATCAGCATTAAATATATTCCACAGAATGTAGTGTAAGAAGTTATTGGAATATATTGTGAAGTATCATATGTCGATATTTTCTGTAACAAATTGTGTGAAATTTAAAGTCAGTGGGATATTTATGTAAAGTACTTAAACTGCCTATACCCATTCTTTTTCATGTTTCAGTTTTTCTAACTCCTGTGTCTTATCATGTTTTGGGGGTTTGTTTGTGTAAGGATGACATTACTTACAACCTTAGCTTACTGTAAATTAGCAGTGTAATTTGTGGGGGAATTTAGATAAGCTTTTCAAAGTCTGAACATTTAGCTGATCCCTTTTAGTTTAGAAACTGTGCTGGGTATCTGTTTTGATTAGTTTTTTTAAAAAAAGAGATGTCTGCAAAGAAGGCATTCTGGGGAGAAAGATTAAATTGTTACGTGTGAAGATGGATGTTTATTGCCTACTTTCTTCTGTTTTAAACACGAGATAATAAAATATCTTGGTAGGTTAAGATAGAGAGCTTCATTCAACATTTATTATGAAGATTCATTGTGGTCAAATCTCATTTTAGGTAAAATTATTTCTTATTTGCAGAAGTCACAGTGTTCCCTCTATTAAAAAGCAATAAAATTTCCTAACCTTTGAAAGTTTTTAAAAGGCCAGTTCTGCTTGTACTTGTGCTACAAATGGTATCACCTTTTTCAATTTTTAAAAAAGCTATTATGATTAATTTTATTATGTCTGTGTGTTTCCATCATCTGCTTTGCTGTGAGTGGAAACATATTTTGTCCAGACAACATGTGCAGGATTAGGACACTGCAACTGAAATTATATTGCTCCTCATTAACAGCTTTCCCTTAATTTTAAGGGAATGTGTACAAAATTAATGCCAGAGATAAGCATTAGTAGCTGAAAGACCACCAGAACTTCCTGAAATAGAAGCCTGTCACAAAGAGAGGGCCCCATTTCTTTCATCAGTTGTTGGAAAGATTGGTGTGCAGTGACAACATAGTTCAAACATTAGTTTGTAGAAAAGAAGGTTATAGACCTCCTGTCAATAGCAACAGCCATGTGCATTTTATCTTCAAACAAAAAAACACTTTTAAAAATCCAAATATTCTACTAAAAAATTGGAAACCAAAGCACGACGCTGATGTTAAAGTGAATCAGTAATCATAAAGGTGATGGGAGACCATCACTTTTTATGATCACGTTCATCACTAAGCTTGCATACATACTTAAAACTGGTGAGATTGGCCCTGGAGTCAAACAATGTAGTGAAGTAAAAAACGAGCTTGGAGTATATTTTTCGGCCTCTTTGTTGGTTAATTACAGCAGTGAGTTCAACTGTTGAGCTCCCATGCTTTCATCTGGTTAATGTGTTTGAAGTGGCAGCTCTGAGCCCTGTGGGATGCAGGGACAGGGGGCTCTGGGGTGTGACATCCTCATCTTGATCCTTGGAATGAGCACCCAAGAACCATGTTTACACCTTCTGGATTCAAACAGGGGAGAGAACTAACAGATATGCAGTACAAATGACAGAGACCTGGCCCCTGGACAGGAGCAGTGAGCTGACCAAATTGCTGGTATTAAATGCTCCTTGAGAACCGAAGGGACAACAAACAAGTTACCCCCAATTTTGGAAAAGGATCTTGTGAATTCAGTGGGGAAGGGTTGTTGGCATCCCTTGGTGTGTGTGCATTCCTACAGTGTATGGAGACCTCTTGAACTGAGGAGTTCAGTTTATGGTTTTTGAAATTCACTGACTGTATGTTCGTAGGTAAGTGGCTTCACCTCTGAGCCTTGGGCTGTCTGCTCAAATACGTTGTAAGACTAAAACTGTAAATGTAATTCTGCAACCAGAATGTGCTTGGAAATCCACAGAGGATAACTGTACTAGTAATGGAAAGTGTTACAAGGGGTGGGAAACTCAGCTGCTCTCTTTGCTGTAGCTTTCTCCCAGTGAGTTTGATCCTGAACTGGAATGGGTCTCAGATGTGCATATTATTTTTTGTTTGTTTGTTTGTTTTGCTTTGTTTTTATTTTTGGCGGTGTGGGGTTTGGTTTTGGTTGGCTGGGGTTATTTCTTTAATCTGCTTTTCCACCTCAGACGTAGAATTTTTTAGATTAGCCAGCCACCTTTCCTTGTCTGCATTCTATTAAAGAACCTGAGTATCTTTGGGGCACTGTGACATGTTGAGTTAAAAATTACTATAATTACCGTGATCCCTGTGGAATTTGAAGTGTGCACAATTTATGCCTCAAGGGGCTTGAATCCTTGGAGAGCCTATTTTCTGAGACAGCAAGAGCTGTGAAATATACAACTCTTGATCTGCACTCAAGATCAGAGTCTGATTTGTATGGTTAAATAAAAAAATGCTGATTTATACAATTTGTTCCTGGGTCATAATTATGGTCTAGAATTAATTGAATAGCCTGGAGGTTTCACTACTGTACATGGTAATGATTACTAAAAATTGATTCTCTCCTATATTTCTTTATTAACTTATCTGAAAATGACATATCGTGAAGAACAGCTTTAAATATTGCTGTGCTGAGCAACTTTGTAAATTGCTATTCAAGCTGTTCATGTTGGTGGTGTTTTGGTTTTTTTCTCTTCATTGACTTTTTTAGGTGATTTATTATTCTATAAGTGCCTGAGCTATATGTTTAACCTGAAACACAGTGAGGTGGGGTGTTCATGTTTCTGACTTAGGACATTGCTCTGTTAGGCTTCTGGAACAAGATATTTTTGCCTTGCAGAAGGACAGGCTGGATTGCACCCTCCAGACAGGAGGACCTTGCACCCTCATGTGATACTCAGCGTGGTTGGGCTGGCTTCGCATGGACTGGGTGCACACAAAAGCAGCTGAATTGCAACCTGCTTTTGGCCACTTTGAAGATGGATTTTTTGAGATATTTGATCTCTAAATGAAGTGGGTTTAATGCATAGCTACAGAAATTTTTACTTTTTAACCTTTGTTAATTTTTATTACTCATTATTATTACCTCAATGGGCTTCTCTGGCCAGGATCGTAATTATGGGCTCTATATTTGTCTGGTGCAGTCACTCAACAGGCAGTTCGGCAAATGTGGAGGCTGAGGCAATTACCTGGAAATGCTCTGGGAGAAGAAAGAAAATAGCTGTGAGAGTAAGACTGATTCCTCTGGAATTATAAAGCAAATAGTAAAAATGGAAGTAATGTTACCACTACTCTTTTGATACTATTGTCATACTTGTTTAAGTTTTGTTGTTGACATAATAGATATTTTTTCTCATGCTCTGAAAAGTATATTCTAAAAAGGTTTCAATCCAAATTTGTCCAAATATTTAATTTAGATAAAGGTTGACCATGGCAAAAAGATACTATTATAATACTATACCCCTATCTTCAATAGTATTATTTCAAATATCACTCTAACTTTTAGACAGATGGGAAATGAGACATCTGACCTCACTTAGGCAAAATTTTTCCAGTGAAACTTTCCTATCAAGTTATTTCTATAAAACTCTACATTTCATCAGATCAGCACTTTCTTGCAGCCTATTGTTTTACTGGCAGGTTTTCATCCGGTTCTTAATTTGCATTGAATATTCTAATTCCCAAGAAAAAATGAAAGCACTTCAATTATGCATGTTCTAAATCCCAGAAAATGAAAAGAAATTAGAGAAATAGCCTTTTTTTTTTTTTTTTTTTTTTTTTTTTCTGATGCACTGGAATAACAGTCATAATTCTTTGATTTAAGTGCATTTCATCTGAGTTGTCTTGATTTGATAGTGGAAGAAACCCCCTTTGTGCCCTCAATAGGGCTTCTTTGGCTGCCTCTCAAAGATGGTGAACTTGCTGCCTTCTTCACCTCCAAAAGCCACTAAGACTTGACCTCTGCTGGTGTCTGCCAGAAGCTGCAGGTCAAGACTTGATGCACTCAGGTCTGTCATAGCCAAGAGGGCAGATAAGAGGCTGGCAAGGTACTCCCTCTCCTTATCAGCTGCCAAAATGATGGACAAGAGATAATGAAAATTTCTTGCTTTTTCCCGAATTGGGAAGAGAAGGGCCTGGTGCAGGACATTCTCCTCTGTGACAGTAAAGCCCTTACAGATATGTCCATAATCTCCATAGTATCTCCCTGTCTGATGGCACCACTGAGGTCTGACCTTTTCATCCCTTGAGGTCCCTGTATTTTCAGAAATTCCAGATCTGGTTGGAGGACCTGATTTTACTTTACATCTCAATGACAGTCTCACTCTCTGTGTGCTGCTCACCACATGGCACTTGCAGGCTGCTGCTTCCTTGGCTTTGTGAGTTAGAACTCCTCGAGAGTGGCCCTCTTTTATCTTGCAGTGGGCTGTTCCAAAGAGAAGTGAGCTGGGTCAAAGGCAGAGGTGCAGCCCATCCCTACAGCACAGTGTTGGCTTTCACCAAGGTGATTTGCAATTGCTTTGGAAAGTAAGGGCTGAATGTGAAGGGATGTAAACAGAATATGGGTGTCTTCACCAGGGGCTGCAGAGACCTGGCAACAATTCGCTGATTGCTTGGGACAGAGGCAGGGACAGAGTGTGGTGTATGTTGTAAACCTCAACCTCCTTTCTGCATTCTCAGCCTAGAAAAATGTCTTGATGGAGATATGAGAAACTTTTTGTCCCTTTTACACCAGAAAAGGAGGAACATGGCAGAATAACCTCTTTTTCATAGCTGAAATAAAATGAGACTCTATTCCTCTTGGGATACTCATGGAAAATTAGCCCAGTTTGTCTTTCTGACATGAAGGGAATCTTCACCCCAGTTATTTACGCTTCCCTGCATCAATGCCACCACTTGTCTTTCCTCTTTCTAACCCCTCTTAACTCTGCTGCAGATTTCCTGGCTCTTGAGATCCTCAGGAGAAGCACAGCAATAGAATATTTTTATTTTCCCTCTGTTATTGTTTCCTCTGTTTTGTTGCATATAAATGTGCAAGGATGTCTGACTGTTTATCGGTTTAAGTGTTCTGGGCATTGCTAGCATTCAAGCTATCAAACTGTTAAGGGTCAGATTCTGCAGCATGTCTTCTAAGCACTGTTGGGATATTTCTGTGTTTCTTGATGGACTTGGATGTGTATGGAGGACATTCATCCCTTCAGGCAGAGCTGAGGATCAGGCCCTAATTGGTGTTAAATTTAGGACAAACAGCCACCAGTGTTTAGCAGGGATATGTGTTTGCTAGAGAACAAGGAGCTTCATGCTGTGTTGATTGATGCTGATTTCCATTCCATTATTTCAGGATGTTCACTACATGCTACCAAGAGGCCAATTATCAAAGGTTGTTTAAAAGACACATCTCTGAGTACTGGGATTCATTGTTAATTCAGGGGGTTATGCTTCTGCCTTTCCTGAGTTCTCTGTTCCACCCACATCAAAAGCACTTGTTTTACATGTATTTCCAAGTTTCCACCTCTGAATATGGTACTTGGCTTCCTGTGGAATTTGATTCTGTGCTTGGTGAAGAATCACACCATGTTTGAGAGAGGTTTGTCCTTTGCAGCACCATTGGTCCCAGAATATCAGACCTGGCCAAAGAAGCAGCAGCAAAATGATAGCTCATCCCATCAGTTTATACAATAGGCAACACTCCTGGAGAAAACAGAACAAACATTTGGTTCAATTCAAAAGGGACTGATCACCACAGAATTATTAAAAAATCTTACTAGCAAAAAGCCACTCAACTAAACAACAAGTGGGGGAAAGGGGAAAGCCAGTGGTCCCAAGAGAAGAGCAGAAGATTGTAATGCAAAGTTGCAAAACCTTGGCAGAGTTCCACTCATGCCATTCCACTAACTTACTTTAGCTGGCATAGAAGAGATGCCACCCATCTGATTTAATCATACACTTTCAAAATACTGTGTGGAACCAAATCCTGATTTTAATTCCTGTGAACAGCTGGCAGCAAGAAATTGAGCAAGTTTGTGCGGTAATAGGAACACCTTGGTGGATGTTGCTCCAAAATGGACGCTTCCTAGTGAAAGAAATATGGACAGTCCTTTGCCAGAGAGGCCACATTCTTTAGGGAGGCCGGAGATATTGTGAATCAGATGTCCAAACACCTGGGATCCCTGCACTGACAGCCAGAGATGTCACCTGGAGGTGGGTGAGGAGGGAGACCGTGGTGAGGCAATGCCATTGGCTTCATCCTGTGCCAGCAGATGGGATCAGTATGACTTGCTCTTCCACCCTCAGCTCAGACCCTGCTGCATTCCCCAAGCTCATCAAGACCTGATTAAAACTTAGCATTTATCCAAGTCTCTGCGCATGCAAACTAATTAATAGTCACAATACCATGGTGAGGAAGATGAAAGCAATATTATTATCCTAATTTTACACATGGGGGCACAGAAGCAGAGGGGAATGCTGAGCTAGCACTAAAAGTGCCAAGCTCCCACACTCACAGACTCTGCCCCTGCTGTACTCTTTATTACATGATATGGATGTGTGTGTATATAATGAGCCATCCATGGGGTTCTCAGGATGCTGACTTTGCTGTAAGCCTTGGTTGCAGTTACAAATGTGGAAGTGCTCATCCAGTCTGAGAATGACTGTATTTTCAAATTTCAGCCTATCTCTAGGGCATCTTGTTTCATTCCATTCAGGTGACTTCATTATTCTTTTAAGCGCAGTCCTATCATTGTGTGGCCAAAATTAATTCAGATTCCTTCTGGAAAATCCCTGATTCTGATCTGAATCTACAAGGAAGACTTCTGTGGTGTGGAAGAGAAATTAAATCAGTTAAAGCAAATTCCCTCTAATGGTACTTCCTATTTGATTGAGAGAGAAGGATTTTAAAGCCTATCTAATAAAATATTGTTAGAAATAAATGAATTCTGTTCTATTCTGTAGGATTATCTAAACCAAACTGTAAAAAATAGCACATATTCTAATATCTCTGTGCATTAAGAGAACTTCTGTGTCAGTCTGTCCTTTCCATTGTCACTCTAAATGGATTTTGTCTTATGCTTCTGTTACAATCAGTAGAAGAAACCTGATGTTTGCAGAGCAAAAATAATTCCCTACAAATACAACTTGGGTGAATTCCAATTAAAGAGTTCTATTTTCCTCTTTCAGAAAAGGGACATGAGTTCAGCTAGAGCTGATGTAGAAAATTAGATGATGTGAAGTCTATACTCCCTGTTCTGCTTTTCTCCCTGTATTACGCTGTGTTGCTCTTTTCCTGTGTGACGGCAGCAGGGGTTGACCCAGTGTTCATCCTTCCATGGATTCTGCACCAGGGGCTTTGGATCCTCCAGACAACCCCAACACACAATAGATCTAGGCTTTCTCTTTCCTTTTTTAAAGGATCTGGTCCCATGCAGGAGCAATCCCAAGATCAGTTTTCTATTTCCTTCTCTGTATTGCTAAGTTTATAAATTGCCGTGGTATCTTCAGGGTTCACAGTTCCTACAGTGCAGGGATGTGATCCTCGTGATAGCACTGCTGTGAAGTTCTCAGCAGCTAATGGTCACATCCTGCAGAGAGATTGCAGGCTCACCTGGCCTTCCTGGTGGCATTTTATGAGTCTCCAGCAATGCTCACATAGGCAAATAAATAAGAATTCTCTAAGCACTGAGAGTGCAGAGGGCATTGCTCTAATAGGTCTCTAGGGCATTACAATACAGTTTTATTACCTTGCTAAATATAACTGCTTGTTTCTTATTTGCCCAAGAGAACAAACATATTATTTAAGGTATATTTTCCTTTTATTTTTTTCTCTGCCAGACAGCCTGTATGTGTGTATGTTTTTGTTTATACAGTATATTGAACAATTTTGGTGGCTATTTGCCAAAAAAGATAATAATGTTGTAGTTTTAGTGTCTGTTTATTTCTCCCATCTCTTCTCCAAATCTGTCTCTCGCCTCCCTATTGATTTAGTGCAGCCAGTGAAGTTTTACAGCCTGCATTTAAGGAGGCTGCTGTTTGAAATCCATAAGGGGTTGCTAATCAGAACTAACTGCAAGCATCAGGTGCAGTCGGTGACTCTGTCCTGGCCTATTGGCTTAAGAGAGCATGAAGGGCTAATTTCATGGCTGATAAAGCTTTCTGTCAAGGAGGCTTCCCAAACAAATGAACATTGACTTTTCTTTACAATGGAAATAAAAATGGTCTTTTATCGCAACTGCCTGCTTGCGCAAGGTAAGAAGTCACATCCCTGTGGGCTATTGCTGGACACTTGGGACTATTTGGGAGCTCGCTAAGGTACCTAGGCAAGATTTACAAATGAATTTTGGAACTTAATTCCTCATAGGTCATTTTCTCTCTTGGATTTCTTGGACTTCCTTGGTTTTAGGTCCAGAGGTGATAAAAAGCCAGTGGCAGATCATCTGCAGTTTTTGCAGCATTTGCTTAGGCATTTCCTAGGAAATAGGAACTGGGTGCCTAAATCCCTTTCAGAATCTGGATCTTGATTCTCCTCTTTTGCCAATTTAATGTCTCCTCTCTGTGTCATCTGACTGATCTCTTGCTATCACCCACACTCTTAGGACAACCCTTCTGTTTCCCTGCTCTGCCAGGAGTGTGGGGTTTAATTTCTGCTTGAAGGGAACATCTATTTGCTACTCTTCTGAAGAAAATAATATTGATCATTTTAAAGCACATGGCTAAATGGCTGTTCTGTGAGAGGGAATGAGGCCAACTTGATATCATTCAGGTGTTCTTCATTCAGAGTCTTCACTCTGGGAAGGTCCTTTTTCTATTTTTCTATTATATATTTATTCTTTTTCCACTTCTGTTTCTTGGAAGTAACAAGTAGTTACCTGTGCAGCTAAAGATTGATACTTTCAAGGAAATAATTTACTTGCATAAAATTAAAAAAGCCCTCACAGACGTAATGGAACATGATCCTGAAACTTTCAAATTGGTATCATTTTTTTCATTCCTTCATGTTTTGATGAAATGTAATTTCAGCCAGAAACACATTTATAAATAATTTGTTTAAAGGACAGGCACTTTTCCGTCAAAATTATTTTCCAGTGTGACTTCATTTACACAGAAGGGGTTTGCCAGAAGAATAATGTCTACACATGCTGCAATTTTCTTTCCTGCAGCTTGTCAATACACCTGAATGCTGTAACATGGACTTGGCTTTCAAATTAGGCTGTTGAACAACTCAGCGAGACAGCAGTAAAAGATTTTCACTATAAATCCACAGAGTTTACTCTGGTCTTGTACTTAAAGCAGTTTCCCTGGTAGATCCAGCTATGCACCAGCCTGTTCAGGAATGGCAATCAAAGGCTCTGGATGTGATGCAGAAAGGTGCATATTGTTGGTATTAGAAATTGATGTGCTGTGTCTTCACCCTGCCAACCTCTGGCTCACCTGGCACCAGCTGAAGCTTGTACCTAATTGTCTACGTAGGTTTTTTTCTTGCCACCCCTCTTGAGTGACAAGCTTAGATTGAGACTTGTCCCCCACTGTTGTGTGCATATTGGTGGTGATTTTTTCATACCAGTTATTCAACACAGGGGAAAAATTCATGTCACAGGCAGACAATTCTCTCAGAATTAGATGAAGACTTTGCCAAGAATTTTGGGATGATGAGGAAGGACAGGCAGTAATGCATTTAAAATATCACATAGCTTTTTGAATGTTCTATATGTTTAGGAAAAATGGTGCTGAAACAATCTTGGATTTCTATCACATTGCATGCCATTGTTAATGCAGGATACAATCACAGGTAGTAATTATAGTTTGTGCTATCAAACAGGGCTGACTTAAGGCAGAATTATGCCCTGGGGTTTTCACTGTTCCCCCCATGGCCTGTATGAAGACCTTATTTGCAGATTTCTTGCACTATAGCACAACTCTTTTCTTTGTGGTACACGTTTGTTTTCCAGTTAAATTAACAAACTTCCTGCTTAAGCAAAAGACATTCTTTTGTTGGTGGGCTTTTTACTGCCTCCCTTGCTTTATGTTATGCCTGAGAATTGAAGGCTGCCCTGCAGCCAGGCAGATCAACATAGCTCTACTGAAATAAATGAGTCTTCAGAGGACAATCAATGGTCATAATGTGCCTGGATAACCACAGTGACACCTCTAAAAATGTCAAATAGAGATACTGATCCTTTGCAGACATGATCTGCCGAATGGACAAGTTTCATACAGGGCTCTGCATTTCCATTTTAACCACAAGGTTCAAACAAATTTACAAGTTTCCCCTCTTTTCACCACCTTCATGACCTTATTTTTTTTCTTTAAGCCTTTGCAAAATCATAAAACTGGTTGAAGATTAAAATGCTTCATGGTGAGAAGACAGATATGATTACAAATGAGAATGCACCAACCCCCAAGGAAGCCTGGGTTCCCCTTTCATCACGATTAAAGAACACTCCATATGAGAATATTTATGTCAGAGTTTATGTCATTGTATATTGTTTATGAATACATAGCATTTGTTTGCATCATCTGGAGAAATACACTGCATCCTTTTTTTGCTTCTTCACTTTCTCCTCTATCGTGTTCCCTGTAATATGTTATTGCAAGGTGACTCTTAGGGCTTGCTTTGAAAAAAGAGTAACATATCGCTCTGGTAAAGCAAACCTACCTTTGACTTTTAAACAGAAGATAAGGAAAGTAAATTGAAAGATTAATTAGTTCTAATAGATAATTTTTATTTCATGTGTGTTCTTCAAAAATGTACTCTGTGAGGTTGGAGGCTGTACAATTTACACAGTATAACTTTACAGTTTTGTTTTCTCAGTTGAATACCATTTTGTGAGTGCTGCAATCATTCTCATTTCCGGTTATTTGTTCTGGAAGAAAAGCTGGAATCTGCAGAGAATGTGAGAACAACACATTTCCTTCCTAGGCTAATGAATATGTGATAGAGAGGGATGGAAAACAATAATGGCTCCTATGAACTCAGGCCATGCACTTGCCTAGGATGGATATCAGACTCTAAGGTTTAAAATCAAGAGTCACAACTGATTTAGACCACCTGGGATGCAGGACAGTCAGACACTGGCTCCAAGGACAGTCAGCAGAGAAAAGCTGGGGTACCTTGTCAGGGACTAAAGAAGAGAGTCTGATACAGCACGGAGTGGGGCCATGAATTGTCAGCCTTAGCAATTAACTCGTCACTTCTAATGTAAATGCCTGAGTCTCTCTAAAGTGCTGTAAAAGGTGGTGATGTGGTTGAATAGGGTCCTTGCTCCAGGCAGCTGGTGTTAACCCAACAGCACCGACTTTGCAACACCCCTGAGAAAGGAATGAGTTACTGTACCTGCTCAGCATCCCAGGGCAGGCTTCAGTCCCGCTTAAGTACACATGTGCTTAAGCACCTTGATGAACTAGGGTTTTAGACAGCAGTTTAAACGTGAGTGTAGGTTCATGGGTGTTTTCTGTGTGTGCTGAAGGACTGAGCTAAGCTGTATTGCCCAGCTGAATACACACAAATCAAAGGGGTCCTTACTATTCTCTGAACATTAAACTCCTGTGTGGTGAGGTGTCCAGGAGCCACAAGCTGCCCAACAGGGTCTTTGATGGACATGCCAAGGGAGAACTGCAAGGCAATTGCAAATTTAAACATAGGCTGCTCCTCTTTTCTCCAAGTCCTGCTGAAAAGGGCAGCAAATGCTGTGTACAGTGCTCTCAGGAGGCAGATGAATCCATTTGATGTGCCCTCACTGATTTTTGTGCATCACTCAAGCATTTTGTGCAACAAACAAAAAAGTGATAAGAAGGCATTTGGATTTCTTGACAATTGTCACCTGCCATATGCTTAACTTAAAAGCAGGCTTTTGTGGGTTATATGTGCTGTCTCCTCTTGGCAATCATGGCCATTTTAATGTTTTGATATTTTTCCCATGTTCCACCTGGAAGATTTACCCCTTTTCCCAATGAAATTGTGTTTTAGCTGACTGGCAGCTTTTGCAATTTGCCTGTGCAGTGTGGAGGTCAGCAGGAGAGAGTAGCAATCCCTCACAGCATCTCAAGGTCCTTTCTCTCTCCGAGGGACAAATGCAAAACGATGTAAGTACAGCCCTTTCTCAGCAACATCTGTAAACTGCAAATATGCTCATTCCAATCTATTTCCCTGTGTTCCTCTGAGAATTCCCAACTTTTACATTGTTCATGTGTCAGTTAGTTGCAATTGGACAAAAAGAAACAGCTTGGTAATACCTACAGGGTTATTTTGCAGCACACAGCAGTGACCAGCCAGGTGTACACTGAAAAGGATATTTTATTCTCTTTGTTCTTGACTGCTGGGATACCGTGACTGGGACACAGTTGAATTGCTTAAATGCAAAAGCCCAAGTTTCACTTTAAAAAAATTTAGCAAAGCCTTGAATGAATTACTGGCCTATTTGTCATCCTGGCATAGAAGGCATTTTCCATCTCTCCTCCCGAAGCTGTTCCATTTAGTATAAATAATGAAATATTCAGTGAGCCACAGAAAAAGACTGGCTCTGTAGCCTGGGGGGCTCCACTGAGTATGAGAAGTCCAGGTGAATAGCTTTATCATGGGTGTATTGGCTATAGTGGGTATGATCTGATAAAACTGCCATAAAGCATTTTGGCTTTGATCCAGTCAGCCTTTTGTAACAGGGAGAAAGAAATATTGTGGAAAATTTTTCATCAGCTCTATTATAGATGTGCAATACAAGTGACAGTTTATAAGGAAATGGGAATTAGAAGAAACAGCACTGTGAGTGCTACCACCTTGCACAATATACCTCTCACTGAGCTGAGTGTTTCTGGGGAAAAAGAAATTTATTCTGAACTGTAGCAGACTCAGGATTTTCTGAACTTGAAGGGGGTCCAGAACACTCCCAAGCCTGTAAGCTATAATGTACCAGAGCAGCTTACACTGCTAGTAGCCAGAAAGGGAAACTGCATATAAATGAATACTGAGGTGGACTAGTTTGGTACTACTCTCCTGAACTTCAGCAAGTGTGAAATGGAAAGTCATACAGAGGATGAAAATTGTTCATTCAAAATATATATTTTATAGAAATAATGTATAAAGATTACTTTTATTCCTTTTTTATAGCTAATTAATTTTTTGAAAGACCAAAATGTCTAAAAAATAAAAATATATCATAATATACCAGACTTACTCTACTCCTAAAACTGCATAAATCACATGGTCATCATAGCCTTTAGAGATGTTCAGCAGACCAATATGTAGCCCTGTGTCTTCAATTGTAATAAATCTTAAATTAATGTGGGATCAGAGATTCTGGAATAAAAGAGAAGAACTTGAAGAATTTTCTATTAGTCTGGGTTTAATGAGAGCCATATCATATCTCCCCAGTTAAGGCATTTGTACTTTCTTTGCAATTATCATTACAGCTAATTAACAGTAAATGCTCACTTTCACCAGCTATACTTAAGAGGTGATGGTACCAAGGAGGAGTGGAGGGAAAGAGAGATGTAAATTTTTAATGCCTTATTTGCCTTATGTCTGCATGGGAACCATGAATAATTGATGGTAATGGTGGTTAACCCTGAGCCCATCAAGAGGATCTTTACATGTTATCCATTCCCCAGCCTCCTCCTTAACAGCTCTCCCTGACACAGAGGGTGGCTTTTTGAGGCACTAATCTGTGATGAGAGTTGTTACTACCAATTAAGGATGCTGATTGACAGCTGCTCTCGATACAGAGGTTTCCAGAAAATGCTGTGGTTCCCAGCCCCTCTCCAGCTTCTTGTCACAAGGGTCGGAGTCTGGTATCCCGTCAGATTTGCCATCTGATCTGCTCAGGGGAAGGCTGCAATCAACTGGCTGGGCTGAAGGGGTGTCAGTAAAAGGCCTTTGCAGCTTTGGTCCTGGTAACTGGAGTGGGTCAGGGATTGATGGCACAGACTGCTCAGCTGGCCAGTGACTTTCTGCATAAAACTGGCCAGAAGTTTCTTCCAGCTGGACAAAGAGATGTGAATTAAGACATTGTTCAGACTCTAGTGAAGCCAGCTGGACTCTCAGGTTACATTTGTACAAAAAGGAAATGAGAAAGGAACTGCTCCCTTGGTCTAGAGGCAAAATGCCAAACCTTCTCTTCCTCACAATTTTCAGTTGTCCTTAAGGCTTAACAGACACCGTTTCTGGTCCAATCTGTTTTCTAAGCTTCAGCAAAATCTCATGGGCACATGCAAAAACTGTCCTGTTTTCAGCGTCTACCAGAGGATACTGAGCTAGGATAGAGCTCCAATCACACAGTTTAGCAACTTTGTTCAATTTGTTCTGAACATCAGAGAGTGTCCTGGAACTATCAGGGAGCTCCCAGAGTCTGATATCAGAGCTAGGTCAGATTTGGCTTTTTTACTGCTGAGTTGTGGGCCTATGATAACCTCATGGTGTAGGAAAGTCAAGGGCTGGGATGTTGCCTGTGTTGAATTGCTTTCTTAACTGAAAGAGGAAAGGAGAGTGTGCTCTGGAGCTCAGGAACTCTGTCTGTTTCAACTGGATCGGGAAGATGCCTGTTTACTCTGTCTGGTTTTGGCAGAAGTACCAAAGATATTTATTAAAAAGTCTCCATCTTGATTCTAAAACTCCATGAAGCTGTTTGGCCAGATCCTGCTCTTAACACTCTTCAGCAACAGGCAAGATATCTGGAGGAGTTCTTCACTTCACCTCCAAAGCAAACCTCGTCTGAGGGGTCTGATACATTGGTTAGCCTTCCACACAAGAGTGCAGAGATGAAGAATCTCATAGTCCAACTTCCCTGGTCTGACCAGTTTACAGAGCTGAATTTTAGTGCATTTCTCAAAAAACTTGTGCAGTCTAAACCCTGTGCAGGCTAAGAGCAAGCTAGGAGCTGTTGGATACAAAATGAATTGACTGGATCTCTGCTGTAGGTCAGGAGGAACCAGATGGCTGACTCCATGTGTCCAGCAAGATGCCTTAGCTCCTAGTCACTAAGGCACAATGAGGTAAAGGCTCAGACAGTGGGCAGGTGGGGAGCATTTTAGGGGCAGACAAAGCCATTGCAGTTTCTGCTTTCTTTGCATGAGCACCAAGTTGTGACTATTTTGTGCATTGTATCCCAACAGTGTGAGATCTGGGGCAGATTCAGAGCCTCTGGTGAAACATTTTGCTCTGAAACATTTAGTGTAGGCTGGCTTTATGGAGCTTTTCTACTCCATAACAATAAGCGGAATGAGCAGAACTTTGGGCTCCCACATCATCAGTTGGCCAAACTGGAGCTGTTGGAACAGCACAGGTTCACCCAGCGAGGTGTCTCCTGTCCTTATCCCCCACTTACTGGCAGACAGTGGCCCGAGGAAAATGGCAGGCAAAACCCACTGCCAGTGTTTGCTGTTCTCTCTGGGGAGACAGGGAATAGGGGTAGGACCTTCACTGCTGCCATTTGCTCCCAGGAAATTTGGATGCATGGGTGTCTTCTTGGATCAGCTAATCTCACTAAATTTAAACCCTCTTCTGGCCTTTGAAAGGCCCTAAGAGGAGCAATTTTTAATTCAAGTCTCTGTGTTATACCTCTGCTCTGGCTATGCATCTTTCCCTCTCTGGACCAGTGACAGAGTCTGTGGTTGCTGACGTGTGTATTGACCATGGTGGCAGCTGTAGCCCAGCATTCTGCTGAAGTCTGGTGCTTTGAAGTGCAGACATGAATGGAGAGGCCTGGCTCGAAGGAGCCAGCAGTATAAATCTCCTTCCCACATCCCACAGACCAGATAAGCAGCATCCCGGTGAGATGGGCAGGAGAAGACGGAGAAAATGTGTCAAACTGAATTAAATGGCACACTTGCTCCTTACTCCAACACCCAGCAGTCTTGTACAAATAGTTTTCTTTTCTTTCTGCTGCCTGGTGTTGAGAAAGGTTTTTTTCAGCAAGTTACTGAGATAGAGCACAACTATTTTCCTCTTTATGTCTGTTTTTTCCCCTTGCAGGGCTTTTTGCCAAACAGGGAAGGGAGGAAAACTCATGTACATACACAGTATAGCCACTCAGGAAAAAGGATGTGGATTCAAGGGTATTTCAACCCAAAGTCCTGGATGCAAAAGTTAAAGTTTCCAGGGCTTATCAAGGAGAAACACCTATCTCCTTTGTGAGAGACACTGGTCTGGAAACTCTTGCTGGGATGGCTCCATTTCAGATCTCTTCCTATGTGACAGTGCTTGTTCACTGTCAGGACCTTCCCCAAAGCGTGATGAGGGCATGGGCAGATAGGGATGAGTGGGCTTCTCTGGTGTCTCCAGGGAGCTGATTACTTCCTTTTCTGTTTCTGATAAAATAATCCTGCTTCCTAGAACAGAGTTGAAGGGTTACAGGAAGGCCATCAGGGATGGGTGGATGGTGGAAAAACACCCCTGAGACCCATACTGCCAGCTAGCATTAATCTCATTTAAACAGCTTGATTATGCTTTGAATTTGGGTCTGCATTGGTAGAGCTGCTGGGGAAGAAAGCTGTCGTCAGTGAACACAAATCCTGCTGTATTTGAGGAAGAAGCATTTACTGCCTTGGGTGGCAGGCGAGGACTCCAGTGGGAACACAGTCCCCCTCGCCATTTACAGTCCCCTCCTTGGCATGGGGCCTGCAGAAAAGAAAAACTTTCCACCTCTTTTCTAGGTCTGCCTTTTGGAGGATTTGTTGTGCTTTGAGCTGTGCAAACCGACAGTGAGGTAAGCCAGGAGTTACTGAGGGGAAGGAGAAAAAGGTTTCATTTTCTCTCCTGCACACCAGAATGGCTGTGGTAGCATCTATTCACCAGCATGAGTACAAGGCAGGCTTTCACTTTGTGGCTGCACCAATATTTGAGAGAAACCTCTGTGTCTGGAAAAATTTAGGTTTCAGTATTAAAAACAACAGGTAGGACAGAAAAGAAAAGTGGAAGGAAATATTGTGAGTAATCTGGCATCCTCCTCAGCTCAGTGATGACAAACCTTTCTTGTGCTCCATATTAATAAAGCTGTAATTGGCAGTGACTGTTTTTTGATTTCCCATGTGTGCCAGGTGCTACTCCCCCTCTTTCTTCAAGGGCTGGGATTCATCTCGGCTTTATTTGGAGAGAGGAAACCGATGTTTAGCACATAGTGATTGCGTAGCCTGCAGCAGTTTGGGTTGTATTGTGGGGGCTGCAGCGCTGTGCTGAGCTGGGAGGATCAGCTGCGTGTTCTGGGCTTCCATGGAGACAGGCTGATGAGGCACCAAGGGACACGTCCACACAAGGATGCAGCATGGAGCAGGGCAGAGGAGAAGGGATCAGATGCTTTCTGTTGTTGAAACTGGTGTGAAGCCCCCCACACTGTGGTTAGAAAAGGGGAATTTTCCTCTTTAGTGGTGCAAGAACAGATGCTAAACCAGCTGGAGAAAAGATTTGCTTTGGGCTGATTGGATGAGCAGGAGTTGGAGGCTGCCTTGGTGGCACAGCCCAGGGAATATGCAAAGCTTGTGGTAATTTCTGGCACTACAAGGAAAATTTATGCAACAAATAACTCAGGGGGAAATGAGAGTTGTCAAGAAATGCCCAACAGCATCCAAGGGCTGTCTAATTTTGGTGGTCATGGCCATGAGAATAAAGCATATACTTACTTTCAAGAACCCATCAAAGTTCTTTTTTCAAGAACTCTGATGCCACTCCTGCCACTGCTCAGCCTCTCTGGGTTTAAGTTGGATGCTTTCCTTCTGCCACCTCCATCTCTTAGGTGGATGTTGCTGAGGGAGGTGGGATTGACATTGCTCCCTTTGAGCAGAGATCTTGCTGGCATTTTTCCTGTTTAATGGAATGTTAACTCTGTCTCCAGAGTGTCTGGAGCCATGTGGAGAGCAGGCTGCAGCCTATGGCGAGATGCCTGACTTACCTTTAAACTAACTGGATTGTGGGCTGCAAAAAGCTCAAACAAATTACAAATTCTAGGTAAGGATTTATCAGACCTTTTTTCATTATCCTCTCTTAAGTGGATTAGAACATGCTGGTAGAAATAGAACAGTCATGGAATGAGTGTAAACCCACGCCAGATCTGAATATATTTGCCTAGTTATTATACACAGAGCAATAAGAGGCAGCAGGATTCCAGTAATAGTCAACTTAATGTGTTGTTAGTTTCAAGTGATTGTACATCTCTTCCCTGCAGAAGAATTGTTTGCTACACAAGCACATTACATTTAGGAATAAATAAAAACACACTCTAAATCATAGCATTAGTGTGGACTCATTTTCTGTCTCCTGGGGCAGCGCAGATCCAGCGAACTGATTCTGGATTAATTCTGCTTCATTGGGACACTGTATGCAGTGCAAGAGCATCTGTAAATCTTTCATGATGCATTAAATGTTGTTAACACAGGTCTATGCCTACAATAGGTATCTTTTATCCAAAAAGAGTGAATTTCTTGCCAACTCTCCACTGCAGACTTCATTTTCTCTTTCCAATTTCAGGAGATACACTTAAAAAAAAAATCACATTGACCTGCTGTCTAAAGTAAAAGGCTCATGTTGAGCAGAGTATTGCTTGCCAAAACCTGAACTGTTTTGGGTCTGATATTTTTGAATTGTGAATCTTAGGAATAAAATTAAGAAGAGCATGAACAAGAAAGGTACTGATGACTCTGAACATTTCGGGAATATCTTTCACAGCTTCGTGTCTGATTTTCAAAGCAACTTGCCCTAGAAACTCCATGTGAAGTTCATAATAGACACACTAAGTTCACTAGGAAGGGAATCAACTTTGTTGATCACTAAATTGAGTTTATTGTCCTAGCAGCAAAAGGAGCATTTGACAAGTTACTCTACTATGATCTGGATCCCTAAAGGACTCATCATAGACTATGAGAGATGTGTAAACATCTCAAATAACAATTTAAAGCCTTCTTTTTTTATTAAGAAGAGAGAAAAATATTCTGCCCTTTTTCCTTATGGAAATTGCCATAAAAATATTACCCCTTAGTTGGGACTGACAGGTCTGTGAGTGAAAATAAATAGGTAAAATCACAGTTTGCTTGAAACCTCACCAGCTGTGCTGCTGCCTGATGCCTCCCCAGCTACCACAAAACAACTCCTAAGTCAATTAGGCTCCTGGCAGTGCTGTGTGTGCATTTGATGGGAGCTGCCACATTTTTGGGAATTTGGGCTCTTTTTTATATATTAACCTTCACTCTGAGTTTCTTGGGGCTCTGATGGATGTTTGTAGAGATAACAGTGTTCTGTATAATGGTGTTATCTACAAGGAAAGAACCAAAAGATCAGAAAAATGTAACAGACTTTCTCAACCTGAATTGAATTTTCTACCAGTGTTTTTTTATATGCCTGCGTGTTTTCCCTCTTTGCTCTGCATAGATCCATAGCCCAGAGCTGGCAGTTTCTTGAAGGTTTACAAAGCCACTTTCTCCCTATCAAAATATGTTTGTTGTGGGAGACACAAGGAAAGGGCTGGACACCAATGAATTAATAGCAAGGAACTTCTTAAAATAGAGCAAACTAGAAATACACATCTAAAAAAAATTCTGCAAATTAAAACCTAGAATTCAAAGAATTGTTTTAAAGCCCAAGTTCTGTCATAGCCTTCCCACTTGGGTTAGGGCACATAGCTTAGCCTGTCCCACATTGCTGCAAGGCCTCAGCACGACTGTTAGGAAATATTTTCAGCCTTAATTTCAGCCAGGAAAATGTCTCAGCATATCTAGAGGCTCACTGAAGTCAACAGGATCAAGAACACAATTTAAGCCAAAAAAGTATTTAAGTGAACTGTGAGGCACTATCTCTCAACGGGGAGATCCTCCCCTTTTTGGAGGACTACCCTTCCACCTTCAAAAGTGAATCAAAAGATCTTCAAAAGATCTTCAAAAGATCTCCCAGGAAATCAGGTGGCCTCATTTCCAAGTCTTTACCCTACCAGGAAAGATAACCTTTGTTTTATGTTTTCTTTATAATGAGCAAAGCAGATTTTTGTCTCTGTTTCCCTCATCCTTTAAACCGTTGTCATCCCCATTAAGTGTGTCTGTGTATATATACTTACCATCAAAATTTAAAACACAACCCTCATCTTATTTTACAAATAGGTTTCATGCTCTTTCTTTAATCACTTAGTTCCAGTGATTTGGATACTTTCCTTTGTTTTTCATTAGCCCTGCAGATTAAGAGCATGAGAGTTTGCAAAGGCTTATTGATTATTAGCAATAATCATCAGCAGCAGAACTGCAGATACTTTTATCCTAAGTCTGTGGAGAAAGGGAGGAGGGAAGCATTGGCTGATTTTCTCCCCCTTCCTCTCACAATCTGATATAGCCTGTAATCTGAAACATTTATTGACAGTTTAGTTTTCACCAGAAGCCTTAGTGTGCTCTCCTTTAACTTCCTTCTGTTCTCTAGCCAGCTGCAAGTGGATACCTCCTCTTGGCAACCTTTTGCTTTGCATCCTTTTCCAGATTTTCATATTGTTGTGGCAATTTGGTCGCTCCAGAGACATTGTTCTCTCAAAATCCTTTTTTCACTGTTCCCTCTCTATCATTTAAAGGGATAACATCCTATAATTGCCATGTCTGAGAGCCAAGACTCCAGCAAGGGACCTATATTTTGATGGCACATTAAACGGTGTCACTGATTGGAATCTCAAGCAAGAGAGACTGAGCAGCCTGTACTGTCCACAAAGGGAGGCTTTGGGCAAGGGCTTCAATCACTCCTTCACCTGTGCTAGCTCCTCTCCGAGGCTGCTGTGTGTAGAGACATCCTGTTTTATAAAAACAGTGTAAGGAGGGCTGGGAGAAACTTTACAGCACGTGACATTCTGGGAGATGAAGCGTGAAGTTCTCAGAAATAAAAACTCATTTTACGTGAAGCAAAAAAGCCACACTTGCAGAAAAAATGTACTTCAGACTCCCCTTGAGATAAAGGTAATTAAAGATAATATATGCCAAGAAGTGAGGTAAAGAATATCCAGAGGAAGCCATTTGTCATGCAGAACAATGACGCCCTATTTTAATTGGTTTCACAAAACCTAGTAACTAGGCTGTGTATTTTGACATCTGTCTACTGACACCTTCTTAATCAGTCAGCTGTTGGAATATGTGCAGACATCATTCTCAAACAGTGGGAACTCCACGGCCTTTTTACAAGGTGTACCTGGAGGTACAATCAGCCACTTTCCCCAGGTGTGAAGGGTGTGGGAACAGGGCTGTTGAAGAGATGCCAGCTCTGTAACACAGGCTGAGTGGGCAGAGGACAGTGCTCCAGTGCGAGGACAGCAGTGCAAGGAGGGAAAAGGAAAATACTTTATATTTGCTGAAGACCCCCATTCCCAGCCCTTTACAAACATACACACATTCTCTCCTGAAAAGCAGTGATCAGCTACTGCACAAGTGAATTCTTGTTTGTGGTGTGGTTTGTGAGATGTAGTGACATGCACAGGCTCGAGGCTGCTGGAGCACTTGGCACCAGCCATATTTATACAGTTTTCTGGTGCCATTCCTTATTTGATTAAGGACAACTAAGGGGTTTTGTGTGTTTGTTTGTGTCTGTGAGGGTTTTGTTTGTTTGTTTCCCAAAGAACTGCCACTATTAGTATTATTTAAAAACGTCATGTTTCATTACATAGAGCCTCTTGAGAACAAAATGTGTTCTTTGGCTGTTGCATCCCAGTGACAGCACCTTCTCTGTATTAATTTCTTCCTTATAAGCCTTGCTGGCAAAGTGTAGTACATGAAATAGGAACAGCCGTTTGCTATCCCTTTGGAGATTCACCCAGAAATAAGTGCTAGGACTTTTATGTCTGATGATCACAAAAATCTCCAATTGTGCTGGTGCCTCAGTGCCTGCTGGCAAGAGAAACAAGACCCTAAGGTTTGAGCAAACTGGGGAACTGAGGAACAGCAGTAAGGGAATTGAAGGAAAAACTTCAGGAACTTCTCTGGGATCATATAGTGAGAAAGCTCTCCTGACTCGCTGTACCAGCCTGCACTACCTGGAATAAGAGTAGGTGATGCAAATGCAAAGTTGACTAAGTTCCTGTTTAAAGGAGGTGTCACATTGTGTCTCTCTTTAAGGAAATATATATATATGAGATACAGATTTGAGACTGAGATATTCAAAGAACATCCAAGGATATTTTCAAGATTAGAGAACCCCACATTATCATTTAACAAGTAGATTTTAAAAGTCTGCCTTTGCCTTTGGTAGATGAAGTCCTAATCTAAGAGTCATACACATGCTTAATTATCTTCAAAAATCAAGGTCTCAGAAAAAACCATAGCAATGGGAGGGACAGCTGCTGTTACTGTGTCCAGCTTTCTGGTACTGCAGGCAACTGTTTCGCAGCATTTTTTCATACACTGAATCATGTTTCCTCCTGCACCAGTTAGGAAGTTAGCCTTCCCTAGCGCTGAGTGTTCTTTCCAGCTTCCTTGCTCTCTTGGACAGGAAAGATTTTTTTCTTATTTTGCAGCCCAAATGTTTTCCTGGAGAGGCCACAACTGTTGCATGTTATGAAGATCAGATTCAGAGGCCTGAAATTGCCAAGATCACTTTTTGCTTCCCCTCCTGTCTCTCTTTCCTCCATACAGGTGGTACATTTGTTGCTGTCAAAGCATATAGTCGGATTCATAAAAACTTGAGAGATTTATTAAAAACCTTTGTACTTGCAGTTTCCAACTGGTGGGATGAAGACAGTTTGATTTCTTCAGACTCTCATTCAAAATTTTTCCTTTTGCCTCAGACATAGCTGTGCTTTCTCTGCATTCTTGTCCTCACCCTGCATTTGTCCCCTCACCCTGCATTTGTCCCCACAGCCAACACCTCTGCCCTTACTGAGCATCAAGACAAAGTATGCAAGGACCATGCCAAGCCCATCTTTAATCTCTACTCTGTCCTCACTGCTTAGTGGCCCAATTTGTTGCCTGTCACCTGAAGGAGCATCTGAGCCTTAGGATTATTGGTTGCATTTATTTTTCAACATATGCCTGGGAGCCAGTCTACCTTAATGACACAATTCTCACTAGTCTGTCTCTTCCTCTAATAACATTACAGAAATTGCTATTCATATCCAACTCTGAACCTGGAGGGGGAAGCATCTATAACAAACTCCCAGCACTACTCAATAAAATCTCTTATAAACCTTTCTGGAAGCAATTTCACAAAAATGTAGTCTGTTTTATCCATCCTACTTGTTCTCATTCACTCTGCTGCATCAAGCAAGGCCACTCGGCCATCTTTGCCTTTCTTTCTGTTTCCAAAGCCATTATAACGATGGTCATTAATTTGTTATGTTTCTGTTACTCCATTTATTTCTGATTTGACATATAGGTACCATCAGTGTTCTAGGACCCCTGCTTTATCACCCCTGTACCGTACCTTGGATTAACATACAAACTTTCACTGGTAATCCTCAGTGTCTTAACCAGAACAGGCGAGGTCGTTTTAACAACTGTATCACCATCCAGACAACTTGGGAGTCTCACAATGTGTTTGTCTGATAATATGCCTCTTTTATTATGCTCTGATGGAGCCAATGGAGACTACCGTGCAGTGAGAACCCTTGCTGTAGTACAGGTGATCCTTATGCTGTGCCAGTCCCAGCAGTATTAGGCTTCCTTTCTTTGCTGTTCATTTTTCCTACTCACTTCTATTCCATTCATTTCTATTTTCTTGTATGTTTGATTTTCCTCTCACTCTTCAGTAAATGCAGGGGTGAACTCAGCACACATAACTCTCTTCCCATTATCTAGTTTGAAGCTGATCTACTTCATCTCATCTGCTTTGACCCCGTGATAACTTGGCAGAGGTCAGTAACATCCTGACTTGCACTGACAATATTACAGGCAGCTGTGCACCATTCAGGAAACAAGGAGGCAGGCCATGGAATTGTGAGGCAGTGGACAGAAAGCAAATGAACAGATGTATTTAATTCCCCACACTGCACCATTAAACTGTTGAACTCGGGATGTATTCAAACAGAGGAGTTCAAGAAGAGATTTAATAAGTTCTAGGCAAAAAATCTGCAAATGCTTTTATGCACAAAGAAACAACCCAAGGCACAGGATGATTCTGAGAGCCTTAGATTTTCAGGGAGCACCACCCCAGTGATGCATTGCCCTGTCCTTTTAATCCATCTTTAAGCTTCAAATCATAGCCATTAGCTGTGATAGGACCCTGAACTAGGTAGAATTAATGTAATTTTGATAATCTTGGATCAGCTGGGGAGAGTTTACCTTTCTGTGTGTCCCCAGCTTGCAGACATTTGTTTAGTGATAGGGCTTTGATGATTATTTTGACTTTCCTGATTATTAACCCCTTTAATGAGGCAAATGGAAAGGAAAATACTCATCTTGCTCTTTCTGAATGTGTTGAGTATGTGTTCTGCAGCCAAATCTGTAGAGCTGGCATTACACAACAGAATAAAGTAATACTTGATACAGAGAGAGGTTGCATTTCTCATCTGGCCAGGTTCATTTTTTTGGCTACTCTAATGCATTCTGCAAAGTGGGAAGAGAGAGACTGCTTTTGCCCTCTGAAAAGCAGAAAGCATTATGAAAATAATGAAATATGGTATGATCCTGATTATTCAGATGCCATAGAGAAAGCTAAATAAGCCTGGATAAGAGAGGTTTCAGACATTCAAGGGACGTGTCAGCATAATTAATAGAAATCAGTGGACATGGCCATGTTTTGGACAATAGAAAGTTCTGGACAGCAGAGAGGCAGATGCCCTAGGGTTATACAGCAATACCAAAGCCACATTGAAGCTTCCATAGCTCTCATCTTAAAAGTCATTCCTAGTATCTGATTACCACCCAAAAATGCACTCTGCTTGAGAGACACAGTAACCACCATGGGTAAAGCAGTAAAATAGGACCAAAAATTCTGAAGTTACCGAGGAAGGGAGCACTAACTAGTGATGTTTATATGTTTTTTCTCCAGATGTGATTAATTTAGTCAAAGTGAAACAACACCACAACCTACAAAAGGGATAAGCTTCTGCTTGCTTTAATTCTCTAGGACTTTCCCCGTTTCCCAGCATCCATTCATGCAGCACATTTTTGTCTCACCACAAAAGCTACTCTCGCATGTGTTTAGGTACCTTCCACAAACCAGAGTGAGGTAGCAGTTGGCAGAAGCTGATATTTAAATAGAAACATTTTAATGGCAATTAGAATAATTTATTCTCATTCCATTTGCAAAGTTAAGCTACGTTCTGCTCTAAACATAAGGCACACAAATAGATAAATGGATAATCGTGCAGGCATCACACTGTCAAATCTAACACTGGTTGATCACAAGACAGGATTACAGTTGGCTTCTCAATCTGAAAATGTTGCATTTCCAGAGATATCTGAAATATTTTTCTACATCCTCCGTGGAATTTTGTTCACTGTTTTGTGAGAAAGTCCTCATAAGGAAAAAATATCTGGATCTGAAAATAAACCTTAAGTGGTTTTAAACTCTAAAGCATTACGAACTGATAGAGGTTTGGTCAAGCTGACTGTCCAGCAAGCTGTTCAGAGACCAGTTCTTTCTGACAAGGTCAGTGGCAAGTTTGCAAATAATGATGTTCTTTTGAAAGTGCTTTTCGCAATTGCTTTATCTGGAAATATATTCATATATTTAAAAGTTCAATTTTTAAACAAAAATCCCTAACTAGTATTCTTTTCCCTCAAAATACATCCAGTCAAAATGCTATTACTGACAGAAAAATTCTGATCATATCTATTTCATTATTACTTCATGGCTGAATGTTTAATCCTCTCATAAGTAATGCAATGTTTTAACTTATTGTTTTCAAAATCCCACTGAAGAAAATGTCTCTGCTTGTTCTGGTCTGGATGTTACAGCTGTACAGCAGCTGCAGCTCTGTCTCCTTTGCTGTGGTCCTTTTCCCCTACCACTGCTTAGATTTGTGTGGCTATTCCTGAGCTTCATAGGGGAACAATTCCAGGCTAAAATTAACTTTTTTTTTCCTCCCCACCTCCAGGAATAGCTTGGAACTGCTAAGTAATTTTATTGTGTTTATCATTAACTGTTTCATCAATAGTGACTCATTGTCTCTATTAGCAATGCATTTAAGAAAAAGCATGGAAAATACAAGGATGACCCCTTGGCAGGTGTCACTGTACAAACACAAGGCTGAGAATGCTTTTCTTTCTGTGAGGAAAGTGCAGAAAGGATCAATCACTAGGACTACACACATCTGTGCTTGAAATTAAAATACGACGAAAGTTTAAGAGCATATAATGAAGAGCTAGAACATCCAGGCTTCACAAGGCAGTCAGTTCAGGACCCAGGGCATTTTATTTGATATATTCCTTTTGCAAGTGATCCATACTGAATTTAAATGGTGATAACTCATACGTCTCTCTTTTAATTTACTGCACTACAGCAACTGAGTACTTCCTACAGCAAATCAGCTCAGGTGATGAACATGTATAAGGTGGGTTGTGCTGGGTTTTTTGTTTCTATCAATAATATATTGCTCGCATCGATGGGTTTATGACATATGAACTGTGGTCTCGCACTGGTGGGCAGCTCTGTGCCTTGTCTGGGGTCAGGGCAGTTCTGGGCTTCACTGACCAACAGGGCAAACCTGCAGCTCCAATTACACAGTGGAAACTGTTGTGTGACATTGCTTTCTTAAGGGTAACAAATCTTGGATGCTTTTAGGAAAAACAAAAACAAAAAAATCCCCCAACAAATGCACCCCAGGAAAATTTCTGATTGCATTATGAAACATAAAGACTATTTGTGTTGTCAGCGAAGAAACATTCATGATTCATTTGGATTCCATTAGAAAAAGAATTCAACCAGCTGACAGAAAAAAAAGAATTACTTCAAGCATGAAAGGAACATTTCATTTTTATAAATATACAGGAAATTCAAACCAGCTGAAGTTAAAAATATCCTTTTTTTGCAACCAGACAGTCGAAATTTTGTTTTGACAGAGTTTTTATGCAAGTATTGTAACCACTGACTGATATGAAAGCCTGAAATAATGACAGAAGTCTTTATGTGCCTGTATGCCAGGTGATCCTCATCTCCTTCCAACATCCCTGTAACTAGCATCACACACACCCCCACCCCTCAAGACTTGAGATACATGTAAATAGTCAGCTGTGTATTTGTTCTGGAAGTCTTGTTATACATGTTGATACATATACTATTAAAATATAAATCAGATTTTCACAACCAGGAAGGGGATTTCTTTCCTTCTATCGCTATTTTCTGGATAACACAATCTACATCAAGATAAAACATATTTTGCACGTCTTAATCAATTTCTCCAATATAGCAACATTTTTTTCAGTGATATTTTCAGACTTTGACCTGATATTTTGTTATAACATCTGTCCTCTTGCATGAAAGAATGTTCATAATTCTTGCAGCGAGTATTCAGTTGACATTGTGGTCCCAAGATGGTATCAGGGAACAAAGGACCTGAGGGAGAGGACAGATGCACAGCAGCCTGCTAAACAGTACAGGAATGATCAGAGCAGTGTGGGATGGTGGTGGAGTGGGGAGGTAGGTCAGATGAAGGCTGAAATGGGAGAATGGATGGATGCGGGAGGAAGCAGCCAAGAGATCAGCAAGGAGGCTGAGAGGGCAGGATGAGGGAGCCATGGAAGAAGGGATAATGAGATTAGAGGATCAGAGAGTTCAGCTGCAAACTAGCTCGGCAGGGTAGGTGTGAGAGAAAGTTCAAGGAGGTCAATGTGCTCTTGTTGGAGAAAGCAGTGATGCACTGCAGGGGAGTACTCAGGGCTGCAGCAGCTGGGAAGTGGCCTCTGAAACAGGCACAAAGATCATGAGCTCAATTGCTAAACTATTTGAGCAAATTAATTACGTAAATGCTGCATGTTCCTTATTTAACGAATGGAAAATTAAAGAGGTTTACACTGCAAAGCAAACAGCAATTAAACCTGCTGCATCTGCACATTTGTATGTGCACCTGGATACCAAATCACTGTAACCCAGGGCCAGGACAGTTTGCTTCAGTGGTAGCAGCTGAGAGGTAAAAAAAGAGTGGTGAACTGGTGAGAAAAACAGTAACTTCTATAATGCTTTTAGGGGACACATTTTCAACTAAAACATAAATATTTTAATTGAGTTATTTGCTATAAATCTATGGATTTAGTTCCATAAATCTATGGAAAATAGATTTCTATTTTCCAGAAATCCATTTCTAATGTATATGCATGAGAGAGAGTACTGGAAGCCAGAAGTTAAATCCTGTGGTACATAAACATACATGCATGCATGCAGAGTTGTTGGAAATAAATTTGATGTAGAAGTGGCTCATTAAGCTGCTGTAGTTTTTAATTAAAACAAAAAGTAAGAAGGCTGGATGCCATAAACAATACCAAAGTGAGTAGAAAAGGGTCAGGTGGAGTGTCAGCCTTGAAATTCAGATTAAGGCAATTATTCAAACCAAAGGCACAAACAAGAAAGCCAGATGTAGTGAGTACTCAAACTAATACCTTCTTCAGAGGAGAGCTAGCAGAGTGAAAAGCTGCCATTCACCCTCTGTGTGATGTCCTAAGGCTGAAATATAACAGCTGGGGAACGACTGCAAAATTTTGACTGAAGTGCAGATCAGTTTGGTGTTGTGCCTCTGTGCATGGCATGAGGAATGGGCTCAGCACTCCCAGAGTGGGGACAAGGCAGGTTCTCCTCTTGACAGAGGTTCCCTCCATACCAGGGTGTTGCTTAGGCAGGGTCAAGGAACACTGATGGCCGTCTGCAGAAATGCAATGCAAACTCAAAACAAGGTTGATTTTATGTCTTGTGACACACTCCTTCTCACCTTGCCATCTGATAATCTTTATCTATTTCACAGGTGCTGGCTTCTGTCTCTCTCACCTCCTGTAATCTCTTCTCCTGAACTAAATGCATTTCTGCTTCTGTTGCTGCTAACCTCCATTTCCCTTCAAGTACCTGATTGATTAAAACATTTAGGTTAACATGAGGGCATAATGTCTAACCAGTGGTCACAGCTTGACTCTTTGAGGGAACTGCATACCTCCTAGCTTGCATGCTTTTCTACCTCTAAAGGGTGTCAGCTATAGCCTATGTCACTTAAAATGCAACAGCTGCATTTTTGACCCATTAAAGTAAATTTCCTCAGGAAATCCACCAAGATTTTAACCTGAGCAGAAGAAGAAGAAAGATGAATGTTAAAGTCATGCACTTTCCAGCTTGCACTGAATCCCCTGTGTGGCAATTCTCTCTCTTTTGACCAAGGGAATTACCAAAGCAAACAAAAATACCTGCTCCACTCCAGAAATGAGTGTGACCCTGGAAGCACCTGCAGGTCCCCTGGGTAGGAATGACAAAGATTTACTGGTAGCCTTTTTGTCAGCTTCCAGCCATGAGCACAGCTGCCCGAATTTGCGGTGCTGAGCAGCACCGATCCAGGCTTGAAAGGAACGACAGTGATATCTGGGCATTGGCCACTGCCCTATTCATCCTGCTGGGTCAGCCCGACCTATCTGCCTTCTTTCTGTCTCTGGACAGAGCAGGGGCTGTCTCGCAGCTCCTCAGTGATTGAAGCACTTTATGCAGGCAAGAGTTTTGGTTTTACTTCTCGTATAGTACTTGAACCCACAGATTTATATCTGTGCAATGTACAATTTTGAAAACACATCAGTGCTCCGCCTGGCCACAAAATGCCTCATTACCCTTAAAAAGCAGGACAGTTTATAGCCTGTGAGAGGCCACAGGCTGAGACTGGGGGCCTGGTATAAGCTCCCAACAGGAGCCGGGTGAAAGGAAGCAGCCTCTGAGCGTCCCCACAGAAACGTGTATGAGCCTGAGCCCTGGGGAGGAAGTCCCCAAGGCCCTGCGGGGAAGTTTCTCAAAATGTTTCTAAATTTGACTTCTGATTCAGATCAGTTCCTTACCGATTTAATTTGGGATGAATGAATAAGTAGTTTAATGGACACAAAGACCCCTTCGTGACTCACCCACTGATACACTCTCAGATGCAATAGCACTGGGCTGTGGTGCTCCTCTGGACAAGTTTTATCCAAAAATGGAGCTGGACACCTTAGAAACTGTACAGATGCTGCTGTCGTCCTGTTGAGGTTTAGTGAAACTGTGCTGGAGTTGTGAGGTACCAAACTTTGTCTATTCCTGTACTGTCCCTGAACACTGTAAGTCTGGATTCTCAAAAGGTCCAGGATCACTCCCTTCAGTGTGCTCAGAAAATGACTTTCAGTCAAGACATTAGCAGTCACAGGTTATTTGCAATTCTCTTAAATGTAAGGACTTTAAACGGATCCTCTTCCTTTTGTTCTCTCTGAGCCTCAGGGCTTTTTAGCGCAGAGCTGCTACAGTTGTTCCTTTTGTTTACTCAACTGTGTAATACCCTCAAAGAGTTTCCTTCAGAAGCACGGGCAGGAAAAGTCCTGGTGCGGCTGCTGGAGAGAGCAGCGCTGCTCTTCTGCGCTAAATTAAGGCAAAGTCACACACTTCTTTGTAACCTGAATTTGAGTTTACATGGGGATTAGAAAGGCAGAAATATCCCTACCACTAACAAAACCTCAGAGTGCTGAGGTGATAATAGCATTCCTGTTTCTTTCCTGTGTTACTTCAGCTACACAGGGAGAGATGGATGGAGAGGGCACACTAACCTAGTAATGGGTAGTAGTCTGACAAAAGACTCATCAGGGTCAGTCTTCCACAATTCCTGCTTCTCCCAGTTTGGCTGTCTGTGTGAGCGCTGCAAAACTGAGGGATAGAAATGACCTGCTGCCTGATGCCATTTTACCAGAAGAGTGAAATGTAAGTGTCTCCCTTCAAATACCAGCTTCTGGGAAAGGCAGTCCCAACAGAAAACAGGAAAATTGCCATGGCCCCTGAGGCAAAAGTTTGAGCTTGGTTTTGTACTCTGCTCTTCCATTTACTGATGAAGATGCATGGTGTTCAAGGTTGGGAGCCAGAAAACTGGATTCCTCTCTGATGGACCATCAGGCCTGCTTCCTCCTCTATTTTACTGGGAAAAAATATTTGGGATGCCTAGAGGACCAACCCTCTCTCTGTCTGCCTCTTCAACACCCATGATCACTCCAGTCACCTGGGGTGCTTGGGATTTTCCTTTAACATATACAGACCTCATAGATGAAGTCTGCTTTCTTCAAATCACTTAGTAAACCCCAATTTTTCTGCAGGTTACCTTAACCTTTTGCCCCACATCCAAACTGACAGCCATCTTGTTAGATGGACAACACTGCCATTTTAAGGCCCACTTTCTTGGAAAGTTTTAGCAAAATCAGAAACCGACTCACTCATTGCTTTGTTTTTTTTTCACGCTGGAGGGGTTGTAATTCACCCTAAAGGTTTGGAAAGCAAGGCCAGGGAGTTCAAGCTGTGATATGTATGCTCTAAAAATGAAGGAAACCAAACCTGATAAGCAAACGCAAGTGAGCCAGAATCAAAACCTGCAGATCAAAACACTTTTGGGGAAATTCAACAGGCTGTTATGGGGATATAGATCTAAATCTTGCAGGTGGCTTTTCTTTCTTTTCTGATAAGCCGAAACAAATCCCTACATCTAAAGGTCTCACATCTTTCAAATGCCCTAAGCTTGGAGCAGTTCTGAGTTCCATGGGGGGAGCTGGGCTCCATCCAAGGATACGTGAGTATGCTGCTGCAAACTCATTTGCCTGCACTGACTCAACCTGGGGCTCTGCTCTGCATAAACCACCTCACGTGTTTATATGAAAAGGTGCAGAGCACTGCCTTGAGCTCAGTGGTGAACTGTGAGTTATGAGACTGATTCCCTGTTTAGCCTTTGAACAAGCTATAACTTACATCACTGACTTGAGGGTGGTGGGGAGAGAAGCTGTGAAAAACATGTTGCTCCAGCTATAGAATATGCAAGCTGAGATCCAAAGATGTGTTTCTGACTTAGGCTATCAAACATGGAGCAAAGGACTGGACCTCAGGCCAGAGAAGTTTCACAAGCACCAATGATTTAAAGTCTGGACTTAACAACAGACAATAATGTCTTCATGTATTTGGAAAGATGAATGCCAGTTTCAGGAGGGAAGTTGCCTAGGAGTTGCCAAGAAGCCAGACACATCACATGTGGTTTGAACAGCAGCTGTTGTTGAAGCATCTCAATCAACATTTTCTTTAACACGGTGGCCTTGTATTACCACCCAGAAAGGAATACTTGAAGGAAAAAGTTTTTTAGAAATACTCAGTTTTAGTTAGGAAAGGGGTTCCAGTGGAAACTGATGATAAATTTGTTCTTTTCTTCTAAATTTTCTTGGGAAAGGTAATTTTTTCCTAAAAAAATTCATAAAAATATCTTACATTTTCAGTCATCTGGCAAAAAATTCTCCACATTATTGAGAGATGCTGGCACTTCTACTGTCATCTTAACCTCTTTTTAACTTTTGATGAAAAATTGTGGCTTGGTAGGTGATTTCTAGCTGGAGACCCCATCAAGAACAAGAGCAGCAAAAAAATTACCAGCTCGAGAACAGAAAAAAGATTAATTAAATGACACCAATATGTCCAGTAATTACTTGCAATCACTCTTCTCTCTGTTTTTCTCTCTAGTAGCCAGGCCACGCTTTATTAATTTAATTACAGCTCTCTAACCTCCTCAGGTGGCTGCCAGTTCTGAATCTGAGTGGCAAAAGGAGCAACGTGGCAGAGAGGTTCCCCCAGCCCTTATTTTTAGTGATTCAAAGCATGACATCTTATTAAATAACAACTTAATTGCCAACAGCTCCAGTGCTTTCGTAGATCAAAGGTTAATTTTTATTTTCTCTCCCTTGCAGCAAAGCATGTCTCCCTGCAGTCACTGTGTGGTGGTGACCCTTGGCTGGAGGGAAATGGTATCTCAGAGTTTTGGGGAATGTTTTCTCTCTTTTTAATTTCAGTGGCCTGGTAATTATAAAAATCTATTCCCATCCACATTGTTAATTTTCATTAAAAACAGACAAGGGTAATCAATCCTCAAGCTTGTATTTGAGGACCTTTTATAAACTGCCTACACCAAACTGCTCCAAAATGCCACAGCTTTTATTAACACTGGAGAAATCGAGAGTCCAACCAGAAAGGTTGCAAGGCCTCCCAAGTCCTCAGCACTGTAGAGGAATCGGCCTTTCAGTGAGAATAGTAAAATGCACCCTTTTCACTCTGTCTTGCTCAACCTAAACAACTGATGTCATCTCATCCATCAGGATACTGAAAATTATATAAGCCCATCATTTACCATCAGTAAAAACAGATTGAGTCTGGCTATGCAGCCTGAGTTTAGCTCAATATTTAATGACTCATGTGTTGCATTTTATTTCATCTGCAGTAGTTTTCTGCTTCCTTATTTATTACAATCATCTTTATTCCCTGTAGTAGCACCTTGCAGTCAGACTGTATTCCCAGCTGCTTTGAGGGGTTAAAGAAGCCAGCTCCAGAGATATGATGATGTGAACGGAGAAAATGAGAGGGTGAAGGAAAGACGAATGAAGAGCAAAGTAATGGCAGAAGTTTTGCTGGTCTATCTGTTTTACATAATAAAGTAGAGGATTTTTCAAGGTCCTTTTCCATCCTATTTGTCAGGGTTCTACAGTTCATACTAAACTTGTGTGTGAAGGTCTCAGAATCTTTGTGACATTTTGCCTTACTTCGTTTCTCTGAGATGCAGCAGGACTCTTATCCTGTCATGCACTGCTCCCCAGCTACCTGAGGTACCTCAGGTGAGTTTAGGAGTGGTGTTACTGCAAGTGGGGAAGTGAACACTAAGGAAAGTCTCCAGGTAAAGCAATTTCTGGAACAGATGGCAAATGTAAAGAAGTTGTCAGGGTCACTGAAACAAACAGCAGCTTTGGGCTAAGAAACGTACCCTGTGTAATATTTTAAATCCAAACAACTAATATGAAGACCATGAGGATGAAATCAAAGGGCTCTCTTTTATGTCAGGATGGGAAACTGGGATTGGTGTCAGGGTCTGCTAAAGAGATTTCTGGTGAAAGAGGCTCACAACAGTAATAAATCCTGTGCAAGTTTATTTGCCACACAGAGCCAGCGCTGAGCCAGCCCCATCCAGCTCTGAGAGTTCAGGTTGGTTCTTCCTCAAAGGAAAGACCCTTGCACGAGCCTGGCACATAGTGCCATGGCTAAAGGGGCAGAATATAGTGAGTCAAGTAAGCTGTCCCCTGTGAAGACATCCCTGGAGTCAGAAAACTGTCCTTGAGAAGCATTTGGAAAGTTGCTTTACTGTTGATGTAATTTTTGGGAGGGATGGAAATCACCCAAAACTTGCTATGAGATTGATGCATTTGTCTGCCAGCAGGGATCCTGGTGTGGGAACTGCTGAGACAAACAGGATTGTAGAACAAGTTTTGCTAAATTTGAAAGCACTGTTTTTGTCCTTTTTTTTTTTTTTTTTTAATCTCTGCACTATGTAGTTCACTGGTGTCGTAAGTTTAGCCAAAGCATAAGAACAATGTTAGGTAATTTTGGTGATCTAGATAATTTGAGTGATCTGTTTGAGAACCTAGTGTACCAACCTAAGGGAGATCATGGTCTGACAGATTCCTGCACATCAGCCAAGCTGTGATCAACATCCAAAGGCGAAAGGCAACTCACATCTTAGATAGTAAGATACCTCTTAAGAGTGCTGTTACACCAATCCATGCCCTGATTACCACACCCTTACCCACATTCCAGGCTCACATTCCTCCTCCTGGTAGGAGCTCTCCTGTGGACTTCTGCAGGGCCAGCTCAGCACACTAAGATGAAAACAATCAACTGTTTCACCAGTTTTTGCCACTGCTAGGTAAAACAGCTTTCTGCTACCTAGCTATATTGCTGTAGGTTTCTGTGGCAATGCTGCTCGAGGCTGTGGCTCCAGGAATATTTCTTCTGGCAACTGGGTGAGCTGGGGTCCCTCTGCTTGAGCTCACCCTGCAGCTGTCCTGCTGGTGAAGAGCTGTCCTCTGATAAAGAGCTGAAATGGGCTGGGAGGAAGTAAGATTTTGCATCACACTGGAGAGCAGGTAGTAACGTGCACACAACCATGCAGTGTAGTTTGGATGATGTGAAATAGTAACTTGTTACCCGCAAAACTGCCATTTTTTCCCTAGGTCTCTCAATGAAAACACCCATGTTTGAGTAGCAATTACTTTTCAAAAATCTGTGATTTGTTCAGTGCCTTGAAAGTAGAAAATACAGAGGAATCAATCTCAAGAAAATTCTTTCAAAGGGATCATGTATCATGAAGAAGTTGACCACTTCAACTGATAAATGTAAGCAGC
Organism: Monarcha castaneiventris obscurior; assembly: GCA_026261815.1. Lineage (NCBI taxonomy): Eukaryota > Metazoa > Chordata > Aves > Passeriformes > Monarchidae > Monarcha > Monarcha castaneiventris. The sequence goes on from JAMPIT010000467.1 coordinate 8,783,654, forward strand.
TATAAGCCATTGATTTTATCTGTGCTCCTGCCTAGAGGGATCTTAACTCCAGTGTTATGCATTGCAGTCAGGCTTGCAGAATCCTTAATGGCTAACAGACAGCCTGACCTGGAGAAGAAATGAAGCAGATCTCTGGTGACCATGTGCTCCTGGTTCTCCTGGAGACTCTTGTGGGGTGCCCCTCTGTGTGTCTGACATTCACCCACCTTTGTACAAGAGATGTGATTTTTCTTCTCTCTTATTTTGGTTGACTGCTTTGCCAGAGGGAAGGAAAAATACTCTGTGGGAAAACGTTTTCTCAGTAAAGGAGGATTAATTAATTTTAGCAAGAAGGTCATATTATTTAGATCAAGACAATTTGTGGTGTCTTATGGGAATAAAATTGTGCATCTTTATAAAAACCAGAAAAATCCACCCCTAAATGTAATCATCCTCAAACAGAAGACAAAAGATTTCGCTTTATTAATTTTAAAAGATTCCATTGACTTTCAAAGCCTACTGTTCAGGAAACTCAACCTTGGGAAAATGAGATTGAAAAACTGTTGCCAAAGTCTATTTTTTCCAGTGAAGGACAGCTTGTGTATAGAGCTTTACTTCAGAAGATGAGCTAGTGACTTGAATCTTAGAGAGGCAGGCGATAATATGGTGTAAATGGGCCACCTTTAGAACCAGGATTCATTAGAATATGACTTTACAGGATTTGTGTCTATTTGTCATAGATGGAATTTAGAAACTGTACTGAGAAACAGTACAGTTTCTCAGTGAGAAACCTCACTGAGAAGGTGTATGATTTCTGCACAAAAAGAGCTAAAAAAGAGATCTGCCAGGGACTGAGCAGCCGTATGTGGGTGTCCACTGTATTTTACCTTTATGTCGTCTGAAGCTGCCTGGAAAGGTCTGTCCCAGCTCAGAAGGGAGGAGATAACAACAGATAAGAGCTCTGTGTCACCAATGATTCTGTGCTGTGGAGGAAGCAGTATGGCCATAGCCACAAGATAGACCCTCAAATTCTTCATTATACCTTTCACTGACTGGAGTTGGTAGTGGCTGCTGCCTTGATTAAATCTGAGCAGCCTTTGGGGTCCTCTGATCCCGAGATCAGTTCTGTACATGGCACAGAGCTGCATGTCACCCACAGGAACTTTGTATTTCACAATGCTCCCATGAAACAGGAAAAAAGAAAAGAAAAAAGACAAAACCCAAACAACAAAACACTCTTCAAAGCAGATGAAAGGTAAAAATCAAACCCTAACAATTTGGTTAGTGAGACAAGTTAAGCCTTCCAAAGTTTTTTGAAAGAACAGGTCTTTTACTACAAGCTGTAAAATATAGAAAGAAAGGAAGAAGGCCCCAACCAATGTGATATAGAAACCAGTAGACTGATGTGTTTAAATGAATATTTAGTTACCAGGACTTCAAGGTCAAGAGCATTTAAGGATCCAAACCTTTGTCTTGAGTGGAGAATTGACCCAGGAAATTTATCAGTATGCAGATTGACTGGGTTACTGACTCTGGAATGAATTTGAAGTGGATATAGTTCTCAGTCCAACTCATTTGGAGAGTTATTTGTGACATCTAAACTGTAGACGGTTCCTAAGCACCCAGTGCAGATAATAAACAGAAAGTTAAAAAAAATCATCTGTGTTGGTGTTTACTCTGGAGATATGGGAGAAATCCCATTCCGATACAGGGAATGAATCTGGAAAAAACCTTCTAAAATTGAAGGTTTAGTGTAAGAAAAAGTTATATATACCATAGTTCATTGAAGAAGTCAAGGCATGGGCTGAAAGTAATGCCTTAGGCTGATTAAATATGCTTGGGTTTTTAGCATGTTTTGGGAAGGTACAATCAAATTACTGGGGTGGAAAAAAAAGTGCAAATAATTATATTTGGACAAAACATAAAGTAATTGTGAGATAAGACAAAAAAACTTATAAATTAATACCTGTTTACTAAAGTCATCACTTTTGCTGTTAAAAGGACTCTCAACACAATGCAGAAGAGTGAAAGATACCAGGGACCTGGAGCTGCTCAAGATATTAATGAATGACCTGAGAAAAGCAGGGAGCAGTGAAATGACAGAGTTTGTATTAACAGAAAACTTATTTAGGTTTTATCATCCTGAATTGATGGTGCAGGTAAATTGTTGTGGATGGATGAAATGGAGAGGCTGAGTAATAAAATGGTAAATGAAATTCAGTGTTGCTAGGTGCAAAATAGTGCACAACAGGAAAAATAACTTCAGCTATCTGTGCAAGTTAGATCTAAGTCAGTCATTGCTGATTTCCCTGAAAACATTACCCTTGTGCTTGGCAGGGGTCAAAAATATCAGCCAAATCAAAGTATAGAAATGTCTGTCAGAAATTATGAGGAAAATGGTAAGAAAAGGGCAGAAAATAGCATTAATTCACTCTCTAGATCTGTCCTGTACCCACATTTCCTGCCTACAATATAATGTGAGCATAGGGACAATGCAGTTTTGGTACATGAACAAGAACAGGATCAGTCTGTTCAAGTGTTGTGCTGGAACCATGAATTTCTCTAGGACACAGCTGAAATGGGACCTTGGGGACAGGAAGGAGGCTGTCCCCTCCCAACACTGGGCTGAGATAGCAGAGATTGTGAATGCCACGGAATGCTGCTGGCCCTCTCCACTTGCTGCTGACCCCTTATGGAGGCCGAAGGCTGGAGCACAGTCACCTCTGCTCCGGTACAGTGGGGAGGTTTGTTTCTTCCCCTATTTTCAGCTGCTTCGGCTGCACAGCAGATTGCTGGTTTTTAGCTTTGGTAAATTCTTGACTTTGTAATATTCAGATTATGCAGCCAGCTGCATTATAGACTATTAGGCCAAAGCTGCTTCTCACTCGCTGTAGTTCTGCTATAATAAATATTCATAGCTTCATTACAGGCTATGGTTTTCCAACCTGTGTACTAAGGGATTATTTGGGAGTTTTGCTTTAATGATGCACAAAAAACTGTAATAGTCCTTTCAGAGTCTTATGCAACAATATGTTTGCTTCTTCTAAAAGCTAAATAAGTCTTGTTTTGAATGATTTAGTAGCAAACTCACTTAGTCACTGTGCTGTGGTTCAATGATCTGCAAAATTTTCTTTTTAGAAATACAAACCCATTATGTAAATACTAAGGAGCATCTTCAGGAAAATTAACTTCAATTTGTTTTTGTCGAGGTTTTTTTTGTTTATTTCAAATTTTATAAGCTTGAGATCAGTTGTACCGCCTTTTTTCCCCCTTTAAAATATGCAAAGTAAAATTGTTAGCTGACTCACATCATTGATAAAAGGTTTAGCCCTGAAACACTGCTAAAAGTGCATTTCATATCTCCCAAAAATAGAGGATAGAAGAAGAGGGGTTTGCAGACCAAATCCCTGAGAAAGGATGTTTATTTGATGAGGAATTGTGGTTTCACAACCTGGTCAACTTCTATTATTTTGTCCCTCCATCTTTGTGTTGAGTTTCTTACTTCTGAATGCCTTCCATCTCAAAGTGCTATCATCTGCAGAAGGGAGGGATCTAAACTTAGTATTTGTTTAAAGATGTGAGAATTGATTTTTCTGTATGTCCAGCTTCTTCCACACAGGTGTCTTGATTCTCTCTAGTAGGTTTATATACTTGTGGAATACAGTTCTTGCTAAACAATTTTTAATGCCAGGGAAAAATTACCTCATCATAGATCCTCACATTTTAATGGCTATAAAATCTTACATTGAATGAATTTTGAGACTTAAAGATTCCCTTCCTCTGAGGACTCTCCTTGGAGAAAGGTTTTGACCTTACAGAAATGAACAGGGTAGGTATCTCCTAGCATGTGCTAAGCCCAGGACTCATATTTCCCTAAAATAGAGCCCTAAAACCAAGAAAACTTTTTTGTAAGCAGTTGGGGGAGATTGAGATACTGACTGAACCTATTTTTCACCCAGTGGCATTTATTGAGCTATTAAGTCCACGTTATGAATAGTCAGGTCATTAGAAGAGCGGTGCTGTGCTGATAAAATGTGTGAGAGGTGGCAATGGCTGGGAAGGAAAGTCACACTTTGGTTTATTCTCCCATTCTAAACAGCACAAAAGTAAAGTGTTTAATTAATTGTTTGCTCTGCATTTAACAACTTTGCATTAGTTCATTTGCTTAAGTGCAGCAGCAATCAAGAACACATTAGCTGATGCTGTCGCTCAGTGAGGGGGGAGGCTACAGGCAGGTGCTGGGGTCAGTGTGTGCAGAATCAGGGGACCATCAGTCTCCTCCTGTTTTAATTTGTCTGCAGGAGTTTTCCAGAGTCACAGTGGCACACTTGGAGTCACCAGCCATTTCCAGCTGGAGCACCAAGGGTTTTTATGAGTAGATCCAGCTGGAAAGGTCTGAAGTCAAAGAAGTTTATACTGATGAGTGACACATTGCACTGCCCTCCTGCCAGTCTCTATTAATTCTGCTGTGTGCTTCATCCCCTGCCAAGAAGGATGGTAAAAAAATGAGGGCACTGTGCAGGAGCCATGGAGATTTGAATTAATTTACTTCTCCTCCCTAAACTCCCTTGAACAAATAATTCATGGCAAGATTTAAAAAGGAACATGAAGGTATGGTTTCAAACTTTCAAAAGAATGTTTAAAAGAAGTCATTGAATTATCCTCATTTGGCTTCACTTGGACCAAGACTCACAGTCTCACACAATTTTCAGATGAATAATATGAGACATCGAGACTCAGCTGAGGTCTGCCAGATGCATTGCAAAAGAAGTTTATGAGAACTCTATGGGAAAGAACCTTTAATAGGGGATCAGGAAATCTTATTTGTCAGGAGATTTTTCTCAGATATTTTATTTTATTTATTTTTTCTTTCATCAGAATAACAAGGAAGATTTTGGATTTCTGGGATCCATGTATTCTAGATACATCTGCCCCAGAGAGGCCAGCTGGGGAGGAGCTGACATGTGTCCAAGGTTTTACCTCAGTCATCCAAATCATGAACTATGGTGAAAATTTAACCTCCTGTTTAAGAGCAATGAGATGTGTCTGAGCTATGAGGAATTAACATTAATTTTACCCCATATCAGCTGAGCAGCAACCAGCCATATATACTTCAAGCTCACTGAAAATGTGACACGAGTGCCTTGGCTTGAACCACCACAGGAGGGCTGTACATCACATTTGCTGTGTACAGGAAGAAGGCAACTGGCCAGTGTAGTGACACCAAGATGAAGAAAACACCCTGCATTTTCATCCACATGTCTGTATTGGGGAACTTTGGGCCAAATACCAATGCATTCCAATATTTTATAGCTTTTCATTTTGGTCCTTTGAGTCTAAAACTATCCCAAACCAGTATCCCAAGTCTGTGACTGGGCATCAACAGGAAGAGACCCAGAAAAAGGGCCCAAAGGGGTCTGGATTAAAAAATTGAGACACAGGAGCTCAATGATACATTTGAATACATAAAGCACACCTCATAGGCAGAAACTTTTCTTTTTTTTTTTTTTAATTCCCCCTCACTCCCTTCTGGATAGTTGTATTTCTGTAAAAACATGTTTAATCTTGGCCAATTAAACTTGTTAGCTTTCAGCACTTAACAGGCATTTTCTTTATATTTTTTTGTTTGTTTGTGAAGACTGGCATTTGTTGATGATAATAGCCTTCTCAACCCAAGAGGCTCTTTTCGAATTAAAAGAGATAAAGGAAGGGATCATTAAGAACAAATATGAGTTTGATTTTTGATTTTCAGATACTTAAACCTTAATTGATTTATTTTTATTCCCTGGTGTGCTTTAAAGCATTTTGCTAAATATATCTGCTCTTTTCACCTGATCACAGTGGCAGGCACAGGTAACTGCAAGAAAAAACAACACAGATGTTGGGGGATGCAGGAGAGAATAAAAGGGTACATAACACGTCCAGAATATCCCCCATTTAAAAATACAGTGAAAATCCAGGAACACTTGCTGAATGCAAACCATGACAAGACTCTCTTGCTCCTACAGTGTCATGGTGAAACACATATTTGCAATCTTCTCATCTGTTCCCTTACCCCACCTGAGGACTCACTATTCCTGAAGCTTTAATGGCTTGTGGCAGTTTTTGCAGGGGTGCTGTTGGGTTAAAGCTGTTGGCTCCAGGCTGCTGTATCTGCAGGACTCTATTTTCCCTTAGACAAAACCTGTGCCAAAGCTTTGGAGCACCAGGCTGCTGTTGCCATCTATGAGGAAGAAGAAGGAGCACCTGGATGATCAATTCAGCTCCTCAATGCCACACCTTGCATCTCCTGCTGCCACTCTTCATCCCCTCATCTCTTTTCCCTGTCTGCAGCAGGAATGATATGACCCAAGTAATCTCTTGGGTGAGCATATTCAGCTTTGCCTACGTTTCAGAGACGTGGCCTTCCCACTCACCATAGTGGAGCAGAAGCAGGGGCTTCCCCTATAGGTCCCTGCTCTTAGCAAGGAGCTGGATGGAAATTGTCAGTGACAACAGCTCCTTTGGGTTGCCTGATCATCCCACTGCCTGGCCCAGCTCTCTCACAGCACAATCTACACACAAGTATACCATTTGAAAAATCTATCCTGGGAGCCAGAGCAAGATACAAGGCTCTCAGCACTTTTTTTTTTTTAATTTAAAAAGGCCTATTGAAATCTTTTACAGCATGTAAACACCTGCCATTCTCAAATTGGTAGATAAAAGACCACAGTCATTTATTAACTGTACCACAGCAGAAGTGAGTTCTGCAAAAGCGTGGAAACTGGGCAGTTGTGAAATCTTTGATTTAAAAGGCAGAAGAAGCAATACAGGGCTTCACTGCTTAGCTGTAATGTTGATAGGCTTCAGTCTCTTAAAGCTTTCATATTTTTTCTAGTTTGTCACAAAAAAACCCTGTACCTGGCTGTCATAAATGACTTGAAGAGAGGAGCCGGGGTGGGAACCTGTCAAAAATCGGTGCCAATAGGAGATTCAAGGGTGGAATGATACCACACACAGAGAAATATTATCCCAACCTCCAGGGCTGCTATCTTCATATTTAGCATCACTATTTACATTGTTATTATTTTTCCATTATTTATTCAAATTCCATTTCAAACCCATGTCAGCTTTTAAAATCCCAGGCTAGGGCAAAATCTGGGTCAAAACTGTATAACAGGGCTGCCTAGCATAATTTCCTTGTCTTAGGTTTTCCTTATTTCTTTGTTTTAGATCAATAAGGTTGTAAGATGAAATGCAGCCGAGCTCTTCAAAAGCCAGTGGGAATCTGCCAGGAGGCGCAGGTTGTTATCTCTCCCTCCAGTGCTGCTGCTGGCACAAACCCACAACTTTCCCCAAAATGACATTGGTAAAACCAGGTCAATAAATTCCATGTTCACCAGCCTGGAGGGGATCTCCTGCTCACTGGCCTATAATGCACGCTAAAAGTTTTAACAGGATTTATGTAAAGCTTAGCCCTCAGGTAAAATGTGTGAGTTGGGCTCTGGTTTATCCTTTCACGTGTGAGTTGCTGGCATGCAGAGCATAAGTAGCCAAGGAGGAGATATATCTCTGAAAGGACTGTACCATCCCATTCCTGGTTCAGTCCACTACTTAAATTGCAGTGATCCCAGCTCAGGCATCCTGCTGCTGCCTGGGAGAACCCAGGCGTTCATCAGATCATCAGAAATTACCTTACATGTCTCCCAGCTGGCAAGAACCTGTGTTTATGGCAACAGTCAGGATAGCAAACTTACAAGGACAGCATTTTTACAGTGAATTTTAGAGCCTCTGTCAAAAATAATGGACCATAATATTCCAAACTGCCCATTGGTTCAAACAGAGGGTTGGCAGTAAAAATGCTTTCCAGTGTCCTGTGTACATCAGATCTATACAGTAATAACCCTGTAAAAAAGAAATATTTAATGAAGTAGCTGAATAAGGGGCTTATACAGTACCCATGGAAGTCGGTGGAAAAACTCCCCTCGATTTTATCAAGCTCTGAGCCCTCAGCAGTGTCCCACATTGCCACGAGGACAGCGCACGGTGCTTGATCCCAGACACAGATGCAGTTTACAGTAAGGGTAACAATAATTTTTCTATTGCCTCAATGGTGACAGGCCATAAAAATAAACAGCGTGCACCAAAGCTATAACAGCACTTAAAGTGAAAGGCTTTCTCTGTTTCCATTAGGGTACATGGGCGTTTTATCTATTGCTGGAACAGGAGAGCATGAGGACTCCCAGCTTCCTTCCCTAACTGTGCCTCAGAATCTTTTCTCAGCTCAGAGGGAACCAGTTTTTCTTTTTGGTCTGAGTCACACATAATGTCATGAGTCAGGCCTGGGGTAGATGAAGTCAACAAACACACTGTTTTAATGGCATTGCTCACAGATTTCTTCTGAGAAATCCTCCATCTGCTTCTCATGGCATATTCCTTACCTAGATTTTATTCTGTCAAAGCCAGTGATGAAGATCAAACTTTTCTGCAGAGTTTCTTGCTCTTTCTACTTGCTTTTTGTTACAAACTAAATAATGATGGCACATCTTCCCCAGCTGGAGCATTTGTTCTCATTTTGCAGGGAACTCAGACAGCTCTGAGGAACTGCTGTGTCACAACAACAGCAGCTGTGTTCTAACTAACACACAAGTGTCAGAGGCTTTGACCAAGCACACAGCACAGCACCTGAGATCTGCAGGTCTCATACAACATATTGCTGCTTTTAGTAGTGAATGAGCTGCTTGAGGTAGCTCTTTGCAGCAGGTCCCAAGAAGTGCATTGGAAAATCCATCCAGTGTGTTGAAGGCAGCACTGTGCACCTACGATGTCTCTCTTCAGCAAGAGCTGAACCTTTCATTTCATCCATCAGCAAAAAGAGAAATGAGTTGCTTCACATCATTGCAACTTACTGCTCTCTAATACAAACCTTTGGAAGTTCTGGGAACAGGGATTGCCTTTACTGCATGTGACCAGAGTTAGCATTTACTATAAAGATTTTCCAGTTGAGAGAAGTAAGGAAATCCACAGTGAAGCCAATTCTTCTCTCAATGGAGTTGACAGAAGATGACAGCCTGTTCAGCACATAATGAGGGGTTCTTGTGATATCCATTAGCATGGCAGCAGGGTCCTGAATGGGCTTCTGAGCATTATTATAATATAAATTACTCATGGAAAGAGAAGGAATCCCACATGGGATTGTCCTGGGCTGTGGATCAAAGCAGAGAGCTGAATCAGCAAGAGCAGCCTTTGCCCACATTGCTCATGTGGCACTGCCTACCCAGGTTAAGACAAAGTCCTGCCCTTGGTTTGGCACAATCATCAGCCAGGTCGAGCTCTCAATTATCTGCTAAGGACACTGGAAAGGTCAGGATGTCACATATGCCACTGGGCAGCTTCTGGCCCTACCAGAGCCTATGATCAAAAGTTTTGTTATCTGAGCTGATGGTGAGCCTCATCATCATCATGGCCCTCAGGGGACAGACTAGATAAGTGACAGTAAAACAATGGCACTGGTGTCCAGTGCTGCATCAGAGGTTAGGCTTGGTCCAGTGACAAAAAAGGGACAGCAATTGCAGCCACCAAACTGTTCAACATTACCCAGTGAGTGGTGCCCATGAGCTTCGCTCAGTGTTGGCTGCCATTTTGTTGTACAAGCCAAATCTTCTTCTAAGCCTTTTTGGTCTAGAGAATGTAAACGTCACATATGGCACAAACTTCTTAATATTTGAGGTGTAGTCTGAGGATGGATTGTATAGGATAGGCTACCTTCAACCACATTTTTGCTGTTGCAGTGAGGACATTGGATGACACAATGCTGGTAAAGATAGTTAAATATGACTCCTTCACTCCTGCAAAAGCTGGGTTTTTTCCTTTTCAATGATTGTCTTTGAAACACCCATATGAATTTTATTGAGTTTTCCATAGAGAACAGGAGGTCTCTAGAGAGGAGAACCCCAGCATGTTTGGTGTATAATTCAGAGACAGATGGCAGCTTTATAACATAGAGTTTGTGTGTAAAACTATTGAAGACACAATCAAAACCGCCCAAGAACTCAAACATGCTTAAACAAAAACAGATGAAAATCAAAGCAACAGGTTCTTGGGAATGTGCAGGATACTAATGAACATAATATTTCAAAGAGCTAAGGGTACAGCCTCCCTGTTTGACAGGGTGTGACTGCCAGACCTACAGGCCCTATTGATGGCAGCTGAGGGAGCATTCTGAAGAAATAACAGCACCATTTTCAGAGTTCCCAATACTGACTTATGCCCAAATACTGTAGTTATTTGGGCCTAAATAGTGCCAAATTGCTAAAGTTTTTCATTTTCAGAGAGATTAATCAAATTCTTATGCATAGCAAACGATGAAAGTTAAAAATAGACTGCAGAATTCAATGGCAGCAACTCCCATGCCAGCAGAAATGTGTGACATGGCCTGCTACTGTCGTGCACTACTGGAGATGAAACCATGCTATGACACCCTGCACTGCATAAGGAGATGGGGCAAGGCACACAAGAATTATTGTCCTCCACAAACACCAAAGTTTTTATGGAAACAATTTTTTATGGAAAAGGGCAAAATTGGCATGTGATTCTTAATTTTTTTTCAGTCAAGAGTCAATTTCATATTGCTTATATTTTATATTTATGGGAAATTTTTTTTTTTACTTCTGAAAGAGTTTTTAACTGAGTATTTTCTCTGTATTGGTTATGAATCATCTCAGATGAAAGAACCAAAATTAATCTCCCCTTTCCTAAGCCCACACTGCTTTGAATTTTAGCAAACCTCAAAGTCTAAAAGTCAGAGAGTGATGATCAGCTTAGTGCATTCTCATTCTGGGCTTGCCTACAAACAGCTTAGAGAACTGCATACTTAGAGAACACCAAGAACTGGAAAATAGCAATTCACATGATAAGGTAGGGTAATATAGGATAGTGACATCCCTCTTCTCTAATAGAACTGGAGAGTCTCTTCAGATTTGTGGTTTTGGACAGGGTGGGGAGGGGCTCTGTCTTATGTCTCTGCCAGGTTTCACTTTGTTAGAACTTCCTCCTCTCTCAACACCTCCAGTTTTGTCTGTTTTTTTCTCTGAAGGCCAATTAGCCTTCAAATGATAACAACCCCATTACAGAAACAGCAAGCCTTAGGGGAGGCAAGCACAGCTCAAACCCTGCCACGCAGGGAAAAGCAACTCTCAAGGCTCCTTTCTAGACTTCCCCTCCCACCCTGTGGCATCCTGCTGCTACCTCCAGCTTTAACCTCTCTGCCTTTCCCTCAAGAGGTTCAATTACTTTCATCTTTATGTTTACAGATCTTACTATGACCTGTCACAACATGAGCTCCTAGCAGCAAAAGGAAAGATGCTGATTTAGACTGGGGGTGGCTGAAAGCTCAATTCTTTCATTCCTCTTTCTAAATCCTGTTGAAAAGAAGAAGTAAGAGTTTTCAGAGAGAGAGGTAAGACCTCCTGGGCTTCCCAAAATCCAGCTGTCTGTAGGTGCCTACTTCAGAGCAGTTCATCTTTATTTTACCAAGCATCCTATGATCATAATGACCATATTTGCTTTATGCAATAAATCAAAGAAATCCTGCTATTCTGGAATAAAACTTAATGATTAGGTATCAGACAATAGTATTTAATTCCCTTGAAGGAGGGAGATCTGCACGTCTAAAATCTGATTATGTTGATATACATGGCCTGTATTGCTATTACTATCCCCTTTCAGTCATTTGAATCTTAATGGCTCAGTTTTCACAAAGCCACACTGAGATAAATAGAAACTTATTTATGCTGGGTAGGGAGGGATGGTTGCAAAAGTCCCCCCAGAGTCCCTGTCCCACTGTTTGCACTCATGCTGAACAAAAACTTCTGCACAACTAGGTAGAGGAGGTATAGAAATACCCTCTTCTTCACTTATTTCTACTTGCAGGAAATGTGCTGGGACTTTTGGCATGTACTGCCCACTGGGCTGAGTTCACAGCCCAGCAAATGCTAAATTTAGGGTTGCAAAATGCTTAGAATGCTTTATGTCCAAGGCATGGTGCATGTTTAGATGAGAGTTCCCAGTGCTGCAGTGAGCACTTCATCCAAGGAAAGGGCAGGGATCCACTGTAGCATTGCTCTAGGCAACACTTAACTAGGAAATATGAGAGTTTCTTGGCTAAAGGATTTAAAAATGCAGCAGCCTGCATAGACACAGAATAAAAGAAGGTGTCAGTGATGAGCTGCTAACACAGGTGGTGAAAACCCCGGTCTTGTTTCTCTAACTCCAGGAAGCTCGGCAGGAGGTGGGAAGGAAGGATAATCTTGTCATGTTTTCAGTGCACAAATCAGGTGAGAGGTGCAAAACCTGTTTAATAGAAACAATTATGATTGTGAATTGGTGTGAGAACAAAATTCACCATTGTAATTTCAAAGTATTATCAATAAGTTCAGTTTTATTTATTTTGCTAAAAACCAATCTGCAAATTTAATTTTGATGGAATGGAAAATAAAACTTCAAGTCAGGCACATCTAAATAGGTAGTTTCAACTTTTATTTTTTTCAGCTAAAAATGTAGGAGTTTAGTCTAGATAGACTAATTCTTGCTGAAAGTTTTCTTTCAGAGACAGCATCATCTTTTTGAAAGCTAAAAATGTTTGGTAATAGAATTTCCATCTCTCTTTAAAACACCAAAAAGCTTAAGAAGAACATCACAGCAGTGTTGCTAGAAGATGAGGTAATGTGCATAAAAGGGTTATTCTGTCTGGTCTGTCACAACTGCTTAGGCTGAGTGCCCTGGGAAGTGCTGTAAATTAATCTTTAGAAAAAATACCCACACACTACATGCTACACTCTGAGTTCCTGGACTTCAGCCCTCTTGATTTTTCAGGACACATGTTCATTTCCATCAAAATGCTTTTGGACTCCTCACAAATGTATCTTGAGTAATTTGGTATGAAGAAAAGCATCTCTAGGACAATGTGTGCAATATGCTTATTTATTTCCTGCCTACTCTAAAGGCTGCTGGAATAAATGAGAGTTTTTCTGTTGACTTCCTTGGGCTTTGGAGCCGGCCTGTGGAGGGGTGCTGTATTTGCAAATGGTGGTGTTAGAAAGACTGGATGATGAAAAGGAAATTTGCTAGAGGTATGCAAGATGGGAGGTAATTTCATTGGGCAACTGAGTTATGAGGCAGCACCAGCAAGGTCCTGCTGATTTATAAGTTGTAGATCTCTGCACTTTGCTGTGGGGACCCAGTTTCCTGCTGCCTATTAACTTACATCGTTCAATTTGCAAATAGGCAGACACATGTAAGTTATTTTGGGCATGCTGCTATTCAATTTGCACAGCAAATAGAGCCTGAGACATGCATAAAAAATTCCCTGGACAACTGCATGAAAGTTTTAAAAAAGTTTCGTTCTGCCGTGAGGCATTCAGGTGCCTGAATGTCATCTCAAGGAATGGATGAGATTTAAAATGTTCCTTTTACAGGTGTTTGCCCAGAAAATAGTATGCTAAGGTTGTTTTGGAGCTTTCTCAGCTTAAAGAATTTGTGACACAAAATTTATGTAACTTCAGTGAAAATTTGGGGAAAATCTTCACATCCAGCACTATAGAAATTCTATTCCTGTATAGAAGTGCTTCCTTCTATGGAAGTGTTGTCTTGTTCATGAGTACATTTTAAGAGCTATTCGTCCGGATTCCACTTAATCCACTTAGTGACTCCTCACCTTCTTGTCAAGACCCCTTTATTACATTCTGACTAATTCCTATGGTTGCCTTTGGACAGGAGGTCTCAGATTTCCATAGTGTGGATGATACCCTGAAGAAGAGGAACCACCCTTTAATGCACTCTGAGCTGGACTGTCTTCTCTCCTGCTGTCAATCAACTCTCCCTGTGGCAATCCATATGGCTATTCAATTGGAAAAGAAACACCAGGAAAATATTTATTCTTGCCATGTCTTAAAGCAAAATTAGCTACCTGAGAACAAGCAGAAGCCAATCTCAGAATGAAGCATCCTTGGAAGATCACAGACCTCCTTTCAGTAACCTGTGTTACCTATGTTCATGTATGACAACCTGCCTGGAAGAACTTCCAGCTGTTTGCCACAAGGGAGCCAAATGCTGTTCGTGGAACCAAGCTGGCTATGGTAATAACCCATGTGCCTCCCAGAAAATGATTCCTCCTTGCATACCAGACACAAAGCACAAGCAAGATGGAGCGCAGATAAACAACTGTGGTGCCAAGAATGATTATGGAACTTGGAAAAAGATGAAACAAATTTCAGACCCTTGTGTCACCTCCTTTTTCCAGCCTCTGACTGGGATTATTCTCTTAACTCTTCAGCTGTGAAATGAGGCCCACACCACCTCCTTTCAGTGATTCAACTATGTGGCACAATATCTCACTATCAGCAAATTTTCATTAAGACTAAATTTTCCTTTCCTCAACTTGGTTTTAATAATTTTCTCTGTCAAGTCCCTCTTCAAGAGATAGGTCTACACTTCCCAGTTTTTCTAATATTTTCCTACAGGTGCTAAGATTAATAATGATACTCTTTTAAACATATTTTCCCATTTGGATATATTTACTGCCTGGAAATCTTACCTAGATAGAATTTGAGGGTGTAGGACATTTGTCCAGAATTTCTAGCTGTTCCATACATATCATGAGCACAAATTACCCAAACCATCCTGTGTTTCACAGTCTCTTCCTCATTTTATCTATTTACAACCTGGAAATCTCAACTTGAAATTTGGGAGTCCCATTCATCAGGCATAATCTTCCATACAGAGTTTGCCATTGCACCAAATGTGAGTAAGCAGCCCAGATCAGATACAGCAGAATTTCTCAGCTGTGGGGTAGAGCTCAAGTGTACATACGTGAGGCCCCTAAGGCAGGGCTCTAGAAGAAGCCATTTGGTTGGCAACAATGAAACATGACCTTTTGCAGGCAGGAAAAAGGGATTAAAGTTATGGATTTAATTTGAAGGGGGGGGAGGGGAGCTGTGAAGTATTGTATCTAGGAGAATCTGAGGCAAATAGTATTTGCATCAGCTTCTACATCTCTGCTTTGGGTGAATTCTCAGCAATAAGACTATTCATTAATTCATCTCTTTCATCACCCTATTTGTCATTCCTATTTTCCTTCTCTACTGAATTGATTCAAGAAAACCATAGCGTCTGAAGTGTGTGCAGAGAAATTACAGCATCTGTCTTTAAAGTGACCTGCTTTTCTTTTCAAGCAATTCTATACCCTACCCAGGCTATGGAGGTTCTTTGCTAGATAATGTAAAATGGCACTAACTGGGCTATTTATATATGTAGTACATGATGGGATAATTAGCAATACTATATCTGCTGCAGTGAGAGACAACACTGGAACACGTTTTTGTGTAAAGCAACACAAACAGCAATACCTGCAGGTTAAACAGCACCTGAGAGGCTGATAGGCCTCCTGCACTTTTATTTCCAGGAGGCAATAGCTACTGGCTTTACTCACTCATGAGGCACAGCTGTAATGCTGGTTGTATTACTTCTTGCAGAACTTGCCTTCCATGAAGGTAAGCGCTTTTTGCAAGCAGGCTTGCTTTGGGCAAGTGTGGGTATTCAACACATTTTGTGAACAGGGAAGGCTGTGTAGATTTGCAGATCTGCTAACCAAAATATGACCCTTGGATGGAAAAGACCAAGTGCTTAGCCAGTTGATCGCATACTTTTATTCCTGGATGGAGTCCAACAGCCTGTGCTGTGTTTTGGCTTATATATTGCTTTAAAAATTTGTAAGACAGCCAGTCTTGACCTGAATCCATAAAAGTGTGACTGTGATCCATTTAAGCCCACATCTAGGCTGAAAGATTATAGCTTTGCTGATGAGAGCCTGGTTTGTTTTTAAAGTATTAACAGAGACGCAGGCACACAGATCAAGAACTTGCTATGCTCTGATTCTGTGCATTTCAATGGTTAATCACACTCATTAAAAAATGTTTAATATGAATTTGCTCAATTTCAATTTCCATAAATTTTCTGTTATGCCTTTCTCTACAAGATTAAAAGATGATTTTGTATACTCTATTTTCTCTTGAGGATGGTTACTTATGCACTAATCATGGTTGTCTCAAGTCCTCTTTGAGATAAGATCAAATTCGCTCCCCATAAATATTTTTCTCCACCCCCTGAGCTATGTTTGTGACTCCTCCCTACACACCCTGTAGTTTTTCAACATCCTCTTTAAGATGTCAACACCAGAACTGGACATTTCATTCCACTATGCAGGAAATGTGTCAGCATCAGGTGAGCAGGGCCAAATAGGGGGAAAAAAAATCATTGCAGTGCTTGTCTGCTGGTGCATCCAAGGAAAGAGTTTGTTCACCCATTATATCGCTGTTGCAAAGTATGTTGAGTTGTTTTGTTGTTATGAACTATAAACATGTCACACTTGTTCCTAGCGTTCTGTTCCTCAATTCTTTAGATCAGTATTTTTACACTTAATGAAAATGCACTTTGTTAGATGGACCAAACTTTCAAAGTAAAATCTGTAATTACCCTTATTGATATTTACTCATCAAATCACTGATGAAGAGCAATTCTATATTTATCTCCAGCTTACTGATATGATACCCCATAGGAATGTGGACTAGGAAATCTACAGGCTTGTAATTCCCTGGTTCTAATTCAGAGCTGATTCATGTTTCATGAAAAGACAGGAGAAGTCCTACCTAAAGCTATTCTTTACCACGGTTATGACTGTGAAAAGAAGCTGGAGAGTCATGTGTGGAACTCTGATGGGTGAAACATTCTGATAATGTTCCATGCTGGCAGCTAGTGAGAAATTTGCTACTGCCATGACTAGAATTTACCCCATCTGCAGCCTGCAGCTGTTTTGTGTCAGCAGAGATTCCTGCCACCAATTTATCTGGGTACCATAACCAAGTCCATCCAGAATAAGACAAACTTAGGGCTCAAGTCTCTTATGTATCCATCAGTGCTTTGCCTTCCAAATTAGTTCAGTCCAATGAGTTCTGTTCGTTATCTGGGGAAGAGAACAGCTTTACTACAAAGTGTGGAAGCCAAATATCCTTTTTTTTTTTTTACTATCAGAGCTACACATGAAGACAGTCCTGAAAACCCTCTAGTGGTCTATAATAACATGAAGATTAAAATGCTGTCTGTTGCATAGAAACCATGGATTGCAGAGTGTTATCTTCTTGAATAAAGCTGCTGCCACAAAAGTAGTGTCTTG
Source organism: Monarcha castaneiventris obscurior (assembly GCA_026261815.1). Classification (NCBI taxonomy): domain Eukaryota; kingdom Metazoa; phylum Chordata; class Aves; order Passeriformes; family Monarchidae; genus Monarcha; species Monarcha castaneiventris. The sequence continues at coordinate 8,800,839 of JAMPIT010000467.1, forward strand.
CTGACTGTATTATGCAGAGAATAGATGTCAAGCTTTAAAAGACTCATTGAACAGAAGTTGAAAGCAATACAAAAAAAATCTAAAAAATGTAACTTTCCAGCTAATTTAACATTTTTTGAAACTGTCACTGTGGTTTTCCTCACTCAAGACAGGTCACGTTACTGCTACTGTTTTAAATAGACACACAGAAGGTGGACAGGACTTCCAGGACCACCAAGGAAGTTAATGGAAATAACACTTGGTCATATGTTCTAATGAAAAGACTATCAGAAGTCTGCTGAGAAACTCAGGGACAGGTTCAGAACAAAGAAAAGAAAGTACTGCTTTATTAAATAAATAAAATTGTGTAGCTTCTTGCTTCAGCATGTCTGAGACAAAAAAAGGATTATGTTAATTCAAAATATAACCTATTATTAATGAAATAAAAAGTTAATGAAGGAAAAACCTTACAATCTGAGAATACAACCTTCCTCTGATATGAGAAATATCTAAATCATAAATATTCAGAGTATATTTTAGAGAAATTGCACTGTAAGGTTCCTCTGTTCTTGTAGTCTTCCCTTATACACCTGCTACTGGTAGAGATTTGGAGATGAGGTACCAGGTTACATGGATCTTTCTCTATTCCACTACGGCTCTTTTATTTTACTCTTACCCTCTTACAGAGCTATACACATTCCCTACATTACCAGGGTCAGCCTCTAATTGCTTCTGAAGTTTATTGGGATGTCACTACAAGGAAGATGAGAGAGATTTGTTGGCCTGAATCAACTAGAGACAAATTAAGCTGAAAGAAAAGCTCACCACACCGGGAAGCAGACTTGGTATTCACTGGTGGGAAGCAACCACTCTAGTAACAAAGAAACAAGGGCTGGACAAAATCAAGTTGTTGGTAGCAGGGTAACAACAGGAGAGCGAGGTAGAAGAGGCACTACCCAGCAGAGCAGAGAGTGTGAGCTGTGCCTGGTGTAGCTCATTCCTCAAGGGGAATGGTGCAATGCTGAGGTCTGACTGAAAAGTCCACTCCACACTGGATGAGGTGAGCAGGGAGAGAAAAGGAGGGTGGAAGAACCTGCTCCCCCTTTAAGTATCGTGGTCTGCCAGAAAAACAGCCTTACATAGAAAAGCCATAGAAAATTATACAGAAATATGGACCTGCTCTTTTAATTCAGAGTATCCTGTTCTCCAAAAGAGAGATTTTTAGGTGCTCTTCACCAAACATCACTGTATTTTCACACTGCAGTTTTTTTTCCTTCAAACTTTTCTCCATACTTCATCTTTGGCTACAAGTACATTCTGAAACCCAAATGAAAACCATGCTGTTTTGCACCACTCTAGTCAAATTAGAGGATGACTGAAAAACTTCCTTATAAAATCTTTTTCCCAGCTGTGACTATTTGCTAAATAAGAGAGGATTTGCTCCCTAGTGGAAGTAAGCACAGAAAGTTAACTACACCTAGTTGCTGTGTTAGATTGCAAACCCTAGGTGACTGTAGGATTCGTGACTCTTGGATAATAGCAGTATTTTGGGGAATGAAGCGCAGGTGTGCAGGAATTGAGTCAGTGTTAAGAAGCAAGGTGTGCTGGGAGTTCTGAGTCATTGATAAAATGCTCTGGTCATTGAAGCCTAAAATAGCTTTGGTGGAATATGAGTTTAGGCAAAATGAGTTTGAGGCACTTAATGGCAAACTGTTACTGTCAGTCTTAGCAGCAATGCATAAATAAAGTCTTCTGTATTGACCCTGCTGGTCAGTAAACCCAGGCTTTCTGAGATACCTCAAGTGCAGAGGTTTACCTCTCAAATTCACCTCTGTTCAATTTTCTGTTAGGTCTAAAGGATCCAGCTGTGTATCTCTATAGCTTACTTTGAAGCTGCTACTGATAGGAAGGCTGCTTCTGAAGATAGGGTTCAACTATGACTTAAAAACTCTAATCAAGTCAGGGGGCTTCAGGCAGATTCTGTCCTCAGTTATCTCTGTGGAAATTGAGCAGCTTTATCAAAACCAGCTGATAGTTTAAGGGCAGAATGGTGGGCAGCAACTGCCCTATGTAACTGTCTTCTAAATAACCTTCCTTGTACTGCTACTAAATCACTATCTTCCAGTTCAAAGAGTACCTGAAATCACTACTCGGCAGAGCCAAAAGAGCAGCAAAATTTAGAGTATTCTTCTGGATTCTATTTCACTCAGTCCTGCACTTAATTAAAAAGAAAAAAAACAAACCAAACAAACCCCCCACCCCCAATCATTCAAAAATAAACAAAACTAATTTCATGAATATTGGACCTTCACTTGCAGTTCACAGATTGGAAGACATGGGAGAAGGATGTTGATTTTCCTCTTATTTTATTATTTATTTTCCTCTTATTTATTTTCTCTTCTTTTATTCCTCTTATTTTTATTTATTTTATGCTTTAAGTGTGATATGTTTACTTTGCAAAATTCTTGGGTTATGTATGATGGTAGAACAAATTTTATTTTCCATTTCTAACCTTGTCTGTGACTAACTCCAAGTTTTACCCTCCTTTCCTGCTTGCAGTAATTCCTGACTGCCATATGAACAAAATTAACCATTTGAAGCATGATAGATCCATCAGTCAACTCCCAGATCACTGGAAATTCTGAGTCAGAAACTATATTGTATTTGGCCTTTTAACAGTAATAGGAAACTTAAATATAGTTGGCTTTTTAAAATGTATTTTTTCTAAATCAATGACTTTCCACGAATTTTGATCAAAAGAAATTGCACTTGTAAAATCCATATTTTTTTCTCATCTGTTTCAATTTCTTGCAATGCTGTTGCTCTCCACAGAAAATGTGAACAATTACCTTCTTAAGAGAGACTCTCCAGCTCACACCCAATGCAAGATTTTGTGCAAGAAGTGAAAAATCAATGAAAAATAACTTTTTGGTCCTCAAAGACGTTATACTCTTGTGACGTAAAGCTTTCAAAATTTTCCCCTTGATGTGAATATTCCTGTGAGGTAACTAACTTTAGACAAGGCCATAATAGTAAAATGCTGTCAGTAATTCTTCCTTTCCAAAAGAGCAGAAAAACTTGTTTAAAGCACCTTCCATCTTTGAACACATTTTCCCCCTCATAAACCTTGAAATGCTACAGCAAAGCTGGCACTGTCTGCATACAGCAGCCTGCTTGTCACTTATGGAAAACTCAAATTTCATATATCAAGGGCTTGTGTGAAAATTGCTTTGAGTGTTAATTGCCCAAATGATTCAGCTTTATAAGAGCCTCTCTTATGTACTGAAGTATGTCTCATAGCACGCTGAGTGCCAAGCTCCAATAGAGAGCCAGCTGTGCTCTGCTCCCAGATGTTTGAAGAAGATAATTCTTGCCCATCATTTCAGTCCTCCATCACAAAATCCTGAAAATTTTGTTTAATGAAGTCATTAATGCACAATAGCATATTTCTTCCTTTTTTTTTCCCTGATACTCTCCCAATAATGCATGCAAGTTTGCCTTGGTTTATAATTACAGTAGCACATTGTCAGATTAACTGTGCTGAGGAGATAAAACAAAAGCCATCAGTTCTGCAAAATTAAGACTCTGCCAACATAATTTAGAAAGGATCAGAACCCTCTGCTTTCAAAGATGCTGGTTTTTTTGCTGTGTTTAAGGTAATTTTCATTCTCCAGTTTACCTATTGCAACATTAATTTTTCTTGGAAGCCTAACAAAAAATACACTTAGTCCTAAGTGTTGGATTCAAGCCTTTTCATAACTTCTCTTCATCCAGATCTCATTTTTCAATGTGTTCATTGGTCCTTGACAAATTTACGCTGCTAAGGTTTTTTGGTTTTTTGTTTTTTGTTTTGTTGTTTGTGGGTTTTTGGGGTTTTTTTTGAGTCAAGGTAGCTGAAGTGAACGGCATTGAAGTGAAGGGATCTGTGTTAGTTTATACCAGCTGCTTGTGGGCTGAGTAAAACCCCTGGATACAAATAAGAAAACAGCTTTTACAGGGAGGTCCTGCTTGGACCTTGCCTGTCAGCGTGCAGGTGCAGAGAATTTCATGGAGAGGTTTTTTGTGCTATATGGTGATAAAATATTTGTGAGAACCACTGCTTGATCTTCACAGCGAGTGACTAACATCAATTCCTGCTGCTTTCTGACTCAGCTGTCAGAAGAGATTTCTCTTTGACTTTGCTGTAGATGAGTTTGAACAACCACTGATAGGTGGGGCTGGTTTAATTCAGACTGTCATTGTGGCCACGCTGCTCTTGAACACAAGTATATAGCTGTGTCTACTGCTAGGCAGTATGAGTTCACTTTTCACCATTCCTAAGGTACCAAGGGCCCATTCATTGCCTTCCCAGGTCCATGGGTTTGTGTGTTCACCCACCAACACAGCATTTCAAGATCACAGGTTACTCTGGTTTTACTGCACCTGATCCAATTGCTCCTGCAAGTTATGGACTCTGTCCGGCATCTGTGGCTGTTGTCAAAGTTAATGCAGAGTCCATCTTTGCTGTTCCAGTTGCAGGTGATAAGACCCTCTGGAAAGCATTTTGTCAGTAGCTGATGGCCCTCACAGACTGGTGGCAGATGTTGGTGAGGAGGTTATTGATAGCTGAGACATGAGACATCAGAGCTCCTTGTGATAGCGGTGGGATGAAGCAGCTGCTCTGTTACAGATCTTCTGTCTCTCAAATGATCCAAAATTAGGGCATACACATCTGGGGATAAAAATAACTCCCTGATCTTGTTCAGAATGGTGTTAATGAGTACAGTGGAACAAAGCTTAACTTTCTCTATATGGGCTTAACATTAGAATTAAGAAATATGATTTGTATTGCTATCTCATCCTCTTAGCTGGAATGTGAAGTCCTGCGTTATGCAAGGTTATTTCAGCAAAATGCTGTGTAACTACAGTGTGCTGGTCAGAGTACACCTGTGAGATGTGTTCCTGTTTCACTCACTGTCAGCAAAGACCCAGAAAACGTAGGCAGAATCACATAGTCAGAGACTGGCAAACTCCCAAGGTATGGAGAACTCTTTACTTCCATTCTTTTACACTCAGGTGTTGCCTAAAGGTACAAATACTATTTGGGCTGGACTAGTTTAGCAGCCAGAGCAGCCACTGACATGGGAAAAGAGTGGACGTGTATGTTCTGCATCCCAGCAGCTGGAGTAGGAGGCTATGTATCTTTAGAGGGGCTCTTTTATTTTACTCCTATCAAGAATTTGCCATCTGGGCTATACTGACATTAGAAAAAACCTCCAAAAACCAACAAAGAAACAAGCAAAAAGCCCCATAACCCACCCCCTTTTTATTAAAACCCAGGGCAAACCAGGACATACTCAGACGTGTTCCTCATGGGACTAATGGAGCCTCTCATTCCCATTTTCCAGTTCATTGTGGACTCTTGTCTTTTTGTCTGGGAATTCCAACTTGAGAAAGATACAGGCTAAATATACAATTTTAGGAAACTGTATAGCATTTTCTCAGCAGTTTAATTTGCCATAATAATATCAATAAAATGAAAAAGAGCCCTTGGAAGATGGGAATTTTTGCCTGTACTCAGAGCTAGACAATGAAAGATTATATATATTTTCCCAGCTCCACCTTAAATACAATTCACATAGAGAGAGAGGGTGAGACCCTGGAAGACACTGCACAAAAGCAATGTTTATTAGCTAAAATGACAAAAACACGTTTCATGAATGTTCCTGCAGAGCAAAGATGAAACAAAATATTACTCCATCTTTGTGTAGTGCATCAAATTTTACTATACAACACAGAACTGCTGGAAAAAAAATAATTTCAATGAATAATGACCTCTTATTCATCTGGTTGATTAAAAATGCTTTTTCTTCAGACTGATTGTTTATTTACTCTTTATTTCAGAGGGGAGAAAATTATGAGGAGTTCAGAGATTTTTTTTCAAACACAATTCAACTTTGGCCAAGAATTTGGTTTATAGAAAAGGTATTGTTTGATCCCTGTCAGAACATTATTCTGGTACTGTTTTCTTTTAAATCTTCAATGTCCCTATGCTTTGGGAGGGAGGCTGATCTTTGGGAATGTGACCTTCACTCACAACTATTCCATTATCTTCCTTACCAAAAAGCCTGACCAACTGAAGTTTAACAAAACAACAAAACTCCAGTTTTGTCAAGTTTTAAGGGTTTTTTTTTTGCATGGGAAAAAAGCAACCACAACCAAAACAACAATAATCTCCTCTCTCCCTTGAAGACTCTAACCATGAAAAGGTCATCCAGAGTCTAATAAGAAAATTCCCAATCCTACAGCAGAGAGGATGAAAATAGGACTTGAGTGCTGGAACAAAATGAAAAAATCGGGACAGGCTTTCAAAGCCCATGTAACTTATACCTGTGAGTGGGGCAAGGAGCAAGCTGACTTGGTGGGTCTGATAAGGTTTGAAGTAATCTGATCCTGAGCTATTGCTCTTATCCTTGTGCCTGTAATCCATTTTTCATTGCAGTCAGTGAAGTTGCAGAGATGAGAGATCTGGTTAAAGTTAAACACAGCTGCCAGATGTTTCTTTGCAGGGAAGAAGGTGAGAGCAGTATTGATTGAGAAGACAAAGAAAAATAATTCTGTGGGGACTTTTGGCAAGGTTTCAGCACCTTGCTGTTCAGGGGAATCAGCTTGTTCCTGATTCTATGCTGTGCCTTCCATTTTTCATTTTGCTTTCTTGCATCCTGGTGTCAGAAGCATCACTCATGTCATGCATGAAGAAAGACTGAGAGCGTCCTCAGCTCCATGCATGGAACAATGGTCTTTATCCATTTACCAGAAAACTGAGAGGTGTAATAATCTCTGATTCTTCAACTTTTGTTCTGGTAGGTAAGTTGTGCTGCTGCTGAACAGAAGGGAATTGAGATATTTCAGCTCTATGGAAGAAATTCTGAGCACAAGGCTCTATTTATGCAGAGCATTACAGGAATATGAGAAAAGGTATGGAGAGCCCTGAGGGTCTCACATGCATTTGTGGAACAAAAAGCTTATGAATGGAGAAGAAAGCAAAAATTGACAGTTAAGAATGGCAGAAAGTGTAATTTAATTGAAATACAATACAAAATCTTATTTATGTTAAATATGAATTGCAGGGGGCTTTATTAAAATGCTATTAGGTATTAGAATGAATAAAGATGATTGTTCCCAGTAAGTAAGAATGTGACACTGAGTTGCATTTTATCAACATATCCATATGTCACACTGAGAAGTCCTTCCAAGTGAATTTGGTAGCAATCCCTCAGGGAGATTAAATACTTTCTTTTCAAAGTACTGGAAACTGATTTGCCATTCAGGTCTTCCTGGTCACTAAGCAAACATCAGAAATTAAGAAACATCTCTATACATAGTCCTAGCAAGACTGGTTGTTAAGGCATTAAACCTGTGGGGTTTTTTTTGTTGTTGTTTTTCTTTTTTATTTAAGCTGAAATATAAATATTAATCAAAATATTTGCTGGGAAGCAGGTTTATTTCTGCAAGGTCTGGACCCTTTTATTTATCAGTGTAGTCAAAATATCTTGTACCGAGGCTTCAGGTTGATAGAGTAGGTATGAAATGAATCATATGTATGTGTAAGGTGATTCTGTGTGAGGGCAGTTGATTCTGAATGCTCTTATTTTCATGAACTGCCTTTTAATTGCTAATTTTTTCTTTACTCATCTCTTTGTTTCTGCCGTAAGCTTGTCAACGACTGGCCATCCATAAAGGATTCATTTTGTGTGAACACACCTTAATTATTCCTTGGCAATTAGCCTGTGGGCAGCATCTGTGTAATTGCCATGCAGTGCCACTGGTAACAGGAAAAGCCATCACAGATTTGGGCTGCTAAATTGGAAGCACTCCAGTAACACTGAATCCTGTTGGCTGATGTGAAATGAAGTCAAGGTCCAATTTCCACAACTGGCTAACAACGAAGGATCCAGTTTATAGTGTTCAGTAGCCTTTCCTCTTTGCTTATCTTTGCTTCACCTTTGGAACATTGCTAATGAGCCATTTGGCTGCTGCTGGCCTCCAAATGGTCCTACACATCCAAGTCCTATGGCACATGAAAGGCCCACTGGAGCAGCTTCTCTACAGATATCAAAACTTAGGTTTTGGTATCTTCTGGTACCCTCCAGGTTTCACCATTTTGAGGTATCATTTTGACCTAATAACGTATCACCTGAAGACCTTTTCTCACTGACAGGAGTGATCTTTGAAAAAAAGGAGTGGCAGTGGCAAGATTGTTTATGGTTGGACTTGATGATTCTGCAGGTTTTCTTCAACCTTAACGATTCTATGATTCTATTACAATACTCGTTATACCAGGCACATCCTCTCAATACTCTTTACCCAGGGATAAAGATAAAATAAAAATTGTATGAAGAACAAAGCAGAAGTATTCACATTTGGTACCAGCTGGGCAGAAGGCAGGTCATCCAACAGCAAATAGCCATTAGATGTTTATAATCTGCCCAGAATTTTTAAGAATACCATGCCTTAGATCATAGAGCGGTGCACAGGTCCACAGCAGCATCCACAGGGTAATGTTTCTTCAGAGAGAAAAATTGTTTGATTTCTCATTTGAAGATTGACTCTTTCTTAGATCTATCAAAAGCTTCTCTTTGTTTGCTTTTTAATGCAAACACCAGTGATATATCTTTTAGGGTTTGTATGCTCTATTAAGAAAAATTCTAGCTGGCTATTCCTTTTGATCTACATTCTTATGAGAGCAACATAATTGGCAATTCTAAAAGTTCATGATATTTTGAAAAAGAAGAAAAATATGAGAAGAGCCTTTTAAATGCTGAAAATTACAACTTTAATTATAAAGTCATTAATTTCTTCTTTTTTTTTTTTTTTTTCAATTCAAAATATAGTAGATTTACACCATCAGTGTATTAATAGCTTTTGTAAATACAAACATTATAGTCAGCTTTAACATAAAATCAGCAGTAAGCTTTGGATTCTGTTTTTCTCTATTCTTGTCATAGCAATGCTGCAATCCAAATAGACTTTAGCACAACATATCAGATACTTTCCATCATACATACAGTTTGAAACAACAGAAAAGGTGTGAAGGCAAGAAGTTATGCTGAAAGGTCAGCACTTATAAAGATTGTACTTTAATTTGATGTGTTTCTGTCTGACATTGGTGGAAATACATTTTTTTTTTTGCAGGAAGGAGAAATATAGTCAGTGAAATGCTTGTCCTGCTGAATTCAGTGCGATTTTGTCCCAAACACACAGGAAATAGACATGTAGTATAAGGATTCCTTATTTCCAGTCACCCACAATACTACTGCCTCAAATTAGAGAAGGATCTCTACTACAACAACTATTTAACTTCTTTGTAATATATGGCTGGAATTTTTGCTCACCATCTATGTTTTATTTTTATATTGTTAACTTTTATTTACACGAAATTCCAGACATCAGATGTGGGTCCGTTGATTGTTCAGGGATTCTTTAATTTTCTGTCCTGAATGAACTGCTGCTGTAAGGCTTCTGCACTTTCTAAACATACAAAGCTTTCTTATGTGAAGAACTGAGGGATTTTAGAAAATGCAATAAACATCTTTTAATGTGAGTATTCTTTTGGTGTGTATGTACCATCATTTTTTGATTGGACTTGCACACGCAAGGAATCCAAACATCTCATTTAATTCAAAGAAAACATCTCATATAATTCAGAGAAATTTGTTGTCAGCAGTTACACTGAGCAAATACACTTTGATTTCTCCAACAGGAATATCTATTTTTTTTGATGAAAAAATTCTCTCCATCCCTATTGGCATCTGATTACCTTCTCTTGCTCTGCACCTTTTTAATGATTTTCTCAGCATCTTGTCTCAATGTTTCCTCTGTTCTGTGACGGATTCTTGCAGGCTTTAGCTAGTGCAGTACTTTCCTGCTTATCCCTGAACTATAAATGTTTCAGCATTTTTTCTGCATTCCTTGTTGAAAGAAAATAGTCCTTTTTATTTCTCTGTACTGATGTACCCACAGCGATCCCAAGATTTGATTTAAGAGAAAGCTTGATATTCTGAGAAATCCCATAGTCCTATTTTTAATAGTATCACAAAATGATTTGGTCCTGGTATTCTAAAAAGAAAAAAAAATTACATATATGTATGTCTATATATGCCTCATTTCCTCGACAAGGGGCTGACTAAATTCTCCTCAGGTCTGTATTAATGGGCAATGGCACATTGGACCTGGGGAAAGCCTGGAACAATAGAGGCCAAGCCCCAGAAAAAATGTGTACCAAGTCCATGGTTTGGTTGGCCAGATACACGCTTGGGACTGACTTCTTTCGGACAGAATTACTCTGCTGAGCTGTAATGATGCTTCAGGGGCTGAGATGGGTGCAGGGGAGGACTGTCAGTTATGCTCATAAAATTAGAAGAAATTGAGTTTCAGATGTTAAGGCAGAATGTCAGAATATTGAATCTGTGAAAACTCCTTTCAAAGACTGACAAAAAGAAATGGTTTAAAAGAAGATTAATTTCCCTTTGCAAGGGATTATTTTTATCAGTGAGAGAATTCGAAAGCTTCATGAACCCACTCTTAAAGCTCACCAATATCACCAGAAATAGTGTGTTTAACTCTTGTCATTTTCATATATCATAAAAAAATGTCCTGTATTCCTACAGGATCATATTTATTTTCTGTCTTCCAACTTCAGCAAATATTGGTCATTTTGGAGCACTGCTTTCCCATACATCATTGAAAAATGGCTCACTTATACTTGTAAATATGGACCTATGACTTCCTATGCAAAGTGGGATTCAACAACTTTTCACAGGGCATTAAGGCATGAGGACAAAATCAAGTGGCTTGAGGGACCATCATAATGCTCCCTTGTTTAATGAACATTGGAGATTTGTAGCACTAAATTTAACAAATACAGAACTTGCAGGGCCATTTTTAACAAACGTTGTCTGTAAAATTGTGGCATATATGATCAGTCTGTATGTCTGTCTCAGGTCAGATTGATCCGGTTTGCTCAAATTTGACATAGGATTGGCAATCCAAAATGAAAACTTTTTGAAAATTTTTACGGGCTAGCAGAGAGGGGCAGAGCACCTTCATTGAAAAAATAGATAAATAAATACATAAGTAAATGGCTAATCCTTTGCCACAGAGAAGGCAGCAGAGATTCAGATGGGAGCTGGGGGACTGCAAGCAAGAACAGCAGTCACAGCTGAGGATATGGGGCACCAGAGAGCTGTAAGACAACAGGCCACAGCATTAGAGGGACCCCACATAAAAGTATGAGGGGGAAGAAGAGTCTGTTTCATTAATTATTCTATTCAGGCAGCAAAATGCAAAAATCGTTTAACCATCAGTGATGAAAAGCTATGACAACTGAGATGTCTCAGCACTGTACATGTTTGTTTTAGCACAGTGTGCTGCTTGCAGAAGGATGTTTTGCTAATTAGTGGTAAAAGTTATAGGAAGTTTGCAATGCACCCTTTTTACAACTAAATTGAATGACTCAAGACAGTAGAGTTATTGTATGAGCAAAAAGAAGCAGGATGAGGCCATTAGAGTCTGCCAGGCACCAGACATCATGAGCTTTCTTCATTGCAAAGCAAAGTTTTTCCTGAAGAAAACAAAGAAACAGCCAATCTCCACAAACCATTTATTCTCTCTGTTGAGTGTGCTTGAGTAATTTCTAAATACACAAAGCCCTGAAACCAGAAGGACACAGTAAAGAAATAAACTCACTGAAACCACAGCTCGTGCCAGAATTGCTGCTGACCAACTATTCGAAGTGGATCTTTACCCAGAGGGAAGCTGTTCCTGAATGCTTGGACTGTTTGTCAGCCTAGATAAATAGGGAAAATGGGATAAAGATTGTTAATTAAGCTACTAAGAAGAGATGTAGTCAGAGATCAGAAGTTGCATTCAGTTCAGATTTAGGGGAGGCAATGACACAAAGTCTGAAGTTGACTGAACTGGTAAGAATTGGCTGAGATGCTCTGAACTAATGCTGTACCACCAGAAAATCTGGCCTCTACGATTCCAGTTTGGCACTTTGTCTAAGTCTACCTCATAATTTAAAAACTCACACCCACACCAAAAGAGACACTGAGTCAGCTTCCCCTGTGTAACAGGTGTGACAAAGGTGTCTAATTAAAATCAAGGCTCAGCTTGCAAAAGCCAGAATTTCATGACTGGGGAAAGAGGCAGGAATTTATTCCCTATGTCCATCAAAATTTCCTCTACAGTAAATTTTCTTTAACAGTTATAATAATGTTACATTCTCTGAATGCATGAAAGGGGACAAAAGGCTGGTAGTCCTCTATAGGTCCTGCTAGGGCTGGAAGAAAGTTCTTTGGTGTTCCCACACTTTATGTGGGAGGTGCAGCAAATCTCAAGTCACCCCAGTTATACTTTTCTCAGAGGAAATATTTACATTTTTATTGAACTGGAGGTTCAGGGTTCTTCAGTTTTATAAACTCAGTCTCACAGTTAAGATCAGTGATATTTTTCTAACACTTGTCCTACAGAAATAAAATACTTCCTATTTCAAAAATAGTAAAAAGATTAAAATATTAATGTGTCTTAGAAGGAGACAGTCAGGTGCATAATATCAAAATATTTGAGCTCTACAAGTGCTGTGTTTTGTGCATTTTTACCACACTAGCCACAGAATACAATGTGGCTGTGCAATGGTATGTTACAAAAAATATCTTAAGCATTTAATGAATTTGGCATGAGTTTCATATTCTTTGGTTAAAATGCTAATACACATGGATTTAAGATCCAAAATTAAAGGTATTGGAATTCTAAAAATACTTCAGAGTCCATCTTCTTCAAGTACTGAGAAAGGACTGAGATTGTGATTGAAAGACAACAATATCTTGTTTCTTCAGTTGGGGTCCTCAGAGTCTTGCCTTGCTCAGATCCATTACAGCATTTTTGTGACCAATGTCAGTAATCAACACTGGAGTCCAGGAGCTTTCCAAGTTTTGATGCCAAGAAGTGAGCACAAGTGATCAGCAACAGTGTCTTGAAGGCACAGCTGTAGATGACTTTATATATATGTACACACATACATAGATCAAAGCACAGGAAAAATGTATCAGGTTGAGCAGAGCTCATCAGTATCTTACTTGTTATCTTGTATTTCTCCACCTCTATTTTCAGTAGTCCCGGGCACCATGACAGCTGGGGATGAGCAGGTGCAGAGAACAATTATCCTATTTCTGGAGCAAACTGTGGGCTTCAATCGGGAAGCCAACTTACTGGGGTAAAGAAATTCATCACCGTTGATTCTTAGGTGAGGAATAAGATCTTTTCATGTGGCCCACCATGAATAATCTATTTATTTATTTATTTGTTTACAATAAAACATTGATGGTCAGTGTAATTCTCTGGTCTAGCATACTGCAAAGGATATACAGAAGCCATACAGAGTGAGAAATAAAGCCAGAGGGATGCAGATGAACAAGCTTCTTTATAGTGACAGTTGTATGGTTGCATTTGTGAAAGATGTATTGGTATCTGAGCCAGAACTGAATTCCTCTCCCTGCAAAAATCCACAATCCTGCTGGTGGGTACTCAGAGAATTTTCTAATGCAAAATAAATAAATAAATACTCAGGCAAAAATATCTTACATGAAAAAATGTAGCTGAGCTCCATTGTTTCAAAGAGCCTGCTCAAACCATGATGCTTTACCTTGTAATATCTATTTATGCATGTGTGCCAAGAACCTGCTGACTAATTGGAATCATGTTTGTACGTCTACTATTATATACTACACTGTAAATTCCAACATTTTGCTGTTCTCAAGCTGCCATGCAGAGAAAGTCAGTAATAAATCCTTCATTCTTACCTTTTCCATGTTTTAAAAGAGCTTTATTTCTTTGAAGTCTTTGATTTTTTAATAGATATAAAATTCAAAAATTTAAAAAAAAATCCCAGTGTAAATCCCCAAACAAAGAAAATGAACTCCCATGTGCCAATAAAAATGCACATTTAAGGGGATGGGGGGGATATCTGGGCTATAGATTTATTTTTGTTTGAGCTAGATCAGCTTTATCTAGTTTAATGTTTGTTCTGTTACCATTTGAAATTCAATTTCAGGTAGTTCTTCATCATATCAGAATAGGATGCATCATTAACTCTAAGAGGATGTTTTCATTTGGCATCTGCTATTTTCACCAAATGTCAAGGCTTGACATTTGCTATCTTTATCTGGTTTTGGTGTATCACTCATACTGAGATTTTGTTTCTTCTTATCTGATATTGATTTCAACTGTGACCAGCTGTGTTGCTAATAAAATCAACAGGCAAGTATCTGGCATTTAGTTCTTCACTGCTAGAGGAAAAGAAACAACCCAGTGACAAAAAAAGTAAAGAGATACTTTTCAATTAGGATGCTCGCCTGTATCCTCATATTATCCATCTCTTAGTACTTCTGTTGACGTTCTATTTCTGATTGATTCCCTTGGGGAAGTCTCCATGGAAATCCTTGCCTCTCAGATGAAATATTCCTTTTTGCTCTCATCCACTGCTTCCTGGAGAGTGGGGTCATTTTTCAAAGCGGCATCCGCGCTCTCGGCGAACTCAGTTCCTTTGGCCTCGTTGGTGTGGTAGGTGCCCTTGTGCCTGTACATGTACCTGACCATCACCACCAGCAGGCAGATGAGGACGAATACCACGGCAGCAATCACACCTAGAGGAAAGAGACCACTTACATGTATCACCAGTAATAAACTACGAGAAGTATCTCACAGCCAGACATCACGACTTGGATCACTTGGTGGGGAAAAGCCCCTGTGTCATAAGGGATTTGCATGTTGCAGTGGCCAGAGTCAGAACACACTGCAAAAAACAAGATGGGATTTAGATACTGCAGCAATACAGGACAAATTCTCACCAGCTTTCTTTCAAATCAGTAGCTTGATTCGGTTGAACATACTGGAACTAACACTACAAAATGGGGAGAAATAAGAGAACATAAAGGAAAACCAATAGGTTTCTTTCATCCTTCTGGAAACATATACCTGGGGTGTGGGGTGTTGCAAGACAATCCAACCCTGCCTTCTCAAGTATTCTCAATTTCAGGAAATGTTCAGGGCACTGAGTGGTTCATAGAGGACATTCAAGAAATAGCAGGAGCTGTGTGGCTCTGGAACTGCTCTGTATTCGCAAGCTGCCATTTCATGCTGTGCTCTAATTAAGAAAGTCTGATTGTAATGAATGTGGAAGTGACACCTGGCAGACGGAAGGGATTCTGGGTAGATCTTTCTTGTCTCCTGGATAAAAGCTAATTTCCAGCTATGTGTTGACTGGCCAAAAATTTCTATAGATGGCCCCACTGCGCGTAGGACTAAATGGTGAATGGAAGCATGCCTAGTGGAAGAAAGTAAATTCAAGATCCTTTTCTACTGTGAAAGGTAGAAGTCCATAAAAGAGACAAGTCCTGACAGGTCCAAAGAATGAAAAGTCCATGACAAGTCCATTGTTAAAAAGCCTAAAAACTCTATCTCTTTCCTCCCAGCTCAAATTCTTGACTTAAAAATCCTGAAAATAAATTAAGTGTTTTGAAATTTATTCAACTTTTGTGGCTTTTAAAATTTTTAAACGTTTTTTTGCATGGATCCAGGATTATAAATGCATTTGCTGTGATTCTGTACAAGTACATGATACTGAGCTGATTCTATATTCTTATGAATAAACCAAACATTAAAGAAACACACAATAAAAAGAACTAGAAGAGAGCATTCCTAGGTCTTCCTCTTCTGTCAGTGAAGGGTGTGTCTGTGTGGTCATTTGTCTTCCAGAAGTGAACTCTACATTTTGTCAGAACAATTGCTCTCTGGAAATGCCTGCTACTCTGCAGAGACGATGAGGGGAAGGTAGAGAGTATCTCTCTTCTGCATCCTATATTCAAGATAAGTGACAAGACTGGGTATCTTCAAAGCTTTAGATTTATCAGCATCAGTAAACAGAGTGGGGACACCCTGCTGGCATGAAAACATAGGAATAGACAGAATATTAGCAGAGTAAATAAAGATTATAACTCTGCCTTAAAACATGCACCTTAAAATTATCCCCCAGATTTCAAGGTGCCTGGTTCTGGAATGTGAAGTTACTGCTAGCAGAAATGAAATTGCTTGTACAAAGAACTTCAGGTTTAAAATAATATCATGGCTGCAGTGTGAGCTTCATCAATTTTTAGGACCTCATTGGTATCCCTTGACACAAGAGGCTCTAATAGGCTTTCGATGTAGCACAATATTAATAAGCCTAAGGGACTAAGTACAAATCAATTTACCTGCTACTTGTTCATAGAAAGCTGAAATTAAAGTTACAGAAGATGGGACCTGAGGGAAATATAGCAGAACCTCACCAATTTGCACTAATGATTGGTATAGCCCCTTGTGAGTGATTGAAATTAGTGTGTTAGCATGGAAATGGACAAACACAATAAAAATAAAAAGACAGGTTCACTCCGTGAACATAGCTTTGCTCATTTATTCTGACAACTGTATTTAGTTTAAATGCATGAGAGAGCTTTAATGGAACACCAGGAAATATAGTATGGTGAATTCTGTAACAATAAAGAGTCAGCTGGTATAAGCTAGCACTGTTCTAATCAAAGGTGCTACACCAGTTCTGTACTAAAGCTTGACCCAGTGAATATGGAAGGAAATCAGAGACTGACTTTTCTGCTGGACTATTTGGTATTTGTTTGTCCTGAAATGGGGAATGGATGGTACTGATCAGTATATGGCTTATGCTCATTATCTCACCTCGTTATCTTGCCAATAGCCCCTCTGGGAGCAGATTTCCCACTGGCCTAATTAACTCTAATTGTGCCGCTCCTGTTGTCTTGTCAGCAAAGTAGGGGTTTTGCAAAATGCAAGGAATCAACAAACCTGCTGTTTTAATTCTTATGGTGCTGCTTAGCACGGTCTGCTACTCACCTCCAATAACAGCCACATCTGCTCCAGCTGTGGGGCTCTCCACTTCTCCATCTATAAATAGAATAGAACATACAAAAGTTAATTATAAAAAAGGAATTGGATCATATGGAGCAGCAGTGACTGTACCAGTGGTGCTGTGCTATTTTAACCTGTGAAACTCAGACCTTGATCAATATCTCTTGTTAGCAAAAGACATTTATGAAACTTCACATTAGAGTTAGCCATACTGTAACAGTTTTCTGCCACCATAACACTGGAAAATAAATAGCTAGCACATTATGCAAACTATCATGGCCCTCAGGGCAACACCTACTGTTTATTATGAGCACTTACCTGTAACATCCTCCAGTGAATGATTAAATTAAGAGCGTTTAGGTACTGTGATTACTCTCAGAGAGGTAGTTTTGGGAAAAAAAGGTTGATATCTATTTATTTTCCCATTTAGGGCTCTTCAGAGTATGGTCTGGATCTTGATTTGATGCAAATTAATCTGTGTGTATTGATTTCAATTAGTATTTATTTATCTGCAATGTCCTGTTTTTAATCTTAGCATTTGTTTTCTTTTAAGCTTACATTTGGAATCAAGGCAAGCCTCTCACATGTCTGGCATAAAACACAGTCCCCACTTAGAGTAAGTCTGAATTCACTGCTAGTAAATCAAATAATATTATTTGTTGGATTATAATTTATAAAAACAACCCAAAAAACCTTTACTCTAATTAACTCTAAAAGAGAAGTACCTGACCATGTTTTTTTGAGAAGTAAGAAACTGGTCTGATGTTGTAAGAAAGAGCAGCTAGAATTTGAATTACACTTTAATCTTAATTGTAGCATTTAATAAGAATACCTAAAACAACTAATGAATAGGCAAAACTTTTTAAAACGGAGATGAAAAAATATCCCAAAACCCAGTGAGGATACTTCTCTCTTTATTGTTTGAGATAGACCTTAAATATAAGTAAACACATACAAACAAGCATTTCTTCACCAACTTCCACTTAGTTGATCATGATACAATTCTGAATTGTTTTCTGCTCCTTTTTCATGCCAGTAGTATCAGCTCACCTAGTCCTGAATTAGGGGGATGTCTGAGAGGGTGATGGACTCCTAGAGATTTTCTATGCTAGGTTAATAACAGGACACATTTCTTTGTTTAGTTTTGTACTATTTATATAATTCTAAAGGATACTGGTTTTTGAACAAGACAAGAAGCTTTATGTGAGGTCTTTTTTTTTTTTAAATTTCCCTTTGGTAAGTGGAGTAGATAGAAAAGTTCTCTGGAAAGGAGAAAATGTAACGTCAAATCCTTCTATAAACTCAACAGTGGCACTATGGCTGATACCTGGGATGCCTTTTGCTCTATCTGGGTATGTGATTCAAGGACAAAACACTATCAGCAGTTTTCTCCTTGCTCTGTCTCTAACATCAGTTTGCAACAAACTGAGGAGAGCTGAGATTCAAAGGATCCTCTTATTCTCAAACATGGGAGGTGCTTTTTCTAGAAAGTAGGAGTGCTTTTCTCTCCCCCAGAGATCCTTCTCACATTTTCTTCCATCTACATACTGATGGAAAGATTGAGCACACCTTCTGTAATTTAAAAACTCTAATTATGTCTACGTCCATTCAAAACCCACATGCCTCAGAAGAGATTAATTGCCTCAAGGTCAAAATGCTCTGTATTCTTTTACACACCAAACACATGCTGCATGCCAGAAAAGCAGGCTCCTCTACAGCAATCAGATACTTGAAGGTGTGAATTCTAAAGTGCTTCCCTAGCCACACAGCTTGCTGCCAAACATTAATTCCAGATCAAATTATTATCCCTTTAATTACAAAGACGTTTATGAGTAACCCTCTGCTCTTACCTGGCATTCCCAGGTGCCTTTCAGATTACAAGCAGGTGCCTTATCTCTAGTACATGCCATCACAGTGCTTTTTGATAATGGAATACAGTATCATCGCTTGTCAGAAAAGTTTTCATTTCCATACTGCACTTTGTAAGTTTGGAACAGAGTGCCAGACTCATCTTGAGCTATGGTGTAGCAGGCACTGCTCTGATAAGCTGCCAGTGCTGTGCCCCTCAGCAGCTGGCTGACACCGTGGTGTGGCTTCACTCACCACAGCTCCCATTTTACTGCGAGCACCAGGGCCCAACTACCCCGTTGTGTGTCCCCTTCTGACCACAGAACAGGATTTTGCTGCATCAGTCAGAGTGCCAGAACACGGCAGCTACCACAAATGACCAGGCATTTCCAAGGTCTGCTCCCCAGATCACTTTTGGAGTAATGTTGATGGAGAGCACAGAGACACCCTTAATCCCTGTTTCACTGTCTCTGAAATTTCCCTTTGTTCAGAAATATCTATGTGATTCATGGCAATATCACAGTAGTGCTAGGTAGGTGTGAAAGCACTGGTATTGTTTGAGGTTCAAGCAGTGTCACCCTTCCTGAAATACGACTGAGGAACATGCAAGGCGTGTGTGATGGAATGAGACCCTCTTCCCTGAGCAGGACTGAAAGAGCAGTTGCTGTCCAGAAGGGAATCCATGCTCAGCCAGGAACCTCAGCATGGCCTCTCTAAACTCAGTCTATAAGAGAAATACAGAGCATTACTGCAGGACTGAAACTTTCCTTTCTGAGGCAGAAAAGACATCCAGTTTACTGAAGGAATTTTTAGCTCAGCAATGGCTTTGGCCTTCTTGTACCTTCTTCATTCTGGCCTTCTTCACATGTGGAGTGCTCAGAGGTCTGTGTTTCAATAGCTGCTGTTGCACCTGTTTTGATTGTTTCCCTTTGTTTTAAGGACATCTTTTGTGTTAGCTGTTGCTAAATTGTCCTTGCAAAACTTCCTCTCTCTGTTATACTGGCCCTTGTCCAGCTACAATCTGGTTCTGAAAGGGTTTAAACATTGTTGTTATATACTGCTATTGGTTACCATGACACACAGAAATCAAAAGATCATGGGGAAACTTGTTTTTCATAAAATTTCTGGCCATCAGAATGAGTTGACTAAATCAAGAATAGAACATACAAATCAAATTGTCTGCTGTTGGAAAGTATGTTTCTAAAAGCCAGAATGATGGGAAAGAAATGCTTTTGTGTCATGACCTGAAATTCATCAAATTCCCATTTTGCTCATAAACTTACAGATAAGGAATTTTTGCAATAGAATGAGAATTTCTACCTGTCTCATTCTCATCAATCACATCCTGCTGAGAAGGCAGCAGCCTCTGAAAGTCTCAGAAATATTCCCGACTTAAATACTGCAAGCAGATCTCTGGTTTTTGCTTCACAGGTGGCAAACCAGTACAACTGGCTTGTATGGTAACATAGCCAGTGGCGACCTTTTCCTGCTCAGTTTGTTGGTAAATTTGTTAAACTTCCTCCTCCAGCAGCTATTTTCCAGTAAAACTCGATTTTTATGAATAGTAGTTCCTCCCCTCCCCCCCCAGTTTTAACCTATCCTCTTCCATTTTGGCTGAGGAACACTTGTTTGAAGCAGGCAGGTCCAGCACTGAAAATCTTTGCTTGAGGCTCAGCACTCTCCTACTTTTACTATGCACTTCTCTGACAGTTGTAACAGTCTCTTTTGTTCTATAAATTGCAAATCTGAACCACTAAAAGCCATAAATCACTTCCTGCCCCAAAATTCTGACATTGGCTTTAAAATAATTCATTTATGTTTTTTTTTAAATTTACACTTTCTCTTGTATCTGAGCTTCATTCAAGTAGTTCTTTCCAGTTCTTCTTTACAATACCAAGGACTAAATGTGCTTTGAACATGGAAACTGAGGTTTTGGCATGATTTTGTGATACCAGAAAACAGGTCTTTAAGGAAAACACAAAGTATTAGGAGAGTCCTGATAAAGATGCAAGACCTATCAGTGAATTGCTTTAGAAGCCTAACCATGTTAAGGCATTCCAGCTGACAAGCTGTTCAACTCACATGGTGGTGGGAAGGGACATATTCATTCCTCAAATACTTTCTCCCATTCAGCATAGAAGGCTCAGAGTTTAGATCTTGCTACTTGCAGAAAACAATACCTTTAAGTGATTCTGTGGTTACTATCAGAGACAGATGGGATAAACTTGTAGAAAGCATCAAGCTTTCTAATTTTCAGGCATCATTTTTGCCTGCTAAATTAGTTTCCAGAAAAAAAGTCCAGTATTTTTACTCTTGGTGGTTCTGCAGTCAGCACTCTTAGTTAACAATTTAAACATCTACGTGTTTGATTGCTATGGATTTACACACGGAAAAGGCATGAAAGGAAAACCATACCTGCAAAGGGATCCCCAGTGGGCACATTTGACAGGAGTGCATGGGAATCGCCCTACAGGATAGATCTAATCTGCTGGTGTGAACTGCCAAACCTCTACTAAGCAATCCACAAGGGCAATTTGACAGTTTAACATAGACCTTACCCCAAACTTCTCTAGGCCTCTCTAATTTCCTAAGATAAAGTTCCAGACTAAAGCTGGTAGTGTTGAGTAGAGAAGGAAAAGCCCGAGATTAAAACTTCCATTGCCATGATTCCCACGCAGCTGTGGGTGATCCTGCATTTTGGAGTTTGTCAGGCTGAGTGAGTATACAGATATCTATGTGTGGTAGGCAGCTCTGACAGCACAGGCTTCACAGCCACTCGACAGCAGTCTGGCAGCACTGCTCCTGTTCCTCTCTTTCTGGATTTTCCTACCCACAAGCTTGTGCTTTTGATTCTTATCCACCCCAGGCATCTCTTACCCAACGGTCCATTGCTGACTGCTAGGTTACACTCTCAGACAAAGCCTTGGCTGCTAAATTACACTCAAGTAGGTCTTTAAGTACTTTCTTGGGCAGCCCATTTTCTCTCTTGATGTGCCTGTTCATTGCATAAGAAGTGCTTGAAATTCGTTCAATCCATGTGAATGGTGGGTTGAACTCCTTAAGGCAGTCATTTCCTTCTCAGGGCTTCCTTAGGCATGCAGACTAGGAAACACACACGAAGATTTCATCTTCAATCGGCTCACCTAATCGCTTTATGAAAAACTGCTGCTAATGGGACTTTCCATGTGAGGAACAACCCAAACTTATCTCAGCGTATCCACGGATGTGCTTTGCAGAGTCACCCCAAATACTGACCAAGCTGTGGCAGGCAGTAGTGTGTAAGCAGTCTCTTATCTGTAGGCTGAAATGTGTCTTTAGAATTTGGCTATTAAATGTTTAATGGTTTCATCTTAAACATTAGTATTATCTATCCATGCATGTCCACTAAGCAAGGGAGATATTCAAACTGAATGATAGCCAATTTATGACTCAGGCCAGATAGAGAGGGAATTCAGAGGAGGGTTTTGCCTCAGTGTTGATTATTCTTTAATTTTTTTTTTTGGCTTGTATCAATTGGCCTAGCACAACACACCATACAAATCTTGCCTTATTTTTAAAAAGTCGTAATTTAAAAAGAAGACGGCCTTTTTATGTAAAGATATTAGGTGAGATTCTAATTGCCTCCACTCAAGATGATACTATGGTATTTGATTGGGTTCAGTTAAACATCATAAACTTCTGAATGCACTGAGGAGTATATGGAGTCTACCAGGAAGCTTTTGCAATTGTTAAAAACCTTTTCTATAATTACTGCAGTTTTAAATTTTTTTAATATTCTGTATATAAAAATGTATTTATCCTAACTGTTCCTTTCCCAGAGGCTCTTTTTGTTCTCTGTATGCTCTTCTTCAGTCATTGTTCCTCTTGACTGGAAAAGCAGGTCCTAATGTGTCCCTGTTTTCTTCACTGAAGCAAGACTTTTCTTACCACACATTTAGTACAGAAGAACTAATGAAGTCTTAACACCTCCATTGTTTATGCAACAGTGGTATGTCCTCCTTGCCCTTTGGTTTATATTTGTGCCTTGCCAACACACTGCATTCATGAGAAAATCATTAATCTATTAACCTTAGCACACTGATTTAATTTACAAGCTATAGTTAGAACTGGTTCACTGCAGCTGCATCTGTAAAAATGAGTCGAACCAACTTCTGAAAACTTCATGTTAGAAATATGCTAATTGCTCAAGCTGCTCTCTGGCCCATTACAATATCAGATGCATCACAGTGAGGCCTTTCTGAATTAAAAAAAAAGCCATTACCTATTTTAATATTTGCTAGTAAGTGTGCAGTGCCCTGCTAGAGCTGGCATCTTTTATCCCGAGGGGTCATCAGCCTGAACCCATCAATTTGACATATTTGGCTGAAAAAGTCATCTCCATCTCCCATTAGACTATGAAACACATCAAGGCTGTTCTTTCAAAATTAAGGAACAGTTTCTCATCTGTCAATCTGGAAAAGAGACAGAATAATTTGGCTGCCACTTGTATACTAAATTATTATAAGGACAATAATGGTGTCATATAACAACAACAATCACATGATCTTTTGGGCAAGTAAACGGGCTGTGTTGCAAATGTAAGTTACATCATGCAGATTAAAAATATCTACAAAATTAAAATGCTCTGGGCCTAATTCTCTTGCTGTCCCTTGCTAACAAGTACTTTGTCATTAATTCTAAGCAGACAAAGTATACAGTTTCATTCAAATAAAGGTCTGTTCAAGATTTTTGACACTTTGTAATATAGTAAGGACAAAAAGCAATTATCAAGTTAGTTTAATTAGGTTGGGATTGTCACATAATTTTAGAAGTTCTCATTTGATTCTAGTACACAGTGTTAGCAAAATATTTTTTCACCATTCTAGAATGTGATGAAGTAAATAAGAGAAAATATGTTTTACAATGTTTGTGGAAGTAATGGCTTCACTCTCACAGTTTCTCTTTCTTTTGTGAAGCTGAATTGGCCTTCGGTCTTGGGGAAAATCAGAGATGGAGAGATATACTAAAAGTCATTTTGTCAAAATTAATCATACAATATCCCTTAATGATAAGAGGGAAAAGGAGAACATATTAATGAAATTTGGGAAGCTATTTTAGGTTAAAAAATAATAATGATATTTTAAAAGTGAACAGATATTCTATATTTTGAAATAAAAATTGCATATCAAATTTAAAAAGAGAAGCAAGTTTTGTTTTAAAGAGTTATATAACCTAAAAACCCCCACATTTTTCTTTTTTAAACTAACTTTTCTGTTTATCCCCCGAAAGAACTGACAGCTTCCTCAAATTCCCCTTTCAGTTTGAACAGTTTGAACCACATACTCTTTTTTTTTTTTTTCTTTTACTTTGAAGTTACTGGAGACTTTAGCTCCTTTCCTCAGGGTTGCTGAATACCTACCACCAATTCTGATGGCAATTAAGGGCATCCTGTAAGAGCATTACAATGGCAATTCCCCCTTAGGTGTACTATAAATGTTACAACCTTAAAGCCCCCATTCAGCACAGTACTCGAGAGACAGCTTTTTGTAGGCCCACGTGCCCTCTGGTAATAGACTTTAATGTGTCCCGTGTACTCACAAGGATGTATATATACAGTAAAAAATTGGAAGAGAAATTTAGACAGTTCTGTCTCTGCTCATAGCAGCAGGAAGGATGAGAATGTTTCAGGGCTGGCAGAAGAAGCTCAGAGCAGAGAGCAGATAGAGACAGGAGCTGCTTCCCTGGCACTCCATTGCCCCTTGGCAAGCAGGCAATGAAGCTCACAAGAGGATGCTGTAGAAATCTTGTCTTTAGAGATGGGATGTGGGAGCTACCAAGGACCACCCTGTGAAGCATTCTGCTCCTCGTGCATGGTGAGCAGTCTTTGCCATGCTCCTATGGGAAAGATGCCCAATGTCTGAAGAGCAAATGTCGCCTCCTTATCACACAAAGCTGCATGAAGTGTGAAAACCTGGAAGAAGGTCTAATCTATTAAAAAAATGCTGCATATGGCAATTTGGAAGTCGTGTCCTGTTTTTTCTGCTTCATGTGTGTAGTTATATCACTGCAAAATTTCCTTACGTTCCCTATGGAAATAGGTTAATGCAACCAGGCCAACATATTTTTCCTCAGAGCCAGCTCATGTACAACATCTTCCTGGGGAAGATAAATTGACCTGGAATTGTTTCATTAAGGAAGGAGTGACAAATGGAGTATGAATCAATCTGTAATGTACAGTCCACGATCAGGACATTTTCCTGCCTTTGTCTCTCCTCCTCCCACCTCTTCCCTCTTCATCAGAACAGAGTACTCCTTTTGAGGGCTTTATAATTGGGAAGGTTTTGAAAGAAACACTAAATATCCAGTGAATCTGACAATTCTTGCTAATTTCTGCCTGACTTTCCTCCAAAGTCAACAGTTTTAAGTTCTACTCATTTTTTGTTGAATGAAAATGGGAACAAACCAGCCATTTGCTCCTTTACCGAGGTCAAAGCTGAACAGACAGGAGTTGCTGGCATAACTGATTAATCATTGCAAGTCTTGCAGATGACCATAGGTAATCAAAGCAGCTGACTTTGGACACAGTGAAAGCCCATCTGACAACCTGTAACTGATATTTATCTTATTTAATTTATATTTATTTAATGAAAGCAGCATACCCCACTGATGTAAACTTTTTATGTTAAAAACAACCATAAAAATTTGAGTCAGAACATTTTAGTGAAAAGTCAGAGACCAAGAGATCTTGGAGTACGTGATTATTCCTTCCCAATCCCTTGTGTAAGTGGTTATATGAAGCAGTAAGACAACTTAACTGCTAAACTGTTTGTAATTATTTACCAGGACAAGCTTTTAATTTGTACCTAACAAGTCTACCAGCCACAGACCTGCCTCTCGAGCCTTTTGACCGTGTCATAAGAGGATAAGGTGATCTCTGTTTCTTAATGTTGTTGTGCTTGATTTTATGACCTCAATAACTCCTAAAGATTAGGTTTTGGTTTACATTTGAAACATACCCTCTTTTATGGACATGGCACTAAGCGTTTATGGATTTGGCACTAAGACAAACATTAGTTAAAATTAGTCCCCTTAACTAAGACAGTCAGAACTATTTGTCAGAATTTGAAACACTTTCATCAAATACATTCAACAGCATTTTTGCACTGATTTTCTCTGTTCCTGCTATCTCTGTTCCTGACTGTCCTTTTATCCTTCACAAGTTTTGACTCCATTATTCAACTCCAGCTGTTTTTAAAGGAAAAGCAGGCAAAGATAAGGACTGCTTCAATTTTCATGAAAACTGCAGACTGGAGAGAAAAAGGAGAGCAGAGTAGCCCAGCACGGAAGGAAAGGCAGCGAGGACTCAGCATTTTTAGGCTCTGTTCAGCAGCAGTCAGTTCTCTGGCAACCATGAGCTTTCCAGCCATCAGGCACAGAGATCCAGAGGACCTGCAGCTCCCCCTCCCTGTGGGGAGCCACTGAGGGAGGGAGCCTCTGTATGCTGAGGGTGGGATTTAGGGGCCAGAGACACAGATCCAAAAGCAAGAGTGTTTCACTGTCTCTGTTGCTGGCAGAAAACTCATTTCAATGAACATTGACATGCTGAGATAGAAACACTGCCATCATTCTATTGAGGCTGACAAATGTCTATTTCTCATTGAGATGAAAAACCTTGACCTTGTGCTTAAACTAGAGACGATATGATCAAAGTACATGTGATGTCTCCTAGAAATCACCTGGAAACTGGTGAAAGCCTGATATTATTGTAAGAGCTCAAAGAATGTAGCAACACGCTCCTATCCTTATAAAAAGTGTAATAATTTTCCAAACATGGGCAGGGCTCTTCCTTTATGCTCATTCCCACTGTCAATATTTTGTAGCAAAGCAGTCCAACAGGTGATAATTCTTGGAAATGGTAGTTCTCTGTGCTCTGTCTCCTGGCTTATTTGATATGAATTGTATTCAGTTCCATCCAGCTCCTACACCAGTGCTTGCCTAAGGCACTGTCTACTGTGCGTTGCAAGTGGAAATGTCAGGATGTTTAGCATATGCTCTTCAGGGACACAGAGATCTTTCCTGGAGCACAGACGAGATTAATATTATTAATGGAGATATCTGTAGTGGAAACAATCTTCCAAATGCTTTTGAGATTGAGCATATTAAACAAAGAAAATAAAACATATTGAAACACCTTAGAAACTTGCAAGGCAAATAGTAGCTCAGGGCAAAAATATTTCTTATTTCCCAAGGTTTCTTCAATGAATATGCAGATTTCTTTTGCATATTTGCTCTAAAGACAAAGGCCACTTTATTATCTGAAAAGCACTTAACGTATCAGTCCAAGCTGTCTGAACAGAGCTGAGGAATTTTAGCAAAACTTCTTTACCATCTATCATTCATCTGAGCAATTCCAGACAGATTGTGCAATAACTGTTGGGGAAAAAAGGAAAAAAAGGATCGTTTGTGTGTTATTTTTGGACAATTGTCTGGCATCATTTGAAAAATAGCATATTGAACACATTGACAGAGCTAAGCATGAAAAGACCTGCACTGAAGCTGCATACTGAATGTTTTTCAGCGCAGACTTAGATTGTTGTGAGATTCATTAACAGTTTATTGCTAATGTTCCTCTCTCCTAATGCAACACGAATGTCAAGTACCACGTAGGTGGGAGGCTAATAACCAGCCTGACGAGATGTTTGAGTGCTGGAAAGAGTCTGTATGATCTCAGCTGTCTCCACAGGTGCTGCAGGAGGATACTAATAGGCAGCTGGCCGAGATGATAGCTGTGTGTCTCTTCCAACTGGAGCTATTCTTCTCTGTTCTGTTCTGTTCTGTTCTGACACGCCTTCTTGCAAGAAGACTTATTCAGCCTCCACACAGTGTAGTGAATCCTGGAATCTGGTGTGGGAATTTCCTTCCCATCAACCAACAAGCAAACTTACAATGGCTTAAAGAAGCCTAGACTTCTAGAGTCTATAATTAGGGAGAATAAATCCCGAACATTATCGTCAGCACTACTTAACCATCCCTTTCCACAGCTTGTGCTGAGGGCTTAACCTTGCTATGAGTAGTGAGACCTTTTTTTTTTTTTTGCAGAGCTTTCAACATGCCCTGGTCAGAAGGGCTTGATGTCTCCTGTAGGTGTTTAAATGGTGTCTTGCTCTTTGTGTTTTGCCTGTTAAGTTGGAGGCATATATATGGAATGAAACTTACCATGCCAAAACTTGATGCTACTTTGTTCCTAAGTAGCAGAGAACTTCATTTGGTTTAATTTCCTAATAAGGAGTCCTTTTTGTGTTACTGTTCACTTGAATGGCTCTCTGTAGACAGTGCTGACTTTCATGCAACCTAGAAAACTATAATAATTTCCGAGGCTTTTGTTTCTCTTTCAAATCTGGTTGAAACTGGTCAGTGGATCCAAAAGTTCTTGATGAGAAGTGGCAGATGGATGAACAGATGATTAAGCAGACAGATAGACAGCAGGAACACATAAGACTCATTTCATTAGGAAACTGGACTGAAAACAGAAGTAGCAGTGGGTACTTGGATAACATTCATATTTTGGTCACCAATTTAAAAAATGCCATGTTTTTGAAACCATTTCAAAGCCTGTTGATGACATCCTTAGTGGTTTAAACAGCCAAGGAAAAAACAAAGGAACATCGCTGAGACTTTTTCCAGCTCCTTTTTTTTTTTGGTCAGAATGCTACATTTTTATAGTTTGGACTGTATTTTAAACCTTTAGAGCCAGATTCAGCTTGGACAGCCCCGGAAATTTCAATGGAGGATTAATGTGTGTCATTAAGCAAAGAAATATGGTCTAGTAGTTTTCAATAGCAACAAATGCTTGCTATGGTATTTCTCTGACCAACATATTTTTCACTTACTGTAAAGCCTTTGGGCTGCTCCTAAGTGTATGAAATATCCATGCAGGAAAGTTGACAGTGAATTGTGATTTGAGCTGGCTGCTACATTCCTGCAGCAAAGGGCATTCTTGTTCCTAAACATTTTCCTTCCAAACTGATCCAGCAGAAAACCAGCTCACCAAAAGGAAAGCCCCCTCTACAATTTAATATTTACTTATTTACTCATATTTACTGTTTGCTTTAGAAGGTTATTTACTTATTGGCAAATTGATCCAAGTCAGTCTGTAGTCTGACTGTCAGTCGATCCATTAACAGGGAGAGGTTTGCTAGGTGCAGACAGAGAGGGCAAAAAAGCAGGGATGCTCTTTTGGGTGGCTGAAATACATCATAAACCTCCACGCAGGAAAAACAATTTCCCCGGAAGAAAAGCATAAAGAGAAAAACAGCCAATTAAAGTTGGAGACTTCCTTTCTAGAGTGGTCTGAGCAGAGCAGAGAACTCCAGACATTCACAGTCCAATGACTCCTTTGAACTACAGTAGCTGTAAAAGGCCATGGAAAAAGTTGGGCTTGGTATTCTCTGTGTAGGATTATACTGGAATGCGCTAAGAAGTCAGACCCCTCTCTCAGCTGTCGAAATCAGGAGCCTGGGGCAGAGCTGTGCCATCCTTCCTTCAGGGGTGCTGCTCTTCCAGAGCTGCATCAGCAGTGATGGGGCTCTGCAAGCAGCAGCAGTCACTGCTGGCCGTGCTGGCTTGAAGCAGGGCACTGTCCCAACACACAGAGTGGAACTCCACGTGGTTCAAATACAAGGTGGAATTTGCAAAGGCTCTCACTGCTAAACTGCTTCTGCTTCCTTTGAAACTGGTTCTCTCACACATTCCACCTGCTCAGTTGGGCCAATGGTGAAAGTTTTGAAAACTCCATTTTATGAGTATGAGAAACATGATAGAATCAAGCCAGGAACATAATATATAGCCTCTGTCCACCTTCTCTGCTTTCTAACTTCCCAGTTTAATTCACCAGTTGATGCTCCCTAACGGGTTGCAAAAGTCTGCCTTCTCAAGCAGTCATGAGAGAGCCGGCAAATTTCTCACAGAACTTTCATAATATATCAAAACTATTTACTACTGCCTCCAGAGAAGTATGCTTTGGAACAGTCTCATAAGGTCAAGTTATCCCACTGAAACACCTATTAGTATAAAGAGAATGAAAAAAAAAGAAAGAAAGAAAAATGAACAAGCCAACAGCAGTAGCACAGCCCTGGAAAATATGAAGTCATAAGTAGAGTTCAGCCAGAGCAGACTCCCATTAAATTTTGTTTAAGAGCCAAGTTCCACCCTGAGATATGTGTGAGCTGCAGTTTTTTTCAGGGAGAGCTGTGCTGTACTTCATGCCACGGCAAGGCTTGATCACAAATATGTGTCTGTTACAAGAGAGAGGAGTGAAGCCCACTTCCTTTTTGCATTTCTTTGGTTCTGTCCATATAGATGAAATAGAAAAGTTAAAGAAGTGGATAAAACAGGCCACAGTCCCCCAGCTTTACAGGGCCTCTCTGTCAAATTTAATTCTTTCTTCCACAAGACCTGAATGTCTGTCTTTCTAAACCCACTAGGCTACTTTTGTGAGACATGGTTGTCTTTCCCTGTGCCCCTGCTACACCTACGAGTGTCAAACACACAGGCAGGAGCTTTAAAGCTTGTCTTTCTAGCTTGTCTCCTCTTGAGAGTCCCTTTAGGAGACAATCAGCAAGAAGTGCTCCCTAGGAGATGCACATGCTTTATAAAGAAGGATCATACACAGCAGCCTGGCTTTAGCTCTTTAAAACCTTACACTGTATATTTTTGCCTGACAAGTATGAGCTCCACTTAATGTGGAGGGAAGAAGGGGTGGCAGAGATGTTCCCTATCCCAGCTTCATTCCAAGACAGGGGCTAGGCTTACCAGCACCTTTGTACTGTGCTGGGTTGCACAGCTGGCTTCAGACAAAAGCCTTTATCAGTGCTGGGGTGGACAGCTGCTGCACAGCTGGCTGATGGAGGGGACAAAATGATAAAGTCACGGTCACACGCCCCTGGAGGTGCTGGGGTTAGCTGGGAGAACTGGGCAGAGGAGTTCCCTGCTCTCTGCCACCAGCTGTGCATTCAGTAATGCTGAGCTTCAAAGGTTGAATTCTTTCAACTACAAGTTAAAAGAGCTCTCTCAAGAAGAGGGGCAGGCAAGGCTCAGTCCTGCCAAGCGCCGAGTCTGGATGCGAGCAGGAGGTTAAAGTATTTCATATGAGAAACTCTGGTAAATGCAAAAGCTTTTATACCCCAAGGCAACCATTTAAACACTGAATTACTAATTCTGGCTCAAAACTTTCCCCTTTCTCAGTTCCCTTGATGGCTGCCCTGTGCTTTAACTCTCCATTAAGCATCTGCTACTGGCTCTAGCGGGTAAGATGGACCATCAGCTCCATGCCCAGTGCAGCACTTTCATGGGCAGAGATGAAAAAGCTTTTTAAGTCCTGGTTAGTCAAGAAAACCCAGCACCATCAGGATCAAACCCACACTGGCCATCACTTGTCATGGATTCTGTAGCAGATGGGTAGAAGTGACAATGTCCCCAGGGAAGAAAGTCTCTTTTCCTTAATACTGGTGTAACCTAACAGCTGGTGAGGGCCAAGGGAGACACAGGCAGCTCTGGTCATGCCACAACATCACTTTATTGTGCAATGGTAGTGAAACAACGCACAGGGAAAATCGGAACCAAATCCCATTAGCTAGAAGATGGATTGGAAATATTCCAGCAAGGCTGGGGAATGGAAAAGACAGATGTGTGTGGCCCTGGGAGTCTGGAGAGACATGTGACCCTTGGTCACAGCTGACGTGCCATGGCTTTGCTTCTGTTAAGGGACAGAGTTTGTATTTCTTGCTACATCTCCTCTCACCCAGGATATTTTCAGTGGAGCCAGGACTGGGAGGAAATTATCCTCTTAGGGATATGGATGCTCATGTCCACTGACAGCAAACTGGTGCCCTAAAGTGCCAAACAGTGGAAAACAAAATCAATTGCAAAGCTGAACACCCGCATTTATCAGTATTTCCCTTGCAGACTTCCCTCAGCCACTCAAAAGTCCTGGACCTTGCTCTGTGCTGCAGGCAGCAGGGCATGACTGGGGAGGGTTGATCCCCTAGGGTTTGACAGCTTCTTCTCAGGTGTGAGCTATGAAGGAAATCACTTGGGTGGAAAATGGCATTTGCTGTATGTTCCTGTTTCCAAATCTATTTTTCTCATTCAATGAGGAAAATATACCCCTCTCTTCTGGAATAAATCACAGACACAAACTTTAATTGGAGAACATGTGCTTCTCCCCCTCCCACATGTCCCCCCAGTGACTGCTGCAGTTTCATATCTGACAAAAATAGCCATCCAGACCTCCAAAGAGAGGAGCTTGTATTTCTCCCTCTGGCCATCTCCAGCAGCTGCCAGCTCTGCAAGGCCCTGAGACTGCACCACGATCGAGAGGGGGGAAGATTCACCCAGAGATTTGGTACTGAGATCACATAAAAACAGCACAGTGGGAGCAGACGTGGAAGTTATGCTCCCATCTGCTCTGCTACTGGACTCTGGAGAAAACAGGACACAGGATATGCTTCCTGTCTGGGGAAGGCTTGTAGCAGCCTGGGAAAGAAGGCATGACCTTTTCCTTAAAGGAAATGCATGTCATGGAGAGGAACAAGGAGGAAAAGCCCAGGCTGCAATTTTTCTTTAAAACAGTGTCATTCAGCTGTACCTCACCTCGCTTTCTCCCCTGTGTTTAAAGCTGATCTTTACTTATTTAGCAAAGCCACATTTTAAAGAGTTTCATCCCTCTCTGTCGCCCCATTGTTGCTTCAGTCAGTCACGAACCTTCTGACACAAGTCAGACGCACTGAAATGAAAGGTTTCATTCATTGCAAGCAAAAGAAGCCAGAGGAGGTACCTCAAGAGAAGAAGGCTCAGCTCACGCTCTGTTTCCAGCTCACAAATGGTTATGTCCCCAGGATGTAGAGATTAAGCATCTCACACAGAACGTGGGAGGAGGAAGAAGAGTCTTTGTCTGAGATTCACAGATTTTAATGGATTCCAGAAGGGGAAATCTTTTACCCCAGGAGCAACAGCAAAGTTCAGAGAAACGTAAAAGCATTTATCTCCCCAGTTACGTTCCTGCCTGCCAAAAGCAGGAGGGGTGATTTACTCCTCCCTGGTACAAAGAGTCCCTTATGGATCATTAATCCACAGGGAGAATGAGCTCAGGAGCCACATCTTTTCTTAATATGCAAGAATCAGCAGGAAGTTTTCTTTGGGAGCATACAGGATCTGTTTATCTTTATTTGCTTCCCACTACCCCCTGTCTTCAATGGTGTTTCTCTCAAGAGTTCTAGTTACTATTGATAAATCACTTTGCCTTCATTAAAATCTGTGGTGATAGTAGATGAGGCTGCTGTGAGCTAAACTAAGGCATTTGAAGCAGAGCAGTATTAAAAACTTAAGATCTGAAATCAGCAAATTCTGATACAAAGTCCAATGAAATCAATATGAGCAATCTCAAGTTCCAGGATACAAGTATCTCAACAATGATTTCAGCACTGCAATGGCAGCTTGCAATACATAAGGCATTTCCCAAGAAAATGCAGAAACGGGAAGGACACAGAGATGGTTGACTATTTGTTTACAGGCCAGGACCTCAGGTGATCTCAGGTGATGAAGCTTTCTGTTTACAGCTACAGCTGTACAGAAAACATGCACCAAAACTTATGGTAGGAAAGAGGTTAGATCTAGTGGGCACCGCTTGTTAATATTTTCTCATTTCTTTAGGAGTAATAAAAAGAAAAGTAGTCTCATTTTGTCTCACTTTGTGAAAGCACTTGAAAATATTTCTATAATGTCTCAGTTGCTAAGTGAGGAGCATTATAGACTGTGTCTCTCTCTATATATTCACAGTACGCAGATATTTGCAGTATGTCACTGCTCTATGGTGAATGGCATTTTATACTTTTTACCTTGGCAAAAAAGAAGTGCAGCAGAGAATTACATTTCTGTATTCAAGTCTCCCAAGAAGCACTCACTCCATGCTGAGATTTTCCAGGTTCCACCTAAGTCTGGTAAATCCACATCCTTATTACTGTAAATTACTTACAAGATCAGAAATGTGGCTGAAAGGGAAAACCCAAAGCTGACTGGTGTCCTTGAGTTTTGTGCTCTCCTGTGTGTCTGCATGTGCACACAGCATCCTTTATTTTGGCTCTTTGTCACACAGTTAGGCTTTGACAAATTGAAAAGTATTAAGATTAGAACAATCATGTTTACATGTATTACCACCTGCTACTCCATTTCTTCCATGGTGCTTAAATGTTCAGGCATGTGGCTTTGAAACACGGTACCTTTAATGCACTTAAAAACTCTGCTGGATTTCCAGCTTGCTTTGATCTCCACAGTCTAGAAACTATCTCAGAGAATACAAATAAATGTGTTTAGGGGAAAAATATTTTCAAGGAGAAACCCCTAAAGTCCTTCCAGCTTGATATGCATAACCAGTTGATGTCATATTGAAGGTTGATTTTTGCATTTTATCTTCATGCTTCAGGAGGCTGAAATCTCTGTCCAGAATCAGCAACTTGATGAGGTAACTTGGGAAGACAGACGTGGTCAGTGCCACATGAGCACCAAAGTGTCAAATAATTATTTGGTGATTTTTGTTTAGAAAGGAGATGGAAGGAGAGATCATTCTGTCCTGAGAAATTTACAGACTAAACAAAGTAAAAAGGATACACTTTTGCAATGAAGAGTGTATTTTGTCAAGAGGAAATGGGAAGGATGTGAAAGGAAACCTTGCTATTAGTCATAAGTCAGGAGACATTAATTGGAGAGCTGGAAACAGAAGAAAGACTGAGATAACCAAGGCTTTGAAAAAAACCAGCTTCTTTTGAGGGCTGAACAACACCATCTTTTCCATCTCTTGCCACGCCAAGTCACCATGCATCACCACCCTTGTGGTAATGGCTTGGATTTGAAGTAAGTTCAAATTGTCCCCTGCATAGCAAGCAGAAATCAGATCTGGGTTCTTGGGTGAGCATGGGGGATGGTTAACTTGAGGAGCGGTGTTTTGCGCAACCAGATCCATTCAGTTATACAAAAGGTGAGACAGAAGGGTAGTTTTCATTTTTTTAAGGATGTTCATGGGTCCAGTCACACTAACCCATTGCTTGAGCTCTAGGTATGAAGAGTAGACAGCTCTAAGTGGGAGATGGTAAAGTGCCAAAGGCAATCAGCAAGGTTTCAAAAGAATTTATTTCTTCACATTAGGTGTACAGAGCCTTCACGAGAAGGACCTACCAAGCACCCTTTGAATCATATAATCATAGAATGGGTTGGGTTGGAAGGGACCATAAAGACCATCTGTTTCAAACCACACCCCCATGGTCAGTGGCATCTTCCACTTGACCATATTGCTCAAAGCCCCAGCCAACCTGGCCTTCTTCTCCCTGAACTGGTGGTGTTCTTCTTGGCCTTGGTGATGCTAGCAGAAGCTGTTCACTCCACTTGTCAGGACTGGAGCAGGGATAACATCAGTAACAGGAAAAGTGACAGAGTGTTCAGAGCACACTGAGTGGTTTTGAAAAAGAGTGAAAAAACCCCTTTTTTCCCAAAGCAAAGGGGAAGCTGGAACTTGGTTCCCAACTGTAGATTTGTTTCCTGGTGTACCCAGCACTTTATTTGGGGTTTTCTGTAGAGAGAGATACAGCCTCATCCTGTGTATAGCCCCTGTTTCCACCAAGGGCTTAACTGCCATTAGTAACTGGTAGCATAGACTTCTTTAAAAAAAAAAAAATTCCCTATGAGTTCATTGAGGCCAAACTGGATTTTTTATGCAATAGAGACCAAAAATCAAAGGCCATTGACGTAATTATGGAAATTCAAAAGAGACAAACAATAATCATCTCTCCCAGTTGTGTGATCCAGAATGTAAAAAGCATGTCCCAGTTGTAAATAAAAATTGCTATGTGATGACAGGAAAGATTTGGAGAGGGGAGGTGTTGTTTCATAGCAAGCTGTGAAGATGAGAGAGCAAAGAGAAATCAATAGAGAAGACGGAGAGAAAGTGGAAGAGGGGGCAAGTCCCAAAGGAAACAAAGCCTCAGCGCAGATGGTGACAGGGAAAGATCTATGTCTTCCTGTGCTGTTCTTCTCTTCCTTCCCACTGGCAGCACTGTGGAAGGTCCTTGAAAGAAGTGGGGAAATGGCATTTATCAGCTGGGACCTGTGTCTCTTGTATGTTCACATATGACCATTTACTTGTGGGCTAGGAAAGGGACAGACAGGTAGGATCAGGAGGTGAGGAGGATATCTCAACCTGACAGCATAGATAGCAGGTGTGAGAGAGGCCAGAGATACATCAAGGATTTAATTTCCTGCTTGCTTTGTTGGATGGGACTGGAACTGTGCTCATTACACTTGAATGAACCATGGATAGAAAAACAATCTCAGCTGGCTCATGAGTGCTGGTTATAGAAGCCTCAAGAAAGAAAAGACTCGACTGTTTCATAATAAATTGATCAATTCCTAGCCCTAATACATGCTATGAAAATCTTGCAATCAGAATTCAACAATATATCCTAGAAGACAGAAATAAAATATAAAAAATCCAGCATGTCATTTTAAACATCAGGATTTTTGAATATGTATACAAGTTTCCTGAACTCTTGGATGACTACATTTTTATGGTAACTCTTCACAATCCACTATTGTGGATTTTCCCCTCTATTAATTCACGCATGTAATTCTTCAATCACTTGTGTTTAGTGATTTAACACTTTAAGTGGTTTGTGTTCTATTTGTTTTACTTAAGGATTATTTGGTTTATCTACAGTCAGCCATCAACACTTGCTTTTTCATTTCTTCTTGAGTGACAAATTTTTGAAACACCCAATTATCAGACAAGAAGCATCTTGCTTTTGTCTTAGTGAGAACACATTTCAAAGGAAATGAGCTGAACAGCAGAGAAGTTTGCCTACCAAAAAAAAAGTTAAACTGGAATAACAATTCTGTAAAATCTATTCCAGTATAAATTAATCTTCTCAACTGTTTGCGTGGGACACAGAATTACATAATATGATTTAATTGATTCTTGAATAAGTGTTCTGTTTCCAAAGGGGTGTCTTTTTTTTAAAGAATAACTTTAATTTCAGTATGAATATACTAATATGATCAGTGTTTCTAGAAAACTGTCCTAAAGATGCAGCTACGAAATTCTCCCAGCACAAATGAGCTAGAAGAGGGATATAAATCTGAACAAATAGAACCATATAAGTAGTGGAAAGGGTGGTGTGTATAAATATGCGTGTCTTTGTATATGCATGCATACAGATATAGAGTGTATCGTATATACATACACTCTGGGTGTGTATATATGTATGTATAGACACAACTCAAACCCATTTTCTAGGTTTGGTGTTACTAAAAGAGTCTCTGCTTGCAACTCTAAACACCTACACATATGTAAGGATTTGATGTCTGATTCTGCATGGCTGTGATCTTGTCACATATGTTCTTTATGGTGTGGACTGCCTCATAAAACTAGATACTTTAAACATGCAATTCCCAGTAAAATAGGCATTTATCACTCACAATAACAAAGAGCTGTCTCAGGGTGTGTTCAAAAGCCCCCCTGCAACTTACTGATAAAAAGCTTAACGCTGTTTCAAGGCTTATCTGAAGAAGAAAGAGGTAGAGACCCTCATGAAATAACTGACTTTTTTCCCCCTCTTAAGATGAAAAAGGGAGGCAGAGGAAAGGAAAAAAAAATCACTTTAAAACTCCAATGCAGCAGAACAAGTTTAACCCATTGAGATTTTAAGTGAAGTTTTCTGCTTCATCAGGAAGAACCCTGTGGTGAAACATATGTCAGAAGAGAAGAAGATATGAGAAACTGGCTTCCTTTGCATATGAGATGATTAATTAAGAGGAAAATCACTTACCCAGCTGTCTCATTGGTGAAACTACACGTGCAAGGTACATCTGCAATAAGGGAACAGCATAGCACAGGCAATGCATTTGATTTCCATGCTAACATAGCAGAGATAGGAATCTGGTATGAATTAGATCATGCTGACTCTTGGAGAAACAAAGGAGTCCAGACCTTATTTCAGCTACAAATTATGGGCTGCATGTCTGTTGTTATAGCATTGCAGTATCATTACTTGCTGCAGTTGAGTTATCAGTTACAAATAAATTATCCAGAGAAGAGAGGCCTTTCCTCCATTTGTGTTCATAAATTGTTGGCAAACCAAACCTGATTTCTCCAAGTGACACTTTTCTCCATTCTCCAAGTAGTTTTTCAGAATGCTGAGCAGCTGGTGAATTTTTCATCGACTCATTACTGGGGTAATGCTGTCAAATGCATCTGACTTAGGAGATTAAGTAAGTAAAACAGAATTGTCTGCTGCCCCAATACTTGTCCTCCTAAGGTGCTCTTATATTTTTGTCACTATGGCATCTGGGTTTTTCATGCATTTTCTATCACAACTTGTATGTGAAACAAAAAAATTGTAAACAAATTTCCTACTTATGCCAAATGCTGTTTTCAAAAGTTTTCTGGTCTTTCTGTGGGAAACAAACAGGCCAGTTGCTAAATGACTTCTGAGCTATGTTTTTTTCC
This sequence comes from Monarcha castaneiventris obscurior, assembly GCA_026261815.1. Taxonomy (NCBI): domain Eukaryota; kingdom Metazoa; phylum Chordata; class Aves; order Passeriformes; family Monarchidae; genus Monarcha; species Monarcha castaneiventris. Next base: position 8,839,150 of record JAMPIT010000467.1, read on the forward strand.
TGAGCACGCATTAAAAAATTAGGGACTGGGAAGCAAAGAGATGCTGCCCCAGTGGATCTACTGGAATCAAACCAATTCCTACCTCCCCAGCTTTTCCCAGCTAAAAGCTGCCTTCCCAGCAGTGTCTATGGAGAGCAGTCATTTCTCTCCCACCTGTAATCTCTCCTTTTTACCAGCCTTTTGAAGAAGAGGCGACGGTACAGCACCTAGCACAATCAGATTCCTCTATTGGCATGAATTTCTCTATGCTATAGGAATACTAATCCCTCCCCAACAATAGAGACAGGCACTGCACAGAGCACACACACAAACAGACATTCATTAGAGAATGCAGTCGTGAAAGCCTGTTTCACAAAAGACTTTGCTGATTGGACTCAGTCATTTGAGCAGTGATGGATACAGGGTATATTACACAAGAGCCTAGAAAGAAAGGTGCAGCAGTATCAGCAATGAGATGCAGACACTGCATAATTCTGTAATATTAACAGGCTTAAGCACACAACTAGCCATAAACTGGATCTTTAACATCTACTGTGTATGTTTTGTTTTTTTTTAATGATGCCCAGCAAAGCTCAAAATTGCATATTTTAAACCAGCAGACTCCTATTTGGGTCGACATCCTCCCTATTCTCTCCAGCTCAGCAGTTTGCCAACATTTCTGCTGTTAATTACTGAAATTTCAGGTGCATTCTGAGCCTTTCAATTCCCAGTGTTTCACATAAATATGTCAGACAATGAGGGTGTCAGGAGAGCCCTGGGGTATAAAGCCAAATTTTCCAATTCATATGCACAGTGGTGGGAAACAAACATACAAGCAGAGACATTCAATTTACATAAATGCTTGTGGGATATGTTTTGAGATTTCTGTGCTAAAAAGGAGAGGTTATTATAATGGGTAGGTTTCCTTGTGTATAAATGCTCACAGGTTTACCAGTGAAGACCAGATTTTCATAATCAATACCCTCTGTTTCAGTTTATCACTTACTGTCACAGGCAAGCACTTCTGTTGATTAAGGGCAATGAAATCACATATATTGCCAAGGTGTGAATAATACAATTAAAAGCCTACAGAGCTCATTCCAGGCTTTTCACAGGCCCTGTGTGAAAGGCAAGTGCTATTGCTCCAGGAACATGTAAAGGACCAGTTTGCAGCCCCAAAATATATCTCATTATGAGTTAAAGATGGGGCAAGGCTGTTCTCAGAACCACACTCCCCACTCACACCTATAGGTCAGCCTGCCTTTGTCTGAGGCCACCTATGCAAGGTCTCAGCCTCTCTGAGGGCACAGCCCACACATAGGTGACTCATTTTGCCAGAAGCTGTAAGTGTCACTGGGGCAGGTGGAGAAGCTTGGCCTGATGGAGCTGAGACGTCCTGCCTGAAAAACAGAGGCAGGACCAGACTGCTCCCCTGAGCAGGGCAGTGCCTGGGTTGCTGCTGGAGGGTGGCTTTACTTCACACTGTTCCTCACCCTCTTCCTCCCTCTGCAGCTGGGGCATGGCCTGAGGACCAGTCTTGCTTCTTGGTTTCTTTTTGGGCCAGCTCTTCTTCATTGAACACATCACACTGCTTCCCTCTCCACCCAGGAGGAGGACCTTACCTGTTGATGGGTGATGAGGAAGAGAAGCCAAACTGCTCTCCTTAACCACTAACACCTTTGACAGCTGGCATTTGGAGTATAAGAGCCCCCAGATAAACATTCCCAGCCTGCTGGGTACAGATTAAATCCTGTCAATTGCAGAGCACCTTCTCCAAGGGGATGGACACCTCTGACCCATAAAGATGGCTTTGCACGGATCATTGACTTCCCAGGTTGAACCTTTGACCTGGTGACGTTTATTGTCCTAGTCCTTCACCTCATTTGAGCTGTCTTGCTGCCTCAAAATAGGGTCACTGCAGTCTAAAAGAAAGAGGGCAAACGCTGTCAGCTGAATTGAGATTGCCAGACCTGTGGAGCTCCTCAGGTTTCATAGTAACTCAGGCAGCTACTGCTTGTACATCTGAGCAGGAAGCAAATGCATCACAGAGTTACTGTCTCCCTGGCCTCTGTTATGTGTACAGAGAGCCCACCCAGATATTTGGTGGATATCTGAGCTGGGCATGGGAAGTGCCCAAGGTGAGATGGTGGGGCATCCCCATACAGAGGCAGAATACATTTACAGCGATCACAGAGTTGAATATTTAAAATCTGAAACAGTAGTCTGCTCCCCACTGGATTGACAGGATCATACTGCATTTATAGAATGAATAAAAATTTCTTATCAGCCGTGAGTGAATACAAGGAGATAAGCAAAGAACATGAGCAATTAGGTAACTTAACACTGTTCAGTTTACATCAGTTGGCAGCTGCTCTGTGGGCTCACCTGCAGGTATTCAGCAAAGAATTAATATGTTCAGTAAAGTCAAAAGTTTGTGATGATTTTTTAATGCATTTTCACACCCATCTCAAAGATTTTCACTGTGGCTATGAAGCAAATTTGTTCTCCCAATTATTCTGCCTCTCTGGCAAACATCTGCTGTCCATGCTGTGCAGAGCCTGTCAATACACTGAACTTTCAATTGTTTCTTGTCTTGTTTCCTGCAAAAATAGCAGGAATTTTACTAGGAAATAAGACCCTTTTCCCAAAGACCTTCCCTCAAAACCTCAATTGTTGTCAATACACCAAGCTTGCATCATACAGAAATATGGTATTATCAGACTCATCTCTAACTTTTGTTCTTAATCTATAAATTTGATCCATCTAATTAAAAAAAAAAACCAATCCAAAAAACCCCAACAACCAAGACAAGAATATATTGTAACTATTTTTCAGCCAGAATACTTCTTCTAGCTGGATTGCAAGTCATTTATTTTCATGGAGAGTCATATGATCTTAAAATAGTTCAAGTTGAGAATTCCTGTCCACATCTTGGCAAAAAATGAGAGAACCTGATGCATTTGCCTTTTTTCATTATGAACATACAAAAGGCCCCGTGGGGCACTAACTGCTCATCTGGTTTCCCCCTAGGGCCTTCTGTGGGGTCTGACAACCTGGATCTGCCAGGGAAGTGGTTTGTAATGTACTCAGGACTGTATAGCTGGTCCTGGATGTGTCACTTGGCCAAGCCTGTCACTAAGTACAAAAGATTGGCTCTGGACCCTTGTTGATATTTCACAATACACAAGAAGAACCTCAGTGAGTCATGGCCACCCTTGTGGACATGCTTGGAGAGCACAAATAGCAGTAATTTACTCAAGCTCTTACAAACACAACCTCTCAGAATCCTGAATTAGCCTGCCTGTATCTTTCCTGGCTATAACAGAAAACAAGTTGCAATTGAAAACAAGCTATAGTATTCTAAACTGTGGAATGAAGTAGAATAAAATATAAAGGTAACATCTAATCTTTCTTGTTGGTTAGAACTTGCAAAAAGGCCTAAATAGTAACTAGAAACTGCTGGTTGGGATTATAGAGATTCTGCTTGCTGTGTCTTTTTTGCTGGATCAGCCTGCCTCATTCAAAGCTTGGGAAACATTGTCAGTGTCTACAGTCACACAGAACAAATATCCTTACAGCAGTATCTGGATCAAACCCTGAATTGCAGGCTGCTCCCAGCAGTGCTGTCTGTACTTTCTGCCTTCATTATTGATACCATGGTATGATAAAAAATTCTGCTATTGGCAGTTTACTTATTAAAAATAAAACAAACAAACTTTCTTGAATGAAAACAGGAAAGATCACGCTGAAGTCATAGGGGAAAAAAAAAAAGATATATTGCAGCACCAAAAACTCAAGAGTTTTCTCAGTTTATCAAATCATAATCCACACCCTTTCCCTCACCTTTCTTTTCAATACTGTCCCAAAATGAACACTACCATACTGCAGCTGAGCCTCTCACTTGACTGTTCCAGCCAAATTCTCTTAAAATTTACTGAAATATGCGGAGTTATGCAAACAGAGGACTTGCCCTCCTGTACCCTCTCTCGCTGAAAAACTAATTTGCTTGTCCTTAAGCCCATGTTTCTAAATTTCCAGGAGTAGAAACACATTGTGGCTTTAAATATAGACTGCCAGTTTGTGGCTTGCGTCTCATGTTACACACAGACAGCTTGAGACTCTAAACGCGAGTTGGGCAGCACCATTACTATCTTAGAAAAGCGTCAGTACACTTTCAAAATGCTCTATAACTTCATTCCTGAAGGCAGGGGGAGGGAAAAACATTCAAATGAAACTTTTCTAAGCTGGGGCTTAGGCGGAAATGTTACTAACTTTGCTCGGTCCTATTCAGGAGCCAGAGTTTGCAGAGCCTATTTCAGTTCTTCACTCACACACGCGCACACACGAACACAAAGAATTAAGAAAGAAAACAGTTTCTTCACAACTTTTTTCCTTCAAGATTAGTCTCAGGCATTCCTTTTTTTTTTTTTCTCCCCATATGAAATGCATTAGACAATCTTTTCCTTAAGTGACAGACTGATAAATCCACTCTTATTGTAAGGGGGGGGGGGGGGGTAAGGGTACTCACGTGGTTGAGATGTCGCATTGTTTTGGGAACTCATAATTTACGCCTTTGAAAAATGCCTTATTTGTGTTGACAGTCTCTCTTCCCTGCTCAGAACTGACGGCGGGATTGAACAGAACAGCTGGAAGAACCCAGGAAAATGCTCTTCTTGTTCGGGCTCTCCTTGCCTGGCTCCTGACCCCTTTACAACTGGAAAAGGAAACAGCACATGTGTCATTCTCTTTTGCCTGTGTAGCTCACATGAGCGGGGAGGGGCACCCATTTGCAGATAGCAGTAACTGTATTCAAGTTTTGCAAGTTGGATGTATTCCACCCCTTTGCTTTTATTAGCCAGCAACCAGTGGAAAGAAAATGCTCTTTTCATTCTTAGCCAAATCTAGACGCACCTAGTAAATCCACTTCCCAAACCCCTATCCACTGCTGTTGATGTTATTTCTGTTAAGTGCAAAACTTGCTGCTCACTCCCTTTCCTGAAATGTCTACCTACCATTAGTGGGTAAGATTGAAAGTAGGACTTTCAGTTCCCATCCCCCAGCATCCCCCTTAACACTCACAGTCTGACTGATTCTGTCCTTTTAACAGGTGAAAATTGAGGATGACATTTACTGGGTCAGAGTAGTTATGTCAGCATATACCATGAATCTACACTGTGCTCAAAACAAGGAGGAACCTGTGTCTGCAGCACAGGCTGAGGCACAGGTAGCTCCAGTCGTGGCTCTGACACAGGCTTCCTATACCACCTTTGGCAAAATATTTAATCTCTGCCCCAGTTTGCCATGGGTAGGATAAAGATGAGACACCTGGTTTCTTCCTAGTCTTGGTGTTTTTATTTTAATGTGCAGGCAGGTGTTATTTATAAATAAGATGTATTTACTGGTCTGCAGAGGCGAATTTACTCATACTCCACTGCAAGTTTTTCAGCCTGGACTAGGCTGCCAGCTGCCTTGTTTATATAGCTGCCATTTAAAGCTATCTGTTTGGCTGTCTGCATGCTGTACTGCAGTCAGTGGCATGAAGTTCTTGTAAGTGTGCGTACACAGTCAGTCTGTAGTTGACATGGACTAGGATTTCTAGGTCATAAAAGAATGCAAGTAATTTTAATGCATATGCCTTAAACACTAAGAAGAGTGGACAAAGTTTCCATTTTCCTGGTGTCTGTTCTGGAGTCAGGATTAATTAACAGCCTGCCTGTGACAGCAAAAACACAGTAACCATCGGGATGGAAGTGGAAAAAACCAGAGTAATGAAATTCAGGCTGGGACCATCCTGTTTTGCAAAATTGTCACAGGATATTTCTGTGAAATCATCTCAGTGACCTCCTACAAGAAATCAGCGCTGTGAACTTGGCTCACAGTATTTATTTAACAGCTATAGGATGGAAAGAGCAGTAACTTATTTACATGCCAACGGCAAATAACAGCTTGTTTGTGAGCATGGATGCAGTAAACCACTTCGGTCAGCATTTCCACACTCTGGGCTCATGGTAGAGGGCTCTGGAACATTTAGAGCAAAGCAAGGCACAAAACAAAGACAGTGAAATAATAGGAAAAACTCCTGACGTTGCTCCACTGGCTTCAGCTTTATAGCGTGACATTCATTTACACCCAAAAGCTTCTCTATGAAAATACAGATGGACATGTTTTTGATTACTGCTTCTTCTGTGTAAGAAACACAATGTGCACAGGTGAAATTGGGGCTTTCTGTTCTGGGGCAATGAGAATTGTTGTCATGCAAAGTTTTTACATTTAAATCTTTCATCATCCTGATCAAGGACAAGCTGAGGGGGCTTTGAGCAACCTGGTCTAGTGGAAGATGTTGGGAAGGTTGTAACTAGATGATCTTTAAGGTCATCTAACCCAAACTATTGTATAATTCTGTGATCCTTTGATCCCTAAGAAATTTCAGAACTGCTGTTGAGAACTTAGCTGCTGCAGATGAGCTGAAGGATGGTGGTAGTGATGCCTTTATTATATTAGAGCCAGTGGTCTGGACCTTCTTAGGAATTTTGTGGCAAACTACTGAAAACAGCAAGCATGATTTGCTCCTGGTGCGTAACCCCTCTGCATCTGTGCAACACTTCCTGCATTAGTCTGTGTTCTTATTAAAGCTGCTCTCCCATCACCAAAATCACTGGAAGAGTTTTACCCAAGTTTATATAAGAGGATTCTGGCAGAACCAAAGCCACAAGGGAAAGTCCCCTTTAACCCCTTGTTATCTTCTTGGGACTTCTTTCTTTGCTTATTGATAGCCTGGGGTTCCCAGAAATCAGAGAGCCATTTCCCAAGTCTGTTGTTTGCGCTCAAACAGGCCATTAAAGAGACCTGCCTGACCTCTTCCACTCGTCATTAATGGGAAATATGTGATGTTGACAGGGGAAGCACCATGCAGCCCAGCACGCTTCCGGAGGAGCCTGAGACTGGGCACGGAAAAAAAGCATCCCAGTGTCAGCCAACTGGTCCTGGGGGACAGAAGGCACCAAAGGAACCCAGAGAAAAAGATGGGAGTGGAGTACTGATGGGGAAAATATGTGATTAATCATTAATTTTCAATTTGACTGAACTCTCTCCTCATCTTTAAATACAAGTTCCTTCTGGCAAAAAAAAAAAAAGCTCCCCAAAAGGGTTAAAGGGAGAATATAACAGAAGGGTATCTGAAAGCAATTTTTATATAAGGACTGTGGCATTCATACAGGATTCACCACATCTGTGGGATAACACAGGTATGCTAGGAAATGTGTGTGTCAGCTCTGTGGTTTTCATCAGCTGATTACTTGATCTTGAGGCCATGGTGTTCCCATTAACCTACAGAAGAAGTATTGCTTTCCTGCCCTGATGAATACTTTTGCATTTCCAACCTTGGAAAGAGTGTTTTTCTGAGTAAGGAAATGAAAATTCCCTTTTTTTCCTCAGTAGTGCTTTCAGATGTGACAGCACTTTCATGTCCAAGAGTGTTAGCTCAGAAGTGGGACTGCTTTTACCTCTGATACTGCAATTTATCCTACTCCTCCTAAGCACAGCTATGTAATGAATGCATGGTCAGGCCCACATGGTTGTTCTCTTTGATGCTATCTTGCTCCAAGATAAATGATATTTCACAGTCATTCAGGCTTGGCAAGCTGATACAGCATGCTGCAGCTGTTGTTCCCAACAGGAAGGGAGGGTTTGGGCTGCACTCAAAGGAAAATAAATAAATAAAACAGACGAAAGAGGCTCTCTTCAGGAAGTTATGCCTTACAAGAACAGGACATCACACTAGAAATCCCTCTCTCTGATGGATTGTCATGGCAAAACATAATGCAAAATCTGTAATCTCATCCTGTAAAAGCAGTGGCAAGATTGAAAGAGACTGACTTGGAAAGCTATCAGTAATGTCCTTCACAGGGCCCTGCACAGCCTGCAAACTTCAGAGAAGGTGTTTGGGTCCATCACCTGGACGTTTGAGGAGAGGATGTAGCAGCAGTTGTGCCTGGCTGTGAGTTCAAGATGGAACTCATGGCAGTACTAGTGGCCACATTCAGATGAGCCAGTGGTGTGTCCCACTGGGCTGTGTGCCACGGTCACCTGGCCAGCTGGCAGGAAAGGTGGTGTTGGCTTTCTCATCTCCTTTGCTGGCGACACACTTCAGGCTGTCTTAAACATGCCAGGCTGCTGAGCTGTGTGTGGTTGGGTGGAATCCTAGATTTGGAAGACTTTGTGCAGGTCAAGCACAAGCAGCGATTTAGCTGCTAGGCTGAATCCTGAAGGAGGGATTCATCATAGGAAAGCATTTGGCTCTGGACATCCTATGAAGTACTATTTCCTACTGATTATCTTCCTCTCCATCTCTGGAAGGAATAATAGTTTATTTATTTGTTACCCTGTGTGGTGTGTTCTCCCCCCTGACTGATTTCCTTTCTGTTTCCCATTTAATTTTGTGCTGAAAGGGTGAGGAATACTGGCCACAGATGGTGTGGACCATCTCAGGTCTGATGTAATGTCATGGAGAAAGAAACCTTTGTGATGCAAAAGGGATCGATATAGACCTATTACACGGGATGGACTGTGATGCTGGTATAGCTCATGTTTTATGTGGTCCCTATGCAGCCTGTGACTTTAAGTGCAACACGATTGTGAAATCATTGGAGCACAGAGAAGGAATTTTCTGTCTGCATTCATAACACCGAACAAGTTCTTGACCCTCATACAAGGCCAAAAGAGAAAGGTTTACTCTGGAGATAAGAGATCAACTCCCCTTCCTACTTTGTATCCCAGGCATTTGTCTTTATTTTTACCACTCCTCTGACTTTGGCTTGAACCTTCAGAATATATTCCTATCCCTGGAACACATATATCCCCTGCTTTTCCTTACTGCACAATCATTTGCAGTTAAAGGATGTAGTGTCCCCACTTAATCTGTCAGTTTATTTGGGCCAAGCTCTTTTCCATTTGTGTCTGCACTCAGGGGAACCTCCAGTGTCACTACAATGCAAATACTTCTCAAAACATGCCATCTGTCTGTGAAATGGAAATAAAAGGAGACTCTACATCTTCCCTGTAGCCTGGTTCTTGGCTTTGCATGAACTGTGGTAAATTTAATGACACCACGGAGGGAAGATGTGTAAGGTCAAGAGTTCAGTGGGCAGAGGCGCAGAGTCTCTGTAACTCTGTAGTGTCATCATGTCCAAAGATCAGATGGAATGTCTTGGAGCCACTGCCTCCTCTCCAATCTAACGTCCAACACTCTAGACCAGTCAACAGGATGCTGACATGCAGTTTGATAGTGCATACTTGGAACAGTGGTAACATGATCTGGGTAGATGTGGAGAGGGTGAATCATACTATCAGCTCTCACTGAGTTCAAAAAATCAGAGCAGGCTTTGGCACATGGACTTCTCATAACAAAATAACAGAATGATAAGTAAAATAAAGAGAATCATTCTGCAATTTAAAACAAAAGGGAAGACTTGCTTACAAAAAGCAGAATTAAACACTGGAAGTCATAATTCCTGGAGGATCTGGTGTAGTTAGCTCAACTGCAGTTGAACTGCAGTTCAACTTCAGTTCAACTGCAAACCTTTATTCTTCTTTACATAGATATGACTGTGTTACTGTAGCATAATTTCAATAAACTGAGTTTTTTAGTTGCATATTAAAGAATGTCCAAAGGAGGGCAACAAAGGTGGTGAAGGGCCTTGAGGGGAAACCGTGTGAGGAGGGGCTGAGGTCACTTGGTCTGTTCAGCCTGGAGAGCAGCAGACTGAGGGGAGACCTCACTGCATTCCTCATCAGGGGAAGGGGAGGGCTGGCACTGAGCATTCTGTGGTGGCCAGTGACAGGACCTGAGGGCATGGCCTGAAGTTGTGTCAGGAGAAGTTTAGATTGGATATTGGAGAAAGGGTCTTCACCCAGCGGGTTGTTGGGCAGTGGAACAGGCTCCCCATGGAAGAGGTCACGGCACCAACCTGACAGAGCTCAAGGAGCGTTTGGACAGTGCTCTCGGGCACATGGTGTGACTCTTGGGGATGGTGCTGTGCAAGGTCAGGAGCTGGACTCGATGATTCTTTCAACTCAGCATACTCTGTGATTCTGTAATAACTGCAAAGTGGCCAGAAAATTGAAAGTCAAGAGTTCTGATGATTGTGGAGCCTGCTGTGTTTTGTTACCCACGTATTAAATTTTGCTTTCATGGCTATTTAAGTGCAGGTTAAAATCCTCTCAAAGGTTGCTAGTACAACATCTGGCCTGTCCTTGTGTAACATAATGATTGGATCTACTGTACTTTAGTAAGGGCTTCAGCCTCTTTTCAACCCTTTTCTAGCCTGGATGCATCAGGCACGGAGAGGGTGCAGTAATCACACAAGGGCATGGACTTTGCACACATGACGGGAAGTGCAAAGACGTTTATTGAGCAGTGAGAATTCCCTAAATACCAGCACACAACAGGATATAACATCATATAAACAGGAAAGATGTTCACCACAGTGTCCCCCAGTCACCTGGGGTATTGCATAGATATTACCTATTATGGTAGCAGGCAAACAATACTCTATAAGGCCACAAACTACAATTGTCACTTCCCATAGGTCCAACACTGTCCACAAACCCACAGTCCTCTCTCAGTCCATCCCCGGTGACCCGGATGCACTCCCAGGGTCACCTCTGTGCCCAGGAAAGAGGCTCTCTCTCCAGCCCTCAGGGCCTATCTCTCTACCACCACATAGTGCAGCCCAACAGGGTGCACATCCAAAGCAGAGATCTTTCTAATGACAGCGCGAATGCTTTGGCCAAAGCAGTGACTGGGCTACATCCAACAGAGGTGTTGGATAAATGCTTAAAATCCATTCCTGAGTCTGCTTCCCACCTTGCAGCAACACTTAGCCAAACAGACACAGCAAGACTGGCTGATATTTCCGAAAATATAAAACTGACGTGTTTGCTCTTTTAGCTTGCATGTACTGGTCTCTCCAGAGAAAAAGGCATTAGTTTAAGATTACTTTCTTCTATAAGTGCAAGAGCAAAAACTTTGTGCTTCTCTTCTCTTCTGAGATACTTCAGTGCAGTTTAGAGTTTCAACCCACTATCTGAGCACAAAGCTGGCATGTGGTAAAGTCAGTTACACTGAATGAAACTAGGGCTCCATAAGGATGTGTGCAATGACCCCAAGACCTTGTTGCTTAGCACTCCTCCTATCACTGCTTTAAAAATAACTCCTCAAAATTATTAGCCCAAGGAAAGCTTGAACTTCATTTTCCTCATAAGTAATGTGACTTGAGTTGGTTTTATTTTAAAACAGCCTTAAACTCCAATAAGTTTTTCTTTCATTCTTCAACTTGTTTGAGCTATCATGAGGATGTTTGTGTTTACTGACTTAGGTTGCTTAGTTAAAGCAAACTTAGACTTAGATGATTAGTTAAATAACTAGAAGATGCAGTCAGCAGTCCTAATGGAGTTCATTAGAACCCCAGAAATAACTTGGCACTGTGGGGGGGAAGAAAGGGCTTACAAGAGATTAGAACAGACCTTGGTCCTCCCAAGGTCCCTCAGGGTGTGTTCTCCTCTGATTCCTGACTGTAATTCTTGCAAATCCTTAGGCTCTTGGAGATAATTTCCAAAGTGGCAAGTGGTTACCATATCCTGCATGCAGGGCATCAATACTTTTATATTGGTAGTGTTGGTTTTGCCCTTTTTTTTTTTTTTTTGGTTGGTGGCTGTTTTTTGTTTGTTTTGTTTTCTTTTAAATCTTATTTCAAACAATTGCTGAAACACCATTGGTATTGGGAGCCCTGGAGTAAACTTACAGCTACAGTAGAAATAATTTTTCGTTTTCTGCTTACCCCTGCTAAATGGGTGGTTGTAGTTCTCTCAAATAATAAAATATTAATCTTACTGAAGCAAGGTTCCTTAGCCACTGATAATAAGTTTGTTTTACTGGTTTTATACAAGATGTGGGAGAAAAAGAGTTCCCCAAGTGCAATTAAATGCACTAGATGTGGCTATCCTTGAAGTCCACTCTCCACTGAGTCCAGCTGAAAATAGGATATGGTTTTAAAGCCAGCTAATCTGCCGTCCTTTTATTTGTGCTGAGTGAGTTTTTATACAAAAATGGATATAGCTGTCTGCTGCGATGGAAGTAAAAATTTAGAATGGTCTATTCTAATAATAAATTGCATGCTGATAATTTTTCTTACTGCAGTAAAGGCAATTCAGCTGTATCTGATTGGCACTACTTCAAGATTTTTGATGTTCAGCAGGAGAATATACAGCTGCAAGAAACAAAACAAAGCAAAAAAATCTCAAACTGCACATGCTGGGATGGCAACAAGCCCAACTGCAACAGCTCACTCTCACAGCAACTCTGGCACTGGGACACACAATGAATGCTTTTGCTGACGAAATTGCACAATGAGTTTTCTTTTGGTTTAATGCAGAGCCCAAATGTTTCCCTCTGGGTGCAATGTCACAGCCTTCCTTGAACCTTATTTAAATGACATGTATGAATGTGGCTGAAGATTTCAGCTGTCAGTTCTGCAACACTCACACAGATCTACTTTTTATTGTCCCTGTGTTCCTGTTAGACATGGTGGGCATTAAACTGCAAGGGAAATGTGAGATGCTGGAAGAGAGTGTATAGAGATTATTCCTTTCTTGAAGTGAGCTACAACCAAACTCAACTGAGATAAATATATATACTTCAGTATGAAATACACAATGCTTTATTTGGAAATAGTTTTCTTCCTTATTAAATCAAAGAGCTGCCCAGGAAGTTATAAGTCAGAACAATAAACGTAACTACAGGGAAAATCTCTGAATAAGCTAAACATATCTTTTCTCTATGAGGTAGATAAATATGAATTCTGCCTTGTGAAGTCAGGCTGAAAAAATGTTACAGGGAGAGTTCAGGAATGGAATTGGTTTATATCAGGAAGTTTTGAGAAAGAACTTATTTCAGAAATCTTTAGGATCCCTGGATCACGTCAGTTTTTTTCAAACATTGAAATAAGAGCTGGAGTAATGCTGTGTAGCACAGTGCTACACTGCTGATTTGTCTCTGGGAGCTCAAACTTTTACTGAGGAAGCACTGAAGAATGCCCTTATGGCTACCACGATTTAAGAAAACACAACGTTTCCTCTTAATTTTAAGCACATGATTAGGTCTTGTTACAAGTTGAAAGCATGCTGAAAGATTTTTCTGATTACTGAAGGCTTCCTATAAATATTCATATATGGACTCTTCCTCTACAAGATCACCCAAATTAAATTTCCTAATTAGACTCTACGATGAAGCATTCTATTGAAGAAACTTTCTAAAGATAAGGGGTTTGTGTCATTTTATGGAAATTCGATGTTTGAGATATTAGTCACATAATCTATCCTAGTCTTCTGCATACCCTGCAGAGTCAAAGGAGGAGATAGATGTGTCCAGAAGGTGATTCATTCTATGGCTAAAATTAGGTGCAGTGGACTACATCACATTCAATAATTTTCTCTCCCCAAGAAAAAACCAACCCCCTTCTTTGCTGAGATCCAGACATACAGGATGTTGCAGATTTTCTATGAATATTTAAAATTGCTATTTCTATTCTGGTACTGTTTCGTGCTCCTCCCAGAGGCCATTCTGCTTGTACTTAGCAAATACAAATGGGCAGAGTCCCTGTCTTTATGATGTGAAAGTGCTGGTATGCTTTGGAATAGCGGGCAATCAAATCCCCATTTAGTAAGTGTAACTGATTACATGCACTATGTAGCATGAATAAACACTCTGTGTTAATTAACACTCTCTATCAATATTCCACCATTTGAATTTTCACCTGCCACAATCTTCTGCTTTTTTCATTTTTTTAACTTCAAAAGCTAATTCTCAAATGTCCTATGAAATGTCCAACTGTGGTGGGTTAGCCCTGGCTGGACCCCAGATGCCCAGCAAACCTGATCCAGCCCTCCCCTCCTCATCTGGACAGGGGAGAAAAAATATAATGAAAGGTTTGGGGGTCAGATAAGGGCAAGGAGGGATCACTCATCAGTTACTGTCACAGGCAAAACAGACCTGACTTAGGAGAAAAGAATTCATTTCTTGCCAATCAAACCGGAGTAGGATAATAAGGAAGAAACCCAAATCTTAAAACACCTTCTACCCACACCTACCTTCTTCCCAGGACACAACTTTGCTTCTGATTTTCCCCCCCTCTTCCCCACCAGTGGTGCAGGGGGACAGGGAATGGTGGTAGGGGTCAATCCATCACATGCTCTCTCTGCTGCTCCTTCTTCCTCAGGGGGAGGGCTCCTCACACCCTTCCCCTGCTCCAGTGTGCTGTCAGAGGAGAGGCTGCAGGAGCTGGGCCTGTTTAGTCTGGAGAAGAGAAGACTGAGAGGGGATCTCAGCATATCTCATCTCATATAAATATCTCAAAATTGGGTGTCAAGAGGATGGTGCCAGACTCTTTTCAGTGGTGACCAGTGACAGGATGAGGGGCAATGGCCATGAACTCAAACACAAGGAAGAACTTCCTTTCACTGAGGGTGGCAGAGCACTGGCACGGCTGCCCAGGGAGGTTGTGAAGCCTCCCTCTCTGGAGACATTCACAATCCACCTGGATGAGGTGCTGTGTAATTTGCTCTAGGTGACCCTGCCTTGGCAGGGAGGTTGGACTGGATGATCTCCAGAGGTTCCTTCCAGCCCCAGCTACTCTGTGATTCTGTGATTATGTGTTTCTAACAATTCTCTGTACTCTGCCAGGGAGCTGATATTGCAAAATTGCCATTTTCTGGCAGACACCTATTATTTGGATTCCTTAGAGGAACAGAACATCATCTAAAATGTACTGCCAGAAAAGGTTGGAAATGCTGAGTTTTTTGATCACTGGGGAAAAAAAGATTTGAAAACATCTTGCACTGCAAATATTATATATAAAGAGAAATACACTTACAATATTGAGCTGTAAAGGGCTTTTCTCCATTTAGAAGTCACATTAGTTTGACATATATAAAGTAAAAAATTTATGTCAGTATAAAAATTATATCAACATGATCTGTCTCCTTGTAAAATATACAGAAGCACAATGAGAATTAAGTTCATGTCTACTTTACTGTTAACTGATGTCTTTGCTACAGATAGACAGTGATAACTCTTTGCTGAGAAGTCATTCTTCCACTGGGGTCATGGCGTAGTGCTGTGGTTAGCGCTCGTTCTTTGATTTTTCCACTATCAGGCATCTGTTTTGAATAGAGCAGTAACCATTGTGAAGGCAGAATGCTTGCTCTACAGGATTTCCTTGGATTCACATTTGGAGTTTCCCTGAGCCTCACTGCTTCCATGTGGGAACCCAATGAGTGTGAGAGGATCTGATCGCCACATGGACAAACAGAGGTTACCTGCTGAAGGAGAGCATGGGAATACATCTCTGAGACTTTCTAACTTGTCCTTTGGTGTCATTTAATTTTCCTCTGTTGACTGTGCAGGGACTTTAGCTCCCTTTCATATACTGGCTGAAATTCTTGGGTAGGCCATTTGACTCCTTGAAACTAAATAGGTCTTTTTACTTCTACAAAAGCTTCTCATCACCTGTAGTTCTTTGTAAAAAGTCTGCAGTGAACAATCTGTGGCTGACCTCATCTATTCTGGAAACTGGTGGTTTGAGCTAACTTCTGTGGTCCTGTCTACATTTGAAGAACAAGAAGCAGCAGCATGGAAGAGCTTTCTCTTTTCCATCCTTAAAGCATGGAAGAGAGATACCTTAAAGTATATCGGGTTCATGATTCATACAAGGCCAAGGCCTTGCTGCAGTAATGCCTCTGTTTAGCTTACCAGAAGCAAGATCAAGAAGCAATATGTTTATTGCTCACAAGGATCTTCATGGGAAGCAAAAATCATGTGCTGAAAGAGGTTTTGAATCTCGTAAATTTTAATGAATTCTAACAATTGTGCAATTACACTATAACAATGCAAGTGATAAAAAAGAGACAATTTTTTAGCATTCCAGATTTGGAAGGAAATACTGAGAAAAAGGGTGAATTTTTCTATTTCTTGAAATCTTACAGACACCTCCCTGAAAGATTTATGAGTCAAACATAAGTTATTAGTTCAATATCACTCTGTGGCCTGAGTGCCCTTGAAGATATTAATCTGTGGATCAGCCAGTGAGAATCTATGGCCTGTAAAGGGCAGAGCATCCGACAACACAATTGTGATGTCTCTTCTGTCCCTACAGGCCACAGGCAGGCAAAACCATCTGTACTGGCTCACTCCAGAGCTCACTGCTCTAGGATTTTGCTGTAAACCACCCTCTTTGTTCTGCTTTTTTGTGCATATAAGTAGATTTGGGACCTACACATTCAGTCATGAGCACAGAGGGTGCGGGGTGTCACCAAGCAAGCTATCATTGTGACATTTTCAAGCTGCTGGCTGACTGCAAAGTGATATGCAAGCATATACATGAAGCGTATGGGGAGGCAGGAGACATATATCAGACAGCAGCTGACGTATCAGGTCCAGGGCAGCTTCTACTGGGAAAAGAAAATAGATTGCAATTCCAGGCAGTGTCTTAACTCTTCTCTCCTTGCCTCTGAAGATTTTAATTTCTTATATTTGTATAATCCAAGTAATTTATGTCCAAAGTTAGTAATTTTGCTGTATGTTACTTCAGGTCTTAATGCACAATAGCACAGCTTATTTTCAGTTATCTCCCTATAAAAGTGGGACAAACCTGTTGGATTTTCATTCAGTGCTCTGAGCTCAAAAGAGTAACTTCAGATTTATCGCTGTGCAACCAAGAGTGATATTAGGTGTTAGATTTAATATCACCCAAACCTGTGTGAAAGAGACGGCCAAATTCTCTGCTAATGTAAAGCAATAGGGACTCGCAAATAAAAGAGATTCTGACCTGATGTTCAGAATCCTTAGAAACTACCCAGAGAGAACAATTGAATAGGAGGACATATTGTTTTCTACTTTATTCTATGAATTCAGTACTACTTTTCTCAGCTTGAGCCCAAGTCATCAAAGTTTCTCACTGTAGGGTCATTCACTACAGGCTTTCTCTGCTACCCTGCTGTGGATGATGCCACGAGCTCTCTTTGCACCTGCAGTTATGGCTCCTAAACAGGTGGGTGTCCCCAAATTTCATGAAATATTTGTCCTTGCAGTGTAACCTCTTCTTCCCTGGTGCAACAAAATGTGCTCTACCAAAAATCACCTGCTTGTTGTTCCTTTCCCAAAATGTTCTTGAAAGGATGTGGTGTTACCAGCAAATGTTACCCTGACAAAACACATGGGAAACGAGGGGGCCAGGGATGGTTTGGTGCCTGAAAGTAAGAAGTAGGAGATAATCATATGATTTAGTAGAAGGTAAAAAGATAAAAAATAATTGTAGCTGAATTATTTTAGCATGTGAGATTGTAAACAATAAGATGTTATGTAATATTGCAGAAGAAGATGCAAAGGGGAAGAAAAAGGAGTGGGAAAGAAATTATCCTTTTAGAAACAGGAAAAGGAGGAGCAGGGAGAGATCATGACTATTCTGTTCAGTGTAAGAGTGTAATAAAGTAAACCAAGCTACCTCTGAATGAGATGATCTGTCTGTCTCTGTCCCTCAGGGTGTCAGGAAGCAGGGTAGGTGTGCCAATACCATGTGGAGGTCTTCTGGGAAGGAAAGCAGCTCTGACAGAGCTCTGCACTTCTACAGTTGAATTGCTGCTGGACATAGCTCTACTAAATAAACTGGCTTTTCATGACACACCCTCCCCACACAAAGCAGGCCTTTTCTATGTGCTCTGTAAAAGGTCAACCAGGAGGTTCAGACTGGTCTTCCTTCTGAGCACAGTTCAAGGACATGAACCACAAAGGCATCCATCCTCTTGTTTAATGTAATCAGAAATCCAGTTGTGTCTTGGAGACAAATTTATGGATACTCATGCACTGAACCAACTCCCCACTGTCTCAAATACTTCTCAGCAGTGAGAACTGGAGTCCTCCTTCCCTGGGCTGACTCCAAGGAATGCAAAATATACTTCTTTTTTCCCCTCCTCCTTTTTGTTTATAACTTGTGTAGTTCATATTCTGTGTCTGGTCTATCTTGAAAATTGTTGTCACCTCAATTTTCAACACTGTCAGAAATGTTTATCTCATAAGAAGGGCTGGAAAAGCAGTACAATAAAGTAAAATTAAATCACTATAGTAGCTTGGATATTAGTAACAATGTAGGAAAATGAAGCAACAAGAATGACTGAGGAGGTTTTACAGCTCCCCAATGCTTAACACTGTAGCAACTCTTCAAAACAACTGTTATTTCTTTTTCATGTTTGCTTTTAATATCAACTATTTTTTATTTTTTTTCTGGCACCAGATTTCTCCCGTATTATATTAACAATGTATTAGTGTTTCTTCCTTTTATGCTTTATGAAGTTCTCTGGAGTCCCTGGGTTTTCTAATGTCTGAATGCTATTTGTGAGGCATCTGTTTTCAAAGCTGAGGGCACCTGTCCCTAAATTTCCTCATTTTGAATTATATGATGTGCAATTCCACTGAAGTTTCTGGAAGGAACTTGTATCAAAGTGGGTCCATGTGCTCCAGCATGGGGCTGCAGACTCTGCAAACAAATGCTACCCCCTTGGAAAACTCATTGATTTATAATGCAGTTGATGATTTGCCAGTAGACTTCAAAGGTCTGTGTGAATTTCACCCAAAAGGGATTATATCCTTGGGAGACAATGAAGAAAAAGATGGAGACCAATGCTGATGAACTGTCACTGAAAGCCATTTGACAGAAAGGAGGCTTCCAAACCAGCCATATCAATGATGAATCTTAGTATTCGTTCTCCAGACTAGTGCTGGTGGATGTTTTCAGTAGAAAAAGGCTGCTGTGTTGATGCCTGGGCAGGTATTTTATTATTCCTTTATGCAGAGGAACCTGCTATAGTTTTTCATATATAGATATGGCATTTCTTATCTAAGTGTACCGGTAAAAACTGTCTTGGCAGAAAGCTTGAATCACAATTTACCTATTGAGATATCTTTTATTACTCTTTTTCCTATGATGAATATTTTTCATCATTTAAAAACTCTTGTGTCTAGATAATTCTATACCAAACATGGAAATTCCTGTAATTCCTGTCTGTGCAGAAATACCTGAAGGCAAAAGAAATAAATAACAAGATCCCAAATAACTGAAAACTTTGAGGGGAAGATTATGGCAAAAATCCATCATCTTATCTGTGAGGTTTGCTGATACACTAGTCAATTAGGATATAACGTGCAAATAAAGTGAGTGTAATTACACACATTATGCATGCAAAAAATAGTGGCATTTGCACATCAGCCACCCACCTATTTCTCCTACTTTTGTGCATGTGTAGGTCTGACACACCACATTCACAGTGGGACCAAGTCCCAGTTCTGGGACTCTTGTTCTCTCTTGTGGTGTCATAATCTAGAGGCGAGAAGAGAAGCCAGCCTCTCTCAGCACGTTTCATGCAGTTCAACCCCTCTAAGTGCTGACCCCTGATGTAATCTGCCCACTCTTGTCTCACGGGACTGGCTGCAAAGCAGTCATGTCTTCAGTCACATATTTGCACTGTGCTGGCTTAGACCATGCTAACAGCCATTAAAGTTTACAGAAGCAGAAGATTCTGTGCCCCTGAACACTGCAGAATATGCAACCACTTGATATAGAACAATGTTAAGTGTCTGGTCAGAAAGGAAATATTTCAAAACAAAATGTCCCAAAATGACAGGAGTTTTTTTTATGTCTCTTCTGGACTCTCTAAAATGTTGTCCGCTTGATGAAGTAAGATGAGTGCTTGCTGCCTGCTTTCAGGTTGTCCTTGGAAATACGAGACCATCTCACTGTTTTTTCCTGTTTAAAAACAGCAGATCTTTCCTTCCCCTTCTATTTTTGGAGTTGATCCATGAAAGGCAGGACCAACATTTAAGAGGATTCTCAGAGGCAAACCAGCTGGGTCACTCTAAAGAGCTGCACTTTCCCTTAAGGTATCTGAAATGGCAGTGAAATCACCTGGCTGTTCTCTTCCTAAATAGAACATGTTTATTCTCCTGAGCTTTTTGCGGCCTCTCCTCATTTCAGATCACAGTGCTGTTCATCCTCCATCCATTCGTCTGCCAGGGGCTGTTAGTTATTGAGGCCTGGCTCTGTGTTGGATGCTGTTAAAGGTTCTGTATATATGTAACACAAAAATATTGAGTAATATTCATTGATGGAGTTATTGCATTGCTTGCTCAGAGCCCCACTGGTTTCTTTAAAAGAAACTGAGTGGGTTTTCTTAATTGAGGGCTTGTTTTTCATTTTTCTCAAATCTGTCTCCTCACCAGTTTGTTATTCCCCAGCTAGCAAACACCATTTGCAATTTTCTGATATTTTAATTATTTCAACAAGTACACTTAAGGTTTGACTGCTCTGAACTGAGGGTCTGACCCTGTGTATCCTGGCCAAATCTCATTTTTTCCAGAGCTACAATTTACTGTACCAGTCCAGAATCAAGCCCAAGAAAAGCAAGGATAAATAACCATTCCCTTGCTCTCTTTAGATTCTCATGCTGTGTTTAGCAGCAATTATTTCTATGTACTTGCAATGCTTAAATGTTGCATCTTTGGATTTCTACGTACTAAGCCCCTGGTCCTTTTCTCTGCCTTCACTGATCTCATTCACCACCTGCCCATGCACAGTGATGTATTAAATCCTGCTGTAATCCGTGTAAGTCACATCCACTCCCTTGAATTTCCAAGGATGCTGTATTATGCCTTCAAAGACATGTTTTATGTTATTTTCAAGTGATTTACTCTGAAAGTTCCTTGCCTGATAAATGCCTTCCTTTCCTGGTAAAACATTGCTCCAACTTAAGTTAACAACTCAGAAGACTCCCTCGTACAGTAAAGTTAGTCATATGAATTTATAATTAATATTTTGCCCTCTGCGACCCAGTTTTGAAAGTCAGAGTTATCTGACATTATCCAGCTGGGTCTCACCCCTCTGCTGACATTTAGCACAAAAGAGAGGGCTGTTGAGTGCTTAATACATCCTCCAGGGAATGGTGACACTTCCAGGGGCTGTGTTTATTCCCATCAGGTCAGCAAAGAAAAGTAGGACAAGATGTGGCTCGGACACTGTGTTCAGTTTTGGGCCCCTCACTACAAGGAGGACACTCAGGTGTTGGAGCAGGTCCAGAGAAGGGCAGTGAAGCTGAGGAAGGGTCTGGAGCACAAGTCCTGTGAGGAGAGGCTGAGGGAGCTGGGGTTGTTTAGCCTGGAGAAAAGGAGGCTTGGGGCGGACCTTATCTTTCTACAACTCCCTGAAAGGAGATTGTAGCCAGGTGGGCATGAGTCTCTTCTCCAAGTAATATGCAGTAGGAAAGGAGGAAAAGGCCACAAGTCATACCGGGGGAGGTATGAGGTATGACTGGGTATCAGGAATAATTTCTTCGCAGAAAGGGTTGTCACAGAAAGTGGTGCAGCCCCTGTCTCTGAAGGTGTTCAAAACAAGTGTAGATGTGGCAGCTAGAGGCATGACTTACTGGTGGACTTAGCAGTGGTAGGTTAATGGTTGGATTCAGTGGTCTTAAAGGCCTTTTCCAACCTAAAAGGTTGTATGGTTCTATGATAATAACCTGTACACAACTTTTGTTTCTGTTCATGGTCTGCTGTAGATGTGTCATCTCCAAGCTTTCTGCTGCAAATTTTTTTCCAGTTTGGAATATGTGCAATATACCAATCATGTTGATGTTTTTTTGTGACTAGGGGAAAGAAAGTGGTGCTTCCAAGCCGTGATTCATCTAGTCCTTTTGAAACATGTAATTTAGGCTGTGACAGAACACCATTGAGAAATTCCTATTTCTGTACACTGCCTCCAAAGGGAGTCTAGAAAACTTTAGATATGGATGCTAACCCTGAAGACTTTACAAGTTAGATGATGTGCATCTCATCTGTGATGAGACTCTTACCATCTGTGTTTGTATTGCTTGTTGCTTTTTGGCAGTAGATATAATAATGTAGACTGAATCTGCATTAGGTGATGCAGGAGGTGGTCTAAATGTGCTCTGGAAATGTTAGCTAGGATTCACAAGTATATATATATACAAATATATTCGTCACAGTAAGACCACGGTGAATGGCACACAACAATAAAAAAGGGATTTTACTGCATTAGGTGCCTTTGAATAGTCTAGACTTCAGTTCTTTATTGAACTCAGTTTTACTAATATATCTGTACTAGATTTTTTTTTTGTTTCCCTGCTCAAGCAGCATGTCCCTGTAATCGCTGAATGACAAGACAAGGGGAGTCTGGCATGGCTGGACAAATATTTTTGTACATCCAGGAAGAAGGAAATGACTGGGTTCATCATTGGTGGGACAATACTAGGAAACTATTTAAGTTCTTTAATAAGAAAATGCATTTTACCAGGCCCCAGGAAAAACTGGATGCTGCTTTGTGCACTTCGTGTCAGCTGAGCAGCAAAGCACAGGAGCAGGAGAGATGGCGTCCAGCAGACTCGGAGGCAGGCAGTGAGAAACACTGAACAGTCAAAATTTACAGGGAATTTTCCTGTTCCTGTCCTCTGTCCTCAGTTGTGAAAAAAACCCCATGAGAATGGGAAAGGGATGCAGAGGGACTTTGTGAGACAGCAAAAGAAAATGAAGGGAGAGAAGGAGGATTATATGATGAAACTGATATCCAATGGATGTCAACTGAGAGAAAAAGTAGTGATTCAGCGATTCCATCTCCAAAAAGAATAATATTTTGCCTGTAATTCTGCAGGCCTATCACCCAAATCTTTTAACATTTTCATTAATAAACTTCCTAGTGCAATGGAATCTATATTTATTAAAACTGTAGAAGCACTTATAAAGATACCAGAGTTGAAGATAAGATTTCAAACTAATTCTGGTATGTTGGTGACATAGTTGGGAAAAATCTCTAATGAGATAACATAAAAAGAGAAAGAATGAGATGCCAGAACGAGAAAGGAAAAGTCAAGAACACAAAGACAAGATGAGGAATAAGTAATTGTTTTTCAGATTGATGAAGAGTTACAACAATTGAACAAGTAATGTCATATTCATGATGTCACGGGAGAAGCAAAAAAATAAGCAGAAGTATCACCCATAAATTACAGAAAGTTATCTGAGCATTGACAAAGCTTTACATGAACTACAATGCGGAGATTTCTACACTACACTGTAGAAAAGATGTGAAGCAATTGAAGAGCTCAGGGGAGATTGAATGAATGATCATGACTTTAATAAACAGGACCTGTAATAAAATGTTGGTAGAAAAAAATTAGTTGTTTAGGCCAGCCTAGAGAAAATACACCAGACTGCAGAAATAGTCACAAATATACAAATATACAGAAAGATGCTGTTTTTCATAATTGCAGAGCCAAGACAAGAAGTAACAGAAGCAAATGGTGTCAAGGTAGTCACTTGATGATGGCAGCACTCTGTCATGTGAGAGCCTGTATTGTATCAGTCAGTGTTAATGGAGAAGAAAAGGGCTCCTTAGTTCACTGCTTCCATATGTGCTTCCATACCTAAGTTCTGTTCTAAGCATTTTATTGCCTTGGCTTACTTCCGGCCAAAGCAGTATAATAATGGTCATATTCTAACCCATCACCTTGAATGGTAGAGAGAGAAAAAGATAATAACTGGAAAAATTACAGCATGAAGAGAAACCTAAGTAGTCTTAGATCAATACAGAAAAAACATTATTTTCAGCATGTGCATTTTTTCAATTGCATGTTTGTTTAAAAGAAATAATTTCTCTCAGCTGCCCATTTGAAAGTTTAAAAACAACTCCAAACACTTATTCTCAAACTTGGCAGTATCAAAAAGAATTAATTAATTCCCCTTAGTTAATTAATTTGATTTAATGGACTTCAGCATCGCAAGGCAGGGTGGCATACTAGATTAGATTCTCCAGCTATGTTTCAAGTCATAATAATGACAATAACACAAATCCTCTGTTTCTTTTTAAGTACTCATAGAGAGTATTTTAAATCCTTAATTTAAAGTGGGCGTTTCTCTTTCCAGGCTGTAACTTGGATTAGTTTCTTCTGGAGTTTGAGGGGGTGAAACTGGGAACACTCACAAACTGTGCTCAAAATTAAAGCCTGTCTCTGGGACGTGAGGAAGATCATATTAGCATTTGTTTTGAAGAATTTCTTGATGTCAGCAGGAGCTCTGGGGTTTTCTATTTGCATTGAGAAGAAAACACAATGCAACTGAAGTAGAAAGCTTTTTCCCTGGGAAAAACTCTGATTATCTTAGGCCTTGGTATTTAAAAGCACACCAGAATATTTTCCTGCCTTTTTTCGGCTATCTTATCTGTGAATAATTCTGCAATATAAATTTTCAAAATTGTTATTATTAGTATTAGCATTATTATTACTAGCAGTATTGGTATTGCTAGTGTTGCTAGTATTGCTATTATTAGTAGTATTACTTTCTTCCCCTTCTCTTCTTTGTACTTGAACTAGAAGACCTAATTTTTATCATGGTGAGGCCCAAACACTAAGACTCTGAAGCCAGAACACAATAACAGCAGCTGGAATAATTTCCATGGGAAAGGAAAGGAAGGGGTCAGGATGATGTCCTGGGATCCCTAACACTTGCACTGGCTTCTTCCTCTCTTAGATTCCACTGAAAGGAGCTTTGCAATCACTAAGGCAGGAAGGAGATTTTGGAAACCATTGCTTTGCTCCTGATTTCCAGGAAGAGCAAGAGGAAGGATAGAGCAATACCTGGATAACCAGCAAGACAGACAGCCAAAAATGTCCTTACATTTGTCATCTCAACTACTTCCCTGTGCAGCTTTGGGACCCCAGCCTGTACAAGGGCCAAAAGCCCTGGGTGAGAAGATGGGCAGCCATTCTCCCTTCCTAGGGATGCCCTGGGCATCCTGCCCAGCCAAATCCCTGTCTGTATAGGACAACATCCCACTACTGATGGAGCCCCATACAGTCATCTGCTGGAAGACATCCTAAGGGAGATATCACAGTATCTTTGGGTTTTGTTTGCTGTTTTAATATTTCCCCTCAGAAAGAGATAATGGCTTGAAGAATGTAGAAATGTGTGTCCATTTTGGAAAACTATTCCTTTTTCCTTTTCCTTATGCCTAGCTGTGGCCTGGTTCATTACTTCTCTCCACTGCCCATCTGTTTGCTCTTTTCTTTTCACCCTGCTCCACTTCTTTCAATTTCTGATTTCTTATTTTCAAGAAAAATGCAAGAACTTCTTGAATTCACTCAAGCCTCCTTACTTCTTGTTTAAAGTCTCTCAACCCCTCCCAGATCCTGCTATTTTTTCACATTAGAAAACAAACAAAAGGCTTAGCATCCTTCCCCTATCTCTGAGCTAAGGCATCCTGAAAGAGGAAGACTCAGATAAATATCTATTCATCTCCACAACTCCCAGATGCAGCTCAAACAGTCTTCTTTATGGATTAAAGATAAGAAAATATCTGTAAGCAGCATTAAGAACAAGAACTCTGGTCGCCAACATGGGAAGAGATTGCTTAAGCCCTCAGCTTCTGTGGCAAAGACTGATATCTCAGGAGTCAGAATTGTGCTGGGAGAAGCACGTCCCTCTGACACTGTGTCATAGCATAAGATATCCTTCACAGCCCAAAGGCCAGAGACAGAAAATAGACTTGTCTCTGTATTACATGAGAGACTTTCAGGGATGCACGTCGAAGCGCTAAGTAGGTGGGTGACTAACCACTAAGTCTTGTGAGGGGAGATTTCAGTTCTTATGTCCATAGAGTTGAGTCAGCACTGCGTAAACACAGTAGAGGATGTGAAACATTGAACACCACAAGCCCTGATCTCAAGGAGCTGTGTTACAGGAGAGAAAATACATTGAAACAAAAACCGGGTTCTGACACCCTCCTTTTTCTCTTTGCCTTGCTTGGGAGCATTTTCTGTCACAACTATTCAATGCCACAGGTCTCTGCTCTTGGTAACCCTGATTGGGAGGGAAGGTTATCCCCAGTGTCAGGGGCAGATGTTAGTGCTGCTTCACCAAAAGCTCTGTAAATCCATGCTTTGGGACAGAATATGTTGGTTGGGGCTAAACGAACTTTCAAAGATGCAAAAAAAGGAAGTCTAGGGAGGAATGTGGATATAAATGTCCCACTAGGGGACTAAAAGAGAGGTCCTGGAGTCTGAATGACATTCAGCCAACTTGTGTTTTGTTTGCTTTCTTCTGAAATAAAAAATTTAAAAAATGGAGAAAGAAAAAAAAAAGGAAAAAAGTGATCCTTGAGGAGGAAACCCTACCAAGTGAGCAGGACCCCAGGGTAGGATGAGGTAAATGTTCTTCTGAGAGGAGAGGGAGGTACATAAACCATTTTTTTTCTTGTGGTATGAAACTTGACAGTGAAATTGCAATATTGAATTCCCTCTTCATAAGGTTCAGGCTGTTTACTTTCATGTAAAGTTGCCTCTCATGTTATTCCTGTCAGAGGTCAAATCCTGAGAAGTTAAAAGAAGTATGCTATTTTAAAGCCTTTTATATTTCTAGGCAGGCTTGTAAGGCAGGACTGGCTTGCCCACGGAAGAGTCAGTGAAGTGAAAGCTCTTTCACATGTATGAAATGAGTTGGCTCAGGTAGGAATCAAGCACTGCTAGTGCCTGGCAGCTGATGGCCAGTCTATGTGCAATGACCTCCTTGCTCTGACTGCTCTGTGGGGTGAATTAAAGTTGGCAGTTTCAGGCAGCAGAAGGAACAAAGGGGTCAGGTTGGCTGAGCTGTGTTATCTGTGACTCTGGATCTCTGACACTTACCTGAGCGATTGGCCCCTGGCCCCAGGATGTGCTGCTGTTCCCTGGTTCAAAAGACACAGCACAGGCATCATACGAGCAGGCAGCAGCCACTGCCAGCAAGAATCTTAGCCTCAGTTTTGCTTCACGAAACAAGCACAAATCCTTTAACCCCTCTTTGAACATTCTGTGCTTCAGGTTACTGTTCTGGGAGCCACAGGTGGCTTGGGTTTACCTACCACTTCATAAAATATGAGAATCATTTCTGACAGATGATTGATAGTAAAATGCTTAGATTTAGAAGGTAAGCCTCAGCCATGGAAGGCATTTTACCAAGTTATCACATAATTTCACCCCCTGGGCTCAGCTGGAGTATTAGCTGAGAATGGATTGACTTTATACTGAGTCAATCTGCAAATTCTCAGAGCAAACAAAGATTCTGCAGCATTTATATTGTATGCGTGTTTTTCTACAATATATTCAGGGCCTTCAGATACAAGAAGGAAAGACCAGAACTTAATGATTCTCCTTTAAACTGTGAAGGTCCTTTTGTTGTCAATTCATTCTTTTGTGTCAATTAAAGGCAATTTACTTCACCAGCTCGCTTGTGAAACCATTTATTCAGGACAAAACCATAACAAAAAGCACTGAGTAAAAGGCAAATGAAATGACTGTAACACTCCCTCCCAGCTAGAAAGGATACTGGCTTCTGGTCCACATTCCAAACCAGGATACCTTGCAGACAGTACTATCACTCTCACTTTTGTTATGCTGAAGAGATTTTTAAAAAAGACTTTTATTAAATTTCTCTGAGTTTTTCTGTTTTAAAAGCATGATGAATCAGACTACTTCAGAACATTTTTTTAACTTGTTTTTTTAAATCAGTGTTGACTCTAAGATTCCTGTTTGAATGCACAAGTCAGGATTTGTTTGACCTTTTTAACCAATATGCTACTTTGTTCATTATTGCCCTCTTTTCCAAAATAACTGCCAAGTCATCCTGTGAACTCGTTACTTGACCATGTGTTTGTTCATTTAGAGATGAAGGAAGTGGGAAAAGTGAAAACAGTCTCACAGTCTTCCTTGCTAACATCCAGTCTCAAATATTTGTTTTGCTATAAAGTAAATCAAGCATGAAAGGACCAAATTGTTTAAAATTAGTAGCAAAACCCTCAAAAGTCTTGAAAAAATATTTTAAACCTTGATACTTTCCACTGGAAACTGCAAAAACAGGAAAGTGTCCAGCAGTGTGTCACAGTCTAGAGCAGTTGTTGCGTCCATGAAACGAAAACAAAGCAAACCCTTCATCAGCAGCAAGCCAGACTGCAGAAAATTCCCTCTCCACAGACTTATGTTAGTCTTTCTTTTGGCACTGTGGATACCCTGAGAGAAATTATTCAATGAATTAATATTTGAACAAGCCAGAAAAAAAGGCAAGAGAGAATGAAACAAGAAAATAACCTACACAAGCAAACAAAATGTACCTTAATGGGAAAACAAATGTTTGAGTGACTAAATTTGGCTTCTGTGTGAGGTGGGAGCTCTGGGCTCTTGGTGACTTCACAACTCAAATGTCACCTTGTGCCATGGAAAGCAGATGTTCTGTCTCTGGAACCATCCAGGATCTTGTGACTGTCCCAGAAGTGCACATCCAGCCAGCTCACTGTGCTGGATTGACTCTTCACAGAAGAGCTGCTGTTGAGCAAAGTCAAGAAAAAAAAATCCCTCAGAAAAACCCCAATCTTGACAAATATGATTCCTTTCAAGGTATTGCACCACCTTCTACCTTCTCATTTTGAGCACTTTTTAGTGAAGATCTGCCCCCTAATCACGTTAATGCTGCTACTGACCAGAGCCCTTCTGTAGCACAGGGACCATTGGCAACAGAGAAATGCCTAAGAGAAAGGGAGTTCAAGAGATAAAAGAAGGAATTTGAATCCTTTTTTCAGGAGTTGCCTGTACTTCCATCTGAGGCAGATATGCTTGTTCCTGATAACACTTTTCTGACCAGCTTTACCTCATGCTTGTAGAGAAAGGGAAAAACAGACACATAGGGAGCCACCACCTCTTGAAAAAAGTATCACTTCAGGGATAATTAAGTTCCTGAATCAGAGACATGTTCCGACTGAGGCCTTTTCAGAGAACATGCACCCATGCCTTACAAAACCCAGGGAGGAACAGGATTACTAAATCAGAAGTGGTAAAAAATGGTAATCGCCGTAAAAACCTAACACCAAGACCCATTTTCATAGACTCCCAGTGGAAATATTCTGATAGATTTTGATAGAACTGGATTGTTAATATTTATGAAGCCAGGCAAGACCTCCAGATGGAAGCTGCTCTATAAGAAGAAAGCTTTGCTATTAATATTTATTAATCTGAAAGTGTTTATTTAGTTTTTAGGCAATTTTTCCTCTGTCCTTTTCCTAAGCAAACTAACATTAAATCTGTGGGATCTGTGAGTTCTTAGCTTCCTGCTGCTGTCTGTGATGTAAATTGCACTTCAAAGAAAAATGAAAAGAAATAGAGAAAAAAGTTCAGAAAGTCACAATGTGAAGGCTGGAGAGCTGTTTGCAGAGACCATTCCTGGCAAGTACCAAATGTTTGGGCACCACATCGAGCAACACAAGCAAGGTTTTCAAACCTCATGCTGTGGCCTCTGTGAAGTACAAAGTCACAGGGAGAGGGCTGTGCCCACAGGAGCTTCCTCACATGATTATGGATAATTTGGGCATGTTTATGCTGATGGGTGTTCCCAGGTGGTGTTTCAGGGTGGCAAAGATGAACATCATCTTCCTGTCTGGAGTGATGTGGTGATGCTTCAGTGGTGCTGGGACTCAGGGCAGTAATGTGGGGACCATGACTATGTCTACACTGCAGCTTGGGTAGTCTTTGACTCCTGGTTCTGTTTGTGTCCATGTTGGGATGTCCTTCTAGATGAATCCAGGGAATTAAACATATGGAATTTTGTCACTGTGAGCAGCTGGGAGATGGCCAAGGGCTGCATCCAGCAGCCAGGTCTTCAGAACTGTCATAGCCAGTGGTGCTCAGTTCCCTTATTCAAGGGTCTCAATTGTGGTACTAAGTTAAAAAAGAAAAACTGATAAAAATTTTTGTTTTCAACAAAAAAAATGAAAAGAACCAAAATCTATGTAGGCAAATTAAAATTTCCTCTGCACTCATCAGACCTAAACCTAATGAATAGAAAGAATCAATGACATGTGATGCCCATAATCTCACTGATTTGAAAGAAATCACCCTTAAGTGCAACTCAGAGAAGGCTCTTTTTAAAGTTAAACAAAAGGAAACAGAAATGGTATTCTCATAAAAATATTGTTTTGTAAATGGCCATCCTGATTTCAGCCAATGGATTCATATCACTTTTTTATTCTTTTTGGTGAAAAAGAAACAGAATATTATTAGTTCTCCTTTAATCTGTCAATCATATATCTTTTAGTAAGATACAGGGCCTGGAAAAAAAACCAAACATGATTATAGTGAAAAGTAAGCTGATAGTTTATTTCTCCATTGGCATGAATGTGCTTCTTATACCAATATTTTCAATAATTGCCCTTGCTTATACAAGACCCAAGATTCTGGATTTTTGCTAATACAATTAAAATCTTATTCTCCCACAAAAACAAAATAAAACAAAACAATTTTTTTTCCCTTCAGTGAGGTATACATATTAAAACAAATAATTTTCAAAGCAAAAGAGAACAAGGGAAACTCCCCTCATGCACTGAGTCTCCAAGTTAGCACAGTATTATCAGAGACATAAAAAAGCCACTAGCAATTTCCAGCTTCTGACATATAACCCTTTGAATCATATAATCATAAAATGGATTGGGCTGGAAGAGACTTTAAATTTCATCTAGTTCTAAGCCCCCTGCCATGGGCAGGGACACTTTCCACTACACCAGGTTGCCCATAGCCTCATCCAACCTGGCCTTGGACACTGCCAGGGATGGGCATCCACAGCTTCTCTGGGCAATATGTTCCAGTGCCTCATCACCCTCACAGTAAAGAATAACTTCCTAACATCTAAACTAAACCTACTGCCTCCAGCATGGTGTTATCTGAAGGTCTATTCTTCATTCCATCATCCAGGTTCTTCATAACCCAGGCTGTGAGACTCCTGGGGAACCTTGCACAGTATATTCTTCTCTTTTAACAAAAAAATTGGGACTTGCCTTATGGTGTAGTTTTATCACATTTCAATTTATTACAAAGTACAAGTTTTTCTAAAATTTTAGCGACAATTTATTGAAAGGATTACTGATGTAAAGTTGTATTAGGCATATCACTTCTCTCCTGTTTGACGTAATACTTCTCTCCTGTTTGTCTTGCATGGACAGCCCAATACATGTATTCTTTTAATAAGTTATTTAACCTAGCCTTACCAGTTGAGTAATTAATGTTGGAGTTCAAAACCTCTCTTACTAAACGGCAAAATTTTCTGTTAATTCAACAATATAGTGTACTTATTGTCATGCTTAGCAGCTTTTGAAAAGATGATAGTCTTCAATGAATAAAATGGTTTTCAAATTTGAATGAATTTCCCAACTTCAGGTATCCAGGGAGCTAGAAGAATACTCTTTGCTACTACTTTATCTCCTCTGATTCTTAAATCTTTCTGTTCTTACTAGCTGTTTTGTCACCTCCTTCAAGGGTTTTTCCCCATGGGTGTATGTTCTCTTAGGATGAAACAATCCTTAAAATGACTCTGTCAAGTCCAGGTAAGTTCTAGTTCAAAATGAAAAGGCATCTCTCATCTTTATGCTAGGATAGTGTATGTTCCCCATAGCAAAGCTCCTTTCACTTCAGCCCCTGCCTGTCTCTTTAATCTCCACTTGTATCTTCCCCAGGCATGTTCCTTCTAGCCATGATTATCCCCTGAGCAAGTTTCATGCTTCATACTCTATTTTTATGAGGCATCTCCCAATGCATACAATATTCTTACAGAGAATTTGGGCCTAAGGCATCTCTGTCCCCCTTGCATGTGCCTTGGTCCTTGTTATCTAAGCTTTTCAAGGTGGGAACTGCTCATTCTGATTTTCTGAAAATGTAGTTCATTGTCCTGATAATACTGTTTGGGGAAAAATATTAAATTAACTCAGTGATGATGACGCATTTATTCTATTATACTCTTTAGGTGTTGGGAATAGAGACCTTGGGATCACTAAGAGCACATCTTCCATCTCTAATATAATTATGGCTAAGGCTTTAGCTTGTTCTGAAGTAGTTTGGTTTTCTACTTATTTAAAGAAATTCAAGAGAAAAGGCACCTGAGAGAGCAAAAGGACCCCCAAAATGCTTTCAGCTTATGGTCAACTGGTAGAGTCCATCTGGTAGCATAAAATATTTATATTCAGGTAGAAAATCAATGAAGTCAGAAAATGAATCTTCATTTATTATTCTTCACACATGCCAACGCATACATATTTGCTCACTGCAAAAAGCCTTTACCACATGGCTGGATGTTTGCTCTATCACACACATTGGTGGGAAGCAAGCTTCAACTCATGCTGCCTCTGCAGAGAATGCTTTTTCTCAGGGTGGTCTCCTTTTATAATGGCAAAACAGCTGCTCACTGAAGCTGTGGCCCTGAGAGAAGTGTTCAAATCAGGCAGAAAGGTGACATTACACGAAAGCATTTTTAAATCTATTCATTTTATTTATGATGAGTTCTCTTACCCATTCCATGCGCACACACACACTACCCCCTTCCCCCTGACCCAGTTTCCTTCCTTACTCCCCTCTGCACTTGTTTTCAGGGTTTCACAGCTTAGATGTCTTCTTGTGCTGCTCTAATAATTTTGGGAGGTACTGCCTCAATTAAAAAGACTCGAAGCCAGTGGAGGGATTGAAAGGGGCTGTGCAGTTACTGGTGTGGAACACACAGCACTTCTGCTGGATTATTCCCACACATACCACAGGGGCAGCTGTGTGAGCTTTTGGAATGAGACAGCTGTGTGTCACAGAAAAAGTGGTTCAGGCAATGACTATAAGGATTTTTTTTTTCTCCCCTGGAGAATGTAAAAGGGTTGTATCAAACTTTGTATGAATTATGTGTAAGAAGAGCTGTTTCACAGGGCATATGGCTTTGCTTGTGAATCCTTAGTTACATTTTCCCGTACACCATTTATTGTGTGATGTGCTACACATGCTTTGACTGCTTCCATCTTCTCCAAACTTATCTCACACCTACTCTGTTTAGCTGCAAATCTCTATTCAGACACAGGCTTAAGCATATCTTAGGGAGAGCCAGCACTGAGTTAAAATGTGAATACAGAAGTAAAACCTCTGTGTTTTCTTTTTCCTCTGTGCCTGCCGCCACATAGTTCATTTGCTTTTGCAGTGTGTGAATATTGACAGTGTCAAGTGGGGCTCTCTCCAGACAAAACTTCCTAAAATATGTCATAAAGGCATCAGTGTGCTAGCACAGGACACCTGGAATTTGAACTGCTTTTCATACAGACAGGATGCACTGCCTTTTCCATTGTGTGCAGAGCTGGATCAAAAGTTAGGTAAGGCAGGCTGTCACCCAAAGCATGATCTGTGCCTGGGCACTGATTTTGTTGCATGGCAGGGATAAATCAGTTTGCCAAGTGGGAAAACTCGTTCCAGTACAGATTTCCCTTTCCCATGTGCTCAGGGCATTCACCTCAAGAGTTAGGGTTCAGGTCTGTCATTTAACTGAAGTCTGCTGGGAGCTCTTTCTGTGTCCAAAGGGAAGTGAGGATTGTTATGACCACTACCCACACCCAGTCCTGCAACTTATATGATAATTTGCTTTGCCTTGGTCATAATCTGACACGTGTGCTACATGAATCTCTCTGCAAAGTTCTTGAAAGTTTCATGACCTTATACATGGCTACTTAGTATTGTGGACAAGCTTGTTTCTAGCTTTTACTGAAGTTGCAGAAGTGAATAAAAATATACCCATTCCAGGAAACAGATGTTCATATCTTAGTTATTCTGAAAGGAAACTCTTTCACAGGTATAGACCTATGGTTAGAGAGAGAGATGCATTTTTCTCTACCCTTACATCCATTTATTTTATCCAGAAGCAGAGAAACAGCTCTTTAAAAGAAACTGGTTTCAATTATTGTAGCTTTTATAACAATGGATCTTTAACATCTGGTCAGTCCCACAGCACAACATCCTGTTCTGTTTTTTAAAAGAGAGTTGCTGTGTTCACAGTAAATATGCAAGGCCTGCATGTGAAAAAGTCACAGACCTGTAGAGGAGATTATTGTGTAGTATGACCTCTGCTGTAACACAGATCATTGAATTGCCTGGGATTAAGTCCTGTTTAGATGAACAACATTTTAGAAAGGTGGGCTACTGCAGATCTGCCCTAGTCATTGATAGGGTGTTGCAAGGGTCAGTTACTCCCAGGAAGATCTCCAATTTACCAAATAAATCACATTGTAGTTCCCAGCCTATTCCCTTTACTGTTACTAAAATACATATCCCAGTGTCCTGGACTGATATCAGTATCTGTGTGACATTGCTTTTGTATTTAATGATTAGACTGGTTGGCTTCTGAAGGGCTGGAGCACTGTTGAAATAAAAGAGCTGTCTCTGATGAAACAGTTCTGGAAATGGTCCTATTTTGAGACAGCTTTTCAAAGTCTTGCACAGATATCATCATAGATGCCATTTTGGTCTCTTTTTACTCTTTCTAATCTCATGCTTGATGACTCTTAATTTCGTCCAATAATATTCTTAAGGAGTGCTGCAGATGCAAAAAAAATATCCACGAGTTCAAGACTGAATGAGATTTTGGGAGAGGTAACCTTTGGAGAAGTAGACATACAGCATGGAGTCAGAAAATCCCAAAATAAAATAATTGGAGATGGAGAATATATTGGGAAGGAAGTATCACAATTTCTTGCCTTTTTTTTTTTCCTGTCCTGATTTCACATGAATTCAGTGCTGGATTCTGGATAGAGACACCTTGATGCTGAACCAATAAGACGTTTCTTATATCTTTTTCTTGTGGTGGGTGCTGATCCTAGGGATGTAGAGTCTCTTGATAGGTGGGTTTTAAAATTTTTTTTATTTTGAGGATGTGCTACTCTCTTCACTCGTTAGGGTGCCCATTTTCTGTTGCATCTAACACGTTAAACCTTCTGCATCCATCTGTGTTTCATCATCTGCCAAACATGACTTTTTAGTAAACTTGTGAGAAAATAGTTAAGTAAGTGGAACTGGGAAACTGATGATAGAAATACATTTGCTGAGTTACCTGGACTGAAATCACTTGCCAAAAGACATTCCACAATTAGGACAGAATTCAGATTTTTACTGAATTTCAGACTAATAGCTCTGTACAAGCACAGTTCTAGCTCCTTATATGATGACTTCAGTAAGTCACTTAACAGTGGAATGTTTTTACTTCACCAGATTTGGTTAGACACTTAAAAGACTGTCTCCTCCTGACAAAGGTTTCACTTAGTGTGACTCTTGCATTGAGCAGCCTCTATAATGTCATCTGTGCAAATGATTTCATTTTCATTCCAACAGGACTGTAGTAGAACTGTCTGTTCCTCTTGCACTCTTGTATGATTTGCTACCATTACCCTGAGTGCTGTCTTGTCATACGAGGTTATTAGAACGATGGTGCTGTGCAAGGTGGTTAGTTAAAAGATGCATAGATGCAAAAGCTGATAGAAAATTTGCCTAGCTAGTTGGGTAGATGGAACACAAATAAAAGTACATATGATTGTGTGCAGGGTGAAAGGAGGCCACTTATAAGGCAAAACTGACTATCACAAACAAAAATGCATTGAGAATTGGCCATTTGAAACTCATGTCTGTTAGGAAATGGACTTGGATTGAGTTGAGAAAACAATGAGCCATGGCAGTCCTATGCCTTTGGAGACATAGCCAAGTACAAATACTGAGAGGATTGCAGGCTTGATTGGAAGCTTGAATTTATGCAAATTTTCATTTTTTCTTTTTAATAAACACACACAGTGCAGGCAAGCACAGAAACATTTAAATGTAATGCATTAAATACATTTCATGGCATCATCTGATCAAAAGAAAAAGTAGACAAGCAATTATTTTGCATTGCTATTCTAAAGAAGAGTAGACTGGCAATAACAGCTCTTTAGAATATATTTCCTGTGGTAAATGACTGAAGTATTTCATAGACTTATAGAATGGTTTGGGTTGGAAGGGACCTTAAAGACCATCTAGTTCCAACCACCTTGCCATGGGCAGTTATCTTAAAGCACTTTTTGAAAAATCTTGTATTTTAAGAAGTGCCCATTTCAGAACCAAATGAAGGAACTTCAGGAAAATGGTGAACATGTAACCTGCATCATTTCAGTACCAAGAAACACCAAACCCATGGAAATGGTTTTGTACTGTGTGCCTTATCAAAAACATGGTGAAAAATAGCCCTAGCATCATCTTAAAACAAAAATAATGTCATTTGTCTGAGAAAATAGGATAGACTTATGACATTCATGACTTCGTAACAATGAGATCGGCCTGTTATTTTCAAGCAAAGTCACAGGTTTCTTAATAAACTCTGACAGATAAGGAAAACTTAAAGTTTGGCTGTATTACATCGGCTATGATGGAAAGTAACTGTGAGCCACCAAAAGTAAAGGGATCACTTTTTCATTTATCACCTGCAAATCTTGATGAGAAAAAAGAAGTTTTCTAAATCAGAATGGGGAATCCAGGACTTCGTGTCTTTGTAGTAGACCAGAAATTTTCCATAAAGATCTGAACTCAAGTACACCATGTTCTATGTTTTAATTGGTGCTATAAGGGAACTGGAATTTTAATGTGAAAGTACATGATGTGATTCAGAAATTATATTTTGCTCCAAATAAGGTTCAGATATTGAAGTTTCTTAAGGAGGAAAATGTCAGTTCAGGGTAAACTAAATTTTTGCAAATCTATTTTTAGCTTGATACAACACTTTAAGTATGGTGGGGTTTGGGAGGGGTTTCACTTGGTTTTAATTTTGTTTGGTTTGGTGCTTGTTTTTTTGGAAGAAATTTCTATCAACATGGATACATTCCCACCTGATGTTTTTATCTATCTGGATGAACTAACATTCCTGAAGGAAAACATATTATGCAAGATTTATTTCTTGAATATTTGTGGTTTTGGAGCTTGTTTTCTTTCTTCCTTCATCTGTAAAAGATGAACTAACGTAGCCTGAGCATGTGTGTTGAATAAAGGGCAGCAAGGAGCTACCCTATCTTGGAGGAAGAAATGGGAAAGAATTAATCTCAGCAAGTGCCTGTACCTGGTTGAGACTGACACCATTTGCTGAAGTTATTTTCAGACATAGAGTCCACAGTGTCATGGGATAAGTCAGTCATTCAATTGATCTCACAAGGTAAATCACATTTATAATCCCCCCCTTTAGAAAAGTGTCCACAATGTTTTTCTTAACCTCTGGCGCAAAAATATCTAACATATAAAGCACTGTATTATTAAGCAGTGACATGCTGTTTTCAAAAGATATTTGCCAAACACCCTCATTGAATTACTCAATTTATCTCTTCAATGTCAATAACCAAGCAGTGGTTGGAGGTAATAGTGCTGTGGTGACTCAGGAGTAATGGACTTCCGTTCATTATTGCTTTCCCTGGGACACAAGATGTGTGGCTGTCAAAGACACCTTCTGCCCCTGAACCCAGCCTGTGTTATTATAGAGAGTAATGTCATGTAATTCCCTTAAAAATATTATTAGCATCTGTCTTAAAACTGTTATTCCTGAAAGTCAGTTAGCAATCTTGCTAACCTAGTGAGTGGGTGGGAAAAGTCTGCTAATTTACAAGTTTAATTTATTCAAGGCAAGCTTCTATCAATGTGTTAATGGTCCCAAATCATCACGCAGTCTAAAGAGCTCCTTTGGCTCTTCTTTCTCTTTGGAGATTTATTTTCTCCCCATGTGTTTAAAGGGATCAGTTCTGTAATCTCCAAAATTGTTTTATATTAGTTCAAAAAGGACAAACTCTTCTATCTGTGTGTGACAAGATAAGCCCCCAGTCAACCTGTTGGTGTTCTCTTATGTCTCCTGTTGGATCCTGTACTCCTTCAATGCAGGTGGCCAGAACAGCTCCCAAACCTTCCAGACAAGCTCCCCATATCATGCAGTTCAGATTTCCCAGTCCATAATACAAAAATTTTCCCCAATTGCCAGCCAGGATTTGGTCTGAAATTTTGATGCAGTTTGAAATGTTGTCCACGACACCCAGTGTCTCTCTTGTGCTCTGTGATTTCCCAAGCCTGACCTCATGGCCTATAGCCTGTTATCAGTCTCCAAGAGCGTGACCTTGTGCTTTCCACAAGTGACTTTTATCCCAATTTTTCTAGCATTTTCAAGGTCATCCAGCTCTTTCTGTCTACTATTCTGATCATCCTCTATTAATGATGCTTTGCAGTTTAACTAGAGCACTCCCACTTTTGTGTCATGATTCTTAATGAAAATAAGTAATCCTGGAGGAATTCCACTACTGATGTTTCTAGGACAATAGTCCTCATTTTAAGACAATCTGTTGTATCGTCTTTGGTGAGCTACTTGCTCACATCAACTAGTTGAAAAACGTCCAATTTTTTCCGTGCAAGGAGTGCTTCCTGACAGAAACATCTTCTAGCGGATAACAGTAGAATACGAAGGCAAGAAGTAGAGGGATTATTTCTTTCAGTATTTAATGCTTAGTTTTAAAAATACAAGCCACTGTCAAAGTACAACACAGAGGAACCTTGCAGTGTTAGGGGACCTGATGATCAAGCAAATAAAAATCTCTATATTTTGTGTCTACCTAAAGAAAATGAAAAGAATTTGTGATTGTATCTAAAATAAATGTTGGAAGCCTCTGCAATGCAAAACATCAGTTGAAACCAATGTAACTATCAGACAAAATAAAATTCTACTGTGTCTTGTTAGCCTGTCAAGCTAATCCATGCAAATAGTCTTTATGCATAACTGTCTTATTCAGCTATTTGGATGCAATCCATCAAACACTTCTCATCCATTAAATATAATTATATGCTTTGTTGGAATAACCAGATGTTTAGTGCTAAGCTGAACAGATGTCTGTGCTTCATAATGGAAGGTTATAAACCTATTTATGCCAGCAATAAAATACAAGTATTAAAATGATGAAGGAAGAGAGTAGTTCTCACTTCATTTTGGCTAATTGCCAGCAATTCCCTTTCTTTGGATCAACTTAGTAGAGGCACTAAGTTTGCTACAGGGTAAACGTGACACAGGAGTTAGTAAAACTAGGCTGACCTTTTGTAATATGTGTAATGATGACCACTTTGGGTCCCTTAAAAAGACTTAATTAATCTTGCAGTGAGTTTGTTTTCAAAGATTTGGGGCCAGTTTTTTATAGGGCAAAGTAAAAGACACATTTTTAGAATGGTCCCCTTTCACTCCATGAATATCTTTCAGGTGGGGAGTGCAGTCTATACTCTCAGAACAGTCCTTTAAAATGTAACAGTGGGTTTATGGGAACAATTCCCATTGTTCAATGCACCTCCTTCTCTTCTTCCTCAAAATTTGAGATCCAGATTCAAAGCTTTTAAGTGATAATCTACATGTAAAAAATTTTCATTCTGGGCAAAAACTGAGTGATAGTCTGGAATTTGTTGTCTTTCACACAAATATATACAACTTACCTTACTTGCCTGTATTTTATTTCATTTTCAGTGTTTTATCAGCAAGTAGAGCTCTGCTGAAAACAAAATTTCCAAGTAGAACTCTTCTGGAAACGTGAGTATGAGAGTTTTTAAGGTGGTACAAGAGCTCTAGGCCTCATTTCCACAGGAGTTCGTCTGCTATGATGTGCCTGTGGTCTAGTACGCCACTTAAATGCTTATGCACATACATACTTTAACAGAATCCACATTACAGAAATTTATTTCTGTAATGAACACACACACAATGAGCCTTTTTGTTTCAAATAACTTTGATGATCTAGGTAATTTATTCCTTTAATTTCTGAGCATTTCAGGAGTATGATATAATCCTGAAATATATATATTTCTTCAACAGAAAAAAAGTTAACTGGGACAAGTCAATGATTAGTACATCTGGTTTCTTGAGTCAAAGCAATTCAGGATAAATGGTGTCAGGAAGAATGATTCATAGATGGGGGACCTTAGAGCAGAAAAAAAGTCTAGGAGCCCAAAGAGGAGGAGAGATGGAAAGGACACCTTTTTCTGTGGAAGAGTGATAAGAAATCCTCAGGCAGTAACAGTACATAG
Source organism: Monarcha castaneiventris obscurior (assembly GCA_026261815.1). Lineage (NCBI taxonomy): Eukaryota > Metazoa > Chordata > Aves > Passeriformes > Monarchidae > Monarcha > Monarcha castaneiventris. The sequence continues at coordinate 8,879,149 of JAMPIT010000467.1, forward strand.
AGGAGACATGAGGGAGCAGTTAACTCTGCTGACTTTCAGATGAAAATTCTCAGGGAGGTAAACTGTGCTAGCATTTAGACCAAGGAAAGGATAATTCCTTCTTCTGGGGCAGAAAGGGAAGTTATCCAACAGAAGGAGTTGTGAATAGCAGTGGAGGGAGCAGGTGCTCATTGACTAGACATCTGTCTGCCTGATTGGGGTTTATCTGTTTTACAAAGTGGGATTCCTCTGGGGTTAGTGAGGACCAAAATTACTCAGAAGCAGATAAAGAAGGAAATATGAAATTGGTCAAAACACAGTTATGAGCAAAGAATTAGACAGGAATCTGAAGGAAAAGACCATAGTCTTGTGAAAAAGTCTCACCAGAGACTCAGAAACAGGGAAGATGTAGTTCCTTACAGGGCACAGATAGTGTGGGTCAGGCCTTGGTTCAACAAGAAGGAAGTTTTTAGGACAGTGAAAAAAATGTCACTTTCCTTTACTGTTATGGGAAATTGCTTTGAAAAGTCACATGACATTACTTCTGTTACCTGACCCGATGAACTTTGCAAGATTTCTGGAATCAATTTTTCCTTAATAGTCTTCCCTGTGAATTTGAAGAAAAAAACCCCTTTCTTCATGTTCATAAAATATTATCAATTCCAGTTATGCACCCTGAAAATGTGGTTACAACAGCACTGGGCAACTAAGCTAAAATTTGGATGCAGGGCCTTTATATCCATTTCTTTTCCACAGAACACATCCCATCCTCTGACAGAGCCTGAAGAATAAATAGACCCTTTTTAAACGTCATGAAGGAGACAGCTTGTCATTGCATGTTAGCTGACTCATTAAGATTTCTATTTCAGTGATCATCTAGGCTGATGGAGGGCCATTGAGCTGTTAAGATAATCTCACTCTAATGTCTGCAAACACAAGTTGTATCTGAAAAGCTTTCACGTGGTTTACAATTATTGAGTCATATTTTTTACTTCTTCTGAATACAATGATGAAATGTTATTTCCAAAATGGCAAAACAGTTTGAGATTAAATTATTGAACAGCAGCTATTACCTTTGTATTTGTCTTCAGCTATTGGCAATCCTGTTTGAGCAGCTCTGGCCTGAGTCTTTCTTTGGGTGCTGGATTCCCAGCCTCTTTGACATTCTCTTTGTTTTCATTACTCAGCACTGGGTAATGCTGATATAAAAAGGAGGGCAGTCTTGTGACAAAGAAGTTGGGTTTCTTTCTGGTCTGTGACATGGATCATCTGAGAGATATTAGATAAATCATATTAATTTTTTCTTAGTCTTGATTTATTAGAAGAAATAGAGAGACATTGCTGCTCAATTTTAATTATTATTTTTCCATTTTATTCACTGCATCCTAACAGTGGGAAATAAAAGCCCATTGGCATAAATGTTCGACAATCAGGACTTCACCATTTGTAAACACTGGAACTTAATTTCTTGGTTTTCTTTGCTACTGAATATTTCAGGTTGACATTTTGCAGGTGGCCAAAGTCATGAGGAATAGAATACATTTTCACCTTTTAATAAAAGTTGAAGTTGTCTGATTAGAATATGGTTTCTGCAAATGAGCTCCAAAAAATTTTGTTGAAGGTTGCAAGTCTCAAGGTAAAAATCAGGAGAGATGAGAGCTATGGGAGCACCTTGTTTTGTCTTGAACTGATGCTGTCAAGAACAAAGAAAATATTTTGCTATGAATAAACCACATATTATATTAAAATCCAAATATCTCCTTTATTAATCTGGACCAAATAACACTCCTGATATAAATTAATTGATATATTTCACTGAAATATGTGAAATAATGCTGAGGTTTATATCTGCATTTTTAATCATACATGGCAATCAATTAATGATCATGCTTCCCAGGGATTCTCTGCCAGAGGAATGGGATTAACCAAGGGATTAAATTATCCCTTCTGTTCAGTTTGATTTCATATGGCACCATGATAAATGGCTCCTACTACTTGTGATAACAATACTGTGCACACATTTATTTTTTCTTGTTTACTTAATAATTAAATGCCACCCACAGGGACAATATGTGGGCTTGTTTATAAAACCTTCAGTAATCAATTATTGTTTCCCACCTGACACTAAGAAGAAATAATTCCAATCACTGTTATGACAACTCTTTTCTAACTCTCTCACAGTAAAGCCCTGCATGGCTTTTGACACTCATCAGCCCAAAGCCCTGGAATATGAAGGTTGAGCAGTTGTGGTGCTTTCTGCTCTATATTTAGGAAACTTGCCTCAAGATAGGCAAGCTGGCTTGCTTGGAGCAATTCACCAGCGGCAGCACAGAGTGCCATTGGGCAAATAGCTGGGAAATAAGATTTTAGGAGTAGTTTGGGCATCTTAGCACTATTTCATAGTGTGTAAGAAGCACCTGACCAAGTTTCCTAAGAGATGCAGCAAAATTCTTACCTTTATCAAAACAGATGTACAGTCCTCTGTGAAATGCAGGAAAGGATGGGCAAGAAATAGCAGTGTAAGTGTTTTCCACACACTGCTTAAAACCCACACTGCTTCTGTGATCAGATAGTTAATTTTGTGTTAGATGGCTTATTCAATCTTCTTGTTTTTTGTAAAGGCACAAAAGACCAAAGAGCAAAATATTAATTTACTGAACTACTTAAATATTAATATAGTCAGTCAAATGAGTAACCTCTCATGAGGCTGAGTGCTACCTTCCACACCATCACTAACCTGAAATCCTCAATGCTCTCCAGGCTTGGAGGGACTGGGCTACTCAGCCAGGTGAATGCATGGTGTAGATCAGCAGCAAACTCAGGACCTCCTTCATTGAATTGAAGACTTTTGTGTATTTCTAGGAAACAGAGGCTCTTAGCTTGTTGTTTCTCTGACATTCCAGGTGCCATTGCCATATTAGTGGATTTCAGGTGGAAAAAGGGGAAGCAGTAGCACACCTGGCTGAGGATAATGAAATGAAGTTCACCTTAGACAGATCATGTACAATCACTGGCAAGCCTGACCAGAAGACTCATCATCTCCAGGTTTGGTCAAGATGGACATAGTGAATGATGGAGGCTTTGGATTCCTAACCCCAGCATTGTTCAACCCAGCCTTAGCCTTTTACAGTTACTTCAGCTTTACTTATTTGCTCCACACTGCGCATTGCCACTCTAGACAGGGAGGCAATTCCAAAGAAAAAGGAATGCCAGTTTCTGCTTTTATGCATTATAACAGAGAGATGTAAAAGTTCAGATCTCCAAGACTCAAATTTTGTGTCTTTGAATCTAGATTTCAGGTAGGCTTTTTTCTTCTAAACCCTGCACATATATTCGTTGGAAATGCTGTCAAGTATAGCAAATTTAAGTCTTTGGGCTGTCCTCAATTCTCGATCCAATCCATACCCTGCTAGAAGTGGGGAGAAAAAGCAATGTGATAGAATCCTCCTAAACACCTATACAGCAGGGACATAAACTCAGCTTTATTAGAGGTCACTTTTGTACCAGAGGTAGACAGAATAAATTTGATTGCACCATAAAAATACAGATCTTTTTGGCTGCATTTCGAGAAGAATCTTGTTTCCCAGTCTCCTTTTGGGAAATGGTATTTGCTATAAGAACTCCACCAGACAGGCATTGATCAGTCCATTCAGGCAGCAGAGATTAAGGCTGGCCAATATCTTAACTGTAGAACAGGTTATTTCATTCATACAACTCGTTGCCAAAATAATTTGTTATAACATTGGGCTAATTTGTTCTCTCTGTGTCTTTCTCCTCTCCCTCTCTTCCCCTCAAAGACTGGAATAAGCTTAGGAAGACCTGAAGGCAGATGTTATTTCAAGTTTGTTATCCTTCATTCTGGTGATCTTTTATTTTTCCCCTAACCAAGAAGTTTAGTAAATAGACCAATATCTATTTAATCCTTAAATTAAATTCAGAAAAAGGCCACTGAAAGCCCACCATGCTGTAGGAAATGATGTGGCAGCGTGATTGTTTGCATTGGTCCTGCTCATTGTTCCATTCAGTGTCCAGAGCTGCCATGTCACCAGCTCCCCCTTTCCAGGAAAGGTGACACCAACCTAGGGCCATGAAACCTAAAACTACATTATGCCCCCTTCCTTCTGCCTCTGAGAATACTGGTTATAGCAGCAGATATCCTGCAAATACCCATCACTCTTCCAGTGGTACCAACCATGTGTTAAGGCACTCATGAGCACAAGCAAAAAAGACACAGTGAAGCAAAAAAGACACGCTGGTCCAGTGGATGCACTCCACAGGAGCTGTGAATATATAGGTGCTATAGAACTGTGAATTGTTCTAGGGACGTCAACAGGGTGTGACATGAAAGTAGCTGCTCATTGATGAGGCTATGAGTTTCCTTGTCTAGTTGTTGGGTTCTAGAATAGAAGTCAGAATTGCAATTTTGCCTCTACAGGTAGAGTGGCAAGGGCTACTCTAGGAGCAGTTCTGGCTGAGCTTGAGGCATAGAATAACTGAAGTTTTGTCATCATCAAAGGCAGGTACCCTTCCTGTGACTGGGTCTATCTGCACAATATGACATGGAGAACAGATAAGGAGAACTTCCAGTCTAAACTGGGACATGACATTTCTGAAGTTCAAACAACACTGGTTTGCAATAGCTCTGCTGGTTGAAAAAGAAGTGAGGAGGGAAACTGGTTTTCATTAACTTAAAAATATTTTTAGAGAGTGATTTTTATCAAACAAAAAAGAGATATGTCATTGTGGGTCTAAATGCAACATGTATATTAAATTGATGAGGTTCTGTACCACTTTTTAGTTTATTTTTAACCTTGTCCTCTTGTTTGTTTCCTTGTCTGGTTTTGCAGTTAAAAATTTAGTTTAGGAAGTTGTGAAGGACTTTGAACCTCCCTTTTCCCCCCTTTTAGTATCCAGGGTGAGACCAGATCTTTAAATATTTTATCTGAAATTATTTTTCTTCAGTAAAAGTTTCTATCTTAAAAAATAAAATGAAATAATTGCAGAAGAGAAAATAAGATTTCTCTAGTTTTGTAGAAAAGAATTAAATAAAATGAGTGCCATCTACTGGTTGTGAGTTTTAACCTGTAGATTCCTTAATCTCCCATGCACTTTGGCATTGCTGTGCTTGCCTCATATTAGAACTCATCTTTATGCAAGAAAGATAATAAAATACTTCATCTTTCCACTGTCTCATGCTTCTGGATGAGCAAGAGACGTTCCGTCGTAGTCTTAAATTATAACTAAAGACACTTTATAATTAAGAAGGTGCCATTAATCAAATCAGCCAGCAGTAGCTCAGTGTTTTAATTATACACAAATATTGTATTTAGTCTCTTCCTTTTGGTTATTAATCACCTCCATCCACTAGACTGCTGTCTGTTTATTATTTATTAAATCCTACTGAAGACTTGTTATATTTTTTATGAGTAAAAAAAGGGTGTCTTCAGAATTAATATCGACATTGCTTTTTTAACCGTAAAGCAGAAAGTCATATTTATATTTATAACTGGATTATGTGTACTGTGCTCTTAGCTGTATACCCATTTGCCTGTAGGAATAATTTCCATTTATTATTTATAGTGACTTTTGATAATTCTACTTTTTCTTCCACACTTAGAGTGCACCCACACTAAATGGGATTTTTAATGGATTATTCACCTTTCCCTTAGGTAACAAAGTTAACTTTCAGGCATAAGGCAGCAGACAATAATAGACTTTAAAATTACCGAATCAACAAGATGCAACTTTACTCTTATAAACCTGCAGTTCTAAATTACACAAGGTTGTCAAATCCATTCAAAATTAGCATGAATCAAGAACTCAATACTGGTTTTAAACAATGAATAATATTGTTTTTCTTACTAAGAAAGCAAAACAGAGATTAAAAATTCCAGGTTTTCAAAAGTTATCAGGTTTCAAATTTATCTCTCATTTTAATTTTGGTAAGCCTTTGACCTTTCCAAACAGGTAGTTTTTGGGTAAATAAAATCAAATGATATGATTCCTAGAATCTGAATTGTGCAGGATTTAGTCCTCACCAAGAAGACTGAGATTTCAACCTGAATATGTTCAGATGTCAGCTCCACAATGCAGTTGAACATGCTGAGGCTGGTCGTGCAGGCTGCCCTTTGAAATGAAATTTGCATTTCGGGAAACCACTGATGTCTGGGCTAATTTCTGTTTCTAACATTTTTCTTTCCAGTAGGATATTCCAAACCCTTCAGATGTGCCCAGCTATTAAAAAATAATAATTGTGGTGATATTGTTGTCAAATCTGGAACTATGACCCAGCACTATGTGAAAATGAAACCTTGGTGTTATGTTATCTTTCTAATGTCAAAAGTCATGAGCTTTTCAGGATGCTCATAGGAATTCTGGACACCTCACTGATCATGGAACAGCAATTTGAAAAATATAAACAGGCATAAAAACAGAAAGGCATTTTAGTCAGAAAGCAAAAGTCTGGAGACACCTGCTAGGAAAGAATGAAGCCATTACCTCTTTCTCCCCCACAGTGAACCAGGGTATACCTGCTTTGTACTCGTTGATTATATGTTTCTCATGTTGTATAATTCCCAGCTTCACTTATTCATTCATTCATTCATTCTAGTTTTGAAGAGCCTTAAAAAAATTACAAAATAAATATAAACAGAATTACAAAAGACAGATCTAAGCAGAGAAAAAAAAAATATCAGCATTTATTCTCACAGATTATTTGGAGGGCTAGGAACAATTAATGTTTTCTTGTTTATCGCCTTTAAATATCCAGCTTTCTGCCTGGACTCAACTAACCTTCCTCCATATTTAGTACAGGGAAAGAGGAAAAAAAGAGAGGAAACCTTGGGAAATCTGTTGTCCCTGAAGGTACTGCTCTTGATAAGGCTTCCTATTCTCTCCTCAGTAGCTGGGTCACAGACAAAGATGTCCAGCAGCACTTTTCATAGCCAGAAAAGGTGTTTGGCTGGGCCCTGTCTCTGGGTTTGCAAAAGGAAAAATGATGGAGTGGGACAGGACAGAATTGGATCTCTTGGGGTCACAGGTGGCACATGTCCCTGTCCTAAGTCTTTAGTATCCTTTAAGATAACAATTGCTGCCACAAAGGAGTGGAAAGCAAACAATTTGTTTGCAGCAATTCTCTTGTGACCCCATGGACTGATTGACAGCTTTATTTACAAATTGTGCCATTTGGCCTTGGCCTTTTGACAACTTCTTTCACAAAGGGTAGCTCATGCCTGAAGGAAAGTCATTGAAATACTTCTTTTGATGGCAAGATAATGATTCAGTCATTTTTTTTGTGTGTGCTTGAAGGGTACGGTTGGACAGATCAATGCAAGAGGAGAGCTTAAATGCCACAGACATTGTGGGGCAACACTGTCATAAAGCTCAAGTTTTAAAAGATTTGTAATGAACTGGGTTTCTGAAATACACCATGAAAATATCTTTTAATTAAGTACCATGCCCTTTTCCTCCTCATTTGATCTCATCACTATCAACAGTAACCTATACTGTCTTAAGGATGGTTCCATAGACATGTTGATTTAATTTCAGCTAGTTTTAGTCTTCCTAAAAATAGGCATTAATTTAAGATGGCCGTCAGAGGGAATGGATATCCCCCTTCAAAGACGCCTCCCAAACACCTTAGGACAGGATAAATTATTGCTTGTGTCCATCTCATTTAGAAGGAGTCAGTGGCACTTGCCCTATTTCCAACAGCCATCAAGAGTTCTTAGCAGTCACAATCTTCACTATGAAATCCTTTATATTTATCCTGCCAGTGGCAGACTAGACCTGCCCTGCTCTATGCAGACTGTTTCATTTCTTTGCTCTCTTCTTGTTGATGGCAGTACAAAGGCAAAGCTACCTGGACTAATTTGCAAAACTATTGCTGAGACTTCAGATTTAATTTCTGTTTTTCAGAACAACTTCTCCAGAGTCCATCAGTCTCTTATATTTGTAAGATTTATCTGCAGTTCCATTAAGGGTTCAGTTTTACAAAGTTTTGGGGGGTTGTTTACCAATTTTTAAATTTAAAAAACACTTCTATAGCTTGCATAATAGTAATCCCATTATTTAAAATCCTTTCAATCTCTAGATCTTTTCTTAGCTCCTTATTTATGCTGATAGCTACTAGTGATAGGGTGAAGAAAATGTGTATGAAAAACTAACATGAATATCTTGGCTTAGAACATACCTAGTCTGAGTTTTCAGGAAACAAAGGGTAGAAAACACCTCCAGTACACTGTGAAGTGCTTCACATATACTGTTGCAAATAAACCTTTAAAAATGTGTGGTCACAGCTTTTCCAAAAGCCTCATCTTCAATGCAAAGTGAGTTGGTGCAATTTTGAATGATTGACCCAGAGTCTACAGTGTTATACTGGGCAGGAAGAGCCTGTGTAATTTAACACAGACCCAGAGATGCCTCCCTCACAGGCCAGCACTCATTAAGAGTGTAGGACAGGGAAGCCTGTGTGCAGTAGTGGACATGACACAGAGGAGTTTGATGAAGAGTGGCCTAAGGTAGCAGACCCCCAGCTGGCTCAAGAACTACAGAAAGAATAGCTGATGGACAGAGGTGCCCTACTGAAGTGGCCACTGTGCTGTTGGGGCTGGGTTCATGTTTGTCTTCACCTCTAAACCACAGCTTCTGGTCACATGAGCTGATTGAGCAGGAGCTGGAAGGTGTGCAACTCTCATTTGTCATCCATCTACTTATGGGAACAGAAATAACGCTGTGCTCTCTTAGAGCCCCTCACACATGTACACAGTCCAGGGCAGTCAGTCAGTCCTGAAATTCACTTTGAATCCCCAAATAAAACTAACAAGTAAATGAACCCCCAAAACCTCAGCAGGTACATGCATCATAATGGATAATAGCTTGCAGCAGACAGGAACATGATCAAGTTTCTTTTGGACTCTAGAAACCTTAACTCATTAATCTATTTAATGAAATTTATTCTCCCTTTCTGTCTATCATCCAAAGAGAAATCTGGACTTTCTCAGTGATGTGTCTCTAACAGATTGTGTAAATGACTTCCCATCTCAGGATTATATGTGAGATGGAGTCTTTTTCCCTTTCCAACAAACAGTTAAAGCCAGCTTTGATTTGGAGGAAGTTTTGTGTCTGCTGCTTATGGGGGAAGGAAGGGTAAACTGTCACTTCTAGGTGTCTGTGTGAATACCAAACAGGAAATTTGCCTGCTGTGCATGTTCAGAAGCATGTACATATATTTTATCAGTTTCATGAATGGCTTTTCAGCACCTTCTGTAAAGTGATTTATAATGATGACTCATTAAATACTAGTTTCATATTCAAGGGCAATTCTTCTTCCAAAGCAGGGTGTAATATGGCTGCTCTTCATACGAGAATTACACTTGATAGTGAAAGCTATATTTAACAGTGACACTAATCCAAATCTGGAAAGGTTTGCACTCCTGATTTTTATACTTTTCACCTGAGGGATAGATTATGTTATCTTTATTGAGAAAAAGAGGATGTTCATGAATAACTGTTGTGGGTCTCACCTTAACTCTGTGTGAGACATCCAGACTAAAGGTTCTCTGTTTTGTTGAAGAGGAAAGAGAAATAAATCTAAAGGGTGATCCAACTGGCTTTTGTGGTATCCAATCTGTCTTTCTCTAGGGTGGTTTAAACACTGTTGTGGTTTAAACCATACTAAATGATCAACTGAGACAAGGCATTTGACTTTTCAGCAACAAAATATGAAAGGTTAATTAAGCTATAACTATGCCTTTGGAGGTGGATGAAATAGTAGAGCAAGTAATAAGTGGAAAAAAAATTAAACCAAACATATATTTTACCTGTCCTTTTAAGATGTCTATTTAGTGGTATCCTCAGTCTGTTTTCTACTATTCTATAATTATCTTTTTCATTGAGTCAAAATCTATTATCCTGCTGTGCAACATCTCTCATCCCAAAATCAGCACCTGCCAAGTGTAAACTATTCTCACTTTCACTGCCTTTAATTTTCATGTCTGAAGGTTCCGAATGTATTGTGGAGTTTTTTAAAGCTACAACTGAGGTTTGACTGCCAGACTTATATAGTTTAATTATCCCCTTTTCTTAAAAGTGTTTAGGAAATATTCCCTGGTCAGAAACCTGACTTCTTTACTGGATCACAGTCATTAATAGAGAGCAGCTGTCAGCATTATGATCTAAGGGTTTAACTCTGAAGTAAGAAATTATCTGCTGGGGAAAGAGCAGAGCAGTGAATAGTAGATTAAATTAATAAGGAAGGGAAAACACCAGAACTCTGACTCATGATCTCACTAAATCTAGATTGGGTTTGGGTTTATTTTGCTTCTGCTTCCATTTTAAAATTCAGCCCTTTTGATGCAATACTTGTTAACTTATGGTGAGCTTTTTCTACTTGGTGCCAGGCCCATGTCTCCTTCTATGACTGTGCTGTTTTAATAGTCTCCAGCATGAAGAATAATGACCCAAAGAATAAATTCCAAACCAAACAGGATTGAATGTAAAACAATAATGTTTTCTTGATGAAGAGCAAAGATATGGAGGAGATGGTCACATTTTATTGATAGCAAAGTTGACTCAGCTTGGGCATGTGATCGATGAATTCTGTTTGTTGTTGTTGGTTTTGGCTGTTTGTTTGTTTGTTTTCTTTGTTTCTCGGTGTTTTATTCTGTGCAGTTCTGTACATTTTGGGGAGTGGTAGGATGTTTGTTCTGTTAGTGAATTTAGAAAACAGATACCTCCGCAAGATATGATCACTTACATTGAGATTCTCTTGGAATGGTATTTTGGATGAAGGTATTCTCTGGTAAATGGAAAATATCAATGTGCCAAATGATATCCTGGTAGTCACAGGCCATGATTGTCTAGAAGAAATGTGACCTCTTTAGAATCTGTGGCTTTAAATTCAAATGCTCAGTGTAAGCTCTCTCTTTTGCTGTGCTCTTGTACTGCACAAACATTTCTTAATTAAAAAAAAAAAAGAAAAAGAAAGAAAGAGAATCACTAAAACCTCACCAGCCCTGCTTTTCAAACTTCAAACTCATCAGTATGTCCTACCACCCTTCTCCAAAACATGACACTTAGTTGTCCTTACAGAAATAAATGGAGAATTGTCCATACCCTCACTCTGAATTAAAAAGAAGTCAGACCAAGCAAGTCAGACCAGTGTACTGTGGTGAGCTGAGCTGCTACTAAATAGAACTCCTGTTGGGTTTTGATTTCATTTTCAGAGGATGTTTTTGACAGAATTGTGTCAGCACCACACTTCTAGACTCAAGACAAATGATGATAAATAAAAGGATTATTACTGGTCATGTAGTATTTTATGCTAGCCATTTTTTGCTTCTGAATATTATTTCAATGCCACTTAAAGAAAAATCTGAATAAAAATGCATTTATTTTATTTGTATATAACATATGCATGCACAACTATAGAAACTTCTTTTGGACTTGGGATCATGTCTACATCAGTGAAGCCTTGTCAGAGCTCAGTGAGCTTATTTAAGGACTGGAAGAAGTACAGCTGAATCAGTGCAGTGCTGTGCTTGTCCTACTTGCTCCTGCTGAGAACTACCTCCAGTGTACATCACTTAGTCCAAAAATAAGTTATTATCCCTGTATGGTGTAGGACTGTGATGTGTGGCTGTGCCAGGGTCACTCAGGGCCAGGTTATATTATTCTTACAGGAATTGTAGTGAGCGAAGGAGATGTATCAGGTAGCTATTGACTGTAAAGTCTTGCCTTCTCAGTGCATGTCAGGGAGAATGGTCCCCTGAACTGTCCTGCCACTGTGTTCCTGCCTCAGAAAGTACCTGTTCTCAGTGGATATGGGTAGTCCATGCTGTATCTTACACTGTCACTTCCAGTAAAAGTTATATGTCATACCACTGGTGGAGTTTATTTTATTATGCTCAAATAACAAATTAAGTTGGTATAAAGTGTATGGGACACCTAACTGGTATTTTTGTGTTAAAATTGTTAGATTTTGAGGTATTCCTTCTCCCCCCTGCCTGGTTCTTCCATATGATTGACATCTTTGGAAGAGACATAGCATAGAACTCACCCAATATTTCTAATAACAATTAATTTTGTGGAAAATGAAGAGAAATAGAATCACATACTGACTTATTAAGGGATTGCTGGAGATAGTCTTGTAAAATCTCCAACAAACCCTGCTCAATCTGGGCCATAGTATTAATATCCTATTTTAGGGCAATGAGAATTATGACTCAGTCAAAGAAACTGTATTTTTAAAACAGCTCTTGAAACACAGATTTTTCTTTTAGATCTGTAGCTCACTAAGGTAATGGGAGATTTTTTTTCCAAAAAAAAGGGCTTTATATAGTAAAACTTTCTTGGCATAATTTTAGAACTTAATCTTGAGTCCATACTTCTTCATTACCATCTCTTAGAAACTCAAACACCAGTATCATACATACATTTTTGCAACAATATTCTAAGCAGCATTTCTAAAAAAATATCAAAGGAGGGAAGTGTTATTTATAGAAGTTCATTAAGGTAGAGCCAGGACTGCAAGATATCATTTATCTCAATTCTGTGAGTTATGTTATTGATGTTTTTCCTCACCAATTCCAATAACATTGATAGAAGCCAATCAATCCATCAGAGACTATAACATAAGTAACGTACCTTATACCTGTATTTTTCATCACTAAACTGGAATATTGTTGGTGAGATCAATGGAACAGAATCAATTGCAGAAGCAGAGTATCTGGTACATCAATTCTAGGATGCTTGGCAACCTGTCACACTCACAATACTCCCTTTGAACACAAAGATTCCAATTTCATAGGGATACAAATCAGTCCTTGCATTTCAGATTCTTGTAACTTTTAAGAAGTTGAAACTTTTGGAGAATGAGGATTAAGAGCTTGGGGAGTTGGCTGATGAGGTACACTCTCCTTAGCCTATGAGCTGAAAGTGTTGATGGATCACCACATATCTTTTATTTATTGATAACTTTTATTATTACAGTGAAGCATAGCAAGCCCCAGGAAGGACAGGAGGAAAGAAATTATTCCTCCTTCCATCTGAGAATTAAGACTTTCCACTCAAGCTGCCTTCAAAAGCATTCTGACATTACATCAGACCACAACAAGCTCCCAGGTACTGCATAAGATTCATGCCAAAACTAAAGCTCCTAGAAAAAAAAAAGTGGGAATAATATGGTTGCAAAAAGGGAAGAAAAGGATTTAAACAAAACAGAGAATAAAAGAACTAAAGAAAGGGAAAAGGAGAAGCAAGGTAGGAGGAAAATCAAGCAACACTGAGAATTAGGCAATCTTAATTACTTCTCTGAAATTGCTTCTGCATTGAACTCACAGTATATTTATTTATCACAGAATATTGCATGCAATTATATGCAACAAAATGATCCAGCAATCTTAGAGAGATAGAGGTGGTTCATATACATCCTTTCACCATGAAAGTGCTTTAAAATGTCTCCAACATCATATGAAGCAAAAGGTACTGGCAGCTAGGGAGCATTCTTTGATAAGCTGAGTGTCTTGACCATGGAGACAGTTTAAACTAAATTCCAGCCTTCTTCCCAGTGATAATCATTCTTGGAGAATTTGGCTGAAACCAATCCAATCCAACCCTTAGTATGTTCTGGTACTTCACTGATGGAAATATCAAAATGTCTTAGTGAGAGAGAGAATGAAAGACTGGTGAGAAAGAAACACATCAGGTTGTAAAGACATGGCTTACCCTTGAACTTGTCTTGCACACTTAACTGGCTGGTTCCCTGCAGCAGGCCCTGGGCTGAGGAGCACTATCTCATGTGAGTGTCTGTTTGGCTGTGACTTGGCTCCCCAGGAGTCCAGAAAAAAATGACCAAAGTGCAAAAATGCAGTGTGCTCTGATTAACCTGCCCTGCTTCTGTCATGACCACAGCATATTGTCAGAGGTTTTATGCTGTCTTCACTTTCAAGTTGAACAACCCCATTTCATCATAGTTTACGAGCTGAAGGACAGCACCATGCAGGAACTTCCAGTCCCCTTTTCCTTGATTCTGATAGTTGACCCATGTTTTCACGTTTTTATACATTTCTTAAACACAGTTTACAACTGTTAGAACCGTTCATTAAAAAAAAGAAAGTTTCACTTACTCAGCACATTCTCATAAGACATTTTTCTTTTGTTTTTACTGTAGTGAGTACAATGATCTGATCCAACTTCAGTGTATTCTGTGGTCTCTTATTGTTATATTATTTTGCTTTGCACTTCTTTAAAAGTTTAACATATAATGGAATGATTGCTATAATATTACCTATCCATTTTCAGCAGGAGAATATCCAAATTTGACTCTGTAATTTTGCCATGCATGAAATTCTTTCTGCAAAAGCAGGTGACAAGTTCAAGCGTCTTTAGGACCACCACCACCAAAAAAAAAAAATTGCTGAAGAAAAATAAGTGTGAGTTATCCTAATACTATTCCTGAACTCTCAACCTGGAAGTGGAAATATCACAAGATAATATGTGAGATATGGAGCTGTACAGTTTTCTTTTGGTAATGATATGAAGCTTTTGGAGTGACAAAAATATTAATGCCTAGATTCAATTAGACATATGCTACTTTCTGGCATAGATACTGATGATTATGATTAATTTATATTATGGCATCATCCTATTCTGGATGGAAATAAGACATATAAGATGCATAAAAATTTTTAAAGCAAATATTTAATTGACAATCTGTGAAGCTTCCTTGATCATAAATTTTTATATGACCTTCTTTTGTTTCCTTAATTTTTTTCCCTTTGATTCAACTCGTCAGCATTGTAAAAAACTTAGGGAATTCATCTTTATTAACCAATGAGGCTGTGTGAAAAATATTTATTGTTTCTCATTTCAAACAGTCCTCTTTAGTCATAAATGGGTATAAAGGAAGCATGACAAGCAATTTGCTGCATGGCAGATGATATTAATGACCTGCCACGCTCATGTCTCCTTGTGTGATATGTGGCTATTATTTTTTTTGAGTGACAGATTACAACAGAGAATGTTTGGTGTCAGTTGTGTTCTGTTATCTGTTGTTAATAAGAAATGAAGAAAATAACTTTATTTGCTGTCAAACCCACACATCACCAGCACTATCTGTGTTCCTCTCACAGGGCCAGTTGTAAATGCTTAGGGAAAGATCATAAAATACTGGGAAACCACACTATTCTCCTATTAAGCTGGAGCATCTCTTTTTGCTGATAGTGGTAGATGCTCAACCTGTTAATTACAAACACTCCATTTATCATATGTGACTCTCTCATCCCTCTGTGAACTCTTTCTGAAGCAGGCTTGATACCCATCTGTAATCACTCAAGAGTCCTGACAGATGAAGCCTTTCAAATCCTTGTTGTAGAGAGGGATCCACAACTGGATCCCTGAGAGGCCTGAAGGCTTTGGAGGCCAGGCTGAAGGGCTGAGTGACAATGGCTGGAGCTGCTGCAGCAGTACCCTGAGCTGCAGATTGGTGCTTGGGCTCTGAAGCCAAGCCCATGAAACCCGGGAGAGCTGTCCATACTGCCAATGCACAGATCAGTGGGATTTGCTGGGCTGTGTGTCTGGACTGCATCTCTCTGCCCACTTTGAAGAGTGTCCGGGCTCAATGGAGATGCCAACATTCCTCACCCAACTACATTATAAGATGGAGAGACATCAGATTTATCCATCAAGGCTATTGTAATTTTCCACATATAGTACTTCAGTTCTACTTCCAGTTGGGCACAGTGATTTTTCCACATTCCTTACATTGGCCTTCAGGCACTGGGTGTGCATAAACCCAGGATTTTCTATTATCCTGGATGAATTTTTTTTTCAAGTTAATTTTGTGGAAACAGAGATACCTGCCACCATGAAAAAAGAGATTTTGAAATCCAATGGAATTCAGAATGGTTCCCTAAAATACCTATCTATAGACAGACTTGTGTCTTGAACTATCTGCTCCTTGGTAGCTTTAAGAGCTTTCTAACTGGTGATGGGTAAAGAGGAATACAATGCAATGTGGGATGTTCTGAGAACAGAAACTCTTAATTTTTACAAGAATAGTAAAAAATATTTCTTAAGAAAATCTCCATTTGCAGCTCATCTGTGCTGCCTAAGGAGTAAGAAACATGGTACTAAAAGCTCTGTAGCTAATTTTGGACAGCTATGGGGAGGTTTTTGGTTTTTTTTTTCTTCCTTGGCCCACAGCTTAATAATTCTAATCAGTTCCATTGAGATGTTCAATGTGATATGTTTACTATTTTAGGTGTGCTGGAACTGTTAATGAAAGCAGTAGAGACAATTTGAGATTTTGTTAGAGGGGATGTGATTCTAGTTCAGTTAACATGCTAATACCAATAACTCAATGAATTTATAATGTATTCTCACCAATAAACTAAAAAACTGCCATGTTAATAGATTAATAGAACTCAATAAACCTTTCCCAGACACAGGAAAAGGGAATCTGCAGTAGGGGCATTCCATCTGCTGTTAGTGAGTGCTAACACAAAAGCTCCAGCACTTACAGCTTGCAGACTGTCACCTCACACTGTTACCTCACCACCCCATCACACCAGGACCACAGAAATGGCCCCCTGTGACATGGTGCCATTGTGCTGATCCACATTCCCCTCCTCACAAGTAAATTGACATTGCTCTTTCCAGTGGCAGCACCCTGAGCTTTCTGGAGTTGTAAGTTGGAGTTGACAGAGTACAGTCCCATACCATTGGAAAAAGAAGATGTTAAACTGGTCAACACTGGAAAAATGCAGGCAAGGTATTGTTTCATTTTACATCAGCATTCATACTGTGCACTTTTGATTGATAACACTCTAAATGATTAACTAAATTTTGGTAATTGATAAAAATACCACAAAAATGGTACATAAACAAGATTTGGAAAGGCTTGTGCCCATGTGTAGACTGTAATGTAACATGAACCGCTTTGAGTTCTGCTATAGGATGTTGGGTATTTTTTACACTTTGCTTTTATGATGTATTTGCTGAAAAGTTATTTATTCTCTTTGGAGAGCAGATTTATATTTAAAAAAAAAGCTGATGTTGTATACAGATATGCAGCAAATAAAAGCACATCGTTAATCATTATGAATGCACCTACAGGGCTCAGCCCAAGAGACATCTGCATAAAATTGCCCAGATCCTTTCAGCTAAGAAATAGGCACAAAGCAGGGGACACATCTATGAAGTATATTAAGTTAGACTGTTATATATGGAAGGGTCTTACAGTTCAGCTAATGTTACACTTGAGGCTGTTCAGCAAAATATGCCAGCACAATTAATGTCAACACCAGATAACCAGTCACTGTAAATATCCTTGGAGGAATTTCTTATATCTTTTAGGAGAAATCCCATTTAAGAAGTAAAGTTTCCAAATGTATCCCTGCAAATCAGAGGTCAATTCAATAATGTACCAACCAGCAGGCAAATTTCATCTCCCGTTAAAGGCAAGTGTTATCTCCTTTGACAGGAGCAGGCTAGTGGGAAATGAATAAATGGATGTCCTTTTTGCCTGGAACACACTCTACAGTAAGCACTCAGACCATCCTTCATGCTTGTGTTATGTTTGGCCATTGCTAGGCTGGGCCATACTACAAACAGCAAAACAAGTCCCTTTTATACCCCGGAATCTCACCTGTCCTCTTCTGGCTTCAAGCTTGTAAACCATCTGACTCCATTGCCTTGCTAACACTTCTGCCTGTGCAGGACTGAATCTGGGTTGCTCTACATAGATTAGTTCTCATTGTTACTGAATCAAATGTGCTACACTAGAATTTAGAGGACTAGCTGAAGACAGGGACCTCTATAATGTGTGTTATGATATGCTGTGAAAACACACCAGAAATCGTGTTTTCTGTTTTGAAAGGTGATGGAGGAGAGCAGCAGAAGTAAAGACTTACCTTAGCTTGTTGAAGCCCTCCTCATTGGCACTGCTGCCCTGCATTGAACTGAATAGAATGACTTTCTGACCAGGTTGCATTGAATTTTCCAGCAGCCTGATTCCCTACATGCCCCAGACTGAGTTGCATTTCTCGGCAGCACTTTTTCCTGCACCTCTGGTAAAGAACAGCTACTGTGCTACTACCAGAACTTGCTGTTGATGTTCTTTGTATTGTTACAACCTTTACATTTTTATTTGATTTGCAATCCCACTTAAACAAGTTAGTAAGAGTTATTCTAGATGTACCCACTTCCCCCAGCCCCACACTAGATGCTCGAGAAAGATACCCACTGTGGAAAGGCAAAAACTGGAACCCAATAGAAACCCATGAAACTTACCAAAATTTTTCTTTTCCATGTCTATTTCTTTTCAATATCCAAGATTCTCTTTCAAGTAGCTGTGATAGAACCAACTTTTTCTTGACATGTAATAACTGCAAGATGATGGGGATTACAACCCACCCCCCCAAAATAACAAAGTGACTAGAAACACAGAGTGTCTCTGCACTTTCTTTTTCTTTTGTTGTTTGCTCCTATAAGCCCCATTTTAGTGCAAGACAGAGGCAATTCTGGTTTTCATCAACAACCGAAACCTGATTGAATTCTAAGAAACTCAAAAGGATATATATGGACTGTAAAAATTATCTTTGCTCTTGCTTCCTGGAAAAGGCAGTTGAGAATTCAGCAAATTTTGGATTGCCAGTAATTGCTAAAATTTTGCGGCAAAGTTTTTGTGGGGTTTTTTGTTTGCTTTTTATTCAAATAGAGTAGTACTCAGTGAAAAAGAATCACAGTTCAGAAGAAGTGAAGTTTCTTTTAGATCTTTTACTCCACAATATAATCTGTGTTAGAAACTTAGATAATAACCTTAGATGAGACAAAGAAGTAAAAATATGTCTAAACTATGCAGAAAGATATGCTGAAGGTGTGCATCTTTTAATTTTTATTGGTTTAATTGTTTAATGGTTTTAAAAATAATTTTGGAACTTTGTGCATAATTAATTAAATGCTTCGTTAATGCTTAAGTCTCTAATGCATTGTATCTCCTGACCTCTGACAGACACTCACAGGATTTAATCTCTGAATGAAAATATTTAAATCTGTGCTACGTACTTTTCAAGAGTCAGTACTTTTCAAGAGTCAGTAATATTCTAAACAGAACATTTTATTTTACACCAACAGTGAGAGATTAGGAAATTATTTAAAATAATGAAGAAAAAAACCCCACAAAAAACATGCAAGTGTCTCTTTTTAAAATTCTAATCTTTAGGGATAGCATAGCTGTAATCTAAAGTAGCTTTGAGAGATTCAGGAACTTCCCCTTTTCACTGAAGAATAACTTCAACTCCCATCCTACAGGAGCTGTGAGGAGCAGAGGTGGCACAGACCCAACCAGGTGATAAACTTTCATATTTGTTCTTATTCTACCATGGAGCAGAAAAAAACTTGGTTTTGTTGTTTTGTGAAATTGTGTGAAACAATCCAAGTCTGAATCAAACAGATGCTTCAGCCCACATCTCTCCCCACTCACCTGCAGTAAATTTCATGCCCACCTGCCCTCCTGGCAAAGCTGCCACCACTGGACATGGCCTGGCACGAGTCAGTACTGCAGAGAGGCACAGCGATTCCTGGGATCAGCTTAAAGATGAATAATTATTAAGTCTTGCATCTGTGTGTAGTGCAGTATAGTGCTATTGTATGTATGGAAAAATTGACCAACTGACAAATTAAGCAAAGATAGTTAATGGCAAAAGACTCTGCTTGGCTATTTTAGAATTGGATGGTCAGACAGTGTTAAAATACTGGAAACAGTATTTTAAGTTATTAATTCTTTAGCCAGCTTCACAAATTTCAGAAATTATGAAGAGAAAATAGAAAAATCTCTTTAAATTAAAAAAAAAAATGCTGAAATTACCTCACAAAACTGATTAACAGTGGCATGAAAAGTACAAGCCTGTTTCTGGGATTTTGCACTCTGACTCATTGTGCATCTTCTACACCCATTCTTATAATTTAGATAAAACTTGATTTGCTCTAATTTTCAAAGTGCTATTGAACTGTAAGTAAGTCAAGGGCTTATTACTCATGGAAAACCTGCTGGAAAGAAATGAAAATGTGACAAATAAAAGATCTCTCTTTATACCATTCAAGTGAATATAAAGACTAAACACATTTTTACCAGCTGATTCCGCAGTGTTATTATCTTAGAACTAGATCAAGCGTGTGAAACAACATTTGTTTATTTAGGTTTTATGCAGCAGTTATTTTACTTTATTATATTTTTGCCTTATGAGCCACATCAGGTTTATCCTCATAACTGAATATGTGTTCTAGGTGGTGTCTTTACAGCCCATGTACTACTTATAATCAGTGAATGATGGAGCGTTTTATCCGTCCCTTCATGAGGTGATGATAAGGATAATTCCCAGATTTCTGGGCAGTTAAGGAGCAAGCGAGTGATGGAAAACAGCTATTTGCTGCATCACAGCTTGCCATCCTCCTCCCAAAAGGATTTCTCTAAATTTTAACTGACAGACTTGAATATTTCTAATTAACATATTTTTGTATTTAAAACCCAATTATCTTCTTTCCTCTGATTTTCTTTTCCCATACTCTGCCATACATATAATTTGTTGGTACAGTCCTCCCAGCTGTAAATCAAAACAGCTCACTCGACTTTGGCAGGGCTTTACTGATTTATATTCACAGTGGACCTGCTACAAGATCTTAGTTTTTCATTTATATTTCTCATTTCTAAATTCAAAAAAACACACAAGGATTGCAGCCAAGACTCCAGTCCATTCTGTCATGGACATTGGGCCATGTAGGATTAAATCCATGAAAGGAAACTGCCTGTCATGTTTTCCATAATGCCTGTGATAGAATTGTTCATATTCTTTTATAGTTCATCAAGACAAATACCATGATCATCAATATAATAGGTATCACAACTCTGATACTTTTGTGAATCTTATATTCACTCTAATTCCAATTATATGTTTCTTCAACATTAAGTCACAGTGGAATGGAAATAGATTTTCATTTGATTACATTAGAGAAAATCTTAAATCTCATGTTAGTTTGGAGCATATCTCCTGATCAATTATAATTCTTTTGTTTTATTTTACAGTTACCCCCAGAGAAAAAAAAATTAAAGCTATTTCAATAATTTAAAGAGTAATTTATTAATATAAAACCTTCAATAAAAGGTTGTAGCACCATTGAGAATGACAAGAACTGTAGGAAAATACTTCACAGTTTGTATGATTTTTATCTTAGTCTTTATATTAAAGAAATGGCATCAGAGGCAGAACCAGACTAAGGTGAATGAGAGTAAAAAACATGGTTTTTAAGCCATTGTGTGGAATTTGTGTTCTTATTCCTTTCATCCCTGAAAAAGATGGGGAAGAATAAAGAATAAAGCCGTTCTGAAAGAGCATATGAATCAGCTAGATATGGGTGCATATTTATTTTAAACACACAGATACTTTCATAGATCTCAGCCAAAGCTGCAGTTAATTAGGGCTGGCAAGAAAAAAAGTTAAAAAAACTCCTTAAACATAGTTCTGAATTTTAAAAATCATTCTTCTCCCTCATGCCCCCCTCCTCCTGCCCCCAGGGTTTTTTCTACAAATTTCAACTGAAATTTTATGGAAATTACCGAAATAAATATTTATTGTTTTCAAAACAGATATGACTATTTGCAACTGGTTCAAATACTGTTTCTGAAGTAGACTAATATTTCAGGAAAATATAAATTTACTATACAAATAAATTAATTAATACAAAATTAGGAGCATAATTGGAAACAAGAAATGCAAAATGAACAGTTTTATTATGTTCCCCACATTCACTTTCTGATATTTTTCTAAGTAGAATTTCCAAATTCAATATTCTGAGAGGATTTTGCATTTTAAAAATAAATATTTTTTTTTTTCCTTCACATCTTTGGTGTTAGACAGGTGTTTTAAGTATTCTCTTAGTTGAAACTTGGGGTGCAAGTTTATATTTTTGAGGGAGAATACAAATTTCTGAGTTATTGACTGCACTTATTGGTGATGAAGCCCTTTTTTGTTTTAGGACTATGGTTATCTGTGGTCTAATCTGCCTCAATTCATTTGGGTTTTTCTCATTCTGCTTTGATCATAATTATAGTCACTGAGAATAAAATGCACCAGACAGAGATATTTTTTAATATCTGAGTTGCTAGTAAAAAACTCTGAGATTTTCCCGTTCTGCACAAATCCCCAAATTACTCCTTGGCATCTGAAAACTCTACTCTGCTTTGGTAAAGGAAAGTCCTGCTCTCATGGACTGCATCCCTCTGGCCCGTGACCTTCCCAGTGACCCCAAGAGAGCAGCAGATTTCTGGGAATTCACTCACAGTCTGAGATTTGGCCTTGGTGCAAGCAGGAGGGTTAGAAGCGGAAAGCATCAAGCACAAGGACATGGAAAAGGCCAAAACTGGTAAGACAGGAGGGAGGGGCTGGTGTTTGGGCACAGGTTCATCTGCATGGATGGATGCTGGCCCTGGACCGTGTGGAGAGGAAGAGAGGGACAGTGAGGGAAAGCACATACACTTCAAACTAGGTGGTTATTTTACCTAGTTGTTCAGTGTAGGGGTTTTTGAGCCAGAATTAACAGTGTGATTGTGGGCTTTGTTCTCATGGAATAGGTATGGGATCTGCTGGGATCCAGGAGACTGGAGTGTAGTGAGGACCACACTGCTACGATGGGAGCCTCCACCAGGAACGAACGCTATTCGTAACTAGCTCAGGCAGTGATTTCCACAGTCCTCAGCTGGTCCTTCCTATAATCACCAATTAATGCTTGTCACAATACACTTCACAGGTGGTTGATGAGAATTGAGGTTCTGGCAAGTTGGCAATTGGACTTGAGCTCAGGAGCTAATAACTGATATTCAGAGCAGAACTCTGATGTCTTGTGCTTGGAGCAGCCACTTTTGCCTCTAACATTATCATCCAGGAACCTTGGGATGGTATTTGTCTCAGTGCAAGCCTTTAAATAAGCCAGAAAGCCACTGGAAAGACTCATGTACACAAACCAGTGCTGTTAATCACAGAACATGTTAACTGGCTTATTTAAATTTTTGCAGTATTCTCAAAGCAATTTGGTAGGTTGTTTCTCCTTCTATTCTTTTCTCTGCAGATGATTCTCCCAATATCATCTCAACCTCAGCATAAACTCTGTTTTTATAGGTTACAGTGCCTAGGGTTTTATTCATGAGTTTGAATTTAAGTACATGAGCAATTTCAATAAAGTTTGCAGAATGACATTAACCATATGTTTCATTAGATTATTGAATCTGGGCTCTCACTTCATCCCCACTGAGGAAAGCAATATCTACACAGAATCATATCTGACCAGATCCATATGACCAGAGCTCTCCTTCAAGGCAGAAGTTAGACCAGAGATACTCCCAAGGTTATCCCCAGCCAACACTCTGTGGTTCTGTGAATTAGTAAGTGAGAATGCCTGCACAGAAGGCTTGATGGAACTTGTGATTCTTACATCTGAACCTGGAAACCACATCCATTCATGGTAAGTCATAGCCCCTCTGGGATGAGACGCCACCAATAGTAGGTTAATATGTATTTAAATAAAATTAACATGTGTACACGGCTACATTAGTGATTGATACTCATTTTGGATAAAGTTGGGAGATGCTAAGGTGTGGTTATGTGACAGAATAAAATTATGACTGTAGGGTTTACATTACCTCTCATGTCTGGAACTTTGAAAACTAATTTCAGCACAGGACCATGGATTTGTAACAAGAACCACCCTTGCTTAAACCAGTAAGGCCAGTGAGTGGATGAATGTCTGGTTAGCTTGAATCAGGATGGTAAAGAGATCCTGAGTTGGTACAAACCAGAGCTGAGAAGTGTCCCTGTTTTCTGTGGCTTCAAAACACTGACAGAGTGTGAATATGCTGTAAAGACATATGAATAATAAATGGAGACAGAAAGGTGCAACTGAGAATGTTTCAGCTGCCCAAAGACTGCCGAAGTTATTTGTGTGATGGTATGAATGTTGAGGCACCGTTCTAAGCACAGTGTTTTGGCAAATGTATGGACCATTTGAAGAATATCCAGAGTTCATCATGAATGATGTAAGACCCTAGAAGCACGACCTGCAAGACAACTCTGAGAATATAGATTTTAAATACAATATGAGGACTCTTTAATTATTTGATTGAGAGTGAGAAAGAAAGAGATGGATAAGGAACATGATAGAGATCATCTAATATATAAAACGTTGTTGGAAAAGGCAGGTGAATAATCTTTCCTTCATGTCCACTGTGGATAGTACAGAAAGTAATGGCCTTTTTAATAGTGGCAAGGGAAATTTAACTTAGACATTAAAAAAAACAACTTTGTAACTGTAAGGATAATTAGATACTGGAAGAGACTGCCTGGGGAGACTGAGGAAACTCCACCATCATTAAAGCCTTTAAAGAGCAAGCTGGACAAATGCTCATTTGGAATAACAATGATCTAGTTGATCTATGGATGGCAAAAGAGGAACAATACGATTGACTGAAGGCCTTCATAAGTCTATTTTCTACTATTTGGTGATAACTTCTAGGCAGTATGGAGGGTAATATGTACTAGCTAAACTCAAATCAGATAGACTTGACAGAAGCAAAAAATATCACATTGTTTTTTGATAGAAAACCTTGAAAATAAATCACATGGTATGGGAGATCTGTCCCATTTGAATAACAATTTTTCCCAACATAATTTTAAAAGTTCTTCTACTGTGATGACAGATATATTGGAAGATTATATTTTAAAAATAACTGGAAAATTGCAAGATTGGGAAAAAGCATGTCAATTCCTTTGGTGCTTTTAAATGTAATTTCAAACATATTGGCAACTGTAAGAGGAATTAAGCAGATTAGAGATCTCTTTATGTTGAGGATTGTAGAAACAAAAAATAAAGTCTGTTTCTTCCTACAATGCTTCATTTGCATTATTCCAGATTTCCAGAACTATAACTGAGATCAGACTTCATTTCCTGATCCTTTACCCACACCATATCCAAGTTCAACTAAATCTTTTTCAAGTGGTTCCTGATTACATCAACCAAGGAGCAGGAAATAGTCTTCTAACTTAGTGGCTTACATGGAAGGGGAGATAACTGAAGACATACAATTATTTCTTTGGTCTCACTGGGGTAACCATCTCACAACTCTTGAAGTACAAGCCTGCTGTAATCAGTAGTGCATGGTTAATGAAAACAGCTCATTATTGTCTTGGAGATACTGTCCTCTAGCAATGCCCTTTAGATTGAAATGTATGCAAATGAAGACTATTTGGTTTAAAAGTTTTACTACATAGACCTTGTAAATATGAAAATTTAATTACTAAGTGTAATATTTATCATGAGGAGCTGTAGCTCTCCTTTTTATCCTACCAAGAAAATAAAAAAATATTCCTTTTGAAGTAGATGATTTATCAGATGCTTCTCTCCAGTGTTTCCACAAACCTGAACACACACCAAGACAAATATGCATAGATTTATCGCCTTATCCTGGAGACCATTATACTTCACCAATATATACCAAAATGCTTCACATTTTGATAAGGGTCCAGCACTTTTCAGCTTCTGTAAAAGAATTTTCACATCAATCCAGAATGAAATAAATTGCTGGGAGAAAAAGTGTGGTGTAACAAAGCTGCTGTCTGACAGCTTGAGAACAATGAAGTGCTTTCATAAATAAATGGTGCATATCTCATGATATGTTCTCAGGAGGGGACCATCTGATCTGGCCTGTACAGAGAAGAAATGTTTCAGACATGAATGTTATCCTGTCCATACGGAGGAGATTTTGAGCTGTTGGAATAATCAATCATTTATTGTTTCTGCAGTTCTGATAAATAAATGCAGAAATCCAGAAACCGATTTGGCTGGATCAAAGGTTTTTTTTGTGTGTAGGAAAATCTTGGATGAACATAAAAGTTGAAAAAACCCAAAGAGTAAACTATATTTTATTTTTAGACACTAGGTTTTGTAAAATGACAATATGAAGATAAATACTGAAAAATCTCCAAGTTTGATTCCTGGAATAATTTAGCCCAGAATTTTTTGTCATATCAGAATTTCCTCTGCTTTTGTTTTCACCTTGAAAAATTAGACTAAATTAACAAGAAATATTGGTATCCCCAGTTTTTCAGCTACCTCATCAATGTGGTCTCCTCTTTCACTACTGAGTATGGAATAAAAATTGATAGGAAATAGATAGGAAACATTTATATTATCACAAGAAGATTTGTTGACAAATGTAATATATGTTATTAGATCAGTTGATGTAACTGAGGAAAAAACCAAAACAGACAAGATTTCAAGCATACAAGTGCTTCTTGAGATCTGAAACAGAATTTCTCAATAGCAAATGAAGTACTATTACTGAGATTCTTATGTTCTAGTAATATATATTCCTATTTCTTCAAAATTTTCCTTGCTTGTATCCTTGGATTTTTACAACTACGGTGTGACTGCTACTACACACATAATATTTTCAGTTATTTGCTAGTGCCCAGGAGGTGGGTAAGAACTTGTGCTGTGAGTCTCAGAATTAACCAGCTCATCACCCCCTGTTGAGTCACCCAGGCTGTCTTTTCTGGGCAGGCAAACATGAGAATGGTGAGGAAAGGCAGATAGCCATCACTCCCAGGAGTGGGATGTTTGTCAATCGAACAACATTTTCTGATTCTTGCATTTCTCTGGTTTTTGTTTTTTCCTTTAGGAATTTCAGCTTTCCCAGTCAGCATTTTTCCTCTTGTATCCTTGGGCTCCTGATTATCACAATTGTCTCAACAATTACAGTGCTGTCTGTGTTTGCCTTTTTTATCTTACATGACCACATCTCTTGGACTCTCTCACACCTTAGCAACAATTTTCTGAGGAAACTTAGCCAAGGTCACAGAGCTGTGCTGAATTAAACTAGGCTTTGGGTTACAGACAGCTGGTCCCCAGGGCTGAACATTTCAAGGTGAGAGTGAGTCCACCTTGCACATGAGCAAAGGAATATATTCCACGGCTGTGTGCATTGCTCTGAACTCGGAAGACAAGAATGTTTTTGTTTGTCTCTTCAGATCCTGTTTGCTTTGAAGTGGCAGGAAAAAAACAAGGACTTTTCATAAAAGCTTCCAGACATCATCTCTTTCCCTTATTTCTGAAATCACTGAAAAAAAAATTAAAAGGGGAAAACACAAAGATAACTGTGTAATGACTCACATTCATTTAGTGATTTTAATCTCTCAAGGCACTTTAAGAAATGTCATAACCACAAATATCCATGTTGTGGGTTGTCCTTCAATTTATATTGCAAATGTCAGACAAGACCCCAGTATTAATCAATATAATTACTACAACATTTAATTATTCTTCCATAGTCAGCCTCACCATTCTTTTAAATCTGAAAAATATTAGCATGGCATTTAATATGTGGCAATATTTTTTTTGTTCTTTTTTTTCTGCTAACTGAGGATAACCTTTCTGGAGAAATCCCATCATCATACCTGGATTACATAAGAGGTCTAAGAGTTTTTCTCCTGCAATTTTTAAGCTTTATTACCTTAGTAGAAGGAGGATGACCTGTGCACAGGTTATTTTGGGTTCATATACTACTTTTTATTCTTCTTAAATCAGCCAGTTAAAATTTTGGCATTTGAGGTAGACAGAGACATGTGGAACAGTTCTACTTGTTTACAACCCAGGGAGTGCTGCCTTCAGGAGCAAACATCAGTGTGACCTCAGGGTTATGAACTGGTGCCTCTGTGGGTGGTTCACAGTCTGCAGAAGATAATACTGTCCAGATTCTCCACAGCTGGATCCTACAGGAACTACCTTCAGCTCTTTGAAGCTTCTCTTAAAATCTATCTCATTGTTTCTGGTTTTTTTGACATCTGTCATGAGAGGACGTATCTCATCTCCCCACCGTGCTCCACACAGATGGAGAATGACAGCTTTGTTCACCTGTTTTCAGGTGAAAGCATTATACAGCCCAGTTGCCAGCTTAGCCCTCTAACAGACCTTTTACACACCATCATCATTCTCCTGAAATCCCTTCTGTTTCATTCATATCCAACAACCAAACGTCTTTCAGGAGTTCCCAGCTGTTATCTCTGGGTGTGAGTGGATGCACCATAATTTCCTGCTATGAAACACCCAAATTTTCTGATGCATGTGGATTGAAGGCTTCCTTTCTTTGATTCTGGCTCAGTGCTGGTATAAAGGCATTACATACAAAATACATAAATATAAAGCTAATCATTGAAAGAAAGATTCGGGATGCTTCATAAGGCCTATTTCACTACTCTGTCCGGACTGTAACAGCAGCTCGAGTCACTAAGCTTATTTGTACCCATGCAGATCCCAACAGTTCTGATCACACTGATGTGCCACAAGATAGAGCTCACAGCTCATTACATAAGGATAAAACAATCTTATCAGACCTCTGCTGAACCCAACATCTGTTTTTATGGATAAATAGTAACTCAGCTCACACATGAGCAAGTTGTTGCTACTATGACTAAGGATACTGGGAAATAACATGTGAATGATGTACTCTGGACAACCAAATTATTTCTCTTTTGCATTTGCTGAGAGTTTAAAGTTTTATTTCTTTGTTTTATTTTTGGCCTTAACACATTAAAAATATAGGCTGTATATGTGTATGATTGAGGAACAAGAATCCTAACACAATGATGTTTCACAAAACAGCAAAATGGGAGTACATTTGGCAAAGACCAAGGCATCTCCTAGATGTGAATGTCTTTAAAATGAAACTTCACACAGAAATGAAAACATTCAATTAAAATTGATATTATGAGAACTACATAAAGAGTCTTGCTTTGGAAACAATCAAGAAATAAAATAGTTCATTCTCCAAGTATGTTCTGAGGAAGTGAATGACAACCAGTAAAAGATCAAATACTTGAGTATCAGCTTGCCTGCTTTACTTTGAAGGAGTGCTCCTCTTTGTGAGCCATTCATTTCACAGAATGGTACTTGGTAATTTGTTCAGAGAACATTTTTGAAGGCGAGTATCTAACATTTCCAATTACATCTTGAAAGCTTGGCACAAAGAGGGATGAGAAAGATCTTAAAAATGGGGAAATGAATAAATAATTCAGGCTGCTCTTCCTCCTTCCCCCATCTGCCCTCCCTGCACCCCTCCCCCCATTTAATTTGTGAACAATCTGATTTGCTGAAGTTATTAGGAGGCTTTATTTAGTAACTATGATCATCAGATAAATGGTTCTGAAAATAATAAACCTACTCAGGAATGAGAATCCAGAGTTTGGTACCTAATATCTAAATGAGTTCTCAGATGCAGGTATATCTCAGCTGAACAGAATAGTTTTGAGCAAGTGATAAGAGTGAGCAGGAAAGACATTCACTGCTATCATAATCAAGCACTTCATAAAGTAATTAATTAGATAAAGCCATAATGCACCATAGGCCAATACTGGTGTCGAATAAGTATTCACATGCTGGGTATTGTATTCTGCTATGCTGTCATTCAAGACCCTTGTAATCTATGTAATTGATTCCTGGATTTCATTAGCCAATGCAATATGCTGTGAAAGGGCAAATGTATTTATGGGTTATCTAATCTAGGACAGGAGAAGAAGAGGGAAGACATGAGAGAAATCTTAAAATATGTAAAAAAGCAGCTGCCAGAGAGGAAGGAACAATTTGCTCCCTTCAGTTCCCACTTAGAAAGAGGCATACTGAGTTTAAATTTCAGCACAGGAGATTTGGTTTAGATATCTGGCAAACAACTTTGTCAGAGAAAGGACACTGGCTTGAGGGTCTTGTTGAGTTCATGCAACTCTGGAGTCTTCATCTGTATAATGAGCCCTTGTCAGGAATGGTTTAAGAGTAGCCCACCCTGCCATGGGACAAAATTAAGGAATACACAACTCCTGAAGGACTCTGCCAATGTAATTTTCTCCTCTAAGTTTTCTCTGGTGTGACATATTACACCTCCCTTTTAGTCTCCATCTCCTCAAGTCAGCAGGATATTACTGAAATTACAGAAAATGTGTAATGAAAGCAGAATGTGTGTTCTCCCCTCAGCTCACCTCTGGGTGAATTGCATTTTCCGGCACTGCATGTATCAATTTGAGGAGATCCTCAGTTCCTATGTGTGATTTGCAGTTATAGCAAACACATGGGGGCTGTGGCAGAGTGAAAGGGTCTCTCAGTTTCAGCTGTCCATGAACCTTCCACTTACCTTTCAGTGGCACATTGCTCAAATGATAAGCTTTACAAAGTTCTAAAAGAGTCTTGCTTTTAACAAGTGCACTAAAAGCTCCTTTTTGAAGCATGCATTAAACAAAGCTCTCAGCAAGAACGAGTGTCTGAATGGGCACTGTGAAACCTGCAATCTGAAGAAGTCTCAATAACAAATCTAATCCTTTCTGGCACGGTTTTCTGTACTGGCATGTGTTTATTCTCTCTGGGAGGTCTTCTCTTTAGCACTTTATGTCTGGAATGCAAAAGGGGAAAGAATTTCCTTTTCTAAAGTGAAGGAAGTTTTCCTGGAGAGTTTTCTCTAGAATATTTTTTAAAAGTCCTTAAAAGTTGTTGTTGTGTTTTTTTTTTTTTTTTTTTTTTTTTCCCCCTCTTAGAAGTCTCTGCTGTCTTGAGAATCTCAGTCTTAAAGAATTGTGACAGCACTTTGTGGAAGTTTGAGTATCCTGCATTTCCCTTTCATCACTGCTGCCAGGGCTTCCCACTTGGATCATTTCTTCTGTGTTGTTTGTTATGCCAGGATTCCCACAGCACATACGGTAAACTTGCAGCAGAGACAAAGGGGGTGAATCATGGGGAATATAAACCCCCACGGAAGACTGGGAGGATGAGAGATCAAAGCAAGGAGATATTGCTGCACTCTGTGTGCCCTGGGGTGAAGGAGATGTCATCAGGGATGTGTATCTGGAAGTGCTGGGTCTGGAGCAGTGCAACACTCCTTCTGAACAATTTAACACCTGGCTAATACATCTTCTTCGTGCACAAAGGCCAAGCTAGCTCATCCTCAAGGAATTTTTCTGTGCAGTTTTAACAGCAAATTGAGTTCGTGCTTGCCTAGGGATGCTGTCTAACCTCCAGAGCTGCCCTCAACATCATGGTAGAAAATGGACAAAACCCTCAAGTTTTGAAATAACATTTTGTGAGTGAAATGATGGAAGCTAAGCATTGGGGGTTGTTTTTAACAAGGAAAGAATGTTGACAAAAATGACTCCCAAACTGTTTTCTCATGAGGTACAATTTTGCCAAACTTATTGACTGTCATCAAATCCTGACAAGAACTAAAAAGAAACCATCGCTGCAATACCATGCCAGCATTGGCTGTGCTCAGAGCTATTTCATACAGGTCTCACAGAGGGTGTAATAATTTTGTAATCAGAAAACATTTGCCCTTGGCCACATATTTCCTGCAGGCAGCCCTTCAGTCTCTGACAATTGAATCAGACATGCAGATTTCACGCAACTGTAGGAAAAACACTCTCCAGAACTATTTCCAAAAGTAAAAAAAAATAAATACATGTACAATAGTTCTCACCTGGGAGTCTCTGTCAGTTTGGATTTTGCATGCTCCCAAAATGTGGATACTAGATAACTGGCCCCTGTTTAGAACTTCTGCCTTCTATAGAAATATTTTTAATAAACCTCAGGTCAGCAATTCCCTCTTTTATTGTCTCTTCAATTAAAAGTGCTATAAAATCACCAGGCTGGATAGTCTGTCATGCAAAGGCTATTCTGGCTACTGACTTTGGTGAACAGTGTGGTTTTCCAGGGGCTAATAAGGCTGAACCTCCCTGCGTATCACTTATGTACATCTACACTCTTGGCAACAGTCTTTTGTTCTGTCACATTTCATTTACTCCAGCATTGGTCCAGATGACACTAATGATGTTGAAAGTCAGGAGGATGCTGTTAATAAATGTGGTCCAGAGGCCTGGTATGCATGTGACCTTTATCTTTCAAATGACCTGTGTAAATTCAGTCCAGTCAATACACCTAGATAGATTGCTGTGTTTCCAGGGCTATGAAATTAGGTTAGAAAATTCCAGGACAAGAGAAATTGATGGGATTGCATGTCTGAAACTAGCCATTGCTGCAATTTGTCTGTAGGGACTCACTGATGTGATACTTGGATCCATCACACCTAAATGTGAATGGATGAGGATGTAGCTGCCTGTTGAAGCTTATTAGAAATTTTAAATGCGTATTATTCCCTGTATCCTGGGCTTTGCCTTAATGTGGTTACTCAGAGTTTCATTAAAACAGAATATAGACACAGGCCTACCAAGATCTCTGTCCTACTGAAGTTGCAGGTGGACACCAGGCATGATGTCTGAAGGCATCTACAGCTGCACTATGAGATTACTTGAGTTTTAGCTGAATCCCACTTGAAACAGCATCCAATACCTCAAGTCACCATAGGGAAACATATATTGCCTCAAAAAAATCTTAGAAAGAAGTATACCCTTCTACTCCACTGGTACATGTATCAAGAGAAAGCCATAAAACCCATCCACTTCATCGTCATATTAGCCCCAAAGGTAGGTGTATTTCACAGGTGTTGTTCAAACCTGTTGTCTGAAGACGACTTCTGTTCTCCTAAAATTTAATCTAGACTCCAGAAAATAAAGTAGGGGTAGATTTGATTCTGTTAAAAAAATCTATCTTTCCAGTGGTGGCCTTTCACAAACAATGTTGATTAGCTTCCTTGAATAGCTATTAGAAAATGAGAATCGAGGACTGATTGTTGTCAGACCAGGAGTACTGGTAGCCTAATACAGAGCCCCAAAAAAGGTTAATTTTAGATGCTTGGAAACACTAGTACAAGCCTGACAGTATGGATTCCTTCCTGGTTATGCACTCTCTATGTTTTATCCTGCTCCCCATCTCCCAGTGAAGAGTTGTTTAGAGATTTTCTGGGATAACTACTACATTTATAACTTGATAGCTACTCATAGATCTGATTGTTGGTAATTTGTTTAAGACAACAACTGAATAACAAAATAAATCCACTAATACATGTTTGAAATTTTAATACAATTAGGTCTTCTGATAAGATAGGGTGACGATGTAATTTTTAATGTTCATGTTAAAATGGTGCCACATTTACTTTCTGGAAACACTTGGGCAGCAGAGCATAGCTAGAGAAAAATGCTCATGAACAGCAAATATTAAGCTCAAATGCTTGACTATTCCCTGAAGACAGGTTCCAGGTTGTCTATTCCATTTTGTCATTTTCAGCTCCTTCTCTAGCTGTACACAGTATAAATCTGCCAAAAGCGAAGGAGTCAGCAGTAAGAAAATTGAAATAGGCCTACACCAAATTCACATTGCAGCACATCATTCACTAAATGATAAAAATACAAGAATAGTGTCTGGAGTGAAAATATACAGGAAACAAGAAACTCGTTTATAAATATGGTCTATAAACAACAAAACAAAGACATGTTTTTACTTTGATAGTCATTTGGCTGTGATCAAAATGTTAGATTCCATTTTATCACTTTCGTGGAAAGATGGCAAAATTAAATATTAGTACTACTTGAATAGTAAGTGTTGGCTTGTCAAAATCACCCTGGTGTCAAAACTCCATATCTTTTCCAAAGGGCATTTAGCTCCCACCGTTGCAGCAGGTCCATCCTCACCTGAGCAGTGAGTGGTGCTAACTTGGCTGCTCAAATTCACGTGTACACACCCTCGCTCTATTTTGTGCAAATACATCTTTCATGCTCTGCTATGCAAAGGTGTTTTTTAGATTTCCTGAGACAAAAGACTCATGCAAATAACTGATCACAAAACACGTCACTCAGTTGGATGGATGTATCTCATTAGGGATCTTACAGGGCAGAAATTGATGGCAATGACTCATCCATAGACAGACATCAATGCAGAAAGTTAAGAAGTCTGATGTAACTTTTCAAGCTTCAATCTCATCTTAAACATGAGATCTGCTCTCTCAAGACAGTCTCTGAAAAGCCTCTCATGTAACATCAGTCTCATGAGAGTTCTCTCCATGCCAGTAAACTTCACTCCAGTTGTCAAAAAATGTTGTATATGACATAGAAATTACCAAATAATGTTTGATTAATTAACCACCAGGATAATAATGCTAAAAATACAGGAGAATTTTAATAGTGTTTGGATAAAAATTGCCTATCTGCACCATCTCTTTTTATAATTTTAAATTTTTACATTTTAATGTTACATACCCACTGCAGAAAATATATGTCCTTTCAGAGGCTAAACCCAGTTCTTCCTTCTAAATATCCTTTGATTCACACAAACAGCCAGTTACCAGTTATGTTATTATCTTTCTTCAATTGCAGGCAAATAAGTGAAGAGCAAAATCAAGGACCTATAATAATTGGCTTTTTCTCATCTGTCCTTTAATAATCAGCTGATCCTGTCAGAGAATATCAGTTAAAGGGAAGGAAGCAGAAAAGCAGTGAATGAGATTCCTCAATATTAGGTTAAACAAGTTTTAAAGTGCACCTGATACCAGGGAGATGTTAAATACACAGTATTCTCCTGATGACTTTAAACAGTAAAGTGTGCTTTCCCTCGGTAAGGTAACAGGAAATGATAAACTAACAGCAGTGATCATTTAAAATGTGACTTAGGATATAAGGATACAACAAAATATTTTAAAGAACAAATCATAAAAGTGCCCAGTTATTGAGGTCATGGTGTTAAAAATAATTAAAAGCAATTCCAGAGGAAAAGTAATTTAAGGGTGTCAGGGGAAATATTATTTTATTTATTTAAAGAAGCTGACTATGTAAACAAACAGTTTTTCAGTTCCAGAAATGCTGTAAATTTTATCATCTTAAGTTCATCCAAATTACTGCATTCCACCACTGGAATGAAATCTAACAATAGTATCAACATTCTAGTTAGTCTCCATTCAATCCCAAATTTTAATAGAAATAATCTGTAGGATTTGACTGAGTGTGATATTGCTAGAGAAGCCTTGAATTTAAACTGTCTGGATAAAGAAAATTGCACGGTTTGTGAAGGCAGTTTTGAATAAAATGAAAATTTTTCTTCTGTCCCATTTATCTGTCAAAAGGCCACTTCTAATGCTTTCATAAAGCTACTGCCTACAGAGCAAAGATAAAGACCTGGAAAAAGCCCCTAACATAATTACAAGGCAAATAACCAAAAGATAGCAACTAGAAAAATTATCCTGATTTTCTAATTTCCTTTGGTTTTAGTTTAATTTGTGTGTTATTTCTTGATGATGTTATTTCCTTAAAAATGTTTAAAAAAAGATGATGAAGATTTATTCCAATTGATTATTAGATTGCAGCAAGGTTATTAAACACATTCATTTTAGTTAAGATTTTAAACTAGGAAACAGCAGAGAAAAAGCAGAGTGACATGTAAATGAATGTTAAGATAAGCAAATTAAAAAAATCTACTGTTGAAGTTGCAGAGAAACTTACATCAAAATAGATTAAAAATTATAATCAGAAGCTCTGGCTGGACAAAGCTGAAATAAAGTTTGGAATTTTTACAAGATGAGGGAAAAATTAATGTTCTGCTGCCTAGCAAAAATACTGCTTCTTGGATTCACACTTGCAGAATATAATGATCACACACACGGAGAATAATTTCACATTAAAAACACAGCTGGCATTAACTTAGTGACTAGGAGAACTGACGAAACCTTTCTTTTCCTTCTTTTTTTTCTCTGCAGCCCTACATGGGATGCAATCCATTATCTGTCTGCTCTTCATCTGATCAAAGTACAGAAAGAATGAGCATCCAACACACGCTTCTGAAGGTTTTAAGCCTGGAATACACTACACTCCTCAAGTGACCTCACATGTAATACACAAAAGGGGGCTCACACAGGTGTTTGAATGAGCAGGGCTATTTTTCCTCATTATATTGCTGCTTTTTTGCCCATGCTGATCCTACACTGTGCACTACAGAGATCGTAACACAGACACACACAGACATAGAAAGGTCTGAGAAAGGTGTCAATATTCACTCAAAATGTGAGAAGCAACAGAGTGTCAGATATTGACCTAGTCCTTTGCCCCATATAATGCTCCCTGAGGAGATTTCGTGTTTCTTCCTTCGTGCTGGACAGTGGGTGTTAGAGGAGACAGCAATGCTGTCATCTTTCTGTCCCTTCTCAGGATCACAGAACACTTGAATAAAAGTGTTCAGTACACTCATAGAAATCATTCTTCAGTACCTGGCTTGTGCCCCTCTTCAAAGCAGTTGCTCTACACCCTGGCTGGACAACAATCATGAATGGCATACACATTGATTTTGAACACAATATATGCATATTTTTAGACTTTTGGAATATTCCTGTCATGCCCTGGGTTTCAACAAGAAAACTCTTCAGGATAAGAAAGCAACAGAGAAAACCTTGGTGAAGGAAAAAAAGAAAGGATTTCCTTACGTTAGGGAAGGGTACTGTTTTTGCAAGATCACAAATAGAAATCTGCTTTCTGGAACGGAGAAATTTCATGTTCAGGAGCAGGCGTTCAGTATTGGGGGTGTGAGGAAAACAAATCAGAGGTGTCCTAGTTCCTAGTTCTCTAAGCTGCAGAAAGATGAGAGCCACAAGACAAGGGGTGATCCATGCACCTGCTGGAGGAAATTGCTGGATGCATAGGGAAATGGAGTAAAAGACCTCTCAGTGCATTTGGATTCAGTCCCTCATATCTACCTTGGCCTGGCAGAGAGGGACGTTGATTATTCAGCCACTGCTGATGATGAAATCAGGCATAAGAGCTGTATTTGGACTGTAGAGGAGAAACATGAAGTGGACAGCTGCCCAATGGTCATGCCTGCTGTATGCCATGGGCTTCAAGGAGGAAGCCAAACATTTTGGAGGCATCACTTCTGAACAATGACTTCCCTTCACAGGCAGGGACATTCTGTCCTAGCTGTTTGGGTGTGTATGTGCTGTCTGTGCAAGTTCTCACGGGCGAGTCTCAGGATGTGGATTCACTCTCAGCCAGCTCTTGACCTGTCCTTTGCTGGGGACACATTTTAGCTTTACTTTTTTGCAGTGCTGGGAGAAAGTACTTCCTGAAAGAATTGCCTATTAGTATGGCCTGGGTACAATGTTCACAGGTTCCTGGAAATGGTAGTTTACAATAGGTTTGCTATTATTATGGGGTGTCAGCATGTCCTCTTCTATAGTGAATATGACATCTCATGGTAACAAGAGAAGTAAATGTGATGGGATTTCATCTGCCAGCCTGATATGGATATGACTTGGGTACAAATTGTGTGAAAAATACACTAAACTAAAACAGAATATTTCACTGAGAGAGGTAGACTGATCTATTTGCATGGATTATTACCTCTTTCATCATGTAAAGACAAGAACATCCACATGAATTAATTCATTAATTCTGTTTCACTACAGTGGGCACACTTGCAACTCAGAGATGAAGAACTGTTATCATCAGAAAATAAACAACAGAAAATAGTGGGACGCATTATAAGCAACATTAAACAATAAGGAAAAGTAGTCTAGTCCTTCTTCAGCAGAATTCTTAATTGTGTGCATCACTGTAAGCCTGTGAACAGTCCTGTTGACATCAGTGAAGTCAATCCTGCTCTTCGTCACAATGTTTTGTTGAATGGGATCCAAAAGGATAGCAGGCAACAAAGCTTGGTTTGTGATATTTTGGAGGGAAGATAACAGTAGCTCTAAACCTTACAATAATTAGCATTAACAACAGATTTCTCTTTCCATAGCAAAGATTGTTCCTAATCCAGCAAAGGATATAAAATGTCATTATTTTGCTGTCACCTTTCTGCTAAGTCCTTTTCCTTCTAGTTGACAACTGAGATAACAGACAAGGAGACTATCCACCTGATATACAGTTTTCCTTTCCTTCAGAATGATCTGTGACAGTTTCCACTTGTGACAGGCAGGTTGGGTTAAAGCAGGGTTTGCTTCTCAAGTTCAGCCTCAGAATAGGCATGCTTCTGTTACCTTGACCTGCATTATTTTAGAGAACACTTGCGAGACTTAGGAGAAAATAAAAACTCAGCTCACCTCCCAGACTATAAAGGACACACAAGTGGAATTCATACAGGACAGAAACTACTGAGAAGCAGCAGGCAGTGAAGCAAACAAACAAACAAAACCTCAAGTCAAAGAAGCAGCACCCTCAGCAGGTCACTAAGCGGGGAGGTTTTGCTCGCTTGTTTGCTTGAAATAGTCAAGTCCTAGAGCAGTTCTCCCTGTCCCAATTAAACTGCAGACAGCTGGTTACATCCCTGAGAAGTGAGACAAGGCATTTGCTGTAAAAGCGGCAGAGAAGCAGAATCTGAAGCACAAAAGTGGCAATGTGCTCATTCAGGCATCATCTGCATGGTGGGCAGCAGACACAGGAAAACTTCCACAAGGGATTTATTCTGTTTTGAAGAGGGCACTTCAATGCTGATGTTTCTGAATACTTAATGGATATGGGAGAAAATATTCCTGAAAGGGGTTGTTAAAGAGGTTGCAGCATTACAGGTTCCTAATTACACTTTAACAAAATCTCAACTTTGTAGGTCTGCTCGAGGTCAGCACATCCCTCCTGTGTTGGGAAGGGCTGCATGGACTCCACGTGTACAATGACACTTGCTAGAGCCAAGGGACCACAGGCACAGCTAAAGCTACCTCTTGTTTCAGTGTGCACTCTGCTGGGCCCTGGCCTCTTGTGCTTTGAGTCCTAGCATGAGTTCATTTTTTAATGGGGAGATGCTAATGGAAAATATCTAATATGAATGACCCAGAGTTTCACAACATTCCTTACAGTTTTATCTGTCTAAGATTTAAGCACAAGGAGTGAGGCTTGATTTCGTTCTTCTGCATGGAGTTTTGGTTCATGGCTGAAATTTTTTTCTGACTAATAGTCCCTGTAGTGGAAGACTTACTCCTAACACCTGTAGAGTCAGTGAGGAGATACCAAAGGCCATTTTCCCATCTAAAATTTGTAATTATTTGTAAAGAGCACTGTCTTTTCCTAAAGGCTTACACTGATTATGTTTTCATTCAGTACCTACTCTACAGAATGTATGATTTTTTTTATTTACTGACAGTGCGGATGACAGAAGTTTTTGCACTAATGACTACATACCAGGTAGGCTACAAAAAAGATTCTCATGGAGGTAGATCTACCAATTTTATAGAGACATAAAGAAGTCGGTCTTCTAAACTCTAAAAGTTAATCTGTAGAGCTCAGAGTCAAATATAGAGAATGACCACCTAAAGGACTGCATGGGCCCATATCAGCGTATTGAAGGTGAAGTTGAAAGTAAAAGTTACTAGCTTAGAATCTTAAGTAAGTTTAAAAAGTACAAGCTAACAGGACTGTACCTCTTAATTATCCACAGACCACTTTTAAGAATAGGTTTGTAATATTCATGAGGTTTGAGTTTAGAGGATTTGAAGTAGATGCCTAAACCTATGCTGCTCAGCAGACGGCCTGAATAACTTGGCTATCACACATGCTGTGGGCAAGCCCTCCTCCTGTTGCCTCTTGCATATGTTTTAGTTTACCTCAATAATTAAACATTCATTGGACAAGAAAGAGGTTAAGGGAGTCAAGCATGTGAGAGGAAAGCCAGGTTATTGCTCCAGTGGTTATTTAATTAGTTAAACGAAGTTGGACACTTTCAAAGGACGCAGCTGAGGAGCTCTAATAAGCTTGTTGACTCAGATATTCTGCTGGAGAGACAGAAAACTTGTGTTGAAGTTTCTTGTCCATATTAAGCAGCCTGAGGACAGAGAGTGGATCTTTTGCAAATGGATATCCTAAACCACTGTTACTTATGGAGACATGGGAGAAGCAGATTTCACTGGATTTGCAAAATCAAATTACTCGGAGAGCTGGTTGGGAAATCAAAAGTAAAGTATGTCCCATGCAATTGCCAATTGCATCCTCTTGGTAGGCTGAGATCCTCATGTGGATGTAAATGGAGACTATCAGCAGTGCTTCCCTTCCAATGCTCATTTGTCAATTATTTGTAAATCATTCAATACAGGTGCTGTTTTGATTGTGTTGATAAAATGCCTTGGGAAGCCTGTACAGGAGTATTCTGATGAGGACTGTATTAGAAAGGGAAGGAAAGGACATCTTGCTGTTCTTTATAGCACATAATACTGGGGTTTTTTATGGATTTCAAACCTCCTAATGGCTTTTTCCTCTAAGGGATTCATCACCTGTTCAATCATTTACACTCTGGTTAACAGAGCTTCAGTATCATCTAAATGCTATAAAAAATTGCTCTAGTTTAGTAAAGTATCTCACACTTTGATTTATCTTTTCAAGTCTCTTCTCACATATTTTTCCAGCCTACCAAGGAGGCATGCAGCAAGGTTCCCAGAGTTGTTTCACAGCTCTAAATCTCCAGCACTGGATATTCTGAGGGAACAGGCAAAAAATTTGTCACATTTAGACTGTGGGATTTGTGTGTTCATGAAAGGGAATGACATACGGAAGTGAGAGATGAGATTTTCTGCTGATGCAAAGATGAGGCATGAGACCATAAGAGGAGATAGGACTGTTGCTACTGTAGGGGTAGTAACCACAAGAAAGC
Organism: Monarcha castaneiventris obscurior; assembly: GCA_026261815.1. NCBI lineage: Eukaryota > Metazoa > Chordata > Aves > Passeriformes > Monarchidae > Monarcha > Monarcha castaneiventris. The sequence goes on from JAMPIT010000467.1 coordinate 8,919,715, forward strand.
CTAGTTATATTTTACCCACTGCAAGAGAGAAAATAGTTTAAAGTAGGTGACCCATTGCTACAGAAATGTCTTAGACTCCCATCAGGCAGAACATTGTATTTCTTTAGCAATCAGCAGTTTTATTATAAGATTTTTTTCTGACTTCTCTTAAATATCTATCAGACTCTGGAGGATGCTGGAAACTGAATGACCAAAGTGATGAGAGAAAAAAGCAGTGAAGGAGGGCTGAAAAATAGTAATGGCCTTGTGAGTTTTCCCTTCCAGATCATTGATTTTGTTGTAAGTTGGAAGAGACAAAAAATTGTTACTGAACATTTTGTTGCATTGGCAAGATACCTTGAGCATTTTCAGTCTATTTCTATCTATTAGAAATGAGACGTCCCTTTGTCAAAACCAACATTTCAGCTTGCACCATCTGCAGAAACCCTGATGCATCAGAACTGGATTCCCACTCTTGGAGGTAAGGCTTTTATGAGACTGGGAAAACAGGACTAAAAAAGCCTTGGGGCATCTATTCTGTTAAAATGGCCAGACCAATTCTATGCTTTATCTGGGAACTGTCATAAGAAAATTAAAAATAAAATGCATCTTTACAAGATGATGTAAATCAAATTATTATTATTTGCTTAAAATGATCATGAAGATTTAAGGACTGGTTTGAGTTATCCACCTTTATTCTTCACACATTTCTGTTTCTTAATGTGCTTGCATAAGGACAACTTTTTTTTTTAATGACACCACTGGGGACAAAAGGCAGCTGACACAAGGGAATACGTACTGCGACAGAGAAAATTCCTCATATATAATGCAGGGGTGAGTTCTTGAAGTAAAGACCAAAGTGATGAATATGAGCACTTACTCTGTGTGGCTGCAATGGGGTAAGTTCAGTGATACTTCTACAAGCCATGTCAGAGCATTAGACAAGTAGGAAAGTGCTTTTTGACTGAAGTAACTCTGAACAGGGAGTTTTCCTTCCAAGGGGTTTGCATCTCTCCCTCCACCGTCACACATTAATGAGTAAATATGTGTGGCCTGTGAGACTGCTGTTGGCTATGTCTGATCCCATTGCATCCTGCTGTTTGACAGCACAAACCAGTGCCCTGTGCCCCGAGCTGCCTCCGGCCACCCTGAGCTGCTGGCAGCTCCTTGGCCACTGCGGGGGCTCTGCTGGGAGGCCCCTGAGGCAGCCAGAGCTCGAGGGAAGCGCCGGGGCTGAGGCACTGAGAAAACACTGCCACAAACTGCTGAGCTTCTCACCTTTCCAGAGAGGTCACAAAACATTTTAATGGTCATCTCACCAACGCTGTTGCTTCCATTCATGCCTCTCTGTCCTTGGAAATCCATCTACTTTTAAAATTAATTGTTTTTCCCTACTTCATTGTTCTCCCAGATGACTTATCTCCTATGTTTGTTATTCTTCATGAAATGGATATTTGTTTTCATTTTCCCCCATGTTTCCCATTTTTCAGGCTCACATATGTATTTGGTTGTCAGTCTTTCTTAAAATAATGCATATCCTTATTGATTCATCATCATCATCAGGATCTTTATTATTGCTATTATTACTGTTGCAGGCCAGATAATTTTGACCAATTTTATAAGAAATAACAACAAGGCTCATGCTTTTCCAGTCCCCTTTGTTTTGCTTGAAGGAAAAATCTATATCTGATATTTATTTCTCTATATAGCAGATACAACTGTAGAGTATTTTATTTTTCTTTTCACTTTTTTTCCTGAGATGAAAACTTAGCAAAGTCAGCATCTGAGAACTGTGTTTCCGTCTTTGAAGGGCCTTCAGGACTAGGCACCCTAAGGAAGTAAAAGAAATCCTGCAGTTTAGGTCTGTTTTAAAATGCCTTCATCTCCATGTGATGCTCCCTTCCTGAGTCCAGAGAAAGGAAGCTATTTATTACTGCACCTTGCTAATAGGAATACAAATAGACTTTAAAAGGACTTTAAGGCCCACATTTGTCTTTCATAATTTTATGAAGATGACTGCAACAACTGTGTCAGAGGTGAAATCCAGCTGGACTCCTTTTGCAGTCCTGAGGAGGAGAGGGGGATCCTGGTCAGCATCGGGCTTGAGCATCTCACCAGCTCACAGCCCTCTCTGACCCAGCCACACACTGATAAAATCAGAGGTTTCACATAGTTTGGGATGGGCTGTAAGAGAAACCATGGTACATCACAGTTAAGGAGCTCTGCTGTACTGTGGAGGAGTTATGTTTAATTATGGTCTTTGATTTTGAGCAGTTTCTAGAGATATTTTCTGTAGCCTGGGAAGAGTATTAATTATAGATTTACTGAGTTTCTCCCTGTAAAAAAGTAAAGCTTGGGCAATCATATACAAAAAGGATTTTATTGAACATCCTTCTCTGAACTTAGGAAAACCCAAATCTACTATCCCACACACCTATAAATGCTCTGGTGGGTTAGACTGCTGCAAACCTTGCAGGTAAAGGAAAGCCAAAATTTTCTGCCTGTACAAAGCAAGAAAAAACTCCTAAAAACACTTATTTCAAACTTGTGCTTAATTTTGATTTAATTTTTGGGTTTGCATTATTAGACAAAGAAAGGACATTTTCCAGCCAGCACCATGATAACTTTCCAAGTTTTCTCTTCTAGCACTTTTAATTCAGTTACTCACTCAGTCTTCAACTGTGTTGGGAAAACTCAGAATTTTATAACAAAAAAAATAGGGAAGGATGACTCTGCTACTGAAAAGGTGGGAGGCCACGACAGATTTAGCTTCAGGCACAATGAAAACTAGATACTGGGAAAAACTGTGCAATGTACCTTATTAACTGGTCTGTAGGAAAACCTCCTCTCTTGCCTTTTGCAGGTGAAGCAATTGCATCTGTGGCAAGAAATCTATTTCCCCTTAATGCAGGCGTGGCTTTTAAATTCTCCCATGATTCCTTTTCCTTCATTTAGGTTTCTGGGTAATGCTACTGAAGAAGACTTTGTGAATCCTATTATGCAAAAATAAAGGAGAAAACCCCAAAAAACCCAACAGCTTCTTCTTTCCTCTAAGTGCTATTTACAGAAAAAGCTGTATTATCATAGCTGGTTTAGCTATCTGCTTGCTTAACTGTCCAAGGAAGAAATACAGAGTGTTCAAGTGAAATAACAATGGGAAGGAGTTTTGTTCCATGTAGGGTAGTGGTATAGGGATTTGGAAAAGTTAGGGCTGATCAAGTAAAAAAGGATGGAAAAGTAAAGAAGCTGAATATTGGGGGAAAGGTGGTAAATAGATTTTTGCATGTGGTAGTTGGTGTAAAAATCACTTGCTATATGGGAAAACTTCATACCTTCAAAATCTTTAAATCCTTCTGTGAAATGTTATCAAGAAGCCATGAAGCTTAAAGGAAAGGAGAAGGAATAGATCCTAGAAGCACAAAAAAATCATTTTTTGGAACAATAAGAGTAGAAAATAAATTGTAACTTTTCAAAAAGTACAGTTCTGGAATGTCACCCTGAGAGCAAAAAGATTTTAAAATGAAATCTACATTCATAGACTTCTAGCTATTATCCTGTAAATGTAAAGATGAGTCTCAACTGAGTTCCTATTGCAAAGTCCCCAAAGCTTTTGTGCCTTGTTAATTACCTTGGCATCTTTGTATGCCTTTGGAATACAGCACTTAATGAGCAGATCATATGAGCAGCTGCCTTTTATTTAAGGCATGTTGTTGCAGATCAGATCTTAATTATGTTTCTGTATGAAAGAACAAACTACAAACAAGGTTGTGCTTAAACAGCTTCTATGGGGGAAGAAAATGGGGGGTGGGAGTGGCATTCTGCAGCCTTTCTTAATGGAATTTCAGGAGATGTTGCTAACACTTTTCGTTACTGTTTTCAGAACATGTGCATGTTTTCCTAAGGCCCGAGATCCTGGAGTCAGGTGAGACTGTTCATTTCTAAGTGCAGAATGTAGATCATGCTAGGCTTGAATTGGCAGGTGTGGCTCCTGTTTGCTGGGAAAGATTGGCCTTCTTTTTATTACATTTCCTAAGTGAAAGTTTAAGCTTAATTGGTTTGTAGGAGTTTGATAAAATTTATAGGAGTGCTTTGGATATGAGCAGAACGTGTTGGGTGGTTATAATCAGGCTCTTTATCATCAACAATTTATACCAGCTGCTGAAATATGAATTTTTCAGCTCCTCTCACTAATCAATGACTTAGGCAAAAGTGTGACCATTTTATTGGTTATTTGTTTTTTAATAATTGTTGTGTGTTTTTTCAGTAACTTTTTAGAGTTGGCATTTAGGAATAGAAACATTGAGAGGACAGGGTCAACAAAGGAGAGAAAAATGGATGATTGAAAATCAGTCAGCAGATGATTATTCCTCACCTCCAGGGAATCTGTGATCTATATTAAAGTCTTTGATTCTTAAATACAGACTAACAATTAAATTTAAGTAAATAAACCCAAGCTAACTAACAATGATTGAAATACTCTCTTCCATAAAACCTAATGTTCCTCAGGCATTTTGTAGCTGTCATTCAAATCAAGTGACAATGTGGCTGTTCCAGAGTATTTAACTGTCAGGCTGTATCACTGCAGAAAGATTTTTATAAAAATTTTTAATTTTTTTTTTTTTGTTTGGGGTTTTTTTCTCCTTTGCTATTATCATTTAGTGCTGCCTGTTGAGATGTTATGTTTTTAGTACAAAAAATTACTGTGTTAGGTACAGGAACCCCCATAGAGGAAATATAGTGAAACTGGTATGTGAAGGTTTATTAGGTCCTGTGGCAACTTCTCTTGCTAATTTATAAAAATGGTTCTTCACCCCACTCAAAAACACACTTTTCCTTATAATCTGTGTTTCTGGGAGGCAGATCACAGCTGTTCTCTTTAAACTGGGAGATCCTTGCCAAATTTCATCAGCTGAGTATCTGGCTGATATTCTTTCAGTATCTTTGTCAAGAGAAGATACCCTCATGCTCTCTCTGTGAGGTGGGAGGTATTGCTGGAACCAGCTCTCAGTGGTGCAATGTCAAATTCTCAAAATGTCAGATTTATTTGTGCGTGTGATGGTGTAATTTGGCTTCCTGCTGTGCAAATGAGAGGATTAATTTCCATAATATAGAAATTAACAGTGCAGTTGATATTTCTCTGCCTCTCAGTACAAATTAGCAGCTGGGGATGACAGCAGCCAGCTTACCCTCCTTTTCATCCTCCTTCCAAAGAGCCATTGGTAAAGACACTTGCCCCAGTAAAATAATACTGAATGCCAAATTGGTGTTATCTCCTCCTGCTCCATTTCAGTCTTTCGTTGTCTGGCTCTGAAGCTTCCACTGTTTTCAACATATCATGACTCCAACTGCCCTTCCCTGAGCAAAAGTAGAAAGAGTGCAGGGCTGCTCCCCCGAGGCTGTGAACCCTGTGTGTGGTACACAGGACAGTGAACCCAGGGCTGAAACAGAGGGGCATGATCCCCTCTGCAGACTCTGCTGTGGGGATGATATTTGGGGTCGGTCACATTTTAAGCCATCTGGAAAAAGTGCTGCAAAGCCCTTGCCTCTGTTAGACACCTTGCAATTGTTTTGGTGGATTTACAGGTGATTCAACAATATGATGCACTTAGCTGAAGTCATAACAAATGTTTTGAGCTTCTGTGGGCTGTGGGGTAAAATCTTTTTATTGCACAACAGGTCCTAGAATCATATCTGGAAACTCTTGGGTCATTCCGCTGCTGGGTCTTTTAGAAAAGCCTGAAGTGTTTGTGAGCTGTTAGATATGGAATACTAACTAAGAATATATAGTTCAGTTTGGAAATTCAAACACATCAAAGAGGCCTGTGGAAAGAAAGGAGACTTACGCTCTCCCACTTCTGTTCCTTCAGTCAGATCAGCTCTGGAGTTTTACTCAACTGAGAAAGTAACAGTTTCTTCTGACATTAATTGTAGTTGCTTGCATAAAGCAGATTACAGAATCTGGATTATTCTTTTTAAACTAGCAAAATAAATGGATTGCAGAATCTTGAATGTGTCAGTAATTCTTCAAGGACACAGATAACCAATAACATCTTTTTAGAACATAAGGGTATGGTGGGGCATATTCTCAACACACTGGGATGAGCTTGGGCTTCTCCACTGAACTAGAGGCATTTTTCTCAGGAGTTTACCAAAGTGCAAAAACCATCTGGTTTTGACTTTTAAGCTCTTAATTGTTCTGTAAAACATCATAAACTCTGCATTATTCCTGTATAAAAATAATCAAACCCAAAAGAGGTGAGAGAGTTAAAGTATTAATATGAGTTAGCATCCCATATCCTGATAGTGAAACCAGCTGGGATTCAATCCTGTTTGATGAAATAATAACTGAATGCACAAGATTAAAGAAAATGCCCTCATGATTTGATTTCTTCCTTGGCTGAGCATATCTGTGATGATATATAAATAAAAAGGATAGTGATTTTAAACTCAGCTAGGAAATAGAACAGCACAATTACAGGTAAGCTCTTACGTTGACCTGTCAGACTGTTTTTTCCTTTCCAAGTAGGAGTTAAATGAGGTATTATAGACTTGTTAGACAGAGGAAGACAGTGGTTCTTAGGGATGACATAGATCCCAGCCACTTCTAAATTCATAGCTCAGTGGAAGAAGGAACGTGGACCCTCAAGCTTTTGCAGATTCTCTCTTATTCCAAATTGCGATTTCCTAGTTTCCAAAGTTTCTGTACTTTTGTGAGAAGAAAGATATTTCCTGGTAGGAGCTGAGACCTTAAGCTCGCCTTTTACATTATTTTCAAGGGTCTCTTGCAAGTTCCTATAAAGCTGACGGTGCTGGGCACTGTGAAAAGCTGCAGGGTTATGATGACCTTGGGTCAGTCTGGGGTGGGAGATGGCAGCTCCTCTGAAATCACAGCACTTAGCTGAGCTACCAGTGACTAATTGCTACCAATATGGGGCTCAGTACAGTTGGGAGTGGCAGAGAGTGATGCTACACACTCGGAACCCAGAGCTCCCTGTTTGCTCCTGCTGGACTCACTAAATGTCTGAGAAAAGAAGGGCAAGACAAGGACGAGTGTAAAAATGATGCTACTGCATGCTTGATATGTGTAGGTTTTACAGTCTCTAACAATATAACGTCCCCATCCAGGAATACTAATTTCTTCAGTACATACTTTGCCACTGAGTGCTTTGCATGGGCTTTTATAACTCATATGGCTGAAGGACATCATGAGTTTGGTTTTTCTAGATGACTTTTAAAAATAAGCAAACATTAAGAATAATTGGTTAACTACAGAAAATGTAAAATTTTCATGATTGATATAATGACATTGCATGCAATTTCCATCTTTTTATGAAAACATTATCGACTTGTTGGAAGGAATAAAAACAAATGTGCTTACATCTGCCTTAATATATGTGTATGATATTTCCACAGTAATGTTTTCAGGAGTTACAGCCTTGAAAAATGCCACTATGCTGAGGACTGCTATTACTGAATTCCTTCCTATATGGTGACTCTTAATGGATGGAGCCATGGAATGAGTCAGAAATACTTCCATGAATGAAAGGGATACATTTACTGTTATAGCATGGGGTCATCAGACAGTACCTTGGCAAACAAACACAAATTTCCTGCTGAAAATATCTTCACTTTGACAAGTTAAGTGCTTCAAACAGTTATGCTGAAGTTATGATATCTGTTAATAATGACTTTTTAAAAATCTATTTGTTTTAAATGCATGGATCATCTGCGTAAGAACAATCTTAAACCAACAAATGGTTATTCAGTCTAAATTGTCATACCAGTCTTATGTGCCATTGATGGAGAGAAGGAAAGAGTCAGTCCATCCTTAGATATGTCTCTGTCATGAATTGGTCTCTAGAGGCTCCTCTCTCTTTTCATTGATTGTGAGCTCTTAAACTGCTTCACTTTCTCTGGACAGCTGAACTTAACTGAGACAAATCTGCTGGTGAAGGAGCAGAAGTACTAACAAGTGGCATTGGTAGGGGTGGGAAAAATGAGCATTGCTACTCATTGTTATTCAAAACAAAAGTGGATTGGTTACAAGAGCCATTTGCAGGAAAATAGTACATCAGACTAAGGTGGGAAGCACTTCTGGATGAGGAGTTATTGAACCCAGGATGCTGTGTACCCCAAAGCCAGTTCATACACAATGTATACCCATGGCTGTGCCCACTGAGAGCCCTGCAGAGTGGTTGCTGTGTGCGTTGTCACTCTGAGTTACTGTCTAGCCACGACTTCGTGCAGCAACAGGGAAAAGCTGCATGTAGCTTGGAAACAGCATAACCACATTAGCAAGTGAGCCAGGCCAGTTTTGCCATATAAATATTAATGATTCAGTGTGTCTGTACTGCAAAGAGCTCTTCTTTGGATAATTTGGCATGCTCCAACTTTTCCTTTCTAATTCAAGTATGGTATTAAGGAAAATAAACAATTTTTCTGAAATAAATAATAATAATTATTATTATACTAAATAATAATTTCTCTTTCTGCTCCTCTGGCGTGTTCACAGCAGTGTGGACAAGGTTCCAAGAAGGACACATCCGTGGCACTTCCCTTCTCTTCGGTGGCAGTAGTGACTTGTGGCAACATTAACAGCACTGAAGGAAAAACTAGAGTGCTCAGCAAATCCAAATATTTGTCCTTGCCATAAAAGAAAAATACAGTTCAGGTAAATGTATAAATGGTTTTACCACCAGAGGGACATGACAGGCATATATGAATTGATGGGATGACATGGGCTTGCTTAGATCACCAATAAAAATTAACTGGCCCTTGCCCACCTCTTCCACCCTCCCTAACAAGTACCTGAGATTAGAAATATTTCTGCTTATCCTGCAGCAAGTTGAATGAAATTTGGATTGTTTGTTGAGGAGTTTGGGTGTTTTTTGTTTTGGTGGTGTTTCTTTTTCTTAAATGAGGGTTTTTCTATGACTTCCTCCCCTTATGATTCTGCTCAGCTGCCTGCAGATTCAACCAACCACTTTGAGTGAAAAAGAGAACAGAAATCTGAGTCTGATAAAGTAGAACATCTTTCTCCTCCTAAAGTATGTTTCTTCCTCCACATCCAGCCAGCTTTACACTTCCCTAGCCAGTTAGTATGCAAGTGTATTTATGCTAAGCTGCTGCTTGTACCCATATAAAATTCAGATACCCCAGAATATCCTTCCGCTTCTCTGTCATAAATAAGCAGTGGCTTAGCACAGCTCTTGTTTTTAAGACTGCTTTGCCATGTGTTGCTCTGCCTTCCACAGGGCAGGGTGGGCTTTCAAGCTGACTCAATTATATGAGTTGTTTCTCAACCTGACACAGTATGAAAAACCAGCCCTTTGAGGCAGTACACCTTATTCCAGGGTGAGGCCTTTTACTCCATGAAGATAAATCCAGAGCAACACAACTGGATTTTTCCACTCACATGGTCACAGAGCTGAGCAGGACTTCCTTCTGTAACTTTATTAATTTGATAAGCACACTTTTAAGAAGTCCTGCCCCTTTCTTTCCCAATGAACATACTTGCACCAAATGAAACCCCTTTTAGCAGTAGGTATGAATAGATCCCTTCCTTTTAAAAGTGGGGGCCCTGGTAGGTACACTGACTACATCACACAAAGCCAGCAGAGAAAAAGTGAGAGAGACTCCCCAAGCAAAAGCAAGTGTTGTTTAGCTCATCTCAGTACAAGTATTTATCCAGTGATCTTTTACTGCAATTTACATTCTCATACCAGTGCTCTCTGAAATATGATCTAATTGGTAAAAGGTGTTTGATAGTCTTTTTTTTCTAATGTCAGATGATTTTTCTACTCAAAAAGCTTTCTACTGACATCTTCTGCAAAACTATGAGTTTTGATTATGTTTTAAGATTTTTTTTCTTTCCCATATAAACTGGGAAAAAATATTGTTTGAACTGTTTGAAGAAAATATTTTGAAAACCTTCTTTTGATTCAAGTGCTTTTTACTTTTATTGTACTTATTTTATGAGATGCTCGTAGGTAAGACCTTTTGCATGCTTTAGCAAGGCTTGTTATAATTGCTGATAAAAATATGACATTCTTGTTTACCAGCAGGCTGAGAAACCTCACTAGCAGAACCTGTAGGAAATGGAGTCTCAAATATATATATGTCAGTGTGCACATGCAAACAGTTTTTGGCTGGAAACCTAGAAATTTACAATATACTGTAGAGAATAAGGTCTTTTTCAAATTGCCTTGAAAATATCTGTGAAGGCTTTGGAAAACTTTTAGATTAAAATATGGTGTGAGAGGCAAGAAATCTGGCTTAGTACCTTTCTTCTTAGTCTGAAAGGCATGAGAAATGTGTTTTTACAGCTGTAGGATAACAATACTCTTCTTTTCAATCCTTAATAGTCTCTGGTGCCAGTATCAAAAACCAATTTCCTCTGGAGGACAAACTTGGGCAGTCTGGGGAATTAAGACTTTAAAAGAGGGGTTGGGGGGTGCAGTTTGGTCTATTTGTTTTTCAGCTTTGCATTTTGAATGTCATCTGCACTGTTATTCTCCATTCCTAGAAAACAAATAATAAGTTTTGAAAGAAGGGATGATGCTTTTTATATGAATATAATAATGTAAGGTTAGAAATTATTTTATTAAGTGTTCGACAGTCTCCTGTGGGATGTACACAGTTCCTACTATCATACAAAGTATATTCTGTGGGTAAGATGGGCACTACATTCCTTTTTACACGTTTTAGTTTGAAATGCAATCTACAGGTCAAGCCAAATAAAGGCAGAGTGCAGGGTGTACTGTATCAGAACTGTGCTGCTTATGTTACAGATTAGGCCTTTAGTTTGTGTAACACCTCTGCTCCTCTCTTTCTCATGAGAGGCAGCTTTAAACCTGACAATACCATGTTGAGAATCACCAGGTGCAGTTATTGCACACATTTGAGAGATTATTTTTCTGACTACATAACCATTGTTAAAGACATGGTTACATCAGTTTTCATTTTCTGAATTAATTTCTGACTGTAGGGTGCATCATAAATCATGGAGGATGTTATTTCCTGTTCTTATGCTCCCCGTTTAGAATCTTTTCTCTTAGTTCCTGGGAAGTAAACTGCTATTTCTGGTCCTACTGCCTTAAGACAACTATCTGCATGTTGTTTATCTTCTCTGTTTTAGGATTGTGTATACAAGGTAAGTAAACATTTTGCATGATATATAAACCGGAACCATGCATTGGACAAGTTTGTAAAGGTGAGGAAATAATGCAAATGAAGGATGAAGTAAGTTTGTTACTATTGGCTATTTTTGAGTCATTCCTGAGAGTGGAAAAGGAGTCAAAATGAACAGGGATCAGGAGAAGTTGCTGTTTAGATGCTGCAGGAGAGCAGAATCATGCAGGGATAAGGAAACAGAAGAAAAGGCATGATGGTTGTATGCAATGCAGGTGAGAAACATGCTGAGGGCCTTGGGGCAGAGGGCAGACAGGCAGGTACAAAACACATTTACAGGGAGAGTTCTGACCTGGGCAGGCTCATTCTGACCACGGCTGCAGCAGTGCAGGGTGGGTGAGAATGACAGGTGTCTGTCACCATCAGGCTCCCTGCTGGAGGTTGCAGGAGCTGCATGTATCCCAAACTAATGAAGGCATATTGATTAATTTGGAATCTGCATGCATGGCTATAGCTATTCGGTCTTAATGTCAGTGAGATGATGTGAATACTTACTTTAAATGTTAAAATATTATTTAGATTGTAATCACGTGTTTCCTTTGCTCTTTGGAGTCAATCCACTGAGATCTCTGACTCATAGACAGAGTGATCTTTCAAAGTCAAGTTGGCATTTGAACAGCACTTAATATCTGCCCCCAAAAATCTAGACTAAATATCCATTAAATGAAGGCACTCAACATTGCATTCTCAACTGGGGTAACCACTACAAATACTTAAGTAATCATTTAAGAATTAGGGAGCAATTAAGAGGAATTAACTGATTGCTTTCTGAGGTATTGTGGGGTAATTAGGATGTCAGTCCACCTTGCAAATAAGAGCATAAAAAATTAATGAACTCAAATCAAGAAGATCAAAGTATAAGTAACTTCCACTGAAGAGCTTAGTACTGGATATGCTAACTCTAAAACTCAGGTGTGCTTTGCTTTACATCACACAGAATGCCCTATATCTCACTGAAATAAAATAAGAGATGTTAATTTTTCCTGTAACATATTGAGTTAGAGACATCCTGGTTGTTGCTGTTTTCGAAATACAAGCTCATTACTGAACCTTAACTGTAGGGCCTGAGAGGAAACAATTCCATATGGCACTTGCCCTACTGGCTTGATGGACACAAAATAAAGGAGAATATGCCCTAAGAAACACTTGAGGACTTGATTCCCATTCTGCTCTTTTAACACTGATGTTTGTGCATCTTTCTCCTCTTCCCTATGTGCTTTTCTCAGATAATGTTTTATTGTCCTTCTGTTATTAAAATGATATTGCAAGAGATTACCTATTGTGAAGCTAGAGAAAGAAATATTGCCACTGGCTTCTGTCACCTTTCTAGGAGTTATTGAAATAAAGATTAAGGGCAGGGGGAGAAGAGGGTAATGGGGTAGAGAAAACAGCTAACTGGAAAAGATGACAGCCCTCTGTCTAGGAAGGTCCTCTGAGAATCCAAGGGAGGTGCTAATCAAATAAGTGATTATTGTCCCTTTTGTAACATGAGTGCCTGTATACAATTAGGTGTGCAAGCTGGCAAATCTCTGAGAAGGGATGCCGTGGGATCTGAATCATCACTAATGATCTTTCACATTATCGGTATGAATGCAAGGAATGTTAATATCCCTGCCTGTTTAACTTCCAATAGATGCACATTTTCTAGCTACAACTTGTAGAAGTGGAAAGGAGAAGAAAGTTCTGTTAATTCCACTGAAGAATTCACTGTGCTGATATAATTTCACTAGGAAATGATTTGATTTCTTGCTTGGATGTAGGAGTGCAATAGAATGCCTACGGTCTCCCTGCATTTTATTAGAGGTTTTTGCTGCAATTATTTTTCACTTCTAAGGGAGAAAAAGATTGTTCTAAAACCATCAGTTTAGTGAATCTCATTCCTATATTCTGCTTTTTTCTCTGAAATTCCCTGGGAGTGAGAGGTGTTTTGCTAAAAAGTGTAGAGGGACATGTGATGTATGAAGAGATACAAATACAAATCTTTCCAAAGATCTCATATTTTAGAATTTGATTATGTTTTATTGATACTAGTATTATACCCAGTAAGGACATTTCTCTGCCCTTTGTGCTGCCATGGTTTGCTGTTTACAGCAATGGTGTGCCCATTCCATGCAGTGTCCAAAGGGGTGGATGTAATTGGGTGCTGTCACAATTGATCAGACCCAAGGCCTTTAACACCCATCTTCTGGAACCAGCAGTGATGGGTGTAATAACTCATAGAACCTACAGGAATTATCATCCTGACTATTTCTTATATGTGCTTATTAAAAAACCCCATCGGTCCCTAGGTTACTAAGGACCAGGTTTAGCTTAGTTATTTCAGATCTCTTGCTCCTAAGATGTGTTTCTTTCTACCACTAATGATTGGAAGTCTTAGAAACCTTTATGAAAGTGCAGTTACTCTAGGAAACTTTCCAATCACTTTTGCCAGCTGATATCCTGTGGCAGCGAGGTTCATAGTCCTGTGGAAATGTTTTAACTGCCTTTCAGACACCACGACCCTACCTATCTTAGATTTGGAATTCTATTCTTCTTTTCTCATAATACAAAGTTTGAGGTGACTGATTATTCTTTCATGGTTTTTTTGATTACACTTTGTCTTATATGTCTCTTTTCTAGAATAAATTTCCTCAACACTTAAAATCTCTGTTCATATAAGAGTGCTTTCCAGGCTGTTGTTTCCTTTCCTTTTCAAATCCTTTCTAATGCTGCAGTGTCACTTGGGAATAGAGCAAATAGAGCAGTGCAGATGCAATAGATGAGGGGATACTTTTTATTCAATCATTCCTCATTTAATACATCCAACATACCCGCTAATAGGCCAAAGAAGACTTGCCTAAAAGACAAGGTCAGAGTAATGAAATACCATAAAAGAAACACCTTTCATGAAATTTCATTTTGGAAAAGGATCATAAGTGGATTATGTGAAGTAGGAAAAGTTTGAGTATGGTGGCGCAAGCAGCTCCTGGTACCCCTAGCCTGTGTACTCCTAGTAGGCAGTGATCAGCAGGTCTGTTCTTGTAGACTTTTCTACTTTTGAAGGACAAAAAATTAGTAAAATTTAGATTTCTGACTTGGGATTATGATTTCAATGGATATGACACATGCCTAACAATTACCTCTAACTTTGATCTCTAATTAGATTGTGGCTCTTCAGTGGCTTTCAAAGCTTGTTCATGTGTGATACCACCTTGTGTGTGTCATGTATGAATGAGCAATGGTGGGAGTTTTGTACAATGAGCACAATTAATGACTTGCGAGGTCAGAATGATCTCAGAAAAATTTCATCCTTTGGCACCAACCTCACTATGAATTAGTGTCCTACCTGACCCATCTTACCTGAACTTGGGCATCAATATTAGCCCAGCCAAATGTTGCCATTGCTTTACTGGGAACAAGATGAAGTAATTTCCTTCCGCAACCTCTCATACCTCTGTATTTTCAGCTAGGCTTAAATTTCACATTGAAGGTTTTGAGAAATACAGTGTTTTTGTGAGGCACTCTTTTCTGCCTGGGACCCAATGACTTGTTCTAGGGGTCTCTGTACGTGACAAACAAAGCTAAGCCTGTTGCCAGTGAAGTTAAATTAGCAATGTAATAGTCTGCACAGAAGACGTAAATTACAAAATGTTCAAAACTACTTCAGTCTAGTAAACAACTATTGGTGAATTCCACACCTGGCTTTTGTGATCACGCAGAAACTACTTCTAGTTTTCCTGAACAGTTCGAAGAGGCTTTCTTTTGTTGTGTTCCTATAATTGTACAGTGAAACAACCTTGAGGAACTGAAGGGGAATATCAAAATATAATGAAGTGCCTTTATTTCTGTGCTGTACTCTCATATCTTAAAAAAGTAGGCAGTCTCTGCTGAAAGAAAAGAAAAAAATATCAGTAGATAATTAAACTCAAGGCCAAAAAAGAGTAATCAGTCAATTTGTGTTGCCATTTCACATACATTAGGATGTTAACAGAGAGCAAAGAATGTCAGCCTTGAGTCTTGAATTGTATAGAAGGGAATATTCCCATTTTTCAGAGGGTTGACAGGATAGCACAAAAGGTGCTAATAGCGAAAACTCTCTTTTAGGCTTTCCTTATTAGGAGGAAAAATGTTTTGTTCTTCTGAGGAGGAAAGACTGGTGCTAAAACTAAAATAAACTGAACTAAATGTGAATGACCACAAGTGGCCCTAGTCTTCGAGTAAAAAATACATAAAGAAAGGGAGCTGTTTGTGATATCCAGAAGTAGGCATATCAGTAATGTGTAGAGAGCAATAAGATGGTTTTAGGAATCAGAATGCAATAAGATGAAACAGAATCATTCTGCTCTCTTCTGCTAAGAAGGAAAATTATTCATCTGGTTACTCTAATATGAAGAAAGGTTGGCATTCCCTATATGCAGTGGGGTGGGAAGCAGAGCAGCTACAGCAGTACTCTGTAGAGAGCAGAGCTTCTCTACAGCTCTTTCTATAATCTGTGTCTTCTTCACTTGCCCTGTAAAAGCCTCCTTTTACAATGCAACCTGAATCATCTTGGGTCAGCCAATGGCAACCAAAAACCCCCACTCTGAAGAAGGACAGCAGCTCATGACAGTATTCTCGGCCCTCATACTGTCAGGAATGTATTGCCCAGAGTTACAGTGACATTCAGTGGTCTCTGTCACAGTCTGTGCTATTTATGAGGCACTTGTCAATGCAAGCAGGGTAAAGTTTATTCTGAGATGCCTGTGACTGATGTCATGCAAACAATTATGTAGGTCTACATGCTTGAATGGCCTATTAGTTCAATGAATCCTCTGTTTGCATAAGAATCTGCAGGGTCTGTCCTATGAACAGTTCTGATTTAGGATGTCCTATGCATCAGCTTACAGAACCCGATAGACTCTAGACATGTGGTGAGAGAGTGTCCCTGTGGACAGGGAAAATGATACACCATTCATTTGAGCCCCATTCTTATAACATGGATGTATCTGATTTTGGTCCCTTGGCTCCATAAACTCAGTCCTGGATGACTGAAATTGGTCATAGTGGAGCGGAAATACACTAGCAGGAACAATAATGGCAATGAAAATGTGCTCAAGAGAAAGCTTAAATGTCTGCCTTCTAAATTAATGTTTTGTCACTAAATAAACAACAAATGCCAAACCAGCTGGACCCATTTAACAACACCCCTCCCCAGCTAGAATCAGTAAAGGCATATGGTTGACAGACAGCCAAGCTAATTGTTGTTGTGTTCATATTCAGATTCTGGCATGTAGTTCATGTAGTGCTTGCTTCAAGCTATTTACCCCTGGGCCAAATTGCCCTCGACCCATCTGATCAATCTAATTGATCTGGACTTTGCAGTGGACACAAGGTTCATGAGGCTGGAGATGTCTGTGTGACACACCACTGCATGATGTAGATGGATATCTGCACTCAGGTCCAGTACTTGTACTCTCTGTTGTCCAATCCCTGTGCTGAGCAGCCCTGCTGGTGAGGCTGGGGCTCTGGGAACAGCTATTCATGGATGCAGTGGCAATGGCCTGAGTGTGCAAAACTGTATTGCAAAGGCATTAGAAATTATGTGGCCTCCAAAAGCCATTGATGAGTGGAGTGAGTAAATGCTCCCTGCAGATTTATTCCACTAGTTACTAGGTGAAGACAAAGCTGTCAACAATGATATCTCCTTCCCAATTAAGCTCACTATTACAGTTCATAAATCACAGCATGCCTTTCCTGTGGGGAAAGAAAACTTGCAATTTCGGAAAATGCTCATAAACACAGTGTGTAGGAAATAGTTATGGTTTTTTAACCAAGCACATTTCATCGTATTGCCTTAATATTGAGTCATGACTAGGGCTATTAAAGAGCCAAGGCCCTTGTGCTACACTTTAAGGCCAGGTGAAGGTCTGCTAATACTTTTTCTCTCACAGAAGGTTGCTGATCACTTGGATTAGTATTGTCTTCCAGCCCTTTCCCACCAAATCACAGAGAACAGGACTGGAGGGACATCTATTCCCTTGTTCCAATGCAGAATCAACTCCACTTTTGTCTGTCTTCATAAAGGCACCCAGTGACAGGGCTGCCTACACCTTTCCCTGGGAATTGATTCCAGTGCTTTGCTACTATAATTCAGGAAGTTTGTTTCTGACTGTGCTGATTCCTCCATGCTACAGTTGCTTCGTATCTTGGACTCTTTCAGTTAGACTTAGAATTCATCATAGAAGACTGGGTTTTTTTAGTGTTCTTGATTTTTTTTTGTTTGTTTGCTTGTTTTTCATGTAAGAAAATTACATGAGAACTGTAGGACTGCTAGTCTTTTACACATTGGCACATGACAAGATGGCTCAGTTTTAAGGTGAGAGGAAGCACCCCTGGACTGGGTGTGGGTTGAATAGAATCCAGATTCGCTTTGCTGTGTCCCTGGAAATGGAGGAGGACTCCCATGTTCATTAACAGCTGGTGATTGCTTCCCAGACATCCAATAGTAGAAAATAAGCAGCATTTTTGTCTCTAGGAGTGATCTTCTGATGAGGTCTGCTTCCCTTACAAGCTGTTTAAACACAAATAAAAGAGTAGGACCTGTAGTGAACACTTGAAATCCTCTGTAGGCACCACAAGAGTGGATAGAGCACATTGGTATTACTGACAGGGACTTGATATATTAACTGGGTCAATGAAGAATAAAGATATTATTTGAAACACAAGTCTGTCTACAAATGACCCCACAATACTCTTTAAAAGAAAGAATCCTTTATGAAGCTGTCATCATTCAGGGAATCAATGCTCAAAGATCAGAGCTGCCAACCTCTAGAAATGCCCTCTAAAGAATTAAACTGGAGACTGTGAGGGTAGGATTTTATCTTCTGGTCTATGTGTGTGGTAAATTGTTTTGCCTAGGTACACAAGCTTTAAAAATCTAATTAAATGCTACAGTCATCAAGGACTTGGGACAGGGATGGGTGTTGACCCTTCTTTAAAAGAAATGTTAAGACAGGGATTGTTCACTAGTGGGGAGTTTCAAAGACAATAAATCAACATCTTTGCATTAACCTCACAGTCCAGCATTTTTCATGGAAGCAGGTCTGAAATGTGATGTAAGAGCTGAGATTGTTTTTCAGAAAGATGCTCTACCTTTTGTGTATAAATAGTAGTTTTCTGACATATTCTATTGTTCTTTATTTTTAAAATATTTTACTCTTTTGAAAATTAATTTTGAGCACTAGCTATGCAAATAGCCTGCCACATCTGAGAGGGCTGTGAGGAACAAGCAAATCTGGTTGAAGGCAGGAATGATAAGCTAAATCTCTCGCCATGAAGAATTATGCTCTGACTAATGAATGTGTATCTATTCAGGATGTGTTTTGGGAACCATCAATATTTAAGTTTGAATGTATTAAACCAGTGCTGTCACATTTGAGGTGGGCCTGTATTAGGGAGATGTTGCTTGTTGTGGTCACATTTTCCTTCTCTTTTTTTTGGTTACTGTTCTTTCTTCCTTTCAATGGTAGATTCGTGTACTGTTTTTTGCTAGCTCCAAATCATGCTGTTCCCAAACCAAGCTTGGCTCCCTCCCTTCCAGTATGTTGAGGTGGTGTTTTCCAGCAGGAGCCTGCCTGATAGTTCCAGGATTTTCTCAACTGTTCCTGTTGTTATTTTTTGTCTTCAAGTACTATGGCAGCATTTCCATATCCCAGACTGTTGGGACCCTACTGGGCTGGGCACTTTACATGCAAACAGAGCAGGGAGGAGAGGAATCCTACCTTGGGAAGTTTAAATGTAATACAAAAGGAAAGCCTGACAAAGAACATAATGGCATAAATTTCCAGCAATTGTACTCGGTACAACACTGGAACAACATTTTGAAGAACAGTAGTGATAGTTACTGAGAGTGTCAATAGATTTGGAACTATCCTGACTGATCATGATTTTGTTCTGGTTTCTTCATAAAGTTGGTGAAGTTCCAGGTTTCACTGCCTGTTTTCTGGCAGCCCTAATCCAGTTCTGTATTAATCCCAGTCGCTTCATGGGTAGCTGATACCCAATTGCTGCAGTTGTTTGGATCACTTGAGGATCTTAAAGGACTTGTGTCCTCCTGGAGATGGTTTAAAACCAACAAAGTAAAACATTAACCAAGTTAAACTCAAGAAAGATAAAAACAGTAACGGTGAGAGAGGCTGCTCAGCAGGACATCTTGATTTGTACGTGTGTTGTTAGTGCGTGCCTAATTACTTATGCCCTTAACTTTGTCCTTAATTTGATAAAATTACAATAGCTACTAGAAGATTGCTAGCAACAAAGAAAGTTCACATTTCAGCCTGAGTCCCTGCAAAATGTTGCTTTTGAAAGGAGAATGAAGAAAAAAACCCCTAACATATTTTAGGCAAAAAGGGTGAGAACAGTCTCTCTCTCCAGCTGTAAAGAATAAATATGTATATGTACAGCTATAATTTGCAGCTCCTAAATAGTTCTGAGCAGAACATAAAAGAAATTTTAGTAGAAAGTTAGGCAATCTGCTACGGCTTATATAGCAAATCCCTGACTGGTGCTGCACTAAGGATATTGACACACATTTGCATGTGTGAAAGTTGATTTTTTAGTTATGTCCATAGCAGGTTGCTTATGAGGGTAAAAGTAACTTTTGGGGGACAAAGTAAGATAATATATGTGAGAAGATGGAGCAGAAGAGAGGGAACTTAGCCCTCCCAGTGAAGGATTATTTCGCAATCTCCAGCCACTTGGCTTTACTCTCAGCAGTCAAAAGATCATTCCTGTTCAAATTTTAATGAAAGAAGCGTAGTTTGATGCTTTTCCTCATTGTGACACTGAAAATGAATGTGACTGTTGCAATTGAAAATACCTTGAGGTGATGAAATTAGTTCTATCAAGTGTTGTTTTACGTCTGGCAATACACACCAGAAGAGGATCTGAATTTCAATGCATTTTAGGGGACTTGATCAATTTGCTTTAACACTGCCTCCAGAATCTGATGATAGATCAGTGCAAATATGGGCAGGATGATGCTATGGCAGATGCAAGTAGAGATGACAATATTTGTAATTTTGAATCTGATCTTTACTGGCATTTATAAGCAAGGATCTAAGCTTCTGAAAAGATATTTTGGATAATATTAAGAAGAATTTCTACTGTGGCCATAAGAAAATTATTGGGGAGAGAGGAAATTTTTGACGTCTTTAACCCATTGAGTGAAAGGTTAAACTGAGTAGATTTAATATGTGCCTTGACAAATAAAGCTTCAGTGTTTTGAAGGATAGAAAGAGTTTGTTGCTTTTTTGGTTTTTTTTTTTTTTTTTTTGCAGAGGAACAAATTCTGCCTAGTTTCCAACACTAAAGGAAATTCAGCTGAGTGAATTTCAGTGAAATTCTGATCTCCTGAGAAGCAAAAAGGGAGTCTTAAGAACAGAGAAAACAAGCCAAGCACTTTGAATGTAGCCTTGAAAACAAAGTTGAAAAATAGAATGAAAGAATGACATTATTTGCACTCAAGAAAGGTCACAGTCTGTAAAGCACTGAAGAATCCTGTATTTTAATACAAAAACATGTAGTTTAAAGTGATGTTTGTCTTGAAGCATTTTATAACTTGGGCAGCATGAAACACAGGTGTCTTTCAAAAGAAAACTTGTAGCTGACAAAAACATGGTGTTTAGGTTCCCCAATATTCAAGCCAGTTTCTCAGAGCATGTTGCATGAAACCTTATCATGCCTGCTGAGCATCAGTAATGCATACCCTGTAAGTCCCTGGGAGTCCCTCACATTTCTAGAAATAGGGGCTGAAAAGGAGAGAAGTTGTACAGGGTCCAGGAAGAATGGGGAGGACCTCATAAAAACAATTTGACTTTGAAGCTTGTCTGCCTTGGAGGAGAAGGAATGATACTGAACCTGAAATGTATTTATAGAAACTGTTCAGAAAAAAGCCCTCCAAAATAATACTAATTTCGAGCTATCAGAATTGCAGTGAAAATTGGGACATATTTCCAATAAATACCACAGACTACAAATATTCTGATCAGCTTTCTCAGTAGTTAAAAAAAATAAGGTCCCATTATATCTTTTTATTAGGCATTGAAGGGAATGCCATATGTTAGGATCTATGTAATTTCTCCAAGATTTGCAATGAAAGCATTTGATCAGAGATTTGGAGATGGACTCTTGTGGTCTATGTCTTCCTCAACTGCCTGAAGCAGTGTATAACTTCTGATGCAGTGCATGCCTGCTAAATGACTAGCCAGACTGTTAATTGCTCTTACTTATTGCCAAAGGCTGATGGGTCTGTGCTATGTTAAGAAGATAAATATGTGGAACCTGTCTATTGCCTCACTCTTTAATCAGTCCAACAAAACCACAAAATGCAACCATTCTAAGGTATAACTGTGTTTTCTGCCATGGAGGGACAAGGGATCTGAAATAAGACAGAAATGGGTGGTGAAGGAAAGCATAGGGCCCAGTTTAGCAGCCCAGAGGGTCATGCTGGCTGGGAAGCCAGGCATTTCCTGGAAGTAAGGAAAAGAGTGTTTCTCTATTCCTGGACTCTGCAGGACCGTGCTCTGATCTGGGGTCTGTGCTTGAAAAGATGCAGGAAAACAATGCACTATATAAACAAATTAATCTACGTGAATTTTGAATGCACCCAATCTCGAGGTTTTCTGACTCCATCAATCAGCTTTCCCAACCTGCCTCCTCCAGGAGCTGGTGCACTCTGAAGCAGTGCTACAACACGTTGCTGTTTGGCACGAGAAGGGAAAAATCTTGGATCAATTTTGCAAATGACTGACTTCTGAAAAACATCATAAAGTGTCATAGAGACAAAAATAGTCATAGAAACAAAATAACAATGAAAAGTCAAACCCAAGAAGAGAGAGAACAGAGTCCTAGAGGCCCTGATGTGTCATTGATGCAAATGACTAGAAGATCCAAGGCTTAAGGAAATTAAAATGTCATGCTTCAGTTCAGTTGTAGCTCTTAAAGGTACGTTTATTTCCCATTGTTTATTCATGCAATCTTTAATATGCTGGCAAATGTCAAGGTAAGTGTTATTCTTGTTCATTAAAACATTTTTTTGGATCAATGCTTTAATGATGTGCAAGGAGAAAACAATCTTCACCATTATTTTCTATTTTGACAGACAAATTATCTTGCCTATACCTTCAAAGAGATCCGGTGATAACAGAAACATCTCTTTTACCACATATTCTAAATATTCATTAGAAGATCTGAGCAGTCAGTGATTGCTCATGAGACAAACTCTTATTAGAGCAATAACTACAGTGGGAAACACAAGATACACAAGTGCTTCTCAGTTTACTTCATCTGTCTTTCCAAAATGCTACACTCAGACCCTGGTAGCTCTATGGCAGACCCTCTTCATTATTTTAATTTTCTTTAATAGTTGAGTGAAGACCAGGTCCTTCATAACATAAATCACTGCTTTGATAACTTCTTTCCAAGTTACAAAGCCCACACCAAAGTAATTTATTTTTTCATTTAGGTCTCAATTTGGCCTGCAAAAATTGTACTTTGGCGGAAAATACCAAACAAACCATCCCAAAATTCCCAAGAAAATAATCAGTTTTACTGGCTTTCACGAAGTTTTTGATGTAAATTAAAGTGCATGAAGACTTGCTTCATTTAGTAATGCTCATTAATAACCCTGATATCAAGTTTTGAAGACTTCTGAAAGAAGTTTTCTTGAAGTAAACTATTTGTATGCAATTAATTGGGACTTTTGGATCATCTGTCTAGTAATCGACTGAGCCACCTATGAAATATTTGTTTATATCTCACTATATATCACCATCACTTGGAAGAATTATCAGAACTGTTCTGAAAAAGCTTTTGCTTGCATAACACCTACCAGTCATGAATGAAATATCCTCTTACAACAGTTTTGATTTGCCACAGTCAAAGCAGTTACTCTAATAAAAAAGTGAGTGAAGGGATGAGGTCTCTGACTCATTGCATGATTATTGGTTTTTGGGGAAAAAAAAAAAAGAAGAAAAGTCTGTGATTGATTGATTCATAAATCAAAGCTGGATAGATGTAAACTTCCTAAATGCTGAACTACTCCTTTTTTTTTTTTTTTTCTAAAAAACATCCCAGAAAATGAGACAAAAAATAAATAAGAAAAAGGGGCTACTTTTTAATTAAATTATGCTTAATATTTGAGGCCTTATCTAGATGATACCAAATTTCACAGAATTTACTGGTGGAGAGACAGCCTGCCTCACCATTGTCTGCACCACAGGCTTCAGGTGAATGCCTCAAATATTGTCACTCCTCTCTGGCTGCAGTTGCCACCATGCAGGGTGCATGAAAGTTTATAAAAATATGGTAGCAACGTTTATTTTTAAGCTTCCTGGCAAGAGAAGCATTTGGAGGAAAAGAAGTCTAAGGACAGCAATTTGAGTTCAGCTGTACTCTGGAAGATAGAAATTGTTAAATAAATCACAAAAATTTCAAATGGCCAAGCATCATGATCATCTCGAACTACTCCTCATTTCTTTAAGTCAGACTCCTTTTTTGCATTTTAATTGACTATTTACCATAACAACATCTATGTTCCACTCCCTTTAATAAATCAGACTTTTTTCCCTTTAATTTACAACTGACTTAATCTATGGTTTTGTATTTTTTCCCTTCTTTCCAGCTCTATCTCTAATTCATCTCTCTCTTCTCTGGATCAAGTGAGGTATCTCTTTTCTTTCAGAGCTGGAGTTTTGAAAATTATTCCATGGATATGGATATTGAGCTCTATTGAGATATATTAGCTATTCTGAGCAGGTGGTTGTGAAATTTTAGCTCTGATCTATGAGTATTATTGCATTATAATATGGACAAAGCTTTTTTTAGATATATTGGCTTTGTTGCGTATAATTCATTGTAAACCTCAGTTCAGATCTCAAAAACTAATGAGTTGTCAGATTAAATATTGTAAGTTATTATTGAAGGATTAGATAACAAAGCACAGAACATCACTGTGCCATTGTCTAAGGCTGTGTTATGTCTTGAATACTGAACACACTTCTGGCCATCTCATCCCAAAGGATTTAACAGCATGAGTAAAAGTACAGAGAAGGGCAAAAAGGCAGATCAAAAAAAATTGAATGGCTTACATAGACCAAATCCTGAGTAGAAAATAGACAAGAATTTTAGAGTATATGGTAGGAATCCATGAAATATAATAGGAAAAATGTACACAGAATGTGTATTCACTATCTTACAACACAATAACTAGGAACCACTGCAATCAAAAGGTAACCAGATTAAGCAAACAAAGATTAACTTTTCACCACAGAGACTGATTCAATTGTAGATTCATTGGTGCAACCTGTCTGGAGGACAAAGGAAAAAATGGATTTGAAAGGAGAGAAAAGAAACTCATGGAACAAAACTCTTCAGAATGTATTTTCTCTTCACTGTTGTGACACAGGCAAAGTTTGACTGCCGAAAGTTGCTTTGTCTTGATAGGGAAATACTTGCTGGAGTATCTGGAGTTTTTTCCTTTTCCTCAGTGCTGGAACATAACAAAGGCAAGCATGGAACTCGGTTAAGGTCAACAGCAAAGTTAATGAGGCTGCAGTGATAACAGAGACCAAAGGTAAGAATGTTTTTTCAAAGATGTCTTTATTAAGTTTTTATGCAGATCAATCTTTCTTTAAAAAAATGAAACAAAACAAAAAATACAAACAAACAAGACATAAAACCACAGAAAAACAACAAAAAACCCCACCAAGAGGCAACCAAGTTTTTGAAGCATCAGCTCACTTAATCTTAAAAATGAAATCCGAAACTGACTTTTTTAACATGACTTTGGCTGCATACTCAGATCACCAAGCTTTTTCAGAATTTTTAGTACTGCAATCCATATTGATTTCTCTCTGGCTTTTATAAGGTCACTAAAAGTGAGTATCACAATATCATAGTCTCCATGCATAATTCAGCGTTTGTTGACACAGAAGGCAGCTAAATAAAGGCAATTTGATTGCTTTTAGAAGAAATTCACAGAGACCTTATTTATAGAGTTGGTGGATAAAACTCCCATTCTATTTGTCTTAGATTAAGAAAAAATAAAGGGAAGATTATTTTTAAAACAGTTTATCTGCTTAAAATATTGCACTTGCACCATAGTCTTTTCTGCTGTTTCCCAAATCTTTTCTTGAAGATGATTATAAATCTGTTATTTTTTTGCCTTGAGGAAAGATCCTTCATATTCATCAGCCTAGCACAGAAAGAACAAAATGATCCATGCGTTTTTATGGAGATTTGATGGATGAGGGGGATTCCTTCCTTAAATAGCTATTATAAATGACGAAATCCTGAAAAAAAATTCCCTTTCAAAACAAAGGAACAACCTTAGAACCTGTTCATTGACTAGAGCAATTCCTCCATGCTGTAAATCAAATAATGAAATGATTCTGCTCTAAATCCTTGAGTAATTTGGTCCTCTTTCTTCTGCATCTCTATTGCTAATTAAACTGTTTCAGTTAGACACTGAAGGCCTCTACTTCCAGAAAATATTAATCTCAAAATTGAATCTCCATGTAAATGGCCTGTTAAGGACCCCAGAAATCCCGAGCTGCCAGACTGCTCTGAGGAATTGCACGCAGCACGTGCTAATTACAGCAGCCCAACCACACAAGTGCATTCTCACCCTTCAGTATCAGGGGCAGGCAGGTTCCAGCAGCCACGATCATGCCTGCAGTTATCACTTATTACTCAAACAGCTTATGCTTTCAAACAGAGAAAGGTACAGTAACAGAAACATACTGCAGTTAAAAATGTTTCATTGGAGACTCATTAAGTTTTCTGAATTAACACCACAAATAGTTCTAAAAGGTCTACGATTTGGATGATTATCAAATTTGAGTAAGAGACCCTAATCAAAACCATCTACAGGCTGGTCCTGTTCTAATACTGGAAAGAATCTCTGTAAAAAGGCAGGAATATTGCAAAATATAAAGATATGCTGAGAAAGCTCTGATTTCCCGTGCTCCCTCCCACAGAAATCTTGAGTCTTGTTTTACTTCATGATGTTAAGCCTTTAATACAGGAGAACTGTTTTTCCCCTTCAGATCTGTGGTTTCAATTCTTATTTTGAACTCTGGCTAAAAGAAGCTTGAAAAATTGACAGTATCCTGCAACATAGTTACAAGGAAACAGATGCTTTTATTTTCCTGAAACCTGTGAAATAAGACAATTTTTGGTGCCCTTGGAAGGGAAGTTGAGAACTGCATTCCTCAATATTTAATTTTTTTTCTTATTATTTCTTTCTGACCAATATAAACTAGCTATTGCTTGGGCCCCTTGGGAATTCTGATTAAGGCAAACTCTTATGCAAAAATCAATCTTTCAATGGCAGGCTTTGTTAATCTTCCAAATCCAATTTCCGTTACTCACATTCCAGGGTTATTGATTATATGTCAAAATTCTCAAGTCTTGTGTGGGGCTAACTGAATTACTCTGTGTCTAATAATTTAATTGTTTTCAAAAACAGATGTGCCACTTCCATTGAATGCTAAAATTTTGTTGGAAATATCTAAGGAAATGGCAGCAGACACTCACATAATTATTCAAAAGCATTTAATTACCTAAACTTTCTCATGGAACTGCAGTTAGATGGTGAACTTGAAGGGGTGACAGGGTG
The DNA here is from genome assembly GCA_026261815.1 of Monarcha castaneiventris obscurior. Lineage (NCBI taxonomy): Eukaryota > Metazoa > Chordata > Aves > Passeriformes > Monarchidae > Monarcha > Monarcha castaneiventris. Next base: position 8,946,521 of record JAMPIT010000467.1, read on the forward strand.
AGCAGACTGCATCATGTAAGTGAGCCAAGTAAGGTCCTGTTTCTGCAGCTTTGCCACAGGAAACTTTCAGCTCCAGTCAGATTTTGAGGTGAGCAACAGCTATTTTCTTATGAGGAAAGTTTGCCACAGCACTAAGTGAAGTTAGGTTGTATTTAAATGGATAGAAATGGCAGAAATACAGACAAAATGAGAGGGGGAAATGGCTTGCGTGTAATTATATAAGCAAAAATATTGGAATAGAATCCCTTTCTGTTTATCAGGAGGGGATGAAGGGACTCATGAGCTGTCTATTGGATGTCAAAACTGCCTATAAATTAATCAAGGACCTGCAATTCTTTACACATAACCAAAAGTATTATTTGAATTAATTAATTTAAATTAATTAAACCGAGACTTATTGGAATGATTGAAGTCACTGGCATAGTTCACATATGTGAGTAGAGCTTATTCAGGGAATGAGAGGAATGAGGGAGAGTGTGCACCTGTGTGCATCAAGCAACGATGTAAAGATACTTTATGGTCATCTTCCTGGTGCAAGGTGGCCCTGGTGAAAAACTGGGTGCTAGGGAACCACAGAAATCCTCTCAGAACTATTGTGGAGGGCGTTTCATTTGAACCATCAAAACAAGATCAGGTTAAAGGTATTTTTATGAACAGCTGAAACGTAAAGCACAGTCCAGGACTTGCTGCTAGCAAGGGTTTTTGACACCCAGACCTCTGCAGGGAATGGAGAACATCAACACTCAGATAATTTTTATACAGAAGGCAGACAAACTCTTAGAGGAAGGCTCTGAAGGTTTCATTCTAATCAAGTGGTAATAACCCATTGAGGGTATCAGGTGAGAAGATAATTTGTCGGAGAGTATCCACAGAGAATGCATAGGGTTCACCACAGAGGAAATTGGAAAGAGGAATGGCAAGGCCCAGTTCTATTATCTTCAGTTACTCAGTAGGTAAGACTTCCCTTGTAGCTGCCACCTGAAAAAATTTCATGTTGTAATTTATTTTGACCATAGGAAACCTTCTGATATTTTCTCACATCACTTTCTCAAAAGCAAGATAAGGAAAGGTTTTCTGATGAAAGTATTACAAGGTGGATGCAGAGGTGATTGATAAAAACTTTCTCTTTGGACAGCTATCAAGGACTCTGCTGTTCTTTAAAAAGTATAGGAATTAAATTGCAGGAAAGGAGGCTGAAATTTCAGTCCGGAAAAGTATGTGGTAGTAAGGATTGTGAAGCACTAGAATAGCTTACATAGAGAAGAGATGGAGTGTTGTTTACTGTTAAAAGACCTTAAGAACTGTGTAGAGAAACATATCAGAAATTATTTGGATGAGGGTAATGCCACTGTGGTTTACCAGAAGGAATAGAATGAGTATTTGAAGTGTTTTCCGAGCCTATAGTTGCATGATCCACTGGTTTTTTCAGGGACATACAACAGTCTGTTATTAGGTGGTTTTCCCATGGTTCCCAACCATAAAATTTGGGGTTTTGTACTTTTTGAAAGCACTTTCACAGATGCACAACACTAATTGTTCTAAATGGTAATGTTACATTCTTGTTTTCAGGTATCCTTTGAATATCTGCTAAACAAGAGCATGAGACAAAAACATACAAAATACTAAACAGTAAACAGAATATGCAATCGATTCTCCCAGTCAGAGAGGGTTCACAATTCATAACCCTGTTCAATAATTCACAAATCAATTAAAATAACATTATTATTCTCTCTTTCCACTTAGCAGTAATGATGTGTAAAGGTCACTTGCCATCTAGTTAGGGAAAAGGCAGCAATTAACATCAGAGTAAAACCAGAATATTCATTTTCTGTTACACAATGTAAGCGTGACATGATTTTCCACATGGATGGAGCCCTCAGCAATAGCAGAGCTGAATTTTCACCTCACAGAGAAATTAAGGAAGAATTCTTAAAATGTTGCACTGACACTAGAAATGTTGTACTTTCTTGTACAAACACTGGGAGCCAAAGATGTCAGAGATGACTGAAAGCCTGATTCCTGTTACATTAAATGTCAGCAAAAAGGCTTTTAGGAATAGATCTGAAATATGAAAGGAGATACTCTTTTTGCCTGGTACACTTGGGTCCCTGCAAGTGGGAATTCATGTCAGAACTATGCTAGGAATTGAAGAATTAATGCTTTGCTTCTGGAGTGGAGCTTCTCCATTTTATTTATTTTATTAATATTTCTTTTTTTTTCTTTTTTACTTTAATTTATTCTGTTTTAATTTATTTTATTTTATTATTCGTTTACTATTTGTTATTTGAATTATTAATTTCTAATTTTTAAAATTTATTAATTACTTTTATTCTTTATAATTTTTTATTTACTTTGCTTTCATTATTTTTTAAGTTTTATTTTATTTAGTTTTTTGTTTCATATTTAATTCATTTATTATTTTAATTTTTACTTTTTAATTTTTTTATGTTTTTATTTTTTAAATTTTGTTTTGTAATTTATTTTATTTTATTTTATTTTGTATTTCTTTTATTTTTACTCATTTTATTATTTATTTTAATTTAATTTAATTTTGTTTTTATTTTTTAATTTTTAATTTTAAAATTTTATTAATTTCTTTATTTTTCCTTATTTTACTTTGGGTTTTAATTATTTAAATTTAATTTTATTTATTTATTTTTATTTTCAATTTTAATTTTATTTGTAAATTAATTATTCATTTTCAATTTATTTTAAAATTTATTTTCTAATTTTTAATTTATTTTTGTTTATTTTATTTTACTTATTTAATTTAATTTTTGTTATTTTTATTTCTTGATTTTATTTTTTAATCTTTATTTTTTATTTTATTAGGTTTTTAAAATTTACTATTAAATTTTAAAATATTTTTTATTTTTAAAATTTTTTAAAATTTTTTTTTACTTTTCACCAATGAGGATTTCACAGTGGAATTTCTCTTACTCTTTTCTCTCTGGCCTTACAAGCCACAGGCCTTGGAGATGAAGGCTGAATGCTCTCAGAACCAGCCTGGTCTTGCTGTGGTGCTTGGAGCCACCTTTGGATTGATAAATGCCAGCAGCTCTCCTTGGACACCCTGGGGCTGGTGTGGCTGAGCTGCATTCCCACGGGAGCAAGTGAGAGTCACCTCCTGTGCTGGCTGGGAGTCCCAACACCTCTGCATTCTGCTGCCTCCCTGTTACTGTGCTTCATTTCCCAGTCATCATTTGAAGATTTTCAGCAGTTTCTGACAAGTTTATGCCAAGTATTCAGTGGCTTTCTGTGGCTCCAGATAAATCTCAAAAAATAATGAGAGGAAAAGCTATTTTTTCCCCCAGTTATAAATGTTCTTTTCAACAAACCATAATATTAATGTTTATGCATTGAAATGTCATAAAGTTGCTAATGCTGCATAGGAAGAAAGGGATAAATCTGATCTTTGTCTGCTAAAAGTATGTCATTTAGGTAGTGTCACTTTCAGTCTTCCATCTTTCTGGTTTCAGTTTACTACCACAAAATGTTTTGAAAGCTGTTAACCAATTTGTATTGATACATTTGGCCTCAAAGATTCTAAGTACTTTCTCATTTTAAGGAAATAAGGGAGGGGAATAAAGGGTAATATTTATTAGTACTGTCTGCAAGACACAGAGACGTGACCTCAGCTTTATTTACTGGTGCCAAGGAATCCACATGCGTAAATTAATGGAAAAGGCCACCAAAAACTTGGCTTTCTGTTCTATTATAAAGTCTTAGGAAGATTCCAGTCCCCATGAAACTGCAAAATGTTGTGTTTTTTTCAATCCTTATTATGTCCTGGGCATAAAATATAATTTGTGCTTTTCCCCCCCCTCACTGTAAGAAAGCCAACATGAAAAATCAGATGTCAAACGAGTTTTCTCATTCACCTTTGATGAGATTTCTTTCAAAAACAAACCAGCAAATGCTTTCTATACGAACTCCATAATTTTCCAAATACAGAGTTTTGAGACACTAAACTTTTTTGAAAATGTAGTGTCAGATTTGTCTTTTCTAGTGACACATTTAACAAATGTTAAGCATTTCTGTCATTCTCATGTTAACATATGAAGTGTGAAAATTAATTTTACTTGCTAATTGAAAGGTAATTGTTTTGGGGGTAACAACTGTCACTCCATCAGGGATAAAAAACCCCAAACTCTGTCTTCTCTTAGCCTGCAGGAAGAGGTAGCACGGATGTTGTCTGGAAAAATCCGTCTGTAAATTAATTGAAAAGGACATGTAAGATGAGTCGTATGAACCCACCAGTTGAGTTCGATGAGGGAGCAACATAGACTTCTAAAAATATTCCTCTTCTAGAAAGAGATTAATGACTCTACTAATGTACACTGCTATTGCGGAAAATAACTTTAAGAGCTAACTAGAACCCACAGTGGGATCTCCTCAGAGAGTGAACAGTGTTGCTAAACCAAGACCTGTCCTTTCCTTACCCACTACTGAAAGAAATCTGTGCATAAAAGGTGAGGAAAAGTGAGTGCATTGAGAATAGTTTAAAGTTCTTCTGAAATCAGTGCCTAACACATCATACTTGGTGCATTACTGGAGATGTCAGTTCTTTTGATTAATTCACAAAATTGGTCTCAGTTGTGCACTGTTAACTTCCTGGAAAACACAGTGGCTTTCTGTCACATAACTTCACCCACTAAGATGGGAAGAGCTACTCTGCTTTTTGTCTCCAGACAAATTTTCATAGCCCTCCACTTGTAGTGGTTGCAAAAAAAACACCAGGGCTGTAGGCAGGATGAACCTGTTTTCTACTACAACACCTTGATCTCTTTTACTGTTTACTTGCTGCTTCTTCATCTCCATCTTATATTTACACTGTAAACGATGTGGGTTAAAGATCACCTTTTTATTCTGCATTTTCACATCACCAAGCAGCAGTCTGGACCCAAAGTAGGAGTAATACAAAATCGTTTACTATATGTTCCCTCTTTTAAGCTGTTGGAAGGTCCCTCTCTCAGTAAATTATATGGTAGAAAATAAGATGACAGAGATGAGACAGGCAAAGAGGAAGCTCTAGGAAGTGAATATAAAAACTCTTTAGATAATTTTCTCTGAGCTTTAAACAGTGTATAAATGATTAAAATGCACAGGACAGGACAAATAAAGTCAGGTCTTTTAGAGACATTAACATAGAGTGATGGAGAGCTCAGACCAAATTTCACTGAAGGCACAGGGGCATCTTCCTGCTATCTGTGTTTGGCTCTAAGTTTAATCTTAACTCTAACAAAAAAACACCTCAGTATGCTTCATCATGTATATTCTAGGTGAATTTATGTTCTAAGCTGAACATTTGTGTCCGAAGGTTGTATTATTTTCCCGAACCAAAATTCAAAGGAGGAGGGATCCTGTCCTCATCATAGTCCATGGTGGTTTTAAAATTTAATCCCTTTGAACCCATGTTTTCCCATTAGTATTTTCATAATTCCCAGGATCTTATTTTGTTTGTCTTTCATGGCTGCCAGCACCCAACTTTACTATACAAGGAAAGCTCCTCCTCTAAATTCTTTTTTTTTTTTTTTTTTTTTTTTTTTTAATAATGATCCGTTTATTTCACAGGGACTTCAATTCAGGCTGGGTTCAATGGCAGTCCTACCTGCTCAGCAGTTCTGAAAATCAGCCCAGGGCTTTTGTTTCATTTTTCTATCTCTACAAATAAATGTTAAGTATTTTGCTATGAGTAATAACCTGGTACTAAGAATAAAAGTTTATTGGTCATTGTACATGCATTGGAAAGGCTTTGCAGAGTCACTAAATTCACTTATATGTCCAAAAATAGATAGAAATTAAGATCTTTCAACTAAATTTTAAAAGCATTACTGGAATACAGAACTATTTGGTTATTTTTCTACACCTAATAATGAAAAGCAGGAGACAACAGCAGGCAGAATTAACAAAATGATCACAAAGGAAAAGCATATAAATATGTATTCATATGTCTCTATATATTTAGTGTTACATAAAAATAATGAACCTTGACATAAAAGTGCTCAGAATAAATTTATTTTCAAAATAATATATTGGCTTGATTATGCATTCCTTGGTATCATTAACAACATTTTTGATTGAATACTGGTTAATGTGTCTAAGTTTTAAGGGGAAACTTTCTGTTGAAAAAATTAATGTACAGAGGATACATTACCTTGAAGGCAATAATCAACACAATAAATTCACCATTTCTAACCTTCCTCTTTACGTGTAAATCCTTGCTGTTTTCATGATATTTACTACAGAAAGTATTAAAAGAATACTTACCCTCTCTCATCAATGTAATTAAAACATTGCATTGCTTACAGAATAAAAACTGTAGTATATATTTATAAGGTTCATAAACTCCTAGGCAGCCTAATAATTTATTAGCAATCTGCTTGTTTTTTTTCACAACTGATTAGATGATTTTATCAGGGATTGAACTGGTGAAATACCTTTTGAACTTTTTATAAACACAAAAACTTTGCTAGGAGAAAATACACCTGAAATAGGCATAGGAAATATTAGGTGAGAGGGAATTCAGAGCCATGGGGACAAAAATGACTTCATGAGACAAGAACAGAATCCAAAATTCCTGACTGCTCCCTCCAAAGTGCTGTCCATTAGATTGCATTAGTGTAATTGCATAATACTCAGGTCTTGAACCTTCTGTTATTTCAGTTCTGTGTCCAGTATAATAAATGCTGCCTTTTTTAAAGTAGTTGTAGTCAAAATGCAATTTTTTTTATAGAATGAGAGGCTGTTGTTTAAAAGAAAAAAGAAAAATAATAAAAGGACCAGGTCACTGAGTAACAGGAGATATCAGAACCATCAAAATGGCATTTTTTCCAATCTGATAGAATATGTTCGTCTTTTCCAAGCAAGTGAGTTTTCCTGAGTGATTAGGAAGATGTGATCTTGAATCTAAGTAGCTTTTCTGATGTGTAGGCAAAGGGCGGTGCAGTTGTCATAAAAGAAGCCACTAATGCCACTTGCAAATCTCAAGATAAATTTCAGCACACAGAAGTTTGTTTGAGGACGTTGGGAATAATCTAATCTTTTCTTTCAAATTTAATTTAGTTTTAAGAGGAGGCCTTTTTACACTTTTGCTGTGTCCCTGTCACAGTTACATGTTGAGGCTATTGCACATCACATCAGATTAAGGTCAGTTAGCAGTGTTATAAGGACTCCTTTCCTTCCTCTCTCTCTTATTCTCTCTTTTAAAATGAAGCATCACTGCTATTTCGTGATTAAAACCCTGTGTCTTGGAGCATGATGAGAGACCTTGGCTGGCTTCCAGCTGTGATTAAGGCTATGATTTTTGGCCTAAAGGGTCATGTGGAATCACAATTTCACTGACCCTTTAATCAGAACTGATCAAGAAGTGATGGCTTGCTTGCTGTTCGGTACTCCATTACCTACCATGTGGAGCCTTTAATAGGGAGATATTGCTCTGTCAGCAGCCCAAGGAAAATTCAACCTTTGAAAGACTTTGTGGACAAGATCCTTCAAACTGACAGGAAATTTTGAGTACTTTATCTTCCAGTTAAGCAATTTAAGAGGAGGCTGAGTTTTAGAAAGTCTTTAGAATCATGTTGATGGAAAGGTGAATATTTCCCAGACATCCTTTTGATGTAAGGAATTGAGATATTGTAAAATTCTTCAGATGTTTGGTGTGGCTCACACAACCCTTTCCAAAGTCCTGCAAAGGCTGAAGATGAGAGAAGGGAGCAATGGCAACAGTTTAGAATTCACTGTTCTACAAGCAGTTTTAAGGGGGAATACAAAGAATAGAAACATGGATAAATAAGTGAAGACAAAGAAATATCTAACTCATCAGTAAGTGTCTCACATATCTTCATATGAAGATAGATATATATATATATATATATTATATATCTTCATAATTCAGCCAGGAATTTGGTTATTATGGAATGTGGAGCTCACAGGAAGAGTTTCTAGTTGTCTAAAGGGGAAATGATTACACTGAAATAGGAAAATACCTCCCCATCTTTTTTTTCAGCTTCATAGTAGAAGCTGTCTTCTAGTTATTCAAGACTTCTGAGAGTCTTTCTCTGATACCTAGCCAGAACAGGAACATGGAAGCTTGAACCCTTCTGCCCCTGAAAAGCATTATTCTGCTCTTCAACTTTGGCTTGAACATCGGGGGAGGTAGGAAGGAACACCTTTGTCCACATTAAGAGCATGTGTGTATGAGTGCATGCGTGCATGCAAATATATATCCATATATATATATGGGTATATCTCAGTGATTGGAGTCTGGCTTTGGTCTGTGAATATGACAGCCCAGAAAACCAGGTGGGAAAGTGGCAGGACTTAAGTCTGTTCTTGTGGTCAAATCAGTGACCATTGTTAGTCAAATGAACTGAGTAGAAAGATTCCCATCTGCTTTATTAGGGGTAGGCTGATGGTAATCTGATGGTGTGTCAAAAGAAACAAAGAATTATGCCTTTTTAATGGACTTTATACTCTTCTATTGGACAGTCATTAGAAAACAATTTTCATAGTGTACATAGTCCAGGGCTATCTCATTTTGCTTTAAATGTCATGCAGGCTTGGGTATGTATTACCATGCTTAAAAAAGTATATTACAGCCAGGGAAGTTAATAGCCTTAATGTGCTGGGCAATGTTAGTGAGTTAGGAAGATCCTGCAGTTCAATTAGAACAGACAATGAGGCAGAAACAAGTACATATTCTATGAAAACATTAGGACCGATAAGACCACCAAAGAATGACTTGGCTGGCTGTTCCTCATAGCAGTGTTTTGGCAAACCCAGGAAGGGCTGGTTAAAACCACAACAATATCCCCTTCCAAACCAGAACATATGCTCAAACAAACCATTTTTAACCATATAAAACTTACCAAGAGGACGAGTAATAGTCAGCATGGATGTATCATGAACAAATTGTAAACACAGGATAATATGTGAAGACAATGTGTAAATGTAATTGTATTCTATGACATGCCTTGTGCATAGAGTGGCAAATGTAATTTTTTTACTGCAATGAGGTTTCTGAGTCTTACATGATATTCTGATATTCAAAACAGAGATACCTTGACTAAATAAAGTTATTCTTAGGTGGGTGGTTATTATTCAGTTGGGATACCATATGTTAAGAGTAGCTATGAGTTGTCAAATCTCAGCAGCTCGGTGGGATCTGCAGGGGTGAGCTCTGGACATAGGATTGTTTGGGATTACACTTTTAGACTGTCTAACTGAAAGAACATTCAAATATATTGGGAGAAAAACATTCAGAAATCAAATGTATTTTGAAGGTTTTAAACTGATCAAGTGTATATCATGCTAGATGGCCAAGTGAATTGTATAATTTCTAGAGTGTTTGTTTCCTATTATTTCCTTAAAAGGAGGAAATAGGAGGAAACACAAACAGATAATGTAGCTCAGTATTTAAATCTGTGGGAGCCTTATTGCTGAATGCCAAGCCCACCAGGGACTTCATGTGGGCTACATACAAAGATAGGGTCAAAGCTAAAAGTCAAGCCAACAGCTTTGAATTAAGATTCTATATCTTACTTAGATATTCATGTACCTTTTCTTATGTTCAGCATGATTTTTATTCCTTGGACAAATTTCCATAGCTTGCTAACTCTCTTTGTCAAGAAATTTCTCATTAGAGTAGTATTAGCTTATTTACTTTTTGCTTATTCTACTTCCCTATTTGGGTTTGCTGAACACTAAAGGCTGATTTCCCACAAAGGTAAATGAAGGCCATGAGATCTTCTAAGGAAAATATGAGACAGTAGGAAGGTAGGACAGTTTCTGTGTTGCTTTTAAATGGGTAATATCTGGAGGAATATATATAGGGCTAATGCTCACATCAGAATGTTCCCAACAGATTCAGCTTTTCTCCAATATTACGTTTTCTATAACACAATAAAGTACTAAAATAATTTATACTGAAGGGGACTCAATCAGCATGCACGTCTACTTATGACAGATGTAAAACTTCAGTAAAAAAGAAGCAAATAAGGGAAATGCCATTGTGTTTAAAAGCTGGAAATTGACTACATGAAATAATTCCAATCACATACAGTACCATCTGTAATGGTACTAATATTTTTTTTCTTAAATGCTCTTGGAAGTAAAGACAAGTATGCAGTGTCTTATAAGTTCTACAAAATAATTCCCAGATAATGGTGTTGTGTCTTTATTTATAACTACTTTTACCTCAGTGTAATCTGGTAGACTTCATATGATTTAAAGGCGATGGGACATAATTTATTTTTCACCTTTCTCAGGGTGGATATTTTCACAGATATTCTCTTCCTTCTGCATGCAGAAGACCACTGTGATTCATCCTAATTTGCTGCTGAGTGAGGATATTTTAGCTGCAAACAAATATTACTTGAGCTTATTGTTCTGAAGACTAAGTTGAATGAATGGATCCCATAAATTCTAGAGACGGTGTAAAATACCCTGATACATCTTCATCAAAATCACGTTGTTCACTGGAAGAATAGAGGTCTTAATGTATGCTGCTGTATGCTGTTAATATTCTCAGGTCATTTTCAGGGCCCCATGTCTTGCACTTTTTACCTAATCCTTGTCATGGCTTCAATACATTGGAATGAAAGGTGCAAATTATTCATAAGGGAAAATGTAAGAGGAGTAATAGCACAAGGTCTACAAAAATTGAGCTTTGTGTGTTTTGTTTTTAATCTCATCTCTTTTTTTTGTTTTTTGTTTTGTTTTGTTTAATAAGCAAACCTCAAAGAGTCATGGATGCAACTTTTTTTTTTTTTGCTTCTATGTGCAGTTTTATGGGTACTTTGTTTAATAACAGACTCACAGTGTAAAGATTTGTGTCCACTTTCACAGGAGCCATTTTCTGTTTTTTATTGTATTATGTCCAACATTTTCAGGCACGTTTCATGTTGACAAAATGTTATTCAAGTGACCATCAGATAATTATCTTCAGTGGTAGGTACAGAGCTTCCCGACTCTTAAACTCATTCAGGAAATTATTCTGTGCTGTGATGGGGACTGTGATCTAACAAAGATATTTTGAATGGATCCTCATACTTCTATAAATTAACTTCAGTGACAGTAGAGTAAAGGATGTTGTTTGAGTGTGACTCAATTGCTTTCTAAATGATAAACGTTAACTTAGGTTCCAAAAATTGGCCAGAGAATGTACATTTATTTCTACCAGCAGACATTCAGCCTGAAAGTTCATCAACTGTATTGAGGTAAAGATAAAATTAATAAGAGATTGACAAAAACGTTCAAGAACTTCAAGAACTGTGTAATTTTAAAACCATAGAAGGGCTGCAAAAGAACTTCCCAAACACATAAGGAGCAGATTTGCCACAGGCCAAGAGAATCCAGCACATTTTCAAAGGTTAACAGGGTATCAAAAAGTCTGAGGCTACATCTGAGTAGCTGAATTATTTCTTTGCATTGATGTTTTCAAAAAATTGTTTGTTAGAGGAGTTACTACTTAAAGTAAAAAAATGTTCGAGGACTTTTATTAAAATTTATTTGTCTTCAAAAGAAGTTACACAATAATTGAGCACTAATAATTGCAAAAATAAGGTTTTTTTCTCTTGTGAGATTTCTGTGCTTAACTATGGTTTGTAAGCACTCACTAAAATGACCTAAAAGCAATGGGGAATGGAAAGTGGTGTCTATATTTAAAAAAAGCTCCAGGAAATTACCAACAAGTAAACAAGACTCTATTTCTGCATTAAGTAGTAGATCCTGTAACAAATAAGAAAATTACTAGAAATGTGGTTTAACGTATTAAAGGTGATAAAGAAGGTATTCAAAAACTCCTACATTGTGGAGAGAAATGTGGAAGAGATGAAGAGAGTACTCATTAGACCTAAAGAACAGGTAGATGCTCAAAAGGAAGCCAGTCAGTCATCTAGAGAAGCTTAGTTAAAGCCAGAGAGTAATATCGGGAATATTCAGAGAAGCCTCTCGCTCTTTGAGAACATAATGATGAGTACATTTCAAGTCACTTTGGAAAGTGACCTGTCATTATCATCAATTTCAGCAAGAAAAATTGAAACATGGAAAGGGAGAGGTGTCTGACAAAGGTCACACAGGAGGAATATGGCTACAATACAAAACACATCTCCTAAGCTCCCTCTCAGTGCTTGCCCTGACACTAATGGGAGTCAGAGCTTTGACTGCAAATAGTGGGGGGTGAATCAGGGTTCCCATTCCCCTCCAGTAAAGGTGTCTGAGAGACATGTGGCCGAGGGGCTGGTAATTGCATGGCTAGTACTGAAGGGTATTCAGTAGAAGTAGAAGACAGGAAAAAGCCTTCATTATTTCAATTAGGAGACTAGGCCATGCATAATGAATTCAGGCAGGAAAGCTGTTCTAGTCAGAGTTAGTTTAGGTTCAGAGAAGGGTGAATTGGAACTTTTTCTGAGGGCTAATTCTGAGAAGGGATGAAATTATAATACAGCATACATAAAGGAACTGTGCAGATGGTGAAGGTCTGTTATTTATTAACTACTTGAATTTTCTTAATTTCTTGTTAATGTCCTATTTAGAAGGGGAAGGTAGGGGTTTTTTTTAATGGGGGGAGTAATGACTTAACAATTATTCTGAGAAAGTTAAACTATGATGCACTAGAACTTACTGGTACTGAAGAGTATGATAAGTGTCCGTATGCCATGAGCTTTAACTGAGGGAAATCTACTCTGACACTAGAGACTCCTTTGATCTAGCAAATAATGAAGTAACTGAAAACAGGAGAATAAAAAAAAATCAAGTAAAATCAAATAAAATGGACCACTTCCTTTTTTTACTCTTGACAGTCCAGGTAAAGTACCATCAGAGCAGAGGTAAGTCTCGGGGGAGTATCAAAGAATGCAAGTTAACACAAGCCCTTCTAAAAACTGTGGCCTAGGTTGACTGTGAATTGGTGGATTTTATATAAGCTTTCTGACAAAGCAGGGTAAGTTTCTGCTGTGGCTTGAGTGTATTTTATTGGGCTCATGCAGGAGTTCATGTCTTTTCTCATGTATATCTCCTTGAAGCAAATGTATTTTTCAGGGATGGTAATAGATTTAGAAGGTTACACTGATGAAAACGAGCTTACTGAGGACCTATTTTCTGTGCTGTTTTTTCCTTCCACAATTTTTGTGTAGATCCAGACACTTCTGTGTGCAAATTTTTCTTCTCACATCCTTTATGGAGCTACTAGTCTGTTTGGATTACAAGCTGCTCAGAAGCCTTGTCTGAGTATGTTCTTAGTGACAGATATTGAATAACTTGAACTCATTTGGCATCCCTTGGGTATAGCCAGCCAGAAGCCTTCTCAGGGGCTACCTGACATACCCAGAGACTCTGCAAAGGAGTTGGATCGTGTCTGAGCAGCAGGAGAATGGTCAGAATGGACAGATAGAGTGGTCAAATTTGTCTGTCCCATCAAGGCAATCTTGTGTTCTAAAACACTCTGAGTAAATACGGTTCCTTACTTTAAAGAAAGATTAAACTGGTGACAGTCCATCTGGGCACAGCTGTTTTCTCTAGCACACATCAGTCATCACTGCACTGTACTAGCAGTTCCACTAAAATGTGTGGGAACATGCTAGGAAAAGAAGTTTTCCCTCATAATGCCAGCCTTATCTTTCCATATTTTTTCCCTGTTTAGTAGTTTTCAAACCATGCAATAATTATATAATAAACATGTCCAACAACAGGTTCTAAGAACTGTTAGACCCACATTTTAAAACTGATACCAATGTTTAAGTTTGTTTTCTCATTCTGAAACCTTTCTTATTTAATTAAGACTTCTGGCTTTTCTTTAGCACGCTAACATCCAGACTCTCACAAAAGACATCTGAAGCTGAAAAGACAACACACATTAAAAATATTTAAACTCTCTTAAAATATGAAAGCACTAGAGGTTTCCAAGTATCTGTCTAGGTTGCCGTATAAGTGAATTGTACAAAGGAAAGACCATATTTCTACAGACTTGTCACAGCATTCTGTGAGGTGTTTTAAGGAAAGCAAATTTTTAAAACAGCCATAATGAAAAAAAATGGATTCACTAATGCTGGTTAATTAAACAAATAAACAGAGCATAATTTATTACTTTCAGACTAGCTAAAGAGTAGGTTTCCAGGAGGTTTTTTTTTATTTCTTATGTGCTCTTTCCTTCTGAGCAAGACATCTAATTAAATCTGTGTTTAACAAGTAGATATTTTGTTCCTCTGTTAGACACCTTGCAATTCTGCCATTTATGGAACGAACAATGTGCCAAGTATTGCCTTTTCTACCCTCTGTGCTCCTTCTCCAGCTGTCCCTGTTTTGGCTGGGGGGTCCTGCTTGAAAACCATCAATTCCTCAGCCTCTTGCGCTCTCCTCAGCCCCGGAGCTGAGATTTGGATGCTCCTCGCTAACCCAGCCTGGGATTTATCTATTTTCCCTGACTCTGCCAGGCAACCAGGATAAGAGTTTGTCATGCTCCATCCCTCATTAGTAAATAGTTATTTATTTGCCTCGAGTCTTCACACTAATCACTGTGGTTGTCCTCTAAAGCTTGCTGTAATGCTGCTGGAGTGTGCCGGTTTGCAGCCGGTCGCGCATTCGGGACAGCGGCTGGCAATCCATCACGGCGCTCCACGCGCCGCCTCACGGCCTGACTGACACGAGCTGACATGATCCTACACTTGGCAGCACAACATGACAGCTTAAAATATGGGAGTGAGTCACACCAGCCCTCTTAAAACTCCTTACTCATTTCAGACCCGTATTCACCTCTTTTCCTCTATAAAATAAAAGCACCCTCACTTCAAAGAGAGGAAAAGGAAAAGAAACTCAGTGATGCATTAAAGAAATTTCTATGCTTTAGCAATGCAGAATTCTGAATTTGGATATTTACATGAAAATTTGGTATTACTAACCCCTTAAAAAAAGTATTTCTACTAAATGAAAATCTTAAAGGGATAAGTCAGGTGGCAAATGTTCTGAAGACAAAGTAGATGGCTGAAACTTGGTTTAGGTTTCTGTCCTGCTACAGTCTCTGATGCAAGGCTGGTCACTTAGGCTAGATTTTCGAAGACACTTGGTTGCCAAGCCCTAATTTGGAAATTCCTAATGCCATTAAATAACTTTAGCCACCAAGCAAGTTTAGTTTCCTTTTGTCCGAATTGCCTTTTTTGGAAATTCACTGTCTTCTGCCCACTGCATTAAAAAAAAAAAAAAAGGTTTTGTAGTATTACAGGAACAACTAAGGAAGATGATGGAAAGTATAACTTTTATTTTTCCCTATTTCAGTAAAGACTCCAGAATTACAATGTACTGGGAACATTCTGGTAAATTGTCTTCAAAGCTCCCGCATTTTTTCTAAGGGTATCAGTTTGGAATTCTGGTACTATAGTGTTGGCATCTAGCATTTAGTCTGTGCCTTTCCTCACTGTGTATCATGTAGCTACCAAACCATCTGTGTTTTATCTTCATTTCAGGCATGGTCTATTCATTGAAGCTTGCATTGGATGGCCGTCTGCAGCTGTTTCTTTTTTTAATATCTGCTAGGGCTATGTATAGATAGGAAAATATAATTCTATTACAGGTAATCTTTCTATTCCTCTTCTTTAGTTTTGGCCACCATAAACTTCAGGTTTTTAAGTATCATCCTTTCTTTCACAGCACATGAAGGTCATCCAGTCCTTCCTGTCTCTAATCCCCCACCAACCCTATTTTCCCTCATTTTTACTACCTCCCATATGCATACTCATGACTATTTAAGAAAAGAAAAAAATATATCCTGGTTGACAACTGTGACAAATGTTCATTCATTACTTTCATGCATAATTAAATTATTTCCTTAATTGTACCCAATTAATTTTTTAACTTTTTTGCATTGAAATTAGGACACTTGACTTGCAGTAAGAGAAGTTTCTCAGAATTAGGAAGGACTGAAACCACAATTCTTGTGCTTCACATTGAAGCTAAAAGGGAAAGTTCAGAAGGTGTTCCTGAGGCAAAACCAAGGAGAATCCATGAGGAAAATACCCTTTGGAATTCAGAGTGCACTGAGAACCTAAGTCCTACCATTTTTAAGTTTATGTATAGATAGACACCTTGATGAAGCTACTGATAAGAGGAGCATAAATCATACCTAACAAATGAATGCATCTAAAATTTGGGGTCACATCTGTCTGCCTTGCTACATCTGGCAGAGTGTAATAATTAGGTTCTCTCACAAAGATGACAATTACAAAAAAATGTATTTGTAGAGATTATTATCCCTTCAAGAAATTTCAGATTCATTTTTAATTGATGCAAATAACAACTCTGCTGAAGCCAGTTGAACCCTGCTGATAACAGCCTGCAGGGAATCTGTCCTTCCATTCCCAGGTCAGATTTGACAAGAGTTGCGTGACCCACAGTTGTTTTTGCTTTGACATTCTCCAAAACATTTGTTATAATTTTATCTTGGTGAGAAGGTTTCTTCCCTCTATTTTGATTTCAAATTTTTTGAAACAAAAAGTAGTTAAAGTAGAAAGAAAGTTTAAAACACATTTGTTTACACAGATAATGAAATATTTCACTAAAAATATCAGAATGATTTAGTTTTGGTCTAAAACATTTCCCTACAATTAGCACTGTCTAATTCTGTTCAAAGGCACAAAATGCCTGTTTACATCTAACTCATGTATAAAGAATGAGAAAGTATGTTTTCAACTCATAAAAAGAAACTTTCTCCATTCAGGGTAAGTAAAATGATAAAGAAGAAGCAAGTAATAATTTCTTTTTATGGCTTTTTGCCCATAGTTGCACTGGATCTTGAATACAAACTTAAATGCAGCATAGCTGGTGTTTGTCCCTTACCTTTCCCCAGGCTGTGGGACTGTGTCAGATGACCTAATGCTGTGTGCAGAAAGCAGCTACAGTAGATTGAACAAGGGAAGGATTTTGCCCTCACTCATTTGTTTTTAAAGAATGGTGTCCAGGGTGAAGGATGTGTGTTTACTAATGTGTAGGGAGGAAGGTCAAGAAAAGGTTTCTGTTTGTTTTCATAGAATCAAGCCCAGAAATACTTTTGTACAAATCTGTTGTACCAAATCCAGCTCTATAATGCTAGGATTGATCAGAGAAAAGAAAAAAACCCCGATGGGAAAAGAATTTGCAATGTTATCATATGGGAAGGAATGCCTTCTTGACCCCAAGTTTATGTCCTGAAGAATAAAACCTGATAGAAGCTGTCAGTTTTATCTTAAGCTGCAGAGCTGTAAGGATTATTTCAGCTGAGGATCTTAATATTGGTCTCTGCCTGCACACAAGAAATGACACTTATGTAAGGAGATAGCAAGAGCTTTAAGAATTAAAATGAACTTAAACCACAGGCTCTGTGGTGTACGGATGCACTTTTTGTCTGGATTTGCACACACACTGCTACATTTTCCATTGCTTCTTTAACTCTGCCAAAAACCAAGTGAAAACTCAAAGCCCGGATGCAGCAGTGAGGTCGTCTGTTCCATATGCTGTTCCATGCCTGATGGGAGAGGGTAACAAGGAGGGGATAATTGTGGTTTCAAAGTAAAATTCCCTATTTCCATTATGAGAGTTTGTGCCCTGCACCCCCAATGCCTCTGCTACCCCTGAGAGGGGCTGTGCTTTTTCAAGAGAAGGGAGAGAGGGCTTTGGAGCCTGCAAAGGACATGGGGAGCAGTAGGTTGCCACTGGTACCAAACAAAGAGTCAGGGGAATAATTTTGTCTACAATGATGGCAGCAGAGTCTTTTTCTTAATTGAAACATGGATATGAAACTGAGAGGTTCAAAAAACATGCAACTAGAGACACAGAAAAAGGTGGGTGGCAAGGAGGAGCACAGCAATTATGTTGGATGAGAAGGTGAAACCTTCACATCGGTTGCATGATCAGGATTTGTGCTGGCCAAAGCTTTTTCTCTATGATTCGTTCCTTACAGGGCCCTTTTGGGAGAGTACTGAAGAAACATCTCTCAGAAGAGAGAACCATTTATTATGTTTCCTCTGTTTCAAAAACGAGGAAGGCCAGGAGCTTCTTTCTTTTTTTTTGTTCCCCTGAGGGAAAACTGCACATCAAGTGGGTTGAAAAAACACTTTGTTTGCCTGATTTCAGCAAGGTCTCTGAGGAAGAAAGACATGGCCTTCCTTCACAAGGTGTGTATGACTAGTGTGTGACTATCTTGTTGGCAGGTGCTGAGTCTAGGAGACAACAAAAGGAGAAGTAGAAAAGTGTTACCTTGGGAAATGGTGGTCAGAGCCTGAAGATTGGCACTGTACCTCTACCTCAGCAGGTCTCAGGAAGGACCAGCCAGGAAAGGGAAATCTGCAGCAAACTGTGTGTGGAGATTGATGGGTCAAAGACAACTTAGGATGGCATTTCCCTGCAGCTCACTGCTGGAGACCTGGGCTTTGGCTCTCAGTTACAGAAAAAATTTTGGGGGACACTGAAAACTATCCCAGATAAAGAGGGGAAACTAAGGACTGTTAAAATACCTCTCATTTCTTGTATATTTTCCACTGAGAACTAGGAAATAGAAATTTCTTAAGGAAAATGGCTGAATACCCTAAGAAAAGAAGAAAAAAAAAAAAGATAAAAAGAGAAAAAAATCTGTTGGCAATCCTGGATCTCCCTAGGAAATTGGAAATTTTAGGTACCTGCAATAAAATACTTTCCTAATCACAGTCCCAGCTTCTTGCTTGGCTAGATGGAACTTTTTTTATCAATCCAAAATACCGGCTTTAACAACTTTTGCAGTTTTCTGTGACTGTGAAAGTTCTTTCTGATATACTTTTAGCAGCTTTAGAGATTACTGTCTTTCCAAAACTAGGCTTTTCAAATGAAAGAAATTATTTTTGTTCAGTTTTGAGGAGTCATCCATAAGATATGCAGCATAAGACATCCTCCAGTGGTCTGTTGTTCAGTATTACCAGTCTCATTTAAAACTTCATAATGAAGGGTCTTAGCAGGCTCTAGAAAATCTCTGTGTTTAGCCCATGATCTTCCAATGTTGGCATAGAGTACATGTGCAGGTCAAACTGCAGTGCCCACAGTCCCTTATTTCTATAATTAAGACCTTTAAAGCTCAGTCCAAGCCTCTTTAGGCATCTAGGAATGTTGTCTTGCAATAAGTACACATTCAAAATTAAATATTGGGCCAAATTTCTTAATCTTCTCTTTTAATAACAAATTAGGGTATTCATCCTCACAGTGTCTTCCCAAAGATTTAAATGGTAGCTATTGTGAAATGTATTTTATGATAACAAAATAAGAGCTGAACCATAGAATTACATTTTTGGGGGAGTTATATAATGCAGGAATCATTTAATAGTAGTTGTGGTGTAATTAGTTTAAAATTATGTAAACAGTCCATGTGAAATTATTTTTCTTTTAAATGGATTCAGTTTGCATGGAATATGAAAGCACTCACCTGTTATGCACTGTAAGGAAATAACTTGTTAGACACACAGTGAAGCAGAGTATTTCATAAACACTCACTGGAATATTTTAAATGGTCCAATATTTAAAAAGATTAGTTTCAAGAATACTCAGAAGTTATCAATTGTAAACAAACATATTTATTAAGCTGTTGAGACCTTAGATACAAAAATTCTTATTGTCTGCAAATCCCAGAATAACAGAACAAGTTTGCTCATGCTGTAGTATCTAAATGGAATCTTAGAAAGTTGGAAAGATTATAGAAACACTTCAGGGTCATAATAAGAAAATGCAAGAGAGAAATACATATTATAGATTTAAAAAATCACCCTGTTTGTACATTTTAGGCAAGCCCATCTGTATGTCATTTATGGATAAATCTGCTAAATCAGAAAAATATATTTCATCTCTATTCTTTCTTCTCTGTTAAGAAAAACCTCCAGAGCAAACTTCACAAATAGGGGCTTCCAAAATAAAAAAAAGAGTTATGTATAGAAAGGGGTTTGTTTCTTTCTTACCAGTCTAAAATTTGTTCATAGAACTGAGCAAAAATAATAAACCCATGGGAATTAAAAATAAATGAAGAAGCATTCTGAAATCTATCTTATTTCTAATTAATCATGTAATATCAGAACAAAGACCAATTTTTTCATCGTTCCCAGCTCTCTCTTCCATGCAAAACAAAATATTTTCTGGGTTCACTGGTTCAAATACCAGCCAATTTATAATTAGATTTTTCTCCTCCCATCCCCCTATGCCAAATTATTACAGCAACTTTGGCCTATCTTTATCAAAGTTTCTTGACAGGTTTTGTTTCTGTTCTTTTTTTAAACAGCTGTACAGTAGAATTGCTGCACTGATCTGGGTTTCATGTTTTGGGCTTGGAGTCACCCAAACTGTGTTATATGTTATTTGAAGGAACCCTGGATCTGCTGCTGGATAGATATAGGAAAGCAGTTTGGTATCCATGTGTCTGAGTAGAGACATAACAGGAGTCCTCCTCCTTCTGGACTTGCAGTGAAAATGGAGAGAGAGAGAGGGAGATGAAGTGGGACAGAGTCACCACCTGTGGATCCAGCAGCTTTTCATTCGTCCTTCTTCACCTGAGCTTCTTGCTGGTGGGGGTTCCAGAGTAATTCTCCTGGGGTTCCACCTTCATGCAGTCCAAATTCTGGCTATCCATGGGGCAGTCACAAATGGCAGTCCCATAACTTGGAGGGATGTGTAGGGGAGTTGCTTCCTTTCCCACATTTTGCCGGAGTGGAAATTCTTTTCTGGATGCATTAACCAAGATGTGCTAACCTGGTCTTACCTCGGCTAGGCCTGGAATTAGTACTTTCTTGTTGCAAATTCCTCCCTTCTGTGCTTATCTGAAGTATCCCTGTGGTGGCTTATCATTTTATGGCCAGTTCCTTCTGTGGCCTTGACACTGTTTGAGACAGGCATCTGTGTTTTTTAAGTCCTTTCAAATAGCCATTCTTGGAAATGTTGTTACATGTGGCAAATAAAATTTAGGGGAACTTCATTCAGATTTCAGTGAGGGTAAATTAAAGTGAATGAAATGATTTCTAGACTAAGCATGTTATATGCACATGTTAGCTACCACAACTTGCTTAGTGCTGGGATATCAAATCACATCATGTAACTTCATTCCAGTTCTGGCACTAGAGGTCTTTGTTAAAAGACAACAGTCTTTTCAGCTTTTACAACATGAGAGTGTTTTTATCAAATACTTTGTGAACATTCAGGTGTATGAATGAGACCGTGACTGGAACAGGGTATGTGTTGTTAGTGGAACCATATGTACAGAAATGATGTCTTAAGAATGTTCCAACACTGTAGAAGACAGCTAGAAATTAGGACCTGGTTAGCAGTCTTAGCTAAACAGGGCATGTCATATTTTGCATTCTGTGCCCTTATTTTATCGACGTGTAATGTATTGTCTGGCATGTCACACCAGAGAGCTTCCTCAGCTGATGCAGAAAGTGACTGTGACAGCTGTTTTTATTGCAAATCTCTCCTCCAGTGTCCCCTCTGCTATAAAATTGGGAAACAAATGAGAGAACTTGATGAATAGCAGATTCAGTTTATTGGCAGTTACATTTATTTTTCTATCTTTATATAAAACATGAAGTATCAATATATCAATCTTTATGTATGTGACTGTAACCATATTTTTCCAGCCTGTGCACAGTGCTTGTATTCTAGGCTCATAAGCTGTGTGGGAAAAGGCCCTCTGAGTGTTTGAATAACTCTTAGCACAATAGAGCTTAAAGGATGATTTGTGCTTTTGGGCACTGCAGCCATGTAAGTACGGAACATCTGAAATATCTTCTGGAATATGGAACTGAAAATTAAATGGGAAATGCTCATTATGTTGCATGTGTTATGATCAGCCTAATTTGTAAGTACTGAAGTGGTTTGTCTTCAGAGGGACATTAGGTAGTATCTGGACAAACCCAAAGCAGCTCTGGCTCAGAATTACAATGTTATTCAGGCACTTCCCTCCCACTGATTTCCAAAGGCAATGGGGACAGAGTGACTAGGCTCTAGTAACTACCATCACTGCTTATTCTGTTTACTTAGGGGATGCTTTGGAGCAGATAGGTTGCACAGTATCTCCCTGCACAAACCCTGATCAGTCTTAGACAGGTGATAAACTCTGACAATGAGCCTAGGGAAGCAGAGATAGGTCTAATCATGAACAGATGCCAAACTGACAGTGTTTTGGCCTATTGAAATCTGTACTTGGACTTGCAGACTTAAGAGTTTTGAAACCGTTGACACTCTTCCTAATTCAACTCAAATTTCAAGATGTAGATCTTAGTATAAGATCTATTTATGTTCTTGAGTTGATAGAACAGAGTAAGGGGGATGCAGGGTAATGCTGGGTCCAATCCTGGCAGCTGGGTTAGGTACAAGTGCCCCAAGTACTGGCAGATGTGGGAAGTAAGCTGTAGCAGGACATTGGTGCTTGTTGGAGACATTTTCAAGAGCCTAGTTTAAACATGGAACTGAACTGCCTCTGTAAACCTAAGTGCATTCATTATCTGTGTCTTCTGCATATCTTTTGAATGCTGAAGACATCTTTGCATGCTATAAATAATTATTGATGTTTCACACAAGACACACTAACCATACTGCAGGACTGAGGTGTTATTGATTTAGCCATTATTTTTCACATTTCTTCTTTACCCGTAGAAGATTTGCTGCTCATTGCATTTTATAATTGTAACACTCTGGAATTTTAAATGCTCCTGAAAACATCCCTGCCTTTCAGATAATAAAACAACAGACTAGTGCATTAGATAGGATACTTGGTTTTATTTTTAACCTCAGGTTTATATCTTAATTTCAGCATACCTTGATATAAAACAAAGTGAATCATAACATATAAATACAATCTCTCTGGACATACCTCTCTAGGGAGGAAAATCCCATCTTGACCAGAGCCTTGTGCTAGGTTCTATTTTACAATACTGACCAGAGAAGCTGCAAAGAAATAATGTAGCATCAGCCATCATGAAAGAAATCGCCACCTTTCTCCTGCTACTGTCCCACACACTTTGGATTCAGTATTGTCTCTTTACCAGGGAATGTGCCCTACCTGCAGTTGCACACACCACACCAGAGTGTCCAAGAAAGTGAAATTGCAAGCACTTAATATAAACAGCACCTTCAACCATTGAAAAATATCAAGCTTTTAGTAGGGTTTCTGAAGAACAGGAAGTAGTTCTTCACTTCCTAAGAGATAAGCAGGTATGTATTTTCACATGTGCAATGTAACTATGTATGGGTTTATCAATATGCATGCAATATACATGTGCTTACTGCAAAGATGAAGAAAGAGTGGATGTTTAGTTTCTGCTTTTTCTTTCTTGCCTATAGATTCACTCTATTATCCTACTTAAACCGTTTATCTTCACACTGACCCCATTTTTTATTTCTATAGATTGGGCATACTAGTATTTACCAGCACATCATTTTGGAGATATGGGTAGCCAGTACAAAATCACCTGGAAATAATATAAGTAGGACAGGATATGAGGTGTGTGGATATTAATTTGCGCTTCTTGGTTGAGCATGGCCAAGAACAATGCTCGGGGTTTTGAACACTAATCTGTGCTCACACATGGCAAGGATGTAGAGTGAAAAAACAAATGATGGAGTTGGAGTGCTGTGTGACCTTGTTTTTTCCTTCTCTGTGCTTTAATTTCTCTGCCTTTCACAAGGAATTCTGGCATTTTCCTCAAACTTTAAGAGAAATTTGAGGTCTTAAAAGAAAGGAAGAGTGCTACAAAAACCCCCACATTGTGTAAAAACTATAGCTTGCAGCTAATCTTGAGGACATTTAAAGTCAGCTTTCTTCATGTTCTTTTAATGACTAAGATCATTGGTTCAGTTTTGGAGCCATAAATTTTCACAGAACTCATGGTTTTTACCAGTCCATATTGGTGACGCCATAAAATACTGTATCTAATAATATACTCCAGGTGTAACAAGGAAAAGTTGATAGGCAGACAACAGAATTGCTCCTATGCTTTATTTTCTCCCAGTTTGCTCTTCTATTCTTTGCTTTTGTGTTTAGTTTTGAGCAATTTATGTGGTCTCTGATTTGATGCAGACAGAAAAAAATAATTGGACTTTTTTTCCCACTGGTCACCAAGACAGGGTCCAAGCACTTAATGGAAACATAAAAATATCAATCTCATTTAACAATAAGCATTGTTCTCCCCTTCTCCCTATCTTCATTGTGTTACTCCAGAGGATATTGGCATCTGAAAAGTGCTCAGTGCTGAATTAACTGGGTCACACTGTGACCTGTACTGCATAGATGTTACCTTTTAGAGGCTTCTATGGCTTCTAGCATTTACTGCCATAACAGGCTGGGAGGAAGAGGGTAGGAAACACGTATGCAATAATTATATAGCCTATTTGCATGAATAGTGCCTTTTTAAACAAAAAGAAAATTTTTGGTTTTGTCTTTAACAAAATGTAACAAAGTACTTGCAAGCTAAAAAAAATCAAGTATCTTTTAGTTCCCATATCAGAAACTTGTACTTATTTTCTCTCAGGTTTCTGTCAGAAACAGAAATTCCTGGA
Source organism: Monarcha castaneiventris obscurior (assembly GCA_026261815.1). NCBI lineage: Eukaryota > Metazoa > Chordata > Aves > Passeriformes > Monarchidae > Monarcha > Monarcha castaneiventris. Next base: position 8,971,046 of record JAMPIT010000467.1, read on the forward strand.
AAAAATCTACTAGATTTTAAATGAGCAGATCTAATTATTATTTATAACTTCTTCTTCACAAGAGGAATTGGAGGGTCAGGCACTGATCTCTGGTGATCACTTATAGGACATGAGGGAATGGCACGAAGCTGAGTCAGAGGAGGTTTGGACTGGATATTAGGAAAAGGGTCTTCGCCCAGAGGTAGGTTGGGCACTGGAACAGGTTCCCTGGGGAACTGGGCACAGCAGAAAGCCTGACAGAGTTCAAGAAGCATTTGGACAACGCTGTCTGGCACATGGTGTGACTCCTGGGGTGTCCTGTGCAGGGTCAGGAGTTGAATTCAATGATCCTTGTGGGTCCCTGCCAGCTGAGGAGATTCTATGATTCTAAATATTTTTTCACAAGCAGGGTGAATAAGCATGTCCACACTAAAATCAGAGGAACTGTGATGGCTGTCAACAACCAAAAATTTACCTTGGAATATATGAGCACAAGGTATTTAAGCGAGTTAATTGTTTGGCTTATTTTTTCCCTCTACTGATATAGTCTCTTCTCAGAGTCCATTTATTCAGGCTGGGATCAGCAGATAATTCCTCCTGAGCTGCTAAAGATAACTTTCTGTTACACAACTCACGTAAGTGGTATTATTTTAATAACCTAATGATTAGTTCATTCCATTCTTAATCTGTTCCATATGCAACAGGTCTACTTTGGCTTTAAGCAGCATAATTCGAATTTCAGTCTCCAAATTTTAGTTTCAGTTATCTCTAATCAATATCAGTTTTAATGACTCCTGTTTCTAAAGTGTATCATAATCATGTTTTCTGTCCTGATTTGATGTCCATTTTACACAAGTATGATAATAATTACTTAGATTTTGTACACAATATATGGTATAACCTCAGTGCATGTACTGGCCCATTTATTTTGATAATTACCTACATTTCCCAAACTGAGCCATTCGGTTTCTCTTACTTGTAACACAGGACCACAGATCTGAGGAAGAGACGAGATATGAATATGAACCTGCATTTTTCATTTAGGTTCTTAACTATGAAAGCATCTTTTTCAAAAGGTACTGTAGGATACATACTTGGAAATCTAAACACATTTACATAAAACTGTGAGAAAGAATACTTTTTCACCTTCCAGGAAAAACAGGTTGCAAGAGCTTTCTTAGTGTCCCCTAACCATCACAAATGTATTTTCCTGATTTGAGAGCAAGAAGCATGAGATAAGACAAATGTGTAATTACTTCTTGACCCACTCTTCTGGGTTATACATTTTCATGAGGTGCCATGATTCATTATTTGCATTGATATGTACAGAAGGATGGGGCTGCTTCGTTGATATTCATTTATTCAACAGTCTGTAATCTATATTTAATGGAGTACCAGACTGTGGCATAATAAACCGTTTAAAAAGATAGCTGCTGCTTACACAGGGGTTATTGCTTGCATAACCTGTACTTATTTTTCATTACAAAACTAAAAGAGCAAAGCATAATTCACACAAGAAAATGAAGTTAACATTTAATGGCTTGAAAAATGATAGTGTACCATAATGCTGTGCAGTACTCTGAACACTTATAAAACAAAACAGGGGAGCAAAAAAAAAAAAAATACAAATAAAAAGGCATTAACAGTGCACTGTGAAATATGGGCACCAAAGAAAACAATGCATTCTAGTTTGCCACCTGCTTAGCAGGACCACTCAAAGATTGCTAATTAATCTGAAGCAAGTGACTGAGCACACACAAAGGCCTACAGTGGCACAAATGCTCAAACATTTTGTGTTACATTTTTTTCTTACATTTGTTACATTTTTGTTCCTTATGTTTTCCTCCATGGAAATAGGAGCCTTCACATCATACATAAAGTGCTGTTTGCTCTGTGTATAACCATGGAAGTTATTGACAAAGATGATTGCCTCTAGAAAGACATCTTACTGTAGGTCAGATATCATCCAGATTTATTAAGATGAAAGGTCTGATTTCCAAACTGATTGCAGAATGATGGAGGTGTGCCCTGGTAACCAGGATCAGTGAGGAAAACTTCAAGGCAGTTGCTGGGATGATGGTAGTAAGCCCCACATTTTGGGGTGCTTACAAGTCTGACACCTTTGACTATTTCTGTAATATCAGGAGTTTCCAAGTCATCTCTTGTTGGACTCCCCAGTCAGCTTAGCTTCTAAAAACAAATGCTGTTTCAGTCAGCGTCTGTAGCCCTGCAGAATTCTGAAGTTCCTCAGACTGGGAAATATGACTTTTGTTCTTGGTGAAAACTTGACAGGGACATGTTCTTGCATGCACTGGGAATTACTGAGTGAAAGCAGCCGCAGAGTGTGGGTACAGAAAGTTCATCTATTCCTCCTTTGGGAAGGCTTGGAGTCCTCAGCACCACCCTCCACTGAGACACCACTGGAGGGACCTAAAAACCAAACCAACAGATGGAAATGTCTGTAGAAAACCACATCTGTGGCCATCTCCTGCTGGCATATGGAGGTGAGTTCACCCACAGTGATTTGATGGGAAACCTTCACCTTCCAGGCACCAGAAAATGGTTTCCTTTTAAGTGTGGTGACTTCTGTTTCAGACAACAAAAACCCACACAGTCTTCTTAAATAAATGTCAAGAGAAAAAAACCAAAACATTTAAAATTAAAAAAAATTAAAGAAAACTCTCTTAAGGACATTAGAAATATAATTAAATTGGTGGCTAAAGGATTTCAAGTGCCAATTAGGCATCATTGTAGGGTTGAATAAATTGGAGAAGTTTTTTTTAATCCTTAAATTTAAGAAGCTTTTTCTGCTTGTAATGCTATCACATTGTATAATTCAGTGAGTAAACGTGATACACATAGAAAATTAATGATCATTTCTTGTTGCCTTTTTAAGCTCCTTTTTCCTGTGTATGTCTGCTGAAGAACTTTTCTATTTTAGTGTCTTTGCTTGCTCTCTTCTGGGACTTGCATAAACACCACAGAAAGCTGACGTGGGAATCCTTGCAGTTGCCTTAAGGGCAATTAGCTATAAAAGATAGGGCTAAAAGCTAATTGCTCAGGTTTAGCTCTCAAAGTGCAGGTGAAGTTTGCTGAGAAATGAAAGTTGAAGGGGAGAAAGGCCAGTTAAAAATTTCTCTCTTGAGTTTAACTGGAGCTTTTAGGACTGAAAACTTCTGCCAGTTCAGCAGCAAATCTCATGTTCTGTTGTCTGCTGGGATGAGGTCCTGCGTTTTCACTTTTTTGTTTACATTCTTGGGGATATTTTGTGCTTTTCCTTCCCTTGCTGGGAAGCTGGCAGAGGGTGAAAGGGGAAATAGCATTAAAAATGTGATGGGACTGGAAAGGAGAAAAGATCTAGACTATCAATGCCTCTAGAGCTGGTGTGGATGCAGAGTGTACTGGGGTTTAAGATGGGTGTATGCTGGCAACTGGAGGAACCAGCAAAAAGTATTTGTGATGTTCTTCATTTGGCTTGAAAATTAAAGTCAATGCACTGTCTTCCCAGGTACTTTTTACATTAGATATGCTGTAAAAAATGGAGGTTTAGGAAAGATTTGAAGCTGATTCTATGTATTTGAGTTTGGGTGTGGGAGGAGTGCAATGGAAACTTATAAAATACCTATTGTATTCTGGACAGTAAACTCACTGGAACTAGGAGAGGAAATGCCTCCCCATCTCAAAAACACTGAGTCTTCAAAAATTTTTCCTGCCATGTCTGAAAATTTTTCAAATGTTCAGTCTGAAACAAACACACAAAGTACTTGTTTCAGTGTCTCTAAAACATCCTGTTTCTATCACTTTATGGGTGTTTTTGACTCTATTATTTGAAAACAAAATTGAGACAAAAACTTTTCTTCTATTCATTTTGAAATGTCAAGAAATGTTGTATGAATAATGAGTGAAGGAAGGAAATCACAAAGTCTGGATTCACAAATCTGCCTAAATTACCCAGCTCTACAAATAGCACTGATAATGCAACACATGTCTTCAAAAAGCTCCCAGCTGGCTCTATTTCCATGAATTAGACCTAGATTTACTGACAATCATTTACTGACAATGTTGAACAAACTGTAGTTTGCTCCCTCATACTTCAAAAAGATGTCTTGGTGTAAAGTATATATCCCAGAAATGGCAGGGTGCCTGTGTTTGCCATCTCCCTCTCCACCAACAGGATGGCTGTGTTTTGCTCCCTGGTATTTATCCAGCTGCAGAAGGTCGGCCAAAAAGAGCCCATTCCATGCACCTTTTTCTGTCCCTTAGTTTCTTACTTTCTGATTGAGAGAAGTTGTTTGACCTCTTCTGCCACCATGTCCTTTGAGACTGACATGAAATTGTGCTTAGCAGTTTGGACGGGAGGGGAGAATTAGGAAGGGAAAAGACCAGGCACGTTCTCATGACCTAAGCAGATCTGTTATATTTCCTTTGCTAAGACTGAGGCAATCTAGCTGTCGGAGACCCTATTTTACATTTGCTAAATTTATATCCTTGCTGTAATGAAAGATAAGACAAAGTTTAGCAATAAGGTTGCCTAAAAATGGTTAACAGTTTGGGAGGTTTGGACCCAGATACAGCAAACTGACTTGACAAGTGTCTGCAAACCACCTCCTGCTGAAAAATTGAGAGAGGCCAGGTCTTGGCATGCCCTGGAGAAGGATGCTCTGAGACAGTAGGTATATGACTTGCTAGAGAAAGTAGAAATTTGTGGATTTGTGATATGTGCTGTGGAAGGATATAGTATTAATTTTGTATGTTCAGATGCAAATATGAATGAGTATAATTGAGGCAAGGTTGTCACACTGCTTGAATAGAAATCCAGAAATAGTTTGTTCAGACTTCAGAGCTCATTGTTGAGACTAGTAAATTGCTGGTGCCCACCTTCCCAGACCAGTCAAGTGGAATTCAAAGGTGAGATATTGTTTTATCTCCAGTTTAATGTAAAAAAAAACCCCACCTTTTCTACTCATTAGCATTTTCATATTTTCCAGCAAATCAAGATTATTTTGATAGGTGTGGGCAAGAAAACTCTCAAATGAAGTATGTTTTAGGCTAGTAGTCGGAGCATGCATTCAGGGAGTGGGGTTCAAACCCATGCAGGGGAAGGACAAGTTGGGGTATAGGGCTCCTCTGCTCCACGCAGCAACTGCAGCCCCAGGATAATGGCTGGAGAGGTACTGCCACTGTCTCCTCTCTCTTCCATACCAGACCAGAGAACTGGTTGCCTAAGAACTGTGTTTGCTCCCAAAGGCCAGTTAGCTGAATGAGAAGTGAAGGTGGCAGCCTATGTTTTAGATAATGGTTTAACTTTGTGGTTCCTCATCTTAAAAACTCTGCCAGTTCCTGGCAGTGCTAAAAATGGGCACAGAAATCATCAGAGACATTTAAAATGAATGAAGATAAGTGCCTCAAGGATCAGAAGTGGTAGAATTTTCATAGGTCTCCCTTTAAGATTGGGTTGTTTTGCTGGTTTTTCACATATTTGAGTGTATTTTCTTGGTAATTTTTCTAAGATTCTAAATTTCTCATTTTTCTTAGACAAAGCTGAATAAGGCTGGCAAAACAGCTCCTCTTGTTCAGCACTAGGGAAAACCAATTGCCTGCAGAGGCAGCCAGCTGCAGCAGGGAAAGGACCAAGGTTTCTTGGCTTGCTAGGCTGATCCTGAAACCTTTGATGACTAGGTCTGTCTGCTGCTCCAGGAGCAGGTGGGGGCTGAAAATGAACCAGAGAAACAAGTAGCAGGGGAAAAACATCAGGGCATGAAAAGGAAAGGCTTGCTACTTTGAAAACACCATTTCACTAAATAATTGAGTTCCCTCTCCACATGCATGCTTGTTCCATATGCTCAAAGTTTAAGCTAAGTATTTGCTTCTTTTTATTACTTCTCTGTTATCAGTACAAACATGTAATCTTGGGCTTACTTCTAAGTGTCTATCTGTCTTCAGTTTTTATGCTCTGTAATTCCCAAGGAAATCAGTTCTGGATATCTTGCACTGAAAAACTGTGCTAACTGCAGGCTAGAGGAGTTTTAAAACTGTAGGCAATGATGGTAATCCTTTGTGTAGTTACACTGATGTAAAGCCCGAGTAATTTTAATGTAGCAAAGAGAAGCATTAGGGTTGCTATTCTCAGGAGGATGCTCACTAATTATTTCTAGATAAGGTGGTGGGAATAATTAGTGCTAGATATTGGAAAGAGCGCTCAATGTAATTTGTGTCCACATAATAATACCAACATCTACTTCTGTTCAACTTCTGTTATCACTTTTTTCTTCTTCCCTTTTAAATTGAGAAGGTACAAGAAAGCCTACTAAAAATACAAGAAGTGAACTGTACATGTGTCTTTTTGAACACTGCAGATGTGAATCAGGCAATGAGGTTTATAATATGAATGGATTTGTGTGGCAGACACCACTGGTAGTTGGATCACCGTGGCAGAGGGGATGGTGCTGAATTTGAACTGAACTCAGTGATGGCACTCAGTGCTTGAACAGAGGCTACACAGAGCAGGCTGACCCACCCACTGCTCTTCAAGGCAAACAGGGAAAGAGACACAGCTTTGGCTGACAGAGAGGTGCTTGATTTCCTGTGTTGATTCAAAGCTATGGCTTAGTTCTGATCAGTTAAGAATTATTCCTAATACTCATTAAAAATCAAAATCCTGCTCCAAATGAAACCACAGGGTTTCCAGGTTGGTTCCCTTTCCACAGGGAGCCTAGCGAAGTACAGGATATTTCACCTTTTCTGGGAGCATACTGAGGTAATTTGTGCCTGGAGGTATCAGGAATATATTTCTCATAACATCCACAGAAGGATATGGAGATTAAAGTTGTCCTAAGTGTAAACATCTTATTCTGAGTAGTTGTCTGAAATTATTTTTTTTTTTCTTTTAGTTTGAGGAAATTCTTCAAATCCTGTTCTCTTCCTGGAAACTGCTGACTCCCAACAGTGCCTTGCACACTAACACCTTTTCTTTTATAATTATTTTAGCCGATCAGTTGTCGGCTGTAGGACCTTGCCCTGTCAGGGTGCATATTGTGTGCTTTTTCCTCTATAAATCTGGTTTTCAGTACAGATTTGGGCTTTGTCAACCCAACCCTGATACACTGTTTCAGCGGGCATTATTATGCACCTTTAAAGATAGCTGGGTGCTGACACTGAGGAACACTGATATCAGAGCTGTTTTGTTGTTACAACAGTAGTGACCTCCTGGCATTTCACCTGTAATTTCTTTTACAGAGTCCCCGGTATCTTCAAGTTTAAGCGTTGTGTAATTTCATCAGGCCCTCAGGTGATGCTCCCACTCAGCCATCAGGGATCATCTGGAGACCTCTTTCATTCCCTGCAGTCACCATGAGATGGCAGTTGTCACTTGCTGGACTTGTTTCATTCCATTTGAACCACAACGACTCAAAGCTTGTTGATCCTTGGAGACACTGAGCTTTCCAGCTCCTCTGCTCGCTGTTTGCAGCATGCAAGTGTGAAACTTTACAAGTGACTTTTAAAGGCAGCCAAGGAATGTGTGAGACAGATTGTTAGGGGGAAAAAAAAAACCCAAAAAACAAAACAACAAGCCAACATTATTTAATTTGATGGTGCAGAGCTTCATGCCAAAATAAGGCATGTGTTTGCTGTTAGCAATCAAAGAGGTTTAGAAATGAAAAGTGACATTTTGTTTATGGGATTTTACGAGCAGGGTTTCCCTAGGGAAATTAATTTGGCCCTCTGGAATGCTGCCCTCCTCCATGTCACTTTCCCTGCAGCCCCAGCATTTTTTTACCACAAAGCTTTATATTAGTTATTGGGTAGATAGAACCCAGAGGGAGGGATGTGGGTGCAGTAGGTAGCTTCCCTAACTCCAGATTGCATAGAAAACCCATGGCAGGTCTCCAGCATTTTCATCATGCTCCCTAATAAATCATCAGACCCAGATCCTAGACTGCAGCTAATAAGCTACCATCTAGAGAGCTGGGTTTTATTTTGTCCTTTCAATAAAATCCCAGAGCACAAACCCAAGCTTTTTAAAATAGTGGTCCCCAAACATAGCCTGGAGGCAGTCTAAATAATTTAGATTCTTCTTCATCTCTGTATTCTGTGGAAAAAAAGAAGCCTGGAAATTCTCAACTTATTTCTTAATAAAAGATTTCTCCAATTTGTGTCTTCATTCTCTCTAGCTATATTCCCACTCAATTTTCATCTGCACAAGTTATTCTCTTCTTTTCATGAACTGAATGTTCTATAATTTTTTTCATTGTGTGTTTTCAAACAGCTGCTCCCTCCCATCACATATGTAGTCAAATTATATACAGGCATAAGTACATTGCTTCTTAGTGATTTTCTTTCGTTTGTGGAAATCAGTAGTACCTTATATTTATAGCTTTCAAATTTTACCATCTAATTTTCAATGCAGCTTTCTGTCTAAAATCATGAGAGGGTATTATAATTATAAAACATTATCACCATCAATAATTTTAAAATAATGATTAAATGACGCCTTAGGTTGATTATATCCTGGGGGTTCAAGAAAAGGAAAGTGATAAACACGTGTAGAATTGCTGTGTTTTCAGCCATTTTCTTGCCATGCCAAGTCCTTGAGCCATGGAAGTGATCTTTACACTGTCAACTATCCTGATCTACAGGATTGATAATGGAGTATGAAATTGTATTTTCCAATGCTTAGTTTACTCCTCTTTGAAATGAGCCCCCGATTTGTCTAGTCTAGGAGGGACTGAGATGTATATCTCTGGGCTCTTCTATAACAGGATATTAAATCTCACCCTTGTAACAGACAATTTCAGAGCATAAAGTAAGATTTGGTTGAGGAAAGGCATCAAATCCTGGCTTTGAAGAGGTGATGAAGGCTTTCCTCAAGAGTTTCTCGGTCAATCTCTTTGTCAAGCATGCTTGTAGCAAATTTCTCAGTCTTACATGTGTGATTCAGTTTCCAGACTCTGGTTACGCCTTTCACCAAAAGATTAAAGGGTTCTTTATGTACCGTACCTCCTCTCTTTGAACATACATATTTCAACCAGGTTGTCTTTCACTCTTCTTTTCTGATTAGTCAAGCAGATTGAGCTCTCTGAATCCCACAGTCAAGAATTTTTTTTTCCAGTCTTAGAAGAAATTTCTGAAAGTCACTTTTTACCTTTCTAGTACTGTGCTTCTCTTCTGATTTATCCTTGCTCTTCAACATGCTAAAAAAAAAGAAAAAAGAAAAAAAAAATGGTTAAGGTATTTTGCAAATGCCTGGTAAGAGGTTGTTTAGTGACAAAATTTTCCCAACCAGAGCCTAAGAGGGAGAACCTCTCATTCTCCCTTAGAGTCCATGAAGGGAGACAATGGCAAACAAAGTTCTCAAACTAGCAAAATCAGTCATCTTAGAAGGGGAAGACTAAATATTTTTCCCCTTTCCATTTAAAATCATGGCATAGACGTAGAAAAAAAGAACGATTTTAATTGCAGAATTAAATTTAATTTAAGAATTTTAATGCCAGAATAAGCAAGGTCTCATGTTTGTCTGTCTCTAGTGAGTTCCTTAGTCTCAGTGGGACAAAGAGAAATATATTTTCCCAACCTGTCTTAATTACTGCCCATGATATCATGTGTCTGTTTCTCTCTTTATGGGGCAGAATCTTTCCTTCTCAAGGTTTTCTGATCCACCAGTGTTTCATTTCCAATTCAGAAGAGGGTGGGAAGAGCTGTACAGAGGAGGACAAGACTGGTAGATTGGTAGCTCTAGGGCAGTACAGACTGATTACCAGTAGGAACGTGAGAGAAGAACTGTGAGCTGTTCAAGAATTTGTAGGAGTCTGGATAGAAAAAAAATAGGGAAAAAAACCCCACCAAGTAAAGTTTTGGATGGGAAGGATATTATCCTGTCTCTCATGAGCATTTCCTTTGCAGGAGTCTCTGCCTTGATTGGGAAGTAGAAATTAGAATCCTTGGCAGGAAATAAAGGTGAATAAAGAACTAGGGAAGAAAAGAAACACAAATCCAACAAATTGAAAGATCTTCACTCTGACAGATTTTCTAGAATATCCCTGTGAATACCTGATAAAAAACCAGAAGCATAATGTGGAATATCAGAATTTGTTTTCTGCTAAGAGGAGAAGGTGGATATTTTACTAAGAAGTTTGGGGTTTTTTTCCCTAAATCTGCCTTTAGCAACCCAAAACTTTGTTACAGCCAAGAGCATTACATGTTTATATATATATATGTATATGTACAGACTTTTGTATAGCTTTAAGGACACTTTAGTCTTTTTTCTTCCTTCCTTCTCTTTCCATCTCTTTCCCACCTGTTTGGTTTAGCAGTTCTGTTTCTCTTCGAGCAATTATGTATTATGCATGCACAATTCAGCAAAGCTAACAAGAGTTCTGCAGCACACTATCTTTGCACATAAGTACTCCTCTTGAAAACATAAAATCAGATTGCAATTGTTTAATAACAACTGCTTTTGTAATAACGAAAGAAATTAGACCCTGTGAGACGTGTTTTTCTGGGGACATAAGCCCTGTAGATACTTTGTTGGTTTTTTATTAATCTCATGATTCTTTGGTTATATACAGAAAAATATTTAAAAGAATTATTTGTTTTGCCTGGAAATTGTCCTTTCCTATGTGTTCAATGCTCAGTATAAGTTCCCAGTTTGGTTAATGTTGCACTTGCTTGATTTATACTACTGTGTTTGCTTATATAGGCAGGCATATTTCTTAACAACCTACAAACCAAAGTCTTAAAATACTAGAGCTTTGCTAACATTTTTAATGCAATGAAAACGTCATGGTTTTAGAGGGGATATTTTTCAGAACTTGTAGCAAGAATTACACTGTTTGGATTTTTTTTGTAATTCCCAAATCTCTAATTTTGGTATTCTAAATGTACTGGAAAGGCAATTGTTCCCTTAAATTGAGAATTTCTGGGGATGTGTGACTGCTAAATGTGAAATAGATTTCTTATGGAAATATTAAAAAGAAAATCTCAACTATGATGAGTGTTTAGGTACCAATAAAACATTTACAGGAAAATGTCAGTGTTAGTGGTTGGTGGCTCAGAAATCCATCGATGAATGGAAAAGAGGACACACCTTTTGTCTTCAAGGTATGCAAACCCAGCATTTGCCTTCTGGGGGGTGTTTCTAACTTACAGGACAATTCCTGGTTTTGGGGGAAAAACAGAAGAAACAAAACCCCACTCCAGCAATCTCTTTCTTTTTTTTTTTTCTTTTTTTTTTCTTTTAATCACTGTTTGAGCTTTAAAGGTGGAAAGGAAGTGGAAGGAGGAGATACACATCTGTACAGGCAATAAAGAGTGCAAAAACTCTTACCACATTCCTGTATAAAATAGAAGCTAACCAGTGAGATGGGAGAAGATGAGAAAAATAATTATGGTGAAAATATAATTCTTTATATGTTAAGAGTCAGTCCAACAATACAAACAAGACATAAAGATATTTACAAAATCTTATGATGCAATTTTTCATTCCTACTGATTTTTTTTCCTTTTTAAAACCTGAGAAACTTATTAAAAATAAAATATTTCACTTAATATCTCCAAGTTGCAGAATCTGCACTTTAAGTTGAATTTTTTCTTCATTTTCTTAACTAAAAATATTTTTCATCTGAAGCCAAATTCCTACAACATCAGCAAAGCAAGGAGAAAAGCCCAGAATCCTACTTTGACAGTGTGCCTGTTTCTTCATATTGTGTTTGAAACAGCTCTGATCTACGAATAGGCTTTGACTTTGTGAGGAACGGAGATGGGACCTGGGGTAACACACGCTCTATTTCTGTGCTGGCTGATGACAGCAGAGCTTGGTAAATGACAGAACTGGAGCCGGGAGGGTATCAAACACACGGCAGCAGCTGTCACGGGCTCCTCACTGCGAGTGCATGCAGGGGACTTCAAAAGCTGGAGTTCTCCAGGGATTCCTTGAACTCGTCTTTGTTTTTCCTTTTGTTGTTATTGTTGCTCTTTCCCCATTCTTGACTCTCTGCCTGGCTTTTCTGTATTGCTACATCTTCTCTTCCCTTCTGAGTCAAATTGGGAAGCTGTGAATTTCTCCATGTCTCGTGTCTTCAGAGGATATGAATTTTTAGTCATTATTATCATCCATAATCATCATTATTTTGTTGCTTTTATGTAGTGCTGCTGGTCTGGCTAAAGGTGTTAGAAAATGAGGGAAAGGAAGATCCTAGCCTAAAGGATTTTACAGCCTATTTGTGAGACAAGCTGCATCACAGTCAGCAGCCTGGGAGCTGAGGGGAGCGCTGGGATAATGAAGCCAGAGGAAAAGAAAGTGTCATTTAGAGCGTGTTTTCCTCTTAACTTGTCTGTTTATTGACTTCCTTTACCTTGCAACAAAAAACTTCTGTGAGTTCATCTGGTCAGGCGTGAAATTGGCAGCAGAAATGTAGAAAGATAAACAAACACAAAGGCCAAAAAGAACCCCAGACAGACTTCATGCACTTAAATTCAACTCAGGCTGACAGAGTCAGGGCCACCAGCCCTTTTTTGAAGCTATTCTCCTTTGGATTTGTAAATTGTAAATTTCTGGAAAGCAGACATTACCAGGCAGGTGTGGAAGTGAGCCCATCTCAGCCAGTAGCATATCTTAGATCACTTGATTTAGAGATGAGTATCTCTCTACTTGACAGATTTGGGGTTATCTGTATTAAGAATAGGTCTGGTCTCTAACAGCTTCAGACACACAGGTCACTCCAAACTTTTAAATTGCAAAACATGTATTTTTTCAATGGTACCCATCCATACCTTCCCTGTTGTGACACAAGTGGCTGTGGAAAGGGAAATAAACCGGTCAGAAAGACTATCATTTTCTTGGCTGATAGCCCAAGGATAGTGCCAGCAGACATGCTGCTGACACATGTAATCCACTTAACATGAAGGTAGCAAAGTTTCTGCAAATGAACAAGTCACTGGAATAAACGTAGGCATCCAGGGGTTGCTGTGAAATAGGTGGAATGGAAATAATCAGCGTATTTGCACTGAACCTTGGTGAACCAGGGAATCTCCTGGTTTTACCAAAGGGCCAAACTGATCTAGAGAGGAACAAAAGCTGCAGAAACATAATGCAAGCCAGGAGCAAGGAAAAGTGTCTTCTTTCCTAATATGCTGGTCAGAAAGTTGAGGAGAGGTGATTTTTTGGGTTCTGTCTGAAGATCACTTGCAAATTTCATCTGAGGAAGAAGGTGGTGGCTCTGACTGCTTAATGGGGCTGGGTGCCCCATTCCATCTGTTTCTGGGTGCAATTCAGCATAATTTAAGGCAGAGCATGATATTCTGTGTCATTCCCCCTTCACCAGCAAACACATGCACACTAAGATCAATGGAGATTTGCAAAGGTTTTGATTTGTTAGAATTTGTGATGGGACTTAGACATTTTCCCAAGTAATGAATTATTTGACCCCCACTTCAGGTTAAAAGTGTAAAATACTCAGCCTTTTCACAGTGATCATCCTGATGATCATTTTTTCTTTACAGAGAAGGCAAAGCCGGTGTACAGAAAGGCAAAGCAGCTTACAGAGCATTTGTGTAAAATTTATTCTGATGGTTTTTTTCCACAAAAGCTTTGAATAATGTCCCTTTTTAAAAGAATGCTAGGAGAAAAAGGTTTATCTCTGGGTTAAAAAAAAAGCTTGCATATTTGCTGAGTTATCAAGATGCCCTCTATGTTCATGTTCTCATTCTTTAAATTATATTTCTTCTGACAAACTCATTTTCAGTCACAGTAATGAGCAGATAAACAAGGGGTAGCAGTGGATAGCTGAAGAGTGAATAGAATAATTCAGAAGGGGAACTTTTTTCCCTGAAGAGCATGTCAGCTCCTAAAAATTTATACATCTAGCCTTGAGACATGCAAGCCATATGCATAAATAAATAAGCTTTGAATCCGCACCGCAGGTTTTGGCAATATTGGAGACATCAGGTGGGGGGGAAACCTGAAAAAAAAAATTCAATTGTTCCTGACTGTTGAAGATGTACAATTATTGGGTGTAGTAATTAGACAATGAAGCTGTCCCTAATAAATCTATCTTATGGCTCTTGGAACTTTGGTAGCCATGAACATGAGGTTTTTATTGAACGTTTTACAATCTTCTGCTGAGCATATTATCAGCTTTCTAAATTTTGAGGGCCGAACATGTCCATCCCATAACCTCACCATCAGAGGCAGAAGATGCAGAAGTTAATGATATTAAGAGATATATTTGCCTTCTCAACAAACTGGGTGTGATACCCACCCAAATTTTCTAGCAGTGGTGCCTTAAGCAGAAAAGCTCAGAAGTCTCTCAACCCCCTCACCCACTGCAAGGAACTATTTCGGTGCTTTGATTTAGAGATGTGTTCATCTGCTTTGTGGAACAGCAGTCTTGAAGTATTCTGCAATAGTTCTGTCTTCGTGGCCTTCTCTATGGTGAAATCCTACTGCACTTTCCAAATCTGGGGTAATTTCTGTTCTGATGAATGCGTATGGCTGGTAGCTGAGCTGTTGTGGTGGGCTTCCTGCAATTATATGAGGCATTATCCTGCTTTTGGTACCATTAGTAGGCTTTTGCATGATGAGAAGTGCTGTAGGATTTATTGGTAGGCTGTCAAAATGAGGCACTGGCTGAGGAGAGCAGTGACCTCTCCCCCTCTGTTTACCCTACTTGGTGTCCAAAATTATGGAATAATACTCTTGAGGCTATTTTTAGTTTACAGCTGCAGGATGTCATGGTTTGGCAGGTAGCTCTGGGGGGAACCCAGAGAATATGTGCTAAGAGCAGGGATCCTCAGGGTCTCCTGAAGGCGTGTTTTAGAGAAATCCATGGAAGGAGCTATCTGTCTTTCTGAAACACTGCTTTATTAACTGGAATGCAATATTTTTCTATTAAAAATAGAAAGAGCAGAAGGGAACCTGTCGAAAAAAACACCCAGATCTGCAGAGATGGTCTAATAATTATTTACTGTACTACTAGCACAGTCAGACCCTTAAAACTGGTTCATGGTAACACTAGAAATAAGATTTGCTTTGTGCTAAGTGCTTTTCTTTTTGCCTTGAAAATGCAATCTGTAGGAACAAGGTCTTTTACTGAATTTTAGTCACTGATGAGACATGAAACAGTGTGTTAATTTCATAGTTCCTTTAATACTGGGATGTTTTCAAGAGTTGAATAGAAAACCCTTTTTTTCCTGGGAGAATTGCTTACTTTTGATTTTCTTTTTCCATTTTTTTTGAGTTTTCAGTCCAATCTTTGTAGACTGAAAGTATTTTGCTTCTTATAAATGAAGGGGGCAAGTTTTACCATTTAAGACTCTCTTGTCAGCATCAGTTTTGAAGGCAAAACGATTTTTTAAATTCAAATTTCCACTTAATGAATTAAAATTAACTTCTAAACCCATAATTCTAATCACTACCTCCTATAAAATATTTAATTTATGGTTTATGGAATGTATAGCCTGAAAGTTAGATGCCAGAACTCAGCAAACCTCTATCCTGCCTAAACCTTCACAGTGTACAACTTCATCTGTGCCATTCACTTGTGCCGTGGTGGCCTGTGTCCCAGTTCTTAGCATATCACTGCCTTCTCTACTTTGAAATGCATCAAAAATGCCATTATTTTATATTAGGTTTTCCAATAGACTGCCTGAAGACAGTGTTTGTATATAGACATCAGGCTGTACTTTGTAATTGCCAAAATTTGAGGGTGTAGTATCCCAATTTTAAAAGCTTTCTTTTTAGAACAATAAATGATTAATAAATACCATCTTTAGCAAAAAATATTTTTATATGAAAAAGAATTTGGATATTTAGCAGTTGAAAATTTTCTATTGAACACCTTCCAAATGCAACAGTATGCCTCACTTTGCTTTGAAATATTGAAATAAATTTGATGACTCTTTATTAATGAAGACGATTATTGCCTTTTGTTTTGTTTTTCATTTTCAAAGATCTAGAAAGAAAATAATGATTTTCATTTTTTTGTTAGACTGAAATTTTAACTCTCTCTCTTACTCCCATCTTGTCCCTTCCTCATCTGTTTGGGATGTTGGGGTTTTTTTGTTTCTATTTTTTGGTTTAATTTTTGTTTCTCTTGTTTAACAAGAGGAAACCCTTTTTTAGAAATCCAGGTGTGGCAGATGGTGCACAGTATGTGATGGTTGTTTAATGATGGATTATTCACATGCCCTTTGTGCCAAAACAGCCAGTACTGAATCCTATCACCTGCTGGTTTACTTTTTGACCTGAAACCCTTCAGAACTGTGTGCTTACACATTTGATGCTGCAATTTATCCATCCCTGAGACTCCTATGACTCTAACACATGCCTAAAATTGGCTTAATTTACTGATATAATATCCTCTTATTCATCCCTCCCCATGGCAACTGTACAGAATTATGTGATATACTCACCTTTGTAAAAGTAGCATCTCTTCAGTCTCTTCTTTCCATGGTGCTCCTAATTTGATTGGGTTTGGAGATTTGAGTCAATGAAATCTCCTCCTACTTGGATGTGAGAGTTTATAGAATTGCTCCCACACATGCCTTATATAATTCAGAATAAGCATTTTCACACGTTATTCATGATCTTTTCAATACTTTGCCTCCAAACTCTGCACATCTGGTATTAACTTTAAGTAAATGTCCATATTTTTTATTTATAAGGTGGAAACTGTCTCTCAATATATTTGTTATTTTTTCCTTACCCTGTTATTTCCTTCACACCCTGACTCTTGAGACAACTGTTTTTTTTTCTAAGTGTTTCTTCTTAACTGACCCGTTTAGGATATTTTTTCTGCATGATGAATTGTTCTCTTTTCATATTAATTTCCAATTTGTACATACTTCCTTGCTTATCTTGAAATCTTTAAACTAATTTTGCTTCTTGCATCACACCAATAACATCAGTGTGACACTCAGCACTGGCACTACAAAGAGACAGAAAAGCAATCATACATTCTCCTAATCACTCTCCTGTTTTTCATCTTTGGACACATCACCAATGCAGTTTTATTCCTGAAGACCTGGGGCACTGTTTCAGCCAACACAGAGTACATGCTGAATGCACTCAGAATAGAGTTGAAATTTCTTTTCTACTGGCCTGTAGAGCCCCAGACATTACTCTCAGGTAGTGAGAAGGGAGAAGAAATGGGAAACTGGCAGGTCATGGAGAAAGCCAAACATCACCATTTAAAGCTGTGACTGAGGAGTGTGCTGCCCTAAAGGGCTCATCACGGCAGGGATGCTTGGTGCCAATTGTGTCATCTCACCATTTGCTCATGGTGCCAATTCTGTTCTGCATGTTTCTTGCCTGAGACATCATGCAGAGGGACTGGGGGTGTCGTGGGACACAAAGCTTGGGGTGTCCCATTCTTTACACACCCAAAGTCTGCTCCTTTGTGGATATGGTGCAAAAGATGGCTGTCAGTTTTAATGTAATGGACATGGGGATTTATAACTACTGAGCTTTCATTCAGTAGCACTTGTTTCCACTGTGGGGTGGTGAAGGTATTTGGCCATCTGTTTTGGTCGAGAACTCAACCACCTCCATTGCTTTTATTGGGACAACTTCCATTCCTACAAGCTTGGTGTATGAGCATCTGTATTTGAAAAGAAAACTAAATTCACCCTTAATCTGGACTCAATTTTCTCAGCAGCTTTTGAGGGTGATTTCTGAAGATTAGGTATAAAAATGCAAAGGATTTAGATTGATAGTAAGAGACTCTGGATTGAAATGAAAACAGGAAAAAATATAAAAAGATAAATTCATGATCTTATAATTCTGTTGAGTCCCAGCAAGCTAGAGCACATAAACTTTTAAATGCTAACGTAGGGATTTTAAAATCAATGGAGTGTTTAATAGAATTCTGTACAATGCATGCAAAACTGGGGAGATGTGGCAACAGGCAAATTTGGAATGAGTGAAACCTTGAATGTGTCTTGGTTACATAATTAAAACTAGACAAGCAAAGGAAAATGTCAATAATCCAACCAAGAAGTCACACAAATATAGATTGGTATCTCCCTATCGAGCTAAAAAAATTAACTAATCAAAGCCAACTCACGGCTTGAAAAGCAGATGGCATTCTGGGAACCAGTAAGAATAAAAAGGATTTTAAAATAAGGGTCATAAATGAATTACTCAAATTATGCACTGAAGTCCCCAGTATATCGTTCAGTTGAGGGAGCACCTGGGATGGCCATCCTCATACAAACATCATGTGTCTGCCCTCAGGGGTGTCCAGAACTAAATGTAATATTTTCCCTCCTAAGAGACCTGGAGCAGGGAATTTAAAAAAAGTGAGAAACACAGATATGATGCTGTTACAGCAGAGGAATTTTTTTTTTTATGTTCTTTTCTATGACAAGTTTGGGAGGTCTGAGGCTGAGAGGTTGGCAAAGATGTCTTAAATGCAAGATATGTATGTTTTGGCAAAACAAGAACAAATGCAGCAACAGCCATGCTGATAACAGACCAATCCTTTCCTTCACAGACTTATCTTCCCTACAGAAAGAAACATTCTTCACCTTTTCCTGTAGCACATGCTCTGATGTGCCTTTCCTAAATGCCCAGGTTGGCTGGTTATCCTCTGGGCCCTGCCTGGCCCCAGACAACAACAGCAACCAGAAAAGTGGAATTTATCATGGACAATAAGGTCCAGCTGAGGGACTGTCTTGTCATTGAGACATTCAGCTACTCTTGTTATGGAACCACAACACGCTCCCAGATTTTTCCATCTTCTTCTTATCTGCGATATGGCAGAGATTCATTCTCTTTGTGATTACACAGCACCCTCATCCAGGCTGGGGCATCTCACTGGAATAGCAGTTATATTGCGAGCCTGCTCTATGGTTACAGTGACAGAAATGTGGCTGATCTTAAGAGTTTTAGGAATTAAAATGTACTCTGCAAATAAGAGGTTTGAAGAATAGCTATTTTCACAGATTATGTGGTACTTTAAAAAGAAGTGCTTGGATTAAAGGAGTCTTGGTTTTATTTTAGAAGTCAAAGACATCATATCTTTTTAGCAAAATGTGATTAATACAAAATTTTGTGGTCGATTCCTAATGTTAATATGAAAAACCAGGCAGAAGTGGATAAAAATCCATTCATCTGGATTTTTCACTTCATCATCTATTAATCCCTCTCTGAATGAGAGGCATCAGATGTAATTTTCAGGTAACATCACATGAGCTGGTACTTACCGGTTCTCTTTTCTGATTGAACAGCAGTAGGTCTGCTAAGGTTTAGTCCAATTAATTTATTTCATCAGAAGTCTCCTGGCTCTAGCAACTGTGCCAAGAGGATTCTGCTTCTGTTGGAATTTGGGTCTCAAAGCACAGCTTCAGTGTGACTTTGATGCCATATGAAGGCTGTATTTGCATGGTGACAGTCTCTTTTGTAGGACCACCAAGGACATCTGTGTGGTCCTGGCTGGTTTTATGGTCCTTTCAGAAAGGTGTTGCTGTCAGATCTTTAGCTTCTGCCATATTTGTAGAAATCTGCCCAACAAATCCCAAAGCAGTGACAGGGAAAGTCTGGTTCCCCATCCCTACCCCAGACCTCTCCAAACACTTGTTAATACAGTCACACCTCTTCCTTAAACCAGGTGAAATGTCTGTACACTCTCCATGGTCATAAATTTATTTCATACAAGCAGTTTAAACTCCTAAAACAAACCAATTTTCTCTCCTGTCTAAAAATAATATTGTTATACATCATGGCCAGCACTTCTTTTTTCCTCAGACTGAAAAATAATTAAGAGCTTCATCCTTTCCCTCCATCTCCCTGCCCAGCTCTACAGTGTCTCAATCCATTTTTCCATTGCTATTACCAATTTTAATTCATCTATATTAATCCTGTGGTGACCTTCAAACATTTCATTGCAGTCAGTGCATGAGATGTGCCTGTAAGTCTCAGATGATTTGCAGGACTGTTTTTTTTTTCATTGCTGATGTTCTTAAAGAAAAATAGTATTTTTTCCCAAAGAAGGATGAAAATAGATTTTCCTGACAGGCAGAGAGGGAACATTTTTGTTATGATTGAAAAAAAAGTCTCAAAAGTTGTGGGGATAAAAAATGATGAAATTGGGATGCAAAAATATTGAGAAGAGGTTAGGGGAACTCGCTGCACAAGCAAAGTGCCTGTACTCTGGGCCTGTTTGTGCCAGCATGGATATTTAACAGGGATTTTGCATGGTATAAGTTTCTGAGCTCACTCGCATACATATTGTAGCATTAACACATCAAAGCTTGTCCTTTAAGGCTCACGAATCGCCCTGCCATGCTTACACTGCACACAAGAGCAGAGGTGAATGCTCATATTGGGGTCTCTGTCCACCTTGGGTAGTTCAGTGCCAGCAGGTGTGGGTAAGGCTCCGAGCGAGAATCCAAAAGATAAACTAATAGGGATTTACAGTGGAAAGGGGCCAACACTCACTGTGGTTACTGAGCACTGAGAACACTATAGAACCTCTATGATGCCTCTAATTGAAGGACCAAATTAAAGAGTGTTTTCTCTACATAAACACACAAAATTACACCTTAATTTATCTCCTAATCTGGGAATGAGCCAGGCGTTCTGGCTGCACACAGGGTTGTAGTGTCCTTAAGAACAAGTCCCTTAGCATTGGTCGTTTGTACATTTATATTATACATGTAGGGTCACTGACTGCAGTCAGTTACTCTCGTATGTGAGTACTGTTTAACCAGCATGGTTGCCAAAATCTGTCTGCTTATTGCTGACTCTCAATTCCTGTTTGATCAAAGCCCCACTGATACATCTATCAAACTTGCTGCTGACTTAATCCCTACTGCTCTCATTTCAAGTGACTGAGTCATTTCCCCCCGTTATGTTCAGCCTGCTGTAAACACCAGCATTTTCTGTAAGTCTCTCTTCTCACCCTGCTGTTTAATAATCTCCCCAGCTTTTTTCCATGAAAAATGTGTTCATATTTCTGGAAAGTTTCATGCTTATTGCTTTTGTCATTTAAGCCCTCCTAGCACTGTTGCCCTCTGTTACCTTCTCTGCTGTGTAGTTGTGCCCCAATGATGTGAACAAATGCTCATCTCTCTGGATTTTTGTGTTTCCTTTTCATAGGCACTTCTAATTACATCCCACAATTTACAAGTTCTCATTATGAACAAATTATTGGATATAATGACTATCTGTGATGAATTTGTCCAATTCTTGTGTTAAAACCCAATTTTTTCATCACATTAACATTTATTCTCCTTTATTCTCAATTTACTAAATAATAAGACTGGTTGATGGTTTAATGTATGGATTCAAGTAACTATTATGACCCTAGGAAAATTTTAAGGTAAAACTTGACTAATTCTTTTCAGACATGTGCGATACATCCTCAGGCAAAAAATCTGCTTGCATATTTTCAAACTCCTGAGCCTTCTTGCAAAGTATGAGCATAGCCTCTTAATCCTCCTCATTTTACATTTTATTTATTTATTATTGTACAATAGCTGTAATGTTCTAAGACTGACTAGGAATAGGCAAGAGTATTTTGAAGAACAGCTTAGTTCTAAAGACAACAAAAAAATCCATAAACCTGGGGTTCAGTTGTGGAGATGCATCTTTATATATATATATATTTATATATATAAACACTATATATATGTCTGTATATAGAGTATATTTAATTATACTGTATTTTATTATTACTGTTATATTTTATTATTATTATTTTAGGGAAGCAAGTAATCAATCAGCACATATGGTATTGGGAATATATATAAGCTCCCCATAAAAATGATTGAGATTAAAAACAATTTAAAAATCCAGGAAATATAAATTCATATTATGACAATTGCATTTTGAGAGAAATCATGGGGGTTCTTTTTTTTTCTTTTGTATTTGCAATGGGTGGAATGAAAGTCCTCATGATTGATGTTAGCTTTCAATTCTATGACTTGTTCCAGTTTGTGTCACAATATTTGACTGATGTAGGAGTGTATTGTTCTTTGTTTGGATTTTTTTTTACTCAGTGATGTGTGACAACATCACTTTGAAATCAGTACAGAAGCAGGGCAACATGTCAGCTTGATTTATTTAGCTGTTTTTCTGTTAACGCTCCTCGTCATGTTGGTAGAATGATCAGGTAGCTGGCACTAATGTCATTATGCAAGGACCATTTTAATCATTCAACAAGTGCATATAATATTGCAAAAAAAGGTGGTTTCTCCATGTTTGGGAGGACATGTTTGCAAGAAGTTTTCCAAGACATGCCACGAGTCAGCAAGAGTGGATAAAACCAGTGGGATGAGTTATCCTGTCTGATTTGATACTAACCAGATATTTTGCAAACTGCTGAGTCACAAGGCAATACTGATTTCAATAGCAGCCTGTTACACAAAGTGAGTCTTCATTAGTTTTCTTCAGCAGACTCCCAGTACATGTAGATTAATAATTTGTACTACATTTCTGGCAGTTGTATTTCCCTGGACATCATGGTATCTGGATTACAAATTAGTAATTTAAATTGTGCAATAAAGCAGCACTTAAATTGTTTTTTCTTGCTTTGAATTCTTGTTATCGGCTGTCACTGTGCCCAGGTCTGGTTCATACTTGCAGCTTATATTGCCAGTGTTGGGCTTATTCCTGAGCCTTCTGCACCAGCAGTCACAGTATTAATTTTGAAAATTTTGAAGACCATTTGATATCTTATGGTTCTTTTAATCCTTGAATGAAAAATGCCTCCCCTCTTTTGGAAGAGTTCATCAACCTGGCTGTATCCAAACAGCTGTAGGTAGGGTGATCTGTAAGTTTAGTTTGAAAGAAGGGACAAGCTGTCTGTTGATTGCACTGAGTCTCTCACAAGTGTCAAGTCTTCACTGAGTGTAAATTAAACATCAGTCTTTCTGATTAATTTACATAGGTGTCACCAGCTTGCTCAGGTTTTCAATCAGTTCCTCCCAACACCTCCCACCCCAATTCCAAATGGCTAGAATTAGAAAACAGACTTTCATTCTGAGCTGCAAGTGCACATCTCCTAGCTTGAAATGCCCGAGAGGGCAGGTAGAGGTGTCCATTGCAGAGTGTGCACATGAACAGCTTCACTCTCTGACAGGAGTGTCCTGCAGCTCCAAGCAATGACTTGTGTCATTTTATTTCCCAAACTCTTAAAAAACACAGAAAAATTTGGATGGAGAGTTCCTTTCACTCTTGTTATTCTCTCTCATACCTCTTTTTCTTTGATGCTTCTAAGTTTTTAGTAATGTTGTACTGGGGTAATTTGAAGGGACAATATTTTTCTCTATTTGCATGGAGATATCATCATCTGGTATAACAGAATACTTCCACTGTATTGATTAAGAATTTTTAAAACGATCTTTTAACCTAAACTTTTGTCTACTTCCAGTGGTGTGCTGTTGTTTTCCTTTTATTTTAATTCTTTTTTTTAAACTCTTGATGGTGAAGAGTCTTTCCTATGGGATATGAGAACAATTTTGAGAAAAACATGAGAAGAATCTGACTTCACCTATTTATTTTGATCATTTCATCAATCCTGTGGTGCCCTTGAGTAAACATTTTCTTTAAAGTGTTTCATTGCTATCATTCCTCACGTTCTCTGCAATATGAGTTTTTCAGCTCTCTCATGAAAGCTTCATATATATTCGTCTTAAAGAAGCTCACACTGCACCACTGATCCTTGCTTTGCTCTCACCTATAATTCTTTTACGCTTAATAGGTTTTATCCATGGACAGGTATTGTTTTAGGCTTTTTGCCAATGTTTAGTCCTGTGAGCCAATTTTCTACACAAAGCAGTTACAGCAGCTCTCTGTGAAGAATGTTCTGGCCTTCACTTATACTGAGAGATCTAAACTAGCAGACCTGCATAGAGTAATATGTAGTGTTAAGAAGACACAAATCATTCTTGGCCACAAATGAAATGTTTTAACTTTTTTAAAGTAGTATTCAAACTAGAAACTGTTGAGTTTTCACTTTTCTTTACCTAATCACCTGGAAAATGAAGGAAAAAATCAACATTTCTCAGAGTACTTCATCCCTCTGGTTGGTGCAGTGTGGCCTTGGACTCCTCTGTGCCATATCTCCCTGTTATTTCCCCAATATAAGAATGAGAGAGACCTGAGTGATATCCACAGTTCAGTCAATAATGTGAACAAAGGGATGCTGGGATCTACACACTGAAAACCTGTGAGAAACTAGATGGATGTCCTTGTTTTTTCATACATTTATTGTGGGGAAAGATGTGTGGGGGGGTGGTTGTTTTTTGTTTGTCTCCCCTCTGTTGTTTCCAAAGTTAATATCCTGAAAAACAGGAACATGCTATTCCAAAGTGTTCGTCACCTCCCACATTAGTTTAACAGTTCCTGCAAAAACACTTTGTATAGCAGGAAAAAAAGTCTAAACCTCAGGATAACCTGAACAACATTTCAATAGACAGCATATTAATAGAGTTTGAAAAAATATTTGGAAAAGCAAAGCTGCAAGTCAAAGAGCATTTATTTCAGAAACAGGTGATCAGAGAGCAGTGTCTGTCTGTGTGGAGAGGAACATCATCAATTCAATCCTTGATGTTACTTCATCAGCTCTGGCTGTGGGAGACACGGCAAATATGGCAGGAAAGGAGGAAAAGAGGAGACCTTTTAGTCACTGATCAAAATACAAAGGGTCTGATATTAATGAAGAGAATTTTCTCTTCATTACTGGCCTACTGAGAGAAAGCAGAGATGTTGCAAAATTTTTAGACTCTGAATTACTTCAAGACATAATGGCCAGAGTTTTTTTTTTTATTGTTATTATTTGCATTTTAAAAATTATTCTTCACATTAAGTACTTTGCCAACTCATATGCAAATAATTCATCAGGGAGCTTTATCACTGTCAAGCAACTAGTTTGATCTGAAGAACCCAAAAGCCCCAGCAAAGCTGGAGATGCCACAAGTGTGAGACCATAGCCAAACTTAATCTAAGCAGAGATTACTGCTCAGGGTTTCTGTGCTGCTTTATGGAGGGAGATGCTGTCAGACAATGCCAATGTCCCTTTTCCTACTTTTCACGCAGAAAAAACTTTTATTTGGATTACACCATGCTCACTTTTTCTAGTCCTACAGTGTGTAGAGACATCACATAAAAGTCCACAGAGATGTCTTCTCTTATTTGTAAAGCTTCTTTAACCATACTACTTTCACTTAGGTTCTTTGAAAGCAGACTAAGTACCAATTTCAACTAAGAACAAAAAAAAAAAAAAAGTAAGTATTCTAAAGAATTTACTAATATTTCTGTGAGTATGTTGACACTTCTAGTGTGGACCCCAAAAGGGCAAAGCTTCCTCATGGTAAAAGAAGAGGAAAATAGGAAAATAAGGTCTGAATTGCATATTTTCTTTCCTCTTGGAGTTTTTTATGAGTTGTTACATCTCTGAATCTGATTCCCCAACTACAAAATGTCACAGATGACCTGTTTGGACTCTGGGAGGAAATATATCAACAAATGCAAGCTATTAAAACTTTTCTTTTATTGGTTGAGCTTTAGAAATGTTACATGGCGATTGATTCACGTGTTTTCAGGCTGTGTCTATGGAGTCTCAGCAACTGGGGAGGGAGTATTAAAAGCATGTGGCAGTCAAATGACAGATATAGAACCAGGAGCCATTTCTCTGAAGTTTTACTCTTTGCCCTCTAAAATAGTATTTTTGAGAGACAGATAGTTGTTCTATATATTTATATAGATGTTTATGTTTGTGCTTAAGAATACTTGGAATCGTATCAATTATGAGAAATATATTAAATGTACTGGTGCCAAATCGATTTATGTCAAGTGTTATTGATTTCAGTGAAGTTTCAGCTCAAGATGTTTGTGTGGTTTATTTGTTCATTATTTTTACTTGTGGCATTTCTAAAATCTCATTAAACAAAGGATTAATCTTTATGTCAAATAAAATCTTTTTATATTAAACATTTTTAGCCTTAAAAATTACAAGTGGAAGACACTAATTGTGGATTAAAATGCATGAATTATTCCTTCAACATGTTTCATTTCAACAAAATGAAATTAAATATTTCAATTATATAGAGTTTTTTTTATATAAAACTGTTGAAAACAGCATGATGTTACAAAATGTCATTGTGTTTTCTGTTTTCATCAAAAAGGTGGCAAAAGTGAAAAATAGGTGAAAAATGTTGTTTCCTATTACCTTTATAAAAATGTAATTTTCTAATCAAGCTGTTTGGATTCCCAGAGTCATGGGGAATAGCAGTTAACTTCAACCCTTTGTACAATAGGCTCCATATGACCCTTTATAATGTAGGAAATTTTTTAAAGCTGTGACCAATGCCACAACAGACCTGGTAAGTGTTTTTTCCTCTTTAGATTGGAGGTGATAATTGATAACTAGAGGAGGAAGACTGGTTGTTATTAATAAGCAAGAATCAGCAGGAAGTTAAGAAAATCAGTAATTGCTGTGTTGTCAAAGCTCCTCCACTTGGTGTAGAAACATACAAGGCACCATGGGAGAACAACTATTTTGGAAGAGAAGCAGCAGAGACAGAATTCTTTACACCTTTGAGATGCTGCCGCTGCTACAATGTAGGATGTGTTTGGATCCTGACTACGGCTGAGGAATTCCTCGGGTAACAAGGTGAGTGTTAATGACTAATCAGGGACTTCAGTGCATTAGGAAAAATGCATGGCCTGGATGCATGGGACTGACCCCAGCTTTGGTGATCCAACCAGATGTGACAGTCTGTGTGGGGGTGAATTCAGCAAGACTGGTGACCAGCTTGGGGGCCAGAACAAAACATGACATGCATGAGGGGGGAAAAGTTAAGAAATTTCAGTCTATTTTTTTATTGTTCTCTTTCTTGCTGCCGCCCCCCTGCCCCCCTAACAGCAAGGATTATCTTTAATTCCAGGCCAAAATGAACCATTGTAGCTTCAGTAGGATACTAGGATTTGCATGGAACTCTTCAGAACTAGATGTGTGCTTTTTTCCCCCTTTTTTTTCCTCCCCCTCTTTATTATATAGCAGGTGGCAAGAGAAATGGGATGAACATTTTGCTGCTTGCTTCCAACCAGCTGGATTATTTCTAGTTGGCTGGTCACGTCTCCTACACCTAGTGATATAAATGATGGACTTAGTTAAAATGGTCTGTGCTTTTTAATTTATTTTCCTTTCTTTTTTTTTTTTTTATTAAGACAATCCAGCAGATTGCTTTATTTTTCTTAGCTGCAGCAGAAAGAGCATGAGTGAACACGCCTGGACTCCTGGTCCCTGGAGAGCAATCACACATTTGTGCAGACATGCTCCTTGACCCTGTGCTAAAAGGCTAATCCTAGAAAAGCAGAACAATGAGGTCTTTCATTTGACTGTGTGTTTTCTATGGTGTTGCATTCTCTTTCACTACATTTGTGGTGTTGTATTGCTGTGTGCTTTTTCATACAGTCAGGCTGCTTCCTTATGGATCTCAATCCTTTATATAAAGGCATATATTAGCTCCCTCAGTGTACATATATGTTTTATACTAATATTTGAGATTAACAGCTCCCTACTGACTTTTACCAGCAATTTTTCTAATCTGAAAAAAGGATACGGACCCTGAATTCTGCATCTCTTTCTGTAACAAACCCTGTTGCAGAGGAGCTGGGTTTCTGCCATGCTTGGTGTGTCCAGGTACTCCACAGTCTGGGCTCTGGAGCCTACGATCTAGGCAAAATTTATCCTATGTCCAAAATTTCCACAGCTGTTTGCTAAATAAAGGATTTTTTTTTTGTCCTCTCTTTATAGTTCCTTCAATCTACTCCCTCCTACTCGATTCTATCTCCCAAAACTTGTGTAAAACCAGAAACAAAAATAATACGGGCAAAGCAGGGGGAAAGCTCCTAAACAGTGTGTCAGATGGAAGTCACAAACTGAAGAAAAGTTGCTATAGTGCTGTAGTCTAGTGATAAGGGTTTTTTGGCTGAGAGTAGGAAAGCTAAATTCTAGTGCCTGATATTCAGGCTTTTCTTCTTTTTTATTATTATTGTCATTATTAATAGCAAGTCTAATTGAGAAAATGAAGTGTAAGTTCATGTCAGTGGATGCACCTGTCAGTTCTGCCTAATAACTTTTCAACTTGTTACCCAATTTCAACCAAACTTGACATTGGTAAAAGTATCAGGACTGTTGTGATCTGACCATTTTGTGTGGGGTTTTTTTATCTGTTTGGGGTTTGTGGTTGGGAACATTGAGCTTTTTTGAGGGGCAGGGTTGTTTGTATGTTTGTGGGTTTAGATGTTTTATTTTGTGGGTTTTGTTTGTTTTTCTAATGGAATCAATCACTGAATAAAAGTGTGGAGAAGAGGAATGAGTGCTTCCCAGGAGAGAAAAGCTAAAGGGGTGAGCTCATCTCTGGGTTTACACACCAAAGAATCCCTGCTTCTCAAATGCAGACTGCTCTCTGTCCCTGGAGCATTCAAATTCTGGGATAATGGAGCCACCTTGCTTCCCTCTCGGGTCTTTGTGGAGCACAACTGTGCAAATGGCTGTTTTCTCAGTTAATTGGCAATTTAAGAACAAATTGTCCAAATTCTATAGTGTGATGTAAATTAAGGTTAAAAACAATATAAATACATTTTAAATCCCCTGAAACCTTAAAATATTTCTTACCAAATAATGAAACATAAATTTTCAAATGAAAAATATACTAGAGTGTTCTGAGATAATTCTTGAAACAGCATCAAAACAATATCTTTATATAAAAATGTTGCCTTATGAAAAGAGTTGCCTGTTCCCAATGGAGGTAGTGGTGTCAGCTTTTGAGGTCAGTTTAACAAAAGTAAAACCACTTCTGATTTATCTATTCTCTTTACCCCACCAAAAATTTTTTGCTTTGGGAAGCCAGTAAGGAAAACGTCAGTCTTGGTCCTAAGCAGCCATCTCGACTTGACTCAATTTATAAGTCAGAGTTTTTTCCCCACTCCATGCCCTGCCATGAAAGAGCTCAAGGTTACTTGAAACGCTGTTTAAGGATCGGTAAACAGTGAAGTTTGGGAGCTGGGAATATTTGAGACAGCAGACTTTGTACATGGAATTTACAGGGCTGATCTCTGTGGAAGGAATGCAGCAGGTGATCTGTCACCACTGGTTCCAGAGCGTATTTAGAGAGATTAAGGGGTTAACCTGCCTGGCCAGAGTAATTGCTTGTAGCTGAGATATGCGTGCACTGCCCCCGGTATATTAAGTGTGGCAGCTGATTCACGGTGTAAGGACCATGGCTTTACACAGCTCGCTCTTCAGAGAGTGGGCTCTGAAAAGGCCCTAAATAGGACTTGCTTTGCTGCCTTACACTGCCCTGCTCAGCTCCACACTTGGGCATGTTGGGGTGTCCTTGCTGGCATGGCTTACTGAGGAGGAGTCGGCAAGCTCTGCTGCTGGGAATGAGGAGGTTTCTCTGCCTGCTCTCCCTGTTGGCGTGCTGCCTGCTTTTGCAACCAGCAAGGCAGGGACATCCTCCCCAGCAGCTCAGATCTAAATCCCAGATATGGAGATTGATTTCCAGCACAGCCTGTGCTGTGTATAAATCCTGGATCAAACAGGCTAATCACTGTTAATCACTGCTAATCAGCATGATGGTGCCTGTAGACCTTTGCAGCCCTGCTTACTGGCTAGGGGGGACAAACTGCCAGTAGATGCTAAATCATTAGCACTTGCTGCTGAATTTAAGTAGCTAGTGGTGTTGAATTTAAGTGACTAGTGCTACTGTCATACACTGCCAAGAAATGAAATATTCCAGAGCTATGGCATCACTGTGCATTTTTCTCAGCACGACTGTGATTCAGGCTGAGAAGTGTTCATCTGCCTCAGCACATGAGCAAACTTAGTGAAAGAAATCATTCCAAATAAACTACAGAGTGCTGTACTGCTGATTATTTTTAAGTTTTTTTTCATAACTCCATCA
The DNA here is from genome assembly GCA_026261815.1 of Monarcha castaneiventris obscurior. NCBI lineage: Eukaryota > Metazoa > Chordata > Aves > Passeriformes > Monarchidae > Monarcha > Monarcha castaneiventris. The sequence continues at coordinate 9,000,938 of JAMPIT010000467.1, forward strand.
TGGGTTATGTTATAGCACTCTGCTACCTACAGTCTAGCATTTACACTCAGCACTTTGGCTGAAAGGAAAACGAACACTGGATCTCAGACTTCATTATCTATCCTTGGTGTTTATGCTGTGGTGTATTCTTGGATAGCTGTGGAATTTGGGAAACTTTTCTATAGGCTATTGTGATTTTCATGCTTTTGTTCATACTACACAGGTTTGATTGTCTTTCCTTTTTTTTTTTTTCTTTTATTTCTTTTTTTAATTTGCAAATTGCATTTCAGAATAGCAAGGAAATGTGGCAGGTTGCACAGTTGGTGAGAATTATGGCCCCTCTCTGGTAGTTAATGTACCCCGAGCTTTTGGCTTAGGTGCCTCATAATGCCACATGAGGCATGCAGAAACTGCTCAGAAACACATTTGTTAGCTGTCATGTCAGTGCTTAATTATATCTTACTTCTGTTTCAGTGCATCATGCATAAGTCTGCTAAATGTTCTGTGTGAATCCAAACCTGATTTATAGGCACAAATGTACCTTAGAGAATAGCAGTGGAATAAAAGAGCTCCCTTTAATATGCTTTGCTATCTGCAGAGCTCAAATTTAGTGTAACTTAGTTAATCTTTGAATCGGTAAACAATATTGCATACAGTGTGTAGCTTTAATTTAAGCAGATTGCTTACTTATGATCATGCTCTCAGGTGTGCAGTGCAAATTAAATTTTCTTTCTTTGCTAGATCATATGAAGAGTTGAAAATATAATGTGTGTGTTGCTAGATCCTCCACTGCTGTAATTCAGGGCAGCTTCAAAGCCATGACAGTGCCACTGATTTATATCATCTAGTTTTCAGATTTTGATGTTATTGGTGATGGGAAACAAAACACCATTTTGAGGCTGCAGCTTTCTCCCTGTAAGTCCCTGAACTAAGGGAATAGGGAGGGCAGGAGGGAGGAGATTGTGCTTAGGTAAGGAAGTGAGGCCTTGCTGCTGTGTGCTGGGGGTGTTGCTGCATTCTTCTCAATAAATTATTTTAGTTCTCTCAGTTGGTGGCAGCAGCTTCAAGATGCCATAAGTGCTTTTGCTCTGAAATGAGATTTACTGAGTGCATGAGCCTGGAGCCTGTGAGCTTTCGGAAGATGCTGAATAGTTGCTCTCTGCATGAGCAGACTAAGGGCAAAGTGGTATCACAACATTTGGAGTGTGACTTTCTCACGTGTCCTGTGATGCCATAAAAAAGTTTGCTGTTTACCAGTGAAGATAATGCAATATCTCAATGCCTATCCAAACACTTGTAGGGGCACTGGCTGAAGGCATAAGGCTTTTCTGCTTTGAAAGTTGTGTTAAGCCTCATGAGGGGTTTCAGAGTGAGTCTGTTGCTTAGGCTGTTAATACACAGGGGTTTCTTGCATTGATAGCTGAAGCTTGTGCCTCCTTATGTTCCTTCTTGTCTGACCTAATGCTTGTGAAAGAGTGTTAGGCCTGGAGTTTATCAAATACCTGGAAGCCCTAAAAGATACTTCTCAAGGGGCTGGGTGGTGGAACTGAAACCACCCATCTCAAATTTCTTGGTAAAGGAAGACAATGTTTGATAAATTTTGGGACCAGTGACAATTGTGGAAGTAGGTTAGTGATTTTGGTTGGGATTATCACTAACCGATTTCTTCGTTAGTGTTCTGATGAGGAATGTTTCTGGTTTGTGGATTCCTGCACAGGCTTTCTGGTAACTGTAATTTCTCCATGAAGCTCAAAGCATGTGAGAAGGTGCTTGTAAGGAAGTCATCTAGAATGGGGATTGTCTTTCCTGAGAAACTGGTCAGCCATGAAACCCTGTTGGGATTCCCGTGGAAGAGATCGGGAGTCAGGGGTTCCTCTTGGAGTGGCATTTGGGTGAGCGAGGGTTTGAGGCAGGGCTCAGTCTGGAAGCAGGCTGTGGGAATGCGCACCCTTAAAGAAAAGAACAGGACTTCTTTCACACTATGAAAGTGAAGTTTAGAGATGATACCAAGTAGCTAATTCCACAAAATAGGCTTTTCTTTATTTAAACCAATAGACCTTTTACAATAGCTCAACTGACATGGAATTTTATCCCACATTTCTCATGGCTATCAATGGGTGTAATGGGAGTAAGTGGAAATAACAGCAAAGGTCAGAAATTGGCTTTTAAATATCAGCTTTAAATTGGAGAAAACTGTGGAGAAGCCAGATATTGCAGTTGCTTAGAAGTAAGTTAGAAAACTTTAGATTATGATTGCACAGGCTCTTTTTGGAAGAGAGATGAAATGTTTTTAAAATGCTTTTATGCACATAACATATAAGGTTATGAAGCACTTTTTCCTTTTTTCTCCTTTCATCATGGTTGCTTACCACAGGCATTTCCCTTTTTATACTTCATACTATAAACCCTGGTGCAGCTGCATTGTTGTTCACCTTAGCAAAAGATAAACCAGGGAAGATTTGCATAGCTACAGTTGCTTATCTCTTTGCTGTTTTCTCACCATGCCCAGCAGGCATGGTAGGAATTCATCATTTACGGTGACTTTATACAATCCGAGAAACCCAGAAATTTCACTAGGAGAGGAAGTAGCTGAAATCAGTCATTCTTTACCGTTTGCAACTCAGTTCTTCAATGATAATATTTGCAAGACTATTTAATGAAGATCTTTAGGTTTGCTATATAAATACACACATGTGAGAATCCAGATGATGCCCTTTATCTTGTTAGATCATCACATTCAATTTTAGTCTTTGCAGTAAGAAGTGAAGCACCATTTAATTATTGAAGGATAGACTGTCTCTGAAAATTAGCTCCTTTAAAATTTAGAACAGTTTAGGGCTTACACGAAGGTCTTGGAGTCGTAATCTTCAGAGTTTTAAAAGCTGCTAAGAGTTGAAGAGGGAAGAGGGAATCCAAAATTATTGCTGCAGTATGCCAGCCAATGAAGTCAGCTGTGCCTGAGGCAGACACAGCTGCTAAAACCCTTGAGCTTGAATTCTGCATAGGCACACAGAGGTTCCAGATATTTTAGTGCAGACTCAGTTTAAAGAGCAAGGATTTGTTCCCATCAACTCAGCTTCACAAAAGTCTTGATCTGTGTGCTCTGCGTGCTCTACTCATAGCACAGTTTTGATGAGCTACCACCAACACACAGAACAAGGTAAATAAATTAAGGTTACAAAGCTGTATCCTAGGGTTTGAACATCTTGAAATGCAGACCTTTGATTCGTGTGTCTCAGATGAGTTCCTCTAAGTAGTCAGCAGGGTGTTGCCTAGGTAGGTTAACACCTCTTCAGGCAGTAGAGTTATTTTGGCGGCAAAACATTTTGATGGATGCAAAAAGACTAATGATGAGAGTAAATTATGCCTGTGTAATCAGAGAATGCCAGAACTTGATTTCATGATTAAAATAAATCATAGCTTAAAAATATGTTAAGATCAGCATTGAAAATGGGGATTAGAATAGTCTTTAAGCTTGCATTCAGTTTTGTGATTTTAGGTAGATGAGCCCACAGAGCTAAGGTAAAATTTGAATCCGGCCTTACAAAAAAACCCATGATCCACCACTGTGCTTTTTGTTTATATTTAACAGAAACTACTTTTTTGTTTAAAGTTCAAGTACAAAAGGCAGTTTTTTTCCTAAAAGTAATAAGTGCTGGGTTATTGAACATAACTGCCAGACATCTAAAACACAGATTTTTTTTTCCTGTTGGAGATCTTAAATTTAGACTTCATTGTGTATGTACATACACATTCAGTGTGTATGTAAAAGAGGAGATCAAATTTTGCTGCATACAATATATTCAGTGAAGGAATACATGATAAGAACGATGTTGTTCAGGAAGTCTTTTGTCCTAAAATCTGCACCCTCTGTCACACTCTGGTCAGTCTGCTCAGAGACGATCAATTTAGATAATTTCTGTCCCTAAAGAAAGGTTTATGGGAGCTTTATATTTCTAACTGACTTTATGTATTTTTGGTGATTGAAGAGAGGCAAAGACTGTCTTTCACTGCCTATAGTTTCTGCTTCTTGAAGGACTCTGCTAGGAGATATTTTCTGCATGATTTTCACACAACCTCTATGAGTATTTACCATTAGATACATAAATCTGAAATCAAAGCTCTCTTGAGGAACATGTGATGATTTCAGCCATCTAATGAAAGGGAGCAAGATATTCTCCAGATGGGATACTCTAATGTCTGATTCTCCTTTGGAAAATAGGGAAATCGACCTTTAGGGCAAGGTTAGCCCTTGACGTCTGGTCAAAGAAAAAAATTAAAAGTAGACTACATAAATATGTTTTTTCCTTTCTTCCTTCACAGGGACAGGTTGGCGGTTTTTGTTAGGTTTTTATTGTTGGAATGTGGTAGATGAAAGAGAAGTTAAATGGATAACACTGGCAAGAAAACTTTCTTTACTTTGAAGATCTAAAATAGGCTTATGAGCTATTTACATCTTCTCTTGAGTTAATATATTAATAAAATATAGCTATTTCTGTACTATGCACAGGAATTTGTTGAACATTACTGCTTTTCAAACATACAATTATTTATTAACTGTCTCTTAGGAGCGTGCTAGGGGATTTTTTTAATTGTAAAAAGTTTTCGAGAGATATTTTTAGATTTAAGAAGCTTTCTAAGATAATCCCTTATCTTCTCAGTATACAGAAAGAGCCAAACCCATCAGCTCAGCATTGTCTCTGAGTTTTAATGGGTGCTTTGTGATGTTAGAGTGTAATGAAGTTTTCCAGGGAAAGGTTGGATTAATCCTGTCCTGTAGGAGAGCTATGCAAAAATAAATCTATCCATGTGAGCAAATTTTAAATAAATGGGTACGTTTGCCAGTCTCTGAATGCAGGATTAATTTTTATGCCTGGTTGATTCATGTGGGATCTAAAAAACCATGAGCTTAAAGTGTTGGAAATGTATAGGAAAATTGTCATTTGGTCATAATTCTCCTTGACATGAATGATGGAGAATTCGTATTGGTAAGTGAAGCCTTTGAGGGCATGGGCCATAGTTATTAAATCAAGCTTTTCTATGAATACAAGATTTCATGAATTCGCATTTGCAACACACAACCTTTGCATTCAGGCAGTCTGCAGGGAAGGAGTTAATAACTTATTTGTGAATGTTTGTTTGCATCTGACATGGCCTGTTCATTCAGTCAGACTTATTTATGGCTTCTCACTTGCCCTCCATAGGCTATGCAGGTAAACTGAATTTTGTTTGCTAGTATTCAGACAGGGTTTTCTCTCATTGCTTTCCAGAGTGTCTCCTAAACGCATGCACAGTTGTCCTAATATCAGAATAGAAACTTTGTCACTGGTGTCCTTTCTTGATTAAGTTGCTGCTCACCCACAGTAATAAAAGAATCTAAGCAGAAACTATGACCTGCTGCATCTTTGATAGACAGAAAATCATTGCAATGTACCTGCCTACAAAAACAAAGTGTGATTATTATTCACGTAGAGAAAAGTTCTGGATAAAGGAGATGTTTACAGAGATCAAAATGAGTTTGCAAAAGATTACATGGGAGACTTGTTCCTTTTCTGTGTGCAGAATCTTGATTGTGCAGGAGCTTAGTCTGTGACCTGATCCCCTATTTAATTATATCTTGGATAAATTTATCGGATGGTCTCATGCCCAAAATATTTAATTGGTTTAGTTACATAAATACAATCAGTTAGCTTGCAGTTCTGGTTTCTAGCTGTTAGCATTTTTACTGTGTAATTTTTTCGTATAGAAATGTTGTCCTGTCTGTGCTGCATACTTCTACAGATGATTTAAATACTTCTGTCTTTTTGACATATTTGTGACTATTTCCATGTATAGCATCTCTCAATTTTTTCAATTCTTAAGCATATACAAACAATGATGCTTTGAAATTTTTGTCCATACCCAAATTTTCTCAATGTACAGTAAAAATATTTGTCCTTTCCAGCCTGTGGGGTTTTTAAAATTTATTTTAATGGATAATATATAAGGGGTGGTGATCAAGTCTATTATTTGCGAAAAGCCGCAAAAAGCTCATCCCTTTAAAAGTTAGGCATCTGACCAAAATAATTGCATAACTTGGCCTACAGTGTTTGAAGAGGAATCAGTTCCCTTGTGAGCTGAATCATGTGTCTGCTCCTAGTGTCTAACACCAAAGGATCTCCAAATGCTTAGGTTAAGTAAACACCTAAATTTTAGACTGTTTAGTAAGTTTTCATAAGAAAATTTCTTAATCAGGTTTGCCCCCACAATCGTCTAGTTCAAACTCTGTGGTCAGTGGCTTTCCATAGTCTGTGTTGGATCAACTTTCATGCTCCATGACACCTGATTCTCTTTCCTTTTCTCTTGGAATGAAACTCTGGCTACCAGCTGGAGCATTACTGAGACTTTACTCAGCTCACTATGACTGACACAAATAGTCTTCGGATGTACTTTGGAGCTCCAGTGCCTATGCTGATTTATATCAGCTGCAAGTCTAGCCCAGTGGCTGTAACCAAACTATTGATAAAATCCAGAAGTTCCACTAATGCAAAGAAATTGATTTTTTAATATACATTTCTATTTGAAGGGTGGTCCTTAGAGTCATTCTTTGACTCTGAGTTGTAATCACATTTGTGTTGTTCTGATGATATACTATGCCTGGGGTTGCAATGCGTCATGAAAACCATATTGTGTTGGATAAAAATACAATCTGCAGTTGAATAGGACTTTTTTTCACCGTTGTCTATCAAAATTTCTATTACTAGCTCAGTCATTCATTAGCAAAAATACAAAGCACATGTTCTGAGTTCTGCACAGGTCCATCAATTATGCCAGTCTTGTAAAGAAGTACTGGCATTCATTTTGACTGGACAGCAGATTTTTCCTCTTCTTTTCACAAGGCTATTTTTATTCTTTTTTAAGTGGAAACAAACATCCCAGCTCATCATCCAAGGTATGATTGTGACACAGGACATGGAATGACTCATTTATAAAGACGCAAAGCTGCACTTGAATCCAGAGCTTGCAGATTTTCTTTCTTAAACTCTGCTCCTGAATTAACACCTCTTGAGAGAAATGTTAAGACTTTTGGACTGTCTCCAAATAGCAGGAAATCTTGGATAGAAGAGTTCTTCTGTCTGTCAGAGAACTGCAACTTCAGTTTCCTTGCCACTTCCTATCTGTGGCTATTTTTGGCAGACCAGAATGCTTTAAGATATTCTAGAATTTTTTTTTGAATGGTTGAACCTTATTTCTAGATAGGTATATTGCCTTTGTAAACTATGTTATAAATTACTATTATCATTGTAGTAGATTAACTAAATCATCATCATTTGAGGCAAACTTAATCAAGACTTTTGTCAACAAAGACTAGTTAACGCCCAAACTATTAAATAGGTGGAAAATTGATCCTAGAAAACCATGAAGGGAGAATGAAGCACACAGTCATAGTGAAGAAAGATGGAAAAGAAAGCAAATATACCAGATAGAAGACAATTAAGCTGCGTAACATGCTAAGTTTTTCTAGACATGCATCTGTACCAGGTTAATGTGTTATAGTCAGAGATTCATCATAATAATTTATTTAAAGTTAGAGAGACTGTGTAGAAAAGCACACACATTTTTGAAATTGAAAACCCTCAGAACTTTAGAAATGCATTTGCATGATGCAGTAAAACCAAATTTGTCAGGTGTTTTTGTTCATCAGAGCTGTGGAGTGGATTCTTTCTCCACGTTTCAAAATACTCCTTTTCAGGAAAGGCAGTTTTCATAGTATTTGTGGAGATGTGGAAAACTCATTTTGATTTAGCTCTGAAACTTGAAATTTGTTCTGAGAGAAAAACAGAAATTTTGGTAATCTTGTGTGGAAGGAATTTTTGCCTATCTAAGGAATAAGAGAATAAATTAGTATTGTAAGAACTGTATCACAGGTCTATTTCTTTTTTAAAAAATACTTTTCAATGTGTAAATTGGAGCTTTAACAAAGGACACTAAGTTTGGGGGTTGGAGGAGAAGTAAGAGTTGGACTTTTCCTTTTTGTCAAAATTCATGTTTTCTGCCCAAAATCATAGTCTTAATGAAGTAACATAATCTGCTGGAGGCAGTTTTCTAACCATCAATTTTAAAAACTAGGAAAAAGGGGATAGGAATAGCCCATGCATAGCCAATTCATAGGCAAGTAGATTGATGGGAAAAAATAGGTTAATGAGAAAATACGTTTTCTAGGGTTTAGTCTTGTTGCTATTAAAAGTGACAATGCACCATTATGAATAGAAAGGCTCACCACATTAATATTGTATTCCAGGCTTAGCTAGAAGCCTTTTAATGATGCATTAAAAGGAATGTGTGGGGATTCCAAATAAGCTATACAATTCTCTGTTTCACATGCTTGACCCCAATGTCACACAACACGACAGGAACACCAAATTTGTATGTTTACCAGCTGGTAGCAACACCATCGCTTGTGTTTGTGTCTGTACACAGCTTAGTGAGTCTCACTGTTTGTTTGTGATCCCTGCTCTGCATTGCTGTCACATAATTCTTCCCATCAATAATAATCACAGATGTGTTTACTTGAGAAATATGGGGAATGAATATGCTTTACTTCAACCTAAGGGAACCTTCACAAATAAGCACCTGTGAGGGAAATAATGAACCTGCTGATAAAGAGATGTATTTTTTGCTGAAGACTATTAAGCATTTTCTCAAATGTCTTGAAACAGACCAAGGAAACACAAGTTCATGGTAATTCTTATTTAACATTGGCTAGAATAACATATACCATGCATGCTCCTTTTTCTTCATTTTTTTGTTTTCCACTAAATACCTTCCTATAAATAATGAGCCAAAACTGAATTCAGTATGGCAAGTACAGATTATTTTGTTTATTGTGTAAGATAACTTAGGATTTCTGGTCAGCCAAGCATCTTGCTCTCCCATTTTTTTGCTCTTACAATGCAGCTGGGGAGAAACAATCTATTGCACTTCATTAATCCTTTTAATATCTGTTGTCTGCATTATTTGCTCTTTATTTTGTGGTTAGAATTAATATTTAACTTTCATTATGCAAAGTCCACTTAACTGTATTAAATTCTATTTGCTAGACTTCTGTGTCAAAGTGCTGCTGGGACAGCATTTGGAACCCAATATCTCTTCTTATGCTAATGTTTAGGCAAACCTATAATAGTATTTATTACATTTCTTGAATTTCCTGAAGGAATTCTTACTCCTTCATCTACATAACAGATAGAGATGGAAAATAAGAAGTATCCTTTCTACCCTGTTTTCCTTCTTCGTAAACAATTACCTATTACAACTCGATTTCCAATTTCTAGGCAATTTTCTACTCGACTTGCTGGTATTTTTGCTTAATTCTGTCGGTACAATTGACTACAGGCACTTTTTTCTAATATATGCTTATTTACATCTATTTGAAGTAGCCTAATTCTGTACCTTACTGTAGTGTTGAAGACCTAGACTGGGAAGTTATTTGTACTCTCTCTTTTTGTATATTAATGATGGTACTTAATGGGGCATTCTTAATTTTGACTGCAAGCACACTGGGGAGGTGTCTTGACATGATGTGAGCTCTCCAGATACATGATGAGTAGCCAGCTTAAATAAGGACAGTACAGCTTAGGCAGGGATCTCATCTCGGTTACCAGAAAGTCTGCAGGGTACTAACAATCAAAAACCTCAATTTCCTGTGCTGTATGTGCATCAATGGGAAAACCCAGCTGTCACTAAGACTCTTCCTGTTCACTTTGTAGAGAATACGAGATCAATGGTGGTTTCAGCTCTATGAGAATTTATATTCAGTTCTCCTAATTACTCACGGGCTAGTTGTCATCAGGCTTTATGGATGGGACTAATATAGCTGAGCAAAGACCTTTAAAATTTGCTTTCACTTTTTTCCTTGGAAATAAAACACAGACTCTGGATGAATGAAGAAATTATTTTTAAATTAACCAAGCTTTGCTGAAGTGCTTCAATATTGAGTCCTTTCTAGTGATTTCCGTAATAATTACTTGACCTTCTTGTAAGTATCCATACCACAATCCTGGCCCTGTTCTTGTTTTGAAACTAAACAATAACACTGCTGTGAAGTTTGAACAGGACATAACTGTTGGTTTTTATGAAGCATCATCTTGGGGCAGAAACAATACTTTCAACTGTTGAGAAATGCTAGAGAAATATAAAAAACCCAAAACAACCAAAACCCAAAAAACCAGGAAAAATATCTCTTTATTCACGTCACTATTTTTCACTTGGATAATGTTTTTTTTTCTCCTAGCAGTGTATGATATATAACGAAGACTGCTTTGAGATTTGTTTTTTTTTTTATACCAGGAAAAGTAGGGTTCTAAATGCATCTCGAAATTGTCAGATAGGATGGTAATATTAATTCTGACTCAGCATGGAAAAATGTGGAACAAATTAAAGACTATGCAAAAATATTTGTAAATAAATGAACCAAGATCAGAAATCAGGACAGTTTGGAGAAAAAGTCTTAGAACTTGAATCGAATGTGCACTAACGGCTTCAATGATGTGGTGTGAAATTTGAAAACCATGTAAGCAAAAGGATAAACAAATTTGGGAGTAGACTCTAACTTTTGGAAAGCTGGGAGCAGAAACTGAAGGTTTATTGGATTATAACATGGAAAAAAAATTCCTTGTAGGTGACTGCAATGCAATCATCAAAAAGATAGTGATCAATGAACACCTTGGGGAGAAAACAGAGCATTGGGCAAAACAGAGCCTCTGTTCTCAGGCAGGAGCCCAGTGCTGGGGCTGCCTGCAGTTCTGAGACTGGCCCAAAATGCTTACTCCCCAGAGAAAGCTCAAGCCTGTCTTTCAAATTAAAAAGAAGTAGAAACAGTTATAAAAATGCCAGGCTTTGCAAAGTCAGCTCCAGCTTGCTGTCTTTGGTTTCCCCTTTGTCAGCAGAAGCTGTTGAGAGGCAGCCTGGAAGCCCACCTGTGTTTGTTTTTCAGGTTATTAAATATCAAACCTGAGTCAAACGGAGTGGAAGTTAGAAAATATGTTAGAAATAATGAAAGCAATCTTAAAGGATCAGTTCCCACAAGTGTCACAAGACACACATGGGGAACGTGAACAGTTAAACAATCCTGAGGGATACTGGCAGCTCTCCTGTGGCTGGTCAGGGTGCTATTATATTTCAGATTTTCTTACATTGTCTTGACAGCACTTTATTTGTGGCTTACAGATGGGAATGCTCTTACCATTGGTGGGAAGCCACTTTTACAAGAATCTTGTTTTTCTTTACATACAAGAGACTAAACTAACCTGGAATTCTCTTCTTCCAGAACCACGTAAACACATCTTTTTTTGTGTTTTACAGTTTCCTGCCCAAATTGCCAGTCTTTGTCATGTTAATAGATCTTCAACTGGTGTAAATTGGGGAATTATACAATTCTAAGCTCCCCAGTGTAAAGCTTTGTGCTTTATCTCCATCTATAAGAATTTGTGGTACTCATATTGGCACTACATGATAAACAAAGACTTAAAAATCAAGGCACTTCACTTAAGTATGAATTGTCCTGCATTTGAAACCACATTGTATTGGGTTTGTATGGCCATGTTTTGATAGTGGGGAAGCTACAGGGTTGGTTTCTGTGACAAGCTGCTGGAAGTTCCCTGTGTGTCCAGCAGAGCCAATGCCAGGCAGCTCCAAGAGGGATGTGCAGCTGGCCAAGGCTGGGCTGATCAGAGATTGTGGTAATGCCTCTGTGATAACATATTGAAGAAGAAGAAGAAAAAATGTTATTGTGCAGGTGTAATTGCAGCCAGTGAAAACACAGAGCCATTGCAAGAATATGAGTCAGTAAATAATGAAGTTCTGAGTTTACCTGAGGAAATTCACAATTGTCTTCACTCACTCTTCAGCAGTGGGGTGATTAGTTTTTTTTTACTTTTGTTTGGTTGGGTTTTTTGGGAGGATACTTTTTTGGTGATTTCTCTTTTTGGTGTGTGGGTTTGTTTGTTTGTTTTTCTTCAATGCAGAATCCCTAAATAACTTTATTGCCACAGACCACATACTGTGAATATAATTTCTATGGACAATAGCTTTGTTTTAATTCTTGATTTGATTCAAAGGTATTGAAAATAATTCTGTTTTTCTTAACTTATAAAACCACAGGCTGAAATCCATCACTAAAAGGCAAATGTAGGGCTGTGTTTATTCCCGGGGCTCCAACAGGCAGGTGAAGTCAAGCTCGACTTGAGCTATTTACTTCTCAGAGGCAAAAGCTGCATTTCTTAGGAAAGTATCAGATAATAGAGATTTCACAGTATGCTCTTGTGTGTTTTGGAAACTGATATTTTAATCAGAGCCGTAGAATTTCTTGGGAATCATTTGCTGTGCCTAGGAGAAAAAAAGGTGCCTGTTTCCAGCACCCTCTGCTCCTCCACCTCCTTTGTGTAATGTGTCATCAATGTAAATTGTTACTGTGGCACAAGAGGATAGCTTGAGTTGTACAGCTTGAAGAATTTCTCCTGATCCTTGTTCAAGCTGACAAACAAACAAGACGAGCAGGCTGAATAGGTTTTCCTAGATGATTTGCATAATGGATTTTTGAGCCTTGGCATCCTGGCCTGCAATCTACGGGCTCCCTCCTTTTCTTCTCCAGTGTGGAAATGTAATCTGAACTCTTGTCGTGCATTTTGGGAAATGGACTCCTACTTGTGATTCAGGGTAATCAGGATGCAAATCGGGTCCTATGGCCTGGTAATCTCAGCTCACCTATATGTGAGCAATGATTCTGGCAGAAATAATGTCATTAAACCAAAGTCCTGCTCTCTTGTGTGCATGTGAAAAATCAAGTAGGCAGTAGATTTATTCTTATTCTCTGAGAGTAGAGTTTGTCTTGGTCTCATTACTGAATTTCTGTTTAATTAAGAGTTTCAGGCAGTGCTATAGAAACGTGTTCTTGCACTCAAAATACAAACTGATTTGGAGTTTGTTGTGTTTTCTGATATGTTGGCATTTCCAGTAGGTATTCGTTATAGGAAGTTTTAAGAAATCCCAGGATGAGATGATTGCTCTTACATAACTGGTCCATGGGACACACTCCAAGACAGCACAGCTGGATGAATAAAGCCCTGGGAAACCCTGTAGTTTTTGACTTTCCCAGTGCTGAAAAAAATCACTGTGCCAGGGCTGTCAGTTTTGTGACTTGGGAAAGGAAAAGATCAGATCAAGAATATTTCAAGTATTGGCCTTTTCCCACCAGTCATGTTCCCACGGTTCTTGTGCCACAGCCTTTCCTTTGCCAGCGCCTCAGCACTGAGCCATCACTGAGGGAAACATAGCATGGGATGGCCAACCAGGCCCCCTTGAGAAGCAATTTTTGCTCACCTTAGGGACTGCACACAGTAAAGGTGTGCCTGGCTGCCCCAGTTGCAGTCAGGCACCTTTGAAGCACGATTTCCTTAGGCTCAGTCTGTACCTACTTGCTACTCGCCAGGAGCTGTCAATGATAAGCAGAAAGCCCAGCTGTTACATCTATTCCTCTGATGCCTTCAGTCCTTGAGAAGTCATAAAGGCGACCTTGCAGAAAACATTCAAAACTCGTCCTGAGGGCCCCCTTGCAGCCCTACCTTAATTGCCTCCTTCAGCTCAAAGTGTCTTTCCTTCTTTTGCCTCGCTGTGTGGCAGAATCTCCTCTTATGCTGAATTATTTAGTATCTCAAGAGTGGGCACTGTGACTTCAAATGCTCTGAAGCCTCCAAGCTAACTTGGATTATTTAAAGAAATGGAGGATTTCTCCATGGTTCTGAGCAACGAGGCTATACAAAAAAGTATTTTTTCTCTTAAATACTGGACCTATGGATAACAATACTCTGTCTGCATAAATTGAGGTTGTTCAGCTTAAGTAAAAACAAAGGAAAACCTCTTCCTCTCACTTTGACTCTGACTTGTGCCTTCAGCCCCTCCTGGAGAATTCCAGTGGGCCCATGTAAGCAACTCCTCCTTGGCTATTCAGTTCTTGACTTAATCTGTGGGAATTACCACTTTATTTTTGAATTAGTGGCTGTGTTGTGTTACATGGAGGTGGGAAACCACACAAGTCATTTATGAGTAACAGTATGTAGGGTGGGGATTTAGGGGTGTGTGTTACTTGATTAAACCATAAGCACAGCACTGCAAACCAGCAAAATCCTTCTCCCTTCTGGCAGAGTTCTTACCTACTGAGTGTACACCCAATCTACCTATTGGGTGTAGATTTCAGTTCAGATGTCAAGAGATTTTTCTGGATTTTTTAATGGAAATATTTTGCTGATGCTGCAACTTTTTTTCCTTTTTTAGTTTTCATTGATTTCTAACTTGCAGATGAGCTAGCATTCCATGAGAAGAAGTGTTGCTAGATATTTGTGTACGTCATCAAACAGGATGATCAGGACAGTGCTGAGACAGAAGTTTAAGTCAACTCAGTTTAACTTCAATTTGAACAGCAGTATCTTCCCTTTAGTTCTTGTCGTGCAGGCACTTCTGATGGTGTGTCCTTTTTGATACCAAAGCAGAAAGTGTACATTTGTGTTATTGATCCCTGACAGTTATCAGAGGTGTCATGAGCTATTTATATTTTTTCTTGGTGTGCAAGTGACTTGTTTCTGACTTTTGGTGTGAAGAAATGCTAATCTACACTGGGAGCTCTCAAACTTCAGAGTGCACAAATTTTGTGGACTATAAAAACTGTTAGTATCCATAGCATCAAAGTTTAATGATATTTAGTTTTCATTTGTTCTGCAGACAGGAGAAACTTCTCATTTAAATTTAACCAAGAGAATCTTTTTGACACTTGATGTGAACATGTCACTGAAAAAACCCAAGTCACATAATTTATTGTTTAAAACTTGGGACTATTTTAATAATCCTTCAAGGAATATTTGTGAGGATGTTCATTCCAATGACCCAGTAACTCAAAGGATACAAAATTGAAGGCTCAGAATTCTAGATGAGTTCAGGAGGATATCGCTAGCAGAGAATTTTTAGCCACCATAATATTGTGTTTATCTTACACATCTTAAATAATGTGTTTATCTCTACAACCTGTACTAGCTTGCAAAGCCAGTGACTCTTAATGCTGGTCAGAAACACCCCAAATATATAGTCCTAGTTCTAGAAAACTCTTTCTTTCTCTGGAAGAAAATGGGAGGTGTTTGATATTTTATTTTGGATTAAATAGATCAGATTTCCATGGGGAAACTACTGATTAAAAGAAACAAATGAAAAAGAAACCCCAGACATTTCCATTAAGTTTCTGGTCTTGCCTGGCTGTTCACTGGTGTAGAAACTAATTGTCAGAGACATGATTCTGGAGATATTTCTGGGGTACTTGCCAACATGTCTAAAGCTCTTGATGAAAAAACCTTACGTTTTTCCTTTGTTTGATGGCTTTCAAGGGCTTGCAGCTTTAAAGTTAGAGAGACATTGCACTTTTTTTCCCTCTACCAGCTTTCAGGCTCAAAAGCACTTTCACAGTGCATATAGATGAAGGTTTCATGCAGTCTGGCTTCTGCAATGGTGAAAAAGGCACAACAGAAATTTGCAAAGTGACATGGTTTTTATCTTCACTGTGAAAATTTTGGTAGTATTTAAAAGACTTGAAATGTTGTTAAATCATTACATTTTATATATTAACAAAAAACAAAAAAAAAAGAAGAGAGAAACTATAATTTTGACTCTTTGCTCATTATCTTGCGAAAGGAAAGACCTGCACTGCAAGGTGCTTATGCCAAACATTTGAGATCATGCTCTTAAATGTGACTTTGGTCTGTTTGCAGGCTGAAAGTACCAGAGACATACAGAAATCCCTCTGTTTAGAAATGGGTGATAACAATGCCAAGATACAAAAATACAATAGTATTTAATTTAATATAACCGACAAATTTCCAAATACATTGCATGTGAGCAATTATGTGAATGTACTTGAAGCTTGCTGGACAATACAGTGTAGCTCCTACTTCACTAGAGGTGATTGCAATTGTAATTAAATAGGCATTACTGCATTTAAATATGAAAATTAACAACCTTCTGTCAACAGAGCTGGTAAAATGTTTATCAGAGGTCATTATCCATACTTATCTATGAGCTGTATTTTATCCTTCCACATGCTTTGAGTATGGATTTTTCACAGCTGAGAAGCTATAAAAAGTAATATTGCCCCAAGTGGTACTCCTGAAACCATTCACAGCATCTCAAACCTGTCAGGATTGTATGTTTCAGCAATCTAAAAATTTATCATTCTCATCAGTCTGTTTGATGAAATGAAATCTGTAAGTTGGTTGCTGGATATAAATTACCTGGGAGTCTGAAGATTAAAAGTAGTTCCTGAAAAACTGGAATGAGAAAAAAAATAAAATTGGGCCACATTACCCCAGCTCACTGGATTTTTATAAGGAAACCTATTCCCAGGCAATTGATTTTACATTATTCATTATTTGTTTGAGATTTGAATGGCAGCTAGAATATTATAAAAAATAATGAAACTCTCCAAAGGCAGTGGAAGTACAAATTCAAGCCCAGTTACAGGTATATGGCTCAAAGAATGCTCTTATCCTTGAAAATGAGCTTCGTTTTCAATACACTGAGGAAAAACACCTGCATTTGAAAACTCAATGTTTTGTTCATTAGCACTTTGTCTTACCTGTCTTGTTTTAAGCTCCCAAATCCTCCCACTGTTCTGATTATTTGCCTGATAGTGTGCAATTTCAGCTGAAATTTAGGAGATCAGGAATAGCTAGGCTGGTAAATCATTCTTGAAGAACACAGGGATTGCTTGCATCTTGAGAAGTTGAGCAGGAGGAGGGAATTCTATTAAATCACATCCATGCAGACTTAAACATCCCAAGCTGGGGTTAGGGGAGTTTGGACAATGCTGGAATGATCCATTTTGCCTTACAGATAGGGAAAAGCACATCACTTCCCAAAGTTCTGGTACTTAGTGGAGGCTGTGGTCTGTGTGAGCAGTGCCATGGGTTATTGCCAGACCATTTCTGCAAGAGCAACTCTGATGGTGTAAGACTTTGTTCCTTCCTCCCTCTTCTCCCATAAGTACCTTGGCACTGTTCTGCTCTCAGCTACTGCAAAGCTGAGGAAAGAGAAGCACAAAGGCACTTAAGTTTCTTGAAGGATCAATGCCAGGTAGTTCGGTATCACTTTAATAAAATCTTATCTCATTTTATATTGCATGTTTGTTCTTGGAAATTACAGAAATCTCTTCACTGATACTTTCTCAATATGTTTTGCCTGAGGTAGAGACAAATGTTGGAAAAATGCAGCCCAAGTGTTTACATTTAGCCAAGTTAGAAGCGATAAAATTTTGCTGTGATCTATCAGGCAAAGCCTGGTATTGG
Source organism: Monarcha castaneiventris obscurior (assembly GCA_026261815.1). Taxonomy (NCBI): domain Eukaryota; kingdom Metazoa; phylum Chordata; class Aves; order Passeriformes; family Monarchidae; genus Monarcha; species Monarcha castaneiventris. The sequence continues at coordinate 9,018,274 of JAMPIT010000467.1, forward strand.
ACATCGTTGTCACCTGTGAGAACAGGCAATGTTAAAACCCCAAAATAATCAGAAATCTAAAAATTACCTGGGGCTTGCTCCTCTCTGCTCATAGAAGCAGAAGCTTTTGCATTGCAACTGATTACTGCATTCAGTGTAGTTTTTGTGTTTTATCTTGTAGAATCATTCAGAGGAGGCTTTCAAATGTTTTTAACATATAGTGACTTTTAAAGTGGTGGTGGAAGAGGCTGGCACTGCTTCTAAAATTTTATTGAAACTTACTATTTTTGAGGAATTTCGACCACATTGAAATAAGGCATTTATAAAGCTAAGCAATTCTGAAGTCCGTCAGTCACAAGCAGCTTTATGGGAGTAATTGTTCCCTGTACAGCAGCACAGATTTTTGTGGCTGAAGCTCACAATCCTGAACAGGCAAAGTGTCACCAAAAGATGTCCTGGTCACTTGTTCCTCTCACACTTTCTGTGCTGAGTCTAATATTGATGTGATTACGTAGTAAGCTAGATTGAGGGATTGATTCAGCTGAAAATTTACAAAAAGAAAGTAGAAAATCTCTTGCTTGACTGTCTGAATAATTTCAGTTGGAAGAAAGCATTGTTGTCGCAAAAAAAAAAAAAAAAGTTTAAGAGGAAAAGCCTTTCCCAGCTTTAGCTGTAGTGGTGGATTAGTTTTTCTACAGGTTTCTCTCTAGGGCTTTTACAGCATTAATTTTCATAGGCAGGAATGTTGCATTAGGACTTAAAATTACTCAGAACAAAAGGCTTTTTGAGTTGTTGTTTTTATTTGACTTCCCTCTTCAAAAACATTACTTTGTTCATGATGAATCCATGGAAACTCAGTCTAGATTTGTTTGTTACCCAGAGGTGAAGCTTAACCCTGCACTACACACTGGATGACATAAATGATGTTTATATGATTCCAAATTAAGTAGAAATTGATGTCAAGTCTGGTTGGACAAATTTTGTCATACAATGAGGAAACTAGAACAACCAACACATTCAGGAATAATATGGGAATGATAGGTGCTTGTCAGATTTGAATATTATTCATTCTCATATCCAAGGCTTATGAGACATCCTGTTTAATCCACACTGAAGTTTCGTGCCTCTTGGGTTTAATTAACCCTCATGTAACTCTGATGACTTCATTAAAGGTGGACGTGAACAGTATCTGAATCATTCACAGGAGCACAAATGTGGTATTCTAAAATGAGAATTTAAAAAAATCCCAAATCTGTGGCAACAGTCTTAGAGAGAATAAACTTCGACTGGATTTCGGAAAAGTACTGAACAATTTCTGCATTTAAACCCATGTTAGTGATTGGTTTGGGTTGTATTTCAAAAAAGACTAGGATTTGTTACAACTTTGTATTTGTCTTGACCAAAGAACTGAAATAGTTTGGCATCTTCAAGAGCAAATCCCAGAACTATCAGATGGGTTAATTAAGTAGGATCGTGTTTGACTTGTGTTCAAAGGGGTCATTCATTCCTGCAGATGATTATTTAGGTCAGCTCTCATAGGCATTGTTAAAAAAGGCGTTGCTCATACACACTGTGTGTTCTTTTACCCCCCTCATCTCCCAGGGGTGTTTCTCTGTCAGTTTCCAGACAGAATAGCACTGCTCCTGCTTTTTCTCAGAGCCCTTAGATGGGTTATTGAGAAGAGTGACTGTGGGGATCTGGATAAGTAAGTGAAAGCAGGGACAGAATCATGACATGAGATGTGAATAAACCTCTTCCAGTGAGATTCAGAGAACTCCCCACAGTCGGTTCTGCTCTCACAGTGTAAATCTGAGAGGGAAATATCCACCTGATAATAACCTTTTACTCAGAGACAATCATCCTAGGCAAATTTTAGTCAAGCACTGGCTAAACTAATCTGGCTTGACACCAATAATAAATTGTGCAAATTCCCGTGACCTTCATCATTCTTATTTTGTATTAAATGTCATCTTGTTAGATGATGCATGAATGAATGGTACAATATGATAGATAGCATGAATTATTGTTCACTAATAGATTTTGTTAAAATGTCTCCTCTCTGGGCTGGTCCTTGAGAAATATGCTCAAAATTATTTCTTAGCAGGCCTTCGAAATCAGAGTTGAGGCCTTCATAGGAGTTGAAAAAATGGCTTCTGGTTGGTTTTGATGGGTTTTTTTTGGTTTGGTTTTTTTTTTTTTTTGGTGGGGTTTCTTTGCTATCTTTTATTTTTTTTCCCATGATCTAAGACATGGCTTTTTCCTGTGCTTTCATTACTACGTGGTTGTGGACACTTGGAGTGAGGGACACAAATGCACAAGCTTGACTCAGATCTGACTCTGTAGGTCACGGTCATTGGACGTTTTGAGAAAGTAAGACAGGCTATTTCTGAAATACATGAGGAACCCCACAGGCTAAGCGGGTTGGTGATTAAACTGAGAGCAGGTGAAAACAGATTTCTGTCTACAACCCCTTAAGGCCACCACTTCCCACCCAGGCTGTTTTCATGCTCCCTCCAAAGTCCTGTCCCATGGATGCTGTAGCAGTGGAATTAAAGAAGATTCAATAGCGCTTTTGCTTTCTCCTTGCAAACCAAGCAGCTCATCAGCAACCCTTAAACCTCCATTAAAACAAATACCCTATAAATGTGTTTGCCTCCGAAATGACAGAGACAAGGCTATTGAATGACAAAGATATTTGCTTAATAGTTTATAACAATTAGGATGATACCTAGGCTGATCTGATAATTTTGCCTCCTCCAAAATGTTGTTGTCCCTAAACACATCCATCTATATGTTGGCATATAAGTAAGTTTTTAAGTTTACTCTTCACTAGACACTATTGATAAGTATTTTTAATATATTTCCAGAGATTTTCAAATAGTAAAAATTTTAATTTCTAGTGGTTTTCTTAAAAAAAAAAACAAAAATCCCCTAAAACCTTTAGTGCTTCAAGATTGTAGATAATTGAATGTGATCCATCTTTAGCCCAGCTCCTTTTTCTGTCCACAGTTGTATATAGATATATCCAGGTGATGTTGAATAGACCAAACCAAATTCCACAAGTAAAGGACACTGCTCTCTGGCTCAAATCCCTTCTTTTCAAGATGATGGATTTTGTAACATGGTTGTATGTCTCAGGGTGTGGTTTTAGCCAGTCATTTTCCTTCGTATACACGCGGTGTCTCTGACATCCCTAGATGCCTGCTAAATGTGCTTAGGAAACTGAGGACTGACTACACCAACAGGTTTTCTGATGCCTCTTTCTCTCCCACTTGGGGTTATGTTTTTCTTGCCAATCAGCATAGCTTGAAGCCATCTCTAGGCTGCTCTAAAAATGTTGGTGTTCAGTACTGATACCTGTAGTTCAGATGCAAAAAAATCTACCTAATCTTGAAGAACTATTGATTGGAAGGCAGCAACCTCAGCTTCCATAACTGAGTAAAATGTTTCTGCATCTCTAGAGTGAATTTCTGTCAATGGACTCAAAAATCCGTGAGCATTTTTAGCCTTGAATAAGCAGCATATTTTTTATTCTAACAACTATATTTCTGTAAAAATCTTTTGATGTGTCATTAAGTAGCAACCCATTTTGCACAGGAACTGATGTTTCCCTCTTATCCTTCTGCCTAATGGAATTGTCTTCGGCTCTTTCCACTCAACTGCACTTTAATTGGGTGTCAGAGAAGGTAGGTGGAAGGCATGAGAATGTTCCATCTGAGAAACCTTTAGAAAATTTGGCTAAGAGCAGAAAACAGCAAAGGGAACATAGTGGTAGGCTCCACAGCGGCTGCAGCTTGTCTGGGATAACAATATAAAACCAGATAAATCTTGGTACATAATGTGTCACCACCCTGGGGAAATGACCATATAATTTGATATGTGGTTTTCCCTGCCTCAGTGTTGTTCTTTGTCTTAATCTTTTTGCCCAATTCCTTCAGTTATTCCATTATAGAAATACTGAAAATGATTATTTGAGGAACTTCAAGAAAGTGTCAAGAAGATGTTATTTCTGAAGTATATTTCTTCGGTCATGCCTCTCTTGGCTGAAACCTGGAATATAATCATAAGGACAGATTTGTAGAACAGAAGAGTCAATTATAATGTGACAACTGGAAGGGATGGATTGCTATGTTGGTACTGTTTGTGCTAAATTTTACTTATCAGACTCTACACTGAGTACCTTTTCTGTTTGTTTTTGATAGGTATATAACAGAGTTGTTTGTTTATGGGGTGTTTTTAGTGGTTTTTTTAATCTCCAGAAACTTTGTTGTGTTTTGACTTTGATATGTTGCCAGTTTGATTTAGGTGCATTTCATGAGAGAGTGAAATCATGACTAGCAAAAGTTACCAGCTAAATTGTTCTTTGGGGATTATGCCAATCTTAAATAAGGTCCAAAATCACCTTTGCCTTGAAGGTAATACCCTCTAATAACCTTCAGGTTTTATTAGGGTGCACTTCTTCAGGTTTAACAGATCAGTACAATACTCTTTGGTCACATTAATATAAAATGCTTTAAGGTATTCGTCATTTTAGGAAACTCTCAAACCTTCAATTCTTCTGAAAATACCACCCCTTTGAAAATCAGCTTTAAGTTGTCATCCTCTTGCAACGTGATCCTACTGTGTCCGTAAGACTATGGAACGTGTTATTCAAAGATACTTTGTGTCGTTAAGGCAACTGAAGTTCAGAAATTATATTTAAATCTGGTTTTAAAAAATACGAGGCTGAAGGAATTGGAAATAGACTGTTTCACCTGGAACACATCATCTTTGATGTCTTCACAGGGTCACTAAAATCCAGATTGTCCACTGTATGCATGGCTGCTAGGCCTGGGTCAAAGAAGGTCCTAGGAACTGGAATGCAGTGTGGAAACTGAATGTCAGTAAGGCTGTGAAACAAGAGGTGGGTGCCCAAGCCTTTTACTCAGTGTGTGATAGTGAAGAAGACTTATCAGGATCAGTTTCCAGAAATATTTATAACAGTACATAATTTTTACAAACCCCCCAAAAATCCAACTTATCCCCACGGTCCTGTAAATAGACTATGGAATCTCTGCTGACTCAGAGTAGTCTGCAGGGAAAGCAGTGGTAACTGCTGGTGAAACTGCAGTCACCTTGATGGAAAGGATGCAATAATATCTGAGACACCTTCGTTGTATGGCTGGAATCAGGAAAAGAGGGATTGTTTTAAGCATTAGGATACTTAAATCAATCAAATCTTGCTTAGTTCTGACAATGCTGTGATGTTCAACAAGAGTCTGTAACAATTCCAGTGGGGTTGTGTCTATTTCCATCAGAGTACTCTCAGGAAGCTTAACTTCAGGCCCTTACCTGCTGTCTGTATCCTCCATCTGTGAAAAAAAATGCACTCCTGACTGCAATGAATTCCACTGCCTGCTTGGAGAGCTGTGACCTTCCCCGTTACAGAGCTGACTCGTGTTTGCTACTGCACTGTAAGCAATAGAAGATGTTGCAAAGTAGGGAAAGTAAAGCAATGAGGGAGGGGGAGCCCCTCAGATGCAAACCCAAAGTAATATGTTGAGAAGGGTGCAGAGAGCTGTTTTGTTTCACAGTGGCAATTTGCAACCTGCAGGTGTGTGGGGTAAGTGGGAGAAAAGTGACCCCTGAGTTTGAGACAGAGAAGTCTCCTGTTCTGGGGTTGCCATTTAAACCATTGAAGGAAAATGTAAAATTGTGAGCTCCTCAGCTAATTCTGCAGTGAGGAGGGAAACTAGGAAGAGAGGATCTTAACAACATTAAAAGATCCTGATCTTTTTTTTTCTTCTAGGCATATTTGTTTGATCATGCTGGAGCTTTGAGACCAAATAGCCTGCAAATTGCTTTCTCATTTCAGATGTTTCCATTGCTGCAAAACAAATACTTTATTTTGCAGCTTTTAAATGATCCTCCCAAGCATTTCTCCCTCTTATCCTGTTTCTCTTCCTTGCTTCAGCATTTTCACTGCTGCTGCCATTCATCTGCATTTCTTTCTTCTTTGATATTTATGAACTCAGCTTCAGCAGCAGAGTTCACAGAAAACATCCCCTCCTTCTCTGTGCAAGACAAGCCACGTAAAAATAGTTTACTCACATGATGGAAGGAGACAAAAAAGAAAAGTATTCTTGGTAAATCAGGTCCTCAGGCCAAATTTCACTGTGATGTGGGGAGTACTACCTGGTTATCTCCCACAGGAAGAGGTCTGGAATTAACCTACCTTCTTTCTGAGATGTAAAAAGATGTCTCAACCTAATTTAAACTCTTCCTAGGAGGAGCAGAGTTCTGTGGGAGTCTCACAAGAAGAACAGGACAGACTTTTGCAGAGTGAGGGGTTTCAGTGGCTGAAGGATTCTCACGAATGCGTGAGACCTCCCTGGTCTCTCATGTTCTTCTAAACAAGTTCCTCCATCTCTGTACCACTGTGTTTTTTTCTCCCACTCCTATTTCAATAATGTACTTTGACAAGAAGTTGCAAAGCAGTTTGGGTGTGAGTAATCCTGCCTTATGTCTGTCTTGAAGGCAGGTTTTAGTCCTCTTGTAACTACTGTTAATTTCATTGCCAGGATACATAAGAGACACCCAGAGTCTGTTTGTTTGATGTATGTTTAGAGAGACACTTGATGTTTTATCTTCTTGTATTCTTTCTTTTTGACTATGGGATTATTTTCCAGCCCCTAATGAAAACAAACAAAAAATATCCTAGATTTGCGTGGGCAGGCATCCGTGCTGGAACTAGAATTATGAGAAGGAAAAGAGAGAAGGATGTTTCAGAAATTGGGATAGGACAATCTGTTCTAGTTTTGCTGTCATTTGGTGTTGTTTTGTTTAAATTAACATTCACAGTGAACAGGCAGAGCTCCCAGAAAACATGAGTGTGATAAACATTCCTATCTATAGGTAATAAGATCGTTTTCTCTGAAGCACCCCTCCGCTGGCTGGAGGCATATGATGCTTAAAGAGTAACTGGCAGCCTTTTCTGGCAATTCTTCACTGACTTTGATTTTATTTTTTTTTTCCTTTCTGGATGTTTGAATTACTTTAAATATTCTGGATAGCTAATTTCTGAGTTTGTATATCTATGTGTGTATGTGTGAATAAGGAATCTCAGAACACTTTATTTATGCATAAGATTTTTCTCTTTCTTCCACTGCTAGAATTACTGCATGAAATCCAGATGAATGATTCTGTTATATGAGACATCAAAATAAATAGTGTGAACAATCTCTTGCAGCTTTAAACATCTATGAATCAAAATCTATTTGCTCTCTTCATTGTTATGTTCCTACATCTCGATTAATGAGATTTCTGAACAACAGTCTGGGAGTAAGAGATTTTAATAGAGTAGATAAACTGGAAAATTTGAAAGCCAAAAACCCTGAGTGGGAACAAAAAGGGACTGTCTCCATCTCTTGGATTGTTAATATGTCTTTTCTCTCTAACTTCAGACATTCTTCTTGAGATCAATTAAGTTTCATTTTAAAGTTCACATTTCCTCACATTTTGCTTTTCTTTCTGGTTAACACTTCACATTTTCAGAATTATTAGCTATGTCCTGAATAATCCTGTGTCTTCCTCTTATTAATCATACTACCATGAGAAGAATGGTTGGGACTGTTTGTCTGCAAGATATTAACCCTTATCTTGGGGTGTACTACAAATTAAAGACACGGCAGAAATTAGCCTGGACTCTTACCCAGCCACACAGGACTGAACTAGACCGAAAGCAACATCTTCATCAACCAACAGCAGGCTGGAAAGGAGGATTGTAGGTGATTCTGGGAATCACAAATAAATGTGCAGGCTGGTAATACCCATTCAGCATGGATGGCTCATGCTGTATTTGATGGTAGACAGCATTCCACTCTTTTCTGTTTAACTTTATAGTTTGCTTTTGTGTGCAAACGTCTCTTGCAGACTCTGACATCTTCCTCAGTCTCTGTAACGTTGGCATGAAGGACTCCAAGTGCCTGAATGCTTTATCAATTTGTGTCTCCTCTATCAAATACTCCTCTGTGTAAAGCAAGGTCTCTGTTCAAAACCACCATAGCGATTACTGTGCTGGAGTTACTGGCTTGAGCTGAGAGAATGTTAGGACTTTGTGAATGTAACATCTTTCCCTTCTCTCTTTGGAAATTCCACAAGCTGAATGTGTTGAATTAATTGCAGTACTTTTGTGTGTTTCAGAGTGTGGGGAAGCCTGTTGTCTTAGGGAAAGAAGCTCTTTATGACCAAACTGTAGGGCTGGAAGTTCCCTAGGCCCTATAATAACTTTTAAATTTATTAGCCAATTTCAATAAAATACAGCAGATCTAAAAGACAGTAACCTCCCACAAGTTTTATGACGATCAGGTGCTAGAAAGACAAGGGAAAGCTATGGAGGGAAGGGCACAGAGAAGTCAACTCCTAGTGATTCTTGCCTAGTTTGCTCAATGGGAATGGCCAATGCCCGAATCAAAATGCAAAAACTCAAGGCAAGCCAGAGAAAACTGGGTTTATTTTCAGCTAAGGATATGGTGGTGAGATGAAATAAGGAGGAGGTGAGCTCCAGAGATCTTAACAGAATCTGGGGTATTGTCAGGGGTGCTTTAATGACAGGAGTCTGAGGAGGAGATTGCAGTGTGCAGAAGAACTTGCTTATAGGTTAGCAGATACAAACCACAACATTTTATGAAAAAAATCCAGCTTTTCTGTGACCAATAAAATAAGTTGTATTTCTGGCTAATCATTGATGTTTATCATTTTCACTTCAAACCCTGAGGTTCAAATCTTACGGGTAAAGGTGAATCACACTGCTTTTATTTCCAGATTGTTTTTCAGCAGGCAATTAGAAGCAGTATAAGAAAACAGTAATAAAAAATACAGAAAACTGCAGGCGCAGAAGAATCTGGAGGATTAGGTATATAATTCATGTGGATATGTTTTTAGGACAATCATTCATGTTTTTAAAAGTTTTCTGATTTTCTGTGGCTTACAATGGGGTAAGGTTTTAATTAAGATTTCTATTTATGATATTTTCATTGTAAACTACCTTAGATTGTGGCTTCTGTGCATTGTGTTATTAAATTTCAGAAACAATGTTGTAAGATGATGTAACCACCATTTCTAGGACTGAAATAACAAGAGGCAGCTTATGAAATCCTGTGACATTTCTGAATCTGCTAGAAATGTGCTGAAAATGGAAACAATTGATTCCATGATTTTTTTTCTTTCCCCTAATGCATTTCAAAGATCTGTGATTTCAGATTGTTACAGTATATCTGGAAGAAAGGAAAAATATGACTTCAGATTCAGCACCACCCAAAACAAGGACAGGATAATTGTTATTATAGCTTAGCCAATGATCCATCCATACAAAATACGTCATGATAAACAGCCCTCTCTGAAGTGGTCTGTGTTCTTCAAATACTTCCCCTAGAACCCATTTGTTTTATTTGCTTCTCCCAATAGTATTGTGTTTTTCTGCCTGTGTGACAATTTCTTTCTATCTAGTTCATATCTTCCTTAGGTTTCATCTTACCTCTGGCTGTCTTTTCCTTTGGCTTCTTCCATCTGATAAGGATTATATTCAACAAATCATGTTTACTTTCAATACTGAAAGCTCACCCAAGAAAAGCAAAGAAATAGGCTGAAAAGTGTTGTTGGCTTGAATAGGTTTTGTTACAGCATACTGAATTCTATGAAGTTTTTTTAAGATTTCTGAAGCACAGGATGGAACATATCAGAAAATAAGAGTAAATGCATGTGCTGTGGGAATTGTTTGTCCACTTACCTGCTTTGAGCAGAGAAGTGATTCTGTATATAGTCACAGGTAAGCACATGGCCGAGCTCTTGTCATTTGTAGAGATTTCCTTTTTCTCTTTGTTAACTCTAAAAAAAAAAAAATTAAATGCAGGTTTCTCAAAATATGTTGAAAATAAGTGTCAAAATATTAGAACTTCCTAATAAGGTGGAACTGGTTTCCAAGTAAACCTAACTGGACCTAGGTACCACTTTAACTCAGAAGCAAAATCTGTTTTTACCCCACAGTGGTATCTTGCTGTTACACATAATATCGGTAGCTATGAAGGTAATCACAGATTTTCATCCAGGAAATCAATAAAAAGCTTTTTAATCAGCTATTGTGTACTAACACATAGACAGCTTGAGCAGCCTGTTACCACCCATTGGCATCTATGTTTAAGAGGAATACATAGTTTGTGAGTATTTCCCTGGGGATAGTTATGTCTAGATTCTTCCTGAAAAGCATGCAATAAATCCTTCTAATTGGCAGTCTGCAAGCATTTGATTTCTGCATACTCAGCCCAACCCAGCCCGTGGAAGGTGAATGCAAAACTATGTGCTAATGAATCAAACAAACGTTCAGCTTTTGTAGGAATTTGCATGGCAGTAATATTGGAATAAGTGATAAATTCCAAATGAAATTCAATGAGACTGAATCAGCCTTTCTGAGATTTATCTATCTGTCTTTTTCTCCTTGGAAAGTATGCTAGAGCAAAATGTTTATTCTTTTTTGTTACATTTGTTTGGGTTTAGTGTTGGACTCGGCAGACTGGATCAGACCCAAGTTCCACACTGGCCAATATTTTGTCTTCATTGTTGACCACTGACATAGATTTCAGAGCAAGGCAAAAGAGATCTGTAGGAAGCTGTCGTGGGAGTCTTGCTCCCTGTTTTATGGTAAGAGATTGTGTCAAGCTGCAGATCACTGAGGGTGCCCCTTGTTATATATTCAGCTGTGTTCTTCACATGGAGGTGTTCCCCACAAGCATAGGAGCTCTGGGAATCCCAACAGAAATGAAGACTTTTAGATGTTGGCTTCTAAGCTTGTTGTATGGGCTCTCTTGCTGGTTGATAGAGAGAGCTGAGCTCTTGGAGGATGCAATTTATCTTCCTTTAAGGCAGACATCCAAAAGATCTGTCTGATGCCTAGGAGAGAGAATCTGTGAGCTGTATCTTAGATAAGTCCACTTCTTTCTACTGATTGCAAAAGGAACCTGTAAAGCTAGCTCAGAGGAGGCAACTGCAGCTGTGTGCAATTTGTCTCGCTCTTGTCAGCTTGAAATATGTAGGTAGGACATGGTGTTGATTTTTTCAGCTCTAAAACATATTTTATCCTTTCTTATAAAGTGCTGTTAGGTTGGGAGTTCAAGGGCTATTAGAAACAGCAGGAGAAGAACACTGGAGATCCCCAGGGTTGAGATGACAGTGATAGCAATGAGTATTGATGTGTAGACAAAAGCTCAGCTATTGATGAACACAGATGTGCAGCTGTTTTGTTGGTTGGTTCGGCATCTGCTGCATGTGTCGTGCCACACTAAGATAAAAACAAAAGAGATAGGAGAGGCAGAACAAAAACCTTGGAAGGTGATGAAAGTGTGCTGGAAATCTTACTCCTCCTCCTCCCTGATAGCAAGGTATTCGTGAAGACAATGGAGAAAGCAACGGCTAAATAGTCCTGGAGATGAGCACCAAGGAACAAAGACTAAACATAGCAAATACTTGTGTACGTGTGGAATGACAAGCCTGGTTTCTGAGAGGAGAGAGATGTCTCTCTCTCCTTTAAGCAGTATTACATAAAAATATCTCAGCCTTTTTTCAAAGCCTTATGTCCCCTTTTTTGGAAGGGAATTTTTAAATGACAAGTTACCAAACTGCAGCTGACTTATAGGACTGGAAGAGTCATACTTGCTCTTGCTCAGAATCAGAGAGAAGGTTTTTTCCCTTCCTTTTCCCTTTCTTCTTCAGTCTCAAAACTTGTATGTGTCTCTAAAGAAGGTATTTATGTGGTTATTTCAGTGCTATCCTGTTTTCACTTTGCAACTTTATTTAAAATCCATGGTCGAGGAAATTTGGAAAGAGAATCTACTGTATCCAGGGAGATACTTAAATGTTTAAAGTACTCTTAGTAATCTTTTTCTTCACTTTTCTTTCATTGGACAATGCTTTCAGCAGGCAGAGAAAAAGATACTTCAGGCTTTCCATGGAGAAAAACTTGCTGGATATTTTATGTAACACTTCATCACTGCCTGTGTACACAGAATTCAGCTAAATTTAGGAAGCAGTATTTTGGTATCATTTTTTTAAAAGAAATGTCCAAATAAGAAAATAATTTATCTTTTCAATTTTACTCTCATGTATATTTTCCATTTTGGTTTAGCTTTCCATTCATCATGTGGCACTGGTTCATATTGTATTAGGGTATTAGATCAAACTGTCAAAAAGCTGACTTCTTTTTTCCCCTAAGCATATGCATTTTTGGAAGAGTAATTAATTCAACCAACTGGAAGTAAGTAATTAGTGGCTTTTTTCTTTGTGCTTGTTGCAAGTTTTGATATGAAGTATTTTTAGAAGATTGCAGTTTTAACATCTAAAAAGCCATTATTTATGTGCACCTTGGTTATACAAGAAGAATGTGTGATCTTAGGGAGTCCACACGTGATGCTAAACATGGTTTTGGAGGGAGAAATTCCTGATTACCTTAGGGAAGAGCCTTGTGGGTTATCAATGGGTGTCTGCATAGGTGGTTTGAGTATTCAAGACTTCATGTTTCATAGTAGCTAACTACTGTGACTGCATGTAGGATTAGTGTGTTCCATTCCTGAACTTCTACGTGTGGTAGGTGACAAAAAAGTTGCTTTAGGTGAACCCCATGAAAAGCCCAGCTGTGTGGTACCAGTGAGATTGCGGCTGATAAGCAGCATGATAATAGAACCAAAAGCAGAATGTTTGTACTCTGAAAGGACTGGAAAGCTGTGCGCAGGAAGATAATGATGACAGGACAGTGTACAAATATAGCAAAGAGACGGACACAACACAAACTGAACCCACAACAATTTAAAAGATGGACTTGAAAGTATGAAAATCTATGCAAAAAGTCATTGACCTATTTGAAACAAGGTCTAGTGGAACGATGGAGGATAATGGCTGGCAGGAGAATGACTGACACTGCAGAAAAGGGCCTGATTCATTGTGCTTAGGAAAGGAGCTGAGGTTTGAATTCAGGATGCTGGGCATTGAATGCCCACTGTGGGTTTTGGCCATACCTTTTCAATGTTAAAATTCCTGTCTGCTGACCTGAATAGACAAAGCTGTGCATAAATCCAGTGTCCCATTATGTTGAGTGAATGTTTGTCCTGGGAGCGAAGTACAAGGAAAATGTTAGAAAAGGTCTCTAGAGCCATCAAATATTCTCTCAGCTTAGAGGTCTGAGACTGAGTCAAGTTACTGGGAATGCCTGGAGGACCAGGAGTCCTGGGATCAGAGGGAGTACAGGATGGCCAGTGTAGAGTATTGTTAAATTGTTCAAGTGATACAATAAATAAACAGAGGATACAGATCCTCTCATCTCCCATTCCATCTGATTTACAACTTTTGTTAAAGAACCTTTATCCTACCATTGTCTGGTCTGATATCTGCTCACCTCTCCCTCACACTGTCTGTTTCATCCTGTGACTTTTGTGTATTTGTACCATAATGTGGAGAAATCAATCTGAAGATGGTGAAGATGAGTCATTATCTATTTAATAAAAAGGGAAAATTTGTGACCTAGATAAGATCCATCATTTTATTTCACATGACTTGAGGTTGCTTAGTTTTGTTTAGTGCAGAAAAGGCAAGAAAGGAAAAGGAAAGCTCTAATGTTTGAGGGGTTTTACTTCTGTTATTCTCAACCGTGTGATATATTTCCACACCACATGGTGTGGTCCCCAAACACAAGGCTTTCTGTTCCCTTTACAATATTTATTGAAAAAAAAAAAGAGTTAGGTTTTTTTTATTTGTTGCTAAACTGTAACCTGCTGAAATGATTTCAAATACCTGTTTAGCCTCCATGAATGCTGAACAAAATCCCCAACTTGTTTTACTACTCTGGACATGGGGTGAAAGTTACTTTGAAAAGGCTTTTTCATTTTCATGTGATTTTTACCTGGCCTCAGACCATTAGACTCTCATCCTTAGTGAAGATCTGGAAAGTTCTTTTATGTTAGTCTGAAGACAGTTTAGCTTTTTTCCCTTTTTTCCTTTATTTTTCTTTTGGTCTATTAGAGGTCTGAGTTAAACTGTTAGAAGAAGAAAAGGTCAAATGTGTTGTTTCCTTTTACAAGGAGGTAAACTAAGGGAATGAGCTACTTGGGCTTCAAAGGGCTGGATCTTCCTGCTGCCTAGCTGGCAGAAAGTAGATGAGCTGTAGTCATTTATGCAAAAAAAGAGTGAACCTAAGGCTTTGTCCACCATTGTGTTCCTCCTCATTTACACCAATGTGAGTTGCTGAAGATCAGTGGGTTGGGATAATGGGCTATCCATGCTTTTGCAAGTCGATGGATTATGGACTTTTTTCCACCAGTATGTAGGGAGGTATGGTATAGAAAAGAATAAAGCATTCCTGCATGCCTGCATGTGTGTGTGTCTGCACAGAAGTGTGTGTGTTTGTACAGTGTGGTTTGTGTTAATATGTATGTAGTGCTATTCTTCCCATTTCCCTTGTCTGACCTTGTCTAGAAGACCACAAATATAATATTAACCTTGCTGCTTGTGTGATTTTTATTAACTTTTCCTGTTTTAATTTTCTTATTGTTAATATGTCCTGTAATTCAGGCATGGTACTGCACAATTGCATGGTAATTTGGAGCAGGGGAGAAGTCAGGCTCTTTAGTGACCTTTTCACTAGAAATTTCTCATGAAAGCAACTGTTAGCAAGTTTAGATGTGTATTTTCACAACCTTTACCATTCAGTGTGTGTCCTTCTAATGAGCTATTCAATAACTCAGTGCCTCAGCTCTGCTAAAACTAGGCATACTTAACACGTGGTTGTGTGGCCCTGAAATTCATTCTATCATCTTTTTCTAGGCAGAACTAAGCAATACTGAGAGTCTGGTAAACAGTTAGTACTAAGGGTTTTGTTGCTGGGGACACCTAAGATGCCTCTAATTCAAACTCTTGAAAAATAGACAGTAGAAAATTCCTTGACATCCTCTTAGCATATGAATAAGGCAAACACATAATGATTCTTACATATTCTTCCACATAATCTTACAGAATTTTTTAGTGAGCAATATCTAGTAGAACTTGATTGTGGTATTTTTCTCTCATGATTTTATCAAATTAGGTTTGAGACAATATGAGTTTTGAAAATTTTCAGAAGTATTCTCATAAATGCATGTCACTTTAATTCTTTTGTTGGTTTTGTACTAATAAATAAATATGTTGGAAATTCCCCCCCTTCCCCCCTGGGTCATCTTTTTAGCCATTACAATACCTGGTTACAGAATCATATTTTTTATCATTTTGTGTCTGTCTTGTTTTGCCCAAGGGTTCTTGCTCAACAGAATACTAGAAGTCCTATCCTGATTATCTTAGAACTATTGGTGTGGCAAAACTTGCTTCTTCCCATTTTCTTTCTAAATGTAATGATTTTTGGTATATTCCAAAATAGCCCATCTCTGGTGTGATCTGAACCTGGTTTTTGTGTGGGAGCACTGATCAAGACAAAAAAATGCTTTTGAACTTGACATTTAATCAGAAGTTAAAATGCCAAGCTTTGGCTAAGGAAATTCAGGTTTCATTCCTAACTTTAAAATTGTTTCCTTATTTGATACGAAATTTGTTTCTCCATCTGCTTTATTTGTTCTGAGAGGGCTGATAGCACTTCCTTAACCTGCAAGGATATTGCAGTAATAAATTTCCTAAAACATCAAAGGAGCTTGGATAGCAGGTTACTGAGGGCTGGTGAAGTATCAAAGAAGAGCAATAGAAATCGGTTACACGCACGCTTTCCTCAGCACTGTAAAAAAGTTTAAAAACAAAAATAAATTATTTTACCAAGTAGTCTTAGTGAAATGACGTTCCTCCATCATCCTTCTCTGCATATCCTCTTGTCTGTAACAATTATGTCAGATATAAAAAGGTGCAGAAAAGTGCAACTTTCAAGAATTGCAGCTTCCAGTCATGTTGGTTTGGTGCATTGTAGGTTTTCCCCTTAGGGTGTTTCTGTTCTGAACTGCAAGCAGCATGTCAGATTCCCTACATGCTCATTTGCACCTGTCTTTGACACAGCCTCTGGTCCTAGCTGAAGAGTTTTATGGTTGCCTCTTACTTTTCTTTCTTTTTTGGGGAACTTTGCAGATGTGAAGGCTTTCTTTCGATGAAAAACTTACAACACTTTGAGGTAATATGCATCCATGGGTCCCTTATCAACAATAACAGCCAATTAATAACCAAGAAAAATCATTACTGAAGCTACAGTCCAGCTGTTGAAATAAAGCTGTTCCTCTCATTCACTCCATTTAGGAGAAGGCAAAGATTTCTTCCCCCATTGTCTACTACTGACTAGAGGTTTCACTTGTGATTTCAGATGAGTCACATGGTGAAAAGATGGGCTGGGACCTTTATTTCACATAGTTCAGTGACCTCTTTGAAGAAACTGGACGGTTTATGTTTGTGGAGTAGGGAATCATGAGGGTACTCAGCCAGTAGAAGATATATAAGACCCATTATTGCCTGATGCTGAATATCTGCTGCTGTAACTAGGGAACATCCTGAACAGAAATGCAGAAGAGAAGAACCAAAGGCAGGATTTCCACACAGCACCCCTGCCCTTTTCTCATGTACAGAACTGATCAGAGTCACTTCCTTGAGACAGAACTTTGCTATTCTGAGCCCATTTTGTCTGTAAAAAGTCTTCTTTTGCATTACGTATGTGGGAGCTTTATTGCACGAGTGGGGTGGGGATGTTCATGAGCGATGACAAATAGAATGTAATTTCCAAATTTGTTGCTGTCCTTCACTTCCGTGGAAATATAAAATGCCTCCCAGCTATTTTTCATTATGGGAAAGTAGAGGTGCTAACTCTGAAATAGCAAAATGGCTTTTCCCTTATAGTTTTCTGGCCATTTCTGGATTGTCAATCCCTCTGGGTGAAAAAGCAATCCGGATTAAGATAGATATTTTATTCAGAGTAGCTAATGCAAAATATACAGCTCTATCATCTTTTCTCTCTTTGTCTGGAATCCAGCCAGATTTCCAGCAGTGTTGTCAAATAATATCTACTCTTTCAATTAACATTAGAT
Source organism: Monarcha castaneiventris obscurior (assembly GCA_026261815.1). Lineage (NCBI taxonomy): Eukaryota > Metazoa > Chordata > Aves > Passeriformes > Monarchidae > Monarcha > Monarcha castaneiventris. The sequence continues at coordinate 9,035,313 of JAMPIT010000467.1, forward strand.
ACAGTGCTTAGGCAAACTAGAACTAAATGGGAAGTCACCCAGTCTCTCCTTTCCAAAATCAGAAAACTGCAATTTAACCAGCCTCTTCAGGCAGAAATTGTTTTTATCTGTGAAATTATATCTGTGTTTTAAAGACTAGACACCAAGATAAACAAACATGCTTTTCTTTCTTCTGTCTGTGGGTTTCTCAGGGTGTTGTACAAGCTGAAAACTAGCTATGGGGTCTGGTATATAAAGACAACGCAGCTGGAACACAAGCTGTCTGGAATGCTATTTATCGTAATACTCTTTCTTTAGCAGAATTGTTATTTGAAGACTAGCTGTAAACCCACAGATACTGAAATTTAAGAACAACTTGTGTTTACACCTGTTACTGATAAAGCAGATCCATGTTGTTTGTGTTTTCAGCCTAGGTTCTAATCATAAAGCAAATCTACTGTGCATCTGAATTTACAGGTGAAAAGTTTGCTTGCTAAATGTGAAACTAGGTGGTGTCTTGTTGTGTAAAATAAAATGTCCCACTGCCCCTCACAAAGAAGAAAAAATGCTAAGGTAACATGAATTTGTTGTTGACTTCTTAGCCAAAAGCATCAGGGAAATCTGTAGCGATAAGTATGTTCACCTAGAAGCTCTGTATGTAAAGGGCAAAGCTGCAGAGATGACAACCTAGATGTTTTGAGATGAGTTTTGCTGCTGAAAAGCATAAAGAGTGTTAGGACTTGTTATATTTGCTCTGAAAAACAACTGGTGACACACTCTAAGGTCAACATGTAATATCTTTTCCATGCTCTTCTAAAAAGTCAGATTAATCCTTTCAGCAGTAACCTTTCTCACATTGAGTGCGTTTGCTTTCCTGCCTTTAAAATACATCTTCTCTATTTGTGATTCTGACAGCTTGTAGGATTACATTGTCCATATATCAATGTGGATGTGCCCTCTTTGTCATATTTTGAGTAAAAGAAGTATACTTTTACTTATGTTAAGATAATATAGTGTACAGCTGATATATAATCTTTTAGAAAAGCCTTTTTTTTTTTCTTTTTATATTTTTAAAGAACCTTCAGATGCTGTTTAACTATTCAAGCTCAATATAGTAATATTGAAACAGGATTTGGTGGGTTGAAGAAAAGATTGTCTCTTAATCTTCAGGTAGACACAAAGGAAACCAGGGAAATGTGAAATAGAAAAGTCCTTGTACTTTATGATAGCACATATGATATTGAGTAAACATATATCAAATGTTTCCCATATCCATTTTAGAAATGATCCAATAAAAATGGGTTCATTGCACTCATTGTCACTTACTTTATAGTAGATTACACTTTTCATTTTGAGGGCTTTCACATCATAGCACTAAAGCCATGTCTGTACACAAGCATGTTGTTCTTGAAATATGAATTTGAAAGAGATCTCCTGGGCCACTAAGTCCAGTATATTTACTATTTTAGGCACCTATACCATTATATAATCTGTTTAGTTTTCAAGTGATTATCAGAAAGATAAAAGAATAAATCTGTTTACCCAGCTAGTACAATACATTTTAAAAACACAATATGTTGTATTTATTTTTATTTAAAAATAAAATTTCCAAAGTGAGACATGGTTTAATTATCATTATTCTGAAGAGAATTGGTTTTCTGGTTCTGAACACTTAATTTTCTTTTTTTATTTAATTCTACCAGTAGAAGGAAAGAAGTGTGACTATATGGTGTGAATGATAAGAAATCATCTTTTTTTCTAAGCTAATTTTATAAAATATGTCCTACTTCCAACATACCACTGTTTGTCACCACTTTTATGAGGACTGAATGATATTACTGGCATTATTTTACAAAAAGATATTAAATACCTAAAAGAAAAGTAATTTCTCTAATTTTACCAAACGAGGTGATAAGATACCTAACTGGAACCAGCCACCCTGAAAACCAGTCGTGTTCTCCATCCTTTGGGCATGCTGCTTTCTTTCTATCTGCTTTGCTCAATGTCTTTTATTGAGTTCTATAGAAAGGTTTTCAGTCACATGAATGGCTTTTATTGTGGGGGGCTTAACAAACAAGGTTTACTGTGAGTCTTCCCACTCTCCAAGTATTTTTGAAGCTATTGATCAGCTACCACGAGATGCAGAAATAGGTGGATGTCAGCAGTCTATAAAGCCTTGTGGTAATGTAGGATTGGGCAGGACATACCTTATTCTGATTTCACAGTTTTGTGGGATTCTTCTCACTAAGTGACTGTTTTCCATCTTAGAATGAGTGAGCTTCTCCTTGATGCTTTTTCAAGCAAGCACTTACAAAACTTTACAAGCTTACAGACTTTTTCTCTTCATTTTCTCTGTACTTTTCATTAGGTCCAACCTGTGCTGCTTTATTTCCTCACCAGCAGTGACCTTGAAGTTTCAAAATTCTTTTACCTTTCAGTCCTTTGCTATATCTGAAGAGTGCTCTGTTATCTCTGCTTTCCTGGCTAATCAAGGTGAGAACTTTTAGTCTCTAAAATGGTTTCTTAGTTCCCTTGGGTATCCTAACAGCCAGTCTCTTCACCTGTTACCATCTGAACAAATTTCTCTCCAATATAGGTGGCCAGAATTATGTGCAATATTCTGGATGGAGGCTTTTACAACATCATTAGTAACTTGTATCACTACTGGAACTACCTTATCTTTTAGATCCTAGCAGTGCGTTGGATTTTTCATGATCACAGCAAATTAATTGCTTCTCATCATCCTCTCATTGAAAAATGCACATCAGGTCTTTCCCCTCTATTTTTTTCTAACTGATGAGACATCAGCATAGATCAGATAGTCTTGATATTAATCCCTATGTGTATGACCTTGTACTTTATGATAACACAGTCTACACAGAGCTTATTAATGCCTCATTTAGATCATAAGGACGGTTAATTAGCATATGCAGGCCCGGGTTTACTGGGGAGAGGGAGGAAAAGTGTCCCTGCTCCCATCTTCACTAGCACCATCTTATGCTGGGTGTTCTTTCACATCATTGGCCACGAGGCTGCACGATCCTCCTGCACAGACTGAGATCGTGTTAGCCCTCACGTTCCTACTTGCAGGGATGACTATACCTCTCCTGTCTTCAAGATGATAAGTTTGCTTTTTTTAATTTCAATTCTTTTCCTATGTTACAATGAGGATCATAGACCTTGGAGTAAGATAGTTTGTTCCCTGAGTCTCTTCAGACATGAGATGCACTCCAAGGCGCGAAGATTTTGTCGATCCTTAAGTATAGGAAAGGGTTTTGGAAAGACTGCTATGTATTTGGAGAAAAGCCAAGGAAAATTAGACTAAGCCTACATGATACCCTATGGTCAAAATGAACCAGTCACTTTTTCCTGATGAAATGTAGCTTTCTAATGGGCACCAAAGTGTTTTCAATTTCACTGGGTTTTAGCATTTGTTGAGCTTTCCCTGAGTGTTCATTAATCTAATTGTGAGGCAAATGCCAACTTCAGACTAAAGGTGACCTAAATGTCGCACCACTTTTAGCACTAAAATAAAGAGTGTTCAAGAATTAATGAGCATAGTGGCCACATTTCTCATGCATAGCAACTGGTGAATCTCAGCTCATGCCTCTTTGACAAAAAATGCCCTCAGTCAACCCTTTATTTCCTAGGCGAGTTGCTTCTCTTGCAGCTGTCAGATAGCTGGTTTTTATCAGTTTATAACAAACCACAGGGGCAGTGGATCACAGGAGTTGGGGCATTTGATTAGTTCTATACAATAAGAGACGTTTTCTTTCCTTCAACAAAATCTGTTGAGCTTTCCTTTCAGTGTTTTTTCCAAAATTACAGTATATACTTAACTTTCCCCTGAGATACTTGAGAATAGCAACCTGACTCCTTTCACTTCTCTTTTCAGATATAGTATTTCTATTTTCTTTCCTCTTTCATCTTGCTTTTTATCCTTTGTGAAATGGCAAAGGACAGCTCTATGACTAACAGGGTAGGAATAAAAAAAAGGGAGGAAAAGCCATTTTGAAGAGTGACATGAATTACCCAGTTAACAAGTCACAGATTTAGTGGGGATTATGTTAGAATAGTAATAACTATTAACCTTTTTTAACATGCCTATGGTATATATGAGAATTAGGAATTTGGGCTATACCTGCAATTACAAGAGAGAAACTTTGGCTGGAAAGAGCAGGGACCTTATCTCTTTAACTGAGTGTCTGAGCAGCCATTGCTGGGGGACAACAATAACCAGTGCTAGGTGGGTGCAGAGCTCTAGAGCAGCAGTTAGTAGGGACCTGAGCATTTACTCCAGAGATTTCACTCCTTAATGGTAATGATCATTTATCTCAGAGCCTGTTGTTTCATTGGTGAAGCAATCACAAGGCCCTTCAGCACTTCCACGCAGTCTTCCCTCTTCTTTACCACAGAATAACTTTATTGGGAGAAAACTTTGTCATCTTTCTCTGTGAACTCCAAGACACTACAGAGGCTTGGGCATAAGTGTAATTTTTTTAGTTCTTCTGTGAAATACAGGGATTTAGTCCTCAGTGAATTACTTATATTTAAGTTATTGGATTGATCACTTAGTGCTTGTGTAACATACAAGACCCAGTAATAACCAGGAATATGTCCTTCTGACACTAAACCTTGTGAAGCTCTACAATACATTGGGGCCCCGGATCACAGTAGTGGGCATCTGACATATGAGCCCTGGTTTCCTATGTATTTATTTCATATGTCCTGTGTCTCTGCACCACAGTTACTCCAGCTTCCCACACCTTCTGTAATCACCCTTGTCAGAGTACTTTTTCTGTCCTCCGATGTGTTATGGGCTAAACCAGAACTTTTTTTTGTCCGGTTACGAAGCACATATGTACAGATTGGCAAGCTGCCATGCATGCCCAGGTGGCCAAGCAAGCTCATGCATTTTTAATGTGTAAGGATTGAATTTGGTCTGTCTTTTCCTCAAATAAAAGAATAAATTTAGAAAAGCGGTGTTAATTAACCATCTAACCATTTGACACAAGTTTAGAAAATTTTCCTGGGTATTTCTATTTCTGATTAAAATTTGCCTTTAGGAAGAAAAATTATTAAAGCCAGATAAGTGGATAGCCAGCACAACAGAATAAACTGTTCTGGTTTAAGAGGCAAGGTTTATGCAAGGAGGTGGCATCCTATCCCCAGGACGTGGGGTATGGAGAAAGTCTAGAAGATACTACATGGTGAGGGTTTGAGGATGAGGAAATGAGGGCAAGGACCAAAAGGACTGATCTCTTGCATGAGTAAGGATGCAACTTTCTATTCTAGAGAGGAGAGGACTAGGAAAGAATGGTTTGGTCCAGAAGTGTCAATGACTTTGAGCTTGAGGACATCAGCAGGTCTTGAACTCTTTCTAATATATCTCACAGTTATAGTGTCCCTATGGTGTTTGCTGTCTCTCTTCTCTTAGCCCTCAGGCTGTGTGTGATGCAATTAAACAATTAATATTGGTTATTGCTAAAACTCTCACTCTTCTGTCATTCAGTGCAATCCAAATATGCTGACTTCACCTTTTGGTGTCCCTTTCCATGGTTTCATTAATTCTCCAAAACTCCTTTCACATCTTTGGAGAGTGTACAGTTGAATTTTAGGGCTTAAGAAAGGTGTTTTGCCATTGAAATTCTGTGTGCAGTGGCTGTCCCTTTTTCAGAAGAATCTCTGACAGGCAGCCATATTTGACAATTGTATGGCTTAATATGTAAAAGTCTTCTTATAACTGATTAAACTTCTAACTCTAATGCTGCCAAGTGATGTCAAATAAGAAAACAGTTTTTAACTTGTCTTGATGAATAATATTTGACATTATACTACCATTTTCTTCCACCTTCAGCCTGTCAGCAAAGAACTGTGGGGAAATCTAGCCATCTCATTTTAACTTTACTATCAATATAATCCATCTATTTTCCATTTATAATCCATTTATTTTCTATCAAATGCATATCATAGCATTTTGCAGTTGCTAAGGCAGTTATAGTACCTCAATGCGCTGACATTGCAATTAAATTTTAAAACAGCCTTTATTTGATCTCTCTTGAGGAGGAAGAATGTTGATGGTGGTGGATTGCAATGATACAGTGAAGAGTTAATCTAAGAAAAACATTTTTCTCAATCTCTTTTTTTTTTTCAAATCTCTGTGATTTCTCTGATAATATATAGGATCACATTATAAAAACCATTAAAACATGCAATAGAGACTGAATAGTATTTGGGTTTTATGCCACTGAGCGATAATAAAAAGTAAGAAATTTCAATAAATACATATACTCATAGATATCAAGAAATACAGTCTCATCAGTCTATGGTAATTTCAAGTAGCATGCTCTAACTTCTAAATTTAGGGCAATCTGACAAGGTCTCATGCTTTCATAGAATTTGGATACAACTTCCTCCCTACAAGTGCTTTGCTTAATAATTACCATATCATTACTGAAATGGCTGCCCTTTCAAGGTCTGTCTTTTTATTAATGTTCTTTTCTGGTAGCTGGCCATTTAAATTTGGCTAGGATGAGCTGTCATGCAGTGCAGTAAGTGGATATTGCAGTTTTCTCCCTCCCATCTATGCGATACTTTCCAGCTAAAGAGCACGTGAGAGTGAAAGGGATTCCTCCGCAATGAAAAATGAAATACTGGTGACAGAAGGATTTTCAATTTATCAGAGAAAAGGCATAATGAAATCCAGTAGCTGGAAGAGAAGGCAGAGACAGACTTATTAGAAATAGGGTGTGCAATGAAGGATAGCTGTCCATTGGAAAAGCATATTTAAAAATGTGGTGAGATCTATGGTACCTGGAATCTTTATATATAAAAATTGATGACTTTTTAAAATATACATTTTAACTTATTTTCATATGGGCCTCTTGTAGATTTATTTTTTATATAATATCCTCTGTTCTGTTCAGTAGATCAAAAAATAAGTGATAACAATAACTGTTTTCTCATTTCCCAGCTGATGAATATATGTTCTACTGCTTCTCGAAAATTTCACTTTTGAACAAAACGGAGAGGGAGTGGGGGTGGACTGTAGCTGCAGTGTGGTATGTCTTTATATTTTTAATCTTTTTTAATCCTATCTCTTTTTGATCCATTTTGCCTGCTGAGAAAGAGATAGAGGACACTTCATGCAGAAAAAAAAATTATATTGGGAAGAAAAAAACAAAAAGGTGATGACGTTTAAAATAAATTTTCATTTTGACATAGGCATGGAAAAAAACAAAATAGAACACCAAATCTGTAACTGTTTTAAGGAGTATTTTATTATATTCTTTTCATGATGAACCAGCAGAAACTAATCCTTACTTGTGATGGGTGGCTGACTGGGACCTCTTAAGTACCTAGTCCAGCAGCTTCAAAGAGAAGTGATAAATGTTCAATTATATCTACATCATGTCAGAAGGAAAGGTTTCCACTAAATATTCACACACCATTTGATGAGGGATGGAGATTGCTTTTCCTACCACTAGTTCAGGTTTTTTGTTGAAATAGCATTTTTGGAAGGAAGGGTTAATAAGGAGACAGGATGGGTTTTATCGGTGGTATTTTGTTTCCTTTTTTTTTTCATCATTTCACATGTCATTCCTCTAGTTGATTGTGGCTGTTTGAAGGATTGCTTTATACATACAAAATGAGTTATCTGAGTTTGTCTCTCCTTCTTTTTGTGTCTAGAGATCTGGTCAAGTCTTTTGCACTCATAGAAATTTCCCATTGATTTTGATCCACAGTCCATGATGGAAGGGAATGTCATGGGTCAATAATTTTCATGGCAATAATTTTCATGGTAAATTTAGAGATTGCTTCCAATAAGAGGTGTATCCATGTATGAATGAACCTGTGATCTTTACCCTTAAGTTTTGATAAGCGAACTCATCCATCAGACAAATAAGAGAGACTGCTGATGATACAGACCACCTACACTTTTTTTTAACTTAATGGCTTCATGTGCTGGGCAGACAAGGTTTTTATTTTCAATTCTCTTTGTCCCAGATATACATAGTATCACCATTAATATGTATCTGCACTTCTATAAAAGGTAACTCCAATGTCAAAATGACACATGTATTGATATAAATGCAACAAGCTGATAGAGGATATTTTTCCCCTTACTGAAGTGCTAATGCAAAATTTACAACGTGATTCTGTAAAAAAGGAGCATTTTGGTATTTGGAGTGGTGTGTCATGCTCCTCTCTCCCATAAAGAGACTGCAGATAAAGGACATATCTTTAATTGCAGCTTGAGATAACACTTTTCAAGTGCTAGGTACAGGGCAGCCAGGCTAACATGGAGCTAATAGCAGGTGGCTGAACCAGCTGGAGTAGAACTGCCACCTGCTGCAACATCCACCATTAATTAACTAACTCATCATTAATCGCACGGCCTTCTAACTGAGATCATGTGGAATATCTGTATACTATCTAATGAAATCTATGCTTCGGAATGATAAATCTGAACTCTCAGTGAGGGCTGTTTATGACTGAGTGCTGAAGACCCTGGATGTGTGTTGAGAGAAGCCAGAATCCCAGAAACGCAGAGTTCACAGAGCCAGATCTCAAGTTGTTTGTTTGGGCACAGTCCCAAATCAGCTGCCCTTTGGGGTCAGGGGGGCAACATCAGTTTTGGCTTGCTGAGAATCCCAATCTGGAGGCCTGTGCTGAATGCAGCAGCTATGGATGATCTGCTTCTCCTCAGTCAGAAGGTGATTATCCATCACAAAAGGACCTCAGTGCTCTGTAGTTCGTTACTGTAAATACTAATCAATAGCAACTCTATTGTTAGCAACCCAGAAACTTCTGCTCTCTTGGCTTCTGTCAGATGGTGACTGGTTGTTTTTTTCCTGTACCAGCTACTTAGGGTACACCTCCTTATGTAATGAGTGTCAGTCGTTTTGAAGAGCCACATGGGTCAAACAAGCCTGGGTTGAAGTATCAGCAACAAGCATGGCTTTGAAGCTGCAAAATAACATTTTGAAATTAGTTTAGGAGATCTTGCTAATTTCTAATACAACTCCTTAAATCCAACCTAAAAAATATGTTGGTTATTCCTTAAATATTTGTTGATAGAAGGACTGGGAAGGTCTTCAGAAATCCAGCTCCTGAAGCAGCACTAGTAGTGACTGATGAAAGAATGTCTAATGATTTTACCTTGCCATAAAGGAAAATTTTTTGCACTTTGAGTAAGTCCAGTCAGTGTTCACCTCCTGTATGAGCAGCTGAGATTTCTTCTGTGCAGCACTCATGAAAGAGAAATCCAGAGGATGGAAATTTTCTCCTTTGTGTCTATTTAGGCATTGAAATCTTAACAGATACAGCTGAAAGTTGGAAACTACTCAAGTAAACTATCAGTGTAACCGAGTGTGTTTGGATGTTTTAAGACAATATTTCTTTTTTACATTGGGTCTGCATGATGTAAAGTCAGCATTTTCGGGTCCAGTTCTACTGCCTATGTAAATCAAGTTCAAGTGGGAAGTTATTCCTAGGGGCACTTAATGCAAGTTTTCTGCTTGGCAATTTCCACGATCTTGTTTGGCTCACCATCAAAAGCAGACATTGTGGTTTCACTGGAATAAATAATATAGCAAGCCTGACCAGCTTGGGGAAATGGCAGGTTTCTGCATTTCAGGTTAATGTCAAGCCAGTAATTCATTCTGATTCTTATCTGCTGTTCTTTCCATGATGCCAAAATACCAGTTCCTAGGCTGATATATTCATATTCTAATTTTCCAGTAATTAGTGTCCTTCTGAAAATGGGTTCTTTTTTCTTTATTTTCAATCACAGTGTTTAATTAAAATTCAGAATGGAAATGCTGCATTATATTTATGGATTGAAGAGTGTGTGGGAGACAATTATTATGATTTTAAAGTACAACTTGCTTAGAAATTAAAAAGATAGGTGTTCTGAATTTGATTAATTCTTTGAGTTTGAAATGCAGATTATTATAAATATGTAAATAACTTGAGAATTAAATGAATGTATTTTTCAATTTTTGTCATTAAAGACAGAAGAAAAATGAAGCCCAGTTGTTAAATGTAATTATTTTTTTAAATTAAAAAGAAAGTACTAAACAATTGCAAAAAGCAAAAATTGCAAAAGAAGTTGAGTAGGAAAACCTCACAAATCCAAGTCATAGAGAAATCCTACATGAAAGATAGGAATTTTATTCTTATGTTTATTTAAAAGGTCTTTAAATCTACAGAGCCAAGGACAGTGCTGCTCACTGCAGAAATGAAGAGAGAAGAAAAGCACTTGTTTTGATGCAGAGCATTTTAATGCACATTTCTACACCTTGTAGTTCTGATCTCAGTTAAGCTGACAAGGAAGATACTGAGGTTGTTCAAAGCCCTTAATATGTGGCAAAAGAACAAGATAATTATTCTGATTTGAAAATGGGATAGGTGTTCAGACAAAAAGTGGTGTTTCATATAAAATGGTCCTTTCTCATTCTCACTAAAAATGGACTTGTGTGTGTTTCTGTTTCAGGAATGCGCAGCTTTTTTTTTGAACAGCAGCAGTAACAATACTATTAAAATGTTTAACAGGAGATGGAGCCTGACCACTGCTGTGGGTTTGGAGTATTTTTGTTTGTTTTAAAATCAGTGCCTTTTTCATAAGAAAAAAAATTATTAAAAAGTGGAATGTGTAGCATGGCATTAAGTTGTTTTCTGTGCTCAGGCTTGAACGACACGATGTGGTCATCAATAGGAGCTTAGTGGAGATACCTTTGAGAGAAGTAATTTTTGTTCTTGTACTACAGTGCCCTGGTATTTCCATAGTGAAATCATTTGAGATCTAAATGGTTTTAAAAACTGATGGAAAAAATAATGCTAATCCCAATTTGGATTTTTTTCTGAATGTTAGAATAATAGCAGAACAGGCAATCCCTTTTGGGAACCATTGCATATCTGAACTCACCAAGATATATATTTTAAACTCAAAAAATACCCCACCCCAAAATAAGCACCTCAAATGGAATAACAGGGTCCTTTGATTATATGGTTTTGTGGTATTCAACTTCACACGGTCCATGATTAGGTCCAAGACCGCCTTTTATTCTCAACATGGCCAAACATTGCTATTTTGTTTTCAGGTTTCCATACATTATGCCACTTTTTGTAGCTGTAATTCAAAATCCAGCCTTGGATCATGCCATGTTATGGCATCTCCCACCTTTCACAGGAAAAGGATTTATTTCCCTGGAAAATAAGTATTTTCAGCTTTCTAGGTGATATAACCTTCACACTGATGCTTCTCTAAAATTGAGGAGTAAATATTCCAGGACATGATTTGAAGATCTTTATGGCTGAGGTTGCTTCTATCTAAAAGAAATCTCCTTCGTTTCTTCTTGAAGATCCACATAGCACCTAGGAAGTGGCAGTCTTAGAGTAAATTGTGTTTTGTTGTAAAAATGTACTGCATCACATCTGTGCAAAGGGCTCCCTTTTATTATCATTCAGACTTGTCTGTTGCTCCTCTCCTTTAAAACACTTTCAACTCTGTACTTCTCAGCAACATGATTAGGCATATATTATTATGTGAAAAATGTTAATAGAAAAATAAAGGTTGTTTAGACGACATAGGACTAATTTATTCCATTAATTAGAGTGAAATTTTATGCAGTTATTCAAAATAAGTAGACATGCAAGTTATTCAATCACTTAATAAATTACCATAAAGTCTACTCTAAATCTAATATCTTTCAATTCCTCTAAGATGAACATTCTGATATCAATGACTTAATCCTCTAATAAATTCCACACAGGCAACTTCACTTTGGCATAAACACAAACAGTAATAGAGTTAATAGGAAGTGTCTTTCTATACCAATTAAATTTGACCTTGAGGACCAGAAAGTCAACTGATATGATGTGGTGTATACTCTTTTTAGGATATTTCATAGTACTAAATCCTATGATGATGTAAATGGAATCCACAGAGAAATAATATTTTATCTTTCTAAAACCAGGCTGATATATGATTAGTTCCACAAACCTTCCTAAAACTAGTTTAAAAGTTTTCATTCAGGACTTTTGTTTTGACAGAAAAGGACATAAGGTACCTCGGTTAGATATATTTCTCAAATTATTTTCCATTAAAAATGAGATCTTCGTAATATGTATTTTCAAAAATCTCCATTATCATGATTTTTAAAAAATAATTTATTTTGTTTCTGCATAAATTACTTATTTTGATCTCTAAATTAGAAAATGATATTTCATTCTCTTCTATATAGCAGCTTCCTCTAATAGTTTTATATACAATAATAGAGGGCTTCAACTATTGTAGTCATTAAACATCTATTGCTGTATCATGTCATGAAATTGTACGTCAGCAGTATATGTTATGAAATGAATGGAAAAGTAATTCCATGTAGGAGGTATTTTTAAATTATTTCCTCTTTGAAATATCACATATTAGCAGCCAACTTTTAACAAACCAGGTTTTTCCACAAGTTCCTGAGATGTTATTTTCGTTCTTGGCAATTTGACATGAAAATAAAAGTTTGAAACATTGAGATTTTCAGGAGAAGGTAGGGTTTGGTTATGTTTTGTTTTCTTATCCTCTGATCTTTCTGCAAAGCAGCTTTATAATCTCACAAATTCGGTTTGGTTGTCAGTGTGAATAAAATCATTTAAAGGTTAAATTAAGTGTTTTACGCTGTTTAAATCTTGTGTTTAGGTAGTGAGTGGCTGCTGGTTCCTGTGAGAATGATGCCTATTCATTTTTCTCTCAAAGAGCAGCTCTTGTTTAGCACAGGCGATGGCTTTATCAAACCCAGAATATCAATGAATAAATGGGCTTTTCCAGAGCCTTCTGAGTTCAGGTTTTCTCAGCTTCCTCTCTTTCCTGGATGGCTACAAGTACCTGTCTGATTTCTCCTGACTGAGTCTGAGACTTGAGCATCTGTCCAAGAATTAAGTGGAAAAAGTCTTTAATGTATTACTGAAACATCAAGTAATAAGCATGTGGCACAACACCATAGTCTGGTGTTAAATGTGGGTCCAGCTGTTTGGTAAGTGAAAGCACTTTAGCTCTTGCCAGCTTATTAGTGCCAGCTGATTGCTTTCCAGGTTCAAACCCCACAAGCACTCAGTGAGGAAAGCAAGGACTAAAGCAACAGCTGGATTTAAACCTGTATGCTGCAGACTAGATATATTTTTATGCTGCATGCCTTCATAGCAGTGGGAAAATAGTCAGCAATAGTGGTAGTTAATATACATTCTTCTCATAGTTTTGAAATATGTTTTAATAATCAATATTATTTCAATATTTTCACATGATATTTTTGCAATAATAATATCGTATTTTTCCCTTACTTGTCAAAATGAGTTGTTCTTATATATTTTATGGATGTGGCATCCTATTAAAGATGAATAATTATTTAGAAATACTCTTATATAGTATCTTCTCTTGTGCTAATTTAATCAGAAAAACTGATTCTGACTAAATCTGAGCTCTTCAGAGAAAATAACATTTCCTGAAAAAATTGGATTCAGCAGCTGGTATCATTTGTGTTGTTATTAATGTTTCACTGGACTAGTATTATCTGTAAAGTAATAAGGTCTTGTCTGTGAATCAATACTGAGGATAGTCTTTGAGAACAAGTAAACCTGTTCGTTTTAAAGTGTATTACTAACCTGAACTAAGATTTTGAAATAATACTATCAAAAAGAATTAAAGCCATTTTAAATTTGTTTAACATAATTCTCTTCGGAAGACAACAGAATTAAATTTTGTTGAATTCAGGCTTCTCTATTTATTCAACCTGGGCAGGCCTGTCCAGAGCAGGTCTCCAGTGACAATGCTTGTTAGATAATCTGTGATTTAAATAGGCAAAGCAAAATTCAGAGCTAGGGCAACCTGCCCTGTGGGTGCTAAAGGCCAGGGTGCTCTTTGTCCTCCCTGTCCAACCCTCCCAGGATGGAGCTGTCTGTCCACACTGGTGTGCTGTTACCTTCAACTGTGGCTCCAGCCATGGAAAACACATGGAGGGAGGTGACCTTCCCAGCAGGACTGTAAAGCTTTCCTTTATCTGTGTGCTTGGATGACAACCATATACATAACTCTTTCCTATAAATTGTGAGAGCGGTGGATTTAGGTACTCCCTCGAATTCACCTAATAAATCAATGAAAGCAGGTTTCCAAGACTCGTGCTCCCTGCTCTAAAAACAGGTTGAACACTGGTAAAATAGTTAAGTGTAGATGCTCTGTATGAAAGGGGAGATGGAAACGAAACGTATGTGACTGAAAAGGATGGCAAGTGGGGTCTCAGCCTGTGCTGGGGGTGGTGGATAACAGACAGAGACAGATGAGAAACAGCAAAGCTGTGGATGTTCTTCCTGGCCAGCATAAATAGCTGGGGAGTCGTGTACTGAGGGCAGCCAGAGGAGATGCAGTGATAGGAGTGAGTGATAGATGCACCACCAACCCCACTGAAACAGCAGTAGAAATTTCACAGGATTTCAGAGCTAGAGACAAAAGATTTTTGAACTTTTTTTTTGTAGAAAGAATAATTTCTGAAATATCTGTATATATATATATATATATATATATATATATATATATATACACACAAATATATACGCATGTATATATATATATATATATATATATATATATAAGTATAATCCCCTATATTTTCTTCTGGAACTTTGAAGTTGGTTTCAAACAGTAATACCAGAGCTCAATTTTTTTTTTTTTTTTTTCATTTCCCCTCAGCTTTCCTCTCCTCAGAGAAAAAAAAAAGGGAGCAGGAAGATACTAAGATTATGAGTGGTGAAGGGAGTCCTTTTCCCAAAGCAATTTTTTAAAAGCTACAAAAAAATGCTAATAGTGTTGAAGTTTGATATTTATTCTAGGAGAGAAAAGCCTCCAAATAATAAGAACAGCAGGGAGTTAATTCCACTCTAATTCAAATAGGAATGGATAAATAAATAAGTCACAATGACAGCGTTTTAGCTATTGGAAGAAACTACCAGAGGAAATTGTAGGTTTTGTAGATTTTGAGTCTGCAGACAAGGTTTGTTAACAGGGTCTTTGATGATCTGTCCTATAAGCCCTTATTGTTTTGAAATAATTGAGTTTCATATTGTTCTGAAAGTAGAAAATTTTGGAAAGGAATGTGTCAGGTGCAATCAAAACCACCTTGGCAGCAGGAAGAAAGTGATCAGGCAGCAATCAGGAATGTTCTTTGTGAATTCTTTGCGAGCTAAAACAGTGTCCCAGCCTCTGTCCACAAATTTCTTGGACAGAAAATTCTGTGGGTGGAGGCAGAGGAGGGTAAATGCCAGACAGAAACAGAGAGGGGTGGGGAAAGGGAAGGCAGGCTGGATGGATGCAGGGCAGGAGAGATTCAGGAGGAAGAGATGCTGTATGCACACCTCTAGAAAACTGGCAGGGAAACAGCCTGGCAATCATACAGGAGGCTGCACTACTGTGAGGCGTGTGCTGATATTTAATTTTTCAACGTCTGTGTTGTTTTTTTGTTTCTTACCAAAGCTGGCAACCTTCCTTCAAGTAAAGACTGGATGTCTGTTGTAAAAAATGAGTTTTAGTTAAACATCAGTGTCCTTTTTTTTCTTTTTCAGCTCACTGAAGGTAACACAGTAAAAGGTAACATCTGGCATGTTAGATGGGAAGGAAAACTTGATGAACTAATGATCCCTTCTAGCCTCAAATCTATGAATCTATTACTGGCTTGACTTACCAAGATTAAGTGTTTGTTTGCCTTTCCCTTCTCTTGCACAGCAAGAGCAGCAAGGGGAATATTCATTGTGTTCGGACTGCTGAGGAAAAAGTGATATAGAATTACAGTCTTAGTTATCTTTTAATTTGCTTCATCCCAGATTTTTTTTGGGGCAGTGTCTTACTATAATTACAATTAATGCCGATCTGAATAAAAAATGCATAGCTGCAACTAAAATTCAGAAAACTGTAGCAGCAAAAGCATGTCAAGTGATTAATGCATGTGTGGGATTTAGGATGGCACATTTTTATAACCTGTCTAGGAAGCACTGACACTGGTGGATAGCAAACTCTCAAAGAGCAGTAGAAGATGATTACAGATAGGGTCGCCATTGGTTACAATGATGGAAGTACCTGATTAATGACTTGCAACAGTAAAGAAAGACCAGAGATTAAAGCTGGCAAGGCAGTCAGCCTGTGCTGATGGAAGACAGATGGTTTCAGAAGAGGAGATGATTTTTGTGACCCAAGAAAATATGTGAGTGAATACGTATGATAGCAAAACCATATATAATTAGATTTTTAGTGTTATTGAGTGATCTGTGTCACTACTGTGGACCTAATGAAAGATCAATGAAGGTAACACAAATAAATGTAACTTATTTAAGAAACTGCACTTTCTGAAAGTTAAGTTGGTACCCTGTATGAATCAAATGTTCACATGATGGAAATCAGTGTAGTTCAGTGGGGTAATGTTCACTCATCTGTCCAAGGCTTCAGGACTCCTTTAGCATTGACATCCTGTTTTGGTACCCTCCACATGAAATCAGCATCCACTAAGTAAGATAAGCAGGTCTCTGAGGGAATTGTGAAGCATTATTAATATCAACACCACAACAACTTTTACCTACTTTGTGATTTCGTCATCAAAGACTGCAATATTCACCAGATTTGCTTAGCACCTACTCTAAACAAGAAAATCCCTCTCTGCTTGTTGCTTATTCAAGAAGGCTCAAGTTTTGTCTTCATGTCAGTAAATGTTTATGCTTCCCTGACCAAGACCCTAAAGAGTTTCAAGAACTTCCCTGCTCTGAGGAGTTGCTGATCTATCATGAATGACATCTTTCTTAGACTAATCATGTTCATTATTTCCATTGTATCTAACTGGAAACATATGCCTACGGAAAAAAATTGTGCAATTCCTGCTCTGATTCCAAGTTGTTTATGGCATTCTTTATTTTTGCTACAGATTTTGGATAGGTGATTGGTAAGCTCCATTCATCCTTGAAAAAGTAGCTTGTGCATTTCAGTGCAAGAGCCACAAGGGCATGATAGCTTTGCTAGGAAGGCAATGTGTCAGGGACAATCTTGTCAATTATCCTACAGTCTTTACTCTCTCAGTATCAAAAAAAATTATTGAGGAAGTGGTGAAACTTGAACAGCCCAAGAGTCCTTTGGCTTCTCTAGACCTGATTTTAGCTAAGATAAATTATCGACCATGTGCCAGACATGCCTTGTGGTAATGACAGAAGATAAAAACCAAGACTGTGATTTCTGCTTGCGCCTTCAACCCTTCACAGTGGTAACAAAGCTCTCTATGTCAATGGGAGATTCCGTTTTGTAAAATGTGTAAAACAATTCCATTTTTTGTATGAATCCTGAAATCACTGGAAGCCCATTTTGTTGGAAAACAAAGATCAGCATTGCTGAAGGGTTTTCTGGAATCCAGACTGAGCATGGCTTTTGATTTACTTTCATTTTTTACTTTCCTTTTCTTTTAACTATTGACACTTGCTCTGTGGGGTCATTATTACTTTGCTGTGCCTAAGGAATTTGATATATCAAACCATAGTAATTATCTCTGGTCATCTCCTGCTGAATGTGTGCATGCTTAATATCTCTTTGTAACCTCTGGTGTTTGAATAAGGGTTATTTGGTTTCCCATATGACCTAAAAATTTATTGCATTTCCAAATACTTTTAACTCATACAGACAGAAATAGTTAACTAGTAAAACTTACATTGTTATTTTAATAGTAGAGGTCTTTAGAGGTGGAAAAAACAAAACATAGATATAATTGTAAAAGCAGTGACAACTCTAAGGTTAAAGCGAGCAGATTACATCAAAAGGAGGGTGTTGAACTCTCTGTTTTGGATACAAAACCAGACATACTTTTACCACTTCATGCACTTTTTCCATTTACCAGAGCCCATGTACCATCTTGAGTAAAAGCATGGTTAAGTGGGTTAATGGGTGGGAGACCAGCTACAGGTATGAAAAGTGCTACTTGCTTTAAGTGATAGATCAAAAATTATAGTTGGTACACACCTACAATTTACTTTATTTTGAGAATCAGGAAAAGGAGGCATTGCAGGAGAGAATGGTGAAAGCAGTATAATGTTCAGTATTAAATTATGTGCATTCAATTGATACAGAGAAGTCGAAGAAATGCGTTGGCTCATGTTAAAAGAAGTAGTTCCATTCTGCTACTGAAAATGTATTGATGTGTCTGTGCTTTGAGACAAAACCAGGGATGTGCTTTTAGAACTCTCTGTGATATTGGTTCACATATGTTCCATAATTCCTTAGATCTTTAGCAAATAAATCCCACAAAGAGAGTGTGTTCCAGTCCAAGGAGCACAAGTGCTGCAGCCCCCAGGGATGCAAGACCAGGGTGAACGTGGCCTTGGGGACACTGGATGAAGAACAGACTCTCTTCAGCACTCTGTAGTGCAAATTTCAGAGGGTTACGAAACAGGCCAGGAGGATTTTGGTGCAGAGGAAGAAAGTGGCAAGATCAGGGTTTGAGGTTAACAGCATGGGTTTGAAGAAGGGATGTCTGAGATTCATTATTATAATCGTCTGTTTTCTGCTTTGAAAATTCACCCAAGATTTAGATTTCCATTTGTCCAAAGCCCCTGCACACCTATCAATGCATCATCTGCCCCCAGTACTTCTGTTGGATGTTGACAGTTCTCCAAGCATATGCAAAGCAATTGTGTGTATGTCTGGCAATTCATGAAAGTGTGGGAGATTTGCCTTCATGTGAACTCTTCTATTGATTAATGTAGTTGTAATCAATCTGATCTTTCTGAAGATCATTATGTTACTTTAAGTGTGTAGCTCATATTTCTATCCAGGAAATTCAGAGCAGGCACAACTTCCAAAGAAGAGAGTACTTCATAGCTCATCTTGTCTTAAGTTTTTCAAGAGCATTGGACTAGTTTGAAAGCAAACCAGTGAGAGACTCGAAATCAGAATAGCAATTTAATAGGAAAATTAAAATTAAATGGTGGCTGCAGTCCTTTTGAGGTGATAGATGTGGTTCTGTTGAAGCCATGATCCTGTAGAAGGGCCTGGCCTTCCTCTGAAGGTCCATTGGTGGTCATGTAGCTCTTGTCCTCTGGGAATCCAGTAGGTAAAGGGCTGAGTGCGGTGTTCCAAACCTCAGGTTATATCCAGGTAGGAATGTTTGGTTCCTCCCCCTGGGCAGAGCATCTCACAATGGGATGATGTAATTTTATGAGTCATGCAGTGAGGCTTGATAGCCCATCAACAGAACAACATCCCTCAGAGGGAGTTATCAGATAAAGAGCACTGCCCCACCTGGTTTTAACAGATGGTGATGGAATACATACTTTTGGTTACATCTTACATTGTAATCTAAGACAAGTGTTCAAACTCTAACAAACATCCTGCAGGAAGAAGCCCAACAATTCATGTTCATAGTCTGCCATAAATCACAAATGCAGTGAGACCGTTAGCTTCTGATGGAAAGGGCATTACATGGTCTGCCATCAGAAAGGATTTTCTGTAGTTATCTACACTGAATTGTGCTTCAGATGGGAATGTTTTGTTTGATCTGATTCTGAGCTTCTCTGAGTAGGTGATTTTATAGAGCTCCTCCAACCTATATATGAAAGGAAGTCTTAAATGAGACATTGGAGGAGACGATTTCATTTAAAAAAAAACCAACCAAACAAGCAAAACAATCTGAAGGCACCAAGACCATAATTGTCCTGGGCTGCAATGTATTCTATTACCATCCTCATGAGCTGTTGAAACCAGGTAGGGCAGTGTTTCTTTGCCTCCTCCCTCCGGACTGTCTTTCTGTTAATGGCCCATCAATGCCTTGCCTCATGACGCATCATCCCATTGAGAGATGCCCCACCCAGAGGGAGGAACCAAGCGTTCCATCCTGGATATAATCTGAGATTCCGAACACCACAGACAACCCTTTCCACCGGATTCTCAGAGGACAGGAGCTACATAGCCACTGCTAGACCTTCTGAGGAAGAGCAGACCCTTCTACTGGACCACCACTTCAACAGAACCACATCTACCTTCAGGAGGACTGCAGCCACCATTCTATTGGACTGCTACCGCCACCCTGACTAACAAGGTGTCGGGTTGTATCCTGACTCTGTCAGTCTGAACCAGTGTTTTCTGCCTTTATTTTTTTAAATTTCCCTATTAAATTGTTATTCTGACTTGGTGCCTCCCATTGGTTTGTTTTCAAACTAGTACAATAATGTATGTCAGAACCTTGAGCCATTTGCTTTTAGAGGCTCTCTGCCTGTCCTAAAGTCTCAGGTGAGCTATATATACTTTATTGCAGCTCAGGACATTAGTAGCTATTTCATCAGCAGGTTTTATGCTAAAGCTTTTGAGAATGTTTCATATTTGTTCAGATTCCTTTCTTGTCTCTCACACTAGGGAATGATACAAAGGTTTATTTTGTTTGGTTTGGGGTGTTTTTTGTTGCTGTTTGGTTTTGTTTGTTTGTTTTGTAAAACAGCACCACACTAATCCAGCAGTTAATTTTTATCTAACCAAGAATAATATCTAAAAATTAGCCAGTAAAACCAGGTCCAAAACACTTAGAGGTATCCTTTGAAGCCTAGCTGCATACTTGTCTCCATTTAACTCCTTTTTCTCATTTGATGTGCTTATAAGTGTAGTGGTTTTAGGTCAAATTATGCATTACTCACTGATTGTGTAATTACTCACCAGTATTGTGTAATATATTGCAAAGAGAGTAATATTATTTTGGTCAGAATAGCAGGCAGAAGTGAAAGATGCTATCTGTCCTACCGAGTTACCCAGCTGAAAGAATCTCTCCAGCTTAACCTGTCTTTTTCTTTTTACAAATTATATCAGTTGATGTCTGCAAGATTGTTGTACTCCCTGGTGCTAGTGCCTACCTCTGAAAATTTCACCAAGCAGAATTTACAGTCTTCCAGAGAGAGATAAGACCAGCCATCACTGCAATCTTTAGATTATGGTTTTAGTTGTTAGAAATTTAAGGTTGTTGGTCCTTTGCCAACCAACACATTAGCACAAAGTTTATGCATTAGGTGTTTGCAGCAGAACAATTCAGACTTGAAATGTATAGATCTTCCAAGAGGAAGTTTCCTTGATATTTATGTTACTAACCTTTGCAATTTTGTTTTGCTCTTTGAGAGAGTGTAGTCTCTATAAATAACAGAGGTAAAGTTCTAGGCTTGTAATCAGTCAGCTGTTATTTAAAGGAATTGAAAAGTGCTGGTTTCAAATTCAGACCCAAAATAAGTGTCAGTGTCTGACAAAGCTGCAAGATTTCCCGCAAAACAAGATTTAGTGTCTTTATTTAAGGCAGCAATTTCTGGAAAACTCTAGACACAACTGAGCTTAAAAGACCACAGTGAATTTGTTGATGAGTTGCAATATTCTCAAGGACCTGTTTCTCTTCTGACTGTGAGTCTATTTGGGCATATCTACAGAACCTTTCAAATAATGTCATTGACATGGGAAAAGTGCTAATTTGACCTTTTATTTTATTGAGAGGTATTTCTGACATATCAGTGAAAATGGAATAAGCTTTTTCAGTTTAATACAGGCAGATTCATACAGCTGGGTAATAGCTGAGGCCAGTGCAAAGCTTTTGCAGATAGCTGAGCACTGGAGACACTGTAGCTGGAATCACGTCATGAATGAAACAGAAGAAACTATTAATGCAGTTTATACAGAGGTTTTCATTTCCTCCTTCTTAAACTAAGGGCTTCAATATGGCCTTAAAAGAGGATTTTGTACACATGTAGCAACTGCTGCATAATTTTTTCAGTGGTATTCTTTCCAATCAAACAAAACTCCTTTTTGTGAAGCAATCAAGAGAGAAAACCTCATCATCAACCACTTGGGTGTCTCTGATGCCCTGACACTCTGCTTTCTTCTTTTGATCAGATTTGAGGATGTTTATAAGGCACGAGTTTGACCCACAGAAGAATGACTGAAGTTAATTCTACTTTTCCACAACTTCTGGCTCTCACCAGAAATGCTTTGCCTCTAATTGCTGCTTTTGCTTGCAGGCAAAACATAGGAAACCTGTTTCTGTGAGGAAATCAGAACATGTGGTATGCATCTAATGGAAAAAAAAATTAAAAGTCTTGTTCAGTTTTATGCATTATATTTCTGTTAAAAGTCTTTTGAAAAAGCAGATTGCTGGAAATTAAGACTCTTTGACTCTACATTAATAACATACTGGCAAAAATGCAGATGGTTAATTAAATTACCATGGTAATGGTAATTTAATGGTAATTAAATTACAGTGGAGTGATTTAGGTAGGGATGTGCCAGTGGAGGTTACTGTCCATGCTTCAGCTCAGACACAACTAACTATGCCCAGTTACTCAGGGCTTTGTCCATGTGAGTTTTGAATATCTAAAGGAATAGTGTCTTTGACTTAATGACAGACATTGGGTTTGATTCTCCTTTGCCTTTTGCCTCTTGCAGTTCTCAGTGCCTGAGCAAAGTGGACTATGGAATACTTCAGGACTGAAAGGCATTTTGTACATGCACTTTGCAGAGGCCTTAAAATCTGCAGTTAATCAAATCTTCCCTCAGCCTTAAAGTTTAGAGACATCTATGGCATTTGACCACTCTAAGCTCCCCAGGGTAGGCATGGACTATGGAGCTCCTGTTCATCTTGAAAAATGCTTCTCTTTTTCTTTTCTTTTTTTTTTTTTTAATTCTTCTTTGAGGAGGTAGTGGCCTCTTGACCTGAAAATATCTTCCACTTCCATTTTAAGACCTATAATCTTTCTTCCAAGAAGCCTAGCTGTAAGACATCTGCTTTCTCTGATAAAGGATCTACCATTTATTTCATTACACAGCTGCTCTGTCCTGAAGGTTTGTAATCATCCTGGTGATGTCAATGCAAATTCCCTCTGAAAGTCTCAAATTGTAGAGATTTGTGGTAAGCAGAGACAAGCTGAAATAGTGATCACACTAAAACAGGGTATATTGCACTGTGGTTCAGGCTTATCAGAAAGCATTTTTGCTGGTTTTAGAGCAATGCTGTAAGACAGTTAATCCATTGGGAAGATGTTAGTTTTCTCTTTGATTCTTGTAAGAATTAAAGGTGCTAAGCACCTTCCAAGATGAAGTCTTTAGAAAATTAGCACTCAATTTGCTCTTATAATGAGCCACCCTTGTTCATTTTGGAGAAAACACTTGGGTTTCTCATTTTATGCATACAAAGAGTCATGATAGTTGGTTTAAGGGATGTCTATATAATATAACATTATATTTCCACTTAGATTTAAATTAAGATATATTAAAGGAAAATTCACCATCTAAAAAAGACACATTGGGAGAATCTAGTCACACATTTTGAATGAAAAATATTTTACTCATGCTTCCTTTTTTGAAATAAAATTAACATTTCACGTGTTGTTTCTGGAGATGTGGTTCAGCAGCATCCCAGTTTCTCCTCTGTCAAATATTTGCATGACTATTTTCCTTGACTCTTGCTGCTGGTCCATATATAGCGTGTGCCCTAAAGCAGTGGACTGTGAGGACTGGGGGATCCTACAGCCTGCTTCTGGCAGTCACTTCCCTCCTGCTGCTCCTGTCTGCCCCTCCATGCCCCTTCCCAAAACTGGTTTGTTTATATTTAGGGATGGCATCGGTTTTTGTAGCTCTGCTATGAATCAGTATTTCACAATTTCACCTACAGTGCTGATCCTCAAAGAAATGTCAGGGAGGTGGAGTGTGCATTTTGGAGCTACTGAAGATGGAGTGAATCCAAACTTTCAGAACTTTCAGAGAGAGAAAATATTTATTGGGTAGCTTACATTTGTTTCAGTCAATTACATGCATTCAAGCAAGAGGGAAAATTTGCTGCAGCATGGATACGCCCTGCTGAGAGAATCTTAGAGGTTTTGAGATCCAGGCTTCCTCTTTTATCTGTACCTAGAAGTCCACCCCCTCCACTACCACTGTTGCTGTCAGAGATGGGCTCAGTGGAGTCCTGGAGGGCAGAGCACTACAGCCTGCTGCCACTGTCAGCATAACCTGATGTTCCCAGGTTGTCTCTCCTCCATGTACTCAGACATGCTTGACCTTACTTTGTAAACATAATATGGCAAAAGTCATTAGGATAATGTTGCAGGCTGAAAAAAAATGAATATGTGCAGTACTTCATGCTGTCATTTTTTATTACCTCAAATGTCAGGTCAGTCTTCATTACATACAGGACTAAGTGCATCCTTTCTTGCCTTCCTTAGTGGTATTTTCTCCCAGCCTCTCTTTGTTCTATATTTCTCATCTCCTGGTTCTCAGCAGCTTTCAGCATGGTTGGTATTCCCCTCATTTTATGTAGTTTAGCAGGAGAAATATATGAGCCACTATTCCCAGCTTTATTGTGCTTAAACCTGTGTCCGTATTGCAGCAATGACTAGAGAAGTTCTGTGATATTTCTAATATGATGAATCAAACCAAAATTTTTTTTGCCGGTTCCCCAATTACTCTGTCTCTGATGATTCAGCCTAAAAAAGGACAAAGGATGCATCTTTGCATCTTCTATTTCAACAGTTTCTCTACATTGATTTGCTAAGTTTTTGTATCCTATATTTCAGTAATTATTTCTCCTGGTTTGTTCTCTTATATTTTATTGGTATCTCCAGTCTTCTAACCACTTTGGGATGAATAAAGCAATTCGCAAATGCAATTAGAGATAAAACATATGCAATGAAATAAAGACATCATAAAACATTTAAGTAAATCCTAGTGGTCTTGTGACTGGAGCCATGGGACAATATTAGAAGCTTGTTTCTTCTTCAAAAATCTGCAGCCTGAGCTGCAAAACTATTTCTTTGAAGATAAATGCTTCTGTGCTGCAATGCTGAAGCTCAGGACAGTGGGATTCACCTTCCAGATTTACAAAGAACTTCCTCTTAGGCTCCCACCTGAACAGGTCACCAAGTGAAACTCTCTATCTGATGGACTATGACAAGGCCCAGAGATGACAGTGATTAACTCTTCTGCTGCCTCCTTGCTCACACCATAAATTTTGTGTCTTGAAGCTATACTATTTTGTAATAAATTGGGGAGTGAGAAGTGTTTCTCTTGAATACATAAGGATGTCTCATTTTGCCAGATCTTCTTGAGTGATCTCTGTTTCTGGTACGTATGCAAAAAATCCCCAGGCTGAGAGAACAATTTATCCATCTGTCCTTCCTGGCACCAGCCTCCTGCAAGCCTCTCCATCCCTCTTCTGTCACTTAAGTGGAAACCTGTCCAATTAAATACAGGAGATGACTAGATTCTTGTCACATTCTGATTAAACTTCAGTTTCTAAAACAAAACAGTACTCTCCCAGCATTCAGTGTAAAGTAATCTTGCCATAATAAACAGATGTAGTGAAATTCTTTATTTGAACAATATTACCAATCTAATCTGAAAATCCAATTCTCTTTAATTAGTTGTTATTTCATATTTATCCTGAATGGCTTGAGAGTGCAAAGCAATAATTCTCACTATCATAGCATATTGCCAGTTAGTGTTTGGGTAGAGGAAATTCTTACGATTTCCTAGTTGGGAATATGGACTTGATTTCTTTCACAGGGTTGAATAGGTAGAAACATATCTTTCAGTTAATGTGTGTAATTCAGGTTTCTCATACTGCATTATGCAGGAAAGCAAAGCTGTGGGGGAAGTAAAAACCAGCCTGATCAATAAAAGACCACTCTTGTTTAAACGTTTTTGAGGAGTAGGGAGGTTAGTTATTTTCTCCTCCCTACCCATTCTTTTGCATTTCAGTCCAGCTAGATAGCATCTTAAAATAGATTATATCCACAATGATAAATGGAGGAGTTTGTATTGATTTACTAAAATCACACTATAATCACATAATTAGTCTACTTATGAATTGTCTCTACCATGAAGGTAAAAAAAAAAGACAGTAAAAAAAAGTTCCTGCTTGCTCACGGAATACTGAAAAAACAAAACCCAGGCAACAACATTATGACAGAGACTATGAAAATGCTCATTTTTACATTCTCCATGGTTACTCATAAAAATTTCCATTGTGCATTCTTATTCCACCTGTAGAGTTCTTTGACTCTCATCCAGGAAACCACTTAAATACTTACTGAGTGTTTGTGGTTGTTGCTTTTTTTGACACCCAATTCTTACATTCAGTTTGGGGGATTAGACCACCTCCTTATCACAGCACAGGGTTAATGCATCTACTGGTGTCTTCTGTTGTGCTGGGACAAAACATTCATTCAGTTTTTTACAGTAAGATTAGCATCTGCTATGGGGTTTAGCATCCCAAGGGACTCAGAGCCAAGCACATATGTTAACACTGAAATTCTAGAAACAATGCAACTGCTCACTTTCTTCTCTTGGTCTGCACCAGCTTGAACTCATTTGCAAACTATGTGATAGTAACTTGAATTCTGACTCATGAGCTAATAGTAGGTGGCAGTAAGGAAAAGAGGACTGCTTAAAAATAAATTTAAGAAAAAATAGCAAGAGAGAAGGGAACAAAAGACTGATCAATTGTGAAAAAGCAGCAAACTGAAATAATGAGGCAAGCTTTTTCATAAAGTCCTGAAAATGAGTCTTCAGAGTATCCCTTTTGCCTTCTTCATTTATTAAAATAATGCTTATCTGGGAGGTGATAAAGATAACCCTGAAGTTTTTAAATTAAAAACTGAAGTATAAGTAAGCCCTTAGGATACACCTTTCTGAAATTCTTGAAACTTATATTCTTTGAGTGAAAAGTGGTGATATTTTAACCTTTGTAAACATAGCCTGATAATAGAATTTTCTTGCTAAAATGCCACAGTGAAAAGTCTAGAAAAAAAGTATAATCAGCCTCCATACATAAATTCAATCAATTTTATTATTTTTTGGTGGGGTTTTTTGTTTGGTTGGGTTGTTTTTGTTTTTTGTTTTTTTTTTTTTTTTTTACTTATTAACACATTTAACAGGTCTGAAAATATACAACTTCTGTTTGTGGCACTGTCATTAGCTGATTTAGGTGGTCAATCTGAACTCAAAGAATATGCAAGAAAATTCATTCAGGTATGCTGAGAAATGAAAAATAAAAAATACTCAGTGGTAAGTGAAATTAAGACACCAGTGTCTATTGATCCCACAATTACTATAAAATTGTGGCACAAAATATAATTCCACTGTACACCGTACTCCTCAATTCTCCTTGAAATTCTATCTCCTTCTCAGATCTGAGTTAAGGAGGAGGAGCTGTATCAAGTACAGAAAGTTAAAAACAATCCACACACAGAGCTGTGAGGAAAGGCACATTTCAGAGACGAGAACCTCTGGAGAATTCATTCTTCTCCCTTTTCATGAAAAGACCTCAGTTTTTATGCCATTTCTCATGTCTGCAGTGACACCTATTTGTTCATAAAGATAATGAATGTTGCATTCTACATAACCCAAGACAACCACTGGCTTTTCTTTGAAACATCATGACAAATATAATGATTTGGAAGGAGAGAATTATTTGGGTATTTGTGGGTTGTCACTGACCCATGTAAAAAGCTTACCATCTGTCACAAGCCAAAAGTGCAAAACAGTAACTGTGACTCCCTTTTACACCTCTGCTCAGACCTGTATGCATTAAACCACTACCTAATTTGGAAGCAAGAAGCTTGGAAGAAGAATATTCTGATTCCTGATTTTTCTAGGCACGTGATTGTCAACAGTGTGTCCAGAGTCCTCAGAGGGATGTTCCTGAGACACTGTTCAGCCCAGCCTGTCATTTCTGGAATTTTGTGCTGCTGTCACCAAGTTTCTGAGATGTTGATGTCTCTCTGCTATGAACCTCAAAACCTTGTGAGATTTGCCCATAACAAGAGTAATTTCTTTGCTGTTGTGCATGCTTTTTAGGCAGCATACTGAGAAGTGTCTTAATGAAGACATCACTTTAAAGTAAGCTACTACCATCTGTTCTGCCCTCTAATTACAAATAGGAGAAGGAGAGAGAGAGAGAGAGAGAATAATTCGCAATTGCATCTTAGAGACAGCAAGGATAAAGAAGTGACATGAAGGTGTGCAAGTCTCCAAACATGGCCTGCATCACTTATGCTGCTTTCATGATTCATATACAAACAGAAGATGAAACTGTCCCCTTGTGAAAGGAAAAGTTCCCTATGATAGTCATTTGTTTTCAGGATATCTGAAATGGCATGTGTGTAACAATATATACCAGTGTGTTCTGTTTTGGTGTCAGTTACTTAGTTCTGGAGAAAGCTATATATGTGAGTTGTGTGTGTTTGAGATAAAATAAATGTTAAAATAGGTGATCTTGTAGGCAGTGGATTTAGACTCCAAAGAACTGAGTTCAATTCCAATTTCCATTTATTTCAACCTAAATAAACAACAATTGGGTGTTTAATTTCAAACATAACTCTAGATTTGATGTTCTGTGAGCCTTACATAGTACTTGCTCGTAATACAAGAATAACAGGCACATATTGCATAGGAATGTTGCCAGGATTCAGTCAATTTAATGTTTGTGAGACAGGAAGGCTCTTGCTTGACAGGAAGCATGTAAGATGCCCTGAGATACAAGGACTTTGATTTGATTCCCTGCAGCCTTTCCTGCCATGCTCATGGCAGCAGTATGTGCTACTTTCCCTGTGTACTACAGGGAAGTACTTTGCACCTTTGCAGCAAATATGGGCTGGGCTGACACTGGGAAATGCTTCTCAGTCCCTCAGTGATGGCAAAACCACATATCCTTGTTCCCAAAGGTGCTGCCCAGCGTGGTTCACACTGCTGCAGTGGAAAATCTCCTGTGGTTGTAATGTTAATCAGAATCTTGAGACATGAGAGGGGTGGCTAAGCAAGGATGCCTCAGATGCTTGAAGACACTTTCTTCTTGCTGATTATCTTGGAGGCGTGAGGGCTCCCAGCCTCTCTCTCTCAAGGCACTATGCTGGTACTCCTGGTTGGCAATTATGCTCTGCCTTAAGCTGGGGAAATGATGACCCCTGAAGCAAATTCCTGCAGGTCCTGAAATATATTTATGCATTTACTTGATCAAATTATTAGAGGATTTATCTGAAAGCATCTGAGCACACAGCACAAACTGAGCAGGAACAAATTCCCGTTTGATGCAGGAAAACATATTCAAAAGCATGTAGGAAAAAAGGAGACCTGGATGATAGCTAATAAATCTTTCCTGTCAGGGAGGATCAGTTTGTATTTGATCAGTGTCGACAATCACATAATTGTGTATTCATGCACCTTTTCTTAAATATCCATTGGAGTTTAAGTGGTACGAAGCATGGTGTTCACAAGGAGGAGAATCAGACCTATAGCTCTTCCTTTTTTCTCCATTTCTCTAGGCTCAGCCTGAAAATCTTTTAATGTGTATAATGTTTCCCATCTGTGAATGGGTCCATTGCATCCTTTACCAAAATACTGGCAATGAAAAATGGAGCACAATTCTCTCTCTTTCCATCTTCTTCCCCCCAACCACTCCCAGCAGTAAAAGTGAACAAAACAAGTAGTTCAAAGACATGGCCATTCACCAGTGTGCAAGTGCAACCGAGTATTTGCCACACTGAGGGTCCCAGCAAAATCACTAAGTTGTGTTTGAGTAAAAGAAGGCGTAAATTCCAGACCTGACCTAACCAGTAATAATTTTGTGCAACCATATGGTGCAAGGGGATTTCAGCCACGGTGAATGCTCTTACATGCTTGTTTCAGTTAATGTCTCAGGCTCAGAAGGGATTGCAAGCCTGTATTTAATCATGTTTCTAAAACAAGCTGAACTCTTAGGCACTATAGGAATGCAAATTACTATTAAGTTTGAATCCCAAACACAGATCTCAGAGGGCAGTGTGCTCTTGATGCCTTTCTCTATGTGGAAATGTGGCAGATAAAAGATGGTGCACAAAAATTCTCAGCCAGCACATATCTTTCAGCTTTTCCTTTAATGATGAAAAAACCAAACTCCAGGCTGATCTTGTGAAAATATACTTACCAGGAAGCACTGGAAATCTACCTACATTTGTAAATATGATTTTGGTTCTTGGTGACCAACAGGCCATCCTAGGACAGCACTGCTCAGGAGACAGGCAGGTGCTGTCCTTCACATTTCTGCAGACAAAAGATATTTGTATGGCTATGAACTCTCTTCATGCACAGATCATTGCTGCTTGGAGGAAAATCAGTGGACAATGGGACATTGTTCAGACGTTAGGGCAAGTCTAAAGTACCACAGAATGCACGAGGTTGGAAGGGCTCTCTGGAGCACATCTGGTCCAAGGTCCAATGTAACTCCACCCAGCTCTCTAGCTTTACATTCAGCGACAGTGCCCAAAATTTTGGCGTTCATTGGGATTAGGGAAAAGGAGAGGAATGGTTTCATACCACTTCTGCCACCCTCCTGCAAAGAGATGTGCTCTAAGTCTGCCTCATAACTCCCCTGAGACAATGTGCTGTCTCTCAGAAGAGAATGTGTAGTCTGAATATTAATGTCATTTTGTAACAAAGGTTCTTGATTGAGCTGTGTGAGCAATATTCCTTTACATAGCTGAGAAACCTTCCCAGTCATCTAATTCCCCAAAATGGAGATTGCAAGGCCAACCTGCTTCAAACAGAAAATGAAACTAGTATTGAAAATAAATGCAAATGATAAATGATCTTACTATTTCTGTGTTATTATATTTTTCTGCACTCAGCAGACCATAGTGAAGAAATCACCTTGGATTTACTTTCTGGTTCTCTGCAAATACAGAAATTAGTTTGTGAGACAAATACTTCCTGGAGTCTCTAGTGTACAGATAGTATGTCTCTAAAATATTTTCCTTTATCTGCAACACTCCAGTAAGAGAGGGAAAGACATTTTATATCCTTCTGTGTAACAAAATATTTTGATGGTCAGCAGTGGCACTAATACTATAAAACCTTTTCAATGCTCCAGGTAGCAATATTAGCAGCTGTTTTAGTTCTAAGTGGGACATCAAATAGAAAGGAAAAAACACTTCCTAAAACATACAGTAATCACAATTTTTGGATTAATTGTTTGGATCTATAAATTATGTCAAGGAGTATAGGGTCCACAATTTAGAGGACAGCATTATTATTACATAAGAAGTATTTCCAATAAATTATTTTGAGGTTGCTTTGTTTCTGAGTTTGCTCAGAGCTCAGAAACAAAACCCGTGAACTTGAGGGTGGTTCGTGGCAATAAAAATATTTCCATTACTTTGTTAAGGAAAGAAATACCTGTTTTGTTTTGGTTTTTTTTAAAATTTTGATGTATATTGGTTGCTAAACATATCTTAGCATTGGAGAAACATTATTTCAAGGACAAAAGCTAAATATATTTTTTGTTGAATAAGCATAAATGCTAATTAGGTTAACAAGTTTGTGGGTTGGGTATTCAAGCTGAAATAATTAGCTTGAAAATTATTGCAGGAAAGAATGGCACGTTATTATTTAGCAGAGCTGATCCATATGTTTGTTCAGTCATAGTATATTTTGGCTAGGAAGAGAGAAATGACATTTCATTTATTATTTATTTTTCTATTTATTTTTCTATTAGCTCTGCATACTAGCTCATTTTGCACAAACTAAGTTGTCTTTTACTTCTCTCTGCAACAGCAAAATAATCCCTCAAATATCACCTACATTACTCCTTGGCTTTCTGTGCTGCTTTAAGTCTCTAAGAAACCACACAGACTCCATACACAGTTTATATGAAATGTTTTTGTAAATATAAATTTCTGTGTTTTATGCAGTCACTTTTGATTCTTATGTATGAGGGTTTGAATCATTCACTGTCATGAATCTGTGCTCGCTTTCCTCATTATACAGCAGTCATAAACGTAAAAAGAAGTTATAATGTCGAGAGACGACAAATGAAAATGGAGAAGGGAAGATAGAAAAATTCAAATGTATGAAAGAGTATACTCTAGGGAAGGGCATATTTGTAAGAATAGAAAAACTAGTTTCTCCTCAAATATTTCTGCAAATACTTAATGGAAAGTAATAGCAGTTGAAAGAATATTACAGTGAGAATGAAGTAAAACTGGAAGTATTTTAAGACAAAACATCCTGACTTTGAAAATAAAACCTCTTTTCCTTCATAATTCTAGAGCAGCTTGGCAAATAAAAGGTAGTTAATATTTGTGTTTCAGCTTTTCTCAGTCTTTTTCTAACCCTCAGAATTTGACGCAAATATTTCCTTTCTAAATGTGGAAAGGCTAAACTAATGGGTTTAGTTCAGTTTCTTCAGCTGTAATGGAAAAAAAAATCAGGCTTTGGAAGCAAGGAGAGAGCCATAACTGCTGGATATTGCCCAGTCTGACTAGCTGCATAGCACAGCTTAACATTTCATCAGGGTCTGGGAAGGAATGAAATGTGGCAATCCTTTTCTCAGGTGCTTTGACATCTGAATTATTGTCTTAAGAAGTGGTAGTTCTATAGTGGTATGCTATTCCCAATAATATTCCTCCTCTGCTTGTTCAGGTTAGGAAGAAAGGAAAAAATTTGTTCTCAGACCCTGTTTGATTTTTAATTAAGGGCTATGTACTCTCAAGGAAGATCCATGATTATTAATCACAGATGGAAGGAGTCATGCAGGCTTTGAACAGTGGGAGAAGATCCATATTTAGAGAACTTGCTCTGGGGAAAATCACCCAGGTCCCTCTCCCTGATTCCTATTTCCTCCCAAGCATCTGTGAACATCACCACAAATCAGGCCCTGGGGTACTTTCTTGGGCCAATCCCTCTGTTTAGACACTTGGAATTTTTTCATGAAGCCCAAGAGCCTTTTTCTGAGCTGACATCTCAACGTGATAATGAGAACCTTCTCTATTTCATCTGAGAAGGTCCAGCAAGGAATTGAGACATCAAACAAACAGGAGAAGCTTTCATGTTTGGAAAGCTGACTGTTCTTCTAACACACATCTTCACCACATTTTCTTTTTTCTAGAGAAAAAAGAAGCATTTGCCTCTGCAAGACAGTTAATTATATAAATGAAGCACTTTCCATTCTAAGATACAGGACTAATGAAATGAAATTTTGGGACCTCTTGAAGTCTGATCCAAGGGGAAATAAAATCAAACACAACATAGGCCAATTGGCTGAATTGTTAAGTAAAGGTGGAAAAGAGAGAGAAAATTTGACAATGCACAGAAGTTTGAATAAATAATAAAAAAAGAAAGAAAATAGAAGTTGATGATGACTGAACATTCATATTTTCAGGGTGCTCCCAAAGCAGAATGCAGCTATTATTTGGCATGGAAACAGTTTGTGAAGAGTTGACAGGCTGAGTTGAATTAAGGGGCTTAGAATGAAATAATTAGCAAAAGAAAAGTATAGAGATAGGTAAAGGTTCTCTTAACTCTTGAAAAAAACCCCAAACACAACAAAATCTCTTTTCCCAGGTGTGGTAAATGCTTATTCTCAAACTAATTTTCAGTGTTGCTGTGAAGATGGATATAGAGGTCAGTATCCTTTGTACAAATACCACCATTATGTCTTTTGTATCAGTTTGAAGGCTGCATAGTGGAAATTGCTCTGAGCCAGAGTTTATTTGGATCTTTCCTCCTAGATGAGGAAGTGATGAACAGGAAACAGCCATTTTTTCTATTAGAGAAATCTATAACCATAGCAGCCATTCTGAGAGGAAAAAACCCCAATCCTGCAGATTCATCCAGAGTCTATTGGATCTGCCTTATAAACCCATAAAGAAATCCTCATTCAAATTCATGACTGCTTTCCACAGCTTAAGTTGTGAAATTATACAGGTGCCCTGAACCTCCACTCTCATTTAAGTAAACATTGCTTGTGAGCCCTGCATTGTGAAGATGTGCCAGGAAACACGAATCCTGAAGGTGCCTAAATCAGGCAGAGGGTACAAAAAGAACGCTAAATGTATTTTATAACTTTTGAGGGCTAACTGATGCTTTTCAATCCTGCCTGTTAAATTTCACGAGGGCCTGGTCGTGTTGGTGTGCATTAAACCTGCTGTGATGAGACCTGACCAGAGCATGCCTCCACCCACATGGATGAAATCCAAGGGCATTTAGGGTGAGAAATTTCTGGATCCCTTCAGTGGTCTGAGATTGCTCTGCTGTGATCAGTAAAAGCTGCCAGTGCCTTTGGCTGTACCAGGGGAGATTTACCCAAGGACATAACTCTTGTGACTAAGAGAGGTCACAAATCTTCAGACACGAAAGGACTGAAGTCCTCCAGGATCGGGAGTGTTCTGGATTTTAATTTTCAGTAGAAGGACTTTGAGCGCAGGTTACACCCCTTTTGGATCCACCCTAAGCTCTGGTAAGAAATCAAGTAAAATTTGCCTTTCTAGAGTATTTGGGTGCTGACTCCTGAATTAACATGTTTCATTGTTCCTTCTATTTTTGGAGTGGCCTAGGTAAATTAGAGATTTCTTTCTCTTCTTTCTTTTTTCTTTTTTTTTTTTTTCCTCAGGAGAAAGGAATAGAATAATGAAACCAGGGAAGTTGTTTAGTGTGCTTAATCTCATCGTTAGTATAGTGACTAAATTGGGAACATTTTTAATACATTATTTTTATTTGGTTACTTTGTTTTGGGCCAAGTTTGGCTGATAACACTACATTTGCTAATTTTTTTTTTTTTTTCCCCTAAGAAGCCTTTTCTTGCGTTCTGAAGACTATAATTAAGCTTCTTGAAATTATGGGAACAAAACCAGGAGTCAACATCCTCTCCCTTCTGTCAGGGCTGGATTCAGTGCTCATGTTCTCCGAGAGCAGGTCAGGACAAGCATCTCCAGCTGGCTCAATGCTGCAGAGGATTTTTCCCCTCTGTTATGATTGGCAGCACATTTCAGCCTGGTTTATGTGAACAAAGCCAGCGAGCAAGAAGCAATAGGGCACGGATCGTCTGAGGCTTCAAAGCCAAGCTTTTCCCACTTAAATGTCAGTCGACTGCTGTTTGTCAGCAGCATGGAAAGCCCTGACAGAAGGAAATTGAGTCTTTTCTGGTGGTTTAATACCCCTGTGGCTGTGCACAGTGGCACACCGGGAAATGAAGCGTGCCTGGGAAGAGCACAGCAAGGAGAGGCTGCTGCCTCCAGAGCCCTGGGAGCAGACACTGCAGCGGTGCAGGGCACCCGGCCCTGCTTTTAAACACTCACTTCAGGGGTCAGGGGAGGCTTCCAATCTGCTTGGTTTTTGCTTGGAAGAGTGTGTCCTAAATGCTCTTTCCATATCTTACCATGCAGCTCTGGCTGGTTTTGATGCTTTCCAGAGTGGATAATTAATTCATACCAATCCAGGAACACATGAGCTTTGTGTATGAATTTGTTTTCTGGCCCAACACTGGCAATGTAGGAAACACCAGCAAGGCTCTGCCTGGGCTCTTGGGGAGGAGAAGTGAGGTATTCCCATATGTGAAGGCAGTAAGGTTAGGGTTTTGAGAACAGGAGTCCAGTCCTTGCTTCCATCACTGATTTTTGAAGGCATTCTTTGGAAATCAAGGAGGCTGTTTATGTAAGTGAAGGTGTTTTGGAGGAAAAGGATCCTGACTCTGCTTGTCTATAGCTGTGCTGAAGTCAGGAATAGTGTCTCTGTCACAAAAATATAAATTATAGTCAAAAGATTTACTCTGATAAAAATTTATATTTCACCTACTTGTTCATAAGCCAAGTGCTGCAAATGAGTCACTGCTGAGTGAAGTCATACTGCAGCTGTCATTGGCTGAATAAATAATGCTATTAATTGTTTGCATTTAGTTCTGTTTGTAAACTCTCTTGGACAGGTTATTTGCAGTTGTCATCAAGATAAATTTGCACCCTACCAACTGCAAACAAGGACTGCCTTTCCCACCAGTTTATTCATGCCAGTGGTTTCAATTATCTGAACTCTGAAATACATCAGTCTTAGAAAGAGAAGTACCATACCTAACAAGTCATATTTTCTCTGTGTCAAAATAGCAATATCACAATGAAGATCTGATCTCAGTGACTGGAATAGAACTATGAATAACAGTATCTAATCAAGATATTAATTAAAACTTGTAATATCATCTTAATGGGAACACGTTGCAGAGTTAAATTGGATTTTTTTTCCCTTTTTAAATTAGCACAGTCAATTAACAGGTGTTCTCCATATGTAATTATTTTCAGTGGAATGAAAAGCTGAGTTAAACATTACAGCTGTATAGGGGTGGATTACAGTCAGGCACTTTGAGAGAATGAAGGCTGAGAGGAGTGAAAATGTGGACCAGGATGCTCTGGCTAAGTTCCAGCTTGCTAATCACATCCTACTTTATCAAAACTGCCTGATAGATTCAATTAGTTGCTGTGTTCTCCTCATATTTCCTTGGAGGGCTAGGTGCTTTGCAGTATAAAATTGAAAAGCTCCTTCTCCCCATGTGTGTCTGCCTTTAACTCTCAAGTGACACAAATTTCAAAAAGCAGATCTATTTCAACTTCATTTTTGTGTGCAGGAAAGGCTTCTCAATTTCTCTCTCTCTCTGTATGGGTATGTATGCATGAATACACATGTAAATTTTTCTTTAAAGGCTACCTCCAAGTTAGTCTTTCTGTGAGTAAAATAGTGCTTTTGCTCTTCTTTTGGACCATTCCTGGGTGAAAACTTGGCGCATCATTTTTGCTTAAAAACCTGGTATATTTTCCAGCTTTTTGGTTGTACAAATGATAGCTTCACAGGCTAATTCAGCTCATCACCCAGGCGGAGTCTGAATATTTTGCCAATGATGGTTGAGTACTGAGCTTCCACAACAAGAATAATTTAGATTCAGTAGCTTTTGATGGGCTGGGAATGATGGGATAAAACAGGGATATCAGGTCTGAAGACAGGGATAGAGGACAAACCTCTTTCTCTAGGTAAACCCAAATATTTTGTTGTCCTGGTATTTGTAAAGTAGACTGTTGAGTATCTATTGTTACCCACATGTAGAATCATCAGTGTCACTTGTTCATGTGATTTATATCCCACAAACCTGAAGGGATGGATCTGCTCTTCAAGTAAGACTGAAGGGGACGTTCAGAATTAACTCCATTTACCTTACAAGATGAATATTCAGGTGAACAGAATCTATTTCATTCAAAATCCAAAGCCTGCCAAAATCAGTGTAAGACTTTCCACAATCTTCGGAGAACTTCAGTTGTAAGTGAAAATAATTTTGCAAGAATAAAAATATCTGCGAAGCATTTACAAGTGAAAATCATATAAACAGTTTGTATTTATACAGAACTCTTCCCCTGAGGATTTTGTTTTTTGAAAATGGACTCCTTGAACAAGTTTTGACTCCACTTAAATATGCATTCCAATAGAAAGAGATTATTTTATTTAAAAAGGTTTTTATTTTCCCCCACCAAGCATAACTTCTTAATCATGCATTTTCTTCCCTCTCTCTGGTTTCTCCAGAAAGGTATTTTTCACCACCTCTAGCCAGACATTAGATTTCCCAAGACAGCGAGATCCATGTCTTGACAGGTTATTAATTATCACAGCTGGAGGTAGGGTGTTGTGGCTGTTCTTTGCTGTTTGTCATTTGACAGTAAAACCGGATGAAAACTAAGGCTTTGGAAGAAAATATAAATAAACCTCAACATTTGTATACACTGCACATTGGCTGAACAGCTGCTGAGTTGTTTTTCAGACCATCGGCGATGTCTCTTATCCTTCTTTCTTGAACTTCTCGTTTCTGAACTCAGAGATCTTAAAACAGAGAATAATGTGATAGCAAACCAGTACAGAAGGTAGTAAAATGTTCCTGAAAATATCTTGCCTTACTTAAAGATATATCCTAGAAATCTGGGGAGTGAGGCTGAAGTGGGGTAATGATGAGAGGGTTCATCCTAAACAAACAGAAGATTCCTTCCAAGGGAAAGGGCATTTACCAGGAATCATTTGGGGATTCTCTAAGTTCCCTACCTGTCACTCTTGTCTGGAGTCACTCCCTTGGGGGGTGGTTGATTTGATTTGATTTGATTTGATCTGATTTGGGGTGGTCTTCAATTTCCTGAATGCTGGCAGTGGCACTGGTGGCTGGCTGGGTAAGGTGGGTGTTTGCCATGATGCTGTTTGAGTCGCCAGGAAGTTCACCTGTGCCACTGTCAAATTAAGGTGAAGCAAGGCTCTCTCAGGAGCATGCATGGGCCTCGAGGAAATTCAGCTCAGGAAAGGAAAGTTCCAGCATCAGTGCCAGGGGGTGCAAGGGCAGCCAAGATATCCCACTAGGAGCACAGAGCCTACAGAAATTGTCCCTTCCTGAGCTTTTGAGGCACCTCTGGGAATGCGGTTAAGCAGGGGCATAGAGAAGGCATTGGCGGAGTTTGTACAGCCCAGGCCAGGCCATCTGCTGAGAAATCTGAATTTATATTTGTGTGAATTTTCCTTTTTTCCCTGACATTCCAGGTTTAGCTGCTGTGGGAAAGCTCTGAAGGGCAGAGAGCATCCAGGAGAGGGCAGTGCTGGTCTCATATATCAGCTGCTGGAAAGCCAGGACCGGTGAGGAAATAGTGATGTGTTCTTCTCACGTAATCAGTTCAATTAGTCAGGGACAGATCCTTCTGCCAGATTGACATTCATTTTATTTTTGTATCTTGCCTATCTCTAGCATAGAAGTCATGAGATGCTGTCAAGGTCAATTGTGAAAGCAGCACTGCCTTCCTGTTTTATTTTTTTTCCTACTTAGAATGAAATCTGGGAGTAAGAAAAGGGATAGATGGTCATCTTAAGCTTTTATTTAATAATAGTGCCAGCAAGTAAAGAATTTATTATATGAGGAACACTTTTCAATGTTTTCTGAAAGGGAAAAAACTCTGTCTCCTTTCCCATTTGTCCAGAATTTTCCCTGTGCTCAGATTCCTCAGCCTGAGTATCCATCACTTGTAACTCACTTGAACAGTGTGCCAGGTTTCCTCATTCACTTCCTCCCAAAGGACCCCGGCAGCCTTGACTACACCCAATTGTAGCTAAATCAGTTGAGATCAGATCCTTTCATGGCTTTGCAACATGGTACCAAGGCCTTAAATCGTGGAAGGAGGTAGGGACAGAGCTGATAACAAAGCTCCTAAAAATAGGGAAGAGACAAACCATGTGTTTGAGCTAACTGGAGCCAGACAGTGAACTGCAGTGATCCACACTGGACATGACAAATGCACAGCTCACCCTGGCCTCCATCTGTAAGAAAGGGAGAATGACAGGCAGACTTTGGCTCCCAAGGAAAGATGTATCTGTGATCTGAAGTGTCCCAGGAGCCACAAGAAGTGCCTTGCTCTCAGTGCTGGAAAAGAGGGTGTTTTATGCCCAGCAAGCTGAAAGACTGGGACATCAGCCTGTATTTCTATAATGGATGCTGGAAGTACCTGCCATTTATCTGTTCTGCACTCGTTTTCCAAAACAGCAACTTCTTTCCTGTCTGAGTTTCTGTTGCCAAGTGTCCAGCTCCTGCACTGAAATGGAGAACTGGATAAATTCTTAAAAAAGTAGCTCTTTCAACACTGAAAATATCATAGTTTAGAAACTAAACAGAGTTTGGAAAGCCATGCTCTGATCAGTCTCCATTTATCAGCTTTTGAAAGACTTCTATTTTATAGAAGGCAAAAAAAGAACAAAATGCTGCCAGCTAGTTGCATTTTCATCTTTATGTAACCTAAACCTCTTAGTACTAGTTAGTCATGTTGCATATTAACATCAACATTCAAAGAAAACTTGTTTGCAAATTTGTCTTGAGGACAACCTCGAAGATGTTCAGTAAATAACCTCCTTTTCAATTTACCTCCTCCCTGAGGGCATTTTGGAGTCACGACAAGCCTGTAGACACGCTACTTCAATGACGATCTCAGACTCTGCAAACCAAGCAGGGGGGGAAATATTTAACAGGAGAAACTCCCAAGACAAATCCAGCTACCCCCAGGAGGTGACATGAGAATTTCAAGGCTGAACCAATGTTACTGGATGATGGCTGATACTGACCTGGCTGCTTTTGTACAGAGCTTCACCCTTAGGTAATGCACTTACCTACACATGAGGATATTCAATGATGTATTTGTAATTGGAACTCCCTTCACCAAATGGGAAAGCTTTCAGACACTGGTTATTAGTCAGAAAGATCCCATCAAACCCAGTGAGGGGATGAAATTTTTTAAATGTTAATGTGGGGAGAGGTGAACATAAAGGAAATTTTCACAGACAATACATTCTATTTGCTTGACATCTGCTGCAGGGTCTAAAGTGAAATTATACCCAAACATACCTAGAGTGCAAATAACTGTGATAAAAATTGGCAAAGTACTTGTTATGTCAGTGACAGACCCTTTCAAAGGGAAGGGTTTACTTGGGGCCTTTTCATAACTCTGGTTCATTCTTTCTGAGAGAGTCGTTCGGGGATTGCTGAATTGTTGCTGTTTTGAAAATTTTGTGAGAGGAAAGGCTGAAATCTGAGCAGTCATTATCTAAATATACCAGCACCTCCTGAAATGTTAAGTGTATATAATGCTTTTTCCTTATGGAGCTTAAACTGATAACAGCTTTGCTGTTAAAATGCTATATTGTGCAATGGAAGAAGCTGATACCTTCTGCTGGGTAGTGCACTTTTGTCAGTGAAATTTCTGTAGAGGTGATGGGTTCTTTAATATGTTCTATCCAGGAGGCTCTGTTCCTAGTTTGAATATTTGCCTTGGGATCCAAGTACAGACAGGTGTGTCTGCAGTGGGGAATAAAATTCCCTCCCCCACCTCACTGCTTTATTGCACTGAATCTCAGCAGCAAACACATCACTGGCAGCCTCCTATTTACCACGAATGAAGGTCAGACAGTACCACACCAGTTTTCATTCTCCCTCCATAATTGCTTCTCCCATTGAAAGAAATATTTTTTATAACTCTGCCAGTGTGTGTTCATGCATAGCTCATGTCATGGATTTATTTTCTCTTCCAGCTTGCTGGCAGGTCCACTTTTGGTTCCTTTTCTAATTCTTTTTCCAGGAAAGGTTTCCTAAAATCACATATGTGTGTGTACAGCAGGATGCAGGCTTCAGTTTCACAGTCACCCCTTCCTGCTGGACTCACAAGTTCTGCAGTTGGGACAATATGAAAGAAATAAAGCAAATTAGCTAGCTTTGTACGGCAAATTTTAGAGAGAGTTTATTGAATGGCAAAAAATTTCAGTCACTTGCACTTACTACTTCATGTTCTCTTGTATGAATCAAGTATGCTTGTGA
This sequence comes from Monarcha castaneiventris obscurior, assembly GCA_026261815.1. NCBI lineage: Eukaryota > Metazoa > Chordata > Aves > Passeriformes > Monarchidae > Monarcha > Monarcha castaneiventris. The sequence continues at coordinate 9,076,481 of JAMPIT010000467.1, forward strand.
AAATTCCTTCAGAAAAGAATAATCTGGGAAAAGTTATTTAGATTTTGTTACTCTGTTTGTGATGCACAGCTGAGAAAGAGGTTGCCTTCAGCCAGAAATCACACCTTTCTCATAAAATCTAGATTTTCTATAAAAAAACAAGACTTTTGGGGAGAATAATAAAGAAAATTTTGCTTGTTTGTTAGTGGAAAATCCGGTAGGATGAGTAATAACGTGTTCTTACAGTTAAATCTGGGGAGAGTATTCTCAGTGAGCATTCCACAATGCATGATCCAATAGACACCAAATTTTCTTGCAGTTCCAGTGTGCTTGCAAATCAGTCCAAGGTAGATACATACACTGTCATGATAGGTCCAAAGTCAAACTAGTCTCAAAAATGTAAATATAACTTTGCATAAAGCTGGACCATCTTGATCATCAAAAATGTGGCCCTTGCAGCTCTGGTTTCTGTGCACGGAAAGAAACTGGTGCACCGCTGACCTTCCTGTGTCCAGAGCCCACCCTGCCCGGCCTCTCCATCTCTGTTGGAGCAGGCAGCATGTACCCAAAACATTTTGAAAGCTTCTTTTGACATGCTGACGTAAGCCCAGCTTCAAGGGCAGCTTAAGATAATATGTTTACTTGTGACTTTGATGTCCAGCTTGTGAGCACACAGTCTTTTACAGTGTTTGGGTGTGATAACCAGTGACAAAAACCACCTTATACTTCTGAGCTGGATTTCAAAAGCCTTTACTCTCTCTGGGCCTGTCTTCTACCTGTAAAAGGGGTCAGGGAGGTATATGCCTAAAGCTTCCACAGTGTGCCATATCGAGGATCACAACTGTGAACAAAGCCAGACTGAATAGATGACACAAAAATCCAAGCTGTTGTCATTCTCAGAATTGAAAGCTGGTGGGATGATCTCTGTCTGTTATATTTTTCCTGGTTTTCCTTCTATATCTAGCGTACCAGATATGCAAGCTAGTTAAAGGATCAATAATTTATTCTGCTATTCCCAGTGTTGAAATTCCTTGCTGGTATGTTGATGAAACTGTACTCAGGTGGAGAGTCTAATTAAGAGCACAGCAGTTGACAAAGCTGGCTAAATTCAGACACCATCCACTGCAAAGCAGAGAGGTCTGACCAATATAAAAATACAGGTTTTTGTCTGTGATTTTTTTTCCTGTAAGACATTAAAAAAATTTAAAAACAGGTAGAAAATGAAAAAAAAAAAGGACCAGATAGATATATATCGTGTATAGGTACATATACATATGTGCATATATATGTATGTGCATGTATATAGCTATATGTATAACAGAAACAAAATTGGGTTGGTATGATTGTCAAATTGTGTGAAAAAAAATCCCTTGGCTTTTGCTGAAGTGATAAAGATTAAATATCACAGTGGGTTTCCAGAAATTCCTTTTTTGTTTGGCAAATTTCTAAACCACAAAATAATAATTTTGAGCCTAACCAAACCCCTTCCCCACTGAGTTCACTGAGATTCCTTTTGCTGAATCAGAGAATAACATTGCCATGTGTGTTTATGGTAACAGCTCCACAACTCCTTTTGGCTGGAAAATTAATGAAACTGCCTATACTTTTGACTAATTGATGAGTAATCAAATATCATCTAATATCCAGTTTCTTCAGACAGTCCACTCATTAGGACTGAATTATAGAGCTGAGTGATATAATTTTCTTTTCTTAGCTATCATTCATTGAGCTGATATTTTACTGTTGGCCAGTTTTATTTTCCTGCTGCCTTTTCTTGTGTTGTTGTTTTTTTTTTTTTTTTTTTTTTTTTTTTAATTTGGTGGACAGATAAAATAGCTGAGATTTGCATTGGTTTTAACAGAGATAAAATCTAAATTATTTTTGACAATGATGCTGCTCCTTCTCCTTTGACCCCAGGTTATTGGTTCTCTTGTCTGCTTTTTGCCACACCAAAGCTGGTACAGGTCTCTGATGATTCAGGCCAAGGAGCTGATCTGGCTGAAAATGAAGTTAATATAAAAACATGGAGATGTTTATGCCAGTCTTGAGTACATTGTCATAACAAAAATGGGAAAGGTAAGGTATATCCTGCTGCACAGAGCATAGATTTGAAGAGTCCTCAGTTAGCCAAAGCTCATATTAATACATAAATGACCCACTTTGGTAGTGTCTGTATAAAATGCTCAGTGTGAGAAGGAGCATTAACAGGAACCAGAGCCCAGAAATACTTCATGAACAGATTAAGATGCCCAAAATGGAGATGTCTCTGGTCCTTTCCTGCAAGTCTTGGTTCAGTATAATTATGTCTCACCTGCTAGCTTTGCAAATCCTCCAGAGATGAGCAAAATTATTTGCTATTAAATCTTACTAAATTAATTAGGTTATTTTGATGGGCTACATTTGGTTCATTTCAGAAGCATCACTCCAGTTTCTGCAAACCACATCACCATTCTGAGTGCATAATCTTTGACAACATATGCTCCTTCACGCAGAGTTTTCTAGCCTAAATCCAGCACTGGGAGAAAAGCAGTTTTTTGTTCAGAAATGAAGTTTTTTAAGTTTTCTTTTTTTAGCATAAACCATTTCTAATTCTTGTATTTTGCTTTGTGTAAGGAAACTAGAATGAATGATTCAGAACATAATCATTTGGTCATAGTTGTTACAGAACAATAAAGATTTTGCTTTGTTTTTAATGTTCTATCTGCAAAGTGGGGATAGAGTTTCTGTCTTGGAGAAGTGTTACAAAGATCTGTTGGTTAATGCTTGGACTACATTTTATCTGTGCTAAATACCATATAATTATTTAATGTCCCAGTTACAGATGGCTGACACTGTGTTGCATCCTTGGAGTATCGCTCACTTATTTTATTTTTCAAGACTCTGAAAGCCTGAATGATAAATTCTAAATATAAATGAGTGTAATGTTTCAAATATCAAAGAACAAATGTGGTGTTTTTTAACAATGCTACGAAAAATACTCCAATGCATGAATTTTTCTGTTTGCTCCTAATACCCAATATATTTCTATCATTTTATACAAAACAGACAAAAATTCTTGCTGTAGTTCTTTTTAATCTCAAGAAGGCTCTTAGATATTTTTTTCTTCCTATGTCCTAGATTGTGATATGGTTTTATTGCAGCACTCATCTTTAGAGGATAGAGCTATTTATATGATCAAATTTCAGGTGTGCTCAAAAACACGAGTGCAGTGTTGAGGAGTCTAATAAAAGCTCATCACTTATTAATTGGAAACTAGTTTTAGTATGTGCAGCTGAGCACAAAAAATAGGACTGAGTCACTAAAAGTGCTGGTAGAAGAAAGTCTGCTTTTTGTAATGAGTTGAGAGCCTCAGGACTCAACACCACTCACTCTCTGGTTGTGGCAGGCACTTGTAAAGAGCACTGCTATTTTGAGGGGGTTACATTTATTTGATTTCACTTGCTGGGGTCTCTGAGTACCAGCCCAACACCAAATAGCCCAGCTGCAAGTGGATGGAGAGCAAAGCAAGCAAGAGCACGTCTCAGTGGTCTAGAAATTGTGAATCTACTTCACATTCATATTTGCTGGATTTATAAGAGCTATAAATAAAGAGAAACAATTCAAAAAATGCCTGTATAACTCAGTTGCCTTTGACATACCCTCCTTACATGTTGTGCTCTGACTATGGCACTAGACAGTCGTGTTCTTCCTTCAGTACATTGAAGGAACTAATTTTGCTGAATTCCCTGGGTGTTGGATGACCTTCTCTCCTTCCCTCACAGTGGTGGGATGCCCTGCAGGGGAAGGGGCTTGACTTGCTGTGGCAGATGGCTTTGTGGTAAAGATAGGTCTTTCCTTGTATTTCAGGGCTACCCCAGTCTTTCCTTGTATGCAGAATGGAAAGCAAACAAGTAGCCTGTATGGTCATGGCTTATTAAAAACCTGTTCTAGGAATTTTTGGATCAAAAATACAAATGCCTGATGAGATCAGATGCTGCTACAGTGGATTGCTGAAGTTATACTATAGTGTAAGACTTAGAAATTAAGACATTCTTCAAGTCCAGTTTTAGATGATCAAGTTTTTTCATTAGACCTGGTCTGTGAGATGTGAAGAGATTTATCTTCTTCAATAGTTCAGGTCATATCTGCATTTTCATGGCTTTCTGTAGTGAGTCCTAGGATTTCCTGTTGCCAAAGCTAAATCGCAGATGAATTTCAGAAATGCAGCCTGCAGACAGTGATCCAACCTGTCACTAAAAGACATCCTTAAAATAAGTCTTCAGGTGTGAGATATATTTGTCATGTATTTACCTCCATTCTCTGAGATAAAGAGTCTCACTTTCATGGAGGGACAGATTTCACAACCCATCATTTATGGGAACCTCCACTTGGATGTGACCTACTTCACACTTTGCATTCAGAACCTGCACCCCCAAAAACCAGCACCCCAGACTTTAAATCCACCACTGTATACCCACATCTTTCCAAATACGGGCTAACGCCATTTTTCTTTCTCACTTTCTCTGATACACCTTCACTTCTCCAAAATTTACGATTAACTACCCTTGGCTCTATCTTTTTTTAACATCTTGGAATATATAATTGGTTCTGGATGTATTTCAGTCTGCTGTCTGTGATCTCATCCAGCTCCCAGTTCTCTGCTGTCCAGCTTTCTAGTCAGTCATTCACTGGCTCGATAGAGTTCCTTTGCAAGATGCTACCCGTTATGCAGTAGAAAAGCTGGAAGACACAGAAGATTTTACCTCCCAAAGATCAGCTGCCATGCAGGGTCTTGTTCCTGCTTGAGGCAGCAACTCCCAGCTCTTGAACTTTTCAGTTCATTTCCATACATATTGCTGTCCAAAATTAATGCTTCTCACATTTCAGCATGCTAAAATATGCAGTCAGAAAATCAGCACATTTCATAAGCAAGCAGGTCATGAACTGCTTGTGAGCCACTTTTTGGTCATCACTATTATAGTTAGATAGATAGAAACTACAGAAAAATTGCCCATAGTATCTAAATATGAATGCTTTGAGAATGAAATTAACATTTTCTTTATCTTTTGACAACAGAATAGTATGTCTTTGTCTCTCCTGAAATTCCACCAGAGGTACAGCAGGGATGAATCTGCTCCATAAAAACAAAATTACACAAAAGAAAATTAAACTAATAAAAAGAGAGAGAGATTACAATAACAATAAAAAACAATTGGGAAAAGGGAAAACAACTCTCCCTCCTTATTGTTATGCATTCAGAATCAGTGTCTTACTCATTTGTTAAACTTTTATGGCACCGGCAGTCTCAAACACTAATTTTGTTCAGCATGAAAATGCCCTTTTTAATGGGATGAATATGATGCTTCCAGTGCAGGCAAGAACAGGCATCTGGGGGATGCTAATAGTATATTCTACTCTGCTGGAAGTTTCTGGACAAAAACACCTTTCCCTTTTTCTTTCTCCTACTGTTTTTCTACCCTAACCTGCTGATACTGCAAGAACATCTGGTAAAACCCACTTGTTAAAAACAGCTGTAAAATAATTTTGATATCAACCTTACAATTTTCATTGGCAGGTTAACACTTTTTCGGAAAGTGAAACCTTTTGCCTCAGAAATGAAAGGGTGTCCTTGTGGAAATGACATGGGCATTCCTCACGGGAAGTGCTGCCAGGTGATGTCCTGCCATGGCTGTCCATGAGCCACCAGACTTCCACGAGACACCATGTTGAGGATGTCCCTTGGATACTCCTACTTGATGAATCATAGATTGGGTTATCCTAGGGACAGGAAGAGAAAGAAGTGTTGCAAGTGATATTTATTTGCAATAATGGGAATTCCTGTTACAAAAAGAATGTCCTTCATCCTTCTGTGACAAATGAAGAATTAAAGTTTCACAAGTGACAGATTGAAAAACCTCTGTACAGTGATGAAAGGCTTTGCTTCAAGGTTTTCATATGGGTAAGCACACAGCTGAGCCCAACCTGACTGGAATTTCAGCATCCATAATAGAAATAATTAGCTATACAGGTTCATATGCACAGGTTTTCATTATTTGCTGAGCTTTATTTAGTGCCACTGAATCCTAACAATACACACAGCTCTCCAGGACTTTTGAAAAAGTAGGCCATTTAAACAGGCGAATATCACAGGGTAACCTTAACTATTGGTAAGAAGATAGACCAGAAATTATGTTCATGGCCATACTTGCAAGACTCTGATGGTAATAATAATAATAATAAAAGAAGATATCATGCCATTGACAAATAGAAACAATTTTATATCTAATAGGATTTAAGTAATGAAGGCTGAAGGGCTGCAACAGCTGCAAAGAGATTAGATACGTTATGTTTTCTCAGTGTAATAAAACTTGTCAAATAAAGCTGAATAAAATCTTCTTATCTGTGTCTCTGGCTTATTTTTCCTGCAGCCTCTTTCTTTTCAGCTGATTGCAGGAATCACCATTTCTCTAGAATGGTTACACACACGACAGTTCAATTAGAGTCAAGTTAGTGAAAGTTATTGCTGGATTTGCTTTTGGTCCCACCTTTTTTTTAAAGTAAAGGACATCTGCAGCACTTGGAATGAATGAAGCAGATCAAAAACCCACTCTGCCAATCTCTGCTGGTATTTACGGGATGACTGGACTGGACTGTTCATATCAGTGTAGTACCATTACATTTAGTATTGCTTTACACGAGTTCTGGTTCTGATTTAAAAACAAACTCCATCAAAATAGCAAGACATCCTTCCCCAATCACACTTGATGCTGCCTTGGCTGCCCCAAAGCTGCCCTTGTACTGCCTCCCTTTTCTCACCTGTCTGCTCCCACCTTTGGGCACTGTCTGGCACAGTCCTTCTCCATTCTTGCTGCTCCTCCTGCCTCAGTTTCTCCCCATCCTTGAAGGAAAGTGTCATGGTTTGTCTTTCTAGGGCTGGCGTGCTAATCTTTCCTGAGACCTTTAGGATACGCAGATGGAATTTGCATTCAGAAGTGTGAGTTATTATTATTAGCATTAATTAGATGTGACAGGCTGACATTCTGCTAACCTTTCCATGAAACCCAAGGCCGAACCTTTGCCTGGGTTATAAACATGCTTGGATTTTCCATGTGGTCCGTCCTTCCATCCAGGTCAGTATTTCTGAACTTACCTGTGTGTCTGATTTAAATTGTTTTAAATACCGAGTGGGAAGAGCGAGTGATGCGTAAGTTTGAGCAGTGTTGCTGTTGCCTTTGGTGCGTATTTGAACAAAGTTTTTACCTTCCAAGGTAAAGCAGTGAACCCAGTAAGAAAAGCCAAGGGATCTGTCCAAGCTGATGTAATAGGTAAAGACACAAACATCATCCATAAATCAATAGGCATTGATTTAGGTAAATGAGAGCTTTGCCCTTAGGTAAGAAAAAAACATACTTTTTTTATATGTATGTGTTTATAATATTTCATGCAGAATTTCCGAGGACACATATCCAATATTAATTAAAATTTAAGTGTGTCGTGTCAGTGCCCACAAGCCCATTACTTAAGATTTTTATTTTTCTTTTTTTCAAATTAAAGCTTTTCTCCTGCATTTCCTCCTCCAGGTAGAAAGTTCAGGAAACCAATGCATGATGACAATATGATAACCAATTAGGGAAAAAAACCCTGAAACCAGTTGCTGGTGCTGAAACTACTGTCAAAATCTGCAGTGTATCTGTGCTGAAACAATTTCTGGCCACCTTTTTGAACATATCTCTTCCTTGGGGTAGAGGGAGGGAAAAGAAATTTCTGTATAAATTTAATCTAATAATTTAATTTAGTATCAGTCGTAATTGCATGGAACTGGGAAGACATTGGGAAATAAGGGTGAGTGTAAATCCTCACCCTGCAGAGAAGTGCTGCAGTCAGTTCTGAGCGAGCCAGTGTGAGTCCCCAGGGAGGTAACTGCATTAACCAGTGTTCCCAGCCTCCAAGCTGGCATCACAGAGCCTGGATGTGCAGGTTTATTGGAAGGGTGGGGGAGATTCAGATGCTTCTCTTCTTTTTATAGCACAGGACATCTGATGACTGGAAGGATGCGTTACTCTGAATTTGGAGACTCTAAAGCAATGAGGTCAATCCAGCTGTCAGCAGGATGTATATGCACATCCCTCTCATCTTGCCTGTCTGATCACAACTGCAGCCCTGACCTCCAGTGTGGAGCAGACTGAAACGTGAACATGCCCCGTGTCAGTCCAGTGCTCAGCATCTTGGAGTGTCCTGGGCTCTCTTCCCCATCTCCCCGTTTCTCCACCTCTATGTTTCTGTTATTACTGCTGCTGAAAGAATGTTTTTCCTTCCTCACAAGGTAAGGGAAGAATTGTATTGGGAAATTCTCTTCACAGGTTTAAATCAAGAATGACTCCACTGATTTTAATGCGGCTCATAGAATCATAGAATATGCTGAGTGGGAAGGGGCTGACAAGGATCACCAAGTCAAATAATTTTCCCTGCATAGGATAAGTTTTATTGGTTTGTTTCCAGCTGAAGTTGTCATCCATTTGTTAAGATGGCCTTAGGTATAGCTGATGAAAAGGTACTGTGATAGTAGTTATGTGGGTAAAATAGCATTTTAGAGTATGCAAACCTTTTCCACTTGTTTCCCTCTTCTGTGATATCATGTTTTTCACAGTGGCTCAGGTGTGAATAAATATAAGAAGAACTACAAAAATTGTCCAAGAAGGCCAATGGCACCTGGCCTGGATCAGCAACAGTGTGGCCAGCAGGATCAGGGCAGGGATTGTCCCTCTGTACTCAGCACTGGTGATGCCACATCTTGAGGGCTGTGTCCATTTCTGGGCCCCTCAACTCAGGAAGGTCACTGAGGTGTTGGAGAGAGTCCAGAGAAGGGCAACAGAGCTGGTGAAGGGTCTGGAGCACGAGTTCTGTGAGGAGCAGCTGAGGGAGCTGGGGGTGTTTAGCCTGCAGAAAAGGAGGCTCAAGGGAGACTTTATCACTCACTACAACTATATGAAGGGAGATTGTAGCTAGTGGAGGTAGGGCTCTTCTCCCAGGCAACCAAGGACAGGATGAGAGGACACAGCCTGAAGCTGCACCAGGGGAAGTTTAGGCTGGACATCAGGAGGAATTTATTCCCAGAAAGGGTGATGAGACACTGGAATGAGCTGCCCAGGGAGGTGGCGGAGTCACTGTCCCTGGAGGTGTTTAAGGAAAGACTGGACGTGGCACTCAGTGCCATGGTGTGGTTGACAGGGTGGTGTTTGGTCATAGGTTGGATTCGATGATCTCAGAGGTCTTTTCCAAATTAATTGATTCTGTGATTCTATAAAGCCACTCCTTCCCCTCACCTGAGCAAAGGCTTTTTCTAAAAACCCTTAGCACCAAGGTGCAGTTTTCCCAGTTTGACAGGAGATTTTAAAAGGCACCTGCATGGCTCAACTCTGCACACAAAACACTTCATGTAGGTACAAAGCCAGCTTGTTTTTCTAGGAATATGAACAGGAGTCAAGAAAGCATAGTGGAGAATTACATCCTCTGCTTAAATTTCTCCCCCTTCTTCTCTTCCTTCAAGGTTATAAAAAAATCTTTTGTGCAAGTAGAGATTTGTTTTAGCTCTTGTCAGAAGTGCACATTTTAATATTAGTTTCTTTCTGTTTTGTTTGGGTTCTCTCATTTTCTTTTTCTGGTAAAGACTTAATGAAAGGTAACCTGACAGAAAACGCTGTGATCCAAGCTGTGGATGGTTTGCTGACACCAAAGTCCTTTGAGCCTTAGAGTTCATCCTTATCACTGCTATTGGATATAACAGAATTTTCAGATTACTTTCTGGCATCAGTTTTCACACATGATTGACAGGTGTAATAAGCAGATAGGCAAGACACTCAGCTTGATGCAGGACAATGGATATGTGCATTAGAAGCCTTCTGAAATGCAGAATGTTGCTAAAAGCCATAGCTTGATACCAGCAGTGAAGATGGCTGCAAACCCCTCAGTGCACTTCGGTTCTTAATATTTCATTTTTGTTTGTTGCTTATGTTTTGTAATAGATCAGTACTCGTGTCCTCAAAGTATTTCTTGTGTACCAGGAGCCCTCAGGACATGGAAACCAATTAAAGGCATTGATATTCTTGCTTCAACATTAAGCTGGGGAAAGAACTGACAGGAATTTCAAGTTCACTGTGCATGCAGGAGCTGGTTATCATTTCAATATGGCTTTCAGACTGTCTCACACTTAAACCCACACCTGAGGGAGACCCAGAAGAGCCTGGGGCATGATTTGCTCAAAACTGCTTTTGATTCCCTCCAGCATAATTTATTGGAAACATTCTGGTTTTTTGGAAACATTCACAGCCAATCTGGGAGCTACTGAGACATATTCCTACAATGTAGAAGAGATTTTGAAACACAAAGCTCAAAGTAGCCATGGCCAGGGGTTGGACAAAGTCCAGATCATACATGCACTCATGTTCTCAGTCACTTGTGATTTGTTTTTTTTTTTTTTTTTTTTTTTAATATATTGGACATTTAGAAGTCCCACTATCCCAGCCTTGCACAAGCAGGATTTCACCAAACTGAACAGCTGCTGCTCACATTCCCCAGCTGGGACTGTATGGAATGCTGTGTGACAGTGTCCAGGGAGGAAAAGGTGGAGGAAAGAGATCCTTAAGGACTAAAAAGCTGATTATCCATATGATCCCTTAGCTCAATACACTTTACAGCCTGGCCTGTGCTCAGGAACATGATGTCAGCTCCAGTGCTGTTTTATGAAGAAGCTTTTTCCTGCCTGAAAGAGGAAAGAGGCATAGTGCTACAGACCTCAAGGATTTCTGGAGAGTAGCTTGACATTTATAATTTTGGCTTGCCTCTTTTACCCTCACCAGAAACTCCTCAGTTTTTAAGCACACAAAGCTTGCATAAATATAAGCACTGTATTCCTCAGGAGGAATCCCATAAATAAATGGAACAAAAATATTTTATAAAAATGTCAACCTTCATTTGATACATGTGTAAGGTCCAATAACTGTATTATAGATGACAACCTTGTGTAATTACATTGCTGTTTTACCTGTTCTCATCCCAATGCAAATCTAATTCCCAACAAGTTTTGACTTAATAAAGGGGGTTTCTCAGATGACTTTCAAGGGGAGATTTTAGTATGAGCCACAATCTTCTTCCTGCATCTTTTCAGCTCCCCATCTATTCCCATTTCAGCCCCAGGCAAGTGAAGGCTTGTGACTTGTTCTTTCACCAGCAGTTCCTATGTATGGTTAAATGGCTGTAGTGTTTCTCTGCAAAAGTCATTGTGTTTCAGAGAGAGGTGAAGTGGTGCTGGTTAAACTGCGCTTTGTATTTCGAGGTTGCCCAGATACACGTCTGAGATAAGGGACTAGGGATGTTTCTGATTAATGCTACCAATGTTTGCTTCCTGTGCAGCAGTAGAGATAGGCCTGCACTGCTCCAAGTGCATCTAATGAGAGCCCATGGCTGTAAAGAGGGAGTAGGCAAACATTCATCTCGCTGACCTTGGCTATCTACAAGATACAGCTCTGATCTGACTGCCTTGTCCGAGCTCCCTCTGTACTTGGTGGAGAGGTTAATAAGTCCCCCCAGTTTCAGACACCTTTCTCAGGCTGAGATTAATCATCTCAGGTGATAATCATTCTCTGTTGGCTCCAGTGAAAGCTGGTGTGAGTAACATGGATTAGATAGTTATGTTTCAGATGACTGATTTCCTTATACCATTAGGTTTGGTAAACTGAAGTCCTCTGTATAGGAGGGAAAGAAACAGCCAAAGCCATCTTTTCATGATGCATGGTGCCAGGTAGTGTGACTGTCAAGTACCCACACATCTTCATTTCTTGCACACCCAGCTTGGGAGCAGGAATAGGAAATTGAATTATGATTCTTGCTCTTCTGTCATTTCTTCAAACAGCAGATTGATAAGTAAGCACAAAATGGATATTCACAAACATAATAAATCCATAATATAGCAAACAATAATGAACAGGTTCTTTTGGTTGGGGTTTTCTTATACTTACACAGCCTATTAAGTCTGTTTTTAATTGTTGAGGCTAAAGAAACACATAGCTTCTGATTTGCCTTTTAATGACTGAAAGTCTAACAGCACTGTAATATTGCCAATTCCTTCTGACCCCATGGAAGAATAATCATAAAAACAACAATACTCAGGGTTCAAGGGGAGATTATCTGACATTCTCAGCAGCAGGAGCCACTCAGAATGTTAATCAGTGCTGTTTCCAAGCTCAGAGACATTTAATTCCAGAAGAAAACATAAACTTTTTGGTCCTAAATTAAGTTGTCCCAACGGTACATCTTTCCTTCACACTCTGCTCTTTGTACCCCTACACTGCCCACAGGTAGCTGTCAAGGGCTTAACAGCCCCTCTTCAATCTCATAATTTACATTTACAGTGAGTAAAACAATAGAACAGGTTGCTCAGAGAGGTGGGAGATGTCCCATCCCTGGTAACATTCAAGGTCAGATGGGGCAGGACTCTGAGGCACCTGATCTAGTTGAAGATGTCCCTGCATATTGTAGGGGGCTTGAACTGGCTTTAAGGGTCCCTTGAATCCTGACTGTTCTGTGATTCTATGAGCTGTTATCCTGGTCAAAAATGAAAAAAACTGAAGTGAGAAATTAGAAAGGGTAATTTCTGTGTTTTGACTGTGAAGATGTATCAATATTGGGTGGGATGAGTCCGTGCTGTAAGGTCTAGGTACTTGGCATTAAAGATTCTACCACAGTATAGATGATGTTAGCCCACATGCCCCATAAATAACCAGTTAAAAAAAATAATTAAAAAAAATGAAACCTGAATCCTGCAAACAGGGAAAGCTTGTAAGACTTGGCATCATCCTGTGGGCTTGTCTTTGGCCAGTCTCTAGGTTGGTCTTTTTCTTCATGGTTTGTTCAGACACCAGCAGCTGTAAAACCTCCCATACCTCTGTTGAGACATTTTAATATTCCTGTCACAGGAATGATGTAATAAATAAATTTATCACCCAAATAATGCTGTGCTACTGCCCCAAAGAGCACAGGGTGGCTCCCGCTTCCCAAAAGGCTCCCTCCAAATATACAAGAGCATGGCAGGAGACCAGAAGCTCTCTGTGTGCTCCATTCAAGGAATAAAAGTCTGAAATTAGGAGTAGCCATTTGCTGACAGACTGATTTATTTTCATAGCACAGCATTTAAAGGAGGAATTTGACTTCACTTGCAAGAAAGGACCAATATATAACTGTTCCCGACTTTTAGATTTAAAGCCTTGTTTAAAGAACTTTAATGAGGATTAAAGATTAAATTAAAGACACTGGTATGAAGAAATGTTGCAGCACCATTCATCATCTATGAATGAAGCCAAGCAGCAGGACCATGGAAAACTAGCATGAAGAAACTTCACAAATAGAGTATTTTCCAACTTAATTATATATTTTTTTATGAACAGAGAACTGCTTATTTTTTGGGGAACTGCAATAAGAATTTACATATTCTGCTTATAAACAGTTCTTGGGGCAACTTATCTCTGTTTACGAATGACAGTTTTCTTCTAAGTATTTGTTGTGTTTATTGAACACTTTTGTGGTAAACACAGGTTAGAGGGCATCAGACTCTAAGACTGCGTGTGTTACTTTCATTTTTCTCCTCCCCCATATTTTCTTTCGTTTGGGTTTTTTGACCTCCTAATGCCTTTGCTCCCTCACCTGAAACACCAGGAAACATCAAATCTCCATGGGGGAAAGGTACTCTTTAAGACTTGTTTTGGTTTCCAATGCAGCAGCAGTACAAAGTCAGAGTACTTTTGACACAAATAACCTCAGTCTTTAACCTGAAGCCCTGCTTCACATAATGTTCAGTAGTTTTGCCAACATGTCAGGGAAAAAAATATTCCTGGATTTTTCTTCTTTGGGGCAAATAAGAAAGCACTTGTCAAAGAAAAAACATTTTAGTATTGGGGTTATGGCTTTTCTTTTTCATCTCTCCTACTTCAGTTACTTTAGCAAGATGCTTGGTTCTAAGTGTTGGAGTTTGAGAACAGAGTATTTTTAATTTCATCCTTTTGAAATTGGTTATCATTAGCTGTTAAGTTTCTGGGAGACATTTTCAATGATTATGTGTCTTACTGATCCCCCTATTGGAGATGCATTCCTGAATACAAACTTTTGGCATCTGCCATAATGAGTCTTTCTGTCAGAACAGAGAGGAGCTCCTGTTGTAGCAACCTGGGATCAGGTCCTGGGAAGCACCAGCGTTGTGCTGTGCCTGGGGGATGTCACCTGCCTGTCACACATCCCCTGTGTGGCCTTGGGCAAGTCATTTGAGAATGGTCCAAAGCCAGGGAGTTTCACAGGTTTGTAAATCTGCAGAGATACTGTGCTTTCAGCGAGTGCTTCCTGCTCCTGTAGGATTTCCCTGATTGAATTTATCTTTGAACTTTGCTATGTCTTTGAGTAAAACTCATGTAAACCTGTCTAAACTTTAACATGCCCAGTAACACTGCAGCTCTCTGTTCTCATTCCCCTGGTTAATTACTATTCAAATCAAAGAAACTGTGGTGTTCTTGAGGAAACACAAAGCCTGGAGTTTACATATTTATGTTCTCTCTATAATATCATTACATAAAGAATACAATAGAGGAAACAGGATTTAATTTCTGACTCACAAATGCCACTACCTCAGCAATACAGCAATACCTAAGCTAGTTGGATGTGAGTCCAGATCCCAATGCAGTTTAATTGAATATGCTGATTATCAGTTCCTGCAGCCTGAGTTGTCAGTCAGAGCAGAACTGTATTGAAGAGTTCCACTGACCAGCTTGTGGCTTCTTACCCCAGATACCAAGGCACCACTTCACAACTCCTGTTGGTGCACACCATGCTCACAAGGCAGGACTGTTTGGATAGGACAAGCTTTTAGGTAGAGCTCAAATTTTGCTTACAGACATCTGGAAGCCCTGGGGAATAATAAGGCAATACCGACACTCAGGCCAGGCTTCCAGGGTCTGACCAGGTCCAGCATGTGGCCAGCTCTTAAGTGCTGAGCTCTCATTTAGCCTGTGCAAGAAAGAGCCTTGAAAACACATGCTCACATCAGGGATGCTGCAACATGATCAGATAAACAATATTGTGACAGACTAATTCTCCATGTAGTTTGAGCAGGATTAAGGTGCCTAAACATAAGCATCTAGGGGACCCCACCAGGTCTCAACTGCTGTTTTAAATGAGTGCTTCTGTTTGTGCAGATCAAGCAGGAAATGCTGCTTGGAATTGTCCAAGGGCATGGGAAACAGCTCTAGACCCCAATGTATGGATATTTCAGTGATAGCACCACTAACTGAAGAAAAACTCCTATATCTACTTGAGCTTGATCAAGAAGTATGGTTTAAAAGCTTCAGTGATCCATTAAAGTATCTGCTTCACAAAACTAGGCTGCTTAAACCCAAACTAGTCCACTGTAAATTTAGTCCTTTAAGACAGGGTTAATAACCTGTGTACCAGTGTCCCTTCTGTGGTCAGACAAATGAGAGGTATATCTAAGAATTTACCTAAAATCTAACAGATTCTACACGGGATTATTCTGGGGTTTCCCAGCTACAAATTCTTGGCCAGGTACTTTCTTCCTACATGCTTATATTGGTCCACATGGGATGGATTTTTGCTCTGTGGCAGCCCTTTCCCTGAAGCAGAGGGTCGGAATGAGTCCAAGCTTGTGAGTGACTATCCTGCAGCCTGTGGAGCTGCATCTGCTATTGAAAATGTGTGGCAGTGGAAGCAGGTGCCCCCAATGTTCAGAGAAACAATCTGGGTTTCAGATAATCCAGCATTTGTCTACCCAAAAGTCCCTGGTGCACCTGATGAAATGTAACTGTAGTTAGGTCTTGTTACCCTTTTGTCATACAGATCAGAACTAGCCAGGTTCAAAACAGCCCTTCTACTGAAAGGGAGAGGGCGGGGGAGAGGAGGAAACTTAGCAATGTATGAAATGATATTTCAATGAGAAGTTTGCCATTGAGCTGACAGCTGAAATCTAAATTTTACCAAGATGAGGAGCATGGAGTTACATGGCCAGACCTTACCTGCTCCAAGGGCTTGAATTTTTGAGGTATGAACGGATTTGGAAATGACAGTTTTACAGGGCATCAGACCCAAGTGGTGGGAGGAATGGCCCAGCAAGGGGAATATCCAGAAATTGTTCCCATGTTTTGTTTTATGATACGAGCTTTTTTGAATGCATTTGTGTGATAAATAAATAAATAATTGAAGAATATCACTGTCACCAAGGGACTTTTCTGATATTTATCAGAGAGACATGCTGTGTTTTTCTTTTGAATAGCAATGCTTTTCACTGCTGACAGATACCTGCAGGAGAATCTCAAAGTCTTAACAGAGGACTGAATAGATTTTTCAGCAGAATTAAAACACAGCAAGTGACATATTACAATGCTTTTGCTGACTTAGCAGCCCCAATAAACCAAGTTAGAGATAGAAAAATCCAATGTATGTCTGAAAGTCTTCAGGCAAGTCTAATTTCTGTGACATAAGAATCAAAATATATTACACTGTCATCTCTATTTTAATTGGAATGGTGTGTTTTATACCATTGAATAACTATTGAAATTGCTCTAATATTTATAGCCCTTTTTTTACCATTTTGTTGAGTCTTACTATTGATAACCTTAAATTGATGTCAGTGGTCATCACATTTTTTCTTGTGGAGCATGGTCTGATCTCTAGTTTCAGATGATATTGTTTTAAGAATCAGATGCTGTACGTTTCAAATTTACTCTGACATGTTATGCTAGACTGACAATGCCCTGCCCTGCCTATAGATATGCAGAGAGGCAACACGGGGGTGCTCCAGACTGTGTAGAACTGTTTAAGTACTTGGCAGGCACAGTAAATTCCTTTTGATTACTTCATAGAGCTCTTCAGCACAATTCTACACCAGCTTTCCAGCAGCAATCACCCTGTGTTCCTCAGCTTTTCCTGAAGACTTTCCTGCCCCTTGCTAGTGCTGAAAAATTGTTGGGTTTATCCCTCACAGCTTTGTTTTCTGCCATACAACAGCACTTGTGTCTCAAAGAAACATTTCTCAGCCATTCAAGTGGCTTAGGGTGTCCCCCCCTCATTTCCATTCTTCACCTTCCAATGCGGGAAAAGAAGAGATGAGAGAGTTGAGCTGTTCAAACATGAGTGAAAGGACAGAAGGGAAAAGATGGGACTTGTATAGGGCATTTTCTGATCAGCCAGGAATATTCTCTTAAGAGAGACAGACTGAAAACAAATGGAAATATTCAACATTAATTAATTAAGAGAAGGGATCTTTAACCTTCTTTATCACTACTTGGGAAACTGATGTTTTACAGCTCTGGGCAAATTGCTTCTTCTTTCCTTTGTCTTTCTTTGGTCTTGTTTACACTGTTTTGGTTCTGCATTTTGCAAGCTCTTACAGGAGATTTTAAGAAGTAGAGTTTTCTATTGCATGATTATAAACACTGTTACATAAATGTTCTGATCAAGTCAAGGATCTATGAGAGGAAAGCCTCAGAAACTCGGATGCAGCCTCATGGCCCTGAATGCCAACCATCCAAAGGTCATAGAATGAGGTGTAGCGCTCCATCAGCTTCTTCCAGCTTCCATCTTGGATAGGACATGAAGGTAAATATATGTTTCTGAATTAGGTTTCAGGTGATGTGGCTTCAACTCCCAGGCTGCTCAGCAAAGTTTTTGAGTTGTCATCCTCTAAGGTATTTAAAAGTGTAAGTGTCACAATGTAGGGACGTGATTTAGTGGTGGATTTGGCAATGCTGAGGTAACAGTTGGATGTGATGATTTCAGACTCTTTTCCAACCTAAAAAATTCTATGATTACAAGACTCATCATGGAATTTTTGCAGGAATAGGAAAGCAGTTTGTTATAATGAAGCCTCAGTTGACCATTGTTAATCTGTGTGATGATGCTGTCCTGTGTTCCAGGAATGTTGCTGTGGCCTGAATCTATCACTGTTTATAGGTAGTTTAATAATTGGGGTTATATGGTAAGGCTCTTTCTTCAAAGAAAAATTTACTGGTCATAGCATCAGATGAAAACTCAAAACATTGTTTTGTATTGAATTAATTTTCAAAAGTAAAAAAGTATTTAATCTACTTTTTTCTTCCTCAAGTTTTCCATAAAAAACCTACACTTTTCAAAGAAAAAAAATTCTTCATTCAAAAGATAATGTATGTATTAACTAAAATCATTGCTCATCATTAAGTAAACTCCTCATTTTTTAGCAGCTGCTGAGCTCCTGACTTCCCTCTTCCTTTCCCGTTCCAATGTGTAGTGATTTCATGGGGTGTGTACGATGCAGAGAACTCATTTAATCTTCCCAACTGTTTTAGGGCTTCACTTAGGTTGCTCCCTTCCTTATCAACACTATTATTTTTTATCAAAATGATCAGTACTAACAGAAGGTAGGTTCTATCCCACCCTCCCTTCAGGTATACAAAGGAGAGCTTAAACCTGTTGTTTATTCCTTCTTCCCAAAGGTGAGTCTTAGGTTCAAGCAGATGGAATTGTTTATATTTGGAGAGGCTTGACCTCTGCACACAATGAGAGGGGGTAAGCACAGAAAAGTGATGGAAAATCTGATTTACATCCTTGGAACAATATCAGTCTGTCCTTTATCCTCACTGTGCCTCAGTTTGCAGAACTATAAAATTCAGTAAGAAGCTGTGAACACCTCTTCTTTATTTCCTTCACTCAAAACCTCCTTCTCCCTTGCTCTCTTTTTTTAAATGATCTGGTTTAAAAGAGGTCAGGCAGAACTTTTCTGCTTCACACTGCCTTAGGACAAGAGAAGGCTTCAGGCAGTGTCCAAGGGACCCATTTGTGGTGGGTTGGTGAGCTCAAACCCAGCACGCTCCTGCTCTGATAAACACAGTGGTCATTTACACGCAAGTGCCAGTCTGGTTCTCATTTAAAACTTTTTGAAGAAGTTTCTAAATTTCATTTGCTGTAAAACAGAAGCTCTCTTCTCTCTCTGCCCCTTCTGCCTCTAGCTGGCTGATTGCTGATTCCTTGTGTTTCACTGTGACGGGACTATACCAGCAAGAATATAAATACTCATTGTTTAAATCCTGTTTGCATTAAATTAACATCAAAATGTTGTGACAACTTTAAGGAAAGAGAGAAACAGCGATAGGAAACTTAAAATCTCCCATCAGAATGCAATTAACCTGCTGCTCACCTTCTCCTCTATGGACTGTCAGAAGGAAACTTTCCAGTATTAAGGTCATGGCAACATAAGCATTTTTTCTTTCTTCCTTATATATTGAGATCCAAACAGATTTCTGATGATACTGAGCTGTCGAGTTTACTCTTGTTTTAAAAAATACCTTGCCTGAAGGTGACTGGAAGCTGGGAGAGTATTCCACAGAAATATCACTATAGGATTGTGCTAACTCTATATTTGGCCCCTGATGTTTGCTGTTGGGGCAGGATCCCGTGGTCAACACACAGCTGGGCTGATGTTGCCCACCTGCTGCTCTGTGCCTGTGGATTAAAGAAGCTTTCAATGGAATGGCAGCAGCACAGTGATTTTGCTTTACATGAGTGTCTGCATCTCCTGGCAGTGGCTTGCTGCAGGTCTGGACCTGTAAGAGTTTTGATTTCTAATAGAAGAGACATATTATGTTTAGATGCCAAGTAAGTAGTTCTGAAGGATCCAAATCCCATATTTCCTACCCAGCAGTGTGGAAGGACTGCTGAATATGGACATGTTCTCTTTTTAGATCCAATGTTGAGACTGATGAAAAGGAGTAGAAAAGCAAAAGCACATCAAGGCTGGCCTTTATAATGAGGAATCATATGGATATATGAATCCATTTTTCTTACTCCTCTGTTTCTGGTCCCTTCTGATCATTTACAAGTGTAAAGAGTCAAAAGAGTTAAAAAAGGAAATAAAAAAATAGAGTTAGATTTCATTTTTAATTAAAAGTTTTAATTTATTATAATATTACCTGGGTTTTGTACAACATTATTTCCTAGGTCCAGGTGAATTCAAACATGAAAATAGAAGTTACCTTTTTTCCTGAAGGCCTCCCATGTAAATATAAGAAAAGACTATATAGACAAATTCAATAATGGGAAAATACAGAGGAAGATCGTGTCAAAATTGAGTAGAAGGTTGAAGAACTTAGCTTTGCAACATCTTCACACACCCATATATTTTGGTTATTTATTATTTTGTAGAGCAGTTTTCTCTAAAAATATACACACACAGAGGAAAAAGTAATATACAAGATCCATTTTTTTTACAATAAAACTGCCACGTCAGCTCACAAACCCTCAGTGGGCTCTGCTAACTCCACTACTGATGAACCTTGAGGCAGATCAAATCTCTTAGCTTCTTTTGCCCTCATTTCAGCTCGCAGAAGTGGTCTGTTCCTGATAATTCTAGTGTTTGCCTCTTGGTCAAAGTGTATCTCACCTGCCTCCTGCTCTGTTATGTATCTGTGCAGCCCCTAGGGCAGTTGTGCCCCTGTCCTTTGCTGTCGTTGTAGTGCTAAGAAAAATAATATTAGGCCATATTAAGAACAACTGGTAGCAAAGCTAAGGTGAAATTTTTGTAAACCATGATTCTACTTTGTGGGCTACTCATACTAAACTGGATTTTGACAGACAAAAATCAGAATAATGCTATTAGTTCCAGCAAAGCCGTTCCAGTTTACCTTACATAATACATAAATGTACCCACTTAAAAAATCTTAAGCACACAGCTTTTGCAGCTACGATGGGTTTTTATTCATTTTTTCCCCCA
Organism: Monarcha castaneiventris obscurior; assembly: GCA_026261815.1. Classification (NCBI taxonomy): domain Eukaryota; kingdom Metazoa; phylum Chordata; class Aves; order Passeriformes; family Monarchidae; genus Monarcha; species Monarcha castaneiventris. The sequence continues at coordinate 9,097,233 of JAMPIT010000467.1, forward strand.
AAGAACTTGAAGAAAATTTACAGTCTACCAAGAGGACATCTAACATATTAAATTAGATCACGGACCAAATATATTAGATCAACATCTGTGCTCCCAGAAGAGGCTTGCATTCTGTCAATAATACAACCTGACAGCTTTAGGATCAATCATCTTATTAAAACTTTCTTCTCTCTCTTTTTCCTCTCTCTCTATCACTCCTTGAAGGAGCTTGGCAAGGTTTAGTTTTTTGGCTGGTAGCTTGCTTTTTTTCTACTTCAGAATTTCTCTCACTAATACTTCCATAAGAAATAGATTTGCCTCAAGTAGCTTGCATTAATCTGGGACACAATAATGAATAAATATTTGGAATAAATAATGCATAATGTCTAAGTCTGATAATTATCGTAATGATGACTGACATCTTCCTAGCACCTTCCAATCCTGAATCCCAGGGCACTTCACTGAATGACTAGAGATTTAGGGGCTGGAGGAGAAGATGGGGAAAGATCTTGAGCTGCAGCAAGCTGTCAAAACTCTGATGTAGCTTGGGCCTCTTTACCATGCACGCAGTCTGCTTTTGTTGGCAGGACCCTCACTATTAGCTATAAAATAGGATGCTTTTTATTATGAAAATGGCTCCCTAAAAATTTTTGGTGGTGGTTTATTGGGCAAAGAGATGTAAAAGGCCACTGCTTGGAAGAACTTGCAGGGCAGTCGGAGGGTGCACCAGAATTCAGGGTACCAGAACCTCTGGGCTTCACCTTTTGATGTAAAAGAGATTGGTTTTTTCCTTTCAGCTGGCAGCCCTCACAAGTAAATTCATTCTTTCTAAAGCTGGCAGGTGTCACAGTGGCTCCTGGTCAGAGTAACATTGGACATCCCTTTCTCAGCAGCCTGTTCAGCACTGGAAAGTTCGTGGACATTCTACAAGTCCCATAGAAAGGGTTGTGGTCTCAGGGATATGTCAACCATTTCAAAAGTCTGCTTTGTACCCAGCTTAATTCTAATGGAAGAAGAAAATCTTCCAGATTATATAGAGTTGCCTCTGAACCCATATGTTCCGTAACAGATCTATACAAGAGGAGCACAGCAGGGATTTCATCAGGGAGGTGTACAGATTTATCATCAGGGTCACAGCCTTTGACGAGTCATACACATCCTCCTTTTCACAAATGCTACAATGGAACTGTCCACAGGAGGAAAGATAATATGATGATTTGCCTATATAAGCATGACAGACAGAAACACAATGTGCAGCTGGAGAGTGATAAGGAAAATTGATTTCTTTTTCCTATTCCTTTGCACTTTATTTCTCCTGCTTGGCAGCAGCAGTTCTGTTCATCAGTACGTTTCCTCCTTCTCATATATGGGGGAAAACTTTCCAATGAGCTTGAGCCTGCTGCAGGTATATATATTGAATAATCTGCCCTTTTAAAATAGAACATGAATTTTCTGCTCTGTTGTATGAGTTACTGGAATATTTCCTCTTTTTTTCTTTGCTCTTCCCCAGGCTGTAGGACTAAGAGCATTGTTCTGTCTGTCATACAATTGTCCTAATCAGCTGGTGATTTGGAGAGACACGTGTCACCTAACCCATGGGGTTTCTTGCCAGCTCTTCTTGGTGTGCTAGACATGGTATTAAACACTTAACCACCCATAAGATTTCTGTGCAGCCTCTGCTTGTGTTTAGGCTGCAGATGAAGCAATGTCAACACAAGCATGATAAATTGGAGGTTTCTTCCTGGAGCACTTGCACTCACACAAACAAACACTTCATTAGCAAGACGATAAACAAAACAAAATCCACAGCAGTCCCCATGAATGTGTCAGTAAATTGCTTCAGGGTGAGAATACACCCTCTGCATCAGCTTCAGGATATCATGGGATGTACTGCCCGGCTGGAAGCATCTCTTGGCATGCTGCCTCTGTGAGAGGAAGCTGCCGAGTGGAAATCCTCCCCTGGCCCAAAGGGCAGGTCCTGCTGGCACATTTCTGGCTCCTGCAGCTCTCCAGGATTTGGTTGTTGGCCTGTAAACCAAACCTGTGGAATTACTCCAGATTAAGTATTTGGAGTTGATGGATTCTGCCACATGTGGGCTTGCTCTGAGGACTGCCAATTTTCCCTCCACTTTAACTGCAAGGTTTGAAATTCAGCTACAGGGACCAATGCCCCTTAGGGAGAAGGGAATATTTGGATTCTCTCAGGTGCAAGAAACACAAGAGATTTAGAAAATCTCTAATTAGAAGTTTCAGTGGTGTTTATATTTCTACAGTCACTTTGGAGAGAAGGACTTAAGGAAATGCACAGAAATGAGTCCCATTAGGAAGTATGTTTTTTCTCTATGATTTTTCTTCTTTTAATTTTTGACTATAATTTAAAATGTTAACTTATTTAACAGTTTTTGATACTGAGCACAACAGGAAAAGTTGTACCTATGGGTACAAAAGTTGTACCTATTTTCCTCACTTATGTATCTGTTCAGCTGCCTTAACTTGGTAAAAGGTAAGGCAAAGTAATTTTATTTTTTGTAGCCAAAGTGGTCTAAGATGCATCTTTGTTTTTTTGAATGTGTATTTTTACACTATCTTTGTCTCAGACTCTAACACTATTGATTTCAAAGGTTGTAAATGTAAAGAAAATTAAATGCAAGAGAAGAGAGTAAAAACCAGGTCTGAGACTCATTCATACAGCAGAACTTGGAGCTGAAAGAGGCAGAAGGAAAAATATTGAGGAGCAAATATTTAAAAATAGAAAAGAGGAAAAGCAAATGATATGTTAAATTTCATGAAATAAAAATAATGCAGTATTGGTAGGTTGTAAGTCTATTTCCTTTTTGGGGATTTTGAAAGGATTGAGACTGGATTTTTTGATGAATAATTTTCTCTGTGACTTATCAGATAACTGGTTCATATGCTAACTTTAGACAGTGTGATGCTCATATCCTCTAGAATCAAGGAAGCTTAGGCTGTCTTCACTCATCTTTTTCACTTGCTGATTCAAAGTATTTCATTAGGAGAATTCAGTGGAACTAAAAAAAGGCACACTTTAAAAAAAAATTCTTCATAATTTTCCACTGCTGACAACTTTAAATATTTTATGTTACATATTATTTCTGAACCAATATAGCAAGGTAGGAACACTGCCTTTTCTGGAAACATAATCCATATGCATTTGTGTTCTTCTGAAACTTTATTTTCTTTTAGTTGGGATTGGGTTTTTTTCCCCTTTACTCCCTGCTACACACTTGAGTGAAGCTGCCTTTGAATTGGTAAAGGCTTACAGGTATGGTTTTTTGGTTTTGCAGCTGTATCACAGTGACCTGTTTCTGTTTGACTGCTTCTACCTAGTGAGTATTCTATCTCATTTCATGGGTTGTTTTCTAGTTTAGTTTTTGTTAGTTTTGTTGGTGTTTTTTGCTGTTTGTTTGGGGTTTTTGTTCCTTGTTTTTCTAATTCATGGTACTTTGGTGGTTCTGAGCATGCTGTCCCAGAATATGCAAACGTCCAGCTGAGTTTGTTATGGGGTCAAATAAGGAACAGCTTGAAGTATACCAGTAGTCTTATTGCATAAGATGCCTAAATCTTTCATTGTGAGTGAGACAACTTCTTTTGTTTTAGCATTAAAGGCAGCTTGTGCTTAAATATCTTGTGTAGTATGGTTTTTTAAACAAGGCATGAATTTATAATAGGCATGAATTCAGGAAAATATATGTTGGACCCGTAAAACGTTCCCTCAGACATACAGTTGAATTGTTTGTCTTGACAGGTATGTTTCAGACATGCCTGTGCCTTTCAGATAGTGTTCTGTGTGGCTGTGCATGCTTTCAAAGACTTTCTCTGAATTTTTAAGCTTCAGTTGCTTTGAAGATGTGTTTTATATTATGCAATCCGATATTCGTGGTACTGTCCCTTCGGTCTTTACTAAGCTAGATATTTTTCTTTCTTTTTCTATTTCTTGTCTCTTTCTTTAATTCAGATTCACAGAAATTCATGCTTCTTATTGCTGAAGTCTCTTTTTCTCTCTTTGTATTATTTTTAAGATTGTTTATATAGTCCTGTGTCATGGGTGGGACCCAACTAATGAGCAGCCTGAAAATCTGAATCTGTAGTTACAAAGGTTCTAATTTTCAGGTAGATTTTCTTTCATTAGTTTTTCTTTTTTTAAAAAAGATCAACTATTACTGGGAAATGATCTCACTTTTTTCCCCCATTAAAAATGTTTGAGAGTGTCACATGGGCTTCTCAAAGGTTAGTAAATTACATGCCTGTAATGAATTGCTAAAAGTACAGAACGAATCACATCAAAAATGTCTACAGATGTAGCCCTATACTGGAGAGGTTCAATACTTTGTACCATTTAGCTTCTTGTTTATTATATCTCTTACATTAAATAATTATTTTCAGGCATTTAATTAGTCACTGCACATGAGAAAATAACTGTTCCCTTAATTATATGTTTTAAAATAAATATCACCAAGACTCGTTGTCTCAGAACTAACTCTGTGTACAGAAGTTTGATGCTGTCTCTTACTGCTGTATATTTACATCACAAATAAAGAATTAGAAAATGAGACTTTAGACAGAATTATCTATGCCAGATGAATTAATTCCACAGTGTTTTATGTTCCCTAAATGTGTGAATAGTAGTTCAGCAACATACTTTTTCAGTTTTTGCCAAGCTTTACCTTCTGTGTTTGCACTTGGTATGATGTTGGAAGTTCACACCATCACAGTCTTTTTCCCACTCCCCTCACAACAATATGGTAGGATTTTTACAGGGATTTATTTAGCAATTCATTGGGAATCTGACTCTTCAGTTTTATCACTTTTCTTACAGTTTTTGATACTTAGTATTGCCTGAATACAGACAAGGTTTCTGGCATTTAACATACAGAAAACTGTGCTTAAAATAACATTACTGTTGTAACACACCAATAAATCCTGAAGAATTCATTTGAAAGGCTGAAATTATATCCTTAATTTACATGTTTTTGCTTTCCCTTGTTAAGAACAGTGGTAATGAAGTGTCATCCTTAACTTGGAATTGCCCAGCATCTGCTGGTTTGTGGCACAGCCCACTCCTATCATTATTTAAATGGGGTTTTTTGTGCATCTGAATATTAAATGGTGCCCTGAGGATTCAACTGAGCAGTCAGGACTATGGTAGTTACAATTTCTCTGTGCTCATTTTATGTTCATGCATCTATCTAACTAGTTCAGTGAAAAAACACAAATCACAAAATCCAAAAGATACCCCACCAATAAAACCCAGGGAGGAAGGAATCCAGGTTATATTTGTGGAAATACTGTGGAGGTAGGGTTATCAGTCTGTTTCCTTCCTTTAAACTTTCAAGTTAAATCCCCAGAGCAAGGATACTTTGAATTTCTCACAGTGCTCAGGGTCAGGTTTGCAAATCACAGAGTTCATCTGTTCTTAAATTTGCTTTGGTTTTCCTTACCAAATGAATAGCAAAAAACATATGCATATATGTAATAAATATATCAGCTGAGAGACCCTGAAAGCTGAAACCTGTTTCTATCAGAAGAAAAAGGTGGAACTAATTTGAGAAGAGACCCACCACATTAATCTCAGGCTGCAAATGGTAGCAAACAGCCTCTGTCAAGAGTCTCTGTTTTCATGCACTGCCATGACTTTGCATGTGTTTACACAGGTTTAAATGGTGATAAGTTCAGTAACTCTGTTTCCAATGCACAGATGGATTGCTAAAATTTGGATTAAAAGTAGTATTAAAAATAGGGCTTTCGAGAATGTGGGGTTTGGTTCATTTCTTAGGATTCACAGAGGTCATTTTTCAAACCAAACAGCTTATGTAGGTACCTTTTTTTATTTCAGAAGAACTGTTGTTTACAGCTATATGAGCTGCTTTGATAAAATCTGTGTAACACTGTGTAAAAACATTTTTTTTATGTTTAGATTTCATATTCGTGCCCTTAACCAAGTTTGGGAGGTATTTTTATTTTTAAAAGAGGTTAGAATCACCATTTAGGAAAAAAATGAATGCTGATACAATGTTTAAACTTGAAAAATACTTGGAGTTTTTTACTGCAAGTGTTGCTTCTTTTGAATGCTTGTCCCTTCTTGCATTCCAGGTAACATCAGCTGGCTTCTTCTCAGGGCAACTGCTGGTTTTTTCAAGGGGAAGAAAATGCCTTGCTGAGGGAAAAAAATAAGAGCAATCACATTCCCCGCATTTATTCATGCCTCTTCCTCTTAATTTTTCATCTTTCTTATGTGGCCTGGAGCAGAATCTCATCTATTTACAATAATGGGAAAAAATATTGAAAAATAGTAGATCCTTTTCAGGGTCCATTAACTAAGCAATATGATGCATGTTGATGAAAGGTGCTGACAGCCTCTCATAATTCAGGTCTGGAGAGTGATTCCATAACCAGCGTTGGCTCCATTGCTCAAAGCTCACCCTTAATGCTGCTGCTTAAGAAGAGCACATGAGGGATGCCATCCTCTGCCTGGGCTGACATTGGCATGAAGCCTGAAAGGAGCTGGATTCCACACCTTGTTCTCTTGTGCTGGTTTCCTGCTGGTGACATGGCAGTGTCTTTGCAGACAGAGAGCCTCACGACCCCCAAGTGCTACATTATCTTTGGGTTCCTTTGATATTTCTAGGCATCGAGAACATATGAACAAATCATAGGAAATGGTAGAACTGCTTTGGCATGGCACCTGCAGGCTCTTGAATCATCATCACTGGTGTACTCTGGTTTACAGGTACTCTTGGCTCACACAGCATTGCCTTGTTGGACTCAATTTCTTTACAATTAGTTGCTTGGCTGCTTAAGGAACCTCTTTGCGAGACCCATCAGAGGCCTGCTGGTTGTCAGTGGTACCCACAACTTCATCACTGCCTGTAAACGTGAAAAATGGAAATCACATTGAAGATGAAGTGAAACATATGTGCCTAGAATTATATGAGAGCAAACCAGTGAGGGCTGCTATGCCACACAAGTACCTACACTAAGCCAAATGTGAAAATTAGCTCTGGTTTCCAATGTATTTTCATCCAGAAGAAAGAGAGATACAGACTCCAACAAGTATGTTTTTCATCCTACCTGTGTTGTTGCTTCCCGAGGTGTTATTCTATTATGTGAGAAAGATGTGCATAGCATAGCTGTCAAAAAAGCAACAACCACATCCAGGCAGTTGCTGAACACCTGCAAATCCCACTGAAGTATTGGAAGCTGCAGCTGCCAAGCTGTAGCTCAGCTCTTTGAAGGGATTGACTACAGTGAGTAATAACAAAAGCAATTAAGAGTCACAACTACCTTGCAATGTCTATTTTAGGGAGATTGTTTATATATTGTAGAAAGTCAAACTCCATTTCTTCACTGGAAATAAAAAGAGACTAATTAACTGTTGCACACCAGTGACTACTCCGGTTGTTATCCAAAGCCTGTGTAGGTTTTCTGATTTTTTTTTTGATTTCATGGAACTTTTGGTATTATTGCCTCAATTGCAGTTATGCCAAGTTTGAAGAACCTGACAGAAACTCTAATAAGCACCTTATTAAAATTGTTCAGAATGATAGTGCATAACTTTTAAATAAAAAGCAAGATCACTGAAAGATATTTCTGTACCTGACACCAACAGAGGGCCGCAGCCAGTGTTGACTCTGAAAACCTGAGTGCTAAATTTAGATCACTGCATCGGCAGGAGATTAGCAAGCAGACACCAAATTGAGATAATGAGTTTATGATTAAAGAATTAAAAATCACCTTTCCTCAAGAAGGAGCCACACGAAGGCCTTGAAGAGCTCGGTGAAAGCCAAGCTGTATGTGGCTTCCGAAGGTCTCAGTAATGATCTCTACCTCCATGTGCCTCAGTGCAGTACAGACACACTTTGCAGTCTGTGTGCAGTGAGCTGCTCTTTCTCCAAGACCGAGTAGAAAAAATGACTTGGAAGGCCTCAAGTTCTACTTCATTAGAAATATTTTACTTAAAGAGGAAAAGGCTGCTTGATTATTCAGAAATTGCTTTGCATAGGCATGTTGACCAGTTGGTAGATGGCATTCACTTCAAATCTAACTCATTTACACCTTGTTAAGTAAATCCTGTGTTGTTATATCCACTTTTCTCTTTTGGAAAGACATAAGTGGTGTTTTTGAAGAAAATATAGATCCTTGTGCTTCCGGACATTTTGTAAACCTCTCAGTGGGGTTTCTGCCTTTCATTCACACAGAAAGTCATGGCTGTGAAATACCTGTTTGAGTTGCCCTTTGGAACTTCCCCTGTGGGACAAAGGAAGACTGCATGAGTCATCTTCTAGCTTCATTCATTAAATTCTCCAAGTAATTTCAATTTTACAATGGCTTTGCATGACTCCGTGTGTGATTTCTTCTAATACATTCTTCTGCTTGTTTTAAGGCTGCAGTGCACAGAACAAAAAATACTGCATCGGTTATTTTATTGATGGATGCAGGGGACCTGGTGGGAACTTAGAGAATTGATTTTTTTGACTAACTTTCCCTTTATATCTGTCTTTAAGAGTGGCCTCATAAAGTAGGCAACTTCAGTAGCAGTGCAGGAGCTTCAAGCAGATAGAATCATCTTTGTATTACATTTTCTTTGAACTGTCATCATGTCCTTGCCTCCTTTGGGTTTATTTTTTTCTTGTTGGATTTTTTTGTTTGGTTTTGTTTTCTTTTTTTGCTTCCCCTTGATTCTCTTTTCTGTCTCAGGCCTTTTATATTCTTCAGCTTCGAGCTTGAATGACCTGTGTGTAGTTTGCAATGCGAACACAGAATTTCATTTATATTTGACAATTAATCAACAGGGAGCAAAGCTCAATGTCAACTTAACTTTACTTTGTTGTACAACTCCCCAGATTTGCCTGAATCTGTATGTGTACATGTGTTTGGAGCACAGTTTGCTTGTATTTTGTTAAAAATATGCCTTTTTTGTTTTTTTTCTTTAAAAAGTGCCAAGAGCTAGGAGCATCACCCTCAAAACAAGTGAAACAGTAGCTGTTTTGTGGCTGGTTTAACACACTCTTCCCATTGTGGCTTGACTGTATGGTGCACAAGATATCTGGTCCGAGAGCTGCCTTGCACAGAGGGCAGGTGTGACACTGGTGGAGCTGCTGGGCTGCAGTCTGGCTGCCTTGTCGTGCCCTTACCTTGCTTTGCACCCCAGACTGAAGGCTGGAAACATATGCCACATCTTTTTGTTCAAAGTACAGCATGTGTGCATGCACACACACAGACACAGCGTGAGTTTGTGTGACAGCCACACTGTTCTGATCATGGCCACGGTACACAGCAGTTTCCCTTGGCTTCTCTGCATGGAGCCTGTGGATGCAACAGTCTGGCAGCTCAGTAGCTCTGTAAAAGTAGGGGGGGCTGTCATGTCAGGTGTTTTGTAGCATTCCTCCAGAGGAGGGCTTTGGGCTTGGACTTGTAAAATTTGTTTAAGTCGGTGTCACCCCTGTAGTTCCCTGTGCCCACGTGCTGACTCCCCTGCAGCAGTCGGGCCCACATCTGAGGTTTGTGCCCAAGGAAATGCTTTACTGCAAACCTGCGTGCTCACCACAGGAAGGCTGAGGGAAGCTTGCCTTATATCCTACCAACTTACCCTGCAGGATAGCAAGGAAAAGGCTAAGGGCAGCAGGAGACAACAGAGTGCAATTCAGTTCTTAAAATCCTATCGGCTCCATGGATGGTGATTCTGCTTTTTAAAAAGGAGTGGAGTTATGGAAGTATACATAATATATGCTTTCAGAAAAGATGGATGTTGAAATTCATAAGAGATTGTTTATTTGGTTAGACAGACCTTGCATTTCTTTCCAAGTTTCTTTCCTAGAGATCTGGTATATCACAAAGTAGAAGCACTGATTAAACAAGATATTAACCACTTAAAGGATAAAACATTTTCTTTTCCTACGGACAAACTATTCAGAGTCAGTAAAATATTTATGCCTTATCTCTTTTTAATACATTCAAGAAAACAATGCTATTTTCAGTTGCTTTCAAGGTTGGGGGAGAAACTTTACTACTGCTTAATTTGATCTCTTGTTTAATGCATTCTGTGTATTTTTTTTCCCTATAACCTCTATCTGCATTATGTCATATATTTTAGACAGCTTTTAGCCTTTATTCAACATTCACAGATAATGAAGACTTTACCACATCTCTAAGTAGTTTCTCCTAATGGCTAATCACTTTGCTGTTAACAGTGTTTTGCAGCTACTGTGATGATTTATTTTTTTTGTCTGCTTTATGTTTCCAGCCATTGTCTCTCACTATCTAAAAAACTCGACTTGTCAGCTGTGGGCAAGTTGCTTTATAACCCTATATTGGTTAAATGATATTGAGAGGCTCTCTTTGTTTCTGCTGTTTTACTGCAGTTTTACAGAAGTGTTGGTTTATTCTCTGTCTCTCCCAGCTCTTCTGTGACTCTATCCCAGCCTGGAGACACAGTGTGGTTCCCCAGTAACCTAAGCAGGACCACGGGCCCTTTTTTCTACTCCCCAGTGTACTTTTCATTGTATCACACCAACCCATTTATCTATAGCATTATTCTGTGGGCTTGCTGGTTTTTTCTTCACCAAACATTACTCAGATGACTGGTTGCCTCTGGGGTTTGGATAAGTGTTGTGCTACTTCAGGGTTCCCCCAGATGCTTTAATAGGTTGTGGGAAAATATGCGTTTGAAGAAGCAAAGAAGATTTGATGAGAGTCCCCTTCTCTCGAAATGTAAAATGAGGATTAGTGGAATTGGTAAAACACTCAGACTTCTGCATAAGTGCTATGTTATCCCAAGGCTCTGTAACTCTATCTCCTTTGTGTCTCCCACCATAAGTAACTTTTTTCAGATACAATTCTTTAAAAATATAATTATCTGAACACTGACCTTAGGGTAAGCTGACCCATTGGATCTTTGCATTTAAAACTATTAAATCTCTGCTAACATATCCATTAGAAATGAATGAAATAATGATGTGGATGAAGCTAAACCAAAGCACACAATTAATTAGATTTCATTTTATATTGTGATGGATTCCTGGAGCTCTGTGAGCACTGACCGAAGATACATTTGCTTTTCTCATGCAGGGTAATTGGATTACTAGGTAGTATGAGTCTTTAATCTTTGCTGATAGAGTGAGATAAATGTCTGCTAAATACACTGAGCAAACAGGAGTAGCTTAAGAAAAGAAGTGACAAAAAAAGGTGTCATGAGTATAGAAGCTTAAGCAATATTTCTTCTGGTGATGGAGAGGAAAAAGTGGTTCTGTTGTCACTTGGCTGGTTAAACATACTGTGACAACAGGGGTAGCTGCTTCCCTGCACACTTTAATAGTGTCTCCCTGTATGCACTGACTTTTGAAATGGGGTGCCTCCTTTTTGTGCCTGCATAAATGTCTTCACTTTTCAGAAAATGGATGTTTGAAAATGCTTGTAAATTTTTCTCTGTGAGGAGCTCTGAAATTGAGGTGTTGGTAGTCATTTCTGGGGCTGAAAATGAACACCAGTTTTTCATCCTATGATCAGGAATGAAAACACAGAGTGTGCTTCGGTAATTTGAGGTTGGGAGTATGTGTTTTATTTTTTAAGGTATGGGAATACAAAAAGAAATATGACAGAGCTGAAATAGCTTCACCATTCTGGAAATTCATCCTACCAATCACCACCTTGAAAAAAACAATGCCACTGATCTAGGACTAGTCATAGACCTGTATTCAAGCAAAAACAGAGCACAAAAATAAAGATTATGGGCTGTGCTGCTTAGTAGGGAAAAATAAATAAATTGGTGTTGGGCTGCTTTGAGACTGGAAACAATTTCCTGTGGAAGACCTTCCCTCCTGAGATGTAATTTATACCCTGCTTGAACACTTAGGCAGAACCTGATCTCTTTTAGTTACCTGAGAAGCATAGGAAGAAGCACAGATTTAATCCCCAGCTGTGGGAAACAGCTGAGATCCGAGTGCCTCTGCAGAGCTCCAGGGCTGTCCTACACAGCCAGAGAGGGGCACTTCCAGAGAGGCACCGTGTGGCCACCTGTCCTTAAATCCATCTGGGCAGAGTGTTCAAACCCTCCGTGGTGCTTCGAAAACCCAGCCCCTAGGGGAGCAAGATGACTAAACAAACAGCTTGAGTTCCAGTAAGTGGGCAGACCACCTCCAGAAGTGTTGAAATCCTGAAATCCAGGACTGAAGGCAGCACTAGGATGTGAATAATCTCCACAGACTGCTGTCATTCTGGAGGAGTCAGATCACTGTCTATTACAAAGCCAACAGGAATTGATTATCAAATTCATTTGTTAAGGCGTGTTTGCATAGGTATCCTGAGTTTGCTCCATTCTAGGAAAGCCACAAAGATCTGACACCCAGAGCACACTCTACAAATGAACTTCCCCTCTTTCTGGGTCGTTTTGTGGCTGTAGGATTCTGGGAGATATGGAAATATATCCTGAACTGTTTCATAAATGCCAGAGAGGTCAATCTTCTTGGTGTTTCACAAGAAAGTGATTGATGCTTGGCTCTTCTGTATAATAATAAAACATTTCCAAAGCTTATGGTCAATAAATTTGTGTAATAAATAATGCATCCCAATGCTATTATAGTTCATACTTCAATAACTTTTCTAAGTTATTTTCTAAGGGTAAGATAATGGAAATTTTAGTCATGCTTTTTTTCCTTTTCAAAGAGCAAAGGCTTTGAAATTCCTTTTAAGCCTAGTGCATGTTAAGGTTAGTGTCTCCTTGAACTAGTGACTTCTGCTGGAGTCAAAACTGTGATTTTGATTTGAATTTTCTATGAGTGTCTGCAAAATGATGTGGTCTGTGACTTTAAGTGGGTTCCAGATATCTTCATGTTGCTTTTTGTTCTAGACACTTCTGAATACACTTTTACTTTTTAGCAAAGCAGCCCACAAAATTGGCTTTCTGTTCAGGTATCTTTCATGAAGTGTTTTGACATCTATGATCTAATCCAAGGAGTGGTTCAATCACTGGATAACTCTTCATTGTCTCTACCAAAATATGAATAAAATCCTCAGGTAAAGTGGTAATAGAAAAGCACTCATCTTTATTCAAGGCATAAAATTAATAAGATCTTTGTTTTTCTATGTTCTTTTGTTTCCTTTTTTGATTTTCTTTTAGTTTCATTTTTTTGTTTCTGCCAGCAGTTGTTTGTTTTTTTTTTAACTTTGGATTCAGGTAGCAACAGTAAATGAAGCTGATAAAGGACAGGACTCCAGTCCTGTTTCCACTGAGCAGGATATAGGTTTTTGTTAAGAACTGTGCAGATCCGTAATGGTTCTCATGAGGAATGTAATAGAGATTGGAGACTGGATTAGTGAGATTTTCAGTCATACAAATCCCTAACTGTTCCAGAACCACAATTCAGACACCTTTAGAAATCAGATTAAAAGTTTTAAACTGCCTTGGTTTTTCTTTTAAGACCTCATATCAGGTTTTGGATGTGTTAGGCCACTTTTTGCCCTTGCTGTTTTCCATTCAACCATGATAATTCAGTGCCAATTCAGTTGCCGGAGCATAAATACAGAGAAAGAGGCATAACCAGGCTCCTCAAACTCTGCAGAAGGAGGCAGTTACTCTCTAGATCCCGTGACATACTTGGTAGTCTCACCTGAGCACCTCACAGGGTCTGCAGCAGCACTAAATCTGCCAGTGTGTAGACAACTGAATTGATATCTTATTGTTTGGGTTTTCTTCCTTTTGAAAATGTGACAGAAGAAATAAAAATCTGGACTGAAAAAGCCCTGAATTTCCCTTTATTATTAATTCAGATTTGAACAAGTTTTGGGTAGTTATTCTTGATTTAACCCCTCTTTTCTCACAAAACTGAAAAAGTTGACTAATAAAATGTTTAGAACATGAACTAGTGAAGAGCAGAAGGTGCTTAATTTTCTCAAGTCCATCTTGTAATAAACTATTCTCTAAACACTCCTTCTGAAAGGCAGCTTTGAGAAATTTGTTTCCTGTAATAGGTACTGAGGATACATACTATTCTGGGATATTTGCCTGTTTGGGAATGCCTGTTCTCTGTTAGGTTGCTCAGGTTTGTTGGAGCAGTTGTGGAGAGACACAGGAGAAACACAGAAAAATCCAAACTGAGACTGAAGGAAGGAGTCAGTGACAGCATTTCAGACTTTGCTTGACAAGGGGTTCATCTTGCCAGGCTGAATTTAGCCAGCTTATCCAGGTCCCCCTGATAGAGAAGAATGATCTCCAGAAAACAACTTTTCCCATCATGCTGAGAAAGGTGTTAACAAAACCAGAGGCCATGTGAAATTGATCCTAACCTACGTCTTTACCTTTCTCTCTAGTCGACTTTGTGATAGGAAAACTATGACTTAATGCCTTTGTTTTCTGTTTTGATAAAATTTTTACCATTTTTCCTTCAAGCTGTCTTGTCAGGGGATTGCACGTGCCCTCTGCTTTGCCCTCATGCCTTCTGTCACATTTCTGCTGTCCTCGTGCATGCTGATGGCACAGGATATAGCTTTATCCAAAAAACGTAGAATCACATTTCTAGACTTATCCAGTCTGGTGCAGTAGCTCATATCTCTGCCTTCTATCTTTTTCTACTCATTCCATAAAGGCCAGGGCAGAATTCAGCCTTCAGGCTCACTGCAGCTCTGGCACCCCAATTTATAACCCAATACCAGCTGTTGTCCCCTTTCTGAATTGCCCCACAACAGCCGCCTGCAGGGAACATTGATGCCTCCAAATTCATCCTTGAATGCCAGGGATTAATTTAGGCACACAAAGCAAGTTCATAAGGAGTCCTCAGTGTTAGTGTATAAAAATACTACAGTAGATTTGCTGCTTTTGAGGCGTGAGTTTAAAAGAAGAAAGCACAGCAATTGATGGCCAGAAAGAGACTGCATGGGGGAGAAAATACATGGTCACTTGTAAGTTGAAATCTGCTGAAACCCAGAGGCTTCTTTTAAGTTTGTCTTTTCTCTGATCCATGTTTGTTTACTTCAACAGAACATGTTTTTGTCCGGAAGATATTTTGTGCTTTGAATAAAGCACACAGTTTGCACAAAGAACTCTCTATTTTAAACTGGTATCAACCTTTTATGAAGTTCATTGTGGAAGCTGCACAAACAGAAATGTGAAGATTCCAGCTTTTAAGGACAGGCTTTTCTCTCCAACTGGGTAGGTCACCATATCTATTTCTTTTCCTTGTAAAATTTGCATATTGCCAATAAAAGAATTTGAGGCCTCTTTCTAGCAAAGATAGGACACTTTTTGCATCCTTGGACTTAAAGGTACTTGTGACCTTGTTTTGTAAACTTTTGCTTTTAGGCAAAGAACCTGGGCTTAAATAAGCATTATTTTTCTTTGTATAGGTCCTCTCTTTTTTCATTTATTCTATTACAGTCAAACTGACTATTGCTACAGAAACTGAACCACACTGTGTGCAATGCTATAAATAATAAGTTGTACTTTCTGTGCTGAAGAAACAAACAGGCCAAAGGGAGGAGAGGACGTAAAGGAGGAGTCAAGAAAAATCAGCCACTTTGTAATTGCCAGGAACCTGAAGTTCAGAGCTTGTTCAAGGTCACTCAGGAGCTGAGCACAAACGATGAGATTTAACCAGGCTTTCTGAATATGAGGCCAGCCTTGCAATCATTGAAATATCTCTTCATCCAGAAGCTTGCCGTCACTTGACATTTGTGTTAATTCCTGACACTTGACTTCAGCATTTCAGCTTTGATAAGGCCACACGGGCTCCACTTAAGATGAAAAGTGTTAAAAAAAAAAAGTAGGGGACTGTTTTGTTGTGCAGGCTCCTCCGTGGTGTGTGAAGAGACCTCACTCAGGTTCAGTGAATTTGTACAAGAAACAATCAGAGTGAAACCTTACTGTAAGGATAGAGCCTTAACAGATGAATATGATCAGTGGTTGCTTGTACTTGCCAGTTGAGACAAAGGAGGCATTTTTTCTGGCATGAACACCTTACAGAAATATTTGTCAAGACAAATCAGGGGTGTTTCCATACTTTTTCCACCTTTTTTTTAATGTCATTATGCCTTTTCATGATCCTAAAGTCTTTTTTGTGTGCTGCCCAGCCCTTTCAGGGGAGGAAAGGGGTCGGGGTGAAAAACAGGAATAAGTCTGAGCCTTCAGGGGTGTCACTGCAGGGTAAAGTAACTGGCAGAGGCCACCTTGTGGAAGCCAATGACACAACTGTACCTTTCTGCAAAGCAGGGGAACTTTTCTGGATTTGTGACTGATTATTAGCTATTACTCACTAAGCAGGGGAAAAACGAGCCCTATTTCTGAGACTTCTGTCAGTGTAGTTTCATGAGCTGACATACAGAGTGCTTAAATTGTAGCATTTAACCTAATGGAGGCAAAGAGCTTTGCAATTTCAATATTTTTAATATCTCCTTCTCTTTTCCTTCCCCTTTTCTTGTACCCAACTGCCAATTCCCTAATTACTACTGTGAATCTGTTTATTTCTAATAGGTTTTAAAGAGGAAGGTTGTCATAATATCAGCAATGACTCTTCAGGTTTCTAATTTGTTACTTGTTTTTATAACAGTGCATGCCTCTACATCTGCTCTTTTCAAATGCTCCCATAGCTGTTAATTTTCTGTTGGATTATATTCAGAAAATTATTTTTTAAAACTATATAGTCAAAGTCACTACACAGTTTTTATAGAAGGAAGAAAAAATGTTGGGACAAGAAGCTATAAAAAAAAGAATAGCTGTTATATACCAAAAATGACATTAAAAGGGTAGTCAATGGCAGGTTCTGTGAACAAACAGCTCCTGCCAAGGTACACAGGTACCCTGCACAGGGGCAAAGCCACAGCATTGAGGCAGGATGTGGAGTACACTGAAAATTTGGGTACAGCGCTCCCATGTGTTTTGGGGTGGGGGTGTTTCTTGTACCTCTTATTTTCCTGTGGAATTTTCCTTGTGATATCATTCTGACACATCAGGTGTGTGTGTGTCACTGGTGGCCAGGGTTTGCCTTGAACAAAGCAAGGCCAGAGAAGGCAAATGATGTATGAGGCATTTTAACAGATGGGATAAAGAATGATTTGCTGTGGATTTTTTTTCCTTGTTAAAGAAGAAATGTAAAGCACCCATGATCATGCAATGGGATTAGTGCCAGCCTGGTTTCAGAACCTAAAGGAACAGAAGCATACACAAAACATTAGTAAGTCTAGTGTATATTTTTCTGCCAGAAAGGAAAGGTTAGAAAGGGAGGTCTTGTTAAAAATTGGAAAAAACACCTCTATTCAAGACAGTTAAATTATTTTGTTTAAAAATGTTTGAAGTAATCATGTAGGATAGAAAAGAGGGACCTGTTTTTAACTGGAGAGGAAACATCAAATGAACTGTAAATATGTTTGTTGAGTTTTCCATTTGGGGAAACAGAGACAAGTTGTTTTTAAAGTACCAAAATGAGGGTTGAGTTGGTTATATGACATCTAATAAATTAAAGTCGTGGCAACTTGTCTCCTGAATGATTCCTTGCAGTCACCCCTGCTGGGATCCTAGGGGGAAATATATTAGATCGAGTCTTTGTCCTGCCTGGCATAGAAGAAATGTGTTGCAGCAGAATGCAGAAACACAGACCATATTAGTGCAGTCTGTAGTGCGGTGGAGCCTCCAAAAAAAAAGAGAAATCAAAGAAAAGATGCGCTCAGTCAAGGAATCTGATGGGGAATGGCAAATGATGCCTCATCACTGTGCAGAGAGGACCAGGAGTTGTTTGTCTGAACACAACCCGGGTTAACACAGCCTGTAAGTCAGTGTGCTCTCCATGAGAGGAGTGGCGGGTAAGCCCGTGTTAATGTCAGATTTATGTTAACACGCTCTGAGGAAATCAATACAAGGTAGCAGTGTTTGCATAGGGCAAACAGATCCCTGGCATGCTTGCTGCTTTTGATGAGCCAAAACTCGTGTGCGCAGAGCCGTGAGCCTGCGCTGCATTGTGCAAACCAGAGGGTTCCTCTGTGCAGAGAAAGTAACACATTTCAATAAAGCCTCAGAAAGGGCTTAGAGCCAATTTCCCTGTTGCTTGGCACAGGGGCAGGGGCTGCCCTTTACAGAAGCGTTTCTTTGGTCTGAATCGTGTTTGCTTACATGTTGACTCTTTCTTGGGGCAATCTCTTTAACTCTGCCAGGAAAGTGTAAACTGAATTGTTTGTATGATGAAGAGAGCATGTGGGAAATCTCAGACATAACCAAAATAAAGGACTTAGAAGAACCTGTTCTAAAGGGAAAAGGTACATGCAGGGATGCCCAAAACATTCCGTCCTTCACCAAGCAGTTGCAGCTGAAAGGCTGCATGCAAATCTAGTCAGAAATAGTATTTGATCCCAACTTTTTAAGTGCTTTTTGCAAGCTACATTTTATATAAAAGTTGGGAGAATTTGCATCTCTGTAGCTCTGATTTCTCCCTCCTATATTGTGGTACTACCTGTTTTATACCTTTAATATCCAGTTGTTGGTTTAGTGTAACTTCTTCCTAGGAGATTTTTAGTGAGCCTGGTCTCTCACCCCTTAATGAACTGTGGATTGTATACAGCTAATGAAGCTCACAGTAGCCCACTTTAATTGGAGGCTAATTTTCCTGGGCCCAACCTATAAGCCATAAAGAGTGTAAGTAGCACCTGCCTGAAGGCCTGAGGTCGTTCAGTCCTCAATTCCCTCTTCTGTTCTCATGCTGCTAGAAGTTATTTCTTTCCATAATGCACCGAGGATGTGACATTCCCAGTAGGATAGGGCTGTGGGCAAGCAGGGAGCTTTTGCCAGCTTTCAGCTGCTGCTGCTGCACCAGGTGTGATGGAAGGGCATTTTGGGCTCTGAAGAGTGCCTTTGTACCCCAGAGGCAGGACATGCCAAGCTTCATGTACTGATTCGTGTTTTTCAAGGGCACAAGCTTCCTTTTTCACACCCCCGAGTCTGGAGATGCTTCCAGTTTGGGAGCTGGTAGGTTGCATCTGATCCTTTTCTCCTGTTTGGGACCAGTTTTATTAAAATAAAAGCTTTCTCAGTGAGAAAGATACAGAACCACTTCACTGAGGAGCATATTTCTTTCTACCCCTCTCCCACCTTGGCTGAGCAGGTTAGTTTTGTACAGAGAAATGTTAGGATGTGTTTCCTTCTTAAAGAATCCATCTTCCAGATCTCAAAGGTGCACAACGTCTTTTTGTGGTGGTAAACTTCTGCAGAGATTCCTATTTAGGTAAGAAAAGTGGAAAAAAATTGCTTTTTGCTACAACTACAGTCCAGACACAGCAGCATCTGTATCACTTAATTCTAGACTGCATGTTACTTGGTTTCTGCACCACAGGATGGAAGACTGATTTTCTCCCTGCTTCTCCCCAACCCATCAGTATTAATAATCCAAATAATAAATCTAAAAAGGACTCCTCAACTCCCTCCCTTACAAGAATAGCCTCTGTGTGTTGTGTTTTGGTTGATATAATATTTCTGCTTTGTTTAATTCAGATGCATTTATTTTTCCTTCCATCATTCATTTTACTGCATTAAGTTAGTGGTTCTGTGGGGATTCAGTTGATTAATGACTAATTTCCATTCTGTGCATGCTCAAGAGGAACTTACTTTCACAGTACTTCCCTCCAAAATAATACAATCTTGAGAGAGGGGGAGGAAAACCTTCATGTGAAAACAAAAACGTAGTAGAACTGCAGTGGAAAAAATGGGCTGAATTAAGAACATTTTCATTTCAGCAGTTTCCTGAGTGTGAGAGAACATCTCCTGACCTGGATGCCTGTATTCATGCATTCCTTTTTTGACTGCCCCAGCAGCTGAAGATGTTACTGTCACCTACCGATTGGTGTCGTGACCCACTTGGATGTTAAACCCCTTCTGGCTTAACTGACTGTCTGAATTCTTTCCAGCTTATTTCAGTTTCCCTCTTAGAGAGATAGAAAAGGATGGGTAAACACAGAGTCATGATCTTTACTCCCCTGAGAGGGAACTGAAGCAGGGACAGAAAGTGCATTGCTCTAGGTTTTGCTACAGATTGGTGGCAGAGTCAAGAATTGGTCACAAACCCAGTTTTCTGCTTAGCTCTTCATATTCACACTTCTGGTACATGCATCCCACTCCTGTTCTGAGTTTCTCCAAAATACCCCATCAATATTCCCTCAATTCTAAATGTAAATCCAAATGTATCCTCTGAGACATCAAAACCCAAGGAATGAGCAGTTAGCTCTCAGTGGTGATGGAAGATCTCCAAAACCCCATCCAATGCTTGGAAGTGTGTGACACTTCTGAGTGCCTCTGTCTGTGCAGGGAGGAAGACGGGGTCTTTGCAAATGAAGTGAGACTGGAATTTTACAGAAAAATTCAGTCAGGTTCTGGTAAGCGTTCCTTTGCAGGAACATCACATTTTTTTGCTTGCAATGATCCTAATTCCATTGTCTTGCACATCACAAGAGCCATAGTCATCCATCTGTCAAAGGACACTGACAAACTCACCTCTGGTTACTTCCTTATGTTTCCTCTGAGAATGCAATAATCTTTTCATAGGTATTGCAAGGCAATCATAGATTACTCTTTTTTTTTTTTTTTCTCTTTGTTGGAGATGAACCAGAAGCAGAGTTCCATGGCTAAATTAATTAGAAAGAAAACTACAGTTGCTCTTGCAATGCTGCTTGCAGGAAGGCAGATTTCCTGATAAATCAGTTTGTCTGACACAGCGTTAATGAGAAATTAGGAACCGTGTTGTATTCTGTTCCTGGGTTTGACTGACTTAAGTTTCTTTTCTTTCCTCTTTGATGGTAAAGAATGGGTGGGAGGGAGAATGTATAGTAATTCCTAATGCAAGGTAAATTTTTTTCTTAATATGCACATTTATATATGAGTCTAGACACACACTGTTAATATCCTGATAAGGCTTTCATTTTCCAGCTGCCAGGGTGCACAAAAATTGTTCTCTGATTACTAGCAACTAAAGCATCTTGTCAAAATGTCCTGAAGTAAACCTGTGAAGTAAGATATTAGAAATGAGTATGTAGCTTCTTACTAAAATCAGAAGACATGAGAGCTGTCATGTAAAGTCCATCCCCAAACAGAGAATTCCTGTTTTGAACTGTCATCTTCTCCTATCTTACACTTTGACCCCGTGCCTGTGAGTTGTTTTGTGAGTGAAGTTTTGGTCAACTGCATTGGATGGACTGAGCTATGAGCATTTAGGTTCTGATCCTGCAAAGCAAAAAGTGCCTTGTAAGAGCTGTGCAGTCTCTAGTGTCAGCGTGATGAAAAGTGACAATCTTCAAATGCTGTATCTCTGGTTATGAATGTAAAATATGTGTTTTGGCAATACAATGGTTCTGTTGTGCTGCTATCGGACCACATCACGTGGGAAACAGGCTCAGTCTCCAAAACAGGGTCATGCACTTGCCTCACCTGTTTTCTTTACCATCTATACTAGGATGGGAAAAGGAGAAACAGGATCCCTCAGCTGTCACAGTTCATAGTCACAGCACAAATATGACTTCCCAAGGCATTAGACATAAGATGCCAGACTGAAATGTAACAATGGAACCACCAGCACCGATTCCCTTATGCTAACCTCCATGCACAAAATGAAGATTGCAGCTGGATCTGGTAAGGTGTTAAACTACAGCACTAAAGACGTTTAGGCACTCTCCATCAGTGTCAGCAAGGATTTCTGCTATGATTTTTTTTTTGTGGTTTCAGTTTTTCTGGGTTTTTTCTGATTTTTTTTTTGTTTATTTTTTGTGTGTGTGCATGTGTGGTTTTTGTGGGTTTTGTGTTGAGTTTTTCTACTACTGAGGGCAGTGAGCAGGTTGTGCTGGCCTTAGCTATCTAGAATCTCAGTAGAAGATAAGCTTCATGCTGGGCTAACTCATGATACTTATATATCGCAATTTTATAGTTGTGTCTGAAATTTGTTAGCTATGCATGGGCAGACTGGTCTCACAAGATCATTTTTCTTCTACAGATAATTACTTCTCCCTGTGAGATTTCACAGAGGCAGTGCAAATGCAAACACACACACACACATGCACATAGTCTATTTAAAAAAAAATCTGCTTGCTGTTTCATTAGGATGTGGGTAGATAATCTGCAGGTCTCTAGTGATGCATTCTTTGTGTTCAAAGTCTGTTGATCTCATGTTTTACCAGATGAATTGCTTCCTGTCTATCCTTCTTTTCTTGGCATTTCTCTTTGAAGAGATGCTTTTTGTGTTTGACACAGAGTAGAACCGGAATATTTTCTGATGCAATAGCTGTTAGAGGTATGGTCCCTCATATGGTGGGGTAGGTCAGTAGTTAAGGCTGTGTTCATGTTCTGCTAATGTAGATTAGAAGAGCTCTGCTGATGCCAGCAGAATGGAATCAGTTTTTTTGTAGAGATGAGGTCAAAGGTTGGAGTGAGTGTTTTTACAAAAGTAAGTTGAATGGATTTTTTCTCTGGTGACTATTTCTGTTGGTCACACCTCATGTGCAGTTATTATTTTCATAGTAGACTAAACCATACTGTGGTACCACTCAGATTTACATGGCCCTGGGTTCATGGGAATGCCAAACTTATGAATCCTAAGCATTCTTTTGTTTCTATTTTTAAGGTAAAAATTAGGAGCTGAATTGCTAGATGAATAGGTTAATATTTAAATAACTGTCTAAACCACAGCCTGTCAACACAAAGTAACTGACGAGTCAACACCAGTTGGACCCCTCTAGAAATTGTGTTCTTTGCTTCATGATTAAGTATATGAAATCAAGATAATCTGTCTGGTCTTTACTAGTCAGCTGTAAGGAAAAATCACTGATAAATGTGATTCTACATATTCATCATTTGCTGAAAGCTGGGGTTTTTTTGTTTGTGGACGCTGGTTTCTGCAGTGCTAAGGAGGTTTTCGTTATGTCCTTGGTGACTTGAGAGAGGCTGCAAGGTCTTCTCTCCATAAAAAGTGCTATCAAAAAAATGAAAAAGAAAGTAAATGTTGAAAAATCACTCCAGGGTGATACATTAACCTGAGAGGATATGTTAATGAAAGGGCTGTGAGCAAATGTCGAGATCAGCCCTTCTCACCACTAGATATATGAGTTACTAAGTAAGATCAGCCTTTTTGCTTGGAGACCTGACGTGGTATCGTACCATTCCTACCTACCTGGTAATGCCCATCTTATCTTCTACCTCTGTGCCTACACCCCTGAATACATATAACTTGCAGTAATCAAAGTCCTGGCTATCATTTCATTGACTTGACTGGTGGAACCTTCACTAGCGTCAGTGGTATCAGGTAAAACCCCAAATAATTCCATGTATTACAATGACCACTCAAGGTTTTCAAGGGCTGCTTAAAGAAGGGATTCCCTAGGGCCAGCGCAACAAGGTCCTATCAGTCCTCATAACCCCAGCTAAAAGCCTTTTGGCTCTTGAGTCTTATACAGTGTCTGCTCACCACATTCACTTGCACCCAATGATTGTGAACATTTAGTGTTTTGCAG
Organism: Monarcha castaneiventris obscurior; assembly: GCA_026261815.1. Classification (NCBI taxonomy): domain Eukaryota; kingdom Metazoa; phylum Chordata; class Aves; order Passeriformes; family Monarchidae; genus Monarcha; species Monarcha castaneiventris. Next base: position 9,120,690 of record JAMPIT010000467.1, read on the forward strand.
GAAAACCTGCTTCCATTTCCACCATGGAGCAGGTTACATGCTGAACTCTTTTTATCTTTTCTCATTTTTATCAGCTGGCATACATCCTCCCTCACCGATGAATAACTGTGTACAGTAGCAAGGCACTGCTTACAATAACTTACTTGTAAGCCTTTTAAAATGGTGTGTGGTCAAAAAAAGCACAATGTTTTACAAAGCAAAACACCAGAGAAAAACAAATTCTTATCAAAGAAAAGGCAAAGCAAAGAAAATCAGAATGTGTGTTAAAGATAAATCTTATGTTGTGACCTTAAAAAGTTCCAGCTGGGATCCTGCTATTCAGAATAGCCCTTGGAAATTATTTTCAAAGGTTAGCTGCATGTGAAAAAGGAACAAATAAAGTTTGACCACCCAGGGATTTGCAAATGTCTGTGGGAGCCACCAGAAGGCCCTGTACAGATGACTTGAAGAGATGAAGAAATAGTTCAGCTTTCCAACCAAGCAAGAGGGAGTGAATTTTCTATAAAAATTTGAATATCAAAGGAGGCCATTAAAACTATAACCTGACTTCACAGAGAGCCAATTTAATGAACACATACCAGAAAAAACATAAATTGCAGGACTGGGGTACTTGGTGAGATCACACCATTTTAATGTCTGTCTTTTTCCAAAGACTTTTCTGTGCAGATCAAGAAGCAAACTGTGATCTAAACCTTGTCATACAACTAGTAGGGCAAGACAAAAAAGCTTGGGTTCAGAAAGGGCCTGGATTAATGTGCAACATTTGAGAATGCACCTGGAGCCAGCTGCTACTAGAAAAACAATAGACACTTGGCGTATAGGAATTCTCTCAGCAGGTTTAATGAAGCTTTGTCTCACAGATAGTCCCTTCTGGCTTATCATTCGTTATTACTTATTGCTGATGAAACAGCACTACCTAAAAGCTGTGTTGAATTCTGGGCTTGGTTTTTGATGCATCTTTGCAGGTGGACAAAGATACAGAGAAGCCTTAAACAGCTGTCATATGGATGGGCACCTTGAGGGGAACAGTTCCAGTGTGGTGAAGGGGAAATGACATTGCCATCAGTTTTGTACCACATAGCCCTATGCATCAACAACTTCCATTTACTTCCAGTAAATTAAATGCAAAAGCATGAGGAAAAAAAACAATAAAACCCTCATTCATTCAACTTCTTTTATTTCCCCTTTCCGGAACTCATTTCAAAGTATCAGGGTTGTTTTCAATCTCTTGAATCTTCACTTTGTAAAAGAATGAAGAAACAAAACCCAGTGTCCATGCCCACCCTGTGTAAGCTTTCCTACTGGCAGAAACAAGAAAAATGATTTTATTTTTTTTAATAATGTCAAAAGTACAAACAGGGTCACCGAAGGGTTAGATAAATTCATGCCTCTTAATAGTAGCCTGGTTGTTACTTCCAACTCCAGATGTCTCTGTACCACTAATTACAATAAATCAGGAAACTGTACTGAGGAAAAAATTGCTCTCAATATGTCCTCATTATTACATTCCTCAGTTAACTCTAGACCCCCAGTGGAGCCAAGAGCCTGAACTCGATGGGCTCAGCTCTACCCCAGTGTAATGCTTTCACCTCATGTGTAAAACCTTTACAAAAAATAGTCTGATTTTGATACAGAAAGCCTGACAACAGGCAGCAGCAATGTAACTACGCAGGAAATACAGGATCAGAAATGCAAGTATGATCAGAGATAAAAAGGAGGAAAGAATTATGTCAATATAGATCTGCTGACAACAATGAAATGTGCTGGTTTACACCTCCTGTCGTCTTTACTAAGGTAACAGTATGAAGGATCTCTGGGAGTATAACAAATGTTTCTCTCTGGGCCCAATGGAAAACAGTCAGCCATGGCTGCAAGGTGTGTGTGCTCACACCAGGGTTCAATTTGGCACAATAGATGTAAGCACGAAGTGGCTTAGCAACTGATTTATGCTGGCTCTGTAGGCAGCTGACAGCAGACACCTCCCAATAAAACCTTATCAGGGAGATACAGGAAGAGAAGTGAGTGGATGGTGTGGCCGCCCAAATCTGTACAAAATTTGTGTTTTCTCGGTTCACCTCTGTGAACAAAAGATGCAGAGGAAATGAATGACCAGAGCCATAAAATCATTGCATCAGTTAGGGGTGGGCAAGTGATGACACATTTGCCTGTATAGTGTCAGAAGGGATAGTTCTCCAGGAGTCATCAGGTGGGGATGTTGTCCCCATCTAGGACACTGGGTTTGGCAAAGAGATCAGTGTCTTTCCAGTCTGGCTCTGTTTTATCCTGCAGCTAGAGTGGGAATAAGTTTGTCCTCAGGTTAACAGCTTGAGAAGAGATAGTGGGGAAAATCCATTGCTCTACGTAAAACTGTTGCAAACTGGTATTGCTATGTTTTCCCTTGGGTTGTTTGGGAATGAGCTACCAGAGCTGAGCTATTTGGACTCGTTTGACATCCTGTGGGGGTGTAACTACTTGGGCAAATTCAGAGGAACAGCTCTGTCCCAGCAGAAAGTAATGGAACTGGAGCCTGCCAGGGATATTGTTAAGGCATGAACAAACTGTGCATCCCTGAAAAATACTGAGTATGCACAAAATGATAGAAGTTCATATCAATCATTTATTTGCAAAAAAATCCACCTTTTCATATGGTAAAGGATCCAGGTGCCTGTTGCATGTCCTGCCTCTTATACACAGAATTTGCTCTGTTTGCAAGCAACAGCACTGCTTTGGAAAATAGCCTGCTTTCATTTTTTTTAAAATTAATCAGTTATGAAAGTATTTTTAAGACATGTATTCAGGAAAAGACCATATTTTAAAGTTATTGACTCTTTAAATATTTAAAAAGAATTAGTGTCTGGCATATGGCCACAGGGAGAAACAGGACTATGGTTTAGGTGAACTATATATTCCTGGATTAGTAACTCTCAGTGTGTGTCTTTGCCTTTGATGGTAGCAACCAAGGCAAGAATGAAGACTGAACTGGTCCTCAAAGACAAAATTTGTGATGTGGAGAACCGAAGCTGTAGTGTGTGCTTATATGGGTACAAGGAACTCAAAGCAGCTTCCTTTACCAATGAAGCACCTGTGTAATGATGGATAAGTATTATTACTAATATGAGAAGGTAGAGAAGAGTATGTGTTGAGACCAGTTATAGTCATTAAACCATGCACTGGAATACACAGCTATGCTGTGGTTAGCACACTGCGAACTTCCCATGTTTTACCTCTGAGACTATTTGAGATCCCCTATCTGTTTCTGTTCTGCAGCTGGCTGCTCCTTGCTGTGTGTCCCATGAGAATGTAGCTTAAAATATTAGCTTGCATTGTTGGCTTTCTCTCCAGCATAGACCATAGGAGCAGACACCACCAAAGGATTCATGCAGAGCACAGGAATACACCCAGAACGAGCTTCTGTGCTGTGAATGTAAGGAAACATATTTGACAACAGGAGCAGGAGTTAGATTTTTTGGGGTTTTTTTTTTACTTTCCTTTTCTGATTTTTTAACCTTTATTTTGTTAGATGAGAGAGAAAGGGAGTGAGAAGAAAAAAATGGCCAGTGAAACACAGTGTTCAGTATAAATTACTTGCTTTTGAGTTGTGCTGGTCACATTTTTGTCTCTTTGCTATGGGCGAAGCTTGTTTAAATGTCTCAACAGTGCTGTTTGATAAAGAATTTCTCATACAAGATTCTGTTCTTCCCATCTGCCCTAGGAAACATGACCATCTCCAGGCCAAATTGTCTGCCTTAGGCAGATGTGTTAAAGCTTTTGGGGGGGATGAAAAGGGAGAGTACAATTCTTATTATATGTAAAGAGGAAATAGATGGTTGCTTTTTTTCTTAGCAATGAGAAACCAGAAGTCTCCTCCCCATGTTGAGGAAGGAAAAAAGACCAGCATTTTTGGCATCAATTTACCCTCTAGAAATTCTACAGGATGACAACGCTGTGTTCCAGTCTATTCTGGTTTTAGGGAGAAAAATATTAAAACCTCAGCCAAACGATAATGGTCTTAAAAGAACCATTTGTATTTTTTTTTAAAAACATTAGCTGCAAATCCTCAGATTTACACAGGTGTAGATCAAAACTAAAATGCAAATGGGGAGTCGCTAATGCAAGGGCATGTACAAGGACCTGAGGAACTAGCAGGCCAAACATGCTTTGGTGGATACAGTTTTTAAAAAGTTTTCTCATGTGAAGGATTATTTTGTCATTATTTGTGTGACACAAACTATGTGAGTAAAAGATACTGGAGATGGGGGAAGAAACATGCAATAAAAAGAATTATTTCCTGAAAAGAAGCTTCCAAATCTCTCTTTAATCTTAGCTTCTCCCCTGTGTCCTCTGTTACTATACTACCTTCCCTCCTCTGCCTCCTTTCCCTTCATACTGGTTTCTGCTGAGAAGTTGGTTCAGAAGAAAAGCCAGGACTCTGCAGGAGAGGGTGTGTGTGTCTGTATGAAGTTTTGAGTTCGTGTGGCTGGACCACAAGCAGTATCTAATAAACAGTTTCACTGAACCTGAGATTGGTACCTTTGCTGTAGCACCAGCCCCAGGTCCCTTAGGATCCTGGTATTGGATTTTGCCTGTGCTGCTGCAGTGCAGGTGAGGAAGCAAATTTAAACAAATCAGCAAGTCCAGCTAAAATACAGACGATCAGAAGCCAGCAAAGAGTGTGAAAAGTGTATATAATCCTGTAATCCCCAGTCCTTGTTTTCTTCTTTTAGAGAAGAACAATACTTCCCTCCTTTTTCTTTCTCTCTCTTTTAAACACTGTGAGCAAAATTGCCTTAGGTTGTTTTTTGTGTATGTAGTTGCTCATTCTAATTAGATTGTTATTCCACTCTGTTTGCTTCAGCAACTTTAATTCCATTTTAATTTTATCTGACTTTCAAGTCAATATTTTCTTAAAATCAGTGTTAGTTTGTAATCTGAGGTACATTTAAAGATCTGAACCCAGTTAATTTTTTCAGAGTGACAGGAGTGTTTAAGATTTCATCAGGGAATAAAATGCAGGTCTTCCCAGTCTTAAAAGATATCCTAACTTTCCTATCCAACAAAGAAATTAATATAGCAACTAGGCTGGACAGCAAGGCTCTCTTCATGATTCTTTGTCCAGCTTTTCTTCTTTCCTTCCTTTCCTTATCTTCTAGTATCAGCAAGGACTAGATTCATTTTACTTCAGCAGTGTCGTACAAATATCTTCCCATCTGAGACCATCACCAGTCTTATTGGAGAAGAGGGTTTAACTTTGTTTGCTAGCAGGTATAAGCATTGTGTGATGCTTGCTATTATGCTGTATTTTTCATTTTATCAACCTTGTTTATATTCATTCCCTTTCCCACTTAATCAAGATCCTGTCCCACCCTGCTAATGGCATGTCTGTTAGTTGTAAAAACTTTAAAAATAAATTCAAAGAAAATCCCAACACTCAAAAAAAATATTGATAATATTCTCCAGTTGTTGCAGATTCAGTTTCAGCACCAAATGCAATGCAGAGTGCAAATACCCTTCACTTTGATTTGTGATGTAGCAGCTCCTGGAAGTGTTTGGTGGGAGAGATGCTGTGTATAGGTTTAATTAAGGCCTTAAATTGCAAACACTCTCAACAAAGACAGAGTCAGGAGGCAAATGAGGGTCTAAAGATGTGCATAAAACCAGATGGTGGCACACTCTGGGTCAGTAGGAACGCTGCTAAATGGCAGTCAAGGTTTGGCCCCATCTTGCCCGAGTTAAGAGTGGCCATCCTTTGCCTCATTTGAAAAATCACCACGGAACAAGCTGGAATTGAATAAGTACCATAACTTTCATCTCATATCTCCTGCACTAGAAAAGTATGTTTATATAAGAGCACTTTTTACTGTTCTTACACTTTCCCACTCTCAGCTAAAGATATTAATGTTATTCTCACAGTATTTATTTATAAAGAAAATTTATTCTGTTGAGGGGGGGGTGACATTTATGCTGATTTTACCACAGCCTTTTCACTGCCTGTGTCTTTTATTAGAGCTGTATTTCTTTCATAGCCTGATGTTCATCCCCTCTTAGAAGTAAAATATTTTACCAAGCTGACCATCTGATGAAACATTTTTTCTGCTAGCTTCAGAATATATTTACAAAGTAGCATTGGAGGAGTGAAGGCATATAACACTTTCAGACAGTGTGCCACAGCATAAGGGTGATAGAGGTTTATGGGAGATATAAGAGAAAGGAGGGAATCACTTCCTTAGGGTGATTAAGCAGATTTTATTTACAGCACAAACTGGAAACATGCAAATTGTGTCTCTATTAAACACAACACTGCTTTAGAATTTAAGGCAGCTGGAGATGAATGCTTTGGTATTATTTTCACCTAGCATATAAATGTTAGATCAAGTTAAGGTTTAGACTATGTCAACTATTTTAAAACAAAAAACAAAAGAAAAAAAGACATGAAAAACATGGATTTTTCAATTATCCTTAGAGAAACCATTGCAAGTACAATAAAAAGAAAATAGAAAGTCAAATTTTCAAGGCAAGTAAACCATCTGAGAAAAAGTAGTGCAAAGCTGAATCATAAAGGCTATTTAAGGTCTGTTAGCCAGTTTTTTATCATCATTCTTTCACACCACTGTAGGAACTGGTGAGAACTGGTAGAAGTTAGGTTCTTTTCCTGTCTTGCTTCTCCCTTCATTCTCAGTCTTGATTCCCAGCAGGGTAATCTGTGCTTCTCACTGCTGCTACTCTGTACAGGAGAAGGGGAAAACCTGGGGTTCTCTTCCCAGGGGACAAGGCACTGGGTGATGTGCAGAGTGCAGCCTAGGAAGGAGGCACACACTCCAGAGGGGCTGAGAGAGGCCCAGGAGCTGCAGAGAGGCTGAGACCACCTGGCTCTGGCACAGAAACTGCTGATTAGACTAAGTGGGATAAATTAATAAAAGCCAGTCTGGACCAGGCCCAGATCAGTGAACAGTCATGGTGCCAGCTGTTCCCCCAGCCATATTGTGAAACTGCATTTTCCCACTTCAAACTAAATTGAGAAAACACAGCATGTGATTGTGACTTTAGAGTGAATTTCCTTGTGTGATGGTAGATCAGGGCCTAACTAAACCTATTCTCTGCTGGGTCTCAGAGCTGCTCCCAACTCACAGCATTTCTTACACAATACCCTGTTGTCATCACCCCGAGCTGCTGCTCTCCATAAGGTTCAGATTGTGTGAGCAGCACCAAGGAGATCCTGCTCTTGTTTGTGCATACATAATTTGGGTGCATTTCTGGAGTGTTGGACCCATGCTTCTGACAGCAAATAGGTAAACATAAAGCAGGCAGTTTCATATCTTTTATTCAATACCATGTGCTTTGCACTTATTCCCCCTCACCTTCTTCCCATTTTTTTTTCCACAGGAACAAAAAAGATGCTAAAATGTAGGAGATAAAAATCTCACCGGCTTTACAGGTTTCAATTAAACACATACATTAATGTTATCCTCATGTGCTTATTTATAAACACAATTTATACTTTTCTGCAAGTCATTCATGGAGCTGCTATGAAAGTGCTTCCCTTGACTGCATATTTTATTATCAGCATATTTCCTTAGCTACTTTCCTTTCGCCCTACCTTAGAAATAAAATATTTCATTGAAATATCCATCTCATAAAATATTCTCCTTTAGATATATATTTACTCGAAGAGTATTTGAAAAGTAAATTTGTGTAGTATTTAAGGAAGGAAGTGGTGCCAGCAGCAATAAATTAGCAGCAGGCTCACCTGCAGGCTTGTAGGCATTCTCTTCCTGCAATCTTATACACTCTGTCATTGTTAGCAGCGATACACACACTCCTATTCCTGATCCCAATTCATCAAAGATTTATGCACAAGATTTGAACAAAGTCAAGTGCTCCAGTTATCCAAACTGGAAGGGGATTTAAGTACATATTTGGACTGCAGAGTAAAGCTTCCCTGGGAAGTTTGGGGGTTCACAAGGCCATATGCTTCATGAGTTCCCAAACTGAAAGAGCAGAAGAGCCTCCAGTTAAGTATTGAAGTATTTATTACATGTGAGCACAGTGTTCACTGTAAGTTTAACTATGGCTTTTAGTTTAGGACAGGCTGTGTTTTGCTTTCAGAGTTCAAACATATCCCAAACCCCTCAACAGAGTTTTTCACAAAGCCATGGATTTTCCACCAGGGAAACAGGTGGAACATTCCACTGCAGTTAGCTGCCAGTGCCCACATTTCAGCTAATGGTGAGTTGTCCTTTCCTTTGGCTGTGTTACAAAGCCTGAAGTCTGGTTTGTTCCCTGCTCTCTGCCCAAGGAGCCAACAGCCATATGTAGCTGAGGCAGGAGTTTCTAGCTGTTCACTTTACACAGACCTGCAGTGCACAAATTCCTGGTCTGGTTCATCCATCCTCTCTCAAACATCTTTCTGTGGCCTCAGGTGTGTGTTCACCTGATAAAAAATTGTGTAGCTTCTTGGCTTAAGGGTTCCAAGTTCTTTTCCTTGGAAGGCTATAATGAGTCCTCAGTGTGAAGAACTCAAAGCTCATAAACACTCTAATGTCCTGAACAGGATACATCATGAATTATAGAGGTCTGAAAACAATGCAAGGATTTACCTCACTATGCATGAGTCCATTTCCACAATTTCTTGCTTAATACATTACATTTGCTGCCCAAGGAAGCCTTCAAACAGAAGGGTTCTAAGTGTGGGGAAGAGCCCCAGCAACCAAGTTAATGGGGCAGGGAATTTAAAGGTCATATTTGTGTAGTACCACTGATTGTGGACACTGTACCTTAGGTCCACATTAGCTCAGAGATCCTGCTTTCCCAAATCACTTCTCTTTTCTTCAGAGTAACTTCAATGTGTGCTTTTAAAGCCAATTGATACTGGAATGCCTAACATGATCTCATGTGGGTTTTTTTTACACTGATTATCTCAATTCTTCTCTCCTATAATCTCAGTGAATGACCTGGTGGGTTAGATCTGCTTCACAGTGGAGCTGCCCTCTCAGGGGTATGGCCTGTTCACCTGTCTGTGCCCCTGTTAAATGTGTAATCCTCTGTTTCTGACAAATTAATCCCTTTTCTTTGCAAGCACTAACCGTGACATTACAAGCAGAGGATTATGCTTGCATGCAGTGAAGAAACAGCAGAAGAATGTGCACTTTAAACACTCCTTGCAGTTCCTGTTTCTTGTGTATCTTAGTAATAAAATATGTGCAAGGGTGAAAAATGAGAATTTCTAGGATTAATACAAGCTAGTACATCCAACGTGCATTTTAAAGGCCCGATAAAGTCTTCTTTCTGCCATGCAAAATCCTTAAGTAAATGAAGATTGCTTCTTTGAAAATCCAGTTAAGAATGTCTCATTGAAGCAGATTTTGAACTTTGAAAGAACTTTTAGATGAAAAGCACTGGTTAAAACCCAGAATGAGAAAGTGGATGCACAATTGTTTGGGTTTTTTCAGTGCTTGTTTGTCAGTGGTCAGGTGGAGTGATATGGAGACCCTGACTCCTGGCAGGGTACCTCCTTCCCTGCCACTGGACTCAGGTGGCATAAGAACTGGTGTGTTTGGGGAAATTGGCCAGATTCAGAACACTTCCTCATATTTTTCTTTCCTTTTCATTACTTTGCCTCCAAATTGTGCCTGCCAGCAGGCACTTAGCACTAAACTCGGTTTAGGAGTGACTTCCCACAGGGCCAAAGCCATGGTTTGTGACATGGACAGGCGAAATGTCCACTCCAGCTAGTGCCATAGGAGGGAACTAAAGCATGGCTCCAGTCTGTCTTTCTCCTCCTGTCCCTCGCCCCTCCCTTGTGCTTTTTTAACCTAGGGAAATTAGCAGGGCTTGCTGTAAAATGCTTGCTGATCCTCTTCCCACTTCTGCAGTTCTTCCGAACTTGACAAAAGCCCTGTTTTGTCTTGCAGCCACAGCAGCAGTTCATGGAAGGTGGAAGCAGGTGAAACTTACTGTCTTGGAAAGAAGTTTTATAGCAGTGGACTGTTCAGGCCACAGATATCTTTAGCTATTTTGTTTATGTGCATCGGTGTACTACTCATGCCCTTGATGCTGTGGAACCCAGAGTTCAGACTGTAATGTGATGCAGGATGACGCAAATATTAGTAATTTTTCATCTTTGGCCTTTTCTTTCTAGCGCTTCTGTTAAAACTCCACTGAATCATCCCAGACTAAAAAAAAAATTAAAAAACCATTGATGTAATACCTATCCAATAATTTACATTGAAAAAAAGAGGATTATATGTCTTTTGGGTAGCAAACCCCCCTTATTTTTCCCCTACCGAAATGATAATCAACATTTGTTTTTTTGTGAAGTGGGATGAAAGAAAGATAAAGTAGGTATAGGCAGCATATCATTGGTAAAAACATTTGTCCTTGAGTATAGCTGGATACATTATAGGGTAAATTTGGGATACTTAAAATGAAGGAGAGAATTCCTGCTGGTGATCCCAATGATGCAGAACACAGACCAGTGTCTGTGATGACTGATGCAAACAGTGAGTAAAGTGGAAAGCCAATATTCAGCTGCGTATTTGAACTAATTTTTTAAAATTTTCTAAAACATCTGATGTTTGGGGTGGCATATTTCTACAAAACTTTGGAAAAAAAATTTTAAGAAGCATTTTAATTAATACCTGCTTTTGTAATAGAAGCCTTTGTCTTCAAGAAGTGAAAGAGAGAAAAGGAACAACTGGAGGTGATAAATATTTTCACAATGCTATGGTGCCTTAATAAATACAGGTTTTTTCTAATAAAGACTATGATTATTAAAAATACAAATTGTTTAATTAATTATAAATTATAATTTGATTTATAAGATGGTGTTACATATTAAATAATGCCAGATGGTGCCATTAAGGCATTAGCTCCCCGTAATAGATTCTGGATGACAAGGGAATTAAAAGAGGACAGAGTCCGGGAACCAAATTAAGCCAGCAGTGAAAACTCTGCCAGAATAAAAATAGTTTTCAAAGCATTTCTCTTTCTCTCTCTCTCCTGCTCCCCTCTTTTTTAAAAGACAAGTATTGAAAAAACACCCCAAAACCTACTTCTTTTTTGTTATGCCTTCAGCATTTATGATTTCAGCAGTATTCCAAAGGCAGTAAACCATGGATTAAATTTTCAATAATTTCATGTGCCTTATAAGCTTCCTTCAATAGCTTTGCATTGGTTAGTAAAATATCTGTTTCTATGTACCACAATTTGAAAAGTGTTTCTGGATTTAGAGCTGCAAGGTTTGTTGTTTGTACTGCTCCTGGGTAATACTGATCCCTGTCCCCATGTCAGTGCTAGTGGCTGAGGTAAATCACTGCCTTAAAGAGCAGTTCTTCTTCCTATGCAGGTTTTAGCCATTCCCTCCATTGGCTTTACTTATAAATAGGACTTCCAAGGAACAAAATATGTACTTATGCACAGAAAGCTCCAAATACTGCTAAAGTGAATGAAAAATCTTCCTTTCCCGAATGTGTGAGTGGAGTAAAAGAATAAAATATGCAAATATATAGATTAGGATTACAGTCACGTAGGGCTGTTTAAAATAATTTTCAATGTTGATTTTTCAATAGGAGTTGCCTTTGTCCAAGTCATGTGAGGAAGGAGATTCTATTTCAGCCCTTGCCTCAATATCTCTCTTCTCCTGGCTCTTAGTTCTGGTTTCATGTCTGTTCAGTGCAATTAAACACCTATCCCTGCTTATGCTTTCTTTGCCATGGTTGGTTCCACTATGTCTTGCCTCTTAAAGGGATATTGTGGAGTCAGCTAAAACATGCAAGCTTTATACTGAGTGGTTTTTGTCAGTTTTCTTGTTCTTTGCCCAGTGCCCTATTAATGTGAGCAGTGTCTGCTGGTGCAGTAATATCCCCCAGGGTATCGTTTGCAGCTGCCCCATCAGGTATATTCTCATATGCTTCTAATCTTACTTTTGATGACCTTATTTGGTATATTTTTTTAATATCTACGGAGACTTTTCAGTAGCTTGATGCTTCCATACCTGGAATGCAGGGAGGGTGTATGAGACTGAAAGCTCTCTCAAGTAATCATCATTATGAGCTGCAAGAAGCATCTACAGAGCCTGAGAAAATCTTTGGGCTTACCAAGTGCCACTTCCCTCAGGGAGCTATGTTTCTTTCTATTTGCATCCTTTTTTTGTGAAAAAAAAAAGTGAAATAGTAAGGCTATCTTTCTTGAACTCAACCTCATGTATTTTATTTTGAAGTGTCTGATTCAAGAGCAGCAATCTTTTTTCTTGTACTCTTGAAGTTCTTGTTTTGATATATCATCTTTCTATTGAAAAATGACTGATGACTTCAGGCTCTGCCTTACAGGCAGTGTTTATAAATGGATCAGAAAAGCAACGTTGCATGTATTTGCATAAGAAGATAAAGTAATGGAATTGAACCAATTTTATCTCTGAAATTCCCTATTTAAAGTGTACTGGTCTTCAGTGTAAGATGGTGCATAAAGTGTTGAGTCTGGACTTCTTGCCTTAAACTTAGAATTTCCACTATACATGATTCCAGTGTTTCAAAATTTGTTCTGGTACTGAATAAATTGAAAAGTTACATTAACAGGCAAGTTAGTTATATTATAATGCAAGTTATGAAGGAAGGTAGAAATTTTGTTTTGTTTATTTCATTTTATTTTGAAGCTACCTGAGTAAGCTGTCTCTTCCTGATAAAGTTCAAAAATTTTATTTCAATGTTTTGTTTTGACATTTATTTTGTAGTATAGTTTTAATTTAATAAACAGTCCATTTAAAGATGAAATGATGAATTTCTGTCACTGAAAGGTTCCATTAGTTCTAGTAAAAATATTGAAAAAAGTGATCTCTATTTCAGTTAAATATATTAGACTATTTCTGAAGTATCCACTGATGAAAAGCACTTTTTTCCTCCATACATTTTAAAGAAGTATGTGTTTACAAGTCATTAAGTGCTGGTTTTCTTTATTACCCAAAATGCTTAGAACTTGTGTATTTCTAGTTTTTCCCTGGGTACCACAGACAGTAGCAAGAACTGTCTGAATCTTTTGAATTTCACACAACATAGTTTTTAGCAACTTGGAAAAAGAATAGATTTTACAAATTACTTCTGATTCTGCTAAGCTTCAAGTAACGACAACAAAATTAAACTTTATCACAGTTGGAAGGTGTTTCTTGGACCTCTCCAGCCTCAGATTTCATTGTGGTCACATCTGTTAAGAATCTTATGTTATTTGATCTAGACTGGAAGAGAAGTTGCCCTTAGAAAATCTCAGAAGCATGTGTGTATGTAGTTTTAGATATGTTTTAATATATATAATTAAGATAATTGGTACTTTGAAACAAGCCTTTTACCAAAAAAACCTCACTTTGTTTCAACAGCAAAGACTGATGGTATCTCTCATGTAATAGGAAGTTGAATCCAGGGTCTCCTTCCCCTTGGAGTCTCATCTCTGTGATTTCCCCCTGAAATACTCTCTTTCCTTCTTCAGCTTTCTGCCTCTGAATTCATGTGGTGAAGTGTCTCTGTGACTTATTTTTAAATATGTATGTATTTAAAGGATTATAATCAGCTAAAAAAAAAAAAAAGAAAAAAAGAGGAAAATAAACCCAATATTAGTGGCCCATCACTTGATTTTCTGATCCTGACCTATCCTGAACCACTGTCCCTGCCCGATTGCAGCTGGACTGCTCGAGACCCAGCAGGAAATTGGTTAACAACTGCTGTGCAGTTCAGAGGGACTGCAGTCGTTGATTTGCCTCCCCCTGGGTGTGTGGTTATATCTCTGCAGCACAGGGAGCCCCTGTAGCACAGGCTGACGTATTCCAGCAGGAGAAAACAGCCTGGAAAAGCCCTCTGCCATAATGCTTGAGCATTCCAGCTGCTCTTTGAAGCCTGTTGCAGAGGTAGTGGGTAAGAGTAGGGAAATAAGCAGAATATGGAGTATGAGAAGGATTCAATGCAAAAGGAAACTGCGAACATTGAAGGAGTAAATTAAAAAAAAAAGAAAAACTGAGGGACAGTAATAGATTTCCAAAGGAAGGTTACCCAGTTGCTTGTGTTTCCATTTTCTTCTATTACTTAATAAAGGAATAATTAAAGTCTCCAGAAGGATATTTAAACAGACTAAAGGAAATGTGTGTCTTCTGTTTATTTATTCTTTTATTATCATATTAATGATTGTGTGACAAACTTATGAAATGCTATCCTGAAGGGAGGGATGGAAGGAAGGAAGGAAGCTTTTATCTGAATCCAGTTACATTGTAGATAAATCTCTCCTAAATTGTTCATCTTCTTCATTTTCAGGACTAATCTTTTCGTCAGATCAGGTTAGGAAGATTGTTTTCCTTATTCCATAGACGTACATTTTATAAAACTGTCTATGAAGTACTTTAGTCTGACTTCCCATTGAGGAAGACTGTTGATCCCATTTGCAGCTGCTATTCATATATCAACACTAATAATGTCCACAAGTAATTCTCTACCCCACAATTACTTTTAAGACCTGCTCCTGAAAGCATTCTTTAGGAAAGCACAATTTAAAAGAATTTTTTATACAAAAACCTTGAAACCAAACGACAAAAAGCCAAACAAATAAAGAAAAAAACAAACACAATCCCCGCAAAAACTCCAACATTCCTAAATAAAAGGAAAAACTGTTGAAATTAGTTTGACTTCTTATATTTAGCAGTTTAAAATATTAAACAGTTACATTGAAAACAGCCCAGCATTGTTGCTCTTACTCTGGTGTCTTTTGTTTCCATGAGGGTTTTTACACTGTTAGTCATCATATGTATGAAATCAGGAGCATGATTCATAATGCCATCTCTTTAAACAACAAGGAATCTTATTGGTGTATATTTATGTGGGAGTCCATTTGAGAGGCAGGTAAGTGACAAGCTAGTGAGAAGTTGGGAGAACAGAGAACTTACTCTGATGTAAAGTCTAATCTGCTTGTTTTTTCCTCATGTGCATATCAACTGTAGAGGTGAAACACCTCCAAATGGGTTTGCTCAGGTACACGACTCTATTAAGAGCATTGTTCTTATAAAAAGATTAATCTAGGCTGGGACTTTATAAACAGAAACTTGACAAAACACGAAAGATTGTTGAAATAAATGTACAATTAATTTAACTTGTGTTTCCAACACACACAATACCAGGCATAATTTTTTTGAACCACCCCTGCTTTCTCTCTCTATTCATTGCACATTTAAATTCATTATGGAAAAAAAAATTGGAAAAAAAAACCCCTGGTAGTTATTTTTATGATCAAATACCTTTTCCAATTAGTCTTGGCACCTCACTATAATCACGATGAATGTTATTAATTCAGCAGTCTACATCCTATTAAGGGTTTCATCATAGCAGTGTGTTCAGGAACTTAATGGCTTTTGCATATTAATGCTGCAGCCTGTGGTCTTGTGTCCATTAGTACTGTGTAATATGATGGGTTTGCACTCACACATACATATACAAACATAGAAACGTACGGTTACACACCACTGTCAATCAGGCAAATGCAGGGTTATGAAACAGTATTTGGAAATTATGCAAGCAATTCCTTTAAGATTATTGCACATTCAGTGTTCTCCACATAACAAAAGAGGCAATCAGATTATAAATCCATAGGATATCAGTACAACAACATGCAATACAGCAGCAGTAGTTGTTGCCAGACATGGTGCACAAGGGGTGGTGGTCTTTGAGGTCATGGTAAAAGTACACCTCACGTGTACAATATTACTGTGAATGTTTTTTAAATAAAAGAGTGGTTCAAAAACGGGGACAAGGTGCTTTGTGAGAAATTGTGAAGGTTTGCAATGATTTGTGGGACAAAAAATTTTTATAACTTCTGTGTTATAACAGTCTGATAGTCTGCCTTGATTTCTGTTGACAGCAAAATAATTAGGAAAATATTTGAACTACCCAGCCAGATCCAGATCCAGACATAACACTGCCTTTTGTCCTCTTTCTTATTAAAAAAAAAAAAAAGAGAGAGAGAGGGAAGGCAGTATACCCTGACAGTGCCACTGCTGCAAGTCCCCTAGTGCTGGGCAGGTCTTAGACTTGGAGGGTCTTGTCCTATTGCTTCAAACCTGAGCTCTTCCCCTGTCTTCCAGAAGGAGCAGCACACAAGATCTATTTAGGTATTATGCCCTCATCAGAAAGCACATTTAAAGCTGAGCAATGAAATAGTCCTTGTATCACTAATTAAAATTCAGTGATGAGGTTGCTTAATTACTCCCTCCACTGAAAATTCTTACTTTACTTTTCACATTTATTCTGGTAATAATGTGTTGAAAAGCTCATCAGCCTCTGAAGGAAGGCAACAATTTTTCTGATGTACATAATCATTAAACTGACAAATAGGCACAGCACTATACAGTTATCAGTATTAGCACTGCAGACCCTTCACTATTAAAACTCTTTGCAGCAGAGGATTAAGTGCATAAAGGGGGTGTGGGGAGGGGGGAAATGGTAGGAAACAACCAAGTTTGAAATCCTTCCCTTCCTTCCTTTTTCTGTCAAAGCAGTCACCTCAAATCAATTCATACTGAAATTCCTCCTTCCTGTACAGAAGCAAAATAATTGAATGCACTCGATTCTGTAAAAAATTAATGATCTTATTTGCTTTTTCTTTATGGTTTAGACTAAAATGCTTTTCTCTTTTTTCTTTATTTTTTTATTCATGTTCATATGATCTTAAAGCTGATGGATGAGTATAACTGCCTGCTGCAGGCTGCTTTCAAAATTAGTCACCAGCTCTGCCAGTGAAATAAGTTGGGTAGAGAGGAAAATTTCTGAATTAGCTTGTTGAAAATTAACCTGGGTAAAATAACTGCTTTGCAGCTCCTCAGCCATCTTCTCTCTTCTTCTTCTTCCTCTTCAATGGCACCAGGATAACTTGTTAGGAAATGGAAGACCCCAGAGATCCCCTACGTTGTCATTACAACACGGCAACCTGTGTGGGACCTGAGGGATGTGTGGTGTGATGCTACCTGCAACCTTCCTCGCTTCTTCTAACGCAGAGCTCGGGATCCAGAGGTCTCTGTACACTACAAATAGCCATGGCAGCACTGCCAAAATAGGTAGTTTAGAAGCACTAAAAATCTCTTTGAATAAAGAAGGAAATGATAGCAAATTTAAGCTGCTGAAGAAAACAGCAGCATGATAAATAATGTATGGAAATGGGATGTTTCTTTAAGAGATGAAGGAAGGAATGCTGAAGCTTTTATTGAGCAGTTAATGCCCTCTCTACTTATTATCTTTGGAGTTTTTAAACCTTATGGCAGCCAGACATTTTAAAATTGAAGAATTTAATCTCTTCTACTGTGAAAAAGGAGGACACAAATGGGATTTGGTCTTAAGTTCCAGGATATTGGTTTAATTTTGTAGAGTTTGATGTTTCCTTTTCGGTTGTTTTCTTGGTATCATTTTACTATGGGTCCATAAACAGGAAGGTAAAATTCAAGACATATATCTGGAGAGTGATGCCTACCTTTCACAGGCATTTTTGCCTTGGAAAGGCAAGTATTTCCTGTAGGATAAAAATTACTGCATTTCCAAGTTCGCTAGTGATAAGGCAGGTGAAGCAAAGTCCAGCACTTCTAGGAATCACATCTTGGGCTTGCATTTTGAATTTGAGACATTTGCTCACCTTGATAACCTTGGACTCTTACTCAGCTTTATGTTCCAATCCTTTGAGGTACATAAGAAATGATTAACAGTAGAAAACCCACATGGCTTATGTATTTTTGGCAGTATTGCTGCATCTTTTGATGCAATCTTACAGTTGAATGTGCAGTTTTTGTCCAGAATCTGTCGGTATCCAAATTTCCCCGTTGCACCACGGAATTTGGAGGCAAACCATTGAATTACTGTGCTAAACCTGTCAATTTGGATCAGACCCTCTGAAAAGCTTAGACTAAATGATGCAGTCTTTATCTTGCATGCATGACTAGAAAAAGCTCTAGCAGTGGATTACAGGAGGACTAGATTTCTGGTAATGGAAGACATCCTTTGTTTTGGTACTCCCAATTGCTCTTCATTTCACTGTAGCCTGTCGAAGTCACTAGTGGATGAACCCTCTGGGAGGGCATGGTGGTCTCTTCACCACTTTGAATTATTTAAAAGCAATCTCATTCTTCAAGCAAAAGTCATTGGGTCTAATGAGGTACTAAAGCAACATATCATGAGTGTAAAAGACCAGATTTAACTGAAAACTCTCACATCTCTTTGTCTTGTAGTCTGAGTTACAAAGGTACATTAAATGCCGTTGAGGAAAGCAGCAAAATCAAAGCCCTCCAGATGAGGGCTTGGATAACTCATGCCCATGCAGAACACACAGTTTGGAACTATTTTTTCATCTAGGGAGATGATTTGTCTGAAAATTAATATTGTGCTGGATATGTCATCTAGAAATTATACAGTCCTTTATGCTTTCAAATCAAGAGATGACTATTTGCTATTCTTAACCCTTCTGAAATTTTTTTTGGGGGGCAAAGCAAGTGAAAGCCATTTTCCCCAAATTGTATGCTTGCACAGCAAATTAAACAAGTGTAGGAATCATTCAATTAATGTCACAGTGTGGTTGGCTATGTTAGAAATGCTTCTATTCAAAAATTATATATAGCAGCTCCCCTCCCCAAATCTTTCCGGGGTTAAAGAGCTTTCAGAAGGTCCAAACTAATTTATTGTGCAGTGTAACCAAGGATCTCAAGAATTATTATACTTTGTAGGATTTGCTACAGTGTAATCTTCTTGCTAAAAGATGTTTTCTCTTTTTATGTCTCTCACTAAGCACCACTCAGAATACAATAAGGATTTGTATTTTCTTGCTCGCTAACAAAAAAGAAAAAAAAAAAGAAAAAAAAAAGAACAAACACCACGTCACATCCCAAACACACACAAAGCAAGAAGCCGAAACAGCCCTGTGCTGAACCCTAGTCTATCTGCCGTGACAAAGTACAGCTGATTTCAGATATGATTATCTTTCATACTTTCCACCTACAGGTGTCAATGATGGCATGCAAAGCTTTTTCTGACTGGAAAGAGCTTTGCCTCTGAAAGTATATTGAGATATTTAATTTGGAAGGATGGTGGTGTAATCAGTTACCTATCAAAATGGAATAAATGGAAGTGACACTGTGCCTGAACTCTGATACCTTTCTAACGAAAAAAGAAATTATGGCTGTATTTTCAGAACTACACCATTCGTAAAATTTCCATTTGGGAAATCATTTGTTGGAAGGATACTGAAAATTCAAGCTGTAAAGGGACAAGAACATCACAGCTCAAATGTCAAAAAATGTGCCTGGCTTTTTTTTTTTTTTTTTTTTGGTAACAGTGGAATATTATTACCTTTTCTGTGTCATTTTCGGACCAAGAAATATGTCACTAAACATATTTAGATATTGAGTTAGCTGTGAGAAAATCCCTGTGATTGAAGAGTAAGGAGGAATTATCAGCTCAGCTGGTGAAATTGTTAGTGTCCTAATCAGAGGTCCCTGAAGCTGGAGATATGATGAATCCTCTCCTGTGTCAACTTTTTCCTTTGGTATTGCATCCTCATTGGTGAAGAGAAGATGAGAGAAATTTCCTCAGCAGAGTACAGATTGCCTCACAAGTCTGAGAAAGAAAGGTATAGCCCAGAGAACTCCACGTGCTGATTGGGGAAATATTCTGCTTGATCAGTAAGGGGTTACTGAAAAATTAATGCCTAAAGAAGATCTGAGGGCTTCAGTGTAATAAACGGCTGTAGCAGTAATATGTAAAGACCTCTTCTAAGTTAACTAAGTGCTAAGACTCCTACCCTTGCAAGGAAAATCCATAGGATCTGAGCTATATACTTGTCTACGTATTAGAGCACAGCAGAAATAGTCTTAAAACAACTGCTTGAGGGGTTGGTTTTGGTTTGGTTTTTTTTCTTGAAAATGTGTGAGACAAAATGCTCTGTATCTATTTGTAATGGGAAGTAATGAGCTTTTCAACTGATGAAGCTTGAACGGTGACTTTGTGCTACCCTAGCAGAGCTGATGAGCACAAATAAACTCTAACTCAGTGCAGATCTAAAACATGCCAAATATGCCAAGCAAGGGGCAGAAATAATAAAGGCAGATTTCCAGGAGTTTCGTTCTGGTGTACAACTTTTGGATTCCCAAGTAAGTCTTGAGCTCTAATTAAATATTTTTCAGCACATGGGCTGTTTGCAACATCTGTTTTCCCTTCCAGCTATTAAAAAATAACATTTGAATTCACAGTGCATTTTTGAGGGATTGGATTTTTTTTATGGTTTTGGTTTCTTTTCTTGTGAGATAATTACAGAGTCTTGTTCCTTTAACTGGTTATTGCTTATTTTCATGTCAGAACTCCTGCTGTCAGATCCGGTTGGTAGATGCCAAAGAGCTAAAAAAAGGGTTAGAGAAGCACATGCACAGACAGTATTGGTAACATCTTCTGAGGAAACAGGGCTGAACAAGTGCTTCTGGTTTCTGGATCCCTTGGCCACCAGATGCCCAAAAATGCTTTAGCTGTTAACGCAGCATGTCAGAACAGAGTGGAGGGATGGAACTGGGGTCAAATTGCCAGCCTGTGAAATTAATTTCCTTCTTGTATTTACTTTCAAAAAAAAAAAAAAAAGAAAGTAGAATATTTGGAATGCAAGGTTGAGATGTTCAAAAGTATTCACAATAGTAGCTTTGGAGTTCAAAATGGGACAAACACCCAGAAAATATTATTGCAAATCTACAGTATCCTCCCCCAAATGTTTTCATATCGCATTTCTTTCCTGTAAAAGGAAAAGGAAAACACAAAACTGCACAGTATTTTGGTGTGTGAGTGTCTGTTATAACCTGATTTCTCTTGTGGCTGTAGTTTATTGACTTAAAGGTTATACAGATTCCCAGGTACCAAATGTTTTACTGGGTCACCAGCTGGGTCTGCAGTTTTATAAGCTGTCTTGTTGCCAGGCTGTTCTCAGTAGACGCAGCACTGCCGGGTGAGAGGTTATAAGGATGAAATAGAGAAAAGAAGTAAACTGCAGAGGAGTAAAGAAAGGCAGAAGGCATAGGGGAGTGGGACAGGTGGTTAAGTGGAAGATGCTGTTTTTTGTGGAAAGCATTTGTACAGTGCTCTGCACCCTGAGGTTTCCCCGAACCCAAAAAATCTAACAAGATAGGGCTGTGGATTCAGCTGGATAGTCACCCTCCTTTAATGCTGAATATTCCTATTGTTCCTTCCTTCTATCTGTTTACATGGTGGATAAGTTTCCTCTGTGTATTACCAGCATGTGACACTATTTCTTGAGCTGAATATCTTTGTACTTTCTTTTGCTCTTCTTCACAAGTCTTTTTGTTATTTCTGTCTTGAGTGGTGTTTGCAGCTTCTAAATTTCAATTATCTGTGAATTTAACTAGCATGAAGTTTGTTACTTCTGGAATGTTAATTATTGCATTAAACAATTCAGATAGATCCTTTCAATTTTCTGCATTACATTATATTAAAGCACGGCGGTAATTAGTTAATAAACCCTTCTAATGAACCTTTCATTCTTAGACCAGATCTGTAAATTAGCAGCAGTACAGAGCATTTCACATTAGCTTGACTCAGTCTCTGCTTAGTCAGAGAGGGCAAAATACAAATACTGAGTCTGCTGAATCCATGTGAAGGGATTGCTTGAAGACGATAACCTCCATGACACAGAGACCACGCTATCTCACCACAGAGAAAAGAAGAATGTATCATTTTGTATTTTCTTTAGTGGGGATTTCACCAGGTTTAGCCACAAATTAGATTCCTACAAAGTAGGGAGGATTATTGGCAAAACTTTATTCTATTTATTTTCTCATTTTTTCTTTGAAACTCCTTTTGCTTTCATCAACATAAAGAACAGGCAGACACATCAAATTAAAAACCTGGAATGGGAGGATCAAACAAATCTTATCAGGCTTCAGGAGAGAAGATAAATTATTTGAAAAGTCCAGTTGTCCATGTCATAATCTCTCCTGCTCCTCCCCAAAACAATGGTAAAGGGTCTGCTAAAGGCTCTGGAAGAATATGGACATCTGCTCTAGCAAACAAGAAGGAGTTCAGGTTTTTAAGAGCTTTAACATCACAGCAGCCTTGTGCCACTGAGGAACTGAGACACAAAGAGATGAGTGATTTGTCCAAGGTTACAGCAGGCAGAGGACCCCTCACCGCTGGTTCTCTGCATTCCCTTTTTTTATTAACTAATCCCATAATATGTTGTGGACATCAAATATATCCCATTTTCCTCATAAAAGTAGAAATACGCTGATTTGCTTTCTGAAACTTGTGGCTGTTTATAGGTGTGGGACACCTTTGTTTCTTCTAGCTTGAGCTAAGGTTAAGTCATTTTCAGGATTTTGTACTTAATTCTTGAAGAGTTATACTGTTGATCCTTTAGAAACAACTGGTATTATCCATTTTTAAAGAAAAATAATGAGGTTGCCCGTTCACTTCCATCTATAAAAAGAATATATTTGCACTCAGTGTTTTATGTTTATATTTTAACATAAATATTGCAAAAATATAATGTGCGGAACCTAAAAATGCTATAATTTTTCTGTGGTACCTTTTGATGTTCTGTCTACAACTTCAAAGCATTCACTTCTGAATTATTTGTGAAGAAATAAATTCTTTGTGAAGAAAGAAATGCATGGCAACAGCCCATAATCTGTTTGCATAAGGCACTCACAGTCTGTTGTAGGGATGCACAAGACGTGATGTGTGAGTAGTGCTACTCCATCACACTGGCAAGGAGACCTGAAATGCACTGGATCTGTGTGAGAAGGCCATCTCATTCTGTGACCTGTGCAAGAATAGGCTCTCTTCTCCAAAATGATTTTAAGAAATCCTGGGGGAGTGTTGACAGTGACTTTTAAAAATTGTGCTATGAAACTTGGCTTTCTAGCTACATTTTATAAAGTAAGAGAGAACATTATGGGGAAATTACCCAGGCACTTTCGTGCCCCTTTCCAGACGAAATGTGGTTGGCTTTGTTTTTATTGAAAATTCCATCTGATCTTGTAAAATTTCTCTTTAAAAATCAGCAAGAGACAAGAAAGTACATTACTGGTCAGGGTGAATGAAACTGGAATGACTCATTTTTCTCTGTATTTAAGTCCCAGGCATAACTCATCTCCACTTTGTAGCTTGGTGTTTTCTCCAGTGACTTCTGGTAAGCACCCAATTGTTTGCACACCAAGATTCTCATTGCTATAAACAACTAAACCTTATGAACGTGCTTTAAGTTTTCTTAGACCAGCTGAGATAACTCTGACAAACACAGACTGAATCTGTTTATTGTCAAAAGATGTCCAAGTAGAATACTTTAACTGAAATAAGATCAATTATGTTAAAAGGTCTATTGCTCACTAGGGGATCTCAGAGTCCCAAAGTACAATGAAATGTGTGGATTGAACTTCAGAAGTGTTTCCCCTCAATGTACATTTTTCAATTATTTTCCTTTTTTTTTTTTTTGGCTGCTTAATTGCTTCATCTGTATTTCTGCTCTATGGGAAAGTTAGAGAGTGATTCTGAAACAGGAGAATGTCATATTTATTCTGTAAGCATTAAGAGTTCTAATTACTCCCTGATGATTCTCATACACAAAGCATTATATTTATGATGCTTTTTCTTAAATGATTAAACATGTATTGGTTAAATGTTTGCTAAATATAAGGGCATCATACCCTTGATGCTGCTTCCCAGTAGGAAAATAAGAATAAGGAAATAGTAGGTAGCTGTTACAGGAAAGTCTTTCCCAATAGACAGTAGCTATTTATCAGAAAGATACAAGCTGTCCTGTTTTTAAAATATATATATATCTAATTATACCACATATTTTTTAATATGTGGTTCCATCTAAATTGTTTTCTTTTTGTTGTTGTTGTTTATGATTTTTCCTGTTTCACATCTGTTCTGTCTGCTCTTCATCACATAAATAAAACCTTTTGAGGTTTGACTTTGTAAAAATATATCTCAGGTAGCTCATTACAGTCACTTCTTTGTTTCCAAATTGGAAACAACATTTCTTTTAAAAGTTCTTGCCTTCAGCATGCTGGAGATCAAATGGAATGTGAGCAAAGGAAACCAAACTGAAGGACACAGAGTGGAAGTTAAGCAGGGAAAAGCCCCGAGTGGCTGCCCTAGGGATGTAGGCCTCGTAAAAGTTGTCTCTGTATTTCCATTTTGTCTGGGACCTGTCCTTGCCTGCTGACTTTTCTCCCTTCTTCCTTATTTGATATTGACTCTTGGGATTCCCTTCATCTAATTTGTTCTTCCCTTAATTATTTCCTTTATCCCTTAACAGCTCTGCTTTCTTGCCAGCTGCCCTTCTCCTTTTCACACACAGGCTGCATGTTGAGGTTCCTGGTGTTGCCCTGCTCCACAGCATTTTCAGTTTCTTATTTCCTATTTGCAAGCTGCCATCTGTGGGAGGGGTGATACTGGCATCCGATGCAAAATTCTGCACCTGCACATCAGCTCCCATCCTCTGTTCAGAACACGGTTGCCAAAAGCTTTGAATGATACTCTGAGTGTGTGTGTGTGTGCCAGCACAAGAGGTACAGTGGGAAGAGCTGCTAGAGAAGCATGCAGGAGCATGCTTGTTAAAAGTGCTGTCAGGGGGGAGATGGGTACAAACTGCTCAGGCAAGCCCTTATACCAACTCTCAAACTGTCTGTTGAGTCTCTCTCTCCACCCTTGGCATGTTTGTCATATTCTGAATTTTTGGTAACTTCTTCCATGCTCTCAGTGGGAAATACATGCACATCCTAAAATGATGTTACTTTAATCTTGATGTAAATAAGGAAGAAATGATGGATGCCACTGTCATCATTATATCTCTTTCATCAAACCAATAGCTTTTAAGAAAAAAAAACACAGACGCAGCAACATAAATTGCTCTTGGTAGTGCATAAACTAGGTGAGCTAAAATAACCACGATCATCATGGGTATTTGATTGTTCCAGCAGAACATGTCAAAATAAAAGGGACAAAATGCTTAAGGTGTTATGTATGTAATGAGGATTGAGTAAAGCTTTGAGTCCCACATGGACTTGGGACTTGAGGTTTTGTAGGCCAAGCAAAAAATGCTTTGAAAAATGCTGTCCTTCTTCGTATAGTGTAGAGAGATATTCTAAAGATGTATGTCAGTGGGGGAATAAAATGAAGTTCTGAGGGCAGGAAGCACAGCTTCACCATGGCACTGAAGGCTGAAGAGAGCTGTGGCTGGCTGGGCAACAAGCTTTACTCCTTGCAGCAGCAACTGAGTAAACACCATTGTTCTGAGATGTCATATTTCACTCCTCCAGTCATTCACTAGGTCTTGAGATCTGAAAATCACCAAGAAATGTGTTTTTCAGTGCTGAGTGACTGGTAAGTTGGGCAAGCCTTAAGTGTGTAACTCTTCGTAAGTCAGGAGCAGGCTGTGTGTGGGGCTGCAGATAAAAAGGCATGATGAAATGGATTTCTTCAAAGCAGTTTTATTTCCTGGGCCTGCTGTACTGCATAACATGTAAATTCAGAACGGCTCCACCGAATCCAGGGATGGATGGCATTTACTCTGCTGCGGGTGAGATCAAAGTGAGTCTGGAAGACATATGCATTTTAGTGCCTGTATCATTATGTATTATGCACAAAAACCGGCAACTCCTGAGCTCAGTTCCTGCTGTTAAGTGCCTTCCTCACAACCTACAAAGGCAGATTCTTTAATTAACCTTTAAATGATAATTATTTCACTGGCAGTGCACCAAGCTAGAATCAAAGTAGCTCAGTTCATCCTGTATTAGGCTTGTCTCTGGAAGACATGTTAGATTACCTGGAGTACCTTGGTGAAGCTGAAGACTGCTTCACCTACTTATTTTGTTCTGTATCCTGGTGGATTGGTGGGCAAATAGGATAAGGATGGGGAGATACATGGGACAAGGCAGATGATTTGCTTTCCTGAGAACATTACAGAGTGGAAAAGGCAGAGTGCAGTGAGGAGTCCTTGGGGAAGCGACATGAAAATGTACTGGGAAGTCTAAAGGAAAACTGTCCATCCTTGCGCCTTTGGAAATTACCTAAATGGACCTAACTGTGAGAAGCATCGCTGCACAGATAGAGAAAGACTTGCTATGACATTTGAGAGACACACATCCATTAAATAAGTGTTGGCACTTGCCGTCACTTCAATGAGCTGGGCACAGAGCTGTTCTGCTGCCCAGGTGGCTGGTCCTCATGCCTGGCCTAGTGGGGCTACGGAGTGCAATAGGTTAATTCCTCTCAAAGCAAGGGAGGCAAATGATTTCCCAGGCATTTATCATGTGCAATCTCTGACCGTCCCCTCATCCCTTGCTGAGTTTTATGCAGTAAGTCCATACACATCCTGATAGTGCAGTACAACCACCTGAACCAAACACGTGAAGAAGTGCTAAGTAAGCAAAGAGATGAAGGCAGATTGTTGCCTCCTTTAGGCCTCCCATAGTGTTGTGTCCCTTAAAGCTATCGGAGAATTGACTTCCCCAGCCTGGGGTAGAGATGCCACTGAAGAGGAAACGTGTCTAAACATGTTTCTATTCACTGCAGAGCCATCATTTTAGGGAAGGTGATGATGTCAGGGCAAGCAGCCTTCTCTTTTTCCCACAACTTGCTTGTTTCCTCCAAGTTTTCAGGAAGAAAATGCCATGAAATAAAAGAACAGAAATGGTGGGTAAACCATCTTCTGCTTTCAGGGCATTTTTTCAATCTGATTGGAAAACTCCCTGAGAGTGATGGTACTGCCTTCTGTTATGTAACTCCAAACTGTCCCAAGAAACTTGATCCTCCCATCTTCACCTTTTTGATTCTGTCAGCAGCACGTCTCTGGAGGTGTGATTTACTCCTCACTAAAGCTACATTGTGGCTGTGCACATAATTCACTGCTTCCCATTTATTCCCACGTGCTCATCAGCAAGTCTCTCATCTGAATGACTGGAATATATTGCTTTCTCCAGGCTAGTAAAGTAAGAATAAATGGATGAGACCACATTCCTTATCTCCAGACTGCAGAAACTTTTGTCAATCCACAAGATAGACTGGGCAGAAGCAGAATGCATAACAAGATCATTTGGGGTCATGGTACAATGATTAGATTCCTGCAGCCTGTGTTACTGTAGATTAGTACTCTGACTCCCTGGAGGAAAAACAAATTTGAAATTCTGTGCTGCAGCCAGATGCCAGGCAGGCCATCATAAACAGAGTGTGAATTGGGGAAAAACTCACGTCCTTTTTAAGGTACTGAGATCTTTTCCCAGCAAACCCTAATCTTAGTCCTAAATGGAAAGCTCAGTTCACCTTGCAATGCTGTACTCAAAGGGGATATTTCTGGCTGCTTGCATGGATCACAGCTGTGGTTTGGTAAGATTTAGGAGTGGTGCTTTTTCTTGAAAGAGGGAGAGAGGTCAGAAATGCACAAAAGCTCTAACTGACAGAAAGTTTTCAAGAGCTTTGTGGTAAGACCTAGACAAAATTGTCCAGGGATTACTTTTGTGTCATGGAATCAGTTATGATATCCACCGAATACATGTGAGAGACCACAATGTACTGCTTAGAAATAAATGAGTACTGGGCATGAGACAGGCCAGGGATGTGGTCTTCATTCAGCACTGGCAAAGGGAAGTTTTCCAGTTGGTGGATGTCTGGTTGTAGTTTCATAGCATACACAGTAAAGTGCATTCTCCAGATCAAAGCTGATGCTAATTTCTAGTCTGTGCATTTGCTCCTGGGGCAGGGGTTTATCAGCGTTCCTCTCTCACCTGACTTTTGCAGCAGGATAGCTGCTTTGGATATGGTTTGGCTTATAGACAAAAAGGGCTTAATCCTGATTGAGAGGCAGCCCCTTAGAGTGCTTGAGAGCAAGTACTTTTGTCCAAAATCTTGGCATCCTGTAATGAGAGAAGTTCAGATTTCTCTAGACACACTACATACCTTCAATGGAGAAATACTGTTGTGGGAAGCTGAATTTCTAATACAAGCATCAAGCAGGGGATTAATAATTAATTTTAAGGAAAAATTAAGCCTCATATCGTAAGAAGAAAAAAATAATTCTCTTAACAGGGCACAAACCCAAACTCCCTGCTCCTTCCTTTTTATGTGGCAAAAGAAAGAGGAACATTTCATCCTGCCAAAAAACAGAAAACAAAAACAAAAAAGGTGTTAGCAAATGTGATCTTATTCCAGCAATGTCCAACCTAAGAGAACAATTTGTGCTTCTGCCAGTAGATACTGCAATTGGATACTATTTTGTGGCAGCAGAATTGTTGTAACTGCTGTGAAGGCACAGCATGCTGCTAAAAACCTGGCAACTTTTATGAATGCCATTTATATTACTGTAGGCTTTCTATAAACAGTGGCAATAAAAAGCTAAACTGTTTTAGGCATAAGATGCAGATATTAAAGATGAGTTTTTCTGCAACAGTAATGCCTTTTGGCAAGTGTGCTGACATTTAAAGAAAAAATAAAAATAAAAATAATAATAATAAAAGTGTCTCTTAGAGATAAAGACTTTCTAACTGCAGCCTCGACAGCAAGCAGAACCCCTTCCCCAAGACAGAGAAGCAGCTGCAGAAATTAAACAGAATTCATTTTCTTGCTAATCTTGCAAGACCATGGGGACAGAACACTGCTCCCAGGTAGCAAAGGCATTTGTATCATAGGGGTAGGAGCAAGGTTTTTGGCTTCCCTGTGATGCATGGCTCCACTAGGTAGAGCACAGCTTTACAGATATTTATGTTGACCCATTTGAGCTCATATATTAAGAATTTAACACTAGTTTACTTGTTTGGCTTTGGTTTTGGTTTTTGGTTTAAATTTTTGTTTTGGTGGGTGTTTTTGAGCTGTCACTCTAGGGTTTTCCTTTGGGTCAGAGGGCTTTCCAGTGAAGACCTTGGAATATTTATTTATGGGCATCACTGTAACAGGCCATGCCTGATGTCACGGATATATATTTGAAAGCTTTGAACTACATCAGCTTTGTTAGTTTTCATTCTAGCCATAATTTCTATTGGTTTCTAGAGCTGGAGAGGTTTCCTTCCAGTCAGGTTCAAAATAAACTGTCTCCAGAAGAACCCTGAGCTGAAAAAGGCTGAAGGTTAAGGAACATGCATGATCTGCTTTTATATTCTGCACTAATCCTGTCCGTTTAGCCATCACCAGAGATCAGTTACTAGGTTTTGCTCTGAACTATTGAAGATGTTTCCCTATTCACATTTTCTTGTGTCCTGGTGATGTTTTCCATCAAACAGCTGCTGGGCAAAAAGAAAGGGGAACATGATGGGAAATATCTTGCCGGTTTTATGCTCCAGGATCCTTTCATACAAGAGCAGCTGTATAGTAGAAAATCAGTCAGGTAGTCATGTTACACCTTGCAAGAATGATCCCTCTATCCCAGGAGCCCTCAGTTTTAAAGAGGGTGTGTGTTTATGAGTCTGTTTTATGCTTTCCCCAATGATTTAAAATATTAATAGAATCCCACTCATGCCTAACCACAGAGAATCTAGAAAATTTGATATATTGTAAACTTATGGGGTACTTATAGCCATTTACACTTAATCATGGGCTAATGGAGAAGTGTGGGAGCCGTGTGTGCAGCTTTCCCAACAGAAGGCTGCTGCAAACACACTGGGCACCTGCTCCCCAGCCCAGCAGTGGGGCCGGGGTTTGCAGGGCTGTGTCTAAGATTGGGTTGGTTGCAGCACTAAAATTATGCCTACCCAAGCTGTGTTCAGTGACTGTTATTTATCTTACCTGGAGCAGGAAAACAACAGGCTATGATATCGGTGCCTATTCTCCGGATCACAGGTGATTATTTCTCCCACGTTGTAGGAGGCTGTGAATATAAACATAGTTAAATATAGTTTTACCCCCATTTCCCTATTGTTCCACAGAAGCTTGAATTCTCTCTGCTGCACTTGGTATTAGCTATCTTGCAGAGCTGGTACAATGTATAACACCTTTTTTTTGAAAATGAGACTTTATTTTCCCTTCCATTTGTGGACTTCTGGTGAACAGATCGACGTTTTCTCAAAGTTATTCAGTGTGAAAATAATTAGGGACATCGAAGCATGAAGTTTGAGGGAAAATGGAAAAGGAAGGATGATTCACTGGCTGTATATCGCTTCTTTAGGGATGATATTTACTGAGCACTGAGATTCAACATCTGAGCTCTGCATTCAGTTCTCTAACTTCAAGGCTTTGTTTCTCTTGTTTGAATTGCAAGGAATCGGGAATCAGCATAGTGAAGCTTTTTTTTCAAAAATAATTGCTCTCTACATTAAATCTGAAATATTTGCTTACAATGGCATTTTGAGTAAAAGTTTAAGCCCACATGAATTTTTGAGAATTGGGTGACGTGACTTAGAATGTTTATGAATATATCCTAAGAAATTTATTTAAATCTTTCGTGAAAAATATAAAGAACTGGCTTTTTTGGTTTTTTTTTTTTTGGAGGCTAATCCCCAGTTTATTCATTAAATAAATGTTTCTGCAATTTTCAGTTGCTGAGGAAACAAATCCAAAAACTACCAAGAGTCAGCCTACTATTAGTAGCAGTATCAGTAATTAGATTTGTCAAATCTGTTTGACAAGAGCTATGGAGCTGGGAGAGGCAGTCTGTGCTGCCTCCATACTCCTCACGTCCTTTCCCAAGTGAGTTCTTACACTCAGAGCTCCATCCAGTTCCTGTGAGATTCTTTAGAAATCTGCTTTCAAAGCTAACTGGGGGAGGCTGGGCAGGGTGTGCAACTGAGCCCTCCACACACAGCAGTGTCATTTGGTCATTTGGATCATTTGGGCTGCTTTAGGATACCAGGGATCTGTGGGCAGTGAGCGGAGGGGAAACAGGACCTGTAGGGTACCAGAATCCCTCTAAAGGAGCAGCTGTATATCACTCAGCACATCCTACATCTCTGGAATGACCTTAACCATAATTTTGTAGAATCACAACATTGCTGAGGTTGGAAGACATTTCTGGAGATCAGGTAATTCAAACCCCATGATCAAAGTAGGGACAACTAGGGTAGATTGTCCACAGCCACATAAGTTTTTTCTAATTGTTTCCAGGGATGGAGAATCCATAACCTCCTTTTGCAACCTGTTCCAGTCCTTGTGTACCCTCACAATAAGAAAAGGTTTTTTTGTATTTTAAGGTGTTCAGATGCCAGGGCAGCTTAGAATATCAATCCTGTTATGTCTAGCTTGGGTTCTGTGGTCACTTTCACTGACACATCCAGGTCCTTTTTTGCATAAGAGTGGGCAGTGCAGGCAGCTGTGTGCAGGGCTGGGAGCAAGATGCCACTGAAAAAAGACGTTTCAAACCCGTGTCCCTTTAATTGCTAAAATCAGAGAATAATACACAGTGGTCAGATTCATGTGATGGGTAAGGTGATGTGATTTTAATTTTTCTGATGTTCAGATTTCCTTCTGCCCCACCAGACACCCTATGTTTCCCAGTATATGCTGGGATATTTAGAAGTGCACTCTACCTGTCCCATGGGGCAGAGTGGCTTGAAAGGAAAGGAACCATACCTGTCACTTCCCTGCCTCCACCAGGAGCTCAGGAGCTGGGAAATCTCACCCAACTTCTATCCAAGGGAAAGAACATCAGCATCATATACATAATTTCTAAAATTTGCTACTGGCATAAACATACAGGGGTAATTCACAAGGCGGGGAGGAATCAGTTATGCTGTAGGTAGGCACCCTAGGCAACACCACATTGATGGAGTTTTTGTGAGGAAATAGAAAAAAGCAAATAGCTTTCCCATTCACTGCAGCAGCCCAAGGATGTCAGCTGCAGAACTGATTAATCTGGGGCAAGCAAGGGTGTGAATGCAGAGTGAGCAATGCCACGGTCAGTGCCTGAGCACGGCTGCTCCCGGCAGCAAAGGCAGAGCAGCTCATCGTGTTCCTCCCCACGCACCCACGGGCAGCTGCTGTGCCACACATCCATGCCCAGGGCTGCCTCTGGAACCCTCAGCCTGCACCACGCACCAGGAAATCCCTGGGTCCCCCTGACGAGCTGCTTTCAGACCAGGAGACTTCCCAAGAGGAGGTGCTTATCTGCCAAGGAACTGGGAAAGGGCCCAGCCCTGTGATAGCATAAATGGTCTGCTGAGTCAGACCAAGGGGCTGCCCTGCCTGGGACTGTCACCAATGGGATCAGGGTGACTGTGTGAGCCTGGGTGCTGCCTGTGGGTAGTTCTTCTCGTGCTTCCCTGCATCTGCAGTCACTGGATTAGCAATGGGAGGTGGCACATCCTTGCCTATTCCCTTCACCGTCTGTGCAGGCTGGTTTGCCATGATTTGTTTTATTTATTTTGAAGATGTTGGTATTGCTTGCTGCTTCCAGCTTCCTGTGGCAGCAACTTTTGTGGATTTTTATAATGTAGTGGGTTTTTTGTTGTTGTTTGGTATTATTTATTATTATTATTACATAACAGTGTATCTTTTGGCCTGCTCTGAAGATCAACACTCTATCCAATACTCACCTAATGCAATAGCCCTTGGTATCTTTCCAGGGAAGGAAGCCAGACACCAGCCACTCCCTTCTAGTAATTTTCTGCCTTTCTTTCATCTTTGTATGACAGAAGCAGCAACAAAACCAGATTTCATCCAATGGCAGGATTAGGAATGTTGCAGCATTTCCTTCTGCTCCAAGATGGAGCTGCATGCCTGATAAATTGAAGTAATTATTAGCATCACTGTTGCTGTGGTCTGAGAATTTTATCTTGTGATGATTGTATACTTGAGAACTTACTGATTGACACAGAACAAAGCTGGGTGAAGAATAATCCATACACATTCATCATTTGGGTCAAAATCTGAATATCTCTCTACTAATTGTTGCAGATGTGATTGTACATACCTAGGCTATGGTTCTGCATGACTTAAGCTCAGCAGAGGACAAAATATGACCCATGTTTCTAAATTCTTGAGGAAAGGGACCATGTATCTTTTTATTCTAGAGACAAAATATGCCTTAAGTACTTAAGGACATCATCCTGCTACTATCTACAGGAACTTCACCTCGTAGGAACTCCTCACCTTCTAGTAACACCCCACCATTCAAGTTTTGCTAGCATGAAGAATCACAAAAAGAGAATTTCAGAGCCATGCATGTGGTGGTGGAAACAGGATTTTAAGCTAATGTCCCAAGAAGGAGAGTGGAAACTACTATGTGATTCCCCTGACCCTTGGAAAAAAGTGATAGCATAGCTCAAATGGCTCATAATAATCTGTGGGCTTAATATCTGAAACAAAAAAATCAATGTAGAAGTCTGAATAATGGATATGTTTGAGGAACTCTATCCTCCCCAGAGATAAGCAAAAATAAAGGTGAAATTTATCAGACACACTATTGGGAATTCATTGAAATCTGTTCTGTGGGAAGTGATGTGGGCAGATTTCTTCCCCCTGCAGATCCATAAAGCAACTTTAATAGAAATAATTTAAACCTGCCAATTCCATTGCTACCATAAAAATGTTGCCAGTTTGTACCAGCTAGAGTTGGTGAAATTCTGCTACTTGCTAATGCAAGCACTTGATCAGTCCCTTTGAATGGAATTTTTATTGCAGCCACAAGAAACTTGGGTTCTTCACAACAGGAATAACAGGATTACAACTTTCAGTTTAAACTAGGTGATTTTTTTCTTCCCTTGAGAGAACCATAAGAAAATGAGGTTTTTGTTCACATACCCCTGATTATTTTTCATCCTTTTTTCTAGAAATTTTAGGAAACAAAGATTGCTCAGTGAAAGTTAGTGCCTCTATTAAGAAGAAAGGTTCTGTAGAAGCAAAAATGTTCAAAAAACTATTTATCCTCAAACAACCTGATTCTCAGATGTAGTGCACCCCCTGAGAAAACTTAATTTTGATTTATTTGGCTGTGAGGAAAGGCAGCCTCTGGAGCTCACTTGCTGACTCTTTCCACTTGGGATTTTGCTAACATGGTTCCCATGAGATTTGCTGGCCATTTCTACAGATATCTGAAGTGTAGATTTGTTCTGAAAAGAGCAGATCTAGAGAATAATTTAGTCTTTTCAGGTGTACCCCATACTCTGCTTGAAGAAAACTTCCTTTGAACAGGCTGAAAAGAATGGTTTTTTTCTGTCAGCTGGCCCCAAACACAGTGTGATTCATGTCTTGAGGTTGTTAGGATGATTCTCTACAATCTCTTGGCCTGGTAGCCAGCTTGGAAACATGCCTGCAAACACAGAATATCTGTTCTGGTTTTGTTCTCCACGTGGCTGATACTTTTTCTTCCTGCCCTAGAGAAATCTCACTGCCTGTATATAAAACACATTGCTGATTTCTTTGAACTCCATTTATTTACGTTCTCACAAATCCTTTTTAATTAGGCTATTTACTAAATTTGTTTTCTCCAGAAATAGCACGGTGTTAACTTGTGACAAATGACATTTCAGCTTGTGACATCTCTCACTTAAATTAGTTTCAAGTGATTTTGAGTAAATTTGTGATTACATTAAGCATGGGTTTTAAAAGAATATTTTACCATCCAGTATTCCACACAGTAATGAGGTAGAAATTCCCATCTCACCTTTCTTTGGCAGTATGCAGTGAGCTCAGTGACTTCAAGGTCTAAAGCATGAAGGTTTTGCACAGAAGAACAAGAAGAGCTGAATTGCAGAGCATTAAGAAGAAAAGATGATAGAAGCATGTCACAATAAATCCAGGTTCTTAAGGGCCTGTTAAGGGGAGTGGGAGGGAAGCTCCTTAGTAATCTTTATATATCTGACAGGTATCAGAGGGAAGTGTGTATCAGTGTATCACTCAAGTGCTCTCTAATCCTGCTTTGGAATCCTAATAATCTGTAGGATTTTATGTATTAAGTAATTTCTTCTCTATTGTAGAAAATAATGTTTAAAAAATGTAAAAATTTAGCAGTTTAAAAGTAAACATTAAAAAAAAAAGGAGAAAGAAATTGGCTGTGATTAAGTAGGATGAATCTGAATTAAAATATTCAAAAGACCAAAGAGAACAAGGCATCAACATATCTCCATTTCTCACCAGTTCAAACATGTTATTTTATATCAGAAACCTCCTGCACACTCTGCTACCACTGGCAGCAAGCTCTCAGACTGCCTGCTAGGTGAACAAGGGGCTTTATTTAGCACAGATACCTGGAAATAGAAGGTTTTTCCCCGTCTCCAGCTCTGTAGCTCTTCTACTGACTAAAACCTCGGTTAAAATAAGTATTATTCAAGCTGTTGATATTCTACTGTAAAAGGTTTCAGCTGTGTGTCACTACATATATCAAGGTTTCTTAAAAAAAAAAATGTAGTAAGAAGCAGCTCTAGAGTCTACCCGAAAATGTTGTAAGTGTTTCCAGATCCCAAGAGATTATGAGAAACCAGAGATATGGGAGGGTTCTTTTAATAGCAATAAAAGTCTAGTTCGATTTTTATTGGGTTTTTTTTTATCACTTCAGTCTTCAATTTGCATTTATGTCACATTTTCTTTCTTTTCTCCAAGATCACAAGGAAGGAAATCTACTTGAAAAACAGTGAAGAAGCAAGAAAAGGAAAACCAAGGCAGAAGTGTTAAGTGGTTTAATGTCATTGAGCTTAAAACATCAAATATTTTGAAAGCCAGAAAAGTGATGCTGTTCCCTTTGTTTGGAAAAAAAAAAAAGAAATCCTATTTACCAAAAAACAGATCAGTTTATTTAAAAAATAAAAATTTTTGCTAATTTAAAAAAAGAAGACCACCAAACAATCACTCAGGAAAGAAATAGTGAATAGCAATTAACTATTTTTATTCCATTAGCATGTGGTTATTTCTTCTTCTTTTTTTTTTCATATATACTCTTTTTATGAGTAATTGTGTTTAACTTGAAAGAACATTAAAAATTACTCACTTTGTCAAATAACCACATAAAAGCACCAGGGAACAATTAGGCTGTGGTAAAGAGGACATGCTTTTTCATACTAGGACTTCTGATTTCTGTTGCTAGAAACCCTTGTTGCAACCATCTTTTGTTCTGATGATCACATCTCCATCGTTCTTTTAACAGTATAACAAAAAGGCACATAATTTTAGGCTTCAAAACTCCTTCTATACATTTAAGTTTGCTTTGGTTTTCTTTTGGGTTTGTTTCTGTGTCCCTGCCCTTGACACGCAGTCAATCTTCAGTACAAGCTTTATGATTTATAGCTCATGCAACTGGATCAAAACAGCTTGTGAGGTTCAGGTTGTTATATCAGTCTTCTCCAGAACTACAGGATATGAATAAACATGGAAAATTTAGGCTGAATATGGTAATAAAAGGCCACATATCTTGACTTCTGCATTTAGCTACTAAAAGGCAGGGAAAAGCATTTAATATGTATGGAAATTTCAACTCTAAACTGGAACTTTATTTATCAATCCCCTGAAAGCCTTCTTAAGACTATTACAAGTGTGAACAAATAGAAATAATACTGAAATCAAATGCTATTTGCAAACTCATTTAAAAGGTGAGTCACTGAAAAGATTCTGAGAAGGAGGACTTTATATGTTGGAAGAATCCATAACCTCCACTAGCTTTAAGGCTTGATTTGCTCTTCCTTCTGTTTTCCTCAGTGGTTCTGCAGTATTCCTGAGATTTTTCTGTTACAGAAAGGCTGGATTCTGCCCTCTTCCCCTGCTGCACAGCTGTGTAACTACTGCATGGTGCCCTGACAGTAAATGGGATGGTAACGGTGGGCGGCAGAGATAATTTTATGACTGGGATAATATATTCCATGCATTTGTTTTAAGCAAAATGAATAATCTGATTAAAAAAAAAAAAAATTGATATGAAAGGGGATACATCTACAGTTATTTGTTTGGGAAATATGTCCCAAAATAGCTCATAAGTACCATATTTCTGATTCATTTTTCAAATACAGTTAAATTGAGAGGGGTAACTATACAGACGTTCCTCTCACATGATCAAAGCTCAAATTTAATTTCAGAGAGAGATTTATGGAAAAGCTTAGAAATAAAAATGCATCAAAAATGTTATAATAGGCTGGCAGAGGAACAGAGGAAAAAAAATCTGAAATTTGAGTAACACTTTTAAAAAAATATATTGTCATAGAGGAATCCCAAGAAAAATTCCACCCTGAAAGGCAAAATAATTCCCAGCTTGCTCCCTGCCAGCATGTCAGGTACATTTTTTTGATCTCTTCAACCGTAGACCTTTTCAGCCTAAAAAATGTTGGCTGGGTGCAAGAAACTGCTCCTTAGAGAGGCAATGAAGCTCATGTGGTAGGAAAAAAGTTATCATAGGCAGGTACCTGCACAAACAGACAGAAAACAGCCAAGCTTTTTGTAATTCTTATCTAACCTTCTGATGAACCTGATAGGTCTTGGTTGGCCATTCCCGGTCAGTGTAAATTATTCCACGTTCATCAAAGTTGTCTCTGACTTGCAATGATTATGTGACTCATGTTACAGCAGGAACCTTCAGGGAGAAGAGTGTTGGAAGGGGGAAAGAAAAGAGGAGGAAGCGGCTAAATTTTCTCATCTCAAAGTGTTTGGAGGGTGTACGTGAGGTGGGAAACACAACTTCATACACCAGGCAGAACTGAGCTTGTTGTTGGATTCTGCTTGTTTCAAGATATCCAAATTTCAGGCGAGCAGAGTTGTTTTCATTTAAATTATTTAATCATATGAGTCTCAAAATATGTCAGAAATATAAAGAGATAAAGAAAAAAAGGAGTCTGGGAATGAAATACTAAAGACTAAAGGCACTGATCATAAAGCTGTGATTAAACATTTTTCTGTCAAAACATCTCTGTGGACAGAGTAGCTTTTTTTACAGAACATGTTTGTCCAATACATTTAGATTTCAGTGTTTTCAGATATCTTATTTTTAATAAAAAATATATCTAAGAATGGAAAAAAAGTGGTTTAAAAATACTTTTACTCAGAAGTTAATCTCCAATCAAATAATATAATAAAATTCTGTGAGTGCAGAGGAAATTTCATTGTTTCTTAAAGTAGAGGAAAAATGTATCACATTCATATAAATTGGGGATTTTAAAACAAAATCTTATTTTCCATTACTAAAAGTGTTTTCAACTTTGTGACTTTTAAAACTAAAGAGCTGTTAAGGAGAAACACCTTTAGGTAATCCATTGCATTTATATCTCTCTACAAGATGTTGAATTCAGAGTATTGATTTGCGTAGAAAAAGAAAAAAAGCCCTTGCAGTGTCTCTAAACCTTTTACTTTTTCAGCTTTCTAACTTCAAGGCTTTATTGTATAGCAGATTTACATCTGACATTTGGAGTAAATTTCAAGAGGTCTCAGAAGAACCCGAGCTCTGCAAGCATGCAGTAGCCTTTAAAGCCTAACAGCAGAGTCACTCTGGTCCAGATCTGCATTAAAGAAAGCAGAGCTGGGTAATTTGGTGTTCTCAGATTTCAGATTTGTGGGCTGTTATATCCAATCAGTGTAATCATTATAGTCTTATGCTCAAAAAAATGCTGTTCTGCAGCACCATCTCTGCCACACTAACATAATAACAAATATGGGGCTCCAGCAACGTGGTGCAGTTTGAATTACTTTGTGTGGTATGAGTATACATAAACAAATATACTAAACTTTTAATGCAATCTCTTTCAAGTAGGAAAAATAGCAATATGTTGACTTATGCAGACCGTAAACCCACTAAGTAAGCCATCAGCATGTTTCATCAGTCCTGCCTCTTCCTATAAGCCATGCAATGTGTGACCCTTCCAAAACCCTTCACAGCCTTTGTTCTCCACAGAGATCTCTGTGGCTGTCCATGTGCCCTCTTATCCAGAGTCTGCTCTCACTCCTAGCTGCAGTCAGCATTTAACACAGGAACAGAGAGATGCCTCCACAGACACAAATCCAGCTTGTTATTGTTTTTATTTAAAGCTTTCCCTTATCCATTCCCACTTCTCATTCACTTATTGTTGAACCAATCCCAGTGCATCTGAAGATTTTTCTTTGCTATGACAATAGTCTCAATTTTCCATAGTTCCCAAGCCAGTATAGCTGGACTGCAGATATATGTGTTTCTAGGTACACAGTTGTTTTTTAATCCTTTTTCATTCAGCTGATTTGTGACTCTGCAAAACAGAAAGATGTATGTCTTATTTGTGC
Source organism: Monarcha castaneiventris obscurior (assembly GCA_026261815.1). NCBI lineage: Eukaryota > Metazoa > Chordata > Aves > Passeriformes > Monarchidae > Monarcha > Monarcha castaneiventris. Next base: position 9,159,833 of record JAMPIT010000467.1, read on the forward strand.
TTCTGAGAGGGAAAATGTTATAAGAGAAGTAAGGGTTTTTTGAGACTGTTTTCCTGGCCTCTCTCCCATTATTTTGACTGCATTACACTTTGGATTTCTTTTTTTTATATATATCTGGGTAACTATCAATCTGCAAAAATAGCATTTAGTCAGAGGAAATAAACAAAAAGGTGTTTGCTTTTTAAATTTTGATTTTTGGTTTTGATTTTGTTTTCAGTTCCTATGTGGCTGACTAACTCTCTAACTTACCAACAAAAACATTCTAGATTTCCATGTTTGCTTGTAGGTGAGCCAAGGTGATAATTTTTTTCACAGTGATATTTCAGCTGAAAAGAACATTCTTGTGTAGTAAAAACAGCAAAATGCATGAAACTTGAGGGTGGACAGAATAAAAGGTGGCAGAGCAAAGTGGAAGGACAACCCAAAGAACTCATGCCAACCACTGTGACTGCACACCTCAGTTTCCCTTCCTACACAACTGCAGAATGTTGCTTTTCCCTTTTTGCAAATACTGATAATATCAAGACTCAAACACTTACAAAGCTGTGGTTTGGGAAGCACTGTGACAGAGCCATGTATTTTCTTAAATTTGAACATTTCAAAAGCTGAATCTTGAATCCTGTCCTTCTTGGCTACAAAATACATAAATAAGAGGAATGTCAGTTTTTATTAATTTTAAATAGTTTGTTTCAGATCATAAAAATGCCTCCCAGTCACCTGGACTATCACATTGTCTACCCTTTACCTCCAGACTTTTCCTTTTGTGCTTGTGATAATTGCAATATTCAATGTGCATGTGCATCTTTGATCAGTGTTCAGCAGATGTCCCAGTGTGTAGCAGAGGTAACAGGCTTCCCTCCACAGCAGATTGGTATTTTGTTGATCTCTTGGTTATTATATTGTCATGGTTTACAAAAGGACAAAAAAGTTTTTAAAAGTTACCAAAATCAACTATTCCTTTTACGATCAGTGTTATGGGAATTACTAGTTGTGACTTGGGGGTAAATAAATTCAAAAGTGAGTATCAAAACCATGATGCTTGAGGTGATATAAGGAAGATTTGCTTTTATCCTATTGTGATCAACTGTGGCTGGGAGCCTGTGTGTCTACTGACAGAATATATGAGCAACAGGATGCTCATTCCAGCTGCTATGTGAGGTTGCATTTTCTTCCATCAAGACAAGTCAAACACAGATTACCAGCTGTCTGACACTTCCTTCATGAACAAAGAATTGGATCCCCCAGTAATTACTTTTACCGTGACTTCTATGAGCCCCTTGTCAGGCCCAAAATTTGGATTAGAGTCGCATTTCTAAGAGCTAAAGGGCTTACCTGAGATATGTAGGATGTAGGATGGATGTGTTCATGGGGATTAACAGTGAAATGAATATCCAGGTCCCACAGAAGCAAGTACAAAAACTGACACTAATGTCACTACAAGCTGGATAGGACTGCTAAAAAAATTTCCTAAGTGAAAATAGAACATTTCTAGTTATGCCTACAAGGAAAAATATCTCTGGGAAATTCCTCCCTGTAAAATAGTGGTGCAACATTTGGAGCTTTTGTATTTCCTTATTTCACACCCTGTGTCTAACCTGTAGTTATCATGCACAGCCAGATATGAACTAGTTTTGGAGACTTGTGTAACACATCACTGTGTTATTTAGAGATTAATTACTCTGTATGTATATTTAGGTCAAAGAGTTTTCTCACAGTTTTGCAGTGAGTGTAGTCCATAAAAGGATAATGTAGATGTGAAAAACAGTGCAGTTTGAGGTGATTTCAATGGGAAGAGGGCTTTGTACAAATCACAAATATATTTCAAATGGTCTTCATCTTATGCAAGCACAAAAATTTCTGATTCCTTCACTTGGAATGGAAGAACTATAGAAGTAGAAGAGTTTCATTAGTACTTCTTCCCTAATCACTCACAACAACCATCAGCTACTGGGAGAGGGGATGAAGGAAGTATTCTAAAGCCCCTCAAAATCAACTGAAAGATTTTAATAAATTCTGTAGATGTTGAATAATTTGGAGTGAGCACTGAAGGGGGAGTGGTAATTTCTCTGAAAAAAGTAAACTTTCTTGGGTAAATCCTAAAACAGGCATTACTCTCTAAAAGTGCTCAGTTCTCTTTCGCATTCAAATTTGGATTGTTCCCACCTCAACACTCTTTGAAGCAAAGCATTTAAAATGTCAGTAAAACAGGAAAAGGGATAATACTTTTTTTCCTTATTCAAGCTATCCTTATATATAGTAGGTACATAATGAGGAGAATCCAGAAGAAGACAGGGATGTACAAAGCTATAAAATGAGGAAAGGTGAGAGGGAAATTGGAGATTCTCAGTTCAGAAAAAGAAAATGCGTAGGAAGTTGCTGTGGTGTTCTCCAGATGTGAAAAATATCTCTGAAAAGAGAATAAAGCTATTTCTGAGGATAGGTTGGGAAGCTACAGACTTGTACTGAATTGGACTACATGCAGGTTAGGTACTGGGGAAAGATTTCTAGTATTGGGAGTTGGGAAGCAGTCAGGGACTGCCAAGGAATGTATAGGATCCAAAAAATTAGGAAATGGCTGTCAGGAGAGCTGGGTAGAGCCAATCTTTCTCCTGCGTTACCTCTCTTATCTCTTAAATGAATCTAGTTATATCTGTTGACTTGCAACATTGTTCTCCTTGGAGAATTAGTTACCTACCACCTGCCGAGACCCTAAATTTTAAACAATATTTCATTTTTTATTATCATGTTCATCTCCTACACTCAATTCTGACTGTCTATGTATTGGTGGTGATCCAAATCCTCATTAAATCAGTGATTTTTAATTTTTTTTTAAATCCATGTACAAATCCCAAATCTTCATTTTATTAAGTATTCAACCTGCAAATTTGGAAAAATATTAATTTTGTAAAATGAACTTTATCTTGCTGAGGTTACTGCTTGTTGGTTCTGGATTTGCTTGTATTGCTGTTCAATGCAGACAGTTGACCTTATTTTTTATCAGTTTATTCCCAAAACAGTTTTTCATCTAAAATTCTAAAGTAATTCCCATTTAATTTTATACACATTATTGTCTTTGGCTGCTAAGCACCAGACAAAGTAAGATTAATCCTCTTTCGGAAAGAGCGGGAAAAAATGGGAAAAAATGTGCCCTTGAATCTATTATCAACCAATGTGTATTTTTTCCAAACTATTGCCTCTTGCATTATGCAAGCTCAAAAATTATTATAGTATCCAATGTTTCCTAACAAGAATGAGCTGTGCCTAATGCATCAAATTATCACAGTGGCAAGATAGCAAAATTAATTTTTTTCATTATCTTACATATTGCTAAATAAATCCATCATGTATATGAATTGATCTGAATTAATGTTTTATGCAGACAATTGTCTCAGATCCTCCAAAGCACAAATTCAAAAGCTGTAGTAAGTTAGGCGAAGTTAGGATTTTTGTTGACCTGAAACTATACTCTCATGACAAGTTCTTTTAAATAGGTTTTTAAATAATTTCTTCTTAGCTTTTGGCAAAATTTCAAAGTTAAGCATAAATGTGGGCAATCAGTCTTCAAATATATTATTTAGCCCTTCTCTAAGTAAGTATAGTAAACCCTGCTAATGAACAAGAACATTCTGATACATAAATATGGGATTTTAAAATTAAGCATCCCTATGTTTTGGACAATTTATTTTTTATTGTTGTTTTTGGGCATTTTTGTGTGTGTAAACTTGATGCCAGTATTAAAACTGAAGTGCGGAGGACATCTTACACTTCCTCTTTTGGTTGGAAATTATTTTTCTCATACAGGGTAACTTCCAGAGGTTTTCCAGGCTCTCAGATGAGATCACCATATGATCTCATCTGCCTTGAAAATGGGAGTTCTGGTCTCAGAGCCGAGTCCCCAGCACTGGCTCACTGCTGAGTGAAGTCCCAGAACCTGTGACTGGAAATAGGATTACATATTTCAGATCTGCTACTAGGTCTTAATTCAGTACAAGGGTCAATGAACTTGCTACTTTTATTTGACAGTAAAAAAATGGAAAAGGAATGCCAAAGATGAAGAAGCAGCCATTTTTCCATTTCAGTTTATTAATGTGACAGCTCTTCAGAGGGCAGTGGCACTTATCACCAAGCACTGGTTCAGAGAAGGAATACTGACTGCTGGGAAACACACTCTCCGTGGAGGTGTGGTCTGATACTTAACCAACATGTTTGTTAATTCAAAGCTTGACTTGGTATAGCTGACTAAAAAGGTTTTGGTGCATGCTCCATTTTTATTTAGGAGGGATGTGGCTTTTGTGTGAGGGAGTTCCACTGATACTAGAAAGGCTCAAAATTGACCTACAGAAAGGTTTCTGTGTACAGCAGACCTGACCTGAGCAGGAGAATCAGGAGAGTTTTGGAGGTTGGAAGGCATATGATTTGGATAAGGTCAACAAATACTGGCAAAGCAAAAAGACACCTGAAAGCAGACTGCTGATCTGTATCAGAAAACTGTACATGATGGAAGGAAGTTGAAGACTTTTGACTCTTTAATACTAAGGTCACGATGCCTATCTGAGACAAAAGATAGTTTAATAGTTGGAGTAATTCATCTAGCGCTATGTTGAGTTCTCCATACATGGAAATCAAAGACTGGAAACCTTTTGAAAAGCAGATCAAATCAGAATTACAGCCTTGATGAAAAAGTGCAGACAATAGTTGACTCATATCATCCAAACACAAATTCAAAATCAGGAGTAAATAAACGAGTCAAGGTTATTTAGCCTATAACATGGAGGATGCTGGAGGAAATTATCAGCTGACACTTCAGTCTTTAAAAGTGGTGTCTGAATTGCTACTTACATCATGATTTGGCTTTATTAACATATTAAGTATCAGACTATTGTCTAGAATTCTTTTATGTTGGCCTTTTTTTTTAGGGTACAGTTTTCTCTCTATTTTCTTTTTTCCTTTCTGTGTCCTGGTGATGTCTTATAATTACAAACAAATAAGAAATCAATTTTTCTTTGTTTTATTTAATTGAAAACGTGCTCATAGTTTATGGAAATTAGTTCTTTAAAATAAAAATAAGTAATAACCAAATTGTTCTGATTCCTGGTATGATATTTCAGAGGTTGAAATCCAATTTACCCCTGCTAAGAATCCAGACCAGCAGTGACACGTTTTCATATCAGATTACCCTAAACATGGCAGCTCAGAAGCTGAGACCACCACAGACAAATGAGCCAAAATATGAGCAGGCAGGTCATTTCCCTGGAGAAGCAGTGCTCTGCAACTCCGTACTTCCTTCACTCCATGTATTTTTTCAAAACAGGGTATCACCTGTACTCTTTTGACAGATAATGTCAAAATTGCTGTTTGTGTTAAATATAATAAATTCTACCCAACTCATAGTGCTCTGGGACCTGTTACTAAGTCACTTAAAAATCCTCTGAAAAGCATTTTTATGTGAGAGAATTTGGGACGTATCACAGACCAAGCAACCAAAGGAAAATGCGTGACTTAAGCGAAGTAGTAACTTGAGGATTTCAAAATACCATAGTTATATCCTTTATTGACTCCAGGCATGGGAAACAGAAACACTGACCTTTCAGGGTGGTCCTTTCAACTCTACTGGAATCCAAATTCTAGTGTAAAATATATCCTAATTCTAGAAGTTAATTTTAAAATCCATTTTCTTAGGAACAACACTGCTGTGACTGACCTTGAAAGATTTGTCTCTTTATAAACTTACTCTAAAACATCCTGCCACTTTTTTTTTTTCCAGTGGCTGAAGCTGAGATGTATTGATGTTAGTTTTCAGCATTATCAGTTGTTCTGCAGAGGGAACTTATTGTACAATTATATCTACCAGTACCAGTAGCTACCACCAACTGCCACCCAGCAGAATTACTGGGTCAAACAGTCCTCCACAGAAGTCTCTTTCAGTTATTCTTGTGTTAAATCACACTGTGTCACTCCCAAAAGTATCCCACAACCAGTTGTGTGCTGCATCCTAAAGGGAAAGGGAATTGAAAATCACAATGGTTTCTAGATAAAACAGAAATGATGGCAGTATCATCTTTCCTTCAAACTCTTTCTGGGCTCCTGTGATGCTTGCTAAGAAGTGACACATTTGTGTGGTCCCTAGTAAATGCTGATAACACCTTGCTTACGGTATAAAGATGCCACTGGGAAATCTCAGAGATAAGCAGCAGCTAAACTCAGGCTGCTTGCTGAAGGGTCACACATGTCAGGTGCATTATCCACTGGCATTTGGGCATAAGCCTTGCTGGTGATTACTGCATCAATCAGTAGTACATAAAAGGTAGGATTGCCAGGTTTTCATATTACCAACCAGTGCAATGCAAAAAAAAACCCAACAAAACAAACCCAAAATAACCCAAAAACGCCCCCCCCCCCCACAAAACAAAACAAAGCATAACAAAACAAGAAAACCACCACCACCACCAACAAAAAGAACTCCACAAAAAAAAAAAAAAGAAATAGATGTGGAAGTTGTTTGGATAGAATCCGTTAGAGCTCTCAAATTGCATGTCTGCATGTCATGTATGCCAGCAAAGAGGCTGATGCTGGTGGCCAGCCCCAGCCCCCACGTCTCTGCCCGGTGGGTGAGGTGCACCCACCTCACCAGTGGGACCCTCTCGATGGTAACTGGCCCAAGGCTTTGGCCACGGGGAGCTGCTTGAGCACACACTGTGCCCTTGAGACAATATCTTGGGCCTTCTACTAAAAGCATGGGCAAATTTATACCCAGAAGGGGCTGCTTGAGCACATCAAAATGCTAATGTAGGTATTCCAGCATACTCCAGGTGCCAGCTGTACTCATTCACTGTCTCATACCAGCCCTTGATGTTGCTAACATAAAGCATTCCACAAGTAAAATGCTCATGTGAGAAGAACAGTTTTCCGAGAATTTTTCTAGAACTCCTTGAACACTGATAGCAGTGAAAAGCTCAGTGCACTCAGCAGCTGAGTGCCATACAAAGCATTAAAGAAACACTGAGCAAAACAATTCCTGTCCACAGTCAGACCAGCACAAGTACTGGCAGCACACATTCCCTGTGGCAAGGACCTCGTGTACCGTGAAGTTTCCTCTCACACCAGATGCATACACGGGTCTGCTTTGATTTTATGTAAAACACACTTGTTCCATCAGATATTTTCAGGGATGAGAAACTTATAAGAATGCTTGCTATTCTGTGTGATAGCAGAGGGGTTTTTTTTGGTTCCGTGTGCTTGAATAGCCTGGGGAGTTCACAAACATGTTTCATTTGCATTGTGTGAAGACCCTCAGAAACTGCTGCGAGGAGCAATGAGAAGCACAAGTTAATACAGCAAGCAAGTGGCTGGTGTGCAACTATTTAATTTCTTTGAAAAGTAGATGGTTTTATTTAGTTCTCCTGTGATGGCAAATTCTTGAGTTGAGATCAGAGACAAATAGTTCAGAACACCTTGTCGATTGCAACCAAGAGCTGCCATGTCCCCAGAGTTCATCTCTCATTCCAGGATGGGTTTGAACCATGGGGTTTTGCAGCCAGACCCACCTGCAGGTGCTCTGAAGACATCTTCTGCATACAGTGTCCAGTGCTTGATTTACGTACAAACGTCTGGAAGCCTACACACGTCACTCTGTCATTTCAGGACAAGACATGAAAAAGCAGTTCTTACAGTGGGAAATTAAATGTAACTCTAGCCCAGCCTCTAGAGTATTCAGCTACAAGTATTTATTGACTGTCCTCTGGGGCCTTCCAGAGTCTGACAAAAGATTAAATAGGGACCTCTATCATGTCCTTGGAAATGCTGATTGAAAATGGTGGATCAGCTATTATACTGAACATAGATAAAAAGTAGTCATCTATCACTTGTGGTTAATCTCTTTTTCAGAAAAGAGAGTGTATTGATCAGAATCAGAATGCTTGAAGTTAGGTACACCTTAAAAGACAGTATTGGCACCTAGACATGCATCAATAAGGCTATTTTAATGTGTCTTATATCATTCTGCCCAAATTATTTCATTGGCTTTTCTATCATCTTTCTAAAAACTTATCGATCTCTTATTTTCCTTTATAGTTGTTTTATGCCAGGATGTTCTTTGTTGCACTTGCAATGATGTTGCAGGTTTTCAATGTTATTATAATTTCACAAAGATTGTTATTTGTTAATTTACAGTCCAGGAGTAAGTAGATAGTGAATATAATGGACTTGCTTTCAGTCTGTCTCTCTTGGTCCCTAGTGCTGTTGTTGTCAAAGTAGTCTCACTTGGAAGTTTCAGAATTATTCTTAAATTGTTAAACAATGCTAGAAATAAGTCAAGAATATTTTTTCTAATTTTAGAAAAATGAGAGTGAGGAAAAAGAAGAGTAATTTTATGTGATTTTTAAAAATTCTTCTTTCCTATTTTTGGTAATTATTTTTTTTTTTTTTACTTTTTCCCCATGCTGGTTGAGTGATGGATCTGTTTTCTCAATTGGCTAGTTCCATTTGAAAAAGTCCATTTGTAGATCCTTCTTCAAAGTAAATATGCCCAAATCATTAAATGTACCCTGCAAACACAATTGTTAATAAAATAGCTGGCATGATTCCACACAAAAAATGTTTTGCACATAGGCTACACTCCTCTTCTTGTATGCAAATATGTGAAGGATCTACACATTACTGACATTACAAGAGAAGCTTGAAGAATAACTGCTCTGAACCTGAAGAAGAAAGACCACTTAACTCACTTTTTTAGGGCAAAAGGATGAAAAGAATGGTTTGCAGTTTGCCATAAGTGCTTGAAGAACTGGGATTAGTCTTTCTGTCACTGGGAGATTCACTGCTAGCACAGCCAGTTGTAGCTATAACCTGCAGTTTATTAGGCTGATAGCACCCTGGCTTGCTAATTCTGCATCAGTTCAGGCAGTAATCTGCACTGTGGCAGAAGGGCAAAGAGTCAATATGACGTGTGATGGTATATCTTGCAGCAAACTAGAAGTCTTTGGATATGAAATAAGTTCCAGTGTAATTTACAATCTGCTCCAGAGTTGCTTTCTTTGAAGAAAAAAAAAAAGAAAATTAAAATAAGAATAGTATTCATCCTTCTATCGTCTATGCGATGCAACTGAATATAATATTTTAGGTGTTTTCAAACAAGCATTTTGGCAATCAGGACCATATGCTTCTTAAATAGTCCATCAAAGTCAGAATGCTAATATGAGTTGTTGTTTGCTGCTGCTGCTGTTTTTCTCAAAAATCAACCTTTCCTGCAGAGTCTGACAATTTTGAAGAAATCAGAAGAAAGCACAGATTTTGTAACAAGTTCCATTTTAAGAGATGTTTCTTTAATCTGTGAAACATGTCATAACATACTCTGGAGTAATGTCTTTTAAATTAAACATTTGGCAAGATGCTGTGCTTAGGTACTCCATGATGCTAAATGAATAACAAATTCTCTGGGACTGCCTTTGTAATCGGATAAACAGACTTGCATGCCATCTCAAAGACCTTAATTTATTACATTTTGTATTGGATCCAGTCATAAGCTGTCAATTATTTGCATTGTGGGTTGTTTTTCTTTCGTTCTTCTTGTTATCGGTGCCTCAACTGTTGTGTACAATTTGTGACAAAGTTGTAAACTTCTGGCCTTTTGGAAAAATCCTCATTGAATCAGCAGTTTCTGCTATGTGCTTTCAGGCTAGATCCTTCTCAGCACCAAAGATGTATGTTGGTGTTTTGTTATGTCTGTTGCACATCCTAAAATCTTCTCCTACTACAGCTGCACTCATTCCCTTAATCCAACTGTGCTTTCACCTGTTGTTAACTTTTCTCTTTGAATTTCTTTTATAAAGGCAGAAATTTAAATCCACCAGTGACTTTAAAGGAATTTTTATAATCTCATTGCTTGTCTCCTGGTAATGGGCACAGCAAGCTGTACTTTGCCATTTCTAATGACCAGAAATCAGCTCTCTTTTCCTTTCCACTGCTGTCGTTATCTCTTGTTTGTTAATTATAATCTCTTACCTCTTGCAATGGTTCCCAAGCAAGCAAGGGCATAGGCTAAAAACAGGCAGTCATTTTGCACAGTCATTGTTAATCTCCACAGGTTGCCCAGCCTGTGTGGCAGGACCTGCCTGCACAGCCAGGCCTGGGCTCAGTCTGTCCTCACTGTGTGCTTCCTCTGGGTGTGTGGGCAGCAGTGTGCCTGAACTGCAGGGCTTCAGCCCTCACTTGTTAGTGCATTCCTGTGCTGACAAATCCTGTCACTGCTTGTCTAATGGCAAAATATGTGGGAAAGCAAACGCAGAAGGATCTTTATATTCCGATTTTATCTTTGAGCAGCCTTGAGTGGTGAATGCTCTGTAGTCATCTGCTGCGCTCTGACTTAGGTCACCAGCTGTCCATCTCCTCAAAATATTGTTATCAGTGAGGGAATACTGCACATGTGTAGCTGTCACCACTTTGTACAACTGCTTCAGGGTTTACAATCTACATATGCTCCAGCTTTCCAAAGCTTCAGAGGAGTCTTACCAGACAATGTGGACCACCTCCTGGTCTGTTTAATGTATACCCTGGCCAATGACTTGGCAAAGATGTCAAAGTAGTTTAGGAAAATTCCTGTGATCTGGATAGAATTGAAGTCAAGGAAAGGAATCCTGTTGCATTAACATTTGGATTAGATCTCTGCTGAAGAAGATCTTCAGCTGTACAAATAAAGACCAAAGCTTTTCTGTTGGCAAAGCGTATTCCAAATTACTTGTTGCTGTCATTTGTAGATGCTCTTCAACAGGAACAAAATGCAGGCTGTTGAATTTGGTTTAGAGAACTCCTGGGACAGACTTCAGCCATTTAGTCAGGAAGTGGATGGAAAGACCCATATTTTGGGGTGTGTGACACCCCATATTCAGAGTGTGTGACAGACACTATCACTTTAAGAGGCAGAAAAGAGTATCACAGATTTTAAGGACCGAAGATGATGTTTTGATCCCATTATTCAACCCTTACAATCTAGGTCATGTAGTCACCCATTTGTTTATGATGTGTGTTTATCAGCTATTTCTTAAGCTGCACAGATGTGGATTTGGGATAAGAGGAGTGTAACACAGTTTTACATCTGTAAATGTATTATCAAAACATCAGATGTGGGTGTCTTCCCCTGTCACACAAGAACTTCACTTACTAATGAAGGTTTTCTCTGCCTGTGGCTACCCAGTCCTCCGAGCTTCTCTTTATGTTCCTGTATATCTTTTCCATTCCTACAAACGGGAAGAAATCAAAATGCACAGTGACTGTATATCATTTGCATACTATACATACTGTAATTTCTCCAAAGGTGACATGTTGTCAGCATGTGTAAGTTATTTATCTGCAAAAGGTGTGAGATGAGTTCCAGAGGAGTCTGCATTGCTAGGAAATAGCTCCCCCTTCAAACACACACCAGCTGCTTCCCTTTTTCACGAGGGTGTTTGCATCATGTCACCACCTGACATCATTTGCCCTGGAGTCTCCAGGAAGGAATAGAACGGTTGCCATGTTAATTAGAGGAGACTGATAAAACCTGATGTATTATTTATTTTCTTGAAGAGGGATTTGTGTTTCTTATCTTGTTTTATGGTAATATTTTTATGATGAATTTTTTGAAGTTTAGCTCTGAATCAGTTCTCCTGAGGAACAAGGGATACAGCAAATTACAGAGGCCTTCAGTGCTCGAGATTTCTCAGTAAAATTAACCCACCCGTGACCGCAGTTAATTAACTGTCATCACATGCTCAAGGACTCTAACTTAGCTCCTGATGTTATAGATAGAATTAGACATGTGCACTGTTAAAGCATTTATCTTTGATGACTGGGATGGAATCTGTACTGTGATTAAAACCACTAGTTTACAAACACAGCAAATACCTGACAGCTGCAGCAAGTTATGCCAGGAAGGGAACAGAGTTGTCTAGGTCCATTTCACAGAGGTTGAAGGTCTGAACACCTTTGTGGATATTGGCTCATAGTGGTCCTTTTGCCTTTGGAGTAATTGGCTGCTGGCAGAACTCATGAGGTATGGTTATACATTGCTGTAACTATAAGGACTCATCATGCTTGAATAAGGTCCAGATAAGTCTGGATGTAAGAGTGACCCATGGCAATTAAAAGAACACAACTGTCCTCTTGGAAAAGAGCTTGGCTAGAAAAGCAAGCAGTAAGATAGAGAAGAATAATTGTGGGTTTTTGGTCTCAGATTTGTCATAGTTCAAGTTTAAGCTTCAGACTGTGCTGTCACAGGTAGTGAAACCTTTGTTAAAAATCAAAGTTTTAATCCCTTCCTTGTGAATTTCCAGAGGAATTGTTTAAAAACCAAAAGGCAAAGACCTGACTTTTATGGATATCTTGTTTTATAGATCCCTTTTACATAAATAATTTGACTGAAACAATTCACACTGCAGCCTTGGTATTTATGTTATATTAGTTTCTAAAATCTCCAACCATGCATGTGGTATCATCTTTCTTAATACTGTGTATAATTGAATTAGAATATACAATTTCCAGAAATGTGTATAATGCAAAAGAAAGCTTAGGTGGAGTCCTGGTTGTGGCTGGGATAGTGTTAGTTTTCTTCTTAGTAGCTGGTACAGCGCTGTGTTTGTATTTAGTATGAGAATAATGTTGATACCACACTGATGTTTTAGGGGTTGCTAAAGAGCAAAAATCTCTAAGTCAAGGACTTTTCAGCATCTCATGATCTGCCAGTGAGGAGGTGCACAAAAAACTGGGAAGGAGCAGGGTCAGGACAGCTGACCTAAACTTGCCAAAGGGATGTCCCATACCACGGAACATCATGTTCAGTGTATAAATGGTTGGAATTTGGTGGGCTGGCACCAATAGCTGCCTGGGGACTGGCTGGGCATCATTTGAAGGATACTGAGGGATTGCATTCTTTTCCTTGGATTTTATTTCTTTCCTTTTCATTACAATTATTTTAATAATTGCCATTATTATTGTTGTTATTTTTTATTTTTTATTGCTTCAATTATTAAATTGTTCTTATCTCAATCCACAAGTTTTACTTTTTTCCAATTCTCCCCACCACCCCACCAAGCAGAAGGGAGTGAACAAGTGGCTGTGCAGTAATTAGTTGTCACTGGGGATAAACCACCATGGGTGGAGGAAAAAAAGGTCCAGTATGAGAAAGACCATTTAGTTGACACTAACTTTAAGCACAGATTAAAATCAATTGCCATTCAGCAAACAGTTTCAGCATTTGTCCCATCAGAGTTAGCTCACCGTCCATTCAGGGCAAGCACAGGGTTTTATATACCTGGGTAAAAATATCACCTGAGCAGGATTCTGATTCTTGATTGGGGCTACTTGAATCAATTGCAATATGAATGACAACAAGAACACTAATAAGTCTCATTATTAGTATCACATATCAACCAAAATACCTCTGAAAAACATCTTTCCTATGCCAGATTTTGTACAATTTTTTGTAATTTCTACTGAAAACGTTTTGGGTTTACCTTTAAGCACTTTGTCCTGGCTGTGATTTTAATAAGAAGGTTTTTTTGTGCAAATAGCATATTATTCACAATTTTTCAGTGTCTTGTGCTTGATTACATTATCGGCTTGCCTTCTGTACTTGCTGTCTTGCTGCTAATAATGTTACAGATCATATAATGAAGTTAATAATGAAAGCAACTGTGTTGCTTTCATCATCTGTACCACCAGTGTACACAAATTAACAGGGACTGCTGCAATAATTTTGGAGACTTGATAACCCACCATGTGTGAGAGGCTTAACCCATCAGGTGTGTGAGCTTTTGGTCATGTTGTACCATTCTTCTCAAAGTCCATTTCTTGCTGAGAAAAAAAGAAGGATTTTCATGCTTTTTCCTAAGGGTCTATCTTTAGATTTTAATAAAATTATTTGGAAAGAACATAACTAGTAAGAACAAAAATGGTATAAAGACACATTTTTTTCTCTAATTGTCACAGATTTGAGCAATATGCTCTTGCCAACAATTAAAATGCATCACTTTACAAAGCTGTTTATGCAGCACGTGAATTACTTGGAATAATTTTCACTGTGGTGATTAATATGCATGACACTGCATCACAATATGAAACCTATCAAGCCTGGCGTGTTTATTTTATTGTTGTTGTTGCTGTTCTTTTGATAGAATGCCATTTAAAAGCAAAACCACTCCCATCAATAAGATCTCAGTGTCTTTTCAGAGGCTCAGTCTCAGTTCATATTTCCAAGATGAGATCATGTTTTTGAAATGTTAATTTATCTGCATAATACCTTTGTTACCTATGCTTCATAAAGAGCAGTTGGGTTTATAATATACATGGGAACTAATTTTCACATATTTGGGTTTTTGAGATTTATGATAGACACTGTAGAGTTTCCTTAAAAGACCTTCAGTTAAGGCTGGCTGAGGATACACACCCATAGACCTGTGACTTGGTTTGCCTCTGAACAGCCCTGGCTTCAAGTAAAAAGCAATTTGAATTGGAACTGCCTGGATTTGCTTCTTTTTTCTCAAAGCCTTATCGTGCTGTGAATGCTGCCAAAACCTTGACCCTAATGTATATTTATATCCTTTTGAGAAACTAGAAGGAATCCAAAGTATGGTATAAAGAAAAAGGCTAGAGAGTTTCCTATTGGTTTCTGTTGCATTTTAAATATTCCTGTGAGTTTTGGAGAAGAGCACCTCAATAGCATTACACCATGCAGAGCTCCTCATCAGTCCAGTGTCCATAGATCTAACCTATTTAGATTTCTGTGCAGCTTTTCATATTTTGCTGTAAGAAATATTATTGACTAAGATTAAAAGGAACAGAACTAGTAGAAGGCTGAAAAGATGCATGAGAAACTGAAATACAACTAAGGAAAATATTGGGCTGAAGGGAGCTTTGTAATTGAGATCCTGAAACCTCATCTTGCTTCATATGCCCATGATACTTTTCATTGTGACCAGAGTGATATACAACGCTTTTGAAACATGCTAACATTTCAAAGGTAGAAAGGATACCAATAAAGAGTAAGGATCCAGGTACTATACAGAATTTGATGACTGATCTTGAGGTCCTGAAGTAATGGAAAGAGAAGGTCATGCATGCCAGAACTAATAAAAAATTTTGGGCAGTATTTAGCACCAGGAGGGAAGGAAAATATTTTTTGTGTTTTGCTCAGTCATGGTATGATACACTTGTGGAAAAAAGAAAATATCATTCTACTGTGTCTCAGTGAAAGTGTTTACAACAGAAGTAGAAAATTATTAGCAGTGCTATGCAAAGCCTGTACAGTTCTTAATTTTATTCCTGTACTGGGGTTGTGTGGCAAGATTTTGGTAGTAGGGGCTACCATTTCTGTGAGAAACTGCTTTAATCTTCCCTGATGTCTGTTGGAGTCAATGCCAGATGGCTCCAAGGTGGACCTGCTGATGGCCAAGGTCTTTCCCTCTCTCAAGCCTCCAGTTTTTAGTTTTATTTTCTCTCCCCTGTTCAGCTAAGGAGGGCAGGGGTAGAGTGGCTTCTGTCGGTATCCTGTGTCCAGCCACAGTCAACACACCACAATTTATTATATATTTTTCTACTCACTTGTGTAAGGGAATGATTTGAAACTGAAACAGGTGCAGAGAAACATAAAGGAATTGGAGATATTATACAGGAGAATGAAAGGATTTTTGCTTTTTTAGCCTAATAAACTCAAGCCTATGTCTGCTCTCTCTAATTTTCTCAAGAGAAGGAATCTGAAGGATGAGTATCAGATAAAGGGCAAGGTGGAAAAAGAATAAAGTACATATAAGTTAATTATGTTGGAATTACATAAAAAAACCCCCCATATTTTCAGAGCTATGATTAGTTATCCTATATCAAATGATGAGAGACCTGCCTATGTAAGCACAGATCAGCACACTAAGGCTGAGGAAGGGCAGGAATTATGCAAGGTGCCAAACATTGGCAGGACTTTGATAGCCTGTGAAGGGCCTGGTGACTCAGCTGAATCCTGCCTAGCCTTACACAGGCCTCTCTCCCCAGCTGAGTGTCATGCTGTGAATGTGACTTTCTCTTGCAAACTTTCATTTTTAACAATGCATCCTACCATCAAAATGAGATGTGAAAAGGGATATTTCTACTACAGACTGTTGCCTTGTAAAATTTTGTGCTTCTGAAGTGAACAGAAAAGACTGCTCTTGATGGAGCAAGTTCCAAAGAAATCATAAGCATGTTTTCATTTCTTTTGGTTTTGATTTCTCCTTAGAAAAACTGTCAAGGAAATAGAGTATTCTTAAGGAAAAAAGGAAAAAAAAAAAAGAAATTAAGGCATGGAAATGGCACATCAGTCATTGTTTATAAATGGTGCCTTGCATTTCAGAACAGTTCCTCAAGTCCTAAGTATCCAAAGGGGGAAGATCACTGTGCACAGCAGAAAGTAGAAGTGGTGATTTGTATTTCTTTTCCTCAATAGCATAATTCAGCTATGGTACACGTCCACTGATGTACAAGAAAGGTGAACTGTCAGGGTGTTGTGACTCACTAGAAATATCTGGTGTCAAATCTTGTAAGACTAAATAACACAGAATATATTAGAGGCTAATAAACAGCCATTAACCACCCAGCATTCAGATTTACCAATTACCACACTGTTCTAGGCCATGGACCTGCTTGCTGTGGCTGACAACATCACATTAATGAATCTCAAGTCTTAACCTCCTTGAATTCATGAATAACAATTT
Organism: Monarcha castaneiventris obscurior; assembly: GCA_026261815.1. Taxonomy (NCBI): domain Eukaryota; kingdom Metazoa; phylum Chordata; class Aves; order Passeriformes; family Monarchidae; genus Monarcha; species Monarcha castaneiventris. The sequence continues at coordinate 9,176,542 of JAMPIT010000467.1, forward strand.
GACTCCATGTAACTTGATTACGACGAAATGGAAACTTTAGTTGAGTCTAAACAGTGGTTATGAGGTTGAGATGAGAGAAAGACAACCCTACTCCATCACTGGTAATTTAAACTCATATAAAACCGAGCACCTGTCACAGTGATAAATGGGTTTTCTTGTTATCTTGCTGTCGGTATCATTTCCCAGTCAGATTCCTATCAAACACCCAGACAACACTGTGGAAACCAAGGTACAATTGTCTTCATTTTATTTCTCTTCCAGAGAAACGGGTAAAGGTTACAAGATGCTTATAAACGTGATTGATTTCATTTTCTTTGAGTCATTCCCAGAACACAGTTTAATTTACTTGTCTATGCAAATGTAAGGTTTTTATAGGCACCACAGAAAAGAGAGCTGCTCATTGTTTACTGATGCCAAGCTAAAGGCACAACCACCCTGAATCAGGAAGTGTCTGGATGGGTTACAACTTTCAAATTCCATTTCACTGTGTATGATTGAGAGAAATAAATTTTTAAATCTGTTTTGCTTTACATCAGTGCCTCAAAAATTTAAGTGTCTTCAGCCTGAGGAATGAGACCGAAAGTATAATGTAGACAAACTCCTTCCTTGCAACTCCAGTATGTTTTTCTTCCAGGCATGTTATTTTTTTTCTTGACTCAATTATTTTTGTATTTATTTTGTTTTAATCTTTTGCAGAAAATATGTAGAAAAATAAAGGAAGAAGGAAGGAGAAAATCTCCAATATTTAAAAATATTAAACTTGGGAGAATTTTCTGTTAAAGAACAGGACTGAATAAACAATCACTGTGTTCATTTCTCATTGTAGAAACAATGCAAAAGCTGTCATTTGGTATCCATAGGAATAAAGAGAGTTGTCTCATCCTGACCTATCTAATGGGTTTGGGATTAGCTCTGTAATAGTGCAAAGTATTTTTATCCTTTTACAACTTCAGTGACATGCATCCAACCAGATCATAGTGAATTTTCATTCTCTCTTGCTGGGCTGTGGTTCTAAAATATGTATTTGAATGTTTATGGATTTTCCTGGAAGTCACACAGAATAGCTTGTGAACATGGAATGAGCCCTCCAGAGATTAGAATAATATCATGGATTTCTTTTAAATTGGAGCTGATTTTCTCTCTTTTATAGAAAACCTGGAATAAGCAGAAGATTCAGATTCTGTCTCTACGTGTTGCTTTTCCATATTCTCTTCCTAGAGTGACACAAGTAGCAGACTGTAGGTTGGTTGTTCCATGTTGAAACTCTCACCGTGTAGAGGAAAATATTTATATTCCTTGATTGTGAAACAGGAGGTGAGAGGAGAGACAAATTTTGCCTGACAATTAACAGTTTTCTATCATTTTGTGAGAAAGGGGCCTGCTTTTAGAAGATGCTATAACAAGTGGTGCAGTATTTTAACTGCAAGTGAAAGAAGTAACAATCCTGGTGAAGGGAATAGAAGGATCCTTTTCAGGAGTGGCAACAGGGTTGTTTGTATGTTTTCAAACAAATACTCCAATAATGTGTCCTCAGGACAGTCTCTTTTGGGGGGCACAGCCCAAGGCTGGTGAAGTGCTGGCACTGCTTTCCAGAGCAGTCCTGCTGCAGACGGGGCAAGCAGGAGAAAAACACAGCAGCAAAAGTCAGAAGTGGAGAGGTGGGGAAGTGACAATATAGCAACATGGTAATTGTCAAAATGTTCCACTGTAGAATTTCTCTGAGATGTGAAATTGAGTCCTGTCAGATAGAGCAGAGAATAGAAGCCACTTCTTGGGTGAACCCTCATCTGTTAAGTCTCTGTGTATCCAGGGCAAGTACGTGATACTTCCTCCTCCATTTAAGTGTGGAAACAAAGGACTGAGGTGTGCTAAGCTCTTTGAAATAAAGATCCTGCCAGTCAAGATTTCAAGAGCATTTTTGAGGCTTCTGTCTGACAGGAAGGGGGATAAAAGATGGTTTTTTCTTCGCTCATTTTGCCTACTGGTTAGATGTAAGATGCTCCTCCTCAGCTGCTGCCTGCTTTGGATACAACCTGAGCATCTGAATTTTCCTTCAGTTCTGTGCAAGGGTTCAAATTCAGGTTCCCACTCTTTAGCTATTGCGCTTCTCATTAGCTCATTAGTAAAATCTTTTACTTAAGAACTTTTACTTAAGAACTTTCTTTATGACACTGCATAAGTCATCATAAAGAATAAAATCCTTAGGCTTACCTGTTTTTTCCAGTTCCTCTTTTATCAATGGCCAGCCAAGAGAGTCCATGACTTTTTGGGATGTAAAAGTGGAACATAGTTGGAAACGTGTAAAGTTTTGTATTTATTTAAGTTGAATGTCATCCTTTCTTCAAAGAAGGCTAAGAAGGCAAGCAAGAAAAGTACAATTTATCCACTGTATTGACATTTGGGTTTGGAAAGTACAAAATTATGTGAGCTGCCCGTACTATTAATATTAATAAAGTTTAAAAAAAATCCTCTCACAAGGGCTTTGTGTTAATCTTACATGATTCAGCTCCTGGCTGCATAATGAAGATCTTACATATTTAATAAGCAAATTGAAGTAGTCCCAAACGAGTGAAAAACATAGTACTGTAAAAAAAAAATGGGGCGGAGGGGAGGGGGAATTCTTGTCGGATGAGGTGGTTGAAAAAAACACTGATCTGCTGGCATTTTTATGTCTCCTATCAAATGTCATTGTGAATTGAAAATGGAATGTCTGAAAAAAATAAGGAGCAGCAAATTTTTATATAACCTGATGAATGTAACTCCATTGTTTTCATGAAATCATATTAAAAAGGTCATCACTCTACGTATGAAAATACCATGGCAGTCATTCTATTGCTCTTTCAATTTGGAATAGGCACTTGAATGTCATCAAAGAGAAATAGTTGATATTCTATAATTAAAAGTAGATTTTGATTCACAGTAGAGAAGATGATAAGAATGGATCCTTCCATTCCGCTGATGTAGACATGCATCTTACTCAGGTATAAAAGAAACTGTCTGTCTGGAGGATGAAAGGAAAATATGATTAAATTAAAATGTCTGGGGTATAAAAACGTGCATGTGAAAAGAACTGAAAAATTCCCCCTTCTCGTGGTGTTCTACAAGTAACTCCTTTGGGTAAAGCCTTTGCCATAGCAACAGATAAAACCTTTATGAGGTGCAAAGTTTTGCTAAGAAAATGAAGGCTTTTCATTCCAGTCCAGTTGATGTCTTGAAATGATAATAAGTCTGGCATAAGATTATCATCAGTTTAAAGATGCATTTTTAAAGACTATAACAACAAAGAGTCTGTGGTGCTTTTTCAAAATAAGATACACGTGTGCTGTATCTTCTGCTGGAGATGAGGAGATGTCACAATTCAAATGAACCGTGGTTGTGCCCACTGTCCTATTACCTGTTCTCTTTCATGTTTCATCATTTTTGATATCTGCATTGCTATCTTTGCTTTTAGCCTCTCTATGTCTTGTACATCCTATATTTTTCACTTTTTTTACAAATAGGTACAAATACAAGGAAGCATTGGGAAAGATCTTAACATTAGGGTGCAACTTTTCCTTGTACTTCTACTGGCTCAGTTCTTTGCGTTACACTTCTCACTGTATTGTCTCTTTCTTCTATGGAAAATCAGAGATCCAGGCCTTCCCTCATGCCTTGTGCTTGATTTTGTTTTTCAGCCACCAACAGCTCTCCATGACACCTGCTCCTTCAATAGGCTTTTGCTTCTGTTCATGGTGAGGCTCTCGTTGATTTTTTGTCGTAGGATTTCAGCTCTTGCATGTTCTCAATATTATCTCTGTAGATAGTCTAAAATTTAAATTGTCTCATTCTGTGCATTCTTATGAAAGCTCCTAAAAGCAGAGCTACAAAGGTTTTCATTATGTCATCATTCTCTTCACTGAAGGACCCCAGCTCTTCACAAGATACAGGCAGCTATCTCAGAGGATTAGGCTGAGCCATAAGAGGATCATCTGATTGTCTGACAGTCCTGTGAGTTTCTTGGCATTTGTGCTTTTGGAATTTAAACTGTGTCAATTATGCCATCACATAGAGCTTTTCCTCAAACTGTGCCAAAAACCACCAATTTATCTTGCCTTTTTGTGTCTACATCAGTTAGTAGAAGGGAAATTCTCTGTGCTGCAAATTGCTGAACACTTAAACACCCCCTTCCCTTTCCCATTTTTTGTAACCTGGGCTTTGTAGTTATTTTTCCTTTTTTAGTCCCTTTTTCATTCCTCCTTGCATGAGGGATCTGTCCTGACATTGTGGGACTGGGATTGCAAGATTAGAATGGAAATGTGTGAAATGGAAACCTCTGTCTATCACTTTGCAATCAGCACTCTGCACTGCTCTTTCCTGCCTGCTATCAAAACTCTTGAGTTACGCTTTTATCTGCTGGTTTGCTTTTATTTTTATTTTTATCATCAGCTGGGTCCTCGAGTGCTTTTCGAAAGCTGGAAGGGCATCTGAGTTTCCTCTTCCTAGTCTTTATCTTGAACACAGCTGCTCAAGGTCTCAGAAGTGTGAGACTAAAGAAGGGATTGAAGTGGGGCTCAGAAGGCAGGGCTGTGCTGTTGCACTGTGTCAGCAGTGGGTTGGTTGTGCTCTGTGCCCAGGATTCCCATTCGCTGTCTGTGGGAACAAATGAACTCTGGGGAGAGCAAGGCAAAATGTGGCACCACTCAGGTGTCATCTCATCATCCCACTCACTGCATCACCTTGTGACTGAGGCCTAAACTGCAGTGCTACCCTATCCTTAAACTATTCTGTGGGAAGTCATACCACAGGAAGGAGAGCCTACCTCAAAAGTAAAATAAAATTGCAAAAGAAAATGGGACGTTTTTAACAAAAAAAAATTCAGCCATTCCAACTCAAGACTTTTCTTCCTTGCAAGTGACAAAATGCTCTATATACTCCTTTTTTTCTGAAAACCTTGAGGTATGTGATTAAACTTACTTTTCAGAGTAATTTTGGTATTAAAGCACCTCGTTTACTGCCTCTGGCACTTCATTCAAAGAGAGGAAGTAGAAAGAAAAGTGAAAGCCAAATCAATTATATGGGGGAAAATCAGTCTTTTCTTTAGAAGGCCAATTTTTTTAATTAATCGTCATATGATTTATTTTTCTCTAGCTGGTGTGTAGCAGTGGGGAGAGTAAGGATGTTGATTTCTGGCTCTTTTTGTCCATCTGGTTCAGTGCAGACAAGTAGCTTGTTACCCACCTGCTTCTGCATGTGGCTGCCTCTTTGTTTCAGTGTGCACATTGCTGTTGTTGGATGTTTTAGACTGCATTGGGATTTATATTGTTACATATATTAATAAATTGACTTTGAATTTATAAGTAATTATTTTTTCAAGCAATTACTTTGATTCCCAAGCACTCTGTATGCATTACAACCTCCCTGAACTATGAAGACTACAAAACTGCCTTTTGAATTCAGCACAGTTTTGAATGAACTGGAATCTGCTTATGTCCCAGTGCAGGAAATTCTAGATTTCACTTCGCTTACACCATGCCTGGTATAACATATTTAGGTGCAGGGAGTTTGATTTTGAGCAATCAGTGGAATGTCTTCCACTGGCAAAGAGCTGCGGCCAGCGAGTATCTGGGGATGAGGAAGGAGGATGCTGCACCCTCTGCTCTGCCGAGTGCAACACCAGACAAGTTAAAAAGTCTTCTGCTCAGGAAGCCACTCCTGGCTCAGGACTGTATCAAAGAAGTTACTGATTTTCATGTGGCTTAAACTAGAAAGCGAATGTTTAATTCAGTAATGACTTGCACTCTACAAAACCAGTCACATATTTAGTCCATGCTGCAGATGCTCCTTTTCCTTGCCTTTCCATTCAGAAATGATTGAGGGAGGGAGAAAATAAAGTTCACTGTAGATAAATTCATGTGCACTTTATATTTCCTGAATGTGCTATCATTAGGCTACCAAAAGGTAAATGCCCAGAAGTGATTTTCTCTCAGCCTCTTCTTCCCAGTGTACAGAGGACCCCCATGTGTTCCCCCTGTGGTAGAAGATTTGCTTTATCTCCTTTAAGCAGGTGCACGGGGATCCATCTTCCCCCTTTCCATTTCTCTCTGAAGGTCAGAGCTCTGAAAAAGGGCCTTGTCTTCCCCTTTCCTGTAGGCAATTCCAGGAAACAGAATGAGGTAGGCAAAATACACATCCACAGGTGTTCATTAAGTGAAAATGTCAAGGCTGTTCAGAAGCTTGTTTTCTATAACAATTAGAGGCCCTGCATGTTAAGCAAAGACTCCACCACTCAACCTTCTGCTTTCTCAGCATCACACTGTATGTGGGTCCCAAAATCCAGCATCTTCCAGGAAACCCAGACCACTGGTGAACAACGAGGATGATGAACTGTGAAGTTTCAGGATTCAAATTCCTGCTGCCGCTATTTCCAAAGTCTTCAAGGTGATTTATAAGCCACTTAGGCAAGTAGAAAAACTCTCAGTCCTTTTTTTAAGCTGAGTCATGGAGAGGTGCAGTAAGAACATATTAGCACAAACTGGCCATGGCTGGGCTCCCAACAACTGACCCGGGTCACCCTGGGCTTGGATCCTCTGACCCTAAGGAAAGCTAAATGGTGATGAGGCCTCCTGTCCAGGATTGGGAAGAAGTCCTTTGGAAGCACTAGCATCTGAAACCAGGTCTCTTCAGTCTCAGGACACTGCTTTTATTTCCATTCCTTCTTCTGCATACATCCTCCTAGGCTTTATTGAGCTACTCACTATCTGTTATAGACTACAGTTGCAGCGAAAGGCTGAAATGCTTTAGTTGCAGTTTGTTTTTAACCCCACCAGCCTGGCAGTGTTTATTCAGTGGTCACTGCAGCAACTTCAAAGCAGCGTTTGGTGATCAGCAAGCTCTGAGCAGAGCCCAGCCCTGACCAAGAGGTTCAGCAAAAAGCAGGATTTCCCATGGCACTTGCCCTCCTGTGCAGCGTCTGACATCACTAATGAAATACCTTCAGTTTACTCGGTTCCCCAAAGGTACAATATATCTCTTTGAGTAATGCCTGTGAGTTCATCACTTTTTATATGGCACTGAAGTATAGCTACCTACAAGGCTCTGAGTTTTGGTATCTGGGTCTTAGAAGTAGCAGAACTTGAAATGCATGGGTTTATGTATTTATTTAATGCTCACTAAGCAATGGCTTTTTAAGAGAGATAACCTCATATTTTCTGTTCCAGATGAATTCTTTGTGATCATCAGATAATGAAGAGTTCAGCAAAAAGCAACCTGAAGTAAACGCCCTTTGTTTCAGGTACCTCAGTTTGTGTCTCACCCTAAGGATGCCATGGTCAGGTTAAACTGAAAATTTAAGTGTCCTCCACATGGTCAAGTGTTTGAGATTTTTTTTGTCTTTGTTTTAGTTTGCTTTTGCTCCACATTTTCCAATATCATTCAGCAAAGTGCAGAAGCAAAGACAGAGTTAATTTAGTCTCTCAAATGAAAATCCCTCAGCTCTGACAAAACCTGCTCTGCTTGTGGCAGGTCTCTTACAGCTTGAAAATCAAATTAGGCCCAGAATTATTACAGAAAATGTTTTCTATCAACAACATGAAAAAAAAAAAACCTGAGCAAAACCCTAAAAAAAGAGAAAAAGCTTTCTCCAGCAATCTCAGTAAAAACCATGCTTCTCCATCCATTTGAAGCTTCTTACTCCAGCCCTGGTGTTCCCTGTTGCCAAGTGGCTGGAAACAAGGGCTGCAAAAATGTTTTTAAAAGTTATTTGAAAGGGAGCAGAGAGATTGCATGCCAACTCAAAAGCATGACAGCAAGAAATCTCTGAACTTGCTTTGCTGGTGACGAGAAAAACCTCACCAGATTCACTCTAGGTTGAGCTCATTGTGGTGGAGGAGGGGGGTTTAATCTCAGTATTTGTTAGTTTCTCAGTGCAGTGTTTTGTTCCACTGATGGCATTTTTTCACAGGGGAGATGAATGCCAGTACTACCTTAGTTATGGCCACCCTCCCTGGAGGTAAGAATAGACACAGTGGGTCAGACTAAAAAGAAAAACATTTCCTTTAGCCAAGTGTCTAGCTGTGGTCACAAGTAAATGTCTAGAGCAGATTAAGAACAGCACAAGCATATATGATACTTCCCCCAGGACACTCTGAAATGCCATGTCAATAATAATAGTCGATGGGTTCCCTGTTATGAACTTAATCACTATATTGTTCAATCCATATAAACTATTAGTATCTACAACATCCTTTAGCTTCTTGTTCTACAAGTCTCCTACACCCCATGGGGTAGAAAATTCCTTTTTTTTCCTGCTTGGTTTTTTTCCTGTTTGTTTTGAATTTGCCAAAGACAAGCTTCACATAGCATACCCTATATCTTGTACTCATGAAGAGATGAACAATCAGTTCCCATCCTAACTCTCCATACTCTCCACAGTCCTCATATTTCCAAGGTCTTTCCTCATCCACAGGGATTTCTCTATATTTGCTAAGCATTGCTGCTCCTTTCTGAAATTTTTCCAGTTCCAACATGTCCTTGGAAATAAATGGCAGGATGGGATGTGTTGCTGTACATTCTCTGCTTTTATCAGAGGCTTTTGCAGCATGTTGCTGCTGTTGGATTTGTGCACTCATCACCATTAAAGCTTGAGGCTGTCAAGCAGCAGCAGGTGAGCAATTTCAATTTTAAAGAGTTTTTCTTTTCTCTCCTCCCCAATACTCCTAAGCCAACTCATCATATCGAGCTGCTTTTTTTTTTTTTTTTTTTTTTTGTTTTGTTTTGTTTTGTTTTGTTTTTTTTCCAAGTTGTAAATGCAATCTTGCCAATCTGTGGCTACTACTTCTCAGCAGGCAGGTAATGCAGGCATTGTGAATCAATTCAGATCTTAGATTTTTGCCTTGTTGTGGGAGAATGGGAAAGACAAAACACCAAAAAGAAAAAAAAAGAGCAAATCTAAGAACAATAATTTAAAATCAAGCAAGAACCTAAGAGAAACATTTGTCAAACCTCACCTTCCCTTAAGTTACTAGGCAAGATTCTGTAAGCTACTTCTAACTAATCAGAGACGATATAAAGAAATGGAACTTCCAAGTATGGATAAATTTTGTAATTTTATGTTGTCACTCCCTCTAGACATTTTACCTCTTTTCATTGTATCATGTTGAAAGGAAAGTGTTTGTTTTGATCTGAGCTTTTTTCAGCACAGTGTGCAGCTTGTTTTTGTGATAGTACTTAATGCCTTCTGAGAAATCCTATTGAGGATTTTCAAATGCCTCTTGTTTGCAGACAAAAAAAAATAGTTAGAAGTGGGTGGAGAACAGATAGAAATGAGCTGAAGGTGATGAAAATGTTTCTAAGAAGAAAGTTGCTAAAATTACAGAGGAATATCAAATTTTAAACTCTGGGTCAATTAAAATTGGACAGTATAATATATCCATTGGAATGTGAATCTGTACTTGAGGGGTAGATTAAAGAGTCTGGTTGGATTTGGGGATAAGTTTTTCAAAAGCAGTCAATCTGCTGTTTCTATTTAAGTGATAACAGTGTTCAGTCAGCATTCAGCACATTTTGAATATCCTAGGATTTGGCGCTCCGGTTTTATAAGCTGAATCTTCAGTTCTTTATCAAAAGAAAATACCCTGCAATTCAAAGACAAATTTTCCTGAAATCGGATGTTCCTTTGGGCTCCAGACTGTTAGTATGCAGTCTTATTTTGTAGTATTTGAAAATCTATCAGGGAATCCCTTGTTTTTGCAGCATCTTGGATCACTGATGAAGCTTTTTACAGTCAACTGTCTAATTCCCCCAAGGATCCTTTTGTGTGATCAGCTTTTGGGGTTAATATTATCCTAATAAATCCATCACTGCTATAATTGTGGATGCCTACCTTTGTTGTGTTTAACTCTGATAATGGAACAGTAGAAAAGAAGCTACATTCAGAACACCCAAATCTGATCAGCCTTGGCAAGAGGAAACTAAAAACCTTACAGAGACTCACCTGCCTTTCTTTGAGGAACACATGGGAACTGTCAGCATGTGCTGCATCCATGCATCATCATGTGCAAAGCAGGTCTGAGTCCAGCACATATCACAGTGTTTCCTGACCCTGGCAAACTGCAGCAGCAATTGCTCTTCTTGAGCTAAACATGCAGCCTGAGCCAGTTGTAGCACCCAGAATTTTGAAGACAACTTTTCTGGAGTTGTAGGGTGAGCTAGATATCTCCAGAGATCCCTTTCAGCCCAAGTTTCCCTAGGACTATGATTCTGGAAATGACAGTACCTTCAACCATGTCCTCAGCTCCTGCAGGGATTCACTGAAATTACTGTAGATCTGTAGTTCTAAAACCACCAAAGGACTGCTCTGGGTACTGACTTGTGAAACTGCTGAGGACAGGGCACTGTCAAGACACATTATTGTTCGAGGCACACCTTTATATTCCCAGCATGTCTTCCAGGCTTCTTCCAGTCCCAGTGGAGCCCAGTATTTCCATGTTTCTGCATGCCTTTCTCTTGAGTGCAACCACCAAAAGATTTCCTGCAATATCCCTCTCAGATTTACTTTTTCTTGTCACAGCTCTGGCTAAAAAAACGTTAGAGTAAAGTTTGGAGGAGATAAAACAAGATACATATGATTCCTTAGACAGGTATCAGGTCACTGAGAATTAGTAAAAAACAGTAATCAAGTGGGATTGGCTGGAGCTCACTTGCAGCCCCATAGATAACACATTTCAACTTGTAAACAGTCTAATAACAAGGCTTGAATTAAAAGCACATTCATCCCTCTGCTGCCTTTTTTGTTCTCTCTTTATCATGCTTCCCAGTTCCCTAAACTGATTGTTTGTTTCTTTCTAGGTTGCCTCTGGAAAGGGGACAGGTCTGAAAGCTTAAAAGACCAGTGAGATAGTAATCATTGGTTCACACTGTTTCCCTTCCAGCTACTTGCTGTAAGCAAGAACAACAACAACAAAAAAATAAATATACAAGACAGAAAGAAACAGAGCCTGAGGAGAGAACATTCGTATTGTCATTTAGATGAACTATGCAGCTATCCCTCTTGACACACCTATTCCACCAACATGCTTCTTCTCAACCTGGTATTCATTTCTGTCCTTCTTCATTTCATTAGTGGTCCTTTTCTCCTCTCCTGCCCTGACTACAGCCTGAACCGCTAGCTTTTTTTTGGCTATATTAGCCAGGTTGTTTGTATTGCTGTCCCGCAGGTGAAACTAATAGCACATATTTCTTTGTCAACATTTTACTCTACAAGCTTGTTGAAGACATTTTATATGTCCAAATTGCAGTGACGCATTTTGGGGATAATAACACAGAAGTGGAATTAATGTCTTTTGGACCTTTCCTTTCTAGCAAGATTGGACTGGCCTAGATAAATGGTTTTCTCGCCTAGCCTATTTTGGTTTTCTTTTGTTTCAAACCCCCTGAATTTAATGATGTTGGCTGTCTTCCTCCAGACCTCTTCATAGAATTTTTATGTTTGTTTCACTCTGTTTGTTCGTGAACAGCAGGATCTGCAAGTTGTGGTTCTAAGTAAAAATAGAATAGATTGAGACATTCTGATACCATGAAGGTGAGCTTGGTTTCATTTACATTGCAAAATGCCTGGGGCATTTATGTTTCTGTAAGAGTATCTATCATAATGAGGTTTCCTGACTAGAAATCTGGTGTGTGTCTAAGATTCCTGACATGATTGAGAACGTGTTCATGATAAAGATAAATTAATTTCAGAAAGAGGACAGATTTTTTTCATCTTCCTCATATATGTGATCATTAAACTTGTAGGAACATTGTACCTTCAAGTCTGTGATCCATTTTGCTGCAAACGGTCAGCCAAGGCACTTAAATGTCAGATGATCACAGGAACCTTCTGTCTTGAGAAACAAGGCTAGAGAAGAACTGGCAAAGAATTGTTATTTCTTAACTATGCAACAGTGCAGAGAAAGATGTGCTGTCAGAACACATTGCAGGTAAGGCACAGCAACCCACATTCCTCAGTAAAACACTGACAATAATAATTTTTTGCAAGCAATATCCACAGGCCTTACAAAGTAGAGAAAAGACCTTAGGAAACAGAGATAAAGTTTGATTCTCCTGTAAGACTCCATCCACATGCAGGAGCAAGACTTCCTGGTCCTAAAAATGTTAGGGTATGAGAGGATAGGAAAGCAATAGAAAACAGTAGAAGAAAATAAATTTACCTTATTTTTAGCACCTGGAGGATTTACACACATTTAAATTTAATTCCAGATCCTCACAGAAAGTGATGCTCTGGGGCTTTCTTGGGAATCAGGTACTTAAATTCTTGTGAAGTCTTGCATGGGTGACCTACCCAAGGACATGCACCTACTGTCTGCAGAGCTGAGATCTGAATGAAAGCACACTAAATGTCACTCCACTGCCTTACCCAGCTTAAGTGTGTATGGTAGGGTCCTTTTGACTGTGTTGTATCTCACCTGGCTGTGATTTCTATGTTTTTGTAATGCTGCTGCTGGGCACAAATATAGGTTTGATTTGGTCTTAACATACAGAAACAAGTTCTAGTCATATGTTCATGAAAAAACCCCAAAGTAAAACAAAAAAGGTTTGAAGTTCAATTTAAAAAATTAACATATATAGTCTAACTTTAGGGTAATAAAACACAGAAATTAGCTTGTGTGGTTAGGACCTAGTGCAGTAGTAAGGATGCTGGTTTGTTTTGCCTCAGATTACCACCAGCAGCTCAGGCTGGTTGTTCAGTTCCTCTTCCAGGTAAGGTCGGTGTGAACATGTTAGTTCGGGTGCTGTGCCTCACTGGTCATAAGCCAGACCACTACAGTGTGGCTCCAGTCTGGGGCATCCCAAAAGTGGGATGAGCAATCTGCAGTGTGGGTACAGCTGGCTCCATGCATTGTCTCTGCAAACTCAAACGAGCTACCAAAGATAGTGGAGTTCCCTGAGACCAGGGACATCAAGAAGAGGAAATGGCTATTTCCTCACAGAGACCAATCATGCTTAGTTTATTGAGGTTGGCAAAAAGAAGGGTAAAGACTCAAAAGGCCCAAAGGCAGTGGAAAACCAGGCATGTTAATATCATTAAAAATGGGCATAAACCAGCTATAATAGAAATTGGATGATAGTTTCTGACCTCCAGAAGTCCCTTTAAATAGCTGAACAATGCATAAAAGACCTGACTTGTTTTAAGAGAATATGGATCCCTTTTCAAAAGTACTCTGTCTAAACAGCTTAGTAATTTCCTTTTCCTATCTGAGGAACATGACTTACCTCACCGGGAACATTGTGGAGAAAAATGAATGGATGGCTGTGGGATGCTAAAAGAGCTATTAAATACTAGGTAGCCAGAGGGGTTCAGCTGTGAATATTGACAAGAGTTCAACACGTAGGATGTAGGATGTCTTGTCTTCAGGCCATCCTGAAGTTTATCCTACTGTATCCTTTCAAATTAGCCAGGTTCCAGCAATATGTTTTATAATGTACATGTGCCAGCGCGTAGCCAAGGATAAAAGAAATAATAGCTACCACACTCAAACATCAGATTCATGTAGGTAAAATGAGCCACAGTACTTGAAATGTCAAAATCGTTAATAGCTTTGCATGCGTCTGGGTGTTAATTTGTATTTATAATTGAAGCAACAAAGTGTGGAAGGAGCAGGTGACAGGCTTTCACCAAAGTATCTACTGCAATCATTTCTTGATGATAAAAGCATTTAGAATATGTCTAAGAGATAAAAGAGCTTTTCTGATCAACTGAACCAAGTGTGAGGGTTAACTGTCTCCCCAGGTTCATGAGACATTTATTTATATACAAAACCCCGAAGAAGATAGCTTTGATATACTCTAAGCTTTTTCAGGAGGCAGATTTTAGCAGCTGTGCGTATTCTGTTACTCAAAACTCTTTTGAATCGTGTAAGGCAAACTCAAAGCATTAACACTGGGTTTCAGGGATCTCTGCTGGAAGTCAGGGATCTTCCCTTCTCAGTCAGTAAAGCTGTTTCTTCAGGTGTGTGTCAAACAGCCAGAAGGGAAAAGGAAAAAAAAAGGCAGTGGATTCTGCAGTAAGGAAACAAATATTCTTAACACGTGTAAAGCGACAGAGTTCCAACACGCACTGTGATCACAACCCAGCCTGCTCATCTACTCCACAGTGGTTACCATTGCTACAGGTCCAGCAGATTTCCTCTTCTAATCTGGGGAAATAGCTCAATGCCAGGGTAAATTTTCCTAATGTGCTGATTTTTGGTGACAGCTTGCACTGAGGGCACCAGCCATCTCTCACTGCATGCTCTAGAAAGTAGAAATAAAACCAAGTTATCTCACTTGAGCACTTATGCAACATGAAATTTTCATTTCATCAGGCACAGTGTTGGCGCCTTGAATTCTAAGCATTTGGCCTTCTGCTGCTGTAAACTGCTATGTGAGCTCTAAAGCAAACCAGTGCACATTTTTCTTGTGTCAATGTTTCTCTTTATTCCCACACCAAGATAATTCTTGGCGAGGTCGCACAATGGGCTTTTTTGCCTGCAAGCTGCTGCTTCAGAGCTCACTGCAGAGCTTCAAAATCTGAACTTCGGCACTAGTTCTTGTTTATCTCAACAACAGGGAAGGGGGAGCTACGTGAAAAGAAACTTTATATTTTACTTTTTCTTTTTTTTCTTAACTTCCTCATCTCTTGAGCAGTTTTTAGTGTGTCTCTGTGTTTATGTACAAGTATGCAAGGGTGAACACCTATTGGCTTGTGACTTGTATAAATTAGGCATGTATTTAGTTTATCATCCTTGTCATAACATTCCGTTTACAGGAGTAAATTGCTGTTTACTGCTCAACTCTTCTGGCCTCAAGGGGGAGAATCAGAATCTTTTTTGTTTCTTTATTATTGCTGCTTTAACTGCAGGTTTTCTCATCTCTGGGGTATTTGGAGTACATTATAGACATCATTAAATTTATTGCTCTTGTGTTTATGGAAAAGAAAGAAGTGGCCATACTGCTAACCAATCTATATCAACATCTGAGCATATCAAAGATTAAAATATAAGCTTAAGATGTTTTTGCAGCTCTCTTCTGAGTACACTTCCTATCACTGGCATTTGATGTCAGTTACTCATCAATCATCAGACTTTAGATATTTTGCCAGTAATAAAATCAGGGTGTTAGTATGGATAGATTGACATAAATTTAGACAAATTGCCTCTTTCTTTCTCTTTGGTTTGTACTATTGAAAAGGGGTGGTATGTGTGAGGCACTTTCGAATGCTCTTGGAATTCAATGAAGTTTGAGGCTGTGTTTCTCTGAATAAATACTCAGAAACTATGTAAAAAGAGGAACCTAAAAGGGTCCCTGCAGTCTTAAATTTAGCCTTTAATTTCTCCTAAAGAACTTTCAACTGTGCAATTGCAAATAATATTGGGTAACATCATGTTTTTCTGTTATTCAGAACGTACATTGAGGTATTTAGCTGTACTCCATGTTTACAGAATGATGACTGCATTTCCTCTTAGTCACTTCATGCACCAATATCAGGAAAATATTAAAGAGGCCAAAGAAACATATATTTTTTCTTCTCTCTGTAGCTGTTGAGGAAAGTCTGCCGGGAGCCTGAGCTCAACTGCCATCCTTATGGTGGAGGGTAGTTATGCAGCAAAAGTAAAAGTAAAGTATATTCACATTGTAAATTTGACTTGTCTTGTTTTCTGAGGCAAGAGAAGGGCTGCTTGCCACCTTTGCTTCATGCACAGGCTGAGATCTGTGAAAAAGCCTGGCAAAGCTCTTATGTCTTTGAGTAGCAAAGGGAGATTTTACCTGCAGATTTGAGGATAGTTATTCTAGAATGAGTTCATGCAGAAAGGTGTCCTATCCCCATTACATCTGCATTGAAGAGCTTCCTTTGGACAACAAGGGACTCACTGGAACCAAAGGTTGAGACCTTCCTTGCAAACATGCTCAGAGGCAATATTGAGGGGCCAACAGTTGAACTATGAGTATTTTTTTAGCTTTTCTTCACAGCTCAGCTCTCCTTCTATGTTGTCAGGGTCTCCAAAACAATTTTTCAAGCTCATCCTTTTGAAAGTGTCTGTATGCTGGGGAAGACCTGTCATTAGCTGCTTAGTGCTTCCTTAGTCAGAGCTGCAGGGAATTCCTTTCTATTACATTAACAAGCAGAAAATTATGGAGTTTTGTTGTTGTTGTTGTTGGGTTTTTTGAGTTTTTTTTTTTTAATTAAATGTTGCTGCAGTGGCATTTCATGTGTGCAATCCTTCAAAGTTTACTCTAGCTGGAGGAATGGCTAAATGGTGAGCCAGCCTCCCTGTTGTCAAACCTGAGCACAGCCTTACGAAGTGAGCCGGGTGTTGTTTTCTTTCCTGTCTCCATTGATTTGTGAATCCATACTCATCAGAAAGTGTGATTTTGTTCTTGTTTCTCACACTTCCCCTGAGCTAACTGTGACTGTTATTGTGTTTTGGATTTGGTTTCAGGTTCCAACTGAGATTTTATATCTTTGATACAGAGTGTGAATTAAAAAAAAAAAGAAAAAAAAAGAGGAGAAAAAAGCTGGTTTATGATGTCTATGTGTCTTCTTGTAGTTTGAGGCGGCTTTCTAGCCTGGTCTACACACATGGCTTTTCTTCCTGATTTATGCCTTTTAACCCCACACTAACCATTGCAACTGTGCACTTCATTTGGTGAGCATGGATTGAAAGGTGAATGTGTAGGAGAGTTCATCTGCTCTGTAACCAAACCCATGGAACAGCTCTCCTCTCACTGAGCTGCATGCTGGGATGTACCCTTGGTTCTTCACACCATAATACACCTTTTTGCTTACAGAAAATAAAGAGGAATGAGACGGATGAAAGCTGAAATTCAGGAACAGGAATTCAGCAATTATTTCCCACATGCTTCCTCTGCTTGATGCCTCTATTTCTCTACAAATATGAAAGATCTTGTAGAAAAAGTGAAACTCAGGTAAGTGCCAGGCTTAAAACTCCCTCAGACATGGAACTTAAAGAAGTCTTTACATTTAGGGTGGTGAGCTGCTATGGGGGAAACCAAGGGTTGTACAGAATGGGGAATGATCAGATATGGGACCTTAGGAAAATCTTAAGGTTTATCTTTATCAGTAAAGAAATTATATTTATACACTGTATTCAACCTGGAAATCCTAGGCTCAATTCAGATCGCTAAGTATGGGATGTAAAGAAGCCAGAAATTCTGGTCTGGTTTCTGAGCTGACACAGGATCTTCACTATTCCAGTTTCCTCTAGTCTAAAATTGAAATAATCTATCTTCTAAGAGACAGCATAGTGATGATTTGTTTCATATCTCACTCTAAAAGTGACATATTATTATGAATCCATCCCTTCTTGCAGTGAATGTGTGATGATAAGGAATCACTGTACCTTTAAAGCGAAGGCAAAATGTGAAATAACAGTTGTTCCTTTGGCACTGATGAGTTAAATTGGATTTTTTTTTTTTTTTGTATCCCAAGCTATCCAGACTGAGGAACTCATAATAAATTGCTACCATTATATATTTCTGAGGCTTCTTGTTACAGAACTCCTTTGAAAGGTTAATTGTTAAACTTTAGTTTGGGTCTATATAATGTACTTCAAAACTCCATAACTTTACTGAAGTATTAGCATAAATATGGTGAGTGATAAAAAGAGTTGTTTTTCATATTTTTTTGAGAGGTTGAGCTCATATCATTATTCATGATTGAGTAAATAGGTTTTTATTCCAGGATACTAAGAGCACTATAAATACTCATTTTAAGGCTTATGGGTCTCACTTGACTCCCACTAAAGTAGATGGAAATGTATATCTTGATATACATGTTCTTTGGATAATATTCTTTACCTGAGATGACTGTAATTCACCTTCCCTTGGTCGTTTAGAGCAGTATTTTCAAAATTCTCACAGAAGAATTAAGTATAAAAACTGATGGTGTTTAAACAAATGCTTGTGTTCTCTTCTCCTCCCCTCTGGTGAATTGATGGAGGAATTGTGCATATTACTCTGATTGTTGTGTGCCCTGCCCCATCTATCAGAAAGGAGTTATAAGACAGATATTTTTTTTTAATAAAGTCCTTGGAAATCTATTGAGGGAAAAATGCTATGTCAGAGTTAGATAGAAGTGTTGCTGTTCCTATTTGTTTTCATTTTTCTCTAACATTGTGTACATTGTCTTCTGAGCACAAGGACTCAGCTGGACAAAGCCACCTTCCAAATTCCATCTTGTATTGACTGCAACACAAACGTTTTAAAAAGTAAGGATAGTAAGGAGCAGTGATTCTGAAAATGCCCTGGAACAGATTGTTTAGAAAGGCTATGAATGTTCCATCATTAAACATTTTGGAGAAAAGGGAAGAGAAACATCCATCAGGAAGGAAAGCACTTTGTTGGGAAGGAGCAGTAGAGTACAGAGAAAGCTGAGTTCCTTCCTAAAGGGGATATATTTTTTTTAATTGATTCCAAACATAGCTTGAGGCAAAATAACATCAGGTTAATAACTAGGTCCATTCTTTTCTTCAAATTTATGTTATTCTTGGTGGTACCAATTCCAAAATTTGGGAAATATTTGATGGCATCTGTTCCTGTGGAATAACATAGCATTGCAAAGGATGACTCCACAGTTTGTTCCTAATAGCACTGAACAGGATCATCAGCCACTGTACAGGGTGTCTGCTCTACAGCTGCTCACCAGGTAGAAGGCAATTACAGAGGATACAGAGAAGAACCCATCAGGGAAAGTCACTCCAGGATCTTTTATTAGGCTTTGCAGAAGACAGGTTGTATGTCTGAATCACAGTGATGCACAGCACTGAACGTCCAGCAAGCAGGAATCTGGGCTGCAAATTCCTCCAGCCATGCAGCTGGGTTTGGATGGAGCCTCCATTCCTCCTTTTCCTCATGTTGTGTCCAGCACAGCTAAGTTACCACTGCCACAGGACTCGGCTGTGGTACAGGAAGTCCAGGGGCAGCTGCGTTCCCTGATGGAGAAGTCACCCTTTACTTGGTCATTCCTTTCTGTTGGGATTTGCAAAACTTTGTCTGCTCCTTTGCTTGGACCAGACTGTATGGTGTCTTGGATAACATCTAAAATCAATTAAGAATGTTCAAATATATATATATATATATATACACACAAACACGTGTGTGTATAAATGTGTGTGTATAAATCTGTGTATGCATGAATATATACTACATATGTATGCCTACATACAAAATACAGAAATATGTTAGTGTGTGTATCTATGTATACACTATGTATACCTAGTGAAGCCACAGTAAAGAGATGTGTAAGCCAAGTAAGTAATAAATTAAGTTTATGTAAGCTTTGCACAGTGCTTTCCTGGCAGGAAAAGTCCTATAGATCATTCTGTCACTGGACTGTGGTCTGGAGTTGGCCGCATCTCTGAAAAAGTCCTCTGCAGAATATTGTCTTCTGCAGATAAAAGTTGAGTGGCTATTTCTGTAAAGGAATTTTGTCTCTTTGAGCACAGTTTCAGGACACAGCTGCATTTATGTGAACCTTGTTATAGCATTTCTTAGATCATACCAGAGAGACTTATGACCTTCATAAAGCCAAGAAGGACAAACATTGCTGCTTTAAAAGCTTTTAGGAACTGATCATTTTTCATGCCCACTTGTCTCTGGCAGTTATAGTAAATTTGCTTTTCTCTGCATGGCTCCAAGATACACTTTCCCTTATTACAGAACCACAACAAAAAATACTGTAGTAATATATGATTCTGGCTTCAAATGCAGTTGTACTGCTTTGGTTCATTTCCATTTAATTTAGTAGTATTAGCTACACACCAGTGGCTCTTCTGCCTCTAAAAGGTGACATCTAGAAGTCCATAGAAAAGGAGTTGTTTTTAATGTACAGCTTTCTTAGGTCCAGCTGTCCCTAGAAGTATTATTTTTGCTATAGTAATAGGTGCTCACCATAATCCAGAACCCTGTTTTGCTCTCTTGTGTGTATTTCCTAAGGAACAGGTCCTTGCCCAAAGATCTTTTAGTCTCAAACAGTGTATGATTTCAACTGTTTTCATAATTATTATTATTATTAATGAAATAAGCAGCACAGTGATTCCAAACTTTAGGATTTATTAGGCCAGAAGTGAATTGACAAACAGAAAACATTACTGCCACAGAAAACAGGAATCCAAAGGATTTACCTGGACCTGCTGTGCTGCCTGCTATACAAACAATGCTCTTCTGACACCAAATACCTCATTAATTAAATGTAAGACAAGATAAAATAGGTGCAGACTTTGTGAAAACAAAGGTAGAGTTGTGACAAACTCTCCTTAAACTTCAGCCTCAAGGATAGCTGAGTCTGGCTTGATCTTTCTTATCAGTGCTGTGATATAAATAATTGACACTTCCTTAGAAAGTGTCCTTCAGATAGAAATATACAGTCAATTAAGCTGCCCTTAGTGCTGTTATTCTCTTTTTCCTAATAGTTTCCAAAACCAGTATTTATGTTCCCTTTTTTATTAAAGCCAAGGGAGAATTCACCAGGAAAAAAAGCTCAAACTTAACTGTGCAATAATTCCTGGATGTTTGTTTTGAGATGATTTGGTATCTTTCAGTTTGTTCCCGTGGAAGTGGAATATGCTTTTTCCCAGGTGGCACTTGCAAGGGTTTCTGGCATCAAGTCTGCAAGGCAATGTGTGCCCAAATTTCAAAAAAATGGCTCAATTTCTTAATAGAGCTTAATAGCTCAAAATGGAGATCCAAAACAGACAATATCCTCCTGTGGGGATTTTCACAGATCTTGGTCAAACGCAGGAATATTTGTTTTTATTGATGTTAACCAATTAGACAACTTAAAAATATCCTCCCTCTGGAATAGAATTCTGTAGAGCGCTTAAAAATCCCAAATTATAAAAGGAACAGAAAACAGGTCATTTTCTCTTAATTTTGATAGCAATTATTCTTAAAGTTTTTCTAACCCAGATATATCAACATTAGAAAATAGTACAATATGCTAATGGAGAAACAGGAAAAAAAATGTAAATGACTTTTTTTTCTGGGGCGGGGAAAGAAACAACTCACAGGAAAAACAGGAAAAACTCAAATTATTTAGGAGACCTGCCTTAACATAATAGAGGGGATGAGATGCAGGTAAGACTCACATGAGAATAGTTTCTGTGTTCACAGTGCTGTGCCCACGGTGGTGGGTTCCTAGATTGATCAAAGGCCCAAAAGGTAGGTGCACCCACTGGAGAGGCATCACTTTAAGAGATTCTTGCCAGCCAAAAATGTAGAACTGACTCAGGTAATGGAAGTCAAGATCTAGGGAATTTATAAACTTCATGAAAGAAAAAAAAAAAAAAAGAACAAGATGCTAAACAAACCAACAGCCTCAAATGTGCAGGCACTTTTATTTCGGAGACCAAAGCTGAGCATTCCTATGAACTGAGATGCTACAAATACTGCAAGATTCACGATGAATTATTGAGAGCTGGTAATACTGCAGGTTTTGGAGTTAAAGGAAGCGGTGCCTCTGCCATGTGAGCCCTCCCTGAAAGCTCGTTGTCACTGACACTGTATATACTTTACTTCACCCAGGAGGAGAAAATATCTTGTGTTTTTTCAGGTTTTTTTCCACAGACCTATTCTGTAGTTCAATAATTATGATTCACAATGTGGTATCAAACATTAATGTTCTTTACAACATCTGGAAAATACTGACTGGAAAATTAAGAGGAGATTAATGTTCCTTCCGATATTTTTATCCTCTCCACGCCTCATCATCATGCCCACTGTACCATGAGATCAACAAGATTAGATATCTTTGAAATATGCTCAGCAGCAGAATGTGATATTCAGGCTGAGGTAAGAAGATAAGAGCGACTGACCCACAAGATTAAGGTGACAAATTAGACATCCAACAGGACATCTTTGTTCTAAATAAGTGAGGTATGAATCCATGATGCATAGTTGTGTTGACTTCTCAGCTGAACCGTAATTCATAAAAACTGTAGACAGTGTTTTGTTTCTGATTGTTCATGGTTCAAGTGACAAGGAATAACATTGGTCAACACAAAAGATGGAGGGAAAAATATAAAGAACTTTGAGTAAATAAAATGAAAATAATTAATAAATAATGTGTGGGTAAATTGCATAGTATATAATAATGTGGTAAATAATATATGTGTAATATATATATAATTAATATATTTGATAGATACTAGATTTATAGATGCCTATTCAATACATTTATGCATATAAAACATATGCATATAATCTATGCAAAGTAGAATATTTGCATATATACGTAAACATATATGTATATACACATACATATATATCTATATATGTATGTATATATATACATATATATATATGCATGTATATAGATACAGCTACAGCTGTAGATATAAAATGTATGTGAAAATCAAAATAACCCATTGTCCATCTTCCTTGAGAAGCAGCTCAAGAAGTAATTGGCTCAAAATGCAGCTTGATAGGTTAGATCTTAGGAAAAGTTCTAACAATTATGCTCATGGATCATATGGATCAAAATAGTTTATGTAGCTGAAAATGAGCATGAACATCTGCTGGTCATGACATAGATATGTCTTATCCTTAAGACTGCCTTTCAGCATCTTGCCAGCCTTATGATACTATATCCTTCCGAACTTTTAAACTCTGAACATCAGTAATGTGTTTAGCCAAAGTGGTGCAGCACTGAAAGGACATATTGCTTCTTTGGATTTATGTATTTAAAGGGGCTATCTAATGAAGAACATGCTCTTCTCCCCTGCAGAGAGTAAGTCGTTGTAGGATTTATCCATATGATATAAAAGACATCCTAAGCTTAAGTAACAGTGCATTATGAAAGTGAAATTAAAGTTGAAAATGGTCACCACTTCTGGGACAAGGGGTGGGGTGGTGGGGGCAGGAGAAAGCCAAATAGCCAGGGGTATTTGTGCTAGTAATTAAATGTTCCACTCAACATAGGTTTTAATATGACAATCAGAAAAAACTAAGAAATATTCTTCTTCCTGTCAATTACTGGTTGTTTACTGCTCAGAACTTTTGTTATGCAAGCACATAGAGGGTAACTAATGCATCTTTTTTATGACTCTCTCCAAGATTTGTGAAGGAATATTGCAGGACTTTCAGGATCAGATAAAAAGAAAGTGGTTTGGAAAGGGCACCAATAAATAAATGTGTTCTAAAATAAATGTTGAGTAATTCAATCATCAGAATATATGAACAGAGTAAGCTCCAAAGTGAAACACAGTGACCAAAGAAATTAGTGGAGCCAAGTTGCTAAGCAGAAATAAATAGGGGTCTAATTGGTTTTATACATCTCAATTGAGGTACTTATTCATGTGCAAAAAACTCACAACATTAAAAATAATTTGATTTAGAAATTGTTTTCATGGAAAGCATTTGGTATGAAGCTCCTCTATCAATATAATATAATGACAGCAGAAGAGAAGATATTTCCAATTAAACACTTGAAAGCTTCATATCCATAAATTAGTTGGTAGGCAATAGAGTTTGTATGAACTGTGACTCTGAATGGAAAAATATGTTCTCTTCAGAAAATTCATGCAATTGAATGGCATAAACATGATCTGAAAATTCTGATAGGTCAGTACTTATCTTTGTAATTAAGTGAAAATTATGCTTTCAAATATGTTTAGCTCCTGTCTTCTACTGGAGGATATCAAAGTAGCTTCAAATATTTAGGTGCCCATGTGACTCTGGAAAGCAATAGAAGTATCAGAATCACAGAATATGCTGAGTTGTAAAGGATCCAAAAGGATAACTGAGTCCAACTCCTGGCCCTGCATGCCCATCCCTCATTAACCACCTCTTTGGAACAACATTTTATCAGTCAAAATTAGTTTGGACTGCCATCACCCAGGATTTTCTAACCTCAAGCAGATAAAATAAATAAGCTAGATTCCTAACCTAACTCCTAAGACCTAGTTCTTGCTGTTCAGTGAGACAAGAGGGGTGAGAGCAACATATTTAATAGCTGACATATCACAGCTGATGATGGATGGGAGCTTCAGAGCTGTTCAACTCAAGATGGAATTTAACGTGTAAGTCTGACCAGATGGGGTCTTTAGTTACCAGAGTTTTCAAGATCACCTCTGCTCTCTTACATGAGGAGTCTCAGCTGGTCAACCTGCTCCTCCAAAAAATTTGCAAGGAACAAGAGCACTGGTTCAAACAATTTTGACCCCCTTGACTGGGTCCATGTGAGCCACATTTGGAGGATGGAGGGACATGTCCAAATGTGTAACCTCAGGCATTTAGAGTTTCGGGCAGGTTTCACCATGAATTCAAACTCCAGCTTTGGGCTATATGCTTCCAACCTGTCTGCTTTTATTTCACATAAAGAATGATGTGGGCACGAGAGCTCTGTATTTATTGGGGCTTTGTGAAGAGGGACACTTAAAAATACAGAAGATTTAGCCAGAATACCGAGAAAATGCTTAAAGCAGTAGCTCAGTAATGCATTTGGTAAATCAGTCTAAGATGAAGGCAGACACTGACCTTCTATATTCTTAGAAGGAAACAAGAAACTTATGGGCCCTGCTCTTTGCTGCAATTTAATAAAATATGCATAATTCAATGAAAAGAAAAGAAAATAATCTTCTGGTTGGAAAGCATGCTTTCAAGACAAAAAGATATGTCATATATATACTGACATCACCAAATTAATTTTGAGTTTTGAAATACTAAGCTTTAATTAAAATTGTATTTTCAGTATGTTTCAGTTAATTGAAGGTTGCAATAGTTTAGATTAAGAAAACAATGTAGAAGGTTTTTCTCAATGGAAGTTAAGCCTGTTTCATAGCCTTCTAACAAAGCTTTCAAATATGTAATTTTGTTTCTCAAAACAAGGTTTTGTGTTTTAAATGACATAATGGTCCTTGAGTGTTCTGAACATACATGTAACAATTTTTATCTCCTACATAATTTTCATCAAACTTAATGTCCTAAAGTCCATTAGTAAGGAAAAAGAGTGGAGAAACATTTCTGAAAGAACTCTGTAATGAATGCTGAATGACAGCTACTCAGGAAAATAAAGGATTTCTTGTTTGTTAATGAAAATCAAGATCATCAAATTGCTACCTTTGCTAATGAAGGTTGTCATTTACTACTCAGCCCAGGCAGAAAGGATATCAATGTGGAAGTTTTGTGACTGAGATGAAGATGTGGTCTGATTTACCACACCTCACTCTGGAGCTTTGGATTCTGAATAGCAGAGATTTTTCCCTGAATGAAGAGCGTAAGTATTTTTGTGAAATGAAAAGCCACTTACCCACTTCTTTCCCTACTAGGAAGTATCCAGGATTGGTGACCCAGCTACTTCCCTGGGCAGCCTGTTCCAATGATTGAAAACCCTCTCAGTGAAGAAATTTTCCCAGTATCCAATCTAAATCTCCCCCAGTGCCACTTAAGGCTGTTTTCTCTTGTCCTATTGCTTGTTACTGGGGAGAAGTAACCAACCCTCAGCTGGCTACCGTCTCCTGTCAGGGAGTTTTAGGGAGTGATAAGGTTCCCCCTGAGCCTCCTTTCTCCTCACTAAACACCCCCAGCTCCCTCAGCAGCTCTTCATAGGACTTGTGCTCCAGAGCCTTCACCAGCTTCATTGCTCTTTAGACATCTTCAGGAATGGAGATGAAGCCAAAGAGCAGAGTAAACCATATTCTCTGCTGAAGCACTGCAAGCTTGGTCTCAGGAAGCCCAAGGGAGGTAATGTATGTCAACTGGGAAAGACAGCAGGGAACATAACACTTGGGAAAAGTTGTCAGCCCCTATGGCACAACTGGTAACTGCTCTGCTTTCCACTGGGTAGCTGTTTCAGGAAGGTTTAGCATTCTCGTTGGAGTCAGTTATCAAAGATAATCAGTTTAAGATTAATATTTTAAAATTGTTTTTATTACATATTTCCAGTCAAAGGCAGCAAAGGGCAGAGACTGTCCCAGAGCCCAGAAGTCAGTGCAAGAATTTAAACTTTCTATTGGTTAGCGTTGATCTTTCTCTTCCCTCTGACTTCTGGGCTTCATACCAGAAAAGCAATCAGCAGAGAACCAGCTAATCTGACCACAGAAAGAAATAACTCAATACTCTAAATTTTTCTAACCCGTCCAACTTTAATTTCCAGCAACAAGGGAGTGTGACCCCCTTTGGGAGTCTGTTCCCTTTGCTTGAGTTAACACAACACAGTCAATTTTCCCACTCACGTTTCACACAGAAGGCTATTTCCCAGCTGGTAGAAGTAGATACTTAGCTGCTTTTAAAACTTGAGGAGTTCTGTAATTGAAACACTAAGTTATTCTGTGCACAAAAAACCTCAATCAGTTGCTGCTCACACAACATATGCCAAACTTTGGGGGTTATGTCATTTTCTTTCTTTTTCTATTAAAAACTTTTGAGAAAACTTTTTTTTTTCCTTCAAGAAGAGGAAAAAAAAATCCACTTTTTTGCCTAGTTTGATAGTTCTAGAGGATGGGTTTTTTTCCATGATCATGATGAAATGTTGAAATGACATGTTTTGGTCTATTGCTTACAATGAACAGATTTTATGTTGAATGTATTCAACAGGATCAGAGTTATTTTGAACTGCAAGAATGTAGTATAGGATCTGGAGTTAATACTAAACATGCTGTTTACCAGAGTTAATGCTCACAGGAAGTTTACATCTGAGTTTAGTCCTGGTACATACTTTATAAAACTTCTCTTGAAATACAAAATGGTGTTAACAGATGTTTACATGTTTGTAGATGTGTATCTTCCTGTGTGTGTGTTCTCCTGATCGCTGAAGCCGGCTAAGAAATAATTACATAATATCTTTAGACATTGTGTCTCGCTTTAAAAGTTTTCAAGATATTGAAACAAATGAGCCACTTATAAAACATAATGCATTCTAAAGCCATTGACTTTTGAATATATCATTTCAAATAATTGATAATCTTTCTTGAGGGTATATGTTAATTTTCCTACAAAAACTAGAGCCCAACTTCTTAAAGGTATTTTACTTTCTAATTCCCAGGGAAATCAGTGTGGATTAGGGACTTAAATTGGCATTAGACTTTTAAATAATTTTGAGAATCTGGATATAGTCTCTTAACCACAATGGCATTTATAGCAATTAAGAAAAATAATACTGGAATTATAAGTATAAAGTAGTTTTCATTATTGACTGAAACATATCTGTCAATACACCAAATGCAGTCCCCCACATCTGGGAACACTCAGCTGTTTATTGAAGTTGTTGCATTGAGAAGAACCGGGATTGAGCCATGGCCAGCACCTGGATAGAGGTTACCTGTTAAAAATGAAGAAATCTTTCAGTTGCTGTCTTCTGGCTCCTGAGGGATCCAGTGAATGTCACCAAATGCTGTCTAGCCACAGACCCTATCACTGTGTCTTGTTCATGCTGACAGCTAGATTAGGTCACTTGCCCACAGGCCATCTACTTGTCACATCTTCCTAAATCTTCATTCAAATGCTGCATTCGGTTTTGGTTTTGTGTTGTTTTTTTGACCCTCAAAATATTTACTATATGCTACCAAGTGACAGTTTTCTTCTGCCTCAAAGGTGGTGGCATTCATCTCTGTGGTGGCTGAAATCACCCGTGGGCAACATTTGTGTTCATAAAATGCTCAGGGGTACTTGGATCAAGGTGAGGTACGTGGTCTATAGGGAAGAGAGCATTTCCCTCCTGCACAGCTGACACAGGTGGCTGAATTATGTCAGCTGGTTTAGGTATACATTTATACACACAGCTATATTTATATAACTTTATATAGCTTTTGAAAGCACTGCATTCTCTCCAGGCCATTATAAGTTTTTCCATTTCTCTTAATTTGGTACAACACAGCATTCCCACATATTTGTTTTAACAGTCACTTTCTTTTTTATCCAGAAACTGTCCTTTCAATTAGCTGCTGCTAATTAAAAAACACTAACAAATGTCCAGACTGTCCTGAAAACTGGCGATAGTCTATGTATTAAATGAATAAGGACAAGGAGAAGTTAAGCTCATTAAGGCTTTCAGGGGTTAACGAGCAGGAACATTAGTTGAGCATTGCTCAGAATTTTAAAGAGGTACTTCGGTGGCATATGAGCTAACACAGAGGCTGGATCTGAAAAGGTGTATGGGGACACGAGCGAAATATCACAAGTGAGGGCAAGGAGTTGCAGACATCAGCTGCTCCAGAGTTGCTTTTATGGAATAGCCAGCATGTTGTGAAAACATAGGGTAGGTTTCCTCTGATGAAAGAAGGGTGAATGGCATTAAGTGTGTCCTGCAATGGCTGAGCGCTGTGAGACTTGTTGGAGAGAAAACTTTTGTATGGAGGCCAAGCACAACAGGGCCAGTAGTGCAGCTAATCATAACCATTTGTGTCTGTCAGAAAAGTCAGGAAGCCAAGGCTTTTGGGGAAGAGTGTGGCCAGAAGAACTAGGGAAGTGATTCTTGTCCTCTACTCAGCACTGGTTAGGCTGCACCTTGAGTCCTGTGTCCTGGTCTTGGCCACTCAATTTAGGAAGAATGTTGAGATGCTAGAATGTGTCCAGAGAAGGGAAACGGAGCTGGTGAAGGGCCTGGAACACAAGTCCTGTGAGGAGCAGCTGAGGAAGCTGGGGGTGTTTGGCCTGCAGAAAAGGAGGCTCAAGGGACTTCATCACTCACTTCAACTATATGGAGGCAGATTGTAGCCAGTGGAGGTAGGGCTCTTCTCCCAGGCAACCAAGGACAGGATGAGAGGACACAGCCTCAAGCTGCACCAGGGGAGGTTTAGGTTGGACATCAGGAAGAATTTATTCCCAGAAAGGGTGATGAGACACTGGAATGAGCTGCCCAGGGAGGTGGTGGAGTCACTGTCCCTGGAGGTGTTTAAGGAAAGACTGGACGTGGCACTCAGTGCCATGGTGTGGTTGACAGGGTGGTGTTTGGTCACAGGTT
This sequence comes from Monarcha castaneiventris obscurior, assembly GCA_026261815.1. Classification (NCBI taxonomy): domain Eukaryota; kingdom Metazoa; phylum Chordata; class Aves; order Passeriformes; family Monarchidae; genus Monarcha; species Monarcha castaneiventris. Next base: position 9,205,472 of record JAMPIT010000467.1, read on the forward strand.
GGACTCGATGATCTCGAAGGACTTTTCCAACCTGATGGATTCTATGATTCTGTGTGAAGATAGGAATTGCTGTAATACACTGACCTCTGTTACTGCAGAATATATATAATATATATTTAGGTAAAAAGCATGTGGTGTTTTATCTAACTGCTGAGCCTGTGCTCCATACCACACTCTGGAACACTACAGCATTCCCAAACAGCTCTCTTAATGTCCAAACTGTCAACTGCAATTATCTCCAGGTCAGGTTATTTAAAATAAGCAAACAAAACCCCTAAACCAAACCAAATTAAACAAACCTGTTTCCCTATTGTTTCAAACAGACCCAACTAGTTAATGCCTATAAGTTGATAAATGTTTCAAAAATTGGCTTCAGCCACACAGATGCTGAAGTATCCAATATAATTTGTATTCTGCAGTAAGGTGGCCACAATTTTTGTAAGGCAGCAGAAGATGCTTGCATTGGTAGGAGGAAAGTAATAAACATCATTTCAATTCTTCCAAATGTGGATGATATGGGGTAATATGAGGGTGGCTGGGAATAGGAAAACCTAATCTAGGTAGAAGCATAGGTGAAAATGGCAATTAGGCAAAAGCAAAATTGAGCCAAACCAGGCTCAGCAGCAGTAAAGATAACTTTTTTTTAATAGAGGGTTTAATTAGAAAAGACTGCATTCCTCATATACATACAGAGAATTCAGTCTTGAATTAGGCCTTTACAAAGGGTGTTTGCTATTGGCATCCTCTCTGAGAAGTTGCTGGTGGTTTTAAGGTTCTCTGCGAGAGAGGGCTTGGCTGGTTTTACGTAAAGGAATGGGCTTGCTTTGCATAAAAGTACTAAACTACCTGTATTAAAGACTTGAACTCTCAGATCTCAGGGGAACCAATGACATTTACTTCAGCTGTTGACCACGATTTAAGCATATTTGACTGCTGCCTGCTACAAATTCTGCTAGGGGTAGAGTTTATTGATTATTCTGGAGGAAATTTCCTCCAGTAGTCAGCTGAGAAAGAAAACAAATCCCTGATGACTTGCAAAGGTCTTGGCTTCTTCCTGGGATTTTTACGTAAGCTGAAGTATGAGGTCTCTGAGGCTCTCCAATTTCATCCTGGCTTCTATGGGACCCAGAATCATGTATTACAGAACACTTAGATAGGACTAGCTCTTTTAATCTTATCTGACCTTTGCTGCACAGATGTGTTTTTGTAATTCTTCATTGGTGATAACTTGTCTGCACTACATTTCTATGGGGGGGGGGGCAGGGGGGTAAAGCATTAATAATAATTAAAAAAGAAAAGTATCCACTGATTTCTCTGCAGAATGGTTGCATTTGAAATTATTCTTTATTTTTTCTTATGTCCTGGATTACAGGATCAACGAGTAAACAGAAGTAAATTAACCTTCATCTAGCTCTTTTGTGTGCACCTTATTAACCTCCAGTATGTAAGGAAATGTGTCTGAACAAAGATGCAGATTATCAATATTAAAAGTTCATTTTCATTTTAATTAATATATGGGAGCATAACTGGGGTATTGAGGAATGCTGTGGCAACTATTTTTGTTTGGGGCCTGGGGAGCAGAGAGCAGCCAGTTTGAGTAGCACAAAAATATTACAGGAAGTTCCTTTGAAATGGTGACTTATTATATTGAGTTGCAATACAAGATTAGGACCTCTACAAGTGGCATCATCTTTGCACAATAGAAAACCAATCTTCTGCCCTCAGTAGATGGATCAAGATGGGACAGCCAGCAAATGCTTTCCAAAGGCTAAACCAAATGCTAGAAAATCCAATCTGTCTGCAGAAAGATGCCACACTTCTGATAAGCCTGGGCCATGACCCAATCTGTCTTGAATCCTAAACTGGACAGATTGGCAGACACAGGCCAACCCTCCTCTGGCTCATGGTGTAAGAGAGGATTAGCATTTATTTCAAGGGGCTAAAGGCCACATTTGCTAGATTATGTTGGGCTTTTTATTTTTTTTTTTTTAAGTAGTAGCTGTAATTTCTCACAAATAAAAAAGCACATGTGAGCTTGGATTTGGGCAGGGTGCTGGAGAAGTCTGCTGCTAAACCTTCGGTGGTGACTTGCACTGAGGTCTGTTTCTGCGATGGGGAGATTGGTTCCTGAGTCTATTATTTGAGGCACTTTTTCCTGATTTGTGATTTATTCTTTTTCTTCATGGGAAATTACATCAATTTGTTACAGATCAGGACCATTACAAGTGTAAAAATCCTCTTTCGAGATTCATTCAGATGTTTTTGCAGATATTTGACTTTTTGAGTTGGGGTAGGCTTCTGCATAGAAAGCTCACCAATATTGGGGCATTTGTAGCAAAGAATGTAGTGACATGTTTATTTCAAGTCTTAATTTCTTTAACCTGATTTGAAAACCACCCCATCTTTTGGGTAAGGGTCTAGCTTGTTGTGTGAGAATATACAAAGGAATGTTCAAACCATATTTTGCAGACAACGCCTGTAGATATTTTGACTACTGGGCAGGGGGTTATGCCTTCGTATTTTAAACTACTTCCAAGTCTATTATAACTGAGAGGAGATGGAAATGTGTAATATTTTTGGTGCTCTGAAGAAACCAGACTCCTGATTCATATGTGGGAGCAGTGGGTGTACGAAACATCCTGAATGTTGCCCACCTACTAAGGGCCATGATGAGTTGGCAGTGGTGGTCAACACCACAAACACATTCCCTACAGGTCAGCCCTACCAGGCAAGAACAGTTAGTCCTCACGAATCAGGAATGCATTCCCATAATGGCTTCTAAGGCACCTGCCACTGAGGCTCTGAATACTTTAGTAGATGCTCTGAGCTACTTCAGGGTATGAAAGCCTCCAGGTGAGAGAGAGCTGGGATGATATCTTCAAAGACCTTCTTCAGAGCTGAGAATATTCAAAGTTACCTTGAAGATATTTTTAAGTCCACACTTTTCCTAGTAAGTAGTTATTATTTGCTTAGGTATCAAATATCAAGCAAATTTGCTTGAAATTCAACAAAGTTTTGACAGAAAAAAAAAAAAGATTATTTTCTAAAACTAATTATAAAAAGCGAGGGAAGATAATTAGGAAAGAAAAAATGCAATATAAACAGTGCTTAGTAAAACTGAATAAAATATGTTTTTTAATTAGTTTTGCTAATGAAAATTATAGACAGTTAGAGAGTCAACTAGCAAAGGTCTTTTGCTCCACTGTCTGTCTTGAGAAAAGTGCAATGTTTAGAGAACTTTTGTAGAAAATCATATTGAAAGCTCCAGGAATTTAGTCATATGCTCTAGGAGATCTGGGTTTACGGAATATGTTCTTTCAAGACTTACATGGCTGAAGAAATCAAAGCAGGAAGTTTCACAAGAAGAACGAATAAGGTCCAGTTTTGCATGGCTTTGGATGTTCTGATTGGATTATCTGCTCTCACCTAATGAAACCAAGGCTGAAGCTTTTCCCGGAGCTTGTTCTAGCAGCTGTCTCTCCCCCGGCGGGAGCTCTCTTTTCCTGTCTTACACGTCTCTGTGCTTTATTGAAATTCGTAGGAACACCAAGTTTGTTGAACCCGCGCCCTGCCAAACGCCAGAACTAAGGATACTCGTGTGCTTGGAAGCGGCTTCCAGGTGGAATACCAGTAGATGGCGCTTGGGAATGTGCAATCTGCACACTCCAGGGAAAGGAGATTTATTTCTGCCTCCAGTCGATAAAGGGTAACAGCTGAGACACGACTATCTTAAAGTCAGACCATAGTAGCACAATGACCTGTAATTTCTTACAACAGAGAGAAAGGCATGCTTTTCTTTTTTTTTTTTTTTTTTTCAATACACCTTGGAAATATTTCCCTCCCAGTACAGAGATCCCCTGATGGCTCTTGGAAGACTGGCAGTGTTTGTCTTTGGGGCTCAGAAACCTTAGAGGAAGATTGACCTGGATAACGTGACCTCCCCTGAAACTCCCCATCCCCACAGTGGTGTTTCCTCCTTTTTTGGTCAAGGCATCCCCGCCCGCTTCTGCAGAAAACTCTGACAGGAAAGGCAGCATGAGCAGAAGACGGTGTTTAGAGAATAGCAACATCAAAAGAACATTAAATTAGGACTATTGATGGTGGTGGGAATCAATGCTGAAGCAGCTGTACCTCCCACCTGTGCTTTGAAGGGATCACAGCTATCCTGCAACAAGACACACAGGGTGACACTGTGGTGACTGCCGGGGAAGGGCCTGCTGCAGGAAGTGTCTTCTACTTCTCTGTGTTGCCTGCTTTAAGGGAAAGGTAGTAAAAGTCTGCTGCCTTTGATGACCTCGTCCCCACACTTGCTCCAAAGCTCTGCCACCGATGCTGTAGTGCTGAAAGGCTTTCAAGTTAGCTTGGATTTTTTTCATGATATTTCTGCACTGCAGAGGTCCAGTAAGTTAAATGTCCCATAGCCAGCTACTCCATTAGACAACAAAGGCTAGGCATTTATTGTGGCAGAACAAATAGCAGGAAAGGAGAAAAATGTCAGGTGTGGGGGGGTGTGTGGCATTTACATAATTTTTCATAGATATGACTTACCATTTTCCTAGCAACTTTACCACAAGGGACCTCAGAGCTGTAGATGGAGGCAAACAACTTTGCTTTAATGTGAGAGAGAAATTCCGCTAGCACTTTGCCAGAGTAATGGCAAAATTATTCAGCTTTGTGCCCTGAAAAGGCTGGCATTGCAAAGGGTCTTTTTATCCCAAATGAGCAGCTGAATAATATTTTCGACAACTTACTGTGAAGAAAATACAGTGGTTTTGAGAAGGGGTTTGTTTTCCTTTCACATAGTTGCAAACAATTTTACCTTTTCTCCATTGATGCATCATATACATCTGAGCACCCCTTTCTCGCCTTATTAATATGGCATATTTAATATCGTGTAGAAGATATTGAATACTTAGTCATGGAAATGTTGACAAAATCTTTATATTTCTGCAAATTTTATATATGCAAATAAATCACTGCTTTTCCACTAAAACTGCACCAGAATTCTTATTATTACCCAGATTTGCATTTGTTTTATATAAACCTTTCCCTTTTAGGTGGCTTCAGAAACACTAATCCATAAAACCTTGCAGCCAGTCTTGGTGACCCAAATCTGAATTCCCATTTTAGAATGGCTTGGAGTATTTCTTCAAATACAATTATATCAATGAGAATTTTTCCATGAATCAAAATTGCACTGAGACACTTGGTGTACAAATGTGCACGTTTGTTTTCTATTATTTGAAAGAGGCAATATTCCTACTGTTTTCAGTTTGTATTGGAGCACGTACTAAACATTTTGGCCAGGTTGCACAGTGAGCCAGTTTTAGTGGAACAGATTTCAAAGGGTTTTACTACACTGTGAATTCTTCCTACATTCATATAATTTAAATCCTGAAGAGAGATCAAATCATTCATTAACCTCCCACAATTAGCCCTAAAATATTTTATGAGATTTAGAGCCTTCTGCTTGCAGAGAGGTGAAAAAGGTAAATAGAGAGAGAAGAGTGTGGGTGAGAAAGGGAGGGAATATCTCATTTAGGTCTAGTTGGCCTTTGAGCACAGTTTAAATGGATGAAAAAGAAAAATGAATAGCTGCAAAAATAAGAAAACAGACATAATTTGACATCTCTCTGGAGGACGAGGGTGAGAATGAATGCATGTGAGGATGCTTGAAGATTCTCAGCATTCAGAGCAAAGCTGGCTACCATTCAGCAAAACCAGAGGACTATACAAAACTACAAAAGTGATAATCTTTCAAAAAAAACAAATCTGTGGGTATGATAAATTATCTGGGGAAATTCCTGCTGATATATTGTGGTGATGGTTTAGAAGGTAATTCAGTAACTAATCCCATGGAAGGTGTGTATTAATAACAAGGGAATTTAGTTCTGGGAGGAATGTCCTAGTTGGGTTAACAAACTGCGTCACTATCTATTACTTGGTAGAGAAAAATATAAGCAGTTAATTAATGCTTTGGGGACTTAGGAGGAAGAAAAAACAACAATGAAAAAACCCAAACCAGAGTTCTCCCTCTTCCCCAGGGATAAGGAAATGCAGGAGGTAGAAAATGATTTATTGTTTTATGTTACTTTATTCCAGCCAGAACTTTGTCAGAGAGCTACAAAGCGTAACTCAGCTTTAATCAGCGTAAATTTTGAGCTTGATTCATTTCTGAGTAGCGTTAAATTTCACTGGGTTTATAATCATATAAATGCAGAGCTCTCAAGGTGATCTAGTCCTTAATAGTTACTTGTGAATTTGGCCCAGACATTGCATTAGTTAACTGTACCATAAGGATGCTAATGAAGGGAAGGGTAAGTCGGTAATTCTTTGCTAGCCTAACTCCAATGAACTATGAAGGAATTTATTATGTTATAACTTGTTTGTTCTGAATAGCATGGTATATAGTGCAAAATAGTAAAAAGAACTTTAGGTTGGGTGGAGAAAGTTAAGATATATTTAGCCGTAGAGGTTATTTATAGATTTAAAAAAAATTAAAACACCAAAATACACATGCAAACCTGAACATAAGCAATGCAAAAGTAAAATTTCCAATATAGGGTCTCTCAAAAAGCAGTTTTTAAGTACTTTTAATGAAGGTAAGCTGTAAAAATGTAAGGATACTGAAAGAAAGGTCATGGACTGTTTGACAATTCTGGGTAATGAGAGGAAAGCTGCTGGAACAATAGAAATGGGAAAAGGTCCCTTCTGACTCACTCAGAAGATAGTTTTGACCTATTGACGCAACTCAAAAAATTCCTGCTGATCTTCCAGGGAACGAGGGACTTTGACTGAGGTACTGATGAACTGTTTAAAGGCTCATGAGCAGTGATGGGATGGAGTGGGAAGGCAGGGGACAGTTTTGAGTTGAAATATCAGTGTCCTGACATCCCAGACGCAAGATGTGTGAAAAGCAGTCAGCTTCACCATTTCACCTGAATGTCAAAAGCTGCAGCTTGTATGTGGTGAACATTAGCTGTGAAAAACAGCTGTTCAATATTTTTTTTAACTATGCTGCTTATTTTTAGTTCAATGCCTCTTTAAACCTGAACTGCTCCCTTATCACCATACCTCTGAGAAACCTGCCTTCTGGCAGAGCCCTTTGAAATTTGTTTTTTTGCCTGTAAGGTGGATGCTTAGCAGCAAGCCTATTTTCCTTCCTTTGCAACCTCTTCCCCTGAAAATACAAAAGGAAACTTCATCCAGATTTCCTGCTGTCCATGAAATCAGAGAGTTATCTGGCAGACTTGTGACTTCACTGTATTTTGCTCCCTTGTGTGAATAAAATACAGATTTGATTAAAATGGGAACTTGTGCTGCAAAGCTCTGTGCACTGACCATGTTTTGAGAGGGTGCTAAGGTGTGCTGTATTTCCGTGTGCAGTCTGCATGCTCTGTGTGTGTGCACCTCACACATGGACCTGGTGGTTGCAGCTTCACGTTGGGTGCAGGGGACTCAGCCTGCAAAGCAGGATGTCAGCATCTCTGTACTGACCAGGAAGTTAGGGGTGCAATCTGGTTGCCTAAATACTGGCATCTCGTGCTATTATAAACGTTTTTGGTGACGTCACTCCTTCTTTATCTGCTATTCTGGTATTTCACATGAAGTCCTCCATTATGTCAGCCAACCATACATTTTTGTTGCATAGTGCAAATGCCATTAGAACTGTATTTTAAGGAAGAAAATTGAACCCTAAATTAGGTTACTCACCCTGAAGCTGAATCCCACCGTTGCCAATCAATCATTATAGATTTCAGCCTCACATTCACATAACTTTTGAAGTAGAGGACAGTGTCTCACCTTAGAAAGGCGTCAATTTCTATTCAAACATTAGAAGGATTCTGTTCCTGTCTGTTTTATCTATGCTCAGTAAGCATTAGCACTCTGTCTATTACCTTCTCAATAGACATAAGTCCTTTCTAGTCCTGGCCAGGTTGCCCATCCTTATGGGTCTGTACATGCTGTGGGTTTGTGTTTGGACTCTCAGTCAGGTATTCTGAGTGAGAAAGTAATAGACAGAGTGCATGAGTATGAGAACAAGGCTCAAAATATATGTGATATGATTTTCTAGCTGTGAAAACTTTTTTTTTTTTTTTTTAATTATGCATAGTGTTAAACCTGCAAAGTAACACTGGTAATGACACAACTGTTTTTTGCATATTCTGCCTCAGGCTCTCTTGTGGTGCTAAGCATCCAAAAGCGCATGGAAGTGAATTATATGTTTGTGTGATTCCTGCCCACTGACCCTGCTCAAATGGATTGAATTAATGCAGTATTGGAACTTTAAATTTAAGCTCTTCTGAACATAGCTGGAGGTTCCTCTGCTCCAAAATCTTGTGGCTGAATAATATTTTTAGTCTTGATTCTCGATCTCTTTCCATAGTGTATGCAAGGCAGTTTATGTTTGAAGGCAAGGACAAGCTTGTTGTATCTTTATATTTTGATGATGACAAGTCAGCTCTTTACAGTATTTCTCTAGAGACTTTTTTTTGTACTAAACTAGGAAAGAAACAAAGAGACATTCAGTAATGGAAGCTTGAGTCTGAAACTAGCAGATGTTGTCAGTTTTTTGGCATAAGATGGTGAATATCGATAGATAAGAAAACATCATGGTGATTTGGACTCCAAAGGCATAAAACCCTTAAAAATATTCACAAGTCTTTTACAAAGATTTTAGCATATTATGAGAGCACTGTCAAATCAAATGCAAATTTAAGTCTAGCTAATTCCCTACCAGGCTAGCAAACCCCTCTGCTCTTTATTTCATTTTATTTCACATTGCTGGACTGGGCCTGAAACATAATTCTTAGCCAGAAAATACACTTAGAATATGGCTTCAGATCCAGAAACCACTTCCTTGGTACACGTAGGTAGTGCTGCTGTGAATGTTTACACTTTCCCATCCTGGGAAATAGTTTCTGTTGGCACCCCTCCAACCCAGGCCTGCCATTGCTGGGGAGGAACAGCAGTGTCCACAGCACTAGGGAGACCCATTGACCCTCAAAATCACAAAAATGCCTGAGCTCAGGAGCCCCCTGAGCCTCTGCAGCTCTCCTCCCGTTAGGCTCCCTTTCCAACACAGTTCCCTTATTGACAGAAAGCTGTCTTGCTGCAGGACCTGCCAGCTCCAGTGGCAGCAGGAACCTGTTTTGCAGATCTTATATTTTAGAGGGCTGCTGCTGCTGCTCTTCTTTGGAGAGCATTTCCATTATCTTTTTCATGCAGCTCCCACTTAATGAAAAATCTTCACAAACCACCAAAACACTTTTCCAGGGACAGTTTTGTAATGAAGTTGCAATTTGATTCTTCTTTGCCTTGAGATATCTGGTCTTTTCCTCTAAGATCATCAGGGCTTTTTTTTTTTTGTTTTTAATAGCAATCTCTCATAATGGAAAGAAATATTAGTTATTGTCTTTTATTATTTATTTTAATAGCACCAACATGTAGCCTTACCAGTAGACAGCAGCCATGCTAGGGTCATGAGAGGCACAGGAAAGATGGAGGCTGAAGCAAATATAAAGGAGACTTTTTAAAAACACCATGATTATTACATATTACATATTATTGGCCAATTTGTGGCTCATTATCTCCTGTCACTTTTAGATGATCATAATACATTCACTAATTGTCCTCAGTATCACCATAAAAAAAACGAGTTTCAGTTTCTTCAGGCACACACCATACTAACCTCCTGTGTCACCGAGATTCCAAGCAGAGCCAGTATTTCCCTTCACCTCTTTGTACATGCAGCCAGCAGCTCAGCACTTGAGCTGTGGTCCCAAATGCATGAGCCCTGTGGGTATTTTGTGCCAGTCAACAAGTGGGATTTAGAATGTTAACTACCACATGGGATAGAAGGCAAGAAGCAGTGCATAACTTCTTTTGCCTTAGCAAACGCATGTCCTCCTTCTGTAAAGGAAGGAATTTATTCCAGGAAAATAGTGATTAAAGTTTTTTTTCAATAGCTGAGAAGTGGGAATGTATGCCAGAGAGGGCTTGCACCTATAAATATAAATATATATATCTATCTAGAGATATACCCCACATATAATTATATGTAGGTATATGTATTTTATCTGGTGTGTATTGGGTGGATGGGTGAGTATATCTATTTGTATATGCACATACCAACCAATACTGGTCTCGAGGAATGACTGATTCTCTTTCTTTTTGACAGTAGTGTCTCAAAGTGATATATTGGGTGTCAGATCCCAGGACTGTCACCTGCCCTAGCAGATACATGAAGTCCCTTTGGACTCTCTTAGTCTGCAGAGTTTCTTTAACTTGATGGTGTTGAGGAGCCTCTGGATCAGATTGTAAGGATCCTGCACAACAGTCTTCTCTGTAAAAAACAACCCTTTTCCTCTGCAGTAACTTTCTTATTGCAATATTTACTGAACTCTTGGCAGTGTTGGTGGGGGAAACAGAGCCCCATCATCCTCTCTTCCCTATCACTTTTTAAATCGTCTCCTCCCAGCTGGAAGCAGATTTCTTTCTTTGCAGCAGCTTACAGTCTTTTAGGAGGATGGGGTCAACTAGTAAAGGGAGAATTTTGCTTAACCATATGGGGCTGAGGTGCTTCTCCATCCTGGGCACCAGCAGTAATGGGAAACAGAGCTGATGTCTGTGACAGGCAGCTCCTTTCTGAGGCATGAGCAGAAGAACGGCCTGAAAGGCACTGCCTAGACCTTGAAAATACCTGATTTTAACAAGGAACTCAGTGTGTGTGTTTGTATATAACTAAAACCAGGCCTTAATTGTGTGTCTTAGGCTTTTGAATAAAGCTCAGACATTCCCTGCCTGTAGAGGACCACACACAGGTACGGAGTCAGATGCATCCTGAGGCAGAGAAGATCTGCATGTGACTTTTTGCCATGCCATTGAGATAAATCAGTAGAGAAACCACTCCTGGTTTTCTTACTCCCCAGCCAAATTCAGGTGAGGAATGGCCTTAAAGAACAGAAGGTTCTAAGCAAGACTTAGGGTGCAATTCAAAATTTAAAAGAAACATAAAATTCTCAGCTGCCAATTAAAAAAATAACTTCCTGTCACTCCATCTCCAGTGCTTGTCTTAAAAGGGGAGCTATTCTATTTTAGGCCTCAGCTGCTAGGACCACTGCATAACTCTAATGTCCATATGGAAGTAAAAAGTCCATTGTACATTTAATTTCTTTTTTTAACACTTATATTCCTACCCCAAGGCCAGTTACCTGCACGAGTGCACAATCCTTCATTCAGGAAAAAGGGCTTAATTTTAATCATATAAACTAGCTAGCAGACTGTTAACTTGGGTTACTGGAGCTGAACTATTTCATGTTGAATTCCTCATTTTTTAAGTAGCAGCTTGTTGTCTTTCATGCATTCATCATCCATACCTTCTCTCCATCCTGCTCATTTCCTGCTCTGTCCTGGTTGTTACACATTATTTTACAGTAAAGCCTGTAACACACAAAATATCTGCTGCCCTTCCAAATTAAAGATTTCTCTGTAGCAGTACCTTAGCAATGGCAGAGATCCAGCATCCACCTTGTACTTGGATATCGTCTCCTTATTAAGTGAAGGATAAAGCAGAGTTTTAACAGACCGGTCAGCTCCTAATTTCCTATTGCCCAGCACCTTGCAAAGTGGGAATGAACTGGTCATTCGGACAAGTGACCACCCCTTTGTACCTCCTAATGAGTCAGAAGCACTGTAACCCATCACACAGTGGATTTCTCCCCACACTCATACTTGTAGTGTGTGAGCTGTTTGTAGCAGGCTCTAAATCATACTGTTGGTGCCCAATCAGTGTTTTGGCTTTGCAGGGTGGTTTGGCCCCCATCATTGCAGAGGTCTGAAAACATTTTGTTACAGAAAGGTGCAGGGAGTTGGAAGGAGGAAAATAATTTGGGGTAGAGAAAAAAATGCCTTCCGTAAATTACTTGCGCTACAGTGAATTCTTACACTGTTAAATGAAACATTAAGTTCTTACAGGTTGCCTTCTGTGACTATATAGGTTAAAAAAAAAATGCAAGGAAAGGTGTAAGGGAAGAGGGGTTGGTTTGTCCAAAATCAAGGGAACTGAAGAGTGGGGGATGCTGTGGGGGCTAGCTAACTAAACAGGTAGTTAAGATAGTCAAGCAGAGGAAAAGGGCTGCTGCATGGCAGGAAGGGATTGAGCTGCTCTTTCCATTGCTTTGGCAATAGGACAAGCTGTAATGGGCTTAAACTGAGGCAAAGGCTATTTAATTTAGGCTTTTGGGAAAGGAAGAGAAATGATCTCAAGCTAAGAAGAGGTAAATACAGACATCGCCAGCATGGGGGTTTGGAAGAAAAATATGACCTAGTATGGCTGCTTTTTATGATTACTTGGAGGCCACCAGGTATAGAAAAACAAGCACTGAGTGCAGCTGCCTAGTACTTACACTGTGGGGAAAAAGCAAAAAAGTGCCACAGCTGACTCCAGCAGGGCTGCTGCCTTTCTTTCACAGCAGCATTCACTTAATGGTATTTGTCTGTATACATTTGCCAATGGGCTTTGGTTGAAGGAATAAGGCTTTAACATAAAACACCTGCTACTCATGTGGAAGTTGCAAAAAAAGATTTTTTTCCCTCCTTAATTCTGCCTGATAGAAAAGGACAGCAACTGCTGAGAAAGAAGGAGATTTGACCACAACCCATGATGATATCTTGTCCCCTTTTCCAGACATTGCTAACTAGCCATAAACTGCAATAAATGAAGTTATGTCAGTCTGCCAAATAGATATATGCATTTCCATTACACGAGTGCACTTATTTAATGTAACCTCTGAAAAATGTCTTTAACTCATCACATTCCTCTTCAGGAAGAAAGAAGAATACTGCATTGAAAAAAATACCAAAAAACCCAAACCACCCCGAAATCATGGGGATAACACAAGCACCCACTTAAGGTGCTAAAGAAATCGGTTTTTCTCTCTCCACTCAGAAAAATGAAAATCAATTAACATTGACATTTCCAGACTGTAAGCCGTGCAAACTTAATTTCCAAGGTCTGGATTAAAACTAAAATTGTAGGAGACTGTACTGTCCTTACAAACCTTTGTAAGGTTACTGCTCCCACTATATTAGCTATGAAGGAAGTCTGAAAGACTTATATAGTTCTTTCTTGCATTTTTTTTCTGAGTAAAGCAACTCGGTGTCGAATTAATCATTACTTGAAGTTTTGTCCTAGTCAAGTGATACCTAACCCCACCTCCTGCAGCCACCAGGGAAAAGGGGAGAGCAGGAGGGTTCTGTTGGGTAGGATGGCTTTGGTGCCTGGGCACTGCATGGCTGGCTGTGGACTGGGATGCCTGGGGTATGCTGGAACAGCCCCATGAGAAGGGCTCTGTGCACCATTGCCTGTAGAACCCCAAAGCAGGTACTGCAAAGCTGTCCTGCCAGATAGGACTACAAACCTGTGCTAACCCTGCCTTCTGGGTGACAGGCTGTCCAGAAATGAAACGGAAAAACAAAACTCACAGAGAAATTCCTAAGATAATGGGACACACGTCACCCCGATAATATGAAAATCTTTGATTGAAACACAGAATACGTAAGAAATAAAAGTTTAGAGTGGAAATCACACCAGATCCAAGCATGTGAAACCCTTGAAAAAGAGTCCTATCTGTACTTCCTAGGATGTACTGAGTCAGTGTTTACTGGTTCTTGGTTGATAGCATCAAACACTGTGATTTTCAAAGCAGCCTAAGAGACTTCTGTGTTCAGCTTCCAAGGAAGGGGAAAAAGTAATCGCTCCAAACACCTAGAGCCAAGACAGAATCCCTGGGACTGAGCCATGTCCCATTTATCATGCTAGAGACACGTGTGAAGGCAGGGGGTGTGAGCGTGATCCCTGTGACAGCCAGCAGTGCAGCTGTTGTGAGAGGGGACCCATGGAAGAAGCAGCACACACTGGATGTTTCTGCATGGCAGGCTGGGGAGGGAGAACACGCGCCCACATCTGTGAGCGTGGGTACAGAGCTACAGAGCCATGCCAGGCAGGTTTTCTACCCAGAACCAAGGCGTGTCTGCAGACACGAGTTCAAGTCAGCACACCAGCATCAATGAGTTGTGTCAGGGATGTGGATGATGACCAGATTTCCTCTGACATTAGCTTTTAGCTGTAGCTGAAATCAATAAATCCCGGTTGTGGGCATCTCAGCTTTTATTACTGTCCAGTGAGGTGTGTAGGCTTAGTGTTAACATGTAAACACCTGGAAATTCATTTTCCTCTAATCAGCACTTTGTAGCATTCATTCAGCTAGAAGATAAAATAAAAACACAGAAGGAGGCATTTGTCTTCAACACAAAATCATACAAAAAGTCTTTTTTTATTAAATATACATTACTTACAGTTTAAGTCTTTATTCTGTACAACAGTAACCATAGAAAACAAAAGAAGCTAAGGCTAAATTTCTTCAATCCCTTAACAGGGTATTAAGACATGTTACACTGTCTACAAAACTGACTTAGACTGAGGCAACGTCCTGTGGAATTCTCTTTAGAAAACCAGATAGTGAAAGGGGAATAATCTAAATCTTCATTTTGCTTTTTACTGTAACTGAGAGACTCTTGCATTACCCTTGGACAAACCAGTTAAAAAAAGTTCTTTTTTTTTGCTTTGCTAATAAAATGAACAGAGTTCTGAGAGATATATTTAATACAATTTGAGTAGAACAAATTAAAATGAATGATGAAGGGCTCATCTGTAGAAAGAACCAATTTTTTTATTATTACAAATACTTAATCTCAGCTGCCATTTTGCTTTTTTTTTTTCTTTTCAGGTTGCCTTTATCCATTAAATCCCATAAAATCCTTCCTGTTGTTAGTGGGCAGGCTCCCAAGTTGGTTGACAAGACACCACCAGCAGACCAACCCTCCCCATACACACATTTTTTAGAAACTCCTGAAGATGACTTAAGCCATATCATGGGCTTTGTGGAGCTGAAGTTCATTGCCATATCCCAAATTTTATCCACATTTCTGCTAGAAGACAACATGATTTCAGTGAACGCAACTGTCATTGACAGCAGTAAGGGATGATGACTATAAGGTCCTGACTTGGATTCATGTATGTCAGCTCCAGTTTGCAGGAGATCATCAATGCAAGGCCAATATGAGGCTGAATTCATCTGTGATGTATCTACATCGACCTAAACAGGACTACAAACAGGTCTGAAGCTGGCTCTGTTTCTTTCACAAAGTGGGTTTCAAAGCAGGCCAGGTACGACAATGTTAAGGTTCTATCATTCAGATATAATGGTCTGTGTTACAGATTTCATTTGCAAAAATCACAGAGTAGAGATTTTTATGACTGGATGTATGAACAAAAGAATTGTACTTGTTTGCTCTCCTAAGCTCCTGAAACTTCAATTCTGCTGTGTTGTGAATGGGAAGTGAGGCTGCAACTGGCTGTATCTAAGCTTTACCTAAGAAACAATTGTTCTTCTTTTTTGACAACATGGGTGCTGCATTGGTAGCAATGACAAAACACATCAGAAAAGGGTGTGCCTAAAGGATGCGAGAAGGAGCTGTAAAGGGCATGCAAAAGTGAGTAAATAATTTCCCATGCAGAATTCGTTCCAAATGGACTCTATTTAGAGCTGTGGGACTGAAATTTGTGAAGAGAGGTATGACTTAGCATATAAAAAAGTAAGTGGCGTTGCAATGTGAACAACAGTCAGTAGTTTCGAAAAAAGCTGTCACAAGCATCCTAAATGAGGGAGGGGTGTGGAGTGGAAAGTCTCTAAGCAAACACCATTCTTTGGATCACCTGTTGTACCCAACATTTGATGAAATGTTATGATTGTTTGAGGGAAGCCACTCCAAATTCTCCTTTGGGTTATCTGGGAGAGTTCCAGCGATCTAACTGGAGAGATTAGGATCTGGTATCAGCTAGAGCTTTGAAATCCTCTCCCATGTTCGAAGCACTCTCTGGTACTTTACAGATCATCAGGACAATTAAGACTATGTTTTGGCAGACTAAGTAGCAATTCATTCCATGGCAAAAACCAACCACTAAAAACACCTGAAAGTCTCGTATCCACCATGTGTGGCTTCAAACAGTGTAAGTTTTCTGAGAGTTTTGCCTCCTTCACTGCCCCATCACAATTGTAGTTTGAAGTGTTAATGTCCTCTTTTCCCCTTAGAGGTCACCACCTCCAGGTGACTACATCTCCACGATGGAGTGCAGTCTCCCCTCTGGTTGAACACCCAGCTGACATGTTGGTTTCTGTGACTGCCTTGAGAAAAATCATAATCTTAATCTGAGTTGTAAAACAAGCTCCTCTGACTCCTACCAGCAATTTGATAGCTCCACATGTTAAAGAAGAAGGAAGGGTGAAGAACACAGAGGTGAACTAGGTATGGAGTGACACTGTCAACACAAACTGTTGCCTTAATTCTTCCTTAGCTCGGCTTGTAGACTCAGCACATTACAAACAACAAACAACGAGCTTACGAATTACAAGAGTTCACCAGAAAGTGTGCTTTTTTTTCCCAATTTTTGTTTTTGTCAATTAGTGCAAAAGATCACAAAAATAAGTACCAATACACTGAAATATTCAAATTCTCTATATGCATGTCCTGAAATAAGCAATCAAAGAAAAGGCTACTTCAGACCCAAAAGAAGAATGTGTTTAGAAGTTTCATGTACAAAAATAGCAAGGAGGAGGGGGCCGCCCACACTGAAAGAGGACGTGAAGAACTTTCCACTGGGAAAGAAAGTGCAGCAAAGTGCAGAACCCAAGAAAACAAATCATGCTTTGAAGCTGTCATAGTAACCTATGAAGAAAACTCCCAAAACCTTCAAGGGCATGATGCAACTCCAACTGTAGTCAAGCAAGAGTCCTCCAAACCTCTAAAGACTCTGGATAAGGCCCTTGGTTTGGCAGGGATGTAACTATATCACTTGGTTTGTTTGAAAAGTAGGCATTTAAAAATTGCATGAAAGCTTTGAAACAGCACTCACAAGGTCTCAAACTTTGCTCAAGTCTTTTACAAAGTGTTGCTTTCTGAAAAATAAAACACAAAAAAACCTACTTTGTGTCTGTGAAAAACTGGTAGTGCAGAAGAATACTTGAAATTGGACTTGTTTAGGGTAAACTTTTGTAGGTGAGTGCAACAGATGACAATGGCATGAGGAGATGGACCACAAAGAGGTCAAGTTCTGCCTCCACTACACTCCTGTTAATTTGAGGTGGAGGATGCACGTCAACTGATTGGCTTACACTGATGAGAAAGAAGGTTTATTTTGTTCGGATTAGGGGATTTATTTTTTCAGGGATTCATCTCATTGAGAACTGAGGGGTTCTGGCACTTATTATAGTTTGAAAAGCCAGCAAGTATCTGACATAGCTACTTGGGGTTAACAAATGCAAGATATGAGAGCCAGGAGACTCAGATCCTTACTGGAGCTGCAGAGATACCCCAGTATCGTCTCAAATGGCACCATACATGTAGAGAGGCATCTGGGGGGGCTGTTAGCTTTAGATTTGGAAATGTGTGGATCGGGCTTCACATATGCTATCTGCCAAAGCTCCCAGGTGAGGCAAAAAATGGATATTGGATCAAGAATAGACTGAAAGCAGAATTATCCACTTCCAATCCCCACAGATTCCTGCAGATTGTCACTGACTCAAAGTGGTACTTTGAAATTCGATCTTCATGTATTTGGCTACAAGGAGATGTATGCATTTACGAGGCAAAGATAATTTAGTGTAATTTTAGATGCAAGGTGTCCTTCCTTGACCCCAGCTGTCACCTCAGGAAAAAAAAAAGTCACTTGTAATACCTGTGCAGCAGATGTGTCTGCTGGATCTGGAAAACTACTGTAAAATTCCAATTCACAGGCAAATTCTGCTCGAATTAACTTATCTATCACCAGGAGACTACCTTCTCTCTATAATCAATGGAGAACAAGAGGCATCTCTAGTGATTAATTTAATCTGACAGGGTGGTTGAGACATTTTCCCTGTCCTCACCAACCACTGGGTTGGACAGGACAGGATGACAATTGTAAAACAGGCAGTCGGTAAAACCAAATGCAAAATGAAACAAATCCAAAAGACTCAGATAAAAGCAATATCCAAGTGCTTCACAGGTCTTGGACTCAATCTTATCTTGAGCAAAATCAATAACCGACTTCATTAGGAAAAGATTCATAACCCCTCACCATAGTGAAACAATATGATATATTGATTGCTCCTCACCCAATACGTGAAATATGTGATAAGCTAAATGCTAATATCGTCAAAGATCTCATTAAAATAAGGGTTTGGCTTACACTGTAAAAATTGAGCAATTGACAAATAGGATGAGTTAAGTCCAGCTAGGTCAGGTTAAAACAAAGCTGAGAGAAAGCATCTTGTTTTTTTAATCTGGCTATAATTTTAACTTAAATATCAGGGGCATCTCACAACTGAACACAATCCGATAACAACACAATTCTATATGTCTACTTTTAACAGTCGTATTTACCCAGGTGGGAATTCTGCCTTAGCCCATATGAGTTAAAAGTATGTCTTTTATTTGGCTTTTCTCACTGCAGACATAGCCTAAGTGCTGAGCCACGGCAAGAACAAGAAAAAATAAAAACAGTGTACATGTTAAAAATTGACCAAAACACTCACAGTGTCTTGTCTCTAGTAAGTGAATAAGGACAGATGAAATACTAACTGCCAATTACATAGATAACTAACTTAGGACCAAAATTTTATTTCCAAAAGAGAAATGGGACTCAATTTTCAAAGGTATTTAAATGTCCTGTAGTATATTAGAACATTTCACAGCAAGGCAGATGCAGAAATTCAAGTGAAATTAATTTGAGTTAAATGTTCATTTTGTTTAGTCACTTAAGCATTGATCCACATCCTCAAGAGACAAATTTCCTTGTAAAGCCTATCCTTCACCCAGCTGGCAGCCTATGTCACACTGAAAGTTAGCTGGATTTAGCTTTCTGACATCCAGCCTTCCTTTGTTTTCTGTAGCCAGGCATCAGGATTCACAGAGAGTCCTTCTGGGCATCCAGCTCAGACTGCATGACTAAATGTCTTTACAAGCACGGCTATTATCGTTCAAGTCCTTTCTGGAAAACAGGAATTTGCAGTGCCTAAATCCCTATCTAAGATGCTGTATGATTTCACAGTCTAAAATTCCCTACCTAGCAATAATAATTTTCAGAGGTTACATATGACATCACCAAGAGAAAAAAAGAGACTTAGTATCCTTCTACCAGTCTCTTACTTTTATTATGAAACTCATCTTGGGGAAGGGAAGAAAACCCAAACAATGCCTCCAAACAACTCTTCGACAGTCTCAGGTTTTCCATGGAAATGAAACCTTAAATTTTATGCATAAAAATTATTATCCCCTGGGTTTACTGAAAATTATTATCTAGGATGATAGCTAAAAGAAAAAGGGAGAACACCCCATTTAAAGAGAAACATTAACAAAAATAGCAGAAATGCTTTTAAGTAGATGGGAAAAAAGTTCTCATTTGAACTAAGGAAAATTAAAGCCATTTTAGCACTAGTAGATTTTTTCAAAACTGTATTTCTTTTCTTTTGTAAAAAAAAAAAAATTAAATGCCAGTCAAAAGTGGTACTGAAGAAAATCTGATTATGCCCTCACTAAAGAAAGAACAAAACAACTTGAAAAACAAAAAGGAGTTCATATTTAGACTACTTCATTTAGTATATTTGAGCTATCATTTATAAGAATAATTTTGACATCCTGATGTGAAGTCCATACAAATGTGCCCATTTGTTCAGCCCTGTAGCACAAAAATCTTCCCATCTCAGTACATCCACAGCTATAGATGCACATCTCTCTATACTCTTGCATGCATTCATGGGCAGTTCTTTCTTTTTACAGACACACCCCAACCTAGCTAAATTTTCAGTTTTACCTCCCTATTCCACTCTTCATATAGCCAATTAAGCACATTAGCACATCAGTGATGTCTCATACAGAGGCCATTTCAGAAAAGATAACTCAAACATGGGTAGAGGGGCCCAAGAACTCTCCTATTCCCCCACTTCTGCCATGCCAAACAAAGCAGCTTGATCTGGAGGAAGGAAAGAGAAAGGATAATTGCTTTGCCAGGATTTTACTGCTGAAGAGAAAGCAACGTGAAGAGAACCCAGCTACTGAGTCTGTCATTCCAACACTCACCATGCAGAAACGATGTCAAGTAATCGTGTCATCCAAACAGCCAGAGTGTGGCAAAAGGGCTGCAGTTGACCATGGCTAAGGAAGAATGGCACCAAACGGTAAGTTTCAATATAGACAGCTTTATAAAATTGCTCAGTGAGGAGTTTGGGTTATAGGGCTGGCCTCATATTCCTCTTGATGTAAGAATGATGTCATTCCAAGACTGCTTTCTCATCATTGAATGCTCCAAAAGAAGAGCTAAAGAATCACTGTATCCAAATGGCCATTTACTGATTTATTCTCCCTTGTCTGCTCTCTCCTCCCATAAAAAAGCCCTCAAACAAATAAACATCTACATACCTTTGCAATGGACTGCCTAGAAAAACAGCACCTGTTGCATGTGTAAGTTCATCTCTAGTTTGCTGTGGGTTATTACCTCATACTGGGATTAATTTTTAATCTATGCAAAAAGGACCACCATGTGGAAACCCCAGGATGACTGCACAGGGTGTAGGGCAAAGAAGGAGATTTAGCTGCACAATCAATTGACTTGAATTAATTCTTATCAAGAGTACTGCGATGAATAAGAATTTTTTCCCCCTTAACTCTAGGCTTAATTCCACCACCAGCAAATTCTACATGCTCTTTAGAAGCCCTGCAAAGGCAGATGTCACACGGACACAACAGGGTGTTCAAAACCTCATGTGCTGGGACTCCTTAATTTCTTACCCTTAGGACGTCTTTGATTGAAAAGGAGGTTTTTCATCTTCACATTGTAACCATGCAGCACAAGTAAAATGGGCAGAATTTGATCGTTCAGTAGTGTTCTCAATCAGGAAAGGACAGAAGACTTTAGAAAAAAGGAGAGAAACTTAATTTGGAGTATTTGGGATCTCTTTGTTTCCCTGATGTTCTCCCTTGTAAAGAAGGTTTATCAAATATTCATCTTTTTAGACATGACATCAGACCTCTCTCTAGCTTTGGGGAAGTTACTCCAATTTCTACAAACAGGAAATACCAATCAATCTTTCATGCAGTTTTGGGAGGTTTTTTTGAGAAGCAGGATTTATTTTTTCTTTTTTAGAAGAGCTAGCAGAAAGTGTGAGTCATGTTTAAGATTAAACTATTTTGGTTTTTTTCTCATCTATGTAATTTTTCTTTTCCACAGCGGCAACAGCGTTTAACCTCAATGCGTGATAATCCTCCATGTGGCATGAACAGGCATATGCTGCATTTCTAAAATTTCAGACAAGTATAGAGCACCTAAGTCCTAGCAGCTTCCTAAACCCCTTGGAGATTCAAGCTACTATTTTCCATGCTTCAGCTAGGGTTATACTAGAGTATGTTGGGTCTACATAGCCAGCCTTATGAGATGGAGGTGAAAGAGGTGCATGGGAATGATATTTATTGTCGATGCATACATTGTTGGAAAAGTACTGAGAAGCCTAAAAGTTACAGTAAAAGGACAGGAGGTTGGGGGAAGGAGCTTAATGAGGACAGTTTTATTTTCCTTTATGTCATACCAGCTTTTCAACTGGTACAAATTAATTTAACAATAATTAATAACATTTGAGAATTTGGCTGGTTCTTTATGATTATTGTAAATGAGCCCATGAAATAAATCAGGTGTTTTGGTCTCATTCTTTCCCTCTATCCTGTCCCAGTATCTGCAGAGCTATGTGTTCAACTACTTTACCTGTACTTTACATAGTCCAGCTCTAGTGTAAAAGCAATGACTTAAATGACTCCAGAGGAAAAAAAAA
Organism: Monarcha castaneiventris obscurior; assembly: GCA_026261815.1. Classification (NCBI taxonomy): domain Eukaryota; kingdom Metazoa; phylum Chordata; class Aves; order Passeriformes; family Monarchidae; genus Monarcha; species Monarcha castaneiventris. The sequence continues at coordinate 9,227,392 of JAMPIT010000467.1, forward strand.
CAAACCAACAAATAATTGTAGGGACTTTGAAACATCCAAGAACTGACAGCAGAAACCAGGTGTGCATGTGGATCTTATTTTGTGTGGGATGGGATTACAGGTCTCTTGAGCTGCAGAAGTAAACTGTGATTGCCAGGTTCTTGTGCAGAGAATGAGGCACTGTGATTGTTCTCAGTGTTTCCTGTGCAGGGCGGTCTTTTCCAAATGAAAAAGAAGCTAGCAAAAAATGAGCGTTAAAAAAAAAATCAAAAAGAAAAAAGGAAGGGAGAAAGGAATAAAGAAAGGAAGTTTAGGGGAGTAAGAAGAAATTGCATTGTCCATCAGATAAAATATTCCCGTTTGCACTCGCTCACTGTGTTTTGCAAGTCAATGTCAGCTTTAAAGGAGCTCTCAAGGTTTTCTGGGTATTCCTTCTCCTTTTTCTGGCTATTTCGATGTGCTTGTTTGTGTTGATAGAGGAATCTGCTCATGATGGCAATTATGCAAAAGATGATGAATATCACAACTGCTATTACACCTGTAAAGGGGTAAAAAAAGGACAGAAAGAGTGAAAACCAATACAAAAGGCAAAAATGCATTACCAATGCACAGCAGCTAATTGGTACGACACATCAGTTCATCTCAGTCCACACGGAAACTTATGCTACATCCTCCGTGATAGTTTTTATTTCTGTTTTGTCACCTTGAGGGCACTTAAAGTAGCAAGTATTGATATAATTGACATAATTTCTGTCAAATTCTGCCTTCACTGGAAACAAAGTTCAGTGTGTTTGCTTTTAAAACACTAGATCTGTATGCTCATACAAATTCCTGCTCTGTCATATTTTCTTCTGTGTTATCTCTGGGAACCTTGCATGAGCCTTGTACACTTTGGTTTACAGCTTCTAGATATTATCAAAGGCAGCTCACTACAGGGCATCCTACAGAATAAACAGATAACTTGGCTTCTAGGCTGTTAAAGGAAAATTAAAACCATACGTGAAATTATGAGGACAATGTTCTCCAGTATATAAATACTTCCATATGATCTCATGAATTCCACTATACCACCAGATTACAAAGAGAGAGCTCAGGAAATACAGGACACATGAATAGTCTGCAAAGTATTCACCAGGGCGGTGCATAAAACAATTACCAGTTAGCTGGGTCTCAGAATGCAGACTCACATGGAACCAGAGAACAGGTGGAACCTCTGGGGATCATCTTGTCTATATCCCCTGCTCAAGCAGGCAGACAGAAGGAGTTTGGTAATATTTTAGAAGACTAAGGTTCCTGATGATCCATGTGTCACCACAATAATCCACAATGCAGTTGCCTACCTAGGTAGCTTGACACAGATACATGCTAATAAATAGAGCAGATACCAGACCTGCATCAGATTACAAAAAACCCCTTGGACTAGATTTCATGGAGGCCAAATTCAAAATCTCCTAGACGTTTGCCTTGACAGAACTATTTTTCAACTGTAGTCTTTAAGAAGGGAAGTTACCTCCAATCACAGCTGAATCGCTTCTGACTGCATTGGTGAGAGGTTCTCTTTCATCTGTCTTCCCAAAAGGATCTGCAGTAGGTTAAACAAAAGAGAACTTATTTTCTGTATCAACTGTTCATTTCTCTGTGGCTTAGACAGAAGTGTCCTCTTCCTCTCATGAATTCTAATCTGTTTTCAAAAGATGTGATTTGGGGGATTGGAGAACTGAACCAGAAGGGTCTGAAAAATAAAGTGAGTTTGTAGAACAATTTTCTTCTACACCTTCAGGAGCAAATTCTATTAAGGGTATATTTAAAAGGAAACAGAAAGGCTCACACTAATATTTGAAAGTGTTGTTTCAGTTCATCAGAAGAATCAGAGACACATTTCAACTGAACAGCCTGTTGGGAGCTTCTCTCAGTCAGAGACATATTATTATCTTTTTTGTTGTTACCTAAGAAACGATATCAGAAAGAAGCCAAAGGAAAGGGTTGCTAGGCAGATTTAGACCTGACCTATGTTTGTAGCTGAGATATATAGTGAATTGCATCCCACGAAGAGAAGCAGTCTCTGCTTGGGACAGCTTCTTGGAAGAGATGTTTTTATCTCCATTACAGAAATGCAGTGGTCAAATTGGATCCAAAACAGAGAGGGATCAGAAATTAACTCATATTAAAGGCTCCTTGATGTTTGAGCTCTCTTGTATTCTGTCCTCAAATGACTATTGCAGAAACACTGAGTCAAATGCTGTTTCGAATTCAGATCCAAATCTGAGAGGTCAAGGCCTTCCTGACGTCAGTGGAGTTACAGCAGTGGACTTAATTTTCAGTCCAGCACGAGTCAGAAAATGCCATGTTTTCTACTGCTAGCTGAATCTAGCTTTTTTGCACCTTCACATTTTTCTTTTTTCTTCAGCTTACCCTCTCCTTTAAAAGGATTCATATTTGTGTGTCTGGACTTTACAAGCCTCCAGGCTACCATACAGAGAATTTAGGTAGGGAGGGGGTCAGGGATCACTGTCTCTGCTATGTATCATGTAATGCTCTGACAAACTGATGTTCCTGATGCAAGAGGTGGAAGCCCGACTGAGAAATTTGGTGTTGCAAGTTTTATTGTAATTGAACATCCTTGCCTTAGTAACTCAGTCAGCCCCATTTTGGCCTGCCATTGCTGAAGAAGATCTTTTTATTGAAACAAGCAACAATTTCATGTTTGTGCATCAAGACACCCTGAATTGTAATGATGGTGGGTTTGGACTACTGAGGTTTTAAAGGGGACACTTTTTCCTTATTATCTACATCACTGATACCAGCCCCAAAGAGATGTAAAGACAAGAGCCTCAAAGGGGCTTCGATGTTTTAAGAAATGCAACTCTACTTGCAAGTTTTAGGGGTGGAAGGATTTCTGTTCAGTCACACCCATACTGAAAAGATTCAGTCCCTTGACTGAGTTACAGGCACAAAAGGCACTTCTGGGGCCAGCTGAACACCTCTAATACACCCATTTCCACATGATTGGTAATCACCAGTCACAGATTTGAACCCTCAGCCCAAGACCTATTTACAAGAGCATCCTTGCCTGGTTATTGTGTGCACAGAGTGACATTGCCAAGAAACAAATAGTCATGGCAATGCTTCATCTCCTCTACATTTGTGGGACTCGAATGGGAATAAAAATTTGTTTTTACACACAAATATAGAATACATCATAGAAGAGGTTAGGTTGGAAAGGAAATCTGGGGATTATTTAGCCTAATCTCAGGCCTCTGAGTGTAAGCTCAAAACAGGACCAAATTCAAAACTAGATCACAGTTGGTAATAATTTTGTACATCATGAGTAGATTTATGTCACTTCATTTTTCAGTATATGAGAGTTATTTATATAAATCAAAACTAGTAATTTCAGGGGGTTTTTTTATTTAGCCAAAGAGGAGACGAACCTACAATTATTTTATACCTTAAGATGGCTGTCAAAGATTGACAGTGTGACTCACCTATTTCTTTCCACAAACTAGAAGAGGAGAGCAATCATTATTTTAGACTCAAGATGAGCTAACTTTCTGGATAATGGAAGTTTGGTGAGATTTTTTTTTACCCCATCCCTCACCTGACACCAGTGAATTCAGTGACAATTAAAAATTTACATCTGTTGTAGAACAGTCCTCCAGTACTAGAGAAAAAAATTGCAGCTGGTATCCAATGCATGGTACTAGTCAAAAAGTAATGAAAAATTATTAACTATTAATAATTATATGAAAAAGCATGAAATTAAATTTCTACCTTAAAAATTATATACGATGTTACTTGTGCCTAAAAGATTATTTAGGAATTGACACTTAATGCAACCAGCACTCCACTATTTTTTGGTTACTGGAATATAAGCACTGAGAAGAAACTAGAACAAATGTTAAAGATCAGTTTGAGAATGAAGGCCAACAGCCACAAGCCCCAAGAATTATGTTTTTGCCTGAGGAATAAAATCAGGATACAAGGAGAGGAGGGTTTGTTACAGTGCAGCAGATGGGCTGTAATAGCAGAGCCATCTCCAGTGGGAGCACACTAAACTCTGAAGCCAAGGAAAAGCAATACTGGGTCTCATATGAGATCTTAACAGGACATCCTCCTCCTTTTAGATAAAACTGATCCCATTACAGCTCGATTCACTGAGGCTGGAAGTCCTGCTAAGGTCACAAGGCCCCCCTAGAAATCATCTAGTCCAAACCCCTATTCAATCCAAGTTATTCTAGCAAGTTTTTCAGAGCTGTATCCATCTGGGTTTTGAATATGTCCAAGGATGAAGACTTTACAACCTCTCTGGGCCTCATGCCACTCTTCTCCCCATGTCTGTATCGTGTGGGATTCCTCCAAGCAGGTCCATGAGAAAGTCAAAAGTTGCAGTCATGCATTTCTGCCTTTTTTCCTTCCTCTGAGGATCCTCAACTTTATCATCTCATAGTCGCTACAGCCAAGGCTGTCCTGGCACATCCCAAGCCAGTTAGAGCTTGTTTGGAAATACCAGGTCCAGCACAATTAGCACAGTGAGACAGGGACTTCACTGTTTAAGGTGCCTTTCAGAAGCAAATCTTTTCTGTGTAGTTCTGAACTTATGAAAGCATTTGACATTTTTTACTTTAAATTCTTGAAGACCTGCTCTCAGCTGAAGAGGACAGGCAGCTCAAGACTCCACCTTTCATGCAGCTGAATCTCCTCTGTAATTTTTACAGTATTGTAATATTAAGAAAAAATATCATAGGAAAAGTCCACTATCTCTATACCATCAATATAGAGTTCAGAATAACAAAATCTTTACATGTGCCTCAGCAAGGAAGAAGGTGATCTGCAGATCTTTGTTAAATATCAAAACCACAGTAAGTCACCTCTCATTTCGTGTTTCCTAATCAGAAGAAGTATGTTCAGATAACTGTGTGAATTGATTTTATTCCCTATCTGTCTGCAAGGAAAATTTTTTGAATACAAGTACTCCTTTCTGAAGGAAACAGCTTCAATTGTTTTCAAGTTACAAATATAGAAAGCTTTTTTCACACATTTAAAGAGTTTTCCTAGTGGGCTTTTTTGTTGTATCTGTACATTAGAATATCGACGCAGACATGTACAGCCTCCTTTGAAGCTCTATTTTTCTTCTCAGACACTCAATAATGAGAAATTTGGAAGTGATGAATTGAGATACAGGCACTAAGTCTGAAAGTTAATCCTTGACTCTGTTTTCTTTTTATTTCTTAAAATGTGTCCTTTCCATGTATAAATGTAATGCTCAAGTACATCTATAGAAATTATAATTTGCTACAAATTGGAATTTTTTCTTTAACAAGAATCAACCGCCCAGTGCTCTTACTTTAGCATATAAAGACATGAAGTCTTCAGAATTCACTTGTTCTAAAGACCTTATTCAGGCTTTAATCAAATCCAGTGTGAATAGTGAGACTTGAATGTCAGATAATTCATCACATTGAGAGGAAATCATATTTTAGAGCACAGAGCGGCAAAGACAGGCGAGAGTTTTTATAATAATTTTGCATTTCTGATGCAACAGTGCTTAACCTTGACAATAGACTGCAACTGATTGTATGCTTTAAATATTTAAGTTCAAATGCTACACTCTGCTCTGTGTTCTCTCCTGAAGTTCTCAGCCTCAGGTTTTACTGCTTTCTAAACTCCTTAGAAAAATTAGATCATTGAGGTGACAGATCACAGGGCAAAGAGTTCATATTTTCAGTATCACTGCCCATTCAGGACTCAATAAGACACATTTCTCTGTGCGTCAGAGCAGATACCTCAGACAACTCCAGGCAGGGAGAAGGAAGTGGGGGGCTGGGGAGGAGCACACGCACACTGGCAGCCACTCTCCAGAGTAATCAGCAGCCTTTTTCCCTATGCGGAATGCTAATAGCATCATTTGTTTTCTGCTGAATATCTTAGGCAGAAGCTGCAGGAAATGGCGATTTGATGCAAGTACAAATGTCAAAGGAATTGTATTATGATCTAAACCAGAATTTTATTAGTTATAAAAAAGGAGAAAGTAGCTCTATAGGTCAAGGGGCAAAAAACCAGCCCTTAATTTCTACCCCTTTCTGGTCATTAAGAATTCTGCCACATCCACTGGTGACTAAAGCAGCAACTTGATTGTCCCTGTTCATGGTGACAACACTTCCAGCTGCTCTGTTTCCTTCTCTGCATACAAATTCATGTATGCAAAATACTTCAGATTCCCAGAGGACAGCTTCAGGATGGCAAAAGATATACAAACGACTGGGATCATCTTGCTGGTACGGCTCAAGTAGTGCTCCCTCTCTTTAGCCTAAGAGAATGAAGTACAAGCATTCAGTGGAAGTCACACACGTGCCAAGGGGTTTGTACAAGAGTTTTTGCTCATTTCTGTTAGGGTGGGAACAAATTTGACTTGTTTTTTGTATGACTTGTAGTGCTTCATCACCACTGGGATGTGGAATCTGTGTAAACGCTTATGTTCTCCTTTGAGATTTGCAACACCAGAGTTACCTGAAGTGGACAGGAATGACAAATCGGGTACATAACCAAACTTTCAATGCTTTTCCACTACAGCTCTGGGACTTTTTTGTTTGCTCTAGGCATGATTTAGGCGATCCAGGAACTTAGTCTGAAAACACTGTTTCAGAACAGTGACTTTTAAAGAGGCCTTGACTAATCCTGATGCTCATCCTCAACACTTAATTCTAAGAGACAAGGCAACTTCCCAGTTCCACTACTCATACTGTCACAATCCCATTACAGCAAAAAGGAAGGAAAGATCTCTACAGTATCCTTTAAACTCCCAACCCCCTCCTGGCAGGACGTACCTGATGAGGAATATATTGTGGTGGCTGTGTTCACATCAGCTTCCATTATGGATGCACAGCTGGATTCAGTCAAGGAACCTTTGACAGTCACGGGAGCAATGCTGGGATGGCGTAAGGCAGCTTTGAGGGGAGCGATCTGGTTGTACTGAACAGAGGACAGGCAGCCCGTGAAACCATAGGCATTTGCCTTTGAGACTTCAGGGTCCAGGGACAAAGTGTCTGCAGTAAAACAGAAAAACACTCTGGCAATTGACTGTTTTAGGAAGGCGTTAAGAAAATGAATCCTATTTTGCCTTACCCATCCCTTTTACAACTATTATCCAATTTCAACTGTTCAAGTTCTCCTTCAGCAGCTACAACTTTTCCCTGGCCTGACCCATGAGGTTCCCAATCCTAGTCCTTCCTCTATAATGCTACTTACCTTGAATTAAGTTGTCTGGGACATAAAAACCTGCACTGCACTTTTTTCCTCATCCATTTTCTCCACTCTCTGGACAATATCTAGCACATCACATCACCACTTCCACAACAAAAAAATTAGTTCCAAAAGTTTTAATATCAAAGATTGTTTAGGAAAGTCAGGGAAGGACACTGAAGCCATCTTCTATTTTCTTCAAATTCACATTTATTTACTTTCCAGAAATTGAAATTCATGCTGCTCAGAGGTCTCAAACATGATGTGCTTTATATCTAGGTCAATCAAACAAGAAAGAAAACCTACAAATGCACACAGATACAGTATCAAAACTTATTCGAAGTCTTAAAAAATATCTGCTAATGAAAAAAAAAAAAAAAACAACCCAATCTTCTAGCATGGAAAGCTTTTGGAATACTTCCAATGACATTGGGAAATAAGGATTCCTTGGTTTTCAAGTTTGTTTTTCAAATCTTGAAAGAATATGATACTAAGTTTTAAAATAAGGTCCCATTTTTCCACTGTTATTCAAACACTACAATTTTACAAGTGGTCAGGACTTAGGAAAAAAAAAAATCCAACCTTCTCTCAAAGCTGACATTGCTACTTTAATTATATAAACTTATTTTTTGTATAAGAAAATACAAACAAATGTCAAAGCCAGCTCAAATCATGCATTATTTTTGTGCTCAAGATCTGTGACTGTTATGCCATACAGCCAGAGGGAATTAGCTGAGAAAGATTTCTAATTATGTTTGTCTTTGTGGAAGTGTAACACAGTAGAGTTTGGCTGTTTCTCAGCAAAGCAAGGTACAGTATGAGCTTGCTCTCCCAGGGCTCTTACAGCAGAAATGCTCAGTTTGCAGAGCTGTCAGGGGCACAGACTCTGGGCTGCAAGATGGGAAGGGAAACAGTGAGGCTTTGCCACTGGAAAACCTGCAATCTTGCAGAAGTTCACATTTGCTCTTCTGAAAGTGTGTAGGAATTGACAGCATTCAGGTTTTTAATGAACTTTTGGCTGAGATGTTACAGAACAGACAAAGAATTGCTTCCAAGTTCCTCCAAGAAAGTTTACATACACTAAAAGACTGATTTACGGTATTTGCCATCTTTGTTGAATTTATAAAACCCTTTGTAAACATTCCTACTCACAGGCTTTATTGTTTTCTTAGCTCTGACACAAAAGGTGAATTTGTTGGTATCTCTTATACACCAGGCAATCTAAGTTGCTCTGTTTTGCCCCAGTGTGCACAAGGTAAAGCCCAAGAAATAATGAGTTCATTTTTCATGGTACAGTAGTTTGAAAAGTCTAAGATTGAGCACTTTTGCAGGCATTTTTAAAAGTTACATTAAGGGCCAGTTCTGTGAGTCTTTCGTCAAAGTAAGCTTTGCATGAATGACAACTCAGAGATTTGTTGTTGGAAGACTTTGAAATTTGGAAAAAAAAAAAAAAAGAAATCAAAAGAATAAAACAAAACCAACCTCGGAGTCCTCTGGTAAAAATTCCACATGCACAGATAGAGTTTGCTTTATCATAGAGCTTTAGGTGTGTGCCTAATGTCTGTCAGAAAGAAGGGCTTTCACTGTTCTCAACAAGAAAGCTGCACAACTTGGATGTGAACGACTTGTGCTGCCCTCTGAATTCTTGAGAGGATAATGTAAATCTGTGATTATGACACGGTTAGCTCTGTGAAAGGCTTATTAAAGGACACTCTGTCCTCTGGAGTTTTTGCATCACAATAAAATGTTTTTCCAAAAGGTGTTTTCACTGCATGACACAGCGCTCAGTGAGAGAAGCAACTCGGTGAAGTTCTGCGGTCTGTGCTGCAGCCAAGGTCATGAGAAACTTGAGTGGCCTTCCTCTGACCTGGCAATGCTGTGAATCTTTCCACGCATTTCACTGGCCTGGAAAAACACACTAAATTGCTCTTACTGGCTTGGTTTGATCTTCTGACATTTTAGCATTACATTTCTCTTTCCAGTACTAGAGAATGAGTTACTTTGGCTAATTTCTACACAGAGAATAAGAAGGCAATCTTTTCCAGCTTTTAGTAATTAAACTACTCATTCTCCACAAATTAAGTTTACCCCTACATGTAGGAAGTAATTTTTAAGCTTTATCTGCTGAGTTGTGCATAAGTTGGCCAGGCTTCTTGTTGGGTCCTGCAGTTGATCCCTGGAAGCTGTCTGCAATGTCACAGCTCAGCAAACTTTATCTTTGTTTTCCATGTATTTGCAATGGCTTTCCATGATAATGAGGATTAAATCTAATGTGTGGTTGTATTTTTTAAATTTTATGGATTGTATCAACATAACTTATGTGCTGATTTGTTCCTATTCACAAAATCAGACATTCTGTTTCACTGCTGTTTCATTATACACCTCTGCCACATACAACACACTTGTTTTAGGATCTTAAATAAAGCAATTTTAGGCCTTCATATCTCAGTAATGGGAAACTAATTTTCATCATGAATAGAATTCCATGAGAATTCTCTAGGACCAAGCATTAATCTGCTCAGTAATGAAACAGCAAATTGACATTGTATATGATAACAAGTAGGACAGGTAACTGGAATCAAAGAGAAATCAAAAGTGTTATTTTTGTGCAGGGAGAGTGGGTAAAATACCCTTTTTCTAAAGGTTTCATTGTGTAAAACAGGACCATAAACATTATTCAATATATTTTTGTTCTTTCTTTATAAATATTAATTTCACGTCATTCAGAAACTTAAACCTGAGCCCAAAGTTTACTTGTGTGCTCACTTACATCCAGGAAGGACCATTACAAATTTCCTTAACTGAAATATTTTTTAACATCAGGAAAAGCAGACATAGCCTGTTTTAAAAGTCTATGTCCTAATTAATTAATTAATCTAAGTGACTCACAGGTGGAAGCACAAATGGGAATTTGTAGGCTGAAGCTTTGCTTGTTCTGGTTTTTTAAGTCTGAGATACAGAAATATGATTATGTGGGAGTTAAAAGTGTATCCATCACCTCATTTTGTCAAGGTGCTGAACAGAACTGGCAAGATTATTTCTTGGACATTGTCACCAGATTTGACCCCACAGCCTTGAGGTAAAAGACACTTGTAGTCTCCACACGCTGCATCTGTCTCAGAAGAGCTGACTACAGGGCACTGTGCAGGTACCTTGAAGAATGTGCTGCTGTGTCCACCAACAATCTCAGTTACCATTGCTGACATTGATCATTCATTTAGAAAGGGCAGAAAGCGTATCTTGGGTTAGCCTGGAACCCAAAAATGTGACTTTGGAATAATCTCATTTCCTGGCATGAGTCTGCCACAAAGACAGTGGACTGAAAACCACAGAAGTTTTTCCTGGTTACAACAACTGAGCTCAGCCAGTTTGACTGGTGCTTAATGAAAGGATGAATTTGGACAGGGGACAGGCTCCAGATATTCAGTGCTCCTCCAAAGCACTTCTGAAAAAGCAAGCAACAGCAAGAGCAAAGTACAGGCACTTCTCCTCATGAGTCTCCCCAGGAATGCACAGAATGCCCAAACCAGCACAAGGAGCCTGGATTTGCTTTGTTGCAATTTTGTGCCAAGTGGAACATTTAAGAATTCTTATTTCATTAGCATTCACAGAGATAATTTAAGACAGGCATTTTTATGTTTTCTCAAAGACAGTTTATCATTGAAAATGAGGCACTGCTCAGAGTTGTAATGTGAAATTTGTCACATGTCATATTTGACATTTGAATCCTAATCTGTCACAACACAACCAGTCCTATGTGATTCTGCATGGGCTGAAAACATAATCTATAAAAAAAAGAAAACCCATGCAAGAAGATGGAGAGATGATATGCAAAAGAATAGATGTTTTTTCCAGAAGAAGACAGCTAAAATCAACTCAAGTAGCAAGAATTCAGTAAAAATAAAATTTCAGGTTGGAAGCAGATGACCTTGAAGGCAGCACTGTCATCAAAAAAACAGTTATTTAAGCATGGTGTTACAATCATATGGTAAATTATATTGCTGGGGAAAAAGTTGGAATAGATTTGGTCTCTTTTTGATAGAGACTTGAAGGTATTATTAGCTTAGACCTAGGATTGCTCGGAGTGCCTGGGGTAGCCAGACTTTGCTTTTTTTAAGTGCTTGCCATCTTGGTCCCAAAAACCTCTCCTCTTTCATCTTATATAGTAATTTCCATTTTCATTAATGCTTTACTAGGCTACTAGGAGGAAAACCGACCACTTTTAAAGGCACCCTAAAATTCATCTAGGAGATCTTTGTTCACAATATGGTCTGCCTAAGAAATAGGTATTTAGGGCAAGGAGGATCTGAAGTAAAGAAATGAGCTTTGCAGTGACTAGAAGAGTCCACCTAATATCTCTCACAGCCGTTGTTGTATTGTTTAAACTGCAAACTGTGATCTGGTGAGCTTAAAGAAGGGAATGTCTTTCCATAAAAAAAAACCAAAAAACCAACCAACCAACCAAAAAAAAAAAAACCTCAAAAACCCAAAAAAACCCCCAAAAAACTTAAGCATTTTTCATAGAAACTCTCTAAAAGGAGGTACTTCTTTAAGGCAGCTTTTGTATTTCAGAGTTAACGACAACTTACCCCTTGTGATTTAATTATCCCATTATCATCTGCCCCTATATAATATTCTTGGATGAATTGCTCTGTGATCTCTTCAGTGTACAGATTCTATTTCCTCCTCATGAACTTTTAATAAGAAAAGCTATTGCAGAAATCATAAGAGTTGTACTGCACCTACATAATAATTTTAATAAAATTACTTTCCAGATAAACTTTCTTTTATGTACACTTTATATCAAAGCTGAATGACTCAGTAGAAACTTGAGTATGTTTTAGCTCAGGCTTTTAGAGATAAAAAATATTATGTTCCTGTGCTAGAATACACAATCCTTTATGCTACCAGTGTGGGAAGGTCTGCTAATTGATCACTTCAAAGACACAAATAAATTAGCTAAACACTAATACATTCTGAAGAAATACTTGCAACCTTTTTCTTCAAAACCCTCTTGAATCCTTGCAGTGCTACCCTTTTACTCTGGTGTCCCTACACAGCTACTGTATTAAATTTCTCAGAAGCAAACACACAGACAATGAAATGCACATCTCTGCATCAGAAATTATTTTTCCCAGGGACAATAACGGGGAAAAAATTAGACACATTGGGGCACAGTATGAAGTTTTCAAGGATTCATTAAGGTAAACCTGCAAACAAATAAATTATATTTTCCACTGGGATAGCAGCTTTTTGTAGACAATGCCTAAACACATGCAAATGTGTCTCTCAGATCAGAGAATGAGAAAATAATTTAAGTTGAAAGACATCTCTGAAGGTCATGCAGTTCAATCCCTTGTTCAAAGCAAAGTCAGCCTCACAGTTAGGTCAGAATGTTCATGTGGTTAAATACAGCAGCATGATCTCTGCGAGGAGCACTTAAAGTAAATGAACTGGGACTCTGGTTAAGATTTCACTGAGGCTTTGCCATAAACTCTATGACCCACTTGGGGCCTGAATCCAGTACTCAGTAAAGTCCACGGAAAAAGTCCCATTGATACTGATGAGCTTTGGATAGGTCCTTTTGTGTCCTGAATCTATATCTGTGAAGTAAAAATGACAACAAACTACAGGATAATAATATTTTTCTATTGCTGTTGGGTACTGGGAGGATGAATTCAACAGACGTCTGCTGGCTACTTGAATGATGCTTCCTTTTACTCCCTTGTCTTCAAAGACACACTTATATTTAGATTGATCTTTCTAAGGCAGCTATATGGTCCCATTACTGTGTATCTGAAGAGCTCACAGCCTTTAATGCTTTTATCCTCCCAGTGCCCCTCTGATGCAGGGCTGTTCTATTATCTATGCTTTACTGATAGAGAAGGGAGATAGTAAAGCTCAGACTGGTTCCAGTGGGAATAAAATGCCTGCTTACCTTTATATCTGCACATAAATGGCCTACCCAAGGTTATTCAAGTAGTCTGTGGCAGAGTGAGTGTCCCTACGTTTTGAGTTCCAGGTGAGATTCCTCTGCCTTAAACAGAGGGGTTTTTTTCCCAGAATTCAGAGCTGGAGGTAAGGTAGCCATTGGAAAAAATAGAGCCGGTTTGAAAAGAAAGAAAAAAATATTAGAGTTTAAGTACCTAAAAAAGGTGTAATGGGGCTGGGGTGGGGGGAGTAGAAGCAGGGGAAACACTGTCATTAAAAAATCTGGTCACTGAATAAAAGTGCACTTTTATAAAGTTCCAGCTGTGCTAGAATGGCTATCATAAGAAAGTCTGGTGAGGAAGAAGTTTCAAGCTTTTATGATATCCTGCTGGAAGACCTCTTTGAGATCTTCCAGTCAGTGGGAAATTAATGGTAGAGTCAAGAAAGAAGGTGGTAAAATCATCTGATTAGGCAGCCAGGATCAGGCTGTTAGAGCAGACAAATGAGCAGTGGTGTGACAGGAAAGAAGAGAGACAGATTTTCAGAAGATTACAGCATGGATGTGTAGGACATGTAGAACAGAGGGTTTTTCACATGGTTCTCTTTCAGTGGACATGTAAATCCTATGGAATGCCTTTAGGTGTGTAATCCCAGTGGCATCCAAAATAAATGCTACAGGAAGTCTAGGTCTACTCCAAAGCATCACATGCCTCTGGAAATTATGCTCTGCTGAGGGCATGAGCAATGAGAAAGAAGAACTTGGCAGATATTGGTTCAAGTCACTCGTATTCACTGGGTGAGCCATCATTAAGTTAAGCAATAGTCAGCATTTTACCCATACAACAGTACACATGATGAGTTAACATAGTTATGTAAGTTTTACATTCCCAAAATGACAATGTCCAACTCTCCTCTTTGTACAACAAAACAATACTCTAAACACTGTAGCAGGAGGAATTTCTGGTTTGCTTTTGTTTTTTCCAGCATAGAATAGTGTGTAACCCGAGGAAGTCTGGAGAAGATACAAAATTGTGAAGAGTGGTTGGTAGACCAGATGGTTGTGTCACCTGTCAGAGGGACATTGACAAGCTGGAGGAATGAGAAAACAAGAACACTGAAGTTCAACAAAGGAAATGCAGGGACTGACCAGCTGGAAAGCAGCTTTGCAGAGAAAGACAGCTTCCCAGTGGGAGAAAACATGGACTTACTGGAAGGAGTTCAGTGAAGGACTGCATCTCTCCTATGAAGAGAGGATTGACAGAGCTAGGACTGGTTATCCTGGAGGGAGAAGACTGAGGAAGATCTGTGATTTTGTGAAGGCACAAGGACTCTACCCAGCATAGCTACCAGCTATGGGATAAAATCTGGAAAATTAAGTCCTGGTAGAGAAGAAAAAGTTCATCAAAATTCACTTAGCATATGAAGAAGAAACTGGAGTTAGGATTAGTCTGGAATTAAAGTGACTTGCTGGGATGCATTGTGTGATTTCCAGTAGAGCAGTAATATCTTTCACCACCTGCATGGCCAAGTTTATGACTTTAGTGCCATTACAGAAAAAGAACCATTACTATTGCTAAAACAAAATCCCAATAAACTTTGGGGTAAGAGAGAAATAAAAGAAAGAAAAAAGTTGGTGGTGGAACTGAATTGGTTGGTTGAAAAAGTTGGTTCCAGTGGAACTGAATGCCTGACCTTTGGATACACCTGGGCTTTTCTGGCTTTGCAACAACTTGCACTTGTGAAGTTAATCATATTTTTGCGACTGAATCTACTTTCTCTCCATAATGCTGAGCTGCACCATGTCAGCTTTCTGGCTACATTTTTGAAGGTCTTTGTGCTACCTTCCATCTTTCTGCTTAGAAAATCCTTGCTTTATTGATTTGGTGTCTATAGCTGCAGCTCTAGGTAGAGGTCAGGATGAGTAATGCTCTTGCAGATTTTCAGCACTACAGCTGACCGCTGACAAAACGAGAATTTCAGCTTAGCTCTGAATTGGGCTGAAAACTGTCAAGTGCCCAAATCTGTCCACAAAGGCTTGGAAGATGGCTGCATTCTGAAAAAAACCCCATTATATACAACTAAGGGGATAATCAAGTCCTGCTGTTAATGTACTTAATAAAACGTGATGCAGAATGCACTACTGTCATTCTGTAGAGTTACACTGCACAAGCAGACACTAGAGGATGTCTGTAGTTTCTGTCTAGCTGCCAGTCCCACAGGCCTCATGTGCTAATAATGAAACATACAAAATTTCAATGGTGAGACAGATGTCAGGCTTGATATGAAGGTCCAATCTGAACAAAGGACTGAAATGTCTGTAAAGAAGGAAGCATTTAGAATCTTGCTGGGAAAGAACAAGACTCTTATATAAAGGAATATGACATCCTTGACAATAAAAAAGAGGAGTTCTATTTTCCAAATTTCAGGCAGGGTTTTCCTGGTCTGGTAATGGCTTTGTACTGTGGAGGAGGGAAGATCAAGAAGGTCCATGTACAGAACATGGAGAATTGTGGCCGAAGTGCTATATGCAATATTTCTTGCAGAATTCAAATGGAAAAAGACTGAAAAAAATGTCAGTCATTGATAAAAATGTAGAGAGGATGAAGGCTCATTTTGCTGCTCTTATCATTAGGAAACAGAAATGGCTGGACAGGAGCAAGCTGCAGTCAGCAAAATGGTATCATTAGGCTAGGATGCTGCCCTGTGCAGCCACACAGGCTGTATGAATCACCTCACTGGAGGGAGCAGTGGGGGTACTTAATATTGCTATTGGTGCAAACAAGTAAAGCTGCCAAAGTTTTGCATTGATGAGATATATAAATAGGAGTACTGGAATGCTCAGGCCAACTCTTACAGCAAAACCATCCAAACAAACCCCCAATTCTATCAGAAACCCAACACGCACCACAGGCTAATTCCAGCACTATAAAAACTCACGAATCAGGAATATTTTTAGTAGAACCTACCTGTGACCTTGCCCAAGGTGAGTGACTTAATGGCCTTAAAATCAATCTCAGAAAAGTTGTGTTTGAGTTTGAGAACTTGATCAACCTGGAAGAGGTCAATAAAATTACTTCAGTACAACAGCACATGGACACCCCTGGATCTCATTGTACTGCAAACTTCTGGGAACATTCTCAGCTGCAAATCAGTTAATTCTGCCCCCAAGCGTGATTCAGTTTCTAAAGATAGCAAAGTGAATGTGCTTTGATTTTAGCATGAGAAGCTGAAAGGTATACCAGAATAGTCATATAAAGGACTTTGAAGAAACTTCCCCTGCAGAAAGGCTTAAAATGTTTGACCCTGAAATCCCCCTGTTTCTCAAAATCCATGTCTAGTCACTTCAGAATACACTCAAAGGAGGCCACTCTAGAAATGTATTGTGAAGAATTAGTTCTGCACAGAAGAAAACCACAGAGCAGCAGACAATAGAAGATCGGTACTTGAGGAAAACCCTGGCTTTTAGCATAAACCTTTTTCTTAGATAATGAGGCCTACCCACCGCAGTTGTGTGATGTGTTATTTTACCACCCTGAGATGGAAACTGTAAAGGAAAAAAAAATGCAGCGCTCCATGTCTCTGTCTTCTTCCCTTTCTATTCCTTACAATACAACCTCTCTACAGACTCTGCCACCCTTCCCTGATAAATGGTTTTTCCCCAGATCTAGCCAACCTGTTTTGCAGTATGAACTGCTGTAATTAGCCTTAGAAGAAAAGCAGAAGGAGCAGTAAGATGGTCCTCCTCTCCCTGCTTTGGAAAAACAGGTGATGCAGGGCAGCAAGGCAGATGAGGGGTTTTGTCTCTCATGAGGTTGTCACACTCAGCATGGCTTGCTTCTAGTTTCTAGGATGGGGCCTTGCCATGTACATGGTGACTGCACCCTGTATTCCCTCAGCTGTTCCTTTTCTGTGAGAGCATGAGGCAGCTGGGGTCACAATCTCGTTTGGGAAACATACCCTAACTGAAATTAAATTCCTCCCTTTTTTTTCTCCCTTTCATAGCTTTTCCATGATCCATACTATGTGTTTCAACAGAGACTACAGATCACACAGACATTCCTAAGCCCCAGAACCACTCCAGTGGTCCAGATGAATTTCTGGCCAAAGGTGTTTCCTAATTCACAGATTGTCAGAAGCAAGGGAAGGACCCCCCAGTGGAAAACACCACTGCTGGGCACTCTTTGAATAGGATCTAGATGGAGCTTTGCTAAAAGGGCTGTTCTGCTGCTGGATCAGTGTGAAAGCTTTGCCTTCTGCCGGTGATCAGGCACTGAAATCGAGGAGTCTGATTCCCAGAATTCATAGAATAACACAATGGCTAGGGCTGGAAAAGATCCTAAAGATCATCTCGTTCCAACCCTCTTGCTGTGGACAGGGACACCTCCCACTAGACCAGGCTGTTCAGAGTCCCACCCAACCTGACCTTGAACACTGCCAGAGATGGGAATCCACAACTTCTCTGGGCAACCTGTGCCAGTGTTTGTGGCCTGAAGTACAATTTAGCACTCAGAATAAGCCATGGCATACCTGGATGACGAGCTCTCTGCCTTCCCTGTTAATCTTCACATGGTGCAGCTCTCGGTTGGCAAAATTTCCAGAGTCAATGGTGAAAATGAGGAGCCCATCCTTACTCAGCTTGTATCGGACCTGTAAACTTCCTTAAAAGCAGAGCAAAATTGCATGTATAAAACCTGTGTCAGTAATGTGATATCATTCAACAACTTTACGGAACAAATAACTCATTTTCTTCTTATTGCAATGGAGTAACAAGATTAATAAGTCAAGAAGGAGGTTGAAAGAGTTCAAACTGTAATGAAAAGTGTGAAGAAAATAAATTTCCCAAAAAAAAGGAGCTTTCCTTCCTGCTGGGTTAACAAACTGCTGTGAGACACATAACTTAATGAGTAACTAAGTATATCAAAGGAGAGTGTGTCTGTCTGCAGGTCAGACATTGAGCACTGCCAGAAGCTGATCCACATCATCCTGTGAGGGATCACTTCCAGCAGAGGGCATGCAGGGCTTGCACTGCTCTATTTAACTAATAACGCTGGATTTTATCATTCCTTTTCATCCAGATGTAACAGACAACACAGTGACAACTGGGAGAATGATAACTTGATTTCAAACAGTTAAAGGCCCATACTTGCATTATCATTTATATGAAATAAAGACGTATTTTTACTTTTACTTCTAACGCATTTGAAGGAATTAATGTAATTCATATAAAAATGAATGCCAAACAACTCATTCAATCTTGTTATCAAAAAAAGCATTGTGACTTCTGATAAATAACAGTACCATAACAAATCAAAACGCACAAGAAAACAAGGAATCCAGTATGAATTTAATCCTTCAACAAACCACTACAGGGAATGAATATCTATATATATATATACACACACACACGGAGCTACATATGGCATAATCTAAAAGCAAAAGAATCTATTCTGGTAAAATCCTTTCAATCATACTTTTCTGAGAATTAAGTAGCAGAGAGAAAAAAAAATCTGAAATTTTGGAACTCTTTTTATGCATCAGCAATCAAAATACATGGAACTGTAGCACCATAGAAAGCTTTTACTGTCTCCAAAGAGAAAATGAATGCTGACAGCACCCTAGCTCTGAGAAAAGGTCCTGCAATTTTTCCCTATCCTGAAAATCATCAGGAATTTTTCCACCTCTACACACCTCACAGTGAAGTTGATAGTCCTTCAAGATAGGACCCCTAGCCCAGTTAAAATCACTCCCCCTCA
This sequence comes from Monarcha castaneiventris obscurior, assembly GCA_026261815.1. NCBI lineage: Eukaryota > Metazoa > Chordata > Aves > Passeriformes > Monarchidae > Monarcha > Monarcha castaneiventris. Next base: position 9,246,294 of record JAMPIT010000467.1, read on the forward strand.
TTTTCCCTTGCCAGGATGTTTTGTTCCTAAGAGCTGTACTTTTAAAAAAGTATTACAAAATTCAGTATATCCCAGATGAGCACTGACACCCTCTGGGATTTGTAGGATAGAAAAAAAAGCTTCAAGAGGAAAAATGAGAATGAACTACTACGATGAAGGCTTTTAAGCTGATTGAGAGGTCTGCTGGTTCAGGAGAAGTTTTAAAGTGAAAATAAAAAAAAAGGGATAAAAGGCATTTACATTCTCACACATAGTCATGGACTTTAGAGGAGAATTTGTGAAGAGATCAAGGTCAGTAAAAACTGCTAAATTATTCAGTGTGATATTATAGTTCCCAATTCAGCTGCCCCAAATCATACTGCAAATCTCCCAGCCCTCACTGCATAGTGAGGGCAAGGAGGTGCTGTCTGTCATCATGAATGTCACACTCAAAGGTCCAAACCTAAATCACAATCACATTATCTGGTACTGAATGAAAGATGCATCAACAGGGATTAACAGTGTAAACATCTTAGAAACACTTTATAAGTACATGAGAAAAGAAGCCCAAGTGCAAGGAAGTTCTTCAGATTTGCTCTGGGCAGTGGGAGAGCTAATAAAAAGTGGAAAGGTTGGCTGACCCTGAATACCACAGCCAAGATGACCACACAGAATCAGCTGAAACTAAAATAGGATAGTCTAACAGACTGGTCCAAACTGAAAATCATGTCTCAGCAGAAGCACTTTATAGGCTGCCTCTTACCTGGAGCCTTTGAAAGGGATGTAAAGCAAAAAAATGGAACAGGGCCTAGGTGTCGTCTGTGACCTTAGTTTGTAAGAGTGAAAAAAAGGTCTCTGCTTTTTTTGAATGCTATGAACACAAATGTATATAAAATATAATTGGTACTACTGCATGCAGGTGATCAACAGCAGCAACCAGCACATCTGTGTTCAAAGGGAGCCAGCATGACATGCAGTCTATCCAGGCTCTCAGCTGCCGCAAACAGGGATTTACCCATTGACTTTGTCAGGGAAGCACTGATTTTAAATCAGAAACCATCTGTTCCATTTGTTGGGAGACAACGGAGGAGGCTCTTGGCATCCATTAAGAACAGATCTTTCTTTCTACAGTGGTGCAATTTCACCTTAAATCATGTAAAGAGATCGGTGAACAGCATTTTATTTTGTCAAATTGCTTTGAGTTTCAGTGGCAACATTTTTTAGGGACAGCTGCTCTTCAAAACTATTGAATTCAAGCTGGCATTTTGGCTGGGGCCAAATTTGCATTAATATAAACCAGAAGTACATGGGCTCATCTCTTGAGGTGTTTTTGAATTTTCACCACTGTAGATGAGAGCTGACTTTGCCTTGCATTCAATACCAAAACTTCTGTGTTCAGATTACAGAATCATTTTCTTGGAAGATTAAATTGCCATTTTATTACTTGAAAAGCAAAATAAATTGATTGTTAATTAAGATTATTATTAAGAATTTTATTTTGTCCTCTGAATTTTGATTACCTGGCCCACTGACTTTCTCCATCACATCAGACTGGTGTCAGTAACTGCAAATGGAAATCAGTGCATAAACCAGCTCTATTCTCCCTATTCTCTATTTTGCATCATTTTTGCCTCACAATAGGGGTTCACACTAATCATGAGAAGTGTAATTTCTGTCAGTCTTGTTGTACTCATGCCTGTCATCCTCTTTTCAGCTCTCCATGTCTGAGCATGCACACCTGGAGTGTCATAATGCTCAAGCAATGCTCAGCCAGTCGTGTTCATTCTCTAATCTATGTTCAATTGCTCAACGCAATTGCTATTAAGTCAATAAATGAGGAAGGGAAAGGAAAAAAAAGATACCTTTCTTTTGACCTTGGGTTGGAAAATTTTACTGGGCACGTTACCCCAGCAGTATTAGGTAAGAGTAGATTCACACATGATTATTGTAGTTATCCATCCCCTTCAGTTTTGAATTCTGCGTCTAGAACAGCCTGAGAGTGGAGCAAGCTTAGCTTAGCCACAGAGTTACTGAGCACAGCATGGCCTCTTTTCAGCACTTCCTGAAGAAATGATTCCATGTGGGCTGCCATGCTGCTGGGATGAGACCACTGCCAGTGTCAAAGCTGGCTTGCTGCACATCACTGCGATCTTCAGTCTGCAACCTGCAATACTAAAATCCACAACTGTAGGGCTGAATGACATCTCCCTGATGATATCAAATGGCTAAGAGCCATTTAACCAGATTCCTGGGGGTTCCCTTGTGCAGAGGGAAGTCCTGGGAAACAGAGACCAAAGGGCAGTATTTATACCATCCCATGCTGGTGACTAAGTCTGAGGTGGCTTTTCTGAAACAAAACACTCCCAGGACACTCTTTCGATGATGATGGAGGCCAGCACTAGTACTTGCTAGAAGAACACTAATGATCAGTGTCAGCATAACCAACCTCCAGGCAGCTACAGGAATAGAATGGGGCCTTCAAACTGCTCCTTTTATCTGAGGATAAGTTGCTGTAGCAGCTCTCAAGACTAGGGGTAATAAAGATATAAAACTGGTTAGAGATTTCAAAGTCTTCAGTCTGAAGAACAAAAACATATTCCCAGACTGCACAGTGTGAAGAAATACCTTGGTCATGGTGTTATATATTCTATGTCCCAAACCTGTGCTGATTGAACATGTCAACAGGAGAGCTGCCTTTCCTTTGTCTATGTCCACAGCAGTGCCTGAGAGGAATGTCAGAAATAATCTGTTGGCCTTGTGGCCTACACCCACCAACTTTACATTCATTCTGGACTGTCTAAGCTTGTGTTGAAAATCAAACAGTAATTTTTAAATCATCATCTAGAAAAGGGAAAATGTTACACAGAGTGTTCTAGCTCAGGAAAAGACTCCTTTGTTTGAAAGACCTCACCCAGAGCTAGGTATTTGGCAAAAGGATTAAAGCAGCTTTGCAGAAAAGAGAAATGGATACCAGGAATTTGGTCTGTAAATCCATCATTCTTAAGTACATTTCTTGTCACACATGTCACCAGGACCACAGGTCTTGTGTCATTTAGTCTTGAAGGACCAAAGAGAAAGGAAGGGAATGGCATCCGTTGGACTCTGAGACTTCTCTGCAGGACCTTTATTTAGGGAAACTGGTTTTAAATGACCCCAAATTGAACCCAACAACTCTCACCAACTTCAACAGCACTTTTTAATGACTTAAACTGGCTGGAGCAGCTGGCAAGACATATTGCTCTGCTCAGAGAAGCTGAGGTTAATTCAGGGAGCACGTGTGGGTGGCACATGTAAAACGTACAAATTTATCACCATCGTGTAACTTCATTTACTCATTTAAACCAGGGCAGCTGAAACTTTGATTTGGGGAAAATGTGTATGCATGAAATAGTGAAACACTGCATTAGATAAAAGGATTGGACTACCACTGCAAGTCTTGTTGCCTCAAAGTCACCCAGAGGAAAGAGTTTAGGACCAACAGAACTTCTTACAGCTGTCTCAAACTGGCAGCCACCCTTGTTGGACTGCTAGACTTTAACTACACCACCACATGCACTCTCCAGACTCACCCAAGCTACAGCTGAAAGAGAAAATAATTAAGGAAAGCACAAATTAAACAAAGGGTGAAATGTATTAGTGGGGCTACTGATGTTGCTATTATGAAAAAAAATTGAATTAAAAAAAAATTAAAGTATTTAGATTGAAAGCCATTTGCAGCCCATAAGGTGTAAATGTTTGCTCACCCCTGACTGCAGAACAGCACATGGCACTTTTCTGTCCTCTCTACCACAAAATAGATCTCTGGGAACTTGCACAGTTTCAGTGTGGCAGTGTCCCTCTTCATAGCCTAGATATTTAAAAATGAGCCAGTGTTTTCTCAGTTAGGAGCAGCTGGCTTAGAAACATGTTCCTTAATTAGCAGCTTCTCCCCAGGGATATTTACTCAGTAAATTTACTCTGTATTGGAAGTGCTGCTGGTGATTTTAAGAACAGAGTCCACCTCTTCAGCGTCCAGTGATGTTTAAATAAGAAAGTAGTAGCACTTTTTCAAGGGGTGACTCTTGCTATTTGTTTTGCATGGAAAAAACAAAGAAGAAAAACTGTTGAACGTATTTGCTGATATCACTACTCAGCATATTGCACTCACTTATGCTATGACAGTACCGTTTTATAGGGTTTAAAAGAAAAATACACCACTCAATTTTTTACTGTCAAATAACCAAATAGGAGGTTTTTTGAATGCCTCTCACTCAATGCTTGAGATGTTCAAGATTAAGGATCATATTCAGACCATCCTATTTATAAAAAAAAAAAAACCAAACAATAAAACAACACTTTCTCTTCACATTGCATTTCTTCAACTTAGAAAAAAACACACACACCAAACCAAAAGGAGCCTATCTGGAGGCCCATGACCTCAGTTCACTTTACAATCCTGCAAGACAGCTGGACCCAGATTGAGATTGTCACTTAAACATCAATAAATGTAGCTGGTTCCCTTACGTGACTGAGAAATGTGTTTAACCTTCACAGACATCTCATTCCCACCAGCCGCCAGTTGGCTGAACACAGACTGACCACCAATTAACAAGGAATGGGCAGATGCTTCTTGCTCCAAAGGTAGAAAATACAGCAAATCTAAAAAATGACCCAGAGCATCACAGCCAGAGCTCATCTTGCACACACTGAGCGGCCTAAACACAGAGCTTATTCCAGTGATTTTAAGGGGACCACTTATCTGAACAAAACAGCTCATGTACATGGTGAAGTGGCTGGGTCTAAAATAGGAATAGGGCTAACCCATGGGTGTGGGAAACTCCTGAACACTGTCTCTCCAGCTCAGCTCATGGGTAAGCATACACAGTGGTGCTTTTATGTACCCTGGAGGACAGAACACTGTCACAATTTGGGATCTACCAGCTTGATGGCTGCTGACTGATCGTCTTCCTTCTTTATGCCACAGTTTATCCATTGGTAAAATACATGAATGTTCATCCACTGGAAAATGACAAGAAACCTCTGAGGGAGAAGCAATTTAAAAAACCCACTATTAGTCATTATCATTAATTCCACATTCCTAGATATTTCTTTTAGGTGAAGGAAGTGTTTACTGTTTCTTTTACAAAGTGATGCAACATTAACTATCTTTTTTCCCTGAAGGTGATTGAATATAAAGATGAAGGAGAGAACTGAGGGTTTCAGTCGCAGTTAAATCTCCCTGAAAGCACTTGCTTTGTGGTGGTGAGATTTGTTCTCTGGTAAATTTTCAACCATACTTTTTCTACAGATTCTTCAAAATTTTAAAACACTTTCACTTTAAGACCTCTCATTAACAAAGGCTATCACAGAATCACAGAATGGTTCAGGCTGGAAGGGACCCTAAACATCAACTAGTTCCAACTTCCCTGCCATGGAGATGGACATGGGAACAGACACCTTTCACTAGACCAGGTTGCTCAAAGTCCTATCCAACCTGGTCTTGAACACTTCCAGGGACGGGTATCCAAAACTTCTCTGGGCAACCCATTCCACTGCCTCAGCACCCTCATAGTGAATTGCTTTCTAACATCAAATCTAAACATACCCTCTTTCAGTTTGAAGCCATCCCCCCTTGCCCCATCACTCCATACCCATATAACACGTCCCTCTCCAGCTTTGTTGTAGCCCTCCTCTAAGTACTGGAAGGGCTCTAATTCTCCTCAGAGCCTTCTCTTCTCCAGGCTGAACCCCAACTCTCTCAGCCTGTCTTCGTGGGAAGGGTGCTTCAGCCATCGGATCATTTTTGTAGCCCTCCTCTGGACTCGCTTCAACAGGTGCACACCCTTCTTATGCTGGGACCCCAGAGCTGTTCGAGTGCTCTGGGTGGGATCTCACAACAGTGGAGTAGAGAGGAGAATCACCTCCCTCGACCTGCTGGCCACACTGCTTTGGATACAGTTGGCTCTGTAGCTTGTGAGATCAAGTTGCCAGGTCATGATGAGCTTCTCATTAACCAATGCTCTCAAGTTTTTTCCTCAGGTCTGGTCTCAATCCGTTCTACATCCAGCCAATATGTGTGATTGGGATTGCCCACAATCATGTTCAGGACCTTGCACTTAGCCTTGTTGAACTTCATGATATGAAGCCTCTGTGTGATATTATTGGACCTGACGTTCATATCTGTGCTCAAATCTCCCTTTCTGTCTTTAGACACACACTGGATGCTGACAGTCTCACACTCAGACATTCAGTAGGCCCTATGGTTTACTCACCTTTGTGGGAAGAAGAATCTTGCCAGGCTTCCATCTCCCTCTGTACTTTTTACTTAAGACTAGCAGAGCAGCCAGGCTGGCAGGAAGAATTTTTATTCTTTACCCAGTGAATGAAATACGAAGTATCATCCTATGACTTTTATTCCAAAAGTTCAACCTGGCTTTGAAAATTATGCAAGATCATTAATGCTGTGCGAACAGCTCTTGGTATAAAAGACTGAGATCTGTTGTTGTGATACCCTGAGAAAGTCATCCCAGCCTGCCCTCACTGAGACTCTGGCTCACAGTTTTCATTTTTCTTAATATCTTTTAGCCATTCTTCTTTCCATTTTGGCAGTACAGATGCCTGTTCAAGCAAGGACTTGCTTCATGCCGACCTAACAAACAGCCATTATGTTCAGCAATGAGAACAAAGAAAAAGATGGTATGAACAGGAAAAAAAGAAGCAATTTGAGCACTACATGATGCCTGAGCAGGAGAGTGAGCAATAATATTTTAGACAAAACTAGTGAAAAGTAATCATATGCTTCTTCTAAAACCTCCTTTTCATTCTTAACTCATAATAAAGGCAGCACAGAACTTTGTGGATTAATGGCTTTCTGAGGTTAATGATGCTTGTTTGTGTTGAGCTCTAGAGAAACTGCCTGGCTGGTCACAAATCTCTGGGAAATGTTCTGCTCCTCTGACCAGCAAGCCCATCTAAAGATTGCCTGTTTCATGGGTTATGCCAGTCTCTGCAAATGGAGAAGTTGGATCCTTTAGTCAGTGACCTCCTGATTATAGCAACCTTCCAAGGGAGATATTTGAATTTAGAACTAGTTACAACCACTGGCATACAAAAAACTGGCTCATGTTCTTAAGTCATTGAATGGAGAAAATTAGAGGAAGAATGAAAAATTTACGTAGCAAAAATCCTTTTGCAAGAACCATATAATGGTAGCATTGTAATGACTTCTCTCTAGTAAAATATATGCTTATACATATAAACCTTCAGCAATTTACCTTCAAATGCATACTTCTGTGATTTTTCAAAGAACCATGGAATGGCTGAGGTTGTAAGGGATCTCTGGAGGATATGCTGTCCATCCCTGTCCCACCAAAGGGACCCTTCAAATCAGTTGCCCAGGGCCATGTCCAGATAGCTTCTGAAGTGCTCCAAGGATGGAGACTCTACAACTCTCTAGGCAAGATGTGCCAGTGCTCAGTCACACTCACACTAAAAAGAGTTTTCTCTTTCTCATATTCAGATGAAAACTCATGTGTTTTTGTTTGTGGCCACTGCCTTTTGAGAGGCCTTGCAATGACATCGTCCAGTTCTCTCAGCACTTGTGGGCGCATCCTCCCAGAGCCCATGGATTTATGTGTGCCCAGTTCACTTAATGCTCATTCTCTGATCTGATCCTCTTTCACCACGTACATCTACCTTGCTCCAGACTTTTCCCCCTGCAACTCCTGAAGGCCCCTCTCACTTGTAAAGACTAAGACATAAACGCCCGATTTCACTAAGAAAGGCAAGAAGGAAGAAGTCACCTTTTCATGACACAGACATGATATGCTATGGGAAAAATTAACATGTTAATAGGGATACCACATACAAGATAAAGGAGATTTGCTTGGACCCAGACTCAGTCTTCCAAGTATTGGGCTCTCTGTTGTGTACAAACAGCTACAGTGCTCCAAGGCAGCACTAAAACCAATGGTTCTGCTGGACTACAGTTCTTACTACACAGCTCAGTCTGTCCACAACACAGATAATCTCACATTAAAAATAACTGAAAAACAACTACCAGTTTTCAAGGCTAAAGCTTTCAATAAAAGGCGTTCTGAAATACCCTTCTTTCAGAATTACCAAAGAGCAAATATATATATATCCAGCATCTATTCAAAACAGGGCCCTCTGTCCTTCCTCTCAATCCTTACAGGTCAGTCAGTTCCAGAGAAATCCAACAAAAATGACTTATCAGCTGCAAAATGTGAGCTCAAGTCTTCTAGGAGATAAACACCTCCTATAAGCAAATGGAAACACAGGTCTCCTTCCCAGCTGATTATCTGCAGGCAGTGGTCTGGAGTTTTATACCAGACAGCAGTAAGTTCAAAGTCAGTCTGTATATAGCCAGAGCACAGATCAATTACTAACTGCCTGTTCAACCCTTCCTGCTCTACATAATCCAATTACAGTTCCCTTATTTTCCCTTGTGAGTCTTCAGAACATCTCTTGACCCTCCAGTATGGCAAGATAATCTTCATGAGTACAAACATGTCCATGAATTCAGCTAATGAGACAGATCTTTCAGTTCTCTCTTGGAAAGCAGAGATAAAGATCTGCCAGAGTCCTTGGCTGAATGTTGTGGCAGCTTCTTCTTTCAAGTTAGTTTTGTACACTTAGAAATTTAAAATGCCATATGCTAACAAAAACATAAAATAAAATTGGGTTTGGGTGCCAAGTCCACCTCTTTCCTCAAAGACTTTTTAGTGCTGGATTTGAAGTGAAAACACTAATCAGCATTCCTATTTTCTGTGAAGTGTGCTTACAGCAGGGGAACATCTAAGTGACCAGTGTGATTTCTAACCACAGACGTTTCTCTCTTCAGATAAATACGCTGATAGATCTCCTGCCACCCCAGCCCTGCCTACTCATGGTACCAAAGCCAGCTTCCCATTTAAAGCAACTGGGGAAAATTTCTTTTACATTCATCATTACTGATCAAACTGTCTCTGGCCCCTCACTCAGTGAACAACATAAGATTTCAGGGGCCAACTGCAACAATTGCTTGACATTACATTTAGAAGACTTACATGCTATCTGCCATATAATGGCTGTGAACCAGAGCTAGACTGGGAACAATCCTCAGTCACTCACAGTTGCTTGTCTCCTCCACAAAGCTGTCTCCCACACTTCCCAACGTGCCTTTCTTTCCTGCTCTGTTAAAAGCAACTATACCTGAACCTTCTCACCATTTCTCACTTCAGTCCCATAAACTGTGCAGATCGTTCAATGCCTGCTGCAAGTCTGTAAGGCACAAGGTGCTCTCAAAAGGGAAGACAACTGCACGAGCAATAGTGTAAGTCAAGAGGGTCTTTCTGCAGCAGTTAGTTAATGTCCCAAAACAAACACCCACAAGGGAGCAAGGAAAAAGAACCAGAAGGATCACCCCCCAAATCCACCCAAGTCCTATTTCCCCTATTTGAGTTTTGACCCACTAAACCTCAGAGTGTACAGTGTAAACAAGATCAAAATACTCCTTGCCTCAAAGACTGAACTGGATTTTTTGCGTCTCTTTTCCACTGAGTAAGAAAAGCTTTGGTTGTTGGAGATGAAGCTCAACAGACTTAAAGGCAAAAACAATAAGGAGAATTTACATGCTTTCAACAGAAAGGCTGTTTCTGATTTAGAGATAGGAGGAGATTACAGGAGATTATGAGTTTATAAGAAAAAATGAATCAGTAGCTTCTCACTGACAATTTTTACATTTTTTTTAGAGTGTTAACTCAGCTTACCTTTGTTACACATTTTGATTTCTTTTCCTATTCACTTCAAATGTCAGCTGATTTCAAGACTTTATAGGTCAGGGAAGTGGAGCTGACATAACTCCTGCTACTGTATGCTGAGTATCAGAGACCTAAGAATTACTTAAACTGTTTTTATTTGTACTGTTGTTTTTAACTGTGCCTTTTTGCTTGTCTTTAATCTTTCCTATTCAAAATCAGAGTCTTGCTTTCCAAAAGAAATGGAGAACAAATCTCACTGTGATGGCAACAGATGCTGGAAAGGTGGAAAAAGAAAAAAAAGGACTCAAAATGTTTAATTTCTTATGAGATTAGATAATAAATACAGATAATTTTTCAATCACTCTAGCATAGTTTGAGATTCTATCTCTCTTCTTTGATGCTAGCTATCTGCTTTTTTTCTAGATTAGGAATCATACTGTTTCCATGGAGAAAGCCAACGAAACTGAGAATCAAAGACTTGTGAAAACATTTTCTAGACAATATATTTCATCATATTCATATCACATTTGATGACTTGCAGGGGGGTAGGAAACATGAAGAAAGGAGAAGCAAAGTTTATTTCAACACAACATTTTTCTGTCCCATCATTTATTATCTTTAGGGAGCAAGGCAAAGATAATATTACAAAGGTACTGGGAACTGTGAAATAGTGTAATTGCAAAAATGTACAGTGGAGAGCTAGCCCGGGAAAGAAAAAAATACTCTTTTCTTGATAGTATCTTCCCATGATGTGGATAATTTCTGTGGATTGACCCACTGAGAAGACTAATTAGAGATGCTTACGCATTTTCTGTAGCTTACTAACAGGCACTATAATTTAATATTTCTACAGAACGAGATTAAAAATGCCAATCATTACAGTACTGCTAATCTCTTGGATGTGGGACCCATGGGACTACATGAGCTTTACATTCATACCCATCTACGTATGTGTGTATGCATATGTACATATACACACACCCATCTACGTACAACACATACACATACATTTGTAGCTGTAATTCAAAAATCCAAGAAAGACTGGAGAGGAAAGGAAGATGCTCTTATATGCATACAATTTTCAAATCATATGTATAATTTCAAGGCATCAGTATTAACTAATGGAGGAAAGAATCCCTAAGCCATCTTTAAAACCAGCTTTTGAAACCTTACCTTACCTTTACATGAGCCCATTGATCAGAGGTAAGAACAAACCCTGTGGTATGGATATGTTCTATAGGTGGGAACTGCTTCTAGAAGTATTATATATATATAAAAATTTACTGAAATAAATTGATTTTAGGAAATATTTCACACCTGACTCTATTAGACCATAGCTGCCTATACAAATTCACTTTCATATAAGCCCTTTTAGTATACTCTAACTATGAATAATCCTTGCAAACAGTTTCACTTCTCTAATGTCAAATATTTAACATGTGAAGTCAGAAGTAGGAGAAACATTCTTCTCACTGTCACTTTTATTAACTAATAATTTGCCTAGTTATTTTGTGGATAATAGAAAAGAGGAATAACCGAATACATGAGCAGTAGCTTCAAAAATAGCTACAAAAGGTGAAATATAAAATTATATGTAGACTGTTCCAGTACAGCTTTTTAACAAGTGGAAAGGGACTTGGGATTATGGTAAAGAGTATTACTCTTCACCTCCTAAGTGAGAATGCCCATTCCCATTTCTCCAGGAGCCTAACCTTTATTTAACCAATCAGTTATCCAGCAGGGACCTGCTTATGTCCTACTACGCACTGTCAAACTCAGCAAGATTCCTTGAAAGTGAGCCAATAAGAGAGAAGGAATCACATGCACTTTTAATGCTACAAAGGACATTGATATTCATAGTCCAGTAACTTTATGGCAAGCATAAACCTCTTGGAGGAAGAAAGAGTAACATATCTGAACATTATTTTCATTGGAATAATTTCAATTCCAACAAGACTAAAAAGTAAAAGGACATGAAATTTAATGAATTATTCCATTTGGGACAAAAGGCAGAGAATATACATGACTGAAATGACTGTCTTGGAAAAATGTCACAGAAGCATGCACTGAGTAATCCTGAAGGAGACTTTCAGGAGTTAACAAAGGTCAGCTCGTTATCTTAATCATTCTTTGCATATAGTGCTACAGTTTATAGTCCAGAATTTTGGAGCCTGACATCTCACCAACCCTCTAAACAAGTGTTACCACCATATAACAAGAGAACAAAAAGAGGTGCAGATCTGAGAAAAGCACCATTGTTTGTACTGCCTGACTGTGCCGAGACGTGCACCACCTGATTTCCGCATGTACTGAGAGTGCCTGTCTCCACCTAAGCCAAAGCTGAAATCTGCAGATGCTGCAGCTGACAAAATGAAAGGTCATTTTCACTTTCATGAGCTCTGCTCCTGCTGAGTTCCTACAAGACGTCCTGACGTCTTGATCCCAACCCCTTCCCCAAGCACTGTTCGAGACCCCCTTCTAGAGCTCCACAATTACAGCTTGCTTATAGTGTATTCCATCAATAGAAGTCTATTGACTCATGTTTCTAAGGTCATTTTAGATTGCTCTGGCAGCAGTAAAGGTGATTTAAATGGATATTACATTGTCATTAACTTTAGGGCTATTTCCAATTGCCTGAGTGGCATCAAGAGACCTGAGTGTAACTGAGAAGCAGATTCCAAGGTTTTACCTCAGCAGGGGCTAACCTCCATCACCCTGGAGCTACACACTAGAATATTCATACATCCGAAAATCATAAACACTGGTCTGCAAGAGCAAATTAATCTGGAAATCTGGGATTGGACAGGAGAGGGTTAGGGTCACCTCAGCAGTCCCACCTCCCTGCTGCAGCTTTGCTTGGAGTAGATTGGTTCAGGCAGTTATTATTCCAGTTGCCCCTCCCAGGGATTAGAGTACTCATCCCATGCCAGCCTCAATGCCATCCACATGACATAACTAAGAGATATACTACTGCAAACTCCATATCAAGAATAAAACCTTTTTTTTTTGATCTTCCATGGCTTCATTTGACATCTTGAAAGCTTAGTTATTTTGGAATTTTCACGGCTTCAGAGTGGTCTGGGTCATTCGGTCAAATCTACATATTCAACCACATGACATTAACTTTCTATTGTTCTGCCACAGGCTACTGACTCACCAATACTCTTACTCATCACTTCCAGTGCTCCAGTGCCTGATAACTCTTGAAAAAGTCAAATTTCCCCATTTGTCTAGGATGATGTTTGTCTGGAGTGAGTTTTCTGAAAGCACTGCAAGGACTGAGGAGCCAGAGTTTTACTGAGAAGACAAAGGGTCTATGCCCCTAAATTATTAACAGATTTTCAAAAAGTACCCACGTCAAGTATCTTTAAACAGGAAATGGATTTACACTTCATGTTTAGGTGAGAAAACCTAGAAAATTTGGACATATTCTAGCTTTAATATTCAGACATACTAGCCATATTCCATTGAAACAATCCAGTGAGGAGCAGTACATGTGCCAAGAGAGAATGCAAAAGAATAGAATTATAAATATATTTGTGCACCAAGGCTCTTGTACGTACATGGTATTTCTCATTCCCTTATCTTGGTGGCCTAATGGATCTCAGTGTGGAATAAATAGCAAGGAATTACTATTGTACAGTATTGCCAAATGGAAGTCAAAGCACATTTTAAGCCCCAACAGCATGATTACTCAAAGACTGACTAGGCAAGTGTAGCACTGAATGCCAAATAAAGGGACATAAACAAGAATGATGGCCATTTTCACAAACTGAACACCATGAAGTTGATAAAGTTGCAGACACAGAAATGAACTTAAATCAGTGCAGAATTCTATACTATTCTCCCACAAAAGAAACCCAGAAACAAACTAAAAAAAAAAAAAAACCTCAAAAAACTTCAGAGTTACACTGGTCTCAATTTGGTAGCAAATCAAGGCTACTTACCATTCTTGGAGAGAATCACAGCCAAATATTCATGAAAGTAGGTGTTGATGTACAGCAGAAGGCTTGGAGTGTGTGCTGTGAGAAAGCTGAACGCAATATTCTCCTTGGACATGACAGTATCCACATAAATGGCAGAGCTTGAGGTGCTTGCATTCTTTGTGACAGGGTAAGGTTCTTGGAAAGTGTAGGTAACAGAAGTGCCAGCTTCAAATAATGCAGAAACCTCTGAAAGCATATATAAACCAAAGGAGTTATTTCAGCTACTGCATCTTCAGATCTTCCAGGCAGGAATGTACAAGAACTGACCGCCTCAGAAGTACAACACTGCAAAACACCCCTGATCCAGTTGACATTATCCTTCATTTGTTTACGCAGTGTGTCCTTTCTTACAGATTGTTAGTCTGACCCAGGGAAAAACGGTGTATGGGACAAAAATTCAACTATTTTAGTGCTGGAATCACAACTCCATGAGATGGAACAGCCCAAATGTCTGTCAGCCAAAGAAACGCTTTGTTCACCATCTTCTCACAGTGACATGTAAGGCAGTATTCTCTGCCGTGTCCCCACAATAGATTTGTTCTTTCCAGTCTCCTTCATAAAGAAATTAATTATTAAAGGACAGCCAGTAAGGGAAGCTTACTGGGGAACTCTGGGAGCATCAAACGAAGAGAAATGTCTACCTGTGCATCCTCAGATCCCAGGAAGTCATGCTTCTGTTTCCATTAAACACAACAGAGTCTGACCATAAATGACACAGGATAACAGCAGGGTTTTTCTTCAGTGAAGTCAGGATGGTGACTCTCCAGTAAAGCAGCTTCACCTTTACAGCAGCATCTTCTAATGGACACAGTGTTTGAAATGTCTGTTGCAACATCTGTGCCAAACCCTCAGCCTGGTAAGTGAGCATAATTCCACGGACTGCAGTACAACTGTCCTGCTTCTGGCCAGGATGAGGTTAACTTTGCAGTAGCCAGGGCAGGGCATGGCTAGGACCTGTAGTTTATTCTCTACCACCCCACATCATTTTTGGGGGATGGGGGAAGGGCTCTTCTCTGGGTCAGCCTAGCTGGTGGTGGAGGGAGGTGTGAATTGTTTGCCTCTTTCTTGTAACCTCTACTGTTGCTGTTATTGTTTTTGTTTTTGTTTTTGTTTTTTAAGTCATTGCTTTTTCCAGTAAATTGTTTTTATATCAATTTATGATCTTTACCTTTTGTGCAGTAAAGGCGGAGGCAGAGGGGAGAGGAGTGAGTGAGGTCACTCCATGGTTTCAGTGGAATCACTGAATTGGAGAATACCATTCCTAAACCATGACAACAGCTAAGCCAGTTCACACCAGCAGATGATGCAGCCCACTTAGCAAACCTGTTGCATTTGTGAGGTGGTGGACAACCACGGAAATTAAAAATTCACACTGCACCTTGCTGTTACTGAGCAATGATTTTGTAGCTCCAAAAAGCATGCTCTCTAAATTAAATGTTCCTTATGTGCCCTGTTTTTTTCTGGTGTTGACAGCATCTCCTATAAGCCACCAGAAAGGTTCAGCGAGGACACATTTACCAAGGACTGAGCCATGCAAATCAGTTTTCTCCTGAATGCTTCATGCTTATTTTAAAAATTTCTTAACATTTGGATGGGTTGTCACAAGAATGGCAAAAAAGCACATAAAAAGACTACCTCTTTTTGTCACATAAATGCTGTAAAACTTTGTAAAGAAAAGCTCTTAAGGATTTGTTAAGGTGAACAAAATAAGATGAGGTTTAAAAAACAAGCACACTAAATATTCAGACATGGGCAAACACCTGCTAAGAAAAATTTCAGTCCTTCTCCCTAATGTCTGGGGATAGTTACATGCAATGGAATACAGGAATCATAGTAGAATAGAGCTGTAAACTTTACTAGTACAACTAACGCCATTTTAATTTCTGAGGCCAACACTGAAGTCAACAAAAGGAGGTCTTAGAGCCTGCTAAGATAAACAGTTAGTACCACTGAAAGGACAGCTGATAATAGAACAGGGGGACACCAAGCTGACATGGGTGAAATGGTGCAGTAATTCAGAGTTATTGCACAAACCACTGAAGTCCTGGGATCAAAGCTTGCTGCCTACCTTTCTTGCAGAAAGGTCCTTCATAGGCTGAGTTGGTGCAATCACAGAAGTAACCATTATACTTCTCCACACATTTTCCTCCATTATGGCACAGGTTCCCGTAACTGCTGCAATGTCCTGGGCATCCAGGTTTAACACCAGGTGTCATTTTAGCTCTCTCCTCGAGGTCAAGTTTCTGTCCATTTAAATGCAGAGATCGAATGCATCCCAAAAAGCCCTTCTGTCTGGAAGCTGTTCCCCCTGAAAAAGGGAGAAAAACAGACGTGCTCACTGGTGAGGCTGCACAGTAATCAAAGCCATGAAGTTCAATCCTGAGGTACAAACCTGAATCCACAAATTTAAAAAACTATTATATATCAAAGTGTACAGTGGCAAAAGATGACAGATGGACAGCCCTGGAAACTAAAGGTGTCTCTCTATTTCTATGAAAGGACTAAAAAGCTGTATGAGACTCTTTTTGTAATTCTTGTCTTTTTTAGCTTATCTATTGCCCTGTCTGACATTGAAACTGCAAATTCATTTAGGAGAAAGATTAGCTTCTTTATCTTATGTCTGCATATCACCAAATACATGAGAAAACCAAACCAAAAATGTTGGGGTTTTGTTGTTTGGGTTTTTTTTCTATTTGTTGCCTTAGTACAAACAACACCCTAATGCCACCAGCACGAGAGTTACACATGCTGATGAGTCCAGATAGCAGGGATGAATCATGTTCAGCACCAGGCCTGCTGGCTGAAAGGAAATGACTTGAGACCGAATTTATGCATGACTGCCCAGCCTGATGTGTTGCATGTAAACAGTTGTTGTAGGCCTGAAACATGAGTTCAGTTCACAGATGTGTTATTTATTACAATAGATGAACACAACTGCATTTCTTCCTGAAGACCAGACCTGTATGCAAGAGGGCAGTTCAGTCTCTACAAGATAACTAGCTTCATATCTGTCAAATTAAACTGCTAGCAGTGTTACAATGAAGGCATTTTCCCTAAGAGGTACTCTCTGAGAATGATAATAATGATGATTGTTGAAGTTCTCTATGAAAATATAACCATTTTTCTTATCACAGGCTTTTTTTTGGCAGTTGCCAATGTTTTTCTTTTGAAGATACTGCAATTTTGATTTCTGCTAGGAAATCTAATTCTGGTTCAGGAGTTATCAGCATTTGCAGACTCTTAAAAGCTAGCTTTATTGGTGATTCTCCTGCAAAAGTAGTATGAAAGAACTTATTATTCTGTAGAAGTTGGCTTTATTTCAAAGCATATGATTTAAGAGATTACATCACTTGATCAGCCCTAGCAGAAGAGCATTTGTTTTTTTCCATAAATTAATTAAAGCAAGACTACTGCAAATTAAAAAGAATGCAGCAACAGTCTGAAAAGGAACCTCGCTCAAGGCCTAGTGTTCTACTACACATTCTGTCATAGTTTTCTTTCTGGAACACTAATAGCAGAAATACTGGATGTGAATTAAAGTGAACTATAGATAGCATACGTGAGACACATTTATTTCATGCTCATTTTATGACGCCTTTCTCAGAGAAATAAATATTTTCAAGTCCCTCTTTAGCCAGCTATTTCTTTCAGGTGAGCAAATGTTAGCTCACTTATTTTAAAGACCCCTTGAGGACAAGAATCAAGCCTGCTGCATTTGCTGCACTGCGCACACAATCCTTTTATTTGGAGATTTTGTTCCAAAACAAAATATACCATACAGAATTTTCAGTAAAGTCCATGTAAGTAGAAATGGGATTTCTCCCTTTAAGGCTACTGGTTACTCTGTTTTCTTTTGCACTGGAGGCCACCACAAATATTACAAGGATGAATGACAGTTTCCTTGCCTCTTCACTGCACACATACAAATCCCAGCTGTAACATATAAAAAATGAGTAAAAACTATTGCTAACTGTTCTACGGTTGTCATGTTTATTGCACTACTCATATTCTTATTGCTCTCTAAAGCGCTTTGGAAAACCATGTAAAGTTTCCCACTTTTCTGTTTTCTGGAGAGTATAGAGCTTAACACAGACCAACTATATGATCCTAGACCAATATTGATTAAGCAAATCTTTTGCTTATTTTTGGCTGTTTTCTTCAAATAACTTGACCTAATCTTCATACACACTCCCACAAAGCAGAGGAAAAACTGAAAACAAACAAACAAAACTCTTCTCCACATCAGGCTTTGCAGATTCTTCCAACTCTAATAGAAGCCTGATGGACTTCTGATAAAAGTGCCTGACTTCTGATTAAAGTGCCTGATAGACACTTTAATGGGTGAGACCTAAATGTTTTATTCAGGAAAACAGATTTTAGGATAAGCCTAAGGACCATAAACACCAAGGTTAAGGATGTACTTTGCTGAGTGGAGGTAACAGTCAAATGAGCCATGCTGTTTTCAGCAAGGTGTATATACAGCCAAATTCTTCTGAGGAGCCTTTCTTTGGGAAAGGAAGGGAAAGTCTGAGGGAAGGGGGCAAGAAGCTCACAACTGAGCACTCACAGCATAGAGCTTGGTGACACAGTTGGCTAAATAATTAACATTCTAGCAATGAGTTGAGGATTTACTTAAAACAAAACAAAACAAAGGACTTTCTGTTAGAAGAAACTGGATTAGGGAGGCTGAAAGTAAGTATTAGGAGCATCCTTGCTTTGTGTAACTGATACAAAGAAAAGGAAAGGGCAAAGAAGCATGGGGATCATAATCAGGAGTAGGAGAACTTGCTTTGGTGCCCCTCAGAAGACCTTCAAGTCACACTTTTTAGTCTCAAGCTGAAAGATGTACAAAGCACACAGGATACACAGAGTTAGGCATTAATTCCTCCTCTTGGCCTCCAAAATATTCCAAGGTGTCTACAAATGCTTTTAAAAAAAACCCAGTAAACAAGCCCCTTCTTTTCCTATCATTCCTTGTCTCTGTCTCCAGAGACAGTTTCTCAGATATTGACATTCTCTGGGTTATGTTGCCTTTGGCCTGTCTACAACAGACAGAGGAGATTCACCCAAGAATTCACTCCTTGCTCACTTGCTCCCAAGACAAAACTAGGAACCCAAACACTTATCTTTGCTAATTTCCAAAATGTACCAAATAAATAGCACAAAAACTTCTGGCCAAAGCTTTGTACATCAGATTAATTTCTCAGGATTTTTATTTTGCTTCTCTGATGTTACCAGTCTGAGTTGAAATCCTGTTCTCAAAGTGGTCGGGGAGCTCAGTCTTTCCCATCCCTGTGATGGAACTCATGCCTTCAGCAGCAGGTAAGACAGAGCTTCATCTCAGACTTCACCACATGAGGAGATGATGACACAACTACTCCAGGACCACAGGCATAGCTGCACTACACAAAACTGTGACACACATTCTGAGAGCTGAAAACGACTGTCCATTGAAAGGAAAGGTTTCTGATCAAGTAATTTGCTGAACTGGCTCGTTACTGGGCAGTTTGGTGCAGTTGATATTACTTAGCCTCACATTTGTTTGGGGCTCACTCCTTCTACTGTACTTTGTTCAAATTAACAGAAGAAACCTGACCAGGTGCAAGGATTCATGCTCTGACTGAGGATTATGATGCAGCCAGAAGCAGTTAGATACCCAAGACCCTCTAAAAGAAAAGGAGAAATGGTTTTCTAACTCCTTTAGGCTGCATTAAAACCCAAGCTTGTTTGACTGTAGTGGCAATACAAAGTCATTTTTTTCTTCCACTTCACACACACACAGAACTATCTCAGAAGCCTGCCACACACAGTCATTAAGGCTAGAAACCCCTTAATCACTGTCAGTATGCAAAATGCTGCTGAGACAAATATGTTGCAGATTATAGGGGGAGTAGGGAGTAATATTATGAGCCGCTGCTTCTTTCCTTTTTACAATGGTGTTTATAAATTTATTTTTCAGATGGGTTAAAATTCTCTCTGCATGGCTGAGGTATTAAATCAGTAGCTTTTTATTACAAGATTCGAATGAGACTTTCAGTAGAGACAAACTACATCACATCTGTGTATTGCTGGACTTCTGCCACCTTTCCCTGGAGCACCCAGGGACAAATTGTGCCAGAATCATGAGGCTGCCCAGGTTTCCAGCTCTTCTGACAGCTCTCAGGAAAACTTAGCAAGTCACCGATAATTTTGGCCTTCAATATGGCAGAGTTAAGGGCTGAAAAAGCACTCCCAAAACCATTTGTTTTTCTGTTCCTTTTGTTCATGGTTCAGTAAAAGTGTGGAAGGACAACAGAATGCAATATATTTATTGCACAGTGAGAACTTTTCACCTCTTGGCTGAAATAAATACCTATATCCTAGAGTTCACTCTAAACACTCACTAAAATCAGAGTACAATCAGTTGGAATTCACTGCTGGAATCAACTGGTGCAACCTGTTCCTTAAAGCATGTCTACATTCAGATGAGGTACAAATTCACTTCTCCACCAAAACCAACGGCACATTTTTGGCAGAGCTGCTCCCCATCCAGTCAATCCCCAGCTTGTGGGGATGCTGATGCTGTTCTGTGGCAGGTGCATAGCTTTGCCTTTGCTGACAAGGGCTCCTGTTGGCACATTGCTCTGATGGGGTCCTTAACTACCATGGATTTTCATGACACAATTCATCAATTATGTCACTTTAAAACCACCATGCAATTCACACAGCTAACCTGTTTATTTTGCAGAGGCTGGGCACCTATGATAAGGTATGAGGTTTACCTATCACAAACCCATCATATTTAGTCCTTTATAAAGAAACAACCAAAAAATCACAAAAGTCTACTCAGTCACTAAATCCCTAATTTTCCTAACTGGAAACAGTATGTTGGCTAAATTTCTCTGATGTTTCTAAGGTGTCTGGCAGCCCAAGCCTTCTGCCTCCAGGCCTGGCCTCCCACAGAACATGTTCTTAGGATCAATGCAGTATTTGAAAAACAAGTGATTAGCAGCATGCTTCATACCAGAAAACAGAAACCTTGCACTGTGACAGCCTTAAGCCTCCCTTCTGTGAGTTCTTCAGTGAGCTCCTCTCCAGCTGAGTCTAGCAGAGATCATTTTAGGTATAAATCAACAGCTGTGTGGGAAGGACTCCTGACATTGATGCAGCCATATCTATTTATTAACAGATTAATTCTTCACATTCATAGCCCAGTAATTACTGCACACACACACAATAAAAAGCTCAAATAAATACCCCGAAAGCTACTTAAGTATAAGGGTATGAATATACAAGTAAACTTTATTAAAATGCATTGACAGATTGAGGTTTGCTGCAGCATTTCAGCTAAGAAGATCCATTTTAAGGAAAAAACCAGAAGCTACCTTAATGGCCCTTCATAAGAACAAATACAACCCACTCCATCACTGAGAAGATGACTCAGAAACACAGCATTTGAATACAGAAAAGAGAGAATTCCCTTTGTAATCCATTATCGTATTATCAAATACAAACTAGTCCCAATTCAGGTTTCTTGTGCAAGGGCAATAAGTAAACAAAATATATGCAAAGATTTTTTTCTTCCTCTTTTAATTTTCTCTTTTCTCCTTTGAAAAATCACTTTCAGATAAAACACCTGTATTTGCATTGACTATGTTCATACTTCTCTCACTTGTGGACTCTCTAGCTAAATAAAGGTTTTGGTAAGCATGCTTGAACGAACAGACTTTAAAGACCCTACTGTCATCAGGTTTTGCCCCAGAAACTTGTATGACAAATTTGTGTCTTTTACAATGTACCTAAAGAGAGAGGTCACATGTTTTAAAGCAATTTACACAGCCAGTGCTGCACAAGAAGAAAGGTTATCAAGTCTTTGGCAATAAATAAATTTCAAGAGTTTGGCCCTAAAAATACCATGAAGTATAGCAGGGTTTAATTATGATTAGTGCTTTGAGAGGCAGTTGTTGGGGTTTACTTCATGTTGCCTATGCAGGTGTAGAAGAAGAGAAAGCAAAATCAAGCCACCACATGCAAGCTCAATGGTGAGACAGGAGCATTCATGACCAAAGTATGTGAAATACTGTTGATATCTACAGGAACCCTTGGATTGTCCCTACCTACAAATAACTGGCTGTTGAGCTGCAGGCGGAAGTGTCCCTCAGCAGGGGCCTCCAGGACCTTCTTGGGGAGGTTGTCCACCTGCAGAGAAGTTTCCTTGAGGTTCCTCTCTGCCCGGATGTAGTGCCACTGGTTGTCATTCAGGGGTGTGGGAGACTGCACAGTGGCTTCTGTGGGGCCATTCCCGACATCTATGGAGAAGGTGATCTCCTTGGGGGCTGGAACAGATAAAAAGATGTGAAGAGGAAGTGAAGGTCTGAATTAAATCGTGGTTTTGACACCAAGAAATCTTACATAAATATAGGGTCCATTAACTTTTATGTCAGCAAATAGTACAGGATCATTTACCTCCCATCTCCTACACAGCAGCTTATACATAAATTTAAGCCTGCAGCCTCACTGTTTGATCTCCTCTGTGATTATGCTTGGTTGTGGGTACCCATCTTTTTTTGCTATAACAATTACAGTGCTCTAGAAATGGCACTTCTCTTTTTGAAATGGAAGTGCCAAAGGCTGCACAAAAGTCAAACAATGGTCCAAAAAGATTTTGGACAAGTAATGCTAAGAAGGGAGAAAGGATGAAAATCTTTCCAACTAGATCTTTCAAAATCCAAGTACTTAAGCATTACGTAACTTGGCTGCATGTGGTATGAGAGAATCCTACAAGCACTTGTTTGCCCAACTTTGATCCAAGATGCATGAAAAAACTAATGAGCAAAACTAATTAATTGCTGATCCTAAACTAAAGCTGTGTATGTAACACACATCTAGAGATAATAAGGCTCCTAGAAACAGGACAATAATTGCAAAACTAAAGCCACATAAAGGAGTCCACCTTGCTCTGCTGGAAGCCTGAAAGCGGCTAGAACTTTTAACATTCTTGCTACTGATTATTTTCCTCTTCCTAAAATGCTAAATGCACCAGGAGGACCAAGAACAAGGTCCACACATCACACAACCAGAAGGGTGTGGATTGAAAACTCCTAAAAACATTGCTATTTCAAGCCCAAAAAATTGGATAGGTCTGGTTTTAGAAGCTGCTTTTTAGATAGTTAAGATAGGAAATGCTCCATAGGGATAGACAAAGATCCATTCTGAGCCCCTGCATCTGCTAAAAAGTCATTTCCCTTTGAATCAGCTGCTCCGTGGAGCTTCCTTGATACAAGGCCTTTAGGCTGCGAATTCCATCTGGCAGCAAGAAGCACAACAACAAACTACTAATGAGTAGCCTAAGTCTGTAAGATTTTTCCCAAACTTTCAAATAACTGTTTTCTCTAGGAGTACAGATGTGACACACATCCAGAAGCTTTCACTGAACAATCCTCTTAGTTTACAGTATTTGTTATATTTGATGCCATTTTTACTTCCGTATCCCTGAGAATAAAATGCAGTACACTGAAGTACAACAAAATTGGACCTTGATGTGCAATTAACAGTAAATCACACCTCATTACCTTGTGATAATGCACCATGACATTTACCACTGGTTTAATGAATCGAAGGGCCTTGGGGCCCTGTTTTATTAAATTTTATTTTGGGGTTATTATAAGCATATTATCAAATGCATAGCACTAGGTTTGTTTTCCCTAAGCTTGACAGAATTTGGAATACACGTCATATTTCATGTCAAAGCTGCCATACTCTTTTGTCACTAATAAATATTTGAACTCATCACAACAGGAGTGAGGCAAAAACTCACTAATTAAATTCCGTGCAATTTTCCTTATACACTGAGCAGCAGTTACACTACACTCACTTAATAGATTTTGAAGTATTCAAGATCCATTACAACTGTGACTAACTTATCTTGCATTAGTGTCCTGTCCTTCATAAACTCTCACCTTGTAGCTGTACCATACACACTGAGTTCCAGTGAAACACTAGGGCTGTATCAGGCTGGGCTTGTTACTGATACAGAAATAAAAGTAACCATCAGAATGGTTGCATTAAATTTTTCAACTTTCAACTAAAATTACAGCCCATAGGTACATCTAACCAGCATTTTTTTTCTATAAAGAGCAAAAAAATAAGTGTTGGTGTAGAAAAATTAAATTATTACACTTGTTTGTTTAAGAAAGATAAATCTAGCCATAGTAAGATTGAGTGTAATGACCAAGGCCATACAGGGAAACTCCGACAGGTGAGGTAAGTAAGTCTAGATAAAAGTCTTTATGTCTCCATCTTATCATCTCCAGGCACCTCCAAGCATCTCAAGATGGCAGAAAATACGTCCTTCCCACTTCTCTGCAACTGTCAGATTGGGCAAATACACTGAGATTTCTGAGCAGTGAAACTTACAGCTTATTGCAATTCGTATGAAGTCTTTAATCCCAAGGTTTTCCAAGAACACCCCGGATACGGCAGTAGTTTTGAAGAAGAAGGAGATGTCCGCACTGACCTCGGCGTGGAGAGTGGGGAAGTGCAGGTAGGAGGCCTCTGTGTTGAAGGAAGCAGCGTTCCAGAACTGCCCTGCAAATACAACCCCCTTCTCTATAGTTAATTGGCGCAGGACAGCAGCTGCAAGCTGCATGTGGAAAGCCACCTTCCATCAAAGAAATAGTTTTTTTATAAAAAAACAACAGCAAAAGCAAAAAAAAGGAACATTCTGTACCTATGGAAATTGAGAAGAGCTAGTACTCACTGTCTCCATAGCAACGCAAAGGGCCGATTTTCCAAGCAGCCTCAGAATTTGATCTGTTTGTGTCAGTGATTACAATCTGAGTTACAGGCAAATGGTCTTTGAAAGCAAGGAGGCCGGTATCATTTGTCCTGGATTTTAATACACAAACAGAAAGAGACAGATTAACCACAGACAAACCCCCCAGCATTCCTCATGCAAGGCAATATTTAAAAAAAGCTTACTTAAAGATGGAAGATCTTTTGCAGAATTACCTGGAGGAATTATGACAAGTACACACTTGTCATACTGTTAAGATAGTATGTTCCCATTCTCTATGTTCATATGCAGTAGTGACCACTGAAGACAGCATTTGGATATATGATACTGGCTGGGATGGGCTGTAACCCTGCTTCATCTGTGCAGAACAACTGTGAAGCTGAGGAAGAGCACTGCCATGCTGACTAATGGGCATTAATGTAAACTGGGCTCTACTGGGTTTCCTCAGCAGGATGCATTTACTGTGGATCAGGTCTAAGTCCAAGTCTGCATTTCTGTAAAGTTATCTGGAGACAGATAAGGGTGTTTATGCTGGCTTTATGCTTTACCTGAGCAGGAAGAGGACAGGCGATGCCTGATCCACCTTGCTGTTAGCACAGGGAAGCCAGACAATTACTGATCCAACTTCAAGATGGCTGGGACACAACTGACCCTGCACAATGTAAAAACAGCTGAAATAGCAGAGTGAGTTTGGACTGAATCAGTCCTTTGCACTGCATGCCAATGGACATTTTGGGTCAGCAACTGAAATACTCAAGGCGGATTTACTGCATTGTCTTCTTGTGCTTGTTTAGCTGGGCTTGTTCTTCAGCTGTAGCTAACTTACACATGGTTGCTAGAAAGGAAGTGGAAAGATTGATCCCTAAAGGACAATTTCTTTGTTTTTATTCTGAGTCAGCTGGACAAGAAGTTGTCCTCAAAATGCAGTGTGATGTTTCATGGCAGGTCCTTAAACCCACTGAGTGACTTTGGCTCTGGCAGCGTACACAGATGTGCATTCATCCCACTGCACTTCATGAACCCAGCTGAGTCCCTCAGGCACCAACCCTGACCTTGCCAAACAGAACTGCCCTTTCGAGGTCTCTCTCTATCGATTGATAATAGACAGGTGAATGCTCCTGAATCTCATCCTCACAGTGATGTGTTTTTCTTCTCCTTTCCTCAAGGTTAAGGTTTGCTGTACATCCAGGCACATAAGCACAGCAGAGCATCCTTCATGGAACCAAATCTCAATAGTTTTGGAGAAAGGATCTCTACCTCTTCACGGTCCAGCAAGCTGTGTGCAGGGTCTGGACTCAACCCACCTATCTGCTCACAGGTGAAAGACTACATCCTGCACATAGGGGTGGCAACACATCCAAAATGCCAGTAATCCCACATTTCTACCCACTGCTCTTCCAGGCAGGTGTGACAAAATGCCTCAGGAAACAGGTATCACTATCTGAGTGATAACACTGACAAAGAGTCTGACATTCCAGTCAGGATCCCAGACCTGCCAACACTGACAAGGAGTCTGACATTCCAGGCAGGATCCCAGACCTGCCCATATCCTGCTTGCAATGCCAGCTTCCATAAATGTTCCTCTCGGTGTAGTTCCAGATATGGGAAGGGACACAGATTCTAGCAAAGAAATAATAATCAGGACAAACACTGCAGCTGTGCTCTGACACACAACCTCAAATGTTTGTTTGGCTAAGTGCTCTACTCTGATTAATGTTAGACAAAAATAGGAGTATTTTGATCTTTTTTATAAAGGCTGCATACATTGCATTTATTTTTCATTGCTTCTAATTGCATGCACCACAGTTAATTGTCTCATAATGCCAAGGGGAAAAGGAGATGTACCCTCTCTGATGCTAACATTTTCTTCTTGCTCCAGTGGGTGTCTGACATGCAAATAATTACAGACAAAGTGCAGCAAGATGAAATTCCCAGGCACGAGGCAGAGTAAGGCCTCCAGTGCAGACTCAGGAGGAAAACTATCATGTATGAATCAAAGGTACATGGTCTCCAAATTTCTTCAGGGCAGACTCTCAGTATCACACTCCTATAGCTTATTGTATCAATATTTGAAAGTTAACATAAATACTCTTAACAGATGATGAAACTGCTGTGACAAAAGCTACATTATTTGAGTATTTCTTAGGAAGATAATTAAATAAGGTATTCCAGTGGCTGGGAGGAAGAAGAGTAGGCAGAATGAATGAAAGAAAGGCAGAAAGATGCACAGTAATGGGACATAAAATACTCAATACGCACATGACTAACTAAGCTGGCACTTTCTTTTTTAAAACAAAATTTTTCAAAAATTGCAAAATATTTAGGGAGGTTTCCTGCAAATTTATTTAACTTTAAAAAAAGTGCAGTCTTTTTACTGGCTATGATCAGTATTAAAATAAAAATCAGTTATCTTTCTACAGCTAGCGTTCAAAATATCTACAAAACCCCATGAAATGGTGACATTTTAAAGATATCTATTCCACATCTCTGAAAACTGCATTGCTTATTAGATATTCTGCTGTATTGCATGAAGTTCTTTTATATCAGATTTTATGACTGAATTTTTACTACTTATATGCTGGTGTCACAGTGAAGTTTAGTAGCACAGCTCAACTGTGAGAGAGAAATATATTCTAGAATTAATAAAAATCTTCGCTTCTTTGTTAATGCCTTGAAAACTCAATCAAGCTTCTCTTCAAACTCAAATAGCACATTTTATGCATTTTATTCTCTCACACATGGAAAAAACCCCCTCATATAATGATATATATTTTCATACAAGGAGACACTGAAATAAAACCTATCAGAAAACATTCTGTCCTTCAGAGAATGTGTCAGTGTGAGGAACAACATATCTATTATTGCAGTTAATTATTATTATTTCATAGTAGGAAATCAAGTTTTTGGTGCAGTATCAACACCTAAGCTATTTCAGCTAAGAAATGCAGAAGAGAGAGTGGAAGACATTGTGAGTGTTTCAAATTCTGGGTAATCCTTAAATTGTTCTTATTTCAGACTCCATTTCTTACGAAGCACCACAATTCCTCTTCTCTTTGTGGTACACCATGGCAGCCTCTCAAATACAATGTATTATTCCTGAGAGAGGAGCAAAAGAGCTTCATGTACCTGTACAAAACCTTCCTGGAGGCACTGTTGTGGCACTACAAAATACAAATATACCAGGGTTTGGACAAAACATTTGATATTTTGCCTGAAGGGGGCTTGGGGATCTCTTCTCATGTACTACATTTTTCAAATAAAATTACTATTTTCTGATAAAAAGCATCTGCACTCTGACATGCAAATACACAACTTTGTATTTTAAACAAAAGCAAAACCTTGTTAGATTAATTATTTTTGTGTTTGTTCCCAGATTTCCTTTTTACTTACGTGTATTTTAATTTAGCAGTTCACATACACTTAAAACTAGATAATATTTGCTTTTCCACAGCTGCTTCTCAGGTTAGCCAAATGCAGTATTTTATTTCTCCTTAGTGGGTTTCACATTGCACTCTGTGGCTACTTCCACCAAGCACATCCCTTGTAAGTTAAGACCTGATTTCACAAAAATCAAGGCAGGTTTTATCACTTTCCTGAAAGATCTCCCTGCTCACAGAAAATGGTATAAATAAATTAATAAACTTGGGAAGTCGACTTCCTGCTCACCGGACTTTGCACTCAATTTGGCACAAAATAAGATGAAAATCTGAATGTTTTGAGGGTGGAAACAACCTGCAACAAACAGATGTTTCTCTGAGCTCTTTGCATAAAGAATAGTGTCAATTTGTCACTTCCACAAGTAAAACCCAAACCAAACAAATCCAATAACGCCCTTTAAATTATATCACTGAAAATTTTTTGTTTATGGGTATTAAATACAGTTGGAGGACATTTGTTTATCCATGTCTGAAGATTAATGCCTACATCTACCCAAAGGACTTCCTCAATAAGCTATGAGGCAAGTCACACATCAAACAAATGCTCTATGTATGGACCAATTTTAAAAAGATGAAACTAATTTGATACTAAAGATGACAGTGCAGCAGCTGGATACTGCAAGGTGTAGTAAAGGTAGACTCACCTGTAAATGACAAATAACTATTTAGATGATAACATGATGAAACTATTTTTCTTCTTCCTGGCTACTACTAAAAGCATGCTCAACAAACCCTCACTTCTATGGTGTCCTAACTGTGTGAGCCATCATAAATTGCTAATCTCTAGGTAGCCACTTGCATATTTTTTGTAACAGATGGTAGAACAGTGGTGCCATTAAATATAATTTATTCTCATATGATCCCCTATTGGTATGATTTTCTCTTGCACATTAATGGAAACTCTGGTGGGATCTGAGCCTCAGTAGCTCAGATATTCAGCACAGATTTTCAGGAATACCGTACATTTGGGGAAAAGAATACTATCATCAGCAGATGGCAAGGAAGCACATAAGGAATGGGCCCGTGACACAGGCTTCCATCAGGAAAAGTTTTGAGGCCTGTGTGGGACATACCATTAATAATCCAAAGGAATACATTTTAATTGCTATCTTGCCCATGAGCAATATCCAAAAATGCTTTACTGGGTAAAATAATGTACAGTCACGATAAAGTAAAAAACGCCGGCATGAGGGGGCATACCTAACAGTTGAAGGCAAGATGCAGTGCCTGTATTTGGCTGAATTAGAAATACAGAGTTTGGTAATTAGAGTAATGAACTGATTCTTGACACCTCAGGGACCTGCTACAGTCAGCTCTCTGCAGGCAGCTCTTCCCAGTTGTTGACAAATGCAGTCATGATGGCAGATATCCAAGACAATTCCATACAGGCCAGGTCACTTCTGGCAGGGGTCATTTATGAGCTCGCAGGCTCTGGAGTTGCCTGCACTGCTTCTCGAGTTATGGATTCAGTGTGGGATAGTGGCTGAGCAAATAAAACCTGTCAAGTCTGGGCTTATCAGGGTTTCTCTGCCCTGCCCTCCTCAACCCTTCCAGTTTTAGCATCCTGGCTCTGGCATAGCTTAGCACAAATATAGCTCATCCAAGGCTTCATTCACTTCCGTTTGGCTTTGCTCCTCCTCAAACTAGGCTCAATGTACTCATTATACCTCTGGGTGACAAAGTGGGTCTGACAAGACTATCCGCCCTCTATTTCGTTCCCCTTCTTATCACGTCCTGTGGTTTTTCTTATTCTTGAAGTGCCCCAAAGCCACAATAAGGAGGTGGACTTTGGAAATGGCAAGACTCAAAAGTTTAGTTCCCCAGTGAAGAAGACTGTTCTGGAAGACAAAAGAGGAGGATACTCCTCCAGTTTGAATAATAAGACTGCAGAATAGAAATAAAAGATGGCCATCAGCTAATTTTTGGAATCAACACTGTCCACCACAATTTGCTGAGATGCCTGAACTTCTTGCACTCAATGATTTCCAAAGATGCCTCTATTTCAGTACAAAATAAAAAGCTGCAAACTTCTCCAAATTCACAAAGTTTCCAGGTGAATACAGTCAGCATGGTTTGGTTTGATGACTGGCTTCAGTCAAGGGTTTGCATTTGAAGTGGAAAATGGATTCCAGACAGAGAGGCCAAAGTACCAAAAGGACTTCAGGACAGTCATGCGCCACCTCAGCATGAAAGAGTTTCCTCCCATTTAAATGCAAGGTTTGATGAGCAGCAAGACCTCAATTGCCAAGGCAAGAGAATTTTGCTTGAGAGGAAAGACAGCCTGGGAGAGACATTTGAAGATCCGAAAGATCTCATGAGAACACTATCCTGTCAGTATTTCAGTAGTGCTTCATTCTTTAGGTCAGTTTAACACATCTCCCCAGTTAAGAATATGTTTTTGTTTAACACAGGGTATATATTTTGAAAGACAATCATTAATATAGCTCATCTATATATAAATTATCCCAACATTCAACTATTGTCAGTGTGGGGGAAGGGAAAGAAAGAAAAATAAAACATTTTCTGAACAAGGTTTAGCTTCAGCTTGACGCCACTGGATTTTTATTAATGCTCCCACCCACTAGCAAATGCTTTCAGCAGTCAGAAATCTTTATCTTTTTTTTTGACAGCATGCAGCCAAGGCATGTCTTGCACCATTTCGGATCCCTTGCTTGGGTCAACAAAAAGTAGTAGGTGCCTCTGCTTCCTCATCAGAGATGTCCCATTCTCCAGAAAATACCATGAAGATGCTCCACTATTCTGCAGTGACAGATTTCACTGTCATCTTACTGTGGAGTTTGGAAGCATGATGAGGAGCCATATGGAAAAAGATACTTATCAGTACAATACTTTCATAAAAACAAAGGTGAAAAATACAGAAGCCCTCCCCATCTAGAATGCTTAATTATACATCCCTGTTCATCTGGCCAGGGGGACTAACTTGATGTCAAGTAAGAGCCCAAAAATAGCAGCTGGCTCAGGTGTATGCTCAGATATCATTTAAAAGTCAGCATGCCTAGAAGTGCATATTGTGTGCTGCCAAACACCTGGCACAGGACTTTGTCAGGTCTGCTTTCCATTGTTTATCATCGCTTTTGCTGCTCTGAGAAATTAGTAGCTTCTTCTGCACCCAAGATTTAGTCTAGGGAAAGCAAATCAAAGCAGAATGCTAGGACTGTCTCCTATTCAGGAGGATGCTTCAGCTGTTCTGCAGAGTTCCTACCTTGGAGCAACATGATTTATCTAAAAGGAGCAAAAATGATTTTCTGGTTTTCAACTCTGCAGCACCCATTTTATTTCATGCTGAGGCAAATAAATGTATCTACTGCTGTCTTGCTCCTTCCACTATAATGTATAGCAGGTTAAAGTCACAGTTCAAATCTCAGCAGGTTTCAGATTCGAATGCTCGTTATATATCAGGGGGTCAGTGTTCTAGCAGGGAAACACAAAAGCAATCTTCAAGAGGCATGAAATTTCTTATGTTTAGAAACTCTTCATAAAGGTCAGGGTTTTTTTAGCTTTTATAAAGGCAACCTCAACTTTAAAATACTACCAAAGTAAAAATTTCTCATGGATTAAAAGTCAAAGCAACTGAATCCCCAAACCAACAAACAGTAGGCAGTTTAGTGGAGGTAACTTGTAAGCATATTCTGTTATTATCATGAAATTAGGAGAAACAAGTAGCTCTCTGAGCTGCCAAGCTAATGATGCATGATTTCCAACATCTTTCTCCCATGAGGGTTTTCCAAAATCTAATAAAAGTGTACGCTTCCTTAACTTCCTTCTTGTGGGCTTTAATTGGCTTTTTCCCCTCGGCCTGGCATAAATTTTCATAGAATGTGTTATTTGTAATACTTTTGAGACTTCTTCTTCTCTGTCCAAGATGTTTGAAATGTGTCTCCTTGTTCAAAATCACTGGGGGTGTGTGGGGGGAAATGGAGATAAACACCCACAGAATAACTTGTTTAGGTCTCATTTCCTGAGGAGACTCAGCTGAAACATTATAAAACTGCATTTAGCTTTCACCTTGCATTGCTTTGTACGACCCAGTGCTGCAGTGCCCTGCAGTCTTAGACTGCAACCCCAATGTCTGCCAGCATATCAACCTGCTCTGCTTGAGCAGTGAAAAATGGAATGTGGATTATGAAAAGAGCCAAGCACCAGTAAAAACAGATGCTCCTGATGCTCATGTGCAAACCTCGTCCAAAGCGCACCTGATAACCAAGCATTAAAGAAAAGATAGATTAACATGCACAGCCAGGCTATTTAATACAAATCACATTCGTAAGCCAATATTTACATAAACATCTTCCTGAAGAAATCCCCTTACAGCTATAATTTTTGAAACTGAATAGTGACCCCAGGGATATAAAGGGTCCAAGAAAATAATCACACTGTCTAGAAATCAAGCAACCAAAAAAGCCCAACACTTACAGTAACAAGTAATTTCTGATTTTTATTTTTTTAAATGTTTTTAAGACCCCTTACCATTACTTTCTACTAATTTTAAGTGAAGCTTTCACAGGGCTAATTCAAGTGTTTCAAACACAGCAGCCTATGACAGCAAGACATTTCTTGTCTACTTCCATTATTCATAATTTCTGAACTACAGAAGGTTAAAATATCTTTTTTCAGATAAAGGGCAGCAGATCCTATCAGCAAGTGGTCTAGAAGGGAGAGTGAGTGAGTAGAATTTTCACATGTATGTTCGGTGTTTCAAACTGTACTTCCAACAACACTCATTTGAAATTTCAGTCCCCTCAAACACAATTGGAAAGTTCACCAACTAGCTCTTGGTGGCTGGAGTGTCGTTGAGAGTGCAGAGAATGACAGAAGATTGTGAGGTGGCCTTCCCAAATGCATGCAGCATCAGAGCACAACAAAGGTCAGAACCCAAGGAGGGCTTTAAATATTCATGCTGTGACTCCAAAATTTCCTACAGAGACTGAATCAAAACCTAAAGAAGCCAAACAACTCTTCTCATTGACCTTAAAAAGCTTGAGATCCAATGCAAAAGTAAGTTAAGGCACATTATACTGTTTCAGAAGAAGAATATGAGGCTTTTTAGCAATACATATTTCTTGTTTAGCTGTATCTGAATTTTGCTGTCTAGGCCTCAATTTTCTGCTCTGATGTACACCTATGAACCAAGCTCCTGGAGCCTTTATTCATGCAATGCTCCAGTTGAAGCAATCAAACTTTTAAACAAGTAAAGTTACTGGATTTGGCATTCAACAAGAAAGATTTTTTTTGAAGACCACCCATCCCAGCAACCTGCTTCAACTGTGTCTTTGGCTCAAAAAAGAAATTTAAGGTGAAATCGGAAGTCCAAATTCTAGCTTCATTTTCATTCTTATCAGATTATACTCAAGCCATTCAAGCATCCTGAGCTATGAAACAGGAAATATTTAAGGCTTCTTTCCCTGCTTCCTGTCCCCAGCTCTTCACACAGACACTGCTATACACGTTAAAATTATTACCATTCTTCTCTATCTGCATCACAGTTGCAAAAATATCTCATATCCAGACAACTTTCTTCCAATCCACATGCACACTGTTGAATGCCCGGAAGAGATCCTCCCCAGTAAAGATGCTTTTCATTGGCACGGCCAACCCACCAAGCAAATGGATTTCCATCTGGATGAAAGGGAAAAAGAGGGGGGGGAAGAGAAAAGAGAAAAAGAGAGAGAAAGAGAACTTGATAAGCAAACTGGATTCTCCCGAGAATGAAAAAGAGAATGGAGGTGAACATGTTAGACAATATTGAAAGGCAAGATGCAAACTGCAAAGTAACAAACCACAAACTTTGCCCCAAGTTCCATTTTATGGAATACATGTTGAGAAAGCAACAGTTCTGTTGTAATCTCATCTGGTTTGAGAAGCAGCTGTTTCACTTAGGGCTCATGTGCCAGTTACTCATGAGAACCTTGGCGTCTTTCAGCTGCAAAGACCTTGGAACGGTGAAGTCAACATCACCGTCTGCACCAGCTGTGTCCAGGGGTTTTTGTGTGACACTGGGGGGCAGATCTGATCACTGAAGGAGACTGAAAACAATTCTCCTGCCACGACTCCAACTGTACAGACTGGACTGTACCACACAGGATTGGACCAGGACCTCTTGTAGTGTCAACTAGTTTTGCAGGAGCCTCTAGCCCTTGATCAGGATTTCTCACTTAAGAGTCAGATATAAAGAACAAAAATCTACAGAAATTACACACTAACTGATCTATTACTATGAACTTAACACAGTTCCTCTCAAAACGAAGACCAAAACTCCTATCGGTTTCTAAGGAGCAAGACTAGGAATTTTAATGTGTTCTCCATAGGTGGAATTTGTAAATGCGAAGCTCCATAAGATATTAAAACAGGTAGGGCATAAGTGGAAAAAAACATTTCCCTGCTTGGGAATCAATTTATCTCCGTGACGCTATTTTCTATCTACAGGAGCTTTAAGATCTATGTATTTATATAAACTGAGACAGTTTTTTGTTCAAATTTCAGAATCTACCATGCATCAAGCATTAAGTATTAATAATCAGATAGAGTAAGCAGAATCTGATGTAATGAAATTCATGGATTAACATTTTCTAAGACTGACTTTGTCTTCCAGCTCAGATAACTTTTCCATTGACTCCTTAATCCTTAAATCAAGAAATGTAATCAGTTATACATACAGGTAGATGGCAAAATTTAACAAAATTGACGTATCGAGACTTTTTGATCAAAGGAGCTTGGAAAAATAAACTGCACGGCTAATGCAGAAAGATGCATCAATTTATTCTTCTGCTTTACTAACATTATTAGTAGGGAGTATTTCTCATTATAAAAGGCAAGAAAATCTAAATTATGAAATGCAATCAAGGTTAACTGTAGAGTGTGAGGGACTCATTAAAATGAGTTTTAGAATCACTTGGCAAAATTAATTCATGTTTATTTTTCTTCTAAGCTTAGACTGCTGAACTGTAAATTCATGAAAAAAGGAAAATAAAAATAGGAAGAGCAACTCCATTCTCACGATACCAACAATTAAGACATGACGAATTTGACCAATACCCAGTGGTACTCATTAGAAAAACACAATCCAAGTACATCTAAGGATTCATCTCACAAAAATGTACACATTCATTTTAGGCCTCATATTATTGTCATCACATTTATACTTCTTCTTTTCTATTCAGCTGATTTTCTGCAGAAGTTGATTGCTGCAGCCAGTGAAACCGTTCTATACTATATTATTGGGAAATTACTCGGTAAAGCTTGGAATAGTAATGTTAATTGAATAAAAGGGTGATTTGTCTAGGAGTAGAAATAGACATTATACAGAAGTGCTTAATCTAATTTTAAAAGTGCCCATTCTGGAAAAAAATATTTAGATAAAGATAAATTCTTCAGGCCAACAGCAAATAATGGTGTCCATTAATCAAATACAATCTGTGTCAGTTTCCTTTGGCAGAAGTCATTATATACTTAAACATAACAGAGAAATAAGCAATCCTTCACGTGTATTATGAATAAGTAATTTTCTGATGTCTTTTTCAGATCTGCTGTTATTTGTTTTATTGAGCAATACCAAGCAAACACATGCACATGCAGATTTATGGTATAGACTGGGGAAGTGGTAGAAGCACCACAGTTTGAGTAATTTACAACTAAATTAAATACAGTGCTAAAAAATAGAGCATTCAACATTATAAGGAACAATCTTAGACTGTCAAGGGAACAGGCTATAAAAAAACAGTGTCTTTTTCAAAATTCTATTTATTAGGCAGAGTTCTGCCACCCTTTAATCAAGATGAGTTGATTTTTCTCACTAACTAGTCCCCTAGAAATCAATTGTAGTATTAAGGAAAATTACACCCTGATTCTTCAAAACTCTTTTCCACATGCTTAGTTTTTAATACATGAGAAATCAGAGCTTTTCAGCAAAGCTCTTACAAATCTACAGTACTTCATCAACACCTGCAGAGTTTAGGAATTCTGAAACTTACATTGTATGTCATATGCCTGTAACATTGAAGTAAAGTAATATTTCACAAACAATGCCAATCAATCTGAGTTCTTTCCAGAAAGTTTACACCATTATACCTTGGAAGAGCTGGAGGATGTCTTGCACTGAGATTGAGTTTGGCCAACCTGTGTTGATTAAGATTCTAAGTCTGTAAATTTGTTGCAGTATCTTCACTTTTGTAATAATGGTATTACAATTTTTTCGAAGCATTATCAATTCTCTGCCACCTCAAAATGAATTAATTTCCCTTCTGTGGTGAAACCACAGACCAAATCAATGACATTAAGCAAGGATTTAAAATGACCCCATAACCTTATGGTAACTCAGTAGAGTTCTACTTTTATATTTCTATGCTAAAAAGTCCAATAATAAGAAGTGCTACTGATTCTTCATTATGGGCTTACACTGTACCTAGCAATGCATTATTTAGTAAAAAAGGTTGTCAAAAGCCTACTACACAATTAAATTCTTTTTCATGTACTTTTTTCTATTTATGATGGAAAAAAAAATCCCCTGTAAGGAAAGTTTTTAAGGTTGTCTTTGAACTAACTCTGTGCTATGGTTTTGAATAACATGCGTGAGAAAATATCCCAGACCAAGCAAAACAAACAAGTCCCAAGTGAATAAATTCACCAATAACAGAACAGTGACCACCTTCCTTACAGTGATTTCCTCCTGCACTGCTCAAGCTGCCTTTGGAAGGTTTCAATTTTGGTAACAAAATCTTCAAAAAAAGCAATTTTTTTGTTGTATTTCCTGCAGAGAACAGGGTGATAATGATGTTGCTGTCTGGAAGCCTCTACAAACAGCTGTGGTATTTACACCACTGTTTTTTACCATAATTTAATATAGTATTATAATAAATATAACATAAGCATAATATAATACTACAAAATAATAAAATATTATAATTATAATGAATTAGAAAATAATATAAGACAACTGAGCAGGCAGACTGAATTTTATATCAAACCAAGTATCCTTTCTGCTGTCAGGCACAGACTGTGGAAGGTATGGCTGTCACAGGTCTTCTGAAAGGAAAGAATAAGAGGTATCTTCTGTGGATTCTCGACTGGCCTGTCCAACAGCTGGGTGTGTCTATCCAAAGAGCCAAGTAAGGCTCTGGAAATCCTGACATATACAATACTGCAATATATGACCAAGAACTCAGTCTGTGTCCATCCATCAACGCAGGGAGGGTCAGGCTGCTCTCCGCTGTCAGTTCTCCAGCAGATTTCCCATATTTGCTCCACCACTGTGCTTATTTCAGCTGTTCATTGGTAGCTCCCTGTAAGGAATCTGCCTCAGCAGCAGCGAGGCTGGCACTGAGTGCACGCTTCACCAGCACAGAGGCTGAGGACTATGAAGAGCATAACAGACACATGCAACTGCTTTCATGTGATCCTTGGGAGACACAGACTGAGATCAAATCCACCTGCACTGTGTATCTGCGTCTTCTAGGGAGAAGAATGGTTGAACATGTATTTGGTGTCCTTCTACCAGCTCACAAAAAAAAAATAGCTGTCTTCTTAAATCTCCCTCATACTGACAGTTCTCTCATTTTCCGTATTAGGAAGCATTGACATTTGTAGCAATACAAGTTATTTTCAAAGGTTTAGGCTTGCTCATGTTTTAAATGAGATTTTTTTCTAAAATTATTTGCATAGGCACTCAGAAGCTGAAGGAGAGGCAGAAGCAGCACATTCCAACAGCATTTATACACATTATACACATATCACTGTGTGTATAAATTCCAAGCAACTTCTGTGGACTCAGTTTACCTTTATATAGGCAGAAGGTCTTAGTACTGAGAAAGTCTTTATGTTTATACAGCGTGAGTTAAAACAAAGCCATGCATTTTTTAAAGTATTATACGTAAAATATTTGCCAAGATTTGTTTGAATGATTTGTCAGTTTATTCTTGCTATGGCAACAAACAAAAATCTAATTATGGAAATACAGCAACATAAATTGGATCCTGTGTTAAACTCTCGTGCTGTATAAACCTGAAGTCTGACACAATACTTGCATACCCCTAAGAGAGTCAAGGTTTTTGGGGTACCCAAGCTGTTGAAACAGGTCAGTTAAAGGTCTTTTCCACCACCACATCAGGTCAATTTATTTGCATTTGTCTGTTGAAACACTGAAAGCATACTGTATTCAAACAACATTCTCCTGCCAATCTTCACGTTCATTTTTTTTCCTCCAAACGCAAACCAAGTTAAGCAGAACTGAATTTGTAAAATCTTACATCTATAAATTTTACTGATGCAAGTGTAAATTAATTTACATCTATGCTCTTGAAAGATTCACATATCAAGAGGTAGTGAAAATTAGGAAAATACTGATTGTAGAATTGCAAAGACCAATCAAAGCCAAATCTTTGAAACCTCACTCAAAACCATAAAATACCTGTTTGCACTAATCACCTCAACAATATCAAATCCTGCAAATGGCTCACCTGATACATTGAACAATATGTGAAACAAGCAGTTAGCAGGTTTTTTCATACATATGTCTGTAATATACAAACATTTATGAGGCAATTTCAACCTGAATAACTGAATTCAGAGGCTAATCCAGAGTACAAATTATCATCTCAGATAATAATTTTTTAAAAGGCTCTTGAATAAATGGAGACAGCAGTAAGAGAGTGAGAAGGGAAAACTGACTCAGTACTTTTTGCAAGGTTTTACCAAGATCTTGTTTACCCATGCTTGATTTTTTTTCCATCATAACACATTTATAGCCTTTTATATTGGAATTTTTAACATTAAATAGACATAAAACCAAATTCTTCCCATTTGGCCTTTTAACAGGGAAAAAAAATACAGTTTTGATAAATCAAATAAAAAGGATTTAAAATTACTCCAGACCAAAAAAAAAGGGACAAATTGAAGAAATATTCCACACTTAGTTGAAAACACATAATTAATACCTTCTTAGAGGCTATTTGTTCAGTGAAGAAGTCTGTGGTATTAATGACTCAGAATGTGCTTTGGTTTAAACAACAACTCCCACCACTGGGAAAATAAACTGGTAACACAAAGTGGGGTGAGCTCAGGCTGTGCTGCATTAACCACGAGGTGCTGCCTGTTCTTGGAAGTGGATGCTGAGATTTAACAGTGAAAATGTTGCTCTTTGGTTTACAACCCTCAGCGAGGGTCTCATGGCTCTGCCCCCACCCTGTGGAAGCAACACCTACCCCCTGAGATGGCAGGCTCTCTGCACCTCACAAACACCCTGCTTTTAAGTCAAGATCGGGTTACCTTGGAAAAAAAGAATGTAATATGGACCAGGAAAAAATGACAATTCCCAGTGATGTGTTTTCTTTGAACATTATTTACACAGTGAGCCACCAAGTCACCCAGTTGGTTTTTACCACACTACTCTGCCTCTATGTGGATGCACACCTGTTTTATGCCTGTCTCATCTTTTTTCGGTACAGCCATAATGATTATATAATACTTCCTTCCTTTACCTGAAACCTTCCCCATGGCAATTGTACCAGTTTTATAGTCCTTTTTCTTTCTTAAAACTGTAACTCACATACCACTGCCCTAATTTTCAGAGTGAGAAACATGGTTTCGTTGGAAATCACAGGTGGTCAAACACTGCAGCAAGACAGTCACTTTTTGTATTGAGTACCAACTATGCCAGCCAGCATCACTAAGAATCTTGCTGAATTTGATTAAAATTTCTGGTTAGGTTCTGTCATTACTCAAGTCAGCTATTTAAAAGCGAAGTAGTCCTGCCAATGCCAGTGGAATTACCCAACAGGCAAGATCACAAAGTTTGCTCCTCGTTTTAAAATTACTTTGTTAAGTGTGGTTAGGAAAAGGGGTAAAGAGGCAGTACTTTGCTGACATTTTGTTTCTTGTTATACAGCTTTGCTGCCAAAGTGCACTGCTTTCACAGAGTCCCAGGCTGAAATAATTGCTTTAAAAAAAAATAAAAGAAAGACAAAAACACGTAGTAGCATTTGTCTGCTTCTCATAAGCAGAGAAACCACTCTCCCTCTGGAGCAGCTGTGTGTTATCACAGTGTGTTCTTCTTGAGTTGTTAAGACAGTCTCATACATGATAATGGGCAGAAAGAAGGCAAATAAACATGGACCTTTGCTTCTCCTACATTTAACAGGAGCCTAATGAGCCAAACTGCTGAGCTGCAATGACAGAGTTAATGCCATTGCACACTTACAGTGCCTCAGCAAAAGCAAAACCATCATCAAACCTTTCAGAGACAGATTTGAGGATGAGCTAAGGATTTCAAACCCAAACACTTTTAGATGCTGAGGAACATTAAATCGACATCCAAACTAAAATTTTATGCCTCATGAATGTCTCTGTTGAAGGCCTAAGAAGGCTGAAAATATTATGGGTACTTTTATTCTCCTCTCCCAGCCCAGGCTGGGTTGTTTTCTCAATAAATTTCTGGCCAAGTGACAAGTTTCCTGAAAGATGCAAGTGGGACTCCAGCCAACAGCAGAAACTATGTGAACAGCTGAAGGCATACAGGTTGGGAAGGAAAAGCAACAACAAACAAACAACCCAAAGAAGATTACGGCTTTTAGGGACACATGACAAAACAGGAAATGGCAGCTTTGAATCCTCAGCAGTTTTGCTGAAGATAAACTGGATATCCTACCCTGATGAAACAAAAAATGATCTCATTTCCTTTATTTCCTGCATTCCAGCACACCTTCACTTCAAATCTGTCCCTCCTGCTTTCAACTCCTTTTCCTCTTCTCATTCCCCTTTTCTTTTCCCATTTTCTCTGTTTAGCCTAAATCCTCCAGATAAATTTAGATAAACAAACCTGACACTGCCTTAACAGATAAGCCTATGACACTGATGCATGTCCTGCCACATCCCTACTCTCTACTGGGACCAGAAACCCACCAGTGCCCTGGATTCAACTGCAAGTGAAAAACGACCATGGTTAAGCCACAGTGGGCTCCAACACAATCCTGCCTGGGCCAGAGGAGCAGCTCCTGCTCTGCAGACATCTGCGGTCTGCAGACTTTTTTCCCTCTGTCACAGGCACAGTAGCCAGTAGAATAATGGCAATAAGATGAACCCATCATTTCCTGCCCTCACACTGCTCAGCCAGCTCTTAACATGTTCATTCTCATCCTCACTACCAGTATCCTCTCACCCATTTCCACTGGAACACCACCTGGTGAGGTGGCTCAATACAGTGCCCAGGAAATGGTCTTTCACTATTAATCAGTTCTTCTGAAGAAGTATAAAAATGATTAGTGAGAATAAATAGTAGCGAGTGCTTAATTAATAGATTAATAAAGAAGATAAACCAGATGATGTAATTCCAGTTCTTGTGAAAGTGCTAAGGGACACTGAATGATCACATGTGATTTTGGGTTTCTCTGCCCCTGCAGCAGACCAACACTCCTCAGTGGCTCTCTAGGGTGTGAGGCAGACAACAGGAGTGACATTTGCAGCCACCCTGTAGTCAGACAGGGGCACAGCCCACTCTCTCTGTCTGCTACTGAAGTCTTATCCACGTTATCTTATGAGCTAACTGGTCGAGGTGCCCACATGAAATGAAGGAAAGCATGGAAGAGATGAGTGAGTTTATAAGTTTAGACACATCATATGCTCTTCAGAGCTTTCTTTTTAAAGCATTTTATAATGGATGTGAAAGGACCACAGGGAAAGTAGAGAGCGCTGAACAAATGCACCTTATAAAATCCTGCAAGATGAGAGTAGTAGTTTATCACAGCAGTTTTTGTTCTTAAATGCTATTTAAGTTTTCATAGATGAAAGCACTTTCAGAGCCTAGAAATAAGATTGCAGAGGACAGAGGGGAATAGTTGAAGCATCAATGCCTATGAATGGTGCATCAAACTGTAAATCAATCATTTCACAAGAAAACTTAGCATTCAACTATTATTCATGGAAATGTTGAGGTGAGAAAACTTTTACAGAACAGTAGAACTACATTATAAGCAACTGTCCCAGGAAAGATTTCCAGGAAGAAACACTTCATAGCTCATTCATTTACTATTATTTTCCAGGAATAATAAAGGACAGATCCAGCAACCGGTATAGAAGCATCCAGCTCCAGTGAAATCAGGGTAGCTGTGCTGATTTGCACTCACTGAGCATCAGGCCGTTCACAGGAAGATAGAACAGTTGAGGCTGGAGAAAAATCTCTGGAGACAGTTTAGTCCAGCCTCCTGCTTCTACCTGTTCTGAAACAGATTCAGGATGTAAGAATTCCTTAGAAAAACTCTGTGGCTGTTACTGGGTCAGGGAAAGCACCATCTGCAGGTATGCAGCAAGTGATATACCGGCCTGAAGGATCTATTTTTAAAGAGGGTAAAAAAGAAAAATTAGTTTGATATTTGATCCATTTACTCTTGAATTATCCATTGTGACGGCTCAAGCCCTTGCGATAGGGCATGGATGAAGAGTAACAGAGGGACGACCTTAACTGCAGCACTTTGCACCTCATGCACTCCCACGTGGTGCAACAACGGAGTTCCCAGCTCTGCACAGCTCCCAGGCTCAGGTGCTCTCACGTGCCTAACAGCCTCAGCCTTTCAGCAAGAAAGCCCAAAAAACCTCAGGGCTACAGCCTGACGTAATGGTGGTCTGAAAGTCAGGGTATAACGCAGAGCAGGTTGCCCATTCATGAACACAAGCCAGCTGGAGTAAAGCTGAGTTGAATTAATACAACGATTAATCCAATTCTTGCCAGAAATCACGGACAGTTGGCTGGACTATGCCCACAATGAAATGCAACTTTATAAACTGGGAAAAGAAAATAGATAAAATGGGGACATTTGGGACATTTAATAGGAGACTGAATGAGTTCCAGAGAAACATGCTGTGGAAAGCAATCTTTGCTTGGTCCTTTGGGAGAAACTACATACACTAATAACAGCTCTTCTCCCCTCCTTTATTTTGAAAAGTGTCTTAGTAAAAATGGAATTACCTTACTCAACAGAACTGTTTCCTGTATATGCAGTTTTAACTACCAGCATTAATAATGAGAAAAGGATCCTTATTATTAGGATTTTTTACCCCTGCTCACATCTCACCAACATAGTCACTAGCAGCTCAAATGGACTGTCTTCAGATTTGACAACCCTCCACAAAAAACAGATTAATTTTGTTCCCATTGCACTTGCAATGGCAGTTTCTAGGAATAATAAAATCTAGATTCAGGTATAGAGAATCTTTATTAGCACTATTGATTCATGAAGCAACGAGAACACACCTTGTCCTTCAGCTCCCAGGTTAATACAGCACAGCTGACAGTTAGAGAATAACATCTATTTACATGGGGTGAATCTGACCAGAAAGTCATTAGGCCAATGTAATTTCCACAGTGTGCCTTTTTGGAGTGCAACCACCGACTGGCTCCTGATAAAAAGTGGCTGATAATAACTACTGAATTTTATGGCTCCGACTGATCTTAAAGAAATCAGAAAATATCATCATTAAATATGCTGAATATCAGAACTGGAGTAAAAATAAAAAACCAGTCTTAATAGAACATAATTTAGAAGAGATAATAACATTGCTAATCCCTTTGAAGCTGCAATCCCTAATTAAATAAATTAGAGGATTTTCTTAAAACTGATAGTAGCACTCTGAGATATAATTGAGATGGTGTTTCTGTTTTAGAAAGACACCTTTGGAAAATGAGATCACATCTCAAGTTCCTCATCTCAAGTTTCCTCTAATACTACTTGGGTAAATGAGCATCTTGCGTGAGAGGGAAGTCCAATGCCTCTCCCCATGCGGTTGTAAATAAAAAGCCCTAAGTGTGGGGGTTTTGTTTCTTTTGCTTTGGTTCTGCTTTTTTGTTTGGTTGTTTTTTTGTTGGTGTGGGGTTTTTTTTGTTTGGTTTGGTTTTTTGGTTTTTTGTTTGTTTTTAATGGTAAAAAACCTATGAAGTCCCTGGGAAGAGCATGCAATGTATCTGCATATATTCTGCAAGACAGGCATTGTAAACAACCACAAAATGACACCAACACCCAGACGAGAGTTTAGAGACTTATACAGGCACATTTCTGAGCCTTACACCAATTATGAGCCATCAAGGCAGCTTGGACAGAGTATAAACCACACTATAAGCCTCTCCTACCCTTTTGTCACATCCCTACTGAACAGAAATCTCACAGGGCCAGTTGAACTGGATTGCTTATTTTTTGTTCTCGAAGTGTGTTAGTTTGCAAAAGACAACATTGAGCTGTACTTCCTATGATCATAAAGTCCAGCACAGCAGTGCAGAAAGTCTGGTTTTAAGCTTTATAAAAAAAACACCAACAAAAAAAACAACCAACCACAAAAAATGAAGAAAAAGCCCCAAATAACTTGTTGAACTGCATTCCAGTATCTCTGAGAGGCATTACTGCAACTCATTAAACTTCTTTGTAGTCTGATGTCTTACAACACATTACAGAGCAATGGTAAATAAATAACTGCTGATTTGACACTGCTTTCAACTGCAGAGCAATTCTGCTTTCCTCAATGTTACAATTAATGTCAGCAGTTAATGCCTTAAGTGGTGGAATCGGAAACTCAGCTACAATAAACACATGCAGTCAGATTTCAACTTAAGGATAACACCCAAACTGCAGCATGGCGTTCGTTCAGCTGTCCCTGTCTCAGGCTGCAATTACAGTTCTGTTGGTCAGAGCAACAGGGGCACCATTTGTCATCCTAAGGAAGGCTGGAGTGCTGTGAAATTGGGCACTTTGGAAAAATGCAGCTGTAGCAGAACATATGTATAGGCAAGACCATGAAATGAACTGGCTCCAAGCCAGCATGTAAAAAGAAAAACAAGAGAATGTAAATGAAAAAAAATCATAGAACACTGTACTCAGAAGATGCTTCTATTGATATA
This sequence comes from Monarcha castaneiventris obscurior, assembly GCA_026261815.1. Lineage (NCBI taxonomy): Eukaryota > Metazoa > Chordata > Aves > Passeriformes > Monarchidae > Monarcha > Monarcha castaneiventris. The sequence continues at coordinate 9,291,098 of JAMPIT010000467.1, forward strand.
TCCTGACCAGCTTTAAAGGTCAGGATGACAACAATCTGTCTTCTCTGTGGAATTGCTTAATCAATTTGCAGCTTTTTTCTTCACCCTGTTAGCAACAGGTTTACATCTTTCAAATAGATCTTCTATTTTTTGCTGTTTAATTGGTCTCAAGTTCCTGTATATCTCTCTATACAGCTATAACAAACATGGGTGTGTATTTACATTCCTGCACAGACTGTAGTGGATAGAATATGAACTGCTCAGCTCTGCTCTGTAGCTCTACTGTCACTAACAGAGATTATTATGCAGCTGAGGACAGTTTTCTGCTCCTGGAGCTGAAGGAAGAACTGAGCTGTACTTTAGCACTGCAGTGAATACTGGAATGGGCAGAGGCTGCACAAGAATAACAACCATGCAACCATGCAACCATGAGACGCCCTAGTCCTTCTTCTCTTTCCCGAAGCTGAACAGGCCTATGTGTCTTCTGTATTTAAGGGTAAGAGAAAGAACCAGCACTGGAGCCATTCTGTCAATCCACAAGCATCACAAAGTGAGAATCAAGATCTTTACATACAACGTAACTCTCTACCATAGGCCTTTCATCACAGCTGATGAGACAAGCCTTTCTGTGTGCTGCAGCAGGGCTGTGAATCAAAAGTCCGGAAGATCGCCACATCCATCATCACCATCTTTCCTTCCAGCAGTAAGGCTCCTTAATTGAGTGTACTTTCCTCTAGCCCCGTGTAACTTACTACAAATCCTGTCACCTACCGGCTTGAAGAGATGCAGGCATCTCTATCAGGTAGTGGTGTTTGGGTGGAAATAATACAACTGAGGCAGGTAAGTTTTTCTCTCACACTGGTGTAGGATTTTGACAAGGTATACATTAATACGTGTCATTAGAGTTCTCCAAACTCACACAAAAAGTAACAGGGCTCAATCACTCCCATTTAACTCCCTATATCATTTGCCTGCTTTCTTTTCTGTACATGAAGCCCCAGGGGCACAGGGATCAGGTAAAATGAAGTCATGGACAAGATCAAACCCAAGCCTCATATTCAAAATATAAATCCCTGAGAGGCAATTTTCTTTTAAAAAGATAGGAGAGCCACTCCCTCCAACCTCTTCTCTCTATGCATATGCTGCATGCATATGCACACCTTCATAATGGAAGTTTTTCTATGCAGATTTATGTTAAGAAATTAATAAATACAAGTTACACATTTACGGCTGTAACACACTTTAAGGATTTTCTCCCATCTGAAGAGCAGAACAAATGCAAAGGCAAATATTACCCTGATGCATGCTTCATTACAGAACAGGCTGCAGAAACAATCAGCAATAAGCAATCTCCTGCAAAGAAAAGTGACAACTTCCCTCCCCTTACTCAGTGGTTTCTTTCTTCCCTCAGTCAAATAGCATTTAGCAATGTTGATGTTGTGTCGTGTATTTTCTTCTGCTTACAGGCAACTGGCCAAGGTAAGGTGCATTTGCCCAGAGATTTAGGTAAAAGGTATCTGCATGATGCTGTAAATTCAGACATACAGAAAACTGATGTGTATAAAGAAGCCACCCTCTAGCACAGGAATAAATGCATTTGTCTGAATTTAGGCTTCTTTTCTCTTCCACACTGTGAGTAAAAGTTTTAACCATAAAGCTTTGATTTTAAATGGAATACATAAATGACTCCCAAACAGCTGTCCTACTTAACACTACTATGTAAACATCTGTTCACATTCCTGCATGCAAATGAGAACATCAGCTTGCAAGTCTCTGAGACTCAGATTAGTCTTTATCAAGTCTTCCCAGAAAACACAGGGGTGGAGGCCAATGACTGTGTGGAGTGGGAGGAAAGGAAATTCTTGAGCTTTTTTTGGAGAATTGATCCTTGGAGAAAAGATGGATGATGGAGAATACAAAAAAAAACCTAACTACATGCAAAAAACCAACATTTTTCAGTGTGATTGCTTTAAAGGAAGTTTGCATTCCTGTCTCTTTGTGATGGTTTCCTACTTCATCACATATTTTAACAGCTTGTTTTATAACTGGGCTTTGTGTCAAATTTTTATCCCTCTTTATACAAACCACCCTTTGAAAGTGCCAGGGTCCCAGACCTGCTCCTGCTGAACTAAATGGGATTCTTGACATTGAGGTGAATGGAAACAGGACTGGGATGGCTACACGCCTCATTAGATACACCATTGCATAGCACCCTCTAAAATTCTGCTGAACTCTCCCTTTCAAGCAAATAAAGCTGGTAAACTCAGAGGCCATGAAATGTCACTATTACATTTCAACACTTAAACCGAGGTACCTGATGAATTAGCCATCTTCTTGCCAGGCATCTTAAAAAACTGCAGCCCCTGAGGGATTTCCCCTGGCCGTTACCACGTATTGCAAAGTCAAAGAGAGAAAGCTAAGGTTATTGTTTTGCCTGTGGAATCAAAATATGCTGAGAGTGCACGTTATTCCCCAGACTTAGAGGTTTATTGCATTTCTAATTCACACCTAAGGTCACCATATGTCAAGTGAGTATGCATTCTGCTACCATGGCTACTGCCATCATTTTAACTCTAATGCTAAATAGTTCTAGATTGGAACAATACTGTCTTGGAAACAGCGCAATTTAGTGCTTATAGCGGAAGACTGGTCTTCTGATTAAAGATGGAAAATTAAATGTTTTGGTTCTACCCTTGTATTCGTCAGACTCTCCAAGATCATACAAGTGATTTAATCACTCTGAACCTTCGTTTTTGTATCAGAAAGTCAAAGAATTAACAGGCCTGAACAACAAGAGTAAACAAAGCTAGTATAGCAACAACTGTGTCTTCTCCATTGAGCAAAGTTAATAAATGAATCAGTCTTTGATCAAATTTCATTCAGCATTTAAAAACACAGTAGGAGGTCTGAAATCTGTTACTTGTGTCCTGACAGGATCGCACTATGGTGGAGATGCTTCCCTTTGCATAATGCATTAATGTGAATTTGACCACACAATTGTCATTCCTTGTCATTTAAGCAGTCTTACAGTTAAGCATCCATAATTGTCCTTTGGGTGTTATCTTAAATGCATTAAAAAAGAAATTGAATGCTTTCACCACATTATAGCTGGGACACTTTTTCAAAGCTAATTTCTATGTCTGTGAATTATTCATAATACACTTCAAACAGGCTCTTCCGGATAAGGTAATTGACCTTGTCTGCATGAAGCACCTACTACCTTGCCTTGGGATAATTTAATCTACGATGTGGTCCATTATTCAAAGGTAATGTCTTTTCATTAGGTTAGGCAATATATTATCACTCAACTAGTCACCTAATACTGCATTTAGCGTATTCAAGTTTTCACTTTTTTTGTCATAGGTTACACTCATCATACCAATATCTCACATTTAAGTAGCATGGTGTAACAGTAAGACAGCATTCTCTTGATAAATGGAAGCAGGGCTTTGAGGACTCTAATTTCAAGATTTACTTGTGCATTTTAAACATCAGTTGGCTTTGTGTTTTCCATGGGTGAAAGCAGCAAAGGGTATCTATTCAGTAGGAACCAGCATAAGGTCAAAACACAAGTACAACTAATGGACCAGGTGGCAGAAGTTATGAAATACTGTTCAGTGGAAACACTTAAGTGCTGATGAAACATATGCTAAATCACACGTATGACACATATATAACACCTCCACAGTTTTATTTTGCTGTGTAGAGGAGCCCCTGGTTGGTCTGCCACGCGAGGCAGCAATTAGCAACGCTGCCTGTAGCTCAGGCTGGCTCTGAACCACTGCAGCCTTCCCTGTAACAGACTATTATTAGGACTCAATTCCCTGCTACATACTCCCTTAAAAGACCTTGCTCGGTGAAGACCGAAGTAACTGATTATTTTTTGCAGACGCATGGCGTGAAATCTCTGAGAGAGAAAGCTGAACAGCTGAGCACCCAGCTCTCTCCTGTGCTCCAGCACAGAACAGCTCTGAACCACTGCAGCAGAATAAAGCAGCTCCGAATCTATTGCAGTCAGTCACTGACAAAGTCCTCCTGCATATGTGAACCCTTGAGTGGCACAGTGATCTGGAGGAGCTCCTGCACCAATCCCTCTCCTGGCTCCAGCAAATGGCCAGAGATGGTATTCTAACTTATATTGCACCACTCCAGTAACCAGGCTTAAAGATGCTTCTCCACCCCTCTCTACCTCAGTATTGCAGGGCACACCTCTCTAAGAGCAGAGTGATGGCTTTTTCAATCTATCAGTGCTGAAGTGTTTAGATGCTGACTGCAAATACTGCATTAACAACTGTTAGCTCCTCTAAATATCTGAATTTTTAAAATGTTTCTGTGTTTTACAGTTTGTTTTATACTAAAGTGGAATTTAATGAAAGATGTAATAACTAAGGAGTTAATCCACCATCTTACTTGCCTAAATCAGTATAAATACACTGAATCCAATGGATCTGATCCTGCATACCTTTGAGCTTTTTAATTTTTTAGTTGAATCACTCATTACTGTAGCTTCTCTCAAGCTGTCCATTAATAGAATGTTATGATTATGTTAGCTATTCAAGGCTTTTTAATCATGTTATATAAACACAGTTCAGTCTATGAATTGTTTATCTTGATTAGTTATTGTTTGAGTATTCACTTAAAATTATGAAGCATTGCTTTAGAGCAGAAATAAAGGCAAGGGTATCAAAGACTTCAAGGTGTTAGAGTGAGCATTTACTCTGAAGGTCATTGGCTGAATTCCTATTTGCATGAATATTCAGGAACAATCTGGTCATGCCTTGGAAAATTTCTGCAAAAATCTCAGTATCATTGTCCAGAATTATATTTTAAAAAAAAAAGAATTATGAAAATTATCGAAGTGAAACTGAAATTAAATTCCAGTAGAATAGGAGTGAAATAGCTGACATTCATAATTTTCCATCAGCTAGAACAAACTAGCCAAGGGAAGCATTGTTCCAAGCAAGATTACCTGCAACTGACCTGACTGCAAGATCATATTTCACAACGGTCGAGTGCCTTCCATTGTGTAACCACAGTTGTGTACTGCACTCTGATGGCTCCTGTCGCTGTAATATGGTTATGTTTACCCATTAGTTTCTGCTTTTGTGCCACAACCCAGCAACTATGATATTACAATTGTTCTAATGGTCTGTTTCACTTTGTTCATTTACCTATTAATTTTGGCAATGGCATATTTCATGGAACATAAATTTCATCCTCTGAAAACATGACAACCTGTAGTACAATATGGTCAGACAGATTCTGGAGCTTTGTACAGGAGTAAAAGGAACTGTCCAGGGTGGCATTTTGGGAAGAACATATCTCCCTCTGGAGGCATCAGTTGTATCTAAGGTGATTACTTCAGCACTAACAGGACGTAATTATTCACTCAGTAAAATTCAGCCGCTATTAAGTAGGTACTTCTAATGTTCTGCAGATTGACTAGTGGCCCTAGAATGTCTCATTGAGGTAGCAAACAAAATGCAACACAATCTCTTTGTCTGAATCCAGAACATAAGTGTGCACTGGGAGGGAAACAACCTAGAAAGCTGCCACTGCTTTGAATGTGGAGGCTCCGGAAAACAGGACCACAAAGCAGGACCTAAAAAAATGCCAATTGAAGGAGAACCCTTCCCAGTTTGATGGCAGATATTAGAGGGGAAAAACAAATGGATCAAACTGATTTTGCATAGCCAGAGGAAAAGCCAAAGGGAGATGAAACAGAGCCTAGAAGACAACTTTAGAAGACAACTTGTCCTAGAATCCCACCCTCTGCTGCTACCTTAGCATTCAATCATACAGATTTCTCTCTGAGAAACAGCCCCTAAACTTCTGCCACACCCCAAAGTAGTTTCATGTGGATGAAATCACGGTGACAATGGGAGGCAAGAAAATGCCTATGAACAGAAAGCCTTTAGCTCAAAGGAGAGGAGTAACCAATGCCACTTTGTCTTGTACCAGGCCTGACAATATCCATGTAGCCCAAAAAGTGAATTGCAGCCAAATCCCACTCATCTTTTCCTCCTAAAAGGAGGAAAGAATATTTACACATATCTTCACAAATAGGCAAACACATACTTTCCCAAAAAGAGAGAACTCCATGTGTATGAATACATAACTTTATGGACTCTACTCTTTGAATCATCACATGAAGGAAAAGTTAGTATTTAAAACAAACATATCATGAAATTGATGTTAATCTTTTTTCAGATCCACTTTTCAGATCTCTGGTCATTTTTTAAAACAGCCCATCATAGGCTTGGACTCATGAGTAAAACAAACCTGTCAGACCTGAACTAGGTTCAGTAACACAAAAGTGAGAAAAAGAACAGCCAGGAATCATTATCTTCTCTTTCCTACCAACAAATGTCACTATGAACATTTTGACCACATTGAATGAGACAGCCTGGACAAAAACAAGTAAAAAAACAGCTACTGATTGCAGTCTACACTACTGGGAGGACTTTTCATGTGCTATTAATGTAATATACTGAAATCACTACATGTTATAAATTAGACATGTCACTTGAAACTTTTTGGGGAAATGGAAGATTTAGGGAAAGGGGGACATGGAACTAAGCATCCTGGATAAAAAAAAAGTCAGCACATGAAGACAGGGACTGAATCTAGCACAACAGCAATGGTCCGAAGATCTATGAAAGACTAGTGGGTAGTGATGAAGTTCAATCGCGCTTAGGATGTACGTTTGGTTTAAGTTTTTGTTCCTCTCTTGGAAGGAGACAGACATTTTTGTATCTGGCATGGTGAGAAAATATGCACATCTGCATCTCATTTTAGCATAAATTAAGATTTCCTTTTAGCACTAGGACACATGGAGTGGGTCTCTCTCTATTGATTCCAGCAGGCTTTAGATATTAATCACAACCTGGTTTTCCAAGGACATAAGACATACTGAAACATGCTACATGAATGTTTGTGCACACCTGTGTCGATTGCTTGAGTAACTCAGGTACCCACTGGCCCAATTCAGGAACTTTTGACTGAGAAATATGTTCCTATGGGTTCCACATACTGCCTAAGCAGAAAACAGACACTAGTGCTAGGAGAGATCCTCCTGGTACTCAGCCTAAGTGAAGGTTACAATGCATTTTCATTCCTCTGTGTATATTAAAAATCCATACAGAAGCTCAACACTAAACCACAAAACCAAAGGGGAAATAGCAACATTTATTACTCTACCAGTTACAGTGCAAAATCACAGCTTTCTCCCATTACCTAGCTGAATATACCAAAAATCCCATTATACCCCACCTGAGTATACCATTACCTTCCTTGCAGTTTGGTAGGTCCATAAAAATTCACAGGATCACATCTTCCTGCTAAATCACCATACCTGTGGTAACACAAAACCTCTCAGGGATGACATGTTCATTCTTCCACTAGCAGCACAAGGGCAAGGCACAAGAGCTACCTATAGAGAGCTCACATTTGGATTCCAAGATGTCAGAGGTGTTCAGCTGAGAGGAAACACTATTATGATGCTTTTTTGTGGCTACAAGAACTTGGCCATTGGTTTTAGAGGGGTATATTAAATTGATCTAAAGGCCCATATCGGTTTCAGGCAAAATTGGTGTCAGTTGCAGCCTAATGCCTCAATTTTCTCCTCTGCTAAAGAAGAGAGCTACCTTTAGAGAGGAACTGCATAGATTAATTGGTTAACCTTTCCAAATGCTAATGTTCAAAAAAAAAAAAGTTTTCTTCTGGGGCTTCTGAATTCTGCTCTTGAGAGTAAAGGAAGGCTCTTGATGTTGTTTTGAGTCTTGGACAGCTAAAGTGGGAATACACGCCTTGGCTAAACCAGTCTGAGTCTTTTTCTTGTCAAAAGGACTTGGAAAAGATTCAGGCTCAAAAGCTTTTTCATTTTTGTTCTCAATCTTTTGGGCCAAGCAGATAACAAAAAAGCTTCTCTAAAGAAGGTTTTAAAAGGGTTATTTTCTTTCAGGTCACCACATCTTTCTAGCTACTTGTCAAGTGTCAGTCAGATCTGCTCCTCTCCAGATCAGTCCAGGTTGGCAAGATGTAAACAATTCTAAATTGCTTTTAGATGCTTCTTGTGAGTGGAAGAAGTACACAACTTTTTTTCCCCAGTGTCTGGAGACATTTTCTCAAAGTATGCTTGCTTAGCCTCTACATTTTGGGGTGTTCTTTTTACAAAAGAAAGTAAGAGACACTTAGAAGAGTGTCTCTTACTTTTATGCCCCCCTTAACACCAGATAAGCTCATGTAAGAGTATTTAGTTTAATGTTTTGCTTAGGGAAGATTTTTGTTCCCTTGTTGTTTGAATACCAAGTAATGTCAAAATGCCACCTTCAGCTGATTCTCATAGTTTCTTTCCTCCTGTCTCTGCCTTCAGACTTTCAAACCTGAAAATAAATTTTCCACAGGCTGTCTTTGAACTGCAATGGGGGTAAAATTCCCAGACTTCAGATTTACAAGCAATGAATCTGATCACTAATCTAACTATTCAGAGTGAAAACCTGTCTTTTTTTACCATAGAGTTGCATTTTCTTTTCTCCTAATTACTTGTATGATTAAGTTATGCCACTGATTATTTTGTGTATAGCTTCCTAACACCTTTGTTTTCCTGGACAGGTCAAACCAATCAAAACAAAGTCTAAGCATAGGGGTTCCATCCCATCTGATTTTCTGCAAGTGCCTTGCTATAAACCTACTTTCTTCCCTAAAACAGGGGTCAAATGAACCGAAAACACACAAAAAAATGGAGAGATTACAACCTCAAATGACTTTTTATCCCCAAAAATTATGTAAATAGAAATGAAAATTAATACTGCTATTTACTAATGCCACTCATGTAGCATCTTGGTAGAAGAGGTCAGATGAGAACTCTTCCACCAATATGATTTACATCTTCTGTTCTGCAAAATCAGAAAACATCACTCTCTGCAGTGGCCCAAATTTGACAGCCAAATTAGTATAATGTCAGTAAGACAATCTGAGTCTAATGGAGCCCAAGATGCTCAAAGTAGGACAGCCAAAAGAAGCAGACAAATGGAAGTGTGATGAGAACACACTCCCTGCTGTGGCTCTAATGAGGGAGAAGGCACACTTTTCTACTCAGGCAGCAGCCCTGCTTTCTTCCTTGAATGGAGGACAGGTTGCTGTCATAGCTAATGACCCACTAATGTAACAAACCATGGATTAGCTGTTTGTTTCTAATCACCATTATTTATTTATTGTTAGTAATATGCTGAGTCCTGCCAATTAAAAAAAAACAAAACAAAACAAAACAAAAACCCATCACTGCTCATGATTAAGGGAATGTTGGCTGGAAAAGCTTGAAAGAATTCTGTCAGTCTTCCCTTCTTCAAACTGTGTGTATGAATAGTTTATACAACTGGGTGTCTCAAGCCAGAGGTACCACTAAGATGTGTTTGGTCCTGGCACACTTGTGACTCACAAAATTATCCACTTCCAAACTCTTACATGGACTGCAGAATTCCCTGAACTAAACATTTCGGCATCACTGAGCTATGAATGCTTACACATCCCATAGGTTTCACAGGTGGAACAAAAGATATCATCGACTTTACTCCAAACCAGAAGTTCTTTGGGATCAAAAGTCCTAAACCAACAGATTTCAGAGGTCAAGAAAACATCTTGCAACATCAGTTCACAGCACTAACTTCCTTATAGCACCACCAATAAGAGTGCATGCAATGAATTCCAGAACATGGGCTCAAAATCTGTTGTCTAGATTTACATTTCATTTACCTGTCCTATGTACCTTCATTAATATCCCTGGTCAAGCTTCCTGTACACTGCAAAAGATAATTTCCATGTCAGTAAAACACAGTAGATCTATTTACTGTGGAGTGACAAATTTGTTTTCTATGTAAACTGCAAAATGTCTCAAATGAAATGAAATTTGGCAAAATAAAATAAAAGTATAATTCTAAAATTGCTCCTTAGACTTACAAAAATAAGTGTATTGGTATCAAGGAAGGGGGAAAAAAAACCCAAACACACAACAAAAAAGCAACAGAAACGTGCAGTGACAGCAGAACTATGAAGGATGTATTCTGTAGAAGAAAACAGGAGTTACCCATACAGGCTCTCTCCTCACTACTCCATCAGTCCTCACTTTGAGAAGTGTTTTTTTAAATTCACCTGACACATTGTGCCTAAAGCAAACACAGATAATGGTGCTCCAGTGTTCACTGGAGCCACCCCAGGAGACTCCTGCCCTGCTGGTGTCACTCCAGAATTATGTCAGGTAGCATTATAAGCCTGCCCTCTACTGCAGCGGGGCTCAGTGAGGGAACATGCTTTCCTTCCACTGGGTTAGAAGCCATCCCATGTATGGCTGAGCAAGGATTTATTCCCATGTTTTCCCCATCATTTAGCCTCTTGGCTGCATTTTGATCTCAGAGAAACACAACAAGACTGGATAAGCAGTAATGGCAGCAAGTAGCTGCCATTCCTTGCTTGGCAGCTATAGCACACTGTGCCTCCCTGCTAGGCACAGAGGATAGTGTAGGGCAGGGGAAGTAAAGGGTCAGAAACTGGGATAATGATATTTCCACTACTCACAGGTGCATGCAGGCTCCATGCCAAGCTACCTCTGCCACACTGCAGGTTTTGTATTCTGCTCAGACCACCTGCATTTTAATCAGCTGCACACAAAACCCAACCATCTTTAAAAATGGCCTCTAAATCTCTCCCTACAAATAAAGGGGGTGTATTGCATTACTGTGCTGAACTCTCTTCCAAAGCCTCCAAATATAGCACAAGTTGACCAAAGTTGTACTTGTGAGAAGCTGTCATGGCCACTATGGGGGGAGAGACAAGGTACAGTGATGGAAACACAGATGGCAAATCAATCATTCTCAAAAAAGGGATCCTAATTATCCAAGAATAATCACAACACACAATCTACACCTGCCACCTATCCACCACTCCTTCAACACGAGCCACTGTTCACTGTTTTGAGGGCAGACTGCACTGTTCTATGTTATTTTGTGCAATGAAAAATAGTCTCCTGGTAATGCAATAACAATTTAAAGTTATTTTGTACAAGAACAAATAGTCCCCTGGTAGTGCATTAACAATTGCAAGTACTGGAATGATAAACTGGAAATTATATTTAAAAGGCATAAAATAATAGTGAGCAAAACCCCATTGGCAAATGACTACTTGTTATGGGTCATTTTATATCACCTCCTGATACATCTATGTAAAATACTCCATCAGAACCCAGGCTTCAGACTCCCTTCTTCATAAAGCTTTACACTGAAGTGGTGAAACCTTGGTGCAAGCCACACCACAAAAAATTGTGGGCACTTCAGGTGAAAAAATACTAGAATTAGTGAATGTCCTAGATGAGTAACTAAATGCACTATAAAAGCACCAAATGAGCAGGAAACTGTGTTTCACTGCATCCTGTAATACAAGAATTCAGTGCACTGAGCAAACCAGTAAAAACAGTTAAAAACACATTAAAAAAATGCAGATCTGTAAAACAGCAAGTGGGGAGCTCCTGGAACTCGCTTTCCTCGGAGGCTGCAGGGCAGGCAGACTAATAACGTTCAAAAAGTGATTAGACAAGTTTATGAACAACAGATCCATAGTGGATACTAAAAGGGATTGGCAATAGCATAAACCCTAATGCCCTTATTTGAGCAACTGTGGGTGGTGGGGACATGTTGAGGGATGTGCTAAAGACATCAACTTGTGTACTCACCCTAAGTTGCATCTCTCCAGCAGCCACTATTGAAGGCAGGGCCCTGAAGGACATTTCTTAGCACCTTATGCTCTCACATCACTGGCCTCATCTGGAGCTAAGGGGGGAGCCTGCACAGACAAAGCTCTAGCAACATACAGGGCATAAAAAAACAAGTTGACCTGTCTCAGCAACAGAATTACGTCTAAACTAAGAAATTAGGACGCGTTCCCTGCTGTGAGGCAACACTCCATCCTTCCCTCCAACAAGGAGCTACAAAATGCAAATCCAGTGGTTCACCAGTAAAGGCTGCCTGGCATAAGAGTGTCACAACCATGGGACAGCACCTGGTGCAGCTTGGCACTGAGATATGGGTCTAGCTGGGAGCCAAAGGGGAGGGAGGAGGTGCAAACCTGGGTGCGAGTCATATAATAGTGGGACTTGACTGACCATAAGTCCAGGGAAGAGGTGTGTCGTTTAGGATGGATGTAGTTTAGGATTGAAGCTTGAAATCAAAGATTAAGGTGACATGGTGTAGGAATTCTACTGGAAAGAGAAAAATAAGGCAGAAGTCAGGAAAAACCCACCACCTACAGACACTCCTGTTTCTTTGATTTTGCTCTTGGACTGATCTTTTCTCAGTCCCTGCCTACACAACTGTGCTATGAACTTGACAGACTGTCAGCCAAGTATTGTAAAGCAAGCTATGCTGCCACTGATACCGCCGTCACTGTGCTAAGTCCTTGATAAGGTGGATGTGAGGCAGCTTCCCAAGTGATAAGCATTTGAGTACACTCACTGCTCCTGGAAAACTGAGAAAATTCAGTCAGAGCTGGGGGTTTGTTCAGTTCATGAAGTGTTTTCATACCTTCAAACATCTTGTACGTTAACAGTTTAATTAAACGTGCATCTGCAAACATGCAGCTATCCCTGTAGACTTGCTCTTTCCTTAGGTATTGCCTGAGATGCTCCATAAAGAAAGGAAATCAAAGCCCTGGGGGGCTACATTTCTTTTCATATTCTCGGAATAGAGGGAGAACATTCAGAGGTAGCTCAACTCTCCTGCCCACCCCACTCCTCTCCTGATAGCTTGAGTTGGTCTCTGCTTGTAAGGATAAGATGGTGTTAAAGTCTGCAATCTTTTCCTAAGAGTGTATATCACTTTTCTAATTAATGCCAACTGTCAGATTTATGTGAGTGTCTCTCCAACAGGCCTGGGAAAGTCACCGGAGACTTGTGATTTCTGGTCATAAAAGTTTCCTTTGCCAGCTTCATGAGAAAGCCAGCCATGCCTTGATGAACAGACATCTATGGTGGTGCTCACAAACCTCCTGAAAACGTCTGACGGCAGAGATGTACAAAACTACAGTTCAGGGCAGTTTAATTTCTGCTTTCAAAGACACACTTTGCAGCTATGCTGCAGTATGACAGGGAGAACCAATAAGGCTGTTCCAGACAGCAGGAGGTGGAGATGAGTAAACTCCTCTGCCAACTGCCAGATTGCATGTCTGACACACTGCAGATGCAAATCCAAGAAACTCAATGGGGATACTACACTCAGTCTCACCCGCTGAGGATGTGCCTGTGTCTTCAGGGCAGGAGGGAGTAACAAAAGAAAAAAGAGAAATTCCTTGATATAAACTGGAACAATTTTTTGTAAGTCAGGAGCCTCCCTGGGCTTGTCTCTGAGGCAGCCCAGAATACCTTGCTTGTCCCTTTGCCACATGTCAAAGCTGTGAAAGCCAAAATTGCTATGTAAAAACATACATCTTTGCACTATGAATGTAAAAGGAAAGAGAAATGTTTTTATTGCTTCTCTGTGAAACAGGATAGTGTTCAGATCCTGAAGACAAAGATTTGGTGTGTTGGTGCTACCAGCTGTAATATCCTAATCATGTGTTCCACCTCCTTGTGGGGAAAGAAAAAAAAGAGCAAATCCCAGAATGAGCAAAGCTCAGAAATGGATCGGATTTCTTGCAGGAAGAGGAACTTTTATAACTTTGTCAAGATTAGATACACCTCTGGGAGATGCCCTTCCATCAGGCAATCACCACTGGGCTCAGCCCAGAGGTAATAATGAGTGGAGACATTCAGCAAGCTGCATTCGGTCAGGTAACATTTTCTGCTGGCCTACGGATGCAGTATTGTCATCAATACATGGGCATTGCATATTGAATTCTACAGTCAGATCTGAAGGGTTGCTCATTAACAGCAATTACATGTTAAGATACCCTGGCAACACAGAGAGAACACAATGCTTCAGGGATCTAGAAGTCTAGGCCGAATCAAAAAACAAAACCCAAGAGTTTTGATCTTTGTTCTGTTGCTCTGTCCCCAAATCAATCTCTCTCCAGTCTGGGAGGTGAGAACACAGGTGAGAGCCTTCTGCAGCGAGTCCCACAAAACACCCTGAGGTTACTCACACTTGTAGATAATTGTCAAGTTTTGGAGTGGAAATTCCTTAAGTCCTAGAACTCAAGACACCTATAGTGTTCAGCACTACTTGGTATCTAGGCTCCTCTGTAATTTAGCAGCATTTCACCTCAAAATTAATATCAATTAATAGAGCTTGGGGAAAATAATTCTTTTCTACAAAAATACTTAATACTCAGCTAAGAACAAATTACCTTTATCCTGTCATTTCAAGAACTGGAACGTTTTGCTTTTGAGCATGTTTCATATTTTGCCAAATTTAAAGCCTTAGACTACTGAGAAAGCTCAGGATGAAAAAAGGAGAATTCGAAAATGTAATTAAAAAACATACAAAAGGAAGAAAAAAGAGGGAAAAATGATGGTGTCTGCCACATGCACAACACTAGATTACAATTTTTAAATAAAAATAATTAATTTTAAATAAAAAGCTGGAGCTGCAGTAATGACTAATGAGTTATGCAATTCTTGTGTGGTCAACTGTCAGGACCACAGTGGCACTGCACCAGCTGCAAGAGCACAAGCCAGACTGCTGGACACCCTCCATACATCCTTTCCCTTGAGGAATCAGCCACAGCTTTGGTCCTGGACAAGTGGAGGATGAGCTGCCTGTCAGGAGCCATCTTAGCCAATCTGCCTGTTGTTTGAGAGCTTTAGCCCTGAAGATGCACAGTTTACATACTGTCAGTTTACACAAAGTTACCTTTACTTTTTTTCCCCCCAAAGTTTTTGGTTCTCAGGAAGCACCCCCAGCTTTAGAGAGGCCCCACATACAAGAGGCATCTCAAAACCCATTCATAGTGTACGTTCCTGCATACACACGACCAAGTGTCTCACAGAAATGAGCAGAAATAAACGCATGCAGACCTGCTCTAGCATTCTGGCATTCATCCCTAAAACAACATTTTGGAAATAATCCCTGTGGAGTTTTATCTTTATGCCATATCAAGTGTGGTGTAGGATACAGAAGCCAGTAACACTGGAAGTATTTGTAAGACATCAATTCCACTTCTATATGAGCTGTTATGCCCGCATTTTGTTTTCTATTTATGCTCTACCCTGGATGTTGATATTAATATTTCATTCTTTAAAAAAAGATTAGCAATACAAGCATTTCTTGGCTGGTAAATCTGATGATAACAAAAGACATAATTCACAGCTTTTAAAAATAAACTGACTGTAAGGCATCTGATTACTGGATCCATAAACATTCAGTGTTATAGTAACTTTGTTGGAACCAGGAGGGGTTTTGCTACATCTCATTAGGCAATGTGCTTTTAAGACAATAGGAACTCCCTCTGCAAGCTCCCCTTCAGGCTTTCCATGTGATTTCTTCTGAACTACAAACAAATTTAAGAGTTGCTAATAATCAAATAATCACCAGGACCATACAGACATTAAAAGTAACAGCAACAGAGGAGACTTTGAAGACATTCAGAAGTCTGACCTTAATGTCATTCATCTCTCTAAACAGACATAAAATCCTGACATCAAGACAGAGTTGACTAGAAGCCAGACATCCTGAGTAGGCACTGGAAATTTGGTACTGCAGAGAAACACAAACTGATGAGACCCACTGCTTTCTTTTTTTTCTGCTATATTAAGCCAAGGGAAAAAAAATGTATTTCTTTTATTGCAACAAGAAAGTTATTTTTTGCCCCAGAAACTGATCTACCAAGCACCCTAAACATCCTATTCAGGGCTGTGGGACTCTGAAGAGGTTATATCCCTCCCCTGCATAACATTATGAGTCTGGAGCAATGTGGATGCTTTTTATCTTTAATATACAGGTAAAAACTGTAAATGAATAAACACATCTATTTGCCATCAGCTAAATACACTTTTTGTGGTTTCTAGGTAGCACTTTCCATTGTGGAAATTTTCAGAGTCTGGGCATGCATGGACTTACAGAGTGAAAACTTCCCTGCAGAGCTCAGACTCTCTTGCACCAGAGCACAGGCACTGCACAGTAGAATCCTAAAAGGTAAAAGGTTTTTCACTCTATTCTGTATTGCTACTTTTAATTTGGGGGTTTTTATTGGTTTAGCTTTTCTTCTCCTCAGCTGCAGTGCGGCCTGTACCTGCTGTATAAGCCATAGGAGTGAAGAAGGAAGGATTTGGGATGCTGGCACTTACTCGGGGTGTTGAGGAGCCGTGACTTTCTGCAGTGGTAGGCTGCCTCCTGCTCGCAGTACTCGGCACTGTTTATCACGGCCTCCAGCTGCTCTGCACTGCTGTTGTAGTTGAAGGACATGGTGTAGGGCTTCTCCGGACCAGCTCCTTGCACTCGGGTCAGCCCCGTGCTGTTGTGCTGCACTGCAGTCCAGATCTTATCTTCTGTTAAATGAAAAACGATTGAACGGGAAGTTAACAGCAAAACACTTCCAGCAAGCAGGGGAACAAAAGAACAATTGAAATCTAACGCTTTGCTGCACTGGAGACAGCATCAGCAGGACCCCAGGCTCCAAAACGGTCACTCTGTGAGGAAGACCAATAGGTTTGTCTTCATTAAGGGTCTGTGCGGCCCACAAAGATGTTTCTCCCTGAACCAGCTCAAGCAAATGCTACACTGCCTGCTGAGCAAAAGAGAAAATACAAGCTGCTTCCTGGGAAGCACAGGAGACCTTCAGCTTCTTCTATTCCCACGTATCTGAATAAAATTAGATACCTTTCAACTGGCTTTGTCCCTGAGAGAAAACACATAGTAGTATGGCTCATGGGGGTAACATTCACCTTTTGCCTGAGAGCACAGCCCATGCTGTTGTAACAACAAATGGAAGCAGAGAATATCAGCTGATGAGCTTGCACAAACTCACCACGAGCAGAAAGCACGTCTTGCCAGAAAGCACGTCTTGCCAGAAAGCTAAACTGAGAGTATGTTCTTACCACCCAGATGGAAGTCAGATCACTCATTTCACTCAGTTCTCAGATTTTTCTGCATAGAAGTTGAGTGATGCCCTACTTGGATGATGGTACAGAACACCATATGACTTGGCATCTGTAGTTAACTCTAAATATTGATGCTTTTCCATGCTGGGGAGCCCATTCTCGTTTCCTTCATTGCATTTACTGGCAGAGCAAGGGATTGTGTAGGTGATAGAAAGGAGAATATAGGCTGAAGCACAATCTGCACCCTACAACCCAGGTCATGACCAGAATTGGGGTTGGCATAATGAGAACATCACACTTAAAAGCAATTAGCTTCCAAGGAGGCCTTTTCCCAGGTGGTTCTGGTATAGCAATGGGCAAGGTAGCAAGGACAACCTGAACGGACAATTTGCTGAGCTGACACAGAGTTAAAGAGGAACTCTTCAATGAGGATTCACAGGAGCCCTGCACATGCCCAACACTATTAGTAAGGGTCACATCCAGCAAATTTCCTCTTTATCAAAGACCCTGCTTGCCTAGGCAGGATACAAGATACTGACAGGGCAAAAATTTAAGGCAGCAATTTTCAGTCATTTGATGAGAAGGAGATTTTGATCTCACTTGCAGAAACATACAGACAGTTACAGAGGCAGAAGTAAGATCTAGGCAATAGATTTCTATTTTGTTATTTATGCTTCATCAGGGAAACCCTAGATAACAATGAATCATATCTTTTCTAAGCTGATCTTAAAAACTGTGCATTTAAGGTTTCAGATGGTTTTACCACATTACCTGGCCTGAATTCTTGCAGAGCATGATATTTCCAGTTACTCCCCAATACACAGGCATGATGAGCCCAGTAGCTCTGTGGACACTACAATGCATTGCAGTTGAATTATTTTTTGTTGAGCTACAAATATCCCCCAGATTACTTCAACAGAATGCTAATAGGTGTATAAAAATCCTAAATGGACTATCTGTGTAAAGACACTCAAATGATTTAATGGATTGTCATTATGGAGGCATTCAAACGACAGGCAAGTAACAACAACCATCTGGAGACTATTTAAAGAGGTCTGTTCCAAGACCTGGCTGCAAGTCATGGGGAAATTAACTTACATTAACTGTAAGAACAGTTTACACACAGCAAACCACACATTCACTCACAACCCTCTCATAATTTCTGTGACAGTAGACAGAAAGTTTGCTCATAGGTCTGCAATTCTGTGGTTCTTATTGACTTCAAGGAGCTGCTTGTAGACCCTTGGAGATGGAGCTCAAAGAAACACTGCTGCAATGTGTGGTTTACAAAAGTCAGATTAAAATGATAAGAAATACTACAAATTTATTGCTTGTAATACTTGTCCCAGTGGTTGTAATCACAGTGAACACTGTAGCACAATACCCTGCACAGTCCTACACATATATTGCTTCCAACACAATATACTTCAATGACTTCGTAACAGACATCTTGTCCATCTTAAAGCAGTGATCCTTATCAGCCAGTCCCTCTGTTTTCTTTTGCTGTCTCAAGGCAATATTGACAAGAACAAAGTGGACTTTTCAGGAGCAGCTGAGTGTGAGTTAACTTTCCTCTCACAAAGCTGGTAGAAGTTTAACCTCTGCTTTAACTGAAATACCTACTAAAAAGACAAACACCAAGTTGCTGATAATGTAAGTAAAACCAGAAGATGATGGAATAAATTGGCTGCTGAAATTCCAAATGGGGGGGTCAAAAGCACCTCCCCACTGGTAGTTCTGAACATAATTTTAAGAAAATGCAATAAAATCAATGCTCACAATAGTGGCTACAGTGCTGCTCAGGAAGTAGAGCAGACTAATGCTCCAGTTTCAGTGGTTAACACTACTATACTTTCCAGGCTGTGCATCAAGAAAGATGCCATGTGGGTATGTGGAAAGTCAAAAGCATCAAGAGCTAGCAATTTAGAAGCAAAGAAGGATTACTAGGAAAAAGTTATTAAAAATAGCAGAGCACAAAACTGTCTTCCCAAAAAGTGTTGGAAACTTAATTGGCATGTTTGAAATGAGGCTGAACAAGGTATCAGCAAACATACTGTAAGCAGCCAGCACTCATTAACCAGAGTGTTATACAGGCAGTGTGACAGGTCTTCCTCTTATTTTCCTCTATAACTGTTCATTAATTTTGAACAGTCTTGTTACCATTACAGCTGCACACAGCTGTCCTTCTGAGATCTGAACTTTGACATTCTAGACCTGCTTTTCTCCACAGGATCATTTAGAAATAAGCTAATCTATTTTCTATCTTCTAGTTTACAAAGGGAAAGAAAAAAACAAATCAAGTTTCTTTTTGTGTTCAAAGTAATTGTGATTTAGCAAGTACATCAGAATGGATTTTAGAAAGTTATAGCAGAAGAGAATAATTCTGAGTTACATTTCAGAGATTTCCCAATCTACACATGCCTAGTCTGTTAGGCTTAATACTGATACAGGTCAGATCTGTGCTTTAGTGGTCACTTCAAAGTTTCCCTCTGTGCTTCACCTTTGAAGTAAAGGTGACCATCAGTTCATCTTCTCAAAAAAGACACCTGTTTGTCTCACTGATCTAGTGACAAGAAAGTCACAGCCACCGGCAAGCAAACCTGGGATCAGAAGGGCAGCTCAACACAACACAGAGACAAGACAAAAGAGCTGATGGCAACAAGGTGAGAGGAGGAAAAGGAAGAGAAATCTATTCCACCTCAGTCATGCTTCTTCCCACTTCCCAGGGAAAGAATACTTCCAGTTTAGAAGGCAGCACGTGAGGTGTAGAGGGGCGAGGTAATGCATACAAAGTCAAACACAACCTGCTAGAAGAATATAGGATTGCATTCACATCACAGTAAAAAAAAAAAACTCAAAAAACAAAGTTCCTTCTTTCAAAAGGACTCTCTTTGTTTAAATTCAGAAAATGAGACTGAAAATGATTTAAACTTTAGATTGCTTTGGAAAGAGTACAAGAGCCAACACTCCTCCCTCCTGCACCTCCGCTGGCTGAGGGAGGAGTAACTGAGAGCTGGAGGGCAGTAAAACCTTGAACCATTCCAAGACAATAGCAAGATCATTGCATCTGCTTCCATAGATCAGAAAACCGCTCAAAAGCAACCCCAGCATTTCTTCCGAAGACCATTGCCTTTCAGATCAGCTGACCCATTTTCTCCACCTCAAACTTGGCAGTAATTAGAAAAAGATCCTTCTGTTTTCTCAAATTCACTTGCACAAGTTTAGCTAAGGCTGCTCCCGAAATATCACGGCCTGCCTCAGAATGAGGTCAAGGAATTCTACCCTCAGTGCTCGACTGACAGGTCCTCTGAAGCCTCCTGACAATAATCTGTGATCTGGCACTTCAGGCAGGTTCAGGACCTGTGTAAGACACGTTGCTGCCATCTGAACGTGCCCACAGATCACTCCAGCAAGCAGTGCAACAGCTGTCAGCACCTTAGCTCCATGTTTGGCATTTGCCTTTAGAGAAGCACATCTCTACAGCAATAATGCCCACAGCTTTTGAAAATGGGGCTCCAAATACTTTTTCCTGCTGCATAATGCAAGGGTTTTTATTTCATCTTCACTCTGTTTTGTTTACATTATGTTTTTGGGCAATGACACTGTAATCACAGATGCAAACCAAGCTGAGTGCCACTACCTCCTTTTAGCCATTTCCACGCCTGGAAACTGGTCAGCTACACAGATAAAGCTCTCTTCTCGTGTATTTCAATTATGAAGCTATCATTATATTTTTACATCTGTCCATACTACACCTTTTTTTCCTGTTTACTCAATTTTATGCACTCTCCTTGCACTTGTGAATCTGCAACGAGAATTAAAAAGCTGTTGTCTGAGCATAGGTTACTGCTTAATTTTACCTGCTATTATTCTATTCTATTCTTTTATTACTTCCTCAGCTTGGTAAAATTTCAAACTATACACAAGCTGGAAGTCACTCAAAACCAAGTAGAAGACTGCAGCCATATCTTCTATTGTATAAAATGCAATAGTTTAATGCAGCCTTGAAAAGCAGATTTCCTAAATGCTTGTTAAATTATTTCCATAATTCAAAGGTGACAATCCTTTAATTTCAGGGTAATGCTACAGCTTTATGACTTCACAGTTTTATTTAATGGTCCAATTCAGTAGGATATTATGCTGCCTGCATTTGGCCCTAGGAGATGCTTTTACAGCATGGGACTGCAATGCATTAAGCACATTTTAGACTCTCTGTTTAGCCTAGCCCATAGTTCTATCATCTTGCTGGAAACCTCCAAGTTGCTTTTGACGGCACACAAATTAAATTGTGGGAAATTAGAGCAGCTGGAAAACTGGCTTTCAATGAATTCTGTATTGTCTAATTCTCATTTTTATTCTTCAACTTGAAATATCCCTGTAGAGCACATTCCACCCATACAAACTGCACCCTTCCTTCGTGATTTAGGAGGTTTGTCACAAAACAAGATTATTCAGACTGATTAAATTGCCAACAAGCCAAACATACGGTAAATGCTACATGAGAGAGAAAAAAAATAACTCTCAGAGCTCATGCGATGCATTTGCTTCATGGTGCTCCACACTGAATGCCAACTTTCATCCTGAACGCTGTACCTGTAACTAAAAGAATAACCACAAAGAAGACAAGACTTTCCTTCTTAAGCCCTCTACTGTTCTAAGCTGCAGTGGCAGATTAACCCAGCTGCTCTAATATGCACTCCCTTCAAAGCATATGAAAAGACCAATTTCTTATTACAGACAGCTTTAATTCACTGACTCCAAAGAAGTGTTTTCCGAGTCTTCTATGAAAGTAACCCATTACTATTTTCTTATCTACTTTTTTTTTTTTTTCTGCTGGCTGACCCAGCATGCTTCTGTAGTTTTGTGCTCATCAGCTTCCTCCTGAGTTCGGATTCAGCCATGTCCCTCCAGTGCAGAAGCACTGCAAGGCATTCAAGGCAACTCTCAGCAGAATGACCATGCCAGATGGCTCTGATGGATGAGAACAAGACACCTCTTCTGTGACATCTTGCACCCTCCCTGCCAATGTTGTGCTGAAGCCCAGACATGGCAAACCATTATCATGTCAGCCTACTTCCCGAAGATGCTCCATTTCAGTGTTTCCTCTAATACAGGGTATCTTACAACAAGCAGGAGAAATATTCCTCCTCAAAAACTGATGAGGCAGTTGCTGATCTACCTCCTAGCGTAAAGTGGACACGTCTCCACTCACTGCACTTCTGACAACTGCACAGCCCTCTCTGCCTCAGTCTCCTTCCTCTAGGGTAAGTGTTGAGAGACTCAAATAACTTCTTGCTGTTTCACATGTGATGTTTCACATCACTTGTGATGGCTCAGACACCTGCATGAGCCTGGCAGACAGAGCCCACATCAAACCTGCTGTTCTTCACCTGCCATACCAGGAGGGCGGGCATGATACCTGCAGGAGTCCAGCACTGCATGAGACACCCATGTCTGGGGCAAATGGATCCACCCCTTGCAACCAGGACAGCTGGAGCGGCTTTGAGAGAGCCACAGCTTACTTCTAACTTCTGAGCACTGCAAATGTGAAGGAGAGGGATTAAATTGTAGCAACCTCTTGTTAAAAGGTAATGCCTAGAGAAAAATACCTAGTTATGTTCTTCAGTACTGGAACTTCCTTGGGGGCCACCTACAAATGTGGCAGTGAAGGCAGCCTTCAGAACTTCTGGCGTGATGTTCATCCGAAACACAACAATTTAACTGCAAACAGCATGGCAGCTGTTGACAGTACAATGCCTTTGACATAATAGACACCTTAAAGATGTTTTTCATTTTGTAAAGTTCTGGAAGAATATTTAATGAAAATTCAAAAGAGAAACATATCAATTGTCAAAACTACAGTGTGCCAAAAGACCTGTAGTGTTTGAGGGGATAATCTCTAAATCTTTAAGGGCTGCCTTTACTCTAAACAGTAGTAAATAATTTGTAAGGAATTTCTGGTTTTTTTCTCTTGTGATAAAGTCAATCACAACTACAGACAGTAAAGTGCAGGGTAGAGGGAGTTTGACCATTTAAATTGTTGTCCCAAAATCCTGTGGCTGCAGGTGTTTCAAGCAGAATTAAGGGCATGACCTCCTCCTATCTGTTCTTGCTTCAGCCTGCCCAGGGGCAGCCCTCCTTTTCATGTGAGAGCCTGCCAAGTCCACAAGAAATGCAAAAAGGGCTGAGTCACACGGTGACTCTTGCATCCATGTAATTCCTACAAAAAGTAAAAGGAGATGACTTCTTATGGAAAATAGATTAAGGAATTATATAAGCAGATGAACCGAGAGTCACGTGTGGAAACAAAGGGAAAGATGGATGCCAGGGACAATACTACAACTAATGCCACAATTGTTTTAGGAACATCAATGGGAATATGTACCTTATGGAAGAATAAAAATCTTAATCACTTTTAGATGAATGAAAAAAAAAAAGGATGCAATTTATAAAAAATTGCAAGTATAACTTTGACAATCTACTTTACATCTTATTAGAATCCCTTACTTTTTCTGAGATTTAAACACATTTTCTACACAGTTTTTTTGAGACAGAAAATAAAACTTTCTTTTTCCTGCATCAGAGAAATAAACAATATTTGCACTCTGAGACAAGACTGCAAAATAAAAATGATCCACCACAAGAAGAGATATATTTTTGTTAAATGATGTTTTTTTCATTATGGCAGTTTCAAAAACAGATCTTGGACCAGCAGCAAGACCTGGGATAAGGTTGCATCTTTCCCCAAACTGCAACCCTAGAAGAAAAAAAAATGGAAGAAAGAAAAGGCAAACTATTTGAGGACTGGAAAAAATATCTGGCAACGATAAACTGAACCATTGATCTAGTCATGGCAATTTCTAAGCATTATTGATTTGATAGCCCAGGGTCTGAATACTGTAAAACAGCATCAGTAGGGAAGTACAGTGACAGGATGACTCAAGTGTGCTGTAAGCAAATCTTTCAGATTTCAAGGGTAAAATTTACTCAGGAGGAGATGAGAAAAGGTCATTACACTTTCCAAACAGGACAGCAAAACAAGCACATGGCTGTAGATTGCATGTCTATGGGCTTTGTCCTGGAGAATATGCTTATTAGCATTTAAGTAGTACTCCACCAACAGATTTCTAAGCAGCATGAAAAAAATAAGCCTCACAATGACAGAAAGATTGCCAGACCTGAGGTTCAGAGGGTCTATTAGTCATCTTTTCTATTTACTGTTATGAATCTTCAATTAAGTTCAGAGTAATTCAAGTGGGCTAATTATCAAACAAGCAGCCTACAAGGAATATTTCTTTCCCAGCCCTAGTGGCTGTTCATTACCCCAAAGTATGACCCAATACATTCTTTCTGCACTTAATGGTAAAAATGTGTGGCCACAGACCCCCACGGATGACTGGAGACCCAGGAAAAGTAAGCACAGCTGGCTTCCATTCCCATGTGGATGGCCCTGGAAAGCTGCTAGATGTGTTCCCATGGTACTCAACTCAATCATCCCAAATTGATAATCCCTGCATGGACCCATTCACGTCCTCATGGTGTCTCTCACAGCATCCAGGCACATCCAGTCATGGCTTGGGCACACACATTTGGTTCACTTCCCCACATGCAGACACGTGTTTGGTGTGGATTCCTCAGTGTTTCTAACAACTGATGGATTTCCCTGTGAAAGTGACTTTGCTCTGTGTACAGCGGGTATGTAAGGTGAAGAAAACATTATGTTAATAAGGTGCTGTCTTATCCTTTAGATCTAGTTTTGAGGGTTTTGTCTTTCACTGTCATTGAACTGTCTCCCTTCTCCTATTGTAAGGAAATGCAAATAAGCATTGCTTCTGTGAGTGAGGCCCTTTCACTCTGAGTCTTTCCATTCTAAATAGTCTTGGATTATTTACTTTTAACTTCTCTTTGTACAGGTATCTTTCCATGCCTTTAATTAGGCACATTAGTGTTCCTGAAGACCTCCTATTACAACAACATATTTTACTTTTAGTTGAAATAGACAGCCCCCAAGATAAGAACCTTTTAAAGTGCTTCCTACACTCTTCTCCCCTCTTGACCAATAAGCATGCTATTAAATAAGAACATGTCACCTACAGTTTTTGTCACCTTGCTTTTTCAGCCACTTCTTCAGACAATGGATAAGTACATTTACCTACTCTGGTATCAGCAGACATTCTGTGACACTACTGTTAAATTTCTTGCCATTCTGAAAATTGAGTTTATATTTTTTAATACTTTTTTCCTCTTTTTTTTCTCCCTGTAGCATTTCCTTTCCCTTATCAGTCTCTCCCTCTTTGTATAACTGTCCAATTCCCTCTCAACACACACAATCACAATTTTCTGCTTTCTTCAGAATTTCTATTCAGCAGTGGGCTGCTGAAGTTGACAGGCTGCAGAGAAACCACTGGAAACATAAACACAATGAACTAACTTGTAATGTTGGTATTTCCATATCCACATCCGACACTGGATACCTATGACCAGATACCAATATGTAAGAAATCTGGTGTTTATTTGTCCCAGTTAGTAACTGGCTACAAACAAGTTCCATACCTGAATCCCTTCAATTAAACGGGTAAAAATTAAAAAGAACTTTAAAAAAAAATAAGTGAACATTAAGGAAAACACTTTTCTTTAAATGCAATGATGCTTCTCACTTCTGATGATCTGGTTTCTTCTTTGAATTCATCCTTCACAGATTAAAGGCACTGTAATTCCCAGAAGGCATTAGCTCTCTGCATCTCTACTTTTAAAAACATTAAATGAGTCATTGCCCTGAATTTTCCATTCCACCTCCAAATTCTTCAGCTTGAACACGTTTTGGGCATAAAGAGGTTACTGCTTCTTGAACTGTATACAAAAAGAACTGCCAGTCTGAGTAAAATAAAGCTTTATTTAGCCCAGGACCCAGCTCTGCCTTTGAGGCTGAATACCTTTGATACCCAGGGAAGCCGAAAGGTTTTCCTGAAACTCATTCCCATTTCCCAGTGGTCTATCCCTCACAGCTGCCTGAGTGGGAAGCTGCAACTAAACCTCCATGTTTACTTGCACCTTCTGAATCTATCGGACAAGAGTGGGGCTTTTTCCAGGTGTGTTTTACTCCCTCTGTTGATATATCAGCCTCCTTGCTGTCCTGTGGTAGTTTCAAATTGAATTTGTTGCATCAGGAAAAAAGCAAGCAAACAGAAAACTCCCAAATCCTGCTACATAATCATTTAAGTGTCCCTTAGCTCCTATATGATGAAATAGAATCAATTCCCATGTGCTTTCTCTATGCCACATATGATCTCCATTCTCTCCTGTGATAGTTTACCCCAACCATCTTTTTAATTTGTTTGGTCTCCCCACACATGGAAGCCACCCAAGTTCATAACCATCCATGTTTTTCCATTCACAGGAGGTGTTGTACAGATTATGTCACTGTACAATATTGTCTCTGTTCCTTGTGTGTGCCTAGTATAACAACACAGAATTTCATATTTTGCCTATCCCTGAATATAGGTCTTTTCAGAAAACTAAGCAGAAGCATCACCTGAAAAAAATAGCAAATGGAGAATCCATCCCTGTGTACATAAAGTAATTCTTTTCCTACTTTGCACTTAATCGATTACTGTAAACAATTTTTATGAGAATAACAATAAGGGAAGTTCCCAGAGAGAAGAGAAGCTCTTGTGATTAAGGCACCCACACCATATTTAGCTGACACAGAAGCATAAGTTTTCCAGGCTAGGAGGTTCTGCCTGTTTTCCCCACCTCCAATTTTCTCATAACCAAAACAAGAATGTAAGCAAGTTCATTACAGAGAGAGAAAATCAGGTATATGCCTTCTGGATTTCTGCCAGATAAAGTTTATTTGAGGAACTCAAATGCAAGGTGTTTGTCAAAAATCCTGCTTCTTCAGCAGAGATAAAAAGCCCTGACAATGTTTTGATCACACATATTTATATGATAAATAATAAAAATGAGCACATTTCCCATATTGAAGATCAAGGAAGGATATTCAGACAGAAAGGTGAAACTCTGTTTCAATTCTCAGGAGATTCAACAGTGAAGGAGACACATCTTATTAAATATTTGTTACACTTGAATAAAAAACATACTTAATAATTAACTGTTGTGCATTTAATTAACATAATGATTGCCCAATTAAATAAAAATGAAAATTTAATTTGAGACACTTTAAGTACAAAGAGGTTAAGGATAAAATATGAATATCCTGAGTCCTCAGTTTTCAGCACTGAGCGTGGAGGTGATATGCGGCAAAGCAGTTCAGCCAGAATTAGCAATTTAGAAAGGGTAATAAAACATTCTTTCATCTGCACCTGGCCACAGGAAGCAAAAAATGCCAAACAGGAGACGGTGTGGGAAATTTCACCTCCATTTCAAATATAAAAAGCAGAAAGGGAGGCCTACTATCTATCCCCACCCACAATAAAGGCTGTGTAATCTTTTCTCATACTCTTGGCTTGACAGCCCTATATACAAAATAGGATCCACTTAAAGGAGAAATTTCCAGACAGGTATATTCATTTGAAACAATTCTTATTTTAAACCTACAGAACTGTAAGGTTAAAAAGTCTCAACCATCAGGTCACCTTGCCAGGTTCTTGCCCTACTACCCATCTCCTTGGTGTCCCTTCTCCTAAGATCATCATACACCCTCCTCCATACAAGTACCAGGGACAATCAAGGCTTCCACTCTATGGAATGTCAAAGGCAGCACTCTTGTATGAGGGGAGCTATTGCTGCTTAAGTTGGACTAGAAGGGTTTATAGCTAGCTCAGCAAGAGGAGTTTAATAATAATTCCCAGATCTAGTATTTTAATAAAGCAGAGAAACCATTAAATTACAAAAGACTGGTTTGGCTTCTAAACTTCTACCTCTTTAGCACAAAACAAACACCTCATCAAAAGTTGTGATGTTATGAAGTGCCCTTTATAAGGTGCAGACACTATTGCATATATCACTTAGCAAGGTGAATCCTTCAACCTTATTTTAAAAATCACTTTTACATGGATCTTATTTAAGGAAACATCTCAAAGTCAAACCTCAGCTACAAGTTCTCTGCTTCTTCCCCACTACTGAGCTGTATTATGGATGTGTCTTTCATTCTACTAAGACCACCTCTAATCAATGAGACCCGACATCAAGCAGCCAAGTCGAGGTTCGGTCATTACCTGTTATATTGCAAAAAACACGGAGTGGTCCGAGTGGTCCACTTCCATCAGAATCGATGTAGAAGAAACCTGATGTCCTCCCTTGGTGTCGGTAAGCCTCACAGGATTGTTCATAGACAGCTTTAAAAGAAAGAGAGAGTGATTGCACCGCAGACAGAGAGCACACAGACATGTTTTATATGTGAGTACTGTGGTAATTATTGTCATAACACATACTACCAGCACACAGCTGATTAGCATGTAAAAGCTTACTGCATTTGGGCCTGAATCCATGCTCAAATTCAGACATTTGTTTAACTAATTCCTTGAACGTAATACATGCTGGCTTTAAAGATACAGATACTTGCTTTATTTTGGATGAAAGTAAATAATTAAATAAAGGGATGTGAACTTTCAAATGTGACACATCTAGTTATGGAGTGGTACATGTATCCATCCATGTATGGTATTTCAGAGACAGGTACACATGATTTACCACCTAGGCATGCACTTAAGTCTTGTCAACACAGATGACAGATATTTCTACCACTCCTCACCTTCCCTGCAGGATAAGGTTAACAGGAAGCATTAAAGCCCTACCATACTCCACTGTCCAAATCAGATCCACTGCTCCCCAGCAGAAAAGCTCAAGCTCAGACATGGTCTCCATCCTAGGTAATGTTTTTATGCTTTAGACCTAATTTTATACAACCAACTCTTTCTCTCTGCTTATCAATATTCTTCTCTTGGAGTACCAGTGCCCATGAAAATCTAAGTGGTTAATAAAACAAGCACAGCAGGTCACCAAGAGCAAGAAAAGAAGGAAGAAAAATCCACAGGTCAGTACAATTTTTGTATTTGAGGCACATTTTCAGGAAAGATATAACTGTCACTTCGGCAAAGAGAAAACTCCTGCAGAGAGGCAGTCCAGAGGTATCAGAAAGTCACATGTCTCATCCTGGACCTTGAACAACAACCTTAAATCTCATTTCAGGAGAGTTGATTTTTTTTCACCCCACCTGCTTAAATATTTACCTGATTATACTGACAAAATTACTCTTCATAACAGTTTATGATTGCTGTGTTGAGGCTGTAAATACAACTGGAAAGTTCCCAGTGCTTTTCATCTGGAAGGAACTCAGGGAGCTTTGCAGATTGAGGGCAGGGCCAGCACTTCCTCACCACTTCTGAAACACAGTCCCTGCAGAAGACAGCAATTCCTCCACAGCAGCAGGAATAATTCCTTTCTGTGCACACATGGACTCACATCCCTCCTTTTCCCTTACTCCCTTAAAGAAACTTCTCTAATGAAACAACTTTGAGAAAGGCATAAATGGTGAGCCTTGAAGTAGCCTTGTCTGAAGAATGCTGTAAGTTCATCACTCAGATTTTGAACATTTCTTCACTTCTGCCAAAGAATAGAACCACAGTTCTAGGGGCTCTGGTCCAAACTGTCTATGGGTTAAGCATCTCACCAGTTAATCACTTGTACACTCACTGAAATATGCTTTTCATTTGCACATCTCTTGTCTGACCAGACATTTTAGCAGACAGAACATCACTGAGTGCTAAACAAGCACAGCACTACCCTTCCCAGGGTTAAGAAACTGTGTAAGGTACTCAGCACCTGATGAGACAGTGCCTTAATTAGCATCCCTCCTATAATAAATAGAATTAAGAAAGCTTTTTCCTCACAGCCTGATGTATCAAGCATGGTAGGAGGCCAGAATATCTCTAAATTCCCACTCTGGTAGCTGGCCAGAACACATATTAAATCCAAGTTAAATAAAATCCCCAAACCAGAACCTATTCCTCCAGTGCTCACAACCTGAGGGGCTAACAGAGAGTCCCTGAGTTGCAGAAGTGCTGACAAAAGCAGTGGGCATATGGAGGTCAGGAGAGAGATGGTAACAGGCAATTAAGTAAGCAACCAAGGAATCATGGTTTGATCAATTTGCAAAGTTCTCAAACTGCAGTTCACTCAGTGAATTTGCTGTCATCATCGTTACAGGACACTTTATCTTGTCTCATTAGGGAATATGCCAATTGCTTCCTCTGAATTGTTTGCTGAGTGTTTTTGAAGACAAAGGATGGTGCGAGGGGCAGAGACATAAAACAAATATGTTGTCAGTGAACTGGCACAGCAAAACTCATTTTTTATCACAACTTGTTCTTTCCAAGTGTTCTTCTTCTTGATTGTCATTTTGGCTGGAGCCCAGACCTACTTTTTTCAAATTAGTAAGGAAAGATGTGAAGATTCTGCCATTAATAATGTGGGCAGATTCAAACAGAGATGATCTACTCACCTTTAGATGGCCCCTTTGTCACTGTAACTTTAGAGAAAAAAAGGCTATATAGAGCTAGAAATCAGGCTAAGGGTGCTCAACTGGCATAAATCTGAAAGGATACACAAGCTTCTGTGAAACTACAGTTATGTCTGCCAGAAGGAAATCCATCCTGGGGTGTTTGCCTTTCAGTTATACGAGAAATCCAGCACTACGTGCTGGGTAGTACCAGAAGAAATGGGAAAAGGCTCTAAACCTTGAGCTCTAGCACATAAAACACATCCCACTATGATTAGAGAAAAGCAGTTTTGGTGGGCAGTTTATTTCATACCTGTACACGAAGTTTCACATGCCTGTATCTTAAGCGTTTGGTACTGTGCACTTCTAGACTAGAAGTGGATGGACCACTGATTTTAATTCCCTTTTTTGCTATTTTTTTTCTATTCTTTTTCTATACAATGCATCAAGAAGAAAATTATATTTGTTTTCCAGTCCCTGGCAGATGCCCCTAAAGGCATTTTGAGGGCACCAGCCATTCCAAGCTCTGCTCAACTCCTTTGTGGCCTGAGATGATTGCTTTGGAATAAAGTTATGCAATTCCATTTGCTGGAAAAGGCCCTATTACGCCAGTGACAACAACTTGAAGCTGTCTTTATGGGTCCATGAAAGACAAGATCACTTTGCAGTCATTATTCTCTTTATGCAATCAGAAATATCATATGAATGTAAAAAAGAGACAAGCAGTCAGCTGTGACTGTTAAGACCCCCACAGCCTCATCTTTGAAAACTGCCTTCATATTTATGTTCTGCTTTGTGTCAGGCTTCTCTGGTGTAGATGGAGTTGTGGTCAGTTTGGGAACGCTAGGGAAACCATTATTGCAATAGTCATTAAAGAGTCACCAACTATTTAGGCATATAATAAGGCACCACTTTCAAAAAAGCAAGCACCAAAGGCAATGATGGAACTGTGTACAGTTGACATTTTAAAGGCAAAGAGCATTTGCAGTAATTGCACCTTTTTAATAAAGGAGAGATATTCATCAGTTCATCCACAGTAGAACCCACCACCAATTTCCAAGCATTTTTAATAAATTTTTAAATCTTTTAAGTAAAAAAAACCCCAACATTAGTGATTTCATTCCTTTCTGTGAAGTATTTCAATAGTGTTTATACTTTTATTCCTTCAAAATTGTTTTCCTGTTGTAAAATGTTCACCCAAACAGGACTGAAACAACAAAAGTAACATTCTTGATAGGCTGTTCATGCAAAGTTTGTTTTCTCATTTAAAATATATTTTTAAAAACACAATTTCAAAAATGAAACCCTTAACTTATCTTTTGTGTCACAGAAGCATGATCAAGTTTCCTTCTCCAACACTCCCTACTTCTTTTTTTTTTTTTTTTTTTTTGGCTAATTTTGACTGACACCAGCCACTGAAGATAAAATGATGGTTTCCAGCAGCATTAGTTTCAGTGAGCCATAAACACTGCAAACCACAGTTGGTGACTCTGAGCCCTTGCTGTGTTTCCTGGGGCCCTTCAGGGAGTGAGCTGTGCTGCACGCAGCAGCAGCACTGCAGCTCTCACAGGCAGCAGGGTGGAGCTGGTTCCCAGAGCTGCATTCTGATAGTGCTCGACAGAAAGCGGTGTCAGCAGCCCCATGAACCCACACCACCCCCTGCAAGCTCGGTCCAGACCTCACAGGCAGGTATGGCTGGTAAAAGCATTAGGGTGAAGTGCAGCACAAGGCAAAAACCCAGTGTAAAAGGTGTCACAGGGCTTTTGCTGGTAACTTGCTGTGCCACGAAGACAAAACAAGAAACAGCTTGACTCCAAGGTCCCAGATTTAGTAAGGGAAACGACATCAGAAATATCCATTTCACTTGGTCACAAAGGATGCCTTTTGTTGCCTTTTTTTCCAGAATCACTTGTAAGTTATAACACTGGATGGACCCTATGCTGACATTTTTGCTCTATAAGGATTTTTTTTAAAGGCTACTGCTGCGTTTCACAAAGAAATTTAAAATCCTCCCAGAGCTGGCTGCTGAAAGTGATGTAGCTGGAGAGCCCCATTCTTCAGAGCAAGAGCTGCTTCTCTAAGTAAGTGCTGCCCTTGTCTCCCTGCTCGGATGGGCTGTGCTGGTGGTGTGCAGGCATGCACTGACAGAGTTCAAGGTATCTATCTCCCAGCCCCTTATAATCTTTTGTGAAACACATATGCCAAATTTCTCCCCTCAGATATCTCTTTCAGTCTCAAGTATCTCAAGCTGAACTAGCTTTTCAGATCAACAGCTCATCACATCAGAACATTCGTTTACAGCATTGCTTTACTCACTGACCTTAATGCCCATCTTTTCCTTTAGTTCTCACTTTTCATCTTCCCAGGTGCTTAGGAAATCGTTTGTCAAATTTTGATCAGCATTCACAAAATAAACACTTTATCCCCAGTCAGATCAACATCACCCAATTCTACATGTTTTCTTTTATTTTCTGGGATATAAATATTCATAAGCTCAAAAATCAAAACTATGGCTGTGCAATGTATACATCCCATGTTTTTTTTCAAGCCATATACTACAGAAATACCCTAGCAAAACTGTAAATATTCACTTTGATTGGTCAAGGTGAAAGCTACAGATCCATGATTCAGACTTCAGTGTCAGAAAAGCATTATCAGATTTTAGTATTATTATTATGAAACAATTTTTTTACCTTTTGTATATAAAAAGAATTTAATTTCCTAATTTCTGCATCAAGACCCTTATGGCTGGGCAGCCAGGGCACATGCAGGAGCTCTCTGTTACTCCACAGTCAGGTCCGACAGGGCTGGGGTCGCTCTTGGCTTGGGTCTGCATTTGAAAATTCAGCCTTTATTCAATATGCTTCACAAGCCTGAAAGGTTTTAAATATGAGCAATTGCATCACTGTTCAGTTCTCTGAAGTATCCTGAACCTGCAAACCCAACTGTTTCAATTACAGTCCTTAAATCAGAGGAGATTTTATCCCTGCCGTAGCTGATATCTATAACAGTACATGGCTAAGCACAAACACTTCCAAGGTCAAACTTCCATTTTTTCCAATAAAAGATCTTTTCTCTCCAGTTTTTCATGGACTGCCTGTTACTATATTGGCATCTGGCTTCCAATGTTACTTCTGCCCTATGCAGTTCACCTGCAGTCTCCGTGGCAGCCTTTGCTAAGCGCAGGCTTCCTGTTCCACTGGGGAGCTGCTCAGCAGATGAGCCTTTAGATGGTCTCAGTTCCTATGTCCTTAGCTCTGTTTCCTTTGCCCTGATGTTCCTAACTTATAAAACCTCTCCTCTCTTCCAGGCTACTTTTTTGTTTTTTCACCTCCAGTTCTACTTTGGCTAAAAAAAGAAAGACCATGCTTTGTACAAAGACTTGAACTTCTGCAAATAACCCTCCAGGAGCAACATATTTAAAGCCCCTCTCTTCAATGGGTGCATGAACCTGCAACTCACCCAGTAAAATGCACCTCTTACCCCACATTCAAAATCCTGCTTGCTGCTGGACTCAATGTAAAGGTTACAGGGAGATCCAGACTTCAGTTTTGCTGGTGGGAAGACCAGGCAAGGTAAACCTCTCTCTGCTGCACCCAGCAGCATGTTACTAACATAGACACCACCAAGAATGTTAAGTTCCAAATGAAAAGAAATTTGTTTTTTTCCTCAGAGGACTCTGCCCTTTTCAAATTTAATAGACACCAAGATAACTTTGCTCAAAAAAGAAAAGTAAACCTTAACATTCCCAGTATTTTGTTCCCACTGAATTCCCAATTGCTTTGGAAATTGATTTCATTGTATGAAACACGAGCTAGGGATTCAAAATTTGAGCTGTACTAGTTATGATTACCAAAATGAATCCTGTAGTATTTCTGCTTCAAGATTAGATTCTCATAATCTAATAAAAGTAGCTGATAATTTTCAATTTCTCAGAGGGAGAGAACATTTTATGGTGATATAATAAATAAAATACATTAAAGACACCTAAAGAACTTTAATTCTTTATTTCATTGGGAGGTGCTGACACTGTCCACTTCCCGGCTAAAATGTGGCAGCAGTGAGTTTTTTTTTATCATCTCTAAAAATTGTAAAGTCGTGAAAAAATGTAGACAGAATACTTGCTGCAACATCATTTCAGACTCATTTAATCATTTTGTAATTCATTGCACCTTAGACAAAAAGAGTAATAACAATCCCTATAATGATAATTATTATTGCATTCAGAGGTGAGAACTTTTGTACTGGTTAGACTGGAAAGGCCAGGAAAAGCTGGGGATTCTGCCAGGATCTTCAACCAGCCGTAGACTGACCTTGGGAAAACAGATACACACAAATGCTGACCAGACCAAATTAAGCATTCTCAAAAAAATGCTCAGAGCTCTTGGAGGCACATCAGAGATGACTATTTCAATGTCTGCTCATGTACCTCAGGCCTGACAGATTTGCTCTTACAGACTCAGAGTACGAGCACTCAACCAAAGATTTTTCTAAATAACAAATAAAGCAATATGCAATGGGAAGTTTCTTATTTCAACAGCAGAGGGATTAGTACAGGCAATGAACTCTGGGAATAATCATCATTCTCACCCTTAAAATAAAATTGTCTTGTTAAATGCCAGAAAAATACAATCTGTACTCCTGAAACCTGGATTGTGACAGGGCTGCTCTTGACAGACTAATGCAGTCTCTGCTGTGACATGCCTGGATGACAGACGGCTTATTTTTTCCTTTTTAAAATAAGTACTTACTCATCTGATAAAGAATATGTTATTTCCATAGATAGAATTAAAATGCCTTTTACCACAGGGTCACCTAAATGGATGTTCAGGGGAGATACTCCCATTACACCTGGTTATTAGACAATTTCCTACCATCCAAGCTAAGGCTCCCCCTGGCCAAGGCAGGAAAGGTCATGTCAAGCCATCCTCCCCTGTCACTTCCCTGCTGTGGCTGGAAGGAGGCTGTGACAATCACAGACCCCAGCCTGGCGCTGGTGCAGGGTCACCTGCAAGCCCTGCTGCTGCAGGAAAGCAGCCAGGGAGACCTGCACCATTTTAAGAGTGGTGTTGAAGGGACGAGAGTAATCAAAGAGGTGAAGGATGTTGAGCAGAGCTCGGTATTTTGGTCTTGCTGAAAAGTCCATGCATCCCTCAGAGGATGGTCACACCTGGCTGGCTTCAAAAAGGACTGAGTCCCCCACACACTCTGCTCTGCAGGAAAGTCCCAAAGAGGAATATTCAATGTGTTATTTATAAAGCAATCTCAGGCAAAAGGAAAAAAAAAAAATTAAATGAACACCACTGAAGGAAAAGCATTAATAACACAGTAACTTATCACAAAATAAACAATGAAAATTCATATTCCAAAAGCATGGTGTGAAAAAAATATGCAGGAACACCAAGTACAGTACTGGAAGTTTGATATGAATATTAAATTTGTTTTCTTTAGTCAAAGAAAACCAGCGTTTAAACACACGTGGAAAAAACCTGTTCCAAGAACCACAGAGAGGAAAATTGGCTTCTCAGGACATGCAAATTACACTACCAAACTCACTGTTAGGCATCTGTCAGACTGAAATTCTCTAAACTTCATTTGCCCAGCCAGCAAACTGTACTCATCTCCCTACCTTGGAACACAGGAGAATTACCAAACCCACAGCTGGCATTTTAAGATGCAGCTCCAGTACTGCTAACAATCTGGCTGAAGCTATATTAAGCTTTTCAGATAAAAAATGATATATGCAGTAAGCATATTAATATTAAAAAATACATTTTCAAAGCCTGAAGTTATGTTAAGTTTATGCCACATCAATGACTATATGACATTTCCATTATTGGATGACTCTTTCCTCCAGCAATTACCTAGGCCAATAAGACATATGCCTGTATGTGTGAGATAGATCACACACCAAAGCAAATATCCAGAATTAAATTACATTCTGTTAATTATCACCTTGCAAAGCTTTGGGACATGTTGACAATGCCAGAATATGAGGAATAAAATCATTATTTTATATTTCTCAACATCTCTTATATCAATGTTCAGCATTCTTTGGAATTAAAACATCATGTAAGACTAAAAACCACCTGAAAACTATCATAAATAAAAATAACAGAAGTACAGAAGGGCAAGATGAGGCTTTCTAAGGCACCAGCATAACTCACAGAAAGAGGAGATTACTAATCATTATCTTGCAATAAAGTTATAACATTCTGTATCTCAGGGCCATTTTGTACTGGTCTACTGCTCTTACTATCACATGATAATTACAAGAATTAATTATATCACACGGATGGCTATGCAGCTTTCAAACTATGCATTTTCCATTAATATATATACTAATTTATATATATGTATATAAAATATAAGACCTTTAATTCACCTATCTCAGTTTCCATCTATCTCTCTTCCCACCTATAATTCTGACCTACCTTCAGCTGCCTACTGTATGTCTAAGCTAGGACAGCCTCCCTCTACAGACAGACTTCAGAGGTGGTGCATGACCTTGCTGTGGATGCCCTATCTCCCAGTGAGGTTAGTTCAGTTCTGAAAGCAGCTCACACTCCTTTTTACATATAAAGAGAGACCAGACCACTATCTTAGCTTGGACGTCACAGTATCAGACAGCAAAAGACAGATTAGCTGAATCCCGCCCAGGCCTTTTTCCCAAGCTGTGTACTAACATCAGTGTTTGTATCTAAAGGAGGAAAACAGAAAATGAACATTACATTGTTATCTG
Organism: Monarcha castaneiventris obscurior; assembly: GCA_026261815.1. Classification (NCBI taxonomy): domain Eukaryota; kingdom Metazoa; phylum Chordata; class Aves; order Passeriformes; family Monarchidae; genus Monarcha; species Monarcha castaneiventris. The sequence goes on from JAMPIT010000467.1 coordinate 9,328,298, forward strand.
TTTTGCTATGATTCACACGTGATTACACAATGGATCCTCTCCTATCTGGAATTTATCACTACTCCAATACCTGACAGATCAGCAGGCTGCCCACCACACTGCAGAAACTGGGCAAGTATCTATTGCCAAACACTTCAGCTGAGCTCATCTTCCAACCTATCTAAATGCAAGCTATGCCAAGCACATTTAAAAGATAAAGCAAAAAGCAAAGCCACACATTTTAGAGATTGAAATATGATTGTATCCTCAAAGCACTGTCTCAGCTAAGATAAGCTCAAGTAGCAATAAGTTTCAAAAGAAAGAGCCATTTCCAGTAGATGATATAGATCACACACCTTTTAATGTATCTACAAATTAGATCTTCTTTCCAACAGAGGTGGAGAAACTAAGGCACAACAAAACTCCTACACAATCAAATGTAAATCACCTACAGTTGGTTTTATATCCTATAGGGTTATTCCATGACTCCGAGTTTCCCCAAACTGTGGGCAGTGAAATGGACATCTGGAGACAGTCAGCACTCGTTCCACATTTACCATCAAATTGCATGTCCACGTGCATTTGTGAGAGCAAGGCAGAGCACATGCTTTGGGGTTTCACAGCTACAGAGAGTACAGGCATGGAAACACAAGTGCTCGTCAGTGCTGTGAGTAGCCAGGAAGAAGATGTGAATTTCACTGGAAGATGTAATGATGAGAGGTAAATCCAAAATGGGAAAAAAAACCCCAGACCCAAACCAAACCACGACAAGAAGAAGAGACTTGGAAGGTATCGATAACATTCCACATGGCAGTGAGTAAAGGAGGATTAACTGTTATTAAACAAAGAAATGTGCTTATGCATCAGGCAATAAGCTTTGCAAGAAAGAAACTACCTGTTAGAAAACACTGAGGCTCTTTATATGTTAGTGGAACCCAGAAAACACATACAGGTTTTAGCACTATTTTACTTGCATTTACAGTTCAGTTCACAGAAGAAGAGAACAGAAGCAGGACCAAATGACACTTGAGTGTGAAACTTATCTCTCACAAAATAGCTCTTTAATGGGACAGGAACACACCTTTTCAGCAGCGGACCCTCATCTGGACCACACAGATTGCCAAACATCCTGTGAGAGTTAGGAGCTTTCAGGATCAGAAGGGATTTGGAGTGATCAGGAGGATACCTGAGGCTCGCAGGCAAGTAGCTGCCTCTAGTAAGATTATATTTAGGCCATGTCTAGAGCAGGCAATTCTTTCCATGTATCTTCAGATGCACGATTTTTCTTCATCCACACATCTTGAATTTCAACTACCCATTGTCAGACATGCCAGACACAATTTTGTCCCAGATATCTGACACAGTCTTGCAAGCATTGTCCCAGCTGTGTCTTCCATCAACTTACTGTTCTTTTCTGACACTGTCTAATTCCCCTATGTTGCATCAAATGCAAACTATTTATCTTTGCTTTTCATGGCACATTTCCAGCCTCTTTACCTGTCATGACTCTGACATTTGCCTTGTCAAAAATGTCAAACTCCTCTGGCCATAGCCTTATATTTTTCAAACAAGCACATTACTGCTTTCTCCCATGTCGCTCTGTGTCTGCAAGCACCCAACTTCTTCCTCTTTTTAATTTCCACCTTATGACTATTTTGCTGTAAGAAAGCCTAGTAATAATTATGCACCTGTTAGACTGAAACTGCCACCTGTGATGCTGATGAAGCCTTTCTGGCATTCCATCACCTGGTGCCAGCATGTTTTTGTACCCTCAGACACTTAAATGCAAGCTCTTTGGAGAAGAGATAGTATGTATTGTTAGCTGTTCCTCACAGCAGAATCCAGTGTGGTCCATGAATATTTGGAACTGAAAATAAGACTTCTTACGTACAAACCATAAAATGTATTTCAACATTTCACATATGATGACAGTAAGTCAGGGGCGATTTCTCTTCAGATCTCAGTTCTTAAAATGGTTAAGATCTCCCAGTCTGGGATGGCAAAACAGAAACCAATTAAATCTGGCTTGCAGATGCATGGCATGCAGTTCTTCCTAGAAGTATGACAAAGAATGAGTCTTTTTTCTGGTTTTCAAACAGTGGCACCCATCTCTTACAATACCAAAATGAGGCAAAACCTACAGTGATGTAACTAAAACAAAAAAGGCAACACTGAAACAATTCATACTGTTTCACTTGCCAGCTAAATCTTTCCCTTATTGCTGCATGGATTTGGGTCTGAAGGGCAGTTTAATAAAAGAAATAGCCTCTCCAAAGGTGTAAGTTCAATTTCAGGGCTGTCAGCCTCAGTGTTCTAGAAAAATGAAAATCTCTTGAGATAATGTTTCAAACCATACGAAATTAGATGTTTTACTTTGATAGAACTACACTGAATCACATGATTGGAGAGTTTCCTATGCATTGAGGATATTCTGGAGTTATGCTGAGATCAAATCTGTGCCTTTCATTCACCTGCTAAAAGGTACTCCTGCACATCAACCACTATCAGCTGAAAGTGATAACGTCTCTTGTTCTCCAAGTTTCTTATCAACAGTCTGCGTTTGCCCACCAGCTTTGAATTGGTTTCACTGCATATTTCAAGCAGATGAATGCATTTCTCCAGACTAATGTTGCTGTTTATCAGCACTGCTTGGCTCACAGGGTAGCTGGCTCCACAATCTAGCTGGAATCAAATTAGCTGTTGATGAATCGGTTGTGAATAAGCTGAGCAGGTGAATATCTGTACATCACAGGTGTGCACAGCTCAACACAAGAGCTTCCTGAGAAACTTTTCAGAGTCATTTCACATCAGTGAACCTTAAATAACTGCAGCTATGTATGTGCCTTTGAAGTGCAGACACGAGTTGACAGAAGCAGGAGGCTTCACTAGCTCCATGGAAGTGTCTATGGGGGAAATAGTCATGAACGAGATGGTCTCCTTTGGACAGAAGCCACACTGAGCTGGCACAGACACAGTGAGCCTCAGGCCCCAAGCTAATATGACAGCACAGATGTAGCCCAGAGTTGAGTGTCCCTAATCACCTTTGACAGTCAACAGTGACAGGTCTCTTCCTTCCCCAAGGAGACTCTCCCTTCTCACCACCTGATTTGGCCACCTAGGTCTGTACCAGTCATCAGCTGGTGTAAATACCCTGCTGCAGCCTTATGAGCTTTGAAGAGGTATGATGCCTTCTGGAACAACAAAAGCAATGGACAAAATGTAATCCCTCTTTTTAAAATCATAAAGTCAGCCTTTTTCTTCCCTCTCTTCATCTGGCTTGGCATGATTTCTCCACAAAACCCTTGGCTTGCTTTGTGTTTACAATGTAGAGTTCAGGTGACAAATCTATGAACAGATCTCTCAACAGACTCTCCTGTCAGCTGCATACCCCACAAATGATTTCACTGTTAACTAGCAAACCATTAAAGTCTCCAAAATGACAGTATGGCTGCCAATAATCTCAGCTTCAAACCACTAAGTACCTTTTCTTCTCTTCTGCTTTTTAGTTTAACAGGGGAAAAAAAAAATCCATCTCACCAATGTCATCCTATCTGCAGTGTCCAAGTGCTCATCAAGCACCCGGAGTGGTTATAGCTGTGTTCCTGGAATTGTTATTCTTACTCACTGTTTTTTTCTCTATATTTCCTGTGTTAAAACTGGAAGTTTACCTCCATTCTCTGTTTTCCCTTTTAGTCAGCTGCATGAAGAGGCTTTATTTTGGCTTTTCCTTTCTCTATTTTTTACCAGAATTCACAGCATTTTGTGCCTCTACTGTTTGACGGGGTTTTTTTAACCTTTAAAATGTTAGTATTCTTTTTGCTGTGGATTTCAGTAGCTGAATGTTTTGTGTACTGCCAGTTTCAAATCCTGTATTCTTGTAAACAGCAGCAGCCCAAATAATAGTTCAGCAAAATTTCAAAATCATAAACTGTTTAAAACTGGGTTTTTGCAACATGGACTTTCACATGATCCAAAAACAAAACCCAGGGTGGTAAAATTGACTTGAAGCACCAAACACAGATTAAAATCAGCCAGCTCAGCCCAGCTAAATTCTACTGAGTGTCTAATGAGCACTGTGGCTACGATACGGATGTAATACAAATGAAAACTGTACGTGGGTTTACTTACAGTTGTGACAGGTGGCTCCCATGTAGCCTGTATCGTTACAGTCGCAGTAAAAGGTGGTCCAGGACTGGGAGCATTTTCCTCCATGTTCACAGTAGTTGGGTAAACATCTAATTTGAGACAGTTTTAAAAAATGTAATTAATTATAAATATTTCTGAAAAAATAATGTGCTGGGTAAAAAAAAACAACCAAACAAAACAGAGCTGTCTCAACTCCTCATTCAGGCAAGAGTTTCCTAGGGCTGAATCACTGTGTAATCAAATAATTATTTCTTTCTCTGTGATTCACGTCCAATACAAGCTCAAGAATACAACATTTAAGCTATCCAGAAGAGAGGTAAAGATCACTCGAAATAAAATCATTCCACTTGTTAGCAGCTAATGTGTCACAAACTTTCTGAGCACAGAGCAAGAAAAGTAGCAGGTGAAAATGCTACTGAAATCTCATTTCAAAGGAGAATCCCCTGTTCTCTGATTAAACAGGCACCACTGTTATCAAAATTAGACTGAGTTACATTTGTGGTAACACTAACAGCATGCAAATCTCTGAAGTGAGAGGAAAAATATGCTTCAATTATGAGTTCTGTACTCTCTTTTCCTCATTTTAGTTGGTGTGCCTCTGAAGTATTATTGTGAAACAAATTATTAAAAGAAGAAAGAGGCGCAACAGCATGCAGCTCAGGAAATGAACAAAAATAAAAGCTGTGGGAGATAAATTCAATCTCCAGGACAAGAAGTGAATGCTGATCTGAACTCCCCTGGTATAAACGCAGGCAGTGCAATGGAGTTACACCAGCTTAAATGGAAACAGATTGTTCCCTTATTTGCCTTTTTTTCATTTTATTTTTTCCCCTCTTACTGTATATTAATCTCTTTTACACAGTATGTCTGACTTTTGAAAAATAAGTAACTTGTTTATACTGCTGATTCAATTGTGATGGGTGGGTGGAGAGGAAACAGCCAATCAATTTATCCCTTACACTACAGAACTCCATTAGGATTTGCTTTGCTGTAATTTGAGCTTCAAAACTCTTTTGATGCCCAGATCTTTCCAGGGTGTTACTGTGCAATCACTGATGCTACCTTGATTTTTTTCTAGCTGAAGATATGGTTTTATTGCAGTTCATCTCATCCTTAACATCTTTTTTTTTTTTGCATTGCAGTATGCATATTGCCCTTAGCAGTGGTTTTCAATCTGTTTCTTCTAGATAACTTAAAATTAAAACCTATTTCATGCATGCAAACAGAAAACCTGTATGTCACTAACAGTCATCTTCACCAGCCTTCTGAGCCTCATCAGCCAAGTTTTCATCAATTTACTTGAGTCCAAGGCTGTTTAGAGCTGCCAAACCTTGACAACCCAAAGAAACCTGTTTGTGCCCGGAGGCTTATCAGAACACCCTCTTGTCCTCAATATGCTCCATGCTCATTCATACAAACTTACATCTATTCATCTCTGTCAGGGAGTCTGAGATTCATTCCAGAACACAGGTTCACTTGATCACTATTTATACCGCTATACATAAAATTATAACGACCATATAAAATATTAACATGAAAGATTATTTTTATTAATGCTTACTCAATTACTGCAGTAATTATTTATTATTCAAATACTAGAGAAATAAGGAATTCAAGAAGAAAGTATGTTATTTATAACTATCTGTAACAATTTTAAAATAATTATGAGATATATTGGTCTTATAAAAATCATTATAAAAGCCATGGCTTTTATTAATCATTGAGCTCAAATACAAAATGAGGACAGAGTACGAGAATTACACTCCTGGTTTTCTAGCTTGTCAGGGAGCTACTTCCAGGGCTGTGGGAGAACACCTAGTTTCTAAAACAAGAAAGAAACAAAGGGGAAGGCCAAAACCTCTGAGTTTGCCCCATCCTTACAAGGCAGGAGTTCTGAGAAGGATGAGATTTTGGTTGTTAATGGTATGCTGGGTAATCATCGATCAGTCCAACAGCCTGCTGGTGCAGCGAGAGCCCAGCCAGCCCCTCGGCCATCACACCTACTCCTGGCAATACTGAAGTGACATTGCAAGCTCTGGGTGGATGCTGCAGAGAGCAGGAGCAGCCTTATGGGGTGGTGCAAGCAGGACTGGGTGGTGTGCCCTGCACCCTGCTGTGCCCTGCAGGACCCTGAACCAGCAGCTCCCCAGCAGCTTCGTCCCAGAAGCAAAGCACAGGGGCACAAGAGCTCTGTGGTGATATGTGTGAATTTCGCCTGTGGGAGCACATTTATTCATATTTGTACTTTGGGGGTGCCTGCCCTTGCCCTCAGCACACTGCCTTTAATTCCACTTGCTATCTAGTGGATAGATAAACATTCCTTTATGTCACCTGACCAGCAGTAGTTCTATTCACATCCCAGGGATGCTGGTGAGAAGAAACATATGATGTTAATAGAGCTCTTTGGAGAGAAAAAAAGAATAGTGCTGTGTTATTATCAATTTACATCACCAGTGTAATGGACAAATATGCTTTTTGCCTATTTTAAGCTACCTTTTATTAATTAACCCAATGCAGTAGAGCTAATTACTAGTCATTTGTGGTTTGCCAAAGGCCTGTATTAGAGGCTTAGCCACATTTATTCCCTTAAAACAGTTTCCTTTTAAAGACTTTACCAAGTTTGAAGGTCACTTCTCATTTCTACTTGTCTTAAAAATGCGAACATTTTTTCTTCTCCTAACAATACACAAAATGCAAGTCAAACTAACCATGTAAGCTTTTAATTATATTCATAAATTCAGAATTAAATCTTTTTATTCCTTAGTCTATTTGCTTTAATTAGCACCAACTGCATTGATCTTGTTTTTGGTCAGATAACTAACCCTTCTAAAAGCTTATGAAATGAATTTTTTTGCAACTCTAACAATTACCATAATCCTATTCTAGCTGAGCAGTTGTGTCTTCATTAGAAGGAAAATTTATCCTAATTGTGAGAGAACTCAAAATTAAGAAATAGCTATGATTAAAATTAATCAAGGCATGGATAAGTCACAGACTGTTCCATTTGTGAACTGTCCTAGATCCTCATGTTGAAGGATTTAAATACATGCAATTTAAAATATAAATTAATATTTGCATTCCAGTAGAAACAAACACTTTCGGCAAAAATGCAGTGGTATCACAGAAAGTTTCATAGACAAAAATTTGCATCACACAGCCCCTGACCTATTTGCAGTTGAAATGAGCAAACAGCTCAACTCATTTTTTGCAAGTAACATAAATGAGACACTTGAAAATTTATGGATTTGTCTAAGAAAGTTTGTGACAGACCAGGGACTCTGATCTTCCCTATTTATTCAGATAATAAATATCAGGGTGAAAAATTATTATTAAAAGAAAAATAAAAATAAGCGAAGCAAATAATTTTTTCCCTCATTCAGCCAAACTGGAGAATGCACACCTTAGCCATCTAAGTGAGCAATATGCAGAGCCTGCACAAAAGCCTTCACTGTCCTTGGATGAGACATTCACCTCCAAAACCGTATGTGTGCTTCCTCTGAAGTCAAAGGACAAACTGCACAGACATTAGGGGGGAAATTTGGCCCTTTGATGGGAATGATGAAGAAATAACAATGGCAAAATTACTTGAGTGGGAAGGCTGAAGGAGTTCTACACATTCGATGTTACACTTGACTGGAAATAAACCCAGTGTACTTTCAATAAGCACCTCAGAGATTTTGTTATCGTCAGCACAATACCTCCAGCACTACTCTCCACTCTTCCTAAGCAAAGAGGAAAGAAAGGCAACCATTACAGAGAGAAAGAAAAAATGAGCACACCCCCTCAATATGAAGACTGTAAATGTACAAAATTTTTAGACAAACACTAAGTCCCTAAAACTCGATAATGCTGTAACAAAAAAAACCCCTGAAATTTTGGAAGATTCTCTACCAAAAAAGCATTTTCCTAAATACTGTATCGCATTCATTTTATTTCAATATATGTTTTTCTAAAGCCAGCAGGTATTTAATTTATAATTAACAAAATACTACAACATTAAAAGAGATGACTTCATATAGTGGGCATGCATGTCTGATGAAACTGATGGTGTTGTTGTAATGGACTGTATTTTGCTTTAGTAAAATGGTGTCTTTCCACTAAACTCAATAGATTGAGGCCAATTGCAACAGCCTGGATTTCAGCCCTGCTGTGCTGAGCTGTAAATCTGGGAAATTCCTTGCCAAAGGTTATTTTTGATATAAGAAATGGCTTCAAGGGGAGACTAGACAATCATTTCGAAGAGAAATTTAGCAATGTTACCAGACCAACAACGTATAACAACTTCAGAGGTTTACCAAGGGGAAAACTAATGAAGATCTGAGAGCATCAGAAAAAATACTGCAAAAGCACATCCCACTCTTATTTTCCCCTGGATGTCCTTTTGTGGTAAAATAGTGGGTTAGGTGTCCTTAACTAAAGGAAGAAAAAAGAGCTACCAGAACCAGAGGAAGAAAGAAAAAGTGTGTAAAAGCAATATTATGACAGGCTGCAAAAGAATTAACGCTGTTCAGACCTCTGGTTTTCCTCATCACCACACCTTCCAAATTCTCTCTCCTCTTGCAACTTTAGAAAACTGACCAACAACTTACTAAAAAGTCTTGTGGTGTTCTTTATTTTTCAAGTAATCTATGTTTTCTTTCCTGAATTTATTATGTTATGAGAACTCTTGAAGTTCTACAAACAGAACAAGAATAATGTGAACAGACAATTCTTTTTTTTTCCATTATGGAAATCATCTAGTCTTTCCTACTGAATTGATGAGTTTATTAAAAAAAAAAAAAAAAAAAAAAGTATTTCTCTCATTCAATAATTTATCACAAAGGTAGGTTTTTCTTCTTCATGAGATTTGTGAAACTTGATGAAAAACCTTATAAAATATATTACTACTTCCACTGTTGGTCACCTTGGTTCTCAGACCCTGCCCTTGCATACCACTGTGAGACCAACATTTAAAAGATCTGAACGCTGATGCCAACAGTCCTCAGGGATGTGAGCAGGACAGAACTGTGGAGAAGGTTGTGCTGGGACTGGCACTAGTGAAGGAAAAGCCTGTTATCTGTGCCTTAGATAAAAGGCATTTTTTTACGGTTTGATTGCTTTGTTGTTAGAACACCTACATTTTTAATATAGGTAAATGTGCTGACAGTTTGGCTTAGCATCAGCAGAAAGGAATTTATATAAATAAATTTGAAAAAGAAAAAAGGGAAACAAATAAACCATCCTGTACAGACAGCTGTTCCATTTAGAATTCATCATTTTACAAAGCAAAAGCAGAAAAGCCATCTGCAAAAATCAAACAAACAAAGGAAGATATGATATTATATTCTACTTGCATCCCCATATTTGGCCTTTAATTTACCGTGGCATTGCACATCTCATGGATTTTTACTCTAAAGGAACAGCAATGGGAGTGAGCTCTGTTCAGGTTCCCCCCAAACTCAATTCCACACTCAAGCTGGATTTCAAAAGCCAATAAATTAGACCCTTACCCACCTTCAAACTGCCTTCTTTCTCCACATGGGTCTCATTCAGGAGAAATCCCCTCTCCCACCCTAGTGGGAAGTTCCTACACTCACAGGGACAAAGCTGACTTTTTCCAATTTCAGCACCTTTCCACATGTATAAGTCACTGCAGTTATAGGAAGGCATTCATGCTGCTCAAACTGATTTTTTACCTACCCCCTACAGGATTTTCTGAATGATACTGATGAATCTGAAGCATCTGTCTTTATTTTGCTCTGAAACACAGCACTTACACAGACTAGCAAACACTTCCTGGGCCTGAATTGTCATTTTCTGCAGCTGGTCTTGCATGGGTGAAACAGAGACAGGGAAAAATTAAGGCAGGGCAAGCAAACCAATTTATGACATTATCCAAATAATCTGAGCATTCCTTTTCATTCTCATTAAAGAAACACAAAAGCCTACAACACTGCCCCCTCCTCAGAGGTAGCATTTTCCACTGTGACTGCCTATTTTTTCTGGGAATTTGCTTTGTCCAAATATTTTCTTGTTTTCTATCACAGAGCAATTGCGAGCATCTGACAGTGTGAAGATCATATCCCAGTGCAAGAGCAGGAAACTGCTTCGTGGTTTTATTACACTTCATTGTCAATCAGCCCTTAAGCTATTAGAGAGAAGCTCTGCCATTACCTGCTTTATTCAGCTGGTTTAAACACTAGAATAGATATGAGGAGATGAGGGGATGCTCTTCAGAATTGCAGGGATTTTAATTCCAACACCCAGGCTTTGGATGCCTGTGGGTTTGAATTTTTTAAATCTTGCTTGGTTTTTCTGCATCCTGTCCTTCCATCTTAAAATCTGGGTGGTATTGAAATGATTTCTAAGATCACACTTCAAAATGCTACCTGCATGGGTGTAATTCCAGTAATTTAATACCATTAGTTAGCATGTCTAGTCTGTGATGTAGGTGCATACTTTAGGGAAGGACCCAAGAGATTGTTCAACTCTCACAGAACATCAGGCTCTATTTCTAATACTATTTTTTCACAGTATATTGATCTTTACAAGGGGTTAAGTTATTAAGATACATTTTTCCCTTTTTCCTTCCCCACCATGTAGCACAGTTTGGATTTAAGATATCTTCCCAATTCCATTTCCACATCATTATCTCCACTTTTTTGCTTTGGATTTAGTACAGAGGAAGTAGAAAAAACCCCAGAATTTCTCTAAGGGTAACATGATGAAAAAGAAAGACACATTTCTAACAATATCCTAATTTTTGCTGAACAAGCACAAAGCAAAGTGTTTTAGAAAGTACCAAGCATGAGAAAGCAAAACTTTTTGGAAACTTTTTCACATTTTCCTGATATAAACTGGAGGAAGACATGAAGCTTCAGTATGCCCTGAGCTATCTGTCCACTGAATCCTAAAACATGCAAAAGAGACAACAGATAAGGGGGAAAATTTTCTCTCACAGGACTGAAGTTATCTTTTTAAGGTGATACAAAATACCAGAAGTACTACTAATCTGGACCATCAGATCCCTATAACTAGACAGGACAGTCTCTCCTGCAGCATTTAAAGGAAAAAAATTTAGATCTGGGTATTCCAGCATCTGAAGGTGTGCAGTCCAAATGCTTTGTTTTGGCTGAGAATGGAGACACGGTTGGGCAATTCTCAAACCCAACATGGGATTTACCCAAAATCAGAAATATTTTGAAAAAGGACACATGACATCTCCCTCTTATGTCTTCAGTTCATTCCAGCTTTGATCACCATCCAAATTCAAGGGATGTGATGTAAAAACATCCCATTCATTGCTATAAAACCAAGAAGGGAAAGCATAAGAGGATTTCCTGCAAAGAGAAAGTAATATGCACTAAAAAATAATTGTCATTTCTGCAGAGAAGGCACTAAATAATGAAGATAGAAAAACTATACAGAGAATGAAAAGGATGGATGCCAAATTGGGGGTTGGGTTTTTTTTAATTATTCTTTCTGCAATGCACTGCAGATATTTATATGGGGATAAATGCAATACTAAGTGTTTGATTTTTTAATCCCAGCCTGAAATTCTAACAAAAAAAAATTAAAATTCACAGGACATAATTATCCAGGGTATTTTCTCAGTTGCATGGCCAAGCTGGGGGGTGAAAGGAGCATATGAAGTTTGGCTTCTGCTGCAGGGCATACATTAAATCTAAGAGGAGAGTTAAGAAACATAAAAAACCACTGTGCTTTTATCGGATTTATCCTAACACCCTTTACCTGCAATAGTAATTAATTTCCCAAAGGCCCATTTTGACAGTACAACACACGAAGCAATGCTAAATTCAGCACTAAAAGGAAGAAAAAGTAAAAAAATATATTCTTTCTTACAAGTAAAAATTGATAATAAAATATAATAGAATCTACAAAGGAAATAGGCATAAAGCAGGTTTTAAAAGGTCAGCTCTATTTAGCAAGGAAAAAGAACATTTTAAGCTAATTTATTTAGAAAATACTGTGAAGAATTTTCACAGATAAAACACAGGTAGAGATAAAAGAACAGGAACTAAGGACACTATTTATGCTCCACAACTGAAGCAGTTCAAGGAAGCCAACTCATGAATCAACTCCATATATTTCTCCCCTAATGAAGTACAACTGTTAACGCCAATCTCATCGCAGTGATTATCATGGATACCACACGCTGCTCTCTCCATTTGGATTTGCTGGGAGAATTGGAATATGCAGATGAATCTGGGTTTAATAAGGACGGTAACATCAGCCTGTGCTTGCGTCTGCCCGCTGACACTACAGAGATGGGACACTGCCAGGATTTGTAAGAAAACACCTGAAGTCAGGTTTGTGTTCCTCGTGGCAGATCACTGGAATTCCCAGATGTCCTGCAAGATGCGCCATCCGTCCATCTGCCAAGGTGGATTCAACGTGAATATTTTTTTCCTCCCCCTCTCCCCCAGGTCACTTAAGGGAACTGAAGTCCCTGGTGTTGTCCTTGACAAGTACTGTCAGTATTTGCTACAGCGAGGGCAAGGTGCCAGCCAAGTAAAAATAGGACAACCCAGTCAGAGCTTCATCAGCGCAAAATCAACATGAGCTGCAGCAATCAGATTAAAGTACCTCAGCAGCTGTAGACAGGGAGAGCAACACATGCATTATCTATGCAAACTTGTGAACCTGAGCCTAAAGAAAAGCAGGCTCTGGCCACCCTCATAGTTCCTTTATGGATAATGACAGGCTCAACACATAAAAGGTCCTCTTAATGCGAAGACAACCCAGCCTAATGTACTCAAGTACGAATCATGCGTAGAACTTATGACAATGAAACTGGGTGTACAACACCGTGCTTCTCCATCTGCCTCAGCCCCACCTCTGTCCAGGGAAAAACTGTCACCAAAAAGTCCATCACTTCAAGGTATCTCAGTTCTGGCAGGAACGACAGAATCATGACATTTCAGACTCCTTAACAGAGTTTTCTCTGTCACTGGGCGACAAAAATACCTCATCCTTAGTGAAGGGGGCTGAGGAGTTAAAAACATGAATGGAACCAATGTCATCATTATGGGTGTGTTCCAAGAGGATTTGCCTCAAAAGCCTGGTGAATGCAAACATTTGTCCAGAACCACCTTGAGGGGCAAAGGAGACTATTTCCGTATGAGGTGCCAATTCAAAGGAGAAAGAGACCAGTTTTCTACTCAAGTTACCCCAACAATGCCTCCTAAGCACTTATTTTAATAGACTTAGGAGCTGTAGGAGAAAGCACACCAGATCTCACCTCCTGCAAATGGAATTTTCTTCTCTAACACCACAAAGCAGTTTGTCCCACTGCAGGTAAGAAGTGCATGAGATTTACCAAGCCATACCTTCAGGCTCCAGGCAACACTGCAGCCCTTGCTGCTGTATTCCAAGGGGTCCATCTGTGGTAAGAGCAGCCAGCCTTGCTCAGCCCAAAGGGAGCATCTGTGCTGTACCATGTTTCTAGACTGAGGTTTAATGACTTTCTGGCACATTTTCCTAATAACCATGGTAACTCTTGAGCTGCAATCTCTTGAGCCCACATTCCTGCATCTATTCTCTGAACAGGATGCCAACCACAGCAAATAACCAACTCAGCTTCAGGACTGGAGCTAGTATTTCTAGTCACAAAATCTGGCATTCGAGCCAACTGCTGAATGGGAAATCCCAGAGCTTCTCAACTCTGTGGCCAAATTCTCAGCATCTGCATATTTGTTTTCCTACCCATTTCATTTATTTTTAAATGAGAGGCTGACTGAATTTCCCCCAGGCTATGCCTTCCATTGTTTGCCCACACACAGACAGACCCACACACCCACTATTCCACTGACACAAAGTAAGAGAAACATATTAGTACTTAGCAAAATTCACATTTAGATTCAAATGTATTTAGAGATTAGCACAGCTACCACGCAATGTATTTTGTTTTTGAACAACAGAGGTACAGAGAGTTGCATACAATGAAAACAATGTTTTAGAAACAGTGAGGGACTTGGGCTTCCTAGTCCTAAGTTTATCACCTCCCTCCAGACTTGCTTCAGATCGACAGTGCCTCTCCTTCAATTTCCTTACTCTGACAGTGCCACAGCAAAAATGCTGATGAAGTTCAAGAGCATCCCACTGAACACTTTGCCAGCTTCCAGCCATCTGCGGCTTATGAATTCATGTACGCCTTACTGGCTTTTTCCTTTACATTTGACCTCTACAGCATCTAACAGCATCCAATTTGATGTGTAAGATTTGAATTTGTGAGAAACTGCACATTCTTGTTTATTATTCACCTCCTTCATGCTGCTCCTCATTGCACAACTCTGCCCAGCTCTCTCTTCTCCAGGCTGAAGAGTCGAAGCCTATTTAATCTCTCCTTGTAGAGAACAGTTTGTGGCACACCAAACAACAGCGCATCAGTTTTAGAAACAGCCGTGAGGGCTGAATGACAGACTTACAGACTGTGCAGTCAGAGCTGCACACAGCACCTCCTCTGACTGGCCCAGAGACAACACTCTTCCTGGAAAAGCCTGGTCAGGCCAAGGAGGAAGTCAGTGAATACATCCAACTGGATTTGCATTTCATCTTGTAGCAACTAAAATAGAGGGTTGTGAAGGGATCCACATAGAGCTGTTATCTTGATTTACTAAGGGGAAGATGTTTCTACAGTTATCCAGTGCCTCAGACCCTGCCTTCTCCAAACGCACCCTCACTTACAGACAGGCACCTCAACTCCAAGAAGTCACAGGATCTCAAGAAAACAGAGAGACAAGTAGAAGGAAATCAAGTTACTTTTCATCACAGAAAAAAACATTATTAACCATAATGGAGTTTAACCACCATTCTAGACATCATGAAATTTGCAAAGAAGATATCCCAAAAAACCCCAGAGCAATAAATTCTGCAATCAATTCTGCAATTCTGCAGTTGTAAAAATGAATCATGCGCTTTTTAGAAGCAAAAAGAGCAAATCAGGGAAGTGACATATGAGTAGGAACTGCTGTTTCTTCTCTCCTGTTTCATATATATCTGTATCTGTATCTATCTATAGATATCAGGTTATTAAAAAAAAAGCCAACATAACTTTGGGTTACACAGTCCCTACTCACAGCTGCAGCACTGCCTTAGATTGTCTGAGAGATACATCTACTGAAATGAGCTTTCTCACAGGTCTGAGACTTCGTGAGCTGAATTCCTGAAAGATTTCTCCCATGTTTTTGGTGGTGTTTTTTGGTGTTTTGTTTTGGTTTTTTGTTTCTTTTGGTTTTTTTTAATTTAAGCACTGTTGTTGTTGTTGACATTTCAGAGCCCCCAAAGCAAGAACAAGGGACAGCTGTTCCAGCTGCAGGAAAAGCCTGAGCAACAGAGCTGGAGGGAACTTGGAAGATCACTCAGTCCATGCTCACACCCCAAGGCAGGATCACCCACACCCGTGCTTATTATTTCTCACAGACTCATCTAACTTTTCCTAAAGCCTTCCAGTGACAGAGACTTGACAGTCTCCTCAGGCAGTCTGTGCCATGGCAGCTCTCCTACACATCCTGGGCAGAAAGGATGATTATTCCCTTCAGTGCTGCAGCAGCCTTTGAGCACCTAAGACCATTATGCTGCCTCCCCTTAGCAATCTCTTCTGGTTATAGAATTTAGGTAATCTTTCTTTGCAAGGGATGTTTTCCAGCCCTGTTTTGTGGGGGTTTCTTTTGCTTTGGTTTGGGTGGTTTATTTGTTTGTCTTTTTTGTTTGGTTTTTGTTTTTTTGAGGTTTTGTTTGTTTGTTTGTTTTGTTGTTTTTGTTCAGAGGGGGCCTTTGAAGAAACAGTTTGGGCTCTGTATATCTGTATAGAGAACAGAAATTTAGAAGCGTGACTGCTAGCAAACCTAAACACAAAGTGGCAACCCTGGTTAGGGTTTATTATACAGTGTTTGTTCATCCCCCTGCTGCTCCTCACTTGAACACATCAACCTGCTTTGTTCACTGGCTGATTTGTGTTTCATAATTTGTCCAGCTGTGAGTAACCCCAAATTTCACAATGAAGGCTGTAGATACTAAGAGCCTAGTATTTTGGTGTCAGTGCTATGGCTCAGGGGTCCTGCCTAGATCAGGGGAATGGCTTCAAGCATGTTCTTCTAAGCTAACAGCACAAAACACCACATGAAGGAAACAGCAAGTCTCTGTAGCTGCCTCCCTAACCCATGACCAGGAGGCTGTTTGACAGAGTCAAGAAGTCTTTGCAAATACTGTAAAATACTGAAGAAGGAAATGCGTAAGTAAATACACTATCAGGAAGAAGACATTCTGTTATATGTTGTTGTTTTGTATTTTTTCTTCACTAAAGCAGAAGTCCTTGGGAAAGTCCATCTTGTGTAAAGCCCCTAACAAGCCCCCTACTTGCAGGTGGAGGACAGCCTGGCCTTACACCCACAGCTAGAGGCTTCATGGGCATCAAGAGAGTGGAGTGAATCCCTTCTGACATACTGCATCTATAAGCAAATGAATTTTTTATGCTGCTTGCCACTTCCCCATCCCTTGACATTGACATCCTCCTCCCTGAAGATTAAGGGCCAAAGACAAAGAGCATTATTCCATTCTCATCAGACTTCCTTACTGCTCTGACCTTCTCCTGGAAGCTTTTAGGTTTAATACGTCACCCCCAGACGATGCTTCCTTTCCCAAAAAACACTTCCAAAACACCAGGAGTGAGGACTGCATGGTCCCTGTAGCCATGAACTTAATCTTTATCACACTGAACTGAAAATAAATTCGAAGAGAGTCTCCGTTTTTTTGTCTAGGCCCATATCAGATGGCTTTTGGTCAGAGATGGTCAATGTAGTGCATGTCCTGCTGCAAAAGACTGCTTAAAGATATCTCCTTTCATCCCCAACAAAATGTGTCTGAATTCAGGGACTTCATGGCACCTTTACTTCCAGGCATCTCTGCTTTGTTACCTTCTGCTTTGTACCATGCCATGGAGGGGAAATGCCAGCATGGTGTAAGAAGCTGTGTTTTCTGACTTACTAATTCAGTGTAAAAGCAAACAAGTCCTGATGTGCACTCCTAACAGAGTATAAATCCTGGAAAGGCAACAAAAAAAGAGGGATAAAATGAAATCTATTTCCTTTTAAAGATGGAGCAGACCTCCATGGCTTAGCACAATATTGTCTCAATTTTTCTGTACCTCTCACTGGAAGGGGAATAAATGGCCCGCAGGCAGGACCTCTGACACTTCATAACAGGAGCAGTGCAAGCACCACAGGTCGCAGCACCCTCAGAAAAGACTGAGCACTCTGTATTTGGTTAATCATAGTAAACATACATACTAGACAAAAGAAAAAGAATTAGCTGGATTAGCAGAAGGCAGGCAGTGGGGATAATGCCAAGACTTCTACACATACATTGCTACCAGAAAAATTGCTTCCTTTTCCAGATTCTATTTTCCTGTTCCAATAAGCACTGGGAACATTTTGCAGGAGCAGCTTTGTCTTGTAGGAGACAAAGAAGGGAATACTTCGCAGGGCTTGTGAAGCAGACACTGCTCTGACATGAATGGATTGGGGATGTCTCCTTATACAGGATGTGTCACCTAAGGAAAACATGCAGGTACCATACAAGAGGACTCCAATTCAGACACATCTCGATATGCAGCAGCAGGGACATCAGCACTGCACTGAGGACTAAAAACAAGCAGTGTCTTAAGAGGAGATGGTGCTAATGAACCTTCTTCCATCACCTGGACAGCCCATATTGCTGTGCTCGGCTCAAGACCCTACCATGTCTTTATGTCCTACCTGCTGAACTCAGCTCTCACAGACACTTCCTGAACTGCCCATTCAACCAGGACCAGAACAGCTACAGGGTGGCCTTTTTCACAGGATCACTAAGGCTGCAAGGAGCCTCCAACAAAAGCTGCCTGCTCAAAGAAGGTTCAGCAAGAGGGTCATGTTCATTTGTACTCCAAAAGCACTGTCTCCTTAGCCACCAATCTCATTTATTTCCTAAGAAATAATTACTGAAGAATGGAAATAATAAATACCGGGGACAGGAAGCATTCATGGCAAGTTCACTTGAGCACACATACTGTTCAAATACTAGAGATGAGTGATAGTGACACATTAAGGCTCAGTCCTTCATCAACAGAGGCTCATCACTTTATACAGAGAATCCCAGGCTATGCGGGTGGGTGTGTGCATTATATGCTTGCACAACTGGATTTTCTCTCCAAAATATACTGCTGGCATCAGTAGTCATCCCAATAGTTTATCATCTTCCAAAACAAAGTCGTTAATTCTCTTTTTAGGATCAGGCACAGAGCTGCCTAACCACTGCTTTCAGAGCCCAAGTCTGAATGAGCTTGGCCTACAAGCTTGTAACAAATAAACTGCTTCTAAATAGAGACATATTCCTCAAAAGAGGATTTTAGCTTAGATAACTAAGACAAATGTCCCATTTACATGTTAATTAAGCTACACAATTCCCACATGCATTAAAATTACAGAAACGTGTGCTTTACAGTGCACACAGCAATAAATTTTAGAATTACAGGATCACGGAGCATTCTGAAGGGATCCACAGTCCAACTCCTGACCCTGCACAGGACATCCCCAAGAGTCACACCCTGTGTGTGAGAGCATTGTCCAAACACTTGAGCTCTGTCAGGTTGGTGCTGACACCACTTCCTTGGGGAGCCTGTTCCAGTGCCCAACCACCCTCTGGGTGAAGACCCTTTTCCTAATACCCAACTCAAACCTCCCGTGGCACAACTTCAGCCCATTCCCTCAGGCCCTGTCACTGGTCACCACAGAGAAGAGCTCAGTGTCTGCCCCTCCTCTTCCCCTCACAAGGAGGTTGTATCAGCAATGAGGTCTCCTCTCAGCCTCCTCCAGACTGAACAGACCAAGTGACCTCAGCCACTTCTCACACAGCTTCCCCTCAAGGCCCTTCAACTTCTTCATTGCCCTCCTTTGGATGCTCTCTAACAGTTTAATGTCTTTCCTACACTGCAGCACCCAAAACTGTCCCCAGCACTGGAGGTGAGGCCGCCCCAGTGCAGAGCAGAGAGGGACAATCCCCGCCCTTGCCTGGCTGGCGATGCTGTGCCAGGACATGGGTGTCCCTCCTGGCTGCCACAGCACTGCTGGCTTATGTTGTACTTGCTATTGACCAGGACCCTCAGGTCCCTCTCTGTGCCATTGGTCTCCAGCCTCTCATTCCCCAGTCTGTCTGTACATCCAGGGTTGCCCCATCCCAGGTGCAGAATCTGACACTTCCCCTTGTTGAACTTCATACAGTTGGTGACTGCTCAGCCCTCTCATTTCTCAAGGCCTCTCTGCAGGGCCTCCCTGCCTCTGAGGGAGTGAACAGGTCCTCCCAGTTTTCTATTGAGTATGAATTTGCCCAGTATCCCTTCCAGTCCTATGTCCAAATCATTTATGAAAATGTTGAAGAGCACAGGGCCAGGATGCCATTGGATTTCTTGGCCACCTGGGCACACTCTGGCTTGTCCAGCCTCTGTCAGCCAGCACCCCCAAGTCCTTCATTAGACCACATCTAACCTTTCTTCGTCTGTGTGATATATTTAACAAGAAAGGTGGTGCTATATGAAACAACCCCATTCTTACTATGTTTGGATCCTTGCCCTAAATAATTTTATGGTACAATCACAGACTAACATTCGTCATCCTTGGGACACCAAAGAGAAGGAAGATATTTGCAGCAGTACCACTGAGTTGCACATAGCCTGAACTTGGTGGTAGTGAAGGCACTGGAAATGTCCCACAGTTCTGCATCAGAACAGAAGAGTTCTCTTTTGTTTCAACGTACACAAAGTGCTTTTAAATGGTCCACTAGGTCTTAAATAATCTGTTTTTCCAAGAAAACAGCAAAATTCTCTCCGTTCTTAGGAAGGATGACATTTTGCTTCCTTTTCTAAAATCAGCTGCATCTTTTTCCATTCTGCCTTGGAATGGTAGAATTACATCTACCATTTCAGGCACACCAAGTATGAAATTCACATTCCCCTGAATTCAGCCATCATTAAATGTGGAAAGAGATTTGATCAGCAAAGTCAGTAATTTTTCCATCTAAATTAACAAAAATGAACATACAAGGATGAGCTCAAAGGTCTTGCATCACAGAGGTTTTGCCCACTCATCAAAAGACTGATCCCTCCTACAGGAAGGAATAATGGAAATCAGCCTTCAACTTCATCTAAGTAACATGTCTGAAAAAAATACATTAAATGTTTTAGGTAGTAAAGCATTTCCAAAATATCCTTATTACTCTCTTAACTATCTGAAGCACATGAAATTTCCAGCAGTTCCATTTCTATTTTTCAGAACTTAGGTTCTGAAAAAAAAAAAATCCCAGAACCTCCTATTCCACATGCTAACTTTGAAGTACACATTTGCATAAATGATTTAGAAATATTTAGACACTAAAAATCCATAAGAAGCAAAAGAGAATTACAAAATACTTTTTAAAAATTGGTTTCTTTTTTCCTTTCTGCTCTTTATGAGAGTATCTGGGGCTCCTGTCAGGTTTCATCTTAGGAGGGATTCAAATCACTATTTAAACTGAAATGTTTCTCTGGCAGATGCAGACATTCCATCATTATATTGTCCCATTGAATGGGCAGTATTGCACATGAGATGCACCATATCTTCATCATGAACGTGCTGTAATGGCTAGCAAGAAAAATTGTAGATGATTTACTTAAGCAGAACCAGCTTATATATTAAGGGTATGACATGTTCTGATGAATCAACTAATTTTTCCTTCTCTTTCATTTCCTCTAGAACTTCAAAGCAATCAAATGTTGTTTATGCATAAAATTTAATCCTTTCACCAATCTATAGTTTGATTGAATTTGCATACTCTATTTCCTACAAGTCAATGTGAAGAGAGCCTCATGTAATTGAAACCATTTCCCCTCCAGTCCTCCTATCTTTGTTGCAGTATTTTCTATTAGTAGCTCTATTATGCCTAATATCTGTAATGTTGGCAGATTAGAATTTTCATTTAATGCAACCTGTATTTATAAACCACTAGGATGAAAAAAGAACAAATACAAGAAAGAGGAAATAATAATTACCTGTCTTTGATGCCACACAGATCAATGTGTAAATCACTAAAATTCCCCAGGGAGCCTTGCTGAACTAAAATGAGGTCCTTGGGCTGGTTATCAATAAAGATGAGCCTCATACAGCCTTGAAAAGCAGTAATGGGATTTAAACACTGGGAATCGGTGAAATTGTCAGGGCACCCTGTGGGAAAAAGAGAAGAGGCAGAGAAGAATATTGGAATGTTCAACTATTTCTGCTGGGATTTCCTGATGTAAGGACTCAGAGGCTTATTATTTCAAATGTTTTTACTCCTTCTGCTATGCAACCTCCTGTGTTATAAATCCTCCAGTTAGGGGAAAAAAAAAAGAGAAACCAGCCACTGTATCAGAGTATGAGGTTTTCACACATGCTGAGCAAAATCAAAATGTGATTTTTTTTATCTTCTTCAAACTCAACAGCTGATAGCAACTAAACCATGTTAAAAAAGCAGTACAAAATGTAAAATCATTATGGGTTAAATTCTGCTGCCGAAGCAATGCGCAGATGATATCTTGTGGGCAGCAAGAAAGTCATTTCTATCTGGGCTTCCCCAGTATTTAGACAGCTCTGAGATCCAAAGTCTCCTGTACATCCTCACTTAGTACTGTATCCATAGGGTTCACCAAGATCAGAACCATACTACAGCAAGCACGACACAAAAATATATTAGATTAAAAGACAGTTAATGTCAGTCCCTCTATGTAAATTAATGTCTGCATTCCAAAAAGCAAAAGATAGTATTTTTCAAGGCTGGCTTTTCCATTTTCAAAATTGAGCTAAACCTAACTTCATTTCCACAAGAGCATTGTACATAAATACCTTTGTTGATTTGAGCTGTATGTCACCTAAGCTCCAAAAAGTCACTGAGCTTGATCAGAACACTGTTGTCTACAGCAATATTGATAGTGTTAGTACTTCTAAGGCCTTTTAACTAGGGAAAAACCAAAACCACTCATGGTTAATACAGCATTGCAGATTTTGCATGTATTGTCAGATAGATGTAGGCACCCATTGGCTACCACTACCAGCAGTCCACTTTTACAGCTGTGTTTCAAGCTCTGCTTGCTCTCTGTCAGGCTTGACCAACACTCTTCAACCTGCCCATAGTGCTGAATGCACTGCAGCTCAAAAATCAATCCTTACTTTTGCTCTTAGCTGCAAACAGTGCACCTGAGAACTCAGTCGTGAGCAGCTGAGGACCTGCATCACGAAAACCTCTCTGACACAACCTACCTCCAAAATAGTAGCTGTTCCCAGAGTAGATCCTTGAGACAGTGGTTGCATGGCTGGCGGTGGCAGCATTGTTATCCAGCGTCAGGGTAATGCGATGTCTTCTGGCATTGATGTTCACAGAATGCCAAAGCCCATCGTGGAGATTGGTGCCTGGCAAAAAACATGTACAAAGTGAAAAAAAAAAAGGTGCAGGAGACAACAGTGCTCTTCAAACCTCTTTTTGCTTCCAACTTGTGACCACAAATATGCAGTTGATCTATAAAAAGGCAGAACTGTAGCTGGAAAGAACTCATTACCTCTGGAAACAAACTGGCATAGAAGAAAGGGCCCAGGAAAAGGGAAGATTTTGAGAGTATTTAAATAGGTCATCTCACATTTTGATCTAACCTGGTACTACTGCAGTCACTCATCAAGCTAGCCCGATCCTTCACCTTTCTGGTAGCACATTATTACCTTTTTGGGGTGTCTATGTCTATTTTCAGTCTGTTGGTAAATGCTTACAGGTCCAGGAGCATGCAGAGATCTCTGCTGAGCTTCTGGTACTAAACACATGAGGTATAAATGCGTGAGGTTGCAGAGGATTGGATTCAGTGAGACATCCGTAGCTTGTTCTCAGGCTCCAATCTGAAACCTGACTGACTCCAGTAGCTATCAGCAGGATTTGTGTCTTAAAACCCTCCAGCACCAACACAGTACTATTAATGGATGTACAGAAGTTGGATTTCCACATGGATGTTCTGAGAACTGGGACTGCTGCTCTGACCAGGCACCTCTAAAGGTTAATGAGGGATACACTGGGCAGTCTCTTTCTCTTCTAGACACTCCTGCAAAGTGGGAAATTACCTGTCTGTTTCATTATTCCAAAAATCAGTGTTGCATCGTGTGGCTCTTGACATACCACCACAGAGCTACAAAGAAACTCCACAGCCTCTATTCTGACAGCCATGAAAATCAGTGGGCAAGCTTCTGAGCCCACACATGGAGATGCAGATCAAAAGTAACCTAATTACAGTTCCAAATATGCTACCATCAGGCTACAGTCACTGAGATCAGGCAAAGACAACTAGTATTTACTCCCCTCCCTAACAGAGTATTTTTGTTAAAGTCATTTTCAAAGAAAACAAACAAGCACTTAGGAACACAAAGAGGTGTGAGAACAGTTCAAAACAAAATAAAGAAAGAAGTGGGTGTTAGGTGTGTATGAAGCCATTTCATCATGAATTTGAAAATGAGACTATTTACTCAGTAACAGCTGTTAGCACATGCACAATTACCATAGAATTAGAGGCTGGTTTTCCAGCAAAAAATGGATGATTTTTCAAATAGAACAAGTGCATTTTGAAGTGGAATATGCTGCTGAAGTTTGAAACAATGACAAAATAAAATAGGTCCCATTTGGGGGAAAAATAGGTCCATTCTTGAGCAAGCATGAGTTTATTGTGGGTACCCGCCATCTGCAGAACATGGCACATGCACTTTCTGCATATTTTCCACATACAAGCAGGCAGTTTAGCATGTTTTGGACAGCACCAAAGGCTGGGCCCAGGTTCATGATTTCAGAACTACATGAAAATAAACACACCCAACCAAATATTGGCATTGTCTCAGCTTTGTCAACAATTTAATCAGGCCTGCAATAAAAGCCGGAATCTCAGTTTTCAGTGTTCAGTTTCAGAAAGCTATGGCTGTAGCAATCTACATGAATAAGGATAGATGCAGGGCTGCCTCATTTTCTATCATAAAGGGGAACGAAACATGCATACAGAACAGCTCTGCTTTGACAACTCTGTCAGTTTTTTATCTCTGCTTCTTTTAATAGATACATCTGCCCTCTTTTAGTCTGTATAGGGAATATTTTAATATTGCATGTTTTTAAACATCTGCTCTTTTAGAAAATTGGTTGTTTACTATTATTATTATTATTATTATTATTATTATTATTATTATTATTCCCCTTAATTTAAAATCAGAGAGGCAGCCCTATTTCACCCTCTTGCATCCCACCAGCTACACTGTACAAAGCAACTTCCAAAGTGGCTAAGGAAGCCCAAGAGGGAGTGTAAGGAGAGGAAGCCCATGGTCAGCCTCTCTTCTGAGTGTGCGTAAAGGGAGAGTCCAAAGCTACAATAGGAGAAAGAAAATCAGCTCCGAGGCTGCCTTAACTTGTGCTGAGGAAAGATGCTGTGGCTGAGCTGGCTCCCAGCTGATTTCAGCAGTCTGAAGATGGGAACAGGAAGGTCTTCATGTGACCTGACTGGAGAAAATTGAGTGTGACTGCTTAAGAGCATAGAGGCTCAGCTAACTGTCAGTGAGATTGAGTCTGGAGATCTCAGGATGTCAATTTTCCAAGCTTAGATCAAATTGTACAGAGCAGCTTTACCACTGCAAAGCAAGAGAAAATTTAAAAGATAAAGGAAGATTGGGTGTTTCCTTATTGCTTGATCCTTTCATCCCATGGAGCCGAACCTTTGTGTTTCAGAAGGAGACAAGTGAAAGCAAACAAAAAAATAAACACCTTCAGTGATTTCCACTGGGTTCTCAGTCTCCTTTTGAATAAGTAGTGTCAATCTGCCACCATGGAGGTAAACCAAGAGATGTCCTGAGTTTTCAGACAGCTCGGTGAACAGAAGCAAGCCGTCTTTATTCCATGTTCGGAACTGGAAGCTGACCGACAAACCATCAATTTGAGCAGTTCCAGGGAGTAGCAAGTAGCTTCGACTGGTGCTCACAAAGGTGATAGGAACAATTTGTGGTTCTGAGCAAGAAAAGGTCACATTCCCCTGCAAAAATAAAATAAAAAAAAAAATCAGCATGACTTTTTTTTCAGTCATTCTAAACCATCTTTAGTTAAATAAGCTCATTGGATTTCTAATGGCCCTTAAGGCTGAAATAGGTATTGTTATTCAGACACATATCTTTGGAAATCAATAGGAAATTTATCTATCCATGCCAGGAAAACATATCCAACTTCAAAATTTTGCTTTTATCCCAAATGCTGAGGATGAAAAATCAAAACTTAGTCCTTACGCAGATCTACATGTAACCAAATGTCCTTATCAACGCCACACCTTAGTTGATTATCTCAGTCACCCAGCCCTGAAATCAGTGGTACAATTTGCCCAGAAGAGCAGCACATTTACTCAAAGCAGTCAGCAGAACCTACATCAGCACGTATCACTGTAGTTGGTGGAAGAAGTGATTCCACCAGTTTGTTCAGGCACTGTAGATTACCCCACCAGGTCAATCAGGCCATGGTATAAAACCTTAACAATATATAAAGCCAGGATGCACTTAAGGGGCCGTGTCTTTCAAAGCCACTCCAGGAGATTGTTGCAGCCAGCTGCTTTGAACTCGGCTGCTTGGTAACACACCAACTGTAATCTGATAAAAACATTGGAGTATAATGCTTTCTCCATGATAATGCTTCTCATCAGAGCCCATACCCCACTCTACCAGGATAATTATAATGAACAGCACTTGATGGATGTGCGGGAAGTTGCACAGTGCTTGGGGAATTCCTCTCTGCAATCTCAGACAGATGATGGAACTGTTCCCTATCACTTTCAAAGGTCTTTCCAGTCTTTATTTTTTAAATGGAAAATAAGGTGCCAGAAGTAGACAAAGTTATCACTGGATGAAACAATCCTTGATAGGTATTTGTCTACATGGAGCTATTTGCATAGTACCTGTTAGGTTCAGAATGCAAAAGCTTTGCAAAAGGCAAAGATTTGGCAAAAGGAATCCTTGGCTATATCATATTAGAATGTGTTTTGAGATATAAACCAAATCTTATCTGAACGCCACTGAACATTACTCAGTAATGGGAAGTAGGATGGGAATTTAGTCTCAGCCTTCAGTTTCTACTAAGTGCTGGGATTTGCCCGCATGAAGAGATGCCACAATGTTTTTTGCTATTGTTAGCACTACATTTCTACCTCAATTTTTAACCAAATTGATGCCAATTGCAGAAAACAAAGACAGTCAACTGTAGCATTATAAATACCGTTAACCTTCTCTAGAGCTTTTTAAAGTTTAAAATGACAATGAATGTTTTTCTTTGGAATTTTAGAGTTTTACAGTGGTTCAAGCACTCCACACAAACTTGTAGGACATTTATTAATCATAGAATAGTTTGGGTTTGAAGGGACAATAAAGCTCATCTCATTCCCATCCCCCTGCCACGGGCAGGGACATCTTCCACTAGACCAGGTTGCTCAAAGCCCCATCCAACCAGGATTAAACACTTCCAGGGATGAGTAGCCACAACTTCTCTGTGAAACCTTTTCCACTAGCTCATCATGCTCACAGTAAAGAATTCAGATATGATTTTTGTCTCAAAGTTCTTTCCAGATTTTACCTAGCAGCAGAACAACCTATGCCTAGACTGAATTAATGGTGCAGAAGAAGATGAATGCCAAGATGAAAAAATATTTTGCAGTGCACAACACACTTTCAGAAGTCCTTAAAACAAGCCACTAAAGACCTTGTGTAGTTAAATACCCTTCCATCTGTTTGCAGCAGCACCATAGCAAAGCACCCCTGATGCACAGGCACGGGCCCAAAGGCAATGAAAAATTTCTGTCTGCATTTGATGTGAACTCATGCAACTTGTCCTAAATCCACAGATTGCTGTGACACCTTGACAAACTCAACAACACTCCAGTCATTCACTCCAGCTAGCAATTCATGCCACAGAAGTCCTGTACTGAGCCATGATCAGCAAAGAGCACTGACTACAGGGCCAATGCTGGGACATACAGACACGACCTGCACATCTCTTCCCTTGCTTAACCTGGTGAGACTTCAAGCTCTGAAGTCTGACTTCAACTTTAGCCTCTCATTGACTAAACTGAAGCAGAGCACGTGTGATTCCACCTGCCATAAGAACAGGCAGCTGGAGATGCACAAAGGTGGTGCTGCAATATTCTTTGTAAATGGGATTCAAGGTGAACAGGGGGGATGGATGAGGTGTGTCTGCCTTTTGGGGGGGGTTCTTTTCACAAAGTATTTTTGTTACTCTTATTCAAAAATTGAGACCACCATGATGTAAGGACCATAAGTAGTTGCAGTCAGAGCTAGAAACTAGACAGGATTTACTTAAAAAAAAAAAAGAGAAAAAGAAAAAATATAAAAGTTGAATAAAGCAATTGATGCCACAAGAACTTACATCAACTCAACTGACTAATTTAGGAGGGAAACATCTTAAAGCAGCATTCCAGAGCAAAGCCAAATGATGTAGTTAATGCACACCAGCAACAGCTGCTGACATCCTTACACTGACCAATCTGTCTACCTTCCTAGAGACAGTAACATGAAAATCTGCAAAAGAAATACACAGCTCTTACTTTGAAAAACATTAGTCCACTGAAGTGGGATAGGTTGCCTTTACAAAAACTGTTAAATTTGCCCTGGATGTTATTCTTAAACAAATTATTCCAGCAGGTCTAAGTCAGAAAAGTAAACAGCTCGCTCTAAACCTTCATCTGATCATGAGCATTTTGCTTTAATTGGCAGCAGTTCTGGAACTCTCCAGGGTATATGCCAGATTTCTGGCAGACACTTGATTTTATAATTGAACCCAATTTAACTGAAAAGTAAAAGCTCATTGGCTAGGAAATGGGATAAGAACAGTCTAATCCCTAGAGAAAATGAAGGAGAAGCTCAGCTCTATCCAGCTGCTAGAAACTCTAGCTATCATGTGGCGTTTGAAAATTCCATTGGGTCCATCTCCAGACTGATTAACGACTCCTCTAACAAGCAGTGAAATCTTTACAAAATAGTTTTTATTGTTCTTACAAGAGAAAACTTCTGAACCTAGAAATGCAATGGAAATACTTGCAATTTTTTCACTGCAATTTTTTCCATGACAGTTGTCTTAAGAAAAGAGTGGAAGCAGCCCAGTTTTCTGCAGGCAGGGTACAGCTTTAGAGGTGGTTCTTGTTCAAGTGAGATGTTGAATGAACAAGCAGCAGCATGTTACAGCATTTTAAAGAAGAACCAGAGCTGCTCCTATTAAAAGAGAATGGAAGAACACAGTTGCTAAGTGATGAGGATAAAAGTGGATTACACAGAAGATCCTCTGAGCCATAAACCTCATCCAAAACTGACTGGAGACTTTCCAGTGACTTCTGTGGGACTTCAATAAAACCTGTATAACTTTAATGAACCATTTCAGTCTTCTCTGGCCTTTCTTGATATAGTATTATGTACTGTTCAATGAAGAGAGAAGACAACACCACAGCCAGGGCAATTGGTAACAAGTTCCTTATACATCCTCCTTGCTCTCAGAGAATACTAATCAAAAATAATATGCACTTGGGAAATTATTCAAACTGACAGCTGCACTGAAACCCTCAGCACTCAGCCTACCAGAGGATCCAGGCCAAGACCACAGCTTGAAAAGAAAGAACAATAAATGAGTATTTCTGAGCTCTCATTCTACCTGCAGGTTAGAGCATCAAATGGGCACTTAAACTTTCCTCATTAATCACTCTATGGATATTGTCCAATAAAAAGGATATCTTGCTTCCTGCAGAGGATTAGAAAGGATGTTTTCATATGACAGGCAAAGGGACTAAGATCCCAGGCCTGGCTGAGATACAAACGTGGTAAACTGGCAAGAATATCTCCAGCTTGGAAATTAGAGGACTACTTCTAGCTGTGAAGGGACTGAGTTTGCAGACAAATTTGCAAGGAGAGTAACAGAAGAAAAAAGGTGACCTCTGATGCAATCTTAAAAGGATAAGATGAAAAACTGGCATTCAACTCTGAGAAACTGGATTTCGAGAATGAAGGAGGTTCCTTCAAGCCCTGTTTTTAACTTGACTCTTTCTAGCAGAACAAATGTCAAGAGACCCACATATATTTCAAATACTTCTCAAGACCATGCTGAGCACTAAATGAAAAGCAAATCAAAGTGAGACACCAGCTCCAGCCTTCTCAAATACTGCTGCAAACTGTCTTCAAACAGGATATGGGAGCACCAAAGTGCACGGTGTTCCTTGAGTTAGGACAAGTCCACTGAGTGAGCAAACAGTTCATCCCAAGAGCAGGGGACCATACTTTAAGGGAGCTCCTATACTGAGATGGGTTTCTGTTTCTCTGAGCAAAATTTCAATATGGAAATCTGAAAGCTTTCCTGATCCAAATTCCATTGAAACTAATACAGCCCTGTGATAATCAATCTCATGACAGACAACTGCCCTATCTCCACTTACTGCAGGTTATCATGAATTCCAATAAAATATTAATTGTTTATCCCATTGATTTGTTTACATCAAGATAATGTTCCAAATGGGAAGAAAGTAACATTTAACAAAATAGAGAAGGCTTTGAAAAAACTGAAACATTGTGACCATGAGAGAATCAGGGATTAGATGCTTGGCTGGACCTTTCTGAATGTTCTTTATCTCAGACTCCTAAGCTGAATGTGTCACTGGCCAGAAGCTGAACAAAGGATTTTACCATTTTTATGCCCATAGTAACTGTACGTTATTGTTTCATTACATGTATTGTTTCATTACAAATTAGTTAAGAGTTGACAAACGATGGGAGCAAATACAGAAATACTTTGGAAACATCCTACATAATTTTTCTCAGAGAGACAGGAAAAGGGGGGAAAAAAGACCATAGGAGGAAACCCACACACACACACAATAGTGACCACTTAATATTTTCTCTCTGTGGTGGACTTTGTCTGGACGCCAGGTGCCCACCAAGCCCCTCTATCACTGTCCTCCTCATGAGGTGGGGGGAGAAAATGAAGGAAGAAAACTCTCTTGTTTCAAGAGAAAGGCAGTTTAATAAAGCAAAAGCAGTCTGCACACAGAAGCAAAGGAAAACAAAAGACTTAATCTTTACTTTCCATGAGTAGGGGATGCCCAGGTGCTTCCTAGGAAGCAGGGTTTCTGCACATGTAGAAATTGCTCCACGACAGTAAATGCCTCTCCCCTTCCTTTTTCTCTTGGCTTTCATTGCTGAGCAGACTCATTTGGTGTGGAATATCCCTTTGGTCAGTTTGGGTCAGCTGTCCTGGCTATGTCTCCTCCCAAGATCTCACCCATGCCCAGTCTCCTGGTGAGGGGGGAATATTCACTTTAAGCAACAAGCAGGAATGAAGCCAACCTTTCAAATTCACCTTGCTAGAAGTGAGTAAGATAGATGTCTTAGATCAAACTGGAAAATTATTACAGTCCAAGCCCAGTTTTTGTTCCACTTCAAGGTAAAGTGATCTACAGCTTATTAGTTTTTATTGCCTGGAACAAAACACAGCAGCAAGGAGATTTTTTTTCTTCATTATTATTATGAAAACAAAACCACATCTACCTTAAAATAGGAAAGTGTATAGAAAGCAATTCCTATCAGCTTTTTTCTTTTTTTATGTATTACTTCCCTTTAATAGATTTTTTCCTTTTATAAATTCTAATTATCTCTGTGTCATAGCACAGCACCAGCCTAAATGGCTGGTGTGAACTGCACACAATCCAGGCTCTTGACTGTGATGGGCTCAGCTTGCCCCTTTCTGTTATACCAAGTTCCACAAAGTTCCTAAAGCCAACCAACTGGAATAAGACCTTAAAAATGCACTAAAGCCTTGGCTTTGCAGAAAATTACATTTCCCCCATTTTTCTTATCCCCTGCTAACTCCTATGACAATAATTAGCCATCTCTCTTCCTCTTCTACAGGGACTAACAGCCTTATCACCTCCCACCTTGAAACATCCTCCTCTGCTCAGCAGGCACTAACTGCCCTACTCATTCAATTTGACTAT
Organism: Monarcha castaneiventris obscurior; assembly: GCA_026261815.1. NCBI lineage: Eukaryota > Metazoa > Chordata > Aves > Passeriformes > Monarchidae > Monarcha > Monarcha castaneiventris. Next base: position 9,359,493 of record JAMPIT010000467.1, read on the forward strand.
CCAGATAATGTAATAAATGAAACCCTGAACAATTGTTTCTAACCTGTAATTTGCTGAAGGCTGATGACTCTCAAAAAGGCCTTGTTTCCTCAGAAACATGTCATTTTTTTCTGCACATCATCCAGTCTTATTAAAAAATATGGTCTCCCTCCCCGAAAGACTTGCTTCACTTGTCATCACAACCACCAAAATCCTAACACAAAGAAACTTTTATATCAAGGAGACTTTATTAATGCATCTATGTGCTAGATTATATATTTGCACACTGAAACTCTTTAGAATTGTGGACAAAGCCAGCTGAAATCAATGGAAAAGATGTCATTTAAATAGACTTTATTTCAAGACCTCGATTGAGGTGACACACTTAATTTCTTTCAAAATAATCCTGTTATACACTTCAGCAACAATAAAATAGACCCTTAGAGTGAATGCTATTTATATAGACTTTCTTGCTATTCCACACTGCAGGTAGAATGCAAAGGAGACTCCTCCGAAGACCCAGAGAGAACAGAAAGATAGAAGAAAATGTAAAAACCTATTTTTAAAGGAACCAAATATTTCTGGAATCTGAGTTCACCTACCTTACCTAAAAAATAGCAATTTCAGTTCTCTCTTTAATTGTGTGACTCAACACTTTCATTAAATAATTGAATAAAACTCATTTTTTTAGAAATTCAACTTGGTCTACAGGAAGTTGTGAAAAATGTCACTAAAAACTTCCAAAAATTTTATATATGATTCCTGTAGTCTGATTGGAGTGCAAAAAATAAGAAAAAGAATCTAACTCATGATTCTCTAAACCCTAGGAGGGGCCTTCTCAAATCACCAGCCTGATATTCACAGACAGATCAACACTTGCCAGAGCACTTTGGTAGAACGAGATATTTGCAGACAAGTAAATTCTTCTCAAGATGAAGGTATCTCAAATCAGCTTAATAAAATAGCATGTTTGGATTCTCTATAAAGGGAATGAATTATTAGTTTACATTCTCCTGTCACTAGGTATCTTTCCTTGCTCTTTGATGCTGGCAATTGGTTATTTCCCCAAGGCACGACAGTGATACATTTACATGTCACCACTTCCCTTGCTGTGCTGAGCTGTCACTCTCACATTCAACATGGCAGGCCAGAGCAGAAATTCAAGCGTATCTGAGAGCTGACAACTTCTGCCTTACAGTACCCTGCACTCCTCTCGAGTCAGCACAGGGTTTGCTCTGCTAAATAAAAATGCAACTCCAATTTCTATTAGCCACAGGTAATGGAAGAGAAAGGGAGATTGTGTTTTTCTCAATTTCAGTGAGTAAGTAGGGTGGAACACTGAGAAGGCCAAACACAGCATCTTTTCATGACCTCTTAATTTCTTTTCATCAGCTAGACAACTTCCTATTTTGGCATCACAAATCAGTGAAGCACAAAAACAACTTAAGATCCTGGCCACAGGTCACATTGGAGCAGTTTCTAAAGACGCAACCAGAATCTAGCATTAGGTAACCACTGGTGGAAAGGATCCTGTATTTTCAGGATACTATAGCTATTTTTTTCTCTTATTTACTCCCTCAACCAGATGTATTTAGCATTTCTCAGCGGATTTATCTTCCAAAAACTTGCCCAATCTCCTCCTACATCTACACACACTTTAAACAAGCACAAAATCCCTCAATGAAGACTTCTCCATCCCAGATATCAACAGGTCATATTTCCTTTCAAATTTCCTTTTTCTTTCTGTGAAGAACAATTCCCCTTCTGCTTCTTGAAATGTGGCTCTTACTTGCTATTTTCCTGCCCCTACTTAACTGCCCAAGAAGTGTAACTGCTGTGCAATTCCTCATAATGAGCAGTCTGCACTTCTCTCGTGCTGAGCAGACACCTAGTAAACAGGGCAAACCTTTAGATTATTATTTTAAAACATTTTCTGAGGTTTCCCAAGGGTCCAGGCCCTACAACCATGACAGCGGTTAATTACAGAAATTTGACTTCTCATAACCTCTGGCAATTAAAACCAGTAATCGCTTGGGAAGCACATAAAAGATCCCCTATCACTGCTCCACATTCAATGATTGAGGGGAGGGAAAACAACACAAACAAAAACACCAAACAAACAAAACAAGACAACAACAAAAACACCAAACAAACAAAACAAGACAACAACAAAAAACCCCACACAAAAACACACACACACCAACCAAAAAAAAAAAAAAAAAAAGGAGAAAAAAGTCAAGAAACAAAGAAAAAAAATTAAAAAACAAAACCCAAAGCCCACAACATGCCATCAGGGACAGAAGAAACCCCAGAGAGAAGAAAAATAGCCTGTCCAAACAGACAGGGCTATGTAGGGAGGTTAAGTATCAGGCAATACAAAAATGGAATTCTGAAGGCAAGTTCCAGTTCAAAGAGACAGGCTGCCTTGTTATCTTGAGATGCCTTCTCAAGGGGATTTATTGCAAGTCTGAAAACTGCAAATGAGTTACAGAAAAGAACAGGCAGAATGATAATCACAGCCACCACCCAAGAGTACAATACATACTACAGCACTCAGTTATTGACAACCTGCAGTTTCTTCCTCTGACTTTAAATGCAGCTGATTTGGGACCATTATTTATACGGGTGAGGAACTACATCATAACAGGAAATCTATACCTCCAAAGCTGGCGTATCATTCTCCTGCTTGTGTGAAAGATGTCAAAAACAAAAAAAAAAAAAATCCAAAGCAGATGGGTACCCAAATCCCCAAGTTTGGCTCACTGACTGTGGCAACGTTCGCAAAGGCACAGAGTGAAGCAGAGAGTGAGTGTTGAAGTCTGCCTGCCTTTGGAGACAAAAACTGATGTCGCTAAGCATTAATGGCTTTCTAATCCCAAACCAACCAGTTTGTCAGCAATCATCTCTTGCTAGGAGACAAAGGTATTTTGGGGTCTAACAATGCAGAACCAACTCAGGTGACCTCCAGCTTGTGTGGAGACAACATAAATATACCACACATTTTTGGAAGTGGTTTCAAGGCCCTGCTACATTTAATTATCCTTCTGTGCTGATCCTTTCATGGCATTTCCACTCCAGACAACCTTAGCGACCACAAAGACATGAAGCAGAGAAGCTTGCAGCCCCCTGAGGACAGACCTTGTTGCTTGAAAACCTCAATGTACTTTGAGTAAAAGCATTTAGAGGAGAATAACTCTGGCAGGCAAAAGACTACATTTAACAAGAACAGGTTATTTTAATTTGAGGAAGTTAATTGCCAAGGAGTGGGGAAGAGCAGAGAAAGGAAAAGGGATCAGCCTGAGTGACCTAGAAGTACCTGAGAGTTGCTAGAGGAGAGAAATAGCTGGGATGCAAAGAATGTTGGAGAACAGATTTACAGGGCCCATATCCTATAGAAGGATGTTCATCTAAGATTACGAGGCACTCTGAGCATGGCAACACTTTGCATACCCAAGTGTCACAGACACAGCACAGAGCAGCTCATAAACCTTGAAAAACGCAGTACAGCAGCCTGCCTTTGGAAACTGTGGTGCTTAAATCATCACTTATGTGAAAGAGATTGAAGGATGGAGGCACATCCACCCACCCCACTACCTTAAATTGAGAAAAGGAGCTGGATTCTCAGACCTTTCATCCAGCATTGTCTGAACCAAGTGTAGTGATAACAAGTTTCATACCTTGGGGCCACTTACACCCAGACAATGCCCTTCCGAGAAAAAGTGCATTGCAGAATTTTGCTCTTCCCCTTTAGAAAGGCCTTCCCATTATCCAGCCAGCAAAACAACCAGCTGTTTAATGACCTAAGAAGCAGACCAGGGCACTTTGCTACCCCCTCAGAAAGTAAGCTGAGGGGAAGAGCAATTTAACACAGCTCATAAGACTTGTGCCTTTGAGTCCTCAGTCAGAACAATCAAACTCAAGATTATTAAAGAAAAGTTTCTTGGTCCCAGGGGAGTATCCTGGAGGCAGTCTTGACTGTCAGCAACACAGTGAGGAACTTCTCACCCATCACCTTTCCATTTTCCAGTTCCCTGTGTATTCAGCCTCGCCGTAGGCAGGGAAAGCGCAGAAAGAACCTCCTTGGTTCTGGCTTGCTTTGTTTTAGGCTCAGTGTGTTTGTACACATTGCTACAAACTAGAAGATGGAATGGGAGCCAGAAGCAGTTTCATCTCCACGTTCTCCAAAGACACAATGTTAGCCAAAAGGCATTTATCAAAGCAGAGTGCAGGAGTGAGGCACATGCTGAACAGAGAGCTGATTATGTACCATTTGTCAAAGCTTCATGGAACTGTAGTTCCCTGTTCTTGCAAAATAAAATGTTTGCTGTTTTCATGATATATTTAAATATATTTGTAATTTTGGACATTATTAGATGTTAAGTTATATTTGTGGTTTATGTTATCAAGCTGGATAAGACTGTAGTTCCTCTCGCTTTACCTCTACCATTCAACATTTAGAGACACTCGTACAAGGTCAATGGTTCTCAGAACTGCCAATATACTGAATATAAGGAGCAGCACAAAGGAAACTATTTCAAAAAACAAAAGGAGTATTTTTTTCTCCTCTACAATATGAACTGAAGTATCAAAGTAGAATTTTGCTAGTGCTGTACTTCCCCACAGTGATAGAGAATGGTTCAGAAAAAAAGATTATATCTGAGTTAACCAGGAAAAAAAAATCTCTATGACTTCCATCACCATTAAATATAGACATTTTAATCTTGAAAAAATAATTAACAAGTTTCTCCAAGCAAATTATAATACACCAGGAAAGTCAGAGAAGTGCTTTGGTTTCCACATGTGTCCTTCAATAACTCTCACCACAGGAGCCAGCGCTGGCTGGTGTTAGCCTCAGCAATATCATTTTAACAAGCTAATTATGCCCACAGCTATCCAAATCTGAACTCTGCTCATTCAGTGCAGCCAGCAGCACCAAGAGAGCACCAGCAGCACAGAAGTAAAGAAGGAAAGCACATGGTACTGCCTCTTACCACAGTATAGATCTGAGGTTTGCGTCTTTTGGCCAGGTCAATTATATTGACTCCGTTGTAATAAAGGTTCTCAATGCATCCATGGAAATTTTTCCTCTGAAAGGTTCCTGGCTTCCCTGGGACAGGAATCCCTCCAAAACTGAGCTTTTGGAAAGAATAAGAACAGCATTATTTATAATATTATATATATGTATATGTAGATATTATATTGCATTATATTATCATCCCAAAAGCAAGACAGCAGAGCCCCACTCCATACATCCACTTGGGATGTTATTTAAGAGCCAATTCCCACCAACAACATCACTGGGAGCACGAGGCAGGGCCTGGCCACCTCTCAGGGTAAATTACAGACCCCATTGCATTCCTGCTGCTGCAGAGACATGTCTGGCACAGACAGCTCACTGCTTTGGGAGCAGCTCTGAAGTGCCTTGGCACATCACCCTGGTGCCAGCAGCTCCCCTCCCAGGAACACCAACACACAAAGAAACACTCCCACGGTGCCCAACCCACAGCCCCACTGGCCCAGAGGGTGACACCTGGCTGCAGCCCACAGCACTCAGGAACCTCCGAGCAATGGGGGAATCAACTCGCCCTGCTCCCAGAGCTCTGCGTTTGCCTGGGAGCTGTGGTCACTCCTTTCCACCAGGCACTTGTCTGAGCAGTTCTGGTTTCAGCCAGGGGAGGGTAGTATCACATACCTAAAATACCCCATTTGCACCTTGCAATTTCACTGTGCTTTGGTCTTTTCAACAGTCACATGTGGCATTTGGGACCGAGCTTTGTAAGGGAGAAGTTCTACAGGCTACACATGTGCATGGAACTTCTGCTGAGCTGCTGTCTAAGTACTGGCAGATGCTAACACTGTCCAGGCTACAGCTCCTCACTCAACTGGAGGGCTGAAAGCTCTAGGAGGACAAAGAGCATAACAAAACAAGCTTCCAAAATACAGCATAATTGTTTAGATTCTGAAGAAAAGAAAGAGACAAAGAAAAAAAAATTTAAAAAGAGAAACAAACTCCACAACCCCAAAAAATTCTGATAATCCTACCTTCATTTTCCAAATGTCACAGCTCATTTGTAATTAACTTTATTGACCTTTCTGGCAAAGCTTTACTGGTGGTACCACTAAAGTTTTACTCATATTTCCCATCACTGCCAGCAGCACCATGAGTGATATAATGCAGGTGGGGATCCTGCAGGCACCACATTTGATCAGGAGCTGTGCTGCAATCCTGCTGCATCCACTGCAGCACGAGCATGCACTGCTGTGCAGCACTGCTTACATGCTGACAGCTTCTGAAACCTGGTCAGCCTTATTCCCCTATCACAGCTCCCAAAGCCTTACCTCAGTTCATTATTACAAAAATAAAGAGAAATTTGGGGGTTATTTTTCCTCCCACTCCACCTAACAAGCCGGGATACGTACGCAAATGAAACCTCCCTGGGTAACCTTGAAAACACATATTTGAAAACAAGTTCTTAATGAACTTGCACCTCAGTTGTTTTAATTGATCGCTTCAGAGAAATCAAGAGTGAACAGACTGCTACTTTACGTCACTTGCACGTTTGTTATTGGCATGAGGGCTTATCTGGCAGCAATGTTGTTTTTCCAGTGAGAATCGTTAGTTCTTTCTAAAATACCAGATTTTCCTTCTTTCATGTTCTATTCTTTAAGTCTCCTGCTTAGGGACTCTGTACTGGGGTTTCAAAACCACAAGAAAAATCAATATCAATTACACCAATGCATTATTAAGAAAACAGTTTACTTTCTGATTGGTAATAATTTTAATTATAAAAGTAATGATTTTATTACCCTCAGTAAGGCCTTTAATCCCTAAAGTGTGCTGAGATAAACTTTCAGTAGACTGCAATGCTGCAGTGCTTGACTGAAAGACTGTCACAGTGCAAATGGAGAAAAAACTCACTGTGAAAAACTAAGCTCAAGGGACAAGGTCTGAGTGCCACAGAGGTTTGTGGTGATGCTGATTAACAACACCTGAAGATCTTTTCTACCATGTTCCCTATTTTGGAACATCTGGAAAAATGTTCTGCAAATTAAATTGGAGCCTGAGTTTCCCCTAATCGGCACCAAGCAGGAAGCAAGAAATTTTATTATTTTGAAATTAGAAAAGCTGATGACTCAATTATTTGGATTTTCTCAACTCCATCTTAAAAGCAGTTACAGTTTTGGCCCCTGATAGTTCAGTCTAAAGCTGTTGTAGAATCCCACTGCTCCAAGCGCTGTCCCTACTAAATGTGCTCATGATTTGGTACAGCAGTGCCAGGGGACAGGTACCACTGTCTCCACCCTGCTTTGTGAAATGCAAAGAAAGGAACTTCATCTAGAAGATGAGAGAAGAGAGCAGGCACCTGCCACTGCTGAGCCGTCTGCTTTTTCCCCTTGGGTGTGTTGGAGAATGATCCTTTCCAGAGAAATGAATTCAAAGTGCAAAGGGGAAACTTGTGGTCTCTGAAGCAGTGAACCGTGCCAGCTCAACACGTCCAGACAGGGTGATGGCTCTGTGCAAGCATGACCCTGAGCCTTGTGGGCGAGAGAGGCTTGGCAGACAAGCACAAGGGGATAAAAATGAACACGGGTAATTTGCACGCAGGCGTGCGTTGATGGGGGAACAGATGAGGAACTGCCTTGCATGCAGATATGATGATATATAGGGGGTTTTAAGGTGTTTTTTTAATAACTATCATCCATAAGCACTGAACTGCTGGAGTGATATAAACTGCACTTTGCCACACCTTGGCCTGATCATGGGGGAGCACACCAGCCTCGGGGTTTATGGACAGGCAGGATATTTCCTCTGCTCAGTCCTTCCTTGCTAAGCTGCTCTGGCTCCCTAGATCAGGATGCTCTGCAACATCCTCAGATGTGAAAGGATCTGGGTCAGAGCTGGTGGTCATGAGAGTCATAGAATCACAAAAATACTAAGATTGAAAAAAACTCTTAAGATCAAGTCCAACCCAGCACCACGTGTTCATATCCCCAAGTGCCACTTCCTTATACCTTTGGGTACTTTCAGGGATGATGATTCCACCACTTCCCTGGGCAGCCTATTTCAATGTGTGACCACCCTTTCTATCCAACTATCCTACTATCCTGTACTGTCCTACTATCCAATCTAAACCTCCTCTGCCACAACTTAAGGCCATTTCCTCTCGTCCTGTCATTTGCTACCTGGGAGAAGAGACTGACCCCTACCTTGGTACAACTTCCTTGCATTCTGGAGGTACAACTTCCTTCCATTCCTAGTGGGAAGACAGTGACTTTCACCTGCTCATCTCTGTGTGGAGAGCTGTAATTAGAGCTAGTGGTGGCTAGATAGAGGGACAGCTCAGGGCTGGAATCCCCACAGTCATACTCAATTCAGTGCAGGGACGGTGCACAATGATGCCATTAAAATCATATTGGAGATGATGACACAGCTGCTCCCTGAACATTGACTAGAAACCAGTCTACGACTTTTCATTTATTGTAAGTCTGCCATACTTTGAAGTGGAAGCATAATGCAATGCATATTTGCACAGAGACTGGCCACCTTCTGATGCTGGCATATATGGAGTTACACTGACATAGTTTATGCTGGTAAAGTATGAAAGGAGCTCTCTGAGAAGGAAATATTAAGTAAAGAGGAAATATTAAGTAAAGACCTTTGCTGGAAAGAAACAGCTCATAGGGTGGCTTCTTTCCATTATATTCCTTTTATTGCAATTCATTCTTCAACTCCCAGGTTATAAACTAAAGGACTTCACACACCTCATAATCAATATCCAAGTGATCTGAATCCCCCTTTGTTCGGAAGTGCTGGGTGTGCTTGTCCACCGTGAAGTTCACTTGCTTGTTGAAGCGTTCTATGAGAACCGAGTGCCAGTGCTGGTCATCCAGGAGGCTGCCCAAGGTGACAGACGTGTGGCTGTTACTGAAGTGCAGGTTGGAGTCCCCTGGAGTGGCACAGACAGGCAGAAGACACCAGAGTTACTTCCAGACTCTCAGCTGGATCATGGGGACTCAAGGGAAGCACAGAGCAGAGCTCCAGGGTGCAAGCCAGAGCTCTTGGAAACAGGTGCTTTTCAAAGACTGCCTTAGATTCCTTGGGTCTCTTATTCACATCTATGTGTGTATAGCCCCCCCACATATTTTTCCCCTGTGAAATCCTTGTGATGAACCAGGAGGTGTTACTGATGCTGCACCCACGCACTGCAGCAGGCAGGGCATTACTACTTTGTCCTTGGTTCTGCCAGGCCTTTTTGGTCCTGGTGGCTTAAGAGCTTCCTTCAGGTAGCAGCAAAATCTTCTGTCTAGTCACATTAACAGACCACTCCTGACACTTCACTGTCAGCTCAGTGCTTTCTGCATTTTAACAAGAAAATTGTATCGGTCCATTTTCACAGGAAAAAAAAAAAAAAAAGGCACAAGTCAGTGAAGCAATAAAAGTGTTCTGTTCAGCTCATAAAAATTCTTAAACCTGGCCTAGATCTCCAAAAGTATAGATCACAAATCATAGAAATATTTAGGCCCTAACCCAGTAATTTCAAGCACTCTCCTGTTTTCCAGCTGGCTACATGTCTGAACATTTCAGAGCCTCTCACTGAAAGGGAGTGTGTATTCTTTTTTACATTCCCACAGAATGGAGAGAACACGTGCTTCAAAACTGCCAAGCAGATTCGAGAGAAGACATCAAAACCCTTGTCCATGACATACAAATGCACAAAGAGGACCTGAAATGACTAAAATTTTGTACATTTGGGGCTACATCTGTAGAAAAAACCCAACTCATCTCAGAATACACATTCATAACAGTATCTCCTCTGGAAGAAGTTACATAAAATAATCAACTGTACAATATTCTTATCCTAGCACAAAACATTTTTAAGAGGACAATTCAGTGGGGTAGATTCCCCCATACAGAGCTTCGGGTTGTAGTTTTTTGGTCCAAGTGGCACCCAAATCCCAAACCCTAAAAGTGATGCATTATCATTTCTAATCTTTGCTGAAAAAGAAAGAAGGAAAGAAAGCAAGCACAACTTGAAGACTGAACAATTAATGAGCTTATGTAAAAATGAAGTCCAACAGCTGTGGAAAATAGTTACTGATTTTTAAAACAAACATAATTAAGCACAAGGGGAAAAATGCCCAACTCAAACCCCTCAGTATGAGAAACATGAGTCAGCAGAGACTGCTGAGGCCAGTACCATGAGACACCCACAGATGAAGGCAGTGAAGATTTTGCAATAAGGCTGGGAGAGGGGGTATGATCACTCCTACTGCAGTAGTTCCTATCATTATCAAAGTGCTTCAGTGTATCCATCAGGGAAAAACCAAGCATCTTTCAACAGAAAGAAATTAAGCCAGCCTTTCCTCTGCTGCTCTGATCCAACATGATCCTACAGCAATGGCCTTACAGATATTCAAGAAGGATTATTCACAGTTTTCAAGAAGGAAATGTATAGCAGTGTGCACAATGTTTTGACCAGAATGTTATCATTGAAATTCTGTATTCTCAGCTCAGCTCTGAATCACTGAGTGAATGGAAAAAAATTAGACACAACCAAAAATAAACCTTTTCCGTAGTCCAAAGAACACTTCCTGAGAATGCTGCTTTTAAAAATAATACAAAAATCCTCCACACATATGCAAAAAAAAAAAAAAAGGGTATGTGAAATATTAAAACTTGAGCAGTTCTGCCTTGCTCAGCACTAGTTACAGCAGCCAAGGTCTCTTCTTGGCTCAGTTACCATGTCCTGCATGACAGCAGAACACAGCATGTTCTGTTGATACCAGCTAGAGTTTCCAGATACTGTCTAATGTAAATAATAGATTTATATGCAAACCAATAATCCTAATTATCCTTACCCAGGTTGAGGTGCAAGGAGAGCTTCCCTTTCTGCAGTTCCAAGGTTATGTAGTCTCCACGCTGCCCTTCTCCATGGAATAAGACTCCATCCCCCTGCATGCTCTTGAACTTCAAGGAAACTACATCTTTGAATGTGCTCATAAGCTTCTGATTGAACCTGTAGAGAAGTGAACTTCTGCCATCGAAGTCTGCAATATCTGACTCTGGAAGAAAGAAAATGGCAAAATGACAAGGAGGGGCAGCATCAGGACTGTATTTTTCTCAGGATCTTTTCAGATACAGTTTGGATTCAGGTACTGTCCTGAGTGCACTTCCACAGGATGCACAGGTCATTTGGGCAACCACATTTCATTCATTTCCAATCCTCTCCCACTGCTGAGGAAAGGGAACATGAGGATAAAACCAGAACTCCTCTGCACTTGCCTTCCTCTTACAACACTTCTCTCTCACTTAACTTTTGAGAACAGAACAGGTGCCTTCCATCATATTCAGATCTCCAGAACATCCCTTGCCACATTCGCTGTTCATCTCAAATGCATTCAGGATGTTATTCATTACTTTGAACACTTCAGTACTCACTCCACTTTTGTAGCTTCACAAGTGTCTGTTGAGCTGTTCCTGCATGTCAGCTATGCCTGCATCCCCCTCTGCATTCAAATAAGGATCCCCTCAGCCTCCGAGGGCCGGCTGCTTGCTTGTGATGAGCATTTATCAGCCATGTTTCTGCATGCAAATTGACTAGGCTGGCAGGTATAGCCAAATATCAATTCAAAAAGCTTTTGAAGAGATTTCATGGGAACTGGGCATCTAAACTGATTATACACCTTTGAAAATCCTATTAGAAACATATTTTCCCCTTCAGCCAGCCTCTGAAAACCCAATCATTCTGGTAGGAAACAAGCTTTCTGTTCCTCAATTGCAATTAATATTTTCTTTGGCAGCAGCAACCTGCAGTACTCTCTTTACTTTATAAAGTGGTCTTTTAAGCAAAACGTATTTTTAAACAAGTTTTAAAATGTATATATAAGGAGACTATTTCAGGTACCTTTAAATACTTTTAACTAATATGTAGTATCAAACATCTGGCTGACATACATTAATTCAATTCCAATTTCTATCCAACTGCAATTTGATACAATTTATGTATAAAATAACAGTTCTGTCAATTGGTATCTCCTGTTGTTAAAAAAAAATATTAATTAAGGACACCAGGCAATGAAGAATCTGAACAGAGGTTTACTAAGCTCGATAACTACTGGGGTACATGCACAAAGACAAATAACACCTTCCTAGCACCCAGAGACTATCTTTGCAAACCACACATTTAAATTATAATCCAAAGCTATCAGTTTTCTATTTTCTTCTGAAAAATAGCTGAGAGGTTCGTATGATCAAGACTTCTAGTCAGCAACTGTACTGTCAGTAATTTAAGCCACCTAAGCTCCATTGAGAGTTCTTCTATCCTTTTAAGCATTGACACTAGTTTCATCTGCTCCTCTTTAAAAAAACAAAAATAATAGGAGCTGGGGGGGAGGGGGGGATGTTTTTAACCTTTTTTTTTTTTTTTTAAGTGAAAATTTTTAAGAGGTTTGCAATTAAAAACTATTAAAAGCTCAGAAAATAAAACAGCTGTTAACGATTTGTTACCATGGAAACGACCATGAAAACTTCTGCCTGTCAGTATGACAGTTTGTACATAAGTTTGATGGCACACTTACAAACTTGCAGGGAGCACAGCATTTGAATTTGATGCAAAATTCTCTAACTTCAAAACCAACTTAATTTCAAATCAGAATGCAACTGATTTTTTTTTTCTTATGAGAATAAACCTACAAAGAAATGCAATCCTGAGGAAAATTCACTCCTGAATAAACTAAGACCAACTTCTTATCTATGGTGTCAGAATTACAACATGCTGTTTCCCATCATTTGTGGAACAGTTGCTAGTTTAGGAATTATCACAAATACGTAAGTATTCCTGCCATCTGTTTTTACTGTTTTTAACTTCTGAATTAGGTGTTAAGAAACAGCTCCTTCAGCATTGCTGACTTCTCTCTATTGACACCTTGACTGCCAGTTTCTATAAAGGGAATTAAATTGGTAGCTTAGTTCTTGTGAATTTCCCCTAACTACATTAAATACTACAATTTGTTTAAAGTAAATCACAAGTGTCTTATAAAAATGGTTTCATCTCAACACAGGCAGGAATTAGGAAATAGCTTATAAAGAATTTACAGTCTTTGATTTCCAGAGCATTTCAAAGTTGATTTTCCTCCTAGCTCTTAAAACCAAAGGTACTGTAAGAGCAAGGGTGCACTGATTCAATGCTGCTGCAAAAGTGGCCCTTTTTTAATCTTTTTCCTAAGATCCAAGGCTCCAGCCAGTCTAAATTCACACCTCAGTTCTCATTCTTAACTCTCCACTAAGCCACAGCATAACATGATTTCTTGAAGAGCTCTACTACTGACATTTACAGAGTATATCACAAAGGAAAACCTGTTTCTGAAAAGTTCTGCTCCACTAATTATCAGTTGTGAGCACATTGGCCAATAAACAGCCCTGAATGAAACGGGAATATGTCAAATAAATGCTAACACTGCCAGCCAAAAGTCATTAGTGGTAGTTTGCATGACAACAAATCATTGGTTCCTGTTAAAAACAGCCACTCCAGAAAACCTGCTTAGTGTTTGCTCAGTGTTTATTTAGTCCATGTATGTCCATAACCCTCTTGCAGCAAGAGAACAAGGATCCAAAATGTTTCAAGACTCAGAAAATCTGTAGTAATAACAAACTAAAACACAACATGTGATTTCATTCTGCACTGCCTGCTGGTGCTCTTACTCTCCCTGAAGACAGACTTTACTCATTCTGGGCTCTTTCCTACGATGTCCTCATCAACAAGGCTGTTGACAGGCTGGCAGAAGCATGAGAGCACAGAGTTTACTCATGCAGCAATCTGCTCCCTGCAGCAGAGAGGATATACAGCCGTACTTAAGAAGATGGTCCTCCCTCCTAGGGATTTTGGGAAAAGGGAACACTTACTTTGCAAAGATATTCTGAAACAGGAATAACTCTAGGAACAGTTGCCATGTGAGACAGGAGCTTTCAGTCTTGTGCTTGCACCAATGAACAGAATCTTTAACTCCTGGCAGAAGGGAAGAGGGCGACTCCTGGTCTGAACAGATGTGTCCCCTGGCCAGTCACACTTACTGGCTCGAATGACCCTAAAGCTGTGCCCACCTCCCTCGCAGACGCACAGCCCAAGGGATGAATGTGGATAGCCACTTCAGAGGTGACAGTTCTGCCATGCAGCCTTGTCCCTATCACAAATCTCTGCTTCATTTGGGTAAGCGATCATTTGGGTATTTACTTTGTGCATTCGATTACAAACACTACTGGTCAATGGCTACCAGACATTAAGCACTTCTCTGCAATGAGTTATTTTCTAGCTCATAGGAAGACAAAGGAGAGGATGAAGGAAGGTGGGGGAAAAAAAAAGACAGAAAAAAGCATCCAGTAAAAATATCATTTAATGAAAAAGCACAGTATCAGATCATATTCCCTGAAGCAATGACAGCAAAATATGAGAAATTGGAGTCCTGAACTGCAAATGAAGAATTCTGCTCTCAGAAGACACCCTGCCTCACACCCTATCATTGTTTCTCCTGTGGTATCCCAGCCTGTTAACTGCACATACACCCAATTCTGCTGATGCACTTTGGGCTGTTAACCAGTTATAGAATATGATCAGCATCTTCAATGCAGCTATAAATCTTATCCTATAAAAGCAATTGTGTCAGCATTTTTTTTTTTCTTGTGCTAAGTTAACAAGACTTTTCCCAAGTATAAAGATACACTTGTCGCCCCTTGCCACCTCCAGCGTCAAAAGCAATTGGTTTGCCATTTGTCTGAGCATGTCCTCTGCTGCAGCTCTGCTTATCTGCTACAAATACACTGCTGGAGCCACTGCTGCAAAGGGACAGCAAGAACTTACACATATTTCTGCACGGAACTTTCCACAGAACTCATCATCAATGCTTTTCTGAATAAGAAACATTAATGTATGTTTTCAGATCATCATCTCCTTCCTATTTCAGTACCTATTTTGAGGATACCACATGAGATCTTTACAGGAATTTTAAATAAATGTAATTAATTTTCATTTAAACACATACTTTCTGAAAAAAGTAAATAATTAGCAGGCTATCTGTGAATTCCATCTTATATGATGGCCTTGGACTCTTTTATTCATAGGAACTTAGATCTGTATGGGATAGGATCAGGCACACTCATAATCTAAAATAGCTTTACTGTTCAAAATATGTTTTTATTTTTCCAAAGAAACAGCATCAACCACCAGCCAAAGAGAGGGTGAAAAGAAAAAGGGAAGAAGAAAAAAAAAGACAAAAGAAGAAAGCTGGGGTTTTTTTGACAAGGAGATTTGAGGAATAAACTCATAGTAAATTATTTCTAGCAGAAGCAATAAAGAACAGCAAGTGCCATTGAGCAGCACAGTACCACCACAGGCTCAGTTACCCACTTTGGCATCCAATGCACACAGCAGGGTTCCTTGGTGGGTTTTGTTGCTGTGTCCTGGCAGTGTCACCTGGCAGGTGACAAGACCTGATGCCTTCCACATGCTCCCTACTAAACAGTCGTCACTGAAAGCTGCACTTGAAAAAGCACAGGATTGTGTACCTGGCACCTCTTGAGCAGAGAATGCTGCATAGGACAGTCATACTCCAGAAATGAGATAACAGAGCCTTCTGCTGCCACAAGAGTGGCACATTCACCTATAAAGGCAGCAGGGAAGCCATAGGTGGCCCTTACAGATGGATTTGTATCAACTGATGCTGTTTCTACTCCCAGCATCACATCCCTTCTTTCATATACATACAGACACTTGCAAGAAGATGGTGCACATGCAATATACTTGTTCTTCTTCTACTTCAGTTTCCTTCCTGGCTTGTTCAACAGCCTGTCTCTAGAAAATCAAGCTTTGTAATTTTTTTTTTTTTTTTAATTTCCAGATTATTAATATACTTCTTGTGCTACAACTGAACATGGTGGATGAGTCTGTGTGCTATCAACTTTACAAAATGCAGTTATGTAGGTGTACACCAGCTCAGGATCTGCAGCAGATATTCTGTCAGTATAACACTAAAGATGACATTTTTATAAATGATCAAACATCTTTTGTACAGTGCTGGTGTGTCTGGGTTAGGAGTAGCCAAGACAGTGAAATTATATAAACACAATTTGTAGACAGGTATTGCTTGGCATGTGCAATTTGCCAGAGAGAAATGTGAATGGCACATTTATATAAATGGAATGAATATTTCAACACCCTCTAAAACTTTTATGAATCCCTTTATTTCTTTTCTGGCTCGCTTTAACCTCGTTCCTTAATTCCGCACAAGCACTTTTATTTCCTGTAACTGCAGGGTACAGGAAAAAGATGAAGACTTAGATGATAGCACAAGGCAACTCAGCCTGCAAGTGACTCTGAAATCTTCTTTGTATCATAGAAAATGCAAGCACAGTCTGACATGAAAGTAGTGCTCATGTAGTACATCACATGGACTAGCACCAGAAAAAGAAAAATCAGCCACAGAAGTTTTACTCTTCCCAAAGTTCAAGTTGTATTTGTTACACATCTGTTTGGACTATACTCTTAACTGCGGAGGTTTGGGCATCATTAACAGAAGAAAGCTCTTGAAAACAGATTAGCTGGTTGTTTCAGAGTTATGTCACCAAGGGCAGTTGATTTTGAATTTCAGGTTTCAGTTTACATGTTCACTGATACACCTGGGAAAAAGTCTCTTGCCCTAAAGACGGTGCATCCAGACCAGGCTGTTGCAGGTCAGTCCACAGTGTCTGTACAGGTGGAGGAACAGCACCTAAAAGAAGCTGAACAGATGTGATAGACCTAAATTGAGACCATAGGAATCTTCCTGTGAAACCCTGTGAAGCAGTCCCAAGATCCATGTGCAGTGACATGGCCCCAAAGAGTCCTGTGTCTCTGTTCAGTAGGAACCCGTGAATCAAATAGTTTAATAAACTTCTCTCTTTCATTTAGCTTAGACAAATTTAAGTAGTCTCCTGAACAGCTTTTATGCTTATTCTGTTACAACCCCTTATCTGTGCTTGGGAGGAACAGATAAGGACCTAAGCTAAATGGGGAGATGTACCAGTACAGTGGTGTCACATGATGGTGATTTGTGCCACACCACACCAAATTTAGTGGTAAAATGCTGTTAATCCCCTGAACTCTCCACAGCAAAAATCTCTCCTGTTACCAGCAACATCTCAAGTCACAAAAATGAACACAAAGTCACCTGAGAAACAAATATTGGACTTGTATTTCCTCGTGAGTGGACTTCTGTTTTCTGCAGTGGGCAGCATTGGTTCTTTTGCCTCACATTCACAGTCTGCCATGGTCATAGGTCATACATCTGCAGCACTACACTAAGATATGTCACCAAAACACCTCAAGCCAGCAACATTTATAGGCTGCTCCAAAGCCCAAAACACTATAGACCATATCTTCAAAGACTGTCATGTGTTAAAGAGTGGCCAAAGAAAGCAGTCATGTAAAAGCAGCTAAATCAGCAGACAGGTTCTCTGCACTCTGAAGCTATAAAGTCATCAGCCTCAAATATAACCACAGCTGCAAAATTCACAGCACTTTACAACTAGGTAACTTGCCTTAAACCCAGAAATTAACTGTTTAGGCAAATATAGCCCTATAAAGATCCCAATCAGTTTTGTGGCCTCCAGTGGGCAGAAGGTTTTGCAGCAACTGACTGCCTGTCACTCCCAGAAGCAGCAAATTGCTGTGTGGTGGGCTCAGCTCTGAGGAGGCTTCACCAGCTGAGCAAGATGGGCAGCACATCCCTGGGCAGAAAGGCAGGAAAAACTACTGAAAAAAATAAACAATGGCAATGTATTTCACATTACATTTTAACTCATGAAACTTTTACTCTTCCCACAGCACCGCGAACACCAAGTAAAAGCTCTTTGACGAAATGTGGGTTAAGATGCAACCACTTACTGTAAGAGCAGCCGAAGACCTCAACTCTCAGTCCTATCCGCCCACCAACGTTCCACTTGAGAGGGATGAAGCGCAAGAATCGAGCCTTCATGGAGTGCAGCAGTTTGTGGTGAACCACACTGTCAGCGTTGCTGTTCCCTGTGAAAACCTGCAAGGACAAAGAGCCTTGGTGAGAAATTAAGCAACAAGAGGTGAATGCAGCTGTGCAGCTGAACAAAGGCTGTGAACTGCCACCCCTCTTCACAATTCTCAGTCTCATAAATTACTAAAAATTATTTAAATTGATTGTCAGGTTTTCTTCTAAGTGCTGCATCTCTTAAGAAGGGAAACAAGGGAGACAGCAGCACACAGAGCACCTCAGCAGAGTGGGAGGGTGTACACACAGAGTAACAAAACCAGGTTGTAGACGGGAATGATACAGAAGGTGCTGCACAGTTTCTCCCAACCCAGGCCATTCCTGTGCATTACAATACTCCATTGACCCCTAAAATAGTCGGAGTCCCATCAGCACAGTGAAGGATGGGGCTCGATTTAGCCTTTGGTACATTTATGGAAGCAGGAAAGGATAGACACATGCCACTGAAGTTCTCCAAGGCCTGGGAAGAAGAACAGGACCATGTACATCTAGATACCCAACAGAAAACTCAAGCAAGGAACAGGAAGAGATAAAAGCCTGAGTCAGTACACAGGAGAATCAGCATTTTGACTGTGTTTGCACTCAAGAGAGTAAAAGCATGCAAACAATAATAATTTGATTTATTTTCTTACCTATTTGATTAACTGTCTGCAAGAGCAAGCCAAATTAATGGCCCTAGTCAGAATTGTAACTTAACAAGAGGAAATTCTCTCATGGATGAAGAATGACCAAGGGATTTCAAAGACAAACCTTCAGAAAAACATCAAGGCTGTATTCCTGCCTGAAGCATTTTCAAGTCATCTTTACACCCTTATCTGTAATATTGGCCCAGGAATATCACAGACTTCCTGCAATCTTCAGAACATTTGAGTAACTCAGCTAGGACTGAAATTTGAAGCTAACGGTTTTGTAAAACATGAAAACCAAAGAGAGAACACACAAAATCTCATAGGAGAACCGTATTTGTAAAAGAAGTCCTGCATTTTGTAAGCATAAAATTTCATCGTAAAAAGTTGTACCAGTTTTAAATGCTTCTGCAGTTCAAAAATTGGCACCATTCACCTACACAATGCAATTGTGAGCACAAATTGGAATAAGCCCATTAAAGTAGACCTATAATTCATTTCAGTGGTTGAAGGATGTGTTAAAGAGATTAGGGGTTCACCTCTGCTCAGATTTTTTTCCTCAAATGGAAGCATTCCAACTTTTTTCCAAATGTTATTATAGATGGTGTAAAACCTCAAATTCAGTATATTCTTGTTTTACTAAACTCAGCATTCAATTGTTTTATTAGAATTATATTAAATAAAAAAATATTCTGGAACATTTCTAAGGCACAATCCTTTGAAACCATACCATGCTTATTTCATCTCACCTTAAAAACTGTAACTTGGGAAAATTCTCTTCTATATACAATAAGCCTTATTTTCCACCCAGTCATGAATGCAAAAGACCACATACATCTCCCTAAAACATTCTTTGAACTTCATTGCTGTTATTGCTTGCCTCTGAAGTGAATACTTTTACTGAAATGATCTCTCACAATCCCAGTTACCTCCTTGAAAAACACCCCTCAAAACATGTGATCTTGCACTGATTTTGGCTGAAGTGTAGTTAATTTTCTTTGTAGTAGCTTGTATGGGACTGTGCTTTGGATTTGTGCTGGAAACAGCATTGACAATACAGGGATGCTTTTGTTCTTGCTGAGCAGCACTTGCACAGAGTCAAGGCCTTTGTTCCCCACCCCAGCAGTGAGGAGGCTGGGGGTGCACAAGGAGCTGGGAGGGGACAGAGCCAGGACCCAGCTGACCCCAGGGATATCCCATCCCATTGGTACCATGCTCAGCACATAGAGCTGGGGGAAGAAGCACAGGGGGATGTTCAGAGTGATGGAGTTTGTATTCCCAAGTCATCATTACATGTGATGGAGCCTGGCTGTCCTGGGGATGGCTGAACATCTGGGAAATGGTGAATGAACCCCTTGTTCTGCTTGCAAAAGTGTGCGTGGCTTTTGCTTTACCCATTAAACTGTCTTTATCTCAACCCATGAGTTTTGTCACTTTTAATCTTCCAGTTCTCTCCCCCATCCCATGGGGAAAGAGTGAGCAGCTGTGTGGGGCTCAGGTAATGGTTTGGGTTAATCCATTACAGATCTGTAAAATTATTTCTATTAGGAGCTTATCAGGCTGAAAAAGGAAAAAAATTTGGTTATCCCACTTGTCCTCAATGCTTTGCTTTTCCTATACCTCTAGTTCTGAACTTTTCATGCACAAGACCTTGTTTTCTACAAGTATAATGCAACAGTTAACTAACCTCTCACAAATTAAGTTGTATTATATAATGGTTTTTTTTGAATGGTGATTCTTGTTGATGTTAATTCAAAGCTAACCAAATGTGGCAGCTTACTGCTTTATCCATCAGATATGTTTTGAGAAGTGGAACAAACAGTACTTCTAGATGTCCTGATCTTACCCATACTGCTTTCCACCTAGGAGCCAAGTTCAAATTCCAGCAGAGAGTCTTTCAGAGATTTTTTCCTTGTATTTCAAGAGAAAAATCTTGTTATTCTCAGTAATGAAATTGTCAGCAGAGTAAGCCTCACAGTCATAGCTGTGGCAGTCCTCACATATTTAGTAAGACACTCATGGATATACAAGATGCATAAAGAGAAGTGTGGTTTTCTGTTTGTTTGCTCCAAAGACTCATGTTCTTGGAGTCCTGTGATTATGTAAAAGCCTCACCTTTCATAAGATAAAAAAGAAAGAAGAAAAAGAACAGAGGAGCAACAGAGAGCTTCCAGTCTTCCCAAATGTGAAGAAAAGCTTAAAATGCAGTGACTAGAGTCAAAGTAAGGGTGAAAATTAGGAGACAAAAGACAAAGTACACCTTAACACTATGAAACAAGTTGGGGTGTCCAGCATACTGTAGGGACTGCCTGTGCCATCAAGGAGGTGGTTTTGTCAGAGAAATGATTCATAGCTGTACCACACCCATTGCAAGCTGATGTAGCTGCCTACCCACAGGCCCCTCTGCTAGGTATCTTCCCTCTACACCTCAAGCAAGAGCCAGAATTATCCACATCCAGCCTCCAGATCAGTTCACTCCAAACACGATGGACAACTGTGTAAAAACATCCTTCCCACACTGAAAGAGCCACATTGGTAAAAAGAAACTGTTCAGGAATCCTATACAGCCCTTACAGCACTTTTTTTCTCAAGCTTCTCTAATAAGCAAAGAGCTAATGACACTTTTGGGGAAAGGAAATCCACAGGCAATGCTGTACCCATTGATCTGTGCCTTCGAGATGGTTCTGTGTGCAGTTGGCACATCCCTGCTTGCTGCTGCCAGCGGGGCGTCACTGTGTGTGTGCCTTCAGGATTGCTTTGATTTTCCCTTCCAACTCCCACTGCTATACAGATCACCTTTTGATGCTTTATGGACCACCTGTGGGCTGTAGACCATTGATTGAATAACACCACTTGCCACAGACAGTCACTTGAAAACTTAGATCCACAGCTGACACAGAAAAAGTCCATCCATTAAAGAAGATGAAACTAGGATGCAGTACCAGATTTCGCAGCCCTGGAGGTTCGATTCTTGATTAACAGTAAACCTATCGGTGAGAATGGCAGAAGTCCTCTTGAGAAATGGCCTCTATTACAAGTTGTTGTTGATAAGGATTAATTCCCAGGAACAAAATGACAAATGCACAAAACAAAGCACCTGCATTTCCCATGCAACAGAGTTGCTCTAGGAGGGAGCACAGCACTTCAATCTGTGTCTTTTAACAAGCCCTGTAAACACAACAGACTGATGATTTACCTGGGAAATTCTGCCTGTGGCATTCTATGGGGCTTATAAATCAAAGAGCTCCATTAGTGCCAAATTTTGCCACCAGCTTCTTGAAGGCAAAAGCTTTTCCCCAGAGCCAGCGGCCGCAAGGTTAACAGCTGGCCAGGGCTGCCCCTCAGACCAAGCTTGTTTCACAATGCCTGGCTGCATGGGGCTCTGCTGTGACACAGACCACGGCAACACTAATATTTTATGAGGCTTTTCTTACGAGCCAGCAAAGGCAGGTCCCACTGGCATGAAAAGGTGAGGGGAGAGCAGCTGCAGGGGTTTGGAGCAGGGTCCGACCGGCTCAGCGCTGCCTCTTGGGCAGCAGCTGTCAGCATGCAGGGAAGAATGGCAATGAGACAAGTGGATACAATGCTCCTCCCAATGCTCAGCTCACCTAGTTCATGGAATATAGTGAAATAGGACAAAATGGAATTGCAGTTTAAATGAAAAAGAAAATTTTGAAAAGAAGCTTAAATCTCAAAACCGACATTGTTGCCTGAAATTTGCATGGATGACCCCCTCAGGAAAAACAATTATTTAACTAAATGGGCTATTTTTACAACTCTCCCATTCAGCAGGATCCCAAAAGCTTTTCAAGGGCAGTTCAAGAAAATGTCACACAACTGTGGTGAAATATGACAGTTGTTTGATAACCCTGCAGACACACATTTGTTTCTTTACCTCATGCATTAATTCAGAGCTATGCCAGATCATACCAATGAGATTCGATCAGCTTTAGATCCTCCTCTAACCAAACTCTTAGACTGATCTCCACCTCCCAACAGACAAGTGGAAATTGGGTGCAAGTGTCTGCTCATGAAAGCCTAATAAATTCAAAAGATAAGATCAGATGCAGGACTTTATCTCAGCCTCCCCCAGCATGAACCCTCTGCACACCCAATGGCAACTTATTTACAGACCTGCAGAAGGTGGCTGCCATAATGGCTCTGCTGAATACATTCTGCTCTCCCACTTTGTGAGGCAGGTAATGGGATGGGTTCCAAATGAGTATGCAAGCAGCAACATCGGCACAATCCTCAGCCCTGAACAGTGACCAGGCAGACCCGAGGTTAACTACCTTCTAGGGGAGGTATTTTAAGACATATTGAAAACTCATTTCTGCCAAAGTAACTCTGATGAGCTGAATTGAGGGGAGAAAAATAATCAGATTATAAATGTGCAGAGGGCATACAACACAGATGTTTGCAATTTGCAACATTTCAACCTTCACTAAAAGAAATAAAAGCACAGAAAACAGCACTCCACCGTCAAATCTCACCCGTGACATCACAGTGTGCTGCCTCCAGTGCCTGAAGGAAAAGGACAAGAGGGCACTTAATTCAAGCAATCCAGAGCTTACTGAAGGAACCAAAGGGAGACAAAAAGCAGCTAAGCCTGTCATAAATCCCAAAACTGCAGTACTTATGAGTAAAAATATGTCATTCTCCCCTTTAAACTTCCCTAGCATGACTCCCAAGTACTTGAGTGTACACGCACTTTAAAGAAAGCATGAATTTTCAATGAAGAAACAACATGAAAATCTGAAAGAGGAAGGAGAAAGCATTGCCTAGCTTTTCACATTTTTCGGGCTGAAACAAACTCTGACTTTTATCTTCTCCAAAGGCAATGGGATTTCAGTTGTGCTGAAGTTTGTGTTACCCAGAATGCAACTCAGTGGGGCTACTGGGTGTGGGTATTAAATCCAGGTTTTGAGGGAGCCAGTGACTAAAAGCAAGTTATGGCAGGGGTCCTATGTCTCTGCTTGTATGTGTGGAAAGAGACTGAGGGCTACCATGACAAGGACACATTACTGCCATAAACATACCATATGGAAACTCAGCAGCCTCTGATTTTAATGGGCTTCTTTTCACAGAAAAATTATACCACATCAGTGCTTGCTGGCTGCACCTTAGGCCTGGACAGGTTTGAGGTTACTTTCTGTAACAATGAAAATTAAGAAATACACTTAGTTTCTGCTGCTAATCAAAAGTAACTGTCAGTTCAGGCAATTCTAGAAACTCGCCCCTTTCACCTCAGCTCAGCCCTAAAAACCAAAAAGATATAAAAACTAAAATATAATTTCAAAGTCTAAATGTTTGGGGTTTTTTCACATTTTATCATTTCTACATCCTGTGAAAACCAACAGTGAAAAATGTTGCTTTGCTTATGTAACAGAAGAAGTCCTGCCTAACACATCAAGCCAGAACTGTTAATACCTTGTCACAAAGAAACACGGTGAAATGGCTTTGCTGTCATCTCTCTCACCCTGTGCCCACACTGGGAGCTGCTAAAAGCTCCTCCTCATTTGGAGGGTGAGTTCAGTGCAGCTGCCCAGCTCAGGAGTTCATGGCAGGACCTGGCCCCTGGGAGTTGTTCTCTTTCAGCATCTGGCCTTAAAAAATTCTTTTGTTGTTAGAGGGGGCCAGACCATGGGGAGAAGGAAAGGATGACAAGGAGGACTGCTCAGGTCCTTTGAGAGCTGAAGTTTAGAGCTCTGTTTTCAATACCACACAGCTACATTTGGCACATGGATGGCAAACCTAAGTATTCTGTTTTCCCACCTCTCGTTCTCAAGAGGCAAGTTAAATTTTCTTTTTCTTTCAAACCATCTGTAGAAATGAAGTGCATTTACTTGGAGGAACTTGCCTGCTTAGGAGAGTCAATGGGAGCTTTTTCCACCAATTTAAGCAGGTTTCAGCCTGAGCCCAAGAAGAAGCAGCTGTCAGCCTGGTCCAGGGACCAAAAGCTGGAGGGCAGGTTGTGTCCACTTAGCACATCAGTCACCTCTGAGCATCTCTTTCCACTTCATGTCTCTTTCCTTTAAATACACCATGTTCTTCATGATAAAAGGTAACCAGTTACTTCTGTTTAACAGCCCTCTGAGCTGATTTGCCTGTTTCCAGACTCATGCTTCAGCTTCCAGCTTGAATACTATGACTCAAGCCAGTCAAAACCCTATCCTACCTTCACAGAGAGAAGTCTCCTTTCTGCTTATGTTTCTTCTTTCCCAAGAGCAGCTACATTTTTCTCTGTGAAATACCCATCCTTGACAAGAACCTCAGAAATAATACCCCCTGGCACACTGTCAGACAATAACCTCAGAAACAATATCCCCTGGCACATTGTCAGAGCTGCTATTAGGGAGGAGCAGGAGGGAAAAGAACAGAAGAGGCACCCGTCAAAATTATCCTCCCATAACGTATTATCTGAGTAAGTGACAGCTTTCCATCTTATCCCTCCACGCCCTAATGGAAAAAAAAAAAAACACACTAACCAAAAACAACAACAGAAAAAAGAGATATACAAAGAGGTAGTTAAACTTCCCCATACAGCAAAGATTAAAATGACTGGCTGCAGTGATCAAGCAGGAGTCCTACTGGGACTGCATTACACTTGTTACTTACTGAGGGGCTGACTGCTGTGCTCCAGCAATGCAGTGCCTGCCTGGGCTCCTGAGCATTATTTGGACACCTCTGAGCTAGTGGCCGTTTCTGTACAAGCAGGGCAGTCCAGGGGAGAGGAAATGCAGTAATGTGTCAGGGTCCATACTAATTCATCACTTCCCTAAATGATCTGCTCTAGTGAGAAGGTTATTTGCTGCTAATCCATCCCATTACACTGCATGCATACCTTTCTGTCTGGTTAGTTACTTTCCAAATACAGGAACAAATGCCATTAAAAACGTCATTAACATCAAATAGGTGACTGCCCAAAGTAAACTACATTTATATTAAGGATGCTGCTTATTACTCTTCTGCTGACAGTTAGGAGAACTAATCACAGATTTTCCAATAAAATCCATCATTTTTGCATCATCAAAATATTTTGCAAGCAAAAGCATTTAAAAAAATTAAATAATAGCCATTAAGATGATCTATATAATATTATTTTTCTAAATAGGTCTGTATCAAAATATAAAACGTATGTCTAATAATGGTGACATTAGAAACATGAAGTTTCTTGGGTCCCTTAAGGACAGTGAAACATTTCTATTTAGACCAAAGAAAATGAAACAAAATATTGGAGAACTTCTTAACCCTTTGCACATTTTTTTCCCCGTTTTGATTCACCCCTAGAAAATTCTAATTTATTCTCTGGCTTTGTTCAGCAGCACCTTTCTATACTGAAATGGACAGTTTCATCTTTAAACAGTTTGAATTAGTGTCAATCTGTTTCCAGAGTCTGCCAGACTGTACCTTGGCAAAGTCTGAGATACTGCATCCACCAGAGACCTTTCCCAATAGACATCTTGGGTACAGTGATCTCTTTTGAAGAAAAACAAATTTACCAAATGGATAATACATGAGCTACATCACTTGACCTCAGGATGGAAAATTGTCTTTGTCTTCTTCCATTTCCTTGTACAGATGTAGCCCAAGTGCCTGATCCTATCTGTAGTTGGGCAGGTTGCCCTTCTTCTTCCCAGCAATGAACCAAGTGCAATTTCCTTACCCTACTGAGACACTCTTTGCATACACGTGTGAAGTTGCATCTCACATAATTGCATTCCATTGATGGAGAATGGATCCTTATCCTTAGATTTTAGAATCAGCTTTGTCTTGGGAGCACCTGGAGGTGAAGCTGTTATCGCTGTTAATATTAGCACTGCTACATAAATAAATAATAATAGAAGCAAGAAGCAGCAAAATTAAACCTGTAAATTACAAGTCTAAGCTAAAAGTCGGCAGCTAATTCCTGCTTCTGTTCAGCCTCCTGCTCTTTATCTTAAAGGCAATCCTACACAGAGATAGTATTTTAAACTGAATCACAACAAGGATAAATATTTCCCTAGTACCTTGACTAGATTAACCTTAGCCAACAGACTGAAACTGCTCTTCTGCTGCCAACACTAATCATACATTTCAGCTGTTCTACATAAATCTCATTGAGACCTTCATGCTTTACATTAAATTAGTGGGATTAACAATGCAGTGAATGTGTTTATGTCTGGCAGTGTTGGGGAACTCTGGGAACCTTCCCTGTGTTTAGCTTCATCAAAGTACATTTAAATAGCTAGTGCTGTACACTCGGTGTCTCTCTGGCTGTAATTTGCCAGACGGATCCAGCAAGATGACACCAGAGAGGTGTTAGCTATTCCATGCAACAGTGACCTCAGATGAATATTGTGCTTCATTATCTTACGATATTTCACTGTTATAAAGTTTGATAGCATTTTCATTTGGTTCAGTAAAGTAATATCCTGTGGAAGGAGGAAAATTGGTAGGCTTGATTTTCTCCAGTGTTCTATAACACACTGAAATGCAGGTGCCTACACACACATTTTTTGTTATGCCCTCCTCCCCCTGGCCCCATAGCAACTTCCATAAGGAAGAAGAGACAGGTTATAGCTGTAGGCAGCTCCCTTCTGAGGAGAACAGAGGGTTCAATACTCTGGAGAGATCCTCCTCTTAGAGAAGTCTGCTGCCTCCCTGGGGCCTGGGTTAAGGACATCACCAGGAAAATTCCCAGCCTGGTACACCCCTCAGATTAGTACCCATTACTGCTCTTCCATGTGGG
Source organism: Monarcha castaneiventris obscurior (assembly GCA_026261815.1). Classification (NCBI taxonomy): domain Eukaryota; kingdom Metazoa; phylum Chordata; class Aves; order Passeriformes; family Monarchidae; genus Monarcha; species Monarcha castaneiventris. The sequence continues at coordinate 9,386,880 of JAMPIT010000467.1, forward strand.
TGGCAATGAAGCCACGATCTCACCCTTCAGAGCAGTGAAACCATGCTCATGCACAGCAGCCATAGTGAGTTACACAGACTTCTCTCTACCACAGGAGGGCTACATTTAATTGACAAATCTTCCTCCTACAAAACCATTACTGTAATGCTTGCAGAATCCTACATTTGAGTCTTGTCATTCCACTTTCACATTGAGGTCCATCACTGAACCCACATTAAATTAATCTTGAGGACACTAAAGCAACTTAAAGAAACCACATCTCTTCCTCCTGCAATAGAGTAAAATGAGCTTTTGCAGCAGCTTGGCAGGCGGATGTGCAATGTCTTCCAAATGCATGTCTGCCCATTATGTTTCGACCACACATTTCATTATGCCAACCACACCAAACAACCCTCAGCAGTAGGCTCTGAAGATCATGATGTTCTCTAAAATACAGCACAAGAAAAAAAAGTAACTTTCTGTTAGTGATCCAAGGAGGAGGCCTGAAATTCTGACTCTGAGATGTAATTTTTGCTGGCATACAAATAACACCTGTTACTGTTGTTATGGTAGGACATATGGAGTCGTGACACACTTGGCAGGTCTGAGATTACATCAGACCATCAATAAAAGCTGTTCTATTACTTTTATTTTAGAAATTAGAAGAATATGGGAACTTTTCAGCAAGTTTGAAATTTCCGTGCTTGTAAAAACATATTTTGAAATGAGCATTACCCCCAAGTGGATGAACACAAGGGAAGGAGCAAGTTTCTTGCAACAAGAGGAGTTTCTGTGCAATAGCTGTTTCTGTAAATGTGCAACTGGGATGCATCATGCTGGACTGTCCCTAGAACCTTCAATAACAGTTTCATTCTTGTCCTATCCCCAAGGAGGATCATCCTACAGAATCTGTGTCTTTTCACCCTCTGACAGCACAATACGTGATGCTGATTTACACAGCAAGATCACCAGTTTTTAACAGTTGTCATGGATCACCCGTAGGAAGGCAAACAAAGACTGCAAGTTGTCATCCTCTGCTGTACACCTCCATTTAAGAAAGGAACAACAAATAATGAGGTATGGAAATACTCCTCAACCTTGCATGCCATGGCACTAGGTTCAGGAGCCTCCTGTGCCATTTTAGAAATGTAAGCATATTAAGAAAATGAATTTATTTCTGCACAGACCTGCAGCCCAATATTTACTTCAACAGACACTTTAAAGGAATCAAATGAGAGTAACAGCTTCAGAGAAGGGAAATAGCTTAAATGAACAGAAAAATATAATTATATTTTAAAATGCCATGTCAATAATTTCAATATAATGCCTCAATACAAATTAAGAGGCATTATAATTAATTTACTCTGCACTGGTGCAGCCTCAACCTTGAGTCCCACGTGCAGTTTTGGGTGCCACAACATGAAGATATTAAGCTGCTAGAGAGTATCCAAAGGAGGGCCAGGAAGGGTCTGGAGAGGAAGCCATATGAGGAGTGGTTGAGGTCACTTGGTCAGTTCAGCCTGGAGAAGAGGAGACTGAGGGGAGACCTCACTGCAGTTACAGCTTGCTCATGAAGGGAAGAGGAGGGGCAGCACCAATCTCGTCTCTCTGGTGACAGTGACAGACCCAAGGGAACAGCACGAAGCTGAGTGAGGGGAGGTTTAGGTTGGATACAAGGAAAAAGTTTTTACCCAGAGGGTGGCTGAGCACTGGAACAGACTGCCCAGGGCAGTGGTCACAGCACCAGCCTGACAGAGTTCAAGAAGCATTTGACAATGCTCTCGGGCACATGGTGTGATTCATGGGGTGTCCTGTGCAGGGCCTTGAGTGGGACTCAATGATCCTGATGGGTCTTTTATAACTCAGCATATTCTATGAGTCTATAAATTGAACAGTTTGCTTTTTCAGAGACCTTTTTTACCACTCCTTTTTAAAGTTGTCCTTTTTCCTTTCACTTCCATACAGTTTTTCCCTAAATCATAGCTAGGCAAACACATAAAAACTAGAAATCTTAGAAGCCTCTCCAATGGTATCAGTATCTCCCATTTAAGTACGGCAAAATATGTGGGAGTTGAGGAGAGGGGGAAGTATGGGAAAAGAGGAGGGAGTTGAGGAGAGAGGAAATCAATAGCTCCTTAACAAGCCCTTCTCCTGAGGTGTGAAATCTAGCACACAGGGCTCTTTTATTCTTTTTATCTCCTGATCATAGGTGAAAGAAAGGATCCGTGAATAGGATCCATGAAAGAGCTCACCTTTAGAACAGGAAATAAGAACACCTAACATTTTTTGCAAATATTAAGATGAAGGCATTGTGTTTAAGGTGTTTTTCTTTTTATCCTGAAAGCAGTATGAGTAGCTACACCTTGAAAAGTAACAAAGAAGGGAAGAAAGAAGCAAGTGTTTTTAGACAATGCAACCCACAGAGAGGAAAATTAACCTATTCCAGGATTTCCTTTCAAACCTTTTGCACACAGCGAGGCCTGAATAATAAGCTGGGCTAGGATGGATGTTCACAGTTCAGTCTTCAAAGATGAGCTTGTTCCCTGGCTAACAGAAGAGAACTCTGCAAATATACAAATTTAACTTCTAATAAAGAAGGACACTGAAATGCCCTCGAGTGCTTCAGCAGCAATGCTACAAGTCTCCTGCACATTTGAACTCACCAAGTTTCTGCAGCAGAGCATTAATGAACGCCTGAACCACTACCCATGTGGAGAACACACAGCTTTGACAGCAGTTCTTTAAAACACCACTAAATCAACACATTATGACTAAAGGAAAATGCAGCAATTCTACAGGCTCCCAGATTGTTTATTATATGGTATCCTTGAAGAGTCAGATTAGCATTTTCAAAGAGTCCAATTTCTCCCCATACTGGTGTTCATGTACCTTGCTGAGGAATGAATTGTGCCAAAGCCCATGCTCTGGATTACAGGACAGAAATGGACAAAATGCACTCATTTTAACCAGCAAAGCACGGCCAAGCCTGCCAATGCAGGTCTCTGTGGTTATGTCAAAGGCACATGTGCTAACCCTGGAAGTGTAACTAACCTGGGTTATGCCTTGTGTGTTTGAAAATACATCCCAGCAGACATATGAGTGGAAAGCAGCCACATGGAGGAGGCAGTAAAGGGTACAAAGTTTGTAAGGATGGAGAGGAAAACACTGGTAAAAAAGAAAGGTGCTATGTTTAAAAGAAAGGTTAGAAGCCAATAGGGACAGTGAGTTACTACTGACCACCCTAACATCAATATGGATTGAAATTCTTCCACCTTAGTGTGTTAGGTCTGGGTTATCAAAAACATGACCACGAGATGTTGTCATTTCACTCAATGGTAGATAAGGCATTAATAAAAGATCCAAGACTAGAGAAAACGGAGAGAAGCCTTTTTCGGCTTTGAACAGAGTGAAACTGCCAGATCATCTTAAACTCCAAATTTTAGAAAACAGAAATGCATAATTGCTGGGGTTGGTAGGCAAGGTACCCAACACACAGGCACAACGTGTTCTTTAGACTTAACCAGCACTCAGGATGAAAACACTGCTATTGAGGAGCTTCTCTGCAAAACTGGCTACACAAAATTGTAATTCAACACACAAATGCAGAACTACACACGTACACACAAACTTAAAGTATTATTTTAAAGCAGAGATTAACTTCAAAAAACAAAATACATAAAACCTAGGCTTTGTTAGTTAGAAATTAAAAGCAACAACAGGGTAAGTATTTTAAAGTCATCATATTGGAGATTTAAAATAAATCAAAACCACTTATGATGAAAACAAATTTATTTAAAAGGAAAGAAGTAAAAACCATCTGGTAAAATCAGAGACTGAGAAGCTATTTGAAGTAGGAAGACTTTCCTCTAAAGAAAAAGTCACAATTAAAGGATAAAAATGGAAATTGAGATCAGCTCTGTAAGTACAGAATACCAGCATATCACAGAACTTTTAATATTTTTAAATCATTTCATAAAAGGCACAAAAACCAGCAATAAATACCCTTATGAACATGTGATAGGAAAAAAAAAACAACTGATTAAAATGCTGCAGGACAGCCTTGAAGAAGACAAGGCCATAGCTGAGATGGTGAATTAATTCTTTTAATCAGAGCACAGTGTAGGATACAGCTTAGGGTATTTCCAACTCTAGGCTCTTTTTCCATTATGGGTGAGAAAATTATTTTAAATTGAAGTACTGAATTAGCATATAAAATAAAGACAGAAAATCCACTAAGCTCAGTTAATATTCTTCCACAATTCAGAAATTCAATATAAAATTGCTCAACTATTAGCTATGATGGCTATCCTATCAAGGAAATTTACTTCATTAGCAGAGAAACAGAAGGTGGCAAATGCAGGGGCATATTTTAAGAGGCTTTAAGACAGACTGTGGTACCCATGTGGTATAAATCCATAAATTAGTAGAAATTACTTTAAAAATCAGAATAAACAAACAAGCAGGTCCTTACACAAAACAAGACTTGTTTTTTAAGAGGGAATACAGACCTTAAAAATTTATTATTAGTCTTCAAAGGAATCAGTTTATGGATTGATAATGATGCTAGAATTGACACCATGCACTTGCACTTCCATCAACTTTTGTTGAAAACCACTGAAAAAAAAAAAGAACAACCAAACGAAGCTCGTATATGACAAAAGAAAACGTGCATTTATGGGAATCTAGTCTGATCTATGCTATTTCTGGCTTCCTAAATGTCATACCGAAGAAAACACGGAGCACAGAGAACTAACACAACTTCGTGATAACACAAAAGTTGTTGGCTTGTCAAAATAAAGACTGACAGAAAAGCCACACAAGGATCTGATGATATGGAATGATCAGGCAGTAAAATGGAAAATAAAGAGGATCAGCAAATACAAAGCACCACATGGATAAAATCATCCTCACCACACACCCCCTCTGAAATATGTTGGAAATCTGCTGCTGTCATTCAGGAATTTTGAAGCCTTGTAAAGTGCTGGATGCAAATATCAGTTCTGGACTCAAAATGGCCAAAAATCCAAAGAAGTTATTAGGAATTGCAAGGAAAAAAAAGAGAACCAGCCATCCAGAAAGTATCAAAATTACTTTATATATTAACAGTTATGTGACCCCAACTTGAAAAGTGTGAAGCTGTTGTCTCTCCATTTGACAAAATGTATAGTTGAACTGAAAAAAAATACAGAAAACAGCCACAAAGTAGGCCAGTGGTATAAAATATCTTCATAATGTTGAAAGATTAAACAGACTGGGATTTTTTAGCCTGAAAATTGATGTCTGAAGTAGAATACAACACGGAGTTATAAAATAATGAATAGCAGACATAGCAGGAGATTGGGGAATTATTATTCATGTTTACTAGAACATGAAAGCCAAACACCCAACATAATTTTCAGAAAACTTGTGGACCCAGCAGCTTTTGTTTTGCTAGGGATTTCTAGACATGTGTTCTCTAGTCAGATTTCTAGGTCTGTCTCTATGAAATGTCAAATCTATCGCTTAATTGTACTGATCTCTTCATCAACTCTAAAGAAAAAACAAAACCTCAGAAACCACAAAACTAATAAAACATATAAGCTGTTAGATAAAGGGGTATATTGAGACTCAGAATTATTCAGTTTCTCAGAGCATATACTGACAGAAGAGTTGAAAAACATCTATTCCTTTTCCCCCAGAGAAACATATTAAAGAAATTTCTTATTTGAAGCTGGTGACATTTCATAGGAAACTGTGAATAAAAAAAAAAAAAAACCAAAAAAAACCCCACCATGACAAAAACACAACTAATTTTATTTGTGAACTATTTATTCATTGGCTTATTTTCCAATAACTATACTGAACAGGAGAAATCTGAAAAACAATAAAAATCTAATTTAATTTCAAAGTTTCTCTTTGAAAAAATGTCACCAAAAATTATCCTTTTCCTTGAACAAAAAAACAAAGTACTGACACAGGTAGTTTTTCAAAAGGAAAATTTATCCATAAATTGACTAGTCAGAACCAGGGATCGTAACTGCAAAGTTATTTGGAAATCAAACACAGACCTGGAATCATGGTCCATCAGCTTCCTTTTCCTCCTTCCTAGCTGCCCATCCTTACAAACTCTATCCCCCTCAGGAAGATTCAGAACTACATGGACATACACACTACCGAAAAAAAACCAAATGTCAGTGCTCGTTTTAATGACATACTAATTTCTCAGAATACATTCTTTACTTTAAACAGACATTTCTGCCTCAAATTCATGCAGAATTAAAGAACTGAAGATTATTACTTGAACATTTTCATACAGCTCTTACAAAAAAAAATCTTCATCTTTGTGCTGGATGTACCCTGCAGGCGTGTCCCTGCTGGGGGTGAGGGTGGGGGCATTCACCAGAAAGCTGCCCGCAACCTCAGCAGACCAATTTGCCCAGTTGGCCCAGTTTCCAGCAGCGTTTTAGACCTTTATGCCTGCCAATGTGCACCAAAGTCAATTGTGAGCGTCTCAGGTCCCCCATCTCTGGAATACTTCAATTATGCAAGCACCCGGACAGCTCTTCCTGCAATACCCACCCTGTGTTCCTACACTGGGACAAACCCAAACCCTCTGACTGGCCATCAGAGAGAGCAGAAAGGGAGAGGGGGTGTGTGGGGTGGGGAGGATGCACCAAGATCCATCCATCATCACCATCACATTTTGACTAAATTGATGCTACAAAAGCAGCACCTTTCTCTAATAAACCTAATTTATGCCATTGTTCTGCCATGGCTTAGACAAGTTCAGCTGCACCCCAGCAAGGATGATCACTCATTTATCCTCCGAGTCTCCAAGACATAGGGCTTTATCACAGCCCCCAGCAACTACCACACTTGGCAGCTCTCAGGGATTTGCTGATTTTCTCCAAGGTTCTCAATCCAAATGGTATTTCCAGCTCCAAATCAAAACCGATGGAGAGGGACAAAGTGGGGAACACTCCAGCCTCCAGGCCTTCCAGCTACACTACCAGCCTCCCCTACCCAGTGGAGAGCAGCTGGCAGAAATCAGGAGGGCCAGGACACACTCCTAATGCTCATGAGAACTCCCATTGCCTACTAAAGAAAACAGAACTGAACATTTGAAGCAGATGAACTCTTCTTTCTTTCTTTTTGTACCTTAAAGGTAGATAGAAAAGACATGATCTATTTCTAAGGTCACCCTAAGTGTTAATTTTCACCACAGTTGGGCCAAAAGTCACAAACTCTGCCCTTCCTGACCATAACGACCCAAAGCACAATCACACCACCCCAAATACGAACTTCTTCCCTGGGCTGCACAGGGCAAGTTCCATGCCTAGTGCTCAGGACAGTGTGTGAGTTGATCTGTGCCCCACTCTAGACAAAGGAAATAACAGTACAGAGCCAGGAAAACTTATCTGTGAGCTCTGACAATTAGAGAAAACTAAACTGAAGTGGACTTGAAAGGTTTGGGACCCCACTGGCTAACATGTTACAAACTAACCTAACCTGTGCTGGAGATCCCATTAATTACATATTTAGGTATTAATTTCTCTTTCAATGAGCTTTATTAAGCCATTCCAGTCTGGAACTACCATAAAACTGAGAGACTGCTGTCCCCCTAGACAAATAGGAAAGGCTTTGCCAGCTGAGTTGAAGGTCTCTTTAAAGGAGAGAGAGTACCATTTGATAGCTTTGCTCTGTCATGATTTGTCACAAAATCATAACCTCAGATCAAGGGTCCAGCAGGAACTTAGCAAACCATCTTAATTTATCACTTACACAATGAACCGTTCCTAACTGGGTTGCAGGGGGGTTGAACAATCAATCTTGTTAATTGCCTTCAATCAATTAAAAAAGATTTCTGTTATTTCAAGCAGGAATGTTTGGTTTTGTTTGTTTTTAACTCAGAAGTAAAATGTTTTATTTATGTAAAATACTCTAAAAAACTCAATCTTCTGTTGAATAAGTCCTGCATTTGTAAATATAAAAATAAAATATATGCCCACATAATGCAACAGGATTGAGAGGTGAAAGAATTGAAGAAAAAAGACAAGGAAGTGAGAATGTTTAAAACTGAGACTCAGTCTTTTAAATCATATGATTTCATGTCTAGATGGGATTTTTTATGACCCTGTCTCCATTTCCACAACTTTGTTTGGCTAGCACACATTCATCCTGCAGATGTGTAAGCAAAGGGCTCTCCATGTTGGCCCAAGAAACTGGAAAGGGCTGTAGCATGACCTGTGTTTATTTGTTATGCTGATGCTAGAGTGGCTCTCAAATAGCCACTTGGACTCCTGCAAAAGACTAACTGCAATATAAACAAATCCAGATGGCTTTGTTTTGACATATGTAAAATCTTGAATCTGCCATTGGACTGATGTGAGAAATCTCTAGCTTTCCACCATCCAATTAAATAAAAATAGCCTATTTTTACTGCTCAGGCAGATGAGTGCACAGCTCTCACCAGGGTAATATCAGGGCATTTTAAACTCTCTCCAAAGATCTGGAAATCCTAAATGTACAAATTTTTGTATCCCCTTTCTGGGAATGCACATAAGCCCTAGTGTTGAAAGACCCATAGCAATTAGGTTAATTGACATTACATCCTATTTCTCCTTCCTTCTAATCTGGCAGAAAAATCATCTGGCCCCAGTAGGAGTTAATAATACAACACTACAAAGTGCTTTGTGTCTGTAATAATGTATTTCCTCAATGCATCATGGGAAGAATGTGTTTAATTGAATTATGTAAGTTGAAAAGTTCTGTGGTTTTTTTGATTTTCAGCCTTTCAAGTTTTTTCTGTGTTTGCTCGTGCTTGTTCATTTTAAATATTAAATGCAGGAAACAGACTAAAACAAGAAGAAAATGAAATAGGGAAATAATAACATGACCATATCTTGTTTCTTAAACGCATTACTAACTGCCCCACTACAAACTCATCACAACACTATTAATGTCAACTTGGAAATATGAGCTTTTTTTCCCCTTTTCTGGGGTGGGGGGGTGGGCATGTGTGGGAAGTGGTGTATAGCTGTCACTGAAACTCCTAAATTCCTAGCTGTGAAAACTTATGTAACCTACACTGAGGAGTGTAACCTTTGCTGAGGAGTAAAAGTCTGCCCTACTGACTACGTGTAATGCTATTTTAGGTCACTGAAAATTGTGCCCATTGGACTCTCTCTGATGACTCTGGCATTACCCAGGGCTAGAAAAGCCATTTCAGATGTGCGTGCAGCAACCACTGCCAAGGCTTTTCATGCATCTACTGCACCACTGACTTGTCTCGGTCATGTTGAGCCAACATTCCCCACCAGCCCCTCACAGAGGCTCTAAAAGTCCGTGGCTTTCTGCCTGCTTGCCACAGGAGGCTCCTGCAAACATTTTCAATCCAAATCTTGTATTTGCAAGGCAAGATGGGTTGAGAAGGCGTGAAGGGCACTGTTCAGCAACAAACAGTGGTTAATACAGTGCTAGAAATGCACAAAGACAGCTCACCTCTCAAGGTTTATGCTGATCTGGACAACAGTTCTCACAAACCCACACTACAGGTGCTGAAATACGTACCACCTTATGAGAACATGATTAAGGAACGTCACTAAAATGATTCTCAGCAATACATTCTTCCATCACTGAAATTATGCTCATTTCACTGGGACATACTTCAATCTACACCTAAATTCTGGTTTCACAGAATGACAGAATGGTTTGGGTTGGAATGGACCTTTAAAGGTTATCTAGTTCCATCCCCACGGCCATGAGCAGGGACATGTTCCACTGAACCATGTTACTCAGAGCCCCATCCAGCCTGGTCTTGTCTTGGCATTGCTGCAAACAGAAGACAATGCATATTGCTGCAATCACAATTCCTCTGTATATACATGCAAAATGAAAACTGGTGTCACTTGCATCTAAACCCTCGCGCCTTCCACTTTGTGGTTCAGAATTGTATTTCTTCAATCACAATCATTATGTTTTGGGTGGACGTGGTTGTTAAAGTAATATGCAATTTAAGAAACGACACTGTAGCAAAGCAGCTTCCAACTAAAACAATTCACACTGCAGATAACAAAGATGCCCTTGCAGTCTATTTTTAGAAAAGAAGCAATACTGCTGAAACTGCCTTTAGTGGTGAATAGTTGTATTAAAAGGCACTCAGGTAGGTTGAGGGGATGGACAGCAAACGTTTTTAAAAAATGGGACAGCTTAAACTCTTCAATGTGCAGAAATGCAGACATATAGTATGAGTTTTTCCACAAGTCTTTTACCCTCCATTGTTCCTTGAAATAGTGTACAAGAAAATGTATCCAATATATTGCAGTAATATGACACCTTACACTGAACAGCACCTAAAACTCTTTCAGGCTACAAGCTGGCACTAAAATTTCCAGCATAGCAGTGTGCTCATTCCCACAAACTTCCTGCTTCCTGGTATCAATGATTTTACATCTGGAGTCTCAATTTCTTGTGCTTCAGTGCTCATGTATCTGACAGCAACTCTGTTTTGTCCTTAACGACTTGCCAAGTCTGCATAATACTCAGCAATGAATATGAAAATATGAATTAGATTTAACAGTATTAGGGATAGCCAGGAAATCATATTTCCTCTCACAAGTGATTTCCACTAACAGCCCAGCCTGTTCTGTACACATCCTGAGGTACCCACAGAAATTATACCCCTTCTATGCCATTGAACTACTTCTCATTCTGACACTATAATCACTCGGCTTCAGCTCATCCCGGCCACACAGCAGGAGGGCTAATTCAGCATTCCTGTGTAGTGTACTTCCAAATGAATGCCACAAAGTGACATGTTTAGCTGTTGCATCCCAAGCCAATTTCAAGTCACTGTGATCCCACTAAAGTGAGGAAAGGCACATGAACCCCCACCCCCAGTGATGACTGAACTGAAAAACACTGTGTCACAAAAGCTTCATGTTATTCTTCGATTGAATGACATTTTGTTTCCTCTTTTCTCTTAAAAAAAAAAAAAAATCCAGCATGATTTTCAGTGACACTGAGAAAAAGCATTGTATAATAGATTCTGTTAACTTTGGCATTTGCCAGTCTAAGATGTATTATCCAACCAGACAGAAATATTTCAGAACTAGCCATTACAGCTATTTAGCAGGTTAAATACAGGAAGAAAGTTCACCAGTCCGTAGTTTAACATACCTGGGCTGCTCTCAGGGTGGGCATAGTCTCTCTGTGAAGCGTAAGTACCAAGCTTGCTGTTAACGTGGGCATCTTGGCCGTGTCTCAAATCTCAAACTGCTACACTGCTCACCCATCCTTCCCCTCCCATGCCAACAGAAGCTAGCTGCATAAACCGTAAGAAATTTCTAACATTCTCCAGATCCAAGTCCCTGGACTGAACAATAATAGGACACCAGGACTCACAAAGCTATTTATTTTTTTGCCACTTAATCCAGACAGTCCCTGGGTCCTGACTTCTCATCTGTCAAATAGGGGTAAGTAATACCTTGTCAGTCTTTTTCACCTACTTACAGCTCCTCTTAAGGACAAATCATCTCACTTGATGGATGTTGCTGGTGCATGGCATCACCCAGCTCTGATCTTAACTGAGCACTCATTCTACACTTCTGTAAAAGGCCTATAAAGTAATAGCAATCTAGAAACATATTATCTGTCTTTCTTGCTAGAGAACCATTACCCAGAGTCCACCAAGCTATTACCACTAATTGTAGGTGTCAAGAAACTTGAGATCACTCAGAAGAGCTAAAATCTGAAAAAAAATTCTATAATTTATTGTACAGATGGTTTTCAAGGTATACAGAAACTGCAATGGCTAAACAGTGGATGAATAAAATGGATAGAGGAGTTGTGAAGTTACAAAAGTTTTGGAATATAAGCAGCTTGTGAAAGGAAATTAATGGAGGAAGGAAAGGAAGGAAAGGAAGGAAAGGAAGGAAAGGAAGGAAAGGAAGGAAAGGAAGGAAAGGAAGGAAAGGAAGGAAAGGAAGGAAAGGAAGGAAAGGAAGGAAAGGAAGGAAAGGAAGGAAAGGAAGGAAAGGAAGGAAAGGAAGGAAAGGACTCTAAGAACCCTCTTGGGTGTTGCATAATATTTTTATTGAGGCCATTTAAGGGGGAGCCTCTCACCTATAAATTAAGCAAATACACAGTGATGATCCCAGGATCCTGTCACATTAACAGTTCGAAGAATTAAACAAACAAACTCAGAGTCCAGCATATCACCTAAAAGGTACAGAATCTTTACTTATTTTAAAAGAGAGACTTCAACCATTTTTTCATGGGGTTAAATAAAATAAATATACTGGTTTCAAAGGACATATGCTTGTTTAAACCTGGAGTAACTTTCACTTCTTTGACAAGATAAATACGCTGCTTCCCTGGCTAAAAGTTGAAATTACTGACACAACCTGGAGTGTCACATTTTTAGGGGATCTAAGTGCAATTATTCTAACTGTTATTATTCTTCCTTGTAGCTGCTCTGTGCGCTTTTGATTGACGGCTGAATTAATAACAATTTGCATGTTAAATTCTTCATCACAGACTCAACTTTTCCTTCCCTAGCAAACAGAATTTATGTTTGCAAGGAGGCATCCTAGGGAGGATAAGAGCACCTCCAGGATTGCATTCCCCTTGGGATCTGTCCTCTTAGACCTTGCCCAATATTCAAATGGTTTATCCAACCCAAAAGATTGTTCATAGAGCTGACCAGGAGAAACAGTATCAATTTTACTGTGGCTGTTCATATTTCAAAATTATCACTTTGCTTCGGTTGTCTTTCTGAAAAAACTCTGATCTAGTTTTTCAGGGCCTTTTACCAGGGATCAGACAAGGAATAAATAGGTGCTCCTGCCTGTTGCAGACATTTAACAGCAGCAAATATGGGCCTCTCAGCCTAATTTTGAGCCATGAGCTCTGGCTCAATAAAATCACACAAGCAGGTTTGCTTATTCCACTCTTATTTGGTTTAAGATACCAGCATGCTCTCACACCAACACATGCACACCCATTCAAACCACCATTCTTTGTTAAAAGTACTAAGGCTGCCAAGCAGGTATTTAAAACGCTGGGAAGCATCAGCATTCACTTCCGTGGGTTCTACTGTGAACTCCTCCCCTCTCAGTGTTACATGGTCATTTATTAATTCTGCAGGACCCTGGCTTCAGCCAGCAGTGGAGAATGTTTCTGGAAACCTCCAGTGCTAGGTGCAGGTCCTCAATAAAGCAGGTGCTCCCTCTGACAACCTTCATCCTTACATAACTTTGAGGGGGGTGGTGGTTCAGAGTAAATGAGCAAGAGGAGAGGAAGCCAGAAAAACAGTTTCATTCATAAGGCCTGGGAAAATACACCTTAACCCACCTGCACTTCTGAGATGGAACTACTGATTATGAAATACCAGTTTTATGGAGACTAACTAAAAAGACAATGAAGAAATTTATTCTAAAATACTGTTTACATGTCACCAAAAAATGCTGATTCATAGGAAGAGTTCCTGTAGTCTATGACAGCAAGGTGGAATAGCTGATTTCAAGGCTTTCAACCACAATTTGGAAATTTTAGGCTCAAATCCTTATTGACCCTCATGCACACCTGGAACGTGGGCATTTAAATAGAAACCTGTAAACTGGTTTTGAACTGTGCCTTAAAGGATAAAGCACTGGTTCACTTCATTTAGTGCTGGTGCCTCTATCCACTTGCTTATCAAGAGATTCATCTGGAAGTGAGAGAGTGCTCTCAGTGACAGGTCACTCCTGCCTCTCAGACAACTACTTATACTACTTTGCCTTAAATTATTTGGATGAGGCCATCTTGTGGAAAGGGTATGAGGAAAACCACACAGGTGGACACGCCAAAAGAAGGAGCAAGCACAACTCTGCTCATCAGCAAAAGATTCAGGCCCCAGCTGCCAGGAGCACACCTGTACACCACCCAGTGATTTTTAAATGCAGAGCAAGCATCCATTCCTGGGAGCAGAGGAGGTATTTTATTCCAACTGCTACCTCTCACTATCACCAGGGTTGGTCTCTCTGATTCACAGCAACAATTTTAAATGTGGCTTTCTACCAGCTCAAAGAGAGCGGCTCAGTGCCTTAATGACACAGCAAGGGAGGCAACAGCTCTCTCTGGCACAAGGCACATTCGTGCTCTCACTGGTTTTTGTCTTTTAACAGGTCAAAGTCTTGTTTTCAGCCTATACTGGGGAGCGGGCTGAGAGGGAGGGTAAAAAACCTATTTAAAATGCTGGGATCTGATTTTTTTTTTCACCAGATAGTATATGCAGCTTAAGTAAACTGATTTTTTTTTTCTTCAAACGCATATAAACTTCTGAAATACAGTTTTATTTGCTTTAAGGCTCCAAATTAATTTATTATTTTTCCTTGTGACACAATTAGCTTTCAAAAAAAAATCATTATAACCCATAATCTCTTCTAGATGATGTGAAAATAACAAATATTTGTAAAATAAATTTTCTTGTGAAGTATACTTCACAAGAATTTCCCATCAAGAAATGAATAATTATGGGTCTGGAGCTGGTTTGAAGAGCATACAGTGAGTAAAACTTAAGATGGCAGACTGAGGAGAAAAAATATTGAATAGTTGCTCATTAATTAAAGACTATCCGGTTTCTATGCTGAAAGGAATGGAGGATGCTGTGCAAAAAATAGTTTGTGATCAGGTAATTAAAGCCCTTCCCACTGCACACACATTAGGGGGTCTAATTAAGTTTGCAGTGACATTTTCTATCCTTCAGGTTTTTAACTTCATAGCTTAATAATGTTCTTTTAACATTTCTTTTTCATATGCAATAGCTCTCTGCAATACCCAAACAAAACAGTTATACATTAAAATGTTACATATTAATGCATTTACTTTTGATCTTTCTTAAAAGAATTTCTCCGTCTTTATAACAAAGACATAAAATGAAATGTGTAGCACTTTCTTTCCTACCAGGAAATTCAATACCTCATTTTTTTTTCCCACAGACACTTTGAGCCCATAGATTATGCTGTGGGATGTCCATATTCATTTCACTCCAGCTTTGGAGTTATCAGCTAAAGAGATCTCAGTTGCACACGAAACAAAGTTGATGACACCTGTCCCACACATCTATAGACAGGTGGGATTACCACAGAAAACAGTCTTTTACAAAATTCTCTATCATCTACAGCACTCTCTGCTTTTCCCTATGAGCCTGGGCAAGCTGGGTAAAAACAGCGAAATCTCCAACCCCGTTTTGCTTCTTTCCTCATTCTTTTACAGAAGGGATTTAAAGCAAACACTGTAGTGTTAAGTGCAAAGTATGCAGATGCAGGAATCTTCCAGTGATACCACTGGCCTACCTTTGCTTCTTTATCCTAATAGAGAGGGAAGCTTTCCATACTAAACTTGAAAAGCATTCAGTCACAACCAGTTGTACCCTGAGAATCAATCAGATGGAACTTCCTGGGCAGAAACTGATGCAGAGGAAGTTCCACCTGAAAATCAGGAAGCATTTCTCTACTGTGCAGTGACCATGCACTGGAACAGGCTGCCCACACAGGGTGTGGAGGCTCCCTCACTGGATATACTCAGGAACTGTCTGGACACAATCCTGTGCCGTGTGCTCTGGGATGGCCCTGCTTGAGCAGGGAGGTTGGACCAGATGATCACTGTGGTCCCTTCCAGCCTGACCCATCCTGTGAAACATGACACAGACCTCGAAACAGAAGTATCACTTAGTGTTGAGCTGATGAACACCACCTTTCAGTAACGTACTTAAAATCTTTCCCTTTCCATGAGCTCTGCTTTTCTCCAGCAGCCAACAGGTGCAGAGCAGGTGCCTTTTCCTCTGCAGCATCTGGGGGTGCTGAGGATGCCTGGGGCTGAACTGCCCAGCCACACCCTCGGTGCCACTTGAGAAATACAGAGTATTATAACTAATACCCACACCCCTTCTCCACAGCCTCCATCCCTCCCCTAGGATTAACAGAACCAACCATACAGTATAAAGTACAGGTTATGTATATATTAAAGAGAGCAATGCTTATAAATTACTTCTTCTCTGCAGTGGACAGTTACAGCCAGCACATCATCTTATCAGTAAGATTTTTCTCCATCTAATTCTATTTGCTGTTCCTCAGTGAATATCAACAATAACTCATTTAGCTTTAATGACATTAAAAGTAGAGACTGTCCTTGAGATAGCATCTAATTTTTCTTTATGAAAGCCAACATAAATTCTATGTACGAGGTCTCTGACAGCCTGGTAATAGAGGTGTTGTTAAAGTGAGCTAAAAATACAAACCAAGATAAAAAAAAAAAGTATCTTTCAGAGGAATCATTAGAGAAATTGATGAGGTCTGTTTGCTTTCCTTGCAGTCTCTGAGGACATATTATGTATATAAAGCATGGAGCTAAGACTAAGTCTGTCACACAAAGATACTAGTTGAACAGATCTTGACCTTTCCTTCCATCTATGCAATAAAGATAAAGGTTATTACAGGAGTTCTGCAAGAGCCCCTTATTATAATTATCTCACACTTAATATGAGAGTTAGTAAAATTGTAGCCATTTTTTCTCCTCTAGGCATCCCCGTGCAGGGGGGAAAAAAAAGCATATACATATGGCCCCTGAAGTCCTAGATCAAAATGGAAATACTTAACCAGACTACTGTTGCCCAGGCAACTAGTTCTACTATTTCCTAACTTCCCAACTTTCTGCTTGGCTTTGTAGCCGTGCCATTTATATTTGTGTATAGTTGTGTATATTAATGCAATTATTAATAAATTTGTGAGCTTGATATGCACAGCTGAGTGTTCCCTACTGCTGGAATAACAAAATTAACAGTACATTCTGGGGCTTTGGGATCTGGGATTTGGCCCCTCTAATTTTCTCCCTGCATATCTCACAACATCCTTGTAGTCCTCCTGAGTTGCCTGACCCTTTTTCCAAATGGCATAAACTCTCTCCTTTTTAACCTGAGTTCCAGACAAAGAGAGAACAGGAGCAGAAGACAAAGAAGGTGTATCATAATAATCAAACCACAAAACTGATTAATGCAGTGTGGTGACAATACCAGAGACATTGCCACTGCCACTTGAATCGAGGAAATGCCAGTCTACACCTGCTCTGAAGAAAACAGCCCAGTCCTCGTCAAGGACATTCCTCCAGGTTGATTAAATATGGATGGAAATTTTATGTTCATATTCCAAGCAATGCAAACCTTCAATTGCTTCAAAATGGAAAAAAAAAAAGTATCTGCTGAGTGGAGAGTTTTGTGGGAGAGAGAGAACACCAAAGTTGCACATTTCTCAGGAGTAGCTACTACCAGAAGGGAAAATATAAAGGAGGCACACACCAGGCTGTGCTTAGAATTATATAAAATGATATCACTGATTTTGCTCAGCACTTTTATGTGTTTGAATTACACATGTAGCTCAGGAATATGAGGTCAGCATTGCAGTTTGTCCTGTGTAGCATTAATTTAAGGTAGTAAGAGGAAGAAAACTCGGTGTTCGTGGGACAATTTTCTTTCAACGCCTTCTTGTTCTGCCATCTCTAACTGCTCTCCTTAGGGGGAAAATAATACATTTGTGGAATTCTTTTCTAATATATTTTGTCAAGGACATTAACTGCATTCTTACTTTTACTGTCTATGGGAAAAAACCAAATCATCCTATTTACATAAAATGCTGATGTGAGACAAGGGCTGGTTTCTGGAGCAAATCAAAATCTTGTAGTATGCCAGAGGTGTATTTCACCATCGTAAATGTTATGCATGACTTTATAGTTTGCCACACACGCATCAGCCTGCAATAAGGAAAGGGCATCTTTGAAGTTACCAGTCATGACTGCTAATAGACACTTCTTACAGAAATCCCCACTGGAGTCTGAAAATGCAAATACAGATGCTCTGCTTGGACTGCAGAACAAATGAGCCTTCGAGGCAGCCCCACTGCCCTGGCCCTCCATTTGTGCCCACTCCTTTCCGAAGTGCCTGTGCCCCTCCAGGCCAATGAATCCAGATTTCCAGAGGCAACAAACATGCCGTGGAAGGTGTCAGGGAGGAAGATGATGTGCCTCATGCTGATATTTGGGCTAGGAAACGTCAGGGTGCAAGGGTAAATGTGCTTTACCATTTCTCCAAAGTCCTGAATTTAGGGTGGCTGAAAAACCTGGGAAATCTTAGTCCACATCCCTCTTAAAAAAGAATCAAATACATCAGTTTCTTTCATCATGAAGGCCTAACCTATTTTTAAGAACACTAATGGGAGTTTCCCTCCATTCCCCTAACAAAAAGCCAAGAGAAAAGAGAATTAGTCTTTGTGCATCTATCCAGCCAAACTGTGATTAGGCATGGAGTGGTACACAATGAGCAAATTATTCCACAAACAAACATTGAATTGTGTTTCTGTATTTGACTTCAGCTTTCTATAAGCCTTCACATAAGTCTTTTTTCTGTTTGCGCTCCAGTTTCTCGAAGTTTGGTTCCTGTTCGTCCATGACTGGGTAGTGACAGTAACAGTGTACTGAGCTTTAGAGGAACAACTCTTACACATCAGCTTAAAACAAAAGTATTTGTGTTACTGCAAATAATTGGATGGAAAGCCAGTATTCCTGAAAATGCAACACCATGCTTTTGAAAAAAATAATGCAGTGCACATCAAAGATAGAGTAGCTAATTATCTGGAATAAAGATTTGGTGTGCCACCAAGTCATCTCTGCAAAACATGACTTTCATAAATGTTATTTGGAGAAAGCTGGTAGGAAAGACCTTAGAAACAAGTTTCTAATGGGGAGTGAAAAAACTTGTACTTTCTGACTGTTGTTCTGGCTTGCTGACTCCTGTTCTGCCAAGAGACAGCAATTTTCTCCGAGTCTGCAAACACTAGCATTTTAATAGCCCAGATGAGTAGTAACCTTTGACAGGTTTGGGCAGATAAGGTGGAATTAATGTCAAGTTCTTTCTGAAGGGATTTATTTACCCTCTGTTTTGTCATGGATACTAAAAGGTCAGATCCAGCCCTGATCGTGAGCATCATTACATATCTCTTAATGCTTCCAGGCCACTTGGATCATGAAAACTAAGAAAAAAATCACAGCTAATGTGAATATTAATTTTGAGGGTATCTGATAGCTTCAGGAAGAGGAAACGTCCCTCTTGGACACCTGGCAAGAATACATTATAAACCTAGACTTACATGAATCCAGGCTAAAATTCAAGCAAACTTTGCGAAGTCATGCTGCAGTGATCACTTACACAGAAGAATATTAATTTGAAACTTGGTGATTAGCCAGCAGTGATGCAGGAAAGTTGAAGGTCATGATTTTGGCCAAAAAGAATAGAAAAAAACCAAAAAAAAAAAAAAAAAAAAAAAAAAAAGGCTCACAAATGAAAGATATGAAGACAAAGACTTTTATACTACTGGTAAATCTTGCCATGTTTATTTTCTAAAGTGAGTAATAAATAATTATTTGTAATTCTGGATTAATAATTTATTAAGAGCAAAGCAGGACTGCATGTTGAAAATTGATAAAGTATATTCATCAATATAATAATGAATTTAAGTGGCAGCACATAACCTCAGATCCTCTCAATTAAGTAGCCCTAGTATTTTGCCAGCCCAACAAATCTTCTTCATCTCCCCTTAATTTTCAGTTTAAAAAATAACACAGAAAGCCTTACCTACAATGTTTGCAGCCCAAAAACATAAATCTCACTAAACAACTCCATTAAAAAAGTTAAATAAAGCTTTTTTCTCAGTTCCAAAACTTGAACTGAATAAAACTTAATACCAAGTTACAACAAACTTTTAAAGATCTTGTCAGTATCCATGCACATAGGATCCTTTGGGGACATGTATTCTTATCAGCCAACACTGCACTGTCTAGTGTAGAACTCCCTCCTGCCTGCAAGTCCTACCTCTTTGGCCAGGATGTTAAGGAATTACTTTTCCCTGTCCAGCTGCCCAGGAGCCACTCTGGCAGTCACACTCTCACCACCTGAGCTGGGACCATGGCACATTCACAGCTGCACACCCAAAACTCACAGTCAGAGCAGGTTTTCCTGACGGCTTTTAAAATAATTTAATCTTGATGCAGTAACTAAATAACAAAATAACAGCTCAAGCTGGTGCCTCCGAGGACAGACTCTGAACAAAGGAACCTCTGGGCTTTTATGCCCTCACACGCTGTGGCAGGAAAGTCTGGGGTTGGCTCCTGCCCCCCAAAGTTCCACCTGCAGCTCCCACTACAGCTGCTCACTGAGATCCCTGCACTGGATGTGTTGCTCCACGAGAACACTTGTCAGTACCTCGCTGAAGGGAATTCAGAGGATGTTTCACTCCAGTACAAATGGTTTCCATGATGAGAACAGCTTAAAAAATTGGACACCACTGGTGCTAGTTCACAATAGTGACAAAGTCACCAGGTGACCCAACTGATACCGGAGCAACTAAACCCCAAGCTGAAGAAAGCAAATTCCGACTAACCCACGGCGTATTAGAACATGAATAGCATTATTCAGAATGTACTTTCAGAGGCCTTTAAAGTTTTGCCTGCTGTGTAGCAGGTCCAGAACTGCCTCCAACATTACCAGAAAATTGCAGCACACAAGGACTAATGAGCCCTGGAAAGAACCCTTGGGATCACAGCATGAAGTCCAAGGTCACCTATAGCCGACACAAATAAAAGCCGCACTTACGGCTTTCGTTTTGAGAACAGTAGTGGACCAGAATTTTCAGCTGTATCCTTAAGTCAAAGCAAAATGAAAAATCTCCTCTCTGGCTCTGTGATTATGCTCTCTAGCAAAATTATACAATGACTTTAGAGAACTAAGCTTGATGAAACTGACTTTTTTTTTTCTTGGTTTTTATTCCTGAAATCTTGAGTTCATGGTGTTTTTTACAGGAATGGTACCAAAGTATTCCCTTTGCTACTTCTCAGAGTAAGAAGGGAACTATATTTTTTGTATGCACTACATTAATGTTTAGTAGCTAAGTGGCAAAAAAATCTGTGCTGTAAAAGTTAATAAAAACACTAAAACAAATAGTATGTAAGGAAATTACATCCAGCAAAGCTGCTAGAAAGACTAAATAATATAAGCAGCAAAACTACACTGAAAAAAAAAATTAGAAAATAAAGGTAAAAGAAAGAGGGAGGGGGTCTATAGAAGGAACTCTACCAAGTCTCTGTAAGCAGGGAAGATGACTCATTGATCTAAATAAACACTGAAATGTGCTGATCTCCATGTAAAGCAAACACCTTCATCGGCATAACCTTCACTGTGCCCCACAACAGCACCTAATTTAACACTTGAAAATTTTCTAGCTTTGTCATATATAGTTTAGCTTTTTACTGAATGAGCAACCACAGCAGTACAGTACCTTGCCTCAAAGTATTCTACTCATCCCTCTAAAAAAAAAAATCAATATTTTATAAATACGGTTTTAATAGATTTATTACCTTCCTGTTCTACCTGCTATTTCACCCATATGCAAGTTGAGGGAATTTTTTGCTAGCTCAAGTGTTTTGCCCAGTGTCACTGACCATCTCACACCTTGGCATTCCACCGCGGCCCAAGAAATCTGTGTCTGCAGCAGATTTTTAAAGAAAAGGTCATGTCTACAACACTGAGTTAGCCCCCAAATGCACACTGATTAAGCAGCCTTTGCTACTCTCTTGCCCCTGAGTGTCAGCCCTGCTAATTAGTAAATTCCAGCCACTAAGCTCTCACACCTAACATGTTCTTCTCTTCTTTTTTTCTGGGAAGTGCAAGGCAAGGAGTGACAACTCATATTTGAGAAAAAAAAACAACAAGCAAACAAAAGAAATGCCTTTTGTTCCCTTACACTTCTAAAATGTTCTGATTTAACACCCACAAAGGAGGTACCTCTGAAGCCCCACAGAGGAAAAGGCCAAGTGACAGTTCAGGTTGGTCTGAGTGCCAAGTCGACTTGCACAAAGCAACTCTACAGTTCTGGAATGAGCTCTGGAATCCAAGACGTTGAAGGACACAGCTGCAGCTCCCTCAGTGTGTAGAGACTGACAGAGGCAACCATTTATGCCGCTTAACGAAACGTAGATGCATTTGCTCAGACAACAAGTGACTGAGAGGGTTTAACAAGCAGGATAATAGCTCAGGGTGTCATTTTGATCTAAAGACACAATTAAGGGGGATCAAGAAAAGGCTCAGGTTTAGAAGTGGCCTTGAATATCTGCAGCCTAATTAGGATTGATTTTGCCAATCATTGCTCAGAACATGACTCTTCTGTTTGCACTTGTTTCCAGTAAAACATGTCAGCTGCCTAGAAATCAGCACAGCTTCCACAGGCACTACCCACCTAGAAAAAGGTGTGGCTTCAAATCTGGCCTATGATGCTTAGGTACAAATCCTATGGGCTGCTATCTTTTAGCTTTAGATTACTCACGACAAGTGCAATCAATAAGGCTTGTTAGCCTGAGGCTCAGAAGGGCTGCAGCTGTTTTTTCATCTTAGCCTGTACATGTAATATGATAGGGCAGTGAGGGGGCACAGATGAAGTGGCTTGTTATTTATGACAATATCAATCAATGCACTCTATTGCTAAATGAATTAAGTAGCACTGCAATAACTGGCTTTTCTGCTGCAACTTTGGTTTTTAAAAATTGCACAGAAGAGTGATATTGATCTGCCTAAGTCTACTGCCATTTTATTTCAGTTCTTTTGCAGTGGAACAGAGTCCCTTCTACTGCTACCCAAAATTTATGTAACCATGAAACTGGATTCATCTAAAGACTCACAAAAGGATTTGCGCAGATTTAAGCCTTTGAAATTTAAAGCTGTGATTCTAAACCTCGCAGGAAAACATTTGGTTGACCCAGGAGATTGGACTCTGACCACTGGACGCAAAGGTTCCCCAATTTCCTGCAGCCCTGTTTCTCGGGATAGCAGTCAGATATTTTGCTGCTGCTTCTGCTAATGTTGTACCTCCTGGAGGTGGATCTACTAAACAGGCAGTGGTCTCCAATGCTAGCAGTGCCCCTGATGTCATTATAAATGGAAGTGGCTGGAAAAGAATAAAAGATAACAAGAAAAAGACACCTTGGGAATGGAACACCTGTGCTCATTTGGAAGTGAGGGATGTGGGTTCAGGTCTGCATTGCATCTGAAGGAAGCCTCACCATGGAGCCATCATTTCTCTCATTGTTTGCCACTAAGAGAAGAGTCATTTCATTCTGGCTCACTGGGCCAGAAGATCAGAAAGCCACAGGGAACCTGAATGTGTCTCTGGGCTACAGCCACTCACCTTCTCATGGGAAACCTCAGGCAATGAAGCATTTGGTGTTGATCAGCTGTGCTTTCACCCCTGAAGGAGGTCCAAGGCATACCAAGGCCTAGAAGAATGACCCAAGGTAGCAGGAAGTATTTGGCTGCACACAGATGAAAAAACTGTGGTTTGAGCAATATATATGCTGCAATTTCAGCTTGTAACCAGCTATTAAGAACGTGGAAAAATTTCAGAATAGTTGCCAAATCTGAATTACAGTGAAGCCATTTATATAACCACGTGCTTGAAAGCTAGCAGGTATAATTGGGCCAGGAAGGTAGTGATCAACATGTGATAAAGAGAGATGTCTAATTGCGTGATTTAAGACAAATTGATAACAGACAGGCCACGGCTCACTGTCTATGGCTGCTAGACATGTAGGACTGCCTGCACTGCTCCTTCATCTGTGACATTTTGTTTATCACTCTGCCTGCTGCTGCCCAGACAATTAAACCCTCTGGGACCATTTGATGCTGTATTAGGTTTTGTGCCTGAATGCGTAAGGGTCCCTAGAAGGCAGCAAGAGGATTCTAGTTACTTTGTAATGTTACAGACAAACAGCATCAAAATTGATGTTCAGCTTAACACGGAATTCTGTGGTAATATCCAGGAATTTGGCTGTGTACCTGGACATCCTTCAGTTACTCTTTAGCATGCCTCTTTCTTTTCACCTCAAAGCCAATGGCATTTTTAGTTTTGGTAGGGTCTTTTTTGTGGAGGGTAGAGGGCTTGGGACAAAGTATTTTCTGGCTCCAGAGCTATCAAAACCACAGTCTAGAATAAAATGGCTTCATAAGTAACAAGGGCTTTGGAGGCCATGAAATCAGATTATTTCCTTGAATGACAATATTAGGATGGAGACAACAAGGGAAAGGTGTTAGTGGGTGTGAAAGCAAACACAAAACCTGGATCCCCCTAATTCAATCTAATTTGACCACTGAACATCTAGCAGATGAAATGCAGATAAAATGCAGAAAAGGTATGTTTTGAAGTGTGAATCAGTTTATTTTTGATACCCACTGAGAGCATCTCCAAGGAGGAGACATAGATGGCTTCTGTGTGAGGGTTTATTTTGTTGTTGTTTTGTATTTGCTGCTTTTCTTAAACCTGGAAGAATAAACAACCACTGCAATCATTAATAAGTATTCTGTTAGTGTAGATCTGAGTTTGGTTTGGTGTATGCAGCTAAAGGAAATTTGCTTCCTTCCACTTCCCTTTTACAACCAACTGTATGAAGTAAAAGTCTGGACTAATTCCAAGGGACTAAACCAATTATGACAAATAGCTAAATTTGTGAATATGTAGAATCAACTGATCATTGCATAATTACTTATACTCCCAAGGCTATGGTAAAAATGTGGCAGCAGAATCATCGTTATTTTCGTCACAGTAATTATAAATCATCATCGTTGCATTCTTGCAGATATGGCTGGATGAATGCCACCTGAAACTCTGCCTTCCCTCTGTGTCTCAGATTTGCTTCTCCACTGTCCTATGAATTTAATTTATTTTTACACGCACACACAACTGCTCTGCATGTTTGCCAATTACTCTTCAAACCTGCCTTAAATATCTGTGAGTCTTTAATTTCATAAGAATATTCCTTGCAGATCACCATTTCTGTTAACCTTTATAGTGATGTATGCATAACCACATGCACATATTTCTCAGGCTGGAATAGCACGCATATTTTACAGGGCTATAACCAAATAATGTCCATGGACATAAACCAGTGTCCATAAACATCGATACCATTATAAGCCTTCAAATACTAAGGCTAAGCACTAAAAGCTGACCTCCAGCTCAGCAGAGGGGAAAGAAGCAGCAAAGTTAGGTGAAGGATAGTGTGAAGCCAAGGCCTTATTTCATGGCAATGTGCTGCTGCTGCTTTTTGTTTAAAAGTCAGACTGCAGATACGCATTTGCTTCTAATGACTCTGGCCATCCACAAAATGTAGGCAAGAAGAAAGCCCCTCAAGATCAACAAATTGGCAGAGAAACAGTTTTACAGGGAAGAGGAAAAAAAAAAAAAGAGAAAAAACAAGCTTCAGAGCAAATAAGAAAACTAAGTAAGTAACTTTCAAGTTCAGCAAGTACGTAATTGCAAAGCCCCTACTCTACAATATCTTATGTTGAGCACCTAATTGCAGGTGTGGGATGAAATCCTGGCACCACTGGAAGTTTTATTACAGAGTTATGTGGAATCAACATTTCAGATTTCCTCATTTCTAAATTGCTATGCTTCATGGCTCATTCTGTAAATGTAAATGCATGAGTTAAGTGCCCATATGTTTGCCGGATCACGGGCTAAAATCTTCATTCAGATGAGTAGTTACTTGTACCTGAATAACCTCACGGATTTTAGAAAACACTGTTAGAAGTCAGTTACTATTTGCTTTAAGTAGAGGTAACAGGAAGTGTCCTACTAAAAAGGAGGTATTAAGAAATTCCAAAACCTCTATAACTGCCTTTAGATGCTTTTCCACTTGATAATTTCCACTGAGAAATTAAACATACCTCTGAATTCTATAAATAAAGGCTATCTAGGTTAATCTCTGCTATCCTCCTCACTATAATAGATACTACTCCAGTTGGAGAAGCAACCAAAACAAAAGCAGTCTATTGTGGCCCAGTCTAGCGGGACAGAAAAGTAGTTAAGGGAAAAGGTAAAATGAGAGAAGAAAAAAAAGAAAAAAGAGGGGAAACAGCATTAAGGGATAAGGCATGAAGATGCCTTTTTAATTCCTGCAGTACTCAAAACTCCCCTTCTTCTATAAGGAAATTCAGACAACACATGCAGAAGCTACTAGACATGACTGCCATGGCCATCAGCTTCCAAAGAGTCAGTTTATTAAAGGGTGACTATCTTTCCCTTTCTTTGTGCATATTTTCATGAGTCCTATGGGTTCTGCATATAGCAGAGCACATCAGAATGCTTTCTCCTTGCTATTGTACCTATATCTGAGATTTCCTGCCAACAAGGAGTTGCTACCTGTAAATGTGTCAATCATGAACTACATCACTACTATACAAATCACAGCTACTTGAGATTTTTTAAATCCTTCTACAGGGACAGCCTTGGCTTTGGCTGACTGAACTTTGTTATGGTTTTTTGGGTGTAACTTGTTAATACTAAGTGCTCTCTACAGAAGTCAGCTGCACACTTCAGCTGTCTGCACTGATGTAATAAGAAACTTGGGTTCTAACTCTGGGATCTAACTCTGCTTAGACATTACAAAACTGTTCTCAACACTAAAACCAGGAGTTTTGATCTCCCTTCCAGAGGAAACAAAACCAAGAAAGGGCTGCACATTTCAGTGCACTAGCCTCAAACCTTCTTCAGCATAAATCATTCATGGGTTTGGTAGTGTGCTTGTGAATTTGTAACAAGAAATAAGCAGAAGTTTGAAAGTGTAAAGATATTAAAGAGTGCTTATAAAGGATCACATATTGGATGCCCATAAAAGCCTGAATACATACATCTGGAACACAAAAGCAAGGAAAACTACCCATTGTAAAGACACATAATGAACAAAGTGACAGATGCTTGAACAATGATTCCATTGCAAAACAATGCAGAAGCTATGACGTGGAAATCTTTGCTAAATTTCTAAAGAACAGTTTTTTTCCAGAGACTGCTTTATGGGAACAATACTGACGTGTGCCCTCTTCCTTGGAGACAAAGTCTTTTCCCTGAAGTACTGTGTGATGCAAGAAGGCAGCATCTGTAAGGTATCCTTCAAGAGGATGATTCTTGGTATCTGCTCTCCTGACTAAAATCTATCTCTATTAATTTACTGAGTAGTAGATCACAGAAGGCTTCTCAGGAGACATGTTTTCACTATTTTTCCTTTCCTTATCCTATTTAACATTTTTTAACTGAAGTCCAAATGAGAAAGCATCTGTTGAGCATATGGAATTTGCAAGTATTGCCATTAATGTATACTGCTAACATTAAGATTTTCCACCAGGCACACACATATTCTGACTGGCATACAAACACTTCTTGATCTGAAGGACTTGGCAAGGAGAGTGAGTAACTGTGGACCAGCCCTGCAGTGCAGCACGAGCATCTGCGCCCAGAGGAAAACAGTGGTTCGGGTCTAACACAGAGGAGGTAAAACACATTTCAGATGTTTAGAAAGTCCCCCTGTGTGAGCAAATTTACAACAGAAACACAAAACCGGGATCCAGAACACAGACTGCAGTTTTCTTCTGATACTACAAGTTAACTGCCCTGCAATCTTAAGAATATCAGTTTTCCCCCAAAGCACCCAGAGAAAAGATCTGAAAGCATCAGCCAAAATTGGCTATCATGCCAGTGCCAAAAGTGCACTCATTAGATTCACAGGGATTTATGGAAGGAGATTGAATAGAATTGCTACTCATTGCCAGAACTGCTTTAGTCTTTAAAACAATTCCCAAGGGAAAGCTGTAAAGTTCTTTTGGATCAGCTTTCCTAAATTAACTAGGAGAAGTTTGGATGCTTTCTTGATTTTCTATCAAGACAAAGACTCTCCTGAGGTGACCACGACATGGATTTTAAACTGCTAGGTCTAATTTCCAAATGGAAGTTATTGTAAATGAAATAATTATTTTTGCAAGCTGAACCTAAACTTGAAATACTTCAAGGCAAAGTCTTTCCATACAAATTCTGTGAAGTCTAGCAAACCTCAGCTCAAGACAGCAAGACTCTTCTCCAGAGAAGATCTGTCCATTCTTATCACTCATATGGGAGTCTGCATATTAACATAAAAATGTGACTCACATTTAGTGTTCTCTGAGCACAACAGTTGACCAGCTCTTATTTCAGCCAAATCTCATCTTTCCTTCAAGCTGTAAAGGTGTCTATATATGGAAACTTTCATTGTGTTTCCAGAATTGCATTTGTACCCTCAACTCAGTATAAGAATACTTATTCCCTGGAGGATAGAAGTTCTTCAAGTACTGCTATGCCAGGATTTACTCCCTATTTTGGTTTGCTAACAGTTTATTTCCATGTTTGATTACTAACTCCACAAATGTTAAATAACTCCTGTAGAACAGGTGTAGGCAACTCCCCAAAAGTGTCTGACACACATCAAAAACCTTCATTTAAGCTAAATTTCAAAGGAACATGGACAGGCTTATTTATTCCACAGATTAATTTTGTTCTTACTTTTTTGTACCTCAAGGGATCTTCTAAGGACTTCTATCCTTCCACATTCCCTGAGAAACAGCTTTGAGAATCAAAAGTACAATTGGTATAATAACCTTCAAGATTAATGATTATATAAGTGTTTTGGAAGTTCTCATGCACTAAAATTTGGAAGCCACTGAAAGAATGTAAAATACGCACTACACATCTGGAAAGGCAATCTATTAAAAGAGGTCTTTCATAATAATAAGAATAATAATAATTGAACTAATTTTTAGAAATATCAGCATTCTCACTAATTGTTCTTTCTTTTATAACTAGGGAAAAGATCTAATAAAATATATTAAATATTAATATTTTTTCTATATTAAGCATTAGAGGAACACTATTTCCAGACTTGGAATATCCCAGTACAGGCATGGGCAGTTAAAAAAAAAATAAATCTCATAAAACTCATTTCTCAATGACAATGAAAACAAATAATTTTAAAGCTCTTTACGCAAGGCAAAAAGTCCCATTTTCAGCCTCTGAAAAAATAAAATTGTATTAGCTGAAATCACTAGGGGTTTGGGAGGAACGAAGTCTACAAAGATCCTATTTCCAACACTGTGAAGATGATGTCACTATAGAATTTCTAAGTTTATATAAAAGCAAGAAAATATTACTTATCAGACAATTCTAACTGTGTTTTTGAATTTTTTAAAATATATAACAAGGTCACCTTAGCTTACACATCAGTTAAGAAGAAAAAGCAAAAAAGGCATTGGCACCTGTGTTCATTCAAGGAAGAACATTCCATTATCCTCATGATTCTGGGATCCCTGAGGGGAAAGGACCCCAGGGACAGCAAGAGGCTCCCAATGAGACCATAAAGGAGCAATGCAGCAGAAAATCAACACAACCAAAGGCACTTGCAGAACATGGGACCTTTGACAAATACCCAAGAAAATTAAAGTTTTAATAAATCAGGGTCCTCCCCATAAATCATCTGGACATATCTGTTTTTCCAACTCCTCAGTCTTGCATTGCTAGTATGCAAAGATCCAATCTTAGCGCTAAAGAAAAATTCTGTGAAAACAACACTTTTTAAGAAACTACCTCAGAAACCATTTTTAGGGGCCTCTCTGCAGCTGGTGGGTGTCTAACGGTAGGAAACACTGAGTACATTAACCCAAAGTGGAACACAAATCTGCTAACCAAGGAGAAAAGAAGAGGATGACCAGAAATGAAAGATCCGCAGTTTCTGCTGATGCTGACTGAAGATGTAATGAAACCAGTCTTTATTTCCATCTTAGATACTGAAGCTCTGGTCACTGACTACAACTTTCTACCTCTCCATCTGTGTCTCTCTCTCCCCCCATCTGCATTTCAAGTATCATGATTTCTTTCCTTTCTTGTCCTTCTAATCAGTTTACAAGTATGTCTTATCACTAAACCTGGTGTCTACATAACATCACACCCCTCTGCCAGTCCTGGAGGGGTTTGCAATGATTTTTCCATTGCTTGCCTCTCTTTCTCATGTACCATTTTCACTAGCCACAAGCAGTAGGTTTCTATTTCTCCACTCATGAG
The DNA here is from genome assembly GCA_026261815.1 of Monarcha castaneiventris obscurior. NCBI lineage: Eukaryota > Metazoa > Chordata > Aves > Passeriformes > Monarchidae > Monarcha > Monarcha castaneiventris. The sequence continues at coordinate 9,416,828 of JAMPIT010000467.1, forward strand.
CTTCTCACTACAGGATTAATCCAACATTTAGAAAGGGCTCAGAGCAAAATCAGTACAATCTTATTGTACTACTGAAGACCTGAACACTACAACTCAAACCAGTTTATTTATTTGGATTAATCTAATCTAATAGTGAATCAGTAGAAGTGAAGTGACACTTTTTAGCAGCAGGAAGATTTGTCTTATTTTACAGTACACGACAGTACAATAAATGTACTCTTGTTAGCTGGTTCCCCACAAAATAACTGGTTTTTCAGACAGCTAGAGCTACTCAGTTGTTCCAAAAACATACCAAAGAACTGCAAAGAAACTCACTGAGCTCTGTAAGCATATGGATTAAATAACTATTTGTTCCATATTTATTCAGAATTTGTAAAGGCACCTATTTAAGCCTCCACATGCCATAGAACACAATTTGCAAACAAGAATAACAAAACTTGGTCTACTGATATAAAAGAGTTGTTGGCTAAAATCCACTATCTAAGAGGAAAATCTCCTCTATTTTCCACATTAATCATCCTAGCATGCCACAAACAAAATTTTCTGTCCTAGTAGATGCCTGGAAGGGAAAACAACAGCTTTCTGGCTGTGGCAGACAAAACTGCTGGAGATGGTTGGAAGACACACATGTTTTGGGAGCAGACATCACCAAGCAGAGCCATGCCAAGCACTCTTCCCACTCCAGTCCATTAGGGCCAACACTATGGAATCACACACCATAGCTCCTAGCACAAAGCAGCAGAGAGACAAGATCATACAGAGGATCTGGGATGTGGGAATGAGAAATCAAAGAACATTTGTCAGTCTTCCAGCACTAAATGGTTACAGAAAAGATGCATTTCAGGCAATTCCCAAAGGCATAAGACTGGGAGGTCAGTAACAACAACACAAACTGTCAATAACCATGTTTCTTGCAATTTTTTCTGGGTCAGAGTGATTTGCTGCCAAACACCAAGCACAGAGAATTACTGAAGACATTGCTGATGGATAACATGTTCATATCAGCATTAAATTCTCTAGACTCCACCTTAATACCACTTTACAGTTAACCAACTATAAAATTCCATTGTAAGGTCACAGAATTCATACAAAATTCAGTTAGCTTAAGGCTAACTCCAGTATCTCAACAGTAAAGGGTAATTTGAAATCTAACTACATCCATTTTATTCAGACATAAATCCATACAGAGTGCACTTAACAAAAACAGATATACTGACACTTTGAATTATCCTCCCAACAGAAGAACTGCCCTGGTGATATCAGGAAAGACAGATTTCCTGAGAATGTACTCAGGAGACCACGTTTGCAGCCAGCTCAGCAAGCTAAACCAGAATTAGAAGCAAATTTGTAACATCCAAACAGCATCTCAGAATCAGGCAGTCTTAAATCTGAACAATCCTAATTACAACAAAGGGATAATGGCTGCCTCTTCAAAATCTGTAATAACACAGCAATGAAAACTTCTGGAAAACCTTGCTTCCCTGCAGCAAGACTGAATTACTTTCTTCATTCCTGCTTGAAAGTAGCAATTGGCTTTTTGTTTCTTCTTTTTCTTTTCTTAGAGCAAAGGTGATGGAAAAAGAAATAATCCATACATACTTACCACTTAACACCTATCTGGCTGGCAATAATTACTGTGCATAAAGGAGTTAAAATATATCTTAATACTAGTATAGCAAGAAGCATTGTAACAAGACAAGCAGGAACTCATTCTCTAACCCAAGCAAACAATGCAGGACTTCTCAGGGCTGCATGTAGAAATTTGCTCTGGTCTTACTTGGAGGGTATTAGGACTAGGAGCTAAAGATGTTTTAGAATAAATTAGCACAATTATAAATCTGACAAGAAGATTAATATTCTAACTATGTTCACAATAATTAACTCACCAAAACAGTTCCAGAGTCATTATCCAGCTAGGATGGAATGGGAAAGTTTACAGCACCCCTGTAGATTTATAAGCCAATTAAGGGTGACCCTCCTCTGGATTTCATTAGAAAAGCCTCTGGTTCAGCAAAAGCTCACACGTGCAAGTAAGAAGTTTCCTGATGAAAGGGAATGCAAGGGATCTTTATCACCTCTATTAAACACTTTTCCCGCTCGCCTGGAAATTACATATTCTTGGTTCATCCTCAGCCTCCTGTCAACTCTCCAGCCCTCACACGGCATCCTTGCACCTCCAAGGAGCACGACTGCCACAGGGACATTTCTCTGAGGGGGGAAGTCCTGCTTTATTCCTTGCATGACCAAGGTGTCATGGGCCAACGCTAGAGAAGCACTTCCTATTGTGTGATGCAGCTTTGGGGCTAGGGCTCACAGCCCCCCTCCCAGCCAGAGCCATCATCTGCCTTCCATGTGCAGTGCCCAGCAGATGTGTCAGAACGTCACCAACCACATCAGCTGCTAACAGGTGACCACCACTAACCAGCAGACTCCTGCTCAGTGTGCACTGTGTGTGCATGGGACTGCACAGAGTGTGAACTATCGCCTTGCTATCTATGCCGTTTTCCCTCTTCATTGCCTTTCTGCACAGATTCATTATTCTAATATAAAAGCCTTCTCTGCCACTCTCAGAGCAGTCTCCCTTTATCTCCAGTTCCACAACTTCCCCTTCTCCTTTCAAAACTTTGTATAAAGAACATCTCTTTTCTCCTTTTGTTGCATACATCTATGCCCGTTTCATCCCCTTTCCTTTGTGCCTTCCTGCATAATTGCATTTTCCAGCTTTGTAAAGTATTTTTCAATATAGATAGCATAAAAATTGCTATCTAAAATGAAATAGCATTGTATCACAGCCCACACTTTTTTCCCAGTAAAATACACAATTTGGACTGACTCAAGCTGTGATGTCTATGCAGGTAAAGCAAATTCTGAATTATTCAACACTTAAAAACACTGAAAAATCATTTACTTGTTACAAGCAATAAGATTTATGTTTTATGTCTCCCAATCAATAGCTAGTGTGTCCACACATAGCTGATTTATCCATATTGAAAATATAATTATAAGTCTAGTTTGCTCTGAACCACAGAGTCCTTTTGTAACAAGATTATTTAAATACAAATGGGGTTGGAAAATTGGTTTTAAATGGCTAATCTGTCTTGTCTTCAACTCCAGCTGCAGAATTTACTAACATCATAAACACAGGCTGAGTGAAAACTTAAGAGGTTTTCTGATTCTCCCCGCGATCTGTCTATGCAGTCCTCATTAACAGGGAAGTTTATGGAAGCTGTATGCAAGCCGGGAGAGGAGGATAATAAGCCTTGTAATCTCTATAAAGAGAAAGGGATTTTTACTGGTAGTATGTCATATATGCTGGTGTGCAAACATCTGTCTTATTGGAAGCCCCATAAAGAATTTATGTGCCCAGGTCTCTGATGCACTGCAGAACATCTCTGCCATAAGGGTGGACAAAACCTTTACCCACTGGAAACAACTCCTCAGAGGCACCATTTGCAATAGGGAGCATCAGACATTCATGGTATCATTAAGAAAAGTTTCATCTGGGCAGATTTACTTGGGGATTATTGAAGGCCCTGCTGCTTTCCTGCTGTTGCCACCAAATGTGGTCAATGGCCCCTGACATGCAGTGGGGAAAGGCTGGGCCAGTGCTTCCTCCTCCACGAGAGCACTGCTGTACTGCCAGCTGGGAATACACCATTGACTTTCTCTCTGGGTCATGCACGTGGGCTGGGAGAAAATGCACATCAAATCTGACTTGGGTTGACCAGAAATTAAGGATTGGTAAATTGCCACCTCACCCTGATATAGGAAACTACTGCCTTAAATCCTTCTTTGACAGACCATCCCCCCACCCCAAAAAAAAGAATGGGATAATACTGTGTTTGGCTGTTAATTTCCTTCATACCAGTGTAACTGGTAAGGAGGTCTGGTTTCAGTTTGTGCAGGAAACACAGACTTGATGTTTGATAAAATTAAGTTATAAAGACAATAGTCTTGATAACTGAGGGATGTTTTCATTCCTGCTGAGCAAAAAATGTCACTGAACCAAAGCCAGCACAGATACAGATTCCCAAGTCTGGAACTACCACACTTGTGACAGATTGGTACAGGGTACACTGCCACAGATTGTGACAGTGGAGGATACCCTGGGGTGCTGCTTTCCCAGCCCTGTGCAATGGTCCACTACACTGCCTTGCCTTAGGTCAAGGACAAGGGCTATTTCCTAGGGGTGTGCAATGTGGAACTTCCCTTACAGCTGTTCAACAGCCAGATGTTTAGGACAAGCTCCATGTTGTGCTTGTCCTCATTTCATCCAAGGGTCTAAAAAAACCTTTAACATTCAGCTGGACAGCACACTTCTATGTTTCTTCTTAGTTAGAAAAAACCCTAAGGAAAGGATAACTGCCAATAAAAGAGAAACACTGCATAATTTGAAATTATAATTCTATACATGCTTCTGAAAGTCTCTTCGGCTTTCCTCTTTGTGCTCTGAATGGCTCTATAGATCTAATTTAATTCAGTGAAGCAAATCCAAAAGTGCCAGGAAAAAAAAAATCAACTTTTTCTTTAGTTAGAACAAAAATTATACAGAAGGAATTCTTGATCTTCATTAATTCCATGGATAGACGTACCAGCTCCTAAGTGTTAATGAGACTTGCCAGTTTAGGTGGACTGAAGTGTCTAATGAAATGTCAAATGAGCCCACTTTGGATTTACATTATCAGATATTTCCACCATGAAGGTTTGGCGATGCATCCTAACAAACCATTCGAGCCCTCTGGGAACATGGAGCAAATGGTTCTTCTGGACTGGAATTATATTACTGGCTCACTTGGTCAGTGTGACTCCTAGAAACTAAGGTGAGGGGGAAATTATCCAAATCCTTTGTTTCCTTTTCCACACCCAAATTCTATTTCATTTTTCCTCAGTGATACAGAAAATTATCCTCTGTAGCCTATGGTGGTTTCCATTAGAAACATGTACAAAAATTATCTCTCCAGAAAACAAGCTTCCAGGTCTGCTCAGTCTTTGAAATGTGTCAGGATCTGCCCTGGATCAACTTCATGCCTGATCACTCTAGCAAAACAAGAGTCCAAGTTGCTCATAAATCCTAATTCACTGTTAAATGCCTGCTAGGCTTGTTCTTATTCTCATGTGCAATATTAGGTGCCAGATAAGAAACTCATAAATTGGATCCTTCGGGCATAAAGATTTGTTGTGGTAAATTCCATGTGTTGTTTTTTCAAGTTTCCTGTTAAGAAGAAAAATTTACAAAAGAAAATAGAAGTTCAAGTGCTTCCAGAAAGAAAAGGACTGGAAAGTTTGATATATAATAAAAAAATTAATTTGTCCTAATAGAAAAGTTTAACAAGCTACATAATATTTTCAGGCAAAGAAGCACTGACACCAAATCTGTAAAAAGATCTCAGTATGGATTTCAGATTCCCAGGGGTGGAAGTCAAGAGACAGATTAAATGATCACTATATTCAGTCCAAAATGAAATTCCACTGTTTTTAAATAAATAAGTATGTAAATAAATAAATAAATAAAAATATCGGAGCGAAGACAGCCTAACATAACATTTTAAGTGACAGGTGAAGCACTTGACAATTTTATGACCATCTTAGGACCAAAGTTGCTTGTCTAAGGGAAGAAGGATTTCATTAGCTTTCCCTAAATCAAACCATGATAAAACAAAGTGATGATACAATAGATTTTAGACCCACAGAAGCTCACCTCCCTGTACATGCATCTCCACCGCTACAACACACTCAGGGAAAAATTAAGTAGTCCTTATCCCCTCTTCCTGCTGCACCCTGAGTCTCATCATTCACAGTCATTATGTTCTGGAAGCAAAATCTGCTTTTGTGACAGCATTTAAACAAACTAATAACCAAAGAAAAATCATAAGTCTACTTGGTTACTCTTAACATGCTCCCCTTTATTTTCATGAAGAATCTGTTTCTTTTAACACTACGTGTTTTCACATTACCAGGGCTGTTGATCCACAGAGCTACGGAGCACAGCATAGAGAGAATCCTACAATTTTTTACCAATTCAGTAACAGTTACCATTCTCTGTACAAAAGGAAGGCTTGTAAACTTTTCCATCCACACCTGTGGTGCCACTGCTGCCCCATGCACTCCTACCAACAGCACCTGGCACGGCCACACGCTGAACTTGCAACACAGCAATGGCCAAGTCTGCATTAAAGTATCAGAAAAAGCCTCGATCACACTTTTAGTGTGTCTCCTAAATCATCCCACAGCCCATGCTGCAGCTCCATCCTTCTCCAGCTGAGGAGCAATTTACCACCCATCTTCCTCAGCATGATCTCTCATGTTCTGGCCAAACACGTATAAGACATAGAATTAATTTTCTTCTTTCCTGGAGAAAGCACGGAGGCCATTAGCCCCATTTACCCTGGTGTGCCTGAATCAAAGCCAACCAGGCACAGAAGCACACAGGTCATTTTAAGTGCCCTGATCATCCTCATAGGTTGAAAAACAATGTAGTCCTGAGGGCCTGAACTTGTATAACACAGTCAGTCAGTGACATAACCCATTTAGATCAAAACACCCCGTGGAGTCGCTCAGGTCCGCTCTCTCACCACTGCAGAACTCCTCTGACATAAAACCAAAGCTGCCTTCTCCAAATGCCAAAATGAGCCTGAAGCAGAGAGATCTAGGGCCAAAGGCCCTGCCAGTTCAGACCTACCCAGACGGTGTCGTCCTGTCTGTACTGTTTCCAGTTGCGGCCGGTGTCGCTGAACATCAGCGCGTAGCTGGTCACCCAGTCCGAGCTCCCGTACCGGCCCTGCGTGGCCACCGCCACGATCTCCACTCTGTCTCCCAGATCTACCTGGAGCCACTGCTGCTCGTTGGACTCCAGCGGGGACCAGCCACCAGCTCCTGAAAGATTGGATGAAGAGAATTTAGATGACAATAACAGCACGAAAAAATTATGCTTGATAAAGAGCCATTAAATTATTTCAGGTCATCACAGAGGACTCTACTTGAGCATGTGGCTGTTTTTTCAGATTTTACTATTAGGAAATATGCTACATGAGGTGTGCTTCCATGAGGTTATCTCCATTAACCTATAGCTCAAGAGGAATTCTGAATTTCTAAGACATTTAAGGAAATTTATACTTTTTCAGCTGTACAAACATCAATGAAGTTGGCACATCCTCAAAAAAAAAAAAAAAAAATCGTATCTATTCCCTCCTTGCAATTCTGGGAATGTGGACTTGTAACTTGCAGTTTGCTTTGATATTTTCCTTTTTGCTATGTTCTGAAAGAAATACTAAATGTTAGTTATCTTTATTTGAGCCCTATTAAGTATTTGAAAGAATGGTTTAATTACAGCTTGTAAAAGCATTTCAGATAATTCACTGTAAAGCTAGAAACCATTTGATTGAACAACTGAAAGGACTGCCTCCACACTGGAAAGTAGGCTGTCTCTGACATGAGCTTGTAATTCATGTTTGTCCTTTAAAAGTAAAGATTTGCACTACCCCTTGAATTCCTTTAGAGGCTGAACAAGCCTGTGGTAACACCAACCAAATGAAATGAACTGCAACCACTGCTTCCATTTCACCACTTTGCTCACTACAATAAATGGGAGCTGATGGTTAAAAGGCAAATAATTCCATACTAGAATGTATTATTTTATGGTTTCCTGCTTTCTTTTACACCCTAAAATTACAGGCTGCTTGTTTTCCTTTAACTTGTTTCTCCTTGCACACATTTATTCTCTGCATGCACCCCATGTTCAATTCAGCCTCACCAATAAGCAACCAGTGCAGCTATGAAGAACACAGAAACCATCAACCAAGTAGCCAAGACATCAAATTTTGAGGCTGCCACTGCTTCTGCAACCCAACACTTTTTTGTTCTGTCCTAGTTAATTAAGTTTAGATGAGCTCTCCGGTGCGACTACAGTGAACACAATTTCATTGGGAATAAAAGGCAGGAAACAGTAAAGCGTTAACAAATCTTCATGTAAACTAAAAGAATGTTTCCAAATAAGCATTTCCAAACAAAACGCACTACTAAACTTTGGTTATTAAGAGTGGATTTATCTTACTATTTTAATCTTATTAACTGATCTGTCTCAAAGTTGCTCCATGAAAAGTTCATTGAAGTGAATAGAGTTGAAAGATTAATAAATGTGGTTTCTATCAAAGAACTCAATTTCAGTAACTGCACTTTTAAAAATGTCTTGTGTTTCCTGGATTGCATTGTACTTTCCAACTCACAGCTGAAATCCCTTTGTCTAAGAATAGGTTTTAGAATTGTCACTATTTACAGTTTATTAATATAGGATTTATCTGAACTCCTGAAACAGAACCGTATCTATTCCATACCTGGAATTGAGTATTGTTCCTGCTCCCCTGGATGACTCAGCCTTCATTCCTCTACAAGAACCCTCCAGAGAAAATAGCTTGCAACCAAGCCAATGTATACTGCTTCTTAGTGCCATGATTTACCCTTTTCAATCACAACAGAAGTCTTCATCATCACTGATTATTTTACCTGCCTTAAATAGAATACTCTCTCCTATGAGCATGCCATGAAACACCTAATGAGAATACTAGGAATTTCATCACTGATTTCTTCTTATATTACTTCATAGCTCTTTTAACTCAATACCTATACAGCTTATATAAGACTATAACACTTTCTGTTAAAAAGTCCTAATAAGGTTACCTCTCACACCACCACTTTTATTTTGGTATTTTAAGTGCCATATAGAAAGTAAGTTGTCTGCCTTGAAGATACAAACTATATAACTATATTCAAAGACAACAAACTACAGATTTCTCCTACACACAACTGTAACTAGTGCGCACGGGAGCCAAGGGCAAACTTCTTTTGGATTGTAATATCCTAAAATAGACTCTGAACACAATAGTTGCTTTTTTTTTTTTTCCCAGTTTTATTCCAGGAACTGACATGATATAAAAATCTGCTTCAGAAGTTCTGGCAAAGTTGTTCCATTCATGACTCAAAAGAGCCGATTCTAGATGTTTTCAGCACATATTAAAAGAAGGCTGGCATTTTCATCTTTCCTTCATTCAACATAGAGAATGACAACTAGATGAAGGAAAACAATTTATAACAAAAATATTTGGTGAGTTTTCCATTAAAAAAAACACGGAAGCTTTGCTTTCTGTTGCAGTTTACACATAAATTCTTAAGCCAAGCCTGTTAGCACAGATGCTTCCCAGTAGTATGTCAAATATAACTAAATATCTAGTTTATGCTTTCTCCCTTCTGCTGCTAGAAGTGGCAGGAATGTGATATGCTTTCCACAAAAGTCTTTGGCTTTACTGTGCACTGCTATTTTCCAGCTTGAGCACAACTCCACAGGCTTATAATTTCAAAGTCAAACAAATGACATGCACTGAACAGAAATTTGGGAGATCTGTGCTGAGCTTGAGCTCTAAAATCATAGATTACATGGTGTCTCTGAACTGCATCTCTTTACATGAGCACATTTGTCTGCTGGGAATGTCACTCTTTAGATGTCAGATGTGGACACAGCACTGATACCTGCTCATAGCATCACCTCTCCAAAGCTGGCCTTGCAAGCAAGGTATCAGTTACAGGCCATGTCTACAGAACAGCAGCTGCTTCATGTATTTTTTCCTGTGGAGAAGAAAGCCCACCATGTTTCCCTCTCCCAAACCTTCCACCATTACCATTTCCACAGGTGGACAGTAATTCTACTGCTAGTAAGAATGGCAGCTAAAATCCCTGCAACAGCAAAGCTGCATCAACTGCATGACTGAGGGCAGAACAGAAGCTTTTCCCACTGGGCCTCTCTCACTTCTGCTAATAAAGCAAACACGTAGCTTCTTCTTGTCTTTGTGGTTATCCCAGATCCTCAACAAATACTCCTGTCAGTGCTAAATATCAATAAATGTTCTTTGTCCTCCACATTTACTCTGTTATACAGAGCAGGTGGCACGAGTGATACTGTCATTTTTTCCCAGCACAATCTGTGTCTGCACACTTCTTTTATGCACATCATTCCTGATAGTGTATCAAAAACCCATTCTATACTTTTTTTAGTATGTAGCAAAAAAGCACAACCAAAGCAGAGCAACTATTGAGAGTCATTTGCTCCTTTACCCACCAGTGATGCTTGCCCTGTGGACAGTTTGCCAGCACAGTCCCAAGAGAAAGGACAAGAAGGCTCTCACAGGCAAAAACACGGGCTACTGAAGACACAGTTTACAGGACATCAACTCCTTTGAACAGATACAAGCATAACCTGACATCCACTTTCTGCAATTGGGCACAAAGATACTGAAGAGGACCATACAACTTTTATTAAGTGTGGCATAAAGGCAAACCAGACAAAAATTTGGCTTTGATTATGCCCATCAGATCTGCCCATCCGTTTTAGGTAACTGGAAAGTATTAAGGTGTTAAGATGTCACATTGTCTCTCACACGAAAACAAGAGAGAAAGGATGCTCAGATTTCCCCTTTCTGGCATTGACAGGATTGTGCACATTGTGCTACACCATCATTCCTCACAGCTCACACAGTTCACTCACATCTTCTGTGGATCATTTCAAAGGAGGCATTCAACACGGTATGGGGAAAATGCCCCAGTGGAAAAACAGTACCACAGGAATCTGATATATTGTTCATATTCTCCATGGCAACAAATCATAATGTTAGAAATATGTGGAGAGCAAGGATCTGATGGTTTCTCAGCTGGAGACCTATATGATTCCAAGAAATATGATCAAATACTTTCGTTTCTTTTTCAGACTGTTTGTACATTTTGCCATAGTTGTTTCAAAAATTTCATTTAAGCCCAATGTTATGCAGTCAATGCTTTTTGATGTTCCCCAGGGCTGCTCAGGATGCCCATACTTATTTGTAATTCATTAATACAAAGCAAAGGGAATTATTATTTCCACCCTACTGCGCCTTACAAACAGCTCAAATGGCTTTATATTGCACTAAAAACTCCTGGACTTCCTGCTGCAACTAAGTGCTTCCCTGCTGCAGAATTTTACTTTAATGCCCAGATCAAACACTTCCTGGCCATAAAACAAATTCTTTGTGACATTATATATGTTTTATATTCTCATACATAATTGCCTATACTGACTACTCAGGCTGAGAGCTAATAAGAACTGAAAAATCTTAGGTGATACAGTCATGTTGTAGCAATTTTCCTATTATTTTTCATTATTTATTTACCATACACAAAAAAGCTGACAAATCCCTCTCATGGGCAAATAATATATTTCATACCTCAGAATCACATTTATCAGAATTATACTAGCTCTTTAGCATTACCAGTACAGATTTATCAGCATTTTAATTGAGCGCTTTCAGCTGTGCGCACAAAGCTTTACTCATGGGTGCTTTGTGTGTTTGTTTTTTAAACGGCACATTCCACTACTGCAGGCCCTTTTTATTAAACAACAGCCTTTTACTTACTGTTATCTATTACTGAATCCACTTGATGAATTAGAACTTTCTATTGATAAAGGACTGGGTCGTGCTTTAAAAATTCATCTTCACTTGTTGCATTCATGTTTACATTAACAAATATATTGATCTGGCTTTCTACCCAGAGGCTCTGTTCCTTGCAGCACTGTCTTATCAATTACAAGCAAAGCTAAGCCAGCTCATCAAAACATTCAACACTATCAGAAAGCCACAGCTCAGTCCTTGTTAGGAAATATTATTTCCTGTAAAGATATCTACTATTTGCATTCAAGTGACAGTCAAAGAAAGTTTCTACAGCTACCATCTACCACTGCTTGCTCCTCCAATCCAAGGTGAGGTACTGCTCTGGCAAGAGTAGACTTAGTTTTCTTCACAGTAGCTGGTATGGAGCTAATTGTGCTGGAAACAGTGTTGATAATACAGAGATGTTTCTGTTATTGCTTATACACAGGCCAAGGCCTTTTCTGCTCCTCACACCACACCACTGAAGAGGAGGCTGGGGGGAAGTAAAATTTGGGAGTGGACACAGCCAGGACAGCTGACCCCAACTGACCACAGGAATATCCCATCCCATGCAGCATCATGCTCAGCATTTGAAGCTGGGGGATGAAGGAGGAAGAAAAGGGGGATGTCCAGAGTGATGGCTTCCCAAGTACCCGTTAGCTGTGATGGAGTTCTGTTTTTCAGAGGTTGGCTGAATCCCTGCCTGCCCATGGGAAGTGGTGAATGAACTCCTGGTTATGCTTTGCTTGCACACGGGGCTTTGCTTTACCTATTAAGCTATCTTTGCCTCAACCCATGAGCTTCTCGCTTTTACTCTTCTGATTCTCTCCCCCATCCCACCAGGGGGAGTGAGTGGCTGTGTGGGGCTGGGCTGCTGGGGTTTGTCCATGGCATGTGGCCAACATGGGCCTCAAAGGGCTCCAGATAATTACAGATTTGATTGGAATGTGCTAGATTGAATTTACAGCTGTTACTGCTGCTTAGCTATTAATCAGCAGCTTCTGTGTTTGCCATGGGGCTTGCGTCCCTTACTGTTTATTAGAGTCTACTGCTCATTAGTAGCTACTTTTTGCTTTTGCTGCTTGCTGTACTGCTTATCATCTGACTCTGCTGGGCCTGGAAACATTCTGATAACAGCAGTGGCCACACTTCTGGGCTGGCAAATGTCCAGGGCATCTCTGCTGCTCCTGTGCTGCTGCACTGGGCAGGCTGCAACTCCAGCGTGAACTCAAGCCAGAGGAGCTGTGACCTGTGGACAAGTGCCTGGGGCAAAAGGACACCCCAGGTGTCTGTGGCTGTGAATAAGCCCATGCCAGAGCATGTGCATCTTGAAGTGCTGTGACCATGGTTACATCTGTACCACAGCTGGTACCTCTGAAGGGACTGTGGCCCAAAGGTAAGTTCACACCAGAGGAGGTACACCCTGAAGCACTTAAGGCTGTGCATGATGCTGTGCTGGAGTATGTCAAAGCATTTGGCTGTGGCCAAGCCCATGACACAGCAGGGACTGCAGCCATGGGGAAGGCAAGAGCAGGTTTACTTCCAAAAGGACTGTGGCTGTGGGTAAGGCCATGCTGGAGTGAGCAGCTGTGTGGGACTTCATTGTTGTTGGGGGTTAAGCCACAACAAGTCCCCGTATGAACCCTGCCAGCCCTATATCTGCACGTTCCTACAAAAGTCCATGCACCAGAAGAACTAAACAAGATAGAGTTTAGCTTCTAGGTCCCTGTGTTGGCCTCGGCTCATCAGTTATCACCTAAGTGTTCGAAACATGAAACCAAATTTGCTGAAACAACCCCCTTACTTAGGGCTCTGTTTCAATACTCGGTCTCCTGTTCCCATGACTAGTGCAAAAGACAGCATGGACCTTACCAATGTGACACTGGATTGCTGAAAAATGACATTATCTTACCCCATGACAAAACTGTAGGACAGGCCTATTTCAATTTCTGACCTTAAATTTAAACCACTGTCATAATTTCAGACATCATTAATAACTCTTTAAAACACAGTACAGCCAGAGCTTGACTTGCAACACTGATTTTGAACCTCTTCCTCTTTTCTGCAGATAAAATTAGCCATTAGAGCCATCTGCACAATCACATAAGCATATCCCTTACACCATCTCAGCCAGCAGCTGGAGACAAAGGCAGGGCAAACTCAAATATCATGCTCAATGTCTACAACTTCCTGTTGTTGAGGAGTTACCATATGACCTTTTACTTGCTGAGAAACTGGTTCTAGAGTTTAAATATGATATAGTAACTCCCATCTAACACTTCTTTAATGGCCTAGCAACTCCTTATCATTAGTTCCAAGCATATAAGAGAGAGCCCCTTACTGTCTTTTTATAGATTTATCAAATAGCCTTTGATTAAAACACACTTTAGAGATATTTAAGAATGAAAATTTTCATTTCTTTTCAATTAAAACCTTTTTTCTAGTAGTGTTCTTTCTAGTGTTTCCTAAAACGAAAATCATATATAATATGATAATACAGGCCTTTCCACTTTTAGAGGCTCTGCCTTGGAAATAAGATGGGAGCCAACAACCCAAATTTGCAACAGGATGTCAAATGATGCCCAAAATAGTACCAGAAAAGTTGGCAGTAAGTTTCATACTACTAGTTCCACGTTGTCTGTGAACTCACTACCTGGACCTCAAACATTCCTGATTGCAAATGTCTGAAAAGTTGCTTTTCACGTTCACTATTTCTGCAGAGTTGCATAATCACTAAATTCCACTGGAATTTTATATCTAGTTGCTATTATCTTTAACACCTACATTTTAGAACAGGGTCTCAAGCCTAATGACCTTTAAACTCTTAAAATATGGGAACTCATCAGAAGCAAAAAGACTACCTGAACTTCCTTAACGATGTCTCTACAAGAGAAATGGAGAGCTTCAAATTTAATAGAGGCTTTCTATAATAAAGGAGGAAATTGCTCCTACATAGCGCACTCTCAGGAGCATAAATTAATGGCTTTATTCAACTTGCCTCTGAATGCAGTGCATGCAAACAGCACAAAAAGTTATTCTGCATAAATGTGATTAAAATTAATAGTTTAGGCATTTCATACTGCAACCTTACCATCTCGCCTGTTGAGTTTTGCAAAGCTGGGACTGTGAGTACTGAAGAGTTCAGAGGAACTGGTAAGGGCAGCTGAAGGTAAGGGAGAGACCAATGCATCATCACAATTATCTAAAAAGGAGAACAAAAAACAAAAAATACAGAGGTCATCACATGAGCAACACATATGTCAACCTGGGCTATCTCCAGGTGGTGCTTTTTTCTACTTAGAGACTAGAGACAGAGCACACTTGTGCTTGAATTCACATGTGAGAACTGAAATTAACCCTCCAGAATGTCCCTGTCTGGTGGGACAGAAACCAGTAGGAGCTTAACAGACACTGAACGCTTGAACAACTGGAAAATGTTGTCCTTGCACTGAATGAGATTTGATAGTCTACCCTGCAGTTAAGGAGGGTAATGACTCTTGTTGCAAAAGCCACTGCAAGAGTACAGCAATGCCCTGGCAGACTTTAGAGAACACCCCAGGTGATGCTCAGCAGTTTTTCCCCAGAACAGGTATGTAATGTAGGAGTTACAACTTCATTTTTCTGTGGAAGCGACACACAGGGCCATGCCATGGGGGCTTTTGCAATGTGTAAAAGTGTGTTCCGTGCTTCACAAGTACCTCATGCTGCACTAACACCTCAAAACCTGAACATCTCCTTCATTTCTTCCCCAAGCTCACACAAACATGCAGGGCCAAATTAGTTGTATTCACTCACATGAGCAGCCTCTGTGTTTCTCCCCTCTTTCATTCACATCTGCTTCTGAGAACAGATGGGCTAGGCTAACACTCAATTGGAATTTTTGAGCCCATAATGTTTTAACAGCGATGGAATGAAATAAAGTAAATTTTCTCATTACTATGCTGTCACATAAACACTCAAGAACATAATGCAGGGCTTCAGTAGGGAGTAGTAATAATAATAATAATAATAATAATAATAATAATAATAATAATAATCTCCTCTCATTTTTAATTGAATCTCCCATGGAGCAAACATGGATATAATTACTGAAAAAGGCCTGCAGGTCATCAGGATCTGTTGGGGTTTAGGATTTTAGCCTGTTTTTTCTCTTAAAGAATTTTACCCATACTAGTTGCTAGGGGACAAACCACTGGATACTTAAAAGAAACAAAAGACCTGGCCACAGAGGCGGGGTGGGACTGGCCACCCTTTTGTCACCTGGGGGTTGGGACACCCGGGGCGGGGGGCTGCCTGGGTGCTCCAGGTTTAGTCTGGGAGCTGCCTCGCTTCGGTGTGGACGTCTCGGTCACCACTGCGGGTTTCTGCTTCTTTGGCTGTTTTGCTTTCTGCGGGCAAACCCCCGGGGTTCCTAAGCCTGCTCTTCTCCTTGTCCCGTCTGGAAACGGAGCTCCTGTGCTCTGCCGACTGAGAGACCTGCCGGGTTTCCCTGCCGCAGCTCCGCAGTTTGATACCTCTCACTGCCACCCGAGATCTGCGCTCGCCCCTGCCGTTCCAGCCTGCTGTTCCTGAGGATCCGGCCGGACGCCCAAGAGTTTTGTGAGGTTTTTCTCATACATCCCTTCCCGGGACCCCGCGCTGCCATTCCCGGTGCTCCCGAGCTCGCTGCGGAGCGCCCCCTGCAGCCGCGGGGGAACCATCGCACCCGCCCTGCTCAGCGGGAGGAGGAACTGCACCCAGGGGAAAGCGCCCGAGGCCGGCGCTGGGTTCGGGCTGCTGTTTGCTGTGACTGCCACAGCTATTGCTGTTTGTTTGTGTTGTTATACATATATATTTATTAGTAAAGAACTGTTATTCCTATCCCTTATATCTTTGCCTGAAAGCCCCTTATTTTCAGATTTATAATAATTCGGAGGGAAGGGGGTTGCATTTTCCATTTCAGGGGAGGCTCCTGCCTTTCTTGTCTGACACCTGTCTTTCAAACCGAGACAGGATCTCAGGCCACCACAGTGTTCTTGCATTCAGAGAGTAAATATGCAATTTACAAGGACTGGGGGGAAAGGAAGGGCTACAAAAGACAAAGAATAAAAGCAAAACTTGCTTTATAGTTATAAAAATTAATTGGGATTATTCCAAAACTGAGTGATACCTTTTCCATATTGAGACAGATTACAGCAAAATATTTCTCATGTCTTTGTAAAATGACTCTCTAAAACAACCCAGATACTTTTGCAATCAAAATCCAGCTCTATATGAAAGAAAATCAATGTGATCAATATAATTTATATCAGTGCATTGAATGATGGATCTCAAAAACAAAACTTCTATATAAAACTCTCTCCATCTCTTTGATCCCCAAGAGCAAAACGACCTAGAAAGACCTGCAAGATAGATAAATCAGGGACAAGTCTGCACTGAGGTTGCAGCCATGAGGATAATTAGCCAACAAAACAACATCATCCAGAGCAGACTCCCTATGACTTACACCCTCTGAATCTCAAAGGGAACTTCTGAAGTGTCTGTGGAGTGCTGGTCTCCAGGTACACCATGAGCTCAGGCCATAACTATTCTATTTGGACTTTAAAAAAACCCAAACAAAACAACTGTACATTGAGAGTCTTAAATTGACTGTCATTTGTTACCTGATCAGAGATTTAAACAAAGATCTCAAATGGTGAGTACATCAGGGCACTGAATTCACCCAAACTTCTGTATTCTATAAAACCAGCAGAGGGGTTGGGAACCCCTAAAGAGAAGGTCCAAAATCCTAGCAGACAGATCTATAGGACTATTCAGCAAGACTTAAAACATGAGGTTGGAAATAACTGAACACAGAGATTCCACTTTAAACAGTGTCTAGTCTGCTGGCTCCCTTCAGTTCCCTGTGGCTGCTCCTGGGCCATGAGAGAACTCAGCACATCAATCAGTCTGTGATCCAGTTGTCCATCACTGCTCCCCAAAGGCAGGATTGGATACCTACGGGACACCAAGTGTCTCAGCATCTCAGCAAGAGGAAACCATTTCAGAGCAACACATTTAAGGTTTTCCCTGGGATTTCTAGAGGCTCCAACCTGAGAAGTGGCAATTAGCTCCTGTAACCATGAGATGCTTTGTCTGCATTTCCATATCCTTTGCTTCTGTCCCAATGCACATTCATCTGTATCTCTGCTGCTACAGCACTGAAACATCATTTCCACACTAAATTCTGAAATCCTTATTTGGCTTTCTTCTAAAAAAGAAAGGGAAAAAAAAAGAAAAAGAAAGAAAAAAAACAGCCAAACAACAGCTAGGAAACCTTCCCTGAATTAATAACTATAAAAACATGTAAGTGTAAGGCTTGAGGATTTAGGACAGCATTAAAAAATTGATGATAGTTCTGAGGGTACCAGGACTAATACAGTCCAACTTTCAACAGATAAGAGAGTAGTGATTGATTGACTCAGAGTGCAAGCAGGAATTTCCTCCAAGTGAAGATTATTTTTGAATGGATCCTCTGACAAGATGCAAGGTCACTCTTCTGCCCTTCTCTCAGTCAAAAGTAACTTCGCAATGCTGGAGGTTGCACCAACAGCTCCACATGCAGAGACCTTCAGTGCAGGACATGGCACAGTTTGCACATGCCAAATGAAATCGCAGAGTACAGTAAAGTGCTTGGGATGCACCAGTCCACTTGTACATGCACAGCAATTCAAATAATTTGCGCACCAGCTCTGATACTTCCCCGTCAGAGACCCAACTCAGATTGGTACAGATTTGAGACTGGTATCTCTTTGTAAAGCTTCGCTGAAATAGAGTACAGAGTTCAAAAAGGTGGGATGTGCACATACAGTGAGGGTCATTCCACTGGCCCTGCTTCCATAAGAAGGCAATATTGAAAAGCAAACAAACTAACCACCAAACACACACCTCTCAAGATTAAAAAACTCTCCAAGAAAGGATGTTATTATCATGTCTCCTTTTGTGATGGATGCGGACAAGAAAGAGATGAGAAATTTTGTGCTTATAGAAGACTAGAGAAGATCCATGGTAAAACCAAAAGCAAAGTCAGCGTATCCTGATTCCCACCACATAATCCCAGCACACACATTTCCAGAGACTTCATACCCCCCACCTGATGTGACAGAAAAAAAGAAACAACATTATTTCAGGTGCTCTCACATTTACAGCTCCTTCCTATAGTTCCTGACCTATCACTCCATTTGCTTTGGAAGTTTGCCTGTCAGAACAGGAATTTTGCTTCTTGGAGTTAACTGCATTATACGCCTATTAAAAACATTGGTTTTAACAATGCATAATTCAACATCATAGAACCATTTAAAACATCTGGACACTCACAAAAGAACATTTACTAGCCAGTTGTTCAGTTGTTTTCTCCTGCGTTTTCCTTGACAAGATAATTAGCAAAGAAATCATGAAAAAGAGGGTCTAACTGTACCTATGAGCCAACTTTTTTATGCAAACCACACAACAATACAGATGTTGACTTGCATTTGAGAAAAGGTTGCTGACCTTGAATATGCCAACTTCTGAAAAACAAGCAATTACTGACAGCATTTCCAGTGTCATGAGTATTACTAGAACTTCCATAAGCAATCTTGTTTCTGGAATTAAGAAAAATATTTACCTATATCAACGTGAACTTTCTGGGTTCTACTCACTAATGATTTTTAGAAAATAATTATAAAATTAATTTTAAAAAAGAAGAAATTAATCTATTATCTTTTAATTTTCATACTATGAGGTTATTTTCTTGATTGGTTTTGATTCTTTTCTTGTAGCTTTACTTACCCTCCAAATAAAAACAAGGAAATATTTTCTCCCTCTTTGCCCATGTATTTTAATTTTTTTTCAGAATGCTTTGGACAATCCCACAAACATAATTGTTATCTGTTCAAAAGCATTCAAGTGAAATTTAGACATTAACTCTTAGGCTTCTTTAAAACATGACAGATAATAGCAGCTTTAGCTAATAGTACACAAAATGGAATTTCAGAGAAGGCCTTTTGCCCAAATACCTGATTAAGCTCTCTATGTTGTGAAGGCCTTCAGCATCTGTGACATGCATGAAAAAATAACTGAAAAATATGTATTCAAGTCCTAGAGAGAAAGTATTTCAAATGCTCCCAAAGAACAGCAGGTTTCTTGAATACAGCTAACATTATTACCCAAACAGAGTTTGCACAGAAATCAGAGATTCAGGCTAACTTTACTAATTCTTCCAGAACACATTTCACAGTGGTGTCAGTAGGCATGGCATGATCCAGTTTATAACCTTTTTCAATGTTGAGACAGCCTTCATCAGCAGCAATTGGGACAAATTTAGAAGATTTCTGATCAGGGGACACTGAAGATACTTAAAAAATCACAAACTCCAGAAACCCATCATGTCATGCCAATGTTTCTTAGAGCAGGTCCTTTGAAGAGGATCAATCCCTAGAACACAGGCAGGGTCGTTAGCAGCCACAACTAAGATGTGTTAACAAACCTGTCCTGCTCCTTTTTCCCTGGTTCACCTGAAGAGTCAGGGGGACAAAACACATCGATTTCCACTTGTGAAGGCCATCCAGAAAGGTCACTAACATTTCCTGAACAAATGCTTTGATAAAGAGGACACCATCTGTGAGAGATCTCCAGTCCCTGGGCTCCACAGATTTTCCAAACATCAGCCTCTAACTGCTTTTGGTAGTGTTGTACCCTCACCAGGACAAATGTGCAGAAAATACTTCACTGTAAAGTTTGCAATTTTTTTTTCTGTGGTCGCACATGGTTCATTAAGATCTCCTATCATTATAATAAGTAATTACTTATACTGGTACTCACACCAACAATCTCATATCACCATCAATGCAAAGTATTTGACAAGCCACAGTAAGACTGAGTTCTCTGCTGCACCTACTCTATCAGCAACCATATGCATCACAAAATAATTATAAATACCATGACAGAAGCACTCAGAGTAGGAACTGGTGGGACTGGTGTCGCCCAACAATGCAACTGAGGGAAGGGTGGGGGACAGGACATGGCATGCAAACTATTAACAGAGCCAAAATTGCATCCTCTCTGCAAAATACAAAAATTGAAGATGAAAAAGGAGAGAATTATAACCCAGAGACTGGTGTGGCTAGGTCCCACGATGGAGTCAAAAAGACAAATTCAGAAGAGGGTAATTCCCATGCCTCCTGCTCTACCCCGCGGTAATGAAAACACTTTAAGGGAAGGAGCCTCCTGTAGGTGTTTTACTTCAAGAACACAGGGCCTGGCACATCACCAAAGAGCTCCTGGAACAGACCTTGCTCATACATTTCTGCTGAAGCAGATATAAGAGGCGCAGTGAGGGCTGGAGTGCTTGTGACCAGCTGTGCAAACCCCTGCCTGAACCACAGCCCCTGAACTTTAAAGGGAGTTTAACAAGGGTTCACAGAACCACAGACCTTTTGCACACTAATAACTATTTAAATACAGATATGTTCATTTTATAGTAAACATGAAGGAGGTTTCAGGGTAAACCAGAGGCCTTGTAACTTAGTCTTAGAGGCCTCACTCAGAAATTAAAGGTATATTATTTCAGCGAGACTTTTGTTGCCAAGATGTAATTTTATTCATTATTAAAATACCAGCAGAGTTACAGATGGTACTGAAGTTAAATTGTGTGCATCATTTTGATTGCAATTGTAAATTGTCTCCATACTGGGATTTGAAGTTGAAAAGATTCACTGGTATTTATAGGCTAGATAAAATTCCTCTAAGCATTACCCACTTAATGGCATACTTTGTTTTAAAGACTTAAACCATGCGTTTTGTACCGCGTCTCTTAACAGTCCTCAGGAGTGACCACTGATGCCTTTCACTTCATCTGTTTTTCTCCTGCCTTCTGTAGCTACAAGTGTCCTTTGAAAAGTCAAAAAACATATCCTCGGACTTACTGTGGAAATTAACCTTCACCGTTATAGCCCAATGAGAGAAATGTGCATGGGAGAAGGAGGAGATTCTGTGAGGGGTAAAAAAATACAGACACGAAAGACAGAAAGTGCAGTAACACGGAGTATGGCTACAGATTTGGAAGAGATTGCGAGATTATTTCCGTATCAACAGTGCCCACAAAAAGCATCTCATGGGAATTTCCACCTACTAGGTTCTACTACCAATTTAACGACCTTCGTAAATGATGCTTGACAACACGACGAGAAAAAATAAAATAAGCCCCAAACAACCTGTTTTTCTGTAAAAAGAAATTCCTACTTTTTTCCATTTTTTTTTTTTTCCTAGAGACTGGCTACACGTACATGCACAGCTGTGAACTCCATCTGTTAACTGAAATGCATGGCATATTTTTCAAGATATAAGACACTAGAGAATGTACTTAACAACACAACGTTCCTTTTTCTTTTCTCGCTATACTGCAAATAAATGTCAATAGTTAAGCTAATCATGAGCTCTTCCTAAGCAACTGTAAATTACATAAGTGTTCTTTCATATGCCTGTAAAGACATAAAACTATTACTCGACCAGTGCATTTATAGAGTATCTTTTATGATACAGTGTGCACATACAACCTTCTCTCACAAAAAGTGGTCAAATCTGATTTTGAGTGGCTCAAGGGGCTCTCATAAAACTGATTCAATACTGGGTCTTATTTTTTACTGAAACAAGCATGTCTGCCATGTAACTCCTACTCACAATAATGAAGTAGAATTGCATTTGAGGAAGAGAGCAACCACAGGACACTTAGGCTCAAAATATGAATTTCAAATAACCATCAGTGCAGTTCCAGTAAACTAATATGCAGAAGCAATTCTTGTTTTGAGAAGGTGAAAGAACATCAGACTAAGCCAATTACCAACAAAATATAGTTAAAGAACAATGATCTGAAGTTAAAGGAAGAAGTGTTCTCAGGTTTCAGCTCTGTCATAGTCTATGTCATTTAGGTGAGTCATAATGTCTGCAGCTACAAAATGAAGGTACCATCACTTTATCTTACACTACACGCTTTTCATTAGATCAGAGGCTCTTTGTCAGACAGGAATGAGCTGTTGTCAATGAACAGCAAATCCATCAAAGAAATCCATTTTTGATACTCAGAAATTACTGAAACCACTCTATATGGAACACCAAAAAGGACCGCAACAAAAGGATGTGGTGACTCAGCCTTTCAACATTTATATTTCAATGAACAACTTGCAAAAACATATTATTGTCCAAAGCTGTGATTTACTCTTGGCAGATGTAACAGCTGCCAGAGATACTTACTACTTTCTTCTCAGAATATAATCCTTCCCGCGCCTATTTGCCTCTCCTTTCCACATTTCTGAGATCCTGTTAATGTAAGAGTGCTTTGATCTTTGACCTGACAGCAGAAACCTACAAAGCTGACACAACAGATGCAGCAGGTTTTATACCTGAAGTCTGCCCTTTTGACATTTAACACACTTTAGGGAAGAAACAGTATAAATCCCCTCACACCATGGTAGGGAAATGTATCCTGAGATTACCTTTCTGTACAGGAAAACACAGGCAAGTGACTTTGATGGCACAGGGCAGTTTTTGCTACATTATAAAACAAAAAAAATCTAAGAACATGGACGCCCTTTTCTCTGGCCACACAGCATCACATCATCACAAGCACTCCTTTTATCTTGGCCTAGATGAGACATGTAACTCATGCATTTCAAACAAAGTTTGAAAGTTTATATATGCCAAAGATCAAGACTGTCTTTTAACATTTCAGAAGTGTTAGCAGCACTCACAGAAACAGAAACTTGATGCCTTTCAAAAGCATCAGACTTTGGTACAAGCATGCTCTGTTCACCAGAGGCCATCACCGAAGAAGTTCAGGGCTCCATCAATTAAGCCATGGATTCTAAAAAACTGAACAGCATTTGCCTTAAGACACCACAATACAATAAAAACAACACTGAATTTGCAGGGAAAAAAAATGTTAATGTATGTGCACCCATTAGCAAGGCTGCCGGGATCATTATTAGAAAAACACAGGAATGATCAGAGCCAGCTGGACTGAGTTCTATAGACATTCACCAATGGAAAATTAAAATGCAGAGGGGGTACGGCAGATTTTCTGCTGATGTTACTCAGTGTTAAAATTGTTCAGGAATTCATTGGTGAAGCAGTTTTTCTAAGTTTTCCAAATACAATTTTTTAAATGGAATGTAAATACCTGTTTCACTGAGAATAAGGTTTATTGAGGAAAAACCCAAACAAACAAGCAGGAGAGAAATAATGAAAAATTCTGCACAAAAGCAGCAGCACATAGGTTATTATGATGACTAGAATCTGAAAACCAGTTTGGGAAACACAAGTGCTTTATTTGCAGGTGGAAGAAAATGACCATTTCAGATAACTAACATCACTAATAAAAAAAAAATCCATTTTCTAGTCAAATTTGGAAAAAGAATAGTTTCAATTATGTAAGCAGAGCCATTACATCTTCTACTGCTTAATATTTAGCCAAATGAAACAGAAACATAGTTCTGACTACTTAGAATCACAGAACAGAATCACAGAATTATTAAGGCTTAAAAAAACCTCCAAGAGCATGGAGTCAAAACGTTTAACTGAACTTTACCACATCAACTAAGCCAGAGCAGTGCCATGTCCAGTCATTTCTTGAACACTTCCAGGGATGGTGACTCCACCACCTGGGCAGGCCAGTGCTTAACCACCCTGACAGTAAAGAAATTCCTCCCGATGGCCAACCTAAACCTCCCCTGGCACAGCCCGAGGTCATTTCCTCTTGTCTTGTTACTGGTTTCCTGGGAGGAGAGGCTGACCCCCACCTGGCTGCAACCCCCTTTCAGGTAGCTGTAGTTAGTGATAAGGTCTCCCCCAAATCTTCTTTTCTCCAGGCTTTTCTCCCACCTCTCCAAACTGATGAATCTTTCATACAGATGGACATTTATGCCATTCCCCACACCTTGAGTCACCTTCAGATTTAGCGTGCTTGTGGCAGCACTGCTGCAAACTTCAGTGGAGCATCTCAACACCAACTGCTTATCACCATCACACCTGTGACCATGAACACCTAAGATCAGACACGTAAGTGAAGACTCTGCTGCCTTTGTGGAGATGCACAGTGTTAGCTGGGATACCTTAGAGAAGAAAAACAAGAATGCTGTTACCATGATAGCCTTCCTTCTGGAGAGTCATACAATTTTCATTAATTCAGGGGTGAATGCAAGAAGGAAAGTTAAGGAAGAATCAGCCCTTTATAATTCTTGTCTTGTCCTGCTTCCCCAGCACAGCACCATGGTTCACATACTCCCAGTTTCTTTGAAGTCATATGGTTTACCCCCACCTTGGAGCAAGACCCAGGAGTATCAGCATCAGTGGGATGCCTCATTCTCATTTTCTCCCTTTTTAACCCAACCACTACTTCAGAAGAGCAATGAGGCTGGACAACATCCATCATGTGGAAAACTCAATCAGGCCTCAGCTTTTACCTTCTCAAAGAAGATTTTTCTGCTAGGGTTGCAATGGACCTCTATAGAAAAGGGCTCATTTATACACGTAGACCTTGCAAAGACTTTCAGACAATGCCATAACTTTGTCTGGTAAGGTTATATTGTGCACATCTAAATTTAGAGCTGCTATCTGTAAGTAAACAACAGAGGCAGATTGTGGAATGCTGATGAATTTCACAGGCATGCCCAGCTAACAATGCACAGCAATTTAAAAGCCATCAATAACCCAGAGGTTGTCCCCTGAATTTTCAAATCAATCATGATAAAATGAATTCAATTTTTATTTTCCCTTTGAATCTTTGGTGAACTCATGGATAAAACGGATTAAAGGGGAAAGAATACACAGCATGGGATTCACTAAATGTGTTCTGTTTGGAGTGGCTCACTATATGTTTTCAGTTTGGAAGAGAGTATCTTCAAATTCTGTAACATGCAGGATGGCACACTGAAAACCAATTATAACTCTGAGAATTTCAGTGCATCCCATAAGGCTGAGAGAATGTTCAATTTGCAGGCTGTGAGCAAGGATTAACAGAGATGAAGGTGGCGGTAAGTGCCCATGTACCATTGCATTTAAATGTAATGTCATTTCAAGGGATGATAAGTAATCATTTCATGTCTCAATAACCTCCAACAAAAATGCCTTATTTAGCCCCGAAACACCAATTTTTAAGACTCTTCTATGCAAGTTAATGGTTTAGATAAGGGACAGGATTGAAAAAAGTTCAAAATTCCCATTCTGAGGCAAGGTGAATGCAGCTTTGATGTCAGTTTAAAGATGAAAATTTTCTTCCAGGCATTTCTTAGGGCAATGTGTTCTCTCCTCATCAGTCACAGTGGCATTTTTAGTGCCACAGGAGAAAAGAAACATACAGATCTCTTAGATTTAACATGATAGCAAATAAGCAAGACAGTTTATACACAAACTTTTCTAACTACCTGTGATTATTTTGAGAACCAATACTTGAGACTATATTTATGCTACAGTCTTCATTAGAAACTTATGCATCTTCAGGCTCTAATCCCATGCTCTGAACAAGACTCATGGCCCTGCATGACCACAAGTCCTCAGACTTTACATCACTGTAATTCTGGCCCATAACCCAGACCCACTTCAGCATCTCTGTCACTGTATTTTCTTTGAAGTGGAAGGTATTTCCTAACCCTCCTCAAAACATAGCTGCTAATTATCATGATAACTTGAACCCATCTAGTGTTTTCTGCATTTTCAGAGACAGATAGACAGTAACTACTGGATTTCACACACAAAAATGGAGGTGGAGGAGAAGACTCTCATATCCTGTGTGAATACAGAAAAGAAAGGGAAAGGACACAATCAGAACAAGTAGGACCTTGAATAACCAGGGTTATGCAAAACTTTTTTTGCAACAAGTTCACTTACATTAATAACAGAATTAATAAATAACAGCTATAAAATACACTAAGGATTGCAGTGCAGTATTTCTTTCACATGGGATTGAACAAAACCAGGCATGCTTCATTTTAAAAAACACAGTGAAAATTCAAGCAACTAAAAAAACCAGAAAGGCGAAATTCAACAAGATGGCAGTTTTGATTTAAAGTATTGATTAATGCATCAGTTTGAATGCCAGCAGAACTCTAGCAGTCAGCTACCTTTTATTTTGTCTAAAGAGGCCATTTTTCATCCAACAAGGAAAAAGGTTCACTTTCTATCAGTAGCCCTCCTTCTGAGGAACTTTGCAAACAAGAAACCAAAAAAGTATCAATTAAAGAAAAAAATCACACCGACCAAACTTCTGTGTTTCATTGTCCCCTGTCACAAACAAACCTGAGTATACAAACCTGAGCCACCTTTGAAAAGTTACCACAAGCAGCCTTTGTAGATACAGTTGTCAGATGTGGAACAATTTGGGTAATAATTTGATAACTTTATTTTCAGATATGGCAAACAGACAACTCCCCCATGCTCCCTAATTGCACATCATTTTGTTTAGACAGATCCAGCTCCTTAAATACTGAATGACTAGCTCAAATGCTTTCACATCTAATTATGGCTCAATCCAGACATGCTTCCTTAAAAACAAAGAAACTGTATATATTAGGGTAATAATCTTTTAAACAACAGAGGAAAGCTCAGCTGTGTATTTTCTTACTCACTTCAAATCAAATTCAGATCCTGCTTGGATTTCTGCTGGTCCACATCCCATTTTAATACACAAATTCCCACAGGTTTTATCTCTTCAACAAAGCAATTAATAAAGCGTGGCTCAGGCCATTACAGGTTTGTTTTATGCCCCTCTCAATCCCTTGAGATAAATAGAAATTGATGTTTATTTTGAGCCTTTTGAAATCTGAATAATTTCTGCAAAGTCCTGCAGCCCTGAAACTAAAATCTAATTACCTGCAAGTGTTTGCAGATATAAGTATACATTCAAACTCACTCTTCTATGTGGCAAGCTTTTTAAAGATCAAAGAGTTACCTCTAGCCTTGAGGCTCCTCATTTGAAAATGCACATTAACATTTAATGGTGTCACATTCCAAAGCCCTACACATTGCTTTGAAAACATATCCCTCAGTGGTGGAAACAGCTTTCCCTGCTGCTAGCATTAATCAAAGGACAGAAATATGCTTTCAGAAGATCCATGGCCAATGCCTCCAACACAAGAAATGCAAAACCTGGTTATCTCACAAGCAGTTATCTGCAGCATCCTAACCCAGTACATCAGCCCAATGAAAAGGTGAAAGAGGTCCTTCCCTTCAATTTTGCCTTGGAGGATACAACAAGCAGATCTTTCTGCTTTCCTTGCCATTGAAGAGAATCTCTCGTGAAACTCAGAATCAGAGTGGTTGAGGTTGGGAGGAGATAACACAGCAGCTTGCCCAAGACCAGGTTCAGTCCCATGTTTGTCTTAGCAAAGGTCTTCCCTAATCCTCAAGGGCACTGGAACAAGCCTGAGTTTGTAGGTGCATTAAGTCTATCCTTTCATACCACAAAGCACGGCATTTGGGAATAATAAAGCTCTTATGGTGTCCTGATGAGCTTTAACTTGGAGAAACTCTGTGAAAACCTTCCTTCTGTGTCCTATTAAGCTGAACTGAATCAGGTGAGCTTCAAGTAAGTTATTTTTCCAGAAGACAAGAAAAACTTTAATATGATAATAACATCGCTAAATTTGTTTATACGATAATGCAGAGCAAAACTGTGTGGAATTTATCACATTTTTGAGGAAGAGTAAAGGAAGGCTGATCATCTTCTTTTCATGTGTATTATTCCTATTTGTTTTCTGTTTTCTTGAAATAGAAATGTGTTCCAAAACAACATGCTTACAGTTGCTTAAATTTAAGTGTTTATTTCTGTGGGTTTGTTCATTGGAAAGGCATATCTAAAACGTGGAAAGATTCAGGGATATGATTAAATAATGGAGTGGGAGGGAGGCATCTAATTTGTTTTTTAAGCTCAGGATGTTTCAGAATTGTGAAAACAAGGAAAACAAACATGTCAGAATGTTAATTCCAAGGCACATCCTCTGTTACACTTACTATTAACTGTATGAATCCTGGGTTACCCGAACAATGCTGAGGTTGGACCACAACCTAAGACCTAAGACCACACCACCACACTGGCTTCTGCTACAGTTGAAATTGCTCCTTTCACCTAGACTGGTAATAAAGGAAATGATGAAGGGAAAGTGTAAAAGCCCCTCCCAGCAAACCCATGAAACTCCAGAATGACCTGATGACCAGTCCCTGTCACACACTCATCCCTGGAAGGTTAAGTGGATTTTGATGAAGCCATCATCTTCAGCTGCAAAGAGCTTGAGCCAATGCCAAATGAGGTCAAAGGGATTTTTTTCCCCTCCATTAGCTTCAATGAGCTCTGAATAAGACCCAGTGGGCTCCAGTGTGCCTACTAATTGTTAAGGGAATTAGAATTCCAGTAAATCATTATTACTATGGTCACTTGAAACCAGAATGACAAAGGGAAATTACATGATCCCCTTCGTATCTCTGTGTGAACCACTGAATTCATGTTAAAACCACGGTAATGTTGCACAATTTGCGAATACCACCTCAGGCGATGCAAACCAACACCTACTACACCAGGTTAATTCCTGTCCCTTGAATTCCAGGGCAATAATGCCCCAGAAATTCAGTGACTATTTATGTACCCTCATCAAACCCCCTAAACAGCCTCTCCTACTCTCAAAGGTAACCTACTTATCACAAAAAGATTTTGAAAGTTCATGTCCGTTAGTAAAAAGCAGAGACTGATTCAAAGGCCATGAGAATATATTATTTTTGAATAAAGTGTCGTGTGAAAGTTTTCTACCAATACATATTTAATATTTGACTATATTTAATAGATATTAATATATAATATACATACACAATGTATTATTTTTTAAATAAAGCTAGTCCAGTTTGTTAATTGAATTCACCACAGAGACACACAAGCTGTTGCCATTCAAATTTCACACGGAACCACTCTTTAAACACTGGAGACCAACATGAAGCTATGCAGCCTTTACTCAGCTATGAACTGGAGGATGCTTATAGCACTTTGTCATTGCCCTGGCTAATGCTCCAGCACGATCAGAGCCATGCTATTCTGTTTCAGTTTCTTGCCTGCCCCAGTGTCTCCAGAACAAGCCCACGTCCGTGTGACATTCACGGAGACGCTCCGCAGCCGCTGTCCAAGCAGGGCTCTGCACAGCCATGGCTCTGGGCTGCACACAGCAAACCAAGCCAAGTCTGGTTAAATGAACAGAACCAAACCCAAGCTTGTTTGCTGTTCCAGTTGTAAACAGCAGTCCTAAGTGCAGGAGGGACCACTCAGGGCAGCAAATGGAGACAGCAAGGGACCTCTTTGGAATGGTGCTTTATATGACATTAAGCGTGGCTTCCCTTTCTCTGGCAGGGCGTTACTTTATCCCCAGGCTGCAAAGACGGAAATGAGGCAGGAGACAAGGTCACACAGAAATCCTTTTGGGTAAGTGGGAACTAAACAGCCTTCCAGAGCCCCACAACACTGAGGAGCTTTGCTCCCATTGCTCTTTTTTCTTGTTCTCATAGAACAACAAGTCATTTGAAACTCAACAAATGTATCAAAATTGCCAGAACTGAGTCAGGAAAGAGAATGGGAAAACTAAAGGAGAAAATTAAGAATACAGGCATTAGGAGAGTTGATTAGGACAAATACAATGAAAGGGGACAAGCACGAACAGTTATAGCCTTCCATTTTCTAAAAGAGCTCAGGTTTGCTACGATGGTATTTGAGTAAAGAAAAATGGAGTACTATGAGGATTGGTAGAGTGGAAGCTAATTTAGGTATATGTCTGGAGCTTAGGTTGATTAGGTCATTCACAGCCTGAAGCTTTCTGGCCATAATAAAGCCTATTCCAAACCATCCCTGCTGTGTCTCACTTCTGTTTATTTGACTAGTTCTGTTCAAGGTCCAGATTTGGCAGAGCTTCTGTTTCCCCCAAAGTGCATTTCATTTCCAACCATCTGCTAAAGACTCCAAGCCTCTTCTCTGAAATTTGAAAGATTTAATGACAATTAGCATGAAAATACTCTTTTTAATTTTATTAACAGACTGTAGAATCAAGAAAATTCACAGGGGAAAAATGTATTAAACAGCACTGCCTTTCCCCATCACTAGACCTGCCTACCAAGTGCTATGTACAAGGCACATGTGGGTAGCTGCAAAGCACTTTGAATGCAGAGCTACAACATTAATCCTCTAAGAATAATCACAACAGCCAACTTGTGCTATCATATAGCTTTAGTGACTCCAGAAAGACCTTGTAGAGATGCACTAAGCCATATGCAAGTCATTCAACAGAAACATGCTATTTGGTTTCAAGTCCCCTACCTCTGGCCCAATCTGCCAGCTCCCTGCCTCCCCCCCAGGTATCAAATTTGGTAAATGTTAGAGGAAAGCATGCTATCATGCTGCTGGTCTGAGAAGTTCAAGGGAATAAGACTTCATCTGGAAAGCTCCACTGCATGATACATGCATTCTGTGGGACAACTTCCATATTTAAAATAATTTTTCTTTTTTTAAAAAAACAAAACCACTTAAGTTTCCTTTTTTTAAGAGATCCATAAATTCATGACATTTTCCTTTGAGTCAAAGGTTTTCATTTCTTGGAAACGGCATTTTTTTTTTTAAATACTCACTGTCACTGCACAGACTCTCAGCTTCACAGTAATTCATGTCATTGGCAACCTTTAGAAACTTGACTTACACTGTTAATGTAGTAAAATAAGGCAGACGTAATTATGCCCTGAAAATAAAATCTTTCTTAGGCTTTAACAGCATCTCAGACATCAACTGAATTAGTCCCACCTGTCAAGTGGTCAGATGGGCATTCTTGAGTGTATGTCCAACTATTTCTATTTTTTGCAAAGGAGAAATTGTTTCTTTTGGTACTCTATGAAGCCAAAATAGTTAATTTTATTTCCAATTAGGAGAGACATCAGGTCTTTCCCTATGCAAGCTTGTACCCAACCCTGCCTTACAGCCTCAGTGGAAAAGTACAGCTGTAGTTCATGGCCAGATGTATTTATGACTCAGATTCCACTGTGTGCTCCATATGCCCAAGCCACTGATTCTTCATAGGACTGTGCAGATCAGTGCAACTCGAGTCTACTTTTAGAAACGGCTTCTCCATGAAAATCGTACAGACCAGGACTCTTCAGCCCGAGTTGGAGGAGAGGCAGAGCTTTTCAGAAAACCTGGCATACAAAAACAATCTAGAGTATTTTGGGAGTTCTGTTTACTTTCCAGCCCTCTGAGTTATGTAATCTGGAAACCTTTCATTTCTATGGGCTAAGGATACAATCCAGAAGGTGAGTTACCTGTTTTCAAACAAGGTACAATTTTACTCCATTCTTACTGCAAGCTCAACTCAGTATTTTTGGAAGCGCAGAGGGAGAAGGTTGGATTTTGGAGCTAATGGGAAAGCAATAGCTAATAAGTCAAGCCACTGCAGCAGGAAAATATGACTGGTGCAAAATTAGCTTCTGTATTTCCATGCCAACCAGAGTGTGCTTACTCATCCATAATTAAGCTTTTCACACCTTATGTGAAAGTCGTAGTCGAAATGGATTTCTGGCAACTTTTACTATCAAAATACTTTACTTAATAGCAGAGACCCCACTAAGAAAAAGTGCCTTTTGATCACACAAACAGGGACTAGGTCTCCGAGTCCTGCTTTTTTATTTTTATATTATTATTAAACCCCTAGCAAACAGTTTTGGTTTTTATTTCTTCTATTAACCAAGTAGCATTGCACAGTTCAACAAATACCCCATAAAAATAGAGGCAATTTGTACAAGAGGAAGAGTTTTATAATTTTAGAGCTGGTTTTATTTGAAAACTATTTCATTTCCAATCCTGCAAACCATTCTTTCCCAATACATTCCACAAGTTTTGTATGTGCAATATCAGTAACATTTACTTTAAACAGACTCAAATATCATTACACTTTCATATCAACATGGCATGTGAAATAAGGTGTACCTGTATCTCTCTATAATTCAACAGACTGGGTATTGAGAAAGCTCAAATCAACAACTAAGTCAGAAAACTACTGCAGTAAACTAGAAGTATCCAACTCTTGTTTGAACAAACTTCAATATATGTATCTGTTTTCCCCTTTTGGGGGAAGAGACCTGAATAATGCATAATTAAATACCACAGATATTCTAGAAGGAATTTTCACTTTAATAACATATTTTAAACAAATATCTTCATTGAATTTTCTTCTTTATTTCTCATGTTAAGACTTTACACTGAAAGTCTGAATTATTATTTTCACCCAGCTATGTGCTGGACCTGCTATTTCCATGTTTGATGCAAGTGAAGGTTATTTTTCTCATTTCATCATCTGACTCAAATACAGACTGGAATCTATTTTCAGTTCAGACCTGGAAAAACCTGGCATTCTAAAAGCAAAGTTTGATTCTTAAACATGACAAGTTGTGGGGTTTTTTTTGGTGAAACTTACCAAACAATATCATTTGCATTGTTCTTTCATGTAAGAGCAGGACTGGACCATGTTTCACTAATTTCTTATTACTTCTTACCTTTTATACTTGTAGGTGGTTGTTTCTGTTCTAGATGACTACTAACATTTATAGTCATCTAGAACATAATTTTTTTTAAATTAAACCACAGGTCCCACAAACATCTGGAACCCAAATATCTTTTACATCCTGTTTTTCTGAAGTGGCCCAGCTACACCTCAGCATGCTCTCTGGTGAGAGATGACAGTCTGCAGAGCAGGTCCTACCCAATAGCTCCTTCCTCCCTTCTTCCCAAAGGATCTGGGAACAGCTGGTTTCACAGTGAAAGCTTTTCAGACAACATGAAGCCTCCCCAGAGCAGAAAGTCCTTCCGTTACTGCTTCAGGGCCATCCTTTCCCCCTTCATTGGAAAGCAGCAGTGGGAGCCCCTTGCACGGGGCACTACAGAAAAGTGCCTTTGTTGCCCACCTCTGCTGCCACTGAGATGGAGAAGCCCCTGACACAACCCCTTCCAGGACCTCCAGCTGTGCCTTTACAAGGATACACTGCAGTGCAGAGAGACCTCTCTCTCCATGACAATGTGCTCCAAGCCAGAGCTCATCTGCTTTATCTTTTAGTCCTCCACTGCTTCACTCCTTCATTTTTGCTAGACCTGCTAAAAACTGAACCATCACGTAACATTCAAAAAGTAAGTCTGCCTTTAGGCCATTTCTTCATGATTTTGCAGGTGATTTCATCAACAGCAAAAGAAGTTCTTACTTGCTGAACTAGATGCATCAAATACTGTCACTCACTTTTTCCATCCCGGCATTTCACGACTGGCTTCATTTCATTACCAACTCAAAAAGACACAAACCCAAATCCCAGAGGATTCATTTATACTTGGGACTATTCACACCTGGCTATTAATTCTGGGTGGCGTGGAAAGAAACTCCTACTAATGGATCTTTACACAGTCTTGCTCTGTACCTGGATGGATTTCTGAGCATTGAAGGAACTCTTACCTTGTTTAACCTCCAGAGTAACTCAGGCTTTACAACTCTGCATAGCTATTCTTACACCAAACACAACAGATTCTTACACCTCACACAACAGACTGTGGTTGTATAAAGTACTGGAAAACTTACTTGAGGTTTGGGTTGTTTTGGTTTTAGTTTTGCTGTTGTTTCTGGGGTGGTTTTTTTGTTTGCTTTTATTGTTTATTTGTCATTTTTTATTTGCCTGCTTGCTTTTTTTAAATGAGTATAGGTGGGTTCTTTTAAGAGAAGAGCAAGTAACAAAAAAAGAGAAGATACAAGGAAGAATTTATAGTATTTTTTTAAATGCATGGGGAACTAGTTTTCTTTTTTTTTTTTAATGTGCAATCTTGTGCTTCCTTCCTGCACTGTGAATTACTGTAATCCAACCATTATTTTCATCTCTGCACATATGCAGGGTCAGCACTGACTATATCCAGCTCCCCTAAAGGCAATTCTGAAAATGTTCCTTCCTGTACTTTTCCTGCATAAGAGCCCTAACAAAGGTGTTATTTCAAGATCCCCCCAAGCCTCTGAACAGCCAGTGCTACGTAAATGCACAAAAGTAAAGCTGTGCTGATAAAATGGCAACAGGAAAAAAAAAAAAACAAGAGTTGAAAAGGGGCCGTTGGTCATGATTCAGCCCCTTAAATTAAAGAGAAAATGCACATCCCTATGAAACTCATTCCACCTCTTTCATTCAATCCATATCAATCAAGATCTCCAAACTCTGACACTCCTTTGTTGCACTGCAGACCCTGAAGTACTGCTCATGAACAACCAGGAAAAGGAGACATAAAGAGATGGATTAACGTGAATATTTTCAATATTAAAATCAAGCTATTATATTTGGCTGCTATTTTAGGGAGGGGGAAAAAAATGCAGATGAAAAACCACCGTGGTGCTGCTGCCACACAAAGGTGAAACCATCAGTGAGCCATGTCAGTTCTCCCCTAGCAAAGCCAGCAAGGTTTACTCTTAAATATCTTGCAACTGTGGGAGAAGGAGGTCTAGAACCAATCGTGGAGAGTGCTGTTATCTGCCAGCATGGGTAGAGAGGCAAGTAAAGAGGGAAACAGTGAGAAATGAGCTTCAGTTGAAGGATGTGTTTTTTAAAAGATGAATGACCCGAGACATGAGACACTCTGCTCTGACTGCAGCACAGCAGGACAGAATTTTTTCGGAGGATTATCACATGATTAACCCAGAGAACCGCAAGCCTCACAGACCAGAGAACAAGCAATAAAAGAGTGAGTTGGGTAGAGGAACAGCTGTCAACAAAGCAACCTGCTTCTGTCAGAAACTCTTCCATGGGACCCAGAAAAATGATTGGAAAACTGCAGATGTGGAGACCAGAGACAAGGGGAAGTTTTCTCTCAGCACCCCATGGATCGGACTGAACTTTAGAGAATTTTATGATCAATAAAAAGGTCAGATAACTGCACAAGTGCAACAACATCTAGGCTATTGCTCCACTTCCAAAGAAACCACAAAAAGACAAAAAGGAAAAACCCAACACATTTTTCCTTAAAAAAACCCCAAACCAAACAAAAACCCCACATTTTTTCCAAGTGTGAAATGCATAAATCATCTGCTTCCCTTAAGCAGTATTTTTTCCTTCAACTCCTCATCTCACTTTTCTGAGGAATATGACTGAGAAAGTAAATTAAATAAGCAAATTAGAAAAAACACCACCTGACTATTTTGAGAACTAAAGACAGAAACAAGAAACACACATTTTAGAATATTTAAAACCATTGAAAAGTCTAGTTTTCCCTTTGATCCAATATCATCAAGATGCAAACCTTATTCACCTAACAAAGCAAAAGGCTACAAACATAACCAACAAATACTCTAGGTCATTAATCTTTCGCTATTTCTTTCTTTTTGCCTATACACAATAGAAATATGATGCTTCTTCACACTGAAATAGCAAGATGTAGCAGAAGGGTTGGTTTTGGTTTTTTTTTTTTTTTTTTAATTTTACTACCTTTTACAGAGACCTGAAATTACTTAAAAAAAAAAAAAAGTCAAGAAAAAGCATAGCCCAGGAACTCATTAATAATTAGATACATCCTCTGCTTTACTTCGTATTCTCCAAAATGCAACCCTTCATCATAAAGTTTTTTTTCACACACCTAACTTCTGGACTTTTGAACTCAAAACACTCACAAATGCAACCATCCACTTTCCCTTAGCACAAAATCAATCATCTGTCACTCCCAGCAAATTGCACATAGCCCCAAGAGTTATACAAGCCCTGTAAAAATGCCTGAAGAACCACACACTTCTCCCTCCAATTTTAAATGGAAACAGTTTAAAGGGGTTTAATGATATCATGGCACCTATTTCTACCACCACCGTCCCCCACCAAGAATCCCTCAGTTATTTTTAACTGCTTTGCTATCTCACCTGCTGGGTCTTGAAGACCAGTGCCATGCAGAGGAATATTGCAAAAATTGTTCCTGGTGAAAACAAACAGATACCAGTACAGTGGTCAAGATGTTATCGGGGTAAATTAAAACAGAAGATATGCCCCGTCCTAGAAGATTCTTGCCTGTAGAGCTACACTCAAAATTCTGTACAGTACTACTAGCAATAGACTCTTGGGGTAATTTTGTAGCAATGTCTTCTCTTTCAGCCAATATAGTTCAACACAGCTTAGCACAGGGAAGAAAGTAACTGTTTTTGCTGTATCAGTTTATATTTTAATGTTGCACATTGAATTTAAGGATTTTTTTACTGTTACCAAATAGGAAGCTATAACAATCCAAAAAGAATGTTCAGAAGCAACAACTTACTGCATGCTCAGCCAAAATGCCTCTGGGTCTGTTTTCATTTGAATGGGTTTCTCTTCCTTCTTTGATAGGAATAAGCATTCTGGGTGCTTGAATGAAAAGAAGGATAAAGTTTTCAAAAGGTACTTTGCAGTAAGAGGTTACCTATATACAACCTAAGCAAAGGGCACAGCTGTACCAAGTCTTTTGCCCATTGATCACACAGTTTTGTTACAGAAATATTATCTAGAGGTTGGTATATGTGTGAAGCACTAGAAGGCAGCACAAAGCAAAAGAAAAAAG
This sequence comes from Monarcha castaneiventris obscurior, assembly GCA_026261815.1. Taxonomy (NCBI): domain Eukaryota; kingdom Metazoa; phylum Chordata; class Aves; order Passeriformes; family Monarchidae; genus Monarcha; species Monarcha castaneiventris. The sequence continues at coordinate 9,453,863 of JAMPIT010000467.1, forward strand.
CCTACACGAACAGTACAGGACCCCATTCCCAGGACAACAGCGCTAGAAGAAATACAAACATCTTTCTTCTGTCACAAGCACAAAGCCACAATGGCAAGAAGGTTGCAGCATATCACGTATATCCACTTCTTTCTTGTTAAACAAAAATAGGGCAGAACTCCTCCATATTCGAAGTTAGTCAAAAAAACAGGAAATAAGTAACAACCCAGATGAATATTTATGGCAGCTGTAGTCAACAAGGTTCTTAGACAAACGACCACACTGCAAGAGCTGAAGACTACAGAACACCACAAAGTACCTCTCCAGAAACCAGTCTGTCACCATTATTAAGAGGTACCCTCTCAGACATGCTGAGGCATTGTCAACCTGTGTCCTTTATTCTCTGCAACGAGTCCACTTGGATGTGCTCAGCTTGGCGCTTGCAAATTCACAGATGTGAGAGAATGAAATCTATGATTGCAGACTATAAACACTTAAGATCAACTTGCTTAAACACTTCATAAGAGAAGTGTAACCTTTCCCTTTCATAAGATCTTACTTTGATTTTTATTACACTATTTTCCCTACATGTTTAGGGCTTAAAAACACCTACTGGAAACCCTTTAAGTGCTAGGGAGAGCAATTATCTCCCAGGGGAAGAGGCAGGAGTCTCAAGATCCTGTATCTTCCTGGAGCACATTTGGTTAGCTTGCACATTAAGAACAAATAGCAGCTGAGTAAAGAAGAGTTATCCCCCATGAAGAAATCAGTTCTTTTCTTAGAATAAGCCTCAACTGAAGGCAGATAAGACCCATTTTCATGTGTTTTGTATCAGTGGCTCAAAACCAGGCATATTACTGCTACCTCACCGTGATTATCAATTCATGCAGGGATGATGCATAGTACACAGTAAAACACAACACAGTCTGCCTACACAGAGTACATCATACTTCCAATATGACAGGAAAAACTGGTAATAATTGTAGAGGAGATGTCAGGCCCAGTTTTTATATTTACATTTGGGTAGGTTCAGGGAAAGCAACGCCTCAGGGAATGTGAACAAAATGCAGATCATTCAGGTTCATCCCAAGAGTGTTTCAAGCAATGCTGGAAATAGAAACTCTACAGCTGCTACTATTAGGAAACCATGAAGGTGTTGAAGTGCCAATGAATATTGCTCTTGAGGGGAAAATACACCTCTTTTTCCACCTGTCAAACTTCCAGTTCCTCAGAGCTGAGCACTATGCCCTGAAGGACATGACTCATGTGCAAGGACAAGCTCAGGAGATGAACTCTAAGGAAAAGCCATGCATTACTAACCAATGCATGCCAAAGCTCTTGGTCCCTCAGCAAAACACGTCCTGTTACCCTCAGTCTCACTGGCGAGCTCCCCAGGATGAGGTGAGCTTTCACTGCCAAGCTTTACTGCCTACAGCCAGTTCCATGTATCCTGTCCGTACCTTTCTCACTTCCTCCAATAAGAGAAGCCTCAAAAGGTGGGAATTCGCCCTTCATTTCCTGACAACTAAGCCTATGAAAATCTACATTCTAAGTTTTCTTTCATTTGAAGGTCAGTTCATCACTTTGGGAATATTTAATTTTAAACTGAAATGTGATAGAAAGAAAATCCAGTGCAGCACTAAATGTGAGGGGGTAGGGGAAGAGAAAAAGACTCTTAGAATACATGCTACAGTATTTTTCTTGGGTTTTGCTACCTCCTTTCACTACTATTTTCTACCCACTTTTAGAAACAGAGGTGTTTCAAAGGGCAGTTACCCCATTTAGTATTTTTCTGAAAGACTTAATTCTCCAAATCATATGACTGGGTATCAGAAGCAGCACTTTTACTGTGGTCGTATACTGAAGAGACCACATTTATGTCCGAAAATTCTTTTACAGTGCTGTGCACAATCTCCTTTTTTGTAATAGCTCTTCTTTTGGGAAAGAGCAAGACCTCTGCAGGGAAAACTGTGGCATGTTTTTTATTTGGTCACTGCTTTAATTTATTCCATCATTGAGTAGGAGAAGAGAAAACCCAATTTCCTCACTGAAAGAAGTTATTCATTTAAGTAACAGATAGAACCCTTTTTTTACATTAAACTCACCTATATACCCTGGCAAATCAGCTTGTCATAATGAAGGCTGCCTTTGCTGATTTACTTCTGCTCACCAGGTATTACCTATATTTGTAAAAGAAAAAAAAAAGAAGCTGCCTCTTGACAGTACTGAAAGTTACTGCACTTTTAGTGCCCTCTCTCTGACTCCTGCTAGCTGAAGATGTATTTGCCACCCCAGATATTTCTGCTAAAAAGTAACACAGGTCGCAATTATTTTAAAGCTTATTTTAGCTTTTAGCTTAAGACAAAATTGAACAAAGAGTTAAGGAGACAAAAAAAAAAAGAAAAAAATAAAGCAGTTGATTTAGGTTTGTACACTGGGGTAGTTACCTTATTTCATATCTTTTAAAAAGAGTATCATTGCACAAAACAAAACCCTTCTTTAGGTCTGAGCAGGAATTAGATGCGCCACATCACTGTGAACAGAGCAGTGAATATTTTCATAGTGAACACTGAGTGGCGAAGTGGAGCTTCCCACAGATAATGAGAGCAATCAGAGCACACAGGGACTACAGGCAGGGAGCGAGTTCACTGGTGAGCACTTCCACGCGATTCATTGCTAGAGAGAAGCAAATTCGGGAATACTTTTACAGCTATTAAAGGTGCTATCATCAAGAGCAGCTGCGCTTTTTAAAAATAAACAAAAGGTGCCAACGTCCCAGAAGTGCCAGGATAAATATTTGTGAAATGCCAGTTGAACCCTCCTGGATGTGAAGTCTGTTTTGACACAGACCTGGGATCCCTGGTTACACAGGGGCTCCAGGTCACTCCTCTCAGCAGATAAGAATCAAACCCTGTGCAATGAAGTCTGTAGGGTGAATGATACAAAGGGTCATTATTCTCAGGAATTCTTCCACAGGACCACTCCTCTACACTCATGTTGGAAAACATGAAGTGAGTACAGTAGAGAATAGAAGAGAAAGGCAGTTTCAGCCCTCACCTTTGCACAGGAGATCTTGCAGTTAGTTGTCTGAAGCAGAAGCAAAACAGTTTCCAGCAGAGATTGCTTTGTGGAAGGGTTAAAGCTTACATAAATTCACCTGCTATCTGCAGAGAGAGGCTTAGCATCAAGATGAGCAAGCACAGGGGTTTTGAGAAGGGTGATCTCCCTGTATCTGCTGGTCAGCAAGGGGTTTCCTCCCCTCAGAGTGTGTAAGGCAGTTTCTATCCTCACCCCCACATTCACCACTGACCAGCCTCCAAAGCCATCACCACTTGTCTGAAAAAACCTGAAGCAACATCATGTTACATTAACTTTTGTTCATATATGTAAACACCAGCCACACCAAGATCCAAACTTTAGGGACTTAGTCCTGGAAACACCCTAGTGTCTTCACCACCCTGGAGCTCTTCTCATTCAGCTTTTGGGCCAAGGAACTGCAGAGATGTCTTAATTAACTCCTTAGGGGCTTCCCAGGGTGAAGATGAGATACAGACTAGTGTCAGCTCTGAATTATCCCTATTTTCAGTCTCCTGTGTACAAGTCATTAAGTTATGAATTGTTTTAAAGGCATAATTTGGATAAAAGGAATAAGAATACTACTAGTTATCATTAGTTATTACATTAGTTTTAAAGACTGCTTTGGATACAAGAAATTTAATTTGGTTTTACATCACATTTCTTTTCTACTTAATTGCTGCAGAAAACATTTTCATCCAAACAGCTGAAAGCATGTGTTCTCTAAAAATCACAGCAGGAACAACAACAACAAAAAGATTACATTTTTATTTCTCTACCAAGATCTACCTGACCTGGATGAAGATCTTAAAATGAATATTCTATAATATTCTGTAATATTATATTCTATAATTCTATAATATGCATGTCTGCAGGGAAGAAAGATGAACACAGTCAGTCTGAGGTAAAGTACCAGCTGCTGAAATCTAAAAATCAAATTTATCATAGATGCACTAAAGTTCTGTTAATCCTCCAAAAGCCATGGAGGTTTTAGGAGGGTTTTAGTGAAAGGAAATTGAAGCATTCCTGCCTTCAGACAAATTAGGACAGAAAATCTTCTCCTATGCTTAGCTGGTCTTAGATTATCAGATTCAAAATGGTATCTCAACTTCTATTGTCACTCACTACCAAGGTCTGCAGAAGGTGGTGTTTCAAAACACTTCATCGTTTTTGCAAGTATTATAAGCACAAGCACACCTGAAAGTCAACAGATTTTATATTTTCATATAAGTAATATTCTCTGCTAACTTTACAAGCATGATACTGATTTACAGTAATCTTTTAAGTGAGGACTAATAAATATGTATGACATTCATCAACAGAACATGGCTGCACTTTCTTCCAGACTGCAGTTCACCTCTGCACTGAGAAATAAGACTTGAGGCTTTTAATTTCTTCTGTTTAACAATAAGATATGCAGAGGTAAACAAATTAGATGTCTGCAGCTTCTATTATCACGTCCCACTGTAGAAAGAAGACATTCTGTCATGGTATTGTACAAGAATTGCATTGTATTGTATTTCCAGTTTCAACCAGGACCTTGAATCATCCAAGCTGAATGAAGCTAGAAATAGCAAGAGTACACAGTAAAGTATATATTTAATTATTTTGAATATGTTTTTAAACTCATTTTAAATGATAATGCTGTTCTTCCAAACAACAGTGTGAGTCCCATGCAAAATATCAATATATTTCCACATCTCCTTCAAAGACAAGCTGAGTTGCTGGGAACCCAGCCTGGCATATTTTCATCCTCATGCCAATTACTTCAGCCAAAAAACTTACTTGACATATTTAGGAGGGATTTATTTTTATTTAATGTTCAGCAAGCAAACAAGGACAAGTCCTGAACAATGAATGAGATTGTAGAGGATACTGCAAAAACATTATTAATTTCTGCACAACACTTCAAGTCAATAATACTGAACTTACTACTTTTCTTCTGCTTTGTATCTAATTTCCTTAAGGTATAATACTAGTAAATGGAAGTTAAAATCATCTTTCTACATTCCTAGAACTGTCTGGAAATCTTCTGTCATGATTTCCTGCTTAACAAAGGCAGTTTCTACAGACTCTTAGTCTTCAATGGAGTATGTTTTCTCTGATTGAAAACCAAAGTGAAAACTGATTGTATCCTTTAAACTCACCAATTCTTTTGTGTGCATTTTCTTATTCAGTAGACTAAACTCAAAACTTGTAGACCCAAACTGGCCCTTGCTTTCTACCCAATTTGCACTTAGGTTACTTTGGTGTAAATTGAACAAGTAAGAACTAAAGGATGTGACATTTAGTTTGCAATTACAGAACCTGAGATTATATGAAGAGCCCTTTTTTTTCACATGAGCTTGCTAATTTTTCCACATAAATACCCTTCTTGTTAAACACAGCAGAAGTACCTGGCCAGATTCTTCTGCTGACATTTTTCAAAACTGCCCCTGGGGTTTTGTGTGACTGAGCATAAACATCCCCTTCTATACTGAGATGCTGGCATTGTCCATTAGACCTTTATGGCTCTCTGAGAGATACTGATCGTCCTAAAGAACATCATATTCTCAACACGTCAGAGGTAGAAAACATTCAGGGAAAGTATTAGGTATGCCTCAGTCAAGGAGGGGTCTAGTTGTGAACAGGAGAGAAGACACCCAGGTAACTAAATCTGCCTTTAACTATAACAGCCAACACCAGGCAAAAAAGGCTGACTTGACCCCACCTCAAATAGTTCTTGGGTGTGAATACATTCATTACGTAGGCATAGCTGCACAAAGTATATGGGAGTTAAGCAGTAGTTACACTTTTTCATTCTTGTATTTATCACTAAATGCTGCTTGTTACCCACAAGATGTATGAATACAACTTCAGCTCACTTGCACTACTGAACACCTATCTCACAGGTCTGTAATTTGAATGCTAGCAAACTATCTGCAGGAAAGACACATATTTAGAAACAGCTACCATTCACTCACATCTCAACTGTAATGCAAACCCACAAACTCTTTGCTCCAGTCTCCACAACTGGAATTAAATTCAGCTTTTATTATGCTATTGTGTAAAACAAAAGCATTGCCATAACAGCTGAAAAAAAATAATGAAAGCACCTGAACCTGTAAGCATGTACCTGCATTCTATTTAATGCAGCTGTTGTTGTTCATGTATAACAGGCTGATGTAAAAATTCTACAGACAATTCACATATGGGGTTTTGTGGGAGATTCATTTGGAAGGGCACAACAGCGCCAGGCTGAAGATAAATGCTGAAAACAGCAGCAGACCAGAATTAAACCTGTCTGGCATTTTAGATCAGCAACATTTGAGGACAGCAGCACAGAGGAAATTTTTTCTTAATCAAATCCCAGGTGATACTCAGGAGGGGAGGATGATGACATTATCAAGCCAATCCCTCAGCAAAAAGAAGCTCAAGGTTCCCTCACTAAGATAAGAATATGACACACTAAATTTAAATTTTTAGAGCTATGGTAAATTTTAAGGTGGTAGAAGGAGAGCAATTGGCTGCAGTGAAAATTAATTTCTCTATATACTTAGGGAAAAAGGTAGAAGGTAGTCAGAGCAGGACTAATTTTCCCCTTGCAGAGCTTGTCCTGCTGACGTTATTTCCACCTTCACCCTGACATTCAGTCTCAAAGCTAAAGGACCATAAATGAGAAGGGAAAGATGCATGAAAGAGAATAAAAACCTTAGCTAATCCACAAATCTTTAAAAGAAACAAACAAACAAAAAAAAATATAACTTTTTCTTTAATTTCTTGCAGGCTGAAAGAAAATGTTAAATTGTCCTACAAGCATAATCTACTTTCTAATTGAAATATATGCAACTGTTACAGTGCACTGCATTATTAAATGTAACTCAGTAATACAATTTGCCTTAATGATAACTGTAAAATAACCACAATGAAATATCACATATGATGTTTTAATGAGGATTATGGCATGTTAATTTTAAACTGAACAATAGGGCGTGCAATGTAATCCATGCCCTGTGTACAGTTCAACAGCTGCTAACGTGTCGGACTCATTCGTACTTGTGCCTGGCATAGGTAAATAATGACCCAATTACAGAGCTGCTTGGTACAAATATTTATGGTCTCAACTACTTTTCTGAACACTGAAATGAAATTCGGAGGGCCCCATTCTACTATTTTCTTGATCTTTTGTGCTTCTACTGATGCCTTGAAGCAAGATTCAAAAATACAAAAGTTAAAATCTAAGGCATCACTACCATAAGGACAACATTTACAATCCCAGTGTTCTTTCCTGATCTATTTTAACTTGGTAGCACATAAATCAACTGCCCAATATGGGCTATATTGACTGGTCTAAATAAAAGTTTTGTTTTCAACCCACAGGTAAAGTTTCAGGAAATTTGTTATTCTTCTATACTACTGCACAGGTCTGAAACCAGTTCCCATCAGACATTTAACAGAAGATGGTTCAAAATTATAAAGGCAGCCAATCATTTCACATGATCCAAGTACAGTTATAGTTTCCACTGCTAATATCATCCACAGCAAACAGTTCCCACAAAGTACAGGACTCTACAGTGGAAAGCAAAAAGCATGAGACACAATGAAATGTACTCCTAAGTGAGCAGGTGTTGAAGGTGTTGTTCTCACTAAAGCACAATGTCACCAAATGGACCAAACTGGCACAATCAGTTCAACGATTCCTACAGATTCTAGGGACTTTGAATGATTAAAAAAAAACAAGACAAATTATCCTGAAATGCAGGACAAAACTTCCATGCTTTCTAGAAAAACCTGGAAGCTTGAGGTTCAGGTTAAGTAGGAGTTGTATTCAAAACAAGACCTTTTGTTTCAGGGGGAAAAAACCAAACAAAAACCCAAAAAACACGAAACAAGCAACACAAAACCAACCAAACAACAAGCCCCCAAACCTCGCCATGAGCTCCCTGAAAAGCCATGCAGAACACAGTCCTGCCCTCACAGCAGGGTCACACCAAAGGGCCTTCAGCTAGAGCTGAACCTTGCTCTGCAAGGCTCTGGCCTTTGGGAAAGAACAAAGGGAGCTGCAAAACCTCGCCAGTGCTGGTACTTTGCCTCTCGGTAACCCAGATGTTCGAGCCCCTCCCTTTCAGCAAACCCCATGACGGAAAATGGCATCAACAGGACATATCTTTTTTTAAATATTTTATTTATTTAAAAAAACCCAACAACCCACAAACCCCTCTCCATCATTAGAAGTAAATTAAGATCTCTTTCATCACAGGAAGGCTAAGAAGCTGAGTTTTCAAAAATCCTTCCCTCCCCTCTGCATTTTCAGATGATTACATGACAAGCAGCAGACTAATGTGAAACAAAACCTCTTTTCATGCTAGGAGGTTATTTTAGTGGGGCTTATGACATATCCTGTTTCATCTGAAAAAAATACCAAAAATATCATTAAGAAGCACACACTCACAAAAAAAAAAAAAGCCTATCCCCACAAATACGTAAGAGGAATGACTGACATTTCTCTCCTAGTTTAACTGTCAGATAAAATATGAAAAACTAAGAGGTTTTTTGGTTTCTTAGGATTGAAATATTTTTCAAAAAGGATGAAACATTTTTACATGACTATGTGCTTTCTTATATCCCTTCAATTCTAAGTTCTAACATGTCTAAAAACTGGAAACAGTAAGAGGGAAAAAAAAAAATTTTACAGTCTACCAAGGTTGAAATTCAGGAGAGGTTTTTCAATGGTTCTTCCCTTCCTTCTCCAGAAATATACGGCTTTCCAAGGTGGCATCCACAAATATACCACCCAAACCCAGGTTATGATTTTCTTTTCCCATGCCAGTCTAAACTTTTTCAATTGGAAAGGAAATTTGAAGCTCTAAAAGACTTCCGCCTAAAGTTGAAGGCAAAGAAAGTTGAATTTGCAGGAGAAAGAACTTAAAGTAAAAAATTCATTTACATGAATAATTTCGAAGAAGCAATAATGAGTCTGGTAAAAAAAACACCATAATCTTTCAGAGAATTGATTTTGATACGTCAATTTTTGGTGGTCTTTCTTTAATTGAAAGTAAAACAAAAACAAACCAACCAAACAAAACCAAAAACAAATGCAAAGTTATTTATTGAAAGGTCTAACTCAGACAGAGGGAAAAAACCCTTTAACTGATTGTTTCCACATCTAGTCAACAGTTTCCAAACTGTTACAGTAAAACCTGTGGTATCTACTTCTCTTTTCCCTTCCCTCTCCAAAATTGCTTCTGTTCTCTGTTATTCTAAGAGATCAAAAATTGATACAGGGATGTGCAGCTTTCTTCTCCACCCTGCAGGCTGAACACAGTGAGTCAGACTGAAGAGACATTTCGACAGGAAATGGCACTGGAGATAGAAAGCCACCAACTTACCCACCTCAGAGCCACAAAGCTGATGAGCTCTTAGCTCAACCCAGCTCAACAACCTCCCAACAAAAACTCCTGAAAACACCCCAAATTCATCTGGGTTGTAGATGGTGGGCACAGAACAAGATGGCTTTCCTCCACTGCCAGTCTAACCTCCACTTAAGGCTCTTCCTGGTGTTCAGAATCAGCAGGAGCTGTGTTCTTGAGAGACCTTCAGCTCCCCCAGACACACTGTACTGTGCTCAAGCACAACTCTGAATGAACATAATGGCTGTTTTGAATTATTTAGGATTAAATGAACAGGTCATCACGTAGTTAAACATGCCAGGAATGAACAGGGCAGAATGTGGGTGCCTACAGCTGCCAGGCTTTAAAAAGAGGGGCTGTGTGAATGTGTAATATTTGGTTCAGCAGCTGGTTACTATAGAAGGGAGAAGCTAAGCTCCTTGGAAACATGCTTGACTTCTTTTGCAAATAGTGAGCAGCTGTACTACAGAAACACAAGCGGTACTGATACGGTCAATGTAGGAACACGAGTGTCCAGCACAGCAGATTTTCTACTGCATAATTCAGAGTGCATGTGTTTTCTGTTAAAAATCTATGAACAGAAAACAGAATTCAAGGGAACCAGACCTTGTGGTTTCCCCTCAAACATAGTTTTCACCTTCAAGGTTTGCATGCACTCAACTCTACCACAAGTAATAGGCAATAAAAATAATCTGAGCTTTCCTTCACCACTTGATTTCCACCTTTTGGAACATCTAAACCTCCTCTGACAAGGGCAGGGCAATAAGGAACCATCTCAGCTTTATCCTTCCAGACCTAAGGAACCAGACTGACTGAATATTGTATCCTCTTCACAAGCACCCAGCCTTTGGGAAAGAAACTGCAGAAAGACATCATCTAGCACTGGAAAGTGGAGAAGATGCACAGGCAGTTCCCCAATAAAACACCTTTATTAAAAGAAGCTTATTTCTAGATGAAGCGCATGAACAACAACATACGTGACAAATGGGATACTGGAATATTTTAAGTTGGGCAGAAGCTGTTTTCTCAATGATGCTATATGACCAAGAAAACTGTTTCCAAAAAAGTTTCATTTAATTTTGTAAGATATGAAACCCACTTGTATAACACTTGCAGAAGTTGTCATGGACATAGGAAACCAAACTTTTTCCCCTCACTGACAAGTCCCTCGTAATTATAATGCAGATAATTTATAAGCCAAACAGAAAAAGAACTTTGGCTTTCTCTAGATTCAGTGAGAAAAACACAAACCAAAACCTCATGACTTAACTGTGGAGACTGTCACCGATTTGAAACTAGTTCAAAATACACTTTAAAAATAAGAAGTTTAAAGCACACACAATAAGGTAACCCTTTTAACAGCTTTTTAGACAGCCCAGACAGACTTCAACACACCAAAAAGGAGTGGATTCTTCTCTGCAGTAGAGGGAGAATGCAGCTTTTTATGTGTATTAAAATTTTGCATTTGCTCTTGAGGCACTGTCCTGCATAATACAAAGGCAGAGTGATAACCATGCTTCATATCAAGGAAGAGAAGCATTACAGAAGTGACATGTTTAAATGCTTTGGAATAAAGACTCCTCTTTGTTAAGAGCCAGCAACTATAATTTTATATGTTTAAAATTTGAGTAAAATTCACTTAACATTTTTTTTCAAATCCTGTGTTGCACCCTCAGTATTTCAGAGCATCTCTCACTACAGCATCTAAACCCTACAGTGGTTCAGAATTATAGACTATTGTGCTTTGAGGATTTCACAAGTGATCTTCCCCTTTGCATCTCCTTTCATTTTGAAAGTTGATAATTCTGTATCAGTTTAATGGGGTTTGATCCCATTTTACCTTTTGTCACAGAAAGATTGTATTCTCTGTAGATCATCCTTAAGCTTTCTTGGAATAGGATATTGTCAGTCAGTCACAAATGAAGCAAGGCTTTACTGTATATCCCTTGTCCCATCAATGCTTTGAGACTGAAGGATTTGAAATACATGGAACAGCAGCAGGACGTACACAAGAATTCACTGAACTGAGGGCCTGGCTTGCTGTAGTAACCCAATCTGGAAGTAATAAATGCAAGTTATACCTCAACACATCTAAAGGGAAGGGGGAAGTTCACACCCTGTACCATAACAGAAAAAAGGTGCTGCTCCACATGCTACCTGACTTTTACTTTGGAAGATTAGCAGGTGATATTCTTGTCCAATGTAACCTGGATTCATTTGGGTGAAGAAACAGATTTTTGACTAAGACAAGCATGTAATACACACAATAACCAATGGCTTCTCTCAGCAAGCAAGCATTTAAAGGGCTGCATATTGTTTAAAGCAACATGTTTGAGCAGCAGTAAATACCTCAGTGAGTAGCTGTGCTGGAGGCAGGAAACACCGTTGTTCTATCCCTTTCCAAATATTTCCTGATATTTCCCTGCCCACCTGCCACTTCCTCAGTAAAAGCAGAAGTCCTTGTTCTGACTCTGTGGTCTGGATCCCTTTCAGCCAGTGCTTCAATAACCATGGTTCAATACCATCAGATACAGTTCTCCATTAATTAGCTTGTGTGGATGCCTTGGGACCAAACTGCAGCTGCAACAGTTCAAAGACACGAGTAAAACAGTACGAGATCTGGTGATGGCACCTCTATGACCAGGCACAGATCTGTAAACCTGGAAGCTCTACATAACTCCTCCCCTAAGCAGCAGATGTGGCCCTTCAGAAATATCTTACCTTGGGTCACCAATAAAAAGCACTAAGCAATGAGCAATCCTACTGAAGCTAAAGGAGTCACAGCTAGCATAAGAATGATTTAAGTGAAAACTTAAAGAAGTATTATTAGTAGCTACCTGTTTTTCCATTTACCCAGCTAAACAGCTGTAGGAGCCAGGCAGATATTTGTCTACATTTCCACCAAAATGGGGCTATCTTCAACTCACAAATTAACTAGCAAGGACTGGTCTAACATGCACTTTAGGTTCCAAGTACAGCAACAACTACATAAATCAGCCCTTACCCTGACTTCTCAGAAGAAAACTAACCTAATTACACTGACATTTTGGCTGAAAGAGTAAGAGGAAAAAAAAAAAAAGGAAAAAAAAAAGAAAAAGACCACCTCACAAACAACTTGTTTCATAGACAGTAGTTCTTTTTTTTTCATTGCTCAATGACTTTCTACTGCAACAAACAAATTCAAATGCTCCTTCCTCCCTAAACTAGTCATTTATCTTTTAATCTTTGTGACTTCTCTTTTACTATTAAATATTGCAAAAATTCTCTCTCTACTGATGCAGCTCACTTATTGCCTTACTAACTTTTATTACAGCTGGGACTTCCATAATTCACTTTATTTCTACTCCCAGCTCCTTTAGCTAATAGGCATAATTTCCCCTTTTTCTTGGGGCAGCAAACAGAGTATCTTCTTAGCTTGCCTCATTATTTTTGACACCCATCTTTTTCAGTGACATATTCTCTGCAAGTCCATGCTCCTGCTGTTTTTGTTTGCAGCCCTATACATTTGAAGCCTCTTTAGGCTCTGGTACTTGCACTGCAATCTCTGAAAAATTCATTTAAAAAAAAGTATACACAAGGGCAAAGAAGTATCTGCTGTTTGTCCAACTTGTTGAAAACATTCAAAAAGCCCCTGGCCTCCAAGTAATTAAGGAAGACAGCTTGAACAATTTAAATATTAAAATGCATTTTATTATTTAAACATTTCATGAGAGGAACATGGAATCACTGCAGCAGACAAAATCAAGGTACAGTCAGAATTCCAAGTGCACAGTGTGTTGTCAAAAAAAAAAAAAAAAAATAGGACTTTCCTGTATTTGGTACAATATAAATTTACAAACCCTGCAGCACAAAGAGGGAAATTGCCTCATGTTAACCTTAAGCACAGGGCTCTGTAACAAAGCTTTGGTCACAGCTTGTGAACTCCCTGCTTTGTAGCCATCATAAATTCACTGCCAGTGTCTACAGAGGTACCATTCTGTTCAAACTCAGATCAGCTAGGAATTTTGAATTATTGTACAAAATAAGCAAATGCCTCTTCCCCACCTCAGCTAAGCCTTGGAGTGTATTGCCTTGAGTGACTGTGTCACTAACACAGTAGCTCTCAATGAAAGGCAGGAGTTTGGTTTAGGGGTTTTTGCTTGTATTGGATTTTTTTGAGATAAGAGATGAGAAGAAAGAATTGAGGGCAGGACAGACCCAGATGAGCATCCAGCCTCCTTGATTCCCCCAGAGATTCACATGCACACAAACACCAACTGCCAATTTATGATTAAAGAACATCATCTTTTAATGAGGGGACAAAGCTACAGCACCAGGACAGATGCATTTGTTTCTTGAAACATGTAGGCTGTGCCTCAGTCCTTGAGAGCTGCTATGGTGCCACTGCTCTCAAAATGCTGCTGCCTTTCTTAAGAGCAGAGAGAGCAAAAAGAGGGCAGAGATAAAGAGGATTGCTCCTGCACATCTTGGTCGGTCACCATAGTGACTTCAGTCCTGCTTTGGCTTCCCAAACCCAAGTGAAACTGCCTCTGTTACCTGGCCTCTTCACAGATTCAGCTTTGTCTCAGATCTTCCCTACTGTTTGGTAAGAGCCACGGTTCCCAAATTACTATATTTCAAATATACTTTCCTTTACACCCCATGGAAGAAGTATCAGTTCTCCTTCCCTCCTCCTGAAAAAGGCTTTTAAAATTCTAGAGTTCTGTTGACCTTCTATTCTTTGGCAAATTAAGGCTGGTAACCTACCTGATGCTGAAGACAAGAACACAGCAGTTAACAGCCTCCCTCATTGCTTTCTGAGCACCACAATGTCTTTATCTGTAGCCATTATATGCCTATCTTGATTGGGTTTTACACAGATCCCATTAAAAGTTACAGCATTAAGCATTCATGCAAGATGTGCTTAATAAGACACTTGTAGTTAGATGAGCTTTATTTCCCTGACAGATCCCCTCCAGACCCACACTGTTACTGTAAGGTATCAGTCAGAGACCAACACTTCTCAGCAGCTGCACAAGCTCCACAAACTTCATGTGACTCCACACAGCAGCAAGATCTAAGAAGCTCAAGGCTTCACAGACTGACTAAATAACCAGCTACTGAAGAACAGCCCAAAAACCACCACAACAGTTTAACCAAAATGTCTGTTACTTGTGTCATCATATCAAACTTCATGTCTAAATCATCCCAGGACAAGGAGCATTTCCAAGATGCCACAGAGACATAAAAATGCGCACTGAGACATAAAACACTTTCCAAACAGTGGTTGCTGAAACCTGGGGGCTTTTTACTTCTGAAAACCACCACCTTTCCCACCAGGTGTCCCACTCAGAAAAGAAGCAGCCCGTCACTGATGTACAGGTTCAAGCCTCCTCTTGTCCTAGACATGGACAGATTGTTCCATGTTCTTACTGGCTTCTCAGTCTGTGTGTCACTGCTGCATCCATCTCAGCAGCTTTCTCTCCAAGGCCTTTCCCAGGCAAAGTTTTACCCAGCCTTCAGACTGTGAGCTAAGCACTCCATTATTAACTACACCACTATTGCAGAAGTGGGTGGAATGCAAACAGGAGCTCGTAGGGACAGTCTGGGGAGTCCTGGACAGCTGGATACCTGAGGAATCAAGTGAAAAAGTACAGGTGAAGGAAACTTTTCAGCAGTCTAATCTTCCTCGAGCACTGGGCAACAGCAGTACTAACCAGGTGCATTGCACCAAGTGATTCCAGAATACATATCTGAAAATAAAACCCTGTGCTCTGCACTACAGTGCAGCACTAGAGAGAAACAGTCTTTACTTTGCAGTGTCCTATCTGCAAACCAACACCTCAACAGCAAATTTAAACCTTTAATATAGAATATCAAACACCTCAAGAGGCTCCTGTGCCACAGGAGGAGAGCACAGAAATCTGGGTCATGCAATAGCATGAAACCTATTCTAGAGGAATGTTTCTGCTTGGTCTCCATGTCTCTGCATACTCAGTGAGATTTTACAGTAGTTCTCTTGGCTTCCTTTTTCCCCATGCAGCCATAATCCAATTTACTAGACTTTTCTTATTTCTGCATTACCTCTTACAAGATTTGAGAAAGGATATTTACCCCTGGATTCAATCCAAAAACATACTTAGGCATACTTGAAACATGAAGGACACAAGTGGTTCAATTGTAGTCAGTGAAATAGAGCATACATCTAATTTTTATACCGCCAGATGTCCAGCCAAGTCCCATTTTTTCCTATTTATTTTATTAAATTTTAAGGCAAAATGAAAACTTCAGATCTTCTTGAAATTCTAAAATGTTGTTATTCCTTTCCAAATAAATATGACACAAGACAAAGCTTTCTGACACATCATCTAACTCAGAGGAAAGCAGAAAAATCTGGTTTATTTTCTCTCCTCTAAATCAAGCTGTACCACTTGAGTTGTCATGAGATTCTTTCTTTGCCCCTCTTCATCTCAGAGCCATAGTCCCTTCTCGAAGTTCCTCTTTTTTGGTGCTCTGCGGTGGGATGAGAAAGGATGCAGACAATAACACACCATGTGTGACATAACCAAGCTAGAAAATCTGATTTAGGTAAGACAACCAGCACACTAAGACCATGAAAAATCCAAGTTTTTGAAGCACTGAAGAATCTCCTATGTAAGTATTTAATGGATGTAAAACATTTGGAACAAAATTTGGTTCACTTGGAACATATTGGTTCACTTAAGTGCTCCTGCAGAAAGAAAATTATAAAGATGAGCTTCTGGGCCATTTTATTTTACATTGAAAAAAGTCTCAGATAATGATGTTTCAGTCTGAAAATATTGTAAACATACAAAATGTATATAAAAAAACCCAGTGCACCCCAGTCTACCTTAAAGAGAATTAGAGATGAAAAAAAATTAATCCAAAATTAATCCAAAGAAACACAAAGGCCAGGAAACTTAGTGATATTGAAAAAAGGTTACAGCAAGTATATCCTGAATGCGTTTCATTTGCAGTATGTTTGGCTGTGCCCAGCTTGTTCTACAGATATGCTATAAGAATTTGGTTTTACCTAATTTATATATCAATTATGGTAATTACCCCCGTGACACATACACATACTTCGTAGCTGGCTTGGCTCCCAAATTTACATCTGATATTTATGCAGTAGACAGAATGGAAGCAAAGGGAAAAGACATATGCAGTTTGAGATAGCCAAAACATAGTTTTTCTGAAAAAAAATTTTCAACTGTAAATATTTACTCCATGTCTTATTTTGCAGGTTCTTATCCCCTCTGCTTCCTAAGGCACTGAATTCTTGCTCTTTTCCCCTCACGTAAGAGCTTTTTCAAAAGACTGGTGCTGGCTATAAATTTTAAGGGTTTTTTTAAAAGCTTAGAACTTTATTTTTCTTTCAATTGCATTTGTTATTTATCAGGATTTTCCATTCTTTCCCTCTTTCTTTCCCTGCCTTCCTTTCCTAATACAAGCCATCCTGTAGCTTTAGGTCTGCATGTGAATGAAGTCAACCTCAGTTAGCAGATACTTTTGTAGAAAAACATTGCTTTGTTAGGTTGAGCTACCGATTGTTGTAGTTCCAGAATGTGTACTAACTGAGTGATGCTCCTGAAACACACATGTATTAATATACAGGGGAAGAAATTTTCACACTCCTGCAGTGATCTGTTTCAGCCATGAAACACGGGATTTGTTTATTTACAGAGCAAAATGATCACATTCCAAACATGGGTTTGTTCCTTCAGCTCCACTGGAGTCACTGCCTGACTAGCTATACATTTCTACATTTCACTGCAAGAATATGTTATGTACTTCTTGGTGACACTGAAAGATGCTTTCATGATGTGTTGGAATGTGTACCTAATCATCTAGGCATAATGGAAATTATCCTGTGTCTTTAGCTCTTCTAAATTACTTTCTTTATAACCAGAAAATAATCTTCCTGGTCATTTCTCACTCACTGTGGGACTCTGAATTTTGTGGATCTCACTATTCCAGATGTTTCCTCTCCTCTGGGCTTTAATTACAGTGTCTCAGGCATTTTATATGTGATAGCTACGTAGGACAAAGATGTCTCTACTCATAGATTTGTCCATAAGGTCCAAGAACTACAAAGCTGTGCCTACTTTGTGATGATCAGCCTCTTTCAGAAGACCCATCTTTGATCTGACATAGCATTCTACAGATTCATATTTATTAAGACTATAGGTAGAATATGAACAACACTGAAATTAATAAACGACCCTCTGGTTTTGGATCTTAACTGACAAGTCTGATTGCAAGTGGAATAAATCTATTTTACACTCACTTCAGTAATCACTGTAGGGAGATGGAATATAGCATAAGGAAGAAAGATCCATTTTTTAGAAGAAATATTAGGTAGTGCACTCAAAAAGATACTTTTTCATAATGCACAGAGGATATTTCCAATCAAAAATACAAAATGCAGGCATGCTGAATTAATTCTCACTTGTGCTACTCACTAAGAAAAAGCCCGGAGAGGAAAAAGGGACTACCCTGTTGGCACAGGGCAAGAGCACAGCTGAAACCAAATATGTGGCTCTGCTGGACCACCTGTGGTTCGATGGACCAGGATACTTGAAAAGTCAAAAGGTAATTTCTGTATTTATAACCCAAGAAGATCATTAGTACTTAGGCAGTGGCAAAAGTTCTATAAAAGAGAACAATATAGCAATTTCAGATGGTTGTGGTGTTTTGCTTGGTTTTGCACCCACTCTTGAATTTTCAGGACTATTTCCTACAGACAAGCCCTGGGTGTCTGTTTCACACTAGTTATTTCCATAGTGTACAGTTATTCACGTGGACTCTGCAATTATTTTCCTTGGTGTGCATTTCTCTGATGTTTTAAAGCAGGAACAATACTAGTCAATAACTCCCCATTACATTTCAGAACTCGTAGTTTTTCAAATGAGCACTGCATACTGCCAATCTGACTTTATTAATGAATCTGAATTACAGAATGTATTTTCAGTTGATTGCTACTCCTTATCTACAACTACAATGTATAGAGACTCTTCCCTGCTAAAAGGGCAGTGGAAACTAAAGCTAAGAAATACACTGTTTTCTTTTTTCCCAAGACAGCAGGAACAATATATGCAACAACTTGACAGGCAGTAATTGCTCTAAAGAAACATGGGGGGAAAAAAAGAGTCAGTCAAAATTAGTAGTATTTACATGGACAAGATGTTTATTTTTACATTGAATTATTTGCCATATGCAGTTATGTGAAATGGATCCAATTTAAATTCCCTGAATGAAGTCAACCCACACATACTGCTCAAGATCATGGTGAATTTTCCACTGAAGAAACCATGAATATAGCAATACCATCTTAATTATGTTGCTGTAGGACATGAAAATATCAAAAGGATAAATTTAATACTTGCCATGCAGCTTGAATAACTGCACTCAGGAAAGAGGAAATGAGATTAGGGAAGAAAAGCAACTCCCACACACACGGCACACACCCACACGCACTTGTTGCCAGTCCTTTGTCTGTCTCAAAATCACACTTGCCTGAAATGTGCGTGACCCAAAAAACCCTGAAATGATGCATAGGATGTAGTCATTATGAGATTCAAGTGTAGGAGGAAACACGGGGAAAAGACTGAGACTGACTCTGAAAGAGAATCTCCCCTAAGTTTGCTCAAGCCATCAGTGTCTTAGGACTCCGACAGCACAGCTGATCTCTTGATCTGAACCAGCCCTGAACTAGGCAGCTGGAGTTCTGGGGTCTTAAAACCACAAACATCTAATAGATAATTATCCAGCTGATGATGAGAGATGTATTTCTTAAGTACTTCCATTTTTCAACTGGTTAATGTCCTTATTGATAGCATGGGCAGGTTAAACCTGCTGCCTTTTAGTATATTTAAGTCAGAAAATTATATGAACTGCAGAGGAGTACCAAGAGGGAGCTAAGAAAAATAAAAAGGGAACAAAGGCAGCAGAAAGCAAATAGTTCTGTGCTCTGTTAAACTGGGTCTGCAGTTTCACATATACAGTACAAATTCAAAAGCAAATAGAGAAGTCCTAGAATGCACTTGTCTATTTACAGTTAGAGCAGTATGAGAAGGGATTTGAGACATCTTGCACAAATGTACTTCAATGAACATTTTGTAGTCAATTCCAGACATAACTGCAGCTGCTTCAGACATCTACTCCAAAACATCAAAATGACTGAAGACAGGTAATTACAGGTATAAAAGACCTGAATAACAGAAGAGAGATGTTTGGCATTGTTTGATCTCTCTCCTTGCCTTTGGTGGCATTACAAAAGCAAAACATGTGAGATTATTAATGACAGGTAGTAAGACCCCCCTCCAAAGGCCTCCACATCAGTAAACACAGAACCACTCTAAGGAGGGACTTCTTTAGGGGCTGGAGGAATAGATCCTACTCCACTGTTCTCTGAGTATGGAGTTAATTTATTGGGGTTTTACACAGTGATTTTCTCAGTCACATTGCCTTACACAGCCTATCCTGAAAGCCATTCAGAAGTCTAATGGTGCCAGGTGTGGCTGCCTTGTACTTGTACTGTCTCCAGACTGAATGTCTCATTTGCAAAATTTTCCCACTAAACTTAGTAAATCATCACAACTTTCCAAGTAAGTGAGTTTGCTCTGAACCTAAAGACGGACATAAACGAAGCAGAAGTTAATCTCTCTATCTTCACAAAACTCACCTCTACTGAACTGTTGTGAGTCTTAAAAAAATACCATCTGTTCTTCCTAGGAACTTTAATAGTAACTCACAGTAATGTAGTTAAAAACCAAACAAGTTCCTACTGAAGCAAATAGGGGAGGTTGTGTCAAATACAAAACTAGGAAGAGAAAATAAAACAGATGCTCAGTGCATTGCTACTTTTCACACCTAATGGACTGGGTGTTAAAAAAACAGTATTTCTTAATAGGTTTGTTATTTACAGGTGAAGTTTTTAAGAACTCACTAGAAAAGAATTACACTTATGACCCAACAACTTGAATGTGCTCAATGTGTACTCAAATAAAAGCTGAAGTTAAACATTCATGGAAAAAGGCTTATATTTATTCCTTGGCTGAAGCAGAGCACATGTAAAAGACCTATTTATGAGATGGGACTCCCCTGTGCAGGAGTACCAGGCCTCTGCCTCACAGCAGGTCCCTCAGGACAATCTGTGAACATTTACTTCTGAGAGATAAGCAATCCTATCACATTTGGCCAGTGTGGTAATTATGGTAATTTATTTTTTTTCCTTGTATATGATGTTTATGTATTTTTAATGCATATGCCCAGACAGGCTGTCCCAGTGTGGTGAAGGAAAAACTCCCTCAAATCCCTCCAGCAGCACAACTGAACTGGGAGGGTCCAGCACAGCAGCTCATAAAAAAGAAAAGTGCTGATGTCTCCAGCTGGCACAGATGTTTACCTTAAAAATGGCAATGATGAACTGAAAAAATTGATAGGAGGTTATGTGTGAGTAATAACCGAGATTCTGTTCCTGGCTCTGCCCCTTCTTTTTCACAAGGGTCAAGGCAAGCTATCCATTTCCCCCTGTATAAAATTTGGATTAGCAACATTTATTAATTTACCTTAGACTTACAGAAAAGATTAGTTAAAATCTGTGTGGTAATGTGAGTATGTCAAATGGGCAATAAAGATTAAGTATGCTTCCCACCTCCATCAAGAGACAGCTCACACCCCCCTGTAATGTGTGGATTATGTATTTAACATTTTAAAGCTTCTTTCATAAATCACTCCCATTTGTCCAGAGGAACACAGATGGATTCTTGAAAAGCCCTTACTGGCAGACATACAAAGCCCCCAAATACAGGCACCGATGCAAAGTTTGATACATTCAAGCTGGAATTTTAGATTTCCATGGAATTTGCTGGACTGTCGGAATACTGAGAGGAAGGAAAGAAAATAACATTTCATTTTTTGGGCTAAACCCACTAAGTTTATCAAATTGAAGATCGTTTTGGGTTTTTTTCCTTCTGTATGTCACATTATTTCACTTGGTAAGTGTCTCGGTTTTTTCTTACACACACACACATACACACAAATGGAGGACTTCAACTCTAATTCTATATGGTACAAAATGTTGCTGAACTTGTCTAAAGTCAACTTTTGTCTATGTGCCATCCTTATAAAATTCATTTTATGGCTAACCAGCTAATAAATAAATAAATTCAATGCAGTAGTCTTCCATGTAATGGAAGCTTCCTATATACTGTTCCCAAACTACTTCTGCATTAATGAAAACATTATTACTAGCCACAGTCTAAGTGCAATTAATGTAAATGCCATGAAGATTCTACTCATATTTTTCTTCCACAACTTAATTGGGATGGTGAGAGTTTTAGTAGCTGTGCACCTCTTTCTCCTAAATGAAGAAAATCTCATTGTCCTTGTAATTCTTATTTTCATTACAACAGCAGCATGAGATGGATTAGGTCCCTAATGAGCCTTTCGAATGAACAGCCCTGTGAACTTGCTAAGGCATTGTAGTGAGAAATGTACATTAGTTAGGCTTTGGCCTCTACAAATTAGCAAAAATTCAACAGGAAAATTTCCCCCCTTCATTTTCCCATTACATTTTGAAATGTAGGATGTTGAGAATAAAACAGTCCCATGAGCATCAAAGCTTGGTATCTGTTGTCCGCTAAGTGTCCTTTTTTCCCTTCATGTTTTAAGAACACTGGATCAAGGATTTTAAACCTCAATAAGCTAAAACTATGCATTAAGTATCTTCATTGCATTTTCCTTATTCATTCTTAAGAACAGTTTTTCTCATATAGCCACAAAAGCAAAGGCGAAGAGCAGGGCTAGGAATGTGATGGGTTCTGTAGTAGTGGGAACTTTTGCCCTTGAGAGTAGCTAACGTGGGGGCAGAACCTTTAATTTGCACTGGAAATCTGCATAAATATATGTGATTCAATATCCATCAAAACAAGAAATTCTGCTTTCTTGATCTGAAAATCAAGCCACTGGAAAGATCAGTCATGGTCTAGTGACCTTGAAATAGGATTTTGTCTTACAGAGTGATCCATGAAATCTGAACCACCCAGTGTTTTTTGTCCATACACTTTGCTGGGTGAATTACACTGAATCACAACACATGCTATGTCTCCATCTCCTAGCTAACACCCAAACTCTGACCGAAAAATTCCTTGAAATTTTAATAATACTTCAGCTTTTCTCTAATGCTGAGGGAAACAATGTATAGTACCTCTGACTACAACTCTTCATATCATGAATATTCATACTGCATTTTTTACATTAATACTAAAGTAGATGTGTGAAAAATAGGTATGAACAGAGGTAAAGAATAGGGAATGTACAGTAAAATACAAGAACATTTATTCTGACAGGAGAAACCCCTTTATACTTCTCCAACCATTCCTGGGGTGTGCGTGTTCAATGCTCATTAGAGGCAGAGCTGCTTAAAAGAAAGTTTTCATCCTGAAGTAGTTTCTGCAGCTAGAAAGAACAAGCTTCACCTTGGAAGAGAAGACAAGATGACAAGGGTTTCCCTGGGGCACAGCTGATGCTGATTTTTGTGAAGCATGGACTTTTCCACAAGGAAATTACCCGGGATCAGTGCGACAGCCGCCAGACCCTCTGCCTCCAGCCCTTCTTTTGTATTTCTGTGCCCTCTGTGCTGGTCCCTACAGACAAGGGCAGGGCCCATCTCCAGAAGTTCAGTCCTGACTATTGAAAAGGTACAACACAGGAATTCATTGCAAAAAGACATAGGTAGGCCCCATGAGGCTTTTAAATCCACACAAGGTCCAAGTCTTCTTGCACAGCCTTGGTAGAGCTATTGTGAGAGGATCCCACTATGATGAGAACCAGAGGTGGACCTGGTGGAGTGCCTGCCTCTTCTCCCTGAAGTGATTCCACAATTCTAAATGTGTTTCCAACCTGAACAACTTTTTCCTAGCAGATAAATAAGAATAAAGAACATTTTAAAGTAAAGAAAACTTAAGAGATAATGACTAACAAGTCTCCCCAGGTTTCCAGTGTCCTAAATGGCAGGTTATTTCCCTAGGCCTGTTGTCAGTCCAGCATGTACTTAGAAGGCTAGCAGTGTTTGTGTTACAAACATTTCTTCACTGTCTGCTTCAGGCAGAAAAAAATATCCTATATTCCCACCAGGGCATGGCTGTGTATCTGGTAGCTGCTCTTCTAGTGGCCTGTGATGTTTGCAGATATGTGACTCTGCTTCCCTCTCAGGTTGTCTGCCTGCTCATCTCTCTCCTTTCTTTTCCTCCAGCTGGCCCAGATGTGCTGCAGGGAAGTTCCATCCCCTTTCTCTTTCCTCTTCTGAAGTGCAGAGTCAGGACAACAAGCAGCCTTCAATACTGCTGTCAAGTGACACTTCACAGACCATCAGAAAATCATACATAATCCTTCTTCGAGATTTGAAAGTTCATTGTTTTTAGGCAGAGTAGGGTTTGAAAAAGTTCTAACAATGACCATGTTGTAAAGTGGTTTTGAAAATGAAAGATTCAATGATGTAACAGCTGACAGCTGTTTCAAAATTATTTTCCAAGCAGCAAGCGTGTATCAGGAGAACCAATTTTTAATCAAGGAAAAATAATTTTCTGTTGGGGAAAGGTTTCAGAAATGTAATCACCATACTATCCATTTACCCTGATAAAGGCTTCCCAAGCAATAACATACAACCTGGCAACACAGCCTGATTTTTCCCTGAGCTGGAGATTATGTCATAACATGGGCCTGTTGGAGAGATTCAAGAGGGCCACAAAGATGATCAGAGGACTGGAACCCCTCTGCAATAAACTGAGAAAGCTCAGTTTGTTCAACCTGGAAAAGAGAAGGCTTGGGGGAGACCTTAGTTCCAGTACTTGAAAGGAGTTACAAGAGAGCTGGAGAGAGACTTTTTACAGGGCATGGAGTGACAGAACAAGGGGTAATGGCTTCAGGCTGAAAAAGGCATGCTTAGGCACTGAAATAGGCTGACCAGAGGAATTGTGGATGCCCCATCCCTGCAAGTGTTCAAGGCCAGATTGGGTAGGGCTTTTGAGTAACCAAGCCTAGTGCAAGGTATCCCTGTCAATGGTAGGGGAATTGGAACTAGATGACCTTTAAGGTCCCTCCCAACCCAAACCATTTCATGTGAAATTTAATGTGTAAAAATAGGTGCTTAAGCGAGTTTTTGAATAAAAAGTTGGTGTCCTGTTGCCCTCTGAAAAGGAGATGGTGCATTTTAGAACAAAGGCATGCACTCTGTATCAGGGGATGAAGAATCCTGTGAGGGGGAAAACAGTGTTTTGTGCAGTCAGGCAGTATTAAAAAGTTCCTTATCTCAACAAAGTTACAGGTTTTATCTCAAATACATTGTAATCAAGTATGTGGGAAGGAGTAATTTAAACATATTTACAATAATTAAAAGGGTTTTTAAAAAAAGCTGCATGCCTATGATCTCAGCCATCTGAAAAAGTTTCCTAAACAAAGTACCTGTCTAAGTTTTGGTGAGATAAATGCCACTTCTCAACCACATTTCTTCAGCAGTATAACTTGTCAGAGCA
The DNA here is from genome assembly GCA_026261815.1 of Monarcha castaneiventris obscurior. NCBI lineage: Eukaryota > Metazoa > Chordata > Aves > Passeriformes > Monarchidae > Monarcha > Monarcha castaneiventris. Next base: position 9,478,842 of record JAMPIT010000467.1, read on the forward strand.
AATACTGCTAGCCAGACACCTAACAAGAAAGATGCAAATACAAGGTCTTCTCTTTGAAGATCCTCTTCAAAGAGAGCAGAGAGGAAGCAATTCACATTCTTCACATCTACTAGGACATTGATTGTAAAATTCAGACACAAATATTTATTTTGATAATGACACACATTTTTGTGTGCACAGAGAGCACCCTGAGGCTGCTCTGTTCATGCACACAGAGGGAGACACAAGGTTCAGAGTCCTCAAGAGAAGGGAAAGGCACCCATCTGACACCAGCTGCTTCAGGCTGCCCGACCCCTCCTTAGGGTACCTCTTGCTCTCCATATGGCAAACAATGTCAAATAACTTAACATGGCACAGGGAAAACCAAGCACCAAATCCCTCCTCCCAGTTCTCCCTTCCAGGCAAACACTTGCGGTCAGATCCCAACCCTCTTCCTCATAAATGCAAAGTCAGAGATTGTCAGGAACCCCAGCTCTAATCAGTCACTACTGAATGTTTTGACTGAGATACTTCATGATGTAAAATGGATTTGCAGTATTTCTAATGCATCACAGTTTAATTAGTAATATCATCTCTCTGGGCAAGCTTCTGTCAGTTTTGTGTTTTGTAATTCAGTTTGTAGTTGTCTAAACACAGGTACTTCATCAGTTCATGTATTAGGCATGAATGAAGTATACATTTAAATGGGGGGAGGAAACGTCATTATAAACTGTGTTAGAAGGATGTATCAGCACTTGAGATGCATTCAGAAGTGGCTGTAAAGGCTGCCCCTTTTGCTGCATTTTTTTTCCTCAGTGGCTTACATGATAACTTTCAAGTTACGATTTTTCTGAATGGCTGCTCACATAATGATTTGGAATCTGGAAAAGGCTAGACCCCTCTTGCTTCACACAGCCCACTGCTGGCAATTTTCTCATGTATATATACTCTGAAATGCATGGAAGCTGAGAAAAACCCAGGTACATTTCTGGATGCACACTGTCTGCTGACAACAGTAAAACCAAATACTTTCCTTGGCAGCAAACCTTAACAGATAGAACCTGGAAGATGTCCAGGAAAGTGATATTAGTAGCACCAAAGTACAGCTCTGATGGAATCATTCTTCTGATCCTAGAAATGCTTTTGAACCTGCTGTTCATTGCCTTTCTCATCTGTTCCGTTAACATGGGAGCAATTAAAAAAAACTGCTTGTTTTGTCAAAGGTGAGAGCATTCCCTCTAAGCATCGAGGTAAATGAAAATCTGTATCCTAAATCTTTTGCCAGAGTTTAGGGTTGTGCTGGATTTATTTTTTTCTTTTGGAAGTAAAAGTTATATGACAAAGTATTGAATAAATGGAAAAAATATCTGCAGTCTGAAGGAAAAAACTAATTCTCTTCACCTGAAATACTGCTGACTGGTATTTATGGCCAGTTCCTGGAAGCAGTGGCCTGTGGATCAACTGTGGCCCTTTATTTCACTCATGCAGTTCACAGGAAGATTATTTTCCATCATATTATTGCCAGTGAATGCTAACATATCTCTTAATGTGCTGCCCTGTGAAAGGTGTTTGAGAAAGGAATAGGTTTCTCTTCAGCCCAGATGGTACAACCCAGAGTTCACTGCACAACCAGTGCCAGACAGTGACATCAAAAATGTGAATTAGAATTAAATGGATATAAATATATGGAAATGTGTAGCATGAAAAGTCTTGTGATGTTTTGGAGACAAGATCCAAAATACATAAAGTGTAAGGGGAAAAAAATATAGGAATCTTTTTGTAGGCACGTAAGAGAATTCCTTCTGAAGGTACCCTGGACCCCTGGGCCAGCCAGTTTGGAGCTTTCCTTTGTAGCTCCTCAAAGCCTGTCCCTGCCACCCATCATTCTATAATTCCTTTGTATTTCATGTGCACCACCCCTAAACACATTTCCTAAAACCGCTCTTACTTTGTTTTTTGTTTGCTCTAAGGGACCTTTGTGAGTAGTATGACAGGAGGGAAGATTTAACCAAACTCCTAAAGGATAATGTCATCTTTAGATCATACTCATTATAATTCATAAGCACTTCTCCACTTGACAGCTCTTCAGTTGCAGTTTCAATCTTATGCTAGTTTTTTCTTGAGAGCCCTTTTCAATTTTCCACATTGCTAATGGAGCCTGAGGCGAAGCTAAAAATCATTTGGGCTTCTTGAAAGGATCAATAATTTTTGTGTGCCGTGCATTTTAGAATACATCGCATCGCTGACACAAGCGCTGTCGTTGCACTGATAAATATAACACATCAAAGAATGTCAGAAGTTTCCACAAAACATTTTAAAAATATTCAATAACTACCTGCAATCCCATGTGCAGCAAGCAGCGTTAAGTATATCAGAGACAAAAAAAAAGGCTTAAAGTTATCAGAAGACTGATTGCATAAGTTCTTTGCCAAACATTGTCATTTTCTCTCTGTCTTGGTTTACATGAGACTGTGCAGAGATAGAAGATCTAACAGATTCACTACTTTTAGGTTTATACCACAACAAAAGCTGAATGAACTTTTTTCCATCACCTATCCAAGCAGCTAAGGATATCTAATTGAGTGCTCAGACATGCTATACTCGGTTAGCTCAATAAATTATTCGTTCAGCACCATGCAGAGCAAATTATATTCAGGTGGACAGCATTTTTGCTTGCAGTTCATCCACTTACAAGACACACAAAGGACTGCAGTGAATGAAGGTCAAGGAAAGCATCGCTAGCACAGAGCTGTGTTTTTCTCAATTTAAAACTAACAAAACTGCTTATGGAGCATGTTGGGGCTGACAAACTGACTGCCACTCTGCTTGTGTCTATTTAACCCTTGCCAAGAGCATGTTACTTAAGATAGACTGAAGCCTCAAACAGACTAAATGGAAATGCTTATTTCTCAGGGAAAGCAAGGTTGAAGCAGCATTAATCAGGCCATACAGAAAATGTGGTTTTACATAAAGAATTCTCTCATAAAGACACCGCAGGTTCAGAGTATAAGGAAGGAAAGAAACAGTAAACGTTCTTTGCTGCTCAAAGGCCTTTCATGAAAGTATTCATTTTGACCAATTATTGTTTAGGCATGCCTAAGAAACAACAAATTATTTTTAAAAAACAGGTGCTACATCTCACCCCAAATTAAATTATCAAAACTTTCCACTGATTCAAAAACTTCCTCTTTCCCCCTTGTGGGAAAGAGAAAGAAAGAAGTAAGAAATGGTGAGAAACTGTAACCTGTATTCAGAGAACAAAGTGTCACGGGGTGTATTGGGTCCAGTTCATTTGGATGCATAAATGAAGCCATCTCATTGTGAATATATGCACAAAATACGATTTTTTTCTTGCCATCAGGTGAGGAAGCTTAATACCCTTTCCCCCAAGCTTTTCCAACTCACTGTACAAGCAGTGAGAGACCAATCCTTACCCTGAGGGAGGTGTTCTGTATGATGGAACAAGCTGTGCTTCAGTCTTTGAATCCAAAATTTTGGGAGGATTCCCCACCTGGGAATGTCTCTGGTTTTTGGGGTTGGGAGGAGACTGAGAGGCTCTGTGTGACAGAACAGGAAGCTTCCCAGTGGGAGAGGGCTGGGCACTGAAGATGGAAAACACAGAGGGTACTGCCCATACCACTTAGTTAGAAAAAGGGCACAACTGCAGCTGTGTATGAACTGGGCTGGGAGCAGAGGTGGAATGCCCGAGCAGGAACTCACTCTCCTCCACGCCTAATGATGGACAGAGGTGGTGCTAAATAGAGGGTTTATGTGCTACCTTGAGACCCACTTAGCCTACAATTAATGATGATTCTACTCTCCCTCCCAAGGCAGGTGCTATAACTCTTCATTAATCTGACTGACAGGTCTCCTTCTCCCTTTTGATTTAAATAAAATTTGTGAGGTAAAATATGAGATTGACCTATGGCTCACACTTGAGTCTTTTTTTCCAATCTGTAAAGGGAAATTGCCTCAGTTCACCATGCAGCAGTCCAAGTAAACATCCTCTACCCAGTAGCTTAGTTTTCTCTGGCTGCATATTTCTTTTGCCTACGCTGCTCCTTTGCTGTAAGCCTAAATTGTTGCTTCAAAGTTTTAGGAGACATGCTTTTAATAACTCCCACATTTACTCCTCACTTACTGCGCCACCACCCTTTCATCAGACCAGCTCTCTTTCATCATTGTTTTTGAGCTAATTATTCAACATTAGCTGAAGTGAACTACATTTACCATTCATTAGGTATTTCTGAGCCAGAGACGATAATAAGATCCAATACTTCTTGGATTTCACTGTGGCTTGTTATGTGCTATGTTCCCATGGTTTAGTAGTATGTTTAAATTTGGCTTTGAATACCATCATTGGGAGCAATTTGTATGAATAGTACAAATTGCAAGACATGAAAGATAATGTAGAGCAGCAATAGGAATCTTTATAGCATCACCTGATCAAGCAAGCCTGCTAAAATTATGCTGACAAGTCTCCAGCCACTTTGGTGATACAAGATTGAATCCACTATTCTGATAAAAGGGGGTTGAGTCCAGTGCAGGCTAAATGGCAGAGATTCCTAGGGGGATGCATTACAGAGACAATAAAAACTGTTAAAGAAAAGAACAAGAAAAATATCTGACATATGTCCCCAAGTTTTTGAATCACACATTTCTGTTTGCATTGAAATTTCAGTTTTATGTTAAAAATATGGAAACAGGTTTTGGAGAGAAAAACAATTATCAAGTCTTTCCTTCCTGCTTCTTTCTTTCTCTCCCTCCAAATGGAGAGACTCATTTTCTTTCTAAACTACTCCAGCTCTGAAAAAATTACAAAGATAAGAAATGAAACAGGGGAAGGGAAAAAAAGCAGGGAAATAAAGGGGTAGAACTGTTTGTCTCTTTGAACTAATAATAAAACTGAATGAGAAGCCTCCTTTTTATTAAAAAATCAAACTCATTTCTGAGTAGCAAAACTTTTCATTCCAACTGTCGAGCCTTTGCATATAGAAACACTTTGAAACATTCTTAGCCCATTTCTCCAGTGGGATTCTGTGCGCTGCATAAATCATTATTTCTCTGCAGTTTTTTCTCTGCATACTTTCCCTCTGTTAATGGCTTTTGGAGTCCAAGTCCCTATGAAATGATAAAAGGGGATTTAAAACTCTTCCTTCTTCGTGCCTCAGATTACCTCTGAGAATTCTCAACACAGAGTTACAAAAATCCACACTTCATTTTTAAACAAAATTTAACATTCACTGAAAACTGCACCCTTCTCCTCAGTGTTCTACCAAGATAAACAGTGCTTTGAGACCCATCGTTCTCTGGGTAGCTCCAGCTACAGTCATGGACTCAGACTAGAGTATGAAGTAATACCTCTCATTTCTAAATCTTTACATGCTTGAACATTTGCTAACTCCCACCCCTCAAGTCTCAAAGAGACACTGAAGTCTTAGTTTGAGTTTTATACTGAAAATGGAGGTTAAATATTGTACAGGGAAAAAATATTCCGTGTTCAATATTGATTGTTTCCTCTAGTTCGGAAGGCAGAGTTGAGTTGTTCTGTGAGGACTGTATGACTTATCAGAGAAAAAGTTTTGGAAATCCTGCTACAATGCTGTCTTCTCCCTCCCAGAAGTTTAAAACTAAAACAAAAAAAGCTGCCATCACAGACAAATATCACACTTGTATGTCTTCCCTGACATGGTCAATCTGCCAAGCACATGATATGGGATGGAAAATAAGACCAAACCTGTATTAGAAATGCTGCAAAAAGGTATGTTTAAAAGTGTGATACTTTTAATCTGTGATCTGTGATACAGATAAAACTGTGATACGAAAAGATTTAAGGCAGTACCAATTGAGAAGTATTTCCCAGTTCATCCTGCACCAGTATTTTTCTGGATGATACATATGTACACAAATCACTGGACAGAGATGCTACAACCAAAATCAAAATAGCACAAGTGGGTTTCTCTTATTGGCAGAGAGGAATCTGATGCAGCTCCCTGTGGAGAATGCAAGTTAATAAGATTAGGGATGAAAAATAAGACACTGTAAAAAGCCAGAAAAGCAAGCATGAGACACCCAAGGTTAGTTGTGGTTCACTGCACTTAATCCCCATGTTTGCCAACAAGAATGAGCAAAGCAAGCCATGGGATATTTACAACCAGTACACCTGTGGATACAGCACACGGAAGGGCCCTGGATCAGGGCATCCATGGGGTGGTTTCAGGGCACCTGCTTGATCCTTGATGTAGAGTGGATCAGTGTGTTGGTGTAGGCTCATGAGTGCTTATGAGTATTCACGGAAATCTGCTTATTTCCTATCACATTTTTACTATTCTGCTTTAGTAACTACTTTCCCTCATGCAAGAGTAAAGTTATGTGGATTTTTGAACATGACAGTTCAAACTTTCTATTTTCCTTAATATCTAAATTTAATTATATTCTAGGCAACTTCCTATTTGTAACTATGCTTCATTATCAGAAATATTATTCTTATATTTGTCTTTATAAATATGATAAAATACGTCAAATATTTTATCTTGAAACAATTTCACCTTAAAACCAAGAAAATAAGCATGTCTTATAAACCAAGATAGCTACATCAGAGAACCAAAAAGCATGTCCTCCTATCTCGTGAAAATTTTAAACTTCAGTGGTTAGTTGTGGTCATTCCATTCTCCTCCCATTCCACTCTAAAACAGAACATAAATTGAAATAAAAACTGTGTGCAAAATAAGATAGGATTTGGTTCAGATCATTGAAACTGAACAATAAAAATACCAATTAAATAAATGGAGTATCTTTAATATGTCAAAACATCCCCTACTAAGTATTCTGTGGCTTAACTGACTCAGCATTTTTGAGGAGAGAACAATAAAATTAAAGCACTACCAACCCACTCACCCTACTTCCGTAGGGTATGCAGAAAATCCAGCAGAATGTGGGGCATAAAGTCGGTAGTTTGTTCAAGCCCACACAAGAAATCTTCCTTCTTAATGGTGTTGTCCAGCTGGCTAACTAGCTGCAGTAATTTACAACCCTTATTTCCGCATTAAAAAACCATATAGTTTTTAGAGAGGACAAGCCTGTAGATTTACCTAGACTTGATATATGTCTAGATATTTATGCCTTAAACTGCAAAACCTTTTAAACCATTTTAATCGCATGAATTCAAAATTTAGTATCTGATTTATTTTTCAGATGAGATGCTAAATGCATCCTACAAAAATGCTCGGGCTCTGCTTCATATAGAGGCAGCAGATAAGATGTGAAGAAACTCTCCCATCTCCAGAGAAGCACATTTCTGAAGCTCTGCACAGGCTTTTGAAAATTTTTGAGCATGAAGATTTGAAAACTGCTATATGACCTATATGTATTTGTTTATTTATTTACTTATAGGTACATATTTTTTATATATTCATAGAAAATTACCTTTGAAAGTTTCTATAACTAAACACACTTATACTTGAGAGCAAATGTAACAGCATTAAAAGGAAAAGGGAATGAACTTTGAATGCCAGATTCCACGAAAGTTTGGACCTCATGGCTTGGAAGAAAGGACTTTTCAGTGCCAAGTAAGCAATAAAGAGATGAGGTGCTAGGCTGGAGCAGATAAAGCTGTCTCTGAGCTGCCCGTTCAGCCTGAACATTCGCAAACCCCATCTGCAGTTTCAGATAAAATTACATGTTTTCCTGCTTCTAGCTTCTAGCAGGGGTTGTGTCTCTTTGCTTGGAAGGTGATTTTCCTGAAATAAGGAATATTGCTAGTGTTTTTCAGAAGTATTATTATTATATTAAAAATAAATAATATTTATATATTATTAAAAAAATTTAAAAAATAAAATTATTATTATATTAAAATATTAAATATTCAGTTTTCCTTTTCTTTCTACTTTGTGTACACTTTCACCATAAAACAACACTTCCCACATTATTTACCACCTCTAATAGAAGAGAGGCAGGATTGCATCTATCAGCATGACACAGAGTAGTAGAGAAATGCATTTAATCTTGAGGAAGAAGTAACATCATCTGGAGACAAGCTGGACTGCAGAAAGCCAGAGAAGTCTACAGTGGTAAGGCTGAAGGACAGGGAGGACAGTGATCCTGAACTTAAAAGAGGTGAGAATTAGAGCAATCACGGGAGGAAAAGCAGCTCACCCTTTGGTTATTTTGACTTTGAGACACAGATTAGTCATTGAATCAGAAGGCTGAGTGGAATAAGTAAGAGGAAAAGAAAAAGAAAAAAAAAAAGAGGTCAAGCACTTGCAGTGTGACTGAAGACAAGTTGAAAGCTAGTGAGAGAACTGACTAAATGGCAGAGACAGAAATCAGAGCACAGCCTGCATAAAGGTCCTTCTGGATGTACTCTTTCTTCTTATCAGAAACAGCAGCAGGCTCTTGAGTGGAGAGCTCAGAAGGTGTAAGGGTAACTAATGATGTCCCTTTCTAGGCAACTTCTTTGGTATTCTTAAAATCAGACATAATCAGTACAAACAGTCCACCCCTGACACCACAGAAAAACTTCAGTGCATGAATTGTACAGTGAAACCAGGAAAGTTTAATCATAGAGATTCCTTTAGCTCATCACAATGTCTTTTCCTTGGTAATGCAGAGCATCACGACCTCACTAACCATCATTAAATGAGAAATGATAGCAAGTCACAAATTAGAGTAATTCTTGGAAAGGACTGCATACAAGTCAAATTCCTAATGACTCATCTTCAAAAAAATTGTAAATGTCTAATTAACCAGGATATTGAAGCTACTCAATCTTAGAAAATTATTCTCTTCTCAAAAGAAAAAAAAAGTACAACAAAGGCAGTAATAAAATGTAAAAAATTTTAACTGATGGATTTAATCAGGGAACTCTTTCAATCTACCACCTCATTTTTTGTTTTATTTTAGTTTTTGTAACAGAATGGATTCCTATAAAAGCAGCAACATCTAAGATATTATCCTGCTCTGTATGAATAGCTGACAGTGTGCATTCCTACAGCTTTTCTGTTAAAATGTCATATACAGGTAAATGCATACACAGAAGTCAGTAGAAGTATCCGGAGGTATTATTCAAGATCAAATTTCCAGTGTTCCATTTACAATAGGAAATTGTGAACTAAGTAGTCTCCAGAATTCAGGAACAGCATCTTTTGAGGATTTGATATCTCATTGTCATGGCTAAGCATTCATTATTTGATTTCAAGATGGAGAAACTAACATTTAGATGATACAATGAAAAAAATAAGTTAAATTCCTTTAAATGAAGGGGAAGAGAGAGAACTTACATTCATCAGCTCTACATACTGTTCAATATTCAGAGTCTATTAGGAATTATCAATACTTTTCCATTCAAACCATTCTGGCTTCTCATCCTGTTTACTGGAACATTTCACTTCAGTGAGCACACAGAGCACTCAGTTCAGTTTACCATTGCTTAACTGTGTTATTGCTTTTCTAAATGTTATGCTAAGAATTAAATCCTCTGGACTGAACTGAAACATGTTTATATTGTAAAACACAACCTCAGTAGTCCTAATGAGATTCTGTAGCCATTTACTTTTCAAACTACAAAGGCAGGTATTTAAATGTTAAATAAACAAAGCATCAGACACAGAAAATGTGACCTGAAAAATGAAGATAATTTCCCCAAAGATTCTTAGAAATAGCTCTTGAAGTGCTTTTTCACTTGTTCTTCCATCAAAACTGACCAATAACCTTATAAACTATTGAGGCATTTCTACGAGACATCCATCTGATACAAATCTTTTACTGACCTGAAAAATACCAGTACTTCTCTGTTTTCAGAAAGGTCTTTTCTATTACCTTGCTGATTTGACACACTTGATTCTACCAGAATTTCAGTATTAGAGGGACTCAGCTTTTAATTTATCTGAAATGATATCAAAATGCCCAAGTAGCTGGATATTGCCAGATCTGGGGTCTTTGACAGGCTGGTGTAATTGAAACTGCTTTACCCAGGAAAAAGCAATACGGAACTAAGCTGGAGAAATGCAGCCATTGCTGAATCTCTTGCTGTCAGGAGGGGGAATATTGAAAGCAGTACTTAGTGCAGATGGGAAGGTCCAAACTCATGAAGGAGGTGGTCCTATTTCTTTCCTATTAGCACCTCAACATGTTCCATCAGAAACCACCACTTTTCCAAGGCTCTGGCAGAGGAAAAATAGACATGACTTATTATTCTGAATTGTCATTAAATCTCTTTTTAATTAAACTTTTCCTTCCTCCAGGGAAGCTTAATATATATCAAAAAAAAAAAAAGGCAGATTTCTGACTTAATGTAGGCAGATTCCTGACTTAATGTAGGCAGATTCACTCTAAGCTTGGTTCATTTGCATAACTGAGGACTGTTTCACTTTGTTCTCATCTTGGTCACTTCAGTGAATGAAGTGAAACAGTGTGTTATGTGCCATTTATTCATAACACACAAGTACAAGCATAAGATTTACATGCTAGTACATGTAAGCATATTACAGGAAGCAGTTTTTAATCATTCTGACAAAACTATCATGGAGTGGGATAATCCCATGGCTGCATTTGGCTTCAAACACTGGTACTAGCCTCAGACTCTTTGGTACTGTGCTTCATGCAAGAACAGCCTCAATGAAATATATGGACTTATTGATTAACATAATGCTTTGGAGTATCATTAATGACTCCTGCCTTCTTTCATAGGTTTCTGAAACAACCTCAAAAGTAGGTTACAGGCATTCAAAGGATGAGGGCTTTTCCATCATCGTTATTTCCTAGTTGAAGATAATACAGATACATGAACTGTGGATATCTAAGAACTACTAAATTCTTACCTTCAATTTCAGCTTAGTGAGTTTCCCATCTCTTAGTTAAGGACTATTTCAAAAAAATTCTCATTCCTTGAGAGCTGAAGATTTAGTTTACTAGTCCCAGACTACAAAGGTCTGGATGTTCTCATCAAACTAGCTATTAAAGACCGCCACTAGTCAGTGACATACAAATTTGCCAAAGAAGCAAAAATTACATTTGCATTCATATGGAGCCTTCAGAGCAGAGACTTTGCTGTTATCACTGGAATAAAGAGATCCCCCCACTAGGATAAAGACCTTGTGCTTCACACTTACTAACACAGAAAACCCATTCCTGTCCTGAAGGAGTCTAAATCAATTACCCTTCTCTGTGCATCTCGTGGAAGAGAAGAACAGGCACTTCCAGCTGTGAACTGTTTTTCTCCCTGCCTGAACACTGAAATAAGTGCCTGTCTTCAAATTTACAAAGCTTAGCTTGAACATGACTTTATAGATTTGCTCTGAATTTCCTCTAAGCTAAGATTATAGTTTCCCTTAATGCAAGAAATAAAAGGGACAGCCCTGCTCTTGTGCAGGCCTTCTGACTATCTTAGGACTGTACTTTATAGTTATATTTAACTGATATTATTCCTTCTTTTAATATGAATGCATCATTTTCATCACACAATTTTAGTTTAGTTTAGTGCAAACTTACACACCCTTGCAGGGAGATGCAAGTTAGCTCTACCCACATGCCAGGTAGAAATGACTGGAAGGACACATTGCTCAAAAAAGATGCTTTGTTTTCCTGGTTGTCAGCCACCCAGCCCACAGCTCTCACATTGAAGACTTCATCATTGCATGTTTACACAAAGACCCTGTAAAAGTTGCTGCACACTGACCCCACTAGAGAGGGCCAGCACAATCGCAACAATTTGGAGACTCCATTATTCATGGATGCAGTTGCTACTTTTAAAAGAAGCATTATTGCTTATATTAAGTTACTTCCTAGCATAGGAACATCTTTCTCCAACCCCTGTTGGCAGGTGAAAGTCTGCATACACATGGACATTTAGCACTAATGAGAGAACAGGTAAACTCAAGCTCAAAACAATTAAGCACATCACTTAATGATGCCTGGGAAAGCTTTCAAAAGGCCAAGCATCAAACCCAGACCTTTCAAATTTGAAGATGCCTCTTCCCTAACACCCACACTTTCATCTTAACAGTTAGGGGGTTTATGTCAATTTTCACATGCTACATTTTCCAGTGCTGCAGAAAAACAGATAATTGCACTTGTAATTGTGGTGTACCCTGGTAAAGTCTGTCAGGTGTTAGAATACTGACCCCACTGCCTGTGCTAATTAGATGAAATTGAAAAAAAGCTCAGGCTCTATAAATCAGATGCTATTAAGGTCAGGATGGGTGTAAGACGGAGAGGGTAGGAGGAAAATCTGTTCTCTTATAGTTCTGACTCATTGTCTGCTTGCTATCAGAGAAAGGTTTTCAAATCAGGATTTCCTTATTTAATTCACAGAAGCCATTAATGCCTGGACCCAATGGCACAACTGGTCATGTTTGGATCAAGGCTGTCAAGGCAAGTGAAATACACGTATTTGCAGTGAAATGGGATGAGTCATGGCAGCTCCCACCACCTCCTTACACAAGCTTAAGTGGAAAATTACTTGTGTTTGGCGACCAGGTCTTTTCTCTGTCTCTTCTGCTGAGGTGAGAAAGGAGGCAACTTCCTTCATCCGATTGGCCTTGTCTGACAAAGCCAGCCACTGCTCCTAAGCAAAAGATGAAAAGTACATCACTGCTTGTCTGAAAAACAATCTGGGCTTTTGCAAACACTCGGTTATGAATGTGGGCGTGTAAAGGAGTTTGTAATCCCAACTCCTAATGAAGCAGTAAAGAGACTGCTTTGACTCATGGGCCATCTCACTGGAGGAGGCCCCAGGAAATACAATCAGCTACCAAGTGGAGGTTTCAAAAGGAAAATAGTTTATAATTTGCAAAAAAAAAAAAATCTTATTTTATAGTTAAAATGTTTAATGTTAGTAATTTAGCAAGCACATGTACCTAATGTTTCTAACAAAAAGCTAGCTATATGTTTTCTAGGAACAAATTCTCATCTGTGGACCCAGCAGCAACATAATTGCCTGGAAGAAATAGTCTTGGACTACCAGCTTTTCTGAACACCTAAAATGTTTTCTGTAATGCTTGTAAAATGCTGTTATGACAATGTAATTCTATGCGTTGCAGTGGAGTGTATCCAACTCAACAGAACACAGGAGGGCTCAGAAAACAGAACAACTGTTGATAAAAAATGCAAAGAAGCGTGCAAAAGGATGTGCAACCTTAACTAGTTGTATTGTCTCAAATGATGTGCTCAAAAGGAACAGCAACCACCAGGAAAAAGGACAGTTCTTCCCACCGCTGACAGGTACAAACACAACTTGTATTGCATACATCGCCAGACAGATTTTAAGGAAAATAAACTTTGCAAAAGAACAATAACAAGGATTTGCATGCTGAATGAACAGGCTTCTGAAGAAAAGATGATCTGAATTCAAGTACGAGTCATTCCCTTCATTTTCATGAAATTTAGACCAGGTCCTAGATGAACTGAGCCTGCACAAGAATTCAGTGAATAACTGTCTAAGAATAATGAGAATTAATATTACATATAAGATGAGCTCTGTACTTAAGAAGCAGAGCTGGGAAAAGGGAATTTGATAATCCATAAATATTTGAATGCTGCAAGCTACATCTGATTGAAATTCATCAAATTTTCATTTTCTTTTCCAAACAAACAGTCTCTGTGAAAAATGCCATAGCTGTTTAATCTTCCTCAGGGTTGCTGAAGAAGGTTCTTCCTCTAAAATTAAAATGCCAACTATTTTTCTACAAAATTAAAAAATAATAAAACAACACAAACCAACCCCTCTGAACTTTTGGGGGCAGTTAGGGAGCAATCCAGTGGCACTGTTCTTTCTGTGTAAGGTTTCTCCCTTCTTTCTGATGCCCCGTTTAGTGTTGACATAGGAGGTGCGCCAAGGGTTGGGCAGCCCAGGGGTAAATTGCGCACCTAGAATCCAATTCACCTAAGTTCATACTCTGTTTTTTCAGAGGCTTCCTATGGGGCTTTACACATAACACCTGAGCTCCTCTGGAGCACCAGTCCCTGTAGGGACACTGATACTCCCCTTCCCACTGACATGCCCATCCAGCAGGAGATGGGCAGATGGCCACCAGGATTATCTGAAAACACAACATCCTGCATGTTCCAGAGCACGTGCCTATGAGAGGCTCACTGTAGGCATTTTCACAGGAGTGTAGGGACCATGAGACTTTACAGTCACTAAAAAGCCTCCATCATTTTCACTGAGGTCACTCCTGCAGGATTATTTAGACACCAGATTATTTATAGGATTATGTAGGTGCACTGCAAATTCTCCCAAGGCCAGGTTTGGAGGACCATATCCTGTGAACAGAAGCTTCCCCTCCACTGTGTTTGCCATTTCTATTGGGTTTAGCTTACCCTCTGCACCATGGAAAATGAGTGTTCCTTAGCTCTTTATCCTGGGGGGCAGGCATTTATCAAAATCTATTAAATATTTAGACCTTTATATAGCACATAATGCTGCTAACTTGTTTGACTTAAATTATGCCCCACTGGCAAATCAAATTAGAGGAGATTTGAGAAAATCTACCTTTTAAAACAAAAGCTGATTTTCTCTGTGTTCAGCCATTTGTGGGATTAACTTTTTTAATGGGTTTTTACATGCACAGTGTTTTTGTTTTCATGGATACTAGAAGAGGATGAATTATTCATCAGGGGAAAAAACATCTACAACTTGCATTTTCATAGCTTATTTGGTCCCTTTTGTCCTATTCATAAATCAATCCTGATTACTACAAATGAACGTGTTCCCACTAATGGTTCACTGATGACTCACTTGGACCATTAATTTAGACCTCTTCACTGAGTGCCTTAGGAAGCTGCCACTAGTAATAGCAAACTGGAAGAACTTTCTTTGCAACCTCCTCTCCTTGCCTGCACACCCCGGACTCCATCTCCTGCTCCATTCCTTACATATAATTTTATAGACACAACACATACTCTCCAGTTAGAACGTGCCATTTCCCCTCTTGCTCCAGCGACAAATTTGCATGAAGGGAAGGAAGAAAATTATATATTAATGCTCAGCAGGTTGCTTTTATGACCTAAGAGGAGGACAGGGAGCAATGGCTCAGTATCTACATCCTAAGTGGGGGCAATTGATGCCCAAACATAAAGACATCACTGAACTATTATGGGAATGACTATGGATGTGTCACTGGTGACATATATCACAAGGCATTTGTCTCTGTTCCTGAAGTGCTGACGAGCTGTCATCAGTGAAGAACCATTGTCATCGAGGAACAATGCTTCACTGTTTAGAGCAGTAAATGGAACAAGCCAATTCTTATCCAGGCAGCACAGCATTTATCAACTCCTTATTGCCCAGCTGGGAACAAAGAGAGGATTCCACCCATTTGAAAATTATTATTATTATTTACTACTATATTGGCAACACAGTGCACTGAATAGTTTTAGAATAAAAATTTATGCCCCAGAATTCCTAAGGGTCAACACTCAATCTTTCTCAATACACACAATAAAAGAGAGAAGGAAAACACATTTGTTTCCTTCCCAGTCCAATTGCTGCAGTGCCACGGTGGTTAGCATTGAACACAATTCTGTTTCACGTGCTGGGGCTCTGTGCTGAACCCTAATTACCGATGTCAAAAGGGAAACGTTCCTCAGAATGATACCAGTTATTCTTTGCAGCTTCCACTGCTGTGGTTGTTGCTGAATATCTTTTGAGTATTTCCAAGTACCAAGCTGAACAGAATGCCATGTATCCCACTGCAACTCACTGCTCTTTATGCCATAAAGATATCACAGATCCCAGGCAATTAACAGTTTGGAAAAGAGTACATTAACACCAGCTACTAAAAGCCTTTTATAGTCTTGAATGGTATTCACTGAGCAATTACAAAGTTAGCTTTTTCTTGTTACTGCTCTTAGGAATTCATGTAACAGTGATGCTCATTAAAAATACGCCTTAACCTCAAATTTGGAGTTGTATTGTCCAACATGGAAACAGTGGTGGCATTTTAGAAGTTTATCACTGGCGTAATGTGTCTGATGTTGACCATGACAGGTGAGAGTCACAGAGACTCTTCCCAGCAAACCTCCAGCACCTACATCCAGCTCACTGATAAGCCAGTCTTATGGTCAGGAATCTGGGCTTCCCTGTCCCAACACAAGCACACCAGCACAATCCTGGAGCTGAAACAACCTCCAGATCGTGAATCACAGCGATGCTGGATGCTACTTTAAATTTAGTTACTTAGATAATCTCCATTCATGACAAAATGAATTGTTGAGCTGCTGTTATCCAAAGCCTTTTTCAATCAGACTCAAGCGGAGGGAAAAATCTTCTAGTTCATTAAAATCTTCCTCCTACCCTCAACACACCAGCACACAGGTCTGATTCCAAGCCTGACTCCCCTCTGATCTGGCATGTGCAAAATGAGGACAAATGGTGGGCTGCCACTGATACAGAAGAGACTAAGGGCCTAGCTCTGCCTTTGTGATGTGAATAGTTTCTTGACATTTCTTTCTAACACTAAAGCCTTCTTCTCAACCAGGAACAGGTCTCCAAATTCATATACAATATCTGAAAAGAGTAGAACAAGCATCTCTCTTCCAAAATTATTTCCACAGTCAACTTCTGCCATAGAAGAAAAATTATTACAGATGTCCACGAACTCATCCCATTCTGTTGTCCTGGCTGCAGCACACCTGTGGTACTTGGGTTATTCAAGGACTATACAGGTTGAGATCCTTGGGGCTGCACTAGAAAATGCAAGGTTGGAGACTGGTGAGGTCCTGATTATTATAGAGAAACACTGAATAAAATAAAACCTGCCATTACCGCTTCGAGCTCTGTACCTTATTTTCAGTTTAAGTACTACAATTGTGAATCCAAAAAAAAAAAAAAATCAACTCTGCAGGCTTTTAATTCACAGGTTACATAATACAACATAGTAATTGAATGGACCAGTACTCTAATGCCCATTCAGTATTGTAGACAGGCAGGGTCATAAAGACTTCCACTTTATTCTGAACCTGCACTGATAATCTCTGAGCACCAAGTTCTGTAGGAGATGGACCAAGTTATCCAAGTTCCAGCATACGTTTGTAAGAATGCAGAGAAAGAGTTAGTATCATGCAAAGGAAAAACATAGACAGAAAAATGGGATTCCTCCCCTGGAATACAGATCAAGCAAGATCCTTCATGACATTTACAAATGGCTTCATGCTCTCCCTTTTGCTAAGTTACTCTCCTTTATTTTTGGAGAAAATACCAACTAAAATATTAAATATTTTCTTCATATATCCAAAAATATCTGTGTAGAAGGTCAATTAGATCACCATAGTATGAACTACCTATTTTTTTTTTAACTGCTTAATAGAGCAGATAATTAGAAAATAAATAAATCCATGTTTTGGCATCTTTTTTTTTTAATCCCCTCTAAATTCTACATTGAATTGTTTTCATCATTTAAAACATCAGTTGCACTCATCTAGTGAACAAATGGCATTTCTAGCCCAAAAGAACCTGCATAAGGCAATTAAAAAAAACCAGTGACAACATTAATACAAAGAAATTAATAATCAATTATACCAGCCCAGCATGGAGTACAAACAAACAAAAAAAAAACCACACTTCTTTAACTCTATAGACACGACAATATGTCTGCTGATGCCTCCTGCCTTAACAAGTGATGGCTTCAAAGTCTCCAAGAGTTGCCTGTGATTTTAAACCTTTATTATATCATGATTATATTATTCTCTTCCCCTTTCTCCTGGTTTGAGCAGAGGGATCTTAGTTAAAAGCAAGAAGAAAACAGTTCGTGTCTCTTAAAGGTTTTTACTGACAACATAAGGAAAATGTTCATGCAGATCTACCAGTTCTTTTCTCTTTTGCACAGACCCAGAAGAGATGAGTCCAGCAAGAACCACATCCTACAGAGATGATGCTTGCATCAGTAAGGCCACAGCAGACTGAAAAAGTGGATGCTACAGGACCAGAATATCATTCCCCTAATCCTGAGGGTGGAAATCACAGCAGAGTTCCTCATTACACAAAAAGAAAAAAAAAAAAAAAAAGGCAAGGAAAAAGGAAAAAAAGGCACAGCAGGTTACCTGGTATATAGAGAGAGCCCTGGAACACTTGGTAAGATTCTGGAAGCTGGCAGGGAAGGGGAAGGAGTTATACAGACAGAGAGCCCGACACGTGAGCTGGCAGATACATCTTCAGTCCTCTGTTTCTCCCATTCTCGTGTCTCTTTCAGAGGAGGGGGTAGGTAAGGACTGTAATTCAAGTTTTCCAATAGAGCTGAAACCTGTCACATCTATAGAAAATCCATTTTGGGGGTGAAAAAGAAGTAAATGCTACCTCACACGCCCACTGCCTTCAGATTCTTGTTCATTTCAGTATTCAGATATCCAAACTCCACTTTCTTCAAATAGCAGCAGAGAAAGGAGAAGGAGGGGAAGATAAAATGAGGAGTAGTCTATGGATTTAGAAACTACTACATATAGCAAATATGAATATGAATCAACAACAGAGAAGGGGACACAACCATGCCATATGGGACCAACTCAGTTGACCCCTAAAGCTTTATTTTAGAGACTCAGATTCTCACATTGATTGTACGTTTATCTCTTGTTTATACACACACCCCCAGTTTCCCATTGGTAAAAGAATGATTACAGTGCTTATAAAAAACTTCACCAGTCCTACACGGACTGGAGTGCTGGCAGAAGCCTGTACATGCCATGTGCAGGGGGAGCTTCACAAGCATGTTGCTCTACCCAGAATCACCATATTTTCCACTTGAAGTCTACACTTTGTTCAAATGTACCAAGCACATTTGAAAACAGTTTGTTCTTGTTGTTAATTTATAAAGAAAAAACCTGCTGCATTTGCATGACATTAAGAGGGAGGGAAAAAAAAAAAAAAGAAAAGGAAAATGTCCAAGCAGATAATGTATTGGATGCTGAGATAATAACCCTGAATGGATTCCTGTGGCTGGTAAAGCCATCTGCCTGGTGGATGCAGAATCCAAAGATCATTGTAGTCCATGGAAAGACCATCTTGAGACTGATTCACAGCCAAGGAGTGATGATTGAGTCAAAGGGATTGAAAGCTAGACAGTGACAGATATGCAAGGGAGGCACCGATCAGCTGCGGGTCATTCACAGCTTTTCTCTCAGGAAATCTCATTGCTTTGTACTATTTCTCCAGTGATAGATCTGAAGGCATGAAAAAGCTAACATTTGTGGTTTCCCCCTCCCCCGTATGAAACTAAGAGGAGGAAAGCACGTCTGAATATTATTCTCTTGTTAAGAATATTTAAGTACTGGAGCCAGAGGAAAAGCCAGAGATGTGTGTCTGATCCTCCTTACTCAGCCTGCAAGCACATGAGCCACAAACTACCGATCAATATTCTACCTATTTCAGCAGAGCTTTTCAAAACTTAGCATTTCTCACCACACGGATGGAAAGGTCACTGTTTAAGAGACCTCTTGCCTTTGCCACGGTTGACTCAACAGGTCTCATTTGTGCTGTTACACAAATCCCAAATACATCCTCCTGATCTTGATGGCCTCAAATATCCAGTCAGATTTTTCTCCTGTAAGTTTTCACTTATACTTGTCTGATTCCTGTGCAATTAGCATCACTGCAGAGGAAGGAAGGCTAAAATCAGAGTGAACGCTGGTTGCCTAAAATAAATATATAAATTTTTAAATATAAAATTTCCTTGTAAAAAAAAATTATGCTTTCTTCAGTACTTTTTTTTAAAAATAAATGAAAAAACCAGACACACATTGCCTATTTTTAACTGAACAGAATTATTAGAGACAGATGTGTCCTCTAAGGCCACATGGAAATCTATTGCAGAGTAATGGACCATACATTGGCCATATATTTCGAACTTTGGTAGAAGATCTCATTCTACTACTCACTGAATTTCTGCAGCTTTGACTGACACTTATGACTGGGTTTAAGTGAATGGTTTGAAAGTCCCCTGATCAGCTAATAAGTGCTGGTGAAGAGGGATAATAAATGCTAGTGATGCTGTGGGGGGCAGAGGCAGCTGCATTCTGGAAGAGAAACATGTAATTATTTGAGAATAACTTTCTCAATGGGAGTCAGAAGATGCCACTTGACCAGGAGGTGTTTTAATCTGCTACATCTTTCTGGCCATGTGTGAAAAGTCAGTCAAGAGAGATACAAGTAAGGGGGAGGGAGGCATAAGGTGTAAAATAGCAGTAGGGGGCATTTTTAAGATACACGACACTAAACTGCGTGGAAGATCACTAATGGCTCCTGCAATTCTTTTCTGCAGCTGCAGACTAGCCCTGAACTGATACAGCAAAGTGCTTAAGAAAAACATAAGTTCATGTGTCCTTTCATTTTTTTACTACTGCTCACTCCTTCCAACTTTAAAATGGAAAAGAGAGGAGGGGAAAAAAAGGCTCAACAACAAGTCTAGACTCAAAGCTACTAATGTTTTCAGATCACAGAATATGCTGCTAAAGGGCAACTAATTTGTTATATAGCAGGCAGGGCTTTGCGTCTCCTTGTCTATCTGATAAATGTTGGAGTTTCAGTTCTCCCAGATATCATATGCAACACATTTCCAGTGTTACGTACATGGCTATTTATTCATTTTCTAGTAATTAGTATCCTGGGGAGAAATCCTATTGCCACTCTATTTACCTAATTTAATAAAATATTGCAAAATGCAAAGTGGGAGGAATTTCTTATGTTTTATTAGCATTTGGCAATTCTGATCTTTCTAATGATGTCTACTGACCCCTAGCCTGTAGCTGTGTTTCAAAGCAGTTTGTCCACCAATTCTTTCTTTAATTAAAAACTATTACCAAAGAGAAAATTGCAATCAACTATCTCAGTGGCAGAGAAGATTTTTACTTACTCAGGACTTTTATTTTACAGTAAATTAAATAAGTGAGAAAAGAATAATTTATTTTAGGAGTTTTATAATTTAGAAACAAAGAAAAAAACAAGTTAAAGACATATCAGATATTATGAAAAAAAATTAAATGAGCTGCATTCTCCTTCCCCCCCCACCACCCCCCAGCACTGTCCTTTTCAGCTGTAAATACTGTCCCCAGTTTCGTTCTTGCTCACAAAATCTGTCAGAAGACCTGTGGAAGTCATTGTGAACATACCAGTACTGGCATCTGAATGCAACTCCTTTGGCCAAAGTATTCAAATTGAGGAAGGTGCAGAACCAATCCACACCCATTTGCACTTGGGCTTTCAAATAGAAGCTTCTGACAGTCGCCTGCACTGAAGCTTCTCATATGTGGAATTCGGTTATTTCTTTTGGGAAGTTTACTGGGTACCTGGAAGCTCAATAACCCTTCAAAGCAATAGCACTTTCATACAGCTACTTGAATATATTTCTGGATACTGCTTCAATATTTTAGCCCGCGTATAAGCTTTCTTGGCCCAAAACTGAGGAAGAGCGCACAGCCTCCCTGAGCTCCAACATAAGGAGATGATTTATTTAAGAAGGTGATGAATTTTCATACTGGGTGCAATTATTGAGGTCCGTGCGAGCACACACAGATCTTCACATGCGAATCTAACGAGGTTTCTAGGGAACTTGCAGCTATTACAGATTCACAGTCTCCTTCACTCAGCTGCTGGGAAAGCACTTACAGCTGATTCCATGCTAATTCATTGCTCAATGAATAAGTAAAATCTGTACAGTATAATAAAACCATTGATCATCATGCTTTAAGATTGACTCCTAAATATTTAGGAAGCAGCACCTATTCAATGGAAATGTTTATTGGCACTGTGAAATTAAACTGTCACCCGTGAAATACTAAAACTCATTAACGCGGAGTTTCTTTTTAAGTGTTAGGAATTAACTTTATGGCCGCATCCGTAATGGCAAGCCTCAGCCTTAAATCGCCTGCCATTTAGTACTCGCGAACGTTATTAAAACATATTAACCGTGATTTAATTGGCTGGAAATTAAAGGAGATAGAGGGGGGAAATACATATACAGGAGAAGAGAAAGAAGAGGAGCGAGGCGGTGGCGGGCAGCGCTGTTGTGAGGGGCCGGACAGACGGACGGACGGACAGCGCTGACCGCGGGGCTCGGCCGGGGCAGCGCCGCCGGCGGGGCAACAGCGCCCTCTCGCGGCCCCGCGCCCCCGCCGCTCCGCCCGACGGGCCGCGGGGAGGCCGCACCGGGAGCCCCGCTCCAGCCCCGCTCCAGCGCCGCTCCAGCCCCGCTCCAGCCCCGCTCCAGCCCCGCTCCAGCCCACGGAGCATCACCCTCTGCGCTGGGCTCCGGGACCCGCCAGCACCGCCCGTACCCGGCCGCACCGGGCTCGCCCAAGCGCGCCCGCAGAGCCGCCGCCGCTGCCCGCCCGCCGGAGCACCGCAAAGCCCGGCGGCCGGGGATGCTGCTGCCGGCGCGGACCGACCCCGCAGGGCCACAGAGATACGTGGCGAACTTACGAGCGGGTCTCCCGGGGAAAAAAAAAAGACTAAAGGGAGATTTCCCAGCTGGGATATGCTGGGGCAGCAGGGATGGAGAGCACCACGCCCCGGGACCCAGCCGCGCCCGTGGGAAGCGCCCAGGGAACCGACGGTACCGCCGGGCCAGAAGATGCTCAGTGCCACCGGCGCTGCTCCGCCAGGCTGGAGCCAGGCTGCCCCCGCAAAAATCGCGGCATCCCCCGGCCCTTGCGGGAAGGACCGAGCCTCGCGGGCAGGCAGAGGCGCGACCCCGGCCCCGTCCCGGCCGGTGGCCCGCAGCCGAGGCAGGGCGACAGCGGCAGCACCAACCGCAAAAAGATGCAGCCAGCGAAAGGACAACAAACCGTGCGGAAAAACCCCGAGCGGCTCCTCGCAAGCTCCAGCGGCTCCCGTTCACTCCCACGTCCACACCTTCAGGGCGGTGGAGAGCACTCCCTCCATCTGGCCCCAACTTTGCATTTCTGAGCTCCATTAGCAAAGCGGAGCCGGGCTAAGTTTCTCAGAGGTCATGGCGCAATAACCCCCTTTCTCCGGGAGTTTTTCCCCATCTCCTCCTCCCGCCTCCGCCCCAACCCGAGGCAACTCCTTGTACTCCCGCTACTCACAATTTGTTGCAGTTAATCCCAGATGCCATAAAGTGAAGAGCAGCAGGGTGAAGCCCCCGAGGGCTCGGGAATCCATCTTCAGCCCCGGAGGGGGAAGCCAGCAGCTCGCCTGTCTCCCCTGGTCCCGGTCTCCGAGCGCCTCTCAGCCTCTGTGCGCTCGCTCTGCTACCGCTCATTTACTCCATACAGCATCCAAGCACTCCGGGTGAAGGCAAGCCGGGGCCGGCCGGGGGACTCCTCGCAGCCCCTGGAGGAGCCGCTCCGGACGCCGGCGGCAGTGCCCGAGCCGAGCCCGCTGCCCCGACTGCAGCCGCGGCGATTCACCTTGCGAGCGGCGGCTGGGTGGGAAGCACCAGTCGCTCGCTGGGCACCTCCTTATAGGCGAGAGCCGCGCTGCACTCCACCTCCTCCCAGCCCCCTGGAAGTTGCTCCTCCTCGCCTTCCAGGGAGGATCCTTACTGCAATCTTCACGCGTTGTTGATAAGCATCAGAGTCACGGAGTAAATCAGATGCCTAGAGAAGAAAAAATAAATTAAAATCTTCCTCTTTTTTTTTTTTTTTCCCCCCCCCAGCGTTTTCCTCTCCTTTGGGTACCACTGTGGCTGGAACATTTTAAAGATCCCCCGGCTCAGATGTTTGTTTGCTTATGAATACATATGTTATATACACATGCATAAAATATACATGGTATCCTGGCATGTACAGAGCCGACAGAGCCCGACGAGCCCCAGCCCCGCTGCCGAGGCTCAGCCTCACGTCCAGGGAGGGGGATGAGCCTCGGGCGGGACTGATGCTCTATCAGCTCTTCTGTCAAAGCTGGTCCAGAGCCTCCCTGCCTGGCCCTCCCGGAAGGCGATCAGAGGTGGCCCCAGGGGTTCCACAAGAGACACGGGGAGCTCTCAGCGCCCCCGGCCTGAAGAGGAAGGTGGCTCCCGGGGTAGCACACCCGGACCCGCACCTGTGGTCTGCGTCCCCCTCCCGGCTGCCGAGGGTGATGCTTGCCAAAATCAGATTTCCTGACTGACTGACTGATTGATTACCCGACTGACTGCTCAGCATCTGAACGGGCCGGGATTATCTTCCCGAGGGGCATACACGAAACTTGAGCTGAACAAGCATCCTGCCCTCCCCCGGCGGCCGGAGCCCTCGGAGCGGGCCCGCAGCGCCCCGCAGCCGCACGGGCGGGGGAAGGCGCACCTGAGCGCAGGGACTCCGGCTTAGCCACTGCCGAGGTCTAACCTTGCTGCTTTGCTGCGGCGTCACCCCACATCAATAGAGTGCTGCATCAAAGTCAGGCCAAAATTGCATTAGCGATTCCGCTGTAATCTGCAAGGAGAGTGTGTTTGGATCAAGTCTTTGGGGATGGGGAGGGGAAAGCCGCTGGTGCTCGAAAGCCGCTGGTGCTCAGCCATAATCCCTCACAGTGGCAAGGAATAATCAGAAGAAATAGACTGCTCGCCAAAGCCATCCTGACTTGCCAACGGAGAGCGGAAGTTTAAATTGCTGGCAGGCTGTAAACCTCATTTTAAAAAGTAAGGAGGGTGGAGAAAAGACATGGTGCTTGGCTATTAGGCACTAACTATATCAGAGAGGTGTCAGGGGGACATCTTATCTTTAAAGGGGTAGTCATCTTGGAAAGCAAAAATTGACATTTAAAAATTGACCTAATTATTTCACTTTCTGTTGTTACAAGTGACACAAGTGACACAAGTGACACAAGGTTAAACGGGAAGGACAGCTGCCTAGCACCAAGGCTTTCAGTCAGAGTCAATAAAGGATTTAGCCAGACAAAACTAAGACTTAGGAGGAACTTAAAAGACTAATGAGCTCTACAACTCTTTAATTTTTGACTTATAATACATCTGAGCACACCAAGGTTTCATCTTTGCTCATGCAAAGACCTGACCCAGTTGCTCTACACTTGTGTCTGAGCAGAATGAGATTTTGGAAATTAGGGGTGGCAGTCAAACCAAGGCTAACTCATCTACACGAGGTGTCTGCTTTCCCTTACACAGGTCGTGATGGAGGTTTGTGCAAGGGCACAGACACCATTGTGTCTGAGCAGGCCCCTTTCTGAAGGTAGCAAGCTGTGCTCATTTCCCCAGTGGATGGGGAGAGAGAGGGTCTCCTATTCATGTTTTCAGATCCTAGTCAGAAACATGTCACCTTCTCCATGCCAATCATATGCAAGACCCTGGCCCAGGAACTGAGACCTGTATTGCTTTGCTGCATTAGGCCAGTAGGCTGGAGTATGGAAAAAAATTATGTTATTAACTTGAATTTTTCAAGTGAGTGATCAAGCTTTAGAAGTGCTAGCAGTGCTTCCAGACCTACCACTTGAGTAAAGCTAAGCAGTTGAATATATCAGAAATCTTAAGCCACAGTGGATTTCCTCTGGAGACACAAGTCTTTGACACACTCACAACCTTGCAGCTATGTGTTCTGAAATTAGCGGAGGAGTTCAAAAGAAAGAAATTAAAAATGGGGAGGGGTGCTTCATGCTTTCCTTTTAAAAAATAATTAAAATCAAATTGACTGTGTTTCCAATATTTTCAGTGTCTCTTTAAACTCTCTGGCACATTGGTACACTTTTTAACTGACTCACAGAACTAATTAGTGGCTTGTTTATAGGAAAACAGATGTGGAAATGAATTATGCAGACTAATTAAAAGCTACCAGTAAATATGAGCCCCATCCTGCAATGCATCCCAGTGGTCACCAATACAGATCTGCAGAATCTGGACCCCAGTTACAATATCGGTTTTCAAATCACCCTTGTGAGACGCACCTCTTCCATAATCTCCTTTGTACCATAAATGCCAGGCAGGTGCCTTAAGATTTGTGAATGTTTGGGTGCGAGAGCACTACAACTGAGAAGTTATGACCAGAGTGGAGGGCTACACAGCTGTTTGTTGCAGGAAATTATGTAAATAATGTCATGTTTAAGGGCTTTTTGCCAGCAAGATTTTTATTAGAGTAAATTTATTAATTACTATTAAAGCTGTTCAGACAAAAACTGTGGCTCATCATCAATTACAGATCTGAGTACCCTGGATTTTGGGAAAGCTCAGTTGTTTATTTAGTTTTAGTGTATCTGAACTTAATTCAAAATCATGATGATGATTGCCACTGAAGGTGTTTCAAAGCCTTGGCTAAGAGTGGAGGCTTTATTACACCTATACTTATTAGTCCTTTCTAACTCACCAGCTTTCTAATTCCTTTCTAACTCTTGCATTCACTTTTCTTCTCCTCAATGAAAGCAAAACTGATCATAACAGTGAAAGCTCTAGATCTTTTCTTTCTGTGTTAGCCTCTTCTTTGATAAATTTCATTTATACCCTTTTGCCTTTCACTCGATGTTCACTCCCTGTTTGTTACACAAGGGGAACACACCAATACCTCCTCTTGTTCATGTGGCAGGAGGAGAAGTACCCTAATGTCTGGCACCTGTTCAGAACCTGCAGTCACAGTGATCATAATTTCAGAGGCAATGCCGATCACCATTAGATCATCTGGGGCTGTGCTGAAATGGCTGTGTTAGTGTTGGGTGAGAAAGCCCAACATGGGCGTTCAGGTCCTTACTCTCTGCATCCTGATGGCAGCTGAGTGCCCCTGTGGATGCTGCCCAGGACACGGGCACTGCATGGCCTGCATGATGGGAAGGCAAACAGCATCACACCAGTAGCTGGTGCTATCACAGCCTTATGGGCTTTACTATGCAAGCCACAAACTGCTGAAATTGAGCATTTAAGTTTTTCAGCCCCAGTGTCCTCAAGTCTGTTCTACCAGTCTGGAGCCCTGATATTTGAACCATTTGTGGGAATTAGATGAGAGAATATGAAGAGGAGAGCGAAGGAAGGACATGAACACATAAGGAAGAGCAGGAAAAGCTGATTGCCACCAGGGAAGTAAGGCAATGCATTTTTGCATTTTGAAGGAGAAAGCTTTTTTTATTTAAATGTTTATCTGAGGAGGTGAGTTTATCTGTGATCAGATAAACTTGTTTTCTTTCCTGGAGTCAGTAAACAGCATCAGTACTGCTATAACCCATGTTGAGTTTGCCAGTAGAAGCAATAGCAGTTTAGCCCATGAATACAAACAATCCAGCTGTTTGGGTAATTGCAGCTGGAAGCTTTATCTCTGACCCCGACTGTACAGCATTCATGGAAGGAGAATAGCATTACATATATGCAAACTTAATTGTACATGGCTTTGGGATCACATATTGTAGTGTCCTGTTGATAACTAAGAATTTGTCTGAAGAATATGTTTCCCATCAAAAAACCAAAAGGTCACATAAAAAAAAACCCTAAAGGTCATTTATTTCTTTTTCTTTTCAAGTATTCCCCTATAAATAGAAAGGACTCATTCATTAAAGAGAATATGTGGGCAGCTTTCATAAAACACACCGACCCCAACCAGGTGAGTGCAACAGCAGGCTGCTCATTATACTTGGATAGTTCCACAGCTTACCTAAGTCCGGAGGATAGGAAAATTTAATGATCTGCTGGGATAATCTGATGGCCAGTAGCATTTTTGAGATGCATGCTGAGATTAGGTAAAAGAAATCAGATGTCAAGCTGTGCAGCGATTATTGGAAGACAAAGAACTAAAATCACCACTTCCTCCCCCTCGCCTTCCCCCACGTTATTTTACCACTGTCTGCTGGTATTATTGCTTTCATTACATTATCTTGTCTGCCTATGAAGACACTTGTGTCAATCATGGCCAGATACAGCTACCGGTCTTAAAAGATCAATAACCTGAGTAAATAATAGTACAAATGGCTGTGGCTACAAATTACCTAGGGACTGAAATAGGCCTCATTTGGGACACACTCCTCCCTGGTGTGATTCCAGTGACATTGTGTGTTGCAGTGCAGGAGGGAGTCACAGAGGACACAGCCATGGTCTGCTGTCTGTGCTGGTTCCCTACCAAACACAGTGGGCAGCTCCAGCTGGGCCAGTCACAGCTGTCCCTGAGCAATTCTGCTTTTTACTGAAATGCAGCATAGTCCTGGTGCATTTATTGTCCCAGAACCAGTTTTCCACCAGTGCCCAATGAAGAGATGGACTTCATGAGCTGTTGGCATAACTGCAAACCCCATTCCTGCGATCTCATCAACCACGATCAGCCCTGAAGAGACAACTCATATACAAACTAAGTAATGCCATTATTTCCCCTTGTTTTGAAGCCATATAAATTAGAACGAAGAAAGCCCTAAAAAGTTCCTACACAGTTAGGTGTCACAGGGTGGATGTAATCCTTGGAGTACAGCTGGCTAACTAATGGGAACATAGAGAAATAAGGTCTACGAGTCTCCCAGCTGAGGTCAAAGCCCAGCATCTGCCTCACAATACTTAGAAATTTCGAGGCAAACAAGACCAAAAGAAATTACAGAAGCTGGGGAGGCATTTAGCAAAAATCTCTATTTGACAGACATCCCAGTTCAGACTACAGAGTTGCAAGGGAGGAGTGTTTTCTGTATGAATGCCTTTTTCCATACATAAAGAAGACAGCTTTACTTGTCACTCACTGGTGGCTATCAAGGCTCCATTTTGCAGAGATTCAGTCATTAAGTCATGGAATTATAGTATCTGCCATGTCACCAATGTGAATAATGACATATAATGAATAGACACTGGGATAGATTTTCAGAAGCAATTAGTGATTTTGCATGAATAACCAAGGTATCCCTCAAGGGGCATTTTTTCAGAATGATTTGGGCCTTTACTTGCTGAATATCAGTGCCATGGTCTGCCTGTTCAGAAAAGACAGCTAAAAGGAGAGGCATCCAAAATCATTACCCTCTATTGAACATTTGCACCTCAGTCTACCACTAACTCATAGTCTCATGCTCTAGAAGAGAAACAATCACCTGGGCCTATGCAAATAACAAACAACTTTGAATGTCTCCATGATTTTACTGAAGAAGTTTGCAAGGAGTGAAAAAGAGAGCTAATTTCATCAAATAAATCATTCGTGACAAATGGTTCATCCAGTGCTTGCACTCAGAAAATTATTATTAGCAACAGCTGGGCTGGGTTTGACAACCTATATTCAGATATTCTCTTTACTTTTCTGCCTGTCCTTCACTAATCTCTCATTGTGGATAGAGGTCAGAGAGGAGTGAAAAGAGGAAAGTTGTGTGGAAGCTAATGCAATCATTAGGTCATTTTTAACCTTGCTTCAATTATCATACAGAAGGAGTCAACTGAGAATAATGAAAGGCAAGATGGTAATTTAGACTCCCTTGAAAAAGAGGAAGAAATGAATACACCTTCTCTCAAAAGCCATTAGGATTTCTAGGTTCAATCCTGTGAGAATGAGCATCTCCTGAGCACTCCTGTGTTGCTCCCTTCTCAGCATAGGCACAGGATATTCAGAATCTTGGGCCCATGTTTTTGTGGAAACCTGCCTTTCTAAAGGCTGGTGCTGTAATTTCTTTGATGCAGACATTGAAGGACATGGAACAGAAAATTAGATTAATAGAAGTTCTTTAGTCATAGTATCACTGAGCTGCATCTGGACAAAGTACTTATTGAGGGCTGGGCTGAAAGTTAATCTGGCCTAAATGATGAAAATTCCCACTTATTTATGTTGTGTATGTGTGTGTATATCTGTATACACACGTGCATATATACACATAAATTTGCACATAAGTATATACAGACACACAGAAGTCTGTGTAAAACAGGAAATCAAACAAGGTAAAATCACCCCTCGCTAGGAGATCCATTTATTTCCTACCTACTGACTAAAAATGTTTATTTCCTCTAGGAAATGAATGCATTTGCATCAGAATGAAACGGTTCCATGTAGACCTACCACTGTCTTTTCAAAGCAAAGTGATTTTAACTCCATGAGAGAGAGATGATTATACAGTAATGTGTAGGCCTGAGTCAGACACGCTCATCTTACTTCTGGCTGCAGCCAGCTTGAGGTATGGGAAGCCTCTGCTTTCTGCCAGTCTGGATTGCAGATTGCACTGAGTTAATGAATCCCTCCTACTCGCTAAAGATCTGCTGACAGCATGAGAATATTAACATATTGTAACTAAGTGCAAGGGTGGATATTCAGGGGTTCTCTAGCAATCGATGTATTTTGCTTTAGTTATTAAAAAAATCATTAGTGATTTGAGCAACCACTATCAAAACTAAGCCAAAATTAGAAGCCCTACTTGATGCACCTTTTTTTTTTCTGACTCTCAGGGTCTGTTTTTTGCTTGTTATAAAGACAGTTATATTGGATGGTGTTGTAAATTCCAGGGTAAGGAAGAAAATCAAACTCACAGTTGAGAGGTTTTTTGCTCAGGATTTAAGCTAGAGGAAACAAGTCCCACCATGTTCCCATTAAGGAGGGGGAATCCCAGGAGGCCAAATTTCCTGTTCACTTTCTAGCTGTGTGTTGAATCAGTTGAGGTTCAGGCAGAAAATGTGTGCTAGTAGCCCAGATTTCACTGAGCCTGCATGAAGGAGCTTCCTTGGCTGTGGGCAGGGTTGAAGACCAAGGGGTGAAGTGCAGTAAACAGTGCCCTGGAGTTCACCTAAACCCCAGACTTTAACCTGTCATCCACACAGTTTTGAGCTAATTTTGAGCTTGAGACTGGATTCAGACTCACTTTCAAAGTTGCAGAGATGTATCCAGGGTCAAAAGGCAGGATTAAGCCACAGAAAGAGTGTGACAGAGCTAGGAGGCTAACCCAAGTTGTCTTTGCTTTCTTAATTGGATTCATTGTCCCATATTATCTCTTCAGTTTGAAAATCAGTTTCATAAATGTAACAACTCAAGAGAATTATAGCCATCTGTGGCAACAGCATACAACTGTAATCCTATCCGAATAGGCAGCAAAATACAGCACAGACACTTGACTTTTTTTCTTCATCTTAGGGGTTAAGATGTACACTGCAGGCAGATCAAGGCAGCAGAGAATCTCAACAGTGACAGGAGGGTCACAGACACGTAGCTGTGCTCCATAAAAACCTGTTTGCATTGTCTAATATGAAGAATCAAATGTGGAAATGAGCAGTATGTATTGACATCTACGTGTGTTGGTGCCACTTATGTAATTGAATTTATTATAAGCAACTTAATTCCCATTGTGCAATTATAACAGATGGATAAACAACATGCAATATATTGTTCGCTTTATGACAATGATCACATAATTCCAGCTCCAATGCTTTTACTGTTTGCATGAAACGCTGATTAATAAAGCTTTCAAAGGCTGTCAGACAAAGATTTACGAATGTGTGATATGAGTGAAATTACTCCCCAGTATAAAATCTAGTGAAGCTGTATCAGGGATGAACATGATCTATTCTGTCCACCAGGTTCTCCTTGACAGAGGCTGAGCAGTGACTATAACCAGCTATAATCATTATCCTCCGTTTTCATTCTTTTTTAATCTACTCTTTTGTCCATTTAGACCATGAGCCTTTGAGAAACCGCCTCCTTCCTCCCTATCTATATCTATACATGCTGTAGTTCTGACCCCACTGTGAAGGATGTAGAAGCACAATATTACCATAGGTTAAGGATTACACAAACAATTAGCACTCTGCCAGCACGGCAGTGAGCAAAAGTCAATACCAAAAATGGAAATAATCACCAAGAGCTTAGGAGGATGGAGGGTTAATTCATTTACCACAAAGCCATGTTACTGGAGATGCATTCTGTGGATTAACATTACTGATACATCCATTTTGTTAAGTGGATACAGTTGTCTGCTGACACTGCTTCACTTGAGATGGATTGTATTGTTGAGGTATCTCACAAAAACTGATACCAATTCACGTTAGGGATTTTAGCAAAAACACAACCCAGCTTTTCAGATTTTTAATATTTTGAAATCAAAGAATGGCACAAGTAACAACCATTTTGGTTCTGAATTAGAAAATGTGTTTCTTAATAACTGTATTATTGCTCAGTTTTGGGAGAAAAGGGATGCTTAACAAAAGATCAGATACCTGGCTACTCCTAGGTGAAGCCTTTCTCTTTTTTATCACCTCAACAATGATTTAAATGAAAACTCAAGGTTAAATCTGTGATTTTGAGTTTGTTAGGTGATATCCCATGACTCTAGTTTATGCTTCTGGTACCTAAGATTTTATCTTTTTTTTCTGAGAATTGTTTAATTCCCAAATCTGCTGAATATGCCCTATTGCCCTTGGGAGCTGCTATTTTGAAAAGTACTGCTTAAACTTTCTGGGTTAAGCATCCCCTAATGGAACTGTACGTAGTTCCACCTAATTTTAATGCTGACTTACATCAGCTGGATGTCATATGGTGCTAAAATGAAACTCAGTAGCCAAATTCTAAAGGTTTATATAATTTAAATCTACCTGGAGAAATCAGGAGTGTTTAACTCTGGGGACGTTTGTGTCTCACACTGATACAAGGGAAGATGGCACCAAATGAAGGGGACATGGAGCAAAATGAAGAGGACATGGAGCAAATGGATTTTTTTAATTCTGTGCTAATCTTCACAGTTGATTGTTTTTTGTTTTGGGTTTTTTTTTTCTTTTGTAAGATCTTTCTAAAGTGTAGATGATAGGCTATTTTCTGGGAATAATCCTGTTAGGAGGATGGTGTTGTACACATCCATTTCTCTATAGATCTCATTCTACAGGAGCAACATTTGAAATCAAAAAGTGATATCTCACTATCTAGCCCTATTTTTCCTGGAGAACTCATCTTTATTACACTCCATAATCTGTATCTGTGATGCCAAACCATGAAGCATAAACTGTAAAACAGAGGTGAGAAAGACACTTAAAAAAAAGAAAAGTTTTGTTTTTTTGATATCAACAAGAGATTTAGGGTGAGGGGCATCATGCAACATTCTCAGTAAGTGCTGAACAAGGGATCCCCTGAATGTCAGAGGGGTCTTGAAAGAGTCTGAACTAAACTCCAACGAAGGCGTTGAAAATCATTGCTCTGACTTCAATGGCTGTTGGCCAGCTTGTTTAGTGAGCTTTTCTCTCACCCCAGGAAAGGGGCCCAATTTTCTTACACCAGAGTGATGGGCAACAAACATCCCTCAATTCCAGAATACCCTGAATTCAACAAAGATCAACATCTGGCGACAAAGCTCTCTGCTGTTTGACGTTTAGTCTGCTGAAAGAAAAAACTACATGCTTTTCTTCTCTATTAAATACTTTTCTGAAGATAAACAGTTATTTTAATGGAACAGGAGATTGCATAATCATTGTGAAGTCCTTGAGCTTTCTGCTGGCTGCGGATTTCTCTGTAAAGTCCAGATGAGCTATACAATGTAAAACTATATTTGGTAAGTTTTTCATTGACATTACTAGGAAGGTGTAATGACTGTGGGTCTGATGTCAGCAGGAGGTGCTGTCAAGAAGGGTAAGGAAAAAAAACCCTTAAAACCCCCTGCAGACAATCAAGAAGAAATCTTGCACTCTTGAGTAATTACAATTCTCAAGGAAAAAAATAGACTTGGATAAACCTGGAGGCACCTTTGTGTTTTCCCTTTTGAAACCTTCCATCTCCCTGACACGACGCTTTGCTGTTCTGTCATTTCTATCATTGTGCCATGCTGGGATAGTTCTTTTTTCAGGGGGGAGGGACTATATTTGGTCCAAATACCCCACTGTGGCAGTATTTAAAACAAAGTCTTTTTTGAGACTTTTTAAAAAGTCTTTTAATGAACAAACAGATATATTCTTTGTCTGTTGGAAGAGAAGCTGCAATTATCAGGGGAATTTCATTTCAAATGGCAAGTACATTTTTTATGTAGGTGGTGAGGTAGGCAGGCATCTCAGTGGTAGGTTATAGTCATGTTTGTTATGTACTTTGAATGTTACTTTTCTGCTTTCAGTATGGTGCACTTTTTTTCTGAGGTTCACAGGAAGCCAGGAGCAGTAAAAAGCCTCCCTTCCATGCCATTTTCCCACTTGTAAAGAAATCACGACTGAAATCGCAGTTGTGAAGGTATGCAGTCACAGAAATTGCATCCCAGGGAGGTGTCATGTCTTGCTGCAAGTTACTGCTGTCCCTTAGTCTAGACAGAAAATGGCTGAACAACTCTCTTGTGTTACTCCATTCCTTCCTGTTGTTTCCTGTTTGAATCATTTTCATTGCTTTCTTTCTCATTCACTTTTTTTTCACCACTCTATCTGCATCTTTTTTCTTCTCAAGTAGTTCACAGACCAGCCAGATCATGTGCCATCAAATTATGCCCTTCCTTATGACCTTTTTGGATTTCATATGGCTCTCAAAACCATCAATGGTGTGTTTTGGTTTTGATTTGTTTTGCTTTGTTGGTTTTGTTGGGTTTTCTTCACGTTTGAAATTGATGTTACCTTTAATTGTTTCTTTCATCCCAGAAAGTCCATTGCACTGTCTGCATTGTTTCTATCTCTGCTTTCTGACTCTTCCATTAGTGCTCCTCCAGGCTTAGAGAGCTCCAGTGAGAGCTCTGCTATCTTTAGCTTTGCTTCCTGTTTTCCAGTTTGGGAGAGACACTTTTATCCCACTAGTAGCAATTTCCCTATTCACTCTTTTTCATTGCTTTGCATGTGGCTTTGTTATTGCTGTCTTTACAAACCTATCTTCACCTGTCACTGTCTTCCCTTGATTTAAAAAATGGAGAGCAGGCTGTGTATCTTGCTGCAGAGAGGAAATACTGCTGATAGAAAGCTGCAGGCCTAAAGCCAATGGCTAAAATGCTCAAACTTTCCTATGCAAGATTTCCCTACAACCTCGTCTTCTTGATCTATGGCTGTTTCATGACAGTGAAGCAACCATAGATTAGATTCATCTGGCCTAGTGCTTTCATATTTCATCTCTGTGTATGTTGAAATGTATTTGCTATTTCCTGTGTATATTTGTTATCGCTCCTTTGTATTTGATGAAGTGTTTATGCCATCTTGCAAAGGCTCTTTGGGTGGGACTCAGCAGTGTAAGCAGGGACACACAGTGCTATTTTAACCATTGTAGGGTTTCCTGTTTGGCCAGTTATTACCTCCTCAGGAGGGTGTGAGGCTGTCTCGGGTTGTGTGCTCCATGCAGATGGCTCATACTGCTGCAGGATGCTTTACCCTTCTGCAACTGAGTATTAAATGGCTGTCACTGACAACACAGCCTCTCTCATCTTATCTTGCCATCTTAAGCTTCCTCTGGCAGCTTTTCAGGAAGTCAGAGGAGTCACACTTGTGCGGAATCCAAACGGACAGACAAATTATAGCAAATGGGAAACAAACCCACACTACTGAGCAATACTTTCCTAGTGCTAATGCCTCTGAGTGAAAATGTAGAGTCAGGCATAGCAATGAAAGAGAAAAATAGGAAAAGGTAAAATAGAAGTAAAACGAAATAAAACACCACAGAAAGCCAGTTAAACTCAGCATTGATAGAGGTCAGACTGGACTGCCACATGTATCTCTATGGCTTTAGTTGGCTTAACCTTCACCTTGAGAATTTCATGCTCTGCCAGTCTTCTGCATAATCTTCTACTGTAAACCCTTTCCCCCCCACCTTTTCTCTTAAATGTTTTTCCTGAATTGGTTTGTAGTCCATTTTGGAGCAGTGTTGTTGTGTGCATTGAGACTGGCATACATTTGTTTATCACTACAGGGGCAAAATGATTTTCACAGCGCCTCTTTCAAAGATCTGAGACCCACTGTAATTCCACCGAGTTAAACTCATGAGGTCTTTACCCATGTTTATGTCTTACAAATAAATCCTAAACATTATTGCTGGATAAATTAGAATGTGAAGTATATCTTCTTTTTATGGCATGTGTTTCCTCCTTCCTTTATGGACTTCATATCCCACATGGAAAAGTCAAGTCAGAAGTTTCCACCTATTATTTCTTAAAAATAAACTACCAACAAAATTCTCTGTAATTACAGGGAATCTAAATGTTAGAAATAATATTGAAATGTTGACAGATGTCTAATTTCTACTGTTGAGGAATTAGCAATTTAGTTAGGATGAGATAATCGTGTATTTCCAGTGGTAAGTAACAGCTCTCCATCCTGGATAAAAAATGATTATTTTAATAAGGCTTGAAATCGCAGGCACGATATGTGCTGTGATAGTACGTAGGATGAACCAGTATGCAAAACCAAAAACACTTAATGGATCTTGAGCAGGGATCCTCTGAGGGATTATTCAAGATTATAACAATAGTCTGTTAGCCACGGAAATAAGATTTATGATTTTGCATAAAACAATTATTTGCAATTTGGGGGAAAAAACCTGAAAAATCCCAAAGGCATTTCTTCCTCTCATCTTTTCCTGTCTTTTAAAAATATTTTTCTTTTTAATATTTAAAATGCCTTTTCACACTTTATTGGTTTTTTTCTGTTACCAAGGATGATAGGCAACTCAATTCTACTACTATTCACAGGCTTCAGGATCTATCTCAGGCTATCATGTTCATACTGCAGGAAAGTCTATTTTTCTTAGGGTGCCAGCTAGGGTTGCTGTTGATGTCCTTGTTGCATTTTATCTGCAACAACATTAGACAGAAACTACCCCTGGAAGAAGCTCATGGTCTGTTACAAAGCAGCACCTGTGGACAACCACGGCTCTCCTGGTAGCCAGCTCTGTTAAGGGTGTATCAGTTTCTTCACTTTCTGTCTCTAATTGTCTCCTCACATCCTCTTTTCTTTGTAAGCTGAAAGGTCTTTTGGGAGAAGCTGACCAAATCTACTGCACAAAGCTGTGCTTGGCACAACAGGACACAGATCTTGGATCTTTTTTGGCAATGCAGTGATAGAGATACTACTACACTGATAATAAAGGTTTCACTCAGAAAGATCAATACGTACAAGATGTAAGTGCTTTAAAGCCTCCTCTCTTCTATGATTAGTAGGGAACAATTCATGTATAGTCCATCATCCTCATAAGAGTCTTGTGAGAATTAATTATATAATGCTTGCACAGTGCTTTGAAGATGCAAAGGTAGATCCCTGGCTGTGTCGCAGTTCAGATAACACAAACTACCCTAACACGACCAAAGCAAAAAATCATCTACTAGATTTCTTGGCTACTGGACAGCAGTTGTGGAGTTATTTCAGCATCTTTCCTAGCCTGGCTATGAGAAGTTTCCTGAGTCTTCCTAGGCTCACAATTACTCAGGGATGGGCTCAAGACAGCTCTTGGCAGAGAAGAGCCTGAGGATACTCAGTGCTTCCAAAAGTTCTCCATCATGTGATCTGGAGAGAGCAGGACATTAGAGCAAAGCACAAAGCAGCAGTATTTTATGTACCACATCTCACTTTGCTCGAGCGTTTTGTGTATGGAGCTTTAATTATTGCAATTCTCTGTCTCCATGTCATGCTGCCATTTGTCACAGTGTTGAAAATAAGTGTGAACAAAAGTGAAAATAACTACATAAAGCAAAGCCTAACTGAAAGGATGGATAAGAAGATAGCCTTTTTTAATAATGTGCTCATATTAAGGAAAAAAGCTAAGCAATTCTGGCTTTTATTTTTTTTAGACTCATAGAATTGTTAAGGCTGGAAAAGACCTTTAAGATCACTGAGTCCAGCCGTTAACCCAGTACACCACTAAACCATGTCCCCAGGTGCCACATCACCTCTTTTAAATATCTCCAGCATGGTGACTCAACCACTTCCCTGGGCAATCTATTCCAGTGCTTGAGAACACTTTCAGTGAAGTAATTTTTCCTGGCATCCAATCTAAACCTCCCCTGGTGCAACTTAAGACCATTTCCTCTTGTTCTATCATTTGTTACTTGAGAGAAGAGACCAACACCCATCTCAGTACAGTCTCCTTTCAGGTAGTTGGAGAGAGAGACAAGGTCTCCCTGAGCCTCATTTTCTTCAGGCTAAATAATCCCACTTCCCTCAGCTGCTCCTCATAGGACTTATAACAAACTTCTGAAATATCAGGAGCACTTTTGAAAGACAACAGAGCTGAAGAGCTCATGTTCAATTCTGCCCATTCAAGCTTTTTAATGGGTCTAGATGGACACCTTTCAAGGCTCACGCAGAGTTGTAAAGCAAGGCCAATCCATGCTTTCCTGAGAGTGCTTTTCTTTTTTAAAACTAAAACAAAAGCACCTCTCGGAAATAGAAGGGAGAACATTTCCTTCTACTTTAGAATAAGCCACTGGAAAAACCTTCCTATAGAACTGTACTGTGGTCTTCTATCTGGTGCCTTTATAACAGAAGGGATTCAATGCCAACAGAAATTATTAGTTTGTCATAAGTCAC
This sequence comes from Monarcha castaneiventris obscurior, assembly GCA_026261815.1. NCBI lineage: Eukaryota > Metazoa > Chordata > Aves > Passeriformes > Monarchidae > Monarcha > Monarcha castaneiventris. Next base: position 9,517,061 of record JAMPIT010000467.1, read on the forward strand.
TTCACAAAATCTATGGCTTGTATAATGGAAAGGGTTCTAGAAGCTCATATTTTTTGGCTTAAATATTTATGTTCATTAATTTTTTACAGAAAATCATAGTTCAGCTTCAGGATTCACCTGTTTGCGGGGCAGAGCTGGGAAGTGGTCCGGGTCTTTTCCACCTCTGGAAGCCTGTGCTGCAATTTCAGTGGGGTGGGCATGGAAGAATCAGTTCATTCACCATCAAATCATGGGATTCAGTGATGGAAGTCAGGATACAGAGATGTGATATTTTTTTCAGAAGTAGAAAAGATTCTATGAAGAGTGGAAACCAAGCATTCAAAACAGCATGTGAGTGCTTTAGATGCTCTGATTTTGACCTAGCATAAAAATGTGAAGAGCTACTTCACAAGCACTTCTTGTCCTCCATTGACTTCCATTAAGAATCACAGTTCTTGCAAGCCTGAATAATGTATTTTTCTGTGTGTGATTGTCTGTATGTATATACATAGGTACGAGCTTTGTCATCAAGGAGGATGGTAAGATCTGATGGAGCCCTTTCTTCAGAGCACCCACAGAGCACCCCCTGGCTTTCTCTTATTTAAACCTAAGCACTTCTAGAGAAGCTGCTTCTTCCCAGAAAGTTAAGAGGTTTTATTCTCAAAGAAGTGCTTTTTGGAAAAAAAAGGCAAACAAACAAAACACTTCTATGAGTAATTGCACAGAAGGCATGAATCTGCCAGAGCAAGACACAGCCCACCTTCGTTGTGAGCACAGAGTTGTCCTGGGGCTCTTAAATAAGCTTTAGTGTCAGGTCTATTCCTTTTGCAGTTAGGATTCAAAACAATCTTTGCTGTTCTAGATTTCTGTTTAAAATATACATAGGAGTCCTTCTAAAAATAATCAAACCAGAATGTTCCTTCTGCACAAAATGTCATGATTTTTATTGCTTTCCATTTGCAGGAAAACGGAAAATTAAAAATTCATTTTTTTGTATCAACACAGAAATTGGAAAGTTTTAAATTGATTATGTTAATATGGATCTTGAGGATGATTTTTTTGCACAGAGGAGTTTGATATTTCAAAACTATTTTCTTTCCCTTGGTCTAATTTTATGAAATTTTTGAATGTTCTTTTCGAGTGAGTGTGAAGGAAGTAATGTGGGATTTTTTGAGAGGAAATGCTCTGACGAGTAAAAGCTTATTAAGACCTACTGCAGATACTGAAGAAGTAACATGAGTGCAACCAGCATCTGGAAAGGAGAGGATGGCATAAGCTAATCCTGTTTGGGGTCGTGGGCCCGATGGTGCCCATGGGAGGATCCAGCAGCAGGGGAGAAGCCACAGGTCAGAGCAGCTCACTGTAGCTTCTGCCCTTAAATCCTGTCAGGCAAAATTCTCCAAAAAAAATGAGCACTTCTCATGCCACTTCTAGTTGATATAACTGCAGATATTCAGCAACTGGGGAAATTGCTCTGCTTTGTTTGGGGCCAGTCTTAAACCTTTTCTGTTTAGAAGTTTAACCATTTGTACAACAGAACTAACAACAGTTTGCCTGTTGTGCAGAGATAGGTAGTAGATGGGAGATGCAAATAATTTAGAAAGATTTTGTTTTCCTTTGCTGAAAGTTATTCTAGTAGTGGGGAAGTACTGTTCTACTACTATTTTTAAACAGATTTTTGAAAGGTCCTTTTAAATGGAAATACTGATTTTAAAGGCAGGAGTCTATTTTGATACTGCAAAGCCACTGGGGAAAAAAAAGAAGTTATCCTCTCCTTTTTTTATGCTGATTATTTGAGTTGGTTGCATTTTTTGTTCATAGCTATTGTAAAAACAAAATGTAAATTGTGCAATTAAACATTTGGAACAGCCTCCTTTATCAGTGTATAATTCACAGTGTGTCAGGGACATCTAATAACATCCTATTACGGATCACTTATCAGATAGTTGTTGAGTTAACTGCTATTATCTTCTTTGCCATCCCCCATAATTTGATGTGAATAGTTTCCGTTATTTGCAGGATGGTAATAATCTTCCCACATTGTTATGAAGCCCTTTTTCTGCCATTTTTTAGGCCTTATCTCCTGTTCTCATTCTTGTCTGGTTTGTGTTATCACCTGGCAGTAGATTACACTACTTCATGCTTGCTCTTTCCTTGCACCCTGCAATTGGCCGCTGCTGTGGATATTTTTGTTCTGGTTTGATGGGGCTCCTGTTCGATCTGCAGTTGCTGCTGGTGCTCTGTGTGTTTTCTAATGCAGATTTTCCCAGGGTGGCTGAGAGCACTAAAGCTCCTGCATTAGCACTGCCCGCCTGCAGTGGACACGGTAATTGTCTGACACTCTCACCATCCCATTATTTAGGCAGCGCTGCGGCGCCTTTCGTGCCTTTCACTGACTAAAGCTTCACGGATGTGCCTGAGCACCTGTTTTGAGAACTTATTCCCCACTCCCCTTTGACTGGCAACAAGCACAGCTTTTTGGCTCGTCAAATGTTGGGATCACTCTGCTGCTGCAGCCTGGGGCACCCAGCAGCCTAAAGGGATAGGAGTGCTGGGGCATGGTGAGAACATCTCTCACTCCCGAGGCCAGGCAGCCTCAGCCCTTGCGCCGTACCGAGAGCAGCTTCTGCTCCTCGGCTCTCCTGAGCACCCTCCATGGAGCAGTCAGCTCCCAGATTTGCTTGGAGAAGCTGTCTGCAGACAGCGTTCAGCCTCACGTGGGGAAGATGGGAAGAGGCAGGAACCACAGGCTCTGTGATCACCGGCCAGCCTCCAGCTGGCTTTGTGTCTTGCAGCATTTCTCAGGTTTTGAGTAACCAGGCAGAACAGTTCTGGTTAGGAAACCCAGGTGGCGAGCTCTGTCTCACTCTTAGGAAAGAAGTTTTGTGCCTGTGCCATATCTGACAACAGTCAATGCAGGCAGAAAGTTCCAGACAGCTGATGAGGGTCTTGAGAATTATAGTGCAAACTTCTTATTTTTTATTGTTCCCTTTCAGGTCTGATTTTTAAGCACTCATTCACTGGTACTTCATTACTACTGGCTTTCCAGCATGCTCTGGTGCATATCATATCAGTTATAATGTCCAAATATGCACCTGTTGGTTAAAGACATCTTTAATTTTTCCAGACTGGTTTTACTGAGAAATTTAATTTTTAATCAAATGACCAAGCTGACTAAGCAGTGATTTCATGATACTTCCTCACCAACAGACTTCAAGTTGGAATGCTTAATGCATCATTAGTACTTCTTGCTACAGCAGGCTCACCTTACAGTGTGAATATTCCTAAACAGAAATACCCAAGACTTATGGGATAACTGTTGCCTCTCTCCCTAGGAAACATCCATGAAAAAATGCTTGAGAGTATTTTGGAATCATTCACAGCACAATAACAGAATGTCTTGTGGTGCATATCTTTTCTTCTTTTTTTCCTGTCCAGATACTAATTCAGCGCTCAGCTGAAGTGACCATAAAGTACACAAACACATTCCTAATAAAAAGTGAAGTTTCCCTACAGGAGCAGTGAGCTGTCAGCTGTCTTTCTGACTCCCTTTATTTATTTTCTGCCTTTCCCTTTTGCTAGCTCTTGTCAAATTTCTCTGGAACATTTTTTCTCTGCTATTCTGCAAGAGAAGAAGAAAAGAAAATTGGGGGAAAAAAAACTAGGGGCTTTAAAGTTTTAAAAAAACCCCACAATTTGGGAACTGTAGAAGCAGCTGATAGTTGCACAGGCCATAATTTATTAGAATACACATGGCTGTAATCAGCAAAATTAGTGTTTGCTTGGGTTTGCATTTCAGGCAACTCACCACTTTTGAAACTAGCATGTAACAAAGACATCAAGGAAAGCAAAGGAAAAGGGGTTTTTTGGTGTGTATTTTTTTTTTTATTCTAGAACATTTATTCTCTTATAAATTACCCTTCTGCAAAAAAATGTATAATTTCTTTCGTTTTATGATCACCACCATTCTATGAATATCACCAGCCAGTGCAGTTGCCAACAGCTCAGGCCCATGGAAGCCTCAGTTCAGGACAGGATAGGAGTGACTGTGGATGTGGGAGGTGTATGAATTAGGTGAAAAAACTACAGTTGTTTGGCTTGACTGCTTTTCACTTCCCTTTTAGCAATGTGTACACCTAACAGTAAAAGGTCTAGGTAAGGAAAACCTCCCTTGCAGGATCCCACTCCAAGGACTGTCCCTTCCTCTGCTTATTACTGGGGAAAAAAGAATCACATTTCAAATGCTTGTAAATTCAGAGGGAAACAAGCCGACTCCTTAATTTAAATTCAATACATCAGCTAACAAAAATAAATATGCCTCAGGGAATTCTTAACCTGTTGCTGCATCAAAGTGGACCAAAACATGACCGTGCATTCCCCCATTCCCTCACAGCATCCCTTGCGACCTGGCCTGCCACTCCTTTTGGGAGTCTCTGCCAATCCCACAAACTGTGACTAGGGCAGGGCAGTCAGAGCTGGGAAATCACAGGTCAGGTCTGAAACTGCAAAGCTGAAAGGCCAGTGCTGTGCTAGTACTCCCACGTGTGAAGTATGCACACACTGAACATGGTCGTGTTTTCTTTGTAGATATGGAGTGGAAGGGGTAAATGGAGGGAATGAAAGATGTTGCTGATAGAACACACACTGCTAAAATGCCCAATTCAGAACACGGTATAACTTAGAATAGGTTTTGCCCAGGAAATTGATATTTCCAGTAATGGAAGTCCTAATTCTTTAGAGGGCCCAAATGCTTCACATGAGTCCCATGAGAAAGATGAGTTCAGATGCTCTGGTTCAAGCCTCTGCTCTACCACAATTTTTTACTTAATCTTGGCAAAACTCCGAAGATAAAATTAAGAATTTAATTAAAGGCTGAAGGAAGTTAGGCCCCCTAATTACTGCAGTACTTTTGGAAATGTTTACTCTTTGACCTTTTCTATTTTCGTAACATGCTTCAAAGTTCTTCCTTATAATGTTGCCAGCAGAAAGCCATTAAAAACTGTGATGCTCACAAGTGAGAAGATAAATAGCTGTGGTATCTCAGTAGCAAAAGGCAAAAAAACCCCCAAACAACTCACTATTGTTTTATGGTTGCTACTGGGTTCCTTAACAAAATGAGACACAATAAATGACTATGAAATAAATGGCCCTCAAACAACAGTCAGCACTGCAAATCCTGCCTTTCTTCTTGCTTTCACTTTAAGAATCATTGTATGAGTGAAAATTAACCCTACCTGCCCTTCAAACCACTCTTCATTATGACATTACATATCAGTACCACACTACCACAGAAATGTTTGATCCGATAGACATTCCACAAGCTGCACTGACCCCAAATAATAAAAATAATGGGAGGAAACAACAACTAAGATAAATTTTCTGATTAAATATTGATGTAGAAATTATTATTTGTTTCCTGACTTTCCTACATTTAGTATTTGTTAGCAGTGTCCCTCAGTCATGAAACATTAATGATCTATTTTTACAGCTTGCTTTTGTTCTTAATCTGAGTTATTTTATGAAACTACTTCTTTTTATGGTGCTGAGGATTCAGATTCTTTCTGCCTATTGAGCTACACCATTATTGTCACCTCAAGTGTAGAAAATTTTTAAAAACTATTTTTAGAAGCAAGGAGAGTATTCATTACCCTCTATGGATTAACCATTGTGAGAAATTTGAGTTTGCTGATGTTCACAGGCCGCAGAACACCCTCCAGACACATTTCATTTGGTGTTGTGCCTCTATCAAAGAGGTAAATCCTTTGAGCCTTGAAGCACGTGCAGTACTGAATCAGTGCAGTCTCAAATGCATGGGGTATCAGCCACACAAGACCATAAACACCACGAACATCAGGGCAGGCACAGTCAGACTGTGCTCCTTTTAGCTCAGCACTCGCTGTCCAAGCAGGGCTCCTGACAGATACCTGAGAAAGAGTATGCAGAGTGTATAATCAAGAAAAGAGAAATGTTTTCTCACTGTGTCTTTCCAGATTTCACCTAATCGGCACTTTAAAAACTTTCTGAGGCAGAGGTAATGTCTTGGTGCTTGACAGCCTTTGTGTAGCTTTACGTTCCCGTATTTGTCAGAAGCATTTTGTGGGATGCACATCCTTCTGCAGCATGAGCTGTGCAAACCCATCCTGCAAAATGCAATCTGCTCTTTGTTCGGAACACATCACTTGAACATCTAATTACATTTGTCCAAGTTTTGTGTTTTATAAAGCAGTGAACAATCACTGACTTTCCCTGACCTACTCATGATCCTGCAACCAGTGCCTCTTTTTGAGGCCTGAGTCCTAGTTATTTTTGATACTCCTCAAAAGTAAACTATTCTTTACATTTGATCAGCTTTAGAGCACTTTGGGCATTTCAGTTTTTTCGCAGAAAAGAGAAAAACATGGAACCAGTAGGCTATGATTTTGTGCATTTCTCCTCCTTTTCTCTATCAATTCTGTTTGTACTTGTCCCAATGAAGTCTATGGGGAAATTTCACTTTAAAGTATCTTTGGAATAACTAATCATCAATAAAGAAATTTGGATTTCTAAAGTCTTGAAAAACATCTGTGATCCCCGTTAAGTTTCATCTTGCTTATGTGCAGAAAAAAAATGCAGCAGTTCAGAGCAGATCTTGTCCTGGTGTAAGCCTAATGGCTCCCACAGCTGGTGTGTATTGATGTAGCTCTATTGATTTACAGACTCCTACACTGATTTATATCAAGCGAGGACCTGGGCCTTTGTGTCCCAGCAGAACCCGGTGATAAACTTTGTTTTAAAACAAGTTAGGGGGAGTAGCTCTGTTGCAGCACATCCCTGTGCCAGGCGCGCACCTCTGGCGAGCAGCTGGTGGCTGCTGCTGGCCGCGGCAGGGCAGGGTCGGTGGCAGCAGCAGCAGTGGCAGCAGCAGCAGCAGTGGCAGTGGCAGCAGCAGCAGTGGCAGTGACAGCAGCAGCAGTGGCAGTGACAGCAGCAGCAGCGGCAGCAGCAGCAGCAGCAGCAGTGGCAGTGGCAGCGGCAGCAGTGGCAGTGGCGGCAGCAGCAGCAGCAGCAGCAGCAGCGGCAGTGGCAGTGGCAGCAGCAGCAGTGGCAGCAGCAGCAGCAGCAGCAGCAGCGGCAGCAGCGGCAGCAGTGGCAGCAGCAGCAGCGGCAGTGGCAGTGGCAGCAGCAGCAGTGGCAGCAGCAGCAGCAGCAGCAGAGCCGCGGCGTGGCCACACGGTGGCCGCGTTTGTGAGCTGGCCAGCAGCGCTCCAGCGCAGGAGGTCCATTTATCCCTCCCGGATGGGGAAGGCGGTCACCGGCGGCAGTGCCGCTGTGCTCGGAGCACTCGCTGTGTCCCAGCTGCCTGTCCTACATCACGGAACACAAAAACCTGCAGCAATCGGCAGATGCCGGCACGCTTTAACAGAGGGAAGCAGCCCGGAGGTTGGGACTGTGTGAAAGGAATGCAATTCCTATATCCCACAGGCGACCACACCCTTAATTTGGCTGTGCCGGATTATTCGCTGGTCTAAAGACACCATCAAACCTCTGCCTGTCAGGCATAGCGAAACGGTCCCATACAATCTGTGGCACCAAGAATGGGATGCTGACAGAGCATAGATGGGGTGTCACTGCTCGTCCAAAAGGATGGAGGTAAAGCATAACCCGTCTGCAGTTTGGGCTTGAGCCTGAAAGCATGATGTGGCCAAGGCAGTGCTGATCTGCCCCTGGTTATTTGGTCAGCAATCAATTCACCACCGTGGCAAGGTGGTCACTGGGAAATCAGATTGATAAAGCATAGCTTTCTGGTGTGCACCACATATCTGAGGTTCAGCATTACAGTGGAGGAATGCTATTCACTCTTTAGTCTTTTTTTTCAAGAAATTAATTCCTCCATTTCATAATTGGCAACTGCAAATTACTCACTAATATCTCAGTGATTAGTGTCTGAAGTTTGTTCTTTATTTGTCTATTTTATCAGTTTACATTTCATTTAGAACATCAGAAGTTTATATATCTGTTGATTTATTGATGTGTCCACTGGCTCATGCAACAGAGGAATAGAGGCAAGAACAAGAATCTGAAAATATAAATCTCCTGGAAAGGATTTAACTGAACATGTCTCTTTTGAACTCCTGCACCCATCCTTCACAACTAAACAGAGAACATCACTGTCTCTCTATTTATCTGCATATGGGTAAAAGGTGCCCAATTTGTCTCATGGTGGATTAATCTAAAGAAATTCCACTTTGACTTCAGTAGGAGTAGGATCAGTATAGAAGAAGCAATAACAGGGTTGCAGTAACTGTCTCTATTCACGAGATAAATTAGATGATGAACTTTTGACACTAGTCTGCCCTGTTCTTCAGCCATGTGGCTGCCTTACAAACTTCTATCTGACCCCAATTTGAAAATATGTACTTAACCACATCAGAACTTCAGGAATGGTCTCAGGTATTCTGCTAAAACTCTATTCAGTCTCTGAGATATCATTTTTTTCTTTTATTTCCTAAAGTATACTGAAAAGATAAAAAACCCCAAAACAAAGCAGGAATCCAAGCAACTGAAACTGAAATGTTAACTTGCAAAGCAGCTTCCTAGATCATTACTATTCTTTTATAATTATGAAAGAAATTGAGAGATCATCAATGAAATAGGTTGTCTTCATTGCTTATGCCAGTCTCAGTCAGATCATAAAGTCTGCTTTTGGAGAGGTTCTTTGATATAAATGGTTTCATTGATTGAAAAACAGTGATACCAAAATACATATGAGACTTACTGAGATCTCAAACAAGCACTGAACAAGAAATCATGTAGCAGGAACATGCTTCTGAGCTGCTACAAAGCTTCATCTCCAACAGTACCTGCCCAGCAGTCTAATTGGCATCCTTTTCACAGAGCTATACTATCTATAGGACCGAGACTGGGAAAATCACAATTTTTCATATTTTAGGAAAATCTTCAATTGCTTCAAACAGCTCTGAAAATCAAATGTTTGCAGGAAGTAGTTTTTGTATGTCAGCAGGCTGGTATTATAGCACTGTAGAGATTCCTAATTTGCCAGTAGATAATTGGAGTATAATTTAAAAATGCACATACATCATAATTCCAATATTTTAAGAGAAGTAGCATAGCAAATATTAAGGTGGCATGCACCTATTATTTTCTCTCTGACATTTGGAATTAAGAAGGAAGAAAGCAATTTGCAAATGTAAGTTTGAATTAGATCAAGAGACCAGTGAATATTTTAGCATTGCCAGAAATGCTTTCTGAACTGTCCAGCTGTCACAAAAAAAAACAACTGGAACATCAAACACAAGCAGCATGTGAAATGCTGGCACTGTTCTTTTAATATTCCCATGGCAAGATCCCAGTTGCCCTGAGAATGAATGGTATGGAGCATTTCATGCACTTGTGATCATTATGTGGTATTATCACAGTCTTCATAAATTTTAGGCCTGAGGTAGGATTTTGTGAACATAGTATAAGAATATGGAACCAGGAAAAGGTAATCATTCCAATTTAATGAGAAAAATAAAATAAGAGAAAACAGGTGAAGAGTAAAACAGAATATAAGAATATTTGACAGTAGGATAAGTCATGGTCTGACAATTTATCTCTTGTGGATATTTTTTGTGCATCAGACATCTGAAAAATACTTCAACAGATGAACTGACAAAGGACAATGAAGTGGCTTTGTGTGTTCCTTGGGAAACATCTCCCAGAGCAGGACAGAATGACAGAAAAACTCTTAAGTGCTTGCTTGAAAATTTATCAAGTAAAGTGGGGATCAGGACACATTGGGAATGATGAGTTGACCTCTCAGTAAATAAAAAATATGATACAGAGGGAAAGCTGGAAAGGATTTCACAAAAGGGACAAATCCTTCACACTTAAAGGTTTGAATGAAACCATTAAAACTGTTAATATGAGTCTGCAATCCCGAATCCTCTTCAGTGAAACAAGTCCCTCCTCAGCACAGCAGTTAAATAGACACTCATTCTGCAAATCATTGTGAAATATTTCTTGCTGTCCCTCCACTGGACACTGAGGTTGTATGACCTTTCCTTAATCTGCTTCAAAAAGACTCATTAAACCATTAAGGAAAGTGGATTGAATTTACCCCACTCATTTAATCTGAAGTGGATTAAGGAATGCTAATCCATTCCCTACAGATTAGAGGTTACTAAACCTTCCAACATCACTATAAAATCGGGAAGATCATGTTTATTTATGACACATTGAAATAAAAAAATACAAAAACAAAAACTTGGGCTGAACATATCCTGTGATCAAACAAGTGATTTAGACTTTTACCCAGCCCTAGAGTTTGTGACATGTCTTACAACAGGGTGTATTAAGGCACTGGAGCACCCAGCATAGCTTCTATGGCACATGTTCCATGTGAAAAGATTTCAAATGGTCCCTCCATAAGGAGGAAGAATACTACACACAGGGCCAGAAAGCTCAACCCTGCCTGCTTGCAGTGCAGCTCCTGGAAGTTCTTGTACTAGTGCTGGGAGCAATGTGAGCAGCAAGTCCTGCAATAGGCAGAATTTCATAGGATTTCATTAGGCATTGAGAAAACGCCTTAGTCTAGAACAGATTTACAGTAAAACGAAATTTCCACCTCCTCCTGCTCAGACTTCCTGTTTCTGGCTCTCACAAGCACCTGCAAAGACATCAGCTAAACTCACACTTGTTTTCAAGATTCTCCGTGAGGGTATCCATCATTACCCTTACATTGGGAAACATGGTAATACAGTCACAAAAAGAACCCTCTTTATAGAATGGTTTGGATTGGAGGGGGCCTTTAAAGGTCATCTAGTCCCACTCCCAACACTCTTCTCATGAAGTAAAGCAAAGCAGCTAATGAGGTGCAGCAACTTTCCTCTCCCCAGTCTCAACATGTCAGTAAACAGGATCTCCTAATGCTCACCTGTGTCCTGGGACAAACTAAAGTTCATCTTTGAGCCTGTGGCTCATCCCTTGCCAGCTTTAGGAAGTTGAAAATGGAGCTGTATTCTCAAGGTAAGGGAACTGAGACCTCCACACCACCCTACAGCTCAAGAGAAAAAGACCATGAGAATGATGCATCTTCTGGAGCTGGGCAGGATAAGATGGGGATGAAGAAGGGCCTTTGACACCCACCAATTCTATTATCTGTCAGCTCTAGAATCTAGAATCACATATTATGTGTCTATCAAGAGCCAAGTTCAGTCTGTCTCTGCATCATTCCAAGATTCAAACCTCTTGGAGGATTCTGTGGATTGAAGGAGCCCACCCCTCCCAGCTGCAATGGTGGGACTGCAACACAGCTGAGCTGAGGTGGAATGGATGGCAAAGCAGAGGTTCCCTCTGGCTGCCCCTCCTGCTGATCCTGCCTCTGTGACTTACAGACATCCTTCTCTATCTTATCAGTGTTTATTTCTTCCCACCACTCTCCCAGTCTGGGCAGAAGAAGGGTTGCCTAAATTTTTGGCGTTGTCACATAGTGGTTCTGTCCTATCAACAAACGTGGTAACTTGGAAGTGTCCTGGCAAGTTTGGGGCCACCAGATAATGAGCTTTACTCAGTTTCTATTGCAAAGAACAAGAGAAAATTCAATGTACTATTTTTCAAATGATCTAAGAAATTTTAGAATTTGTGAAAAAATAGCTTTGCATGAAAAATACCCAGTTTCAGCTGTGACATGGTTGGTATTGTCTGACCTGCATATATTCCCATTGGTGATAAACTGTTTAACAGCACATGATGCAGAAACAAAATTAGTAAATGACTTGTTGAACTTGGTAGAAAAACCCAAGGATCATCCTTCACAGAGGTCAGATAATCTATCAGGGGCAGAAAGATCATTAGATAGCCATCTTCCTCTTTAAAATGAGCACCTGATTATTCGAGTCGGGTTTGAATTGTCTCCTTTGTACAAGTGAGGTGTTATTCTAAGATTTGTTTTAGAGATTGTACTCTGCATTTAGAATCTCCTTTATGTGTAATCTTCTGCTATCTCCTTTGTTCTTGTCAAACAGATGAAGGAAGGAACTCCTGCCAATTTTTTTGTTTCTCATTTGGTGTATTGTTATAAATTGCACACACAGACCTTCATAAAAGATTTTACTCACCATCTTTTATTAAGGATCCTTATGCAAGTGTATGTGTCTGTATTTATAATCATCTCTATTTGCATAAAATGGAAGAGGCCAGTACTCAGAATAAAAACAAAAAAGAATACAAACCTTAGCAGTGAGAATTCAGCTATAAAATTGTCAGGCTTGTTAAAGAATTTGGACTAGCTCATGAGAGGTTTTGTCTTTGAAACTTCCTTCCTATATGCATTTGCTTACACAAGCCCAGGAAATCAGTTAATAAACCAGAAATCTCCAACAATCTTTCTATTTTTTCAAGCAGTTTTCTGAACAGTCTGATATAATGAGATGTTCTGCATTAGAACTGAATGTGGTTCTTTGTAACTATTATTCTGAGCATAGTTATATATGCATAGTGCACTTTAGAAATACATGGTAGCACTATCTGAGTGCAATGTATTTATTCAGTGTTGTAAATATTCATGGTGCTTCCTATGTCAATAGAAAATAACAAATTATATTGTGCTTTTGGTTACGGTGATACTGATCTCTGATTATTCCACTGACTCAATAGTGGTTTCTAGACTTTAATAAGTGTAACTAATACAGGGATATGGCCTAAGTAAAAAAAATATGGAAATAAAAAAAATAAAAAGCACTGAAGTACAAGGCTTTTCTGGCTCTGTGTTCATTCTGCTTTGAATTCTGACCTAGAGCTAAATGACAGGCATTTTGCAGTCAGACTTGAAACTGAACTTAGAGTGCCTACCTTGGGAGAAACTGCCAGCATGTAGAAAATCTTTTGAATGTTAGTAATTTCTAAGTACCTGACAAAGGCTCTTAAAAGAAACCAGTGTTTACTAATCTGAGCTCTAAACTATCAGGCAATTACTGTGATAATGGCTACTGACTGAATTAAAACAGGTAATGTCAGTATGATATAAGATGGAAGAGGAGAAAGGAGGGAAATGAGCAAATTTTTGCTCAAACTCTCCAGATTGTCCAAACTTGTCATTTGCATAGCTACAGGTGGGCCACAATATTGCTCTTTTTCAGTATTCCTGCATTTAGTCTGAAACTCTGCAGAGATTTCATATTTTAGGTATTGGAGCAGTCATCTGGTATGTTAGGTAGTGGCAGATAAATAATGGTAAGTCTGAGTCTTGGTGTAAATTTATACTGCAGGAAAGCACAGGTTTGCAGTAAAAGCACTCTGTAATACCTGTGACTTAGCATTTTTGAAATCAAATAGCCTGACTATTGCAGATCTAAAGCTTTCTCATGGTACCCAGGTGATTACGGGAAGCTGGAAGAGCTGAGCCTGGCCACACACCATGGACACCTCTTCTGGGGGCTTTGCAGCAGTGTAAGATGAAGTTACATCTTGCTGCCCTCCTTTCTTTTGGAGAACAATTTTTTAAAATGAGGTTAATTGATAAAAAGATTATAAATTTTTTGTTCCTTTTAAATTTTCAATGTTAGTATGATACTCACCTACAGTCTGTCAGAAAATCAAGAAAATCATTGAATGAGATTTCAGTGCCTTCATCTTAGATGGGCATCTTGACCTTCACCAGCACATTAATGGTGATGGCTCTTACTTCTTTGTTATCAAAACTTGTAAAACATTGTACTTTCCTAATTCTGATCAAAAATAAAAACTGAAATGTAAAGAAATATCTACAAATTATGAGATTTGTAATAATAAGTTGTAAATATTCATGGTGCCATGAATATACCATGTGCATGGTAAAGCACAATATAATTTGTTATTTTCTATTGACTTATTTACAATAACACTAGACTCTAATGTAAATGATGTTACCTGTGCAATCAGTGTATTCTAAATTGGGTTCTCCCTTTTTCATAGATTATGATTCTTCTTCTTCCCTGAAACTCAAAGGTATTTTGATCTACCATAAACTAGGAGTGAAAAGGCAGACCAAAGGTACAAGTTTCACAGATGTTTTAGAAGTGCTTTATGGACTAACACAGAATTAAAGGTTCAATACTTCACCTGCTTGTACCCCATTATGCTGACCTGCTGCAGTAAAGTTACAGATCTCTCTGCCAAGTGCAGCCTGAGAGGAAATTTAAGGCTATCTGTGTCAGACACGTTTCTCTCATGTTCAAATCTTATGATAAATATTAACAATATTAACAATATCATACAATCACAGAACCATTTAAGTTGGAACAGACATTTAAGTTCATCAAGTCCAACCATTAACCCAGCACTGCCAAGCCCACCACTAAACCATGTCCCCAAGTGCCACATCTACAGTCCAGGGATAGTGACTCAACCACTTCCCTGGGCAGCCTGGTCCAATGCTTGAGAACTCTTTGGGGAAGCAATTTTTCCTAATATGCAATCTAAGCCTCCCCTGGCACAACTTGAGGCAATTTCTTCTTGTTCCATTGCTTGTTACTCTACTCAGGTAGTTGTAGAGATTGATAAGGTCTCTTATGAGCCTCCTTTCCTCCAGGCTAAACAAGTCCAGTTCCCTCAGCCACCCCTCATCAGACTTGTGCTCCAGATCCTTCCCCAGCTCCCCTGCTGTTCTCTGGACATGCTTCAATGCCTCAGTGTATTTTTTGCAGTGAGGGGCCCAAAACTAAACACAGGATTCAAAGTGCAGCCTCAGCAGTGCTGAGGACAGAGGGACAATCCCTGCCCTGGTCCTGCTGGCCACACTATTGCTGATACAGGCCAGGATGCCACTGGCCTTCCTGGCCACCTGGGCACAGCTGGCTCATGTTCAGCTGCTGTCAACCAGCACCCCCAGGTCCTTTTCCAGTGGGCAGAATTCCAGTCACTCTATCCCCAGCCTATAGCACTCCCTGGCGTTCTGACCCAAGGGTAGGACCCAGCACTTTGCCTTGTTGAACCTCACACTGTTGACCTTGGCCCATTGATCCAGCCTGTCCAGATCCCTCTGCAGAGCCTTCCTACCCTCCAACAGATTGACACCCCCATGCAACTTGGTGTTGTCTGCAAACTTATTGAGATTACTTGATGCCCTAGTCCAGATAATTGATAAAGATACGAAACAGGACTGGCACCAACACTGAGCCCTAGAGAAAACCATTGGTGACCAGCTGCAAATTAGATTTAACTCTCTGGGCCTGGCCATCCAGACAGTTTTTTTACCCAGCAAACAGTGCACCTGTCCAAACTATGAGCTTCTGAGTTTCTCCAGGAGAATGCTATGGGAAATGGAATCAAAAGCTTTGCAAACATCCAGGCAGACATGGACAGCATTCCCCTGACCCACTCCATGGGTCACTTTGTCACAGCAGATCAGGTCAGTCAAGCAGGACCTGCCTTTCACAAATCTATGTTGTGATTTGTGAAAGGTTGCCCTGTACCTGGCACATGATGGCACTCAAGATGATCTGCTCCATGACATTCCCCAGCGCCAAAGTCAGGCAGATAGGCCTGTATTTCCCTGGGCCCTCCTTCTGGCCCTTCTTGTAGATGGGTATCACATTTGCTGGCTTTGAGTCAGCTGAAACTTCACCAGTTAGCCAGGACTGCTGGTGAAAGGTGGAAAGAGCCTCGGTGAGCACTTCTGTTAGCTCACTCAGTACCCTTGGGTGGATCCCATCTGGCCCCCTAGACCTTTGCGTCTCAGGGGTGTTGTGGATCACTGAACATTTCCATTTGGATTCTGGGGACATCATTCTGCTTCGTGTTCCTCCTCCAGTTCAGATCTGAAGGGGAGGTACATGAGTTATGGATTTCCTTCTCAAAGTCTTTTTCTTCTGGGAGTGCTTTAATGGTCTCAAGGCATATGGGCCATGGTAGTTTTCAGAGCTGTGTCCTGTATTTGTTTGGAAGATATATAAAGGTTTCTATTCTTTGTCACTGCCCGCTGCATCTCAACGGATGAAGCACCTTTGGGATGCAAATACATGAGACTGTCTGTGTCCTTTTAGGATTCTTGACCAATGGGGCACCTGTGCATGCTAATATTGATGATGGTTTCAGTGACATGGATCCAGAGATCTCAGCCTTTCCAGTCCGTTATATCCCCATTTCTTAAAATGCAATCAGAAGTTTATAAAAAGGTAGGAGGGGTCTGGTTGTTAGGACCAGTCCCCTACATATTTATTTGCACCTCTTTGGAAAATTAATGATCCCAAGGACAATAAACTGCAGTTTAATTTCACCTTGGTTTAGGCAATTTGAGCTGCCTAAGGGGAATATATCTGGTCATAATTATAGAGTCCAGCACAGTGTGGGTAAACAGAACTGCCAGGGGTGGAGTGGCTTGTAATAAATAAAGGGAGATCCCCCACATTCACTGGCTGTTCTGCTCACCACCATATTTCTCCTTCTTCATGGCGTTATGTTTATACTGGCCAATTCTGTAAGCAGCAATTTTGTCTTGCCCTCAATATCTCGAGGCAGTGAGCCCCAGAGCGTGCTCTGTGGTGCAGTAATTTATCCCCTGCATTTTACATCTGGACAGAATAATTTCTTTGTTCTGGGAGAGTAAATAAGAATGTCAGATTTACCTTCCTCAGGTCACATCTCTCTATATTGTGATTTTTCCTACTCTGCTCCTTTCTAAACTAAACAATATTAAGCTATTTCAATCTTTTTCTATCATTAGCCATAATGGACTTTCAGAGCTAAGAGAGGTGAGAATAAATATGAGAAGAGATCATTGGGTTTTTTACAGAAAACTGATCATATAACTTTTGTTTTGCACAGCTCTCAGCTGTATACTTATTTACTGATTTAGCAGAGGCGTTAGGAACAGATAGTACTGATGGAGACATCTACAGTGACAGGGTACCATAGCTAAACCAGTTTGCAGAAGAGATTGGAAAGGAAGAAGTGAAATTACTTATCAAACAGCACAGGAGAGTGTGATTAACGTGAAGAAAAGCATGACAAGGGTAAATGAAGGGAATAAGGGGCTGAACTGAACCAACCACAGGTGGTAGCACTAGCTCAAATATTTAATGACATTGTTGGAGAATGTTGTCTTTCTTGAACAACTTGCACCATGTGTTTTCAAGAGCTGAAATGATCAATTAAATTATTAGAGACATGTAGTTAGATACAAATAAGAGGCACAAAGAGGTGCACAAGGAAGAGAAACCTAAACATGAAGATTCCATATGATTTTCTATGATAACATATCATGTCTTTACTAAATCTCTAAATGTTTTGGGTGGGGTTTTTTTTTTGGTTGGTTGGTTGGTTTTTTTGTTTTTTTCGTTTTTTGGAGGCTTTTTCGTTGGTTTTCTTGAGTCTGGATTATTTATTTTTACAGTCTCCCATGAAGAGCACTGGGGAATTCTGGAATTCTCTGTGCTTTGATAAACTGTATATTTTATAATCACTAGAGAAGTTGCTGATATTCTGTAACATCAGCTGTATTATCTCTATATTATTGTATTTCCACATCAAAACTGTCACGACAGTTTCCCCATAGGAGCCCCTGAAACAACTCCACAACAAATAAGACCATAGAAAATATCCTATGTAGGTTTTTTTTTTTTGTTTTAATGAACTAGTTTAAACAAAAAGGCTTTGGGAACTAGCTACAAATTTTGCTGAGAATGAACAAAATAGATGAAAACTCAGTTTCTGCTCCCTTATGCTGAATTTTGTCAGTGAAATGGAATTAAAAACTGTAGCAAAAGGCAAAAAGCAGTTTCCAGCTCCCTACAGACAGCAGAACAAGTAGCATTTTGGCTGGTCAGGTCACAGAAGCAGTGACTGATTTGAAGTTTCAAGCTTAATAGAGTTAATAGGGCATTTGGAAGAAAAAGAAACCACAATGAGCCTCCTACCTTACTTTGAAGTTACAGTTTTTGAGAGAGGGCTCTTTAGTAACACTTTTGCAACTCCTCTGGAAGAACTGTGCACAAAAGGATGCTTATTACTGTCATTTAATCTAGATCCCATTAAAATCAAGGGAACACTCAGACATTAGCAGTATATTTTCAATTGTTACATCGCCATAAGAAATGGAGCTGGAAGTAATACACACCAAAGCTGTGTCAGTCACACTGGAAGTAAAACTGGAGATAATTGCATGGATTTGAAGGACGGTTTAAAAACCTGTGAGGAGAATTCTCTCAAAAATCACATCTTTCTGTCTAGATTTAAATGTATATTTTAGGAGAAATTACATTATCATCTGAAGCAGACTATGAAACAGAATTTCTGTATTCTTTACCTGATTCTCTTATTCCTCTGCTATATGGACTCAGCAACTTGGTCTGTTTTCTTCTCCAGTCATCTCTCTGTGCAGCTGAGTTCTTTCCTAAGGGGTTTATATACACAGTGTTGAGCATACAGAGTCTGATTGCAGTAACTGTGGCTACTGTATAATTTTTTAACTGGAAACAGCGGGATGTTTTGTGATGTAATTGTCTCATGACCCTTAGAAAAAAAGATGCACTAAAATATTTCAGCTGCCTCCTCCTTCCTCATGCCAGGAAAAACAGGAGGATAACATGGATATGTTACCATAAATTTAAATTTTATCTGGGATGGGGTTCCAGGTATTTTTGTTGTTGTTTACAAATCATGCCAGACCATTTCCCTAAATAAAGGCATGGAGTAATTTTACTTAACATGTCACAGCTACTCTAGGTTTTCATCTCCATGAAGGACAGTCCAGTGTCCCATTGAGATAAGTTGAGTAGTAAGAGAATATATTAAAAAAAAAAAAAAGAAAAAAAAAGTTAAAAAAAAAAAGGAAAAATCTAAAGAAATTTTAGTTTAAGCTCTTGACAACATCACCGATACCTGTTTGTTTCCATGGACCCTATCAACATTTTGGAGAGCTGGAAAGGAAGTGAATACCAGGAGTTCCATTCTCTACACCCATCTCAATCAAAACAATGTCTCAGGTATATGAATAAACCAAAAAGTGGGTCAGTATCAGATGATAGGATTGCATACAGCTTATTCTGAGCCTACTCTACCAGGGAGCTTTGTGCAATCTATGTGCCCTGATCTGGAACTACATGGGGAATGCACAGACTATCACCAGTCCCATCAAAACTCTTCTGTGCTCTGAAAACCAAGAGCGATTGAACCTGCTTCACAAAGATTTCTTTACTTAACCCTTTCTACAACATATGGATGTGTTATTTCTTTAACTTTTGTGAGCCAGAAAAGTCTCCTTTGAAGTGGATTGTCCTGAGCCACCTTTTTTAAGTTTGAAATTGAGTTGCTTCAGCATGAAATTTGTAAAAAAGAAGACATGGTTAATTCCACTGAGCTAAGGCAGTGTGGGGAGGAAAAAGCTCCATGGACTCAGGAGCTCTCTTTGCATAAACTTTCACATACCCACTAGTTTCTGTGGATAAATGTGAAGTAGGGCTTGGAATCTACTACTTCTGCATAATCTGGGAAAATAGCTTACAAGGAAAGGGCTCATTATTTTTGCAAGCAAGCAAAGAGAAAATTGCCAAACAAACATTGCGTGTCTGTTCTCAAGCAAACAGGAAAGGTCTGTGGCATTTTCCTCTTAACTTACCTAGGGAAATTCTGCAGCTGCTTAATCTGTTTGTTTAGGGACTCCTGGGAGAGGTCATGTATCTGTGCAGAACTCTATGATGATAATAATGTTAATAACTGTCTCAAGAGCAGACAAGCTAAGACAAGGAAGAACCCTAATGAACTGCCAGAGGATGTGGCAGTAGATTCCCACTGCATCCCAGTTCTATAGATATTTTGCTAACAGAGCATTTAATGATGGAGGGGAATGCCCAGATCACAGCATCACAGAATGGGTCAAGTCAGAAGGGATCACAGTGGTCATTTGGTCCAAGCTCCCTGCTCAAGCAGGATTATCCCAGGGCACATGGCACAGAATTGCATCCAGGCAGCTCTTGAAGATCTCCAGTGAGGGAAACTCCACACATCTCTGGGCAACCTGTTCCAGTGGTTGGTCAGAGCATAATTTTAAAATAAAAAAGTTCTGTTGGTAGCTCTGGGTGCCACAGATCCTGTAAGATAATTTTGAGCAGGTTCCCAAGAGCTTTATTGTTTCTTCGACTTTTAGTTTCTCATTCCAGGTAGCATATGAGACTCTGATGAGTTTTTCTGTGTTCCCACATATTCCATGAGTGATGTCCTGGATATTTGCTCTGCTCCCAATAGCTATCACTTACAGAAATCCTCCCTTATAGAGCAGTGAATGACTAGGGGTTTTCCCAGCTAGACAAACTCTTGTAGAAAATATGATGAAGTTTTCTGATTTGCAGCATTACTTAGATCTCCTTAGAGCACCCCCTCCACGGTTTTGTAATGACCCTGGCAGCCTCTCAGCTGGTCTCTCACCTCAGCTACAGGATTCTGAAAACCTGGGGGTATTTGGAAGCCATTCAGTTTTTGTGACAGGGATAATTTTACTAAAAACTTAATATGCCAACAGCTTCACATTTGCTATCTAAATCAGTGTCCAGGTCAATCTAGATTTCTAGTATTCCACTATATTCAGTGGAGAGAAGAAGGAGCAATTCAGAAGGTTTTGCTGTACCTACTTTATAATCAGCACATGCACAGGTGTCTGGATAGGAACAATCACTCCCTGAGTGATTAATCTGTGCTCTTCATTGGCTACAGGGCAAGCTGAAACAAGATGCTAAAGCATTGCAAGGCTGAACTCAGCATACATCCATCCATCTGAAGGTCTGTGAGGACCAGGAACACAGTAAGCTCCACTGTCCTGTTTCTTTTTTCACTGTTCCCTTTTTCTTCAGGAGCATGAAAAAATAATGATGTGGTTCCACATTCAAAGCACTTATTACAAATTTTAGATTTTGAATGCGATGAAACAAGGTTTCCTTCCTCCAAATGACAATAAAAAATTAAGATATCACTTTTGAGCAATCTAAGTGTCTGACCTGCGTAATTTAAAATTCAGTCTTCCTGTGAATAGAGGCAGACTCGCCTGTTCTCTTCACCATAATAACTATATTTTGATTTATTCTTAGACTTTTCCACAATTATGTGAAAGAACAAAACACTTTCCTAGAGCTGTAGAAATCAAATTCTCAGCTATTTTTTCCATGTTCCTTAAAATGTATCAACCAACTTCATGTTGCAGCTCTTTCTGAAGCGCGCTGATTCAAAGGCTGGTTCAGCTTCAACAGACAGTGCTGATGTACTGTGGCAGCAGCCCAGGTGTGCCAGGGGTTAGGGAATGTAGGAGGGGACAGACACACTTCAGCCAGTGTTTGGTATAAAAGAAATCTGATTTACTGCAATGAGCTTTGGTCAGGCTCTTCGTTATCCACTTTTCTGCTGCCCATTCACCGCAGAACATCATCACTTAATGGGGCTCAGTGCTGCCCTTTATTGAGCTTAGAGAATAACAGATAATGGAAAATTAATGGTGAGGAGGGCTGGAGGGATGTAATCCAATTTTATTATGGTTGAAAATACTTCATAAGAACTAGCTTTAAGTGAAAATTATTTTTTGATTAGAACAATACATACAAAATACTACCCCTCATTCCTCTATTCATTCTTGTATTTACTTGTTTATTTATTTTAATTTTTTTAAAAATAAGGTTTATTACAGGACTCCCCGAAAGAAATAATGCAGTCTTTCATCAATGACGAAGTCCCATCTTTAAATGTATCGCTCCCTTCTGGGTGAAGTATACTGTATTTTGGAATTTTACTTTGATGTAAAGCTGCCTGATGTGTGACTTTCTATTCAATATGGTTGTTAGAAGGGCTTATCTGCAAAGCAATTGCTTCATAGCATACCCGTAGCACAAGAGGTTTGTTTTGTTTTTTTTTTTTACTTTTCCATTTTCAAACGAAATCCACTTTGTTTCCCTCAAAACAAAAGGCAATGCAAGGTTCTGAGAGTATGTAAAACTCTCCTGGCACCTAATGTATGAACAAAAGCCTACCTTCAATTTAGCTGGTTGCTTGCCTCATTTCAAACTACTGCAGACTATTAACTCCAAAGCGAAGCTTTCTTTACAGCAAGCCAGTGACCTTGCTTTCTCTCCCAGCAGTCCAACCATAATTTATTTAGTACTTGGCGTTACATGGTACTTTGATCCCGTAGGATAACATGTTGTCACTGGGTACAGTTTCAACTGGCCTTTATATGGCCCAGAAAATGATGCATCAAATACAGGTGTTTGAACACACAACCTGACTTTTCAAACTACTGTTTTCATGCCAAACCCATTATTGCTCAGAATCTGACTGGATACCAAGTCATCCATTCAATCTGCATCACCTTCATCTGGAAAACAGCAGCAATTGCAGGGATAGCACAGAAGTAAAAGGTTATTCAGCAAAATACAACCCTTGACTTTGGTATGCGCCAGTTTGTCTTCACAGTCTGGCCAGGGAAAAAGACAGCGTGCAGTTCTCCTTCCCAAGGATGGGTCATATTGGCCTTGGCACACTGCTGTGCTAATTTCCTTTCTGTCTATGACATCGAGAATTAGCTAGGGCACTTCTGTGCTGTGCTTCCTAAGCCTCAACCACCTTCATATTCAAGAGGTGTTTCTCTCAAGCAAGAGAAAAATATTTAATTCTTTCTCACATACTGCCGTATTACACATCCTCCAGGATGTGTTTGGGTGGAGAAACTCCCACTCCTATTCTCCAGCATCAGATGAGCAATCCCCACTGCACCAGGCAAGGGGCTGAGTAACAGTTCTTGGCTTCCCAGAGGAAGGACCACGTCCTCACTCAATCGGAAAACTGATTCTCTGAAGTGAATGTGTAAAATCTTTGAAAATCAGTTTTAAGAAGCTGGGGAGCTTGGTCGTGTGTCACCATGTATTTCGGCTGAAAACCTTCTTAGCAAAAAGAAAGTCAGTGCTGAGAAGAAATTGTTTTCCTGCTGTGAGTGGCAACATTATTAATCTGTGTGATTAATTCAGTGGCTATTAAAGAAACTGCAAGGCACTCTTTATTTAGTTAATATCACTAACAAATACACATCTGTCACTCAAAATACTGTGTACTCAGCAATGTTGTTCTTCTAATATTAAATATTTACTATTTATTATGATTGTTACTTTTGTTATTTATTGTCTTATAGCAGCCAAAAACATGCCAGGCAGCCTGAGGAACAACTAGAAAAACATTTTTAAACCAGCCTGCCTTAAAGTGAGGCAATTAAATACAGTGTTAGCTCTTTTGGCCTTGATTAACAGAAGTCCTTGTCACTGTGTGCCCAAATCCCACAGGGTGGGCGTTAAGCACATGCTGGAGTTATTGGCTGAGGAGGGAAGAAACTAAGAGAAATTTTGCTGGATTTCTAGAAGCATCCTCCCCAGCTCTCACTGAACAAAGGTCTTTCATCTTAGCACTGAAAATGGAAGCAAAATTTGATGGAGATTCACAGATTGTTTTTTCTATAGAAACATTTCCAGCAGATGGATCTTGATATTGTGTTTACACTTATTTACTTCCATTCTCAGCCTGAGCAGTCAGAAATGCCTGATATAAAACTTCCTCTGTCTGAGCTGCACCGTTGGTCTGCAAAACATTTACAGAAGACCCCACCAAACCATTAATGAATTTTTTAGACTTCACAGCCCTTGTATCTCTTTGGACCTGCAATTCTGAGAGCAGAAATATAGTGAATAAGAAGAAAGAAGCGAACCAGCTTACAATAATAATAACTTAGAATAATGCCTCTGAAGTAACACATTAATTTCTGTCCAAAATACGTGTATTGATTTTTAGGTAGCTTTTATGCAACGGCTATTACATTGTGGATGAGTAGAACTATAGCAAATACTGCTCCTTATCATGTCATCATCTTCTCTTTTCTTATGATTCTAGAGGAGCTGAATGAAGCTATGATAATAATTGCAGTGATGATAAATTTCCATGCCTCAAAAAACAGCAGAGTTTTGACAGGACAGACGTTTCACTTCATGATGTAAAATTGTTTAACTTTTCAGGTTCTTTGCCTTGCCTGTAAGTTCTTACTCAGCTGGCATTAAGGATAGATTTTAGAGAAACAAAACAGACTAGATAGAACTAAATGAACATCCATTCAAGTATTTACTATAAGTAAGGAGTTTGCAAATTGTTAAGGAAATGAGGAAACAAATTTCAAGTGCAGAAAAAATGTCTTCTAGTCACGATTTTTTGTTGTTTTCTGCCTGGTGTGACTTTATTTTTCTGCTGTATTTGTATTGCATGTTTTTTTATACCTTGCAAGATGAAGTCAAATTGTGTTCTCAAAGCATTTCTTGCTCAGGGTTTGATAACTGACTATATTTCCATGGACTTCCCTGAATTGTCTTTAATTGAGACAATTTGTTATGAGACGATATCAGAGCTCAAGACCAATGGCTGCATTTTCTCTTCACAATGTTGCTCCCAGCAAACAATCAAATTGGAGGCTCCTCAGAAGCATAGAGCCTTTTTTAACTAGCAGTATAACTCACTAGGAAATATAGAAGGTTATAACATCTTAAAATAATTTATGGTACTGTCAGGCCTGAAGAAGAAAAGACTTCTCTTGGGAAGCAGTTTCAGCAGGAACTTCAAAAATTGTATGTTTGATAAATAGCACCACAACTAACAATGTTCAAAGTGCAAGGATCAAGGGAACTTTAAATTAGGAATTTAGACTCTCAGGTCCACATAAAACTATTATGGAGGAAGATGATATGACCAAGCAAAAGACAAACATTTAATGTGTCAATGAAATCAACAAGAGAAACATATCTACTGATCTTTTGGGATCTGGGTTTCGACCTGTCTGTACACCAGGATGTCACTGACAAAAAGTGTGAATTTTTCTCCTAAAATAGTATTTTCCTGCCATCTAAAATTTTTGAGAATCTGAAACATTTTTCTATGTTATATTCAACACACACACAAAAAAGTGCATGTATAAATATAGATATAAATATGGCTGGGAAAAATGAAATATTACTGTTATATGATTTTTCAGTTCTTATAATTTTTATCCTCCTGAGATGCATTTTAGCTGATATTTAAAAGCAATGAGTTGCTTTATCTGGAAATGGTTTCAAAAAGAAATGCTCATATCTGAAAATCTAGATTTGTTTTAAAATAAATTGTATCAAGAGGTCCACGGAAACTCATGAACTATTCTGCTTCTTACTAACTGGCATTTTCTAATGAAAAACACTTTATTGGAAGATTCCTGTCAAGTCCTACCCCTTGTTAGAGGCTGTGACTTTTGGAATAAAGGCATTACTCAGGACATGGAGTCACTTTCTTTAAAACCATAATACCTGTAGTTTATCTAAGGATGGATGAATAGATGTGCTTTAAAATTAGTTCCTAGTGACCATACCAAGGTACATAAAGTGTTAAGTTTTGTTAAGGCTCATTTCACCTCCTTTGGACAGAATCACTCAGTATCCTGAATTTAGAGGACATCTGCATTAGGCTACTGTTATCTTGGTTGCTTTGCTAGGACCATATGCTTTGACAGAGATAAGAAAGAGAGGATTTGCTGTTTGTGAGCACTCATTATAACTGTAATGAATGAGATAACGCCAATTAACAAAGAAATTAGGAGTTCTGTTCTTTGGAGAACAAGGCACCCTACTCCATCAATCCCTTTAAGTACTCAGGATTAAACAGGTGAGTTTTTCTACTGATCCTAATTTCTTATAGTTTAAACACCTGTTTTAGTGTTTTATTAACACATGGACCCTGCAACAATTCAATTTTTCATCAAAATTTCTTCTAAAAATAAAGATAATCAGAAAAAGGAAAAATATGTTTTGACAGATTGAACACAATCTGTTCATACCTTGATGTATCCAAAGAGTTGCACAAAATATTTTCTCTATGTCCACACTTTTGTGTATTTGGGCATCACCTGTCAATGTTATGCTCTCCTTTGAAAGATTTTTCACTCTACAGTGTTTAGAACAAACTTTACAATTTCCCATTTAATTTACTATTTGAGTCATTGCACTGATTTCATGGTATTTCTAATAAGAATCACTGTTTTGTCACAGAGAAGAAAGAACACAAACAGCATCTCTGAGCAAGGTTCCTGGGTAGCAGAGAAGGGAATATTGGCTTCTTTCATGGCTAAAGAGGTTTCAGGCCTCATGAACAGGTTTCAGGGAGGAGCCCAAACCTGGGCCACAACAATAGTTTCATACTGGAATGGCCTAAATAACACACAAAATTATGGAATAGAAAAGAAAGACCACCCTCCTGCTATTCCAAAGCCTTCAGTTTCAACCCTGTATAAACACCCAGATACTCACACAAACATACTGCCCTCCATACACCTGCACCTCTCACTGCTGCAGTGAGCCCTACAAAGGTGCAGACAGTTGTTTTCCACATGGTTTGTGTAATAACCAGGCTCATTGGGACTGCTGTTCTGACTGCAACACAAAACCCTCGGAATTTGTCTTTCAGCCTCACTCTTGAAAGTGGATCCAGCAACACATCTGCCTGACTGTTTGTCTCTTGGTATTTCTACTGAACTGAACACTAAGGACAATTTTCCCAGATGTGCAAAGGCAAATTACAGTGATGGGAAGTCTGTGTGTCGAGAAGGGAGTGGGCATAGCTGCAGTCCTTGGGAGAGAGGTGGCTTGATATGCTCTGTAAAGGTGTGAGGTGGTTTGATATGCTCTGTAAAGGTGTGCTTAGCAGCAGCAAGCTGTCCATGACCTGACTTTTCAAATCCTCTTCTTTATCATCACAACTGCCAAGGGGCTGGGACAACGATTGGGTCACACAGGGCTCTTTTTTCATTAAGTTGTTACCTTCCCAGTGCCTCTGTTTGAATGTCTTGCTCTCTCAACAGTAGAAAACCATCACAGATGTCTAAAACTTGTGCCAGGTCCCACACTGTGACATGTACACAAAGCAGCCATGCAATGCTCAAAAGGCAGCCTGGCCTCTGTGCTGTTGCTGCTTGCTTATGGCACAATGGATCTTATTTATACCCAAAGTTTTACTCTCTTTAAATTCCTTTCTCATATCAGTAGTTTTAGGAGAAGTTAACCACACTGGGTAAGCTGTGATACAAAATGCAATGTCAGGGAGCTGTTTCACCCACACTGGAAGAGCTGCCACGTTTTAATACACGTTACCCTTCTGTGCTCCCCCTGAGACCAGGGCAGGCCTCACTTGAGAGTGGCATTCAGGAGTTTTGATGATGTGATCCTTTGCCAGCCAGATAATCACCTCTTAAACCAGGCAGGCAGGCAGGCATCATTGTGAGACGAGCACATTTCGTGATCGTAAAGTGCCATCTTCAGAGTACTTGGAGGCCCCACACTGTGATTGCAGGCTGCTTGCCCCCCTCACCCCCTTTAATTAAGAAGACCTCTTGTGCTCACACTGGGACTGTTGCAAACCTTGAACCCTGGCATTTTCAGACCCATTTCTCTTCTTTAAAGCCTTATTGCTTCTACACAATCTGCAGAGACTGTTGCATTTCAAATGCATCTTTAATGCATTCCTTTGTACATAACTTTGCCCCAGAAAAATGCACAGCAGGAATACCAAGCTGCCATCAGCTTGATGTACACACGAGGATCAGACTTAGTCTAACTCCAGGTAAGTAGCCATAGCCTTCAGAAAGTTTCATCAAAGAGATGGCAAAAAAGAGAAGATTTTCAGCATATTTATTGTACCCACTTCCCATTTGCAACTATCAGTGTAGGTCCATCAGGCCAGGTATGGGGGAGGCCGTGGCACGTTGCACTTAGTGTTGTAATATTTCTACAATATTGCAGTCATTGAATCAGGGATGAGGATGAGACACACATATAAAATGAGATGGAAGAGGAGAAATAGAGACAATCTCAACAGCAGGCTCAGCCTTATGAGAATCTTCTCCCTCTTCCTCCCACCTCCTCTTTTGAAGTGGTTAAATTCACTTTTACTGATAAGAGGACTGAGTGCTTGGAAGATTTTGAATCCAAAGAGAGTCAAAGTCAATCGCAAATAATCTTAATGTAAATTTTCCACTCTTGTGGTAAGATTACCTCATTATTCAGGGATTTCAAGACATGTCTGCAGGTCTTTCAAACTGGAATAGCTTGACTTCCTGAGGCTGTTCTATTCAGCTGCCCATGGCCTTAGAAATCAAGAAAATAAATCACATTTTTATAAAGATCAAAATAAGATATGAATGTACATATTTGTTATCAGATTTTGTCACAGCAGGCATTTTTTCCTTTAGTCATTCTCCAATGAACAGCTGAATGCATAATGGGAAATTATTTATATATCTCTTTTTTTCCTCCTGATACCATTTTATAGAGGGCTAAATGTGATCTAAAAAAGTGGGGGATTGGTTTGGGAGTTTGTATGCTTGTTTCTTCTTTTGTTTTTAAACAGTCAAATGACAGCTGTAGCTGCTGCTACAAAACAAGATACAACCTTAATAATTTATACAGCCTTTGAGAAAAGAAGGGATTAGAGTGGTGTGTCCTCAACCTGGAAATTACTATTGTTCAGAAAGAATAATAATAATGAAAAAAAGATTAAGTGTCCATATCTAAGCTGGAATTGCTGTTGTAAATGAGGCTGTAGACAGAGGAATTGACCCTCTTAGACAGAATAGCTGAATCTTTCTGTGAATTATGGGACCCCTACAAGTTAACATCTTTCTACAGCCTGTGATGTTTCGTAGTAGCTAGAGAAATTATGTGCTGTGATGTGGACCTTGCCGCATATTAGTCCAGAGTGTTAAATCTGTCTGAAGTGTCCCAGACAAACTGTAGTCCCAAGGAAGTAATTTTGCAATGCCAGGACTCCAAATCTATGCTTTCTTTCATCTTAGGGTATCAGAGAGGAAGCCCCCGTTGCCACATTCAGCCTGTTGTCCTTTCATGGCAGTATGTTTTCTGAGATGTATATTC
The DNA here is from genome assembly GCA_026261815.1 of Monarcha castaneiventris obscurior. Taxonomy (NCBI): domain Eukaryota; kingdom Metazoa; phylum Chordata; class Aves; order Passeriformes; family Monarchidae; genus Monarcha; species Monarcha castaneiventris. The sequence goes on from JAMPIT010000467.1 coordinate 9,545,956, forward strand.
ATCTGCTTTACTTTGACTTCTGATGATGGAATAATCACTGTTCTCAGATTTTCTCTAGGAAGTCTGAGTTGCTGGGAAATCAGCTGCCTCCAGGAAGCTCTTTTTAACAATCCCAGGCTAAGCCTGCTGGAGTCAATGCCTGTAATTCTGGCACAGGAACAGATACGCAGTGAAATGACATTTTTGTAGAATTCTCATAAGTCACAACCCTTGCTGTGGACAAGCCTGCAAGGCAGGGGTGAGGAAACACTTGCTTTTCTATCCATTATGGAATGGCATTCGGTGAAGTATTCCCTGGAGGCAGGGTGATGACTTGGGACATGGAAGATTCAGATTCAGCTCCCTGGTTCACTGCAAAGGCAGCAGATAGGAAGAATATGTGCCTACATTTCATCTGCTCTAGTTCACAGCCACGTATGAGCACAAAGGCACCTTCCTTGCTCAGCCCAGCAGACAGAAGCTGTTAGCTTTAACATGGATCAGTTACCACACCATTGCTCACAGCCTGCCTGGCAAAGTTAGGTGCACCTTCAGTGGCTTGTGAGTGTCACGACCTAAACTGAAAAGCAAAATATATTCCCACTGAGCTTGCTCAGGTGGTGATGTCTGCATTATTAAGCACTGCAAAAGTCTCTTCACTCTTTGATTTCTTATTGTGTCTTCAGACCTGTCTGTAAAGCACTGAACAAGTTTTAACAGTAGTTAAATCATGAGAAAGAATAATGGTTTCTGATTGTTTACACTATATGATATTCAGTTCTAACCTGCCCTTTCTGACAACTCTCCACAGATTCCAGCCATGGATTTGGATGCTGTTTTCAAATTTATGAACTTTTGACTGCAGCCTCGATGTCTCCCACACAGCTGAACAATTATTTCACTATTGGTTCTTTGATGTTAATACCCACCTTTTATTGCTTCATCAATACTGAGCACAGGGTGAAATAGAGCCAGCTACAACTTTTTAAGGCATAGAGATTGTGGTCATGAAGATGACAGAATACAATTCAACTTGTCTATAGTTTATGGGGTTTGTGCTATTCCTCACACCAGTGACATATTTTTGGCCACAAAAGTGAAATACTAAATTCACTTAATGCACCTAAGGAGAGATGATGCAAGTACTCCTATTGAATAAACATCAAGTGGCCTCAAAAGACTTAAAAAATAATGAAATTAGATTTGTAGTTTTTCTATTTTGTGAGAGAAAAAATATTGAGCCTTTCCAACAGCACATTCATTTTCATTTTTCTCTCTAGCAGATTAATTCCCTTTTTTGTATATAAAATTTTGTAGTATTTCTGTCCAGATTCTCAGCTGAGAAATTTGCAGCTGCAAATAAGCAAGATGTTGAAATGTTACACGGAAAGCAATTTGGTCTCATGTCAGTAACTGTGCATGTGTTTCCTGATCTGGAGATTTAGTTGCCAACTTTTAAAAACAAGCAAATGAACACTGAAGAATAACTTTATTCTTCTAGGACTATCCTGGATTGTAGATAACTAAAACCTGCTTGTGTGCTTATGTTTGTGTTGCTTAACCGAATATTAATTAATGAAGCATAAGAGATCATAATTACATAATGATGCATGAAGCCAAAGATCAGGTAGAGCAAAATTCTCTGGTATAAATTGTGTGAAGCTCTTTTAAATGAATGTAGTTGCCTGGCAGCTCTTGGGCTACAGTTGTGTAAGATCAGCTGAGAACTCAGAAAAATGAGGCACAAGAGCAGGGAATAAAAGAAAAGGAATTTGCAAATTTGCCTAAATCAAGCACTGCTCACCTGTCAAGCTCCTGCTCCTTTGTCATCCTGCTTGTGCAAAACCATTTATGCAGAATAGTGGAGGAGATTGTCAAAACAGGCTGAGGCTTCCCCCTCAGAAAGGGTGCCCAAATCACAGAATAGATAGATTGGAAAGGACCTCTTGAGATCCTCAGGCCTGACTGTCTTGGCTGCTTACACAGAGAATAGTCACTCTCCCACAGTATTTAATAAAGTCTGTCACTCAAATGAGAGAATATGGTACGAAAGCATAAAACAAACACAGAAGGGTGCAAGGAAAACACTGAAAACTAATTATGATTCCTGGCACATGTTTTTTGTTGAAAATATTTGATGGATAATGGGTTTTGATTGAAACTAATATTTTTGCACATAATATTGACTGTCTACATTTCATTGCTGTTTTAAGAGAGCCAACCACTTGAAGGGCTTTTTTTTAATCTGAGGAATTATGTTTCTAAAAGAAATACACAATTAAAATTCTATAAAATACATACATATGTATTTATTAATATATTATACATATTTATCTCTATAATATAAATATAAAATGGAAAATGCTTTCCAAATAACTCTATAATTAATGGCCTAGTTAAAATTCTTTTTTCACACAAATTCCTATTGCTTATAAGTCCCAAATACAGTCACCTTCTGGAAATAGAAAAGTCCTCAATCAACATATGAGCATGTTCAACTCAGTGGCGGGGTGACTGTCCCTTTTTTGGGGCACTGTGTCAGCAGCACAACTTCCCATGGCAAGGACATATGGCAATGGCAAGGGCAGCCACCTGGGCCCAGATCCCAATCACTTAGCAATATTGCTAAATATGAGAAAACAGAAACTCCTGAAAATAATTCATAATGCTATTATAGCTTAGGAAAGCCTGAAGAGGATTAAATGGTCTTTCCTACAGAAAAGAGAAACAGTCAGATATTCAAAGATACCAGTAAAGAAAGTAACAAATGCCATGTCCCATCCTTGTCTATAAAAACATTCCCCTCAACAGGGCTGACTCAGCTGGCCATGTTTCCTACCCACACTCAGTACCTGTCTGCCTCGAAGGGCAGCACTGCAGCAAAAACCAGAAGCACGACCCAGTTTGGGAACCAACAGCTGAACCATGGAGAATTAGTTTCAGGGTAGAAGAAACTTAGAAACACAATAATTTGTCTTTTTACCATGTTTACAATGCCAGGAGTTTGTTGATTTGTTCCCATTCTTATTTTTGTGATACTCAATTTGATTAGACTGTACCTTCCCTCTGGGTGCATTGGCAAACCGTAAAGTAGAGATACATTGAAGCCTATTAGAAAGTCAAAATCTATAAATAAATTTAGAGTTACACAAAATGATGCTAGGCACACTAAGCATTTTATTATTCAATATGTCTTTTTGCTAGTGGCATATCTACTTAATTCTGAGAGACCTGTGTTTTACTAAGCCAAGCAGGCATTTAATAACTAGCACTTTAGAGCAACTTTTGTATAAACAAATATTCAAAGGTGCTCCTCAAAGATCCTAGATCTTTTCTTCAGTAAACAAATGGAAATGTAAAGCTCTTTGAAAGGTTAAGGGCAATTTCTAGCTCACGAATAAAAAAAAGAAACTTGTATCAAAACAGCTCAAACTAAAATCTATGCCTGCTTCTGGTGGAGCAGGATGTTTTTATAGAGGTACATCTATAAACATGCGTGTGGTTTTGATATCTAAATGAAATGTTTATGTTTCCTAATTCAACAACAGAGCTTTCAGTTTACTAAAACTAGTGCTTTTTCTCTATTTCTTGTATAAATTATATCAATCCTAATCAAACCCCTTAATTTAGATGCCTAACACTGGAGGATGTCAATATTGTATTCAGTTGAGTTCTGGTATGGCATCTGAGTCTCAGAATTCTCAAAACTGGTGGCATTCAGACCTTGCCGTGCAATCTTTTTTTAGAAGAGAAGCTGTCCACTGACACCTATTCTCTATTTAAATCCACAGCTATCTGAATGTTGGCAATTGAAATTCTAAGCCATTTCCCCAATTTAAACAATGTTTCCTTGATTCACATGAAAATCAAACCACTATAATGAAATGCATCCATTTACACTCTCCGCATAGTCGAAGTTAAATAATACTGGAATGGGTCCAATGTAATATAAGACTTCCTCTATCACCATAATTTTTAAGCTACACTGTACAAAATTGAAAGGCAGACACTTTATGTAAACTCAATGTTCAAAGATGTTAAAATAAGTTGCAGAAATAAAATGAGGCATCAAAGGTTTAATTTCAAAGATCATTATTTTCACAATTGAGCGTCCTCAGTTAGGGCCTACTTTTCAAGTGGACTGGTGACAAACAAATCATACTGAAACAAAGGGATGGGATCAATGCTCAGGACTTTTGAATGTCTTGGGATTTTCTATAGATCAGAGTCCCAAGTGAAGCAACCAAGTTCTCTTCTCTGGTGTTACAGGCGTGACATTGACATTTGGCTAGAGATCAGCAGGAATCAGACACAATCCTCCACATGTCTTTGAGACATGACCTAGTTGAGCAGGAAACCTCTGTCTCTTTTTTGGATGGATAACCCAGGTCCCAGTAATTCCATGAGAAAAGGAGAGTTCTGTCTCTAGCTGCAGAAAATCTGAAGACTGGGGTCAGGCTGTGTCAGCTGAGGTTCTGCCCTGTGGATTTGTCACTTCGTTTTTATACAACCTGAGTAAGGGCAGAAGTTCCCTCAGTCAAAGGGAGTCAAGCAGAATTTCTTCTGAAGTCAAACCAAACTTCATCCACATCAACTTTGTAGGAAATTTTTTAATGTTGCAGTTTATGCAGTGATTAACAGACTCTATAACTGAAGGCATATTAACTTACTAATTCCAAAGCCTGGTAAAAGGCAGGGGAAAATCAAATAGAGGTCTCTGTCAAGTTTGAAACAAGAAGAACAAATGGTTTTCCAGGTAGAAGAGGAGTTGAATATCTGAATTATGCTCATGTTATTAGTATTCCCAGTTAAAACTGTCTTGAGCTCAGTAAGTTTCACTTTGTGAGCACTTCTTGACCCAAATGGCTGAGCCCTAAAGCTAAATATATAGTGGATCCATAGGCCATGTTAAGCACTAGACTTGAAATTCTTAATTAACTCGTTTTGATAATACAGAAAAAGTAACATTATCAGCAAACTGTCAGCCTCCACAGAGAGTTGTAAATGCCACTGCTCTACATATTTAACACTTAATATATGAAAATTTATTTAAAAGTCAAGTAATATATATTATTTGCAATAATTCAATTAATTGTATTTTCTTTCTCTTTATACTTATTAAATCCATCTCTTGCAACATTTCCAACTTGTAAATCAATCACTAGAATCCCTTTTAGTCCTTACACTTAGTAATTTAATAGAGATAAACACAACTCTCTCTTCTCAGAGTGCTACTATATTTTATGTGGATACGGTGCACTCATTGTGCTTAATGTTCTGTATTTGTGATGCATATGAATCTTTAAATCAAACACACCAAGCCAAATGCCATGAACATACAATCAGATATTGTATGATTTTGAAAGCCTCAGCCCAGAGGTTAGGCATGGTCTGCTGCAAAGACTGGAAAAGGCTGTTAATACAAACACTGATAATTGAAACTTGATATCTTATTTTGTACTGATTTTTTGTAAATCAAAGTCCTGTGTGGAAGAAAAGGAAGGAAAGAGAATTCCTTTACAGCAATGATGTATTCTGCAAAATGAAATAGTATCTATCGTCTGTTGTATTTTTGTTTCAACTCTTTGGTTTTCTGGCACCCTACAAGTCACAACTGCAACAGCTTTGGTTGCTGCAGTAATTTATATTGATTTACCAAGCTGCAGTTCTCATTCCCATTGCTATCATTGTGTCTGGGTTTGTTGAAGGAAATTAAAAAGTCTCAAGAGACAACTAGATTGCACCAGAAAGGTCAGTTGGTAGACTGTAGTTCCATTTTCTGCTTCAGTTAAGGGTCATTCTAAAGACTAGTTCTGTAGCACCAGCTGGGTAGAAGTAACAATAGTCCTTGCTGCCTACCAAAGTGATTTGAAAAGAGTTTTCCAGTTTATAGAAAGCACTGCTGAATAAAGATTCTGACCTTTCCCTAAGAAAACAGCAAAATTTAAATGCACAGTTTCCAGTTTGAGAGTGTCTTTGTGATGATACTTGAAATCAAATGCACTTGGCTGTGCTTGTGCCAGGGTTGGAGGTGTCTTGGTATCCTTTCTCCTCTGAGTCTTGTGATCATTAGATCAGATTAACAAAGGAACTGTTCATCTATGCTGACAAGAATAGCTACAAGTTTATGAGAGAAAGAAAACAAAACTCACATGCCAATCCTGTGAGGACTACCTTGCCCCTGAATAAACCTTGCATTACAGTGGGATAAGCACTGAGAAAAGCATGTACTTTATTTTGAATATCTGTTTATTGTAGAAATTCATTTTTAACATAGGCAAAAAAAAGAACAATTGTGTCAATTCTGTCATCATCAGTGAGACAAACTTTCTAGCTACCTGAGCACGTTGAGCAGATTATACAGCCTGTCCCCTCTTCGAAGTGCTGTGCTATTGATAATTGGCATCCACATTTAAAAACATTTGAATTCTCTATTCTATTCCTCAGGTCTTAGTGAATTAGAAAATTTTTTCTCATGCAAATCATGAGCAAAACACCTCACATATGTTGTGTCTGAAGCCAGCAAAGTTGCTGAGCAAAGTGTACAAGGAGCTGTTTAACACTGGGTTACCGAGTGATTCTCCACCTCAGTCAAGGGTCCTAGATCCCCTGTTTTTTACCACAAGAGATAAAAAAGCCTTCCCTGGCATGTGACAGGCTCTGTTGCAAACGTTGACATGTGCCAAAGATTTCCAGAAAGAGAAGACGGTCCCAAGCATGTTCACAATCTCTGTGAGCATCACCTGCATTGCTGCATCGTTAGGCTGAGATCAACTCTCTCCATCATCTAATGATTTTGCAGTCAGTAGTGACAACATATTCACTTAGTATCCAGTGGGAATCTTGCCATGGACTTGCAATCAAGCCAAGATTTTAAATTAAGTTGTCAGATGGTGAGGAAGGGAGGTACTGCTTGGGCTCTCAGCAAAAATAAGGCAGAGAATGCGATCCTGTCTCACGCTGTAACCCCGACCCGGCCCCGCGTGGTGTGAAGTGGCTCCAGAGATGCTCATACAGAGATGCAGGAGAAAACCTGGCAGTCCTGGCCAAGAACTGCTTTTGGTAATGCACACTGTGAGCACTCAGAGGCTCAGCACACCGGAGGGCATGGCAGTAAGTGAGGACATTTTGAGGCAGGGGCTTCTCAAGCACCAACCCAACTCCCTCCCTTGTCTGGGGACGGGACAATGTGACCTACACAGACCCTCAAGGCTGTCTGAGCTGTACAGAAGGGCTCCCTCACCCAGTGAGCCCAGGCTGCCAGTGAGCCTTCCCTTTTCCTCCTCCACCCCCTCTGCACCTCTATGTGCAGCTCCACCCAGAGACAGCAAATGGTTTGTGTACACCTGAGGGCCGGTGTGGTTGGTAGGTTTGCTCTCAGTGACTCAGTGATGTAGAATGACACATCTCACACAGTGCAGAAAGTCATTGGTATCTGGGTGTTTATGTTCTTTTTCCTGAAATAGCCAAAATTCATCCTTTTACAGCTTCTACATGATCAGAACATCATATTCATTGGCTTATTTAAATGTAAATTACATGCTATTTTTATCTCTAGATGCATGCATTCTTAACCTAGACTTCCTTTTTTGGATTTGGGTCTTATTTTTTATTTGTTTGTTTTTTTAAATCTTTTTTTCTTTTACTTTTGACTGACGTTTAGTTCATTTGATAGTATGATTTAATTTAATATCTAATAGAAGTGTGGCTGATAATCTAATGCTTGACAGATATCTCCAAATTGCTATGTATCACTGAAAAAATAAGGATTTAAAATAGTGACAATATGAAATATTAATATCAGGAGAAAAACATTAGTGTTTCCTGCCTTCAAAGAATCAGGCCTTGGCATCCCAGTATCCTTCTATCATTCTTAGGCATTTTTACTTTTTACCTATAATTTATTTTTTTAAAGCATGTAAAAAATGAGGCCTTAAGTAGGTTCATATTGTCCTATTAAGTCAAATCCTTATATTGCATTCTACAGCTTAGGTTTTGTCTTGGAAATAAAGCATTTAATGAGCTTTTGTGTAATGTTAGATATTATTCATGCAGGTAAAATATGAAAAATTATTTTATACACAGCTTATAGGGAAAGAAGTTCACTTGTAGGCATGTAATTTCTGAAGAGAACACATTTATTATTCACTTAGTGGAAACCTGAAGGAAAATTGAAAGGGAAAAAAAAGAGCTAGAATAGAGCTTTTGGGAAATTCTGCTCTCATCCTCTTCTCAGAGGAAATTTAAATCAAATTAGAACTAGCATATTTTCATACAGAATTTATGAGCATGTCGATTTGGGGGAAAATTATGATCTGTTTTGACTAATTATCAAAACCACTTTGATTTTTACAACAAAATTCAATGCACCCACATTCAGAAGTACCTCTGGGTAACCACCCACCTCCCTCCCCAGATGAGTCCACACTACTGCTCTGCATGTCATTGCTTACTGAAGCAATTAATCACTTTTTTGGACTATTTTAATCTTTGACCTGATCAGCTTCTCAAAAATTCTCCAGTGCTAAAGCAAATAGGAAAGGCAGAAAGCAGAAGCTCAGATTTAAATTGGCTGTTGGCTCCCTCCCCAGAGCAAGGCAGTGAGGTCTGGTGAGCAGGTCACAAGCCTGGTGAGACCGAGAGGAGCTGCACAGCCACTGGAGGCAGGGAAGTCTATCCACTATTAGTGTAAAGACAGGGAAGATAAGCAGATTATTGTCGTGTAATAGAAGAGCCAAAACTTGAAAATTATATCAATTTACAGACTGTATTACATGTTGTTTCCATTTTGGAGAAGAGACTTTAAAAATCGAAGGATGAAGAAAAGCTGAAATTGAGGCCCCACCTAAACAGTGACCACAGCTGGTGGATGTATGTCCTGATTGCTCTGTCAGGGAGCCTTAGATTCCACCAGAGCATATGAATTTGTTTGTTCCCAGTAATATTTTAGTCTTTATTTTCTTTAAATCCTACTCATGAACTGGTTGGTTCCTACCTTGCTGTCTTTAAGTCTTCTGAAAGTCACACTTCTTTAAAGATGTCAGTGGGCTCCCACTGTAACAGAACAAGAACAGAAAAGAACAAGAATCCCATGCAACAGCTACAAAAGGGAAAGATGTGTGTACCACCACACTGAACTTCTTTCACGGCTTCATTTTATATGAGGATATTCTAGAAAGCCACAGATACTTGTCAAGAACTATGTTCTCCTGTTCACAATATGTTAGCTCATTTCTCAAGGAGAGGGAATAATGATGTTTCTATGGAAACTTCATAATTAACAGCTCACAGTGTTAAACCTTTTTCATTTGCAGATTTCTAAGTATTTTCCAGTGGAATTGCAGGCTCCTGTACAACAAACAAAAGCCTACTAGACACCGCTGGGCCTTTCCTACCTACGGATCATTAGGAAGTATTACACGGAAAAAAAAAGCCTGACCCACTTCCATTATGTCCTTGATTCCAAATCATTTAGGCTTTAGCTCAGTTAAATGGCTTAGGTGCCATTGGATAAATGAGCACTGTCCCATTAAATAAACATAGTCAATGATTTTGGTTTTGAATAGAACTCCTTATGTCAAATGCCAGCATGTACTGATAGATGGGTATGGATTAGGGTAGCAGCTGTTAAAACCTTTAAGGCATAACTGCTGTATTTGTACCACTTTCATGGCAGAGTCTGCTGACACTGCAGAAAAAAAGAACAAAAATGGTATTGGGCATTCCTAATTTGTCTAATCATAACTGGAGCATACTTGGATGCATGAACATTTCAGATTTCTACTTCAATAAATTAAGAAGAGAATATTTATACCAAACATCACTGTAAAATTAATTACCTTTAGAGGTCCAATTAAGGTCTAAATTATTCCTGCTTGCCTGTGATATCAATGATCTTCATTTAGGTAGTAAATTTAATTTGTAATATTTAAAGCCATTGTGCTGACATTTTTTTAAATTACATGACTAAATGCAGAAAAAATTACCGATGCCCTGAAAAATTTTCTCATTTATAAAACTGAGCTTATTAACCTTGATTAGCTCCATTGCTCACATGATCCATTGTCTCATACTGAGTTCTTAGGAGATTTGTGACAAAGAGTGAGCGTGCAGGGGAGAACTGTGGCACTGAACCACACTGAACTCCAAGAAATGGCCACTTGCAGAGGATCATCCTCATGACAGATGTCAGTAGGATTGTTCACTTATCAGCCCCTTATTCCAGGACTAATTATTTTTAATTTTAGAAACATAGACATAACTGCATAAATAATTTATTTGGGTTTATTTTTATTCTCATGAAGCACCTAATAACAGATGTAAAAGAACTCAACCTTATTTTCCAGGGTTTAGTGGAAGGTTTTAGGTTTCTATGGTTTTCCCTGTATCCAATTAAAAAGTAGCTGATAAGACACTGAATAATTGAGGAAGAGAGAAACATTAGCAAGAAAAAATGTTGGGGACTTCCAACAGTGGAGTAGAGAAAATAGCATGTTTTTCTGTCCTTATGCTGTTCTTGCCATGGCTGTTTTAGTATGGATTACAGTTCCTGTTTGAGAAAATAAACTAAAAGTGTTTGAAATCCTTTGAACCATCACTGAAATGCCAGAAGATGGCCTATCCTACAAATGTGAAGATATTTATTCAAGGAATCCCCAATTCACAGCCAGATCACTTCCACAATGATATTTTTTGCCTTAATAGTTGGCTTTATACATAGATATATACATACTTTTAACATATTTTCCACTTTAATGATTCACTACCGTAATATCTGTGTGTTTATTCAGAAAAAATATTCTCCAAGTCAAATGCAGATTGCAAACCTACACTCTCCAAAACTGGAGGGGTTTGAAGGACCTCACATTCTGTCAGGCTCACCCACTTAGTTTAATCATGCAAGTAACTAATGGGGTTAGCGTAAGAGGAGAATTCCGGCTGAGTATCCAGAAGGGAAAAACAATAATCTGGACAGTCGAGATGTGCTGAGCCATGAAATTAGCCTCCCTGGGGGACGTGGAAGAAACAAGGAAATTCTAAAATACCAGAAAGCTGCTGTGAGGCAAAGAGCTACAGGGATCTGAGATCTCCGACAGGCACCTTCTGCCTGCCTCCTGGAGTGACTGAGCACGCTGCTGCGCTCGCTCTCCTGCCAGATAGGATCACCTCCAGAGCAGAATCAGACGGGAAATGGGAGGTTGATCAACTTCAGAGCCCAGCTGTACTTTCTAGGTTGAACAGCTGATAAAAACAGGGTTAAGCTCATGGTTCAGGCTGTCAGTCTGTGAATGTGACGTGTAGGCTCCTTCTGGATTGTGACCTACATAGTGTGGGGGAGGAAAGACAGGGGCAAGCTTAGGAGAAGTAGCATTTTAAAACTCCCTGGAAAGACTTGTCAGAGGACACCTGTCAGAGCTCTGACAGTTTTTGTGGTTTTTTCCACTTCTCACACCCACAATAGCTTAAAACTACAAAAAGAATAGTGAGGAAAAAATAGGTTGAGACACACATCTCCAGAAATAGAGAAATAGAAATAGATTTAAATAAGCCAGGGTAAATAAAATTGTTAAAGACAAATTTACACAAGTTATTTCCCACCCACTTCTGAGTTGGTCCCCATATTTAAAGACTTTCTTCCATCCAAAGTGCTCTGGTGGTGGCTAGGACAACTACTCTTGGCTCCATTTCCTTCCTTCACACATTTTTTGGGGTAAGAAAAGCTGCCAAAAAGTGGGTGTTTTGTGAAAGCAATCATAAAATGTTATGGGTATTGCTAAACAAATTATGTGTTACTCTACAAAAATTCCCCTTTCTTTGTGAAAAAACCAACAGATGCCTGAGAGAGATCAGTTCACCTCTCTCAAAGCAATGATAAACCTACTGTCAAGGGCTATAGCTGGCAACTGTGGAGGCTGTGGAGGGTCAATATTAATGAAGCTGTTTTCCTGACAGTTGTTTCTGAAAAGCTAATAGTGATTTGATACCTTGAAGTCACCATCTGCAACAGGTATTTCCACACATAAATGATGTACAGTGCCCTACCCTGAGATTCAGGACACCTCAGTTCATTGCTTTTTACTGTCCCATAGCTGCTGTAGTTTTCCTCCAGGTCTATCAAATTTATTACTGCTTTACTACGCAGGAACTGCCTTTACTCTCCCCTCTGTATACTGTCTGACATGATGGGACCAATTATCAGCACCATTACACAGTTATGATGAAAGTTGCTGTTAACAATATTTGGGCTGCTGGGCATTACAGTTTTTATTTTTCTCCTGTTTTCCTTGTTGCTGTTTTGTTTACTGTATGTTGTTACTGTATATTGCAGACAGTTTATGACACTAGGGAAAATAGTCCATCTCTGACAGTCATCATAAGCCCTTCCTACAGCCAGCCTGTCATTCTCCTGGACCATACCTATAATGCCACCATAGACAGTTCTGAACACCATGGAATTTTAGAAACTGAAATGAGACCTTTGTGGTATTTAAAGTACCTGGTTGAACAATCTTAAAATTTCCACTCAGCTGGCATCGAAATTTGGACATGGAGATCTTTGGTTGCCTTAAGCTCTGTTTCTCTATATGCTAAGCTAAAAAATGTTTCTGATCTGACGCACACGAGGGGCATCTAATTCCTTGGCCCTTTGAAGTCCATGCCTTGGGCACTCCTCCTGGTACCACTCCCAATTCAGCAAATGCTTTTGGGACACACGTACCACACAGCAGAATACACAATATGCACCCATCTAAAGTACTCTCCAGCTACACCTTGGGCACTCCTCCAAGTACCACTCCCAGTTCAGCAAATGCTTTTGGGACACACGTACCACACAGCAGAATACACAATATGCACCCATCTAAAGTACTCTCCAGCTACACCTTGGGCACTCCTCCAAGTACCACTCCCAGTTCAGCAAATGCTTTTGGGACACACGTACCACACAGCAGAATACACAATATGCACCCATCTAAAGTACTCTCCAGCTACACCAAGCAGCTGGATAGGAGGGGACCTGGATTTTACTCTTCTTTTTGAGATGCAAATCCACTATTCTGGAGAGTGCAGTAACTACTAATCAACTGGCTAATGTGAGTTGGCATTTTCAATTTCTCCTGTAAAAACCTGTTCCGCATTGCACAAAGGACTGGAGGGAAAGGGGAGAGAGCGCAGCAGAGCCTGACTCCGTGTTCTCATGATAGGCACTCACCTGGAAACAGAGAAATATGGCTCTCTATCTACTCTAATAGTACAGTTTATGCATTTCATTCCATGACTATTTAATGCAAAAGATATAAAATTAGGAGTCCATGAAGCATTAATTAATTTATAACCATTGTTCGCTGGCTTTCATCCTCTGAGAGTAGAACATTTTGTGCTCTGGAATATGAATGACAAGTTCTGCTTCTCTACCCTCTCTGTTCCCTCTGCTTTCAGTTTCACCAGATTACACTCAGACCTTCAGAGCTCTTCAGTGCTGCCTTGTGTCAGGTTGCCCCATGGAAGCCAAAGGTGGAGAGCAAACAGTGCAATAGCATGGCAGATAAATAAAGGGAGCTTCCAAGGCCAATGCTTCTAGCAAGTGACTTTTTTGAAGAACCATTAAAAAATTCACAGTTCCTCTTAGCAAATACAGGATCTACCCATGAAACTATTAATCTGTAACAAGGAACACATCTGTGGCATTCCTTCCCTTCAAGGTAATCCTTGACTTTGATGGTAGTTCTAAATTATTGAAATGATAAAGATTCACAAATGCTGAAAATCAGGATTCACCATGAAATTCCAGAGTGAAGTTAAGCAGTGTTGGCATGATGTAAAGTGCAGAAATACACATTGTTGTCGGGATAAACCAACAGCTCCATTTTCCCAGCCTGTTCACTTTGCACTTACCCAACCACACCTATACAGTGTAATAGTCTCTTTTCCTTTTCTGGTAATTCTTTCTAGCCTCTTATGAGAAATGAAGAGAATTTTATTTCCATTGCTCACTAGTTTTTATGTGCTCTATCATCATTAAGAGGGGGTTAGGAAGGTTACCCTCATGGAAGTCATGTTTCAAGACACAGCCCAAGACTTAAAGCTGCTGAGTGCCTGTGGAGAGTGTTATATTTTTGCCTCTAAAAGTTTGTAGGTGAAGCTGAGGTGCAAGGTCTATGTGAGGGACATGAATCCTTTAGTTTGCAAATATGAATATGATTTTGCCTTTATTGGAATAATCAGGGCTTTAGCTTTTTCTAAAAAAGGAAAGGAGTAGAAAAACCAGTAAATGAGTTAACTTATTTTAAGTGTAGAAACAAAGAAAAGTCAGGAATCATGGTATTTGGTTAAAACATTCAGAAAGCCTCTATTTTATAGAACCACTCCTGGGATGCACTTTCTGTTTTCTAACTGCATAGGATAAAGCAGGAGATGGTGTAGGTTCTATTTGTATTTCAACTCTGTGAAAGTTATTTTGAAATGCTGCTTTTTCTTATGTTGGTCCAGACAGATCCTATCTCTGCTCTTTTTTTCCTGCTTTGACCAACCTTCCCCAGGCTTGTGAGATTGTCTGGGTAATCAGATAGTTCTTTAGCATCAATGAAAGACAAAGGAAGAGAAAGTTAGGATAGAAAGAGCTAAAAATAAGCAAGAATGAGAGGTATATTTGGGAACACTGAGGCAAACATCACCTCAACAGCACTGTTGAAGACAACTGATCTACACTAATTTTTTCAGCTACAGGGTTGTACTGCTTGACCCTAATGTGAACATATCAAATTTTTCAAAGGTTTCTAGAACCAATTTATTATTTTAAACCATTAAATTTCTTCAAAACAAGAGCTAGAATGAGACATTAAAGATTACTTGTAAGGAGGTATAAACATCATGTCTGCAAGTCCGTGTTTTCTATGCATGTAAATCAAGCTTATAATGTAAAGACCAGAGAGAAGCTTGAATAGACTTATTAGTCTTGGACAAACAACTTAAAAATAGAAGCAATAAAATATAGCCCATAGAAATCAGCATTGTATACAAGTCTAAATACTTACCTAGGATCTAAGGTATCTTGTGCAGCCCAGGCTGACAGCAACACCATTTCAGCTATGCTATTATTACTATTGTGTTAACACGTGGAAAACTATCTCCAATTCTACCTAATGAGCAGAAGCAACATTACTGGACAGGGATTTAAAAAAGTTTTTCAGTTTTCAATCTGATTAATACACTCAGCCAGCCAACCAGCTTTCCCTCTCACATATGTATTTTGGGTATCGTGAAGTGCTGGATCTGAAGGAAGACTTTCCTATTCTGAATGTTCACTCAGTTAAAAAGTTCACTTGCAGGAATTTATAAATGTGATGTAATTTCCTAGAAACAAAAAGATCTGACTTCGAAAACATTACAAAAATTTGAGAAAAGGTGAAATTTTAACAATGTTAAAAAGAAAATGTCCTTTTCCTACTTCTTTTTTTTCCTTTTTAATTTTTTTTTTTTCCACAGGACGAGAAAAATAGCCCCAGTGCCTCAAGGTTAGCAACAGAATTCAGAAATTCATGCATATAATCCATAATGACACAGGACTGTAGCTGAAACTGCTTCTATTAAGAGAAATTTCAAACACTAAAACTATATCCACTAAATAATTCTGATTAATACCTTAGGTATCCTGAAGAGACTGTGAACCTGTTACTCATTTGAACTGAGCTGGATAAACCCCTCTGACAGTTCTGCCAGTGAAATTGGAAGTTAGAAGCCCAAATTCCTTTGAGGGTCCTGGGAAAAGTTTCCTAATGTTGGAGAAAATCAGATTCAGTTTCTTAAAATGTCATGATTTTAATAATTCAATAAATGTCATAATTTATTTTTTTGGCATAACAAATACTAAGCAAGAGATATACTGCTCTTCCAGGTCTCTCTTATGCAATAATGAGTGAGAGAACTCAGAATGACTCTACTCTAACCCATATATCATGAATTCTCAAATAAGAATAAAAAAATTACCCCAAAAGCTTAAAAAATATATCATACGCAAACAAAGCCACAATATCATTTGCAATATGAGACAAGGGGCGCATATACAGATTTCCTACAGTGAGACTGATATGATCTCTTAAATATTTTACCCTAATGTCTTTCTTAACATTTTTTTCAGGTTTTTGCACATTTGTCAAGGCTGAATTTGTTGCATTGTAAGACATCCTGAAAATACAGCAACTGTGTTTATTTTCTTTGTTCAGTCTCTACTCCCCACTTTCCCCTCTATTAATTTCTCAGCAGCTATGAGCAAACTTTCAATACTTTCACAATGTACAGTTTACTTGTAGAATTAGTCAAACTTTCTGGGAAGGAATGGAAGAATTAACAAAAGCTTGTGGCTGCTTCCGTGTTCATAATTTGGAAAAAATGCATTATTTTGTCACCAAAAAATAAAGGAAGCAACTCATAATGCAGCACATATATTTCCATAAATGCATGGAGGGGAGTGTGTGTATGTGTAGTGTTCTGCCTACCTGATTTTGCCTGCATTTTGAATTTTAAATGCTATTCTCCACTCACTGTCCATACACAATCATGTCATGTGGATATATTCTTTAAATGGGTGATATTTCAGTTGAAGCTAAAAGGTCATGGATCTTTATTTTCAATAAAAATCTTCTGTGTAGATAATCAAGCAGTAAAACCTTTATTTCCTTTCCACCACGACTCATGAGATTAACACTCCAAAATCTTCCAACACTTTGCATTTTGTAGGAAAAAAATTTCCTTCCAGCTCAGTAAGGAGTGGAATTTTTAAGGTAAAAGCCTTGTTTGACCATTGAAAAGAGAGTCTGCAAATGGAGAAAATGCTAATGTAGACATTCAAAAATCCCACAATGCAGCGTGCACTGAGAAAGATGACCCAAGAACTTTCCAGAGTACTCAGCTGTGGGTCCTGACATTTGAGATTCATGGCAACAATTTTGTGAACAAAGTACAAGAACAGTCATAAGATAAGTGCTCTAATGCTCTTGTGTCTTTCCCCTCCCTT
This sequence comes from Monarcha castaneiventris obscurior, assembly GCA_026261815.1. Classification (NCBI taxonomy): domain Eukaryota; kingdom Metazoa; phylum Chordata; class Aves; order Passeriformes; family Monarchidae; genus Monarcha; species Monarcha castaneiventris. The sequence goes on from JAMPIT010000467.1 coordinate 9,562,946, forward strand.
CTTTTCCTGTCGTGGTGGAATCAGATATTTCTGTTGAAATCTCAGCTGAGAATGCAATCAAGGGAGACATTCCTGGATCTGATTAACCTACAGTCCAAATAGGATAATTTGGATCTGAGTCACTTGCCTTAGTTTACACAGAAAATCAGAGAGAAAGCTGGAAACAAAAGTCCATTTAGGTCCAAACCAGTTTGTGTTGATAACTATTGGATGGTGCATCTTCCCATGTGACCTCTGACAGCAGTGCAAGAGAGGAAAAGGTGACACTCAATTGTCTAGCCATGCAAAAAAATTCACTATTTTTTCATTTCAACATATTTCTTATTTCATTGCCTCACGTGGCCATTTGTGTGCCTTTTGAGATAGCCCCTGCAGATGACACCAGCTGCACATTAACAAAAAAGCCAACAGCCTGTGGAAATTACTTGCAGCACTGCGTTCCATACAGGGATGAGCAAAGACCCTTGATCACAAACGTAGCCGAGCACTGGACTCAGGTGATGACAGTTCTGAGGAAACCCACCAGAAATAATGAGACCGAGACCAGGTATTTATTCCATTTGCCTAATTTGCATTGGTCAGAAGTTAAAGATTTTGAGATTCTGTATTTCCTCACAGTGGTGTTTTAAGGAATTATTCCTAAACTAGCCATATTGATGGTTTCTCAGCTACTGGGCGAGAACAGATGATCAGAGTCATAAGGCATTGGAAATATTATGAATCTGTAACAGAAAGAAAATCTCATTCCCAAAGTATTCATTTCCTTCAGGGCCAAGTGCTCTCTATAACCTCTCATAAATCGAGTTAGCACTGTTGCCATGGACACTTTCTCCTCTCCTTTTAATAAGAAATATGTAAATTTGGAAATAAGTAGAAACAGAACTACATGATGTTCTTTTCCCCTGTTCTTTTGTTCTTCCTGTCGTGTTGTGTTTGGTTGGGGCTTTTTTTAATTTATTGCCAGCATTCCTAAGCGGACATGAAATACTTTCCCTCCCACCTTTTCCCATCAAATATAAATGAATACCAGTTAAAAAGGGGAAGTATATTAACTCCATCTCAGAAGTTCAGTGAAAGAACAGTCTCTTACTCAGGTTGAGCAGCTCTAAAACCTCCATACGCAACAGGTTAGAAAACTGAAGAAACAGCAAAACAAGAGGAAAGGAATTCTGAGATTGCAAATTCTTCTTCTGTCATGGTAAAAGCCAAGCTATCCAGGCAAGAAAATCATGTTTGTTACATAAAAGCAACTTATTCATTTATAATGAAGAAGAGGAAAAAGACAAGAACAACAACAAAACCAATAAACATGCAAATTCCTACCTCTGCCTTCAAAACATATTCCATTTTAAAACCTGTTCATCGTTCAGAATAGCTAAAGAAATAGGAGAGAAGAAGAAAAAAGTGTAATCCCTAGCTTTAAGAAATGGTTTATGGAAAAAGCCTAAGCTGATGAGACTATTGAGTGAACAAGATGATTTCATAATACAATTTGTGCCAGTTTGGTAATGACACTAAAAGTGTAGAATAAAAATCAAGAGCAAGCATATATCATTCAAGTCACAGCTTATTTATTTACCTTTTTTAATATTTTTTTTTTGCTGGTGCCAGTCTTCTTCCAGAAACTAGGTGGATTGAGTGAAGCTGGACAGTGTAGAGCTTTAGTCTAAGAAACACTGTGACACTTAAATTATATTCCATAATGTGTGTGCTCCATTTTTATTGAAGTTTGAAGGAAAAATTTTTCAAGGTGTTTTCAAGAGGAGGCCATGAACCAGGTTACAGACTGCTTTCCATCTTGGGGCTGCAAAGGGACCTTGGCCATTGCATGAGATACAAGGCAAAAGGAATATGGAGTATGAACTTTATGTATGCACTGAAATAACAAAGTTAGATCAAATTTGTACTTCTTAAAGGTTACAGAGAAAGCTGAAAGACAAAGATTTCTTTTGGCTGCTGACTGGGGTGGACCTGCTTTATGATACAGACATCTCCCAAGGGTACAGAGGTTCAGTTTAAGCAATCTTGGCTGGTTACTTTCCTTTTGCAAATTCTGAAGTCTATTGTGGCATGGAAAATGTTTCAGTAGGAATTCACCCCATCTAAAGGCAAATGGTTAATAGGTAGCCACTTTCTGCTGATTGATTGATTGATTGACTGATTGGAGACTGAGCAGAGACATGGTGGGAGAGTCTTTTCACTGATGGCAGACACCTAGGTTAAGATGTGACAGTTAATTTTCTGCAATGCCTTTCTCCTGCCACTGACAGGAGGCTGTTTGGCACACTTGGACCGAGCATCTTCGGGACAGTATCAATCCCCCTACCCTTTGACTCAGGCTGGATGTTATTTATCATGTCCAGCAGTAGCCAGACCTCACTTTGCTCCTCCTTTACTTGTGCCTGCTAAGACTTGCACCTGCTAGAGAAAGCTTGCTGGGAGAAGACAAAGCCCAGATGAAGAGAGCTGAGGGAAGAGTGAGTCCAGGTTTCATCACAATTTAGTGGTTTGGTGTTCACTCACTGGTTGTATAAGTGAAAGCTTTCCTCTGATACTTTCATCCCTCCTTGCATTCGGGGGCTTCAAAATGATTTTCAGAATGGAAATTCATACCCTGTTGGAGCTGATCAATGGCCACAAGGGCTGATGCAGAAGAGAGATTGCTCTGGCTACAGTCCCAGGGAAGCCCCAGGACCACAGATTTAAGGGTAGATACAATCACAAAACTTGTCTAGACTTTATGCCTAGCAGTAGGTGACATCTGAGTAAAATAAGCTGGTACTGGAGGTAAACAAATAACATACTGATTATCAATAGAGGCACTCAAGTGATGCCACTTAGAATGCTGACAAAGAAAAGCTACAGTTACAAATATTGTGAGACCAATCCTTAGCTATAAGGCACCAACACTATGGGCACAGATTATTTCTGATCTTTTATGGGTATTCCCTGAGGCCAGGATTCAAAATTAAATTGTTTACACTGCACAGAGTATGTAGAGCTGAATGATTTGAAAGGATAGGTAGAGTGAATATCTGCTTCAATATTTTATAATAGCTTTTCTATTAAAAGATAAGCAGAGAGGTCTGTGAGAAAGAATACAAAAGTGGAAATCATACAGTCCTGGAGTTTAGACCTCATTCTTCCACCCGACTGTTTTTGCCTTTGGTTTTGGGCAAATTGCTGTTATTGCATCTTTTCCTATCCCTAATTATAAACTCTAAATATCACAAAACACAAAAAGATGCATTTTCCTGCTTTTCTTGTTTCCAACATCAGTTACTAACTGTACAGCATATTGAACTTATAACATTAACTTTCATCCTGTCACAAATAGTAGGTCTTAATAATGATTCCCTGAAATGTTTACATTACAGCTGTTATAAAAGTTAGTTTTATTAGCTGACCTTATCTCTCTGCATTTTGCTTTTGTGCATTCTCTTGTAATGCCTTGGGTTCATTCAGTCAAATTTAAATTAGTTAATTTCTGCTTCTGAAAGTAGTTATTCGAAAGGTAGATTGTCTTTGAGTTTTACTGAATAAATATGCTTGATATACTTCTGGCAAGACTTGACTTTTAAATTCTGGGTTTTAAGTTTTTCATCTTATGCAGAACTTTAGTCCTCAAAACAATCCATCAAAACACAGATTTTTGGGCATGTTTTGCCAGACAATGTACTTTAAAAGGGGCTTATACGTAAATCTGCTCTTCAGGCTGTGAACAGCTTAATGGATTGTTGACAAAGAATGTAGAGCTCAAGTAGGATGTGATAATACCGGGTGTTTTCTCACTTTTATATAGTTTATACAACTTTTATTTTCATGTCATGCCTGGCTGTCACTTAGAAGAATGCAGCAACAATGATCTTGGTACTAAAGACTAGAATTAAAAGATAAAAATAGAGAAAGAAACTGTAGAATCAGAACATACATCAGAGATAACAACAGGCTTCTTGTGGCCGAAAGAGGTCAGATGTCTCTGACCAATTGCAGTATGAAGGAAGTTCAGCTAATGGCTCACAGTCCTTTCAGCCCCCAGGCCTGCAAAGAGACTTTTTCATGTCTAAAAGTAAGGATCAACTTTGGTTTAATAACTGAAGTTTCTAGGCTTGAAGGTTACTCCATGGAATTTCAGCAGATGCACTTTACAACAGGAGCAATTAAATGTCTGGGCTAGACCGGGACACTCACAGCGAGGTAGACTCACCTCTTCCATAGGTCTGCCAGAATTGTCTTCTGGTTTTTCTTTTTCCCCTTTGGTTTTGTGTCAGTGATACTTCAGTAAACCACTTTCCAGGAAAATTCCTAATCCAGCAGAGCCATCATTCATCAGGAAAGGTTTATTTTGTGGATGGCTCCTTCTGCAATGTACACCTGGATATTGCATGTCACCACCAGCTTCCTGCTCCCTTCCAAAGAGCCCCTGTAGGGATGTGGTGGCTGAAATGCAGCTATCCACCCACTGCTAGATTAATGCAGACTGTCCCCTCAGATGATGCCCAAAGAAAAGGTCTGTAAATTATCTGCAGAGGGCTCCCACAATTATATTCTATTTCTCTGAATAAGGTAGAAAACAAGAAAAGGAATAGAGACAATCTGCCAGTCCACCTCCCTATGACATTTGCCTTCAATGATGACTTTATAATCTTTCCAGTCTTTTCTCCATGCATTTTCCAGGTTTGTTCATACTAAATCATAATTACCTGAAATTGCCACAAGAGACACTCTAATACCACTAGAAAAATCATCATCTTACCAAGCAAGAGAAACGTAAAGTACTGCAGCAGTCATACAGAAATAGTTTTTCTTTGCTTGCTAATTCAATTTTGGGTAAAGATGGGGGAGCATTGTGAGGAATTGATTATTTTTAGGCTTTAAAGTCAGATGAATTTATATATATCTATTTAGTGGCCATTTTGCATTTATTTACCTCAGGTAGCAAAGGCACAAAAATGTATCTTGCGCTCGTTGTCTGCATTTTCAGTTTCTTTGGAATGCCAAGCTGACAGCTTACAGCCTGCACAATCAAACCAGTGCCTATCAAATAGGGAACTGCATTTTTTATATACTACCTCTGGCATGCAACAAAAAGCATCCAGTCACACAAAGAATCAGAGATGTTTATTGTCAAAATATTTATCATGACACTGGGAATTAATGTAATAACAAAAGTTATCAGTCACACAAAGATGCAAACCCACAGGTGGAGTGAGAGTTTGGTTTAAGAGAAGGAAATTAGCTGGTTACTAAGAATAGAGCTTCTTAGTCCTGGCCTCTCTTGCTTTATCTTTTAGTTCAAATGTATTTGGATTCTAAAATGTGGGTTTTACTAAGAACCAAGTAAAGAAGACACTAAAAGGAGCAGGTTTGCATCCAGTCCAGTTGGAGAAAGGCCCTATTTATCTATTGGCTGTGAAAATGAAATTAAATCCTGAGTCTTTGTACTAGAATTAATATTACAATTTTGCTGTATCCCAAGCAGTCTTGAGTTGACATCCAGGCCCAAATTCACAAATTCTCACAGCCATGACCAAAGCCTAAATTCATCATGCCTGAGGGTCACTTTGGTGGATGGGGGTCCTCTAGTGATACTGCATCAACACAAGGCACAGGGCTGGCTACACTGCACAGCTTGTATTTAGGACTCCTTGTTAACGTGGTTGTTCTGATGTCTGTGCTGGTTCACTCTGCTGGTTCAGCTGCAGCTGGTGGGATGTTGACCACTTTAAAACCAGCCAGAACTGAGAGATGCTGAGAATTCAAGCCCACACATGAGAATTTATAAAATATCATTGCAGTCACAAACTGTGCTGTGTAGACACCAAGTTTTTCTCTTATCAGTTTTCTCACTAAGACTGAACTAAACCATAACCCCCAAGATAAGACGGATGTGGACTTGTTGGAGCAAGTCTGGAGGAAGGCCATGGAGATGATCAGAGGTCTGGAGCACCTCTCCTTTGAAAAACAGCTGAGAGCATTGAGGTTGTTCAGTCTGGAGAAGAGAAGGCTCTCCAAGGCAGAGGTTAATAGCGCTGCCAACAAGCAGCACGGTCTAGACTTATCAATTGTAAATATGGATGAAGGTTTCACACAATAGAGAAATAATTTACAGGCAGCTGCTTTTTTGGTTTTTGGGTTTTTTTTATTCTGCAAGGAGATCTGAGAAAAATTGCATTTTCAGTCTTGGATCTTTAGGTTATTGCGAAGAGGCCTGAAAAAAGAGTGCAAAGAGGCATCTATAAATTACCTGGTTTTAGGGTAGTGTCCTTGCAGCTCCGAAGCAAGATGAAGATAAGGGAAGGAGGAATTCCAACCTGGTACATGATTTAGAAGACAGATCAACTTGTTGGCTTCATGTCAGCAGAAAATGATGCAAGAAAAACAACAGATCTATTCTTTTCTGGTAACTTCCTCATTTACTAACATTGTCTTAGCCAGAGGGAACCTCTGACTGGAGAAAGCCCTTTAGTGATGATTACTTGTATCTATCTATATACATACATGTAAAAGTATCTTTCCTCTCCTCCATAAAGATGTTCTGAAGCAACTTGTATCAAAAGACAGCATGCCCAGAATTTCCACCTTACTTCTACACCTCAGATGGAGTTAATGAATTGAGATGCAACAGATACTATTCAAACATAGATGGACTACAATAAAGGTCATGAAATGTCATACTTTGGAGATTTCAGGTATGCAACCTATGTTGTCAGAAAGCAGCTCTCTTCCTGATGTAAATCAGCCAAGTGCTTCTGACTCTAATTCCCTGTATTTCCTTATATTTATCGAGTGCTGCCAAATTTCCTTTTTTTTGCCTTCATCCAGTGCAAGACTCCTAGAGACCTCAGGGAGCAGATGTGGTATTTGCTATTTTGTTCTGAACAATCTGGCTGTTTTGAAAATATTCACAGTAAAACCAGTTACAACACCAGATGTGAAAGTAGTAAAGCAGCATCTTGTGTTTACATTTTAATTTCTCCAGCTAGGAAGGCTGGAGTGTTTATGCACTGGAAACTCATAATACAGGCTGCATGCTCTAATAATCTATTACTTTTTATATGGTGCTGTTCACCTCACAGTGCTCTCTACAAGCCTTCTGTGCAGAAGACCCACCCACTACAAAACCGAGACCCTCACAGGTCTGTGATACAGCAGCTGGATATTAATCCTTAATAGTAATAACCCTAGTGTAGGAGTAAAGGGTAAATGAGAGCTGCATCTAGCAGCAGCTGCTGAGAGGGCTTAAAGTTGGCAGGTCTCTAGGTGCTTGTGTGTGTGTGTGTCAATTTTACAGCTTTTGAACATCTGTAAGACTCACCAACTTTATAGTGCTGTTGCAAACACCTTTATATAATCAGGTCCCAGGATTCTAAATTCAAGGTACATGGAGTGGAAATCCCAGCTCATCTTTTGCCATGGAAGACGTATTTTTCTTTTGTGCATGTTTGAGGGAGCCAAGTAATACAAAAGCAAGAAAAAAAAAAACATCTGGCATTGTGGCAGCCCATTTAACTCAGTGCAGGCAGTAGTCAGGTAAAGAATCCGACTCTGAAATTCATTCCAGGTTTGAAGTAAGGCAGAGATACTGCTCTCTGTCACAGGAGGAAGGGATGACATTGCATAGAGCTCAAATCTCTGTATTTCGTAACAGTGGTTTCAGGGTAGTCCTCAGTGTCTCCAGCACGGAAAAAATTAGGAGGTAAAAACAGAAAACTCAAGTCACTCTTAATGGGATGTAGTGGAGGCAGAGCTATGTGCTGATGGACAAAGGATCCAGGAAACAAGGTTATACACCCTGCAGGCAGTCTCCACAAGTCACCACATTTGTCCTTTTCTGCTTGTGCAATTAGATGGGAGAGGGTTCAGCTTTGGGTGCTTATAACCAGTGTGCGGCTGGTAAAACCAACAACAGCATAGTCAGAGATACAGAAGAGCTATTTATTGCTAAACCCCTTCTCTTAGCTGAAATAAAGACCTGGCCATGACAGCTCCTGCTATGAAACACAAACATATCCCCAGGGTGGGAGAGGAGTGCAGCCCTCAGCACGGGAAAGACCTATGGGAAAAACAGAGATGGAACTGCAAAGGCAGAATCCCTGCAATGCCAGTCTCTGAAATGCTGAGCAGGCCACCAACATCCTCATTTCATCCCACTCTGCTCCACCCCAGTCTTGAGAACAATTTTTTCCCTTTTAGTCAAGATATTTAATGACAAGGAGGGCTAAATTGAAAAACTTTCTTTCTGATTAAATCAATGAATTCTCACTGTGGCTGTTAGAATAAATGTTCAAGGAGCCATAGAGCACTACGTCATTAAAAATGGGCCGAGTTTACATGGAATTGATTTGAGCCGGGTATTTTATGACTCCCATGTGAACTTGATGTGGCCAAATTGGCTCTCTCTGAGGACACTTTATCAGGCAGTTTTATCTGTTGTCTAATTAACGTGACTCAGCACTAAAAGACATGACTGTATACAGGATTTAATGTGCAGGCTGCAGTGGCAAAGGAACACTTTACAGAGTACTGCTACTTGAGTGAGAGGCAGTGGTGGTTTTAAGAAAACCGCTCAGGGGAAAAAAAAAGAAAAAAAGATCCTATCCTGTTTTTCCCGACATCATATCTATGTTTGGAAACTTCCTCCCTAAATCTTTAATGAAGGCAGAATGGGGTTTGAAAAACAGCTGGAGGACATTGATCTACACATTCCAATTTGTTTATGTATAAAACATGCATAAAGGATTAAATGCTGCTTAACAGTTTGTCTGCTTTCAGCTGCTTTCATGCCTCTGCTTCGCTGTAGCACCAATCCATGTCAGAAGATACCCTGGGGGGCTTTTAAATAATAAATAGGTTTCTTTGGAGGATGTCTTTTTTTAATCTAATATTAATTGGCACACAAAATGGTAATTATACCTGCCCTGGAAATGCGCTGTGCCTTTCATTCTTCCCTGGTCAATGGCATTTGGCCTGTCTCACAGTAGCTATAGGACCATGGGAGACCCGAACTGAGGCTGGAGTGACATCAGACTAAATTAAGTGCTCATGCATTTATGCATCAGTATAAAGTGATGCGAGTGCCTTTATAAGGAATGAATGATTTATCAGGAAGTGATTTTGATGCCTTTCTGTTGCATGTGACTAATATGGTGAACAAGTCAGTTCATTGATTCAAGTTCGGGATCCTGGTTCGTCTGTCATTATGAAGGAGCTGTTTGAAAATCCTGACTTTTAAGCACTTTTTTTTTTTTTTAGTCTATAGAGGTTGGTTCACCTCTATCAGTCTGAATGATTTGTTAGGCAAGAAATATGACTGGCTCTGCTTACCAGCTAAATGCTGCAAATGATCTCTTCAAAATAATACATTGCATTTCCTACTCATCTAATCCTATTTTACACAGAGGCACACAAAATAGACTGGAGAGGCTGGTAATTTTAAAAGACAGGCAGCTGTCCATGCTGCTGGAGGTCACAGGCACAATCTGTGCATAAAGAACCAAATAAGTTACCTGTCAATCTGCTCAGCAGGGGCAAAATTCTACTTTGTGATGGCCTAAAATCCAAATTTCCAGCTGTTCTGCAGATACAGCACTGATAACTGACAGCTCTGTGGCATGGCATGGGGATAAGTTTGTAGATAAGATCAAAACCGTTCTAGCAGAGATGTGAGCTTCAGTCTTGTGTCAGATATGTGAAATTTGCTATCTCCCAGCCATATATCTGTCTCCAGCATTCTTGGTTCACAAAGTGAACCATGCCAAGTTACACAATTGCATCCTATAACATAGAAAAGCACCACATGGTCACATTATTTATTCTTATTCCAACTGTCACCATGACTCCAGGGTCTTTTATGATCCAGCATCAGGCAGTAAGATCAGCAGAGTCAAAACTGAGCAATCTAATATCTCTAAAGGGATATGTTCTGGCAGCACAGGCAGACCAGGCTCTCATCGTAATGATACATCATTACTAGTACCAGGACACTCATAGAGAAACTTCCAAGGAATCAGGAGCATAAACTCTTTAAAAATCCATTTGTTTAACATCCATTGTGTTATCTTTCTATTGAGGACAGACAAATTCTCCTGTAGTTTATAGTGCTGCTAGAAAAAAGCCACAGAATACTTTGAGAAAAAGAAATCAGGTCTTCTGGGAGATATTCCCCCAGGTACTGAGTAAGAGTGAAAAACTGGTGAAAACCACAGACTGCAAGAAAGAATTACTGATGAAATCCTCAGAAAATCCCAGCACAGACCAGATTTCACTTAACTCAAGCCTAAACTAACTTAACTGCTCAGATGTGCTGTCAAGCATTCAAGTTACCCACACAATGGAAACAAATGCTTACCACTGATCAAGTGACTGTGGCTTACAGTACAAATCTTGTCTCATCAACTCTTTTTCTTATTTCCAGTTGAATGTTATTCCTGTCTGGTTCAAGCCAAAATTGTCCTTGTTTTAATTAATTAGAAGAAGAAATGCACACCCCAACAAAAACATAGATTTAAAGGGCATAAAGAAAATCTTAAACTCCAAGGGGACAAGAATTTACTTGATAAATATAAATTAGTATATTAACTTTTTTAGAATTACAAGAGCATATTGAAGAACCATGTTTGTTCAACCTATGCATCTTTCAAAGTCTTATCGTGCCTTTCTCTTCCCTCAACCAAATGCTATCTAACAAATTAGGCACAGAGAAGTGAAACTATTTATCCCATGTCAGCAGAGAGTTTGCAGAGGAACTCGGAGCTCAGGTCTTCCCATGCCCACAGTCCACCACCGAGTTACATAAAGGCTTTGCCTATCCAGAAAATAGCTCACAGTATTATGTCTGGGTCAGAAAAGCACATGAACATTTTGGTTTTCCTTTGCTACAAAATGATTAGTTGGAAAGGAGAGCTAGCTCCTTTCCCATGGAAAGGAGATGACAAGTGTCATCGCTTTCTCATTTACATTATGAGATTAGAGCTTCCTTAGTTTTAGTCAAGATATACCCATCACTAAGCTACAGAGATTTTGGTAGCATGAGGGTGCATGCTTCCTCACCTTCCTCACCTTCCCAACCCTCTGTACCCAGCTCTTTCCAGCTTCAAGCTCCATCTCCATCCCTGCCTGAGGATCTTTCGACCCTGTAGCCTCCTCATCTCCATCCATTTATCACACCTTACTTGCACAGTATCTGAATCAATCAACCTAAAACAGCTACTCCTTGACTGCAGCCCTCACTACTCCTGGGCACAGCTCCCACAGGCCTCTTGCTGGATCTGCCAACCCTCAGCAGAAGCTGAGGGCACCTAGAACTTGAATCCATCCTTTGAAAGGAATTCTTGGGAGGATCTTGGGATTGTTTTATCCATATTACCATTTGAGGAATATCAGGTGATTACACAAATACCTCACCCTAAGGTTGGTCCCAGCCCAAATTTTTCTACTCAGGGAGGCTTTGGATCTTGTCCTAGGTTCATTTGAAAAAGAAAACAAAATCATTATCTTTTCTTTCCCCCTTCTTTTCATAGTACTAAATATAGATGTATAAAAAAAATCCTCAGCTAGATAAAGATAGCAGCACACAGATGGTATAAAAAACAAAGCATTTAGCAAGCTCTGAGACAGGCTGTACCCATATACACTTTGCTTTACAGCTTCTTGCCAGCTAATATATTTCCACAACAGTTAAAAACTCACTCAACCTTATGAATTGTCTCACTTTATTAGTGAATAAGGATTACAAATAACTCTCTGTGACTCTGTGATGAAATCTGAGTGGGGTTTTCTTCTTGTCCTGAAATATTTATATTTTAATTCGTGGGCAAGAGGTTTCCTGCTTTCAAAATATTTTGCTGGATGCTTCCCCTTTCTGATTAATGCATCCAACCAGTATCCACACTTGCTAGTCCCAGGAATGCAGGGACTAGGGGTGCTGAGGTAGCAGATGTTCTCAGTCTCTTCTGCCAGGCAAATATCGTTATCCAGAGTACATTTGGCATTAGATGAGGGAAAGAGCATTCCTTCCAGGCTTTCCAGAACTGCTGAGCTAAATTCTCCTGTTCACCAACGAAACTAGCTATGCTTTTCTTCATCCAAGGCAGACAAAAATGGTTTTCGTTTGGAGAAAGGTCTAGTTCTCGACGTCTGTATTTTAAAAAAAAGAAAAATCTTGACATTTTAATGTCAATTTTTAAATTAAAGAGTTTATGTTCACATTGTGAATGTCAACAACTTTCCAGATTTTAATTAATGGAAGTTGAAAGAAGAACTTTCAAGGTCTTTATAATTAAAAATAAATACATATCAGATATTTTTTAATATACATATTATGGGCTTTGCTCTTTCTTGCTTATTCTCTTTACAGCCCATCCTCTACAGTAAATTGGGAAACATTTCAGTAAAAGTGGAAGGAAAAAAAGCAGTAAATGGACCAGAAGAACTGGAAGCCAAAAAGAGAAAGGCAGGAATACTGACCATACACTCTGCATTTGATATAAAAAAAATTAAGATTTCCTTTTCAAAAGTTAGAGAAAAAATCCTGAGAGCATGTGAAACATTCATACTTTGTAGCCTTTTTTGTTGTTGTTGTTTTCTTTTCGTTTGTTTGTTTTGTTTTTCAGGTTTTTTACTTCTTTCTCAGAAAGCTCCTGTAACCTAGAAAAAAACAGTAGGATGCCTCTATTTAAAAAATGTAAATGGAATTATTTGCATAATTACAGATCTGTCAGGTTCACATTGAACCTGAGCAAATTACTAGAACACTGGTACAAGACTCAATAAAGAATTAACAAAAGTTGAAATAATTAATGACAATGAACAGTGTTTCTTTGAGATTTTTGTGGCACTGAAATAAACATGAGGTATCAATTAAGTGCCATGGCCAAAAGGTAAGGCAAGGTTGGAAGCAAGACACAGAACATGAGCTGAGAAAGGACAGGGTATCCATACTGTGCTGCAACTGCCTATGAAAAACCTGAAGCTGAAATTCAAGAAGGATATTGAAAAATTGAAGAATGAGTTCAATGGAAAATGAAACTTATAGAGAAAAATGCAAAGAAATCAGTAGTATATTTAAGATCAGATTGGATTTTTTCCCTAAAAGTTATGTTCTCTACAGATATGAGTTAAATCTGGGTGCCTCATCAATGTTAAAGGAAGATAAACTTAGCATGTCAATGAGTATATTTTATGAAACAGATATAGGCATTTAGAAATCAAGTCTTCCCTTTTTAAAATTCTGTCATATCTCTTCACTGTGTTCTGATGATTAGCTGATACCCTGCAGCAGAAAGGAAAGGAGTCAAAAAGAAAAGTAATGGAGGTGAGGTTTTAAAATGGAAAGTGGTCCAGAAGGGAATAGAAAAGGAAAAAAAAATAACTTTTTTTCCCAGATCTTACCTAAAGTGTAGAGTTGTACACTTTTTGGGATTTTTGACATGTAATAGTTAAAGACATTTACCTTCTTCCCCTTCTGGCAAGACCTAACCTTCCCAAGAACAGGCACTCACTGCCTTCTCCAGGACTAAAGCCCCTCATTAATCTCTTGCTTTTTGGAGGTTATCGCTTTATCTTTTTCTTGCTTATCTTCATTCTGGAACTCAATTATAATGACCACATTGGCATGCCATGAATCACACGGGCAGAACACAAATCAATGTAACTGGTACACTCAGTTATAGTGGATGTTACAGAGAACAGAGCTGGAGAAAAATCCATGAACAATTTCAAAAAGGGGGTGGGGAGAAGAAAAAGAGAAAGTCACATTTTCCTGCTACAGATTGTTTTCCCAGTATGGGAAATTGCTGCAATAACTTTTTCTCAGACTTGGGATTAAACTATCATCCTTTACAGCACATTGCCTAGGGATGGCTTTTGATGAAAAATAGATAATAATAGTAGTAATAACAACAACAACAACAACAACAATAGTTAATTAATTACTGGATGGGACTAATTCCAGATGACATAAGAGAATTCAAGTCCCAAATCAGAAATGTCCTTGAAGCGCTGCTCAAGACAAAGTACACCTACAGTCCCTTTGGACAGCATTGGTGATGCTACACAGATGAGTTAAGTTACAAAAGCCTTCCAGCATCAATTACTGCTGGACAGACATGAACTCAAAGAACCACTTAACATCAGGATCAGACTTTGTCCCTTCACTGGAATGGGCAACCTCAGTCAAGTTGATAATATAATTCCCCAGCGTAAGACCATGTTTTATTATTTTGCTGAGTAAGTTGCTGGCAGAATTTGTGGAACAGAAGTATGGTTTTCAAATGGAAATATCAGTTGATAAAACAGATAAATTATTTCCCTTAATCTCTTGCATGCTGGAACAGTAGGAGAATTTTTGATCCAAGATTGTTGTCATTTTTACTTTTACCAGAGAAAAGTGAATTTTAAATCTTTTTATTTCAGTGATAAGAATAAAATCTGTCTGCACTCACAGAAGCCCATCTTAACTTTTCCAAGAATCACTTTTATTACATTCCTTCAGTCTGCTTTAAAATAATTGATTAGACAATAAACATAAAAAGTACATTAATTATAATGTGAGAAAAATTTTACCTCAACCTCCAACTTAACACATTTTTCTTCCACAAAATCTGCTAAATTGCTATGAAACAATTTGATACTGCTTGTAATAAATTTTTAAACCTAAGTTATGTAGATATGAAATGACAAATTTAACTGCATTTATATTAAAGCAATTTTCTGCCCATCAGAGAGATGAGAGAATTAATATGTAAACCATTAACTTATAGTCAGAAACACTGTGCACTGCAACTGAAATAAGGATTTTTTTAATGTCATCACTTATATTTTATTGCTTTCTCAAAAGGAAAATACCAAAAATTACAACCACTGCATTTAAAGGAGGCTCATTAGAAGAATATATACTTTGAAGGAAAGCATTCATGAATTATGGACCAGTCATGACCCTTAGTCTATTTTTTTGTTTTTGAATTTGTTTCACTAGCCTGCAAGCAGCTCAGTGCATTTCCAGGGCAGCAGTCAGCAGGCATGGGTACACAGGGCTGTGTTAATGCTCTGTCGTGACCCTTGCTGCTGACCACAATAAAGTTGATGTGGACAAATTAAACCTATTATTTTAGAGGCCTGATATATTTATCCTTTCTGTAAAAAGAAAAAAAAAGCAGGTTTGCTTTTCTGTGTCGCCTGTCCCTCAGCCTCCATCCCTCTCCATGCCATGGCATTCTTGTTGGCCTTAGCTTTCTCTTGGGTCTCACTTGTGCAGCATCACCTTCCTTAGGAGCTTGACATGATTCTGAATGAATCAGAAGCTCCTTGCCCTGGGCATCCACCAGCTTAGCTTAGGTGCCAGGGCTGCTCCTGTAGATCATGAGGGTTTTCTCATCCTTCTTCACTCATAAGGGGAAATCCAATCTTTCCTGGCCTTGCTCACTAGGCACCTGCCCTCCTTCCAGTTTTTGTTGCACTTCAGTGTCGTGGGGGTGAAGCAGGCACTCATCTAGAGGGTAGAAAGGGTACCCCATCCTTCCCTGGAACAATTTTGAACTGGTTTCACGTATTGACTCTAAGGCTAGGTCTACTACAACTTATGTAATCAGAAGTCTAGCACCAGAATGGTGTTCCTGAACTCTGGTTATCTTCTCTGTGAGGATAATTTTCTATCCTCATGCCCTTTTGCCCTGCTGCCCTCACTGTTAGTGGCAACACTTTTTTCCCATTTGTGAGAAATCCATCCCACCTGCACAACTGCTGTCTTACCTGCCCAAATCAGAATGGAAAATGATGCTTCAAAATCCTCGGCATCACTGTCTGCTACAAAGCATGCTTGCTGACTTAGACAATATTAGTCTATGTGCATTTCCAGGCATCTTCCCTTCTCTGCCTCAACTTTTTTGATTCCAGATACTACTCCTTGTCTCTTAACTACAAGTCCCCTAAGACAGGAGCAGACACCAACTACAGAATTGATAGGACTAAGGGACTGTGCCACTGAATAACTTCAGAGTCCTAAGAACAAGTTGCCACCTTCCCCTCTTACCTCTGCCTCAGGAGGTTGTTGCACCTTTGTGCACAAGGCTGTTTTCCCTCAATACAGCACTCAGGTGCCCCCACACAGCAGGTGAAGCATGGAATCACAGAATGATTAGGGTTGGAAAAGTTGTTTAAAGATAGCTAGTTCAACTCCTCTGCAATGGGCAGGGACATCTTGCACAAGTACAGGTTGTTCACAGCCCCATCCAACCTGGCCTTGAACAATTCCAATGATGGGGTCTCCACGACTTCTCTGAGTAACCTGGTGCAGTGTCTTACTACCCACATAGTGAAGAATTTCTTCCTTATATCTAATACAAGCCTACCCACTTTCATTTTGAAACACTTTCTGCTTGACCTGTCACTGTACACTCTGGTAAAAAGTCTTTCTCCCTCTTTCTTATAAGCCTCCTTTATATATTGAAAGGCTGTAATAAGATCTCCAAAGAGTAGGTCCTAATGGCCAGTTTTGTGACTGACGGCCACAGAGAATAGACAACAGATAAAACCCTCTCCTCTCCACCCCCATGGCTCAGATTTGAGATCAGTCTGTACAGGTAAGCCTTTTTCGCCTGAAACAACAAAACTAGGCTTCAAAAAGGTGGATAGGTGGAAAGCTGGGCATGATCACAGAATAACAGCTCAAATTCTAGAAGACTTTTCTTATCTCGCATATGGGTGTGTTTTCTTTTCTTGCAGTAATACGTAACTTCTATCTCAGTCTGGGAAATCAGGCTAAGGTACAGTATTACAAATCAAGATAAAGTTGTTTTTTCTTCCTTAGTCTTATACCATTTGCATAGTGCTTTCTTAGCTGTAAAATATGCAGAATATACAACTTCTTTTAGCAATAAACTTTAGTTGTAAAACATACAGCCACAGGCTGTCTCACCTTCTAGTTGTTTGAAGCCTAATTAATGAACTCCAGGTTTTCCATTTACAAAGTCTCTGCACTGTCAAAGTACACACATTCTTTATTGAAGTGTATATTGCAAAAAAAACCCAAACAACATGTTACATTTGGATCTGTCCCAAGGGCCACTTTGACCCACTCACTTTCCCATAAAAATACCAATTGGCACAAAGGTAAATTATCAAGCCCAGAAATTCTTTTGGGAAATGCTTCTTACACTGACAGTTGAAGCATTGATCTGTCTTGGGGTGAGGGGAATGACAATTCCAGCAGGACTGAGTGAAACAGCTTTCTTTTTCTTTTTTTTTTTTCTGGAAGGAACGGGCAGGATAAGAGGAATAGAGAAAAAATTATAGACATATATTGTCCTGTTCCACAAGACTGTGAAATAATCTGTTTGGGCACTGCTGTGCCCAAATTCTGTCAAACATGGGCACAGAAAGGTACAAATCAGAAAGGTCTTTTTAAAAATGTTTCTAGTTCTTAGACTAGTCTGCAGAGAGGTGGAAGTCTCCTGGGATTCACATGTTTTTTCTGTCCATGGGGAATAGATTCACTGCTTGCTGGTACACATTACCAGTGCCTTTGAGGTTCTCTTGACTTTATTTCAGTGCTCTTTAAATAAAAACCAATGGGCATTACTCATATTTCATTGCTATTACTGAACCTGAGTCAGGTAAAGGGTTGTATTCTCATTGTCTCAATTGAATGCACAATTAAATAAATTCTAAATGAGGAAATGATAACAGAAGTGATTTCCTATCAGTCAAATGCCGTTGTTTGAGGTGAATTAAGTGCTGATCTGATGATCCAGACTCTCTTCCCTCAGTTGCCAACATCAGCCATCCTGGAAGGTGTTTCTCTGACTTTCCCAAGCCCAACTTTTGAGTTACTCCATTTTTATAATAGTTTTTTTTAAATTATTATTGTTTAATTCAAGGCTGCTTTCATCTGAAAGAAGAAAATCACAGCACTTGTTGCAAATACATTAACTAAAACCATATATCGCAAATTACTTCAGTTTTTCATAGTGAAGGCCTGTGTGGTTTCCCACACATTTTGTCAGTGCTGGGGTTCTGTCCACAGATGCACCAATATCCTCTCTTATCTGCTGGTGAGTCTTATCTCCTAGAGCCACTGCTGTCAAAGCCTTATCAATGTCGCCTCAATATAAGACTTTGTAGAATTGTCAGAGAGCAAGAAATTACAGCAGCTGGTGGAATAAATCCTCACTGCAGGGAAAACACAAGAAAAGCCCCACCAGTATCACCCTCTCTTCCACCAGTTGGATGTGGGATGCCTGAATGGGAGACAGAAGAAAGGACCAGTCCCTTAGCAGGCCCTTATCAACAATATGTCAGGTACTCCCTGCAAACTCAATCGGGTCCTGTGGCATTTCTTTACCTGCCTACAAACAGGACCCCCACAAGAAGCTATTCAGTGTGTGAGGTAGCTGCAAACTCTCCCACTATTTACACTGAACTGCAGCACAGTGAAGCAGAGCAGAGGAGCTTGACACAGGAGATAGATGAGATATACGAATATGATTTCTCCCACACACAAACGAAGGCAGCAAATTCAGCTGCAATATGCGGCATCAGGATATTTATTGCTTGCAGGTGTTCATGAAAATATATGAGAATCCCATGAGGTTCACAGATTTTAGAAGGAATTATTGTGCACCTGGAAATTTGTTCTGCAAAGTGTGGTATTTGTTTCCTGTTGTTATTTGCTGTCCATTCTTTCCTAGTCACCATGCATTATTCATGGTTGTACTTGTAGGAGAGCCAAATTCTACAGATAGTCTTCATCAACAATAGGGAACAATCCAGATAGAAAATCCTCCTTGGGAAAGAATGACTTGTTTGTTTAAGAGATCCAATACGGAGTGAATTTACCTTCTTGGGCTTTTCTATTAATACTAAATTTCTCTAACCCATCTCCAGGAAAGGAAAAAAAAAAAAAGGCAGGCAAAGCCAGTATCTTTAACGTATCTTGAATAAATTTGCCATGGAATGTGGAACATAAAGCTGCCTTTGTACCGTCTATTGTGCTAAGACAAGCCTTTTATTAAGATTCCAGGAAGCTGTGTACATTTCCCTTTCCTTGAATTTTTTTTAATGCAAAGTGTGTGCTTCCCTCTCTTTTCTGAGCAAGTTGAAAGGCCCATGGTGAGCCCATCCTCACACATCAAGAGTCCATACAGGTCACAAATCCATCCAGCTCACAAGCACAATGCAGGCCCATTCTGCCAGCGTGGCACCACATGGTGCATCACAAGGCTGAGCACAAGACACTGAAATGACAAAAGATGTGGTAAAAATATGACAGATCATACAGATTTAACATGACCTTTTGGCAGAAGACAGGATTCATAGCAGATCCTCAGGAGTGTGCAAAAAGTGCAGCCATTAGTGTAGTCAGAGGGGTGCCTACCACATCTGCATTTTGGCTGCAATTTGGCGTCCATCTACTCCCCTCAGCCTTTAGGAAAAGAGGTGATGATGCTCCTAGCGTTGGTTGGCCAGACAGAATAGAAACATTTTTGCAAATATTTAAAATTCACACCAACTTTCCTAAAGATAGGACAAAGGAAAAGAGTAGCTGCAAATAGGTGAAAAAACAAATCAGATAACATTCCATAGATTTCTGATGTCATCAAAACACTGATATTGGCATGATTTTTGGCAAGTAACATTTACAGATAATAAAAGATTAAACGTCAAAATATTAATAAAGCATTTCAGCTTTTCACTTTTTTCACTACTATTCTGTACTGAAATGGCAGCTTTTTAAATGTAACAAAGAATTCAAAAAATTGTGTGAAATAATGTGCATTTTCTTGGTGTTTCTGTAAAATGCACTGCTGCTCTCTTCAATCATGTCTACTAGCTTATTTTTGTATTGCATTTGCATGGCAAAATTTTAGGAGCAGGAGGAGTGACCCAAGCTGGAGGAGGCGGAGGTGTGAGAGCCTTGTCCCTGAGGAGGAATGAGCAGCAGAGACAGTGTGTGATAAACTGGCTGCAGCCCCTCCCCCCATCCTGCTGGGGGAGAGGGAGACACTATTGTGAGTGACACTGTGCCCAGGAAGAAGGCAGAAATGGGGGAAGGTATTTTAAGATTCGATTTTTTCTTCATTATCCTACTCTGATTTGATTAGCAATAAATTCAATTAATTTTCCCCAAGTCACGTCTGTTTTGTGGTAACTGGTGGATCTCTCCCTACCTTTATCTCAAGTCAGAAAGCTTTTGTTACATTTCCTCTCCCCTGTCCGGCTGAGGAGAGCAGGGATAAAGCTGCAGTCAACCCACCTCAATTTTTAAGAGATCAGTCTAGTCATGGCTAAAACTGTACTTCAGAAGACTGAGAAAATTCTGTGCTGCTAACAAAACATTTCCTTCTTATAATGTTATTTAAATGATTATAATTACAAAATAGAGCTCTTTTACCCTCTTACTGCACAAGAGGAACAAGACAGCTTGACATAATGGAGGCAAATTATTAATGAAGGAATATAAAGAACATTTTGCATGCTGGCCTTGCCCAGGGAACAGTGGGGAGTCAAATGCAAAATAGCATCGCATTAGAGGAAGCAAAGTCCTCTGTTAAGCTGCTGTGTTTTCATTCAATTTTATACACCCTACCATTTTATTTGAAGCTCTATGTTGTTAACTGCTCAGCCTGCATCTGAATAAATCTCAGATCCATAAAAGGAGATGGTCAGAAACCCTGCCACCTTGTCTAGAGCCATTCAGTACAGCTCAGCCTGGCCTTCTGTTCTTCTTATTGTTTCCAGCCCAGGTCCTTCTTTCTACTTTTGAATTAGGGGGGCAGAGTGTGCAGCAGCCTCATTTATCCTCTCCTGGATGAGGGAGAGCACTTCCGTTCACTGGAATTCAGCTTCCATTTTTACACATCAGTTTCTCAACTCTGATCTCCTCTTCAGTTTCATAACTTATGAGAAAAACAATTGTTCCATAACTACATTCCTGTCACTAGCACAGCAAAATAGGTCAGAGGCATGTTCAATTTGCTTCTTAGTCTGTTTGGGAAGGAAAGGTAAGACTGCCCCAATCTGAGAACACATGGCAAAGTGACAACTTTAATTTTAAATACTTTACACCTCTAGTAGCAGTGCCTTATCAGTTCTCAGAAAATAGTTATCTGATGGGTTTTCTTCTTATGCGAGAACACATCTTTTAATACCAGACCCCAGATTTCCCTCTTGGAACTCCTGCTCCCTGATAAATGACCATCAAGTGCTGTAAAAATATCTCTGCTTCTCTCTGCTGTTATTCTTACAGTTTAGACAGGGTGATAACAGTCTCTCCAGATAGCTTTGCTTTTCTGTCTGGAGAAACAAGTCCAGGCCACCATACTCCAAAGCAAATAATGTTTGGACTAAGGCAGCCTTGAAACACACTAGAGAAATTAGATTAATTAGAAAACCAATAGACTCTGAAAAGCTTGCTGTAGAAACCTTTGTCTCCATCCCAAGGCAAAACCCACAATACACCTAGAAGCTTTGCTGCATTTGAATGTGAATCTATTAGTAGCAATAGAGTATTTCTTTAGCATGCAAATTGAAATTAGGACTGTACTGGAGTAGGTGTAAATATATTGACAACAGATTGTGCTGAAGATTTTCTAATTTAAACAGATAAAGGGTGAAAAATAAACCGCAACTCAGAAGCCCAGAGACTTGCTTAGAATACAGGTTAAAACCAGAGAGCTAGAAACAATCTCAGATGTTTTGACCCTCAATCTAGTTATTTTCTGAATCCTTATTTCTCCCTTAATCTTTTAGACAGAAATAAAAATATTAGCAACAACAATAATAATTTTCTTACTCATTGGGGGAAGAAAAACCCACAACCTCACATAATTTTTCATTCCATTTGCTTACATATGGCTGATATTTGCATAGCTAAAACCTTCTTCCTCATAGACATTATTTCACATGCCTAACTAAGAATTATTTTGTGATAAAATTGTCTAAACTTCCTCATCATTAACTTCTTTAAATTATACTGTCTGAAGATGTTTATGGATTTGCTAAGTAATCTACTGTGGAGCACAAACTGCAAACCAAAGTGAAATTGAGTTCCCAACTGACTGAGAAGGTAATTAATGATTTAACTGCACAACTGTTAGCAGATCTATAATGCAACTTAAAAGCTAATTGAGAACTGTACAGGCAAAGGAAAGAGGAAAGCCTGGTGCAGCCACAGTACTCCTTTGAGTAGTATTTGGTCAGCCTGCTGTCAGAGAAAGTGGAAAAATAGCTATCCCTATGCCCTATAAAAATAAAGATACTATACAAAAATATGTGTTAGCTTTGGGGAATTGGCATTTTATGATCACCTCATTAGGAGGGCAAGTTTCTAGCAGAACACTGAATTCCACAACTTCCCCTTCTCCCCGGCCAGTAGCATTAACATGCTCCATTTCTCTCACCGCTCATAATGCATCAAAATCCACCCCAGCAAATCAGCTACCCAGAAGGGCCAGGAAATGCTTTTCACTGCCATTTTATAGCCCAGTTATCTTAATTAGTCCCAGTTGACTGAGGAAGCCCAGAAATAAGGCAGTAGATTGGGTTGTGCTTTTACCTGGAGGAGCTTTTCCAGATTCGTGGCAGCTGCTAGAGAATCTTTAAGAACCAACAGCTCTTTTGCCACCTTCCATCTGAACAAGTGTTAATCTTTTCACAGTATGTGTGAGTATTTAGCATCCTACCACAGCCAAGAAAGTGAATAGTGATTTAAGCTGTACAAGGATTTGCTCCACTCTAGCAATCAACAATCTGGAAGGAAGGCCATAGATCAGATTTACCAGAGGAAGTGTGTGCCTAAATCTCACTGTCATAGCCCTCAAGCCCATAGAATTCACAGATCCTGAATTTTTAGAGTAATAAGTATTAGTAGAGGTGCTAAGGCCAACTGTGTAAAACTTGGTGGTATTGGAGACCTATGTGTTTTTCAGTGGGAGGCACTCCTTTCAGCTTTCATCTTTTTACTAGTCTGGACACCAGTATACAAAGTATTTCAGAGGGGCATGTCCCTCTTCCCTTTTGTCATGCAGTTATGTACTTAAAGGGTCACCCAGAGGTGACAGAGATCCTTGGTTCCCTCTCTAAAAGGACACAAACTGCACCATCAGCTACTGCCAAGGCACCTGCAATAACCTGTACGTCACAAGTTGTTCTAAGAGTTAATCTGGGAAAGTGAAAATATGAATACGTAGGTACTAAAACTTCCTCCTGCAGAAGAAGAATTTCAGCTTGAACCCAATGCACTCCTGGCAGCTGCACTTCCCAGCCCTCCAGTGCAACCACTGCAGCTCACTCTACCCATATTTCTTTGGCCAGAGTGGATACAAGTGTGTCAGTACAAGGACTGGACCACAGGCCTGGTTCCTATGTGAATGTATCTTCTCATAGGTATAAGGCATACAAGGGTCATGTCTCAGAACCTTCCCTCCTCAGCATCTACTCTTGTCTCCTTTTGGTGCCTTCCCACTCCCTGTACTGGGGCTGACAGAAATGGGCCTTAGCAGAGGCTGCTCCCACAGATTTATAGGTGTCATTGATTAGGGCTCTGCATTCTATTAAGCGGCCAAGCCTCTAAAGGTGAGGTCCATTAGGAATTGTGGATCTACCTGCATTTTTTTTTTTTTACTGTTAGCTGTAAGTTGTTCTCTTCACCACAGACTTTGCCTGGTTTGAAAAATCCATTATAAACTATGGAAGTGTTACCTGTGTCAACAGAAGGACACAAGCAACTCTGTATATAGTGGTACACAGTGTCCAATATGTACTTGGTTATTGGCTTCTTTTGAAACACATAAAGGACAGAACTGGATTTCTGCAATTAGGAGCAGTATTTATTTGTCCTCTAGTCAGGTGACAGCTTCGGGGAAATTTTAGAACACCTGTCTGCCTGATCTATTTGGTTGAAATTCATCATAAGTTCAAAAGGTACTGGGGGTCATGATTTATTTAAACAACAAAACCATATGAAGAGAGGACACACCCTTTGAATATAAAAGCTAAAACACTGAAACCCATGCTGGATCAAAATCTTGGCCTTGCTAAAGTCAAAAGTGATTATATTTCAGTCCTGACAGTGTTTCACCTTACATGTTCTATGAGCCAGCCTATGGAATTGTATATCAAAAAGACAGCTGTTTGTTTTGGTAATAAAATAGAAAGGAGATACTAGTAAATCCATCAGCATTCTTCCACTCCCTGA
This sequence comes from Monarcha castaneiventris obscurior, assembly GCA_026261815.1. Lineage (NCBI taxonomy): Eukaryota > Metazoa > Chordata > Aves > Passeriformes > Monarchidae > Monarcha > Monarcha castaneiventris. The sequence goes on from JAMPIT010000467.1 coordinate 9,587,139, forward strand.
TGAATATATTCTCCACAGTCCCAGCCTCTGAAAGGTTAGCTGTCTCCTAAAGGCAGGAGCAATGAAATCACAGCATGCACCTTCCTACCTTTCTGTTTCACCTAAAACTGTTTGATTTGGAGGAAAAGAATCCTAAATTTTCTAAAATCAGCGCTTCATTGTGTATTTGAGCCCCGTGGTTATGAGGTAACTACAACAGGTCTTTGATTCGACCCTAAAGTTTTCAAGTACTGTCCTTTTGGTTATGTGTCAGTATATGTGCATGAGACAATCAAGCCAAAGTCTTTCCATGCTCTAACACCATGCATAAATAATAGTAAAAAATATTAATAACATGTCCCATGCAGATCAGTTTGAAGAATCAGACTAATAGCTGTTTTCTTTTTAGCTTGCTTCAGTTCAATTTGCAAGCCAGAATTACAGAGCTGGACAGAATGCAAAGAGAGACTGCATGAACAGACAGATTGGCTGAAGGTACAGGTTGTTAATCCCCTGGAAATGGCCTGTTATCACAGTTAAATCCTTCTCTTGAGGATAAAACATAGAAAGTGAGAGAAAAAATCCTGTGCTTACATTTTTGTTATTTTTTTTTGTTGTTTAATTGTCATCTTTCAATGCAAGTAATGTTTTCTACCCAAAACCTTTTCAGGAAATAAAAAAGGCTCTTCCCTTCCCCCAGTTCCTTATTATCTGTGTCTTGACCAGAGCTGTTGAAATGGAACAGGTTTTTGAATGAAATGCCTTTAATTTTAATGCGGTTTGTTCAAAGCTTAGAAGTGTTGCTGCTGCTGTACAAGTGGAAGGAGAGCTAAGGAAGATACAATCTAATCAGGAATATTCCCTTTTGTACTTTCCCTGTTGGCACTGTGGTTTTTAGATGAAAGAAGAAATCTTTCTTGCTCTGTTTGGAGCAAGGTGCTTGAAGAGAAGGAGAAATATTCTTCAGATCCCTGTCAAGAGAATAAGAAACATTTTCATCATCTGCAGAATTCTGAGTCCCTCTGAACAGTAAAAGTGAGGGTATGCAGTAACAATATACTATCAAAGCATGTTACAGGTACCTTAGAATTATTAGTACATATATATGAATATAACTACACCTGTAGAAAATACCAGAGGTGCCTATATAGTACAGTAGTTATGCAAAAGCTACTGATGTGTCAGACCGTTCATTAACTGCATACCAAAATATCTATTCTGAATTTAGGATTTCACTACTTACAACCCTCTCCTTAATGTGAAGTGTGGAGGGTCAGCATGCATAAATGGCATCTGTACAGTGACTATGTATAATCAATAGAATCAAGATGATGTTCACAGTGAGTTGGGATCTCAATGTATGAAATACTGAGCCTTGTTGGATTTCTTACAGACATACCTTAGATCACAGTTCAGCAACTGAAATTGTCTTCCACATCCTGACAAGTCCTGGCTCTTATTTACAATCTTTCGTCTACTCAAACATCAACACAGTGTTGTTGTAGTTACTCTAGGAAAGCTGTGTGTAACACTTGGTCATGCTGGGTCACAGAACGTTATTAAACAATCAGAACCAAAATACTGGTATAAGAATATCAACTATGTCTTGTGTTGCTAATGCCTCAGCCCAGAGGCAAACCAGTTAAAATGTCTATTTTAATTAAATCAGATATGTACGTAACATGTTATTACTTTTCTAAGGAGGAATAAATACAGGCACGTTCCTTGGATCTTTGCTGAATCTAGGCCTGATATAGCATTTCTCCTTTTAGGCAGGCATTGGGAACAATATGTTCTTATGATATTAATATAACCCATCTGCCAGTTGCATAAAGGCTGGCAAATTACCTCATCATTTTTCATCCCACATTACCAGAAAAAAAAAGAAACCCACCCATCACATTACTGGAATGCTGCCAAGTTGTGAAGGAAAACTTGATGGGTTCAAAGCAACCCTTGCTATGCTCTGAGCACAGACCTGCACTTCTAACTAATGTAAAAATAACCCCCACATATTAAAAATTCAGGACAAACAAATGTCTTCAGGCATTAATGGTGACAGTCACAACCAGGCTCTTTCTGTGTCTGGCTGTGTTTTTAGAAAATTGAACAGAGACTCCTCTTGACCCTCACAGTGACCTGCAGTTTACATTGTCCAAGGAGTGAGGTATTCCCACAGCTGTGAAAGGCACAGCAAAGCACACCTTCTCCCTAGGCAGGATCTCCTCCACCCCAGGCCACAGGCTGCTTTACCCCACCCAGCTGTCAGGGCCCTACTGGTAGAGCTGTGCTGCTAAATGGTATAAATAAAAAGAAAGCTCTACTTTTCTAATTCTGGGACTAAGAGTGTAAGAAGAGTCTATTCAAATCGATGTGCAGGACAACTGCACCCCTCAGGGCTTAGCAGGCCAGGTGCAGCACTGCACTAATAAGCTGGGTTTAGAGTCAAATAGGTAATTTCATATGACCAGACTTAGGTGCTCTTCTAAGTCTCTAAATCATTCTCCACTTTGACCTTAGTCAGGAAAGCCAGGTTTTAGCCTTTTGATGTCAGGTTTTCTTGGGGAGAACCACCCTATTAATATTCTCCATTGCTGTACCCCAGGGGCAGAGAATGACTCTGTTGTGCTTGCAGTTGTAAACAAATCTGAAATGGTGCCCAAATTTTGTTCTGCTTCAATAAACATGCAGTGGCTGAAGCAATGTTTTGAAATGTGATTCCCCAAAATGGAGTGAAGCTAGCAAGGAAAAGGCTGTTTCATATTATTCCCCATGTGAGCTTACTTATTATACTGCTTGTACTACTTATCAATCTAAATAATCTTGGAAAAGAAATACAGGAATATGAGAAAAATGTACTTTAATTATGTGCATGTATTCTATTCATGAGGAAGATTTTACATACAAACATTAGCTGGTGTCAAACAAACTCATCAATTTACAAGGTGAAAAAAAAAATGAATGTTAGTCTTGGCTGACAACCTGCTGAGTATGAGCTGAAGGTCCTTATGCATTTGTAAGGCTGGACAGGCTGGAGAAGGTTCAGGGAAGGGCCACAAAGATGACCAAGAGACTGGGAAGCTGCCATGCGAGAAAAGGATGAGAGAAATGGGTTTATTCAGCCTTGAGAAAAAATGCTTAAGAAAGACACTATCACCATATTCCACTCCTTAAAGGGTGGCTAGAAAGACGATGTAGACTAATATTTTACAGGGAGTCACACAGTAAAGGTGAGGAGCAAAGGTTACAAATTATTCCTGGGAAGATTCTGATTAGACACAGGAGGAGAATTTTTCACTATGAGAACAGTCAGCCATTGGAATAATCTCCCCAGGGAAGTGGTAGATTCCTTATCATTGGACACTTTAAAGATTCACCTGCACAGGATGCTGAGCCATCTTGTCTAAACCATGCTTTTGCCAAGAAAGGTTGGACCAAATGATCTTTAAGGTCTCCTTTCAACGTGGTATTCTGATTTGCAACGTGGTATATGATTTGCAACTAGACCCACAGATTTTAGCTCAGCTACACACTAAGAAAATATATGCAAATAACACACCTCATCCTGATGAAAAGATACACAAATAAAAATCTTCCAAATGCCATACTGGGTCATTCCAATGCTTAATTTTCCCAATGTAAAAATAATGACTTAAAATTATTAATTTCAGTAGAGCTATAACAAATAATACCAGCTGTGCTTTTGGCTCTTGACTCAGGTTTGCTTTACATTTGCCAGGAGCAGTTCTGTTTATTTGTATCAGCTTCACCACTGCTTTCATTACAAGGGCACGAATCCAGTGCAACAACTCTAGAGACAGGACCTCAATGCAGAAGACTACTTAGAAAAACTGATAATAAACTTCTTTCATAAGACTTACACAAGCCTCCAATAAAACAAGTAGTAACAATGTTTATGTATATTTTTATTAGCTTTTGTTTTATTTTCTTCCAGGAATTGTTTAAAATTTGAATCATAACCATTCATGCCACGGCTCAGAAAGGAATGATACCATGTTGAGTGAGAACTGGCTAAAGGATCATAAACAGGAGGTAAGAATAAATAATCATGCACTAAGATGAGACACTCTATTCAGCAGGAAGAGAGAGACTGGTGTTAGGCCTGCTTTTACTTAACAGCATTAATAACAGTCTTGAAGAAGACACAAACAGGACATTAATTAAAGTCTGTGGCTCCAACTGAACTGAGATGTTTTGAAAACACCATTGAGGAAGGGAAAATTATACAATGGAAAAGAGACAGGTTAGAAAAATGAGCAGGGATCAACACAGGCTTCACCTTGACCAAATGCAGGTAATGAGATGAGGGAAAGCACATTTACACATACATATTCAGTAGAGGGAAATTCCCAAAAAGAAAATCTCAATATAGACACAATAAAGGGAAATAGAAATAAAAATATATTGTAACAAGACAATAAGAAACAAATCAACAGGACATTCTGAAAAAGGAGTGAGGCCCTGACTCAGGAAAAAATCCAGCCTTAGCCACAGCTATCAGTAGAAATAAAAATTCTGGCTTGGATCTGTAGTTTGGCGTGAACATGACAGACCAAAGTAATACACCTGAGAGTGACCCTGGGATAACACTACTTTCAGATGCTAGAGATATACTGAGTAAACAACCAGAAGAGTATTTGTAAGAAAATACAAAATGAGTTCCTCGGTGTCATTTTTAAAAAGAGGCTAAATCATATAGCTGTCAGCACTTACTTTTAATCTCACATCAGAGCGCAACAGGTACAGCACAACTCTTTAGGTAATGTATCACCTTGATTGAGTTATCATGACAATTAATAGTTCCTACTAGTATCTGACAGACATAGCCTCCATCTCAATCACACAGAAACTCCACTAATTCTTCCCTTTTACTGCAAAGACAAAATAGCTACAAAACATGGGAAGATATAGAAACAGAAAAAAGCACACAAGATCTTGTGACAATTAAAAGGAGTTAATTGCAAAGTGCAAAAGACATGTTGTGGTTTAATCCCAGCCAGCAGCCCAGCCCCACGCAGCCACTTGCTCACTCATTGTCAACCAGCACACAACACAAACCCAACATTTACAGAAGGCAAGAAAAAAACAAGAATGAGAGTTGCTTTAGAAGATTAAAAGCACTGAACAAAATCTGAATGATTTAATGTTCTACCATTACATGTGAATGACTTCACTTTCATAAATCACAATTGGCAACAAGTTTGACAACAAAAATCCTATTGTGACTGACCATAAGCAGGCTGGTAAGAGTAGCATGTGAATAGTAGAAAGTAAATATGTATTAGATACCTCTGTTTAGCAGCTAATAGCTCCAAGTGGCATGAAAAGAATTGTGGGAGATTGAATCACATTCTTTCTGTGCCCACCTGTTGTAAATCCGGAATAACTCCATTAAACCTCTGTAGTTAGTGTAGTACAAGTGTGGAATTTGTACAACTCTGCTGTGAATAGTTGAAGTTTTCCAGTTTCTCAAATGAGCACAGAATAAAACTTTATTCATTTAAATTCAAGTCATGATAGATTTACAGCTGGAGGAAATGAAAATTACCTTTGAAAATAACACAAAACAGAAAAAAATTCTAAATGTAGAGCAAAAATAAAAGTAGTTTTGCCCTCCTTGCCAGGAAATAACAACTTGCCTGAGATCTTGTGATAGTGTTTTTGTTCTAGTTTGATGTTTCTGCACTGAGAAGAGAAAAGAAAAAGAAAATACCACTAGCACTGGGTGCAAAGAAGTCCCACTGGTAGCATTGTGCAGAAGTCTGTTTTGTTAAACACACCTACCTTCATGGATCTGAAATCTATTGAGGAATCTCAAACACAGCTAAGCTGAACATTCTTGGAGAGCAGGAGAATATTCTGAGAAATGTTTGCTCTAGAACTGTATTTCTTCATTGGTTTCACTTGTACTAGTCACAGATGGGTCCTTTGTCTGAGCAAATTCTTCTGTTTTTATGTTTTAAGGTCATATGGTTTTACCCATAGAGAAAAGCTGAATGATGGAAATTACTGGATTTTTTTCCTGGTGTTGTGGCATGTGATAATTTTATTTGTTCAATGTCTGACAGAGCACTCCATATCATTGCCCAGCAAAACATTGAGGCACACACTAATTTAAGCCACGGAAACAGGATCTTCTGAGTTGTTAGGCAGAAAAATAGGCCTGTGAAGGATACTACACATAGATTAAAATTTTGGATAAGAATGTCTGAAGAACATCTTTTTATAGGGGAATGCAAGTACAGCTCTCTCAGGAAAAAGGGAAATAGAGGACGGCACAAGCTCTTTTTCATATATGAAGGCAAATAAAACCTGCAAGTGCTTGATCAACCCCTTCCCCTCAATATATTAGAAAGCACCTTCACTATCTTTTTACAGCCACAGATGGGACCAGATAGATTTGGATAATGCATTTGTTGATGACTTTTGCTCTGAGTAATACCAGGTTAAAAGTCTCCTGGGAGCTCAAGTAGTTTTCTGGGTTATTATGGTAGAAGCAAGACAATTTCTTTTGTGTGTTGACCCTGTGGAAGAGGTCTCAATGTTAACCATTTCCCTGCGAAAGGAGATCAAATTCTCATTTAAAACTTTGTCAGCTGGAGGAAGCCCTTCACATAGGTTCTAGTGGGCTGGAACTCAAATCCCTAGGTTTGAAACAAGATACTTTAATCATTCTGTTCCTAACTTCTTGTCTTCCTGGGGCTTTGGAAGAAAAGAGTAAATATAACCTTTTAAGGAGATCATAAAATGCACTAAGGTGTGTAGCTGTTCCAAGATAATTATATGCTCAAGGGGTATAATGAGGGCCATGTTCCTTGAAGAGATAAGAAATGTGGGTACTTCAGCTGAATAAATTCCCTGGAGTATATAATTCTATGCTGAATATATTATAATGTACTCTTTAGTGGACAAACCCAGAAAGGCTAAGTGCTTCTGAGGTAAGTATTGTCCCATCAGACACAGATTGGGCTCTTAATTAGTCAGTTAAATTACTTTTTCTCTCCTTTTCAGTGGCTTCTTTTAGATGTTGTTTCAACTGCAAGCACAATTTTCATTTTGCTAAGGTTAATCATAACCACATAAAACTACAGGAATTCACAGTAGTCTAATGTAACCCCCTAATTACCTGAGCACATTAACAAAAGGAACAAAATGTTACTTTACATTCAACATCACTAAAGTAACAGGAAAAAAAAAAAAAAAAAAAACCACCAAAAAAAAGAGAGGGAAAGCAAAGATAGATAGACATTACCTGTGATGTCAGGGCCATGTACTCGTGGTAATAAAACAAAAAACATCAACAATAGTCTCAAATACCAGATACCATAATTATTCTCTCCAGGTGGGACATCCTGCTTGACAGTTCTTTTAATCCCTTCCTTGATTCCACAATGCTGATTTCACATGTGCTAGTACAATGCATAATATGGCACCAATAATCCTACACCAACAGAAAGCAGCAGTAAAAGCATTCCCATCGCTGCTTCTGTAAAGGCTTTGGAAAAAAAGGCCTCTGAGACCTTCACAGCAGTCTAGGGATTAAGATATTAAATTAGTTTGGATGGTTTATTCATCCCTTCAAACACTCTGACATGCAGGTTTTTAGTCTCAAATTGTTCTTCCAGTCTGATTAACTTTGGCAAGTATTTGACAAAGAGAATCCTATTGATGGGGGCATATGCTTTTTATTCTACATTTTACTAACACAAATATATGCACAGCCCAAATTTACAACGCTACATCAGATTCCCAAGATGCAGAGCAATGTATTATACAAGATACACTTGAAAACAATATTCCCAAATTATACCAGGCTGTATTTTATTTTTTTTTATAATTAGACACAAATCAGTATGTTTTCAAAAAGGACTCCTGAAACAGTCTTCTAAGCTTAGCCACGTCAATAACATGATCTAAGGTGGATGAAGTGCTTAAGTGTAATAACATAAGGCAATCATTTTTCTTTTTTGTTTTTAGACTTTTTAATCTAATTTTATGTTTATTTCTGTACTACATTATATATATATAAGATACCCTTATCAGGAAGTAAAATAAGACCCCTTGATAACTAGGCATGATTTCCTATCAGTCTGAAGAAAGAAAGGATAACATCTGATATGTTTTATTGCCTGAAGTGGCAAGTATTAATTGGATTCATAAGAAGTAATAATTTGTGCCATAAATTTTTAATGCATAATTGGCACATTTGGACATATGAAATGGTGAGATCTCAAATTTTAATTTTGCCTCCCTCTTTTCCAGGAATTCTCTCCAGCCCACTAAGTCATCAATAAATACTCTTGGAGTATACAGATCTGAAGCATTCAGGGAGCACTCAAATTCTTGATTTGGCTTTCTTTTCATCTCTACTGCTTCTCTTTCTGAAAAGGCAGGATTTGTTCCATTCTCAACAGATTGAATTCATAAATAACAGTGGTATCACATTGTTTTATTAAATACGTATAGAAAACTCTATCAGAACCATGCACATATATCCCTTTTCTTGGAAGAAAAGATACATACAACAGAGCAACAGATGTTGAGGTAGCTCCAATGAAGTTGCTCTGATACTTGCCAGGAAAGGTGCCTCCAAATAATTTCTAATCAGTGTCAAGACAAAACTTAGCATTTTATGAAAAGAAAATGCATTTCAATCCACGATGATTTTAAAAATAAGAGATTTCCTATCTGCTTACTGAATAAAGATGACATATTTATACAGAAATAAATTTAATTTTGTCTCTCCTCTTGATCCAAGAATGTAGAAATTGTAATATCTCATAATATGATTAATATTGTTCTTACTGTTTTAATCACAGACGGTTCATCTACTACAATATTGCATTTGTATCTGCAGTTAATTGCCTTCCTTCAGAGAGTGGTCTGAATAATAAGCTGGAGTAATTAAAATAAACTGGCATAATTTCAGAGTGTATTGCTAGTGTACAAAAGTAACCAACAGGCACATATTGGGGAAGTAAACTTCAGTATGACTTATTCACTCACAGATGGCAAAGGCATTTTATGGCATCATAGTTTAATTTCTGTCATAGCAGAGAATTTTGCAAAAATTTGCCTGGCTATGTAGGGTTTGAAGAGTGTGAATGAGGAAGGTGTGTTGTTTAGTATTTGGCTTTATGGATGCTCACAGCAAGCTCTCTTTCCTCAAACACAGGATCATCTGGACATGAACCTATCCAAGAGCTGTGCATCCATGGAAATGGATCTTTTTCTTTAGGCTCTTAGACAGGGCTACAACTTCATGCAGAACTAATACAGATCCATAGTTCCTCAACTAGTTTTGGCATAAATCCAGCACATAAGATCGGCTTTGGGCTTCTGCTTTCTCATTCTCAAGAGAAGAACTGAGGTGAAATTCTTTATATTTAATTTTAACTTCTAAAATGTAAGCGTCTGGTTACCCAGGCTCTCTGTGACCCATGGATCATGGAGTATACAAAGAACATAATGCAAGCTTAACTTAAAATATCAGACAGATGCATGAACCATCTTCAAAAGTTGGCAATATCTTCCCGTTGTCTATGGGGAAGAACCTACAGAAATAGCAGAAGCCCGGGCTTCAGATTTTTACAGGGTTATGAAAAGGAAGTTTCTATATCCAATCACAATATCCGAGGTACATTTTGCTTTACACCTGCCAATTACCATCCTATCTCTATCCACTCATTCCCATTGTTGCTGGGCATCCTTTGTAGAAAGGCTGTGCTCTGAACCAGACACTAGCTCGAGGTCCGCAAAGTTGTTTCACATTTTCCCTTACCTCTACAAAATTTGATTATTTCCTACATCTGCTAAAGTTTTGAAACAATCTATTGAAAATATGATCAGAAGTAGACAGTTATTTTATCAGTCTTTTTGGTATGATCTTTAAACTTTAAAACAACCTCCTTATATCTACCAGTCCCTAGCTTATAAATGGAAGGCACATGTTTTCTCAGCACTGCATCAGAAATGCTTACCTTTCCACACTCTCTATAAAATGGCTTCAGGCTGTGGAAACAAGGTGTGAAACTCTGATTTTTTAAAATGTATTTAAATCTAGTCCATCTTTTCCATCACATCTACCACCCTTCACCTCAGGTCCCAGTTTTAGCAGCAATAATATTGCATGCAACTTATTGACAAAATTACTGAATAACATCAGGTGAACTGCTACTTCCAGCAGTGAGACAATTCAATCAGCCAATTCGTAATTAATTCAACATATGCACTTTTAACATTATATAGTTCTACTTTTTTTTTTCCAGGATATTTTGCAGTACTTAATCAAATGTTTCAGAAAAGTTAAAGAGTAGTTCATCTTTTTGATTACTCCTCAAACTTCTAGAGTCATCAGAGAAAATAAATTGTTTGATACTTATTTTCCACAAAATAACATTGCTATTGATTACATTTCTTGGCCTTAATTATTTTTTAATTGAATACTGCATTAGTTTTCCATTTTTTTACTTTACTTAGGACTGCCGGTAGACTAACAGTCCACAGTTACTCACATCAGCTACATTCCCTTCCAGGCTTTTCACTTTTCTTCAGGGACCAAAGTTAATGGCTAGATAAGGATATTTTCAACAAAACTCTCTGGAATTCCCAAGGGAATTAATCTGAGCTTTATCTTGGAAAATATACTTTCCTTGTAGAGAAAATTTGCTTTATTTTAAAGATTTTAATTGCTAGTGGACTGGGAGTTTCATTATTTTCACTTGTTAGAACTATCTTGTCCTTCTTCCCAGATACTAACAACAAATATTTATTGAACACTTTTCCTTTAATGTGTTAATAACCACTACTTCATTAGTTACAGGTGTAAATGTCTTTCTCAAGATTTAATATTTTTCCCCCAATACGCTAAAAAAATCCCCTTTCTGTGTGTCTACTTGACCCACCTCAGAACTATTCACCTGGTATCTTTATCTTCCCTTATTAAAGCCTTTAATTGCACTGCCAGTTCAAGTAGATAATTTCCTCTTCTTTACCCTCTCTGAACCACATTAAAGTTTTCTTTTACATCATTAGCCGAGGCTCCTTTCTGAGGTTATGGGTCACTGAAACATGCCTCAGTTTTCATCTTCCTAATATTTGATTTGGGATACAAAATTAATATGAAATTAAAAGACAATGTTTTGATTTAAAATTATCACATTTGTACAGTAATTACAGGAATAAAATCAGCCATGGTCCCAACGGGCAGTGAAGAGGACATTAGAACTCTGTGGATGCTGCTCTTGGCCTCAGTGTGGAGAACACTGGACACCAGTTGGAACTTATAAGGCTGGAAAATGGATGAAACTCCCTTAGCTCTGCCAGCTCCTTACTAAAAAAATAAGCCTGATTCAAGACAGGATGAAAACCTGAGCACAGTAACTAAATTAAGAGGAAAATTTTTAATTAGTATCAGATTTTCTTCCTGAATGTGACAGATGTCAAATTTTCATGTCGTATTCCCTACAATCTTGCTGTTATATTTCCAATCTGTAAAGCTCACAGTCGATCTCTAAATTTTCATGAGTTTCTTGCTCAGATGTTTTTTTTAATCTTCCTGTCTTCTCCTCGTGTATCACATTGGGCAAGACTTGTACCTTATAATTCCAAGAAACCTTCAGTTGTCTGCAGAAGCCAAATTTGTTGCTTTAGTTGTTTTGCCAGATAGCTTCAAACAGTTTCTGTGTATAATCCCATAAATTTCTGTGTAATTTAAATGAGTTTATTTCTCTCTGCCTGGAATGGATTTCTGCTTCAAGATGCTCCTTCAGCTGCTCATAGTTCCTCTCCCACATTCCAAACATTGCTTTAATCTCTTGTTATTGTCTACATAAACTCTTTGCATTTGTTTTGAGATGCATCAAAATAAAGCTTTCATATGAGCTTTTAATTCCTTTTCATATTGGTCTTTAACCTGTCATTCATAGGTGGCAAATTGCCAGAGAGCTACAACTGAAGCCAACAGCAAGGGCACGATCCAACACCATCTCTCTGTGTTATTTGTTCAGCATTGTTGAAAGCTGGGATCACTGCTTAAAGAAAGCTTCCAGGAAACTCTTGATTCGTATTTACCAATTCTACTTTCTGTCAGTTATTTGAGCTATATTATCCATCTCTTTATGTTTGTCTCTTGGAATTTTTTTCTTCAGCTGCAGTAGATATGAAGGTTTTGCTTTTCGCATAGCTCATGAAGCAATGTTGTTTTCATTGTGTTTTAGGCTAATGTATCCTGATCTGTTTTCTCCCTGGTGCTGATCTGTTTATCTATATCCATAAGAAACCCTGTCACTGCAGGTTGGAACTACCATTTATATCATGTGGACGTCTGTAAAATGCTCCTGATGATTCAGATTTGCCCAAATCCATACAAAGAAATAAAGGAAAACAACCCAAGGAACAACAATATATTGAGAGGCCACATCTTTTGGAAAATTATTCTGAAGTTACAACAGACAGATACCTTCAAAAGAAAAATACGAAACAAACCTGCTTCGTTCTAAATTTTATGTTAAATACAAATGAAATAAAATATTTGTGGGATTACATAACTCTTTGTCTTCAGGTAGCAAACTTGAAAGGAAAAGAAAAGTGGACACATGAGATGTTCCTAAATAAATTTCATCTTTGGAAAATCTAAACTACTAAAGTGTTCATTGTTCTTGCAAATGACCTGACCTGTCTTTTCCATTTCAAAGACAATTGGCTCTGTCCACTAAAGTCAGACTTTGTTTCAATCCAGAAGTTGAAAATACAGAATTATTTGCTAACATTAATGTTCACTCTGCCTGCTAATGAATTAGCAAGAAACAAAAATCTTGAATCTTCATTTTTTTCTCCAACTTTGCAATGCAGTCGAATGATATATGCAATAGTGCAACACTGAATTAATCCTGATAGAGCAAGGCAAAAAGGAAAACACTCAGCTTCTGAGGGTTTTGTTATTCTTACTAAAGTTATTATTCAACTTAATTTTGAATAAATATAAACAAATTTGAAAATACTTATTCAGGAAGCAGGCATATATCTACTGCAAGAGTTGCAGATGCTCGGTGGAATTAATGCTTTCCTGAGGATCTGAAATTGGTTTGCAGTTCTGGTTTGAGCCAGGTTTCCAGGGCTTCCTAAACCCTGAATTCATATGCAAGAACCCAGAAACCTCTGTCTGTCTGCTTGCTCCAAGATGGACTCTTGGAGCAAACTCTGCATTCTCAGATTTTCAGGAGATGCTCAGGAAGCTTGCCTCAGGAGTGGCAAGACACCTGGAAGGCAAGGATGACTCAACAAATTCTTGCATTTTTACTTTTGCTAGAAAACATCTCATTAACTGCTCTGGTGGATGAGATTAATAATTTAAGCTTCAATTTAGGTTCGCTTCAGTCTTAAGGAAAAAAATATTTGGTTTAAAAATATGATTGCCGATAAATATATATGCAATGTACAAAATGTGCAGATGAGAATTACTCAAAAATAGCATGAAAATCTGTGGGAAATGTCAGCAGGAACAATTTTTTAAACCATTTTTAATCTTTCTGCACACCCACACAAAAAAGCAACCAGAAAATATAATACATGTAGAGATAATTCATTGAATTAAATCAGGAAATACAAAGCAGAACCAAACTTTTCTATGGAGAATGGACTCTATAAATATGCATTTTTAAATTAAAAAGAAAAGTTCACTCCAGAACTTCTACAAGCTCTAACTCTGGTGATCTTCATCTTTTACTTTTGAAATTATTACCCACTATGAAATAGGTTCTCAGCAGTGTTGAAGAAAGACACCTGTGAGTCATTTCTCCATTCCCATGATACAGCGTTTATAAAGTGAAACGTGGTAGACATTCTCAGAAGAACCACTGAGTTGTAGAAGGGACCATCTGACTTACAGTGTCCACTGGCTCCACTTCATTTGCAGCCTCAAAGAACAGGGAGGTCCAATGCAGATGCAGCAATTCTGGCTTATCCCTTCATTAGTGTTTTCGAGAAAGCTTTGAATGCTGCTGAGTGATTGGGCAGGATCACAGCAGCACTTCTTCCTCTTTGGCTGACAAATCCAAGCATCCTTGTGTTGCCAAGAGATCTATCACTGCAGCAAATATCTTATCTCAGGGACAGCAGTCGGCAAAGAAAAATAATTCATGGGCTTTCCTCTCCAAGTCAGGTCTTCTGACCCAAGAGAGAGAAGGTTCCAAAGAAGAACTGTGCATTTGCAAGCTCCACAGCTTTCACAGTGACTTTTGAAAGCCTCATGTGTATTTTTTATTTTAGCTGGAGCAAGGGTAGTATTCAAGTTCAGAATATCATCTAGTGGACAGGACAGTTTCCTCTCTGGCCATTTTCTGCCTCCAGAGCATATGAATATACCAAAGTTCAGTAGTGAAGTGTCTAATGCTGCCTTCCTGCCAGAGGAGTGCAGAACTTGAAGCACAGTGGCCTAAGAGCAGAGACTTGAAGAATAACCTTGTGGATGGTGGGTGAAGCCAGTCTTGAAAGTAATTCCATTTTCAGACTTACACAGCATGAAGAAGGAAAAGAGTCAGTGGTAGAGTCCTGGATCTGCACCCCAACATAGCTGGTTGTAGAGAATCAGATATGATCTAAATGGGGCAGACTGGGAAAATGTTGGCATGTTTCTAAACTGCCTTTGTATTACTCTAAGAGAAGGATAGGAAATGGGAACATTTTATGCATGATCCCTTGCTCAGGGCTGTGCCTCAGGTTGCAATCTAGCTCCTAGAGCAGCAGATAAAAATGTAGAGATGACTCCTGCCACGATAATGACATAGCTCCAGTGTCACATCTTTCAACAAGTAATACAGAGGAACTGGGAACCTTAAGGTGCAATAGTGTGTCATTGCTTCTTTGGAAGAGAGGAGGGAGATAAATGAGGGGAAAATTGTATTTCAGACATACAGTATGTGCACAAAGGCTACTGGGTCCTGCAGGGAATCCTAAAAACAATTTTCTTCTGCCTGAAAAGCTCAGGGGTCTGGTTAGACCTCAATGACATTTTCATTTTCCTGGTGGGAAAATAAAATGTCTCCAGCAGCATAAACTCACACTCTTAATAAGTAACAGGCTTTTTAAAGCACAATGTTATATGATGACATTTTATGCAGAGATGTAACTCATAAACCCAGAGAGCAAAGGATAAAGAAAATGACAAGCTAGATACAGCACACATTAATATATGGCAACCGTAAAAATCACAAAGGATGGATTGGCCCCTTACACACAGAGGTAAACATGGAAAAAATCTGTTACAACCAATAGGGATATGCCAACTTGGTGCTCATGGGAAATGAAATCTGAATCAAGTACCAATAGCTCAAAACTTACTTGTCCATAAACACTATGGTTTCATACAAAAGCAAGGGACTATCAAAGCCTGAACAGCTGTAAATATGTTATTCAGCTGCTGTGATCAATGCAGTCATTATCAACTTAAGCAGTTCTTGCTCTCAATGTAAAATTCATTTCTCCTTGCAACATATCTATCAGCTGAAGATCTAAAAGAGAGCTGGGTAAGGGCCGGTAGCAAGCATTCAAAGAAATCAAACAGAAAAGTCACTGTAAACCTTTTAAATAAGGGAGCACTAGACTGCAACCTGTCTCTTCAGACGAATATAACTATGTGTAAAGACCTGCGTGTTTATGAAGACCTCAGCTGTGAGGTGAATAGATACTTATGTATCATCCCCTTGTACTGCTTTGAATTGCAAGATTCTAGTTCAGTTTGGGCACTGGGTATTTTCAAATAGCTAAAGCCCTAATGCAGATATAGAGGTGTGTCTGTTTATATTTATAATGTGCATCATACACATATGTACATTTCAAACAAAATAATTCTCTAAGTAAACTCATTTAATTTTATATCTAGCAGTGAAGGTCATCTCAACACACTCCACCCTGCTTAAAGCACGGCCAGTTTTGTAATGTCCTATGTGATGTATTCATTGAATCTTTGATCTCTCTCTCTCTCTAAATATACAATTTCATATATGCATATTTGTATGCATGTAATACAAACAAAATGTACTGCATTTAAAGGACAGGTCTGAATCTTGAGAAAGTAGCACTGAGACAGAGGAATAAAATGCATATCAGGTCTCTGGAAAGGCTCTGGAGGAAGAGCCCCATACCAGCACAGCAATAATGGGACACTGCTTCCATTCATGGGTGAGTAGTAGACAGAAACTCACCTATTACAATATCCCAATACCTCTTCCTTGATGTTTTCACAATTACAATTAAATATATACCTTGGAAGAGATGCTGACTGTTTGTTTTTTTTTTTTTTTAATGGGATGACTACAGAAATCTGTTCAGAAGCTTAGAAGACTAGAAATAGAGAAAGTAAAGCAAGACCTCAAGTGAAAATTTCTTTTGCACCATAGTATCTTTTCTGATCCATAGTTCCTCACCTTGCTCAAGTTTCTTCTCCTCATCTACTTTCCTCCTTTCTTTGTGTGTTTAGTAACAACTTTTTAAAGGCTTTTGCAGAAGGCTGTACTTTTATTTCTTTTTGTGCATAGTCATGATTCCAAGGACATTTTTCATAAGAGCATTTGACACCCATCCTGTGCTGCCTTCTGTCCAACTTCATGCACATCTCTTCTCACCCCTGCACCACCCATTCTTTATACTGTTGTATATATTAAATAGATGTTTTTGGATGCTGGCAAGGAACAAGTCCCAAATGCTTATCCACATTAAAAATACTCATAAAATACTTTTTTTTTAAAGTTTTAGTTTTATGCTGGATCAATTCCCTGATTCACTTCTCTGCCCAGTCCCAAACAAAGCTGCTGTGGCACAACTAATGAGGATGTGTGGGAACAGGAAAACAGAGTAGCTGAGGACAGAAATCACTGCCATTAGTGCTACTTTCCAGGGACATATCCATAAACCCATGCCTGGGAGACAGCCCCTTCCTTTCCCTGTTTCTGAAGATTGGTTTGATCCAGAACTGAATGATTAGGAATAGACCTGTAAAGTTTACAACATATCAGAAATTGAGGATATGAATGTGGTTGCAACAGAAATAAATCAATTGACAGTGTAATGGAGAGAACCCACTCATCATCCATGGAAGGCAGGTGATCCACAGAGCAGGCAGAGCAGGAATCTTACTCTGAAGGATTTATAGTGACTGCTAGACTTTGGCCTGAAGAGGGTAGAACTAGCACAGGCATTAAAGGGGTTTTTTTTTTAATACCATTATTTGTTCTTGTCGCCCAAGGACATCAAGAAAAAGATTGGTAGATAATCAGGAGAGGTTTTTGACAGACAAAAAGATAGATGATGGTTTGAGAGGCCTAATATGGATATTCATTGGAATAAACTTAAAATAAACCATAAGAGAAGAATAGTTGACATGAATTCAGACATCCTGAAATAGCCACATATTCTCACTGTATGAACATGTCAACTTTTGATTCACTTCACATATAATTAACATGCATTTTAAATAGTGTGCAACTTTTTTTGAGGGGTAAAATGAAAGATACTCTCAATTTCCTTATTAAGTCACTGCAAATTCCTCTGCACTAAATGGTAATACATGCAGTGTTTCCAATACCAGAAGGCTCAAAGTGCGTGCAAGGAAAGTGATGGGAAAATATACACTGAGTGTTTTGAAAAATGACTCATAAATAAATTATTCTGATTGAATTGTTGTGACTTGAATGTTTAATCCTCCAATCTATTTTCATTTGTGAAAAATTATTGAGCAAGCCACAGATGATAATATCAAGGTTTGAGTCTAGAGATGCTAAGATTTTCTCAGCTCATTCAAACTGTTAAAATGGTAATTATTTGTTGCAGATTTGGCTGAATTAGTTGTCTTTCTTACAACTATAGGAGTCATACATTTCTCATGCTGGTATGGCAGTGGTACAAATGCAAAGATTGTAAGGGAATGATTTCTGCTGTGTTGTTGTAAGAAAGACCCCACTTCATCTCAGAGCTTGCTCACAAATGTTCAAGTTTTTACAACTATTTTCTACAAAAAAAGAAGAAAAAACAAATTAATACACCAGAAGAATAGTGGCTTGTTTTGACCCTTTTAATAACAACAAATGTATTTTGCTGTGTTGCCTACAAAACTGCAACATAGCAATAAAACCTTGTTTATTTACAGCAAATCATCATAAACATGCCTTCCATTCTTTTGAGGATGTAGCTGGTGCAATTGTATACAGTGAAATTACACGCCTTTGGCTGAAAAAGCCTCTGAAGTCCTGTAAGTTATAGATGTAAGGCACTGCAGTTATTTTATTTAGTTTCAATATTGGATTAGTGTATAAACCAAAGGGCCAGGTTTCTAGCCATAGCCAGACTTTCTATGCGTATGACCTGAAGTTTGGTTGGCCCACGCAAAACATAAAACACCAAAAGCAGTTTGCACATGTTATGTATAATATGTGCATGCACATGTGATACACAAGGGGAAAATGGAAATCTGTTTGCAGAAAACTAAATAAATTAGTTTAACAGTGCATCCAAACTTTTGAAACTTATCTTATTTCTAAATTTCAAGCAAAATATTATATAGCCTTAGTCCCACTGGATTTCAATTAACAGAGCCATTACAATGCTCAGCTGAAAAAGCTTCAGAATAAAGTTCTTATCTGGTAGCACATTCTTTAACAAGAAGCTCCTCACACACTAAACAGGCTATGGAAAAAAAATTACTTTTCAGTTATACTAATCAGTTCTACCACATTTTTAAGACCGTGGTGATCTGACACCAGCATGCACTTCTTAAGAGAATTGTATTCTCTCCTGCTGCCCAGACCTCTGAGTCCTTAAATAACAGAAGAAATAGCAATCTCTCCTATAAACCACAGGCAGGAGTCCCGGGAATACATTAGAAGGTGGGCATATTAAAACATGTGAACAATTTATAAAGACAGTATTAGGTGGACAGGGGAATTAAGAAGTACAAGCAAAGAAGAAATGGTGTTTTAAAAATGGGATTTGAAATATACTGATATTAAATGAAGTGGAGAAATGATGCTTGAAGCACTATATTTTTTGAAATCTACTGAACATTCCAGTGGAAGTGTTGTGAAAATATGTGCACATGGATGCTCACATACACACTTCAGGTATGTGCACAAATACACAGCATATGTACAAATAGCTCACAAATCTAAATACACCTGCACACAGAAAGTGAAAGCAAACTGAAACCTCATCACCAAGTCATAAAATGTCAGAGATATTACATAAACTTAATGGTCCATGTTCTGAAGCCTTCACTCTGGAAAAGGTGTTTTAACTAAATAAGAATATCAGGGTTTCATGCCACTGCCTCATAGTGATACTGGCAAAATAATTTGAAAATCTTGATAGAAGGGCATAGAGAAGGTTAGAGTGTCTTTTGAAAGCACTTCTCTTACATTTATGGATAGGAAAACATAATGACTCCAAATCTTCAGTATGTTCATCTTTTGAATAACTTCTGACAAAAAGGAATGTAGGTTCACCACATACAAATAAAAGAAACAGCAGAAGCCACTGTGAGGTCTGAATTGATTACTTGAGTCAAGTTTCAGGTCACCTGCAAGGCACCAAAGCCTGAAATCAGTATTTCCTAATCAAATGAATTCAGCTGAGCTTCTGGCTTTAAAGTTTGCTTTCCCACCACATTCCTTCCTTTTTCAAACTTAAAGTCATGCTCAATCATTCAAGCTAAGGAATTCTGCCTGCAGTAATTTTGGGTGAAAAATCCTGTAACACCTTTCTGACATCCAGAGCATAGGCCAGCTCCTCTAGTTGTCCCTAACCACAGACAGCCCCAGAAGGACGACCAACACAACTACAAATAAGTTCCTAGAAGGACTTTTTTATACTACACGTCGCAGCAGAGCCCGGACACATCCTAATGTGCTCAAGGAAGGAGTAAGTGAAGACAAGTGGCCTTGGCAGGGACTGGGAAGTATAGCAGAAAAGAGACTGCAACTTGAGTGATTTTTTTATTGCAGCCCGGTCAGCTGCAAGCAGTGCACCACTCCCAGCTATTCCAGATGCTGGATACCACCTTTGTAACCCAGGACAGTGAAGGGACACAATATTCCACCCAAATATCTATTTTGGCATGAAAAGTCTAAATCCGGATCACCTTTCTCCGCTTTTTATTTACATTTCACATTGAGCACATTCTTTTTCTCCCCTATTTTCACCCCTGTTCCACTCCTTTTTTTTTTTTTTTTTTTTGCTAACACAGGCAGGACAAACCAGAAAATTAAAGCTTTGTTATGACTCTAAGTCACAACTGGATGTACGGATTTGTGGGACTCAGTGGGCAGATGGTGCTGCTTCTTCATCAGGACATCTCACAGTGCTACTGTAGCACAATAGGAGGCTCATACTAAAAACTCTCATTGGTTTAATGAGCTAGATGAAACACAGTGATCACTTTTACCATGTAGCTGTTTGGTGCTCCACAGAATATGGCTGTAAAATCCTACATTGCTTAGATAGCTGGCTCTCAGTTTTGACCTTCAGAGGTGAGTTTATAGAAAACTGTATAAATATTAAAATTAGAGGTGAGGCTGAACTGCAAAGTTCATACCCAGATCTCATATCAAACTAGCCCAACACTTCAGTGCATTGGGAATGACTGATTTGGTTTGGGACCATCTCTAATTAAAAAAAATATATGTATCTAATAATCTCACATCATTCCCACTGCTATTTTTGCTATGTACCTTGCCCTAGGTCTCTCTCACTTATTTCAGAAGCCTGAGTCATACATTTGGGCTTTGGAGAATTGAGAGTTACAGCACGGGTAGCTCTGGCTCATAATGAATACGTAGTGTCCTTAGGAGAGCCCATGCACAAGCAAAGAGCGAGAGAGAAGAAATATACAGCTGCAGTGAGAATCTACTCAAAAGCTGGCAAACAGAAAATACAACTAAAGAGATCACCTCTCTGTAGCTAGGATGCAGAGGAAATTCAACCAAGCTGTGTGCATGGATAAGCAGGGGAAAAAACTTCAGCTGGAAAGAGGCATCAGAGAGGCATGAACAAGGTGGCTAATTGGTTCAAGAAGGCAGGAGAGAGGGTTATCCATTTCTACCTGTGTGAATTTGCAGGAGGCCCAGCTCTTTGAATCTGAGTGCTTCTCTCCACCCTTTGAATCAAGAAAACTACTTCCCTCACCACAGTCCCCAGGAGCAGGGCTTTGATTTCTTATGGGTCTTCGATAACTCTGGGCAAACCAAATACAATTCTGGAACACAAGTCCACAGTTATGATCCAAAGTGACAGCACTAAGTAACACCATTTTAGTGGGTGGAATAACAGCTAGGAAGCTAAACCACTACATAATGTAAAATTCTATGGTCATGAAATCAATTGAGTTCCTTAGAAACATCTCATCTCACCAATCCTTGCTGATGATAAATTATGTCCTGCCTGTCAATAGCCAGACACCAAGATGGGCAACAGAATCCACGACAGTAATTTGTCTTATCACTTGACAGCTCATCCAGATCTGAAGAAACAATTCGTAAGAGTGGATTTTCACAAACTTATGGAAAGCTTCAGTTAGGAGTTTCATCTCTAGACATCATGGCTATTTCTTTTATTTTCTACTCTACAGACAAAGGTTACGTTTATATCCGATGAGACAGAATACCAGAATCAGTCTAACCTAAAATTATAAGATTCATAGCTAGTGTTAACCACAGGCCAGACCTCTCCAAGCAAAAAAGCTCAATTTATTTAACAGAACAGAAACCAGTTCAGGATCTTTCCTGGCAATTACCTGAAAATCTGCAAATACCACTAAAAATATTCTCAGAAAGGATGTTTTGAAGTCTTCAGGAAAAGACAGTTTATGTTTAAGGAGAGGGAATTGGTCAGGAAATTGGTTTATTTTTCCTACAATGTTGAGTTATTTTGTTTGTATTTCCCACAGTACACTGACTGTGTGTGTGTTTGTAAAATATCCCAAAAGAATTTTATTTTTATAAAAGAAAACCAAAACTTCCTAAATGAATTTTATGCATTCTGAAAACACAAAACACTTTTTAAAAAACTGCTTCCCCTTAAAAAATTGATAAGAATTTTTCAAACCAATCCTACTACTATGGAAAGAGAGCCAGTAGTTGGTAGGCAGCCTCTTGGAGGCTTTTTTTTTTCTTATATGAAGTTCAGTGTGCAAATGATCAAAAAGAATTGTAGGAGGGAGACAATTCAAGATTAGCTTACTGTAACACAAATTGATGGTAGATGAAAGGAGGAGAATGTATGGTATAAGTAATAGGGGCCATAAAAAGAACAAAAAAAAATAATAAATAAAGACACTGAATTTCAGCAGAGATAATTTGTGTAGACATGCAAGAAGTGTTCACTGAAATCAATGGAATGAGGCAACAGAGGTAAAGGACACAGAGGAGAAATGGAAAGTGTTCCTAGGTAAATTAATGTACACCCAAAGGGCTGTGAGCTACCCAGCAATAAATATGTTTGGGAGGTGGGGAAAGAAGCAAATGGATGACCTATGTAGTGAAAAGAGTAATCAAATGGAAAGAAAATGCACATGCAAGGAGTAAAATAACAGATCTAGAGGAAGGAAATGATGATTACAAATGTTAGGGACTTTTACTTACTAAGATTATTAAAAGATGAAACAACTGCCTGGATGAATGAGGGGGAAGGGAAAAACTCCAATTTTCACATTGATAGTTCCTCTTCAATCTTCATTAGATGAAAAAGATAAACTAAATAAATTAAATAAAATAAACCAAAAAAATCAAAATTGTTATGTGGTCAAAAATCTCCAAAGTGTCAAATAAGAATAAGCAGAATCTAAGTTAGTTTGCAGAGACTGATAGCGTGCCTTGAAGAAAAAAAAAGGTCCTATTCAGTTAAATGGAGAGTTCCAGAAATGTTATTATCTACTAATCCTTCCTTCAGCAAAGCAGGGATGAAAGGAGAGATTGAAGCATATAATATAAAATAATGTCTTCCTGTGTTTCTCAAAAGTGAGACTAGGAAGAAGAGTATGATGTGCTAAGAGTACAAGTGACCTGTAAAGAAAGGTGTAAATTCTTGTAAGAAACCACACCACAGCTAGAGCAAAAGTGACTTAGGTTTTATCCTAAGCAGGATGTTTAATTTCCACAAAGTGCTGTGCATCCAGCTTCTATATCACATAAAAGAGCACCTAGTCATACCTTATTGCCCCACTGCAGGACTTGCTCTGTAGCTCCAATTATGCCATAAACTGTCTTTTATATGGAAATTAGTTTTGCCTCCTATGACGCTAAGAAGTACAATGTTTAAATTATTTAATTCATGTTTTTTGGAGGAATTTAATGTTTTGCTGAAGAGTTCCCTAGAACATCATAATTGTACAAAGAGATCAATCACTCATTCTTTGCGAGCTCAGGTTATACTTCAGGGAGGGGGGATAAGGAGAGAAGAAAATAAAAGACAAAATCAACATCCACTGATTCAATGTCTGCAAAAAATATTGATCAGTTGGGTCATTCTCTAAGCTCATTTCATTCTCTGTGTGAAAGGAAACAGCAGTCTTCTAGGAATAAAAGATACTCTTAAGGCAGCATCTTAATGCGTTTCCACAAAGGGGCATGCTTTAAATCCTCAAGAAGCACTTAAAGTACTCATTTTTTAAGACACCATTTTAACACAGCTTCGGAATAAGCACATAATTATTGCTTTATGCTGCAGTACCAGATAGAAGCAAGAAATAATGGTCAGCTGGGCTAGGTGCTGAGCTAATAATAAGCCATAGCCTAACTTCCTACTGAGGGGCTGCCAGCGTAAATAGCCAAAACAGACTAAAAAGACAGGATATATCTGGGAAACCATTTCACAGACATGGAGCAGACCCACTGAGAGGCTGAATGACCTGTCTAGGGTAACACTAGGGGCTTGATTCCAGCCAGGAATACAATGCAGATTTCCCAAGTCAATGACTAACCCAGAAAATATCCTTCCTTTCCACTGCAGCTATGCTTGCATTCCCAGTAACACGCCAGGAAAGCCAGAGTTTTAGATGCAAGCTTTTCCTTTTTTTAGGAGTCAAGTTAGAATTATAAATACCAGGCTGGGCTATAAAATTCCTGTCTCTAATGTTTCTCCAAAAAACTAGAGACATCTTCAGTCCAACTGTGACGTGTCATTTTGTCAGATGGTGTCACTTGGCACTCTGGAGTAGGCAGAGGCTGCGTGACTCAGCACTGCAGCACGGAAGAGCACCTGGCAGTGCATGAAAAGAGGGAGGAATCTGGAGAAAAGGAGATACTTCACTTTAAAAGGTACTTAATACAAGCTTTTGCCTCTGGAACAACACATCACATCTCTTTCCACAAAAGCCATCTGCCTCCCTCCATCCCTAGGAAAGCACCCTTCTGCACAGCTGGAGCGCTAATTAGAGCAGTGCTTTCAGGTCCCAACTAACCAGGAGTTGTGGCTGTGCCCCAGGAATGAAACATAATCAAGAGCTAACCAATGCTTTTGAAATGTAGGAGTCTAAATTAACAATAGTGAGTCATGAAGCATGAGAAGGAAGGGTCAGGAATTAGCTCTGGGTCGTCTGGTGGCTTTCAGAGGAAAAGTCTCCTGGCCTTCAGGAAATTCCTGACCTGCTTGATCATTTGGCCTGGGAGCATGAAGGGAGAAATGGAACAGTGAAATCTCTCTATTTCCAGTGTTGCCTCCCAGAGCTTTTAGCAGCACCATGGTATAAAAAAAGTGCTGAGCCAGAACATGAGCTCCATGGTCATAGTGTGCACCTTTCAGTGGAAAGACAGGAAGCAACATCTGCTAATACTGTGTGGGATGAAACCCTCCTGACAGTTCTGGGCTCTTGGCTCTCCCTATCAAAATCAGAGCAGTGTCCAAAATAAGCTCCAAAGCACCAAGTTCAGGGAAGGATATCCACTTAGCCGAAGAGGAGAGGAAATGGGAGGATGCAGAACAAATATGAAATTTCCCTTCCCTCTCAAGCTCTTCTCTTGCTGATGCTCTCTGCAGCTATTTGTAGGGACAGGATCTTGGATCCAATCTTGTTTTCACATCCATCTTAGGCAAGATCACAGCTCCTTCCTTTGCTTAGAGAAACAATTCTTTAAAATCACAGCTAAAGAGAAAAGTCATTATGTGATCTGTCCATCAGTATAACTCATTCAGGAAGAAACTGCAGCTTTTCACATTTCAGCTGCTGTTTGATACTTTGATGCCCTATGACTCAAGTTGGTGCATCAAAATATTATGAAATAACATATTTTGGATGGATTTCTTGGCTATTCAGACCACCCAAAACTACAAATCTGGAGCTCTGATTGAAAGAGAGGAACACTATCACTCAGGTTCTGCCAGGGAGAGGGAGCTGTGGGTGTCTACCTATTGTGCAGTTCAGTGTTGCAATTACAGGACACTTAAGGTTTCCCCATTCAGTCTGCAGCAGTAGCCATGAGAGTGCAGCAGAGGGGTGTAGGGAGGCAGCAAGCCAAGAAAGCACCCAGAATCCCAGTGCTGACTTTCAGACTCTGGGCACTTCTTTCATTTTTTTCCTACCTACACTCACTAAATTAGATCTAAAGCAAATATAACTACCTGAGCTGCAAACATACCTTGGGAATGTGGAATGAGCATACCCTTAGGCAGGGGAATGTTGGGAATGAGAACAACCTTTGGTAGCAATGTTCGCTTCTAAAAATAGGTGCGTAACAGCTGACAATAAGCATTTTTGCAAAGTATTGCTTTCAGATCCTATATTGGAACAGCTGGATTCTCAATCATTTTGTTTCTAGAGACAGTCTTTGTATTTCCAGGAACACCTAGCCCAAAACTCATCAGCTACTAGAATACTGACTGTTAAAGATTTTATTGTTTGAACAAAATGTTTAGAAATTCATTCATTTAAAAATAACTGTATCCCTCCAAACAGAGATAGGTGAGTTTCACTCTGAATGTTCTCATAAAAATGTCGTCAGATTAAACCCAAGAAATACTGGAAATTGGGTATTTTTTCACTTGCTTGTTCCCTTCTGAGATTTTCAGTGTTTTCTGGTTTTGGTTTTTTTGGTTTGTTTTTTCTTTTTTTTTTTTTTTTTTTTTTTGTTTTGTTTTGTTTTTTTATTTCTTCCTGAACCACTTGGAAATACAGAAAAAGAAAGAAAATATCATAAGTTTTCCAGCTATGAATAACAATGCATTTCAGGCCTGGGGTGAAAATTTAGGTCAGTTCTAATTTCATCTGAACCAGTCTATCCACTGCTATCAGCAACCCAGGGCAGGAATGCTGCAATTGCCAGAATACATAGGAAAGGGAAATGGCTATCATTACGAATAAGGATTGTATTGCAGAATGCCTGGATTTATAGCAGAGAGTGGCAGTGCTTCTCTGTAGATGTGCTGGCATGGTTGCACTTCTGATTGGTAAGAGAATTATATCTGTAGTCCTTGTTTTCTTGGAGCTGGATTGTGGGTTTCTTACTATTTCTCCTGGCTTGTTTGACTCCCAGACCACAACTCAGATTGCAGTGATGATTAGAAATATCCACTTACATGAGAGCTGAAGTACTACAGACAAAACTAAAATGTGTTACAAAACAAAGAAAATATAATTCTTATTACTGCTGTGTGTTATCTTATTCAGTTCCTTTATCTTTTTATTTTGGTATTATAATGAATATTAATAAAGTTAAAGCAAGGGAAAAAATTGTAAATTACATAAAATAAAATATAAAATTCTTGCTTACATATAAACAACCAAAGGCACACAGTTATTTCTGTGGCATTCCTACATATGGTATTTCAGAGGTTCTATCTTTATACACTCAGAAAAAGAAGGAAATTAATTTTTGTAGCTAGCCTTTTTCAATCTGTGGTGTTAACTAAGATACTTTATTTAGATTTTTCTACAATCTTTCTCTCATTGTTCACACCCCAAATCTGCATGTAGCAATGCTAAGCAGAGATTTTTGATTCTGGCCTCAGAGCAAAGCCCCAGCACAGCTCGTGCACTAAGCTTTTGTTTCTGTGCAGAGGCTGATGCTGGGGCAAGGCTGAGGGATCTCTCCCATAGGCAAAGAAGTTCTATTCAGAACATGGCTGACACAGCAGAAGAGGAAGTATTTCATCAACACAGACTGTGTGAAGCATGCCCTCCATTGTGGAACAGGTTTTGGTCTGCAGGGCTGACAGCTAAGACGTTTTGTGTAAACAAAATCCTATAAAATCCTTCTATCCATGCAGTGGTGAAAATGCAGTAACCTGTGATAGCCCTCCATCCTAACACTCTGCCAGACATCAGGCATATGTTCCAGCACTCACTTAATGTCTACAGAAAAGAGCTCCAGCCTGGATCCCTGGATTTCAAGCACTGTGCATGTATATACATGATTAATCTTGTTTGTCATTGATCTTATTAAGGCATAACTTTTCTTTGAGCAAAACAAAGAGTCATTGTCCTTGCAAAAAATTGCAGTATTGACCTCCACTTCAAGAGGATTTCCTTGGCATGGTGCATCCATCTTTGAAGCAAAACTTCCTTTGATTTCAGGAAAGCCCAGATCATGGCACAGATGACTTCACTGCAGATGAGTGAGAAGAATTGGATCCTTGATTTGTTTAAGTTTGGATGCAGGGAGGATGCTGCTTTGGATGAGTGGTGTAGTTAGGAAAAAAACAGTTCTTACCTTGCATGTGATCCATGTGAGTGCCGGAAAAGCACTCACAGACCACCTGCTGTAAAATGGCATAGGACAGCCCCAATCTGTGACTGCCAGCTCAACTGCACAGTCATATCAGAAGGACTTTCAGTCCTAAAATGTACAGGCCTCTGTTTTCTCCTAAGCTCCCAGCAGTTATTGAAGGAATTTTTCTTGTTGTCTTCATGTTCTTTCAACAAAATTACTTTTCGTAGAGGTCTAGTGTACTCTTATTCAACTCAGCAAATCAATGTCAAGGAAATAATACAGGAAATTATTTTTTTATGCTTTGACTATTCATATTTTCTGTGGAATCAGAATGATAAAGCGAGAAAATGCCCATTTATTTTAGCAATGCACTCTTGATTAGCAACCAAATATTTTAAAGAATCTGAACATTATTAGGCAGAGGTGTCTGACAAAACACACTTCCACAAGTCAGAACAATTTGTGATTGCATCTGTTGTAATTTTTTGTTCTTTTGAATAAGTGCCTCAAACCTTTGAGCCGCTGAGAGTCACTGCACACTCTTCAGGTCTGTCCAACAACAGAGGCGTCTGCTATGCTATTTATGCCATCTAAGCTCTCCAGTAAGAGCTGGATGCTGAAATGGTGTGGTGGGGGAAACGTGTCCAATGAATTCACTCCCACTTTGTACATATATTTCCTCTAAAATAAAAATATCTGAAAAAGCATACATGATGTTACTTCATGGTGCTTTTTTACATTGTCACAATGCAGGTTAATATTTTCCTTCAAGGAGAGGCAATAACAGTCTGACATCTGATGGCTTTTGCATTAAATAAATTGGCAACCCACTATAGAAATTTCAAATGTGTATATTACTATGCAGGACTCTTTTATGATACTAAAATTTGTTGTCCATTTGTTTAAAATTGCCATCTTTGAAATATAGGATTTTTCTTCTGCAACTTAAATAAAAGAAATCCCAAACTAATGTAGTTGTGAGGGCTGAGGCATGGAGGTGTTGAGTTGAAATCCCAATTAAAACAGCTACATTTTTTAATTGCCATTTATGGGCTTTGGATCAGTTGCAATTTGGGTTTCACAGGATGTTCTTTTGTTCAGAAACATTCTGGCAGAATCCACAGTTAGAGGCAAAAATGTCCATTATGAACCAATGTAAAGTCACCAAATTGATTTCCTGCTGTATTTTTAATGACATTCTTTTGCATTTGCAGCCAGTGACCTGAGCCAAGGGGGCCATTGGTGTCGTAGGTATTAAACAGAGCCAGAAACTGCATATACTAAAATACTCAGGCTCCAAATAAACAAGGCAGACATAAAGCCAGGAAGCTTAAAAAGTATTTTCTGTGTCCTTTAAACCCAAGTAAGTAAAAATAATAGTGATGTAATGATTTCAGACCCTGAAAATACTTACTATGAAAGTGAATCCTTAACTTCTATTAATATCTTAAATGTTTTTTCAAAGTTTTACTTAGGCAGTTTTTTATATATTGACACCAGAATTGAGCTTCAGAGAGGAGCTTTAAACAGAAATCTAGAAAGAATATTCTTGATCATTTCAAAAAGCTACATGACCCCTTTTAAAACAAAATATGGGGTTTGTGTCTCAGAGCACAGCCAATAAATTAATTCTGGAAAGGTGCAACTATTTCATAAAGTGCATATGTGCATATTGATGTCTTTCAGCCTTAACTTGTGCCTAATGCTACCACAGAGACCTATAAAACTTCCCCCTCTCATATGTAACACTTGAAAGGCTTGTTTTAAACAATTTTAAAAGAATATTATTGTCTTAATAATGCTGTCTATTTACACTGGGGTTTTTAAACACTGGATTGTATTTAAGATTTAAAAGCATTTTTTGCATGGACCGTGCAGATAAATATATCTGTACCTCTGTATTGAAATAAAAGGCTGTTTGTTTTAGTATAACAAACCATGAAAGTGCTAGGAGCACACAGTATGAATAAAATTGCTATTTGCATTTGTTTTGATATCGATGATAATTACTAGCAAGTTTTCATGTAAAATATTCTCTGTCCTATGTCAGTAAATGAAAGGTGGTGGATGGTGATACATAGTCACTACGAAGAAGGATTTCACAACCAAATTTTGAATTGTTTCTTGTAGTTTCTCTTTTAAGCAGCTTTCTTTCTATCATGGGACTGGACAGTCCATATGTCCTTTAGGACATGGGACCGTGTGCTGTTACTGTGACCGACCAAATGTAGCGACCAAGGAAGTTTTCCAGAAAAATGCAGGAATTTTTAAAATTATTATTTTCTTCTAAAAAAACAGTCAATATTAAATATACATATACAGACCTATATATATATATATGTATATGCACAAAAATATGTGTGCTAAATGTGAAAACCTCAGACTAACAGGAAATGTTTCAAATGTTGTTTTGAAATGCTAAAAGTGTAGCTATTTCTAAATGAAAAAAAAATTTCTTCATTGCAGCATTCGTGAAGATATATTACCCTAAAAATTGCTGATATTTAGACCTTTCTCATCCCATTTTGAAACGAAAACATATGTCAGAATATCAACCTTTTCCGTGGAACAGGGATTCTGAAAGGATTTAATCAGTGCAATTTTCATTGGCTTTTGCTCTGATGTTTGTACCTGTCTTCAAAACAATTGCTATTGGCTTTTTGTCACTCAGGAAAAAAAACATGGAGTCCAGAGATAAGGAAGAGTTCTCATTAGTTCATCCAATCCATTCTCCTCAGTACCATGCAAACCTGATATATGAGTTTTTTTATCAAAAACTACCCTGTGCAACAATCTGCTTTTTTTTTTCCCAGATGGGGAAGAGTCATGGTGTATCCTCCTAAATTTATACTTGCTCTTTCATCACCAAGTAAGGATTCACCTCACCTAATCTATTGTTCCAAGAAAGTTGGGCACCCAGTTGAAGCTAATCAGCCATTCTCTACTAATAATCACTGCAGAGAAAGGGTTGTCTGTCTTCCCTCAGTATCGATAGGCACTGGCAGAGGAAGATTTATCCACTGTGGAATACACAGAAGGACATGCCTTCCCAATGCTAGTTCTCTCCTCTGATTACCATGGGGAAAAGTAGATGAAATTAGATCCTTGCCTTCATTTTTCCTTAGGTCTTCACCTAGGCGTGCTCATTTTATTTACTAAAGCATGATGTGACTTTTACTGTGGGATTCAGTATTAGCATCTTTTACCTTTCTGTATCTCCTTTTACCTGAGAACTTAGTAACTAAGTTTTAAACTTAGCTTTATAACCCTTAAGTGGGAGTATGATGTGATTTTTTTATAGTTAGTCAGGTTAAATATTTAATAAAAATGACATAACGAGATTTAACATCCAGTCTTTGCTGCTGATGTTATGAGAATAAGGGACAAGTGAGGGAGAAGGATAAAACAGAATTAAAGGAGCCTGCATCATCTTTTGCCTAAGAAGATACTAGCAAAATGTCCACCCACAAGCAAGTGTCCTCAAATAAGAGAATAAACATTTCAAAAGAGAATGATCTTGAAAGCTGAAGGGCAACAAGAGAGCAGGATCAGTCAATATTAAGCAGTGAAATAAAAACTGAATGACATAGGATGTGAAGGGAGAAGTAAAGAAAGCTGGATCCCTACAACCTTCTTGGTTCTTTATGAACATCAGCATGAAGTAAGTGAACTGACAACTCCTTTTGCTTTTGAACATCCTTTTCCCTGTACCATCCTGAGTCATAGAAGGAAGTTTCTACATCAATGTTACAAACTACAGAAACTTTGTGCCTTTTGCCTGTGTTCAATGTAAGTAGCTTCAATGGCATAAAACAACCTTCAACAAATCAAGACTTCAGGACGTGTATGGTTCAATATAATACAGAAGATTCTGAGCTGTAGGAAACCCATGAAAATAATCATTTTTTTCTTTTTCTTTCTTTTTTTTTTTTTTCAGATGAGATAGAAATAAGGAAGGGTTAAAAAATGAAGACATTCCGGAACATTGGACTATAAGAGCATATAGCTTAGTGAAATTCAATTTTGATGGAATTGCATGAAAAGGATCAATCCTTGTCTACCATGTGGATTCCAAATTCAAGCTGCACTAGTTATGACATATGAGAAAATGTGAAGAACAGAGTACTGAGATTTGATGAAGAGCTGGTGCAGATTAACCTCTAAATCTGTGAATCATCTCAGTTGCTGTATTTCACAAGCAAAATATTAATGTCTGGATACTGACAGTGAAAATTAGATGTTTGATTTTGATCAGTAGAAAGATGGACATAATGATTACTGGAAAGCTAGAGATAAGAGAAAAAGCCAGAACTGACTTCTGTGTACTAATATATGGCATGTCCAGATTTCACTGAGCTGGCTTTTATATTTGTTTCTTTTCAGTAACTCATAAGCATGAGTGAAAAAACAGTAAATATAAGAAATTGCTTATTTCAAAACTGTTAAAATTGGTTAAACTTCCATGCTAAAATTAATCTTCATGAAATTCTGCAATATGAAAAATTCTGTATATGCGAGTTTTTTGAGATTCGGGCAACATTTGGTCATTTATTTAGTCAATATATATCAGCAACATTTAGACGTGCTGAGACAGAAACAGACTATGACCCATGCTTCATAGTTGAGCTCAAACACTAACCAAGTGGAAAAGGGTAAAAGAAAATAATTATATTTTAAATCAGTTCAAAGATGCCTAGAATCCTAGATATGTTTTATATATTAAGTGTATTTTACATATATGTGTATCTTGATGATGGTGAATGTATAAGTTTTTTCTTTATTATTCTCTAAAAATGAAAGTCAAAGGAAAACTTTTAAGGTGAACTCTATTTTAGAGCACAACCATTTGATGCATTTCACTCAAGTGCTGTTGATGGAATTATTTGCACTTTGTTCTTTCTGGGAAGTCAAGATGCTTTTTTGTTTGTTTGTATCTTTTTTAAACCACCAAATTTAATTGTTTGCTTCCTTGGCTGTAATAAAATAAGAAGATAATGAGTTTTTCATTGTTCACTAATTGTCTACTAAAGATGAGACACAGTCAGCCAACTGTAAATTGCTGCTTTACTGTAATGTTTGGATATTTCAGTGCAAATAGTCACAAATACATCTGTTCCTGCATAAAGTGAAATGTCTGTGTTATGAAAACAAGCTGATGTAGAGAGCAATAAAAAAAAATAACTATGATGACTTCTGTTGATTAGGATTTGGTGTATTGTTTGAGCTGCTTTTGACATCTCTGAAAAATGCAGGCATGTTTCAGCACCATAAAGACAGGTGATATTTCAGCAGATTTTCTTGCTCTATAGTATTTAGAATTTGAAACCTGGAACTGATATTCATAGACAATATAAATCCTAGGATCTAAGTAACTTTGCAATGCAAAATGACAAAACCTGTTAAGGCTCAACAGGCACCATCTTTTTCTTATCTTGGATAGTTCTAAAAATAAAGGTTCCCAAGATGAGTTAAGCATCAAAGTTATGTTAACTCTGAATTTCCTGGCATGTGTCTTCTCAGCTTTTTTTGTATCTGTTTTTAGAATGGGGTAGATTTAACATTCTAATCTGATCCAAATTTCCCTCAACGATCCAGATAGAGATTTTAACCCTATTGAGTTTAATGGCAGCTTTAGTATTGATATAAAACTGACTAGGATTTCATGTTAAATTTTTCAATCAGATCATCCATAATGTATAAGTTTCAGTTCAAAGGCAGAAAATGACTGTTTCATGAGCAAGCCCATTTCTCTATGGAACAGGGAAGTGTCAGTAGACAATGTTTCAAAATGGACTTGATGGAAAATGCATAAAAGAAAAAAGAACAGACTCATATAAGAAAAACAAGAGGCTCTTGTACATTTTTGGTGACTTCGACAATATTCACTATGACCACTGTTCAGAATTATACTGTTTCTTCTTAACAGCCCAGTTCCCTTTAATAAAATACACAACTTACTCCATTCAACAGAGAAATATGTTTAATAGTTATTTAGTGACCACAAGATACTGTACCATGATTTCATAGTAGCAAAAAAAATGAAGATTTTAATTTAAGCATTTATTTCGAAGCATAATTTCCTTTGTCAAAATCTGGCTGTGAACATTTTGGCTTAGATTATATTATTATTATTATTACTATTATTATTAATTTTTTCATGGATCATGAATTTGCACATTGTTTATTTATTTTCTGAGCCTTCCACCTTTTTTTTTTATATATTTCATTAAAGAGAAAAATTTAAGCATAGATAGGTCACAGACTGGAAATTGCTGTGATAAGCCCATGCTAGCAGGACCATTTTAATATTTACTCTTATTTTATATCTTTATATATTCATATACATCTTATCTATTAATGTGAATATTTAATGTGGATTTTTATTATGGGCCATGTTTGTAGACACTGGCATCTGGTGCCTTTATTTGGCAAGAAGAGACAAGGAAGGGTAACTGAGAATTGGCAGGGCAGGTGCCTAAAGGCTTTTAAGAATAAGAAAAAACTGCGGGGCCAGGCAATCACTGTTTCATGTTTTATTAGCCCCAAATGCAAAGATGGTCTTGGGGCCGCCTCTGAGTGTGCTGTTTGGAAAAGGGATAGTATTTTTCCTAGGATTTATGGTTTAATCAAGGCCTTTGAGTCCTCCCAAGCCAATGAATATTGAGTTTATAGCAATCATTTTTGGCTTAAGCCCAGAGCTGCAGTTCATTCTCAGAGCAGTGAAGAAGCAAAGCTTGTCCAGCTGAAGCACCTGCAGCAGAAGAGGTCCTGGATTCAAAACTAAGCACCCTGTTCTCAGGCAGAGGTTGCTGCTGCCGGTGACTGAAGAAAGAATGAGCAAAATATTGGGAAAGTGCTCACTATGAAGCAGAAAAAGGATTTGATATGCTTAACAGCATGAAGAAGTAAAACAAACATAAAGCCTCAAAAGGGAAGGAGCAGAAATCACATTAAATCCAAATCCACAACCAGCCCCACTCCTTTCCTGGTGTTGGAGTGGCTGAGAGGAAGGACACACATCTATCCATGTTTCTCCACAAATGAAAATTTTGCAAATATCTCACCAAGCAGCCCAGGAATCTCCAGGAGATATCTGTTACAGAGGACAAAGCGCAAGCAGCTATGACAAGACTTTTCTGAATTAAACTACACAAACGTTTTCCATGCTTCCTCATTATTAGTGGCTTTAATAACAGTGGTGCCAATACATAATACCTCTTCTAAATGTGTGTGCTTTTGCGGCTTGCTGGGACCATTACAGTTGCTCATAGTAAAACAGATCAACATTTTTTTTACCAGTTTCCCTCTAGCCTATGTCCATTTCCCATTAAGACTCTGCAGGGACTAGAACTGGTCTTTTCTGAACTCCTGCTACAGAGAACCTAAAACACAACCAGTGAGCTAAACTCTTTCAATGACTTTGTTACTTGTCTACTTGAAAAATGTAATGAAAGGAGAACCAGGAAAAATATACATGTGTGTAGGTGGGTATTAATCTTTGCTTAGGGGTGAATAGTATATTTGAGTTTATGCTCAGTACTTGTTACCTGGCAAACACTGCTAGTCATGACAGTGTTTACTGTCTGGCTAAAAGAAGAAACCCATTAAGGAAAATACTTAGTATCATTTGTAAAATTCAGCCTATCTTCAGCCCTGTGCTGAAATGAGATTTTTTTCTGTTGATTTCTCAACAGAAAGGGCTCATCCACTTCAAAGACTTTACTGTCTCCAGAGGATCTGGTTCTGTTTGCTGCTAAGGCTGAGTCTTTTGTCTTAAGTTGGCTGGGGTGTTTCCAGCTCTGGGGAGAGGTTGGTTTTAAAGCCCACAAAAG
Organism: Monarcha castaneiventris obscurior; assembly: GCA_026261815.1. Taxonomy (NCBI): domain Eukaryota; kingdom Metazoa; phylum Chordata; class Aves; order Passeriformes; family Monarchidae; genus Monarcha; species Monarcha castaneiventris. The sequence continues at coordinate 9,622,657 of JAMPIT010000467.1, forward strand.
GAGCATCTCAACAGCCCTACTAGTGCTGGATGCATGTTTTGAATTGATGTGTCTCTACAAACCACAAACCCTACCCAGCTACTGCCAGTGAAGACCTCAGCAAAATGCCAGGCAATTCTTCCTATTATATTTTTTCCTTTGTGTCCTACATCCTGAGTTAAAATTTGCTTTGATGAATTCCTGAACGTGACTTCTCATAAAATGCAAAAGAAAGTAAATATTAGAAAATAAAAGACAGAAAAACTGTAATTAAATGCGATTCCTTTGAAAAAATATATAACACTTTTTTTTCCTAACCTTTTTTCTTCCCTCTGGGACCTTTAATTTATTGCATATTTCAGCAGCTGCTATCAGGTGATGAGTCTATCAAATGATAATGTAACTGCTGACTTCATTTATTAAACTTCACAAGGGCCAGGCATGGAGTGTAAATAGAAAAATCACTATCTCTGGATGCCAACAATGATAATTGCAGCTACAGTTACTGTGAAGGCAGTGGAGTGCTTTGCAGAGTAAATGAGAGACAGGGTTTTTTTCAGTAGATAAACATCCTGTTATAGTTCTGAGGGAGTGGAGAGATAACACAAACAACACAACTGTTTAGCAAATGCACTCCTTATCATTTGACTAGTTGAAGGGAATAGGTAGGAATTATAAAGCCAAGTAAAAAATACAGGAATGATTATTGAACCCTGATCAATAAAGAGATATATGGTCTGATTTATCTCCAGATCAACACTGCGTGGAGAATGAATTTTCAAATGATATCTCTGCATTATTCAAATAATAACTACCTGTTTCTAGCACAGCATTCTCCTCTGCCTCCCCAAGGCTCTCTTCAGTGCATTCCCATAGGTATCTTCCAGCATTTATGACTCTCATATATCACTCAGGGCTGAGCTCAATATAACACAGTATTTAGCAGGGTTTCAGCAGGGAATGCAAGAGAGAGGACGGACAATTCATTACAAAGATAACAAATTTGGGCACAAGCTGTAGAGGTCTTTTCATGCACAGACAAGGTTCAGATGCAAGCTTTGAGGGTTTAGTCATGAAAACACTGAATGACCAAAAATGCAAAGCTTAGAACTTTGCAAAGCAGCAGAAAGGAATTTGCATCCAGTTTACGGACTCATTCCTGGGTGACTCTTCCATTCAGTGAGAGTGAGCAGCCCTGTCATTGTTCCAGCAGCTGGGAAGTCATTCCAGTCACTCCAGTCTAGGCCAGAGCTAGGAATAGCCAGCCATGGGGTCTCCAAAGCTTTTTCACAATCTCCTCTCTTGCTTACAGGAGAGGCAAAGTAATTAGCAAGTTCTACTACCAGTAGAGTTCAAAGACTGGATGTGCTTTCTCTCTGAGTGACTTCTGCAGCCCCAAAGATCAAGGAGAAGTTTAATTGTTTACCAACATCAATGACAAGCTTGGAAGCAGTCTTCGTTATGTCACCATCCTTTTACTAGGGCCACTTGAATCAGACTGTTTACTTGTGGCTCAACTTCTGAAGCAACCAAATGGCAATATTACTATTTCCCCATTGTATATCTCAGACAGAATGCATTTTAGCAGCACAAAGATGTTGCTTTGTTATCATAACATCTTATGGTAAGATGAAACACTGAAAGAGTTGTTATTTCTGACTACATTTGAAGGCAGAAATTATTGTCCTTTTTTTTGCCAACAGTGAAAAAAACAAAAGCAGATTTCAGGGCAGGTGGTAAAGAACCAGATGCCACTGAAAAATTAATAAATCTTCAAATAATAGCAAGAGTAACTTCTCAAGTGAACTCAGACTGAAGTTTTTTTGGTAGTGGGTCAAGCTAACATATGGTCTGCTTAGACACTGAGATGACAGACAGAATCTGAACAGAAGCAATCAAAACAAAATCTGTTAAGGAACAGACAGCAAAAATATGATCAGTGAAGGCAGGAAAATTGGATTGACAGCTGAGAGAGGCAGATAAATGATAAATAAGCAATTTGGCTTTTAATTTCTTTTCAATTCAAGCAATTGCCCCCCTGCTATACTATTTTATAAACTTTGGATATCTTAACAGGCAGATAATAGGAAATTAATTTAAAAGTAAATATCCTGTTTCCACAAGGAGTATAACACAAAGCATCACTGATTCTGTTTCCAATATGATACACTTCTTGCAGTTGCCTAACTTAATATCTCATTTACATCAATAGAAAGTAGATCTTGATATATTTCTATGCCCATTTTTGCCAGACTCTCTGCCATGTCAAACATTGCTGAACACATTGTGGAATTGAAAGACCCAGACAAATCTCCAACAAGCAACTGCAGCAAGAGAACCTCAGCTTTGGCTTTCTTGGTTTGCCAATTGCTCCTGCATCACTCCCTGGGAGAAGGTCAGGAAAGATAAGTACAGTGGCACAGGTGTTATCCTCAAACTCCCATCCCCCTGTTGCTGTCCCTTGCCACCCCTCAAACCAAGCTCTTGCAGAGCTGAAAGAGAGAACAAAAGCACTTTTCACCTGCCTCAACTCAGACAGACTCAGACAGCTTATTTCAAACACCCTTCTGAAGTGAATTAGCTTCCCAAGTACATTATGCAGATCTGGCAATATTCAATATGTGTAGCAAAACATGGGTTAAAATCTACAGCTGCAATGGAATAAACAGAAAACTTTCTTCTTATGTCAGTGAAATCAAAATATGTAGTAAAAACATAAAACCCAAAAACCTGCCTTTGCCGTAAATAAATGACAAGCAATGCACAGTCTTACTTCAGGCTTTTCTTGAACTCTTGACTTCATATCTAGACTAGTCTGAAGAAGATTCAGTTAAAAAAGCAGTTAAGATTTCAGTTTTGAGGCATCTCTTCTTGCACAGGTGAATATATATATATATAAAAAAATATATATTTATTTATTTGTCATGATATTATGGAGTCAAAAAATTTCAACAGATACATCAATTAGCCAAAGTAGCTATGAAATTTCTTCACACATTTTGTTTCCCACCTTCTAATTCATAAAAGAGTGATAAACTTTTGTGAGATATTTGCTAAGTCTACTGTGCCACTCCACAGTTGCCAGCCACAACATGGTTTTATTATTTGTAATTATAGAATAGCAGTTTCTATGACCTCATGTTCATGCTTTCAGAATTGCAAGAGTAATGAGAAAAACTTAAAAAGTTAATCTTTGCTGATTACAGTCTCAGCAGTTGCATTTCTTAGAAATGTTAATTTTCTTTATGGAAAAATTAATTAATAATTTTGTAATATATGTAAAAATTATGACTGACCTTGAAGTGTCTACCAACAAAGCTCAAAACATACTGAGAGTGTGAGAAAGTGAGATTTAGGTGGCATGTAAATAAATGTATGTGTTCCAGAGAGGTGACTAAAACCTGACTATGTCCAGGGAAATTGAAAGTTCAGTGTTCAGTAAAAGGAGCTGCACCAAGACTTTATGGATGACACTTCAGCACTGATGGTTTCCTGACTGGCAGCAGGCATGAAGAGACCAGCCCTGGGTCCTGGCTCTTAAACTAGAATAGAATGTCTTGTGCTTGGTGTGACAAGCCAGAACTAGAACCAAATCCCAGGTTCTGAAATAAGCATCCCTTTCACAGCCTTTCCTGTGCCTCAGCAAGTCCTGATTTCCTTCTTTGCACAGTATCACAGTGTGAACATGAGGGACAGAAAACATTTCTCCCTCGAGCTGGGTTGCAATCAGGTGTTTAGGGTCCTCCCTGTGGATGCAATTTTTTTAAGAAGTTGTTTAACTATGAAGACCCAGGCTTTCTTTTGAGCCACACATCCCCACCTCATCTCGGTGCCTAATTCTCACCAAGGGAAAAGCATTTAGGACTCTCCATCCTTTACAGCATTTGTTTGTTTAGTCAAGGTGACTTCCCAGTCAGAAAGACTCAGACCATCACGCTATGGGCATGCCATGGTCCTCACCTCACTCCCCAACACCTGGGGAGTCACAGCTGGGTTCCTAGGGGTCCATCAGTGAAACGCTGGAAATGGAAGTGCCAAAAATGGGCAGTGGTATCAGGGAAACCCCTTGGTGAGCAAAACCTTCTATTGGTAAAAAGTGACATTTCCTCTCTTTCCTTACAAGGGTGCATTCATTTGTCATGATTTGGTACTCAAGTTAAAAGGGGGGTTATTCAACAGTTAGTACAAAAATTAGTCAAATACACAATTGGATGGAGATGCATCTTATGAAGATTTTTCTTCCTCAGTGAAAAAAGATGAAATTGTTTGCCATATAATGTCTTGTTAATACTTAAATCAATAAAACCTTTCTCTGTTTTCATTCTGCAGGCAGTCCCAAGTTGCATATTTGCATTTTAACTTAATTTCTATGTGTGGTTTTCTACAAATCCAAGAATAAGGAGCTGGATTCCAGAATAAGAATGCTGGACTATTATCCCAGACATGAAATGTCAGGATGTGTATATTCACATTTCCTAAAGAATATATTACCTAGTGGCAAAAAGATGATGGAAAAAATATAATACACATGAAATAGGATAGTATGAAATGTACAGAATTTTTCAGTCCTCTGAAACACCAAGATTTTCTGCCTAGAGATACAGAAAACAATTTGCAGAATAGTAAAACAATGGGATGTGCATAAGTCTGTATCAAGTCATTTTCAAGTGTCATCAAATGGATGAAAAAATCCATAGATTCCACACAGATTGCATGAGTTAACTATGTTCAGATTATGATTTACACTGGAAAGAGGATTATCCCTGCATTGCAATGGTGGGTGTCACAATCAAGGCAGGGCTTCCTTTTCATCCAGTTGAAATGAAAATAGCTTAAACTGGACTGAATGGTTCATGTAAGGTAGAGGTGAAATTAGAAAAAGGATGACCTGAAAGATGGAAACTCTAAGGTCTATTCAGTAGTGTTTTTCAGATGAATGACTGTAATTTTATGTTTCCAGTATGTTACATTATAACATGATCCAAAATCCATTAGATTCTTTCTTTTTGTGGAACTGCAGGTTTGGGAAATGTTTCTGATTGGAACTCGAAACACACGCACCTCTCTCAAGGATGTCACTGACAAGGTTCAAGAGCTCTCCTAGTAAAACACTTATTTTGTATTACACACACAGAACTAAAGGTTACCATTCCTCAGCTGAGCTGCAGTCAGTGTGCCTTTCAATAGAGGAGCTTTCTGCTACAACAGAAAATCAAAGTGTTTAGCTGAAACTTTCTGTTGTTTACTTTATTTTAAATCACTTCAGTTAGGTCATTTGCAGCTCTCAAAAATTTCACTTAGTCTCTTACCTGAGTTGATCAAAAACCCCTACATTTTTTGGACGGCTCTGGACTTGCCATAGATGCCAAAAGTCCCAATTCCAGTGATGCATGGACTAGTAAAAAAATTATGTTAGTCCTCAAAGCAAACGGGTTAAAAAGTCCATTTCTTTCTTTCGCTGCCTGCTTGAAGCTGTTTTTCTGTGAAAGTGAGACACTACACAATTTGATTTTTGCCATTTGAGAACTGCAAAGTACTAGTAAATATTTTACTATCCATTTTATGATTTTTAGTGAATGAAGTGCATAAAGGAACTGAAGAGATTATAGCATTTTCTGTACTTTTATTCCTTCTTTACGGCCCCCCAAACATTAGGTGAAAATCTGTAAGTTTATCTATAATGTTCAATGATACAGCACATAGATTCTAATAGATGGTATTACAGTGCATAGATCTCTCAAAGCAGAGGCTGATGAGAATGGATTTCACTGCATGCGGAGCTGGAAATGTACTTGTCAACTAAGCATTTCAACAATATTAAGTTCATAATAAAAAAACAAATAGTCATCCTTGGTGTAATTCCATGGGGTTGCTACAGTATGTGGCTGCCACTCTGGAAGAAATGGCATATTTGAAAATGATGCCTGTTCCAGACCACACACTGCATGGGAAGAACTGCAAAACTGCTCTACTGAAAATTGATTTTAACCCTATGTTCATTAAAATGAATATTTGAAAGAGGAATTTTTAAAACCAGTGATAAAATCCCATTCAGTGTTGAGTGTGTATAAAAAATACTTTATGGAATTATTTTTTAAATACATTTTATCACTTCTTGTATCTCTTTGCCTTCCCTAATTACTTAGTCAATATCTGTGGTGTGGAATTGTTTTTGCCAGGGAAAGCAATCAATGATATCACTAGAATGATACTCAATGCAAACTTACTTGCTTGGATTTAGATTTCAGGTTGGCTAAGCCACTCTCAAGATGTAAGGTGGCTGCAATTTTCAGTTCACCCTAGAGAAGGTCACAGGCAAACTCAATACTGTAATATGGTGAAGCATTATTTTCAAATAGTTTCAGCAGCAGTAAGCTGTTCAGAAGTAACTGAGAAGTGACCACAGAGAATATTTTCGAGCTATTTCATTACATCAAAAAAGGAATTTTCAACAGAATTCAACCATAAGATTCGTGCAACTGAAGAAGCAAGAAAGCAAAATTCTTGCCTTGCTGATTAACACACTGTATTTATGAGCAGTCCTGGCCCTTGAGTTGAAATGAGCAAAGCAGGATTAAGCCACCATTAGGTGACCTGACCACTATAGTCCCTCAGGACATCCTAGGATTGTAAGAGACGGAGCTAATGAAATTTCAGACAGTTGGTGGTTAAGTGAATAAGAGGGAAATTGCTTCTTCGGAAACTGAGACATGAGACAGTCTGGACATAATTTCAGTTTTCCATTTTACTAAGGCTGATTTTGAGGTGAGCATGACAGCTCTATCACTCAGGTACTAGTAGTTCTCTAAGGACTTCTTACAGGTCTGCCTTCAAGCTAGGAGAACCAAGTGAGATGTTCAAAGTATAAGAAGGAAAAAATCAGAGCAGCTCAAGTAACTGCATTGTTCCTCTCCTCTCTTCAATGTCCTTGCAAGACTTAAGGGCCCTCCTAGCAAAGTCCGAGGTGCCCAGAGCAGACCCAGAGTGCATCTAATCTACACCAAAAGCTTATCTCGTACGTCTTATTTTTCTTTAAGTTACTCTATCCTGGGCTAAGAATATTGCAGTGATAAAACCACACTGGCTGGTGCACACACAGCATCCTACAGCCGTAAGACCAGGATCACAGACAAGATCATGTGATGAGCACCTGGGATGAAGAAGAAGCCAGGAGGTCTGTAGTCCAACCTCCTGCTTGAAGTGGGATCAACTACAAGACCAGAACAGGTTGCTCAGGACCTTTATTGAGCTCCCTTGATTACACCCACAGCACTCACTGCAAGTTTGCAGGAAGGCACTGAGTTTGCTCTTCAGTGAATTGCTCTAAGCCAAGACAAAAGATAGGGAAGAGTGGGAATGCTTACAGAATCACAGTTAAGCTGTCAGATGAAAAATATTTTTTTTATTCACATTAGGCATGAATACACTCAAGCTACAGGCAGCTGTCTGTCCACAACATAAAGCTGATGCTCTTACTAAAGCACCAGTCATGCCTGACTATGCAAAAATGACTAAGAGTTGAGAAAAAAGTAGTTTACCAAGACTTGAAATGTAACAGGGTAGGTGGATGGCAAATCTAGTTTTGGCAGTAGGACTGGATGTATGTTTCACTAACAGTATATGTGTATTCTTACCCTGCTCTGCTAGTGGATACTTTTTACCTTGGTATTTCTGTCACATGAAGACAAATGCAGAGCCCCAGAAAAAAGGAAAGATAAAGAAGGAGCAATCCCCTGACAGCAGAAAAGCAGAGAGAAATACAGTTTATGTTCAGAGGGATAGAAATAGAGTGTTTTGAAGAAAGCAGGAGTGCGTTTTCCAAGGGAAAAAGAAAGTTCATAGGCAAGGATCTGTTACACACAGCCTGCAAACACAGGCCTGTGATTTATTAGGAAGGCCCACTTTATTGCTGTAAGACCTAAGCACCATGGCTTTCAAAGATTCCAGTTTCACAAACACATAGTAGATTACACTTGTTTTTTTCTCTGGCCACATGTGTGACCCTGATCCACAGCTCAGTGGAAGCAGCATTAGAAAAACACTCATTACTTTAAAATCACAAAGAGGTGATAAGAGTCTTTCTTCACACAAAGCAGATGTGATGAGTGCTTTTGAATAAGCTACACTGCTGGGGTGATTGTATTGATTGGGAAAAGAGGGATAATCATGCACTGATTTTACTTTTTTTAAAATCAGATATGCTCTTGAATTTTCTAAGCAAGAAATTCTGGTGGATAAATTTATTACAACAGTATAAATTCATGCACTGACTGAGACAGTTGTAGCTAATATTTTTACCTTTCTGGCCTCAATTTTTTTGCAGTGTGACAACATTTGCGATCCTTCCTGGAGGTGGCTGCATTCAGGAGTCAGACAATATCTGAGTGACCAATTCATTGTGCCTGCATAGTGTGATAGAGATGCATCAGCATTTATTGCTATCTTTATTTATTCCTGCGTTACATATACAGGCACGAATATATATGTGTGTGTGTGCGTGTGTATATATATATATATACATGCAAGATAGCAGCAGCAATGTTTATTGTATTCTTTTATACAATGGTACTGCCCAGAGCACTCAGGGGTCATCCAGTGCAAAAATTTTTTAAAGGTTCCAGAAGTACAAAGCAGTAAATAACAACCCCAAGAAACTGTTCCAAAACACTTCTGCACCGGATCATAGAAATAAATAATTCATGCTCTTGTCAATGATTTCCAACTCCTCTTTTCACCCCAAGAGGCATCACTGTGGGATTTGATTCTCTTTTCCAGTGTGACCCACTGACTGGTTCAGAGCAGGTACAAGAGCTCTCCAGTAAGCAGATGGGAGTGCTAATGATGTGATGGTTCTGCAGTCAGACCACCTTGCAGATTGCTGGTCAGACAGGTTGTGACAGACAGCTTCTTCTTTGACCTTCCTCTGCTGCTCAGAGAGACTCCAGACTAGTCCTTCAAGCCTGAAGAACCAGATACACAGTTTCAAGGATACCATTTGAAGATACCTGTGTTTGGAGTATATCCTCCCACTCAGAGCCTTGCAAAGCTCTCATTGCTGCACTGTACTTGTTATTGCTGAACAGAGATCAAAACAACACTTTGATTTTTGAATCGTTTGTTCGGATTCATGTAAGACATTTACCAAAGGTATCATTTGCTCAGTCTTTCTGTGAGGTCCCCAAAGTAAAGTCATGTGGAGCAGAGTCAGATCCATTAAGAGCACTAAAGAATGCAAGTGTGTTCCATACTTATCCTTCATACAGAGAAGGATGTTTTAAGAGTTACAAAGCCTGGATTTGTAACAAAATGTGTCAGGGCTGGATGGATGTGTGGCAGATACTGTGGAAATAAACTTGCATGCAGAAGATTGAAGTGAAGAAGTGCCAGTTGCTTTGGCTGATTCCATGTTCACAGCAAAGTATAAAGCAAGACAGGAGTATCTGCTCTGCTCCAAAGTATTTCTTACCAATCCTGTTTGACTGCAAGCCCCACATGATATCTATGAGGGTAAATTTAGATTTTCTCTGTATTAATGTTGTGGAATAAAACTGATATATCAACAAGTGCAAAACAAACCTCTGTTTTGCTGTCCCAAGAGAGCTATGTAACAGAAAGAGAGCACGGCTGATACCCATATGGAAACAGAAGCATTCTTGCTGAATAGAGCCACAGCCATATATTTTAGGCCTCTGCTTAAGCTGACTAGGCTAAAGAACCTCATTAAAAAATCCTTTTTCAAAGCATAAAGCTGCATGGCAATTTTCATGACAAATTTAGCTTATTTATCAACTGAATAAGACCAGAGGATCCTCTAGCATTTAAATAATTCTGATGATTGCACCAGAAGCATTTTCCCCTGTTTCCTTCTCCAGTGAACAGTATTATGCCTTAGCTTCACAGCCTCTTGCTGGTGTTAGTAAAAGGTCTCTTTCTCACAAGCCTCATCCTCTGTTTCCCAGCCTGTGTCTTTTGCTATGTCAAGATGATCTTTTCTACTCTTCCTTTCCGGACACAACCTGTTTTCTCCCAGTAATCCCAGGGAACTGATGTAGAAAGAAGTTGACTCGACTGCCAGAGTATTTGCTTTATTAAAGGGCCATCTCATCAAGGAGCCATTGACATGTTCTTCCTGATGCTACATCACCTGTGTCTTTTTGAAAGAAGCAGAGTCCCAAGGAAGTGTCTTAGCCTATAAAGTAGACAAGTACACTCCAAATTCTCAACTAGTCAATCTCAGCGCTATCCACAGAAATCTCATACTTTCTTAAAACTTGTCCCAGTTCTTAACTTCTTCTCTAGCACTCCTGGAGTCAAACTGTGGCTTTGTGGATGCCTCAACACTCTGTATCCTGATACACAGATGTAAAAATATTAGCCAGGGCACAGATCTGGGCATGGATTTCTACGATTGCTTTTTTTAGGTGAAGGTCAGGCACTGCAGTTTCGTTTTTCACTAATCAGGATGCATTCCCACCCCAAGTGAATGGAGTGCATGCAATGCAACAGTAAGACAAGCCAATTTGGTTTTAAAAGCTGGACAGTCTCAAACCCTGTGTATAATTTTTTTTTTTCCTTGTTTCTTGCCCTCAAGAGAGATGTACCAGCATTTCCATAAGCTGATGTAACCCTCTTTCCACCACTAGGCTGCTATGAGACTCAGATACCCAGTGAGAAGTTTCTGGGCAACCAGCAGAGTCATTGGCTCCATGACAACCCAGATCTATTCCTTTGGTTCACAAACTGCAGTATCTGCCATAAGACTTATTTGGAACATATTAACTTTTGCTGTAAGATTCAAAATAGCAATAACAAAGGTGAAATATGGTTTTTTGGTAATTTTTTTCTTGGTTTTCTGCAATTGAAAACCACAGCATTTTCCAGTCTGTTCTGTAGTCAAAAAGTATTTTAAAAATGCATGAAGCAGCCATGGAAACAGGTATTTGCAATGAAAACAACCATTTAAATGAAAATGTCACCTGCCTCCCTCCCTGCCACAGCCTGCTCGGGAAACTGGGCTGTTCCCTTTCTGCTTTTCAATCTGGCACCCACTGTCAGGCCTCCATATAACCTCATCACACTTTGAGGTTTGTGATGAGACAGCCAGCCTGAATTTACCTTTTTCCTTTTGGCTGTCCTTGTGGACAGCCAAGAAGTCCAATGGATAACTTCCATTCCTTATATGGAAGCTAGAAGCAGCAAAAAGCTGCATCCCAGAGAGTCTGAGTTCCTCTGCCCTGCAGCTCAGTGGAGTTTTTTAACCCTGGACCCATCAGCCTATGCTGGTGTTGTGGATACATAGCAGCAAGTTAGGATATACCTTAATTTCTTCTCTCACAAGATCTGGGAAGCCACCTCATCATGGTTTGAAAAAGGTTTCATGAGGTAAAAAACAGAGGCTGCCCTTGCTGCAGCCTTTATTGTTGGATAATCTGTTCTCTCCATGATAGACTCCTCTTGGGACCATGTTGACTTGGAAATCAGAGCAGTAATATTGTCAATCAATATGCCTTGAAGCCAAGCAATTAACAGGTCAGACCCTGTGCTTTAAGACTATGTTTTATCCTTATTTCTTCAGTGACTGTACCTGTTATTTAAGCCAAAGTGGATTTCACTTATAGCAGTTCAGGAAGTGTTTAACCAAAAATGGTATAAAAGATTAAGATACAGAAAAGCTATGTTTACTCCAGACATAAAAGATAAGGAATTACAGCCCTTGTAGCTCTTGTTGAATAAAAATGGATGAGATTGAAAAAGTACCAAAGGAATTTCTGTTATTTGCATCATGAAAAATAAGAAAACGTTTAAATATCGTGCTGTTCTACAAAGTATCCCTAGTCTTTGCTTTTTAAGAAAAATTTTCTGGACAGGCAGCTGGACAGTTCTGTGTCTCTCTTAATTTTATAATTCACACTGTAGCCATGAATGCAAAGGGTATTTCTCACAGGTATCCACCTGTTAAAATCACAATGCATTTGCCAGCTTCCAGCTGTGAAATGACATGGCACCGGGGAAACACCAAGAGCTGGTGAGAAGCCCTGTACATAGTGTTCCCAAAAATGACATGAGTGACTCTGCAGCCATAACAATAGAGGTAGGCAGAGAAGTTTCCAACCAGTGATATTTCATGTCAGCAGAGGCACTGTGCACTTTTGTTTACCAAAAAAGTAAATAAACTGGAAAGACCCAGAACATTCTGGCAATAACCAAAGGACATGAACCCTCGTGGTTGAGGAAACAGGCTCAGCAGTAATGACCCTTTTCCCTCAGACTGAATTAAAGTGGTGTTTTTAATCACTTGAGCTAGGGTTTAATTTTTGCTCTCACAGAATCATGCATACAACAGCACACTCTCTCAAGCCTACGTATCTCTCTCAAGTTAAAAATTCAAGTTTTAATCTGAAAAAAACCCCAGATGTTTGGAAACAATTCTAGCTTTGTAGATTTTTCTTCTTCATTTTGGGCTATCAAACAAATTTTGAAGCTGCAAATGTTTGGAGTGATCAGCATCTAGCATTTCATTGATAGCTCTGGTGATGAAAAGTGCAGCCTAAGCAATACTCATGTCAATAGATGTCCATCTTTATAAACACTGAGCAGCCACCAAAGACAGATATCTAATGGGGCGCAATACAAATGATTGGATCAAAAAACCACAAAACTTTCCATGTTTTTATTCATAGCTTTATTTCGGTCATGCCATCCCAGCCTATTGTGTTATCTTTCACGTTATACTTTTAAAAAAAGTTGTCAAATTCCAGGTTTTCATCCCTCTTTGGGGAGATACAACTGTGTATTGCACATTTCTAGGGTTCCAAACATGTGATCTGTTGGTGGCAGATATTCAAAAGTGTGAACAACCCACGTTCCAAGAATCACACCAGCAACACAGGAGGCAGCCAGCTGCAAAGATCTGAATCTTTGCACTTTCTACAGCTCATCACCAGCTTTGTTCATGCTAAATTATCCCTTCAAACACACCTTCTACCAAAGAGAAGACTGTGTCAAGCCATGATAATAAGAAGTCAGGTAAACATCACTGCCTTTAATACCTATTCCAGACACTTTGTCTTAAATCACTGCTCTGAATATGAATATATTTTGAAAACTGCCCGAGAGGATGTGGGAAAACCTTCTACTTTGTTTGGAAGATAAGTTTACTGACCCACTAACACTTTACACAAATGAAGTTTCAGTCCAGGAAACATTTTTCCATGCTTCAAAGCTACATATTGCCGGACCTGACATGACTGTTTACAGTCATTAATTTCAAGAATTTCACCCCAGAAAGTTGTTATGTGCTCTGACCTGTAGACTTAAGTAGCACTTTTGCAAGGCTATTGTAAGCACTTATTTTGGAAGTTGCTGTTTCAGAAGACAAATAAATACCCAGAAGGTTTTTTTGAGATAAGCTTTCCTTTTCTTTTCCATGCCTGCCACTTCCACTCTAGAAGTAAAATGTAGCTGAAGCACAAAACTGTCAAAATGAGAGTTAAAAAACTAAAGCTGGTCCAGATGTTTTGAATCCTTTCATATATGTAAATACATATTTGTACTTTGTACTATAAATACCCACATCTCCATTTGTACTATATGGAAGAGGAAAAAAAACCAACAGGAAAACATGTAAGAACATTTTACAGAAATAAGCATCAGGTTTATGGTTTGGTTTCTTTTTTTAAATTACTGTTATTTTAATGACTGACATTTGTCTTATGGCTCTTCAGAATTAAGTAGATCACCTTTCTGGGCAACAGAAAAAAAAAGAGGAAACATCTTTCTCTGGCTTTGGAAGTTAAACCTTAGTTTTATTTTTCCTGCAACACTTAATACACTTAACTGAAGACTAAAATATGAGATTTTTCTCCTAATGAAAGTTCATTCCGTGTTGCAAATCTATGGATTAGGACAACTTTCCCAACAGCTGATTCACAGCTGGTATCTTTGACTTTCCCCTTTGCAAAAAGGGATCAAGGACCAGTGAGCAGGATGGTGTCAGCCACAAGGTATGGAGCTGCTGACAACTGCTTGATTCAGGCCAGTGTTCAGATTGCTCCCATTCATTCTGGAGGTCAAGCACAATCTAAGGAGCTCTTTCTTTGCTCCTTGTGGCCAGTGCTCAGGAACTGAGCAGCACAGTGATGGACATGCATAGCTATGAGAAAACTTTCATTTTCATTACTAATTTTTACCTATGTGCCATAAAATTGTTATGCACAAGCCTGAAAACACATTCAACACAACTCTTAAAATGTCCAGAAATAATTACAATTTGCATCATTTGAAAAGTAGCAAGGTCCCACAAATCTCAAAGCATTCAATGTTCCATGAAGCAGAACCTTGTGTAAAATTTTTTTTTGCCAGTATTGGACTAATTTTTTCTACTGAAAAATGAAAAATACAAATCTAAGCCCTCTTTCTAAAAGCATGAGAGAGAAAAGAAATCCATCATTCAGTAAGACAATTGGGTAAAACCAGAGCAAAACTTTTTTTTTTTTATTTTAAATATCATGAGTATTTACTAGTTGTGCTATGCATAGCATTGATTAGCCAGCAGTGCGAAGGTAAATGACGCAGTATTCTAACAAAACTACTTCTAAAGAATGCAGAGAAGAGGTGCTAACAATGCCCACAAAAGGAATTTAAGCTTTTTTTTCCCAGCTATTTAAACTGTAGCATGATCATTCTCATGCCTAAAATTTGAGGGCGAGTGTGAAAAAGGTTTATTTCTTGAGTGAGGTCCTAGTCAGCTGAGCATAAGGGGTTTCTTTATTCCTTCTCTGAGAGGCACAAGGGAACCATTCAAAGGCATGACGTTACCTTGCCTACAGTAATCCCCATCCTTTTGTTTTAAAGGTGTGGCCTACAGCAGGGTAGAACAGTGACAGGATAAGCTACTGCTTACGTCCTGACAGACATTTCTCCACAATGTTTGGGAGAAGGTTTCATGTTGTCTGACCAGGGATGAGATCACCCACAGCAAGAAATTTACACCCAAGTCATAACCTAGGGATGAAGGGCAATTCACAGAGGGCATCAATGCACAGTCACCAGAGAGGGGCAGGTGCCAGGTGTGGTGTTTGGCTCTTGGGATACTTATTATATGCTGCAGCTCTCTATCCCGCTAGCTAAATTCAAGTCTCGAATTATTAAAAATAAATAAGTTTATGATTATGCACTTGGTGGCCTGTCCTTGCAGCTGGGAAAGGAATCTGACCATTGCAATGACTAGTCATTGGAAGAAGTAGGCTGTATACAATCTTTCAATTTAACTGGTCCTTCGCCTCCACGGCTCTCAGCTACTTTAGTCCGGGTTGGCTCTTGTCTTTTAGCCCTGGCTCTTTCCTTCAAGCTGTCTCTAGATCCTTGTTCCCATAAATCATACAAGGTTGTCCATGAGCTTTATCCTTACAGTCATAAGGCATGGACATGCTTAAAAAAAAGGAAGTAACTTGTAGGAGAGAAAAAGGTGGCAAAAAACTTAAAACCAGCAATCCCCATGAGAAAAAAAGTTTAGAAATATCCATATTCCCTCAGCTGGAGAAGATTATATGTACAAATAACACATTCATAATGAACAGAAGTGTTTATAAATATTAAGTGCTATTTTGGTAGTTTTAACTCAGCCTTCATTAATTTCTAATGTATAGATCTCTGCAGTATGAGATGCCCTGAAAAGAGAAAGATGTGTTGCAACACAGAAAAAAAACCCCACCCTCTCCTAGATAAAATGTTTCCTGAACAAGCTGCAAACCCAACAGCTGGCTCCCATGAGAGCCATGCTCTCAGATTTATGCTGTTGATCACTGGCAAATGGCCCTGTAAATGGGTGCTGTGCTTTGGAAGGCTCAT
Source organism: Monarcha castaneiventris obscurior (assembly GCA_026261815.1). Taxonomy (NCBI): domain Eukaryota; kingdom Metazoa; phylum Chordata; class Aves; order Passeriformes; family Monarchidae; genus Monarcha; species Monarcha castaneiventris. The sequence continues at coordinate 9,638,485 of JAMPIT010000467.1, forward strand.
ACTCCCAACAATTCTGGCTGTGGCACTCCTGCAAAAAAGAATTCCACCATGAAGGAAGTTCAGTCTTTAGATGGGTGCAGCCTGTCTTGAATGATGATACACTCTATGTCCTATATGTGAAGTTAGTGGATTTTGCTGGCATTGCTGCAGCTGCACTAATGAGGTGCCAGCAGAGAACTCCCATGTGTCAGGGTAATTTGCAGCTGGATCTCTCCTAAAAGGAGCAGGATATGTCATGAGGCAGTTTTATGCCAAGAGAAGGCAGAGCGGGGAGTTTTGCAGCAAAAGTGAGCCTTTGGAGATTAGCGAACATGGGGTACAAATCTGCTGAGATGGTCTTCAAAAGCCCAGGAGATGAGGGGGAATGGCTACATGGGACTTGTTTTAGTGGGGCTGAAAATATTTCCCAGCCCGTATGAAATCCCCTCACCTTGCCCACTGCTGACGGTGTGACTGTTTAAATGCGGGAGATGTGAGGGGTGGAAAACTGTGAGCAGACCTGGAGTAAACCAAGAATTTGACAGGCTAATTTCCTTGGGCATGAGATGGGAAGCTCAAAGGTTCTAAAGGCATGTTAATTTGGAAAGCTTAGTAAACTTAATATTTTTAGAATCACTCAACAGACCATATATATATATATATATCAACATTTACTGAAAAAGTATTCTCTCAGAAAAATAAAATTTTCTCTTAAGTGATCACTTTCAAAAGCATTACTTAGACCCCCAGGTTCTAACTTTTCCCCCACCACCCTCCCCTCTCCTCCATGCTACAGAGCAGAGTTCTAGTTCATCAACCCATTCCTACCCAGCTTGTATAAGTGCAACTCAGGCATTAGTACTGTCCTGAAGAGATTAATAGTAAGTGAAAAAATATCGTTCGAGGTACACAGCTCATCAAAACTGGTGAGACTGCCCTTAGATGAACAACTGGAATATTCCTTTTTGCAGCCATGGTTTTACTCTCATCACTAAAATACCTCTTGTAGTAAAGTGCTTGTACAAGCTTATTCTCTAGCCAGTTACTCCAAGGTGATGTAATTTAACCAAGCAGAAAATGGTGAAAATTTTCTACCTGCAGCACTGGAAACTGAGTTTAATCACTTTGAAATTATTCTGTTTGAATGAACCCAAACTCTCACCAAAGAGAGAAGGGGAGGAATAAATCAGTCAGCAGATCAGAGTTACAAGGAGAACCTGTACATCTTCAGGCTTGCAGAAGCTCATATTTAAGCTTCTAAATTCATGCCAGTCATTCATGAAACAGTCAAAAGCAACATCAGAAATTAAAATTATATTGCTTTTAATTGCCCTTTCTCATTACACAACTTTTGGTAAAATTTGTCAAAGATGTCTGAAAAAAATGATAAGCATTCCATGAACTTTTCAAACTTCTGAGATTTTGTGCTGTAAGAGGACAACACAATTGGAATGGTGACTCTCTTTCTTCAACTGTATTGAGTTTTTATAATTGCTTCAAGAAGGCTGCTGATTCCCATTTCCCTAAATGGACATCAATTTATAGTTGATATTAACCAGAAATTATATTGCATAAATTTACGGAACACAATGTTGATTTGATTGATTTTTGGTTTTTTCTGAATGCTGGGTGTTAGGCTACAGCCTGACCAAGAATATCCTTTTTATTCACTATAAAATGTTTAATTTTTTCAAGTATATTCTACATAGAATGAAACTGTGTATATATATGCTATCATAATCACTGTGCACAACACATAAAACAACAATCTTTCCACAAATCTAAATAAACAAGATAAGATTGTGGCCATGTTGCATTAAAAGTTGCACAATCAGCTCTCAGTTTTCCATATCGTGAACACAATCTCTCCAAAAAATAGCTTTGTTTAGATATATTTGGTTTTCAAATATTTTAGTCATTATTTTCTTGCTGTTTGTTTCCATATCTAAGCACTGATAAAGCAAGACCTATTATTTATTGAGTTACCACGAAATCTAAAATTGCACTTCTTCCTTTCTCAGGTATGAAGCCAAGCATTCTTTCATAGCTATGACAGTTTCACCTTCAATGACTTTTTAGTAATTAACCAGAAGAGGAAAGTTCATGTTTCTGTATGAAAATATCACAAGCCTTTTTCAGCTTTTTTTTTTTTTCCCTCAGAAGAAGATGATTTTCTGGAAAGAGGAATCTCCTCCTACGGCATTCATATTGATCAAAGTGAAATTGTTTTCTTTGTTTTGTAAAGGGTATCTATCCCATGGAACTGTCAGACCAACACAGCTATTTTAAAGACTGAAAATTATGGCATGCCTGATCCTGTCTGTCTGAGACCATACATTATCAGCAGCCTAAAAGCTCTCTCATCTCAGAAAAGGACAGCTAACAACGTCCTTTTAGGCTACAGGAGACATCAACAACACAGCTGATTCCTTCTTGCAAAGAGTTTTGTTTCCAACTTTTTGCTTGATTTCAAAAACGTCAAGAAGTTATCATTAACTCAAGATTCCTAAGCTTTGACAGAAATTGCGTGTGATTTATAACCAACAAGTTCTCTGAGCGGGACCTTAAATCATGCAGTAAAACTCCATGAAGGGAAATTTATCATTCATCAAGGATTACTCTTCCCTCAAGACATATGATGAGGGAACAGGGGCAATTAGGGAATGAGAATTACTGTGTTGCTTACCAAACAGAATTATTCCAGGGATTCTTGAATTGGACACCAGGGAGCAGCTGAACTTTACATACTCTTGTGGACCTCAAGAGAGCCTGTTAAAATTTCACTGTAGTTCAAAAATGGCCAAGAGGGGAAAAAATAAACTTGAGCTACAAGGAATGGAAATCCTGGTGATTCTTGGTGGTTGTTTAATGATAAACTGTAACTTGGCAAAATTAACAAGTTTATTTTAAAAAAATATTACCTCTGTGATCATCACAGGGCAGACCTAATGGTTTATTAGTCACAGCAAATGGAACCCTGAAGCTGTACAAAGCCCGTTGTGCTTCATGTCAGGGGGCACTCCATCACCTGTATGACTCATGAGACACTGCAATGTAGAAATCTGACACAGAATAAGGATCCTGGGGCTCAGCTCGGTGTGCCTCTGAGAAGACACCTTTTTTCAAAGCTGGGTGCTTCAGAAGACCTGACTGACAAAGCGAATCCAGAGCTGTCTGCCAAGCTGTGAAGACTTGTGCTGACATGTTAAGCCTAAAGCAACATTTAAAATACAAAGATCTCATAGTGGCAGTGTCAAACCCAATGCATGTCCAACATCTGCACCTAAGGAGACTGTAATTCAGCAGTACCCAGGGAATACAATAAGTAGGGAATCTGATGAACTTCAAGTTGACATGTACTGGAGTATCCCTGACAGACATATCCATTTATCACTCTGCTAGGATTCATTCATACCTCAGATAATTAGCACTTGGTTTGTAAGGACCTGTTACTCACAAAAAGCCTCCGATTACAGCCAGATTGAATATTCCCAGAAAGTTTAACCACTGATAGGAAAACCACTCTCCTGAAACCTAATATACTTAATATACTAATATACTTAAAATAAGTAAAGTAACTCCTGTACTAATATACTTAAATGACTTGAGAATGTATGATTCAAATGCTGTTGCTTTGATACACGTTCATGGTAAACATTGATGGCTGGATCTGTGAATATACTTAAGCACACTGGAACATGTGCTTCCAACTCCAGAACCACAGCCCTTGATCCCTGATTTCAGCTACCACTTCTTCCTCCAGTCATGTGTGGACTACACAGTGATCAATTTTAGACCTCTTGAGCATTCAGATTTCTACTGCTGAGCTTCAACAGAGCTGTCTTCATCATAACAGAGAATGACCTGGAAGCCCAGATCCCCAGGAACATCAGACACATCGTTCTTCCCCTGCCAAAAGATACTGTACATCTGATGAATATACCCAGAACACATTGAGCTCTGTATAAAACTTTGCCAGATAAGCTGGCATTGGTACCTTCCCCATTTCAGTGATGTCTCCTAAATTCATCCACTTACGCAGAACAAGAATTGTATAAAATAAGAGCTAGATCTAATCAGCTCCTTTCCTAACAAGGATTCAAATTCACGTATCTTCCTTGACAGAAAAGCAGACTAATTACCAAAGAACAGGTAATGATGATATTTTTCCAGCAAGAAAGGCCTCACGGAAGCCAGAAGTACTCATACATTAATAAACCAGAGGTTGTGGCATTAAATGTACTTCAGATATATGCAGTACCCAGCTCTCAAATGCTGGAAAACCTCTGCTAGTGTTTGGTAACAAATAGTAATCAGCTAAGACTTATTTTCTTTCCCTCTACTGCAGACCCAAGATTCTCTATTATACCACAAAAACATGCATGCAAAGTTCAAGGTCAAAGGAGAAATTTAAAGGTTAGGAGTTGCAGTACAATTTGTGACAGCAAAGGCATTTCAATTTACCCCATTTCTTCCCCAGATTTTTTGATTCTGTTTTTCTTCACCATTCTCCTTATGCACATACATCAACAACACAGTGCCCTCTGTGTAACACTGCCTCCCAAGAGAGGCAAAGTTGTATCATGGTTTTCATCCCTCGTTACTATCTGTCCTCATTAACTTTATCCTTATTTTCCAGTTTATTTCCAAAACCTAAATATCAACAGGCTGATTAACTCAATTTGAATGCAGAAAAAGCTGGGGTCAGAGCAGACCTGGTCACAGCAGAATGGTTTTGTCTTCCTCTTTCTCTACCAGGGCAGTACATCCATGAACAAAATTGGAGAACCCCTGCAGAACATCAGGCTGTAAAAAGCAGTAGTAGAGGAACTTCAAACAAAGCTCATGTACCCATTCAAAAACCTGGACTGAGGCACAAGTCAACTAAGTGGACATTGCAGCAAAGAAGTACAAGAGCAGAGAACAGATCTAAGAGAAATTTCTTGGTGTCATAAACTTCCACTTTACTCCCAAGACGATCCTTTCTTTCTCCAAAACAATACTTGAATGAGTTTGCTTAACTGATCATCGGCTTGAGCCATCTCTGTAATCCCATGAATCTGAATCCATAAAAACTTTAAAGAAGAGGAATATCACACAAGCACATCATCTCTACGTTAGTTGTGACATAGGAAGAACCAAGAAGTGTTTCTCTCCCTGCTCAGCTAAATCTTTACGGTATTTAGTTGATGCAAGGAATTCAACGTTTTTTAAATAATAGCGCCAAATTATATTTGGCTCATCAAGTTTTATACCTCTTGGCTTGATAACTGCCTTGACAACTGACCTTCTGTTGGTTCTCAAATTTAAAGATGGATCTTATCTTATGTATCCATGAAGCAGATGGAGATGAAAAATTATGGGTTTTAAAGGTAAAGATGGTAAAAATATATAATTTTGGAAATACAGGAAGTTAATTTTGTTCCTGCATCATATTGTTTCACTATTAACTATTATTATTGTTACTACAGCCATGATTTTATTCTTGCTGCAAGTTTCCTGTACTTTTCAGGCTGCCTGGAAAGCACTTATTCAAAGGCACCTATGACAAGAAGCACAGCATAAAGCAGCTTGGTTCTGCAAGACCAGTTCTGGGTAGAGAATTTGATTTTAAACAAATGCTGTGTCTTGGAAAGACACACACACACACACACACACACAGATCCAGCCTATACATGCCACCTGTACAATGTATCTCAAAGAGAAATCCAGCACCTAGAGGGCAGGCTAACACTGGCAAAATAACACTTCACACAAAGTGCACCCTCAAAGTGCATGTTCTCCCAGGGATATGGTGTGCCCAGCACTTTGCAGTCTCTCCACCCAGTCTCTCTTTATGGCTTTAGCTCTCATTTGCACATAAATCACCCGAAGGAGTAAATGAACATACCTGGAAAGCACAGAGCAGCCTGTCAAATGCACACACTTTGCTCTCAGTTATGGTGACAGCCTTACTCCAGCAGCAAAATCTCAGCTCTGTATTGTGCAGCTCTTCATCTGAATGCATAAAAGCTCCTTCACTTTTGCTAGTCACTCCTACAAGGCTTTCATGGATATCCACAATTATATTCATCTCTGGATTTTGGGAAGGAGGAGCTACTTAAAAAATACCCACAATTTGAAAAAATGTGTCATTTGTGTTAGTTTACTGGGCAAACCTGTCATGGGATTTTCTGTGCTGGCTGCACAGATTTGCATAAATGGCACAAAGAAAATTTAGCATTTCTCTGATCACCAGCTGCTGCTTCCTTTCCCTGCTTCTCTCTTTGCTCCCACACAGAATCCTACTGGGGTCAAATTAGAGGAGGGCTAGATAAGCAGATAATCCTAGGTTTACCAGATTCACCTGAGACTCGGGAAATCTATATTTTTAATCCAATATGTGTTGCTAGCCTTTGCTGCCACTTGATCTATCACTTCATTTCCATTTCTCTGGTTGCCCTCTGCCTGTCTCACCTGATGAGTCTTTGCTATTCTGTTTGCATGTGGTAGAGTCACATCCCAGTCCTGTTCCCCCAGCAAAGGTCATCTTGTGCTGCTGGGACCTTATTTATGTTACACTCCCTCATTCCTGCAGTGTTGCCCCTGAGAGGACTCACTTGTCCTGCCCTGGGAATGCCAGAGAAGGCTTTGGGGGAGAAGCAGTGCCGCTGTGACAAAGCTGCCTCCCCCTTCCCGCAGCGACACAGCCAACATTCACAGCGTGCTGCAGTCACCCACAGATGACTCAAAGCTGAGGCAGGATCAGAAAGCAGAGCTGCACTTCCCAACTGGCAATTTGAGCATTTTGCAGCCTTTTGTAGGAATGGCCCCACAGTGACTTTTGAGGAATAAGGTATTATAAAAACAGCAGGAGAAAAATAAGAATATAGGCCTGATTGGAATGGAAGAAATCCTCTATATTGCATCATAACTTCCCAGGCCTCCTTTATTTCATTCATTGTCCTCAGAATTAAATGATACTCATTTAAAATTACTAGGTTCGTGGAGCATAATGTAAAATTAAGGGGTCCGTCAACTTCAAATACACAGTTCTCCATCACAGCAATTAATTGCTGAAATTAGTCATTGTTTCATAAACTGAAAGCAAGTAAAATAAATGTTTGCAATTGACAAAAATGTCACCAATATCCTTTAATTATTTTTCCAACTAAGTCATTAGTATTTTCTTTACTCTTATAAAGACACATTTTTCATAGTATAGTATTAGCTTGCAGATATCACCACCTCTGCTTCCCAGGTTGACTCTTTCCCTTTTTGTGCTGAATAAATAGCACTAAAATACAGCAATTAAAAATAAAGGCCACCTTCAGGCTGTACATGAGTGGCTCCAGATTTACCTCAGCATGAATAAAAGCAGAATTGTGCCTACCTTTTCTAACTAGGTTCAGATTATTTCCTTCCCTTATTTTGCCTGTGAATATCATGGGGCCATAATGAAGCCAAACCATGTTTTTCAACTGAATGGTAGGAAGGAATCATTATTCTGTATTTTCTTACCATTTTTTCAAGATTTATGATGGTTTCAGTAGTTCATTAGTTCCGGACTGCTCCAGATATGCATGGATTGAAAAGATGCACCTTAAATGGAATGCTCTGCCACTGAGAACATCCATGGACTATGAACATGCTCTGACTTAATGCCCACAAATTGTCACTCTGAAGTCAATTACCACTGAGCACAGATAGATCATGTGCATTCAAGCATCTATAACTCATTCATTTTGCTACTTGTGGTCTTGTAATATTGACCAACTCAGAGCTTTTTGACCCTTCTAAAGCAATTGTTAATGAAAATGAGATTTGACCCTGTGAAATTGGAGCTTCAGCTTGTTCTTTCAAAATACTTTTCAGAATACTTGTTCTTTTAAAAATACTTTATATCCAAAATAATTAATTGGAAGCAGCTTGATTTTACCAAACCTTATAGCAATGGCTAGGTGAGAGAGCCTTGCTGTGGTTTTTAGGAAGTGAGGCCAGTGATACCACATATGCTGACTCCCCATCCATGGTGTTTTACAAAGCAGAGGTACCTTTTAAATGTAGCTGCTGCTGCTGCTGAGCCCTGCAAAGTCTGTGCATCCATCCCCCAAGGCTGCCTGAGAGACCTTACCTTTGCACCAGGGTCTGGCTGCAGCTGCAGGTGCCAGGAGCACTCCTTCACACTGACATGCCCCAGATTTAGGGAAGCTCCTGCTCCACAAAAATCTAGGGAGGAGAGAGAGAGGCTTCCACGGAGCTTGGGAGACATGAAAAAATTCAGCTCAGAAACACTGTAATCTTTCAGCCACTTCGTGTAAGCTGTGAACTGCAATGACTTAAAGGCATCTGGGTGGATGCCACCCTGGAGCAGCAGCTCAGCCCCAAGTCACTCACAGCACAAGTACAGGTCCAGCACCCGAATCCTTGCAGCCCTGACTCTTGGAACTCACACCTCACTGAGAATCCAGAGGTTTCAGAACTATAAGGTGCTGGCATTTTGTCCCCTCTAAGCTGTACTATATTTTGGTCTTACTAGGAATAGCTTTAAATGAATACACATCAGCTAAGGGAATTCCGTTCCTAGACTGCTGGAAGGGTCAGGACTCTTACTTCAAAATTAATTAGTGAACATTAATTACTCAACAACAGTCATGAAACATTTAAGAGGAAAATGAATATCCAGAAATACCATTAGTAAACACATTCCTGAGGAAATTATTTAATTAGTGTTTAATTACTAGTAAAGAAATTTATTAGTTGCTAAACATTAATTACATAAAGCACCATTTTTAAATTGCTGGCACTATTCATAATTTAAATAACTACTTTTATCTAAATATTTATTTTTTGGTGTTAAGTGGATTGTTTCTCATTAAGAGTAGAATATAGTAAATACTTTACACATGGGATTGATTGCTATTCTGGTTTGACCCCACTGCAAGCATGGCATCTTAGATATCAAGACACAATTCTTAGCACTTTGGAGTTAACAAGCAGTTTTCTTACGTGATAGCAGAAAGCCATTTCTGTCATCTGTACAAACCAATACTGCCCCTTAATTGAAGAAATAGGTACTAATTAGCCAAGGTGTCCTGAATATTCAATAGCTGATACAAGGAATTGCATGAAAAATCAGATTTGAACCCAGGACTCTTGCCACTGATTTCTGCCCCTTTCATAACTGAGATGACTTCAGCAAGTCATCCTTTGGAGCAAGGAATCCTTTGTCACCTGCACAGCCAGCCCTCAACCATGATGACACTCCTTTGAGAGAGTGCTACACTGAATAATAAAATAAATCTTAGTACTGTTTCTGTGAGTGGTTTGGGGACTGCGAAAGCAATACTTATTTTGGTGTGTTTGCACTTTGTGAGGTGTGCTGATGATTCTTGTGTTCTGCTTAGGAACAGAAAATCAGTAGTTTCTCCCAAGTCTTTATATTGGACAACCTATATGGAAAAAATTCAAAATAGCTGTATTTAGTACCAGATTATCCAAATCATTGGCATAACACTGGAATACAGCGGTCACTGAGGAATGAATATAATTCCTTAGTTTTCCAAAGTATATCTGGTATTGCCTTAGGTTTCATTCCATACTTCCATCTGTTTAAAGGTCTTTTAAAGCAGTTTGACTCCTACTAGGCTTAGTTACATTTCTTATCTTACAGATCTCCAGTTATGACTGTTTTCAAAATTCTTTGCAATTTCAAGATGAAGCAGGAAGGAAAAACCGTATTTGCTCATGACCCAGATTGCTCGGTTTTAAAAAAAAAAATTCTCCTGCTGTTTTTTAATTGGAACCATCTGTTATTCCTTGTCTTTCCTGAGAAGAAAAAAAGATTTAAACTCTGGTCTAGGTGTCATCTATATGTAGCACAAAGAGTTAGAGCTCTAAGTTTGGGGTGGAAAGGTGTTAGGACACATTGCAGCTGATATACCAGATATCAGCATTGTTATTGGAGACAATGAAAAGCCTTGTTAAAATTCTGGAATAAAATTTAACTTTTTTTTCCTGACATATTCTTTGCTGAGAATGTTTGTGTGATTTTGTTATCTTTTCTTAATCTCTTTTGCAGTGAGGCAAACCCAAAATACTGCAACCCTCCTTACTTTTGGTTTTTGGAAACATTCCAATTAATTTCTTTTTTAATATTTTTAAGGATGGAGTGTCTACAGCTTCTCTGGTCATCCTGACATAAGGTTGAACCACCATCATGATTTATTTATTTTTTCCTTCATATCCAACACAGCTTGACTTGCCACAGTTTGTATTCACCTCTTCTCAAACCCTGGTAATTTGAGAATCATCTGATTTAACTCCCTAATGGGTGATTCTGGAGGAGATGAGGACAGAAGATACTACCCTTGGCTTTTTCCTCTCCAGGCTGAACAGAAACCTCATCTAGCATATCCAGGCACTCACTCATCTTGGTGATTCACCTCTGAAGTCCCTCCAGTTATTCAGCATCTTTCCTACACTGGGAGGAGCCAAACCAGATATTATGCTCCAGATGTGGTCTAAAAAGCACTGAATAGAAGGGATCAATCTTTCACCTCTGCCTGTTGGCTAAGCTTTTGCTAATGCAGCTCAATACACAGTTAAAATTTCGTATTCAGGTGGAAAACATGCCGTACTCTATGGTAATCCCATTAAAAATAGATAACAAAATTACCTAGGACAAGAGACTAAAAATATTACATTAACATGTTGATTGTATATGAAATTGGACCACGAAGAGTTGTAAAAACAGTTAAGGCTAAAAATGTATCCATTTTTGGATCAGGAAATATCAATGCAAGTAAATTCCATCCCAGGGTGCAAATATGTAATCATCTGTGGTGGTTTACAGCTAGTACCTCATAGTTATTTCTGAAATTATACTATTGTTCATGTCTTTATTCATCTCTATTTCCCCTGGAGATAATCATGTACTAACACTGGGGCCGGTGAGGTGGAATGGGAGTGAGGGAGGTTGGTGGGGGAGTCACCCTGTAGATCACGTGAATAAAATTATTAAAATTAGTAATAAAGAAAAAAATTTTCCTGAGTCCATAAATAGGAAAAGTTAATAAAACAACTTCAAGTTTAATTTTGTTTGCATTGGTGAATCCTGTCTTTTCTAGATTTGCTATTAGATGATATCTATGATCACTTAGCATTCTCTGTCTTTAAATCTCTTCCTTTCTGGTCTCCTCAGCAGCATATTACCGAATTTTTTAAAAATATACACTGTATATATAAATCTATCATGCAAGTATATTGTGTTTCAAAAGCCCTTTATAGAAACTTCTACCCTAGGACAGCACAGAGCTAGCACAGGTCAGATAGGGTATGTTTTCTGGGGTCCTGCCTCAATATAATTTAAAGTGGGCTTTCATAAGTGAAAAAAAAAAAAAAAAATCCAAGAACAAACCACTACAGTGGTTTGGTTCTGCTCCCTAAATACCTCGCCAAACTTCATAGCTTGTGTTATTGCAAATCTGAAGTATTTTAAAATATAAACTTTCCTGCAGCAAGCCAAGGCCTGCTCTGAAGTAAAACAATGTTCCTATTGACATATCACTGACAGCTTTCAGCTGTTGGAAATTTTTTTCCCCAAAAATCTTTGAAATCTTTATAATGATACCTGTTTTTTCCACTGACAATGACTATAAAAGTCAATTACCATATTTCTTTTTCTTTCATGGGTCTCTTTGAATTGCTGTGTAGAACAAATATTTCTTTGTCAGAAGGCAGAATCACTGAAAATAATAAGGTAGAAGACACTAAATGGAATATTCATAAGGAGTTTGCATTTGACTGCTTCTAGTATTACTGCTTTTAAACACCAAAGTACTCTGGATCAGCATGTCATTATTTCCTAATTCCACACAAAAATAATTATACGAATCGAGGAGCAATGTTCAGACCTTTTTTCATGAATCCATGATTCATGATGTCCATCATATGCTTTCCTTACAGGAAGTTCAATACAGAACCTCAGTATATGTTTCCTAATGAAAATGTCTTGAGAATGCTCTGTTCAGGAGGAATCAGTTTCATTCAGCTTTAAACACTTAAATGAGGCAACAAAAGTGTGAAACCCAGACACCTGAAGCAAGTTGCATAGTCAGTGATGGTATGCCCAGACTGTGGTTCAAGCAATTTTAATAATATCTCATTTACAGTGTCTAAAGTCAGATAAATTAATCTGAATCATAAAGATTTGTACATATAAGAAAGGTCAGGATTTAGGGTAGAAGCAAAAGGGGGCCATTGTTGACCACGCTTCCTCTCTTGTAGTCCTGACAAAGTCTCAGGACAAAATATTCCTGCTGATTATCTGTGATATTTTATTCAGTTCAGTTTTATATGAGCATTTATTCATTAATGTGGCTGAAAAGTTTCGCCCACCCCTAAAATATAGAACAGGATATTGGTGAAATAATTTAGAACTCAGTAGATGGAAATGCATTAGCAGTGAGACCAAAAATATTACATCAAAAGCAAAACAGGGAGAGGTATTCCAGTCTTGGTGTTTCCAAACACAGATTTATAGTTTCATCTATGGCCTAACTTCCTTCTGAATGCCAGTTATATTATTTGCAGACCAGATCTGGGGAAAACTGACATATCATGTTTGGAAAAACTATAGAACAGGGAGACTAAGGTCAAGGCCTTCAAAATAGTTTGATAATTTTGTTCCCCTTTTCCAGACTCAGTTTATTGGATTCATCTTCTGCAATGGAAGAAGGCATCTAAAAAAATTAGAACTTTAAAAATGTGTCCTAAATAGCTTTCCATGGTGACATAGAATATCTTTCATAACCTCTAACACGGAACCCAAATCTCCTTACTGCCACCAAGGAACAGCCAAGCCATTATGAAAAGCAGAGCAAGTGACCCTGTTATGTTTGCCTGTGTAGCAAAATAAAGTTTTTCTGCTGGAGCTCACAGAAATCCCCCTTCCTATAATTCTCCCTGAAACCCTGTAGTCAGTTGTGTTAGTTGTTAACAAAAGCAAAAATAACTTGTCAAGAAGGACTTCCCACCTTAATTCCTTGGGTTTTTGAGATGGGGGAGAAGTGGGAAAAAAAGGGGGAAATAAGCTCTTGAACTCCTCTAGCAAGACTGAAGAGAAGAAATACTTTTTAAAGTATTTAGATATCCAGAAATGGTCACAGGTACGAAGCAGGATTCATGAACCATGCCCCCTGTAAAATCTAGTGGGCCATTAGAAACCAAAAAATCCTATCGGGGACCTATTCGACCTGTGAGACATCTAAATGAGTAGGATTTTGGCACATATGGGTGATACCCATAGCAGGACAAACTGCTTTTAGCTACACTGTTGAAAATCTGGGGTCACTCTGCTGTGGTCACATGCAGTGATGGCTGTTCTGGAAGAAGAACTTTTCCCTGAAGCTAATGCCATTAAAATCTGGCAGGAGGCATCAGCATGTATGTTCACTTTTACTGTCCTTTCAATCTGCCTGGATTTGCATGATCAGGAGTTAGTATTTAGACTGGAGGGGCTGTTTCATCAATGAAGGGAAAAGAAGCAAGCACTATGGCCCATTCCTTTCAAGGCCTGCTGCCTTGGAGCATGATTTACGGTTTGAAATGAAGAGATATGAATAACAAAATAAAACTTCACTGACACACTGCTGGCTGCAATTCCCAGAAACACATCTTCGCCCTGGATCCCCCCTTTTTCTTTTCATTTTATAACTCCCAAGACACAAGATATGAAGAAAATCTTTAAATCTTTCCTAGGGCTTTACTCAGAATAAGCCTATACTGCAGCCTGCAGTTGTATGAATACAGTGGACGTTGCTTTAAGTGAGACAGGTAAGATCCTGGACTCAGTCACCTTGCAGTAGCACAGAGCTCAGTGTGAGCTGATTCTCTCCACTTCTTCAGGTTACAGAGGGATTAATGCTACGCAAACAAACACTCCTCTGGTTGGGAATACGTAAGGAGGAAGTGCAGTGGTGTGTTTCACCCACACTGTCAAACGAAAATGACAATGGTGGCCAGCTGAACATTTTTTAAAAAGAACAAGCTTCCATCAGAAAGTGAAGATTAGCCCTATAATACAAGAGTCCTTAGGAAGACAACAAACTTACTGGCATATAAAATGAGAGAAGAGAATTTAGAACAACTGGAGGACTTTTTTTGTCTGTATTATGTCCATTCTTCTATTTTATATTTCTGTTAGAATAAGAGTATCAATGTTCCTTGCACTGCATTGTTTGTTTTTAAAGAACTATTTCACAGGAAATTTAAAACCCTTCTGTTTGCTTTTAAAGAGCTGCTTCACAGGAAATTTAAAACCCTTCTAGTTACATTGCAAGCCACAGGTTCTGCTGCACTGTTGTTTCCTTCAGCCTCACCTTAGGTACTCATTTGATTATTCCATTTGTATTCTCCTTTACAGAATTTGACCCACAGACACTTAAATGAAAATTTCCTGCACTCACACGGTTATGTTTAGTATGGTTTAGTACAACCATAACCGTGAGTGGGTATCTCAGTAGAAGCTGCCACAGCCTGGATACTTCACAGTAGGAGCTTTGTTCAGGTATTATATGGTAGGATGGAGCTCCGAATGGGTGTTTGCACAAATGATGAAGCCTTCTAAAGTAAACAATGAAAAAATAAAATAAAATTAATATCCAGCCTTGGTTCTTCCACTTCCATAGTAATTCAAAGGTAAGATACCTTCTCTTTAACCCAATACACATTGCTCTGTCAGACTATTAGATTTTAATAAATAAAGAGGTACTTGAAATACTTTAGGGGTCATTTTCACTTCTCTGCATTACTGTATGACAACGATGATACACCTCAGTTCACACTCTCATCTCTCTGGTAAAATATCCTTTCCTTTATATGATGAAATATTTTCTTCATGTAGCTGTATGAGTATTGATATGAATGATCTTTTTTTTGCAGATCATAGTTGGTGTCAAGAATTTATAAACTTACAACAATAACAAAGCCCCTGCCTCAGCTGATTATGAGCTGAATTTTCCCTGATCAGAAGAGATGCAACCAACTACAAAAATTACTAAGGTACTGCTCACAGGATTGGTTCTAAGTGTTACCACTATTTTGATTAGTATTGAAACTTGGGACCTCATTGGATGCACAATCCATAGTCACTACACAAGAAAATGTGTGCTCCAAGAGAAAGGACAAAATCTTGACCACATACAAGAGGAATCATGGGACTTCTACTTGGCATGACTAGAGGTATCAAGACCTCCACAAGAACTGTGAGTGCAAATTATTAATGCAGTTCTGAGAGAAAGAAAGACAAAGGTAAAAATAAGAGTATAAGAACAAATGTGACTAGTTGGCTTTACTCCATCTTTTTGTAATTCAGAAAAAAGACAGAGTCATGAGTACTACCATAATGAAGGCATCTAGGAACAGGAAGCCATCTGTAGCTGAGCTTGGCAAAGTCAGGAACATATGTATTTCATTTATTCATTTGTTTAATATTCTATTGTCGTTAGTTGACCCAAAGAGGACTAGGCTACTTGTTAGCAACATTGTGTTACACTCCTTGCTAAAAATATGTCCAAATGGGACTGACCTGCTGTTAAAAGGTTAATACTTGCCTCTGGAATCTGAAAGTAAAAGGTCCTATAGGTGTTCATAACATATACAATATCCAATCAGATATTAACTCTTTGACTTTTCAAAGAAATAGAGAAGATTCAGCTGTCAGATATTTCTATTGTAAGGAAAAGTGGGTCAGCAAACACATACAGAACTGCTGAATCTTAATACCATAGCTGGTCTTTAATATACTGTAAAAATAAAATGAGAAATAAACACACAGAGCAGACTGAAATTCTGAAGTTCTTTCCACATATGCATAGACACTTCATTGTCAGTAAAAAGTCAAAGTTAAAAGCAGTTTCAGGATCTGTTCTGGTTCCAGAGTGCCCAAGCAAATTTTTAACGAGGATATATTTTCTATTATACATATTTTTCCCTCCTCTATAAATTCCTGAGATACCCAGGCTAACAACAGGATGTTGTGTGAATAATTATACAAAATGATGTGGAAAATGGAATGAACACAAGGTCAAATGGAAAACTGAAATGTACTGAAAAAGTAAAGGAGAACTATGTTTTTTCTGATATTACTTACACACTTGATTGATGAAACTTGAAATGGAAAAATGGCCTCCTGTTTCGAATGATGGACATAGATTTTGACAACTAAACTCAGTTCTCTTGACTTCCTGGTTAACCTGAAGTTAATTCACTTTAGTTACCTGAACGATACAGATATTGCTCCTGTCATTTCTGGTTCATACTTAAATTGCAAACTCTTCAAGGCAGAGCTCTTCTCACATTATGATTGTGTTCAGCAGCTGACACACAGAGGTCTGTGGTTCCTGGTCTACAAAAGCAATATTATCAGGCAAAAAAATCCCCATTCTTTCCTTCCTTTCCCCCAGCTGAAACCACAGAAGCTTGGCTCACTATCCTTTGCTGCCTGAGGACTGAATCCTCCTTTACCATACTAAAGCAATGGAAAAGAATCCCATTTCCCTTCATATGCATGTTCCCAAGGTCAGCCCTCACCACTGAGGAAAGATACTTAGATTCAGACAATAGGTTACAAGGGACCTATGGAAGTCATCTGGTCCACCTGCTCTACTCAAAGCAGGGCCAAGCTGCAAACCAGATCAGGCTGCTCTGGGTTTCACCCAGCAAAATTTTGCTTTACCATTAGAATTCATAATCACTGTTTGTGTGTTGACCTTTTGGTGTTGGTGGCCATTTTGATTTGTTTTGGTTTGGTTTGGTTTTTTGCTTTTTGGTAGGAGCTCTTAAGTCTTAGCTCTCAGTCAGGATTGGTTTTACACTGAATTTTTTCATGGGGTTTTAAAGCCAATGAAAAGCTGAGTGTAAGTTGACACGGTCAACTGTATTTTTCTCTCTCTCAGTATTTTTTCCTTTTGTTGTGTAATGTCAATGAAAATTTCATATAAGAAACTGTTTCCACATCCAGAAATAGTGACCTCAAGCTTTATCCTTATATTCTTAGTCTTGTTTCTCATTTTTCATGCTTTTTAAATTAATCATGTTAATTTGTAAAAAGTCAATTGATATAAAGGTAATGGGGTTTTGAGAAAGCTGTTAACACTAATGTGCTTAATTAACAAATCATGTATAAAATCATGCTCACTATAAACACTGCTGTGGAGCAAATGCAATCCATTAAGATTCATAGGAAGGCATCATATTCTGCTTTGTCACAAAGGTTTAACTGCTGATGAGCAGAGTTTGAATCCTGAAAGCTGGAAAAATGCAGTTTTCTCTTGTACATCCATTAAACTCTCCCAGACTGCTACTTGGGCTACTTGGGCTCTAACCTGTCAACTGCTCTCATCTGCACTCATCCCCTGTGTAACTAAAGTGGATGTGTTGTATCATAGAATATCACAGAAATTAACAGTGCACCATTTGGAAGTTTGGGGTGAGTATGTTGCTTGTGGGAGGGGACCAGAACTGTTAGGAATGGTAAGGAAATCAAGCAGCAGGGTCTTACTAGGGCTTGGTGAAATGGAAGATGGGGCAAAAGAGGAATGTACAGCACACCATAAGCAGTCCCTCTGGTCACAGAAGAAAATAATTTCTTCAAATCATTACCACAGATGTAAAGCAGATATTTTATTGTAGTCAGCCATCTGTGCATTGATGAACCAGTTTGAAAAATCCAGCAGTTTCAACCTACTAGGGCCTTTCTCACTCTGCTAAGTAAGCATGACAGCTCTGCCTGTGAGTCAGTGAGTTACTGGCCAGGGTAGGGACTGGTCAGAAGCCAGGAACATATTAGAGATTTTCCATTCACCAGGCTGGATTTACTTCCTTTAGAGTGATGCTGCTTTAAGGGAATGAAGCTGCTCTGATTTATTCTATGAAAGAAATTACTTTTCTTTCAGCTTCCTTTTGCATTTGATTTAGTGCAACAGTTTGCTGTTGTCCTTTATGATACTGACTGTTCATTAGCTTGCAATAACCACTATAGTAGCTGACAGGTTTCAGATCCTGCTGTGCCAAATTCAGACCCAGACTTCCAAGGTTTCTATCCTTGAGTTTTCAGAGACTCCATTATTCAGTTTTGACCAAAGGCAGGATCATCTTTCACAGTTATATGACAACTGTGAGGCATTTAGACATGAAAAGAGATGAATTAAATTTCATTTTATGGAGGACACCTTGTAACAAAGACAAAGGCCAGGTAAATTGTATATTGATGCAAAATTGGGCAGTTCTCACAAATATAGTTCCTAAATAACCATCTAAGACTTCTTAAAGATACCTGCAAATATATAATAAGTTATTTACAATAAATTATTTAAATTATCATGGCAGCTGTGATACTCAATATAAAGATGAGCTTTTACACTTTTTTGCCAAGAAAATATTTTAAAAATTCCCATGGTCAAGGGTGTGCAAAGTGTTCTATATTACATGAACTTGCTTTTATACACTAACAGCTGTGTTAATTTTCCTGCACATTTACAATCATCAGACAGAGTGGGGAAACATGAGGAGGGATTTATCTAGTCAGCTTTGGGAAGCAGAAGATTTCCTGAAATGAACTGCACATCATTTATTGTAACCCATATAGCAGGCAGTCAAGGTCATGGGCACATTCCAGCAAGAGTTTGGTGAAGGCCATACCATTCAAGCTTCCTGAATATTGTTATTGCTTCAGAAACTTTCTAACATGGATGAAGGATATTTAAAGAGAAACCTGACTCCTCTTGAGATAAGTTTGTCAGAGACTGCCCTTTTCTCAAATGGAAGTCTTTCTGTGTAAGCTGTATCAGTCCCCATCAGCCCAGTTTGTGCATCAGTCCCTCTGGTACAACACAGGCAAAGCCAAGAGATGATGAAGGCAGGGTTCTTGAAATCTGGGACCCTTGCCTAGAAAAGCCATGAATGCAACTCAGCCAAAGTCATAATGTTGGACAAGGACTCACTACACATCTGGTTTCTGCCTGCCAGCCATCTGTTAAGTGGATTGGGTGTTGGCTGGAAAATCCCAGTTATCAAGGGAAAAACAAAGGGCTGTGAATTGGGAAAAAACAAGTGAAAAGTGAAAAGGCAAATAATGGAAAGTTTATGAAGATCACACTGACATTTAACCAAACCTTTTGCAGACAACTATAATTCCTAAAAAGCCAGTTGGGTGCAAAATTCTCCTCTTAGAAAAAAGACAGCCTTGAAAAAAATTATTAAAATCACAGGAGATGCTGCTAAGAAAAACAGTAGTGACTGTAAAATATACAATATGACCAGGAAAAATTAATATAAATTATCCCTTCAGACATTCTGCTATACTGTGTACAGCATTACTTTACAGAAGTTTCATAGGAAAAAATCTAGTCCAAGGTGAAAACATATGGATGTGCCTGTGTGCCCATGTGTGTGTACATGTGTATAAATATATATCCATCACCCTGCAGTTTCACTGAAACTGTATTGAGTTGCACAAGCCAAAGAGCTGGCTGCCTAAAATGAAAGGGATATGAAATACAGCCATATTCCAGAGGAAAATGAATATCAATATACAGCTTCTGTGCCATACTAGTTTCATTGATTTTTGACAATAGTCTGCATATGAATGAGCAATAGTTAATAGCAGGGGAAGTTATAACCCTCCCTCTCGTAAGTGCTGCTTATTTGTCACAACACCCAGCTACTGAGTGTGAGGCATCTTCAGCTGCTGGCTGCCATGGAACTCAATCACAGTGCTCTGTGTGACATGTCACAGTAGTTGTCTGGGAAATTAATACAGTGTGCATATGCATGTGGGTGTGTGAAAGCAATGCAAGCCTGCCCAAAATGCAGATAAAACTCTGAAGAAAACCTGCAGATGCTCACTCATGGTATACCAGGCAGACAGGCATGCAGAGAAATTGTAACATGGCACTCATTTGCTCAGGGTCGGTGTCTCTGTTATACAAATCTCATGCCACTAGCAAACTTTCACATATATTCTTTGTAGATCCTTCATTAAAGAACATTTAGTGCTTGATTAATTTGTTAACAGGACAGAGTTATCTTATGACTCCATATTAATGTTCCCTAAGTAGGCTAAACATTAATAAACTTGAATATGACAGTAAAACTTTAGGAGGCACAGTACCAGCTGAATTCCTCCTTCAGATCAGATGCTGCAGAGTGACTAAACATTATTGTGCTCACTGTATGTAAATGAAGGAGACAGGAGGCTAAACCTTAAGCAATTTAATATTGTCTTGATTGTATGTAATTTAAGATTAACCAACCCTGATTAAACAAGACCTTACAAATACATCAACAGCCTGCAATTAACATGTTGTTGGTAAATATAATCACAAGTCTTGTTTCTTACACTACAAGAAACATGTGTAAGTATATAGCATCTACATACTTCTGCCTGCAATATCTAGTGGTCAAAATCATGAAACCTGCTGGATTTTAAGCACTTCTTATGTGTCCTTGGAAAAGTATTGTGAAGAAAAAAAAAAGGTAGTATTTCTAAAAATTTCTTAGTTTATATACTTCTTAGTGTATATACTTAGTGTTACACTGCAGAGTCCTCAATAAACCACACCACCAAGCAGAACTCTGGAGAAAGCAGAGGTAGGGTACAATTAACTTTCCAGCAGCAGCTTCAGAATGAAGGGCTAAAAGTTTGAAAGCAAAGTACAAAAAGAAAAGGTGCTCTCACAAGGTGCATGTAAAGGCTTTGTTCTGCTAACAGAGAAATCTGCTTCACGTTTCCTGGAGAGCAGTATGGGATAAGAATACAGGAATGCCCATCCAAGACTACTGGAGCAGGGCTCTTCAATCTCCTCCCCAGCAAAACCCAAAGCCCATTCCCAAAGAAGGCTGCACCCAAGTGGAAGCTGCTGCACTGGTGCCAGTGCACCCAAGTACTTCTCTGACAGGAGCTACCACCAACAGTACTTTAAATCCCAAAATGCTCTCCATCCAGCCTTCCAGCTGTCCTTGAGTGTTGCAGGTCTGCTCACACACCTTTTCACGCTGTCTTTCTACCAGCTGAACAAATGACTGACCTCTCCTCTCTCCAGCTGTGCTGCACAGCTTTTCACTTTCCTTATCTCTGCCTGCTGAACCACTCATGTGAATTCTCTTGTCTCAGGCAAAAGGAACTGAGGTTAGCAAGGACCTGCTGTTTAAAGTGCTCTGGAAAATTCAGATCATTTTAACTTAAATGGGTGAAGAAGCAATTCTTACAAGCAACTGAGCTTGCCATTCACCAAAGACCTTTAGCTTGGGTAGAAGTTTTAAGGAAGTTGTATTGACACCTAATGAAAATGCCATAGCACACTTCCCAGCTACAAGAAAAATGGGTAGAAAGCAAGGCACTGGAAGTTGCAGAAGGAGAGCCAAAAGTACATATCAATCCTAATAGTGCGTAATTTTTCCTAATTACCCCCCAACTAATTCAGAATCTGGATATCAAGAAAAAGAGACTAGAATGTTTCTCCTAAAAAAGATGTTAGTAATTAAAATCAGTTATTTAACTCTTGAATTTCCTCTCCATATGCATTGTAAGAAGATAAAGAATAGTTCTTACTGAAAATTTAAGAAAAAGAATAAAAAACTCATACATAGTCCAAGCTTTTATCTTTTCCTTTTTTGGTGTTTTCTAGTTCTTCACTGAATTTCTTTTACCCTTGGGACACACAAGATGGTAAGAATGTGTGTGCAGTACAGCAGATCAAAGAAAACTGTATGTATATGCTTTTTATTTCCTTATGTGACTTGTTTGGTGTGTAACAAGCAGCACATTTTGCCTAGATCCAGCATATATCATGTTAAAGCAATATTTTCTCTGTTCTCTTCCTTCCTAAAATGACAGTTTGGCACCGAAGGCTCTGGGAGTTTTACCCTTTCCTTTCCACATTTATGCAAGCTGAAAACGTTATTATCTGCACACTGATAAATAATGCTGATAAATAAGACTGGTTTTCAGCCTGGTTTGAAAGCAGTACTTTCCAGGTAGCAAAGACTGTCGAATGGATTTGAAAGGTTAAGCTACTAGATATAACTCTTGAAAATGTGGAGCCTATTGTGCACAGATTCACAAGTATCCCAAATGGTTCATGGAAACAGAGAAGGAGAAGGGGAAAATCTGACTTTGAAAGTGATGACAGATTTGAATATTGAGAATGCACAAAAAGAAATAAAGCATCTTTCAAAACTAACAGAACATGGCATAGTACAAAGCAGTTGATGCTCTGATTCAGAGCTTTGCAGTGTATCTAATTTAACAGCAGCTCGGACAGCTTGTCTTGTGGTATTAATAGTGCTTCATTGAGAATACATAAATCACTGCTCTCCCCCTGCCTCTGCCCATGGGACCATAATGAATTCATTTGCTATTAATTTCAAGAGGTCACCAACAAGCCAAGTATCCACCACGACTGTGGTGTGAAGAGGCCTGCAAGAAAGCTTTTACAAATTCCCTGATGACATTGAGGACAAGCAATCAAATGCTGCTCAAGAGACTCCAAAATACTGATACCTACATTTTAACCTGCTGCAATTCATCAACGGTTTCCCTTACTCATATACTGTACTGCACAGAGGGGGAGAAGGCAGCAGCAACAGCACGGGAGGAAAACTGACTTAAAGCGTGAAGCCTTCCAAGCAATGAAAATATTTCTTTGTTCAGTTTTGGTTCTGGTTTTGGGTTTGGGTTTCTTTTTGTTGAAGCTAAAGGAATGCCTCAAATAGGTGCTGCAGAGCATTATGGGTCAGGGAGGAAAGTGGAAGCACCCTCCAACAAACTGAAGCAAGTGAAAAAGAGTAAACAAGATGGATATTCTCCTTTCTTAAGTCATCCTTCACAGGGACTCCGGCTTTTGCAGCTGTCCCACTGTGCTAAACAGTTTGCTCTATCATGTTCTCTTTTGAGGACTTTTCCAGCTCCTCAGCCTCCTATGGTGAAGTGTCTCTTAATACATCTATCTTGTTGTACAGAGTCTGGAGATCCTATTGAACTACCAATGTTTCTTTTCACAGTAACCTACAGAGTCCAGGAGCTCTCCCTTCTATATGTCTGCAAGCCCTTTCATAGATGATGAGTAAGCCTATTCCATGCAGAGTGTTACCTTTCTTTTAATAAAAGTATTTGTTACTTTGTAGTGTCTGTATAGAGTTGTCCACATTTTGGTAAAAGTGTTCTTTCTTTGTAGTGTTCTAGTACAGTCCCAAGTGTTGTAAAATATGAAAAAAAAAAAATCAATCCAGATATAAGCCACAGTAACTGAACCCCCATGGATGATTTTTAATTGTCTTTGGACACAACAGCACATTCCCATACCCCTCAGAAAAAAAAAAAAAAAAGATAATCAGACAACCAAACAAGCAAAAATCCCAAAAATTGTCCATGTGGTTTTTCTCCTGTAGGATTATTCACTATGTCTCTCATGGAAAATGAACTCTTAAAGAGAGCATGAAGTGCTGGAAGGAACCCCATGTCTAGGGAACTGGAAGCTGCACTTAAATGGATGGCTGGAGATTTTAAGAACAGCTTGTAAAACATTTCCATACAGTACATAAAGCAAAAGCTGCCCACACCCAGTTTCTGCTGCCAAGAGTAGAAGGCCACAGGAGGTTGTTTCTGAGGTGTTATTTATATTGGATTTTAAAATGGTCTGAGGGGACAGAGGGTTAAGCTATCAATTATGTAACTGTAAACGAAGAACCTTTGGGAAGGGAAGCAGAAAATTGTACACTTAGAGAATGAGCAAGACATTTAGGAGAGGTTCAAGGTTAACTCCTTTCCTTCGCTCCTCTGAATTCTGCTAGGGGTTCACATCACGGTACAAAGCCCAGGGAACAGTTCTGGAGCCATAGAAAAGCAATTTCTAAAATGGTGATTTGCTCAGCTCCTCGAAGGATGCAGCAGGAGCTGTTGCAGGAGGAAGGGAAGGACAAATACAGTCGCTAGCCCACTGAGCCCCTGTTGTAGCCACTGCAATTCAACTGCACATGCTTTGTGTAAGGCTGTTGTAAGGCTTGCTGTCAATGGGCCTCAGACTACCGGCCACTGTCTTACTGCCAGCCCTGCTGGAAATGTGAAAAAAGCACACAGCTATTGTGCAAATGGGAAATTTGATAAGAAATTAAAACAGAAACTAGTCTGTGAGTGTATCTGTGCAATAGGAAAAAGGGAGAGACATGGTAAATATTCCTCCCCAGTTGTAAATTCACATTGTAAAGTAGAGCTGTCTAGTAGTTTCTTAAAAGCTGAGACAAATCCACATGAAAAGTTTTTCTTGGATGCATCTTTTGGCTGCTGGAAATATTTAACAGGGATTTTTTGGATACACGGGCAGGAAGCAGTGAGATGGATTGCAAGCCTTTCTCCTCCCTCTTCCCTATTTTGTTTCTAACATCCAGCCTAAAATTTAAGACCTGCTTTTCCACCCCAAAACAGCATTTATTGTCCTGAACACCACAGCCATTTCCTTCAGTTGATTAAATCCTGCTTCTGCACTTATCTAGAAGAACTCCAGTTTAACTAGGGCTTTACAGCTGGGTGCTGAGGCCATGGGAAACTGTCCCACCTCCTGCCCACCTTCTTCCTTAGCCAAACTTCAGGAAAAATAACAGCGTCCTACGCCGGCATTTCCAGCAGGGAAGTCTGAGACCTTATCAAAGTACCCCTCACTTTACCACTCACTGCAGCTCAAAGCTCAGGAAAATTCCCCACAGGCATTGTACCAGACCCTCCACGGAGGGAATAAATTGCAAGAACACTCAGGAGATTTGGGAAGTTGTCTCCATTTCCGACAGGACCATAGTCAGGGCAGAGAAGGTACGCAGCCCTGACATGCAGAGAGAGAGAAGGTGCAGAGGTACAATCTCTGTTTGGGTTGTACGTTCAGATGTTAGTAGGTTGCAAGGATAACACTGCAGGGTTATGACAACAATTTCAGAGCCTGCACAAGGCGATCCAGCAAGTTAGGACAAGGCACTTGTTGGATGCTTCCTCCTTGAGTCGGAAGATGCTCTCACTCTGGGTTTGTTTTGAAAATACAGCACAAGAGGGGCATAGATCATGGAAAGGATGTGCTTGTCCTCCTGTATATTCTGGAAACTGCTTAACACTCTTCTGCCTTATATTAATGAAAAGTACCAGGCCTGATACACACACAAAAAGGAAATGATCACTTCAAGTAATACTCACGGGGAATTAAGTGACACGAGTTCAAAACAAATACACATTTTTCTCTCTGGTTGATTGATTTTATTTTTTCCCTGTTGAAGACTATGAGGAGTACAGTAGACACACATTTGTAATTGAAATCGATGGTCTAGTATTTCATGCCACATCACCTAACTCAGAACTCAGTAGTCAATGGCAGTCTTTCCATTCACTACAGTGAGTTTTGGATGAAATCCATGCAGTTGAAAGTGATGACTTGCACTTTCAGATGCAGTCAGTGTCTGCAGTTTTTAAATTTATTACTATTATTTTCTTGCTATATGTCTTTAAAATGCTGTTTATTCACCATGGTGTTGTGTAATACTTAGATATATTAGTATTAAAACATTGCTCTGCATTTTAAAGCTTAAATTATGATGTTTTTTATAAGCAATTTTTATTAAATTGAATATAATTTATCAGAAGATGAATGCTGCTTTTCTTTACTTTTCATCATTATAAAAAGCCTTTGTTTTGCCAAAAGGTTATGTTTCACTGAATGTTTAATAATACTTATTTCCTACTGTATCCTTATAATTAATAATAGCGATGACCTTTGTATAAGGCATTCTAAGTACATAAAACCTCCAACATATACAGTATCCCAATTCTTTGATCATCTGGACCAGAACATGCCATTGCAGACTAATTGCTTTTCCCTGCCATACGGGCATTGCATTCCTCAAACGTTGGCAAAAGAAAGAGCTTGGATGCATCAAAATATTCACCCAGTCCCAGGAGCATTGGGAAGCACTCCCAGGTCTTGTAACTTAGACAAAGCCACAAAATTTCTTTGTTCTCAGGCTTGAATTAAAGCCTGTGGTGCTACAGACTACAGAAACTCTGCACAATGCAAGACTTTCCCCATCCCAGAAGGTTTGCAGTCTGAGGGAGAGAGGCCAAACCAGGCGTATACAGCTGGTCTCAGGAGCCCTGGCCAGAAAGCAGCAGAACAGCAGCTGAACTACTGTGATCCTGTCATAAATGAGAGGTTAAAGCAGGAATTCAAAGGTAGATGCTGCAGGGATCCTGTGTGGGTCTCTCTGCTCTGGGTGTCACTTTGTCACTTTGAGAAATGTCCGTTGTGTTTACCGGAAAAGACAAAAATGGTTTGTACTAAAATACAGCCTCTTTTCCCCACATAAAATCATTTAAAATTTGTAAAACTTCAGCACTTCATAATGATTGTTAATCCATTAACAGAAAAGATAAACAGTGACTAATTACAAGGAGTATTAATTAATTAAAATTAGAAGAATGAATGCCTTTGTTGGAATGAATGGCAACAGGGAAATGCCAAGTATTTCATCACTGACATCCAGGGCTGAATTGGTGACCTCTAAACCTTCCTCACAAAAATGGCAGAGCTGCCTTATGCTCTATCTGTCTAGGACAGAATGGCTGCACAACTGTTCCCTTATTCTCCCTGGAAAGTACACAGTTCCAGGGCATTGCCAGGTAGAGCACATGAGCTGGCTAAAATTAAATGCAAACTCTAATAATGACTGTCAGAGAGGAAGACAGTAACAGAATTAGCAGACCCTGGATTTGTTCCATTTGTCACTGAAGTTGCCTCACCAAATCAGCAGGAATTTCAAAACCTCAGGCTTGATTGAAAAGATAAGAAGCAAATTTTTGGCTAAAAACACAACACACTTTCTCCTTTGAAACAGGTCCTCACAGGTGTTGTTAGAGAAGTGATGAATATCTTGACCCTGCCTCTAAGGAGTTTTCCTGTTACACACATGTTCAAAAGACACCCAGGAGTGTTTGGCTTTTTACAGGTGCTGACAAGGACACTCAGCTTCAACAGGAAATAACAATGTGTAAATTGTTCTGAGTTACACAGAATGGGGATGTGCTCCAGACTGCAAGGAGCCCTGTGACCAGCCAAGGCATCTCCCAAAGAGTACTCGAAAGAGGAACTGGATTTAATCATCCAGTTACAGGGGAAAGTCTGTGACTGGGCAGTGCTCAGCTTAGTGAAAGTCTGTTGCAATGTCCCACTACTTCAGTGCACCCTTGAACAAGCAGGAATGCAAGTCAGATTGCAGGATGCAAAACTATGGCAGCTCCAGGATGATCTTTCAAGGCACAGAGATATTATTTTGTTTTGGGTTTGGTGGGGGTTTTTATATTAATGTGATATTAAATGTAAATTAGAATTGAATTGTATCAGATCAGAAATCATTAACTTAACTAACTCTTTGTGCTACCAAAATCTCCTCTTTAGGCATTTATTATTAGGATTAATCAATCTAGTGGAGGGATGATCAGAGTAGCAAATGCACCTTGCATAAATATTTTAATTTCTGGTTAGTTTCTACAGAAAGATTTGAAAATAGAGATAAATTACCAGTTGTCCTCAGATTAGAAGCCCTCCTCCTGCTTTATGAGGCAGTTATTTGCAAGAAAAACCAAATATTCAGGTATTATGTGCAAGAAATTAACTCAGGTGCCAAAGACAAATTTTGTGAAGACAAAAGCCAAATGAAAGTAACTTTTTCTTCCTATAAAGTGGCACAAATATAGCTGGCAATGTAACCTTTAGTAATACCTACTTGTTTCCCTTGCTAAATTAAGATAGAAAAGATAGGAGTGAAAAAAGAGGTACCTTCAGCATAGGGATGATTTATGTACCAGGACTTGTAAATTCACAGTGATAGATATATATTTTTCATCTTCTTCATCCTAAAACTAGGAAATAACAATGATTTTGCTTATGTGGCAAGAAGAAATTAACTGCCACCAGAAATATGATATGTGCTTACACCAGTCATGAATCTGCCACACAGACTTGCCCTGTTCAGCTGAATGTGTGCCCTGATGGCCAAGAGATCCCTGCCTAGTGGTGTTTAAAGAGGCATCAGTACTTCAGAGCCTGCCAGTTTTCAGTCTTTTCCTGGACAAATCCTGGGAAGCACTGACCTGCTTCCAGTCATGATTTTTGGCTCAGAAAGATGGTAGATAGCACACAAATCCCCAAAAAACCACTGAGTAATCCCACTGAAGGCTGTCCTTAAAAATGTGAAAAGAATTCAATTGCTTGTAATACCTTGTTTAACATTTAGCACAAAATATAGGAAAAGCATATTGTCCCTTCTTAGGGGAAAGATGGCAATGCAGTGAAGAATTTGAGACTTGAAAACTTGGTTTTTAGAGATTTTTAAATTAATAAAAATAATTGTTTCCCATCTCCACAGAAAACAAAATCCCCCAAATGATCTAATGACCTGCTCCAAATTGTATATTGTTATTTCCCTAAGAATAGGTGATGGGGTTTTGTTGTCTTTTTCCTCAGAATTTCAACCACAATCAGATAAGAATGTGTTTGGGTTTTTTTTTAAGGCAGAGAGAGAGAGAGAAAGGAGCCAGGAAATTGAACAGTAAACTCAATCAGATAATGCAATATAGAGAAATGACCCATGACTGGATGAATGAAATAAAAATAACATGTTAATTGGAAAAAAAAAAATCCAAAAGGATTATTTCCCCCAAAGGAACAAAAGCAGAAGTACAGACCTACCTGTGAAAATACAAGGCAGGAAGACAGGTGAAGTTAAAATTTGCCAGCCTGGGATGGAGTATTTACTTCCATGGCAGATAAAGGCCCTCTATATACAATTAACAATATGCCCTAATAAATAAGTTAACAACAAACATCCCACCAGAAAGCTTAAACCATGAGAAACTTACTCTGACTTCAACATCACTAAGAAACCTGTCTAGATAGTAATGTCTGGCCTTGTTTTTGTACCTGCTCCTGTCCAGATTAGGTTTCTCTTAAAGCTCAGTGCTCGTTCTGCACTTGCAATCATTCAGTTGCACTGCAAGAGTGTGGGGAATACACAGACTCCCCCAGGATTTTGCCCTTGTTCATCAGCTCGTTTTTCAAAATGTTTTTGGAGAAATATATAGACCAAGGCTTACACCAAGCTCCTGGCCTAAGATATTGCTGTAATACTTCAACAAGCAGTGTGCAAATAAGTTTTGATTCTTACACTGCAATTGGCTGAGTAGGTCCACAGCACAAATAATGAGTGATAAAATGCTTTAAAATACAATCAATAAAAAAGATCGTGACTTCAAATTAAATTAATTTGTAGGTGAGAAAGACTGAGACCAAATTCTCAAACTTATTTTAAATTATTTGTAGTGCCCAAAATATCTCGCCATAGTATTTCTGTGCACCTGGTAATAATAAATTATCATAGGTTATTAAATAAGAACTTAATCCTAAAATATGCTAATGCACATCTCCTTAGGGTCTCGATAGAACTCCTTCTTTAATACAGTGCACAAAATAAGAGGTGTTGTATAAAGAACTTATATACACTGATTTTTAGCCAAGAAAGCCTTATTTCTGCCTATTTGACAAAGCTGTACTGAAAGTAATTTTAATTTAAGGTCACCAGTTATGCATCTTACACAGAGGTTATGAGAAGCAGTTGGGGTAAACTATTTACTTTAGAAAAAATTTCACTATAGAAAATTAGCCATTTTCTATATTATTGAATTTATATAATAATTTTTATTTTCCTATTTTTTAAGACCAATCATTTCCATCATTTTCCAACACTCTCC
This sequence comes from Monarcha castaneiventris obscurior, assembly GCA_026261815.1. Taxonomy (NCBI): domain Eukaryota; kingdom Metazoa; phylum Chordata; class Aves; order Passeriformes; family Monarchidae; genus Monarcha; species Monarcha castaneiventris. The sequence goes on from JAMPIT010000467.1 coordinate 9,668,282, forward strand.
TAAATGGAAAAAAAATTTTTCACCTGTAAGTCTGGGATGGGATAAATTACTGTCTTCTGAACGCTGAATAAATTGATGATCTTGCCAGTGTCAGAATTCTTTGGAGTTTATAGATGTAAAAAAAGCCCCACATTTGTTTTAAGAGAAGGCCCTGGTGCATAAGCAACAGTCACTGGCACTTGGTACAGTGCTGGCCATTTGTACAGGACATGAAGCATTTTGAATTCTGAAAAGCCAGTTGCCAATATAAGAAACGTGGTCATTTCCTGTGCATCATCGAGGAGGACTCAAAGAGAAATTGTGTTTTTCCTAGGCATTTCTGGCTATCCGAGGGAAATTCATTATTTTACATACTCTATTTGCCTTATTTATCTGCTTGCTTGTTTGGATTTTACTAAGGAAGCTCATTGATGCAGGTGTTTACAAGGAATGTTTGCAGAGGACTGCAAATCAAAATGAAGAAAAACAACCTGCAAGTTCAAACAAACGTGCAGGGGTTGTGTTTTTCAGCACTCTCTGGGTCACTCAGAAGTGATGAATCTTCTTCACTAACAAATATCTCGAGAAAGGTACTGTAGCCCAGCTGGAGGGTGTAAATGCCCCCACGATCCATCACAAGGGAATCATGTTTCCACTGTTCGGCCACATGGGCAGTCTGGTTGCACTCTGACTGTTTGTACAAGTTAAATATGATCAGTTTAGAAAATTCTGTTTATTCCATGTCTTCTCTGATACCTGAATGAACATTTTCCCTGGGGAAAAAATTATTTTGGAAAAATTATATGTTCCCACGTGCATCCTGAAATCAAGATAATATTAGCATCCAAGTCATTGATCAGTCATAGTTGGGCACACCAGATCCCATGGTACTTCAACCAAATGAAAGACTGAAGTTCTTGCAGAGGAATTTGAGATAAGCAAGAGGAAAGCCTTAAGAAAAGTATCTTTCAGTGATGTAGAACTACCACTCCTATAGACTAGAGCACAGTATGGTATCAGCATGAAATGAATCAAACCAGTTTGACATTTCCAAACTTCACTTTTTCATATAACTTTTTATCCCTGTGAAAAATTTTGATATTTCAATTTTATTTTTTCCTGACCTGGGACCAAGTGTCAAAATATCAATCTCTTTTGGGACAGAAATTACATTTTATATTAGCTTTTTCATGAAGAGTGACACATTTTCTTATTTGAATCATCTCTATTTTTACCTTCTCCCATTCAGCCTCTGGAGAGAAATAGTATATGGTAGAACACAGAATCATTTCGGGTTGCTGCTTTCATTTTAAATCCTCAGTTCATATGTAGTAGTTTGGATTTAAGAGGTTCAGTCTTTTTCTTTTCATAAATCCTGCTTTAGCTGGCTACATTAGAAGGCACAAGATATCCACTCTGCTGCTGGGCAGGCTCACCATTGTGTGTAGAAGTTAATAATTTTAGCCCTGTAAAGACCACCTTTGGGGGTATTCCACCGGGAAAATGTAGTTAAGAGCACACAGATCTCAAAATGCTTAAAAATCATTGAGAATCCAACAAAGGTATTTAAGCTGTGTGCTCTAGTGCTTTTCCAAGTACATATTTTGATAATTTCATATCCTGCTGGAACCCGCTGGAGGCATGTTTTAATTTTGACTGTAGATTTTTGCACTATCAGTTACACCAGGCTGGGGAATAGGCTCTTTCAGTGCAAGAGGAAGATCCACTCCATCTCAAATTCATATATTTCAAAGGGAAACCTTCCCAGCTGTATAGCAAACACAGTGGTAAGAGATGTAAATTATAAACTACTCTCCCAAATTTAAAAAAATATTCCTTGGCCACATAAAAAAATGTCCTTGGATCATTAAAATTTCCAACTTTGGAGCATGAGAAGAACCTAAATCAGGCAGAGCCAGATTACTGTGTCTACAGGGTAGAGTTTCTCTCTAAAGAGAAAAATATTCTAAACACAGTAAAATGTGAAGGGGGAACAGAGGTATATAGAGAAGTCTTTTGCTTCATGCCCAAGTCAAGGTTGGTATTTCTCATTTCAATACCCTCTCCAGGGACTTTTCAACTCTTTCATGCAAGTTGTTATGAAAGAGCTGTGACCTTTTAAGCAGTCTAAGAAAGGACTCCAGAATATCATATGGATCTTGAAAGAGGGAAAGAGCAATATCTGTAAATAAAATCATTTATTTGTGACCAGAAGAAAGAAAGGAAGTTGCCTTCATATGGATTTACGCCATCACTTTGAACAACGTGCCCTCTCAGATGTCTAATAAGCAACAAGCTCTTGCTACAGCCTCTCTCTCATGGGAGGAAAGTAAATGGGTCTCTTGTTTTTTACCTGCCTTTCTATTTTCACACTGCAGAAAATAATTTCCTTGGGACCACTGTACTACTGTCAGGAATGTGGTTGAAATTGCCCCGTCAGCTCAATATTATGGTGGAAGAAGGACAAAATCAGACATTTAAGCAGGTATACACATATTGTTTCACACACACTCATGCATACAGCATGATCAAAGAAGCCATATTTCCTTAGGAAAACAGGCTAAAAATAAATGTAACGCTACTTTTCTGACAGCCATTTGGAGCTTTGGCAGCACAAATTGTTTTATTCAATAGCATTTCATAAAAAAAAAAAAAAAAAAAAAAAAAGCTACAATCTTCCCTCCTGTACTCCATGAGGAAAATTAATTTGGCCTCTAGGGTTCCTTGCTATTAATCTCCATCAAGTACCCCTGCCAATGCACCCCCAGAGGCCATGATCCCGCAGAAGCATTTATGCCCGTGAGCAGCCCTACAGATTTTAACTGTCACAGGCTTAAACTTTAGCATTCCTGAGAGATCACTGTCACAGGAAGTTCAATTTTTCATAAAATATTGAGAAGGTAGGTGTGGGCAACATGCATCACCCAGGTGTATGTTAATGAAATCCTCCCAACCTGCCCTTTCTACTCTGAGGCAATTTCGCACTAGAGGTAAAGCATTGGGATAAGTTAGGAGGGACTTGCCCTGTACCTACAAAATATCTAAACAGTGCACTTGGCCAAGCACTTGCTGAACTGAGGTGGGAAATCAAAGCTGAAGACTGAGAGTTGAGCCCAGGTCTGAGGCCATAAGTAATGTCACAGACACAATAAAGGAATCAAAAAACATATATAATGAATTTCTGCTGTTTCAGCTAAGAGTTGTCAATCAGGTGGGTGGGCTTTTTCCCAAGTTAATTACACTTAGGAGTTGATCTAAAATCCGTAGGTTTATAAAGAAAAAGCTTTGGTGGGATTATTTTCAGAGTGATCAAGGTCTTCCAAAAGCCTAAGAAGTGACACAAGAAAATATATTATAAGCTGGCTGTTGCAATCATACATTATGCAAATCATGTTCTTTTGAACTCCTAATTCCTTCAATATTAAGCACTAATTTAGCTATGCTTGGCTATTTAATTTTGTAATTTTTGCAAGAACTTCAGCTCTTTTCACATAACACATAGTTAGACAAGTAATCTCAAATTTTTACTTACCAATTAAAGAGTTTTGAAGAAAAACAATACAGAGGATACTGTGCTTTGCTTACCCTGCCAACCTGGAGTATAGTGGTACAGCTGTGGATGCAGGTAAGTCAGAGGTCTCAAAGTTAAAATGTTGCCAGTGAGAAACAGAATAGAAGCCTTTCAAGTCGTACTTCAAGGTCATGAGGGAAAAGGGATGTCTCTTCCTTTTTCCACTTCTCAAGTATCTATATGTGCCACCAAAGAGGCTCTTTTTAACTTTGCTCTCATCAATTAAGCAGGCAATGCCTTCTCTGTAACAGATCCTCAAAGAGTTTGGAAATATAATAACAGCACTCATTTATTGACTGCTTTGATCAGATACTAGGCAGGAGGGAAGAAAACCTCAACATACACATCAATAAACAACCTGGAGCCTCTAAAGCCATACTGAGTGAGCTTGAGAACTAACTATGAGGCTGAGATGCTCAAAAAAGAAAGCCTATGACAGCAAATCAATATAAAGCCTTGTGGTAAAGATGCTGAAGTAGGAGAAGGAATGTTGGGTCACTGTGAAAAGAACTCTGGGCTGCATTAAAATAATGATACAACTAATAAGGGAGGCCATTTGCCTCTCTCCAAATGATTAGAGAGGAAGCTGGGAGTGACAAGGCCCAGGACAAGGGTCAGGCTAACCTGAATTGAGGCACTGATTTTGCTGTATACTTCTGGCATCTGACAAGTGGCTTGTGCTTAGATGGGCACTAATGGTATCTGAAAGCAGAGGGTTTGGAAAAGCTCTACAGGGCTATGTGAGCTTTTTATGCTGAAATTGCTCCTGGAGTGCTTGTAGTATAGGTACACTGGGGAGTCATCCAGAAAAAAACATGGCAGGAGATATGCAGTCCTTTATTGAAGAATATTAAGAGAAAATGATAGGAAAAGGCTTTCAACTGAGATGAAAGGAATGCTTGCTGGAAGAAACTGAAAGAAGTCCCACTTACCTTAATAGTGTTGTTTGAAAGAGCCAGGCTGTGACACAGTCAGTGTCTGTAAATTTTAGCCTCTATTACATTATAGTCTGTGTATTGAAGACTGTAAGTTAGAGTTGCCTATAGACTTTTAAAATTCTACTGATGTGCTTTTCAAGAGCTCCACTTATTTTGCAAATGTAAACACACAAGATGTTTTTAGAAGTTTAGTTATTCCCATTATACAATTGATTCTAAATTGTCAAAGGGAAAGCTGTTAAGTATGCAGATCCACAGTAACCTCAAGTGATACTCAGTCCTAAAGTGCAGAAAAGGTACAAGGCCTAATACCAAAGACAGTGAACTCAGGTGTCTGAAATAGTCATGAAATTAAATGGAGGGTCATTGAGTCCTGGAATTGTAACATTCCAAGTTCTTGGAGTGTGTTACAAAGGAATCTTTAATTTTCATGTTCAGACTCACAGGAAACTCTAATCTTAGCTCTTTGGTGGTATTTCAGAGTCAAACTTATCAGTGTAAGACCATGGGTATACAAACACTCCTTGAGTGGAAGCGTGCGTATGAAATATGCACATTTGTTACTGTCTGATTATTGTCTGTGTGTTCTTTGTCTCCATTAGGTGTGGATGTTTTTCCCCTCAGCAGAAGACATGTAAATTCTCTGTGATTTACCAAATGGGTACAGGCATGCCTGCAGGTTCACATGGAATCACAAACACAGTAGCAACTGTGACCACTTGTTCATTTTGCTAAAGCAAACTTGGAAGGAAATGAGTCGTATTTGAACACTGGAGGATTTGTGTATCATTGACCATCTCTGGCATAAAAAGCTCTAGCAGTATGGCAGGACTGCCTTGCTTTGCAGAGCATCCTGCAATCTTGTTCTCCTGCAGTCTTGGTCTCCCAAACACTTTCTGACCTTCTCCAAAGCTGGGAGAATTATGCACACCTGTCTACTTCTGGAAGGAAGATCTTGAGCTCTCCAAGATATCCCAAATAAGTTATACCAGCGCCAGACAGACCCTGAGCCCACAAACAGCCCACCTTCCCACCTCAGCTTTTGAAGGTCCAGGCTCCAGCCAAAGCTTTTCTGCAGCTCAGGCACAGGCAATCTACATTGCAGGTGAATGCCATAGTGCCTAAACCACTAGAGATGACAGGGGAGTTCCTTACTCATACAGGATACAAACAGATGCTCTTTTCCCTCCAGCTGATTAAACAGACAGACAGTGAGCATGTGAGCTTCATTTCCCTGGGAAACAAGGCTAAGAAGAGTCTCCTGTGAACTGCTCAAGATCAAAAGTAGCCAGTTTTACCAAATCCTGTTGCTAATGAGGAAAACATTCATTACAAGTGTTTTCAAAAGCAGCAGTATGTTTTCTCCCCAAAATGGGTAGCATTGAAAAGCACTATTTGTAGATATTTGGTAAATGCTTAGAACTTTATTTTTAATTCCATAATAAACCCAATGCAGAAGCTGATGAGCCAGCAGGGCCGTGATACTTTTTTGCTAATTATGCACTAAGTTTTATGAAACTAATAACTGTTTTTAATAACAGTGAGGAGGAGAAAGCTTACATTTAGAGACCACATTAAAATTTGCACAGGTAATTGGATGGTATGGGAATTCAAGATAAGAATAACTTAATTAAAATGAAATTTTAAAACAAATGACCCAGGTTGTTTTCAATCGCTTCACACCACCTTGAAAAAATAATTTACATCTCAGGGTAATCGATACATAGTCATAATTGGGTATTATGACTCCAGGGGAGGAAAGGAGGTCGGCAGAGGATAGCAATATAAATGAGGAAGAGGGAATTAGACGTTCTAGAGTGCACCTATTAAAGTTACACTCATAAATGTCCAGATCACTGGAGTAGCAAACGACCTCTAAAAGGGTACCCTAAACCAGGCAGTCATAATTTCTTATTTTCTTTGACTCAATTGTTTTCCCTCTGTACTGGCTACTTTCTTGTAGACCATCCTCGCCGGAGCAAATTAGCTTTGTTCTTGGCAGGATCAGGTCTATATTCCCCTATTCTCACCCAGCTTCATAGCTCATACCATGTCTCTTCCAACTCCTAATAAATCTTAAGCATTAGCTAGCAAAAACTCCTGTGTTTCTGTGCTGTGTTTTCACCGCCCAAGTTCCAATTTGGAAAGTTGTTTTTTTAGTCTCTACATGCCGCAATATCTCGCCGTACAATAATCTTCAGACTCCTGTTTGAAGTGTTTCTAGAGGAACACAGAAGATACTGAGCATGTGTCTGAGTCTGGATTAGAGAGTGTTCAGGAGACATCCAAATGCTGTATGAAAAGGGAGGGTCTCTTAATTCTTGTTCTAGTTTCAGTACCTGTCCAGAGAGATCCTCTGTGCTTGTGCATCCACATCCTAGCACCTGTTACCCTGAGCCCAATAACTCAGTAAAAATGAACAAAGGATAATATCCCCAATTAGAGACAAGATGGAGAGTGCAAGGGACATACTCAGGGTCCCATAAACTGTTCCAAAGCAATGGAATGAAAACAAACTCTTTCAACTCCTGCCCAGAAACTTTTGCTCTCCTGGCCAAGGTACAACAATTCCTCAACAATCCCTGAGTCACACGTCACACAAGGAAACACATTTTTACTGCAGAAGTGACTGAACCCTGGCACAGATTTACTGGAGGAACTTCCATCCTTGGTGATATTAAAACATGCTTGGACACGGTCCTGGGCAACCAGCTCTAGATAACGCAGCAGTGGGAGGGGGTTTCACAACATTTGTCCCTTCCCATCTCAACCGTTCCATAATTTTGTGATCTCCACCCTCCCAGAATCCCAGCAGAAGCAGTGACGGCTGTTCCCAGTTTTGGAAATGGCTCTCCCTTCCTGTCGATTGGTGTTGGAAAAGTCTGTTGCTAAAAGGGAGGCCAGGCCTGGGGTTACACAGTGTTCACTCCTCTGCACAATTTTACAATGCCTTTTATAGGACATAGGTGGGGAAATGCAGTCAGTACTCAGCTTTTATTTTATTTTTTGTTTTCCCTGAGAAAACTGCTTTTCTCCAACAGGATAAAAATAGCCTTCCACAATTGTTCTATCCCTTTAGACTTAGTGAATAATTGAAGAATGCTTTCCCAGTAGTTAGTAATGAAAGAGGTTTACTCCGAAGCTTTCTGCATTATCCAGTGCCAGCACTTTCCTCTGTTGCTGAGGTTGCCAGAGAAAGCAAGAGGTGACAGGTGCTTGTATATCTCTTCATGAACAAATGAAGCAAATTGTGCTGCCACCTCTCTGGGAGGAAATCTGCAGTAATTCCATGGGATAACTGAGAAAGACTTTGGACTTACTCAAAAATAACTGAAAGCAAAATGTTCAATTACATATTTCATCTGGCATGTTCAGAAGAACATGTGACTAATGGGATTGACATGCCTATAAATGTATGACAAAGTGTCAACCCATATGGCTTGCTTTTTATATCAGCTCTTTCCTCCTACTGTCTTGATTATTCACCTGTGGGTACCAACATTATTCTCGAGGTAGTTTTCCTGCTGTAACAACTTGGTTCTTCTCTACCTATGTTAACCAAACTTCCTTGAATTTCTTCTTTTCATGCTAAATAGATTCTTCTATTAGTATAAAACAATTTCCTACAGCAACCACTGTCATCTTAAACTGTCAGTCTACAGAAGGAGAAATCTGTGCAAACAAAATTATGCCTTTATTGCCAGCATGATTTGGCTTCCTTCTCTTTTATGGCAAGCATTTTCCGTTTTTCAACGCCAGAACAGGGTTTCCTGCCTCCACATCCCACTGAAAGATTTAATTTTTGCCAGACAGTCTTGACCTACACCACCATTCAGAATTCCAAAAAGAGGCTGCATATTCAGCTGCTTTAATTTCCTTCTAACTTCTTTCATGACTGTAATGACATTTATATAAGATGCATCTTAAAACAGAAGTCATTTATGTTAGTATTGGTGGGGAGAAAAGGGCAGTGGGATATTTTTGTTTGGCTAGCCCTTGGGTTTTTAAGTGTTTTTTTATTTTAGGAACTTTCCTTCTTAAGTCAGGAAGAACAGGCGAGCTTTTAAAAAGTGTGGGGATGCTAAAGGACACGTCATAGACTAAAAATTCAAGCCCCATAAATTATTAAGGCTATTTAGGTTTCATTTATCTACGGACTTCCAGCAGATTTAATTGTAAAGAAAAACAAAGGAAAGTTCTGTAGTTTACTTCTCTTCTCAGAAGAGGAAATTAATGTCCAGATACGGTACTGAGGCATTTGGATGAAGTATTTCCTCATTTTCTTTTACTAGAGCTTTATGGATAGTGAAAATCCTAGAAGGTGTGAGGTTTTATGTAACCTGGATGGAGAGCTTAGTCACAGAAAAAATAAACTACTAGAAGCCCCATGCTGAGATTTGGCATTGAATTGAACTGAGCCAGTAATACTTTTCTTGAGGGTGAAGGAACAGGGTAAAGAGTAAGGCATCCTTTGTTATGGTTCAGACTTTAACCTGCTGTCTCTAGGAAACTGAGTGTTAAAAGGAATTGCTGTGCTTGTGTACACTGTAAGACTGCAAAAAAGTAATTAAAACTAGTCCTAATTAAAAAATAAAATTGCTGAGGAAGAATCATATACCACATTTGTGAGTTTGTTACTCTGTTTTCTTTTCATTTTATATTTGCTCTCAAATCAAACTTCCTTTGCCTTCTGGTGCACAACACTAAATCAATGGACAATACTATCATTCATTTTATTTATTTTTGCCTCTCATCATAATTTTAAAATTCTCCTGTTGACTCCTAGAAAAAAAAGTGCAATAAAAGCAAATTAATAGAAAATTAACTCATGTTTCACAATGAAAAAATCATGACTTTGTTTATAGTGCCTTGTTGCAAACTTCACCAGTTCTTCATCTGAATTACCTGGCCTTTTGGAGGTTAATTGATTACAAATCATTGCAGTTGGCAATGTTTCTTGAATGATCCTGGCCATTCAGGGATGAAGTGTCAGGGAGATGAAAGGGGCAAGCGAAAGCATGAGGAAAGGGACCACACTCTCTGAAAAGCAACGAGGAAGGAGTTGGGATCTTTTAAGCCAGAAGCAGTCAACCTTTCAGTTATGTGAGATCAGAAATATTTCAGCTGTTTTTTTCCAAGACTCCATAGGATTTCATTGACCAAAATTGTGCCACTCCTGAACCCCAGACCTCATGTCCTCCCACTGAACTGTCCTTGTCAGTGAACTACTGTTCCTCACTCTGATAGCCTTTCTGCGGCTTCACAATGTGCTATGTCTGTGTTTATTCTTTTTCTGGTTTTTTTGGGTTTTTTTTAAAATAACCTGACTCAAAAATCTTTCTAGCTAAAGAGACTCCTTGGATCCCTGGACCTTTATGATGTTCAATGCAAAACCTAAATAATCATTGAGTACTCCCAATACTCTCATGTGAGTGCACATGGGTTGGGAAAATACAGTTTCTTCCTTTAGATTCTGTTAGAGTAGATGGCACTACTTAGAGCCCATAAAAGCTGTGTGATTAGTTGGTTAAAATGCTAATAGGACTTCAGGGGGTAAAGAAGTGAATTGCTGCTGACCAAACAGGACTCAGCTCTTTGCCCAGGATTAACTATGTCATCATGCACAAGAAATCCAACTGTACAGGCACATATCTTCACTCACTAATGAAGCTACTTGTCACCACAGGACAGGGACAGTTAACACTTCTTTACTGGATACAGACACTCCTTCCTGTGTTGCTAAGTAGAAAGCACTTGACTGAACCAAGACAGGATACCATCAATTTGATTTTCAGATTCTGTTTCAAAAAACCAAAAGAGCAGACAGAGGGTAAGTCTCAGAAAATTACTGGAGAGGGGGAAAGTTGCAGTGAAGGGAAGGCACACCTAGCATTTCCTGCAGTCTCTTACTCATACTTCTTGAATCCCAGAAGGTCGGGCTTTTCTTTATTTTAGGAATTGGAGTTGCTACTTGCCCATCACCTCTCCCAGCTTAGTTTGACATCTTGGAAATACTCCTGATTGCCTGTTAACTGTACATGAAAGAGTGATGTGCACTACTCTGCCTCCTAATAATATTGAAAATATTTGGAAGCATTTTTTTCATTTTTTGATCATCACTACAAGGAAAAAAAAGGCAATGGAGGCACTTAACCATGTACTAAATTCTGGCAGATACGATTAATAAACAAACATTATTTTATTTTAAGTGTAATTACTCTGGTCCTAATGCTTTGTATGATGATTCTGTTTGCTCAGTTTACCTCTATTATAAGAATTCCTTGTTACATGTTACCTTCTCCCAATACTGCAAACATTTCTTCATGGCTTTAAACTTTGACCAGGAAGATTTCAGTAGATATGACAAAAGTTAAGCATGAAGTGAGCTGTTCTCACTACTGAAATGTATTTCTCATTCCTGCAGGGCACTGTTTGAAGAAAAAACTTCTGAACTTGTTTGATTAGGAGCTAATTTAGGACTACAACAGTAAAAGGGGGAGTGAGGGTGAAAAATCAATTTTTGAAAAAGGTCTTTTTGTTGAGGCTTTGTTTCATTTAAAGGCTGGGAATCTTGCAGGAAAACTGATCCTTACTCAGTTCTTTTCCATTTGGCCATATAATGAAAGTATGTATAAAACAAACAGAAAAAGTGGGTTTTGGGGGGTTTTGACTGCAGTTTTTTTGAGGTTATTTTGAAGAAAACATAAAAATATACAGCTTGATAATAAAAGGGTATTGGTTACTTTTTGAAATGAAAAATTCTTTTAAAACCCTGGGAAAACTAAGCTAGCCTGAAACCTACAATAAAACATTTTTTCTGCATAATTTGCCAAATTTTATCTAGGTTTAATAATATCCTTGTTCTTGTATAGATTAGGTACTACAGCTTGGTGTTCATGGTGGGTGAAGGGGGGGAAAAAGAAATCCAGGGAAAATTACTGCCTTAGAAAGGTTTTTACCAATTACTGTATCACCCTATTGATCGTGCAGGGGTCTGCAAACATTTATGAGTAAGAATGTCTTCTACTTCACCACATATACATAATCATGGGACTTTATCCTGCCACCGCAGAAGTCAATGAAAAAAAACCTAATTTTGACTTTAATTAGAGAATAAATCTCCCTCTTCAGATACAGCAGATGTGTTAATACATGTGAATAACTCTAAGAATCTCATTTAAGTCTAGCACCAAAAATGACTGGACTCCAGCTATTACACTCATCTAGTAAATGGGGCAAAGAAAGCTACTCTCATGCAATCTCTTATAGGACAGGATTATAAAAGAATATGACAAATATTATTTACTCCAGCATGAATTTAAATATTTTGCAGAGTTTAATATATGTGTGTGCATAGGCACTGTTCTGTAGTATTGATTATAAAACAGAGTAATACCACATTGAACTGTAAGGAAGCTTTGCAGTACTTCTTTTGGTAAAATACTCATAATCCCTTTTGCAAAGGAAAAAATGCTCAGTGAAGTGTAATGCTGCTATCCTCAGAAAATTATCCAAAGATTGGGCTGAATCATACATTATATTGGGGGGCAGTAGGGGAGACTACACTCATCAAAATGAAAAATAAGGAATGGTCAGCAGACATTTTCTGAAACAAGCAATTATAGAGGACAACTATTTGTTAGGTTGCTTGTAACCATGACTAATAAACATTAATTATTTTCTTCTAATGTATTTATTGCTACCTCGAACACATACTATGCATTCTAATAACAGCAGTATCTAGCAATATGTATTAGCTGGTACTCAAAAGATTCTGTTTTCAGAAAGACACATTTGCACTGTGCTGCAAAAAACAGCTTTGACATGCAAGCACCTTACAAGCTTTCAAGACTTCAGTGATGGAAATGAGCATTTATATCCAAGAGCAGTTACATAACGCACCTCTCTCGAAGGCTTTCTAGGTACATATTAAAGCTGAAATATTCAAAATGAAATTAAATTATAGAAGTCTTGACCTGAGGGTAGAGTAAAATATGAATAACAAGGAGATCTGTGAAAAAGCATCATTCAGACCTAAAAAGTAATCCAAAACAATTTTCTGGTTTGATCTAGCCTGCCATATTATTGCTACTTCCCAAACACCTAGGTCTGCAAGCTACTTTATGGAGCTGCTAACATTAAGTTCTCTTGACGAACATGATTTTTTAAGCAAAAAAGTGTTGAAATGCATTGGGGAAAATAAGATTATGGAAAACATCCTCTGCCACAACCATGGAGATCATTGTCCTTTACCTGGAGAAGACATACAGCTACGTATCAACCAGATAGCATTGCACAATATCACAGAATCACAGAGTCAGAGAATATGCTGAGTTGGAAGGGCCCCACAAGGATCATTGAGTCCAACTCCTGGCCCTGCACAGGACATCCCAAATGTCACCCCATGTTCCTGAGAGTATTGACCAAACACTTCTTCAACTCTGTCAGGTTGGTGCTGGGATCACTTCCCTGGGCAGCCTGTTTAAATGTCCAATCACCCTCTGGGTGAAGAACCATTTTCCAACATCCAACCTAAACCTCCCCTGACACAACTTCAGCATGATCCCTTGAGTCCTGTCATGGTCACCACAGAGCAGAGATCAGTGTCTGCCCTTTCTTTTTCCCTCATCGGCAAGTTGTAACTGCAGTGAGGTCTCCCCTCAGTCTCCTCTTCTCCAGGCTGAACTGACCAAGTGCCATTTCCTCTGAGGACCTTCCTAAATCCCTGAGGAGCCTGAATTCTACTCTCCTCATATCCAGAGCTGCGGTTTTGCTGGCACTTTTCTTTCTGTCAACAGAGATTTTAAACTCAATCGCTATATGTCAGCATAGTCATCTTTGTCACATTATATCATATATTGTAACTGTCCCAAGAGTGTGTGAAAAAGGTCTCTTTAAAGAGGGCAAAAAAGAAACCTTGCTATCTCCAGCTCATTATTTTTATAGGGGATACTTGCTAGTAATGTGGTCATTTATGACTTGAATATTGAGAGTGGTTCAGTCTTACTCCAGCCGTATCTCAATTAGTAAGGATGGTGGGAATTCTTGCAGGGTTTACTGTAACCTTCATTCCCAGTAGTCATGCTTGTGAATGGGATACCTGATTAAGTAAAGGCACATGGATATAACTTTCTGTCTTGGGCACTGCTGGTTGTAGGAACTGTCTTGGTACAAGTGTACAAGGTTTAAATTTGGTCTTTTCATTGAGGTCACTGTTCCCATTGGAACCCATTCTCTTGATGTTGATGTGATATATATAAATGGCTCCTTATGCCAATCTACTACTCCACTGGTAGGCTGTATGACACTTGGCTCCATGCCACCAGACTGTTTTCTGAATGGTGAAGTGTCTCAAAATTAAAGTTACACTATTAATTGATTCAGGATGACTTTTTGGAGTCATTATGGTCGAGAAAGGTCTGCTCTCAGTTGTCACTACAGCATCAAATATAGTGGTGGGTGCACACAGGATAGCAACTTGCATGGCTACAGAAGTATTTGCCAAAAAAATAACTCCATATAGAAGAAATGTGGAGAAGGTGAAGTTGTATTTAATCTGTTTTGCATTGCAGAGGGTGTTAGAATAAATTTAGTTTTTCTGTGACTTTGGAAGCTGTGTAATATTCATTTACGTATCAAGGAAACGGTGATATGTTGGTAATGTACTTGTGTGTTTGTACTTTAGTCTAAAAACATTAAATTGTAGCACTGAGATAGAAAACTGCAAAAGCACACATTGCCTGATCCCACAAACATCCTTTTGAAATACATTGAATTGTGTAGATGAGGGGACAGGAGCCCAGAAAGGCTCATCAGGTGCCGAAAAACTGAGCATGAAGGTCAAGTTTAGAACCTAGGTGTACATGGATTAGGGACATGTTCAAGGTAATTGATCATCCAGTCTTCTGAACAGGTAAAAATCCAGCGTGTTCAAACTGTTCTAAAGCAAGTTCTACACAGAAACTTGATCCCCTTCAATAAACCATCTTAAAAAACAGTAACATGCAAACATTGGCTTCTGTTCTCTTTCTTGAGGGCTATTCTGGAAATATTTTTTTAATTTCTTGAAAGCATATAGAGGAGAACTGCACATTGCAGTTTTCTGTTTTGTTTAGTTACAATCACAGATGAGCAACATCTACGGCACACCACAGGACATTTGTTTAAAAACCTAATTAATGTTGTGTCTCTCACTCATTGAATTCAAACTTTTCTCTGTTTTCTTTAGTTACTAAAAACTTCTTCACAGATCCACTGATTTCATTTTAAGGTGACACGCTTTCCAAATGTGGAACTATTTTCCCTGTCTCTAACCAATGGCAAGATAAAAGCCCATTCTATGATTCAACCTTTAAAGTAATAGGCACTAAGTTCATTCTCTTCTCTAAACCAAATTGTCTCTATGTTAAGAATTTTAATGTTCAGAATTTTCCAGAAAAAACAATTTGACAGTATTCAGACAAATATAGACTCCCTTTCACTGCTGTATGAATTGAATTTAACTTATGCTTCACCTCTTTTCCGAGATCAACCTCAGAGCCAATAAACCGTCTCGATTTTATTCCATTTTTGGATAAAAAAGAGGCAAAGTCATGAGGCTAGCTCATATCCCACAGGCTAATATTCACCTCCAGTAACCTCACTAAAAACTGGAGAGGTAAGTCATGATCACAGGTGTGACACGCAGATCTCTTGCATAGATGAATTACCACTCTTGCTTAGGTTAACTTCTTTCTCACCACCAAAATTGTGGCTATGCTCCCCTTCCACAGCAGAGGTGCATGTAGGCCAGGGATTTAAATCATTACTTCTGCTACTTGCTTACAGAAGAGGGTTCAAACACCTGTTAATTTCCTGAGGCAGGTGTTTCTCTTCATATTCTCTAATCACCCCTCTATAGTTTGCATTTCTCAGGTTTGCAGGGGCACTGACTTAACCAGTCCAGTTCATATTTCAGAGAAAATGTAATCAATAAATCACCTATATTAGTCTGATGTCCACACTCGGGGGTTTTATTATTAAGGATATTTTGAAGGGTTCACTGAATATTACACATTGAAATAAGTGTCTGTTGCCTCAGAGCAATTTCCAAGCTGTCTTGTGGGAACTAGGACACACTTAAAAGGATTTAGTGGTGGAAATCTTTCATTTAGAAAATCCATTTCTGCAATTCACATGTTAAAGAAATAGAAAATGTTTCTTTGCCAACTTTAATGGCAGTAAATGCATGTGAATACCTCTCTACCCCTGAAACAGAGCTAATTTCTGCAGGAGTTCATCCCAGAGATATATTTCTGAGCAGGTGTTTTGCTTCACTGTTCACATCTTGAATTGTGTGCAATCCATCATATCTATCATTTTGCCCTTACACAGTCAAGGAATTTGGTCTTTTCAGCTGAGTGAGCTGGGAAAGGAGAGTGCATCACTTCTCGTTTTAAACATTCCAGAGTACTTGGCTGCTGTGTATGTCTGAAAACAGTAAATGTATAATGAAATAGCTGGGAAAACAAAGCACAAATTACCACATATATCATGCTCCACATTTGCAGCAGCAGAAGCAACAGCACTTTGGAAGTATTTCCCTCACTCCTTCCTGATAATTGCTGCTGTTGCTTTTGTCCTTGTTTGTAGAAGTCATGAAGTCCTTCCATCTGTCAAGCCATCATTTCTCAGAAATGAAGATGATCCAGACAAAGCCATCTCCAGTTACAGCAGGAAGGCATCTCTAAGCACTCTTGGCAGGCCTCTTCCCCGGGCTCTGTCCTCTGGCAAGGATTTGCAGGACAGGGAAGGAAGAGGGCTTCATACTGGGCTTTACTTACAAGACAGTGCCTATCTCACACTTGGTTTTCAAGACTAGAATCCTCACTGAGGAAGGCCACAAATATTAAGCAAAAAAGGGAATCAAATGAGAAGTCCAAAGGCCTGATCTGTCTTACTGATAGCTGATTTCCAGAACTAATTCTACCTTTGTTTTTATGGAAATTAAGTGTGATGAAAGAAGAATTGATCAAATTCCCAAGGCCAATTTTACCTGTAGACAAAAGCACTCTGTCAAGGTACCTCCTGTGTGACTTCAGGACAATTTGTTACCTTCACTAAGCCTTTTCTATCTATGAAGGGATGATTGTTTTCCTGTCCCATGAGCAGATGGTGAGCTAAATTTCCTACACACTGTAAGTATCTCTGATGTAGAGTAAAAACTCTGGGTTTTAAGGCACATCTGAAGCATTTCCATATGAAGTTAGCATCTGAGCAGTTTTCTGGTCGCTATAATTGAAATCTTATTTTTGTGAGTTTTGTTAGTCATCATACACATGGAGTTTTAATGGGCAACCAAAACAATAATTTCCTCAACTTCTGAGTGAAAGACTGAGAGATGTTCAGGCTCTTTGATGTAAGACTGAATCAGAGCAATCTTGCTGGGTTTTTTTTCCATCTTGCTACTTGTAACCCAAAAATGAAGCAAGTCTCTACACAACTTTCTCTGAAATGTTGGAATTTAGTACAAGTCAGGTTGGTAGATGGGACCAAAGCTGGCTTAAGTCTCAGAAGAAAGCTGCAATGTGTGACCAAAATATCACTGCAAAGGAGTCTGACAGAGGAAAGAGAAAGCTCAATAGCCTTTTAGTTGTCTAGGATTTCTCTCCACTCACAGAAATTTCTAATGGAAAGTTACTGGAGCTAATTCTAGGAAAGAGACTCCACTCTGAAGTTTATTTAGGAAACCAGCAAGAATAGACTGCCTGGGTGAGTCACTTCCAGTAGACCAGGAGGCCTACTAGTAGGAAAGGTTTCTGAATATCTGACTGAGTAATGAAGAATATTTGCAAAAATATTACAGTACCTTAATTACAAGTATTTTAATGCTGACTGGGAGCTCTTTTACTATATGTTTGTTTCACAGCCTGGAGTAAACAGACAAAATGACACACATGATGGAAAAGGAACCTTGTCTAAAGTTACTGAATAAAGACAGTAGCAAAGAGATCCAACTGCCTGACTCCTGAGAACTGACCCACTGGGCCTTGTCTTTCTCAGAGCAGAGCTGTGCTAAATCAGCCCCAAATGAATAACGAAAGCAAACATCCTCTGGGCTGGCATTTTTATCCCAATACCTTGCCTCTGCCTTTGAATCCATATCCCAGAATTCTAAAATCAAAGATGGAGCTCCCACCAAAACAGAGGAAGATAATACAACACAGAATTTGTCATTCTGTCTTTGCTTTGCTTTGCTTTGCTTTGTTTTTACTGTAACATTCTGCACATCAGTTTGTTTCATTGGGTCACTTTGCTCAATGAATTTTGTCTTCTTTCCAAACAGATGGTGTGAGCCTAGGAATGGTTTTAATAAAACTCTGTGTGCTGGTTATATGGCACTTATTTGGCAAATATCACTCTACAGACACACTTTAGGTTTAAGATGATACTGTAATGGCTTAAATCTCCCACCAGCTGCCACAAAATTAGAGCCACATTAATATCAACAGAGAAATTAGGAGTTCTGGTAATTCAGCTGGGAACCTGAAGGAAAATTTTATAGGTATTTGGAAGATTTGCAATGGGAAGGGGTTGTGAAAGTCTGTCCTCAGACTTTCACTAAAGAAAGCAAGATATTAAGGCTTGAGAGTCTGAAATACATTTAGTGCTTTATTTTTTGAGCTGACCAGGCAATGCAGGTGGCCCACAGCTTATTCTTCACAGCCTGGAAGGAAACCTGGTAAGGTGTGTGTATTCTAAATGAATATTATTCAATGAACTGTCAGAAAAACATTTTTAAAAATTAAGTGAAATTGATGCCATACAGAGCTCTATACAGTGAAGCATCTCCAAAAGGAGAATTTCCTAACACCTGTGGATAAGGCTTCTATATTTCATGGAGATGCAAGGCTGGAGACACAGCCACACTTCACTGACTAGGTCTGTTCTGCTTTTCCATTCCTATTCCAATTAACAGACTGGCATTAAGACCAACCCCAAACACTTGGGAAGTCGGAGCAAGGTAAATCTTTGTCATTATGCATCCTGCATCACTCACAGAGAAAGACCAGGCCAGGAAACAAAATACAGTGCAGACATCTCAGCATTACTGGGGAATGTAGGGAGAGACATACAGAACATCATGGGATATAGACAGTCCAGATTTCTATTAGGAAGTGAAGTACTTGGGCAGGTCAGAGAGTGGGGATGACACCATGTAAAATTGGAATAATTCAAAGCAAAGACAGAAGAGTGCAAGTTCAGGCAGCTCTCTGGATGTTATGTTCAGACTGACTGCAGAGGCATACAGTTGTTTTAATGAGATGTATTAATCTTCCCCCTTCACCTCCCTGGATCTCTAAAATGCCCCAGACATCAGTGAATTTAGCAGGGCTTTGTACTAGGAGTGAATGATGTGGATGATATGCTACAACAGTTAAATGCAATTGCAACAAACTTCCCCCACGGGTAAGGCAGTGCTATTCAGTTATTTTTACTGTTACAGCCAATGGGGAAATTATATTTTCTTTTGGAATATATGTGATTGGCTGTGGTCTGAGATGGGATATCACAGTAGATGGACCACTGCAGTGGTCTCTTATGGCAGATCCTGTGTTTCAGAGTATAAGCACATTATTCAATAGCGGCAAATGAACATATAAAAGTTAAGAGGCTTTTTGAAAATGATTTTTTTCAGCCTGCAATATTACATTAATTACACCACGGAGGTATGAGAAATAATCATTAGTGTGATCACACTATAATGATGGATAAAGAAATCATTAGAAATAGAAGGGACTGAGTAGCCAGCATAATTATGAGGTTTCCTGTTGAAAACAGTAATGACAAAAATGCAAAGGGAAAAAACAGTGTTAATAAAATATAAAAAAAAAAAAGACAACTTTTAGTATTGCAAGAGAAGTCTTGAAAATAGGGCAGCTAATGGGGGTATTCACTCAAAGAGCTCATTATTATAAATCTGCATTAGCAGTAGTTTTTCAAATCACTGCTGGGTATGAAATCACAGTTTACAGACTGTAGAGAACCTAGTTTTTAACTGTCAATATGTAGAAAAATGGGTCTATGTCAAACCAGATTCACAGCCAGTGAGTGCACTTGGCTAAATGTCTTCTGATATTCAGAGCTGAACTAATGGCTATCATTCTGACTGTAACAGGACACTCTGCAGTTTTATTAGATCCTCTTCTGGGACTTGACATTTTGAGATGTGTTTTGGGAGGGTCGTATGTATTGTTATTAATTTTTTTGAAGAAAAAAAAGGCCATAATAAGCAGCTGCTAGCCAGAAAACTTTCAAGAAACCCTGAAGCTAAAGATGAGGCTAGTGTAGCCAGTCACAATATTAGCTGGATTTTCTGAGTGTTCTGTACACTAAAACCAGAGTTTGACAACTCCATTGGGTTGTGACCCACTACACGTTTGGATATACTTCTCCCAGAAACAAGTTTTTGGTATGTTTTCAGAAAAGTAGTTTTTAAGGTTTTCTAAATTGCAAGCCAAACAAAATGGCATCTCGTTTTTATTTGAATGAATAAACAAAATCCCAATGAGTTGCTCATTTTTTACAATAATCCTTTTGAGAAATTAAAGTGAAAAGACTAGTGATATCTTCAGAGGTATCTGTCCAATTACAAACTTGTGTGCACAGATTTGTGGTCTGACTTGGTTTCTATCATCAGCCCATGGTTTACATGATTGCTGGGGCTGCATAGCAGCCCATTCATTGAACAACAAATATATTGCTTTACCCGTTTGCCTACTACAGCTGCAGACCAGGTAACCAACCTTGCAGAGCAATTTTCTTGTGAAACTGGAGATACTGGTATGTTTACTTTCATATGCATTCAGACACCAAAAAAAGGAAACCGAGCAGTGGTGTCCAGGTCTGCCTTACATGGCTGTTTTCTTTGAAATTGTTTTTGTATTTGGGAAACTTGAGAAAAATGTCTTGTAAAAGAAAGTGTCGAATACAGATAAGCATTTTCACATACATACATGCATATAAGTACCTCAATATGCATCTATTCAGAGACATAGATTTGCATACATATGTGCATACATCCTGTCATGAATGAGCAGCTCCTGCCTGGAATCTCCAGGATTTATCTGTGTGTGAGCAGCACTCTATAACCATTAGCAAAGCAGGGAAGGACTTGGGTATTTGATTTGTGACTGCATAGAGATTTCCTTGGCTCTAATTGAGCAAACATTGGTTCACTGAGCTTGACATTGTTCTTGTACAGGTATAAAGCTGAAATAACTCTATTAAGGGCAGATGACCTTTGAGAACATAAACAAGGAGAGTTATGTTCTCCATTGAATAAAAATCATGAAGGAGCACTTCTGAGATGCAAGCTAGGAAATTCATTAGGTTTGGGTGTTGTCTTGTCCTCCCTAAAGGTTGTCATTGAGGCTCCAGCAGAAATTTCATCTGGATATAATTTTTAGAGGCTTTAGTTTGTGGATTTTTATTTTGTTTTGGTCTTATTTGTTTTACTGCTACATGTCAGGTACTGCAGCTGGGCAATACCTCAGACATATTCTGTTAAAGAACTTTAATATTCTCACAATGAAAATACCTTCTGATCTACTTTACTTTGAAAGACAAAGACCTTATTTGGAATGGAAAAGGGAGCAAGTAAATTTCCATGACTTATATTCTAAGCAAACATCACCAGCCTTAACTATGGAGATAAAGAATTTGTCTCATCCTCACCAGTATAATGCGTTTAAATAGAGGCCTCCATCACAAGGTGCAATAGCAGTTTTCAGTGCTGCACATGGACCTCATGGCAGATGCCAAATAAACCTTCAGGTGAAAATCAGCCTCTTAACACTGATAAACATAAAACTGGTGCTGCCAACCATCTCTTTGTCTTAAAAGCAGACAGTCTGTGGACAGTAGCTGAAGCTGGATTTTTAAACTTTAAATGCATTGTAAAATTTAATATTTTTTGTTGTGAGTTTTTGGGAGCCATTTTGTGCTTATAACTGTAAAAGGCAGTCAAATGAATATAATCATGATGATTAAATGCAAATGTTGCTTTAGATGTTACTAATGGAACTTGTGGTCCTGCTTTTCTACAGATATTCAGTTTTCTGTTCAACTTTCTATTAGAACATTTTCAATTCTCCTTTGTTTCTTGCTGCACAGAATAGGAAAGAAAAATACTTGCTGCCTTGACTCCTACCTTACCTCTAAGTTACATGCTCTTCCATAACCAAATAAGGAAGAAAAATATCCCTTTAAATTGTTCTGGCATACAGTATCTTACATTCCAAGGCATTCCACAAATCAAAGTGATCATGTTTCACCCATATTGAACTTACATCCCTTGTTTCATCTGAAGACTAAAAAGGTATTTGTTAGACCTGTTGTATTTCAAAATATGTTTCAGGATTATCTGTCTCAATATTACAGGTCCAAAGAACATTTTTTACACTAATATCCTTCATTCTTACCTGAAAATTATGGAAACTTTTTAGACCAATATTAAATCTTCCTGCAACACACATGGGAAGAAACAAAGGCAAGGCTTTCCAGCCTGAGAGTGAACCTATCACTGATTTAGGAAAAAAAGTAAATAAAAAATACAGTGTAAAGTTACTCCAGGAGCCCCATTCAAAGATTAAGGATTCTGACCTAGCAGCACCTGCTTATATTGCTACTCCAAACTTCTGAAGTTTGAGCATGCCGTATAAAGGTCTATAGAGAAATTAAGTGTGAAATAGTCAAATTGATTTGGCAGAGAAGAGCTACATACAAGCAGGAAAAAGAACAGTGGAGGTGAGGTCTTAGTCTATAATTTATTCCTTTCTTCTGACCTTATATTAATATTTACTATACTTTGGGTTCTTTGAAAGAAATTCACTCTTTTGCAAGACTTAATTATGAGGCCTCATGCAGGTTCTCTGCACAGGGGTGTGCTTTGGCTCTAGAGAATGCTTTGCTAATGTAATACTCCAGGCTCCAGGGCTTCTAAACCCAATTTTCTGCTATGTATTTTTACTACATTGATTGGTAGCCCTGCTGACCAAGTCTAGGAGGAGATCAACATGGAGAATTAAATTGTTGAAAACAGTTGAGTTCCGGAACAATAACAAAAATAATGACTGAAGGAAGGGAAGTACTTCTTGCCAAAAGATGTTTACGAAGAGCCATTTATGTCACGTAAGGATATTCTTCCCATTTGTTCAAAGCATGGGAATAGTCTTCTGTCTGGACACCTCAGTATGTGTCTGCAATGCACTTAAAAGAGTTTTTGCAGCCAAGAGTAACTGGGTTTGCCCCAACACAGTTAATTACTGAAGATGTGGTTTAGAGTTCAGACTGCACTGGAAAAATCCATTAGGTTCTTAGCTCCATCTTCAAGTTATTAGCCTGCTCCTGACAATGACTGTACTGCTGTTATTACCTGCAATAACTGGTATGAATCTGCCTGGTGATACCATATCAATCTTGGGCTTATGTAAAAGGATTCAGAGACCAGACCGGAATGAAGATTATGTTCTACAGCCCAAGAGAGGCATCAAGAGGATTAGTACTCAGTCTTAATGAGCCCCACCTCAAACTTGTGCATGGGTGAACCGAAAAATCCTGTTTTACATCCAGTAATAGTGATGTCATTTCATGAGGAGCCTGATACCAAAGGGACACACTATTTGAATCACTGGGACACTCTTTTGAATTACTGGGCTCACAGGGCCTATAAAACATGGCTGTGTGAGGCCTGTACATCATCTAGGGGAGCCTGACATGGAGAACACCCCAGGCACAAGAGCAACAAATGTTCAGAGTACCCAAAAAAGTAATGATTACCAAGGAACTGCAACAATGAGCACGGAGGCCTGAACATTTTAGCACTTAGCCTTTTTTAGCCTCACCCATACAACACGTATCTTTCAGGAAGAAGCTAACTATGTTATTCTACTGTCCCTTAGCTCATGCTATACACTATAGTTTTAAATACGGTGAAATATTGAACCCTTTTACTTACAGTATTTAAAAATAAGAGAGGATAAGCAATCACCCCTGGCACCAGAACCTCACACTGATCCTGAGAGATATACAAGTTCTAAAATGTAGTGATTTAAAATTTTAACACCCAGACAGAACCAATTAAACACTGAAAGTCATATTTTGGTTAATTTCTACTGATTTGGACCCAGCTCCCACATTATGCATATTTGCTCTCTTTATGCATATTACCAGTTTTAATGCAGTTTCTCAGCTGACTGCTAACCTGACTTTTTACTTTCAAACTCCACTGATCTATCTGTGCCTGGCTGAAAAACAAACACATATTGGTAATTTTATGCACATTAGTGTTAATATTTTTGTCTCAGCCCCTCAAAAATACTTATCTAGAAGCTTCCCAGAGGCAGAGCAGGAATTAAACAAAAAATTCTCTCAAATTCTGGCTAACCTAACATTACATTGTAGAAATGTGTCCTGTTCTGCATCCATCCAAACTCAATGAATACCACCAATGTCTGTTCATACTTCTATGCTGCTGGGTATTCCCAGGAGTATGAAGGAATCTGTACTTCATACACTACTTGAACAGAATTCACTGCTTGTTGTGTGCAATGGTCTTTTTTTTCTTGATTTTGCCATTCCCATCTTGTTTCTGATTTCCATATATTAAAGATATAATATGAAAGTTTCAAGAAATACCACCTAAGCAACATTCAAAAGTATGCAAAACAATTATTATCTGATTATTAAACATTTCTAAACATGGCTAAAAAATACTAAGCATTAACTACAAACTGCCCATGGAAGGAACAGTTTTCCTGCTGCTATCAATGAATATTATCACCAATACAATACAAAATTATGAGCCTCCTTCCTCTTCAAGAGGACCTCTCATAAGAGCATCAGCTTGATCTTTTCAGTTAGCAGGTCCAAACACGCTATCAGAATTTTCTTCAGAAAACTTCACTAAACTGATTATACTGGGGGAGTACTAAAGCCCCCAAAGTACCTCAAGGGGTTTTGGTCATATATACAACTTCTAGGTTTGAGAAAAAAACCTGAACGAGAGTGTTGACCAACTACTTGTTGGTTAATCACATGAAATAAATCCAACAAAATATATGTGGTTTTCATTGATAGTAGTGTTACCTCATTGAGTTGCAGGCCTGAAATGGTTGTAACAAGCTACAGGTTTCCAAAGAATGCTACTACACCTCAATTAGCATTACTTCAGTATTATACAAACAGTAAAATAATCATCCCTCCAAAGGTACACAATGAAACCATTTCATAATCTAGATTCATGCCTTCCTTCCCCATTCAATCTTCTCAGATAATGGCATATGCATATTTTTAGGAAAGCCTCTTCAAAACTCCAAATCTTTTTTCCTTTGTCAGGACACCACAAGGGCCAAGAGCTAAGGGCAATCTCAGAGCTAGCAGCTCTTAGCCAGGGGCATCAGGCACCTCTGGAGTCAAGCTAAGACGAAGAAGTCAGCTTGTGAGAGCAACCAGGGTCAGAAACAGCTTTATGATAACAAGGCAGGGTCCTGACATTAACCTGTGTGTGGGGAAGTCACGATGAGCTAAACCTAAGACCAGACTAACAGCCTCCAGCCATGCCCAACCAGGGTCAAGCTTCAATAGAATTCTCGAGCTCATGGCTGTGGCTGGAGGCCCCAGAAGAGGCTGGTCAGAGTTATTAAGGCCTGTTAGTGCCCTCAGCGTTCTGACACGGTCACATTAATTATTCCAAGTGCTCCCTAAACCATATTGGTTTACATATCTCACCCATGACATGGAGGATTCTATTCCATGCCACTTGACGAAAGCCCTTTCAGATTCTCACCTAGCAGTTGTTCTAATATTGCAATGGCAGTATTCTTTATTTACAGCTGAACTTTCCACTTGCTCCTCAACTTATTCAAAGGGGCAAGAGTTCTAGCACACGACCAAACACTTCTGCTCAGTAGGCTAGTGTAGTTTTGCTTTTCTACTTTCTGTTCGTGCTCAGCCATCATGAACTGCAGGTGAAATATCACAGGTAAAATATTTAAGTAGAATTATATCAACACACCCAGTTAAGCTAGGCTTTAGCTTTGTTATTGCTATGCTTTTAATCTAACAGTTTCTTTACATGCACTATCAGCAAAGTCCATTGAAGTTAATGAGGCAAATTCCACAGACATAGAAGAGCTCTGAATCATGCTGTAAATGATTTACCACTGTATTATTACAGGCCTGAGTGGGATTTAGTGTTTGCAAAGTAATTTGGAGGAGTAAATAATACTCCTAATTGAGTTAACTACACTCTGGACCAATACCAAGAGAAATAAACAGCAGTGCAAGAACACCAAGGCTTCGACAAATCTCTGGAACCCTTATTTATTGGAATAAAACTAGATATCTGTGTCTATAACCATGTTTAGTCACGCTTCATCATCTGGTCCAAAGCAGATTCTTGAGAAGCCAGTTTGCAGAGCGAGAAGCACTAGGGATATGTAGCACTCAGTTTCAGGATTTCGGCTGCCTGCACTTTATTGGGCCATACACTCACTCAAAGAAGTCAGTACACTTGAACTAGAAGCCATAAACACGTCTTCTATGTTTTTCCACTCATTCACACTCTTCATTGCAGTCATCACAGACACTTTTGCAGACAGATCTCATTTTCAAGCCCAAATGAGACCCTTTCTATAATAAAATCCATGAGAAACAGCATACATAGAAGGAAAGGAGTCTATCAGACAGCTCTGAAAGCAACAGGGTAATTTTCTGTGACAAAAAAAAAAAAAGAAATCAGCAGAAAATATTCTCAGTAAATAACCTCGTGCCTCCAACAATAGAATCAGTGGGTGGTGAACACCTGGGAAATCACGTCAGTCAATCCATGCAGATACCTGTAAATGGACAGCATTCTTCCATTGAATTGTGCACAGTGATCTCACCTTTGCTGCAGCATCTGTTGCCACTCCCATTCCATGGAGGATGGCATGGAAAGGCATAGGAGCTGAGGAAAGGAAACAGAGAGAAAAGCTGCCCAGAAAGCAAATACACCCAGACTTAGATCCACTTTCCATGGACTGTAGAAAGTAAGGGTATAGGACTAGGAAATTGACTGAAGAATTCCTGAAAAAGATTTTTAAACACATCAAGAATGATGTGTTTACAATGCAATGGAAAGTGTTGCATTTCCATTGAATTCCGATGTTGAGAGTTTCTCTCCTTATAATTTAGATAACTTTCAGTTTCCCCCTCTCTTGCTCCTTTGTTCTTTGGTCCTTATATCCCTGAAAGAACATCTCACTCACTATTCTCTGGATTTTATAGCACATTTGGAACTAGCCAGATCCCTTAGGAGCAGAGAATGGGTTAATTATAATTTTGATATGGTATAGAAGTGATACTTGCTAAATTATGTCTGAAATATACCTTATCGCTAAATATTTATTAATTAACATATACTACATGAAATAATATTTTATGATAATAACTCTCTGAAATCCATCAGGATTAGCAATAATAAAAATTAAAAAGACTTTTTTTCAAAAGGTTAAAAGTTTTATGAAAAAGTACCATGGTTTTCTAGCCACTAAGAAGGATTATTGTGAAATTATTTCATTAACTTACCCTAGAAGAAACAGGGGTTACTGGGGCTTCTTCTCCTATGTACTGTATATTTATCTATGAAAAAAAATAAAAACAAATGTCAGAAGTATTTACACATCTCTTTTATTAGTGGCAAATAGGATAGATGATGAAATCTCATTTCAGTTATAGAATTCCACTTGATTTGGCAGAACCAGAATTTTGCCTGCAGAGGTAAAAGTTTCAGAATTCACATGCCATATGATGACAGAAAAGAAAGCTAAAATCAGAGGCCTTAAACTTTTAAATGAATTATAATTCCATCTACAGAATGCTGATATATATGTAAATTACTGGTTCATATGAAATAAAGAGAATCCATCTATTCTTGCAGGGAACCAAAGAATCTATAAATGTCATCATTGTTTATCCAGATTGTACTGATGCTAGGTTCAAAAGGGAAGCCAAAATTTTAATATCTTAATATAAAAAGATGAGAGAAGCCATCTTTTAAGTTAGAATGTATTCTTTGCAATTAAACAGATATCTGAAACTGTTGAAAAGTGCTGAAACTGAGCAAGCAATGCTAATGACTTGTGAACCGTTGTGACAATTTGAAGCTTAAAGAGAACATTTTATAAAAATCCGTAGGAAAACAGTAACGTGGGTACTAGTGGTACAAGCGTCATTGGAACAGTGCTAGTGGGTACAGATTTCAGAGCTTCCTTATTTTTTTTTAGTTTTGTTTAGTTTTTTGAAAGCATAAAGTGATTAATTTTTCATATAATATTTCAACTACGTTATATTTAAGTATCTCTGCCCATATGCAGCTACATCTGTGAAAAAGAAATAGCAGGTGTTTCATTTTTATGGTTTCTTCTGTTTATTCTTGACATGTCCATTTGTTATTCTAAAAGAACATGAGTAATCTCCAAATCCATTTGATTCAGAGAGAGAGTGCTGTCTGTTTATTATCATTAGTATTCCCATTGCAATTTTCTGGGTGTTACATAACTAGATACATTTTGCTAAAAAGCAAAAAAATGCTCTGTGTATCATTTGACTTGATCCATAAAAGGACAAACCTGTTAGACCAATATTTCTCTGCTTTATTATCTTTCATAGAAACAAATTTAAATCAAATGTTGCTCCAACTTTTTACATTCTAACACCTGTAAGCAACATCCTGTAGCTAATAAAACTTTTTAGATGCTGGCAATACATTCTTTTTCTTTGAGGTTATTGTCACGTAATGAAAAGACAAAGGGAAAACTTCACCCTAAGTGCCAATGTGAACTTGAATCTTCCACAGACTGACGTGAGTGATTTTGTTACAGACTTGATGGTGTAGTTGGGAATAGCTATTGCAGATAACAGGAAAGAACACTAGAAATAAAGCAAGCAACAGATCATCTCTAAAGCACCTTCTCTGTTCTGACAAGGAAACAACAGTTGCTTTTGATCGGTACATAAATGGAAGACCTTGCAAGAAAAAACAAGGTATTATAGGAAGACAATATCTTGCTTCAGAAAGTGATCAATGTCTCCATGGATCAGTGAATCATGACTCAGCATTGTCAGTGACCCAATATCTTTTATTCAATGTTGAGAAGCATAGTTTGGATGAGAAATAAATGTTTGGGAAAGATGTAAAGAGAAAATATCTTACCAGCTTAGAACATTTAGATATAATAGGTTCCTGTATGCCGTTAAATACAATTGTAGATAACTACCAAGAGATAGATTAAATAAAATGCTTGCAGGGACTCATGTTCACCTATAGAGATATCTACCTCATCTACAAACAATTAGATATTAGAATTTTTCCTGCAGTGTCAAAAGGAGGTAGAATTATTTTCTTTCTGTTACACAGTGGCCTAGTGAATTCTATTGACCCAGAGGTGCTTACTTGCAGAGGTGGGCAAATTTAATTTTATATTCAATACTGATTTTAGACATCTCACTGAACATCTTACTCAGAATAGAAAGTGACTGTTTAAATTACAAAGGCAAGCACAGAAATTTTAGGGCTAAATTTTTAAACAAGAAGGACTTGTTTTCAGGCCAAAGAAGAATGTCAGAGTCTCAGCAAAGGCAGGTAACAACTGGATGTCTCTATTAATTCCTTTTATGAAAGGAAGAACTCATGAATGCCTACAGTGTTTTGGACAAAGCTTAAACAACTTCAACATTCAGCCCCACCAAACTCCAGCCAAAGGTCTGGCTTTATTGAGGATGACAGAAAACAACAGATCATAAAACCCAGTCTCTCCTCCATACATGAAGAGGTGTGAAAGGGTGCCTGGCTGAGCAGGTGTTTGACTGCCAGCCAGAGTCAACCCAAGAGCACCAGAGACTGCTGATACAAAGTGCACAGATGCTTTCATCCTCTGCCATTTGGAGCTACTTAAGGTCCTGGTTTTGGGGGGAGAATTGGTCAGAGCTTCTCTGTGTCTCTGTGGAGGTTGGTGGATTTAGTTGTCAGTACTGTGATCTAGCTGGCTCAGAGTCTTTGAAATGGAATCATTTGCATCATCAGGTCTTGACCATGCAGCTGCCAATAAAGAAAATTTGTCATTGGTTTGGACCATATTAAGAGAAAATTTGTGTATTAATTTTGAAGCCAAAGTTTTAATTCTTCATTTTGGTGCTATTTCCTGTGACATCTCTTTATATCAATCAGGGTTAAAAATAGCATGTGAAATTGTATTTCAAAATAGCTCATGCTCCAATTTTATTAAAGTCCTTTGCTCTATAAATAGTCTTTTAAAACTTAAATATTTCTTAAAGCCTTCAAACTAAGGAAATAAAAAGACTTCAGAGGAAAAATTGTCTTTTCTTTCTTATCAAGCAGTGGTGAAGTAAAGCCTGTCCTTATCATTTTGGTAAGATGTTGCTTAGGCGTTGCTAGACAATTAGTAGTTTTCCAGTAAATTTCCATATTTTTATAATTCAAATAGCTTGTTACTTCAGAAAACAGTTAAGGATTGTCCATAAACTTTCTGCATTTTACCTGCAACATCTCACTGTTCACAATACCAGGCAATTACTGATAACAAAATATCCAGCAAATATTCATATGGAATAGGCTGAAAAGATCTTTGATGGCATGTTTTACAGGTCTGACAAGACATAGCACTATTTAATTTTTAGGGAACAGTCTGATGTTCCTTCATACCAAATCTTAGCCACTCCCTTTCCCTTCTCTTTTTTTTGATAGAGATTATCTCTTTACCAGAGAAAGGTCGTATAGAGAACATATGTTACTGCTTTAGTTTGCTTCTTTACACAGGAATTCTGTGCCACTTCATGATTTTGTGAAGGGAAAGATTGCAATATTGAGAGACAAAATCTTATTCCTAGGTACTGTTCTTGTATCTCTTTTGTACTGAACCAAGTAGGTCTCACTGTGAGGAAGAGTAGCCTTGAGAGAGACTGGGGCCTGTGGGTGGGACAGGCCCCTTTGATTCAAATTCACAATAACTGTAGGTAGTGAGCACCCTGAAAAGCCTCTCACTCCAAACTTTCTTTTCAAACGTTTGTTATTTTACCTGTTATTTTACTGATGTATTAAAATTCCAGTTTTACATTCCAAATCCAAGGCCTCATTAATCACTAACCAGAAATGTTGTACAGGAAACAGAATCATTAACATCCACTGCACACCTGACTTCTTTTCTGTGCTCTACTTCACCAGCCTGTTCCTCACCAGTGCTGGCCTCCGGAAAGTTTCATGCTGACTTGCTGTCTTTCTTCTTCTTGCTTTTTGTGATCTGCTGTTCCAAACCTGTCAGCCGCTCCTTCAGCAGCTGCCCAGATCAATGTGAATGGAGACTGGAGAGAAATTTTCAATAATGGTAAGTCAGGCAAAATAGGGAGCTGCAAAAACAAGCCAGAAGAGGGATTCTTTTAACTCTTAAAATTTTGATCTGCTATGACTTTCAACCTGGAAAGTAGAGTTGGGAGCAATGTACGATTTATTATACTGCCCAACATAAATGCTCCATTAAAATGCCTGGCACAGATCATTAGAGGTCGAATCCTAGCCCAATAACATCGCAAAGAATCCTTTAGTTGACCTTCAGTGGTGCTTAGATTATTACTTTATCAAAGAAAATGTTTCGTAGCTTGATTTGCAGAGACTCCCATAAACAACTGTAGTCTGAAAAGTGTCTGAAGATGACAAAGAAATACATTTTATAGCCCCTCTTATTCTGAAGAGTATTCACTGGTGATAGCAACTTCTGTTCACTTAAGTTTAATGATGCTGGTAAGTACAAGTTGATTTTCAAGTACCACTGCAAGTCATTCAGCTGCACACAAAGCGTGGAGAGGAGTGGGAAGCGGGGGCATTTTATTTATCCTACTTATAATATTGAAGTAATAATGACAGAACTAGCAACTCTCCTTTTTAGTATAGAAGGTTCTCAGAGATATAAACAAAACGGTTTACCAGAATTCATATTTTATGTGATGATCTCTTCTTAAATTTTTTCCTTGGATTTACTGTGTGCAGAAGGAATGAGTAACCAGAAACAGACAGCACCCTTCGAGGCATTTTGTTAATTTAGCATTCAGAAATAGACCTCAGTCTGTCTTGCAATTATTTTGGGATGGAGTTCATTTCAGTAAAACTTTTCTCAGATTGTCCTGAGCTGTTTCTAAATGGCCACACAGCACTCTGCAAAAGAAACCACTCCTATGGAATAAGAACTGCAGAAAACATTTGAAAATGGCACAGTTTAGCATTTTCTATCAATGTTTCTCACCCACTGCTTGGATAATTAGACTGTACTTTTTCCTAAGGGAAGAAGAGAAGATATTGTGAGAAAAAGACTCTCAGCTAACCAATATTTTCTCTCCAGTCTTCCCTTTACTGAGGATTAAAAAGATTGCAAAGGTTTGCAGTTTTTCTCTCCAAAAATGGATGACAGCTGAAATCCTGTTATGAGAACTTTATACTCCTATTGGGTAAGGGCGCCATTGGCAAACAGATAGAAAATCTGACATAAATCCCTCTTCTTCTGTACTACAATCTCTCCATTGAAATCGCTTGATCATAAATATCTAGGTGTACTAAAGATCAGATTTAGAAGAACCAAAAAAATGCCACTAATGAGGATCCCTGACAGGTGACTGTAGTCATGACTTTGTTAGGATAACCAAAAAGTTACTCAACTTAGAGAAAACAGTAATGAGGTCCCTGTAGGAACCTGTGCAACTAACTTACTGGCGAGGTTGCAAGAAATAAGAGTTCAAAAATTAATTTAGCCTTCAGCAGGATGCTTTGCTTTGCAACAGGTTTTTCCACAAAACCATCTCCAAAGCTTAATAAGACACAGTAAGAAGGGCTGTAAACTATGGCAAAACTGGGCATAAGGAAAGGCAATGCTACTAAGACTCACATGGTGCTGCGTAGTTTGAGGGCTCATTGCTGATTCTGGGCCTGATTACTCACTACATTACTGCAGATTTATCTTTGAAATCATGCTGGTGGAAAACTGAAGCAATGCAGTGGAGAATCAGGCTGGCAGTGTTTATACAGACCAGAAAGAGAGAAAAACACTGCAGGACTGATCAGAAATAAAGCAGACATCCAACAGTTCTAGAGCTGGAGTTCCAACTATTTGGCTATGCTACATCTTGTCAATGTCTTTTGGTCATGTCAAAAGTTTAGATTAATTTTGCTTCTTTCAACTCTCTTCTTTTACCACTGCATTTAACATAAGCATGGTGATTTTCCATTTTGCAGACAAACAACAAGAGAGAGGAAATTGATCAGTTTATTCTCTGAGTAGTGGGTAACATTCAACACAACATTTGACTGACATCACTGACTAGTCCATAAAAAACTGTGCCACAGTTTTCAGCAAGAAAATCATATCAATAACTGTTCTCTTTAAAGTAATTTTGTGTGCTCTCAGAGTGATTCTGTATTTCCTTACCCATGAGAAAAGTATCCACTGTAAAAAGTGTTATAGGGCTTAAGCCCTGCACAACTCAGTGGAAGTGGTGTCTTCTTTTGACCTCTTGACTGCTACTGGAGTTTCAGACTGCTGGTGAGGGAAAGAACCTCAGATAGTTTACAAACAGCAGAGCTCTGTCCACCCCAAGAGAGTTTGATTTACACAGGTTGAAATTCTGGCTCATAGGGTTTTGATATGATCTCTAAATCTATTCTTCCTCTGTCCTCTTTTACCAGGTGCTCACAAGTCCTTCCCCAAAATAATTACTAAAAATGTTGATGTTTTCTCTGCTACAATGCCTACACTACAGTGAGCATGTAGTAATGGGTTTAGTGTGGTTTACACAGTGGAGTTCTCACTTTACATTAATTCTAGACTGAAAGAAAAACAGTCAGCTTAAGAAGGTTACGATGGTTTCAATTTCACCTACTCAGAGTCCCTTCCTTGAAGACCCAAATTTTAACTTCTGTGATTTGTGTGAAGTCTGTGGAGTAACTTCTCTCATAATCAAATGCCATTGTTTCCCTCCTAAACGATAATGTGGCAATCAGGATAAAGTGCAAACACAATTTTCTTCTTGTGTTTTTCCTCTTTAAATACAAATGTCATGCAAATACCTGGTTGTAACAGAAACAGAAGGGTGAGGCAAACAACTAAGATACAGCCCAGGATTACCCCTGCAAATGTCACATTATTTCCCCAGTTAACCTTAAGTACAAAGATAGCTTTTGAGTGCTCTATAGAGTAGTATTTTATGCAAGTCACATCTCTACAGACACTGAATTCTGTGTGCTAGGAGTTATTGAGTAAACATATATAAACCAGTGTCATGCTATCTTGTAAGGCAAGTATTTTACAGTTCTGTGAGAAAGACAATGTTGTTTTGGTTTTATTTTTGAAATATTGAATTAACAAGAGCAGAGACAACAGATTATGTTTTTAAAAGTGATTTTCATTAGATCACGGCAAGAAAGGAGTATATTTCTCCAGAATTTTTTTTTTTAATGAAACAATTCTGTTTTTCATTAAAGCTAACTATTCTTGCAAGAAGTATTGTCTTGCATAACTGAAGTCTGGACATTACACTGGCATTTGACATTCTGGGGAAGTTGTGTTTTGTCCAGCATTCTCTCTTAAGGTATGTTCTGGTTCTCATTTCCAGTAAACTGCGAAATGGGGGCTTTGCAATTCCATAGTTCTGTTTTGCTGAATGTTAAAATGGTCAAGCAGCAATAAGTGGACAAAATAATAGAGCACAAATCAGGGTATGTACAGGCTACAGTATGGAGGAATAGCATCCTTATGATGAATATCTCAGTTTATGTAAGTCCACCCACAATGATGTTTTTATATAATACAGTCATGACCAAAACCTCTGAGGTTAAAGATCCTGTTGTAAAAATGAAAAATTTAGCAGTTGAAGGAGAAGATATAACCACCAGTGGTCTGAGGTGATTTTGAAACAGTCAATAGATGAATAAAAACCTTTTTTGTATTTATTTTGTTATGGAAAGTTGTATTTAAAAGGCGCTAATGAAGACTAGAAATTCAGTCCAAACTAAAACTGGGCTTAGTAATAGAAGTCATTTGACTCCAGAAGCTGGAATCTGAATAAAAATAACTGCTCAAGCTTCTGCTACAAATCTGATGATATCTGGCAACAACAAATGCAGTGACACAAGGAATATGGCAAATTGGAAGTAAGTAGAAGGTCTGATGTTACAGAGATACTTGCATGATAAGAACTGATCAGAGCTACTTGTAAGATAAATATAACAAAAATGAGAGGGGTGAGTTTTAGATGGAAATCCCTTGAGTTATTCTTTCTATCTCCAAATGTATTCAGATATTTCCCTGGATTTTGATAGCATATGTAGAAAGAGGAATAGAAGTGGTTTTTATATTCTTTGCTAGAGATCATCAGAAGATTTTTATGAAGATATTCTGATGTTCTTGAAAGTACTTTTTGTATAGCTTTAGAATTTCAAGGAAAAAGCATATACACGCACATTCAAACACACATAAAATGCATTTAATTTTTTTGTTTCTTTAGCTGATGTAAGTTGGAAAAAATACTTGCTTCTGTGTTTCAAGTTTGGATAGCTAATAAAATGCCCAACTTGGATTTTATGAAGCTTTCAAAAAAAACCAAAAAAGACATCACCTTAGGGTAAAAAACAAGTGCGAGAAACCTCAGCCTAGGGGGCCATTATTTTACAGTTTTATGTCCTTGAAAGCAACGTCGTGTTTCATCAACCATAACAATAGTGATATTGCCACAGTGTGTTATGACTGCCAGCAGGAGGAAGACAGTGTCTGTCTGTAATGAAGATGATTTTTCATGAAGTTGGAGAGTAATTCCTGGATAGCTAAGAGTGAAAACTAATTTGATTGGCTTAGTACAGAACTGGATTTATTTTAAAACAAAAATCAAGATTTAAAAAAAAAAAAAGATAAAACAGGAGGAAATTTTAATGTGCAATATATATAATTTACCATTCTGATCTTCCTGTCCACTTTTCACTCTTCTTGTAATATAGATAAAACTCATTTGCTTATTTCCATGCCTCATTTAATTGGAATTTAAGCATATATTTTTGATAGGGCAAATACACCATCTCATTATAAATTTCAAGAGGATATGAACCTAAGTGAACACTGCAACAATAAAATTCTAGTAGACCTTGAGTTCAAGGAAACTAAATCAATCACCTTACAAAGTTACTGAGGCTGCTTTCAAATTTAGTTGGTTGAGTTGATTGTACTATATTCCATCAACAACCTAAGCACCTCACATAAACGAGTTAATTTATCCACACCTACATCCCCAACATAAGTCTACAACAGGAATTGTTATTTTCCTTGGAGCAATAGCAAAGTGATACAAAGGGATCAGACTGACTCAGCGTGGGAAGTCCACCTGTAGGGACATCAGTTAAATCTTCAGCAGAGCCAGTCCTCTGAACAGAAACATTTTGTGATACACACAGGAAATTGCATCACATTTTTTTCACTCTCTTATATAGGGAATACAGTCTTTTTGCAGGATTGTTCTTTCACCCAATTCAATGAACTAAGACTGTCCACATTAATTATCTTTTAAAATTTACAACTAGCAGCATAATTATGCAGGAATCTTGGTGTAAGTATCATATCAAAGATTTAAGGTAAATGGATTCAGATGTGAGGCATTTTTTATTGTGCTTAATATGCAATCTTTACAACTCACAAGTTTTTCTTTAAAAAAAAATTGTTTCACTTTCGATTTAGCCTAGAGTTTATAAGCAAATATTAAAGTACTTCAGTTAACTGAAAAGATTTAAAAGATTCTCTATTAAAAATGAAATATAAAGTAAGAAGTATTTGTAACTAAAATGGCACATAACATATTGATTCTCTACACAAGACTGAAGAAAAAATTGGATTGTCTTTGTGCACCTGTTTTTCTTTTCTTCTTGTCAGCCACCTTCCAAAGTAGTCTTCAGGATCCACAAATGTAACTGATGGATCTACTGATCACACAAATGTTGATTATAATGCCCTTCTGCCCAAGGAACATGCAATATGGTATCACCAGCAATGCTTGGATTTCAAACTTGGTAAAAACACTTTTACTTTGAGTTTCTGGCCGGAATATATAGACAGATTTCTTGGGTAAAGTTATGGAATCTCATAAGAATTTAACTTTTTTAATTACTTTAGATTTTAAACCACATGTTTATATGGTTACTGATTCTTTTAACAGCAAAAGAACCAAATGATTTTTGGCCCCGGATGATCATGAAAACTCCTTCACTGTAACAATAAATTCTCTATAGATTCTTAAAAGCTACACTGTTAGTTTTAAAGGGAGATTTTTTTTTTTTAGCAGCTGAACATGCTTTAATTTTTTTAATGTGATAGATACTTTAATTTCCTCTCTCTTTCTAATTTAAATTTAATTAAAATCTGGCCTCACTGACTTTTACTTTCAGGTCCTGAGTTGTCTCTGTGTTTACCCTCCAAGTGTTTCCAGTACTTTGAACACATTAGGAATATTAAGCAGTTAATCAAGTGTAAAAAACATTAATTTGCTCTCTAGTGTCTTTCATCAATCTTTTTTTTTTTAATCAGAAGACGACCCAACAACTAAGCCCACAGATTCCCCAGCAAGCATTTCATCAACAGGCACTGATATTTCGCTGCGCCCAGGATTGTGAAATAAATCTCTGCTGACGTGAGTGAATGGTCTTCTGTAGAGGAATCATCCCAGCCCCAGTGTAATCACTAAGATTCTCCCATACAGGCCTTTAATGAATCTAAATAACCCCAGTCAAACTATATGTGTGTATGTGTGCGTTTCTGTGTTCAGAACAAGCTGATTCCTTGAAGTCATATTAAATTCTCTGCCATTCCTAAAAGCCCAATGTAATTGAGCATGCCACAAGCTCCATCACTCTCTGGGTAATTTTCTCTGGTTTCTGAAGCCTGTGTCAGAACTGCCATCTGTTCTATTTCTGCCAGTGAACCAAGGCTCACCCTTTCATGGGCTAAGTTACTAGAATTTGGCCAACTAAATGGCAACTAAAGGTGAAATCTATTTTGCATAGTGGATCTGGTCTAATATCCTAGCACAAACAGCAAAGGTACTGATAGAAGCAGAGACTTTTCAAGGAACTAACTGGACTGGTATCTTATTTTTTATTGGTGACATTGCTGCTACTGGCCCAAAATATACAGCATCTGGTCCTGAAACAGCACAACTCTAAGCCTGGAATATCCATTCCTCCTGGAACTGCTGTATGTCAATGTAGGTGTACTAATTCCTGGCATGAGGCTGCTTTGCCCTCAGGTACCAGCAATAATAACCAGCTCCAGCTAATGGGAGTTTATGGATCTTTGCATTGGAATTCCTTTTGAATTCTATTGTGACTCTTCATTTGTGCAGAAACTGTTTTATGAGCAGCAGTGGAGTTATGCTTTTTGAAATCACTAATCTAGGCATAAATAACTTTGTGCAAAAGTTATAAAACTAATGCAACAACTGTTTAGGTTATTAATAAGAAGCCTCAATCATGACGCAGTGATTCCTTTCCATACAATTATAAACACCCAAAAATTTTCTTCTAAATTTCCCCCTATCCTACTCAAATATATGTGTTTTAAGCACTCTTTTTATCAAAAATTTTCAATCTGGGCCAAAGTGGAAATGCAATTGCCACAAAAACTATACAAGTTTCTGGGGAGCCGTGAACAGGTCCTGAAATAACCCAAGTATAGGTTCCAGTCACTGGAACTAAAAATAAGTTCATCAAACTATTCATATTGAGGTCCTTTGTCCCTTTGTGAACAACCCTACAAACTTCTTCCAGTTCAGTGATAAACACAAAATACTTCTAGAACTCTTTGGAAATAGTTTCTGTTCCTGTTACTAAATGTAAATAGTTTGTGTCTTTTCTGGGAAAACTTATACAATTGACTGAATTTGTATTTTTCTGATGAAAGTATGCAAAAATACTTATATTTTTGTTTATGATTTTTCTCCTCTATCTTGGAAACCTGGGACAAAATCCAGGTGGAAAATTCCCACGGGGAAGTTTATGTTTACTAGTAGGTTTCAGGATAGAATTTATTGAGAAATTTAGTCTATGTCAAGATAAATACTTAGAAGTAGCACCCCACTGAAATTCTGATAATCAGGCTGTTTTGTAAAGATTCATTGAATAGCTATTCACAGATGAATTCAGAGTGACTGCTCCGATAATACAGCTAAAAAATTCTTTTTTATTTGTGTAGTTAAAAACACAGCATCTCCTATGAGCAAACACTGCCATATAGCTTTAAATTTTGCTTTTGAAAGTAGAAAATATTAGCCTTGATCCGTAGAAAGTTATGATGCAGTAAATGAGCCTTGCAGGGCACAAAGTGATTTTGGAAGTGTGTGGATCTTACTGCTTCAAGGTGAAGCAATCCTGCTGCAGCCCCATCTCAAGGACAAGTGAGCAACACGAGAACCAGCTGATGAATCACAAACTGTCCAGTTTGTTGTTCTAAGGTATCCTGGCTGGCCTTACAGCACTGGGCTGCAAACTGCAGGAGAGCAGCTCACCTGAGTGCAGAAGCAGTAGGTTGAACAGCAAAGCAGAGCAATGTCAACAGATCTGCCAATTGAAATTGTCCTTCATGAATCAGAAGCTGAGAGGGGTGTGTGTGGAGGAAGAGAGAACACTAACATGCTGTCAAGCCCTGCCTGCACACACTGCACTATGGCCCCTCCATGCAGAAAGCCCTTAGGGGTAAGGACAGAAAACAAAACCACAGAAATAAGAAAAAAAGTTTAATTGTTTCCAGACTTCCATGTTTGTGCTCACAGAATAAGGCAAGCTGGAAGGGAGCTCTGGAACCTGTCTGGCCCAATGCTCCGTTCAAAGCAGAGCTAAAAAACTCAAGATTGAATGTATGGGTTTTTCAGAAATTTCTAAAAATGGAAATTCCCCACTTCTCTGAACTTTGTTCCATGCTTGACCATCCTCTTAGTGCTTTGTTTTCCCTGTTAACTAATCAGGACTTACCTTCCTTTGCCTCTTGCACATTTTTTTTACCCCTCTAAAGGTCTGGCTCCATCTTCTCTGTTACTGCTTTCTGATAGAGAAAAACTGAAAGTAGATTCTCTCCAGTTTCCTTCCTATAAAGCATCCCTTAGGGTGTCTTAGTGCCATTATGATTACACTCCACTCATAATCACATTTTTTAAAGCTAGTGAGATCTGACATATGAAATGTTTCTAAGTGGCTGAGATTTTGCAGTGTTCCAAAGGAAGTGCTTTGTCAAGGTGCACAGTTGAAAGTAGAAAAAATATTTAAATTTGTAAAGTTCATAATTTACACCATCTGCCTAATTCTGTTTACTGGAATACTCTTCTTCAGTGTCATCTTTTTAACTGAAAAATTACACTATTCTAGGAAACATTCTCACTGCTGTATCTGAAACCCAGAAGAAACATCGAAAAGAACAGCCATATTATTTATGAATAGAAAAATTCTGGAAAGTTACATCAAGTGACACACACACACAAAATAACAATTGGAATTTTAGCTATCTGGTGTTCCACTAAATTTGGGGATTAGATAAATATCCTCTTTGCACTCACTTCTGTTCTCCAGCAACCCAGTAGAAAACAATGCCTTGAACATGAGCTATTAAAAAGAGCAGTTTACGTTCTGTGGCTTTTAAGCAGAGTGTTGCTATATTAAAAAAAAATCATAAGGTCCTTTACCATCAAACAAAACAGATGAGTTCTCCCTGCCTATAGGGACGCCCAGT
Source organism: Monarcha castaneiventris obscurior (assembly GCA_026261815.1). Taxonomy (NCBI): domain Eukaryota; kingdom Metazoa; phylum Chordata; class Aves; order Passeriformes; family Monarchidae; genus Monarcha; species Monarcha castaneiventris. The sequence goes on from JAMPIT010000467.1 coordinate 9,708,604, forward strand.
CTGAATAAAAGCCTCTAATGGAGGCTAACACTGCCTTGAATTACTGTGAAAGCAACACTTGTCTGTTGTACTCTTTCAAGTGTTGATACTGATGAAAATACTTGTGAAGCTGCCAAGCTAATTTCATGACAGATAAGTCAGGAATGGTACACAAGAACCTGATTTTGGGCATAAATATAATGTCTAGCAACTCAGTAGGGAAAAAAAAAACCAGCAATGAAAAGAAGTAATCAAAAGATCCTCCAACAATGCCAACAGTGAAGACATCAATGCCAGGTATTTATCACTAGGATTATAACAAGTTTACTAATCTTACTAAATTGGAACATGAGATATATTAATTCTGTTCATTAGGTACCTCCTGCTGTTATGGTTTGATTATTATTCATAGTACTTGGACACTTCACTTAGGATTGGGTTATTAAGAATTCTAAGTACTGCACATAAGCACAATAATAGTCCAGCCCCAGCTCTGCTTTACAGCCTTACAGCAAAAAGGATTTAATTTGCAGTTTGGGAATGGGTACAGGATGAGGTTATGCAACTTGTGCCTTCACCAAGAACTGAATAAAGATATTATTCATCAGCACAGACCTGTACCTTAATGTCCTCATACCTTATCTTCCCTGTGGGCTTTTCCCACTGCAGTGGTATTTCCTTTTGCTTTGGCTTGTTTATAAACATTCAGCTAATTCATGTCAGCAGCAGCAGCCATCACACACTGGAATGTCAACAAACACTGACAGATCTGCACTGCTGTCTGGAGCAAGGGATTCCAAACCACTCCAGGAACTCCCACTTCTCAAAGCAGGTCTAGATTACTCTGTGGTAGCTCAAGTGTTACAATGTAATTCCATTCTTGGTAGCAAAGATCCAGCTGGAAACCTCAGCATTTACAGTCAGGGACAGCAGTGCCATTTTCTTCTTTAGCAAGTGTCCAGTACTTCTGCATTGGGTTTTACATTCCTGCAAGAATGTTACAAAATATTTAGCATCTGCAAAAGACCAGGTTTAAATGCCCCAGCTAAAATGTTGTTTCTCAGAGAACATGTTAACAGAGTTGTAAGAAAAATGTCCAGGGCAGACCAGCACCTAAGAGGTTTGTATCAGCCAGATCTGGATCTGTAGAGCATGAACTCTCAGAACACACCATAGATCAAACTTGAATAAAATACTGAAGCTGAGAGGCTCATAACTGGATTAACTGCGTTAATACATTCCTCCTCATCATCACCATAAATATGAAACTTATCTGATTTTGGATTAAACAGGCCTCAGTGTGAATTCTGAAAGTCTTTGTGAATTATTTCTTTCTCACAGTTCTTACTGCTAGAAAAGTCATTCTCTCAGAGGGCAGAAATTAAAATCAAACAAACAAACCAACAAAAGAAAAACCCAGACTACCCAAGACTGCGAATAAAATTGCTTTATGAGCCTGCTAAAGGGATATTCAAGGATTTGTTAACTAGGCTAGAACTGTGGAGGAGTGCTGGCCAGTTATCCTACTGTGCATTGAGATTTTCTTTATGCTTTTTACACAGAAGGCCTGAGCTATAAAAACCGTGTCCTTATGAGTTTGTCCTGCCCTTGGAACCAGTCCACCAGCCCATAGGACTCTGTCCCTGTTTGGTTTTGCAGTGTAAATCCAAAGCAGATTAATGCAAGAGATGAATCACATGGAGAATTTTGAGGTTGTGAAAATTATTTCATCCACTTACAATCTTTCTTGGATCATTTTTGTTTGGTTTTTTTATTTATTTATTTATTTTTATTAATAAATATATACCTAGCCTCTGAAGTTCCTGAATGCTTCAATCTGAACTGGTAAAAACCTCTCTCATGAGGCTCAAACATGAGTTCAGAAGTGCAGGTACCCTAACTACGAATCAGCTCCCTGGAGTATCAAACACCTCTGACCAGCACAACACCAAAACCTGTTTTTATTTTCACAAGACGATCAGATATAAGAACACAAAAAAGGTTGTGCTTCTCTCCTCTCTCACTGAAAATAAAACCATTTGCACAGAAAAGAAAGGGAAGGATGAAAGAGATTATTTAATGAGCATAAACCTGATAAACATTTCTGCTGGGAAGAGCGCACTGGTATCTGTGAGGTAGTGCTCATGTGGAAGAAGTCAAAAAGCATGTTCTAATTCCATCTAAGTCTTTATGCAGGAGGGGGAGAAAAAGCGACTTCATCTGATATTAAATTTTACAGCTACTACCAGTACAGATAAAAATTTATAGTTTCACAGCTGTAAAGGGTTTAGATTTAATTAGAGGAACTTGTTTCCATTTACATGGCAACTTTTGCAATGAGGTATGCTCTGAAAATTTGCATTAGTGTGCTTTATATAATTTTTTCTGAGTTTCTTGCTGTGAGCTGCTAACTCACAGTATCATATTTTAGAATAAAAATGAGAAAAGCAGTCTTCAATTCTTTCTTGCTTGCATTGGGAATTTGGCTGTTATTGATTTAGTTTAAGAATGATGGCCATAGACAAGATATTTCCATGAGCAAGTCTATTGATTAGGTTTCAGTATGCTTGCAATAGAAAGTTTGGTATTAATGAAGTTCATGAAAAATTAAGTCAGAGAGTCTTTCTAAGGGGTTCATTAACACCTTCACATGGTAGAAAGATCTCATTCTGACACACTTTTTTTTCACTTTCTGGTACATACAAGGTGAAAATTTAAGATTTTCTTGAGGACATATGAGTTTATATACCTTCAAGGGTGTCACTGTTTAACTCCAGCTGGCAACTCAACCCCACACAACAGCTCACTCCTCCTCAGTGGGATGGGGGAGAGAATTAGAAGAGAAAAAGTGAGAAAACTCACAGGTTGAGATAAGAACATAATAATTAAAATAAAATAAATTTAAATAATAAACATAATAAAACTAATAGGCAATTGTAATGAAAAGGAAAATATCAAAAGAAGAGAGAAATAAACCCCATGATTAACTAGTGGTGCAAATGAAAAAAAAATTCTCACCGTGAGCTGACTGATGCCTGAGCAGTGGCCCTTGGCCAGCTTTGTATATTGAGCATAATGACATATGGTCAAGCTCTACCAGGAATTCCCTTTACCCCTGATACACTTTTTCCTGCTTATTCTCCACATTGCTAGATAGTAATATTTCTGGGACACTTCTAGATTCACTAACCATTTCTCAGCCTTTTAAGTTAAAAATGGTACTCTTCCCTAAGATAAAAATACATTCTCCCTCTCTTTTGTTTGTTTCTCTCTTGTGTTGTGTTTATAATTTCTTCCTTCAAATTGAATAGTGATAGCTTCTTGTCTTCTTCACAGACTGCAGAATCACAGTTTTTTGGCCATCAAGGCTTCTATCGTGTCTCCTGCCTTCATACACTTTCTTCCTCCTAAATTGTCCCAATTCTCTTTTAGAAATCAAGCCTTTTAAAACACTAACTGTGTATTTAAATATAATATCAATTTGCACTGCCCTATTTTTCACTACATTTAATTTAATCCCATCAACAGCACTCCCAAAGTAATCATTAGCTTCCAATGTGGTGATTAAATCATCTTCATCAAAATGGATTTGCTGTTTGATTTTTTGTTTTATTAAGTTAAAATTATCTATAGTTTATAGAAACTAATGACACTTTATTATTGGTTGCATAAAGCTTACAAACTGAATTTTGTATTCATAATGTTTTTTTCCTATTCCTATACTGCTATCATTTAAGAGATTAAAAAGGAATCCCTTCACTGGAATTTGGTGGCCTATGACAAATATCTTCATGGTCACTGCAGACACTACATGTGCCCAAAAACATTTGTTTAGCCACAGTTACTAGCTGACAGTAACATGTAAACAGCTGGTCAAGAAAAGGGTGAGCACCAAGAAAGCAGAGAGAGACAAGACAGCACCAGGGAGTGCTTCATGGAAAATTCTAGTTTGAAATTATGCTCGTGTCAGAATCACCTTCCTAACAGGAGGCACTTTTCGGCTATCTGGGGTTTTACTCTTTACTCCCAAACTCACTCAATTATCAGGATTTCTGCTAATGCTAACATTCAGTGAATGTTTTCACAGAATCACAAAACCACAGAATCACAGAATATGCTGAGTAGAAAGGGGGCTGCAAGGATCATCGGGTCCAACTCCTGGTCCTGAACAGCACCATCTCTGGGTCACCTCATGTGCCAAAGAGTGTTGTCCAAACACTTCTTGAACTTCATCAGGCTTGGTGCTGTGACCACTTCTGTGGGGAGCCCATTCCAGCAGCCAGCCACCCTCTGGGTGAAGAACTTTTTCCTAATATCCAACCTAAACCTCCCCTGACACAACTTCAGCATGTTCCCTTGGTTCTGTCACAGGTCATCACAGAGAGAGATCAGCGTCTTCCCCTCTGTGTCTCTTGTGAGCAAGTTGTATCAGCAATGAGGTCTCCCCTCGGTCTCCTCCAGGCTGAAGAGACCAAGTGACCTTGGCCATTCTTCATATGGCTTCCTGTCCAGGCCCTGCACCATCTTCATAACTGAGAGGATTGCCAAGTACCTTAGTATTTAAATCTGAAGTAATGTAACTAATCCAAGGTCCTGAGTCCTCTGTTCAATCTCCATCCTAGCTGTCACTTTGGCTTCAGCTTGGAGTGACTGATATTGTAGGCAAGAAAACCTGGGGGCTGAGGTGGGAGGAGAAGAACAGGGAAGTTCTGGCTTACACTCAGGCTCCGTTGCAGGGGGTTTGTTCTGAAGTTCATTGACAGGTGGCAGAAAAACCCTTGTGTTCAATGAGAATAGCAACAGTCCCAGTAGAGTTCCTCTTTGTAAGGCTGTACTGCGTCTCCTCAGCAAACCTTCAGGCTACTGCAGCCTAACACACAGTTTCCTTATTTTCTTTCCCACTTCTATTGCAAACTTCACATACAACACATTTTATTGTATTTAGCCAAGGGTGATATAGTTCTTGAACAGGTTTTCATCTCTAGAAGGTACATAAGAAGGATTTATAGGAGCAATGCAAATGCCTAAAGTAAGTACTATCAGTTATCCTGTCAACATTCCAATTTCCACAGTGAAAAGGACCTATAGGTCCTAGGTCTTATCAGTCAACTCCAAGTGAATGTCTTGGATAAATATATCTAAAACAGATGTCTATTAAACATGTGAATTATTTTCTTTCTGGTGGTAGACAACAACTCTTTCTATGTATATAACTAGCACAGTACTGGTTTTGCAGCCAACAGAGCAGTGACAAAGGTGTCACAAACAAGAAGCCTCACAAAATCCCATTGGTTACGATCAATTCAGGGCTGGTGTGAAGGTATGAACTGACCCCAGGTCTTCAGCCCACTCTGAGACTCTGATTCCCAAACAGTGCATGGCTGCATCAGCTTTGCCTGCTTGGAACTGCAGAAAGCTGGGTGCTAATCTTAGTAAGGAGCTCTCCCTCTCGACTGTTGTTACTCCCTTTTCCCTCTTTCTTCAGGTATTTGCCTAACTCTCGGCCTTTCAGCTTCCACTGATCCTTCATGAATTCTCCTTTAACATTTCAAAGACTGCTTTTAATTCCTGAAGTACTTAAAAGTAAAATTTTGACAGGTTTCACTGACTTGTATAGATCATCCAGCTATCTACTAGTCTGTCTACACAAACATCAGAATATAGATGTTGTCCACCTGCTGTCATAGCAGGCTCCATAAAACCAAAACTAAGCTGATTCATGGGTTCCTTCACTTCTGTGGGTCTTTGGATATGCTGATATGCTGAGAGATAGATATCAGTGCATGGTGGGGTTTTTGTTCACGTTATATTACCGCGTTACAAAGGAATATATAAATCTGCCATATGGATATTGGAACTCTGTCTCCAGAAGTTTCTCTAGACTGTTGTAGTAAGAAAAACCAGACTGTGTTTAATTAATTCTAAAGCTTTTCATGATAACCAAGTGATGTCTTCCCAGCAGCATTCCAGTTAGAAAGAAATCACATGTCTATTAGACATAAATCCCTGTATTTCATAGAATAATTTCTGCCAGTATCCTAGAAACTTACAGAATTACCCTCATCCCTTTTATGTCAATGATCATTCCTTTAAGATCAACTTCCCAGCATTATCTCTGTAATCCTTTATTGTTACATTTTGTTGCTGAAAGATGAGAGATTTTTCTTCTTCTTCTCACCTCATTCTCACCTCTACCTGTGCTGGTTTGGGCTGGAATAGTTTCTTCACAGGAGCTACTACGGGGCTGTGGTTTGGATTTGTGCTGCAAGCAGTATTGATAATTCAGGGATGTTTTCATTATTGCTGAACAGCGCATACACAGCCAAGTTTTTCTGCACCTCACCTCCCCCCATCAGTGAAAGGGCTGGGGGTGCACAAGGAGCTGGGAGGGGACAGAGCCAGGACAGCTGACCCCAAGTGACCACAGGGATATCCAATCCCATTGGCATCACCCTCAGCACATAGAGCTGGGGAAGCAGGAAGGGGAGGTACAGTTGGAGTGATGGAGTTTGTCTTCCCAAGCCATGTTACATGTGATGGAACCTGTCTGACCTGGGAATGGCTGAACCCCTGCCTGCCCATGGGAAGCGATGAATTAATTCCTTGCTTGGGCTTTGTTTGTTTGGCTTTGCTTTACCTATTACGCTTTACCTCTGCTGATCAATTTACTCATTTTTTACTCTTCAAGTTCTCTTCCCCATCCCACGGGCAGGAAGTGAATAAGTGGATGTGTGGGGGTCAGTTAAAAGATGGGACTAAACCATGACACCACCTCAATTTGTTTATTCTCGTTTAAAGTCAAACTGATGGGCCAAATTATTCACAGCATTGCATAACAAAATGCCAGCCGAATTATAATTAAATACAGTATATCTTCTAACCTGGAAGTCTCATAATTACTTCAAGGAAATACAGTCTTTATTCAATTCTTTCTGTCACGTCTTCTCAGTCATCAAATTCTGCTTGTATTTTCTTGGGGGTAGGGAGGGATTGCAGATCAGTCTCCTTCTGTGCAAAGTCTGGCACAATAGGTCCTTTAGGTTCTACTGGAGTGCAAATAATCACCACATTCTTAGGGTGTTTAAATGTCACAGAGATGTGTTTAACCTAACCAGGTGCACAGTCAGATGAAAGGAAGATTTAATTGGAGAACTCCAGCCTCTGAATAACTGATTGGATTTTTCACCTCAATTAAAATTATTAGCAAGCTCTAATGCATTTCCCACTTTCATCAGAGGATGTTTACTGACAAACAGGTTAACCTACAGTTGCCCACATTAAATAGAACTTCTCTTAACTATTTAGAAATTATTAAAGATTGACTTTACTGAACAGAGAAAAGTGGGTTCCTGTGGCAGAAATTCCAAGGATCTGCCTAGACCCCAGAGAGTAATAGGATTCAGTAACTCAATTCAGTGCTTCCAGTCCAGCGAACAACATAATCCACTTCAGGTGACTCCAGCACAATGAGCAAAATAATCCTCTCCAGTCTTCACGGGATTTCAGACCAATGAACAACATAATTCAAATTTTTATTAGAAACTATGGACAAAGACAAAAGGTTTTAAGAATAATCAACATGTAAATGTGCTCTGTATAGTCAGAAAGGGAATTTGTACTACAAGACATTAATAACTTAATTTTTAACACTCAGAACATCTGTGGACTTCCATTAGCTCAAAAATAAGAAAGTAATGGCTTCATTAACCATAACATGCAAATATTTCTGTTCCAACTGACTATGGGTGATTACCAGCCTGGGAGGACATGCTTATCATTTCCAAGTGTGCTCATTACACATTTTTCTTATCATCCAGACACTCTAGATTGGATAAAAAGTGGCTGTTATTTAAAAAAAGAAATAACAGACATGAAAGATACCTTCAGTTCAGTCAGTCAGATTACTTTGTTCTGTTCTCTAAATTTTTATTTTGAATGTTTTCATGCATTCTCTAGTTGTTGCATGCTTTATTTTCTAGTATTTATTTACCAAAACCACCCAAGAGATGCATAAATAAAGCTTGAAAAAGCAGTTCTTGGAAACTTCCATTTTTGACTTCCAGGTGGAGTGCTAAGGAGATTTACCTATGAAGAACAGAATACTACAGAGGTCATGTCTGGAGAAAGCAACGAAGAACCCTGATCCTTGGGCAAGGTGATTGGGCCCTGCTTTGGCAGGAGATGGGCCTAGACGATGTCCTAAGGTCCCTCACTCCTAAGTTAGGCTAAAACAATGACCACGAGTTAACTCATTTCTGTGAAGTCGAATGAAAGGTGTTGAATAAATGAAAGAGTTAACATTTGCAAGCAGATTTCTTCTGAAGTCACTGAAGTAAAAAATAAACTCTGAGTGTGGAAGGTCTGTGTTTTTAGTACTTCTTTACTGCATCTCATTTTACTGTTTCCATTGCCAGTCACTTCTTTTAGGATGATTCTTCCATTTCTTCTAAATATTCCATTGCTATCTTCCTGAGGTTTTTCCTGGTAAACATGGAAGTATATGGTACAAAGCCTTAACTATGTTCATGATGAAATTAGAAATTTTAAAAACAAAATTAAAACCCTCAAAATTAAATTTCAAAATCAAACAGCTTACTGATAGAAATAATGTTCTATAATACATTAATCAAATAAAATATTTGGTCATTATTTGGCACTTCTGGGGAGGTAAGAAAAGGGACAATTTTTTTTGTCCAAATCTCAAATTTAAAATAGAAACATTTTATCTCAGCTGAATGAGCTCCCAAAAAAATGGGAGCTCTCATGTTTCTCAGTTTTCTGCTTATTCCTAAAAACTTTGATAATTAAGGTTTTCTGTACAAAAGAAATTAAAATGTGTACCAAGATACCAGGTATTCCCCTAACGTGCAAATGATTTTCTGATCACTTTGAACTGATAAATACTACTTAAAATGTATTCTTATCCTAAAAGCATGTGTTTGTCTTTATCAAACATATTAATTGTGAACACGCTTGGATTCTGAATTTGTTAATGGTTTGCATAGCTGTCACTGTGACAGGGACCATCTTAGATGTGGAAGTTAGTATGATATGAATGAGTTCCTGCCTGTTCAAAGTACCAGGAGTATGTACTACATTAGTTCAGATTAGCCTGTTAATTATTTTAAGATTCTAAAATTTAAAATGTCATGGAAGAGCAAAATGCTGCCATATTGCCTTGCAGATTATATTTTTTCACTTCAAGCTATGTGGCTCTCAACCACTTTCACTGGCACCAAGAAATCTACTCAGTCACCCATGTACTTGACTGTTAGCAAATGGAGAGTGAAAACAGCCATCCAGAATCTTCGGAACAAGGGTGTTTTGTGGACAGATTGTCTGGCCACCGCAGTATGATTCCCATCCAACTCTGAAAATGTTTGCAAGGAATAATAAAACTGCCAAAGGTGTTTAAGAGCAGTCAGCTAGTTTAAAGTGCTACAGAATTCAGTTTCCTGGCAAACGCCCTAACAAGCTTTGCTACAAAATGTCAACATTTGGATTCACGGCATCCCAAGATACCTGTTAGTTGCAGCTCTGCTGAAGCTCTGAAGGTTTAACTATCTGAACAATGAAAAATTAGTTATAGCTGGAAGTATAACAGCATTGAAGCCTAACTTCTCCTGAAAAATATGTGCAAAGAATAGGCAAGAATTCTTCTGAGCTGAAACAAACATACTAGCACTAAAGTAGTTTCTGTGCTTTGGTAGTATTTTTTTCTCCCAAGACAAATATTTCATGAGTTATGAGATGGAAACTTTATCCAGTGAACTGGCTCATCATGTCACAGTGTTCAAATAATAACACCCCAGCTTCTTCTGCTTTGGTGATAAGAGAATACATTGTAGAGCTGTGTTGCAAGTAAAGGGACATGGGTGGTCAGTCTCTTACAAATTTGGTAAATAATAGGTTAATTATATTTTCCAAAGTATCTAATTGATGCAGAAGTTTGAAAGCCATGTTCATAAATTGCAAAGAAACAGAATTTCCATTATTCTTTTGATACCTTTATTTTTATGAAGCCTTTAGCCTAAGCCAAGGTTTAATAAGCAGTAGTGAAACTTTCCACTTGAGATGACAAAATTATCATAGGAATTAAGAACTTAAGTGTCTAGGACTTTCAGTGGAAATCTTTGAAGACCCCGTTTTTCAAAGATATTTCGTTGTGCCAGTATCCTGACTGTCTTTTGTTTAAGGATCTGCTCTCTCTTTAAAACAGAAAGTTTGCAAAAATTATAGGTACTACAGTATTAGGATAACCCGAACAAGGCGCACCCTCCTCTTGTGCTATGCACTGCACAGACTAAGCAGTTACAGAGTTACCACATTTGCCAAAAAGGTGTTTATGGGCACTGTGGCAGGAAAACAAAATGGCCTAGGCCATGACTAGGGCAGTGCTTTGGGAAATCAAAGTCTTGGGCCGTTCATGGTCTGAGCTGCCTGACTAAACAGCAGTGCAGGGAAGCAGATCTTGCCCAAAGATTTTTTTTATAAAATGGGGATTTGGAACTGGTGGAATAACATGACAGAAGACTCAAGCACACACACTGAAAAAGACTAGATAGGAAATGTGGTTTTTTTTCTATTGGTTCCTTGCCTTGGAATTCTTTCCCTGCTCCTGCCCTCCTTGTGCCTCGCTGGAAGCTGTTTGTTCTCACAGAGCCCAGACATGGAAGTTCAGAGCCTCTGTCTGACAACTGAAATGCAACAGCACATTTCAGTGTCTGGTGGCAGCATACAACAAGCTGGGAAAATACAGAAGATGTGAATGAATCTCAGGAACCTTTACAGTTTGCATGAATTAGAAGTTTCACCTTCAGTCTCAGAGCATAATTTATCTGCAAATTGGTGGAAATTAACTGCAAGTGGCATTGCATACATATTTTAAAATTAAATTAACATATGCCTCAGTCAAGTTTCTCAATTTGCCATTCTGTCTGACTTCAATATAACTCAACTACAGCCAAAGCCTGTTTTCAGTAAACATTCACAGTTTACTGAAAGAAAAAAAAGTCGGGACTGAACAGAATTTCAGGAATCTTGAAAGAATTTCTAAAACATATTAAACCTGGCAGCTACACATATAAAAGAAATTAAGCATGCACTGAGTTTCATCAGGGTAATAGTAACTGAATAACTTTAAAAAGTCTCTGAACTGGACTGACTAAATATCTTATTTTCCCAAAGTGCAATGAAAAATATATTTTCAATAGTTATGAAATAAAAAACTCATAATCTAAAATCATAATGTCTTTTGTTCCCAAGGATCATTTCCAAAATTGATGCTAGCACTTATCCTTCTGCAGTATATGTCAAGTGCTGAAGTCCATCATCACAATATTCTTGAAAAGGATTTTTAAGTATCTTTAAACATTTTGCTTTTCCATCACTGAACCAAGACATTGCTGCTGAAACTGTTTCCTGCAGCAATTTTCTTCCAGTCTTCCATACCCATGCTAAGGAGTTTAAGCCTGCTCAGCAAAGATCACCCTGGCTCTCCTCTGGAGCAGAGTTTCATTGCTCAACTTGCAGAGCACAATCAGCAACAGGTACTTTATCAGAAAATAAAAGGAACCACACAAGGACAGTCACAATTGCAGTGACTGATACATGTATATATAAAACCATATCTAATATTAAGCCAATTCTTTCAAGCAGAGAAAAAAGTTACATTTTCATGGGACAGAATGTTGATGGTTTATATTTTAATTATATGGATGCCCTGAAACGTGATCAGGCTTTAGGGTATTTTTGGACCTCTTTGGGAAATAAGAGTTTTAACATGATACGTCCTTCGTGCTGTATATTTATTAGTGTACTTTATGAACATGTCATTAAGGAAGCAATGTCTTGAATAATGGATAGGAAAGGATATGCAACTACTTAAGCAGCATAAAAAAAGTCCCATTCCCAAGAGTTCCACATCATACTAGTTTAGAAATAGTATTTTTGTCCTATTTTATGGCTGTGGAATGTTTGGTCATGCCTAAAAGAGTAATTGCAAAGCATATGTAAAAATAACCTACTCTTAAAAAGTAATGAGAACCTGAGACCTTTTTCGTATAGACAGATCACAGTCTGCATAATTACTTTGTTTGTCTATCAAACATCTCTTATATTTAAAGTACTCAATTCAGAAAACAGAGCAGTAAAAGAAAATAGTAGAGGGACTTGGACACTTCCTAATGAAGCAGGTTTTCATTGGAAAATGTTAATAAGATATTACAGTGCTTTAATATATGTTTGTAGAAAACTTCTAGGAAATTTCTGAACAGAACATTTAATCATATAGTGCCAGGGATATAAAGAACAGTACCATGCATTCTGTAATTTTCATAAGATACTTTGAAAAAGACAGTGCAACTTTTTTCCACTGTTCTCTGTTTTTCTAATAAAAATCAGTTTTATTTTTCATTTACTATGCATTTAGTGTGGTGCTAATACACGAGAAATTTAAAATTTTAAGAATCAGGAAATCTCTTGTAGATCAGGAATCCTGATATTTGGCTAATTCAGAAAATATTATACACAACCATTTTTATTATCTGCTTCTAATATAGACAATTTAAAGTGTTGTTGACATATTCCAAGCTTGAAAATATCTGCAATGTGATGTAGCTCAGGATTGATTCATTTATCTGCAGAAACAGATTGAGGAAAAATATTGTACTACAAGTAAGTTGAGTTTTTTCTTGCTTTATATTTTACATGGTAAGTCCAGCTGGCTGGTCAGAGGCAACAGAGAGAAGGAATTATTTGTCTCACCAGCTTAAGTAATTAATTCCTCTCTACCAAAAACAATAGGACTAATATTTTGAAGGGACAGCAGAGTGCCAGCAAAAACCATGAAAATTTTAAAACTACTAACTACCATGGTCGATCCAACATTATAATGTCTCCTGAGGGCTAATATAGAGATACTATTTTTTCTTAGGTATATCTACTAAATAATTTGGTGATTAGCAGAGTTTTTGACTATCTAAAAATGTATAGTTCTATATCAAGATGACCTAATTAAATACTCCATAGGAGGTCTGAGTCTTAAATGTAGGCAAAAGGGTCTTAAATGAAGAGTTTTAAATTAAGGCAAAAGCCAGTTCTAGTAAAGATGGAAATTTTGTAAATTGCTTGGCTTATTTAGAATAGAAACACCTTTAATTTACATTTTTTTAAAATATGGATTTTCCTCACATGAATGACATGCTGCAATCCCACCTTTTTACCAAGATGTCATTTATTCACTGTAGTCATTTTTATCTGAAAGCCAGTGCAATCCATATGTGACCCCTTCTGACACTGTGAAGAGTTTGCTGCTCCTAACATCTATAAACTACCACAACAACTTCTGAACAATGTCAAAAAAGATGACAAGTGGGCCTTGTCAGGATAACAGAGATTATGTACTGTAAAGCAGATGATTGAAACTAGAGTCTAGACTGACAAGTACACAGTGATCTATTTTCTACTGGTCCAAGAGCTGATTTATTATTTAAAATCTAGATCTTTGTATGTCCAGTGCATTTTATGAGTGGGGACATTGCCTGGAGAGTCCACAGAGTGTGCACCATGTGCCAAACAAGCAGGCAGTATAAATGGGTCTAACTCTATTGATGTCCTCAGAAGTGGCATGATTTGCATCAGTTGAGAGCTAGTCACCCACCTTAGCTGGAGTGCATAAACACACATTTTCCAGAGTGTATTTGCTGTCGTTTCTGCAGAGGGAGCCCACTTGAACACAAGAGATCCTTGTGGCAGCACTGAATTAGACCTCAGCTTTATTATAAACCATCTTGGAAGGTGGCTAAAAACATACTGAAAAAGTAGCTCATAAAGAATTGGTTTTGCATAATGTTTACTTCATGCTATTCTCTAAACTAATAAACCTGCTCCTGCTTATGAAAAGGAAAAAAATCTTATCTACATCTTGTATTCTTTTCCTCTGTTCAGCCATTTCAGGAGAACACAGGATAATTAGTCTAGCTTTCTGTGTATATTGTTCATTTAATTACACTTTCCTTTTATCATCTGCTGTAATTTTAACAGTCTGAGGGTTTACTACACATACATCAAGAAAACAGCCTTATTTTTCCAAACTATTTCATGCACACAGCAATGGCCTTCAGGGAAAAATACAGAAAATGCAGCAAGGAGACTTGAATTCTACTCTCAGCCATCCCAAACAATGCCCTTCTCACCTGAGGAAAGTCACTTGACCTCAGTGTACATCTCTCACTGGTTTGAAAACGTAAACAGTAATTTGTAAGCTGCTGAATTGGAAAAACATTGTGAACAAGAGTATTCTATAACCAAAGCCCAAATAAATGCCACAAATTTATGTTGATTACATAAAAAATATTTTAAAGCAGTCAAAAATCATCTGTATTAGCAAATGATTCACAAAATATTTAAAGGACTCGCAGAGGGGTTTTATGCTTTATGATCTTAGTTGGAAATGCAGAGTTGTATTGCTGACTCACTTGGCAGGCAGAACAAATGGGGCCTATTAGCTGCAACTCAGAAATACAAAAGGAATATATAAAAGTCTTGTCATAATTGAAGAAAAAATAATAACAACAGCTCATATTTCAGATTTTTGTTTCTGCTATGCACTGGATTTGAGAGTGAGCAGAGAGGGAAAAAGAAACATATCCAGCTACCCCCACTTTATTACAACTGAAATCATTGAAGAGAGAACTAATAAAATCAAGTTTTGTTGCATATTCTGGGACCTTTAGCAAATAAGCAGACTTCTAGGTAGTGAGGGGAAAAATTAAAATCCAATTTATATCTGTGTCTCTGTATCTGTGTATGAATGTGATGGTTTATATGTGTATAGAGGGGCCTCAAGGAGAAAAACAGCACCACCACCAAACAAAAACTCTATTGTCTAACTTGAGGAAGTTGAAAAGATTTGAAGAATGATTGCTTATGCTTTTCAACACAAAACTAGTTAGTTTTAAAATTAGCAAAAGGTGATGCTCTTTCCTTCCCAATAGAGACAGATTTTGCTCAAAGGCTCAGTTAACACTGTTTACCCTTCTACAATTATATTCACTCTGTCACTCATAAAAGCCTATCTGCAAACCAACTTACTTTGCTTCTATATTAACTGTGATAACCAGTTATCAAGTGAATGTTCACACTGGCTTCATCTGGCAAACCTCAGAATTAATAGGTATGAAAGGTGTGATAAAAACAAAAGAGAGAGAATTCACTGATGGATGTGTTGAGATCTATCAGGCAAAAATGAAACGTTATTTCAGATGTCTGACAGCCTTCTCTATAGATCTACAAAATAAATATTAACAACATGTTTTAAATTAAGCATTTCATTTACATTTCACCTGTTCTACTCCATTTGTTCCATTCTCTTAGTATGAGTCAACCACTGTACACATCAGCTTTAGCAGGCCACAAAAAGTAATTTTTGGCTTCAGATTCTGTGATAAATTTCTCATCAGAAAATTACACGTCAGTCTAATTTCATGGCTGTATTATCCTTCTGTCTAAAAACTTAACGAACTAATTAAATTCTGAATTAACTGAAATCAGAATAAGCCCCAGACACCAGCTTCTAATCTGAAAAAACTTCTCTTGACAGAACATAGAATTAATGCGTGTCTCATGCTTTGGAGAAGTTTGCCAAAAGCAGACCCCTTACTGTTTCAGGCACATGGCCTTGTTTCTACCACAGATGCTATTTGCTGTTACTGTGTTTCTCTTTCAAAGATGTCGATGCCCCTTCTAGCCTTGATACACCAAAGCAAGGCAAAGTGTCAGCCTAGAAACACAACTATACTGTCAAGACAAGAGGATCTAGCAGCTCATTTTTTTCTTAAGTTTCTTAAGTTTGTATAAAATTGAATTCTTCATGTCATATAGTGTTCTGCAGTCCTTTTGCAACTCTTAGGATGCTTGAAATGTAGGAATGTGGAAGCTGGCGTGACTTTTTTATAGTAGCATTAGCGTGGGGAAGTAAATGAGGATATGTCCAAAGGATGCCTGGACAGGAAAAAATGAGGAGATGAAAGTTCAGAATGTAAAGGCACATATGCATTCCTTTTTGTTTCCCAGTGTAATTCCTAAAGGAAGAGTTTCCCACCTGCACACTGTCTGGGTGGCACCGACAGCCCAAATGGCAGGAGGCAGCAGTCTATACAAAGGTTAACCATACAGCTAAAGCAGACCTTATGCTACTGCAGAGAATTGTCTGGTATATCTGCATGTGAACAGATATCTGCTAGAGATGATTTTCACCTGCCAGGTCCCCTAGTCTGCCTTTCTTCCTTGTCAATTAACAGCTTTCACTCTTGAGAATTGTACATACGTCCTGTGGCTGTTGCCAGCAGGACTTCTCATTTCTGCCTCCCAGCTACGTTTAAATGTTAATGACTAATTCTATAGCTAATACATGCGGTTGATTTTATCTTAATGTCTACCAGCTAAAAATGTCACTGCTTAGACTTGTCTGAAATGAATTTTTCTAAACCATCTCTTGTTAATTATCTTTTACCATTTATAGCTCTATCTAATGGTCTGTGTTGTAAACTGGGCTGCTAACAGGCAGTTCACTTTCTGCCTTTGAGATGGGAAATGGAACAGCCAAGCCTTCAAAAAAAAGCATAACCTGCTGTTTCCTGATATGGAAAAGACTATTTGGAAGGACACAACAAATAGAAGCCAATAAACTTGGGCTTCCAATGCTGTGAAGTTTATCTACGCCTTTAGCTGCAGAACGTTTACATAAGGGATGACTTGCTTGCTCCTGAAGCCCAATAGCAGCCTTTTTTTTTTTTTGTTAAGAAAATAGTGATCCACAATCACTAATTTCAAGCAAAGAAGATTAAGGAAATCAAACATCAATTTATATGTCATAATTGCAACATTTATAGTTTTCAGGAAAAATAAAAATACATTTTTAGGCTAGCCTAATTTACAGACTGATTATAGAGTTTTCTCTAAAGATAGTTCTGTGTATGTAGGTATGAGCAGTTTTGAGAAAAAAAAGGGCTTTTTAAAAGGAAAAAATAATTCTGAGAGTGTCTGTTTCCATTGCTTTGCTTTAGCTTTTCTTATTGTCTTAATTGTCAAAAACATCTTCAATTATACAGTAGATGAAAAGTCTCATTCTCAAGGGGAAAGGTATTTCTCTCCTACCTCCCTGGAACTCATACTTCTTGCATGATTTGAGTACAGTGAGGTGAAGACTGGAGGTAATCATGAAGAAGTCAATAACTAGTTCTTTATGTTAATAATGCCATAGGTAAGGCTAAAAAATAACCCAGCTAATTCAGCATGTCCAAATTAGGATTTAAAAGAGCTGATGTCAGGACATTTGGTGATGGACAAAACCATAGCAGGCATAGTTATCAGCATGTTGGACCATTTAGGTGGCTTGAATCCAAAGTATGCCACTAAAAGTCTCTGAGTTTCCAGTTATCTCCAGAGCATGGGCTGAGATGGCCTCACAGCACACACTCTACTTTTTTATACTTTCAAGGAAGGACAATCTTGGCCTCAACAGTAGGTTCAGATTTTCATTTGTCAGGAGCAGTGTAGAGACACCTCAACATGAGATGCACATACAAT
Source organism: Monarcha castaneiventris obscurior (assembly GCA_026261815.1). Classification (NCBI taxonomy): domain Eukaryota; kingdom Metazoa; phylum Chordata; class Aves; order Passeriformes; family Monarchidae; genus Monarcha; species Monarcha castaneiventris. The sequence continues at coordinate 9,726,172 of JAMPIT010000467.1, forward strand.
ACTGAAAATGAAGACAGGGTCCTGGAGAAGCATGTGAGTGTGGAGTGAGTAAGGACAGGACAAACATTTGAAAGAGTTGGACAGAAAATACTGTTCTGCAAAGAGTTATAACAACACCCTATTGTCCTCACCGAGTGCACCAATATCTTTGCAAATAGGATCCTCTGTGCCTTGTTACCATGTCTGAAAACTGTAATGATAGCACTTCACCATATCACAGAGGAAGTGTACAGTGCTCAGATGTCATGGGTGCTATGAGCCATATATATGTTTAAGATATTGTCTGCAGAGAGATATTCATGCAAATTAAATCCCCATAAAGACATTTTACAGTGGAATATTACGTTCTGATTAAATTGCTGCTCTCTAAACAACATTACCTCTTGCTAGAATCCTGCTGGAATTCAGTAAAGTTTCTTAAATTTTCATTGCCTAAATTAATTTTCAAAATTAACCAAAAATTAACTCCTTCAGTGCAAATACATGTTTTCTTGACATGCAGACCTCAGGATCAATAGATTCATATTCCAGAAAGATTTTCAAGAGCACAAATAGTTGTCTGCCAGGTTTAAAACAGAGGGTTTGAGTGTACATTCTCAGATAGATGTACATTTTCACTTTGCGGCAGTTGACAACAGCTGCTAAACCACACCTTTTTCAGCAATTTCTGATGTTAGAACACTATGCTACCATCACTGATATACCTGGAACATTTGTTTTAAACTCCAACAGAGGCCTAGCCCTGATTTAAATCTGATTGACAGTATTACTATCTTTTCCATGTCACAGTTGACAATAAATTTCTATATTATGGAAATCTGATCTTGCCCAAGATGAGTTTCTTAGGTTGTGATATGGTACATCAAGCCATGCTGCCTATTTATTTTCTGTTTCTTTTCAGTTTCTAGGATTGTATTAGATAGAAGAAGATAAATTTAAGCAATTCTTTTAGTAAAAGCCATGTGGATTTCTGGCGACAAAGGTTTCTTATTTCTGGTTACCTGTGCAATAGATTGCTCCAGTCAATCAAAAAATTTTCAGTTGTAGTTTGTCCTGTCAATGTGTAACTATAAACTATTCTGAAAAGGCCCAGTAGATATAGCTCTCTGACTATCATGATAAAGCATTTAAGATACTCCAGCTCTGGTAAAGCTCCTTCTGCTCAGGCCTTTAGGGAAAAAAGGAAAAAAATAATCCAAAGAGGAGACAAAGGTCCTACCCAGACTGGAATGATATGCATCAGGAAATGCATACAAATGAATGCTAACACACAAAAATTTGTTCTCACCATAATATGTCCTTTTCTGAAGTACTTTTATTAGCATGTAAAATTTATGTGTGCGGTCTGTCCATTCTCTCTGGCTCCATACATTCACAAATGCATACATACACTCATCTACACATATAATTCTGTAGAGGTAGGCATGAAAGGAGGACACCTAAATCTCCATAATCACTCATTCCTTGCACATCTTAGAGGGAAGTACAAACTGGAAGCACTTTCAGGAGGGTCAATGACAGCAGCTGCTGCCACCTGGAGAAACTCCAGGAAAGCCTGTGACTGGTGAAGAGGAGAACCTCGAGGAAGTCAAATAATTGTACAGACCTTTGGTGCCAGAATAACTTGACGTGAACCCACTTGTAGTTGGTTGGCTTGTCTACAGTTGTCTACATAATTTTTACAAACCTCTGTACAATTCCATGGGCAAGGCACTTTCAAGAGACAATAGAGGTCTTTTCAATTGGCAGAAGTGCCTTCCTCCTCCTTCTGGAAATAAATAACCATTTCATGCGGTCAGAAATGGCTGAGACAGCAAGGAGATCTGACACTATTTCTTTTCCTTGGCTAGTGCTGCTGATGAGCAGTAATCTTCCCTAAGCAGGTACTGTTCCTTATTTATTTAGAGCAGTTTGATTCCATAGGATTTGACAGTTTTCTGACACCCCCCAAATTCTTTCAATAATAACAGAGATAATGACAATATCATTTAGAAATCTCTCACATGCTGTATGTGAATGGAGCTACATATCTGCTGTAAGTAACAGAATAATGAAACAGCAAATTGTTTTGTAGAGGGAGCTGAAATTAGATTGTACCAGGCTGCCAAAAAAGACAAAAAGAGACAGATGAATTTTGGAAGGACAAGAAATTGTTATACCCCTGAGAACTGCTGGTTTTTGTTCCTTACCTCAAGGACGTACAAGCTCTTCCCATTTTGGCAAGATGTAAAAAACCCTGATCAATTCATAAACCTCTAAAATTCTACAGAGAGGAAGCAAGCAGTTCTTTCCACTTAGTGACTAAGGGAACTAAGCTGAAATTCTCAACCTGTATCTTTGCTGATTAAATCAGCAAATGCCACTGAGAGCCACTGAGAATTCAAGCCCTCGGAAGAAGTCCCAGGTAATTCTGCTGATAGAAGCAGCCCTCCTCCCCATGTATTCCATGAGACTTTAACCTAAAAGGCACACAAATTTTCTTTCCCAGAAGTGCAGCAAAAGCCTGGAACTTGAATGATCTTGCAAAAATAGGCAGAACTATAGGTAATACCAGATGGGACACAGGAATAATGAGATTTCTTACTTTAGTCAGCATCCTGTTCCCGACTGCATCCAAAGCCATTTTTTTTAAATAAAACATACCCAGAAGGCCAGGTACAGGAATGTATTTCCCAGGTATTAAATTCTGTGAAAACTCTGATAATTTATATGTGTGTAAGAAATAATAACATTGGGTCCATTATTCCTGTGGAGCATATGAAGAACACAAAGGTACAAGAGCAGTTAATTAAAATCATCATAAAGCAAGAGAATGTGCACCAACAAATAATATCTTGAGCGATGTTGAATGTGTTTCAGACCTATTTGTGAAAAGCTGTGTATTCTACGGGTTTAGCCAATCATGAAAGCAGCATTACATTTCACCAGTCATTATGGTTCATATTGCAGTAGAATCACAACAAGGAGTAAGGGGCTGTAAAGCTTCATTTCACTTCAGTTGTTTGCTGTTTGGTGTATGTTATGTTATATAAAATGCAATAAGACTTCTCCTATTAACATATTGCCAGGGTCCCACACATAAAATAGATTTTAAAAAAATCACATAAGAGAGAATTCCAAGTACTTGAAACGATTCTGCAAAGGCTAAAGGGTAGGACCTGCAAAATCTCTTTCATATCACTTGTAAAATACACTGCTTAATATATTTTTGTTTATGTTGTTTAAATACATGTACGATAAATTATTCAAGATTGCTTCTGGTGTAAATTAGAATAGCTCTAGAAAACATAAAGTAATGGAATTACTATTAATTCAATTCAGTACCTTCAGGATTTTCAATTAAATAAAAAGGCAAAATCTAATCTTCCATTACCACCGTGCTATTTTTTTCTCTTTTTGCTTCTCTATTAATTAAAAAGTGAATTTTTCATTACAAGTTATTGTGAAAATGAAGGATGGGAATAAAAATAGGCCAGAATGAGTAATGCTTTGAGATTTTAAAGAGGTATAATTTTGTGTTTAGAAATACTAAGACACAGGCAGTAGGGACAATACTCTCAGTTCTTATCCGGGCATCCTTCTGCAAGTAGGGTTTGGAAGAGCAGATACAACTTTTGCCTTTTAAGATTAACTTAAAGGAATATTGAGATGTTTTATGAACATATTTCTAAGATGTAGAAAATACTAGGCCTCTACTGCTTAGGTTTTCTCCATCTGGATAGGATTCCTGTATCATATTCAGAACATGAGGAAAAGGGTCATGGATATTTTCATATCTCACTCTTCACACTGCCAAATCCATAACCCAAGAAAGGAGTGTGTGAACTTCAAAACTGGACTAGATGGCATGAGAAGAAATTCAGCTCAAGGGAGTGATATCCCAAAGGGATAATCCCAGCAAGACTCGTCAAAAGGAGAGGGAAGAATAGATGTATCTTGCAGAGCATGAGCACCACGCCATAATTTGTCAGACATATATGATTCCTTATTGCATTTGGCACTGGGAACCTAAACCACACATTTAACTGTGTAAATATCCTGGATTTCATTGCATTGCCTCCTCTCAAATGACATGTGAAAATATCTTTTGTCTGAATCACTGTCTTTGCAAGGAAGAATTTTCCCCATGCAATCATTGGATCCCATCCAGCTCATATTAGAAGTCACAGGAGCGACTTCTTTCCTAACAGAGACTCTCCAAAGCCCCCCTTATAAGGAGTGAAGCACAGAAAAAGGGTAATGTGGGACAGTTTTGCTGTTATATACATATTACCTGTCCCTCCATCATTACTACAGGACTGAAAATTACTATAATGAATGATCTGAAACTGCAAAAGGAATTAAAACTTAATTCATGGTAGTTACTCAAACTGGAATTTAGCCAGAATATGGTGCTTAGTTTTCCCACCTGTGGTGGAAAGCAGAGGATTTTTAACGATCATGGGATACCTGTGACCATAGTTCATCTCTTTGTCTTCCTACTACACTGAGTCCTTACCACACAGCAGAGATCGACCTTCCCAGTACCACTTTCCTACTGTGCCACATGATTTCAATAATCCTTGGGGCATTGCATGGTCCTTTTACACACCATCCTCCTGACTCTATAACTATATGGATAATAAGTTGTGTCAAACAGACATGCTGACCCAGATTATTGCAACTGTCAGGAATAAAGAGCACACCCCTGCTGGTCTATAGCTGCTTTATCTATACATCAGACCCAGAAATCTGCTGAGACACTTCCTGCTTGAAAAGAAATACTTTTGTCAAATATTAGAAGATAGACTTGCAATCTTCTTTGGACATGCCTTCAGGGAGCCAGATAATCCAAGCTGTTGTGATCAGCAGGAAGCTGACAGAAAGACATTCAAGGCTTCATGAAGGCTATTTCCTTTTTACGTAGATTCCTATGTCTTTCACACTGTAGAGAGGGCTGTCAGATATGGCTACAGAATGGAAAAGGGAGACTGCTAATAAGGAAAAGTCTCAAAGTGCACTGGGTGAAAACAAAATCTCTATCCTCACAGAAATACCAATGCTTGCATGTTTCTCTGCTTCCTGGGCATTCATACCTCCTGCACAAGTGTACCTTCTGTCCATTCCTCCATTCCACTACCTCTCCTGGCATTGATGAGTTCCTGTCCATCTGTGTAATTTACAGAGAACCTGAGTGGAGAAGTGCAAGCTAAAGGATGCATAAAGATCTACATGGAGACCTGGGGATTCATTTGTGTGTAACTGATGGGAAGGTCAGCACTCTTTCAGTTTGTTCCTCAGACAAAATGTAGGGGCTCAAGCCTTGTTGATGTTACAAGCATCAACAGTTCATATTCTTACAGAGTCTGTGAAACTGGACGTGCAAGACAGTTAAATTATGGAATATTCAAGTTTCTCAGAGCATCTTTGAGCTTTTAGAAGGACTTAATCTGCAAGAAATGAGGATGGGGATCTTTAACTGACCTAAGGTATTTAGATGACATTTAATTGATTTGGGGCTCCTGGTGAATGGAAGAGAAGGATGACAGATGGGATGGTCTTTAGCATACAAAAGAAAAAACACACCTTTTTTTTAATTCATGTACTAAGACACTTTTTGAAAAACCTCCTGATTTTTTATTATAGTAGTAAAATTGTCCACTTTTTGGGTTTTTTTTTTCTAAATCTACAGATTTTCAGCTTTTTCAATATAATTCCTTTGGATCCAAAGTGTCTCTTACTGTATTTATATAAAACTGACAGCAAGGACAACCTCACTTTAGCTGTAGTCTCAGAACTACTGAAATACAAACAAAAGGGGACCATATGTCTCCGGAGAAGCACAGTAAAACAGTGGGAAAATCTTATAAATTTTCTTATAAGAGAGAAATTAATAACCCCAGAGTTTGCTTTTAACTGTGGCTTTGGATGTGGTATATGTATTTATTTATAAAAATGATAATATCTTTTTTTGCTACCTACGTCTCTTTAAAATACAGATTTAAAGTTGACACAGTGTAACTGGTAATTTTGCCATATTCATCCAGAAAAAAAAAAAAAGATGTCTACAGTTTTTCATACAAACCACTCCTTTCCATCATTTTCCCAACTGTTTTGGCTTTCCAGTTTCTTCACCTGTTTCGAGGAGAGCATTAATTCTTTTATTATTCCTGCAGTCACAGTTGATAAAAATCTGATCCAGCTCTCATCCTGCCCTACCTTAATTGCTTAAAGCTTTTTGTTTTGTCTTCCCCCTGCCAACCTCATTCTTCTGCAAAACTCTCTTGTGTGCAAGTCATAAGACAGAATACAGATAAACCCATCTTTGAGCACATTCAAGATGCTTGTTAAAAAGCAAAGCTAGTCTTCTCTTTAGTTTAAAACATGACAAAATCAATTTTTAAAGCTTCACATCTTAAAGTGATTTTGAAGCTCTGAACCCTTTAAGTGATGTGCGAATGGCGGAATCATATCACATCGCCAATCCGTTGCTGGCTGCGACAAACTCCATTTTCCATGCTGCTTCAAAAGCATGGTATAATCAACAAGTAAGCCTTTAAAATGCAAATTAAACAAAGTCCACCTTTAGATTGAAACAAGAAATGACTCATTTTTTCACACACCAAGACCAGAAAAGTCTATTTCATCACATCACTTAGAAAGTGGCACTCAAGTTATTGGAGTATTTCAGAGGTCATTTTACCCAGATACACCAGTACTGAACTCCCTTGCTTTAATTTTTAAGACGTGCGATTATTTAATGTAATTAAAATTTGCATCCTATCCACACAGAACAGATTAGTGTTGCAAGTATCACAGAACTATTCCCATCAGACACATGCTCCTTGCTTCAGAGAACATGGAAATGAAAAATCAAAAAACTAACAGCAGAATGCCTTTCTTATGAAAAATATGGGAGGAAAAAACTATCTGGTCCTCTGTAGAGCATAAAGTAGAAAGGGTAGCCAAAGCCATCTTAAAATGTTCACAGTACTGATAATTGTGCTGAGGGAAAGACAGGCAATTCAGGGCTTCTCCAAGCTGCCCTCCCCAACTCCCCTGCCACCTCCCCCCATTAGTGATGGGAAGTGAAATGTATTTATGCTTTCAAAGGACAGAAAGAATTACCATTCCTGAACAAGACAGTACTTCTTTTCCTCACCACAGAAATGTGTTCAAATAGGTGACAATGCAGTACTTTACATGAACAGTATATAGAAAATCTCTTCTTGTTCTAAAGGTATGAATGCAAGCCTGAAATCTTGCCCAATAAACTTTCAATTTACACTTACTCCTAGAAAACTACTTCTTGTTCAATGTTTACTTTGTGTAGTTATCACTTTTCATTGCTAGGTCTGGTTATCCTTTGTGATTAAAACTGATATTCTTTCTTCACCCTCTGCTATCAGATGTTTTCCTATATTTTAAATAACTGTCTCTGGTAATTTGAATTGCCCCTCAACTGCTTCTGCCTACAGACTAATTTCCCTCTGCTTTCTTGATTCTTTTCAGTCATCTTTTCCATGAGTCTACTGCAAGTGCAAATACCAGAACTGGACACTGTGTAGAAAGCATTCAGAAATAAAATGATTTTGGGGTTAGGTGTTTGTATCACAGAACAAGTAACACTGCTGGAATGTATGAAAAACAAGGGTGGAAATGAATTTTTGTCCAAATTGTATATGAACATTCAGGATATCTTCATATTATGTGTTAATAGGTCACAATTTATCTGGATCTCAAAGCTGGAAGCCTAATCCTGGATTACAGATTTACAGTGGAAATCTTTCTTCCCAGAATACCTAAACCTTAATTCCTCATTTTCAATATCCTCTAGTGGCAAAAGTGCTACAGTCTTGTGACTACAGAAGCTGAAGTTCAGTGAACGTATTATGCTAAAAGCAAGCGCAAAAACAGGCTTAATGGAGCACTAGACAAATTCAGTTGAATTAGGGTCTGGTATTTTGAATCAGTGAAAAATAGGATGGAAATATGAATAAGCCTGGATGTTTGTATTACAAATGCTCAACAGTGAATTCATAGACTTGGGAACGAAGCAGCCACGAGTGATTATGGCAGTTATGGAAAGTTTACTGAAACCTCCTAATGCAAATTATTTCAGCAGCCTGAGATGACAGAAGGAGGAAAGCAAGCTGAGCCTTGGACAGAACTAAGATGTGCTAACTGCTCATGAATTTAGCTCTACTAAAGCAAAGCCTAGAAGTTTGGCTTTTCAGTACTGCCCGATAAGCTGTAAATTTTGACATTTCCCTGCTTATAAAGCTGAACTTAAAGACTTGTCACAGCCTTTTCTGCACTTAAGACGATAGCTTATTACCTTTAAAAATAAGCCACATCCTAATTTGTCACCAGTCTGACTTCTGGAACAAGGGAAAGACTGCAAAGACAGGACTGCCTGGAAAAGATTAACCTCAGGAAAACAATAGATCCTATTTTTTTACCAAGGCACCAGTATACTCATTAAGTTGAATTTTCGTTTTCAAAAAAAGGGAAAGAAAAATACGAACAGCAGAGCATGTCATGTGGCTCTTCCTCCTCACACCTGCTAAATGCTTTCTGCACATCAATGCCTACCCAGGAGAACGGCTGCCAACTCCCAATCTGTCCCATGCATGAGCAGCCAGCAAGCAGGGTATTTCTCAGCAAAACACTAATATTTGCAGGAAGGAAAATTCCAGTGCTCCTTTAACAATTGCAACCAGTTTAAATCCATCCTTGCAGTGGTTCTCATTTTTCCAATTAGTTTGCTTGTGGTTCCAACAGCTCAATATGCAAACTAGTTTATCTTGTGAATCTAAGGCTTCACACTTTAACTTGAATGGGAACATCTCGGCTTATGATCTTTTGGCTTACAGGATGTTTACTTTTGTATTTCTTCTTTTAAAAGTTAAAAAAAAAAAAAACACCTCTGACTAGATCCTGCCACCAAGGACTTCTCTCTTTCCATTGAGAATTGCTAGTTCAAGAGCCTATTTAAATAGTGATAAAGTTCAACTAAAATGTCAATTCTTATGCCTAACATATAGTCATAGTCCATGATACTGGAGCTAGTTTGGAAATGCTGGAGAAGCACAGAGCTTTGATGAGGGATTTAATTGAATAATCAGAAAGAACTCTAAGTGCAAAAAACCTGACATACACTTTTAAAAGACAGCTAATAAACATTTTCGACAACTTAAGAAAAAACCTATTTTGTCTTAAAATAAGCTTGGAAAGTCCTAATAAAAACTGGGAAAGCATTTCAGGTTTGTAACAGTAGGGTCTCTTTGGACCCCCTCTAACAACGTAGCTTGGGCAGGTACAGCTCCTTAGAGGGACCCTTTTGCAGAAGTACTAAAAGGAGTCTACAGTGTTAACAAAGTGTCCTGCTTGGTGCTGTTTGCCTGTTTGAAGCAATTGCACAGGAGTTAACAGCTCTCTGGAAGCAACAACACCCAGGAGTTTAAAAAACTGCCGTCTTATTTGTAGCTTACTCTTCATCACAGTATCTGAGTAAAAAAGGAACCCAGGGGATCACAAATACCAAGTATAAAAGCATGTGTTTCTCTGCATGATCAATAGATCTAGTGATCCTATTTCTTCATTCTAGACTACACTACACAGAACAGAGTGAATAAATAAAACAGTGAAGTGAATTGAATATTTCAGCTTGCTGGACAAGACAGTGCTTGCATGCATGTGTATTTGTGAATGTGAGAATTTTTTAATCTTATGCCATCTTTGGTAATGACTGAAAAACATAAAAAAAATCAAAAAATATGCTTTTTCAGTATTGGCCAGCAATCATTCAAAATTTGATGCTTTAAAAGTATGAAATTATCCCTTCCATGAAGTCTATTAATTTTTTTGGGTTTGCACTGCTGAAAAACCTCTGTGTATTCCATACACAAGGTCTGGCTGTTTCGTGCTGTCAACAATTTCAGAATAGCTCTCACACTCCTAAGATCTTTTTCCTTGGGACTGGATTTGAAATTCAAAGCCTGACTTTCTGCTTATCCCAGGATGGTGATTTTAAACAACTCCTTAATTTGGTAGCTAGTGACAGAATGCTTGGGATTCTGCTGTCTAGCAGTTTTAGGTGCAAACTACTTTTTCCTAAGTAGTTGGCTGAAGCTTTCCCACAGTCTGTATTCTCTAGCAGAAAAACATCTCAAGACAAACTGGAGAAGCCCCCTAAACAACTCCTTATCACTGTGAGGTAGCCAATTTCTTTTCAGAGTATTCTTAGACATATTGTGATGTGTTAAATATGTAACCCACTGGAAGGAAAAAGGAAGAAAAAAGATACCTGATGCTGTAGCAAAATCATAATGAAATGATTATTTATTCTGTCAGATACAAATTATCTGAACTCTCAGAATTATGCAAGGAACGGGATAAATATGCAGTTTAAGAAGAAAGGTGCTTGGGACAGTATTTTTGGGTTTAGGAGTTATAAGGGAAAAAAAATCAGGTGCAGAACAAGCAAAAGAGATTAAATCCCCAGACTTGAATGGATAAGTTACTGGAAATCATGACATCTCACACTACTCACAAAAGGTGAATCACACCTCATCCATAACATCTTCTGTGTACAGAAGTGAAAGCAGTAGTGGGCTTCCCCCTGCTCTGAAATGCAAACAGTAAGAGTGTGACTACTTCGTTTCCCTAAATATTTGTTCCCTGATATTCCAGAGTCCTGAGGCAACTGGTTGTTGTAGTTGCCAAGCCACTCTTCATGATACTTGAAAAGTCATGCCAGTCAGGTGAAGAGATTGCAAACTGATCTGATCTCCTTAATTGAAGCACCAATGGGGCTTTGAGAGACTGCCTCATGCCAAGACATACTTTGTCTCATTTGATGGTAAATTATTCAAGCTGGAATTAACTAGGAACGGGCACTGTTGACCACCTGCAGGAATTCCTTTGGGCTCAAGGTCAACATGCCTTTCTGAATTCACTGCCAGTTTGCTTCCCAAAGAGGCAAAAGACCCTAAACCTGCAAGGTTCAGACAAGCTTCTGACTGCCCACACATATTCCCAGTAGTTCTGGAGGGCAAATCATAAACTCTCATCATGCAAATACTTCACTGAACAGTTGTACCCCTTCAAGGATGTACCTGTGAAGGGCAATTCCATATGAATGTCCAACAACTAGGTCTGAACAAGATGGAAGCACTGTTTGGCTTTGCATTGCATTTTGTAGATGGTGATTCCCTAGTTCAGGTGTGATAACTGCATATTCTGTTTCCCCTAATTCAATTCCCTGAATGTTGGCCAAGAGGGTTTCTGCCACAGAAGCAGTTACAGCAGTAACATGCAATCAATCAACTTGCTTTAAAGTCCTTTAACTTCTTCTGCAGCTGTTTTGAACAGCTTCGCTACAATTACTAATTGATCAATAAAAGAAAGGTCTATATTCATTTGAAACAGCACAGGAAGATTATTCAACACAGAGCCAGATGGGTTATTACCTTTTTCTTTCATATATGTTGAGATGCAAAATATTGCCACTGTGTCATCCTCTCATTTAAACAAAAAAAAAAAAAAAAAAAAAAAAAAAAGTGTAGGAGAATATGATATTTCAGAGACCTTATTTGATGTGCTGATAAAAATACTGAGCAAAGTAGAAATGGTACAGAAGCCTTTGAACATGAGGAAAAATGAGAGTTTGTGAAAGGGAGTTTTCATCTCCTTATCTGTGCAGTCGGAGAAAAAGGATAACCAAAAGAGGGTAGGAAAGGCCCCAGGTTAAATCAGTTTCCCTTTCAAGGTAAAGCTTCCATTTTTTCACACATTTACAGGGAAAACTGCTTACAAATGCGAGTACAAGATTTACGGTTAAGGAGCAGCATTTGTATCATAGTGAGTGTAGGCTTGGAAAAGTAGATATTTTTTCATTCAAAAGGCATAATTATCAACCCCAAATAGAATAAAACTTGGCTCATTTTCGCTAACTGATCTTTTTAATAACTTGGAGATTGCATAGTACAACAAATACAGTAGGATTATAGATGGAAACAGAAGCTCTGAACATGTGTATGAATAGAAATGCTTGTAGTATTTCAATCTGCATCTCATATGGCACAGCTCTGAGTTCTTGAGGCTAGCCTGTAAATTTGAGGTTTGGGACCTCTGTCACATTAACTGAAGCCCCTTACCTTATCCATGGACATATTCCTGCATTGCACAGTCTTCAGACAGCTTTCTGCACACACAGTTTCCCTGAACTCAGAGGGCTTCGCGATAAAAAATCCACACACTTCTATCAAATTGATTTAGCAGCTTCCCAGAACTACAGATTAAGGCTGTATATTTTAAAGTGTTCTGAGACCAGTGATGTAGTTTTCTTTATGTGAACACTGTACGTAGCACAGTAACTTTTTATTAGATCTCTATGTAACACTGAAATACTCATATTTATATTGCACATGATAGCGTTTCATATTATACTATGAATAGTTAGCATGCATAATGGACTTCTAAAGGGCTTGATGCAATCTTAACATCTTCCTATAAAACAAAGCAAAACAAAAAGAAAATACACAGAAGAACAAATTTTGACCAACTGCGTGCTCCATCCAGGAAAACACTTTAGCATCTGTTTTATACCTTCTCTGGGGAGTCCTTCTATGCTTAAAATTAAGCAGCCTCTTAAATGCTTTACTGGATTAGCTCCCTAGAGCAAAACCACAAAATTCTACAGTTTGTCACAATATTTCTGATTTAATAAGTCCCTGTGCTTTTGTCAATTGGCATCTGAACATTAATGTTTTCTAAGTAGAGTTGTTGCTTGAGTGAATATGGGTAATAAAAATCTGTAGTGTTGCACAAAGGTGATTGATTCTGTCCTTTCACTTGCCAAGATGAATTTTCTGAATGCAATTAATAGTGCAAGTTAATTGTAAAGTAGCAGCTGTTATAGTATTCTTGAACAGTTTCTGAACACAGTGTTAGAAGGAATTCCAAGGTCTTGAAATACTATGCATATCTTTACATTCTCTCTCCCTCTTTTTTCTTCTGTGGTCATTATTTTAATGAACAGGTTTAGCTAACACCTCGCAGGGAAGGTAGGCATTAACAGACCCAATTACTATAATATCCATAGCAAATCAAGAGCTGTGAAGTGGCTCAGCAGGGAGTCTAACTCATAGCCTAGGACTGATCTCTGCAGAATTTGTATGTGGAAATGAAATTATCAAATTCCTACCAAATACAGCTTAAGGCACTGTGAATACTTGCTGTGCTTTCTCTACTATCTCCCAATCTTCAGATCATCTAAATTAAGGCATTTGTCCAACATCAGAAAAAAACTTCCAAAACAATAATAACTGAGACTAGGAATACCAATCTCCAAACAAAGAAAGCCTTTTTCCTTCCCGGTGTTTGCACTTTTTTAATTACTACAAGCCCAGTACTTCGTGGTTACTAAATTGCTGTGTTCTCTAAACAGTAACTGGTAATACAAATATATTGTAGACTTGGGTCAGCTTTTGGTACAGATATTTATATTTTCTTACTCTGGTATGTGCGGCATAAAAAAAAATCTATAAATTTTACAATTTGAGGCAGAATAAAGAGATGGGACTAAAAGGATAGTTTAAATGTATGCTCCCAATTAATTAAGCAAATGTAATTCATTTAAACCAAATCCCAGTGAGCTTAATATTTGCCTAAAGAAAAATTTGGCTAAGAACTTCAGAATCTGACCTTCCTTCATTTTCTTTTTGCTTTTTCTTCCTTTTTTTTTCCACCACGTGACAATACCACCATGTAGGATTACCGGTAAAAGGGGGAAGATAACAAATTTGTCACTTCTAAGTCATGTAAATATAGTAAAGATCACAGGCAAAAAATGTGTTTCATTTCATTTTACATCTCAACTACAAGTTTAGGATAAAAATTGAAAGCAAAATTTTAGCTGCAGGAAAAGTTTTCTAAACACTTAGTGAGATGAGATAATGTTACGGGACACTGAATTTTAAGGAAGAAAAAAAAGGATTTCTTCAAGGTTGAGTTTTCCCTTAAGCTAAAGACAGCACATTTGTTTTGAGGACTGCAATGCAGACTGTGTCATGTTCCTTAAGAAGTGAGAAGAAAGAAAATGTTTTCTGTGTTGTTAGCAGATGACAAGAAAACAAACTATACCATGAGCCAATCCATATTAGGGGTAAATCAGTATTAGCTTGGATGAAAGAGTTATTTTAAGCAAACTAAGAGTCCAGGTCCTCATCATTGCATTTAATTCAAGATAAAAAAGTAGAAACTTAGCAGCGGTTTCAGCAGGGAGACATTCTGGCACAAACACCCCAAGACATTCAACATTTTGGTCAGCCCTACTGCTCTGAGCTGTCTGGCCAGTCCTAACAGATACATTTGTGTGTTTGCAGGCTGAACTTCTCAAAAGTAACAAGTTCCCAAAGCTTTGTTAGTTGTCTACGTTGACACATCAAGAAAATATGTATGTCAACATTGATTTTTTACCCCATAAAGAGTCCAGGTGCACAGCCCTCTATGAACACCTATTTATGTGAAAAAAAAGATCTTTCACAAGTAATGAAAGCACAAACGTTATCGCTAAGATTCTGATCTTTTCACTTTGATAGAAGAAAATGAGAAAATTAGAAAACAAACCAATTCGGAAAGTAGCCAAATTATTTCCCTTCAGTTACATTTACCAGAGTACTTTTTTCCTAGGAAATAAATAACCCTCTGTTTAGGAACTGTACCTTACACGAATTGCTTGTATTCGTGTTGGGTTTTGAATTAATTTTTTTGCAGCGCAACTGTGTGTGTGTATATATATATTTCTAAGAGAAAGAAGGTGATGTTTATTTTCTGTCTTATGAATGCATCATTTCAGAATTAGGCCATGGGAAATTATTCCTAAATAAATATTTTCTTTCCCTCAGTCAAAATACTTTTTGACATTCTACATATTCTATAGAACTTGTCCATCTAGACCTACTGGCTACTACAGTAATTTCAGAGGATGGTTCATGGCACCAAATAACAGAGAAGCAGAAAGAAACATCCTCCAAGAAAGCAGTTTTTCTATTTGCCTTCTAAAGCCATAAACACAACAAAAGCAAGCCCTTATTGACCAACTTTATTTGTTTAGCACTAATGCACAAATTTTAAGCCCAGGCTATTTCACCAGGTTGCTGCTAAACATAAAACAGTTTTCAATGGCTCAACTTCCTTTCTTAGGAAAAAGAAACACAACATCCAGCAATGCAGAATGAAAAAAATACTTACAAAAACCACTTATTTTATTTTAATTTTGTTTGCTTCTTATTAAACCAAATCATCCACTCTCTCTGTCATCTTCCTGAATTGCATAAAATGCAATATAATCAATAGGTATATTTGAACAGGTCATCATAGAAAGATTGAAATGACCAGGTCTCTCTGTTCACTCATGAATATTTCCTCTTACCCTCCCAGGAAGAACCTATGTCAGACCATTTGTCACGTGGTACCATCATAAAACATGTGACTAAATCAAGATTAAAAATGACATAATCCAACATCAGTTTACAAAAATACGTCACACTATAAATTCACCTCAGTCAGCTACCAGATCTCAGTGGAGTTTGAACCAGCACGTTTAAAACTCTGAAACTTGAGTAGAACACCTGAATAGACAAATACAGAGGCATATAATACATATACTTAAAAAAAAGAGAATATGATCTGGAGGTTGCTTGTTTTTCCAACATAGCACCTAAGATAGCAAGAAAAGATGCACATGAAAGAGACATGAATAGATATGTAAGAAGGTTAAAATAGGTTTATTTCTAATTAATTATTTATTACAAATCAAATGTGACTGTTAAGTGTTACTTCCATTAATAGGGTTTATTTATTAATTTATTTTAAAAACTGCCTCTTTTCTCAGCAATTTATAAGGATTATAATCTCTTTCTGCAATAATCTGACAAGATATCATGAAAAATGATAGAAAATTTTATCCTGACTTCAAAGATCTTAAACATAAACAAAAAATGAAAGAGGGCAAGAAATTATCTATACATATGAATACAACTACAGTTACTTATCAGGTCTGCACTTCTATAAATATTTCATTAGTGCAATTTCCACTGAAGTCTGTGAAATTTCACTGAGTTTTAGGGTTTAGCATCTTGGTTTATTAGGGGTGTGTGTCTTTGGTAAGATTTTATCCACTCTCTTGGAATTTTAAGAAACCAATAAAGAATTTAAAGAAAAAAAAGATTATTTTAAAAAAGCACAAATAATTGATAGCTAATATCCACTGAGTGTTAAAATGAGATTCAGAATCCAGATTCTTAACGGGGAATAGGCTCTGAACTGAATACATTTGAAAAATTTGACTACAAGTGTCAGAATAAAACAAGAAAAGTTCTTTTTGTGTTTTGAGTTCTGTCTGATTTCATTACTGATAGAATACACATGGCTATTCTTCATAACATGAAAGAGATAAATTATTGCTGAAAAGAGTAGATTTCCTTCTGGTACACACACGAGCAGCAAAATGTTCTGAAATTGTACTGGGAACTGAAGATTATGCCATGAAGTCAGGCTAAAACACGTCTTGACTGCAGGCTTTTCACGAGGCTAAAGAAAAGGAGGAATTCTTGAAGAGAATGTGTAACTCAAACTTCAAACCACTGATTTGTTTTAGGATAGAATGGTGAACAGTAACTATTGCAAGCTGGACTGGAGAGAAACCATTAACAATAAGCAGAATTTTGCCATGGGAATTTCAACGTAATTTTAGTATAAATGACAAATTATTAAATATATTCACAAGGAGTTACTAGGTAACCAACAGATTGTAATTATCATAAACCATATTCCCAACAGGTTTCATATGATGACGCTTTGAAGAAAACCCCATTTTTTGCATTTTGTATCTTTGAAGAAAATACATTTAATTGTTGATGTTTTCAGTCCAAACAGACTCTTGAACTGTATGAAGTCTAACAACTGATGAAACCTATGCCAAAGCTGGGTTCCTAATACTTTTAAAACCACAACTTTTTGATAGCAACTTCGATTTTCATTTAAAAAAAAATCTTACACATACATTTCAGACAGAATAGTTTTTCCTGTTGGTAAGAGTGGACAAAAAGAGGTGATAAAGAAAGTTAGAACCACTTTTTATACCACCTTTTCTTTGCTCATAGTGGTGAAAATTATGATGAGAAAAAGTTCTAGTTTTATATAAACTACAGTGATATTCATGAAATTCCACACGGAAGGAAATTTTACTTAGATGTTCAAAGATGACAAAATCATTCAAAATTATTTAAATCTCCTTGAGTTTTCTTCTCACAACTCCCTTTTTGTTCCCAGCCAATCAGCTCAACTTCTAATAAAAATGGAGAAACATACCCTGACTACAGAGAAGGGAAACCAGGTGGTGTTTCCAGTGAAACTGGAGATCAGTTTGCAAATTCCTCTAATTGCACATTAGTGCTTCTAAAATGACACAGCAGGGAACTAAGCACAAACCTCACAGAAACTTTTTTCCCCTCAGAAAACCCTACTGTGCTATGCCCTGTGGAGGACCCAGTCACCCTATTTAATTCAGTTTCTTGTCATGTTCCATGGAAGAAAAACTTCACAAAGTCTGGTTTTGTTCTAAGACAACACTAAGTAGATTTAAATATACTTGAGTTCTAGAAGGTTGTGCTTTCCTTGAATTACATCTTTAACCCTTCCTAGAAATGGCTCCAGTTGTACACCTGACTTTTCAGAGCACAGTCTCAACATGTTTGGAGGTATTCATCTAGACAAATTTAAAGCAAGTAAAAGCCCCCCTGTACACCAATGCAATGACCAGTAAAGCCTTAAGGGGACATTTGTGATGAATATGGTTTCAGAGAAGGTCATGTTTGAATGGGTATGGCTGGAAGGACAGCCTGTTCAGAGTCTCAGCATAAATGAGGTGTTGCTGGAATGCCAGCTCATGGATATATCTAACTGATTGAATTTTTACCCCATAACCTGAAGGGTTCTCATTTAGAGACTGGGAGCCTTTTCTGACCAAAAAGCAAAATGTTTAAAATATATTTGGATGTGACACATAAGAAGCAGCAAGGACTACAGATATTCCATGGACATATCTTAATAATATCATAAATAAAAAAGGATACAGCAATAAGAAAACCTTAGAAGGATACACAAGCAATCCAACGACTGGGGGAGAAAGAGTACTTCTCAAGGTTAGTCAGAGCAATGGTCTGACAAAGAAAATTTCTGTCACCAAAACAAGGGGAAAGTCTGCTCATTGCCAGCCTGTGGCTGGTATTTTAAAGGGTAAAGCAATAAACAGCACACAAAGTGACAGGGTCATAGGACCATGAAGTCATATTTATATGTTTGGGTTTATTAGCCTTGAAGACTCTGCAGCAAGGTAATTTTGCTTTAACTTTCTTCTGAGCAACACCAGTCTGGCTCGGTTCTCAAAATTACCCCAGAGAAACTGTGTGCTCATGAGTAGTGAGCATACAGAACCTTGAATAAAGTAGGTGCAAGCATATGTCAGGCAGGCAGTCATCTCTGCTTCTCAGAAATAACAGCCTTCATTTCATAGATATAATTTTCCTGCTTCATACAAGACATTTTTAAATCTTTCCTTCTCTCACTACTGGCCCAGCTGTGCTGGCTGGCATAGGTGAGACTGAAGTCCAACCTAGGTGAACTGACAGTCCAACTGTCAGTCATACAAAGGTCACATAATCCTGTATGCTCTAAAAATTTTTTAAAAAGCCACAAAAAGTCATTAGGAAAAGCAGGTCTTAGTGCCTTATTGGTCAAGAACAGCTACAATGTCCACAAGATCTCCCAACTGCATTGCATAAGGATTCATAAAAGGTTTAAACAGATGCATAAGAGCTGCAAGCCATACTTGGGAAACAATTTTTATGCTTTTCCACATAAAATATTTTGTCCTTGAAAGTACACAGAGTCACATAGTGTGAATGCATGTTGCCAACATAAGATGAAAATAGTAATAATAGTAATAATAGTAATAATTTGCGCAGCAAAGGTGGCCAATAATGTGGATATTTTCTTTTTTCTACAAATCTCTCCTGGCAAAAAAATACAGAACTGGCTAAGTGCCTTTTCTTTCTCAGGTAAGAGTCTGGGTGTCCTAAGCCATTTTTATATTGCGCACTGTGACACCTTGCCTTTCATTCTATTTGTGGTAGGGTGACCCTGATATTAAATGGCCACTCAACCATTAAAGTTGTTTAAGAAATACAGTGGCTCATACACATGTCATTAGGTTTAGAACCAAGAAAGTGACCATTTGGGTAGAAGAGACAAAAAGACTTTACTGTCCTCTGAACCTGATAACTGCCTTAAGGAGTTATGGCTTACAGCCGTAGACTCAAGAAATACAGCAGCCACCTTTTGCATTAAAAGTCAAAAGGATTAGTACCTTATGCCCTTAATATACCTCTCAAAATCACTACAAAGTTCCAACCTTCTGGCTGTCAGCCACTAATACAAACCTACTAATTTGCCTCTGTCCATTTTATTCTATTTGTAGCTAACAGCTTGCACATGACATCAGTCCTCTTCTTCAACTCTGATAAATATGAAACATAGCTTTGATCAGACATTTCCTTTCTTTTCCCACCAAAAGGCCAGTGAGGGACATAGAAGAGCTGCTTGCCAGCCAAAGACGACTTTCGTGATCATCATCCAGACTGAATATCTTGCCAGTGATTTTCCCGAATGCATGCCAATGCCAAGCAGCACCACTGCAAGTTTTACATGGATTAAAGATAAAATGGTTTACATCTAAAGCACAAAACCCTAACAATGGATAGGACATAGCTAGGTGTATTGCATCCTCCCTCTGCACTGTTCCCCACAGGAGAGCATTCCACGACACAGAGAAGGTAAGAGCAGGTCCTCCTCAGAGACTACCTCCAACACAGCCCTTGACATTCAAAAACTCTGTATTCATTAAAAGTATACTGCATATCATTTTCCAGTTCTTCTGGTGGATAGCGGTCTCCCTGTCTCAACATCTCTCTGTCACTGGTACTATGGTCATACCGATGGCTGAGACACCTTCTCAGGTCAAAGATGTTATTACTCACTTAGATATTAAACACTTTGTTATCATTCATCCCTGAAAGCAGTTTTGTCAATGATGTCCACAAAATGCTCTGAGCAAGGTATTTCCCCTATCCAACAGATGCCTCCTATGGAAGATGACTTGCCTGGACCCAGAGCAGGAAAAGAGGGAGGCCTGCAGATAGCTCTCCTGCATTCTGGCTTTCCAGAATCAACATCAGCAGAACCTGAAGAAGTGTGGCAGATGGGTGGGGTCCAATGTAAGCAGCACATTGAATGAAAATGAGCACACTGGAAGGCGCCTGTACTAAAATGGTTTTCATCAAACCTTTTTTGGTTTTTTTACATTTTGTTTGCTTTGATTAAGCTTTGCTTGGGGAATGATGTCCTTTTTGTGTTAAAACAATTAGCAGATTAATGCTGATTTATTTGACCGCCATTTCACTGTGGGGTTCATCCAACACATTTATCTTTTTCTCATTACAGATATTAATTTAACCTGTGTGTGGGACCAGGTCTGTGCACGAAATCTTTAATCACCCTCGTTACTCCTCAGAAAACATACAGACATTTATAATTCACCTTTTGTTATGGCTATGAATAAAACAACCTTCCTTTCAGTCACTTCATTCTGTGCTTTTTGTCCAAATCTGAGAGCAAACACGAAACTGATTTTGGTTCTGCAAAGGTGCAAATGGCACTAATGGCATAAAGAGAAATTTCACCACTTTGATATTTCAGGGCTGATATTGCCTGACCCTAGAGTGGATTTACATGACTACAAAGCTGCCCTTAAGTTTTGCTGGTCTTTACCCATCACAGAATTCCCAGCAATTCTTGAATTCTCCACACTAATATTAGATTTATTTTGCCGAAGAGTCATCCTTTAGAACATTTTTGTTCTAACATAGAGATGTGAAGGATCTTTATAGAAAGCCTGAATTGTAGCTCAGATATTAATGAGTAGGTGCAAATTAAGCACCTGTAATTTCTTGGGGTTTGTTGTTGGTTTTTTTGACGTTCATATCCATTTCACACCCATTTTTTCCAAGTTACTGGTCTTTCACTAGCACCTAGTGCCTTGGATTTTTGTGCCATTTTTAGTGGGTTTCAGCATCACCTCAAATACATGTGCAGCCTTGTAGTAATCGCTAGATGAATTTCTCCTTTACTTTCACCTCACTAGATGAGGAATTTTGTGCCAGAAGTAAACCTGGCCCATCCTAAACTGAAGAAGCTGGAAACGGAGAGCCTCACTTGGTAGAGGATTAAAATTATGCCTCATGCACAATAAACCAGAACACAGCCATACAATCTGATTAACAGATTTTTATTTATCCTGTTGCCTTCACTGATTTTTTTCTCCTTTGTATTCACTAATAACATGCCTGTGATTTTCTGCTAATCAATTAGACTTCAGCTGTACAGTTTTAAGCTTCTCTTCAGCTTGTTCCACTGGATACATTGTTTGCTTGAAATAAACCCTTTACAAGTGAATGAATATTAGCCCTAAGCCTATACTTATGAATGAAGGCTTATTTGTGACACCAAATTGTAGTACAGATAGACCCTTTGATGTCATTACTGAATATTTTGCAGTGTAAAGAAAAGATGCAATGTTATCCAACACTGAATATCATGTTAGAGTAGGAGAAAAAAGAAAAAGTTAATTTTGATTAGGACTCTTAGATAATTATGCAAAATTTTTCCTTAAGGAAAACAGACATCATTAAAATACACATGTACTTTTTCACCTCACATACATTTCAGATTAACCTCTTTCTAAAATAGCTCATACTACAAGTTGGCTCATTTGTGATACAAGGAGTTTGCTGCACCATGATGATTTATTGTCCACTGGCAAAAAAAAAAAATTTATTAACTATTTTAACCTCATTTGCCTGATCCCCAACTACAAAATACCATTTTTTCCTTTTTACCAAGATAGTGGGTGCAATCAGACCTATGTCTTCAGTAGGTGTTAGATGCTCTACTATATGAAAGTTTGATTTTGGCCATAGGGTGGATTGGCCTCATCCTCTGTAAGCCATATACTACATATGGGTTTCTCAATGTAAAACAAACAAACAAACAAACAAAAACAACAACAAAAAAACCCCACCCCAATCAAAAAAACAAACCAACAAAAAAAATAAAAACCAAAGAACCCTACCATGGGAGTTTTCAAGATGAAATTTTTGACTAACAAAAAACTTATTTTGTTACCATGTGCACAGTCACACCTATATTAGAGAAGCAAGAGATAGGAGGTTGTAAAAGAAAAACTACATTAACAGCTTAAAACAGGCAAAGAAAACTTCCTACATATCTCACAAATCCTTAAACTGGTTTCTGCAGCAGCCAGTAGAAGTTACAGGACTGAATTTTGTAATCCTCAAGTGAAAGGTTAGGGAGAAGAGTAATGATGCTTTTTCGAACCCACTTGCCCTTGCTGGAGAGTGTGTCCTCCTCATCCAGGGCAAGGTCACCAGGCACAACTTCTTTGGATCATCAGTTGCCTACTCTCATTAGTGTGCTTTGAATCATGGAATTTTTCACACATCACAACCAGCAAGACCATTTCTGGTAGAACTTTCTCTGATGAGCTCAGAAAAGGCCTCTATTCACCTCCTTTGTTGGAAGTATGAGACACTTTGCAGGTGAGCACTGTCAAGAGTGTTCTTCTATTCAGGGGGAAGACTTTTCATTCATTTTCTGGATCTGTTACTGAGATGTGCTATCTCTATTTTACAGTGTCTTTTGAATTTCAGTTTGATTTCAGTCCTTTTTAGAAGGCTGGTGTTCAGCAAAGCACAGAGGCCTCAAGAAATTAACATCCAAAAATCACACCTCTGAGTATTTAGGGAATGACAATGAAACCAGTAAGATAGGTAATATATATACATATATAAACCTCTCCTCCCCTCCCGTTCTCAGGGAACACAAACAACAACCAATGCCCACAGAAAGGTCTGGGTGCACCTGGCAGATTTTCAGACACATCTCAGGTAAGATGTAGCCAATTATAATGGCTAAAGTTGCAACTCAGTATCTGCTCTCAGTAGCATGTCATTAGACAATGTAGACAGAACTGTGAGGCCATAAAACAACTCCAGTACTCAAGAATTTTAATCCACTCTACACTCGACAGCCAAAGAAACTGGACTGACATATTACTAGAAGAGATCTTTTCATCTGCTACTCTTAGTCCTCAGTGACTTCTTTATAATAAAAAATTGATGGCATTTTTTTAACAGTCAATATAAAGGGAGTTTGTTGTGCTTCATAGAAATGTCCCCCAGAGAACAAATCTTTTATCCTATTATTTACTATTTCTATATACACTGAAACAATTTAAAGTTAGAGAGATTTCTAATGTGGCGGAGGCTGGAATACAGAGGTGAAAGCCTTTCCATCACTTGGAAAGGGTTCTGATATATCAGCCAACCAGAACCTACTCACTCAAATGCACTGCAGGCCTGATGGATGGATAGCTTAATGCTGCTATGGTACCCTGCTGATCAATTTATCACACCAGCTATTTCTCCAGCATGATCCCCTCAAGGAAAAGCAGGGAGTAGGGAGAATAGAGCCAGGGACATAAAAAGAAGTAAAACAAAAATAATCTCTATCAAGTTAGTAGCAATTTCCCAGTGGCACCAGCATCTGACAGGGCCTTTGTACGATATGATGATGGAACCTGTAGTAAGTGGTGTGTCATCTTATAGCTCCTACAGTTAAAACTGCAGGGCAGGGGGTGTCAGAACGACAGCTGACGTGAAAAACTTATAACTTAAAGTTCATTTATATGGTATTTTTGATTAAAAGAGGCAAAATGAGTTGTTTCAACTAGTAGCATGCCATTATTTTTTGTTGCTGTTTAAGCAATTCTCTTTTTATGAGCACAGATCTCCTGCCAAAGTTACAGAGACTATTGATGTGTGGGTTTTAATCTCTTGCTATATTGTACATTTAAAACTTCCAGTACTGATCCTTAATAAATACAAGATAAGATGGTAAGCTCTACCTTCAAAGGAAAAAGCTTTTGTTACCCTGATAGTTCTTGCTGAAAGTACCAATAATGAAATTTGGAGTTGAAAAGGCCTTGAAACTTGTTCAGTGTATAAAGAAAAACATTTAGAAAAAGTATGGTTATCTTTTTCACATAGCACTATGACAAAATTTGCAGACTGACATATTTAAATCAGTGGTTACTTGAACTGAAGAAATGTAAATTCCAAGAACTAAGTTTGAGTTTGGGCAGTTTGGCTCAATATGACAAATTATCCTAGAGGACTTACAGGAGATCTTCAGTTACTCACAAATGAACTGATTCTGAGTCAATGTTAAACTCCTACATTTGGAAGACTTGAGTGTAGAAGTACAGATCACTCTGGACAGGGTAGGAAAGGAAGTCTGAATAGTATTCCTCACTTTTTCAAAGTGGAAGTAGGAAACAGGTCTGATAAGAGATTTGGCTCAAAGCAGTGTATTCAGTGAAGGAGTTTGGAAGCAAGAACAGTAATTTCCAGTAGAATGAGTTCAGATATCAAATGGAAAGCAATAGTCTTGGATGACAGAATGGCAGTTTTTTTCTGTCCCTTCTTTAGCTACCAAAAAACTTTGATAAAAAAAATTATCTACACTATTCCAATTTCTGAATTTTACAGAGGCCATAGGTCTAGATTTCATGTTACATTTTTCATTAAAACGTTATTGAAATAGTTATTTCTCTTCTGTTTACAGAGACTGAAAGCCAGGGACTTTGTCAAATGAAGTGAGTATTTGAAATATGCTTTTAATCATATTTAATACTTGTGCAGGGAAAATTATTCCCCTTACTCCCCAAATCAAGAAAGAAAGAAAGAAAAACAAAAAAACCACCATCTATAGAGTACTGTGATAAGGCTTTTGCTGTCTAATGCTGGAAGAGTATTATGAGGAAATGTATTTGTCCCATTCTTTTGTTGCTTCTTAGACATCTGATACTGGTTTTAGTTGGAGACAGGAGGCAGATTTAAATTAATCTGCCATCTGACATCTTCATGAGGAGGGTGGTGCATCATTGGTCCTAGAGAGGAGTTATATAACTCAGGTTATCTTCACAATTATTCCATTTCAAGCAGGATTCTGGACTCCAGAGGTACCTTCTAACCAACATTTCTGTACAGAATTCCATTAATATCCTTATATTACTACATTATATTCTTATAAAATACTTCTAAATTTTAAATATGTTGAATATCGACATGTTAAATTTGTACCTATATATTTTTAAATTTCTATAAATTGTTCATATTTAATAAAAAACTGAATAGAAGAAAAATCTCCTTAAAAATAAAGTAAAGTAGGTTTTCATGTCCACTATTTTCAAGCCAAACAGAACACACACTTCCTGATCACTCATTCACACAGAAATTAAAAACACACCTAAGCAGAGGTGAGGACAAATAGGTTTAAAAACACCTGGTGGTCTCCAAAACTTACAAAATGAACTGTTAAAGCATTGTTTTAATCCATTATTTGAATCCACCATTATAAAGCTGTGAGGAGAAATTACGGTTCCTGCTAATTGGTGGGCTGGGGAGGATGGATTCCCTGTGTCATGAAACAGCTTGCTAACCTGTATGTGGTACCTAACAGCACAGATAACCCGGAGTCTTTTCCACTGGAAAAGGTGGCAAGTAGAGAAAAAAGCTTTTAGAAGACTGCAGATGAAGACCCTGTCTGCAGCAGGCAGCACAGATAACAGAACGTGCACCCTGCCTAGACTCAGATAAAGGAAGAGTCATTCGGCTGCACTGCCTCAAAGGCCCTGAAATCAGAGTGCAAGAACAGAGAAAGATCCCATTGGTGGCAACCAGATGAATTACTGTTTAGCAAACTGCTGTGGATTGCAACAAAAAGAGGTTCCTACTGTGGGTGCTGTACTTCAGTGCAACAGTAGACCTCATCGACATGTGGTTGTCACTGATTTGCTGCCTGGTACTAAAAAGAGAAGGGACAAATCATTTCTGTGGGCTTTTAGAACAAGCACTTTGCTTTCTGGTTACAAGATGCTTATAAACAACAAAATATTTATTTTCCTGCTTCATGGGAGGGACAAAACATTAAAAAACCCTCAACATCCTGCATCCAGATGTCCTGCTTTTTTTTCTTAGAGGTGTTTTGACTGAGCATCTGTATTGAATACTACACATAATGGAATTCTTCCTAGGAAAAATACTTTTTCTGAGGGTATGTGTTGTCATTTTCTCAGAATACTCTGTTTACTGCCTTACATTGAACCTTATTTTAAAAGGTATTTGCCTAGAGATCATGAAATAACGGGGGTTTGGTTGTTTTCCTTTTTGCTTCCTGAGCCCCTAACACAGGAAAAAGATTATGGTATTTACTATAATTATTTCTTTTAGACAAGGACTTTCACAAAGACACAAGTATGATATCCACAGCCCCTTTAGACACCTCACTTAAGTAATTGAATCTTTTGCTCTTCAAGAGCAGCCCATTACAAAGCAAATTGGTGCTTTGTTTCTCTTTAACAATTTTTCTTCTCTGATATTCCAATCTTGCCAGTCAGTTAGGAGGAGCACGTTCTTCCATTTGCTTGAATAAACTACTGTAAAAAGTACTCAATGACCTACATGAACATAATGTTCAATTTACTCCCTAGGACTGAATGACAAAGGAAAGGTGACTTTTAATGATTCTAAAAGCATTGAATGAGATCAATAAACCATCAAAGATTTGATCCCTGGAGACCTCTTAGCAGCTCTCTTTGCTCATAGTTTCCTTTCAGAGAAGATTGTATGTGAAAATGAAGTTCTCTGTCTGTTAATGGATTTTTAGGCTCTTTCGTACGCATTAAGTAAAGTATAATTAGCACCTGCATTCTTCAAGCTTTCAAGAATGTTACTTGTGTCTGTCTGCTATTTTCTTGTTTTGATGAAAGTTGAAACCCTTCATCCTCAAGAGCTTTGTAATAAAAAAATTATTTCTGCAGGAAAACGATTCCATAAGTAATTATTTGATTTAGCAAGAAAATTTTTTTTCACAGAAAAGTCGTCTTATTTTTAAGTTTATTTTGAACAAATAGATTTAAAGTTAAATATTACAGATAAATATAGACTCTTCTAATGTATCTCATTCAGTTCATTAGGGGTATTTATGTTTTGCATGGCAATCTGAGTTCCTTTTGAAGTCTATTTTCCCTGAAGAGAAAGCAGGATGTCTAGGCAGTTCCTGATTTAATGCACCATGGGAATGGTATCCATACGAAAGGGTATTTTGGTGGGAACAAAAGGTGTATCAATCAGTTCAACAGCAACTGAAATGAACTAATTTTAACAATTAATTAGGTTTACCAGATGTTCTGATTTGTATTACCAACTCACTAACCTGATTGATGCATCAGCAAAGAATTAAAAGCTATTAAAAGTCTACATTATGGAAATGTGTACTGCTTTGGTTTTTCCCCTTTTTTTGTCTTCCTGGGTCATGGGGGCAGCCAGAATTTCAGGGGTTTGGCAAATGAACATTTTTCTAATGGAAGTTTCTTCTGTGTAGAGATTACTACTGCTTTTGAGTATTTACTTGTATAAAATCTGCTTGTAATTGAAGCAGCTTTTTATTTGATTTCAAATATATGATCACAGGGACTGGAATATCAATGTCCCAGTGTTGTACTAGCACATTAGAGACATAAAAAGAAAGCAATCTGACAAAAGTGTAATTGTTCTATTTCTCAATATGAGTTCTATACAGAATCCACATCTTGTAAACTAAGTTATGTCCACCTATTTTAAAATATACATATGTATTTTTAAGACAAGGGAGAATGAAACGCATACATATAGTTAAGAAAGTTCAGTAATTGCCAAAATGAACGTAAATAGAAATCTAACTAACCTGACATGCCTTCTCTGACACAGGGGCCTGATACACCAAAGAATAATCACACATATAATTAAATTTTTCAAAAGAGGAATCATGTTTATAAAACAGCCCTTGTTACCATTTGCTAGACCAGGGATTTTGTGTGCTAGATTAAGTTAATGGACACATTTTGACAATACAATCTTGCCTCCCTCTTCTTTAAAGGAACTCAATTATACTTTTAGTTGTATAACACAGTTATGAAGCTGTAAGTTTAAGGATCAAATGGACCTGCTCTCTGTTTTTAAGTTAAATAGACATTTAAAGCAGTTTGCTGGAGTGCCGCTACCTGACTCACTGGCAGGTCTGAATTTCAAGGTATTTTCTGAACTCTATTGCTTTCTTCATTACTTCTCACAGAACAATGATCCCATCACTGGCTGTCTCTCCCTTCATTTCCTCAGCAGAAAAATAGAAATGACAAAGCAAAGCAAAGCCATCTTTTTAATGTGATCAATTCACAATACACTGTTCGAGCCTGAGGCTGGCAGTCAGGAAATGCACACATCTTCCCTGTGCTCTTTAAGTATTATGCATGTACACAATATGCACACAGGCACTCAAATATTTCTTACTGAAGGAAAGACGCTAAAAATCTTGCTCAGATAAATTGAATACTTGGTTATGTTATTAGAGAGCTGTAATTTTACATGGAAATTTATAAGCAATTTCTCGTGTAGTTTCCCACGTTTCCTTAGAATAATCCCATTATACTGAAATGAAGCCACATTCCCAGAAGCACTGGTGACTTTTAGGCTAAACTAATGTACTTGGAACAAGGCCACAGAAGTCGTTTTAGCAGTATTTAGAATTACAACCAGTTACTGAAAGGTATGTTATTTTCACACTGAACTACAAGCCCTGCTCTTTACTAAGCAATAGAGGGATTTTTTTCCTCCCACTCTTTTCACTAACCTCCTTATCCCTCCTACATTTTCCAAACCTAAAACGGCTTTTTGCAATGATCATTTGGCAGAAGAAATTCAAACTTAACATTTTCCACAAAATTTTCTCATTTTTTATCTGTTGTTAAAATTTTCCATGAAAATATAATTTGAAAAATTGAAAATTGCTCCCATTTTTCTTTTAAAGTAGCCATTAGTTTAAAAAATAAAAAGCAATTCCCTGATTCTTGTAAGGCAAATCAGCTCGATTAAACCGCAAATCTTCTCCTGTCTTCAATATAGTCAGACAAATCCAAATTTCATTCTATATCCAATTGCAGTTCTGAATTCAGGTATGTTGTTTTAACTCTTTAACTCCTTTGTCTCAAGTCAAAATCATCAAAGGTAACTATTTTAATATGTGCAGTGTCTGAGTTGTGGAAAGCCTGTAGCTCATTAAAAAAGGATTTACATGATGATAAAATACTTAAAAAAATAAAATTGTTATTAATAAGAATCCTTCACCGAAATCTGAGTGCATACCTTCTTTCCTTGTTTTATCTTCCTTTGCCCTTCAGGCAGACTCTTTATCAAAGCAATAAAATAAAAAGATGCTTAATCTAATCTATACCCTGTGGGTTATGGACAGCAATTTTGTTTGGCATTGACAGCAACCTCTGAACTACTCCCAACAATGAAGCTGTAAGAAACCTGAGTACTGGAAACCTAACAGGTTTAAAAATCAGTAGAATGACCCCGAGAAGTTTAAATCAGAGCTCTTACCTAGGCTCCTTGTAAGAATAAATTATAATCAGAAAGCTTCAGACAAACATGAAAACAGGTATTCTCTGTTTATGATGGTAAATATCTGCACACATAAGACCTTGCTGAACTGAATTAACAGTAATCGCATTACTTAAATCAGAAAGGAATCCAGGTTTCCTATTTACTAGCTCACTTAGGTAATTAAAAAAAAAAATAAAAATTAAAAATTATTTTTTTAAAAAATAAAATAAATATAATTAGGAGTGACCAAGCAAATGTAATAGTGCATGTTCTGGCAAAAAAACCCACTTTTTTTGTGTTTTGAAAAAAAACCTACTGCCTGTCAACCCAATTTTATCGAGGACAATAATATGTACTGAAAAAATTAAATAAGTAAATAAAAGCAACTATACTTTTGTAGAAACACAGTCATTGATAACTATATTATGAACCAATCTTCATAATATGGCAGAAAGAATTGGCTTTTTTAAACCACTAGGATGGAGTTTAAGAGTTTATGGATACATATCAATGTATATTATCTAATCTGTACCATGTTTCCAGCACATTTTAAATGTTTTTTTAGACAGAAAAGGGACTGCATTACTGGCTGAGCACTCTCCATGGCTGTATACACTTTAACTCATCTATCTTCTGGCAAATTACTTTCTCTCCTCTGGAGTCTAAAAAACAGGGTAAAGCTCAAAGCACAATAGCATTTCTACAGAATCTATAATCTCACAGAGAAATCGCACCTATCAGTTCCCTACATCACTCTGAAGAACCTTCAGAGTAGTTTTTGTAACTTCTTCCTGATTTCCAGCTCACCAAAAGAAGACTTTTACATGCAATTATATATGAGACACATGGGAGGTTATTCCCTCCCAGCAGGTAAGGGAAGCTTGAAAAAATCAGACAGGTTCAAGCTAATAATGAGAACAAAACTAGGACTAATCCCATGTGGTTGGTTAATTATTGTGTTTTCACATTTACTCTGTCTACATTTTTTTTCTTTTGTCATCACTCTTTATCTGTTTCAGGGACTGGCAAAACAAGCAGAGCTGGAAGATCAAATTCATGTGATTCCATTTGACTCTGAATGCTTAAGCTCCAACTTCCCTTTTTCACCAAAAAAAATCTTTACTTTTTAATCTTTTAGAAGTGCAATTAACTTGTGTTGATTTCTTTCCTTGTCTTCTAAATACAGAAAGATTCAATATTACTTTCTAGAATTTTTGAAAACTTTTTTCCTGCTTATATTCCTTATGAAAGCTTAAGAAGATCATTTTATGCCTGGACTGTAACAAGAAAGAAAAGATAGAAAAATACCACAAATGACTTCTGAGTGCACAGGGACCTCAACTTCTCAGAGATATCTGCCAGCTCACACCTAAGGAAAAGCAAAAACCAGCATGAACTTAGAAGTAAAACTTTCACCTGTAAATTTAGTTTTCCCTTAGTTAAAAAGAAACAAAATGACACTGGTTAATTATACATGGACTGGAAGAAAAGACTCTTGGTAGAATACAACTGTGAGATCTGTTAGGGAACATGACAGGGGCTGCTATGATCCAACACCTTCACACGTCACGTAACTTCACATGCTGCTGAACAACCACAGTCAGTTAGATGAAAACATTCTGACAAAACATTTTTGTCATTTTAAAAACCTCCCAGAAAACAGCTTTATTTCAATGAAATACCCTTATGTCAAATAAACACCCCTGGAAAAAAAAAAAAATGCAGTCAGGAAACAACCTTTTTCTCTCAGCTTTGTCATCCATGTACTCTCCACACTTCCAGCTGCAAGGCTTACAGGCCAATGCTCAAAATCATTCTGACTAAGGCAAAGTGCTCTCAGAAAATTTCTACACCACTAAATAGGGCAACTGACCAACTTCAAGCCTTAGCCTCGGCTGTGTAACTGTGAGCTCACTTTCTGATACTGTTCTTGGCTCCTCTGCTGCTTCTCTCTCTCTTGCCTGAAGGGAACTAAAACTGAATGGTGCCGTTGGTATCCTCATCTCACTCTTACGTAGCAATACAGTCACAGCCTCAGCTCTCTAAAGCGGCCGAGGTCTTGAAAAGCTCTGCTGATGACATCCTAATACTAAATGAGGTGGGCTTGGGCATAATTCTTTAACCATGAGGGCAAACTGGTAACAAAAGCAGGTTTTACATGGCTACTCTCTCTCTTCTCTGCCCCCACAGGATAGTCTCATTCCTAGAGTCCTAGGCACAGGCCATGCCCTGACCTGAATCCAGACTTTATGCCAACAGGGGTTTCACTCTTACAAAGCCACACTAGTTAAGCAAATGTAACACAGTTTCTGAGCAATAGCACACCATCCTCCACTACATGGGTCAGGTCTTCTTAAAGTCCTCCCTCCATCGAAGAATTTAAGCATATGTTTAATGGTGTTAAAAAAATGAAGTCTTTTAGTTCCTTAGAATAAAGAACAAAATGAAGCATCTGCTGAGCCCCAGACTAAATCCCTAAGGACCTTGGCACTTGTCTGTACAGAAATTGCTCCCTTTCCTGCTCTCACAGCTGAGGCTACATCTGTCAGCACTGATGGTCAGCTGCCTGCTATTGGCAGAGGAGATTCCTCTGCTGTGACCCTCTGGCCAAATGACCATCAGAACTGGAATGGGTTGGGCTACTGTCAGTGTAGGCAATCAAAAGCTCAGCAAAATATACACTGGTGAGTACACACATTGTAGGTATACACGTACAGGATCTTGCTTGTTTGATAGATCTGCAGCCAGTATCAGATGTGCTTTTGTGAATAGATCAGATGTGCTTTTGCCTTCTTGATGACATATAAAACCACTTCTTTCTTAGGCCAAAACTAGTGTCCACTTAAAACAACAGAAAATTATCCATCATTTAAATACGTCTATCCTGTTAACTGTGTAGAACTCTAGATTATTTTAATCACAGTTACTATATAAGACAGTAAACTCTACATTTTATAATTTGTCTCATGTCT
The DNA here is from genome assembly GCA_026261815.1 of Monarcha castaneiventris obscurior. Lineage (NCBI taxonomy): Eukaryota > Metazoa > Chordata > Aves > Passeriformes > Monarchidae > Monarcha > Monarcha castaneiventris. The sequence goes on from JAMPIT010000467.1 coordinate 9,758,810, forward strand.
CATAAAATCACATCTTAGCAAATGCTGGGGTTTTTTTAATTGCTAATCTAAATATTCAGTGAATTTTGAAAATTAAAAAAACAATGAAGAGTCATGTTATTCTCAGTTAGTCCTCCTGATTCTATTGCTATTTGCAGTGTATAGCAAAATCCATATTCATTCTAATCTTGCTGGCCAGCTGGTGGAATTGCTAAATACCATTATTTCAGACAAGATGGAGTACCAAATTAATCCAAATATTCGGACAGCTTTGGCCTGGTAGAGGCTAATTTGTCTTTTAGCTGTAAAAATCAAAACCATGATAGCAACAAACATGCAAAGTTGTCCATAAATTTTGCAAGTGACACTCTAGGGAAAAGGATGACCGTGTGAAACAAATTCCTTACTGTAATTACAAACATAATATTTTTAGAGAGATCTCTATTTAAATTGCGTTTATCCAAAATAATGGAGATGTAATAATTTTATTGTTTTATTTAGAACATTCACCATTTTAGTCTTTCTGCAAATGACCCCGCATGGAAATTCTACTGCTTGATCATATGACCATTTCCCCTATATGGGCAAAATTCTTATAATTGGCCCTGTGCTACTCAGGCTCCTCAATTTCCTTATTTCCCACCTTTGGTCTTCTCAGTTTTGTTTTATCAGCATCATATTCCAATATTCTGACTTAAAAAGAATGCAGTTGTCTCTGGCATCAGTTAAATTGAGGATTTGTACTGAAGGTAAGAAAGCAGTTCTCCAGTTAGGGTAATAGGGACTCTCCCACACATATTTGGAATTTAGGGCTTGGGCAGTGCCATGATAATGAAGTCCCATTTAAGCCTGAAAAGCTTCATAGCAGCATTGTATTGTCTTGCATGGTGGGTTTGGAACACACACAAACACCAAACACACAGTCCCGTCCATGATGCCCTGTGAGTAGGATACATCACACACATTGCATACACCTCCCCTGCTCTTACAAATTCCCATAACCAGCTTCTGTGGATCACTGTCACTGGACACAATGTTAGCCACACCTCTGATCTGAATAGTTAATGCTGTTCTCAGACATTCTTAAAACTGGATAAAAGCAAAGAAACAAAACTCTGAACATAGTTTTTACAAATGCTACTTGAGAAGTAGTGTGCAGCTGTGCAGTTGAATGCTGTGAATGTCATTATTGTAATATGTTGTTGAAGATAATAAAGTCTCCATGAATAATTCTGTTGTTATCCAGTCCTAACACAAATTCAGAAATGTCCTTTTTCTCTCATTACAAAGGTCTTAATAAATAAATTGTACACCGCCAGCCCTTGACTGTTCTCTCAACTATTGTTGCTTTTGCTGCCACAAAAGGAATGTTCTTAATTCTCTTCAAGAAAACATATAAAGTCTCTCAGGAATTCAGAAGAAATTGATTTGATTTAATTTGATAGTCTGGAGTTTATTCAAAAGTCTTGTAACTTTCTTCACCTATACAGATTTCAAACAAAATACAAGCTCTCAGTCAGTTCAGAGTTTATCTGTTTCACTTATGAAGGCTATTCTGCTCACTTAATAACAGGGCACTTCTGGAATGCAGAAGTATGAAAACTCTTTTCATCCCGGATTACTGAAGGTGCAGCACATTACCCCTGACCTTCATGTAAGCGTGGAAGAAGTCCCTGCTGTTCTTCTGTCTTATCAGCTGCAGCAGGTGTCACAGGAAACAGAGTGAAAACTCCACATATATTTAGGTTGTTGCTGACAGTTCTGACAGCCAGGTTAAAGAAATCACTTGGAATTTCACCCACATTTAAGACAATGATTTAAAGTATTAAATTCCTTTAAAAAAGAATTTCACTTAGGTTACAGAGAAAATCATAAAATTCCCTTACACTCTTCCCCAGATAGTTGTTGATTTTTTTTTACTTAGTGATACTGACAACTCACATATATTCACTAACAGTTACAATGGCTGTGGTGTGAGCAATTTACCCATGCTACAAAAAAAGACATAAGCAACAACATATCCTCTCTGTATTTCGACTTTTTTCTTAGTGTAAGGACACCTTAATCAAAAGGCAAAATAAAATTTTCTTTCAGTGTTGTTCGTTTCATGTCTATCTGCAAAATATTAGTGCATGAGGCTCCAGTTTGTCAGCATCCAAGAAGTTCTTGAGCTGGGAAAGGGGTGAGGGAGATACCTCATGATCCAGTGCTTGTCTGAGATACACATGGGCACAACCAGTAATACGGTTACATCTTAATACTAATATAATTTAATTTATAATCTGATACAACATGATAGGTAAATATATTTTCTGATTAGAGAGGATAATGTTGCATCAGAGATACAGAGAAAAACCTAAATAAACACACTCAGCCTCCAGGAAATATAGTAATACTTATGTGTTATGTAGTTACTTTAAATATCTGTGTAATCAAGTACATACTCATTCTTTCTAACGTTTTCTATTCTGCAGTGAAATCTATTGCTTTCAGATGATCTTTTAGTACAGGAAAGAAACAAATGCCTTCCTTCTGTTTTCACCAAGAGATAGAACAACATCCTACGTATAGAAAGGGTTTTTCTGCAAGATTTCAGAGATGAAAGCTTCCAAAGATGCACATCTCTGTTCCAATTATATTTCTTACTATTTTAATTTACTTATTTATTTTCTCTAACCAGGACTTTGAAACATGTTTGAGCAGTCCAGGTTCAGGGTAAAAAAACCAACCAGGTGTTTCTGTCATTCCTGATGCTGGAATAAAGGTTTTGATGAAGTAATCAAAATGTATTCAGTTTGAAGGAAGGAAACAGAGTTCTACAATATACTATATCATTTTCCACACCTCTCAGACCTCACCCATGGCCTTTCTAGTTGTTCAAGGCTTATGAATCCACACTGATACAAATCACTTCCTCTACAAAAAGTTATGATCAATTCAAGAACTCTGCACTATGGGGAAAACATGCAGTCAGGTCAAGTTAGTTCACAGGTGTCTCAAGAGGGAACTCAACTTGCAGTGCTTGTAAGGGTAGACTCTACACACAGGTGAGTATTTTGAGACACAAACAGCAGTGGAGCATCTCTGAAACCAAGTCAGGAGGGAAAAGTCCGCCGCATAACCCACCTTGTCCTTTTCTGTTAGAAAGCCACAATGCTCTTCTACTAAAGAATTTTGTCTTATTTTGCCCTTATTGCAAAATAAGGAAAAGCAGGTCTCAAGAAAAACAGGTAAGCATCACATTGGTGGGAATGAAACTCAATCTTCCTACCCCCTCTTCTGTATAGACATAATATTTGTCAGGGAGGTGAAACCCATGTCTCTAAGTGAACTTTACTCAGCTACCTGTGCCTTACAGGTCTATGCTCACTTTCATAAAAGTTAAATGGTAACTGGAATGCATAATGCAGAATACAGGCCTGACTTTCTGTACAGACCAAGCTAAAGTCATGGACCATCAGGATTGACTTGAAAAGTGAAGTGGGAACTGAATTCCCAAACAATTCAGCTTGATTGAGAGGACCATGGCTTAATTTTTCATAAAATGTATACCCAAGTCATCAGTCATTTTTGGTTAATTGCTGTATGAATCACCAAACAGACTAAAACACAGGACATTACTCCCTCACAGCCTGTGCCAGATGACATTATTTGTGGTACAGTAAATGTGCATCACTACTGCCCACAGTGTGCCAGTGCTTTACAACATTACTTCAAAATATTGTCATCTTCACATATATGTTGTAATATCTGACAGATTAATACTAGGAAATAGGCTGTTACTGGAAGAATAACCAAAACTGGAATAAATTGCCTGAGACAGGTTAAGAGACCTTCACCATCAGAGCTGTAAAAGCAGATTAGACATATGTCTGTCATAAGTGGTTCCTTTTGCCTTGAGGAGGCTTCAGCAAGTCTTCTACAAGACTTTTTTTTAGGATTCTAAAGTACTCCTCTACAACTCCCAAATGTATGAACATGAAAACAAAAACACAGGGTGTGAAAGTGCCAAGCTTTCAGTCACCAATATACAAACAAGTCTGAGAGATATAAGAGGATAATTTCTTTACTTCACAAGTGAAAGAGGAAATTCTATTTTATTAAATGGTTATAAGTAACATACATATTTTTTTTCTATTGAAAACATGAAATCTTTCCCCCAAATTAAAATGTCCAATACTGTTTCTGATGTAAATCATGAAACTATCCATTTAGAAATTACACAGGATATGACACAATCATAATACCATCCAGTCAGGAACCAGATATGATGGAATACAACTGATAAAAATGTTGTCTGAAGTATAGATATGAGTTAGTAAGCTTTTGAATTCTGATATAAAAGCTGGGGTTCTTTTAATAAATTTTCTGTAAGAATATTCTGGTAATTGTATATAGAACTCAGCAGCCAGTTTAAATTCAGGGAAAAACTAAACATGAAATATATAATTCCAAAGTCATTAAATTCTCCACACTGATTCAGTGGTTAAACATTGCACAGTTAGAAATATTGTCACTGTCCTCCACACCTGCTGATCTAGCTTCAGGTAATAGATACAGATAATCCTTTAAATTTTCTAGCCTAAACCACAATGACAAGGTTTATTAGCTAAACTTATTTCTTAGACTATAGCTGTAATCATCTGTCTTTTGTTTTGCATTTTTTCCCCACTTTTTTTGGGTTTTTTGAAAAAAAAAAAAAAAAATTATTCTCACTACTCAGCTTACTTCTTTCTCTTAAAACAAGAAGATAAAAAAATAATAGTTTTTATTCCAGTATGCAATCCAGAAGAAGCAGGCTAGTATGTCTCTAGTCAGTCTTCCTTTGGTTATAATTGTCAGTTCTCAATTATTCATCTCTTTACCGTGGAGTCTGAAAAATCCTTAAAGAAGCTGATTGTTAATTCAAGCTGCCCCATTTCACAAAGCAAGGAGGAATGAAGTGTATCCCTTATCTGCATACAGGCTTAGGTGTAAGTGAACAATTATGCCCATTTCATTTACATGCTTGCAAAACACAAAATAAAATATTTCCAACATCAGCACAAAAGCAAGATGAAATTTTGCTTTAGAAAGTATGAATCAATCCCTCAAAACACAGTATTAGTTCATACAATATACTGCACTTCACTAAGTGGGAAGTGATCTTTGCAAACACTGACCTAAGTCAAAACAAAAAGACATTCAGAAAATAAGTAGGAAATAACTGGTAAGAACACAAAATCTTACCTTAAAAATTTTCACTGACACCTGTTAAGAGAGATTATGAAGATGATCCAGTTGGAGATAGGGTAATCAATACAGGGGCTGAACACTGCTTCAGTTATCTGGGAAAAAAGTCCTCCCAGTAATACGTTTCATTCCCAAGGAAAATATGAAACTGTCTGAACACTGAAACACCCTGAAAACCCTGTGTTCTGAAAATGAGAAGCCTTCAACTGCTTTCTCAAACTAAATAATAACATCTCTTACACTTAAGGATCAAATCAAGGTTGTAGATAATAAAATCTGCCTGTCAAACTCTACTAAGTTTAAATAAGACTTTGTGTTGCAGATTACATCTACATAAAATATCAAAGCTGTGAGGTCACAAGAAAAATAGCAAAAGAAATCATGAAAAGTGGAATTAAAAAGGCCCAGACAGTTTTATGAGTGGATACGTGGAAACATAAAAGCTGCTACTATATAACCTCAAAGAATAAATTGGATAGTTATTACTTTTGCAAAGCTTTTTGCTGTGCTCCAAATAATTTAATTGCCTTTGTTCTTTGCCAAAATAAGAAGACTTGATAAAGAAAAGACAAAGTTCTTGCAGAAGAGGGTCCAGAGAGGATCTCGTTTGCTGGAGCTCATTAACAGGATTAGAGGTTTGACAGTGAAAAATACTAGTCTTGTAGGCCCTTCCTAGTGAAAAGATCGGATAGAAATCAGCTACACCATTTTTATTCACTTTCCTTCTGGTCCCACTCAATCCTACTTCCCAAGCAAAGTAGTTGAGAAATTCAGATTGTCTGGCAACTCTGTCTGCTAGTGTGGAATGTGGTTAACAACAAAAAGAGGGGGAACTACGCTGTTTGTGATTCAGGCACATTGGAAATTACTATTTTACTTTTCTTTCTTCCATTTCTAATCTCTACTGTCAAAATCTGACTCCCTGAATAAATATTTTTAAGAGAGCTTTGATAATCTTGAAACAGTCTGAGCTGGTATAAGCACAGACTGGCAGATATTATCAAGCTTCCAGTCTTCTCATCAGAAGGCATGAAATAGATGTATGTTGTAGCCTTTTGCTCGTATTTTTTTCCTTTCATGAGAATAGAACAGTCACTTCATCTCCTAAATATATTCAGAACATTCCTGTCCTGTATCTAAACCTGGAATGTCTTCATGTTCCTGAGATTTCTATACCCCCACAAGTCCTCAAATATGTATTCTAGCAAATTGAACACATCAATACCAAGTTCAAAAATAGCACTGAAAGTGGTACAAAAATGATTACCTGAAGCAAGTGTAAGACAGATCAGGCTGTATGTGAGAGGGCTTCCATCACAGGATCACTACTGCTGTTTTTTACCAAGTTTTGTGTTAAATGCAGAGACAGTCTTGGGAACAGGGACATGACATCCATCTTCCCCATTTCTTAACAGCTAGCCTAAGCTGCACAGCACTGGATGTCACTCTGGTGACAAAAATAGCTTGTTGTTCCTTCCCCATGAAGAAATTCAACAGCTTTTTTTTTTTTCTTTTCCCAAGAAAAACTGAGGACCGGGCAAATAAAATCTCTGTGGATCTTTTTAGCCTCAGGGGATCTCCATGACAGAAACTGGTTCACTCATAGCTAAAAACACTTCATTCATGGCTCCTGCCTGAGCATAACAATGGTGTGATGTTAATCTACGTGCCCTGGGCATGTGGCAAAATTTCTGCGCAACTGGATCTCATTGGACAGTCTGATATTGATAGTCTGATATTGATAGAAAAGAGATGATGCAGAATTAATTATCTATGGGGACAGTGCTTCACCTCCACTGTTTCAAGCATTCCCTGTGTGATGGAATTGAGCTTCTCCAGCAAAGCAGTCTGTGATAAAGCTGGTGTTACTGTTCCTGCAGAAATTTCTGCAGAAACATGCTTTCCTTCTGAAGGATATAACCTGAATTTCTGTGAAACATGAATGTTCATCAACTCCCCTCCCACACCGTACTCAGGGCCCATTGGCAAATGAGATTGTGTATCTTCTAAGGCTATCCCAGAGAGAAATGTTTTAAATAAATAACTAAGACCCATTTGTCTTTGCCAGGAAATATCTTTTAAATAAATCTCTGCTTGTCCCTGTTGACTGTCACTGCACACAGCTGCAATTCACATTTCCATGACATCCTATTCCATTATTGTTCTTGCCACTCAATGCAGTGCATGCTTCTCTTTTACTCCCATCAAATACCTTTGTTATCAGTTTAATATCTAATTTGTTTTCCTTGGTTACAGTTTTTCTCACCAGGAAATTCCCTTTTGCATTAGTATTAATATCTAAAGTATTAGCTGACGGTTTCTATACTCTTTATAAATCTCCATGAAAGTTATCTCTATTATAAGATAAGGATAGCAATAAAAGCCAGAGACACGGATGATTTTTTTTATGCTTGACACAGTACAGGGACATTCTTTAGGGATGGGCAAATCAAGTACAAATTTTAGTGCTACTCAGCCAGCTGAACACTGCTTGAATGGCACTGCTGCAGCCTATCCATCTGAGATACATGGCCAATGTTAGAATTGAGAGCAAGAAGAGACTGGGATCTATAGCTTAACAATTATATATTGGTTAATATAGCTCAAACTTTTAATTTGAGCAGTTTCCCAAGTTTTGGACTTTACAGAACTGTGTTCTATAGGACATCCCACCCAACATGCATCATAAAATAACTCCATGTAAATTAGTAGCTGACAAACCTCATAAACACGTTGGGGGCTTCTGCAGAGAACGGGAACATTTCTTTCAGGGGAAAAAAATAATAATTAAGGCTAAATAAACAATAGCTGTATTCTATGTTTATTAGAAGGCAGATTTGCCTGTCTCTACCAGTCTTTCTGGTACCTTTCTGTAAAATGGCAGCTAGCTATCAGACTCTAGACACCACTGAGGACCTAGGCATGCAATATTCTAACAAGTTAAAGACAGTTCTAGGGTCTACCAGAAAAAGAGAAGAGATATTCCTGTGGATGTTCTAAAGTGTGCGAGTCTCCAACCCCACGTCCTCATCCTCAAATGTATAATTTAGACTGACTACAGGATTCCCAGAATGGGCCTTATCTGCTAAAAAGGGTAGGCATCTGTGGGCTTTGTGAGTATTTGGAATGCAACAAAAAGCTTGTTGAATCTCTGCCCTGATATACTGAAGTTTTAACAATGTGTTCTCCAATGAATCATATCTTGACACTCCCTCCACTTTTCAGTTATAATTGAAAGACCTAAGGGTCTGAGTTTCTTCTCACAAACATCAATACACTGACATAATTCCACTGGACTTAACTCATGTTTATACTAATGTCTTTTTAATATCATTCAGCTTTAAATTAGATACCAGTATACAAGAGTATTAATCAGAGTCAGGCACTGAAGCCTTGACTAGAATTGCTCTTACACAAAACTGAGAAAACAGAATCAGCAGCTGAGATTTGTTTTAAGTAAGTGCAGAGGTTGCCCTTTCTACAAAGAAAGGCGCTGTGAAGCTCTTTAGTCTGACTGAAAGCTGAAATATCTTTGTTTCTATGCTTTGCTGCTTTCATCACCATAAAACATAAAGCCAAGAGAAAAGGAAGGATGATTAAACACCCACTAGTGGAAAGCCATGGAAGCAAAGCATTTCTCACTTGGGCTCTTAGCTGTCAGGACTTTTGTTAGGCAAGGGTGGTTTGCAGCAGCATACACCTGTCAACAGTTACAGAAGTTACTTTAAAGAAGTTTATCTGCATCCATCTGCAGAAAATAACTCCTAGTGACAGAAATGCACATAGCCACAGTCAACAAAGATGATGGCAGTGAACAAGTCAGAAACCAAAATGATACCCATAAAACTCTTTGTTTACATTTGCAGAAATATATGTTTTCTATAACAGCCTGAAGTTTGGAAGGCTGCAATGCCATATACCATCAGAGACAAGTGTGTACCTCTCTCTCTCTGGATTTCTCAAGGCACACGCTGCATCAGAGCTATAAGAGAATAAAGAAGTAAATAAATAGAGCAAAAGGTAAATTGAAGCAGAATAAGCCAAAGTACAGTTAAATCAGGCTTTCTGAGCATCTGATCAAGGGAGAGGGTGTTTTTTAGGGAACACAGCAATGAACTCGTAGTCAAGAACAATGACTCATATTCCTGGTTCCCATGTTGACTGTGTAGCTTTGCTCAAATTATGGATTTTCCCCATTCTTCATTTAACACAGTGGGCTGGTTTTGGCTGGGATAGGGTCAATATTCTTCACAATAGCTGGTATTTTGTGGAGCTGTGTTTTGGATTTGGGCTGGAACCCGTGTTGATATCACAGTGGTGTTTTGGTTATTGCCGAGCAGTGTGTGCACAGAGTCAAGGCCTTTTCTGCTCCTCGCACCACCCCAACAGCAAAGAGGCTTGGGAGGCATAAAGAGTTGGGAGGAGCTGACCCCAGCTCACCACAGGGATATTCCATGTAGTGTCATGCTCAGCATATAAAGTTGGGGGAGGAAGAAGGAAGGAGGGACATTCAGAGTGATGGTGTTTTTCTTCCCAAGTCACTGTTATGTGTGATGGAGCCTGCCTGCTCATAGGAAGTGGTGAATTAATTCCTTGGTTTGCTTTACTTGCATATGCAGCTTTTGCTTCAGCTATTTAACTGCCTTTATCTCAATCCAGGAGTTTTCTCCCTTTTACTCTTCTGATTCTCTGCCCCATCCCACTGGTGGTCATGAGCAAGTGGCTGTGTAGGACTCAGCTAAGGACTGGGGTTAAACCACAACACACAGACACACAGACACAAAAAAGAGTCAGGTTCAGTTCATTGTTTAGTTGGTCTGAAATTCTCAGATAAAGCCTACTGAACATGACTGTCCTAAATGTCAACAGCTTGCACAGCTGAGGCAACCTGGAACTTCTACGACAAAGAAGGGTGGTTGTAAAGCTTTGCCAACCACTGAAGAAGACTGAATGTTGTAGCAAAAAAAAAAAAAAAAAAAAAAATCTGCTTCTGTAGAAAAGTAAAAATTGGTAATGTTGACCAGACGGTAAGACAGCCTTAGTGTGGTAAAGGAGAAACTGCAGTTCTGTTCTGGGTTACAGCTTTATGAATGAACCTTTAGTAACATGTTATTTTACAGATTACCTCAGTTTCTGCGTCTTAAATAGGGATGTGGTGGCTACCTGTATCAGGGAAGAAGAGAAGGCTTGGGAACAAGGATAAGTCTTGAGAGTCACACTCCCTCTGAGCAAATGTTTTTCTGCATAATCCTTCACTGTGCTTTCTTTTATGTGAGAAGACAAATGTGTAGCATCGCTGTGGAAAACACTTTCAGACATATTTGCTACTGCTGCATATGAATCATGCTTGGACGTGTACCTGTATGCTTAGGCTGCCCTAAAATAAAGTCTAATTTTTTTACAGCGTGATCCGGCAAAGTAACACACTCCTTTGTGTTCTAAATCCAGAGTGATTGTTCTGGAGGAGGCAACCAATGTACTTTTTAATACTTTGTTTCTTCCCAGATCAGACCAGTATTCACATTAACAACTTCACTATTTCCTAGTCACTAATTTGAACTTTGATATATTGCCATTTTCATTTGCTTTCTTTTTCCAGTATTTGGACTTTGTTAACAGAGTCTGCACAAATGTTCCCATCAAAGCCAATTTGGAATTAATCTTTCAAGTAGGAGCTCATGTCACAGTATCAGATGTTCTAGTCACTAACATAGTGCATCTGCTAAATTTCCATCATCCCATAAGATTGTACTTCTGCTTTAAAAAAAGCACTGACATTTTTGCCTGTCAATATTTTCTCATTGCTCGTGACATAGTTGTTCTCAAAACTCACAGTGAATCCTTTCTCTGTCTATATACACCATAATTATGCAGGAATGAAAATCAGATTTAACACATATAATTGCCATAATCATGTATTTGGACTCCTTTTTTTACTTGGAACAAATCCTTTCCCCAGTTTTTCCCTTGCCCCAGCAAATACCCACAGATCACAGCAAATAAACAGAAGGTCCAGTGTCTGCTTCATCAGACCTTCCTTTGACCAAGCTGTACAGCACCTCACTGGCTTTCACTCTGAAGCTTATTTGGAAGGCATCCTAATCCATGTTACAAATGGGTGTGCTGTCTTCCATTCTTTATGAAAGATATTCTAAAGGTGAAGTCAATTAAGACTACCAAGTTTATATGAAGTAAAATTAGTCAGTGAATCATCCTTTTCCATTTGCATATAGTGCTTATTCTATCTTTTAATTTTACCAAATAGGCAATAAGGGTGGCATTTACCTCACAAAAAAAATTATACATTGCTGGTATATAGTTCTGTCGGATCTCATCACCTTGGGCTCCCTCTCTAGCCAGCCAAGAGACTGTCTGTTTGAGAATGGTTAATCTGATCTACAGGGGATGTCTAATTTGGGCAGTAAAATTCCAGGCAGAAAGACAGAACCAAAAACTCAGTACTGTGTGCATAACCAAAGAGTGAGCCCCCAAAGGACTTTCTCTCAATTAAAAACAAGATCTTATATAGAACAGTATTCAAAGAGCTGTCTTTGGTGGTTCCCACTTCTATGATTTGACATACAGTGAAAAGAGTGTTATAAGATGAAAGTGCTTCCCAGAACCAAAGTACATAGAATGATAAACTACTAGGTTTATAGAATCATATTAATTTATTAAGTTTTATGATGATGGATGTCTTTCATTAGTAGTACTACTGCTATTATTAATAATGATTACCATCTATGATGATTTTTATATAGAGGGGAAATGCTGGTGATGTGTAATAAGAAAGAGTGCAAAAGATCTTGAATGTTTTTCATTTGCTTTTGCAGTTTGGTGAAACATGTCCAGAAAGGAATCACACAGTGATGGGGTGAAGCACCTGCCCACCACATCTCTGCAGTTCTACCCTTCCTACACAAAACACCAAACTGTTGCACTGCCTGAAAAAAGGTCAGACCTAGGAAGGAAACCTCAGTCTTTTTTTCTGATAATGATTCCCTTGTGAAAGAAATCAGTTCTTTTTGTTAAGATTATGTTCTTCCAAAACTGGAAATCTGATGCTTAATCATGTCACCACTCCATGTATCTGATGGCAACCAGCAAAGACGTTTATAAGGCAGCACAAACCATCTACCCCATCTCAGTTGTTTACTTTCAGCAGTTACCATCCTCAGCTGTTTTCCCTCTATAGTTATCTTTATTTCACATGCTGTGGATAAACGTTTTAAAGACTCATCTTTGGTTGAAGCATTGTCCCGAGTCTTTTTGAGTTTTCAGATCTCATCAGATCAGGAGGGGAAAATCATCTGCCTGTGCAAAAACCCAAGTTCTCAGTAAGTGAGTAAAAATTCCTGAGAGTAGTTTTAATTGTTACATTCTTGCTAAAGCTCCCTGATGATGGCACCTAATATTCAGAGTTTTTCCAAATTCAATGCTAGCATTTTCTTGATCATTTGCTTTCCTTTTCCATAGGGTAGTACCAATCTGACAGGGAAAATCATGATCTGTGTTTATATAGTCTAATAGGAACTGTCAAAACAGCCACCAGTCAATCAGTCATCTGTCTCTCATTTTTCAAAGCATTTTATAACTCTTTGTGGACTTGTACAGGTTCCAGACAGATATGGCACAAGATACAGTTGATTTAGAATATCATGCATTAACAATGAAAACCTTCAAGGACTCCTTTGTCTCATTATGAAACAGAAGGAAAAGTGCATGGCAGGGAGAATACTAGACATGAATAGACATGATTATTTTTTCCTGGGTCCTTAATATGTCATGAAACATAATTCTTCTTGATCTCTACCTAATGTAACACTGAATGGCTCATACAGCTCACTTGCCCAGAGGTGCTAAAGAGCTTTAAAGTCTTGTATTGCTCTGCTGTATTGCTGACCTCTCTGTTCCCTTGGGAATTGTTTTAACTTTCTCTTCCATTCTGTCAGAGAGAGCTTTCACTGCCTAGAAGAGTCCTGCCTTTCTGTCCTGCATTTCCCAGACAGACACCTACTTGGATGTGGTTTGCAGCAAGAAGCAGCACCTGCCATTCTCTGCATGTGCTGCACATGTAGTCTGAGAACAGGCTCTGTGTCCAGAGGACTGGAGATATGCTCATTAAAGGAGCAGCAGTCATGCTTTTGTGTTCTACCTGTATTCCGTATTTTCACCTGGATGTATAATTTAGGACTAATTTTAAGTCTAAGATCAAAGGTTCTCTCTCCAGCTTAGTTTGCAGAGAACGTGCCTACACTGAACAAGGTAAATTATTTATAATCATATATCATTTAAACTGAAAGGATTTGGAACAGTGTCCACATCACTTACACATGTTGTTAACTTCTTGACCCTCTGCCACTGAGGAAACTGCTATGTTGTTCTTCCAGGAAGGACGGAATTGGCTCTTTCTTGACCGTGGTAAATGAAACAAGACCAAGTGCTGAGGCTGATTTCTTTGAGGCTGAGAGCAGGTACTGACAACTACTGGTCAATCTCCTTAGCACCAGTTCTAAACTTCCTCCTGAAGTCAATGGAGACATTTGACTGAGTGTGGCACTCCTTTTTTCCAGTCTTGAAATAATCAGACAGAGAGATATTTGACTTAATAAGAAACATAACAATTTATAACCTCCAATTTTGGTATAAAGCTACCCTGCCAAATTAAAAAGAACCAAAGACTGCTGGTTACTGTCATTAGCTTTTGCTTTTGAACAGTGACTGCTTGGGGTTGAAATTAAGTTTAGGAGATTGAATTCTCCTCTCAGTTATATCCATGCAATTGCACTGAGCATTTTGAAACTGAAGGGAAAGCAGAGTCTTATGGTATCTTACAGTTGTTCTTACCCAAAAGCTGATCATTTTACAGCAGAAATTGTGTATTGTTCTGGATTCAGAAGGCAGATTGCATACAAAAAGTGATATGAACTTTCCAGATAATATCAGGAGTGTTGTTTTTGTTTTTATTTTCCTGAAACACTGTGATGGAGGTCAAACTATGGAAGCAGATGGAGAGCAGAACTGAGGGAACTGAGTGGGACTTTTGGCATAGCCTAACCTCCCCTACACCCTTTCTTCCTCAGCTTACAGAAGAGCAGTGCCTTAGAGCTTGTAGGAAAGTAAAGATGTTATACACAATCTCTAATGTGATATAAAATAGGTTCACATCATAGAGGAGCCATTGTAAAAGTTGGTATTTGTTAAAGAACTACACAAACTGGAATCAGCTCTAGATATTCTTTGAGAAAACGATCTTCCAGGCTGGTTTCAACAGGAGCCATTAAGTAGAGAGGCCTCAGTATGGGATTACAGTTAAAGAAAGTTATAAGCAGATTGCAAGGGGTCAAGAAATATGTCTCACTGAGTTTGAGCAAAAGTGAGTTTGCTTAATCTAAGGAAGAAGAAATGATAAAAAGTGTTTCAGTGTATATGAAACTATCATAATGGCATTCAATTGTTTGTGCACATTGGGGAATCAGTCAGGAAATCAAATTAAATTTTAAATCATGAGCATCTTTCTCCAATACTAAAAGGAAAAAGTGTGAATAAAGTATAGCACCATAGGATATCTAAGGAAACTCAATCTCCCTCCATTTGTCTTCAGTGGTGGAAGTGCTTGATCCTGCCTAAGTATGGGAGTACAAACAAGATGGTCTCTCAGGGTCTCTCCAGGTCTGCGTTTCTATGATTCCAAATTCACACAGAATTCAGACTTTAGCATAACACACAAAGGAAACTTAGTTTTCAGGTAGTCCTAACCAGACTCTGATCTAGTTGGTCCAATCATTGTGTAGGAAAGCTGCTATAAATCCAGGCCTGCTTTTCACAGTTTCAAATAATTTTATTTCAGCTTAAAGAATTCAGACATTTCATCTCCTCTAAGGGGCATTTAGAAAAATTGTCATAGGTAATAGCTTTTACCACTATCAATTTCTAATAATTTACGTCCCAAAATAGGCAGAAGATACATGGCACCTCCTCACAATGACCTTACAAACAAATGTTCAGTAACACATAATGAGAAAGTAATGAGATGGGACTGAACAGAGAAGAAAGGAAAGGTGAAATATTATTAAGATTATGTATGACTACCTAATAAAAGCTCTTACAAAGGCTGATGGACTAAAAAGGGTGTTTTCAGGGGAGCTGTCAAATGCATATATTTCTGCATCCTATTTGCTGCAAATAAGCAGCTGGCATTTTGATGAATTTTAGGAATTCTTGTTATATGCTGCAGCTGAAATAATGCTGAGAACATATTTGGTGTCGTTGTGTTTGTGGGTTTTTCTTATTCTCTTAGTCTTTCAATATTCTAAATTATGCAATTAGTACTTTTACAGTTGGGGTTTCACTTTATATTTTATTCATAGCAAATATATATCCATAAATACACGTGCATGTACACACAGACAGAGAAAATCCTTTTACCAAGACATTAATGACTTCTGTTTGGAAAAGATAATTTTCCTAAAGCCTTGGTACCTTCTCAAATCTTAACACATGGACCCTAATAAGTTAATGTAAAACCTGTTATTGTATAAAATTTCTATTATCATTAATGTACAAAACTGTTTTAGAGAAACAAAACTGGCTAGCATGATAAGTGTATGCTTAGCTGCAATACAATTCCATTAAATCTTACTGCATTTCTTCCATATTGATGCCATCCCATTAGTTTACACTGTATGTGCACCCCTTGTGGAAGGAATGATGGCAGCATATATAATTTTGGGAGGAGAAATGCGCTCTTTGGATGACAAACCACAAAAAGAAAAAGAAACTGGCTTTATTGCCAGAAATGGGAGAAGTATTATGCTCCCCCGCCCCAAAAACTAATGAGAAAGCTTAAAAGGCACAAAATCTCTCTTGTTAATTGCAATGTTGGTAATAGGAAGTGCATCAAAATAAGGATCCTTCTTCCTCCTACTAATCTAATTATGAAAAGTTCAAGAAACCATCTGAATAAGCAAAATTCACAACAGAAATTAGAGAAGCAACTCAGAGCCACAGAAATGCAATAACATATTCCTTCTGTCTAGGGCAGCCATGTTTTGCTCCTATGAAATAGAGCCTCAGCTTCCAAAGCTGCTGATATCACATAAACATATTTTGCCCCCATATTAATACGTAGGTTAGCTGCCCTAAATTCTGACAAACGTGTTGATCATGCTTTCATTTTCAGTCCTGGAATTATTCTCATTTGTATCAATTTTAAACAGTCAGTGAAGATAAAACCTTGAAGGTCCAATTGTACACTTGGATATCTCCTGGTTTAACTGCTGTAGAGAGTAAAGTAAATATAAACCAAGTTAATTCACTACTAAGAGTAACACAATTGACCTGGAGATAGATTCTGACAACAGTCTCATCACTACAAGTGGTAAAAGAGGACTAAAAGTGGCCTAATAGTGGCTGACAGTGCTAGTCCTGGGAAGCTTGGAATACTAACAGAAAATTTTTTAGGTTGAAGCAGGACGAAGAAAAACCCAAACATTTACTCCCAAAAATATATATTTATTTTTTAAATAATTACATTTCCAAGAAGCCCTTACGACTTTCTGACACAAATAAATTGTCTTATGTTCAGAACATTTTGATTTTGTTAATTTAAAAATATTATATGCTGGAAAATTCACAACTCACTATTTCAGGGTTGATTTTGTTTTTTAGTTGTAAGTTTTCATTTGTTTTGAAATAGAAAAGCTCTACATGTTTTGGAAATTAAAAGACCAGGTTTTAGATAACCCTACATAATGCATTTGAGAAACATCTTTCAGTCAGTCCACACCAACCTTTACTTTGGGTAGTTACCTATTTAACTGAAAACGTCACCATCTGTACTTTGCATCTGACAAATCAGCACATCAAAGGTAAAAACCAAAAAGACACTTTTCACAACATAGTAGCCCCTGATAAAAATATTTGTGAAAGTATGTAACTTAGTGAAAAATGTATTCAGAATGAGATCTTGCTGAGACACACACTTGAGAAATTATAGAAAATATTCTTAGACACACTCCTCTGCAGTCACCAGACGTAATGTTAAATCTAACACTCAGAAGTACTTCTCAGCAAAGTCAAATGCAGATGCTGACACTGTGTTTATTTCACGCTAAGGGAGATCTTGTTTATTTTTCCTGGGAGAAGGAGGTGCCAATCCAAATAAGTACTAAAATTATAAGTGCATGTCCCACTTTTCTTTAGTAGAGGCAAACACACTTAGCATCAAGCTACTGTTACAGTCATAGGAGCAAAAAGGCTCTGGGACTTCAAAGTGGAAAAAACCACAACCTATCTCAGTTTACAAATACTGCAGGGATCATAAAAGTCTGACAATAAAGCAAAGTCATATACAAAGACCTAAAAGAATCTAGACTTTGCAATTTCAGCTCTTCTGGAATCGGAGAGTGGGTCTTGTGTGACTTCATTAGATGCTAGCTGCTGAACCACGACAACACTACAGTAGCTTTGTTCAAACAGATTTAGCTCCACATTTGAAATCAGCCAGGCTGAGGAAAAAGATTCTTAAAATATTAATTTTTACTGTAGGGAAAAAGTCCTGCTTCTAGAAAACCCAGGCCTAAAAAGCAAAAAAAAAACCAAAACCCTCACTCACTGGAGTACTAAGATTAAGCTCTTCAAAGACAGACTCATTTAGCTTACAAACAGTGCCAACCTGATATGTCTCAATTGCTTCAGAAACCCAAACCAATGTCTCTGCGTGATTTTGTATAATTCAAGGTATTTCCGCATATTTGGAGCTACCTCAAGGATCTAAGTTCTGCTTTGCTGCCAGGATTTGCATCATACAAATGAATCTCAGGAGCTGGGTGACAGAACAATAATTGTGCTGGAAAAATAAGACTTAACTGAGTCAAAAACTAAGATATTTGTTTATCTCCTGGAGTCTCAGGTATGCTTGCCCATGTCCCCATGCCCCTAGATGTCTCATTTTCCTGTAGGAGTTGTGATGCTCCCTGTACTTTTAGATTCCAGTGACCTATAGGTGGCCTTAGCCACTGCTTGCTCCTGAAGGATTCTTGGTATATCAGTTGTGGGCTTGAGAGGTGCAAGATTTCAACTCTTAGGAAACCCAGACCAACTCTGCATGAGCTGTATAGCTCTGCAGACGGATAATTCTCCATAGCCCCTGGGATGCCAAGATTTCCAGATTATTGATTTTCATAGCTGACTGTTCCTGAACTTTCTGAAAAATTAGGGGTCTAGCCAGGACAGAGAATAACCTCCCCAAATTATTTTTAAAAAACCTTGCTCCTACACATAAGTTTTCAAATTTATCCCTGATTTAGGTATAGTTGGGGGTTTTATTTTGTGGGTTTTTTTGTGGGAGCTTTACCACAAGTCTGGTATTTTCATTTAAAGCCATTCTCTTATTTTCTGCATCATTTTCTCTTTGTTTCATGTCCCAAGCTCAGATTTGTTTTGATCCAAAGTATCCTCCTGGGATTAATAAGAGATATTAGATCTGTACTTTTCTTCTGCACTTATGCTTCCCTACAGTGAGGGCAAAAGAGGCATAATATGTTCAAGACAATTGTGTTTCCCTCTCAGTGCTGTGTTTTACTCCTGGTACTGATTACAGAATTGCAAAGAACAATTACAAGTCAGGCCACATTCCTCCCTAAGTATAAAACCCCTGCATAGCTTTCAGCATGTTTTAATTTATCAGCCTCATGAAGGAAGCATGTAAATGGACTTATTTTTATAAGTAGTGGTCTATATTGGCATTGGACAAATTCTGCATCTTTGCAAGTATCTACTTACTTGCAAATATAACGAAACTTCATAATCATTCCTAAAACTTCTAATAATGTTCTAATCATAGCTATAAAACAGAGAAAGGTGGAATGGACAGGATCTACAGAGGAGTTCTGAAGTGATCCAACCACCATGAGAGACAAGGTTATTGGAATGCTTCAAAAGATTTCACAATGGTTTTACTCTATTTTCTTGCAGAAGGGTTGTATAGGTCTAATGAATATAAATATTTACTTCCCTAAGATTTGTGGACTAGGGCAGGTGACCTTAACACATACTTCTGAAGATGTGGGTTTCCCATGTCTTTCTGATAAGAGTGCTTTATATAATTTTGAGGTGGTATTAGTTTGGTATCTAGCTTGGTATTAACCCATTTAGATAAAAGAGGAAAACACCTCAAAACTGATAAAAGCAAAAAGATTCCCTTACGATATTAGTCCCAGATCAAGCAGAAAGCCTGGCTCAGCAAAGCTGATGTGACTGTCAGCTTGCTTATCTTCAACCTTCTAAGAAAGAAGTCTGAAAACAGGCAGTAAAAAAAAAAGATTCCATTGCTCAAAAAGGTGCACACAACATCATTAGTTTGTTTCTTAAGAAGACTGATACATGGCCACATTTACAAAGACCAAAAAAATTTCTTACAATTTTGACTTATAATATCGATAGGGATTTTTTAGGTTTACTAATGTAAACAATACATAAACATTCACATTAAAATGTGAATCATTAAATCCTATGATAAAAATAATTTTTATCAGGAAATTTCCCCAGGGTTATTCCTAATGCATTCTTTTTATAAGTGTCACTGTTTAAGAAAGTAATTTAAATTTCTGTATTCAATGGTTTTATCTCTGCAGCTCTATGGAAATGTTGCTATAACACTGGAAACCATGACAACTGATTCCAGTTTCTGATTTTATTACCAGGTTATATCTTACCCAGGTTCATGAACCTTTCATACAAGATGGACTTAATATTTCTGAACTGAATCTTTCAAAAATATGTGGTTTGATACAACAGTACTGCTTCATTTGACCTCTCTATTTAAAGAAGTCTCACCATTACATTGTTACTGCTGTGCTTTTCCATTTGTTGTCCAATGGTGCCACTCTTTTTTAGACAAAAACCCAAGCAGGAAAAACATCCAGATACAAAATATCCTCATGAAATAAATTGTGTGAATTTATGGCCTTAATGCACACCTATACCTAAACACAGGCCAAGTTTGTCCCATAAACACATCCCTTTTAGGGGTTACACTTTGCTAAATGAGTGGTTTTTAATATGTACTTCCAAGTTTCTCTAAGTCACCAGCCCCTGCACGTGGAAGTCTGATGCTTCTGTCATTCTTTAGCAGTGCTCTATATTAGTTTATTTGTTGCTAAGTCTTCATAAAATGTCAATATTGGCACATGCTGGGAGAGTGTACTAAACATCAAGCTGTTACCTTGACCAGTATGACCTTTCCTTTTCATTGTGCTTTTAAGAAAGGAATGCTCTAAAAATTCACAGCTTAAGACTGCTAATCCTGACAATTTAAGAGTTCCCTGCAGTTAAGAACACATCCAAATCAGAGGCGGGATTGGCTTAAGCAATTCTCCTCTGATGATGTTGGTATTTGTGATTACAGTCTTTGGCTTCTGAATTACATCCTTCTGGTCTGAATATGAAGAAGTGTAAAAAAAGTAATCTGGAATAGGTGACTTCCACCAGACCCAAGTCTGAGGCATGGTCAGAAGAGACAATTTTTTCCTAATTCACTGCTAAATACAGACTGCCATAATTTACTGTACCAATTGCTATGTTAATACTCTACCAGCAGAACAGAAAACTTTAGAATGACTTTGAATGCATTCTGACAATCTGTTCTCTCCTGGAATCCTCTGTGACTGATAGTTACTGAATGCAAAATTTGAGAGTAGATGACCACTGACCTTGATCAGTCATGATCGATACAGCACTTCTTTGGTTTTGGCTGGGAAGGAGCTGCAGTTATCAAGCATTTTCCAATGTTTGACAATCTAAGCCGAAGTCTTCCACTCAGAATCACAAAGTGTTATAATTAACAATTAGTTTCAAAAGGGAATGTTTTGAAAATATTGAAGATGGCAAGACTGATGCACAAATAAATATTTGCATTCTGACACATAATATGAGAAAAGAACAAAAAGGTTTAGCCAAAGCAGAATCATTTTTTTTAACACAGCACAGAATTTCTTTTAAAAATTGTTGCTCAATGACTGATGTATTTTACCAGATCTCATCTCTACATTTCCTCCTTTCCTATTTTACTTTAAGGTTTAATCTTACTCTAACTTCTACTCTTCATAGCACTGGAGATTGCTAATTCTCTTTTTCAAGTCTCCTTCCAACTCACTTTCAAAAAACAGCAGTTTTGCAGCTGTCATTTGTGATCAGGAGAAAGCAGGTGAGCCTGTAGTTCACCTACATTCCAGTGCTTGGGAGTTAGAGAGTTTATATTTCTGACAAATACTGGTTGGGTGAACTTGGGAAGTAGATTAAGAACAGCTCACTGAAAATAGTGCGTTAATTTGTCTCACCAATTTGAGACATGCCACATTTAATTTTAATATTTTAATAGTGCAAGTGCACCAGTATCTCCAGTCGAAGTCACTGTGAAATGCATGTGTTCAGTAACTCCACCAGTTATTATTTTAATACTTTGCCATTGTTTGCTTCTTGTTAATGAGCAGCTTTCAATGAGCAGCTGTGAATTGATGTAGGCGCTATGCACAAGTCAGGAACTTGTCACTGTCAAACTGTGCAATCCAGCACAACCTAGTGCAAAGCTGGTTTTGCATGTATTCCTGAGGACTGTCAACTCATGAAAGAGGAACAGACAATTGCCATCTTCTGAGGGGTACCAGTAAATTACCTCAGCAAATAAAAAGTGGGAGGACAGTGATTATATATGAAATATATGTGTTTTAAAATCAAAAATTTGGTCCATGTACCTTTGTCTTGTGGAAAGGTAGGGGAAGAACAGAAGTTTCTCATCTGTATTTCACTTACTCTTGCTGAGGATAGAGCCAGACATCTCATCCTTTGCCACTGTACAGCAGTGCAGAAGCTTTCCTACAGGTCCCTGCAACCTCATGTCTTAAAGAGGCAAATATTATAATGAAATTAATTAGTACCTTCAGAGAGACAAACTGGAGGTCCACTCCTGCACCTAATGTAGCCAAAGTTTTGCTACTGACTTTAATAGGATCAGGACTTCTCTCAAAGTCCTTCTAACCTTTATCTTTACAAATTATGGATACAGCCTGTCTAGCAGAGCTCAAAAGTACAAACAAGAAGAGGTAAGAATGAATATGATGCTGCCCCTCAGATACATTTGGGCAGGAAGGCAAATACTGTGCTACTCCTCTTGAAAGACCCTTAAAGATAACTTTCAGCTGTGCATCTGTTACGTTACTCCATGCACTCCATAATGGATTTATGTGTTTAAAAGCAACATATCATTACATTTAAAAATAAACCCATGATTTTAATTCTTTGTCTAGACAGTGGTTCCAAAAAGCCCACTCTTATTTTCAGTCATCCCAAAATTCAGAAGTGCATTTATTATAAAATATTAATGGCAATGACTTAAATCCTGCTCTGGAGTAGGAGTAGGGACAGCTTCTAATTACCAGGCCTATTTGGGGTTCATATATATCCCAACATTTTACCTTTACATTAACTTCTTCCCTGTCTAGCTTTACTTCATTGATCCTTGTCTTGCCACCTTCTAAGGCTTTATAATTCTATCCTTTATATTTATGGTTACCTTGAAAGTGTTTATAGACTGTAGAAGGTATTTATAGACTTTGATCATGTCCCCCCTGAGGCTCCTCTTCTCCCAGCCATATATTAGTTTTGTTCCCTGTGTGTTAGCTCACTTATCTCATTTTCTTTTGTGTGTACCATTTTTGTTGCCCTTCTTTGTAGTTTTTTCCTGATTGTTCTGTGTGCTTCCACACTGTAAAAACCATCATAATATGTAATACATGACACAGAATTCCAGATGTTTTTTCCCTCCAGTGCTATGTAAAGAAAAACAACTACCATATAAACCCTAAAATTGTTTTCTCTAGTTCACCATTGGTTGAGCTTGATTTTGCAAAGCATAGTTTTTAACAGGCTTGGCACAGCTCTGGAATCTATTTTACTCAAACCACAATAACAATTTGTGGGGCTGAAACCTCTGTTTTTTCCTGTACTTTTTGATGCCAAGTAATTTTACTTCTTGCCTTGCTCTCACAGAATTCAGACTGTTTTCACCTGGGTATGCTTCTGTATTTCAAGAACAAGGAGGAATATGAAGTAACGGTTTCCATTTGAACCCACACTTTTTAAACACTTGTGCAGAGCAATGGCTTTTATGTTCACTAGTCCACTGCCCTATAATATCAATATTAATGCCAGCTTTGCTTTTAATTTCAGCAGAAATAAAATCAGGCTGTAGGACAGGGTGATATCCCCTGGGTAAAGCAGGACTCCTGTGTTCTAGTGACAAACTAAAACAGTACTTCTTTCACTGTCCTTTTTGCTGTTAAATCTTCGCCTGCCATGTCCGTGCACTTATCAGTAACACACGAATACCATCATTACTTTTGTGCAAAGGGACTAACTATGAAGGCTTTCTTGAACAATTTCTTACATAGATTGTGCTTGTAATGTCTGCTTTCATACAGTTTTACAGCACCACTTGGTATTACAGCATGAAAATCTCTCATGTCCTGCGTAGAATTTTATCCCTTGAATAGTCCTGCTAGTTTTACAAAGTACTATTCAACTACAGTGAAAAAAAGCTGGCTCGATATTGCACATTATTTTCAATTTCTGATCAATTACATCTGATCTTACAATTCTTTTTATATATTTCAAATACATTTTATTTTTACTGCAGATAATAAAGCTTTTTTTTAAATTGTGTTCTCAAGAACAAATACCAGTGCTCTCACAAGTTTTGTGTACAAAATTATTACCTGGGGGAGAAAGCCATTCAGATCTCAATGCTTTATGCAAATAATCCAAGTATGCAATTAGACAAAGCCTTGTTAACTAGGGTTAAAACACATGCAATCAACTGGTGCACTTATTTGGTAGAATTTAGATAAGCATAATTAGGTTGCAAAATGAATCTATATGTAAATAAGTGGAGTTCTTGTATTTGAGGATAAACAAAATCAGAGATAATTTTAATCACTAGATTTATTGTTTATAGAGTGTAGGTTCATAAAGAGGTTTGAGGAGTTAATTTCCCAGCTAGAATCTAATAAGATGCTCATCTTTTTTTGCTATCCTGCCTCCTCATGTGCCGTATTTAGAATGACACATTGAAGATGCTCATGAATCTGCTTTGATAAAATATGAAAGTCATCCTCTTTTCTTTTTTACCACTATACATTTACACGAGTAAATTCTGATGTTCAGTTGAAAACCTAAATAACATACATTTTTTTAGCACTTGTTTATACAGAAATTATTTTGTTTGGGACTCAAAGGGAACCAGTCAGAAACTGAAAGTGCAGAGATTGAGGAAAGGACTCTCCCTCAGTGTTTTCTGCTTTTTAACAAGCCAGTTAAATCAGCTTTCAAAACTTTTAGGTATTTTCTGTCTTGCAATGGACAGTCAAGTGACATGTCAAGGATTCTAAACTCTGCAAGGCTGGTGGTTCTAGTATTTGTTTGGTTTTGTGGTTGATTTGGGGGGGCTTTTTATTATTTTTTTATTTTATTTTTTATGTCTGCTTTTTGCCTTTTGATTATAAAGGAAAATTAAACTGAACAGTGCACTGTCCATATTTACAGTACTAATCCACTTCATATCAATGTTTTGCTGGTTTATCCCTCATTGACAATGGAAAACACCCACAGCACCTACTCAGGAAGCTTCTGGAAACATTTCAAGTGCTAGTCTAGAGCTGGATAGGAGCTTTTATGAGATTAAGCCTCCCACTGCTGTTTTGTACTTCACCTCTTCTACAAAATGACCTAAGTTCACTCCTTCCTATGTTTTTAATCAAATTTACGACCTTTAATTTCAGGTGTTTGATTTTTGTAAATCTTCTCCTTTTTTGGGGGGTAATAACAAATCATTTAAAACAAATACTAGATAGAAAAGCAAACATACTTTAGGTCATTAGTTTCATCTTCTCCTTAGCAGTGGATCAGCAAAGTTTTTTTCAGAACTGGTGAGACCTAAAAATCATTCCAAAGTAAAAATACCAAACGTAATGTGGAACAAGCTGCGTTGGGGAGCCTGAGCAGCCCCAGCCCAGTGGCTCCTTATGAACATTTTTGAGAAATGTTGCTCAAGAAAGAAAGGCATGGGGCTGCTCCCGTGTCAGGCCAGGGGTGAGGCGCCTGCCTTCCCACCTCTAAGTGTCACTGGAAAAGCTATGCCTGAAAAATCCCAAGCTTTGCTTCATGGAGAACAGGCACACACCTACTACAGCATTCACTTCCCTGCACATCAGCGTGCAGCCCTGCTGGAAGGACGGGATACTGGACTGGCTTTAACTGGCAGGATGTGCCAGCTGTGGACTCCAAGGTGCTTCCTTCTTCCTCAGCTTCCCCCACAGACACTCACGGCTGGTTCCCACAGGCTCCAGCCGCTCCCTCGGACACTGAGCACTGGACAGTGAGCACCAGACACTGGACACCAAACACTGGGCACAGCCCCAGTGAGCACAAGCCGGCTCACTCACTGCCACCCCCGTGAGGGACCCTCTGAGAGCCCTTCCCAGAGCACGCAGGGATGTTGGGATGTTGGTGGGGCTTTCCTCATAATCCCCACACTGGTGATTAAAGGCTCCTTTGCACACCAGAAGGAGCCTCAATGCTGGGAGTCATGGTGGCACGGGGTGCTCGGGCTCTGTGCTCCCGGGATGTGATGCCTGAAGTGGCCACCTAAAAACAGAGACTAGACAGGAATAAGGGAATAAAGGTAGATATTTATTTGAAGAGCCTTCAAAGGTACACCCTGGGGAGTCCAGAGGCCACTGCCAAGATGGACCCCAAGATGGATGACAGGTCCCGAGTTCTTCACACTTTTATAAGTTTGGTTCATTTGTATATCAGGGTTAATTCTCCAATTAAAGCTTCAGTTAATGATGTCGTTTCCCCAAGCTTGTCCCACCTTTAGAGGCTTTTGGTTTATACTTTTTGGGCCTAGGACGGTCTGAGTGTCCTTGGAGAGCAGGCCTGGAGAGGCTTTGTTATGTCTACCTAGCATGAGAGAGCAGAAGTTAACAGGCTACAAGAAACTTCAGAGTTACACGCTAGGCAGTACAGGATTTGAAAAATAGAAAAGTTAAAACCCAAGGCATCAGATCAGCACTGGGGTGGGATGAGCACTCGGAGCCTTGGCCCCAGCTGCAGCTGAGGAGAGTGGGACACCTGAGGGCTCCTCACAGGGAGGGGCTGCAGGAAACGCTGGGTGCAGCTGAGAAACCAGAGCCTGGAGTGCTGCTTGGGCAGGAGGAGTTTGGAGCAGCTGTGGGGGAGATGCCTCAAGCAATTTCCTGATCGTGCTGTTGCCACGAGTAAGGTCTCCTACCGTGGAAATACCCAAAATATGGAATTTGCAATGGATGGGTATTCAACCTACTCTCGTGTTCTCAGTTTTGTGCAGGGATGTGACCCGAAGTTTATAGTCAGAGTCCAGGTTATGACAACCTTAAACTTGATAATTAGCATACAGAGATAAGGATTGGAGTTTCTAGTGGAAATATGTTCAATCTGATGTAATCATGGTTTGCTGTTGGTGTCTTGGTGTGTATTTTGCAGGGGTAGAAGATAAGTTTTGTGATACACACATACTCAGTTTGAGAATGCTGGTATGACATTGTGAAAAATGAAGAGATATATTCTGAGTGTCAGTGAAACACCTTTAGCAAATTGATATTCTACACATCCAGATACCCTGTGATTTGCTTCACTGCTACCAGTCCATTCAGCTACTGAGTCTGAATATAATAATGTCAGATAATTCTTAATTAGCTTCCTCAGTTGGAAGCTCTGCTCTTTTAAGCATGTTACTTTTTGTGAGCTTGTTTGAAGTGGGTAGAAAACTCCCATAAGGATTAAAAATACAACACCTGGGAGACAAGTAAATATACAATCATTTGGAATAAACTTTAAACCCAGCAGACATCAGCATGTAGCCTGGAGCAAGGCTAAGGAGGTCTAAAGACACTAATTATTGTAGTCATACAATTGAAATAATGGGGACCCGACAGTATGACTGATAAACAGCTAGAAAATTAATGAGCAGAATCCCTGTCTTCCATCAAGGACTGCCAAATGTCTGTACAAGACACCACAGACAACACTGACATTATGTGCAGACCAAAATACTATTTAAAGATTTGTGGCATGAACTGAACACATGGTGCTGCTAATGACTGGAGCTTGTGTGCCCACTGTGTATGGATAAAGTAATTAATCACTTTAAAATTACACGATGGGAGATTATAATTATTTTAAAAATACATTATATACTGTATGAGGGAAGAAAAACATAACTTGGGTCCTTTAGATTAAGGATGCCAGATTGTAGAAATGCTTTTGATCACTTACAGATTTTTGGTTTTCACTGTATGACTTTATACTTGTTCATATAATTAATCCAGTTTTGAATTGCCTCTTGTTTCTCTGATTAAGGGTGAAAGAAATAGTTTTATAAAGGAGTGAGGATTACAGAAAGAGTTAGGAGCAGTGTCGGGGTCCTTGGATGACCTGTAGATACAGCAGTTACCAGTAGTCACTAGGGTGCTTATAGTGGCTAATGGCAGATGCAGAAGAGGCAACTTTATGAACAATTACAATTACCATAAATTTGCATCCAGAACATTGACAAAACTTCCTGAAGAAAGGCTTTGTACACTCACTGACATCCCTGGAGGCATTGTAAAAACTTTAGTAGGGAAAGTAAAAAAGTCAGTGGTGTCTTTATTTAGTCCAGTGGCATGCAACCTGGCACAGGTGAATTTCAGTTTAACATCTGACTCATCTTCCCTGTCACAGCATTGGAAATGTCATCAGGACACAAACCTGTGTATTACACAGTCCATCAGCAACCAAATACTTCAGAAGTTTCAAAGACCTCCTGTTTAAGGCAGGTGCTATATAATTTTCCTTCAGTCCTTCTCCTAAACCCTAATAGTAGGAAGTGATTGAGGCCTGAAAGACCAAAGAATTACCTGCTGTGGCTGTGTGATCATCCTTTTATCCAAACACGTTTTGACATAACTCTGGTGAGCCTATGCTCTGTTTGTTGGGTTTTAATGCCACCTTCCCCCTTCTGGAGAATGGACCCTGAAATGCATCTGGCTACATTTTTAAGAGGTATTTATGCTGCAAAAATGTATAGCCTTGTGTTTCCTTACGGGAAGAGATGATCTCTTGCTGTAGGGCAGAGTGAGCACCACTCATCATGCTGGCAAATCTTACTGGGTGTTCTCCCACAGAAACTGAGAGAATATTTGAGGAATCAAAGCTTCAAAGAGTCAACCTAATCTGTACACAGTTGTCTGGCACTGACCGTGGGTGTACATTGGGAAGCTGAGTTAGGGTGTGTAGGCTTTCAGTATAAGGCCTTGGTATGTTGTTGAAATATAAATGGTAAAAATAAAGCAGAAAAGGACAGAGATTTTCCCAGGTAAGTACGGGTTTGGTATTGAGTCTCCATTGACAGTAATGGGCTTTGATGGTTTCAAGAGGCCTTGGATCAGCTCCTGTATATACAGTCCTAAAGAGCCTTTTGAGTCCTAATTTACAGTCATATTCCCAGGCAAAGCAACAGTTTGGTCTCTTGATTTTATTTGACACACATCTGTAAATGGTTATCTGAAAGACCTGCTTCCAACCGCATGAAAACCTTACATGGCATATTCTAGAGTTCTCAATACTTTCCTAAATGCATTAAAGAGCAGATATTTCATTGGAGAATATTAGTGCCATTAGCAGCAGATTTTTTTTTCCACTCTGTGGGAATTTAATAACCTTCAAATGCATAGGCTTCCAGAAATGTCAAAACATGGGCAAAGGGAAAAGGACACTGTATCTATTCAATCAGAGATTCAGGCTACCACAGGAAATGTGAGTTTGTCCCTTGGACTGAACAAAAAGTTGATGGGTTTAGTAAAACACACACCATTCATGTGAATCATTTGTATACTGTGTGCTTTCACAGAACATTACCCATTTAATTGCTGTGCAGGGTTTATTAGGACATAAGGCAGTAACGTGCATGGTATCCTGTTTTGTTGGTGTGTTTGTTTTGTTAGGCATTGTTCATAAACTAACCAAATCTGTTAAAGCGCAACCTAGAAATACTTGATAATTTTTCAATGGAATTTTTATATGTAAATTCTCAAAGCAATACTGTCACTGCATGTTATCTAACAAAATAGCGTCTTCCTTCTATTAGAGATCTCAAGGTGCTGGAAGAACAATAAATTAGAAAAGCAATGCAAATGTTACACAATCCATGTCCCCTCCCTCTGCTTGTGGATGTATGTCTCCTGCTGTGTGTTCTTAGGAAAATCAATCACTACACTAAGGAGCAACAACAAAAAATCACTTTATAAGTGTCTTAGCAAAAAATATGGGCTCTAGAATTTTAAAACATGTGAAAGAAAATAGCCTGCCACCTGAATTATAAAAGATTCTTGTTTAGGGAAGAAAATCCAGTCTGTAAAATAGAATAACCTCTCATGCAAGAAATAAGGCATTTCCAGAATACACTATACTCAAGAAAACTGGAGTAGAAACGGTCAATGTGAAATTATAACAAGCTCTTGACCTTCCCTGGCCCTTTATGCATTTTCATGAAATGATGTAATTCATTATTTCCACTGATATCTGCAAAGCAGTGGACCAGTTTACTTTGTATTCATTTATTCAGTCCTGAGTAATCTGTGTTTAATAGAGTGCTGGAGCATGTCAGAATGAACAATTAAACCTGGTTGTTATAGAAGACAACTTGCCATTATTGCCACCATTAGTTGTATGTGTTTTATTTTTTTAATAAAGAAGGTGTTTTGCAAGTTCAGTATATGATCCCATATTAAAATTGTGCACTTTTTTACTTAGAATGGTTATATCTTTTGAACAATTGGGGTTATTGTACTTTGCATCAAGCTCTCAACTGACGATGGAGGCTGTAATTTTTTGTCAAACCTGTTCTGCAAGGATAAGAAGACTGTGAAGACAGAGCCAACCTCTTGGATAGGATTGCGATGGAGAGATCAGCTATCCCATCAGCAAGATACAAAGTTTTGGAAGAATATTTAGTATTTAGTATAAGCTTAGTGTAAGCTGCTGGAGTGAGTGCCCTGTCACATGAATGAAGGTGAATGTGTAAAGAAGAACCAGATCAGCAGAAGATCTATCATTATCTGGCATCTCCAGTAATCACCTACCATGTGCTGTCATTTCCATGCCCTGTAGATTATTAAGAACTAGTGATATTTCATTGCAAATCAGGCTGGATAGGTGGCAGGCAAGTAAAAAATGGTAAGATCAAAACATCTGAATCTTGAAGGCACCAAAAGCAGCGCTGTTTGCCAATAGTTTCCTTCGCTGGGATGTTCAGAAGTAAGGGGAATATATTTTGTATCACAAAGCAGGTGGCTGGAGGAAGTCCTAAGAGAGCCCTGTGATCCTGTGTCATCAGCTGTGCCTATATTTGCTCTCCTGTATTTACAATGCAGCCTTATTAATTAGCAGCAGGAGTGGTGTCTGGTGTTTATGTATTTATGCATCTAGCCAGCTATGAAATTTTTAAGATTGTAGGTTGAAATTCATTTTGCAATAATGAAGATTTTATCTTCAGTAACAAGGAACACCAACTCGATTCAATTCTGAGAGATGACACAGAAAGCAAACCCAAAAGTAGCAGAACAGATAAACATGAGTAGGCCAAACCTGTGAGCACTGTGAAATACGAAATTATGAGAAAGGAAGTAAAAAAGTGCAACGTTTAACATCTCATGCATAGAAAACAATAGGTTCCGTTCTTTTCCATTTGCTTCAGGAGAGCTACACAAACCAGCACTAGAGATATTACAAGGTACATCCTATATGCTTGAGCAGATGGGATCAAATCTTGTAGAGAATAAAAAGTGGTGAGCTAAAAGAGGTATCAGCCCTTCTGCAATGATTTCACCAGCCATTTCTCACTATGTCATTGTTGGTTCTTGTGATGTCCTTCACTCAGCAGAATTCTTGAGGACACAGTATATTCTCTCAGTGCAAAATACTGCTTTGTTGAATGATGGTAGTGTGCCAATTAGTACAGATTGTGTTTTACAGCTGACAAAATTGCCAGTATTTCTTTCCTAAGCTAAAGATTGTCCTTTCCTCCATCCTAACTGCACACTTGAGTCCCTAGCAACCTATAGTGATGTTGGGAGTTGTAAGCAGATTGCTCTCAAGGTAAGCAGCAACTCATTGTCCCTTATATTGTCCAGCAAAGACAAATTTACAATCAGCAGACTACACACTGCCAGCTGAAAGCAGGAGAGCTGTATGAAATGCTCATAGGATGTGTTGAGCATATTAGCACAGTTGTTAAGAGCAGGTGTTTTGTTAATTGTGGTATATCCAGAACTGCACACTGTGTTCAAAATGACCTTTAAATGGCCACCTCACACCAGTGAGATGAGAAGATGTAGTGCACTGAGCTGTGAAATGAAGCAAGGAGGCAAGATGACAGGGGCCCAAGACCTATTCACCTAGATTCATTGCCAGTGCTGTCAGAGAAGCCTTTTTTATTATCTTTGATTCTATCTTTCCTCATGTTTTTTTAATTATTATTTTGCCAAATGAGTTAAGTTGTCTTTAAGCAAGCTTGTAAAACAATTTGAACTGAATTGTAGGGAGTCCAAAAGATAGACGTTCTGTGGGTTGGAGATACGAAGCACTTTGCTCATTTCCTTGTTTTTTCAAAAGGTAAGCAATGCTACATTTGAAGCAAATATTTCTCTACACACACCTGTCACACCTAGAAGCACTTAGATTCTGGGTAGAAAGGACTTTAGACTGCCACCATAGGTAGATCACAAGATTTCAGGAACATGGTGTAACAGAGAGGATGCTGAGACAAGTGCTGGCAGGGTCTGTGGCTGATGGCACACATTGACTGTAAAAGTGACATTTAAGGAAGAATTAAACCAGAAGGGGCTGATGATGCACTCAGTGCCTATTGCAGCACAGGGCAGGGGCTGCTGGCTGCTTTGCTCTGCCTGGAGAGGTGCTTCACCAGCTGCCCCAGGATGCCCAAAAGCTTGGCCTGGGAGGGCAGGGGGCCCTTGCAGGCAGCAGCAGGGGAGCAGCTGCCCCAGGAGAGCCTCTGAGAAAGGCAAGCTGCTGAGCATCAAAAATCACAGGATAATTGAAGTTCAACTCATGAATTAAGTGATTTCAACATACAGACTTCCTGAAGAAACTGAGTTCACAAAGGAAGAAAGTATTTTCCTTTTTTTCTTTTTCAACACAGAATACTTTAATGTGTTTCTTTATAAATTGTGTCTTCAAACAAATTTTTCTTTTAAAGATAAATAAAATGGAGGCAAAAAAAA
This sequence comes from Monarcha castaneiventris obscurior, assembly GCA_026261815.1. Classification (NCBI taxonomy): domain Eukaryota; kingdom Metazoa; phylum Chordata; class Aves; order Passeriformes; family Monarchidae; genus Monarcha; species Monarcha castaneiventris. Next base: position 9,791,398 of record JAMPIT010000467.1, read on the forward strand.
AATAGGCTGGAACTGAATATTTATTCAGTCCCCAATTTCTCCCCATTTGTTTACTTTGTTGGCTGACAAACAAAAAAATCCATTTTTCACGCAGCTCTAGTACAATATTAATCATCATGAGTACAAACAGCAGAGTCTAAGCCCATGTCTATTCATACTGTGTTGTGCTGCTTCATGCATCTGCATACTGAATAGTCACTACTCTGGAAGTAAGGAAAAGAAGGCTGTGTGTAATTGAACGTGAGAATGAGGCTGGCAGTTTCAGGTCAGTCTGCTGCTCTTGGGATCTCAGACATTAACATTGTTATTTTGGCCTAAAGAGATAATAACTGCAATTCTCTTTTAAATTCATAAACCATACTCCATTTTTTTTTCTCTTTTTTTTTTTTTTCCTCACAGGCTTTCAAGCAGAACTTCCTGTGGCTGAGGGCTCACTGCAGGGTAAAGGAAGAGATACAGGTTGTAACAAGGCAGCACACTTTGATGGGCAGGCACAGAGAGGTTTTACAGTTCAGAGGGTTCCTGGAAGAGTGGAAAGCAAGGAGAAAGGTGTAGTGCGCCTTCCCTGCTAGGTTTCATCTGAATATCAGGAAGGTTTTTCTCTACAGTGCTGAACAGGGGCATCTTCAGAAAAAAAAAAAAAAAAAAAGGAAAGGATTTAATTTTTGAGCTGCAAGTTCTGCGTTTCAACAACACAGGCCACTCTATCCTTAACCACTTATTTTTAAGCTAACAAGATGAAAGCATTCAAGTTTCCTTCTGTCATGTTTACACGTCAGATTTAGTAACTTTAGTAACTTTAATTACTAGTTACCTGTGGTTTGTTGCTTCTTCCCAGAAATCCCAAGATGGGTAAAGGTCAGGGCAGAAAAATCTGTAGCCAAAGAAATGGCTCAACTCACCACCCCATTTCTGCTGGCCATCTCAGAATTTGGGATAACTTTCATTACTGAAAGCAAAATTTAGGAGCCAGACTGTAAAGATCAAAATAACGTGTCCTGAATCACTTTCAGCTATAGGAAGCTTTCTTCAAAGTTGTATCTTCAGCAATGCAAGAAGAGTGGAATCTTTCATACAGGTGTTTGTTCAGATCCTCTGGCATTCAGACCATTAAAATACCAAATAGTAAGAGAAATAGAAGGGCTTCTTAAGGCATGTTCTATCCAGTGCTTTGGTAAGATATGTGTTTGTGTTCATTGGCAGGGATAGATAAATTGATGTATAAGTAGAAGTCTGTCAGAAACACGGATGAGATCCACACAAAAAAAACGGGTGACACAGAAAACATAAGGCTATATAGAAAGTTGTCACCTGTTCTGTAGTACTGCCAGTCTTTGCACTTCTTACAAGTAGCTAATCCAGAGAAAATTGGTCCACAATGAAAGAAGCTTAAGCTTAAGTCCTGCCTAGATCATATGTCTGAATAAAACATGCTTGCAAAACATCAAAGAAATTCTGCTCCTTTCTGGATGAATGCATACTTTTTGTTGACTATAAATGGTCTTAGGTAAGTAGCAAATTTATGACAAACTTTCTCAAACTCTGCAGATATATTCACAGTGTTCTGATAATATGCAGCTGAAATCAAGAAGTTCAAGAGTTAAAGAAAAGTAGTCTGTATCATGGTTGAAAGCCTACCTTTAAATCTGCAGGGAAAATGAAGTAATAATAAACCAGGTATTTTGCTGCATGAAGAAAAAAATTAATTGAATCTACTGTAAAGGACAAAACACAGTTACTCTAGAAGCTTGAGGACCTGAAACAATAGTACCTCTATTTTAAAGGGCAAAATAAAGGTGTTAGTTAGTTACTGTAATGCTTCAGAGCTGCATTAGTGTAGCTGTTTATAGTTAGGGATATGTCTGATATGTAGCTATTATGTGGAGACTAATGCTAAGAATAGATTAATACTAAGAGCAGTGGCTGTTTCAAAAGCTTTCTGCTACCTAGGTGTTAAACATTTCTGCTTATGCTATTTCTTTCTCATCTAATAATCCAGAGGATCTGAGGCTCTGCCTTGGGCAATGAAATATGCATAAGGTCCACCAGCTGACAAGGAGTCTCAAGAGGCATAGTGCCTAACACTGTGGTTTGTTGATACAGTAAATTCAGTTTTCAATTTCCTAAGGTAGCTGCAAAAACACAACAGCTATGTGAACTGATATCTGTCACACTGATAGTTCAAGTTTGTTTAAAAGTACTCATACGGATGAACCTGTTGCATCAGATTTCACACTGCATCAGATTCCACCTGCCTGCAGCAGTCTGACTTTAATTGCTAGAGCAGCAGCATAATCCCAAAGGCAGTTACTCTGGCTAAGGAACCAGTTTCACTTTACAGCAAACTCATAGTACCAAGAGGCTGTTAAAAGAATAATTCTGCTCCTCCATCTCCTGTCAGCAGCTCACTCCCACTGCCAGGTATGACATCAGTGTAGGACCACTATTTCCACCACAAAGAGGGGTGGCAGGGGATGCACAGGACTGGGGGGCACAACCATAAAGCATATTCTGTCAAAAGCCTGTGGTAGCATCAGTGGAACAGTGATATGTAACCACACCCTAAATTCAGCAGAAGGGCAGCAACACATGTATGTTTGAGTCACATTTAAAATATTGTGTTGGTGAACCCAGGGCATTCAGAACATGCAGAACAGCAAATGCACCTCAGTGAATCACAATTCCTCCAGTGCCCCCTTGCTTACTGCTAGCGAGGAGTCATTGTCAGTGCCTTGTCTGGCAAGGAATTACTGCCACGACTCTGCTTTCTTCATTTCACTGGCAACAGTGACATTCAAGACAAACTTCTGCTGGGGAAAGAGTAAGAGAGCACCACTGTGCAAGTCAGAATCTGCTTAAGCACCCACCTAAGCTGCTTTGAAAGACTTTATTAAAAATGTAAACTTTTTACCTCCCTAGTGGGAGGTATGTGTTAAAGCACAGCCCAGACTTTTCTTCTTTCACAATTACAATAACTCCTCTTTAGCACCAAATTGCTCAAGCCTCTTAAATTCCTTCTCTTGGAGGAATTTATTAGTTTCTGAAGTCATGCCATTTTTTCACAAATATCATCACTGTCTCTTGAACAGAGCTGCCAAGAGACAGAAATAAATAAATAGACCAGACTTCCTCCAGGTTTTCCCCCTCACTTGTTTTTCCCTACCTCTCTTGACATTTATAAAATGTTATATAACTTTCTACCAGGAAAAGCATAAAATACATTTACAGTATAGTTGTTTTGTTGATTACAAAAACATTGTTGCAGTCTCAATAAAGCAATAAGCTTGTAAATCCTCTCTGTTACACTTGCTGTTCATTAAATTTAGTGGAGTGATAGGTACTACTCCGCAAAATACAGTATTTTTGTGGAAAGATGCAGCACATACTGTTCCCAAGCCTGTTTCTTATGGCAAGTCAGTCAGTTGTCACACTAAATCTTAAGTGCAGATGGATGAGGATTATTGGAAATACAATAATGGTCACAGAGGTGCTGGGTCACAGAGTCTTTTATTTTTCAATAAGGGCACTTGTTAGACAGTATCAGATACAGTCCCTGCACCAGTGATTATTTTGGCCAGCATGCAAGCTCTGTGCTCCTTTACATGCATGTGAAGATCCAAGCATCCCACTTAAGGTTTACCAGCTGCCCAGTGATCTTAGTGCCTGCTGCTGTTGATGTGACATCAGCAGTGTGCCTGTATCCTTTGCACTGGACATTATTCACTGCTGTTCGCTACCAGCAAAAGTTGTTTCTGCAAGGAAGATTTCCATGCACATTCCCCTGAGCCACTCACTTTGTGTTTGATATTCATAGTGAGTGCTTGGCTGCATTAGACAGACTGTATTTGACTTGTCATTGGAAAATGGACCATTCTAAATTACAAAGAAGAGAAATAATACAAGATGAACTGTGATAAAGCAAGAAAGGAATCAAGGGTGTTTGTACTTCTGTGCAGGTATGCACACAAAGAATTGGACATTAGTACTGAGAACATGCTGCCCATGCAAATTGCCTACTTGACTCCTGTCAAGGACTAAGGAGTTAAACTGGAGAGCTGAACATTTATCTCTTTAAGGTTTTGAATGAAAGGGCAGAATTTGATTTCAAGACATAGGAATTTAGTTCATTTAATTCTTCCAAAGGAAGTAGAGTTTGGCAGGGAAGGATGCTGTGCTAGACCTTGTTCTGAAACTCCTGTCTGAAAGCTTGTGGTTGTACAGTGGGAATATAGATTTGGCTTTGCTTTACTTGGCCACCTGGTCAAAATTCTTTTCCAAAGGCTACGTCAGAAGCCTGTGCAAAGCATATGACTATTTTGAGCACAGATTTGAGGTAAAACTGACTACCCTGTTTATGGGGTCCTACAGGCTTCTTTGCAGACAATATGTTGGCAGCTGCCTGCAAATGGCAATATGTCACCATTAGAACCAGGGAGTACTGTGTCCCACTGGTGTACACGGAAATTCTGGAGCATTTTCTTCATCGTGCAATATTTGTCCATGGGCAACATCTACAGGAAGAATATGAGCTGTTTCAAGTGACAGTGTAGGCAGGAGGTATGTAAAACCTCTATAAATCAGCAAGGGTCTTTGTGAAACTGCAGAAACAAGCAGGAGCTTTAGTCACCTATGTTGCAATGCCTGGGCATGTTCTCTATCTTCAGTTTCTCTTATTTTCTTGGTTTCACAGAGATCTCAAGTATTTTTTTCTGTTTCTTGTATTAATGCATCAGTTTTATATTTCATTTGGTATCACAGTGGTGACTCTTAAAGAAAATACAAGCAATAAAGCTTAAATAAAAGAACAAAAATGCATCACTTAGAAAGACGGATAGTGTACTCTAAGGTTTCAAGCGTTCAAGGCAGGTACAATTTTAAAGTAATTACATTTTTAAAACCCTACAAGAAATCCTTGTTCTACTCCCCCAAATTAATATTCTGTAAAGTTGCCTCCTTAGTGAAATTTCAAAATCACCAAATGCATTTCTATTTAAGGGAACATGCTTTCAATCTGTGTCTGAGGAAGAGAGCACTGGGAGGGTATCATTCAAATAAATAGGATGAGCCAAATACTGAGATTAGTGAAGTGGCATTGTTAATTGTCAAGATGATGCTGAATAGACAGAGGCACTTAATTGTTGTGTTTGTGCTCCATTGCATCATTGTCTCTTTGTGTTGTTTTTAATTTGTTTTCTACTGTAACTCATGAAACTTACATTACTGCCATTAAGGTGAATTTTTTGGAGCTGCATCTGCTCATTGGTTTGCCGATTCCCTCTCTTGAAATTAGATTGATGTAGTGTTATATATTCATTCCAATCTAATGACTTTTCCAGAGCCCCAGAGTAAAGAAAATGGGTTTCATTAATTTCCCTAATAGCATCACTGAAAGACACATAATGTGTGAAGTTAAAACTTCTTTTGTTTTTAATCTCTTAATGATCTCTTTTCCTTTTGTTCAGACTATCCTTAGTTTTACAGAAATAGAGAGGAATGAAAATGTCTCTTGGTGGATTTGTCAGGGAAGCGAGACTTCAACCATTTTGGTGGAAATGTTTCATGGCATTTTTATGTTCTCTACTGATGTTTATTCCGCTATTCAGTCCATTTATTGCTCCATAAATTGCAATGTGTATGGTTTCTTCTATTTTTTTCGCATCCCAAGGAAAATGAAGACCAAGTTGCTCAGCTGTATCCTGTTTAGCATCCTGAATTTGTGACTTGTCTCTGAATAAAAGTCTAGAATTACTCCTACAATAACAGGAATCATTCTCATTGTAGGGAATACAGGATCTTCACGTTTCTTTTCACCTGACCTAACTTCACAGTTGGTGAACCCAATTATTTGATACAGAAAGTTTTTACTAAATGTTCTCTTTCTGAAAAGGAATTCCATTATTGCAGTTATGCTCTGACTTGAGCAGCATTAAAAGGGATAAATATCTGTAGAATAGACTGCCTGAACCTAGAGCCTGAACCAGCACCAGAAATTAGGTGTCTTCATGGCTTAGTTGCGGGACGAGGAATGAAAAATCTTTGGTTTGAGATGGCCCTAAACTTAATTCATCACAGGAGTTCATTCAGTTTAAAGGTGAGGTTAACAATTAATTACAGATTTCATCAGTGTCAGGGCCAATAGTCTATGATCATTTCATGTGCCTTTTTTTGTACTGGCTTAGATTCACATTTTGGACAACGAATGAAAACCAGGTGATACATCACTGTCCAGTGTTGTAAATGTTCCCTGTGCTTATTTGCATCACCTTTGGGTTTTCATTGCAGAAAAAGAGGAACCTTCCATCATCTCTTGCAATGTAACTGTAAAGGTTTATTGGGTTCCACTTTATGTATATAATCTCATGGTTTAGCTACATCATGCTGCAGAGTGAGATACAGCAATGTCCAAACTGTCTCAAATCAACATATTTGGAACCGCTGAAAAACTACCCCTACTCAAATACTAGACATCTAGACTCTGCTATGGCCTACTACTGATGCAGGTTGAATATGAATTAATATTTATTGACTCAGGAGCATTATGGTGCCACACAGAGCCTAGCCAGGATTCAAGGCAAATGCAAGTGGTTGGGATAGTGCCAGCACTGCAGAGACTGATAATCCTGAGCATTGTGTACAAAGGAGTAGAGTTTTCTCTCTGTGATATTATCCTTAAGGACAATAGACATGAAAAAGCCCTTTGCCCCTTTATTTAAGCCTGGACTGAAGAAAAGAAACGCAGCTTAGTCAGGAGATGCAATGGGCATTTCATGTACACAGTTCTACTCCCAATACTTCGTAAGCAGCTCTGTGCCTGACCATCATCAGTCTGTGCTAAAGGGAAGAATGGAGTTCAAGCTTTGTCATTAAACACTGTTGTTGTGAGACGGGCACCCACCTAATAAGTATATCCTCTGCTCAGCAAAAAGGCAGTCGAGAATGAACAGTGAGCCATCAGTGTTTGTGCATTACACGTAGAATTTTCTGATGGGGAGAGGGAAAAGTGAGTAGTAATTCACCTCTTAACAGATATTCCTGAGTCTTGGTTTTGGCTCATATTTTTTGCAAAACTATCTGAAAAGTTTCTCACTCATTAGTTCAGCATGATTCAGTGTATTTGTCCAACTTATCTAATTTCCTAAAAAAGGATTTTCTCATGATATTCTACTAATTTGCAAGTTGCAAAACTTTTTATGCCACTTAGACAATACTTTTCAGTGAAAATTCACTGGTTTGTGGGAGTCATAAGCACCATTGACCTACTTTTCCTGTTATTTACTAGTCAAATTATGTACTACAGAAGCTTCCTTGACATGCTCCCTGGTCAGCTCCTGCATGTTCCAAATTTGATGGAAGAGTCAGCTCATTAGTGCACTGTCTGTGTTTGTGTAGGAAAAATATCATCCTATTTTAGCATGATGTGTCTGACATTTACTTTCAAATGGTATAATACAACAAGAAAAACTAATCTTGGACTTACTCTGCTCACCAAGTATAGTGGAAAACTGTAATTATACCATCCTGAATCTATCTCTATTGTGCATTTTCTTAGAAGTCCCTCAAGTCTACATTACAGACTAATTAATATTTCAGTTATGACCTAAAGGAACTGAAGTTTGGGAAAAATTCTCAACATAAAGACAAGCAGAAATTCAATTCAGAATAGTTTGGTTTATACATATGAATTACCATGGAAACTCGACTCCGGCCAGTAAATCTCACTGTATGAGGTCATGCATTCCTTCAGTTTACCAGGTAATGTCATATGGTGATTTGTGATGATCCAGACAACATTCAGCTGATGTTATGAAGTTCTCCATGTATTTCTCTGTGACAGCTTTGACCATTTTCCATACTGCCATATGACTTTGTGTGTTCAAACACTTTATAGCTATTGATTCCTATATCCATGGGAGTAAATGTCATAACATCCACTTTGAGAAGATCCCAAAAGTAGGAACCATTCACAAGAACAAAGATGCATTCAATGGGATATGAAGAAACTGGTCTTTGAGAAACAATTTTGGAGCAGGGCCAGAATGTCCCTGCTTAGCAGTAGTGCAACATCCTACACCTTCACTAGTCTTAGTCTGTCTCTAACTACCTTATGAAGGTGAGAAGTATAATGTGTTAGTAGCTATTATATCTTCACACAAATGTGTGGCCAAAAATACAACATGCCCAATATTTTTCATGAGAAATTCAAATAAGTCCTGTTTTGTATATGTATAGGTTTTATGTCTCTGTCCTTATTCATGTTTCTGTAAATCTTTTGCTCTATTTAACCATGAAGCAGATAAACAGATTTTTCTGCTTTTCGTTGCTCTGTGCCTTTACGGATCATATCTTCTTCATCTTGCCACTGTCTGACTTGTAAGGACACTTCAAAGTGGCATAATTACCCAAGGTTCTTCACCAAAGTTCCTCACCAAAGTCCAAGCCTTCTTAAAAAAAATTTAAAAGAGCAAAAGTAAAACCAGCACTTTTTTTTCTTCTAGGCTTTTTTTGGGGTTTTTTGGGTTTTTTTTTAAACTTGAGACACACTTGAAAATGTGTAATAGTATTTGTTTACAATCCTGTATCATCTCAGAGATGGAGGAATAAAATTCTACAGTTAACATTTTTTCTATGCTTTAGCTTTATTTACCACATTTGTAGGTTAATATATATCTATCACATGAAGATGTACCATATTCCTATGTTTTGGCTACTGAATTAAACAATCACTAGGGTGTTTATGAAGCCTTTCATTTCCAGCAGCACAAGATGTCTCAGAACTGCAACATTCAGTCAGTAGTTTGAGTACGGATTTGGAGCATTCTCAGGGATGAGCTATTTGCTCTTGGATGTCCAGTTTGTGTCTTCCATCTTCAAAACAAGATGGAAGAACTCTTTTCCCTCCATACTTGAACACTTCCCTCACCCACCAAGATTTTGGATCGGCCTCATTAGAACTAGAAGTGATTAAAATTACTGAGAGGAACAGGGGAGCATTGTCTTCATACAAACTAATTTTTAACAGGAATATTTAAAGTTATTCTGAAAGCGCATCATCAAGGGTAAGGATGTGGATATAGCTGTACTTTTGTCTTCTCTAATCTTTCCAAATAAGCTGATCTCAAAAGATGCCTTCGTCTTCATTCCTTGCCTGCGTGAGGGTGGAACTTATGAGGGCAACTTTGGCCCTAGAGCAGAGTGGTATTTTACTCTGCGTTTTTGACTTCTGAGTTTCTTTCCTTTTCCTTTTGTCAGGAATAAGTGTCTTAGGATGAAAGCATTTTAAGAATGGTAATAAAGCATTAGAGGGCATTATTTAAAATTGCAATCATATTCAATTTCACAGGAATGTATTCTTTATTGGAAGCTCAGTTTGATAACTTTCCTCTTAAGTTGCAAAGTAAGAAATAAGGTGGTTCTCATTTGTTTGTCTCTCTCAGCTATTGGTGAAAGCCAAGGAATACACAGGTTTTTCACTCTAAGTGTATTGGGCTACAGTTCAAATGGCTTCAATGGAGGCTACAGTTATCAAAGAATAAGTACTTTACTTGGGGGTTTCATTTTTTGCTGCTGGCAAAGGGCAGCTGCCAGCAAAGGGAAACACCTTTACAATCAGACATATCTGTATTTGCACTACTACTGGGCCCACCTCTGCTGTAAAAGAGAAAGAAAAAATTGCCATGGACATCAGCTCACTGCTAATCTTTGTAACTGATCCCATTGACTGATAGTGCTACAAAAATACTGATATGGGCTGCAGGTTTAACGTCTCTAGAAAGGACTCCTTGCAGATATGTGTCAGGTTTATCAATCCTAATTTAGATAGTAGCTAAACCATCTCTACTTGATTTGTGTAGACACAGAAGAATAAAAATCAGTTAACAGGTAGTTTACTCACATCCCATTTCTCAGCTGCATTGGCTGAATCAAGTAACTGCAACCTTATAAGCAAGAAGAGACTTAATTTCTTTTATGAACCCCGATTCATATGCACTGCATTTTAATCTAAGCCCTACAATCTTTGAGCCCACAAGGAGATTATTAAAATTAATAAAATTCATTGGATTATAAAAAGGAGATAGAAAAGTTAAATGATCTGAAGTACATTTTATATAAGATTTTTATTTTCCAATAAGCCTTCAGAAAACGAGGCTGTCTGTTAGAGGAAGGAATATATTACTGCAGTGCAGGAGGTTTCAATAACCTCAGTCATTCACAAAAGATTATTGAGACATTTATGACTGAGGGAAAACATTGGCCCATCAAAATAAACTGAGATCTGTTTTCCAAGATGCTAGTCCAACCACTTGAGGAGTCAGAAAACTTGCTTGGGAAGTGCTTTAGGAAGGTATCAATGGCTCTTGGTGTAGTGCAGTTGTATGAGCTGGACCGGGTACGAATCACTGTGTATATCATCTCTGCTTCCTGTGCTGCATTTCTGTTCCTCTTCTCCAAAAATCCCATCAGAACTTTGGCCTTTGGCACCCCCATCCTTTACTTTGATATAAAAGACATAACTCAAAGTTCACCTCTTAAGCCTACATGAATCAGTTTTTTAGCATTGTTTGGTTTCAATTCAGAGCGGGATATATGCATTTCAGTCCTTGTGTGATAGATTTTCTGATTATTTTTTCCATTATTCTGTCACTGCCTAATGTAATATAATTGTTGCTCTTCAGATCACAGTCAGTGTTTCATCTCCCAGTCATTAATGTTTCTAGCTTATGCACCCTGAGCACAAGCTAGAAGCCATTTCCTTCTTTTTTTATTCCAATGCTCGTGGGATTTTTACCTGGACTCTATTATGAATCCATTGTAGATGGCAGCACCCCAAGTGCAGCTTTGATTCACAGTGTTTAATTGCTGCAGGAAGGACAGAAGTTGAGCCAGTTCCCCTTGGCAAAATCCCAACAGCCCATCTCATAGCACCTGGAGTTGCAGGGACACTGGGAAGCTCTATGATCAAATTGATGGGGCCAAGAAGAGTTGAACATCCGAAGGACCTCCATCTGCGCCCCTAAAGGTCATTCCTAGTAAAAGAAACCTGAGATATGGATAGAAATACACCCCAGACATAAGGAAAAAGTTCTTCACTGAGAGGGTTGTCAAGCATTGGAACAGGCTGCACAGGGAAGTGGTTGTGTCACTATCCCTAGAGGTATTTGAAAGATGTGTAGCTGTCACATTTAGGGACGTGGTTTAGTGGTGGACTTGACAGTGCTGGTTAACAGTTGGACTCAATCACCTTAAAGGTCTTTTCCAGCCTAAGCAATTATATGATTCTATGCTTTTGCCATATTCATGAGTTGCAGTCTCTCAAAGAAGTTCCTATTTTTGGCTGAAATTTTATTTTTAAGAGTTAACTGCGCAAGAAAAGCTGTGGTGGATTAACATGATGGACTTCAGCCAATTCATCTCTTGTTGTAGTTGATTGGCTTAGTTTACAGAGGGCCACAGGCTAAATCATTTTAAGGGAAATTTAAACTTGGTCAAATGCACTTAATGGTAGATTTTGCCTTGCTTTAACGTGAGTCATCCAAGCTTGAGTCATTTATGCAACACTTGTCTATAGACGAGGTCATGAACTCTACAAAGACATGATATTAGAAAGGTGAATGTCACTCCCTCTGATTGTTTGAGGGCTCAATCAATACACAGGATATGCTTTAAGATCTTGTTTGTTTTGCCAAGAATATCCAGAGAACATCATGTATTTTACCAGAGGAGAAAAGAGGGAAAGTCTCAAAATTTAGCATTTGAAAAGCAGCCAGTCTGTATGTTAGCTAACTGTTAACAAAGATTAACCTGCTCTGTTAAATGTCAGTGCAAAGTATCTCAGTGGGTTTTGGCAGCACAAAGGTGTGCTGCTGAGACAATATATACATTCCACTGTGAAATGGACAATGCAAATTAAAAATCTGAACCTACTTCTGTAGAAATTAATGGAAATTTAGTCACTGATTTCAAAGGGAGCAGGGTCAGAAATCCAATTTCTTGCCATGTTGCCTCTACTTTCATTAGTGGCAGAAGGCGTAGGAGGGGTGCAGAGAGATGACATTTTATTCAGATCTTAAAAACTTTGCTTTTCTGCAAATACTCTCCCTTAAATTTTTAAAAATTTATTTACATCTGAAATATTCCTCAAAATGAGCAGCACTTGTAGGGTATATGATAGTTACCTTTCTAGATGGACACTGAATTAGCCTGCTTCCAATATTTTTTTATTCCTCTGCTGCTTTTTAAAGAGCTTTTTATAATCAGTGACTGCTAGAAGAGAAATGTAGAACAGAACATCATATGCTCAGTCTGTTTACTTAAACATCAGATGGTCACTTGTTACAGAGAACTGATGGACACCTTGTCTCTGTCTTTATTCAAATATTAGAGTATGGGAACACTGATAAAAAAGGAAGCTTTGACAAAAGACAGTATTTTATTTTTCTTATAAATGTTAACTTACATCAAGACTAAATAGAAAAAAAGGGAAAGAAAAAAAAAGAAGAAGAAGATCAGATGAATGTTTTGGTTAGATTAGGAAGAGCAGTTCATAATTAATTTAACATCTCTTTACAGTCACCTGTAGTGAGAAAGGTAGGCATCTGATTTGTAGACTACAGGGCCACCTGAGGTTACCAGTGGGGTTCTAAGTTTTACAACATAGCCAAGAAAATGTCTATAAGCCTGTATCTTGGGCTTGCAGAATGACACTTGACAATTCACTCTTACGTGGTACTGTTTTAGAGAGCATGTGTTTCCTGGCTTAATCACTTGGCTTTGTCTCAGCTATTAGACTTAAGAAAGGATTGTAACAGTGAACCAAATCCAAGTATGTGCCTCCTCTGGCACTTGTCTGTTTAAAAAGCACTTCTCCATTCCACTCTTGAACAATCAAAACCCCTTTTTGGGAAAATGTACGCTCAATATCTTGTCCTTTTTTGTCTCAGTAAGATTTTTCCCACAGAAGAGCCATCACAGTCCTACCCTCTTACAAGACCTGGTCAAAAATGTCACAGTTACAAAGAAGAAAAAACAATCTTATCAGAAAAATTAGAGCCTGTAATTTTACTCACAGTAGTTTTTACAGCAGAGATTCAGTTAAAAACAAAGGATACAGCCTATTTGGAAAAAATATTCTAAATGTTACTTCATCTTTCTACACATTAGACTGTTCTTTCTCTTCATCTTTGAGGAATTTATAATGCTAAATGTTGGAACTCTCTGGAGCACGGAACTGGATTTCACCTTTATGTCTGGCATAATCTAACATAAAAGACTGTCCAGAGAAAATGTCAGCTTGGAGTTTCTAATGAGGGAATGATATATTAAATACTGACACAGCACCAGTTACAGGAAAGAGAAATTACATGCAAACAGTTACTAAAACCAGCACTTTTCAACAGGTTCAAAAATATCCTGTAAAGTGTGACGCACTTGGGTGCTTGCTGGAATAGCATCTCATGTTTCATGATGCGCTGGAAAGCACAGCCACCTGGTTTTGGAGCTCTTTATGGAAGAAAGGATTGATGCTTTTGATGAAAATTCTCCCTTCTGGGACTTCAACCTGTGGTGTGTGATTAAAAATAATTCACCTAAGAGTTCCACACAGATAAAGGAAAACTTGGAAGATAATGTTAACTGCCTTTGGCACAGACCTAGGCTGCTTTCCCCCAAACACAGACCTTTAATGACAACTGTTCTACTTCATCAAACACATTCTCTTTTTCCCAGTGAAGGAACTTCTGTCATTCCCTTGGGCTGATGCAGACTGAAGGCATTTGCCCTTCATGCTGCACTCATGAGGTCTAGAGACCCACAGCAGTGCCTAAGCTGTAGTAAAATCTGTGCAGAAAACTTGTCTCAACAAAATAGATTTCTGCTGAAATACACTTTCAAAGCCAAAAAGTTTTATGGAGAGAGGAGTTCTAATAGAGCTTTTGAGGGGAGGAAACAAAAAATCACCTAAATTTAAAATCTGCCCACCCACTTCCAAATTAAAATGGAGTCTTTAACCTGATATCCTTTGGGGAATACACTGAAGGGTGGGCAAAGAGCAGCAAAAAAAAAAAATTTAGAAACATCAAAGTTGTCATGAAATTGAATTTTTTTTCTCTAGCTATTCCAATTCTTTCTGTAGCATTGATTTCATCTTGGCCTCACTTTTTCTGGGCCTATTTACGTGGGCCTGGAGTTAACGATATTGACCTCTAACGTATTTAAGAGATCACAAGAGACCAGCTACAGTCCTGGCAGGTTCTTCTTAATCCACTCTTTCAACTTTTTGAATTTACGGTCACAAAAAAAAGTAAAAATAATTAGTTACCTTTTCAGGGTGTTTTCCTAAGTAGTAGACTGCAGAGCCACAGGGCTGCATATTATAAGGTCTGAGCAAGTTCTGTAGAATAATAACCATGGGGGAAAGCTGTCATTTTTCCCCAAAAATTACTCTGTGAATGAGATCTTTTCTGATTATTTTCCAGATGAAGACCAAGGAAGAAATCAAAATAACAAGGGTAACACAGAGTGTTTGGAGACAATGGCATATCATAGTTAAAAAATAAACGAAAATTGAAAAAGAAACCTTTTGAAAATAATTTTTTTTACTTGCCCTCAAAAAATTTTGTTTATCTTTGGCATCCTGAGTTTGCAACTACAATTAAGATTAACCAGTGTTTTAAAGAATGTAAAATCACTACTGGAATAGAAAATTCTGTGGCCAAACAGGTGAGTGAATGACTCTGTTACATCTATATGAACCACTGGCCTCTACACCCCTGCTCCGTCCCAGTGTTTGAATCTTCATAAGCGGGGAAAAAAAATATATAACTTTGCTGGTTTTCCTCCTCTCTGTTAAAGCTGGAGTAAGTTTTTTCATCACCGATTAGATTATTTCTTGCCTTAATGACTTTTCAAGTTTAGATGATGTCCTATGAAAAATCAGTTTTGCATTCTCAAGTTCATAAAGTCCTGGATGTCTCTGTAATGTCTTTCATTTCCACTTTTAGAGACCATGGCTGAGCGCCCTATTGCATAGCACAGGTAATATTCTTATCAGTTAACATGCCTGTCAATCAAATCCTTGTTTCATTACTTTGGTTTTGTCCTTTTGGCAGGAGACATTCATCTTCCTTACAATCAAATTTTGTGGTGCCAAAGGTTATGTTTTCTTCTCTTGGTCTTCATGGTCCTCCTTATGCAAAAGTCCCTATCAAGTAAGGCCCATGGAGTAAGTGGCACATGTCACACAAACTTAGAATGGTACTTTTTGGTAAACGCAAGCTGCTTCACTGCTCACTGATGCTTAAAATCAAAGAATTGCACAGGATGATGGCTCTCCTCTATAGCTTTTCAATCTTATTCTGTATCACATTTCACAGTTGCAGATTGTGCCCTTGCTTTTCTTCCTTGGAAGGGAAAATCCCCTCATTTCTCTCAATATTGGAAAGCCTTTATTCAGCATGTGAATAGACCAATACAGAGAGAAGTTGATCCTTTAGATTTTGGAAGCACTATGTTATTTAGTGCAATCTGGTGCATCCTGAAGACGGCGTGAAATATCATTTCCAAATTGGAGACACCAATAATGCCTAGAGATCATTGATTTTTTTTCAGAAATAGAGAAATGCCCATCTCGTCTCTTCTGGTTAGTTTAGACATTTTGTTTCCTCTTCCTAAAAAAAAAGTAATATTCAGCTTTTTTCCTTACTTCATATGGGCTGACAAACAAGTTTCTGTTACCCGAAGCACGACTGGGATATTATTCCTCAATAAACCTGTTGTATAGCACCAGCTCCTGGATCCGTATAGACTACTGGATGCTTTGCAAGTGATGCACTTCCAGGAATTGAATCTCATCACAACAGGGCCTTTTCCCTGGCCCAAACCAACAACTTTAGCTCCCAACCACAGCGACTGGTGTTGCTGCACCACCACACGTGATGATAAGACAGCTACTCAGCACTCCTCAGTGTTATTGCCTTCCCACACAGCCCAACACAGCCCAGAAAAGGCACATGTTGAGGACAGCTGCTGCTTTTCTGCTCTCTTACTCCTCATCATGATATCGTAATGAGGATATCTGGTCACCGGAATACTGGTGGAAATGACCAGTTTCATATGGTAGCACTGTTTCTGTAATAATGCCAACCATAAGGACCACCTTAGATTGAGAGCAGAGATGCAAACATAAAAACATTCATAACTTTGTTATTCATCCTAGAAGCCACCAGTCCTTCAGTGAGTATTGGCAATGGCAAACTGTGAATCTTGTGGACTGTTTTTATTCTTCCACTGAAAGATACTCCCTTTCATATGTGTTGTTCTACCCTACCCTTCATTCTGTTTAACTGGTTTCTTGACTGTCTGAAGACTGTCAGGGGAAGCTCGGTGTATAACATCACTACAAGGTGTGCTCGGGAGCCAGGCTGCTGCACACACTGAAAAATCTGGTTCCCACGTCACTGTCCAAATTTACACCTTTTCTACCTGTCACGTTTCTCAGAGTACACCTGAGGTAGTCTTGCTGAGTCTTCAGGATCTGGATCATGGATAGACTCTGTATGATACAACAAAGGTTTTACATTTACTGCACAAAATGGAAACTCATTAACCAAGGAATAGGCTCATCACAGTCAATAATAAATACCTGTGACAAAGAAAAATTATATCTCTATCATACAAATAATGCAAATACAAAGATAATGGGAAAACTGCTTTTCCTCATCTACTATCTGATGGATTTCTTCTCTGCAGTATATATTACTCATTATTATATCAATTTCAATTCTTATAGCTTCACATCCCCTTAAGGGGGAAAGGGCATACAGAAAAATATGCTGAGGCTTCAGCCAAAAAATTCCTATACCGTGGTCCAGTCAAATCGACTGGAAAGGAATATGATTCCTGTGCCAGTGACCTTAGGCTATGCACTTCTGTCTTTTTTTTAAAGGTCTGCCTACCCAAGAAATGAGTAGAAAGATCCTTATTTAACTTTGCTCTCCTGATGAACATCACTGAATAGGAACTGTTCCTCACAATTAACTGAACAAATTGCACCAGAGAGAGACCACTGCCAGTTAGAATCCCACAGAATTCTTCTGTCTCCTTAGCAGAAATGAAGAGGTACCATAAAATGATGTCATCTCCACAGCAGAAGTAAAAGTGTGGAGTTTTTAAATTTCAAAAAGACTATTACAATTAAAGTCTGTGCATTCAGTACAGGGCAGTTTCTATCTGATCACAAAGAAATAATCAAAGTGGTCTTAACTTTTAATTTTCTTTCCCTTGCTCTTTTCTTGTTGGTTCAATCCCCAAGGGTTTTAGCATTTTATAACCATAAGCACTTGCACGTTCTGAAATAAAACTTCTATTTCACAGTGAAAATTATTCAAGACTAGAGCTCTAGGGTCTGTTTGCTGTTGACTGTCTGTAAGCAGAGCAGTATAAACACTCATGATTGGCTCTTTTTTATTTTCTCATTTAAATTGCAATCTCTCTTCACGTGCAGTTGCGAAGGGAAAAGCACACAGCACTTTGACAAAGCCATGTCTGGGAAGATGGTTTTATAAAACAGGACTAAACCTGTCAAAATCTAAACTTCTGTGTCAACTGATATCCCAGTTGATTAAAACAAAATATTTAAAAATTCATCCCCATATTTACTTTGTCCATCTCAAAATTATTCTTTCTCCTTCTTATCATTTTGAATTCAAGCATATTTTAAAACAATATTGTTTCAAAATAGAATATAAAGATATTTAATTTTTAAAATGTCAAAATTAATTTTTATTTAGGAACAAGAGTATTTAAATTAACTTTGACCCAGATATTTAGACATACTTCTTCATGATCTCAAAATAACTTTAGACAACTGAAACTTCATTTTTCTGCAAGAAACCATTCTAGTCACAAGTACAAATGTCCTCCTATTACTTTGCCAGCACTTCTTTTTTCAGTTTTGGCTGCAAGGAAGCAGTGCATGAGGGTGAAGAAAAGAAACTGAACCAGTTTTGCAGTCTTTTAAAAAGCTTCATTTTAAAAGTGTTGCTTGGCATAATTCAAATTTATTTTTTTTTCAGTCTACTGCTGTGACAGTCTATAGCTGTGATATCTGTTTCAGCTGTCCCTTCACATATCTTGTTCATTCCCACAGGATTTTTCATATACTTTTTTCCTTCTCCACCCAAAGATTTCCCTTCATTTTAATGAATAAATGCTAGTAATTCTCCTTCTTCCATCAGTTTCTTAGTGTGAAATATCAAATATGAGACTAAACCACTGCCATCTATATTAAGTTATCATTAGATCTGGGTTATATGAGACAAGTTCCTTTATCAAGATACAGGGTCAAAATAGTTTCATCATTTTTGCATGGTGAAGTCTGTAGTACATAGCTAAAGTTCATCTCTAGTTCCCACACAATTCTCTCGTGTTCTGAAGTCTTTACAATCTTTCTGTGTCTGCGTTTGCACAGTCCAGTAAATGAGTCTGACAATACAGTCACATGTAAGATGCCTTATCATCATGTCAGACTCTCAGTGTTTATGGAGAGTCTTTTACTGAGAAGCAGCCTTCATGGGTCTTATGTGTCAAGCAACGAATTCAGGTTGGTTGTTATGTCCCAAGGCAGAAAGAAATTGAGGCATTTTAGTGCTGCATCCCATCATGTTGGCAGAGAGCAGTGGGCAGATTCAAAAATTAACTTTTAATGCACTGTCGAGAAAGATTTGCTGCTTCTCCTGTTGCAATTCTTGTGATTGATATTACCAGAATATCCTGCATGTTCTACTCCTACCTGACATTTTGCATGTTTTCCTTGTCTGACCCTAGGGATACACACGCTTCTGCTTTTCATTTCTGAAGTTCGATCAGATTTCCTTGTTGCATTTATATGTCAGTGTGGATAAAAATCCATTCCTTGCAAAATGTGGTATTTGACTGGCAGAAGAAAATCACTCTTTATTTTTTAAAGCTCCTTCTACCATCAGTACGCCTGTTGAAATTTATCCACATTTCACATATGCACTGGAAAAGAAGGCAAATGACATTCCTTGTGGTGGTTTAACCTCAGCCAACAGCTCAGCCCCACATAGCTGCCCCCCTCTGTTGCAGTGCTTGAGTCCACTGCAGGAATGACCAAGGAGCCACAGAGCGCCAAAACAGTGGAAGTCTGCTGGTGGGCAGGCTCACAGGTCTAAGACCACCCCCTTTTACCCTTTTTAAGTCCATGTTCTAGATAGTTCTCCTTTCCTTGATACCCCACTGGTTCCCAGGTCCCTTGTTCCACCCCTCGCCTTCCCCACTGGTTACTGCCCTGTCACCCCACATCGTCTCCACCCCCTGGCCCCCAAATGATAGGTTCTGATGTTCTGCCCTCCCCCAGTGCCAATCCAGATAAAAGCCCGGTTCCCAAAGTGTTCTGTGTTCTTTGTCCCTGGGTCCCTTCGAGTGGGGACCTCAATAAACCCCTCGGAACTCCATACAAAGGACCCCTCCGGCCTTTTTGTCCCCAGCAATGCAGCAGAAGCTGTCCGGCTCTGTGTGTGTGTGTGTGTGACTGTGAGCATCCACCACCTACGGTGTGTCAGAGTGTGTCCGAGCACTGAGTCTGCGTTTGTGTGGCACCCCCTGGAGCAGCTCCGGCAGGGACACGATCGGGACGGACGCAAGGCTTTTTCCACCCCCCCCCCCCAACTAAGGAATTCTTTCACCTGTTCCCATGGGCAGGCAGGGGTTCAGCCATCCCCAGGGACAGCCAGCCTTCATCATATGTAACAGTGACTTGGGAAGACAAACACTGAATGTCCCTTCTTCCTTCTTCTTACCGCAGCTGCCTCGCCTGTGTCTCCTCTCAACTTCTTGTGCCCCCCCAAGCCTCTTTGCAGGTGGGGTGGGGTGAGGAGCAGAAAAGGCCGTGATCCTGTGGAAGCACTGGTAATAACTGGTAATAACTGAAACACCTCTGTATTATCAACACGAAGCCCAGCCTGGTGTGGTTTGACACTGGCCAAATGCCAGGCACTCACAAAACTTGCTCACTCACCCTCCCCTGCCACAGCTGGGCAGAGGAGTGAAAAATTAATGAGGGGTTCATGAGTTGACACACTGACCAGGCAAAAAACACTCCAAGGGCTAAACAGGCTCAGCTTAGAAGTACAAAGTGAATTTATTACTAACAAAATCAGAGGAGAATAATGAGAAGCAAAATAAGCTCTTAAAACACCTTCTCTTCCCCTAACCCCTCCTTCCTTCCCACTGACAGCGCAGGGAGACAGAGGGGTGGGCGTTTTGGTCAGTTCATCACCCAAGGTTTTCCTCTGCTCCTCTGGGAGAGGAGTCCTTCCCCTGTGAGGCCGTGGGGTCCCTCCCACGGGAGACAGTTCTACATGAACTTCTCCAGAGTGGGTCCACTCTGTCGAGCAGCAGTCCTCCCAAAACTGCTGTCCCATGAGTCTCTCTTTCCACAGGGTGCAGTCCTCCAAGGACAGGCTGCTCCAGCCTGGAAGCAGGTCCCTCTCTCTCCACCGGGTCTCCCACTGGATCACAGCCTCCTCCAGGCATCCACCTACTCTGGCATGGGCACCTCTCCTACGGGCTGCGGGTGGATGTCTGCGTCCCCCATGGACCCATGAGCTGCAGGAGGATAGCCTGCTTACCATGGTCTTCACCATGGCCTGCAGAGGAATCTCTATTCCGGCACCTGGAGCACCTCCTCCCCCTCCATCTCCATTGACCTTGATGTCTCCATGTTTTTTTCCCTCAGATGTTCTCACCTCCTCCTCTTCTCTGACTAGAAGAAAGAACTGCATGAACTTGTTTTGATTTTCTTCTTAAATAAGTTATCATAGAAGTGTTACCAACCTCTCTAATTGGCCCAGTTTTGGCCAATTAGCATTGGCCAAAGCATGGCCGAGCAGCAGCATGTCCATCTTCAGAGCCATCAGTCATTGGCTCTGCTGGACATGGTGGAAGCTTCCAGCAGCTTCTCACAGAGGCCACCTCTGTGGCCCCCCTGCTACCAAAAACCCGGCCATGCTAAACCAACAGACAGCCTAAATCCAGAACACAGCCCCATACAAACTACTCTGAAGAAAATTATCTAAGCCAAAAGCAGCACACTTGCGAGAACGTGGTTCTAGAAGCCTTTCTTTCAAGTGTTCTCCCCTCAAAACCTTTCCCTCCAGGCAACTGTGAGATAAGAGACTCTATTACAGAAAACCACTGTAGTGAATTGTAGGAAATTGTTAGACACAATTATCCAAAATGTGCCCTAACTGTAGTATTCAAATAACAAGTCATAAGTTATTAGTTCTAACGCTTGCTACGTGTTTCTCAGTTACCCACTGAAACTGTATTTACAATGCCACTGGCATAAATATTTACCATCAAGAAAAAATGAATGCATAGGCCATTTTACAGACTTATTTGTGAATTGTTGAGCCTATATTAACGTCCTCCAATCAGCTTTGGGTTTTACAGGTAATGAATATACCACCAGAATAATTGCACATGTGCCTCTGCCCTGAACATATTTATAGCATTTTTTTAAAAAATTAAAGGTAGAGAAGAATTCATTTCTCTTCACAGGGTTTGAGTAAATTCCAAACAGAATTAATAGTAAGTTTTCCACTAACTTAAATGGAGTAGGAAAAGATCAATGCGTGTGCTATGTGCTTATAATGGCAATGACATTATACTTTCTTTAACAAAATAAGGAAAAGAATTGAGTTCTGAAGTCTCAATAAGGCAAGATGAGTTGTGGATTAAATTCAGAGTGGAATTAGGTTTATATGCTGGCATTACATTGCTGCTATGTCTTGGTATATTGAAAACGTGTTAGTATGTTTCAGAGAAGTTGCAATGGAGTCCTGACTCAGTCAGACAGATCAGGTAGATCCAGCTGGACTTTGTCAGCCCTCCAAAGAAGAGCAACAGATACCCACACAAGTGGTCTTGTTATAGCAGTGGCACATCCCAATGACATCTAACATTTATAAGGTCTACTTCATCTCAGTTTTTCATCTTGGTCACAGTGATAGAGGACAGGCAAAATATTGGAAATATCTTGCTTTGCTCTGCCTACTGGGAGAAGGATTTTACTTATTCTATAGGCTGCTGATGGGACAGATGTTAATTAAGTTCATAAGGAGATAGAAGGTTTCGTGAAATTCGAGAAAAAATAAAAGAATGAAAAGATTTCCCATATGGAATTTTAGAACAGCTAGACTCTGGTGAAGTTTAGAGGTCTCTGAGGAAATAGTCTGGGACACTTCCGTGGTGTTGAATAAGATTTTGCGGGTTTAGAGACAATCTCCAAAAAGGGGTATGACAAGCCATTTTCAATTTTTCCATCAAGTTGCTCCAAAGCATCTTTGAATAGCTATGTTAATGATGTCAGATCAAGATTTTTTCACTGTTTTCTGTCTGTGGAAGGCTTTAAGTATCTGTCATATTTCATTATTTTATTATCTGCAAGAATTTGTCTTAAGGATTTCAGTGTTAAGCCTCAGGCCTATAGTTAGTACATATACTGAACCACACCTACTGGTTAATGTCTTGAAGTTGGAAGTCATAGCCTGTCTTGCCTTACATCTACACAAATTGCTTCAGACCAAGACCTTGCACTGGCTGCCTGCCAGCACTCTGCTTCCTCCTCTCCCCACTGAAGCCAAAGAAGATGAAGGTGCTCAGCACTCCAGTCCAGGGCAGACTGACGCTCTATATTATTTCTGAAATACAAGCTAACTACTTTTTGAGATATCTTTTGCCAATATCTTGTTTTATATAAAGCATCTAGTGATAGCCAGTGACATACATGAGAAAGAGAGCTAGTGGTCTTACCTGACCTAGCTGCTTTGTGATTTCACAGCTGAACTCACACAGCCACACTTTACTGTTTCTCAGCTTTATGTTATATTTTCATGCCACCATCAATAGGTTTCCTGCCATAGATGGCATTTCTTTATACCCCTAAGAATCTCTAAAACATATCGTCCATGAGATTAGGAAGTCACTGAAGTAAATACAGACAGTTGTGTATTATTTTGCATGTGACTGCTTTGCAAGTGAATGCTTTGACTGGACAGTTCAGACTAATCTAACCAGGACACTTCGTGTTTCATAACAGTGGGAAGAAACCTTGTTTAAATGAGTTGTTATCAAAAGGAATTCGGGAGGAGATATGCATATTATTTTGGAAAATCTAAAAACTGTAGATTGTAGTTTCAAAAAAGGCTAGCAAATTGTCAGGGTAGAATGACTGTTGGCTGCTGTTGGCTGCTATTTGAGGACCGATGCTTTAGCATAAGAGGGTTTCTTAGTCTGAAACTTCATTTTCACCTGTGCTCCATCTGTTCTGTAGTAGATGAGATCCAATTTATGCTTTTGGAAATAGAGTCCATAACTACACACTGCTTTCCTGTTACTGCACTGTAAAGACTCAGCAAGATATGGTACTTTATGTATGCATCTATTTAAAGCACATTACATATCAAAATATCCCTGATTTTAAGGAAATTTTATAATCAAGCCATTTGAATTATGTTGATCAAAAGTGCAATAAAGGAGGTTTCTGTGTGATGAACTATTCAGCAATCCTGGCTCCTACTGTGTATATTCAGCATGAGGAAGGCTGTCCTCATGCACTAATCAAGATATTGCACAAGCAAATTAAAGATTTATTAATCACATATTGTACTGCTTACACACGTATTTGTCCATGGCTGAAGTCACACTTAGAGTCAGCCCAATGTCTGAGGTTATTTAACCTGGAAAAAAGAGGCTCGGGGGGACCTTATCACCCTTTAGTGATAGGATATTAGGAAATGGCTTAAGTTGCACCAGTGGAGGTTTAGATTGAATATCAGAAAAAACTTATTCACTGAAAGGGTTGTCAAGCACTAGAGCAGGCTGCCCAGGGTTAGGGTAGAGGCACCATTCCTGGAAGTATTTAAAAGACTTGTAAATGTGACACTTAGGGACATGGTATAGTGGTGGACTTGGCAATGCTCGGTTCATTGTTGAACTCGATGATCCTAAAGGTCTTTTCCAATCTAAACACTTCTGGAAAAGCTGAATATCTCCACAGAAAATATGGCCCTTTGCTCTCATTTTTCCATATTATTTTCAAGCCTTTTGCATTAATAATTCTGCCAGGAATGAAAGCTACAAAGGTCTAGCATCAGCTTTGATGCAATATATCATAAACTCAGTCCATATTTCATGCAGAAAACCTCAGGCACTGATAGAACAACTCTGTGTCATTCTTAAATTTCCATGAATACAATATCCTGAGGTGTGCAGTAGGCCTACCAGATATTTTGGACTCATTGCTTAACCTTTGAATCTAGACATCATGCTGGTACAAAATAGAAAAGCAGTAATTATCAGAATTAGAAAAAATAATGGAAATTTATTAATGAATCATCTTTCCCCTTAAGCTGTACTGTAACAAGAAATAATCATCATTATAATGAACAGTGTTATTATTGGACCACATTATGAACACCAGTGATTTTGTACCAAGCTTTTACTGTCAGGGGAATGGTTCATTAACCACAAAGAACAATTCACATTAGGGATTCAGTTTATCTGGCCAATTTAGACATTGTTTAAGTAATTTTTAATTAAAATTGGGATCCTGCATTTTGGAATGGTGTACTGCTTCAAAGGAATTGTAAGCACAATTACTACAATCAAGTTGTTAGTAAATTTTTTTGTTCCAAATAAAAGTTGGCTACTGGTCAATCTGCTAAGCAGCCATTCTGGCCCACCCTACAGCTTCAGTACCAATTAGTGGGGTGGATAAGAAGAGGAAGTGTAAGGCAAAACCTTTTCATAGCATAGAAAGTTTTGTATTTGTCAAGGGGTAGATAAATGAAATTCCCTGTAAAATGTGTTGTAGACAGAGAAGGAAGAATTTTTCTTATAACCTCAATATCAAAAACTGATTTCTTTTGATCAAGCCAGATGTATGTCACATTATTTGTTGCAGTAAATATCCTTTGGGGGCAAAATTGAAGCCGGGAAAAAATTTTCGCTTATATTGTTCACAATATTTCATCCCATTACAGGATAATATAGAATTAATGAAAATTGCCTTCAGACTGGAGAACAGCCCTGGCCTCCGAAGCATCAGGCAAGAAGGTGAAAGTGCTGTGTCTTAAGGAGTATCCAGATGAAATCCAGTGTAATGTCACATAATTTAATGGACTTGTCTCAAGACCTGCTAAGGATCTGTTACAACTGAAGTGTGGAGTTCACACCATCTTAGGCCTCATTTAAAATGATAGGTATGCATACTGGCTCCTGTAAATAAACCAAACTGTACATTAAGATCTGCCATCAGCAAGAAATACCAATTCAAGTTCATTAAGATCAAGCATCAGTGAACTGTGAGCTCCTGTGAGTGTTTACACTGCTTTCACTCACCTGGCAGCCACACTGGGCTCAAGGTGCCAGCACCACCTTCAAGATGAATGCAGTCGTGGAACATCACTGAGCTGCAAATGATGTCTTGTGGTGGGGGCCCTGGAGGGATAAAGGCTGTGTCTGCATGAACTGAGGATTCTGGTGCAAGCAGTGCCAGTCAAATTATGTCCTCAGAAACTGCAAAAAGTCCGATTAAAAAAAAAAAAAAACAACTTTTAAGAGGTATAATGTTTTATACATTTAAAGAGGTATAAAGACATTAACAAACTGTATGTGGTTGGAGGGTAGAATTATGGCCACTATACTATAAAAAAATTGGACCTCAGAAAGGCTCTTCAATGTACCTAAATCTGTCATCTTTCTAAGCAATGCCAAAGCTCATGCGTAACTTAAAATTAAGTATATGTTTCAATTTAAAGTCCTGAAGAGGAATAGGGTTTTAAACACATGTTTTAGAGATGGGGATTCATATTGTGGCAACTTTCCCTTCTAATTATCCAGACAAAACTGTTGAGTCCATCACCTACGAAGCTGATTTACACCAAAGGTATCTAATTCATTTTCTGCCTCTTGAGATTAATCGTGATAAACCTCTTCCAAATGTACTAAATAATGAAATGAAATAAAATGAAATGAAACATATTCTTCATGCCTAAATGGATGGTTTCTCACATCCTAATGGAATATTGTTGAAGAATTGCAATAGACAAAAGTGCTTCAAATACATTTGTTAAGAAGTAATAACAAACAAGTAAAGAAAGACCACAGGGATTCCACTAGGCTGGTTTCTCTTTGATTTCCTCATTTTAATTTGCTTATTTTCTTCACACTATTCCCTTTGCTTTCTTCACTAAATAAGTAATTGAGATATCTTTTGAAGATTCTAATGACTCTTGAAGTCATATTTTTTCTAATGTATTTCATGTGTGTTCCTCCTCAACAAACAGCTGTCTCTTCTAAATGGAAGGGAAGACTTTTTAGAAATCTCTGATGGCAAAAGGTCTTGGGATCGAGGCAGGTGTGAAGGGAACATGTGAAGGACAAAAAATTCTTGTGATTCTCCTATATTTAATGAAACTATTAAATATGTTACAATTAAGGTAATAAAATGCCTTTTCTTTGAGGAAAGCGAGAGGGATAACGTGTGACGCTGTTCCCATCAGGCTCACTGCACTCAATGACTGCTGCCTTGGATAATGGAACAGGGAAGTGTGTGCTCATCCCACCCAAGCCATTGCCATCTTCAGTTTGGGTGTCACAGATGCCTTACACACACACACACACACATGCACATACACAAGTTAAACAGGGTTTCCCATGTCTTGGATATGTTTAGTGGAGTAAATACATCCAAATATGTCCTTTCTGAAATGTTCTGTCAACCTGGCCAGCTTAGCCGTTTACTCTGACATTGAAGTTTCTCCAGGCTATTTGTCTGCCTTGTCAGGGACTCCAAAGTTACTTCTAGTAGCAGGACTCCAAAAACATATCTTTTGGCTCATAATTGTATAACTACATCTACAATTTCTTTCCTACAAGTAGTTTTCTCTGAGTTTTTCTGGATTGACCTGTTCTTCTTGACATCTCCTACCCAGTCTCCATCAAGTGCTCACTATTTTCAGTACTCTGTTTGTGGCCTTGGAGATCAGACTCAGGTGTCCACTTGTGTCTACGGATGCCTTTAATTCCCACTTTTTTTAATGCCATAAAAGGCAGCAGACTTGTCTCTGCTATGGAAGAGAACTCTTCTGTTTTAAAAACATGTGAAAAGCTCCCAAACCTGGGATATAAAAATTTACATCTAAAAATAAGACATCCATGTTTAACAGCAGGGGTAACAAGTGAGTAAGTTACATAGTATAGTAGTAAACAGTTATAGATAGTTATAAGATGAAGACTGATATAACCAAAGCAAACCAGAAATTTAAAAATCATAGTTGGGAGCCCAGAATGGAAGAGGCTGTAGCAGAAGATGGTGAAAGATAATCCAGAAGTCAAGAGGAGAAAGTCCTTGATTAGAGCAGAAGGAAAATGATGTAAGAAAAGAAAGAAAGGTGTCAAAAAAGAATCAGATGTGCTGATTTCTTCAATGTCTTTTGTGGCAATTTTCAAACCAGTGTGGTGAATGTCAATCAGATGTGGGCACCTAATTCAGTTTATCTTCCTTGAAAGGTCCTCAAATGCAAATCTATTCAAATTAAGAGCCAGAAAAAGATGTGGTGGGGGCTGGTAGAAGAAACACAAAAGCTTAAAAAGATTGATATTTCTTTTCACTCTTCTGTGTGATGAATCGGATTTCTGTTAGTAACTAGCACTTTTGCAGATGCTTATTTAATGTCATGCAGGGGAGAGGCAGTAGGTGTGGGCAAGGGAGGTGAGTCATGCCTTGCTGAAGAGGGAACCTGCTGTGATGTTCATAATGCACTGAATCAGGTTCAAAAATATGAAAGTTTCTTTTCCTCTTTTTCCTACATCTTTTGTTTTCTCATGTCTGACAGACACACAAATTCATGACAGCTTCTTAATAGTCATTTGTACCATTGATAATTAGGCCTGAATACAAGTCTAATCCTGAAAGATGATGAATTGTTCCTCATTTTGACATAAATACAGTAAAAATTTATTGTCTTATGTATAGTTGCCTGGTGCAAGAACTCTTTGCAGAGAGCTGGGGACTTGGCCACTTCTCCCAGCAGCAGTCCAAACTGCCTGTGGCATATGTTGTTATAGTCTCCAGATTTAAAGATGTGAGGCAGTCGTCTGGCTGTTTCTCTACTGGAACATCCTTTTCTGATGATCTGAATAAAAACCCAGACTGTTTG
Source organism: Monarcha castaneiventris obscurior (assembly GCA_026261815.1). Classification (NCBI taxonomy): domain Eukaryota; kingdom Metazoa; phylum Chordata; class Aves; order Passeriformes; family Monarchidae; genus Monarcha; species Monarcha castaneiventris. Next base: position 9,819,639 of record JAMPIT010000467.1, read on the forward strand.
GGATTTAAATCAGGGGTGCACGTAACACCAAAATGCTCTGTCATTATAAGGCTGGGAGTTGTCTGAAGACATTGCCATCTGGTGTATAGAAAATAGGAGATTTTGATGTTTGATGAAAAAAGCTGTGGCAGACTTTTGGAAGAGATTTTATTTGTTTCCCTTGCTTCATTACACTAATTTGTAAGAAGATTCAAATGCCATTTTTAAGGTTAAAATTGAAGTTGTTTATGCAAGAGGGGGAAGAGAGTGTTGGTGACAGGAATAAAAAGCTTCTCTCTTTTGAGACCCTGCTAGAAGACCCTTGTGCATGGAAGACATCATTCAAATTAAAATTAAAAGCTTCAGTCTGGGATGTGTTATGAGTGCCCCACCAGGCCTTAAGTTTCATGTTCTCCCTTATTTATTTTATTTCTCTGTGAGCCAGTTGGCCATGCAGAACATGACAGTTAATTACGCCTCTCTGTTTCCCTCTGACAAATAAAGCGCAAGTAATGCCAGCAAGGATTAAACTGTTTGCTTTTGGTTTACAAGGAATTAAAGCAGTATGCAGTAAATTTTCATGTAAAGGTCTTTCCTAAAGCCACAGACTGGGGAAATAATATTAGCAGCTAATGTGGATGCAGAGCTCAGTCCAACAACCTTTAAATAAACATCCAATATGTTTTTCCCTCTCCATGGGCTTTACTCAAGGTGTGTCACTTGGGCTTCAGCAGATGTGAGTGTTCTACCTGTGCATCCTGCCAGCCAAACACATCCACATCCACATCAGAAAAAGGGATGAAAGAGGATTGGGAAACTGGGGTATGTGGTGGGTTATCTAAATAAAGTGCTGGAGCTGTAGATGGGTTAGCACTGTCCAAACACCTACACTCCACTTCTATAGGATTAACCACATGGCTGTAGCAGCATAGGGTAGGAGTGCTTATGCTTTAGATTTCCTGTGGAAAACTGAGAATCAATGCCAAAAAATATTACATGTATTTTATTGAAGAAAAATCCAGAACGGATACACAAATACAGATCTAGCCTATTTATCCATAGGTGTCTGGAATGCGGGAAAATACACAGGCAAAATACCACTGTATCCTTGTTCTTTTCTAGCACAATGGCTGTGTAATTATGCATGCTCGAAAAATCCTTTCATGTCTAGTTTGAAAATACTTGAAAATAAGTAGTCTTAAGGCTTAGACTGTTGTCAATAGCTGTTATCAAAACTTGGAACTGTTAAGGAAGAAAAAAGAGAAAAATAAATTCTGGAGCACACTTTAAGGTGCAGGGAGACTGAAAGACCGAGCAACAGATTGAAAGAAAAAGGCACTGCAGGTGTAATATTTAATGGAATGCTAATTGTGCAGTGGCTAAAAATAAATAGGCAGAACAGAGTTTGTTTTTGGGTGAGTGGTTGATTGCAAGTGCTAAGCTCTACAATTAAAGTTATAAATGATGAGCTCATTTTTCTGTCCCATGGCTTGTTTTAGGAGTTTGATGGACTTCCTTGTGCAAAGTCGTATCAAACACATACTGAAGAGGATAAGAGAGCACAGGTTGTGGGCTTTGGTAGTCTACCTACTATTTACTCTAGTATTTAGGAATATGAACCACCCCTGAATCTCTAAACCTCATATCTTATATTCAATGTGAGTTGAATTTCTCTTAAATGACAAACTGGATTATTTCAAGCAGAAGGGTAAAAGCACTTTAATTATTTATTTATTTAATTAATTAAGTAGCACTTTAATTGTTAACATTGCTCCCTCTTCTAATGACTATCAATAGACAGGAAATTCTTTTTAGTGTTAGAGAAGAGCTTTCAGAGAATCCCAGAATCACAGAATGGTTGGGGTTGGAAGAGACCTCTGGAGATCAGCTCCATGTTAGCATATGAACGATGAGACTCACATCTGAGGATCACCACATAGTATATTTTATCTCAACTTGTGATTCAGGTTAGCCCTGACCAAACTATGCCAAATTAAGCCCTTAATTAATACTGTTATTAAGGGGTTGATCCCTGAGAAAAACCCTAGTAATTTTTGAAGTTAGTCCATTAAATAAATAAAGTTACTCTTTGGTTAAGGTAAAGGACTCTAAGTACTAGGTCTTAAAATCGTGGTGTTTGTTATTTATGTTGTTGCTGTTGCTATTTAAAGGCACTCAAGTAAAATACAACAGCTGGTTATATTTATATGAGAAGATATTTGGATATATTTGTGTTTTCATCTAGGAAGAAGTGTAGGATTTTCTGTCTCAGCTTCATAACAAACCTGCAGTAGGAATGTGCTGCATCCAGTTGTTGCTGTGGGAATACATTTCTGCTGGTATGATCTTCTATTTTCTCATCTGCTAGAGCATCGGAATGTTAATGCTGTATATCATTCATTAAATAACATCCTGTAAGCACAAAAGAGTAAGTACTTTCTACTCTTTGCACTTGAACATGCCTGTCCCTTCCCCACAAATTAAGCTGATAAAATAGAGTAGAATGGCCTTCTGTTGGAAACACAGCCCACTGAAAAAGGTCAGAGAGTTAAAAGCAGATTTCTATAATTCACAGGAGGCACAAGACATTAAAAGTTACTGCCTCGTTCATGTAACAAAGATTGTGTCAAGAAAATAAGATAGTACAATATTTATTCTTATGAAAGCGTTCATCAAAAGATGAGGAAACAGCTATAAAGAGCATTCATCAAAAGCTAGGAAGAGTTTTTAGCTGTACAGTTCACCACAGAAATAGCAAGCTGCTGCATTTTTGAAAGCAGAGCAACAACACACATCCAAACTGTGAAGGATTCAAAGGAACACACCATTTCTTTGTCAGCTGTCACATACCTCTAGGGTCCTGCTGTGTAAAACATTGGAGAAACCAGAATCTGCAAATCATTCCTTCTTTGAGAGGGGTGTCCTAGGTTTGGCTGTGACCCAGCAGGTAAGAAATGGTGTGTCCTTTCAAGCCAGGCACCTGGAAAGTGACTTGCCCCCTGAAAGTGCCCACCTTGGCCACACTTGGAGCACAGTGGGGTCCACCCGATTGCAGCCCCCACACATCTTGGTTTGCTCTGGAAGGGTGCCAAGCAGCAGGGCAGGCTGGGAATTGTACATCTCTCCTCTGGACCAGACTGGCCACCTCTTCCTTTGAGTCCTGCCAGAAAGTGGTGGCTTAGACTGATGGGCATCTTTTTTAACCTCTGAGCAAGGTAACAAGGCCTCTTACTGAAGGGGCAGTTTGGCAAGGCAAGGTACCTTAGCTTCCTGGGGATAACTGCAGCAACCCAGAAAGAAAAAAGACTTCTTGCCTTTAAATTCACTGGCGTGTTATAACTAGCATTTGCCATGTAAATCCCTTCCCAGAGGCCACGTGCTGCTGCTGCTTACTCTGACCCTTACAGAATTTTTCAGGTACTTTGCATCGAACAAATTACAAATCTCTCTGAAGAGATAACTGGGCATTTCTTCAGGTTCAGAGCCCCAAACTTGTTCTGCTTGCCTGCCCGTGGGAGCACACTGCTCCTACTATGACAGTGCAACACTTCTGGTAGTCTGTGGGTGACTCTCACTACCTCTGCACAACTGTAGGAATAAAAACAGCTCTCTTCAGAGAAATCTGACCACTGTTGAACTTTCTTGCTATATGAAAGTACTTCAGAAACTGTGTGTAACTAATGTCCCATTACCCATATACCAGTCCTACAGAATAGTGACTGTTACACTATTGAGCAAATTCAAGGGTATGGAAAAGCATACATTGCTTATTTGCTTAAATCTTTGTTTTAACTTCAACTTTGAGAGCTTCCACAGCATGCCAGAGTTCTATGAGCCTTACTCTGACTTCTGCACTAAAGAAATTGGCTATGATTCTACCAGGCAGGCCTGAACTTGATGTGAGGTGGCCAAGGATTGCTTAGAGCTGAGATTGACTTGATCCCTTCAGCAATGCCCTTCAATGCATCCTTCAGGATATACAAAGAGACTTCACAACTTCAGAGTCAATATTTTTTTCTAGCATCCTTCCAGTTTGTTTACTGACATAATTCTAATATCAGTAAGGTTCATCATCAGATTAAAATTATTAACCCTTCTGTACAGAAACCTCTGTATGCTTTAAAATGCATTCAGATAGCTTTGTACTGTCAATTGTGTTATTTCATTTGCTTTTTTTTCTAATATACATGAGTTTATATCAATTTTTTCCCAATGTACAATAACCTTTTTAATTGCTAAAGCGTAGTGCATAAAGCAAATGTGGTTTCATTTATGAAAAAGACAATCTATCATGGCTTTTTTAATTGCTTTTGTTATTTATATCTTAAAATATTATCCATTAATCATTTGTGAGCTATTCATGCCACATTTGCATCCATTAAAACACTGGGCTGAAAAACCAAGTAGACAACATTTGAAAAAAGTGCTTATTATGTTGGATGACATCCAAAACTAAGGCAATAATACTGCATCTATATAAAAAATTGGTACTACTATGACCAATTCATGTATATAAATTTATAGATAATAACATAATATATATGCTACTTAAAAATAAAGGCATAATTTAAACTAATTTATTTAGAATTAGATAAAATATTTATATAGAAAATATAAATTGATTAAAATATTCTACATTTATTTTTATATATAATATATATTGTATTGGTTTATATATATGAACTGGTGAAAAGAATTTCTATTTTCTCTTTATAGCTTTCACATCTTGAAAGACATATATAGCCATCCTGATTTGCTAAGGTTATTCAGCATTCAGATTAAAATAAAACAAAAATATCTTGACAAACTTGAATTGAAACATGACTCCCAACAAAATATAATGTAAAGAAACCCTTGCTATTTTGATTCTTTTCCAAATAACAAAGGTTGCCATTTTTATTTGCAAGCAATTTTAACATTTCTGAGAGGGTTTTAATGCATTTTGGAATGAAAAATCGCTGATTTTTATGCTCCTTATGGAAGGAGATTTTTTTTCCCAAACAGTTCCAATAGTGTGGGATAACTATTCTGAACAGTTCCTAGTTTAACTGTTTTGTCCAAAAGTTTTGTATCTTATTATTCCCACAGATAAATAATCAACACACTACAATCCACAAGGCTTCCCTTTAGGATTTTAAACCTGCCCACATCTCTTAATCATAAAGTTCTTCCCAGAGTAAGTATTTCTCTGCATCTGGCATAGCAGGCAATTGTGATGAGACGGGAAGGTTCTCGAAGAGGATAATGAAAGATTAATATTACAAGTGGGAGTCAGAATTCCAGTGGTAGAACTTGTTCTTTGGCAGCCTGTAAGATATAAATACTAACAAGTATCAACAAAATTGTGTTTTCTTACTGATGGAAGCATCTAACTCATAACCAAAGTATTGTCACTGACAATTTTCTTTTATCTTGATTTCAGCATCATCCGTCCATTGCATAAGAGGTTTGTGTTCCACTTTATAATCAACATTCTAAAGGGAGGGTAATCAGATATAAAATACAAATTACTGGCAATCTGTAAGATACCACAGGATTGTCCTAACAATGGTTGAATATTTAAAAACCAATACTAAAATCTCTCTCCATATGCATAAATAAGGAAACAAAGAAAGTGGGATGAAAAGGAAAAATTAGTGGTAGTGGCAGCCTAAGGTGGACTGTAGGGTTAATTTTACTCCCCTTTTACTTTGTTCTGCAAAGATTGGAAGATTCTTTCATTAAAAAAAAAAAAAAAAGGAATAAAAACCCCTGATCTAAAAGAAAACAAGTGACAAAAACAAGATGACAGATACAAAGATTTCAACCATGTACACGTTTCAAAGACTCCCTTTCAAAAATGTATAAAAAGACATCAAACTAAAGCTGCACAGATAATTCAGAAAGCCTGAAACCTAACATCATTTGAAATTTTGCACTGGAAGGCCATGTTGATCTAAGACTTAAACCTACACTGCTAAAATCAGTGCAAAGCTTGTCCTCAAATTAAAGGAGGAAGACATGCCCTATATTAAGCATGTTTTTAATATAACCTGAATTATAGCTTGCTTGTATTTAACATAGTATAAATAGTATGTTTTTCTTAGTCTAAGAACTAAAAATATTCATGCTGCATTGCATCAATGAGACAATAAATTTTTAGCTATAGCAATTAATAATACCTGTTACCAAACTTTTCAAGCTCAAAGTTAGTAATTAATCCTTATAAGCAAAGCTAGTTGAAGGATGTGTCTTAAATAATTTATCTGAAAGTGCATTATCATCTTTTTTTTCAACAATTTCTTGCTGATATTTCTTAAAGAAGGGAAAGGGAATGTGATTCACATGTCCAGTTCAAGTTTTGTTCATTCTTAATGAGGTCTTACTCATTACATGGGATTATTTTTATTTCCAGATGACCATTAGGAATGTCCTCTGACTTAGGTGATCTTTGGAAAACATTCTTAATTGTTGGTTTAGTTTCCAAGTGTATGAACAGAAATTAGTATTTGAGCAGTGCAGTCACATTTGAAAGCTGTTATTTACACTCGAAAGCAGAGACATAAAAGCTGAAAGTATTGACAGCTTGCCCAGATATTCAGAGGAATGTTGTCTTTGGTCCTGCATCTCTGACTAACATGATTGTCAGCTTAACAGACATAAAAGGGACATTGTCATTATAAAACGAATTTGTTTTACCATATTGGTACTTCTTACTATGGTGCTCCTTTCTCTGTGAAATTATGAGAGTTATGTTAAATTAGGAAGCGTCTGGCCCTGAAACTTCAGAGTGTAAATCTGTTGCCTAATTGATCATGACCACATTACATCTTTTCCAATATGATTTTCTTTGTCTACATGAGGTGATAATAGCTGCTTAAAGGATATTAATGTGTTAGCAAACATGATTTAAATCCTTTTTGTTTCTGTAGTCTGCAGAAGAAGAGTAGGATCAATAAAGACAGTTGTTTTTTAGCACTGCCACTTAGCCGTTATGGTTTGGTAATGATTCATCCATCAGATTTTGTACTGGGAACTAAGGATGCTTAAATATCATCAGGTAAAATATTTCCAACTTACTGTTTATTCATCCAAAAGAGAGCTTCAATGAAGAATGCTTGGGAGAAGATGAAAACAGCTTAGAAGAAAGTGCTTACCTGGTTCATTCTCAAAGCGTATTTTGAAAGTAAGAGTTTTTAGACCTTGTGTTTCCACACTGTAGATGTGATGTGTCAGAGACCTCCTCAGCTCTGCCCCATCCCAACCTTCACTCTCGGAAATGGCAAGCAGGCAGAAAGCAGCTGCTGTCCCAAAGCATGAGCTGGAGGAGCTTGTGCCCATGTTTGGGAAAGGAAATGGACTGCTGCAAGTACAGAGCTGGGGTGTGTTCAGGGTCCCTGTCTTCTCTGCAGGTTGTTTTTTTTTTTTTTGCCAAGAATAGAGATTATGAGAATAAGTAATTGTCTGCAGACTGGAGGCAACTCTGTCATAAATATTCTGTCTGCTGTGCAGTTTGCACTTTTGTTTCATGTAAGTAGCTCCTTCCTTTACTTTGATACCTCATTATCCCTCTGCTTCCCAAACTAGCTATACAGCAGCAGCAAGGCTGAAAAAGACTACTTAGCTGTCAGTCTCTAAAACTGCAGAAAATAAGGAGGATGGGAGCCCTCTCTGCAGGTATTGTTTTGTTGCATTTTATTAGAGCTGTTTCTTGAAGGGGAAGCCAGATTAAAAAAGCAGAGAATGGATTTTTTGCCCTCTACCGTAATAATGCTCCCAGTACAAAAGGTCAGTGGTGTATGGGTTTCCATTTTTTCTTTTTTTTTTAATCAAGAAACAGCTGTGCTTGAATTTGGCTTCTCGGGAAATAAGTATCTTGGACAAAAATGTGCTTCTGACATAGGAAACTGCAAGCATGACCACGGGCACGTGGACCTGGTTCTGTCTGTACTGCAAAGAGAGGATGGTTCTCTCTTTCAAGAACTGAATTCACAGTCCACCAAAAAAAGAAGAGGGATAAGAGGGGTGCTCCAGCATAGCTTGGTGGTTTCATGCTTAAAAGCAAGAGGAAAACAAAGTAAATGCTTGCTCTCCAGCCTGATAACAAATATGTACTGGCCCTAATTTAGGGCCAAGCCTTCCTTGCCTCGCCTTTCTCCAGGTTTCTCTCTCCCTGCACCCATGAACCCAAGGCTGGACATGAGTTATGTGTGGTCATAGAAGGAACAGTTCAGTCCCAGTTCATGCCTGTTGCAGGTCTTTGGGAGGTGACTGCTGTCCTGCCCCATGTTTGTGAGGGTTGCTGGGCTCATGGGTGCCCTTGCAGCACCATGGAGGGGGTGGAAGGACTTGGGGATCACTTTTTTAATTGCCACATACCTTGTCATTTCTGATGTCACTGTCATTTCATTTCTGATGTGGACTGTAAGGGAAGTGACAACTGCCCAAGCTTCCAGAAAATGCTTAAGTCAGTGGTGGATACTGATTTCTGTTGGTTGATGATAAAACCATGCAAAGTCCTGTTCTTTAGAGCAGAATGAAGACTGGTCATGGCAAACATTTCTATGTCAAAATGGGATGTTATTACCAAAAAAAAAAAAAAAAAAAAGGTGTTGAAAAAACCTAAGAAACATTTTCATAATTAAAAGAAAAATAAGCCCAGAAATATTTTCGAAATGTTCAGAAACCTTTTTTCTTGAGTGTGGTCTCTGCTGGCCATCTGCACAGTAACATCTGTCCACAAACCAGCCTCTGACCAGTCATTCAACCAAGATCCATAGTCTGCAATGTCAATATGTCCCTGCCCTCTGAATAAGTCAATGAGTGCAATTTGAGTGTCCTCTACCCTTTGAGAGGCTTAGATTACCTCATTGGATCCCAGTAAATAAGTTTTTAGTTATTGTTTGAAAATAACCCGCAAGACAAGCAGGCTTTCTGAAGAAAAAGTCATATATATGTAATTATAATGCAAGTTAATCCTCTCCTTATCATACAAAATAAAGTGCTTTTGTGAAAGACTGTATCCATGTTCTGAAGACTATTGTGTTTACTGGATGAAAAAACAAATCTTCTGGGGAAGAAGCCGTATCTTTGACTTAAGATACATAATCAATAACCTTGCAAGACATTCAGGCTACATATTCACTAAGGAGCTGCTTTAGTCAAACACATCCATGTCTCTTTTAGGATAAATCCCTGTTGTCAGCTACACTAAAACAGTATTTTCAGCTCTTGTTTTCATAATGTTAGTCCTACATGACAGTTCTGTGTCATCTGACAACCCTAATCCATCTCAAGGTTAGAATCTATTTTGTATTTCAAATCTCCCAAATCTCTGACCACTTAGTTTAAGCAGGATTAACATAAGCACCAGAAACCACAGAGAAGCAACAAAAGCCAAGATTATGCTTTGATCTGCTCAAGTAGACATTTGCTGAACTCCAGCAATGCAATGAGCAGCAGAGCAGAGAACAGGAAAGCACAGCCTCAGAGCAAAGCTTTGTGATGGGTGTGCACTGGTAGGAAATTACCAGCTACATTGTGTGCTTCATTAAAATTTTTTACAGAGAAAGTTAGGATAAAAATACCAAAACTGTTCTTATCAATGAAGCAGTAGCAGATTTTGTTTCAACACCATTGTTAGTCCACTAAGCAGACTAAAATCACTCAGGAAAATGTTCCTCATGGTACCGGAATTTAAATCGAGGTTATTCCTGGCTCTGTATGTGCACTAAGAGGCATCTGCATGGGAAGTATTTGTCTGCTTGTAAGTGCAGGGATTACCTTAAGAAATGACTACCAGATCAGTTGACAGAGTTGAGTAAGCTCTGTCTGCTGTGTACCAAGACCTGATCCTGCTTCTCTGATGCAGAGTTGATTTAAGTTTAATAAATGAAATGATTTAATGGAAATGCTCAGTTTCATTTTCTGTTTCCCAGACTTAGAATTTATTTTATAGGACAGCTTTTGTGATTCTGTGCTCTTGTGGGCACCGTGCAAAAGGAGTTTTGTTTACTGATAACCCAAGAAAGTAGATTAAGAGTCAATGATTTTTCCTGAGAGAAATGTAAACAGAAACTAATAAATAAGATTTTAAATAATTTTAATTATAATTATATTTTTTCCTATTCAGCTGTAGACTTGTATAATCAGTCACATGTTAATAATTTCTAACAATCATTTACCATTTGCATTTTTTTCTTTAACAGTCTGATTTTCAAGTGGAAGCCTTCCACTGAAGAATGATGCTGATATTAATCTCATATTTAAAACTATAGTGTGAATGTTGCACATATCCTGAATATGAGCTTTTGCAAAGCATTTTACAGAACACTGTCTCATTGCTAGAACAGTGACAATATTTTAGTTCTGATAAACTAAATATTTGGGGTTTGCATTCATTATTGTTTTGTATGTTTTTTGTTTACACCTTCAGAATATTGGTGTCTTATTTCCTATTCACTGAACTAACTAATATTCTTCCCATTTTTATTTTGTTTTGGGTTTGATTGGCTATTTGAGGCTTTTGTTTTTCTTTTTTTGCTACTGCTGCTGCTGCATTAATGTGGAATGTTCTGGCTTCTGAGTTTCAAGTAATATTAATGAAGGAAAATACAATTTTTTTGGATACAGATCCATAAAAAATGGAGGAAAACTCTCTCCTCGCCTTGTCTCGCCTCACCTTGCCTCACCTTGCCAGTTTTGGGATGTGTTGTGGACTACGGCACTGGCAGGAATGATGGGGTGGTACTCTCAGATGGATATAGGGACAAAAGTAAAAGGTATAACATAGCAATTGCAAAGACTGGAGATTTTTGGTGGGTTTCTTTTATGTTGGCATCAAAACAGACGTGTCAGCTCTGTCTTTTAACAGACAGGTCCTTCAGTGTTCCTGAGTTTAAGCAACAGAACTTGAGCCACCTCCAAGCATAAGACTGTGTTTGGCTCAGAAATGCTTCATTTAAGAGACAAGCCATCCCGTTTGTGACCCACAGAGCAGTTTCAGGTCTACCTGCAGAAGACCTCGTGGACAGAGCTGGAAAGGAGCACCTTGGAATTATTCAGTGAACCCACTGGATTGCTTTGATTCATGTCTGGACTTCTGGCTTCTGTCCTAATGCAATATAGGCAGGCAGAAGATGCTTTCCCATCTGTGCTATTAATGGGCAGTGGGAGTGTTCAAAGCATCTCTGAAGGGACATTAAATCCTTGCCAGTCTGTCACACCCGAGAGGGGAGGGGGTCTCAAGTCAGCAGAATCCTTCTGGCGGCCAGTTGCCATCTGTCCCTGAACAAATGTGATGGATCACCTGCAACGAGGTCACCTGCCAGGGCTCCTTTGGGGATGTGAGGGGGCAGCGAGGATGCACCATTTTCCCTTCTGAAATCCCTGTGTACCATCGGTACAGCCATCAGCACCTCCAGGAGCTACACCCTCCTTCCTTGTGCTTGGCTACTGAATGTTGTGCCAACTGCATGTCATGGGACAGCAATCCTGTCTTTTTCTTAGCAGTCCTGTCTTTTTCCTGTGTTCCCAGTCCTTCCAGCATGCTACCTGGCTGCAGAGAGCCAACACTGAAGGCTGGCCCAGAAGCCAGTGTCCCTCCTGCTCTGGAAGTGGATCTGTTTCTCTCACCCTGAGACTCAGTACCCTCCCACTGCTATCTGGCCCTGTGAAATTATCATCCTAACCTCAATAAAGCACTTCATTATTTTCAGTGTTGTAATTCCATGGGAATGCTTATAAAGAGGACAAGATAAGAAACTGTGGGATGATGGGATTCTGCAATACAATAAAAAGGGATTATTTTTCTTAATAAAAAGGGCTTTTCTGAGACTTGCAAGCCCAATGCACTCAGCTGTCCTTTTAGTACTGAAAATCCACTTTTTTTTTTAAGGCTCATACGCAGTAAAATGCTCAACTGAGTCTCCCTGTGTCTTTTCCTCTCAAAAAAATCTGGTAATGTGTCCCACAATATGATGTTATAGGAAAATCGCCTTTGTTCTGCAGCTCTTAGCTGACTTCTAGGGGTGAAAGCTAGTTCAGCTCAGACCTGCTCTCATTTAGAAACTCGTGCCCATTACAACAAGCAACTCCTTTTCCTAGTGCCATGTCAAAAACAACCCATCACAACTTATATGTAACTTAAAAGTATTTTCAGGAAAAAAGGTCTGAGTGGTTGAGTTCGGCTCCATCAAATATTCCCTTTCGCTCAAACAGCTGTTTTCATATCGACCTGTTTCATACTTAGGATAAATCTGGGCATTTTAAAGGGGAGGTAGCATCTGCTGAAGTCTTGTTTTGTTTTGTACATGCTAGGAATTCAAATGTTGGGTTTGCAGGTTACAAAAACAGGATCCTACTGCCTTCATTTATCTCTGTGTAACTAATTTAATGCTTAGTGGGAGACAAAGAGAGAGAAAGATGGTAGTCTCATGATTTTCCATGTAATTGTGATTTGAAGTTAGGGTAGCAGGAAGACAAGGAGGTTGTTATTTACTAAATTTTAATTAATAAAATTAAGGATAATATAGGTCTAACTTCTTCTCTCATTAATTTCGTTGCAGAACTAGACTAATAAAGTGAAATAGCTTATGCCAGTATAACACTTCATGTCATGGTGAGAGGGATGCATCCCATACAATACTGTCTAGAGAAACAGAGATAATTCTCCAAAAATAGCCAGGAGGAAAACATCTTCTATGCTCGCTTTCACTCTTCAGTGTATGTTGTTCATACATTAATCTGTGTGTTTTTCTGTTCAGTCTAGCCAATCAATATGTCTGAATCTCCCAATAAAACTTGTTTCTGCAGATTATCTACTAATTTAATAAGATGAAATGCATGCTACAAATTCCTCTCTTTTCTTTCTACACTCAGGGAGAGGAAAATGTAACAAGTAACATCTGATCTGAATGAAAACTACTTACTTACAGTTGCTGCATGAAATACAAGCTTGGAGAGAGACACGGAAAAGAGTTCACTCTACCTACCTTAGATTGCTATTATTAGACCAGTGGACTTCTTAGCTACTCAAAAGTCTCTTGTGAGGGCAAAACAAAAGCAAAACAAACAGGAATGTGACTCAGGTCCTGTAAATCATCATTTGGAAAAACCTAGAGAGGTCTGCTGACCGTCCAAAAGTCTCATTTCCTAGCTTGAACTTACTAGTCTAAAAGTTAGGCAGTGTGAATATCCCTGAATATTCTATAAGTTTTATATATCCAGCCTTCAAGCTGTAATCAATTTTTCTTTCCTTCATTCTATTTTTACTGCTCTGCTGAAATTACAGAATCCCCAACCTGGAGTGCATCCAATAGCCATAGCTTCTGATGGACAATAAAAACTGACCCACAGCCAATAGAAAATGGAGTGATAGAGAGAAACCTTTTTTATTTAGGCTTTGAGGATCCCATTTTCTTCTCCCTTTCAGGCCAGTGCGAATGGGGCTACAAAAATATCCACTGCTTCAATCAATCCCCTCTGTCATGGTACCTCATGTCTGTGATCCCTCTTTCCATTTCATATAGTAAAAATCTTCCCATATTTACTTTCAAAATCTATCCTTAATGTTTCTTTATTCTTTTTATGCATGAATAATCTATGAAGCTATTGATGCCCTGTGCTTACACGCTTCCATTAATGCTGACCTTGACATCCAACATATATTTTCTTCCTTTCATGGGAGAAGTTCCACAGGTCTATTCAGTATCTTTCTTGGGGCATATGCACTATTTATCAACCTTTAAATCTCCTCCAAAGCTGTACCTATTTTGCATTTGAAGCCCACTTAACGTTAATCAAGGATCTATTTTGCTGTGACTTATAATAGTTTCACCATCACTTTTCTCTAGACACTCACTCTGAATGGGACAAACAGCAATGCTTTCTTACATGTAAAATATCTTTTAAAAGGTCCAGGACCACAAGTTGGGCACATTTGACATGTTTTTCTTTTGTACAAGAAAACATGTCAAATGTTCGTTCTTCTTTGAAGGAAGCTATGGGAATTTAAAGTAAAATATAAGAAACAAGATCTAATTTTACTTGGCCAGTGAAGAGCGTGCTGCCTAAAGTGGAGCATAGGGCAACCTGTATCTGTATTCTCCAAAGATTGTCCAAGAAGAAAATCCAGTTGGACTGGACACAATCCAAAAGTACTCTGAAGTCAGCAGAAAGTTTCTCTTTGACTTGTTTAAAAACAAACTTACACCCAGAGGGAGAGAAAGCCAATATTAGAATGCTTCACATTTCTTCATTCTGAACTAGCTGGGCTGGAGATGCAGAGAGGACAGACAAAACCCATTAAGTGTATTGGGGAGGATTCATGGTGTCTAGATTCTTTCTACCCTTTATTATGCTGGCAGTTTCAAAAAAGTGACAATTTTCTGTGCCAAAATATGGGACTAAAACCAGAAATCCTCTTTTGGATTCATGAGAAGAGAAGCTATTTATTTGTGATTCATGATGAAAATATACCTTATATATGAGTGTAAAAGTAGCCAGTTTTGTGTTGCATAGAAAATAGCCTTGTAAATATCTTTCACATTGACTTGCTCATAGTCCTTATGCTTTATATGCAGGATTAGCCCTGGGTTTGAAGTGTGTTTATTATTTAAAGGCTTGTTTTGATATATCAAGGTCTCTCCCATCTCTCCTGATGATCCTTTCCTTTGAAGGTTCACTACCTGATTGAAACGAGAATTTCCATCCACTGCATCAAACAAGCAATGATCTCTTCTGAAAGGTTCTGTATTTAATGGCACCATGTGTGATGGGAGCAGAGAGGGGAGGGGAATTATTTTTTTTTCCAAATCCCTGGTCATCTTGTTATGTGTAATAATGTAGAACTTACCATATTACAGATGGCAGAACTAACGTAACCTTGGTGTTTCTCTAATAAATAGAATTCAAGCCCAGGTAATAAATGAGCTGTACACTGAAGACAAAATGAGAAGTCCAGAGGGGAAGGTAATGAACCCAGTATTGTCAAATATCTTTATCTCAACAATCATTATAGTTCTTCATTACACAAACTTTTAACCATAAGAGACAAGAAATTAAAAATTTAAACCCACATTTTTTATTCTGGGATATTTGCAGATTAGTACCTTTCCAGTATTACATCCTTTACCTATTACCAGATGCTTTCCTGGAGGTGCTTTATTTTGATTTTTATTGCTACTATCTTTACTTTGTGCATGTTAGCAAGACATATGTAATCGGAATTCCTGATTAAAAATACTTTGTTTTCTTATCGTCCTGGTAGCTCTCATATTCCAAAAGCAAACCTTGTAATGACTTTTATTTACATGGTAAATCCCTGGGTACAGACTGAACTCAGTAGAGTTTGGTTTGTTTGCAGCAAGTAAGAGTCTCTTCCATTCTTAATAAAATTTAGAGTCCTTACCTTCAAGTAGATTGCTGTTACTATAAGTCTGACAAATCTACTGGGGAGGCAAATCATGGTCAACATCTTGGCTGGTCTGGAACAATGGAGTTTTCCAGGGTTCAGCTAAACCTCCTTAAGAAGACAAATGCTATTGGGGCCAGTATTATACTTTGTCTTAGGCTACGGCTACAAGGCAAATCCAAAATTCACCACCTTCTTACTAAAAAGGTGCTTTTTTGATCTTGTCTTTTATCACTTAAAAGTATGGAAACATATAGGTGCAAATACATTATTTTTTTATATACATTCAGCACTGGCTAGGCCCCCGATGGACCAACGTGTCCTCTTTTTGCACACACGCACACACAGAGCCCACGACACAAGTGGAGAAACCTCAGGGGATCCAGCACACAGCAACCTTGGCAGTGGGGCATGGGCAGTATGATCTGCACAGAGAGACTGGTGGTGCTGAGCTTGGTTACTCTGGCAAAGGGAAGGTTGAGAGGTTTGCTTTAAACCCATTTCTATTTGCAGGGTGGTTACAAGGATGATGAAACCAGGCAGTGTTGAATAACACCATGCAGTGTATCAAGGGGCCATGGCCAAACTGTGGCTGGCAAGCTTCAGAGTGGACATTAGGCAAAAAATATCCCCTGGAAAATAATTAATTGTTAATTAATGTTTTATTATTTATTATTTATTATTTATTATTTATTATTTATTGATTGATTAATAATTATTGTTTATTGATTAATTATTAACTAATTTTTTTGCTAATTAATTAAGGGCCCATGTCTGAAAGTTTTGTTTGCTTGCTACATCTCTGCATCAAATTGTATGCAAATCTGAAATCCCTATTCTACCTTTTGGTTAAACAATAGAAGAACATTTGGGCAAATTTGGTACAAGCTCAGACAAAGGCCACAAAAGCAACACTTCAAAAGGCAGTTTTCAAATTGTTCTGTGTGTGAAGATCCAACTGTTTTCTCTTCTTTGGTGAGGAATAAGGTTGATCATTACAATAGTCTGCATATTTTTAAATGGCAGGTCTTTTTAATTCACTGTACTGCATTCTCCTGGTTTGCATCACACAGTGTTCTGGTTTTGTTCTAACCCAGAAGATTCTGCAATTTACAACTGAAAATTTAGCTTGCACATGGTCTTGTATTATGTGGTTCATTGGTCTACCTCTCAGATATTCAGCATATTTTGTGTGTCAATAGATAGGAGATTTGGCAGCCTGACCTCTGATGTAGCCACCAAATACCTGACCCAAGATTCCTAAGGCTGTGGAAGTACTGCTCTTGATGCAGAATATTTGACAAAGCCTTTGATCTAAAAAATTAATCATTTCACTAAGCATTGTTATATAAACAACATTGAAAAAAGGTTAATAGGTGGGCACAGCCCTGACAAGTATAGGCAGCAATGAAAGATTTTGACATCTCAAATTCACTTGAGATCTCTCCCACTGAAATATGCTGAAATGAGCAAGCAATGCTTTTCTGAACAGCTAAATTTATGCTGTTTTCATCAAAGAACCTACCTAGGTTCCTTTTACTCCCTTCTCTTGTGTTTTTGCCACCAACATATTAGTGATTCCACATGTGAAAAAATCATTAAATTGCATGCATTTCAACTTATAGCTTCAACTTCAGATCTTGTTATGTTAGGATTCTTCCCTCTGACCTGCTGCTTTGGTGTTGCATCAGCATCTATTGGCTCCAGGTAAAGCCAGGTCCAGCCTTACTTCAGCAACTGTAGGAGGCCATCTCTGCTCCAGGGATATTGTAATTACACCAGACAAGTAAACCGTAGGAGGGAAAATGTAGGGAGTATGAGAGGATCTCATCATTGTCAGAATGGATCATAAAGCTGGCCATGTTCTTATTCGCTGAAATACGCTTCAGCCATTGTGTAAAGACCTCAATCCAAGAAATACAAGACAAGTGTCTGAGAGTGTTGCAATGAAAGAGTAAAAGGGCAAGCCACAGGGAGGCAAGGGGAAAAGAATACCACTTAGGTCAACAATATCGTTAAGAGCAATCATTAAAAGAAAGAAGATCATTAACTGCTGTTTCAGATTCTGTGCTGTTCTTAAAACAATGTACTGTTATTTTCTTCTTTCCTCTAACCTGGTATATTACTTCTTTCTTTGTTTAATGACACCAGACATGTACTTAAGAAAATTGCACACCAAGGATCTGATTTATTGCCTAGACTCTATTTGCATGAAAAAACAACACCAAAGCAGTATTTGACAGGTACATATCAATTCAACTCCTAAGGGGTGCATTTTGAGTCAATTGTGCAAGGAATTAGGCATGCAGTTACTTACAACATTTATTTAAATCTGTGAGAATTTAGTACTTCTCCTCAGGAAGTAAAATTACAAGCAGGCTGTCTGAATCCAAGTACATTGCAAGTACAACTTTGCTGTCCTGACCCACACAAAACTCTGCCAGTTTATTCTACAATATCCCAAAAATATTTCAGTTAAACCTCATTTTGTCTTGGTTCTGCCATTTCCAAGCCACTAACAAAAATGGTTCCAAGTTGCCTAGGGCTAGTCCAACAAGTATGAGTTCATTATTTGAAGAATGATACCCACCTGTTCCTCTCCACATCCACTTCAAAGTACATTCGAGAAGTCCGTTCAGAAGTCTATCTAGTACAAAACTTTGCAGAAGAAAAACTTGCTTATTACAAAGGCAAAGATATAAAACTCAGGGGAATTTCCATTTTACTGACAGTGAAACTTTTTTTTTCTGTGTTAGCATAATGGCTACAAATGCATTTCATTTGAAATCAGCTATGAGGGCAAGCTAATTGATTTTAAACTGTTGGCAGAAACAGGAAAAAATATTGATAAAAAAGAGAAATAATTACTTCATGCTTACAGTCACAGCTGACTGGGAATTTTCCAGCAAAACAAAAGTTGCAATAAAATATAAATTTGTCATTACCATCTGCTCCTCAAAGTCCTAATACTTTATGAACATTGATGCACTAAGTCTTAAAATACCCATGTTATGCAGAAAACTATTTATTAGCCTGTTTTATAGATGCACAGCTTTTTGTGGACCATTTGCATAGACATGAATTTAATTATATGGGAGCACCTCTGGGTCAGACTTTCAGGTGGACAATTCCCACATATTACCTGTGGCACTCAGGCTTCTAAATTGCTTTTTAGCAGAAGAAACAGCTGCTTTGTGGGTCAGGCTTTTAAAATAATCTTCAAACATTGGTTGGCAGAGAGATGTGCTGATGTGCATGGTATACCCAGAGAAGAAAAAGAAAAGTCCTAATGATGCCAGCTGAGATGGAGGAATCTGACCTTATGTATTTTAATGTCTGAGGAAACCAGCTCTTTCTTCATTAGAGAAATGGCTGAGCAATGAATGAAGCATGTACTCATACAGAGAACAGCAGCATGAAAGATTATGAAGTAATGCGCCAGGGATAATTTACAAGAAGGAATGTATGCAAATAGAGCATCACATTAAGGCAGGAGGTCCAGGCTCTAATACCAGACCCAGCCCTCCAAATATAAATGACACTTTCATTAAGTTACTTAAACTGTTAGTGCCATTTCTTCCTCTCTCTCCTTTTGTCTGCCTGTTCTATCTAGACACTAAGCTTCTTAAAGCACGGACTGTGTTTTTCGTGCTCACACAATGCACAGAACAATAATGACTTCATGCTCAGCTGGAACTTTTAGACAGTATCATAATAGAACTAATTAATGGTAATGAGATCTATGGAGTATTTCAGATGCTGTTTTTTAAAGATATCCGTGCTGGGTCAGAGCTGTGAGACTTCTCATGCACACAGTGAATCATATCCCATTCTGCCAGCTGAACAAGGAAAGTTTCCATGGCTAGTGGGTAAGGAATATGGTTTCTCCAGCATCAAATCACATTGGGACTGTACAAATATACTACTTGCAGGTGGAATAGATTGATGATGGAAGCCTTGGTTTTGTGCTTTTTTCTTTTTCTTTTGTACAATATCCAGCTATATAATAAGAGGGAATCATATTAGTAAAAGTTCTTTTGATGTTATTAGCAATAATTCTTCTGATAATGTTAGCATATTAATGGCATAGTCTACTTCTTTGGTTTGGTTTAGATTGGGAGGCCCATGATTTTGTTGTCTGATTTCTTGAAATGGGACAAAAAAGCCAATCTGATTTCTAGGGAAGGGTATTATTTAGTCTGATTTAGTTAGTCACCCTCAGCATCCGGTTCTAGCATGTCTATTCATACATGCCCTTTCCAGGTCTTCAGTGCAGTTATGCATAGAATATGCTGAGTTCAAAGGGACCCATCAGATTCATCAAGTCCAACTCCCAGGCCTATGCAGGACACCCCAAGAGTCACACCCTGTGCCCAAGAGCATTGTCCAAATGCTTCTTGAAGTCAGACAGGATTGGTGCTGTGACCACTTCCCTGAGAAGCCTGTCCCAGTGCCCAACCACCCTCTGGAGGAAAAACCTTAATGTCATATCCTACCTAAACCTCCCCTGACTCCACTTGCTGTCATTTCCTCAAGTCCTGTTACTGGTCACAAGAGTAAAAAGATTGGTACCTGCCCCTCTGCTTCCCTTCATGAGGATGTTGAAGACTGAAGTCTCCCCTCAGCCTCTTCTTTAGGCTGGACAGACCAAGTGACCTCAGCCACTCATCACACGGCTTTCCCTCCAGGCCCTTCACCATCCGTATGATGTAGAACTATGTAGAACTAAACTTGGTTAATTTTCTGCAAAGATATTCCTAGGCTAAGGAGGCTGAGTAAATGCTGGAATTTATTTGTCATAAATTTGTCTGTTCTTCCAGCTGGTCACAATATAACCGTGGTAATACAGTGAACAGTCACGGATAACAGTGACGAGGACGCTACCTAGAAGAAAATGAATTAGCCTAATTTGAGTGGGGACACAAGTCTTTCACATTTTTTCTGTCTCAAGAAAGGTGGGTAGAGGTTTTCCCTTTGTCCTGGATGAACCCCAGCAATGCTGACTGTGGAAATAAGGACAAAATATCCCTTGCTGTCATTGTTCCTGTGTTTGGGCTTTTTGTTTGTTTGTTTTTAACAAGAAACTTCAGCAAATCTGATGCACAAACAGCTACCAGCCTCCCTGCCCAATTCCTGTGCATGTGCTAACTCACCGCCAAAACAGCAAATGCAGCACACACTAAGCATGGCATATTTTTGCATTAAGTAAAGAAGTCATAGATGAACTTGGTTCCCACTTGGGCTGACTTTTTTTAATGAGGACTTCATGCAGAGAAAGATGACTAGTTGAGCACATTTTCCTTGACCCAGTTTCACCCATGGGGTTATATGCTTTATTCATTTTTAAATTAATGATTAGGGAGGAATCTGCAGATTTTTGGTGTTTTATATCAGGGGAAAAAATATGGACAATTTTTTTTTTTACTACCAAGAGGATTTTTTTCACTTTCCATGAGCAGATATTAATCTGTGTTCCATTTAGAATCAGAATTTCACAGACTTTTCTCTAATTTCTTTTATCTTTTCTTCGTTCTTGATTTATGATCACTATGTTTGGAAGTGGCAAAATATTTTCTTTTCTTTCTGAAATGGAATATTTTTCTTCTGCTTGTCAGTTCCTCTTGATCAGCCTTCAGTGTTCCCACAACAGAGATGCAGGCATAAAATTCTTCTATAGGCAGAGTTCTGGTCTCTCCCTCATTATCCATTTGAGTTGCAGTTACCATATCAGAATTTCTTCTGAACTGGTATTTTAGGATGCTTTGTCTGTTAGGATAGGAAAGGGTCATTTTTCTGATAAGACTCCAATAAAAAAGTTATCCTTTATTCTGTCTAACTTGTACAGTTTTTAAAGACCAGCTTCTCAGAAGTGATATCCAGTAATAGAAAATTTTGAGAGGTATTTTTTAAATTATTTTTTCCAAGAACCTCCTGTCTTGCCAGAAGGGAGTATAGTGCCACTTATATTATTGTTGTTCTGGTGACAAACAGGCTCAAAATAATAAAATGTATAAAACCATTCTTTGTAATCTCACCATGTTCTTGCTTCCCACTCCAGCCTGCAGGTATGTTGTACTATTCAGCTTTGAGTCTCAAGTTTGTTATTATTGTGGTGGAAAACAGTATGTCCTTCCATAATGTTTTCATCAACCTAGAAGCTATAGCAGCTGAACAGCTCAAATTCAGCCATTGAGTCTTCACACCTAAGAAGAAGATAATAATTTTCAGTACTTCCTTAGAGACTTCAAAATTACTGGAGTTTTCATGCCTATTTGTATCTTATTTATCAGTTTGGGAAGACAGTAAAATAATAAAATACCCCAGTCTTGCTATGAAAAAATAAAAAAATTCAGAAATGGGATATCTTTCTCTTTGTGAGAGAATTTTGTGAACGCTTAATTGTGCACTGAAATCAGTTTTGTGTGAAACAGCATTTACTTGGAAAAAAATTTTTCATTAGAACAACCAACGCGGTTTTGGAGAAGACAAGCTTATGAAAAGTCTGTTTTGAACAATAGAGCCTCTGTTAAGGTTAGAAATCAGAACTTATAAAATTTGTTTGTTTTCACTTCCAGTCACAATGAATAGATTTATTTCACTTTTTTTTCTTTAATTGTTACATGACTCCATTGTTCACATAAATATTTTGTAAGGGAAAAACATTCAGGAATTAAGCTGTAAAAAATCATACGAGATATGGTCTTGCTGCTAACATTTCTTATGAAAATCACATCACTTAAAGAGCTCTATGGGAAAAAAAGAAAAGCATCAGTAATGTCTTTTTGCTGGATTAATGACAAACTGACTAATGTGCTCTACCCACTTTGTGCCATTCCAATGACATTGAATAGCTTTAAATATGGTTTTAATGGCATTATTGAAATGCTGTTGAACAACCAGTATGCACCCGAAAATCCATCCTTTCAAGTACAATGGATTGTATAGGCTCATTTCATGTTTCTTATATCCAAATGAGATTAACACATACTTTTGTTTAAATGTAAGATGAACATAACACTCAGCTCTGTAGCTGTTATTCAGAAAAAGCTTTTTCCACATTTTCTGTTCAAGTGAGAACTACAGGAACAGGCCAGAAGAAATCATAAATCATAAATAAATGCATTTTTATGCGATTCAGAATTCTGCAGATCCTCTCTGGCCACTGCCTCACAAGAAAGCAACAAAATAATCCAGTATTTAAAGGGATGATGGGTGGTCATTCCTCCATGAGATACATAATCTGTGATCCATGATCCATATCTCTGTGCAAATTGCCCCAAGTTGCCACAAATTAAACTAGGACATGAATTTACCTCTTTTATTTCAAAGGCCACAGCACAACCTAACTCATTCTGAAGTCTCCCCCATAGAACTGACAGAGAATAGTTTCATAAATTAAGCGCATTGCTTTCACACTAATGATCCCAGTTTTGCAATGAGTTAATATAAAATATAAACAACATTTTTTACAACCACTAGTTAGTGCAACGTGTGCACAATTAGCAGCCTTTATGAATACCCTTTCATGTATTTATTAAAGAGTCCATAAAAATGCCGAGTCCAATATATTTAGTATTTTTTCTCCTTCTCTGCAATAAAGCACCTTAGTATGAGTAGGAAAAGAATGACAAGCTGAAATGCTTTGCATCCCAATCCATCATTTAAATTATGCAGGAATTACTAGAAATGAATTTTTTGTACTTTAACAGAGCTCAAGTGTTTCTTAAGCCATAACAACACAATGGATGTGGTGATCACTTCAGAATAATCATGACACTGCAGCTCCTTCTGAAGTTTAAAAGACCATTCAGATATTTTTCACTATTTTAAGCAGCTTTCAAAGCCCAAATTCTCTCTGCCAGTAGCAGTGCTTAACTGCATATGAAACTGAGAGGTGTTTCTCCATTGCTTATCACCTCCAGTATCTGGCTCAGCCGAAATATCAGCACTAAACACAGCCTTGAAGGGAAAGACACAGTTTTTCAGTAAAAAGGTAATTAAAAAAAATAATCAAAAACATAAGCCATACACCTCAGAACTTTTTATTATTCTCCTGTTGGGTGACTGAGGCTGATCTTATGAAGATATGAACTACACCATTCTGCTCTCTATGAGTATAATAATCAAAAAGTGATTACATCTCATCTTCATACCTTAGAAGATTTGCTCTGTACTTGTCATTCTATCTATATGCAGAAGAGAAAATCCTGAAGACTTCCTAAGTAAGAGATAAATTTTCTGTTTATCCATCAAAAAAACCTGAGAGACAATTCACCTTCCAAGTCACCATCAGCATTTTTAATTGATTTGCTTGTGTATTTTCCATGTATTACTGGAAAATTATGAAGTTATCTGTAATTATAGTTATGATGAAATTCTATTATCAGGTTAAAAGGAGTGTCTTTATAATTACTGTGTAAATTTGGGGGAATTGTCATAAGCTGCAGATTTTGAAGCTTGATTAGAATTGATCAGTTATCAGCATTTTGCAAGCTGTCATTATCAAAGTTATTCTGAGGGTTATATTCAAAACTCCAAACATATGTCAATAACATTTGTCTCTGTAAGACTTCACAACTAAAATTAAAATTTCCTTAGAGATTGATTTTCTAAAAACTTCCTGAAATCTAAGAATGTTTGTATATAAATTCTTACTTTAAAAATTGCTCCTTTCTCTGGCATGAGGACTTCCAAATGTCCTTGGCCTTTGGAGATGTTAAAATCCAGACAAGAGCCCTCATTCTTCCGGCTTATATATTTTTATGTTGTTAGAATCATGTTGCAGAATCCTGACAAATCACTTCACTGCTTTTTATATCCATGTTTTTAGCTTTTCTCGATGATAAATATATCATTTCAGTGGTTTGGAGATTTTTTTTTCAAAAAATATTGGGTGTGGCCTTCAGGCCTCTTGAACACTATTGGCAGTGATTCCCATTGTGTGTCCAGTTTTCATTAAAGAGAAATGATCAACGGTTCCCTGGAACAACCCCTGGGAACTCCCCCAGTCTGCAGGCTCAGGGTGGGCAGCTACGTCATTTATGCACAGCTACCTCAAAATGAGATTGAACAAGGATGGTGTTGGGGGTTTAGAACACCATGTGACAGTTTTAATAGTAGGTGGCCTCGCTGTAACTCAGCACTCAATGACCCCACCCTGAGGACACCGCACTGCTGCTCCCCTCATCACTCAACTGAAAGGAAAACCAACTTCTGACCACTTGTACTCATAAAGATTCTTCCACCTTTTTTTTTCTGTTTTCCTTCCCCCAGATTTATAACTTTTGCCAAATTTCCACGTGCCTAATGTTATTAACACAGAACTACAAAACAGTCAGTACAGTTTCACTATTATATAAAGGTACAGAATAGGCCTAAAAAGGCTTAGAAGTTGTTCAGTTCACACCCCTGCCTCAAGATACCTAGAATGCCACAAACCATTTTTTACCATGAGATAGATAAGTGAGAAACCTTATTCAAAATTAGAAGCTATTAAGTTGTTGCCATATTGTATTCAGGCAATAGCTACTTGCACTATAATGGAGAGGAGAATTATTCTATAACACAGAGAATGAACCTCAAGTGAGGCAAATCAATAAGCAGGCTGATCTCAAGCAAGCTCAGCACTGGCTGAGGAACTGATTCATAATTTATGATTCAAAGTACGTAGGTCTTGGTAATCATCTAGATGGAAAGCACTATTTTAATATAAATCCCCCTGAATCTATTATCTATTATTTGGCAGGTACTGAATTAAGTGCAAACTGAAACGTGTGTTTGACAAAAGAAAGGAAGATGAATGTTTGTGGGTAGAGGAAAGCAGATTGCTGGAAAGGCTAGGGTGAAGGAAAAATGGGATTTATTAAAATTAATACACAGTGAATATTGGTCAAAACCAGCTCTGCTATTCACAGAATCATAGAATTGCTTGGGTGGGAAGGGACCTTTAAAGTCCATTGAGTCCTGCAATGAGCAGGGACATCTTCAATTAGGTCAGGTTGCTCAGAGATCCATCCAACCTTACCTTGAATGTTTCCAGGGATGTGGCATTCACCACCTGTCTGGGCAACTTGTGCCAGTGTTTTGCCCTGTTGTTAATAACAAATTTCTTCCTTATATCTAGTCTGACTCATCTTTAAAACCATTACCCTTTGTCCTTTGCAACAGGCCCTACTAATAAGTCTGTCCCCATTTTTTATAAACCTCCTTTAAGCACTGAAAGGCCACAATAAGGTCGCCCTGGAACCTTCTCTTTTCCAGGCTGAACAGCCCCAACTCTCTCAGCCTTTCCTTTCACAAGTGTGACTCGGATCATTTGTGTGGTCCTCTGGACTTGCTCCAACCAGTCAATGTCTGTTCCATACTGGGAGCCCCAGAGCTGGATGCAGCAATGGGTCACCGACCTGGAAGCTCAAGCTGCAGTCAGCACAAACTTCTTGATGCAGGGAAAAGCACCCTCTGCAGTGGCAGCACCTGAGCGAATTCAGCACAGAAGCCATAGGTTTCAAGCATTCTTTAAGATGCTTTAGCTTGCTTGGGAACAGATGGATCACAAAAATCCTGGTTTGCTGCCACCTTTGGCCCTTTTACTGCCTGTACGCACAACAGTTGAATATGAGATACTGTGTGACATTCACCTAAGGAAACTTTTGATTCTTCTGTCAAGATTAACACTAGCATGAGGATGCTTTTGTCCCATCTGTGCTTTGTCGATGTTTGCCATATGGATCTAGAAACAGCATTCAGGTATCTAGCCTAGAAAGCCCAGTTATTTCAAAGAAATTCCATCCTGTGATCCATACGCTGTTGTACAGCTGTGGGGTTAATCACTTAAGTGCCCTTAACTGAGTAAATGTTGTTCGTTTGACTTTTAAATTAGAAATATGAAACACCATAGGACCTGGCAGACCAGCAAAAGGTTCTGCAAAAGAGTTGTATGCTACTGATTATAATAATTCAAAGTCCTTCTGCAAGAGCTGTAATTAAATGTCCTTACAGCTGAGTACATTCCCTTTTTCATTTTTTTAATCCCCTTTTTCTTACATGCTTAGTTTCAATACTGCCTGGGCCAATCCACTCCCCTGACTGATGCCTACACTTCAGTGACATGCACTGCACATCAAAAGCCTTTCTCAACTGACACGAGAACAAAACATCTTTCAGGGTCTGCACTGTACTCTTCTTTGCAGTAAGAATTGGAAAGCTGGGCTCTGAACAATGTCTTTTAGAAAACTTCCATTCTATTCTGATCCCATTTCACTGCTAATGTTCGGGATTTGGTGAAGTGACAGTTTCATGTGTTTCATTGCTATAGTAACACTAACAAAGAAGCCTTCCTAGCTTAAAGGAATTTAGAGAAACTGAAGGAGATGGTTATGTGAAAGATGAAATTGTAAGTAGATATGAGGAACTTAATCTTTCCTTGAAGAAGAAGAATCTTTTAGAATTTTTCTGAATTCTAAAACATATTTCATTCTTCTTATTTTGTAGTGGTCTGAGAGTCTGTGTTAGAAGTGAAATGGTCATTTTCCTGGGCCCTTTCATGACACAGGAATCTTTGCTTTGAAATCCCAATATCACAAAAAGAAAAGTGAAACTTAATATCTACTTCTTACAAATGAGGAACTGAGCCACAAACAGATTTAGACTGAACATTAATCTCCTGAGTCTGTTTATCCACAAGTCTGTAATTTTACTCAATAGCAGTGTGAGAAAAAGATCATAGATATTTATGCAAACAGATATAAAGGAAAAGCTTCTTTTCAATTTTTAATATTTCTTGTGAAGTTTTAAGAGTGCATAGCTCTTGAAGAGTGCTGTCACTGCTACCGATAACTTCCCTTGCTGGTAATTGCTGGTAAAGTCAACAATTCATTAAATAGTACTCAGAGAAGCACAAGGTAGGAGTACAGCTCTCTCCCACCAGTTCTTTGAGGGCTCTTATGTGTAATTTGTCTAGACTTGCTCAATTAGATGTTGTCTAACATCCCCCTCAGTTTCAAATAGACTTCAAAATACCTTATCACCCTCATGCAATACAAACAAAACTCTTTGTCTTTGCTCAAGTACAGACAACTTTTGCCTTTTCTGTTCATTATTAGTACTATTACATTTTCCAGCTGTTAAAAGCCAGCAGTTTTGTGGACTTTCAATAATTTACTTCTCCAAAGAACAATTCCTTAAAGTTGTCCTAGATACTTCTCTTATGATGATGTGAAATTCTTCTATTACTCCACTGAGTATAAAGGCAGCTTAGTTGTTGCTTAGTTTGGATGGTGTTCTGAAGGCTAAGGTTAATAATTCACATCTACTCACTCCATCTGCTGCAATCAGTGGTTCTGATACTTGAAGAATTACTTGTGTCTGTTCTAGTGAACAAGTTCTTATTTCTTCTTTTTCTACCCAAATTCCATGTACTGAAGTATGAAGACCGAAAGACCATGGTTACAATCTTTTTAAGGACAGAAAAAACCTTTTATTTTCCACCACAAAGAAGAGCTTTTATGGCAGTCAAGGATGTGTACTGCTTCCACTGAAAATTCTGGGGGCTTCTGACATTTTCTTTCTCTCTTGCTTTGTTTTTTTGGTTTGCTTTGTTTTTAATAGAAAGTGGCTTGTATCCTCAACTGTGTAGGTGTTTTAAAAGTCAGAAATGAGCATTCCTAAAGAACTGTGAAATTTGGACTGTAAGATAAAGAATCTTCAAGATTTATAATTTTACACAGCCTTACTGCTGATAAACCAATCTCATGGTATTTTATTGCCTGACACATCCTCACAAGACACAATATTGCTTACAGTAGCTAAACAACATCTTAGCAATAAGAAAAGGACTTCATACTTTCAGTGCTACAATGGTGAGATGAAGATATAACAAGCCAACATAATAGAAAGAATGAGAAAAGTCTTCCTATTCAACTTTAGATGTTTTTTTTCAAATAAGAGAGGAACTTGGAAATTAATCTGAAAATAAATGGGATCATAATAATAAATTTATCTTATTCAGCTTACATGTCTCACTATAATGTGCAAGTGTCTTCAGCAGATAAGTGGGGTAGTATTTATCCTAAATGCAATTCAGGTTTATCATGAGAACAGATTGCTTTGCCTTATATCCTTTCCAGCCAGCTTCATGGTGGTGAAGATAAATCAGCTCATAATATCAGTGCCAAAGGATTTGCCTTGCCTCTGTTTTATTGACAAATATTTTTTTTACAGGACAGACCAACGTGTGAAATCAATCCGCACACATGACAATCCCTCACGTAATGACAGAAGGATGAGCAACAGCCATTAATCTCTCCTTGTCACAGCCAAGGACTATGCAAAACGATTTTAGAAAGGAAAAAAAAAGTGCCAGCAGGTCTGGGGAAAGGAGGTGGTCAAATCTACCTCAAATGAAGAATAAAGCAGACAGAAGACTGGATGTTATCTCACCTGTGTGAGTTGTGTTGAAATTGTTGCAGTTAATTAGGTTACTCCAATCCAGAATCCATAACAATGCATTTATATGACACCAACTGAGTTAGAAGGTCCTTTCTCAGTCAAATACAATCCCTGCAGTGAAGTCAATTCCAATTTATAAGGGCAGTGCAAAACCTGTTTCAGGTTACTGAAGTTTTCTTCTTGAGTATTTATTTTCTTCATCACAATCTCGCTTCTTGTTCAATATTTGCTTCATATTTATGTAGCTTAGTAATAAACACATCAAGGATGAATGTTCAACTCATAGAAAACAGCTTTGTCAGGAATACTTTAAATTTTGGGCACTAGAAAAAATATTTTTTCTGGCTTTGACTTTTTCAATGTTATCAACCCATCCTACATCCTTAGGTAAACAATATTCACTTTGAGATGTAAGTTTTTTGTATCATGTTGAGGATTGGGCTGATACACAATAGGTGAAGGTGAAAAATTGCATTATGGGCACCCAGACACCCTCTGTGGAAATGCCCTTGACATGAGAAGCTGAGACAGTTTCTGCAGCTTCTCCAAGTGTGTTCTCCTGCATTCAGAGCATATGCACTTGAATGGTAGAAAGCTATTCTGCATTAGCAAGAGAAGAGCACACTCTTTGCAGTTCACTAGGACACAGTCAAGGTGTGGGATACAGCAATGCTTTCAGTTTTGGAGTAAAACATAATAGGAACAACATCCCCCACCAACAGATTAGTAATAGCAGACACTGATAGAAAAATTGCAGTTAAAGCCATGTTAGCAGTTGACCTTACTGCAAAAGTCTGACAGGAGACCTGAGATTGCTTTTTGCAACTGCCCTCAAGACCAGAAGAAGAAAACAGGAGAACATACGGATGAAGCTTTGAAGATGCAGCCAGGGTAAAAGGAGAATGAAATCAGCAGAAAGAGCAATGAAGAACTGTCACATCCAGGGTATAAGTGACAGACTCAAAAGCAGGAGGGGGATTAGGAATGTCATAGCTGGAATAAGTTTCTCTGAGATCTGTGAAGGGTAAGGCCATTATCAGTTTTTAGCTTCTTCATTTAAGTTGATGCTGTGAGCTTCAAAAATTTCTCTGTGCAAGTCTGCTTAGCTCCTAATAAGCTAAATCTAAAACAAACAGTGATAATGAGGTTAATGAAGTTATCAACAAGCAGAGAGAAATGCTGTGCTGCAGTGTTTGGATACGTCACATCCATAAAGACAAGCTGAGACTTCATTTTTTACTGAAACTTTCAAAATTCCTGGTCTTTACCAGCAGAGTTTTAATGTTATCCATTCCAGCTTTGTAAACATTTTATTATTTCCAGGTGCAAGAATGTACTTTCTAGCACATTTAAAAGTAGACAAAAGGCATTCATATCTTTTTATCTGTAAATCCCCAAAGTCGTTATAGCTTAAATTAAAGAACCCAAGTATTGATTAAAACATTAAATGCCAAAATAAACATGGCAGGTCTATGCAGAGATGTCAAGTGCCTTCAAACTGCAGCTCTCAGTAACTAGTAATGCTGTCAAGTAAATCTCTTTCACAGTTTAGAGTTTAAGAGCTCTTTATAAACTTGAAAAGACTTTTCCTTTATTAGGCTGAAGTGCTTTAGACAGCCTCTGACTTTTTATTTTGTGAATTTTAAAGTAATGTACAGAATGTCTAATATGGTTTGTGTTGCCTTAACAAATGGAGGAAACTGGATATTAAAGAAGAAGCAAGTAAGGTAACTGCCCCATCCAGACCTTCTAAAGAAACTATGATTTATTCTTTTGTTTCTCACCATTCATCATCAACACACACCCTTGAAGGGTCCAGTCCTTCAGAGGTGTAAATCAGCAAAGCTCCCCAGGCTTCAGTGCAGTTATGCTAATTTACAGCATGATCTGTTCCCTTACTTTTTACTTCTCCGAGTGCATGAAGCACCTAGGAATGCTGGCAATACTTTGCTGTGACTCATTATTCATCATTTATCTACACTGAACTGTCTTTTTCATCTATTAGTCCTTAAATATTCTAAGCCTTTCCTTATCTACCCACGCTTTTCCTGCTATTTACCTTTCCTCTCACATCAGCAACTACCTCTGTCATCTTGTTATCCATACTCTAATTTTCCAGACCAAATCTCTACACTGGTATTACAAGTGTTCCAGATGCTTAACACAAAAAAAAAAAAAATCAAATTAATTTTCTTATTAGCAAAAAATTGGATTTTTATAAGCTTAATTATTCTGCCCTATTAATATGTGGCTGCTCCAGCATCCAAGTTCCTTCTGTTAAGCAAAGGCTCTGTCACTCCTAGGAAAGGGCACTGCAGTGAGAAATGTAATCTCACTACTCAAGTGCACTGCTTTTTATGGTGACCAGTACCTTTTAGTTCTGAGAAAAATATGATGCCTGCAAGGTAGACAGGTCTATGTCCAGAAGTGAAGTCTTCAGCTCTTTTCTGACTGGGTAGTGCTTTTTGTCTTTTTGTGCTCCATTAACTGGAGATAAAGCAGCAGTGTTTGTGCAGAATGGGCAATCCATTTCCACACACTCTGTCAGCCTTAAGGCACCAGCCAAGGAATAGACAGAGCCCAGCCTAAATCCCACCTTGCAGGCAGAGTAGAATGGAGCCTCCCAGAGCAGGGGATGCAGAGCCAGGGCTGGAGGTGCACGCTCAAGTAAACAGGAGCACCAGCAGCTGGGAAATTCTGCAGGGAGCAAACGGGCCAGCACTGCAGCACAGAGTGAAGGGCAGCTTCTGAGAGCAAGGCCAGCACAACAGGGATAACAGTCAGAGCCCAGGCTTCTGCCTCCTGCTGAAGGCATCAAGTCTTGAGAACTTTTCCTGCTCTTCATTTGTAAAGGACTGTCTGGATAAATCTGCCTTTCAGTCTGCCATAAAAAGCCATCCTACCTAAAGGGACCCCAATATTTCTTGTTGGCAGTGTTTAGTGACACTTGTCCTTGCCCCCTCAGAGTGTGGATCTACTGAGAGGAATCCAATGGTACCTGAACAGGTGTAACCTCTGCCATGTCCCTTCATGGCCAGCACATACCAGCAGTCCTCTTGCAGTGTGGCCACTATAATGGCTACTTTTCCTGTTCCAGCATAGTCCTCTTCACATTCCTCAGACTCAGTGGGTCAAACTCAGTGCATATGTCCAGGGACATCAGGCTAAGATGCTTTCCAGAGCTTATTTCCAGTGATCTTTTGCAGCTGGATAATATTTTTTGGTTTATTTCCTAGGCAGCGGGGCTCCCTTATCTTCCAGCTTACAGACTCCTTTTGTTGCAAAAGTCACATTTGCCGGACTAGAAATTGTTGTCACCCTGAAATGGCAAAGAGCCAAATTTCATCACTCTGCTACTTCAGCTCCTGTGCAAGAAGTAATTCCAATAAAGTGAAAAATTTATTTTTCATCCCTTTTTTTTTTTAATGAGAGGTTGCTCCACAGCTATCATTGTTACAAATAATCCTGTTAAGCTTTAGGGCAGCTGGATACACATGCTTACCCTCTGCATTTTACTTCCACTGAAATGAAATGCTTTTTTCCCCCTTGTGGGGATGCCAGTGTAGCGTGTACTATCTTAGAGCACAAAGCTTAGAAGAACAACTGTAATTGGCATTTCTTCCAAAGAAATGCAAAATAAGCTTTCCTCCATGCTTTTATAAGACATAAACAGAAAATAAGGAAAAATAGAGCTTCTCCTCTGCCATTAAGACAGAGTGGACTCTCCAGTTAATGTGAGCTTCATGTCAAATCAAAGTCAGAGAAGAGGAAGACTGAGCTTTCTTAGTCCCCATGGTATGCTTTTTGATCGTGTTTTAAAATTATCTAGGCTGACCCAGACACAAATTACCACATGTGCAATAAGGACAATTGAGGAGCAATAGTTCAGGCATGTTAAGATCAAGACACATGGCCATTTACCAGTGTGTTCTCAGTGCCTTCCTTCAGGGTATCTGGCCCTCAAGTAACTGAAAACCCTTCTATGCATCAATACTTGTTAGCCAATATAGTGACAATGCCTTCACACCATGAAGAATTAGGACTGCCCAGTAAGAAGGGCAATTACCTGTTCACACTCTTCTGTAAACAGCAGTCCTGTGGCAAAACTATCACAACTGGGGAGATTTTACTTAATTTAGCTTATTACCAACTGATTTGAATAACTATCAATTTGAGTATCAAAGAGGTGATCCGTACCAATTAAATGCTTTGGGACGAACCTTTCCTGGCTCAGCATGTTCATTTATCCCCAGAGAAACTCCTTAAGCGAGGAGATCAGACAATTTTTTCACCCTAAACAGCTAAATCTAAAGGAAACACCCTGGCATCCTTCTTTTTCTTGATGGAGCCCAGCCCAACATGCAAGAGCATGGTCTGAGGATACCTTCCACACCAAAAGGAAGAGCATGAGTAGCATGGGTAACACCAGAGACACACTTGGGCACAGTTGGGTGCACACTTGGCCAGCCAACTGTTTCTGTGAGATAGGCCTTGAGATGTGTACAGTCTTATGCAGTTTTCCATGGAAGAAAAGTTATTGTCTAAGCAAGGCTTTTCAGTATACCAATTTTATCTTTGAATGTCTAAATTCTACCTCAGTTCCACTTGGAAAGTCATGATCCTAAGAGCTGGTAGAATAAACCATGATATTAAATTGCAGTTTGAAACTACAATGAGCTTTGCAAACAGATTTGCCACTTTTCAGAATAATGAGACTGCAGTTTTAGCATATGTAAAAAATGCTGTAATGTAGCATTATTTTAAGAGTTCCCATTTCTGTAATGAGACTGAGTTAAACTCATCAGCACCTATTCATTGGCAAAGAAAAATAAACAAAGACAATACAGCTTTAGCCCGTTTAGTCTCAATTTCTCCTCTGTCTTCCACTTATACAGCACTAAAGGACTGATCCAATGCCTATTAAAGTCAATGACAAATCTCCAATGGATTTTGAATAGATGGGCCCAAAAGTTCCCAGAGATTTCTTCTGCCTAGGTGAACAAGAACACTTCACATGAAGTGCTGGCAGCACACAAGGCACTGCTCGAACCCTAACCATGCAGCTTGTTAACACGTGTTCCCCCTCTGAGTGACAGAGCCAAGGCAAGGCAGCAAACCTGAAATGACAGCACAAGCAGAGGGATGCTGAGTCCTGGGAAGCCATTTTGTGCTCCTTGCTGTAGCATAAGCAAAATGCTCCCTCTGACTGTCCACTGATAAAGGAATATGTATCTGTCCTTTGCTACCCCAGTCAAAGCACTTGCTCATGCATTCAGCTATAAGAAACTTCCAGGAGGGGCTATTCACATGCTAAAACCCAGATACATAGATTAGATGTGGATGGTGGCTAAAATGGACACATGGGGAATACTGTTGCTATAATCCATTTTTAATAACAGCAATGTTTCATTTTACAGTACACAGGTATATCAAAAGCAAAGCATTGGAATATACTGAGATTGATCCCCTTCTTGTTATGCTGGAATTTTGTCACAGTGGGAACAATTCATGCAACTAAGCTTTCTTTTCCTCTAAAGTCAAATGCTGTTTCTTTTTCATTAGTACAATTATGTGGGATCTTTCCACTAGGCAAAGCAATCTAAACTCATGTTTGCAGTCTGTATAGAGTAGGATAACCAAGAAGATATGTATATTTAACTTCAGTACTTGAAGCCTTACAGTGAACCATGGAAGACCTGACAATACTTAGTACTGAGTACTGACTGGAAGGGCAGAGCACCAGAGCCTTCCACAGAAACTGCAGGAAAACTTAGACCTAATCATTGAGAAAAGAGGCATGGGAAAACAATAATGTGGAATGCTCTCAAGAAATTTCTTATGATACTTCTGAAACAAAGCTACACTGATGTTTCTATTTCTAGGGAACTAAATGCTAGCCCTAATGTGTAGAAGCATATCCACAGGAGTAGCCACCCTCCACAACCCAAATGCCAGTAACAGAACCTGTTAAAATCCCCTCTGGCTGGCAGCATCTTTCTCCACCCCAGAGGAATTTACAAAGTGCTGTATAACCTGCTTTTAGCTATTCCAGGCAGTTTCCAGTACAGTTTTTCATGTGAAGAATACAATGCACCATAATAGGGAGGACAGCTGAAGCAGTCATCCTGTAGTAGCTGAAAGGCAAAGTTTAGAAGGCAGGTCTGGATTCTTGCTCAGCAGTGGAAACAAGTTCCATTTTTTGCCTTGTTAGTCAGTCTATGAACAATCACTGCAGCTAGCAAAACATAAGCAGGAGGAAGGAGTACCTGTGCAATAATGATTGAGAGGACAAGAAGTGCACTAAGATAAATTCTGCACAGAATCAATACTGGCGGTGTTCATCTGTACCAGAGAAGGGAAGAGAAGAATTTGAGAATCACCTTCTGCATATCTTACACAGTACCCAGTGCTCTAAAAGTAAGGGTGAATCAATATCAACGTGCATCCTTATGAGAGAACAAGGGTTCATATTTTTGTTGTCAGGAAAATTCCTTGGATGGGTAAACCTGTGGAATTGGAAGCATTACTGAGAAAAATGTGAGTTGTGAAAGACAAGATAGAATCATAAATTAAACAAGAGGTTCTAGAAATAAATGTGCCCTCAAAGCTGCCACTATGACTAATTCAGCATTATAAGTACACAGCACAAAGTCTGTCTTTATTAGAGCCTGGCATCATAAACCAGCAGGAATTTTAGTTGCAATAAAAAAAAAAAAAAAAAAAAAACCAAACCAAAAAAAAACCAAACCAAAAAAAACCACCACAAAAAAACAGAGGGCATGCAGTGAATTTTAAAAGCCAGGGTACAGTATGGGACTGATCCGAAGCAGCAGCACTGGCAGGACTCCCTGATCAACAATTGAAGTTGGCAGAAGAAGCATTTGATGCCTCTCAGCAGTTGTGTGCAGCAGCAGGTGGAGCAGGGAGGAAGAACAGGCTTTTGAACAGCACTCGAGATGGCCACCCTGGGCTCTATTTCTGGCTGCAGCCCAGCAGGCATCTCCCTGCCCAGTGCCCTTTCCTTTGGTGCTGCTGCTGCAGCATCAAAGCCCTCTTCTGTCCGCTCCTCCCACGTTTTGCTGACAGTGCTTGTGAAGACACTCAGCACGGCAGAGTGCTGAGCTCACCTGGGCCTTCAAGGAAACTTGTAGGACTCTGGAGTCAGAGGTTGCTCAGTGATTTTGTTGTAGAACAGATCAATTACAAAGGCGACATATTTGCCCCTTTCTTTCGGACACACAGTAGAAAGAAAAAAGTGAATGAAGCACAAAAATGTTACGGGGTTGGATGCTTTGTTTCCTCATTTCCTATGGATTTTCTCTGCCTTGAAATATATAAAATAACTGGCAAAATCAAATACCATAAATACTCAGCACACATGTGTATTAAAGCACAGAATCACAGGACACATTTCACAGAAGAAACCTCAATGTCTGGATATTTTAATCTCTCTCCTCATTAAATGGTACTGGGCAAAACTCAACAAAAGCAAACTGCAATCCCCATCTAAGCCACTCAAGTCAGCACCATTTATTAGAAATCAATGCAAATTTTCTGGTCAGTCCTGCTCTCTGATGTTCTAGCATTGTTTCAAAATTCTTCAGAGGTTTATGGGGATGGTTTGTGGGTTTGGGTATTTGTGCTAGGGTTTTGTGTTTCTCTTTACTAAGATACTGACCAAAAAAAAAAGAGGGTGGGAAGGGAAGTTCTAATGATGTTCTCCAACAGGCTTCACTGCCAGCTGAGTTTTTAAGTCAATTTTCATTAATCTGACCATTCCTGTGGCAGTGTCCCTCAAAAAAGTCTTTGGTGACACATAACACTGTACAGCACAAAGCCTATGGAATTAACACACCAGTGTGTCTATGAGTTTGCTCTGTCCACTAGGTACTGACTGGTTATTTTGGGGTGGAGACATGAAGGTTTCTTCAAACTTGTTTGGTTTCTCTCTGAAGCTATTTTTACTTATTCTTACCTTCAATCCCCAATGGAATTCAGATAATGGTCTCCAGCTCTTCACTTCCTGTGATAATGATGTCCTCTTATAGTTCCCTGCCCCCAGCTTCTCCCTTGGGATTTTCAACAGGCATTTCTATAAATGTTATAAATGTTCTGAGTGGAGCTTGCAGTATGGAAAGCCTCAACTCTGAGCTGTCCTTATGTCATCCATTAATGTATGGCTGACAAACATATTGCTGGCTCTAAAGTGGCCGATGAAACAGCTGCTAGAACAGCAATCAGTGTTCATTTTTTAGAGTGTCTGTTAGCTCAAGAGTTTATGCACTGGCATTGACATATTAAAGAGAATATATTTTTGCTGGCTTTGATTAATAATTAACTTCTGGGGTTTGTTTTATGAGCTCCATGTGGCTCAGCACTGACAGCTCTGTACCTGTGTGTCTCAGATGCTCACAAATGTCTGATCGTGGAGCACTGGCTGCGATCCCTGGGATTTAGGATCAACTGCACTCGTGGCTTCAGATCTTCACAAGGGCTCTTCTCACCGATCCTATTCTTGCTGACTAGTAGTCAGATTTCCTCTGATAAGTCCTGGCAGACAGAAGCTGTGTGCCTCACAGAAAAGCGGTGCACACTGTCTGCTCCAAGCAGCAGCAGAGTGATTCCAGAAAGACGCCTCATGTGCACTGCTCTTTGTGCTATGGGAAGCTGCCTCTCTCCCATCCCAAAGGCTGACACAGCTCTGACCTCCACACAGAACCAGCTGGATCCAGTTTAAACTGGTTGGAAGTGGTCTGAACCCATTTGAAGTGTTTTCATCCAGTTTGAATGGGTTGGAACAGTTTTGAACTAGTCAAAACCGTTTTGAACTGTTAAAACTGGTTTCAACCAGTTTGAATCACTTGGATTTGGTTTGAACTGGTCAGATCTGGTTCAGACTGTCTAGGCCTGGTCTGAACTGGTTTGAACTGGTTGAAAAATACCTGCAGAGCTGGGTGCTTATATGGCCTCCATGGCTCCTGGGTGCACCTCTGTGAACACGAGATGCCCTTGAGGCCTGTAAACAGCAACACATCCACCTCCTCTCTAGAGGTGGTGATGTCTTCAACACAGGCTTTGCCTCTTCTAGTTATAAATACCTATTTGAGACTCAAATAATTCACCTCTTTCTGCTCTGGAACCTGTGAATTATTCTTTGATTCGTTTAATTCACCTGGAAACCTTTCTCTCTAAGCATAAGCCTTTGCAATGTTTGAAGTCCCTTTAAATTCTATTACTGCTTCCCAAATTTCTCTGGAATTATTCCACACAAGCAGCAAAAAGTAAAAACATCTGTTCTGCTTCGTCACTTCTTCCAAGCAGCAAATAAAATGCAAGCAGATTTCCTATCCACAAAAAACACATTTCCAAGGTAGCATAAGGAGTGTTTTAAGAACATCATCTACTTCTGCAGCAAAAACCTCGCATCAATCTGTTGCTTAGGGCACATATGAAGGTTTTATTAACTAATGTCTTTAGCTCAGTTTTCAAGGTGGGATCTGATTGAAGATCTCTCCAGATTTCCCAAAGACTCTTGCAACCCTGCCATGTTTGACTTCCCTTAATGACCACCTCTACAAATATGCAATGCAGTAAAATGCAGTAGCTTCACATCACTGCTACTTGCACTTCTCCTCATCCATCTTATGTCTTTTTTCACCGAGTGGCCACTGAAGATATAATTGTGCATCCGTACTCTGCCAAGACAGTAACTTAAGCAATTAATAATGCAATTCACATATTTTTCTCCCACAACTAATACCTTTTTGATTATGAAAATGCAGAAATGTCTCAACCCCCTAACCACATCCATTCAAGCTTAATTATTCTTAAGCTTGTAAACAATCATATTGTAATCAATCTGATTATTCATCTGTTTTTAATTAACTGCATAAGTGATTGCAAGATATGGGTCTGTGCATATAAATCCTTTTCTCTGCTTGTAAAAATAATGAAAATAATAGAGTTGCTGAGCATCACAACTACTAGATTTGTCTCAGCTGTTTAAACAGTAGCCAGCATTGAGTCAGGAAATAAGTACATATACAGAAAAACCTATGTCAGCAAAATAATGGTGCCTTGATCTACACAGAGTGCTACTGTAATCGAAAAACTATATCGAAAAATCGATAATTTGTGTGTTTAACATCATATCCTCATAATACTGTGTTTTATAATACCTTTAACTTAATAGATAAGGGTTTTTTTCAGTGTTTTTGTTGTTAGGGTTTTAAAACTATATTTTGTTAATCACTGCTGTTGCTACAAGCCAGTCTGTGGTATTCTGAACAATCCAGTAGTGGCATCCTAGTGAAGATCCACCTGTACCTCAGTGGATTGAATATAATATGAAAAATAGAATGCAACACTATAAATCAAGAGTACTGCTATCTATAACATTCCAGATCAAAAGAAGCACTATGGAGTTAAAAGGGGTCCCCAGAAGATAGCTAGAATTATAATGAAAACTCATCTACAAAGAATGAAAAACACTAGGTTTGCTTATCTCAAAGAGATTAATAAGACAGGCTTCCAAAAAAAGCATATGCACTCATAAAAGAAGTGCTGGAAGCTTCTGTCCTTAAGCATAAAACAAAAGCATCAGTCATTTGATTTCAAGTGGACCAGTTGCAGAAGAGAAAAATATTTTGATGAAGGAAGACAATTTGTTGTGTTAGAAGGAAAGTTCTGCACCCTTACTCAGCAAATCAATAAACAGTGACACTCATCACTACAAGTTACATTGGTACCAAGTATAGCTCTGAGGAAGAAATATACAGAGCTACTGGAGAGGGGAGGAGGGGGGAATCCCACAAAACAAACAAACAAAATAAATCAAAAAGCTTACCTCATGCTTCAGGGTTAAATCAACTCCAAGGCAACCCTGATTAGGACGGTTGCAAATTATTCCACCTGTGCCAAGCATAAGATTTCTCATACCCTCCTTTATAACATTCAGGGCTGCCCACTGTCAGCCAAGGGACTGATTCATAATTCCCAATTTATGTTGCAGATATTCTTATCACACATTTACTCCAAAGCACTGCCATCCAGGAAAATGTTTGATGAAAGAAAATCTTTTCATTCTGTTGCTCAAAAAAAAATAGAAGTTAGAGGAAGAAAAATCTCAGGTGAACAGACCATCTTCATTTTTTCTTTATTACTGAGTCTTCCACATCAGCTTTTGGAGTGTTTTCAGGAAGATTTAGAAGAGAGAAAAGCATTTCACACACAGACAAAATAAAAATGAGGAAGCCACTTACTAAATTACAAGTAGCAATTTGCCCCTCCAACACTTGCAATGCAACTGCCCTATACTGAATGTCACTCTTAAAAGTTCTCACTGAGGTCTCACTTACCACTGTCACCTGAGGTGAACCATAATCCACAAAACCACTGTGACAAATTACAATCATCTATCAAACAACTTTCAGCATTCTTCCTGCAAGCATGACCAAAGCTGTTCAGAAGATTTTCTTTATTTTGTTTATTATTTCCAGTGCTCACTTTCAGTTTCCTTCTGAAATCATTTTTTTAAACCTTCTGTAAATCTTTCCCAGTGATTCCCAGTGAGAGTATATTTATGGGTATATCAGGCTAATAATATCTTTACTGTTTGCTGTTCAAGTGAGAAAGGAATAGATGAAATTATTGAAAAAGGAGCAATTATCAGAATTATTTATTTAGAACTTACTTTATTTGAAGAAAAAAAAAGAGGAAAAAAAACCTCAGTGATGAAGTAACGTACCCCCCTGTGTTTTTTTGGAGAGGATGTCATACAGATGCATTCAGAACATTTGAATGCAACCCTAAAGCTGCCTGCATAAAAGTGTGGCGGGAATTAAGATGCTGACTTATAAATTTAAACTAATAACTGCAACATAAAACCATAGTTCATCATTATATCAGGCCTTGCTTCTACTGCTGGAAATAGACAAAGTTGGAGGATGTGCACAGGTGGAGGATGAGCAAAATTGTTACGACCGATTTTCAGAGGATGGCTTCAGCACTGGCTTGACTTACACTGGCCTGGAGTGATCCATGACCAGTCTGTTTGAATGTCATGCTCAGAGAAGAGGCTGGGTGTTCACCAGAGGGGCCTTGAATACCTATGTGCACCTGGAAGAGCCAGTTATAAAATTGGAGTAGTTTCTACCATTTAATAGCAGGTGACCTCCTACACTGCCCAGCCTGAAACTGGAGTCAGCCACACTGAAAGAGAAGGACCACGCCCGCCCTAAGAGTTTTAATTCATGCAGGCCAAGAGAAATGCATCCAAAGACATGCTGAATCTAAAAGAGAGAACTAAAAAGCCTGACAAACCTAAGCTGAAAATCTCTGAAAGCAACAATTTTTCAATTGTTCTCCAAGAACAATCGAAAAAAACTTCATCCAAACCTCTCAGAGCCTAAAATAGTTGGACTTGAATATGGTTGGATATATCAGCAATACCTCATATAATTGAAGTGCTGGGGTTTGCTGCTAACGGCTTCACAGTTCTTTGTTATCTGAAGCCTGACCTCACATTTTGCAGGCTACTCTGAACAGGCAGAACAAAATGTTAAGGAAAACTTGTTTTAGTTTGGTTTTGGGTTTTGGTTTTTTTATCAAGGCATTGATTTTTGCTGTCCTATCTCAGGTCCCCATTTATATACAACTAATGTAAACTACCAAAATGTTAGAGAACAATGGAGTCCAGAGAGGTGTAAGCTGAGGCTTTCTGGAGCACTTCCTGTCCTAACTAAAAACAAACAATGCGGCACTGGAATTTTCTGTGGGTTTTCCAGTTAGCCACCATTTGGTGCAGCATGCCACTGCTGTTTTGGTGCTTGCCTCTTAGATCAAGCTACTGTGTGCTTAAGACTGAGAAATGCCTAAAGAAAACTTTCGCCATTTCTTTGCAGAAAAGTGACAGCAGTAATAATTAATATCTCTGTGCTTCACAAACAGTGAAATCAGATGCACAGTTTATCAAGAGTCTGTGTATGTAATTTTTCCATTAACAATTCTGCAGACAGAGCATTGATAATTGTGCCTGTGGTGAATCCCAATGAGGCGTATTTGCCTGACATTGTTGCAGAAGGGGAAAAATTAATATATGCATTTTAAATTTTTATGATTAAGTTTTTACTGAAGTGTGGGGGCCTGAAGTTTCATAACCGTTTTAATGCAATTGCTTCCACTTAGGAGAGATGACGTTGAAATGTGATGTGCTGAATGCTTCCCAGGTAATTGGAATTCAGTCAACAACACTGGGCGTTGTCACAGGTTTTAAATAAAAAGGTTTATCTTCCTCTTTTATATTATGGAATATGATGCATCATATTATACAACATCATGATCCTACATGACAGCATCTCAAAAAAAAATTTAAAAAGTTTGCTTCACTCTGCACACTCCTGAATTTGGATCACAAGAACACATTTTGAAGGGCCTGTGTATGCAGTCAACACTTCCCAATTCCCTTGCTCACATGAATGGCCACATTAATTCCTGATGCAACCCTGATGATTTGTACAGCATTTCAGCCCCCTCAGGGAAGAATATGAGTCACTTTTGATGCTGTTTACACCCACTGTGCATCCTTCCCCAGAGCTTTTGGAGGGAGAAGCCGCAAGGACAGAAGAAAGGACATTGTGTCAAAGCTTATGGCAGAAGAGTACTGCATAAACTCGGGGGATTGTCATGGGAAACACAGCCTGGCACTCACTGATTCTTCCAGTAAAGTCATTTCTTTCATATTAGGACAGGGAAACAACTAAAGGTGAGCTGGCTGTCTGGGAAGAGAGAAGGCTCTTCTGCTATTGAAACCTTAAATCATATCTCAAACAAAATTAAAACCAAACCAAGTTTTCTTAAACTGAACTAAGCAGAAAACTGAAGGTAAATTTTTGCATTCTCCGCCATTGAGTACCTATCCAGCTCTGATGAAGATGTACTGAATTTTCTTCCAGAAAATCTCCACCTGACTTTCCACCTGCTCTTTCTTAAGCAGAGAGCAGCTATCTTTCTGAATATTTGTTTGTACCTCAAAGATGAGGAGCCCAGGGTGGGGTTGTTAGGTCTGAGAATGGGATAAACTACACACCTCTGATAATCTACAAGAGATTCTTCCCCATATATATTTCTTTGGCTGGACTATTCAAGGGGTAAAATATAATCTAAAGTTAAAACATCAGAAAGAGACTTAAGAGCCCACCACTGTTCCACACCTCATGTTTCTTTTGAACAGAGGAAAACAAGACTTTTTTATGTCATGGAGGACCAAAAGTTGAGACATACATTTCAGTCTAATGCTTTAGATGTAAAACTAAACTCCTTCT
Source organism: Monarcha castaneiventris obscurior (assembly GCA_026261815.1). Taxonomy (NCBI): domain Eukaryota; kingdom Metazoa; phylum Chordata; class Aves; order Passeriformes; family Monarchidae; genus Monarcha; species Monarcha castaneiventris. The sequence continues at coordinate 9,862,776 of JAMPIT010000467.1, forward strand.
GATAAGGATACCAACTTTAGATATAAATTTTGTCCTGCAAATGCAGCAAAATACCACTAAGGCTTCTCATCTGTTTGCCAGGGCTTTGACTGTAATAATTTCTACACTCCAGTGTAGATGTTGAATTATTTGTAAAGTCTGACTTAGACTCTTATAGCCACCTTCTGACCTTTAGTTAAATCCAAAAAATTGCTACCAGCTGAAAATGATTTGGTGGCTTGAGTAGCAAGGCTGGATTTGGGAACAAATATCTGCCTAAATCCTGCCACTGGAGATAGATGCTTCTGCAGCAACTCTCAGTCTGAAAAGACCATGATAATCCAATCATCCATAAGGATTCTGTTTCATGTATCTCTCAAGCTCTAGTTGCCTCTTCATCTGCACAAGAAGACATTCCTTTCTGTGAGAGAATGTCATGCACAGTGAAAGATGCTTGGTTTGTTTTAACCATCAGAGCTCAAGTGCAGCCAGTACAGGTACCTGTTTCACCTTGACTGAACATCTTGTTCCTGGGCATCTGATGCAGCAGGAAATAAGTTACTTTGTAATCCATATTTGAAAAATCATTTTATGATCCTGTCTTCTCTATTTTGGTGTGTATGAAAATGAAATAAGCAAAGGGAGTTTTCTAGCAGAACCCTGAATTTTGTGGGCACGACCTGTAACTTTTTACGGCGCTCAGTAGCACAACAAGGGGAATGAAAAGTTTCTGCCTCTGTTTGTGATGCTCCTTAGCAGACAGACAAACAGCAACCAATTCTCACACACCAATTGTTCCTATCTTACTTTCTTCCTTTCTTAAGCTTATTTTTAATAGTTCAGAAGTCCATAGTGGGTTACCTCAGCTTTCTCTCTACACCTTCACTTCTCTATATTGTGAGGAAAACACCTGGACAGAAAGACATGGCAGAGATTGGGGCAGGATGATGTGGTAAACAAAGAATTTTTTTTCCCTTTACATTGCGCATAAGTCGTTAATTTTTGATGTTATGAGATTAATCTGTGCATGAAGCAGAAAACCCACTGACTGATATTTCCCTGGAACAGATGTTCTAAATGCCAAGCAGCAAAGAAATCTCTGTGCAAAACAAAGGCAATCTGCTGCCCTTCCTGAAAGGTTAATATACAATTACAATTCTTAGTGTTCCTGAATGTTGGTCCAACCAGTCCATATATGGTCCAATCGACTGTATGTTAGGACCATATGCCCAACACAGTCAGTCACAAGACTACTCAGCAGAGCTTTAGTTGTTATTTGGTTGGGCTGGAATTTAAACCTTGGTTTGCTGTGTGTGAATATTGCCACTGAATTTAGTGGCAGAGTGGCCTGAGTAAGTAGGGTCATAGTGTTTAGTTTGATAATACTGATGCCCAGTATCTGTGGTTTGACAACTAAAATGGGCTTGGAAAATCTGACCTTCAGCTCTCCCACAGACCCACTGTATGATTACAGCCAAGCCAAACAATCTCTCTGTGCCTTAGTTTCCCTGCTTGCCAGGATATAATAATTATTTCTCTACTTATTAATTTAGATTGGAAGACAGTTTTTTGATTGGTTTGGGTGGGTTGGGTTTGGTTTGGTTTGGTTTGGTTCTTTTAGAAAGGAATATAGCTCACTATGTGTCTCAGCACCTCAGTCCTGGCTGGAATTACTTGATATCTCTCTTCTCAAGACAATAATGACAAAACAAGTATAAAGTTTTCCCTTTTCAAAGCATGCGTTCCCTGGGCTGCAGTATGGTTTTCTGCTGGCCAGCCTAAACTAGGCAGTATCAGTCCAGATGGAAGGCCATCTGCCTCCAGAGACTGCTCTCCATACACAGAGGTTGTTCTGGAAGAATTTGGAGATCACTCTGCCCTTTAGGTAAGCAACATTGAAGTCACTGTGGGAAAAATTCAGTCTTGCCTGCCAATTTAACCACATGATGTTGTCACAGAATAGGTGGGACATGTTAGGCATTGAGCCCAGCCACAGGGCATGGCAGCACATTCCCACAACACACGACATCATCTTGAGTCTGATGTAAGATTCAGGGCAGAGCAACATGCTTCCCTGAATCGTGCTGAGTGAGATGATCCAGAGCTGGGGATGCCCAAGCCCCAGAGTAGGCAGAACAGACATGAGAACAGGTCTGAGAACTCTGCGAGGGCTAGAAGAACCAAAAGTACAAAAGCTGTGCTCCATAGTTTGTACAGCCAGAGGGTCTAGGCTGATAGTGAATACCAACACCTTTTGAGACTAGAACAATTATTTATGTTATTTATATTTTTATGTACTGCAACAGCACCTTAAAAATGGTCAGAAAGTTTTGTACTTTGTGCAAGCTGTGATATCTGACTTTAGAAATCAGTTCAAGTGTATTTAAAAGCATAACAGCACAAAATTGGCTTCTTAAAAACAGAAAAGGCCACTGTGGGGGTAAAGCAATACAGAAAAGTATTATTTGTATGGTTTTCTTTCCCTGCTCCTTCCAGACGATTACAGTGTCAATTTGTAAACCACTATAAACCACTATAAAACTAAAGTGCCTTAACAAGAGAAAATTAGTTAAGGAAAAATGTAGCTTTCAAGTACAGGGGCAGGTAAACTACTTCCAAATCAAAAAGTTCAATTTAATCTGAAAGGAAAACAAATCCATCAATGTCTATTCAATTTGCACTAAAGCCTAGAGGGACACTCAACTCAGTTTCAACTGTGTCTATATATATGTTGTTTAAGTCTTTAGCTCTCTGTTTTCTCAGCCTAAGATTTGCACTTGGCTAATTTAATTTTCATTTCACACATCTGTGCATGTCTAAAAATTGTTGATTTTTTTCTAGTAGGCCTTTAGTTATTCAGCTTTGTTTTAGGTTTTCTTGTATTTATTTATTTTTTGTCCTAAATGCCAAGATATTTTTCACTTTAGTTATTCAGCTTTAGTTTTAGGTTTTCTTGTATTTATTTATTTTTTGTCCTAAATGCCAAGATATTTTTCACTTCGCTTAGCACTTGACAATTTTAGCAGCAGTGACGATCCCACAGTGAGGTTCTTCAAAGGCACATGGGCAACTTCACCATAGCAGACCTTTCTTTGCAGTGGGAAACTGTAGAAATATATTCCCATGACCTGTGTTGGACCAAAAAAGCTGTTACCAAAAAAGCTGAACCATCTCAGTTTGCAGCCTAACTGGGACAAGTCACAGGAAAGGAGAAATGTGGGAAACCAGTGTTTGGCTTTGCTGTTATTATTCAGTGTGTTTCTCTAGCAGCAATGATCTGCTTTATAAAACAAAGCCTGTAAAGCCGTACTGGGTTTTTGTGAACAGGTTTTGGTAGCAAGAGGCTGCAGGGATGGATTCTGTGAGAAGCTGCCAGAAGCTTCCCTCGTGTCTGACAGAGCCAGTGCTGCCCAAGGCTGAGTCCATGAGTGATGGTGGTAGAATCTCTGGGATCCCTTCAGGATCTGATCCCTGGCTGCTTGGACAGTTTCTCTGTATTCCACCCAAACTACCTGTCCTTGCTTCTTTTTTGCCTTGTTTTGTGCTACATTTATTTAATTTTATTTTGGTTGTTGATGTTGTGAGATTCCTACATGGGCAGAATCTCCCACCAAGCTGTGTGAGTGCAAGTTTCCATTCCCCTTTTTAATATCAGCCCTTTACACATTAGTTAGTTGCTATGTGCTGGTGTGCCCTGAAGTCCCTATGTGAAAGAAACATCCCATAGACACACAGATGAGGTTCTGAAGAAAAGAAGAACCAAGAACTAATCCTACTTTTTTCCTTGGAGAAGTATCTTAATCAAACTCTTTGGTAGTGCTAGTGAAAAAATTCAGATGTTCTTAATCTGTTCTTTTCTCTTTATATTCTTTTATTTACCAATAAATATCCTATAAAACTAAATAGCCAACCAAATGCTGTGAGTTTTGTTTAAAAAGGAGAAAAAAATTTAAAAAAAAAAAAAAAACAAGCTATGCCACTGAGAATGTGAAAGTCTTAGAACTTTTCTACACATTGAAGTTGAGTCAGAGCCATCAGTTCTTCATGTTCCCATTCTTTCAAAGCTATAAGGGGGGAATTTACAGAAAACTAATATTAGTAAGAAACCTCAGGCCTTTTCTGTCCTTTGTTCTGCAGTGTGAAATTAAACTTGTTTTGTTGAATCTCTAGCAGTTTCACTCTTCTAATCCATTACTGCACAAGAGGCTGTAGGAACTACCAAAACTTGTGATCTCACTTATTCTTCACCAGTATTTACTCAGAATTCTTGCAATGCTTTTCTTTGAGTCTCAAACTCAAACACTAGGAAATGTTTTGTGGCCTGGTACATGTGGTGGTGTGTGCTATATATCTTCCATGGGCTTCCTGAAGTCAGATTTCTGATGAATGGTACCCAGGACTATGTATCCCAGTTTGCCCCTTCCTTTCCTCTGTTCCCTTGGTTCAGAAATCCCAGTAAAAACCACCCATGTTCCCAAAACAACTGCAGTTGGAAAACTATTGACAATCCTCATCCTAATCTATCAAATCTGTCAGTCATTGTACTTTAGTATGGAAAGGGGCACACTGGCACCACCTGACAATGCAGCAGGCTAAACAGAGGTGATATTCATGCCTTACCCTGGAAAAACCTGCACTTTTTGTAAAATTGTCCAAATGACATGAGGCACACAGCTGAAGCCTGGAGGTTTTGTTGATTTGTATAAACTGTATCTCTAATGGTAAAAAACCTTTCCAGAGCAGGATTGCTTTGAAAGATTTAATTCTGTCAAACACTTACTTGAAGTGGCACGGGCCAAATAATATTCCCAGTGTCTGAAAGAGCATATTTTTTCACATGCCTAATATTTTAAAGTAAAAGCAAGCGGGAAGAGGAATGGGTTTGCCTCTTCCACTCAGATCAATGCTTTTAAGCACTTTTTTATGCAGGGAAAAGAAAGAGCAACATTCTTAATGCTTCCAAAATGACTGGAAAGTCACCTTTAAGCAATTTGTGTCCTTAAGAGAGATGCTTGATGAATTTCCTGTCATTTTCTGCTTTGCGGCAAATTTTCAGTCTGTGAATGAGTTTTAGCTTCTCATATAGAGTCTAGTGACTAAGCTTAGTGTGGGTGTACACACTCTGTAAATCAGCTAGAGAGCTGAAAAGCTCCAAGTCAGGCTTAAGAAATATTTGCAGTAGAGAGGGGATTTGATTACATGTTGAGGAAATCTATTTCTTGCAGGTTTTTAAATGATATTTTATCTCCTACATGCCCAAAGACATTGTCAGCAAGTGGAAAAATAAGCGGAAGCTAATTTTGCCCTTTTGAAGGCTTGTTGGCTCATGGCTTGCCTGAGAGGCCATATTCCCCTTCACTGCAGTTCTGCAGCAGCTCTCCCATGGTCAATAATACCACAATGGTCTTATATTACCTTAAAAAAAAAGAAAGAATTCAGCTCAAAGTCTTCACATTTCTTGTCCACATAGCTGTGGGTCGGGTGCTTATCTCACATCTGAACAGCTAAGAAGCTTGACAATTAACATGCAAATGCTGTGGGTGAATGAATTTTTCCTTTTGCCTTCCTGACCCCTTGACTGAAGCAACCTAAATGAGAGCTTGTATTTAATCATAGAGGAGCTCCCTGAGGAGAGAGTGTAACCTCTGATACTCTTCATGGCAGCACACTAATTAGGTGTCCCCTTCACAGAGGAACAAGCAGAATGCTTCATTCATATCAGGAGGCTTTCACAGATCTTCCCCATGGGGCAAAATTCCTTTAGAAGGACTCCTGTCCCTCATGCATTGATTTTCAGTCTAACAACTTGCAGAATTGTTTTACATGGATTGATCTTGTCATGTATTATCCAGCTTGCCATAGCAGAGCTTCTGACAAAGTTTCTAAAGGGTACATCAGGCTGCCCATGGAATATTAACACGACAATCCTGACCTAGGGGGAAAGGTAGAATTAAAAAAGGGGAAAAAATATCATCATTTTATAAATTTTGAGACTCTTGAAGTTATATGTTCAATATGTTTGAATGGGAAAATACAGGAAGATGACAAAATTATGGAAAATGTGTTGTTTGATTTAAAGGAATTTTTCATAGTGAAATATTTTTAAATCATGCCAAATTTTATTCTAAAATCATGTGACTTGAAAAAGAAATTCTTTAGGGCAAGGCTGAAAGTGTTGGATGCCCCAAAGCAGTGCAGTATTATTGAATACTTGGAGAAAAGTAAGAATTTCTTGAAGAAAAGTGAGAACTTCTTTGTATCTCTGTCCCATCCCATGGTTATTCCAGGCCAGATTTCCCTGATTGGGTATGGCTGATTTCAGAGAGGATTGCTCAAGCACCAGCTGGAACAGAGTGAAGCTCTTTGCCTTCTTTGGAGTTTCAACTGCTATGAATACACTCAACCATAACCAAGTTTTTCATTAAACTCCTGAATTTATTTACAATACAGTTTTCTATTTCGATCCACATTTTTGAAGCAATCAGTTGGTCACACATCCTCTCCACAAACGTAAGAATTTTGATCCATGGCAGGCAGTGAAAAATATACTCCTGATGGAGATTTCCAAGCCTAGGAATGTCAGCAAGATGAAACAGTCACTTGTTAACAGGTCTGACAATGACTCAGATCTGGCCACCTCAGTCTACAGTTATCCTCTTTAGGACCATCTTTATGAAGCAAATTATTCTTTCAGTATGCAAAAAAAGAGGAATTAATGAAAATTTCATTAAATTGAGTCAGCATGTTGCTGTTGGCACTGTTTTTACATGGAAGATGCACGCATAGTAGAGTGTTTAATAGCTTAAATAAATCCTTAAAATGTCTGTACTACCTCCATTGGTTGAACGTGAATGAAACAAGGCATCCAAGCTCCCCAGTGACTTCCTGTTAAAACATGTTATCTGTATGGCTGTTATGGGTATTTCCCAATGACTTAATTAATGCTCTTTTGATCCTAAAAAAACAAGCAGCTGAGTACTGCTTATGTAGTTGGCAGTGAAAATCAGTCTGGTTGAAAAATTTTTATTAAATCTTTTTGCCTTTTTTTTAAACAGAAATTGTTTCCTCCAGGTTTTGTTGGGGTTTTTTGGTTTTTTTTTGTTTTTTTTTTTGTTTTTTTTTTTTGTTTGCTTTTTATTATGAGAAGTGAGTTTTCGATAAGCTGCCAAGGTGCCTCATGGGAATTGCAGATCTGATATTTCACTTTTCTAACTTCATCTGTGGGGCAGATTCCCTGCTGCATTTTTTTCTATTTTATGTAGAAGGCTCAGTTTCTCTAAAATACCTATGAATATTGGCTCCAGCAGAGCTAATTTTATATCCAGATTGCTTACTGTCTGAAGCACCTGCCTTTACTTTAAACCTCATATTTTTGTCCATGTTACCAACCATGCACTGCTTTCCAGTCAAGAGTTTTCTATTTCCATTTAATATGGCTAAACTTTATTCATATTACATCACCAGACTGACAGAGAAGACAAGAGCATTCAGTCTGCTTAAAATGAAATTTCACAGATTTCCCTACCAGAATGAACTGAATTTTACAGACATTTAAAATAGCCACCTGCCCATGCTGCTCTTTTTCTCACACATACAACTAAAAGTTACAAGAAATAATTGGTAGAATTATCTCCTGTGTTTTTTACTACATTAAATCCAAGTGTAAGACATAATCGGTTTAAGATAACACTTATGCTAGATAGCAGATTTAAAGTGGAAATCCATAACAAGTTAAGGATTTTCTTTAGATTAATACCATGTTTGCTACAATGCACAGAAAACAAGGCCAAAATGCACAAAGGAAACAAGACTGCTACAATATCTGCAGTTTCTTGACTGATTCAGTAATTTGTCTTGAATCTTCTGGCACATCATATTGTGTTTAATCAGAGGCAGAATTATGTTCCTACCTCTCTGAGACTCTGCAGTCTCTGACTCAAAACTGAACTGTCTGTATTAACTCAGATTGGCTTTTGCTGACATTCTGCTGGCTGAATCTTAGATAATTGGCTCAGTCTCATGCAAATCCTCTGAAATTTGCAGAGAGCCTATATGAGACTTAACATTATTCTAAGAATGAAAGCCTGCTTCTTAAACCTCCTCAATCAATACAGTTTTCATCAATACTCAAAAACATGGAACACGTGGTATGATGAGGGATGGAGAACAAAGCACACACAGCACATGTTTGTTTTCAGCCCTTTTTACTCAGATTTATACACAAGTCCTAAATATAGGTCAACACCTGTCATGCAGAAAACTCAATAATACAGTCAGTTAAAATTTCAAGAGTAGATTATTCCCACTTGGTTTTGCTGTCTTGCTTTTAAAGGTTGAAGGAAGTGCAGGAGTCCTTTTGAGAAGGAGAGGGAAGGCATGGGGATTTGGGGGTTATTCTGTTTTTACATTGTTCGTTTAGTCAGTATTTATAAATGTCATTTCTGCCTATTGGCATTTGCTTCTCTGGAGCTGCTGCAAATGAATTGCAATTGTTTTAGATGCCATTCAGAGACTTTAGGAATAAATATCTACACATATCCCACATACAATTAGGCAAAGGCATTTCTCTTTTGGATGCCAGATTAAATACCTTCTTGTCTTGGTGCACAGGGGTATTCATCATAAAAATAATCCAGTCAACTCTTTGCTATCAGCTGTAACCAGACAGCTCAGTTGGTGTGAGTGGGCCAAGAGGAACCTCTGCTGCTGTTGGACAGAGCTGCCCAAAGAATCACTTCACAAGGAGCATGATGGAGAATGAAGAATGGATGCAGTTAATAATAGGGAAATTCCCTAGTGAAGAGAAACACAGCAATGACAAAAAAAAACCTGACCGTTGTCTAAACACCCTATTTTCCATACAGTTAAATCACTGGTAGGGACAAATGCAAGGCAGCATTGCCCAGGTTCTTTGATTAAGCCACACAGCATTCAGTAGAAATCCTGCTGTTAATGCGTGGTGTATAATCTGTTGCCAGGATGGAATCACATTCCAGCTTATACAGAACACTGTACTGTCTTTGAGTGAGAAAAGTTAATTTATACTCCACCAACCTTTTGGTTATGCATGTGTGTGCATCAGTTGCTCCAGGCTCCAGGTAAATGATACAGTCTAGACTTCATGTAGTTCATCAGATCAATATTCTATCTCATTACATGGATGGAATTCACAATGTCCTCCAAAGTCCAATTTTATTTCTTTCACCTCTCAAATTAAACACTGCCTTAAAGGTTTGCTTGATGGATTACTCCGTTTTATCTGATGATGGTCTTCAAGGCACATGTGGTAGTATATCTTATCCCATTAGTAAAGATCATTAGCTACAGCATAATTGCCTCTCTATGACACATAATAGTTTCATCTATTATTATCGTTCCTGTCCTGTAATTCAATTTCATGATTATGGTTTAACAAATCAAGGGGCACGGCAAACAATATATTTTAGCCATCATTTAAAGTAAAGTCATGTTGCTGACAAGATACATAGGGTGGTGCTACAAGACATTTTGTGATTTGACTCTTTTTGGTTTACTGAAAAATTCTCCGTTCTCTCTCATTTCCTAACATAGAAAAATACTGAATCAGAAAAAATAAAAAACAAAAAAAAAACCCCAAAGCTATATTATGCCTTCATTGCATTCAGTGGCCTCTTGTTTCTTTAGGAGAACATCTGTACCTTGCTAGGGGCTTTCCAAACATTGAGGGAAGCCCTTGTTTTTAGGGGATCAGGATTATGAAACAATGACAGTGTGTAAGAGTTGCTAGTTAAGTTTCGCTTAGAGGACATGTATTTCATAAGAATTTACTCAACATTCTATCTCACTTGAAGCTCACAGGAGAAGGCTGAAAATTCATCCCAAAAATATCCCATAAGGAAAGAGGAGAGCAAGTTAAGGGAAGTGTTCTTGCCCTAGAGCCAATATCAAGAAATATATACATATACATGCATACTGAAAAACATTTTTCCTTTTTATTTGAAAACAGCTTTCTTTTTGATTTGAAAATGTATATTTTCAAGTGCTCACTGAGCACTTACACAAGCACACATACCCCAGGAGATGGATAGCCTCTCATATCTGTAAATTATCAGAGATTTCACCTGCAACAGTGTTTTCCCATAATTCTGAGGATCAATTTTGGGCCATTTCTCTGAGGCCATCAACTTTTGTCACTTCTTAACAAGCAGACCATTAAACCATTTCCCTATCTCTAACTCACTTAGTTTCATTGAATAATTATTCTTGGTTCCAAAAACTGTAATGGATGCTTTATCTCCTCTCCAGTGGCCATTCACCAGGAAATATGACGCATAATTAAGAACTCTGGAGGGAAAAGAAAGAGAAGAATTATTCCCACTATGTAGATGATTTTTAATGAATTTTACATGAATACGAATTAATACGATTTAAAACTAATTACCAAGGAGACATTAATTCTAACATACCTAAGTAAACCCTGGTAGGAACAGTGACCAGTGATTACTGATTATCAGTACTGCTGATGTTTTTATTTGGGAGGGAAGTGAAAATAAATGTAATCAACCAGGTTGATGAAAGCAGATGAAAGCTCTCAAATTTGTTGAGGAATAACTGTGGAACTTTGTTGCACCAACAGATATTGCATTTCCTTCCTGCCTGCATTCATATTCTCTTCTTATATCCAAGGAAGTCTTTAGGAACCTGCAGCCAAAAGGAAAGGTGATTTTTGTGAGGGCAGTTCTTGGATGATTGATTGAATTCTTGAAAAGCGTTTTGTCTGACCTTTAGAAAGATATTTATTAGGGGCTATTTATTAGCTATTTATTAGGAGTTCTCGGTTTACTAAGAAATGTTTACATTTTAGTGCCATACTTGCTGATTTGCAACAATATGTGACAAAGAATGATTCGTTTTCCCAAAGCTATCACAAAGTTTGGGCATGGTTCCTACACTTCGGCACTGCCACTCCATTTCCTGAGCCAGCTGAGAAGCCTGATCTCCGTGATGGAGAGTATTCCATTGTGTAAATACCACAAAGGCAGGAAATGTAAAATTTCCCATGTCCTAATTCCTGGGCAAGAGATTTTATAAGCAACCTCAGAATCTCAGCTTCCAGAATTATTGAACAAGTTACTTTGTAAACCTGGGGATCCCAGGCCTTTCATTACCTTTAAAATTAAAGTAAGCTTCCAGATACATTGTCTTAGAGTCCTGCTCCAAGCGTGAGTTTATGGCAGCCCCCCAAAAAGAAGACTGTAGGGAGAACTCTTTTTATGTCCAGAAATGTATTGTCTTTCACAGAAAACGAATAATTATGAGGGGTTTTTCTCTTAACAGATTTTTTTTTTTTAATTTTGAAAAAAAAATTGAAATATCAATTTCCTCTACAAAGGAGAAGTATCTTTTCTGCCTGAGACTGTACTGCCTTAATTTCCCTTAGGGCTCTCAGCAGAATTCTGATATTTCTATCTGAAAATCCCAGTACTAAGATTTTCTGATTGTGTGCACGTGCAGTGTCTTTCCTCTGGGGTTATATTAGACTTCCTGCACTTGAGTATCCCCAGGTGGTACAGTAAAAGTGGTTATGCTCATTCTAATAAATGGTAACAAAAAATAGATCCTCAAGGCCAAGGAATTTCAGATTGTAGACAGTTCCATTTAAGGATGAATAACTTCAGCCTTGTTAAAAGTGGACTATGGCAATTATTTCACTGAGGTTGCTCTGTGAGATGAGGTGAGAAAATTAAGCCATTCCCAATTAAGAAGAGAAAGTGGCATACATTTTTGCAAAACAAAAACAATCATCTTATGCACCTTCATGTTAACAGCTAATCAATTATTACAGTGTCACATAATAAAAAGAAATTTATTCTGTTCAGTAAGTTTTTGTTAGTGTTGGCAATATTGTGGAAAGACAAGTTCATGGACAGTTTTCCAAACACTGAAGTATAAAACCAATCAGATATGTTATGTGAGTTGACTGCAGGAAAACATTTGCCTGGAATAGGATATCAGAGTTTCCAGCTGTAGAAGCTGGGAAATACCTGGACACATTTTGGTTCAGACACTGGTTGAAATAGAAACCCCTGTGTTTGGGTTTTCTGCCTTCAGGGCAGGAGTAGAAGGAAACAATTCAGTAATAATCATTTACAAATTGGCTGGCCAAGTTTAGCAAAGGTCATTGGGTGGTGAAACTTGTGCTATGAGTGTATATTGCTGGCTGCAGGCTAAAGGATGGGGTTTTTTTCATTTGATTTAGGGCTTCGGTGCCAGTCTACATCATAAGTGAGGGGATTTTTTTCTGGAGGCAGAGCCCTGGCAATATAATATGGCTCTGACTATGAAAATATGCAGGTTAGAAAGTCACTGGTGCTTCCGTATAAGTGCATATTGGTAGGGATAAAGATTTTTATTTCAGGCCTCTCTGCTTTCTGATTTCAGGAGCAGTGTCAGCTAGCACTGATTCTGAAGAAGGAAAAGACCTTGCAGTCACACATTCTCTCTAATGAAAGATCACAGAAGACATGGGAGTTCTCGTGACCTCTGCTGGAAATTCATCTTCACTGCTGCTCCTGCTTCTCTGTTCTCACCTCTCGCTGTCTGCATCTCCTGAGGTCCTTGAACAGATACTAGAAATGAAGGGAAAGAAGGCTGTGTTCTCTCACTGTTACCTTAGAGTGTTGGTAATTACCACTGGCTCAAAGGCCAAATGCTCTTGTAAGCACAGGGAAATGAAATGTTGGAATTCAGTGTGAGGGAGCAGGTGGAAGCACAGGAGCAGGGAAACAGCAGCTCTGGGCCAACTTGAAGCTTCAGTAAGTTTGTGGGTCCTAGAGCACTGACCTTAACATCTCATGTCAGGGGAATCCTTTCTTAGAAGGGGAAATTGAATATGCCTATCAGATTGTTTCTACATGAATAACCCTTTCTGATTCATGTCTTAGAGAAGCTGCTGGATTCGAGGCACTAAGTGTGCCTTCATGCTCAAAAATCACAGGCTGACTGATTGATATTGCTTGGAGGAATTTTTACTCCAGCTAGAACGAAACAAGAAAATGGTTTGGCCACAAACCCTCCACGTAAGAACTAACCTAAGCAAATCAATGTCTGCTGAGACTAGCATAGATTTTGTGCTCTCATTGTGGAGAGGTTAATGTTTTAGCAGTTTCCACTAGTCTGAAAAGTCTTATCCCACTGCATGGCTACAGGCTGCCTTGGAAGGATCCGCCTGCTGTAGTGCTGTATTTTGTAGCATGCCTCAACCTCAGAGATCCCATTTGAATGAGCTTATGCTGTGGTTGAAAGTCAAGCTTTGTGTGGCAGCTTTTGATTGAGAAATATTTCACCTAATTCATCTGTGTTAAGGATGGCAAAAAATCAAACCTTCCCACGTACCCTTTATAAATCATCCCGGCTAACACACTAGTAAATGTGTTATCAAAAATGCAACACCTATTACTGTGAATTTCAAACAGCCAGCACTGTAAGCCAGATCTGAACCTGTGAGGAAGGTAAAAATTGATTCGACTTCTTGAGAAGCTATAAATTACAGGAAAGCAAGACGAACATCTTTAAAGGGTTGACAACAAAAAAAGAAAGATGATTGAACACAAAAATGCTGGGCTAAACCACAAATAGCTTGTTCCTGAGAGAGCAAGGGTAGTGAAAATTTTGCTGGCTTTGAATAAGGGAGGAAGGGCGAAGAGAAAGACCTTGGTGGATTAGAAATATTGGCAAAGAAGGAAGAGTAACACCCTTGACAATATAACGCCCTTAACTAGAAAAATAATGAGGCAAAATGAATCATTATCATTAGTGAATATTTATCTGGAAAAGAATGACAATTAATACTATGCCAACTTTATTAAGATGCTCTCTGCAGCACCTCATCATCTCCATCTTCTGTAAAAACTGAAATGCAAATTTAATTTAAAGCTTTTAAATGGGGGGTTGAAAAAAGTCGTGGCTATGAGATCCATGAGTAGATTTGCAATAGGGTCTATTTTAACGTCCAGCTATTGTCACCTTTTATTATATCTGCAAGCCTGCAGAACCAAGGAATAATCACATACTATGCAATAAAAATGTAGGAGAATTTTCTCAGTGTGAAAAGGCTCCAGAAGGAGTGATGAAGAGAGAGAGCTAAAGAGGTGCTTTCTGTAAGTAGAAAAATGAACCTCCTTGGATGGGAGATCCAGTTCTCAGAGGCTCAGAGAGCACAACTTTTGGGAAATGATAGAAAAGAGGAGGTACACAGAGCAGGAGCTCTGGGAATATATTAGAGGAGTGTTAGATAAACTCTGATTGTATAAGCTTGACTTGAGGATAGTTTTGTACATGTGCCTGTCCAGCAAACCTTGGTTTGCCCAGTGCACTCCTTTGAGGATTATGGTGTTCTGGTATTATTTCTCTTCCATTCTGTTATTTTGTAAAGAGATAACTTCTAGTCACTTACCATTTGGCCTTCTTCCCTTATTTCATTAGCAGGAGTAATTGAACACTGAGCTAGCCTTGAGGGAACATCTAAATAAACAGTTGCAGGGAGATGTTTTGATCCAATTTATGCTCAGAGCAATGTTTTCTGTGTGCAACGAGCCACATTTGTAATAAGCCTCAGCCAGTACTGTCAGATGAACTTTTTATGGCCTCACCCCGAACAGGTTTTTTTGTATAGAATACAGTCGAGAAAATCAAATCAAGTTGGAAGAAACATTTACATGTGTGTATTCTTCAGACTTCATACTCATATCATCTCTGTATTAACATTCTGCATAAAGTCAAGTTAAACGTTTTCAAGTGTACTGCAGGAGAGGAACAATTGATTTTTTTTTTTTTTTTTTTTACTCCTTGTTAACTGAAATAAATCACCAGAACATTCTTCATCAGTCTAAAGTATACTTCTCCCTTTTTTTCCTTTGGACAATGCATTTAACAAATGGGAAGTCAGGAATGTCTCTGATGGCTCCAATCTGTAGTACAGTATGAAGATAATGATCAGTAATGAAATCTTCAAAAAGAGATGAATGTTACCCTGCAGTAAGCTGGAATGGAATAGGTCTTCTATAAAAATATTTTGCCTTAGCCTTTATGCTTGTTCTTAGAAGTGGTAGTTTGTAGGCCTTCTAGAGCAGATGTCAGCCTTAACTATAATTTTAATAAAGTTAGGTAATATAAGATAGCTATCTTAAAAAAAGTGTACTCTTTTTTTAGCCTTCCCTTTTTTTCCTTTGAGATTCTTTATTTATACGCATTTTTGTTCTTTGTTGCATCTTTTCAATTGAAGACTCATTCTTATTCCTGGAAGACAAAGTTAATTAACCAAAAAATGGAAAAAATACCTTTGTTTCTGCTTGCTTTCTACATTAGAGGGCAGAGTTCCACCTCATCTCTCTGTTCATCTTTTATTTATTCAAATATGTTTGATAAAATTAATTGGGAATTTATTAAAAAGGCTATGCTAACATCTTGGGGGAAGAAAGACCTGTATTTAATATGCAAATGTGCAGATACAATGTATCTGAATCAACGTAGCCATTGCTTTGAGGGATTATTTCTGGGAAATTAACTCTGTGGGCCCCATCAAATTTAATTTTGTGCTATGACAAACATGATCCAGCAATAGAAAAGAGGCAAGAACTTCTAGGAATCATGATACTAAGTAGGTTTCTTTGTCTTCTATATTTACTAAACTTTTGAAGTAATTTTTTTGGAAAACTGGCACTGAAACAAAAGTTTCTGATCACTTTCCATTGTAAGTTTGGCATTTTTTTAAGTGTTTGCAGTTGTATTACAAGAAAATCAGTGTGAGGGGGCAGTAAATACAGTCTAATGATATGAAGTATCCACTTAAGAAAAGAAGATGAAGGGTGAAATCAACATCTTTATTGTGGTCTAACTACTTAATTAAAGGTCATTATCACCTGCTTATTGTTTCTTTAACAATCTCTGTATATTTCTCTTGGTTTATGAGGGATCTCATAGTCTTTGTTTGTATGCTGGTTGTTTATTTTTCTGTGGGGTGACACATTGAACTTGAGATAAACAGACAAGACTGAGAATTTGCAGGATGCACCCAGAAGTGGAAAATTAGTCATTCTGTGTCAGTATATGATCTTGGTAATTAACTAATGCTCATGATCCAGTATGTGTGGTTCAGTATTAAACACATCTGA
This sequence comes from Monarcha castaneiventris obscurior, assembly GCA_026261815.1. NCBI lineage: Eukaryota > Metazoa > Chordata > Aves > Passeriformes > Monarchidae > Monarcha > Monarcha castaneiventris. Next base: position 9,878,906 of record JAMPIT010000467.1, read on the forward strand.
AATTACTCTCCAAAATTTCCTTCAATTCCAATCTACATGTTTAAAGTTTAAAATAAAAATTTTATGCTTTAATTTAGGTATTTTTCCTCAGGTTCTTAGTTTCATCAAGATTTGTTCTTAACCACATTGCTCTGTCAGGAACACAGGTCTTTTGCATCCCATGACCCCTATCCTGTCTCTGGAGCCAAGCAATATTGATAAAATGCTTGCTAGGACTCCTTAAAGCTCGGTCATTAAAGCATGAATCCCTTAAGACAGGATGAATCAGATACTGCCTATCTAATCCAAATTCCAGCCTTCCCTAGGCATCTTCAGCCTGGGACGGCTTCATCTTTAAGCCTGCTCAGAACAATAAGTAGCAGACTAGACAAATTGATTTGAAAGATATTTCCAGAAGGCACATTCTCCATATCTCTTCTTGAAGCAAGAAAAACTACATCTAAATTATTCCTGCCAGAAGTTCATATGCCTCTTCAAAAGGACCCAGAGCTGAGGTCTTGGCACATTCCTCTGGCAATCTGAACTTCTATTTCCATCTCATAAAAAGGATCCTCCTGCAAGCTGACCCAAATGCCTCCTGCTCCAACTGAGGCTGTATTTGGGTGGAGTGAAGGCTGTTCAAACCCAAACAACCATGCAGCTACTCTCTCACTATGTGCCCCTGTGGTGGGATGGGGAGGAGAATGGAGGGGGGAAACTGTCGAGCACCCGGGTTGAGATAAAAGCAGTTCAATAATTGAAATAAAATATAATAGCAATAAAATAATGAAAAGGGAGAAATAGAAAGAGATAAAGAAATTTTAAAAAGAGGGGAAAAAAAGAAAAAGAGGGGAATAAAAGAAAGACAAGTGATACACAATGCAATTGCTCGCCCCCTGCTGACTGATGCCCAGCATGTCCCTGAGCAGGGATTGATCCCTCACAGCCAATCCTCCCATCTTATACACAGAGAATGATGTTCTGTGGCATAGAATAACCCCTCCCAGCTTCTTGTGCACCTGCATCCTGGCAGAGCATGGGAAATTGAAAAATCCTTGACTTAGTGTAAGCACTGCTTGGCAACAGCTAAAACATCAGTGTGTTATCAACATTATTCTCATATGAAATCCAACACACACCACTGTACCCGCTGCTAGGAAGAAAATTAACTCTATCCCAACTGAAACTAGGACATAAATAAATTGGTGTCACCTCGTAGTGGCCCTCCTTCCTAATATTAATTCCAGTTGCTTGTTTCAGTGCTTGAGGAGTAAGACAGCAGCAGGTATTGGGTAGTGCATTTAGCAGGAGTCCATCTCTCTGTGTGTAGCATCTGCCTACAGTGGAAAATTTATTGAGATAAGGCAGGCACCAGTCTGATAAAAAAAGTTATCTGCTCTTGCATACACTGTCTGACTCTTTCAAGCACTCTCCCAGAACTGTGCAGCCTGTGTGCTCTAAGATAGACATTAGTGTCAGGGTAGTACAAGGAGTGGGAACTCGATGGATCAGCTGGTGGTAGCTTAACTAAACAATAAGCATTGTCCTTTGTTATTTGTAATGTGGTAGCTCCAAAAGACCCCTCCAGAATGTTTTTCAGGATAAAATCTTTATAAATAGTAGCTAATCATGCATCACAGGCTGGAGGGTTTTTTTCCTTCCCTCTAGAAAAGCCCTGAACATAAAATTGTCTTTCATCTTGTCAGGCAGGCAGTCCAAAGGAGAGACACTGACAGAGTACAAGTCAAGTGTCTTCTCATCTTGCACCCATCCTTTCTTCTTGAATCAAAGGAGATAGATATTTTTCTCCAGTGTAGAATAGATAAGTACCAGGGTGACTGTAAAAAGAGTTGTATTGATCTGGTCTCCACACAGTGTGAGAAATGGAAAAGAACTGGTAATTACCTGCCTCATAATTCTGAACATCATGAACCAGGAAGAATGCTCCAAGAAATTGCTTCCCATGAAGTAATTAATCTTTTAATTTTCTTTTTCCATCACATGGCTTTTTTAAGTCTCTTTAATTCTCATCTAATACCACAGAAGTAGTCAACACTACACCCTTCAATGCATATATCAGTTTCTAAGTCCTTCCTTATCTGTTCATATATTCTACTCCTGTAAACTGGAGTTGCTCATTAGATTAAAGATCTTTATTTGAGTAGAAACATACACTGTGATTCTAAATCAGAGCAGATAGATTCAGTTAAAGGGCCTATTCTTCAGTCCCTCCATCCCAGTTCAGCTATTGTCCTTAATGGTGTCAAATGTTAACATCCCTGAGTAATATCAAACCCAGTCACATGTAAAGAATCTTTCACATGTCCTTTCATCTTAGTTTCATCCATGTGGGATTAAACTTTATGAGCTGTACAGAGTTCATGGCTCTTTTTAATGAAAAAGATGAATGAAACCATAGAGTTTTCACACTGTTTCAGAAGGCACAAGGCTGACCCATTTTATTTCGTTTCAGTCTCTTCACACAGAGAACACACTTCAGAAAGTGAGTTTATGGGTCTGGATGCCAGGTGAACAAGCCAGGTAGATTTGCAATACAGTGGTGGCCAAAGACACTGGTTTGCAGGTCAAGTCCTGGGCCCCCAACAATCTCTTTGCTTGACCCAAGGCAATATATTTGATCTGTCTGCAGTTGTATCTTCTGCATTAAAACATGAGTATATTCCCTTTGTCTGCGTTGCTGTTTTAAATTATAAGGTCTTTGAGGCAAGTAAATTGTATTTCATTTGCACAGGTCCTTGTTCAGTTTAGGAGGATGAACAAAACTCAAATTCTTTCCCACTTCTTACTGAAATTTTGTATACAATATACAGGACTGATAAATGTCTCCATTGCTCTTATTACAGACTTGGCAAATAACCATATTATGGCACCATCACATCTGCAATATAACTGCAGAACAGCTCAGTGGAAGAGGGTACTCTCCACATTAATGATACCATGAATTTGATTTTTAAGTACTTATATTCTAATGCTGCAACTTCAAACCATGTGAAGATTAGATGTGAAAAGCTTATGAAAATATTGCAAAAGTATCAAGGAAGGAAACATGGGATGGGAATCAGAATAAAAAAATTACTATCTTCATTAAATGACCTCATTAAAAAAGGTGGTTACATATTTCCTAAACTCCTGCTGTGATGACATTAGACAAAAGATCCTTTGCAACTGGAAGATATTAAAGGATACCAAGAAAATAACATATTCCTTTGTAAATACTACACTTCATGCTATTAATTTCAACGACTGTTTCATATTTGCCTATCTTTCACCTTGATAATGTAATTATAGTGGTACAAGATATTCCACATAGATGCTAAGATGCAATTTAACTGTCTCCATGTTTCCCAGTCAGATTGCACCTTGCTTTTGACCCAAGTATTGTATGGTTATTAATAGATATGTAATGGGAAGTCTCACTGATGCATTTGCTAGGATCACATTGTCCCTATCCTGACAGTAAAGGAGAAGAAAATAAACATAACTTCATTGTTGGTGCAATCTAAACAAAAAACAAAACAAAACAAAACAAAAGAAAAAAAGAAAAAAAAAAAAAAACAGAAAAATTAAAACTGAGTTTGCATTATCAGCACAAGGGCTTTAAACAAGGTCCATTTCTATCACCAAAACCCTTAGGCTTTTCTTGGCTGCAGATATGTGTTCATGCAGGTTTCCCAACAGGACGCAGTAAACTGGCATATTGCCTGGGATCAGCAATATGGGACAAGTTCATCTGGGTGCAATCCTCCTCTGGCCAGAGCAGTTGGATTGAGTTTTGTGTTTCTATACATTGATCACCACATACTTCCAAAATTAATAGGTTCTATAATAAAGAAATAGGACAAATACCACTGCACCCCACTCTAACAATGATAATTTTATAAAAAATCAACGAAAACAATTAAGCCAAAGATGCTCAGTAGATGTAAGTTAAAGTCAGCAGAGATAATCCAGAATTCAGATGGAATTTTAATGGTGGCACTTTTTCTATATATTCCTATATCCGAAATTCTGACATTAAGAATTTGATCCTACCTCATGAAAAACACCAAGTTTTTGTTCAAGTAGTTCCACAGAGCAAGGCAAATTTACATGAAATTAGGGTTTGCTGAACACGATGTTGAGCCTGTGGTTCACCTTCTGGACAGAAATTTCTAGGAGACATTTTTGTGTTGAAAAGTGTTGATTCACCAAAAATTAATTTCTGCCTATTAGCTTCCTGCAATGATATGATTTTATACTTGTTAGGAATAATCTCTCACATTCTGAGAAGCATAGAAGCCTATTCTAGAACACACAGTGCTTTAGTGATGTAAAGCAGGGATCTGATCAACAGTCACATACTGCTGGACTTTGAAGCCTGTTTCTGTTACATTCTGCCAGAAATAATATCTCATTAGTCACATATCTTCAAAAAATTACAGGTTTTTTTATTTATCCCAGACGACCTATTTGACATGTATATATATTCATATGACAACATATTTTCAGTTCAGCACACTCTTTCTCTGACTGATTTCCTTACATTGTTTTTCACACAATCACACGTAATGGAGATGACCAGATGTAGCATTACTATTTAGTGCCACTCTTGTAGAATCCGCACTGTCTAGCCTTCATTTTCACCAAACTGTTATTACAGAGAACATAAGAAAATAAAATAAAAACTAAAATTGGCCTCTAAGCATTCTTCGGTTTTAGACTAGCCCCTACTTTTGATCTGAGGAAGGATATTCAAATTGAAAACTTTAACTGTGATCTTGTGCCAGCCATTTCCATAAGCATTTACTAATGTCACCATAATAAAAGGGTCAGATATTGGGATTTTCAAAGGACAGTGATGAAGTCAGTCCCTTCACATGTATAGAATCTTTTGAGTACCTAAGCCTCATCTGTTCTGGTTTACGCTGAAGCTTTTTCTATAATTACATTCCAGACAATAGCACAACACTTTTCTTTTTCACTGCTGAACTGTTGATCTACCGTCTTTATTATGTTTCCTTTTATAAATAATTTTATGGTCAAATACCCAGCTGAAATTTAAATAAAATGAAATCATGACTTCTTTTCACCATTAGCCCAAGATAACATAATAGCATTATGACAGGTGAAGGTTAACATTTCTATCAGCAACTTTCATTTAAACCATCTTAGAGCAGGATGGCATGCATAATTGCTTTGCACCAATAGAGGAAATAACTCCCATTAATCCTGTAGTGAAGGTCATAGAAACATTGCACAGGCTCAGAACAATCACAGAATGAAGACACAAGAGAACAACAGGGTCATTTAATTCACACACCCCTAGCTACAAGTACAGCCTCAGACAACTGTTTACCTAGCCACTACAGAATTTTTTCAGTTAGAATCTTCTAGCAAATAAGAAAAGGAAAACTCAGGAAAAAAATAAGGTCAGGTAAGTCTTTGTTAAGAGTTAGAAATTACTCAAAATAATATTTTTAAATAGAACTAGCTACCACAGAGAAGTTGGATCTGGTCTATTATAAAGAAAAGCCTTCCCCTTTTCAGCAAAACAGCAAACAAAATCCTGATGCAGGGAGAATCAGACCTTCTATTTTTAATTATTTTTCATTTTTGCTATTATTAACATGCCCTTGTTCCATTCAGGAATACCAAGAGGCAATCTATTCTCGTGATAATTCTGGCCCAGTTTTTCAAGCCCAAGAGAGTTAGTTTGGAATTCAGTGATTAGATGAACCAAATCAGAACTCCATCATTACTTTTAACTTTCCCATTACAGGCGAGAAACATGAATCTGCACACTACAGACTTTCACAGTAATTATTGCCAGGGGATATCCTTCTGTTTTAGGGATTTTAAATTGATGCCCCACTCCTAAACCAAAAGATTTCCATAGAAAACTGAAAGTTACTATGGAGAATAGGAATGCATAGAAGGTACACAACATTACAGAAGGATTAATAGACACTCCACTATACCTCAAGCATTCCTCTAGGCCAGAGAATTAATCAGAGATGGCCCAGCCTCACCCACATCAGGGAATACAAACAGAGGTGACACACTGTGTCATTTGAGCAATAGCAGCAGTCATGGGAAGCATCTTCTGCTTCTGAACACCTGTTAAAACCATGGACTGTGTTTCAAAACTGCTTCATTATGTGCTGCTGAGAGAAGGGCCATCTCCTATTGTATAAGCATATTGTTTTCCAGAGGATTAACTTTGGACTTGGTGATGAACTGGCTGTTGTCTACTCTCCATCTCCTTTGCTCTACTTCCCCATTCCCTTGCAAACACCTTTCACCTTCTCATTTTCTCAGTCACTTCCTCATTTTTTCTGAGTCTAATCCTGCCTCAGCCACCTTCCATGCTAGAAAAATGTCCCCCTTCTGTGCCATTTGTCAGCCATTGTTGCCTTCATTTTATTTCTATTTACCCATATCTATCATTTACTTAGACTACAAGATACCACTAAAAAAAGGCTATTTCTGTCTTTGTCCAGCAGAATCTTCTCCTCCTCACTCTTGGTATTATCATTGGCTGAGATTGCTCTTGCACAAGACTTTGAAACTCTCCACAAGCTCATTGCTTATAAACTCTTTACATGGATAGATTGTTTTGTACAGGCTTTGTAGCTGCACAACCAAACTGGGCACGCAAACGTGCAATGGATAGAAGAGTTACCACAGGTCATTTGATCAACATGAAATTGTGATGTGCATGTTTTTAATCTGTCCCATTGAAAAGTAAAAGGCACAGGAATAATTTGCTCTTGGTTTTCAATTCTGGTGGACCAAGACTGCACAACTATCACTTACTGTGGCTTCATTGACAGGTGATAGCCTAGGAAGCCACTGTAGCCCCTGCCATTTCTCCCAGATAGCATCTCCTTTAAACATCTTCCCATGACCTTTGCCATTTCTCTCAGTCTTTCCTGCTGTAGTTTTTATTTCCTTAATGCAATGCAGGAAGCAGATAGGTATGGGAAAGTCACAACCTTCACTAAGTATGGTGAGCCACACAATATTGTGTGAAGGTCAATGCTGCATAAATAGATGCTCCAGAACTTGTTTGTATGTTTGGGCCATGAAAACTGTAAATGTTATATAAACAATTAGGACTGATTTAATTACATTCAGACACTCTTTTGTTTGATTGGTTTCAGTTACTAAGAAATGCTGAAGTCTGTCAAAGCAAATATACAGAACTCGGAAAGTCTCAGCAGAAATTAAATTTCTGGGTGACTTCCAATATGTGATACCCCTCTTTTACTAGAACTTGAGAGATTTCCTTCTAAATGAAACAGTTTTTTTTTTTTTTTCTCCCAACAATTAAAAGAGTGGAATTAAGGTATTTTTGCCTACACATATCAGTCCCAATGTATGTAAAAAGTGACAAGAATAATCTTAAAACCACAGCTGGAAATACAGGTTGACATTTCTTTACAAGAGTGCCATTGGGCACAGAATAAAATGGAATAAAATTACAACTGCACCAACAGGTATCCTATCTACCTCATGGCAAGGATTCCTGCCAGCATGGCACACAGCCAAATTTGCTTGTGTCCCAAAAGCAGATTCATTGAATTGGACTGCAGATAAAGATCATTTTACTCTGACACAAAACTAGATTGTTGCCAAGTCCTGCTGTTTATTCTTGGTCTTCTGAAGACATCAGCATCTGTAAAGTCATTCAGTGATCCGTAAAATAGATCCTGACACTAACTTGCTGAAAATAAAGTTAATTTTCACAGACTCACAGAATAATGGAATAGGTAAGGCTGGGAAGCACCATAGTGGATCATCTGGTCCAACCTCCCTGACCAATTAGGGTCATCCCAGAGCACATGGCACAGGATTGTGTCCAGAAAGTTCTGGAATGTCTCCAGTGAAGGAGACTTCACAACCTCTCTTGGGAAACCTGTTCCAGTGCTTGATCACCTGCAGAGTAAAGAAGTTCTTTCTCATATTCAGGGGGAACTTCCTGTGCATCAGTTTCTGCCCCTTGCCTCATCTATTGCTGGACATCACTGAGCAGAGCCTGGATCCATCCTCTTACACCCTCCCTTCAGATATTCATGGGCACTGATGAGGTCCCCTCTCAGTCATCTCTTCTCAAGGCTGAACAGGCCCAACTCTCAGCCTGTCCTTTTAAAGAGATGTCCCAGTCCCTTAATCTTCTTTGTGGCCTCTGCTGGACCTCTTCCAGGAGTTCCATGTCTCTTTTGTACGAAGGAGCCCAGAACTGGACACAGCACTCCAGATGTGGCCTCACCAGGGCTGAGTAGAGGGCCAGGATCACTTGCCTCAAACTGGCAATGTTCTCCCTAATGCACCTCAAGATACAAGTGGCAGGACACACCACTGGCTCATGGACAACTTGTTATCCATCAGAGCCCCCAGGTCCTTCGTCACAGAGCTGCCTTTCAGCAGTTCAGCCCCCAGCCTTTACTGGTGCATAGTGTTATTCTTCAAACTTTCAGACACTTCAGTCTTTGATCTGATCTATCATGTGCCACTAAATCATTATGTCAGCACACACAGACCAGCAGAAAAACATGCCTTTGACTGGAGAGGAAGAAGGGTCCTCTCTTTCACTACAAACTGACATTTATGTAATTTTCAAGGGACATAGTCATAGTGTAGGACCTAAAAAGTTTTCACTACCTCTACATGCTACCCATTCCACAACCATAGCTAAGACTTTCATGTCCAGTTTTGTTACTGGCACGCCACAATTTATCTTCTCTGAACTGGATTTATCTCCGTTTTGATCAGTTTGTTGTACTCCCAACATGTACTGTTGGTATCTGCAACAAAACCAGCTGCTCCATTTCCTTGGAAGAGATTTTTTTCAATGAGACTATGTTATTTCAATGCGCATCTAGGGCTTTCTGCTCAAAGGATTCAGGGTTATTAACTCTGTGAACCCGCTATCATTGAAAGTTACAGCAGAGATGTGCTGGAGCAGGGCACTCCTCAAATATCATGGCAATATCCTATCAGCTGAACATCACAGCTAATAATAGGGCATAAATTACATTCATGACCACCCACTGCTTGAAAAATGATGTATTTCTTGATGTTCAGTCTTGGACTTCTAGTGGGCTCCTCCCATGGCTGATCTTCCAGATTTTCCCTTAGCTTTCCTTTGGTGCTACTGCTGCCTGTTTATTCTTACAGTAGGAATATTGTGATGTATTGCATGAACTGCTGAAATAAGTAAATGAATATATGCCTAAGTATAAGGCTCTCACCATGGTATTTAATTAATGGCTTTTGATTCACATGGGACAAAATCAGAAATTTTTGTAATGGAAGGTTAAATTGCCGTAAAATAAAAACCAAATAATCTCTGAAGTACAAAGACACAAATTATGTCTGGAGAGCTTTCAGAAAGAATTGGGGAAAGCAGCAGTTGAACAGAACTCTGTTCATTTTGTTTGTTTTCAATATTAAAGAAATCAGACAAAAAAGCAGGCCAGGCTGACATGTGGTGTATGGGATTCAGCTGAGCATCTGGCCATTCATACTAAAACTCTGACAAATGTCTATGGTCAAACTGCATCAATGTAAACTAACAAATCTGAATCACATCTCGCCACAGTTTATTGTGCAAAAATGGAACAAATATTTAGGGCTTTCTTCAATATGATCAATTCAACATAGAGGAAAAACTTGTCTCAGTGACAAATTGATGTTCTGGGAAATAATTTTTTGCTAGATCTTGGTACATTAGTGTGAATATAAAATTCCAGCACGTGACTGGCATTGTAAAAGATGACTGAAAACAACCTCCAAATAGAAATGTACAGGTGCCACCTCCTCAGACTGCCTGAGTATCATTTAACTTTTTATGAGGGTGCTTCAATCTCAAGTAGATTGTACTTCAGGTGCGTTACCCTGAGTTTGCCTTAATAATGTCTCCTTTAGGTAAAAGTCACAAACATCTGTATCAACAGGTCAAGATGCTCATATATATATATGGTGCATAAATGGGATTGGTGTGTGCGAAACTTGTGAAGGAATTTGTCCAGTATTCCTTAGCTGGAATATCAAGGAATTAGTGAATATTCCTATCTATTAATTACAGACATGGAGTAAGTGGATAGAGTCCAAAGGAGAACAGTGAGAAGTTTAAAATGGTATAGACAACATTTCCTTCAGGGAATGCTTTTGTAGCTTTTATTACTGTAGACAAGAGACAACAGAGGAAGCTACTATAGCTTATCCTTAAATATGTAAGTTGTTATAAAGAAGAAGAGAATAAGCCAAGTCTACTGCATGTTCTGTAATTGCAGGTCTTTTTCTGTAGCATCCCCTGTGTTTAGCATGATCCTATCTGCTCTGTCATTTAGCAAATATGAAAGTGATGACCAGTCCTTCACATGTTTTCAGGACAGTGCCATTGCCATGGAACTTTTCATTGGAGATAGTGATACTGATAAAGCTGGGTTTCACTATATCATTTAGATTAGTTATATTAAAGCTGTGTTGTAGGGCAAAACATCCATATTTATGCTGTATTTAACTTTCTATTAATAATAAATTTGTGTGAAATACTTTTGTTATTAATATTGATCACTATTCCAACTGAAAGCCAAGATGTCAAGGTTTCCTTTAGCATCCTCAGTTATATTTAATAGCCCTGTTGATGAGTGAGAGCCTAATGAAGGCTAACAGATGGTCTATTTAATATTGCTGTAGGGTTTGAAGCACTTGCCAAAACAGATACACAAAAGGATTTGACAGCCCTGTAGCTGAAAACCTTTAATTACAGCTACTTCACTCCTAGGGGTTTCTGTGAGGCCAGCACAACAGCACAGCTTTAGGATAGGTCAGCATGGTGAGCAGAGGCTTTGTGGAGCCAGACAGTGAGTGCTGGTAAAACTATTTGCTGAACATTAATAAACTGAGCTTGGTGCAGGCAGCTTAGAAAGACAAGCCTGGACAAGGAGAGGGAAATAAGTGATGATGCTTTCTCTGCCTCTGAGAACAATTTGCCCTTTTCCTAAAGTACCACCTCTTGAAGACTGCCATCACCTGCTGAGCAGGTAGATGGGGAGAAACCTGCAGCCAAAGTGAGCCTTTAAATTTGCCTAAGTTATAGCTGGAATTTCACCTTAAAATGATGTGAACTTCAGTCCATTTACTACTATTAGGGACAGCAATGTGTAAGTAAGGGAGCTAAAATTTGCTGAGGTTGCAAAACTCTGTCTTTGAAGGAGTGCAAAAATTTATTCAGGACAAAAGAATACACACAGAAATCTAAAGTTTCTAAAAACTCTTCTGATTTTTTGTTCCAAGTTTGAGTGGAAAGAAGGAGCTTTTAGAGACTTTCAATGATTTTCCCCTGGCTCTACCTGGAACAATTACCCCCTGGTTTTCTGGCACAAGTTCACACCACTTCCAAAATTAAAAGGCATAATTAGCAGTCGCACTCTGATTTGCCTGAATTGATTTCTTGGCAATTGCTTAGAAATTGAACCCATTCCTTCAGAAAGAATAGGTGTTCTCACTGCCCTTACTGTCTTCGGCAGATGTCTGTAACTAAAGGTATTGATTCTTTCTGAGTGCCAGGAGGAGCTAGTGGAGTTGTTCATATATAATTCCAAATATCTGATCAGTGCTTGTTTTACACAGTATTTTCTAGAAAAAAGAATATGTAGATACGTGCACAGAGATGTAGACAGGTTTTGAGACTCTCTGACAATGGAAGTTTCCCCTCACTACCATGACATTTGCTACACCCAACATCAGAGGCCATCCCTGCATGCGGGACTAAATAATTTCATGGTGAAAATGGCAGGGGGGAGGGTGAACAAAACAGAAAAAATAAACAGGAAGTGAGATTTCCTAAACTAACCTACAAATTTTGCCAGTCCCTACAGCACCAACACCCACAGATTTCATACGCCAGTGTGATGAGATAATCGATAATCTCTGCATCTTTAGAAGTTCAGAAACTACATGAACAATTGATGAGGTAGGTATGGAAAAAATGCACAGGGGACAATCCCTTTTTTCACCACAGCTGGCTTAGTCAGTCCCTTTTCCACATATTTCCCTGTCTGTTGACAGATTGTGAATTATCTCATGTAAAATCGGTTGTTTCTCATTACTCCAGACAATGCTGAAGCCTGATATTTTTACTGGCTCATGCAAAAATCTGCCTTTTTGTCTCTGTCAAGCGCAACTAGAAGTGACTAGACACCAAACACTAGTCTGAAGGAGAGAGTGTACTGGCCTGGCCCCAGCTACTTAGGCAAATGAAGCAAATGTAAAGAAACAAGCTGGAATTTACAGTAATCTTTATCCAGCAACTGGTGAAGTAACTGGAAAGATTCCGATTGGATTTAATCTGCCTCAAAAAACTACCTCCCTAATGGGCAGAGAAGTGGAGTGCCACAGCAGCACAACATCCCAGAAAGAGACGCAGTCAGGATAGTAGTAACACAGGCTGCCAAACCTGAGGGTAATTGGAATAGAATCTTTAATTACAAGGTCTGTGAAATCAGACAACTCTTTCATCCCTGGATGCAGTAAAACCTGATAAGCAATGGCTAGATGGTGGAGATGTTTTGAAGCTAAATATATTTTTAATGTGATATGCATCTTCTTTGATGTATATATTTTCAGTAAATGTTCATCTGGTTAATTATTATTTACTTTGTACAGAGCTTTGGGATTTACAAAGATGAAAGAGGTTATTGTTTGTTTATTATCTCATGAGTGACAATGCCAGGGCTGACTCCTAAACTAGTCCATCACTTTTAACATAGGACCTCAAGCCATTCTAATACAGACAATATTCCTACAAAAATCAACTTTGATGAAAATGCATATACACAAAGGATATTCCATAATTAGAGAAGGTACAAAGCATTGAATGTGCCAGTAAAGTCAATTAAGCTCTAATTACTATTGGATTCAGATCTGCCATTGCATGATAAATTGCTCAAGTAAAAGTATCTTCTCCACACAGAGGTGCTAAATTCAGCCCCGCTGATGTTACAGATGTTTTTTCAACTACCCCTCTGATTCTAGTTGAGATAAAAAATGCAGAAACTTTCTCCTGTTCTAGGCAGCAGTGTGAAAAACTCATTAGCTGATATAGTCTTTTTAGGTAGTTTTCTTTGTGTGGTTACTTGACAATCCCTCACTTTCCACATTTCTGGGCTGTGCTAATGACTTCACACCCTCTTTTTCTCAGGAGGCAGAAGATCTTCCTGCAATGAGCAGTTGACATATGTTAAGTGTCTAGTCCTTTGCTATCATTCAGGTGATGGAGAGCTTTGGAAAACTCTTGACTTCATCTCAATCTCAATGTGCTCCATCAGGAATTCTGCAGATGACAGTGATTCAGCTTTTTAAACATTTCCAAGTGGTTCATCACTCACTGCCACTTTTCTCCTTACCTTTCAGTGTTAACAAGTTTCCATATGCTGTTTCCATATGCCATGTGGCTTTTACAAAATCTCAGGCAGTAACTTCTCCAAAAGCTCAAATACCTTTGTGGTGCTTTTGTTTAGCAGAATATTCATGCAACCATGTTGGCAAACTGAAAGGCATCCATTCCATGGGCTTCAGTGCATTTTGGGATAGTGTCTAATGAAGTTCAGTTTCTAAAATTTTAAGAGCAATTTTAAGATGGGAATAGACCAGAGTGATCTCTTGGAATAGTTTCTGCTTGAGTCACTCACTTGTCCTTCATCCAGTCTCCCTTCATACTAAAGCTATAAAAATATATTTTAAGTAGAATGAAAAGCTTGAACTGATGTTAGCACAAGTATCATGTTCTTCCACCTTTCAGATCTCAGCTGCTCTAATCATGTTCCTGACAGTAACTTGCTGTCAACTTACAGAAACTCCTTTAAACTTGTCGGTCTGATCAATGGCTGTCTTACAGCCCCAGAACAAAACCCAAATGGTGGCTCCATAGTGCAGATGCACAAGATAAAGTGTTTAAATCTGTTTAGAGGGGGATAAAAGTCGTATCAAACTAGTTTCTTGAAACTAGTACTTCAATCCCTGCTCCTCCAGCCTAGTTTTCCATTGCCACATCTGAATATAGCAAAAAATTCCTTTCTACATGAAAAGAAACCTTTTTTTCTCTGTTCTCTTGAAGTCTTTCTTTCATTTCCTGCTGTGTGCCTTTTCAAAGGAGACTGAGATGCTTTTTTTGTAACTGGTGACTACAGACTGAGGTACCAAAACTTATACATTTCTCTTCACCTTTGGCTGAGAGAAAACATCTTCATTCCTCCTAAGCACTTTTGTTAGCAGCTCACAATGCTCATGTCCCTCCAGTGTCCCCTATGGCTGCTCGGTGGTGAAGTGAGGGCTGTAGAAAGTGTCGTTCAGGAATCCCACACAAATAACACTTATTACTTCTCACCTTGGGTGTCATGGAAACACAAATCTTACAGCACTGCACTAAAGTGAGCAATCTGAGCCCAGTCACACCAGCAGAAGCACCTCATTTATTACTTACTTAGATAATAATCACCACAGTGCAGTAGAAATGAATACTCCATGGGATGAGTGATTTAACTCCAGTGCAGGCCCATTAGTCACGAAGGAACATGCTGCTCACATTACACCCCACAGACATCACCAGGACAAATCCTCTATAGCTTGTGAGAACACAGAACATGAACAAACAAGGGGTTTTATTCATCACTTCACCATACTTGATTCTGCAAGCTGCAGATATTGAAGATCCTTCACTGTGAAGCACAGGTGCTGAAAGTACCATCCCTGACAGCTCTACCTGGTACCAGATGCAAAAACTGTATTGAAGACAGGAGGTTAAGGTGTGCTTCCTCTAATGCTTACTATTTCTTCTCTAACTAGTAAAACTTGAAGTGCAGTGCCTCCAGATAGTTTTTTTCATTTTTTTACCATTAGACACACTAGGAAAAGGGAAATTCTGTGATCAATATCTTACTGGAAATTATTTAAATGGGATTTCTATTGATGTTTGGAATTCAGTTTATTATGTGGGGGGGTTTACTATGACTACTAATTCTTCTGCCTGGAGGGCATTTCCAGAGATTCTTAGGTGTTTGGCCCTCATACCTTGCTTTCAGTCACATTTAAATAATTAAGTACATAAATTATGTAAACTAAATCTCTTCCTCTGTGTTATCTCATCACAGGCAAAGGAAATGTCAGTGTTTATTTTGCCATAACAATATGATTGCAATTGCTTCCTCATATATGTGTTTACTACTTACACTATTCTGAGTCCAGTTTAAAAGAAAATGTGAACAAGTAATGGCAGGACATACAGATTGACCAAAACCATTTATGGCTGAAGCATTAAATACTTTTAGGTTCTTGAAAGGTTGAGAAGAGGAATGAGAAGCTTATGGCAATTCTTTTTAGGGAGGAGATGGTTTCATGAATAAGCAGGAAAACAATTGTATCTAAGATCAGGAAAAATGGAATTTTAAATCCAAAAACAATGCCTAAAGGAAGAGCTCCAAACAGTCAATACTTTACAGAGTACTTCCCACAGTCACAGTCAAATGTATTCTTAACTCAAATATTTTACTCATTATAAACAATTTAAATTGCTTATAAATTAAAACTGTTTATCAAGTGCTTGTTGCACTTTTAGTTTTAAGAGTATTTATAACATTTAGCAAGCACTGTAAACTCCCACATTCTATGTGTGTCTGTATCTGCTAAAGCTGTCACTAAATTTCCAAAAGCCATTAAAACAGGGATAGAAACACAAACACTTATAAACTTTAGAACCTTGTTAGCACAAAATATATTGAAAGTCTTACACGGGGAGGAAACTCACTCATAAAACAGCCAATGCTTAAAACCTGCTTAATAGAAAAATAAATAATAACTATAACAATAATAAAAATACTACATTATTATACTTGAAAATTATTACCTTATCCACAACCCCTATTAAAAACAATTTAAAGTATTTCCAAAAGGTATTCAGAAATCTCCAAACCAAAAGATTGGTTATTTCCAGCTTGTTTTTAAAAAACTGATGTTTTCTTGACAGAGAAGCTGAAAACTTTGCAAAGTGTGGCTTAAAAGTAACAATTATCAACATCTGTGTATTGTCACTGTAAAAAAAATTAAAAGGAATTTTAATTTAAAAAATCTTTCACTTTATTATCCTCCCTTCCTTCTGCTAGTGCACTAAATTACTAAGGTAGAAATAAAAAGTCTATTTAAAATGTGGACAGGCTAAGTGTACTTTTACATCATGTGGTGATATTCAAGGGAAGACAGGAATTTCAACAAAGTTCTAGTTAAATTGTTAGAGATGCACAGTCCATCTCCAGCCTCATGTCTAAGTGTATCTGTTGCTCAGGTGTCGGGAAAGACACATGTCAAATTCCTCTCTGAAATGAACACAGTGATTTTTATCCTCATCATTTCTATGTCAGTAGAACAAGACAAGAGCAAGTCTTCATCTAAATTAGACCTTAATCCTGTGCCAAGGTCATTAGGGTTTATTCCCTAAACAGAACAAAACAAGTAAACAAAGCCAAACTGCAAGTGTAAGAGGTTTCCTTCCTTGTTCCTATTCAGAACTGTTTCAGACTTGTGAGACACATGAATTTATTAATAACTGTAAGGAAAGGTGTGGCCTATCACCTTATTTTGCCTCATATTTGTGCCATGGTTATTTTTGATGGCTGTTTCCCACACCATCCAGGCTTGCAATACTTGGCTAAGTTCCACCTTTTCCCTCTGTGGCTGAACCACAGCTCAAGGTTGACAAATTGAGAGGTGCACCCTTTGGGAAAGGTCCACCTTTCACTGGACTAAAAACTGGCTGGGCGGCCGGGCCCTGAGGGTGATGGAGAATGATTCTGCATCCAGTCTGCTGCCTTTTGAGAGCTGACACCACTGATCACATATGAGGGGATGACTTTCTCCAGGCTCGGCAGAGACCCAGACATGGGGAGCTGTCCCACGCACACTGCCCAAGTGCTCCAGTTTTTTTGACATTTATTCTCTAAAAGCAAAACCCTTTTCTGTTCCCTGTGTCAGTTTTGGAAAATGGGGTGTCATATCTACATTAGTTTACTTTTCCCTTAAAACAACTCCTCCCCTAAAAGCTTTAAGTAAGATGGTTGTAAAAAGTGAAAACCTGTAGGGCTCAGTCACGAGCCTTTCAAATAAATAGGAGAACCTCTGTTGACTTCCCCAATGCCGTTAACAGTAAAAAGACTGAACCCTGATATCCCTGGTAGATATGCCTGGCTTACCCACAGGATGCATTAGAGCCCGTCTGAGATACCAAGCCCTTTGTGGTCTGTTTGATTCTCCAAACATTTAATTCTAAAGACCAGAGTCAGATCCAAACCCAAATAAAATCACAGGAATATTTTTCATTATGATAATGGCATTTGAATCAGGAGACAGATAGAGAATGCATAGAAGATCATGTTGTCTGAGGTTTCCAACACAATGGTCACCATTAAAATGTCAATACTTAGCACCAGTCACTATGAAACTGCATCTGCTCTGCCACATTTTCCCTAGAACCTTAGGACAGAAAAATATCTGAATTGAGGGCTTCAGAACTACTCAATATTGGTTTAATTTTACTGCCATTGAAACCGTTAGTAAGATTTCCATTAATTTCAATAGAATAACATTAAACTCAGTATAAAAACTACATCATCTATTGTGTCAATGTGTAATTTTATATCATGTTAGTGATAATGGCATAAAAAAAGTTAAAAGCAGGTCATTTTGCTCTATTATGGAACTAAGGGAAGTACTGTGAGCTGAAGAGATATATGACTTTTTACCAGGGTTCAGCTAACCTTTGATCACTTTTAAAAATTAAAGTGATTTTAGGGCTGAAAAATGCTCATAATAAAAGACTTAAAGAGCTCAATCTGTTCATCAAAAAAGATCAATAGTTACTTAATTGCGATACAGCAGTGCCTTCACAGAGAGAAAATGCCGTGTAGTAAAGGACTCAATCTGTCACAGAAAAGCACGAGAACCACTGGCTTCACACTGCACCAGGTAAAATCTTCACAGAAATAAGGCTTCTGGCTTATTGTATTTTGGGGTTTTCTGTTGGTTTTTTGTGGATTCTGTTTTTTGTTTTATTTTGTTTTAATGAAGTGTTCTGATTAGGTATTAACAGTTCAGACAAGGACTGAAGCTGTTGTCCTAAAATTGGCAGGATGATCAAACACAAGTTATCAGTTTCATTAACAGGCTAAGTAGAAAAAGAAAGAAAAGAGGAAGAAAAAAAGTAGTCTTACCATGCAGAACATTAGAAACACTTACACCTTCTAATTTCTGGAATTTATTCCCCATTATCCCACATTTCCAACAAAGAAAACAAAGGAAGATAGAGAGTGGGGGTCCAAAAAAAAAACGAAAGAATAAATTCCCACTTTGAATCAGTTTCACCAGCGGAGGATCAAGGTAACCATCTGCAGGAACTGAGCAAATGTTGGGGGTCGGTTGCTTTGTTTTCTTTATTTCAGAAACAGATATTTTGTGACACAGATTACATACTCAGATCAAGTGTCACTTTAAAATACAGATGACTTTTACTTTGTAGAGAAAATGTTTGTTTGTTTTTTGGTATTATTCTTTATTTTGTCCCATTCTGATGTGTGTCACTATATTGTGACTTTACATTTCCAGTAGAATTAAAGGTAACCTAATATAAAAGATTCATTTGGATATTCACTGTGTTACCTCAGTTGCTGTTGCGTGATTTTTTCAATATGATTTTGAAAAAATACATGCTTTTATTTGCTATTCTCCTGCTTTAGTAGTACTGCCAACTGTACTTTCCGCTTCACACGAATTCAGGTCTATTCCAATTTTCCACTTCCCTGCCTTTAATCCCAGCATTACAAACGGAATCCCATGCTACACTAATATCTCTTACTCACTGGCACTGAAGAGATCAATATTTTAAAATGCCATATGTTTTATAGATCAACTGCCTTGTGCATAGGAATCCAATGGCATCTGAACCATTACACAATATTTGTAAGTTAAACGAGTCAAGGACTGTGAGGTCTGTCTTTGCACACGCTATCAGTTCCTAAAATGTTTATACTCATCTGTGAAATGTTTTAGTGTTTTTATAAAACTTAACTAGGTTACCCAAATCCTTGATCTCCTCTCACCATAAGCCATCCTCTGTGGCTTACAGGCGTGGTAGAAACTTTAATAATGTGAACATTTTGTCCTTCACACGCCCTTAAATTCCCCGGAAGCTTTTCATAAAGTTTTACACCTGTCCATCAAAAGTTGACTAGAGCTCTTGCTCAAGCAGAGGTGAAGTCAGTGGCTGAAGGACACACCTCTGGCATGTGTTTGGTCACTGAGGTTAATTTTGCCAACACTTCAGTCTGATTCACCAGCAGGTATGGATGCAGAGGTTGAGGAACACATCCAGCACAGGGATCTCTGTGAGCAGCAGCAGTGGGAGCTGCAGGCGGTGCTTTGCGGGGCAGGAACCTGAGCCCCAGATGAGAGGTGATGAACAGCTGACGACCCTCTGCACAACCAAGGGCACAGAGACCTTGAGCACAACTGGGACTGGACACTCAGACATGGCAGGAGCCGATGACCCCCAGACTTTCTGACCTTGGACTGTGAGAGGATAAAAGCCCAGAGGTTCCTTTGTTCAGGGTCTCTCCTCGGAAGCACCAGCTCAAGCTGTTATTTCGTTATTTAGTTATTGCACCAAGATTAAATTATTTCAAGGATCTGGACATCAGAGACTGCTGAGGGAAACCTTGCTTTGAGCAGGTGAGGAAACCTGGACTGACTGTGTGAGTGTGGGGTGTGTAGCTGCAAAGGGGCCCTCAGGTGGTGCGAGTGTCACTGGTGACAGCCAGAGCGGCTTCTGGATGATCCAACAGGGATTTCTCTAACACAGAACCAGCCTGAGGATGAATCTTTGGAGCCACACAGACCTTGGAGGGCATTTTGTATTTCAAGGTGTGCTGACTATACCTGCATTGGTTCTGACTCCATTCCCTGAGCCAAGCAATTGTTCTAAAGATGACACCATGTTTTTGTGGAACTAAATTGATACGTTTGGGACAGAACATGGATTTGTCTCAATTTTAAAACTGAAGTTCCAGACCAGATTCCTTGGGAGTGATATTCTGTTCTGCTCTTTGGGAAGTTTTCCTACTTTGCTGCTAAATCACCTCTCAGCCCCCCAGCAGCACAGCTCCTTCAGGGTAGGGAATCCCATGAGTTCCAGAGAACAAAGCCCATCACACAGACTGTCCCAAACTACCATCTCTGTTCCCTTTCCTAGAAAACCATGGTGTTAGGTCTCTACTCCAAGAAGAAGGAAAGGAAACCTTTAAAATAACCCTCTTTTTCACCAAGTGCAACGACTTTGCCTGATGATAGTGACAAGTCCGAGATGAAGGGAGAAAAACTTCCTTCCTTAAGAGAATTTCTTGGCTTTGCCCTTCGTTATCATACAACGATGTCAGTATGTGTGAATTGCCTTTGAAAAAGCCCAGAACAAAACATTATTCAATAGACTTTTCCCAGTGGACAGAGGATTAGAGAACAAGCATATGATTTGTTAGACATACTGCTTAACACAGTACTGACATTGGGGAAGGGAAGGGAAGGGAAGGGAAGGGAAGGGAAGGGAAGGG
Source organism: Monarcha castaneiventris obscurior (assembly GCA_026261815.1). NCBI lineage: Eukaryota > Metazoa > Chordata > Aves > Passeriformes > Monarchidae > Monarcha > Monarcha castaneiventris. The sequence goes on from JAMPIT010000467.1 coordinate 9,899,539, forward strand.
AAGGGAAGGGAAGGGAAGGGAAGGGAAGGGAAGGGAAGGGAAGGGAAGGGAGGGAAGGGAAGGGAAGGGAAGGGAAGGGAAGGGAAGGGAAGGGAAGGGAAGGGAAGGGAAGGGAAGGGAAGGGAAGGGAAGGGAAGGGAAGGGAACCTTGACTCTTTTGAAGTAATTTTAAGCAAAAGAAATTTTTGTGTGGTAAAAAAATTGATTGGGAGTGAAATTTGGGTAGTAGCTTCCAATCTGCAGAAACATTTTTTTTTTTCCCTGCATGTAGCATTGTATCTTCATGGTGTAGTTTACATGAAATTTAGTTTAAATAGCAGCCTGAGGCCCTGGAGAAGTCTCTAAGCAAGTAATCTGGATTTTAATAATGCCATTGTATTTCTTCACCATATTATTGCGAATTTGTGTAATGAGTACTTTTCCTCTAAGGAAATGGCCAAGATAGCATACTGAGGGAAGATCTTTAACGGCTATTAAAATGTGGTTATTATAAGTTTTTAATAACAAGCTGGAAGAAGGCCTTACCAGTGAGGTTCAGCTGGGAATCATTCATCAGACTTCAGACTTTACATCCACTTATAATGAGTACAGTCAGAGGACATCTGGTCACACAGATTTGGGAATTGTGCGTTTAGGTGAAGTTTGGATTCAGTCTTTGAAAAACCCTTTTCTTCTGCTGAATGCAGGAATATGTAAAAAGAGGATTTTGATCTGACAATAAGTGTCCTTCTGTCCAGAAAGAATTTCTGCCTATAGGAACAGAGAATGGAAGAGTCAAAAGCACTGAAAATATTTTACTTAAGTATACAAATTTGCTATAGATTTTCACCACACACAAGCAGAGTACTTTAAAATATTTCTGTCCTTTCTTATTTTCAGTGATTTTTTGGAGGGTGGGTATTTTTATTTATTTATCTTATGGCTGACTTATCTAAGTATTATTGCAAATAGTAGACCATAATAATAATTCCAGAGCTCTCCCACTGTATCTTGTTTGTGTAGGGAAGTACATTTCATTTCACACAACATTTACAACTCCATGCTATAATTCCAGGAAGTCAGGAAGCTTTTAAAATTTAATGAACAAAAATTTTATGCTTTTACAGCATCCAAAATTGGGCTATACCAAGCAGTTGTATGCAGAAGATTTTCTCTTGACACTGGTTTCATTTTCTTTCCACTACACCAATAAGAATTCATCTACTCTGAAGTTAATTAAGCTGAATAGGAAAAAAGACATTTAAGTGAATCATCTCCAGTGTCTTAATCCATTTGTGTAGATATTTTTTCTCTAAGATGCTCCCAGCCACAATATTTCATAAACAAATTGCCTGTAGAAGTTGCAATTTTCTTTCCTCTTTACAGGATGATCCTTTAAAGGAGCTCTGAAATATCTCCGTATCATAGAGGATAAATATTCAGTCCCACTGAAGAACACTTTTCCATGTGCTGCCTTTCCTGGCAGCGTTGCACTCTGAGCAAATTTGTGCTGGGTTATTACACAGTTGTAAACTAGTTAATTTATCCTATTGTGCCTTGTGTCCATATGCAATGTCTTTTTTAATAATTTACCATGTTTGGGCAGAGTAATTAGTCTTATTTGGAACAAACACCCTGCAGTATGCTGTCCTAACTAGACAGAGATGAGAAATGGACAGGGAGAGTAATGTATGGGTGAAATGCCACTTCCTTAAGCCTGACATTTTAGTTTCAGAAAATCACAGATTGGGCAAACATTTGTGGAGTCCATCTTGAAACTTCTGGAGTCAGAAACAGTGATCCAGAAATCGCATAGGCACTCGTATCCGTGTGGCATGGTGCCAGCCAGCAAATCGAGTAATGGACATGCACCAGGAGCTGGGAGATGATGCCCAGAAATATCTGACCTCAGTTTTCAGGAGGTGATTTTTAAGAAACAGAAGTAGCGAGGCTGGGTGACTGCTGCTGGGTACACAGTCTGGCGGGGACCTCAGGTCCTTGCCTTCCCACTGGCCTCTGGGAAAGCCATCTCTCCTTCCCCTAGCTGTCAAACAGAGCTAAGGCTGATCCCCATTCCAAAGGACTTGCAGATAAATACATGAGTAATTCTAATAGATGAGGAGACTCATCTTCTCATTCACAAGTGAGAACAAATCACTTGGTTTTCAGAGTTTTAAAAGATCCACTGAGAGAGCAACCAATCATCCTGGATTTGAAACCTGGAATCCTGGAGCTTGTCTTGCAGCAACAGGCATGCATTGAAGCCTTTCAGTGTAGTAGAATGAATGAATTGTGATGGATGCACTCACTGCATTATGCAATTCTCATTTTTTGAGTTTACAACAGCAGGGAGAGGAGAAGGGAAGCATCTAGGGGCAAGCTGCTTTCTCGCAGCTTTTCTGTTAATGACACACACAGGCTCTGCCATGATGCCTGTTTGGTGCCAAGGATTCTTTACATTTAAAGTAAAGTCAAACTGCCTTGCCTCACAAAGGTAGCAAACAATCCAGTGAGTTCAGCTGCTGTCATTGTCTGACCGTGGGACTGTTTCTGGCTGAGCCCTTGACTACCATCCTTTCTTTGCTGAAAAATGCTGCAAAGTTGGCACATACTCCCAAAAGTTTCTTGCAGGCATTATTCCCATGCCTGCTGCAAAGCACCTCCATGCTCAGCCCATCTGTGCCCTTGAGGGTGCAGTCAGCTTTTCAACTCTGATGTGGAAAAAATTATTTTCTTTCCTTTATTTTCCACTGAGATTCTTTGAAACATGATCAGAGTTTCAAAAGGCTACAGCAGGCATTGAGGTAACTAATTAGCATTCTCCTCTCTATGGAAATTACCTGTGTGTGTATTTCATGCTCTTTGCAGCAGTGGTACTGTATTTGAAATCAAATACATTTCTCAGAATAAGGTACAGGAAAAGAACTTCAGGACCACCTGATTTTGAGTTACAAAAACAGAAGATGACTGGAAATGCAAAACTTTCACCACACACACACTGTTCTGGCATTTTAAATATGATTTAGTCTTGATCAAATGTTCGTATTAAATAAAGCTAAAAAATTGCTCTGCATCACTTCAAATAGTTCAACTGTGATATAAGAGTATGACTTTGAATTATGTATATTTTCTAACGATACATGATCATTTTTTACAATTTTATTTTACAATATCAACATTGAAACCTTTTAATGTTAAAGTAACCATATAAGAGAATCTGCTGTAAAGTTATAATTATTTAGAGTTAACAAAATTGAAATGAAATAAATGAAATAATCTTTTCCAAACAGTGTAAAATGAAATATTTTGGCCTGATTCTAGTATTACAGAGAAAAATACTATTATTTTGTCAAGCTGACATGTTTCAACGAGCCAAGAAACTTTTTCCTGAGCAAGTTACAGCTTCCCAATTTGTTCAGTGCACTCTTCTGGATTAGGTTTTCTTTTTTGTTTCATTTTACAAAAATAATTGGGAAAAAAAAAACCAAAACAAATCACACGTTGCAGCTGTACTGGACAGATTTTCATTGCTTTCTACAGGAGCAGAGCCCTGTATATATTAATTAGCTGTAACCCAAATTAGTTCTCTTTTGGCTAAAACTCAGCTAGATGCACTGTTCTTATAGAAGTAGCTTCACTGCCTCCACAAAGGTGGTTTACAGCCTGCTCCTGGACAGACAAGGAGCCCCACCTCACTTGGTATAGTTGACTTTTGCCAGCTCCTCTCTCAGGCTTGTCCAAAGCAGAAGCAGAGCATCAAAGGGATTGAGGAATCTCCAGCTGAAGTAACAGTCCTTTAGAAATCCTGTCAGATGACCAAGAGTGTCAACAGTCCCGCAGTGGCTGATTTATTTTGCTCTCAAAATAATTGCTACCATCCCTGCCCTAACTAAGCAGAAAGAGAGGTGATCAAAGGGAAGAGATCTGCTCTTTTCTGTTTGTTTGATTTCCTCAGCAAATAGCAAAATCACCGAGCAGATTTACATTGAATAAAAACCTGTAACCACTTGAGTCCATTTCACCGTATGTACGAAAGCACGAGTGGCTATGGGGAAGATGCAGGAGATTAATGGTGACATTTTCAAAATTAAATATATCAACTTTTCATTCTAAACCTTCCAGCTTTGTTTTGATATCTAATTCTGCTTTTGAAAGGTTAACTCTTCTTGAATGGATGCTTAACATTCTCTGTTGTTTCTCTTTGTTTACTTAGCAGCTGTCCTAAAATTGCAAAAAAAAAAAAAAAAGAAAGAAAATAAGTAAAAGCCAAACTAATTATTTTGCTTTCTCCAAAATAAAATACACATTTTTGTTACAAGTTTAAATGACATCTTTTGGCTCACTTTCAGTAAACAATGGAGACAATTCTGTTATTTTTACATAGCTCTTTGGATACTGCTGTACTTTACCCCAGTCTCTTGGCAGTGGAGCTCAGCCCACCCCAGGGCCACAAGCCAGCACTAATTCCACCTTTCTGTTGAAAAACAACACAGATACTTCAGAAGCCACAGAATACATACACCTTTGTGCATTTTGTGAAGGATGTTTGTTTCTTTTCTTCTGAAAAGATAACACTTTAAATGCTCTGGTTCGTTTATTCTAATGTCCTATAAGCAGCACTAGTTCCTTATAGACAATTTAAAATTCTTTCACACTCCAGAAATACCATAGGCAGTAGCAAGTTAGATAAGTCATTGTTGGAGTTATTAGTTGATAAGGATGGTAGCTTCGGTTCATCTGAAAAATTATTGCTCATAAAATTACTGTATCAGAAGCAAACTGCACCTTTTACTGATTTGTTTATTCTTGCAACACTTTCAGTTTGGATAACACTCTTTTTATTATTAATATTGCTATTATTTATTTCCCCCCTCAGTTCCATAAGATACCTCATAAAATATATCTTACACTTGCCAGCATTAAGAGAATTACTAACTTCCAATAGAGCAGAAGCTGAGTCTCTCCAGGAGGGAGAGGAAGCAAAAAAGAAACACTGACAGTCCAATTTGGATGTGTTTGGCTATTTCCCATAGCTCAGGTAATGAACAAAATTTTTAAAATGCAATTATCATAGGGCAGAGTGGCAGAGCTCTGCATTCCTAACCCTCCTCTGATCCTTCTTCCCCATGGCAGAAGACAGGCTCTGCTTTCCTTCATCATTTAACTGTGGTGGGAAGGTGGATTTCTCAGCTTTCACACACACAGGACACTCCTTGTGTCAGATCACCACCCCAGAGACAGAGTTTGGACACCTATGTCCTGTCTTGTCAGGAGAAAGAGCAGCAGCTGTGAGGAAACCCAGCATTTAGCAGCTGGAAAAAAATACAGGAATTATATGATTTTTAAATGAGCAAATCCAAAATGAGCACATTTCAAATCTTCTAATTTTAATCTTGCTCATCAGCTGAGTGCAAAATCTTTTTATGTTCAATTACAGGAGTACAGTAGATATTTTTTTCTGGAAAAACAAATCTTGAGTAAATTCCAAGAGAATGCCTCCTAGGTCTGTTCAAGAACCAGCTCTCTTCTTCCCAGTACTCTCCAGGAGTTGCTTGTGTAATAACCACACAACTGTAATAACTTGTAACACTTTGTGCAACCGAGCCAGGAGGCAATGCTTCCTTTGCACTGACGACTGCTTTTTGCACTTCTCAGGACAGGGAAATGTCTCTTTGGAGTTCACTACTGCCCCAAGCATGAAAGGTTTAGGCATATTCACAAGATCTTGTCCCTTAGCAGTGTAGCCCAGCTCAGCTGAGCTATCACGAAAGATCAAATGAGTACTCTTAAGATCTTTTATTGATTTTCAAGCTAACTCATTTTACCTTAGATTTGTGGCAGGCTTAAGCATGCTCATCCACTCAGTTATGGCCAGTTAGTCCATCTGAGCCATCATCCTGTGTGTGCCTACATCCATTCAGCCTGAAAGGCTTGTCATCACTCATGCTGTATCTGCACATGGGAGACTGGGCTGTAATGGTCTGCTTTCCCCTTGATATAGCTCAGCCCTGAAATGTAAGACATAAACTCCATTTAGGCACATGGATCAATATGCATTACTGTATGGCCCATCTCCGTCCCTGATGAGGTAAAAGGCTCAGCATGGTCAGGCAGCTGTAAATTCTCCAACGTTGCATCTGCAATAACAGGAGCACCGCAGTGAGAAGTTGAGGGCTGGACATCTGCTGGCATACTCTATCACTTTTCTCACAGATATCACAGAGAAATTATCTTGTCCCAGCTCTGGGCATTCTCTTCCTAAGTGACAATCTAAAAAATCACTTGCAACCTGCTCAAAAACTGTCATAGGAACAGCACTGAAATGGGGAGATTCTTGCAAGTTGAGCACTGCCAGTAAGCTGCAGGGACTTGGCTTACCTTGCAGTTCGTCTTTTCTATTGCTCTCCAGACTTTTTGTACCCTAGTTAATTCAGGGTTGAGCTTATTTTACTGGCCAGAAACAAGCACAGTCTTGCTGGGATTCTTTTGGTACAAGAGGTGTTCAAATAAATACCATCACATAATAACAAATAGTTTCAATTAAGTGAAAGCTGGAGCTCTGTGGCTGTGCAGAAGTGTGTTTCAGAAGCTTCCAAGGACAGAATGCTATTAAAATCCTTTTGTTACTGTTTCTAAGGCAGGTCTGCTTTGCAAACAAACCAGGAACCCCTCAGGTTTTCCAATATGCAGAAATTAAAGTATCTGTAACACTTGTCATCTTTCATCTGTATCATTAAGTTGGTTGCATGGAAATACCACTTTTTAGTGGTGATTAAACTGTTTATTGGGGAGTACACTAACCCAGGGAGAAAGCCATCTAGATTTCCCACAGATAGCAGTGGCCAGGAGAAGTAAGCATAAGTAGATTATGAAAAGAAATCTGAAACGCCGAGTCCTCAGCAACTCCATTCAAATCTCACGGTTTAAAGGAAAATTGCACTGTTTCAATGCCTGGCAATCAACAAGATTATATGGTAAGAGTCGTTCCACATCAACTGTGAAATATATTTGGAAATAATCTCCTTGCCTTCCACCTGACTCCTGTACTGCATATTCAACATACTTGACAGCTTTAGCTAATTTATTACCAAAGAGAAAGTCTGTTAAAGAGGAGGAAACTGAAGCAAATGGGGATGACCTCAGTTGCTGAAGGGCAGGAAGGAAACCATTCCCTTCACCCCTTCCTGGACAAAGGCATAAAATGTCCCCTCAGGAAGTTTGCTGCTGGTGCGGTACTGGGGGAAGTGGCTGATACACCTGAAGGCTGTGCTGCCATTCAGCCAGACCCCAATAGGCTGGAGAGTTGGGCAGAGAGAAACCTAACAAGGCTTAACAAGGGCACGTGCAGGGTCCTACACCTGGAGAGGAATAACCCCAAGCACCAACCCCAAGTTTGGACCTGACCTCCTAGAGAGCAGTTCTGCGGAGAAGGACCTGGCAGTTTCGGTGGATGATGAGATGACCATGAGCTGGCAGTACCCTGGGGGACAGGAGGTCCAGTGGTGTCCTGGGGTGCATTGGAAAGAGTGTGGCCAACAGGTCAAGGGAGATGATCCTCTCCCTCTACTCAGCCCTAGTGAGGCTGTATCTGGAGTGCCATTACATCCTTTCTAGAGAACATATAATTATTGATGTTTGTAGACTGAGTAACCGAGTACAGAACTTAAGGTGATGCAAACAGGACAAATTTATTCCCTCCAGCTGAAAAAACACATTATTTTCCTTGTATTTTTTCCTCAATATACCAGCATACACTTGATTTAGTACTTTACATTTCATGTGAATACAGCCATGTGCCACTCAATATCCCTGCATCTAAAAATCATGTTTGTTGTGTGTTTTGTCTCCTCTTTATGGTTCTTCTACCTGTCAGCAACTTTACAGACACCTTCCATAGTCACAATTTACTCTGTCTCACCCTTGTGTTTGCACAGTCCTATGCCCCAAAAGTTACCTTGTTGAGCCTAAAGCCTTCTGCATGGGCTGAGCTGCTCTGCCTGTGAGGAGCTAGGGTGGAGGGACAAACCCTCAGGCAGGACACACTGCACCAGAGCCACAGCCCAGGTGAACTCTGATAGAGAGGTTGGACTTGCACCCCACTGATCACAAACCCTTTCTGTCCCTTGTCAATTCACACACAAAATGACTACACAGAGACCTTGACTGGGGAAATGTCAGATGCTGTGTAATGGTCAGGATGTGGAGGTCAGGCACTGAAAGGCTCCAGATACTGGGACTGAAACAGGGGTAGATCTTTACCACTGTGATGCACAGAGTAGCTGAATGAACCTACCTGTGATACCTGTGAGTCGTGGCAGGAGTATCGTGGTGCAGGAGTTTGGTTGCTGTGGCAGCTCCCTTTCTATTTCCCAGGGAATTGGAGACCTATCTCCAAAACCACCCCAGGGAGCCAAGTGGAGGCTTGTGTCAGCATGGACAACATCTGAACACTGATTATTAATAAATGCATGAAAACTCACACCTGAAATCAAGCTAAATGGGGGATAAAATCATTCTTTGCAACTGTACAGTGATATCTTGGTCCCTTAATTCTGGAGTGTTTATTACCTTCCCATTTCTTCTCACCTCTTCCCCACCCCTGTTAAACCATAACTTTGCTCCTAATTCCTCTTCCTTCCTTACTATCATAAATTAGTCTCATCACTTCTCTTTGAGTCATTTTGGTTTCACGCTTTGTGTCTCTTGCTCAGGGAGCTGCATATCTTACCTACTGCTTTCTGCATATCTTAGATATTGCTACTTAAGAGCACTGCTGGCTGCTCTTCACTTCTCTTTCTCCTTCTCTCAGATCTGTTTGGAAAAACGTCTCTTCCTACTCTCCCCAACTCTTTGCTCCAGCAAGTATTTTATTACAATTATATGAATTCTTAACAATAATCTATGTAAGTGTGTACAGCTCCCTAACATAGCTGAGGGGGATTGCAGGGTGAATAAGAAGCTGAGAAGATGCTCAAACACAATAAAGAATCCACTGCAGTGGACAGAGCAAGACAGTGCTAAACAAAGAGATTTTGTGCACTTGCAAAAAACAGGCTCCAGCTTTACCAGTTTCTTACTATGATATAGACTAAAACAGTAAAATCTAAATTTAGGAAAACATTTACTCAGTTTTCATGTTAATCAATAGGATAATTATGTTAGTCATAATTTTCCAGAAATCCTATGATGTTTTTTTGCCTCCAGGTGACTGACATTTTGCTAACTCATTGTTATTTCCTTCTCCAACTTCTTGTGTGGTAGTACATGACATTTAGAACAGCTTGGTGAGACATGTGAAGCTGGTTTTCAGCCACTTTGTCATGTTTGAACTCCCAGCCTTGTATTAATTTCACTCTTCATGATTAAGTAAATACCTCTTATGAGAGAAAAATTAACTAAAGCAAAGATATAATTGTTTTTCTTCATGTGGTTATTCAGTTAAAATACTCCGTTCTCCTCATTTAAACTGGAAAGGAAATATATTCCAGGCAGAATTCTGACTGAGATGAAAATATTATAAATTAGGCTGTTATAATGGGTCTAATTGTGGGGTTTAATTATTAGATTATAAAGGAGAATACAAAGTGGGCATTTTGTTAGATGAAGCCAGTATCATCTGTCTGCCCAAGGTCTCCTTTGATGAAAACTGTAGGCTTTAAAAATACTTTTGTTGTTCTGGTATATATAATTTTTCAAGGCTGGACAACTACTAAACCCACTAATTATGTGCAATAATAATCATGAATATCCAGACATTACTTGTATATATGAATAATAAAACCCCTAAACATGCCATCAGGTCACTAATAAGGACAGCAGACATCCTAATTACAAGGCAGGAGATTCAAATATCCAGAGCATCATTTTGCCCTTTGCTGTGCCTCTCATCCTTCCCCATGTTACCAGAGGAGCTGCTGCAGGACTGTGCATGGTACTAACAAACATTCCTGAATAAAATCTGCCTCTGGATCAGACACACTGCCTGTGCCGGTGCTTCTCTTCCTGCAGGAACCCATCCGACCGAGCTGGTTTACCAGTGTATTCAGAAGCTAATGGAGGCTCAGAAATATCCCATAAACATGTGAAATGATAACTCAGAGGGTATTTGGGAGTGATGCATATTAATGTTCCTTTTATCTCACAAGTGGGGTTTTTTGTTTTATTTTTGTATGACTCAGTTGCTCAGTGAATAAACAGTTCTTCCTTTGAGGTTCATTTTTTCCTTAATGGCATTCTGCTGCCTAGAGAATTTTAGCCATTCAGTTTTGAGGTCCTAGAGAATGAGTTTTTATCCATGTCTCTTTCAGGTTTCAGCAACTTAAAACTTATAAGGATTTTGGTGTAGCCTAAATGTAGTCATTTTAAATTTTGTTACCTCTCTCCAATTCCTACCATTCTGATGTCCAGCTGTAGAGTTTTTATAGGACTGCCGTACTCTCACAGACCTGATATTGTGAGATGCTGAGGAGCTTCAGAAAAGCTTAAAACATTGCTTTTAATAATGCCCTTCTTTCTAATGAATAAAATTCTAAACTGACTTGTTATATGTGACTCTATGTCCACTAATGAAATATGAATGTATGTATATATTAATTTTATGGGTTTTTCTTGAAAAGCGACCAGTCTTCTGCTGACTCTGAGTGGATTTTCATTCAAGCAGCACAAATAAGGTCAAAGACAATTTCTTCTTAATTAAAGGGAGCACATAATATTGATTTAATAAAAATTTAACATTACCTAATGACAGCTAGATATTATGTTCAGAGTAGAAAGACTGACATTTTATTGTAATCAATATGTATTTTATTAAAATCAATGTGCTACATGAACTATTCTACAGAGCCTTAATAATATGTAGTCTGCCACTGCAAAAAAGGAGAATTTGTCATCTGGGGGTAAGATTGCTTGACAGAAGAAGTGCTACATGTACAATACACAAGTTTCGATTTTTCTTAGAGGCCAGTGAAGGTGATCATTATCATTATAAGTGGCAGGTGTTTAACCCCAGCTAATTTCAGTAGCCAAGAGGAATAAGGACCTGGAGAGAACCAATGTAATACCTTGGCCAGTATCTGTCCTACAGCTTTAAATTCAGCTCTGCTCAAATCTGAGCATGGCAAGAGGAGGATTCCATCCAGGATAGTCCTCAGTCCTTGTGTAAGCCCACTCTGGAATACTGCCCCAAAACATGACAAAGAGCTGTGTCTTTTACAGGACTCATCTTTCACTGATCACAGTCTAGACCACTCTAACATTGATGCTTTCCTTAGCAGTCCCCTAAATTACCCCGGGGCTTTGGTAAAAAGAGATGCTATTCTCCTTCACTTCTTTATTGCTTTCTTATACCTATCTCATAATTACTTTAAAGAGCATTTCTTATCCTAAATGATAATGGGCAAATGACCCAAATATGCTTTGGTGTTTCATTTTATTTATTTTTTTTTTCAGCTGTATTCAGAGAGGAAAAGGAGTGAAAGCTGGCAGTCCTGTTAACCAGTGCCAGACCTGTCTCCTTTCAGCCTTCTCAATCAGTTCTCTTCTTCATCCTGTGCACAGCATCAAGAAGCAGAGTGCTGCAACTTCGAGAGATCCCTTATTTTATATGATGCACACAGTGCACACAGGAGTACCAAGCTCTTTCATCTGGTTCCACAGAGTAAGACAAAGATTGCTTCCATTTCTTCCATTGTACTTCAGCACAGTCTGGACAGAATTGGTGACATGAGACGGTGGCCATCACCCACTGTTCCTTGCCTACTATATCTGCAGTGAAGCTTTTAAGAAATGGAAGAGAGAGTTGAGGTGCTGCAGGGGGAAATCATACAGCCACACAGTTTGGGGATGGTTGTACACAAGGTTTGAGTGAATAGAGGATAATTTCAGCATACATTGTCCAGAGTCACAAAATTCCATGTGTGAATCCCTGGCAGAGGCTTTCATTCTCTTCCTTTCAAATGGGTTTTGTTTGATCATTTGGGTGTGCACAAAGGGGAGGGTGGATGAAACCTGTTGCCATCAGGAGAGTGCTGCAGAAAAGGCTTTTCTCACAGATCTAGGTGAATCTATGGACACAACACCACTTGGTTTACAGGCTCTACTCCCAGTTTTTACAGAGTTTATATTCATCAGCTCGTGATTCACCTTGAAGGCTTACTTCTAATTACTCGACAGAGAAATAAGCACTGTTTGTGCCTGCCATGATCATGAAACTCGGTGAGAATTGATTTGAGTCTGCTTATCTCCACCAAAGAGAATTGAATAGTATAGAATATTCTGAACAGGGTTATACAAAATGCTGAGGTGAAAACATCAGTACAAATTAAGGAACAGCTGAAAGGTGTTTCCAATTTCAACTAATATTTATGACCAAAAAAAGTCAAGATAAAATAACACCAGCCATAAATTACAGCTGGAATTGTGTCTGAGATTACGTATCAAAATAACCCAGCATTGCTCTGGGTCTGAAGCCTGCCCATCCATATGATTTTTATCCCCAGTTAACCCATAACCTTTCAAATTTTGAAAAGAACAGGAAAAACCAGGATTGAACCTGAGACCTAAGATACATCCATTTAAGATTTCCACTTTTATACACTGTGGTGTGTGGTTCCTCTGTGCTTAAAATATCCACTGGCACACATGTCTTGTAAAGAGCATATTTACTCTTTAGAATAATCACTTTCTGATTCTGGTCTTTGAAATCCAATTACATATCTTGGTTTCTAAACAAGTATTTTTCATGCACTCGAAAGCAAAGTGAAGGCAAACAAGTTTAGGCACAACAAAAACAGAACTCTGAAAAAAAGATATAATCAGTATAAATTTGCTTTCCAGAAGGAATGTCAGAAGACTTAGCCAAAAGTCTATTATGCAAGAGTTAGAAAATGAGTAGCATGGGAAAGCCTTTAACCTAATTATGGTTTTCTTATTATTTTATTGGCACTATCAGATTTTCACGGCTGAGCCAGCACAACTGCTGTATCCTTGCCTGCAGTCATTACTCAATGTTATCTTTTATTTATACCAAATTATAAATGTGTTTGTGGCACTCTGCAAACAAACAAGGGATGCAGCCTGTGCTTCTTGGCTAAATTTTATCAGTGCTGTATTGTATACACAGATTAGATGGCACTTTCCTCAAGGTCTGCTGAGGTCTGCTCAGGCCCACAGAGCCAGTCATAAGTTTGTGCTCATGAGACACAATAAATTGTGCTTCTTCTACTGCCAAGCCTTATCTGGTAATCACTGAGGAGCTGCTCAGCTTGTCAGCAGTTCAGCTTTGTAAGCATGTGAGGCAGCTCTTTGTGCTTTCCATACTGAGAGTGAAACTGCAGCTGGCCTCCTGATCCAGGTTTTTCTAGGCTGGAGCAGCTGGTGAGCAGCCAGGAGAGCTGCATTACTGCCTCTACCCCAAGTGCTGGCCATTGTCAGGCCCAATCAATTTCCTTCCTCCAGGTCAGCACGTAGAGAATTCCTCCACGTAAACTGAAACAGCTGCAACTGGAGTGATTAAAAATACCTCCATGAGCCCTCTGATTCAAGGAACATATTCTAGGAGAAGTCATGCCATCGATACCTGAACCCTGCTTGTGCATCCAGCACCATCCAGGATTTCAGAGTAAGCTAAAGCAGGGATGGTAAGGGATGGAAAGAGATACTGTATGTGATGGGATACGATTTACTGAACTCAGCATTTATGGCTGGTTTGCTTAGCAACACACCCCTGGAGGGCTCCATATATTACTTTTTATAAAAATACTGGGTTTACTCACACCCAGAAACCAAGGATTTATGGCAGAGTATGTCGAATGATAGAAATAAAAAGTAAAGCACATTTTTAATGTGGTTTTGGGGAACAAAAGGTGCAAACTTAGTATAACATGAACATAACATTTTGTACATTATAGGCATCATGTATTTGTGAAAAAAAAAAGAAGGTGCAAATCACCTTAGGTTAAAATAAAATTCTCAATTTTATAAGTAATTAATACACATAATTTGCTATTTATTGTTTCCCAGTCCTCTCAAAGAATTCCAGAAGGAATTCTACCCATAGAATTATACTTAATTCTATGGATAGAATTAAAGTTACTTAGGTAAGTTTAGGTGAGACATAGGTGTCCCACCATCACTGGCCTTTTAATATTCCTCTATAATTGTTGGAGGGAAGGAAGGACTGCTCCATGCCTGTGTGAGAGATTTTTCTCTGTTCAGGGTGGAATTGCTTTCTTGAGATTGAGTAATATCTCTGTGTTAATGATAGAGAAGTACTGGACAATTGACTTAAACAGAATTTCTAATTTCACATAGTTGGGTCACATGTAATCTGGCTTTTGGAGGCTGAGACTCTGCATAATAAATGATACATTAAAAAAAAAGTCTCATAAAACTCAGACATGTGCTTGTTAAAAATTGCAAAAAATTATGCATAGCAAGCATAAAGAAATGGAATATATATGGATTAAGCATCTGTTAACTAATCAAAATCTCTGAAATATCTCTTAATCATATTGTAAAGTCCAGTCATTTCAACAGGGAAGGAACTTTTGGAGTCTTTTTTTTGTGACTTTTGACTGAATAGTATTCCAATGGAAGAAAGTCATCTAAGAAGTATTTTCCAGGTTTAAGTCTAAATATTTTGTGATCTTAAAGAAGGAAGCAATTATTGCTTTAGGATCCAGACCCTGACCAAGGAAAGAAGTTAAGCAAATCCTTACATTTCACTTTAGCATGATCAGACACATTGAACTTTTCCCTAAGAAAAGATTTTTTTTTTACGTATGAGTGTCCAAAAATGTGGCCCTGTTTCTTTTCACCCCAGGTCTTCATATAAGAGAAAACAAAAAGGAAGCTAAAGTTTAACCTAAATATTAGCATTTCTAGTATGGTGCATAATATATTTGGGGGAGGTAGAGGGGTGTCAATTAATAGAAAATATTCCCTACTAGTAGATACACCCAATATATATATTGACTTCCAGCACATTCACTTGAGAGTAATCTTAATTTCAAATTATAATAAAGTCAGATAACCACTTCCCCTGTTGCACACATATAGCCTGGCAAGGCCAGATGAAAAGCCAAAGTAAGTGTTTTGACTGGGAAAATATCTTGCATAAAAAAAAAATTCCATCCTCTTTTTTTTTTTTACATGAATGCTGAATAAAAAACTTCTGATAATATAAGGTAATGAATTGCAAACTTGCCAAACTCCAATTATTAATCTGATATTCAGATATTTATTTCATTCCTTGTAAGAATCCTGCAGTATCAGCTCTGAATAATTGCACTTTCTGGGAGGCTTCCATGCTAGCCCCCATTTAAAAGCTCATTCTTTAATATACAGTACTACTGCAATGCCATGAGGATACAAGCACATCTCATACACATTCAATAACTGTGAGATGACTGAAAGCAAAAAAAAGCATTGAGTTATATCTAATGAATGTGATACTGGCAAAGGCATCCTATTTTCAATATTCAGGGACGTTGTTCAGTCTATTTATTTAATAAAACAAGAAATTACTAGAATTAAAATATAGAAGTTTGGTACAAAGATATTAAACTCTATTTCTCATAATTAGGAAACAACTCTTGTGCTAACGTAGCAGTACACTGTGGTTTCACAATAACCTTATTCTCCTAGAAATCAGAAGTGCTGCTCTTTATTGCTCGAAGGGTTAGAATGCATTTACTCCTCTCTCTGGCACTGTTTCCCCACAACCCCACTTCCTCTTCTGCCACACGTGTAACTTTGCTTCAAAAAGTACTACGGCAGCAATCATTAAAAAATAGGGTTTAAAAGAATAATTTTCTTATTCTGATCCCCTGCCTGTCATCATCAGTGAACAGAAAGGGGGGAAGGTAACATGGCCCCATCCTGTTTGGGAGTAGGTCTAAGATGGGGTATTTTAGATGGTTGTGAAAACATGACAGACATATCACATATCAGTGCACAAGAGAGAGCTCCACTGGTGAAATCACTTACTTAGAAAGCACTGTACTTCCCAAAGGCTGTAGATGTTTTTAGTGTATGGCAACTGAATATTTCACTAACGTTCCCACATTTCCTTTTTTTAAAGTATTTGAAATCTGACACATAAGGAAAGCTTTACCATCCAAATATTAACACTTGTTCCAATAGTAAGAAATGCATTGTGACCAGAGTTTCTAAGTACATGGGACACAAAGCATAGGGAACAGAAAGGCAACATTTGCTCATCAAGATCAAGCCCCATCTCTACCAGATATTTTGTCACATCGCACTTCTCCGTTTCCACATTTTTCCTGGTTCTGTTTTGTTAACGAGTTAAAATCTACACTGATTTTTCTCTCGGATTTGGGATGGGCTGAATGCCATGGGCTAATGTGAAGTAATGAATAGTGTGTGCCCATTGTCACTGCCACCACACTTCAGAAAAGCTGGTGCTGTGTCGGTGATGAGCCTGCTGACAGCATGTCACAGTCACTGCTGCACACAACAGTGTCCTTGTTCTCTTGAATCCTCTCTTCTGGTTTTGACTGGAAATCCTACCCGGGACCTAAGAGAAAAATATATTTTTTCTGTTCAGAGTTTATTGAAATTTAGGAATCTGAAAAACTGGCATTTTAAGGGGAGGACTATGACAAATATAAATGAGAACACTAGAATAAAATACCAAACTTTGCACTGCTTAAAATGTATAAGCCATTCACCTGTGTCACTGCAGGGGCTTTTGAGATGCAAACAGAAAGTTCTGATTTTCTCCTGCAGCAGACAATAGTCCACCTGCATAATACATGCTACTTAAAGTCATTACACAACCTGGGGTGTGCAGTAAATAAGTAATAAAAAAATCTTGCACTGCTTTTTGCCATATAACTGCCTGCAATATAATTTATCCCTCAAGCAAAATGAAACAATCACCTACAAATCTATTCAGCTACTATGAATAATTGAAATGACCACAAAGTCTGTAGTTCAGACCCATCCTAACATTTTCATAGAGGAAAGTAAAAAGTTTTAAGTGCCTGCATTGTGTAAAATCAATGAAATTTGGTGTTCCATTTCTATACATAGGTAATTTAGAAACTTATTTCCAGATGGCTTGCATTATGGGAGTTGGTTTTTATTTGACCAGGTGTAATTCCACAATCTTTAATATTACTGTAAAGACGGTCTCTAAAAGGCTGAGAACAGGAGCAACAAAATTAGTAAAGCCAGGTCAAACCTGCTCTCCAGGTTGATACACTAGACATGACTTGATGACCTCGTCTTTGATTAGCAGGACTATTTATCAAAATATTTCTCTTCTTAAGAATCCAAAGACACTCCTTCAGAAAGCCACTTGGATGTACTTCAAACAGAATCACTGATGAGAGATGCTCCCAACAAGTGGAGATTTATCCCATACTAGAAAAGGTAATTAACTTTTATGTTGTATTTGTTTTGATTTGAAGGGAAATCCACTTCATGTTGTAAACTTTGTCATATTTTACAGTACCTATTTACTTATGTAATCTGTTCCACTATTAGCTAGGTTTTATGAGCATTATAACAAGCACATTCTAATAATCATAGTTAATAAAGTCTATCTCCTGCCTGCTATCATATCACCAATTTTTGGTCTGGCTCAACAAAGGGTGAAAGTATGAGGGTGATAAAATCAGTGTCCCACTTCTTGAGGTGTAGGTAACATGTACAGCTTGGCTGACCAGCTCTGAGGTCTGTGCTTGGCTTAAAGAGGGATGGCCTGCCCAGCTATGGACAGGTGTGGATACTGTGCCAATACCAGGGCTGGCCAGGTGATCTAATGTCCACCTGCAGAAAGTGTGTCAACCAGCTGTGGCCAGCTGTGACCAGCATTGCAGGGTCTCCTTGTTACAGAAGTGACTTCCCCAGTGCAGGGACCTGGAGAGCTCCAATACTTCAGGACCATTTTTTTCCCTCATTTCTCCAAGGTATGTGATATATGTCCAGTGAATATACAAATGGGACTTTCTGAGTCAAGATGGTTGCTCAGCCCAGATCTACCACGCTTAGCACCTACTTTACTGTCTTTGTTTTGTGTGGATGCAGAAGGTAGTCAGGGATCTGAGGCTGGCACATTTTCAATGTCTGGGAGCAGTTTTCTGCACAAAGAATTATTTTCTAACTACTTGAGACTAGCTGCTTATCTCTTCTGCTGTTTGAGTGGTGCAAAAGGCTGTATGCCAATAAGCAGTGCAGACATATGGTTTGCCTTACCATGGAAATGTCAGCCAGGAAGACTTTGAGGATACTCATGCCTACTGCCTAAGCACTCGTTGTGTCTGTGGGGACAGGAAAGGACAAATATCACTGGCTGCATGCTTGTACCCAGGCATGATCCAGCTGGCCATAGGGGACTGCAGTACCCTGTCTGACTCTGAGCTGGAAGTACTCTTGACACACCTCTAGAGAAGCTCTGCACTGCCTTTGGCTGATGCACAGGATAAAAAATCATAAATGCCTCAGTCTAGAAATAAGCAGGCCTTCCTTACAGGTCTGAGAGATCCTGGGTTTTGGGATCCCATCATAGTATGAAATGTAGTTTCTGCTCACTTTGGGGAAGAGTGTATCCTGTCATAGCATGAGCACCCAGAGGAACGGGGGCCTGTGCAGGGTCATAACAAGAGCAGACAAGTTCCTTATTCTGCTCTGTCCGAGGAGTAACCCATGCCCAGAGTGTGGGTAAGCACAGTTCTTTGCAGTCGGATAAGTCAGATAAGTTTTATATTATAATGAAGATAAAAACCATTTCAAGCTTGTTCAACCAAAGGTCCTGAGTCCTGACCCCTTCGTAATTCCACCAATTCCCATCCGTATTCTCACAGCGGTTGGGATCCAGCAAGGCAGGATCCATTCAAGAAGGCAACGTGGGTGCATAAATGTAGTTACTTCAATGGCTAGAAACACTTTCTGCATACCAAAGAGACCCTAAAACAGGAAAGCTTTCATTGCCAGAAGTTAAAGTGCCTTTAATATTTGTTATATGGTTAATATGCCTCTTCAGAAAATCCTTTGAGAGAAATAACAAAGATCAATAGAGGCCTGATGAATCCTAAATGGAGAAACTAAAAGAAGTATTTATATTTCTGTCTATGTATCTCCTAGAGATGACAGCAAATCTGCAGGCATATTACAGCAATGGCCAAGGGTATTCTGTGGAATTAAGGGGAAGACATTTCCAAACACAAGAACAAAGACTGTGCCCTACTGAAATGTTAATTAACATGCCAAGCATCAAACCACACATCTGCCCTTCCAGAAACAATGTGCTCATGGAAATAATGAATAAAGTACTAGCTTATTTATCAAAATACTGTGCATAAAATTCACCAAGAACATGACACCTGTAAGAAAATATCAACCATCTACTGCAGGAAAATTAATGACCCATAATCTTTTCACCATGCTAACACTAAGCTAAGTTTATTTCTTGGGAGCACATTTAATTAGGAAAAAGAATGAGAAAAAGAATGAGAAAACGCTCAGGAAATTATAAAATTATTAATAAAATTTTTGGATGCACTGTGTAATTACAACACTGTGAAGAGCCAAAAATTCAGCTTCTTTATTTACATGTAGAAAAAGGCCCAGAGTTTGACAGTCATTTGTTAAAAATTCCATTGAAATTGCAGTTGATGCAAAATTTCAATTCTATCATTACCATGCAGTAAGCAAGGAATGAGGACAATTACGATGATATTTGGCAGAGAACCATAATTGTTGGTGTCCCAAATGGACCCTATATTGCTGATGCATACAGCTCACTGATAAGGACTTGTTAGTAACCCTGGATAATGAAACTTGTCACCAGCATTATGCAAACTCCACTTAGCATTTAGAATTAGAATTCACAAATGGGTTGTGTCTGCACAAGGGTTTTTTGTACAGTATTATTAAGTTATCCTTGTATAATGCCACAGTGAATGTGCAAGGCAAACGGAATACATCATCCATGTTACTGGAGGTTTTCTCTCATGGCTTGCTTTTTCCATGAAATGAAGCTCTTCAAAAACAGGCATTTACTTCTTCAACAAATTTACCCAAATATATTGACATAGCAGTAAAACTCTTTCAGCTTCCCCTGGCTTACATAATTTCCAAAATAACCTTTCTAGACATTTTAAGTGGAAACACTATTTAGGCTTCAGAGGAATCAGATGTAGTTTGGTATCTTCAGCTGACAGCTTGAATCAGAATATGTATATGCCACCAGGCTGCTTGTCCCCTCTCTGTGCTTGACTGGAAACAGAAGGGTCTGCAACTTGATAGAAATCTTTTTGCAAAGTTTATTATTGACTAGAGTGGTTCCACTAGGCTTCCATCTGGATCCTGAATGCTTCCCAACACCACCCACTTCTATCTTAAAATTTGAAGTTAAATGTTAAATGAAATAAGCTGAAGCCTGGTGAAGAAATATCATCTTATTCCTCGAGACTATTCAAGAGAGTCTATGTCCCTAAATTTGAATAAATACAATATGAACAAAATTTCTTATCAACACTTCATGACTTTGATGTCTAACAGACTGAGATATATTTACTTGGAAAAAGATCACACATCTAAAACTTTCAGGGAACTTTCTCCTGAACCTTGTCATAGCTGTGGAGGGTAACATCAATATTTCAGCACGAGCATTGGCCAAATTTTTTCATGTGCCCATTTCTGGGGAAGCCGGATGATGAAATATCTCTTATAACATAAATGCTTTGTTTTGACTATGTCTTGATAGAATAGTCTATTAACTGAAAGCACTATTTCCAAAAGAGCTGCTAAGTTGGCCAGCCACCAAAACAAGAAGAAATGCATATTTGTTTATTGTTACCTACATAAATGTCTAAAAGAGCAACAACTTGTTAAAATAATTTTAAAAATTCACTGCACATACAAACTGAAACAGAAATTATTTGTTTATAGAGGATATTTGGCACCAAAATGAGAGTAAATTTTTCAAAACTCTGCACTTAAATGGCCTTTTGAAAACCTATCCCTCAGTCAATGATTTAGATTTTCAATTTTTGCCATTTTGTAAAAACTTCATGAGCTTTGCCACCTACCTTTCATATTCTACCTTTTATTCAAAGCACCCTGTTTAGATTATGAAGAATCAACAAATGATTATCTGCCCATTAAATCAAATCTCTTGGCATAGAGTAATTCTAGCTTCTTGGCAGCTGGTTATTTATACAGAAAAAAGTTGGCAATAAAGAATAGCCAACCATTACAGTTTCAGCATTTGAAATACCTGTAATAACTCTCAAAAGATTGGATGTTTGCTTTATTTATTAAAATACCCCCTTGCTGAGGAAATAGTTTTGAAAATTATTGTTTAACGGAGTGCATTAATTAAGTCCTACCTAATAATCCTGCGTCCTAGATTTCATGATTTATTTATTTTGGCTGCATGATTTATTTAGCAAAAAACAGTTGGAGGCCTTTCCTTCTCATTTCATCCCAACAGTGTTTTCATTGTATTCTTCTTTCACTAAGTAAGCCTATAAAGTAATCCCTGTTGATTTAAAGACAATGGTACACCCATGGTTGTTCATCTAACAAAACTACTTCTTTAGCAAAAGCAAAAATAATAAATGGCTTTGTTTAGAGTATTTGTTCTATGAATATAATTTTTTTTTAAGGCAGGAGTGAAGTTAATACACTTCTACTAGGTTTCAAAACATTTTGGAAACTCACAGAGGCGGTAACAAACCAGAGTTGATCATGTTGTGTTGGCTTGCCTTGCAGTCATCTCCTCCCTTTAGCAAGACACCTGGCTGCTCCTTAAGGCACAAAACAAATAGTAGGTGTCTCAAATAACTAGATAGGAAGCAAACTGCTTTGTTATCAAGCAGCAATGTAATGAAAGGAAAGGCAGAAAGAAGGAAGAAAGCTCTGTCAGTAGAATATTTACAGCATTATGGCAGAGTAACCGTACATCATCGCTAGTACTCATCAACAAAAGCACGTTTTAATTGAAGCATAAATTGAAGGATAGAAATAATTTACAGCATATGATATGTAGTTTCATCAAATATTTTAGATGTATTTAAAAACATAAAAATTTCTATTTTTCATAGTGTGAATAAACCAACATTTTTTATTATACCTATTTTCTCCATTTTACACTACTATATTGGGTGTTTAGCAACCTTTCTGAGAGACTCCATAGAATTATCAAGTATTGTTGATTAAAAATGTATAAAATGGAATATAAAAGATAGAATTACATGGAAGTAAGTGTAAAGAACTTGTATCTAGTTCACTGTCTAATTAAGAAAAGAAATTGGATCATATTGATCCAGTTGGCAGATTTTTTCTTTGATTCTTCTTGATTGGTTGCATGATGCAATGATAATTGTCATTTGCTAAACTGCCTTCAATGGAAAGTCAGATTTCCTGGCTTATCTGTCTGAAAGAGAAGAAAACACTAACACCATTTTTGTCTCCCTTTGAACACTGATTACTTCTTTTTGATCAGAAAGTGACAGAAACAATTTAGTGAATTCCTGCTTATCCTACAAGCTAGCAGAGGACTGAAGACTCAAACGACCCAAGAAAGCTGTCTTTGCCAGAGCAGAGCCAAACAAGTACTAATTTGAGAAAATGTCATAATAAATTTTCAAAGCTGACCTTAAAGTGCTCTGAAGTTTTGAATGCCAAACTTTGAAATATCTTCAGGAAAAAATGCTTTCCATATGATGTCTCATCAACTTTTCAGAAAATCAGAGACTTCAAAAAATATTCTCTAGACTCCTGTACAAAGAAGTACATAAAATCACTATGATCGTCTTGAAATTGTCACTCTCACTTTTTTGAAACTATTTTGAATTGTAATACATTACATGGCCAAGGCACCTTAAGATTTTTAGTTATTCAATGCACTGCCAGAGATTTCAATATAATGTTGGAAATATTTACTCAGCAGAACAGGACATATAGCTATTTTTACATTTAGTTGCAAAGAGAAAGTAATCCTCTGTAGTTAAGTAATGTGCAACATGCTTAGGAGACAAAATTTGAACTAGTATGACTTGGGAAATTGTGATAAGAAATGTAATAGGTCTGGAATCTTTAAAGAAAAGTATGCTATTGCCATGTCACTTCAGAATGAAATATATACTCCTGTTAGCTCTGCTTTGACAATTTACCACTATTTAAATCATAGCCAGGATGTTAAACACCACCTAGAGGTCAGAATTTGCAGCAGACCTCAGGGTCAACGACCACGGTGACTCAGGATGTTTCACAGGAGATTTAGTTCAAAGGATGTAGAATAGAACCAAGAAAACTAAAGCCTTTCCAGCTTGTTCCTGCTCAACAGTGTATATCTAAATGCTTGTGATAAAGAAGTAAAAAATTAAACTTTAAGTAGTTTTTAAAATTATTTTATATTTTGTTCTGTTGTCTTTGAAAGGCATAGAGACAAAAAAAAATTTTTGTGGCAAAAACAATGCCTAATAAACTGCACTATTTGAGACCTGAAAATTGTTCAAAGAACTGGAACAGTAGGAAATTAATATTTCCCTTCAGTGATGATTCGTGAGTTTGAATCTGTACCAAGGAATGTCACAGGATCCTGAAATCAAAGTCCATTTTAGTACAATTCAGATTTTCTATTGTTAAAACAAATATTTCATCTAATATGTATCCTTTTTTAAAAATTTGCACACATACATTAAAAAAAACCCCAAAAAATCAAAAAAAAACAAAACACAAGTACTCCTAGTTATAATGAGATTTGAGATAGGATACAGTAAGGTTCAGGCTTAAGAGGAAGAAAGCTTTGAGATCTAAAACCTGTTTGATTTTCAGGCTGTCTGAAGTAACTGATCAAAGGATCAAATAGAGGAAAAAAGGCAACATAGGAAAGTGATAGATGAGTTTGCCCCCTACATTCACAGGTGCTTGCCAACAGGGTTTGGAGGCTGAGATCACAACTAATCTTAAGAAAAAACAGTGTCTACCTAGAACAAAATTCATTTCTTATCTGAAGAGAAGGGAATCAAGCAGGGTATAATTAGACGTTAAACTGACAGAGGTCATGTCAGTAGCAGCACAGATATTTTGCTTAGACCTGCAGTGAGATTGATATCACAGTAGGTACCAGATTAATTACATATATTACTGAGGAGGTAGAACACCAACATACTTCACACTAAATATGAGCCTGTTGTCATGAGCTCAAGTGCATAACATAAGTGGTACGGTTGCCATAAGAAACCATCAGTCTTTCGAAAATAGAAGATGACATAAAATTAAATTATAGATTACTGGATAGAAATAAGTAAAAAGGTTCTTTAATAAAAACAATAATTAGTTTGTTTTTTCTTTAAATACAGTTGTCCAAATGAAAACCTGAATTTCAGTTGAGTCAATGGAGCATACAAGAATGTTCAAAAATAAAAAGAAAATAAGTCCAAATGAGAAAACTAGGAAGGAATAGCTAGCAGAAAATCAACCCCTTCCTTCTCTGCTGAGGTGGGATGAAGATTCATCAGTGACATCAGTGATCAGTCTGAGATACTGTAATGGAAAAACAACAGCCACATACCCAGAGATGTTCAACAGAGAGAAGTTGCTGAATAGTTGGAGGCAAAAATGGTTATGTAGTCAAGTACTGTTAAAAGAATATTCTAATAGCACATAAAAGACCCTCCAATCACCACATCTAATTGCAAAGAGGAATAAAGCTCTAAAATGGCTCAAATATCTTATGTATAAAGAAGAATAATTAACAATCAAATTGAAAGCTGTTATCTTGATGGATGATGTATATTAGGACAATGAAAATGCAGCCTGTCATTTGAAGGCTGAAGAAAATTTCAGATTATTGTAAGAGTAGTATTCTTTTTTGTGAAACTTCAACTGATTTTAAATTGAAATTGGTTTGACAAAGTTTTCATAAAGGTCTAGAACTTGCCTTAAATGTTTCTTTCTCTCTTCAGTTCAGCTCAGCTTTTATCTGAATTTAAAGAATGAATTTTCAGAAGTGACTCTACCTGAGTTTGGCTTCCTGAAACCAAGACAGCCTCAACCAGAAGTATACTTCCTTACTTAAAATTAGAAAATTTGTTCTTTCTGCAAGAAGGTGCAGAAAGCACTTTTTAAACCCAGAGGTTAATCCTCTCACTGACATAACTGGAATCAGAAGAAAGTCTACAATACATCAAAGAGTACAAGTAATTTAATGCTAGAGCAACATTTCCACAGAGCAAAATGGTGTTCAAGACCCTGCATCCAGATGGTGCATTTTGGGGTGCAATGTCAAACCATGAGTCTTGGAGCAAATGTTCCCCCTGTGTGTGTGCCATTCAAACAGCTCCAAAACATCCTTGGTTTAGACTTCCTGTCTCCACTGGGTTTGGAGCATATTTGGTGATACTTGACAAAAAGATCTGGGCCTAGTTTTAAGAAGATCTGAGACTAGTTTCCTCTGGAGGGAATTGAGTTTGCATTCACCAAAACCATTCTACAAACAGAACCAGAAGTGACACTCAAGGAATTAATTTCCAAAATACACCATTGTTTCATTATAAAACACTGATGTAAATATAGCATTATCTCTGCACCAGACAAGAATAAGAATCATAGAATCATTGAATCTTCTAGGTTCACAAAAACCTCTAAGGCCATCAAGTCCCACCACTGACCTCCCATTACCAAGCCTACCACTAAACCATGTCCTCAGTGCCACATCTACACGTCTTCAAAATATCTTCAGGGATGGTGACTCCACCACTTCCCTAGAAAGGAGAAATTTCTTCCCTACAAAGAAGAAATGTTTCCTAATATCCAATCTAAACCTCCACTGGCACTACTTGAGGCCATTTCCTCTCATCCTATCACTTGCTACCTGGGAGAAGAGATTGACCCCCACCTTGCTACAACCTCCTTTGGGGTAGTTATAATGACTGATGGGGTCCCCTTGAACCTCTTTTTCTCCAGGCTGAACAACCCCAGCTCCCTCACTCATTCCTCGTTTACTCACTCATTCCTCATTTAAATTTGCCATTGACAATAACTAATTGACAATAACAGTCCAGGAGGATGTCAGTCTCACCTTAGTATGTTCTGGCTGAACATACTAAGAGTGTGCAGAGCTGAATAATTGTGTAATAAGCACACTGGTGTTTCCACTTTCAAAATGGGGAAAAAAATCTGAATGACAGCTAGGCAGCTATCACAGTACCCAAACTAAATTCTTCTAAAATAAACTGCTTTAAAAGGAGGAACATTATGATCAGGATGGGATGTCCTGCAAGCAGGGACAAGACAAAATGGCCAGACAAAATGATGACTGAGAATGAGAACATTTTTAATAAGGTTTGCCGGTTTGTTCCTGAAAGTAGGCAATGAAGAAAATAAGCTGGCAAAATTTTCTCACTTATCATTAACTCTAAAAGTCCCGTTCATTTGTCCTGCAAGCTAAGTACCACTATCAAAAAGATAGTGATAGGGTCAAAAGAAGAGAACACCCTGGCTGGTGAAATGGTGACAGAAAACACTGAGTTAAGCAATATAGGATGGACTCTTTCAGCTGAAAGACAGTTACAGAACTGACAGAGGACCCAAACCAGAGACATTAGATACACTGTATCGACTACATGAAAGCTTTTGACTTGGCAGGTCAGCTGAGATCATTCAACTCATGGAGCAAAAAATAGTTCCTTCTAAAAGCTGGGGGAAAGCTGAAATCAATGCCTATTAAAGACTTTTAGAAAAAAAAGTATCCAGAGAAGGAAAATTTCTTTTCTCTCACATGCCTTTATAATTACAAGGTACTGAAGGTGCATCACAGCTCCAGGGCTCAGTAGGCACCTTCAGGTAAGCACAGCTAACAAAACTCTCCGTCACCACCAGCAAACTTCTGAGTGTTGCTGGATGAGTTGCTCATGTTCTAGGGTAATAATCACCTACTGAATGGTTGCAGGATAAAGCTGACAAACACACCACCCTGGAGACAGAATAAAATGTGGAACTATGCATTAGAAACAGCATGTCTTTGTTTGCAAAATGTTGCAAAGGCTATCTGTCATGGAAATCACTAGGGCTCTGCTGCAAAGTTGACAGCTGCAATGTAACAAGCAAATAGAATAGAGCAGAATAGATAATCTTTTTTTTAAAGATGGCCTTGCTGGACACAGACGTGTTCTGTATTGTTAGTTATGTCCCTTGATTATATCCCATTTGCAACCATCCTGTTGCTGTGCTGCTACTGCACTTCCCTGTGGCTCAGGGAGAGCAGTAAAAGGCAGTGAAATCACTGGGATTTCTCTGACTGGCTTGAAGAGGCAGGATAATCGGCTTAACCACAGATCACTTAGGAGAGAAGAGTAGAGACACGTGCAAAGACTACAAGCAAAATCTCCCATATTCCTGGATCCACAGATCCAAAGCACTTCCCAGTTTTGTGTGGTTTTGTGACCCTACTGCTGACGGTGATACTAGAAGTGAAAAATGTAAATCCCTTCTACATTTTGATACTGTAAGTTTAAAACCTAATTGCTAAACACTCTTTGCACAACATAATAACTCAGGAACTACTGGGTCCTAATAAGCATCAATAAGTTCTGTCATTCCAGTAGCCTTTTCATTCTACTGATGACATGTTAAATAGAAATAGAGTTGGTTCCCATATCTTTGAACATTTTTCAGAAAGCTCCTATCTATAGCCTTGTGTATATATTTTGATTAGATATTTCTTAACGTCTATTTTCTGTTGGATTTCTTCTATTCATATCTGACTTGCTTTATTTGTTTTGCTTATGTATGATCCAATATTGAAATTCTGCTTTCTCTCCTGCCCATGTAAACTGGGAACAACTCTGAAAAATATGAGGGGAAAATTTGGCCATTTCTACATGATTTAACTATGTTTAATTGATCCACAGCTGTAGTATGAACACACCAGGAATTAATTTTCAATACTGTTTTCCTACCTACACATATGGGTGTAATTTACAGATATCTTCTCAAGATGCAGACAGAATTTAAGCAACTAATTTCACTAGGTAGTGAACAACCTGTTCCATAGGCATTTGTAAATTGTTGGAGGTTCTTTGTCAGGTTTTTGACCATCAAAGACATTGAAATACTGAAACTCTGCTACTCTCATCCTAGATTCTTGTTATGTAAGCAGAAGAGAAGGATGTCGCAGGGTTCAGGCTGTGTGCTGGATTTTTTTCCCATTCAACAAAAGCACTCTGCATAGAGATGTGTCTCTGGCTGGAACAGACAACAGACCTGAGCTCCTATGCTGGGGAAGCAATGCACCCCCCGAGGAATCTTTACAGCAATTCCTTCTACTGTCCCACACGGCTACAGATGGAGTTTCATTCTCCATAACCATGGGCAGGCCAATGGCATCAGACAAAATTTTCAAGCTTGAAATTCTCCAGAAGCTTTTGTGACATGAATTTTAGTATCAGGAAGTGAAAAATGGGCTTAGGTTCCATCTATTGCAATGGACTGATGGTCTCTCGCATACCGGAGGGACTGCTGAGGGTCAGTGGCAGGGGCTGCTGCCCATGGCAAGCACATCACCACAGAGCAGGACCTCCTTACATCTTGCTTCTGCAGACATCTCTCTTTGTGACCTTCAAAGCCTCAAAATGCTGCGTTGTTATAAAAGGTTCTTAAACAGTCCTCCCTCTTGCCCACATCTTCACAAAGCTTTTATTTCATTGCTGTGATAGGATTGCAGTTTTATCAGCCCCAGCTTTATTCCAGCAGTAACTTTTAAAGAGTTATAACTAGGCTGTGTTTCCCCAGCTCCTGTAATCCTCTACCACAAAAGAAGGGATATAAATGAGGTACATTATCATTATATATTACCACAAGAACCAGTGTTATAATTAGGTACTGTATCCACTTTGTAATCACTATGGCTTTAATTTCCAATCAAAAGCATCAAAGTCTGAAGACAGTGACCCTGCTATTGAACAATTCCTTTTCATTTTCTTTGACAATGAATTTTCAAAGGTAAGAGGGGGGTAGGGAGAAATGGTATTTTATTCTAGAGCTTCTACATAATTATAGCAATTATAGAAACCTTTCATGTGCTTGGTCAGCTTTTACTCCATACGTTTAGCTGTTGGTTAAAAGTGTCTCTGAAAGTTATAATGCGTTTGGGGCACCAGAGTCTGTCCCACCATTATAAATACTGGCTAGGCAGACTAATGATTGCAGAGTGTAGTGGAAAAGGTTAGTCATAAATATGGAGGATGTTAGTGCAGGTAACATAAAAGGAATTTAGAAATCTACTTCAGCAAATTGCTGTGTGCTATTTTACCTGTTTCTTTTTCTCTCTTGTTATGAGCAGTATTAAAACAGCCCCTAAATGCCACAGTAAAGACTCAGACCTTGCACTTGCTAGACACCCAGCAAGTGCAAAAGGTAGCCTTGTCCTAGGTTTGCTGCCATACTGCACCCCAGAGATCTGGAGCACAGAAACCATTCAAGTGGAAAAGGCTCTTCTGTTGTAAACTACTCTTTTGAGTAGATTGAATTATACCCAAACACCTGATATTCTTATTTTTTCGCTGGTATAACTGTGTGTCCCCCACCACAGGGCTTTTCCCAATGCAGGTGTGTGAACACGAGCTGAAGATAAAAGGTCAGATATCTGAGTGGCAGAGATGTGCCCAAATCTCCGTGTAAATACATTGGGCAGCCAGAGTAGGCTGAGAAGTGTGAGAAGCAGAGGAGATCAGACCTGCTACAGACCACAGAGCAGAGACTTCCCAGCTGTGAGACCAACAGAAATGCAAAGACTCACTGAAATTCTTCAGAGGGATTTTTTCTCAAATGAAAAATCCAATATATTTTCTTAATGATGGAAAGCAGAAAGGGAGATTTCAGCCTGCTCTCCTCTTAGGAAATGAGAGCGCTGAATGGAAAGGATTATGTGACTACAAAAACTGCAGCCAAAGAAATATCAGTTGGGGACTGTGAATCAGTCCAAGTTGTTCAATAAGGAGTGGAGTTCACTGCTCAGTTTAAATGGCTGAGTAAGCTCTGGAGCTGCTTGATTGAGTGCTCTCAGTGTTTTCAAATAACAAAAGTTTTTTGTTATCTTTATCAATATAATTTTGTTCTGATATTTGTCCACAAATTAATAAAAAGTTAAATGTCAAAATGCTACATACTGACATCATCAAACTATTTCCACTATTTTGAGTTTGGTCCTTTGACTCATCTGTTTATTGATATTTTTAATGTTCTGATGTTTCAGTCTCTTTTGTGGTGAAATTTTTTTACTCTGCATGTTGTTTCAGAAAAGAAAATCATTGCTGCCTAGTTCTACTCAAAGCTTTTCTTTGTTTAAAGACAACATTTTCCAAACAGAATTAAAACCCCATTATATCATGTCCTATCTGGAAAATTTTACTCATACTGAATATTGTTTAATTCCTACAAAAGTCTGGGATTAACATGAAATAAAGAGGCAATATTTTGAGACAAGAGATACAACTTATTGTTTGATTCAATAGATTGTTCTGTCCTACAAATTTTACTTCTTAATATTCCCATTACTGCCTATTGATATTGTCAGCCATATATCTAGTCTTCAAGGTGGAAGCTGAGAGATGTGTGCCATGTGTGCCTACCTGTCATATGCACTGTGCCTTATTTATATTAAATCCATCCATCATAATCTTCACTTCCACTTCTCTTTTTATCTCATTCATTTTCCTCCATCATATTATAACCTCCAACCGTCTTTTACTTCATAAGTTTCATGGCACTCAGGCATTTTGGTCACTTGCCTTGACCTTTCATAATAACTTCCATCATACCAGTTTCCTTCATAACATTTCCTCTGTCACTGACGGTCTCTCTTGGGCTTTGTTAATTTTGTTAGCCTTAAAAATGGTCTCAGAAGCCTCAGTGAGGATGGCAATGAAAAGGAGAAAAAAAGGAAAAATGTGAGGGAATGGCAAAAAAAAAAAGGAAAATGCATTGAAAGAGTAAAAAGGGAAGGGGGAAAAAAAGAAACAGAAATACCCATTGTATTTCTCTTTACTCTCTTTACATATATTCTCTGCTTTCTTTCTGAGCGCAAATCCCTCAGTTATATAATTTAATTTCCACATGAATTTCTCATTGATTATCCCCTGCCTTGACTATTTACTTTTCTCCTTTCAAATAGACAGTCTTTTCAGAAGTGTCTTCCAAGTATAGCAATTGCTTCCACAACCTGATTTTTCCAACATTTTTGACCCAGGCCAAAGCAACCTTTTGCACAAGGCAGTGTATGATGGTTTTGTGGGCCATTTGCTCTGTTTGTGTGGAGGCAGGGCTGCCTTGGCCCTATTTTTAAAACCCACATCATTCAATGTGGAGGGTTTTATGGCTCTGTGAGTTCCATACTCTCACTACAAACAGTTGTATAATAATTAGTGGTGCACTGCTGACTGTATATATTTCCAAAGGCAGCATGTATATTGACAAACTTTGCTGTCCCATAGCACCTCAAATTGTGCTGAAATTGTCAAAAATTAGAGAACAATTTAATGACAAAGGGAGTAAAATGTAAACAATAGCTAAAGATTTTTTCTTCCAAGAGCTTTTCTCAGGTGTCCAGAAAATGTCTGTAGTCATTCCCTTACAATAAGGGGAAAGTCTACAGGTTTTCCCATTTTCTGGGTGTCTCCCACACCATCCATACTTGTGAGCAGAGCATGGGGCACTGGGGACATGGAGAGAGCTATGAATTGTTCTGATGCATCTCACACTCAGTCAAAATAAGGATCAGAAGAGACCCTTCTAAATCCATCCAGAGGGTCTCAGGATTTCCTTAATAACTCTCAAAGCTAATAAATCTATTAAATAATGAGTGAATTAACATTTTATTCTCCTTCCTCATTACAAGAATATATGTGTTATTATCCATACTGTTTAAAGAGCTTTTTATCACCCTGTGACTTTTCTTCCCATAGGTAATGTTTTGGGCTTGATCCAGATGCCTTCACAACTTGGCCTTTTTTCATGCAGAGAGAGATTTACTTTCCCAAACCCAGGTAATAAATCCTTAAATTATGACTTAAGTGGAAATTTACTATCATGTTAAATCGTTATTAGAAGCATCGTTCTCACTGAAAGTATCCAGGAAAGTACAACTTTAGAAATGAGCCATGCCATTGACTAGAATTATAGATCAGTTTTGTGCTGCTATTTATAGCTGTGCAGGCTCCTGAAGTCAGGCAGTGCCTTTTCACTTAATGGCTCTTTCTAAGAATTTCAGAAGCACTCACCCCTCTGTGCAAACAGTTACCAGCACAAAGCATAAGATGTGGGTGCTGGGGAGAAGGTGCTTCCCTGGGCCATTTGATTATTGGATACCTTAGTGCTCATCATTTGCTGGACATCAGCATCATCACTAATGCCGTGAAAACCAAGGTTTATAAGAGTATGGATCATTAGGGCTGTTCTGCTGAACCTTTATGAAGATGCTCTGGGGATTCACTGAGCCCATTATTTATCTTCTGATGTCTTAAAAGGTAGATTGGTAGCAGATTAGAAAGTGTAAATAACGTGGCAGAAGCAATAGTGAATACATTCTACACTGAGACCCAGAGCAACTCAGAGCATCAGGGATCTTGAGGCACAGTGGTGACTCTGGCCTGGGTCTGAAAATCAAAATGCACTAATCCATAAATTTAATTTTCCCATATGACACATAATTTTAACAGAGGTATTTGCAGTGTGGGCACCCACACTCATTACAGAAAATATTAAGCATATTTTGAGCCAAGTCTCCCACGCACACCCCCCAAATCATTAGCATTTCATTTACAATTCATAGGCTGATTTCTTCAAACCTCAAGACTAGAATCAAACCACTCCTCCAAAGTAAAAAAATGTTAGTTAGACATCAGGACCCAAATATTTTTATATTCATCTGTTTTCTAAATTTTTAACTTTTTTTTCCAATTTACCCAGCCACTTGCTTAGTGGTTTATTCCTTCTTTTTTTTCCTAAGTTAATTCTTTCACATCCCATAAATGATCTGTTTAAAAACAGAAAAAGAGATCCATCTGTCAGTATTCCTGTCATTACATGAAAATGGTGCCACACCAGCAAAAACATCTATAGTAGCCCCTAGGAAAGGAATACAAATTTCATATTTACCTCTCATATAAGCTTTTTAGCTGCTGAACAGGAACTTGTATGAAAAGAGCAATCATTTCATCTTCACAAACGTAGAAAAGACCACCTATTCTGATTGTAACTTAATAAACAAGACTGATATTTTTACAAAGAAAAAAATAGTTTCCAGTGGAAAAGCACTGTAATTTAATAATCAGCACATATTGTAGAGCTCAGAATATTATAAATCTCACTTGATTACAGGAAAACTCACTTAGTACCAAGTTGCCTGGTGCTGCTGATTCACGCTGGTTTGACAGTAAGACCAGTTGAGTCTTACCAGCTTTCATTAAGAAAGTCCTTTAACTCAAATACTCTCCCTCAAAGGCAGCGAAAATCAGGTTGCAACGTCCAAGACACTGCAAGCAACTGGGAAAAACCAAGCTGAGAGCCAAGCTGTGCCAGAACTGGCCATGGGATGGAGACACATGGTGAAGTCCCCCAGCCTTTGCTCCAGGTGTCAGTCTGAGACTGCCCTGGTTCTGTCTGGTTTCTGGTGCTCCTCATCCATGAGGAAGACCACACTGAGGTTTGCCTATCATGTAGGCCAATACCAGTGCTCCTACTCCTTTTCTGTTCTTAGTATGTGAGCTCCACTTCTGTTCTTGTGAATCATTTGCAGCAGAATTATGATTCTGCAATTTATCTTCTGTTTAAAAAGCTTTCCTTTCCCTATCTTTTATTTGTGTTATAGCTCCTCTGTTTGTCCTGTGTTCAGTAGAACTTGTCTGGGATGAGATTTCCCTGCAATTAGAAGGGCTGCTTGAGTGAGAGACTCAGTCCTGCAGGAAAGACAGACTGCACAGCTCCTTTTCTAAACAGAACGTGTTTGCTAAGATCTAGACACATCCTTGTGGTCCAGATCTGTGTGAACTACTGTGCCTGTGATTTGGGGGTGTGTTTTTGGTGAAGCTTCTGCTGGGTAATGAAGGAGATGTATTCTTTTCCCCTCTCTCTGTTGTACCTCCTTCTATCAAAGTATTTCAAATTAACTGCCAAAGTTTTTCCATCAGGGTTGCAGAAACTGTATATTTTCCATCTCAATCTCCAGCCCATTTTTATTATTCCTCTGATAATGAACAGAGGTTATGACCAACATTTTTCAATATCCAGGTATGTCCCTTCAGTTTTAAACATTGCAATATGAGATTGAGGTCAGTGAAATGGGACACTGTAATTTCACAGTAAGGGAGTGTCTATTTAGCTATGAACTCTTTCAGATCCAACTAAGGGAAGCAGTTGCAGAAAGTCAACTGCACAGCCAAGGTCACAGACAAAAAAAAAATAAAACAGGAATTGAAACCTGGGTTCTGGGATCCCAAGATAAAATCATGATCAATTTTCAGTAATTTAGTGCTTTGTAAAACCACTCTGAGGTGATTTCAGCAATCTGTTCTCATTGGTGGCCTCCTGAAGCCTGATGCTATGAAATCTCACAATTTTCTTGCAAGTTATAAGGTTTTTTATGTGTTCTCTTAGAAGCCCTTATCTTCTAAGAACGGTGATAATCTTTGATAATTTCGGCAGACATTTACAAAATAATAGTTTCTTGCTTCTGATGGAAATGAGATGTTCAAAAAGCTGAATTTTAAGGAATCCAACACTGAAATAGAAACAAGCATATATTTATTCCAAGAGTTCCCATGCTCTAAGACAGGACTAGACTGAGCAGTATTCCTCTCTGCATAGTGTTACTGGGACAGGAGTACCTCAAGGCAAGATATTAGCAGCATCCTTCATTCTCCACCCCTCAATAACACTGTAACAGGGATTTTTTTCTGTTATCTTTCTTTTCTTTCTCTCGTACCTCCTGTTTTCTATCCCATCTCTTTGTTCATTATTCACTATTCCTTTTGACATGCTTTGAAACCCTGAATTTCCTGAACAAGATGCTGTTCCTTCTCCTGGTGTGTTGATCAGAAGGCCAAAGGAAAGCAAAAGATAAACCATGTTTTCAGACATGTCCTGCTCTCCTTGACTTCAATAGGAATTGTACATGCATTTGAAATGAAGCTGTCTTGTTTAAATAGCAAAAGCGTGCGCAGCTGTTTGTTTGCTAAGCAAAGAACCTGGAAGTGAGGAGCTCTCTGGCTGCATGTCCTCTGCAACTTTATTGTAAGAGCAGATTTAAAAACTCAGGCCTGTCAATAGCAGGTATTTCACCCACTGAAGGAAAGTTATCTCCTTCACACAAAAATGTTGTGCAGTGAAGTGTTTCAAAAAAACCATGTACCTTTAGTTGCAATCTTGAGCATTCCTCCTTCTTAAGATGAACTAACCTGTGCTTTATTGCAAGAGGTAAATTAAGTCTCTCCCAGTGCTTGTTATAATGGAAAACCACAAGTTTTTCAGAGTTCTTTCATCATCTGCATAGACACGTTACATCATAGCACTTTCTGTGGAACATACCATAATTTAATGTCTTAAGGAGGAAGACACAGGCATACAAGGCACATTTCAAATAGAATTTGAGCTTGGATATGTATTCAGAGCAACACATCCAACCTCTTTAGTTCATCCACGAAAATCTGATCTGTGTTAGCCTACAAAATTCTACTCTGTCCACTTTACACAAGCAGAGTGCAACATGAAAGGAACTGGACTGTAATTGCTGACACCATGTCAGTGAAGACAGTGCTGCTTTTTAGTGCTGCTTTCAGTATCTTCTAAATAATTCAATTCAAATGTAAATCTTACAGTAAGTGAATCTGCATTACAAAGGCATTGTTAACCACCCCTTATGAATGAAGGCTTGAGGCTTTTACAAAGGCTCTAACTGCAATTTCACAATGTTAATCATAATTATCATTTTTCTCTTCATTTAACACAAATAGCTGGCACAATTGGTTTTACCATTATACGATTTGAGAAAAATAGATACAAACTTTCCCAAAAGAAATATTTCTAAATTATCCCCTTTTGAAAATATTTCTTAATAATGTAATTATTCTGTGATTTCCTCCAGGTATCCAGTCCCCCAACAAATAAACACTATATAGCTGCTCAAGGCCACTTCTCAGCTTCTGAAATTAATAATTTTAAAAATCCATTATGTCTCTAACCAAACTTTTATTTTGCAATAACATTGCTCAGATTCTGAAAAAGGTGAAAGGCAAAATATTGCTTATTTTATCTCCAGTTTAAACACCCCCACCTCCCTCAGTTACTTCTCATAAAACTTGTGCTCCAAACCCTTCAGCAGCTTCATTGTCCTTCTCTGGTTTGGAGTAATCAACTGGGGAACGGTACTCCAGGGCTGGTCTCACCACCATACTTGGTGGGGTTGTTTTATTTTTTTTGAAATACTAATCATTGGACCAGATTCCTCCTCAGATACTATCAGCTCTGGAAGCAAATATATATTTTTTAAGTAGTGAATGCAGGTATTTCCAGTGTTACATGACAGCTCATTGGGATGTGCCTTAGACTGCTATCTTTGATTTAGACAACTCATCTACACCAGTGCTACAATAGTTACTTAAGTGTTGTCCTTGTATCTAGTATATTTGGGTGAATATACTTCTGATGAGGAAGTGAGTCAATGATGACATTTTCACAGAAAATGCCCTACAACACTGGTATCTTGATAGTCACTGATGAATAAAAGGTTGTTCACCTGTAAGCCACTGTGAATGCCAATCGAACAGAATGAGAAGCATTTTGTCACAGGAAAGACTTCTCAGTGTAAGTTTCAGCGAACAATGTGGCATTTCAATTTATTCTATCAGCTTGCTAAAAAAAGAAAAAAAGAATGACATTGTCAGATCCAATTTGGCATCAAAATTAGAACTTTTTTAGTCAAGATTCTTAAAATGCTTGAAGGCTAAAGTAAACGTGCCCATAAAGATTTAATAAATGTATCTATTAAATATATATTCATTCTCCAAGGGAAACTTTAAATGACAACAGAAATAGTTAATTAAAGTCATAAATATAAAAATGCCACCTTTTCAAACAAAAAGTTTGGAAGGAACATTGTTTCTTATTATGTTATTCTACATCTATGTTTATAACAGTAAAATGCAAACCTCTTAATGTGGGGTTTCAAAAGTTAAATAACATTAATTTAAATTACTCTTCAGTCTTTCCTATTCTTGCTCCTCCTCTCCTAGATGGTATAACTAGGCAAATATAGACAAATGGCAGACAAGAGCATGGTCTATTAATTCCCTGTATTAGTTAGCTATGTGTCAGATACATGTAAGCAGACCATCCCGTAGATACATCCCAGTTAGACCATAAAAAATACAGACCATACAAGAAAATTCAGCAATAAAATTTACAACTAAATCTACCAGAAAGGGTTAACTTTTGCATTTTTTATTTCCATTAAGAGAGTTAGGACTAAGCTCAGGAAACTGAATCAGTCGGTACCTATTTTCACTGGAAGTTGCTCTGGACATTGGTGCAGTTTGAACTGAGGTTAAAATCAAGCGCAGGAAGTACTACTGCCTGTGAACAGGTAGTAAATCTTTTTACTTTCTTGGGCATTGAAACATCACTACATCCTTGGTGGCAAACCTTTTCTGCCCCAAAAGGATGCTGCTCTATTGTGTATTCTGTTGTGGTTTTGAATACCAATAGATGTTCTCTTTTCCTCACTGCTACTGCTTCTAAATACCTTGAATGTTTATTAAATATTCTACTATCTGAAACCTATTTGCTTTCTAATCTTTCTCAAAGGATAGACAGGCATGCATATGAAATGTTATCTGCTGATTATTTAGATTTATTCCATCGTGTTACATTAAGGTACTCTGTATTTTAAACATAGAATGAATGATCAAAGACTGGTACCTGGTAGGGTACCAAAGTTTTGTTCCTTATTCCCACTCTATATCTGCAAGCCCCAAAAATGCATTCTCAAGATAAGTGAGGCTTTTTTTTTGGTAGCAGAAAAGGGCGGGGTTTGGACTAAAATGAGTTTCTATTTTCCTCTTCTACCAGCAGAGGGAAAAATTTCCCCAACTGGTTTCTAAATATGCACAACCACTTCTCCTTAAATCCCATCCAGGGAAAGCTGGAAACATGAGTCCATTCTGTCCACACTTCCAACTGACCAAAAACCTCAGGGCTATCTCAGTGCTAGAAGGCAAAATATCTTATGCAAAGAGGTGCAAGGCATCAGCTCAGATTCAGAATGACACTGGCACAGTCCCATACTTTCTGTCTGCCTGAGGTCTGGTCACGCCTGGCCTCTGGACTGGAGCACACACTCTGTGACTCCACAGTGAACAGCCTTAGGAAGAGTGTCACACTTGGATAATAATTCTCGAGTTTACGAGCTTTTGATTACCTTCACTACTCAAATTATTTTTCTGTTCCTTTATGGGTCTCCTGATCTTGTGAAGCAAAAGCCTGAAATTGTCAACCTGTTCAAAATAATAGAATCTTTGTCGGCCCATTATTTCCAACATCTGACTGGTAATGCAGAGCAATAACTATAAGGTAATAACGTCAGTTTCTGATTAGAAAAGCTAATATTGTACTAGCAATAAACTTTGTTCACACTGCAGAAAAGATACATCTGTCAAGAGGTTTGAGAAGGACTCTGCAGTACCCAAAATAAACAAGCCAAAAAAAACATTAGTGTTAACACTGGTAGCATAAAAATAAAACTCAAACAGAAACCAAACAGAAAATTTCATGTTTCCAAGTTCTTCATAGTGCATAATCAGCTTCCAGCACATTATCCTGTACAGTGACCACCTCAGTGGGAATTAATGTGACTGTCTAGGGGAAAGAGGATTTTAATCTGGAATAGGCATTTAGATTCAGTCCTTCAGCATGAGTCCACTGTTGCTTAATTTTGCTCTCCACTTCTGACTTCCCATGTTGAAGATATTTTCAGGTGAAAGGTGTATGCAAAAGGAGCTTCAAACTTGAAAGGTTTTCATGATCCCTGAAATATCAAACTGTTGCCCCTGTCAAATGGGCTCCTGAGGAGTGAAGGCTTTTCATTTTTCATCCTAGATCTAGTAGGAATTATTCAATTTTATAACCAGGTTTCCTCTGGCTGCTACTGATGCTAGAAATAAAAGCAGTTTAAAATTCATGAGGGGCATCTGACTATTTTCCATTTCTAGCTGAGGACTGCATTTTGCTCTCCTCAGTCACGCTCAGAACGCCATTGTGCAAAGAAACGCTGCTGAAATGAATCATTTACTCCAACTGTGGTCACAAATGAAAGCTAAACAACAGAAATTCATTGCACTGACTGGCTCCGCCAGCCTGGTGCCTCTTCAGGATCAGAGGACAGAATGAGAAATACCAGGGAACTGTAACAGAGACAGGAGAACAGTGGTGCTGGAAAGTTAAAGGTAACAGAACAAACTCACAGGCAAGATGTTCCTGCAAAGGACTGGGTGTCCTTGGTCGGGCCTCGAACACAGCACCACATGGTGCTGAGAACATCAGGATCCCCACGACTGCAAAGGCTGTCAAAGCTTCGTTTTGAAAGGGCTGCAGCTATTTTTCAGCTCCAAGGGAAGTTTCCTTCACTAAAAGATCTTCGGGATGGATTTGTCAACCTGGTGGTGGTTTCTTTAGAAGAAATGACTGCAGCCAAGTATCTAACAAAAGGATTCTCAGAATGTAGTCAGGCATAACTCTAATCCTGATAAATAAGACTATTAAAACAAAGATTTGTTCTGTGTAGCAGACCTGAGATTAACAACAGTCCTGTAGAGTATTGTTGAGCTGCTTGGGTGTCCTACAGTATGTTCACATCTTTCCCTCTCCAGTATGTATTTAAAAGCTCCCTCGATGTTTTTTCCCTCTGCTTTAAATTTTGAAGTGCTGTTTTTCCTTTGTGCATGTCTCTCATTTTTGTTGAGGACTTCCAAGGACCTTGCCCTGATTCTTGTGAGTGTTTAGTGCTGGTAAGGCTGACTTGAGATCGCAGGTTTCAAGCTTCTGTTAGGGTTACTAACAGCTGAAAAGCACAGGAAGCTTTTGAAATCCTGTTTGGGAAAAAACAAGGGTGAAGAGGGGCTTTGGCCACCCTTAGGCTGCAGCTTTAAAAGTACTGGTAGTACTCAAGCAAACACACGAAAGGCACTCCAGAAAGTCAGACACTCAAATATCACCTAGTGCAATTTCTTAAACTTTAGAAGATATTTCACCTAAAAGAAATTTATTGCAAGAAAAAGGCTGAGGGGACAGCAGGGAAAAAAAAAGCCAACAGGAAACTAAAGTAATTAAAGTGGATTCAGAAAAAAAATTGCTCTATTGAATGCCTTTTCTCTGGAAAAAAATTACAAAAATGCTCAAGCTCAAATATAGAATATCTCGAAAATGCTTGGATAAGTGATTGATTTATAATTTATTTTTAATGTGGAAAAGAGTTATAAAAAGAAATAACATATTTAAGGTCTGATCCCACACCTGCACCTTTCTGGAGAGTGAATGAGTCAGAGTAACTGTTTCAAATTCAAATGTTAGTTGAAAAGGTTTTTAAAGAGGTGGTAAAATAAATAGTAACAAATGTGTGGGACCAGATGATACTCATGCAACAGCTCTAAAGGAAATAAAATGTAAAATATGTAGTACGCTGCCAATGTTTAAATCAGTCATAGTATCAGAGGAGTAAAAGGCAGAAAATGCAACCGCAGTTTTAGAAAGAAGGCTGTGGGGATTCAAAGAGCTACATGCCTGTAAACTGGGCTGGAATACAGAGCAAATTACTTGACATTACACGAAGAACAGATTTTATAGGCACGTGAATAGATGTGATAAAATGAGAACGAAACCAAATGACAGATGGATATAGTGCTTCAGCAGCCAGTCACGGACAAGGATATGGATCATTGTGGTCCAGAAGGTACAATGGGACACGTGAATTACCAAAACTTTTTAAATGGACAGCAAAAGCTCATCAGGAAAAGGATCTGCCATGGAATACAAGAGCAGGTCCCACTGTGAATTAGTAACTGTGCAAGAGGTTAGAAGCAAAGAGTAGGGAGAAGCAGATAGTCCTCAGTAGAATCCCAAGGGGTTTGGGCTGTTCAAAATACCCCTCGATGATATGGAAAGGAAGTAAGTAGTGAGGAGGTAAAGTTTTCCAATGCAAAATTGTTTCTTTGTGAGATGTTGCAGAAGGATCTCACAAGATTGTGTGACTGGCTACTAAAATAGGAGAAGAAATGTAATAGTAATATATGCAAATCAATGCAGTGAAAAAAATAAATCTAAGAATACATAGAAATGGATAAGTGCTAAATTAGCTCCAAAATGGACCTTGAATTCACAGGGGGGAGTGCTATGAAAGTATCTTTTAATTTCTTAGACCTTTGCATCAAATCAGAAGAGTATTAGTGATCATGAGGAAATTAATAGAGAAATTAATAGAGATATCATCACAATTATGTCTCTGTTAAAGCTACAGGGTACCCTCACTTGCAAGAACATTAAGAGGAATTCTGGTCATCTCATCTCAATTAAGATGTACCAGAATTAAAAGCAATTCAGGGAAGAAAGATGGTGATTAGGGACCTAGAGCAGTATGCATATGGAAGTTACAAAACAAAATTAGGAGCCACTGTCCTAGGTAAAAGTGATCGTGAGAGAAATGCAATAAAGAGCTATAAAAGCATTAATGGAATTGTGATGAGCAGCTATTCTCTATTCCTCATAAACAGGAATGAGAAGACATCTAGTGAAACAATCACACAGAATTAAAACAAATAATTAAACCACAGATGAAATTTGGACATGGATTCAGAGAGCAAGTGCAATAAAAAAGTTAAAGAACATCTATTAAATACACTATGTTGATGAAAGGTTTTGGTCAGAATGTCTCTAAACGTGCGAAATATTCAGAGATTAAGTCATACAAGTGGAAGGATCTGTGTATGTACCTCCTTACAGTATTTTCCTACACATCTTTACAGTATTTTCTAACACATCTCTCACTGAATGCAAAAGAAAAGATGTAATTCAGTTTGATACAGACATTATGTTCTTACTGTGTCCCTCTTCAAGTGCTTTCATCTGCTTTCATCCATACACACATTATAACTGAATCGATGCACATCTGGGGACTCTGGAGTGGGTAACAAGGTAACCTTTTCAAAGGACACACCGTCCTTAAACTAGTTAGCTCTGTTGGGAAGTGAATTCCTCTGTAAACAATGATATTGGATTTACAGGATATGGTGTTCACTCATTTGTAAATAGGTTATACTCACATCTTCCCTTACACACTGCTCCTGCCTGCATTTAACCTCACAAGCACCCATTCCCTTCTGCATTATTCTACAAGTACTTCAATGGTAACCTTTACTGGAACTCATCCACCTCAAAAAAACCACTGTATTTTTTACAGAAAATAGGTTTTTTCTCGGTCACATCATTTATTTGCCCTACAATGGCACAGTGGGAATTTTCAGAGACAACTGTGAGCAGTAGAGATTAAAAAGTAGGAGGTGATTATGTCATCACTGCTGCCAAATGTGTTTGTCCATAGAC
The DNA here is from genome assembly GCA_026261815.1 of Monarcha castaneiventris obscurior. Classification (NCBI taxonomy): domain Eukaryota; kingdom Metazoa; phylum Chordata; class Aves; order Passeriformes; family Monarchidae; genus Monarcha; species Monarcha castaneiventris. The sequence goes on from JAMPIT010000467.1 coordinate 9,942,139, forward strand.
AATCCCTGGTACACGTCATGTAATTAAGGAGAGAGAATCTGCCCTAGAGTTACTCATCCTCTTTCCACTGTGCATTCCCAGCCATTGAAAATAGACAAAACCTGTGTTTCTCTTAAGTGTTGTTCAAATCTCACAAGTGCTGTGGTGTCTCATAACACACCAACAGTTCCCTTCAGACTGAGCTGACAAAGATAATGTGTTTTGCATCATCTGTTGCTTTATTAAAGACTCTGGTCTCCCTGAGCTTAGCTCAGTAGCTCTGCATAACATATAATTTCCTTCATCAGAGAACAAAAATCTAGGTTAAAAGAATGGTAAGGCAAATTCATAACCACAGGGAGATTCACAGACTACACCCTTTGCTAACGAAACATAGCAGGTCACACCAGACATCTGAGATCTTCCTGCACCAGACATGCCCCTCTGAAGTGCTTTGCCCCTTCAGGACCCCAGCAACAGCAAGAGTGCTCAGATCCTCACACCTGCTAAGCACCTTCAAGGACTGGAATATGACTGTGAATTTTATTGCTTTCATTACCCAGCATCACCAACCTAACATAGGTTTAATTAATTTTATATGTGGTTTGTATTATCTTGGGTTTTTATTATTTAGGCACTTTTCGGTTACAGCTAGATAAATCATTGGACACATAATATTAATACAGAAAATTGTACAAAACATGATAACTATTCCTAATAAACCCAGTTGGCACAGAAATACTCATATAGCCTTTCTCTCCTGCAAATGCCTAATGTACCACACGTGCCAGTGAGAGGAACAAAAGTCTTCAGGAGTGCCATTGGTTATTGATGTGGCAGACTCTGTTTTGCAGGACTTCTGAAGCAGAGCATCATAAATTCAAAGGGAGTTTCTGTGGCTACTACTAAAATCTGGAACCAAATACTAGCACAAGTCTATCATCTCTTTTATTAAAACAGAAGAACAAATTCCACTGGTGGGAAATGTTTATTTCTATGAACACTTTAAAATTTTTAATATAAAGTAGAAAATTAAACATAACTCTTCTCCCTAATGGAAGATACAGTTTGTTACTTCACTCCCCATGCACGTGTTCTCCTTCACAGACTCTAAACTTCTACCGAACCACAGTGCTCTGTACCTGAGCAATACCCTAGGTAAGAGACTGGTTTTATGAAAAATCTTCTCTAAGACCCAGTTTTGTTCCCAGCATGTTTAGGCATTGGGATGCAGTTTCAAGGAAACCCAAGAAAATGCAATTTACTCATTCCTGACCAACCCTGATGGACACAACTGGAAAATTCACTTTCCGTGATGACTATTCCACTTCTGACATTGTACAGATATCACTTACTGACATGATAATTAGAATTTACACATCTAAATGCACATTCTGGTTTTCCATTCTTTATGATGACCCAATCCTGCAAGCCCCTTGCATTGTTATGATCCTCGTGGTCTAGGTGTTCTCACCATGTGAGTCACAAGAGCTATGACTTTCTTCTTCTCAGCAACATGTTTTAACAGCAACCTGAGAGCTGTTCATGTCAAAAAAAGAACATTGGGAAAAAAGGACTTAAACCAGCACACAGGCTATGAACTCCTCCTTATAACCCTAATATTGTGTCTTTTGCAAACACCCTCAGTAGGCTCATGCATTTACATTGACATGAAATGTGAGCATGCCTTATTTATTTTCAATTATGTAGACATGATCATCTTCATGACTACCCTTTAAAAACTGCAAATGTTTGCTGGACACTGGCTTATCCTGAGTCTTTTCATGAGCTTTTATACCCATACAATGCATGAGCATGGTTATTAACCCGAGTCAAATTGCAAATGGTATTATTCCTGAAATTTAATGTATTCAATAAACTCATATATTCACAAGTAAATAAAAGTTGACATAAGTACAGTTTGATATTGTTCACATTCTTTTGGATTTAGAAGAGAATTCTGAAGGATTCCTAGCACTACATTTGATGGTCTTACAGAGATTCTGTTCCTGATCTGTAGAAATAATATAGGACTTCTGGCCAAAATTCAGAGGAAAAGACTTATTTAGACAAGCAAAGCTGCTGCAGGCTCCAAAGACAGACTATTTTAAAGCATCAGGTTATGAGGAAGCATTAAAAGGCAGAATCAACTTTAACAACTGAGAATCATTTTTATGATAGCCATAGCTTGCCGTGAAACATGTTCTTTGCACTCACTTATATCATGATGGTTTTTGTGGTAATTCTCAGTTATGCTAAGAGTATATTTACAATGAAAAGAAAAGGAAAGGAAGCCATAAATAGACAGTAGACCTGCTTTAGATATTTTCTGTGAAAAAGATGTGAATAATTAGCAATTTATATTCAAATTAAGATGCGAAGAGGAAATTTCTAGGATTATGGTCAGTGAATGGCAAATGGCTTAGATATCTTCAGACAGTGTTTCAGAAGAGTGTGGTGCTTTACTGCAAGGTTTGTGCAGCAAGCACACCTCCCCTTTGGCCATTTTCCCTCGGAGAACTCTCAGACCTGAAGTGGGAACTGCTCCGTGAACGGGCTGCACAGGAAACAAAGAAATCTGATTTCTCTTTCTAGGTTTAATTGGGGAGTGGTGACAGGCATTTTAGGTGTATACAGTTTTAAGTCTCAAACTGAAATGTTCAACATATCTGCTCGTCTGGCACACAATCTCAGCAACAGCTAAAGGCCTTGAGCATCTTCATGTGTGACACCAGAGTCTGCAGCACTCAGGGCTGTGTTTATGGCATGGTCAGGAACATATACACTGCAAATACATATTACATATGGATCCCTTGTGCGCTGGGGGCTCAGCTTCTCTCTCTCTTGTCTCTCCAAACAGTTTGTGAAGATGAGCAGTTCTTCTGAATTCAGCAGGACTTATTCATCTGCGCATCCTTCAACCTGGACCCAGGCATGCAGGTAGCTCTAATTTTATAAGGGTGTATTTATCGGATTTTATTTCATTCCCAGAGAAATAATATTTGATTGAGGGAGTGAAATGCCTGCTATTTTCTTTGCTGAAATGATGGCAGTGAAAACAAAAACAAAAACAAAAACAAAACATTGGGGAGGAATAGGTTAGTTTTTAAAACCTTTTTTTAAATAAAATGTTCAGTATCATGAAAATATTTTTAATTTATTATTCACACCAGAACAAAAATAAAGATTAAAATTACCTTTCTATTTTTCAACGAAAAAACAGCTGATCTGGTCTGCAAATTTAGAATTGGAAGGCTACATATGATGAGTCTTATGATAACATTAACAGGGCAAAATCATCCTTTCCTGTAAAAAGTCCAGTAACAGCTGATTATGATTTTTCTGCTGATTAATATATAGGAATCTAGGAATCTGTACAAGATCTGGTAGTATTTTACTTATATGAAAGAAAAATGTCCATGATCATGTGCTTTATTTTTAAGCATTTTCTCTCAAGGGCCAAAACCAATTTTATGGTTTATCATTTTTTTCCCGCAATACCTCCTGCACAGACTTGTTGCTCAGATTGTTTCCATTTCTTTCACCTCCTCAGAGGTTTGTATTTCTCCACACTGGTAGTATAAGAACCTCCTATTTTCCACCTCCTGCAGCCCTGGTGCTCTGTATAGTTTATCCTGTTTACGATTGATTTCCCACTGATAAATCCCACACGAGCCAGGGAGCTGCCAGGCGTGCTACACTGTGGATGTCCAGTGAACCTCAGCTGCTCTGGCAGCCTCAAGAAGGCTGCAGACCAGAGAAGTCTTTTCCCGGACGAATAAAAAGAGAACAACAAACTCCAAACTTTCCCATTTTTCTTTTCTGAACTTGGTTAGAGTCTTGTAGCTCTTTTTTTCCCCAAAAAAATCACTCAAGGAAACCTTTCCAAGTGTAATTAATCCTGCCCCCTTGGATTCAGAAGCTGACAAAACACAAATTCGAATAGGAAAGAGAAATTTAAGGTTATTATTGGAGAGGTTAACAAGTTCCCTGGTGGAAAAAAGAGGCTTGAAAATTAACTCAGTTGCTTGTTCTTTTTCCTGTTTTTTCTAGACAACCTGACTAGCTTATTTAATAATTTTCTCCCTCAGTTCTCACTCGTGTTACAGAGACAGCTGTACCCTCTTTTGCACACTGCTTGTCTCCTAGAGAAAATATATTATAAGAATTACAAGGGTTGTAGTGTTGTAAAATAGGAATTTATCACTAGTTTTAATGAGGTTATATAAAAATATCAATCTTTCTTTACAAGGAAATTTTCTTACAAGTATAACATTATGGAAGCAAGGGATTTTCCAAAAATACTCTATTTCACACAAAAAAAAATATAAGCTTTCAAAAATAAAATTAAATGTACTGTAAAATTTTTATAGATTTTTTTTTTTATTAAATAGAGATAAAACTCTTTATCTTAAAAAAATATACTTTAGTTGGAAAATTATGTTTTCACAAAGACAGCATCATGGAGAAGGGAAAATTTCAGTCATCCCTATACATATTACCAATACTGTTAGTGAGTTTGCTAAATTAGTAAGTTACAGGAAGACTGAGAAGGGTGATATTACTTATATCTGAAAAATTATTAGCATAATCAAACTTGGCCAATATTCAGTTGTTAATATGGAAAGAAATTATGAAGACGCAGAAAGTTAAGTACAAGATTAACTGCTTTGCTAAACGCTGATTTGTGTCCAAGATCAAATGACAGCAAATATTTTTCTTCATACTTTGTGCATAGGATGAGAGAAACCTGAAGGTATCTGGGAGGTAAATTAGTATTTGAAATAACAGTCTATTAAGATGGAAATTAAATAAATGCTACTGCCTGGAAAATAAATGAGTTTTTAGTGACTGTCATCAGACCTGGATTCCAGCTTCAGCCTCTCTGAGCCCTTGTCAGCTGGATTCTAGCCTAGATGAAGAGGGCAGGAGAGCGCAGGAACCTAATGAGAATAATTGGGAATTAGTTTAGCACACTCATGCAGCTGAATTATCCAAAGATCAGTCATTTGTTTGGAGCAGACCGCCCAGGGATTTATTCAGCAGAGGAGTGTGTAGGCAGAATTCCAGCATTTTAACCAAACAGGTATTTGCCATGGACTTAATAGAAAATAATTTGAATTACATTAGTATTCTCCTCAAAAAGTCCTCACAGCCCAGCTTGGAAATCTCTCAGATCCTAGCCTGTGTGAGAAAACAAGGGACCAAGCCTTAGTGTGTGAATCACAGCCTCTCTGTCCCTTTCATCTTTGCATTTGAATATCCCCTGCTCTTGCTCAGCAAAGCTTTGAGTGCAGCTCTGCAGAGACTGAAAAATGGCGATTTCTCAGTCCTGAAAGTTCAAAGTAAGGTGGGAGATGTGTGCTGGGCACTGGGCTCTGGGCAGGTTTGTGAGGGGGACCGCCCTAGAGCTGGGTCTGGAAAAAGGAAGATGCAGACGCAGCCTCGGTGGGCTGCCAAGGAGTAGCACATTGGTCACGCTGACACTTAGAGGGCTCAGCCCCCACCATGCCAGCAGCCCCGAGGAGTCCCAGAAAGAATTGCCTCTCCCACCCTCTCCAGGAGGCTGCAGAGCTGTCTGGACCAGCACTAGACAAAGTGACATCTTACCAAGTACTGCAGGATGAGGTTATGAGGAAGCACTTGACATCCCTCAGTTCCCACCAGCACAATCCATTCAAACACCATCCCAAACACAGTTGTACATGTGTGTTGTACAATTCTTTAACCCCAGCCATAAACTGAGTACCACAGAGCTGCTCACTGCCCCCACTCAGTGGGATGGGGGGAAAACTGGAAAAAAGTTAAAACTCATGGTTTGAGATAAGAACAGTTCAATAACTGAAATAAAATAAAATATTATAATAATAATAATAATAATAATAGCAGCAGTGAAAAGCTGAGAGAGGGATAGAAATTAAACCCAAGAAAGACAAGTGGTGCACAGTACAATTGCTCACCATTGGCTGACTTATGCCCAGTTCATCCCTGAGCAGCAATAGGCCCCTTCCCAGGCATCCCCACTCTTTTTCCATTGAGCACAACATCCTAAGGAAAGGAATATTCCTTTTGTCCATTCAGGTTAGCTGTGCTGGCCATGCTCCCTCCCAGCTTCTCGTGCATCTCCTCACTGGCAGAACAGGGGAAACTAAAAAGTCATTGACTTGGTATAAACACTACTGAGCAACAACTAAAGCATCAGTGAGTGTACTGACAACATTATTCTCATGCAAAATCCAAAACACAGCACTGTACCAGCTACTAGGAAGAAAATTAACTCTACCTCAGCCAAAAGCAGGACAATGTGGCAGAAGAAAGCATAGTGAAAACACTATGGATGCAGTCCTGAAAAATAGAGTACAGTGCGTGTCCCTGCTACTTCTTTGTACGAATACTTTTGACTTGATTATTTATGTGTGCCCACATGCCAAGTTCATGTGTCTGAGTAAAGAATGGTTGATTTAGCCCTTGGTTCAGGTGCAGTCCTCAGTTCAGGTGCACTCCCTTGCCTCAAAGCAGAGTCCTACACTGCTAAATGGGAGCGACTATGAAGGGAGCCCTAGCTTTCCAAATGCCTTCAAGGGTATATGTTTCCCATAGACAAACATGTCTCTAATAACTCTAACTATTTTGGTAACTGACATAAACTGGTTTTGTCTAAATAGTGTATCTTCCAGCACGATTAATATGCCTGAGTAGTAAAACAGAGGCTCTTCTAAGTTACCGAAATACAGCATAAGCACAACACAAAGATTTTTGTATTACAAAATTGCAGTCCTTGGTGCTCATTAGGGAAAATAGTTTCCTGTTAGCTTTGAGCTAACCTTATGTGGTGGGAAAGTGGATCAGAAAGCAGGCCTCTCTCTGCTGTAAATTGGTGAGCTTTACCCTCAACAGCATGGACATGCCAGAAAGCTGAATAATGATGAATTTTAAAGAGAAAAAGAAAAAGCACTGAGTGCAATACACTATTATTATTACTCTTCCTGAAAAATATCACAGAAGATGAATTGTCCAGATGGTAAAGTACAATCATGGGACTTGGGAGACAGGCATCTGTTTTTGCACAATACCACAGGCTTCTTGGGTGACCTTAGGAAAACCTTTCTATGAATAACGCTTTACAAATTATTTAACTACTTGATAATATCTACATTCTCCACTTCAGACAGCTAATTTCAGTATTCTAAAATTTCACTGTCAGCGCCAAAAGTGCCTGCCTCTCTCCACTGATTTAAATTCTGGCTTTCTGCTTTTGAATGGCATCTGAGGTGGATTCCTATGGTAACTGAAGATGCTGTAAAAATTCCCCTTAGGGGTAAAAATCCATAAGACAACTTGGGTTGCTAGATCATCTGTTTCTAAAACTAAGAAATCATAATATACAGCCTACACAAAGGGATAAAGATTTAGTAATGTAAGAAAATTAAATTACTTTGAAGTTTTAATTTTACAGAAACACAGGTAGGAGATGTTACATTTGCCACTGGCGCACAATGTCACAGGCAGGTCGTCCTCTATCCAAATTCTGACTATGTGGTGCCAGCATGTCTTTTTGAAGTCCTCCTCTGAAACGGAAATAATAAAATAATTTAAAAGTACTACCAAGGATGAACACAAGATTAATATAATTAAAATCAAACTGGCATTAATTTGATTGCTCCATGAAACGTTTCATCCAAAGCAGACCTAACCTTTAAAAGAAAAATATGACTTTGGGTGGGTACCAGCTAATAGAAACAGATTCCTGGTTGAGAAGAAGAATGAGGGTAGAGTCAAAGGAAAGCAATAAGCCGTGCTTTCACCCTTGTGTGTACAGGTGGGCTTAATTTCTCAATCTTTTTCAATGTGGTCGTATTGCTTATCTTATAAATTGATCATATAACATCATAGGGTCTCCCCTAAAAGGTCTTCCTGAAATTTATCCTGCGGTTGGGATGAAGGAAATCTTGAGCTAATACTGATGGTTCTCTTGTCTTTGTCTCATATCTTCCTTGGCAAAAAAAGAGAGAACAATCTTTGATTCTAATATCTAATTGTCTAATCACTGATAATCACTACCTTAAACAGATATATGACTGTAATCATAATCAGAAAACCAATGCTACTCACAAGGAGAATCACAGAAAGCTGAAGAAAGCTTTGCTATTTCATAACTACTGCCAGTAGTAATCCAGTGAAAGTAGTGAGTTTAAAGTGTCAGCTATATTTTCTGTCACCTTGAATCCAACGAAAGTTAAACCACTCTCTGTGGCATGGACTTCTCTTTGTTCTTTGCCTTTGGATACATTCACACAACAGAGCTATGAACCATGACTCAGATTTCTAAGCACTATTCACAAAGAGCTGTTATCTGATTAGAAAATAAAGACTAAGCTCATGTCCTTAACATGAATCTGATTTTGTTCAGTTTTCACAATACATTCACAACCTGGAGGAAAGAGAAAAGCATACCTGGCAGAAAAGACCTGATGACCCCTTTACCTTGAAAATATCATTTGAATTCTAAAAGCACAAAGGAAGAGAAATTAGGCCTGGTTTTTATCTTTACCTGAGCTTGATTAGGTCATAGAAAGTTCAGGTAATACTTATGCCTCACAGCTACAATCATCACAGCAGTAGAGAAGCTAACAGAAAAGAAAGAAATGAATAGAAATTAAAACTTTTTAACCAATATTCCAGCTGCCTGATTGCAAAGAAAAGGTTCAAAATAAAAACTCTATGGATGTAAATTGACACATTCTGTTCTGATTAGCATCCAAATTAGTAAATCAGCAGCACAGACAGTGAAAACTTTAACTGAGCTCATTCCGCTGACTTAAGATGTTTTCAGAGGAAAACTTTAATTTAAAAACCATGATGACCATGCAGTTAAATATTTTCATTTGTTATTATCAGCAAGAATCTTCAAAAACAGGTCCAAAACCAAGCAGCACAAAAACTTTAGTCCATTTTTAGTATTTCCATTAAATCTTCAAGTCTGAACTCAGATTTTCCAGATTTCCCAGATTTCCCAGTAGCCTGTTGAGCCGAAGGGCATATAATTAGAGCATTTCATGCCCTATGAAGAACTACACAATCTACTAGGATTAATCTACACAAGCCACTAGGACTATTTATGCTTTTGGAGAGGCCACAATTGCCCACTGCTTAGATTAGCTCAACCAGTTGAAAATTCAGCATAAACAAAGCACAAAAGAGAAAAAGACTGACAGCTCTAGTAAGCTGTCAGCTTCAGGAAAGAGGCAACGTACTCTTGGCTTAGAAACTCACAGAGAGAGGGACATCACTGGTTTAGATAGCAAGACAAGTTTTCCCAACAGCCCTTTAAAAAGGCTTTACATTTACATCTGCTTTTGATGTCTCAGAATCTGATGTCTTTCCTGACTATAAATACACTTACACTATAAATACACTTATCATCTCTTGTAAAATGTTTTGAAATCTTCTGATGAAAAGCACTAAATTTGCAGCCTTCTATTTATGGAGAAGTGTAAGGTGAGATAATGCTCTCTGCACTGAGATTTCATGGTTCTGCAGAGAGGGTTGGTCTCCCATCAAAGAGCTATTTACACATTAGAAAGGATAAGTCAATCCCACCACTGCTGATCAAGGAAAACTAGTAAATGAGCTAGTAGCAATCACAGTTGGGGAAAGAAAATACAGCAACAAAACTGCAGCAAAGCAATGACATTGATACCAAGCCGGAGCATGAGTCCTTACCTCCTGAGAAATTCAACATGCCAAATTGTCTTCACACTATTCTTGATTTAGCTAACCCAAATGTAGACAGAAGTGACACCAGATGAGTCAGGCACACCGTCTGGACTCAAAGTCTGAATTTGGAAGTGACAAACTCACAAAAGTTTGCTTGGCTGTTTCATTTCAACAGTTAAAGCAAAAGCCAAATTTCCTTTTTAGCTTTCAGACAACTTGCAGTTGAACATATCCAAAGGTTAAGGGGTTCACTGAAGGTGTGTGCTATGAGATTAAGAAGAGATTATCTAAGAACTCAAATTCTAACCCACATTAAGGCAGTGAAAAGGGCTGGCAGAGATACGTGGGAAGGTCTGCTGTGGAAATTGTGTGCAGTGGTTGCTTGCTTCCATCCACTGAAATACATATGCTTAGGTTTGGCCAAGTAACAGGACATTCATTGCTAGCCACTGAAAACTTGGAAAGCTGTTACTCCCAAATTACGATTGCTCAGAAGGTGTCAACAAACTGAACAAGACAGGCCTCATTTGTTGCAGTTCTTTTTCCCCTTAAGTGCCTCTCTCTACATTTATGAAAGACTATACACAAATGTAAACCATTTGTGGTTTACAATCCATTGTAATCCTCGGTTCCATTAAGCGTTGCACTCATCATTGCATGCTAATTTATTAATAAGTGGGTGCAGAAGAGATGTATCTAATCAGAATGTATCATATTCAAAGGAAGTTACCTGAACTTTACACTTCATTTACTGTATTAGTCCAATAATGTAATTTTTAGTGACATTAGAAAATTCCTATCCATGGAATGGATGGGAGGATGATAAATATGATCATGGTCAAGGTAAAATGAAGTGATTAATGATATGAGACTTAAAAAATAAAATTGTAGCCAAAAGTAGTATGCTGTACCATCCAGTAAACAAAAGATTGCAGTTTAAGTATCTGAATAATTACTGTATTTGGAAGAAGAATGCATAATGTTTGACAATCTTTTTTGAATACTTGTAGTGTTTCTTCCAGGATTTGTGCCTAGGAACTGGCTAGTCTGAAGGTTGCTATGGAAAACACTTTTACTTACACAGCACACAGTGTAGGGGACAGATACAAACTAAAGTGGAGACAGGCGTCTGTAAAACTCCTTATGGTTTTTTTCATATATATTAATTGCTGAATCTATTAAGGCTAGAAGAGAAAAAGAAACCACATAACTAAGCCACAACTGCCTACTGATTTCAGAGGACTTGCAAAATCAGAATTTGACTTTGGGATATTTACATGAGGTTTTAATAATCATTAAGCTAATAAATACACTTTTCTCCCACCTTGATGTGCCTGCCCTCTCCTTGGGAAACTGATATTCTGTCAAGATTTTCATTTTCACTTACACAAAGACAATCAGAGAGATGTCAAAACAGTCCTACTCTCATCTTTGTTATTGTATATTAGTGATGTCAGGTAGATCATTAGACACAAGCTTTTTGATGTTAGACATTGTAGAAAACAGCAACAAAATCTTTAAGTTAGCAGAGGGGAGGAGAGAGTTCTAGGAAATGGTGGGATACTCTCAGCTCAGTTGGGCACAATGATGAGCATGACACAGTCGTGTCTGCCACATGGGCTGCCTGTAAGAGCTTCAGATATCACAAGACAACATTTATGGAGGATTTCAAAGAAAGTAACAGTATTCTGGCTGAGGGGCTCGAGGGAGGCCATCACCTGGAGAGAGCTGTCCCTGACTGACACCACAACAACAGGTCTGCCACAATTCCTATAGACAAAGTTTCTTCACATGAGCTGGCTTGGGCTTATGAGTAAAGCTTGTTCAGTATTTGATTATTTTTCTGAGATTGTTTTTGATAGCCTAGAAAGGAGTTGCATGTATTCTGGACAAGCCTCCTCTCTTTTTTTAAGCTGCCATCATTAACTTTAACCATCTCTAGTGTGTGTTTGCTTCCCACTGCAGAATCTTATGAGAGTATGATAGTTTCGCTGACACCATGGACAGAACAGATCCACAAGAATACCCTCTACCCTAATTCTACTTGTCTAATCTACCTGATTTAATACATTTTAAAAATTTCTTTTGTAAGGCTCCTCACGGAATGAACTCTGTCATGTATGGTTAAAAATTATTCAAGTTTCTTGCAATTGCAATAATTCTTTCCTGTACCTTCTTGCTCAGACAAATGGATGTGGTATCACATACCGTAAGAGGGGAAAAAAATAAAAGATATTAGAGATATATCCTAAAAATGGCAGCAGAAGGTGACCTATAATACAACTTCTAATGTGATATTAGAAAGGCAAAAAACGATGCTGTTTTAATGACACATAAGTAGCCAAAGCAAGTCATAAAGATAAAAACTGTAAAAGGAAAGGATCACTCCATGAAAAATGGCACTACTGGAGGGAGAGTTCACCTGCATTGATGTCGTGTGTCACTGACTACTGCAACCACCTGCTCCCGTTAAATCCTCAGCATTTCCAAGGTCATCTCCTGAGCCATCTCACTGAGCTGTCTGCACAGTTTCTCCTGAACATCTCTGTTTCTGTCTACACACATGTACCCATTCAATAAGTCATTTACATAGTGGCCATGGCTTTCTTTTGTGGGGGTGAAGCTCCACATATTAAGACTATTTCTGAGTTATTTGGTGTGTGCAGGTGAGTTAGCAGGCAGACATGGTGTGATGAACTTGCACCACGACCATTCCCTCAGTTGGAGGAAGGATGCAAGGCTCTCTGTCCACAATCAATTTTCACCAGTTCAGCACAATTTTCACCAGCACAATGTTCAACATCTGCATAATAATGCTAAGATAACCTGATGTAAGCCATTAATATACATGTCTAAAATGTATGTATCCATTCCTATGTTTTCACATCACCCAGATGAGCTCCATCCTGCCTCTGGTGACTTGGGAAGTCAAACACCATCACTCCAGATGTCCCCCCCTTCCTTCTTCTTCCACCATCTTTATGTGCCAGGCATGATGCCAGTGGGATGGGATATCCCTCTGGTCAGCTGGGATCAGCTGTCCCAGCTCTGTTCCCGCCCAACCTCTTGTGCACCCCCAGCTTCCTCACTGGTGGGGCGAGGTGAGGAGCAGAAAAGGCCTTGACTCTGTGCAAGGGCTGCTCAGCAATAATGGAAATATTCCTAAATTATCAACATCGTTCCCAGCACAAATGCAAAATGCATTTCCATAGTAGCTGCTATGAAGAAAATTAGCTCTGTCCCAGCCAAAAGCAGCACAGCATGCCAGACAATTCTATTATAGTCTATTACTAATTTACAGAGAACACAGACTTTTTAGATGTTTCACTGTGTTATATTATCCTGTCTGCTAAGAGTAGTAAGTGGAGTCCTCTTTTTTTTTCAAGAAAATATCACTTTTTAATTAATTTTATAAACAATGTCCTTCACGGATATAAATATTTCACCTATCACTCTCCTCTTTACTCCCTTGTCCCTAAGAAACTCCTACTGCTTATTTTTCATGAAAGGCTTGTCAAGATGAGAAGCCATCACAGAAACATTTCTGACAATTGGCTTATTCATAATCTAATTGCGCTGGCAGGCAAGAAACTCCAAAAGTCCCTCGATGTGACATGACAGTTTTTACATGGATCTTGAAAATACTTGCCAAGCAACTTTCACAGCCTTGAAGTTTCTGTCAAGAGAATAGAGAGAGGAATGAGAAAAATGGGGACTTCAACCACATGAAATACAACTCAACAATTTTTCTTCCTCTGTGCTGAAATGCTGGCATAAAACTTGTGTGAAAGACACACAGGGAGACGTATTTGCTCTTCTAAGAGTTTTGTCTTTCAAGAGCTTAACTAAGATCATCCTGGGTTAAAGTTGTATAGTGAAGTGAAGCCTTTTTAATTATTCCCATCACAGGGGAAAAAGATGTATTCTGCATCAGAGGAAAGGTCCACCGGTGTCGTTTTCCCAGTAGCACCTACCATGTGATGGGATGTGTGAAGAGGAGGAGGAGTACACACACAGAGCAAGAACAGGTCTCATTTCTACAGACATAGGATTCTCTTCCAACAGTCCTGGAGAGGATGGGCAGAAACACAAGCATTATTCTCGGTAAGAAAGTCAAGTCAACTGGTCTCCTTGCTCCATGAAATGTTTGCTGATGGGCAGGGTGGAGGTCTTGGACTTTGCCCTAAACAGGGATACATGAGGAAACTTATTTTCCTCAGACCCATTGCTCCTTCCTGTCTGTCAGTCAAATAAATTTCCATCATCTACAGATGTTTTACATTTAAGTTTTCCATCTCAGTGTTCTTCTTTTTTCCCTCAATGGAACACTGATGCCTACTAATAAAAAAGAGCAAAAAGTTACATATAAAATGACTCTATGATCTGGGGGCTATGCATTTTTTATGCCTTAAACATCTGACCTGAAATTTTGTCCTCATTGTTGTAGGTCTTAATAGAGAACCAAAAAGATACTGATAAAAAAGAGTATGGGAATGAATTATTTCACTCTACTTTTGCCCATCTCCCTTCAATTTACTTCCATATTTTAACATATTATGCAAGCTAATATAGATTTTCAAAACCACAGGAAAAGGAAGTTCAAATAGAAATATCTACTTACCATGGTCATGCTCAAGTCTTCTGAAGACCTTTTGAAAGGTCTTCGTGGGTTTGAGACACTTAAAATAAAGAAAAAATACCATCTGGAGTAGACAACTAAACAGGCATCAAATATACCACTTTATGAAATTGAATAATAGAATCAATAGATTCTCAGCAACGTCACGTTAACAACAGAGCACGTAGATTTATATGACCCCTTGATTGCTATGTTAGACTTCATCACGGTCAGGATAAAAGAGCTTACAGCTGCCCGCTCCAAGACAGAAGAATGCCTCCTCTCAGTGGTGCTAATCACTTAGGATGGCTTTTGTAGGAAAATGACAAAAATCCACTGGTTTAACATTTTCATCATAAAACACCTCAAAACACAATTCAGTCTCCACCACAGATATGTGTCTGAACAATTAGAATTAATTTTTCCCTGGAAGGGAAGGGTTATCTCTCCACTCTCAGCTACACAAGGAGTGAACAGAAAGCTTAGGCTAGGTATTGGACTTTGGGGAAATGAGTCCATCAAGATGTCTTTTTCTATGCAAACCCTCTTCCTGCTGCTTCAAATGGAAACTCCTCACAGTCTTGCTAACAGATGCCCATGCCTTCCTTCCAGGAACACTTCCTTTGCTGGTATTTATGCTGCATAGAAAAGCAGTGCAGTGGCTCAGGAGAAGGCTTTGGAAGTGAAGAAGAGCAGCAGGATGTTATTGAATATGCCTCACAAATTACGTGTGGTTTAAATGATTTAAGGATACAGGGTTTTTATTTTATTGGATGGACAGACTTGGTCAAATGCCTTAACAGCACTCATGAACATTAATATCAATTCCAAGTGGCTATTCAATTCCATGCTCATAGTCCTTGTTATTCCAGTTGCTGTGTGACTGTCAGAAGAAAACAGATTGCTGTTCATTTTAATCAGTCAGATCACAGTTTTATTGAACGTGCCTGTTTGATGTGATTGCATCTTGCGCAACTGAGCGAAATGAGACAAAAAGAGCAATTTTATATCACGTAGATAATAACAGATGCGCCCCTCAGAATTCATTATAGAAATCTGTTTTGCAGCCGTATGTTCCACTTCATCTGAAATCCTTTTGTTCTCATCAGCTTCTTCCTGTGTGAAACAACCACTCTGCATTTTGCAAGCATCCACTAATGGAGCCTGATATTACCTTGTCCATATCCTTGGACCTCCTGCTAAATATTGAAAACTAAGAAGTCTAGTTTTCCATAACCTACTGAAATAGCCTCCACACAGTCAACTGATTGTAAGCACCAGGCATATTTACCCTTTCTATTACTATTTACCTTTTAAATATCACTCTCTAATAACTGAAAATAGAGAGCTTTAGCAGTAAATAGTTTCAAAACATTTTGTTTCCTTGGTTTTTCCTTCTGCCTCAGTCTAAGCCTTCAGGGTGAGCACAGCTCTATGAAATCCCAGCACAGCCTTGGTGTCATTTTAGTTTAAATTTTGTTCAAATCTGTAGCCAGCCAAATTGCTTTAGGATTTATATGCATGTGTGTGAAACAAAATTACAGGTATCATATGCTGCTTCTTTTCTTCATAACCTTTCTTAACCATCTACGTGACTATACTGAATAATATGTATTTTATTGGCTTGATTCTTAGCTGATGTATATTCAAGTGGCTTCACAGATTTTAGTGGACTTATGCCAAATTACATTACTGCAATGGTTTGGCTGAAATCCTATCACCTTTGACATCATTGGCAAAACTCCCATTGTCTTCAGCAAAGAAATTACTTCAATGTATATGCTTGGCATATAGAGACCCTCCTCAGTGCAAAGTCATGCAGTCAGGCATGATGATGTCTCAGTTAGAGGCATCACATTCATCCTGTGAAGTCTGCTAGAGGTCAACACTAAAACATGATTTTTATGAGTAGACAACAGAAGGAATAAAAGAAAGGTTGGAGAAACATGAATAAACTTTTGCAAAAATCGTTCAAAGATATTTAAAAGTAAACCTGACAGTGACTCTGAGCTATCTCTTTACTTTGTCTTTCTTTTAAAGTTTCTGGCTCTCTTAAATACCTCTTTCTCTAATCAGAAATCATAATTTTCTCTGGGTTAAGCCTGCAGGTGTATACATATAAAATCAGTAGATTAAGCACTGGGACCCAGACATATCCCTGCACCCACTCCTCACAGCCCACACGTGGTACCCTCTCATGTTCGAGGACACTTGATAAGTCACTCATCCTTCATGCCCTCTGAGGCACTCCACCTGTTCTTCCAGGGCCTATTTTTTTCCCCACATCCATATATCTACAGCATCCACAGTATCAGAACCCCACTGCGTTGTATTTCCCAACTCTCTGTGTCTCCTTCTATGACTCCTGCATGAGGTTTCAATACCCATAAGTCTAGATCTCAACATAGTGACTAATAATCATCATCACTTATTCATGCTTCAGTGTGAACTCTTGCTAGTCCTCTGTACAAGTCCTTTTCCCCTCCCTAAATTCTTTCTCTTTTTCTACTTCACTCTAAGACTTTAAGTCCACATCCAACTCACAGTACATTAGAGGCTTCATTCTTCAGCCTGTATTCCTATGGGACACCTAAAAATCTTGTAGCATAGACTAGTGGTGAAGGCAACTAGATAATTAAATCCTCTCCTGTTCTTTATTCAGCCCTACTAAATAGCTAATGTATAACCTCAGACCTTCAAAATGTGCCACATGTGTTTACATGTATTTGGACTAAATTTATGAAGGTGATGTTGTAGCATAGGTTTAAATAGGATCTTGCACAATCAGATCCTGATCTGCAAATAATTTTGGAATCAGAGAAGCATTTTCATTCAAATAAGAGGAAAAAAGCTCTGGGTTTCTTTTTATTTGCTTGTTTTAGTTTGACTTGGCATTTTATTGTTGTTTGGGTTTTTTACTGTCTCTTAGAAACACTCAGATCATCTTTTTTTCCTTTGTTTGAAATTTCTTTTCCTCAGTCTGAACAGCAAATCAAACAGTCAGTCATTCAGACAAGACTAGCCAGCTCTTTTAAACTCAATTGAAATACCAACAATAATAATTGATTTCCAGTCCTGTTTCAGCAGAGGACATCACATACTTAAGCTATTGCCTTGTTGGACTGGAGGTATGCTAAATGATAAAGGGACTGTCTCTCTCATGTCTGTTTGAAGAGAGCAAGGGGATTTCTATTTCTTGTCAACCTGGAGGAGCCTGATAACAAGATGGTTTTTTAATCTGAAAGCTAGGATTTCATCAAGTGCAACTTTTGTGTCTTGAGAGACAGATGTTGAGGTTCTGAAGTGTCAAAAATCCTTCCAGTGAAAAACAGGCATAAATTACACTTGTGTTAACAGTAAAGGGTCGGATGCAAAATCCATATCAAAATGTTATGAATGATACTGCAGGCCTAATGTTGCTTTGTATGTGACATTAATTCCATTGAAAATACATTGACATAAAAGCCTAATATAAACATTACCAGCTAAGCCTGAAATAAAGGCAGGAAGGTTATCATTGACAGTATGGATATAAACATATCAGTCTTATAATAGTATTATAAATAAAAAGGTTGTTAATTTAACAGTGGCCATATATATATATTTAAGTAATGTCAGTGCTCACACATTGACATCCTTTGTTTCAGCATTTATGTGGGACCTCATAAAGCAGCCAAACACTTCCTGTTAAGTTTCAGGGAATGATGGCACAAACATGACCATAAACATGATTCTGCTGCATAAATCAGGTCTGAACATGTGTAAATTGCATTGGTAATTTATGAATGTAAGTGCAAACAGAAATAGCCAGGCCATACCTCAAAAGCACAAATGCAATGAAAAACAAGGTCTGGAAATCACACCCAGGTTCCGCAGGTACGCGGTGTTAGAGCACAGAAGGACAAAGAAATACTTTTTAAACAATGTTTGTCATGCTCAGGCCTCAAAGTTCTCAGGGAGTTATTAATATATATATTAAGGGAAGAAATTTATACACTGTGACCCTCCCAGGTATCCCCTCAGCCTGTTACTTCCTTAATGAAGGCCTGGTGCTACCAGAGTCAATGGGAACTTTTGGGAAGAGATTTGTTATTTCTGTGGTGCCAAACAACCCTTCTACCACACAATTCTGTGAGTTCTTGCTTTTAAACAAGGCCACTTTCCAGGGACCTTAGGACTGTGGAAGCATCTAATATTTGAGGAATTGAAAGACTGACAGTCCAAAGAGACTCAGATACATAACCTGCATGGCACAATCCCCCTGATGTACAATAAAGTTCACGATTGCTTTCAAAACTACGCCGAAAGCTGACAGCTTCCTTCAGCTGTCCTTCCATACTGTTTCTCATATCGACCTTTAAATAGGGTGGGGGGAACTACATATGGACCAAAGATTTTTGCTTTTATTATTTGCACTTGAAAATAATTGTGCAGGGCATCAGAGCTCCTTACTACAAACAATCCTACTGGCAGACAATTTGACTACCAGGAATTTTCCTGGAACTGAGACAGATTTCTCTCCATTAGAGCTACCCATCTGATTTTTCATACCAAATGCACAGGAGTCAAAAATGCTTGTAGCCCTGCCTGAATAGTATAGTTGACTCTCGTTTTGGAAAAAGCTTCACTTTCCCACCACATAACAGCATTCACAGCTCTGTACAGAGAATTAAATAATTGAACAAATATTATACCACTCCTATAACTGCTGTATTAATGTTGCTTTAAGGAATGCAATGTTCCCTGCCAAGAAACCATCTGTTGAATGAGATATGTGAGACTAAAATGAGGCTGAAAAGGAGACTGCAGATATGATAGCTCCAGATTGGAGGCTTCTTGGTACCATGGGAATGCTAATCAGTGTTGATCCTGACAGCTGTAGGTGTTCAGCTCCCAACAACAAGTAACACACTTTCATACCTTTTTTTTATTCTATCATTTCACTTTTTTTCAAGGGTGAAGAGCAATCTAGAGCTACTTGCTCAGCATATTCAGAGGAGACTAAATTAAGGAGACATAACATTATCTCAGAGTATTTTAAATGAGACAATGATGGATACTGGGAGAACTTGTAGCAGCTTCTACTGATCACCCATGAGAACAATTTTTGAGATTCAAAAAATGTTACAGATTTTTATGCTGATTTGGTCTTCTAGTTCTACTTTTATACTTTCTGCTTTTGTCAAGTGTCAGTAAGAGACATGTAAGGAAGAGACATCCAAATGGACGTCTGGAGAAACTCCTAAATCTTATTTTGCTTCAGTCTCCCACATTCCCTTCTTTGAAAAAGGATCTCTGGGTCTGTTAAAACATGTTTGCAAAAGCACATGTGGACAACGAGGACAATTTTAGGCACCAAAGTGTCTCACTAGAGCATGAGCACAGCCAACTTCTGATTGATCCTATAAGTAAAGCATACCCAGAAAGCTCAAAAAGATGCAGAATTGTAGTCAATTTCCTTTCCCCTTGCTTTACCTTGGATTGGTGGCATCACAGCAAGAACACAAAATTTAGATTCCAAGTTTTTTTAGATTCAATTGTTTTGAGCATCCCACCATAATTAAATCAAGATGATTTATTCTGGGGTCATAAGATGACTTCTGGCTCTACTCTTTATGATCTTTCTTCACCTTTCTTTTAATATTAGTAAAATACAGTTACCAGTATTGAACCTCTGAGTAATGTGCTTTGAATTCTTGGATGAAATGTGCTACAAAAGAATATTTTATTGCTGTTGGAACTCTGAGAAGGCATTCAGCAACTTATGCTGAGCTGAAATCTCACATGACTTCTCCATTTATTTGAGTCACCTAGTAATGATTACAAATTAAAAACAGAAGTCCCTTTCAGATTCCTCTTCTAAAGCAATTTGTGTTCTTTCAGCAGTGCTTTGGCATCCATTAGTTAACACAAACACAAGAAAGTAAAATTTTCTCCTAAATATCCTTGACCAGTTATTTCCCATTAGCATCAATAAGAAGAGGAGTATCACAAGATGAAGTAATTAAAAAAAATCCTATCCTCTATTGAAAGTTGAAACAGTGATTTTTCACCTCCAGTGACAAGAAGCAGGTTTCTTCTTTTTTATCAGCTCACCCCAGTACCAGAACTATCAGATGCTGCTACTAAGATATGTTTTCACAGCTGTTTTGACTGACTGACTGTACATGTTGGAGCTTTTTAAAGCCAACATAGTTCTTTCTACCAGCTTCAGTACAGCTACCATCATAATACCAGCAATCCTGAGTTCTCATTATCATGTACTTGATAGTTTTATATCTGGCAGCCAATTCCATGACTTGAACCAAAGCTGGAGCCCCCAGCCACCCTACATATAAACTGTAAGTTCTGGCAATGTATTTGGGATGAAGAGACTGTATAACGATGCAGTATCATCTCTGTATCTTTACACATCTCTGTAAAGGATTGCTCTTGTTTTCCTCAGACATGAGCTCTGTTTCCACAGGGAAACTCTCCTAGGTGAAGAGAAAGGATCACCATATATGGTTATGTCCCTCTTCCAGAATAAATTCAGAGCTGTTACATCTCAGATTTGGTCAAGTGACATCTGATCAGCCAAACCATAAAGGTACAGAAATTTAATCACCTTGTTTGTGTAGGTGTTGAGAGGTCAAGGAGAAAAATCTCGTGGATCTTTGGTTTCTAACAAAGTAAGTCTTCTGGTCAAACAGCTGGATATCTTTGGGGAAACCTGGAAACCACCCAAAAAACTGTCAGATGTTCTAGGCTTTTTATATCAGTATAGGTTACCAGCCAAGTTGAAATCAGCATTTAAGCACCAGCCTATAGACTCTTAATTAAAGCAGGTGAATTCTAACAAGGGATTTATGCAGCGTGAAAGTTTAGTAAGGATCAATTCGAGAGTCAAGATTAAACCTTCAATAAAGACCTATCTAATGAGTTTCTCTCCTCCAAGTCTAAATGAATCCCATGAGAAATGCACATGAATAATAGGCTCTGATGATTTCTTAGGCAGCTCCAGTCTATCACAGTGTGGAAGCTCAAAAATATGGGTTTTCCTGCCTGAATTTCTTTCCTTCCTCTATCCTGGTCACTGGAGAGCCATGTAAAGAAAAGGCAGAAAGATACCAACACTGTTAAGATACTGTGAAAAACCAGGAAAAGACACAAAATAAGTTATTTACTCATGGGCAGTAAGCAAAGATACTAAGGATGGCAGGGAGCACTTCCAGACAGTAAGTAAAATACTACAAGCATAATGTACACCGCAGGTTTTATAATCCAACCTTTTTTTAATCTAAAACAGTGGCAATCATATGGATTGGAAAGTGTGGAAAGTAGAAGATATTTATGGAGAGTGGAAGGTATTTAATGGCTTAATTTGAGTGCACTATTAAACCACTGATAAACAAGAATCACACCTTTGTAATTTTTACCCTTTTGCTCCGATACAAACTAAGTTATCAGTGAATGAAACCTATCAGCATTTGAAAGATGTAGGGTAGTACATGAAATTCATTGCAAGATGTAGGTAGGAGAGCAGAAATGGAAGACCACAGATAAATTGTCGGACCTTGCAGCATTTATCAGTCCCCAAATCAGGATGGGAAATCAAGGCATGATTAGACTTCTAGTCCTGTGCAAAGACATAGGCATGTACGAAGATTTCACTTTCCCAATCCAGCATCCAGCATTATTTCACAGAACAGAAACAGAAGAAATTTGCTTGATAAAGCAACCAAGCTGTCTATGCAGAGCTCTAATAGACAGAGCAGCTGGATCTTAAACCATCACAGCACAACCAAGCTGATATGGAGACACCCTTAAGATGGGAATGGAAGAAATTCCCAACTTACACAGGTGAAATGGGGAATTTTTGAAATCTCACTCTGTCCCTCCCTGGGTAAGCACAGCAATTGCAATACAAGGCTCAGGTTAGTGCTAATCTCAGCAGTTTACCTCATCCAGGTCTTCAGCCAGTACAAGATTAGATGGATGTAAATCAGAAGCCCCAACAGGTCACCTCCCTTTTCTCAAATTTCTAAATATTTTATTTCAATACACCCACTCTCCTTAATTTAATAGAAAATCCACAGTCTGTATTACTTCTACTCAAATGCAATTCAATAGGATCTGGGGTGGTTGGGTTGGGTTTTTTTCTTCTAACTGATAAATGACAGTATGAAATATCTGGAAATGTATTTACTGTAAACATACTTGAGTGATCTCATCTTACAAGATACAAACAATGATTTGCACTCATTTGGGGTCAGACAAGAGAACAAATTATTGCATGTTAGGAGGCTTTCCACTTGCACGCTTTTAGCCTGCACTTCACCTCTCTTGGCCTTCTTTCTCTTAAAAGAAAATTGTATATTCGAACATTTGATCTGAATATTTACTGATTTTCTGAAAGTCAGAATTTGGAGGGAAGTGAAATATACAGGCACATTGGCTCAACATAAGACTGTTTTGAATAATCACAAACCCATCACTTTTTTTGGTGTGTGACTATTTACCTGTGTTTTGAGACTTTATTAACTGTATATTGCAAAGTGCTTAGCAATCCCTGGATGGAAGGTAGTTTATACCACACTAAACTAAAACATAAATAAGAATAAAGGACAGATATATGCCATATCTGGAGAATGGTCTTCAAAGCTGGGAAATCAGGGGACTGATTTTTATGTTTATAAAAGCCAGTGGGGAGTTCTACTCTAAAATCAGTGTCATGTGCAATGAGCTCATGCGGATGGATGGGGAAGTTAGTGTGCAAATAGATGTGGATTTACAGTCCTCAAGGTATTCTGCAATAACCTGCCATGAGGGTTTTCTTAGCCTTCACTGAGAATGCCTTTGTGTGCAATAGTCTAATAAAATATTTTGCACTTGTTCCCTATTAGATAGGTTTTTTACACCAGCTGACACACCAATTTCTACACATTACCTTTTCTGTAAGGATAAATCCTGTAACAATGTCTGAATAAGCTACACTTAGGACTCTTTATACTCACCAAATATGTAGTCAGGCTGGCAGTGCAAGCCTATGAAACCAATTCCCCTCTGTCGTACCCCAGAATGCTTCCCCAGAAGCCAAGGCAGGGCCAGAAATGCAGATCTGCAGCAAATTTGGCCTGGTTACCATGCTATGGTCACCACAGCACTGCACAGTCTCTCAGTATCCTGTGGTTTTCTAGGCAAAATGTCTACACAGCGTGCAAATTTAGGAACCAGTAGCTTTTTTACACATTGGATGTAGGCACAACAGCAGCAGCAGGAAAGGCAAAGCAGCCACAAGACATAATGCTTTGCCCTAAGGTAAATCTGCCCCAGGAAATCTCATACAGGTTCTCTTCCAGGAGGAGCTTTCCTAAGGGTAGAGGAGTTTGTGCGAAGTTGTGCTAAGTCAGCAGCTGCCAGACATCTGCCTAGAGGAGTCTGCAGGGCAACCCCAGTCATGCAAGTTTAATCAGCACAAGTTCTCCAGTGGCAGGTGCAGTGCTCCAACATATTGTGCCATCCTCTGGCAGGTCAGTGTACAATGCATCACTCTGTGCAGTTCAAGCCCAAGAGAAAAAGAGACATCTCCAATGCTCATTCTTGAAAACAATCTTTTATTAGCAAAAAAAAAAAAAAAGCCCAAAACGAAACACGACAAAAACCAGCAGAAAAAAAAAAAGAAAATTTGGCAGCCAAAAGTGCCAGGCTAGTGGAGACACACTGTCTGCACAGCAGCTTCTCCTGGTAACAGATCTTAAAAGCTTCAACAGTGATCTGTTATTCTTACAAGACAAAACAAAACTCCCAACAGGCAGAGAACAGCAGAATTAATGGATTGGAAAGTGAGAGTCTAATGTATGAGCTTTCAGAAGTCTCTCAAGACCAGCAGCCTCATTGTGCATATCCCGTAAGTTCCTGCTATTGGGTTTTGGGTGTACCTGATACTGTCAGTGGAAAAAAGGCACAAAGGTCAATATGGCTGCAAAATATCTCAAAGCATCTCAGTAATATTTCTATGGAAAACCTTTAACTCCAAGAGAAACAAATATTATTTACACATCAAAGGGCTTAAAAAATACCCAAGCAAACAAAAGTCGGCTCAGTTCAACTACTTTACAGTTAAATCATTTTTTATTGAATTCAAGTTTCATGGATCATTAGAGAGCCAGAGGCAAAATTCCAAGAGCTGCTTTGACCTAATGAGTCTTCAGCAAATTGTTTTCTTATGTATCCCATGCCTTCTTTATGGATTCTGAAAAGAAATGCATTTTCTCTTTGTGTTTTAGGAAAACAACAAAAGCTTTTTAATTGAATGTAATTTATATCCAGTGCAATAAGCTGTTGATAGGGTGTATTTCCTTAATCTTTCTTTCCTATGAATACTAATGTCCCAATAGCATAGGAAAGGTACTGACACCTGTACTTACTATCTTATGATGAAATTATGCACTTTTATTTTTGTATAGTGAAAACCTATTGAAGCCAATAGCTTTAAACTCCCTGATTTCACAGGCCTATGATGCACTGCATCATCAAAAACTTACAGTTATAAATCAGTGTAATCATTACTCCTAATGTCCTAATTGATTTTGGAAAACAAGAGAGGGAATCTATCAAGAACCTTATAGCTGATACAAATTTGCCTTCGGAAGAAAATATTTATTTTAAAAAACCCATCACTTTAGCAGGCAAGAGGAGAGTGAGTTGAAAGATAATACTTTCCATACCAGAGAGGAAACATTTGATCAAGTTCATCAAAATCCCGTCTATCATCACAGCCCGGGCAGGCCAGTAACTCAGCCAACAGCACAGAAGGGACTTACAGGATTGGCAGCACGTGCAGCCACTCGTGACTGCCCAGTTCAGATGCCTGGAAACTCCTTTACAGCTGGGTGCACTGGGGGTAGTGTGCAGTGCCCAGTCAGGGTTTGGGGGTTTAGGTTTCTTTTGGGTTTACAGTGAGATAGCTTAATTGTAACCCCAAAACACCCTGACCCTGCATCAGGCAATCACCCTGAGAACAAAAAACTATGCCAGTCTAGACAGAGAGCTCCTTCATCAAATGAAAACTGCCTCACAAGGAAGTGACCATAAGCAGTTGTCTCAGACTTATAACTGAAGGTCTTCCTTTCTAACCTACACACATAAACTGAAAAAAAAAAAATTGTCTTTTGCTTGAGTGCAGTGTAATTTTTAGGACTGGCTTGCTAAAGGGATGGGCTGAACTTTGCCTGCTTCAGAAAATTGAACGAGCAGCACAGCAAGAGACACCAGAACTTGTGTTATAGTTCGTATTGTTTGGTTTGAAAAGCTAAACCGTCTTTGTAGCTCTGACTGTTGGACAGCTAGAGTTGGCAAAACATGTTCTTGTAAACTAGCCCAGCATCAAGGCTTTGAAAGGCAGAAATCATTTGTCTGCAGAGTCATATTTGGTGATCACTTCCAGTCAGGGAAAGAGGAGAGAGGCATTTGTGAAACCAGCCTCAATTTTCTCTGCTCTGAAGGGCCAGTGGCACACCTGGATGAGCCAACCAGTCTGGCACTTGGCATAGTGTCCACCATAGAGAGTCCTGTGAGCTGCCTCTCATGAAGTCGTTTCATGAGGTGTCTCCTGCTCCCATGGGAGGTGAGGAAGGTCTGCCCCCACCAGCTGTGCTTCATGGGCTCTACTCAGCACTCTGCATGTTGAACTCCTGCCCTGTGGCTCTGGGAGTGGCTCTGGCCATGTGGCCAACACCAGCTTGCTCCTGCAGTCCTTTTCTCCCAGCATTTCACAACACTTTGGTTTCCTTTTTCTCCACTACTTCCTCCATCATAGCTATAAGATTCGGGTCTCAAATTAGGGACAAGTTGCTAGAGATGGTAAAGATGAACAGAGAGAGTAAGCAAGCACTCTCTAGTGCTTCTGGAGGGGTGGACATTGAAAAGCATAATAAAGACTCCCCCAGTCTGTGAGGAGTAAGGAGAGAAGCTGGGTGACATTTTAGGGCTTTGAGGCCTGGTGACATAAGGTAAGGTTTGGGAGCAGCTTGCAGACCGTGCCCATGTGAGAGCAGTGAGGAGAGTGTGGGGCAAGCAAGGGGCAAACAAAGTTCCCCCAGTGGTATATTACTGTCTGGGGCTTTCCCTTGGCTGGAATTTAACCTCAGGAACAGAAGGCTGGGCCTCTCAAAGAGCCCTCTGCAAACATCTGTACAGTGCTATAGTGCTGGCACCACAAGGCCATGGGAGATGGGCAGAGGGTGGGAAGCAGTGCTCTGGGACACCCATCACTGGTATCAGTCCAGACAAGCACTGGGTTGTCCATCCTGCCTTGTTTGACAGCAAAGTGCAGCTGTGCATCCAGGATTCCTGAGGGCAGCAGAGCACTGAGGCACCATACAAAGAGCACAGCTCAGACACTCCTCACTCCACTACAGCCTCCCACCAGTGAGTGTGGAAGTTCTTGTCTGAGCAAGAACTAACTTAAGGACCTTGAGATTTCTCATGTTAAATTCCAGCCCTTTGAAGCAGTCCAGAGCTGTCAGTGTCAACTGTGTTATTTTGGATTTTAACTTCCTGAGGAATCAGACAAAACCCCTAAAAACTTGTTGTGAAAATGCTCAGCCCAAGGAGTTGTAATTCCTTTGCATTTTGCTCTATGGAAATCTTGCTAGAACTGCTTAACTACAGAAGGTTGATTGCCACATATCTTGAATTTCAGACGAATCATGAGATGTTAAAATTGGGACTCAGTGTGATAATGATGACTCTGCCCACTTGGTTCACCATAGGCTTCAAGTACTGCAGTTATTCTCCCAGCATTAAAAGAAAAGAAGTTCTCTCCCCTGCTACTTTCCAGAAAGCAGGGGAATGAAATCTAACCAGCTTGAAACCATTCAGACTAAAATGAAAAATGGTGATTTTGGTAGCAAGTGGGTATGTACAGTGGATAAAGTGCAGGAAATTAAGAGCCAAGTGCAGAAATATACATTTACTGAAAACCACAGTAAAGCACCTTGCCATGTAACATGTTTAGAAAAACTAAAAGCTGTTTAAAATTAAGGAAAAAAAATTTTATTATTATTTCATGCTATATATGTGTGTGTGTGTGTATGTGAAATGCCAGCAGTAATGAAAGGGGTAGATAAGTTACTTTTGTGAGAAGAATGAGGGAAAAAGAAAAAAGCATCTAAAATACAGTCAGAGTATATAATTAATCAGAACTACTCTGATTAATAATTATTGTTATTGTAGTTATTATTGATAAATGTTAGCAGTAGACTTCAATGGCTGAGCTCCTAAGAATTCAGATTAACTGAAATGCATCTAATTTGCCTGCATGTAGCTATAGCCATTTTTATTAACCAATATTTCTTCTCTAATACTGCTGGTTAACATTGCTCTCTTGCTCTACATAATATGAATAGATTCTGCTCTACTTAAAAATACTGAAGGATCATGAATCTATTCTCGCCTCTGCCCCAGGATTTCTGTTGACTTCAGTGAAGTTAATTTTCTCTCCACCCCTATCTTTGTGACACAGGGCAACCAGGCCTCCTGAGTTCATAGGGGGCAATCTTTATTGCTGGCTCTGGTGGAAGAAATGGGAATATATTGCTGGGAAACCCCTCAGAAAGCACCTCTGATGGATTGGATTAAAGGAACAGACAACACAATGAGATTGAAGTGGGGCAATGAGCTCAAGCATAGGAGGATGGATAGTATGTAGGTATTTTCTGGCATATTTCAGTCTTGCAGAAGGATGTTTAGTGAGTAGGTAAATAGCTTTGCAAAAGGAGAGAGAATAAACTTTGAGTAGGAGCTGGGAGGTGTGTCCATTTCTGCCAGCTTACCAGATAGCACTACAACAGAAAATCTGTCCTGGACAGAGGAATTTCACCTTTTTGAAGAAATCTCTCACCCTGTTTTGAGAATGAAGCACAAATATGTACTTCAGAAGTGATCTTCTTTAATTTGCAGTATACCTCTACCATGGGACAAAGGGCAGAGATAAGGGGAGAGTTACATATTTTTATGGCCTGTGCCCATTTCCTTTCTGTGTTCGCTCCTGGCCCAGCTGTGGATTGGACTCACAGCAAGTGCATGGTGGTGCCAGGATCATGATCCCTGTAGCTGAGTAACTCAGCCAAGCACAGTTCTTGCAGCCAGCATGATCCACACCTGGGTGAACGTGAACAATCTTGCTCGAGTGCAGTCTGAGGCTTGGTCCAGTTTGACTGTGGCCTTCATGAAGAAAATTGATCAGCCTGGGGCCTAAGTACAAACTGAGAACTGGGCTGTCTCAAGGCTTCCCCCAAGTTTTGCCTGTGCTTTAGCCACTGACATGAACATAAAACTTCACACAAGTGTGGACTCCAGATTAGTCCGCAACATTAAACACAGGAGTTATTCCCACTGCCAGCACTTTATTCAAGGAAAGGCTTCAGACTGTCAAAGGTTAAATTTGAGGATGAAATTTTTTTGTGAGTAAATAACAAATGGAATCTACCTCCCCTGCTAACTGAGTAATCAATATGTAAGATAAGTCCAAAAAGGTATTTTCAGATGGCCAGTCATTCTCAGTGCTGTGATTCTGCATGGATTGTATATTATCTCGGCCAGAGACAACATTTTACTATATGCTATCGTTAAATCAGCTCTGAGGTCTGAAATGAAACAAGACCAAATCTATCACATTTCTCTCAAACTTTAACAAATCTGTTTTCACTCTCAGAGAGGACAACAATCTTTTTTTTAAAAAGAAACCATTCTAGGTCAGAACCACTGCTGTTTCTAATTACTTATTTTGCCATGTTCTTAATCTGCAGATGAGGAAGGAAAGTGGTACCTAGTAACTTATATTCCTTCATTATCCACGTGCAAAACTATATTATTTCATAGCTATCTTTGTATATTTTTGTGCATTTTGTTTATAGCTTCACATAAATGCAAATGGGTAAAGTCAAAATGAAGACATTTTCATTTTACCTTTATGCCAACATCCTTCTGCCAGATGCAAAAGAATCCTGCATTTTGTTCACAATAGTTTGTTTTCAGAATTTGTTTCTTCTTGGTTTGACTATAGAGAAAATAAATCTTCCATTAAACTGAAAATCAGTTGGCTTTGACCTATTTGTGCTTAAAGTTCTTTTTTCATTGCTGTCCTAAGAAGTCTTCTTCCTACTTGAGTCAAATATAAGTTTACTCCCAGTGAAGTTATTTCAAATTGCCTGATGTTAAAATTTATGATACCAAAAAGATAATAAATCCCTTGTCAGTCTCTACTCATCACCAAAACAGATTTTTGTCTGCAATCAGTGAAGGCAAACAAGAAAAACACTTGCTTCCTGCAGACAGAGCCTACAGCTATTACAGACAATTCAATTTAGAATCTCCATTAATGTCTTATCTAACTAACTCTTGAATGTGTGTAGCAATGGTGTCTTGACCACATCCCTTGGAAAGGACTCCAGCTACCCAATTCTTTCTTCTAAGAACATTATTCTCCTCTGTTTCAAGTTCTGATCTAATTTCCTCCACTTGATGTAATTTCCTTCTGCATGTGGAATTATCATTTACAGAAAATACTTATTTTCAGATCCAAAGATGAGATGAAATACTATAACAATTGGTGTTAATGTATGCAATTCTTTATAATGTATATTATTACTTATTTTGGTTCCGCCCTTTTACTAAAACAGCTTATTGAATGATAAAGTGTAAGTTCAGGATTTAATGATGTATTTTAACTGTATTCTTCTGGATGAAGAATTGTTTTAAGTAGTAAAACAAGATTAAAATCTGGAAATTATGCTACAGCTGTGAGAGTCCATAATGACTTTAAAGTGTCTTTTGAAATCTATTGAAATTATGATTTTTTTTTTATTTTTTTTTAAAGCATGTGAGATTTCAGTTGTTCCATTCCCAAATCTCATAACCCTTTCTTTAGTTTCAACCATTAAGTGCTGTATGGCAGGAAGATAAATAGTTGCAAGAAAGAGCAAATCTCAAACACCGCCCATTCTTCATATGTACCCAAAGTGTTCTTTTTCTTCAACAGAGGAAAGCTAACTGCCTATTTATCTTTGGAGACAATCCTATTATTTATACAGTATTTATCAAGTCTTCACGGTATTTTGAAATACAGGGATGTTTAACTCTTCACAGTGCTTGAAATACACAAGGGAAAATGATTACAAAGGCAACTTCAATGCATAACAACTGATTCTTCCTAGAATAAAAAAGTTCAATAAGCATCCATCATATGATATTGTCTAGCTTTGGTTTGGTTTGATTGATTTAGAGAACAAGAGGAGGAGCAACTGGATAACTTCAGATTCTTCCTCCAGAAGAGAAAGCCGTTGAATCTGGAACTTTTGCTCCAATGTTTGTGCCTATCAATCATCTTTTCCTATTTCTCACTGCCTAACTGTGCAATGACTGTCCATTAAGTGGAGGCCTAACAGCTTCAGAAACAAGAAGGAAACATGATTAGTACATAACCATGGTTTTACTTCTACTCCCCTCTAAGCCCTGCTCTAATAATCAGTGTTTAGGTAATGAATCAATCATAACAGGTAATGAACAAGTCAGGTCTTCAGCTGTGTTGGGAGAAAAACCACAAATGGAAGTGACGCACTGGTACATGAGGGTAACAAAAGAGGGAAAGAAGCTTCCATTACAGTGCATAAAAGCAGACTGACAGCAGGTGAACCAGTCTAGATAATTTATGTCAGATGATGGTCTGCTTGAACAGAGACATGACCTCCATCAAAGGTTGCAATTACCCATGCTAACCACGTTGCTTCTTCTCATAAACTTGTAGTAATATCAGCTGACTTTGAGTTGTTAAGGCACATCCTGGTTCATCTTATTTTTTTGGAAACAAGATTTTAAAAAAGGGAAAAACATAAGAGTGATAATGATATTCAGTCTTGATTTTTGCAGACAAGTCTCTCATCCCACAGTAAAAGAATTTAGGAAAGTGTAAGACAGAAATAAGGGCCCAAATCACCTTAGCTATAATAACCTGTATATGTTAATCAGAAGAATAAAACAAGGGCAACCACAGCTGCTACAGCTGCCATCTAAACCTCATTACTGTGCTATAATATCACCTGGAGCAACTTGTTTATTTCAGCTCTACAGCCAGGGATAACACTGGGGAACTAATCAAGGACTTCTAAACCTAACTGCCTATCTCTGTGGCTACGGTAATATCTATAAATATGATAGTACTCAACCACTACCTCTGTGAATTTAGGATATCATCTATTATATCCTGACCAATAATAGTTCACACAGGATTATGGGGAGTTATTGCCAGTGCATTGCTCTCTGGTCTAGTTTATCCAGAATTACTATAACAAAGTAAGCAGAATTTAGGGGATCTGGATTCTCACTGTTTTGTATTCCTAGTGCATTTTTTATTCAAGGAATTCAAAGTGTACACTGCTTAACTAATTCAACCTTACAATGCCCCTGAGGTGCAGGCAAAAAAGTTTAGGTAAATTTTACAGGTGTAGAAACAAAATCTAATATTTTTACCAAAGAAGTTAGTTACAGTCTTTTGCAAGTAAAATCTGACTCAGAGGAGGATAGGAGATGAAACCTAAAAATGCATTTCAGCACTCATTGACTTTGGGAGAGTCTGGACAATTTATACCAGCTGTGTATATAACCTTCCAAATCCCTGGAACAACCTCTTCCTAACAAGCAAAAAAGTGGAAAGTCTAGCAAGTTATTTTCTATGCCTGCATTAGGGGAAAGTGTTGGCAGAATCAGTTTGTTCCTGTAGATTCGTTCTTTGGAGCAAAATGGTCAGAGAAGTTGTTAAGTTCTCATTTTTTCCCTTGCCAAAAGCAAAGGCATCACGGCACACCTGAGTTTCCTGAGAATGACTAAATTTGTCTTTTTTATTGTGCAGCTGAGATATGGTGTGACGTATTTTACTGCAGAAGCAACTGAGGTACCAGCATTTTTTCCTTTATTCTCCTCCAAATAGCTGATCTATGGTACAAACATCCATGTCACAGGAATGAAAGAAACACGTGCTATTGCTTTACCCTTTGAATGTATTGTGCCTGCATAGGTTAAAGGAGACAAACGAAAAAGACAAACAGGAAGGTGGTTTACCTAATGAAAGATCCCAATAAATATATTAGGCAAAAATATCTTTTGAATGGATCCCATCTGGTTCTCTAAGACAATATTGTAACCTGCAGTGAGGAGGGGCTCTGTCAATTGGAAAGATAATATCAAATAGAGCAAAACAGTAAGGCCTTTTTCCTTCAGTAATAAAAAGAAAAAACAAGTTTCACCTTTTCTTTCACAAGTTTCACCCAAGTTTCACCTTTGGGTATTTCAGCATGTGTTCTTTTTGGGGATTCTTTGCAACATGTCATTGTGCACAACAGCAAATTGAGGGGCTGTCATTTTCGTCACAAACATATCATTTTACTGGAGGAAAATAGGGAACCTGGATGTAGCACTGTGCAGTAGTTTTTTCGTGTATTAGTGTCTAATCTCACAAACCCTTAGTGGCTCACAAAACTTTAAAGATGACAGTTCAGGAAAATGATTCCTGCCTGGTACAGTATACTGAGAGAAAATCTGAAAGAACATTTGGGTTTACAAGCCAGGGATATCTACTATGGCTCTCTTTGAAAATGAGCAGGTATCTTGCTATGTTTTAATTTTATTATCCTGTTTTTGGTAATCCCTGTCCTATTTCAGCCTGAGCAGGTAGACCAGGAGAGGTGGCAGAAAGCTGAAAACAATATAGTACTGTCAAGCTGTCATCAGATGACCTTCAATGTACCTTCCTGCTTTTCAATATATGGTGCTATACTGCAATAAAAAGCCCTGCTCCTGCCTTCTCTTTGTCCAGTGGGTTCCATCCTCTCTTTTAAGTGAGGAGCCTGGGCAGACTGATTTATCCATCTCCACATTACATTCCATTTTTCCCAGACCTGGATACAATTTGGACTTTAACACAGCATAAGCAGCTAGTGGCTCGTGCAGGGTTAAATCCTCTCCAAACCCATAGGTAACATGTGACTAGACAAATATCTCATGTTTGTTGAAGTGAAACATTATTCTGCAGCTTCTCAAAGTCATGGGTGATTTTCTACACTGTCAATCTAAGCTGGGCTTTAATATGATAAAGAGCTCTGAAACTGCACTCCTATCACAGGTTGAACACACTATCAAAATCATTTTGATCCAGTTCTCCTCTCTCATAAACAGCTGGCATTTGGCATGGCTGAGTGGATGGAGACATTTCTGAAATTACTTTAATGACCTCATAGTACATCTGCAATAGATGAAACTTAGCAGTTAATCGTGATTGAAGCTGGCACCTGAAACAAAATTCTCACCTCAGCTTTGTGTTACAGTTGCAGCAATATCTTCTAGAGATACAATTTGGAAGCATTTCTGCTCTAATCTCAAAGGAACAGTAGCACCATAAAATAATTTCTTAGGAATAAATGGATTTACAAATAGTCTATGCTGTAGGTGGGTAATTCAGGTTCACTGTTCCTGTTAGTGTTCTTCTGAGAAGCTCAACTTTGAACTCTACAGGTGCCCTTTCTCCAAGTATTTTTCTTGCATTTTAATTGTATCAGAGAGATCAAATTGCACTAATTGAAGGTAACTCTCAGCAGCTGAGCCATTTCATTAGGATGGCATCATTCCAAAGGGCCAGGGACAGAGAGGGTTGGTGGTACTTTGTGCCATCTATTTTGTCTTTTGACCCTAAAGATAGTGATTTTTCTGGGTAATTTTTGTTTTCTAAGTCATTTATTTTTGTGAAAAGACTTAATAATATTCCTTCAAATCATACTATTTTTAATAATATCTATGCCAAATTAAAAGCATAGCCATGACAATATATATATCCATATTTTCAGAAATTAGATCTCATAGTTGCTTTAGCTGATATTAAACTTGTCATATTAGCAAATCTTTCATAAAATTTTCCATGTCCAGTTGTCCATCTCCGACTTAGGAAGCAATAGTCTATCCTTATTGCTATGATAACCTCTATTAATATACACTCTACATTGCCCAAACTGATGAACAGCTCATAAGTGTTCACAGCACATTCTGAACATTACAGATATAAAATCACTTTGTCTTTGTTGAAGTCTCTGTCAGTTACCATAATCATTTACTACTTTCCAAAAATTGTTCAGAAATATCCTTTGCAATGTTAAGACTTGTGATTACCATTATCTCATTTTCGATAACTCAACTTGTGAATCTGTTTTGGCTTCCTTACAGACATTTTGAAATATCAGGATCATACTCTGCCAGTAAAGAAAACTTCTCACATAAACATATTTTCAACTTATTCACTATACTGGACTCATGTTGCATGATTTGGGGAAAAGGATGTACACTGTTTTCATTGTAATTTTAACCTCTTTTCCTGTTTTGTTTTTTTTTTTTTTTTCTGGAAATGCAACAAACCCTCAAAGTAGTTTGTGACATTTTGAAAAATACCAACTATTACATGATGGCATTAAAAAACATTCCTTCAAACAGGGCAAAAAAATAGCCACAAAAAGTTTAGGGATAGAAAAACCTTCACAGTAAAAAAAGGAGTTTAAAACTTCAACCTAATTATTTGAGAAAAGGAAAAACAGTAACTTGACAAACTGTGCTTTCATTGCCAGAAAATACTGGATACCTAAAAGGCTTTTATGTTAATGGAAGAAAACATAAGACTAACTCATAGCTGGAAGCAGAAACGAGAGAAATTCACAAGGGAGAGAGGTGCATTTTTTAATAGTAAGACCAAATAACTTCCATAAGGACCAAGGCATTTCCCTCCCAATGTCTCCACATCAGACCTGTGTGCCTTGCTGGTTTGTTTGTTTGTTTTACCTTTGGTATCTACTAATTATGCTTCAATCCCATATTACTGAGCTCAGTACAGATGCCCCCAAATCAAAGCTAACAGCCTGTGATTGATCCACCCAAATGACCACATTTTCTCTTTTTTTAATTTACATTCCATGAGCAGATGACAATTTGACTAGAATGTTTTTCTTTTAGGGAATTTAGGCTACACAAGAGCATCATAAATACAGTGAAGTGCCTAAACCTGGAAAAAGCTGCACAAACAAAGTCTGGCAGAAGTGGAGTCAGACCAGTGGAGCGAGATAAGCAGGAAGGATGGCTTTGCCATCCAGAACTACAAACTGGGAAAACTTTAACTGGCATTGCTGAGATCAAAGAATTAGTAAGTGTCTGGCAGCCTTTGGTTCTCATGGCAGATGATGGCAGAACCTGATGGATGCTCTACCCAAGAGCATTTGGTCTTAGAGCTGTACTTTCTTCCTTCATAATTAGACCATATTTCTGTGGGTTTTTCTTTCAGTCATGCAGACATGTTCATTTATGAAAAGGAGATAAAACAAAGGCAATAAAAGAGTTTGCATGCCCTGTTCTGAGCATTCTGAAATAGAGCTCTGGGCGCTCTGAATCTTTGCAGAATCATCAGTAATGTGGCAGAAGGACAAAGAGGAACTACCGGTCTCTGAACTGTTGATTACGCTGGTGACAATTGCTTTTATATTTTGTTGATATAATGGTTTGCATTTGCCTCTCAGTCAGACACCCACAAAAACAATTACAATTAAGCTTAGAAGACAGATTTTTTTCCCCATTAGATGGGAATAGGTCTGGAGTCAGATATTCCTCAAGTCATGCTTTCTGGGAAGACTTGCTTTCTCCATTCCCCTTGTGGATAACATGTAAGTACTTGGCATTCAGGTGCAGGGAGAAAGGGAATAAAATTCTGGGTGTCAGGGTCAGAAAAGCAGCAGGAAGTGAGGCAAAATCTAGATCTCCCTACAAAGGACCAAACACTTCCTAGCAAAAGTAGAGAGGAAAATTATCACGTGAAAGAGGAGAACAGATTTTCTGTCTGCAGAAATAGTGAAAAATGGGCAACAACCTGCACAAGTTTCCTTTGAAAAAGCTACTTCCTAGTCAAAGCTGAAAAAAATGATAAAATGTCTTCCAAAGGAGACCTTCAACATAATCTCATCTGCCAAAAGCTATCAATAGTTCATCTGCAAGGAAACAAAACAAAGGAACATTTCCCTCTCTAGTGTTAGCTGATGGGAGAAGTTACCAACCTGCTTTTATCAGTCACTCAATTTGCATAAGTGACAGCAGAGATCTGTGTGGTGGATGTAAGTTTCTTCACTGATAGCAGCTTGCTGTCTTTATTCAGCTTGCTTTAAAAATACATGTGCATATATATATATATATACATATACTTACATATGTGTGTGTGTGTATATATATGCATTTATATATATGTGTGTGTGTGTGTGTGTATGTGTGATGAGTAACAAGATCCAGTTAAAGAACATTACCAGCTTTCAAACCAGGCACTCATAAATAGCCTCTTTCAGTACAAAGTTTGCCTGTTCGGAAATATTCACACAGATCTGAAAGATGTGATTTCGAGTGTCTGTCAGACTTGTCCTGTGTGAGCTTGGGTAAAATGCTAAGAGAGGAGCTCAGGTGCCTAACCAGGCCTCTAGTGCCATTTGAGATGCAGGTAAGAATAGCTTTGGGTGCCTAAAATGAAGTTAGACACCTGCTTCTGTAATCTCTCCTCATTTAACTCTGTGCTTCAGCAACACATTGCTCTGACCTCAACCAACAATCTTCTCACCAGCAATTCCCAATAAGCACCATAGCACGTGAAACCATTCGGCCATGATGGTGTAATAGGGCCCTTTAGGCACGTTGACCTCTTTATGCGTATGAATTCCCTTACTTTAAATCCTTTACTCTTTTTAAATCTTTTTTTTTCCTTCAAGATGACCTATCTGTCAAATAAATTGCTGACATATATACAGGAAAAGCAGATTTTGATTTGCTGAGCATGAATTGCTCGTGAGCAAATGCCATAGTAGAGATCAGAGGTTTGCTTCCAAGATTCCCATTGCCTAATCACAATGGTTCAGGTTTGTTTAAAAGAAAGAAAAAGGTAGGGAAGGTGAGGAGGAAAAACTTCTTAATTTCAAACAGAAAAATTATCTCTAGAGCCAGATTCTTTTTCATATTCACATTATCAAGATACTCACAAAATTATAGTGGGATGGAGTTATACATTTAAATTATTTTTAAAGCAAGATTCAGTTTTCATTTATTTATCATGCCCTAGATAAAGTGTTATTCTTTTCCAGTGCTATGTCTACAATGCCCCCACCTAATTGTAGCATTTTCACAGCAGCCCTTCCTCATGGATCGCCTTGGAAGAAGATAACATAATATCTGCTCTTCAGCTCCCAACACACAGCTGCAGCCTTCCAGAGAAACCACACCAGCAGCACCAATAGACTGAGAACAGTCCAGCTAAAAATGTGATTTTTTTTTTTTAAATAATAAATGAATAGGGTCTGACAATTTATTTTTCTCATTGTAACAGCTTGTGGGAGCATCCGGGAAAAAAATAAAACAAGCAAAGGATGCTAAGTGGATAATTAAAGTTCACACTGAAAGAAGTGTATCAAGTTGCAAATGGTAAGTGAGAGAAATCTTGTGGAAGACATCCATGCTGAAAGCTTCACTGAGGGCAGCAGAGTCATCGGGAGAGCAGGAGCACTTAGCCTTCACTGAATGTCTGGGCACTTCTCAAACCCAGACAGTTCATCCTGGCTGTAGATGTGATCCCCTATGCCTCTGCTACATCTAAAGCCAGCTGGAGGTCCCTCCAATTATTCTTGTACATTGTGAGGTTTTGGTGAAAGCAATGAATTTACCAGTGTTGGAGGCTGTAACGTGACATGGAAGATTCACTTACAAGGAGCTTTGAAAGTCAAATGGTCAGAAACACATAAATCAGGAGGAAGCCCAGTCAAACCCTTGTTCTCTGTCCAGAAGTAAATTGCAGAATGC
Organism: Monarcha castaneiventris obscurior; assembly: GCA_026261815.1. Taxonomy (NCBI): domain Eukaryota; kingdom Metazoa; phylum Chordata; class Aves; order Passeriformes; family Monarchidae; genus Monarcha; species Monarcha castaneiventris. The sequence continues at coordinate 9,980,345 of JAMPIT010000467.1, forward strand.
CTGCTGGCACTGGAGTGTTCTAGAAAACACAGCTTGGTGATTATACAGCGGCACATGTCAGCTATTCAGAAGGGCTGTTTGTGAGAAAGGGTGACCCAAGGAGCAGTTTGTCCTTTCTAACCTGTCAAAAGATGCTCTCTGGTCAAGGAAAATCTCTAAAGAAGAAAAGAGGATGGAACCATGACAGGTGGCAAGCAATTGCACAGACAGACAATGTGTTTGATTTATGCCAACTTAAAAGAGCAGTGTTTGGACTCCAAGTTAAAATTATATGCTAATATGACAAATATTTTTATTGCAAAACAGCACTGTCTTCATCATTTTCATACCAGCTATTCAGATTGTCTCCCTTTTTTTTCCCCAGAAGGCTATAATTTGCTGGTACTTTCATCCTGCTGAAATTCAGTCTTGCTGTATTCAGTGTGTGTTTTCCTGCCTCTTTTAACACTGGCTTTAGCACAGATGTTTGCTGGAACTATTGACTTGAATTTAGTTTTGTTTACTTATTGTGATTACACTGGCAATTCTCACAGGTTGCAAGATATTTTCTTCAAGTATGATGAGACTTTTGTCCCAGGAGGAGACTCCTGGGAGAACATTACCATAGTCTGGAAAGACATCATCTGTTTTTAAAAAAGGAAATTATCATTTCTCTCTCCTTTCAAGGAAAGAAGGCATTGGGTTTATGCTTAAAAATGCCCTGGAACTCAAAGCAAGCAGTCTCTGCAAGTATGCCCCTAGTCCAGATGTATTAATAGCTTTGGCCCTGGTTCAGCAGAGGACTGAAGCAAGTTACACATGCAGAGAAAGTCAATGTCTCCTCCAAGCTGGTGTTGAGCATATCCCAATGTTTCCTTTTCACACAGCTGAATGGGAGCAGACTCTCTCCAAAAATAAAACTTTGCTTGTGGTGTTGCATTTCTGAAAAGCCTGAGCATTGTGTAAAGGCTGCAAGGAGAGGAGCCCGTGGATGCCATCCATTTGATTCATGGATGAAATAACAAATAGAGGGATAATTTGCAGTGGGTATTGAATGGTGGGGTTTTTTGCCAACTTTGTAAGATAACTCTCAGGTCATCTCTGAAGTTTCTGGATTCCATAATGACTCTCTTCATTGAAATACATTTGTTATTCTCAGGCCCAGCCTAATGAATTATCCAAATCTTTCTGAATGTGTTTGCTCTGCTCCTTATTATTCATATTTTTTCCCATTTATTATTTTCTGCAGTGAAAATCTAACTTTCAAATCCCTGCTGCAAATCACTGATCTAAGCCCATCATCTTTCTAGCAAATCAAGCATATATCAGAATTAATGGTCAAAATCATTTGCTGTATGTTGTACTTCATTTTTCTGTTTGTTAACTTTTGAATTTACACATATAGCAGTGGTTTGATTTTCCAGCCTGAAAAACTGCAGGTGTGCAGCAAACCTGAAGCTGACAGACAGCAAGATGTTGCCATACCTCCTCAGGAACGGCCTGAGATCAGGCATACTTCAGGAGGGTAAAAGTCTGGATCAGATTTTGGTAGCAAGGGTGTATTTTCATGCCAGTCAGAGTTTAGAGGTCAGATAACCAGTTCTGAAATATGCCTGTCAATTTGAATTGTCTTCCACAGTTTTCTCAGTCTTGGAAATATGTGAATGATTGATAATAAGATGTTTGAAAATCCTCAGCCTTTTCTCTTCCAATTTGGAAGTGAATTTAAATTGTGATCTGATTGTAAAGTACTGGAATAGAAATACAGAGATGAAAATTCAATATCTTGCTCAGTTGCACTTTTGGTGTGTGACTTTGAGTAAGTCACTTAACCTATGCTTTGCCTCACTTCTCAGCATGGATAATAAACCTGGTCTGTCAGTAAAACAGGCAAAAAGCTTAAAAGTTAAAATGAAGTAACAACAGTTAGGTAGACACTCTGCATCTGCTTGATGTCTAAGCCACTGTGGTAACAAAGTCACCAGCTGGCCAGACAGGTTTTCAGGCACACTCTCAGAGGGACAAAAGGCCAGCCAGGTAGGAAGGAAATGGGGGAACCCGAGGCATTTCTTGCCATGGACATACCTGCAGTAGATATTTGCTGGCTCAGCCACCTGCCTGCATCTGCTCTTGCAACACTCAGACAAGGCTGGAAGTGAGGAGATCCAGAAATATTCCCTGCAAGGGCCCTGGGATTCAACAAAGACACCAAAGAACAACAATCTGAACTCACAACCAAGGCAAAGCTGAATGTGCAGAGCCGGTTTTCAGGAGTACCCTAAGCTTGAAGCATCTCCAAGGACCAGGTTTTCCACATCTGTTGAGCACAATCAAGGAATCTGGAGAGTTTGTGACATTAGCTTAGCCACCAAATGGCCTCTAGCTTCCTGTCTGTCGAAGCCACAATCAGACAAGACATACAAAATATTTTCTGTGACAATAAAAAAAAGCCCTGCTCCTCATACAATGCCATTCTCATGCCACATCAAATTGCTTCTTGCTTCGAGGACTATCCTTCTGTTGTAGAGAAATTACTCAAAAAATATGAGAATGAATTGCAATTAAGGCTAAGAGAAGGATAAAACAGTCCTTGGTGTCATTTCACAATCTTCATTCTGGTAAAATTCAGCTGTCACTTTTAGTCACTGCCTTTCCCACAAGTCTGTGTTAAATATTAATGCTCAGGTACAGTCTACCTGATTTTTGTCTGAAATACAAGGGCTTGCAGCAAGGAGACCTCAGAAAATGGTAGTAAATGAGCTATAAATAGAGGTCACAGAAAAATTCACAAAAAAAATATGTCAGGCATTCTCTAGAATAAAACAGAATGTTCTCTTTTTTCATCCTTTCATTTGAAGTTAGTTCTGCTTTGCACTGGGGAAGTGGGGGTTGAAACTAACTGACCTACAAAAGTCCTTTCCAAACAAGTTGTTCTACAATTTCATGATTTGTAACTTTGCTATTAATTTTTCAAATTAAAACAGCCAGTGTGAGTGAAAAGAACTACCAAGTTATTTCACTAACTCATGCTGTAGCTGCCTAATACTATACTTTGTCAAACATAACAATATACAAGTACAGTTCATGAAAGTTATTCCATGTTCCTGCTTGCACTATGTGTGATATAGAGGTAACATCACATGAAATCTGTAATGAGATTTGTCTCCATTATTCTCCAGGGTAGTCACCAGGTTTTTTGAGTTATTTCTCTCCCAGTATATCTTTTTGATCCTGCAATTTATTTCAATCTTGTATCATTATTTTGTTTTGTGAATGTCTCATCAAAGAACCTCTCTGTGTGTTGTCCTTTTGTCCACATAAAATGCCTGAATTATAGTTATCTATTTGCGCTCATTTTGCTCTTTACTCCTGCTCTAAATCTTCTCTACTATATTTTACTCTATCCCACTTGTTTACAAGAAGTTAATAACTTATATTAAACAACAAGGATTCTCCCTCCAGCAAAATTAAGTTACTTGATATGACATTTTCCAAAACAGAAAGAATGGCTAAGTGACAAAACATCACTGAAAAAGAAAGGGGAGTCAATATCTGCCTCTTAGTTGTGCTTCTAAAAATCTGCCCTCAGGGAGTTGAGAGCATTGCAAGGTCAGGTCTGATTGCATGTGTAGACTGTGCTGAGCATAAGGTCTACATAATGCATATTCATAATTTTATTTCTCAAATTCTAAGCATACAAGTCCTCAACTAAAATTGGCAGGCTTTCTGCCTCCAACATGCAAAGAAGATATATTTTTTTCTTTACAAGTGTTGGCGCTGTCATTTACTAATGTAAGACTGTGTGTGACACTTTGTCAGTCATCCTCTTTTACTTGAGGTGCTGGGAGAAAAATAGCTTGATGATGAAAAAGTGGTGCCTAAACTCTCTGTGACCCGCAGGTTCATTATATTGGTGTTAAAAAGTCTATAAAATGGATGTGGAATTATTAGCTCCTCTTGAGAAATGTGGCCTCTGCACATTTGTAGTAAACCTAACAAAATACTAAAGCTTCACCCACACTGGAGCCTCAGAGGACTTCTGCAATCCTGCTGTTTAATAACAGTATTGCTATTGAACATCACTGCAGTCAGTGGGTAGAGAAGAGAAGGCAAAACATGGTCCTGGAGACAGCATGGAAGAGAAGAGGAAGCTGGAAAGCAAATGCCACAAAAACTGATCACAGCCTTTCACCTGCCCCTGCGCTTTAATTTCCCTACCAGTGTCACCTTTGCATGATATTGTGGTCCTGTAAATCTGGCTGGCCAAAGAGCAATTAACTCCACTTGGCTCTAATTGAAATACAAGGGCTGGGAGGGTAAAGGGAACCTGACAACCAAGATGCCACCACCATACCATCTGATTCAAACCCCTATGATCATTAACCTCCACTCCATCCCCCAAATCATCACAGACAGCACAGCACTTCAGGCTTCCAGGTCCCCCAGAAGCACTATTAACACTGTAAACATCAGTACACTGATGCCATCAGACTGACAGCACTTTCCCAGCAGAAAAGGAAACCTAATGTATGTTGACACATGACGGGCACAGGAGCAGTGGCGCAGCCCTTTGAGGATTGCACATGCCATTTTCTCCCTTTCAGAGCTGTTGAAACCATGGACTGCCCTTGCCCAAAATGGACAAGTCTAAGCCAGATGCTGTCAGTTCCTTTTATTATTGATAATGCTTGAGAGGGCTGAGCTTTGTTTGATCTTTTTTTCAGTCTTCTTGTGCAAATGGAAATGGCACTTTTTTTTCTAGCTGTTTTCTCCACTCCACACTGCGCAGTGATGGTCTGAATGTGCAAGAGGTACCAGTCCCTGCAAGAAATACCAGGAACACAGACGTGTAGGTAAGACTTTGTAGAATTTCTGGGTGGCTTTTTTTCTTTCTACTTAAGACAACCAGCAAGTCCCAGAGCAAAATAAAATTCTGTGTGGGCATCCTCAGATCAAACATGAAATATTCATGCTAATGTAGCAACCTGCTGCTGGGTTTTGGAGGGTTAGTTTATTTATTTATTAACTTATTGGTTCTGCTTTTTTTAAATAGAGTTAATTAGGTCTACCAAAGACAAAAGTTAACTTGTTTACCTGTTGAAGGCTTACCCTCTATTCTACAAGCATTTTCATCATGTTCCTATTACTCTTCTTTAGAATTCAAGCTGTTCTCCTGAGATGGTTAAAGCAAGTTAGCCTGACAGGCAGTAAAATGTTTGCAGATACCTTAGCAGTCATGTCCTGCAATAGTTGTCACCAAAAGCAATTTTAGAGGCAAGTGGATGCCTAAAAACAAACTTTTTCAATATGTTTCTTTTTACAGGAGTTGAAATGATCACAGTTGGAAACTATATAATGCCTGAACTGCAGCTCAAGTCTAAAGTTGAGCCAAAGTGAAAGCCTGAGTGCCAAACTGTTATTAAATACTAGAATGACATGGAAAAAACTTCAAAAATTTCTCATGGCAAATACTGTACTTCCCATTATATCAGATTACTACTATCTTTTTCCTTTGCTAAAAACACCAAGATGAAAACTATCAGAGATGAAGAACCAAATATAACTTCTTTCCATTGATCAAATTTGCTGTTGCTGTTATCATTTACCATCAAAACAAAGAAAGCACAAGACACATTTGGGAAGCATGATTAATTTCTGTTGGTAGTTCTCTGTCTAGTCCTTAGGCAACTCTAGTTTAGCTTTTAAGACAGTCAATTGTGATTTCACAGGTTCCACATAAGGCACATACATATCCATCCATCATCAGAGGAGCCTTTGAGGAACCAACCTGTTTAGTTTTTCTTAAAACCTAAACTGTTTGGACGATTTGGTAAAGCACTGAACATCTTTAAACAGTGATTTCACCGTATGGTTCCTCTGTCAAATTAGAGCTGATTTTCAGCCCTGGCATGTCTCATGTACATGGATCACAAGTGCTTTAGAACAGTGACTGTCATTCAGTGTGTGCTCAGAGTCCCAGGCAGCAGATCCGTGTCTGAGTGGTGGGACACTATGAAAGTACTAAGAGTAGCAGAGTCCTGATAACAGCTGCAATTTCTGACAGCTGCAGGAGAGAGGCAGGATGCAATTTCTGAAATCTACAGGACAGATGAGGATGAAGACCAGTCTTTTATGTCTTACTCCTACAGGATCAGAAAACTCCTTGGTAGGGCAACTCCTTGGGTAACCTTGTTTGGGTAGCTTTCATAATAGAGGAAATTAAAAAGGAGAGATAAATGTGGGTTTGGTAGCTGTGTCATAAAAATGCAATAAAAATTAGATTTGTGCTTGCTGGTACTGTCCTGTGGAAATTGACAGCCAGGTTCTCAGGTCTGGTCATGCTTCTCTCACATCACTTTACACAAGCATTGACATTTCTGTCTGCCTCAGCTGTTTGGACACTCAGCAAGAAGCATCAGGGCTGAATGATTGGAGCTCCCCTTTCCCAGGAAGGTCCTTCACCAGGACCCCTCCTGGTGAAGGGCACAAAAACACATGTAATGGACCTTTTTGCTCTCCCATCTAGAGGGAGAGCCAACCCTGAATCAGACAGTGTTTATTACTACCAGTAATAACTGCATCAAATTGTTTGGTTTGTGGTTGGTTTTTTTTAATTGAGTAGAATCTGAGGAGAAGTGGCTTCAGACTTAAGACATTGTGTCTGACAGCCAGTTCATAAAGCAGATCTCCAAGATGGGCATAAGTATCATCTGTGGAGAAGCTGACAATGGAAGCACCCCGGATGTGTCTTCAGTATGAACTTCTATAAAAAGCAAGTCTGTCCAGAAACAAAGTGTCAGCTCAGCAAAGTCCTTCACATTTTTAGCTCCCTTGCAAAGAAATAACAGGAAGGAAGTGACAAGTTGCAGGTACAGAAAACCTACCTGGAGTTGGCAAAAGGACTTTATAGGACTGGAGCCAAAATCCTTGGATATTAACACCCTGCTGATTTAATGTTCAGTCAATTGCTCTAATAAGCAGTGACCTTCAAATGGTCGCTTCGTTTCTCTCCATAGGCAAACTGTGTAGCTCCCTGCCTCCCTTGCCTCTCTGTAAAGTGTTGTAACACCTTAGGTTGGAAAAAATGTTTGGGATTGGGACTCTTGGAATTATTTTGACCTTGCATAAGCCTGGTTGCTTCAGAAGGAGCTGAGTTCCTAAGGCTGCTCATAATTTGCAAGGCCACCCTTATTTAAAGCTCCTCTGACCTCAGTTATAGGAGAAATTCTATTGCAAATTAGATGATTGTGTGCACTCTTTCTGTATTACTCAACCTTATAGTCAGCCTAAGAACACAAGCCTGGAAGGAAGGACTCAAGTGATTTTAAAAAATCTCCTCAGTGGGGAGAACAGACTCAGCTTCTCTTTTGTCACATAACATCTTACAATTTTTCACAAATGACTAAGCTCAAGTCCTTAAAAGTGCAAAGTGCCTTACTGTGCCATACACAAAATGCCTACATACTTTGGGGCAGCTGGGTTTAAGTCCCTCAAGCTGTTCCTCACCTATAATATAAGTTAATAACATCTTCCCACTTCAGCAGACTGTGCCAGAAGCAGTTCATTACTGCCCTCAGGTGTGAAACCAGCTGCAGGCACAAAGCCACTGCCATAAAAGAGTGCAGCTGGAGCAACAACACAGTGTTAGAGAATGTCAGCCTGTGGGGGCTGTTAGGTGGGCTGGAAGATTGGCAGCATGGGAGGGCAGGAGCAGTTGAGGAAAGCTGTGAGGTTTCCTTCGGTTTCTGTGAATACCAGGTTTCTAGGTCAGAATTCAGAGCAGGGTCTATAAAAAGAGAAAAGGAGCAAGAAGTATTAGGGGTTGGAGTGGAGGGAGTGCTCATGCTAAGCACGTAGTTCTGGGGTTGAGTTTAAAAGGTAAATGGTTCTGCTGTCTCTCCACTGATTTTTTTTTTTCCTGGCCACAGAATGCCAGGTTGCATTATGCCTTAGCCACAAACAAGTGTCCTAGATACAGATGAAGCTCTTTGACAGATAATTTGAGTTGCAAAACTGTTTTCCTCTTAGTTTGTGCAGGGAAACGATTTCCTGGCCCTTCATAGAAATAACTCTGCCTGCCTTGATTTTTCCTGTAGTCATCTCAGAAGGGCTTGTTTTCTCTTGTTTATAAAAAATACAAGCAATAGTTAAGGTTCTTTTAAAGAGCCTCTGTGGGAATTTGAAGCACTCACAGACAGAATGGAACATCGCTCAGCTTTCGAGCTGCTGCAAGTAACTTTACATTCCCTCTGTACATACATTATGCTCCTGGACTGAGCTAGTGGTCACTGTGTAACTTGGAGTTAAAAAAAAAGTGAAAGAATATCATTAAGTTAGTAGACACAGAACTATTCAGCAACAAAAGGAATTCTTCCTGCCTCTGAAGAATAAGACACTTGTATCTCCTGGCTATCAGCAATCCCTGAAGCAAGTTACATCCTTCCTTGGCCAACTATTGCTATGGCTGCTTTGTCTCAGTTACAGATGAATGAAATGTTATCTGAAAGGCTCTGCTTCACTCTTATCCTTCAGAAAGAAGTGAAATTACATGAGAGCAACTAGAATGCTGTCACTTGAGGTTTACAACTTCAGCATGGTAGGAACTGAAGTACAGAATGCAACTCTTTTGAGGGGAAAAAAAACTTTTATTTTTTTTACAGTAAAATTACATGTTAATCATTAAGTTCTTCCCTCAAAAAGCAAGCTTGGTGTTTTGCCAGCTAATCAGTGGTGTTCACTGGGAATGTTCTAGCAAATGCTTTTGCTGCAGCACAGCACCTGTTTAAAATCATCATTTTCATGGAAATCTAGCAATCTAAAAACCATTTCCATGGTGGAGATGTTTCTTTTGGTCCAGTATGAGAACTCTGGATGAAAACTTGGGTACTAAACCCAGAATAAGCAGGAGACTGCAGTCTTTCACCTTCCTTCCCCCAAGCTGAAGATGGTAGAGCAGTGTTGTGGCTCTTCAAGCTCAGGGAGTGAAACCTGAGACTCCCATGTCTAATGGGAGGGGCTTTTTATTCATATGCTCTCTGGATTTTATTCAAACTCTTTATTCCTTACCTCTTCTGTCAAAACGACTGTTAAGCACTTTCTTAGAAAGTTTTTCCTCTAACATGCAACAGAAGGAACACAAAGTGATAAGCTTTCATGTGAAGTGTTTTTGCCCAGCATGTTCCTATAAAAAGCAGTATATCTGCAACTGTGCCATTTCTTATGGCAATCTCGTCTGGAGGTAAATCTGTGACCTCCCATGCCCATTTCACTATCTATGAGATTTGTCTCATGAAAAATTTTTGAAGGTGTCTCATACCTGCTGTAGCGTGGTTTTTGGAAAATGCCCCTCTTGTATGCATATCTGCTCCATTTGTTGGCAAGGCCACTTCTCTTCAAGCCTTACACCCATCCATGAAGTACTTCCATGCCTCAAACAAATAAGCATATTTTTGTGCTCTTCATTCATGTTGAACCACTGGACTTTCTCTCCTGTGAAAAAGGAAGAGTCACCATGCCCTACTTACCCTTACTGCACCATAAAGTGAGCCTGCAGCTGCAGATCGTATACATTTCACTGTTAACTGTTTCAAGAACCCACTAAAAAATGATTATGGACTTTGAACAGAGAGTCCTTCCTGGCTGCATGAACCAAAAAACCACAACCATCTGTATTTAATTTTCCCTCTGCCGTATATCCAGCCCTTCCATTTACAGAGAGATATTGATATCAATTCATGCACTTCCAAGAAATTATGATTTTTCAGTGAGCTGGACGGGTCCTTTAATCCCCCTGTTTAGGTAATCTACTAATAAGCAGTAGATTTGTATTGCTGTCACCAGTAACAGTGGGTCAGTTACTGTGTGCCTGAATTGGCATTTCATCCAAAGGAATTTCTGTTTGGGGAAAAGAAAGGTTTTGAAGGGGTGATGCTTTTTTTTTTTTTTGATGGCATCACATGTCCTGTGTGTGTAAGAAAGATGGAATAAAACCTGGGCCCCAGGGCGAGAGTCTGTTCAACTCTGATAATATGTCTGCTGACCTTTAGTGCAACAGGGAGTTAAGTTGCTCATAGTCTACAGCAGCAGCAAAAGATGGATCCCTGGCTGCTCTCCAGCCCAGGCTGTCCAGGGGGCCATGAACAGCAGCTGCTTCTTCCAGCTAAGTGAGGTGCAAGTCTCAGGATGGAAGACAGTTTACAAATCCCTGCCATAGACCCCACCCCACAGCAGCACCTCATGATGTCTCTGCAGTCCATTCACAGATACATCTTGTGGATGAGAGAAGGGAGAAATAATTTCTCATGGGCAATAAAGATTGTTTTTATTGGAATGTTCTAGTTGTTGCACTGTATATAATTAAAACTTAAGGAGTCTCTCAGAAAAAAAATGTTCTTCAGGATCTCACATTGCATAATGCTGAGAAATTACAAGTCTAATGTGGGATGCAGAAGACTTCTGTGAGGTTTTATAGCACCTGAGCCATTTCTCATCAACATAAGATTTATATCACAGGGAAGGTAAAGATCAATTACTATTAATTCATTCAGGAAATAAAAATTATAAATGCAGTTAATTTATTATATCCATGGATAAAATCAGAGACCCACTGACAGTGCGGAGAATTTTGTCATTGAGTTGAAAAGGAGTGGAATGCCAAGCATTTTAAATATACATACAAGCTCGTTTAGGCAAATAAAGCAATTATTTGTCATTCATATTCAGAGAATAAACTTGCCAGTTAGCTCTCCGAAATTTTTGTTGCTATTACACTTTTGCATAATTTATTGCCAATTTTGTTTACATGTGCTGTGTTTGAAAATGAAGCAGCATGAGAGCGAAGAACATTATAGTTTGCCTGTTAAATAAAAGAACAGAGTGTGAGGAGGCTTTTTTATTTCTGCTGTATTAAAGTGATAAGTTAAATACAGGGACTGAAGTGCCTTTCCAGACTTACATAATAAATATAATATTCATCAAACCTACAAGCTAAATATTGATCATTAAACTCCCACATTAAAGACCAGTCTGTGCTCACTTACTCCATAGGAAGGAGTCTGGGGGTGGAAGGAGTAGTTTCTGAAAAGTTTGTGCGCTTTCTCTCTTGCAATTGCTTTCTTGTGCTGATAGAGCAAAATACCAGGACAGAAATTCCCCTCAGATACTTTCTTCTAAAGAGCTGCTAGGTTACAACACATTCCCAAGGAGGTGGAGTAATACATGGATATGTCCTTGCTGTGAAAGCTTCAGGTGTGCTTGGGGCCAGCATAGAGGGTGGTTGTTGAACAGGACACTGGAGGAGCCCTGGGCACTCCCAGTGCTTTCCATCCCAGCCTAGCTCCATGTAGGGGTCCATCCCAGCACATCCCCAGGTCTTCATCTGTGGTGTCATCAGCACAGCTCTGGCAGCATCACCAAGTGAACAGCTTTGTGGAAGCAGAGATTCCCCCTCTGTGGGTTTGCAGCATGAACGGTTCTGTCAGCTCAGCCAGAGGTCTCAATGAGACACCCCAACAGGGGACTGCACTTTTGGCTCCAGAGCGTCCCGTTCCCCCCACCCCCCAAAAAAGGGAAAACTTTTCCATTAAAAACTGTTTCCATGTCTTTCTGTAGGTACTGTACACAAATAACACACAAGAGCACTGAGCTTTTCAGCTCTGCAGACGCGAAAATGCTCAGAGCAGCGCGTTACCTTTTTCTGTGAACGGAGCATGGAAGATCAGTGCCTCTGTCATGTGGTGATCACACACAAACCTGCACACCACAGGAGGCACGGATGGGGATATGGCCGGAGAATTCAGGGAAAACTTTATCTTTCATTGAGGTCAACAAAGGCTTCTTACAGGCAATGGAAATCAACTTGCAAGGAAACAAGTCCCTTGAAACAAAATTTCCCCTTCGGCAACTACAGCCTAGCACACAGTGCCTTTTGCATAGATGGGCTAAGGAAACAGGCACAGGGAAGGGAGATGGGAGGTCCTGGCAGAAGCACTGGTGGCCAAAACACACAATTTTCCCCATCTGTTGTCCCATCAGTGAGTTGAAGGCCATACTTGTGTCAGAAGTGTGCTGTTCTGTTTAATTAGGTAATGTCAGGACAGTGCTTTGCTCCTATAAACACCATATAAATGCTAAGTGCCTAATTCTCACACCCTGCACTGCAGTGGGAAGCAAAAGGGTATCCCTTTGATCTCCTGTGCAGGCATCCAGACCAAACTGCTGTTCTGACATCCCTGGATGAGTATTCAGGCCCAGTTACTCAATCCTTGGAACGCAACCCATTTCTCCCCGTGCCCATCTGTCTGCATGGCCTCATGCCCTCCTGAAAGCATCCTGCGCTCATGTTAGGAGCTGACCAGTGCCAAGAGGAGAGGGAGGTGAGTGTGCACAGCCAGCAGTGCTTTTCCTTTGAGATCAATTGTCCGGTGACAAATCCATGATGTGTTGGCTGTGGTGGGCAGTCTTTCCATAACACCTGAGTGGCAGTTTCCAGCAGAAATATGCTCCCATGGTCATGTCTTCTCTAAGAATTAGGAGCAGTAATGACTTGCAAAGCCTCATTTGTATTAGTCACAAATTCTGCACCATTAGGGCCCAGTTTGCAATTTAGCTGGTCTCATTTCTACTTGAGCAAAGAGCCAGGACAGCCTTTTTAATTGTGTTACTGTGATAATGCTGCCTAAATAGGACAGATTTGGATATCATCTGAACCATCTCAGAGCTCTTTTGACTGAATGGACTTCAAGGATTGTCAGACAAAAAGTAAATACACCAAGTTTCAGATTTATAGTGTAATGTTGTTTCAGCACAAGAAAATAATCCACAGAGTCACAGCGTGGATTTCTGTCTTCCTCCATCGGCCAGATGACATTGTGGTCTTGAGCCTACTGCTACCCTTCAGCAATCTGTGCCTCAAGCAGCAAATACAGTCCCTGGATCAGTGCCCGGAGATGAGGCAGCCAGGGACCATAATCATAGCAAAGTTAAAGAAAACTGTAGATTAAATAAACCCAGACATGGAACCAAATAGTTGTTTTCTCTGCAGTCCTTAATCCGGGGCTGACTCCAGTGAGCAGGGGTGACAGTGTGCACCAGCTGGATGTTTCTGGCCTAGCCGTTGTATGTTTTCATGTTCCTCCTTCCCCTGGCTCCAGACAAGCACAGAAGAAAGATGCCCAGAAGCTGGGAAAGGAGATGGCCAGTCAGGTGTGATCCAAGCTGGGTGAAGGAAGCACTGGGGATCAGCAAAAATCAATGCAGATGCTTTGCAGGATTTATTTCCCTGATCAAAATACTGGAGAGTTCAAACTGGGAATATATTAATAGTTTGACTATTGCTAACAAGAATAACTAGCACCAGAAAAACATGGCCATCAGCAACCAGCCACTGCCAGCTCAGATAATTCCCTCATGCCACTTCTGATCTTCAGCAATTGTTTTATGAGTTTGGAGAACTGGGGATGGTGTGAATCATGCAAGTATAATTTTTTTTTTTCAGTCTAGTGTTTTTGCCAAGAAAAGCCGGACAAACTAAAGCGAAATATTTTAACAAGTAGTAGGAAACAAACAAGACAACTGCGATTTTAGGAACAGCTTCCAGCCATCCAAGAGATCTGTGTGGCTCCCACAGCCGGCGTGCTGGGCCCCACCAGCTGTGTCAGTGAGGAAAGGGAACTCTGCAAGGATCCCGAGCATCGCTGGGTCCTTGTGAACTGGCTCTGTTCTCCTGCTACTGGGCCTAAACAAGGTGAAATGAGGCCTAATAACCTTTCTAGAACCATAAATCTGTTCTATTCTAATTTTCTATTGAGAATAGCAATAAAGCAATAAAATGTAGTCCAGTGGTTTAAAATAGATAAACCACATCTCACTGGTGCAAAATCATTATAGCGCCTGGCCATAAATTCTTGCACCAGTCTAAGCTATTTAATGAACTTGAGTACTTAAATTTAATATTGGCTCAGCTTAATCTCAGGTGATATTAATCACTAATTAATACTTTTTTGGGGGGTTGTTCATGCAGAAAGTATAACAGCTCTAATTGCCACTTGTTTGATAATGTGCCTTTATCTCTATTTTAATGGGGCTACTCAGTTTATTTAGATGCAAACATCTAAGGATTTTTACATCCCCAAGAGCAATTGCTCTCTTAAATACTTTCAGTGATACAGTTACTTTAAGGCAATAAGCAGTGCAAGAGGAGCTAGCGTGAAATTACATTATATCTCCAGAGCTTTGTAGTTATATAAGAACTCTTGGCTTATTCTGTTAATTAGGGGAATATGTTTACTGTGGGTTTTTGAAGTTATTAATTATTTTCATTAGTTTAAAATTCTTTAACTGTCATCTCTGTATACTATTTCTATTAGTAATTCAATCCAGGTGTGTACGGTATTTTATGCATTCCTATCTTAACCAAAGGATGAGCAAAATATAAAAGGAAAGAGATTCAGTTAGTCAGATGTCATCCCAAGTTCCCACACTGCAAGTATATATACATTTATATATGTATGTGTGTATGTATGCATATACTAGCCACACCCAAGAAGCATGTGAACAAATTAGCATTTTATGCCACGGATTTGCTACACTAAACCTAGTGATTTTCCAGTAGGCTTATTTTTGAAATACTAATATTTCTAGCCCACGTTAATTTATAAGTGTCCCTTTAATGTAGAACATAGTACTAATTAAAAATTTCCAAATATCAAAGGGAAAACCCCTCTCCTTTTACTTTCTGGAACTGGATAGAGTATAGCATAATGCACACTTAAGTAAAGTTTATTCTTGCATTTAAAGGACTAGAAGATGGATTTCTCTCTTACTTTCCATGATTTCCGTTTCCATGATATCTGACAAAAGCTTAACTGTTGAATCTTCTAAGATGCTTGTAAAATGAATTATATATATATGTGATTAATGTGTAAGACCTTCAGTATTTAGTTGTTTACTCCTCCCTTTCTCTGTGTGAGCAGGTCAGGTGCAAAAATACTTTGTTTCAGAAAAGGTGTCTGAAAATTAATTTATTAACATTCATTAGGCACTTGTAATGAAATGTAGCAGTGGAGTACAAGGAACTGTTATTTTCCTTCTTTACATTCATCAGACTAAATTGGATTAATCAGATTGGAAAGGGTAATAAAATATTAGAGCTTGTTCTTATCTCTCAGCTTCCTCCCATTGGTTATAAAGGAGTGCACTGGATGCTACCTGCTGCTGTGATGCAGCAACATTTGAGGCACTCAAAATGAGGCTACCTGCTTATTTTGAGGCAGCAAATGGTAACAGAAAGATCTTATTTTCTCACTAAGCTCCACTGCTAGCCAGCAAAATAGAGGGAACTGTAAACCAGAGGCACTTCCATTTTTCTTCATTTTTCTTTTTTTCCTGTGAAATCAATGGCTGTGGAATTTTTCCCCCTCAGCCACAAATCTGACAAGTAAAACCTCCATGCCCCCCTGCCTTGCCCTTTGCTGTGCACAAGGGTAGGCAGCACCATTTACCCTGCTGAGGCGTGGCTGCTGGCAGCACCGGGCTGACACTGCTGTGACCCGCCAGAGTTCCTCTCTCCTCTCGAGGGGTGGCATCACCTTGACTAATATGCTGTGAAACTGGGCTTCGGTCCTGCTGCTCACCTCTGCCTTCGGGTGCAAAGGAGGATGACACTGCCTCCAGAAATGAGCTGGATCTTTCAGGACACTGGAAGAGAGCTGAGTGTCACATGAGATCTGAATTAGATTTTTTATTTGACCTGTCCCTGCTCAAAAGAGCCCCCTCGCAGCAGTGAGAGCTTTCTCTCTATGTTGACATTTGTTCCTGTATGGCTGTCTTTCTACAAACCCCGTTTTAATCACCTGTCTAACATGATGTCCAGTCAGCTTTTCAGTTTTGTAAAGAGGATTTTCCATAGATCTTATGTCATTCACATGTGGTGAAACACTTGAGATGGGGTTAAATCATAGTTTTCTTCATTTCTGTCAAAGCTGAGCACAGAAGGGTAGTGTACTTTTCTGGCTGTTTTCAGCAAGGCCTTTATGGGAGGACAGAGGCATATGAGGGCACACAGAGCTCACTCAAAGAGTTAAATGTACCTCTAGGATCCCAAAAGCTCAACAGAGATGGACAAGTGTCTTGCAGGTGGACCCACAGGACCACAGCTTATAGGGTGCCAGAGGCAGCAAACAGGTTCCATTCATCCAGAGAACAAAAAAGAGTTGCACAGCCAACTATGGCTTAGATCATGGCATATTTAGAATGAGTATTTTTTCCTTCAAGTGCCATATAAAGAAAATTTAATTTTAGTTTTTCCTCAAGGCCTCCAGCTTTGACTTCCCTAACTGCTCTCTCTCTCCATTTCACATACACAGAAAGGAAAATCAGCTAAAATACTCATTCTTGCATTCTCCCTCTATGAATATTTTCTTGAGGTGTTTTTTAATGTTGGTGTTCCTATCTCAAGTCAAATAACCCAGGAGACATCTGCCCATTCTTCAGGGCTCTCCAGATGTGTGCCACTGCCTC
Source organism: Monarcha castaneiventris obscurior (assembly GCA_026261815.1). NCBI lineage: Eukaryota > Metazoa > Chordata > Aves > Passeriformes > Monarchidae > Monarcha > Monarcha castaneiventris. Next base: position 9,996,842 of record JAMPIT010000467.1, read on the forward strand.
AATTTCTGCATCTCATGCTCTTTGTCTTTCCATCACATTCCTCTCAGAAACAGAAACTCTGTCAATCCCAAGCCTTCACAGGGAGCTGACTGCTTCCTTCCTGAGCCCCACCGTCTTTCACTGAGCCCATGGCTCTTGCACTTTGAGCAGTCCATAACTTTTGTATTTTTAAAATGATTGGTCCTCCCCTTCCCTTTTAACAGCTCACAGCAGACATGAAGCTCTGTGAGATGGTCAGCGGGAGTACTGAGCTCATGTAAGTAAAAAGAAAGGGGTAACTTCTCAAGTCTTCCTCTATCTGGGTCCAAATCCCTTGAAGATGCACAAAAGAAATATTCACTTTTAGTGTGGAGGGTTTTTCATCTTCACATACTCTTCATGCTTCCCAGGGCCCTGTTTTGTTCTATGAATCATTGAAGTCAGGTCTGTTCTTTGGTCTGTGCCTAAATTGAGATCCAAAAGTCTTGAAGCAATCATTCTGAGTAAGAGCTGTAACTTCAGTCAGCCAGGTTAAAGTGAGATGAACTGACCAGATCTTGGTTTTGGAATAGATAAATACATTTTCTACCCACAACACACCATGAATATCATTCATTTCCACATTTCCACCTTCCAAATATATTTATGAAGTCAGAAGAGAAAAATTATATTCCCACTATCCCAAAAAAAATAGAAGTCTGTGAGAATTTCATCTTTTAAGAGAAGTTTTCCTTAGAACCTTGAAATACTGAATCTTCAAGACTATTAGGAAAATGTTTTATTTCAAAGATCTTTCAGTTAAGAACTCATTTGAATTTCAAATAAAATACTGGAAATAAAGAATCTTGTTGCTTAAACATGTTGTTCATCCGGGACAAATCAGATCAACTGTAGAAGACACCAGACCTAATAGTTTGACCAACATATTCCTAAGGCCAAAAGTGTGTCACAGTCATTAAAATTCACAGTGAAAGCTGGAGAAATTCATGCCATGATTATTTTGTATTAAGCCTATACAGTCAGGATCACATAGGACCACGTTTTGAAACAAAATTCCTCAACCATATTTGAAGTTCTAACAAAGAACACAAGCTTTTTTAATCCAACAATTTACAGTAATAAAGAGTTTGAAAGGCAAATCATACTGCTGTCTCACTCCTGGTCCAAGAAACTCACAAGTTTCTAGCAGATTCATCAAGTCTCTGTTTTTAGTTGCTACCTCTTGCTGCTGAATTATAGCCAGCTGCTCAGAAACTTTCTTCTCATCCAGAGGTTAGAGAGCTTGTGTTCCAACAGCATTTTCCCCCAAAGAGCCCACATTCCCTCTGGAATGGTTTCTTGCACAGAATATAACATGCTAGGAGAGCAGAAACTCAAGAAGTTGTAAATGCCACAAATGTGAGCAATTCTCCTTTCCTACTCGGAGTCACATCCCAGTTTCAATTAGTTAGAGGTGTCCTCAGTTTCCTGGGGGCTTTTGCAACCAGAGCTCAAAATGTCATCTTCCATGGCAAATAATCATAATGTGACCATCTCACATGTTTTGAAACACCATCTACTCCTCTTCCTGATGTAAAATAAAGTCCATTACTGAGTTCCAGGCAGCCTTCCTTCAGGGAGTGAAGTCTTCAGGAAAAAATGTCAGCATGAATGTAAAAATGGAACAAAATTAATATTAATCCTTCCCAGTCTCCTATGTTTTCATGTATCTCCTCATTTCTGCGTGTGGGCTCTTTTGTATTGTTTTTTGAAACAGCGCTTTCTAATTGTAAAGAAAACAGACTTGGGGCTAAGTGTTGGATCATTGTCTCCCATGAACTTTTTCATTTGTACCTTGTGCCCTCCAGAAATTGAGCCTTGGAAGTCTCAGACATTGATCTTTTCTTTTCCTTTCTCTTGTCTGTGTAATGCATGTTGCATCCTATTATAGAGACAAAGGACACACATTTGCTTTTATCTGCACTATAGAGTCAAAACACCGCTGTTCATTGTGAGGAGCATCGTCAGCAGTGGTCTCCTGCCAATTCTCCTCCTCCAGATTCATATTCATTTGTTAGGTCTAATTAAAGACCCGTGGTACAAAGAAGCTTAGGGCTGCTTTACATCCAAGCTCCTCTGCTTTTGACTGATAGTACACCTTTTGTGTGCAACATTTTAGGTTTGTGTAGAAATGTCTTACAGTGACAGATTGCTTTTGTACTTGCTGGCTACTGTCCATTTAATTTTCATTATATGTTTCATTGTATACTTCAGAGAGAGTTTGCTAAAGGTTTGTAACTTACGGAATTTACAGTGGGATTTGGAAGCTCTGGGGATGGTTGGGAAAAGCCTGGTATCTTCCATCAAATTATCCTACAGTAGCTTTAAAGAAGCTGCAGAGCCTGAGCAGGTAATACTAATGTAAAACATAATGCAACTCCATCCTTCTTTGCAGTTCTCTTCTTCTTTTCCTCTCTACTATTGCACAAGAGTATCCCAAATCCTTGAAGGATATATATTGTGTAAGGACTTGGAAATACGCACTCAAAGGTCAACCTGGGTTCTTCCCAGGCCAAAAATATTCTGGAAATTCAGTTAAAAGCCTTTTTGCGACACTTCTGTCTTGATTACCTTGAAAACCTGATCATGGTCAAGGCAGCCTAGAAACTGGCAGTCATCTTTCAGTTTTGCATTGCCTGCAGGTGTCAGAAATAGCCCTGACCATACTGCTGGAGCGTTACAGGTTCAACTCCTGTTCCACAAAGAGGTTTGGTTCTCTTGGAACTACATAATTTAAAAATCAGTGCAGTGGGAAATGGAATACAAATCTACTGCTTAAGATTTTCCTTTTTTATTTAATCACTTATTAGGTGAGCCCCACCATGACCAGGTAGAATCTAACTCTGAGAAAAAGGAGGTTGTTTTAAGTCTTTCAAAGAAAAATAATGTGTCTTAGTAAAATCAGGGTGCAGCTATCAAGCACTGCATTCAACTCCATTTCCCCAATACCAGGAAGCCGGTAGGAAATTGTGGGAATTGGAAAGGACTGATGAAATGCTTTGGCAGGGCTGAGAGCAGGAAGAAACTGTGTTTTCAGGAAGAGAGCATGTGTTTGCATTTCAGCTGCTCCAATTTTCATCCTGGCATCTCAGTTTAACCTGCTGATGAATGTGTGAGTTTGTGTTAAGACAGTAGACTGCAAACTGAACAGCTGAAGCACAGGTGTAAATTCCCTTCTGCTGCATCTGTCACAAGAGTAGCAAACTCCAACGTGGGGTAGGGCAATAAATTCTTACACCCTGATTCCAAGAGTTTAAAGAATATTTGTTTCATGTTAAAGCTCTTGCAGGATATCCACAAAGCTGAAAAGTAGGTCCATAGGCTTTCTGCTGAATGTGTTTGCAGACCTGGAAAAATGAAGAAAAGAGGTGGGTTTTTGACTGTGTTGCACTACTGTGTTAATTGTATCAGTAAGGATAGAACTTTGCCCATTAGGCAAATCAGAGATGAGGTCTGATCACACAGCCACTGCCATTACACCCTTCTAGGGATACACCTTCCCAGGGATAGCCATTTGCCATAGCTGGCACTAGCAGCTGCCTGTCTTCCCACTGAAACACTGATGCAGTGGTGACAGCAGTGCTTGCCATGTGCTATATCAAGAGTGCACAACACCCCCATCTGTGCACCCTAAGTACTTCTCTGGAAGCTTGTGTTGGGTGCCTAAATAAAGAGCGTTATCCTGGCTTTGGAAAGCAGAGCAGGCATGAGCGCTGCCAGGAACTACTTGTGGCCACTGCTTGGTAAAGCACATGAGTGTAGTTACTTCACATCATACCTGGGGAACATGCTCATGCTGCATCTTTTTTTCCCAGCTTATTAAAGAGTTAAAAGGAAATACATTGGTTTAGGAAAAAATAGATTTATTCCCACAGCAGGTTTTGCATCTGACTAAGCCCAGTTTGGATTTCTCAGTTTGGATCAGCCCGGAAATCTCTCATTCTGAGAAGAGTGTTTCACCCAGGCAGTCTTGTCCTTATGGGCCAAGACACAAACATGAAGGATTTTAAGTTTTTAAACCTTAAATATTAAACTATGTTAGTTTTAAAGGTTTCAGACCCTCTTCTTATTTCAGCTAGGAAGACATCAGCTATTTTTTTATGGGGATTCTTCTCTGAGAGAACTGTCACCAGTGTCACTTGGTCTCTCAGAGGCCACCAGGGTCTGCTCACTGATTTTGTTGATAAGTGCTAAATACATGGTTGACTGTAAAGCAAGAATCTTAAACTAACCGAGACAATCCATTCTTGCTCGTGATAATGTCAGCTTGAATATAAAACCACTTGATTTATAAAGATTTCTGTTGTGCAGCTGAATTTAAAAAATATCACACTCAATGCCTGCTGTCCATACTGTAAATAAAGCAGAGGATAATCACTCTGATAAGAAAGCACTTTTCCTGCCCAAATGCCATAATTTTAACTAATTTATGTTTTGGTACTTCTTGTGACTTAGCTCACCAATAATAAGTTACAAGCCAGACACGTTACTCCAGAAGATTTAGAAAAATTTCATTAAGTGTTTTTAGAGGAATAAATGTCTTCACTGCGACTCTGAATTTTTGGCAGGAACCCACAGTTAAAATAAGGCTACCTCCAAGGTGCCTGTAAGGTAAGAGCACTGAGCTCTGTTGAGGATACTATTTTGTGCCCTCAGAAACCCGGGTTCAGCTCCTGATTCTGCCATAGGTTTCCCAGTAGAGCCAGATTTGAAACTAAACTCAGTTTTCCAGGAGTGTGTTCAGCATTGGAATATTGATTCTTTTTTTCTCCTTTTTTGAGCTAAGAGTTATTTAAGTATTTTATATCAAGTGGAACAGTTTCTAATTATTTAATATTCACTAAGGGAATGAGACACTATAGTCTAATAGCTGCCTTGCTCTGCTGGGAGGATGGAAGACTTCAGCACAAAATCTCTACTATGTAAACCTTTAATTATTTTAGATAAAGCAGAGCTCTTGACTAGGTGAGACTAGGCACATATCCAAGATAATTCTCTCACCTAAGTACTAAGCTTAGGAATGCATGGCCCTCACAGATACTGGCAAAGTGAGTGTCTTGCTCCATCAGCACTGGGAATTGGAAAAGACAACTTGTTGCCAGCTCATAAATGCAGTATTTGCCCAGAAGAAAATTGTTCAGCCAAGAATGGCAGAAGTGTCGTTATGGCTGGATCTAAAGTCTTGCTCTTATCTCTTTTGCAAATCCCTATATCTAAACACTGCAAATAGATATATGGAGATAAAGAAGGGAATTGGGATATGGCACCATAGCTTTGGATCTTGCTGTGTGGGAAGTCGACTTTGGAAAATTTAACGCAGGGGCAGAAATGTCCAGAATGCATCCCATCCCTTCAGCAGGCCAGTGATCTTCTTGAAGGTTTCCAATGTACTATAATCAAACTAAACATAATTTCCCAGCCTGATTTAGTATTAAATGAGGACAAGATACAAAAGTAGAGACTGCCACTGAAAGCAAGAAAATGCAACCAAAGAAATTCAATGTAGTTTAAAGCTGCTTTTGCCAATGACGTAGAAAAATCCTCCGGACTCTTTTAGCTCATGATGATGCTGATAGCAACATCTCCTTTACAGCAGTGGAAACAAATGGATGCAAAATCTGTTGGAGAGGAGAATCAGGCCCTAAAATTATGCATAGGAGGTGCATATAAAAAAGTATGAGGAGAGGAACCCTACAAATAAAATTGTCTACCCTCAAAAGACACATTTCTAAAGCAATTGGCCAATTGCTTTAAGTCCCCTTGAGAAGGAATGAATTTTGTCTGCTCAGATTTCAGGAAATAAATACAATACAAACCATATTTACTTTGACAAGTTCAAAATTACGAGCATCAGGGGCCCTGCCTCTGAGCCGTGTTTTTGCAAAACTTGACATTTTTTAACTTTCAAGCAAGCATTGATGGAGAACTAGAGTGGAAGCCATGAAATCTCAGGTGAATGTGAATGGAAAACTAGCTGGATTTCAATCTGCTCTATCAACCATCTCTTCAGCTCCTGGCAAACAAGGAGTCTGAGAAAATAAGCATTACACTAATAGTATTTTTTATTTTCATTGTGATAACTCTCAGCTTCCTCAGTCTCATCAGTGAGAAGAAAGTCCTAGGAATGTAAGACTGTCCACAAATTGATTTTTCCTGTCATTTTCACGTTCATCAAAATGAAAACAAGGCATTATTGGAGCTTGAAATATATACAGTTAAAATAAAAGAATTTCACTTAGAAATGTCATGTTGATGTTTTAGTGTGAAGCTTTTTGTTGTCTCTGAAGTCCCTTTCCATACTGCATCACGCCTGAGCTGTTTCAATAGTGCATCAATTCTGAGAAAAACAAATACCAATGGAAAGGAGATGTTTCAGCATAATAATCTTCCTCAGATGCTGTAACTTAAAACATTAGAAAAAAGAATCAAATCACAAAATATTTTCAACAGGAAATTCTAGATCTCTGTCCCCATGCTCCTAGAAGACAAAATTCAGAATTCATACCATTGTTTAGCTTTATCAATGAGATTCTGCATCTTCTTCAAGAATTTGAAATTAAAGCCTGTCTATTCATGTTGGAAAAAATTTTCCTTTTTACAGTATTCCTTCTGCCTCAGCACCTAATAAAAACTTTGCAAAGTTTTTTCTATGTGGAACAAAAGTAGCATTTATCCAGCAAAAGTCTCGGCTAACTGTAGCCATAGGATTATGGTTCCTTGCAGTTTGACAATGCAGGTCTGTACTGCCCTGAATGCCAGATAAAGAGTGTTACCCAGCCTGGCCTGGATCCTGTCTTCACAAAATTATCAGACAAGATCAGTGTAAAATCTTCGGTGCCTGTTTTCCTTCAGCTTTCCCTTTACTGCAGCACAGAGTAATTTACAATCCAGAGCTTGAACACTGATGTCAAAGGGATTAGGAATCTAAATCATTTTCTCAACCTGCTTTTCAGCATCAGCCTGTATGACCTTCAATTTTTGGCCTATGCTTGCTCCCCTTACTGTCCTGTGATGTCAGCTGGTAGCAGAGAAGACAGAGTGAAGACTTTTCCCTTTCTTCCTCCTGCCCGATCACTTGCTTTCTGTAAGTGGGAAGGGAAGAAGTCTCAGGTGTGCTACTTTCTAAAGCCCATGAGAGCAGCAAGCCCAGGGCAGAGTCCACCTCATTACTACAGTTTAGCTGCTTTTGCATTCCTCCAGTGATTCTTGTTTTCATGAATCATTCACCCTTTCCTTAGAGTAGAAGAGAGGTGTTTAAAGAAGGAAAGATTATTTCAACCTGCTGGCAGTAAACCCCTTCAGTCAAGTTAATTATAACAGTAGCACCAACCTGTGGAGCAAGTCAAACAAACATGAAAGAGAGGAACAGGCAGTTGAGATAAAAAAGAAACCAGAAGATGCACTTGTCTTCGGTTTGCCACTCATGTGCTTTGATTTGCCATTCTTCTCAGACATTTTAAGTTTTCAGGCAGGCTGTGCTCACATATACTGACAGCCCTGCTAATTCTACCAACTCAGTGATGTCTGTTTGAAACTTTGGACACCAAGGTAAACAGACCTGAGCACCTACAGCTGCTTTTAAAAATATCCAGCATCTGGATATTTATGTTAGTTTAACTGTGTAACAGATATGCACATGCAGTAGTGTTTGTTTACTTGTTAATGTAGCCATATACATAAAAATGCACACATGCACACATGTATGGTCACACACACGCACAAATATGTATATTTAATTTCTTCAGACAATGAATCTACAAATGCAAGGATGGTTCTTGCCCAGAGAACAGAGGAAAAGGTTTATTGCAGAGAGGAAAAGAAGTATTCTCATGACATTAAATAAGAAATTCTGTCATTTGTTTTTAAGAGTTCATACCATCTGCTATTTCCAAAACACAAAATGTACCAGAACAAACCAAAGTCTTGTTACTTGTGTGACAGTAGTGCCAGCTCCACAAAATAGACATTTATATCTCAGTAGCTCCCTTGGTGCCACAGCTGAGTTCAGACAACAGCCCAACTCATATGTTTTCATGTACTGAATCAAAGAAATCCTACAGGTATGTAAGAAAAGCATAATTTTAAATCAATTAGCTAAACTGACTTTCTCAGCACTAAAGCTTTCAACAGTAGAACTGTCAACATGAAAGCACCAAGCCCTAGCCACAGTCAGTGGAAGTAAGCACAGGTTCCAGGTACTGTCTTATCTTCTGGTGTCCTACCAGAAGTTGCATAAAAAATTCTGGTGCAATGGCACAAGGCTGTTATCCTGGATTCAACACATTAGACCTGTTTCCATACTGTTGAGTACATTTTAAATCCCTAAATTACATTATATTCTGCCTCCATAAAGCCACACCAATACCACAGTGAATCATGTCTCATATGGGAACAAATCTCACCTTGCCATCACAGATATATTAAAGAAAAGGGTGAGAAAGAATGACAGCGGTGGCAGAAGCAGCCCGGCAGGTACAAAGAGGAAGGACTGGAGACCCACCACATGATCCAGCCTGAGAGGGCTGTCTGACAGCTTTATCTGTCCACAAAGTAGATGACAGTTTCTGAAACAAGGGTTTCTGAAAATTTAGTCAACATAATTAATGGAATTTAGAGTTCATTTATCCATAGATAAGCCACCTATTCCATGCTTTGGCAGGCCATACCCATTCGGATTCACAATTCTCAAGCATCTGCTCTGCTCCTACCTGAAAGATTAAAGCTGTAATGAAGGTTAAATGTTTTGTACTTTCAGCAGTGATGACTTGAACCCCCAATGCTAAAATGAGAATGGGAGTGGGAGACCTCTCTACTCTTCAGTCTTCTCTATTCTAAACTGTATAATATCTCTCATTTTCACAAGCACTTGCCTAGCTTGTATTGTGAGTACAATACTTATTTACTCATAGAGCTGCAAGGAATAGGTTAGATATTCTCCTGGATAAATGCTTCTAGATGAAAAATAATTTAAACCTATCTGACAAGAGGGTAAGGAAGATTATTTGTGGTTTTGCTGGCCAGGATGCAGTGATCTCTTTTGCTGCTACTGCAGAAAAAGAAAAAATAAAGATGGCTTGTGCTGTAAATTTTATTTCATACTTGTACTAAATTCAAACTCTTCTTGCAAAAAAAAGTGCACTGAAGTAATGGAATGAGAGGTTTAATAAATACAGTGGTCTAATGGAAATAGTATAGCAATGTTTAATTAATATCTGTAATGCTTCAGAGTCAACACAATTCCTTTTTCTTCCCTTTGCTGTGAGAAGATAGGATATTTTTACCATAACTTACTCCAGACTCCTATATCAGTAAACAGCAGCAGAGAAATGTATCTGCTGAAAGAAAGCTCAGCATTATGCAAAGAGTGATAAACTTCTCAGAAGGTGTTTACAAATGCATTCAGTGAAACAGAATTTTAATGAATTGTGCCACATAATCTTGCAGTTAATGAGCTGTAAAAGCCTTTGCCAATTATAGTGACTCAAAACCAACTCTTTTGGATTCCAGATCAATAATGGGACTACTTCTGCACATTTTTATTTTTTTAAGGAAAATTAGGATCTAAGAAAAACAAAAGGTATGATTGTCATATTAAGCATCTCAGAAATGTCCCTCATTATTATAACAGAGCTATCTATATTCTTATTCGTAATATCATCCCTCAGCTGCATTAAAAGAAACAAGCCTTCTGAGATCAAATGGCACCAGTATTGTAAAATGCCAGTGGCAAAACCAGGAAAGACTAATGACATCAATAATAAGCAGGGACTTTTTCTGTGAGTTATATTAAATTCAGCTGTTGTGCATAATCTCTTAGAAAACAAAAATTATCCTGCTCTGCCTTTGCTATCCACCATAATTGCTCTGATGTTACAAAGTGGACACCTTAAAACTCTCTGAAGTCTGGTTCATCTGTTTCTGTCTTATTTTGAGTGAAGGGTCTGTAGACACTGCGTTTTTGTTCAGGTGAGGTCACTATTCCTGACTAGGAACATGACATTTTAACACATCCAAACCGTCACAGTTCCCAGGGACAATTTAATATTGTGCCCAAATAGTTCCTGTGGCTCTCTATCCAGCTAGTAAAACATTATTTAAAAAACAAAGGTTTGGTTTAATATTTTAATGTCTTCAAAATCTAAAGGAGATGAGACCAGCATTTATCAACTAAAAATGTGGCAGTTTTATTGCCTCTGATATCCAATTTATTATGTGACTTTTTCCCAGTATGATTCTACTTTTTTCTTCTCTAAAGATTTTTTTCTCTTACTCATGCCTCAGTGTGAAGGATCCATTAACAGAGGAGCCACATAAAAAGTAATTCCAAGGAAAAGCCTTATAAAATGTGAAAAATTAAAGCTGTGCTCTGATCCCATTAAGAAAAGAAATTGCCTTGAGGCATCCACTAAATATGTGAAATCCATTTCTGCTGAAGGGCTTCAGAGTTTATTCCTCCCTTACAAATGCAATTTCACAGCCCAAGCTGAACGTTTAAACAAAGAGAAGCAGGATCTTTTCCCAGTTAGCGCCTCTTTTCCTTGATTGCTGCCAGGTCACCAAGTGCAAATTTACATCAGAATCTGAGATTAAATAAATCTCAGCCAAGAGGCTTTAAGGGCATTTCTGCTTGTGAAGACTGTAAACCAGGAAATACTCTCAGTATGGAGGGTTTACTGTTGTTATTATCAGTATTTATTTTTCTCAGCTTTACGTAGACGGCTGGAGAAGGCTGAAGGGCTTAACATCTCCTTTCCTTGAGTTCTTAGTTTAAGCTCCCTGATGGCCCAGCTTCCTCTGACCTTCTGTTTCTGGTGCTGGAACCTCTCATATTTCATCTCCACTACCCCATACACAGGACTAAGGGAGAAGGAAAAAAAGAAAAGGATGAGGAGCCACCAAGGAGGATGTCTTGTCCCTGCTGAAATCCACCACCACCATGAGCTTATTTCCCCCTGTCCCATGGCAAGGTGCATCTGCCATGACCTTGTGGGGACCCTGTCCCAGTTCAGAGGGGCTGTGAGGAGGGAGCAGTCCTTCAGGCCTGCTGCTGGAGAGACGCTCTGCTTAGGCCCCTTGGCTGAAACATCCTCAGAAGCCCTGCTTTCTCCAAAAGCTAAGGAACCACGTGCTGCTGCCCCTATCCTTGCTGACACAAGCCACTGAACCAGGAGACTGAAAACAATATGGTAACGACCCTGTTGATTTCAGAACATTACTCCATAATACTCAGTGACTCTTGGACCAGGAGAGCAGGTGGGAAACCAGTCTTCCTCTCTTCCACTCTTGAGATCCTGCTATTGGTTGAGGAAATGTACTTTGCCCTCCCCTCAGTTGTAGATTACTATCCAGCAGCTGAGGCTCATTCCCCTTGCCCAAGGCAGCATTACCAGCCCACCCACCCCTGCTCCCCTGAGACTACAAACCAGTCTGGTGGCCTCTGGCAGAGCCATTTTCATCATTCTGCTCCATCCTACACAATGAAAGATAACTTCAGTGCTGCAAACTTCTTCAGTGGTGAGAACTACCAAGCTGTCTGAAAGTGCTACAAAAATCCTAAGTGGGAATTTGACTGTACAAAATGAGAGGAAGATGTGGGTTTTCCCTGTGCAGTTTTCTTGCTTAGTCATAATTTCAAGATAACATCCGGAGAGCAGAAATAGCATCTCTGAAGGGTATTGGGGAAACTCTTCTAAAGCATGTAACACGCAAAATAACTGCAAGCCTGATGAAAATTCAGAAGGTTTCTAACCCAGCTAGGATATATGAAAGAGCCCCCTGCCCTCTGGTATATTTATTATTGGTTGCTATTTCTCCAGTGGAAATATATGGTAACATTTAAGCCCATTGGCACAAGGCCCGTCCTTCAGGAGCTGTTTGCCAGCCCCTCTGAGTTTGTGGTACTGTAAACTGAGAAATTGTTCCAGGGCCTAGATCATGGGTGTTGCCTCTTCCCACCCTGCTTCCAGTGCAAAGATCCAAAAAAAACCACTTCGTTTCACATTTTAAAGGAATTGGGGCAGGGGGAGGGAAAGCTTTTCTAGCTGTAATAGTGATGTTTTTATAAAATGAATGGGTCAGTTCTGGAAATAAGACTGAAACTGCTAATGCAGTTCCAACAAATCAAAGCACTGAGTGTCAACACATCATCAGAATTATCAGTTCTCCTTATAACTCCTTCGCAATATGTTACTTGGCTAATATTGTCCCTTCTCACAGTTTCTGAAGACCTAATTATAACATTTTTCAATTTTCTTCTTGCTGAAACTACTGGACCTTGTCTCACAGTCTTCTAGTTTCCAAATTTCACATGTGTTTCTCAGGCCTGAATATTTTATAATGTACATGAAAATGAGCAAATACCTATATTCTTAAACTGCTTGCTGAACATTTGCTTTCCTATCAAGCTGCTTCTCAGTCCCTTCACTCTCCTATTTAACAGAAAATGCCAGTAATTTTTATGCATATTTTCTATTGTAAGAAAAAAAATTTTACTAACAATTCATATCACCATTACTGACTGATCCATTTTTTTGCAAGATGAGTAAATACTCACATTGGGGGTTTTGTATAAAATTACTTCCATGCCAATAGTGGAGGTACATTTTAATTAAGCCAAAGTAAAATATATCTGAGAGAGACCCACATTTTGACATCAGTTACAGATGAGCAATCCTATCAAAGGATATTAAATTCCACTGATGCTACAGAGCAAAGGTTCTTCCCCTGTAATTACACTTTCGAAATTATGTTTGTTGAAAAATCTAAATTGAGAGCAGGCACAACACCTGAAACTTTGGTTCAGCTTCAGTAGGAGAGTTGAATGCTCTAGTGTTTAAGGTAGTAACCCAGGACTTGAGGTTTTCAGCTTAAAGTCTTTATTTCCTCATGGGTTTTGGTTGTGTGATCTTCAATGAATCATTTAATACCAGTCTCTTTGAGGTGTTGCAGAATTTAACACCTGCTGTTTTCAGGGGAAGTTAACATCTGAAAGACCTAAGACATTGTCTCTCCATGCCTCAGTTGCCCTGCTGTGAAATAGAAGAGTTGCAGGGGTAAGAGCCTTATCTGCTCAGGTATTGCAGTCATGAAAGCTGGTACACATTGCATTTAAATTCTGCTCTCATTTTACTGAAGTGCATATAAGCACAAAAAATTTAATACTTGGTAGAGTTTCTTAGGACCTTGATAATTTCTGAAATACTTCTTTAATGTTCTATATTCTGCCTTTCAATAAAGCATTAACTAGAACAGCAAAATACCTTACTTTTTGACCAAATAGATTAATTCTCTCTTCTGCTGTGAAGACTGAAATGGTTTAGATGGACTGTTACTTGTAGCCCTTCACCTGGAAACATTTCCTGACAGCGTAGGGTGGTAATGGTCATTCTTCTTCATGGGTTTAAGTATTCTTTTTCCAAAATCCTTCTCTCTTCACTCACTTAGCACCCTTTTTTCTCTTATTCTTTTTATATCTGTAGTATTGTGTCTTATTTTTTACATCTTTGCCTCCCCTTCTCCCACACCCATCTCTCCTTGGGTGTTAGATATGGTAACATAGAATTTGGACTAGAATAGATGGTACAACTGCTGCAAACAAATGAAGTTGGCTAACACTTACTGGTAGCCTGAAGAAAATCCCACATATGGAATTTGCTGTAATTTTTAACACAGAATAGAATAAAAAAGCACAGGAACAGTCTCTTTTGCCTAATCAGATCAGCCTCCTCTCTTTCGTAACTGCTCTTGCTGTGCTGTCATCCCCACCCTCACCCCCACTCCATGCCCTTCACCTCCTTGTTGATCTTCTCTCACTTTCCACTGCAAATCCCCTCCTTTATGTGAGCATCGCTATCTCATGGCCTTTCTCAGGCAACATTATGCACAGTGGACTCCTCCTGTCATCCCTTCCTACTCAGTAAAATCACACCACTCTCCTCTTGGCAGCCTTCACTGTCAGGTTTAGTTGCCTTGCCAATAATGCAAGACATCTCCAAAGTGAATCCTTCCTGGCAGCACTCCCTATAAGGATAATAATTAGGAGCCTGCACTTCAGAGGCAAAATCAGTGAAATTAAAGGAGCAAAGCTTTGGCCAGCCTGCTGTACAAGGGAATGCTGATATCCTTCCATCTCATGGAAAACAAACTTGGAATAGCTCCCCTTTTGAGTAGCTCCTCTTTTCATGTCTTAAAACAATTATAACAATTAACAATAACAAATTAATAATTACAATATAGTCATAGAAATAAAGCAACTATGTATATAGATAGAATCAACGACATAAAGCCACTGTTGTAACTGCGGATTGGGTGGGTTTCCCTGGCCCACAACACTGACAGAAGGCTGGAAAAATACTGAGTTGTGACTACCCCTCAGTTCATTACTCCTTCTCCACTCCCTCCCTGACCTTGGGACAGTTAGTGTTTAGTCCTGCTGAGAAACTCCCTTGGACACTCTTTAATTTTTTTTTTTTTTTTAAGAATATCCCCCAAATATGTATTTCAGATGCCACCATATCAAGCATTTCTCAGCACAGGATCAGTAATGTTAGCAGCACCTGCTAGGAAATTTGTTTAGTTTCATTTGTAAGAGACAAGGCACTTGTTAAACTGGAAGTGAACTTGCTCACACAAAAAAATAGACTAACATGAGTAATGTTTATATTGTTTGGAGAGTCATCTTTTGGAGGGGTTTTGAGCATTTAAAAGGAAAAAAGCTCACAACGGTAATTCTTCAAAAGTGGTGCAGCATGAAAGGAAGAACATTTGATCCCTCTGTGCTAGGAAGCCTCGTACCCAAGGGGACCTATCACAGCTAAGCATTAATTGGTGAAAATCTGGGAGAAACATTTGCAATTACAGGAGCTGTGTTGCTGAGAAGATGGCTGATTTGCATAGGGACATTGCTTAAGTACTTTGTAAATGACATTAATTAGTTATTTTACTATTTAAATTACCTTTAATTATTCTTGCATTCGACAACTTTGCACTGGGTGCATCATCCTATTTGTTTGTACCAGAAAGCATCCGTCAGTTGAATAGAAACAAAGACAAAGAAAGAAAAGCAAGACATTTCTCTTCCACTTTTATCTTGTCTTTTCTAGCCTGATAGCTTAAGAACCCCTTTTCCTCATTTTCTTTCAGAACTCATAAAGTCATTGGTCTCAATGTTAGCAGGTTGATTATGATTATTATTCTTTATGAGGTAGAAATTTTTCCAGCCTCAGTGATCTTTCTGATGTCTTTAAATATACCCCTTAATTTTCACAATTTCACTGTTTTACAGATCTGTCTGCAGTTGGCAAATTTCAGTTGTGTGACACTGCACCTACAAATACCAAGGCGCTACAGAACATATCGGTAAAACTGGGAAAAGGGAGAATGAACACTCTTCTCCAGTTTCGAGGTGAAAAAATACCAGACAACACCATCCAGTAATTTCACTGCAAGCCTCACCAGAAAAAATAATGCCAGGTCTCTGAAATGCCAAGGCTTAATAACTATGCCTGTCACAGTGAAGCTGGATTCTCTAAGTGTGTCTAGAGGCTACTGTGCTCCAGTAACAATAGATTTCCAAACACAAACGTCAGTAAGATTTTTATTGCACTACAATAGCAAATATTTAAATGTATCCAGAAACTAGCAGCAAGGAATGACTCTCAAGCTATGTTGCTGCCATATTAAGGTCAGCGTAAGCTCTCTACAATTAATTTTTTTTTTACCATCATTATTCTTTATTTAAAACTCATGTTTGACACTGTGTCACTTTGAAACTCATGGCCATGCACACAACTTAATCAACCACATTCCAGTCCTTCTCTTGCTTGCCTAAGTCCAGCTTTAAAATTTCTTTGTCTTCTGGTTCGTCCTTCCTTAGCAGGTGATTATGACCTCCTCACCATCTTTCTGTGAATACCGTGCTTCATTGTCTCCTTGCCCTGCACCATACTTTGGCATGATCATATCTTCTACAACAAATGAAACTATCATTCTCTGTCACATTTATCAGACAGATTAGAACAACCTAGATTTCATTCAGACACTGTTTGTTGTAGGTCTTTATCCAATGTCTCTATCTACATGTGACGTGAATGAAAGCATGCCTTGTGGATACTTTTTTCACTGGGATTTTAAAACTAATCGAAGACTCTTAATTGAAATGAATGAAGACAACATGTTCATTCATCCATATTTTATCAGAAAAATTAACTACACATGGAATTAATTTATGATAGTTTGTTTACATTTAACTATAAATGAATATGAAAAATGAGTGACATGTTGGAGAAACATGGAGACTAAAAAATCCTGCATGGGAAAATATAATTTCCTGCCAAGAATTTATTTGTGCAATTTCAGCATCAGATAATAATCTGATTATTTTCAGAACACAGGAAGAGTTCTGAACACATTTCATTCTGTGTTGTTAACAAAATCATAAATATTTTTGTGCATGTGAATGTGTGCTTTAACATGTTTGTGATTTTCACAAAGTTTAAAAGTGTCCTAATTTGGAAGTGTCTTCTGATGTCTGTGGTTGGATCTAATTTCACCACTCCCACATGGTTGGAGGGTGAAGATGTTGGGAGTTTTTAACTACATGAAACATGCTGAAGAACTGATTATAAAGTGGTAAGAAAGGAAATGTCTGCTCCTTCAGATTCCCATTTATCAGCTGCAGATGAGAAACAGAAAGAGGCTGAAAGCTTCAAGATCAGAGGGGAAGTTGGTGCAAAAAGGTAATCATCCTCTGTCTGGACTCTCTAAATCCCAATCCATTGCCTCCTAATTCTTGTTAATTAGTATAGGGTTGAAAAGAACAGTTTTCATGCTGGAAATGCCTCTGGGTACCACCACGAACTGTACCAATTCCCACCCTCACTCTGCCCTGCCCAGTGTTTTGCTTCTGGTAACTACTGGAAACATTTTGCCCATTGTTCCAAGGCAGCAGTTCATGTTTCCTCATTTTGACTAATTCTGCTTTTTCTCAAGGTAGATTTCATCAAGATTCTGAAGGGTATTAACAGGAATTAGTAACAGTGATGACTAGGGGAGGTGGCGGAAAGAAAAAAGAAAGCAAGAGAGAAAGAAACCTTGCATGAACACAGCACGACTGAATTGATTTCAGGGTAAAACCTCCTGTTGCAATAATCTCTTGCTAAGTTACTTTGTAATACAGAATCTCTTCCAATTACAGAAGTCTGAATTTTGTGCTTTGTTGGTAAAATTGATTCTAAAAAATAAGTTGGAGTCCTGTTCTTCGTCACCATCCCCCAAAGTGTTCACACTTTGAGGGCGTTGGGATGTGCTTGGCAGAGTCAGCTACCTGCCAGTGTTCTCAACAGATTTTAACAGAAAATACTGAACACTGAACAGCAAGCTTGATTCTTTGACTACAAAAAAGAGATGAACAAATTAAATCTTCTGGAGAAGAAGTTTGGTTTGTTTCGGTCAGGAAAAGAGTTTAAAGCTGACTTGAGTTTTATCAGATTTGCAAAAATAAAGTCTGTGGCACTTGAATGTATTTCCTACCATGTAATTTATGGTGGATTATTCTAAGAATTACACATCTGCATTGTGGCATTCTCAGAAGCATGAAGCCTAGAGACTGAAGCAGAGGGTTATGAACACATTTTGAAAATAGGAAAACAGATGAAAGTTTGCTGTTCTTCATAAGTAGATTTAAGTTTGGAAAGGCAAAGGTGCCAAAAAGCCAAACAATTCAAAATGCTTTCACTAAAATCCTGATCCCAAATACCACAAGGAAAATGTTTCATGGCACCTGGTGTATCTGGCAGTAGCCATAAGTGCTGGAAATATCCATCTGTATAAAAAGAAGACACTCTGCTGTACCCCCAGGGCTGCCTACCTTAACACCCGTGAAGACTCAGCTGTTTCCTCATCACCCTGCACCTCTCCCGACAAAGAAGAGGGACTGACTTTCTGCCAGGGATGTGCTCACTGGTGCTGAACTGAGGGATGTCTTCCTTCCAGCTTTACTGCTAGATGGCTGCTGATTTTAAAACAGTTGATGTTTTGTCTCCTGCCTCAGTTTCTTTGACTCTGATAAGAAGGTAATAAGGTTAATTTCCCTAATTGCTAATTTCATGCTTATTTGCCTTGAAATTTTCAGGGAATAAGCATTGTTAGAGTTCAGTGCTATTATTTCTGCACTGATTCATAAAGGCAGCCCTTTGCTATGCAGCATCTTATCCACTGTTTCACCATTGATAACAGGTATAGAGCCAACCAACATAACTTTTATGTTTCCCCTGTAAAGAACTCTGAATTGACCCAGGGTATTTATTAATAGATGCTGTGAACATCTATCAGTTTGGGATAGGTGAAAAATTACACTTTCTTGCAAATAATTTCAAACATATTTGAAGCATTCATTGCTTGAATAGAATTTAACTTCATTTTTAGTTTGTTTTGTTTTGTTTAACTTCTGAAAGATAAGCAGTGATAATCTGAATAATGTGTTTAACCAATTTGCCCAACAAAAAGCTAAGCATGTGTTTAAATGCTTTCCTGAAATGCAGCCTCAAATTTTTCCTCAAGATCTACATGTAACCTCATTCTTTCTACAAGACTGAGGGGGTTTTTTTTATTTTTTTTAATTTCATTTATCTAAACCTTCATTTTAAATTGTGTCCCTCTTAACAGGTAATACAAATACTTTTTCATCTTTCTTGCAAGGCGATTTTGCTGCAGCCTCTTCCATAAAGCAAATGAGAAGCTTGAGTCTAAGCTACAGAGTAGCTAATTCCATTTAATATTAATAATTAGTCAGAGGTGTCTTGGACAATATGACCAAATAAAAGCTGTGCTCAAAGAAATCCCAGTCCTTCTAATTTCAAGACTTTGATAGAGACTTTGCTCTGAAAGGCTCAAATAAATAAATAAATAAACGAGGCCAAGGAATTCATTTGAAATATTAATTAAAATGCAAATTAAATCCAGATTGCTTGGGCTTTAAAAACTGTTCTCTGAAGTTCCCATGAATATAAAGCATGTGACAAGCTACTGTTTTAAATGAGATCTACACAAGCATACATTGTTGAAAAACTGCTTGGCTTGAAAATAACCTTACCAACACCATGAACTGCGAATAATGAGAGGAAACCTTCAGCAGCAGCAGCTTTCATCACTGCCAGCGCTGTTTGTGGGGGTTTGCAGCGTGGCAGGAGGAGGGCGATGTGAGGTGCCCTGGCCACCAGCACTCCTGCCCATCTGTGCTGGTGGCTGGCTGCCGGCTGGCCAGGCAGGTGGCCAGCTCCGGCGGGATGCGGGGTGCCAAGGCCGGTCGGATCTGGGAGCGCTGGTGCTGCGGAGCCGCTGCCAGCCAGGGAGGCAGGACAGACACCCCCTGGCACCACTACCCTGGCGTGGGCAACCAGGCCAGCCACGCTCAGGCATCACACACTCTTTCCCATTTGGAGTAAAGGAAAGCAGAAAATACCCAGTTCTTCCCTCCGTCAGTGAAAAGATGTTCTGTACGACGTGCTCCCCTCCTGAGTTGGCCGGCCTTGCTCACAGCACATCCTGGCACTAACAAGTGCCTTTTTCTGTGGAGTCTCTCCTTGACTGAGTGCTGCAGATGAACTGCTGCAAGAAGAAGACAGATGAAATAAGGGCACCACCTTAAGCAGATGCTAACCCAGGCATCTAGAAATCCTCTCTCCCAACATTGTCTTAATGTAAAACAGTGTTGTTGACAGATTAAAATTTCTGTTTAATTTGTTTTCAGGTTCATCCCACTCCCAAAATCAAACCTTGTGCCTGTTGGGAGAAGGGTCTGTTTTACTTCTGCCCAATGGATTTTTTATAGTTTACCTGGCCACCACTTCTGTCCCTCTGCCAAGCAATATAACCCCATTAACCAGCGCTGGGAGCAGGATGTGGGATGGCCCAGGCTCTGCTGAAGCAGGCTAGGGCCAAGTCACACCGCAGAGCTTTTTATGAGGAAGATAAATGACTTTCAGGATACAGTGTAAACAAGCAATCCAAGTACCTCCCTACACTCTTGGGAACACCAGACTTTCTGGAAGAAGCTTGTACAGCATGAACACCATGAAAGAGTCCATAAGGAAGAGAAAGATTCTGCCTCAAGAGCTCCAGTGAAGCCATAGTAAATAATGGATAGGGCCACATGCTGAATGACAAAGCTAATAAGAAACATCGAACATCTGAATGTCCTCTGAGCCTCATCCATCCCGCTTGCCGAACAGGCAGGTGCTCAGAGAAATAAAAGAATGTGACTATGGACAGGAAGAGCCTATCAAAGTGCAAAAGCTCTAGGAGCTGAGTTCAGGCTACAAACCTGCCCTGTTCCAGTATTTCCTAATCTGTAGATGCAGGGCTTGGTAATAAAAAAATATTAATGTGAGTTTGAGGTGTGGCAGATAATATATGAAATTTATACTGCCCCACTACGGAGAGCTTCTAGGAACACGAGTATACCACTATTTAATTTCCGTACCTGGAAGAGTTGATCTCCCAGCATTTTGTCAGCCACTGAAACCATTGGTGTCCTTGTCCATTCATCCATAGCTGTAAGCTCTTCCAAGACTAATTAATCTGCTGCTGAAAGATCTGCCTCAGTGGAAAACACCATCTAGATGTGATGCCCTTGCCTTTAATTTCTGAGCAGACTTGGTTAAAAGAAAGTCAGGTAACTTGGCACAGAAGTGCCCTTTGTTTTCAGAGAGATCAGACTTTAAAGTATTTTTTCACTTAATTGAAAATAAAATTTCCCCAGAGTGCTGAAGTCTGCTCTTAATGCATGTGCACAGCTCTAATTAATGTTAATTATTTGCATTCACCAAGGGGAGAAGTGTATTACCTTAGGTGCCTACTTGGAATACGTTACTTTAGCCCTTCATGTGACTCCAAGTGGTGCACTCAAATGGAAAGATGCAGCTGCCTCGAGAGCCAAGTGTCTGGTGCCTGAGGATAATCCAGATTGAGTGTAGGACAGGATGTGCTACACCACAAATAGCACAGCCAGGCTTCCTGCACCACACAAACTCTGACTCACAGAGCTTGCACACACAGCAGCACAGAGATCACTGCAAGTTCATTTTGCCTCTGCACATTTGGGGAGGGGACCCTGTTCATGAGAGGCTTAGTCAGTGCCCAGCCAAGGGGGCCATGAGCCTTGGTGTCACAGTGCCTCCTCACAAACAGAAAACAAGAACTGCTCAGGCTGGGACTACACAGGAGGTCAGTGCTCAACCCAGAAACAAAGCCCAGATCTCTGGAGATCTAAGCTCAAGCTTTATCTACTCAGCTACACTTCATTTTGTGGCAGGGCTGAAGTCCCCAAAGGATGTTCCTTACACAGCACCACTGAAATAATGAAGCAGGACAGATTTATTCCAGTTCAGGAATCTGGTCTGTACACTTTCACTGTAAATAAACTGGAAAACCTGGACATCTTCCATGCTCTTCCCCACATAAGCAAGTTCATCCAAATTCAACAAGCTTGCCAGCATCTTTCTAGATGGTTACCCTTTAACTAGGGCTTTATTGGATAACTGTAACCCAATTTGCTGCAGCTGTGTGACCCTGGCTCACTTTTGGAATGGAGCAAGCTGTGGGAGGAAGTGCCAAGTGGGAGCCCACCTGCCAGGCAGCCAGTGTAGGACCAGTCTGAATGTGCAAAAGCAGGTGGCAAAGATGTGCTGTTTATTTTTCCTAATGACAAAATTAGCACACTGATAATAATCAAATAGAGCTGTATGTGATGGGGGGTTATTTAATTAAGAAACGTCCATTTCCAGGTATGAGCAGGGCACAGGCACTGTGCTCACCCATGCACATTGTCACTCATGTCCCTGGAAAGCTCATATGCAAACTGCCTTCAGCTTCCTTTGTCTGGGTTTGCTCTAGAGGAGGTGGATCCTAGTTGTGTCTTTTATTCACGTATTCTCCTTCTGTACAATGTGGAATTTTTGCTCACATCCAAGAACATGGATCATATCTAATAGAATAGGTTGCTTTGGAAAGCCCAGTGGAAAAGGCTTTCTTCCAATACATGCCCACAAAGTAGTGTTGGGAATGCTGCCTTCTGCTGCTTCTAACTACAGTACATCTTCGTATCTCACAACTGCCTGATCAAAATTGGGTTTTTTTCCTTTTTGAATTACCTGTGACTTTAATATTTAATAGAGAGAAACATCTTAGTCCTTGACTACCTTTATGTAATACAGCAGCTTCACACGCATGACCATGCTCTTTGTTGCATCCAGCTCCAGGGACCCATCCAGCAGCAGAAGTCGATAGTGGTGATACAAATGTTCTTCTCTGGGTTTGTAATACATTGAAAGAGTTGGGGCAGCTGCTCAGAGCTGCATCAGCCCACCTGTGCCATCCATGTAAGAGGGAAGCTGGTCAGCAGATGTGTAACAGGAGAGATTTTTCTGTTGTACACTGTCCTTCAGAAAGAAGGCAGGTGAGGAAGAACAGCTGTAGGCACCTTATACAAAAGTCAATTCAAAGAGTAACAGATGTTTTCAATTTACCCCTGCGCAAAGGACATCATCACTCTGAACTTTCTTACAACAGACTCATAAATTCCTAACTCCAACAGCTTCCATTTAAAAAAAAAAAAACAGGAGGAAAACTTTCAAGATATAAAACTGAGGTTTACTTATTAGTGATTTGCTCTAGAGAAATCCTAAGCTCAAACTTGCCAATTTGCTGATGACTTCTGCAACAATCAAGGTTATTCAAATGTTAAGTTTTCACTCATTTTATGGAGATAAAGTCCAGATCCGGATTAAAAACTCGTATTTCTTCAAACATTATGGCTAGTTGGAAATAAAGTTTTAGATTTCCTTTGCTTCAACTTTGAATTTTACTCAATCCATTTTGTTCTGCTTTTTTTATTATTTTTATCAGCACTAAAATCTATTCCAGGCAAGTCCAGATAGCCAGAACCAGCTCTCAATAGTTTGCAGGGTAGTCAGCACCATGAAACCAGTGACAAGGTAGCATTTTAATAGTCCTTCAGTGAGGGCAGTTGTGTAACTAGGCTTGAATTTCTCTAGCTAGCTTGGCTAATTTGGGGATGGTAAAAGACGGAAGCAGATTTAAGAGAAGAAATTAAATGGATATAGACATATATCAGCTCAGAAAAGGAATGTGCCTCTCAGGGTCTCTAGGGGTGTTTTGGGATTGTAGGAAGCCTAGCATGGCAGTCGTGGTTGAGATGGGAGCACCTCATCAGATAAATTCTGTCACAAATCTGTGAATTGGTGGTGCGGAGTCACTGAGCACCTTCATGATGCTGGGACAGAGACAGTCAATGAGATGAGATGAGTCAAGAGAAGTGTGACAGGAAGGTGGAGGAGGATGTGAATAGATTAGCATTCCAACCAAGAATTGCATATTCAACATAGTAACTATTCATTAAAGGGATCAAAGAGCTGCAGGTAAAAGGCCAGAGAAGAAAGGATTAAAGTTATCCAGGTGCACGTGACATGATTGCACTGGAAAACTGCAGAGTGGGATTTTGAGAAGTGTGGGTAGGAGCTAAAAAGGTAGGATCAAAGCTGAAAACTATTGTCATGTAGAGAGAAGGAAACTTGGAAGACAGAGTTTGTGATAACAAAAAAGAGAAAAGTGCTAAAGTCCAAAAATAAATTGAATTTGGCCAGGAGGAGACAAGACACAAGGCAGACGTGGGATTAAATGGATAGCAGGAGTCAGAAGCAGGTTGTGTGGCTGAAGACAATGGAAACATGAGGTGAGATAATTCTCAAAATGATCAGAGAACTGCCTGTTTAGGCAGGGCTAAATACAAAGAGGAATGTTAAGGATGGAGTCAGTAATAGAGAACAGAAGGCATATATGGAAGCAAAAATTTCTAAAATCATAATGTAATTAGGGATGTTGGCATAGTAAGTACCAAAGTAATAAAAGCATTCTCTGCTGTATTTGGAGGTGGGGAAGATGCTGCTGAGGCTGGAGAGAGTTTTCTCTCTCTCTCTCTCTCTCTCATGCTTTTTCTTTCATATGTGATTTACTAAAACACATGCAATGGGTAATAAGTCTGTTATCAGCAATCAAACTTGGGGAAAAGGAATAGGGAAAAAGAAAGAAAGAAGAGAGGTCCAGAACCATGTATTTAGCCAATTTTTTTGTTCCATTTGTCAAGAAGAAACTCTGTAAGAAAAATCTGAAATTAACACGTGCACATATAAACATATATAACTTTCAATTCAGAGCACTGAAAATAGTAAATGCTCCAGAGATGGATATCATGGGTTTTGTTTAAGCCATAATCTCTATTCCTTTTGAGTTTATGGAGCAAGAAGAGCTGTTGAAATTGAGTGAAAGCTGCAGACAAAGTCTTTAATCAATCT
Source organism: Monarcha castaneiventris obscurior (assembly GCA_026261815.1). Classification (NCBI taxonomy): domain Eukaryota; kingdom Metazoa; phylum Chordata; class Aves; order Passeriformes; family Monarchidae; genus Monarcha; species Monarcha castaneiventris. Next base: position 10,021,228 of record JAMPIT010000467.1, read on the forward strand.
CCAAAGTTGTTTATTGCAAGTAGAGTATAAAGCAATAGGGATTAATGTCGATTTCTATAAATCACAGCAAAAAGCATCTTCTCTTTCACTGCCAGAGGTGTAAATATCTTCCCTTTTTTCTCAAATTTAACTGTAACATGCTGGCTGCAGAGGTTCTTCAGGGGAAAAGAACAAAAGCACAGTGCCAGTTCTTCTAAAACAAGTAAATTTAGAAACAACTTGTATGTTTATTTACAGAACTGGAAACTGCTGGAAGTTTTAGGCACCTAATTCCTACTGAGCAGCCTTGACAATGTCAACCCATGTACAGAAGAGAAATGCCAATTAACTACAGCTACCACTGGGCCAGGAACCAGACACACAACAAGAAGCATATTGTCTTTCCAGGGCACATCCCACAGATTTCAGGCAGTGAATCCAACAGATATATCACCTTTTCCTTTGTGAAAGTAGTGGTTGGGCATTTCTTATTATTACCTTCTATTTTTTAATAGAATTTTATTTGTTTTGTTTTCTTTTGGTTTTTGTTTTCTTCTGTTTTTTTGGGCAGAAGGGGAAAAAAATAAAGTGAGTGACAAAAGAAATTATAAAAAATTCTGGGGGTATATTTTAAAAATATCTCTATCCATGTGGCGTCAAGCCTATTTCATGTTCAATTATGGCCTTATACTGTAAGAAATGGATTTAGAGCAGAGAAAACAGAAAGCCCTGGGACAGCTCATGTGGCAAAAATAAAATGCAAAATGGAAAATTATTGACATATAAGAGAGTCAACATAACGGCTGTGCTTTCCTACCACTCCTGCCAGTGCCACTCTCCCATCATTAGCTTCTGCTTGGACACTTCTACCAATAACTCACCAGAAAACTTCAATAGCTGCCCTTTTACTCCTGTCCTGATCTGTGTGAGCTGCAGTGCATCTTATGCAGCTCCACAAACTGCCTGCCCAGAGAGAGATCCTGTCTTTCTAATAAGTTGGCTAAACCTTCTTGTAATAGCTGTGAAGAGAAATGCTCCCTCCTGCAGGAGGAAAGTCACAGTGTTTCAGCAAGGCTATTCCTCTGGAAAACTCTCTACAGGAATCTTTCCATATAGAGTGATTATAACAGGGAGCTGAGAGAGATTATCTGCTTGGGGTAGGCACTTGAGTTTTCTGGGGCACTTCAGCATAGATATGGTGACTGCAGAGCAGTGGGCAAAGAGTTTAATCTTAAGAAAGATCAAAATGGAACATAAGTTCATCCATCTAAAAAGTAGGGACCAGTGTCAGTCAAAATACTGCATTGTAGCAGACACGAGTGAGCCTTCAGAGAAATGGTGCCTCACCTGAGGTCTCTGCACACCAGCTGGGGCTTTGCAGAAGGCCATGGTAGGTTGAAGCAACACACAAAATGCTGAGACCTTGGCAAAATGTTCAGAAAAAGCATCATCACACTGAAACCTGTCTCACGAGATGCTTTCAGAAAAATTTACGAACTTCCCTTTGCTGAACATAAAGTTGTGCATAGGCTGAGTAAGAAAAATGTATTTATATGTTCATCTCATTTTCTGAGCTCAAAGGCAGAATAGCGACATAAGATTCAGTCACTGCATTTGGAGGAGGTTCCTACAAATCCCCCCGATATGCCTGAATCATTTTTTCTGTTATCATTCTTGTTAAATAGTTGAGATGTTTGAATGGAATTCTCCTTTGGGATTCAACACCAAATGTTGAAAATGTTACATGGATTAAAATCCAGTTAAAGAACTTAAAGCTAGGATATGTTTTACTGAGTCCCACTCCAAACTGCAAAGCAATGATAAAGTTGCTAGAATATCCAAACTGAACTCAGAGATTTTCACTTCTGACTTTTGATAAAAACTTTCAAGGAAAGAAAATTTTTATTCCAGAAGCATTTAATAATGCCAAGACACTTGTTCTGTTTTAGTTAATTAAGCTTAAGGAACATGAGAGTGGATAAAAGTTCATTAAATAGGTACAGGCTGATGGTGAATTGGAATACTAATTGAGCTTTTATGTGCAACAAAAGAGATACAAATGGAAGTGCACTGTTATTCTAGTGAATGCTTCACATAAAAGGCCCCAATGGAGCAGAGAATGCATGAAGAAAATTGGATTGTAAAATCTCAAAGATAAAGATCAGTTCTATGAAACACGATGCCCCATTGCTTGCTTTTCTATTTTGAGAAGATTCTTTTAATAATGCCAACAAATGATGCAGTGACTGCTGTAGGTGCATTTGAAAGGTTCACAGTCAGATTCAGAAATGAGGCAGTTAGATTCAGGGCTTAAAGTACAGAAGGGGATGTGATGGGACCTTCATGGAATGTTTGAGTATCCCTGGCTTAAAGAGCATAAAAACCTTAGATTAGAAAGAGTCACATATTCTGACATTGTTCTTCAAACTCTTGAAGTGTAGTGGTATCTGGCTTGGAAAACCTTTGCCCGATTCAATTTGTGGCATATCCCTGAAATGCATGCAAACTATTCAAGCTTAGAGGAGAAGAAATGGGGGTGGGCTGAAATGAATGTACAAAAATTGGTTCTGAAGCCTGAAGAACAGAGCTGAACCATGTGCTTCTCCCTGCTTTTCCCCCTCCAGTAACCATAACTGGCCATCTGGAGAAGATGCCTGGTGTCTCCAAACCAGCTTCTGAGATTGTCCTTGTGATTCAATCCAACTTTTCACTATCAATGGCAGTGGTACTAACACACTTTCTTGAAATACCAAAAAGAAGTTGTGGATACAGCATTTCCCACACTTTTTGGAAGCCAGCTCACATAAGAGCACTATCAGCCAGTAAAGAAAATTATGGAATGGCAATAGCAAATGCTAAGAATCTACACAGAGAAGGGCTGAATTTAAGGGCATTTTTCACTGCCTGAAATAAATGTTCATTGTAGGGCAAATAATCACTTTAAAATGTACTTTATTTTAATTATATGTTGAGCCAGAGCTGTTCATATATTAACCTCCATATAGAATTCTCCAAATATTGTTATGTGGTCACATCAGATGTAATTTGAGCTGCTCCCAGAGTTCACAACAAGATATTGAATCTGGACTTATGTCCTCTGTGTCCAGACAGCACAGTCTCTATGCATGTAAATTACCATTAAAAAGCCCATTGATCTATTTGAGTTTTTCAGCTGTTTTGTAAGATAATTCTGACTGTACAGAGACATCTCCAGACAGCCTAATTCCATCTACATCCTTGTGTCTTCAGTGGTGTCTAGCCAGAAAGAATCATTAGGCACAGGGACTCTGGTGGGATTTCAGATGTTAGGGAAATGTTTATAGAAGTAGGGAGTGCACTGCCCTGGAGTGGATTCCCCAGGAAGGGCAGGGAGTGCTCATTATTGAAGGTGAAAGAGGCAGCTGGTAGGAAGACCATAAGTATACATCCTGGCATTGGGAGAAGGAGGAGCTACATGATCTTTGATCTGCCTTCCAGCCATATGTGATGGTCATTGTACAGTCGTGGTGGTTTCTGTCAAAACAGCTTCAGGGTGCCTCATAATGCAGTAAAAAATAAATTCAGATGTAAACCTGAATCCTGTCAAGTTCAGATTAAAGTATACATAGATTTGGCATTTCTGTTATAAAAATATAATAGACTTTAAAATACTGTGCCCAATTATTTAGGGGTTTTATAGGTTTTTCTCAGACTTTCATGTCATACAGGAAGAGCCATTAAAAATTCGACTGGTGTTGAGCCAAGCATTCAAAAATAAAAGCCACTCATTTTGTGGGCCATGTTTCAACCATGCACCAACACACAGGGAGACTGCCATGGTCTCAGATAAGGCAAGAGGCATGAGATCACACCTGCCACCTGTGAACAGAAAATCTGATCCAGGGTGTGCACTGAACCAGGAGCTTCTCACTGAAACCAAGATTGTTCCCAGTCTTCAGCCTGTGCTAGTCACAGGTGATAAGCTCAAGAGCAATCCAAACAAAATGCAGACATTTTCAGGTCTCAGTAATTTATCTACAAAAACAAACTCATGTGTTCAGGTTTTGCCTTGTCCTCTCCAGTAATTCCAGTTTAACATGATGCCTTGATCTTTCCATCTCCTCTAGGCAGTGATACTCACTTGAGTGAAATTCATTTACCTATAATGACAATCTATACATATGAGAAAGGGAAGAAAGTAATTATGTATGAGAACACTCTGGCACTGTTAATTTCCACTACTTGGTAAAATCTACAGATGCAGCCTCAGTTGAGCTGTGAAGGTTATTTGATTTCTTCATGTTCTGCTGATGGTTTACCATCTGTTGTCCTGAGAACAATGCTAAAGGGAGTATTCACACTACTAAAATGCCCCCTGGTAGGACATGTGTTTCTCCAGTACTGCTCTTTCCTTCCATATCCTCTCCTTCACACCATCTCTAAGTTAACGTTCTTCCATTTACTTTTATAATACTGATGTCTTTTCAATCATATTTATTTTCACCTTGCCGGCATTCGTATAACCTCTGGCTGTGATCTTATCAGCTCCCTGGGGAAAACATCCTGTAACTGCCTGTTGAGATCTCCCCTCTCTTCTCTGAAGAAACCAGTCACCATTAGAGACAGAACACAGGATTAGGTGGACCACTGCTTTGCTTCAGCAGACAAATCCCTCTTGAAGCAATTGAAGCTGGTTTTGGGAAGTGATTAAATGAGGCATTGCTAGAGGAAATACAAAGTGTTGCAGAATGCCTTATTTGATACGGAATGGCTTTCCTTCTGACTCAGCGATGCCCAAGCAAATTCACATTATTTTCCTGCTTCAAAAGCTATGCAACTATTAGGAGAACAGAAGGACTCTCATATCCTTGCCAATACAGACATGCTGCTTCACTGTATTGCTGTGTCCAAGATAAGACTTTCAGAGTGTTTGAGGTTTAATGCCCCAAATGTGGCGTGCTGCTGGAAAGCATGATGCTCTCTTTGCCGCTATCATCCTTTTCCCTGGTTATTTGCTATTTTCTCCAGCAGCTTCTAAATGGAAAGTTTTCATTATCAACCCAGATCCTCTGAGGACTGAACAAGACACACCTATGGCTCTGGAGTAGAAACTGTCTCTCCATTTCCAAGCCTCTCACGTTGCACCAATTGCAGCATCATTACCCTTTTGCATTTGCAGAGATGTTTGTGCAGCTCCATTCTGCCCCTTGCCTGCTGTTACTGCTTCTCCAAGCACTCAGGCTTAGCTCAACTTTGTGCAGACCTCTCTGCTCAGCTAGTCTGAAGGAGTTTGAGTGAGATCCCTCAAAGTGTGGCTTTTCTATAAGGCAAGGCCATTCAAAAACAGTAGTGCCCAAGAAAATGACAGAATAAATTATTGAAAGCTACAGTTATCAGTCCAAGAGTTTTAACTTATAAATAAAGTCTTTTAATGGCTTCAGTGGACGCAGGATCAAGCTCTTAAAGGGTATAAATGGATACACATTCAAAGCAAGTATAACAATCCTTTATTTTTGTTAAGGAAGAAATAAGGCAAAAAAGAAGGAAAACAAAGCCAGGGTTTCAGCAGTCATTTTTATAGAAACTGTAGAGGATGGGAGGGTTGATATGAGTCATTAACTCACATTTCATCCAGATTAGCAAAACAATGGATTGTTGGTTTACACATCCCTTGCCCTGAATTTCTGGGGAAGCTTTGCAAATATCCTTCTGTAGCTCCATCCTGAGACAGGCTCTGCACACGGAGCTGTCCACATCACAGTTTTTAGGAAGTGTGGGGATTTCCTGAACTGCTGCGGACAGCAATGCAGCAAAATTCAGTTTGCAAAGGCTCGAGAGGTTTGCAGCTAATTACTGGGTTTCAGGATTTTCAGAGAAATGCAGCTGCTGAAGTGATCTATGCCAATCTCCCCCCCTCACACTTTTGCCCTTCTTTTGACCATGTGGTGACACTGTCCCTGTTGAGGATTTTGGAAAGAAGTCAAGTAACTAATGAATGCACCAGGCTGCTCCTTTAGAGGACTTTGCATCTGATATGGGAGTTATAGTTATTAACTTCTCTGGCAGCCCATCATTTAATTTACCTGCTACTGACCCCTTTTGTGCATCCAGAGGATAATCCAGTCCACAAGAGCCCTGCTATAGCTGGTGTACAGGAGATCATTGTCCTATTCCCAATTTATCTAATGTAATCACTTCACTGCCTTCCTATAAGAGCTTTATCCTATCAAGAAGCTTTGGAATAATGTAGAGACATTAGAGATTAGAATTTATTGATCCTGAAGTTCATAAATTTAATGAAAATCATGATTCTCCAAAGGAACTTAATCTTCATTTGTTCTTTCAGTGGAGGTGTCAAGATTTAGTTTATGATTCATTAACCCATTGCCCACTGCTACTTTTTCCATATTCAGCTTTTCAGGAAAAGGAAAGATACCTTGTGTGCACTTACATACAGCACTTTCTCTCAGCTGCTTTTGTTTGAGACACCAGCTGGTAGTCTCTGGTTTTAAAGTGAGAATGGAATGTGATTTCTCTTACTGACTTCAGTGGGATCTGGCCCAGGATCTTTCATGAGAACATCAGTGCCACTCTCATAGGCACACTTCCATTCAAATATGGTATTAAAGGAAAATACATCTCTGAAGATTATTTTTTCAATGTTACTTGTAGACAATAACTTTTACATATAGATGTAAACAATCCCAAGACACCGAGAAATAATTTCTCCATCTCCACACAATTGTAGTCTATTGTTTTATTTTTACTGCAGAGTACCATAAAGGCTTTTTGTCCTTTATCTGGGGAAGTCTGACTTAAAATCTCAAACAACTGAGTCAGACTATTGACTGGACTCAGACCTGTCATATCGTCACTCTCTGCAGTGGCTTCCCTGTTGATACATCAGATTTCTTTTTAAAACACTTTAAGACGTCATTACAGAATAATTTAGGTTGGAAGAGACCTTTAAGATCATCAGTTCCTACTGTTAACCCAGCACTGACCAGGCCACCACTAAGCCAGGTCCCTAAGTGTTGCATCCACCCTTTCTAAAAATACCTGCAAGGATGGCGACTCCACCACTTTCTTGGATGGCCTGTTCCAAAGCTTGACAACCCTTTGCATGGAGAATGTTTTCCTAATACCCAGCCTGAACTCCTGGGGTAACTTGGGTCCATTTCCTCTAGTCCTATTCTTGTTACCTGAGAGAAGAACTGACTCCCACTTGGCTACGAACTCCTTTCAGGTAGTTGTAGAGAACTTCCCTGAGCCTCCTTTTCTCCAGACTAAACACCCCCAGCTCCCTCAGCTGCTCCTCACATGACTTATCCAGATCTTTCCCCAGCTTCCATTGCCCTTCTCTGGACTTGGTCCAGCACCTCAAGGGCTTTCTTCTAGAGAGGGGACCAAACCTTGACAAAAGTTCTGTCTAACAGCAAGGAATTGGTCTCTTTGCTGTTACTTTCTGCTACACCCTGTGTAGAAAGAGAATTTGACTGTTTGTTGCCAAAAGTTCAGCACCTCCGGTTGCTGTACTCATCCCTAACCCTGGTATGAACCCTTTTGGCTAAGAGAGGATTTTCAGCTAAGCAGCTGAACTGAGAAGGGGTAAGTGATACTGCTCAGATATTGCACAGTTAAGCTATAGGGAACTTACAGGGAGATAAAGATACCCATGTTCAAGTCTTCTGTACTCTTAATAATATGCTCCAAAAATAACTCTGTGTATTTCTGTCCCACCATGCACTTAATTAGAAGACTGCATTTCACAAACCTTTCCCATTTTAGATGCCTGTTATTTTTTCCACTTGATAAAATCTTGTGATGAAGTCCATAGTCTTTTTGACACGTTGAGAAAAATCCATAATGAAGGGGAGAAAAAAAAAAAACCTCCACAAGAAATGTGGAGAAGAATTGTAAAATCTCTGACATTTCTTCCAGAAGAGCTATATTTGACACTGCAATTTTTTTTAAAGAAAAAGACAATCCACATAAGCAAAGTGTCTATGTGGCAGCTGTTCACGTCTGCTCTGGAGCTCACAGAACTCAACGGAATCAATGTAGGAACTCATTGATTTCAAGAAACTTTAACGCCCACCTTTGATCTCCACTTACCCCTTCTCAGCTCACGAGGCTTTTCCCAGCACTGATGTAAATAATGCCATGCAAAGCTTGTCTTTGACCTTCTATTGTCCTGCACTTATTTTTCTGCCCAAGAATACTCCTTCATCTGGCATCATGAAAACCACATTTAGATTCTGCTATCAGGACAACATGTTTCTTTTGGTGACTGTAGTTTTCCTCGTGAGCAGAGCTGAAATATCACGGAATAAGGGCAGCCTGTCTGCTCCCTAGGCAAGCTCACCAAGGGAAGCCACAACCAGACAAGAGATGCGACAAATGGCTTCTTTCATTATCTTACTACTATTCTCAATTAAGCACCCTCTCACAGGACTGGTCTTTCTGATTAAGATCACAAGCAGAAAATAAGAACACGTAAAGATGAAAATGGCTGAAAATCTTGGGGGAAAAGAAGTATCTTGAGTTACCAGTCAATAGAGAAACTCCTTTCTGTGTAGATTTTGACAGAATTTGCAAAGATAAGTGCTTCTGGGAGGGCCACTCAGTGTACTGGGTCACTTAAGACTAACGAGTACTTTTAGAGTATAGTTTTTACTTCAGAAATTGACCACAAAAATTCTCCTGTAGAAGGAGGATACATGGTTGACTGCACTTTTTCTCACTTTCTAGCTTTCTCTCTCTCTCCCTGCATACCTATATGGCCAATAGCCCTCAGCAATTTTTCTCTAAAATTCTGCCTATAGCAAAGTTAAAATTCAGGCACAAAGCCCCAGGCTTTTTACACTCCTAAGTGTTTCAGCTTCAGTATTCTTTTCCTAAATTGCTATGCTCTAGAAGCAAGGAGTGAAAACAGCCATTTCAGCCATTTCATATGCAGACTGACCACATGCTTCTGCATGTACCTTTTTTACAAAATGTAATCCCTGCTCAATAAATGGTTAAACTGAACTGTACAATCAATAAGTACCTAAGTACCTCAATACCAGGTTCACTCACAATACTGACCATGCACTTATTTTTCAGGTCCATGTGGAGACACAAGCAGAAATGGGTGGAAAGGCCATCTTTCCAGAGAGCCCAACGGCAGGAGACAGAGGTGGCCATGGCACTCCTTGATCCTTTTGGCATTGGGAGAGTCCAACGAGCATCCCAAAACCTGGGCACTGAGAGCCCAATTCATTCAGCCCTGGTTAATGTTGCTGCCAGTGCTTGGGAAGGGATATTACACTTAAGGGTGATATAGCCATGAATAAACATCCAACAACAGACTGATGCATGACCATAATCTTGAGAACTTGAGAACCCTGAGAAGGATCAGAGGTGTCCCGGTTAATTCTGCTCCATGCTGTGCAACTAGATACGTGTTAATAGAGAAAGTCACCGCAAGTGTGCTCAAGAAGTCATAGCATTTCAGGGTCTTGACTTTTTTTTTCAGAGAAGCAGTATTTCTCATCATGAGGGGCTTGTTGTAGCAGCTTGACACACCAATTTTTACAATATTTTGTGACTGATTGTTTTTACTATAATGTCTCCTTTACAGGGCTCTGTCAGTGGAAAGCTGCTTAATGTTGTGGATTTGCTGGGTAGGGAGTAGAGAATTGTCTTGCTTCAAAGAGAGGTTGGCCTTTGCCTATAGTCTGAAGGAAGGCTTGCAGAGCTATGTGTTGCTTTATGTGTTTCACTAACAATGAGTTAGACTGAGAGCACCAAATACATCCAGCATCTGAACAACACCTGTACTAATTTCTGTGAGCACGGCTTTGTGCAAAAAATGTAGATCCAAGGAGCAAGAAGAGAAAGGATTTTTGACTGCAGACCCTGAGACAAGGCTCAAGTGGCAAACTCCGCATGATCTCAAGATTGTAGTTAATTTTAGCTGTCTGAGTGTTGTTATTTCAGATTGGGAATGTACATGGCAGTCTATGTCCAGTCTTTGAAGCATTTCTTATAATCAAACACAATCATTTCAGTATTTCTGTAACGTAGTTATTTCCCTGAGGATATTTCCAAACACCAGGGAATCTCTGGAGAAAATCTAAGCTCTACAAGTTGTGGCAAGTGGACAAGTTAGTCCAAGCCTTGGCAAAAGCTGAGATCCCAAAAGGCTGCATTATTAGCACTGGAAAATGATACCATCAGCACCTCAATTCACATCTCCTTACCGTGTCCTCCAAAAGCTGTCACAGATCCTGCACTGAATCTTGCATTTCTCACCTGCCAAAAGTCCACAAGGGCTGAGCAGCACATAGGATGAGTCAAAAGGGAAAAATGAAAATATAACAGAGTTTATCTTAAACAAAGGTGTGCAATGGAGCAGAGATAACTTATGTTGGGAGAAAAGCCAAGTCTTAAAATATGCTCAGCATGCCTAAGACCACTACTTTCCACACCAGCAACAACTAAGAGACTTGGTGGCGGCTTTGTGGTTCATCTTTTCTAGTAGTGCAGCTAAATGATGCTCGCCTATGAGAAACAATTTAGGGATAACGTAATCATCCTACCAGTGTGATTTACTACAAATTCCATTGACCAAAAAGGTCACTGTAATTCCTCAAGCACAGATAACCTGGTATTATTCTACGGCCGAAAAATCTTTATATAGATATATATATATATATAAACACATATGTATGTGTATGTGTGTATATATATATAAGCCCTTTATTTACTGTAACAATAAACTATAGTTATCTGATCAGGCATCACTGCCTCAGCAGAGGCAGCCTGACTTCATAAAAGTACATTAAATCATTGCTGCTAGGATTATGAATAACAGCTTATGGGAGTCCTCAAGAAAGTCCTATGACCATTTAAAATGAGGCAAGAACTGTTTGTATGCCATTCTTCTTCCTGGAAGAAAAACTTTTAATTTATAAAAGCAGTGCATTGTTCAATATCCATTGTGTTTTCTTCATTAACTCCAAGGTTTGCCTCATTTCATTTTTCCACCAAAGGGGAAAAATATATTGAGCTGTCAGTGATGTTATCTATGAAGAGAGGCTGCGGAATTCATATATTGAATCTAAGCTTTACAAATAGTCAAGTAATGGGAAAGGCTTTGTAATAAAACACAGGTAAATATAAGCTTGCAAAAATCAAAGGGAAAAGAAAAGTCTAAATTGTTTATATAATCAGTTATACTCCCCTGAGTTGTTGATCTGTCTCTTCCTTTGGAAATTTTCTCTTGTATTTTCCAGAGTTGGTAAATCAGGATTTGAAAACAGCAGCAGAAAAAAAGTATCTCAATTGCTTCACAGATATTTTCATCCAGCTCTTGCCCATGTGAGAGAAAGCTCAGATGTGCACATGCATGCTCATACTCTTTGACCTGATTTGGTTTTGGAAAACTGAAGCAGGAACTGAGCAACATTGACTGGGTAAGATCACAGAGAGTGAAAGGAGGTTTCCATGAAAAGTTGGGGCTTGGTCATTTCATTTGATCATGAACCATTTGACAGTGGAAAACCTGCAATACAAAAGAAAGGAGATATGGTTGCAGAGTAGTGAAAAGAGATTGGAATAATTTCCATGAAAATGGCAATTGAACAAGTTTGAGTGAGTGGGAGAACTCTGATGCTGGGGCATGGCGGCGGGGGGGGGCACCCTCAGAGGTTGGAGGAACCTCAAAAGTCTTGAAAACGTACCATTATGGAGGTACTGGGAAAAAACAATTGGGAATATGAAGAGGATTTAGATGACCAGAAATGAGGTCAAAAAGACATTTAAGACTTTGGGAATAGCCATTTCAGCACAACGAAAAAGGAAAGATCGAATTTACAAAAATAAACCACTTACATGGAAATAACTGAGGCAGAAATCAGGCAGCAGCAGGAGCTGGAGGCAGTGTGGGGGTGAGATTGACAAGAGGCTTTGTGGAGAATGGCCATTGAGTAAAATATTTCCTACAGTGAGAGGACAAAGAGCCATAAAAAGGATTGAGAAACACTAGTGGAGGTGTCAAACAGAGTGGGAATGGGAGAAATAACAGACTCATGCATTGACAAATCCATAGGTGACTTTGGAGCCTGTGGCATTTCTGATAAGTTCAAGTTATATAATAAATTACCTTGATATATTAAATTTTAACACAAGACACTCAGGAACACAGTCTCACTTAAGTCAATGCAACATGTTCCCAGGCAAGTCCTTTCCAAATTTCATCCCAACTGTCTTCAACTCTTGGGATAAATGTTAAGACACATCACAAAAATAGAGCAAACTGAGATAGCAATATTACAGGTCTGCCAAACATTTGCCTGCCAAACTGACTAGAGAATCAATATAAAAATAGATGAAATTGCATTTACTTGTATGCCCCATGTATTCGTTTCACACACAGCCCCCCAGCAGTCTTGTCTTCTCTCTAATTCTCTCTTTCCTCTCTTAAATCTAATTTTCTTTGCAGCAGTTCAGCTCTAGATGCTACAGATTTTTGTTTGTTTGCTTGTTTGTTTAGTGAATAATCAACCAAAACCTCTAGAGCATATCCTGTTCTAATCTAATGTGAAATGTTAAAAGCTGCTTACCAGCAAATTAGCTCTTTCCAAATTATGTGCACACCAGATCTTACAAGTCAAATAAAATTAAACTGAAGTTTGGTTTCCACTTTGGTAGAGATAACTTAGAAACTGGCCCTGGGGCACCCAGCCAACTAACTGGCTGTCTGGCTTGATAGCACAAAGCACATACTGTAATTATGCCCATCATTTCCTCTTAACCACTCATTGGTGCAAAATGTGCACTTCAGAGTTGTTTACCTGCTTTTTCAGGGATAAGGTACACCATGGAATTCTACTGGCCAAACAGAACTGCAAGTCACAGCTTATAGCACACTGCTTTTCAGGAATATGCTTGAGGCATTTGAGAGCTAAACTTCATTCAACATGAATGACAATAGCCCAGAACTCTTCTGCCTCCCCAAGCTGCATTTTTCAACCCCTTCTAAACTTCATTTGGAGCATCCTGTTTATTTGCACAACCATGTGCTAGAAGAAGACCTTGTAAAGAATTTGATGGTTCAGACATTGCCTGATAAAGATTTATTTGCTGCTTTGATTACAAATGACTTTTTTTCCAAAGTCTGGATTCTCTGTCTCACAGTCGCAGCCTTTGTGATGGAAATGCATCAGGAGAAACAACTGTTCATCCTTAAAGGGTAAAACCCCACCTCTGTTGAAATCAAGGACCATTTCCCATTGACCCCGTGCAGCCTGTACAAATTAAATGCAGGGAGAAAATAATGGGACAGGTTAGAAAAGGGAGTTTCCTCACTTTGAGAAGCAGCCTGACTGTTTACCACCATTCGCTCCAGACCAGAAACCTTCCACAATGCAGCAAGAAATTAACTCAGAGCAGATAAAATGTGAGAGAAAGATGAAGAGCAGGACACTGCAGAGTTTTGTTATTAGTGGTGCCAAGCAGTCCATAAACTCACCTTTCTTGATACCACTCCTTGAGATTTGAATCCCACTGAGCTTGGTAGAACCTTTGGGTTCTCATGGGCTTTGGGTCAGGTCTGTAGTGTATGTTACCACCAGCAAGGGTAGTTGTAACACAAGTATTTCTTTAATTTGTACAGGTTCTGTAGAACAAGTGAGTGCCACTAATCAACCAAGCTGATTTCACAAGGACAGAGCAAATCCACATGATGTGCCTTTTTTAAAGGACCAGCATGTTATCTATAAAAAATTCTTAAATTATTTCTAATAGTTGAATTCCTTCAAACTATATTGTCAAAATACACCTAAAATGCACCGGTGAGGCTGAAGTTATTCATAAATCATAATAAATATTTTCAGCTGGAAAAAAAAATTTAAAATGTGACATTTGTAAAATTATAGAGGAGAGCTTCAGAACAGAAGCAGCTCCATTTAGGGTACACCATTTAGGGATTTTTTTTTTCAAAAGAATTAATTTGTGAGAGAAAAATCAGTTCAGATTAACAAAATTTTAATGTGAAATTTTTTCTGGGTTTTTTTGTTTTCTTTTCTTCTTAATTTGTCCAGGAGTCCATGAGTTTTACTGCTTGGATCCTAGGAGAAATGCCATTTTTATAAACAATATGTTACCAGAATATATGCCTAATAAAACAATGCAGTTTTATGATATACTTTTAAGACTGCTAGCCTTGTCAGTGATTAATTCAGCCTCTCTGAAGTGGAATGCAAAGCAGAATATCAAGGAAGATAGATAGTAATCAATCAATATTGTAAATCACTACTAAAATCCACAGACAGCACAAATGTAAAGTAACAGAAACACGTTTATACAGAATTCATGTCAAAGCAGTACTGCTCTGGCACCCTGGGGTTCAATTATATCTACAGTGGCTCTATATAGGATTAGTCTGTCATCTCTAGGAGGGTGGAGAGAATGGGAGAGGAGAAGGAGAATGTCACCCTGAATTGCAAAACCTTGGATGAAAAATGTAGGTGTGAGCGTTCTTTCTGGAACTTTAAAGTGAGTTTAATTCAAATGAAACAATCCAATAAATAATACCTTGCAGCTGACTTTGAAATGTTCACACTGGCGCTACTGAATTCTACAGCTGCAAACTTTCATTCCCATCATAAATGACATGCCATATTTATATTTTTACATGGTTCTCTATATATGTTGATTTATTTTTTTTAATTTCTCTTTCATTAATAGCCTTTTTCTTCCTCGGCAAGATAAGGTGATCTGAAAAATGCCCACTGGCTTATTCAGTGACCCTGTTTTTTTGGCATGACAGTACCAATAATAAAAACTAATTTCCTCCTCTGATTTCCTCATATGTACAAAGCAAAGATTACTTCTGCCTGTGCTTGAAAGCTATTAGGAATGCAAAGGCCATCAAATAACTGATCTAAAACACATGCATATTTTTCCATCTTCTCTTTAAGAGCTCACTTTTTAATCCATTAACAATCATGAACAGCAAACCAAGTCACGGGTGGTTTAGGCTCCCCTGTCGTGGTATGTCACTGCTGTAATTGATTGCCAGCTAACTTGTGTTAGCCAGCCAGTTCAGTAAGCCACAAACATTCATCTCTGGGAATAAATGTTTGCAGACTGTCTGCACTAGCATTTACAAATGCATTATCTAACCAGAGTTAATTCCAGCCATCCTTTAACAAAATTAAATCTAGTATAGAGAAGAGCTCTGTTATCACTTTTCCTTGTACATCTGCTTCTTGGAATGTTCAGATGTGTTATTAGTTACTGACAGTATTGCATTACAGACTCTCACACTGGGGTTTCCCTGGAGCTGGCCTTGTCTGTCTCTCGTCCTTGGGCTGCCATGACTGCTTTTTTCTCTGTGATACCTCCTGAGAGCCCTTCCTGAGCCCAGGTGTGGGTCAGCTGTCTAGCACAACTCTCTGTTTTGCCAGTAGGGGTGGTCTGCTCCTCTTCGTGTCCACACCCTGATGTACATCAGCACCAGACAGAGGGCTGTGGAATTATGTGATGTACTGTTTCTCTACCTCTAAATGTACCTCTCCAAAATGAGGGTTAAGGAAGGGCATGAAGACACAGGAAATGGTTCTTTCCCCAGAAAAACTATTAAATGTCCAGCTGACATGGCAGTAAGGTCAGGGAGGAAAGACACAAGACATATCCTGTGGTCCTCATTTATTGTTGTTGAAGGAAGATAGGGAAATGGCAGAGATAAGGGAACTAATAGAGTAATGGCAGGAAACGGTCAGGAAAAAGTGAAGAAAGAGCAGGTTAAGCCAGGATGGCAGCCAAGTGCATTTTCCAGTGGATGTGAGAAGCGGTGCTCATGCTTTTGGTGCCATCTTCCAAGGCTGTTAAGCACTGAGGGAGGCAGCAACATGCAGTAGTAATATGTGGTAGCAAAAAGGTCGTAATAAGCATGGACCAAGAAGAGGTTTCACTCCCAAGCTCACTGAGTATCCCAAAGAAACTGTGGAAATCTGTGCCTTAAAGCCAAGACACATTTACCACTGGGCCTCTGTGTGAAAGGGGAGGTTATGAAAAGCAGCACTACACAAGAAAAGATCTTTAGGAATGAGCAAAGAGGATTCAGTGATTGGGGGAGAGGCGCTAAGCCTGGCTTGTACCTGTATAAACACATAGCTTGAACGTGTTTACAACCCTTTAAAGCAGAATTTGGTTTCTCTTCACTAAAATGCCTCCAGACGGCCCCAGGGCTGCTCAGGTAGGGACATAAATGGTTTGTGATGCTGAGGGTCCCACTGACAAATTGCCAGGAGGCTGAGTCACGCTTAATTTGCATATAAATTGCAACCATTTTTATCAAATATAAATGCACACAATCATAATAGAGCATTTGCTTATTCTTCCTTCTCCTTTGAGAGATGAATACAAATTGTTTGCCTTTAAGTTTAATATTAAATAGCTGCACCATCTCAACATTGCAGAAAATGGAGGAGGAGGAGGAGACGTTGGCAGAGGAGCTTAACTTAGGATCTTGGCAAACCAGGTCTGACCAAGCAAAGATTTAGTGGATATTCACATGAACCATTTGATACCTCCACACAAACCAAAGGTGAACAAATTCAAGCTAAGGGACCTGCCAGGTTAGTTGCACAACTTCCAGAAAGTTCAGACCAGATGCAAAACTTAATTTTACCTGGGATTTATGCTGAACTCAAGCCTGATTACTCCAGCAATTAGGGCTCCTGCAGTTCTGGATTGAAAGGTTCAAGCTTTTTTACCCAAGGAAAATTCTGGTAGTGGGAGTATTGGCTCTGTTAATATCACTGGACTTGTAATCACAGTTTTAGGTAATGGGATAAACACATTGCTTATGACATTAAATTATACTGTCCCAGACTCCTAAAAAAATGCTCTGAACTTCTCCTGTCCTTCCTGTGCTTGCTGACCAGGCTTTGCACAGTGTGAGAGCATTAATGCCTGACATTTTTACCACTGCTCAGAACTAATTTCATTCACAATGTAAACACTGTGTCTACTCTTAGTCAGACATTATAGTCTGTGGGGTTTAGTCGTCTCTATGTTTGACAGTGACACAGGTTAAGAATATTGCTATTAGCTTCTAATCATGCGTGGTGATAATAATCCCTTCTTATAAAGTGCAGAGGGCTGTGAAGAGACAGAAAGAAAACCAGATGGCATGAGGCCAGCAGCAAGAAATCACCATTATTAGGCCTGAGGGAAGGATGCTGATGAGTAGCACTTGGAGCCTGTGCAAAGAGATCAGGGGAGAAGGCATTACAGCTAGGAGGTAAGGAGAAGAATGCTGCATTCATGAGCCTAGGACAGAGAGAGTTTTCATTTGTGCATAGGAAACCTGGAATTAGCTGGATGCACATTGGCAGCAACAAAGATTCCCTCTGTGTAGTGGATGAAATTGTATGGTCCCATCTTTGCCTCCTCCCATTGTCATGGAGGAGCCAACACACAGGTTTTCCTTTTTGCTGCTGAGTTTTCTTTCACACTTTGGAAGAAACTCTTTGTCCCCTTCCCTTTAGCTTACAGCTAACATTTCCTTCTCCCTTGTGAGGAAACCACTATATGTGTGGCTTCTTTTTGTTCACAGCCAGTGCTGTGAAGACACCAAGGGCTATATTTGGCTCTGAGGAGTGTGTCCTAGCAAACTCTTCCAAATTGTACTAATAGCTTCCTCAGGTTTGTGGCAAGCCTGTCATTTTTCTTCCACTGGCAACAATGGAAGAAACTACAGACAAGTTGCTGCCAGTACTGTATGCATAGGATGAATCCTTGTATGCAGAGCTCTGGAGAGCCCATCATTTACTGAAGTGCCTTTCCCCACTCTCCTCTAATAAAACAGTGACCAAAAGAAGAAGAAGAAATTTAGGTTCCACAGTTCAAGCACAACTCCCTCACTGCCGCCTCCAGTCCTGGCAATGTGGTGAAATCAAATGTTCATACAGCCATACAGCTTGAGGCATGGATGATGCCAAATTAGAGCTCCACATGCAAATTTATTTGCCAGCTTCTAAATACCCAAGGATATTAATGGCATAGAACCTGTCTTCCTTCTTTCCCAGATTACCATATCAGTTGTCACAGCTGGGGATTTGGTAAAAGGGACATGTGTTTTCTGGATAACATAAAATTTAAAATGTCTCTCAGAGGACTTTCTTTGAACCTGCTTTGTAGCCTTTAGCTCATTTCTTGCTTATTGTGCAGCAATTTATATCAAAACTAGTAGTCAAAGATGGGTTGCTGTGATTTACATGCTTCTGGCAGTGCAACAGAGCTTCAATATATAAATGAGAATAAACTCAGGTATTTCAAGCACCTGCCTGAGAATCAGTATTGCAAGAGAGTGTTTCTAGCTGTGGCTTGGTCTCACTAGGGAGAAATAAATGCCATAGGCAAAAGAACACGAGACAAAAACACCAGGAAGGGAGAAAGTTTGCTGCTCTCCTCTTTCCAAAATTGTGGGATTTAATATCCCCTGAACACCACAAAGTTTTGCTTGTTACACATTTACACATTGAACAGTCTTGGCCTTTGGTATCACTGTAAATAGCATGATTAAATGGTACTCTGTACCTCAAGTAATAGTGATCAATACGCACAGCAACAGCCAGCAGTCTGACTTTTCATCATTCCAGAGCTGCTCCCTAAGATGTCTAGACATTTATAATTGCAACTTGTTGCCACACAAACAGTAAATTAGTGCTAAGGCTAGGAAAGAAAATGTTATTTACTGCAGAAAGGTCATTCCTTCAAAAGAGGTCTTCTGTCATACATCTGTCCCATGACAATTTGTTACATGCAATATGTACATTGCTAAATTGTCAACAGTTGCAGACCCTATTGAAAAAAATTTTAAACCCAGCAGCAAAAACATTAATTATACAAAATGTCTAAATGGAGAATTGAACTGGGAGTATTCTCAAGAGAAAAAAAAACAATCTTTAACTACAAATAAGTCAAAATATGTGTGTCAAGAAGTCAAATGTGCCCAACAGACAAAAGAGAATCCCAGAGAAGGATTCTTCTGGGCCTGGCTTTATCTTTTTCCTGGTCTCTATGCCAAGGCTGACAGTCCATCCTGAGTTGCTTGCTGACACAGGTGAGGAAGATGCTCTTATATGGACCCCAAACATCACCAACTACAGTGATACTTGCACCCTCAGGCAGAGCTGCTCAATTTGATGGTGCCCTTTACCCACAGCTGTAAAGCCTCCAGGCAAGGACAAGCCCTAAGGCCCATCAGGTCTGTGGTGTGACAGGAGCCAACAAGAGACCTCTGGCAAACCTGCACTCTGCCCTCGGGGTGACCTCACTGCCAAGCCTTCTCCTCGGCAGACCTTTGGGGACCTCACGTCTCAAGGTATTTCCACAGGGAGGTCCAAAGAGTCCTCTGCTGTGGCTGACACCTTTCTTGGGTAGCTTTTCTCACAGAAGGAAGCCCTTTCATCTTCAGGTGGATGGAGCTGCACTCCCCCTTTTAATGCTGATAAAAGCTCCAGGGCCATTCCATTTTACCTTTCCACCCTTTGGCACATCAGTATGAGATGAGACTTGGCTGAGTTTCTCACCCCAGGGTTAAGATATCGAGTCCAGGGGAATCAATAAATACCAGCTGCTGTGGGCAGCACACATGCTCTTTTCCTTTCTGAGGAATAAGAAATGCTACTCTAACTTGTTGTTCAAACTAAACAATATCCCAGGCACTAATCGCATTTCTTAATGACACCACTATAACCTCATATTACTTTATCACTTGGGGATTTGACACTGTAACATTTTATATTATTCTCAACTAAGTCTAGAAAAAAATTAAGCCTTTCTTATTGTCCATTTGTGAAAAATTTCTTAATCCTAAAAGAATAGGAGAACCTCTTTTTCTCCATCATCTATAATGCATAAATATTTTAAGTAAACTGGAAGATAGATATAAATCTTCAGTAAAAAAATTGTTCACTCAAATAACAAATATTTTTAATGGCATAATGGGCATTAACAATAAATAAACTAGTTTTATTTTTTCAAATAATTTTAGAGTTGTCAGAAATACAAAATAATGATGATAATTAAATTAATACAAATTTGGTGTACATATAATTCTTGTTTTTTTCCTGATAGCTATAAGTTTTGGTTGCTATTCTAAAGTTTATAGAATCTGATTCTTTCAAGCAAATATTCTCCAAGTGATAAAATATTTCAGATGGAGTTTTTTGATAGCCTTGGGTTTTGACTATTTAAACACATCACTAGTAAATAAATAAACATGAAAAATTGAATGTAGTAAATGCTCTAGTGAGAAGATGGCACATTTTCCCTCACAGGCATGTAATAAGAAACCGTGTCTGACCAGTTAAGCAAGCAGAAATACAATCTTCACAGCCTGTTGCAAAACTTGCTGCAGTCGATAGAAACAGACTATTAACATCAAAGGGGTTTAGGTTATCTCCTTACTGAATAAATGTTTGCATTATTAGAATGGTCAGGGACAAAGGGAATTAGTTGTTACTGACAGGACAGCAATTCAGCCATCTCCTTTGTTATTCTTGCAGGATGCATTGCCTTTGGCTGTATGGGTGTTGAGAGGCACAAGGGCTTCTCAAAGACTCAGGACAGGTAATTTTTGATTCCTTTTCTTTTCCTTCCCATGAAAATGAAGGAGGATATTCTCCTGTGATATAACAAGGCCATGTGTTTTCTTGCCTGCTCCTTAGAAAAAGCCTCAATGGCAGTTTACCTCCAGAAATTTAGATGTACAGGATTCCTCTGGATGGAAGAAAACATGTTTCTCCACCATGCACACGCTGTATGAGAGAGCAGACCACAGTCACACCATCTAAGTCTCATGTCCAGGTGACAGATCACGGCTCCTCCCGTTGCTCCTGGAGAAAGCTGGTTCAGATGTGCTGAGTTGCCCAGTGCCAGGCTTCACGAGTGACACAGCAAACACGCCTGAAGTCAGAGGGTGTGAATGTCCACTTACAGGTACATCAGCCCATATCACTGTGAGTTTGCTTCAGCACACCACAGAAAGATTCTCAAAGCCCTGTGCAGTATAAAACCACTCACTTTTGAGAATAAAACCCAAACACCTTTTAGCTTTGGTGCAGTTTCTTAGATAAAACTCCCTCAAGTATCTTCTTTGGCTACTCTACTTTTTGTTGCTTCCTAGTGTGAAATGTCTGACCATGACTGTGGGTTGTTTATCAGTTCACAGATCTGTGTTCTCTTAAGCCACAGGTACATGTGTAGGAGTAGTTTTGTCTTTGCCCAGCTTCTGTTACCACCAAAATCAACAAATTTGCTTTGACTTATTGTAGTAAGAGCCTATTGACTTTCCGAGAAAGGTACTCTCCACCTTGTGCTTGACTCAATGCATTAAGCTGTAAAACTGAAAAAAAAAGTGAACTGTGTTTCCCTTGCAAAAGAAAATTGAAAGACCTTTTTCAAAAAAGCAGAGGAAAGGTCCCTTAATGGACTTAGACTGCATTAAAGCTGCTATAAAATACCATACAGCTTATTATATTACTTCTGCCATTTTTATTGGATAAGCAAAAAAAATACCCCAAACAAAAAGCCTCTAAAACTTCCTAAAATCTATTTTTATACCACTTGGGTTAACATTTAAGCAGTTTTTCAGTTTTTTATCTGTTTTTCTTCCTTTCTTTTTAATTTATTTTTGCATTACTATGTTATATGTTAGGAGCGACAGCTTCCATACAAGGTGATGGCCACGTGGCTTACTGATTTTTCAGTTATGTCACGACACACCAAAGAAGTGAAAATATTACAAATCAGTTCAGTGCCATTTATATTAGTAGCAGCAGAGACTGTAAATGCATGAGTCAGCATTACACTAGCTGAAAGATCCCACCTTGGGTATGTCAAGTACCACAGCAGGAAAAGAGCCAGTAAGTAATCAGGTGACAGGTTCTGGGGTTTTTTTAACAGTGACCTGGCAGGAGCTGGTGATCAGCTGAACATGTATATCTGGGAGAGGTCATCATCACTATGAGGACAGCACACACAAACACACGCTCATGCCCAGCACACAATAAAGAGTCAGGGTTCCCTCTTCCTCCAAGCCAGGCTGATTCAGTAAGTAGATTTGGGGGGATGATTGCTTGGATTGTCTCTCAATGCCCCATTCAACTTTTAATAGCAGGTATAAAAATTTTATCTGATTTTCTACTTTACTCTTTTGAAATATTAACCATTGATAAATTATTAAGCTAAATATAAAGTGGTACAAATGTACATAGATTTCATAAAGAAGTCTGGTCAGGCAGGCTACATAATGGGACTGCTTCTGCCACCCAAGCAGGTCAGAAACCAGCTCCCCTTCTCTTTTTCTATTTTTTTGCATGTCTGTTGGCCCAGGTATTTCCAAGGTAGTTGCATGTTAAACTGTCCTTTTTTCTCAAGAGGTTAATATTAAGAGACCCCAAGAAGCCTATTCATGCACCCTAGAGCAGTTTCAGTACATTTTTGCTTTGAACCAGCCAATATTCAGCTAAGCTGCTCTTCAGAGACCCCAGCAGCAAAGACTATGGGACTCCCCTACCTATTACAACTATAATAATTTTTTGTCCCTTGAGGTCTAACAGAAATACATCCCTGATGGCCTTGTCAGTCTGATACTTTCTGCTTCATGCACATATAGAAAAAAAAATCTAAATGAAATACCATAGCTATTCTTGTGCCTTCATCTTCACTCTTTTTCCTTCTTTCTACACAAGTCAGGTTGTGTCCCCACAGCTCATACCCTTAAAAGCTTTGGTCATTCTCTGTCCACTTTCCTGGGATCCATTTAAATGGTGTTTGTGGATGGAGCTGAAACCACATTACCACAGCAATGTGGCTCTTATGGTGAACTGCCTCCTACAGTGGGTGCAGTCACCCTGGAAAATGAAATCCCACTAGGGAGCCTGGCCACGAGACACAAGGAGAAACATGATGGGTGTGAATTGCAACTCCTAAGCACCATCCTGCAAAGCAAAATGTTGATGTTTCATGATTTGGGAGACGTTGCTTCACTGGTCCCTCAAAAGCCAAGAATTCTACCATAAAGAGGAGAAAAAATCCTATTTCATAGTCATCACAATTGTAAAACATCAGGAAAAGACAGAAAAAGTGGATATTGTGCCAGCTCTTAGTGAGAGTTGTGTGCACCAGGGAGCAAAACTTGCAGCTCACTCAGACACTGTATTATGGACTTCAAAGAGACACCACATAAGTCATTTGAGAAAGAGTCTAAATGCCACAGTGGGTATTGTTTGTCCTTACATAATTCCAGTAGCTTTAGCACTATAAAGAAAAATGTAAAATCTGGCCCTAAGTATTTGAAACCTGGTGAATTACCCTGGATATTAGCTGCACTAAGTTACCATGAAAATATAAGCCTTAAAAAAAGTAATTAACACTCATACCTTGTTTTACATTGTCAATGCACTTTGTGGATAAGAGAATAACAGTGGTGTTAAAGCCATGCATGTTGTGCTTTATCAGACTACTGTATTACAGCCCTTCAGGTTAAAGGGCTCAGAATAATGAAAGAAAATCCAGGTGCAATTTCCTGCTGCTGTTCTGCTGTAATATCAAATACTTGCAGGGTTAACTCTTTCCTCTACTTGCTATATTTCCTACAGGTTTGCAGTTTCAAGTTGCCATGAGATCATTTGCAGCACCTATGCAAATTTTTGCTTGTTTCAAGAATTACAGGAAGTGTCAAGTATGAAAAAAGTGGGAATATAGATCAAGAAACTGGTAGCAGGAATCTATCTAGATTTCTTTTCCCGTTTTTAGAATGGCTTTTTTTTTGTTTTGAAGCCTATAAGCCATCTTTTGCATAGATTTTTATTTCCATCTTTCCCAACAAGGAAAAGTAAGATGCAGAGCTGCTGCCCTTCCCCACAACTCACCATATATCATCCCCTTTTGTGTGGCAGGACATTTAGTTAGAAACTTGGTTACACTGACAAAAATGTTCGTATATAACTGATTTCCTGGCTAATTAAACCAAGATACAACTGGGCTGTGAATTGGCTGATGAGAATCCAAAGCCAAATCAGAGTTACCTGGGTACAGCCTTTGGCAATATGACTTACCTTTTCTGCTGTGCAACTGCAAAATTACTTCTTGAGCCAGTGCTCATCTTTACTGCTTCAGCTCAGCTGAACTCCCCAAGAGAAAAGCAAAAATCTGAGGTTGCTCAGAGCTCAAGACATTCCCTGAGGAGGATATCAGATAATAAAGGCATCAGCCAAAATAATCTAGGACCTTTTACCATCAAAAAAATCATTTCATTGATCACCATATAATATATCACATTTTCTGACACATGTAAAATTAAATGAAAACAAGTTATCTTTAATGTTCTCTCAACTTCAAAATAAACATTTCATGAGTGCTCTATATATATACCATATATATATTCATGGGTTTTTTCTCAGGAAGCAAGACAGTTTTAACTATTTACATGAAGGAAGGAATTTTCTTATTCGTGCATGGGTATGCTGGGAGGCTTTTTTCCCAGAAGTTAATAATGTCAGTGTATTAGGATAGAATGGACATTCATTGGATAAGAAAATCATCAATCTCCAGAAAATCCTCTGAGAAGTATTTTACTAAACACAGAACTCTTGAAAGAGATATAAACCCACAAACCCACATGCCTCAGGCTTTAACGCAGCCTCTAACTACCAGAGGTTAAAGCAGAATTTGTGGGCAACCTTCTCCATAATTAAATACTGTGGGGTTTCTTGCGCTGTGTTTGTAGGTTTTATCAGCCATTGCTAGAGACAGAATTTATGAACAGACTGGGATTACATTCTGCTCTAGCAGCACTAATTTTTACAGTAGAAATTGGCACCTTTCATGAAAGTAGAGGAATGTTTTAATTGAGATGTCAAAATTAATTTTAATATGCTTAAAATAATCATGATGGTTTAATAACTCTCTTAATATTTCGTGCTAGGTTTGCCTGCTAAGTTTACTTGAAGTAATCCAGCTGACTTCTGTAACAGGAGAGAAGGTAGACTCAGTTCTGTCTCAGCATTAGCATTCGAAATACACCAGTTCTCATATTTATAGGAGTATGGAGAGTGCACCATACAGGGGTGTACATCAGGTAGGAAGTCACATGTATTTATTTTTTTCTCAGTGCATTACATCCCTGGTCTGACATCTCTGGATATGCTCTCTTCCATCACCATGACATGCTATGTTAAAGTAATGCATTGTAAGTGAAGCAAGTGTTGCCATAAGGAAATCTTTCATAAAATCATGTCAATGGAAAGTAACACATTCCATTCAGACCAATCTCCCTGATGGAAAAAGGTGCTTTGAATAAGCAGAGATTGTCTAGCTCCATGGATAATTTATCAGTGCCACCAGCTGATCTCCAGAAAAGGCTTAAAAATAACAAAAGACAACTAATCCATTTTTTGGGGAAAAAAAAAAAAAGATTGAAGATGTTTCAAAAGCTCATTGGTGTTTCTCGCATTAAAAAGCTTACCCTGGTGCATTCCATCGATGGCTTTAGACTATTCATCATATCATTTGCATGAAGAGGCTTACAGCTCTCCCCAGACAGAGAGCGGATTACAAATGTTCCTAAGTCAATAGCCTTCGCATTTTAACGTATTTGCTTATTAAAGGCTACTTTAAAAAGTTCAGAATCCAAACCTTGCTATTCCTGTTTGACAAGAAAACCTCGGCAGTTCCCTAATTCTCAGTATAAAAATGATGCTTTACATTTCTTCAACAGTTTCTCTCCTATGAACTCCATGTGCTTTGGATAATTAACATAACTCCAACACGTATCCCCAGAAACATCCCTCTGCAGCACAGAACTCTTTACACCATGTTCTCTCAAGAAGAGGTCACAAAGCTGGCATCCAAAGGCAATCAATTCAGAGCTTGGATTCCTACTCATGCGAAGGGTTTTTTTGATATATTACTGATGGATTTGATAGATCGTTTGGTATTGTTAGGGCTGAAGGACCTTCCATGGGCACATTGGCTGACCTTCACAACAGTGAAGGATTGTGCCCAGTGAATCTCTAAGCTCTTAATCCCATGGATATGGCCCCAAGATTCAGCCTTTCTGCATTCATTTGTATGCAGATGTTGCTCTGTCTTTGCTCAGATCTCAGAGGAGGAAAAGGCAATGTGATCATATTGTCTATACACTCCACAGTGTGTCCTTGCAACCCACAACTCTCAATCTATGAAGAATTCTAAGCAATTTTGACATAGCAAAAGAGACCTCACAGATGGTCCGATGAATTTTATGGGGAAAAATATTACAGGTCTCAGCACTCAATCTATTACTGTGGTAGAGCTCTAGGGATATAAGACACAAATCCACAACAGACTCTCTTCATTAGCCAGGATGCTCATGGCCCAGGCTATTATACTGGGACAGATAAAGCAATTCAAATTCAACAGAGACAGGGAGAAATATGTAGAACTAATAGTACAATAACATTGAAGTGACTGTACCTTTATCTTAACTCTGACTAGAGGCTGTAGCACAAGGATTATTCTGTATTAAGAAAAATAAAGGTATTTAACAAATATAATAAAAATTCAAGGTGTAAATAGACTGTTGCAGAGTCAGAGATAGCATTTAGTTTTATTGACTTGCAAGCTGTAGCTGTGACCAGAATTTCACCCTCTTGTCTAATGGGGCAAGACAGGCTAGTTTGGAAAACAGGAAAAAAAATACTGAAAAAAACTATTGGGCCCAATAAAATACAATAGAAAATAATAGATAAAAAGAACCAGACAACCTGGTGGGGTAGAGGAGGAGTTGCATCTCTTTTACAGGGAATGTTTTTTCCTTTATTGACTCTGGCCCAACTGAAACATGCTGGTTTTGTGAGATTACTAAACTGAATAATAAGAGGAAGAGAAAATAATGACATTCTGGTAAGAAGTCTCTGTGCATGAGATTTACAGTTGTATTTGGATCATATACATGGCTTAAAAGAACATAACATTAGTATTAACAATCCTTATTTTTTCCCAAATGAATGCATGGGTGGGTTGATTTTTCTACAGACTCCTTCCTAAGTATTAAAATCTAGAGAAAAAGAAAAACATGAAAGTGCCAAATTATGCCTTTCCTGTATCTGTGGAAGAGCTAAGTGTAGTTTCAAGCTCTCCTACAGACCACTACCCAGAATATTTTTAGCAGTACATTGTTTCACTTGCAGGGAACATGCCTTTCTACTGCAAGAGTAAATCAATACCATTTTATAAATTGTATCAGTGAAAAAGTTCTTGGTAGCTGGGTAGTATATTGCCCTTTCTGGACAGATATAAGATCTATTACTAC
The DNA here is from genome assembly GCA_026261815.1 of Monarcha castaneiventris obscurior. Lineage (NCBI taxonomy): Eukaryota > Metazoa > Chordata > Aves > Passeriformes > Monarchidae > Monarcha > Monarcha castaneiventris. The sequence continues at coordinate 10,048,544 of JAMPIT010000467.1, forward strand.
AGGTACCCTAATACAGACATACATGATTCTACTCTTATGGTGCTCTGCCATATTTGTACTACTACTTAAAAAACAACATCATGTTTTGTTCTGTAAAAAGATTATCTAATATTATTTAATACTTGTGCTTCAGTTCTTTCACTCTTTTCTCCCACTCAGAGGGAAGAAGAGTTTAATATTCTTCCACCCACTGCATGTCTTACTTGTCTAAATATATAATTTCTTTAGGTCAGAGTCTTTTACTTAAAGTGAGTATGTGTGTATCTACATATCCTCTGTGCTGAGCAGCCTGGGCACAGTGATAACTGCTCAGGAAAGCTGGTGAAGGGATCTACTGGCCTCCCCCCCACTAAACATCTTTAGAGCAGTTTGGAAGTAAACTCAAAAGATGCACCCTGGATGAATCACTGGTCATGGGTTCAAAGTAAAATTTACTGAGCGAAACATGAATGTCTGATAAACACCCAAAGACAGTAGATAACTCTAATGGAAACTAGTGTATTATTTGGATCTAATTTAATTAGGGCTGCTTAGCAATGTTATGATAATAGAAAAATTAGTACTAGGAAAAACCTTAACTATAGACTAGCTGTATCTGGGCAGATGTGGGTGCAAAGAGATGTGGATATAGATGTAGTTTAGTTGAAGAGGATGGATATATAGACAGAATGGGGGGCACTTCTCTAAGCAATGGAAGCCCAAATGCTGGGATAAAGTTCTGAGTCTCAGAGTCTCCAACTGTGGCACAAGGAACCATCACACTGAAGTCCAGTAGGGCAGCCTCCAGACATTAGTTGGGTCAATTCAAGCTGTTTCAAGGAAAGTCAGCTAAAACACATCGGCTGTTGTTCTACCTTAACTTTTTAATGCTGGTGTAAGTGACTTAAAGCACCTGCATAGCTGAGGATATGAAAGGGGCAATCAGACTCTTGACTGGCTCAGTGACAGGGTTTGTCTGCTTTGGGGGATTGTTAATTATTATCCTCTTAACTGAGTCACCCTCATGTGGAGCTTATCAGTCCAGGTAAGTAGACAGGCTGTTGAGAGAAGAAGCTCTGTGTTTCACTTTGACCTTCATTTAGCAGTTTCTTCTTTAAAACGTAGCCCTAATGTTTATGGTATTTATCCTATTCAATAGTTGGTTGCCCACCACCTAATCTCTTGATGTTGGTCTAATCCATCCACGCCATGGATTTTTGTTACTGTTGCCAATACTGGACTGTCTTTATTTATCACAGTCACTCTCACTACATCTACTGAGAAAGCCGTATCAATCAAGTAACCATTCTGATTTGCTGCATCCCAAGGTAACAAGAAATGCTTTGTTCTGACTGTATATATTTAAGCTATTTTGAGCCTTCCCACAAATTAAAGGCAAAGTAGCACTAACTGAGATGGTTCTCTGTGTCATGGGGGAGCAGCATGAGCTGTTCACAGCATTAGGATGGGCTTCCAGTGGTGGCAGGCATCTTCCACCTACCCTGAATATTTCTCTCAGGGCTTTTTTCAGCCACGAGGGCTCTGCTCCCCACGGGGGTGGAGGGGAGGTTGGCCAGACACACAGGGTTCAGGATTCACCCTAATGCCCCAATGCGCCTGCAGAAACCACCTTCCCAGAGGCAATAGCACACAGAGGATGTCCACCAGAGAGAAGGGCTGTGTCATTCTCAGCCAGTTCCCAGCTGGTCCTCAGTTCATTTTGGTGTTTCCAAATTTGTCCTAAAATTTTCCCTGTAACTCAGAAAGGCACCAAGGAACACACTGGTGAATCACTAGAGTCCCTGCGCCAATTTACCCACCCTGGTCTTGCCATCCAAACCACACGTCAGTGTTGAGGGGCTGGAAAGGGTGGGAGGAGGGCAAAGGAGGGGAGGCTTGGATGAGTTTTCTTATCTTGGGCAGGAATTCTTCTGTCCCTGACAGGGGCATCAAGTTTGAGATTTAGGCCTGATCCAGGAGCTCTTCTGCAAAGTCTCACTTTATGAATAAAGGAAACAAATGCGTAAACTCTACTAGAAAAATTACACTCATCAAAACATTCATAAAGCCATGCATATTTGCACACAAATCCAAAGACTTATAAAATTACAGCCTAAACCATTTTCCAAAGAAGTTCTCTTTAATTGGCACAAGGTGTTGAATTATGCAGAACAGATCTCAACAGAGATTTTTTTTTTAATATAAAGTTAATTACTTTATCTTGGTTTGCATGAGGAAGCACAATACTTTTTGCAGTGACTCTTTGTATCAGAGACAGCTAGTATCCATGTTAGTCTGTTCATGTAATAAAAATCAAATTGCATCAATTCCTTAACAAAGCTCAGCAGAGGCTTCTCTTAATAGAATCCTTATTAGAGAATCAGATACAGCTATCTCCAAAGAAAGGATTTTTAAAAGGTACTGGGATTTCTCTGTAGTTTATTAGATAAAGCAACACTGGAATTAGCTGCTGGGAGATGTCAGGTTGGAATAAGAACTGCTGGGTGGAAGCAGAGGCAATTAGGATACCCTCTGCTGTTGACATGATTCTATGGAAATTTTTCATTTTATGAGCCAAGCTGGAGAGGTGAGAGGGGCAGAAGTGCTGCCAGTCAACATTTTGACTCTTGCATTTCTATCTGCAGAGAGCTCATCCCTCATACCCATTTCACTCCCAGACAAGACCAAGTTGCAAACCAAAACCCATTCAACTGTGCAACCATTCCTGAAGCCCCAGCAGAGATAACACAGGGAAACTGGGAACTCCGGGGGTTCTGCTGTGATGGGATTTGGCTTAACCTCCTTCCTGTGCCCCAGAACCGCAAACAATTTAACAGGTCAAATCTGGCCTTGAGAATTTGTAAGCAAGCAAGTGAATTTTGCACGCCTTTGTTTTTGTGGCGAACAGTTCTCACAGGCTCATCCCTAGCCTGAAATTGTGCTCAGTTTGAGCCCTGAAGCATGAGGATTGATAGCCCTTGTTGTTTGCTCCCAGCCAGTGCAAGTGCCTTATCTTAGTGAAGCACACCCTGCTGCCCGTCGGGCTCCTCTGGAGAACAATTAGCAGCAGCAATAATGACAGCAGGGCACTGGCAGTGGGGCCACACTCAGGCTCTGGAGGAACAGACACCGTGTACATCTCAGAGCGGCTCTCCACAGCTTCCTGAACCATGGCTGGGGATGTTGCTGGCAGGAGGTTGGCACGGCCTTCAGAGGCAGCTTTCAGGGCTGCCCAACCAGCAGCCACTGCAAACCCTTCCTGGCAACTCCAGTATTTCAGGGATTAATGTTTTGAAAATTCTAATTTGTGACATTTTAAATTACTGGTGCCAGACCCCTCAGTCACCACTGCTTATGGTACTCTTGGCCGCTGCCTTTAAATTTTGGGTCCATAATGGCCGTGCAGAGTTCAGTGTACACTCCAAACTTGTGTTCAACCTGAGGCTGATAGTAAAACGCCAGGCAGCCCCATGGCACCCGGGGTTATCTTCCTTTCTGCAGCATCCTCTTGCTCCAGCACTCCAGAGCTCCTGAAGTGGGGAAAGCGAAATTGCTTCTAAAACATATCCTAACTCTTCAGAGTTATATTTTCTCTCATGGCATGCTGCTATATAAAAGGTTTTACAGACCAGGACTTCAAAATGAAACTAGTTTTCCCCCTTCCTCTCTGGCTGTGGTGCTTTAGAAGTACACGGACAACAGCTGCAATACAGAAGAGGTTAAAGATTCAACAAGAAAACTTTGTGAGGGTTCCAGGATTTGGAGAGGGGAGAGCCAAAGGAAAGGAGTAGGAACAAAGGCACTGCTTGCCAAAGCTGAGGGTATTTTGAAACTGCTGTGGAGCTGGATCAGAGGGAGAAATAGCAGAAAGTTATGCATTCCCATCTCCTTCTTCTCTTTGTCTTCATTCTCCAGATACACAAAAAGACTGTTTCTCTGCTTGGGGATCTACCAAAACCAAGGCAGGAGCAGCTACTGGTACCTGACTGTCACAGCATCAGAGACATGCCAAGGTTGATGCTGAACCCACATCAACTGCCAAACTCCAAAAAAGCAGGCAAGATGCAGTTCAGCAGCACTTTCTGTACTCATTCCCTCTGACATGAGCTGTCTAACTGAGCTGTCACCCTCATGCCCTGCTATGATCAGCAGCACAGATGGGACCTTCCACAGAGCAATGATTTCTTGTACGGGCTGAATCACACTCTGAAGTATCCTAATTCCTGAAACTGTTCTGGATGCAACTGTCTGGGAGTGTAGTAGAAACCTCCATGACTCCGTCCCTATCTGAGACTCTGAACAAAAACATCTGTAGCAGTGGGTGCAAAGATCCAGGTTTAACCACCTACCTTAACCATAAATCATCTGCTTAAATATATGCCCTGACAAGCTGCACATGCTGCTTTTTAAATAAAAAGCTACCTGTAATAATTTTAACAATCACTAGCTGTTAAATAGGAGCATTATTAAGCATGCTTTAACATGCCCAAAAGACAGCAGCAACATGACTTTTGGGCAGCTCCAGCTTCAACCCCTTCTCAGTTTGCATTGCAGGGACCAGGGCATCTGGTCCTGCCCTCTGAATTTTTGTTTCCCACCTTCCTCAGGCAAGTGCTAGAAAAAAGTGTAAAGTGCTTGTCTCCAGCTTGCAGAAGCATTTGAAGACAAGAGACAAGTTTAAGTGGAGTTTGGCATCCCTTGGGGTGAACTTTTCCTGGCAGCCAGAGCAATGATATTGAGCACTATCATTCTCTGCTGTACACATCTTTGCCTGACCTTATCCTGGATGCATCCCCTTTGACTTACTTCTTTAAAGAGCCTAATAGATTTTCTTTAGCTTGAGGCAGAGCAAACCTCTGCTGGATTGAAATAATGTAAAAGTATTAGAAAAGATTGGTGCTGGGAATTTTTTTCCCCTCTTCCCCTTGCTGTACGATAGGAAGAAAATATATGACCTAAATCTGCCAAGCACCTTCAAAGGGAAGGATGAAACACATGTGGAAAAGCATTAGAAGGCCACCCAGCTCCCTTTAATTATAATGAGAATGCCACCATTGCTAAATGAATAGAAAATAAACGGAACAAGTACTAAATGATTATGGTTTCCCTCACATATTTCTTTTCATCTATTCAGCAGCAGATAGTTTTACTAAATCTCTCCGGATGTAAACAAGTCTGCGGCGCTCAGCGGCAGGGCTGGCGATGGGTGTGTGGCGAGCGGCGATCTCCGGCAGCCCCTGCAGCCCCCGGGCCAGAGGACGGGCTGGAGCCGGCACCGCGCTGGGGGGAATCGCTCCGAGCCTTAAATCGCTAATATGCACTCACATGCAGGGTTTAACACTACCAGATTCTCGCTGCGTCTTGGTCTCAGCCCCGCACAGAAGGAAAGCTTGTTTAGAAATCACGAAGGTTTGTGGAGCGGGAAATGCGCTTTTTGCGGGAGCCCCTGTTCCCAGCGGGGCCGTTCTGCTCCCGGCGCCAGTGGCCTGGGGAAGGGGCTGTAATTCTGCGGGCAGAGGGAAGGTTTGCAAAGCCCTAATATTTGGGGAGAAAAAAAAAATCTATTTTTTTAAAGAAACCTGAAGCTCTTCCCGAGGCTGGATGCAGACTGCCACATTGTTTTCCACTCGTCTGCCTTCTCCCTACACTAGAGACACATTCCCGCCCCCAGCCCTGACTGGCTCTAGAGGGCGGGCCAAAAAAATATAGTTACACTCTTAAGATCTTGAATTTCCCAATTTAATCATTGACCTGTTGACCAAAAATCTTTCTACTTCATCTCTAGAGATCCACCTGCTTATCTACTGAAATGCAGTAAGAACATGAGACAGGGATCACATCCCTTTAAATTCACCAAAATGAGTTAGAAGCCGAGCTCCCACAGTCAGCCACACAACACCAGGTACCCTGTGCAGGGAAATATCAGTGTGGAGACTGTCCCAGCTGCAAAATCTACAACCCAGTAAGAGTGCAGAGCTGCACTGCTTCGTACCACCAGGGCTCTGTCTCACCCTGCTGCCCATCAGAGATATTCCCCAGCTTGGTTTGTCCCCCTCTAAGAGATGGACCACTTACCTGATTGCAGAGCTGTTGGCTGCCAGCAAGCCCCTTCACTTTAAGTGCAAACATGAACTTCGACATATTTGCCTCAGAATCAGGATGGTCTGAACTTGTTTTTCACAATTCACAAATTGTTTTTATCTTTGCCACACTGCTTCCCAGGAAGGTTTTGAGCAGAGCGGATTTGATGCATCCCCACAGGCCTCCCCAGGGACAATTATGCAACAGACCCCTCTCATGTGGGGCATTTCACACTACTCAAACATGCATATGGGAAGAGATCTGTTTATATTGTATTTATATCCCTCTTTGCAACCTTGTCCTGCTGAGTGCTGCATGCCCCTCTCCAGCTGCCCGCAGTCTCCAGCCCTTCCCTCCTGCCCCTTCTGTTGAGCACCTAGCATGACTTTTCTCCTCTGCCCTGTCCTCTTGTCAAGTCACCCTCCTGCAGAGCAGCTGCTGTTAGAGCAGATGTAAAATGGTTCAGTAACACTCTCTAATATTAGAATTGACACCAGCACAGAGAGGAAATAAATTATTTTCTGGGGGAGAAGCACAAATTACTTAATGCAGCAGATCAGAGCAGTGTCCGTAACAATGCTGGAAGAGAGCTGGTTTAATATCTCCTTGACTACAACACAGAAAAAAAGCAGAGTCACCTGCCCACCAGCAGCCAGGGTACAGCCTGTCCCAGAACGCCAGGTACAACCTGTGGTGATTCTTCCCCAGCCTTGCAGGGCTCTGGTCCTTAATCTAGAATCTGTTTGTCAGTCCACAAAAAGCTGCTTCCAAGGGCCTTTTCCATGACAATTACAGCTGGTACTAGCCGCACTGGAGAGGTGGCTGAGGCATGTTGAGATGGTGGGGCTGCTGGCTGGTGTTTAATCAGGAACAGGTCACAGGTCATGAAGTGGGAGACAAGCAGCACCCAAGCATGATCGATCCCCTTTATTTATACCTTGGCACAAGCCATTCAAGAGTCTGGCTGGTCAGTGAGAGGAGCAGAGTGGGGTTATAGTGGGTAGGGAAGATGGATGGAGTACTGGGAGTGACAAAATGGTTTCAGCTTCCTTCCCAGTCAAGGAAGAGGAGCATCTCATAGCTATGTGTCTTGCTCAGCAGCCAAATCCCACCTGTGCTCTGTACCACAAGGCCTTCAGCTCCAAAACCTGCTTTGCCAACAGTCTGGCTCCAGCCCAGACAAAAATGGCAATGCAGGCATGGAGCTGTTGCACAGAGTTCAAGGAGTCTGAAACACTTCTGCCTGCAAGAGTGTCCTGTCCTCTGCTGCTCCAGCACAACTCCTACCCAGAGAAATAGATTTACTCTGCCCTGAGTGACATCTCCAAGGCAGTTTGGTTGATGATTTATGGTGGCCTTGTGCTGGACAGGAATCTCATCTCGTTCCCATGTTATGTGCCAGGGTTTCTGTGTGTACCAGCCCTAGAGATTTTCACCTGCCTTTGAAATCTCAGGTACAAGAGGGATTTGACAGGAATGGGATGCCCTAGTATGCAAATGATTACGTTCCTGACGTGGAAACTCCTCTTGCTTCTCCTTTGTTCTGCATTTGGGATGAAATCAATGAAAGCATTTCAGCAAAGTCAGTATCAGCTGCCCTGGTGGGAAATACCTTCAAAGGGTCCCTTTTGCTGGTGCTGCAAGGCTGAACACAGCTAGGGAAATAAGGAAACTTGGCTGAATTCGGGAACTGCATCCACTGACACCACCAGTAATTGGCCCATTGTCCCTTTGAGGAGTTCTAATGGAAATCTTGGCCGGTGATGGGAGTGTTGATGTTTTAATCACAAGAGCACACACCCGCCTCAACTGTTGGCTGGCTCTGTGGACAATTTCTGCTCAGGTTATGGATCAGCACATCATGTACAATGTAGAGTAGTATATCCAGGCAGAAAGAAAATAATGAATTCAACACAAAGGAGCAAGAAACTAAACTGTTTAGATAACCTTAGGCTTTTTCTGCTAAGAAAATCAATATGGTTAGAAGCTGGGAAACTACCCACATTGCCAGCAGAGTGAGGCTGCAGAGCCACAGACAAACCAATATGAAAGACCAAAACTGTTTAGTTTCCTTTTTTTTTGTTGTTTATATTACCTTTTTTTAACAATTCTAAGTGTTTTACTGTATTTTGCACCTATCTCTTAAGGTTTCTTTACCTGTAAAGTTTAATATTATTTGTATCCAAAATGTTGGTTCACAGTCTCCTGTATCTGAAATGCTACAGCCCTATGTGTTCCCTAATCTTTTGATGATATCTGTTATTAGAGCACAGAAAATCTGGCACTGAAAAGACTCCGTCAACTTGCAGTTTCCCAGCGTGGGTAGTTTATTCTCTGTATTCTATTCACACATTTCATGTCCTCACCCCGACAGCCAACATGGGTGCTAATTAGCAGCTACACTCCTCCTGGCAGGTTGTGTGGGCACCCTTCAAGTAGCACTTGACATGAATTTAATTCGCATCATGGATTAACTGCTTTGTTATTTGCATTGCAAAAACACCATCATGTCCCAGGTAGGGCTGGGACCCCAGAAGAGGGAGAAGGGCTCTCAGCAGTGTAGAAAATGTAATTAGGTGTGAGGGCATTAAAAGGTCTCAAATGACCCTAACCAGCCTCAGCTAGGACCCACATCCACACCCTTCCCCTGGGTCTGAGGATTCCATTTAAGCAAGTGCCAGGGGGTTCAACCCTTTCCCAAACTATGCTGTGGATGTATCTCTTTGCCCTGATGCAGAAGCTATTTTCAGTCTTGGCCCAGGGATGTAAGTAACTTGTTTCCAGCCCTGTCTCATGGATGGTGCCTGGACCAAGGCTGCAGCCTTGTCTCTGTCTTCTTTTGCTTCTGTGTACATTCCTTGCATGGACACTGGACTTGATGTGTCACCTTTCTTTATCTGGGACTGTTGATAGACCCTGTTACCTCCAATGCTGAGGTCTTCCTCAGCTCCCAGCCTCCCTTCTATTGCCTTCTGCTCTTGCTGCTCTTTGATAACAAGACAGAGAGAAGTGGGGAGGAAAGAGTGACTACAGCAGCACAGGGAATACTGGAGGAGCTACCACTAAAGAGTGAGGGGGCAAGGAAGAAAACCTATCCTTGTGTGCTGCAGTGAGGAAGAGATGTATTTGGCAGCCTTCATCCCACAGGTTGGACAGAAGGAAATTGTGGGACTACCTGTGTCTTCTTTATCCCTCAGGTAAGCATTCAAGGAGGAGAATGCTTACCTGAGGGATAAAGCATTCCTCTTACTCCAGCCATCAGGGCAGGTAGCCAGGGACAGCAAGTGGGTTGTGCTTGCTGTGGATCAATCTTTGACTCTTGTCTAAAGATGCAGGGGAATCCCAGGCAGGAGTTCTGAAACACCTGGCTTGGGGGCCCATCTCTGGGTGTACCCAGAGCCACCTCTGCAGTGGGAATGCTAACAGTGGTTTAGCTGGTTTCATCTCTCCCTCTGCCCAGCCTGAGAGACTAAGTGCATGCTCCTGGTTTCCTTAGTCATTCCTACCTGATGTAATGCTGCATCATGTTCTCTTTAGCAGCATAGGTACACCCTTAAGTTTGAGATGACATACAGAAAGAATTCTGATTAATGGAGGAGGAAAAACACCAGAGCAAAGAGGTCTTTTTAAGCAAATAACAAAATTTTCTAACCTTTGGCAGAAGTTTGTTCCCTGTGTGTTTTACAGCTTATGCTGCAGAGAGGAGATGCCACTTGCTGCAAACTTTTTTTTTTTTTTATCTTGGGAAGGGACTAAAGACAGAAGTACTCTGTAAAATAAGTATCTACAGACACTGAAGAGTCAGGAAACAGTGAGATCTCCTCCCTTTCCATACTTTGTATGCCAAATGGCTACCAGCGCTTGTCAGTCTTGCAGAGTATCAGGGAGTGTAGCAGACTGTGTGTTCCAGACATAAGGAAAGCCAGCTGGGCTGCCCCATAAGGCAGTGCCTCTCCTCAGTGCTGCTGAGCCATCTCCATCCCCAGCACGAATAGCAGGCTGGTGAAAGCCAAATGGAGACCCCCAACAAAGCTCAGAGAAGGGAGTTCAAATCTCTTGTGGGGGTTTCTTAAGCTCATCTTGCTGTGCTGCCAGCCCGGAGCCCGCATGGAGCTGCATCAGCCCAGGTGGAATGCTGTGTGAAACAGCTCTTCATGCTGTGGGGAGGAAGACTTTAGGAGATTTTTACTGGGTGAGAAACCTTAGATTTCCCCACAGGGACCAGAGATGCTGAGGTGCTGGATGGTGATATAATCTATAAAACTCTCATGCAAAGAGGTGTTTCTCTGTAAAGAATGAAGTGATGCTAAACAGAGGGAGATTAATCACTCCTCCTCCCCTTTCCTCCCACTTACCTCGTGGATCATTAGGTCTCAGGAAGGTTTTAATTCTGTGTGTACATGGCAAAATTGACAAGAGTTTCGCCTGACTGGTGACTAGGTCACATTAAAATCTGTATCACAATCAACACTCCTTAGTCCAAAACAGCAAAGAAACAATGCATCCTAGTGGGAGAGGAGGGTATTTATGAAGTTAGGAGACTTTTATGAAGGATTATCTTGACAACTGTACATGCAGCTCTTCATTCCTTCCACAAGAGCTTCAACCTGTATAATCAGGAGTCGGGGAAGACTGGTGTCCCTTGGCATCCCTCTCACTTAAGTGATCACAGCTTTATGTCCCGGGCTGCTTCCTCTAAGGAGGCTTTCTATTGCAGGAGCTTTGGGGTGAGAATTTCAAAATGAGCTCATCAAAACTCATCTGTTTCATGCTGAAATTATGTCTTACTCAAATGTAAAACCCCCAAGACTGGCCTGGGTTGGATTTACTCCAATCTGAGCCCATGTTGTGCCTAGAGTTATTTACTGTGAAACTGTTGGGAACTGGACTTTCCCATGCAAAGCAACAGCTGTGATTCACCCTCAGTCATATATTGATCAGATTTTGATCCTTTTTCATAGAAAATGGTCCTGAGGATTTATTTCTGTCCAGAAGAGATTGGGTTGTGTCTGCTCTTTATGGGTTAACAGTTGAATTCTTGTATTCATCTGCTGGTGCTTCAAGTGATGCTAATCTGTACAGAGAACAGGAACAATAATATGGGATTTAAGGGATCAAATCAACTGAAATAAAAATCAAGATTGTGGAGGAAACAGATTTGACTTAAATGTTTGAACTAAGATAAAACTCAAATGCTGAAAACTTGCAAGTAGGTAAGAAGGGAAAATATTCAAGTACAATCTTTATTCCTTACCCAGTGTGTTTTAAAAATAGAAATAGATTTTTATCTAGTTTTGAAGTTTCTAGTTTTTATAGTATAGATAACTAAAGTTAGAACTAGCTTAGAACTTTGAAAAATCTTTAAAAGTATCTTATAATGACTGTGCTAGTCTTTTACAAAGAAAAAAAACCTCCTGCTTTCCTCCCTGTTTACCAAAACAGGCATCAAAACTCAGCTTTTCCCTGTGCAGATTAAACTAGAAGCAATATTTTACTCTGCCTATTCCAAAGGCGATTCTACTGGTAAATGCTTCCATGGGGGGTGCAGTGAATTTTAAACACTCCATCTTCTTTCTGTGAAAGATGCTATTGAAGTGTATTACAAGCTGTTATCAAGTTTACAAAAGAGATTCACTCTGGAGTTATGGTATTTTATGCCAACTTTCAGCTTAAACTAAACTTTTATAGCCAGGATATAAACTCCTGAATATGGGGTCTTTGTAATAGAAAACTTGTCTCACTAGAGGGTCAGGAGGAGCAATGGTATAATGCAATTTATAGCCTGATCAGCTTGGATTTACACTTCATCTCAGTACAATATCAGGAGCAGATGTTACAATGACAGTCCTTCTTTTTTTGTTGATGTGTAAAAACAGCACAATGTAGTCCTAAAACAGAGCTGCTGTTTGCTTAATGGGAGAGCAGGGTAGCTCACGTTTCCCAGAAGTATTTTTACAAGCATAGCCTTTGCAACAGCAATACCTCAGATACCCCCAAGCCCCTTCAAATACAGGGGCATTGAAGATAAAACCTCTGGTTTTGACCTGTGAAATTAGAGACTAGAAGCACAGGAAATCAAAGGCTGGAGCTTTCTTGAGACCAAGATCAAGCTATAGGGCTCCAGGAGGTGTTGGGAAAGGGAAGCTTATTTTAAAGATAAGAGACCGGGAGTTTGCCATGGGTGGAATCATTAAGGTTGGAAAGGGAATACTCTGGTCAATACCTGCTCAAAGCAGGGCCAGCAGAAAGAATAAAGTCACTTTTTATTTATGGTCCATGCAAATAAGTTTTACTTCTGTTGAACTCAAGAATATTTCAGTGCTTGCTTAGTGCCCAAATCAACCAGTTCAGTGCCAGATATGTCACCCTAACACTACCTGAATAGAAACTTTCTCCCTGGATCGCAATACAATGTGCATGTAACAGATAAACTAGAAATGTTTAAGCCTTCTCTTGTCCTCTTGCAACCCTCCACCCACTTTCTTCTTACTTTTCCAATAGAACAGAAAAGAACAGTTGCTTTAAGGCATTTAATAATTATCAAAACACTTTATTTTGAACCCTGGGTGCTGTTCTTTTGGGAAAACTAGTAAACATTACAGTTTTGATCCAGTCTGGCAGGGCTTGTCCTGTGAAAGATCACTGGGACCAGATGGTTTTTTGTTCTATGCTTGTGCACATTCTGCTCTGGGAAGCAAGAGTTCAAATACAGAGCTCCCAGGCATTACTGGAAACAAAATAATGATATCAGGAATGTCTCCCAGTAATTTTCAAAAAACTGATTATGTGAGATTACTGACCACAGAAAATCATGTATGTGATTATTTCTGTCTTTATTTTTTGTTGCTGTCTTAAAGTCTGCAAGGCTGAGGGAGGACCAGTCTCCTTGCACCATCTCTTTGTCTCTGTCTAGATCCTTTCCAGGCTACAGAACTACATCTCTTGCCATCTACCATCTTATGACTCTGAGGAGAGGGCAATGTTGCTAATATTAGCAAGGAAATTCTTGGGTGAGACTGGAGCTTTCTACCAATTCAGCTGGTGCCCACTGTTGAAGTGTCGTTACCTACATAACTGCTGGTGCTCTGGGCCACCAGCAAGGTTAGCAGGAAAACAGTGAGATTTAAAATGGATCAAATACAGTCTACTCTCTTTAGCTAGCTCCTGGCTGCAAGAAATGCTGTGAACTACCAGTGAACCCTGGCTGAGAGTAAATGCCTGTCATTTCATGCTTTTGGGCAGGTTCCCTGCTGTTTTCTAATGGTGCTCCTGGCCTTGAAGGTGCTGGGTAATCCATGCACTGAAAAGGGCAGTGATGGTCTGTTTGAGGAGGTCAGAGAGCGGAAGCACTGAAGGGAGCAGTTCAGACTGTTGCAAGAGAAGGAGACTGAAAAGATACCCTTGTTTAATATTCTGTTATGTGCCAGTGTGTAGCAGAAAGCACATCCTGGGCATGACATTCAGAGCAAGGTTCAGTCTGCCATGTCCTGGCGGTATTGTCAGTGAGATTTGACTGTGAAGCTCACAAGCTCTGGACAACTAAACCTCCAAAACATTCAGTCTTCTGATTTGCAAATGGATACCCAGACTGGCCTTTTACTATTTGATAAGTCCATGCATTTACATCTTTTTGCCCTTGCTGGGTATTTCACAGGAGCAAACTTTCTGATGCCATTTTGGCTTGTCTGAATTGCACATGCATACACACGATTTTCAAGGTATTTCTTAGAATTTTCTAAGTATTAACTACAGGGGAAGCAAGGACTGTATGTGATTATAATGAGTTTCTCCTGACTCTATGTAATTGATTGATGGTTGTAAACTCAAGCACCAGAATGGGTCTTTATGACATCTCTGATTCAGTCTAGTGGTGCTAAAGTACAGACCAGAAGCTCTGGTTTTCCCTGTCAGTTCCTTTCACTTTGCTGCTTTCCTTCTCCACAACTACTCTGCTTCCAACCTGACTTCCTACCAAGTTCTCTATGTATGCACAGTTTGTCATTCCATGATAATCTTGATGGAGGCATCAAGGAGAAATCAGCATGAAAAACAAAAACAGGTAGGATGAGTGATTAGAAAATTTCTGGAGGATGGGATGACAGGGTGAATCTCATAGGCAGGAATTTCTCTCCCCTCCCACAATCCTGGGGAGCCCAGGACTTTCAATTAGGGCAGATGTGTTTTGTGTTTTCACACATCAATCTTTCATTGGCCTTGCATCAATCATTCACTGGTTTGTGCAAATAACTTCTCCCAAACAATATTCTCCTGTCAGAAACAGGCACTGTCATCTGCAAACCTGTTTGAATATTTCATTCGTACCAGATGATGCTTTTTGTTGAGGTTTTTTGTGTATTTTCTGGATGGCATAGCAGTATGATCCCTGTGCTCCTTGCCCTAATGAAGCTGGAAGGCCAAGGTAAAGCCAGACAGTGACTGGGGCTGTGTCCTAGAAACCTTTTCTTTGTAGTCTGTGAAGGGAGGAACAAAGGTAGCTGCAAACAGGGAGCCCTTGTTCACTACTTGTTTGATTCCAGTCTGGCCAGGCTCAACTTAGCTGATGTCAGGAGTGACTAATTGGTTTTATAAATCCAGTTTATACACATACAAAGCTTACTTTGGATACCTGTTCCTTCAGGCAAATATTAAGCCATAGGTTACAGTTCCAGTAGCTGTCAGATTGCTTATTTTCTGAAGGTGCTACTGAAAGCCCTTTGTGCATGGTCCCTGAGAGGCCACGCTGGCCTGAGTCTGGGTCAGCGTGGATGAAAAGGGCTTATGTGGGGAGAAGCAAAGCATAGAACTGAGGGGAGTTCTGGTGAAAGCTAACCTACACAACAACTTCTGAACAGGAGGTCTGGCCAGCTGTGGGAAATCACAGTAAGTTGGCTGATCTGAGTACTGAAAACCAGACCTACCCAGAAAGTATATCACTGATGCAATAAACATTAGATGCCTGTGAACTGGGTTAACTTATGACTGGCTGGGACAGCGTAGTGTTTACTCAGTGAAGAGAACGTGGTACTTACAATGGAAGTGAGTTTTAATTCCTGATGACACAGAGATGACCATTATTTTCTGTGATGGTAAATAGCTTTTGCAGGAGCAGGGCTTAACTCAATACAGGTCTTTTGAAAAGTGCATCAACAGATTAAAACTACAAATTAACACTGTGTTGCTGTGTTCCTGTGGTCTCAGATTTCTCCCTCGATATAAAACAGCTCCTGCAAGTGTGTATTAAACATTTTGTCTTTGTGCTCTCTCACTGGGTTTCTTGATGCTACGCTTTTGCAGTAGAAAAGGCTTTGAAATCAATTGCTGAAATGTAGTTCAGTTTATGGTTCATAAAGGGCTTTGAGAAACCATTTTGTATAGAAAGTGTAACATAAATAGAGGCAGCATATTCATTCCATTTTCTTAGTTTTGAAATTATCCTATTAAGCTGGCAAACCTGTCAAATATGTAACTTAACTTACTGAAGCCCTACCTACCAAGAGGCACTTAAGTGGATGCTTAAAATTAAGCATGTGATTTAATCCTACCTTATACAGTTCTTAAACACAGGCATAAGTCTCACTGGAGTCAAGGCAAGAACATTAAAGCTAACTGTGTGCTAAGCACTCTGTTAAATCAAGGCCTAACTCTGGTTATTTTCATATGCCTAATTCTGAAAAACAACAAGTATGCTACAAGAGGCAGTGACATCTCAAATTCTGCCCCCATTAAATAAGTTAAAAAATCATGAATCCTACAGCAATTGCATTGCCATCATACTACTTTTCTTTTATGATTAATCCAGAGTTTGATATGTCTTTCTATAGGATTAATATCTTAACAGCAAGGTAATAGGTAGTGTGACATTTAATCTCTTTGATTAAATTCCATACTAAAAATGTCCCATAAATAAAAGAAACAATTGAGGCAACCATAAATTACCTTCATTGTTCCAAAGTGATGGATTTAGTGGTTAGAGAGGGTAAAATCTCATGAGCTCATTAAAAGCTATAAGGGCTTTTTCCTTCCACAGCCCTAAAAGACGCTGTGGCCTACGGCAGGTTTTCTGACATTGCTTTCATTTAATCAGTTGAAACCTTAAGAGGAAATAGGAGATGCTTTATATATGTGTCCATTTCATTTTCTAGTAGAGATCACCAGATCCAAATAGGTTTTTCTATCTCAGGTACCTCCTGTGGTCTCAGTACTGTGCACCTAATGAGAGAGGGTGTATTTTTGAGTTAATAGCCAGAATCAAATTGTTTCAAAATCTGAGTCTGCTTCTCAACTCTGGCACTGACCTTTACTGTGACCTTGGGCAATTCACAGAAGGCCAAGTATTCAAGAGCTCAGTATCAACCACTAGAGCCAGATCAAAATGTATCAACCACAGCCATACTGCCAAATTAACATGGTTTGGATGCAGCCCAGCAAACTGTGCTCTTTTGAGTATTTGCCTAAAAGCATCACAAGGGAGATGCTTATCTGAGTCACAGGTGAAAGTCTTAAACCTCCACTGTACTAAAATACACCTGGAGGATTCATTGCTCCCTTTCCAAAATTAGCAGAAGATCGTACTCAACCAGAAGGGCTTCACTTAGCATGATAAGACATCGTTTTCCCATTCAATTAGAAACGCTTTTTACTACAAATACTAAGACAGCTTTTGCCTTTTTGTTTGATGAGACCAGATAAAAAATTCAAGTGGCAAGGGAAATAAAGTGAACACGAATTTCATCCAATGCTGGGGGTTTCAAGGGCTCTCATAAGAACTTTGCTAGCTCCTGAAATCTGAGCTGTCCCTTTGATTCCTCACAATGAACTGTCATGACATGAAACCCATCCTCCAACAAGAACCACACAGATGCACAGGCTGCTCCGTGCCTCTGCTGAGCTGCAAGGTTAGGTATGGACAAGAGGCTTCTATACTGTCTCACAGTGCTGCTAAAGAAAGAAAATAAGATTAAAATGGGATTAAGGATTCAAATGAAAGGCTTTCTGTGAAGATAAAATACAAAATAATACAAAAGGCTGACAGCAGAGAAGTCCCCCATGGTGCAGTTTGTAGGATCTTCTAAGAGTTTAGCAAGATTAAGTCAATGTAAATTACTTGAGGAGTATCTGCACAACCCACAATGAGGTTGGTTATGCTGCACATTTCACCAGATGAAATGCTGCATTTCAGTGTTAAACCTCATTCAAGTACCCATGAAAACAGCACAGCTGACAGTGCTGGCAGCTTCAGGTTTCCTACTGGGAAACTACCGTGGAAGCCTTAGTGCCCATGGTATGGGTGTTCTGCAAGGGTGGGCCATGAGTGGTTTTGCTGTGGGTCTTTGCCATCAGCAGAGAGCAGGAAACTCCTAACTCTGCCTCAGAAAAAAACGAAAAACAAAACAAAACCCCCACAAAACAAACAAACAAAAAAAAACCCTGCCCCTACTGACCAAGAAATTTGTCATTAATATCTCAAGAGCTGCCTACAGCCTATGTCCCTTAAATTTTGGGAGGCCTATTTTAGCAGAGATTCATGGAAGGCAGAAGCTTGCTGACAGGCCCTGGTAAATCAATCAGATCTTGGATTGCTTTTTAAAAACTTCAGCCTATTTTTCTGCAATCTGTTATTAAGCATGCCCTGTTCTGACCAGTTCCTTTCACAATGACCTCCAACATTGTTTTGTTGGAGAAGCTATAAAATGAGAATGGGCTTAGGGCCAGGGACCCTTAAAAAAATGCCTTGCTATAGAGGATAGCAGGGCCTTCAGACAGCGCAAGAGTGGCCCAAGACTGCATCAAAAATTCCTGTTAGTGGAGATCTAATAATGCTTTGGGTGGGTTAGCAGGGAATGCAGCCCAAAGGGTCCAAAAAAGGGAGGAAAACCATGACTTAGTGTCCTCGTGCTTTGGGTTTTTTCTTTTCTTTTTGTATCACCTTATTGTAATTTGTTTATCACAGACTGGGCCACTGCAATCCCAGACTACTATAAAAATCTCACAGCAAGCTTCCAGACATGTGGATTCTTCATAAGCCTTGCTAAACACTTCTCTTCCATCACCCATGTTGGTCTGAGAGTCACAGGCTGTAGCTGGGGATGGAGATGTTTTTTATTCCCTATAAAATTTTTTTTAGATTTTTCACAAAAAAACCCCCACTTTTCACTATGACTGAATTTGATTCAAAACTCAGTTGTCTATAGGGAGGGGAAATTCAGAATTTCCCACCTCCTTTGTCATTAGGCTGATTGTGCTCCAGGCAAGAACTAATAGGTTTTAGAGGGAACTGGTAGCTACTTGGGCAATTTCAGAAGTTTATGACATGACCTGAAGAATTGATTGATTTGCACTATCCCTTGACAAGGAAGATATGTCATGTACAAGGAAAGAAGCAGCCAGGCATCTGAGGTCAATTGACCAGCAATCCCACAGTGCAGAAATGGGGTGCAGACCAAACAAAGCAGTTTCTTTAGTAGCAGGAAATCATCCCTGTGTTCTTTGAAGCCAAGGGAATTGTTTTCAATGTGTTCTGATTTATATTATAAATAAAGTACCCATCTCAGGTAGCTGAGTGCAGTTGCTCAATTCAGACCAAAGTAAAACATCTCTGACTGCTTTAATATTTGTTTGGAAGATAATAGCTTAGAATGGAGTGAGTTGAAACAGGCAAATTTTTGATACAACTAAGCCTTGATGATTGTTGTTGTTGCTTTCAATTTGCATTTGTTCTAGTTCCTTTTTTGCAAACAGACCACTTCACCCTTTGCTGGGAATCACAAATTAGCTATAAGTGTAGTCCTTGCAGCAAACACAGTATTCCTTTTCCATTACTCACTTTCACTCTCCCCGTGTACCTTTTACATCTTCATGCCATATGTGTCCAGTTTTATGGCCACATGCATTTTAACAAGTGAACTTACAAAGTTTGTGTGGATGAGTATTTACAGGACCTTCCTTATTTGCCCTCATGCTTTACACATCTATTGAGCCTGGTGCCCAAAACAAACATCACTAGCAAGTAAAAATGCTCAGCATCAACTTTTTCCCCAAAGTTTTTTTCCTATAACATTTCATTTAAGAAAACTGGCATAGTTATAAGGACTATCACAAGGGTCACCCTAAAACAGAGGGTTAGTACTTTGTCAGGTAGACTGAATTTGTATTCATATTATTCTTATGTAGGATTGATTTAGAGGCTATTCTCTGTAGGGTTTTAGGGCTTTTTTGTTTTTTTCTTTCCCTAAAGTACTGCAAAGTGTGTCTCAGTTTGCCTTGAAGAGCTGTTCAAAGGATTGCCCTGTATATTTATTTGATTTTTCTTCTAGAAGCCCATAACTTAGTTGTAGCAGATTTAGAAAATGAGCTGTAAATCAGAAATCAAAACAGGGAGTTCTGGCATTGCTGGCAGTGTCCTGCTTGATGTGGAGGCTTGAAAAACAGTGAAAGCTGCTACACACATCGGGCAACAACTAAGCAGAACGAGAATTCAAAAGAGGGATTGAGCTAGGGAGAAAAGGGATTTACTGGATGTATTTCAGTGGACCAGGATATAGGATTTGATGGCATCCTAGGACTGACCCCAACACTAGACAGCCTCGAAGACAAACACAGGATTTCTGTCATGTATTTGCAAACACCCTGGAGCAGTAGGCTCTGGTCACAGCCAGAGGGTTTTTTTAGGGTTGACAATATATATTGATAATACTTGGCATTTACCTGCCAAACTGAGAATTACCGGCGCTGGAATCTTTGTCTGTTTAGTTAAGGAGAGAACAGAAGTAATGCAATCTGATTTCCCCAGCCATTCACACCTTCACAATGAAGCCTGAGCTTCCAAAGCTCCTGGTCCCATTGCTATGTAGGCTTACTTTAAACTATCAAGTTTGTATGATAAATAGCTTTGAGGAAATCTCTTCATTTCAGTGGATTCCATGAACAAAAAAGTAGGGTTGTATATATGAAATAAAGTATTAATTCTGAATTATTTACTCAGCTCCACTTACTTGTTCTTATTTCCTTCTTTTTACTTAAACTAGATCGTTCATCTTCCCTTCCTTCCCTGAAGATATTTCAAAGGTTTTTTAATCACTTTGCACATATCAAATGCTGTTAGATATCGTGATCATACTTTTGTTTGGGATGCCTACAAATAATATTATATGCATTGAAGTAAATAAACCTCATTAGCTTTATTAACTCCATTAATCACAGTTAATAGTGTTAATGAAGCCTATTTTAGCATCACTGTCAGAGATTTAAGACTAATTGATCTCATTATTAACTTTTGTGGAATTACAATCCTCTTCAAATTTATCCCTCAGTACTATCAAATTTTATGTGAGGTCAGCATTTTCCTATGAGATTTTGAAACATGAATTCAATGAAAAACATTAATTTTGGAAGCATTTTGAAAGGTTTTGAGTCTGATGGCAAAAGGGCCCAAGAATTAGAAAGTGAAGAGGACTGGAAATTGAAAGGGAAACTGCACACAATCAAATTTCTTTTCTTCACTTGGTAAGCTCCACCCTCCACGTGACAGAGGTGTCACCTGAGTAGCAGTGACCCAAATCCCAAACAGGACTCAGTCACCCGGGAGCCAAGTCTGACATAAAGATATAGACTTAGAGGCATAAAGGCCACTCCAATGGTCTCCACAGTGAGGACTTCACCTCACTGTTCCCTCACAGCTTGTCTTGAAAACATTTATGCACTTGGATCTCCACATCTGGGGGGTTGTAGGAGGGTGTTAGCAGATTAATGTATTAGTCTATTTATATGCTGCACTAAAACAGCTTTACTTAGCAGGTTGTACAGGCCTGACATGATAGAGTTAATTCTACACGGAGCCACAGAAAAGATTATTTTATTTTCATTAAAATGTTGCTTTTTTAGGTGAAATGTTGACAAAACCAGTATATTACATTCCTTGAGCATTTTAAAATTTAAAGCAACACCTCTAATGTTACACTAATACTATTTTCTACTTTTGATGCTATTTTTTTTATTTTCCATATATCTCCATTCTGTTTTCTGGCATGGATTAAAATTGGCAGTATCTAAAATACCTTGAAAATATGTCTTCCAATAAGTCTTTGCAGTTGAAAGTAGGAATAACCAGTGATATAAAAGAGCCAGTTTTGCAGTTACACTTGATAAGTATCTATTCACATTAATACATACCAGCCTTCTCTATGAGGTATCCAAATCCTTCTCAAGCACAACAGCCTTTCCTGAGAGTTTTTCCCACTCCCACAGCATGAAAACAGATCAGCTGCTCATTTCAAAAGTGCTAATCCTAAATAAACATAGTTTCTGTATTTCAGTCTCCAGTTATAAAATGTTAAATGTCTATATTGGCCTTGAGGTCAATCAGTTTGAATTTTTTAAGAACCAAAGCCTGAAGCATCTCCAGTGTGGCATTCCCTCAGTCAGGCAGCCTTAAATCCCTTCCCCACTCCTCATGCTTTGCAAAATAAGATATTTTTATTCTTTCATAATTGCCAAGCAGAAGGATTCAGGAAAAAAAAAAAGGGGGGGAAAGACACTTTAGAGCTCTAACTAATGAATTGTCTGAGCCTTTCCATCAGTTCCCTTTAACTGCTCTGTGGATAACTTCCCAAGTTTCTTTCAGTGACTAATGCTGGGTATTAGTTTAATGGGTCATAGTTACTGATTGGATCATAAATACAGAAATCCCACCACTGAAGCTTAAAAAAAACCCTCAGAGCTATTCAAGAGGAAAGTAAAACTCAGCACAGCAACACAATAAACTTTGCAACTGTTGGCTTTCCCTTACCAAGAGAACCATTCCTGATTTTGCTGCACTTCCCCTACATGAAAAGGGTGTTTATTTCCTCAAGAAATCCAGATGTTATAATATCTTAGGTGAAATTCTATTTCCCTTTTCTTTGGAAGGAAGGGGGAGCAATGCTGAGGCTATGAGTGCAGGTCACTGGAATGACCTAGAATTGGTTTAGAATTATGAAGATCATCAGTTTTGCCAGGTGTCAGTGGCATTTCTGTTCTAGGGCAGTCTGGTACAACTTCATTATTGCAGTGCTTTATTGAAGTCTTTGAGGGGTAACTAAGGAGCTATTTACATTGACCTTTACAACACTGGCCTGAGGCTCAGAACAACATGGCAATATTCATTGCCAGTACAGTTCTGCAGAGATATTTCACACTGTAGGAGGTGGGAAGGAGGCAGACGGTTACAGCAATGCCCTGAAAGTTTCCAGGAACAACAACTCAGAGATTCAATGTGCACCAGTGTCTGGTCTGTTTTCAGCCCCACTTGTACACCTTGCTCCTGCTCTGCATGGGTGCTGCACTGCCACGTGCTGCAGTAGAGACACCTGCTCATTTAAACTCGTAAGACTGGCTTTGGAAACCTTTGCCACATCTCACAGTCTCCAGGATGGCATTTCACTTTGATTTGTAACTTTTAGGTTGTATTTGATCACAATCCTACAGCTTCTCTTTAGAGCTGTAAAAATGAACTTTAAAAACAGGAGAATACTGAAGCTCACTGGGCTCAAGAGTGGGGTCTTTAAAATAAAAGTATTTCAAGACTCAAAATGCAGAATGTGAGTAGTAGCAGCTGAGCTGGATCTCTAATGCTCTTTATCTCACTATGGATTTGCTCAGGAACATTCATTGTATCAGCTACTTACACTTGAGTTCCACCTTCAAGGAAATGCAAATCTCTTAATTAAATATAATTTCCAGGGACAGGTCCCAGTCTGGCATGTGTCAGGAAGGACAAACCAGAATGTATATATTCTTACCATATTAACTCTTCTCAGGACTTTCTGGGAAGGAAAAATATCCTTGCCTTTCCTACCAAAATCCTTGCCTTTCAGTCTGTGTATAGACACACATTAGAGGGATGCAGTGTAAAAGAGGCATGCTATCCATTTCTTGTAACTTTATCTAAAGATTTCTTATCAACACAAAGTTTTAGGATGTGTTCCCATTTCAGAATCTGAGCCAGACATATTAGTTTTCAGACAGGTTGAGATGAGTTTTCATCCTGTTTAATAGAATGAAAACCTGAGTATGATGTGAGGGGCTCAAGAACTCAAAATTAGTTTATTGTACTTCAGATGAAGCAAATTTCAGATTCAGGATGAAGGTACAAGTCCAATACAGCTTGACAAAGGTTTGCCATCTTAACAGAAATGTAAGAGTAAGAGAACTTCCTAGATGACAAAGTTTAGTCCCATGCTAATACCTGCATGATATAATCCCTTAAAGAAAGAAAAAAAAAAAAAAGAAAAAAAAAATTTTCCTTTAAATGGACTTCTATTTTTAAAAAAAAATAGATTGGTATTTCGTAAAAAGGAAAAGACTGGAAGTTTTTCAGCCCTGGCACAAATAGGTAGACACGCTTTAAAACATCAAACAACAGCCTTAATGATCTTCTGTGTGAAATCAAGGTCACTGAGGAATTTAAGAGTGCAAGGTGAGCGGATCAGTTGCATGCCCAGCAGAAGCAGGCCGGAGCTTCTGCTCTCTTTTATTCCAACTGGAGAGGAATACAGGCAGTGGCACAGGAAAAGACTGTCTGCAGTGATAAAGCATCCTGTAAACCTTGTAATTCTGTGCTTCCTGTGAAGTATGCCAGAACTGCAGCAGAAGCAGCACAATCCAGAGCTGACTGACACTTTGCCAAGGAAAGGCGCAAGCGCAGGAACGAAAGGGTTGCCATCCTCTCCTCACAGCCCAAATGTCACACAGAGATAAAGGTTACCATGAGTAACAAGTCCCATTTCCCAGGGAGAGAGCATGCAGCACCAGGGCTCTTCACATATGGAAAGTGGTAGTGGAGCAGGGAGCTGGGTACACACACAGGCTTCGAGATTAGCAGCAACAACAGAGCTGACTTCCCTGCTGTCACAGTGCCAGCTGCACAAGTTTCATGCTGTTTCCAACTGATCGCTCAGTAAATCTTCAGGAACATGGAAGGAAAATTACACTCCGAAAAATTATGCACCCTACAAACAGGAACCCTTGCTGTGCCACTTCGGAGTGCTTTGAAAATGCAAAAATAGTAGACTACAGGATCTGAAACAGTAATTGGCTTTGCCTGGGGGCCAGGAGAGCTTCTGAAGTCATAAGGTCATCAGAGCTCCTGTTTTCTTCAGTGTTTGCCTCAACCCCTTGTACCCACTTAATTAGATTTAAATTATCAAGAAACTGTTGATTCTGAATTCCAATTTAACTTCCTGATGGAAGATGAGTCCTTCAGAAAAACTAAAGCATGAAGAAGAAGATGCACTTTATTAAATGTTTAGAAGTTTCAGGAACAGATTGTTACACTAGGCAGAACAAACAATCCTGCATTTTACTTAGTATTAAATATTTCACCTTGAGCATCTCACAATAATTGATAACTTGCTAACAATTAGCCAGCAAGGCCATTTTCAATGTGCAGATCTTGTCTCTAAGAAGTCAGAAACACTGAAGGTGATTTGATCATTTTAGGATTAGTGGGGAGGTAGGTGAAATTACTCTTCTTGTGTTGTTGCCTGATGCCCAGATATAAATCTGGTTGATGATAGATGCCCTCTTCCCTTGCTCTCCACAAGGTAAAAAAAATCCATGAGTAAAAGCAAGAGCATTTCAAGACTTCCTGGTTGAAAGTTCTACATCTTTTTGTAGTTCTTTTGCAATCACTAACTTGTAGAGCCAATGGCTTTTAGCTTTCCATAAAAATGTGGTGGATTTGGTGGGGATTGAGTTAATTTTTGTCATAGTAAATACTATGGGCCTTTCTGATCTGTGCTGGTAGCAGTACTGATAATACAGAGATGCTTTTGCTCTTGCTGAGCAGCACTTGCACAGAGTCAAGGCCTTTGTTCCCCACCCCAGCAGTGAGGAGGCTGGGGGTGCACAAGGAGCTGGGAGGGGACAGAGCCAGGACCCAGCTGACCACAGGGATATCCCATCCCATTGGCGTCATGCTCAGCACATAGAGCTGGGGGAAGAAGCACAGGGGGATGTTCAGAGTGATGGAGTTTGTATTCCCAAGTCATCATTACATGTGATGGAGCCTGGCTGTCCTGGGGATGGCTGAACACCTCCCTGCCCATGGGAAGGGTGTATGAATTCCTTGGTTTGGTGTGCTATACCTATTAAACTTTTGCTATACCTAAGTAAAGCTGTCTTTACTTCGACCCTGGAGTTTTCTCACTCTTATTCTTCCAATTCTGCCCCCACCCCACTGTGGTGCTTAATTGCTGACAGGGGTTAAACCATGAGAAATACCTGCACTTTCTTCCCTTCTTCCTGTCTTTTTGTCTGTTTACCTATTAATAGACTGACAGGATTAGTGTAATGCTTGATTGACTGCTTGTTGTCAATCAAGCCTCTCTGCCTTAACAACCAAACAGTCATTTGGGTAGCAAATTCTCTCATAAATAGGAGGTGTAATGAAGGGAGGGCTCAATTTAGCCTCCCAAGATTTATCCTTATAAAAGAGGAGACAAAATTGCTGCCTCTGATTTCTGGTTTGTTTTTTTTTTAAAATCCAAAATATCCCTGTTGGCCACTTGTGATGTGCAGTACACAGCAGCCAATGCTCCTCACCTCTCCGACAGGCTTAGTGGTATTCTTCCTCTCCCAGTTAGGGAGATGGAATTTCTTTCTCGTTTTTGCTAGTCTTATCCCCTCAGTAGCCTAATAAACTGTGCAGCTGCAGCAGGGGAGGGGGAGCAGGAGGGTTTCCTTGCCTGCCTTGGCTGCGCTGCAGGAGGCTGCGGCCGCATCCGTGTGCGCGTTGTGCCATCGCGCGGTGCTGCTGCTGCACTGCCATCAGCATCCCTGGCACCTGCCCCGAGCCCAGCCCGGCTGCTCAGATAATCCCCATCAGTGCTGCCTCCGAGCCTGCCTTCATCCCTGGGAGCCGCTGCTGCTCCGAGGCTTCCCACAAAAGCCACTGCAGCCACGTTAAAGGCTCCTGCAGAGAAATTAGTACGTGGACAAGGAAGGAGCTGATGGGATCTGCTCAAAGGAGGACTAGTGCCTGTCCTGACTCCCAGAGGAAGCAAAATGGGGATTCATTTTTTGTTCTATAGAGCTGTCTTCGCTTGGATTTGGGAAAGATACAAGGAAAATGTATTGGTTTTTAAGCATTCTTTACCACAATCAAGTGATCAGCCCTTGTCAGGTGCACTGACAACACGAGGGATGTAGGGAACACAGTTGTCTCCTGCACTCTGTCTTTGCTGGCTTGTGCTGAATTCTGAAAAACTGTTTCTAGTGTTTCTTGCTCTGTAAATAATGGCAACATCAGTGAGGTTAGAGACTGTAGAAAATACGTGTCTAATGGCATTCTAGTATATTTTCTAAATTGCATTACGTTTTCCAGTAGGCTCTGACAGAGAATAATCTGTCTCATTATCCTGATTTTCTGTAGAAGCAAAGTTTGCAGGACTGCACGTATCTCTACCATTCTTTCCTTCAGTTTGAATTTGTTTGACACAGTAGAAGTTTCAAAGACCTGAAATTCCCATACATTTTGCAAAAATAAGAAAAGATCAGAGATGCTCTAGTAGAGCTTTTACCCAGAATAAAGACTGGAGCACAAACTGCCCCTTGATTAGACATCAAAGTATGCACTTTGGAGAGCAGCTGGAAGACATAAGTCCACAGAATCACCATCTCCTCTTGATGTGCTACTTGCAAAATGACATGTTATTCTCCCCTATGCATGCAGAGACAAAGCAACATAAAGTGAACATCACAAGTGGTTCTCACACTGCTGCAATTTCCTAACGAGTTGTTTTATAAGGTCATAGCAATACTCTGAAATTGCTAAAATGGCATCTGGGCTGCCTTTTGATCTAGAGGATTCTGTTATCATTCCTTTTTTACAGAGTATTGTAGCAAGAAAGCACAGACCCTGAAAATCTATAATCCAGTATTTGTTTCACAGGAGTATTTATATTCTTACAAATATACAAAGAAAGAATTCTTCCAGATAAATAATTTGCACTATAAAATTATTTCATGTAAGGCCAAATACAGATACCCATGTTCCTAATGAAGTACAGTCTTCTGAGTGAGTTGTCACAGTCAAGCCAGCAAAACAATTTTAGGATAAAAATTAGGAATTCCTATTACCTATAGGTGGTAGGAAAATCCTTAATTCAGAAAAAGTGTTCCAAAAAAGGCATGAACAAAACCACACACCAAAAAGAGGTGACATATTACCAGAAGATGGAAAAGGAGCCAGCTGTATAAAATCATTCTGCATTGCTTTGATTGCTCTTTTTTTATATTCAGCTCTTTTGCATCATAGGTGTGAGACCCACGGTACAATAGGAAGAACGTGTCTGTGCTATCTGCAAGCCAAACTAAGTTACACCTATACAGCTACACCTGCTCCCCTTGGCTCCTTTCAACTCTTCCTTCCTGCACTAAGTGTCTTCATGAAGTTTTTCTTAGAGTCTCTGTTCTCTCTTTATTTTTCCCAAGTGATGAGGGGCTAAGGAGTCCATGACAAATAGCAATTCAGTCAAATCTATCTTGACTACTTTTCACTTTGGGCTTTATTTCATCTTCTCAATTTCATCTGCCTTTCCCTCCCTGAAACAATTCAGCTTAGCTTGAAGATTTTTTCTTATTATTAATACAATGGCTCATTAGATTAATCTCTGCTTAAAATTCATGTCCTTCTCTCTCACCTCTGAGAGACAACCACTGAAAAGCGGCCTCCTCTGATGTGTATTTACTGGCTGTTGAAGGTCATTTTCTGAAAAACCCATTTCCTTCCCCAAAAGTCTAGAGATTCAGGATGGATGGATGATAATCCATATTCTGTCCTCTTCCTTTATAGCTTGTTGTTTTAGATTTGAGGCTTTTTCAATTGAAGAAGATTTAGAAATGCTTGCAGAAATTCAGTGTTTGTTATTCAAATTGTCTGTGCCACTGTCTTGACAAAGCAGCTGTGCTCTGAAAATGATGACATTTCTACCCCCCTGGGCTAGAAAAGGAAACTTATGTCCAGGCTAAAAAGATCTCTAGTGACATTAAAAGAGATTTTCATGAAGTGAAAGGCAAACACCAATAAAAGCTGTAATTTTTGCTCTTAAGAAATTATGCATATTTAACCAGATGTCTTTGAACTCATGCCACCTACGTAAAAAACAAACAGCTTTTTAGAGAATTTGAGGATTATTTTACATGAGAATTTAATTTGTTTAAAGGGAAATGAATATGGATGAGGATATTTGAATAGGTTCAGTGTGTTTGTCAGTCACAATTGCCAAGCCGGGACTAATCTTGGTGATTAGTAAGGGTAGTGATAAAAAATATGCTTGTACCCAATGTGCCTCCTGATTGGCAGTTTATTGCTCTTAGAGGACCAGATGTCAAAAGCCATATGCTAATACTCAGCACAGAACAATCCTCTGGTTTACACTTTAGAATGCATCATCATCATCTGTCGATATTCAGCACAGAACAATCCTCTGGTTTATGCTGTAAAACACACCGTGGCTGCCACTGCTGAGCAGTGAGCGAGCAGCAGCCTTGAGAGACAAGAGCCCTTTCAGGCAAAAGGAGCATTTGCTGCAGCAGTTGGCAGAGGGGGAGCGGGGGCTGCTGGGGCTGCTCCAGGCTCTGCTGCCGACTCCTGGCATCTTATGGTGACTATCAGGGAAGGGGACATGAAATATTTTACCTAAACTGTACTTCATACTTATTCAAACCAGGAATTATTTTTTCTTTACACAGCATCTGGCATAGTGTGGTTCTGCCTCATTACTGGAGGTGCAGCAACGGAGTTACTAAATCAGAATTAAAAAGTGTGTTATGTGAGAAGTGCATTAAAGAGAAAAAAAAAAAAAACCTACGGATATCAATGCCTTAAAATGTCTTGTGTTTATTTAGGATTTGAGTTCGTGATCTTCGTGAGCAGGGGAAGTTCACATTTTACTGGAATTATGAGGTTTGAATACAGAATTAACAATAAAAAAAAAAAAGCTCTATTAACTGGTTTATTTAAAGATAGAAGTGCAAGCAAAAGAAAAAAAAAATAAGCATGGAGGGAAAAATACACCCTTGAACCATTTCACTTACATTAAAACAAACCCAGCTTCTGCCTGCAGTTAAACCTTCCAGCCCCAAAAATCAAAGTGATTTTTGGTTTGACTGAAGGCAGTACTAGCATAGGTTTATTCTGGTACCATTTTCCATATGCCAAATATATTAACCATAATGATTACAAGTGATGTTAGCCATAATGCCAAGGAAATAATTGCCAGAGCCCTCAGCATTTGCTTTCCACCTGATCAGACCAAAGGGGCAGCAATGGGCAGGTCTCTCTCAGGACAAACCAGGCTGTAGAAATGCAGAGAACTCATGAGATTTCCAGCCACTTCCAGCAGTAAGCAAACCCACCAAGCTATTATTAAAGGCAATGGTGTTCTGCAACACACTGCTTCAGTTTCCTTAGGATTATTCTGAAGTTTCAATTCCTTCTGATTTGATCGTTGCTGCATAAAAAACCTTCTGTTTCAAAGATGAGTTGAACAGCATTCACAGTAGCTGGTCTTACAGATTGTTAACCTCATTTTACATCCCATTCTCTTGTACAGAGACTGAAATGAGCACAGTTTTGTACCTGCATAGTTCCATTTCCAAATGCATCTACAGCAATAGCCTAAATGGAAGTGTCTCTTTGAAATATCTCCATTCCAGGCTGTATTTTGATGCAAGATGAGAATTACAAAAGCCTTACAAAAAAAAAAGATCACATGACTTTTTTTCTTTACGGAGAATTTTTGGCTTTTAGTGTGTTGGAGCCAGAATTTCAAACTTTTGGAAAGTTGGTCTGGAGTACATTTAAATTGGAGGAGAAGATACTCAGTGATAGTCCTGTTCCTGTACAACTGTATTACAGATGGCATGAGCTTCCCCTTCACTCTGGGCTTTGGAGAGCTCTGTCTCATTGTAAAGGAGAACTGACAAAATGCTCTGGGTGAAGGAGATATTAATCCAGTTCTTATGCTATTCCACTCGTTTGTTTTTTTTTTCTCAAAGCAGCAATATAGTGAGGTCATATGCTTCTCCATAATGATCCTCTCATTTGCACCATTTAATGAAATTCTTTTCACGAGTTGTGTAATCCCACACGAATTAAAGAGGGCTTAATAGACCATTACATCTCCATTAACATCACCTTGTGTTCCTCTTGGAAGGTGTCACACACAGGGAGGACTGAACAGGAAGGAGCTCGATGGGGGCAAACAAGCCTCTGGAGGCAAATGGTCCCGTGCATCTGTAGGAGAGTGTGTTTGAGGACAAAGGTGTGTTACATACTCCTTAGTAGGCCGATTATGCTTATCTTACTGTTATTCCTCTTTGGTTTTAGCTTTGTTGGGAGAGGATGTTGGCAGAACTTGCTGGAAGGTCCTGGGCTGCAGAGGATGCTGTCGAAGCAAGAGATACTGATCACTGTGGCCGTGCTGTTGGGATTGTGATGGCTGAGGTAAAAAGAAAAGAGACTTATAATGGCACCTGCAGGGAGTGCACATACTCCTGCACAAGGATTGGTGCCCCCTTTTACAGTAAGCTTAAAAAAGTTGTAGACTGTGCGACCAGGGAATGATGCACAGATGGAGGTATTTTTGAGGACTTTGAACCAGAGCTGGTTTGGAGCTTGCCAGCTGGGAAATGCAGGCAGAGTTGGTATGCAAACCCTGAGCCCCAAGTTATTGATGTGCCCTGTAACACCTTAGTTTTAATGTACTTCTTGAGAGCTGATTTAATATTTCACTAAAGGCTTTGACAAGGTGAAGCCTCAGTAAATTTCAGAAAGACTCATCTGCTGTCTTAGTCTGGTGAGCAGAATGTGCTCTGAGATGCTCCAGTGATTTGTAAAAACTGGTCTTGGGCTCCCTGAATTTTCCCTGTGTTTTTCAGTCTGATAGTTTTATTAACTGCTTTTCTAGTACTGTATTATAAATCCACTCATTTATTTGGTTCTGGCTATAATACTGACTTGGCAAGTGGCGTTCTACAGTCCTGGCTTTAAAGACTAGTAGTTCAAGAGTTTATTGAAAAGGCTAACAAAACTACAGTGGTTTGTTCATGGGCAACCAAATTTCTGTAAAGGATGTAGGCTAAAAAAAGGGTTTTTTCAATAAGCAGAACCACTTGTAGTTTGTTTTTTATTTCACAAACGGGAGAAAAATCAGCCAGGATGAAACTTCATTATGGTTTCCCTGTCACATGATGCTTTCTCTGTCATATAAACAAGAAATGCTGAAGCCTTCTCCTATGTATTACTTGTCCCTTAACTAAATTATTTATGATTAGGATGAGCTCTACATAGACCCGGATATTTTTCTCATGTACTTTGGTAAGGTGATCAAATCAATGACTTTAAATGTCCAGAGCTTTGCATCTCAGGAGAGCTCTGTCCCTGAAAGTGGTTTACAAAGTCACTTACAATCTTGCTGTGAATCATAATTGATTAGCTGCTTTAAACACCAAAATATTTATAAGAATCTAGTTGAAAATCATGAGCTGTCAAGATATAAAGGGCTGAGGGACTTCTAAATTGTCTACTATTAGATTGGATCAAACTTTTTTAAGAAGTAGTAATACAGGGAACCATAACTGCACACAGATAATTATCTCTAGGGATGTTAATTAATTTCTGCCTGCTAAAAAATCCCTTGACTTTGGACTTAACAAAGATGGAACTTCCCTTTCGTTTGTTACAATACCATATATTCTGCAGTGTTAGCACGAATATAATAGACATGTTTTATTTTTTCAGCAGATACTCTAGGATGTCATCTAATTTTAAAGTTTCTGATTGCTCCAAACTTAATGATTCGGGGGAAAAAAAACCTCTCAAGTTTGAGTCACTGAGTCTTACCAAGTAATGCAGACACTACAAGTCACAGTCTTGCAAGCCCTTAATTTACAATTCTTTTGAAGCACACGTTTTATGTCTGAGTCACCTTGCTAGCAAGGGCACTTGGTGGAGGGTGGATGGTGCTCTCAGGGGGGTTATTCGGGCTCTGTTTGTTACACTGACTTAGAACGACCCTGGTATGGCTAAGACTTTCAATATTTATTCAAAACCCCATTCCTTACCCTGGCTCAAGCTCCACTAAACCCAGAGCCTACTTCTTAGTAGTTTATAACAAGGCTGATGTGTCACTTTGGGGTACCCAAAGGAGATCACTTTTTCAGTGGAGCTGGGAAATCCCTCTCTCTGGAAGAGGCTCTGGGTAGGACACCATCTCCAGATGCTCCAGGTATGCTCTTGGCTGTGCTGAGCTGCCCAGGCTCCTGTGTGAAACACAGGCAGTGAGTAAAGACAAATTATTCTGGCAGGGAGGATGCTCAGGTTTGTGTGCTTTCATAATGTGGTTTTTGCAACTGAAAACAACATTCTGATGTTCTGATTCTGAGTGATGCCTACCCAGGGCAAAACTGAGAGTGTGCCTGGACATTGCTAGACTTGCCTTCTGAATGGGTTGCTCTGAAAAATCAACACCTGCTGGAGAGGATGTGGTCTCACCATTTTCCTGACAGCCTGGTGGATTTTCACCGGAAGGACTTATGTCCTGATCCTGACATCATTCCTTGTGGGCTCTTTTGAAAAGCAGCTGTCATCCTGGCCTATTTTGCGTCCTCCCTCAGTCACAGGGGAGAAGCAGATGGAAGCTTTGGGCTTCTTCTCTTTTTAGATGAAGATTTCATAGTATGTTAAGAACATAATGGCTTCTGTAGCCAAGAGTGGCTCCTAGCCAGGCCAGGGGACAAAGCATTTGTTTGCACCATATGTGGCCCAAGTGCTAAGCTTTAAGGAATGTCCAACAGCTCAGAGTATGGGTACATGAAGAGTTTGTCTGTGCCCTGTAAGACATGTGTGATGAGGTGTTCCAGCTGCAGGCAGGTGCTGTGTGTAAGAGGAGGTGGCTGCTGTGGGTGGCTCTTCAGTGCTTGCTTCTCCCCAGGTACTCCATTGGGACCCTTGGCAAGCCTGCACTTCAGCCCCTCTTGTCTTCTGTTTATTTAGATCCGAATGTGTCAGAAACCCAAACCCTTTCTTTTATCTTCTTTTGCTGACTTTATCATTTAGTGCCATAGTCTGCATTTCCTAATTGTAACAGCTTTTTTTTTTTTTTAATTGGAGGAAGGAGGACACAGTTTATCAGCTCATTCATTTTGATTTCCCCCAAGTATTACTGTAGACAATATTCTCCCAATCATAGCTCTTTGGAGGCTGAAGAAGTTAGAAACATAGAAATATCACTAGAGCTCGACTGAATTACTTGTGCTAAAACAGGCCCATGCTCCTGCAGGGCGTTGTGAATCATTACACTTGAAGCTTTAATTTATGACTATAAGTACTTTTTTCATCTCTCAAGCCCTGCAAAGCTGTTTCTAAGGCAATTCCTGCAAGTTTTGGACGGTCCAAATTGACCCTAGAGTCAGAGCAATCCTGAAATTTTTTACAGGTCCCCTTGACATCTGCTGTTCCCAAAATGGCTGGGGTGGCCATCTGTCAATTTTAAGCCTACAAATGTCAAGGAGCCAGGATGAAAACAACCAGGCTGCTAACTGTTCCCAGCTGTATTTGTCATCTGAGTGAGAAATGGCCTTTCCCTGTTTATCTCATCTCTGGACTGCCACCATTGCTGTGCTTGGTGTCCCTGTTCTCCTGGCTCTTCTGCCTCTCGACTGTCCCAGGTGTGCTCACAGCAGAGCTGCCTGCTCCTACATTCTTCTCCCCCAGTAAGGGAACAGCAAGGAACCGAGTAAATGAGGGATTAAATTTTAATGCTTTCTGATGCCAGAGGCTTTCTCTAGCTCCACTCAGGCTGTATCATCCTGGCTGTGCTGGGAAGCGCTTGAATGTGAAGCACTCACACATTAGGTGGTGCTAAACTCTAATAAATGCAGGCAAACTGATTTCTGGAGCTGTTCCCCATCTCACTTGCTGCCACTCTGCACTCATCCTCGTGGTCTGAATGCTGCCCTGCACAGAACTGATTGCCAGTTCAGAAACTTGAAGTTTGCTGCTAAACTTGCCATCAAATAATTCAAGATTAAAAGTTTCCTGAGTGCTTCTTTTTTTTTCCAAAAATTACTCCAAATATTACCAAGCTTAGGAACCTGAATTTAATGTTTTGGGACTTTTCTGCTCCTAGCTATATCTCTGTTGCATTTAATGGGCAACATAATAGTGAATCTGCAGTTGGGTATCTGGTAGAGCTTGAGACATTCTGCAGAGAATGAGGAGAGAAGGATGTCTGTGGTCTTCCCTGTTCATTGCTGAGCACAATTTTTTCATGCTCTACACACACCTCCAGGCTGCATGAAATGCCATGGGATGCAGCGAGACTTGGCATGGAGTACATGGAACTTGCAGACTTCTATCAGAGTTTGCTTGTAAAACGTTTAAGTTTTACTTTGAGTTTAACTTTGCATGAGGGAAGCTTTGAATTAGGAGATCAGGACCTTACAGGATAATTGTGGACAATATTAGAAATGAAGGCATGTAAAATAGCTGCAGAGGTGCTGTGAAACAAGCTGCCTTGTAATGAATAATCACAGGGAACTTAAATGAGACTCAGTACAGCCTTTTGTTTCTTAAGGCAAGCTACCTCTCTTGGACTTCTTTGCTTCTCTGAGAACAAAAGGCAGAATCAATAAGCCAGTCAAAGAGACTACTGGAAATTACTTTGAAGTTTGTGATGAAAGAGAATTTTCCTTCCTGTTTGAATTGCAGATTCCTTAACACAAAACATGGCCGGATCACTTCCACCTCAACAAACCCTACTGAGGAGTCTCATCTCTCATTCCACCCTAGCTCCCAGCCCTCCTGAGCACTGCTCCACCAAATGAATTCAACCAGTTGTAGTCTCTACTGCAGACACTGCTTTTCAAAGTCGGAGCTGAATCTTCTGTTTCACCATTACAGCTCTCGGGAAGTTTTGCTGTGGCTATTTTAAAGACATCATATATTTTTGGGCAGGGGAGGGGGAGGATGTTTCTCAAGCAGTCCTAAGCTCTTTAGCCTTTTGGTTTTTGCCTTTAGTTTGGGTTCATGGGTCAGGAGAGCTGCAAAAGTGCTATAATCATCAACAGTAAATTAAGTGTTAAGTTATGTTAACTTGTAAATTGCACTTGAAAGTTCCAGGCAGTTAATGAACTATTGGTTAGAAACTGGTTGGAAAAAACTACATAATTCCTATAGATGAAAAACTCTGAGTGCTAGAAATCATATCAGTCCTACTTTCACCTTTTAAACATATAACACAATGAGGTTGGATCTCTTAACTTTCTAGCTCATACCTGAAGGACAACACCACTTTGTCCTGGCTGATTCTGGCAGCCAGGGAATGTTTGATCACTTCTTGGCTTCCACTTTACAGACACTCAGTCTCTTCTGCAGTTTCAGAACTGCTTGATGGCAGGGCAGCAATGGAAGTAACTGGTTATGGTTATCCAGGAACCATTACATTTTAATCTTACGATGCTTGTTATTCTTTGCTGCCGTTATGAGTCAGTAACTGTGACAGAGACATGGGTGGTCTTTATTAGCATGCAGCCATGCAATACAAGGTTGTCCTTGACCAAGACAGTTCTATTTCAAAAGTATCCCTGACAGGGATGGCTTCTATGCTCTGCATGTTTGCAGCACCTGGTAATTTCTGTTGAGGCTCACTAATCAGTATTTTACTCCATTCAAACATGAGACCTAAAACATTAGGATAGCAACTTCCAGATAGATGAGTAATTGGCAAAGCAGAATTTATGTAAGCTTTCTCAACCATAAAAATTATCTTGCTAACACTGGATGGTCTATAAACTCCTCTTGCATCTTACTGCACAATCACTCAGCCTTCAGCTGGTGACCAGGGCCTACTTTCTATCCATAAAGGTTCAAGCTGCTCACCTCATGGGTCCCAGGAGACCTGTCCACATCCCACCTGGCAGCTCCTTGTAGGTCCTGTTGGGTCCTTCAATTAATCTCCCTTTAAGAGGGGAAATGCAGAATAACAAAACCTGGTGCCTCATCTTACTAACAGCAAGATGGACCCAAGGTGAACAGCATTTCAGAGGCCCAAGAGAAGACATCTTCACCTTCCCTCAGATTCTCCCAAACACATTTCAAAAGACCAGGTATGCCACAGGCTTTAGATGAAGACTTTAATGTCCTTGCCACTGTTTCAGTGCTCACAGAAATCTCTACGATCCCAGTCATTTCTGAAGTTCACCCAACAGAGGTGCTCTCATACTGCAAGTGTCCTTTAACACTTGAGTTCTTTCTGAGCTAAGGTAAAGTTGCAGGGACACATCTCCAAGTGAAGGGCAGGGAAGAAAAGGTTAACCAGCTGACTGCAAAACCATTCCCTTTAACTGAAGGGAGGGAGGCATGCTGCATTTTTTATGGCTTGGGACAGAAAAGTGCATGGATGCAAAATAAAGGTTTCATGAGTCTCCTAAGAGACTCTTCCCTGGGAAGAAGGAGCTGGCATGGTGGTGGCAGCCTCAGGGCCTGCAGGAGCAAGCCATGAAGTCTGTGGTAGCTGAGGCAGCTTTCTTAGAGGATCTTCCCCCTTGGGCTTCCATTGCTTTTTGTTAAATTAAACTCAGATCCTCCCTTAGCAGAAGGGTGCTGTGCATCCAGCACACACTGCACTGGACATCAGAGCCAGGCAGTACTGGAGATGTGTTAGATGCAGCTCTGAAGGCTGTGAGCCTGCCTGCCCTGTACTTGTGAGCACATGAATAATTGAATGCTGTCAGACCATGCTCTTATTTTTAGTAGCATTGTTGCAAATGCCCTATGTGCTACAGAGATCTCTTTCTGCAAAAAGAATGTCATTTGCAATCTAATTTCAACATGGTTAGCAGAGTTTGCAAACACGATAATAGCCTTGGGAAAAATTGTTTCTGTGAGAGAAGAACCTTTGGTTTAGTCTGAGACTGTTATTATTCTATCTCTTATGCTATCTCTGTTCTATGGCAAAAAGATTGCAGGGAATTTATTACAGCTTGCAGTGAAAACAGATGGTGCAACAAAGGAGTCAAAAAACAGGGATAAGAAAAGAGATTGTTATTAGATTAGATTATGTATATATTATCTAAGATACTTTGGCCAGTTCTTTCAAAAATGTCAGGCATCATCTTTCTGGTATCAAATATAGCTGTCAGGTGGGTTTTTTCAGAGTAAATAAGTAAATTACTCCACATTCTTCTACAAAATCCCTTTGCTCCAGTTACCAGGGAACAATCTTTTCCCTCCTGACTCTTGCAAGTCCCAAGGTGCTTTCATAGTCCCACCACAAGAAGGTGTCAAAAAAAATTTCCCCTGACAACAGCATAATGATCCTCACCACTCATAAAGGATGACATTCCACAAGCAAAGCAAACCAATAAATTCATTCATTCACCACTTCCCATGGTCAAGTAGGTGTTCAGCCATCCCCAGTGTAACAGCAAGTGAAGAAAACAGACACCATCATGCTGAACACCCACCCTTTTCCATCTTCCCCCAGCTTTATGCTGAGCATGTCGCCATACAGGATATCCCTGTGGCCAGTTGGTGTCCTCTGCCACGGCAGTGTCCCTTTCCAGCTTCCTGTACCACCCCCCAGCCTCCTCACTGGTGGGGTGGGGAGCAGAAAAGGCCTTTCTGTGGAAGCGCTGCTCAATAGTCATGAAAGGGGCGTAGAAATGTGTTTAAGAGGCATCTGGATCTGGAGCTGGGAGATAAAATCTAGTGGTGTAGGGGTTACAGTGATAGTGCTGGCTTGACGGCTGGACTTGATGATCTAAAGGTCTCTTCCAACTTTAATGATTCTATGATTCTAGGACAACATCCCTAAATTATCGACACTGCTTGAAGCACAAATCAAAACCATAGCCCCATACCAGCTACTATGAAAAAAAATTATCTCAGCCAAAACCACCAGGGTCTTACTATGTCACACTGAATAAACTAAAATGTTAAACTGGCCAGAGCACCAAGTGGCATGCGAAACAAGTCTGGGAGCATGGAAGAACAAGGGTTGTGATGGCCACACTGCGTGGCACAGGAACCAGGCTGTGACCTATATTCTGTACAGAACTTGAGGATTATCTTAGGGTGCGTGTCTGGAGGTCAGTGGTGCCACTGCGTGTGTGAACATTTTGCAATTTGGTCTGGCCCCAGACAGCTCCGGTGACCACTAAAACCTCGGGCCGGTTCGGCCTCCAGGCACGGGGAGCTGCCCTGCGCCGGGAGCCGCAGGCAGCAGCTGCTGTTACAGGACTCTCCACTTCGTGTCCTCGCTCGCCTGCTTTTGGATCAGCCAGGAAAAGGGAGGGCTCTCGTTTCAGGAAGGACAGAGGCTAAAAAGCAAGAAGACCTGAGTTACCCGCATTTTTTACAAGAATTAATCTGAAAAATTCAGTCCTCTCCAGGCTCTGACCGAGCACCTTGAGGCTGCAGCATCTCTCCTGCTGCCTCTTGGGTTTGAACGGCTTCAGGATGGGACCCACATTGTGTAGACATTGTAATCCACATTCAGGGGGTTGTCTTAGCTCCTCGAAGCCTGTGGAGTATGGCAGACTGGCCTGTAGGGTCTGACACAGAGCTGAAAATCCCCGGGAATCCCTTCTGATCCAGAAACCATGTCTGTCTCATCATGGATAAGCAAGTGCGAACGCTTTCACACCATGTCTGCTAATGAGTTACTGGACAGACTGTATTGGTCTCATTTTGAGTCCTGATTCTGTAAAGCATCAGCGTGTGCTTCATGCTGAAGGTAATTCTTCCTTTGCATGTTCACTGATAACTAAACAATCCAGCTGGGAAACCTCCCATAGATCTCTGTGTGTATTTCTGGAGGAAAAACCTGAGTTTTCACAACTGTCCCTCTTAAGCTCATATTACTACCTTTAAAGTTTAGCTAGCTCGTTATTCCCTCATTCCTGGATGTCCCAAGCTGGGGACAATAAGATCTGTGCAGACCAGCTCATGTACTGCAATCACCCCACAGGATGTATGGAATTGCAGGGGAATCTCTTCACACTTCCTCTTTGCCTAAGTCCTCAAACCTGAAATGAATCTCTTCACAATGGAAATTATTTTAGTAAATGTAAGGAAGGAATTTATAACTAATTTGATAACTTTAATATGATAACTATTGCTCAGCCTAAAGTAATGTCTTCACAGCTTTTCTATTATGACAATAGGGAGTGCACAGAACAATGCAACTGCTTCAAAAGTTTTCACCAGCTTGGACAGAGGAGGATTGAACCATGTTGCTGAGCAGCCCTGGGCTTTGCCATAATAATTGTTTCAGGAATCTTTCTCTACATGAGAGTCTGGAGCCCCAAAAGCTTTCATTCTGTGGCTGGTAGAAGACAAAAGCCTATTTCAAAACTGAAGTCTTTCATGAAGGAACAACATTGTATTTCATATTATCCTCCTTTTCCCAAGTTCTCCTATTTTAAAGTCAAAACCTGTGGGTTTTTTTCATATCTTTTCTCCATACAAAAGCACAAATGTGAGGCAATCTAGCCCTTCCACCAGGGATTTGTTCTAATGATAAAAACTATCTTGCCCTATTTCTTTTGTGAAACATTTCTAGCTTAAGTTTGCAGCAGGTTGTTCAAGTACTGCCAATCGCTGCTAGGGTAAACTTCAGAGGGATAAAATTTCCTGTTAATGATAAATATTCATGGCATCAGTTCATGAGTTGGACTTTCACCCAGTAATTCCACCAACAGTTTAGTAGCATAATAAGAGGATTATCTCCTTCAATTCCCATTCCTGTATTCCTGTTCCACAAACTCAATGCTCATCAGTCCAAAGTCTTTTAATTATTTTCTAGGGCTTCTGACTTTTGTCCAATTGAGCATTAACTTGAACAATTGTATCTGGCAATGTTTTATGTCTATTTAAATCCAGCATAATTCAATCTTTCTCCTTTGCTATATAATTCTTGATTCCTTTTCGTTGTCCTGACAAATATTAGGACATGGGCCTAACATGATCCTTTTTTTTCTTTTGTGAATTGTTAGGATCCACCTTGAGGCTATTGGGAAGTGGATGGCAGAGCTGGTGTTGTTTGAAAGATGAAGAACAGAGCTGGAAAAAACAGAAGCATTTATTTCTCCAAGGTGTAGACCTAGAGCAACTGGAAGGTTTGGGCTGTCACTGATGTATTAGGTGTGAAATACCCACAAACTTTAACAAGGTGAATCTCTGACAGCAAATCCTGTTATTCATGGCACCAGAGAGAACTGCATCCGTGGGCCAATTTTCTGTGCAGCTGAAAATCACATTGCATTTCTTTGCAGAAAATGCACTTTCTTTGCAGGAACTGATTCTATTTGGGTGAGTTGTACTGAAAGAATACTGCTATTTTAAAAATAACTGTTATTGGTTTTAGTTTGATGTGGAATACAATAAAAACTAGGCCGAATTATGCAGGGTTACTATAATTATTTTGAAAGCTCAGCATGGAAAAATTTGTAACAGCTCATGTGCTCACATCAGGGATCGTTTCAATTTTACCCTCATGAACAGTTGTTCATTCATTGCTGATTGCAACAATCTTTTAATCAAGAAAACAGTGTGGATATTTTACTCCAGCTGGTAACAGGGATTGAGGGAAATGGTGAGATGAATTTTACAAGCTGAATTTGAGAACCAAAGTCTTCAAAGTAGTAATACTTGCTAAATAGAAAGAAGTGGCTTTAAAGCTTCTTTAAAAGGAAAGACAGTGTCAAATTCAGCCTTTAATCAGTGTGTTGCAAATGTTTTTGGACCTGAGAAGCAGCAATGGGAAGATCTGTGTCAAAGTCAGACTACAGAGGGAGTTTTTCCCCTTTGCTCTTCATGTGGCAGCAATGGGCAGTGGCTCTGGTTTGCTTCACCAGCAACAAATTATAAATCACTAAATGAATGAGCCAACACAAAACAGCTGGAAGCAAGGATCTTCCCTTCCATTCTCCTTGACACTCCAATTATCTCATGCAGCGCTTATTTACTCCTCAGTGTCCAATCCCAGCATCTTACTGTCTACCTTAGAGCTAGTGTTACCTGACAGCAGAAAGGTGGAGAGACAGTGCAGTTGGCTTTCCAGACAGGCAGATGTAGGGAGAGCGTAAGAAAACAAGTCTTTTCTCTGTTCAAGTCCCATACTCCTTGCACGTTACTCACCATCACAGCTGTCTGGAAAGCACCTTTCAATATTTTCCCATTTTTACTGTGAAAGAAGGGAGTTAGACATCCAGGGGGATCTCTGTAGATGTTGCTGTTGTCAACTTCTGTGTGTTTTTACCCCTGGAAAATGTTGAGGTTAAAAGTGTTAGAGGTATCTAGTTGAAAGCAGGAGAATTCTTGATGAAACCTGGTTTGAGGGTTCCCACTCACACACACACACACTTTTTCAACAGAAAATGGTACTTCTGGAGGAAAGAACCCAAATTTTTCTGACGTCTGTTTGATCAGGATGATGACAAATCCCTCAGGTTCTGCATATACTCTGATGGAGTCCCACATCATCATTTTTAAGTAGGGTTCATCCAGGCATTGCACAAGCAACAGAACTTGCATTGCAGAGTTGCCTTGAAGAAGGATTCATGTGGGCATCACTTGTGCCAAAACTGTTCCACTTCAGGTTGTTGCAGGGCTCAGTTGCCTGCTCTTACTGTGCCATTTGGATCCATGCTTCCCAACAGGACACTGCTCTGAGAGTGGGATGCTAATCAGACTTCTCAGATGGCCCATCTGAGGAGACAAGAGCAAAGGAGAGTTTACTCCATAGACCTCACAACTGTTTTCAATGACCAGGTTTGGAAACATGTGAAGGAGATGCCCAAGATATGAGAATTTAGTCTCAGTTCAGACTTGAGCCCTGCCGCAAATACCTGTTTTGCAGTGAGGACACAAGACTAAGTAGTCCATGGGACACACTGCTTTCATATGTGGTCTTGTATTCTAGTAAGCAGAGGAAAAACTGCATCAAAGATGTATTTTTTAACAGTAAAGTGACACTGCAAAATTGTGTACAATTTAGGAGCTTTTCTGTCTGTATAAAAGGATATGGCCCAGACTCTTCAGTCTTCCCCAGCACAGGTGGAGTGACTCCAGATGTCAAAGGTGCAACTGAGAGGCTTCACTCCCCTGCCCTGGTAAACTCTTGGTGGCTTCACTGGGGATCTGGCATACCTGCAGAATTCAGGTTGGGGCCCTTTATCATTAATACAATAAAAAGCAAATTAGAAATCCCTGGTTAGACGTGTTATTAGTATCAGTTTTCAGATTGCTCTCCAGACTGATTGGGTTTAGGGGGCTGTTTTACTTCTACAGGCTCTTCTGGACTGCTGATAGGGACTGGGAAACTTGAACCTATCCAAATTGATCTCTTGATATTTCTCATTCATTTATGTCTTGAGATTATTCCATAATGAGAACATGTTTGGATTTTTCATACAGAATCAAGCAGCTTTGATATGGCATACTTTATCCCAGCCAGTATTTTCTACATAGAGGGAGCATAGATTGACCTCTGTCATGGTGATATTTTCCTTATCTTTTTAGCAGCATGAAAACTGGCAAGTAAATATTCTATAGAAGCTCTCAGCAAAAAACTGAAAATGAAATATTTAATCCCCATGGAAACAGCTTATCATGGAGGGAGGATTTCCCCCAAAATCAGATTGTGAGCTTCCAAGAAAACATCCTGAAAATGGTGATTTCACATCAAAGCTGAAAAGGCAAGTGGGAGGAGAGAGAATTGGAGGAGGAAGGGGAACCTGACTGCTGGTGTTCACCAGGCCTGTGAAGTTTCATCCTCCAAGATCTAACTCCTTTGGATTTAGTGTACATGTGAGCACTTCCTTAGATTTTAAGCACTATGGGCAGAAGTGCCATTGTTAGGTATTTAATCTGAAAGTAAAGAGGATCGTCTTTCTTCCTTTCAAATCTAAATCCCTTGTTATCTTAATTTCTTAAGAGGGGAATACAATCAGATGGTCTTTTTCCCCCAGTGCAATTGAGAGTCAGGCTTCTTTTCTGTCTTTACTCCCCAAGAAAAGCAAAAGTTACAAAGGAATGCTTGCTTCTATTTGTAGCTTTTTTCTGATAACTGAAGTGCACATGATGTCAGCCCCTTAAATCCCTTTATTCTGTCTTTGAGTCTGCACTCTTCCAAGTATTTTATTTTCAATCTGCTGTATCACTTCCCACTTTCCTCAAAGGTTCTCCTTTTAACTGCAGCATTTTAAATA
Organism: Monarcha castaneiventris obscurior; assembly: GCA_026261815.1. Lineage (NCBI taxonomy): Eukaryota > Metazoa > Chordata > Aves > Passeriformes > Monarchidae > Monarcha > Monarcha castaneiventris. The sequence goes on from JAMPIT010000467.1 coordinate 10,091,858, forward strand.
TCAGTACCCACATACCATCACACAACCACACCACCTTCTCTTAAGTTTTAGATTTTCTACTCTACTTCCAGGCAATGATCAATGCACTTGATCACTCATGCCATCTACCAGCAGCAGAAGAAAGAAAAATCTGTCATGAATGGCCCAGACCACTTTCCACAATCCATGGCTGAACTAGGTTCTCCTGCCCCTGTGGCCTGGAATTTATTTTCTTTCTGCAAGTCATTGAATTGTCCTCGTACACTTTTATGATAATTCCTTAAGTGTCTCAAGTCATGGTGATGCCTTTTCCTGGTCTTAAAAATTAAGAGCCAGACACAGTTAAGGGAAAAGGGGTTTTTACCTCGGTATTTAACAAGGAACCTTATGGTGCACTGCTTTGCCAAAATGCACACACATGATAGAACGCATATACAATTTATAGACCTTGCAAATTAGCATATCTAACAAAGATTTCCCAATGAGAGGCTTGAATGAATAGTGTGATATCCCCCCATCCCGAGGAATTTCCCCCTGGATGGGCCTAATCTTAGTTTACAGGATGTGTTCTAAAGAGGACCTTGGTTTCTCAGGATAGCGTGGGGCTTTCCGGCCTCCAACTGCGAGGCCTCTAGGATGTTTGGTCTCCTGGCTTAACAGAATACCAGGACTAGGTTAAGTTTTCGGACTTAAGGAATTACAAGTATGCATGCTAAAAGCACTGAGGATACATAAAAGCTATATAAAAGATACATATTAAAAGTATATAGAAGAAAAAGCAAAAAAATCATCATGGCATCAATGGCACTCAGACTCCTCTGTGGCTTCTCTGCTTGAGAAACAGTGCTCAGACACTCAGGTTATTTAACTGTTCATGATCTTTGCACAGCTGAGGGAAAATGGATGGTTCCCAGCTAGTAGCCCACTTCTTTTATTCCTAATCTTGCTGATTTGGAGCTTGGCTGAGGTGTGAGTAAAATTTGACATTACTTGATGGCTGGTTTTGAAATGAACTGGCAGTTTCTGTTTTCTAAAGGTATGTGGTTGATAAGGAATATTGGAAATTTTGGTGACACTGATAAGGAATACTGGAAATTTTGGTGACACATTTTTAACAGAGAAGAAGCCAAGGATGAAATTAGCATGCAATCTGAATTACTGCAGCATGAAAAAACAACTCTTTAGATCAAATTAACCTCTTGTCAGTGCAAACCACCCTCATGTATTCAAACTCTTTGGATTATCCCTTCGGAACCTGGACTGTTGCAGAATTCAAAAGATTATGTCCTTGGATGCAGACCTGCGCAAGCAACAGCATCCTTTATCCAAATGGACTTTGGAGTGGCAATACACTGAGGGTGACGTGGAACCTCAACATTGCAAGCAGCTTTGCATGTGTCCATCCAACTCTACTCAACCAGAGTTTCTTAGAGCATTAGAGGCCTTCATTAGGACACTTCCACTGAAAGCCTGAGATCAGCTTTGCTTCTTGCAGAGATAGCTATGGAAATGTCTGGCATTCCATAAACACCACCCAGTCCCAGTGAGTGAGGGAATGGCAGGGGGAGTGAAGGGCTTAGTCCTTCCTCACTCAGGCAACATATTGTTAATTTCTTTCTGAAAAGAAATAGTTTGCTTTTATTAAAACTTGGCAGCAGAAGTCTGAAGAGTAGCACAGTCCCAGCAGCATCCCCATAAGGTCTCCATGTGGGGCATGGATGCTGGGCAAGCAGTGACTCTTCAGGCTGAAATCATTACTCTGCCTTTGAAGCTGTTCCAAACTCAACTCCCCTTCAGGAAGCACTGAAAGAGAGCAAACTTGTACCAACCATGATGGCAATTTTAGTGACTTTCCATTTCAAGACAGTCCTTTTTTTGAGTAAGGAGTTTGTTTGTGACCTGATCTAATGCCTGCCACATTCACTGAGCTGCAAGGTTGTCTTCTCAAACTTGCTTTGCTTGAAGTTTTTCCATCAACTACCTGTAAAACAGTGGGGCAAAGAGCCTGTTTTCCCATTTCCCAGTGAGGCTTGATTTACTGATGTTTGTAAAGCACATGATAGTTTCTGCTTGCGGATTTCAAAGATCTGCATTTGTGTCTAGTCTAAGTACCCTGACTTCAGCAAAGCTATGAACCAGATGAATATCTCCATCTTGTGCTAGTAACTCCTAACTAATCTTATTAAATCCTTTCCAGACTCAGATCAATATCTGAAATGCACTCTGTCCTGTAATTAATCTGATGAGCCATGCTAGCCTTGTTTACAAGTCCCTTCAAATTTTTCTTTAGAGATTTTTATCTTAAAATTAAACTGGCTTAGCAGAAGCAGGGTCATGATCTCTGTTTCTCAGTAGCTTTTTCATGCCGTTATTAAATCTCTTGTACTGAGTGCATTCAGTAATTCAATGATTCTGCCTGGTGAACAGAGCTGGACACCAGGTTCTTAGGGACCCTGCACAGGAGCACGCTTGGCGGTTTAATAGCTCATGTGTGAAAGGAATCAATCAGACCAACCTGACAGGTTTGTGGATTTGTTCCTCGGACACATAAATATGTGTGATGAGTGTGTGGAACTATAGGAGCTAGAGCAGTGTCAGCACTCCTGGCTCCTACCTCACGCAGCCACGTGTCCTCACCAATGCTTGGTCTGCTTCAGTTCTTGAGGACAGGGTCCACCTCTTGGCAAGGATGGTTTCCTGACACCTGGCTCTTTCAGAGTGAAGGGCTATTCAAAAATCAGTGATGAACCACTAATTAGTGATTAGTGCTACTAATTGATTGGGGCACGAAACCACCCACCTTTAGCTTCATTGCCCTCCAGGAAAGTGGGCATGTGATCTCAGTTCATTAATAGTATAGATGACAGCAAGACTTAGAAGTAGGAACAGAAGGAATGAACTGAATAAGATCGTGACCCAATTCTGTTGCCATTGACCAGCAGTCACACAGCTCACGTATGTGAGAGTGCAGGAGTCAGCAATTGCACTACAGTTGTGTGCAGGCCCAAAACCACAGCTGGCTGGTCTAGTGTTGGCAGTCACTTCCAGTCTGAGCAGGAGGCTGGACTGCAGACCTCCACAAGTCCCTCCCAACAAGCCTTTCCAGGAGTCTGTGACCCTGCCCACGAGTCCTATCCTGTCGCACGACACACAAATGTTCACACTCCAGTGAGAAAGAAAGGGCTCTGAGGATGGGGAGAAGCTATTAGATATACACGCAGGGAATCATTAGAGGGCTGAAAACAATATTATGGTGTTGGGTTCTTTTTCTTCATCAGTCTTTAGTATTTCTTTGGAAGGGACTCAGCTAGTTGAAGACATCAAGGAGGTGCTGAAGAGGCTTATGGCAACAGGGGCAACATGCAGTGCAAGGCCGAGACAAAACACTGAGATACTGGGTGGAGAGCAAAGCCACAGATATTACCCAGACCCCTAGAGCTTTCTATGGGAGTCTGAAGTTTTTCCCATTTAAAAAGTGGAACTCACAAAGATTTTTTGCCTCAGATTTAAGGTTTCCTCATGAGACACAAAGCATATTGCACAGCTCAAAATGCAGTATGTGAAATCACTGAGAAAGTGTCAGCTCTCGGACATTGCTGTTGCCCCTAAAGGTGGTCAAAGGTCCCATGAGGAGGTCCATGCCAACCCTTTTTATTATTTGAAGCTTATGTCATCATAGAATTGTTCAGGTTGAAAAAGAGCTTTAAGATCATTGAGTCAGACCATTAACCCAGCACTACCAAGGCCACCATTAAACGTGTCCCCAAGTGCCACATCCACACATCTTTTAAATACCTCCAGGGATGGTGATTCAACCACTTCCTTGGGCAGCCTGGTCCAATGCTTAACAATCCTTACAATGAAGAAATTTTTCCTAATATCCAATCTAAGCTCTCCCTGTTGCAATTTGAGGCCATTTCCTCTGTCCTGCCACTTGTTACCTGAGATGGGTGAGGAGAGAAATGGGCCTTTTAGTCCCTTCTATAGAAACTTAAGGCACTTACCAGCACTTCAGCTAATGATTCAAGTTTGGCACAGAGCTAGAGCACTCTTGTGCTCAGTTAATGTATCTTGTAGCTGATACATATGCTAGTTTGGATTCAGAGCCCATTAAGAAGATCTTCCTTATCTCTGAAGGAATTTGCATGCCTCACTGTTCTCCTTGCATAATGAGGAAAGCCTGACCCTCCGGCTTGTGAAAATCACCCCTCAGCTCGTGAAAATTACCCCACTTTTGCATCAAATTTTTTGCCTGGGTCTAGTGACCCCGCCCTGACTGGGAGAGATAACTTGACCAGCCAGAACAGTGCTGGGCTGACAATTGGCAAGCTCGGTTCTGCAAAGAGCTGCTCAGCTGGGCTGCTGCTGCGTGGGATGCGAGGATAAGAAACCCTTCCGGGATGAGATCTGGGACACAGCTCAGCCCTGTGTGTGGGCTTCACTACCAGGGTCACACAAGACCCCTGTTCCTGCAAGTAAATTTTAGAAGAGTGCTCAGCATAGTTTGAATATCCCAGCGTGGGGTGGGGGTAAGGGAGCAGCTTGGGAGCTCCTCCTCTCACCCTTCATCCTCATGGGAATTAAACATGAGAGCTAAGTGCTCACTTTTCTGAAGCTATTATTGGCAACCAATGCAAAATGTCCCTTTTCATGACAAGTAAATGACCTGCTAAGTACAAGCTATAAAAATTCAGGTCATGTTTTCTGTTTCATTAATATGCTGCCTGACAAAGCCTTTGCCTGCTGGGGCTCTCTGCTGGGGAATGGGAGTTAGAAAACCCTTAAGGATTTCTCACTGTCTTTATGAGATAGAAAGGCAAACAGGCTTCTGAAGGAAAGACGGCTCCCAAAAGACAGGCTTTGTGTCCTGATCTCATGAACACCCACAGGAGGAGGCAAGTAATGCCATTTACACACACAGTCCCAGTAGTGTGGGGCTCGAATGCTTTTATGTTTCACTAATAGCTGGGCCTGACTGTCCCAGAAGTCAATAAGAAGGTTCTTTTGATTGCAACAGGCAGTGGACCAAAAATGCTATTTAGACACAGAAATGTTTGTTAAGTTGGCAAGGAGGGGGAGAAGAACAATATTAATCAGAAAGAGAATTCAAGGGAGAGTCTCTCTCAAATGTTTTTGTACAAAAATCATAGAAGCATTTACATTGGAAAAGATCTCTAAGATCCTCAAGTCCAACCATTAACTCAGCACTGCCAAGGTCACCACGAAACCATATTCCTAAGTGCCACATCTACACATCTTTTAAATATCTCCAGGGACGTTGATTCAACCACATCATGGGCAGCCCATTCCGAGGCCTGACCACCCTAACAGTGAATAACTTCTTTCTAACAGACATCCAACCTTAACCTTCCCTGGTTCAACTTGAGGGCATTTTCTCTTACCCTCTCCCTGGCTGCCTGGGAAGAGAGACTGACACCCACCTGGCTACAACCGCCTTTCAGGGAGTGGTAGAGAGCAACAAGGTTCCCCCCAAGCCTCTGTTTCTCCAGGTGAAACACTCCCATCTCCCTCAAATGCTTTTAATAGAACTTGTGCTCCAGACCCTTCACCAGCTTCCACAGCTACTGTAGTCTTTGAGCCAGTAGCGTCATGAATTTACTGGAGATGGTTGTTCTTTTCACATAAAACTGTCTTTCAGAAATCAGAGAACTGTCTCCCTGCAGAAGACATCCAAGGTGGATTCAGAGGGTGCATCACTTCTAGCTGTAACTACAGGGATTTCCCATAAAGCAAGGCTGGACCTTCATTTGCATGCTTGGCTCGAGCTGGATTAATCTCAAGCTGGGTTCTGGGTCGAAAACCTTTTCCCCTGTGTAGGGAGTTTGGGCTTGAAGGAATTTGAAGAGCATTAGGTTTTGCTCTTGGCAATATTGATTAGGATGTGTCCTGCCTTCCTGACTGTGTTCTCTGGGCTTGCAGGGTGGTAACTGACTTGCCATCTTGCCTAGAGCTGAGGTTTGGCTTTCCACCTCCAAGTCAATTCCCACCCTCTCACCTGTCCTGCTTCCTCAACTACAAGCTGATAAAGTGAGTTTCACATGGAGAGCATGGAGGCTGAGATGTAGCAGGGAGATCCAAAATGTAACCTGACTGCCATTCAGAGGGTTATAAACATATCATTTATAAATAAAAATCACTGCCATTCAGAGGGCTATAAATATTTCCTTGGGCCACCAAGTATTTCCAGGTTTGGCATCCAGGTGTCCTGATGAATTACTTCTTGCCAAAAGTAGGTTTTAGGGACCTGGCTGCTTTGTGCCCTTTGTGCTGTTCACTACCATGTATCTTGTTCCCTGCAGTGCTCTCGCCCAGAATGCCAATGTTTTGGAGCAGCACTATCAGCTTCATTCCAGGGATACTCAGCCTGCAATGAATGCATTGATTCATAGCTTATTTTCAAAGCCAGAAGGAATTGCTATGCTGATCTGCTCTGACCTCGAGCATTCAGTGGGCACAGGAGTATTTATAGCTCTGTTTACAGCATTCTGCTCTGTATGCAAGCGAACAGGGACAAGTAAAGAGCAGGTTCCCTGTCCCAGTGTAGGTTTGACAGCCACGACAAGCACAACTGCTTTATTAAAGTATTGCCCTCAGTAACTGGCAGGGCGGATTAGCCCTGCCAATTCCAGAGCACGTGGGCAGAGAGTCACCCACACACAGCACTTGTGCATACAGTTATGGTCTGTCTGCAGCACCAGCAGAAATAAGCTCCAGGTGCAAGGACAGAGATATGGGAAATCCTGGGTCTGTGTTTCTTAGTCTCCATGCTAAGCCTGTCTTGTGTCTTCTCTTGGACGATCATCTGTCTTATGTTCTAACCATATGGAAGCAGCCCAAAAGATGCATAAGATCATTGGATAAGATGATTGAAATGAGCTTAGGAATAATAAATTACTTGCAGGGAAGTTCCAGAGAATAGCAGGACAGAGCCACCACCAACTGGAGCTGCTACAGCTCTCCCAGTATAGTATTTCTCAGGGTGTGTTCCCTGATTTGTATTTGTAGTCCCAGGCTAAGACACAGCATGTTCCAGAGCACCATACTGCTGCATTTCAGATGTGGTGATGAACTGACCTGCCCCAAGCTCAAGCAGTCCAGGAAGATAATCTCGCTTCCATGTGGGGAACTGAGACTATTAAAATGGAAACAGTGCTAAAAGTTACCTCACTTTCCACTTGCCATGTCCTGTCCTTATGCCTTGCAGCACACAGCCAGTCTATAGGCCGTTTGTCCTTCCCCTGCACTTAACTCTATTGCCTGAGCTCCTGATGTGGGAATGTCCAGCCAGAAACCTGAGCAATAGCCAAATATATTCATTAGACAGATTAGCTAGTTTTTCTTCTTGTTCAAAGTCAGATTTCTGCAGATTAATGCCCTGGAACTGCCTGTGCAATATAAAACACCCTTATCACTTTTTTCCCAGTAAAATGGAATTTACTAGATTCCTTAGAATATGATTTTCATAGCTAAATTTTGCTAGAGTTCTGATTGACATGTGTCCTGTCAGGTTCAAATTCCCCTGAGAGCCTGCCTTTTTCACCAAACTATATTTGTGAGTGAACACATAATTGACTAACATTGTACATCCTCCGGATGAAATCCCTAAGAGGAAAAGTAATTGCTTTTTTACATGCACAAATGGTAAAATCAGCTGGAGCTAATGCTCTGATAGTTAAGAGAAGCAGTTATTAATATTTCTGCATGGAAGCAGCACAGGCACCAAGGCCCTGGCAACTGTGAGTCTCACAGTCTTGCTCTTGGGCAAAGTATATGCAGTCATCTCTAATCTGTTCCATCTCTCCCCAAGCAGCTCACCCAGCAGTGTGAACAAATTGCCTGGAAATGTCGTCATCGGGCTTCATCTGGCCCTATCTCCCCTTCTGTCTGGGTCATTGATTTCCTCATCTCCTCTGCCTTGAAACTCACATCATACATTAATTTGTGGCTCTCCAGTACTGAAGCAGCTGCACTGTGCCTTCGCTGCTCAACACCAGCAGCTTTCAGCCTCTGAAGTGTCCTTCACTGCTGCTCACATGAAGACCTCCTGAATGTGTCTCAAGTGGCCTCCCTGCCTGCCACATAACAACATGTGCTCTGCCAGCTTTTGTTTCATCACAAGAGAGCTTAGAGCTCTTCTGCTTTCGGAAATTGGGTAAGATTCAGTCTCCTTCCTACAATGACTCAGTGTGCTGCAGAAATTACTCCTGCCTTGTATGAGCAGCTACTGTGGATCTCTCAGAGCTGTGCCAGTCTCTGCTAGCCACCATCTGCCCTCTGGAGAGCAGAGCAAAGACCTGGGGCTGCTCCATGCTCTGGTCTTATGATTGCTAAATATAGTCCATTGATAAATAACATAAATGCATGAAGGGCACAAGAATCAACAGTTGTTGCAGTTGCTAAAGCAGCCTTTTCCTCTGTCCTTTCGCCCATGTCACTGAGGCCTTTCAACATCACCCTTTGCATTTTGAGTAGGTACTGTATCTTTGCACAGCTATTTCCAAGGATCTAATCTGGCCAGCAAAAACTCACTTTCCTTGTGTTTTATTGGGAGTAAAAAAAGTCCCACCTTTCCTCAACACTTGTAAACTGAGTGCTTCTGACATGGAAGTAAGTGCAAGAGGGTGAGACCTCAAATGTGAAGCCCTTACTCCTAAATTAATGGTGATCCTAATGGGAATAATCCCATTCAAAGGAAGTGTCAGATAAAATGAGTCTATTTCCTCAGGGAAGCATGTTCTTTTATAAAGCTCTGCCAATCCTTGCCTTTTTAGAAACCAAATTAGCAGTCTCTTTGTTTCACAGCCAAATTCTTCATCCTAGGCCTGGAATATGTCTGGAAAAATATTACTAAAGAATCCCCTGTTATAAATAACCTGGAGGGAAGTATTCTTTGTATCTTTCCTAGAACAAAGAGCAGTAGGCTGTAAAAGGGCACGGAGAAAGGGCTGATCTCTTGTACTAGAGAAAAAAAATCTTGATCTTGAGGCTGATGTTTGCTTTGTGTGCCCAAGATGAGTCACATGAAAGGGAAATTGAGATAAGAGCAAAGACTCCTGAAAGAAAACTACTGATTTTAATCTCTGTATCCCAGCTTACAGGGTTTTTGCTGTAGAAATAAAAGATCTGCACTTCCTTGTAATGTCTCCTTAAAAGGTGCAGCACCACCAGTTCCCCTGAGCTTCCTACCTGTGCCCTCACTGTCTGTTCCCTAAGCCTCTCAGGAGGTTTTTTCTTCATGACCAGTTTATGGAGGGTGCTCATGGTCAGCCCGTCCCAGCCCTCCCGCGGCTGCCACAGCCACACCGTGTCCCATCTCCAGCCACACTGACTCTGAGGCAGTCACATGTGAACTTTTATCACGTTTATGTAGTTGCATGTGAATATCACTAGATGTCCTCTACTGCTAAGTAGCTTCACCGTGGTCTGTGCCTAGCACCGGAGAAATTTGGTGAAATTGATCTCAGCTGTTTAAGCTATGTTATGGCTTCATTGTTCCTAGCCCATAGAAGCACAGCAATATTGCTCATCCATAGCCCGAAGGAGTGATCTGCTACCTCTGACCAACTGGACTTACAGTGGCAGCAAAGCTACTGCGTTGGTTTCATGCAGATTTGGAGTCAACTGGCAGGATTGGAAAACCTCAACTTTTTTATTTGTAGCTCATTTGAGACTGAGCCATCAGACAGGGTTCAGGCTGTGGTCTCCTTGTGCTCTTCTCCAAATTCAACACCAAGGGTCAAATCTTCTCCAAATTCAACGCTTCTGCTCTAGCAAGATCTGATCTGATGCAGGATGGTGCATTTATCTCTGCAGGGTGCAGGCAGGTAAAGCTCCCTGCTCCAGCACAACCTGCCTGTCCTCCAGACAGTGATGCCAGGAGCACCTTGGATTAGTTCTTGGGAGGGCCATTGGATCCCCTCAAACCCCATCTCCATCCTCTGACTTCCCTGAAATGACCTCTTATCCCTGGCTATGTGGCACCAGCAGGAACTTCTGACAAAAACCTTACCCATTGCACTACTCCTGCACGGAAAACATTTCTCTTTTTCTTTTTTTTTTTTTGTGCAAACAGTCCCTGCCTTGCTGTGGTGCTGTGCAAATGCTTGTGTTTGCAACCTCCTGCTGCAGAGCTTGGGCAAGGGAAGTGTCCCAGCAGCCCAAAAGGCAGCTGCCAACAAAACAAGCCAAGAGGCTCATGCTGCACTGGCCCATTCAGCTTTAATACGGGATAATAAACAGCCCCATTCATCTAGACCTAAGAGGGAAATATTATGCTACATATATAATGCATCCTCTGATTTAGTGAGAGCTTACCTGAAGTATAATCTGACTTGAGGAGTTCAGAGGCTGTACAGCCATTCTAATCTATTCACTGAAGCTGAAACAGACTGGAAATGTCATGTGCTTAAATCTGTATGGGGGAAATGCTGGCTGAAATTTTAAAGCACTCTTTTCTTCTAGCTTTGTGTTTCATTCCAAGGTTTGAAGTGTCACCCATCCTGCACTGACATCCCCCCAGGGAGGGCTGGTAAAGGGGAGGCTCTTCATGCCACTGCCTCTGCTGTCAAACTGAACGTGATGTTTTGTTTGAGGGCTCCTTGGGGTGACTCAGCAGGATACAAAAATGCACTTAAATAGGAGTTGTATTGTATAAGCGCTCAACCACAGCAGCAATTCCCCTTTAGCAATGTTGTTAACTAATACGCACTACGAGAAATTTAATGCTGCTCCAGATACTGGCTGGAATTGAAAGAGGACTTTTTGGCTTTCCTCTGTCCATAATTTTAGCATTTCTTATGCGTTGCAAGGCTACTGAGAACTGAGCAATAACCCAGATACCTGACGTACAGGAGCTAGGCCACAGGCTTTTCCTCTCAAATGCTACTGACTTTGGTATGAAATGCATCACAGATTTTCAGGTTTAGGTGTCTGAATATTGGGCTTGGTTGGCAAAATGCAGCTGTCTCCACAGAAGCAGAAATGTGCAGCTCTGAAGTGTACTGTTCAAGATGCCCAAATACAGAGTGGGGTGCTCAGATTTAAAGATCTAAACCTGAAATCTTTGGCCTATCAGTCCTAGGATTGTTGTGTCCCCAGCATGTAGTGACAATATTTCCACAGCTCTGAGGGTGTATAAATGACCTCCTGTGTGCAGCTTTGCCAATTCTGCCCTCGCTGGTGGCAAGATGTGCTGATAGCAAAAACCTGATTCCTCGTAGCCAGTCACCTCCATCATTGCACCGCAGTCTGCCCTGGGAATATGAGGAGACTGTTTCAGAAGGAAAATTTGTAACCAGCAGGGAAGCTGAGTTTCACACCGAATTCAGGTGCAAACGTGATTCCTGTTGACAAATGCATGTCTTACAAAACCAGCTGTTGATTCATGTGAACAAAACACATCTGTCCCACAGTTTGGTTGGGAAAGCCTGCGGGGATCCTCCTGGTTTGCTCCCTCTTGCCTCCTCCATGCTGCTAGACCGATGCGGATGTTGAGGCAGATACTCATGTATCTTGTATGTAAAATGGCAGTACGCTTCTCTCCGCCTCTTACACATGTGGAAAAGACAGCACGGAGGCTGTCTTGTTCTGTGCATGCCACAGTGCTATGCCAGATTCCTTGGGTAGATCTTTCTGGGGACTGCTGGAGTGTACGTAATGCTAATTCAGCACAGGAGAACTGGGACTGTTCACTTGGGTTTAAGAGCCATTTTGAGCTCCTGTACCTCTGCTTTGCACACCACCTGGGAGGTAAGCCCTGACATAGCAAGGTAAATCAGCAGGTGCCTAAATGTAGCCCCCCTGAGATGCTCTGGGCACTCAGCACTGAGCACCCTGCAGGGCTGTGCCCAAGGTGCTCCTGTGGTAGGACACATCCTTCCTGCCATGGATTATCCTCACATAGCCATTGCCAGCATCCTTTGTGAGGGCAGCATGTGTCAGTGAGTGTGTGTAGGTGCAGGAGCAGAGCTTTTGCTGGTGTCAGGTGCAAGGTGTAAGGTGGCAAAGGAGCCTGCGGGTGACATGGGAAGAACTGCTTTGGCTCTGTCTCCCATTGTCAGCCGAGGGCACAAATGAGAGGTAAGAAAAGGAACCACTGCCCATGTGTTCCCCGAGTGCTATATAGGATGAGCTCTGGTGTATTAAACATTAATTCTGTTATTGGGATAAGAGTCGATGAGGCTTCCTCGGATTAAGTATGAATATGGGAGAGGGGGAGAAAGGGGGGTTGCGTGTGCACAGTAGCTGGTTCTCAAAGGCTCGGTGTGTGCCGTGTTCATGTGGACTGAACGGCGCTTGTACCAGTCTGTGCCCTCCGGCTGCTGCCCCGTACATCAGACAGAACGGGCCGCTTACTCTCCTGCTCCTCCCCGTTTGCTGGCGGCAGCACAAACCCCGCGGCCCGGAGGGTCGGTGCGCTGCCTTCAGCCGCAGCCCCGCGGGGCCCGGGGCGCCGGGCGGGGAGCGCCGGCCCGAGCGGTTTAAGGTGCCGCCGCTGCGGCCCCGCTCCACCTTAACGCGCGGCGGCGGCGGACGGGCCCATTGCGGCGCCGGGGGTCGGCGGCCCGGACCCCCCGAGCCGCGCCCGCCGGGCAGCGCTGCCCAGGCGCGTCCGGAGCGCCGATCGCGGCCGGGCCGGCGGCCGCAGGTGACGGCGGGTCCCGCACCGCCGCGAATCCCCCTGCGGCGGCGCCCGGGCCGGCCCCCGGCGGCGGGGCCGGGCTATTTATAGCAGCCGCCGCGGCGATATAAGGGATGGCCGGCGCGGGCTGCGCTGCCGCGGCCGCCGGGGCGAGAGCGCGGGGCCGCCGGCGCTGCCCGGCTGCGGGCGCCTCTGGGCGGGCGCGGAGGGCGCGGCCCCGCAGCCCGGGGGAGCGGGCGGGGAGCGGGCTCGGAGCGGAGCCGCTCCGCTCTGTGAGCGGGGCGGGGGGACACGGCCCCACAAACAATACCCGGGTCTGCTCTGCCCGTCCCCCGCGGGGCGCGGGACAGCGCCGCGCACTTCGGGCGCTCCACGCGTGACAAGCCCGCGAGAGGGGCGGGACTGCCGTGACACCCGGCGGTAACCGCGGCGGAGCTTCACCCTCTGCTTCTTCCTTCTCCCCGCAGCGATTCCTGCTGAAATGCGGCGCCCCACGCTGGCATGAGCCCCTCCGCCGGCAGCAGCGCACCCCGGGCACCGCCGCTTTCCCTGAGCGCAGCTCGGTGTCGGGAGGAAAGGGCTGTCGCCGGCTGTGGCCGCGGAGCCGCCGCTCGCAGCAGCGCCGGGCGCGGGACGCACGGTACGGGGGCTTCCTGCGGGGGGGCTGCGGGGTCGCGGGGACCCGAGCGCCGGGAAGGGGGGATGGATGGCACAGGGTCCGTGTCTTCTCCTGGGTGTGCGCTGAGGAGAGGGGTCGCTCTGAGTTACGCGTTGTAATGGAAGATCTTTGTAAGTTGAGGGCTTGCTGGATTTTTCTGGTGTCAGGGGTTACCCCCCTCCCCCCCGCCACAGATTCAGAGCCACGATAATATTTTACTTTCCTGCCGCGGGTGTGTTCTGATGTGATCTGGGTATGGCGAGGTTTCTTATCTTGCATTAAAATTGCTCTTGGATCACTGAGTACTTTGTATAAGCTTCCATAACTTTTAGAAGGATAGAGATGCTATCTTCAATTACGAAGAAACAAGGAGAGGGGGAGGTACTGGTTTGGGAGTTTTTTCTAGTTTTACTTTACTTTTACTTTGCTTTTTCACTCTCTGCTTCAGGAAATCAAACTGAACCACAGATAGGACAAGGATTTCTCAGATCTTGTGATTGGGATTGCTGGGGATTAGAGAGAAAACTTGTAGGTTTTGTGTTTGCTTATTTGTTTTAATCGGTGGCTCAAGAGCCCTAGAAACAGCGTATAAAGCCCTAGACGGAGAAACTAAGATAAAGCCACGCTGGCTGCAAGCTGAGGAGCAAGTTAAGTGTTAGACTTCGGGTGGATCAGTCGCAAGCATCCTGCACTCCTCTGCTCCAGTGACCCTCCCTGTCGAGCTGATCACGTCGTGCAACAAATTGGGACTTCTCACCGGCAGGATGGACTGGAGACAGGGCTTTTCTTAGAAGAGCAAAGCGCTCAGGGGAGTCCTGACCCCGGTGTGAGGCTTTTTCCCAGCACAGGGAACTGCAGCTCTTCAGCACTGTCAGCTGGCACTGTTCTCCAGTAAGGTCACAGAAATACGAAAATCTAAACCAACTCCTCGGGTAGCCTAAAACATCTAAGTCTGGATTTTGTTGACAGCCTTAAAGGGATGCTATTGACTGGAAATGTTTGTGTACATCTTACCTGGAAACTGTTGTTCATACAAGAGTTGATATTGAGAAAAGCGAATCAACTTTATAGTAGTACCAGCTATAGGTGTGCTTTCTGAGTTTTGACTCTGAAATTATCTGGTTAGCTCAGGCTCTTTTTGCACAAGAGAGATGCATTTCAAAGGCCTAAAACTGTCATTTTTCTTTATGAAAGGTACTTGTCTCTTGCTCTGAATCTGTAAAAACAGATTTGCAAGAACAGGGTCTATTAATTTAAGAAAGGTTGGGAGAAAGATAAGAAAAAGAACAAAGGGTGTGTCAAGGAAATTATGAAGTAATAGCTTTAAAGAAAAGCACCTCTCTGTAGTAGAGCTTTGGACTGCCTAAGAGAGGTAGGATTTCTTTCTAGATACTTGAGTCTGAAAATATATCATCATCATCAAAATACATACATCAATAAGGCATCTCCTTAAAAATAATAGTGTATCTAGAAAATAGGTATGAATAGCTTCATATTATAGTTCTGCATCAATTTGTTTGTCTTTCTTTGATTTTGCTCTATTTGCTCTATTCCAGGAGATATCCAATATGATAGTGTATAGCCCAGATTGCAGAGGGCCAAACACCCCACCAGCATCACTCCTGAACTAGAGCAGCTGCACTAGGGTCAGTGCTGGCCCAGCACCTCTTTTCAGAAATGATGTGGAGGTAGTTGTATTTATTGAAGTTTTTGGTGGGTATTTTCACAAGCTCAAATTTTTTTTTCAGAGAAGCTAATTGCAGAAACTAAACTTGCCTTCTTCACGGGGGGAGTTTTGGTATGTGTTGCACTGGATGTTTTTTTCTTAAACTGCGTCTGAGGCTAACACTAGGGAGGAGTAACATTGTATCAGAAGGTGGTTAGAGAGGACTTTCTTCCTTCTCCCCACGCGTGTTTTTTGGCACTGGTGGAGACATGGCATTTGGGGACTGGAAGGAGGAGGATGAGTCCTGTACATGAGCTGGTGTTGTCGTTGGCAAAGGCAGGGTAAGGCAGGTGCATATAGGAAAAATGGATGCGATGATTTCACTATTGTTGACATCGTGCTGTGGTTTCTTAGGGCTCTTCTTTAACTGCAGTGTTCTGTACCCAAGAGCACCATGGCCCATTAGCTGCACCATGTGCTCCTAGTGGTGTTTCAGGGCTGACAATACTGGGGCAGAAACTCTACTCCCTTCTCTTCATTCTGGAGGGCTCCTTGAGGAAAACTGTTCAGCTTCATTCATTTCTGCCCTTTCATTTTTGTCATCCTTCCTTGGGTGTGAAGTATTTTTTGTGGTTGGGTTCCAGCCAAGAGCCTCTACCCACAGCTGCCAAGTCTGGCATCCCTACTGACCTGCTGGCTCCAGGTGAGTCAGTTCACTGGGATGAATCAGTGTGCCCTGTAAAAGTTTTAGGCGCCAGACTTCAGCTTGACCACTCTTAATAATTTGGGTTTGACTGATTTATTTGTTTGTCACTGCTTCAGCCATGCTGTCACTTCTGGTGGCTCCTCACTTCAGACTTGCTCAGTTTTTGGAGCCATGCAGGGCCTCTAGTGCAGAGCAGTGCCCCTACACTTTGTGGAGCTGCTTTTGCCTCAGCATTGTAACTTCTCCGTGACTGCTCATCCCTTTACTTAGGAGGGATTGTGCCACAGCATGGGAATGTGCAGCTCTCAATGCAGGGAGTTCTTTAGACTCTGGAGGTGGAGAATATTAACATGAATCCACAGGAATGAAGATGGGAGTGTTTTTGCATGGTGGTGCTGTTTGCGTAAGCTTTTACTGTCATAAATAAATAGATCAGGGTTCAGGGGACAGATTCGATATGGAAAATAAGGAATTAATTTTCAGGCTTCCAAGGCAGGGCTGAGGAAGAGAGATGTGGTGTTAAAAGATATGGAAGTGTGCCTTGAAAGCGACCTTTCAAAGACAGATGACATTATTTTTGTTGTGTCAAGCACCCAGGTTTAATGAAGTATAAAGCAGAAGGGGTTGGGAGGATTTGGTCCAAGTGAAAACAGAATGAGCGTGGGACTGGCAGATGGGAGGAACATTAGCCCACTCCTTGGTGGAGTTGTTGCTTCTTTCTCCTGTTGTTGCTTACAGGGGTGCCTGAGAGAAGATACTTCTTGGGGAGGGAAGAATAACCTTCCTGTTCTACTTGAATGTCACTGGGTGTATTTTTCTTCACGGGGAAACAAAGTTTCAGTGCTCCAGTGGGTCGTATCCTGAGTGTTTGTATCCTAAGCAAATCTAGAGCAACTCCATCTACTTCAATAACATCTGCAATAAGCCACGATGGCTCTTTCTGAACAGAGAGGAGAAATGAACAGCTGTAACTTCAGATGCTGAATTTCTTGGCATACTCATTTTTTTTGAGATTTATGACTCTTTTATTCTCTGTTTGAGAATGCAGTGGAGCAATTGCAGATCTGTGCACGTGTATGTGTGAGAAAATGTCAGCAGAGGAGTAATATGTATGGAAATCTTGCATAGAGATAGAACAGGCAGCCAGTTTGCCATTAGATAATGAAATAATAGTATAAAAATATGTCTCCTGAAATAATGATTGAGGGAAGGGCTAGGGACAGGGTTGGGGGAGGTTAACATTATTTTAAAGTGGTTTGCTCTATTTGTAGTATTTATGGTACTCATTACTGACTCTCCTGCAATTTTGCTGCTTCAGACACTGCTTTTTCAGTGAGTGGTGCTTAGTGTTGCACAGGCAGAAAGGTTCATCTGAGTGACCAGCCCAGTTGCTGGAGCTAGGTAAAGGGATGGGAAACGTGCCCCCAAGTACTTTCTCTGTCACAGACTGGCCAAAAGTGGGTAGACTGAGGTCAGCAACTCTTGCAGGTACCGATGAATCTGCTTCTCACTGAGTCCACTTTTCTTCTTTCTAAAATGGGGTAGTACAAGTTACTTCTTTGTGGGGTGTGTTGGGACCATAAATATAGCTGAGATACTTCAGAAGGCATGTAAGTATCTGAGACACTCTTGGATGGGATTCCCCTTCCTGCTGCTTCTCTTCTGGCCAGAACTGACCAGCAGAAATGCTCAGTGCTTGTACAACTTATTTATTAATTTTTGGCTAAATTTTGTTTGACTCAGAATTTGTTTGACATTGATAGGCTCAAGACTGGAATCTTTAACTACTTTCTTGTACTTTCTTCTTCTACTATAGAGCAACTTAAAAAGTTCCAGGCACTGCTTCACCTTCTCCCAAATAACATCATGCCTACCTTGCCTTCTTTGAGAAGGTCTGCTTCTGGAAAGAATGTTATCCAAATAGATAACCTGATGCAGGGTGGTAAAAATGGTTTATTCTTTCTTCATCCCAGCTGTTGACTGCATATGCCTAGTTCTTGGTCTAGAGATGAATGTCACTGAGGACTTCCTGGGGACTGTTTTGCATCTGAATGGTGACTTGTAATGATTCAGGTAATGGGCCAGACTGCTGGTTTATGTAGTGACTGGTGCTAGTCCACTGAAGTCCAAACAGCTGTTCCAAGTTTCCATCATCTCCGGTGAAAGCAGCTACAACTGCATCAGTCTGCAGCCAGTTTAGAGTAATCCTACTGCCTGGGCTGTGGGTTAACCTCCTTAAGTGTCCCCTGTGGTCAGGTGTGTTACTCTTGTATGTGAAAATAAGTCTTGGTGTGCTTTGTGATTTACTGGAGTGTAAATAAACCAAGAAGGTCTTTCATGTTCAGGCTCTCTCATCAGCATATATTAGTAACGCTCATCAGCTTTTGACTGGAACTTTGATGGCATAATTACTCTGAAAGGGTAACATATTCAAAACTACCTGTGTGACTTTGGGAGTTAGATTCCTCAGAGTCTTAGTCATTATTTTAAATAGGAATTAGCTTTTTAAGCTACACATACTCCTGGAAGTTTTAAGCAAAGGCTTCTGTTTATCTTGTCTTTAAAATGCCAGTTTCTAGGATGAGAGTGGCAGCCAGTCATTTCAGATATTAAATAAGAATGTTGGAGAAACAATTAGAAAAATACTGTGGTAAATAAATTCTCATGGGTAATCTTGCTAGAGAGGTCCAAGAGGTAAAAATGTACTTTTCAGTCACCTGACAGCAGGATGGATATGAGCATGCATTTTCAGCTATGTCTTTAGGACAGCTGAGAGGATGACTGATGTCTCAGCTGTTATTGTAGACAGAGCAAAGCATATATTTCTCCAGACAGGATTTGGTGCACTGAATTCAAACAGCTTGTGACTGGAACAGTTCAAGTCACCGGGGCAAACATGGTTATCAGAAGGAACAGATAAACTAAGAAAACAGTCTTGCATACTCTAATGTTTGTGTAGGTAAGATTTTAATTTGCTATCAGTCCTAGGGTTCTTTTTGAGCAGTGATGGATTAGTCTTGATATTTGTGCAATTTTTAAAGCATTCCTGTAACACTTGTAATGCAAAATCTATTTATTTTGCAACATACCTGTGAGATAGGGACCTGCTATTTATCTCACTTGTACAGCTATGGAACCAAAGTATTCAGTAAAGCTAAACACAGCATGGAGGATTGATCACATAAGAAAGTCTGCAGCAGGACAGACAGGAAGGTGCTGAAATTGGGTCTCAATTCCCATGAAAATCAACAAGCTCTGGTTCGTGCTTTTCCCATCTGGTTCTTCCTCAGTGCTTCTGAAGCAGCTTGTGACATTTGCTTGGCTAGACAATGTGGGTTTGGCTTTTCCAAGGAAGAAAGCTCAAGCCCGGTGATGGAGGGAGGGAGGTGATGTGTGTCTGGGGGAAAATGAGGAATGGGGAGCATCCCCCAGCTAGAGATGCCTCCACCACCACTTCCTCAGTGAGTGGCTTGCCCAGGGCTGGCACAGGCTGCTTCTCAGCTGCTGAAACTGTTCCTCTGGGCAAATCCCTGCTCCTGTACACAGAGCCAGCTCTATTCTTCTTAATAAAGTTGATACGAGTGGCTGGGTTGATGATGGAGCTTTCTGCCCAGCTCCACATCTGCTGCCACAGTTCTGTGTCCCTGTGCTGCCTGGGTTCCCTGATGGAGCAGAGCCTCCACTGCTCCATCTCAGCCTTGTGATCAGGGGTCACCAGTGTTTTGGGTTTGGTGGAGGAAGCTGTCCAAAGCTGGCAGGAGGAATTTTTTGTTATGGTTGCATGACGAACAGTAACGAAGTGAGTTTTATCGCTCAGAATGTATCCACGTTTATAGGATGCTATATTTAAAAGGGAGAAAAAATGAGTCATGGGGAGCTATGCTAATGCTAAGTATTTATGTCTACCTCTTGTGAGGCTGAAGGCAGTGGGAGTTGAGCAACATTCCTGTGAAGTGTCTAGAGGATTTACGGATCAAACTAAAGCCTGCTGAAGTCAGCTGTAAGTCGTGCTCTGCCTCGCTCGGGGCCCATGTCATGTACTGTGTGTGGGTTACAGTGAAATATTCCTCTTGGGACACCCGGGAGCACTCAGTGCTGCTGACTTTCCTGGGCTTGGGCAGGAGCTTGACTTGCTCCCAGTGGTTATTGCTCTGCCACTGGAAAGTCACTCCTGGGTTGCTGCCAGGGCAGGGATGTTGCAGTGCCTCCCAGGCTGTGCCTGCTGTACCATAGGAATGGGTACCTGCACCCTGAGTGGGAGCAGGCAGAGGCTGGCATGTCTCAGCTTCCCCTGCTCCTCTGCTGCAGTCCCAAGGAGATGTAACATTGGGGTCTGCTGTGGTACAAGCTGCTGGAGCCTTCCTTTCAGAGCTGCATAGGGACACAGGCATGCCAGGGTTCGGATACTTTCACTTATGGCATGTCTTGACACTAATTCAGTTGGCTTCCACTTAATTATGAAGTGCAAATGTTGGAGTTTGTTTTATTTAGAAGTTCTTTAATGAAATTGCAATCTAATTGAAAGTACCAGTGAACTCAGCTTTCCAAGTGTCTGCTTGCCAGCATGCCTCAGTTCTTGTCACAGCTATAGGAAGGACTGGGATCATGATTTCACTGCTGGGTGAGCTAACAATGGAGTATGGAGATGGACACTGTGAACAAACCCTGACAGCGCCATGTGTCTGAAAAATGCAAATTTGGCAACAGCAAGAGGCTCCACAGTTCCTCTGTTTTATCCACTTATTGAAAGGGGGAGCTTTTGAAGTGAGCAGAAAATAATACTTAAAGTGAAATCTGCAGCTTTACTGGACTTTTTAATTTTGTTTTCTTGTGATTTGTTTTGGGGTTTCTTTTCAAGAATTGGTCATGTCAGTATGAAAATGAATGTGTTTAAGCTTCCTTTGATATAGTTTTGAATGGTACACTATTGCAGCCTGTTCTGTTTTCCAGTGCAAGTCATGCTCTGGTTTATGGAAATAAATACTTGGTCATCTTGCAAATATAAGAGGAGTTTGAAAAGCTTTTGAATAGGAATCTGCTCCTTGCATTGCTGGAAGCACTAAGCCTCATGGTGAGTCTGATGGGCAATAGCTGGAACAAAGTCCCACCCAACCCAGATTAAAAGGATGTTAATGGACATCAGTGTAGTGGGAATCACATCCACTTTTATCTTGAACTGGCCTTCCACTTAAAGAACTACTAAAACACCCACTGTAGCACGTCTTCAAGTACCTGGTGACTCCAAAAAAGCATTTAAAGGATTTTTTTCTGTAAATCTGTGGTCCAGTGATACAAGCTTTTTACCAGTTGGTTGTTGAAACACAGACTCTGAAGGAGTATGAAATGACAAAAGTAACAGGATGCAGATGGAATTTAATCTCTTGGACACATCCAGATGCTGTTATCGGGTCTGTCATCTGCACTTAGCATACCCAGATAGCTCTTGAGTGGTCTGCATAGACAGCTGGCAGTTTAGTAGAGATTGTGATCTTCAGAAAATATGTAGCTGATGTCTTGTGTAATACTTGCTGTGGAAGTATTGGTGTCACCAGCCTTAGTGCAGCACTTGCTGGGTGGGGAACGTCTATCTGTAAAGCAGGACTCTTTGAAAGAGGTTATTCAATACCAAGCACTCAATCCCAGAAGGAGGCATGAAGGGCATTCACAGAGCTGGTGCTGTGGGGTGATGAACTGGGAGGGGGGAGATCACTGAAGGAATCCCTTTGGCTCAGTAGTGCTTGCTGCTGAGCTGCAGTTGCAGACTGAGGCTGGTTTTGTGGCTGCTGGTGTTCTGTGGGGACAAGAATCCCTAACTAACCTTGGAACAGGAGGAGACATGCCCCAGTGCTCTGGAAAAACCCTCAACTGCTGTGAATTGTTTTTGTGCAACAGTGCAAGGTCAAACACTGCCACTGTAGCTCTCAGAGTAGAGCATGATCTTGCTGTTAAGGTACCTGCCTGCATCTGACACAGCTGCCCTTGGAGAGCAAGGCAGGTATTGCCTGAGCCCACTCTGCACTTCACTGCTACCTGGAGAGACCTTGGAGGTAGCTGGGGAAGGATCGTAGCTCGGAATTAGAAAGTCCGAAAGCTGTGATGTGCTGTAGCGATGAGGTGGACTTGAATGAGTACTTCCCTAAGAAAATATTCTGTAGCTCCAGGGCAGAGTGCTTTGAGAGAGACTTCTGTTTCCTCCACATGCTGTGGATGCTTTCAGATCTAATCTGCAAACAGGGAATACGTCAGGCATGAGGAACTGTGCAGACCAATTGCTTTTCTTGAGGTTTGGGCAGGTCTGAAGAGATACTGAATGCTCTGTTAAAATGCTCTGCTGGGCATCGCTTCCTCTGTGCATCCTGCAGAATAGCTCCATGAAGCACAAAGATGCTGACAAGCTGCTGCATCCCCCTAGTCCTGTGAGCAGCAAGGGTTTTGTTACATGAGATTTACTTGTGGAGTATTAAGTCTGTCATCAAAAGTTTGACTTGGACCGAACGCCTGTGGAGAATGAAAAGGCTTTAGTGTTCGTCGGCGAAGTTAGCTAAGAGAATATATAATTCCTTATTCTTTTTGCAATGTAGCAAGCCTGTTTAATTAGGCATCTGGGATTTGAATTATTAAATAACAGAACAGTTTCAATCTACTTTTCTGTTGATAAAGATCTCCAGCAACCCTGTTTTTATTCCATGGATTTTCAAATTATGAGTTCCAGAAACTCTTTGAACCTCAGGAGGATGACTTACTGGATCCAGGAGGGCAGAGAAATAGGACTCTTATTTTAAGGTCTCCTGAGCACAGCAAGTTACTCTCTGTTGTTTACATACCAACCTCACAAGAATATGGAAATAAATGCTAGGCTATTGAAGCAAAGCAGAAAAATTGTGTTTTCAGGCATATCCTGTGTCGAGGCATCTGCTTGGTTTTGTGCAGCATAAGAATAAATCCTTCTGCTGCACAAAACGCTGGGAGCAGTTCTCTGGTTTGGGGTAAAAGAAAATGGAGCAAAGTAGCTGCAGTTCATGTGAGCTTGGGAAGCCTCATGAAGGTGGACTGGCATAGCTGAGAGGTAGGCAGGGACAAAGAGGAGTTGTCTCAGCCAGAGCAGTGAAGAACTAGTGAACTTGGGCTGTGGTTGGAGATCTGTCACCTTCAAGGCAACAACAGAAGGGCTGAGGAAATGCCTGCTAGTGTCCATGGTTGGGGCAGACGTGCCAGCAGCCCTGGGCAGGGTGTCCTCGTGGGCAGCAGGAGGCGAGGGACTTGCTGACAAAACCTCCAGGCCCTCCTGACCCCAGGCTAATGTATTCTGGCTCCTGTTTGGGACTGGTGCACTTCAAAAGCCTTGTTGAGTGGAGGGGTGGGTGGACACCGTGGGTGGAACTGGTGACCCAAAATACCATTTCCCCTTCCTAAGGCTGGGCGTATACCAAACTTGTGTCTCTGTGTGGTAAAAGAATATGAACCAAAAGTGCTGAGAGATGCAGTGGTTAAATTGAAACATGCTGTGGCAGGATGAAAGTAATCTTGTCCCTTACCAGGCCTTAATGCTTTGAGGCTTTATTTATTTTATTTTTTTAAGTGGCTGTCATCCATGCTGCTTCTATCTGTGCTTTTAATAGAGATACTTTTATATGCAGAGATGTGTCAAGATGCCATCAGATTAAATCATATCATGTTGTATTATAACTCACTAGGTTGATATAAAAAACCAATATCTATAGTTGTGTTTTATTTAAACTTTTATGTCTGAAGTGTTATTGAAGGTGCTGAAGCATAAGAGAGTAACTCCATGTAAGGGTCTATGACCCTTGCAGAGAACTCTGCAGTACAAAGAAGGTTCAAATCCAAATTTTTTGCTGTTTCTGTGAGTCTGGTATGTAAAATATGATGCAAATGTGAGATTTACCCGAATTGCCAAGATTAAGGTTAATCCAGAATCTCTTTGCTTGGTGTTTAAAAATAATGGCACTGTTCAGGCACAAGAATGGCATATGAGATCTACCCTAAGGCTAGAGCAACACAATGATGCATCCCACTGCATTTGGGAAGAGACCTTGGTATCTTGACTTGGTTACAACTTTGCAGCAGGGTAGCTGTACTTCAGAGCTGTGTGGTGGATGGAAGGTAAAAATGGGTCTTATGGTAGAACCTAAATATTTCTTTGGAACTTCTCAGCCAAGGTCTGTAGGAGATTGAAACTCAGAAGAACCTGAGCAAGGAAACATGTTCCAACAGGAGAAGGACAGCAGAGTAATTGAACCAAAGCGATGATCTGGAACAGCTCATCAAGGACCAGGGATTTATCTTTGAAGGTAGCTCTTGATTTACCTCAATAGTCTAGATTCAGAAACTTTGTCCAGTTACTTTGCTTTATTTGGTTCATGCATGGTCTTACCTGTGAAGTGACCTTTCCCAGTGCTCAGGTAAAGCCCAGGTGCTGTACCCTTGTAGGAGCTCTGCACCACTGCAGGTACAACTGCAGTGTACAGTGGCACTGTAGTGCCACTCACAGTTAAGGAAAGGCGAGTGTGGTCCAGCCCCAGAAAATGACGAGCAGTGTGGTGATACCAGTGTTTAACTGATGCTTTAGCCTCTTGTCCCATCAAAGGTCCTTACCTGCCTCTTTTCCAAGACTCAGTGGTGTATTCATGCATTCTGTATTGCTCTGTAGCCCAGCACATTTTCTCATCCCTCTGGGAGTGCATCCTCTCAGGGAATCTGACTGTGCAATTTCTGCAGATCTGTCAGTGTCAGCCTGATAAGACAGAAGGAGGCAGCACATTGGGCGTGGGGCACTGCGAGGCTGAGTACCTTGAAAGCTGACTTCTGAAATGAGTATAACTGGGTGTGGTGTGTTTCTCCCATGTGAAAACAGTTTATAGGGCAAAAGCAGATGTTAATGTTTAGTGTGTGTGAAAGATGCTTTGTGGCAGTAGCGGGTGTGCCTCTCTCTTTTCCTTTAACTGGCAAGAGAATCTGCTGTTGCTTTTTTCTTTTCTTTTTCTTGGTTTTTTTTTTTTCTCCCCCAAATGGTAATTGGGTTTTGAGGGGGTTTATCTTTCCCTGAAGTTGTGGGTGAATTTCTCATGCGATTGCACAGTGTAGTGATGGTTGGAGTCCTGCTGTTGCCTTGTTCATCAGAGCTGCTTCACGAGAGTGCAAAACACTTTTGAGGTATGATTTCCCATAGCATGCTAATCCAGTGAAGTGCTGTAGATTTGCTTGCTGGCACTGTTTAAATCCATAATGCAGCACCACCTGCCAAACCACGGGGCATAATGGAAGTGTTAATGAATGTACATATATACCCTCCCACGCGGCTGCAAGTTGAATGACTTAGGAGTCAAGGCAGAGAATTTAGGCTGAGTGTAGAAGCAACCAGACTTAGGGTATCCTGATGCAGGTCTCTGCTGAACTGGGGGGTGAGGGGTGGCCACAGGGGTCTAAAATGGATTCATCCACTCATGACTCCTGGGATGTAACTTGGGCATTCAACAACAAAGTGCAGGTACTGAGCAGCACCAGCTGGGACCCTGGTACCTCTCTTCCAAGGAGGTATTCTCGTGAAAGACTTCTCTCCAGTGCTGGCAGGGTGAATGCACTTGATAGGAGAGTGGACTTGAGTCTTGCAAGGGTAAACTCTGTTCCTCAGGGGTGGTTTGGCCAGTTGCCCACTGGTTTGAGTGTCAAGGTGTGTGTTTGCCACCAGAATGGCTTGTCCTGGCTGGCACAGAGTGGAAGGAGAATAGCTGGGAAAGAGCTGACAGCCAAGGGGTTTGCCAAAGAGAGGGGCAGCAGGACTAGCCTGGCACGTGGCTGGGATGCTGGCAGTGTACGTGCACCCTGTCCTCAGGCAGGTTCAGTGGAATGCTGTGGCTTTGCAAAGCCCTGCATCACCACGTGTGAGGCAAAGGAGGGGGGCTATGCATCCACCCCTCATCCCACTCCTCATCCCTGTACCCAGCCCTGAGTTCTGCCCACCCTCCTCTTTGAGACAAGCAGTTGGATTTGCCAAGTATGGAGTCACCTCCCCAGCATGCTGTACGTAAATAAGAGGCTTATGCTCTTGGCAGACACTGTAACGAGCCTGGAAAAAATTACTGTTATGGGTCCGGGCCCAGTGATGAGATCTTGGAGTCTTCCAAGTGACAGAGTAATGACACGGACCTGGGAAATGCCTGGAATAGCCTTCCACACAGTTCTGGGATTTAGCGTCATTTAATTGTAAGTAAAATAGGCCAAGTGCCTATCTGGGTAAATTTGGGCAATAGCTAGCTGTTCCTTCATCTTCTGAAGTTCATGCTGGTGAAGCTCTACTAAAGCTCCAGCATTACAGACCAGCACACTCTCTGTTCCTCTGTACCTGTGAGTGAGTATTAGGTGTGTTGTGGGGAACCAGAGGGACTGTCCTTGATCCAAGCAAGACCCTGGGAAAATCTACAGAGAGCCCTGCAAGCCTGCCCTGTGCCTTGGGGTGTAGAAGTATTGCAGAAACATTAGTGCTGCCCCAGAGCTCACCAATAATGTCAGGGGACACTGTGATGCATGGTGAGCAGCCAGTGTGTCTGTTTTTCCATAGGATATGTACAACAATAGTCTTTTTGCCTAGGAAGGACATAGACATGAGTCTTCGCCTAGGAAGGATGCAGTCATGAGTCAAGTTTTGGAAAAGATTTGCAGGTAGAGGACATTTTGGAAATAGCTTGGACATCCCCACTCACCTTCCTTCATCTGTCTCTCGGACTTGATAGGATTCACCCATCCCCTAGTGGAAATGCTATTACCGGGGAAATTCACAGCCTTCAGCTCTTTGCAGCTGTCTAAGAGATGCAAAGTGTGTTTGCCAGGAGGGAAGGGAGTCTTTAAAAAGCCATTTACATCCTGAAAGACATCCGGTAGCAACACTGGAGATGTAAAAAGCATTAAATACCGAATTGAGCCTGACTGGAAGACAAACTTGGAGCCAAATGCATTGATTGATTTGCAGGAGGGTGACTGGAATGAGATGGCCCTGTACCCTTTCTATCCATTTATCATCTCCAAAGCATCCGTAAGTGCCATGAAGTCTGCGCCTTGGCTCAGCCATGCATGGACAGCATGGTGCCCATAAGGCTGCAGGGCAATGAGCCATCAAGGAGCTGGGCAGAGGGGTGGAATGTTTTGGCAGGGTCTTTGGGACTGATATGGGGAAGGCACGGTGGAGCTGTGAGGAGGTCCATGCTGGGCAGTCCTTGGTGCTGCTTAGGATCCGCTCACTGCTCCATGCTGCAGCACAGGAGTTCATTGCCTGGGCCACTTCCATGTGCCTGAGCTGGTTGAGGCTGGGAGGGCTGTGCCGTGCACATCTGGCTGCATTGCCAGCACCAGGGCTGCATGCAGGCAGCAGAACATCTGGGCTGCAAACAGGGTGTTGCTGAAGCACTGGGCTATTGCTTCAGAAACCTCCCTGAGCAGTATTAAGAGCAGCAAAACCATCCAGGGCAGTGAATTTGGGGTCTTTTTTATTGGTGTGTCAGCAGGCTGGGATGTGTAGGAGGGAAGCTGCCCATTTCCAGGGATTGTGTGAGCAGGAAGGGCAGCTATTGGAATTCGAAGCCACTTCCTCCACTGTAAATTTGTTCTTGCTGTGTTATCTCTGGCTGGGCAGGGCAGGGGAACATCTTGGCTATCTGCTTTTTTGCTACAGTATGTTTAGGTCAGCTTCATTGGTTCCATGATAACATAGGGGAGGCATTCCTGGCCTCACTAGCAAAGAATTTGCAAGAGCAGTACAGGAATCTGTCATCCCCTGATGTCTCCTGTGAGCTTTGGAAATAAATGAGAAAGGAAAGGGATGGTGGATTTAAACACACAAGAAGTAATGGAAGTATGAGTAGCTGAGCGAGGCCCCAGTTACTGAGTAGGATGCTCTCATTTCATACCTTGGCAAAAGGCTTGGATCAGCCTCCAGTGGACACCTCTAAACTGGCAGCCATACAGTTTCATTTGAGGTCTTAAGAGATGTAGGAATGGATCTTGTGTAGCTGCTTTCTTGTTGCATAACTGGATTCTTCTACAGAACTGGTAGTGGCAGAGCTGTAACTGCAAACGACCCAAATCTGACTGAAGTGTTGCTTTCAATAATAATAAAAAAAAAAATCTGGCTTCTGCACCTGACTGTTGGCCTGCCAGTGACAGAACTCCTCTTGCGTATTTTGAAAAGGGCACTACGTCACCAAGGGAGACAGGCTGAAGATTAATGGAGTTGTGGTGGGAGGTGGAGGAGGAGCTGGGAGAGGGAAGCAGAGCTGGTTTTGGATGACATTTGTCAATATGATTGACTCATGCTGTGCTGCACTTACATACAGATTGGGACACCAACAAGCATGTGCTTCCCAGTAAAAACAAGTGAGTCCCTGAACCCAGCCTGGCCACGGCAAAGCTGCTGCTCAGTTCTACAGCAAGGGCTCCTCCTTACATCACTTAGGGATTTGCAGAGGGGGAGGGTGAAGGGGCTGCCTACTACCTAAGCCATTTTCAGTGACGTGGCTTTTTATTATTATTATTTGTTCAGGCTATAATTCTGTGTTTCCTGAAATAACTACCAAGTATTCATCAGGCAGCTACTGCCTTTAGCTGCCTTTTGTGTGAATCTCAAGTGCTTCATTACTCCCCCGGTGCGTTTTCTTTCTCTTACAGTAAATCTGAGCAGCATCTGTGTGGTGGGGGAGGTGATGCAATTTTGGGTTGAAAGGGAGAAAAGGTCTGGCTGGCACAGGAAACCGGTGAGGAGTTCAGGGAAGACAGCACTCAGGGTACAGCATCTTCTTGCACAGGAGGAGAATTGATGAGGCCACTTCCAGGACCCATGGTTACATCCCCCCACATTCAAAGCCCAGCCAATTGCAGCTCTTTATTGCTTGGTAGAGGACTTTATTTTTAAGCGACAGTTGGTTTAAGACTTTCTTTTTTTTTTCTTCCTTTTAGTAGCAATCTGATAGTGCTTTGATCACTGCTCCAAAAGGAAATGTCTGTAATTTCCTATGCAGGTCTTACCAGGTACTGGGCTCCATCAGATCTGGAAGCTGATGGGAGTTGAGAGCACCTGTTAAAATCTGCCCTCTTAGAAAACCTCAGAGAGTTTAAATTTTACTTGGGTTTTGAAAAATGTAATGCCAGTACTACAAAGGGCATCAGACTCTGGCTTCCCACATTACAGATCTGTTCCATGCTGACTTCCTACTGGAAGACTGGAACACGGTCCAGGTTTTGTTCAGTTTGTCCTTTTTGAGGCATTGACTGGGAAGGAAATCTGACAGACTGGTGAAAATTTGGCTAAGAGTTAATCATCTTTATTTAATAATAATTGGCAGTGGTTTTTCATACACCAAAGAGTCCTTTGGCTCTTGAAGGCTTGGGACATGGTCATGCCTACTTGAGGGAGAAATTCCTGAAGTTCATTCAGTCCTGATCAGCATGACTCAAGGGAAGCAGCAGCCTCCTAAAAGGGCATGTCCTGTCTTTCAAGGATTCTCAGTAGTTCCCAGCCCAAGGGATTGCCTGTAACACATCGGGCTGAACTATTTTGGTACCTGGCTAGCGTCTCTGGGTGTGTCGTGGTGGTTGTGTGGCTGCACCCAGCAGTCTGCAAGAGGAACAGAGAGGGAAGTGTTCAGATTTTGCAGAGTTTCAGCCCTGCAGGCACTGTGTGGAGCTGCTAATGCTTACAAAGTGGCCGGGTAAAAGGGCGTAATCGAGTGAGCTGTGGGTAGAGGAAGAGTTCTTAATTGCTACTGTAGGAGTAGTTGGCAGCCTCGGTGGCTGATTGTCTTCCTCAGCCGCTGGTGAGATTGGTGTCCTCAGCTATGCAGAGCTCTGGCAGGCCATGGGTGAAGAGCCATGGACCAAAACAAGCTGATGACAGGAAAATTGCATTGGCCATGGCCTGATGGAATCATCAGCATCCATGCTTATACATTAGTATGTGCTAAAGCTCAGCCTAGTGCTGACATGGACATAGGCTCCCTAAAGCTGTCTGCTTTGGAGAGCTGCAGCAGAGGAGGAGGGAGCTTGGTAGTTCCCACACAGGCCCTGCTGCAGCTTTTTCTGGAGGTTTCATAACAGAATTAAGCAATTTGTGTTGCATGTTGCCATGGAGACTGTAAATCACTGTCATGCTGGTCTTCTCAGTCAGGGAGCCGGTGTCTTTAATTGCAGTAACCTCCCCTACAAATCCGGGGCTTGGTTCTGAGCTTGCTGACCTTCTGTAATGGCCTTGTCCTGGGAGCTGAGCCTACAGGACAGCAGAGCTGGAACCAGGAAAAGGGGTGCCAGCACATCGAATATCAACTATCTGGGATCCAGTGTATTTTTTATTATTATTTTTACGTTTTCATATGTGGCCATGACTCTGCTCAGAAGCTAAGATCAGACCCACCTACATTCAGGGCGAGTTTTGTAATGAGGGTGGGGATTAGATACACTACCTACATTTTGTGGGCCAGTCATACAAACTAAGCTGCATTTGGTGTTTTTATGTTACTTT
This sequence comes from Monarcha castaneiventris obscurior, assembly GCA_026261815.1. Classification (NCBI taxonomy): domain Eukaryota; kingdom Metazoa; phylum Chordata; class Aves; order Passeriformes; family Monarchidae; genus Monarcha; species Monarcha castaneiventris. The sequence continues at coordinate 10,122,052 of JAMPIT010000467.1, forward strand.
ATGTTACTGAGGGGATAGCTTAGCCCTTCCACTCCATCTCTGTGTCTGGACAGGTAAATGGGGTTTCATGCAGTTCATTCTGCCTCCTAAAAAAAATACTTTTTGCTGAGGAAGCTCAGCCTCAGTGGCACCTTTGGATCAGTGTTTCTTTTTTCTTCCCATCCACCTACCCCAGAAGTAGCCACACTTCTGACTGTCTCAGCATTACTGGCTTGTGCTGTCAGGCCACCAGTCTTGCCAGTGTGTATGAAGATGGTTGTATAAATCAGCCTCCTTCCAGTGACTAAACCAGAGCCCTGACGGCATTTGTCAGTGTACGGTATGGATCCTTCTCTTGGCTCCTTCAAAATAAACAACTATATAAATTGTAAGATGATTATCATCAGAGCTTATTAGTGTATTACCACATGCTGCTTTGTATTCAGACAATAGATAAAAACATTTGTGCTTCACTTTTCCCAGTCAGATCTACAGCAAACACGCTTATTCTTGCTCCCATCTGAGGACTCTGTCAGTACTCTTGCCAAAAACACATGAAAATCAGCCCAAGTGTTGTGTACTTGCCTGTAGCTCTGTGCACCTTTGGGAGTGTTTAGTATTTTCCAGGAAATGATATGTGTTGTTTTAAACGTTTGAATCATGAGCTGGTTAAGTTATAACCTTGTCAAAGCATGAGTTGTTTTCTTGCTTTGATTACCAGGACAGGTGGAGGGGTAGAGGGACTGAAGTGCTTGACTTTTGGAGGGTTTTCATTATGTACATGCATGGCTGGAGCATGGGACCTGCCATCTCAGTAGAAAGAGCAGTGTTTCTATGTGCACTAGGAACAATCCTGCAGAAACATCTAGACTTGCTGCCTTTTGACACTCAGTAGCAGTTTTCATCTGTTGTGCTAGCATCACCTTAAATACAGGGAATTGTGTCAACAAACCAGCCTACAGTTCTTGACTTCTTTTTTAATTTTTTTTTTCAATTCAGTTCTTGCTGTTTTCCCAGTCTGGTGGTTCAGACACACAGCACAACCAAACTTCTGGGAACAACGGGAAGCGAATGCCCCCATTCAGCCAATAAGCATGCTGGGCAGAGACACAGTTTGTACAATGGGCTAAACATTATCCTAGTACTTTGGGGAGCATTTCATGCAAGATAAGCTTGAGGCTTCTTAGGAGCGGGTTAAAGGGCTGGTATGAAATGTCAGTGAAAATGTAATGCTTGTTGCCGAGCAGCAGCTTGTGGTTTTGTGAGGAGGTCAAAAATCGTGCACAAACGGAGTATGTTTTTCACATCCACAGACTGTCCCCCTCCATGTCAGTAACAATCCGTCTTTCATTCTGCCTGGCTGGAGCTGCTCTGCCGTGTAAAGAAGGATGGGGTGAAATCTTGGCCATGGGCAAAGCAAAAAATTGTCATTAAATGTGTTGGAAGGAGGCACAGAGCTTTAGCCAGGGTCTGTGTCTCAAAAAGCCTGTGAACATCATCTGACCGAAGAAGGATTACACAGAAATAAAACTTGGTCTTTCATGCAAAAATGAGGCGTTTAGATGAAATTCATAGGTTTTTCTGCAACCCAGCCTGCTGTGTATTGATGTGTGGTCTCATAAATATGAGAAAGTGGCTCGCTCAAAAATAGGGCTAAGAAACTTTTCCTTGGGGTTGCTGTGAGGGAATGCAGCAGGATGATTTGAAACATCAGCTGGTTTGGTCTTCTCCCCATCCAGCAGCTGTTGCTTGCAGTGGAAATTCTTGCTATTCTCAAGAGTTTCCTCTAAAGGTGGTTTAGAAACAAGCAGACTTGTTCATGCTTCTTCTTTCTCTGAAAATGTTGGCTTGTCTCAACTTGGGCAAGAGGCCTTTGCTGTTCTTAGACTCAGCAGTCATCCTCTGTCTCCTCCTTATGGGCTTTTCTTCTTAAAGGTGGTATGGAATCTCCAATGTACTGAAAGAACATGAGACCCCCAAGTTTTCCAGGTCAAAAAGGCTTTTATGGTTCAATATTTTGGATTAAACTGAAGTAATGATTTTGGAGAAAGGGACTAGAGAAACCAGAAACTAACCTGGATTAGGGGATTGTGTTCTTGTCTTTTGACAATAATACAGTGAACTTCTGTGGCCCAGCTGTGGCAGAGAGCTCATCAGCTTTGCTTGGTGGTTTCTGAGAATGAAAAATTTGGTTGTCTTTTTAATGGAAAAGAAATCCCTAGAGCTATTGGGAAAGCCTCCAAAAGTTTGTGTGGGTTGGTGGGGATACAGGTTGGTGGGGAGCCAGCAGTTTATGGAGGTTCCCTCAGAGCAGTCCTGGTCCCATCTCAGTGCTGAGCCCAGCCAGCACCCACAGCCCAAAGGGCACCAGCAAAAACAGAATGTCTGGGAGCAGGTGCCTGCAGAAAGTGTCACCGCAGCTGCTGCTGCACTGAACAGGTTTTTCAAGAAAACCGATACCAAGAAAATCAACTGCCTTGTCTTGAGCCTTATCATTATGATGGTTTTTTTTTATTATTTTCTCTTTAAGTGTGTGAAAGACCTCCCAGAAAATGCAATGGTCATTCAGATCTGGGAGATGGCCACCTATTTCCTCTGTGATCTGAGTCAGCATTGCTGCTGCTCATGGTGGGGTGGAGGGCGCTTATATGTACAGAACCTCCTGCCTGGCTTCTCCTTGAATGAGCAGTCTCTGCTGCTGAATGTTGAAATGGGCCAGTCAGCGATGGCTGCCTCTTCTCCTTTCTCCACATACCTGTGGTGTTGCCCAGTTTCAGCCAGTGAATTTTTTTCAGCTTTCTTTTAAGAGGCAGCTCTGAGGTGAGGGGAGCGGTGTGACCATGCTGCCGGGAAGCTGCTCTCCGGGCTGTGTCACAGCCACAGGCACCAGCCTTCCTGCCATGGCAGGGTTGAGGTTTGGTTTCTTTTAAAAAAAAAAAGGCAAAAGAAAAACCACCTGTTGTTACTGGCCTGCTGCCTTCTTGTTTTTATTTCTCAAGCTTGAAAGTGAGAGAGAAGAAAGCAGCTAAGTGCATTTTTGTCTTCTGGCAGAGCCAGGATTGGACCTTTAACTCCAGTTTCATCCATCACTGCCAGTTCTGCCTGCAGATCTGGCCCTGGGATGTAACGCACCTTTTAATGTTTGCTATACCTTGGGTTAAGCAGTGAGGAATAGCACAACTCTGACTTATCAATGGGATTTGGTCATTGGCAACAGGAAACTGTCAGGAGTTTGACAGGTGCACTGAGCCAGGGTGATTTTTGTCACTGCCGTGTGGACCCAGCCCCTGCAGGAAAGATATTCAGTGACATAGGTGTTCCATGTGCATTTGGTGGCTGTCAGCAATCCTTGCAGACAAGGCAGGAGTAAGCAAGGCACAGTGCTGGAGTTGTCTGCATGTTTATGTGCTGGGTCTGAGTGGGAGTAGAGTTGTTGGGAAGGGTTGGTGCTGCTGCTCCTGTGTCCAAAAGGATTTTGGATGTCAGAGCTGCCTTCACTCTCACTTAGGCAGCAGGTAAAAGCTGCCTTGTGCATATTGCCCTCTTTTCATTGCTGGTGAATGATTGGAGATGATCTCTTTCTCCAGCAGGTCCAGCACACTGGAAGCATGGCTACAAGTGCCGTTCCCAGCGAAAATCTCCCCACATACAAGCTGGTGGTTGTTGGAGATGGTGGTGTGGGGAAGAGTGCTCTCACCATTCAGTTTTTCCAGAAGATTTTTGTGCCAGACTATGACCCAACTATTGAAGACTCCTACCTGAAGCACACAGAAATAGATGGGCAATGGGCAATTCTTGATGGTAAGCAAGCTACACTCGTGATCCCCTTTCCCTTCTAGCTGAGCCTAATTGCATATAGACCTCAGTGTCTCCCACAGCATGCTGTGTCCCTGTGTCCCTCCTGCTTTGCTGTGGGCTGGCAGGAACTGGAGCTGCAGTGCATGGTCTGCAGCTGGTCTCTAGCAAAGCTTCTACTTCCAGTTGCATTGGTTCCAGTTCTGCACAGAAATGTTTCTTGCAGGCCTGTGAAAACCTACAGATCCTCATTGACATTTGGAGTAGGCTTCTGCAGCGGGTGAATTACAGCACTGCCAGGTGGCTATTGCTAATGATACTTCATTGTGGTTGAGCTCATCCCCTGGGAAATAACAGTGAGTGGGTAACTGAGTGAGGGTTATAACCAGAAAGAACATTTAATCAAAACTGTCGTCCACTGACGGTGAAGAATTGTTATAGCTCTTAGCTCCAGTCATTCAGGTGTTATGTCTTCATATTTAATTGCCTGTCTCATTTAAATATGGATAGGGTACCAGCCTGGAGATCTGTTGTAACGAAGAGTTTTCAGTTCTTTGAAGAAAAACTGCCTTTTTATTAAAAAAAAAAGAAACGCACAAAAAACAAACCAAAAAAAAAACCCTGAAAAACCCCAAATAAAAAAAAAACAACAAAATCAAAGTGACTTTATTAGCAGGTGAGGAGAAAGCCCTGTATTACCTAAAGCTACAGCTTGTTCATTTCTGATGCATGAGACAGACTAACCACAGCTATAAAGGGAATCTTGCTCTTAAATCTTGTAAGTTTTGTTTTGCATTATGTAATAATTAGGTCGTACATAAAAGCAAGCAAGTATTTTGTGCCTTAATTACCCAAGTTCGTGTATGTGGCCACTAACATAACTGAACTAAATTTAGCCTCCCTTGTGGCAAGTTCTGCCTCCACCCTCTTGTCAAGAAGGTGCTCGAGATCTTTGGTGTCTCTGCATAAGTGTCACTGGTGTGTGGGGACAGAAATCTGGGGGATTATTATGAGTGGTGGAATGTGGATGCTGGTGGGGTTTGCTGGGAAGACTCTTAGCTTGGTCTAGAAACTTGAGATCTTAGTTGCACTCTTAAGGATTTATCAGATATAATTTAGTGAGTACAAATGGTCACAAAGTCCTTAAAAGAAGAGCTTTTATTCAGTATTAAAAACTAAAACCAGGAAACAACAAAACAAGTTAAACTTGCCAACATTTGTTCATTTGAATGTGTTAATAGTTGATATGAGGGAGTATTTGTGAAATTGGTCTCTTGTCATCTGCATCAGAGATATCTGCTCCCAATGAGCTGTCACATAATGTATACATGCACCCTTATTTTTAAAATGCCAGTCCTGTATAAAAGAAAAACCCAATCCTGCTGTAAATTAAATTCATTATTTTTAGTCCAGAATCCAGCCAAAATGAGCAACCTTTATCTTCACTGGTATGCCCCATGTTCTGATATAACAGTACCAGCTGCTGTACATGTTGCTTTTGGCTGAAACAGCCTGGGTTTTGCAAATTATTGAAAAGTAGAAAAGGCATCTTTCACTGAATATTTGGAATTTTTGTTTAGACAAAAAAAAACCCAACAAAAAACCAGCAACAACACAAAAACCAACCAAACCTGAGCTGAATAACAGTGGTGAAATAAATTGTTTTCCAACAAGCAGGCGCTTAACCCTTTGTTTTAATGAAAAAGCCTTTCTGTTGCTCAGATGGAGCTTAGTGGCTGTAATTGGGCTGAACTGCTGTGGCCTTGAATGGCATGTTGGGAATCCCTGACTTCCAGGGTTTGTGTGCCCACAGATGCTTCACGGCCAGAGAAGTGAAACTGCAGCTGCTTCTCTTTCCTACCACTTGAGATTTTGAACAATCAGAATTTTGGAAGAAGGGCAGAGTTCCTGCCTGAAGAAGGATGTGGCCCTTTTCCATCTGCCCAGCAGAAACAGGGCACCAAGACTGACTAACACACGTGTCGTTTGCCTCAGCCCTCTGTCCCAGGCTTTGGATCTAGGCCATTCTCAGAGGTCACCACATACTGGGACAGCTGCTCTTGTTGTGGTTACATGAATCACTTCTGGTATAAAATTAGGGACAAACATGATAGGAAGGGTAAAGATGCATCATGATAAATCCTAGACTTTCCAGTTGTTCTTTATGACCAAAGCCTTTGCAAGCTGACGTCTCATGCAATGCTTGGTGGGAAGAAGCAGCTGCCCACCCCCAAAATAGGAACTAGTTTTGGAACATGAACAACCAAGTGAGGATATAGCTTAAAGGGCTCTATAAGTTTTGAAGTTTTTAGAAACAGTTATTATTACAAAAAAGCCAAATATATAGACATCCAACAACTTTAAAAACAAGGGAAACAGCCCACCCTTTTCCAGGCTGTTGCCTGAGCAGTTCTGCACAAAGCATTTTAAGCATGTTGTAACTGCACCAGCATTATGTCGTAAAAAAACCCCTTCTGCTAGCCAGCTTGCATAAAGCATTTGGCTTCCCTCCATGAAGACCTCCACCCACATTTATTCAACAGCACTAACTGGCAGCATGGTGAAATGTTTGACTTGCATTTTTTTCCTTTGCTGAAATCTCTCACTGAAAGTAGACTGAAATGGAATAGGATTTTATTTCACATTTTACATCTTGGAGCAAAACCTGCATTCAAAATCTTCTTTTACCTGTTTGTTTTTTGTCTTGGGCACATTTCTGTCTATTTTTCTCACTGAAGAGTTGTCTGTGACAGTTCTCTGCCTTCTGAAAGGTTGTGGGACCTGTGTTTGTTGTGTTCAAGTCCAGCACTACACAAAACCACTTTACTGTTGACCTTATGCCAACTTTAGAAGGCCATGGATGCAGTGTTTGGAGGACAAGTGTTGTAGAGTGGAAGAGAGCACTTAACCTGAATCAAAGATGCATAGGCAATTTGTGGCTAGCCCATTTTTTGGTTGCTGCCACTCTAATGAGGCTTTAGGATAAGCCTCCAATTTTCTCTGCATATGTTATCTTGGTTTATTCCCTTCTGGTCCATGCTGAAATCAGCACAGTGATGTGCTCGGTGAAATGCACTCACACGCAGGTGCTGTACAGACACATGAGGTCAGAATTAAGTGGGGCCAGGGTTAATCTGCCTTGATTAGCTCTTGCTCCAGTTGCATTGCTATGATTAATTTTGCACACTCCTTTCTGTGTGCAGGCTAACTTAGCAAGTGGCAGAGGATTTCTTTTGGTGTGGCTGCAAAATGCCAGTCTGGAATTATTGATCTCGGCATAAAAGCAAAAGTGGAATATTTTAATATGGCAAGAAGTTCCCAGTGGTTCAGAATTCCTTATGGCTCATACACCACACAGAGTTAAAAAGGTGGCAAGCAAAGGGAGATGAAGAGATGACCACAAGCACATGGCTTGGGCTTGTAGGGGAATTGGGCTGAGCTCTTAGCTGTCAGTAGGGCTGTGCCAGTTGGTACCAGCCAAAAGAGGAATTGTGTTGGATGAAAGGAAGCTGTGCTCTCCCTTCTCTTCCCTTTCCTTTCCCTGGTATGATTTTGATGAAACTCTCACAGCCTAGAAGTTATCTCTCTGCTCCTGAGCTTCAGTTTCTCTTCTAGTTCTCTTCCCAAGACCTCCTCCCAGTCCCTGGGTGCCCTTGTGCTGGGCTGGACCTGCACAGCCTGGTGTGCACCCCTGAGCAGTCACACCAAGCTCCTTTCCTTCCCCCATGCTCTCTCTGCCCTTCCCACCTGCCCATCCCATGCACCTCTTTTTGGTGAGGGTTCCTGCTCCTAGTCATCCCTGGGCACACTGTCTGCTTTTCTTCTTGGGAAACTTGGGATCAACTTGGCCATGAGGCCAGAAGGAGATCAATGGTCACTTCAGACTTGCAGTCAGAAGGGTTGGTTTGTGGCTCGCTTTCTCCTCTTTTCTGTTAATTTAGACTTTCAGTAGCTTCACTGACAGCATTAAAATTCAAGTTAAATTTGTACTTTCAGTCTTTTATTTGTGTGTACAGTATTTCCCTTCCCTTAATTGCTGGGATTTTGCAACCATGAAAGAGGGGGTTTTGTCTTGGGTTGTGGGGATTTTTTTCCTGCCAGGAAAATTTTGATGTTGCAACATGGAAAACACAAGGCTTTGAATACTTGCCCTTTGTTAGAGAAAGAGCTTCTTTAACGGCTTGCTTCTTCATTCTGTTTATTGATGTGGAAGCCTTTCTCCTGAAGACCTCTCTCTTCTTTTTGCTTAAAGAAAGGGCAAGAATTCAATAAAAATACTTGGGTTTTTCATGTTATAACATCTGTGTATTTAGCTAGGGCACAGAAGAAGGGCTCATAAAAGCCCCAGTGTCTTCCTGTCATGTGTTTTTTGCTGAGGAAAGCTGTCATGCCAGGGGCAGCGTGGCTGTGTCTGAGAAGGAGCAGAAGCATCAGAGTGACTGGTGAAGCATCTGCCTTGCCTTGTGCACAGCGAGGGCACCTCATATCTCTTCAAGGTGACCTGGGGTGTGGAGATACAGAATAGGAGCTGTGGCCCCAGTACTGCATCTGTGCAGTGCCCGAATACCAATTCCTCAGCTGAAGCCAGTGGCTGATAGCAGTACCCTCTCCCACATTGCTGCTGATGGAAGGAAGACAGACACTGTGGAGGTGGCTTTCCTCAGCCTGAGGCTCGTTAGTTTGACTTGGCAATTCAAGTTAAATTTTCCCATGAGCTTAGGTACCAAGCTGCAGGGCAGTGAAACCCAAAGGCTGAAGGACAGAAAATAGGTTAACCTGCCTGTCAGTTTGTCTTTATCCCCTCTAGATGCCATGGACAGTGGAGAAACTCTCTTGAGGTGACCTCTCCACCCAGCTGCCTGGCAATGTAAAGGTAAAGACGTAGGAGGAAATTTTGCCTAGATATGAAAAGAGAAGAACTCACCTGCACAACCAGATCTGAGCTCCTCGAAGGCTGGGAGTGCTGTGTTTGAACTGAATCCAGCCAAGGCTCCAGAAAAAGCAATGCCACTCTTGACTTGAAGTTCACAGTGTGTCTCTGCCCTTGGTTTAGATTCACGTGCCTTCGTCTCTGGAGGGGCACTCGCAGCACTGTCGGTGGCAGACATTGCCACATGATACACCTTGAAGCACCAAGTGCCTCTATTTTGGACCACGAATTCCCATGTATTCCTGGGCTCCTGTGCCTGCTCAGAAGTGCTCTCTAGGCAGCTGCACTCTTGCATAACCCATCAGGATTCACAGGAAAATGGTGTGGAGAGCTCTAAAGGGGCAGGATTCAATTAGCAAGGAGTTCATCACAGCAGCTGGGGGTCACATCCCCTGGAAAGTGGAAAAGGCCATCTCTTCACTCAGCAACCTCTTACCTGCAAAGCAGGAGACCTTCCTGCTGGGCTCTCACAGCCTAATTGCTCTTAGTTTAGTTTCCAGCTGGTCTCATGATAGCTGTAAATGGCTTTGCCCTCTTTGGATGTCTGTTTCTATATCAGACATCATCCTCGGGTTCTCTCTCCTTCATTTTACCCAAATGCTTTCATTAATCCTCCTCCTTGCTTCTTTGGTCAAATTTGTGAGAACTTCAAGTTTTTCTGTTGGAAGTCCCAGACAATGCACTGTGCAGCCTATGTGTCTGATTTCAGTTCTGGGAAGAATGAGGTAGGAGAAACCTTCTGTGCTTTGGTCCAGCCTTGTTTCCACATTGGGATTTTTGTGCTGCCAGTGGGGCAACTGCTGGTTTAAAGTGTACCAGTTCACAGTTCTCTACTCATGGTTATTTCTCTTGTCTGGCATCCTGTCTGCCAAAACAGGAATTTTAAAAGAAGGTGAATGCTGGCTAACATGTTAAATCTCCTCCTCCCTTTGGTTTGGGAAGCCAATCACCTTCCAAGTTACCCCTTCCCAAGGTTTCTCCTTGCTACTTCCCCATTTCTATAGTTTGGAGTCTTGAAGTTTTTATGCCACAAGGTAGCACCACAATCAAAGCCACTTGCATTTGGCCCTTTTTTGCTCTCCAGGATGTGGTCCTGTCCTGCCTACAAAGGGTCCAGATCACACTCTCCTCTGTTTACAAATGTTAGCTTGGGGATTTGCTTTAAATGAAGAGCACATTCAAAGTTAAGACAAGGACTTTGTCTGGCCATCTGCATGATGCTTAACTTTGTATGAATAACCCATCTGAGATTAACCTTAACCTTCACTGCTGTGTCTCTTTTACTTGCACTTTCAAAGTGCCATTTTAAATGCTGCCTGGGCTTGCTCACCTTTTTATGAATGCTGCAAGTGAATTCCCTTTCAATAGCAGCTGCTGACATGGCAGCTCTGCCAGTGTTTAGTGTGAGGCCATGGCCAAGATCCAGGCAAGGTAGGAGAGCCCCATGCAGTGGGGTATCCCCATAGCCCCCACCAGGGCTTGTCCCCTCTGCCAGGGGGTGCAGAGCTTTGGAGGGGCAGCAGCTGGGGATGGGTTGATGGGTGCAAAGGCAGAGCTGGATGCTTCTTGTGTGTTTCACTGGAGGTTTGCAAATGTTCCAGAGCAAGGGGAAGTCCCTAAGCGAATTACCATGCAGGATATAGCACATCCATCTCCACGTTCCTGCCCACAGCTTGTGCTGGGGCACCTGCCCTGTCTCAGGGGGAGGGAGGGCAGGGAGCTCTCCCACTCTCCCACAAGCTGGGTTTGTGTATTGGTTGTCAGCTCTCAGCCCTGCCCTCACACTGTGTCTGGCTGCTGCAGGAGTCAGATGAGGGCAGCCCAGCCTCTCCATACAGGTTGGGCAGGTAGGAAAGATTAATTTCCTCTTCTGTCCCAGCTACAGGGTCCTGGCCTTATTCCATGGTAGCAATTCTGCCCAGGGCATAGAAATTTACCAGCACGTGCAGTCTCTTTGGGTTGTTTTTCTATTTCCTTTTTCTTTTCTTTTTTTTTTTTTTTTTTTTTGTACAGTCCTTAAGAACAGCCTAAATGCCTTTGAACTGAGACCCTTGTTTCCTAGATTTAAAGGGGAGGAGCAGGGTAAAAGGCTGTGGAGAGACCCTGGTGACTTCCCAGCAAGCTTGGCAAATAAGCCTAAATCTCAGGGTCTTTGCAAGAGCCTAGAAGCTCTTTTTACCTTAGGAGCTCATGGAAACAGACATTCAACACCAGTTAAGGCAGGAGAACAAACGAGGCTGAAGGCCTTAATGAGCCTCTCATCACCAAGGAAGGTCTCCAGGTCTTCCAGTGTAGCTGTCTCCCCTCCAGCCATGCAGTGGAGGTGTGGCTGGCTCGTGGGGTGTGCTGTGACGTGCAGCATGTCCACCTGTGCTGATGCAGCAAAGTGGTTTTTATCATGGCCCCATCTGCAAACTGGGGCAGCCTGAGTACTCACCCCTACAGGGAACTCCTTGCTGGGACTGTGGCCCCGTTCAGACTAGACAAACCTGTATCAAGCCCTGCTGCTCTGTCAGCAGTATGCTCCTGCCACAGTCTTCAGCCACGGGTGCCCTGGGCTTTCCCCATTACTTGTGAGCAGCAGATGCTTATGCTGTGGCTGTACAGCAGAGGCAAAACAGTTTTCCTACCCAGCCCAGTCGACTGGGATGTGAAAATGTTCCCAGTCATCATGAAGGTCCCACATTTGCCTCTGGAGTGCAACGATGCATTAGAGCTGGTACTTCTGGGCAGCTGATGCACTTGGAGTGCACCCCATGTTTGTACTGGCACAGCCTGAACTGACAAACTCCTCTTGTACCCTCCTCCTGCCAGTCAAAATCCTGGCTGTGTACAAAGTTGGCCTCAGGAACTAGCCCTGATGTGTGTATCAGTATGTGGTGCTTACCCAGAAGGCTGGGGTAGCTTGTATCACAAGTGATGGGACCCACTGCAAGGCAGATCCATGGAGAACCAGTGTGTTATGATTCCATTAGTGGAGTTTAATCTAGTGGGGAACAGCATCTGGGCGGCTGTCACAACTGAGGTGTTTTAGGGGATTTGAGCATGGATTTATTCACAGAAACATGATCACTGTGTTGGATATGCAAGGCACTTAAAGCTTTTCCATCTGTTTTAGTTACCTCCTTAGTATCAGCACACCATTTGGTACTAAATATTTAAGGGGAGTTCCCCAAGGCTGTACCGTCTCACTCTGAAAGCACAAAATTGTCTAGAAATAATACCCAGCTGTTGAGAAAAGGCAAATGCTTGTAGCTATTACGTCCGGTTGTCTCCCAGCTCTGCTTCACCATGCATTTTGTAGGTTATCCCTGACATTCAAACTGGCTTCTACCTAACCTTCCAGTCTTGGGTTTTCCTTGCTGGGAGAGGGAAAAGTTGGGGGGCTGTGAAATACTTTGAGCTATATTTTGCCAGAGGAGCAACTCCCCAAATTCAGTGGTCAGTATTTGGTACTGGAAAAGGAAAATGAATTCCTCATAGTCATCTTCCCCTCCATCTGCTCCCAGCTTGGGCACACAAGGATGCGTGGGGTCTGGGACAGAAACCCCCTTGCCCATCCAGCTTGATTTCACCAGATCTTGCAGTCTTTGAGCAAGCCCAACAGAGGCAGAAAGGCCGCAGGACACATAGTGGTGCCAGCAGCTACAGGTCCCTCACAGTAACTAAAAACCTTTGTCTCTTCTGTCCTAGTTCTGGATACTGCAGGCCAAGAGGAGTTCAGTGCAATGCGGGAGCAGTACATGAGGACTGGAGATGGTTTCCTCATCGTCTACTCGGTGACAGACAAGGCCAGCTTTGAGCACGTGGACCGCTTCCACCAGCTGATCCTCAGAGTCAAGGACAGGTGGGTGCCACGGGCCCAGGCACTGCCTGACCTGCCAGGCTCCTGCCGTGCTGCAGACCACCCTGCAGACATGGTTGCACATCTCCCCCTCACCTTCTGCCTTCTGGATGTCCTGAGACAAATCCTTATGTGAGGGTTTGTGGAGCTCAGTGTGGTGAATAAGTGGTTTACCTTTTGTAATAAGCATGAAGCGCTTTCAGTGTGGAAAAGAGTCAGTAGTGTTACAGTGGAGTGAAAATGGGTCTGGAAGGGAGAAACTTCTGCCAGAATGGTCTGGCAGAGCAGTGTGAGAAAGGAAAATCTGACACCTTTGAAGGTAACCAGCTCGGCTCTGAAGAGGGGGAGGAATGCTCTGTGCACAGTGCAGGCACTTTGGGATCACCAGCAGGGAGTCAGCAGGCATTTGGCCCTAATTATTTTGTGTCCTGGCACCACCTTCCTTTCCCTGGCTTGTGCCAAACACACCTTCAAAGGCCCTGCGTAATTTGGGGGTGTCAATAAGTGTCTTGAAGAGGAAAAAACTCATGCTGGAAGAAGTGTAATTCTTATCAGGGATGTAATGTAGTTCATGCACTGTGCTCTGCAGCAAACAATTGCACGGAATAAAGCATCTCTGTGTGCCTGGGGAGACAGCAGGAGAGGTCGCCTCTCCTCTCCTTACATGTGCAGGGGAGAAGGTAGCACTGGGAGTTTAATCATGGCAAATAAATGTGTCCTGGCAGAGTGAGGGGAAGCTGCTGGTTTATCTCCAAGATAACTCCCTCTTCCCATGGTTCAAGAGGCAATGGATCCATCCTCACTGGGTGGGGTGTGAATCAAGCCCTTATATGTCTGCAGCTTTGAAACACTTAATTTTTCTGTTCATAATGGCTTTTAATTATGGAAGTCATCAAGAAAAGTCACCAGAGGGTTTGGGCCTCGTTGCTGGCTTCCTTTCACAGCTCTGAATAACTTCCCCACAGGAAGGGTGGACTCGTATCATGTGAGGTTCACAGCTGACAGCTCTTCCAGTAAAGCATCCAAAGCATAGCCCACAAGAGTGAAAAGTAAAGGAAAAACCACCCTTTGATTTGATTTAAATGAAGAAAAATGTCAGTCACTCAGTCAGCCTCTCAGATCACAGCAGTCTTAAGCACTGCTGGCTTAGCTTGGGGCAAAGTAAATCTGTTTCTGAAAGCTGAGGGAGATGAGACAGAATTTCCTGTAACCTGCCCCAATCTGATGCTGATTTTATCTAATTTAACTTGGTGAAAATAAGATGTGGTGTTCAGTGTTCTGCTCTGGACTGAAACTTGTACCCTCCATACGCCGTGCAAACGCTGCAGCAGCGTGTGAGAGGCAGGAAGTGAAACAGGCTGGTGAGGTTGTTTGTGTTTCCCCACTCAGCACCACTCCGAGCGTGAGCAGCGTATTAATGCTTCATCCAAAACCTGAGCTTGGTCAGAGAATCTCAGCAGTGGGAGCAGCATGAGTAAAAAAACCCCCCTGCCAAACCCACAGGTAGCTGGGAGCAGAGCATCACCCTGGTTTTCAGGTTAGCAGGCAGTTTTGGCAACTTAAAATCCAAAAGAATTGCAGGCTGCTGCATTAGCAGGGCTGTTCAAAGCCTTCCTCCCATTTCTTTCCACAGCTTTCATTATAGTAAAATTTCCAACTGTAGCAGCTCTGTCCAACTAGCAGTTGCATGGCTTACAATAGGGAACAAAGTCCCCATAGAGTTTTATGCCTGATGTAAACAAGGCAAATGAGATACCATCCAAAAGTAATCCCTTTCTAATCATTGTGCTGCAAGCCAAAAAGCAGTCAAATAATCCAGACAAGCAAATATTTTGCTCCAGAACGATCAGAGTCAAGATATATCAATGCTCAGGTATTAACATTAAATCACAGTCACATTACCAGAATGAATATCTCTAAGACTCATTTAAAATGCAGAGTGCAGTACGGTATTTTTCCAGCCAGAGCAATGGGGCAAAATGCCAGAGGGAAGATGGAGCTCTTATCATCTCAATGAAAAATGACCCAGAAACGCTGTTTGAAAATCCAGAGTTACCCAGGGAAGTGTTTTATACAGAAATGAGTACGGCCAGCTGCTCCTTACCCCAGTAAAATCAGCTCTGTTACAGCAGAGAACACTGGGATCATTTAGGAGTGTTTAAAGTTAAATATGACAACAATACTGCAGTAACTGTCAGGGATCAGAAGGGACCTCCTCCCTCCCAGCAGTAGCTGAGAGGCCCTGCTGCAGCTGATTGCTGTGTTCCATGAAGCCAGAGGAGAGAGTGGCACTGCCAAAACCTCCCATGGCTCCCAGCCTTGGCTCTGTTTATCACTGGAGCTATGGAGCTTTCTGCAGGGAGAGAGGGGGAGAGCTTTGCACAGGACATGCTGTGGATGGATGGATCTCTTCTCAGGTGGTGGCTGAAGACTGTCATATATATGCCTGGTAGCTAAGGAAATACTGCATATTATTACAGAGGGAGATGGGTTTGGTATTTTTTTCTGGGATTAGAAACAGGAGATGGTAGGTAATAGCATTGGAAGCTTAGCAAATCTCTTTGGTTCCCTCCAGCCTCCTTCCAGCCAGGCTTTCAGTTTGTATTGGGGTAAGAGCTGATGGGCATCTTTTTGCTCCCAGGTATTTTCTCCACCATTTGATGCCCCTCTAAGCACCAGCTCCCAGAGTCCATCTTTATTTCCCCACAGTTTCTCTCAGTGGATGAGCAGGAATGAACTGACTCCAGTTCTTCCATCATCCCTCAGTATCTTGCCAAGATATGCAGTTACTGAGATGCCTTAACTGCTACAAAAGAGTCCCAGCCTCCTGTCCAAGATCTGTCTTTATGTCTCAGTTGATTTTCTGGCTAATTCTGTCGATCTTTCTTCACCTCGTTGGATCTTCAGGCTTAGCTATTATCAGGCACTGCAAAAATGGTGACAATAAGTTCCTGAAGTCCCTACAAATAACAATGAACGTGTGCATGTGTGCAGCTTGTCAAGCAAATATTTACAATGTGAACATATGTGTAGCACATCCTGGGGGTTTTCTTTATACTTCTTTACACATATGTGGTATGTCTGTAGCTGAGAATGTTGGATGATGTCAGCATCAAAAAGTGAAAATTATGCTCATAATTTTTGTTGTAGACTGCTAATAATTGGGTGGTGGTTTTGATTTTTTCCAGGGAGTCTTTTCCAATGATTTTGGTGGCAAACAAAGTTGATCTAATGCACTTACGGAAAATTACAAGAGAACAGGGGAGAGAAATGGCAACAAAACATAACGTAAGTTTGCAGGATTATTTAATGGCTTATTGAAAGTCCTATTACAGGCGTTCAGAATTGAAATCTGTGCTCATTAGGAGCTGAATTAAAGCTTACATTTAAACATTTGCAAATACATTTTTGACTGCTACAAAGTAGCAGCTATGCAGTTCCCTTTCAGTAGGGCCAATTCATCACGGAAACCAGAACCTCTGCTGTGCACCAGGCTGTAGCAGAGCTGAGGCCATCACTAAGGCTTAAGTACAAGGTGTCTGAAAGTCGTGAGAAGTGTTCAGGATGAGGGAAGAAAGTGCACTCTCCTGGAGTGAAAAGGCAGAGTCAGGCATTAGGAGGTATATCCAGGTGCCTGAGCTTGTTAAAGATAATGAAGTTAACAGGGTTGTTAAGCCTATATAAATCTGGCCCACCGTCTTAGCTCTGCATTATTCATGCTGTTAGTTTAGCCTGAGAAATTGGTCTTAGATGGGTGTAGATCACATGCTGCTCCACTAATCACCTCTAAATTCCAGCAGCCCTGAATACCCAGAGGGAGACAACAACTCCCGTAGGAGGTGGAACTGAATGGAAAGGTTAAAGGCAAACAAGCCTGAGACCTCTTGGCAGCTTGCTGTGCCTAAAGGACAAACTGTGTGGTGGTTTCTGAGCAAACCAGGATGGGAGTTTGGCAGGGCAGGTTCACTCCCCCCCTCCCCAAGGAAGCTGGTTTCTGTCAGAGCCAGGACACCTAAACTGCAGCACAGCATGTTGTATCCATCTGTATGCACACGCTTTGGAAAAGGCCATGCATGAAAATACCTTATCAGAGGCAGTTTTATAAATCTGCCAGTGTGCTGGACAAGCACTCTAGGAGGCCCCATCTGGCTGTCAGACTTTGAAGGGGAAGATCATTTTACACTGAAGGGGAATTGTAGTCATGAAATATTCATGCAGTAGTCCCAATAAAATGTGGCAAGCAAGAATTTTTGGCAAGTGCTGGTCTTTCAACAACCTTCGGCTATTTTCATGTCTGTGAGCACAGCTCAGGGGGAGAGAACATCTGACGACATGAAGTCTGGGATTATTCTCCCCCAAACCCAGAGCTCTGATAGCAGCTGCTTAGCCTGGTGCTTGTTCCAGACCTTTTGTAAGCACTCGCTGACCTTGCTGCAAGCGTGAGGGTGTTGATAGCAGTGTCATGGCAACATTTTGTTTACCTGTATTTCCCCAGCCTTTAGGCTTTTCATTCTGAAACTGGTTTGCTCCCAACACGTAGGCTGTTAGTGATCTCTTTCATGATACACTTCTCTCCTCCAGATTCCCTATATAGAAACCAGTGCCAAGGACCCACCTCTGAACGTGGACAAGGCCTTCCATGATCTCGTGAGGGTAATAAGGTAAGCTGCACACCCCTCCCTTCCTTACTGCCCATGGATGGGATGTGCAGGAGTCCTGGCCCAGAGAGTCAGGAGCCAACTTCTGAGGAGACAGGTTTTCATGGGGGTGGGAGATTTCTGGTGTTTATTGACTTTCTAGTCCTGTATCTGCTTAGGTATGTTACCAGCAGTTACTTACCCATGCAGGACATCAGTACCAGCCACAGTAAGAAGTAGCTGTGGCCATAATGAAAATCTTTTTATTCAATGAACAGTGCAAAGCCTACTATAATGATCAGCTCTAAAACGCTGGCATTGAAAGCTCTGGACCAGTAATTTGGGTTTTCATAGTTTTGTCTTCTCAGGATCTTGCGCTGCCAGAGGTTAAAAAGGACTGGCAAAAAATTCTACAAAATTCTAATGTTGTAGGTGACTTCTAACATTTTCTGCTCACTAAATGGAAAAATCAAGCCATTTTGTATGAGAAACTGCATGACCTAATGGCTATGCCACAGATTTCCTCCTCAGACTGCAGGGGTTTGTTCCCAGTTTTGGCATGAGCTGCCTTTGCTCGTTTTGGCAAACGCGCACTCTCTGGGCGAACCCCTGCTCCGGCTGCCAGCAGGGAGGGACTGCCTTCCCCAGCGCCGGCTCCCCTGCAGGAAAAGAGCTGCACGCACATCCCAGCGCCTCGGCTGATAACCTCACTTCTCTCTGAGATTTGTTTTTCTGGCACTAGTTGTCTGCCAGATTTTTTGGGCCCTCATTTTTCATGTTTTGGGAGGGTGCTGAACTGAAATCATGCTCCTCCCTGCCGTGCAGTCAAAGTGCCTCGCTCGGCAATTAAACCACAAGGCATTTATTCACAGCATATCTGTACTTGTGAATATCCTAGCACAGCCTCAAGCCAGCCTCCATCAAAAGCAGATGGTACTGCCCACTCTTCCCACATGTCTCAAAAGCAGGGGGCAGAAAGTCTTTGGAGAACTGAGTTGGAAGTGTCCCAAGCTCTTTCCCAACTGTTCTGTAACTCAGCATTAGCTGGTTAGATATTACTTTTGTGTTGCAGCAAGCTCTTATCACCATCTATTCTGCTCTGCAGGAAAGGAAAACAGCCAAAACAAGATGGAAATACTTTGTTTGCTTTCTCTACATAACACAACTCCAGGCAGGCTGAAAAGAGTATTGTAATGAGGCATTACTAATTTCAAATTGTGAAAATGCACTCCATAACCTCAAAAATAAGTGGTACACCTCAGTTTCCTGAGTAGCTACCATGAAAGTCCGTGCCAGCCAGGTGAAACCCTCTGTGATGTCAAGGGCACCACAAATGTTCAGAAGAGCTGGAACTCAGGTTAAGTCAGAGAGCAGGGAGATGCTGTGTGATGTGGCTGGTCATTTGCCACAAAGCAGCTTTGTTTGGTTTTTGGACATTACAAACTGTCAACAGTCAAGGGTAGCATCACCCATCAAGTATTGTTTTTCTGGTTTTCAAGTGAGCTTTTTCAAATAAAATGTGAATTTCAGCTCCCTGATAACTCTGTCACTGAGGGAGTGCTTTGCAAATGAAGGGCTTCCTCAGAGCCCTTGTGAGCTCTCAGGGTGAGCATGCTTGTTCAGTGTTGCACTGTTTGTGCTCTTTGCACTTGGCTAGTTCCCAGTTTATTTAGCTTCCTGCAAGAAACTGTTGTCTGGAAGTCATCCAGAAAGGAGTGGGGTGATTGAGTCCACCCGATGGATGTTTTAAATTTCCTGATGCCCCTTGTATACTGCAGCAGTGTGTACACAGGCACTGTCACAGCAGAAACCTTGAGCAGGCCCCCGGGGCATGGTTTTTGGATCTCTGAAACAGATCCAGAACAGTGTTAGCAGCTTGTGGTCACTTAGTATTTATCCAGATTTAAAGTATTTTCTGAATTTCATCTTTCTAGTTTTGAGCTCTAAAGTTTTATGTTTTTCATGCCAACAGCCTTCATATTCACTAAAAAAAAAAGTCTTACTAGTCAAAGCTGAGTTTTTCAGGAGGTTGCAAGAATTTGGAAGCTGAGGCTGTAAGAGAAATACCAACTAAAGCCATAGTGATTTATGCCCCAGCGATGTCTCATCCTGGTCTGGATTACTTGGTATGAACACTTGGTTTAATGCCTGGCATATTACATCACAAAGAGGCTGGTTTTGAACTGTTCATACTCTCGGGTTTGAATCTATGGAAACTGCCAGTGTTTGTATGTTTTATCTTGCACTAAAATCTGCATCTACAGGCTGCCTATCGGGTGTTTGAGCTACAAAGCCTTCTGCTGGATTTGCACTGCTGGGCTGGCAGAGTAGCTGCTGCAGTTGGGTGCAGCTGCAAACAGACATTTGGGCAATGCCTCATCTTCCTGGACAGGGAGAAGCCCTCAACAGAACACTTTAGAGGCTGCTCACAGCTCCGTGGCACAGTGCAGGAGGGCTCTCAGCTGTGTGTTCCTGGTGGCTGTGACTTCAGAGAGCCAGGGACATCTTTCTGGGGTCAGCTCATTCTCTGTGCTCAGGTGCTCTTCACAACTTTCAGGGGAAGGCAGAGCCCCATCGGCAGCAAACTCAGTTTTTCGTTTATTATTTTTTAGCCCCGCCTCCATCACCAAGTCTGCAGCAGTGCAGCTGGCTAAGGTCAATGCCAGCTGAAAGGCAGAAGAGTGTATTTCTCTGTGATCTCTGTATCTCTCTCATCCTCTTCCCTAGTGAGTGTCAGCAGCACTGTGACGCCTGGTGTTGCATCGCTTAGAGCATCCCTGTTTCCCAGAGCAGCCCCTGTGGCAGGGGAGGAGGCAGCAGTGCACCCAGGGCAGCTGGAGGCATAGTGCCCTGGCAGGACATACATCCCTGCCATTATCCTTAATGGCTTCTTCCTTTCTTCCTGAAGAATGCAGGCAGTTCTCAGCTGTGTGGCGTGGAAAACCATGCAGTGCTGGAAGGGGGTATGGAGATATGTATACAAATATGCACACCAAGATGCTGCTCTGCAGGCTGCCCAGGGCTCTGGATCCAACCCAGCCTTATGTCTCACCTGCCTGCTTTCTTCTCTGTCTCCCAAAACAGGCAACAGATCCCAGAGAAAAGCCAGAAAAAGAAGAAAAAGACCAAATGGCGAGGGGACAGGGCCACGGGCTCCCATAAACTCCAGTGTGTGATTTTGTGACGGGACACCCTGGGAGTGCCTTGGACGCCTCCCTCCTCCCCTCTTGACCCACCGCCAGCCCAGGCGAGGAGCGCAGCTCGATGCTGATGCCCACACGGCCCCGTGGCCCCCTCGGGCTCCCCACGGCGGCTCAGACTCGGAGGAGGAGGCTCGAAGGGTCTGGACCCCCCCTGGAGAGGGGCTGCACATCAGGGCCAGCGTGGGAGCTGTGCGAATGGGAGGCGGAAGGGATCAGCAGGACCTCAACTCTCAAACACCCCCAGCACCTTCCAGGGGCCTCCATAATGTTTATTAAGAAAAAAAAAAAAAAAAAGGAAGACGTTTAAAAAAAACCTGTTGGTTTTATCTGCAAACATTTCTCTTTGTGACCCATTTCTGAACAGCCTTGAATAGCCCCCCTGTTTGGTACAGTCGTCTGTGTATGTGTGGGGGAAGGGAAAGGGCTTTTCTTTCTCCTCATTTTTTTTTCGTCCTCTTCTTCCTTTTTGTTGTTTGCTCAGCGAGTGTTGGGTTGCAAAGAAACAACGGCCAGGCTTAAATTTCTTGCACTGAACTCTCTCTAGGGCGGCAGTGCCAAAACACAACTTCATATGAAAGTGCATAGATTTGGAGGAAGAAAATTAATTCCAGCTGCTCTGGGTTCTCCAGACATTGTGTCAGACTCTGGAGGGCCGCCAGCTCACAGACCATAAACTCCAGCTTAGGAAAGGAGATTTGGGCTTGGATTATATTTTTTTGTTTTACCCTTTGTCCAGAGGTTTTGTTTCTGTTTTGTAACTTTGGACATGTCAAACTTAAGAGGTTTTGTTAACCTGGAAGTATTTAAATTAAAGTAATTTACAAATGGAAGGGTATGTCATTTCTGAGGGAGGGGGGTAGAGGGGAAGGGAGAAAAGAAGTAAAATCTGAACTGAATTTGTTATTTGGGTGTTGAATTTCTCCCTCATAAATGCATGTAAAGTGGTGCAATCTAAATCCCTCTCTATTATTCCTTAACCTTTCCCTGCAAAGCCACTCATGGGTAGATTAATTGTTTTGCTTTTCCCAGGCTCATCTCACACACACACAGGGAAAAAAAACCTGTTTATGGACTTTGGCTCAATGTTTCTTCTTCTCCCTCCTTCACCAAGAGTTGGTGACTTGAAAGGAAGAGGTGTTTTTAAAATGATTCAAGTGGGATGTGTCTCTTCATAAGCTGACTGTATCTAAAATGTCTCCCTGAAAACAGCAAAGACTAAATATGCCTTATGAAAAGACAAGGCAAAAACCCTGCAAGCATTCAAAATGCCATCTGTAACACCAGAAATATGGCTGTGCACATCCTGGAGGGGCCATGTGTTCTTTCACACCTTTCCTGGCAGTAAGAATTGCAGTGGCAAATTTGTCTTTAATGGAATGTCATCTGCTGGATTGAATCCATTGGCTCCATTCACATGGTCACCAAACCTGTTTAAAAGTAGCAACTTGCTTTTCGTCAGCTTGAATCCTATTCAAATATGCTTTGTGGGCATGACTTAAAATATTGGCAGAGTATGAATGCCTGAGATTTATGTGTCTGAGCACAGAAAATCCTGGTATTGGATATTGAGGATGCATTCAAGATGATGGATCATCACAAACTTAGTTGTCCATGCTTGTCTATTTGCCACCAGATTTCAACTTTTGACCCTTTGCCAGGCCACTTTTTAGAAGTGGGTTGGCTGCTGATTATTTTTCAGGTGAATGAGGCTAATGGAAACATGTTCTTAATTTGTCCAGTCTTCATCACAGCCAGAAGGTGGCAAAAGCCTGCAGCTGGCTCAGCAAGCTGCTTAGGCTAATGCTGGCTCTGCTGCTTCTGTCCCCTTGGGCGGGGTGACAGATGCTGGGGATGGATTAAGCAGGGGGATATTGGAAAGGAGTGTCTCTGATGGACTCTTAGGTTGGATGTGGGCAATACATTTCAGTGAAGTAGCAACGTGCTGTGTCAGCTGAGATGTGGCTCCCGACCATTGCAGCATTTCTCCCGGTGCTGGCTGAATGGAACTGCAGCAACCAAAACCATCCACTTCAAATTCTGGTCCCTGAGACTTGCCTCTGCCTCCTGGAGGAAGATCTCCCTGTAGGCATTTCATTTGTTCTGCTTTGAAAACCTCTAGTAAATCAGAAATTGTCTGATCTTTGCAACCAGCCCATTTCATCATCACCCCTGTAACCATTTCCCTGCCAGAATCCAGAATCCCTGTCTAGCCTGACTGCTGGCTTAATAGTTTTAATTATACACTACTAATGCTATGGGATCCCACACACAAGAAGATGATGGCATTTTCAGGGAGCCCTTTTAATACCCCCTAGAGCCTTTCCACTTAAAAATAACTTGATTTCTGCTGAACCACCTCATCCTTATTATTTTTATCTAAACCCTTGGGAATGCTTGCCTGAAAACAGCATGTGTGTCTCTTGAGTCACATCTGCTGCGTACTCAGCGCTGCATGTGAGAAATTATCTGCTTTTTCTAAAGCTTCTTAATTGTTTCTTCAGTTTCTTTAGCAACTAACAGCTCTTGCAGAATAACGGAGGGGAGGAGGAGGGGAAAGGAGCAGATTAACAATGGAAGAGTGGCAAATGGGGAAAGCATGGCTGTGTTCTTTTATGTTCATCAACTTGTTTATAGCAAGGAGTGTTTTCCAGCAGGGATTGCATCTCTGACAATCCTAGGGTGCTGAAAATAGCAAGGTACACAAAGCCCTCTGCCACCTCTCCTGCCCTGTTGTATTCAGGGCTGTTGGGAAATGGAGAGCACCTTCCCTGCTGTGCACAGCACCTACAGCCCTGGGTAGGGAGACACCAGTTGGTGACACACTACAGTGAGCAACAGCTGTGCTGTGGGTGGCTTTTTCTATGGAGCATCCAGTGGATAGGGACATGTTTGTTGTGGTCAGGGGCAGTCTGGAGAAGGATCCTGTAAGGGCACATGTGGGGCTTATTTCCAAAAAGCTGATATTCCAAGTGACCTAACATCATCTTCAGCCCCGGGTAAATCAGCATTCCCTTATCTCAGAGCAATCTGGTTCCTCTTCTGTTAAACAGGAATTGGCAAGGTAGAACTGGCCATAGCTTCACCTTGCTTTCAACATACAGTTTCAAACAAAATGAAAAGCGACAAAACCTTACAGATTTATTGGTATTTAAAAACCAAATAACCTCCTTTTTCTATTTTAGACACTGAATAATATTTGTAGAACAACAAACAAAAAGCATTAAGCCACCTATGTTTTGGCTCTGCAGAGGTGTCATCACCTCCCCAGCCTGGGATCCCATCGCAGCTGTACCACTGCCTTCAGGTAAATCATGTTGCTGTTTTCTCCCTCAGCTCCTCCTGCCTATAAGGCAGCCACTGGCTTTGTTTTCTTACCAACTTCTGAGGTGCATGATATTTATTGTACAAGCCAAGTCATCTGCTTCTCTGTCTACCTTTGTCTCTCATTTAGGGAAAGGTGGGGGTGGGAAGGAAGAGAAGGAAAAGTACCTGATTGAAATAAATACATGTTCCTTTGGCATGAGCAGAGTTTAAGTTGCCTGCCAACTCTAAATGGCACAAAAGCCTGATAACAGCAAAACCAAATAACACCACCATACACCTGAACAGGCCTGCAGGTGGTGGCCACCTACAAACCTGATTTCTTGGCTGCCTTAGCCAAGGCCAGTGCTGTCACTGACAAAGCTGCTCTGTGACAGCCTGTACATTTAAATAAACCATATTCAGATGATGGTGCTCAGCAGCAAAACACTGGAGATGGTGAACAAGAGAAGCAAGATTTAAAAAGGGGCTGAAATTGCTTAGTTTGGATCAGATGTTTCAGTTTAACAAGAGGCCATTGCCGTATGTTGCTCGGTTCCTTAATCTGCAATAATTAATTTTGGCTGGTTCTTTTAACCTACAGCTGTACTAGAATTTGCAAATTAGGACAGGCTGAGGGGTTTAGGCATACATGGTGTGTCTCCTCTGGAGAGGAAATGAGCAGTATTAGGCACAGAGAGGACAGCATTGTAATGCTGGTTCAGAGTTTTGTTTTAGCTTGTTACCATCCTCAGGCCAAAATGAACTGCCCAGAGCCTTACTCAGCTCCAGTGATTTCAAGGGATGGTCCCTAAATGCTGCTGAAGTGCTTGGGAAGGAGGTGATCTCCCCACCAAAGCTCTGCTAAGAGTAGAATATAACAAGGAATACAGAAGATATTTTAAGAGACACAACTTGTGGTCTACTCCAGATGTCAGAGTTCAGATACTTATTTATTGATGAGGCAGAGAGAGGGCTTGAGAGAAGTTTGGCATTAGGGAAATAGCCAAGGCCCTGTGACAACTGCCACATCAACCTTGGAATCAACAGAAGTGCCCTGTGCCTGGAAATCTGCTTCCTGTGAGCTGGGGTTCAGTGGCCAGTCTACTCTACCTGCTGTAGGCTGGGCAGAAAGGAGGAGGTTTAGTGCATTTATTAAGGACTGCATTGGAGTGCACAGCAAACATGACAGTGAAAAGGAGAGGAAGGATGCTGTGGCATGGGAAGTGTTGTCATTCTTGGTCACTGCTCCCTGTGCTGGGAGGTCTCCAGTGGTCACACAGGCTAAATTATGTGTCTTGCACTTATGTATTTAATGCCATCTGAGATGCCTGGGGGTATCCAGGGCATTTACTTGTGAGTTTCAGCTCTAACACAAGACCTAGAGGAAATCTGTGCCCTTCTGGAGCAGCAGCCACCAGACAGGCAAGGATTCACCTGAGCACCTGAAACAGCTCCAGACATGTACCTTGGGGCAGCCAGTAGATGATTTGAGAGCCCTTTTCTATTTCACAGCAGTGCTGCGAAAAAAGTCAGTGGATATGTCAAGTGTCTGTGGATACCCTAGTTCTTCTCCTGCAAAGTGATGTCACCTGTGGTTTAGGGACTCACTGATGCATCTAGACAAAGTCTGAAGTAGAAGCCACCAATCTTGTGAAATGTATTAATTGCATCTTGCAGCCTGGGCGATCTCATGGGTATCACTTGTACAATTAGGCTGTAAATAATTCAATATTTGGCTATCAGGGATTCCATCAATATTATGCAGGCCTTTTGCTTACTTTTCTCTTGCATGCAAGGGGAATAAATATTTCATAGATGATCTCACAGATGGTTTCTGGGATGACACAGGACTTGCTCGCAGCAGAAGAGAGCAGGGAGATAGATGAGTGTGTGTGCTGGATCCCATGATGGGGAGAGACAAAGGAGTTACAGCACAGAGGTAGGCTCTGGTCTCGGGAGGTTTCTCACCACTGTGGCAAATCACTGCTGCTTCCCTCCAGCTCCAAGAAGTCACTCATAAGTGGCCAGCAGGTCAGGCAGGTCAAGACTTCCTGAGGCAGGAGAAACGTGTGGGCACTGTCACTGCTGTGCCAAAGCGAGGGGCCAGGGAAGGAAGGCTCACACATAGCACGTGAGAGCTGCTGGGTGGGTGAGTGCAGGGGTTAGTGCTGGCAACAGGGAGGGGGATGTTCAGCAGTGCTGAGTGCAGAGTGGAGGCAGCCAAAATCCCCTAATCCTGGCAGTTCTGAGACAGCTTTTTTATTTCTTTTGAATTCAGGGATCCCTTTGCCAAATCCCGGGGGACCAGCAACATTGTGCCAAGCCAAACACAGCAGTCTGACTTGCCACAAGGGTTACTACTTCTCTGGTTTCCATCCCTCCTCCCAGGTCTCTCTCCTGGGAGGAGACCAGGACATGTACAACATTGTCAGAGAGCTCAGACTGGGCATGTGGTCAGATCCAGGAGCCAAAGAGGAGGGACTCAGGGAACATCCTGGATTTGGTCAATTAGAGAGCAGGAGCAAGACGTGGAGGAAGGAGCTTTGTGAATCAGGACCCTGCTCTATAAAGCCAAATCCTCTGCAAATCTGGGCAAGAGACATTGTACAGCTCGTGATTAAGACAATCTCTGCTGAGAAGTCAGTCCAGCTGAACAAGTCACGAGCTGGTCCTTGGGCTGCCACACGCAGACGTGGTTATCATGTGGCTTCTGTGACGGGGGCTCCTCTCACTAGTAGTCAAGCCTAACCAGACCCAGCCCAGGCCCAGACAGATACTGGGCATGCCCCTTTGCAACTGCCTATGTCCCCATAAAGCAGGGAGTTCTTTTCTGCAAGCTCCAAAATAAGAGCTGTGTTTCAAACAGTCCCTGGGATGAAGCCGACAGAAAGCAGGAAACTCGAAGTTAAGGCTGATGCTCCGGGCTTTGCTCACACAATTGTTGAGGTCAAACAAAGCACAATGATGTGAGCTGGGGACAGGGTGCTACTTACCCTCCCCTGGGAGCTTCCTGCCTTGCCTTATCCCATCCCAGTCTCCAAACTTTCATAAGAGCTTATGCTGGTTTCTGGCACTGAGTTTCCCACAGAGCTGGTCACAAAGTTTCATTCCCACGGCTTTTTTGCTTGGCTTGGTGAAGCCTCTTTGTCTCCCCCAGCACCCTTTGGCCAGCAGGGTTAGCGTGGTGATGAGGAGTCTTTGGCAGAAGGTGCTTTGTGGGGAAGAGGAGGTTCAGCAGGAGATGGGGAAAGCAAAGCAGTCACACCATCAGCATAAAATACTTGAAGGCAAAGGTGACACTGCTAGGTTTTTATTGGTTTTACTTTAGCACGTAAAAATTGTTCTGGGAAAATTAACGTGACACCTGTTACTATAAGAATAGAGAACTAGAACTAATGAGAGAAGTAGAGAACTAATGATTTTTCACTTCAGGATCTTAAAGCATTCAAGAAACAATCCAACCTCTTGCAGTCAGGACACTTAGAAGTGGCAGATCCTGTTTCATAGGCTGAAGAAACAAGAGCACAGACATCTGAAATGCAGAGAAAGAACCAGGGTTGGTGAGATGCCCAAAAATCAAACACTGCTGGGACTTGTGACCAATTTGCTTCAAGCTGTGAAACTATAATTAATATAGACTTAGCTGAAGATAAATATTAAATGCAAAAAGAAGAGGTCTAAGGCCAGCTATCTCGAGAGGTTCAGTCCCTGATAAAAACTGTAAATGCCTACTAGATATAGGCTGTTGCTGTAAGTGGCATTTTCTCAGTATTTTCAATTGATTTTTCCCCCTAAGCAATCTATCTCCTTCCTAATTTAGGATTCATCTTATCACATCATAGAGATGAACTAAAAATGGAAAAGATCACAAGTTCTACTTTATTTAGAGAAAAAAAAAATTACCCTTTTGTAAAATGCCTTTGGACGTATTTACATGACTGCCTTTGTTTTTCTTAGAGAACAAAAGCTTGACTCCTGCTTATCCCATGGAGCCCTCAATACCAGTGGCTGGGTCAGTGATGGGCTGCCTGAGGAAAACAAACCTGTGACCACCATGTGTAAGCCATGTGAGCCCACAGAGAAGTTGCTGTTTTAAGTTTCCAAGGGTTGGAGGCTAGTGCTTAATTTTAAAATGACAGGTCCTTTGGCAATATTGTCCTACGACAATAACAAAGAATGGCACTATCTAATGCCATTGTGACTGTTCCTCTCAGCATCCAGAGGACCACCAGACCTGGCCATGTAAATAATAGCACTGGTGCCTGTGTGGAATAAACTACCTCTGCTTCTTGAGACAGGAGTTAGCATCAGCCTGACCAATGCTACAGGCTACTGCCTGTATGTTTCTTATGTTTCATTGCCAACTAATGCCAAATTGCAGGCTTAGTCAGGTCTACCAACAGTCTAAGTTGGATTTTCTCTTACTGTGACCAATATGGGACTTGCAGCGCTGAAAAATCACTGGAAAGCCAGTCTGGCCACAGCACAACATTTTGTTACTGCCCAGCTGCCTCTTGTCTGCAACAGCCTTTTACCACAGGCTCTGTAAGGCGGGACAGAGCTGCTCTCCCTGGAGAGAGGTAAGTGCCTTGAATTTGATTGTGTGGGCCTGGGCTTGTGTCTGCTGCATGCCTCTATCATTAAGGGGGTGTTAGCATCTCTTTGGGGCAATTTGGCTGTTCCCAAGAAATGAATTATCTGCATTGACCAGCTGAGGGCAGGAACAATTTGGCTACGTTTTCAGGTGGGATCAGAATGAGGTGTTTATATATAGATTAAACCCCAGGAGAGCATCTGTGATGAGAGATGCCATGTGGACCAGCCTTGTCCCAGCCCAGTCTCTGTCAGCCCCACCTGCCCCTTGCAAAAATGTCCAGCAGCAAGCACACACAGGGTGGGTGGCTCTGGCATGAGCAGGGAAGTCAATACACCCAGGACCCCTTCATGTGTGTGCAGTGTAGGCACTGGCAGCAGGACTGCTCGGCACCACTGGGAATGCACTGGGGTTTTTAGTAAGGGCACACTGGGCTTTTCCAGATCAGTCCTGCCCCCCTCTCTTGCCTATCAGTGTAGAAAACAACCCAAAGAGCAACTAAACAGCTAACAAAGCTTCTCTAGTATCTTAGTCTTCTCAGAGAGGGCTGGGAGTAAAACTGTCCCAGAAACAATGGTTTAAAAAATGCTGAAGGGGGAGAGTATAAAAGGGAAACTACACTGTGCACTTGTGCTGGTGGCGGATGTTTTTTATTACTGTTATTGACTATTCAAACACCCAAAAAAAAGAAAAGGAGAAGTGGAGACAGCAGCCTCAAATCAAACAGATTTCAAACAGTTCACAAACATTTTCTAAATATATTAATCTTCCAAAGACTCTTTAGCCTGTTAGTTAGATTTAAATAATCATGACCTAGTACTTACTAAATAACTATAATCTTTTGAGAGTTCACATTTATAGTCCAGATCACTGTAAAACAAAGGGCAGAAAGAAATCCCATTTGGATGTGAATATTTAATATGGCTGTTTGGAAAGCTGCTGCACTGACATTAATTTGGGCAGATAATCAAATAAGTATTAAAACAAACAGTTATGCAGACGTATAATTAGAATAGGAAAAGGTTCTAAGTTAAGCCAATAGAAAATGGTTTATAAAGACCATTTGTTCACGGCCTTTCAAACAGAATTGGAACAAAACACCAAAGCTGTTACTTTAAATTCAGGATTATAGATCAGTGGAGGTACCAGTAGTACCTGGTATATAAATACAGGATGGATGCTGGGTTTCTTCCTCAGGGACCCACTTCAGAGCCTGTGAACGTTAACTGGAGCCTTTCTGTCATGTCAAACAGGCTTTGGGTCAGGGTCCATCACCTTCTGATGAGGGAGTCCCACAATTCCTCTATTTAGCAGCTTGCAGGAGAAGCAGAAGTAAAACATATTGCAAAAGCCAAGCTCCAACATGAGTCCTGTTCAATTATGTCTTAACATTAAACAGTAGATAATGTGCTTTTACCAGATGTCCCAATGAAATACTATTACAAGCTGGTGCATTGCATTAATTAAAGTGAAATTTCATAATGAATTCTTTTTTCAAGGCAGCAGGGATGAATTGATGACCTACATAACCTCCCTTCCCTCTGAAATAGCTTTCCAAACTAATGAAATGAACCCCCCTGGTTGTGGCAGGGGAACGGAGCGAGCAGTGCTTTGCATCCCAGCTACACACTGTGGCAGGAAAAAATCTGGGCACTCTCCACAGAGATTATGGCTTGCCTTTCATTGTGTCTAGCAACAAGAGGGAACTTTCAGAGGCAGGAGGACTCTCCATTAAGGCACCTTGCATAACAGGAGGCTTTTGAAAGCTCCATTAAAATTCTTGGACAGTACCCTCAGAGAGAAGCTGGGGGATAAGCTGGCTGACCCTCTACCTTATAGACTGGCACAAATGCACAGACAGTTAAATGCACATTTGTTCGAGCATAAGAGGCTTAGGGTATGTCATTAAAATATAATCCACAGCGGACAACAAACATGCCCACAGCTGGCAGGCTCAGAGCTGTCTCTGAGGCGAGCGTGGCGGCAGAGAAGCGCGAGGATCAGCCACACACAGCCCGTGTGTGTGGGGAGCTGACGGGAGGAGGGGAGGCCTCTGCTCCCAGGCATATGTTTTAAAAGAGAAAATATGCCTGTGAATTCTGATTATGCCTGCGTTAGTACATTTTGATCCGTGGTGGTTTGAGATTAAAAGCGATTTATGATGCTGCTAAGTCTCAGCAGTCTTCATTTCACTAAGCCATTGCAGGGCAATCAAAACAGTGCCTGTACCAGTGCTGGATTGTGCCAGCGAGTCCTAATTGCCTGAAAGATAATGGTGTCATTAAAGTCTCTTGCCCCTGTGAGCCTTGTACTCCTCGACAGAAAAGATGCTTTTATTGTTGGTTTCAAAGGAGTCCTCAGTCACTGCTAAAGCACATTGTTCATTCAGAGGTACTGGGAGGCTCTATTCAGTAGCTGCTTTATTTCTCAGCTTCTCCCTTCATAAGCAGTGGGCAGGCAAGAGCAATGGAGAGAAATGCAGAAAAAATACTGACTTTCATCAAGCAAGACAAAATATAATATATATTATAGCAAATAATAAAATATAAAATATAATAATCAGATATGATTCAGTTGTACATCATAAGGGAAAGAAGTGGCTGAGACCTTGCACTGGTTTAGGCTTCTACCAACAGAAATGGAGAATGCTTCTGTATAAGGAGACACACTCCACAAAAAATGCCAACTTCACCAATAATTTTCAAGTCAGTAATCATTTTGACAGAAAAGCTGTGACCAGCTTCTTTAGTCATATGAAAGGGAAGTGGCCCTGCAATTACACCTTAACTCATAGCCATCCTTCTTTCTAGACAATTTCAATTAAGAAATGACCTCTTCATAAAACATTCAATTCTGCTACAAGATTTATTCCTGTCTTCATGTCGTAGCATCTTCCTGAAAAGCAGAAAGACACGCAGGTAAATTGATCACTTGTCTGTTTAATGGGTGAGATTTTTTTTAAACAGAAGGGGGTTTTAGTATTATTATTTGTCTGCACTCTGAATCTTGCTATTTCTTGTGCTTCGAGAATCACCTTTCTGTTTGCTTTGCACAGTGCCCTGCTCACTCAACGAGCCTGTCTTCACTGGGGTTAGCTATGCCAGACCACATAGATATGACAGTGACATGCAAAGGTAGCCTGTAACAAGTGGTTTTGCATTTGCCATCCAAAACTGGACAATATATTTAATCTCTAAGACCACAACAATATCAGGACAAGTAGTGTCTGCTGAGTAGAGTAAGAGGCTTGGGTTGCAGAGGGGCTGTAGTCCACCCGACCTGCTGCCCTCATAAAACCTTTACAGTTAAATGTACACTCAGTTACACCTAAGAGACTTATGGCAGGCCATCACAAGGTAATGCAGAGTGCTCACCAATGCATGCATTACACAAAAAATGCTTGGCATTGCAAGTGCAGGGTACTTTCAAGCAGAGAAAAGCCTCCACAAATCAGCACTCAGATAATTTTCCTTTCACACTTTCCTTCTCCTTATCTGCCTTTCATTCTCTGTTGCTTTTACTCCTCCAGCTGTTACCTTTCCATCTTCTATCCATATTATCCATCATGGATGAGAGAGCCTTTCTTCATTGCATCACATTTCTGGAGTACTTTGGAGTACTCTGTTGTAGTTTTTGCCACTGACTCTCCATTTTTTTAAGACTTACTGGCATTTAGTGTTTTTTCTTTGCTGAAGCATTTTGAATGTAGTATCTAAAGTGCAGTCTTGCTGCTCAGAGCTGTGCCTGTGAGGTGACACCACAGCAGGAGCTTCTTCTGAAGGCAGAAGGGGTCTCAGTCAGCTGGATGAGCTAGAGGGGCCTTTCAGATGGAGGGCAGGCAGTATTGCGCAGAAGAACTTAATACTTCTTGCCTGAAATGTAAGTGGTGGAGGGAGATTGTTTAAACCCCAAAACTGAATTTGGAGACCCCTGCATCATACAATGCAGCAGCCTGGAAAGGGCCAAAGGATTTACTGATGACCATACCAGAAAGCCCAGGGCAGCAGCATGGGCAGCTCTCCCCAGCCTCCCAAACCCCTTTATGCTCTGCCAGGGACTCTCTCTGATGCCCAAACCCTGCAAAATGTGAGCTCAGATCTTAATCTAGTTTATTGAAAATAGACAGTGTTTTTACTCGTTTTAACAAAGAACCAGAGCACGAATGGCAGTAAACCCGTGAGCCTTTTGGCTTAATCCCATTTCAGACACAAAAAAAGGAACTCCTGCCTGACAGCCACAAGCTCCCTGGGAAAAGTCGGCTCTTCCTATGTCTCCCTAACTATATTTACTCTGCCATGTGCTGTCATCCTCCAATCCTCCCTGAGTGTCACTTGAAGAAAAAAAATCTGTAGTGAATTATAATGACAATACATTGAAGATGGCTTACAGCGGAGAATGGCACTTCATAGCAGCCGGCTGTGACAAATCTGGGTTGGGAGAGAACATTGTGTGTGTCCCAGAGATTATAGCTTTTAAAATAAAAACCTCATTCTTGTTCCCTGGGGCTTTGTAATGAATTGCCACATGCAACAATGCCTTAAACGAAGCATTGGTGATTATCCATCTGACTGTGGCTCAGTGATTACAAAATAAAAGAACAGGCAGCACCCTGAAAATCCTAAACCTACTTGAAGAGCTCTACTGATGCTAAGGATAGTCCCATTTTAAAGGCAAAGACGTAGAGGTCACCAAGGGAGCAAAAACCTTTAGAGAGGTGGGATGTCTTACCGCGGGTAACATTTCTCAGCAGGATGAAACTCCCACCTCTGAGCCGTGGGCCAGTTGCACCACACACAGACTGAGGGCAATAAGTGCCAGTCAGATCCCAGGATTATTCAAACACCTGACTAAACAAAAATGGTGTTGTGCACTTCTGGCAAGAGCTAAAGCAAGGCCAGGAGCAGCAGTCCTGCTGGTGTGACTCAGAGGGAAGTGGTTCTCGTTAGACCATGAGGATACAGTCCATTGAGGGTTACAGGTCTTACACCTGGACCAAGGATGTCCTGTCCCATCCAGATGTCTGCTTAAACACATAAACACTACGGCTTTTCCCTCTTGGACAGACATGCTGGTCACAGCATTTAACTCTGCATTTGGCTTAGGTGTACAAGGGCAGAGTCCAAACTACCATGGCTCCCTCTGCAGTTGCTGGGTGAGATGGGCTCCTCTCCCATGTAATGCAGGCTCTGCTGCAGATCATGCCACAGGAAAGTCTGCTGCTCTCCAAGGAATGTACAGGGTCTCTGGCAACCACAGTCCAAAATCACACACGTCATTTAAATGCCTCAGCTTGGGCTGTGCTTATACACACCAAGGCACCAAGTGGTAGTGGAGACCTCCAGCTCCCTCGTCCGTCTTTAACCACTTTTCCAGTGCCTGTGCACTGGCCCTCTGGGGCTCTCCCAGTCCTGTTACAGCCTGTATACACAACCCTAACCAGTCCTCTGGGTCTAAAAGTGTGTTTGAAAGCATCCCAAACCAGATTGCTCTGAATAGCCCCTGCACATGTAGGAGAAGGCTGATGCATCCCGATGCCTCGGGCTTGCCACACATGGAACACAGTGTCCCTCTGCATTTTCCCAGCATTTCCGGATGCCCAGCAGCCCGGCTGGCAGATATCCAGATAGCCACTAGCTCACTGCCTGCACCACTGTGGAGCTGGCAGGTCCACACACTTCCTCGACGTCCGCCCCACATTCATTTTCTGTTGCTCCTGGGCTTGGCAGCTTCCAGGGTAAATCTGGGTCAACATCTTTCCATAGGATTTCTGTTCCCTTCCTGCCATGGCTGGCAGAAGGGGATGTGCCAGGACAGCACTGAAGAGCCATTGATTGATGAGGAAGGACAAGCAGGGAATGAGGGTTTTTGGTTTAACTATGTCGAAGCTGTGCACAAACACAGACCCAGAGGCATTGCAAGCAAATGTCAGTAAAAATCAGAGGCTGATGAATGAAAATCTCTTGTTGTCTCCAAAAATTGCACAGATCCATTTGAATCCAGTGGGAAATTCAGTGTTTGCTTTTTACTGTGGTTAATAGCTACTCAGGTTTTCAAAATTTTAAGCCTTTATTCCTAATATATGTAACAAAGTAAGTTTAAAACCTTAGACCACTTCAGCTCTGAAAGTTGGGAAACCCACAGGAAAAAACAGTCTCAGCCCTATTTCAGTAAATGTGCAGGAGGATCAGTATGAGTAAAAGCTCTTGTTAGTTCTCTCATGCTTTACTCTTAGTAATTGGTTGATATTTTAGGGATGGAATAATCTGTGGAAGTTGCTTTCTGTAGCATGTGCTGTTAACTCTCCTTTTTTTTTTCTGTCAGAAAATCCTTTTGAAATTAGACCCAACTCCTGGAATCAACCCAGACACTGCTTTTCAAGCCAGAAGCATGTGTATAAGCATCATCAATCATGCCACTGACTCTTATCTCTACTCTATATTCACTTTCTACCTGGTTTGAATTCTTAATCGGCCCTGCTGAGCAACTTAGAGCCCTGAAGAAAGTGGTGGAAGGGAGGTGGGAGAGAGTGTGACTTTCCAGCTGGGACTGGGAGGGTTTCCTGCAAATTACACTGATAAAGTCTGTTTCCTGGAGAAAATAGACAAGAAGCAGTTGGCAACAGGGTGAGTAAGAGTCGGATGTGATGGGGTATGATGTACAAAAGTGTGTACAACTGGCTCGATTATCATCAGAGCAGTTGGCCTGGCAGCTGCTTATATCATGTGTTTCAGGCTCATGTACTGCAATGCAAGCACACGAGGAGTCATTTGGACAGGAATGGAGTACATAATTCAGGAGGAATGGAGTACATAATTCAGGAGACAAGGCTGTTTTTCTGATTTTAGTACAGGAGAAGCTCTGAAAAATGCAGGTGATTTCCTGTGCCATCTAGAGCAGGATTTCTGTTTCTCTGCTTGGGAAACCACTGATGTTCTCCCCATCCTCTAGCTCCTATTTATAGCAATCTCTTTCATACAGTAAGGTTGTCCCAAGCTGCCTAAAACAATGCCAATTGGGTGGAAGCACCCTCAGGCACTGGTGACCCAGGACATGATGATGGCTCTGGGCTGTGCCAGGGAATGGGCTGCCTCCTCAGGCAGGGATGGTGGGTCTCAGATACAGCTAACCCAAACAGGGAGTGAGGCTACCTCTCCATCTCAGGTGCAGAATAAGCATGATGAGTATGCCCACAGTACATTTATTTCACTGCTTTGGCCCCCCTGCTGTCCCCCACCCTATTCCCATTAAGCAGTCACACTGCTGCTGAAAGCCAGGGCAGCTGTACTCATCTATCAAAGGCTGTCAGCTTGAGAGCATAGGCTCTTCCCATTAATTAAGCAAATGTAATGTGATTAGCTAAGGCTGTAAATGTTTCTAGGCCCATTTAGAAAGCTACAAAACACCGAGCATCACATCACAATCTCTTATTTTTATGCATTTGTGCTATGTGGGATGCTCTTCTGGGGCTGAGACTTTTGTTCTTAAATTTTTGTGTGTGAGAAAAAATAGGGAGATGTAATAGAAAGCACTAAAAATGGGTCATGCAGTTCTAAAATTGCTGCTTGAATCTGAAGAAGAAATTAGTTTCTGCACTTTTAAAAAACTTTTGCCTACACTTTTTTTTAATGGATGTAACAAGAACTGCTGAAAGCTGAATTTTTTGTAAGAATCTATATACCTCATTTAAGTTTTCTACTTGCTTTGATGAAAAATATGTATTACTTAGCAGCTAAGTATCTAAACTGGGGTGCTTTAGGCTGTCAACCTGAAAGCAAATTGAACAGTCAGTGGGAAGTTTCACATAAAATAAGAACATTCTTGAAGTAAATTTGAGTGTTATGAACTAGAGCTACTTAAGGATTTAAACCTAAAGTGGGTGCCTAAATCTAATACTGTGGTGCTGAAAAAGCCCTATTCAGCCTTTGCCAGACTTGCAGTGTATATGAACTCCAAAGGTACCTCCCTATTTAAAGCTCCCCAGATGTTTACAGTCATTTCTATCTCTGGGTCTCAAAAGTGCTCCCACCCCATCCAGGCTGAGCTGCTCAGGAATGTCATGTGCATCTACAGCTCCTCAGGACCCAGAAACTTAGCATTTCTTACCCTAATTCCCTGCACAGGCTTAGCCTGATGGGCATGCACTAAGAATACCTCAGACAAAAGGTCTGTGCCTATCCCAGCAGTTTAGGCAATTCCTGAGCTCTAGAAGGACTTCCTAGAGGTTACATCCACACATGGACCACAGCAAGGGAAGCCCAGTGCCTGATGTCTCACCCCCTGTGGGTTCTGTGCCAGCACCTGAGATCAAAGTTTTGGCACATCACACAACTTCACATGGATGTAAAAAACCACTCAGGACTCAAATCATGAGAGTCATTTCCTGAAGCCAAATTCATTTAAATGAACCATTCCATCAGACCCTGATGTCCTCTCTGGAATCTTTTAGATAGATCCAAATTCCCAGCTTTGTTTCCAGAAATCTGAGGCTTTTCCTCCATGGGTGAGGAAGAAGTTACCATCATGGCAGGCAAGGAGAGGTATGCCTGCAAGGCAAAAAGCTTTAGGGAGCCTGAGATAAGAATATGCTCCCTACAGTCCTTATCTCACTGCTCTCACAAACATCCTGGGGGACAAAGGGAGGAAAATGCTCCTTGAAAGCACTTTAACACCTTCCCTGACATGGAACAGGGCTGCAAAAACTGCTGCTCTCACCAGCCAGGGCCAACAGAGAGCACATGGGAGGAGTTTCATCAGTCGCATCTCACAGCCTGGTGCCTTCTGAGGGGTTGCTCCTTTGACTGCCCCAGCCTCTTCCCGGGGAGCACTTTCTTACTGCTGAGGTGGAAATGGAAGGGGGGAAAGGGCTGTTGCTCCAACTATCCTCTCATCTAGATGAATGTGTGATTAGACATGAGGTTTGCCCTTATGGTGGGTCTGTGGTGCTGGAGACCAAAACCGGGCTCAAGCCCAATCCCTGTTGAGACCTGTTTGTGCAGCTGGAGCCACAAACCCTCCTGGGCCCTTCTCTTACAACACACAGGTGCAGTCGCTAGGAAGGCAGCAGCAAAGCCACATTTTGTATCGCTTCCTAATGCTGGGATCAGCAAGAAGCTGCATTCAAAGGAGATTCAAAGACCTCTTTCATCAAGACAGTGCCTTGCTCCAGGCTTACAGGAGTTTTTCAGTGGAGAAATTTCCCATCTCTCCTGGACCAAAAGCAGAGAAAAGGACTGTCAGGCCTATAAGGCCAAGGAGCACACATGGAATAGGACACAATGCTGGAGCTTCATGTTTTGGGCCTTCACCTGGCTGTTAGTATAACTGAGAGTAAACAGATTTGTTGAAATACTGCAGCATCTTCTGGCAATTACTGCAGGTTTCAAACCCACTTAAATGGCACAGGTTATCTTTTTCATGGCATTAGACCCAGGCCATCAAAGGTGATTCTAGTGAGATACCAAAGAGATCTAGTAAGATACCAAAACATCTCCAGGACCTTATGACTTATCTTTTCAAAGAAAAACAGGTATTCAGTCTGATTTCTGGGGGTGTGCTAGCACTGGAGGAGACGTGGGGAAACCTAAGTGGCATTCTGACAAGGTACCCTTGGGTATCCAAGCCTGGTGAAAACCATGGGAGCCTAATGAACAGGAATGTAGTGAAACTCTATTAGATGTCACTCTCCTTCTTCAGACAAGATCCTCTGGAGTGTTACAATGCCTTTTAAAATCAGTGATGGTTAGATAGCTGAATGCTTTCAGAAATCTGGCCTCCACCTTTCTCAGAAATAGGAAATTTCCCCTATGATTTAAGCTATTGAGGTGTAGCCTCTAACAATAATAGTAGAAACCTAAATATTTTACCCAGAGGACCCAAAGAGCCTTTTTCATACCTCAGTTTGCAGCTGGCATTCAGTTAATGTTGAGGTAATATCTTTTTTTAAAAGACTGTAATTAAATTTACCAACACAGTCACCAAAGAGCCATTTATAAATTGTGTATATAGTTGCAATTCAGCAAGTGCTGTGACTATTTCATTGGGTTAGTCCTAACATCACAAGCTAATAATACTGAGAACAGGGATATGGGTAATTCACAAAGGACACTGTACTCAGTATATAGCTAACAGTGATTAAGTAGTCTCTGCTTTCAGAAGAAAGATAAGGGCCAAAAAGAATAGGTCCCTCGATAATATCAGGTAATTCTTATATATGGTCCTTCATGACACAGACATAAATCACAATAAAACCCATCTGCAGATCTAAGGGGTGAAACCATAAATCCTGCTTTATAAATAAAACCTGCACATCTGATAGTGTACATTGCTCCAGATTTACAGCAGCTGTAAATGATGTACTAAGGTTCACAAACCCATTTGCACTCTCTGGCCGGGAAGGGAGGTGAGATTTTACTGGGGAGGAGAATATACTGGAAGATGTACTCAGCAATGAGAGAGAGACCATATGTGTGTGTGTCTGCAAGTGAGAAATGTGTATTTTACACAGACTTGCCATACCTTGACTTTACATTTGAGACTCCCTCCTCTGTCCCAAGTTTCTGTAAATTCATTGCACTGTGTTGTGCCTTTCCATTCACTCCAGGTCTGACAGGGTAAATGCAGGTGATGGGGCTAAATGCTCAGCTTTTGCTGGTCACTGGAACAAACTGGGCTGAAATAAAACCTTTGATGCTGGCCAGGAGCCGGCGCCTTTTTTTCACGCCGCAGCTTTGCCTAAAGCAGGTAAAAGCCAAGTGATCATTTAAGCAAGTGCAGGGTGATGATGACCCAGCATCTTTCCTGAGTCACAGCCCATCTTCTGGACAAAGTTGGCCAACTTGTCCATCTTCTCCTTGTCCTCTGGCACTGGAGGGTGCATCGGCCCCGGGACCTCTGCCCTTCTCTGACCATAGCGCTGTCTCATATCGGTAACACCTGAGCCCCCTTGAGGCCACTCGCCACTGCACCCACAACACGAAACATCTCCCGGGGGCTGCTCCCAGGATGGCCGGTTTGGGTTTTTGGCTCGCCCAGCTCCTTGTGTCACTGTAGCTCTCCCGTGACTGCATTTGGCAGTGCATGTACTTGTCTCTTCTGTTGGCAGCATGGGACAGATTATTTGCCTGGTGCTCTTCTGTGGTTTGACAATGCTGGGCACGGGGTAGAGGCTGACAGGGCACATTCTCTCATCTGTGGCATGTTGTTACTTGGACCTGCTCCCCTTCACTCAGACTCCTCTGCAGGGGCTAACAAGGAGTAAAGTATCTGCGCCTGCGCTTCCCTCACACTCTGCTTCAGCTCAGCCGGTTAAACCGAGGCATGATCCAAATGACTGATTATTCAATTTTCATTGTTGGGACTGGGACCTTGGAAACGTCCTGGGTTTCCTATAACATTTACATTTCACATTCATTAGGATGTTTTCGCAGTGGTGCTCCCGGAGTTTGGTTTTAGCCAAAGGAAGGTGGCCCTCCTCACACAGGCTTTTGCCACAAAAGTCTTCTCTAAGGTTCATTTTTAGCACTTTACTGTGAAGCCAAGGTTAGTGCAATCCAGCAGTGCTAATTTCTCTCCCTGTTTTGGTATTACTGTCATCCCAAATTTACATTTCTAAATAATTGAGCCCAGAAATGTAGCTTCTTTCAGAGCAGTTGGAGCTCCCAGGCATGAGCTCTGTGTGTTTCCAAATGTCATCTATGTAAAGTTCAGTGCCTCCTGAACAATCAAATATGTTCCTGTGTTTTCCTGTAAAATGCCTCGGGGAGTGAATGTAACCAAAATGTCAGTCTGAGGAAGAAGTGGCTCCCAAAGAATGAATGGAGCATGTAGAAATATGGACTTTGTTTCTCTAGGGGCACCTGCCAGACATCAGATGATGCACACAAAGCTATTTGCTACCTGTCAGCTCCCCAGAAATCTTTCTTTTGAAGCTAGTAAAGACCTCTTTATTTTATTACAGATTTCTATTTTTTTTTTCAGTCATACACAAATATAGCATTCCAGCTTTCTAACATAGCTTCCTAACACAACTGCATCCATGCAGTCCTTCTGCCTGTTTCTCTGTCTGCCTGTGGTAATCTGAATTTCTTGTCCATATAAACACATTAGAGAGACAAATGGAGGTGTCCAAGAGAAGAAGTTTCCATAAGCTCAATGTAGAAATCCACGGCTGAAGAGAAGAAAAAATTATTAATGCCTCTGCCGAGGGAAAATTGAGGGCCATCCCTCTGCTTGCTGGTGGCTGATTGCCAGCTAGCCCTGTGTAGCTTCAGATCAGCCAAATCCCATAATGCCTTTTGACAAGACAAGAGGCAAAAAAGATAATGGAGAGCAAGGAGGCAGCTGGGAAGTTGGCTTAGAAGCCATATCATGGAGTGAAAGACCTGAACAAATGTGAAAGGGGAGAGAAAAACATGGGAAAATATCACAGAGAGGTATGAGGAGCAGGGTGTGCTCTTTGCGATGTCCCAGGGAGCAGCAACAAGGAGATGGACTATTGCAGTGGGACAGCGCAGGGGCATGGACCACGAACTCCCAGTGGGTTTGCTTCTTGCAGAAGTCTTGTTTCAGTGGTGGTGCACCTCTGTTTCCATTGCCTCCTTGGCTTCTACCTGGGTTCAAAGCCCAAACACAAGCAATGTGCCAGCTGCTTTTAGGCACACTGTTTCTGAAATCCTGTCTGTGGCTCCTGGGAGGAATTCCCGAGTGCTACCAGTACTCCTCAGACTCCTCTCCCCTGCTGTGGGCACCTGCTTGACATCTGAAAAAGGTTGTGAAAATGATGGTGGGATTTTTTTGCATTCAGAAGGTTTATAATATATCTGTCACCTTTTCATACTCCCTTATCTCACTTCAGTGTTGCTATAGTGTCCATAGCTTGCCCCTTTGTCCAAGTCAGCTGAAAGCTATTAGAATTGTCAAGCAATTCAGAACCAATTACTGTTACACACAAAGCTGCTTTCCCACTGCTGTCTTCATCACTGCTGACATTTGCAGCTTATGGAGACAGAACAACAGAGGGTCTAAATCAGTTGTCTTCCATATTTCCAGAGGTTAAAATATAGGAGGGCTAATAACTGCTCCTTTGTGCTACTTTAATGATGATTTTATTTTATTTTATTTTATTTTATTTTATTTTATTTTATTTTATTTTATTAGTAAGCTCTCCAAATGGCTCACTCTGGGCCAGAAGTTGTGGTCAAGGCTTGCCTTACTGCCTGAGCTCTTGCCAATTGGCCCCCTGCAAGGCAAACCTTTGCCCTCAGCTTGCTTGCTGCAGTGTCTCTGAAAGGTCCCAATCTTGGGTATAACCTTAATGCTTTCAAGACAATATTTGATAGACTAGTTTTGCCCATGGTTCCCCAGCTGGAACACAGGAGCAGCAGGGCTGGTACAAATGCTGTGGTGAAAGGGGCAGCAAGTGCAGTGGGGTGGCTCTGACAAGTTAAGGCTCACTGATACTTGTAGTAGATGTTTGTCATGGTTCCTAGCAGGTAAAGGAGGCAGGAGAAGTGCCCTTGTTTTAGAAAACATGAGGAGCAAGAAGGGGAACTTCACAACCAGCTGGACTGGCAGCTGGCAAGGCACAGGGCAGGTCCTGGTTGCGTGCCCTGCTCCAAGTCACTGCCAGGGACTGTTTGTGTAAGTTGCAGCTTGAAGTTGGCTGAGGGAAGCTGTAGGCAAAGCTCTTTTGTTTAGATGCTGGCTCAAGGTCTGCCTGGACCAGAGCTGAGGAAAGAGCTTTAATCCCTCCGGCAGGCCACCACCTGCAGCCAAGAGGAATCACCAGTGCTCTTCTGTGCTATAAAGCATGGGGAAGGTGGGCTCTGTGGCCCTAAGGGAGCTGTTAATTCCCACAGGTGCTCATCTGAACTGCTCTTGCTAGAAATCCAGAGGATAGGATGAGTTGTGCTTTAAGGGCCTCTTATTATTGGAACTTTAAGAGCAGTGCTTCCTGTTTGTCCCTTTTGCCCACCACCACACTCTCAGCGCAGCAGGGATAACTCAGCTTGGCACCTCTTGGGACTTTTCCACATGAACATTAAGCACATGGTTTGGGACTTCCTCACCTCCCAGCCTCTCCTTCCATCCACACACAGTTTCCTGGAGGGAGCCTCTGCTCATGCCCCCCAGCCAGCAGAGAACAGTTTGAGGTGAGATCGTTTAGTTTCAGATTATAATTGATCTTTAAAGTGCACATTTAATGCAGCTAACCACTTCAAAGAGAAGCAGTACCTTCCAACCACCCTCCTCCACTACATCTGACAGCATTCCTGCACTGTTATTTTCCCTGAAGATTTGTTCTGCAGCCTTATAGATGTGCTGAGCATCTTAACCCTCCTGGATTTCCAGGGTTTCCCATCTTAAGAAATCAGCAGCCTGAAACTCAGCCTGACCTGTTGGCTTGTCTCCCATACTCTGCCTTAATGGATCTGCTCAGCTTGTCCCTGATGGCTTGGATACAGTGGTTCTTCCTAACATTAGGAGCTGGCCAGTATGGGAGCACTGGACCTGACAGCTGTGGGCACTGTGGCCATGAAGGAGCAAACAAAGGCTTTTCTGTTTCAGGGGCGGCCAGGCTGTCAGTGTCTGGGCAGGGAAAGGATCACTCGCTGTTCCCTTCCCCTCCTGTTCCTTAAATGAATACAATACTCCATTTTAAATGTGCAAAACTTACCTTCCCCTGCTACAGCTGAGCATCTGGGAACTTAAAAAGGACTCCCCTAGTAAATAAAAAGAAGCAGCTTGATTAGTTTTATGGCAGAAAAAGTGGGTTAATCTCTAAAACTGCTTCTGATGCTGCCATGGTTCAGATAAATGGGTTTAGCACAGCAAACAGCCGAGGGCACGCATTAGTGGTTCCTTCTGCAGCAGAGGAGAGTGTGCTCAGCCCATCAGCCCTCAGAGGCACCAGCCTGCTGCCTGTGAAGATGATGGCAGACTTCCTGCTGACTTCAGTGGAGCTGAGATTGTGCTGCAAATAAATATATCTGCTTCCAAAGGGTACAAGAGACAGATAAGACATGAGTGAGCTTTTCTTTTATCTAGTATGATCTTTTTCCTCTATTTCCTCCATGGATTTCCACAGCATAGAAGTTTAATTTAAAAGAAAGTGATTTAAAAATTGCATTTATCTAGAGCCTCTGACCATATGCAGCCATATTGCCACATAAAATGCATGTGTATTCTCAGCTCCTTTTGCAAAAAAAAAGCTGTCTGGGCTTCAGTTGTGGCATCCATAGCACCTGGGCACAACAATATCCACTCTGGCTCTGCCTGTGCAAGCCTTAGATCAAAAGCACCAGCAACTGGTAGCCAGCACCAGCTGACTGTTTGCAGACTAGAGTCGAAGGTAATTCAGGATAATTTTGTTAATCTGGATGCAGGACTTAGACTATGTCAAATGAGCGAGTGTAGTCTGCATTTGTTCACACAGCAGTTGGAGCAGGGAATGTGGAACCAAGGAGGGAAATGGGTATCACATCCCAGGCAGGAGGGAAAATGCATAAAGGCTTGGTGTAATCATTGGAGTCTAGAATTTGGCTAAAACCTTAGGGGGAAAACTTTGAAATATAAAACATGAGCTTTTTTTGATGTCCAGCCAGTTGTTGGCATTAGGTAAAACTGTTGGTAAATTATTGGTAACCAAATTTTGGAAATATTGTATCCCATTAGCATATTGCTAGAAACTCTTCAAAAGCAGTTTTATGCGGTAGAGTGAAAATGCAAGATAGATTTCCATTTCCTGAGTGAATAGCTACAACAGCTCCTCCAGAACAAATACTTGCATGGAAGGATAAAGGATTTAATTTCTGACATTTCATGTGCAGCAGTGG
Organism: Monarcha castaneiventris obscurior; assembly: GCA_026261815.1. Taxonomy (NCBI): domain Eukaryota; kingdom Metazoa; phylum Chordata; class Aves; order Passeriformes; family Monarchidae; genus Monarcha; species Monarcha castaneiventris. Next base: position 10,166,170 of record JAMPIT010000467.1, read on the forward strand.
CATTCACTCCTGCACAGCAGACTCACTGTTCATGTTCCTTATAAACACAGCAGTAACTCATCATGTTTTGGTACTCACTGTTTTTGGCACTGGCTTTCTGCTGTTATGTTATTTATCCATTGTTCTGGCAAACTCTCACCTAAAACCCATTAGGATGCAAGAAATATTAAGTTGTGATTCTCATCTCTTGCCAGTTCACCACCGAGACAGTCACCACCAGCCCCTTTCCTAGAGCATGCTGCTTAAGAGGCTTTCCAACTAGCCCTGGAGATCTCACCAAATCTGCACAGGTGGCTGTCAGACAGCCACACCACCCTCCTCTTCATCACAGAAGGCAGTAAATGAAATCTCTACTTATTGACTGTAGCAAACAAGCCATTTCAGGTGTGTGTGGAAGAGAAAAGCCATTTGGTGGGTTTTCACTTCAGCAAAAAGCGTTCACACCAGCTGCAACCCTCAGCTCTGCTCCCAAGCCCTGCACAGCTCTTCCCTCATCCCCTCCTCTCACAGTGCCAGTGCTGAGCAGGGAGATGCTGTGTTTATCTTCTGTCAGAGCAGCTCTCCAGGCTGGTGGGAACTGACAGATGGTTGCTCTGAGATATTTCCAAAAGAGGGAAAAAACAGGAGCCTCTCAACCCACTGCAAGTCCCTTGTTCTGTCTGCATCGGTAAGGCAACGTGCTTAAAGCAACCAGGGAAAGCAAATTAAGTAAAGGGAAGGATTTGGTTAAAACAGATCTCAAATCAGAGTCCTCAAGTCAAATTTTTGTGTAATCTAAGTTTCCACTCTCTTCCCCAGTTGCTCAGCTGTTGCTCAATTTATGAGGGGAACAGACCCAAGCAAATGAGAATCAGGAAAGCCTTGGGAATTTTTCTAGGAATCAGTGTTTCTCTTTCAGCCATGGCATTCAGATTTCTTATTTTTCATTTTCCATTTGGTTGAAAGGAGTAAGCATGTCCTAGCAATTGGCATTAAAATGGAAAGACCTTGTCTCTGTGCTTGAATTTCACACTGTTTCATTGCAGGAACACTGGTAACGCTGTTAGATGCCCGGGGGGTCACAGGGACTCTAGCCCAGGTGGCCCTGGGACAGCATCACACTGCCAACAGCTGCCAGAAGTGCAGGTGGGAGTGCAAATGGGACGTATAACAAACCTGGTGCCACCCCACCGTCCCAGTGTCACACACAAAGGGGAAGGCAGGGGGTTGAGGCAGGCTGCAGTAATTGTGATGTCCCCATGAAGTGACATTTATGAACCTTTGCTAGAGGCTGGACAATACCTACATTGTCAGGGCCAGCAGCACCAACCTGCTCCCTCTGCAAGTAACATTTTGCTCCCTGATGTGTCTGTATTCCTGCTAACAGGCTACATGGCTACTGGCCAGAAAAGGTTTCCACACAGGTTTCCAGCAAACACTCTGTGCACCAACCCTCTTCCTCCCACCTCCACCATTCTGTAGGCAAATCTGACTGGATGAGGGAGAGATGGCAGGGCAGAGGAAAGGCATGAGGCTCCACCACTTCTCAAAAGCCCTTTCTCCACATGCTCATCCTAATTTTCTCCCCAGCTCTCTCTGACACATTTCACACAGGTTCAATACCCTGACATTGGTGCTTGCCAGTTTTCTTGTAACATCCTCCATGCACACCACCACACTACATCCTGGATTCCTCTAGGAATGCACCCTTTTCTGGAGCATGTTTTTATAGAGAGAATGGGGTGGCCATGCATGATGTGTGCAACACCCGCATTCAGGTCAAGCATCCAGAGAGCAGCTCTTGCTGAAATCAGTACGGTTTTGAGGCACCAGATTGCACACTCTTCTGAGAAAGACATTCTGGCACCAGTTCTTCACTGCCTCCTATTTTCGGGCAAGCAAATGGGTGCAGCCCAGCATATTGCACGACACCCATTCCATCCTGGGAATGTAGCTACTGCTCTGCTCACGGCTGCACAAACTGTGCATGGTGTGCTGTGTGAGGGACAAAGTGGGTATGCTGGGGTAGAGGGGCAGGTTTGGGGCTTTGAAGTTCTCCAACACACCTGCAATCCTGTGGGCTGGCAACCTGGTCCTGATCTGGACTATCAGTGCAGGCCAGGGCCACACGAGAATGTGCCACAGGCCATTCCTAGGGGCTGCTGAGCAGCTGACCCAGCTGCAGGTAGGTGGGAGTCTGGGAAGCATCTGTCACCTGCAGGAGTTATATATAGTATTGCTGCCTTCAGTTAGGGTTGGTACTGCTGCTTCGTGGTGAAGCACCTGTACCCTGTCCACACTGCTGCTCCTTTCCTTCTCTTCTCTATGCTGTTGCTTTTCCATGTATTCAAGACTTCCCCAATTTGTCTCTTCCCATCACTTTCCCTGGCCTCAGGTTAACCCCTGCACTGCCAGGATCCCTAGATGGCTGATGAAGGAGGAGCTTTGAAGACGTCATGTCCCTACTGACTGCTTTGCCTTCCAGTAGCTCTCAACTAATTTGAAGTGGATATAAAGCTATTATAGCCCAGAAAAAGGGTGATAGCAGGCAAGGGGAGTTGAAGGACAAAATATCAAAACATTGTGGCTTTCTAGCCCTGGGAAATACAGAGATGTCACAACTCTTTGGGAACAGTATTATGCCACTGACAAAAGCTATTTCAGCTTCTCTTTCTCATTTTTTAATGATATTAAATAGCATTCGCTCTCTCTCCTCGGGGTACATTCTGGATAATTCATATCTCACTGTAAACCAAAAGCATTTCCACTAATCTCAGCAAAGACTGACTCAGTGGAAAGTAGGATTTTTGACCAGATAATTAGGGTATTAAAAATAGGGTGGTCGTGAGGATTCAAAATTTTTCTCCAAAATTTTTGCACAAATCTCTCTGCAGAGGTGAACATGCAGCAAGGGAACCTGCTTTAATAATTAACTAAACCCTCCCCTATGTAAAAGCTATGCTGATACCTAAATTAAACAACCAAAAGTCGGTCTTAGAGTGGCTACTTTGTTACACTGATATTTGTGATAATAAAATCACAGACTGTTTCAACACCTTGCCTTGCTCCTCATTGGCAGGGATTTGATAGTGCCTTTTTATAACTGACAATACAAAACACCAGACTGCTCAGTTTTCAGCCATGTTACCATTTGAAAACTGGCTTATGCAACAACACTGTCACCCACATCCTTCTTCTCTCAGTCCTATCACTGTTAGCTGTATCACCCAAATTTAAACACATTGAGGGGGTAGGAAAATAGAATCTGAAATGTATTGAGTGCTCACATGTTTCATTAAATGAGTGGAGAAGACAAATGCTATTGTGCAGCACCCTCAGCTTGCAGCACAGAGTGAAGGGAAGGCTGGGATGGAGATGACCCCTCCTAGATCTAGGAGGGTCCACGCTGGAACTCTGCCTCTACATGAACCCACAGGAGCAACATGTCTGTGGTTTCATCGCTCAAGCTTTGATGTCTCTGTGCATGGCTTTCTTCCCATCCCGTTTAACATTTTAGTTAAGAAGGCATCCTCCTAATTAGTCACCCCAAGACAGTGGGCTATAATCTCTATTATTTCCACAGATCACCGACAGGACCATGAACAAGTGAGTGCGTTTATCTGGGTTTCTGTTCCTCCACTCTCCTCCCACGACAGCAGTAACAACTCTTTCCTCCTTTTCCTACCCTAGAGAAGCATAAACACTGTGAACATTTACCACCTCTGTTCACTCCAACCCCAAATATATTTCTATGCTTACAGCAAAAATATTTCAAATACTTTTTCACTGCAGGTCCCCTCCTACAAGACAACAAGTGTGCACATGCTTGCACAGACCATGTTGTCCAAGCAGGCACATGCATTTGCTATGGGCATTTGGGGACCTATCCTTTACAGAGCAAGTGCAATTTATATGATGCTTATACATGTCAGCACTTCACACTTCCTCCCCCCACCCCCCACATTAGTTAGCTCGGGATGGTAATTCACCATTGCTTTGACATCTGGCACTACAATCAAAGCAAAATCTCCCCTACCACGGCTGCAACGCAAGCACATCTCTGTTTCCCCACAGCTTTGTCACCTCACCGTGTTTCACAGCAGAAAGTTCATTGCTGCTCCCGTGGCAAGGCTCTTCTGCTACTGAGGGGATGGTTCCTCATCAGGATTGCTGTGATGGCAAAGCCTGTCCAAGAGGTTTGTCTGAGTTCAAGCCCCCACCTACAGGTGCTTCACCCCATTCAGGTGTGCTAACTTAACCTTTTCCTGTAGTTATGCCCTCAAATAATTTTAAGTGGTTTTGCTTCTGGGAAACTGTAATGTAGCGTGTGACAGAGATTCACCTACTCCTGCCAAGCAAGCAAGAGTTCCTCTTACGCTACACTACAAAATCCTAACGCATACACAGTGAAGCCTGGATTTTAAAAATAATTACCACCACCACAAAAAAAAAACCCTAAAAATAAAATTTAAAAGAAGTCATTTTGTATGTTTTGGATGGAAGAGGGGTTTCTATTAAGTTAGGGTTTATTCCTATGCTGCTACTAAATTAGGGCTTATTCCTATGCTTCCTATTCTATAATAAAGTATATTTATTTCCAGACCAGAATGTGCAGACAGGAACTTACTCTGCCAAGAACAGAATGAATGAGATGGACATCAGAGGATCTAAGGAGGACTCAGCTCAACTTTTCCCACTGTGCTCATTCCTAACTGCATTCAGTGGCACTAAGTCACAAGACAGTTGTCCATCAGCACTTCCACACCTGACCCTGCCCCAGGAGCTCTGTGGCCAATGCCCCCAAACAAGACAAATCCTTCACAGAAGTACAAGAAAGTCAGCGGGGGAATGAGGACATGTTAAAGCAGTTCTGTATCTGAAAATTGGTTTGTTAGCATCTGTCATCTCTTTTGTTGAAAATGAAATAATTATTTCAGCAATAGCTGCCCTATCATACTGTATTAAAAAAAAAAAAAACAAAAAACCCCCCAAAAAACCAACCTCGAAATTATATCAGAAAAACAAAGCTAGATACATTTTAAATTCCCACCATTACCAGTCTCTCTTGGGATCTAGCTGATTTTATTTCCTTCATCTTCCCCAACCATGCTATGTATTATTTCAGTCAATTTGATGTTGAGCAGCGTGGTATTCCCACTAAAGGGTAGGAGCAGGCTCTTACATTTGCTATATAATTGTCAATCACTGCTCTGTGTTTTTCCTGCTTTTCATATTATCTGCTGCTCATGCTTTGGATTTTTTTTCCCTCTCTTTGTTCCCAAGTGCTGCAAGTACAAACCAGGTATCTGTAAACTTACAGCCATTCTTTCATTTACAAAGCAGGCACCAACGCATCTCTGAGATCTGCCTGCAAGCATCCAAGGAAAAATCAATTCCAGACATACTGTATCAATTTCAGCACTGTGTAGGAACTGGCAGAGTTTAATTCTCTTAGCTTTGTATGTCTTGGATCAACTCTGCCTTTCTCTTGCATAGACACAAAGGCAGAATAATCTTCCTAACTTTCAGGGAGTTTAATTCGACTGTGCATCTGTCTAAAGAAATTAAATAAATGTGTTTCTCCCAATCCATGCATTTTCTGAGGAAGGGGGAAGATGTGACCGCTTGATTGTGATACTTCTAGTGACCATCAGCTAATTTTACCTTAGTCCCATATTCTCTGAGAGAATCACAATGGAGTAAAGGCTTAATCTTGTTCTCATTCAAGTCAATTTAAAAAATCCCATTGGTTTAAATTAGAGCACGAGTGATCCTAAAATATGAGTCAGAATTGCACAGCCCAATTTTTATTGGGCTAGGCATAAAGAACCTCTCTTAAACCACATACTCGATCAAGCTCCTCATGTGCAAAAATACTGGTTTAACAAATGAGGCCCCAAACCCTGACTCACATGTTCCTTAACTGAACTCCCACTGCAGTACTGTAAATATCACCTAGGGAGTTAGAGATTTGTTCTTTCACCCCTATAGCACCATCACTTTTTTTCCTTCCCTAACTCTTCTCCTCCGCAAGCCCCTACACTTTGCCCTGTGCCTTTATAGAAATAGCAAAAGCAATAAACTTTCGTTTCCCTTTACAAACATTATGAAACTGCTTAATTATTAAAATGTCTGTGTTGTTTCACTGGAGGGAAAAAAGTCAAGCTCTGCGTGTTCTAATTGTTTGTTTTCTTCTCAGTTTCCTTGGCATAGGTTTCTTTTTTTTAATATAAGCTTAAGCAAACATTTCTCCAGACTCAGCATTCAAAAAGATCCTGGTGAATTAAACCAGATGAGATATACCAGCCTGAATCTTTCAATGCAGACATGATGAGGGGAGGTGATTTCATTTTATGGTAAGATGTGAACAGGACATCTACAAATCTCTGGAGGTGAAAGGATACAGTTGGCCTTTTAAATCCCAAGAGTTACAGCCAAAAAACCTTGAATCTGTAGCTGAGCTACAAGCAGTGTATTGCACAAAACATTTTCTAATCAAGACGTACCTCATGCTGTAATGAACTGTGGTTCACAAGATCTTTGTGGCTGCCAGGCCCTCTCATGGGGCATTCAGCACAGCAGCAGCTGTGCAGAGAGGCTGTGCAGGCAGGGCTGCCTCCCCTGCCTTGCCACGAGCACTCCTCACAGCAGTGATGCAGGTCATGGCTCCTGTCTGGAGAAGCAGCCTCCTGTCAAAGAGCTCAGGTTCTACCTCTTGCCCCAAATCACTCCTGCCCATGCTGGGAGCTGCTCACAGGAGCTGAGGCAGAAGAGAGCTTCCTCACTTCCCTTTCTTGATGAAAATTGACATCACTGAGGTTTAAGCTCCCTTTCTCTTTGGCTTTTCAAGGCCCCTCAGGCTCTGCCCAAGCAGATGGGCAGCACAAACATGGTGATTCCAGCATATCTGAAGCCAGCATATGCAGGGGATTTGAGTGTGCTTCAGGGCTCCAGTCCAAGTGTCAGCCAGCCTGGGAGGGGTTCCAGCCACAAACGGGTTCAGGACAAATGGCCAAAGTCTTTTTTCAGCCTGGAGAAAGTTGGCTTTGTGAAACATGCCCAGTGAAACCTGCACATATGGTAGCTTTAGCTGCAGAGGACTTCATGTGCATAATCCGCCTTCCCGCACTTCTGTCAGTGACAGCTGGGAGGTCACTATAATTATCCTGAATTTGGATGCTGAGCGGCACTGAGCACTTGTCTGTTTGGGGGAAGACAGAAAATCTGTTTGCAAACGGCTTGTAGCTTAATGTCTTCAAAGTGTGCCTGCCCCTTTTCGCTTATGAGGACTGTGCACTGGCAGATCAGGCAGAGGATTAATGAAGTGGACACTCATCTCCTCGAGGTTTTGTTAAAGCTGAGTCAGTAAACCCGATTAGTCGTCGGGATGTCCAGGCAGGATTAATTTGGGATTGGAAATAGGCTGGTAAAGAAGTGCTGGGTGCGTTTCTCCTCTTCTGTCAGTGCTGTGAGAAGGTTTCATGCATGTGGGATGTGGTGTGATCAAATGGCTCATCCATGAGGGAGATTCTCAGCACTAAGTGGAATGAGATATGTTACTCTCTAAGCTGCAAGGAAAAACAGAAGGGAGGTCACTTTGTTCTCGCTTTGCAATGTTTACCTGCTATTTTATCAGAACTGCAGAACCCATCACTATTAAAAAATTATCTGTACTCTATCTTGGAATCTTGATGAAACTGGGGAATTTTTAATTAGAGAGATACACTTAAGGGGTTATACAGTTTCCCAATTTTTTCATGAGACCTAAGTCCAGTTCAGTTATTTAGCAATAACACCCAAAAGGTACTAAAAGAAGCCCAGAAGCATCAGAATTTAAGGCCAGGACAGCAGAGTTGTCCTGATCCTACATACTAGAGACAGAGCACATCATCCTGCGTGCACTATTCAGGTTATAGCAATGCAAATTTTTTGGGATCAAGAATCTTTTGGAATGGTGGCAGTCAGAGTGGGATGTGCAGAGCACACACTTAGACTTCTGTTCCTCAAACACATGTTTTTATGTCAGTCTTTCCCTTGGAGAGCAGCAGGCTGGAGGACCTAAGGGGACTGACACTACAGGTCAGAAGGCACCGTGGTGTTTCACAAGCAACTCCCAGCGTGGCAGTTTACAGAAGGACCTCCTGTACCCAGGACTTTCTCCAAATAACAATTAGACTTTCCAGGAAAGTGCATACAAAAGCATGATGTGGTGACCTCTGTGAGAGAACACAGCACTCTGAGCTTCAGAATTTGTCCTTAAAATGTACCGTGCCTTCAGACACAGAGAACTGGGGCTTCATACCTGTCTTTAACTCTGCTCCTACTCATATTTACTGAATATCCTTCACAGTGGATAATGTTACCTGCTCTCACTATGCAGGCTTACTGTGCAAGCAAGGAACTGTAACATGGAGCAGCAGGATGGCATAAGAAGGAGGGGTTTTTAATTTTTGACTTGTTCATGACCCATACAGGTAATTTAAATAATTTGTATAACTGTGTTTAGACATAATGTGTTCATGTTTTGCTCTCTTAAACCCAGAGGGCATTTTTAGCATTTCAATGCCTTCAATACCAGTTCTTGAATGAACTCTGATCACAGAATCATAGGTTTGGGTTGGAGGAGACCTTAAAGATCATCTGTTTCCAACTCCTCCACCTTCTACTAGAACAGGTTGCTCAGAGCCCCATCCAATCTGGCCTTGAACATTTCCAGTGATGGGGCATCCCCAGCTCCTCTGAGCAACCTGTTCCAGTGTCTCACTACCCTCACAGTAAAGAATTTCTTCCTTATATCTAATCTAAACCTGCGTTCTTTTGGTTTCCAGTCATTATCTCAGAGTAAAGATAATGACTCCCGGAGTACTGTGCAAAATCAGAAGCATTCCCTACAAACCATTTACCATCATCTGTCAAATAGAGGTGTTTTCCATAAAGCCTGAAGGGGTACAAAACTGTAAAGAACAGATTTATAGTGAACTATCGCTCTTACTTGGGAGGAGAGGAGACTTTCTGGGTTAGCACAAAGCTTTAGAAAACAGAGGCCTGAAACATGGCTCTCTGCTCTGATGTCTTCCTGCAACAGCCCCTGGAGGAAAGTATCACTTATGAAGCATTGAGCTTGCAAGTTAAATGAGCCATGTTGTGTGATCTGTGTGTTCAAGAATGGGCTCACTTCTTACATGATACATGTGATGCCTCAGGCTGCTCTTAGAGAATAAAGTGACACTCCTGGACCAAGAGGATTCAGTGTTTCTGCTTTCCAGGTCTTGCCATTGTGCAGATATTAAAGGACGGGTGAGGCACAGGATAAAATGTTTATTGTGCACTCCAGTGAAGCTCTTCCCAGTCACACAGCCAAGTCTGAAGCTAAATTCAAATGAAAAGCAATTCCTTTCAACGAAGAGAAATTAAAGTTTGCAAAAGATAACATTTCCCAGAGAATACAGCTGAGACAAATGATTTCCTCATCATGTTTGGAAGGAGAAGGTCACTTGGGAAGAGGTGAGTGAAAATTAGTCAAGAGTGCCTGTCCAACAGCCCTTCACAGGGAACTGGATCAGATTCAGCTTTGGTGGATGAAAAATAGCAAGAGATGGGCATTCTGTCAGCTACCCTTTCTCCCTCCCTGCCATCAGGGGATTCTCTGGTACCAAGCTTAAGCCTTTCTCCTAAGAAAAATTATCAGGCAGAAAACCCTATGGACTCCTCCAAATACCTTAACCCTCTCAGTGCATAAGGTGCTGTCGCTGGGGGTGACAAGATGCAACCACCCCTGGAGAACTGACAGGGGGTAAGCCCATACTGGTTTCTGCCAGCTTGTGCTCCACCCTGCTCTCTCATCACATGCACCAGCCAATGGCCATGCCAAAGCAGACAAAAGCCCCTCACTCACTAGCTGGGAAGTGCAGGGGCATCTTTCCCTGTTCTCTGGACCATAAAGCACCAGGAAATGTGCCAAGGACGACCTGGTCTGCTGGTTCTTTTTCCAGCAGTGCCATATGAAACCCTCCAAGATGTGGAAGGTGAGAACAACCTCTTGCAACTGTTGCCTGTTTTTGGAAGAATGGTGCCCAGGGCTGGCTGGCAGATGATGGAAATGGGCATGTGTGGTACAGAGCCCAGCAGGTGCTGCAGGGAAGGGGCCGTTTGTGCAGGGGACAGGAAAAATACCCAGGAGTCGGTTGGAAGAGCAAGGTGGCCACATGTGCACTAAGGATGAGTCAAGTGGGAGAGCTTTTTTAACCATTATAAGGCATTTCCCCTTGAACAGAAATTCCTCATTAAGCAGAGGAAATGGAGATGGAATTCGGGATGAGTTTTGAAACCATTCTTATCCATAATAATGCAACAATAACCAATAATCCTATTTCTTGTTGTGCTTCCCCCCCATGGTGATCTTACTTGGCACATCAACTTTTTGGAGCCTTGTGTCCAGTGTTATCTAAACCATGTTTAGGGCTCTGAAGACATTTGGTTGTTGCATAAAGTCCCAGCTACTTCAAACTAGTATTAATTCAGGACCAGCATGAGGAAGAACTGAAGAGAGTCTGTTTTTCAAAAGGAAAAATCTCTTGGACAAGTCTAAGCAGATCACTATTCTGCTTAGAAAAAGAGGGTAAACCCCAGGTTAAACCACCGAAGAGCACATGCAGCCCTAGTGACCTCCTGGGAAAGATTGCGAACTGAGACTCAGCTGTGTGTTGTTTATCCAGAAGTGATTATGTCAACAAAAATGCACTTATTTTTCTCTGCTACTTTTCTGAAGATCTCTTATAATTACCTTGGTTTGAGATAGCATTTGATGGCATCTAACACCTGAACAACCCTGACTGGCACTTCTGATTACAAGAGATTAGACAGGGTGGGAAACCTGAAGTTTTGCTTTATTTGCTTTAGAGCATTTATTCTTTTTATGTTTGATCCAAAGCCCACTGGAGTCCAAATGAAAGGTTCCATTTCTTTAGGTTTTAGTTCAATACCTTTGCCAACAGCCATTTAGTCAGCACCTGACTACTAGCATATGTAATCAAAACAAGTCTGACAATGAGATGCTAAATAGTATTTGTGGACAGCAGGGGCTCAGCACAGACCTTCATGCTGGAGAAAGCAGCTCTCTAGGTCACTCCCAAGGTACTTTGGCAGGATAAAGAGAGTAGCATCAGTGCTCAAATGGTGTTGTCCATCTGGCACAATTTGGCCAGACAGATTGATTCTTCGATGACCTGAATGCAGCAAACTTTCCCCTAACAAACCCTGATTCTGATTGGACCTTGCCTAGACCTACAGTAACTTGGAAATGCAGATTGTTAGAGCTTAAACATGTAGTCTCTGAAAAACAGAAACCTGCAGGCAGGTTTTGTTACAGCCATTTAAATGGATTAATTCCTATACAAAGTTGGTTACTCTATTTATTTCCCCCTGCCCTGTTTTCATGAGTATTATCTTACTTCCTGCAATCCCAGTGGAACAGAAATCAAGCATCTCCTCATTAAAATTCAGAGCTAACAATTTTGGCATCCTCTTGTGCAATAAGCAGCTTTATTTCAGATTGCACATAGCCTACATTTTGCACCACAGACAGCTTTACAGAATAAAGGAAGATATATAGAGGCCAAATAAAAGATGAAAGGAGCAGGCTGAACCTTTCAGGCACTGGGTTTTTTTGGCTAGAAGGTCTGCTAGGACTACATTGTCCTTGTAGTCATTAACAGAACAAGGGTTTTAGGTTTAGAGTTTTTATTAGACTTTCCCCAACACTAACAACAGTATACACACAATTGAGATCTTGACTTTGTAAAATTACTAACTAGCGCTGTTCACATCTTTAGAAATGGTCTTTAATGTTTATAAATTTGCAGGTTAAGAAAGGAAACATGACTCAGGTGGCCTGGATTGTGAGATGAATCAATTAACCTGGAGGAGATTTAAGGGGGAGAGAGAAGTTGCTAGTGAATTAAGTCTGTTTTGGAAGAAAGGGTGGTTTTGTTTGGTTTTTATATTGTTTTGGTTTTTTTTCCCTATGTTGCTGGTTCTTGTGCACATGAAGCTTTTCACACTGCTCCTGACTTACTACATTACTGAGGATAGGCTTGGAGGACAAAAAGGTTTGTTAATTTTTTTTCATTTTTTAAATTTCTTTTGCCTACATTGATTTCTGTCTGTATGTGTGTTTCCATGTAAATTGTTCATTCCAGTTCTTCCTTTGCATGAAGCAAAAACAAGTACCTGAATGGTCTCCAAGAGTACTCAGGAACAGTCTTCCTGTCCTGTAACTCTTCATTGGATGGAATGTTGACATCTCTGTGCAGAAAATCATGGTATCAGAGGGAGCTGTAAGCTACAGTCAGCTCCTGCTGGTTTACAGGGCTCTTTTGAAGGTTCTCCTAAGCTTAAGTCTGTTAACTTTGCATGAGGAAATCATGTGACAGAAATAGATACATTTATTAATTTTTTTCCCTGTTTTTGAGCTGTGGACACCAAGACTCTTTCTCACCTGGTTCTTAGATGTAGTCCCTCATCTGTGAAGTTGCTCTCTGAAAACCACTTTGGCTATCTGTAGCACTTGATATGGCTGCTCCTGACTTTTGTTTTTAGCACTGAATTATCTGTGACAAGCTATCCAGTAAGTAGTTATCATAATACAAGTTTCCCTTTGTTTTTATGGATAATGTGGACTGCTTCTTCAAATGCAGCTTCCAGATTTTTCATTGATGCTCTAGTTGAGGGGGGGGAGAGGAGGGAGGGGTCCCATGTGATTTTCCAGATGCAACTGTGAGATCAGTCTCTGTTATCAGCTCCAGATTAGCAGGAAGATTGGTTTGCATTTATCAGCAGTATTCTTGGCATTTAACAACTTCTGTTTCAGACTGTGGATTATCAGTTATCCCTGTGTCTTCCCTTGTGACATACAAATGCAAACTTCGGCACTAAAAGCCTTTTGCAGGCGTGGTCTAACAATCACAGGTCCCTCCCTTGCATATTCTTTGTCACAGTTTCATACTTGTTTATCTGCACCTAGGATTTTATCCTCACCAAAGTCCACAGACCTTCTCACTCCCTTGTTTTTATTTTAACATGGAGAATGCCTTCAGTTGGAAAAAAACAACAGTTTCTACTTCGGATTTGATTAACAAGTTGTGAGGAAGCTTGAAGAAGATGTAACACCACTGTTACAAACAATAGACTCTGAAACAAAACTGACTTCTGCAAGCCAATGTGCATTCCTGTTCATAGGATGCTGGTTGGGTTGAAGTTGTTCTCTGGGTTTCATGGATGTTTCTGCTCACATAGAGTTATTTGTAGGATGTGAAAAAATCCAGAAGGGTTATTGTTTTATACTTATGAACATGCTTTCTCACTTTAAATGACAGTGAACCCGTGGTCCTTCACTATTCAGTACTGAGATCTGGAATATGATTTTAGTGTTAGGCAACACTTCCTTGTCTTGGAAGACAAGATAAAAATTTGTTCTGATGTGACTGTAGGTGGCAACCACATCAGCTGTGTAGGTCTTTAATCCTTATTTTAAAAGGCACTCACTACATCTTTCTTTAGAGCTTCACAGAGCTTCACCTTCACAGGTTGGGATGCTTATGCTTCAAGCCAGCCATAGGAAATTGTACGTAGCCCAAACTTCATTAGGCATCACCAGCAACATATAATTGGAGTGGCAGTAGATATTATAATATTATGGTATCCAGATTTCACTTTAGCAACTATCCTGAAAAAGCTATTTATTAAAGAGATGCTCATAAACCATGTAAAGAAACCTGTCTCTTTCAAACCAAACTTACTGCTTAAACAGGAATGAGTCTCTCTGGATGATACTGCTTTCTTTAGAATTTTTAGCTGAGAGGGGATCTCTTCAAAACTTAATTCATTTTCAAGCACACATGAGTTGATTCAGTCACATATAAAGCTGCAAGATGTGCAGTCTGAAGAACAGCTCAAAAAAGTTTCTTAAAGTTCTGGAAGATCCTTAAGTGACTGATGCAGTAGAAACATGGAGTGGCCGAACACGTTTTCCCAAGAAGACAGTGTGGATCAGACCCCTTCCCTCCTACACACAAGTGATACCACAGTGCCAAAGCAGACAGATTTCACCTGGTTTGGCAGAGCAGTTGGTTTATGGAGAACAGCTTTGGTTTACAGTAGCCGCTCTCTGCTTCACACACTCTGTGTAAGACTTGATCAGCTCCCACTCAGAAGCTGTTATTTTTCTCCTGTTAAACATGCTGTCCAAGAAAATAGCTGCATGTTACAGCTATACATGATCCTATCTTCTCATTATGACCTTTTCTTAAGTATTTTTCAGTAAGATCTCTGACTGAGAAAAAAACTAGACGCCACTTTGAGAGTGGGTAAAAAAACTGTAGCCAGGTAGATTTTATCTTTGAATTAGAAACTCAACAGGTTGGCCCTGAGTCTCCAGCTCCCCAGCAAAGCACTGGGCAAACTGGCAGTCAGTAGGGTAACATAGAGAAAATTATTCCTGCATTAACAGAATGTGTCTTTTGCTACTATTATCAGCATGAGTCTCCTTTTCCTAGATAGTAAAGATGTGGATCTGAGCTTTGGTAATAACACTGAATAAGGCAAGTCTTAAACAGATTGAATTAATAGGAATCCAATGTTCCAAACAGATCTCACTTTAACACTCATCTTGCATTTTCTCATAATTTAATTCTGTTATTTCTATTGATAGCTCTTCCCTAGAACAGGGATGTCTTTTCAACTGACTTGAGGCAGGGTGGAACCCCTGGTCTGTTGCTCCAGTAGTATGTACTGTTTTTTAGAATAGGCTGTCTTCTGTTTGTAGCTTCCACAGCTTTTAATAAGACAGGAGAAATTTTCCTTATCTGCCATGATAAGGACCTCCCTGGAAGGTCACAGCATTTGCAAAATATTCCTACCATGAAGCAGTGCTCAGTGACCACCTAGACTGACTCAGTGAAATGGCCCCAATTTCTACTTGCTGTCAAATATCATTACCTTTGTAGTAACTTTAAATATTCCCAAGGTTAGACGGTATGATTAAGTCTGTTAAATATTATAGCACTGCCTCTAAGAATTGGCATCCTCCCTCTCCCAAGACACATTTCCTCCAATTCTGAAGGGAAATGGTGCTAATTAGCTGTATTATGAAGATGTGACATCTTAATTTACTATAGGTACCTTTAGGAGAGCTAGCTAATTGCAGGACCAGAGCCCTTAAAAATGAAGGCTATATTAGTTATAGACAGTGAACAATCATCCTGGTTAACAGCTTGGATTATTAGTTAACATGTGCTCTGCCAAGAATCCCAGGCTAGACAATGAACTTGTGTTTGTGAGTTTTATTTTGATTTCACCAAGTGACATCACAATGGTGCCTGTAATACAACTAATGCAGTGTAAAATGCAATGTGGTATGGGGTCTGTCTGCACAATGTGGAGAGAATCTGAAGCAGTTTTAAATAGCAGTAGACTACTTGCAGAACCACAGACTTCAGCATGAAATTATTTTACCAGAATCTGCAAGTGGTTTTGCTTCTCAGCTCTCTGCTGCAGGTATCCAGATTTTCCACTAGCACGCATGTTCACCTGGATATCACAGAATCATCAAGTTTGGAAGAGATCTTCAAGATCATCCAGTCCAACCATCAATGCAGCACCACCATACTCACCATTAAACCACATCCCCGAAGTGGATGTGTGTCTATTAGCGTCATCAGAGATTGCAAAGCACATTCAGATCAAGGGGTTTTTGATGATTATACTCAAAGGAGTCCTGCCTGGGGGAAGGACTTTTACTTCACACGGTGCTCACTCTTTATCAGCTTCTGGTGCATCCAGATAGAGCTGAGGGAGGTTTTACAATTAGCCCCCAGATCTGAAAATGCAGTAGCAAAGAGATAAAAATCTCATATTTTCCTTTTTCCATGTCTGCTGCCACAAAGAGCCTGTCTGAGGTTTAGGCAGGTTTGGATCAGCACATCAATACTTCAAAGACTCTGGAAAGAGAAGTCAGTCCCAGAGTTGTGTTGCCATCCAAATAACTTGCAGCCTCTTTGCTGCCTTCTAAAACACTAGTTTTTCATCCCTGATCAGTTCCAAGCTGTGATGAACTGGGAAGAAAATATCTTCCCAGCTCCTCTAAAGATTCTGTGCTTTATTGTGATCTATATACCTTCCAATACCAACAAAAAAATTAGTCATCTTTTTAATTCTTCTTGGATACTGGGGTTTGAAGGTTTGATTTGAGACCAGAAATAGAATTTCCTCTTCTCTTCACGTGGCTGTGTTTCTGAACGCTTATCCTTTATTATGCTTGTCTACATCACCCATCTTGAGAGGAAATGCAAGGTTTGTATCTATCTTTAAGAATATGCACACACCCCAAGAATAAGAAAAATAGTTGTGAATAGTTCATCTTTTTCAACAGAAGAGTTTTAACAAGGAGTCAGGAACCTTTTTTCTTTTGTTCTACTGCTTCTTATACATGGCTTTGATTATCAGCATAAAAATGCCATTTCAGCCAAAGCTTGTCAGTAAACCCAATACACAAAGGAAAACGTGGTTTCTAACCTGTGCTAACTGAGCCCATAGCAAAATCCTGGCAATACAGGCAAAAATTGCAGTTGTGTTCCCCATCAGCTGGTGGGTGTGAATGTTCCATCTAGGATGAGATGGAGAGGAGCAGTGGGAATAGGACATGCAAGGATATATTATCAATATTGGCTGATCTCTTCTCTTTCCAGCAGCAGAAATTGCTGGGATCTGAAGAGCTGCACCTTCATGCTTTTGCTCAATGCTGTGTGACTTTAATCTCACTGTCACTGTGCCATTTGCTGCAATTTGGAGATGGGCAACTTAGAATGATAGGCTGGAAAAGCCCATTTTGCCACAAGATCTTTTCCCCCTTCAGTGCAGTAAGATGACCATTTAAGTATGAACAGGCTCCACCTTTTGGCACCTGTCAAAAATGTTAAAAGTCACTTAATACATCAGTTTTCAATGCATTTTCTGCTGCCTTCTGCTGAGTTGGAAGTAGCTCCAGCACAGGCCAGTGTAAGTCACCTCAGTACAGCTACTTCCTAGGCACGTTTTGCTTCAGAGCATTGCACTGCTTCTGCACATTCATTACTGAAGCACTACACTCAGCAATATTGAAAAGTGGGCCAGTGAGCTGCACTGAACATCAGGCTCAAAAGTCATACCCTTCCTTCACAATACGATCTTCCCCAGCTCAGCCAACACATCTCAGTCCAGGATTTTTTTGCCCCCTAAAATTTCCTCTGTTCTTCACCATATTTCTCTGTCCTCATGTCTTGTAAAACCCTTTTATGTCCACACTCCAGTTTCTTGGTTTTCATAACTGATTCCATGGGTAACTGGTGGATGATCTGTGTCCTGCAGACTTTGAAATCTCTCTCCTCCTGCTTTCAATGCAACTCTATAGACACACACTCACACAGTGTATTTTCCTAATCCCAGACTCCTGAATTATCTTGTTCATCTGACACCTGGGACATGCAGTGTTGCATAAATTTGTGCCAAAATTACAAAGTTCTTACTACCTTCCCTTAAAGCTCATATCTAGAAGATGGATTATGGAAAAACTTGCATAAAAGGGCAGATGAATCAGATAAATAGACTCCATAGAGGAAGAAGATGTCGAGGGGAGACGTGTATATCTTAGACTGGTGGATACTCACTGACTGACCACATTCACATTTCCACTTTGGAAATCGCATGAGCAAAACAGACTTCAAGACCACATAAATCATTAAGCAAAATCAATGATTTTCAGTTCTGTATTTAAATGTCGACCTTTTTCCTAATGTAGCAACAAGGCTTCATATATAGAGATTGCAAGTTAAAGAGGCAGATGATTAAAGAGGCACCTCTGTCTTATGGTAAAGCATGCGAGACAACTGGAACATATTCCTGAATGAGTAATGCAGAGCGTGTCCTACAGCACCACCTAGCAGGCTAATTTAAAAGTGGTCCATGGCCCTGGATCCCTGACTCCAGCGACGTCAGGGATTTGCATCACAACAGGGTGCGTTTCAGTCTTCTTTCACCTTGCTTGGTGTAACAGCCGCTTCTTGAAAACAGAACCGTGCCAATGTGGTCATCAGTAAAGGTGGGGTGTCTGCTTTTCCCAACCGTATTTATTATAAATCTCTTAAGAGAAACCATAGTAAAAATGCATCAGCAGATTCTTGAGTTATAGTGTAAGAAACCCTTGTTTCCTAGGTCTCTCCAGCTGGTGCAGAAGGCAGGAGCACCTCTCAGACAGCCAGACTTCACAAACCCACCCAACCCTCTCTCCTATTCACCAGGAGGTTACGTCTTAGTGACTCGCAGGCTTTTAAAATCCCTCATCACACTGTTTCAGTTAGTGAGGAGTCTGTTGTCCGTCATCACCTACACACACTTGTTCTTTGTACATCTGCATGAAGTAGGAATCTCAATGCCAATATACAAATTGTAAGTTTTGGCAGGTGATGAAGCTCCATGCTGAGGCTGCAGACTGAAGACTCTAAAAGCTCTCTGCTGACATAAAGAGGGAGGTAAAGCTCTTTTTTTTTTTTTCTTTTTTTTTTTTCCTGGCTGCCTCATACCTTGTTAAAGCCTTGGCACTTCTCAGAGTTTTCAATGCTCCCATTCAGCTTGATAACCTAGCAGAAGATGATGCCTTTTTGTCAATTACTATGTTTTCTGCAAATAGTGAGGTAAGCACATGAGAAGGTCTGATGGATGACAGAGCTGGCAAAAAGTAAGTGGCTCAAAGGAAGACAGGTGAAAAAGGTGGGATCTTTCCTCTGACTTCTCCCTTTGGGTGGCAGCAAACCATTCATCTGCCTTGCCATACCGCATAAAACCATAACCTAAGGGTAAAACTGCGCCCTGTCATGAAGCAGTATGTTTTCTTAGCAATTAGCAACCCATTTATTGGAAGTTAAAACCAAGGTTTCATTACTAGCTTCTGCTCAGAACAAGCTATGCCTAGCCAGGCCTGTTTAGCACTAGCATTTCTACAAATCAGATCATCTTGTAGGAAAAAGATAGGATAAATATCTTCATTAGGATACTTTCCTCAAAGTCCTAAAAATCCCCATGAATTTGAATGAGAACTCCTAAGTATTCAGTTTATGATCTTAATCCTTTCATGTGAACTCAAATGTCATGCTAAAATGTCTGGGAATTAAACCCTTACTGCCAAGAAATGCTTCACTCAGGAGCTGCTACAAAGAAAGCAGGATCTGTCAAAAATTAATCACAAGTAGAAAATTACAACGGCTTGCTTTTATTTCTATTCTGTTGCCTCTCAACCCACTACCCAGCATAATTTCCATTTGGATAGTGAAAAATTATTACCTTATGACTGCCTGGTGTGAAGGGACACTTTAAACAATCATCCAGCATCAGTGCAAACTTTTCCTACAAATGAGACAAATCCAAACTTCTACTGTCCTCTACCTAAATGAAATCCTAACCCGGCCAAAAGCTATGCTGTGTTCTGGTTTTGCAAGGACTGCACATCCCAGGGGCAAGGTTGGACTTCCCAAAGCTCTACCCTCGGATGCTTCCAAAGGCTGCTGCTCCGCTGCCCACCTCCTCTGCATTTCACATCTTTCCAGAGCTCTATGAGAGGCCAGTTTGTGGAACAAATACACTCGGCCTTACTGAGAAACTACACTGGCCATCTCCTTTGAGCAAACAGCGACTGCAAAGCAAATAAAAAAATCCCTGCATGTGTTATTTTCCCATTAGGAATGACAGAGAAAACAAATCCTACATGACGGATGCGAGCTACGCCACTTGCTGCCTTCCCGGCCAGCATTCCTGCCCTGCAGTGGGGAGGGCTGTATTAGTAATACAGATGTGAAGTATCTTGCAGGAAGAACACTGGGAGTTACAGCATAGAACACAAGCGCACAGCACTAATTTATGACGCGGGGAGAGAAGAGCGGCAGTCCCCGCCTCAGGGGGCCTGCGGCAGGGGTGGGTGTCTCTTGCTCTTCGCCCGCACGGGCAGCGGTTCGGATTTTCCTTTCGGGACATTCCTGGAGCCCGATTACTCGGGGCCGCAGCTGAAGCTGTGTCAGTGCGGCAGCGCCGGGGCCGCGATTACTCGGGCCCGCAGCTGAAGCTGTGGCAGTGCGGTACCGCCGGGGCCGGGATTACTCGGGCCGCAGCTGAAGCTGTGTCAGTGCGGTACCGCCGGGGCCGCGATTACTCGGGCCCGCAGCTGAAGCTGTGGCAGTGCGGTACCGCCGGGGCCGCGCTGAGGGAAGCGACCCCCCCCTCCCCCCGCCATGGCGGCTCCGCCCGCCCCGGGCCGCCCCTTCCGCCCGCAGCCCCGCCTCGGCCCGGGATGCGCGGTAGGTGCGGGGCGGGCGCGGAGGTGGGAGGGCCGGGTGGTTCCCTCAGCGGGGTTGTCCATTTCTGCCTTCTACAGTTTTATTTTTGTGACAGCCCGAGCCCTGGAGGTGGGTCCGGCCCGCGCGCCGTTTCCTGATTGATCGTGCTTTAAGCTGGGCTTTCCCCTCGACTACGTGTGCTTACAAAGCAATAAATTCAGTAACGCACGCGTGTTGTGGCCGAACTTGCCTAGATATCCCCCATCTGAACTTGGGCTGTTACAGTGCTCAGAGTTCAGTGAGAATTAAGTGCCCGTGACGCCACAGAAATAGGAAGTACTTCAGCATTCGGGGGAGGCCGCTGTGTAAATGTGGTGGTGGCTTCATGGGAACTAAACGATTACATTTGCAGGATATGGACCATATAATTTGCCTTGTAGTTTCCGGTTGCTTTCCTCATACGTAAATTGCACAAAGCTTATGAATAAAAATAAAGATAACATACGCAGTTAGGGCTGCAGTGGGATAGCCGCAGGAGCTGCGCATCTGCACTGACCCTTGGGGAAGGTTTCAAAACATCAATGCCAAAATGTATTGTAGGGCAGTTTTCCTTTTATTTTCCTGAGTATTGACTATTACGAGAAAACAAATACTCTGTGGCATTTCCTGCTTACTCTTGCATTAGATGTGCAAGATCACATTTGATCATGCAAGAAAGGAGACTGGAGTTTTCATTTGGTAATGGAATAAAAGAAAGTAGAGTTTTCAGTGTGGTCTGTCCTTCCCCACACGGGTGTGGATGTAAGCTGTAGAGGGACTTTTCTCCCTGCAGCATTTCTAATCTTAAAAACATGTTAGCCGGCTCCAATGAGAGGGCATTCTCTATCAGGAGAAACCTGTAAAGTCCCTGCCTCAGCTTCACATAAGGATCAAGTGATAGGCTCCCTACAGTCATCCCCTTAGAACTGCTGCCCGCCTCACTGTAAGTGATGTGACCTTTTCAGTCACATCCAGACTACCAGATTTGCTGAGAGGTCATAAACTTCAAAGTGGTCATTTAAGTTTCGTGCTACCGTTTTCTGGTTTTTAGCTCTATCATCAAAGAGGTTTTCTCCTGAAACTGGGTTTCATCCAAGCTCTTGGCTCTTTACCATGTTTTTCTTAAATAATGTTGTCAAACAACTCCCCACCTCTGTCTTCAGCAGAATGTAAGAATACCAACATTTATTACACTAAGAAATACATATTAAATTACTGTATGCTTACATACATCATTGTTTTCATGAGGCATTCAGTGTGTGTTCAGTGCAGCATAAACATTAAACAAGATTATTCTTCCCCTGGTGAATTTATAGTCTGAAAGATCTTCATAGGAAGGAGTAGTAATAACATATCATTAAAACGCCACCTTTAAATGAATCTCTTTT
Organism: Monarcha castaneiventris obscurior; assembly: GCA_026261815.1. Taxonomy (NCBI): domain Eukaryota; kingdom Metazoa; phylum Chordata; class Aves; order Passeriformes; family Monarchidae; genus Monarcha; species Monarcha castaneiventris. The sequence goes on from JAMPIT010000467.1 coordinate 10,187,930, forward strand.
TGTTTCCCTGCGGTTAATACTCATTTGCTGGTGATCATGACTGGTGTATCCTGACCTGTCTTGTAGTGCTGTTTGGTGATGTTACAGACCCCAGTTGTCCAGTTTACCCCTCTGTGAGAAGTTCTTGTTCAGCACCTGTGGAAGGAGAGAGCATATGTCCCTGCTTCAGCTGCTGCCATACACAGCCCAGCAGCATAGCTGAGACCCACCTTCGATGCTACTCCACACTAAGACTTTTTTTGTTCTATCAAAGCACAGTTTCCTTCTGCCACCTCGGCTTCCTGTGAGGACAGCTGGAAGCACTCGTGTCTTTAACAGCTGCAGGAAGATTCTGTGAAGCTCGTGTGTTAAAGCCCTGAGAGAAGAGACGCTGCCAATGGAAAGAGGGGCATCCCATTTTCACTGATTTCTGTTGGATTTAGGTGCCTAATTCACTTTTATATCTTCATAGTAGCATCATTCTAGGGGGAATTCTGTAACCTATGGATTTTTTTTAAAGAAGAGATTGGATTTTCTTCCTTTGCTCCTGGGCAGAGCACATAATATGACTTGGATGATAAAAAGAACTGATGCTTCCCAAGGGAAGCAGGACTCTTGAATGGAAGGAGTTGGCAGGTTTGAAAGTTTTTAAGTTTATTTGCTTATTTAAAGAGTCACAACATAGTCATGGGCCCTGAAACAATTTCTGCTCCAGTTTCTGCTCCAGATTTAACATAGAATTTGTCAGAGAAATTATTTCAGAGGCAAATTTTTAGAAGTAGCTGCTGAAAGCATGCTGCTTTCTGAAAATAGCTTTCTGCTGAGTAAGCTAGAACCACTGCCTGGAACTTGAATCTGAAAGAAATTAAAAATAAAAAAAACAACCTAGAAAAAACACATTGGGGTTTTTTTGTTAGTTTTTGGTTGGTTGGTATTTTCGCTGTTTGGGGTTTTTTTTAGTCGTGAGCTTGACTATCCAGTAGAACAAACTCCTAAAGGAAAATTCCGCCTGTTGAAATTTTTTCAAATCAAAATTCGATCCTGTTTTGAAAGTTGTAGTCAAACTCAAGTTACTGAATTTAGTATTCAGGTTACTAATTAATATTTTTGCACCTATACTGTAGAGGAGGTTGGCATAGACTGATGTAATTATTGGCACTTCTGACCTCAATATCTATAGATGGTATAGTGGAAAGCAAGAGTAGGATTGTGCTAGCAAGGACTAGACAAATCTGTTGGGTAAATACAGGGTGTGTATTGATTGCTGGGGGAGGAGGAAGTGTGGTGGCTTTACTATTGTCTTTATTGCGGTAAATTGATTTACTGGAGGAAAGGGAGAAGTTAATTCTTCATATCAATCATTCTGTGTTGCAAGGCCCAAACATTATTGTGTATCTGTACCTCTGTAAAGATGTTTTGCATTTTGTTAATGTAAAAGAGTGTTTCTTTGGTTATCGTGCTCTGCTTCTTCTCATGTTTTCTGCTTTGGCTGTTGGGTTTTTTTTTAGTGCTAGAGAGAGGACACATCTATCTATGCACACTTTAATTCCTGATTTTGTGTTATGAACAGGTTAGGATTTGACTATGGCAGTGCAGTTCCTGCGGAAGGCATCTGTGTGGGTAAAGAAGCACAAGGTCACTGTGTTGGCCGTTTCTTGCGTGGGACTGCTTGGCACTGACCTTTCCTATCATGTGTTTCCTGAGCAGACATTCAAACTGCTGCACGAGTGCTGGTCAGAGGGGCAGCCAGCTGAGCTTTCACAGAAGCTCTGTGGTGTGTTTCAGGATGTCCTTCAAGATACTGGTGTGAAGTCCACTGACTCCTACAGAGCCTTTGCAGCTTCTAGCTTCCACCCTGTGAGTGCTGGAATTCCCTGGCTGCCCGCAGGCTCTTTGGTGGGCATCCCGCCTAACTTTGATAGCACAGCTGAGGATAAAAAAGGAATAGTCAACCACGTTGTTGTAATAAATGGCAAGGAAGTAGACTGGGAGAGCAGTGAAGGTGTGGCTTTGAAGGAAGCTCTCACATTTTCACTTAAAGCTCAGAAGTTTGCCATTGCCAGAGAAGTTGTGTACTTGCAGAATGGCAGCCCTTTGGCAAGCGCAGTTGTGGCTCCGACTTGCTTGGCCGGGACGTTTGTCTGTGGGAGTGTTCTAAAGCTGCTCCTGGGGTTATCCACGGGCCCCGTGATCCTCCGTGGCCTCTGTAACCTCGTCGCTGCCATGGGAGGACTGCTCTGCTACTGCGTCTCCTCCGACGCTGTCACCTACCACCTGGACTGCAGGGCTGACAGGAAGGCAGCTGTGCTTTCCGAGGACTACGCCAGAGGTGGCCTGGAATTCTACGATAAAATCTTGTCCCGCAACAGGATTTTTCGTGGTCTGATGGGCAAACAAGGGATGAAAATGTATGCCCCGAGTGGTAACCTTTTCCCAAGGCACTGGTTCAGAATAAAGTATACCCCATACACTCACCGGAGAACTTTGATTGTTAATATTTTAAGAGAGCTCCAGGCATCAGATGGGAGTGCTTGAATTTTAAACTTGTGAATTATGTATTTTGGAACACCGCTGTGCTGCTTTTTTTTTTCTTCTGTATCTTCATTAGAATTTTGGGGTTTATTTTTGCATATGGTTCGGGAAGAGTTATTGCACGTTTCCTGAATAAAAAATTCTCTCTTAAAATATTAAAGACTTGCTTCCAAAGTGCTCAGTTCTGTGTGCATCTCAAATCACAAGACTGCTGAGGAGGGAAACTTTTCAGACACTGATTCTAAGTTCTGCTGCACTGCTTTGCCTTCCTGCCCTTTCAGTCTGGCAAATTGAGAGGGGAAAGTCCAATGGAGAGTTTTGGGATCATTATTTAAACTGGGGTGTTTGCTGTTTCTCCTGTGGAACAACACAAAGATGTTTAAAAAAAACGGGCAGTCTTTATCCTGTGGCTACATAAATACCAAGACACAGTGTTTCTGTTCTGTGTGAGTTCTTGTGCTGTGTAAATTCTTATGCTGCAATCACCATTCTTCAGTAGGGCACATAAGTTATGCTGCAGTTCCTACCACTATAGGCAGACTCTTACCAGCACCTGCATCATTTGCTTAAATCTAGTTCTCCTCTCTCCAGGACATGGTGCCTGCAGGATCACCACAGATATTTCCCAGGAGCAGTAGTATGTAACAGGACTGTCCTGGGTTGCTTGTTTTCTCACAAATGGGATAAATGTGCTGAGAAGAGGTTTTTCTGCTTGCTTTGGTATAGTTTTTTGTTTCATTTAAAATACACATAGGTGTATGTCACCTGTTATGTCAATGAAGGCAAAGTATAAGACGTAGGTCTGGCTTTTAGTGGCAGAAACTGGTGAGGTCTTTGATGAAGAGTTGCCAAAGGAAATCTCTATATCCAACTGGCTTAAGAAGATTTTGTGTGGCAGGCCAAGCTTTGTCCAGGATTACTAATCTTCTGGAGAGGTCATTAGTGCATGGGCAGTTAACTTTCCACTATAGCCTCATCTTGATTTTTCAAGGTGATAATTCTCAAACTTTGTGGTTCTCTCTTTTCTGTTTCTGTTGCTGTTCCAGTAGCTCTCCCTGGTGACATCAGAGTAATTCTCCTCACCTCTGTCATGATTCTTACCAGCAACTTCTATTATTTTGTGTCTTCTCAGTCAGAGATGTGCTGAGTGTCCTTTTTGCCCTGGCTTTGTCCTTTCTTCATCTGCTACAATAAGAACTGTCGTGCCTGTGTTTGCTCAAAGCATTACTGAGTTTTGTTTTCCTTTTGAATCACACAGTGACATAAAGTTGACATTCTGGCTGCTGAAGCACTGCTGTTGCTTTCCATTGCTGAAGCCATGCGTGTGAGATGTTTGAGTTTCTGCTGAAGTAATCTGTGCCATGTGCTTCTGAAACATCACTTCCTGCTTGCACTTGTCCTCATCAACTCATGAGATGCCTCTCTAGTGCTTTTCTGGCTGTAGGGCATAAAGCTATTGTTTTTGTCCCCTTTGTGAAAGAGTTTGATAAATTTTCCTGGTCTGTGGAATAAAAAGAGACTTTACCTCTAGGCAGGGGTCTTTAAAACCCTCAGGCTAAATTTTATTTGACTTGTCTTCCAGGTAAATCCAATATAAACATCACAGAAGTTTATTGGTAGAGTGACATAGTGATTCAAGACTGGAATATATGCCTGGTTTATATAGCCTGTGAGCTCAGTTCATCTTCCTGTTACTCCTTCAGACAAGTATAAACTCCATGAAATATTCTCAGAGAAAACTTGCCCACTTGCTTTATGTGGTTGAAGGAGCTGCTGCTACATAAAGAGTGCAGAGAGGAAATCAAGGCCTTCTTGGAGATTTACAACAAGTAGCAGTTTAAACAAAATTAAATTAAAGTAATCCACTTGTCTTTTACCACTCCTTACTGTTGCTTTTCATCAAGATGCCTGCAGCTAGTGTGGTTATTTGACATTCTCAGGGTGTAAAGCCTCAGTGATGCTAATGGGTTTTGCAGTTGTGCCCTTCACTTGACTCTTAACAGTGGGATTCTCCGAGAAGCTCCACATATCTATAAATTGTATCCCATTTGAACTTGCTGTGGCACATTGGTGTTGGTTAGGAAGGGCTGGCTATCACTAAGACACGTGCCCTTTCTTTCCAAAGAGAGATTCTTGCCAAGGGCTTACACACCTCCATCTCTGTATAGTCGAGCATAGTGTCATACTGTCAATATAGGGCAAATGGGAACTGAAATCACAACTGCTAAGTAAGATTTCCCTAAACTTTGGGAATGTGCAGGTTGTCCTGGAAAAGATGTGTTGTGTGTGTGCTGCCAGCTAACTGTTGCTTGCAAGATCACTGATGCTGTTTGGCAGGTGAGAATAGCACAACTCAAGTACAGGACCATGACAGTATTTGTGCAGTCTTTTATTACACTCCAAATGTTTTTCTGTAGGTAGAACTATCACTGAAATCAAACATGAACTCCCCATACTGAGGATAGAAATGATCTGGTTTTGAGAGTTCATTAGAAGCAAGCACCCCAGAATTAAAGGTGGAAATGTCCCATACTAAGAATGGTCTTACGTGGAAGAGCATGTTCAGTTAGTGGCCCAGAAGAGGCCAAACAAATTGGTTTGTAAATAGTGTCAGTGAACAGCCTCCCCCAGCTCTGAAGCTGAAAATCTGAGGAATTTGAAGAACTTGTTTTAGTATTAACTGGCTTGTAATTTGCTCTCAGACAAGGCAGACTTTGTACAAATTTTTGTGTAGGAAAGCAACAAAAAATGTTAAGCAAAAAGGAATTGCTAGGAGATGTGGATAAAAGAAGTCTAAGCCTAGAAACTGTAAAAGCAGAAGTGTCAGTGAAGTAATGAACTCTCATAAAAATGGATACTATCTACAGAAATTAAGCTCTCTGTCTGGTAAAGTGACTAAAGGATGAAGAAGTATGAGTAGCAAATGACCAAAATGAGTTGCTATTTTAAATTTATATAAAATCTAGTTTAAAGAGAGATTTACTTGACTGGTTTATTTGTGTTATTATCCTGAATGTTCTAGGTAACTGAAAAGAAAATTATCCTTGTAACTTCTTTTTTTATATAAATGTAATTCTTGCTGCTACATAAAGCTTTAGTGGGTGTTGCTGTAGGCCATGAGGGTCACCTAGGTGCTTTGTTCAGAATTCCCACTGAAGTGCAAGAAATGTACTCCAGAGCCTGGCTCACATATTTCTTTTTCCTAAAAATTGTGGTTTCTCATTGTGGAGATACCTTCAGCTTGTTTTATGGTCAAAACCGAAAAGTTGTTAGAAAAGAGCAAGATTGAGAGCTAGAAAGTTTTCTTGAAGACCAGCAAGCTGTAGAAGTCATCTGATTACAGCAATACATCAATCAGCTGCTATGGGTATCTGGCTTCTCTTGCAGCTTACGGGATGCAGGAGTTCCAGAGAGAGGGAAATCTCCACCCAGGTGGCATGTGAGTAAAGGATGTGGAATTGCCCAGAGGGGTTCAGTTGAAGTGTAGTGGTCCTTTAGAAAACAGCCTTTTTTATTACAGCAGAGCACTGCTATCGCCCCTTTTCACATTAAAGTAGTTTCCAGAATTTGACAGATAAGATGGTGAGAGAGCTGACTGCAGAGCTGTGGAGCTTCTTGCCCTGCAGGGAAAGCTGGTGGTGTTGGGAGAGGTGATGCTGAGAAGAGCCTATTGGTGTCATTTTGCCCTTGGCTGTAGCAGTTGTGAAACAACCACAGTGACAAAGTGTGACTTGTGTGGGTGTGAATTCGAATGTATGAATCAAATCACCATGACTGAAACACAGGTGGCTTTCACCAGAGGAACAAATGCAGAGGATCCATCAAGGGGTGAGTACTGCTATGTGCAGTATGTGGGCCACATCCTGCAATGGTTATCCACTCCTGTTCGTTAAAAGCTCTGTGTAGCAGGTGTGATTACATTAATATAAAAATTAGTAAGTTGCAGACAATCTGCTATCCATGCATCCAGTCCCTCCTTGATTTCACTCATCTCAGCTGGAAGTGTATATTATGGGTGTATATTATGGACAGGCAGAATGCCTTTCAAACAGAAGAATGCTAGTGTAGGAAGATATACTTAAGATCTTGGAATAAGGAGGACACCTTCAGGAAGAGAGAAATTTGGTTGTTGTCAAAACCAGACTTAAGAACAGAAAAACAATGTAATTATTCTCCAGGAATTGGTATGTTAGACAAATTAAACTGAAGGCACTGAAAAATGGCTTATGGATGTTTTGCTGGGCATCTTTTTCACTGAGAATATATTGTTTTGTTAAGCTGAAGTGAGTATATTCAGGCTGCTCAAACTGCCAGATCCATAAAGTGGAGAAAATTACTAAAACTTGGCCAGAAACTAATCTGTTCTTCCCATCTGGAAAAGTACATGCCAAACCCTTAAGCTTCGTAGCCAGAAATGAACACTGAAATGTCTCTGCAGTTGCAAGTTTTTACTGTCCTCAATAAGACCATGTTTGCCAAAATCTATCCAGGCCTCCAGTTTTGGAAGAAAGAACTCAGTTTGTGTCCAAAAATGCACTTTGAAAAACACAGCCAACCCAGGTGTATGGTTTTTTTACCCCTACCTAAGTTTTTCTGTAGGAAAAACATACTGCCGGGAGAATTTGTGGTGCTCTGTGCTTGTTTTGAAAAAATAATTTGTCTCCCAAATCATGCTTACTGGAGAAATTTCTTCTGGTTTGGTTGTTTTTTTTTTTTCCTCCCCCATGGTTGGACTGCTGTCATTTGGAAAGTTGGTCCCTTTTCCAGTCCTGACCTGGTTTCTCAGAATCCATTTCTACTTTGGTCTGCAAGAGCATTACCTTGTTAATGTAGTCACGGTGTTAACAGCTTCTTTCAATATAAATGAGTAACAGGTGAAGCTGTGTCCTCCTTTGTGTGTGGCAAAACTACTTCTGCAGAAGTCTTGCAAAACAGCAGATCTTATTAGGGTGACTAAGAGTATTTAGAAAACAAGACATTGTGAGCCTGATCCCAGGTTCACAGTTCCAGCAGTTCTTGCAGAGTGAACATGAAGAAAGGAAATGCAGTATCCAAACAACTTTTATCCAGTAACTGTTTAGTGGTTTAGTGCAGACCTGCTGACCTCTGGAAGCTTTGTTTCTGTCATATGCTGGAAATTTTCCAGTGGGAAAGTTGTTGTTTCTTCATTCTCTGTTCATTTCCCCTTGCTCTGTTACTCTAATTGCCTCTTCTGCCTGCTGACTCATCTTACAAGCTGCTTTAGCTTGCTCAAGCAAGATTTGTGAACTTTTAAGTCACTTGCTGCTTGCACTTTCATTTGCACCTCCTGCTTTTTCCTACGGTACTTACTAGCCAAAGACCACAGCAGCTTCAATTCTCCTGTATTTTACTACATTTAGTCTATGTGTTTTTTCAGGGAAAAAAGCTTTTGACTACATGAAAAATAGGCATTGTGGTTAAAACCCTTATTATTTTGCCACAAGAAAAGAATTTAATGTTACTTTTGAATTTTCCATTTAGCATTACTTTTAAAAGATGTATTTCTTATTTGCTGTCTGTGGCACCCAGTTCACTTTTGATCTTAATTTGCCTCTGTCACTTTGAAGATGCTGCTATTCCCTTTAAGCCCTTAGAAACTTTGTTTCTTGTTCCTGAAAATTGCAGGATATTTCATATATTTCTGGCTAGGTGAGGTATTGTGAGTTGAGAAATGATAACTAAAGTAGTGGTGCTACTAGCTGCTTGTACTGGTGTTGACTTAGCTCAGTCATCCTTTGCCCTGGAAGCAGCTACTGCACTGCCACTGCAGATTTCACTGGAGCAGCCCCTGATTTACAGGAGTTGAAAACTGAATGTGATGGTTTCCTCTCCAAATTGCACTAAGCAACATGTGATAGTTCAATACCACACTGGCTCTACCAGGTATGCTGATCTGAAAAGTCTGTGCTACTACTTATTTCCAGCCAGAGAAAATGGAATTTTGCAGAGTTCTGAGTTACCACAAATATAATTGTCAATATCAATGTGAATTGGCTAACACCGAAGCCATAATTTGTGATATGAAAATTGGAAGTGGAATTTTAGAAGTGAAAACTAGTAAATTACACCTCTGTAACTATTAGGAGATTTAACATATGTGGAAGCAAAGATAAAGCTATAATCTGCATTAGTATTTGAAAGCTATATTGACTCTTGAATTACTACACAATGAAATACTGGATCTGTTTCTCAGGGAAGATTGAAAATTAAGATCAAGCCATGTTGTAAATAACAAGCCTGGTTTAAAAAAAAAATCTTTTTTTTTCTGCATTTTTGTTATTCTTCACTTTCTGACTATACTGGAGGCATCTATATAAATATTTTAGAAAACAGAGCAGGGGAAGAATTACTCTGTAGAAAGTTTTCCTTGTAAGATCTTTTCTCATTTGGGATGAGTTTCACTGCCTCAGTGACCGTGTTTTAAAAGCATGTTATATAATTCTCTGTAGATACCCACAGACAGATGTATTTATGGTTTTTGGAAACTTCATGCAATTTAGGCATAAAACTTGAAGTGTGTTTTATAGTTCCTCATTAATAATAGTTGAGAATTATGCTCATCTAAGGCAGCACACATAAATTCTTAATGTTCAGACATTCATTATATGCCTGTGATGGTTAGAAGTTGCCATAGGAAAATAAAAGTCAGTGATCCCAAAGATTATTATTTATATATATTCTTTTCAGCAATTTAGAAAATTGTGTTCATCCCCTAACAGTTATTTCCCTTCGATTCCCAAATTCTTCATCTTAACCTAAAGATATCATACTGAATATTGAAAAAGTAAAATCAAGACCCAGACGAACTTCTTGTTGAAGTTTTCATTAAGCATGGCAGCACCTTATAAAAGGAAATGCTGAATCCATCATTTTATGGAAGTTATAAATTCAGGTCGTTTTTTGCAATCACAGTTTAGAGATTCTAATAGTGTTTGCTTCTATCACATTTGAAGACAGCTGTGGCACAGTTGCAGGTGGCTGGATGAAAGCTTGGCATGTGTGTTGGCTTTACACCTATGGAGCAGGTGAAAAGGCAAAAGTTTTTTCTAGCTTTTCTGGCCAGAACATAATTTATGTTGCAAACTGAAGTCATGCTTTAGCAATTGCAAATTGAACTGTAAAAACATTACTATCAAATGTTTTTCTTACTTTCCAGCAGTAGAACTGGATATGTAGAGCCATGAAAATTATCTGAGAGCTGAATAAAAAGAAGAGTAATTGGGATTTTCTACATATTAGGGATTTCTTTCAGTTAGTATTAAAGAAAAACTTCCTGCTGAAACCTCACAATAGATGGATCAAAAAAGGTGCATTTTCTTCCAGAGTTGTGTCGTGACCAGTTCTTTTTTTTTTTCTGCTTATGCAGTGAGCAGAAGAAAAGAAACTAAACGTAGTGCCATGTTCTGAACAAGCAGTTCAGCTGGCACACACATTTATTATTTCCTTGATCCAGATAAAAAAAATTGCTTGCACTGGAGAAGTGTTACATGGAGATACCAAAGGGAATTTTAGCTGTAGCACAGATTTCCCAAATTTTGCCATGGCTGTCTCTGAAGTTTCTTTTATTCTGAGGCTGGAAGCAGATTTGATGCAGCTTTGAATGCAAAATGTGTGTGTATGTTGCGGGATCAGATATGTCCAAATTTTTTCTCCTTTCAGTGAACATTGTTACCTTGGACTTTCCAATCTGATGTGTGGTGTGAAATAATTGTTCCTTAGCTGGTATTTTATGGATGTTGGATGCATGTTGGCTTCAGCTGAAACTATGAAAGCCTCTGGAAAAGAACAGACCTACTGTGCACTAGTTTTGTTTCATGGTGTTGCTCTGGTTTTAAAGATTTCCTACTGAGTTTTGCTTTGAATGGTATAGATAGAGCCAATATTGATGGCCAAATCCAGCAGAGGTGCTTGCCCAAAACCAGCAGGAGGCATGGCTGATGTTGTGGCACAAACTGGAAGTTACAAAAGGTTCATCACCCAAGCATGAGCACCTCTGCTTACTTGGCAGGCAGAGAGCAGCAAGGGTCTGGATGTGACCCAGTCGTGCTGCTGCCAGCCAATGAAGATTCCTGCTCAGCCACTTGGTCACTGCTGCTGGATCTGTGGAGGGGATCAGATTGTTCCTATGCTCTGAGCCACCCGAAGCTTCACTGCTAGGATCAAACCCATTAGCACTGGCATCTGGGATGTCCTTTTAACACATGGCTGGAGGAGGTGACATTGTGCCCACTGTGTTGTGTAACGTGCTAGCGTGCATGTCGAGGATATAAACCTGTGCTAAATCGTCTCTTCAGGCTTATGATTTGTAGATTTAAACTGTAAGCTCCTGGAGATTATATGAAAGAGGGTGTTGCAGGCACGAATGGATGAAGGGGGTCCTGTGTCATGGTGCAGGAGGAAATTTAGGAATTACGGCTCTGGAAGAGGAAGAGACAGAGGGAGTGTTATGGTAGGTTAAACAGGATGGAAACTGGGCTACTTGTATCACGCAATCCAAGGAACATTTGCATCATATTCATTATAGCTAATGCAGAAAGAGTTTAACTCCTTGAGAAATAAGGGACTGAAACCAAGTAATCCCACAAGGTGGATGACCTAACCACAAAGCACTAATCAGGTTTTCCTTGGACAGATTATTTTCAGCAGTGTGGAACAGTGTCCCCTTTGCCTCCTTCTCAAGTCTTTTTTCACCTTTGGTTTTCTTTTAATGTTGGCTTCCTAAAAAAAAAAAAACAAAAACCAAACCAACACTTTCATTCCTACTAAATAGGTTATGGAGAGCAAAAAGACTGCTATATTTTTTCATTATGATCAAAAAAATCCCTTTCTATAGACTTTGGCACAGAAGTATTATCACCTCATATGTCTTTTACAATTTTCCATCTTTACAGTATTTGTTAGCACTTTGTAATTTCCTTCAAGTTAGTTTCTATCCAGGCTATCAAAGAGCATGCAACATTAATTTCTTATTGCATGAACAGGTTCCATGAAAAGCAGTGTGTAAAACACAGATCATGTTGTAGCTGTTTTATTTTCTTGGCGTTTAATGTGTGCATCCATCATGCCATCATAAACTCATCACTGCGTTTTGTAACTCAGCTATTAAAAGTTTTCCACCCTGCAGTTGGTGGATGGGTTCACAGGCTGTCAGCTATGAAACAGTGATTCCCTAGCTTAAAAATTACTCTGTTCACTCAGTGTCCCTATAAATAATTGAAGGAAAATCACAAATTCAGAAGTTTTCCCTTGCCCTGTTCCTGATGATAATAAATAATATTGTGGACCAGAGAGCAGTTATCTGCCAGGCAGAGAACATCCAGGGTAAGCTTCTGTGTGTCAGATGTGAACTTCGTGTCCCTCTTGGCAGGCAGTCACTCACACGAGCCCTGGCAGCTAATCAGTGAGCATATGTGCTTGAGTAACTGCTGCCCAGTGGGGATAACACTTGACATTCTCTCTGAAAGAAAACTTTTTTTCAGGAATTCAGCAAAGCACAAAGACTTTGAGGACATGACTGCTTTTCCTGGAATTAACAGGCTGAATTGAGTTGCAGGCTGAGATTCTTTGGTTCAATTAATGTTACATCTGCCATGTATAATACTGGATTTTGTAGTGCCAAGGCCATGTTGGTAAGAAAACTAATGTCTAGCTCGAGGGCTTGATTTATGAGAGTTAAACCAAGGGAAACAGACATTGGCCTAAGGTTGCTGTCACCTATTAACAAGACCAAAATGAAGTCTCCACACTGAGGCCACTATGAATTATTTAGTTACCACACATGGACACGATGCCATTTGAGTCAACAGGGTTTGGCCAGAAACTGCTGTCAGAGATCTGGCTCTGCTTAAAGCCTGGTGTAAGGCACATGCAGCAGGTGTCTTGTCTTGCCAACTGAGCCATTTTCTTCTTCCCAGTGAGCTTTGGCCCTTTAGCAGCATGTTGTTCCCTCAGAAAGAACTGAATGACGCTCCTCTAAGAAACATGATTTTTATTTGTGCCAAGTTTGCTGCTCAAAACAGAGGGTCTACCATGTTCTGTCCCTAAAAATTTCTGTTTGTTCAATAATGGAAAAAAATTATCACCACAGCACTGCTATTATTCTGTGGGATCTGTTGGCCAAGCAAATGGTCCCACATAGGCTTGAAGTGTGTGGCAGGCAGCCCTCAGGTTGTGCTTACTCTGCATCATTTTGAAAAAAAATAGGGTTTTAACCACTTGCTACAGAAATTACCTATAACACAGGAGATCTCAGTGGTTTATGTTTTTGGTGAGAAGTACATGAGAAAGAGAAGAAAATATTTGAGCAACCTGACACCTTGATCGATATGATCATGCTTAGGTTGACCCAATGCCTTCATCCAGACTGTGGTGGGTGTATCTGCTGCCTCTGGAGAGCAGAGCCTGCTGGCTTCCCTGATCAGATACAAATGCAATCCCAAAGGATTTTGGAAATCTATACTGCGGGTGGATACCCCCTTTCAGTTCTGCAGTGTGTTTTAATATACATCTTTATGGGGATTTTCATCAAAAAACCCATTCTCTAGTTTTGTCCAATTCTGCTGAGGGGTTTTATTTCTGGTCTTTTTCCTGCCTACAAAATGCTGATTTTCTCTACTCTCTCATTACTCATTCATTAATAAATTTAGCAAAACAGATTGATTTTTATTACAGTATATACAAGTATTTTGTGATCAAGTTTATGTGACGTAAAAAAATTACCAAATATTTCCATTTTTAGTTTTCTATCTCTGAGCCAGCTTCTCATTGATTGGCATCCCTTGATCACTTCCTCTTCAAAAACAGCTTTTTGCTAGGAGAATATAAATTTCCATTAAACTTATTATATTCATGTTCTGATGATCACTGTTTTGTTTACTACTTCAAGGAATCACAGAAAAACATCATCACTTTTTGTAGAAAAGCCTTATTGTGTAACCCCAGCCATGAGCACTACATTTTTGAGATCTTTAGGTGATTAAAATTAGCATGATTGTACTTTTAGTGGTGGAATAATACTGATGTGTGAGAATCTCTATTTTTATTGTCAGTCACCATAGATGGGTAGTTAGTTAGAAGTGAGGCTGGGGCATCAGAAGGGACAGGTGGTTCTGATGCATGGTAAAACTGAATATATGGGTTTTTTTCAGACAGTTTTCTTCTATGGACATAGATGTAACATTTTTTGTTTCTTATTGTTTCTCTGAGAACAGCAGTTTCATATTGGGAATTTTTTTTTTTTGTTTAAATTTCCAAGAATCAATTCATTATTTGGTATTTGAGAACTCTGATATTTCCTAACCAAAAGTGAGAGGGTAGGAGTGAAGAGAAGTCAGAATATGTGGTGCCACAGCTTATGTAAACTTAGGTATTATATAAAGGAAGATTTAGTTGAAAAGAATGCAATATCAATTCATTTGTTTTACACATTTATTTTGTATCTGTAGGACGTAAATCACCTGTAACATTTATTTTCCAGTAAAATACTGAAATTACAACATTCCCACGTGTGTGTGTATGTTAGAAGCAAGTTACAATTTTAATTCTGGACTAGAAATTCAGTTCATGTAAATTGCAACAGCTCCTCTGAAGTCAGCAGAGTTACAGGAATTTATCCCACCATAAGTTCTGGACAGTCTGTTTTAAATAGATCCCCAAATAGTCAGACTGTCCTGAAAGCTTAGCTTATCTAGACAGAAAGGTCTACTAGTTGACAAGGATCAAATAATTCATATTTTATACATCTCCTCCTTTCCTTGGATTTGGTCATAAGATGCCTGTCTAGTTTCTGTTCATACAGGAGCCCTTCCAGGGATGTCCTTTTGTCTTCTCAAAGCAGCACAGCACTGGCTGTCCCACGAGATAGCAGGGAAGCAGTTGCCACATCCCGGCCATGGCTTCTCCCTGGATTCTCAGGGTGCTGTGTGTGCCAGCCCAGCATGGGCTGGGGAGAGTGGCAGTCACCATTCCAGTCCCCCTAACCTCAAAGCAGAATGGGTTTTGTGCACCATCAGCCTGAAGATCCTGTGTTTGGTCTGGTGTGTTTGGTGAGTGGCATTAACAAAAATTAATGTTATAGGGAAAAGCATTTTGTCCAGTTAAGTATTCATCAGCAAACTGGTTGCTGCCATCCAGATTTCCAAGTATCTTGTGTAACTTCACTCCTATGTGAGGATGAGGATATCTTCTGTTTGGGGATGTTTTCTCTGATGTCTGTTCTGCTTATTTAATCTTTCTTGTATAACAGAGTGATATATGATACAGTTTTGTAGACAGACAGAATCCACTTTCTTTATGCAAGAGTCAACAAGAAGTAGAATGGGTGCACTGGGAAAGGGTTGCTAACCTGAGAACTCAGAGGCAGAAAGAAGGGTTTTACTGCAGAACAGTAAGAGAGCTTGTTACTGTCTAAAACTATAATCTTTTAATGTGCTAAATCTCAGTTCCCTAAACTCACAGTCTTTTTATATTATGGTAAGTGTGTCATAACTTGCAGATGTAGGCTGGTAAATAGTGTATCTTATATTAGTAAATAGGAAAAAATATTAAACTTTCCCTGTAGATTTTTTCTACTTAAACTTACTGGAAAAATGCAAGATGGCATGAACTGTCAGATACCAAGACACAGCAAATTTAGTGCAGCTTTTTTGTCGGGATGAACATTCAAGGACATTGAAGCCTTTCTGATTCAATTCTGAAAAAGATGCAGAAAAGTAATTACTAGGTTTGTACTCATTTCTTTTCTTTGCACATCAGGTATCAAGGCTCTTGCCAGTTTTTATTTTGGCAAGCCCAATTACCAGGTTTGGTTGCCAAGGCTGTAAAGAAACATCATTTGTTGGCAAGATGGACTGACTAGGTGACATAATGTTCATGGTTGTTCCCTGCTACAGCTTCTTTGCTTCTGCTAAAGATTGCAAAACTGTAGTTTTGAGGTTTTGTTGTTGCTATTGTTTCTTGACTACTGATGTTAAAGCTGCTTGCCCATAACAAAATAAAGTACATTGTATTTGAAAGATGTGAGCATTTATCAAAGCTCAATTCACAGGGTTTTGGTGTCTGTGGGCCACATTTTCAAAGGTGCCTAAAAACATTACAAACATCTAGAGAAACATAAGGTGACTGAGAGGCTAAGTGATAGTTTGCTCTTTGAACCCAATCTCCTGGTTATGAATCTTTCTCTACTGAGCAAAAGGATTTGGAAGAACCTATTTCCACCTATTTTACTACGTGAGAAAAATCTATTAATCTCTCTCGCCTCTGCAGGAGTGCTATAAATGCACCAAACCATGAAGTTAAGTGTTTTTATACCTTGTAATGATAAATTGTCCATATTACTGTTCTTCTTTTAAAAGCAGGAACTATGTAAGGCACTTCTTCAGGAAATTGGCTCTCTCCTCATTAAGCTAATCTTTTGCCCCAGAACATGGAGTATTCCACATGTTCACAATTGCTAAAACATGCTCTCACCATTAAGTCATTAATGAAGGCACCTAAGTAAGAGATACCATTAGTCATTACCTAGTGACAAGATATAAAATTATTCTGACACCTCATCTCTTAGGCTGAATTCTGTTCTCATTTGGTGCTTCATTATCAAGATAGGAATTAAAATAATAAAGTCAGGGTTTAGTGAAATTGTTTCTGATCTTGAAGCCATATGGTCCTGTTTCATAATGGTAACTGCTGCAGCCTTCATCTGTAAGGCAACAGCAGAAGAGTGGCACTAAACAAAAATGTGAAAAAAAATCCTATGGCTTTTACTCTAAAAGACAAATGCAAAATTGCATAAACTAGAACTGGATAATCACCATTTACCTTGGCTGTCACTGGACCACAGGATCCTATCCTAATCCACTCTCTCTCTCCAACAGCATCACCTGGGATTTAAATCTGGCCAGGACCTGTGCTGCTATTACCTTTTCCTTCTCAACACACCAGTGTTTTCTTTTAAAAGTAGCTAAGAATTAGGTTTTTCTATGTTCAAAAATTACAAAGTCATAAATATCTGTCTCTGATCTGTCTGATAAGAGACCACAACAGACTTTTAAGTATCTGGCAGAGTATACAGAGACTCTGTTCTGTGAATTTCTTTCTGTTTTTCTTATTTATTTTGAGGACAACGTAGCAACATGCATTATTTTTTAAGCAATATGTGCATGTGTTTGATGTGTTTATTTTCTTTTGCTTCAGCTGCAGTGCTCAGCAAACACAAGTGCAAAGCCGAGTACAGGTAAACTGTAATGCTAGTAAATGGTTTGCCAAAGGCTCATTACTGGGAGGAAGCAGTAATGCCAATTTGCAGCTAGAAGCATTTTTTGAGTAGCATTTCTTTCTAGCAGAAGGGAGCTTGATCTGCTGCAGGAGAAGAAACATCTGTGCACACACTGTAGGGTGCACCTGCACCAGCATTTCAGTTTGGCTCAGGAGTCTGATTTTGAAATGTCTCTCCTAACTCTGCCAGGTGTGACTCCCCATCACCTTGGCTGGTCATCCAGTGCCACCCCAGAGCCTCCATGTTCCTGCATAGCCCATGCCAGGCCAGCAGCATGGCCTGGAAAAGCCTTGCTCTGGAGGGTTGCAGCACAGCCACCATGTTATTTCACACAGTGAATTTGAAAAAAGCCAGCTCCTTATTGTTGGCATTACCATAGTAGCAGTAACAACAGTAATAATGCTAGTAATGATGATGTCTCACAACAAGAAGGGCCATCCTGTAATGTGAGCATGACCTTTCTAAGAGGGAGGGAGCCCTGATCATTATGGACACAAGCCAGCCTGTGCCTGCAGGAGCTGGGAGTCACTGGCCACATTTTACCTCACACTATCCACATCTTGTCTATAATTTATAGGAAGAAATACTTTCCCTGAAACTTAGGAAGTACAGGCTATCCACAAGGTTTTGCACCACAAAATACCAGGGCTGACCTGTTTTGGCCACTGGTGACAAAGGTGAATTTTGTTCATGGTGAGGTGATATTTGAAAATTGAAGGAAAGGGAGACAAAAGTAGCACCTACA
The DNA here is from genome assembly GCA_026261815.1 of Monarcha castaneiventris obscurior. NCBI lineage: Eukaryota > Metazoa > Chordata > Aves > Passeriformes > Monarchidae > Monarcha > Monarcha castaneiventris. The sequence goes on from JAMPIT010000467.1 coordinate 10,205,479, forward strand.
TGCCTTGGGGTTAAGTCTTGGAGAATATTTGCATGGCTGGAGAATTATTTATAGAGTTTATGTATTTACAGTCCTGTAAGAGCAGCATTTGATCAGAAATAGGGGACTAATTGCAAGCAAATATAAATTGTTCAATCTTAAACAAATAGACAAGAAAATACAAGATTGAGTGTATTCAGGCATTAAAAAAAGAAAAGGGCAGAGAGATCAAAACCAACATAAAGAATGACAGTCAATGGAATAAGGACATACCAACCGATATATATGCAATGACTTCATATTTTGAAATTTGGAGTCATTTTTCCTTGGTTTCCTGTGTTTCTTTTATCTCCATGTTGATGCCAGAAATATTGTGATAGCACAGAGATCCACTTTTGTGCTTGCATGTTTGCAGCTGAGATTACAAGTACTTGGGGGCTAACATCAAGTCTGTTTATTAGGCTAGAGAGAACCAAGCTCCATGAATACCATTTATTCATTTGTAATGAATAAATAACACAAAGGAAATTGATTTGGAAATAACTATTCAAAGGAGGAAAGTGCTAATATTTCAGTGCAACATTTGCATGAAGAATTATTTGCAAAGTGTTATTCAAACATATATCGAGGTACTGAATAAGGAAAACATTTATCCATAATAAGTATTTGATAAAAATATTGCCCAGCTTTGCAATGAATAATTCAATCTGCATTAGTAAGATGTGCATGACTCTGCATATTATTCATATCTTTATAAATGCTATGGTAAATTGCTACAGGTTAATAGGTACTTATATCTTTTTCTCTGTAGAATGCTATTAGGTCCAATTTCTCAAAGGAGTTGAGCCACCCAGAAGTTTAAATATGCTAATGAGTTGCAGATATTAAATCTGTGTGTAAATCAGGCCATGGCAATGTTAGTCACAGGGAAGCTGTTTGGGACTGGCATGGAGGGATAATGCAGCAGCCCAAACTAGGGATGTTCTGTAGGGCTCTGCGTGTATTCCTTTCACCCTAACCATCCTTTTATTATCAATGCAAAATCCATGTTTAAAATGGATACAGTTAAGTGTTTAGAATCTGAACAGATTGCTGATGGGAAACACCAAAACATGGATAAGACTGATTACTGGACACTGTGATGAAAGATGACAAACCCTTGTGAAAAACAAGACACAATAATCTAGAAAGCTCACTCAGAAAGATCTCCCCACCATGTTTCTACTTCTGTTTCATTATAATTGACATTTAGGCAGGCAGTGGGAGTCAAGCAATGTAAATAGCTGTGAATCTGGCATCCTGTTGTTAAGCCCTGGACAGGCAGTGAACAAACCATGTTCCAAGCCACAGAGATGTATATGAGGTATGTGTAAGAGAGGAGAGAAAAATAGATTGTGAAAGAGTAGTAACATTTCCTTTGGATTTAGCTTTTTAAAAAGCTTGTCATTCTAAAGCAAACTGCAGTTGCTTGATTCCAAAAATTGTGTGGTTTCTGAGAGGATTTAAAGTTAAGCTGGTTTGATTATTCACCCTCTGACTTCAAAGAGCTCTCTAGACTGTATCAACCCATATGCCTGGTTAAAAGTTTGCATCTGTTGTAAAGCAGTTTTGATAACACAGCAGTCATATTGCCATAACAAAGATGTATTAATAACAGAACGTTAAGAAAGTGTTGTATCTATTTATATCTCTCGGCTTATCTTTATGCACATCCTCACAGACCATTACTTCTGTACATCGAACTATCCAGTGACCCTAGAGTGGGGATAGACACATGGCAAGACTGTGCTAATGAAACAGGAGTTATTTTATCAGGAAGCCATGCCTTGAAGTTCACTGAAGAAAAGCAGGGCAATACAGTGCAGGCCACCAAGAGCACAGGAACATGATGACAGCAGAGCCTTGAAGGCACAGGACATTACCAGAAGCTTCAAGTACACATCCCAAGTAATAAATTACTCTTCTCAAGAGAAATGAAATCTTGAGAGCTGAGTGAAACCAGTTTTAGGGCCTAACTGGGACATGTGTTGAGTTGTGTAACAGCCTATTGCAGCTGGCTGGCAGCACAGGTGGAGGCTCCTGTAGATGGAACAAAAGATTGCAACAAAACCAACTAGTCACACAGGAATCTCATTTCAGAATTGGGTATGCAAATTGATCACTCTGATATCCTTTATGGATGCATATGTAAAAGTATTTCATAATTATATTTGCTCTAGTGATGTATTGCTTGTGTTTGGTTTGAGGCTTTGGTTTAATTTGGGTGCAGAAAGCTATACATTGTGGTTTTCTTGGAATACAAACATCGACACTAAATGTTGTGTTGCTTAAAACACCTTTGTTTTATACAAAGCTTGCAGACCTTCATCATCCCTGATAATGCCATTCCATATGTCCAATTCTAGCATAACTGGCATTGTAAATCACTGGAAAAGACTGCAAGAAGCAGATATGTTTAGACATAAAATATGGGTTTACAGCCTATATGGTCTCTGTAGGAGCAAGATTCTTGTGACTGATTTTTAAGCTAAAGAAAACTGATGTGCGTTTTCTGCCTGCTTTTATTTTGTGCTGACGTAGGCAAGGATAGAGCAAATAAATAAATAATGTTTACACAAAGCTGTACTAGTGTTGGGGTTTAGGATTTTAGCCTGTTTTTTCTCTTAAAGAATTTTACCCATACTAGTTGCTAGGGGACAAACCGCTGGATACTTAAAAGAAACAAAAGAGCTGGCCACAGAGGCGGGGTGGGACTGGCCACCCTTTTGTCACCTGGGGGTTGGGACACCCGGGGCGGGGGGCTGCCTGGGTGCTCAAGGTTTAGTCGGGAAGCTGGCTCCCGTCGGTGTGGACGTCTCGGTCACCACTGCAGGTTTCTGCTTCTTTGGCTGTTTTGCTTTCTGCGGGCAAACCCCCGGGGTTCCTAAGCCTGCTCTCCTCCTTGTCCCGTCTGGAAACGGAGCTCCTGCGCTCTGCCGACTGAGAGACCTGCCGGGTTTCCCTGCCGCAGCTCCGCAGTTTGATACCTCTCACTGCCACCCGAGATCTGCGCTCGCCCCTGCCGTTCCAGCCTGCTGTTCCTGAGGATCCGGCCGGACGCCCAAGAGTTTTGTGAGGTTTTTCTCATACATCCCTTCCCGGGACCCCGCGCTGCCATCCCCGGTGCTGCCCGAGCTCGCTGCGGAGCGCCCCCTGCAGCCGCGGGGGAACCATCGCACCCGCCCTGCCCACCGGGAGGAGGAACTGCACCCAGGGGAAAGTGCCCGGGGCCGGCGCTGGGTTCGGGCTGCTGTTTGCTGTGACTGCCACAGCTATTGCTGTTTGTTTGTGTTGTTATACATATATATTTATTAGTAAAGAACTGTTATTCCTATCCCTTATATCTTTGCCTGAAAGCCCCTTATTTTCAGATTTATAATAATTCGGAGGGAAGGGGGTTGCATTTTCCATTTCAGGGGAGGCTCCTGCCTTTCTTGTCTGACACCTGTCTCTCAAACCGAGACAACTAGAATCACATCGGTTTTATAACATGGTCACACCTGAACAGCTTGATGATGTTGAGTATGTAAATTAAAGATGTTCTTGCTGCATGAAAAGGTGCTGCATGCTGTAAGTGACAAAGCTGAAACACTCTCTTACAAAGTAGCTGTGCCAGCCAGTGAGCTTGTTAAGCAGCATCCCCTCAGGAGACAGCAGTAAATGTGAATGATCAGCCATGAATCCACTTAGTGGATATCCTGTAAGGATTCATTCTAAGCCCACATTTTTTATCTGTAGACCATTCTGAAAACAACATCTGTGAAATGATTCCTTAGTGCAGATATTTGGTACCAGGCTGGTGTTACAACTCCAGGACTGCCTTTTTCTGAAAGTAATAAAGGATTTGACTAGAAAATAATGTGAGCAGGGTTCTGATCCACCAGAAGTTGACAGTAAATGTCAGCTGTGGGTAATGGGCAACCAGCCTCCCCTGGGATCACACAGGGCTCTGTGTTAAAGCAAATCTGCTTTCCCCCTCCCTTGACACAGAAGTTTCAACCTGCAGAAACAGCATAACTTCACGCTTCAGCTCTTATTGACACCTCATTGCTAGAGGCATTACTCTTTCATTTTGAGACCTTCTTACTGCTTTTGCAGATTTGACCTGCTTTTCCTTTTCTTTTTGAGAGCTAGTGTCACATGCTGTTCTAAATGAGAGGGTTACCCTTAAACTCTCTGAGAGATGCCTTCTCAGGTATTTGGGGTTTTTTTCCCCATGTTATACCTGGTGCTATCTACACAAGTGGTCTGTGTTTTTAGGAAGTCATTGATCTCTGCTGTATCAAATCTTAGCATGTTCATTAAGGACCTGTTTCAAACAGGCAAAATTCTCTCCACTTTTTATTTTCCTTTATATCCTGGGTATCTGGCCTCTGACCAGTGTATTCTGGTTCCTCATGCTGCCTCCCTTCCCTCAGCACCCTTCATTCCAGAAAGCTTTGCTTGGCAAGTACCTGGCTTCCTCTGAAGACCCCTCTAGGAGAAAAAGAGGTGCTATCGGCAACCTCAGGAATAAACATCTGCAGCCTCCATGCTGACAGGACACAGTGCCTTCAGACCAAGCTCCAGGGTAGCTCACACTGCAGATCCGAGCAGGCTGACATGAGGTTATGTAGGCCAAGTCACAGTTCTGCCTGATGTTTTGGTCACCTCAGATCTAATAGGCTATGTGATGTAAAAGCACAAGTGCATCTATTTTGCTGAATGTCTGAGCAGTTGTATCTTAAATATATATTTTCCATTTATATTTTCTCTGGAGAGGCTGTTCATGCAATAATAACCTGAACTGGTTTGTACTGAAAAGACCTACCTTAATGTCATTTTTCAGCTTCAGAAAATATGTTTAAATTTTATTCTAACAGGATCTAATTCTTTATTTCACTCAAGTGAAACCCAAGATGTTCATGCTGCTAAAAACAAATAACAACAAAAAAAACCCCCAGCCTGGCAGTTTCAGCAAAATTTTAACAGCATTAAATGATGCATCAGCCAAGACTTCATTACCCTCACCAGATACAGCATAGTGTGTTCTAAATTAGCAAAACTGACCTTCAGTTGTGAAATTAAGTTAATAGATTTGAGGCACATTTGGCCAAACTTCTACACTTAGTTTGGCAGGGCAGCCCCCCGTACTGCTCTGAGACATGCAGCCCCTTGGCAGTACTGCTGGTGTGTTGGAGCTGACAGCCCAGAGCTGGGCTGCTGTATTCTCCTCCTAAGGTGGGGTGTGAAGGTAGAAATCACAAGTGATAAGCCTTCAGGTGGGCTCAGAGCATCTCCCTATGTGGACCTTATTCCAGGGTTAGTTCCAGCATTTGGGGCCAGATGAGGCTACAGGACCAGTCAATCTGACCATCCGTCAGAGAACTACACCCACTGCAGCTGGTAAATTTGCCTCATACAAATTAGATTACTGCACCTGGGCTGCTTTTAATTGAGCACTGTATTTCCCTCTTTATTTGTGGCTCAGCTTTGGCAAAAATCACTAATACACAGTGACAGAAGTCTCCACAAAAAACACTGTGAGCCTTGGGTAAAACACCAAGGAGCGCAATTACTGATGTGCACAACAAGCCATTTCACTTGTGGTGGAAGTGTGATCCTAGCATTGATTTTTCCATTACAGCATCAAACTCCATGTATGATGCATTAACAGCGCTTCAGTGGGTGGATATAAAAATCTGTCACTTGTAACAGCTGCCTCAGTGCCTGCCCTCTAACAGCCTCAAAACCTGTGCTGTGCCCCGCCAGAGGGTATTTCAGTGGTGTGAGAAACGATCACTTTGGCACATGAGAAACTAGATAGTGAGAGGGCACATGGCAGTACATCCTATCTGCAAGATTGCACCTGCCACAGCACCCTGAATGGTGCAGGCGAGGGAGTCAGGGGGTCGCAAAGTGGGCAGGAATTAAATGAATAATTTATCCCCTGAGATGGGAAGCTGCCAGTGCAGGTGTGCCAGTGTACCCTGGCACTGAGCGTGGGGCACAACCTGTGCTTGGGTTTGGGTAAAGCCCTTTGTCTCATCCTCATATGAAAGCTCTGACCCAAGGCAGACATGAAGAAAGAGCCTTCCCAGTTCCTATTTCTATGTAAGGACATTTTCTGAACCCCCAAGATACAACTGCTTGTTACCCACTTGGTCCACCTGCCAGCAAATTTGCTTTTGAAACACACTTGGTAAATGGTTGCTCCATGTGGCTTAGCCATCCTGCACAAAGTCTTAATGTCTTCTGTGCTGCACCTTCAGAGCTGCTTTACTTTCCCTAAAATGTGTGTGAGATGTCTCACTAGGATACTCAGAGCCACAAAAAAAGGGCAACAAAAGGATTCAGAAATGGCACATCGGACCCTCCACCTTCCAAAGGTGGAAGTTTCTGGAAGGAACAAAGTGTAACAAGAGTCAGGGATATGCTGTCAGATGCTGTGGTTAAAGGGCTGGTAAGAAGAGGTGGGGGAGTGCATCAGGATCAATACAGCATTTGAATGAATCCAGAAATAATGGTCTTGTACCAGCCCAACCTATGAGCAGTCTGGAAAAATTTGCTCGAGTTCAAGAGGTTACAGGCAAGAAGCTAGTTAGCAGAAGATAGAGTGAAACTGGGAGAGAAGCAGGGAGGATTGGGAGAGTGAGAGGAGATAATGAGAGGGGATAAATTGTTGTACATTGTGGTTTAACCCCAGCCAGCAACTCAGCCCCACACAGCTGCTCGCTCACTGCTCCTGGTGGGATGGGGGAAGAGAATTGGAAGGGTAACAGTGAGAAAACTCTTGGGTTGAGATAAGTACAGTTTAATAACTGAAATTAAAAAATATTAATAAAAATTTGTAATGGAAAGGAAATTATGAAAGAGAGAGAACTAGAACCCCAGAAAGACAGGTGATGCAAAAAATCCCAGTTGCATCACCAACAGAGCAATGCTCAGCCTGTTCCTGGGCAGCAGCCCCTCACCAACCTTCCCCCAGCTCTATGTGCTGAGCATGGTGCCAATGGGATGGGATATGCCTGAGGTCACTTGGGGTCAGCTGTCCAGGCTGTGTCCCTTCCCAGCTCCTTGTGCAGCCCCAGCCTCCTCACTGGTGGGTGGTGCAGAAAAGGCCTTGACTCTGTGTATGCACTGCTCAGCAATAATGAAAACACCATGAATTATGAACAGTACTTGCAACGCAAATCCAAACCACAGCCCCAAAGTAGCTACTGTGAAGAAATTGAGCTCTACCCCAGCCCAAACCAGCACAGTGCAAAAGCAGTGCAGTATTTCTCTAATGTGCTAAACAGAAAAGTGGTGACATGTTGATTTTATGTCATAAGGTCAGTTTATGTGAGCATGCATTTTCCTGTGCTTGATACCTGAAAGTGGTATCACTCATCCAGACTTTCCTGGGATTAGTTTTACCATAAAATGACAGTCCAGCACTCAACAATTGTGATCTGAAGATAAGTTAAATTTATTCAGTATCAGCAGTGTATCGTTCTACATGGCTTGGGGCAGTGTGATTCATCACATGCAAAAATCTCCTGCAAGAATATTAACTAATCTTATATGAATATAAATGTGTTGAAGAAATTTGGCGCCAAAAATTACTTCCTTGCTTTCAGTATTTCTTTTTAATCAAGCTTTCCAATACTGCAAACTGCAACACTTCCTGGCTTTGTTGCTGTTTCTTGTATGGTTAACTGGAGCAAAAAAGGTCCACATAATGTTTGGGTTTCTCCTTACAAATGGCAAGAATAAGCTCCAACCCAGGGACTTTGAAAACGAAATGCATCCTCCCTGGTATTCCTTAGCAAGCAAAATTTCTCCACCCAAAAATAGTCTGACATTGTCCAAACACAGACTCCAGCAGATGCAGAAAAGAAACATGGAAGTATTTTTTGCTTTCTTTCATAGTAAATGCAGATAAAGAGCAATATTTATCTGCACACACGAGATCATTTAAACTTGTGTAGTACCCTATCAAATTTGTATTTCTCCTATCTCCCCCACTGGCAATAACGTGCCACCAAATGAGTTCTGCAAGTCACCCCTTGTCACACTGCCTCTGTTGGTCTGACTCCATGGAGTCACCTGTGTGGTCCTGCCTGGAGTTGGCAGCAGCTTCACGGAGCTGCTCGGCAGGGCCGGGGGAGAGGCTGCCCGGCCTCGCTGGTTCTCATGCCCGGCTCCAATGGTGTCCCTCCAGCCTATTCTCTTGCCATGAATCACCTCTCACAGGGGACACCTGGGAGCAGCCCTTGAACTTGCTGCCCCAACAGTGTTCAGAAGACTGAAGTCCCTGCCTGAACAGCAGATGTGCAAATGTTCTGCTGCCCTGCCACATCCACCCCTCCCCGTGGTCTGTGCCCCCCGTACGCCTCCAGCTTCGGAGGAATTCTCATCCTTATGGTTACTCCTCGGCCTGACCTCTCTGTTGGAAGGCTGCCAGCAAAATTAGAAATTAATTTCAGGTCTAGCCGTGGTTTTACGTGGTGCAACTGCTTGTCTGCTGGGAACATGATTCAGTTCCCAGATAGAGTCACTGGGCACTGAACAGACTGTGCAGAGTAACAGTTTTCAATCAATACTGACCTGAGATAGAGATGAACCCATCTGGAAGAAATGAGAAGCTCTGCAAAGCTCCCATTTACAGTTCCCTTTGACATGCTGATTCCCTACCACTGGGTGATCCCTTCTTTCCCAGGATCATTATGAGGCAAACTCTATTTCATTTAGGTCATGACCTTATGTTTGATTTTTCAGAGAATTATGACCTACTTTGTGGCTGGGCTTTGTGCTTGTTTTTAACTCTTCAAATGGAGTAAACAGTAAGTAAGTTAATTAGCAGAGGACAAGCATTTATTTTTAATACTTTTAATAATTTAATTTATTTTTAATATTTTTAATAGCTTCTCAGTGTAACCCGTGTAACATAAAAATATTTAGGGCCCTTCTTTGTAAATCTAACTACTAGTTCTGAATCTGTTGCTTTTACTCCTAACTTTGATGAAGTGTCTGATACCTCACTGCAGAGTATTACATAAAGTTCTGCCAAAATGAAACCTCTGGCCTGAAACACTGTAAAGAGTCCATAGCTTAGAATAATGCTGCATCTTGCCACTGGCTAAACTGATCTAAGCCTAACCATGTCTACAGGAAGAAAGGAAAAACAAAAAAAGGAGATTCCCCCCTCCCCATGCTCTTAATCCACCTTTCTCTATACTAATCTGAAGATGAGCTTGTGAATAGTCAATAAGGAGGCCAAGGCCCAGTTTGCTGAGCATCTGGCCTAGATCCTCAGCTGATGTATATAGTTTATATTTTGAACCTCATCACACCAGCAGCAGATTGTGTTCCTGAACAGTAAATATTGACTGCTCTGAGGCCCTATTCAGCTTCAACAAACCATTCTTTTCTATCCTAGCTCTTTTCCTAGATTAAGTCCAGATAAGCAAATTAAAGTATGTCACATTAAAGTATGTCACAGCAAGACAGGCCAACACAGCAGGGTTTTGAAGCTGTGTTTTGATTTTTGCTGGAAAGGAAGTATGTCACCGATGCTGTACCTTAACCAGGTCATATTGCAGTTTCCCCAAATTATATTTGCCCCTCTTCTAAGAAACTGTAAAGGTGCTGCTAATTGGGCCGTAACACACAGCACATTTCTGAAGAGTGTGGTACATAACAAGCAAACCTATAGGAATAGGGGGTAACCAAAGACCTGATAGAGACACAGCCCTGAAGACCTTAATTAGCTGAAACAGTCTCTGACCTTCGCTTTGCTTTGTCCAAGTAGAGCCTCCAAGACAGGGTGTAACACATTTATCCAATAGACTTGTCACACGGGAAAGGCTGTGCAGCAGTGCTTGGTCGGGCCTGCCTGCACCGAAAGGTAAGAGGATCTCGGGTTGTTTACCAGAAGGGATTGCACAATGCACAAGTTAAAACCAGGCTGGCAGGCTCTGTGGGAGCCACACTGCATAGCACTTCCCCAGCTGCCTGGGTCAAAGGCTTGCATAACGTCAAGAAAAGTAATGTGTATCTGTGATATTATTTGAAGAAGCTTCATTAAAAATATAATCTGGTGTAATTTTCCAGCTGAGCATGCAATTTTGAATTTCTAAGATATAAAAACAGGACTAGCTCATTGTATTGACATATATTGTTTGGTTAATATTAGATTTTGTGGCACTCTCAGTAAACCATTTCACACATTTAGGTAATTTCTTGATAGAATTGCACATGAGTAGTAATGCCAGGAAACACAGACTTGCTTTATCCTTCTTTCATGCAGTGCCAAGTAAGAAGCTCTGGTGAAGTCAGAGCAGTTACTCCAATGTGAAATGCACAAGTCTCATCCTCACACCACACAGAGTGATGCTGTCACTGTTTTGTTTTAAACACACTATTCTGCACTGAGTCTTCAAATTTATGTTATTTGACTCAATAAATGTTTGATGGTCTCAGTGTAGCATCTAGTGGAGAAAGGGTAAATAACAGAAAAAATGCAAAGCAGAACTGTGCCATTAACCCTGGTGCACAGCAGGGATGAAAGTGTGCCCTGTTGGGGAGGGGGAATACTGGGAATACTCCCTCAAACCATTCAGTGGAACACTTCGAGGGTTTCTGCAACGTGGCTGCAGTTAACTGGGTACAATGCAGGGCTTCTAATCCTGGCAGAACAGGATGGTATCACTGGCCTGAATTCAGCTCAGAAGAGTCTCTGTGTCTGAGGTACACAATTGCTATGAAGGCAAATTGTCCTTTAGAAACTTCCCTACTTATTTTAAATTTGCTTTTGCTGCAGCAATTATGCTTCTGTCCTGGCTTAGTCAGTTTTGTGTTTCTTGAGTTCATGCTAATACTGTCTCCAATTTAACTACAGAGCTGGAGCTGCTGTTCCCCAAATTCTGTCCTGACTTAGCCCCTGCACAACCCAAATGATGTCGGTGTTGCTGCAGCAGCTGGTCACACTGGAAACACCACAGCCAGATCTGGCTCAGAGGGGACTTGGCTCAGGACTTGTCCAGGACCCACAGTGCAGCCAGACCTCGCAGGGCTCAGGCAAGTTGTGAATGCACAAGCAAAGCAGGAATTGTTCCCGCTGCCTTTGCATATTTAATCTGGGATTCAAGGGCTTAGCTTTCGACACATACCAAATCTCAGCAGGTCCTGAAAAATGGGGTCCTCTGTGTAATTATTTAACAGCAGCAAAAAAAAAGCTTAGTGAAACATTTTTAATATAATCTTTTTCTGAATGTCATTATTATATCCTGTTTATAAACAAACTAGAGTAGCATATACATGGTAAAAGAGAAGAAAGCCTAATTTTCAATAACCATGACCTTAATAGAGTAAAGAAAAGAAGGCTTTATAATTTTATATGTTTTATAATTATTTTCTTTAAACTTTATTGTGACTTTTCAAGTGCATAATGTCTTTAGTATTTTATGGGGAGGTGAACAAAGAAGCACAAATCCATACACCAGAGTCTGCCTCTAGGCACAGTTTATAGTGCAGAGTCCTCCACTGTTAGAAGGGGGAGACAGCTATGAAATTAATGATGGGTTTGCAGAGCCAGTTCTTCATGATATGGCATGGCAATGTGCTGCCTTGGGCAGGAATACAAAGTAGAGGGTATGTCCCTCATTAACGGTGCCTCCAGAGAGCACTGTGATTAATCCAAAATTATCTGAGATACAATTTCTTTGCAATTCATGAGGACTCTGTATGTTGCCACATATGTGTAGCAAGCAATTACAGAAGAATCTGCATTAGCCTTGTGGCATTAACCAATATGCAGCAGCAGACTCAAGGGTTCCCCATTCTGTATTTGTCCTTGCTAAATCTTCGAAGCAAGATAGAGATGTGATCAGATCTACTCACTCCTTCATCCCCATTAGGACACTGGAACGTGTAAAGTAGGGGGGATTCCCATTTTCCTACCTTGGTGCAGAGAGTAGAGCTGAGAGTGCTGCCTGCAAGCAGCGGGGCTGCTCAGGTTGTTTCCTGAAGCACCTCCCAGTCATCTCCTAAAGTGCCTTTCAGTCCTAATCTCAGTCCAACCCCTCATTACTTGATGTTTTCCTATTCCTCTGAATTGCTGGGGGTCCTGTCTGGTGATCCCAGAACAAGTCCACTGCAATAAGGATAACTATCCTGGTTTTTGAGTACTTAAGAAAGGGCAGCAGACATCACCAAAAAAACCCTCTAACTGCAGTCCAGTAAATGACAGCACCTGGGGCTGGAGAGAAATAGCTCCAGATTTTTACTTTTTTGCACAGAGAGGAATTCATGCACACTTTCTCCTGTACTAAAGGTGACTTAGGAGTATCAGTAACAATACTATTGGTAAAGCCAGGCATTCAAAAAAGCTTGTTTCCAAGATTGTGAAATAACATAAGTGCATTTTAATTTTCATTCTGTTGTTCTTTGGGTTTTTTCTGACTTTTTCAACTTTCATGTTTCCAAGTCCCCACAACTATTATGACTAGAAGCATCATCATTATCACTCAGTACCATGGCTGTTTATAACACTAGTACATGAAAGCTAAGATTCTTAGATAACAAGCAAATTTTACGAGCTGTGGGTAATATTACAGACCTGCTATAGATCAGATAAAAGCCACATTAAATGTGGGACTAAAGGCTAGCCTTGGTGGTGGTGTCACCAGAGCCATGAAGCACTGAGACATCCTGTCCTCAGTGTGTGGTCCCTTTGGGGTTGAGTAAGAAAGGTGCAGGTAGAGTAATGGTGTAAGTGCAATACAGTGCTTTGGTGGTTTCAGTGTTGCCAGTCCATAGGGTTGGCAACTCACCCTTTAATGGCATCTCTCGTCTCCTGTTCCCTGGTAACCCAGAAGCCAATATTGTGTCTGTGAAAGCATCTTTCCAGGGCTCTATTCACCAAATGGCAAATACTTTGACAACTTCCACTGGTTCTCTGGTCCTCTTGTCTTTGCTGGAAGTTTCAGATGTCATCTGGTATGCTCCATCCATATTATTTTTAGGGTACAAATATTTTTAAATAAAAAGGAACACATACAACATTTTTTACTCTTGATCTGAAAGTATTTTTCCGCCCTATTAGAAAATGCAGTGAGCTGAATTTTCTGCAAATGTTGATGTTTGTTATTATAATTAGTCCGGCTAATTTCTACATGATCAGCCCAAGTTTTCTAATATTTTTTGCTACTTATGACATGAACTTTGGAACCACATCAGGAAGCCAAAAAGTGAACATTCTATGAATCAAAAATGCAGAACAGGTTGAACAGTTCCTGGAAGAACTTAACTGGTCAAAAAAATCTCTCTTGGCAATTTTTTTGCAGGGAGGCCAGAATGTGGGTGTACCAGGAAGTATTTTGCACATATTTTTTATTTAGCTGAGTTGTGCTGTGCCATCTTTGTCTTTTTCTCAGGACTGGCCAAATTTGGCAGTTTTCTGTACTGTACTTTAATTCAAGGTCAGAGCAAACCACAACAGTCAATAAACGCTCTTTTCTTTTCAGAGATATTTGTAAAGAACACTTACTTTGGGAACATGTCATACTGCAATGGAGAAAGACATTTTCAGGACTGGGGTTGCATTTCTGGCTATGGTTTACCAGCGGGGGAAAAGCCCTGCACTGCTGCTGGCTGTTGGCAGACAACGCCAACCTCAAAACCGCAACTGTGAAACTGCAGCGCAGTGAGAGGTGACACACGGTCTCTGCTGTGTCTCACATCAGTGAGCAGTTCTGTGCAAACGTTTGTAAAGAAGCCTGGGAAAGACCGAAGTAACCAAGCACTACGGTATTTTTTTTTTTTAAATCCGCACCAAAATAAAATGGGAAGGGATGACAAAGAGGCCATTTTCTCCTCTCTTCTTCTATAAGTATTGGTATTTTTCAAAAGGTTTCCTGATGTTCTACTGGAAACAGGCCTGAAATATGAAACTGCCCATCTGAAAGCCTGAGCTCATTCCAGTGTTTGCTTTGTAGATCAAGGAAGCAAAACCAACACAAGCAACTTCTTCACTGATGTACAGTGTGTACTGCTTATCCACACAAGCTGCTGTCACCTTAAGAGAATGAAGTGCTGTGGCCTTCACTCAGAGATCTCAGCAACAGAAATGTAAATAGCATTGAGTACAAAACACAGCAACCTGTGCACTTAACATCATTCTTATTAGAACCCGTGCTATCTGACTTTCAGCTTTGAAAGAAAACTGTCTACTTTCCTGATAGTTACCTACGATTCAGCCAAACATGGGTCAAGGTAAAGTTAGAGAAAAATCAAATAAAGCCTGCAGAGGTGAAACCTGTATGTCTGAGCTGCTCATTCCAAATATTAATTGAATTTTTTTTATCACTGTAGAAAGAAATCAATGGTAGAATTGAATTAATTCCTCACAAATGGAGCCCACTGATACTCTCTTGCTTTTTTTGCATGTATCTTTCTCTCCTCCCAAATACTCCAGAAATTTTTTGACAGGTTCCAAATCCAGAAGGCTTTAGTGGCAGTTGTTAGTGCTGGGTTGCTTAATGATGGACTTAGAAAAAGAAAAAAACTATTTTAAAACATGCAACACAGCTCAAACCAAAGTTATAGGCCTGTTGCAGAAATTACTGGGTGAGGTTCTTTGGGCTAAGTCAAAATGAAGGCCTAACTAAACCGTCATTTTTGGCTTTGTATCTATGCAACTGGTTTGCTAAATTAAGATCACTGGATCTCATCTCAAAATGTTGATTAAATCCCTGTTAAGGTTCTAGAAATGTTCATTAGCTGTTTCATTGATTTAAATGTTTTACTGGGATTTCTCAAGTTCAGTCCCCGCAGGGTAGGGCAGGAAGCAAGAGGTCTGAGGTGGACACCTTTCTGCTGCAGCTGTAATATGAGAAAGGCTGACCCGAGTCACACCAAAGGTCCAGGTAACCTGGTGCCCTGCAGTTGCCTACAGTAGAAATATGAGGACAAAGTAGTTACAGCTTAATTTTACCTCCTATTTACTAGTTCAGTCTCTGACTATCTGAGGACAGAATTGGAGGCTCTGTCCATTTCTCTGCAAAGCAGCCTGTTTTTCTGTTAATTTGTCTAAGAACTTCTTGCAGCCGTAAGTATTTTTGGCATCTAAAAGATCTCATGATGATGAATTATCCGAATTAAGCAGATGTTGTTTAAATAGTACTTCCTTTTGCTTGTTTTACACTTCCATCTGAAAAAATATTCTTAGAGTCATCGTTGTTCTCATAAGACATGAGTAATTGTTCCCTGTTCACCTTTCCCATGTCAAACTTGATTTTTGATACCTGTATTACATCTCCCATTTCTCATCTATTTTCTAAGTAGTTCCAGAGTGCTTGATCCATCTTAGAAGGCATTCCATCTTTCTGATCAATCTAGTCACTCTTTTTCATGTTTTTCCAATGCTTAAGATGCTACCACATATCAAGATGCTACAAGCAGAATTTTGTCTTGTATTAAAGGAAAGAACATTATTCCTTAAGATTAATACAGTAGCATTTTATTTTATTGCTGCTTTTTCATTCTCTTCTGTCCTTATCAGTCCTAACTGCCTCTCTGAGCATTGAGATAATGATTTCAGAAAAGTATCCATAGTGACTTCATGATATCTTTGCTGACTGACATGAACTAATTAGGGCTTATTATGTTGCACAAGTAGAGATTTTTTTGTTTTCCTTTCATTGACATCTGTGATCATTGCATTTTAGCTGCTATTTTATCACCTACTCCATCTTTATCCTTATGTTTTTTCTTTTGGCTACTTTGTGTCAGCAGTTTTGGTTTTCCTGAAAATTGTGAATCTTTAGAGAACACTGTCCAATCCTGTTTCACTTACCACTTGTGAATAGGTTGTAAAGCTCAGGTGCGTTTGGAATCTCACTGGTTACTCCCTTCTTTGTGATCATTTACCCATCCATCTTCCCTTTGCAGCAGTTACCAATCACAGAGAGCTCCCCTCCTGTAAAACTGTTTGGGGAAATCTGTATACATGATTGCTTCATCCAGGCTGCATGTTAAATGTTCTTCACATCATGTCTGCAGTTTCTTTAGCAGTCTGGGAAGATGTCCCAAACATGCTCTGTGTCTCCCTGAGTCCCATACATTTGGATTTCCTTTCTGTGGAAATTAGATTGAGAGTGAAAGCAAGGTGGGAAGAGGAGAGGAGGAAGAAGATAGCAGAAGATGGTGCAAACTTGGTCGTCTTCCGACAGGGAGTTGGTTATGGCTGAGGACTCCAGTGTCCCAGTGTTTGTACAAAGTCTACATAAGCCAGCTCCTCTTTATCAATGTTTGCTGACTTTGCTGACATTTTTAAAGCACTATCAGGTTTGCAGTTTCCACTTCTCATTATGTGGTGATGAGCCATGCGTTAGACTGACTGGTTTGTCATTTCTGTTTTCTCTGAAGTCTTGTCTAAAAACTTCTATTCCTCCAGAACTGAGTTCACTCCAAACCATAAATTACAAAGCACAGTTAATAGTTTGGCGATTCCAGATCCAAGTTCCTTTTGAACCCTGGGGTGAAAAACACATTGTCCTGGCAGTCAGGTACTGTACAGTTCACTGACTGGCTCCAAAACCACAGGTACTCAGTTTTGCAAACGTTTTTTTCTGACCGTGCCCCTAAAAAGGTTTTGTTGTGGCAATCACCTCAAAATCTGCCACAAAGAACAGTGATGAAAAAAACGTACTTAGTTTTCTCCTGTTTCATCTGAATGGTTCTGTTACATCTCTGTTGCCTGCTACTTCATCACATTCTCTGGCAGAACTGTTCTTGATGTGTTTGGAAAAAATTTTATGCTTCAAAATAGTTTTTTGACCTGGTTTATTATGGGTTTTTTTCCAGAGTTTATGCTACTTGCCAGAGTTTATGCTACTCCTTTTGGACAGAAGCAGAAAATAACAGTATTCCACAAGTGAATGCACAAGTGGACTTCACAAAAAGGCTCAGCTATTTGCAGTGGCTATCTAGAAGTTCAACCTTGTGGTACTTTGATGTGCATTAAAGGCAAAGGAGTTTGTCAAAGGCTGGCTGGAGAAAAAAGGACTTAATGAAATATGGTCCAGAAACTTTAAGTACTGATGTTTCCATTCTCTTTCAGTCTCAGTGTATTTCTGAGCATTATCTGTTAAATATATTTATAAAAGAAATACAGCCAGCCTCCAGACTGGATGATAGCTGCAACAAGCTTATTACCACAAATTACTGTTTCGCAGTATTGTAACAATTAGTACTGTGGAGCCCTATGGCACCAGGTATTGCATAAACTTAAGAGAAATTGAGTCCCTGTCCCAGGCAGTGAAGTTATTCTGTCCCCCTAGCTTAGGACACTGCCAAACACCCACATTCAGTATTTATGTCCATACTATGGACTATGGAGGTATTAACAGTGGTCCCAAAGCCATGTTCCAGCACAAACTTCTCTGCCATTTATGCTGAGCAGTGGCACTTCCCACATGGGATTTGGCCAACTTTAGGGTTGTTCCCTGAGTAACATGTGTATGTTCTAAGGGCTTTGCTGAATTAGGACCCTACTTTATAGAAAATGTATCTGCTTATAAACATACATTATGCTTGATCAAGCTTAGCGTTAAGATTAAGTGCCTTGTCTCCTCTTTTCACAGCTAAACTCCACCTGTAGCGAGAGTCATTTATCTTGAATTGCTTTAATGCAGTGTTTAAGTGCGTCTTCTTGGCCACAAAGCAGTTTGCATGTATTTCAGTGAGAGGCTTAAAATCCCATTCACATTTTTAATATACATTTTTCTCACATAAATTATCACAGCTTGGTTGGCAGGTCTTGCATGAGTAATAAGGTTGTTGGCACAAACACATACCACAGATCTGTTAGGTAAAGGAGAAGCTTTTGTATGCTTCTATATTTACACAAGATGTTTAACTTGTACAAAATGGTTTAAGATCTTGGTGTTTAACTAGCAGGACACAACGAGTCATGAGACAACATATCCTCCCCAAAATGCATCAACAGAGTACAGATAAATCCCCATGCACTGGTTTGAAAATTAAACTCTTGCTATGCAAAATATCTTCACAAAACGCAGCTTTCATTGCTTATGTGCACAGGCAGACAACAGCCAAATATTTGCTGTTATATGAAAGAGCCATGCTTCTGAAAAAGAACTGAGCTGAATGCACTTTTTACATGAGAAAGGAATGTGCACTTTCCAGAAAATAATGACAAAGTGATATTTCAGTTTGCTTTCTCTCTTTCATTCATAATTTTGGGAAGTGATTGGTCAGGGTACATAACATGGATCTCAGAATTCTGCAAAGTAAGTTTTTTGCTGAACTCTGCATTGTAAGGTCTGAGCAATGTTTGCACTCAAACATCCTGCAGTGCAATTTTGCTCCATTGGTCTTGTAAGAGCATGAGCTGGAGAACTTTGTCTCAATATGTGTTTAGCACTCTTGCAAAGTAGGCCTGACCTGAAGTACTCTGCAAATGGTGGGAATCTTGATTTAGGGCTTTGAATCAAGTCTTCTGTAAACAACACAATGCAGAAAAGACAATGTATTGCAAGGAAATAACTTTGGAATGTATATATAGTATTTGTATGTGTCACCAATTTTGTGTTAGATCAGCAAAACAAATCCCTTTGTAACAGTGCAAGGTTACATTTGCCAAAACAATGTTGTGTAGTTCTACGGTCACCACATTGAGTGGTTTGGGTTGCTCCTCTATCACTCTGCTGAAAGTAATGTATTAATTATTGTTCTTCTCAAATTGAGCATAATGTATGTTTAACACAAACCATGCACAAGAAAATGATATGAAAATGTGAGAGGCAGAATTGGAAGCTTAAGTGCAAATGGATTAAAATGTATGTATGTGATTTGTGACTAAATTTGACATGATCTGAATTATGAGGAAACCAAGACAGCTCTGCAGCTAAGGATGCCTTTAATGCACAGAAGAACATATGCCCTGCTCGAGAGGCTGGCAGCAGCTCACAAATGCAGAAGATGCAGTTGCTGGATGTCTCTACATGGACCACAATAAGTTTGTCACTATAACTATAGAGATGTTCAAGAAGAGCTGGAGAAACATGAATGCAATAAGGAATGGCATTACTGATGCTGTATTATTTTGGAGCTTTATGAAATCATCAGTCTAGGAATTATTCAATCCAGGGGAAGCATTCACATTTCAAGCTTTGTCATGTTATAGATTTTGTTAATAAAATGTAAATCTCAGCAATTTGTAACTGTTTTCTACTCATTATCATTAAGAAGTCTATTATATAAAAGTGCTCCAGAGATTGTGATCTGAAATTTCTGCTTGACTGCCTTACCCAAATTCAGTCTTCTCACCCCTGATTCAACTTGTTCCTGAGAGAAGTCATGTGGAGTATCCTAATACTCACTCAGGAAATGGGAGAGGTTACAGGTCCTTGGATTATTAAGCCTATTAACATGGAGGGAGTACGATTGCTTTATTAAAAGTAATTGGGGGAAAACACTGCTAAGAGGGAAAGACTATTTAAGCAAAAGAACAAAACAGGTACAAGAACAATTTAGGCTGGAAATGTACATAAGGTTTGCAAACATCAAACGAATGAGATTTTAGAAAGCTTCCTAATTCAAAGAGAAAATGCAAACTCCTTCAGTACTACTCCACATCTTCCTACAGTTAGAAATTTAATTGTGAAATCCAAGAACTCATTCCCAAACACTGGACTCAGCAATCTTAAGGGTCTTTCCCAGACTAAATGATTCTATATATTCTATGTGTCTGTTACTAGGTAAAGAGCTTGTTGTGAGAGGTTGTATTCTAATAAGTGGACATTAAAGACATTTTTAACCAAACCCTTTCATACACAGTGTAAGTACATCAAAGGACCGAGTTGTGTTAAACCACGTCTTCGAACGCAAACCTTCCCAAGGGCCACATATGAAAATCTTTATGTGGCCAAGAGGCACAATACACCTCATACTCTGGAAAGCTCCGCAAGGACCTGCAGGCAGTAATGACCCACTGGGACACTTGCAGGGTGAGGCTGGGCGGCCATGTGACCAAGACGGAGGGTTACGACATTAAGACACCCCCACTGCTCCTCTGTGGCTCATTTTCTCCCTCCGGAGGGCCCGGGTCAGAAGATGAGCCTGCGGCTCCACGGGCACAGCGTCCCTCAGCAGGACCCCGGCCCACAGGCGAGGGAGCGCGGCGGAAACCGCGCAGAGCCAGCGACCGCCGCCGCGGGCCCCCCGCCTCAGCACAGCGTGAGTGACGGCCCAGCTGGCCAATGCGCGCTCACCGCCGCCTCCGGCCGTGGCACACCCAGCCAATCAGGCCGCCAGGTGCACTCTCGGTCCTGCCCCTCCCTTTTACGGACACAGGATGGGACCAATAGAAAGGCGAGCACAGCGCCCGCCCCCCCTCCGGCTCTCGCGAGCTGTCGGGGCCGCCTCCTGCGCGCCGCCGGGTGACTGCGCAGCTGCCATGTTGGTTGCTATGCTGCCCGCGTGAGGCGGGCGGGAGGGCGGCGATGAGGGGAGGAGGCTGCCGGTCCTCCCCCCTCCTCCCCCACGGGCGCTCGCTCGCTCGCCGGCAGGGAAGGCGCCTCCGCAGCGCCTCGCCGCTCCAGCTCCCCCCGGTGCCTTTTGCCTCCCGGCCGGGGCTGCGTGCGAGGCAGTGCCGCGCCCCGTGAGGGACAGCCCCGGCCCTCGCGGCCCCTCCGGCCGGCCGCTGTGAGGAGAGGGGGGAAGGAGAGGCCGGAGGGTGGGGGTGTCCTCCGCCTTCCCCCCGGGGCTCCTCCGTCCCTTTCTCCCCCAGCCCTCTTCCCCCTCCTCCCCCCGCTCCCTCGGCCCAGCCGCCGCAGTACGATGCGGCGCTCGCCGCTGCGGCGGGGCGCGGGGCGGCTGCTGTCGCTGCTCCCGAGGCTGCGGCTCGGGCGGGCGCTGCGGGAGGACTGAGAGGGGGGCGGCGAGCGGCGCCTCCGCTCCCGGGCTCGATCCCGATCCCGCGGGGCGGGTGCGGGCGTTGCGCGCGCCCGAGCGTCTGCGGCGCGCGCGCCCGAGCGCGCGCCCGCGGAGGCGGGTTGGGGGTCGCGCGGGGCGGCAGCGGCGCGAGCGCGCAGCCCCCGCGCCTCTTCCCTCCGCGCTCCCCGCTCCATCTGGAACCAGGACGTGGATGTTACATGAAGGTAAAGGCGGCCGCCGGCGCGCTCGGGGCTCCGGGCTGGGGGGACGAGGGGTGCTGCGAGCCGCGGCTCTGTGCTGTGACCCCCCCGCGCCGCTCCCCCTCCCGCAACTTCGCGCTCAGGTCGCCGCGGGCGGAGAGCGGCTGTGCCCGGAGCCCTTTTGGGGAGGGGGAAGCGCGTGTGTGCGCTCTCCCTCCGGTTCCCCCCTCCGAATAAGCCGGGAGAGCCGGCTCCCCACGGGCGAAGGGGGTGTGGGGGCTGTGTGGAGCTGGGGGGGGGCGCGTAAACAGCCTCGAGGGGAGCGAGCTGCGGGGACAGGTCGGGGTCTCTGAAATGCGGTGAACTCTGCCGAACGCCTCAAACGGGTTTTTATTTTAGCGCGTTTAATATAAAACTTTGCGATCCTGTGCTTTCTAGGCACATGTGCGCGTTGCCCTGGTTATGGGCAGGGAAAATAGGTTTGAGTGCTGTCGTTGCATTCCTCTAGTACATTTTTAGTGTCTCCCTCGAGCAGAAGGCTTGTATAATCGCTGTGTCTATATGCGACAGGCTTTCCGTGTACCTGGTGATGGGTTAACTCGTGCATGCTGTTGCAGCACCGGCTGGAAGAGGAATAACGTCTTTTTCCTTTCAAAAATCTCCAAGAGCTAGTAGTTAAAACTAGATAGCTGCCAGTGTACGTGAAATGCTCCCACCTCTGGTCTGTTACGCGTCGTTCAGATGCAAAATACAGGTGAATGAACTTTATGCTGCTATTTACACCTATCCAGGACTTCAGTGTGGCGAAGCTGTTAAAATTTTTTGAACTATGAAACAGAAAATACTTGTGTGTTACAGAAGTGCTAATGGATCTCAGCTGAAGAATAATTGTTAGACTGCAGTGTGCACGTACATTTGCTCACCCACGGGGCATTTCTCTTGCCCTGAGCTAGACTCAGAGTTCAGTCGTAAGGGGGTTTTGTGAGTGCACGTTTGCCTGCTTGTTTTGGCAAATAAGTGCTCTGTAATGTTGGGAGCCACCGACGTGTTCACACGCATGCAGACATTGTGTGCTCGTCACATTGTGAATGTGCGTTGCAGGAGTACAGAAATGAGTTACATTAGAATTGGTAAACCCATTTTTTATTAGATATGTATATTGTAGGAAAGTTTTCCAGTTCATTGCTTGAACATAATATATTCAGTATTGTAATCTTATGGATGCCATTTTCTTGACAATGGATTTCTTGCTTCACTGACCTAAAAAGTTGTTTTTACATATTGGCATGACTCTGGCTTGCACCATGTTGATAAAATGTGATTCTGGGTAATAAGCTTACAAATGGGTACATGTGTGTCAATATGTTTCCCAGGCAAGTTTATAAACTCAGAAATGTACTATTAGTCTGATTTTTTTGCTGTAATTTTGTTGTCATTACAGTTTCTTTGTATTTTGTATATATTTGTATATATGATGTGAGTGTTTTTAATTAGTTTAGTAGTTTTTTAGAGTCAGATTAAATATTGAAATACAAATGCATATTCCTCACTAGCAGAAATGTATTAAATAATTTCCCCTTTCAGTATGTTTTCCTTATGCTTGCAGTTAAATTTGTTTGGAATCAGATTTACCTATTTAGAGTGTACTTCGATGGTTACTTCTTGTCCAGCAAAATTGTCCGTGAAATGTGTTGTTTGTTGCCATGCTTTACAATTCTCATGTCCTGTTAACGTCTAATTTAGGTTGTACATAGCAGTATTGATGGAACACCCTTGCTAAAAATACTTTCAGGGTTGGGTACACTTACGCTATAGCAGCAGGAAAGTTCAGCCAATACTGTTTTTCTGTGACTAGAATTAATTTATTATTAGCAGCTATATTTGTAAGGCATGAATAAAAACCAAAATCCTGTAATCTTAGAAGTAATGCTAATGGCTCCGTGGAGAGGATGAGCTCTCTGTTAATGAGCAGAGTTCACATAGTACTATTTACATGTCACTGCCATTAACATATTTGAAATATATGGTAAGTTAATACTCAGGGTACATCATTTTGGCTCAGATCCTGCAGTGACCCCTGTTTGGGCAGAGGGATCCCCTACACAAAAGTTGCTGCAGGAACTTGAGCTCAAACATTGGTTGTGAGTCAGTAGACATCAGGCCTGTGTTTGTCGTGGGCATTTGCTGTATGTGACTGTTTGCTTGTGTTTGTGTGATGTCATAGGGGCTTCTGGGCATGCAGAGCTCCAGGCTGGCAGCCTAATACAATAGTGTGTGACATGATTACTCGGGGATAAAGGGACTTTTAAAAGATTTCTTTCATATTGTAGCAGCACTGCTGAAAGGTCGTGAACAGCATCTGGGGGGTTCCATTTCACTGGCTCATTATTCATGGTTGTTACTTTATGAGGAGTTTGTTGAGTGTACATGGGAGTTTTGTGCATTGGTTTATGTGCACATATGCACGTGTTCTGGAGAATTGAGTGGAAGTTACACTGGAGGGGAAGATAACCAGGATGGGTCAGCCATAAGCTCACTTGTATGTGGGAAACAGAATAGCTTGCTCCAGGCAGTTTAGATTTTGGATGTAGTCAGTGGGTTGGGTAAATGTCTTCTGAAAATTATAGTGGATTGAATATTCTGTTTTAACTTTTCAACTGGTCAAAACTTTAATTAAAACAAACGGTAGGCATGTGCATGTTTTTTTTTGTTGTTGGAGTCAATGTTAAGGCTATTTTCCTTAAACTGATAAATAGTACATTTCTGTGGTTTGTCTTCTTACTACCAATAGTTTGATCCTCTGATTCATCATGATTGTGCCTTGCTCCCTCCCTCCCCCAGTTGAGGTTTAAATTTGGTGCAAGATCATATGAATCCCATGCCTTCACATCCTGTTTCTGTGTCACCTCACTTCCATTCTCACCAATTATAAAGTGGTCAAACAAGAGAATCTTTCAGCAGATGGTTGACTGTGCTTTTTTTTTTTTTTTAATACCACACTTTCACTCTGGTGTTGTCACTTTTCATAAAATGGCCAGACAAAATTCTCATGGGTTTTAATGTGCTCCAACCTAAATAACTGTAAAAATGGTTTGTGTGTGTATATAATATGGAATTGTTCGTGGGGGAATGAAGGAACTGTGAAGGTGGAAGAGAAAAGGGAGGGGAGAATGGCCTGAGCAGGAGACAAAACCCAAGGAGCTCAGCAGTGAGCTGGTAATACAACAGCAGGTCTTTGCTGTCTGGACCAGCTGTTCATATATGCTTGTTTGGGAACAGAGGCTGTTTTTCCTTCAGGACTTGTAATCCACTGAAGTAGCACAAAAACAATTTTCTGTAGGCTTTTGAAAATGTTTAATTTCTAAAATTTTGGTGTTTCTTACAAGTTTTTTTTTTTATATATATATAATTATTGTAGTATTATATATGCAGGTACATAATCAAAATCTCCATCCTTATTTTGGAGAATTTCAGAATTATTAGAAAACTACTTTGTCACTTACCAAATAATTTACTTCAAGTTTGTAGCAGTTAAAGGATTCACAGAAGTTTTATTGATGTGCTGTCTTACCAGAATTCGATGTCCAGATGTGTAGGTTAAAAGAATGTGGTTAACAGCACACTAAAGTCTGTGCTGGTTGTATGCACAGTGTCCCAGTACATGTCATACAATATTACAGCTTATGGTCACAGAGGTTCTCAGGTAGATCAGACAAATATAACTTGATGAATTTCTCTGTGAAATGTGAGAATTGAACCAGCTCCTCCTTTCTCTGTTTATGCACGCTCAAAAAAAGGCTTGGTAGGGTGATGCAACTGGAACTCTCTTGGCACACTACTTTGTCTCACACTGCAATTACTTGGACAAGTTTACAGTGACTGTTGGATGATAAATGCAATTCCATTTGTGTGGTTTGTGAGTCGCTGCCATCTCTACAGTTACATGAGGAAGGGGGAAATGGCTAATATCCATTTAAAAATAAACAGTGTTTTAATTATGAGTACTTAAGATCTGTAATGAAGAATGCTCTGGGAAATATTTTCACTGATTGGCTTGTGAAGTGAGCTCTTCATTGCCACTTCACAGCTTTCTGTCTGACCCTAAAATTAAAGAGGAAGAAATGGACAATCCACTTCCTATGATATGTGCATTCTTACATTGCCTTTCTGGGTGTTTCTTATCTTTTTCAGGGTAACTAAATTAGAGAGTAATAACTGAATTATTCTGCATGACCAAAAGCCCAGATCTTCAAATGACAGTCGAACATAGTGCTGCTAGAGATTAACATTTTCATACTTGGATTTTTTTTTTTAATTAGAATGCTGTAGATTAGATTTAAGGAGGATGTGTTCAGTTCTCTTATGAACCTGAGTTTTAGACTTTAAAATTAAAAATCACTAAACATCTGCTACTCAAAATGTTCTAACTGGTACTTTCTCTTGGGATGATGTTCTAGTCAGAAGGTGTTAAGTTCTATGTGATTTTGCTATTTTGCTTGATAGTTTTAATAAGCTAATTGTAAAAAAATTAAATGTAAGCTCTTTTCTGGTGTTTGCTAGAAGTAACAATTTTAATTGATTTGGTTTTGTGCTGTTAACTGTGCTTGGGTTAAGCAAGTGACCTTCATTTTGTCTCCAAAACGATATTAACTTTTAGACAGTTGAATGTACTTTAGCTTTTCCTGCGTCCTTTGGCCAGTCTTCTGTATTTGTGTACCAACATCTCTCTGACCTACAAACCACCACCCCCAAAAACCCAACCAACCAACCCTTCAAACAATGTTTTGTGTCTGCTGCAAAAGACAGAAATGAGAAACGAATTGTATCAGTCCTGCTCTGAAACTTACACGTCAATCATTGAGTGCAATGAAAATTACATAAGTGATGTTTTCTTAGGTGAGAAAATGATTCTTAATTGAGTAGTTTGCTATTTTTTTTTAATGGCATTGGTAAGGTTTGAAACCAAAAATTGAAACTATATCTGCAGCAGATCACTGTCCATGTAAACCAGAACAGCAGCTGGTAAAAGAGCCTGCTGTGGCTCCTTTGTCTCAGAGATGTGCTGGCATACTTTGTCTTGGAGGAGGTTAACAAGCGAGATTCCTGTGTTTTCTGGTCACAGTGGAAGGTGGTATTTGCAAAAGAGTCAAGCAAGTGGATTTGATAACACTGCAAAGCTGTGTTTTTAAAAGGAGAGATTCAGGTGTGACATACCAAAATTTAGGAGGAAGATCACACAATAAAACTGGGTTTATTTTGTTTCCATTAACCTTGTCAGTGAATTCAGAAATGTTTTTGGGGAAAAAACCTGCAGTCTTCCCATGAAAAATTGGCTTTGGAGAGAGTTAAAATTAGCATATGTCACTTTGCATTTGTCTGTCTTGATACATGCAACAAGCTTTTCGTGTCATCTGAAAAAGTGAGACATATTTTTGTCTTTTGATGTGTAAATAGGGTTAAAGATGACCAGTGCTGATGTCCAGTGATGTGTTGCATTGTAACTTGTTTTTTCCCATACGAATTGTATGTGCACTGCATATGCCGGCTTTGCATTGTCTCTAAACTGCATGTAGTCTCAGTACTGCTCTTAAAATGTTTTCCTGTGTTTATAGAGTGCCCCTATTTAGAAGAGCTCTACTTTTGGAGAAGGAATGTGTATCAATTAGTTTGACTTAAAAATAAAATTTTATGGAACGTGGCATTTGAGTTTTTTAAGTCTGTGGCCTGTAACCTCCAAACTGTGAGCTGCTATTAAGACTTCCCTTGGAAGAGGCTCTTGCCTTTTTTTTTGGGGAGGCAGGATTCAGTTAGGGTTGATGCCACAGTCTGTTTTTAGTACTTGAGTGCAAATGAGGCTATGGATGAGTCTTGGGAATCCTAATCTACAAGTAATTCCCCATTTACTATGTTTTAGGCTTGTGTGTTGACTCTGTGAGAAGATAGGGTGTCCTGTTAGCTCGTCCAAGTGCACCTGCTTTCTGTGGAGCAGATCTCTTTAATATTTGGAAGGATGTAATGTGAAAAAAAGGTTTTGAAAGACTGGAATGTGTCTGCCTCTAAAACTGAAGAGGTATATAATTTTTGTCTAAATCGGGATAGAAAAGAGGGGAAAGAGGAAAAGGAAAGCTGCCCTGCAATGATTTTTAAATGTGTAGGGTTTTGGTAAACATAGTGAAAAAGGGAAGGTAATGGTTTTTTTTTGATGTCAGCAAATCTTATGACCTGTTGGGAGGTTTGTGCTGAAATAACTGTGGTACACACAACCACAGGTGGGAGAAACAGAAATGCAGAAGAGGTATTACAATGGAACAAGCAGACCAGATGGTTGTATTATGGGGTCTTACCTCAAAATGATTTGAATTTTTTTTTGGCTTACTTGTTTCCTGTGAGCTTAAATTAGACTGCTGATTTAGATCCTTCAGTACTAAGGGGTGTTACAGTTGCTTCTAGTTATGGTTCTGTTGTCTCTTCTCGAGTTTGCTGTACATGCAAAGGAGGGACAGACCATTAATGGTGGCAAAAGTTTGTTACCTTTCTTAACCCTTCACTAATTAATATTTTGCTTCTTCTTTTGTTGTATGCTATATTAACATCTACCATGTAAGTCAAATTTGTAAACTACTCAGGCTGGAAGTGGCTTGAATTTTTTAAACCTTCAGATATTCAAATTTGGACTACAGAAATAATTTTGGAGTTTGTTGTTGGGAAAATTTTATTTTTGCTTTGCTGTTCTGGGTGGTGTGATGTGGTTACAATTTTTTGGCATCTTCACTTAATAGGTTTGCTATTACTTAAGAGACTTAAGGTATTGGTGATACTGTCTCTTATCTCACAGTATAGATTTGAGTATTTTGTTCTACAGTTCCTAGATCTGCTTGGGGAAGTGACTGTGTGTGCTCCTGGGGAGGGATGCAATATGGTGGATGCTGCCTGGGTTCTTTTGGTAAAGCTGGTTTTGACTTTCCACAGTCCCCGTGCTTGCAGAAACTCTGGATTATTTTCAAGCTTTGCAATAGTTAAGTAAATTCTATAGAATTGAATAACAGACATAATAAAGATATTAATTAAAATATCGCTGCTTTCAAAAACATGCCACTTGAAAGATTGAGAGACATACAGTAAGAAAATGATGTGTGAGTAACCACTAAGGATGTATATATACAGTTACATTTAGAACAGAATTCCTCAGTAGAGGACTAGAAAATAGATTGAAAATGAACATCTGACAAAAAGTCCTCCAAGAGGAAATTCCTGCAGGAGAACTTCATTCTTGAGATTAATTAAATGAAAGATTAGAAATTCTCTAGATAGCTGTAAGCTATTTAATAAAACTGAAGTAAGCAATTAAAAGACTCGGTTGTAGTTACTAGCAGAAGCATTGCCTCCTTTTAATGATCCTGGTGCTGTCCCCTCCCCAGTTACATATGTTCTCCCTCCTTTTACAGGAAAGCTATATGTGAGCTCATTAATGCTAGATGCTTTCTGCAGGATTTTCATAAAAAGCATTCTTCTCTGCATAAGAGTGATATAGATAATAACTTCTTTGGCATTGGAAGCACATACACAGTCCTGAGAAAACAGAAATAAAAGTGCTTTGTAGAAATTATACTAATGAAATGTATGTGAGAGAGTAGCTTGAAAGAGAAACCTGATTAACATCTGAAACTTCAGCTCATGTTCAGCCACCTTTGAATAGAACTTATGTTGCCAGTAAAGCTACTTTGTCAAACCCCTGTTTTCTATTTCTGAGTTACATTGATGTAAGCATTTTCCAATCCACTTCTTTACAGTATTCTTTTTCCTATGTCTGCCAGACAAACAGATTCATTCCAACTGTTGTGGGAAATGATTGTAGTTACTGTGGTATCTGCAGAAGGCATTTCCCACTAAAGTCTTTCATATTAATTTGAATATATTTTGTGTTGTGGTGTGCCATGATAATTGTGTGTGCTGCAGCAGTTGTGTGCTACGCTGGGATGTGTTACATGACCAGAGATCCATCCCTCATCGCAGAGCAGCGCATGATAGCAGATCATGTTCTCGTGTTAGGGACAAAGATGTGTAGCTGCAGATTCAGAGGAGTTGCCATAGTTCAGCAGAATGCTGAACTCAGTTGCAATGAGTAATTAGGAAAAATAGAAAAAAAATTAATTTTTAGATGTATCGAGTAGTGCCATAATAATAATTTAAAATTGCTTCAAAATAAGATACTACTTAAGTTGTTGAAGAGCACTCTATGGTAAGATTTCTTCAGAAGTGTTCATCACTTCCCATGAGAAAACAAATGTGGTTTCAGTTAAAATAAAATTAGGCTGATACAGAAGTTCTGAAGATAAACTTATTAATGTTATTATTTTTCTGCTGTGAACAGAAAGCTGCATTCTAAAAATCTGCTTTTTAGACTTAAATGTCTCTTGGTAGTACTCAGAAAAACCCACAGTGAAACCTTTTCTTTGGCAATGTGTAAATATCCATATTTTCTTAGCATAATTAACATATATTGTACACTTCAGATATATCTGTATACATAGTAAATAAAATATCATCATATTGGGTGTATAGTGGACAAAAAGATGGAGTTGATAGTATTTTAAAATTCTGTAACACTAAAACTATGTTGTACTATAGATTGTTTGAAGAGTATTGCAAATTATTTAGAAATAATGGTTGAGAAGCAAAGTGTTTATGCTTCCTCTTCAAGAGTGATGGGGAAATACATTTTGTATATTGTTTTTGTATTAGACTTATTTTCTGTCAAACCATGTCATACATGCTTGCACTCCAAAAAATGTTGAAATGTTCTGTTGACTTTTTGAAACTTTTTTTGGCAACGCGACACTCTCCATTTATTTTGTCCCTTGCTTAACAGTTTTTGTGTGTGTTTTCAAAAGCACTTCCATTCACCATTCAAGGAATTCAATAGAATTCTAATAGGAACTGCACATAAATAACTACAGAAATCAATGCTTCAATTCAGCCAAGAGTTTTTTTGTGACTTCAAAAGCCACAAGAGCATTTATTATTAGAAACGTACAATTGACTTTTCTTGTATTATCATTTTGCATAGTGATTTGGTTTTTACCACCACAACAAGATGTTTGACAGTTTCATTTGAAAATGATGTATTTACATTCGGCATTCCAAAACAGTGTAATTTTTATCTTTTCTCTCAAGCTCTATTCATGTTAATTTGCATGTTGAGCTCTGTGCAAAGGTTGTCAGTCAATATTCACTAGTGGATTTTTCCTTAGAGGTCAACCAAATGTTAAGCATAGTCTCCTGTTCTAATGTTGTGATGAAAATATAAAAAAAGTCTTTAAAAGAATGGAGTTGCTTGGTTAATTTTTATCTGTTCAACTCATACAGTGTAAAGCATATCCTCTCCTCCAAAATGCTCAGTTTTCTGATGCTAACAACCACAGAGGTGACCAACCTGTGACAGTGCAGGGTTATGCTGGAAGTACTTCCAGCCTTTAATGTTCACATTACACCTCAGGCCATGTTGTCTGGAACAGTCCTTTTGATCCTGAAGTTTTTAAGCGGGTTCTAGAAAGTGAGATTGTCTCTGAGGAGGTGGTTTGGGCACACCAGAAGCTTTAGAGGATTGATGCTGGTTTGTTTTTTTTTTTTTTTTTGAAGCAGACCAAAGATGATGTGATGTGAAATACAGCACTCTGTGTTCAGTAATGCTTTACTGCCTAATAAATGAACCATTTGAGTGTTGCTGCTTTTGGGCAGCTCATGCATGCAGTTTCCCTCAGGTAAGGGTACAGTGTTACCACCTGGGGTGGGCAGCACATCTGGAAGGGAAGAGTTTTGTTCTGGTTGTCAGCAGGGTACTCAGATTAATGGATTTTTCTGTATTCTAGTTTTATTTTTCTCTGTTGCTGATAATTCAGAAAATCAAGTTAAGCTACCAGCAGGGCCTTTTAGATGACAGAAGCCTTTCCCCACCCTCCCAATCTCCTAATTCATGCTCACCAGAGTCTGGTTCTGTGTCAGGAGAAGGAGGTGTTAAGAGCTTCTTTGTGGAATTTCATCTTGAGAACCAACTGATGCTGAGACTTGCTGCCACCAGTCCAGTCACCTTGAGATGCAGACCCACAGTCTCTTCTCACCTGCCTTGCTGCATGAGCAGGTGCATGTTTTGACACTTGGGAAACATTTCAGCTTGGTGGAGACATAGGGAAGTACGGCCTGTCTCTAGTGGTTCCCTGTCCTAACACTTGGAGTGGAAAGACTCAGATGCAACTTACACTGTACCTTGAGAAGTGTTTTGGTGGTGATGAGGGGAAGGAGAGGCAAGGTAGAGTGTGGTGAGGAGCAAGACTGGTAACACAGACAATGTCATAACTGCAGGGCCATTAGTGTTCAGTGTTGTCATTTGGAGTTACATGCATTTAGGATTTGAGTGCTGTCATGGTGTCATCTTTAAAAAAATAGTGTAGAAAGTGAAGTTAGATCTTCTGTTGGTTCCCCAAAGTTCTTCTCCATTTCCTTTTCCACTTCTGTCTAATTCAGATTGCATTTGAGTCAGCTGCTTTCATCTTGACACTAATGTCATTCAAGGATCCACAAAGTTAGTATGTTAATGTCTGCATTTCAACTGACTGATAGGTACACCAAAACCTATCTTAATTTTGTCACTGCAATGTGAAGCTTCTTTTAATTTCCCAGACTGTTCAGCATTTATCATAACAAGATAATGGAACGTTGCTGGCACAATTTGTAAGCC
This sequence comes from Monarcha castaneiventris obscurior, assembly GCA_026261815.1. Lineage (NCBI taxonomy): Eukaryota > Metazoa > Chordata > Aves > Passeriformes > Monarchidae > Monarcha > Monarcha castaneiventris. Next base: position 10,237,357 of record JAMPIT010000467.1, read on the forward strand.
TAATGTTTGAAGTTTATTAAACATGGCTTTTTTTTCCCCTAACATGCATTCTTGCCCTTCCTCTGTTCTTGTAGGTGCTTTGAATGTAACAAATTTATAAGCTGGAAGAAATTACAATGGGCATCTAAAAATGGTTTAGTTAGGGAAACTTGGTTATGCTAAAGGGCAAAAAATAATTTTAGATTTGTCTAAAAGCAAGCATCCCTCTGTATTTTTGGGTTTATCTGTTTTCCGCTTCTTTATGAAATACAGTTTATGACAGTAAGCAAGTCAAACCCAATACCTCATATTTTATTTGAAACCATTGTGGATATTACTAATCCTCTTTTGCACTGCTGCTCTTACACAGCCAACCTCAAATATGTCAGAAACGTTTTGATACATTTTGCATCAAATGTTTGTAATTTGTTTTGAATGCAAGAAAGAGAAATAAGAAAAGGAAGAACCCCCCAGAAAATACCAAGAGGGGTAGGAGATGGGGGAGACTGGGAAGGAAGCAATCTATCCAGCTCATGCAAATAGGTGCCAGAAAACCTGAAACATGGATAAAATTAAATATAATTATAGAAATAAGCAAGAAATAAGTTATTGTTTGGTATAGCACATTGTGTTTCATAGCTCCACACTTTACTGAACGTGGTTTCAAAGTATATACCCTACTTGTAGACCAGGTAGTTAAAAATTTATCTCAGGGACAAAAAATATATCCTAAATTTGAACTAAATCCTTCCCTGACCACTTTACTGTGTTTTGTACTTGTCATTCCTTTTCCAGAAGTGCCTTCTTCTGCCAGGGCAGGGTCTGTGAGTGTGTTGGACTCCTCTATACCATTACAAAAAAACTGAGTCTAATATCTAATAGGTGTAACATTGAGTGTCTTAATAAACATTCCATCAGCTATATATGGATAAAAATTGTGTTCCAAAGTGCTTGAAAGATGTAATACATTCAATTTCTGCAGTATTGGATGAAGTAATCTGAATTATTTCTGGTTTATTATTCTGCTTTTTCACGTGCTTCATTTTGGTACTTCTTGGTATTGGAACAAGCTCTTGACTGTTCTTATTTAACCTGCATCTGGTTTAGGAAGCTTAAAACCGAATCCGTTTGAGGTTTTGCAATACTGAGAATCATGAGAGAGGACCTTCATCTGTCCCGTGGGCTGCGCGCCTGACTCAGTATCCTCATATGAGGAATTCCCTCTCTACAACAGCATGACATAGTTGGTTTATGTTTGTATCTTATGACCTACTAAAAATACTCTCTTTCCTTCCCACTTACCTTCTAAGATCCTTTTCAGCAGAATTGGTGTATAACCACCTTGTATGCAATTTCTGTATTTTTGCAGTGAATTATGCCTGCTTGATAGAGTATAGAAATTGTCCAAACTTATAAAGGAAATTTATGTTTTCAGAATATAGTTTTCTAACTTAATTTTTAAGAATAGAAGTTGTTCATATGTTCTGAAGACACTGATGATGCTTTTTGCTAAATTTAAGCATGTGTTATTGGGAATGAAGTAGATTGAATGTATATTTCCATAAGTGACTGGTTACAGTGTCCATGAGGGGTTGTGAAAACTACTGGGATCAACAGAGAAAGCATAAATTGGACCAGAAGCTGACCGAAGAGAACCCTGCAAACTGTTATGCTCTAAAAGCATATTATTAGTCATGCTCTTGAAAAATGAGTCTTGAAATTAATCCTATCTCATTTATGTCTCTTCTTATTAAAAGCTGTAGATAACACAGAGTTCAGAAAAATTTTTAGTATATCAGAGAACTGGATTACCCCATAAGGAAAATAAGATAAACTCAAGATTTGAGTTCTCAAAAAATCAATAAAATTTAATAATACAAAATCAAGTATTTCAGGCGTGAGAACTTCTCCTTGAATTTATGAGTCATGAATTGGCGAGTAGGAAAGGGATTTGGGAATACTGATAGTGATGTAAGTGATAGGTCCCAATGGAAAGCACAAGCAAGGATAACCCACCTAACACTTATCTGTGGGTCACTGTTAGAGCAAAGTGTATTGGAACAGTTTCTGCACCCACTCCTGCATTGGCTAATGATCTTTATTGCTGGCTTGGATAACAGAAGAGAATTGAGGATAGCAGCTCTGAAAGTCTCACCCACAGCACAAACTAGGGGTGATAGTGAATATATTGGGGGAAAAAGTTTCAGTGCAGAATTTTTAAATTTTTTGTTTTGTAAACTTGTCAGGGTAAAGTAGAGTCAAATTCATTAGTGTCTATAGAACATAGATTATGTTTTTAAAAATGTGTTTATAAAGCTATTTTCTAAGAAATACTTCAGTCTTCTAAGACAGGTTTTCTTGTGCAATTCTTTCCAGACTTTGCTTTTTGTATGAGAATACACCTGGAAAGAAAAAGCATTCTATGAGAGCTTTGAAAAGTCTTAATTTTAAAAAGGAGTTGCATAAATTGGATATCAACTGATAAGACACATTTACAGTTTTAGTGTCAATGTTAGAAACTCAGTTTTAACAGTAATCTATATTATATCTTGGTATACTGCTATCTTGATTTACTGACCTTATGACAACAAACTGAAATAATGGCCTCTTACTTGAAGAGGTTTGTGCTGAAACCAGCTGAGGTTGGTTTCTCTGGAAAAGAATGCTGCTACTGGTGCCCTATTAGGACAGACAAAAGGCTGATCAACAGGAACATCTGGATCTGACTGTCAAATGGACTCGTGTGGCAATACCACTAATTACAGCTCACTCTTAACATTTGTGTCCTTGTTCAGATTTACAGCATATTGCAGTAAGATTATCGGTCTGTTATGCTATATATATATATTTATATTTAAAATTCGGGGGGGAAATTGGGTGAAAACCATATGTTTCTGAGCAACTCATGTAATTTATTATTTATGAGGTGTAGATGATGTGCTTTAGAGGCTTTAATACATCTGCTCTGTGGATTGGTCTGTCTTAAGCATTTCTTTCAGTGCCTACAATGTGCCAAAGCGAGCTGATATATTGGGTTTGTATGGCTGGGTTTTGGTAGCAAGGGCAGCTTCTGTGAGAAGCTGCTGGGAGCTCCTTGCCTGTCCAGCAGAGCCAGTCCCTGGCAGCTCCCAGAGGGATGTGCCACCAGCCAAGGCTGGGCTGATCGGAGATCGTGGTAATGCCTCTGTGGTAACATTTAAGAAGAAAAAGTTATAGCACAGAAGTAGTTACAGCCAGAGAAGGGTGCTACACCATAATGATTTTGCATGTTAGCAGAACTTCAGTTTGCAGGAAATGTCTGTGTAGACAAATCATGGTTTATATGGGGGTGGTTTTTTGTTGTTTGTTTTTGATATGTAATAGATTTGATCTGAGTAAGCTCAGATAAGAGTAAACAAGCAGAAACTGAAATTCTGAAGGAAAGACAGTTCAGTATGACTTCTGGTTGAATTGTCTTCTGAAGTGAAATAAAGGCAGCTGTACAGTTGAATAAATGAGTGTTGTTTTGGATGTTGTTAGAGAAGGAAGGAAGAAAAGAGAGAGGAAGAAAAAGTTGTATTATATTTTTATTAACCTGGATTGAAGTCTGAACATCTGAAGCCATTTGCCTTGATCCTTTGGAGGCACTTTTGTTTTCTTTCTTGAGGAGAAAGATTTTGTGGAGTCATTTTATGCATCTTAAACATTTTAAGCATCAAAATACAGGGAAGCAGAAAGTATCAATGTGTATGGAACATAATAGATGAACGGGTAAGAAGTGAATACATATCATGGGGTAGTTAAAAAATTGTACATAACTTGGATTCCTAAGTACTTACAACTTCTCTTATGAAAAGTAAATTTAAAGTATTATTTCAGTGTCAGTCTCTGTTTTAGAAAGAAAACATTGGTTTCTTTATCAGTTAATTTGGTTTTGAAGAGTTTATTTGCCCTCTGAAAGTCATCTTTCCGTTTGTAACCTAAAGCTAACTAGGCTGTCTAATAGACAGGTACAGCTAAAAATGTATAGGGATCTTTCTTCTCCTTCCCCTATGCCCAATTAAACATTGGCTACTGTGTATAAATATTTTTCTTCTGTAGCAATTACTGTTCCAAGACCTACACGGATGCCTGGTAGTCATTTTCCAGAAGATGTTAGCTTAGCCATGCATAGTTAAGCCCACGTCCCCTCAGCTCTTCTCACTGCTGTATTGACTGCTATTGACTACAGCAGTAATACATCCCTTGAGCACTGCAAACCCTGTGAAGCAAGGTTGTCTATGGCTATGCAGATTCCAGAGTGCATTTTAAAGATATAATTATTCTAAATGTTATGCATACTTTGCCGTTTCAGGGGAATGTATACATTCACTGGCAACTTAAGAGTTGTATTCATATATCAGAAGCTTAAGAGCATGTGTATAGGTGGGGCTGCTCCCCACAGCTGTGGGGAGCCTGCAGCGTTCCTAGGGGGAGGTTGTTTCATCCAACTGCCTTTGCCTTTCCAAGTCCTGTGCCACCATCTCAGTACGTGTAATGATCTTCTGGCACCAGGGTGTGGTGGGGGTGTGTGCTCATTGCTGGTGTGGGTTGATAGGCTTTTGAGTGGCATGGTGCAGCAGAAGCGGTCACACAGGGGGTCAAGGTCTGGGATGCTACATTCAAATAAATGTTAGATCCAGTAATGACAGATGTTAGGAAAGGAAGGAGCAGATCCTGCTTTCCTGCTTCTTCAGCTGCTGCTGCTTTTCTGCTTTACCCACAACTGGGCATCAGTTACAGGTCTTTGGACTCCATCCCTGTACAGTTACATGACATATTCAGGTGGGATAAGATCTATCAAGCAGCTACATAATCAACTTGGCCTTGCCTACCCACCCTCTGCTGCCTGAGCTGAAAGCTTTAAGCCAGTTATGTTGGATGCACTGTCACGAAACTCTGCATAGCACAACCTCTGTATTTCCACACATCAGAATATTATTCTTTGTCTTCCATTGGCAAAAGTGGCAATGATTATTTCCAATATAAGTTTATCTATTTGGACGTGGACATCTGCAGGATAAGAAAAATAATTGTGAATTAGAAGTCTAGACTCCGTCAATATTCTGGCAAATAGTGAAACTGAGCACACAGTAAGAAACTTAAGTGAAAGTTCTGCTGCAGAGGCAGAGGCTGGTTGTAGGAAAATGTATTAGCACCAATTACAACAGTCTTTTTTTTTGGAAAGGTCTGCCAAAGTCATTGATGAAGATAAAATCCAATCTTTCCTGTGATTGTGTGCCAAAGATGATATGCTTAAGGGATAATAGAATTTATGCCAAGTTCTGTGAGATTCAAGGATTGCTTGTTAACTAGAGGATTTTTTTTCTTTGAGTTGCATAAATTAACCTTTTTTCTAACAATTTATCTTTTGTTTATGTGGTACTGTTCCTTGTTCATTTGTACTGTCATCATCATTCTCCCCCCACCCCTCATGCACTAGTCACTTTTCATGCCACAGGGAGAAAAATTTTGCATCAAAAAGGCTGGCACAGCACGTGCTGCAGATAAGAACGGGAGTGCTCACTTGGATCAGATAAAAGATCCGGAACTCAGTAATCCTGACAGTGATGAATAACATGGAGACGTGTAAGACTCGTATCCTGTGTACAGTGAACCTTCCTTGATGTAGCCACATACAGACTGGTTATAAATCCGTTCCTAGGTTAGTTTGGTTTTAACATGTAGGTACTGATAGCTATAACTTTCATTCTGTAGAATATTTAACTATTTTTAAATGCTCCTGGTAAACTGAAACCCAAAAGCATTTCTGGTATCTTTCAGTCAAAGAAATACTGGGCTGAAAGGGGAAGGCACTAATGTGTTATCTTTTAAATAGAGTGCATTGTATAAGCTTAATGTTCATTTTCTGAGCAAAAGAAAGAACAAGCATAAATTTGAAATGGTGAGGATCATGTTGTTGATACATATGGATGTAAGCATTATAAAAGACCTTATTCTAATGCCAGTACCTGATAAGAACAGCAAGAGATGTATGACCAGTGTGGGCTGCTGCCACTGACTCACTGTGTAATGACAGGCAAATTACTTGGTTTTCTGCATCTTGTTCTACTCCTTTATAAATGAGAAATAGTTTCCCAGTCAAACTCTGAGATCACTGGATAAAAGGAGAAATTTTTTTGTACGCCTACTAGTATATATAAATTTGAAGACAGAAAGTGCAGCAAATACCAGATTCTGTGCAAATCTTTTAGCAGTACAGACACAGTAGGAAGAGTCTTGCTGCTCATTATGGATTGTATTAAGCCATGTTATACTTTTGAAGACCTCTTAATGCACAAACAGAAAGAGGGGTTTAGGTCAGATTTAGCACTTCAGTGTATATTCTGTTCAGTTTCTTTCTGTAGTTAAGTACAGCTTCAGTAAAACATCTCTGCATTGGTATGTCTGCATTGGTGACTCCCATTCCATTTTGTTTGATACGCCAGACATTGCACCGCCTTCACACGAAACAGTACAGGGAGTCCTTTAGAGTAGTTTTCTGTCAATCTCTGTCACCTCTGTCACGTTATGTCTTTGGCTGCATTTTATCACTGTAATGTTTTGGGGAGCTTGACCTTTTCAGAATTGTCTGCATTGACACTGTAGTCCTAATATTTCCCCTGGCACCTCCTGAAACAAAATACAAATTAATGATTCGGACACCACAAAACAAATCACACGCCACTTGTTTCTTCCCAATGATTCTTCATTGTCATTGTTTGCTGTATTGTATCCAAGTCCTTGTGTGTTCTGTGCTGAAAGGGACTTAAATAATGCAAGAAATTTTAAGGGAGGCCTTTAGCAGATAAGTAGGGAAATGATGCAACAGTTTCAGGTGTGTGTATATATATATATATATATATATATATATATATATAAAAGATGATTTGGATAAATGTAGAAAGAATGGCATTATTTCAGCACTGACATATGGAAGTTAACAGGTTTGATGTATGCTTTGGTTTTTTAATAAAGTCATACTTTTATTGTGATAGTCCATAAGTAGCAATGGAAATGGGGGGGAATACAGGAAATTTCTGGTCTCCAGTGCTTCAAGGAAGAATGTGCTGTTATCTCTTTTTGTGATTGCCCCTCTGTTTTTACACCTTCATCTCCTTCTATTCCATTTATTATCATTGTTAATCCCTTTTTAATTTGCACACTTCCTTAGATTTTTTCATCACTTGAAATGCTTGCTTTAGCTTCATTATTAAAAAAAATATTATCCCATCAATTATTCTAGTTATCACTCCATTTTATCTGGTTGTGCTTTATCTGGTTGCCCCAAATTCAGTAAATACACAGTCAAAAGCTTCAGTTTTGAATTTATCTTCACATTTTCCTCATCTTTTCACCATTTTCCACCCTTTTGTTCTTTTCTCAAAATGGCTTTTAACAAAATGAATGAGTGAATGAATGAATGATATTCACTTGGCTGCATGCTAATACCTTTACTCTTTTCCTTGTTTTGACCATGAAGGAAGCCTTCCTCTCCTCATGGCCACCTGCTGCCCTCCTTGTGCTGCTGTAGTGCTTTTGCCGCTGCATACTGAGTAATACTGGGGAATTGGTCTGACTGAGGAATAATTTTGCCAAAATTGTGTTGCTTATCTCCCCACTCTGGTTTACCATATGGCTGTACAAATGGCTGTGTCAGCAGTAGGGAGAGGATGATGCAAGACTGAAAGTGAGAGGCCAGACTCAGGAGTGGGTCAGGGATGCTGTGTTAGCTAACAGTGCCAGGTTATGTCAAACTAAAAAGAGTTTGTCAGAGTAAAGTGTAGTTGTCTGTGATGTTGTCACATCCTACTTCTGGAAATCCTGATCTCTGCTGCTTTTTTCCTTAACCTCTTTCCCTCTCCTCCTTACTGCTTAACATATTTTCCAAAGCTCCTTGTTTGTTTTTTGTCATAAGTGATCAATAACAACATCAATAGAAAGCCTCAGTGTGCACAGGAGGTGGAGCCTGTTGTCCTCAGGATACGTTGAAAACCTCCTATTTGAATCATTTGTGTGGGCATCATTAGCTAAACCTGTACTGTCACCCATAAAGTAATTGCAGTGAATTTTAGACTGATAAGCTGTTGGGGTTGGATATGTATAAGTTTTAAAAATATATTTAAATCAGTACAGTATGGTACCTGCTTATTGTGAAATTCAAAAAACTTAAACCATTTTGGTAGAATCATTGGTAACAAAAAAAATGTAATGCAACCTAACCTGCTTTCACAGTGTCTTTCCAGCAGTGACTGGATATCTTGGCAACAAGGTATTTCATGTCTCTGAAATCAATCACAAGATGCTCTTTGTAAACAAATGCACTAAATAAACCCTTCCTTTTCCTAAGTCTACAGAGATGCATTTCATTAGTTTGCAGTCAATTTATTAACAAGCATCATAAAAGTGTTTGGCAGTTTTTTCTTGTTTTTTTGTTTGTTGGGGGATGTTTGTTTTACTCCTCAGATTTTAAACTGACACTGAAATGGTGATGTATACATCTGAATTTAAGTTACCTGCAAATACGGTAATTTTCAAAACTGGTCCTAGGTTAAGGCCCACAAAAATTATCAATTCACTTCTAAATCAAATTCTGTGTGCTCCCATGTAAATAGACTTGATCCAAGCCTGTATGTAATGGTGTGTCTGCATGTGTTGAAGTCTCAAAATGTCTCAGCTAATGTAAGAATATCTTTTTGTTCTTAAAAATTCATGTATATTATGTTCCCTCTATTCCTGTACTTACTCAGGAAAAAGTAAGAGGAAAAAGTGGTGTTGTTTAACTGTATGATGCACACCATGGAGACAATTTCTGCAGCTTGCTGTGTACATCCTTTCAGAAAGGAGTGATATTAGTTACCCTCTGGTCGGTGATATGAGCTGTAGTTCATTGTCTTGTCCATGACTTCTTTCTGGCTATCATAATCCCAATTATTGACTTTCCAAATTTCTATTTGTTTCTAGCACAAAAGAATCAATGTTTGGTTTTTTAAAAGATTGAGCTATGAAGTAAAACAGGAATCTGAGCTTAATGCACTGAAACAAACGTGAGCTCTCTTAGGTTACACATGATCATTCAATATTGAGTTTTTTTCAGTAAATGGGTCATTTTCCAAAGATTAACACCAGGAATTCATGCACTGCCCTGAGGAAAGTGAACCACCAAATTCCCATGTCTTGAAGTATAACCCCAAATTGGAAAGGGAACTCAAACTGTCTATGGCACATAAAGTGTAAATAAATATGACATTTTGTGGGTTCCTCTCTAGACCTTCTCCCAAAATATCCTACAGCCTTATTATGTGTACGCTTGGGCATCTGATGCCTGTGCCATCAGGCTGGCAGCACTCCTCTGGGAGCTCTTTCCATCACTTCCTCCTGTTCTCAGTAGTTGTATAATGTCTTTTTAGCCTGTATCAGTTCTGTATTGCTGGTGCCTGCTGATAACATGGATCCTACTGCCTGCTCTTTTCCATAAGCCCTTGAACACTGTTCCTTTTTCCCAACTGAAAGGAAGGCATGATCTTCATTCAGGAGTTGCTCTCAGATTTCTCAGGTAATACTTTTCTTGAATTGCTGCCAGTGGAGACAATGGTTGTGTTCTCTTCAGCTAAATGTTGCTGACAAATTTTCAGCTGTTGCCTTACCTAGATTTCATATACTTTCCACAGATGTGTTTTTATCTGTAAGTGTTCTGAAAACAGGCATTTAAGTAATAGCTCTCTGATCATCTTAAACGCTGATACAGTTACTCTGAAAAGCAATTTTTTATTCTCTTAAACTCTCAATCATATTCAGTAGAAAATTGAAAAAAACTTCTTAGTGAAGCCAACAAAAAAGGAAAACAAGCTAACTACAAATGAATTTTAGATAAATGTTCAAACACCTACAATTTTAACACTTTTCTCATCCCTTGTGGTTGAGACTAAAAATTCATCAGTCCATGGAACTGCAAGATGAAATGTAAGAACCAGATTTGTAGTGGTATTAAAACCTGCTATGTAATGGTGGCATGGCTACTCCTACTCCAGCTACCAACATCTTCCCTTATCATGTTTCAGAGGCGTATTACAGTAATCTTACAAAGTGGCTTAATAGAATATATAGGGGCAAAAATATTCGTGGTTGGTCCTAGATTTTTTGAGTTATTTTGCCATAGCGACCACCATGTGACAGAGATGTACATGTAGTGTAGCCTATATATCTGTTAAAAAACAAAGCCTACCACAAAGTATGCATAAGCTGTAGGTTTGGGTGTATGTGCTCTTGAGTTACTTATTTTGGATTTCTTGAGAGCTAGATGAGATTTTTCTGCACTTTCATGAGCTCTGTCAGCACTTGTTCAGTCTAGTTGGCACCTTTTCATTTCTCTCTGTTTTTTTCAGCAGATTTTCTTACAGAAAGGCGGATGATCTAAGACTGTGAAGAAATTCTAATTTGTGTTTCTCTTTATATACTTCCAGAGGACAGATGGACACGTCTGTTATTTAATAATGCTTATGTTACATCCTTCATGAAGAATCAGAATAGCTCCTAGCAGTCTGCCTGCCTGTCAGTAGCAGACACAGGCTTCTTGCTGATGTTGTGTTAAATAACAGGGATTTCTGCTCTCTGGGCTCTAGCTTTAAGAATTTGAGAACAGCAAATTCTCAGATGGACATTGTAGATTCCTCATACTCTTAGCTGCTGAGAAGCTCCCTCAGAGATTTTTGGGTGACCTGGTAAATAAGCATGCTGTGCTGGTTCTGGGAGAGTGGGAGCTACTTTTCATAAGGATAATGTAGTGGTGGTATTAAGCTCTTTACCATTGCCTCTCTCTGATGTACATAATAGCATCATGCTCATCATTCTTAAGAAATTGCCAGAACATCCTGACACCAGCTTCTGCATCTGGAAAGGACAAGCCTTGATACCTTTCTCTCCTCTGAATAGTCAGAACTGAAGAACCCTTTAGAAACTCTTCAGCTTGAGACACCCTGCTATTGAGTAATGCTGAAGGAGTGTCATGGTGCATGGAACTGGCTGCCTGCTGTTCCACGGGCAGTGCGTACTCCTGGCAGCCTCAGTTCAGTAATTGTGTGATCCATCTGGAGCTGCATCACCTTTGTTCTCTGGTTTCACAGACTCCAGTGTTGGACCCACTAACACTGACTTCTGAGGAGAGGACCTCTTCCAGCACCAGACAAAGCCAAAACTTGGCAAACCTTTACTGGACTGTAAAGGAACTCATTCATCTGTTTTTACTCTTTGGAACTTCCTGGAGCTACGGAAACATTTCCAGTCACAGGTCACCAGGATCTCCTTCCTGTGATCTAGGGAACAAATTGTATGTTGTCTCATCTTTCCACAGAAGGTATTAGCAATTTCATGGTGTGTTATCATTGGTGTCAGTGTGCTGACAGTTCTGACACTGTTGAATTCTCTTGTTGTTATCCCATTTCAACAACTGCATGGTTGTACCTAGGTGACATATGTGTCTATCATGGCAACAGACAGTTGCTGAAGTGTACTTGTTCTGAAGTCAGTATTGCTAATGCTGCGGATGTAGTGGCTGGAGTTCAGAAGGATCAATTCAATCTGGAATTTGTCAGAGTGCTCTGCATAATCATAATGCAAATGTAGTGGCTTCAGATCTCCCTTTTTATTCCGTTAAAGAATGTAGTTTCTACATTTGTTCCCAGGTTTAACCTGTAGTGGGAAAAGAATCCTTTCCTCTTTGTGGGTTGAAGTTTTTTGCCTCTTCATAATATGGCAAGGTTGTTCATCTCTGTCACTGATCCCCTGATTGCTTCAGAAAGGACATAACTGGGCAAACTGAAGTAAGAAGCCAGTGGTTTTGGTTTGACGCTCTGCACTTGGTGAGCCTTGCTATTCTGGGCTGTCTTGTACATCTTTGTAAAGAGGAAGCTTGTTGCTAGCTGAGTTTACCAATGCAGTTTTGAAAATACTGAATTTCCTAAAGTCCCGATTTAAAGTACTTGTATTGAAAGACCTGGTTCCCCAGAAGAACTGAGTCTGGTCAGTGACACTCGTGAGTCTGCTGTGCTATTTAGAGAGAAAGTGACTGTGTCTTATTGGTGAGTGTGGTGGCTATTGCTTGTGTGATCCTAGTGTCTTCATTTTTGGAAAATATCTCTTCTGAGCATTTATGGGAGCATGGGCAAGAGCTTTGTGTCGTCAGCTAAGCATAGTACCAGTGTTCAGAGAGGCCCTCCCTGCAGACCAACACTCCTGTTGCTTCCACCTGTGGCTCCTGCAGCTGCTTCTAGGGGAACTGGGCTGTGCTGCAGAGCTGCCAGCAGGGAAAAGTGTGTGTGAATAGACACTGGAAAATAGCAGGAGCCAGTTGCTTGGTTTTCTTTGTTAATGTGCACATTCCATATCCTGCCATATGTCCCTCTTCTGTAGCCTTTTAATTCTGGGATGCTATAGATGTAAAGAGTTTGGAGAAGCTGAGTTGAATTACAAAAGAGGGCCTGAAGAAGCAGGTGTAAGAAAGCCGTTGGGCCTGACTGCAGGGGTGTGTGAATGAACAGAGTTTTCAAGCACAGTGCCCAAGAGGAGCAGTGCAGATGTGCTGTCTCTGAGAGCTTGTTGCCTTTTAATGCCATCTTCATTTGTATGTTGGTACACTGTTCCTTTTCAGTGCATTTTGTACAATATTTTCACTGTAAAGAAAAGATGAGTCTAATCTTTTATCATCTGAGTGTCTCTTCACACTTAGAATCTTAGAATTGTTGAGGTTAGGAACGACCTCTAAAGATCAAGTCCAACCATTAGATACCCAAGTCCAGCTTGATAGATACAAAGCTTTCTTCTCTTTTTACGCATCAGAAAACTTAGCTACTGGGTTTACTCATATCACTGTCAACGTGTTGGTGCATGTGGAGAATAAACTTATACTTAATCAGTTTTCCTTCTGGGTCTTCTGTTCTGAAAATCTTTTTTTTGAAGGAGGTTGTCCCTAAGCATTACAGGCATTGAATTAATTTTGTTGGTGAAGATAATAGAAAACTGAAATAGGGAGAAGTTCTAAAACACAGATTTAAGTCAAAATGTATGCATGCAGGAGACAAGGTGAAGTAACTTGACTCTGCAGGTCCTTTATGGGTTTTTGTAATGGTGTGGTAATCTATCTGTACTGTATGTTAAAATGTGTGAAATTTAAAAGCCTTTTAATGATTTTTGGTAATGCTGCATTGATTATGTTGCCATCCATCTCTTCCATTCATAACCATATGGAAAGCATCTCAGCAGAATGCATCAGACACTTACACCTGTGCTGTTACTCTGACTATGGATGTATGGGAGCAGACTTGGGCATTGCTCTTGTCTCTTGGCTAGTTTTTCTTCTTGCCTCCTGGTGGAACCTGTTTGTTTTTCTGTGCATTTTGGGGACATTTGTGTGATTTCTTTTGCTGCCATCTTCTGTACCCACCCCAAAGGAGTAGGGCATCGCGTAAGCCAGGGGAAAGTTGAAACATGATTAGAGAAATGGACAAAATGTAGGGAAGGATTTGAGTGATTAAGGGAATTGAACAGTTAGAACTGTTAGAGCTTTGAGAAGGAAGGAACATACATAGAAGAGATCTGGAGTATTTGCAGAAGTGAATGGTACAGGACTGATTATTTTAGTAATGAATTATTACCTTTGTAGCTTCAGCATGGCTACACCATCAACCTGTGAGTCTGTAACCATTAGCCTGTGAATCTGACCCATCCTTGTACCTGTTCCAGGGAAAACAACAAGAGCAAGAGCCAGGCTATTTTAAGATTCCTTAATTAATATCTTATTTAAATTGCCTAATGATGCCTAATGACTTTTAAAGGACCCCATTTAAATGTCTGAAAATATAAACTTAACAGTTTTATGTTTTATGTTCAACTTAACAGTGTGGTATCTCCACTGTCCATTGTTATCTATTATTTCTGTCAGGAATTACAGCATACTTGCTAAGACAAAAAATCTTGCTTTTTATGTCAGGTATTTATAGAAGGATTCTCCCAAGGGAGACCATGTGTCTTTAAAAAACAAGAAAGTATATAGAAAAAAATTTGTATTATCGACTTAATGGGCTGTTTTTTGACCATAATGGTATTCATAAAATCTCAAATATTCATTATTGTAACTTGTTTGCATTTCTGTGCAAGTCTGTGTTGATACCTTTGAGCTTTTTATTGCGACTTAATGAACTCTGAATGTGAGCAAGAATTGTGCTGGGAAATTTTACAACTGCATTTTCCTTTATATAAAACATAAATGTCTTGAGAAAACACTTTAGAGCTTTTGGAAAACTAATCCAGGATTTTCTCAAAACTTGCTTCATACATTATTTTTGAGTTTTGCTTACTGAATTGTTCTTGAAGGTAAGATTTCTCATTTGTTCAAGGTAGCACTAGTGGTGAGTAATCACACCTGATCTAACGGTGACATTTCTTCTAAGGACTGATGGTAATTTGGGGCTGGCCCAGGCTGACCCCTGGTTGAATTCAAGATGTTCTGTCCTTTGGCCATCAACAGCCGCTGTGTATGGTGTTGTTCAGAGGGCAACACTGGACATACAGTCATTTGTGCTCTGTACTTTGAGAGGCTGTGGCTTTTTTGTCTTTTTCTCCCACAGTAGCTTCTGTTCCCTTTTAGAAAAGAGAAATGAATCTGTCCCAGAATTCTGACTGCTTCACAGTTGAGCAGAAAAAAAAAAGTGTTTAATGATGGATTTAAAGGAAAGGTATTTAAGGAAGTGATGATTGTATTTGCTGGCAGCTTCCCTTCCACTGCTTTTATAGACAACAGCCAAAATTCTTTATTTTCACCTTTACCAAAAGGATAAGAAGCTGGGAAACTTGGGTATATTCTGAAATCTTTTGCTCTGTAGGGACACTTATATTTATAATTGCTGTCAAAAGATTTGAAATTTTGGCTTCACAGGCTTGGAGGAATTTCAGAGTTTATTTGTCAGAGATTTGCATCTTCAAAAAGCAATTCACACTGCAAGTATGGGTCATAGAGATCCTTGAGAACTGAAATGCTGGGCAGAAAGTTGACTACTGAATAAGTCCTCTGCTGTTTGGCTTGAGCCATAAGGACACCTGAGGATAAAGTTATGTCCTAGATTTAAGGACTGCAGCACATTTTCTGTGCTTAGTTCTGACTGAGGAGTTGTCGTCTTCCATAGGGATTTAACATCAGCATGTCTACGTAAGGCTTGTATGAATTTCCAAATATTGAAGGTCTGCTGTCATAAAAATAGATTGACATGTTGTGTAACTGAGATGCTTCTCAGGTAGCCTTGGAGTCAGAATGTTGCCCCTTGTATAAAAATAACAAATACGGTACCAGGGTGGGTTTTACACTGTGACTGTTTCTTATGCTGGCATTGCAGAGTGGCTACTTGAAGTGTGTGTTCCATACACGCTTTTGGAAATCATGATATGTTTGTTTTTTCTTGCAGATTTACATTACCTTTTTATTTTGACTATGAAATTGCTTTCTGGCATTTATAGTGTGCCAACTTTGCTGCAGACGGGCTCACTAAGCCTTGCATTGGGTCTCTGCTGTCAGGTTTTCTTAGGCTACCGCATGCTTCCAATGTTTGTTACGGATTTGAAACAGCGAGACATCCAACATAATCACACATTATTACGTAAAGTACTTTTTTAGTAGAATGAAAGGAGAACTGAGAGCACCGAGGGAATTGGTTCAAATCTGTCATTCAGGCCTGCTGCCTTGCATAGCCCCTGGCTCAGCAGAGGTGGGGCTCGGGAGCTGAGCACTTGCCTGGGGCAGCAGAGAACTCACTGCAGGGAAGATGGGACAGCCCTGCAAACTTCTGGTTTCTAACAGCCCGGGGGCTATAATTGCTTCTGTTCTCTTACAGTAATCTCTGTTAGCTGCAGTATAGCGGAAGAGACTATCTAAATGGGGTTTTTGCTAAGCATTTTTTAAAGCTGTTCTGTGTTGAAAGGTGAATTAGTTTGCATACAATGCTCTTGAATCAAGTCTACAGCTTTAGTCCTTTGACTTCAAAGAGAAAAAGAAGGCTATGTCCTTAGTTTTAATATAGTGGGAAAGGATTGTTAAAGGCCAGAACATGGCAGTCTCTCCTGTATACAGTTGAACAGTAAAGTAGCATAAGTTCATTTTTAACAGTTATTTTCTGTGCAAGTAGTATGATTCTCTGGCATAAAAAGCTATATTAATCACTGGATTAAGACTTCTTCTGAGAGCAGCTATTGTGGTTGGATTATTTTATTGTGAGGATGCAGATGTCAGTTATAGGCAATATAGTAGAAAAGTTCATTTGTGTTACACTTACTCAGAGTTTAATATTAGATATGTAATCATCTCTGGCAGCATGGTTTTCTTAGGATTAGGCTTTATTGCGGAGAAAAAAAATTGGTTTTGTCTTTCGTACCACAAGTTGGAGAAGATTTGCAGTGATGATGTGTGGGCTTCTGTATTGGGCTGTGGTTACAATGAAGTTGACATTTAGAGTTGTGGTAGGGGAAAAAATCAAAACCTGAATTTTCCCCCATCCTCTCAGCTGAGGTATAACTGTGCTTTCAGCTGCAGCACAGTGAGGAGGCTCGGAGTGGGGATTTGAGCCATACTGCAGCTTTAGTGACAGAGAACGTACTTTTTACAGGGTCCTTCCAGGCCTCTGGTTGTCTTACAAGGAAGAATAAGGGGTAATTTGATTACTGTCAAGGCATTGCCAGGGCCAGGGGGCCCTTCCCACGTTGTGTTGTGGCAGGAGATACGTGCCGGAAATCGATTTGGCCAGAAATAACGTTCTTGGGAGCAGCAGAGAACTAAGTAAGTGCAGTTGAAGGCCCTGTGATATGCAGGTGATTAAACTGCATTCGAGGTTTTGTTCTTGCTTAGAGGTGGTAAATACGTGAGAGAAAGCATAAATAGCAGTGTGATTAAATAGTAGCATGACATGAAGCCTATAAATAACCTTTTATAATTTTGTAGTACTTTCTCCTTTTAATGGCCTTTTGCTCTTCAGCTCACACAAACTCTGCACGTGTGGGTTCATTTGCCCTTCTTGGCAATGTTTTATTCCACTGGAGTTGTGATGTTTCTTTTATTGCTTTGTTTTTAGTTGAGTAACTGGTTGTACCATGGTTAGGTGCCTGTTTTTTCAGCGGATGTGAAACTTGATGCTGAACTGAGCCAATATGATAAACAAGTATTAAAGCCTCTGTGTCTTCCTGAACATGAATGCGTTAGAGGAGATGGCAGAAGTTGTTTTCCTTCTAAAAATAAACTCAGTAAATAGTAGAATAATTACATTAATTAAATCTCAGACCAACCAAATTGCAAGTTTCTTGCTGGTTCTGAATGGAAGCTCACTGTAGAAGTTTCCAGCTCCAAGCAAAATGGTGAGATAATTTTTCTTAGTTGATATTTTATTAAATGTAAATACAGTAGATGGCTTTTTCTTTATAGAAAATGTATACCCTATTCCTGTAAAGTGATTTAGAGAACATAAAGCGAATACGTTAGTAGAAGAAATTCAACTTCTCATTAAAGGTCTGAGATTGAATAGATGAGATGTATCATACAGAAATAGAGTTTGTTAGTGAATTTTAGTTTCACTTGGGTAACATGGTGTCTTCATCCTGAAGCTGTAGTGCATTAAAAACTCTGTCTTTTTAGCTTTTCTGCCTTTTTCAATTGTATACCTTCAACTTTGTGCCTTTACTTCTTCGATGTAGAAATATAGGGATTTCTGCTCCCCACCTCCCCCCCACAGTATATTCATGGTTAGCCTTGACAGTGTTATGTGGCTTTTCACGCCATTAATAGTGTCTGCTATTTTTGTTAAGTTAATTTTGTGGAAACTTTCAAGTATTACTGTGTAATTTTATAAAGAACAAAAGCTAAAAGGAAGAAAACAGTCATATTCAGAAACAAAAAAAAAAAAAAACTTTAAGGGTTTTTTGGAAGTCTGGTTTGATGAACCCTGGTAAGAATTATAAACTTTTATGTAACTTTGGATCTTGTCTTTCCTCTTGCATTATGTTTTCTTCCAGCGTTTCTTTTTACAGATGCTTCTGTAACTTTGTCAATTTATTTTCAAGAGAAGGAAATCCATCCCAAAAGGAAAAGTATTTTTAGATACTCTTAGAAGTATGCTTGAAGATAATTTATCTTCTTACTCATTTATGAGTTTACTTGAGTGTGGTTTAACAATTTACAGAACTCTGAATGCATGAAGATGAGTGCAGGGGGCCTGCAGTCTGCATGTCATAACCCCTGGCAGGGTGTGACTGTTCAGGTCAGTATGCCACAATTTTGGAAAACTTTCAGTTTGGCTCAGAGTTTCACTTCGTAAGAAGTATAGATACAGTTGTTACAAAGTGGGTTTGTACAGTTTACAAATATGGGGAGTATAGACATCTTTAAGATACTTTGCTGAAGAAACTAAACCCACAAAACTGTGATTTTTTTTTTTTCCCCCTTTTAAAAATTCCATTGCATGTGAATGATTATGAGATTTGTTTCTTTGAACATGAGTGATATTTTCATTGTCAGGTTTACTCAAATAATTTTGAGTTTCTAGTCTTGAACTGGCTTGAAAATGGAAATTGTTTGCTATAAAGAAAGTCTTTGAGAGGAGGCAGAGGTAAGTCAGAAGAATACTTACTTAAGCTGAGGTGAACTTGTAAAGTATAGTAAAGAAAAAAATAAATAAAAGGAGGCCTTAACATTTGGGATGATGTAAAATAGGATGGTTCTTTTGCAACTGGGCAGGCGCACCAGCAAAACTGATCCTGCCCCATGCGGGAGCAGCTTGTTCCAGTTCCCTGGTGTGCTTTGGGGTCTCTGGAGTGCGCATCCCCCGGCCACAACCAAAGCACAACCTGCGCCCTTTCACAGCCGCAGCGCTGAGCAGAGGCCGAGTGCCCCGAGTGCAAGGCAGGGTGGCTCAAAGCCAGGGGCACGGATGAAGTGAGGTCACTTTTCTGGGCAGCACTGCCAGGAGACGTCCCTTGGTTTGTTTTCTGCTGGAGGAAGAAGCGGAGTTGACAAGCGTTTTCCAGGCAGGTAGCCAGATAGGCATTATTTTAATGTTTCCAGCGGAAAATTGGTGGGTTTTGGCAAAAGTGAAGTTTTCCACGTGAAAATTTCTATTTTATGGCAATGGCATTTCTGATTAAAAACTAATTTTGATGGAAAGTGTCCAGTTGGTTACACTGAGCCATAGAATTAGCATCTGCTATGTTTATATCTATTGAAGATAATTTGGCTTAGGTTTAGCAGCTCTGAACAAAATATACACACACAACTTTTCCTCCCCCTGTCTAATACCTCATTTCTAGTGCCACCCGAATTTCAACTTGAAGTTGGCTATGAGTAGACTGAAAGCTTTTTCTGAATTTTGCCAGTTTGTTTTCAGTTCAGACTGCCTTTAACTTCAAAGGCTTCACAACACAGATGCCATGGCTGGAACTACAGCTGCCAGTTCCACTGGCTGCTCTGGACTTGCGGGTCCTTCAGCGTGCAGCAGTATTGATGTGTGGGTGCTCAAGTGGCTCATAGCAAGCCCACAGATATTTTCCATCATATATTTTCTGTCAGTGTTGTTTTCAGATAATTGTGGTTGAGGCTTGTACAGCATACAGGATATGGGACTTGTGTTCATTTACAGTCACACCAGATTAGATTGTGTAACTTTGCATCATTTGGTGTTTTACCCCTTTTATCTGCTTGTGTACAACTGTTGAAGACCAGCAGTTATTTGCATGTAACTTTCCTCTTTTTGATTTCTTAAATTGTGTTTAAAAAGCCTTCTTATTTCTAGATGGAAAAGCTGAAATCAAAACCTAATTTTCACTTGCTACATTTCCTTGACTCAGTGTGTAGTCGGGCTGTTGCTCAAGTTTAGAGCTGTTAATAATTAGTGTCATGAAAGGACTGTATTTGGTTATTCTAGCTACAGGCAGTTGAGCATTGTCATTAAAAGCTCAAAAATTTAAAAGACTCCTTTTATATACTGAGGAGCTTTTGTTTTCTGCTGGGTCTGTAGAGAACTGTAAAGTCCTTTTTTTAATAGGTGAAGACGTCTTCTTTTAAGTCATATTGCAAAGGGGAATCAAATTAAGTTATGCCTTGATACCTTTGAGGAAAACTGTTGGAAGAAATTTGGATTTGGGGGGTTTGAGGCGGGGGGTGTATGTTCTTCCTCCCCCTCCCTCCCCTCCTTAAGCAAGATAGTAAATACTAAGTTGTTATCACCTGGTGCTTCTGATTGTACTTTGTCTGAACTTGCACTGATTTCAGCCCTTTTTTCTTTTGATAGGTAAATATTTAGGCTTCCTGATCTTTTGTATCAGAGCCAGATTTCCCTTTAATGAAAGATCTATTTAAATCTATTTAACCTAGTTTAAGAACACATTTTAAAAAGTACTGCAGATTTATTTTGAGAAGTCTCTATCGAGATATTTTAGTAATGTTTCGTTATAGTCTTCATTTATTACATCTTATTATAGCATTGAGTCATAAAAGCAAGAATAAGAGATCCAGCTCCAGGAATGGGAAGAGTTAGATGTTGTAGTCATCCGTGTGGGGGTCACGGATTAGCATTTTTAATGCTATTTTCAAACAAGAGCAGGTTATGGATAGAATCGAGTTTTAAATAATGGAGGTAGAACTCACTTGGAAAACTTTTCTATTTATTCCTAGTAATCTTTACACATGATAAACACCTCCAAATATCATGAGTGGACAGCTGCATACAAGGAAATGAAGTTTTATGTCCCATAAATGCATTTGTATATTTGTTTAATTTATAGTATTTTTTAAAATATAGGAGGATAGTTGGAGTCACCATTTAGTGATACTTAAACAGTGCTCCTCTTCCTGTTTTGTTTTTTTTTTCCTGGCAGACATATCATTTACTGACTGCTTCAGCTATCTGCCCTTCCACAGGGATTGGTTGGCTTTTTTAAAAATAAGGTTAGATTTAATTTTTTTCATTGCTAACTTTGTCCTTTCCATCCTCAATGGCTTGTTGCAGGAGTGTGGGCTGCTGCTGCCACAGTGCCTGTGTGTGTTTGCTGCCTGGCCCCGGCTGAAATGGTGTGAGTTGTGCTGTGCCCACAGCTCTGTAGCTGGGGCTTCTTCCCTCTCTGTGGCCTTGCTGCCTCACAGGCTGGCACTGCTGTAGCTGGTGCTTGCCATCAACTTGTGTTTTCACATAACAGGCCTTAAATGATACCAGTATCATTATTTAAAGACATTTCTAGCCTCAGATGTCTTCTTTCTGTTTCTTCACACCTTGGTATGGCTTTCCTAAAGCAGTCACACAGTGATCAGGTGATTCCTGAAGATCAATTACAGTCCATTGCTTAATAGAGTGATAGGTGTGCCTTTTTCTTCTGGTTTCTTAAGGTGTGTATGTATGTATTGCATATTGTAGAGAAATTTTCTACACTTTTGCTCAAAAGTAATCTCTGAAACCTCATGTGAGGTTCCTCACACATCTTATTCAAACATGTGTATGACTTGTTTCATAAAACTTGCCTAACCCGAGTAGCACCTAGAAATGAAAAGTCTCCAGGTCAGAAACAAAACAGCTGCACAAATTCATATGGTGTTTCCAGTCTGATTGTGGCTTCAGTGTGTCACCTGCAGGACAGATGGGTTTGTGTTGGTTGTGAATAACCATGGGTGCTGGCTGTAGAGCTTTGCCTAAAGGCACGTGCACTCAGGACATTTTTCTTGCATCATTTGAAAGTGATGCAAAGGTCCTGTCTCTTCTGCAGTATTGTTACCATCAGGTCAGTGAGTACTGAGCCATGAGCTGGCAGGAACTCGCTGGAAGGAGGCTTTCTGTTGTCTTTGCATTTGTTCACACTCTGGCCTGTAGGACTGTTGCAGTGAAAAGGGAAGTGGGGGCCCTGATGAAGTAGGATGAGGGGGGGGAAAAGGGTCTGACTGTTAATTCTAGCTCTTTCCTGGCTGCAGGCTTCTAGTGTATTGGTTGAATTTCTTCAGCATCTCTGACAGTCCAAAACTGTAATGTGGTTTGGACAGGTGTTCACTAAGAGTAAAGTTGAAGCTTAAAAATGGGTTTTAAATAAAACATATTGAGCTGTTTGGAATTCATAAGTCTATTTGCCTTTCTTTTTTCTTTTTACTTTTTTCCTTGCCGAAGAAATTTTAATATCTTCTCAGGCTGTTATCTCATCTAGAGCCCTGGATAGTGAAGATGGAAAGGTTACTGTCTGCATGAGAAACATGACTGAGCATAGAAAGGGAGGACATAAAGGTTTTAGGTTCAAAATACTTGTCAGTGTTGATGGCATGGTTTCTAAGAACTCTTTTTTATTAGTATTGCTCCTAAACTGCCAGTAGGTGTTGTAATCTCAAACTAATGAATTTTATCTTGCTGTTCTGTGTTTCCTGAGATGTTACATACAGGAGTGAAGCAAAGCAGGTAACTGTCTTCCTGTACTGTCCTACTTCAGACTCAAAACAGAGAAAAGGATCAGCTGAATTTGAGAGGCTTTTTTGTGAGCGTGGTGCTTGCAGCTCAAGCATAATGAGTATTGACATTTAATTAGATAGAAGTGTCATTTATAATAGGCTTCTCTGTTAGCTGTGCCCTTCTTCTTGGGGGCAGGGAGGAGCAAGGGAGGGAATTGTCAAATTGTCCAAATAGTTTATTTTTCAGAGGAAATAGTTGCTTGCTACAGTACTATCTCAGTAATTTGCTGTGTTCTGGTGTACAGCCTCCAGCTGTCTCTAACAGATTTGCCACTATCCTGTGTAGAGTGACTGAACACTCATTAATTATTATTTTTATGTTAGAAAGTATGAAAATCTGGGAGTGACAGAGCAAGGTGTTTCATCTTTAACCTTTGCCTCTATTAGTAATTACGTGATTTTAACAGTGAAAATTTTGCTTGATATCACACAGCAGTTGTTCAGATTTGAAATCGCTTTTCAAAGAAGTAGATAAAAAGCATTATTCAAGGATGTCTTAATTTAAAAAGAAGTCCTTGAGTAATTTTTAAACTGAGAATACTTACTAATTTAGGCATCAAGACAGCACTGAAATCGACAGCCAACCCTGTGAAATCCTTATGTTCATGAAATGAGATGCATTAACAATCTTAGAAACTTACCTGAGTAAGTGGCTAGAATATCAAATTAGTTCTCTGCTACTGGTTCATGTATTGGAAAAGCTGATGGTGGAGGAGAGGGGCTAAATTCAACTTCTTTTCTCTCAGCTGTTGAGCTTTGGGCCCAAAATTTTCAGAAACTGTCATATATACTTTAAGAACTGATGCTTTTTTGTTAGATTGGGCTCTTTCTATGATTGAGGATATGGAAAAGGAGGATTTAAGCGTAGCTTACTCATTGAAATGCAGGTGAGATAATGGATGTTTTGAGGAGCACATGAGTATGTTTCTCTTTATGGCTTTCAGAAGTGAAGTAGGATTTTCCTTTGCTGTTCTATATTTCTGGCATCCATGAGGAGTTTGATCAAGCAGCTCAGTGTCTGCAGATAGCAGAAATCTTGGAGGAATGTATAGAAGCAGCTGCAGATCAGCTAAATTTGTGTACTGTTTTCACACAGGAAGCATGGAGACTGCTCAGGGCCAGGCTGTAAGGACGGGTGCAGGACTCCCTGATCCAGGAGCAGGAGAGTTTGGAGTCTTGGAACTGCCAGCCCCATGCAGGTGCCAGGCTAAAGAGAGCACAGTCTGGTTACCCACCAGTGGAGAGAAGTTGGAGAGTCAGCTTCCTAACTTCCAAAGCCAGTGTCTTCTTGTATCCTGTGCTCTCTTTCCACAGCTGTCTGGGAATGTAGTAGCACTGAAGAATCACTGGCTGTAGTTACATTGCACAGTCACAGTAACTGTCCCAGTTGGTCAACAATAAAAATGTGATATCCCTCTTTTTCAGGGACGTTTTAGGGAAAGTTTAGTAAGTGGCCACATGGTAACCTTTCAGGAGTATGATCTTCCTTAAGTAGAATGAATGTGGTCAATTTATATATAACTGATATTATATAAACTTAGAAATAAAACAGAAGGATTTGGTAGAGCCTGGAATCATTAACGCTGCTGTTGCCTGGCTAGAAGTCTTGCTGGAAGCCTTGCACCTGGTGACTGCAAAGTGAAATAAGCCAATGTTTACATATCAACTTTAATGAATGATGGATACTTTCCATTATTTGGTCAGCAGAAAGCAGGAAGGAATCACAGAATCATAGAATATCCTGAGTTGGGAGGGACCTGCAAGGATCATTGAGTCCAACTCCCATTGGAACAAGTTCAGGATTGTAGAGTATGGGTTGATTCACTTAAATGAAAATGCATTTCTACTCTGCTTTTATTTATAAGGAATGTTCTGAAGCTGTGTACTGCATCAGAATTGCTGAAAGCTTTCAAAGCAAATTTTTGAGAGAAAAAAAATTCAAACCTTTTCTTTGGACTTAATGTGGAATTCCCTCAGAAAAGTGCACAACCAGCTAATGTTCAGCATTTTCAAAATAGTTTGGATTAAAACATTTAATGTGGTGTCACTAACATGTTTTCAGTAAACATATATGAAGATGGGCTCTAGGTGTCCCCCAGGGTTTGTTTGAATTGCAGTATGTTGTATTGCTCTGTTTAAACCTTCAAAATTGTCTTTGTACTTTTAATAGGGTTTTTTTTAGATAGATTATATATATATAAAATTAGGTTGTCTGGATAATGTTAGTAACAGTGGGGTCTGCATTTTATTTAATATATTCAAGCTGCATCATGTTATAAGGACGTGGGTCTTCTCTGAGTCTGACCTACTTTTCTACGTCTTGTAAGAAATTCATGTACTGTGTTGGACCCAAATGAGCAGGTGGGCCACAGTGCAAATCCATGCCTTCTGGGTTGCTAAAATATGAGCTCCTAAACAAATGGAAATCTGGCAATGCCTGAGCTTCTTGAGCTGCTTTAGATGAGCCATGGAAAACGAAATTTCTCATGTCCTTGCATGCACATGTGCCTACAGTAACGTGTTAAGGTGGTTGTTTTTCTGTACATTACATAAAGAGTTCTTTTAAAGAAACTTCGCATCAAGTCAGCAAATTGACTGCACTCTTGGATAAATTAGATTTCAGTTAATTACCTACTTAACCAACTGCTTATTTATTAAGCTGCTTAAAATCAGTTAGTTTATTTTAAGCCCAAGCAAATTGTCGTTATAATGTATACATTTACATAAAAGAATAAAGGATGCCGAAAATTCACTTGTGAAGCTTCTGTTCTGAGGAATGATTCTCTTTAGTGCCCCAACCAAGCCAGTATTGCAGGAATGTTCTGCCCTTTGATAGGGAACACTCCCTGGAATTGCTTCACCACTTGAAACCTGAGCTCAGGCAGGAAATGTACAACTTACTCCCTCCACAGACCTGAGAGGTAAGTGGAGTTACATTGCACAAGTTCTGTCCTTCTCCAGTTGCTGTAGCAGCATGTTCTTTTGATTGTTAATTCACATACCTAAATATTACGTGCTTAGCAGAAGACACTGAAAAATTATAAGCAGAAAATCTCTGTCATATGTGAAGATTAATCTTAGGTCAAATTTGAATAATCCACCTGCATGTATAAAACTATTTTAGCGTAATTGCGAAGGCACTGCCCATGACATGGATATGCACACACAGTAGTACCTTGCTTAGGTTAACCTGCTGTTTAAGCCAGTTGTTCTCAAACTGGTTTTTTGGTTAAGTCTCAGCTTTTGTTTTTATTCCTATTTCTTTTGGGGATGCAGATTTTACTTTGTAAATCAGTCCTCTGTTCCATACTACATTATATTTAGCTATAATATTTTCATTGCAGAAGTATGCAGTGAGTGTAGCTGAATTTCTATCAGATTTTCTCATTTTATATATCAATATTTGTTAGGAAATCAGCTATAATTTATAATCTTATAAGCAATAGGTAGCCGTCTTGCTATTAGTAAGTTTTCAAAATATATAGCAAGAATGGCAATATGTGTTTGGGAGACATAATACTGTCTGTGTTGTTGGTGCATGTATTTCTGGAAGAAAGAAATAGTGAAGATGATATGGGTACCGTTTGGGGCCAATTATGCTGTAAAACGAATGTATCAGTAAAACCAGTAATTGCAGGGTCTATCTGTGCTTAACAACTGTGTCCTTTTTGTTAAGTGTACATGGGCTGATAGAGGTTTGAATAAGGGTGGTGTGCATGTGATTGGCCACAAAGCAGTTCATGTAATAACCCTGGCAGATAATAGAAGGAGGAGTATTTTTCAAAGTGTGGTGAAGTGTTTTAACATATTCCCTACATAATTCCATAGTGTCTTTGCTGACATATAGGGAAAGAGTAACTTTGAATATGTTTTGGAGAAGACAGTCTTTTGTTACTTTCCTCTCTATTACTTTCATGGCTGTTGTATTTCCATTTTGTAGATGCATTTCAGGATTTCAGTCATTATTCTTGTAAAACTGTGTTCTGTAGTTGCAAAAACCTCTTAGTTTCACACAAGAAACTTGTCTGCTATGACACGGTGGTTCCAACTACTGTATATTTTATGTGGGACATGGAATATAATGTTTCAATGCATAATCTGAAAGTACAAAAGTACAAAAGTTTCTTAAGTCAATAAAGAAAACATTCGTGAATGACTTAAGTCCAGCATGTTGGGAATATGAGCTTCACACCAGGAAGATGCTAAACTCCAGACTAGAACAGCATGAGAAGTGTGTGTCCTATTTGTCTCTTTCTTCCTTAAAGTGAAGAAGGCGTTGGCCTTCCAGTCTGCAAGCTACATGAACTGTTGTTATGGCCCAATATAGCTGCTCCTGTTTCCATAGCAAACTCATAATACAGTGCCTTCTTTCTTGAATTTGATCATTTCATTTACACACATTGAGAAAAATCCAGTTGTTGTCTGTAACTATGCAATGTTTTTTGTTTGGCTGGAGCAAAGATGTTCTGTGTTGCAGCAAGAACCATGATGGATCTGCAGGTTGGGTCTGTTGGAGGGACAGAGTGAATGGTTTCATGGTGCTAAAGGATTTTGAGGGTCACTGAGGAATGATTTTCTTTTTGCTTGCTCTTACGGATTTATTACTGTGTCTGAAACTCAGAAGTTTTCAGTCTAGTTTAAGGCAATGATGAGGAAGGAAGAAGTATTGCTGGTCTTGTCTTGATCAGCAAATAAGACAAAAATAGAGGAAAGAACAGGAGAAAAGGTGAGACTTGCCTTTTTCTTCTCTTAAAACATGATGGTTTCTAGCTTTTAACAAGTTGGGTTTTTTTTTCCCTTCTGCTGCAAAACTGCATTGTTGAGTTAGACCCTCCTAGCTCACTACCAGATGGATTTGTGAGGCCTGCAGTACTTACTTGAAAGCTGACCTGTCCTTTGTGCACTAGTGTTTGTGTTTGTAGAAAAGTGCTCTGAAGATTACACTCACTGTTTCTTGGTTGATTTGTTACTTTTTCAAATCCTTGTGAAATAGGCCTGCCTAAGGGTTGTTTCTGTGGTATGGAGAAACTGGCTTTAATCTGATTGTGTGCTTTTCTGAAACTTTCTTAGTTTCAGGTCAGCAGCAAAAACCATCCTAAAATCTTGGCAGTAGTTATCAGTTGTTTAGCTGCACTGATAATGCCAACCTTTGTGCCATTATGACTGCTAAGGAGCTTGGCTTTCAGATTGTGTCTGGGTGGCAAAACACTGTGGAATTTTATGTGGTTGGCTCAGATCACTGGTATGGAGGTTCAATTCCTCTTCTGTGTTTAAGATTTTCTCCTGCTTTATATTTTTGAGGTCTGTAGCAGGTATAACAGAAGCAGCCTCTCCATGAGGAGGTGTCAGATGGACTTTGTTTTTAGGCTTTACTTGAGAGCTTTAATGTTTGCGGCACAATTTTTCATAAATTTGTCATTAAGGCAGTCATAAATTTAGCAGCTGGTGGCTTTATCTGGTGTCTGTATCATTCAGTTTGTCATGTTAGTTTAGGAAAACAAAAATAAACTTACTGTAGTTCTACGTGAATACAGCATTGCAGTTCTGAAGCCAGAGTGACTGACTAGCCAAAATAAAAAAGCTGAATGAGCTGGTGAGGAAGCAAGTACTTGTTAATCTGAAAATGCTGGGTAAGTCAAAACCGAAGCATTTTGCAAGGATGGATTATCATCAAGAAGATTTTTTGTCTGAGATGTGTGGTCATACGTAAAGTGCTGAAGATGTGATCTAGAAAAGCAAAATATCTCAGGAATTTTTAGGGCAGTTGCTCAGGAGGTTGTCTGCAGGCAGTGGAAAGGTGTAAAAAAAAAAATCTGTAAAGTCCCAGCTTGGATCTTGGTCTTGCACTTTCCCATGAGAGCCTATGTATCTAAGCTACCAACTTTTTAGGAGGGATTGATCTTTCCTTTCTTGCCCCTCCCTCTTTGTTTATCTATATTGGAGCACAGATGCCTCTTATGATCCATGCAAGCTCTCTAATCACTACTGGAATGTTTGCTGTCCTCTGCTAAATTCTCCTTTATTTTTTTAATCATGGTATGCTTCCTTCCCCCTCCTCAAATGTGAAGCTAATATGTAGAAGTGTTTGAAGGCTTCATAATCTTAGGCAAGATAAGGAAAATCAATAATTTTATATTTGGTTTTGAGAATACCTGTGTTCTTTTACTAGTCTTTAGGTATTTTATGTCTCACTATATTCTCTACTTATGTTATGAAACTTTCTGTTTGCTTACAACCTTGTCAAAGGATGTAGAAATAGTTTGCTGAGTGTGTAATTAAGTGAATCACAGGCCCTGATCCTGTGAGGCACTTGAGAAGGTAGCTGGTGTCATTGGATAGAGGTGATAGTTTCAGGTGGGCACATAAGGACTGTGCTGGACTGGGGCTGGATGATAATTGTCAGTATCTTAGATTTGAAAAGTGCAAATTGTTGCAAAAATTGCAAATTCTTGCATTTTATTTATCGGCTCTCAGCACAGGGTGTAGACTTGTGATGGTCATGGTTGCTTAGTGAGAGGATAAGAATTGTTTATGCTCCCAAACTAGATGTGTAAATCCAGGCAAAATGACATAGAAGATTCAGTATTTGACAAACATTAAACTATTCATGTTGTAATTTTAAAAAAAGGGGGAAAGAAACAATGCTGATGTTTTTGTTACCACTGTGCATTCTCATGTTTAATGATTTTACAGTGAATGCACAGGCCTTGATGCAGAATAACGCAAAGTCTTGTGTGTTTGCTGTTTTCTTTTTCTCCATAAAGCTTTTTATGTAAGCATTTTTTTTGCTGTTTTGCACTGAAATTAGTTACTTAATTGCATCTAGTATCGGGAAGCTGGTAGCCATGATGCTCAACAATTACAATGCTTTCTGAATTGAAAATGTTGTTGTGAATCTTTAAAAACAAACCAAAAAAACCAACAAAAAAACAGCAAACCCACAAAACAACCTTAAAATAGGGAGGGTGTGCCCAATGGGCAGAAAGTAAGGGACTGGGTATTTTGGTATAATGTTGTGTTGTAACTTGTAAGACATTGTTTTGTTACTGGCTACTGTGAATTTAGTATTCATTTTTCCTTTGTTTGTAATGGAGTTTTTAAATAATGGACTTGCTGTGTGTTCACCTTTCTTTGAAGTGAGACATTCTTGCATTTGCATTTTTTGTCTCTTTTTAAATGTTCTGTTTGTTTTGCCTGCAGACCGTGTGTGGACAGTAATGACCGCACGTTTCCGATTGCCTGCTGGCAGAACCTACAATGTACGAGCATCTGAGCTGGCACGGGACAGGCAGCATACGGAGGTGGTCTGCAACATTCTTCTCCTGGATAACACTGTACAAGCTTTCAGAGTTAATGTAAGTAATGGGCTTATTGCAAATCAATATCTGGCTTATTGCAAATCAATATAGTGAGCTTGCTTTCCTTTGCTGCATTTGGATGGCTGGAGTTTGACTTTCAAACAGTGTCAAGTAGCAAATAAAAGGGGAAGTTGTGTTCAGGCAGGCATGCTTGTACAAGTGCACGGTGTTACTGGGAACTTAGTCATTCTGGCATCCTCTGTAATACTAACACATCTTCATTACAAAATCCAATGTACAAAGCATAATTTATTTCTAGTAATTCTCTTCGTGGATTAAAGTTGTCCAGTGGAAATGGAGGACAGTTTTGCCATTGAGTTGAATGAAGCTTTTGTTCTGCTGCATTCTGGTTTTTTGTATTTTGAGCCATGAGTAAGGTGGAGTGGGAACTCTTCCTGTGCTGTGTAGCTGACTGTGTTCAATCACCTGTATGGTTATACTTGGTCACAGCTACCGTCCTAAAGTATCTCTCTGCTCTTTGCTTTTCTCAGATAGTATTCTTGTTCTGTGATTTCCCTCACTTAGGCTTGCCACCTTCTACTACACTAATAAGAATGGCAGGAAGGAAAATGGAAAGGTGGTTGCTGAATACTGAGAGCTGTTACTAGAAAAAAATCAACAACTTTTATGCATGAACCTGGAATTTAAAATTCGTCCCATTTTCAAATCTGTAATCCTGGTTAAAGAGTTAAAATGAAAACGTGCATGGTGCTGTGTATATGTTACACAAGTGCAACCCTTTCTTTCAACTTCTTGAGGAGAAAAAAACCCATTGGAAATAGGCAAGGACCTCACAAGAAAGCATTAAAAAGTTCTAAAGCTCAGTAATTATATTGAATTCTGATACCCAGTGTTCAGTAAGGATATTGATATATTTGAGTGTTTCAGGGAAGATTTGTGAGAGGGATTGCATTTTGCAGTTCTGTAATCAGTGGTTAGAGCCTGCATCTGCTGATCCAAAGTGAAATCTGTTATCTGGCAAAAACTTGTAAGGATCCAAAGTCAAGAGGCTTAAGGTTCAGAGGCAGATCTGGTGGTTATTTGTTTTAGATATATCAATCAAGATAGAAGGGTTTAGGATATTCTCTTGAGACATTTTTGTAGTTCATTCAAAAAATACTTAATTTTTCAGGACTTCTGAGTAGTAAAGTGTGGGAATTTTGGATGATGGAGCTGAGGGATGGATGTTCAAAGACTTTAATTTATCAACATCAAGCGTCATTTTCCTTCTGGGGAAATTTTTTCTGTATCCTTTCCCCTTTTCTGTATTGCTTAACTTCTCATCCTTGCTAACAGATTCCCAGTCTATACTACCTGCCAAAACGCAGTATGTGCAAAATGTAGTTGGATATAAAGCATTAGAAGTGCGTAATAAATTGTCAATATTGTCATCTTTGCTTTCAGGTGCATGAGTTCTCCATTAAAGTATCTGTCTTGCAGTTTTTTCTTATAAAGAAAATAAGAAGTGGGTAAAATAAGGAATAATTGTTGGGCAGTAGGTATGGGAGATGTGCTTTTCTTTGATCTAGGTGTTTAAAAGCTGTATGTTTTTAGAGGACACAAGTGCCGCTCAGAAAAGCAGAATCACCGGGTATAAATCCTCAAATGTCTGTGTCTCCTAAGAAAAAATTATGTAATATGTTCTTACCACCTCCCTGGTGTACTAAATATTTTAGTTGCATGGATCATGCTTTACTGCTTATACATATCAGCCTCCAAGTTTGTCTATTAAAACTGAGTCTAGGGAATAAAAAATTCCTTGGTGCTGAACATTTTGATCTCATGTCTTAGCCTCAGTCTGTTTTTTCACAAATAGGGAGTAATAAAGTATTCATTTGTAGCAAATGTAACCTACATGGTATACAGGTTCTCAGGTTTTATAGCTTTGTTTTACTTTATTGTGGTTGACACTATACTTAGCCATAAATATTTATGGAATTGTTTCCAAAATAGGAAGAACAAAGATAACATCAAATAAATTAGCGTCTTTTTATTTCTTCCTGGTGATTGCTATAGGTATTCTGTATGCTAATGATTGTAAAACTTAATCATCTGGAGGATGCAGTGGTGTATTAATAAAACTGTACTCAAATGCTGTTTCTTCTCCAGCAGCAAAGTGCTGATCACAGGCAGTGTCTCTTGATAATTTATGTGATGTTCTAAGTTCACATTTCAACCAGCCCTTTCCATTGATCTGCAAGAAAGGCACCTTTGTGCTGAGCCTTACCTTGTAGAGAGTGTAACTAATCAAACCAGATAATCCCCATGGATTGTAGCCAGACAAGGGCTGCTTTCATTCCAGGCAGAAGAATCAGTTGGAATTAACCTGTGCATGTGTTTGAGGAGTAGAAATCCTTTCTCTAAAATGCTCTGCTCACCAAATGAAATCCTCCTTTAGTCCTGAAAAGTAGACTTCTATAGAACACGTAGCTGGAAGAAAGGAGGCTGACATAACAACATGATCAGGATGATCTGCATTACTGTAAAACTGTTTCTTCAAGATCTAATCACATTAATTTGTTTTAATTACTTGTTTAAATAACTGAAATTGTATATTTTCCGTGCAGGCTGGGTTACTTGTACTCCCTAAAAGCCAGTACATAGATACAGGGATAACACTGAACTTGAGGGAAAGCTAAGTCAAAGTAGATGGGATGGCTTGTTCTGTGATCAAGGTTAGTGGTCATGGACAAATGTTTCAATTTGGAGCCTTTGCTATCCCAGAACGCTCTTCAGACTTAATGAATTCACACTCTAAGGGAAGTAAAATCTAAAAACCTGTAAAATAAGGCAAACGAAACAAGAAAAGAACCAACCAAACAAAAAAACCCCATACCACCCCCCTGTAATTTTAGAAATTAAAATTTTCAATAGTTCAATCTCCAGCATTACTTAGTTACTTGCCCTTTTTCTTTGATTAAAAAAAACAAATTAATAGCATCAGCTGTAGGAGGAAAGGAGACAGTTGTGCAGTGTTAGGGACTGCACCTCCTGCAGCAGCAACCCAGGCATTGCGGTGAGCTGCGAGGGGAAAGGTTTCTGTGTTGTCAGTAGTGAGGGAGCAGCACAGCATCCCATAAACATGTGAGCAGCAGAGCTGTGACCTGCTCCGGGAAAGGCCAGAACCTGTCATCCCCTTCCTCTGTCATCAGAAGTCCAAATTTGTTTGGGCTCTTAGGGCAGCAATATCTCGTGGTGTTTGCTGTGGGTGCAGCCAGTTTTGTTGGCAGCAACAAAAGCAGAATGTCAGGAATGCAGACTGAGAGGAGGGTGGCAGTTGGTAAGCAGGCATCAAACCTGTGTGATTGCAGGTGTCTGCCTGAATTTTCAAACGTGGTGTTTGTGAACAAGTGACAATCATTTTGTAGTTAGAAATGAATCTGTAAATATCTAGTGGTACTAGATGGTAAATAGTTCATAAAGTGCAGTTAACGTATTCATGTCTAGTGTTTATGTCAAATTTGTTCTAAAAGGCCACAATTTCTGAGACACTTCGCCTTCAGCAGTGACTAATAAGTGCATATAACTGTCTAATGCTTCAATTCTGAAAAAAGTGGATGTTTTTGTGTCTAACTCCTGCAGTTTTGTGTTAGGTAGTTCCCATTTTTCATACGTGTTTTCATTATTTCCTATTTTATGAGGAAATAATGTTTAACTTGTATCTATAGCAACAAAGCAAGTTTCTTTTTATGTTAATCTACATTTATTTGGTTTGCTTTTTTATTAAAAAAATCAGATATTTAAACTTGCTATCATACTTTATATAATTTTGTGCAGCTATTCAATGTTATGGTTGTATTACAAATATTTTGGATCTTTCTCAACAAGCAGGATTGTGACCTTCACCTGCTTTGGCAAGCTGCAGCACTGTTACATAAATGTCAGAGATGGGTTAAGCTGAGGTCTGGTTTTGCTAGATGCTTATCTTTATTTTGCACTGAGTAAAACATCGTGAACGAAACAAATGCTTCATGTTGAAACCTGTCCTCTCTTACTAAATTTGCTGCTCAATTGCAGGAAAAATACCTTCCTTGCAGTCGTGAAATGATGTTCTGTATTTCTTAATTCAAACTGATCAGCCAGTTCTAAGCTTTTTCATTAGGAAACATCACGTATTTAAGAAACAGTATACATTGTCAGGATTAGATTGGAAAAGGCTACAGAGATGGTATCTGCATGTTGTTTGAGGAAGTAACATGTCAGCTGTGGTAATTGCAAGGGTAAACTTGGGTTCCAGACATCTCCCATTTTCTGGTAGTTATTGTTATAAGGTCTTATTTGTGTTCTTATTTAAATCTACATGGGAAAAATGCCAAGAGGCACTTAGTGTTGCTATGTAATTTTAAAATGAGTTTTATTTGCTGTAAAACCTGTACCGATTATTGGTTTATTTCAAAATATAATAGAAACTCCTAATTTAGTAAAAATTAAAGTGACTATATTTGGATTGTATATAAAAAATGCCTTGTGCATTTATGCTGTTAAACATTTATTGTGTTAAAATCTGGTTTTTTCTTTGGTGGCTTTTAGTAATTTGTAAAGTAAATTTTTCAGTGGTGAACTTTTTAACAATGGTGCTACATTTCGTTAAAGATCAAGAAATTTTCTCTAGCATTTTCAAAAGAAATAAAGTAAATACAGCAATTCTTAGGTCACTTCAATTTATCCGAATTAATATGGGACCTGAAATATATCCCTTATGTAATTTCAGCTTAAAGTTATGTGTAGAGCTGTGGGTATGATTGTCCTCCTGGGACTATTTCAAACATAATTTGTGGATAACTATTCTTTACTTTTTAAATTATTATGAAATAAATTATTGTGCTTCTAGGAGTTTTTAGGCTCAAATAACTCCCTCTGACCGTTTATTCAACTTCAGTGTAATTTCATCTGAACAAAAAAGTTAGTTTTGATAGGATGCTCTTAGATGCTAATGAATGTCTGGAGGTAGATTTGTAGATTTTTTTTCTCTTATACGGATATTAATGAAATTCTTGCAACCTTATCTTGATCCTTTAGTTACATACTTCTATTTTAGCAGCTGTAAAGGTAAAGTGTTATATAATCTCTGTGCAAAGCGAGGCCCTTTGTGAGCAGAACAGCAGGGATTTTTTGTTTTAAAACTCTAAAATATCTTACTGCCTACAGTAAACAAGGCAAGATGTATCAAATCCACTGCAGCAGCAGCAATACTTGGCTCCTAGAAGATTATTAGAAGCTTCTCTGCTTGGTGACAGAAAACTGAGTGGAAAATGTATCAGTCATCTCTTTCATACTTCTTCTTGTTTGACAGTTCTTGCAGAATTTTGCTTGTCTTCTGTATTTAGGGATGCTATGACACTTTAACTTCTTTGGGAAATTCCCTTCAGATTTCACCAAATGTGTTTAGTGAGTCCTGTCGTAATGACACACTCAGTGTTTCAATTACTGTGTTGGCAGTATTTTCAGGTTAGGCAAAAAATTGCTAGGTACTAACAACTACAGATTCTTTTTATATCATTTTGTGGGTAACATTTGTCCCTGATGTAGAAGTCAAGTTTGTTCACTTGACTCTGAAAAGTGTTACTCAGTTAATTTGAATTAATTCATTTAGAGTGAAGTGCTATATTAGAATGTATGTAAATGACACGTCTTGGTTAGATATTTGGCTGTTTCAGCTATCTGCCATTAAACTTTGGAAACATTTTCAATATGCTGGTTCATTTAAAATCAGGAATAGATTTTGCAGATAAGGGAGAATAATTTGCACAGACCTGTACATTTGAATTCAGTGACCCAAACAAGATTCTTGTTTGCACCAAGTTCTTTATTAATTCCTGAACTTTATTGTCTTTTCTGTTTTTCAGTACTCCTTTTAAATATCAAATTTGGCTAATGAAAGGCTTTCAGAAATAATCATGTAGCTAGCTGAGAAGTGAGAAGTTCTTACTGTCAGAAAATGACAGAGAAGAAAAATGATTTCCTTACATATGTTTCACAAAGAGAGATGAAGCTCATTTAAAAATAGTGCTGCTGGGATACACTTCGTGATATTTAAAATACTGCTGCTAGGGCACATCTGAAAGAATTTATATGTGTTCTACCTGCCTGAAATCTGTGTGTCCAGTTATGTATTTGTTCATTAAAGAAGAGGTCTGTATTTGTTCTCTGCAGAAACATGATCAGGGCCAAGTTCTGTTGGATGTAGTCTTCAAGCATCTCGATTTGACAGAGAGAGATTACTTTGGTTTACAGTTGGCTGATGAATCTACTGATAACCCTGTAAGTTGACTCTGTTTTATAAGTACAGTTTTAAAAATCATAATCATGTTCATCACTGTCCTCCGTGTTATTTAAAGAGAGGTAAACAGAAACCATTGCAAGATTGTGCCATCTTCCCCCAGTGTGTCATTTTTGAGGGTCTGTATCATCTTGTAGTTATGATAAAGCTGCATGTTAATAGTCACAGGCTTGGAGTAAAATACTGAGTTCTGTGCTTGTGAAGTAATACCTTAAAAGGATATTGCTTGTTTTATTGTATCTGTTTGCTAGATTGCATTATCATTGTTAAAAATAGTAAATATGTTTTAAATTTGTTCTGTGGTATGGTTTCTTTTGTTATTAGGACTTACAGAATAGCAAGGGGATTTTAGATTTTCATGCATGGAGTTTCTGTTTCTAATCCAGATACCTGGTGCTCTTTCAACAGTGCTTCATACAGTCCACTATCTGACAAGGGCAGTCATCTCATCATCTTAACAAGGAGGGGACTCCCTTGAAAATGAGTGTTTGCAATAGTTCATGGGCTTTAATTGAAAGGAAATCCTGCCCCACTGAAACTCTGTAAATCACCAGTAGAAACAAAGAGATGCAAATGTAACATCCACTGCACTAGCTACAGTGGTACTACAGAGATCTTGATTGCATAAAGAACATTTCTTGGTTACTTTCTTTTATAGGTATCAAATGGTCAATACTTGTTTTAAAGTGCAATTTAGCTAAGTATTACTCCTCATCGTTCTTTACCTAGTTCTTATTATGTGTGCAGCGCAGTGATGGGGTCAAAACTTACCTCCCAACTTGTGTATCAAAAGTCAGCCACATTCACTTGTTGATAGTTCTGTTAAGACATTGGTGGGCTGGCCTTTGTAGTATTTTTATTCCAAACTTTGTTCCAGGCTGAAAAAACTTAGGCAAGCAGAAAAGGCTGAATTATTTTTCAGCTTTGTTTAAGAAGTATTTTATTCAATATTTTACTCGACACTCAGAAATTTATCTGGCTTTCCAAAGGGTAGACATCTAACCTCTCTTTCTTTTAGTTTATCTGTCTGGAAGCATATGAACACAACACTGTAATAGAAAGATCTGGTTAAGGGTTAGTCTGAAAGAATGACTTAACAAGTATTTGATACCAGCACATACTTTAAAGATTTTGGGGGTTTTTGGTTTCTAAATATTTTGTCTCTTCAGCATATATCTAGTTGCCATGAAAACAATGTGTCAGAGCTAAAAAGAAATGTTACCAATATTAGTCATGCAAGCTTGAAGAATGTATGGGTTTGACTAATTTCAGTTTTTGATACACATTTACTTTTACACTTGGCTCATTTGGACAAGGAAACCATATTGGATTAACAAATATTCTAGTTACTTGTGAAGTACCACGGCAGAGTATTGCTAAGATATAGTTAATGCAGCAGAAGATAAAGATGATGGGTAAAAGGGGATCCTGCTAATTTAGTGTGAAACTTCCAGCATTGTGTTTAAACGTGGACCTCATGAATTGCAGAAGCCTTGGTTTTTTTATAATATTAATATCAAAGTGAAAATCAAGTATCTTTCAATGTATTTTAAAAGATTCTTATATAAAGTTCCTATATATCTCTGGCTAGAGTGTTCTTTAAGCCTTTACATTAGTCTTAAAAGTTAATTGATCCTGTATGAAGCTTTTTTTTTTTAGATAATCATGCTTTTGAGGCTGTAGCAAACTATCTCTTTACTTCCTCTTGAGTTAATTACTACAAGGATACAGCATGTGGATCTAGTCATCGTTATTTGTTATTCCTCATGAATAAAATGACACAGGATTAGCTTCAGATCCATAGTGTGTGTCAGGTAGCTCTGGTATCTGTGTGTTTGCTTCCTGCTCCCTCACCTGAGAAAAATAAAAAGCCCTGTGATAAGTGTGAGGGAGTTGCATACTGTACGGGTTAGATGTCTGTCACTGCATAGGAACTGTGCCCATATAACCATTTCCTGAGGCTTGTGGACTTGCCTTACAAGGCAGCATGAGGAATTGAACAGTATTTATAGCAAAGATAGAATTAGGGGTTAGCTGGACTGTGTTGATATGTACAGAGACTGCTGGGTCTCTGATGGGCAGTGGTTTAAACAACTTGCAGAACTTCATGGGCAGCCATACTTCTATCTGAAATTTGCCACATTGATTTTTATAAAGCTCTGCCTGTATAAGCAGTGTTCTCCTGTAGAAATGTTCAAGATTTGGCACTGTTTAGTTAAATTATTCTGTAGTCCTTAATCCGGTAGGCTGAGTGCTGAGTCTCTGGTTTCCAAGATCCCAGTCAGTGATGTACCAGTGCTGACACTCAGGCTGACAATTTGAAGAGAACCTGTGAACCAGGGGCATCACTCCCTGGATGTGCCAGACCTGCAAAATCCAGAGTCAGAAGTACTGGAAGTAGTTAAACAAATTAACTTTTGAGTTGAGTAAGTGATCCTGCTTACAGCTCCTTGCTGCCACAGGTAGTTCTTCTTAAAGAGTAGCTGAAGGTTGTTAAACACAGCATAATTGGGTTCTGACCTCTCTCAGGCTCCTGTGACAATCACAGAAGAAACTCAGAGTAGAATTATTGCTGTAAAACAGGTATCTGGACAACATACGTTAATCTTGGGGAAAGAAGAGCAGTAGCAACTGTTGATGATAGTGGTGATGTCTCCAGAATCAGTAATAAGCATGTGTATGCCAGTGAGACATTTTGGTAAAAGACCAAGTAAAAAGTAATAGAAAAGCTCCAGTTTCTTGATGTATAATGCTATGATTTGTACTTTGTTTCTCTGAAGTTGCTGTTACAATTTGTCTCTTTCCAGAGGTGGTTGGATCCAAACAAACCTATCAGGAAACAATTAAAAAGTGAGTAATGTATGTATTTCGTCAATTCATCTATTGTTATTATGCT
Source organism: Monarcha castaneiventris obscurior (assembly GCA_026261815.1). Taxonomy (NCBI): domain Eukaryota; kingdom Metazoa; phylum Chordata; class Aves; order Passeriformes; family Monarchidae; genus Monarcha; species Monarcha castaneiventris. The sequence continues at coordinate 10,276,389 of JAMPIT010000467.1, forward strand.
ATTTTTCCAGGGTGCCCTGATTAATTAGAAATAACTTTTCTTGACCATAGGAGGATCTCCTCACAGTCTGAACTTCAGAGTTAAGTTTTTTGTAAGTGACCCAAACAAGCTCCAAGAAGAATATACAAGGTAGGTCTGGCTGCTTTGTCAGTAAAATACTTTTCTAGAACAATCATTAATTTCTTTAAGGTATAACATGGAAATTTTCTTTTAACTCATTCTTGTTGTATGTACAAACTCCTAATTTTTCTCTAATAATTACAGATATGAACTATGCAGTTGTACCAAGTCAATATAACAAAAAGCCTCCATGAATAAATTTATGAATTTATATGCAAAGTGAAGTAACTACATGAAGCAAATAGAAGTAGAATATAAATACCAAGTAGAAACAGAAAAGGGAAAATAGAGAACAGAGGAAAGACTTAATCCCAGTATTTACCAATAAGTACAAATTTAATTCTAGCCTTACTTGTGTTCTCCTTTGTGACTAAAAAATTTCTGACATTCTGCATTTTTTATACCCTCCTCCCCCCCCCCAGTTTTCTGCTTAGCATTAATAAGATCATTCTCTCTATGGTTGTAGTGCTAGCTTGAATCACGTAAGCTTTTTTTGATAGCAGTGTGTTGAAATCTGTTGAAGAAAATGCTCAGGGTGAATCAAAATAGGAGGCTTGTGAATTGCAATTAGTCCCTGAAGAAATGCCTCAAATTTTCCATATTTTTAATTACTTCTGGCCCTCTAGATAAATGGCATGATTTGACAGATTGGAATTTTTGAATGTCGGCCATTCTGAAAACAGGTCAGCCTCATTCAAAAAAATTATCGAGGATAGCTTTTGAAACCTAAGTACCAAAACTGTGAAAATTTGAGTCCACATTTGTTTATCATTTCCTTTGATTTGTCAAATTCTTGACAAAATTTTGTACATATCTATGCAGACAGAATTCACTAAAATGAGTCCCTGAGATCCTGGATGAGACTTTGTTTTACTGAAATATTTACTCAAGGAAAATTTGTCAATTTACTCTATCAAAATAATGAAAAATATGTTATTTGAATTAAAATAAAATACATAATATTCCTGAGGAGGTGAAAAAAAAGATAAATGTTGATCAGCGTGAAGTAAACCATAAAGGAGAAAACTGTTCAAGTGCTATTCTCTAAATACAAAGCTACAAATACAGCTTTCTTTTAAATGAGAAATAATGTATGATGTCTTTATCTAGGTCAGCTCTGCCTTTTTTGCTAATAGGCCTAGTTGCCCCTGAGAAAACTAATTTGTATTTGGAATTCTTAAAAAGAGAGAGTTATCCATGGGCTTTTTTGGAGTGAAGTTTGGATGCCATGTCACAAATATGGGTCCTTTCACGTAATCAGTATTCCCACCTCAAAAAAGAAAAGAAAATGCAAGCTTCTGACAATTCCAGCCCCAGATGAGACTGTTCAAAAATGCTCAGTTTTTACAAATTCCATGAGAACAGAAGAATGGCTCGACACACGAAGCAGTGTGAATAGATGTCAGGGAAGGGTTCAGTGCAAGCTCGTGTCTTGCGAGGCCTCTGTGAGTTCACGTGAGCGAGGCAGGTTTGAATGCCCCAGGTCAGGAGAGGTCAGCGGGAGCTCAGTGTGTGTTGGAGAGCTTCGCTTCAGGAACTTGCCTTGGGAGGCAATGAAGCTTCATTAGTTCTCCTCGTGGCAGGAAGAATTGCTTATTAACGTTGACTCCATTAGCAATAATTCTGTCCTGCCCTTTCCTAGCTACAGCTATATAAGCAAGATGAAAACATGGTAATGCAGTGCTGCCTTTGTTGTTTTAGTACAGTCTGTTGTTCAGGCTTTTGCTGATCTGCTTTGCTAAAGCTTCTATTGATTTCCCATTTTGCTCAATAATATGGGAGGCTTCAGTGTTCAAACTGGGGTGGTTGGCTAATAAGCCATTAACCTCACTGTTTCCTGAAAACAGTGGACAGAATATGGACTCTGCTTGGTGTCCCTTAATCAAGATGTCCTTTTTACCAAGAAATACTTCTAATAAAGCTTAATACCAAAAAAAGAAAAATAAAATGGAGGTGCAGCTGTATATTTGTGAAGAGATGCTCAAGCAAAGCATGTGAAGCATATCCATTTAATATATAGATTTAACATGTAACTTACTGCATTTATTAATTGGTAAAGAAATTTTGCTTTTTCTATCTTTTTGTTTCAATATGCATTTTAAGTATTTGAAGTGTTTTGAGGTCTCTAAAGCCTGGCTCATGTCTAAGTTTTAACTTCTTGAGGTTAATACCTTTTAAACTAAGCTTCTTGCCTTTCTGGTCACTTAAAGAATCTTTAATGGTTTCGTAGTAGTTGAGCACATGGACTAATCTTAGCTTGTCAGTTCACAAATGTTTTTCCTCATTTTCTTTCAAACACGGAATGTTTTACCTTTCTACTGTTATATAGCTTGTAAATAATTGGATTTCTGCATGTGTATTTGTAAATGTTTATGGAAGCCTTTAAAGTGGTAGTTAATCCACTTTTTGAAGACTACACAGTTATGAGAAATCATATTAAGTGTAATAAGGTGATATATTTTGGCTTTAATTTCTTAGTTTAAGTTATTATTGGGAAATATTTAATATTCAGTGCTTTTCATAAGTAATGTTGGTGTTTATAATTAATGGGTATAGCCCAGCTTTTAAATCAGAACTACAAGAGGGAAACCAGATGATTATTATAATAGTAATAATGTAGGAGGTTCCAAGCCAAAATAAATTTATAAGAAAGCAGGAATGATGTTTAAATTTGCCACTCAGTGTAACTATTACTAAAAAATAAAAAAGGCAGTAGAGACAAATTCTACAGCAGCTTTTATGCTGTGTTGCAAGGATTTTTCTTCTGAAAATTTAAGCTTTTGCTAATATCCTGCCATCTTGATAAGTCTTGTTTGTTACCCCATTGCAGTCTCTAGTGTGATTTGCCACTTTATGTGAACATTATACTTTTTTGAAATTTTCTAAAACCTCTGAGTGAAATATGAAGGAACTAAATGGAATGAACAAAAGACTCATTCTGACATGTTAACAAAATATTTGGGTTTTGTTGGAGAAACAAAGGAAGTAATTTAGAGGGAAATTTGTATTTCAGGCTTGTTGGAGTTTTTAAGTCGAGGTGTTTCTGCTGCCCCTGTTTGGTGGGAAATAGTTTGTTTTAAAGTGTTTGGCTGTTCTTTTGTTAAATGCATCTCCTTCCTGACTTGAAAGAGCGGGCATGGAAAAACGCGATGAATTTCTAAAACAAGCTTTTTTCACGTCATAATTAAAAGAAAACTTTAGACGTTCAAGGGAAGTTAATTGAGAGGTGTTTGACATAGTAGAGTCCACAACTGTTGTAGTAACAGTGTAACTCCAAAATACTAAGAATAATTAATATAAATGAAAGCAGGGTAGTATCAAACACTCAGTGAGAATAAATTAATTCTGTCTACCTGGAGTACAAATCATTCCTATGAGGGTACCTCCATACACAGATGCAAACTTCAACTTGTGGTTGCTGTATAGCAGCAGGAAGAATGTGAAATTTGTAGGCTTTTAGTGAAATATAATATATAACTTCATAGCCTGTAAGCAATTTAATTTACCAAGTTGTATTATTATTTTACTAAGCAGAGTTTCATTTCTTTCCCATTAGTGTTTAAGAAATAGCATGCAGAATGACAAGTTTTAGTTTTGCACTAACTGAAAACAAAATGCATTAAATTGATGAAAAATGATGGAATAATTTTAATTTTAATCACAGTGTCTTTTATTTGCTTTTCTAAATAAGGTACCAGTACTTTTTGCAAATTAAGCAGGACATTCTTACTGGAAGGTAAGACATTTTTGTTGTAATTAACATTAAATGCAAATTTGGTCAAGAAAAGCTTAATAATGAGAGATTTTGCCTGCAAAAATCAAAATATGACTGTCTATGCAAGTCGAAGTGTTTATAATTATTACCTGTCAAATTTGTCCATAGACTATAAAAGACTAGGGTTTTCAAAATAGACAAATGTCATATGAAATATGTAATATTATTTATTTCTCCTTTTAAAAACTAAACAGATTGCCCTGTCCTTATAATACTGCTGCTCTTCTGGCTTCCTATGCTGTTCAATGTAAGTATAATTAGTGTTTGTGTACTCGTTAGTACTGAAATATATAAAAAGTCTTATTGATTAGGTTCTAAAGAATACAATTTGTATGGCATTACATTGTGATGTTTGTGGGCATGGTGCTAATTTTCTCATGATTAAGGAAATTGATTGGTTGTCCTCCCCCAGCATATTTTGCTGAATTGGAGATGGAAAAAATACTTAAAGCCACGCTGTTAGAAAACCCTAAATCAATACTCTTTTATTCCTGTGTATTTTGAGGCATTGAGTTGTGGCTTTTGCCTTGAGAATGATACTAAAAAGTGTTTCTTAAGACACGGAAATATTTTTAACATACCATACAGTGTACCTCCAAATAAGTGTGGAAAAGAGAGTTCTGGTCACATCTGGCCAGAAAGTTCAATACCTGTCTTGGCAATTTTAAGCCACCCAATGAATAGATGAGTCTTGAAAACTGAGATTTACTTTTCTTCCTTACTCAGTTTTTTTTCATAAACTTAAGTTAAGCAATCCTGCTATATTCTTCTATATTAATTTGTTTTTTACTGTTAAAGATACTTAGATCCACATTAGTACTTTGTATACTTCATCCATATCGGACAAATAGTGTCCATGTTAATATTTTCATAAAAAATATATAGTAATGTTAATGTCATGTTTTGTGCATGGTTTTGCTAAGCAGTCACCTTTTTTTAGGTCAATCAATAGAACCATTTCTCTTAAATAAAACTCCCACACCTCAGCTGCCTGAAAGATGTACTGCAAATGCTGTCATGCCATAGGGAGTTGTCTTAGAAGAGATAAAGTATGTGATAATGTAACAGGAACTATGAAAACTTGATAACGTTTTAGGGTATTAAGAATGCACTATGGGTTTTTTTTTTAATATTGTAAAACTGGTGGGCATGCACAGTGCACTGTATTTACATTTATCCATGAGATGCTGCTGCCATTAAGTTCTTCAGCGTACAGAGCTCTATCTAATGATTTCTGTACCTGCCTAGTAATAAACTTCCTATATTCTTTATAAATGTATGTCAAGTATAGCAGGTACAGATCTCAGTCCTGTACTCTTGGATTTCAGCAAGGAATGCATTCTGTTATAAAACGTGGCCCAAATTTCTAGTTTTTAAATTATTTAAAATGGGATTTGTTTGTGGTGATGCAAGTGACCCCAGAGTTTTTTTCCCACCCTCCCTTCCTTTCCTTATCCTCCTGCTCCGTAAGTGCCTTCATCTGTCTTGTCAGTGTCACTAGGCCTGCCCAGGACCCCATATCATGATGTATTACTGTTATCTTTCCACTTTTCATTTTATGTTTCTTACCTATCACTGTAGATCTGTTACAGGGATTGCAGATATTTAAAGCTGAATTTTTTTTACTATATTTACAAAAGCCTCAAATAGTGTGTTTTTAGCAAATGTTGTTTATATGGTTTTTTTCTGACAAATGTGACTGTAATTTATTTCTTGTAGTTTTAGGAAAGTGTTACAAATTATGTAAATACACTTTTAGTAGTTTCAATGTAGGTGTATGTATGTGTACTTCTATCCGTACATACAACTGAATGTGCAAAAAATATTTTTCTAATGCTTCTGAATGTATGTTGGTGCAGAATGAGTTGGTGGTTTTTGCATATCTTCGTGATGAAGTAGCAGTTGTAGTGTTAAAAGAATAAAATTGTGTAATCACATGAAAACAAGCAAAGGTAAAATAAAAGAAAAATTGAATACTATCCTACATATATATATCCTACTTAGTGCTAGCTGTAATAACAGCATTTATGGATTCATTTGTCTATTAAAAATTAAACACTTTACAAACTTCTTTCATAAGGGCATAATCAAAGCTCTCTCTAAATCATCTCTGTGGTATTCACTGAGAATGTGACTGTTTATTCAAAATGGAAAAGGGGAGTTCAAATGTCTTCTCTATTTTTGTTTGCTGTAGAACATAAATTATGTGGAAGCAGACTCGTGTGAATTTGGGGGCATTGCACAATGCCAAGTACATCAGTGATAAACAATAACCTCTCTTTTTAATATTTTAGCCGAGCTGGGAGACTACAACCATTCAGAAAACTTGCCAGGCTACCTCTCAGAATATTCTTTCATCCCTAGCCAGCCTCAAGACTTTGAAAAAGAAATAGCAAAATTACATCAGCAGCACATGTAAGGATTTACATCAGAAGATACTGACTTTGTCAAATCCTGACTGCTGATGCTGTGCTATTACATAAAACAAAATAGTATTTTTTCTTAAAGGTTTCAGGGTGGGTGGGGTGTTGGGTTGGTTGGTTGGTTGGTTGGTTTTGGTTGGTTTTTTTTTTAAGATAATGTGATTTTTTTTGGAGATTATCTGTATAATATGGTCTGTACCAAATATCTATATCTAAATTAGCAAAATAATGAGCATGTCAAGTTAAAGGTACTCTGAAAGCAGTAATTGTGTGTATTATGTAGGATATTAACTTAGCTGGATATATTTTCTTCAAGAGTTTTTTTCAGTCTTGGGGAATGTTCTGAGCATAAGGGCTTTGTTTTTGTGATGCTCTCACCAGTAAAGGAGTTACTTTAGAAGTAACAAAGTCCTTTTCTTCAATATCTGCTCTTTCCTGTGTGTGAGTCTGTGACCTTTCAGAAAGAGGAAAAGGCAATGAAGCAATGGAAAATATTTTTTTTTTCAGTATGTAACATTGTGGTACTTTCCAGTGATGGTTCCTTCGTATTTTAGAACTTAAGTGCCTTTTGTTACAGCTTAATTTAACAAAATGTAAGCAATTTTTATAAAACATTTGCTTGATTGGGGCATGTTGTTTGCTTTCAAAACTACTGAATGTTATGTTACATTTCAGATAAAGGCTTAGAAAATTCTCTTAGCTAGGGTAAAGACATTTGAGTGAATTGATGGTAATTTAAATTGCTAATGCCAAATACAGGATTGTAAAACTAACTTCCAGATTCTAGGGCTCCACAAACATTTTAATGATAAACTGCTTTAAAATAAAATGTGTTGTGGGCTCTTGTCAAGACCTGGTTCTTGTGGAAACATTCTTTCCTGTTAAAATATTTGGGTTACAGTCTGTTTATCATGAGAAAGGAAATTCAGATTTCAGGGTGGGGGTAGAAGTAGTAAAATGAATACAGATTTTCTGTCTGCACTCACTGGGGAGCCTGATGTGGGAGGTCATGTTAGAACATTTCTGATTTAGCTGCTTTCTTTCAGAGGGTTGTCTCCTGCAGAAGCAGAGTTCAATTATCTCAATACAGCACGTACCTTAGAACTTTATGGAGTTGAATTGCACTATGCAAGGGTAAGTTTGGATGAACTAGTGTTGCAATGTAAAGATGGATTCCTCTGAGATTTATGGAACAATACACTTTTCTTTTTAGTGAGCCTTCCTGGCTTTTGCTTACAAGAGAAAAAAAAAAAGAAAAAAATATTATTTTATTAGGTGCCTAACGGGGATTTGCTGATTGAATATCCACTATTCCACTCTAGTGAGGGAATTTCTTTGCTTAAATTTGTGCTTAGTTGTCTGTGTGTTAATGAGGTTGAGCTTTGTTGGCTTGAATGCCAGTTCAGTTGGCTACTGGTGAATAAGAAAAATGTGCTTGTTGAATGTGCATTTGATATTTAAGGATCTGTCAGCTTTGAAAATATTTAATTTGCTTCCTACTAGAACCAAATTATAAATCATTACCATAGTATAGAGTGAACTGTTAATGTCAGGTACTATAATTTGATGGAGTGTTAGTTTTACCTGGTAAAGCAAGTAGCTCAAGCTCTTAACTCAAATGGTCTTAACCTGTCAGTACAGTGCTACCATTTCTGCAAAGCCTCTGAATAACATTATTTTTAGTGATTAAGACATCCCTAGTTTTTAAGTATTCTTGTCCTATACCCTAAGGGTAGAGAAAGTTGGACTAGAATTGGAAATGTACCCCACTTAGCTGCTCACTGTATCCACTGCTTTTGCACACATATTGAGAGTTCTGTAGCATGTGCTTGATTAGAGTGCAAAGATATTTCAGGAAAAATGTGCTATTTAAATATGCTTACAATATTGTTTGTTTTAGAATCTCTCCTCTCTGTGTTCTGAGATTGCAATTTCCTTTCAGGTAGGAATTGAAGTTGCTGGTTGCTTTTAGTGTAGCAAATGCCAAACCAGTCTATTAGTGCTGCTGTTCTTAATGAACTAGAATACTCTCATATTTATTTCTTTGAACTTGGTGAAAGACAGAAGATCTAACTTGAGAAATTAAAATTTTGTGGTAACTTATAAGGAACTCAGAGCAAACATTTGGGTTTGTCCTTAATATGAGTGAATAATTTAATTTCTTATTTGTCTTATTAAAACACATTGCCTTCCACATTAATTTGTGTATTTAGAGGGAGATGAGAATTAATATATATGAAGTTTCAAGAGATACTTATTCTGTTCTTCCAAGTAATTTTCTCTTTTCTTTTAAAGGATCAGAGTAACAATGAAATAATGATTGGAGTGATGTCAGGCGGAATACTAATTTTTAAGAACAGAGTACGAATTAACACCTTTCAGTGGTAAGGACAGCTGTTTAATGTTTTTATTTACTATTTCAAAATATTTTTACCACTCTGAAAAAGACAGAAACTTAAGTTGTATCACATCATGTTGAAATGATTTATCTTATATTGTGCTATGGGGAATTTTTGGTGGGGTTTTGTCCTGGTCTGCATGCTGTGCTGTTAAACAACTTTGATACTCTAATGAAACTGTAATGAATTTTAATTCAGGAGTTTGTAAGCATACTTAATATTTAATTAACTATATAGCCTGGGCCAGTGTGATTGTCTAGCTTACAGTCTTTGAAGAGACAGTTGAATTGAAAAATATTAACCTGGGGATTGTCTGCTCTTACCTGTTTGTGACCTATAAATTAATCTTAATTTTAAATTTTATGTAATTATGGTACTTCTGAATAACTAAGGTGGAGCATTCAGGATATTATCATCTCTTCATCCATAGATAACCATTTTTATGATAGTGCATTTACTGCAGAAAATGCTGTCATTTATTTCTTTTCTGTACTGTGACTTCTGTAGGGCTCTTTAGAAGTGCTCTATCACTGTGGTGCTCTACAGAAGTTATATCACCTTCCCCAATGCCTTTTTTAGTTCCTGCAGAAGTAACCTTCCCTTGGTTTCCTTTGCTTGCTTGGAATCCACTTTGACAGCCTTATTACTTGTGTCACTGAGTTGCTATAGCTGCACTCTGAGTGGGTGAAGTCAGTCATACAAGATTATCATAACAGACATTAGTTCACCAGGCACAAAAGCTGTTCATTCTAGAGAAGTTATGAGAACTGTTCGTTTGCTAGTGATTTTGCATTTTTGTTTGCTGCTGATGTGTGCTTGATCTTTTCTGCAACCCAGTGAGTTTCTGAGATACTCTGGTTTTCTGTGCTAAGCTTAGTCTCAAGGTTCATTGTAGGATGTTACATATTTTGTGGTTTACCAAGCTGAGAAACCGTGTGAGTGATCGAATTTTAGCAGATTTTCAGAGAGAAAGAAAAAACAAAGCTATATCAAAGTGTTATCTGCAGCCAGTACAACTGAACATGGTGAACATTTTACCTGTATGCATTTGAAGAAAAATAAGTCTGAGACAAAGCATGTGAATTTCCAGTCTTCATGGTTATAGGGTAAATTAAAACAGGATCTCACAGTGGTTAAGTGTGAAACTCCTGTACTGGTCAGTCAGACCTGCCTTTATAACAGTGACACATTCTAGGAAAGATATCCCTCATGTGGTGAGAGTTTTGAAATGTTGGAGCCATTTCTGGGTTAGGGCTGCTTTATAAATGAATGCTGTAATATCAGTCTGATTTTACTGCTGTTATTTTGGAGAAAACAGCAATAGTAGAAATAGGTTCTGTAAAGCACACTGGTAAATTACTGAGTATGTGCAATCTAAGTCATAATTAAGCTACACATCCCTAATGGAAGTTGGAGATTTCTGTGAGTTCTGCTTGGTATTGTTTGCATGCCAGGGATGCTGATCTAAATTCTTAGTGTGGTTTTTTGTGTGTATAATTACCTAAACAGTTCTTCCTTGTATTCAACTGTATCAGCTGACATCAGGGATATTAATTTCTTCCTGTGAAGACTGTAGTTACCAGCAAAATTGGTCTTTACAAAGAAAAAAAAAAAGAATCACTCTTCCCCATTTCACCCTGTCAGAGGCTTTCTTTTGCTATGAGTAATAATCTGAAATACCAGTTTCCACAATATAGCTCAGTAATAGACCTATTACCCTTTCTTTTTATCCATAATCATGCTGCTGCTCCTGTGCTAGTGGTACTGTTACCTCTTCTTTTTGCTTCCACTTATTCTTGCTCCTGTACAACTGGAGCTGAGTCATGTCTTCCCAGTGCTTTATGGGTACAGTGGATATTTGGATACCTGTTTTTAGTATTCCTGAGCTGAGTTCTGAGATGAGTGAGAGAATAGACAGGCATATATGTGGGAGGAAATAAAGATTTAACTGTATTGCTTAGAGAACAATCAAGTAAAATGTCTTTGCCCTCTCCCTCTTAATTTGATATTATATCTAAATTGCTTTTTATGAACCTTTTGATTATGGGGAGAAATGAAACAGGAGGAAGACCTGTGAGGAATAAGGAATAACAAAGGACACTGCCTTTTATCCCATGTGTCCTAACTTGACCTTCCTGTACTGTAGATAATTCCTCCTTTCCCTAGACTTTGCTGCTAGGCACAGAGACCTGGGAATCCAAGGAGATTGAAGACCGAAGGAGAAGTCATGGAGTATGTCAGCCTTTCCTTTGTTACTAGACCACCTGTTCAGCAGTTGGAAAGGTGCTTTCCTTAGCCTGTTGTTTGTGGATGTATCTCTGGAAAGCTTTATTGCCTTTTGCATCCAGCGCTAGTTGCAACTGCAGTTGTGCTGTGGATTGTAGTTTTATCCCTGAATGATTAGGTAGTACAGTGTTCCTCCTTGGTCATCTGATCCTGCTTACACATCTTGTACACTTCCTTTTGTGTTTGAGCCCCGTCAGCAGTTTTGTCTTGGCTGGCCTCTTCTCATGCTGGCATGTTTTCTAGCACATCAGGATTGTTCTGGATTGAGAAGATTGTCCTTTAAGACTGACCATCTGTCCTCTGTTCCTGTGACCCAAAGGCAGCTTCCATGGGATTTTGCCCACCAGAACAATGAACAAACTGGAGTTTCCTCTCCTGAACCAATGGTTTAGTCTGCTGTGTCCCTCCACTTCCTTTAAGATCTGTACCTTCGCCATCACACAGCTGCTGGAGCCAAATTTGTCTTTGGCTACTAAATCTGGACAATCCTTTCCTGTTTGTGAGTTGGGCTACCAAGAGCATCTTCCCTGGGTGACTGGTCCAGAACCTGTGCCCAAAGAGGTCTTGCTCAAGAAATTTGCTGGATTGCTCAAGTCCTACCTTATCACCCTCCCAAGGGTCGGGGTAGTAAATCCCTCAGTGAGAACCAGGGCTTGGTATCATGAGACTCCTTCCATGTATTTGAGTACAATCTGGATTTTAGACTAGGGCTTTCAAATATCTCTTCATTTAAAAAGATATATTTTATTATTTAGGATGTCTGAGGTGACTGTAGATGGGAAAATTATACCAGGAAAATAATATTGATGCCTGCCTGTTCTTAAGCTTCTGCTTGGATATGCAGCATTGCCAACAGTCAGAGAAAGGAAATGCAGGCAGACATGCCTTCTACTTGGGCTGAGTATGGCTATGCTCATTCAGTGCCTAGCAGGGTATTAGCAGTATTAAGTACTCTCTTATCTGCTGTATTTTTTTCAAATAGCTGAGAATCAGCTTTGCTGAGTCATTTCTTTATACTTGAATGGTGGCTTTTTTGATTTGACTTAGACCTTATTGGCTAATGTTACAGCTTTGAGTCTGTTCCAAATGGTTTCAGGCTTAAAAGTCAGCTGACCTCACTCTGTGAGCCTAAATTATGGGATGAGATTAAAACTCCATATGTATTATTCTTACTCTCTTCAAGTTTGTAAATCACCAAAGGCAGTAATTTCTTTAGCAGAAGAGGAAACCCAAAGAATAAAAGATAGTAAATGTTTTTGTAAACAGAATAATTGCTAAGCAAATCTGATATGTTGCAGAGTGTATGGAACTCATTTTTTAGAAAAGGCATATATTAAAATGTTCTTTTAATTGCACTGTACACCAAAATTTTAGAAAATTAGTAATAACATACTTGTTGATTAACTACAACCTAAATAGTCTAATTTTATGTTTTTCTGGTTTTCCCACAGTCAGACTGTTAATAATCACTAGTGTGTGTCCTATCCAGCAAATATAAGACCCAGCCTACATTACCCTTAAGCAGTTTTTTGTCACAGGAGGTTCTAAGAAGATTGATGCATTGCCAGGGGAATAATTTGATTTCAGTACATAAGATGTAACTCCCCTTAAAGTTCCAAAGCCTTGAGAAACTAACTCTGATAGCAAGAATTCGTTAAGAATTTTAAAAAAAACCCCAGACTAACAAATAGGACAGTTATTGCTGCTGCTTTTTTCCTTTTGTTATTGTTAACTGTTAAACTAATGGCAAGGCTAGAAAAGAAAAAAGAAATGGGGAAAGATGTAAATAAGCATAATTTAAACACTAATGTTCATGGAGTGCCCTTATGTTACTGCAGATAAAGACTCTCCCAACAAATTAGGACATCCCAGTTAGGTTCCTCTGAATAATCCCCTGAAGAAAAATGTCTTTATTTGATTAAGTTAAGAAGATAATTTCTATATATAGATATCCAACTTGGGTGTCTGTGATGTTTTGCTTCTCATCCTTCCTGGTCTAAATGGTTTTTTTTTTCAGCAAGTGATAAATATGCAAGTAGTAATTCCAGTCAGTTTGCAGTATTGTATCAGTTGTTCATTTTTCAAGTAACAAAAGTTACTATGTTTTTCTTTTTACAATTTTAACCTCACTTTTTTCTTGACCACAGTGATACTCCTGTATATTTAATAAAATATGTCAACTATCCTAATATTACATTTCTTTGAAGAAATATATCATTAGGTTGTGATGGAAATACAGCCTGTCTTTTCCCATTTTGCATAACTAGTATTAGAGTGGCCATCCAAAAGAGTCTGGAATCACTGTCAGTATTTCATATGTTTATAGATAACTTGAAAGGTGAACATATCTGTAGGCAGATTTTTCTCTGTCATGTGATATTGTAAATGCTTTTTTCCTCCTAAGAGTGTGCTCATTTTCATTAACTTTATAAAAACCAAGGTTGTGAGTCCTATCTCTGTGCTTATATCTTATCTTACCTATTTTACTAAAACAAGTTCTGATTATATTTAAAGACATGTAAGAACATAGAGAAAGAATGTCTTTCAGGGATCAGGTGAAGTTCAAAGGATTTTTTCATATTTTAAGGGATAATGAAAGCGGCCTCAGAAAAGAGAACATCTGCCTGGAATGACTTGGGGATAGAAAAGCTCTTTGGGCTTTGGAATGGGGGAAAGATACCAAAATTAGCAACTGCCTTGGGTTTAGGATGTAAACAAGTGAATTTGGTGGATAATGTAAATACACAGCCCATAAATTTCAAATTATACAAACTATTTTATATAGTCTTTTATATAGTCTTTGATATCTTATTTTTTGTCTATGGTAATGGAATCTGTTCTCTCTAGAAAGTATATTTTCAGTAGGTGTATTTAAGCCTTTAACCATGATTCAGTATATGAAATGTTTAAATATTGCGGTTTTATTTTTCATTTAGGTTGAAGATTGTAAAAATTTCTTTTAAGTGCAAGCAGTTTTTTATTCAACTTAGGAAAGAATTGGTGAGTACTGTCTTAAATTTGATCTGAAAGAAATGAAATTTCTTCTATCGTATATCTGCATTATACTGACTGATACTATGTTGATTCTTGGTTTTGTCTGCAATTAAAAGTCCAGTTTCACCAGCATTCTGGCTGTTTCATGTTTCAAATAGATGATTACAATGCTTTATAAGATTTTTTTTTTAAATTTGATTTGCCTTATATTTTAGATACTTTTAGTTTTGCATTTGTATGCAGGAAATGAAACTTGTTTACGTAAGGTAAATGTGGAAAAGGTTGAAAGTAAATCAATATTAAATTTAAATTTTCATAAGAAACCAAATTAAAATTAAAGGTAGTGCTTAATGCTGCTTCAGATGCATAAATGCTTGTAAGTAAATGTTTGATAAACATGTTGATTTCTATTATTCAGATTTGGTAATACATTATGACTTTATTGCTTATATTTAAACAGAAGAGATAAGAATTTCTTTGTAGTTCTAAATTACATATGGTAAATTTTTGTGCCTACTTCTGAATTTCTTGTGGAAAAGGTTGGAGCTGAATGTTTCACTGCTTGAGGTGTGTGTTTGCTATGGCATGAAGCACCACAGGACCACTGGGCATTTAATTCAGCAAGAAATGAATTGTTCTGTGCCCCAAAGAGATGAGCTTCCATCACAGACGTAGCACTGGGGGAAGATGGAGAAATGTATTCAAAATATGACTATGTGATTAACTTGTTAGATTAGTTAAGAGGTTTTGTGCAATTCTTACAACTGAGAGGATTTACTGTGAAGGTGGTGAGACAGTGGAACAGGTTGTGGATGCCCCAGCCCTGGCAGTGTTTGAGGCCAGGTTGGACATGGCCTTGAGCAACCTGGTCTGGTGGGAGATGGCCCTGCTCATGGCAGGTGGGTTGGGATTAAATGATCTTTAAGGTCTCTTCCAATCCTTAATGTTCTATGATTCTATGATTTGAAGACCTGAAATGCAGAGCTGCAGAGTAGATATAAAAGATGATTCTATGCAGAAATGCATCTAGAGTCCTATAGGGCTGTTCCAGGTTTAGAGACAATATGGTTAAAAAAGAAAAATACAAAGAGGAAACACCTGTTCTGTCAGATTAGGCCAATGTCTGGTGACTAGTACTAATGCTGAAAACAGAGTCCATACAGGTACACACCAGGTGTACCTTAAATAAAATCATTAAGTGAACAGGAATATCTGTCAATGTGAGCAGATATCATGCAACATGAGCAGAAAAATGGTGATACAAAAGAGGTGGAGGGGGAATGTTGTGTTGTGATGACACAGCATTTTTGTAAAACCCCACTGGAGCTACAGGCTTGTTCTCAAAGGCAGGCTGATCTCTGACAGCCCAGAGGTCGAATTCTGTCTTGATACCAGTGTGTGTAACTTCCATTATAGCTGCAGGAAATTGTATTTGCATGTGAGATGAGAATTTGGAGTTTTATTTGGAATTCAGAAATTATGAACTGCAGTTGTTTTCTAAATCAGAACTTGACGAAAATGCTGTGGTAGCAGAGTTCAGGACCTTGAGCATTAAGATACCTGGATACAAAGTAGGATTGCATACTGTGTACTCGACTGTTTCCTCTATTTTCTGCAGGAAAAAAAATCTGCTTATAACAGAAGGTAATACAAAGATAGCTTTCTCATCTTGTTTCTCTGTTGCTTTTTAATACTCTACATATTGTTACTTGCATGAGAATGTAGTTTATATAATTAATGTAATTTCTCTTCTGTGACATCTTATCCAAGACAACAAATTAAAAAGCCTTGTAGTGTTTTTCTTTAAACTCTGTATATCAGATGAAAACTGGTGGCAAGAACTTAATTTTCATTCATTCCAAGTTGTGAATATCTTAAGATCAAAGCTCAAATTTGGCTTCCAAAGAAGTCATACTTAAACTAATTTTTTAATCACAGCTAATACTAAAATTCTTGTTTCCAGTTTTACTTTCCCTGACTAGATTCATAGGATAAGATTCATCTCACCTATATTCAGGTTCGGTTAGGTTAAAAGAATGTATTTTCTGTTTCATGATTACTTGGCTCACCAAGGCTCATCGTTAGATTTCCTCTGTAGTAATCACTCACAAAGGTACAAAGGCTGAAACATCTTGCATGAACTGGAAGTACATTTTAGGATGGGTTAAGTTGCTCTCTGGTGGTATATTCTTCTTTTTGCTTTTGCTTTCACTCCCATTAACAATGAAGGGAGCCCAAATGACTCTCTTTAGGCAGCAGAAACTAGGTGAAGTGACTCAGTGATTGCACATTTGGTATGTAAAATATCTCTGGTCTAGTGCTTTGAGTGCATATTTTAAATCACCTATTTACGATATGGCAGGGGAAATACATTCATGGTATGCTGATGATGTGTTTCAAACTTGTGTGTAAATATATAACAAATTGTACATCTGAGAAACTGTATTTATTTGAATGCAAAGCTGAGATTCTGTAGAATATTAAGTTAGTGGACTTGGGAAAGGAATGTTCCGCTGGTTTTATTTCCTCCCAGCTGGGCTACATACACTTTTCTATAATCATAAAAAGATATTTTTCAGATGCTGCTAATGAGTGTTGAGAGCTTTTAATTGCAACTGTCCTCAAAAGTGCAAGTGCCTTATCTTGTAATCGCCTATTAAATTTATTCCCTGATTTGGCATAGCTTAAAGCTATCAACATAAGTATTTGCTAAGAACTATTTGCCTACTTTTATTAGATTATATCTGTGTTTAAATAAATCACTTAAATGAAGTGAGATGAAGCAGTTTAATGTCACAGTCGTTTTCCAGTGGTGGTGTAATGCAATCTTGAGTGGAAGCTGGTGGAGTATTCTGACAATCATATAGCTGGAGCATATATCCACTGGAGTAGATTTTTTTTTTTCATTGTTGTTTTATGATTTTGTGGGGGAAAAGTATGTAGTACTTCTTCCTCCAGCATTAGGAGCCCCCTGAGCCATTACTTCAATAGCAGGTTTTTCCACCATATCTTTCTTTGTTCTGCCTGCTCTGTATGCTGCTTCTCTTACATGCTTTGAAGCTGTTTGAGAATAATTCAGTAGTTTCATTTTTCTAGATGTTTCCTTAAACTTCTCTGGTTCTATTTAGTTGCACCCTTGGCTGTAGTAATATTAATAGCCAGCATCAAGGTCTTAATGCCATCCCTCATGTTTTTGTGGTTTTGATTCTTTGACAGCCAAAGAAGCTGTTCAGCTTTTTCTTTTGCTCTTCTTAGAGGCCAGATGTCCATTGAAAAATGACTTGAGTCTGGAACTAAACAGTATGTTAGGTTTCTGGCCATAACTGAAACCTGGTTTCAGTGAGTGGCCAAAATAATTGATTTTATTTTTTTTTAATTATAGTTTATGTGTCTGAAGTTTGTGCTTTGAGTTTTGTCTGACTTCTTTTGACTAACTTTTAGAAAAAACTTTGTCTGAAATCACAAGGTGATGCATGGGCTTATCTGCCCAAGCACATACTTGATCTTAAGTAGCACTGGCATTCATTAGGTGCCTACTTGATTGCTGCCTAATCCTATCAAAGTTTGTGTTGCATTTTTTTTGTGAAGAGCAAATACTGCTGGCAGAAGTATCTGTGCTGCATTTATGCTTTCACAGGACTTTTGCCCGCTTTTTCTGGAATATGTTGAGTATGAGGAGCATCTGCCCTTATAAAGCACAAGTCTTGTCTCTCTGAGGTGGGGTAGGGAATTTGTGCTTTTTTCTGGGATTTTTCCTTGTTTAGCCAAAGTAAAAGGGTCTCATTAGAGAGTAAGTTTTTCAACCCAGTTTCTTTCCTGAGCAGCAAGAGATCTGCTCTGGAGTCACTGTTTCAAGGCAGGCATAGGTGGGTTTGAATGAATGGCCCCATCAAGGCGCTTGTTCACGTACTGAGCTGTTCTGTGAGAGGAGCACCAATATCCAGTCTGCTTTTTTTGTTTGTCTTGCCTTTTTAATAATAGGAAGCACAAAGATGACTTGGACTTGACTATACCCTACCTCTATTTGTCTTACTGTAGTTTTGTGCTGGGGCCCAGAGCTTCATTACCAGTATTGCATCCCAGCTGCTTCCCTCTTCCTCTCCAAAGCACGCAGACTGTTTTCCTCTCTTTAATAGAAACCACAGACACAATAAGTAAGATAATAATTTTGGAACAGAATTCTGCTGTGCCTCCATGAGGTAGTGTTCTAGCACTGATCTCAACAGACATAACCCCCTGAAATGCCTGTATGTCATTATCATACCATAGAGCATTCTGCATCTTGCTGGAGCCTTGTGCTGTAGAAGCATTCCATGGATGGGCTGCAGTGTAACTGTCCTGTTGCTTTGTGCTCTTGGCTGAAGAGCCATGGACATTACAAATGTCAGCTTGGACTCTTATGCTGAGCCCACGTTGATTCAAGCCCACTGTTTTCAAGGAAGACAGGGGCAACCTTATTCTAAATTCAGCAGCAGAACTAGATCTTGCACCCCAGAATCATCAGTGAAGATGAATTTCAAGTGCCCAAGTTACACTGGAATATTACAGAACCTGCAAGGGTGAATAGGGGAAGGATGGGTGCGCTTAGGAGCCAATATCATATATTATTCTTCACCTTAAACAATGTTTCCTAGCTGTAATTGAGACGAAGGGGAAGGGTTTGAGAATCAGTTCTCCCTGCACTGCAATGAAAGCTTTAAAAGCTATGAATAGAACTATTGTTAAGGTACCTTTAAAGCTCTAGCACACCAAGTTCCTGTGAAAGTGCTGTCTCGCATTACAATTAAGTTGATCTTGCTGCAGCTCCTTTTCATCCTGCCATACCAGCTCCTCCTTCATGCTTCATGTCTGATCTACTGATCAGATGGTGGCATGAGATTCAGATCAGCTCGTTTTCTGGAATACAAACTAGGGGAAGCAGCAGGTCATATTTTTTCCCTAACCTATAATTATAATACTTTGAATGACATTAAAATGCATGATCATGAGCTCATATAACTTATCACATTTTCTTTTCCAACTGTTTAAAAGGCTGACAGAATGGAAAATTTGCTACATCACGAGAACTTTTTGTTATCTAAAATCTAGATGTTATCAGCATCTAAAATCTTAGCTGATTCATCCTTTACTGGATCCGGATGAGGGCAGTCCATAATTTTACATAGTTGCTCTCTTGCAGAATAGTAATCTACCGTGTTTATATTGTTTGACTTTTACATTGTTGATAAAGCCTTTTATAAGTGCATAGGTAATGGACTTCATTTCTGTTATCTTGTTTCTGATTTCTGATTTTTAAATGCTTCTGTTCACATGTCTAGAAAATACAGGGAGCAGTTGGCAAAACTTGGAAATTAGGAGCAGAGATCTAAGTAATCTTTGTAATTGAATTAAAATATTGGTGTTTAGTTTCTTGGGTATAATTTCTTAAATATCATCAATAAATACTTAAGAGTTTGCTGTTTGTTTTAAATCCATTTTATTTTGCCCTAAATTTGTCATGTGGCTGAAAATACAGTGTCAATCTTGTTCCTGAATACAACACTGGGGGAAGAATTGCAGGTCTCTGGTTTCTCAGCAGATCTGAAGATGTGCTCATCAACAAAAGCTTAACTTGGAAAAGGGCTTCACTACTAAGTGAAATCAGTTAAGGTGTACAAAATGTTGGGGAGAATTTAGTACTGTGAAGAGAAAGAAGAATGCTGATGATATTTCTGGACCTACAGAGGTTTTTATCGAGCTCTCTCAACAGGCAGGATAGCTTAGCTTGCTTTGCTATTTTGCTTCTTGCATTTCCCAGGAATCTAATGAATCATATAGAAGCAGTCACATCAGTTGCTCTTGAGATCGATACCTGTTCCCAGTCTCCAACTGCCACATGTGCATGACAATTGCTTATCTTGACTGTAGTTTTGAACAGAGGCACATTGTCTTTGAGCTCTCCAGTCACGGAATTCTTTTCATGTAGTTTGGGTCCTACCTTTTAGACTTGTGTCTATATGACTAAACAGACTGTTAACCTTTGAACAGGCTCTTTTAAAAAAAAAAAAAAAACAGCAACCCAGGGGAACAAAAAAAAATTCTTAAAAGAAATTCTAAAGGTATTTTTAAAGGGTTTGTTGTGCATAAAGTTAATAGAAAATTAGAGTACCACTTCAAAAAGCATGAGGTTAAAAAAATACCCCAAAGCCAACAATATTTATCTTAGTTTCAAAAGTAACTTGAAATAATTCGTGCCTGAAATAAATTTTTCTTTTTCTAGCATGAATCTAGAGAAACGTTACTGGGATTCAATATGGTGAATTACCGAGCATGTAAGAATTTGTGGAAAGCTTGTGTTGAGCATCACACGTTCTTCCGTTTGGATCGGCCACTCCCCCCTCAGAAGAACTTTTTTGCACATTATTTCACTTTGGGTTCCAAGTTCCGGTACTGGTAAGTGCTGCTTTGAAATTTGTGGGGAAGAATATGGGTGAATAGGCAGCTCATCAATAAACATAGGGAATTATCTAGAATCTGTATTAAAACATAATTCAAGTAGGTTTTGAATCCTGCAACTGTTCCCCTTCCCTGTTGGCCTAAGTTTCAAATGTCTGTAATTTTTTCAGATGGCTTGAAAATAAAATTATTATCTTATTAGTGGCCATTACTGCACTAGTACTCTGAGATTGTCTCCCAAGGTGCATTTCTTGGGCTGTTTTACTGCTGGGTTTTGTTTATCTTAAAAATGCTGCCTCAAAACTTCAAAGTCTTTGACCTGGTGTTTTTGAAAACTGTTGAGTCTCAGATACTGTGTGCAGCAACAGCAACAAAACAGACCTAAATTAATACCAAATACAAATCACTGAAAAGAAGCTTGTACAAGTAAAGCCCACTTATCTACATATATACAAATAGGAATTAGGTGAAGACAAAGGACATGCATGTTCTGTATCAAAACCAGAACTTTAGAAAATAAAGAGGAAATTAAATCCATAACCTTTAAGGATGAACTTAAAATAATAGGCAAAAAGCTTGGAGGTGCACAGAATGACTGTGTAATAATTATAATCCCTATAATGCTGGAGTGGGTGGTGTTGGGTTTTGCTGTTTTATAGTTTTTATTTAAAAAGATGTATCTCTGTTCAGTGACTGGATTAACTGCCTTTGCAAGTAATGCAGAATGCCAATGGTTTAAATTGTGCCTGAAATAGAGAATAACAGAGCTACTACTAATCATCCATCTAGAATGGCAGTAGTGTCTGTGACGTACAAAGGGACATGATGAAAAGCTGGAAAACACAATAACAGGCTATTTCTGTCACATTTGTGAATTGCATAAATGTATAAAGAGGAAAGTAATTCAGTGGCTAACTGTTTATAGCATCTGTTTTGTGACCAGCATTCACAGTACCCATTTGAGAAACAGCATTCTATGATCCTGAACAGTGTTTGAGACTTGACTCAATGTTGCTGTAGAGAATTTCACGGAGCTTTTTCATTTCTGTAAGGATTTTGCATCTGAATCACTGTGGTTGCTATTACAGAATAGCTCTTTGATGATGATATTCAGCTTAAGTTAACGTAAGATGAGAAGGGAAACTGCATATAAATGAAGAAGGTCATTAAAGTTGCTGAAACAGCCAAAAGGCTGGAATTTCTGCAAGTAGTTTGAGAGATTGTTGAGAGGCAGCATAACAGGAATAACATAGCACCCAAAGAGAGGTTAAGAGCACTGGGCTTGTTTAATCTGGTGAAGAGGAAGCTAAGAGGGAATTCAGTAGCAAGGCTAAAGCTACTTCAAGGGCAATGTCAGTAGTAATAGACCCAAAGGTGCTGGTAACAGGCAGGTGAGATTTCACCTTAAAGAGTCTGGGTGGACATTAGGGGAAGTGTTTGGGTTTCTCAGAACAGTGTTGCTGGAACAAGTTACCTGGACTGGCTGTGGGATCTTTGTTAGTGGAGGCTTTCAAAACTCAGCTAGACAAAGCCATGGACAGAGGTGACCTAGTGTTAGCAGGAGATTGGACTAGAGACTTCTAGCCAACATTTCTATGATAAAAACGAGCCAATAAAATACAGAACTGACAGGTCTAGACAGAATTATCTCCACTTCTGAAAGAAATCAGGGACATGAAATTGTTGAACCATTAAATTGTTACATAAGCTATTTCCATTGGTTTAAAATACTTCCATGCAGCAAATTTTAAAGCAAATTTGGTTTGGTGGTTTTGTCTTTTTTTTAAAAAAGCTTCCAAGAAGGATCTAGAAAGACTGTTAGTGAGAAAAGGTGACTTCTGTACACTGTCATTGTATTTTTCAAAGTGATTCTAATAGTATTCCTCACCAAATACTCATGAAAAAACATGAAGAGTTTTATTGTGTATTAGCATCTCTTTTATAATCAGATGGGAAACAAGTAGGTTCCTCCTTCACAACAGAGGGAAGTTACCACTGGAGTGATACAGGGTTTTGTAGTAAAATCTGAAGTCAACAGTAGAAGGTTTTGGTGGTATTTCACAATGACAGGGGAGTAGGCAATAAAATAGCAGATCAAGTTCAGTGCCCAAAAGTGCAAAATAAATTACACAGAGAGAGAAAAGAGCAGGAACATCAATTCTCTGAAAACCTTAAATCAGTTATTAGTAGCAGTTATAGAAGGATAAGTACAATGATAGAGTTTTTGGAAAGCAATAGAGGCAAATACAGCCAACTTACTTCTTCTTGGAGTTAAAAATGTGTAACCCCAGCAATTTAGCAGGCAGCAAGCAGGTTTGGAAAGAGAAGTTTCCTGGAATCACAGCATGGCAGAGGTTGGAAGGCAGCTGTGGACACTGTTGAGTCCAATGCCCTGTTCTAACAGGGCTCACTGTAGCAGGTTGCCTAGGAGAGTATCCAGCCAGGTTTTTAATGTCTCCAAGGAGCAAAAACTGCACCATCTCTGAGCAAACTGGTTCAGTGTTAAACTATCTTACAGTAAAAACTTTTTTTTGTTTGGGTGGGTGGTGAGGATGTTGTTGTTTTGTAGCCCTGTCCTTGCTGCCTGCCCTAATTAAGATATCTCATATTTCTGTTTGTGCTGATTGTCCTATCTCTGGGCTCCCTTAAGAAGCTTCTGGCTGTATTTTTTACTTTTCCTTTGCGGCATTTGATCCTCCTGAGCCTTCTCTTCCTGAGGCTGAACAATCCCAGCTCTCTCAGCCTTTCCCCATCCATCAGATGCTGCAGACCCTTAGTTGTCTTTGTGGCCCTTTGCTTGACTTGGGGAGCTCTGAAACTCCACCCGGCTTTGCAGATGTGCTGGGAAAACCTGCTTCCCAGCCAGCTGACCCTCAGCCTGTGCATGGGGTTATTCCCCCTCAGTGGCAAGTTTTAGGATTGGCATTTTCCTTCACTGAATTTCATGAGATTCCAGCTGGCCCATTTCTCAGGTCTTCACACATCCAGTAGTTCTGTAATATGAATGTGGAAATAGATCATTCTTTGGTTTCATAATTTAAATATCCCTGTATTTATCCCTGTATACTCTGTGCTTGGTTTGAAGTTATTAATGGGGAAGTGGGTGCAAGAGCAAGTCTTGCTGGTATCTTGTCACCAATTCTTAAATGCTGATAGACACTGAAAAAAACTATTTTTTTCAAGAAGAGAAATTATGAAATATTATAAAGATTCTTTGATTTGACACAAGACATCTGGTCTTATATGAAAAGTCAGCAAGTTCCAAGATCTAAACTTCGTTTTGACAAGTTGCATAGAAGAATACAATCCTGATGTGCTTATCATGTACTTTTTTTGTGGTATTTTGCTAAACTAAGTAGCTACTAAGTTGTTAGCAATTCAGAGAATAGTTTAGGAAGAGTACAGAAGAGATTCTGTAAGTTTTTGACAGTGGCTATAACAGGAAGTATGATTAAGTGTGAAGTGTTAACCAAAGATCCAAGCAGAAATTTCTTATTTCAATTTCAAATTTCTTTGGCTTAAAAAACAAATGGAAGAGAAAGCTTTTGTTATATCTAAAATTAATTGGAAAGAAGACCTACATTTCTACCAAATGCTTTCTAAGGTTACACTGTACTGAAGCTCGGGCAGTTGCTGGAGCGTGACTGAAAACAGAATTTAAGCATTTTGTTGAGATGGTTCAATTTTATACAAGAAATTATTTAATCATGTTGGATTTAGCAGTTTGATTTTTTTTTTTTTTTGCTTTCCAGTGGGAGAACAGAGGTCCAATCTGTGCAGTATGGTAAAGAGAGAGCAAATAAAGACAGGGTATTTGCAAGGTAAGTAACTTACATTCTTTAGTATTTCCCCCTTTATAGATCTTCAAAATTCAGAATAGCCTTCAGTCTACATGGTTTGTTGTTACATGTATTAGCCCTCTTTGTGCTGTTTTTATAGCAAAGAATCGTCTCCTGCTGTTAAAATACTCCATTAAAATGCTGAGTTAATGGGTGTTTTTATGTGTGATAATAACCTGCAACTGTACGTGTGTATTTCCTTTAGAATAAGTACAGCAAGTCTTACTTGTGAGAACAGGTTTATCACTGTAGTCTCAGTGAGGCATTTTGCTATGAAAAGTGAGCTGCTTCTGAAGGTATTTGATCACAGAGTAGTTGGCTAATCAAGAATACATTACTTAATTTTATTCCAGGCTCCTGAGGAGTTTCGTGATTACAATAAAACAATCAAGAGATAGATTTAGTTCTTTCTTCAGAAATTATGATGCTGTTTTCAAAAGTAAAACAGCTTCTACATCCGCCTGGCAGTCTGCTCTGATCATTAATAGAATCCTTGTGGGGAGGGGGCAGCTCTGTCCCTTTTTTTGTGCTTCTACTTTTACTGAGATCCAAGATGTCTTTTTGCCCCTTAAGGAACTCTGGAGTTCAAATTTATGCTTGCAGACTTCCAGTAGTAAGTCCAGCAACCTTTCCAATTGCCTGCAGACACTGTTTTTAAGGGCATTGGTGAGTTCTGCCTTGATTTCTTGCCCTGTCTCCACCCCTTCTTTCTCCGTGCATTATAATTTGGCTTTTTAGCTAGGCCCACCATAGATAAACAGCTCTATGCTAGGTTTGGGGGGCAGAAATGCTGTAACATGCTGGTTCAACAAGTAGATATTATAAAACCATTCTTTTCTGTGTAAAATTATTTTTTACTCAATTTACTTTGAGTATCTAAGTGAATTTAGATTTGTACTTGGAGCAACATTTTTTAGTACTCAGAGACTCAACACTGTGACAGGTGAGCTTTACTTTGCTAAATGACAGCTATGAATCAGCTAAAAACTATTTTTCTTGTTGTGCTCTGAACTTGGCAATTGCCCACAAGTCAGCAGGGTGGAGGAGAGCTGATACTTTGTTTTGAGGAGTATTTTTATCTTTTCAGAAATTCTTATGCAGTAGATGGCACTCTTCCCTTTGCAGCAAAATCCAGGAAGTGCTGCTGGGGGTCACTTCTAGTTTATAATATATAGTTGAATAAAATCAATGAAGTCAATAAAATCAAAAGCCGTGGGTAGAACTGCTCTTATTTTCATAAATCATGGCTTTTTTTAGTTAATAAAATGCTTGGCTCTTCCATCCTCAGTTATTTTCCACTGTTGCTTTTTTGACTAAGGAATAAAGCATTTATCCACACATTTTGAGTTTCTTAGAAATGTTGATGACTGATGTCTGAGGTGTATATGTTTATGTCAGTGAAATTAAATAATGGTGTGTTGTAACAAATACATCTCAAAAGACTTCTGATAAATCAGCTGCTGCTTCTTCATGTCTTCCTTGTGATAGTGTGCAATTAATGTATTTTCAGTTTTAAAGACCTTTAATATTTTCAAGAGTGAGAAAAGCTTGAAATAGAAGACATTTCTAGAAAACAGTGTTTTGCAAGAAACTTCATCTAAGAACATTAATTCTTTGTCTTCTAAACATTTACATTTCAAGTTGACATACTGAGCAGATATCAGCCCTCTTGTATTCATACAGAGGACTTTTTTTTTTTCTAAGATTTTCCAGGTATGATGTGGGTTTTATTCCTGGAACCTGCCTTTCTCTTTCATGGTGTGTCTTTATCAGACAAAGTCGTGATGGTGTTGAACAGCTTTTTAAGCTTTCAGGCAGTGGGCCTGTTTTGGTTGCTTTTCAAGGTCTTTCTTGAGAATTAGGTGGGCACATAAATTTAAATAATTGCTGTTGCTGTTATTATTATTACATAAGAAGATTTATTCAAGATCAGTTTAAAAAATGTTTCTGGTGGTTGTTTTGTAGAGTTATCCAGATTGACACTTGGATTTCTTAACAGTATCTAATCTGAAACTGCCTTATTTGAAATAATACTATCTCAGCAAACCTTTTAATCATGTCGTGGTAAGAAAATGAACACAGAGAGTTACACAGAGATGTTACTTGAATGATCTGTTTGTTCTAAGTTGGGAAATGGTGATCACCACAAGCAATGACCAGCTAATCTGGCCTTTGCATGCTGAGTGGAACATAGGTGCAGAGCATGAGACAGGGAAATAAAATTTTTTAACAGCCATTTGAATAAAAAAAGCAGTTTTAACCTACAGGAAGCAGGCTTAGCTGTTCGTTCTCAGGATTTTACTTTAAAATTACCTGAAGGATTTTTTTTTCCCAAACCATAGAAACATTTACATTTCATTTTTAAAAATTAAATTATTACTGTGAAGGATATATTCTGTAATAAATTGCATACATTATGTAGGCGCTGTTTTCTTAATCTTCGTGCAACACCAAGTTCAGCATTCTGAAGGCTGTTGTTGCAGTTGTTTAGGTGTTTTGGGGGTTTTTTTTTGTCATTTTCATTACAGCTGTTCTCTTGGCCTCATTTAATGCATTTATTTCATGGATATTCACAATCCATGAAATCCCGTAAGAATTCCCAGAAAGTTAATAAAAGTATATAATAAGAGTAAAAAAGGTAAAAGTCATGAATTGAGAGACTTCTTAAAGGGCACAACTTTTGTCTTAAAGTCCTTGCAAAATATTTTAGTGCTGTTCAGTTCTGGTGTGCATGGGGGGCTGAGAGAAGCGAGTTTGAGTGAGTGGGTGTCAGTCATTTGTGTCTGCAAACTCCCTGCCATTGAACTGCAGTCTCTGTTTCCAAAAATTCAATCTTGCTTCAACTATGAGCCTATTCTGGTTAATTAAATAATTTTTCAGGTGTTTTAAATTGCATATATCATTTGTGGGGTATACTGTGCAGATTTGTGTATAGTTTCAGTCTCTTGGTCTGCAGCAATATTTGTCAGTTTTGCTGAGAAATGTGTTCCCTGTACTCCTTGTCAAAATACAAAGCTGCGGCTCCAGGTTATGTTTCTTTTTGGGACAGAAATAATTTTTTAAATTCCCACCCGTATTCCCAAACAACACCTTTGTTCTTTCCCAGCTTCCTCGATTTTAGCCCTTCAGCTATGGGATGCCAAACAAATTCTGTCTTCGAAGGCTTTTCTGCCCTGTAGCTGAGCTAATATTATGTCATGGGGTTTTTTAGTTGCATTATGTCATTTCATCCGTTTCATCCCTGCTACTCCATTTTGGGTGTTTGGGTTTTTTTTTTTTTTTTTGCATTTGGTATAACATTGCAGCTCATAAGACTCCGGGGCAAATAAAGTTTGCAGTTTCTATTGCTACTTAAATAGATGGAACTGCTTCCGACTTTCTTAAGAATGTTGCAGGTACATCAAAATTAAATGTGAAAATGGCTTATGCTGTTAACTATCAGTGCCCTGTGCTGGGTGCAGTAGAAGCATCCTGGCTGAGCAGACAGAGGTGCCATTAAAAATTTCAAATTTGAAAGTTTTTTACAGTTTACTTTCCCTCTCCCGTCTCCTCAGCTGCACTCTGGCATAAGAAAGTTATTTTAATATTGTTAGAAATCAGACATACAGGGCAAACTTGAAGGTATATGTCACAACAAATCTTAAATGCTGTTTAAAAAAAAAATTATTGTTAGATTTAGAAGTGTTGACAAGAGAACTAAAATGAAAAAGCCACAGCACTAAGAAGTTCAGTGCTGCAGTGTGGTAATTTTTTCTTTGAAATTACTGCAAAGACAGGAAATTGGGGCAACAAACATGAGTGGGTGGGACTCTGAGGTTAGAGCTGTTAATAAAATAATTGAAACGAAGCTTTGGTGATAAACGCTGCAGCTGTTTATCATGGTGGTAGGGTATTACTTCTGAAAAATCAGACCCTATCCACAGTAAAAGGTGAGTGTTTTCTTGACATTGGATGTTTTGATAAGGAAGGTGATGCTTTGCTCATTTTGGAGTTGTGTTCGTTTATTGTGTAGATTGAGGAAGTTTGCATAAACATAGTTACAGACTGTGGCTTAAGATATAAAGCAGTGGGGGTTTTTGAAGCAGTCAAAAATATAAATTTTGGAAAAACTTGGATTATTTTATTCCCCACCCTATATGCTCCTGTATCTCATTTCACAGGGGCAAGGATGGTGCACTTTTACTGTTGTTGCATGTTAAATAAAGAAAAGCCCCCCCCCCCCCCCCCCCCCCCGCTTCCTACATTCCATTTGTTGCTTTTTCACTGAAGGTAAATGGCGTTCAGTAGTTGCCTTTACATGTCTGTCAGCAAATACTGTTATCTGCTGTCCTGTAGTTACCTAATTCAGCACTGATTATATTATGTTCTTCTTCATTTCTCCGTCAGACTGTTCTTTGGTTGGTGGTAGAATCCACCTCACCTTTTGGCAGAGCTGGCTCTTGGTGCTCATCTGCTGGCTGCAAACGGCTGTCAGCAGGGTCCAGCTAATCACAGCCCTGATTAATAAAAGAATAGTGAACGGCTAGAATTAGACATGCATTTCAGTTCTGCTATTTCAGTTTCATGTTATTTCACCTGTTCAGAACTGCTCACATTTACATGTTTGTGAAGAAAGATACATAAGTGGTTTGAGTTGCTCACATTTGAAGCAAATTACAGAAATCAGAATTTTGATTTAATTGGTACGATACCAAGCTAATTATTTTTCAAATCAAATTAATACTGAAATACAGTGAAGCATGCTAAGAAACTAGATGTGTTTCTCCTGAGGAATTAATTGATATTTTCCCTGTTTTCAAATATCAATATACTATTAGGTGTTTTTCCTGAAGTGGAACAACACCTGAAACAGTATTATTTAGAATAGCCCATCTCGCTTAACTGTTTGAAATTTGTCAGCTGTTATTCAGTAAGACTTTAGACCAGCAAAGCAGAATGCAGTACATGTTCAGAACTGCTTGGTGGGGTAAAAATAAAAATAAACCCTCTGCACGCAGACCACCACTCCTTTAGTATCAAACAGTGTTAACAGCTTACTTATTTTTGTATGTGAATCTTATTCAATATAATGTTTCATTGATTGTTACTGTAGACTTTCTGATAATGTTGAGGACAGTATTATCTGCTCAAGGTGGTTACTTGCATTTAGTTTTAAGTTCTCTGAGAAGCAAAAATACATTTGTAACCAAGTTTCTCATTTTCAGAGGATGTAGTTTGTGTGCAGATAGTTCTTTAATTTTTTAAAGTTCCTTCTTTGTGGAGTTGCTCTTTCAGTAAATCAGTAATAATGGCAAAGAGAAAGAAGTTACCATGTGTCACAAGGGCAGTAAAGGCAGAAATTATTTTGTGATATGGGTCTATGGAGCTGTACTGCTGCTACAATAATATGTTGTCACCTCATCATGCAAAGCTAGAGAATTTAGGGATAGAATACGAAGGCAAATGGAAATGAAATTATCATGTCACAAAAGATTGAAATATCACTGGAACAAGAGACAGTTTGGGTAATGATAGAGGAGAAATCTGAACTATGTAGCACCATCAAAGCAGTAGAAGTAAAGTAAAAACCCAGTAACAAAATATACAGAACATGTATGAATTGTTTAAAAGTATTTTTTTTGTTAGCTGAAGAATTATCAGTTGAAAACAACAAGCAGTGAAAGTCTGGGTATGTTTAGTTGCAGGATGACTGAACCATCCAATGCAATGCTAAGAAAAAAAGCAACCTTGGGTGATTCATTTGGTAATTTCCAATATAAAAGGGAAATTTATTTAGTGAGAAATTACAAGTATGGTTTCATTTGTGCTTAAGAAATAGGTGAAAGAAACAGCAGGAGATTGTAGACATCCTGGAATGACTGGAGAATGGGAAGAAAAAGTTTTGTTAATGTCAAGAAAGGACAACAAGTAGAAAATAGAATTCCTTTTGTATGAAAGCACTGGTGATAATGACCTTTAACCTGAAGGATGTTTCTGGCACAGAACCAAATGAAGTTCTGTTACCCACCAAGGAGTTCAAATAGTTAAATTGTATTATTGCATCTGCCTGACAAGTGACTGGGCATGTTCTGGGCAAGGCATGTCATCTTGATGGAAACCCCTGATGTGTAAACAAAACTTGGTAACTATTGTCATGTTGATGCTTACTCCGCTTTCAGTTCTTCAAAGTCTTTGGGAGTTTTTTTGGCCTGATGTTTTCACTGCTTTATTTTTCCTGAGGTGGCTAAAAAATTGTGTTACTTAGAGGGGTTTTTTTTGGTTGGTTGGTTGGTTGTTTTTGATCTACATTTTTAAGTTCAGATCTCTCAATGATTATTCTGTTTGAGTCAGATTGTCTTTGAGGCATTAGAAGTTTAGTGAGTTCAGATTCTGTCTTTCCTGTCTCCCTTGCAGTCAATGATGGTTTATTGCTATTTCAATGGCATTCTTTTCAAAGTACAGCAAATGAAGTACAGTAGATGGAGAAAATACAGAACTGCCCATGTAAATATAGCTTTGCATTATTACATTTCCTTTCTTACATATCGTTTGGTTTCTTATGATAGAACATCAGTTTCACTGTGGTGAGTTTTATGTAATTTTGTTCCTCCATCATATAATTTTTGGTTGGTCATTTTACTTTCTTCTTCTAGATCCCCCAGTAAACCCTTGGCACGGAAATTAATGAGTGGGATGGATTGGGAAGTAGTGAGTAGGAACTCGCTATCTGATGATAGGTTGGAAACACAGAGCCTCCCGTCACGGTCTCCACCTGGAACCCCAAATCAGTGAGTAGCATCAAATCTCTCCTTAGAAATGACTCCCTACCTCTAATGTGAGTGACCTGCTTGTGTCATAAAAGGATTCATGTGTTATGTATACAAACAGCTTCAAAAATTCTGTGCCAAGTGATTCTCTATAACACGTAGCTTCAGATAAAAATAAGTGTTTAGGGGTGAGTTTTAGGTGCTTCTCACTTGACCTATAAAAAGTTTAAGATGTATCACACTACCCTAAATTTGAGAGCTTGAGTTTTCAAGCACAGTTAAAACTAAGTTATTAATTTGGTTTAAGAAAAAGACCCTGATGATAAAATCTATGTGATACTTTAAAAATAATTTATTTTGGTTAATACCGCTTTTTAAAACATTGGGGAAAATTACTTAATTGGAAATCCTTGCAGGTTTATTCCTCTCAATTTTTCTGCCTTTCCTTTCTGTGTTCACTCTTTTCACATGATAGAGCCTTCTGTTTTAAGTTAGTGAAAAAACATTCCAGATTTCTTTTGGAAGGTGACCAGTTTTCTCAGTGTGCTGAAACTGGCTTAAGAATCAGTATTACTCAATTTTGTATTGCATAAATGAGAAGATTTTAAGATTCTACAGCATATTATTCACAAGATTAATATTGTAAATATATGTAGCATTTAAAAATTACTGAAAAATTGTGTAATAATGATGCTTAAAGCATAACAAACTTAATCATGCATATTTAAAAGAATTTTAATATTGTTGTGCTAGTTTTCAAATGGGAAAATACTGGATTCCAGAAATGGTAAGACTCTCAGTGTAAAGCTTATGGTTCGTCATGGGGAAGATGCAGGGGATAAATTGTTCATCTTAATGAATTCAGGTTAAGTTCTGCCATGAACAGAGCCAGGATTTATCTTCTTGGGAATCCATTTTTCTTCTTGTTGACTGGGATGTCAGCTTGTTCATTGGACCATAATGATTTCAGGCTTCTTTATTAAAAATAAATAAAACTTTTAAATAGCCCTTAGTGTTTATTAAAATCATTTTTGAACACTTAAAAAAATAAAATAATGAAATACATCTTGATCAGACAACATAATTGTTTCAGTGATTTTTGAAATTTTAATAAAAATATGTGTATAAACATGTGCTTGCACTGAGACAAAATATTTTTAGCATCCCATTTTAGTGGGTGGTATCAGAAACACAGATTAACAAGAACATTCATGTCACACTGCACTGCTCTGCTTTCCCTCTTAGTCGCAACTCTGCCTTCGCTCAAGAAGGAGCCCGGTTACGACCCTCATCAGTTGGACATTTAGTGGATCATGTGGTTCACACCTCCCCGAGTGAAGTATTTGTAAATCACAGATCTCCATCTTCCACCCAGGCCAACAGCATCATACTGGAAACATCCCCGTAAGTTCTGCTTTTACCACGCCGCTGTAGCATGCAGAGCTTCTGAAGAGAAGTCAGAAATCTTGGCCTTGAAGAATTTATTGTTAAATGTGGGGTCGGGGAGAGCCAGGCAATTTAATAAAAAGGTGGCTGTTATTTAGGGAGTATTGGTGTAGGTCTTACTGTGAGAAAGAACTAGATGATCCAGAACTGAAGACCTGTATCTGACATATTCCAGGTTCAGGGTTACAATACCATCCCCACTGACCCAAGGTGTGGGTTTGCTGTAATGTGACCATCAGTGTCTGGGTGTGGAAGCAAAAGTTGAGTTTTTGATAGAATCAAAGAAAAGTTTTAATTCCCACAAGTTTGGAAATGTTGCTTTTGTCAAGGCAATGAAGTATGAGTGAGAATCTGAGCTTTACAAACTGTGTAGCCAAAATACCTTTTCGGCACCACAGCATTAGGACATCGCTAGTGTATTTTGTATATTGTTACAGATTGTTTTTTTAATATGACACTGTCAGGTTGCTTTTTTTTCTTTCTATTATGCTGAAAATTCTTTATGCTGTAAGCTTACTTACTCTAAGATATGGCGGACAAAATAAAAACTGTTATTGTGTATTAGGTCCAGAAGGAAGACGAACAAAAAAACCACAATGAGTTATTGAAAAATACTGAAATACACAATAAATTTTTGCTCAGATCACAGATTAATTGGGAAAAAAGGTGAAATGTATACCATTTTATCACTGCCACTGTACCCTCTTAGTATAGCTATACGTGTAATGCAAGACATGCCCTCATAATTCTGTATAATCTCTGTTAGCATGGAAATTGTGCAACGGGTTTCAAAACCATTTGAGGACAGCATTATAAACATTACATGTTTATAAACAACTGGTATGTTTCAGGAAAGATGACACTGAGAAGCTATTTAAATACAGTTTCAAAACCTTGCTTAGACTGTACTTTCAGTTTTAACAACTATGTGTAATTTTTAGGAGAGAAATAGAATTCAAAATTTTTAAAATTTATAAAATAGCGCATGACACATTTTACAATAGGCTATGATAGTTACAAATTGACCCTCAGCTACTTATTGAACTTTCAGGGTTATGTAATAGTAATTTGACCTAATCATGTAAATTCTCCTTTTTTTGGTGGACTTTTTAACCTATTCACATGTCAAAGGACTCTCAGAACTGGGACACTTGGGAGTCTTTTCTCATATTAGAGTTTTGTTGTCCAAAGGCCACACAGGGTCAGGTTCCTTCTGTTCCAAGACTTCCAACTGAAGTCAGTTATGAGAAACCCTTACTGAATGGCAGAGTGATACAGTGAAGTAAGCACCATTCTTACTCTCTTTTATTCATATGCCTTTACTCTAAACTGTACAAGATCTTCCTGAGTGTTCTTAGGATTTGTTTATTTAGTGTTTGATTTCTTGAGTAAGTCACCATAGAAATAAGTCTTAGAAAGAGAGGAAGTGGTTTTTGTACATTAGTTGTGCAACTCTGGCTGGGATTTTTTAATGGTTTTGGGCTTCTTAAGTCCAAGCAGAGAAAATATTGCTCGTCCATCACCAAGTGTTAGGGGTTCAGTTTTTGGGGTTTTTTTCTCTTGTTGGAAGCTTAAAAGTGAAATTTAATATCCCAGTATAGATCTCTAGTATAAGATATTTTTAAGAATGAGGATGCTGACTGTCAAAAATATATGAACCCCATTAAGGTCTTTTGAAGGTTTAGGTGATGTTATTGATCCAAGATTTGACATTTATGAAGGAAAATAGTAGACATGAAGTTAATATTAGGTATATAATTTTAAATTATACTGTTAATACTGTCCAAAAAGCTATGTCTTAACCAATTTGACCTTTCTGGCTGAGAAGATTTGAGTAGTCCATATGCTAATCTGTCAGAAACTTTTATTTATTGATCAAATTTATATGTGTGAAAAAGAGGGGCTAACCTGACTGGCAAATAGGTTCAGTGAACAGTTTGGAATCAACATAGCAAAAGAAATTAACAGTTTCCATGCAGTTCAGAAGGCTATTATAGCTTAGCTAATATAACCTTTAACTGCACATCTTTTCTCCATCTGCATGTCCTATTCAAAACTAAATTGAGAGATTTGTGCGTGTAGTTCCCTGAGGTAATTATAACCTCAAATGCCAAAAGCACGTGATAAGTGTTTAGTTTAATAAATTTATGGGGGTGTGTATGAAACTTTTGCTAAATATATTAAAAAGATCAGACCGGATATCTGTAACAAAAATACCCAAAGCTTGCTAGTGCCAGGGTTTGTGTGTTATGTTATTATTATGTAAATTGCTGAATTCAGTAACAGAGAGCTGCTTTGCCTGCAAAATAGGCTGCTTTCACTGCCATTGTCTGAGCATTCATAAGGAAATTCAAAGCTGACTGGGCAAATATAAAGCAGTGAAGTTTATGCCCAAGGCTCGATTGTTAGTTCTCACAATTCATTATGCTAATATGTTACAGTACTTGCATTGCTGCTTGTAAAGTGCTCATTTAAGTAACTTTTCAAATCTTTTCTATAAGTTTATGTGTTCGGCAGGAATTTATTTGTGTTTGTTGACATGTATGTACAGACATCTAGTCAAACATAAGATACATCTTCTACTTTTATTAGAATAACTTATTTTGTGTTTCTATTCATGTTTGCTATTCCTTTTTTTCTTTGGTTTAAAACTCTCAGGAGTAATTGTTTGCAGGAAAGTACATAACTTAAAAGGCTGAGTAATCTGTGCTGGCCAGACTTGAATGAATGAATGCATAGGCAGCTAAAAATCTCTGGGTGACCTTTGTAAGTCAATGTCTAAATAGTTTATA
Source organism: Monarcha castaneiventris obscurior (assembly GCA_026261815.1). Lineage (NCBI taxonomy): Eukaryota > Metazoa > Chordata > Aves > Passeriformes > Monarchidae > Monarcha > Monarcha castaneiventris. Next base: position 10,311,644 of record JAMPIT010000467.1, read on the forward strand.
GCTGCCTTGCAGATTTGTTTTGCAAATGATGACAATCATCATATTTTTCTCTCCACAAAAATGAATTTAGAAAAGCTGCTTATCTTGAAAAATGAAATGTGCTTTTTTCTGTTACTTGCATTGAAAAGTGTTAAGAAATACTATTTTTCTTCCCGACTGTGTTTTGAACATGAGGTTCTTCAGACATCAGACTGAATAATTAGTACTTCTTTTTTCTTTTAACACTTCATTAAAAAAATATTTTCTGAAAGTTGAAATTAGGCAGAAAAATAGAGAAAAATATTGTTGGGATCTTTTCAAATGCACTGTTTTCATAGACTGACAAAAATGTTACCAGTTTTGTTTTCTAAGAATATTGACTAATTTTTTTAAAACTGAAGCAGAAAATGTTTGGCATTTCAAAGTGCAGTGTTCTGTTTCCCAGTTTTCATGCTTTGTGAAAGAGGTTCATCGGGTTTTTTTTTTGAAATCACTATACTCAGTTTTGCTCAGATTTTTTTTTTTTTTATTTTAGAACATGTATCTGGGAACTGCCTTTCTTGAATTGCATAGAGACAAATTATATGGTCTGGAGTTTGATGTGTGCCTTAGGTTTTCTGATTTGCCTCAACTTGAACTGTTTTGCACTCGAATACTGAGAGTCTTGCCCTGCTAACAGTTCACTGAGGCAGGACCACTAAATGCAGTAGAGCTGCTCACGTGGCTACCTGTGCCTTTTGGGGGAAGTTATGTGATGAGTTACCACTACGGCTTGCTGATAACGAAAGGAGCAGTGTCCTGCTTTTGCCTCTGGGTGTGTCCTTCCCTCCCTGTGTGGTGGTCACTCCTGAGATAAACCAGAGGGCCCAGGCTTGTGCAAAAAGTCAGTGTATTTTTAGTTGCTTGGTGTAAGCTGCCTTAGCCAAGGGAGGAACACCAGTTCTTCAAGGAAGGAGCCAGGGATGTGTGTGAAAGAACAGGCACCCCCATTTTTCGTGGTAGCATTCTCTTTAGATTTAGCTATAACCTGTAACCTCACTCTTGATGGTTTATGGATCTGCTATCAGTGGGCTGTTGTCTGAAATCGTTCAATGATGTAATAGCACCTTTTAGTGGGGTGCCTGTGGAGGACGGCATATCCTGCTGGTATTTAGAAACTGGCATTCAAAGCAAGTTAATGGGAACTGTGAGCTAGCTGCCCTTTTGAGCCTTTCCAAATGTTCTTCTTAATTCTTAAATATAAATCCATATAATGAAAGATGAATCATATATTTATGTAATACAAATTACACAGTTAAGCTTTTATTCCAAAAGGACTAAGAAAAGGAAATTCTCCGTATTATACGACAACACAGAGAACATTTTTATTAATCTAGAATAGAGTGCTTGCGGATCAGAAGTAGTGGGTTAAGCATGCTAAAACCATTTTTTAAGAAGATCATAGGTAAAAGACGAACTTGCTGTTCTGTGTACGGTTGCTTGCCACGAAAAATGCTGCAACAGGTGCAAACATAGACTGCCAATATATTCTACTGCACTACATTTTTGAGGTTCTAAAAATGCATACAGATATCCATCTCTCAGACTCTTGAGTTCCTTCTAACGTTTTCAGTTTATTTGCAACCCTAAAAGAACTGTCAATATCTCATGATTGTTCCACTTCATACTTCTATTTTGGTATTTAGATCTCAAGAGACTCCTATGGATGGGCAGCCTCCAGCGTTACCACCCAAACAATTTAAAAAGAACAGTTGGAACCAAATCCATCATTCACACTCACAGCAAGAACTGGATAACCATATTAATGAAACATTTGATGTTCCTTCATCACCTGAAAAATCCACTGTAAGTTTTTTGATCCAGTTGAGCCATTCTGCTTTTTATCAGAATGATAGTCCTGTTTTACATCGGCTTGGTTCTAAGGCATTTCAGAGCTGCTGTGTTTGTGCATTACCTTGCAGCATTTCTGTTATCCATACTGTCCCTTTGCTGGGTCCTGCTGGTTTTTCCACCTGCTGGAGTAGTGCTTTGTCAGTTGCCAACAAGTCACTACATTGGGATGGTTATGCAGACATTTTGAGCATTAGCTTTTCAGCACATGCAGAAATTTCTACCTAACCTCTTCTTTGAGAAGTCATTTGCCATCGATTTTAAAGAAGACGCTGCAGGTGTTTAATCTAGCTTTAGCTAAAAGGCTAAACCTGAAAATGCCTACCAGTTTCTAGAGTGGTTTTATCAGGAGAGGCTTCTTGAGTCAGTGGTTGCATTTCTCACCAGAATTTCCAAGAAAGAGGCTATCAAGAGGCCTGTGACAGCAAATATAAAAATAATGAGCAAAAAGTTCTTTTTCCACAGTCAAGCATGTGTGAGATGAGTAAGCTAGTCAGTTGATTGTCTGACTGAGGTGAGATCTCCCATTTTTGTGATTTTTGTTCTTCCAGAAGTTTTCCAGGGTTCTTGATTTTATACTGATGTGGGACAAGAAACATGTTGCAGGATGGGAAAACTGTTCAACATGCAGATGTAGCAAATGCCATGTGAACAGTTTTGTCAACCTCCTAAATTTTGAGTCACCTCCCCAAACTGATATTTGGAAATGCCTTAGTTTATTTTATTTGCATTCTGTAAACCTAGGGTGTTCTCTCAGGCCTTATAACAAAGTTAAGATTCCCATAAAACTGATGTGTAATTTCATAGTTGGGGTTTTAATAAAAGACTCAAAAGTGAAACTTCTAAATTTTTGAGTGTTTTGGGAATGTTGTAAAAATTTTTGTTTCAATTAAATAATGAAACAGAATTTGTAACAGCTTTGTCTTCAGCCAGTGCTTACCTGAGTCACATTAAAGTACTGTTCTGTTTTGAAAGATAACAGTACTTTAGTCATCAAGTTTTTCTGTCCTGTATTCAGTTATCTTTACCAAATTGACAAAAATAACTTTCAGTTGTTTTTTTAACTCCTTTTAGTTCTGCAAAACCAACACAGCTGTGTGAATGAGATTGTTTTTTTCTCTGTGCACTGTCAGTGTGATTGTTTGCTGTGCTCCAGTGGGACACATTTATGCAGTCTCACTGAAGGCAGCACACTGTTGTAATTGAACGTCTATTTTGGTCTGCTGATGACTTCTTATTTTGGGGATTACAGAAGAAGGAGTATAACATGATTGAAATTTTTGCAATGTTGTTTTGTTTCAAAGTTGCTTTTCTGACCAGCATTCATGTTCCTGCACCACTAAAGTCTCCTGTTCCATCTCAAATATTTCAAAGAAAACCCCTCACCATTTTCACTGCATAAAGCTGTTGAATTTCCTTTGTCTGGAATGTATCTATGTATGGAGAGTCTGTGTAGAAAGGTAGTAGGACACATATGGGAATGACAACCTTTCACTCCATCTGCAGTCCCTAAGTATCCAGTCTGAGAATGTCAGAAGTATTTGAAAACAGGCATGGCCAAAGTCCCTTCAGTCAAACACATTAATGATGGCATGCAGTGCTCTCTGCACATTTTTCATTATAAACTTCTGCTCAAAACAGCATCTTAAAGCAGGAAATTAGTATTTTCTTTCTGCCTGGGGAATGCAGTGGCACAAAAGCTGCCAAACGCTGCAGGTGAGCACTTGGTTGATGTTTATTGTGTCTGATGCCCCATGCCAGTGAGCATAGGCTGAAATGATGGCATATGATCAGGCTTCCCAAGACCCTTTTTCTCATAAACATTTCTTGAGCTGTTACTTCCCTTTCCCTAATTTTTCCCTTTTTCATTACTATGAATGCATTTGGCAAATTCTGTTTTGTTTTAACCAAGAACAGAAGACACCTGCAATTGAGTTAACTTTTAATGAGACAAGTTGTGCAGACTTCTTTAACCTAGTGAAACTGCAGGTTCTGAATTTTCTTACATATAAAAATATTTGCTTTTCTAAGTTTGTTTTTTATTTTTCTGAGTATGAATTTTATGCTTTGCTGTAACTGGTAGCACTGAAAACTTCCTTGAAACACATTTCTTTAATACTTTGCATCCTCACTGTAGGAACTATAGAGATGCTAGCTGATGTTCAGTCTGTGCAATAAATAAAGATGGGAACCAACTAAAAATCACTTCAATGCACTAAGTCAGTATTTTTCAGATTAAAAATATATCTAGTATTCCTCAGTTTATTGGTATTTCCCTTAACAGTGTTGTTGTGACCCAGATAAAACCAAGAAGAACGCAGCTAAAATTTTCAGAGTTGAATACGTCACACCTCCACTACACTGGAAATGGAGTAAGGGATAGGTTACCAAGATTTCCTTGCTTACTGCTGGCATATTGCTGTTAATAGAAACAATAGGACACCTTCGATTATCTTCCTTTTCATTGTATTACATTCTTATGGCAGCTTTTCACTGTGGTCTTAATTAAAATGAATTTAAGACATTTCCATTTAGTAAGCTGTTTTTCCTAGAGTTTTGAAGCCAAGTAGTCTTTTCTAATATTCTTTCTCACTTTGAACTTGCTTTGACAGAACACACCTTCAACTTAGTTATGTCCAAGACTCTTAAAGGTGTAATTTTTCCCTTTTATGCAAACCCAAGATGTTTGTATTATTGCTTGATGTTTTCTCAAGTGTCCAGGAGCAATTATTTGATGAGGAAACTGCAGAATTATTAGATACAATATCCTCAAAGTCTACTGTGAACAAAATACATACTAATATAATATTACTTTTGTCTACTAGCCCAATGGTGGTGTCCCCCATGACAATCTTGTTATGATCAGAATGAAACCAGACGAGAATGGAAGGTTTGGCTTCAATGTAAAGGTAACAGTACACCTATTCCTTTGATGTTTATTAGGGTTATTTTTTGACATTTGGGATTTATTACTAATTTGATTTGTTTTTAAAGGGTGGATATGATCAGAAGATGCCGGTAATAGTGTCCAGGGTAGCTCCAGGAACACCTGTAAGTTATCAAAAAAGCAAACTTGGTAGCATATCTGTGTATCTTGAAAGATGTATTGAAAATGATGAATTATTTCATAGCTGCTTATGAAAATTAGTTTTTGCTATAGTATTATCAGAACAGAGCAAATTATGTGCAGTAAGAATGTCATGGGGCTGTACAATATATTTTTTAAAGTTCTTCAATCCTCAAAAGTATTTTTTTCCTACTGAAACAAAGTTTAGTTTCTGAAAATTACAGGGCATTACAGATGCTTAGTATGCACTGGTACTTGAGCTGTGCCATCCTAAAAATACTTTTACTTTATTACTTTTTTTAGATACAGGCATTCAGTAATTTTACATAAATTACATATTGAAAAAGTGTTAAAAATAACTAAAATAGCCAATGTCTTACTTAGTGACAGATGTAGCTGAGTAAAGCCAAGATATAGATTAAAACCAGACAATATGAATCATTCATCAGGTCTGATTGCATGTTGTTACTGATGTTTAGTGACTATAAGAGTTTCTTCTAACTAGGCACAATATTTGTCAATTTATTGCCAGAAATACTGACCTGGTATTTAACTGACTGGAGTCAGCTCTGTCTATACCTTTTAGAGTTAGATTGGAGTTAACCATTTATTTGCTTATTTAAGAAGTACAGCTTTCTTTCTTTTGGGGGCTAGGGTTTTTTTTGCTTGGTTTGGTGGGGTTTGTTGTTGTTGTTTGTTTTGTTTGGTGTTTTTTTTTACTCTTTGAAACTATCGAAATGTTTGGCAAAATCACTGTTCTTGTTAATGATTATCCCTGAGATATTTAATAATGTGAAAAATTTTGGCTTGAAACATTCACTCTGTAGGGATAAGATAGTTGGTGATGGCTTGTGCTCTCTCTTTTCTGCAATGATGTCTAGACTATGATTATAATAACAATTTTTATTACCTGATTCTTCTCTCTGGGATTACTGGGAGTTGTGCCTTGTTTTTTGCCATTACCATTGCAGTATTTTAGACCTGAAACACTTAAGCCTGTGAAATTGATTTGGACACGGTTTTGCCATGTTACTCCTGTCCCTTCAAAGATAAAACATCCTGCTTTTTGATTGCCTATGCAAAGTGTGATTCAAACAGAGGAGCTTTCTGCATCAGCTGAGGGGTAGAGTAACAGCTGCTGAAAGACATGTTACAGTGCCAGTCACCTCCCAGCTGCAAATGGATTCCTTCATGGGAATGGCACTGCCTGTGTATTGTGTAATGCTTAGATTTATCATTTGAATACAGTGCAGCAACCATAGCAACGGGGCTGTTAGGATTCAAGAGCCCAAGTATAGTTACTTTAAGTTGTTATTTTAAGGTAAGAAATTGGTAATGGCTTGTGTGTTACAGATGGTTTTGTTTTTTTCCCCAACCTTGCAGGCTGATCTGTGTGTCCCTCGTTTGAATGAAGGGGACCAGGTTGTGCTGATTAATGGCAGGGACATAGCAGAGCATACCCATGACCAAGTTGTAATGTTTATTAAAGCTAGCTGTGAGAGACACTCAGGGGAACTTGTGCTCCTTGTTCGACCCAATGGTGAGTGGCTTGTATATCATAATTAAAAATAAAAATCCACACCCTGCTCTTGTTTTCTAACCTCCGTTTTGTATCCTGGGATGTAATGTTTAACCTGCAGGAAAGAACTCCCTTCCCTGAAAAGGAATTGCAACAACATAGTGTATAGATCTGATACTCTAAGGAGCTGTGTATAACTAGGTGTTGAAAACTGATAAAAAAGTCAGAGATCAAATATTTCTAACAGAGAGCTAATTTAAATTTTGTTCTCACTCTCATTGATAAAAATGTCCAGAAAGCTGTATGGATATTGAATGTATTTCATGAGGTTATTGTTACTTCCTTAAGGAAAATTTAAACCAAATACAAACAAAAAACCCCTCACCAAATATCCACAACCAGTGTTTGGGTGACTTTGGAGATCAATATATATAAAATCCTTCCATACATTTTTAAAACAATCCAAAACCACTGGTAACACTTCTGCTTGAAGAGGCTTAATAGAAGTGCTAAAATGCAGTCTAAATAAAAGCTTATGCAGAGTATTCACAAAATACACTGTTGGATCATAGCCAGCACATGGGCACTGGATTTAATTCTGCTGCACCTCCTAACTATAATAGAGTTGGAGAGGAAAAAGCAAAATGAAAAATATTGATGTTTAATTGGAATAATTGAAATTACTTTTGCAGAGTACCTCATCCACCTTTTTAAAATTTTTCCCTTATTCACTAATTTGCACTCCCCATTTACATGTCCTATCATTCTGTGTGTAAGTTCTCTTGCAGCTTTTGTGGTCTTACTTTCTTTTTCAGACAAAATTATGAGCTTTGTTTGCAAGTTTGCTAAAACAAACTGTCTTTCCCTTTGTGTGTTGATTATCTTTGTATTCTGGAGATAAACATGTGAGTTGTAGAAGTGAGCCAGTTTCTTCCTTTGTAGTGATGTGATATAATTTAAAAAGAGGCTTTTGAACAGCACATGTCTCTGTGCGTTTACAGGCCAGGCACATACAGAGCATTGATAGCTTTATAATGCCATGTATTAATGCAATTTTCTCAGGTGGTCTGCACATCTTACCCTAATTACTGAAGCCTAAAATGAGTTCTAAGTGTATTGTAAGTAAAATGTAAATGCAGCTGTAATGACATCAGAGGCATGATGTGAGAATCTGAGATTAGGGAGTTACATCAGACAAGGCAGGGCATAATGTGAGTTTTGATCAAAGTTTTAGCTGTCAGTGATGTGCTTTCACCTAAAGTTACTATTACACTAAAACCAAAAGTTTTATTGTTGATTATAATGATCAGTAAAGGCTACCTGTCCTTGCTGATGGGGACTAAAATCAATGTGCTAATAAATGTGTGTTTTTGTACAGGAGGAATGTGGTGGTTTTGCTGTTTTAAATAAATGACTTAGAGCTAACTTTAGTCAAACAGCATACAGCATTCATACCTTTGCTTGTTTTAGCTGTCTATGATGTTGTGGAAGAGAAGCTGGAGAGCGAGCCTGATTTTCAGTACATCCCTGAGAAATCTCCACTTGATGGTGTCCATCAAGATGATAATGCTCTGAGGGAATCCATGATTCAGTTAGCAGAGGGGCTTATCACTGGAACTGTCTTGGCTCAGTTTGATGTAAGTACTGTATCACCTGGAGCTGGATGCAAGTACTAAGTCTTTTGGGATAGCAATTATTTTAAACAGAGCAGATTTCATTTAAATCTCAGTGCAGTCAGCATCTTTTAGCAAAACAATTGTCTTACACTCTCAAAAGAAAAATAACCAAAGGAAAAAATCAAACCTGTCTTGTATGTGCAAACTTAAGAATGCCTAATCCTAGGTTTTTGTTTTATAAATAGCTTTATTGATTACTTACACTTTTTGTGGTTATCAGGGACATGCTAATAAAATACTTTCATAAAGATGAAGGCTGAAGAATGTCTACCAAAATATGTGTTCTGTAGTCAGGCCTTTACTCCATATCTAAGTTGCTGTAGAAACTGAATGACACCTGAGCTGTTGACATTTTATGGGCATTCTCAATGAGGGAAGGTAAAATAACCAATGGAAAATACTGCCCTAATGTTAAAGGTTAATGTAACTGTGTATTTTATAACTAGTTGATTTTTATTGACATATTTCAGAACAGTAGTGCACTTCCTGTGGGGCCCTAAGCTGCTGATAGCCATGGTCTTCCTTCAGCACTGACTTGTGCCTTGGTGGTATCCATCTAAAATCTTGAGAATAAGTGGCTTAAAGCAGGAAACAGTAGCTTTGTAAAACACAGCAGTGTTTTACACATGTGAATTCCTCACCAAACAGACACCTAGCATTATATTTGGCAACATAAGTTTATAAAATGTATTTTATGTACTATTCTTTAAGAACGTTGGTAAAATTTCCTTTTATGTTTAGAAAGAGCAGATTTTTTCTAAGTTATTTGAAATTCTCCTTTAATAATAAAGTTTTCATTCTACCTAGAAGGTTCAATGTATGAAGGTTTTTTAAAGTGCTTTTTTAGAACCTGGATCATTTCACTGATATTTGTTGTAGCACAAGAGTTGTGGCAATGCATGACTAAGGCATGAAAGGGCAGGAACCTCTCTAAGGCCATTTTGTGCCGGAAAAGTGCAAGGTAACCAGGATTTGCTCTACAGTTATTGGAATACAGAAGGAAAAAATGCCAAAATATCTGCCTGCAAAGTAGGTAGATGCCTATACATAACACAATCTGCTTGCCTCAGATGACCAAGTGGGATGTCAGTGAGTTCACATATCAGTATATAATATACTTTTTCTGTGGATCTGTGTTCTAATGGAAACTTGAAATTTAATGTTCACATTGTCTTTAAACAAATTTTGGTTACATCTTGGTCATTTTCAGTGATCCTAGAGCATACCTAAATTTATAGTGCTTTATTTTTAGAAGTATTTTCATGTTTGTTGAAGCTACTGTTTCTCAGTAGTTTATGTTCTGAAAAGCACCTCTTTTTAGAAAAATACTATTTAGGCAAAGAATATGATAATGAGTCTATTGCATCTATTATGTTCTGACCATCAGCTTTGTCTTTTAGCAATTGTATAGGAAAAAGCCTGGAATGACAATGTCTTGTGCCAGATTACCTCAAAACATTTCCAAAAATAGATACAGAGACATTTCGCCTTGTAAGTATTTCTATTTGTGTATGTGCTCTAGAAGTATTTCCCTGTGGTTAGTAAATAAGTAACATCTTTCTAAAATTTTTTTCAGATGATGCTACACGGGTTATTTTAAAAAGTAATGAAGATTACATCAATGCAAATTATATAAATGTGAGTTGCATTTTTCAGAAGTGCTTCTGACATTAAGTAATTTTACAGTTTTTCAATTTAAAAAACTGATTAAAAAATCTATTTTTTATAAATCTAGTTCAGGCTAGAATGGCTACTAAACCTCTAGTCAGGTGGTTTGAAATTTCCTGTAGATATACTTACTTCCTAATGTTTTGTGGCACATCTTTTCATAAATACTAAAGTCTAGCCCTGCATTTAATGAAAGAATGGTAACTGAAAGTAAAGAAATGGTTTCTGATTACTCTTCTGACAGTTGTGTTCAACAACAGTAAAGTTTAATTTGGCATCACTTTCTTTTGCATCTTTTTTTTTTTCATTGTTAGTAACAGCAAAATTACAGCTACTTACTTTAATGAAAAAACGCAGATATTAAATTCTGAGATCAGTGTTAAAAGCCTAGTGTCAAAAACCCACAGAGCAAGAAATATTTGCACCTGAATTATTTGCCAACTGCTCTGTTACTTCTTTTTTCAACCATTAATCTTCATTATGGCAATTACATGACTGTCAGTTCATATAAAAAGTGTATTTCAATCTTTGTAGTAATTTTGCATGTGAAACTCTTAAAGAATCTTTACCTGTGCCAATTTGTGCTTGCTAGCCTTTAAGAAATAGAATTAATGTCATGGATGTTTTTTTAATATATTAGTTACTAAACTGTAAATGTCTGATGCCTGCCTTCCATTTGCTGTAGGAATTGAAATAATAACTTTGTCTTCTCTTAGATGGAAATCCCTTCTTCCACCATAATAAACCAGTACATTGCTTGTCAAGGTCCATTACCGAACACATGTCCTGATTTTTGGCAGATGACTTGGGAGCAAGGCTCTTCTATGGTTGTAATGTTAACAACTCAAGTTGAACGGGGCAGAGTAAGTAGAACATTTCCTTAAATACCACTTCCATAATCTTCTAAAAAACTGTTGGTGATTAGCCTTTAAAAGATTAGAGGAATATACCGTTGTGGCATATAATATGACAAGGGGATAAGAGAAAATTCTTTTAAACTAGAAGAGTGTAGGTTGAGTAGATATAAGGAAGAAATTTTTTACAATGTGGGTGGTGAAACGCACAAGTGGCCCAGAGAGGAGGTGAATGTCCATCTCAGGAAACATTCAAGGTCAGGTTGGATGGAGCTTAGAGCAACTCAATCTAGTTGGAGATGTCCCTGCTCATTGCAGGGGGTTGGACTGGGTGGCCTTTAAAGGTCCCTTCCAACCAGAACTGTTCTATCATTCTGTAACTGTTTTTCATAAAAGCAGTGCATTCCTAGTACAATTGCAATGATGAGTCTTAGATTTTAAATCTGGTGTTGTTAATGCAGCTATTATTTAAACTTTGTTCAGTCCTGAAATGCACTTAAGTCTTCATGTATTTCTTAAAATATTTTTCATCTGCTTCATTTGGTTCTTTATTGTGAAGTAAAAAGCATCTAGAATTTACCTGCATAGATTTTTTTTCCTCTAAACTTCAAATGAGGAAACTTTAAGAAGTTGCATCAGTTTTTGTAGAATACTTCTTTGACATGTAGTGAAATTAATTTTTAAGGCAGCCTAACACAGCTTTGTAGTGTTAATATCCCATGCCTGGATGGCTGTCTTATCAAGGATTTTCTTAAAACTTGAAATCCAAAATTTTCCATAAAGTGTTATTCTATGACTATAAAGATTTGTTTAATCATATGAAATAATCATTGTCCTTTAATTTGTATATAAAATGGGTAAAAATAGAATACTAGTAAAAAAGTAATTAGAGTTAAAATTAGTAACAATAACTGTATGGTGCTGTAAAAGGCCTCAGGTGTATTTTGTGGCTTGTTTGGTTTTGGTTTAAGATGTAGTTTCTCCTTAATAGCTTTGGTTTTTATGCAGTTTTATCCTTTGGAGATAGGCAAAACAATTAATTCTGGTCATACACACAATGTAATTCCAGAGTTACGTGGTTTAGTCTGGAGCATTCCCAGTAGCACTGGCTGGTTAAGTGTGTGGACAGAAATGACAGTCTGGAATAATAGTGTCATAGAATTCCTCCATATCAGGATTTCTTTTGAAGATGGATTTATAGCGGGTTGTGGCTGTTCTGATCAACTTGAACTGTAGTTCAGGTGTCTGTATATATTCTGACTTTTTAATAACCATTTATTTGCTGTGAGGTCAGGACTCTAAATAGAATTAAAATAATTTAAGGGGAGTTGCAGTGTTTTTAAACCATTTTTCAGTGACTCAATGTTTGCATGATGCTGCCTGCTCCCGAATAAACACGATTAGAGGGAATTTCAGTACAAGTGCCCTTTTACTTTGAGTTTTCTTTGCAGATCTGCTAAGAACAGATTTGCAATAGCAGTTCTCTGAGGTTCCCCCACCCCTTCAGTAATGATATTTGTGGAGTTCTTTGGAGAGCTGCTTAATAATGAAATAAAAGGACTTATCTGTCTTACACCCATAGGCAGACTCCCTGCTCTAAAGCTGATCATGAGGCTTCTGACATCACAATCCCACTGCATGCCGGGATGTCTCAGTGGAGCAGGAAGTCTGCAAATCTGGCTGCTCTTAAAGAATTGCCAGGTGGGTTGGAAATGCAAAAGTACACTTGAGCTGAAATGACCTCTGTAATTAGGTGTTTAAGCCATACATTTCTGATGTATATCAGAAAGTCGTAGTGTTTGAAGTTTTCATTCACAGTTGAGGACTTGATTGGGAGTCTTTGAAGTCCACCGTCTTCATCCCCCTATTTTCTGCATTAGGTTAGCAACTTTTTTGTTGCTTATCTCCTTTTTTTTTATTTATTTGTTCTTTTCCTATATAAATGTACTTTGAGAAGGTAAGATTAGGATTTTGGAGGTCAGAAATGTTTCAAAAGCAGCATCTTTGTCACTCAAGTGTTAAGATTGAATATTTGTAGATAAACCCTTTAAAAAATTGAAATGGAAGTTAAAGGCATCCATCTTCAGTTAAACTAACTGCAAGAGCTGGTGCATGTGTCCTCTTGAAAAGAGAAACAGGAAATCTCTGTGATACCTTATTTTATTAACAGTAATTAGGTAACAAAGTCTACTTGGTAAGTAAATTAATAGTGATTACAAAATGATCAAAATAATCTGTAATGAACAAAGTATAAGAACTAGAGAAAATGAAAATAATACTGTGAATTTAAACACAAGCATCTTTAAAAATATGTTGACCTTAGGTTAAATGCCATCAGTACTGGCCAGAGCCATCAGGAAGCTCATCATATGGGAATTTCCAGATTACCTGCCATTCAGAAGAAGGAAATCCTGCTTATGTCTTTCGAGAAATGACATTGACCAATCTGGAGGTAAAATCATAATATGTTTTCACGTATTAACCTGCAGAATCCTTGGATACTACCTAAAACGTAATTAGACTTTCTTTTCAACTTGGTGGCATAGCTGTATAAATGGAACTGTTTATTTCTAGAACCCTCTAGAAAACTACTCATATTGTCATGTACTTACCTAGGAGAAATTCTGTCCATAGAATGATAACAAACCTTTCATAAGCGAAAATATCACAGAGATGTAATTTTCGTAATCATATTAATTGGATCACATGAAAGATATATTATTTATCCTAAAAGTTTTTACTGGTGTCTTTCATAACCTGGCCAAAGAAAAATGTAATAAAAGAAGTTGAGAAACTTGTTATTCCCTTGATGTTTTCAGAACATTAGATGTTAGAGGTGTTTCATCATCACAACTGGAATTATTTGTAGAGGCAAACAGTTCTTAATAATTCCATCTTGAACAATATGTGCAAGAAGACGGAACATAAATCCTGCTGAGAGAATGATGAATCTGGAGTGGTGACTACATGTAAACAAGGACCTTTTTGAACATGCATTGCATGATTTTCAGGGCATGGGTAGTTTTCAGAGCCTCCCCAACCAGCATTTCAATCTCAGAAATGTTTGGAAATTAATATCTGGAATTAAGTTCACAAACTTACTTCTCATTGCTTGGGTAACCAGATGAGAAGCCAATATTACAGAGCTGGCTTTCAGTCAATTTGCAGTTAAAATTCCTGCCCTGTGTCCTGTTGAGACAATTGCTCATCTGCTATCAGCTGTGGAATCTCTGTAAATGATTCACTGCCTAAAGGCTATTTAAAGTGCAGTAGCTCCTGTTCTTTTGAAATGCGACTCTGGTTGCCCGGGCTGTCCCCTGCCCTAAGCAGAGGCCGATTGATTATATTTGTGATAGCAGAGCAAGGGCCAGGAGGGAGTGGAAAACAAAGTCATTGTGCATTGTAGGTGTAGTAGGTGGAGATAAAGCTGAAACAATGCTGCTGTTCACACAGGGTCTGAAGGAAAGCTTTTATGTCTGATCTCCCCTCCCTACCCTAGTTCTGTTACTTGATCTTGTAAGATACTATCTCGTTCTGGGAAATTTGGTTTGCTAAGAATATGGCCACCTTCTTGTACATCTATTGTTCAGTTAGATTGTTGGTATCCTTGAACTATCCTTTGCTCTTATGTACTGTGTAATTTTTTTAACCTGTTGAAGATGTAAGCATTTGTGGATTTCCTTTTTTCTTTTAAGCAAAAAAAAAAAGTAATTATAAAATCCAGGATGACCAATGGTTAACACTAATAAAGCACTGCTAGTTGCCTGAAGCCACTTTGATTATGTGTACAAGTTGCTATAAATGTACTATCAATTTTTTTTATGATTACTTTTTGGGGGGTTTTTTAATGGGACCTGAATTACCCTTGATTAAATTTAATGTTTCTGATTAGAAAGAGGAAAGCCGCCAGCTAACCCAAATCCAGTACATAGCATGGCCTGATCATGGGGTTCCTGATGATTCCAGCGATTTCCTAGATTTTGTGTGTCTTGTGCGAAAGAAGAGGGCTGGCAGAGAAGAACCTGTTGTTGTTCACTGCAGGTATCCATTTTTTTCTCAACTTTAATAAATCATCAAAGTGAACTTTTTATCATCAAATAGCTGTTCTGTGCTTTGTTCTTGAAATAAATATTTAATTATATCTGCTTAGGGGATGACAGGAAAACTCAACATTGAAATAAAACAAATATTTAACATGATAATCACATTTCAATAAGCAAAATTTTGAATAGCAGCATGTGTTGATCTGTGCAGGGATTTTGCTGGAATGTTTTCTTTTGTTTACAGTTTAAATGCTTGTATTAACAATCTACATAATAATTCAGGGAAATGGCAAAAGGTACTTGGTAACCATGAGGAATAGGTTCCTATTCTACCAAGCTCTGGAGTAGCTGTATAAATGATCCGTAGTGGAGAATGTGGGTGGTTTATGAAAGGATCGATTAAAAGACATTTTCTCTCAAATCTGCAGTCTTACAGTACATGATATTATGATACATACATTAAGGTGAGACAGATTTCTCAAAAATGTACCTTTGTCATGAATTAAAATAACTGTTGTTTATTTAGATCTTTACGTATACCTGAAATGTGGGATTTTTTCTTGTGCAGTACTTTTTAATAGCATTCTACATTCCTGTAGTGAATTTCAAAATCTTAATCAATTTAAAATACCTAATTAGCAAACTAGAATAATGCCAGTTGTTTTCAAAGGAACATGTGCTATCACAAGTCTTGGGGAACAGTTCTGTGAATAATATTTGACCTCTCAGTTCCTGAATACTCCCCAGACAGTCACTGTTCCTGAGTCAGGCATGTATTGGTCCTTTCAGAGAAAAGCTGAGAAGAGTAAGGGAAAAAATAAATTTAAAGACTGCAGGTAAACTCGACATTTATTGAAGGAGATGAAAGAAAAAGAAAAACCCACCTTGTGTATCAGAAATTGTAGTTTGTTAGTTCTGCTCTCAAGTTGTGTTTTATGCAGATCAGGGTGAATCTTAGTGACTAGTGAAACTAGTATGAGAATGCCAGTGTCTTAACTGATACTGTTTATGAGCTCCCATTGTTGATATACTTCTGGTTAATATGGTTGTGAAAAAATGGTGAAAATGGCAGCCATATACAACCTCTGATACAAAGCATGCAAGTCTGCAGAAACACTGGAACAGCATTAGAGAGTAGGAAGAGTTTCATTTACCTCAAGGAAGCACCAATTCAGCTCCAAACTGATAGTTTCCATGTGTAATTGAAACTTGTATGAAAAATTTATGTTTCACAAAAGAAAAGAGATGGGATATCACAGTTGAACATAATTTACTTAATTGGCCTAACTTGGTGGCTGTTGGGAAGTATAACCAAATTCCAGCAGGGAGTCAAGCAGAAGGAGCCCAGGTGTTCCTCCATATGGTGCATGCACTCTATTTTTAACATCTCTTCAGTATAATAGGACAGGGCATTAGTGCAACAAAATTTGTTTTCAGGACTAAGCCACCAGCTTTAGTGTGAGGAATCCAAGTAGCTAGTAGAAAATGATTTTATTTTGTACAATAATTATTTAAAAACAAAACAGTCCAAACCCACAGAGATTATAAGGCAACAAAGACCTTAAGGAATTGGAAAGGTTTTTGTTATATTGAGCTGCATAAGCCACTTGTTTCTGATATTGTGTCATGTGGTTATTTTTTATCTTTACAAGGTCTTACTAGTTTTGTTGAGCTGTTTCTAATTATGTGAATTCACCATGAGATGGTGAACCACCCATCCTGTCCATGCCCTTCATGATTTTCATGCCCCGTCTCAGTGTTCTGCTCCATCAGTCAGTGATTTCTTTTTCCAAGCTGAAGAGTCATATCCTACCTTATGTTTATCATAGGGAAATTATCACATTTTCCATCGCTGTTGTCCTTCTCTGAATCTTTTGAAATTGTGAAATGAGTCATTAGGTTCTTTGACAGTTACTGTTTGTTCCTGCTTGGATTTGGTAAAACACTCTGCATTTAAATTCTGCATGTATAAATTCTAGAAATAGGAAATACTACTGAATCATTTTATATAACCAGCACATTTACATCTTGTCCTAAAATTCTTATGACATCACTGAAATATTGAGTAGCTTTAATGCCACCTCCTGGACAAAGATTTAAATAGTTGTTTAGCCAGATTTAATTTGAAGTTGCTCTTTAAAACCAGAACAAGTAACTTTCAAAGTTTGAAACATTTATATTAATCACTTTAGATCCAAATATTTTGATTTATCGTATGAGTTGGGATAATGCTGGCATTTCAAAATATGTATTTGGCCCTATATTCCAATATGGGGAAACTTTTGTTTTCTATTTCAAAAGTGCAGCATTAATTGAAAAATTTGAAACTGATCATCAAATTCAAGGTTAAATATTCAGTCCTTAAGGCTTGCTACTTCTGGAAAAGCATATGTGTATATAAAACAAAGTAGAAAAATCTTCAGATTTGTTTTATTTTTAAGGGAAAAAAAAGTTTGTAAGCTCTCTTGATAATCTTGCCATTCTGAGATGTGTATGTTATGGTACTTCCTTGTCTTGAAAGGGATTGCTATTATATATTACTTTTCAATCTATGCAATCTAGATCTATATTGTACTTTTTAATAACAAGAAAAAAAATCCTTGTTGTCACCTTACAGAGGCTTTTAGTAATTGTTCTTTTCCTTATTTGGAAACAAGAAGGTATGGATCACATGAAGGACATGATTATTATTTTATTGGCTCAACATTGCAGAAATCATTATTTCAGTAATGGTAAAACTGGCACAACGTGCCCAGCATATGCTCATGTTTTGTTATCCTCTAGATGTTAGTGTGGTTTATAATGTGATCTTAATAAACATCTCTGTAAGTTCTGCTTGAGGAATGGCCTGGTGAGGCAGTTCTGTACAGCTTGGAGTGGCAGTTCTGTACTGCCCTCTTCAGAGGACACAGACACCACCAGTCTAAGCCCTGCCCCAGCAGTATGGGAGTCATGATGATCAGCCCTGAGAATCCATGAGAAGGAAGGTCTTTAAGAATGAACTGTACTCCAGACACTTGATTTCATTTTCCACTTTGTTTTGTCGTTGCTGTTCCAGTGCTGGGATTGGACGGACAGGGGTTCTGATCACGATGGAGACAGCCATGTGTCTCATTGAGTGCAATCAGCCTGTTTATCCACTGGATATTGTAAGAACCATGAGAGATCAAAGAGCCATGATGATCCAAACACCTGTGAGTATCCTCCCTGCTGTTCTGTGTTGCAGAACAATAATTTTCTATGATTTAGTCACGTTGGATGGATTTTTGATATACTTGTTAATCATATTGCAGAGATCACCTTTACCCAGTGTAGCTGTAGCCTGGGCTCCAGGCAAGAATAAATTCCTAAGGCTATTGGAAAGGAGCAATTCTTTAAATTTCCACAGAGAAAACTTGAAAAAAAAGCAGCAGCTGTTTGAAGGATACTTAGTAAATAATGACAAAAAGGGTCAATTTTCAGCAGTGTAAAAATCACTCAGAGGAGAACGCAGGAGCCTAATTCCAGGTGTTAAGAATGGGAGTAGTATAAAAGATAAACACAGAAAGGACCAAGACATGCAAGAAAAAACTTCAGTGATGAAATTCAGTGATTTTATGTTGCCTTAGTTGTAATGGAAGCAAGCCTTAGCTATGCCCTGTAGTGACTTAAAGGGAAATTATCAGAGAAATAATAGTTTTAAAAATCAGTGTAATTAAATCTGATGCAAAATGCGTCAAAGCAATCATAAGTACATTTAGTCTAAGAAAGGTAGCTTACTACAAGGATTCTTTAGGGGCTTTTATGACTTTTGATGTACCTTAAGATACCAGAATTTTTCATGCACCTGTAATGTTGAGTTTTGTGGGATAATTCATGTATTATATTTCAGACTTGTAAGAGTTTTAGAACATATTTAGAAAGTTGTTATTGTATCAGGCAGGTATTGCTTATCTGTAAGAGCAGTTTGTGTTTACGTTTTTAGAAAGGACCTAAAAAGGGTGAAAAGGTTGAGTTGTGTTGTCTTTCAGAAAGAAAAAACATTACTTGGGCTTTTGGTTGTTCCAAACTTTGGATAGTTCCAGGTTTTTTATTTTTTTGAAGGAGTAATCATGAGTAATTGTTGTAGTTTTACTCCTAGTATACAGCATTTAGAGAGAAAGCATCTTGAAGGAGAAAAGGCACTAGATCCAATATCAAATCACGATTACCTGAAGGTAATTACTCACTGTAGTAATTTTCATGTCCCTGCTGCCATTCCTCTAATCAAATCTGAATAAACCTTTTGTGTTATTCAGAGAGTGTTAAGGCTGACAAAAAGTATGTATGTGTCTCCATTTCTAGGTCATCATTCAGTGCTGCTGAATTCATGTTCCAGTATTCATGTTTCACTAAAAAGTTGTATTATTCAGGTAGCTCAGGAAGAATGAGAAAGGTGGTGATACATGAAAAGTAGCAAAGGACGGCTCTTGCTGTTTGTGGCAGTTCTACAGGATGAATTGCTATCTCTCTATCATATGTAGAGGAGAAGAAAGTGTTATTAGTAAAGGTAGGAGTTGCAGTCGTAAGGGTTTCAACTGTGTTTTTTTGCAGTATGTGCTAAATATCATCTGGTCTCCTCTCTTTTTTTTTTGAAAACCAAAAGTTTCAAGATTCAGTGAAAAGCAGGTGTTTAGTGCATGAGAGGGAGAAGGTCTAATAAAGGAATTGGGTTTTTTAAGGTTCCATGAGCATGAGCTGTTGCCGTTTCTCCTTTGGCAGCCTCGTGCTGGGCTCGTGTCCCGAGGGATGCACTCGCTGTCCGCAGGGGGGCGCTGTGCGCGGCCGGCTGAGGCGCCCTGAGGGAGCGCGGGGGGTGAACACAGATTTCACACAGATTTCACACAGATTTCACACAGATTTCACACAGACGGAGAGAAAACGAACTGTTTCATACCATGATTCTAGTGCTAGATATGTTAATGGTCCCTTTTAACATCTGACATCACTAACTACTGCATCGAGAGGGCTGTGCCACGACACTGACAGTGCAGGTGTGCTGGAGTTCTAACCAGCATAGGCACATTGTGCAGGATGCAGCATGAGTTGTGGTGCTTTGCAATTATTTCGGTTTGTTTTCATTATATTCTAATTTGATTACTGTCGGGGTTTTTAACTATGATTTGTTTAAAACAAATCTTTAGTGGCCTCTATGTATGCAGGTGCTAGACCTGGATTCATTGAGGAGTTAGACATTATGTAATGTTAAGAAACAGGAGTTCTGGGTTTTTAAAACATGAGTTTTCTTTTATATCAAATTCTGAGAGGGAGGTGGCAGTAACATGCCAGAGTTAATGTAAGTATGAAAATGTGCTTTGAAACTATGTCTTCTAAATCTAAGGGCATGGAAACATCAGGTCAGTGAAATTTCAGCAAGGAAATAAAGAGCAGGTTGTAATAATAATATTGGGTTTGTGGGTATGACTTTTGGCCTATATTTCAAAGCACCATTCATCCTATTCTTCTGTTGAGAAACAAACTGCTCTCATCTAAAGTTCCTTTTGTATTGGGTTTCCTAAACTAACTTTGAATCACAGTTCTTGGCCTGTCAAGAGAATGGCATGGGAAAATCTTAGAGGCCTTTTCTGTATGCAAATGATATTTTTTAATTACATTTCTTTTCAATTTACTGAATCTACTTTCCTTTTCAGAGTCAGTACAGATTTGTATGTGAAGCTATTTTGAAGGTGTATGAAGAAGGATTTATTAAACCTTTACAAGCATCACTGCATAAGTAAAGAGCAAAAAACCTATGATATCAATTGAGGAATCCTGTCCTCTATAATGAACTGGCAACGTTCTTTGTGCCATAATACTGCTTGCAGGAAATGATAGTGAAGTACAGCAAAGAATTGACAAAGGACTTTGAAAACTTCAGCACTGTTGCACTTTACGTTGAAACAAAATCAGTCTCTGAAACTCTTCTAACCTTCATCTGTTTGAAGACTTTATTTTCGTGATTTGCTCCGAACAAACCATAAACTGTAAGAACTAATTGTGTTCAGGGTAATCTACGATATTTCATTGTAGTGCCATATACTGCGCTTCTGGTTGAATTGCTACAAACAAGGCTTGGAATTATTTCACCCTGTTTTACACCCATGTCTCTTAAAATGAAAAACAAATTAAAAATACACTAAGCCATGGTCTTTTTCCAGTGCTAGGTTTATTTACTGTGTACAGACTCTCACAGTTTTGTTTTTTACAACATTAGCAATATTGCCAATACTAGATAGATACACACTGCCTACTGATGCAGCACACTTTGTCCTACACCCTTACTAGAGACCAGCTGGTTGTTAGAGGAGAGCTGGCATCTGTTAACCCAGCAGTAGCTGCATAATGCCCACTTACCAGCATCTTGTACAAAATAATAACAATAAAAATTTTAAAACACCAACATAAAAATAAGCAGCATTTCTTTGACACAGCTTGTGTGTCATACACTGGTGTATTCTGATTCATGTGACTTCAGATTATGTGATGGGAACTAGTGCATGCATTGTGTCTTAACCCCTTAAGTGCCTTGAGACTTACAGCGTACATCCAGTGAAAGGCACTCGTGATTCCGTGGGGGTGGTATTGTCCTGTCATATTTATCTTAATGGGTTCAGATTTTAAAAACGGCCCTTGGTGCTTGGAATGTGTTACCACAAGGGGTCATGGAAATACCATTCCCTCTTTCCTTATACAAGTCCCTGTGTGCTACTCTCTGTAGCAAAAGCACCTCTGCCAACTTAATGAATGAGCGTTGTATGCTGCTGTGTTGTAATTATGTGAAAAATCTGACACATTCCTTCATTCCTTCCAACCAGTAACTTACTAGCATCTTACTGTGAAATGCTGGTAGGTCATTAGAAGCTGATACTTTGTTTTATCCTTTTATTGAGAATAGCTGTTTTACTCAATTAGATGTAACTCTTTAATAGCACTGATAATTAAGTTGAACTTACAATCAGATGTGATTCAATTCCATTACCTTCTAACTAACTCATTAAGTTCTGACAGTTGATTTCAAGCCATGTTCGTACAGGTCTGCCTTTTATTTTCTTTTATTTGTTTGGAGGGGAGAAGGGAGGAGAACACTATGAAGTTATCCCAGAACTTAATTTCGTAATGACCCCAGTCGCCTTCTATTATGCTTGTGCAAAATTGTTCCAGTTGGTATGGGTTGCTTCTTATTTAAGTAGGTAGAAGATTTGTAAGAAATGTCTGTTTGATACAGTATCTGAGCTCATTCTAAATATGCATAAATGTCCCCATTTTTAAATATTTTTCTAGTGTAGGAGAAACCAAGTCAGAAGCAAGGTACCCAGTGTAATATACTGTAAGAAAAGAACAGTCACTTCTTTGACTGCCCTGTGACAGCATAACTTTGTGCCCTCTATTTAAAAGTTTTAATTTATTGTATTGGTTTCCTGAAAATGTTTATCCATTAAATTTTGTTGTAAGCTATATATGTAGCATAGAATTAAAATGGAAAGTTCTATGCTAAATAATTTTTAACTATTGAAGAATTATATTGTATAATATACTGTGTTCTATGGACATGTGAAACAGATCAGCTATGAACTATTAAATGAAAAGGGATTCAGGCAACATGAAATCCTGGCTTATGACTTAGTAATGAACATGAACCACAATGCCAAATGGAAGATAGAGTTTTAAATATTTTTAGAAAACAAAATAATATTAGGAGGGCTGTGGCCCTGTTACTTATATTTCTAGATTTGATGGTTGAGTCGATATTATCCCTCAGTGAAAAATGAATTTTACAAGAATCTCTGGATCCGAACTGAACTGAAGAAGAGTAATATGGTAGCTCTAATCTCAGTTCTATTTTAAGCCATTTGCAACAAATAAAAATTCTTTTTTATAATTCTTTAACTTCCATGTGATGAGGTTATTAGCTGAGTTGATGGCTAGTTAGAAGGTTACATTGAACTCAGCACTTACTGTCCAAAAAAGTAAAATAATTCATCCATTATACTGAAAGAAATTTTCTTTATAGTTAAGTTGTAAACAAAAATAGCATTTGCCCTGTTATTCTGAGGGAAATCAGAAATGGAGGTTATAGCAGCATTATATAGTGTTGCTTTGTCACATATTTAAATATTCCTATGTAAAATTGCCAAAGCAGTTTGAGTTCAAAAGTCCCATTTATACCACAGTTAAGTGTGGGATACGTATTGGTCATCTGTCATTACTGTTTTGATTACAAACACAAGGGAGAATAATAGATCTCTTCAAAATTTTCATCTGCACTGACTTGTAATTTATTAACTAGTTGCACTGGGGAAAAAAATTGGAACAAAGTATGTATTCTTAGTTAATTGGCCATCAGCAACTCAGTGGCTTTTGGCTTCTTCAAAGCCAGGATAAAGGTAACCAAAAACTGGGAAATAGAACAGCACTGAAGCCTTTCTGCACCATAAGTCAGTCATTTAAATTTTTCTACCTGTTGTGGTATAAATGGCCTTTAAAATATTTTTATATGGCCAAAAAAAGCAAAACTGCTTAATATTTTACTTTGGGTTATGAAGATCTGTATCATCCTTAAGAGTTTTTTAAAGAAGTTTTTGTATGTTTCATGCTGTACAAAACATGAATGTATCTTTCAGACATAATGACTTATAGACCTATATGTGATTGGTGTTACGACTGTTGGATTTTATGAATAATTATTTTCATACCATTTGATTAGGAAAAATGTTGGATGGGTGTGGGAAAGAGTATGTTTGTAACACTTCCATGATACAAATCCAGTTAAGGAAAAAAAAAAGTAGTTTTCATTGTAAATAAGAGCAATATTATTACAATTTTGTGCCAATGTAAAATGTTGAAGACTTCTGTTTTTACTTTTAGGTTCAGATTGAAAACTACCATTACCATCTCTTGTTTAAAATGGATCTGAAGGGGTTTTTTAGCAGAAAGACATGGGGCTCTAGTGGGGGCTTTGAGTGTTTTTCAGAGCTTTTTTTGTTTTTGCTAAATATGAAATAAGATGCAGGTATTGTTTAATAAACCACCTACAGATTGCCAGCCAGTCCACTTTGAGAAATACTGCATTAAATATCCCCCATAACTGAGACCTAAAAAGTTCATTTATCCTGAATTTGGAAGCATTTGGTATTTTTAGTCACTTATAGGTCTTAAGCAGTAAAATACTGCTTTTATGCATTTTATTTTTATCTATTCTCTCCCAGTTATGAAAAAGAGAACACCTGATTTTTTTCTCACTAGATTTAATGCTAGCTGACATTTCTTCCACGTTTCTCTGTTAAATCTCGAAAGCTTATACACCATATAGATAAAGCAATAACACTTCTAGAATATCTGATTACAGTCTGGCACACCATGTATTAAAGAAAGGGTGAGAAAGCAGTTGGGACATTAAGGAGGAGTTTGTTATAGAACTTGTGTAGCTGGCAACTTTCCGTGGAGACCTTCCAAAAAGCTTCATGGTACCCGTGGAAGGGCCAAAATGCAGTGGATGTGCTGCAGTTGTGCTGCCCAGGGAAACAGGAAGAAGGGAAGGTCTGGCATAGAGATGTTGGAGCTCCAGGTATGCTGTGGAGCTGAATTATGTGATATTTTTATGCTTATGCAGTGTGTGTGCAGGTGTGTGGGCGATGTTTGATGGCTCAGGGAATTAGCATGAGCATGAAAAGCTCTACAGATCCACCAATTTCCAAGCAAAAGCAGGTTGTCCAGTACATATGCTGTAGTTATGACTGTAGAGTCACTATGCAGGCAATCAGCAAGCCCCTCAGCCCTGAGGATAAAGGGAGTGATTTGATTATGGTCCACATGAAAATTTTGCGTATTTGGATTTCCACCAAGGACAGGAATGGTGTCCTCTAATGTTAGTTGCAGTCTTTTTGTAGCTACATCTCAGGTCCCCAGTTAGCTGGGTTGGGTGTATTTGCCAATTTTAGTTGGCATCTTTTGCTTGAGACTGAAGAAGTTCTTTCCCACTGCTACTTCTAGTGCTAGGATCCAGTATTAAGATCTGGTAAAAAAATATTCACTGATTAACTGTGGATCTTGCATGAATGTGCAGGGATTTATAATTAGTGGTGATTGGGAAGCTGTTAGAAGGAGGAAATGGTTGGTTTGTTTCAGTGTAACTGTTCTGTCCGGTCTCTGTTATCCCACTGCACTTAGACATTGAAACTCACTTGTTTGTTCAGAAGTCTGCAAGGAAGGCCAGTTCCTTATCACTGGGTATTACCTCTGTGCTTGTTACTCCCACAAGTGTCTTATCTTTTCATAGGGCTTCTCCAACTCTAAGTTTTGATCTGGTGCATAAGCTGTAAGTTCTGGCTATTGGCTTTGGTGTGTTTTGCTCATTGAGATCTCAGTGCTATTAAAGGAGAGATAAATGACTTACATTAAAAAAATAGTGAAATATTCAATTTAAAAAATTTAGACACTTTGATTAGTAGCCTCATTTTAAAAAAACCACTAAAATATCTGATTCTAGTCTGCTGTAGCATGAACTGTGGGTCACGGACTGGCTGGCAGCTTGTTGGTTGTGGTATTTCATATTTAGCAAGCTTACACGTTTTAAAGGATAATTTTTTTCGAAGTGTTTTGATGTTTAAATAGTAGCACTTTATCTCATGCTTACTACTGACTGAACTATTGGACAAAATAAATTGGGTTTGGAGAGAGATGCTTAATGGGTTTCTGTACAGAGATGATTCAGATTACACCCTGGTATGAATGCTTTCTGTTGTTCCAACCATTTCTTGTTGATTGTTCATGTGTTTCTGAGGGATTTTCAGAAAATAGATATTAATAAGATAATTCTATCATCTCAATTTTCCTGTCTTAAAATGAATATGAAGCCTGCATTTGGGGGGAAAAAAACACAAAAAAAGAAAGAAAAAAAAAAAAAGGTGCAAATAGAAACTTACAGGGTACTTGTAAATTTATCTCTGTGATCTCTCTCAGCTAGCTGCAAATGAGCTATGTTTACTGTAAATGTTTCTGCTAAGCATTATTTTTAACATTAGATCAATTACCTGGAAATCAGTATTTTTTTTTTTTTTACTTAACTTATTTGAATTTTGATAACTAAAGATAATGCACAACAAAGTTTAAGGAAGTTGTCACCCTTTTGCACGTAGGCCAGGGGCCTGAGACATGAGTGAAAGGGTTAAACAGTTTACGTTAAGCTGTTTTGTTCTTTAACTAGAATATATCCACAAGGACTAGACTTTAAATGATCCAGTGCAATTATCTCAGTACA
Source organism: Monarcha castaneiventris obscurior (assembly GCA_026261815.1). Lineage (NCBI taxonomy): Eukaryota > Metazoa > Chordata > Aves > Passeriformes > Monarchidae > Monarcha > Monarcha castaneiventris. Next base: position 10,337,615 of record JAMPIT010000467.1, read on the forward strand.
TTGGGGCACCACAGTAACAACCCATAATAATCTTACAGGAAAATTAAGGTAAAAGAGTGAAGGTTTTATCTTATCCAGTGTATCCAGATTTGTTTTCCATTTGGTTTGCTTCATTTACCAGTGATCCCATTTTAACCATTCATTTTGGCAGGGCTGTTTGTGTAAGGTTTGGGGTTTTTTTTTTTTTCTGTAACAGGTGCTATACTATGTGTAAATACAAAGGGAAGAGTATTATTTAGATCATTATTAACAATCAGATGGTGGCAATATTTTTGCCAGTTACTTCTGGTAATTAATTTGCATTTCCAGCTGTGGCTTTCAGTTGTCAAATTTCATCTCAGTTTCATACTGCTGAATGATGGACTGCAAGTGTGGAGTAAATCATCTCAGAGTTGAATAGCTCTTTTGTTGTTTTGACTAACTCTTGTGTATCTTTATTAATATTGGGGGGATGCAAAGGCTCTTCCCATAAGTAGACTTCTGCCTATAAATTTGTTTAAAAGCACATGAGGGGGAGGAAAAAAAAACCAACAACCTAAATGCTCCATCTTGGCTAAGCAGCCAGGGAGGTTGATGGAAGACGATGGAAACTTGAAAATGGTCAACACTGGACAATGTGAAAATAAATTCAGCTTTTGTCACTGCAGCTACTGTATGCTTTAAAGGGCCTTATGTATTTGTCCTCATTTTGATAAAATGAAATTTCTTGCCATTAAAATTATACACTAACTTCTACCGAAAACCAGCAGTTCCCAGGATAAATATGCTAATTAACATTTAACAAGTCTTGTTTTAGTCTTAAGTAAAATTTCATTCTATTATGTGAAAAAATGCTGTTATGCATATTTTGTGGATATATTTAATTTCAGTTGACAAATAGTTGTCTAGGTACGGACTTGAAAATATATATATAGTTTACTTGTGGATCTTAATTGTTTAATTGCAAAATAAAGATGTGCTTTAGTAATTTAAAGTTTAAATTTTTTTTGCGATTCTCTTGCTACTGTACACACGGTTCTGCTGTGCCACGTTTACATGTGTCCAGTGCCAGATAATGTTCACCTTGTATTTTCTTTCTTGACATTGTATGACATAAATACACCCCTATGGATTGTGCACTAGGAGAGGATGGTAAATTATCAGGAATTAAATTGCTTGGTTAAAGCACCAGCCCAAGTTTTTGCCTGAAAATATCTAAATACTGCAAGATTTGCTATAATGGAATAATAACTTTTAAATTGTCTTTTATACAGTGAGTGTATTGGAGATGCTGTTCAGTAGAGATTATAATCAATCAAAAAGCTGAGGGTGTGATAAACACCAATGTGAAGAACAAAAATTCCAGGTGGAAGCTTATGATGAAACGCTTGCTGCCAAAAAGTGGGTAAAGATGATAAAAGGACTTAGAAGGCAAGACAAAAATCTCAGGAGGGATGAGAGTCTGAGACCCCCATATGTTCTTAATTCCACTGATTAATACAGGACTTTAAAGTGAGGACAAGGTGTTTGAATTTGAAATACAAAGAGATAAACTAGTGGGAAAGCACTTTAAGGAGAAAAACAGACATAAGAAGAGGCATTCCAGTAGGAGGAGATTTGTTTAATCTGGAATAGGAAGATTGGGTATAAGACAAGGGACAGATAACACAGCTGAATGAGTACATACTTGGACTGTATCTGAGAAGCAAATAGTGAGGAAAGAGTAGAGTGTAATTACAGGAAGAGTAGCAAGAGGGTGGTGTGAAGTAGAAATTGCAAAAATGAGCAACTAAGTTTTTGTGTCACTGAAGCTACAGGAAGGAAATAATCTTGGTGCCAGCATGGGAGCTTGTGCATGACAGAGTGGGAAAAAGCTCAATTTGAGGAATAGTTGAAGATGGTTAGAAAATTTAGGGACAATGTCCAAGAATCAGGGAATTCCCCACAATTCTTTGTTTTATAGGAGAATGTGAATTGGTGTAGACTTAATAGCAAGGAGACTCTCATTTACTTGACAGATCTCCACTACAAACTAAGCATCTTTGATATGCAAACGATTGGTTAGTTGATCTGCACTGAGAATCATCAGATGTCTGCAAATCCTCGAGATAAAATATTTTTCCACGTTAAACATAGTAAGATTTTGTATGGTTTCTTTGGGAACTTTATTGCAAGCTCCCACAGGTATTTCATGACAGGCTACTGAGAGCAAGCACAGTCCCTGCTCCTCTGATAAAAAGTATCTAAATTCCCCCCCGTTTTGTGATTCACATTTCTGAATAAATAACGCGAATCTTACCTTTCCTCAAAGCTCGCCCTGCTCCTCCCAGTGGCAGGAGAAGGCTCTGTTGTCAACGCATTCAGTAAAATCAGCCTGTTGCTACGTCAGCAAATAGTGGGCAATTAATTACCTGGCAGCTTTTTAATTTTTTCTCCCCGTTTCAGTAAATGGCATCAAGGTAACTCGATAGATATTGAGGCACTGGAGCTGAGCTATTAATGTGGGTTTCATTATGCCAGTTCCTTTGCCTGCCAGGGGCTGACCGGGTCTCTCAGCCCGCGATTCAGAGCTGAGCATAGAAAATGCTGTGTTATCTTTAGCCCAAGTATCTGCTTTCCCATACTATTAGCTAGGCTGGATTCCCAGTTATCCTAGGATTTTGATGGAGTCTGGAGCTCCTTTACTCAGAGCTTTGTCACTCTTAGCTGGCCGTAGAAAACTTATATTGCCTTTCCTGAGGTTTTTTGAGGTTTTCCTCAGATACTGGTTTGGACACAAATATTTATGTAATAAAAAAGTCCACAGTGAAGTGCCGCTCTCCGTAATTGCTGCCAGGGAGCGGGGCTCGTCCCCCGGGGCTGGAGTAACACGTAAGAGAAGAGATGGAAGCGCGGAGCCCGGCACAGGCTGTGGTTCTGGCTTTGAAGGACTTCAAAATACAAACTGCATTTTGTTGTCGCAGCCTTATTTCAGTGTATAAATACTAACAGTGTTCGTCTGTTAGACGGCTCTGCGTTATTTAATACACTGCTACCGCTGCCCTTTCAGGCAGTGTTTAGAGACAGGATTTTCTTATAAATTTAATGGTTTAAGCGCGCGTTTGCCTGACGGGTTCCAGTTCCCGCTGGGCAGCCGAGTCACGGTCCTGGCCGAACCGCTGAGGGGAAACCTCCACGCCGCATTAGCAAAAACTCCAGAACTTCTGGGAAATAATCTAAGCCACGTCCTGAAGGCTCAATCCCCAGTGGTGTCCCATCCCCCGGCATCGCCCCATCGCCCCCACTCCCCGCCGCGGCCCCTGGGCCGCTCCAGGCTCCGCGCTGCCGCCCCCCCGGGCAGCACGTGGTCCGCGCCGCGCCCCCCCACCCCCCGCGGCGGCCCCTCCGCTGGGCGAAACCACCTGGCACGGGCCGGGGGGCGCCCCTTCTCCACCGGGCTCCGCCCTGTTAAAGGGGCGATGGGCTCCCGGCGCGGCGGGAAGCAAAGCGCTCCTTCTCCCGTCTGGCTGCCGCCCTCCCTTCCCTCCGCCCTCCGCCTCCGTCTCCGCGCCGCCGCCGAGCAGGAGAGCCCGGCAGCCGGAGCCGCCAGGTGAGTGAGCGCGGGGGGAGGAAATGGCAGGCGTGTCGCTGCCCGTTTAAGGGCCTCCCACGTCGTTCCGCCATGTCCGGCGGCCCGGCCCCTCCCGGGGCTCCCTCGCCGCCCCTCGCCCGCCCCCGGGGCCTGGAGGAGCTGCGGCGGGGACGCTGCCGCCGCCCCGCAGGTGAGCCCGGCAGGTGAGGCCGCCGCGGGGCCGGAGCGGGGCCGGGGCGTTATGTAAGGGCAGGGGCGCCGCGGCGGGGATCGGAGCGGAGCGGGGCGGGGCGGGGCGGGGCGGGGCCGGGTCCCGGCTGGGAGCGACCCTCGGCTCGGGGCTGGCTCCCCGCACGGCTCCGGGTGTTCGCCGGGCGGCGCGACGGGAAGCGCCGTGCCTGGGGGGCTCTCGCCGGTCCTGGCAGAGCCATTCCTGCACGGAAAGCTGTGAGCGCGGCTCTGGGGCGGGAAGGGTCGCTTATCGCTTGTTTTCGATGGGAGAGGTGGAGTGTGTGAGCCAGGGAAGGAGCCGGTGGTATGTAGTGCTTAGTTGCTTCCCAGCTGTGGAAGATCACCGTCTCGGAGAAGCGCGCGATGGCGTTTGTGTTAATGAAACATTGCAGAGAGTAGTAGGCGATCTCCGCGATCGCTGTTTTTTTCTTTAAACGTACTTTCATGTAGTCCCAAAAAGTCACCCAACTACCGCTAAAGGTCTGAGCTGGGGTGTTTTCAAAGACTTTCACAGCCAAAGACTCTGGGTGTTTAAATCAAAGTGAAAATCTGACTCTTTGGCACTTCTTTATCAAAGTCTGGGATTCTCTAAGAACTTTATTCCAAGCTTTCTCTCTCTCTCTCTCTTTTTTTTTTTTTTTTTTTTTTTAATTGTTGTTGTTGGGTATACGGGGTGTTGCTCGCTTGTTTGTTTTGTTGGGGTATTTTTCTGTAAAAAACGTAACTTGCTCCTTTTCTCTCTTGGGTTCTGTAGCAAAGATGCTGAGCTTTTTCCGCCGCACGCTGGGCCGCCGGTCCATGCGTAAGCATGCGGAGAAGGAAAGGCTGAGAGAGGCCCAAAGGGCTGCCACCCACATCCCTGCAGCTGGGGACGCCAAATCCATCATTACCTGCCGAGTAGCACTGCTGGACGGGACAGATGTCAGCGTGGACTTACCGGTACGAGTGATCCAAGTGTGTTTCTGAAATACACCTGGCTTGTGTTAATCTGATGTGGATTGCTGTTTGCAAGTTAGCTAAAGTTGTAGCTCTTTGCTCTTGGCAGCTGACCCTCTGACTTGATGTCCACTAAGTTACTGCTCATAAAAAGATTCTGAAAGAATAGTAAATTTGTCATTCACTGAAACTTGAGAGTCTTTTGCTAGATGTCACCATGCTTTACACACTGCACACTTTCTGATGTTTTTAATGTAATTGCTGCACCAAGGCTTAACTCAGCAAGGGTCACCTGTTGGATGAATTGGGTTTTCTTTTTGGTGATCTATGTATCTTGACAAAGAAGGTGAACCTTCTGGTGTAACTTGTTAAAGAGGAGGGATGAGTGGAAGTACTAGAAGGAATTTCTGTGTGGACTGGGTTTGGTTTGGTTTTGTGTCAGAGATGGATGCAATTTTTAACACTAACTTGAGAGGGGAGAGGAAAAGGAAAAATCTACTTCCTTCCCCTCCTCAGGGCAGATTATATAGTAGGGATTGTCTCATAACATGGTGCTTTATTGGGAGTGAGGTGTTAGCCACTGTTTTACATTTCTAAAGCTTCCTTAATATGCACGTGCCTGTTCTGCTTGCATAATTATATACCTGTTTTTGGCCAACAGGATGAACAGCAGCACCAGAAGTGATGTGCTCTGTTTTTCCATTATCATGTGTTATAGTTGTTAGTGACTTGTTTTAAGCTCACAGAGCTGAGCATTGGGAAGTTAGGAAGGTGTGGATCTTCGAGACCTGACTAGTTCCAGAGGATTTTGGCTGCAGTCACAGTTGTGCTGGTGTTGGAACTGCTGACTAGAAAGAAAAGCCATTGGCTGCTCCACACAGCCCTTTCTTCCCTTTCTTCCCTTTCTTCCCTTTCTTCCCTTTCTTCCCTTTCTTCCCTTTCTTCCCTTTCTTCCCTTTCTTCCCTTTCTTCCCTTTCTTCCCTTTCTTGTTTAATCATGGAGTGTTTAGGAAGTGTGAGGAAGTCAGCTTGTTGATTAAGCAGTGTTGTTGATGTAGTGAGCACAAATAACTCTTGTGATATCCAGAACCCTAAATAATCTAGAGTTAGAGAAACCCTTTGGCAAAATGACTGTACGGATAGGTGTTTATAGAGGGCAGTAAAATTAATTTGTAAATCTCTGAAGCAATGTAATGAACATATCCAGTGCTGCTTAGTGCCTAGGATGTTTGATTTGAGGCCAGGAATGCCCACAAACACTTTATGGCAAGAGTTAACACTTAAAAAGTACTCAAGTTTAAATTGGTGTCTCTACATAACCAGAGCAGTAATCTTTGGAGCTGGAGTTGGCTCTGTAGGCAAATTCCTGGCAGCTCTAACAACATTTCTAAGGCTTTGAGGAGCATAAATTGAACCTGAAGAGGTGTCACGACCTGCCACCTGGACTATAAATCTCAGACCAGGGGGCAATAATAACTATTTACTTCTACAAGAAACTCTCTTCACTCCAGATTTTTTTCTTTAAGAGGCAATATAGACCCTTGGCTGTGGACATCTAAGTTGTGAGTAACAGTAACCAAAGATGCTAAATGGACCCAGCCAGATGCGCTAATTACAGTGTATCGTCAGTGGCTGACGTGTACCAGTTTCTTCAGTGGTTAAAATATAATAAATTAAAAGTAAATTAAATGTTTAATTTCAAACTCCCTAAAGTATTTATTCTTTTTTCTCCACTTGCATCGTTCATATTTTGGGGTTGACTCTCAAAAAGAAAAGAAAAAAAGGGTAGGGGAGACAGGGGATCATGTGGGGAGTACAAAATCCTGGTAAAACAACATCACTTTCTAAAATGTAAAGCTTAAATTAAAAATACATGTGTATATACTTTTTTCTTTTACAAAAACTTTGAGAATCTTCATGCTCTTTGAGCTAAGATCTTTTCCAAGACTGGTACTGTTCCTTTGTTGGCAGTAAATATGCTTTAAAATGAACTCTTTCTCTCAAAGAGGTGCCCCCTGCTCTGCCAGTTCACTTGTGCACCGTCACATGGTCTACCTAAGCACTGTGAAATTGTTTTATTGAAAAAAATAAATAACAGAGCTTTTCTTAAGAATGAATCATTTAGCAAATAGGTTAGTTCACAGCCAGAGAAGGGGTTGTCTTGGCAGGAATGAATACCATACCTTTTAAAATCAATGGCTACACAAATACTTTACAGTGGCATAAGTTGTTGCTGCCACAGGAAGAAAAGATGTTGCTTTCGTTATTGCGTTTGTCCTTGTTTTCTCATACCCCTTGGCAGAAGAAACAGTTTTTTAGCAGCCAGGCAGTAAGCTAAGTCAAGAAAATGCTGTGGCTGAAAATAATCGGTATAATTTCGTTATGTAGTTTCCAGCTGGAGTGATTCTCCAATCTGGTTCCCCATGTGCCTCCCCAAATGTGGTGAAGAAGCATTTAGAGGTGATACCAGGCTTAAGTTTGCTCAAAATACTGTTGAGCTGTATCCTTACAGTGAATTTGCTACTGAGAAGAGTATTCTGAATTTACAATCATTGATATAATTGAACCTGAGATTGCTGAATTTCTGCTTAATTTAAAAAAAAGGAAAGGCAAAAACAACAACAAGAAGTATCGACAAGGGACATTACCATGTAAGCCAAACACATTTCAGAGTCATTAAGCAGCAAAGACTGATACTTTACGAATATTGACAGTGAGACAGAAAGGACAGGTTGTAAATGATGCAGTTGAGATTTAATTTATTAAACACAGAGCCCGGATTTGAGCAGTAAGTCTGCTTTTTGTCCACTGATCTTATCTTTGGTGTCTGTCAAGACACTTAATCTTTTTGCTTCTCTATGTCTTCTGTTGTATTTAATTAGAAAAATGCCTGACTTAAACTTTTCATCAAAGCTGCAGTCATACACAGTACATACACTGGATTCTTTGCAAGTATCTACTGCTTTTGTAGCTGTGTCAATGACTGAAGAATGTCAGTGTCATGTATACTATTTACTGACACCTTGGTATGTTCAAAATGGGAGGCATGACTTTAATGCGAGTTATCTGTGTTCTTTTGGGGCAGATCGAAAGGTGTCAGGTTTTTTCCCACAGCTTCATCTCAGATTTTAAGTTGTGTTTAAACTTGGTAGTTTTCCTCATCTGTTACTACTCTTTTGAAGTTTTATGTTTCTTCAAATGCATTCAGCTGTTTTTACAGGCTTATGTGCTTAGTGAAACACTAAAAAGCTTGTTACTTTGTTTATCTTTAAAAAGTTTTTATAAAGTAGATGTTGTCTGTAAATGCTGCTGATGATGTTGTTCATTATACATTCAGCTTTTCTGTTGAGTTCAACTTGGACAAAAGTCAGGTTATGCTTTTTCTTCCAATTGTTTAAGAGCTGTGGGTGGAATGTTTGCTGAATAGTATGAGTGGTGAGAGTCAAGAACTCTTGTTTTGCTGACATCCCTTATCTTACTTTTCATCCTGTTGCCATGCAAAACTAAACTACATCTTCCCTCACTGCACCTCTGGAATTCCCAAAGCTCAAAAGCCATGAACAGCCCTGGTTTATTACCTGAAGATTCCATCAGCTCAGTCATTCCAGTCTGGTCTGTAAAGGGAATCCCTCAACAGCTGGAATACTGGCTCTCCTGGTGCTCATGGTTTGTGAGGAAAGACAGATTGATGGGGGGGAACTTGAAAGCTGTTTTTATCTGGGGTCACCAACAACTTATGAAACAATTGGGAATAAAAATGTTTGTCGAGAATTTGAAATGAAGTGCTGTTCTGAGTGATAGAGAGCTCCAGAGGATTTTAGAATCAAAATATTTTAAAATTGAGTATTTGCTTTCATCAGTTCTGCGCTATCCACAGTACTAATTGGGAGAGGGAAAAGATAACATAGATGGCGGGAGAAATGATAACATAAATAATGTAAATATGTGCCTTTGGAATATGCCTCTTTTTTAAATTTTTGGATTGCTTTCTGTGGGGAAACAAGGTCAGCCTTACAAGAGAGACAGAGAGTAAGTATAGGTTTTTATGGAAGCAGAACTGTACTTTGTGGAAGCCAGCGGTGTTTCAGTAAAAAAAACTGACCCTGCCTAACCCACAATTTACATAATCTTCTCATGGATAATGGAGTGTTAATTGTATTCCAGTTTCTGTACGTGCAACCTAAGTTTTAGGTAAAAGCTTCCTTGTTGTAAGATGAAAGACACAAATTATAAGAATGGGTGCTCTCTGAGTACTTTTTTATCTTGGAATATTCCTTACTTACACATGCACGAAATTTGATGTGGAGATTGCAAAATGAGATGGTTTTGTCCTTATTATAATGAAGTATCATCAAAACAAGGTCTTGTATAAACCAGTCCAAGAGCTATGTGGAATAGTGGGATTGAACTAAGCTGTTTAGACTTCTGGAGTATAAAATAAGATAAAAAAGGACTGTATTTGTAATGATTATTTTAAATAAAATTAAGAAATCTGTCTGGAATGCGAAAATCATTAAGGAGTGCCAATGACTTCTTGTTTGGACAGAGATGATTTGTGTTGAGCTGACTACAAGAGCAGAGATGTATTGGGATATTATTCAGTAATCCGCTCTGGTTTATTAAAAACCTGTAGAATGTTTATGGCCACTTGCTGAATATTTGTGGATGTAAATATGGAATACATAATGCTGTTTGTGGCATGGATACTGATTAACAAGAAAATCTAATACTGCTAAAAATGTTGGAAAATTAGTCACCAAATAAAAGGAGTACTCTGAGTGTTCAAGGCTGACCTCTAAAGTTCTAAAGCTCAGCTGACAAGAGTAGTAATTACATAACATTTGAACGTGTCGCTTTGTGTGTGTGTTAAGGCTATAAAGTTTTGGATTAAAACTTTTTTTCCCATGTGATCTTCTGTCTGAAAGTATTGACGTGCTTTTGAGTGTTTGCTTAAACTCCTGAAAGACCTTCAGGGGCCTGAAAGTGGACAAAATGAGTCCTGAGCCATGCGTTCGGAGTCTGTGCTGTCGGTGCTGCCTGTGTGCTGTGGGGGCCCAGCCGCAGTGCAGGGTGAGCCAGTGCTTCCTGGGGTGCACGGTGAGCCTGAATGTGGAACAGGGGATGTTGAGTTGGGTGCCCACGTGAGCAGCACAGGCTGCCTGCACCGAGTCCTGCTTGCAGCCCAGCCCCTTCGGGGCAGTGGCAGGCGAGCATTTCAGTCCTGGTGCAGTGCTCCGTGCCCTGGCACTGTTGGAAAGGAGGGAGGAAGGGAGCAGCTGGCAGCAATCTGTGCTGCTTGCAGAGTAAATTGTTTGGCCTGCAGTGTGCTGCCAGAGTGTTTCTGGGGCTGGTGCTGTAGGCTGGTTTAGTTGCCTGAAAGTTTAGCATTCTTAACTCGGAGCATAATGGTGAATTTTGTCTGAAGTCCTGCTGAACTGCTGAACTGCCTCTGCAAAGAGCTCAAAGGCCTGGGATTCTCTGGTGCTTTTAATCAGAGTGCTCGTGAGAAACCTGCAGGTGGAACACCAAACAAAACTGAAATGTTTGGCAGTATAATGGGGAGAGGCATTTAATCTGTAAACCTTAATGCTGAACAAGCAGTTTGGATATATTCTGTATCAGAAAGAATTAAAAAATTGGTTAAATCTAATTTGCAGTTAGAAGATAAAAACTTTCAGGCAGATGAAACAGAGACATCCACAAAACAAACTGTCAGGTATGAATGCTTTGAGTCTTTGTCTTTTTATGTAATAGGGTCAATAAGCCTGAGCTCTGTACATTAAAATTCTTCTACATAGCACTCTAATGAATGTACAGTTAGGATGGGTATAGAAATCAGTACTTCATTATGAAGATTTTTGGGAAATGTTTTTTTCTTTCTCTAGAGAATAAGAGAACAAAATATTTAATCTCGAATGCTTACCTTCCTATATTTGTGAGATATTGAGTAAATGGAAGAATTGATAAGCTCTGTCTCTGGAGGTAGAAATTCTCCCCAGCCTTCCAGCCTGCCGGGCTTTATATTCACAAGTGTGTATGGCAGTGTTGTCAAAAACTGAGGATAAACCAGAGAAAGAAGCAGAACTAATGTTTTACTGCAAGTGGCATCTTTAGATTAATGAGAAAATCGACTGGAGAGTTTGGAAAAGTTATTTGAAGGATTGATGCCTGGAGTTTGAGGAGAAGAGCAGCTCCATTTGTAGGTCAGTACTTAAAGCTGTAAGAAGATCAGGGTGATACAAATAATGTGTACTTCTAACACTGCCTTTGTAAAGATAAGGGGTTTTAACCCTCCAATTCTCCAGCAAACCTTAATGGTGTTAACGATAGACACCGTTTGCATGATATTGAGATGAAGTCTTTTTCCTTTAAAGTTCACTGTAGGAGCTTTCTCATGGCTTAATTGTTTGAAACCTGTGGTTTGGGAGAAGGGGATTTACTTCATAAAAAAAATGGGCAGGGTCATCTGCTGCTTCCGTGCTGCTATGGTCTGCAAACATGCATAGGTGACATCCTAGCAACTGGGTGGCTGTAAATCCTGAATAGGGATCCATACCTTCTGTGTGTATGTGTAAATGGTGTATTCCTAAGGAAGCTGGTATGCATATGAATAGTAACCCTCCTGATGAGTTGACAACAACTGGGAAGTTTTTGCCACTCAGTGGCAAAAGGCAATAGCTACTGTTAGTTGTTGTTAATTAAAAAGAGTAACGTGATCATTTGAAGAAATCTGAACAAAAAGTACAGCTTCAAAGACGCAGGAGATAGTGAGTCCCATGAAGGTAATGCTTATTCATCTATTTTTTTCAAAGTTCATCTTGTATGGGGACATCCATTTCTTCACGAAGAAAGAAACAAAGAGGAGAAAGATTCTTTTCTGATAAAAGTATTTTAATTAGTAGATTTATTAGGTGGGTATTTTGGTCTTGGGGTTTTTTTCAGAAGAAAAAGAACTTTTTTGGAAGAAAAAGAACTACTTTGCTGTGATTAAAAACCTTAAGAAGTGAGCCATTCAGCTGGTGCTCACCCAGCACAAGATCTTCTCCAGTTGCTGTGAGCGAGCCTGTGTTGCTTCTCCAGTGCTGGTCTGTCCTGGCTGCTCTAGTGCTGAAGGTGGCTTTGACATCAGGCAGGCAGCTTTGGAGCACCTGGCTGGTTTATCCTCATGGATGCGTGTCCATTAAATTAACCGATACTCTGAGACATGAGAAGAGGGTATAAATGCTGCCTTTCAAGTTTTAGGCAGTGAGTGAGATGCCTGAGCCGAGGACAATGTCTCGGGATCACCTTACCCCGGCAGAGAAGGGACAAACCAGCACGCCGAGGTGAACACCCAACTTTGTTGCTGAGCTACCGGGGTTAAGCCCAGCCTTTGTAACACCTACTCGGCCAGCAATTGCAGTTATTAAGAGCAGCAGGAGATGTCATTAGTTGGGAGCATCCCTTTCATTGGGGAAAGGGGGGGAGGGGGGCGGGGGCCATGTGATTCATGCCGAAGTGGTCAGAAGATGCTTTTATCCAGTGCGGCAACACCAGGAGATGTATTGCCCTATATATGTGGTATATTTTATTTATGTTTTCCTGTTGTTGATTCTCCTGCTGTGAGATGTTTGCTCTTGTTTCCTAGAGAGAATAGCAAACTCTGTAAATCAGGTAGTCAGGTTTTACTGAACTGCAAACCCATGAGGAGTTTAATTTGTGCCCTGAAGGGAGAACCAGCCACTGATTGGACTTCTTGTGAGTGGAGTTGTTAATAGTTCATCAGTAACCATTAAACAGCTTGAAAATATTTGTCCTTTGAGTGGAACCTGATATCTGCTGCAAGGAAAAGAAAGGAGACGGGGGGGGGGGGGGGGGGGGGGGGCGGAGAAAAGCGTGAGACAGCAGCTGGATAAAAATTTCACTTTCACAGAATCACATGATTTGGAAGGAACCCACAAGGATCATCGAGTCCAGCTCTTAATGGCCCATACGGGGATTGAACCCACAACCTTGGGTTAATAACCTGATGTTATTAGCACCAATGTTGCCATTAGAAAGTCAGGGTAATTTTTCACAAGAAAATGTAATTAAAGTATATCTTTGCTCTTTGAAAATGCTTGAGATCGTCATTTTACTGAACACAAAAATTGATTTTGATGCGTAAAAGTTGACTGGTTACAAAGCATTAGTATTTTTGGTTGCCGTTTGTTTAAGGAGGAAGGACTTCAGTAAGTAAAGCATGTGAGGTACTTCTGCTGACTTGCTCCAAATGCAGCTGCTGATGATTTAAGTCATATGCAAAGTAGTACATAGTTAATTCTATGTTGACAGCCCTGGTGATTGAAGTCAGAAAACAACCAAAAGTCCTGCAAATCTTTCCACAGCCGCTCCACTGCTTCTTCAAGGACTTTATCCCACATTAGTCATTCTGGGTCCAATTAATCTTCGATTCCTCTGCTGAGATTTCCGAAATGGTGAACACACTGTGAAACTAATTTGACACTGCAGAAACTGAAGTTTCGCTTGTGGTTTGTCTGAGATAGGATGTGTAGTATTCGAGGCTGGAGTCAAAGTGCTCCTGTCACCAGCAGGGAATTTGGCTGAGATAACTGGTTAATTGCACTTTTTAAAGATGACCTACAGAGGAATTGAATTTTCTGCTCAATAAGGGGAGATTTTCCACTATTTTTAGACAAGTTGCAGAAAGCTTCAATGCAACATAGAGTGTTTCTCTAGTTTTGCTGTTGCAGGTGCTGAATTGATTTCACTTGTATTATTATATTAATGTTTAAGCAGAAGATATCCTGTGTTGAGAAAAAAATATCAACAGTTCAGTGCCTTGGTCTTTCAAGACCGAGGCTGCAGACTCAACTTGTGGAGGAAAAGTGTGGGTTTGTATGTATAGACGCTTTGCCTTAAGGCTTCTGCTGGAGCTGGTGTTTAATAAATCTGCTATTGCCTGAGAAATGATTTTTTTCCTGAGGCCAATAGAAGACACTTTTAACAAATTTGATGAGGTTGACATTTAGTATTTGCATTATACAATGTTTTGTAGATGCTCTGTGTTTGTGAAGTTGCCTGCTAGCCCGAATGCCTTCCATTCCTGCTATTCTCCCCAGTACCTGGAAATAAATAACTGTGTGAGAATTTGCTTAGACAGGCTCAGTTTACAAGCTTTTTTTGAGATTTTGCTTTGAGCTGTGATAGGTTGTGTTGCATTTAACTGATACATCAAGTAAACCAATGATTGTGATTGCAAAGTTGAATATAAAATATTTGAAGATCAAGGTAGAAGAAGGTGGCAAAAATTGTGGCATGCAGCTTTACTTACTTAGATATTACTTACTGATTAAACCAGATTATTTCTGAGAATAAAAATTTGGCTGGCCCAGAATTTTGAGAGGTGTACTAAATCTGCTAATTAGTAGCTTACTAAAAATATGCTTAGAAAGTTATCCCATTTCTCAAGTTGTGAATGTATAAATACTGATATAAAAGATTGCAAGATGGTGGCTTTACAGAAATAGAGAAACCCTTAAGCTGCTTGCAGAGTAAGCATAAATAATGTCTTCATTTCTTTGCATTTAATATTTTTTTAACACTATGACTTTGAATTTATTAATGTATTTTATTACATTTAAGCATCTTAGGTATAATAACTCTTAAGCTATTCTTTCCATTTATTGTTATACAGGAGCTCATAGCATGAAAAATACATGTTGTGTAGAAACTGCCCAGTGCTATTTATGTGCCTTCTGTTTAATTTTTTAGATCATCACTGTAGAAGCAATGTTTCCTTGGGGCCAGAGCTGTTTTTTTCATAAATTATGTGTGAGCATATGAGCTGTCTTTTTGCATCTGGAAGTTAGTTTTATGAACTTGGTTTTGTAAATGTGATATCGAAGTGCTATTTATTCAAGTTGCTTGCCCCAGACTGTTTCCTAGCAGTTGCGAATGGAATGCTATCTCCTAATTCAATAGGCTTTGCTACCTGCTTCCAAACTGGTGGAATGCCTAGATACGAAACAGTAGTAAATTCATAAGCAATTTGCTGTACTTGGCTCCAAAAGTTTTCCAGTACATTAGTTATTGCAGTTGTACTGGCTGTGTTTCCAGTTCTATTGAATGTCAGTGAGTAAGGAAAGCCTAAAAGGAAAAATTATAAAATGACATTTTAACACTCTGTTGGGCAAGTCAGTGTTGACATTTTACAAAAAAAATGAGATAATACAAATTCTTTATGGATATTATATGTGTTTCTTGTGGGGGTGCACATTTGCCTTTGAGAAAAACAACCATCAAAAAATATGAAGCGGGGAAAAAAAGGCGTCCACATTATATTTTCAGAAACTAAATTTTTGGAATTAGAATAAAACATATGCCTAGAAAAAGGTAGATGCTACAATAAATCTACCTGCTGTGTACTAAATCCTGTTATCTTTTCAGAAAAAAGCCAAAGGCCAGCTCCTGTTTGAACAGATCATGTATCATCTGGACCTTATAGAAAGCGACTACTTTGGACTAAGGTTCATGGATTCGGCACAAGTGGCGGTGAGTTATGCACTTCTTAAAGCAACAGTCTGAAAGTTAAATCTTAATATTGACAAAAATGCTGTAAGAAAGCTGCCTGTTGTGAATTAAGTTTTGTGCCAGAAGTGAGCTCTGTGGTGTGTGATTTTCAGTGTCCCCAAGTTTAATTCCACCTCCAGCACTCTAGCATATTCCTGTGCTGTTGTCTCTTCCTTTCTTGTTTTCACATGTTCCTGTCACACCTCCTGTTGTCACTAGGTGGGCTGGTCCAGTAGGACCCCAGAGCCTGGTGTGTCACATAGAAACTCTTGGTGCTGATGATGCAGAGAGGAAGGAGCAAAACTAGAGTGTGTGCTTGGCCCTTTGTTGTATGCTATGGAGAGAGGAAAAGGTTTTCATTTGCAAATGCCATCAGCTTTCTTGTCAGCAAAACTCACCCTGTTAATGTCTGCTTGCAAGAGGGGTATACCTTTGATTTGTTCAAATCAATTGTGACTCAGACCTGCAACTATAAGTTTTTGGGAGGACATGGGTGTGTTTGTATGTATCAGTTCAAGTAGAGGATTCTTCCAGGCCCAAGTTTGTGGTGTTTTATTGTGCGTTTCTAAAACTGTAACAGGTTTTGAAATCAGAAGCAGAGCATTGTCAGAAGCAACCACAGTTCTTTCACTTGGGGGCTATGCAGTTTTATAATAGATGCTTCCTATGGTCAAGTACTTAATCCTGCCCACAAGGGTAGCTGCAAGTTAAGTGAGTCTTTAGGCAGTGAATGTTTTTTTCTCTGTCCTGCATCCCTGTAACTTAAACCTGTGTTCACTTAGCCCAACATCCTCAGGTAGAATGAGATCTGAGTTTTCCTGCTGCATATGTCAATCTTATTTGTTAGATGTATAACCTAATGGGTTTTGTGTTTCAAGGCCACTTCAGAATTATTTCATGGTTAGGATGGCAGACAGGAGGAAGCACAGAGAATTGTTGCTGAGCTAAATATCTGAATTATTCAAGGTCAGCATACAAAAGTGGAGGTAGTGACTTATATTCCTTTATTTCTGTGAAGGTCTGTGTCCAGAACAATTTGAAGGTGATCTCTTAATTGCTGCAGCTTTGTGCAAAGGCAAAAAAAATTCCACAAACTTGAACCTTTTAAGGAAGCTGACAGCTTTGGACACAGTGCTCTGCCCCAAAGTACACTTATAACCTGATGGCTTCTTTTCAAAATTACTGTGATTGAATTTTATGCTTAGCATGTAATTGTAGAGAACGCTCTCCTCGGTGAAAATCATTGGCGTTCGACATCTGAAGCAAACTTCGTGGCTAGTGGGATTAGCTGCTGCTGGTGTGTAGTTCCCAGTAGTGAAAGTGGTCTTTAACCTGTTGCAGAACAGAGACATTTAACACTAAGGAGAAAAAGACCATTACACTGACAGATGGATGATGTTCAGAACGATGCATACCAACACAAATGAGTAAACAGCCTATTGCATACCATTTTATATTTCTCAAAATCATGTTGGCTGTGCTTAGCATGTGCAGTCCAGGATGCTGAGTATTGATAGCAAAGGACTCTATTGCATTTTTCTTTTTGCTTCAGAAAAACAACAATCTGTATTGTTTAGGTATCCTAACTCAGTTTCTGCCATGTGGCTTCTGATGTATTTCCCTGTCTCTAGGATCTCATAAGAGTTCACAGTGGGTTAGTTTTAACTGGTAGAATTATCTGTATGATAGATTTTTTTTTCTTCCTTATCTGTTAGCAAATAAAGCCATGAAGTGTATTCATAAGAGTTTATCTTTTCTGCCACAGCAATGGCTCATGCCTTGCTTTTATCTAGCAAATTATTACTGCCAGTCCAGAGAGCGCCTGATTGAATATTTGATACGGCACAGTCTACCAGGTACAGGGGATTTCAAACTTGGTTTGCTTCCATTTCTTAACTGTGTGTGACTGAAAAGCAGCAGAGTAGAGATAACAATCTGTTTAAACTGGACCTTAATGATGAGCTGCGTATAATGAAGCAGAAAAGACTGTATTTTGCCAGAAGAGCTGAATGCAACAGCCAGAGATAATTAATTGCTTTTAGAAATGAAGAACTGTTGCGATAGCAGCCATTCCTGCAAAAGGAGCTGGCAAGTTCTAGCAGAAACCCAATCTGCAGCTGGAAACAAAGAACAGAGACTAATCAAGTGACTTGTCCAAGATTATTCAGGAGACCTGTTAAATAAACAGTGTAAGAATCCAGTTCCTTACTGTGGACAGAATTGTCCACTGGCTCTGAAGGAAGATAATCTTTCTGCTACCCACTTTAAATCTAAGAATATTAACATGTGAGCTAGTTACACTTACTGATGCAAACTAGTAACATGTAGTTATACAAAAATTTTATAAATTCCCTACTTGTTTGAACTACAAATGAGTTTTCAATAGATTTATTGTGAACAACTGAAGGATTGCTTTTTTTTCATTCTTTTCTGCTGCTGACGTGGTCACTAGTTGGGTGTTAAAGATTTACGGGGGAGTGGGGGGAACCCAGATAGTAGAAACTCTTCCTGGTATTTTGGATTTTAGTATTCAAGTAATAGCTTTTTTAAAGAAGTTCTTGGAACAATTAGTGAAGTGAAAGAATTGTTGTTTTCATGTGATTTCTGTGTTCAGTGTAGTCTGATGTTTAGGAAGGAACCAGTTTTAGCCTCAACATCTTGTTAAATAAACCTCATTTGCCCAAGCTTCTTGAAATGTTGCTGGGTCAGGATTTGAGGGGGTCTTGTATGTGTTTTGGTTTTAATTTCTGCAGCAGCAAACTTTTAGTAAGGACTTCCAGTACTCTGCACAGTCTGTTGTTTGTATTGCCTTCTGTTTAGCAAACTTTCTCTCTGATTTTCAGCAATAGACTGTGCAATACAAACCCTCATCAAAAGTAAACTTTTTTTCCAGGTCCACTTGAATTCCATTTTAATCACTTGGAATAAATCTCAAGTTTCTTGATGTCTGTGTCTGTCCATTCATGTGTTGGTTTTGGGGCTGGGTTTTTTTTTTTTGTTTCATTCCCACCCCCACTTAAAAGCAGTTCTGTTTCCCTTCTTCCATGCACACCCTCATCATTGAGCAGAGCTCTTGTGGTCAGCAGCAGTCAGAGCTGAGCAGAGTGAAATGCTATCGGTGCCTGTCATGGGCCTGCCTCTCTGTTGCCTTCCCTTGGAATGTGGAGGAGATGAGAGAAAACAGGAGGGAGATGAAACAGGGGGGCACAGCCAGTCCTGGAGCCTAGAAAGGGCTCTCCTTGCCATTCTTGTATCTAAATCACCTGCAAGCCTGCAGCTGGGTAGTTTGTATTTTTTTTTTTGGTGGAGGAAGGAGTAAGTAAACTCTCTCTTACAGCAAGTGACTTTATGGAATAAGAAAAAAGATTATATTATTTCCTTGAAGAAAAAAAAAATTGCTCAACTCCATTTCACTGGTAGCATAAGCAAAATTTATGTAAATATTTGCTTCGTTCCTCCTTAAGCTTCCTGCTCTATTTTAAAAATGTAATAGATACATTTCAGATAGCTCTCTGTAGCTGCTTAGTTTGAATAGGCAATGAGTGTTCTCAGCTGTGTGCACAGCAGCAGCAGATGGTTCAGTCGTTCTCATCTGCAGCTAATGCAGTCACAGCCCGGCTGTGTTACAGGCTGACTTCAGCTCTCTGCACAAGGCAGGGCTGTTCTGGAGGCAGGAATGTGTTTGCACTTGGCATTGCAACCTGAAAATACCGGTTCTTTTTCATACCCTTGTTGCTTTTCTGTCCTCCCTGGGGCTCGCTGTGAACTTCATGTCACATAGTTTAACAAAAGGAGTGTTGCTAAGTATATAATTCACCTGTGTTAGTTGCAAGGTGACATTTGGGATTGATCTGAGGAGGCTTTGTTCCCTGGGCATGGTGAACCATGCAGGACATGGTGTGTCAGGTAGTTGGCTCTGGCTGTTGAGTCAATGCAATTATGTTGGATAGGGTGCCATGTTTCCTGTTTAGGTAAGTCACCTCCTTTGGAGGAGGGAGCTGTTGGCCATGCACAGCACTAGGAAGGAGTTGTGTCCCGCTAGCTGTGTGTTGGATTTCCAGCTTTAACTTCTGGTGTAAACTCTTCAGTAGTGCTATTATGTGCAATTATTTTAGGAGCATAGTGTATACGTCTAGGTGTCTCAGTCTGCCAAGCACAGCTTTTTTCACGTGCTGTTGTACACAGTGTAAGTCAAGCCATTATTTTGGCTTCTTGTCTAGCATATAGCTTATAATTAGCATTACTAGGTGAGGCAGTTACTTGTCCTCCCATGTGACAATTGCTAAAATGTCACCTGTGAATAGATTTTTGAGAATTAGGTAGAGCTGACTCTGATGTTGGGACATAGACAGCTCTGCTGTTACTGGACTTGAGTCATCTAAAGAAAATGCCTGAAAGCCAACAATATTTATTTTGTCTCTCCCCTTCCTGCCCCAAGTAAGCATCACACAGCAACTGAGTGCCAGAGTCTCCAGCTATGATTTATGCTTCTCTGGCACATTGTCACTGACTGACCTACTAAAGTGTGAATTAAGTGTTTGTCTGGACAGGATGAAAATCTAGTGAAGTGGTTTGCTAGTATGTTTTTTTTTTCTTTTAAGCAGATAGATCTGTCTTGAAGATTTGGTTTAAATAAGGTACTACAGGATATTTTTGTTGTTCAAAATGGACATTTTGCATTACAAACTTTGAGCAAAAGGATCTCCAATGAGCACATAGAGAGCTGTGAATTGTGAAAGATTTGGATTAGGTTGTTTTAACAAACTACTTGTTATTCTAAGATGGTCTTCACTAACACTTCCTTTTTTGTTCTTTTTGGGAGATTTCTTCATTGATAATTCAATGAAATTAATTTATTTTTCAGCATTGGCTGGACAACACAAAAAGCATTAAAAAGCAAGTTAAAAGTAAGTGTTTTTCCATTTTCTCTTGGAACATTGTATTTAACATACAGGAAGCACAGCGAGTTGAAAGGGGTGGTGGGGGGCAGTGTCCTGTGAAGGGGTGAGGGTGACAAGTGACAAAAGCCCTGCATGGTGCTACTGATTATTTAATGACATCTTCCCTCTGTCGCTCATAGTACTTTATTCTAATGTTCTTAATTAAACATGTTATGGGCTCATTAATTATAGTTAAAGTGGAGTCAAGGCAGCTGAAGATGTTTTAGTGTTACAGAGAATTATCCTGGCTATAGGAAAACTTGTCTTGGAGCCTCATGCACGGGGCAGTCGTGCATGCTTGCATCTGTGTCCAGTCCACCAAGTCCTCACCTGCTGCACAGGGGTTCAGTGTGGCCTGGTTGTTGGAGTGATGTGTGCTTGGATACGATGTTGTTCAGCAGCTTTCTTGCTCTGCACTGTGGGAAGTCTTCAGGGATTTGTGGTGTTGTTTTAATACAAGAGAGGTTTTGGAAGCACTGAGAGGGAGAAAATTCCTCCTGTCAAATGCAGGAATCAGCAGAGCGATGCACATTTTTAAAGAACTGTTAATCCACCCTTTTGCTGAATTAACTCTTTGGTTTCCAGAAGAGACGATTCTTCCATAGAAGGGTCTCTTAAATTCCCATAAAGTATGTCTAAACTTCTGTGGAATAGAAGGGCCTAAGTTGTCAGCAGTGAGTATTTCCCAGAGCCCTGGGAAGGTGTTGCAGAGACCAACAGCGTGCCTGAAGGTTTAATCAACTGCAGAGCCAAGATGCACAGCTTTCTTGGTGATGGGTAGAGCCCTTAAATATAAGGATTAACCTAGATTCACGTGCTCTTGGCAGGAAGAATCAAGTTAATGTGATATGACCATTGGGTTGACTTGTAACACATAAAACTATTTTGTGTGCATATTAAAGTGTCCTTTCACCCTGATGTTCTTCACGGATTTCCCTGGCATAAAGGAATTCCTACCTTAAGAGCTTGTGGTAGAACATAGCCAACCCATTTCAGTCAAGTTTTGTGATGTGGTTCTATGTAATAAATAAATAAGCTCTCTCATCCAGTAACTGTTACTGCTGTCTTGAATGAATTCTGCTTTGCAGTTGGCCCCCCGTATTGTCTGCATTTTCGTGTAAAGTTTTACTCATCAGAGCCCAACAATCTACGTGAAGAGCTAACAAGGTAAGAGGAATTTTGTGTTTGAGGGACCCAAATAAGGCCAGGGAATGTTTTTTGTGGTGTTTATTTAAACACTTCTGATGTTTCAGAGAATTCATTAGAGCTGCTTGCTTACGTGGCTTTTTTGTAAATATAGTTTCCTTTTTGTAATGTGGCTATCTTGTGTGTGGAAATAAATGTGCTGTGACATACAGAGATCTAAATATTTATATATTACTTAATGCACCATTTTTCATCAGGCAGTTTTGGCAACTGATCTGAGTAGCTTATACAGGATGGACAGAGGTTTTCACTGAAGAGAACAGACATCATTCCTCTGTCTTTATTCTTAACCTGTTAGTTTCAACTGCATGCAGTCATCCTGTCTCCAGGCAGAAAAGCATTGAATTGCAAGTTAGAGCTTCTCTTTGGCAAAAAGAAGTTCCGTTAGCATTTCATTGATGTGTGGCCTCTGCAGAGCTTATGGAAAGGGAAAGTTTTACTGCCATGTTGAGCTGAGTTGACAGTTCTATACGTGTAGGTTTGTAGCATCAGGTGAGCAGCAGTTCCTCTTTATTAAAGCATTTCACAGATCCATTCTTGGAACTGCATTTCTTGTTGGGCTGAGACTACTAGGGGTGCTTTGAGAAAGAACAGGACCTACCATCTGTCAGGAGTATAAGTCTGTTGTAAAAGGCAACAATTCTTTGAGTTGTTACCGCTGCTGCTGATCCCTTTTGGAGAGTAAACAAAGTTACTTTTTTGTGATAGCTGTAGACATTTCATACCTCAGCCGTTTGTAAGGGTGTGAAGTGCATTTGTTTGTTGTTCAGGTTTATGTCTGTGTGGATCTTCGATGTGCACTTTAGCCAAATCCCTTGGAGTGCTACCAGGGAGATTATAGTAGCATTACCCCTTCCAGCCATATGTACCCTGTGCAGCTTCATATTTACATGTGGTAACATAATGTGGTAACTGCTGCTTTTTAATGCTTTCCTGCTGATCTGGGAAGGATGTTTTACCTCCCTGTTCATATTCCTGAAAAAGCATTTAACCATCTTTAAAACCAGTAACTATAGACAAAATTCAGACCTATATCTGTATCTACCATTATGGAACATTTTCATCCATTTTGACTGAGTTCTGCCGGTCAGACCTTGCTGTGCAGGTTTTACCAGGGCAGACCTGAAACCTGAGGGCTTTTAAACACTGTCTGCCTGCTTAGCTAATTCCCCAGAAGAGGAGAGCAGCAAGTTGTCCTCCTGTCTTGAGACAGTGTGATGCCTTAAAGTAGCAGAAGCAGTGGGAAGTGGAGCTTTGCTGTGGGTTATAGGTGTCACTGGCAGGGGCTTTCCCAGGGTTCCACCTTTAAACAGCAGGACACCCAGCTGGAGCTACTTTTCAGCTTCCACAGGTGCAGCTTGCTCATGTTCTCAGCCAGTGGTTATGTAACACAGCATGGGGAGTTCTTGAATTGTTTGGAAGCAGTTATGTGGCTGATAAGCACAGACTGGTCACACCCACTACACACTGGAGGCCTGTGTTCTTTTTTAAATCTGGGGTCAGTACCAACAAATTTATTCCTCATGTAGAAGCTAGTGTTCAAAAGGCTTTGGACAATAAATGGTTTGGCAAAGTGTGGATTTCTATGGAACCTGTTGGAAAAACACCTGCATCTGTTTTGTGTCTGTGTATGAAAGTGTGAGGAGACACAGGCACATGTTGAAGCAGTTGTGTGTAAGGCTTCTGGGCATCTGTGCTAGAATTCAGACTGGATACCATGGTGGATGCCAGGGTTTTATACTTGATGAGACTTCTCTTGTTAAAGGAAAGCTGTGTACCATAGTGGAGCTAGGGGGCTGCACTTCAGGGATATTGGATCGGAAGAATTGTTACTGCACACCAAAGGGATTTGTATTCAATATTTGCCCAATTTCTTAGCAAAAAGAGTAGAGCATATGCAAGGCAGTGAACGAAACCTGGCTCTGAGGAGTAAAGTTGAAAAGGCTGCAGCCTACTGCTGATTTTTTGTCACTTTGCAGTCAGCTTTCCAGGTTAGATTTCAACTAAGCAATCCGCAGTAGAAACTTTTTTTTTTGCAAGACTTAAAAATAACCATTCTTTTATGAGATTGGTATGTGTATGAATAATGAAGGAAATGTGGAAAGTGGAGGTTGTTCTTTGCTCAAGTAGAATCACAAGAGAAAAAAATATTTTCTTGGGTATCCTGTTTATTTTTCCATGCAACACTGTAGTTCAGCTTTTGACAACTTGTACTTCTGGGTTTGCTTAATCTGAAATGCCTGCAAAACACACAAACCCAAGTGATAAAGCCTTGAAAGGTCACAGTGCAGTTTCTTTCTTCTTGAAAACCCATGTAAAGAGTAGGAAATATTTTTGTCAGGCTCTAACTTACTCCTGTTTACTGAGTGACACATTGGTACTATTAGTCATTGACTTATTTCTTATTTAATCCTACAGGTATTTATTTGTTCTGCAGCTGAAACTGGATATTCTTAGTGGAAAGTAAGCATCCTTTTAAACTATTACGGTGTGTTCAGCATAGAGTTTATTACACAGATATTTTGATAATTAGTAAGTTTTGCTTAGTAATGTAATGGGGTTTTTTTCTGTAAAATACTACTTTTCTATGCACGAATATCAGGAGAGGAATGCTTAAATAATGTAGTGCATATCTGCTGTTAATTTTCTGAAAACCTACTAATACTTTTTCCTTGTCTTATCCCAGACGTTTGCAGCTTCTTACTGTCAGTTACGTTGTCTGCTAATGGTGTCAGTTCAGGTTTTACCAATGCACTTCTCTTTTGGCAGATTGGAATGTCCTTTTGACACTGCTGTCCAGTTGGCAGCTTATAACATGCAAGGTGAGTAGGTGCAAAAAGGGAAGGGTGAAGTTGCACAAACAGCTTTGTGTAGACTCTTATTAACTGTTTTAAAAAGTCTGTCCTTGTTATGTCCATAAAATAGACTCTGCCCAGACATGAGTGATCCAGTGTGAAATGCAGATCTTTTTGATTGTAATTGTGCTGAGAGCATGTACAGAAAATTACTCAATTCTTCAGGAATCAGAACAAGGAGGTTCTGAACATAAACAGCTTTGCCCTAAAGTTGTTTTCTCAGGTGTTTTTGTGCAAATCTGTCCACTTTCACACAAGACAGGACATCTGAAGCCTTCCTCAATTGCTTCGATGTAGTAACACAGCTCACTTTTATAAGAGTTGGGATTAAACTGTGAAGACGCCTGCCTTTTTAACCTGCTCTTTTGTGTGGAAGGAAAGCAATTAGAATACATTCCATAGCTGAAAATATTAGCATTGTTAGAGCCTTGAGATACAGGTTCAGTAAATAAGATTTTGGAAGAACAAAGTGATCTAATTAGGCCATATACCCACTGCTTTTTGTGGTGGTCTTTTCTTTCCTTTCTCCACAATGAGGCCTCTAGCAGAGCTTTAATCTTACTGTCTGACAGCTGTGTACTTTATTTAAATCAGCTGGAACCTGAGCTGGCTTTGACAGCATTCCTTTCAGCAGAGGCAGGCGTTTTAGTGGGAGTAAATTATTATAGAACTATGAACTTCCTCAGTCAGCATTAAAAAAAAAAAAAAAACCAGAGGGGGTGAAAAGACTATTATTATGCTTGCAGCATTCAGAAATCCAAGAAACGGGGTTTTATAGTGTGTGTCATTTCTGTACCTGTGGAATACTGGCATTTATTTGACTTCGCTGGGTCTTCCCAAAGATGGCTCTATTTTTCTCTACACAAACATCTGTCGTTTCATTTTTCAAACAGAGCAATTACTGGCCTGCATCAGACTTCCAGAGTCCCAAGTTACAGAATTATTCCTGATTTTTTGACTATGAGCTGAACATTAAGAAGCAACTTGAAATTAGTGGGAGGAGCCAGTGCTTAGTGACTGTGAAAATCAGGACATTTTTGTAAAAAAGGTTTCTAGCTGTGGGTTTCAGCATTTTAGGTATTTACGTGTCTTTAAAACTGGGCTTGTTAGCATCTGTGGAAGATGGGGTTGTGCTTTTGATGTGGCACACCCCTTGACTGGTATGTTCCAGTATGATTTCTAAACAGCATCTCTTACTGCCCCTCTGAGCATGCAGCACTGGACTCAATGAGCCATTTGAGGGCCAGGAGGGCATTTATTATGTCCTTAGATGAAAAGGAGGCCAACAAATAACAGCTGCATGATTGTGCCCTGACACAGAGTAATTTTAGCAGGACAGGGCCATATAGAATCATAAAACCAGAAACTGATTTGTAGAATGGACAAATCTTTTCATGAAAAACATCAGAACTGGTTTTGCTTTTTATAAATCTCAAGAGATACTGTTTTAATTCTTTAAGGCAAAATTCCTTTTAACTTTAGTCAGCTGTCATCTCGGTAGATGCTTCAGAGATAAAAATGTTTAAAACTTTCTGCTAGAAAGAAAAAAGATAAGTTTCAATGATGGTGATAAATTCCCTTTACAGGAAGCTTGTTAAGGAATATGTGAATAATACTTTGTAAGCATAAATACAAAGCTTTTGTGCAGACAGCACAACCTTTGGTTCAGTGTCCATAATTTCCCTGTCAAAAAAGGTGCCACTTTGAAAAGGAAGAACTGGAGGAGAAGAAGGAATGCAAAAATAAATTTCGTATTTTAGACTAACCAGAGAAGAGTGCAGAAGTTCCACTCTATGCAGAAATATCCAATGTGTTTATTGGGAACAGTGCTTAACAGTGTTGTTCTTTTGTAGCTGAACTTGGAGACTATGATCCTGCTGAACACGTCCCTGAGCTGGTGTCTGAGTTTAGGTTTGTTCCCACTCAGACTGAAGAGATGGAATTAGCTGTTTTTGAGAAGTGGAAGGAATGCAGGTACTACATCTTACAGTGAATGCTACCCAGCCGTTGGCACTGATTTTTCTGTGAAGAGAATCTTTTAAAAATATATTGCTGATGCTTCTTCTGTGGTTTGGTACAGAAATGGAATTTTAATATGGTTCTGTCATACTTTGTAAGAGAATATAATGTGAAAAATGAAGCTTTTCAAAGGTCTGAGTAAAATGGTGAGGTACTGAATCTTGAAACACAGTAATTTTTGCAGCATCATTTTCGGATTAAAACTTCAAAAAGTGACCTCGATGTTCATTAAAGTGAACAAGTGTCACCAGTGTTTAGGTTTTTCAGAAACTTTCAAGAAGTTCTTTTCCTCTTTCCTCATATACCAGCTTTTCCTTTCTGTGCTTTTTTCAGGCATCTACCTAACAGCAAAAATTTTATTTCAGGGGGCAAACACCAGCACAGGCTGAAACTAACTACTTAAACAAAGCTAAGTGGCTGGAAATGTATGGTGTAGACATGCACATAGTCAAGGTATGTTTAACCACAGCGTGGTGATCTTTGGAAATGATACTGTTAGTTTTGTGCTACATTTCAACACTGCTTCTACTTTGAGGGGGGAAAGAAAAGGAATATTGTTCTCATGCAATCTACATAACAAGTGATCTGGCTTTGTGTCAACATTCCATTTCTTGGTTTATATTTCTGGAAGGTATAACATGGGTCCAAGCATATCTGCTCTGTGTTAAATGTGTGATTGATGAGGAAGTATGTAATACAGTTTGTATTTAGACTTAAGAGTTTAGTGAAAAACCATAGTAATTAAAATTTGCTGGGGCCCAGTTAGCTACCACCTGAAGAATTACAAATAAGCCTAGATCTCCTGTGGAGGAGCAAGTGCAGCAAATGCATAAGGATGTCTTTATTACACAGACAAATCAAGAAACTTTAATTTTTCCTCTTTAGTCAGCCTTATCGAAGGGTGGCAAACAAGAAAAATCCATTTCATAAGATCATCAAAATACAAGAGTTCTGTTGTATAAGATAAGCAGATGTGTGTAATTATAACACTGGGCAAACAAACTACATGAATCACTCTAGTAAATTAGATAGAGGGTCAAACACCAAAATTAATATAATTTTTATTTTGTGGCAATTAGGCAAGAGATGGCAATGATTACAGCCTGGGACTAACACCTACAGGAGTTCTTGTCTTTGAAGGAGACACAAAGATTGGTTTGTTTTTCTGGTAAGATCTGTGATTGTACATTAAAATCTATTTTTGATTTTGGTTCTTTAGTTTCTTTTATGATAGCAAAAAAAAAAAAAAAGGTTAGGGTTATGCAAACCCCATTAATATGAGGTACCTTCTCAGTAAGTTACTAAAAGTTAGACATAACCTGCTCTTTCTGTTCATCTGGCAGGCCAAAGATAACAAGACTTGACTTCAAGAAGAACAAACTCACTCTGGTTGTTGTTGAAGATGATGAACAGGTAGATAAGTATCTGTTTAGTTAAATCTCAGTCTTGATTATACAGTACTAGTTTACATACTCCTAAATCTCTTTCCATATATTTAAGTTTTGAGAATTAATGTAGGTGCCTGAAAGATTTTTGTGACTTGGCGGGGAGGAGGGAAATGCAGGGACTTAAGTAAAAAATAAATTTTTTCATCACTTACTTTTTAAAAAGAGAACACCTGGTGAAACTAGAGCAGATACTTTGGAAACAGCATGCATTGCGTAAGAACCTTTAGAAAAAACCCCACATACCACGTTTAGTAGAATGAATTACTTAAGCAGGTTTCAGAATTATTCCTATGGGGAAGGAATTGCATACAGCTGAGACAATTAAAAAGTGAGCTCTGGTAATTTGCGGAGATTAGATTTGGAAGTGAAACCATGTTAGCCTCATCAGCAAATATCTTCCTGTTGTAATGGTGTCTTTAATTTATAGTTATTCAGACTTGTTAAATATATGGACTCCTTTCCAACCTTAGACAGTGTAGCAGTTGTTCATTATGTCTTCTGAAAAGGTTGGTTTTTCTGCCTAAAACGTTTTTTAAAATATATATATTAGGAATCATAAAAACCAAATTTCATTTGGCTTGCATGAAATTTTAGCTTTGATTTTTTCAAGCGCCTTGTAAGTCATCAGTGTGCTTTGTGTGCTTTAAGGGAAAGGAGCAGGAGCACACTTTTGTCTTTAGACTGGATCATCCCAAAGCCTGCAAACACCTGTGGAAATGTGCAGTGGAGCACCATGCCTTCTTCCGCCTCCGAGGCCCTGTCCAGAAAAGCTCCAGTCGATCTGGCTTCATTCGCTTGGGATCTCGCTTCCGCTACAGGTCAGTGTCATCTGCCACTTGGCACATCTGTCATTCCTTGCTTTTCCTGGATGCTGAGTTTTAGTCCAATTACCATCTTTCTCTGTGACTTTTGGCAGTATTGCTTAAGCTTTATTCTCTCCTAGAATTTTCAGTTTCTCCCAAACCTCATGTACTGGGACGACAGAAATACACAAAGGGCAAGCGTGCTTTTATCAGCAACTTAATATTTAAAAAGTCATTGCGTCTGCCATTTGTCTTGGGGAAATGGGGTGAAGAAGAGAATGTTTCTAAAACTCTTACCCTCTTTTGTTAAAGTCCTTTTGAAGTGTGAAGTTCGGGATGTTTTATTAGACCTGACATCAGATAGTAAGCTATGAATTTAAAATAGACATGTGATGTTTCGATGAGCAGTGTCTCTATTCTGTCATTAAAAATAAGTGATTTATTTTTCTACTTTGTATTTTAACATGGCATTTTTAGTGGGAAAACGGAATATCAAACCACAAAGACCAACAAAGCCAGGAGATCAGCATCCTTTGAAAGAAGGCCCAGCAAGAGATACTCGAGACGAACACTGCAAATGAAAGGTAAAAAAACTTCCTTTCTGAGAAGTATAATCCAATGTGAGAATCAGGTAATCATCTCCTTTAAAAATTCTGGGTAGGAATTCTCCTGTAGTTGTTTGCCCTCCTCTTGAATTTTCAAAATTGGGTTTTCTTTGACTTATTTAGGAGACCTCATGTATTTATCAGAAAAAAGCTTGTGTCCAAAGCATGTCCAAGCCAGCTTGTCTAGCAGGTAAAACACCCATGAAAATTACACAGTAGGTCTCGGTATGGAGATGGAAAACTTGGGTCCAGGAAACAATGATATATTAATGATAGTATTTGAATTGAGTTGGAAATTTTTGTTACCGAAATCTTTTTCATTGTTGTTAGGAGTTACACTTCGTTATCATGATCTGACAGCATGTGATACCTTGTTTTTGACTCCCACTCTTGCATAGGTCAAGTGTGATGGCCATGTCTGCCTGCAGATACTTGCTTAAATCTGACTTTGGCTTGCTCTTCAGATTTTTTATTTTATTTTCCCCTTTAGATTTTGTTTGTCACACATTATACATGGGATGTCTGCAAATTTTGCTCTTTTGGTTCAACTTTTGCTCTTTTGGTTGCCTACTTTTAGGCAGTGCTAGGCTATTTTTATTAATCATATAATTAATACTTAACTGATAACCTAATCATAAATTAAAATTTAATTAATGCTTTATTTTTTTGCAGCATACACTGCTAAACTGGAAGAAACAAGGTAAGATGCATTCCAGTATTTGAATTTCTGTCCTTGATGTTTGGCACCTGTACTCGAGCACATGTCTGCAGAAGGGGGATATAAGAGTGTTGGCCTCTTAACTGTGGTTTTGCCATGGGTATTGTGTTTGTTTGGTTTACATAAAAGTTAGTGTTGAAAGCAGAGCTCCTGTGTTGCTGTCACTTAGACAATTTTGCCAGATTTGCTTACTAGCTAACAAGAAAGTTTGTTTATTATTAGCTATAGTTCTTGCTGGGTATGAGCTGTAGTTCATGTGCTGCTATGTAAAGAGATGAGGTAAAAATGTGTGAGCTCTTCCTGAAATCTTCCTGCTCTGGCTGTGTGACTTAAATACATCATCAAGTAACAGTCAAAGACAGGGAAAAGACTGTAAAATTAATATTTTTGAAATAAGTAGATGGTTTTATATTCTGTATTACACTTGCATTTATTTTTATTCATGATCAACATTGAAAGGGAAGCCTTTTGGTTCTTTGTTTCTCTACCAAAAGTCTTCCTGGATGTGTCGGTTCATACTTGCTGTTGCAATGTAAATTACTCACATGTATCTGAATCATATAATTTTCATACCCTTCCTTAAGGGAAGAGAGGAAGCCAGGTTAAAAGGAGCTGCCTCATAGTGAAGAAACTTAGGTCACTCAGTTGTTGTTTCTGTCCTTTGCCCTAATAACTCGTGAACACTGCAATGATCAGTTGCAACCAAATTATTTTTTAAAAAGTCAATATTTGTAAGTATTGAGCACCATGGTGAGGTGGGTAAGGAATGCCAAAATAACATTTCAAAACAACAGGTTTAATACAGCCCAACATTTTCTGTCTGTAGTAGCAGGGCTGACTCTTGCATGAGAGGGGGGAAAGTCTAGGAAGTGTGGGGACAGGGCTGCAGTTACTCTCTGGCTTCCCTGTATTGTTTTTTGTCTTTATACAGTGGGAAAGTACTCTTCTAAACTGGGTGTCATTAAGATCCTCTGCATGCAAAATGTGACTGTTTGATTAATTAGTGCTCTTGTCATGCTGTGTTGTCATGCCCTGCTCTGAGTTTCAGGCTGCTTAGGTCATTCTGAGAGTGGGAAGAGAAACTTCATCTGCAGTTTCTCCTCCTGATAAGACTGCGGTCTCCTGATCTGCACTGAGGTGTGGCACTGTTGTGTCTCCACAGCAAGCTATGCCATTTCTGAAACTCTACACTCCAGTGTTGCTAATTAAAATGCATCATGAAAGATGTATGTTGTTCCATTCTTTTGTGTTAACCCAGCACAGGGGAATGTGCTACTCAGAAGGCATTCCTTAATATTTCTGTTGATTTTGGGGTAGCCTCCACATTCTCTCAAAAGAGAAGGGGTGAAGGGGGAAACAAGGAACAGCTTGTTCAGTGTTGACATTATGGTGTTTTAAATAAAATAATTCTAAAGGGTCACTGAAGTAAATACAGAAATCTATTTGAATTGTCAGCTTGCCAGGTTGGACAGCTCTTGTCCAGACCATAAATCAGAAAATTAATGGGTCGTAGGAGATGGGAACCTTTTTTAAAAGATTAGAAGTCTGGGGAAAAAGTTTGCTTTGCATGAGATCCATAATGCATAATTACTGTTTTTAAGTCTCTCAAAAATGTGAAATGTCTCTTGCAGGTTCAGAAATCATCAAGGGATATCGGTCTTATTTAATTTATCAAATGTAGTAAATATTTAATAATATAAAATTATTATTAATGCTGTGCTGAGTTGCTGTGAATGTAAATTTGAATAGCTGCTTTTAAGTCCATTAGAGGTTGTATGCACAAGAAACTCATTAATTTTTCTGATAAACTTTTGTGATGTGAAACTTCAAATCAGGAGGGTTCTAGTTATGGAACAAACATAGTATCTACAGCATGTAGGTGAGCTTTTGACAATGTAACATTTTGTTGGATGTTTTAACTAAAATTATATAATTTTTTATTTAGAAGTGCCACATCTTACTGCTTAGTCAGGAAGACTTTCTAAACCAAACTGCTTTAGGGAAGGAAGACTTCAAAACAGATGAGTTGCAGATAAACTACAGCTTGAACTAAGAAAAAATAACTTGATCCCCTTAGTTACCTTGAATAAGATAACTGACCTAAAGCAGAAATTTTTAAGGGTTTTTTGAGAAGAGATTAATACTTGGGAAATATTTTAGACTGTTTCTTTCTGAAAGTCCTTACAGTTTTACCAGCCTGCAAAACCAGTTTGTTGATCTGATTCAGTTTTAAATTTTTCTTGTCTTTCAGTGCTGCACACAATGCTGTTATCAGCCAAACTAATGGATCACAAGTAAGGACTCTCTTTCATTCTTTCTAAAGGCAGTTTTCGTGTGTCTCAACAGATATGAGGATTTCATTATTTGCTCTTGAAATCCAGTGATTGACCAATTGAAAGTTACAGTTAACTACTAACTGTGTACAGTGCTGAAAAAGACTGGGCATAGGTATCCAGTGCTGGGGAAGTAAGGGAAGAAAATGGCCTTGCTTTAGCTTGGTGCTTAAGAAGTGTTGATAGATTTTGTTCTCTTTAATGTGTCATCACTTCATTAATATGTGTATAATAACTTGTTTTTATTCTGTCTCCAAAGAGCTGGAATGCAAAGCCAAACCTGCCTGTCCTAACAGCAGTTCCTTCTGCACCGGTCTTAGTGGAAATAGAAAATCTCCCAAGGAGCCCAGGAGCCAGCCAGCAGGATAAGAAGTGGTATGTTCAGCTTTGCTGGGAAATGGATTTTGCTTGCTTGCGCATGATTCAAGTAGCTTTTCCTTTATCTCTACTTAAATAAGCTGCCGTCTTTGTACCTGTAATGTAAGTTGTCAATCAAGTTAGTGATGATGCAGCTGATTTCTTCTATGCACTGTGTGTGGAAAGGTGAGGACAACATTCTTAGTCACTGCCAACCAAAAGAAAATTTCCTCAAGGGCTAAAGGAATTAACTCAGGAGTAGCATTTTCAAGTCTTGGAGAGAGTTGGGTCCTTCTCATTTGCCATAACCTTGTAACCCTTTGCTTGGTATCATGGGGCCCAAGAACTTACCTTAGGATAATACAAAACCTTGTAAACTGGTATCTTTGTGAATTGTCTTTTGAACCTTCTGAAATAGGCAGACTGACTTTTCTCATGAGCTTGGGTAGAATGGGAGCTTGAGGAAAATGACACAAGCTGAAGATAAGAGCTTTGATTTCATGTAATCAGAGTATTTGTTTTATGGATTAGATGCATCTCAAAATGAAGAGGATTTGTTTGAAGATAGATAAATGTACATGTCATTTATCTTTTCTTTAACTAATTCTATATTGCAAAGCTATTTTCAAACCAAAACTGGCATATGTCAACCCAGTACTTGTGCACAGGTCATCTTAACTTCTTTGGCTTCTCATGCCTATGGCTTATCCAAGAAGGGAAATCCTGGCTTCTGCCAAATTCAGCAGTAGTGGTGGAATGGAGGGACATGAAAGCTCTTATCCCAAGCAGTTTCAGCCCTCAAGAGAAAGGGTCTTTCTCCCATTGTCAGGCATATGAACCTGCTTTGCTTCAGAATCTCTTACAAGTAGATGATACCTGTCTGTAACAGTGCTGTGACAAATGTACTTTAATTTTGTAAATTGTTTTCATTTAAAGACTTTTAATACTATCAATTTTGAATGATAAGGGGGATGGTAATTCTGCTTTGAGTTGCATTTTATTGACATTTCAATCAGAACATGTGATCAATGCTGTTTTTCTTTCTTTTGCCCTTGATTTATCTAGTATCTGAAATCTGTGCTTGTCTGTGGTGGGATCCTGTTGATCGCTCGATTCCTTCCATGGTGGTGGGTGAAAGGTGGTGGCTTCTTTATTCTTCAGCATTCTCAAAATGGTTTATTTTGATTCTTTTGGCCTAATTGCAAGATGAGTGGTAGGCACCTGTATTTCCTTTGGTGGAAATGTTTGACTTTGCTCCAGACAGCTCTTCTTGGGTATCTGATTTGTGGCTAATGTTCCTGCTCATGTCTGCAAGGCTGCTGTTGCTTACTGAAATCCCGCTGCTTTGGTTCTGAAGCAGAGAGGGCTCTATAGCCACTCTGTTTCAGTTTTGGGTTTGTTATGCCTGTTTTTAGGGTTGGGAACTTGAGCCTGTCTGTCTTAACCTTGTCCAGGAATCTCAGCTTACATGCCAGCTGCTGCAGGATGTAGCATTTGTGTAGAAGAGTGGGAGTGAATGCAAAATGCACCTGCATGTAACCCAAAACAGTGTGTCCTAAAGAAGACAAGCTTGTGGCAACTGATGCATTTTAATAGAGAGAGCAGTGCTTCTACTGTGTCTGTGTTATGTTTCTTTGAGACATTGTTACTGGAAGTAGTTGTCTTCTGGTTTTAATGCGTTTACTGGAAATGGTACTGCCTGTAATAAAGGGCAAATGCAGCTGTAGGAGAAAGGCAGCAGTTTAGGGCCGAGTCAGGAGTTGAGCTCCATTCTGGTTTCCTAGATGGGAAATGGGGTTAGGTTAATGTAATTGCCAGAACATACATATTTATTGCTGGGGGCTGTGACTTGGCTATTGTGCCTGCAAGGGTGTCTCAGTGCTGCTAACAAGATCTCCTTTCAACTGCTACTGTCTTTAATTGGCCTGTTTCTGCATGAATTATCTTTGCTTTCTGTCAGAAAAATAGTCTTCTTTTAGAGAGAGCTTGCCAAAGATTGTTGAGAACACCAAAATCTTTTGGATTGTGGAGTTTGTAGATAGTTAGATTGAAGGGGTTTAGAAGTAAGGTCCTGACCTCCTGGGTTTCTGTACTCTGCTTGGCAGATGCCTGTATTGGCTACCTTGCAGCTTAGATCCTTTCCTAATGTCAATGTTTCCTTTAATTTAAAATGTTAATGCAGCAGCTGCCAACAGCAATTGTGCCAGATTGTAGAAAGTACTTTGCCAGATAGGAAGGATTTTAGTATTTCTGGGTTTATCTTTTTTTTATTTTTTGGTTTGGTTTTTTTTTTCTTTGCTTCATTCCTGTAAAATTGTCAGTACAGGAAAGCTGTACTGGTCTGCAGGATCTGAAAATGATCTGGAATATAAGCTGCAAGTCTGGAAAACCTAAAACATGATCAGTGTCTTTGTAAGTTTAG
Source organism: Monarcha castaneiventris obscurior (assembly GCA_026261815.1). NCBI lineage: Eukaryota > Metazoa > Chordata > Aves > Passeriformes > Monarchidae > Monarcha > Monarcha castaneiventris. Next base: position 10,372,589 of record JAMPIT010000467.1, read on the forward strand.
TCTTTCCCCAGGAGGCTCTTTTTGTGCTAAGATAGAACAGGAGACAAAGGTTTAATATTTACTCCCTTACTGTGGAATAAGTAGAGAATTTTTTTTTTTTTTTTTTTTTTTGCTAATGGATGTGGCCACATACATCAGAAATGGTAAAATTAAAGGAACAAACTGTTGGGGATTGGAGCCCTCGGTGTTCACGGGTCACTTCCTCAGTGTATTTCACAAAAAACAGAATTCTGAATTTACACATGGGTGACCTTTGTACAAATCCTGTCTCTTTTCTAAAGGAGGACTATCCCTGAATGTTAATCGTTTACTTCTGTTGTGAATCCTGCATGCTTTTCTGCCTGCCTGCCTTAACGCGTGTGATCTTCCAACTCAGCTGTCTACTTGGCTGTTCTGGATCATGAGAAGGTGGAATTTGAGCTGAAGGCCATCTGACCCCTCTATGTGAACAGCAACAATCCTTCCACTTTGTTTAGATTTGGCTCGTTAAGTCCAATCTTTTACATTAAACTGAAGGAATACCTTTGTTTTAGGAATTTCCTTACTGTCAGTAGTTTATGAAGGGCTTTCTTCCAAGCCCTTTTTTGATATGTGACTGTACCTTGTATCAGCCTCTCCTAAAACATACGAGTGAAGGATCCTAGTGCTACACAGACAACAGTTAACAGATCGATGTCCATTTTTTAAGTATTTTAAAATCTGGCTGTTTTCAATTAATTGCTTATCCCTGCTGCTTTGGAGATTGTTGTGCCTGAAGCCTTCCAGTTTCCTGGCTAGGGGCTCCTGCATAATCATTTTTTGCAAAACACTGTTTAAAATGATGAGTGTTCTCCCTTGCTCTTCTTTCTGGCTTTTGGAGGACTTTATTCCAACTGTGGCAAAGACTGGCCATAACTGTGCATGGCATTTCTGTGGGTTTGATTTTAGGAATATTGAATTTAAAATTTACAAACCATTATGCCTTCATATTGCAAAATTAGAAAGGTCTTAGTTTGTGTTGTGACCTTTTGTAAAATGGTTCTTTTTCAACTAAATTTTTTATGTTAATGCAAGTTATAGTTGCAAGCAACTTCTTCAGTAGTATTAGTCCCTTAGTCTCCTAAATTCTGGATGATTTGTTTGCTCTACTGTTTGCTCCTGCACAGTAATGTTCATTTTTTTCTGAGTTTCTATTTTCTTCTCCTTTTTAAAAAAAATTTGCTTTAGAATCTGCCCTTTCCAGTCACTTTGAAAACTGGTGTTGCTTAGTTACTTGTTTCAGGTGTACATTTAGAGCTGCCATTTAAACTTGTTTTCCGCAAATAAAACGTGCCACGTACTTCAGAAGTCTGTTCCTCCATCGCGTTATTTTCTCCCATCTGTAAAACGCACATGATTCTTGCTTAGTTCTGTGAAGTGTTTTGAAATATGAAGTGCTTTACATTTGGGAAGTGTAAGCAATGTACATGAGAGAGCTTAATTTGTCAGTTCATATTGGTGCAAAAACCTGCACGGTGCTTTGCAGAAAAGGGGTTTATTTGGCAGCGTCGTCATGTGCACGTGTACTCGCATGCCTCTTCCCTCCAGCAGCCCCCTTCCAGGCATGCCCCTTGCCTTTTCGCGTCCCTCTTCTTGTCCTCACCTTTGCTTTGCTTCTCCACGCTGTTCCTCCTCCGTGCCCAGTGACTAATTCTCCCCCTCCCGCTCCCCAACACTCCAGGCCCCCCGACGCCGCCGGCCGCAGTCACCGTGGTGGAGCCGCGTGGGAGGCGTGGGCCGCGCCCAGGAGCCGCGCTGCGGAACCGAGCCCCGCGTTCGTCTGCGAGCGCAACGCGCGCAACGCGGGGCTGCACGGCGGCCACGGCGCTGCCCTCGGCACCGTCAGCAGCCTCTGAGACGTGGCCCTGCTGCAGCTCGGGCTGCTTGCCGGCACAGGCTGGGAGTGACCTCCTGAGCTCCCTCTGGGATAAGGACAACGGACCCGGAGCTGCCTGTAGAGGGGCAAAAGCTTTTGTTACAAAGGCTCTGCAGATTGTGCTGTCGGTGTTTAATCTTCAAAGAAAAACAACGTATAGACCAGAAGCCACACATCACTCTTGCATTAAAAACAGTGTATATCTATCTATGTGTTCATATAGATAGATGTATTTTTTAAATTGTGGTAAAGTTTTTCTTAATGACAGAAAGAGTCATTTTTTTAAGCTGCGTTTATCTTTGAGAGCCATGCAGGAAGTCACAATTGTTATAAAGCTACATATGCAACTAGTGGGTTATAATATGGTTTCAAAAATCTAAGAGAAATAGAGGATGTAAGTGCCCCTCCTTTTGAACCATGGTCATGTAAAAATATCTAAGATACATGGTCAATCTGAAAACTAACCTTTTTTTTCTCAGTAAGACCTCTTCTGAAAAATATTGTTTGGAAATGGAATAGAATTATTTTCAATTTTTTAAGAATAAATTTATCAGAACTCTCAAAAAGGCAAAGAGTAATTTTTTAATTATTATTTTTTGCTTTTTGCAGTTTTTTTTTCTTTCTTTTTTGCTTCTCTGGTCCAGTTGAAAAGAAACAGAAATATTTCCTGACAAACACCAGTCCTACCATATGATTCACGAGGTTAATTGTTAAGTCAGAGGTTAAGACTCCAGCTTCATGGCTCATTGGTGTTCTTGGGGGCCTTTAACAACATGAGGAACAAACCTTTACCCTTGAACACGCTGTGTTTTCTCGTGTTTTCTGAAGTCTGTTGCTTTTAAATTGCAATATTCTTTTCCTTTAAAAAAAAAGAGGAAAAGTTGTAACATAGGGCTTTTAAAATTAATTTATATTTAGCTTTTAGAATAAAGGAGTTGTTTGAATGATTTTCATATTGTTTCACTATGTTTAACAAATTGCCACGTAGCTCAGAAATAAAAAACTATTGTTTTTAGATACCGAGACCTGAAGAACCAAAGAAGTAAGTGTCAGCCAGGACACAACTTAATGTTGCCTGAGATATTTTAGCCTCCTCACCCACATATCTGATGGAGGGAAGGAGTTTGCTAATGAACTATGAGTCTCTATTTTACAACTCTGGTTTAAAAAAAAAGTATGAGTAAGCTGTATACTAAAGATCTGTGAGATCTACCAAGTTGATAGGAGCAATCTCTTATGCTCTTTTTAGTTTTAGGTTTTGAATGGTGGATGTTGTAAACTTCTGGAGTGAAGCAAACCCTTTTGTTTCTTTCTTATTTATACAGTTGCATAAGAATATGCAAATGAAAACAGGTTGTTTAACTTTACAATATCATTTCATATCTCTGTATTTCTGTGTAGTTGAGGGAGAAGAAGCCACTAATTTGAATGGAGGAAGTTGGGATAGTTTTGTATTTAAAATGCAAGAGCACTGCTGCAATAAGAAGTGACTGTTTTATTGCAGAGTCTTAAGTTCAGATGTGCTTTTGTCGAGGTCACTGCAAGCAGTGGCTGAGTCCTCAGGTATCAGAGAAGTTTTGTGTCGCAGAATTAAAGAATAGCTGAGGCTGGAGGATGCCTCTGGAGATGAAGCAGTCCACTCCCACGGTAAGAGCAGGGCTGAGCAGAGCAGGTTGTTCAGGACCATGCCAACCAGGTTTTGAGTATCTCCAAGGATGGAGACTTCACACCCTCCAGAGACCTATTCCACCAACCTCACAGGAAGAAAAGTCAGGTTTTTTCTTGTATTTAGAGTGGAATTTTCTCTATTTCAGTTTGTGTCCATTGCCTCTTGTCCTTTCTCTGGGCTCCCTTGAGAAGAGTTTGACTGTTCTCTTTACTCCCTTTGTCAGGTTTTTATACACTTTGGTGAGATCCTCCTGAGCTTTCTCCTTTCCAGGCTGAGCAGTCCCAGCTCTCAGGCTCACCTCCTAGCTCAGATGCTCCAGACCCTCTGTTGTCCTTGTGGCCTTTTGCTGCACTCCCTCCAGTATATCCATGTGTCTCTTGTCCTGGGAGCTCAGAGCTGGGCACAGCACTCCAGAGTGTCTCACCAGTGGTGAGCAGAGGGCTGGAGACCCTCATGATGGTCATGGACTGCCCTGGGATTCACAGCGAGTTTGGTAATCAAAGCTGTGGCTCAGGTTTCTGTAGATTTTTCCCATGACTGATTCAGGATAGAGGAAGCAGCCTGAAACCCACCTGCCTTTAGAACTGGTTTGTTTCAGTATGATATGTGTTGCATGCTTTTGCCACATGGCTTTGACTCTTGAATGCATCCTGAGGGTCCATTTTTCTTTGTGCTGGGATTATTTTGGTAAGACTTCATGGCTTGGGGAGAATTATTATCCTGGTCTCTATTAGGGTGAGAGACAGCTCTCAATAGCAGGCAGAGAAATTGTGTCCCACTGGTACCACCACCACCAACCTGCATTTTTTACAGGGACAGGTCATGTCCTCTATGAATTGCAATGAGGAAGCACATGGATGTCTTGCTGTGGTGACAGACCCTTGCTTAATGTGCCCAAAGGTTCTGCAGCCAGCACGTTTTCCTAAGCAGGTTTTCTTTCCTTTCCTGTAGTTGTTGACTTGTGTATATTATGCTGTGTCAGTATTTGGAATTATCTTCAAACAAATGGGAGACAGCAGAAGTCTTGGAATATGGGACTTGCTTGATTAGAAACTGAATGTGTGTGAGCTGTCTCCATTTGTAGGATCTTAGATCCCCACAATTTTTCCTTTTGTTTTCCTCACTTGGAAAAGGAAGCTTTTTTTTTTTTTTTTTGCATTTTTTTAGGAGAAAACAATTTGAAAAAGCTCAAATTCACTGCTCTTCTTACCTTCAGTCACAACATTGGTTGCCCCAAAATGAAGGAAATTAACAAAGAATGTCATGCTGTTGTACTACCTTGCAGAGTCTATGTGAGAGACTATTCTGTGTCTCTACCAGTTTGAAAAAATAAATAAGCTTGCATGGTACTCCATGCTGTTGGAAATCAGATTGTTTCCAAGAGAACAACCTCTTTTGTAGGACTCGGTTACTGTTTTTTGAAGATTGTATTTCACAAACTAGCATGAAGTATTGCTTTGCTTTTCAACTAGGAAGTTAAAACCCACAGCACTTGTAACTGAGAGCTTTCTCAGTCATGTTATACATTGAATGCTGTGTAGTACATATTTATACAAATATATTGGTCAGGCAAAAGGAAGGCATAATGCAGTAGCTGCTCCCTTGACTGTGTGAGCTCCCTTCCCTGAGCATGTAATGACTTATTAGTGGGTTGACAAACCTTTACATGCACTATCTTCATTATTCCTATATTTCTAATTATTTCTATGGCTTGAATTCCTGGTATATTTTATCAGCATTTCCCAGGGAGTTTTTTGTAAAATGTGCTGGTAGAAGTTGATTTGAAGACATAAAACCTGGCATTTAATACTTTGTAAAGTTCAAAATATCCCTTTATATGTGGGTAAATGCAGGAATGTGGAAGGCTAATGCCTGTTCCGTCCCTGAGTACTGGGACCTGACTGTCGTAGAAGCCCTGCTTTTCCAGGGAAGCCTTTGACAATTCCCCTTATGGTTGGTGTGCCAGTTCATCAGTGTTTTATAAGAGGTGTCAGAAATTCTGTGCAGTGATTCAAGTTTCTTGTGCTTTTTGCTTCCATAATTTGGCCATTTATGAAGCCTGCCTGGTAATTTTCCTGCTGGTGCTCTGAAGAGGGTGAAGAGCCTGGGAGGCTTCAGAGGTTTTAATGCTCTCATTAAAAAGAAAACTCATGCCTGCAAATTCCAGTGGCTGAGGGTCTCCCAAGTTTCCTCTTTCCTCTTGTTCACTGCCCATCTCAGGGTGGCTAAGGAGATGTTTCAGTGGGTCTGAAGGCAAGATGGGGTCAATTCCAACTTGGATCTTGGCTTAGGAGGCTTCTTTGAGTTTATCTTGGGTAATGCCAAGTTGCTTCAAAATGTCATTATGTCAGCAACTCCATGCTGTAGGTAAAATCTGACCTTCTTCTAATGGTTGTCATATCAAAGATTTTGGAGATTATTTACAGAAAACTGTGAGAAAATAGGAAGAAAATTGTTGTCTTCATGTGAAGATTATAAAACATTTTCACTCATGTATCAGCATAGTAAGGTATGGGATTCAGTCTCACTTTCCTTGTTGCCTTAATTGGAAGAGCATATATTCCTGTCGGTTAGTTCTAACAATTAAATCTCTATATCCATCATTCCCTCTATGCAAGACTGTGCTGTTTGCCTTTTCCCATTAGTGGTGCAGAGAGAGGCTGCACAGGAGATTGAAAAATTTTCCTATTATTTGCTTTGCTGGTAGCTTCTTATTCCACTGCTTTAAGAGAATCAAGCCAGTGGCCTCAGTTGGCCTCACAGCAATTAATTGACTTACAATGGTTCGTACGTTATTAGCACTAAAACGGTGATATCCTGTAATCTGTTTCAGAGGTATATATTTAACATGGAAAGGATTCTTTTGTGTGCTTGAGCACACAAAAGGAGAGAAGGTGGGAAGGAGTTTTTTCCTAGAGCCTCTAGTGACAATAGGGCACTGCTTCCAGATTGCAGGGGCTGGAGAGAGGCATGAGGCATTAACCTGGTGTAGTGGTAAGGGAGAGGCTGGCCTAAACTGTCAAGTAGAAAACTTGTGTGTGCTTAGGGGTAGGTTCTGTTGTGGTGAGTATGGGCTTGGTATCATTGTTCTCATATTTGGGACAAGACTTGCAAAAGGGATTGGTAGATTTTTCTTCTTAAACCAATATTGCAGCCAAACTGTGAGGGTGATTGTTGACTGAACTGGGCAGCAGTAAAGCTGCAGTTGCGTGCACAGACTGTCTGATGAACCACTGCATTGTGCAGGGATGGTTTCTGTGTTTGTTAGTTTGCTTTTAGGATAGCTTTAGCTGTTCCCAAGCTGTAGAGAGGTGTATGAGATTCCTGACTGCTTGCACAACATAAGCATCGTAATATCATTTTTGGTTTTATAATTATTTTTATTTTTTCATTGAAAATACAGCTCAAAGGGCAAAATAAAAATGAGATGTTTCCATCAGAAACCAGAGGAGGTGAAAGAAGTGATCCTGGCAGGGTACAGAGTACCTGCTGTGGTTCACTTAAAACACTGTGGCTACTAAGGTTTTATTCACAGCTCTGCCTAAGTTAACAAAACTGAAACTGGTTCTAGGTACTCCTGACCATAGCAGTGTCAGTGCAGACCTGGGCCGTACACACTTCTGCCCTCTCCTCTGCTTACAAGTGTTGGGTGAAGTGCTGCACAAACAGCTTTTTGTGGTACCAACTTCCCTCCCCCTAACTTTTCTTTTTCTCTTGTAAAAATCCTAAAGGGTACCTTGAGTTTGTTAGAAAAACTTGGTTTGTTCCAAGAAGTGTATTTAATGGATAAAAACTTCCCTCCTCTTCACTTTTTCCACTGCTATGTGATGACACAGCAGGCAACATGGACCTCTTCTGTTATGAAGTCACTTACACAGACATTAAATGTTCCCTATTTCATGTTTTTTAAGCTTGCTAAAAGCCGGTGTCTTTTAGTTACCTGAAACAGTTTTTCTAGATTGTGTCTGGTCAACAGAAGACAGCTTGAAAAAAGAAATTACATGTGTTAAAGCTTTTTCTTGTTACAGGAAAAGTGGTAATACGATTGTGCATCTCTCTGCCCATCTTTCTGCCTTTGCAGCATACCTCTTGTTGATTTGCTAGACAGCACAGAGTTGCCAGAAACTTGTGTGGATGATGCTGTGGGCCGTCCAGTTGTTGGCTTGGCAACAGGAGATTCAGAAGAGGCTGTTAGTTGCCCTCCTCCTGACACGAAGGAAACTGCTGCGGAAAAAGCAGATTCTAATCGTAAGCAGACTCACAGATTTTTTCCCTATTACGGTGTGTGAGATCAAGATTAAATTATGAGGTTGATATGCAATTGTTTCCTTACAAAGAATGCAGAACTGTTTTAGGAAGCTCCCTTAGATTATATCCATAAGGACGATTTTGCCCATTACTGGAACAACAAGGACAGAGGTACAAGGGAAAAGTCAGTTCTTCACTGGATGTGACTTTGTCCACAAATACAGTGAAGTGCAACCATATAAGCAATTAACTCTGTGTTCACTCCCTCACTGTGAGGATGGCTGGGTAAATGAGCTCACAGGAGTGCACAGTGCTGTGATTTGGTGCACAGTCTGCACGCTTGAAATTTGCACCGAAGCTTGAGCGAGTAGATTCTCCCATCCCTATGCTTTTTTTGCACATCTTCGAAATTATATAATTAGTATTCAGGAATAATGCAAATTACAAGTCAAATAACTCCACAGTAACATTAGGACAATGATATATTTTTTGTCTTTTTCAGCATTTGAAGACACGTTCTTGAAACTGAAGCAGCTGGAGACAGAGCGCAGCAGCCCTGTGCCAACTGAGCGTCCCAATGTAAACATAAACGTACAGGTACTTGGCCTTCATTCCCTCTGCTGCGGCCCTGAATTTTGTTCAGATCGTTCTGAAAAGTCTTCCACTTGCCTTGGTCTGTTCACAAGACTTTTAAGACTATGAGTGAGTAATACTGGGGGATAGTAAAGGAGATACAGATGCTTTATGATATATAAACCTGTGTGTGAGGGGGCAGTGAGATAAAGATCGGGGCAGAAGTGCGTCTGTATGGAGACTGCAGCCTGATGAGATTCTCTAAAATTCGTGGGAATAAAAGGCATAAACACTTGAAATGCTTCTCAGTTGTCTGTATTTGTAGGTTACTACCTGCATGGTGCTGTGTAGTTCACCGTCTTTTTGGAAGGGCTGAGCTGCTTTTTTCTGCTGCTGAGCTGAGCTGCATTTTTCCATTCCAGGAGGGTTGTTTTGACGTTTTGTTTTGAGTCAAGTTTGCCAATGATCCATCCCTCCTGTTAAGTAACCAGTTTGTACCCGCTCTCTGATGTAGGTGTTAGTGCTCTGTGTTTACATAGAGAGGAGTGATGTGGTTTGATTTACTGCTCTCAAATCCCTCTGAGCAAATCAGGCTGTACTTCATGGACAGCTGAGTCAAAGTACAAGCCTGAGTGCCCTGACCAGGGCAAGGGCTCTCTTCTCCCTCCTTCTTCTTCACTCTTTCTTCCCCAGCTTCCCTCTCTCCTCTGTCACCTTCAGGAATCATTGCAGCTTTGAAGTGAACAAATGTATCTGCAAACTGGCAAAAAAATTTTTTTTTCCTGCTTTTCTTTTGAACTTTTTGTTGACATCCTGGGTTTCTTTAGGTTTTTAGTTTGTTCTTTAAGTTGGTAAATAGTGAGTTAAATAGGTTCATGGAAGGGGTCAAAGAAATGCCAGAGCCATAATGAAAATAAGTAGTGTTGCTAGAAGGGATGGAGAGGCTACAGCAGTGAACTTTGATAGATTCACTGGTTATCAGACAACTGCCCCCACACAGGATATTCTTCTGGATTTTTTTAATGAGCTTTAAAAAATGTGAAATTTAGTTTTCATTACTCTGCTTTCTGTGATGCAAAAGCTTTGGGAGATTTTCGTGTTTTGGACAAGCAGAGAGAGTGAAACACCTGGCACTGTTATCTCTGTTTGGATTACCCTCCCTTGCAGGGAGGCCCAAAGATTTACCTAACTTTGAGTGAAGCAGCTATGATGTTTCTTGCTTCCTCAATAGTAACAGGTGCTAGGAGAGGTGTTTAGCAGTGTGTGTTTGAGCTAAGCCTGCCTCTAAGCATTTGTTCTTCACCTCCATGTGAGAGAAGGCTGCTGCTGTGGGTGGTGCTGCAGGCTGCTTGGCTCATGTCTCCTTTAAGGGCTGCTGTCAGGGCTGCCTGGTGCGCCTCTGCTTGGTGAGTGCGTTACAAAGATTACTGGGTCTCTAAGAAGATTAGTCAGTAGCCTGTAGGTCCTGTTATGCTGAAACACTGCTTCTACATAAACTAAAGCAAATGAACACAGTTTGTTTAAGAATATTTTAGCCTGTTGAGCTCCACTTTAGTTCACACAGAGAGGGAAAAAACATTTAGTTGGGTTAATTGAGGAGATCGGACCGAAAGTATTTCAGTGGTTTTTAAATAATGGCTGTTTTATAATAAGCAAGCTAAGATTCCTGTAATGAGCTAATCTAACAAACAGCTGCCAATACAGTACAGTCACAGTCATCCAGCTGCTGTCACATGAGGTGCCAAGTAACTTTAGAGGTTATAGATACTGGGGGAACAGTAACCTGATTAGAGAGCCAGAACATTTGCATAATGGAGAATTATGGATTAACAATGTGTCAATAGATGGGTAAAAGAGGGCTCAGCTTTCAAGAAGGAAGTGCAAATTACATTAATAAAATGTAAGAGTAGATCATGTGAGGGTTTTTTGGGTAGAAGAGATAGAATAAAACTTTTCTGCCTAGATGTAGCTTACCAAGAAGTCACTTGAGAGTGTTTACTTAAAAAAGATAGACAAGATTAGAGACTCTCTGCATACTTGAAATTCCCAATGCTTCAGATTGCAAAGACATGTAGGTTACAGTAGCACCAAATGAGCACACCCTTCAGAGAGGAAGGTTAATGGTTTGGAAGCCAGTCCTGAAAAGAGCGACCTGAAAGTCACTATTAAAAATTCTTTGTTTCCTGCCTTTGAAGAAAAAGTAGAAAAATAGAAAAAAATTAGAAATTGCTTTAGTAAAATTAGAAGCTTTCATTTATGGTGGTTGTTATAAAATATACTTATGGGCTCTTCTCCTGCAGTTACTTTTCTTTAATCTTTTAGTGAAAGAAGTGTTTGTGGTATCCTCTTCTGGCAGAATTGCATGGGACTGCAATATATCCACTAAAACCTTGCAATACGCTTAGATTCTGGAGCTTGTTGTTACTTCAGAGGGAATGCAGTATTGCAGCATTCTCTCAGAACATGTGTGATTACAAATTTCAGCGCCTCTCATCTCACTTGAGATTTACCAGTGCATAACATACTTACCCATGTAGAAACTGTTACAGTACCTAAGAGGTTTGGTAAAATGCTTTGGGGTGAAGTGTTATTTTTCTACCTGTGAAGGCAGAGCTGCATCCTGGACTTCATGGCACTGTTATATGCCAACTCACTTCAGCTTTGTTAATTAAAAATCTTTAACTGTTTTCCATCAGGGGACAGAGATGGCCTGACAGTCACCTTTATGTAATTCTATACTTGCAATCAATCAATCTTGATTGATTTCTTTGATAGGGAAATATTTATCTAGCTACCCCTGTTCTTCTAGAGAAAAAGAGGAAGCGAGGGAATGAATGGCTTCATTCTTCCCTGCTGCTCACTGCCAAAATCTGTTGGGATGGAAGAATGCGACTTTGTCCTTTCCCAGCTTTCACTAATGCAGTGACCAGATCTGACAAAGAGAGCAAATAGCTTTAAATACTCCAACGCTCTGCTTTCATCAGCTTCTGAAGGGAAACGAACAATAAAGGTTCACCCTGTTTGCCCGTGTTCAGAGTCTGCTCCTGATGCCATAATGATTTTTGTCTTTTCTTTTATACCCCTGTTATACCTTTCTGCAACTTCTGTATTTTCGATGCTTTTTGCCTACATTCTTAGACTTGTTTGTTAAGCCAAGAGACTAAACATTTTAAAAGCTTCGTAGTTAAAGTGCCAGGGTGCCCAAACCCCAAGGTCCTCTCCAGAACACATTTTATAAACTAAAATAGAACCATCCAGGGGAAGGTTCCTTGAGAGGGGGGGGCTCATTTGAGCCTCTCATTGGGGAATATTTGATAGATATGCTAATTAGTAAGACCTGGAATGTAAGACCAAATCTAGGAGAGAGGGACTTAGCGGGGGTGATGGTGGGGTGCACAGAAGTGTATTCGACCTGTTCGTGGTGCACCTAAGGATCCTTACAATAAATACCAAGATAAAACCCTTTTTCCCCTTCTAACTGTGTTCGCCTCTTGATTTTTAAGACTAGGAAAGGCATCACTCCCGAGTCAGAAATGCAAGGACGTGAGGGTTTACTTCTTCTGAATTTGTTGTGGTCTGTAAATACATGGAAGTTGCTCCAAAATGTACCTGTATTAGGCTCCATCTTCCTGCACAGTGTGATTTTTAGTGGCACCAGGAAGACAACTCAGAAGTACAAAGGATTTGGATCACATGCCTTGTTAGTGCCTTTAATCTCTCCTTGCCTTTTTGCATCGCTGCCTAGTTCCATGTTTTGATTGAAGAACACAGTACAAGTGTAGTTTGTGTAGTCCATGGAAACAACAAACATTTGTAATGAGCTAGAATAATGACAAACCCCAGCAGCTTTACTGTTTAGAGAACAGCTGAAATGTGTTGTAAATTATACATCTTGAGGGGTTAGCAGGTGTCGGATGCTTTTCCCTCTAGCTGCATGTTTTTTTCATTAAAAAAATCTTTAAGACGCCTATGCTTTTTTCAAGTACAAAATAGACAGGGTTGAGAAAAATGGATCATTAATATTGAGGGAAATATTTCCTTGATGGTGTGAAACTTATACTCCACTAAGTTAAAATATTCTGTAATAGTACTAAGCTTTTCAAAAGTAGGGAGTCTAATCGTTAATAGACTAGAGTGACCTAATTAAATTGATTGTTCAGGTGGAGGAAGCTGAGAGGAAGTTAAACAATAAAATGGTACTTCAAGCACCAGTGTACTGATGTGCTCAGTTAAAATGATGAGATTTAATGTATTAATGGAATAATGCTTTCAAAATACTGTGCAGGTGCTGTTACACACAGCATCTGGTTCAGTGAGGTCCAGTGTAAAGACTTAAAGATTATCACAGTTGGGTGCTGCAGCTGTAAAAATAATAATAATTTGGTTGTAATTATTCCTTTTGGCAATTCCAACAGCTTCTCTAAAATAAAAGTACAAAAGTACTTCAGTGTCTAATAAACGCTAATCTTCATGAATTACATGAAGGTGCACCTCTTAATATCTGCTGGCAATAGTCAGTAGCAGCACTTGGTTGTTGGTCCTTATAGCCTTTTATGTTGGCAGTGACCCTTGAATATTTTGTGAAGTTCATTGCTGACTGGGGTCAAAATTTGAAAACAGATTCTTCTTTAGATAGTCTCCTAGGATCCTATTTGGATATCCCAAAAGATGGTTTAGAGGGAGAGAAAAAAAAGGCAATGTTTTTCCCATCTAAACACCAAAACTACAAGTTCTCACCAGTGTTTCCAGGAAATGTAACAAGCTGAAAGTGGATGGAGAGCAGTGGGGGGGACAGGTGTTCAACTCTTTTTAACTTTTCTGTGCTGCTCTCTCTCCAATGGGCTTCATTCCTCCTGGGCACACTGTAGTTGGTGCAGGTGGGAGTGCAGCAGGATTGTCCCTGCTCTGGGCAGTCCTGCAGCACTTAGCTCCTGGGAAGAGCCTGCCCTAGACCATGGCATATGGTGAGGAAAGCAGGACTCTGTCTCCCCCTGCTGAGTCATACCCTCAGTAGGAAGGTCACAGGGTTTAGTTTTCACTCAGCTAATTAACTTCTGCCACTAATCAAATAGCAATTAGTAGATTGAATGCTTAATTAACATTTTATAATTAAGAAATGCACTGCACATAATGAAATATACTGTAGCGAAAGGTATCTCATTCTTATTTCTCTTCATTGTGTATCTGGCTGCCAGTTTGCTCTGATAGAATCAGTGGTGGGAGAGGTAGTTAGTAGCACATTAATTAAACTCTTGTTCTAATTTATAAGTGGATTTTAAATTAAAAATCTTCCCAGCTTGCATTTGAGAATAAATTATCAACTTTTACTTGGGCTGTGCTGAAATGATGTAGTGGCTGTTACATTGATCTCCTATCAGTAAACTGGGCTGCAGTTTTAGGATGTACTTCATTTCTTGCACACTGTATTTTTAGCACAGCATTTTGCATATCCACATTTAAGCATTGTGCTTTTTTTTATTTTATGTGTTTCTGTGACTTTACAACTGAGTTCCAAAATAAAGTAATAAATTGCCTTTTCATTTCAGTATAAATCTGCTGACTTTCCTCTGGCTTCAGAGCCTTGTTGTTATTTAGAGATGTTGATAAACTTCTGCCCAGACTTGTCCATGTGGAAACTGCTTCTGATAAAGATGTTTTCATGTCTAGGATGAAGTGGTGAAGTTGACAGATAAATGTCTTAACAATGCGATCGAGAGCCCAATCGTAGCAGCAAAGTGGCTTCCAGCAGATCTCAAAAGTAATATCCTGAAGGCCCAGGCAGAAGCAGGGCACAAGGTAAATACTCAACAGGGCTGTGACGCTCTCCAATGTTTTATTTCTCTTCAACTGCCCCATGCTGGAGAAGGTGCCTTGCAGATAAGCGTGTTCCAAGTGCTTGTCTGAGGTAGAGTCAGAAAGATTTCAGCCTTTCTTCACAGTGATAATGGTCCTGTACTGGAATGGTTGCCCAAGGAGGAATTTCTCTCCTTGATGATACTCAACAGGTAACAGGACAAGACCCTGAGCAAGGCCTGGTTTGAGTGGTCATTGAGACAGGCAACCTCTAAAGGTTGCCTTCTAATCAAGCAATTACTCTGTCACTAAGACTGTGCTTCTTGCATGTTGTAGTACATTCCTTAGCAAATAATGGTAATTTATTTGGCTGTATTGGTGAACTGTTTTTATTTCTGCACTGAAGTTGTCACGTAGAATTGATGTTCCAAGTCCCTGAGCTATAGATGAATGGGACGTTTTTGTGCTGGGATAGAGACACTCAGCTCTACTGTGTATCTCAGAATTGACACACAATGTGTCAAGATGGAAACAGGTGTCAGAAATGTATGTCTCTGTCCATTTCTTCCACTCAGGTTGGAAAAGATGACAGCATGACAGGTGTCAAGAATTCCAATATTCAGGAGGCTGCTGCCAGGTACTGAATAGATTTGTAAGAAACATGTGGTGTAGTTACCCCAGCACAGAACTGAGAGCCTGCAGTTTGGTGTGGTCTGCCAGTGGCTCAGTCATCATTGCATTTTACCTTGCATAGGGTACCTTAACCTCATGACTGTGAAGTGCTTTTGAAATGAAAACCAGGATTGTAATTGCTGAGTTTTATTATATACAAGATAATACAGATGCTCTTTATTCTCCCATACTTGATGACCATTGTTGCAACAGCAGTTTCAATCACTAATTATTTCTGAAATGTGAACAGCTTCAGTGTGGGTCACGGATGTCTGTTCACAGTAGCTGTTTTCTAGTGGAGAAAAAAATTGTGTGCAAACCCCT
Source organism: Monarcha castaneiventris obscurior (assembly GCA_026261815.1). NCBI lineage: Eukaryota > Metazoa > Chordata > Aves > Passeriformes > Monarchidae > Monarcha > Monarcha castaneiventris. Next base: position 10,387,762 of record JAMPIT010000467.1, read on the forward strand.
GACAGTGACAGTTGTTTTCCTGAGAATTACTAAATATGAAGTGATTGCAGGGTCCAATGGAATAACAGGTATTGAAAAAGTTTTAAAGGTTACAACATCTAATTTCTTGTCCATTTGGGAAGCTGCACGTTTCAGACCTCAAAGAGCAGAGGGTGATGTTATAAATAAAATGTACAAATAAAAGTGCATTAGCAATCCCAAAACTGTGCTGTAACAAGTGATTCATAAAGAGCTTCCCATGGAAGGTTGTACCTGTTTTCTGTTTTGTTTGTTTTCTGTTGGTTTGTGCCAGGAACATTCTCCTGTCAGGCAAATCCCAGAGCAGTCCCCCAGCAACCAGTCCGGTATTTCAAGATCCAAGAGAGCTGCTGAGAGCAATTCCTGCTTCAAACACCTTTGTTCCGTAAGTGATTCTGGAGAAACATGTTTCTGGGGTAAGGGGAGCATGTGGAGATTATCATAAGAAGGCCTGAAAAGATGAGGAACAGTTGCTGAGCATTTAGGCTATATCTAACTAAGCAGGTTTACCGATGCATTTTTAATTACTGTTGCAGCAGTTAATCAGTGTAGGCCAGGCCTCGGGGTGAGTATCCTTTCAAGCAGCAAGTGAATCTCTCACATGTTCCAAAAGGACTGAGATACCTGACATCCTGCTGCCCCTGGCTCTAAAGAGGAAGATAAGAGGATGACAGGAAAGGCTTCAGGCAAATTAGACTCGAGGGCTGAGGAAACTCCATTGAGATAGAAGACATCAATACTGTTGGGTCTATACACAGCTGGAGCTGGAGGTGTGAGAGAGAGCAGTAATCTGTGGAGGTAGTTGGAAGGCATTTACATTAACATACAAACAGCAGTCTTGTGCCTGCCTCAGTGGAACTGGTGTCAAGGTTTTGGGCTATCTGGGAAGCAGCACTGTTCCAGGCTATCCAGGCAGGGTGCTAATGAGAATGTTTTCCTCTTCCAGTAATACGTTGAATGAGGACAATGCTGACTCTAACCACGAGGACCTGCTAATTCCAGCTAATCTGGCTCCAACTGAGGAGGCTGCTGTTTCAAAGGTATCACCACCTGCCAGCCTGAAAGGTTTCTGTGTCACATTCTGAGCTCCCGATGCCTCCAGGCAAGCCCAGCAGACCTTGCTGCATGCCTCTCATAACTCTGTGAATGCCAGGGGCTGAGGAATGCCAGAGAGTGCTTTCTAAAGCAGGCAGGGACACTGCACTGATCTTTCCAAAGGCCATTTCTGCATGTCCTTTCAGGGTCTTGGTGTGACTCTTTTTTTTTCTAAACTGATTGTTTTTCTTACACTGGTGGGGAGCCCCTTACATTCTAACAATTTTATGCCCCTCTAAGGAGACTGTAGGGATGAAATTCTGACATAGGCAGTTCCCATCAAAAGGACCACAGAAGGAAAAGTTTAAATTCAAAGTTCATTTGTTATATTCTAGTTACCTTAAGGTAATTTTTAACTGGATTCCATGAAGAGCGCAAATTCAGGGATTAAACTTTCTTTTGTCCCTCTCCAAAAGAAAAGCAGAGTCCAATAGCATTGGACCTGTGCTGCCTTTACTTGTGCAGACTTGACAACTTGTTCTGGATGAGTAAAGCACCCTGCCCCGTAGCTCTTGTGCCTCTGAACCAGTATTGCATAGTGGATCCCACTGAATAGTCATAAATTTTACCTTCTGAGTTCAAACACCCCACTCACAGACCTTGCTGACATCTCGAATGGTGCAGTACCCCACCTTTGCAGTGGGGAAGGGACAGTTTCACTGCTTGCTTACGGTGGGAATGATGTTGTTTCCAGTACATTGATGAGAATAAGGGACATTAAAAGACCATTAAAAAAAGATCAAATGGAAAGACTTGAAAAAATAGGCCTGATAAAAAGTGTTGTTTATTAAAGATACTGGTCTATAACTCAGGAAACCACTAGAATATTCAGTAGACCTATGTGGTTACTACTGGGAATTCAATTCAAAACTGATTTATTCCATAGAGCACTCCAGATGACCAGGACGTTTCCTTAACATCACTGACAGAGAATCTAATTGACTTTACAGAAGCCACACCTCGGGTAAATGTATTTCAAACCCAAACTTCTTCCTTTGCACATAACAGTGGGTTTTACTCATGAACTCTCCTCTGGCTTCAGTGTTTGTCTGCCAGGCTTGGATCTGCAGCAGTGGAATGAAGTGATGGACAGGGATCACTGCTCATATGGCCCCCACCTGCAGGGTGGCTGGTGTAGGGATGTAGACTTCACAGCTTTGTAGGGGAAATGAAGGAACCTGAAAAGTGAACTTGTATCTGTGCCACAGGAACCTCTAGTACTGTTTCAGTAGGACCTTCAAGTGCCAGCCTGCTTCTCACACTTTTGGGGATACATAAGGCTTCAGAAATTATGTATGTACATGTGTATATGTCTATATATACATAGATATACACACAAAATAAATACTTGAAAAGTAAACTTTTAATACAAATCAACCCTTTTATATAGATAAAAAGAAATCTCTTAAAATATGTGCTGGCAAAATGGAGTTACATTGCATGCACAAATAGAAAGGGGGAAGAAGCAGGACCTTTAAACTTCACAGTAGTGTGCTCTGGGTTAAGGTTGCCCCCAAAGCACTAAAAGATGATGGATTCTTTCCTTTGGAAGGGAGCACTGAGTTGAAACTGCTCCCAGTGAGTGTCTGGCTCTGTGCACAGTGGGTGTCACATCTCCTGCTAATCACTAGCAGGATTCAAAGGCTAACGAGGGGCAAATATCTGAGATTGTTTTGGGGGAAGTGTTGTTTTGGGAGGCAATACTGTTTTGAGAATGTTGTCAGCTACTTCCAGCCTTTTCATGGAGCTTCTGTTTGCTTTTTGTAGGTATCCTCCCAGCCCATTGTAGCACCGAGGTGGATAGTGCCAGTGAGTTACTTGACCATTTCTTACTAAAGAAAAAAAGAAACCTTTTGTCATGATTAGGAAACGGGAGTTCAAGTTAAATAGTAAAGTACAATAACTTTTAATAATTTGGAGATCTATAAAGTGCCGTACCAGACCAAAATTTAAGCAAACTAATTCAGCTGGAGTAAATCAGACAACATACCCTGTTAATAGTTAAACTTCATTTTTGCTGTATTGCACCGCAGGTAAATGCCATAAAACTTCTTAAAGAATTTGTATTTAGTAGAGCCCTGGCTGGTGTCTAATGAATCCTATTTTTGTCAGTTATAAGTAAATCATATTGAAAAGTTAGCTTGTCTCATCCTGGCAGGTGTTTGAGTTTCTTCTTTCATTCTCCCCCATTCAGACGGGACTGATTTCCAACGGGCCTTTGGGAAATAATGTTGCCTTATCTTTGAAGGCAGTGAAAGGCAGCACAGAGACCCTGATGTCCTCAGCTGGACTGGCACCATCCCAGCAGACACCCGAGGTCCTTGCGAGGTGAGGTCTCCTCAGCTCACTCCACAAGTCTGTGTGGGCACTTACTGCCTCCACTGACATAGTTACAGGGGTCATTTAGACACAGTGCCTGCTTCTGCTGTGCTAATAAACTGTGGTTCTGTCTCACTTTATAGCATTTGAAATATTACAAATAAGCTGATGTGTGTATAATTTCACTTCAGTTTCTTTCCTTACCTGCTCACATGTTCTAATACTGGACTAAAGTTACGGTTACAGAAGAGTTTTCTGAGAGATCTCTTTACAGTGTTTCAGTACCTTCCAGAGGATTGGTGGGGGTGAAGAGGGATGCCCCCCAGTTATTTCCAAGCTGTAAGGGTGTAAGAAAACCAAATTGGTAGAAGCCTTTTCCCTTGCTATTCCATTCTGCCATGCTGGTGAGGCAGAATGATGGCAGAGATCATCAGGTCTTGCAATGACCATCTTAAAAGAATGGCAGTGGTGCTACTGCTGCACTGTTTGAATTTGATTCGGTTTGCTCTTCTGCAGTTGTCCATTAGGAAGGTTTGTCCACTGGTCTCATTAAGTTACAAGGGGAACAGCCATGAATGCTCTTTAAAGCAATACTCATCTCTTGTAATACATCATGGCAAACCATTTTGGAGGAATGTATTTACAGAGCCTTGTTTTTCCCCCCCCTCCTTTAGCCCAGTTACTGAGGATGCTACAATAAGAACAAAATGTTTGCTCACCACTGAACTCTAGAAGAAGGAGTTTCTGAAACTCTCACCTCGTAAAAACTCAAATCTTCTAACATATCTCCAAGGGATCCTTCCAAAAGACTTGCTTGGGATCAAACTCGTGCTGAACAGGAGTCAGACAGCCGGCTGGTTTGCCAGGATCCAGGAAGAGACTTCTCCATTTATTGCACTCTAACTGGAATTGCAGCCTGAACCGGGATGTAAAACCACATGCACATTTGATCTTCTCCCTCGGGAGAAGCAAAATGTCACACTGGAGCTAGTTCTGAACTGAGGAAAAGAAAATAGTTGTGTTCTGCTCGTGCTGGGTTAATTGTTCCTTGCCCTGAGCTGACTCTGGTGCTGCTGGAAGGTGTCTCGGAGCTGTGGGGTGTGAGCCGGGGCCCTGATGGCTGTGGAATAATGAACATCGCAGGCATGAGGAGAACTCGCAGGGCCACCTCGTGGCCGTGCTGTGCACAGGGCTCTCCATGGTGGTCACTGTCCCGTACAGCCAAGGACATTTTTTTCTGTGTAGTTATTCCCTCTGGTTTTCCTTTGCTTTACCAACACATACTCTCCTTTTTGGCCTTAACCCCCTTAATAATCCTTGTACACCCTGTTATAGTACCTGGAAAGCATGAAAATCTAGTCCATCAGCTACATAGACTGGATTTGAGCTGCTGCTCATTGCAACCAGGAAAATGCAAATTAACCTGCCAAACAGCTTGTAGCATTAGCAGAATACAGCAGAGGTCCCACATTTGACACTGATCATTTCATTTCCTGTATGACTCAAATACATGCATTTTAGACTAGAGATCTGTGTGTTTTAAAAGCCAAAGCAGTGAAGGTGTGAGTGCAGCTTACTTCAGGAACTGCTTATTGATTAGTTTTGTTGTCTTCTAGGACTAGAAAGGAAAAGAATTTTCTTGTTTCTCTTCATGCTGTTTCTGGGTGTTTTTTCCAGATGTTATGCTTCAGGAATACTTAACAGGTATTTTTGCAGTATGAGGGTACAACTAGATCAGTTCTTAACACCACTTTGTTCCAAGACATGTGTTCTTAACCACACTCCTATTCCAAGAGTCATCTAGTAGTTGTATGTGGAACAAATAATAGAAAGAAGAGGGTGAAAACAGGAAAAAAGGATGAAAAATTCCTGTAAGCAATTCACTTCTCTGTAGAAGGAAGGTAACACACTCCACAGAGCTGGTGAAGGTCTCTGGGTGCTCAGGTGAAGTTTGGGGTACACTGTGTACAATTCAGAGATCATTTGAGCCCTGGGCAGCAGTATCATCACATGGACCCTGGGGATACAGCCTGTGAAAAAAGTAATGCAGTCAGAGGGAGAAGAAACAAAGGTGATGAATCCCACATCTAACAGGGAAGCACAGAAGAAACAGTTTGTACATATGACTGGGGTTGGAGGATGCTTTCTGCACAGTGCTGCTGTTTATAGATATTTATATGCATGTATTCTTAGAAACAAACTTAAATGTGAAAATTGGCTCTGGAACCTGTATGCACAACTTCATTTCTGCCCACTGCACGTGTCTCAGTGTAAACAGAGGTTTGGACCAAACCACTATGGCTTGTGCAAATAAGCTGGGCCCAGCAAGGCTGCTGCATTCAGACCAAGGCGTTCATGCTGCTGTTGCTCTCGTGCTCTCTTTTGCAAGGTGCTGAGCGAGTGTTAAGGGAGAAGCCATGTGGGTCTTACGTGGCCCACTGCCACTTCTCAAAACCCCCGAGGCCTTAATAGAGAAATGCAGGGACCAGAGAAAGCTCGTTGGACTGACACACCAGAGAGGCTCTGCAGGCAGTGGTTTGCAGCCATTGCCCCAAGAGCCAGGGTTTCAGGGTGGGAGGCAGGAGCTGCGGCTGCCCCTGCAGCAGCGCCCGGAGCAGCAGGGCAGGTCCCCCTCCCGCCCTGCCGGCTGAGCGGAGCTGCTCCTGCTCCCGCCCCTTCAGCTCTCCCAGGGCTACTTCCAGTTGAGTGTTGGCTTTTTTTATACTTGTAAGTCTGAGCCTTACTGCTTTTTAAAAGGTAGAAGATTCCCAATTCGAATATCAAATGTCTTAGTCTGGATTAATAATGCAGTTGCCAGCAAAGTTCCTGCAGGAAAAGGGAAGCAATGGCTGCAACAGTCTGCTTCCTGCACAAAGCCAGGACTCTGTGTGGAAACTTGGCACTTGCTATTCATCTGTTTGCTCAGCAGCTGAGCTGGCATTCGCCAGCTACATGTGTTGGGTTTGTAAATAGACAGAATGCAGTAGCATTTTCTTAGGCATGTTTGATATTTGACTCTTCTCGTTGGGTTCAGGAGCTCTGCGAACTGTCAGCTTGAATGCCTCCCAAAACTGGAATAACACAAGTTTACAGTTTTCCAGCACTGCATGTTGAATACCATCCTTAGATTCCTCCCAAGCCATCACAGCAAATAACAAGTAAATAACGTGTGGTGAGTGTGTCCCCTAAAATCTAAATGGTTCCAAATAACCAACTGTTACTTCAGCATGGTCAGGATAGCAGTGGTTGGAGGGGAATGTTGAAATTACACACATTCACACACAGAGAAACTTCAAAGGGGCAAGGCTTTCCTCAATTTTCAGAAACTTAACATAAAAATGCAGATATTTCAACTGATAAATTGGGAACTTGGAATTTCTAATAGATTTGGGGCTACAAACCCAACTCTTCCCAGCAATATCTGACACTCTGAGCAAACATTGACTCCATTTAGCTCGAGGTAGCTTACTTAGCTAACCCAAATCATTGCTTATATAGGGAGCCTGGCAAGACCAAGGTGACACAGGTTTGTGATCAGAACATCCTGCAGTTTGGCATCACTGTTCTGCTTTGCAGCTAGAGGTACTGTGTTACAACAAGGCTGACTAGCAGGTAACATAGCATTACGCATCACCTGCATTTTATCAATCACAAATAGGGATTTTCCTACAGTTTGTTCCTACAGTTAGTGTTATAAAGTATTAATTAATGCCTGTGTGCTACTGAGAAAAAAGGACTTTCTTACCATTGCTGTACTACTGATTTTGGCTTTAGGGTCCAAGCATTTTCTTAAAGTCTATTTTTTGGTATTTATTTAAAGAGATTTATAAATAAAACTTTTGTGTGAATCTGATGTCAGGATGTTGGCAGGTCTGCCAACCACTTAAAAGCTGTAAGAGTTGACAGGAATGAAGGAATGCTAAGTGATTGGATCTAAATGTAAAAGTGATTTTACTCCAGTCACATTCTGTGATTGGAGTAAAAGGTTTTATAGAAATCTTGGTGTTTATAATAACAATAGCATTCCAGCCCTTATCTCAAACTGATTAACCTGAGGAGATGCATTTCAGTCTTACCCATTTAAGACCATCAGAGTCTGCATGTGCTGTGTGCGATTACAGGCTTAGGAAAGGGGCACTAAAATGTGGGAGTTGCGGCTCTCTTACACCAGAATTAAGGGAATCTCTTTAGTTCAGTGGTAATAGAGTTTAATATTAGGTAAGTCATATAACATAAATTACCTACTGACCTGTTAATCAGTCATGGTTGATGAATTAGCTTGAATGTATTTGATTTTAAACTTAAATTTTACTCATACTTCGTCAAAGACAGACAGCTGTGTAAGAGCTGTTTTGGACAGTTTTTTTGGACGCAACTTCGGCAAGAAAATTTGCAGCCCTGTTAGAGGAGTTCAGATGAACAGTCCAGCTGTGTATGGGTCTCTCTATACAAACTGTTTTCAGTCCTTGCCTGCTCTGCCTTTGTCTGCACCCTGCTCCTTCTTGTTTCATGAAGCAAAGATGTACTGTTGGGATGAGCGTGTCCTTCACAAACAGCACTGGATGTATTTTTCACATTGTGAACATATTCTGGTACAACCCAAATCTACTGGTGAAATGTTAGCAGCTCTGTTCCACAGCCAGCTAGCATTTGAAGCTCTATCTGGGCACATAGTGTTTCTGAGTTTAGGAAGTTGTAGTATCTATATACATATATATGTAGCTGTTAGACACTGTAATGTCACAGCTTTCAAATGCAGCTGGACAATCATAACTTTTCAACCAAAAACCAGGACCAATCCATGCTAATGGCCTTTCAGTGACACAGGTGTGATCTGGGTGTGTTTGCTCCGGGTGTTGGCACCACAGACAGGAGTGCAGGGCCCTGCCCACGGTGCCGTGGCAGAGGCAGAGGTGGTGGGACCCCAGCGAGAGCTGCAGCGGCTCCCGGCAGTGCTGTGGGGAGCTGCAGTGCTGTGGGGAGCTGCAGTGCTGTGGGGAGCTGCAGCGGCTCCCGGCAGTGCTGTGGGGAGCTGCAGCGGCTCCCGGCAGTGCTGTGGGGAGATGCAGCGGCTCCGCACGGCCCCTCAGAGCCAGGGCCCGGCTCGGTGTCAGTGGCTCTGTGTTCTGGTGCCTGTGAGGAGCAGGCACTGCCCTGCAGCGCTGCCACACCCACAGAGCCCGGAGCCACAGGATTCTCCTGCAGAATTCACTTCCTTTTGACTGCTTGGCTTGGGCACTCTGCTCCATAAACACACACACACCCCCCACCTATATAACTGGACAAACTTATTTTTAAAGTATATAAGAATATTTTTTTAGCTAGATTTGTTTTGTTAAAGCCGCACTAACTACTGTATTTTTACTTTTTATATGTAAAGCTTGGCAATAGCTCTCAATGTATAATTTATTTGTTGGTTTTTTTATAAAACAAAGTGCAGCCTCTTGCTTCTGTTTCACAACACTGGTGATGTATGAACTGTCTTAGGCACTGCACTGAGATCTGTATTTAAACTGTACCTGGGAACAAGTAGACCTGTAGTCCACTCAACCCAGTCTTGGAATGTTTATACTGTAGTCTTGTCTTAAATACACCATGTCAGTGCAAAAGTCTGGCAGAGTCATCTTTCAGCCGCGCTGTGTTACACCGGCACAGCAGTAAGAGGTGGGTCAGCTGAGCCTTGGGACACCAGGCTGCTGCTCCAAACTTTGGCTGTTGTCAGTGAAAGTACAACTTAGGACAGCACCTAAGCTTGCAGGTAGGTGCTAAAGAATGAAATGCCTTTTTTCCAACAGAGCTGAGATTGGCCAGGTGTCCCGTGCCTTTGAACACCAGAGTCCCCAGGGGTGTGCCCAGAAGGGGAGCCCGAGCTGCCCAGGGTGGTTCCAGTGCAGGCCAGTTAACAACACCCTCGCTCTTGTCTCCAGCAAGGGACTGGGCTGTGTTTTCAAGTACGGTGGTGCTAATGATTGTTTAAAGGAAACTGTTTACTCCCAAGCCCTGACTTCGGGGAAATGTTAAAGAAGGCAGCAAAGGGCAACTTAACCATTTGATATCTTCATTTCTCAAAAACTATTTGGAAGGTATCAAAAGGAAGAGAAGTTATTCCATCCTAATGACTAAGCTCATAGGAAATAATTTCTCTTGTTGCGTAATTTTTTGTGTAGATCAAACTGTGATCCCACTAAATAAATCACTGAATAGTTCTTACCAATCTACATACAACTCAAAACAATGAAATCTTTAGGTTTTTCTATTATTAACTGAAAAAACTGTCTTTGAATATCTGCATTTTAGAAGAAAACATTTCTGCCATTCATGCATTTTAATGCTCCAAAACCAAATCTTAATTAAAGGCAATGAGTTTATTGAGATGTTTAGAGCTGATCAATCTGTTCTCTTATATACAATTTATGATACAACAGCGCGTCTTGTGTCTCACATGAGATTGCCAAGAATGCTGCATCCTTTTGCTTTTGTTCTATGGATTGAATTTCTCTGAGCATATCAGATACGTGCAACATTCCCTGCTTTTCAGAGACATTCTAAACAGCCAACTTCAGAGGCAGCCCTTTCAGTCCCAGCCAAAATGGTGTGTTTTGTTTTGTTTCTAAATTTTTGCCACTAGCTGGAGTAATTCCATTCATTATTTCATGCAGGCCACCACCGAGCTTTCAGATGGCAGCAGCTTTTAGTCACTCTCTTGGGCTTGGGATGAATTCTCATTAACTGCTACAGTTATGGAGAAATTTTGTAAGCACATCCACGGAGGTTCTTTTCTCCCTCTCTAAAAAGGTGGCTGCAGTGGGAAAAGAGGAGTGAAACCATTTGAGGTGCTCTGAGAATCCTGTTGGTGGAGCTGATAGCACTGGCTGAGTTTTGGAAGGGGATATGACCCAGCAAGTGTCACAGTGCTGTGAGCCAGGATTGTGTCCCTCGGTCTTGACACTGGAGAGCACCTGAAGTATGGCTTGTGCATGCTCAGAGTGGACTGAGGGGCCAGGCACTCCTGTGGGATGCAGTCACTTCAAATCCCAAACTCCTTCCCTTCCAGCTTGAGCTCACCCTTTTTTTTCCAAGACCTGGGAATGGCCACAAGGGGAGAAAGAGCCTCCAGTGGCTTCAGCAAAGCTGCTGTGACACAGAGCCCCACTTCAGCATCAGGGCTCTCCCCTTCCCAGCATTACTGGGGCCAGCTGTGGCTCAGCCTCCCACGGGCCAGCCCTGAGCCCCCATCTCTCCTGCCAGGCCTTTCCCGAGCCCCTGCACTCGTGTCCTGTACAGGGGCAGGGAACAGCGGGGCCCTAGGGCTGGCTCGAGAGGTTTGGGATCTTTTAGGTGATGGAGTGGGTGTGGTGCTGCCATTGCTGGTGCCCCCACCTGACCTGGCACACGGGGAGGGAGCAGGGGAGATGGGCACACTCCAAGCTGCTTTTTCCTGCCCATGCCAAGCCATTGCCTTTGGGCTGGCTCATGTCCCGCCTGCGTTGGCTCAGAGTAAATGTTAAACTCTTCATAGGGCTGCCAAAGGGAAGAGAGTTTGAGGGGGCAGGAAGAAAGGAATGGCAGAGGCTGGATGGCATTTTCCTGGGGCTCTTGCACATCCCCAGGAAACCGCTACCTGGCAGGAGGCCTTCGCGTGACTTGGAAAAATCACTGCTTTATTGTTGCCCTTTCCAGTTAAATTTCCTTCCCTTGTCAATCCCAGATAAAAGGCTGTGTGTCACAGCAGCTCTCAGGATAATGCCAAAACAGACATGTCAGTCAGCAAAAGGAAAACAAGCTGCTGATTTAAGATTGCAGTGCTGAGTACATGCTCAGCTCAGTCACTGTATTGATGTCCCTTCCAAACAAACCTCCTCCAACTGGGAAATTCTTGTTCTTGGAGGAGAAATTCAAAGCCAGGGCAGCCCTCGAAGCCGGCCAAAGTGCAAGGAAATGACTGGGGCTTGCAGGATCGTGTTCCTTGGTCAGAAAGGTAAGGTCTTTGTTCAGTTTGAAAATACAAACACATATTTTAGACTCATAAAGGTGAAAATGAACACACAGTGATAGGAAATGGAGCAGGCTTTATTCACATGGCAGTGTACAGTCTTCTCTGTTTCCAGATAAGGGTCATGGATGGTCCAAATAACAATTAAGTAGCTTTTTGCAAGTCCATCTATAATTTTCCTATTGAATTCATGTGACAGCTACTTGTGAAGAGATGATGAAAGTGTCTGTAAATATTCTTGAAATCTGTAAATTACTTGAAAGTCATTATTCCTATGATACTTTTGAAAAGTGATCTTTTCAAATATTTGGAAGTATTAACTTACACTTCCAAGTGATTTCAGACACCAGCAGCTCTTAGCTGCAGTTCTATCAGGCCACTATTTAGTAACTTCTGTGGAAAGAAATGCTTTGAATACTGGACAATATTACCTTGCAAAACAAGCACTTTTTCTTTTCAACAAAGAAAAACCATACATGAACTCAGAATTTATTAGTATAGAGGGGAAATGTGTAACAAATACTACCTAGGCTGACAAAACAGAGATAGAGTTGGGAAGGCAGAAATCCCTTTGTGGCTAAAACATGAGTTACCAGTCAAAACAGCCCATGCTTTGTGCCACTCTGTCAAGCCCTCCTCTTTCTGTTCCCACCCGGCTGTGGGAAATCAAACCCTTTTGATTCTGTGCTCAGTCATTACAGACAACACTCATTTGGCAAATCCTTTCTTCTTACAGGTATAATGCCCTTCCTCTGGTCCTTGCTGATGATTTTCAGGGGGCACTCATTTCAATTCCTCAAGTTTATATACAATCCTTGAACATCTAGAATTCAGTTGCTGATTTGTCTGTTGAGTTGTAGCCCATCTCATGTTGCAAATATATTGCACAAAGAACAGTCAAGAAAATAAAATCTTAAAAGTCTTACAGAATGTTCCTATTAAAATTAATTGAATCCCTCAAATGTGACTGTATTTCTCTTATGCCAGTGCAGAACAAGCAAGCTCTGCCCCTGAAATGGCATCTCGTGGAGCCAGTACGGGTTACTGCAGCTCTGATTTTCAAGGCAGCATTGGCCACTGCAGCTTGAAAGGGTATGATGTGACCAGGAGAAAAGTAACAAAAAGAGCAGCATTCCAACAAGCTCTTCTCAGAAATCACAACTTACATGCAAGTTGTGACTTAAATGTATGTCGGGTTTTGTTAACATTGTAAAAAATCTGTTCGCAGCAAGTATGAGAAGGTTTAATTATTTTTTTTCCCCAGCGTGCTGATAGGAAGCTGAAGGCAGTTGCAAGCAGTTGGTTTTCCACCTACTGCCACGGTGGTGGAAATTTATTCTTTCACTTTGCAAGCAAAGCAATCACAAGCAATCAAGCTCCATTTGCCTGAAGGAGATCTCAGAGAAGCTGGACAAAGGTTTGCCCCCAATGAGCAGCAGTGTGTTGGTGCTGCTGATCTCACCCCCTACAGCCGTGCACCCACAGTCAGTTCCCTCCTCTTCACCCACTGCCTCAGCAGCAGCAAAAGCCTCTCCTGAACAGGCCAACAGATGGAGAGACTTGTCCTTGGACAAAGAGCTTCTGTCTCTGTTTGGGCCTAGTCCTGCCTCTGAAGTGGTCTGGAAGGCAGGGAATTCTGCTGGCTCCAGGGGCAGGCTGAAGGTTTTCATTTCAATGGCGTTGCTCCGCTCCGTGGGCTGTGGGCAGAAGTAGCTGCAAAAGCCAGAGTGCCTCGGGATGGGCACCAGCTGGGGATGGTCCTGCTCCCTCCTCCAGGGGCTGGGGAATGTATCAGTGAAAGCTGAGGTAGTTTGGAAATCTGCACCGATTCCTAAGATGCAGTGATACATTTTAGGAGAAAAGTTTCCCTTTGTAGTACTACTAAGCTTCTTCCATGTCTGTGTATGGAAATGATACTTCCAGAGGTCATCATTAGGGCTGGAATTTGAAATCCCTCCACCAAAAACCAGCATAGAGTCTTTGCAGACTATCGAAGCATGACCTACCACCGGAGGAGGTCCTTGGCTGAAGGTAAGAGAAACCAGCAGTTAAGGGGAGACCAACAAGAAACTTAGCACTGATTTTAGCTTCTGTTTTCCTTTTGACTCAGAAGGATGACTGCTGAACAGCTGCATTGGGACATCAAAATTACACTGCTGACAGCTGCATCAACACCTTGCCAACAGCTCTCCCGAGCAAAGCCAACTGGAGCCCCAGGGATGGCAGCAGCACTGCATCCTGATCTGAACAATCCCTACAATTACCAAGAGGGCATCGTCTCCCTCTCCGCCTGCACGCAGTATCACATAGTAAGATTAACTCTCTTTCTCTGCTCTTTTAGTGTAACAAATAGGATAGTTTACCTTGTTTTGATGCTGGACCAGCTGCTGCTTCCGAAGTCCCACCTCCACAAGTCCCTCTGTTCAGTGAGCCCCATCAGCCCCCCGAAGAGGTACATGGCTGTGTGATAAACCACGGCCGAGTGGCCGTGCCGAGCTCCGGGGCCGCTGCTGTGACAGGGGCTGGAGACACACAACCACTTCCTTGTATCTGGAACAAAAATACTGATTTATAAATGGATCAAATTTACCCTGACTATTTGAGAAAGGACTTAATTCATGGAGGAGGTAACTATTCAGTTGGAGAATAAGGGTTTCTGCTCTAAGCTGATTATAATACAAGTTAACAGCTTAAATTCTGACACTGAAAATGCATTTTAAAAAATCATTTTTGAAATAAACTTTTAATGAAAATGTCAGATGTCGTGTGACAGATGCCATGGAAATTTTATTTACAGAGCAGTTTTTCCTATGACTTTGTCAGTTCATTAACTCTGACACAGCCAGATACTTTCCTGGCTGTTAGAGGGGAAAAATCAGTCAACAAAAACAATAATTCATTAATGTCTCTGCTTATTTTCCCTGTGAGGGAAGGAAGGATGAGATAACCTATCATTGGTTTCAAAATAGGGACAGAATGGCCATCAGATAACAAGTTATGCATTTAGGAAATCTCTGGGAATCATCTGGTTTGCAATGACCAGACCGGTAATGAATATGCTAATAAACTATTTCCTGTCAGATTTGGCTCCCCACGGTCAGTTGAGATTTGAGATCAAAAGATGGCATTAATAGGCTGAAATCAGGGTCTCTGCTGCATCTGAAGGTTTTTAGTAATCCCTGAAGAATTTTAGTGAATAGTAAACAAACATTCTCCCTGATTTTCACCTGTAAAACTGGCAAATACTGCAAAACTTCTTCCCGTAATAGTCTAATTAATTTCAGCCAGCAATTAATTAAATTGACAGAATTTATCACTAAATGTTGTCAAAGAGAAGCCAAAACTAACTTAGAGCATTTCTACTGATAAGAATTTTCTTAGCAGAGCAAGCCATGCTCTCCTGCTGCAGTCGTTTTACACTCGATCAAAACCATATCCTGCTTTTTAACTTACCAAAATGGAATGCCCAAAACTCCTGAGAAATGCCCTTGATGCCAAAGTATCCCCCATAGATGTACATGCTGGAATGGTACACCACTGCACTGTGACCTTTTCTGTTAGCTGGTGCAGAGCTCTAGAACAGTTCAATAATAAGACAAAAACCTACTAAGTCATATCAGCAGCAATGTCTGTCTTGGAAATACACCTTTTTTTTCCCCCACAAATGACCCTGCAGTCCCAAACTTTCTCTTGACTCCTCCATCAAGCACACATAACCAGAGTGATAACTGTGTCACATCTTAATAATGTTTTGGGTGTAATTTCAAGGTACAGAAGCATTGTGAGGATGAAGTTTCAGTAGCAAAAAATCAGTGATTCTTTATGTGTAGTGATACAAAACCAATCTCAAAAGCCCAAGCCATAAATGTTTCCACTCAGGTTTCAATTAGAAGTGGCAGTAACTCAGTAAGTCCACGTGTTCAGACTGAAGAAATAAAAAATGCTGCAGCCCTTCACGTTCCAAAACGTATTAGCGTGGCTGCCAATCTGTTTTCACAACCCTACTTTTAAAAGCACAGGCTTCACGTATGGTTGCAATATTCCATGTAAAATTAGTTTTCTTGATAAGGATTTCAGAAAAACAGAAGCAGCAGCAGAGGAGAGGACTTAACTTCTTATATAGGACTTAAAATTTAAGAGGAGTATTTTTAAACACTGTTTTGAAGAAGGAAAGAGCCGTAAGTTATTGAAAGTGCAGAGAAATAAAGTATAGCCACATGTCTCTGAAGAGATGAGATTGGAACTGTTTGGGGGAACATATTTCAAAGCAATCTGTTTAATCAACAAAGCAACAGGCATTTGATTCACACATTCCCCACTTCCTGGCTCCTTACCTCCGTCTCTGCTGGTTCGTTGCAGCTCTCTGTCCATCTTGCGGAATCTGGGGGATTGAGTTAATAAAGCGCAGTTTAGAGCCCGCACCACAAGAGGACACTCCTCCCACAGTAATTGTTCAAATTACACAGCTCCTCTTCAACTAAGTCTTGCCCTGGTGTTTTCTACTGACAAGGCTGAAGAAATCCTGCTAAGAGCAGCACCCAGAGACTTGCAGGAGACAGTTTGAACAGTTTCCCTCTATCCTTATCTGATACGGAATCACACAGGTAGCACACTGTATTCCTGTTTCCTAAAGCTAAATTTCACAGTGCAGAAATAACCTATAATTTTCATCATTTTATGAACTTGCAGGACTCCCAGATTTCCTGATGGATGTATGGCTCCTTCTACTTACCACATACACCTTATTATGGCAGACTTACTCTTTCTTGTTCTTTCTCACAGGTCCCTTCAATAGCCCTCAAATAACAGCCAGAAATCACAGATCTGGGATCACCGTGAAGGAGAGGAAATACCAGATACCCAGCACCAGAGGTACAATGAGAAATCAGTGCAAGCTTGCATTACTTAAAGCTATTCTTGCCAAAAGATTTTAAATAATAACTATGAAACCTCTAGACACACAACCAATGTTGAATAACTCATTTCCAACTTCCACTGATAAGCACTGTGAGTAATAAGATGCTTTCTCCTTTAAAATATGTTCTGAGGCCTTTCTTCCAGCAGGTTATCTCAGACAACTGGTGGAAAACACGAAGGATTGAAAAAACCCCACTGACTTAAGGTTACATAGTGAAGTAGAAAAATAGTAGAAGACAAGAAACATAAATCTTGGTCTGGACACCAGATTTACTGGCACAAAAAGAACTGAGTCTCTCTCTCTCTCCCCTCCCAATCTGACATCAAAATAACAGCCATTACTGTACACAGGATTTCCAAAGGGAAAATCCATGGTGTATGACATTGCTATTAAATTCAAATGCTGCACCGTTTTTATTACAACACACACTTATGAGATCCCAAACGTTTGTTCTTAGGAGAAAAAAAATCTGTGTTATAAAATGTTGATGTTAATTTCCCACCTTATTTAATTATATTTGATTTCTCCTGCTCCAGCTTATGTGTTTCTTCAGTAAAAGTACAAAATGAGATACATGTTACTGATCTACTTCTTCCATTAGAGCTTGGTTTTTAAAATTTATACAGCATAAAAAATAAAAATTAAATAATACATGAATTATCAGGTCTTATGATCAAATAGTAAACTTAAGAAGGAGAGAGGAAGGAATGGCAATTCTGAGACCTTAAAATACATAAAATTTTCCCGTAAAACACTCTGTAATTGAAGTAAGAGCTGACTCTCTGATACCTTAACAGCCTAATTTTTGGGGGAAAAGATGCACACAGTTTTACACACATTACTTAGCTTAGGGAAGGCTCTGTTACAAGCAGCAGAAAACAGTTTGGTTCTTACTATTTATTACTGCCTATGGACTTGGAATTTCCCATGGAAAAAAACTGGCTATTGTGTATCATACCAATGTCATATATCCAGAGAGGAGTTTTTGCTTGTGTAAAAGCAGAATCCACCATCCCACCAAAAATATACAGTCTGCCCTGCAAAAGGAAAAATATTTGTTGCTTACAGGAAGGCACATAGCATGAAAATAATTTTTAAAACAATTCTTAAATGCAAAGGTTGCTATCAGCAAAATATAGTTAACAACATGATGATCTTTTAAAAATTAATCCCAAAAAGCCACCAACTTTTAATTATTCTCTCTTTATTCTCTGCCAGTGGGAAGCCCTGATGAACATTCTGCTGTTTAACGGGGACGGCATTTCAGAACCACTCGTTCCTCGTCAGCCTGGGGCAGCCTCAGGGCTGGGAATCTGGAGCTCTCTTGAGGCATTGCTCAGGTAATATTGGATTATGCATGTTTACAGAAATATTTCACTGTGTTGTAGCTCCTGATATCCTAAATTCTGTCTTCCCCTCGCAGGCAGGGCTGTAATTCTTCCTTCACTCCCCCGTCCCTCTTCTCGGGAGTTCTTTAGTGAGTGAATGTTTTTATGCCGTAGCTGATCATGCAAATGAATTCAGAGCAACTGTTACAACTGCACAGATAAGTCAGAGAATGTGCTGCCAGGGTCTTTATCTGGTATTACTGCTACTTACTGAGCACTGGCTGAGGAAAGCAGGGGGCTGCTGCAGAGATGAATTACTGTTCAGAAAGATTCCCAAACATTGGTACAGCTACATCCAGAACTGCACCAACACAAAAATACCTTCTGGGCATAGTAGTTCAGTATATAATAATCTATGGCATTTTATTGCACTGTATAGTAGGAAATAAAATATCAGAATATGGACAATATAAATCTTGGTCTACTACCTGGTAAGCCACCATTGAATGCTCTTCCAGTTCTTCTGGACCATCTCTTGAGCAATCCAACATTTCCCATTCATTTTTCACTATAAATCAAAGCTGAAGTTAAGACAATGGTGCATTCAACACATAAACAGTCAGGAAAAGGTGAAAAGGTGGGCTTTGACTGTGGCTGTGCTGCTCAAAATTAAGTGTTTTGTCATCTTTCCTCTCTGTTAGTTCAGAAGATGCTCTCCCAAAAATTAAATATATGCATTTTTCTATTTAGCAAATTTAAATACGAGAGTAATAGTTACATTTAAATGTAATACTTGTTACTGCTTGTATTTTGATTGTTACCTACATCAAAACTCGACAATTCTATGAGCATGAATCGCAGCACAATTCTGGTTTATTCCAGTAACAACAACTGAACAGGGAAAACCATATATCAAGTCAAAAAATACAAAGGCTTATATTTGATAATGCATTGATAATACAAACCTACAAGGTATTGTATTCACGTGTTCCCTGTGTGCACCTTTACGTGCATGAACTATTTCTGTATTAGAGAGTCAGGAAAGTTCTTTGATATCCCTTGCTAGAACCAGGATATTTTAAATGACTCAGTATTTATGGTCGAGAAAAGATAAAAACCTAAAAGGAACTGAACTCAACTCAAAACTTTGCGGGACACCTGCAAGAGGAACAAACACCCCCATCTTCCCAATGAAAAAAAAAAGCAGTTTATCTATCCCTGTGACAGAAAGACTTTAAATGAGGATAATGTTAAGTACAGCGTATCCTCAATGTCACGATGACTGGATGCAGAATCGTGCCATACAAGAGAAGGGGCCAACTCACCCGTGTGGTATCTCCAGAAGTCCCCCAGCGTGGTGCTGCTGCGGCCTCCGTAGAGATAAACAAACCCTCTGCAAGCAGCACAGGCGTGTTTGTAGCGGTCGCAGGGACGCGGCTGCTGCGCGTGGCCACGGCGGGCAGCTCTCCCCTGCATGCTGATAGCCAGGAGCTCATCCAAGGATCAGCTTGCAAAGGGCAGCCATGTCAGAGGAGGGTCCCAAAATATCAGCGACAGGGCCTAAGCCCTGTTTGGTCTGCCAAAAGACATAAAATAAGTTTAAGGTTAAAAAAAAAAAAATACGGAAAAAGAAAAGTCTCCACCTTGTGATAAAATGTTACTGCGTTTTCTTTTCAATCCCATCAAAAGCAACATGACAACTTTGTCCATCTGTGATAATACACTAACTTGAGTAAAGCACCTGAAATTCTGACTCAAATTCTTGTATCAGTGAGGTTGGGACAGGAACGTTGCTGGAGATGGAAGTTTTCCAAGGAATATCAGTGAACTGAAATGAAGCTCCAACACCCTACATTTGCAATACCAAGGCTTGGTCTTTTTTCACTACTGAATGAGTACTTTAGACAAACCTGTACTTAAAAAAAACTTTTGAAAGAGTGATATTACAGATGGAAGTAATGCATTAGCAGTTGTCCAGAATTTGGTTTTTTTATCTGTAAACCTGCTGAAATGAGGATGCATCTGGAAAAAAAAGACACTAGCCCTTCCCATGCCACAAGATGTCACTGTGTTCTGTGAAGACACAAGTACCAGAAAAACATTCTTCTATTAATCCTCTTCAAAAGAGTGGCTTATTTTAACATAGATTATTTTACAAAGCACACCCAAAAAGCCCCCAAGATTAGGCCAAATTTTGGAATTTGTGTTGGTAATGTGTCTGAGGTGACATGTGACTAAATGAGGTGACAAAGTCTCTCAATTCCAAGACCTTTTCAGTGAAAGCCAGATTCCAGCTGCATTGAGAAGCCAGGATGAAAATCAATAGGGAAGAGTCTGTCAGTATGGCCACTTAGTTACCTCTTCAGCACTGCAAAGTAATTCCTGTTTTCCACAGGTACACTGTTCTACACCCTTAACTCCTCTTGTTTTAGCAGGTGTGTATTTAACTTCCCAGTGGATAAAGTCAGAGACAGTCACAGCTCAACAGAATGATCCTGCAGCAGATCCATTGATGCCACCTCCTCCCTCAGGGCTGCAGCAGATGAGCACTGGCAGAGCCATCACTGCTCCAGGTTGCTGCTGCTGCCCCAGGTGCAGAGGCAAGGTGTGTGTCCAAAACTCAGCCACTCCAGCTCACAGCCACACTGTGGCTGTGGCCATTCCCACATGGCTGCTGCTGAAGGAAAGACCTGCCAGCAAAGTGCCAACATCAAATCTTCTGGAAAGAAGGAAGGCCTTTATACCACACTCTACCTGTTCAAATGGTCATTTATCTGATGGTATTGTGTAAGTCCAGGGCAAGTTGCACATAATTTGAGGAAGAACAAAGATTACAGTAAAACAAGCTAGATACAAAAGCTAGTTATAGTTCATATTAATATTAAATAATTGTATCTAACTTAATTTATCATCCAAATTATCTCTCAAATTTACCCTTTTTAAGAGTAGAATATATTCAGTGACCAAAAGATGCTAGAGATTCTCTTGCAGCATATTCAGGCAAGATTAACTACTTCAATTTTGTTGGGGTTTTTTAATGCAAACCAGTATTGTAAGCTGTTACTGTAGAAACTGAAGTATATTCTTTGTATGTTTTCTCTGAAGGATAAAAAGATGGGTGGCATTTACCAAGGTGTGCATTTCTCATGTCCAGGGGAATTAGCAGATATAAAGTAGTGACACATTATAGGTGTGTAAGTCCATAATGCTTTCTGGCATCCCATTGAAAAGGGAAAAGCAGCTGAAGGCATGAAACAGGGATTATCTCCCTAACTCTGCCAAGCTTCTGTGCAACCACAGCCAAATCATTCACTTCCACAGCTAAATGGGGACAGTCACTTCCTTAGCACAACACTTCAGATTTGCTGATGCAGTGCTGTGTAACAGTGCCAAGGTATTACTGCTATTGATATAATTTAGTCTGAAGAGGGTGATAGGTTCGTTACTAATACTTTACAGAGGTAAAACAGGCTTCTCCCCTTGCGGTTTGGGTTTTTTTCTCAGTTATAAAGCTGGTTATCCTTCTTCCTACATATTTCTGATTGTTATTCTTCCTCCAAGCCTTGCCTCCTATTGTACAAATGTTCAGAGAAGATGACAGCCCTGATTTCATATTAACAGATTAGCAGCAAAGTCCTGTCCAGTTGTTTATCTACCCCAGCTGAACTCCTGCAAGGCAGGTGAGCAGGATGGGATAACAAAAGCCCAAGCTGGGATGGACTGAATGGGTGTCCCCTCCCAGTCACACCTTTCGAGCATCGGCTGACCCTTGTGAATCTCGGCCATTTACTCTCAGCTAAAGCATTCTTGGAAGCAGACCTACAATCCCTAACAATCACTTCACTGCTCCACTTCAGGTTTGGGGAAAAAACCCCACCATGTTAATCAGGAATCTTGCCTTTCATCGTTGGTATTTTTAACTGCAAACTTGATTCCCAGATTGCCTGTCTGTAGAACCCAACCCACCAGGGTTCATCTACTGTCAACCTTAGCAGTCCCACTTCCAGAGAAAAGCTGCTCCTCTTCTGAGAACAAGTCACGGAGCCATGTCCTGGGTCGTGCACCACTGACCTCAGTTTCAACTTGATACAATATCAGTTATCCAATAGGAAGCTCTGACTTCAGAAAAAAAAAAATCCAAAAAGACAACTCTAAACATTTTTATCCAACTTTTTTTTTTTTTTTTCCGAAACAGCTGTAGCACACACAAAAATGTCTGCTGCTCTCCAAAGTCTTCTGCCATTCCATTCTAAAAATAGCTCCTGTGCAATCAATCCCAATTGTTAAAGGGCTGGAGGAGCTGAGTCGAGGGCCTGGAGAGCTGCAATTAGTGCAGTAACTATAGCACTGAGTGTGTATCAATTAATGGCACCCCACTACTGTTTCATAATACAAATAATTCAGGAAATGTAGCAAGACAGGAATTACTTCAGGAAATGCAGTTTATATGTTCATTATATAATTATTTGTATTTCTGATAGATGTGGCTTCTCAGACAAATAATTTATTTATTTAAAGTATTGCTTAACTAGATCTTCATTAAAGCTTTTTTCTACCTCGGCCCCTTGATTCCTTTCCATCTGTTTTCAATATGCTCAGAAAAGTTTCATTTTTAAAATGATCAAGCCGTTTGGAATATAATGAGATATGAAACTACTCATATGGGGACGGGACCCAAGTAGGAAATCTTGTTCTGTTTTGGGGCTTTTTTGTTAATGACCCAGTTTTCTGAACTCAAGCCTTGAACCTTTCCAGGCAGAACACTGCATTTTCTCACTAGGCAACTTGATGTTTTACTGCTCTTCAAAAATAATAACAGATCTTCCCATTTGCACTTATCCTAGAAACCTTGGCTCTAGTGGTGGTTTTATTGTAAGTCTTGTTCTAATGGGACTGCCTGCATGAATGAGGGAACTCTGGAGACTTGCAAGGCCCTTACAAAGTTTTAGAAACAAACCCAACTTGTTTAGAACAGAGAAAAAGGCACTTTTTTCAGTATATCATGTTTACTTGCAGTGCTTCACTATGTGTGATAAATTTAGTATCCTCTGGTTTGCTATTTTATTTTTTCCTAAACTCCGGATAACCTGAACTGTTTCTGTGGTGGGCGGTTTTTTTGTTTGGTTCGGGTTTTTTTTCAAAATACAGGAAGTAATTTTCAGAGATGCTCAGCTTCAGAGTTTCAACCTGAAAGTGTGAATGGCTCTAGGACCACAGGGTGTCTGTGACAGTTCTGTATTGTTAGAATTCTGAGCTGAAATAAGGGCCTGGCTTTGCCACGTGTTGTAAAACATGCAGTTACCACATGACTGAGCTTACAAGTGCAGGAGTCAAGACAAAAGGAAGGAACAGAAAGAGGTATTGCTTCTTACAGGGAGAAGCTGAAGGACAGAAAGAGGGTTTGCAAAATGACAAATCAAAGCAGAAGTCACGGCTCCATCCTGATTTCAGAGATCACAAGAATGACAGGTACTTTGAAGTAAAACAATAACAACCCTGTTGTCTGTATAAAGCTTAGAGCAGACATACTAAATACTGACAAAAAAACTGAGAGGCTTTTATTTGAGTAACTCTTAGCTGAATTTTAACAAGTTTAGGGCAGTATTCATAAATATTATCACTGTGATATCTCAGTGCTTCAAAATGCTTTTAGACATGAACAAGTGTTTTAAAGGGAGTAACTCTCCTGAAACAGCCACATATAATTACAGTTTCTATACACTGAAAGGCTCTGTATGTAACTGCTCCTTCTGGAGGGAGCAGTGCCACAGCACCGAGGGCACTGGCACCTTCACTGCACAACAGACAAAAACATCATCGATCTCTCCCAGAGAAAAGCTCACTGCCCGTTTCTGGAGCTCTGCAGGCAAGATACTGCTTCTCTTTAATTCAGATCACATTAATATTAAAGCTCTAATTTTAGAAGTTCATCATAAATTTATGTTTGCATATCATTCCAAAATTAAATTTTGCAAATTGACATTATTAATATATTGTCTTTTGTTTTTTCTGGAAGCTTTCACCCAGAAATGAAAATCCTTTAGCCGTTAGCGTTTTGTAACACTATTTCATCTCTATTACAAAGTGGTCTCTTAAGTAGTAATAAATTAACTTATTATTATTATTATTATTAAATAAATATATGCAGTAGCATTTTCTGTATGCTAGGTATATTTCTTATTTTTAAGTAAATACAAAAATACAAACATGGTTTAGAATAATACAGTAAATATTTCATCTATTTCCCAAATATGGTAGAGGAGGAAGTATCAGGAAAAAAGAAATTCAGTATTTAAAATATTTCTGGGATTGTTACATTTTTATATACACTTCTAGCATATGAATCAGGAAATTACCTTTCCCACTGTATTTAAATATGTTTTATGATGCAGATGAAAATTAATACATTTTTACCACCTTAGTTTCCTTAGTAAATTAAAATTACAGTTGCTGGGGATTTTTTGTTTGATTTTTGTTTGTTAGTTGTTTGATAGGGTTTTTTTTAAGAATGGGGCTTTTTTATAAACTAAAAATTAGTATAGTTTTGATTAGTAGATCTCTCCAGGTAATCTGTTAATTACAATTTACATTTGCAATTAATCATTTGATTGCATCTCAATTTTGAATGAAGTTTCTGAGAAAGAGCTTCTCTAAATACACATTCATGGGAGGCACAAGTATAGCACGTTATGGATATATAAATCCAGGGCACCAGCCTGATCAAAAGTGTATGCTCATAATCAATGTGTGTATGGATTTTATTTATTTATGGTCCTTAATAAGATATTTACTTCAGGGACCTAATCTGCTTTTCAAATCTTATTTAGGGTCCTGTTGGTGACTCCACCCATAGGCACAACTCAGTCTCTGTTGTGGTCTTACCACATAAAATGGAATGGACACCCTGGCTGGGAAGTGTCGCTGCAGCAGGAGGCTGTTCAGAAATTACTGGAGACAAACAGGTGATTTTTCATCTTCTAGATATGACAGAGGGAGGAAATAGAGTTCCTGGTCCTCAGACTTTATGATAAAAGAAATGAGAAATTCCCATCATATTCGCAGGGCAGTCTTAAGATGTATTTGGCCTTTTACCCTTTCCTTGGAAGTAATTTGTACTGTCACCACTGGAGCAGGTCATTTCCATACACGGGTCATCACCCCTTTCCCCAGAAATAGCAGTTTTCAGTGTTCCTAGAAGGCATCATTTGGGGATTTCACAAAAAACTAACTAGCTGGATTCTTTCAAGATACAGTAGGCAGCTGCCCTGGAGATTGAATGTAATAAATCTGTCCTTAGGAGTGACTGAATGCATCTTCTTGACAGCTTATGACCTGCAGCTGAAGTAACTTCAAAATACTTTATTTCCCAAGGGAGACTCTACTCGCACTAATACACAAAATTTTCTAGGTTAGGAAGAAAGACTCTGGTTGACAAAGGAGTCAGTGGCTGCTCAGCCTGTCTGCTCTCCTCAGGCACGAATTAGGGTACTAGAGTATACACCTGACAGCTGAGAGTATATCAGTGAAAAGCTATTATCTTCCATTAAAAACAAAAAGTCTGCACTGAATTTTACTTGTTTGTTCTTTATATTCCCTGACTGAGGAAAAGAAGCATCTAACAAAACACTCAGTCACACTTAAAACTTAATGCTACACTTCATGGAAGACAGACATTTTGTTTTTCTTGTCCCCATGACATTTTGCCCTTAGACAAACATACAGCAGTGAGATAGAGAAGATATACAAGGTTATGAGAATAGCAGAAGCTGTAGCTTGAAGAAATATGAAGGAGGAAAGAGAGGGCATTTGGCAGTGAGAATAATACAAAGTTCCAGCTGGCAAATATTAAAATATCTAGATACCCTGTTAGAATCAGTATGAATTTAGGCTATACTGTATGGGAGAAGTCATGAGAGACTTGTGTGAGAAAGACTCAGATGGCACAACTGGAATGACTGTCAGTCATGACTGGAGGAAAAGCTGAGTACAAAGAGATCTTTTATAGGGAAGATGAATTTACACCATCAGGTAAAAGATGGTTGCATAAAAACATGATATAATTGCATAGCTGGAATAGATTGCATAGAGAGGAATAGCTGGATTTTAGTCTGGCAAGGAAAACAAAGGTGTCAGCTGACAAACAGCAATAATAACTGATGGTCCACAATAACCTTGATGCCAACAGTTACTGGGCTGCACCATCAAATGGAAAAAAAACCAAACCCACATCATTTCAATATATAAAGGAGACAGAAACCATATGAGTAACTTTACACATACACGTTGTCGCTCCAAATTCAAATGGAATTACTCATGTGAATAAAACCAGTGATATGCATGAGCCTGCACAATGTAGCCTAGATACCAGAGCAAAAGAAGGACCAACTCTTTTGTCAGAAGCCTGAAAAAATGTTTTGCAAGCTGTTTTCATATTCAGACTCCAAATGACAGGGTCCATTTTGGACTGGAGTCCGGCCTTCTGAAAAATTCTCACTCCCAGCTGACATGGTCCAGTATTCATCACAAGCCAGATGCACTTTGGCTTCGGTTTTGGATGGTTGCATTTCTTTGTCTGTCTTTTGCTCGGTAGAAGGCATTTGGTGCTTTATGCTCTTTGACTGTGTAAAAGGGAATGAGTAAGAGGAGGGTGGTGAATCTCCTAAATTGGAAGCAGGCAGTAAGAGCTCTGGCAATCCCTACCACAGACCTCCTGCGCAGCATCGCGGAAGTGGCAGGTCCCTGTCCCCAGCGGTCTCCTGGCTGCTGAGTCCTGACGGCGCTTCCGTCCTTTCATGCGCTTTGTTTCCTTTCGTACCTTTGGGTGAAAGCGACTCTGTGCCCAGCTGCAGGCAGCTGTACCCCAGCCACGCTGTCCGGCAGCAGCGCGGGGTGCCCGGCCAGGCTGTGCCGGCGTTCCCTGGGATGCTGGGCGAGCATGAGCGCTGCTCGGTGCCCTCACGCCTTCCCTCTGCGCCCCTTCTCCGCCCGGAGCTCCGGCCGCTGCTGCTCGGCGGGCCCCGGGCCGGCTCTGGCTGCTGCAGGTGCCCCCGCCCGCGGGCAGGCCTCACCGCCCGCTCCTCTGCCCCCCGCCACGGCTGGGCTCGTCCTCACAGGGACAGGGGGGAGGAAAAGGAAAGAAGGAAAAATAGTCTCGTGAGCCGGCATGGGGCCAGGGGTGCACCCAGCCCGCTGCCGCCCCTCGGGTCCGCCCGCCCGGGCAGCCCCCGCCCCAGGCACTCAGCGCACCGGGGCAGGAGGGAGATCCCCGCCCGTCCCGCATGGCCGGCGGCCCCCGGCAGCGCCTCCCCTCCTCCCTGGGCAGCAGCCGGGCGCCCCCGCCCTCCCCCGGCCTTACCCTCCCTCCCTGCCGCGGGCGGAGGCGCGGCCGCTGCCCGGAGCCTGCCCGGAGCCTGCGCGGCGCCGCCGGGGCCGCTCGGGGCCGCTCGCCCCGCGGGTGGGGACGCGCTGGGGCCGAGCGGGCCGGGGGTCCGGATCCCTGTCCGTGTCCCTACGGCCGGGGGTCCGGGTCCCTGTCCCTGTCCTGCGGCCGGGGAGGCTGAGCCGAGGATGCGCGGGGTGCTGCGGGCTGTGTTCCTTGCGGGGAAGAACGTCTCGTAGTCGCTCACTGCCCTGTTAGTCGTGGGGAAAGTGCAAAATCTCGTTCCTGGCCTGAACGCAGCCAGAAACAAGCATATCTGTAACTTTTGGGTTTTTTTCGGTGGTAGCGGCGATGGGGAGGGGGAGGACAGAGAGCGATGCTTGTTGTGTGCTCCGTTCCAAGCCCTTTTAAGTCAGCGTTTTGCCCAAAGACCCCTTTGCACGCTTTTCACTGAGCCGCAGTCCCAGCGCTTGCTTGGACTTGTGTCCTTGGCTTTCTGTTCAGCTGCCACCGGCTCGCTTTTCCCCGTTTCTCGTTTACAGCTACATACGGCTTCAGAAAACAGGAATGAAACTCCCCCACCCACACGTGCCTTTATTTTCCATGCTGACATATTTCCCTGCTTTGGGGCGGAGGCTACTGCTTTCCCCTTAGTATTGTTCCTGTAAAAGAGAAAGCATAATTACTTTTTAGGTAGCTGCAAGTGAAGGCCACAGATATAGCCAGTCCATAGCAATGCAAAGCATGTGGTCTGAACTATGTAAATAATACATTTTTACATTTGAACACATTTGATTTTAATATATTATGTATAATATATCTGAGTGTAGTAGCGATGTGTGCTTCTGAATTTTTTCATTCTAGAACTCAGATGTTATTGAGAAGCCAGTCCAGAGCTACAGTGCAGCACTTTCTCCAGCCTTGTGTTCTCCTAGGAATTAAAAAAAACACCAACAACCCAACAACAAAACCCAAACCCCAAAACAAACCCACACATATTTCATAAAAAGAACTCTGAGATCATTAGCTAACATTTGGAAGTCCCTCAAATTAACATGCGTGAAGGACTGTGGCCAAACTCCCACTGGCTCCCATAAAAGCAGTAATCAGTCCTTCAAGTAAGATTCTCCACAAAATAACACCCAGAAGCCCCTGCAGAAAGGATTGCCAATCTCACCATCTGACTAGATTAAAAACAGCAGTAACAATGTGATAATTGACAGAAGAAACTTCCCTGACAAGGAATGAATCAGTGTTTATTTTTAGCCTTTCCCCCAAAAGGCTTTATTTAAATGAAAGATTAGCTAATTATTTCCGTCGTTGTATTGTCCACACTAGAAACAGGAGGTGGCAGATCTGCACTTGTCTTTGCCTCTTCCTTTGAGGTCTGCACCCTGAAAGGGTGAGATTTTGCCAGTTGTCTTTTCATTTCTAGTCTGATCAAATAAGAAAAGTGTGAAGGTTTCACTAAATTTAGACACCCCCAATCAATATTTTTTATTTCCTGAGTAGAAAGCTTCAGAAAAGGTGTCAGAAAACGTAAATTGTGGTTGTGTCCATATCCCACCTTTGCTCCAAAGCTTCCCTTGCCAGCAAGGCAGTGTTAATCCTGTCATTGCAACTGCCCACTGCAGCCTTTTGCACTGACAGAACACTTGCATTCCAAGAAGATAATTTCCTTTCCCTCTGCACAGGAGCCAGCAGTTAAATTTTATCTAGGAGAAAGCTGCTTACCTAAGAAAAGACTAGCAAAATATTTGTCCTGTTTTATTTTTTCTGATTTTTTTTTTTTTAAATTTTGAATGAATTGTGGATTGCAGCACGGGTTTCATAAGCAGAAAATGAATCAAACTGCTTTGAAAATGTCTGAGGGTAGTTTTTTTTTTGTTGTTCTTGACTTACCTGCTGTGGATCTAAGACACA
Organism: Monarcha castaneiventris obscurior; assembly: GCA_026261815.1. Taxonomy (NCBI): domain Eukaryota; kingdom Metazoa; phylum Chordata; class Aves; order Passeriformes; family Monarchidae; genus Monarcha; species Monarcha castaneiventris. The sequence goes on from JAMPIT010000467.1 coordinate 10,416,735, forward strand.
GAAATGACTCATTGTTTCATTCCACCACGTATCTCTAATATGAGGATTGCTACAAAGCACATAAAGAGCTGGTTTACCAGTCTCTCACTTTCCTTATCTTGAAGCAATTGTACCACACTAAATTCATAGGTCAACTCACATCAATTTTAGTCCTGAAGAATGAGTCTTATTTTCAGCATTTGAGTCTTTATTTTTCTATGCAAAAATTTTGTGTATATTTTCTTTTCCACACTTGTTAATATTTCATATAATTTTGAATATGACTATTTAGGGTAGACCAATTCTAGCTAAAATTTATTATACTAATTTAGTGTATAGTTTGCCATTCTTGAACAGAATGAAATGTGAAGTAGAAGATGTAAATTATCATAGAAATAATGGGAAATTCTCAGTTTTATGTGCACCCCACTGATTTCTTTCAGAAGTTAGAGGGAGAAACTCTACTGTTGTTTTGCTCTTAGGAGCAACTTGAACCTTCAGCACTGCATTTCACATGTTGCTTCAAGATATGTATCAAAATGGAATTTTACCTCAAAGGAAAAGTATTGTTTTTCCTGTTTCTGCATCTCCTAAAGAGACCTGGCAGAAACGGCTGCTCATTGGGATGAGCTCTACCTTGCAAGTATTAATGGCAATGGTGCCTCCACAACCCCAGATAACTTAATTCCTGTTTAGAAGATGCCTGCAATGCTAATGGGAACATTGTATGAAATTATTTAATCTATGGGCAATCAGGCCAAACAAATCTATGAATCATTCATAAACATCCGCATTGCAAGAGATACAGTTAACTACAGAGGAAAACATTACAGATGCAGGGAGGCTGAAACAGAGTAAGGTAGATCAGTACAATTTGCATGAAATAAATGGGGTTTTAACCAGAATTTATTGGCTACAAGCCAAGTCAAAAAAATAAGTGTTTAGGGCAGAATTTGAGCTCCTAAATCTGAAACAGAGATGGTGGAAAAACCCCAGTGAGCTCTGTCTGACCTTGCATCATGCCTAGATTCCCAAACCATGTTTCCTGTTTATACATAAGCTATATTCTGCTATATAGAGCCTCTCTGTGTGCCTAGATCTGCACCAGTTCAACAGGGCTCAGCAGCTTGGCACTCTTTCATATCTCCACTCAGTCAGGAACTACAAACTTCGTGTTGCTTCATTCAGTTCCCCAGAGAGGCTCAGTTCAAGAGGTAATCCTCAAACCCCTCTAATGGATGCCAGTCAGGCCAAGTCTTCACAGCTGCAGCTGTACCTGTTCCCTCTAAAACACATTTCTGTGATCTACCAGAGCAGGTAATGCATCTATCCAGGAAGTGGAAGGTCTGAGTTCAGGGCCTGTTCTTTGCAGATCAGAGATACCAGTAGTCATATTGATGTCTGGGTGAGCATTCTCATGAAACCGGCCTCAAAGCTTGATCACTCACAGTCTCAATGCCATTGCCTGCACAGAGCACTCCAGAGCAGCTGGTGAAGCTCTGTACAAGGATGCTCAAATGAGCACTGATATGTTCCTCTCAGATCTGACTGATGCCGTGCCAGCAGAGGGGGCTGAAAAGTAGCTGAGATGCAGCGTTAGGATGGTGGTAGTACCCCTGGGTATAGCTATGCCAGGGGCCTCCCCCTCCAGCATGTTCCTGTTCTTAGGGAAGCAAAAATCTACATTCATTATCTGAACTATTTCAATTCAGAAAGTTAATTTTTTTTTTAAAAAGAGATAAGTAATCAATTTTTAACAGAAATGTTCCTCTCAGCCTAGTAATAGCTACTCAGGAACTTGAATTTGCAGCTAGCAGGTTGGTAGGTATAAGCAGCACCGGCTGCTGGTCAACTCTCTGGGAATGCCTTCAGCGAATACAGGTTTGGGAATTACCACTGGATGGCAATCTTGTGCCACAGAGGCTGTAACCACATGTGATTTTATTTGGCTGCAAACACAGACGTTTTTTAAAGACCGACAACCAAGTCCACTTCTTCCGAATACCATCATAAATTTAGAGTGACTTCATGTAAGGCATTTTGTTTAATTTAGAGTTGCACCAGCATAGCTGGGACAAGAATATGAACCAGATGTTGAGAAGTGATATTTTAACTCTTAATTCAATCGATAAAGTTTTGAACAATTTATGAGACTTAAATAGAAGGAGCAAGAATAGGCGCTCTGGCCATGAAAGACAAAGAGCACCCAGCTTCAGTTCTTCTGTGTTGCTACAATCTACACTAAATTCTGATCACTGACCTTTAATGCCTTGTTACATGCCAGTGGTTTTACCCTTAAGGCTGCTGTATTATACACAGTATTCTTTAAAGGTATGAGAAAGTTCTGCTATGGCTGGCTTAAAACAAGAAGTTACCTTAGTTCTGAAAGTCAGCATTTGACATCTTTGGTCTAAGGTTTCCAGTATATATATATTTAAAATGTTTGGAGAGTGTTTCAATCATTTCTAATCCCAAATATTATGCTTTTATTTTGAAATATTTGAAAAATGGCTCTTGCCCCCGCCCCCCCCCCCCCCCGCCCCATAGAATAATCATTCCATGAAAGGTGAAAGTCAACATTTTTTCAGAAAATATTTAGGTTTTCTGAAAAGGAATCCATTTTGGACTAAATCTGCGTTGTTAAAAAGTGGTGATTTTTTCAGCTCTCTAGTGGAATAGAATCCTATACAAAATAACTCTTTAGTAAAGATAACTCGTTTGGTTTGATGTTGTCTACACTTGTTGTGTATCAATGGGGTGTATGGGAGAACACCAGGAAATTTCTGCAAGTATGTTGGAACATGAGGGAAATATTTTCCTTAAATTTGTGCTTCTGCTCCTTTTCTGTTGGTACAGATGGTGACACCTCTCTCCCATTAAGAGCTTCAGTTCCTGAACCCCAAACTGCACAGTACTCTTAACATTAGGAATATCTGGCAAGTTCCAGAACTCCTTCATCTCTACCTTCACTTCCACCAAAACTATCAAGAGAGCTGGTAACCGATTTAAGCTGAGGTGATTTCTGTTTCGGGGCTGGTAGCGCATCTCTGTTTTCAGCCAGGGAAGGAAGTGCTCAGAGTGTTTTATCACAGTCAGCTCTTGTGATTTACTTGGCATAACTGGAAGAAGGAAACTGTGTAAATATGGGCTAAAGCTTATTCTTGGGAAATACACAGTTCCATGGGTTTGGGATCTTGAATGTATATTTTTGGTTATCACTTGCTGTCCCTTCAGTTCTCTATTTGTAGTATGAGAATAATAACCCACAAATTCTGTGATGCTTGACAGAAGAGTTCCTTACATGTGCTAAACATACTCAGAGGCAAACCTAACAGGCTCAGGGTAAGAATGTTTCAACACACCTTTCCTTCCCTCCCTTGTTTTTAATTCTAAAGTAAGAATTGACTGCAATGGCTGAATAACACAGCAACCTGAATCTATTCAGAGAATAGGATGGAAACTGTTGTCTTCTCACATTTCTGCCCTTCCATCTTTACCCTTGATGGTGGGACTTAGAACATTCACAGTTGACAGGGTAGTCTTTCCCCTATAGGGTAGCAATTCCCCTATAAAGAACCTGTGCCTCACCCACCTTGGTTATGTACCCTTGCCACTCGCTGAATAACTGGTAGTTAACTTAATTTTAAAAATCTATTTTATGGCAATTCCCCAGGGCTATGTTCTTGTTTGTGGTTTCTATGTACTGGCCACTGTAGATATTGGTAGTTGAGAGAGATGCTCTCAAGGAAAGGTTACAAGCTCTAGGTAGCACAAGTGGAGAACTGACATCCAGGGAAACCAAATGATTTGCCCAAGGTCACATGCAAGTTTTGTGGCAGTGTTAATCTACTGATCTGATTTCCTAAGGGATGTAGGCACCAATGCGTGTTCTGGTGCATATATCAGCCACAGGAATGCTAAACTAGAGAAGTTAGTTTAGGAAAACACAGGGAAAAGAAAAGGAGAAAAATAGGCATGCTTGGCGCTACTTGAAGACTTGCAAGAAATTTCTACTTTCCCATTCTTCGAATACTTTGGAAATACATAAGCTCTTGAGATCTGCATTTTAAAATGTTGTTTCAAGCTGGAATAGCATCTGTTAAATGTAGTTCAGAAACATCTGTTTTTCCATTCCTGGAACCCTGAGCTGAGGCAGTCGTTTTCCTGTCAGCTCTGCTGTGGAGCAAAATTGGTTCAATAGGTCATTCTGTTCTCTCAATTTCTTAGTTCTCAGTTTCCTATTAAAAAGATGGTCAACAACATGAGTAAGCAGGAGGGGAAAGGAGATTCTGTGTAATGTGTGTATTGGCCTGTGAAAAAAAATCCATTTAGCTTCAGACTGAGTTAGATAACTGGTGAGAGCAGAGCTATTAAGCACTGGAAAGAACACCAGGAATTATGTGGAACTGTAAGATTTATTAGCCCACAAATAGTTTATCTTTCATCAGTAGAAATAACAATCTGATACAAATCCCACTGAAAAGAAAATGACATTTTGCACTGATGGCCACTGGGCTCTGGATTTGACCCTCTCTGGTATTGCTGATAGATGGCCTGGTGGAAACTGGTCACCAGTACACAATATACTGGTTGCAAGACTGTTGTTAACTCTGATCTGAACAGCTCCAGACTGAATGCAGCAATGGAAAGGCCAGCAATGGTTGTATATAACCATCTTTTCAACCATCACTCACTCCAGTGGAGTCAATCTGAGAACAGCTGGGAGGGAGGATAAGAAGAAGACTTCAAAGGCCTCCTGTAGAGAAGACCAAAAGCATATTGTGTAGGTTTTAGTTCTTACATTCCCAGCTCTCCATGCTTTGACAATGCCTTGGAAAAACAAATACATTCTTTAGAACTGCATATTTTTTCCCTTCATCTTTTAAGAACCTTCATCTTTTAAGAATCAAGACTCATAAAGGCGTTTAGCTGCTTATGCTCCTCCTGAAATCATCAGGCATTAAAAGCATGAATAACATTGAGATCATGCACCATGATCTGATATTTAATTGACAATGAAAATATGTATCATTCAGTCAGTGGCATTAAAATTAGGTAACAAGTAAACTGAGTTGGCAGAACCCTCTATATGTACCCTTATTGAAAAATGACAGCACCTCTGTTTTGATAACAACTGGAAAAGCACATGTTGTGATCTTCTGTCATGAATATTTTGGTGACATAAAAAAGCCAGTGGGTCATTGGAGTCCTGTTTCTTATATGGATATAATTTGCCATCACTCACATGGCTTAAAAAGCAAAACTAGTCCAGAGGAAGGGTTTATTCAATTTTTTTCCTTAGATGTGACCTTTCCCTTCCACTTCATAAATTTAAAATACCGAGGAAATAAGTCCTAATCTGAGGAAGAGTTTCCAAAACAGAACTGGAGATGCAGCACTTTCTGTGGCAGAGTCTTGCAATGTGCTGATGGTATAAATTAACTGATGGGTCAGGAAACTTGCGAAAGGCAGATAGGGTGCAGGAAGGGAAAAGGGAGTTGTACAGCTCGTGGGCAGTTGCAAGCAGCTTCCTGACATTATTTACTTGGTGAAACATTTTGTTTCCTCCAGAGCAGTGTTTGACTTTGCTTTCATCATTGCCAGTGTAAGTCAAATGCTGTTATTTGTGTCACGTCTGGCTTACATTGCTCAGCATTCACAGTCTGATACTGACGTGACCATTCCCTGGCTAGGCTGGAGTTACCTATGTGGTGATATGGGCCTTCCATACCCCAGCTAGACTACAGCTACATGTATGCTTTCATTAGATAAGATCTAGTCTGACTTCCAAGAGAGACTGTGCCATTTTACTTCATGGCTGGCCAAAAAAATTCAGTAATAATGTGTATATGGAAAATGCTGTTGTCAATGTATAGTTTGGAATAGAATGATGCAGTTTACTCTGTGATCCCTGGGTTTCTAGTCTATTTTCCTAAATGCCATCTTCATCTGCTTTCCTCAGTCTCATCTTCTTTTTGTATTTGCCATATATCGCTGTGCAAGGAGAGGCTCAGAGTGAGTATTAGGAATTTCTTCCCTGAATGAGTCGCTAGGTTGGAACAGCCTGCTCAGGGAAGTGGTGGAGTCACCACCCCTGGAAGTGTTCAAAAAACAAGTAGACGTGGCACTTTTTTATGTGGCTTAGTGGGCATGGTCTTACTTGTTCGAAGGTTGGACTTCATGATCTTGAAAGCCTTTTCCTATCTTGATGACTCTTGATTTTCTGATTTGTCTAAACACAGTTACATTTGTTGTCTGTTTGGAACACCAATATCTGGAGCTGCTGTGACTTACAGATCACACTCAGTGGTGTGATTCAAAGGACCAGCAGCTGTTACAGAAAACTCCCGCACGATGTGAACACAAACGTCCTTCTGCACTGCTTGAGCTCCACCTTAGTCCCGCTTTTCCTCATGGATCGTCTCCTACCTGGAGCTTTACGTAGGAACGAGGGACATCTAGTGGCTCAATAGAACATCGCAAAGGAAGAAGTCCTGCCCGAAAGGCGCCAATGTTGTTGTGCAACGTAGACCGTTCAGTGAAAATTAAACTAAGGACTGTCTCAGTGGTTGAAGTGTAATTTGAATATATGTAATTACTTTAGGTAAGAGTCAAATAATCTGCTATGAATTTTATTTTTGTGTTTCTGTCTTCTTTGAAAAGGTGGGCTAACTAATTTCAGGAGGACAGAACATCCTCTTGCCTTAAAAGAAGCTGGGATATACGATATGTGGATAAGAAATGGAAGCAAATCACACAACACAGCCTTATACACTTTTTTGATTCCCCAAACGAACAAATTTATTTTATGCATGGCAATTCAGGATGTGATTAATTAGACTAAGTGATACCTGATAGCTTTCAATGACAAGGAATAACTGTCAAGAACAGTTAAATGGAACCTCTTCTTTCTCTGCAATGTGTTTCCTATTTTAATACTTAAATAATGAGTTTCTTTAACAAGTAACCCACTCTGAGTCATGTTTTCCTCTCTGCCTTTTGTTCTTATCCTAACCAGTAACTGCTTGTCATCCCAATAGCTTTTAGTACAAGAGATGAGGTGCACTTAAGAGAAGCAAAAATATCTGCATTGAATTATACACTGGTTTTGTATTGTGAGCCCATTTATGTTAGGTTTGCCATTTTGTCTTTTTCTAGTCTGTACTAAAAATCTGGATGGGTGAAGTCTATTATGATGCTCAGACCAGGACAGTACTTGACCCCTCAGCCTCCAACAACTAAAACTGACAGACCAATGTCAGGCAGTCAAGGGCTGTCATCTCTGAATGTGTCTCATTTCCATCCTAACCCCACAAAAAACCAAATTCCATTGATGCAGGCAGAGCTGGAGTATTTTGGCTGGGGCATATGAATAAAGAAGGCAGCCTACATATAAAGAGGGAGGCTGCAAATGAGAGCAAATCATTGCCAAATATTAAGACAGATAATCTGGAGAGAGCAACAGGAGGCATTCTGTCTCACCTGAAATGCTGATAAAACCTGGAAGCCACGGGAGTGAGAGTAGACTGAGAAAAGACGAATGACTTGTTATTTTGCAAAGATGTGTAACTTGGGAATTTTTTTTAAGAGTAAGGAGTGATAATAAAGAAAATCCTTTGCTAACCAAGTGGATTTTTTCTTCCCTTTCTCCTCTGAACAGGCTAAACTAGAAGCTTGTAGGCCTTGATAGTTAAGCTAAGGAAATGGTGAATAAGGAAGCAAAGGTCTCTCTCAGCCCAGCTTCATGTGGAGCCCCTCTGAAGACCCTATGCTAGGGTTCAGGGAGGGATTCTCAGCCTATGTGTGTGCCATTAAAATGATATAGGAAGAGTTATCTAAACACTGCTCAGATTGCATTAGGAGCTTGGAACACAGACTGGGTCCAGTGGTTCGGGTTGGTGTCGGTGGGGGTTGTTATTGGTTATTGTTTCATCAAGGTACACTGGAAGCAGGAACTTTATTAATATCCTACAGTTAATGAGTAGTGGAGAGAATATGACAGCCCCTGGATCATTAATGAAAATATTTCTTTATAGAAAGGTATTACCAGCCTTTATTTATGTGATTGAATTTGCAAGTTTTAAACTCCTGAGGTTTTAGGTGAACTAGGAGGCACACAGTTAGGTTGTTGAGATCCCATTTATCTCCAGATTTGTTTCAACAATAGTTCATTGTAGAGAGAAGTTGCCATGAAGAGACCTTGAAAGAATGTTTCTGTTTGGATGTCTAGTGAAGGCTACATTTAGGATGTGAACATGGATATACCATGTTGCTGGCAACATTCAAACTAGTATTAGGAAAATGTGAGCTGAAGTTGGTTTAGCTGGCAAATAATTATTTCTATTTCAGAAACTTCTGTGAAAGAATGGCAAAGCTAAAGTACACCTGACCATATGAACTATCCTGATGCAAGTGTGGTCAATGACCAGAATGCAGAAAAATAAGCAGACTTGCTTTTTAATGAATATTTATCAAATGAGAACTTCTTAAATCTCTACTTGCCTTTACTACTGTGAGATTCTGGTCATCACATTACCACTTTACTGATTAATAGGGCAGTACAAAATGAACCTAGAGTTACATGAGTTTTAGAGTGAATCATTTTCCTTGTGAAAAGATCTAGGAAAAATGAACACTCCTGTACTGACCCCAGATTAGGTGAAAAGAGCATGTTTTGGGGAAAGGTTGGAGTATGCCTTGGACAGATTGTGAGCAGAAAGGGTAAATGGGAGATCTGAGGCTCAGCACCTGACATCCTTCATGCGTAAGGTCTGTTACAATGCTGGAAACCAGCCTAGGACTCCTCTGCTCTAACTTCTGTTGGTGCTGGAGTGCCAACAGCAAAAAAAGCTGTGACTCCTTCACTCAGGCTTCCACTCCCACTGCCCTGGTGCTTTGCCCCTGGCTCTGTGCAGGGATGGGTACATATTTACTGACTAGTACAGGCACATACAAATTTCCATTGACTAATCTTCCTCTGGCAGGGTGAGTCATCATATAGTAAAGGTTGTTTCTGCTTGTTCTGTGTTCACATTGAATCCAGTCAGAGCTCCAAAAAGGCCAGGCCAGGAGCATCAACACCTATGACTATCTCTGCTCTCCCACAGTAATGGATGGAAGCTCTGAGAGATGTCTGTAGCTTCAAGCTTTCTGAAAGAAAAGATCTTCCTTGGAAACTACATTGAAAGGAGCTGGCGAAGTTCCTGGTAGGAACTTAGCCTTTTCTCCATCTGTCAAAACAAGGCATAATCCTTGCCTGCTTCACAACAGTCTTGGGAGGAATCATCAGTTAACATGTTTACATCACTAGAAGTGATTTCCTATTATAAATCACCTAGGCTTCGGTTCTTATGAACACAAACTGATCTCACCCTTTTTAAAAACCTTCTCCCTCTTTTCACACATCTATATTCTTCTTTGCATTCTGCTATTGCAAAATGCAATTGCTGCCAGCATTGCTTTTGTATACCTGAGAGCAGTTTTAACAATCACACTGTATTTTCCTGAACAATTAAATAATCAGCAAAAGAAAATAATTCTTCTTCAATTTCTGTTCTCCTTTGTATCAGTGTTGGAAAATGTTTTCTACTTCATATTGCTCACTACTAAAGTTTCTCAACACTGCTCCAACTCTTTGGTATTGCTATGAAGAAGAATATCTGGATATATTTATAAATCATGTTTTAGTTCCAGCAGTCTTTAAGAAAACTAACTGTGATTGAAACTGGAGTTATCTATAAACAATCCCCTGTAAAAATATTATGTGTTGCCTATGTTTGCATGCTGCAGGGCCTGTAGCTCTTTCTTCAAAAACACAACTTTCTCTGGAACAGAGCAGCAGCAGACCAAAAGATCAGCACTGTTTTAAATGTGAAGTGTACTATCCAACTGAAATTGCACAGGGAGCCAAGAGAGCAAAATGCTCTGGAAGCTCCTGCAATCAATTTCATGCCAGAACTGGCAAGATATTTTTAGCTATGACACACTCTTGAAGATTTATTTAGGGTTGTAAGAGGTACCCAAATCTGGGGGTGGTGACCACTTCAGTTATGGTCCTGCCTTGTCATCATCCAAGTTCTCCTCCCACACACAACCTTGCCTGACCTGTGAAACAGTCCTTTCTTTTCTCCCTCCCTGCCATGATTCTTTTTACGCCTGCTCATCACTGTATCTCCTACTATAAATGTAAAATCTTGGCTTTTCCTCATCCCCCCATGCTATAAATCCCTTCCACCTTTTTCCCAAGCTCGAAACTACTTCCCTATCCAGGTTTTTTACCAGATGCTGGATGTTACAGTAAGGAAACCTCGCAGCCTTATATATATATGTACAAAGGAACATGAGTTACACTTCATATGGACTTCCCAGTAAGGGTGGTCAAACCCTTAAACAGGATGCCCGGGAATGTCCACCCTTGGAGATATTCACACCTGGACCAGGCAAAGTGCTAAGCAAACTGACCTAACTTTGAAGCTCTGTTTTGAGTGGGTAAAGGATGAGGTAGTGTCCAGTGATTCCTTTTAATCAAAATTGTTTCATAATTCTAATTAAATCTTGAAGAAAAAGAAGAAGAGGGAGAACACACATGAATCTAAGAAAAGTATGGTTTTGTGGCAAGAAGCAAAAGGAATGCAACAAAACAAAACAGAGATGTGCACAGTTATCCTGCTTTTCATGCTCACACTGAGGTAACTCAGGATGCAATCAGAGAGATGTTAAAATCTCAAGAGAACCAAGAAGAGAATGAATACCAATGTGTCTGCAGTTAGCCAAGGCTTACTTCATCTTTTGACCTCAAAGCCTGGTTAGAAATGTGTGTGTTGTCTTCAGAATATCCTCCTCTGGAATATTCCAAGGCACCATCTGTTTTATTTCCTGCAGATTCACAGTAGGAGCATGATGCAGGCAGTACCCACCTCCTCAGAGCTTGGGGTGAGCAATGATCCAGGTGCTGCAGCCAGATGTTCACTGGAGAGTAACCCTCATGGGGCCACAGAGGAGTAGCAGCACACCAGAGGTGCCCCTGCCCCCTTCATGGCAAGGAGCAGTTGCAGCTCCCTTGTCTTATGAACACTTAAAAGTATGGTTTGCAGTCCAGTGTGTGAATACATGAAATGTCCAGATCAAATCCAGAGCTGTGACAAGCCTTTGCTGTTTTGGGAAATCTTTTCAAATCCTGGTGATCACCTATGTAGGTTTTATAGTACTACTGAAAATCAAGGTGAGAGCAGAGAAACAGAAATATACATGTAAACTGTATCACAGTTTTTTTAGAAGGACGTCCTAAATTCTACAAAAATTAATGTATTAGTGATCTTAAGTCACACTCCTCAAACTCCTAAACACTTTGAGAAGTAGCTGACCCTTACTAAACAGAACAATTCCAGAGTACAAGTAGCTAAAAAATCCCCAGAATCTTTATGAAGAAAATAGTTCTGTGCTCTGGTTTATTCTACTACTGCTGCTGGTTTATTTGGGAGATGCATCACCGCCGGATAAATGAGCATTGATAATACCACCATCTGTTTAATAAATATTATATTATAAAGTATTGTTCTTCCCCTATCCTCTTAAATAGAACAAGTTCCTGAAATTGAAAGTCCAGTAACAAAAGGCACAAATAGAACAAGAAATCTGGCAGAAAATATTTCTTCTTTAACAATAGAGCTGCAAGAGCAACACCCTGTTGTGCAGCTCTGTAGAAGGGTACTGACAAATACTGAGACATAAAATGTCTGATCCCTAAACTGATTTAATATAAGGTTCCTCCAAATCCAAGCCATTAAACTAAAAGCCAGTACAGGAGCATGAAAATGATGATTAACAATATCATATCACTCATGGGCAGCCTTAATGCTGAGTCTGGGATGAATTGCATGAACAAAATCACTGGAAATTTTTAACACAAAAAGAAGACATTTGAAAGGTAAGCACAATGATTGCCATAACAGAGAATGTAGCAATTCCTAACACAACATAAAAATGTTGCTTGCTTGAAATCTGGGCTAAATTTTCCTCTGAGTGTGTTTTATGGGATTATAAAAGAAACAAAATTATCCTGACAACTTGAAAGAAAAATGAGTGGCTTATTAGACCAATTGATAAAGCTGGAAAGGACAGAGAAGCTTCCAGGCATGCAAATGCTTCTTTGGATCTGAAATAAAAACAGAAAACTTCAAAGCTAAACCCAGGTAAAGAACAATTGTGCTAAGTTAGGACATCTGCTTTGCTTCAAATGTTTATTATTTTCTTTTTTAAAGGCTGTAGACAATGACCTAGTAAATAAATTTCTAGTATATCCCTGCAAATGGATTATTATTTCTGAAGCAGACTTGCAATTAGAAAAGGATCTAAGGAGTAAAACTTAAGCCTGCAAATCTGTACAAAATCACATTGACTTTCCATGAGATTTAAAAACCTGTTTGCTTACATTGCTTTAGAAAATATTAATTGGATTCCTAAATCACTTAGATGCTTTAGAAGATTTTATTTTTGCTGAGAAAGGCAATTCAGTCAGGATACTGCGAAGGAGTGGATACACGTGGGTCCCTGCTGCTTACACAGACCCAGCTGTGGCTGCAGACCCAGCTGTGTTGGGGCTGGGTACATTTGCCTCAACAGAGCTGGTAACAAGCTCAAAGCTTGAGACCTGACAGAGGCAGCAATAAGCATTGCTCTGAGCTGGCTCAGTTTAGGTTTCTTAGGCTAGTCCTAGTGAAGATGCAAACACAGTTTTCTAAGTTTGTAATTTTTATTTATTGAAACTTTTCACTGGAAAGGGTAGGGAAGATGAATTAGAAAAGTAATTTTCTGTTATTGGCCATTCAGGATTTTTAAGCTGTTACTTTTTTAATTATCTACAACAGTTTCCTTGTTTTTAGAATGAGTGCATGATATCATATCCTGAGCCCTTCCCTTTTCTTGTAACTTTCTGAGGCACTAGGAGGAGTCCAGCTACAGTCATCATGTGAATTGGTCTGCAAGACTGTAGTGGAGCTCCTTCTGCCGCCTCCTGCCTGCCTAATTCATACTCCTTAAGAAACTCCTGCTCTAGGACGAAGGACCCTTTAAGCACAGTGAGTATCAGCTGAGAGAGCAACCAATTTATCCAGCTTGTAAAGTTGATCACTGCTCTGTGTATTTGCATTTATGTGCAGCTTAGGACACAAATAAAAGAACAACTCACTGTCAGTATTTGACACTGAAGTGAAGAAGAGAAGGGAGTTCCCTGGCCCAGCTGGGGTGAGAAAAGCAACAGGAGCAACATGGGAGGCTCTCAGGGTGCAGAGATTGGATTAAAGGTGTGGGCTAGGTGTAGAAAAGGGCCAAGGTACATGTACTGTGCCAGGCAACATATCTATTTGCTGTGGATGGACAGACAGACAGGAAAAAAGCAGCTGCTAAAATGTACAGACAAGCAGCTGTGGCTGAGCACATGGTATTGTATTAATGCTGGATGTCAAGCACCTCTTACTTATTCTTAATCTGGTTTCATATAAGGAATGTAGTAGTACTAGCTAGTAATAAGCAAAATAAAAGGAGAAGAAAAGAAATAGTTGTCTTCAGTAATCTTCACTCATCCCTAAAGCATGCAGGCCAACTAAATATTCACAGTGAGTCATTGGCTCTTTGTAGTGTAACTATAACCTGTGGTGGTGTTACTGCTGCATTTTTCCATCTTGGTCTGTAGCTCTGAAATGTAGAGCTAAAGGCACTGTTACTCTTGGTGGAGGGCCTAAGGTTTTGTCTAGATGTCTCTGCAATGCTAATTTAGTAGAAACTAGGTAAATATATCAATAATATAGTTATGATTTATGATTATACTTAATAGATGTATTAATAAGGTAGTATGATCTGTGTTTCACAGTGTAAAAAATGTTACAATGAAAGTAAGTAAATGACATGCATTTATATCTACCAAATGATATTGTAGAACTTATTTATTAACCTATAAAGTAGCTTTTAAAAGGATAGAGCATCTGAATTTTCCTGTGTCTGTTGTCCTTGTAGAATACCAAACACTAACTTCATTCCAAGGTTGTAAAGGGTTTATGGCCATGCTTTATATAAAGGCCTTAATTTAGGATTAGATGGAACCAACAGAACGCAGCAATGATGTTTTTGTGAATACTTCAAAGAAGTCCTTGGTGACGTGAGCAACTATACAGGAAACACATAACCTTTGCATATGTCATTGATCACATTACTTTGTGTTTTTAATTTGCTCACTGTGGTTTTGATCAGTTCCTTCATCGGGTCACAGCACAGTGTTAGTAAAAACCATTGCTTTTTCTTTGTCTGCTAAATGGCACTGTGAGGTAAAAACTTCTCTTTGGTTAGAAGTTGCTGATTTAGTTAATTTTATGACAGAACATTTTCTAAACACAGTTATGATAAGCGTAGCAGGATGCTTAACATGTGCTGCGTGCTGCTCAGCCTCAGTAGCATCGAAGGTGCTGTACCACAGGTGACCATTAGAACACCTCCTCAGGGTTCTGCCTCCCGCAGAGACCTGTACCAGGTGCTTCTGATCCAGCTGCAGCCCAGTCCAGAGAGATCAGCTGTCAAATAGGCTTCACTGGAGCTGTTTTTACATGCCTACCAATTAGTAGTTGGCTTATACTGTGCAACATGAGGGATTTGTAACTCTTTCATTTAATAGAATATCACAGCAGATGTTCACATTTCCATAGAAATATTTGTTTCTTGAATTCACTGAGATCTTGGTCCCAAAAAAGTTGTGTGGCCATGAGTTCAGTAAAAACCCTAGGGGTTTAGAAAAACATTATTTCCTTTCTCTGGATTTAAATTGCTGCCATTCACTTCCATTGGATGTAAATTTGCTTATACCTCATGGAAAAAATCCACCTTAGTCTTTCAATTGTGTGATTCTACAGAAGAATAATTATATTTTTTATTCTTACTTATAGTTTGGTCTGTCTAGTTTGTGGCTATGCTTTTTTTTCAATTTATAAACTTATTTCAAGGGCTTCACTCACAGTTTTAGAATTCTAGGATATGTGATATAGTCAGGCCACTAGGTTGGCTACTTGCCCTAGATGAAGCACTCTGAATATCTCAAATCACCTCCCTGTCCCACATGTCCTTTCCTGATTTCTTACCCCTGGTATTGAGAGCTCTTGCATTCTATGGAAAATGTCCAGATCTGCTAGCTCTCTTCTGCTCCCTTTTCTCTGAGGGCAGTTTATCAGGGGCTCCAATTGCTAGCTCCTTGAAGAGCTGGAATTTTGCTTTCCTAAAATTCAGGCGCCTGACTTTACTCTTCACCTAACCCATATCCCTGTGGACTGCAAACTCCACCAGTGCATGATCATGGCAGCCCAGGCTGCCACCAATATTAATGTCACCAATTAGCTCACTTGTGTTGGTGACCAACAGGTTGTGTAGTTAATTATTTTGTTGTTGTCCTTCAGAAACCCAAAGATGAAAGAGATGTGAGTTTCCTTTATAGAAACTACCTAATTCTGCTCTTGTATCCTGTTTATATATGCCTTCAAAAATAAATTTTCCAGCACCTTGCTTTCAAGAAATGTTAGGTGCATAGCAAATGTTTAATTAAGTAATCCCACACAGAACTTGTGAGGCAGGCTCCCTCATTTTACAGGTGAGACAGAGTGAGGCAGTAAATTAAGTGGCTTGCTTAATATCACACAGTGAGTCAGTGCTAATGCTGAAAATAGCCTTTATGTCCTCTCGTTCTTTTCCCTGTATTTTAATCATCAAACTAGACTTAACTCTAAAGTTGAATTAACTCCTTAATGTACCAAAATAATTGTTCTCAATTTCCTGTTAGAGTTTTATATTTTAATCACCTAAGCAATACTTAAATATTTACAAAAGTTTTCCTTGCCTAGGACCTGTTTTGTCTTTCTTGTTCAGATATTGCTTCAGGTTATCAGCTGAATATGTTTTATTTACAGTGATCCTGAACTTCAAAAGTATAACCTAGCAGACTTCCACCAAAAAAAAAAAAAAAGAAAAAGGAATGCACTTTAAAAATGCTCTTAAAACTCACAGCAATCTCCTTCTGTCAATGTAAATGTAACTTTTTTTCACACTCTCAAGAGGATAAGGCTGTTCCACTTAATAATACCCATAGCTTTAATTAATGGAGTACACTAAAGTTATTGGCCCACAGAAAGCAAAAGATAGACTGCTGGTTACGCTGTCATGACTAAATGAAAATGTATCCTGAAGCACAAAAGAGCAACAGCATCTTAACGAATATGTGCTTAGAAATGCAGTTCTGAACTACATGCTGGGTCATCTCTGAATAAACTGCTGGAGAAAGAGATGTGATCCTTGCAGACCTGTTTAAATGAACAGTACCCCGTTCAGGCTAATAAAATGCTCCAGCAGCTTTAGAGCTTTCCTGAGCACAGCCCACAGATTTGTTTATGCTGATGGGACATATATAAATTTTTCCAATCCTTGCCATCTCACATGTTTGATAGTGTTCTTCAGCATAGATAGAATAAATGGCCCAGAAAATATGTACATAGGCATAAGACTTAAAGAGGCTCAGGAAAAAAGGGAATGAAGAAAGAATATTATCATGGCTTGCTCCCTATTAAACCTGAGTACAGACACAGCTGTCTGTTACACAGCCTTATACAGTACTTTGTATCATACAGTGTTTTTAGTGTGGGTGAGACAAGCAGCAAAAGGCTGTGGTCAGCTCCAAGATTTTTATAAAGACTTTGCCACACTTAATGAATAGGACATTGTAGTGCAGGCAGCCTTACAACTTAATTGAAATTTAACAACAAAACACCTTAAAAATTCAACTGCTTCATTGCAGAATGCAAATAAAGCTCCTAGGTGGCAGAATCAGTCAGTAAGCATTGGCACACTATATTTATAGAAACAAATTTAAAGTAATTTAACATGTTGTACTTGTAAAGAAGATTGTCACATCTTGCCTACTGAATTACAGGCTAGACAGAATGTTTCAGGTAAGATGCCAGGGAGACATGTTCCAAGAAGGACATTCTGTTTCTTCTTTGGGGTCAATACTTGTAGTTTATCACATTGTTTTCCTTTGGGGCATCTTCTTAAAATGTTAACTATGAGCATATTTTGCACTTTACCACTAGGGCTATGTCATCAGTGATTAACTGTCTGAAACTGACCAGAGTACCACTCCAACTTTGCTTTCAGCTTCTGCTAGAGAGTAAGAGGTTTTCCTCAGAGACTTCAGAAAATGTCCTGATGCCCAGTGATGAGCAGGTGCGAGACAGCACTGTGTGTTTGGACCTCTATCAGGGACAGAGATGCTGCTTTTCAAAGGGTTTTTGAAAAGCAGGCAGGAGTGGTCCAGTACAAATAGGTCAAAGAGGACAATTCTGTGACTTTTATAGACTTTGAAACCAAACCCAAGAAAGAAAGGCAAATAACTTTTTTTTTTTTGGCAGCTCTTCATTTATGTCTCTTCTTATCTGTAGTTCCTGTTATTAACCCATCAAGTGTAATGGTAATAGTGTTTGAGAAGCTGAAGCTGAAAATTTTAATCAAACATTAGACAATATTTGTTGAAAACAGGCTTTGAAATAAGGTGCCCTGGTGTTCTCTTCCAGATTGGGAATAGGAAGACGAATTTGTGTTTTGTATGTCTGATCAAAACTAGCCAAACCAGTAGAAATTCAATACATCAGCAATCAATAATTGGGTAAAGATTCCTTTTCATTAACAATTCAGCTAATAGGTATGAAGAATGGGTCAGCTTGAGAAAAGCAGAAATTACTTGTGGGTAATGTGAATGAGAATGGGGGATGCATAATACAGTATCACATTTGAGAAGAGTTCTGACAAAATAGGGGCCTTCAATTTTGGATGCAGAGAGAGTTATACTTGTTTCATCTATTATTGAAGAAAATAGATACAAGCTAGCTTCTATGATTAAGAGGATATTGTGCTTTTTTACATAATTCACATTATTTAAGATCCTACTTTCAGAGAAGACTTCAATACGTCCTGCCTACCTTAAGTAATCGGATTATTGGTCACTGCTCTCTGGCAGGTCTATTGCAGCCTTGTTCTGTTGATTCAGCACAGAAAGAAAACATTTTAGGAATGTCAGTTCTTCAAGTAGCGAGGATTATAGGCATGGTAACAGTACATGTTTGTGGAAGGTATGTGCTGCCTGACTTCATTCCCTGTGGCAGTAAGAGAGAAACTGAGGTACAGCCATAATGCTACGCTGAAGAGTTCATATAGTTCATATGTTATTCTTTAGATTTGATTCACAGAACTGAGAAAGTATTTGTGGTAATATGGTGCTTATGCATAAGAGCCAGAAAATGAAAGGGAAAACAAAGTGAAAAGAAATGCATAATGAGGGAGCTGGCCAGTTTATTTCCCAAGCCCTTTCACTGGCCCAAGCACAGTGAAAGAGGCAAAGCTAAGCAATACAAGTCAAAAAAAGAAAATCCAATATGAGTTACCTCAAAATCTATTAATTACAAACTATGGCATTAGCAATGCAGGTAAGGTAGATTTTTTCTAACATTCCTTATTATGTGTTAACATGGCACTGTGAAGAGCCAAGAACCTTGGATCACACAACTTGCAAAATACCCCTAAATGTTTCTTGCTGGAACTAGGTACAGCGACACAAGTACAAGCCGAAACTGTAAATATCAGGGAGACCTTCTCTGTTCAATGAAACAAGCGGTTTCTGCTGAAACTAGTTTTGCTTGAGGACTAATTTGTAGTTCCAAGTGTCTTTCAGTGCTGACAGCTGAAGAAGGTAGCTTGGGGCCAGATTGTAATAATGTTCACTCCTTGATCTAATGGGCGGATGTGTTTAATTAACCTTTGTTTCTGCAGAAGCAGACATTCTGGCAAGCTGTAGGAATGCTAAAGGAGGGAAATCTATGCAGTGAATCTAGGCATATTCTATATATCTAGTACTAGGTAAAGAATGTTGATGTAGATAAATACTGTTTTCTAGGAGATAGATTTGTATAAGCAATTCCTGTAAAAGAAATTTCACATGGATCCCCCTGTAGGACTACCCCTCATTAATTTCACAAGATCCAGCCATGGTCCCATTCCTTTGGGACACTTGTCTCTTATGTCTGGCACAGTTCTTCAGCTGGTGGTCGCAAAAGCATGTATTCAAGGTGGAAATATTCTTCTTAGTATCTCTTGGATGGAGTTAGACCTGACAGCCTCATTGCTTGTTCCATGTCCTCCAGTGACTTCTCCAGATACCAGAACTTGGACTGACCCTTCCCAGAGCTTCCTGTAAAGTGCAGATCTTAAGGTTTATAGCTAATTCTTCAGAGGGCTTATGGCAAGTGTAATGCAAAGCAGATATCCTTTGCATAAAATTGCTGAGGGCACTGTTTTTTGCTCGAAAAACTAAAGCACTGTAGATTACAATCATACAAACACAGCAAACTCCCTGGCCACAATGTCCCTTGACTCTAATCTTTCACTAAAAAAATCACCAACTTTGTATGAGTAGTTTTGAAAGAATGCAAATCAGAGCTTATCGTCTCTGACCTTCATCAGCTCTGCTGCCACAATAGCATCATTGTTTCCTATCTATCTCCTCCCCTTAGTAAGTGACACCCTCCATTCCTCTCACTTCCTTTCCATTCCAAACCTTTCCATCTGAGAGGCTTTTTAAAGCTCTGCTTTGTCATCTGGTTTTGCTGCTACTGTGATCTAATTGCCAAACTCCTTCAGTCCTGGTCGTCTTAGTCTCAGTCAGCCAAGTCTCTGTTTTCACTTAAAAGGCATCTTAAGAGCTTGAATGTTGGAAATTCCTTCTACTCCTGTAGTCTAACAAACAAGGTATATTCCCAGCTGAAAGAAACATTTATGTTGCAGTATTATTCTTACTAAAACTGCAGCAGCAGTGGCAGTTGCTGCAGCAACACAGTATCAATCACAAACAGTACTTTTCCCACCTCAGCACTCTGACACAACTCTTTCCTTCATAATGCTGTGCAAAAATCTCCACATTGTCACAGTACAGAAGGACTAGTGCTAAGGGTGCAGTTAAATTACTTATTTACTAATCCCATGCTTTGTCCACTGGGTTTCTGTTCCACAATGAAGTGTTGTGACAACAAATGAGGTAACCAAGGAAAAATAAAACTGGCTACAACTGTCAGGATTATGAGTTCAATATAGTTCTTCAGCCTGTTCATACTGGTCTCTGTTTCTAGAAAGGACTGATGACTCCCAAATCCTGTGTGAAGTTCTTGGGTGATGACGGTTTCCTTCGTAATGTTGCCCAGTGCCTGAGATGATCCTAATTGGATTGTGTAGCCCTGCTATGAGCAGTGTCCTCTTGCAAAGAGGTTTGCACAAAGACTGAGAATGGAGTAAGAGTCTTTATGTCCAGATATAAACAGTGATCTCCAGTAACAGATGACTGACTTAACTCAGAGCACAGTCAGTGGGTGCAGTCAGGCTGACACAGATGAATTTTGGAGATTCTTGACCAGCACGGTTCAAAATGCAGCCCTCTGGCCCAATCTGGTCTGCAGGATCTTCTGTGTTGTCTGAAACACCTTTTCTATGGAAATTCCAACTAGCAAACTGCTGCCTCATCCCAAAGAGAAGGAAATGTGGGTGCTCCCTGATACAGAGAGGTTGTTGCTGTGCTTCTGTCTGAATGATTTTGTGAGTGCTTGGACATGCGAAAGAGATGCTCCTAGATAGCCTGCTGCCTTGTCTCTTTGTTGGGCAGGTAAGAACAGCAGCACTCCTCCACCACTGCTGTTCTTATTTGCTACTTTTTTGGGGGTGGGGAGGAGGGACGGGACACAGACTAGGGAGCAAGGGACAGTAATTTTCCCCTGCAGCCTGTTGCTCCACCCAGCCTTCCCCTCAAGCCTGATTCACTGCCCAAGTATGACAGTGTGAATGGTAGGAGGTATGAAATCACAGTCCTGAACTGCTATTGATTGTCATCTCAGTCAAGCTAAAGGGTACCTCTCTAGATTTCGAATGGCAGTTAATTACATTTTTCCTCTTTGGAAGTAGTATACAATTCTTTCTTTTGTTAGAATGTCTGATAATGGCAGGGGATTTTTCTGAAGGTAATCTTGGAACAAAACGGCAGCTCCAGGCACTCTGTAAGAAGCCAAATACAAGGGAAGGGTGGAGCGAAGTTGCTGTTTGATAATAGGAATAGTCTACAAGAAAGTTTCCTTATCTCTCTTCAATGCTTTTCAGAAAGTAACTGTGATGAAAAGGCAGCAACTATTCTTCTCTATGTATGTATGAATGTAAAATCTTTTCTGATAAGATTTCTGGAAGAACTCACAATGCTATCTTCATTCAAATCCTTCCTAAGATGTATTTCTTCCACAACGTGTTTCTATGCTAATCCACTAGGCGTTGCTATTTACATCTTTAAAAGAAACACAGTACTTAACCTGGACAGATTGTAGATTAAGAATGACTAAGTGCATGCATGTCCCATAGGAAAGCATAGTCCCTGGGAAGAATCTATTGCCTCCTGGCAGTAGTTCTTTATATTGTGTTTTTATTACTTATTGTTGATTATAATCTCTACAGGGAAGGGGCATTTGTCTTTAAGCATCATTTATGCCTTTTAAGGCATCATTTATGACTAACTTTCTGTAATCACAGAATATTCTGAGTTGGAAGAGACCCCTAAGGATCGCTGAGTCCAACTTTTAGGTGAATGGCCCATCTGGGGATCGAACCACGCCCTTGTTATTAGCACCATACTCAGACCAACTGAGCTAATAGCGAAGATCAAGAAGGAAACAAGGAGTAATTTTACAATACAAATTAGCTCCATCTTGAATAGCTGTCAAACTCTACTCTGCCATCTCAATGTATATCCAGATTTGGTGCTAAAGTCACTGGAATAGAATATGGTCATAGCTCTTGAAACAGAGAGGACTGAAGGGGATAGGAGGCCTGTAATGCTGTATCTAATAGATTTGTTCCCAGCATCTTAGGCTATGCAAACATTAAATAAGGCCTAGTCTTCTCTTCAGGACAAGCTGAGTGTATGCTGCCTTGTGCTATAGGCTGCTAATATAGCTCAGAAATGCCCATCTGCTTTGTAACAGCGTAAAAAGGTTCCCAAACCAGGCACTATTCTAGTGAGGTCACAACTCATGAAATTACATTTGGTCTCATATTTAGGCTAATATTTATTTGGGGTTGCATTAAATTCTTGCTCTACAGTAGCATTTTTTTTATGTGAAAACTTTGGGAAACTTCTGTGATTTACTCTGTGAAAAACGGCATGGAGAGACTATTTCCTCTGAGTCATCACTGGGAAAAACCCATTATCACAGAGGTGAAATGTAATTGTGACAACTAGAATTGAAAGAAAATAACTACAATTGTGGGTATTTTGAACATGCTCAAATTTTTGTAGGTATATTGAACATACCTAAATCTGTTGATGCAGCATATTTCAAACCCAAAGGTGTCAAAACCATTGCTTTTCAAAATTGTAATTAATCTGTATGTCCAAAATATTACATTGCTATAATAATTATTATAACAAATTTAATTACAGATTGGTCCTTCACAACAAAATATTCACTACTAGATAAAACATGGTAGTTATTTATGCAATAGGGGAAAAGAAAGAAATAAGATTGTTACATCCACCAGAATGGTGGAAGTAGTAATAGACCCTCTATTTTTCAGCAGTGTGTGGATATCTGTCTGTGCTGTATTCTGGCAAGGAAGCCCTGCCAGAAGAGGCATAGGATGTTGTAGAGGCAGCAAGCTTGGAGCCAGGAAGGAAGGCAATACTTCCTGACACTCGTTAGCAATCTCAGAGGAAGGAGAGCATCCTGCCTAGTCATGCTAACTCAGCTAAAGGGTCCCTACTACCACAGCAAATCCCTTACCCATCCTTGTTGAAGCAGATGGATATTCAGATTTGGTTAGGAAAAAGAAGCCATGATTTTGGATATTGCTGTGCAAAGCACCCATTAAACTTCACTCTCCTATACTGTGACTTTCTAATTTGCTCAAGGGAGCTGGGAAATGAAGAACCTGAGGCCTTACCTGTCTCTGTTTTGTTTCACTTTATCAAGCACACTTGGTCAGTTTTCACCTTTTTGTGCCATGCCTTGACTTAAATATTTATGCCATGTTCCATTTAAATTCTCAACTGAGAACTTTCCTGATTTCAGCTGCACAACTACTGCACACTAGTTGATAATTTGTGAATTTCAAATATATTTAGAGTGACTAAGTGGGAGAGTTTGAAAAACAATGGTTTGTCTTTATACACAGAACTGCCATATCCCCTAAGCCAAGGTGATTCCTCAGAGTTGAGCCTCTTGTGCCCTATTAGTCTTTCACTGCTTGTCTAGCAATTGCCAGTTCCACAGGCAGTTTTTGCAGAATTAATGTTTGAAGAACCCACCACAGTTAATCACATAGTTTATTGTTTTAATTGTTTAGTAGTGGATTTGTTTGTCTTTTTAGACAGTTGGTCACAAATGGGAGCTTAAATGGCAGATTTAAAGCTGTCAACCTCATGAGGCAACTCCACACAAAGTTATTATTAGCAACATTAAATTCCAAAAAACCTTGTAAAACCTTTGTTAAATAATATAAATTGAACTTGGTATATGCTCAAACCAGTGTAAATAACAAGTTATACAGACTAGAATACTTAAAAAGAAAACAAACACAAAAACAAAACAAACCAAAAAAACCCACAACAAAAACCTGAGAAAGGAAAAACACACAAAGAAGAAAGGTGATATTAGGCTAAATTCTCAGACTATGTTTCATTATTATTACTGTTACCATTTATCAAGGACTTTCAAGCCAGTTCTGATATTTCTTCCCTTTGAGTTTGTAACTTTGACTGTTACGTTCTCAACTGTCATGCTCTCACCTAAACTTTCCGTCTTAAAAGTTTCTTTGTCCACATTATTTCTGGTCAGATTTGAATCAGCAAAGCAGAACATTTCCTGTCCTTGGTGGGATGAACCCACACTGGATATGAGGAGACTGTGTCAGCACTAACAGGATGCAGAGCAGGAAACACTGCATTTTATTAACAGCAACTTAAACAAGAGTGGCAAAATTTTGGCAGAATTAGAATGAAATGGTTGTACATGGAACAGAATAAGAGCTGGAACTAAAACATTTTTTATATAACTAAAACAAGGCTGCCAGCAGACTGGTTTGGTAGATTTGGAAAACATCAGGAGCATATGAGAAAAAGGTTCAGCTCAAAACCTAGGGTTTGAATGAGAGCTCTGGCTGCCCAAATAACTGGAGCTGTGTCTCCGGCAGGCTGGACAAGTCTACTTTAGTGAGCTGAGAATACAAATGAGTTATGTCCTGGAGCAATGAGCCACTGACACTCTCCTGAAAAATGAATAGTCAAAAGTTTGGAATTAACAAAAACAGAGTTAGAATTAAAATTGGTCAATAAGAATAAAAACTGACTCAAATTCTCCTGCTGGAACACAAAGCATGCTTCTCAGAGAGCTAAAAGTGCACATGGACCAAAATACAAATAGGAAATAGCTCTGTGGTGTGGATCTGAAATAGGATCAGGAGTAGCCACAAGTGTGCTGTCTTCTAATGTATCGTAGCTCTGTCTGCTGCTCAGCACTTTCTAATCTGGACTAGCATGTTTTCACACCTCTTCTAGCAGCAACTTTAGAGTCTCTCCATGATCCAAACCTGTGACACAGCAAGACTGATTTTTTTGAAACTTGCTAGATGGAGAAGAAATGTATATCCTAAAAAGCTGACGGATGTTTTATTGGTCAGCTTTTATGGTTGGTATTCCTCTTAATTGTGGCTATATACTGACAGAAGTTTCTAAAGGGCTAGGAGAGCATGGTCCTCCATTAGCTGTCTTATTCCTTCTGTAGCCAAAACCTTATATTTAGATTGAGGGAGATGGAAACCATCTTTTTAGAGAAATAAATTTTACAGTCTTTTTCATTGTTGATTTGTTACCTGGAGATCTGTAAACTCGTGCAGTATCCTCCTTTTTGACAGCTGCATTTATAACAACTAACGTGGTAAGGGGGCAGTCCTTTAACAAAAGCTTTTAGAAGGGAGGAGTGAAAGTTGCTGGTGAAATTGATGCTGTAGATGCAGTGACCAAGGACAAAGCATGGCAATCCCACCTTGTTTTTACACTTGTGGCTTTTGGGAACTGACAGGAAAGATTATTTTTGATTTATACCCATTTCTGAGAAGCAGACCTGATAATTATCAAGTAGTTTACCTGTATGCAATGGCTATTTCAAAAACCAGCAGTTGAACTACATGTCAGAAGAAGCTTGTGTGTGGAGTCACCCCATGAGGACAGCTTTAAACCAAGCTGGAAAATTCTGGGGATGAGACAGAGTGTTTCCCACACTGTCATCAAGCTGTTGAATAAATCTTATTTGCTTTTAACTAGAAGAGACTCCTGTATCTGAGGTCTCTTAAGGCCCTCTGGAATCATATTACAATGATTCCTAACCTTTAATGCAGATAATCATTCTTCTAACACAGGTAAAAGTCCTAACTGAATCTTTTACTTCTCTTTGCAAAATAGTTCCCCATCAGAAGTTTTGATTTCTTTTTTCACGCTGAAATCTTTACCTGCTTCTACTTTTTAATTGCTTTGTTTGTATGTCAAGAACTAAGAAATGAAACTTCCATAGGATACATAGAACCTTAATGACAGAAAAGCTAGCTATGGCTTAATGAAACTTACAATTTTTGTAAAATCACAGCTGTCTCTGGGCAAGAAATTGTAAGAATTGTAAAGATGAACTCGATTTTAGTAAAGTATTAAAGACGAGTCCTGAAGTTTAAGGAAATTTTAATTCTGCAAGCAGAATAGTGCTGCAACTCTTTCTGCCACGATTCAGACTGTGTTTAGAATTGGTAGCTTAGACCTATCTCAATTAATATACAACAAAACAAGAAAGTGCAAATCAGTAAGTGGAAAAGGAATTGACTTTTACTATCTTTTCCTGAATTTAAAGTTTCCCAAATTATCCCCAGAAAACCCTTGGAGAGGTATAAGAAAAGCCACAAGGAAACTGTTTCTGAGCTAAGAAGTCCAAGAAGCCCAGCTGATCCAAACAAAGGATTCTTTACATGGTAAAATGAGGGATCCAGCAGGTGGTCACATTGCTTAGGCTCAGTGAAAGGAAACTGAAAAGGCAGAACTACATCAAGCTGAATCTAGCATGGACGTGACATGACTGTTGCATTTTGCATCTGACATAATGGATATCTGCAGCCACAATGGCCAAATCCGTGGCACTCTTGCGTTCCAAAGAACATGAAGGACTGTTCCTTTTTTTGGACAGAACTGAAGGAAGATTCCACATTAATTTTGATGCATTGTGCACTGCTTCCAGAGAATGGAAAAATAATGTTATGGGCCACCTCTCCATTATGTGACCATTTCTCTAGTGATTAAATCTGTATCAATTGATATTAGGCATTTTGCAGATGTTTTCACAGACAGGAATTGGTACGGAAGAAAAAAAGGCAGTGGAAAAGCAGGCCTTGTATGTCTTATTACGTGGTTATAATTCCATTTAAAATGTTAGTGAACTATTGCATAGAAAATGGAAAGCCTAAAGAAATTGTAAGAATTATAAAGGGAATAACTGTAGTTATGTGAGCCAGATCAAACCAATTCATTTTTTCCTACTGAAAATCTGATCAGGAAAAATAGGCTAAAGGTCTGTTGTTGCCCTTCAAGAAATCCAGCTTTAAGATGAAATTCATGCCTGAGTGCAGCGAAGCAATTTTGAAAAGTCAAAGTTTGATTTATTGTTCTCTGAAAGGTTGTGTAAAGCTTCTTACTAAAGATCTCAAAGTTACACAAAGGTGTTTTGTATGATTAAAGGCAATCACAGTTCTCAAGGACTTCCAGAAAATGTACACCTAGGTTTATTTCTTACTGAAAATTTTAGGTTTTCTTTCTGAATAGATGGAAGTTCTTGCATTAATTTGTTCAGCATTTGCATTACAGACACACTGATTCAGCAGTAGTACAGGTGCAGATTCGCAGTATATGATATACACAGATTCTGCTCTCATCTATTAAAATGTCAAAACAAGAAAACAAGATTTGAGAAAGCCAAGATATAACACTGTTCAATAAACTGTAGTTTATCAAAAAATGTCCAAAGAAGCCATTCTGTGGCCATTCTGTTCTAGGCAAATCTGTAACACAGCTTGCAAGGTCTTAGAACATGGTCCTGCAATGGAAAGGAAAAGCCAGACAAAATTAAAGCTAATATTCACTGTTTCTCAGTAACCAACTTCTCTTAGGCTGCAAATATTAGATGAATTTGGGATTTCAGTTATTTATTTTGAGGAGATTAGCCTAGGCAGAAGAGTGGGTGGATTTGCTTGTGACAGTATAATGCAGTTCTCTTGCGCTACAAATCCAGTGTAGCTTCAATGAATTTTGGGGACAAGCAGAATTTCTGACTCTTAAACACTATTTTAGGTGTGCAAAATCACAACTGCTTTAACTTTTAAATTAGAAATGTGTATATATACCCACATAGATACACATCTCTCTCTCCCCTCATAGGTTCCTTTCTCCTTGTATTTTCCCTTTGCTTGCCCACATTACCCACAGTATCAGAGGTCTCAACTCAGAACTTCCTGGCTCTTGGCAGTTAATTTAGTCTTCATTTTACTGCAGTGCTACTGTTTTAGTTGTTATAGTATTCCAGAAATACATCATAATGAAATAAC
The DNA here is from genome assembly GCA_026261815.1 of Monarcha castaneiventris obscurior. Classification (NCBI taxonomy): domain Eukaryota; kingdom Metazoa; phylum Chordata; class Aves; order Passeriformes; family Monarchidae; genus Monarcha; species Monarcha castaneiventris. The sequence goes on from JAMPIT010000467.1 coordinate 10,444,452, forward strand.
AAAATTGAGGATTGAAGAGAAGCTTATGCCGTGGTTGTGAACTGTCTGAGAGAGTCCTGTACTTATATTTTGGCCAAGGTACATTACTTTTGTAGACTGAGGACCCCACAAACCAGTACAGCTCCTGCCAAGCTTTTCCAAAGGAATAGGAAGTTTACTGTAAATTGCATCAGAAGACAGAATGAAGTGGGTTTTTTTTTTTTTTATTTACAATGTATTTATTAATGAGTTAGCAGACTGAATATTGATTCAACCTATTAATATATTGAATCACAATTTGCTACTAGTGACATAATTAGCTTCTAGCAAATAGTCTTTTCTAAAAACTTAATCTCTGACTCTTCTGACAGATCCTAAGTATGTGTTATTGTTCACTGAAAAGATAAAAAACAATGCAAAAGCCCAAATGTTACAGGATACAATGCATGCTTATTTTGAAATTACTTTCCTTAATCCTCTAATGTAAAGCGTATTGTACTCTTATCAATTTAACATGGGAAAAAAGGAGGGGCTCTTTGTAGACTGTATTTGGTTATCAACCACAAGTAACATGTCTTTTCTAGAAAAGAATGCTGTGTAAACTAACCCATGAACACTCAGCTCAGTAGTGAAAACTTCTCAAATGCAGCAATATTATCATATGACTATTACGTGCTTAACAAGCTCTATAACTGAGGATAATGTAATGTCATAACAATATGATACTTACATTAATATATTCATAGGCTCACAAACTTCCACATAAACTTCACTGGTGGAATAAGTTCCTACAGGTTTCCTATAACACCCAGTTTACCCAGTTTTTAAGGCTTTCACCTCTGTATTTAAATACAGGACCTAACAAACAGTGAAGTGTTACATCGTGTAAATTTAGGGAGTAGCATCTGTAGCAAAGTGCAGCTGAAGAGGAATTTTTGTAGACAAAATTTGTAGCCACTTGTTTCACCATCCAAACCAATCCATACAGAACTTTCAGAAGAGATTTTCCATTCAAGTTCCCATTTAAACCTTCTTTAAATAGACATTTCCCAGAACAATAGTGCAAAGTTATGTTGTAGGTGCAAGAAAAGTCTGATTATTTTTAGCCAAGTCGTGTCAGAGTTTATTCTAGAAAGAGTGCCATTCATGAATAGGTAAAATACTGTCATAGCAAAAACTGTTACAAAATTCAGTTGCCAAGATCTCTCTGCTAAATTGTTAGATGCTTTAGAAAAAAATAAAATTGCCACTTTAACAGTGAAGGGGCATCAAAGCTCCCAAACATTTGCAAAAGATGTTGTGATTAAATATGGAAAAGAGAAAACTGCACTCATAGCAATGAAGATAGCAGACTAAAAATGAAGGGCTTTCATAGTCAGAATATGTTTACATTAAAAAATTATCTGGTTTAATTTTCAGAAGGACATTTTAGCCTCATTCTAAGTTACATCAACTTAATTACAGATTGTAGAGAGAAGTAGGTACTTAAAAATATTATAATTTTAATTGCAAAATCTTTTTATTTCTGAAGTATGGCTCCCACACTGCTAGAATTCTGGCTGCTATAAAGCCAGTAATTTTTATTATTAATCTAATATATTTCTCAATAATTTAATCTGGAAAATTTGATTTAAAAATAAGGGGAACAAGATCCGTTAGCATTAATTTTTTTCAAGTATGCTCACATCACCTTCCAACAGCAGCTATTCAACAAGGTAGCACTGTTCAGCCCAGGGAAGTAAATCCTCAGCAGTGTTACTGCTTATCATTCTGAAATAAAATTCCTGCCTTATCTATTTTTGTAACAATTCACGTTTTTACCAAACTGGCTTCAGTGTGATCTGGAAGACACTAAGGCACACATTCTACTCTACATTTAACTGCTAAAGCTTTACTTAATGTATCTGCTTCAGCAGTACACTTCAGGAAACATGGGCCAGCTGGAGGGAGTCCAAAAAGGAAGGAGAGTGACTGGCAATTAGGAAACATGACCTACAAAAAACAACTGCAAAACCAGGTGTTATTTGAAGCAGGAAAAGAACTCTAAAGAGCGAAAAAAATAATGATTTTTGAATATTTATCATATGGATGCAAAAAAGGGAAAAAAATATGGCTATGTCCAGTATGCAACTAATTATTATGGTTAATCTGCAGAAAGTGACATTTAAGGTAAATGTTGTTGGCTTTTTTCTTATGATAAAGTAGTCCAGTATTTTAAACAAACTGCTATGATAATACCACAATCTTAACTGCATTTTTAAAAATTACATGCCAAAAATTATGCATGTGTAACTGATCTTGGCTTTGGGCCATGGAATGACCTCTTCTAACTCTTTGTAGACCCTTTATTTTCTTTTGATTCTTGGCTATCAAGTTATTTACAATAAACTTAGCTCCTTCTGTAAAAGTTCCAAGATCAGGCCCTAAATCTGTCATGGTGTTGATAATCATGATAATCAGAAGTGTAACACTTGTAAAACTGGGATGTGAAATCCCTTACCTCACAAAATGTCAGTGAGAATCTCCTTAAAAATGACCTTGTGATATGATCCTGACAAATCCCAGCTGTATCTGAAATAGAAAGGTTATTTGACAGTGAACTTTATTTTAGTGTGGTGACTTCCGGCTGTTTGTAACAAAAATAAAGTGAATGGTACAGTCAAAACACCATAATGTCCTACAAGACCAAAACCAGAGTCATATTTCATTTACTATTGCTTGTTTCAGATTTATTTTAGTTTATTGCTTTGTGGTTTTTGAATGCTGAAGTTCATAAATCATGCTAAGGTCAGCTGCATTCTCTTAAGTATATAAATAATCTGTAAAGTGTACTTCTTGTTAGGCTAACCTTGCCCAAAGAGAAAATCATCGTTCACTATGTTATTTTTAATTTAGAACAAACTCTGTTTGAGTGCATGCTATGTATATGTAGCTCTTCTTACAAGTTATCTGAGCCTAGACTAATTCTGGCAGCTCAACTCTGCACATACAAAAAAACTATGTATTTTTGGAACAAACAGGACATCACAGCATTCTAGATAATACAATAGAATTGGGGTTTTTTTCTGTTCCCCAAGCATTCTTCTGTTTCCCCAAGCTTTGTTCTGTTCTTCCCAATCTTACACTAGCATTCGTTTGGATTGAAAATTGGTTTTTAAAAGTAGGATAAAAAAAATTAGAGTGGCTTTGGATTGGTTGAGTAAGTTAATAAAAATTTATGGATCTGGTCACCTTCACTGACCCTTGCTTTGTGCTTCACAGGTGCTATAAGGGACTGGCCAAGTGTAACTAAGAATTCCTTTAGAGGGACAAAACCTCCCTGCTGCTTTAGCCTTTCTTATGCCACTGGCACAGCCACAGTGCAGGAGATGAGGCAGGACCACTTCTTTTTCTCCAGTGACCCTAATTTCTTTGTGGTTATCACTGGCAGCAGTTCCTGTCTCAGTATTTGTAAACTGAGACTGGGGTAAAAGCTGTGAATCAAGTACCTGTCCTGCCATAGTCCCTCAACAGCATTCAGATGTCAGCATTCTCTGCTTCAGATTTCTTGTATTTTTCAATATTGCAAATGACATCACTAAATCTGCAGACTGACTTCTTAGGTAGCACTGATTCCCTTCCAATTCAAGATCCTCCTTCCAAGCTCCTCATCACTGTATATACCTTTTAGTTTTACCCCTGAGATTACCATTGCATGCTCCCTGCAGGAACAGTGGTGTGGGGGAATATTCCTTCTGTCCATTATTTGCAGCCTGCTAGGCCTTCCAGTTCTTCAAGTCATGTTTATCATGAACTGGGTCCTTACATTGTTCTTCTTGTAGTAATTTATGTGATAAAAAAAAAAAAATAGGCCAAAGGTGCTATGAACACTATCAAAGAAGAACCAGGTGTGCAAATGGTGGGAAAAGAGCTAAATATCTGGGATTTACATCTTTCCCATCACCAGTTTCTCGAACTAACTCTAACTTCAGCTAATTTCTATTTAGAACTGCTCAGAAGGGAAGCATGAGTTCTAGTCTTTGCAAAGAAGAAATATTTACTGTTCAGTCGTCCCACCTCACTTACTGTTGTTTATGACTCTGGCAGTGACACAGTGCCCTGTTACATTCTTAGCGGGTTAGAAACTAAAGATCTGCATGAAAAATACTGTTCCCATCTCCAGGAATTTGCAGTTTAAAACATGCTATGGCAGGATAAAGCAACAGCTGGAGACAAATTTTTCCATCTCTACTGCAATTTTACTTGTTTAGAAAGTGAAAACACATAGAATAAAATAAATGCAATATAAATGACAATGAAAAGGAATTTTCTCCCCTAAATTGTTCTATAGAATTTTTCTTCCTAAACTACTGAAGCAAAAAATATATCTGTAACCATGGAGATTATACCAGGCAACATGCATAATAATTCAAAATGTGGCATCACACAAATGTTCTTTGTCATGAGTGGATTACTACAAAGAAGGAGATTTCCCTTAAACAATTTTCAGAAGCAGGGTAGATGTGGTTCATTTCTTGACCCCCTTTTCTGCAAGGGGAGAGGGGAAGTGTCAGCACTGTGATATGTGCAGGAGAGTTTTATTGTGTTCAGTTTGAAAAGACTCAGCTTCCCAGGTTCTTGGTAGTTTTTAATCATAGACACAATTTGCTGAAAATGTTTATCTTCTGTGAATCCTCACATCAGAGCAGCAAATCTGCCACACTGCCTGCGTGGCATGAAAGATGGCTATGGAGACACAGTTACAGGATAAATAGTTAACAGTTCTAATTAATTTTTGGGTCTTCTTGGGTTTGTTCATTTGCTTTTAGGACTACCTACAAATGTATAAAATCTGTATTAAAATTCATTCCTGTTTAATCCTAGAAATACAACGAATTGGCTAATTTAATTGTTACCTATAAAACACGATTCCTTTACGTTTGGCCATATTTTTTTCTCTGCTTATTCTTTCCCTGTGTGGATGGCATCAAATAGCAAATGGCTCTCAGTCTGCAGGATGAATATTGATGCAGTTCTGATACAATCTATAAGGCAGAGGGAAAGAATTGCTGCAATCACGACCTTTCATAATACCTTAATTTCATAATTTCACTTTTCCTCCTAAGGAGTTAACTAAAATCTGGTGGATTGCAGTTTGAGTTAGGAAGAGAAAATGATGATGATGCAAGGATGATGTAAATCCTGTTTACTTACAAAAAAACATAGAAAATGTTGTTTGCTTGAAAAGAGGAAAAATTCAGAAGATACTTCCTTTTTATGCAGTCCTGAAGTACTCAGCTGTTTCTCAGAGCCACACAACTACTTTTTTCTGCCTCTGCAACTTCTTTTTCCAATTCCTGGCATTTTTTCCCAACCCTGAAATTACAGATTTTAGTAAATCTCTTTCAAATTCCTCCTCCATGTTATTTAACTTTGGCAATAGGCCATTGTTTCACCTATCACTTCTTTAAGGATGATTTTTTTTTTTTGCATTTATTTTAAGTGACAGGCTTTGTTATGCTCTCCAACTTGAAAATGCAATTTCACGCAGACATCAGTGGATAGAGCTAGAATGTAATTAATTCTTTCCCTTTCTCTTCTGCAGGAGGCCACATAGAATCCCAGTGTGAAAGCAGGAGTTAACGCAGTTACTTAATGTATTACTTCTGTCCCACAGGAGCTGAACCCCCAGAGATCAGTGGTAATCATAATTTCTATCGTTTCCCAAAGTTGGGTGTTATCATGCAAAGCATGTTTTTCTCAAGGCAATAATTTTACCAAACGTATTCACTCTTAAATTTAGTGTGTGCAATTCAAATCAACATTGAAACCTAGAAAAATTAAGCAAATTAAAGCAATAAGAAAATTTATGTCTTCTTTTGTAACTGGCAAGATAGCTGTGCCTGATCATGTGATTAGTAACATCAGAAATGGCCAGAGAGAATTTGGATTTGGGAACTGATAAAGGCTTGAAGAAATAATCACAGTAAATACAGCAACAGCCATTATTTTCTTTTCCCGAGCAGTGAAAACTGCTCTGTGCTGCACACACGTGACAGTATTGCAACTCAATGATTTAATAAAGCACTCAGCACTCCCTTTTAAGTCAAATCAGGGACACTTCCATTCCTTTGCATTCTGACTTCAGACTTAATTTTCTGCAACCATTGGTAGAATTTGCACTAAAATATGTGATGTATTTAAGACAGAGCCCTTCCTAACTTCTTTTCTTCCCCCTGCACTCAGCACTGGTAAGGCCGCACCTCAAATCCTGTGTCCCGTTCTGTCCTCAGTTCAGGGAGGACATTGAGGTGCTGGAGTGAACCCAGAGATGGGCAACAAGGCTGGTGAAGGGTCACACTTCACAAGTGTGATGAGGAGCGGCTGGGGGAGCTGGGGGTGTTTAGCCTGGAGAAAAGGAGGCTCGGGGGAGACCTTATCTCTCTCTAAAACTCCCTGAAACGAGGGTGTAGCCAGGTGGGGTCGGCCTCTTCTCCCAGGCAGCCAGGGACAGGATGAGGACAAAGCCTCAAGCGCGCCAGATGAAGGTTGGGTGGGACATTCAGGAGGAAATTCTTTACCGAAAAGGTGATGAGACACTGGAACTGGCTGCCCAGGGAGGCGGTGAACTCACCGTCTCTGGAAGTGTTTAAGGAAAGACTGAACGCACCTTGAACATGGTACTCAGTGCCATGGTCTAATTGACATTGTGGTGTTCAGCCACAGATTGGACTCGATACTCTCAGAGGTCTTTTCCAGCCTAAATGATTCTGTGATTCTTTTGGGTCGAACCGAGCCTGCGGGGCTCAGCCTGGCGGCGGGGCTCTGCACAGAGCCCGGGGGGCACAGCGGGAGGCGGCCCTGGGGCAAGCAGCCTGTCCCGGCGGCTCTGGGCTGCTGCGCTCCTAACAGCGGCCCCTCAGGCCGGGGTCTCAGGGGCCCGCCCCTCACGGCCCTCCCGCCGGCCCCGCCCCGCCCCCGGATCTGATTGGCCCGTGAGCGCCACGTGACCGGCGCGCGGGCGCGCGCTCGCGGGGAGCCGGGCCCGGCGGGAGCGGCGGCGGCGAGGGCGGAAGTGCGCGGCGGGGGCGCGCGGGCGGCGGCGGTGCCCCCTCAATGAGAGCCGGGGCGCGGCGGCAGCGGCAGCAGCGGGGCCGGGGGGCACAGCCGGGACGGGAGCCGGGCTGGAGCCGCCGCGCCGGGCCGGGCCTTAGCCCCCAGGTGAGAACAAGCCGCCACCCCGGGATCTCCCCGCCCCAGCTTCGGGCTTATGGGGGGCTCGGCCGTCCCGGCCCCGCGCCCCCGGTGAGGGCAGGCGGGAGTCGCCGGGTCCTGGCCGCAGGCTGGGGATGTGGCTGAGCCCCCCGGTGTCCGTGCTCTGCGGAGAGGGAGAGAGGGAAGGGAGGAAGGTGTCACCGGGGGTGCGGGGCAGCCCCTCCCTGCCGGGTGCGTGGGGCGAGGAGAGCCTGGCGGCTTCTGCCCGGGGGTTCCTCGGCCGTGGGAGAGCGCCGGGGGTGGCGAGGGGAGAGCGGGGGCAGCCGGTGACCTCGGGCCTGCGCCGGAGCCCCGGCGGGAGGCGAGAGGCCCCGCTCGTGGGTTCGGCCGCTCCTGCGGCTCCCGGTGGCGCCGGGCTGAGGTGGAGCCGGGGACCGCTGTGGCTCCTGTCCACAAGTGGGACCTGGGGGAGGGAAAGGGCGAGGAGGAGCTGGCCTTGAGCATTCCTCTGGCGGATTCCTCCCGTACAGGCTGCCCTGCCTCCCCTTGCTGCCCTCGGATAAATGATAACGTTTCGTCTGTGCGAGATAAACAGAGGGTTTGGGATGCTGTCGGTCTCAGCTGAGCCAGAAATTCCTGGGGGATCTTGTTTTATCTGGGTAGGTTGTCTCTGTGCCCGTCTTTATCCTCCCTGCAGCCTTACTGGTGGAAAGAGAAGGGTGGTGCCTGAGCGTGACCTTACCTGGAGAAGGGCAGGGACAGAGGTGAGACAGAGCAGCCCATTCATGTTTCCTGAACATCTGGTGCAGGCCTACCTCGGTCATTCTGCTGGAGCCCTGTTGAATCGATTCTGTTCTGAGAACGGGAGACTTAGCCTGGGTATTTTCATGGTGGAAGGGAACCAGAAGATTCCACCTGCACAAGGCGCAGCCTTGTCATTTTCAAAGCTAAAGTGTTCAGTCTGAGTAGTTCTGGGTTTTGCCTTTTTGTTTTTAACTGTTCTAACATTACTTCTCTAGTTCCAAGATCCTTGTTTCTCTTCTGCAGGACAGGGAAGTGCTTATCTATTCTCATCCTCAGAGGTACATGATTTTCAGGAAAAGCTGTCTTTTTTTTTTAATGTCTTAAACACTCCCCACCCAATTAAAGTTGTCAAAGTGAGAGTAGGAACTAACAACTGGGAACCAGACTTGTGGTTCTTAAAAGTGATTTGCTTGAAGGCTGAAAATAATTTGATTACAGAGAATTTATTAGCAACAGCTCAATCTTACTTGACAATAGCATCTTTGCACTTATTCACATATAGCAGACTTGCTAGAATAATTTTAACTACTTGGATTTTTGCTTATGATTAGATGGTACCAACTTACCATGGTGAAATATTTTGCATTTATTTTCTCTATTAAATACTTCATTTAAGAATAGAATAACCTTCAGACTAGTCCTGTAAACAAGTTTCCTATGTTAGACTTTTAGTAGTAAATTGTTTATTTTCACTTTTGGAGTAAGCCAACTTGATTCTGTTTCGCATGCCTGGAAAAAAGTGAAGCTGACCTATTTTTGCTAGTGTTATGTATATACTGCAGAGGAATTTCTAGTCTAAAGATTTAGCTGGAATGCTTTACAAAAGCTCTTAACTGAAAGCTTAATTTGACCAGACAATATCCTTTCTTGGCCAACCTCTAAAACTATCAAACTTGTCTCCAATTGTCAGTGCAGTGGTACTGGAAATCTGTGTAGAAGAGCAGTTGAAGCATTTTGATCAAATCAAGTCAGTAACGATGGGACACTGCCTGGACAACTTAGATGTGTACACTGAAATCCTGGATGGTTTGTAGTTTCTGTGATCATTTGGGCTCTAAGTTTTTTTCAGCTGCTTAATTGATGGAGCACCTACTGTTATTTGACCAAATGCTGGATAAAATTACTTGCTTCTCTAGGAAGTGTTGGGGTCCAAGCTTCACATGGAACAAAACTGTCCTGTGAACAGAGCAGAAGTGGCCATGTGAAGCAGCAGAACAATCCCTAGCATCACAATTTGGGAATCTGGTTCATAGTTTGCTCTTGTCCTGTAAACCTGTTCACTTGCCGTGCAGTGGATAATTGCACATTAACTCAATCATTTCTTACTGTCTAGATTCAAGCTCCATGTGACTGATTAAATGAATTGCTTTCTATTACACAACGAATTCATGTGAATTAATAGCCTCTCTGAGCAGGGCTACTGAAGGAGCCTGTTTCTCGTGACAGCTGTGCAGGCACTAAGCACCCCTGGGAGTGCAAGTGCACACTGGTATCAAGACAAGCAGTGCCTGAGGTCAGTAGGTCTTGTGCCTGTTGCTGTAGCAAGCAGCTCGGGATGGGAGTAGTGGTCTCTGGGGGTTTGAGTGAAAGGCTGTTGCTGGAGAGGCACGGAGTGGATAAATGTAGGTGCTTGCTGCTTTTCACTCCCTGTGTGTCTGACTTCAAGTAACTTTGCATGACTGATTCAGGAGGGGTGCTGATGCTAATTATCGGCTAGGTTAGATAGCAATTTATGTTCTCAAACTCATTCTGTCTTGAGTTGGAAGTTTATCTGGCTGATAAAAAAACTGCAGCTCTTTAGGCTTTCTTTCTTCATCCCCCTTCCAGCCCCACGTCTCTGCTAACTGTTCTGCATCACTGTCAAGCAGTGGTGATAAGGTTCCATTGCTTGTTGCCTGCTCTTTTTTGGAGCAGCAAGGTCAGCAGTCTTGGCTGTTCCACTTTCCTAGTGCTAAAAGTCAATTTTGCGGCTTTTGTTGTATGATACAGTTGATGCTTGCCTCTTGATAAGAGGCTAAAGAACATGTATTTAAAAAGTCCTTGTTAATAGCTGCTAAGGAGCAATAATTTTGTTGGTAGCTCTTTCAGCCCATTAAACAGGACTAACCAACTTTCTTCCATGCTTGCCCCAGAAATATCAAGTTGTCCTGTCATTTAAGCAAGATAAGTCTGTATAACTCATGCTTTATCTCTTCATGTTCTTCCAAATACTGCTTTAATGGTAATATTAGAGGATCTGGTTTGTCTCTTGTGCTTGAGATGTGCAAATGTGTTTTTCAAGATCTGTCAAAATGAAAGTCATGGAGTCGTGTAATGTGAGAATGTTTTTTAGGCTGATGTGTAAGTAGCTACTTGAATTTTTATGGTAACAAAGTGCTTGCTTAGAACTTCAAGTGTTTTCTATGGAACCTTGAGCCCATAGCCTTCCTTGCTGAAGTTGTTGACAAAGGAATAATGGTTGATTATATGAATATGACATGTAATGGAAATGCAATCCTGACTAGGAATCTTTGCTGGATCACAAGTCAAAGACCGAAAAAATCAGTTCTGGGATTATAAGCATTTGTTAAAGTCTTAATCCTGTCAGCTGTTACTTTGTGACTTAGTGTTGCTGTCAGTTGAAGCGCTTAGTGTGAAATGTTTTAGGCCACTAATAATGCAGTGAAACTGGAGTTTTTAATATGTTCTTAAATTTGGAATGTGTCAAAACTAATCTGAAGTCAAAGCATAGAACTGGAAAGCTGAGAACATGCTGAGAGTTAAGCAGATACTGTGATTTCTCTGGTTTCTAGCTCTTTCTGTATATATTTTTACCTGTAGTGAAAGATGATTCTTCAGAAGAGTACTGGAGACCTAGACCTAGCCCCTATTTTGGGCATGGTAGATGGACATATTAAAGAACGTTTCCAATTTAGATTTGATGTGGATGACTTTTTTTTCTTTTTTTTCCAAGCTGCTGGTTTGAGTCACAGGTTTAACAGAGAAAAGAATCCCACTTTATAGACAAGACTATTATGGAGTACTGCATTACAGGATTATACTGAACATGACAAAGCACTTTAAAAGGTTATTTGTAGGAGCTACCTGAACTCTGGACTTCGTGCTGCAGAGCACAAACGAAAGTGGCTTTCTAAAGTAGGTGTTTTATAAGGTTTGTGCTATCCTGCTCCAGAGGACGCTGTCTTGGGCACCACTCAAAAGCAGACATTTAACAAGCGAAGTAGTTTTAGATCAAGTTGCATGCCAGTTGCCTCAGCTTTCCAGAAAAGAGCTGGTTTTGCTAATTAGGGAAGCTGCTCCCTGATTAAAATGAATTAATTGTAAAGTATATAGTAATCTGTGATATAGCCTTTCCACTAAACTACTGCTGCAGTAAGAAGCTCCTCTCCATGATGGTACTCTTCTGCTATTTAGTGTTCTTGGCTTACTGTGAGATGTCATTTTGGGTAGGTAAGGAATTTTCATTAGTGTACTCACCAAGAAGTCTCACTGACTGACTTTTATGGCAGCTTTCTGCTTTTATCTACCATGTCATAAAATAGACCAGCCAAGAAATTTAAGGAAATGGTGTTTCAAAAGACAGCACCAGTTTTAAGCACACATTCCTATCTCTCTTTCCACTTTTAACATGTTTCAAAACACAGTTTAGGAATCAATTTAATTTTTTAAACACAGTTTAGGAATCAATTTAATTTTTTAAACAATTCTGCAGGCATTGGAAATTTAAGTTTGTTTTATGAGGCGAACTAAATTTGAAGTAGGCTTTATTGGTTTGAGTCAAGGTTTTAATGGAAGGAAACTAATTTTAAAAATATTAGGCAGACCAATTGGTGATGATACTGTGCATCTTTATCTTTATTTAGCTTGTAAAACAGGGATCAAGCAATGTTCTTGTCCAACTCCTTTCCTTAAGTATTCACAACTGTCTTCCAATATCATCTAGTATAATAGTATAACAGGGGCCATAGCAGAACATGAACCTGTTACACTCTTGTAAATAAGTGTTAGATAAGGTTTCTAATTAAGTGTTAGTCATGATGGATTGGCTTTAAGTTTTCTAGCTCTGCTGTACTACTTGTGCAAGTTGAAAAATGGGCTTTCCCACAGATAAGATTTGTAGCAACTGCATTGCTGGGCACAGACTTGGAGTTGCTGAGGCTGGAAGACACTTGTGGAGACTGTCTAGTCCAGTCCTCTTGCTGACTGTGCTACTCCTGACCCATAAAACTGGCTCATTATCATCTCTAGGCAGAACTTTGTGTGCTCCAGCTTTTTTCATGGGAAGGACAATTCTCCTGCCTTGCCCGTCTGTCCTAAAGAGCCCACAGCAGCACTCTAACCATGAGAGCTCATCCAAGCTCATCTCTGTGATCCCAGTGAGGTTGTAACCCGTGTAGCTACACACAGACCCCCAACGTCTCCAGCTCGTTCCCTGTGCTGCATGCACTGGTGCATAGAAGCACCCTGTTGTGCTCATTTCCTGGGAAAGGCATGAAAGCTGTGAGATGAGCTCCTACGTATCAGAATAATAGGGTTTTTTTATTCTGGTAAAGTGCTCTGTGAAGATAGGAAATGTCTCCAGGAGCACACAAGAATAAATGCACGGTTTATATTCTGCACTGGTCTGTATGTTCATGTGACCTGTCATTTGCTAGGTCATAAAGGGAAGTGTCCTAATTCTCTGTGTTGAAGTCAAGTGGTTCTGAGTTAATAGTCTGCCACCTAAACCCAGAGTCACCAAGCATGTTATATTATGCCACTCTTCATTCTACAGCACTCTGGAGGCTGTGTTGGAGTGCACACATTTGGCTATAAGTGCTTTTGTAGTGGTAGGCAGAGCATTCTCCATGAGGGAGAGCAAGGATAAGACTTCTCCTGTAAGTAAAGCTCTCCACAACTTTTTAGTCTTCTTAACTCTAGGGATACTGAAATTTCATAAGACTCCTGTACTGGTGTAATAATCCAGTTCCCATTTGAAGATAAAAGTACCGCTTTTGGCTTTGGTATAAAGTATATGAATACAGTAGTCTGGAAAACTGTCTGATATTGAAAATGTGCTCCTAGTCCAGTAGAAAGGCAGCTTCTTTCATGTGCAGGATACCTTGGTATTCACTCTGTGTGATTGGGGAAACTGGAGTAAAGAAATCTATTTAAAGGTGATTTAGCACAGCAGCTAAATAATGGGTACCAAATGTCACTATTGTTTCTTTGTGTGATGTCATGTAAATGCATTGATTGAAAGATGGAGGGAAAGGCTCAGTGCTTGGCACTTGTGTGATGTTGCCTGATTGAGGGATCTTAGTGACTCATGGTACACGTGTGAACCCCTCAGTGAAGTGCTTAAAATAGTGGAAGTATTCTCATAGTCTGTAGGAAGATGATTCCTGAGCGCCCCTAGGGAGCTGGGATTCTATGGTTAAGAGTGAACTCAGGATGGGAGTTTATTACTTGCCTATCTGCATAAGATGTGGTCTCAACAGTGGCTTACATTCCCCCGAATGGAGATGTGAGCATGAGGCATTAACTTCAGTTTGCAAGCAAGGAATGTAATTGTATGGGCAGAGACAGTTGGTTCTGCTGGTATTACCTAAGCCAAACGAAATAATGTTTGGACTTCTGATTTATCCCAGACATCCAGTTCACTAGGGAAGCATGATCTAGTGAGATGCATCCTTTGGGGGAGCAGTGGTAGCAGCTTGTGGCCTGGCTGTAGTGTCTGGTGCCATGTTTGTGAGACCAATGGGCTGGGTCTGACAGTGCCAGGACTGGGGTGACAGTGGTGAGAGCTCCTGCAATTCTGTAGCACACTTCTGGTTGAATTGGCATTTGGTGGAATTTGCGAAATCAGTGGTAGTGGCAACTTCCTTGTGGATTATATAGTTGCAGTTTTTTCACTGAAGTAACTGAAACCATGTTGTAACCTGGTACTAAGGTAAGATTTTGGTTATTTTGAGCTCTTGTGTGCTGCTTAAGGCACTGATTGTGTGATCTGAGATGTTTGACTTGGCTGTTGTATTTGTTAGGCTCCTGGAGATCCAGTTAAAAATGGTATGCGATTATCTGAAGCATGTCACTGTCTCTTGGTGGTTTGGTGGTCTTTGTGTATGCTGTGTATCAAAGATGAACATGTTTCTGCATGGGTGAGCTTTCAAAGGAAATACAGTTGAAATACACTTTGCAAGTCAATGGGAGTGAGGCTGTTGAACAAGTCTGTTGCCTGAGTGTCACTTTTCTGGTATGAACCAAATTAACTAGTGTGAACAGTGGTGTCATAATTCACCCTAAGTAATTAGGCAACTAGACTGTTATCACCACAGTGACAAACTCGTACCATAGCAACACTGATTGATGGTATCAACTCAGTCTTTGTGCTTGTAGAAGATTTCTATCAGATTTTCTAGCAAGATCTTGTAGGGTAAAAGCAACGTGGTAGATCCTTCTCTTCTGTAGTCTGTCTGCAATATGTCTTCTGGGTGTTAATATTAGACTTGGAGGCTTTCTGAATGTACTTGGAGACGTCTGGCTAGGTATCTCCCTACAGAAGTGGTTTTAGCTGTAATGACACTACTGTCTTACTTTCACTTCAGGTAACACTATCTTGCTGAAATAAAGAGTATATTCTACCTGGTGCTACATGCACTCTACTAGTTGCTCTGCACTGAGTAATACTGAAAACAATATGGAGGCAGGTTTCTTACTTTTTTCCCCATAAAACTCTCTGTAACTATGATGCTTGCATGCTATCTGTGCAACAAGGCAATTGTAAGTGTACAGCCTACATGCAATGACAATCTCTTGATACTGTTGATACCTGCTGTTAAGAGCATTAGCTTTATAGCATGACATTGAAACCTTATTTACTTAAACATAGATATATGTGATTTTTTGGGGAGGAGAGGGTGTGCTCCAGTGCCTTAAAAGCACTGTTTGAGGGAAGTCCTTTTTCTTCTTCTCTTAGCTACTGCTCAGAAACAAGTTACTTGGCTATATTTTTTTCCACTCTGATGAAATGCTAAAAATAAACAGCCAACCAAAACCAAGCAATCAAACAAAAAAAATCCCCCCAAAAAACCCCAAACAAACAAATTCAGGTATTTAAGTTCCTTAGGAACAGGGATATATGGTTGCTTATATTTCACTTCAGCATAAGATCTGAGTTAAATTTTAAAGGGTTGCTTTAAAGTGTTGCTCTTCTGATGCTCCAGCTGACCCCTGATTCTTTCCTGTGTCTAAACCTTTGAAGGTTGCAGCCTTGCTAGAGGCTTGGACAGGATTTAGTTCCAGTTTTCCTTAGACATTGAGATTATTCTTAGCAAGGTTATTGGCTTGAGATTACTGCTAATGTGTAAGGTAATGTCTGTCTATTTGCAATGAGTAATCTAGACTGGTCCTGTACTGAATGATATGAGAGGGCATATATTTAAGAATTTCATGTAGTAACTAAATGTAAGTTAAATGCCATCAGATTTGCTTTCCGAGCTGCACTGATGCATCTCTGAATACTTGTAAGAAGAACTGGGCTGTACTTGGCAAGGAAGGAGAGGATTCTGGGGACTGTGAGTATATACAGGTATTTTGTACTTAAAATGGATCACTGTTGTGGTGGTCCAGATTTGAACGTAGCCTTAAAAGATTATTTTTAAGAATTATTCAAGTCTAGCTATAACCTGTTGGAAAGAGCAGTGTGCTAGACTTTGTAGGTTGCGAGGACAATGATCAGTTATAGGAGCAATGCACTTGAGAGTCTCTTGTTCTTCCTGTTCTATGTAACTGCAGGTGTCAAAAAATATTTTGTATATGAAGTCCACTCTTCTAAAAATCACTTGATCTTGTTAAACTTTATTAGTCTAGGTGAAGAGCTGGAGATGGCTTTGCATGCAAATGTATGGAATAGTGAAAAGTTATATATGATATAGAGACCAGGATCACTAGTAGGGATTCTTAATCCTAATTGTCTGGTGTCCAGTGGTTGGGTGTCTGATGCTATTGATACTGTTAGAATATTTTAGTGTGATATCTGGGTCATCTTCATGCATGCAGAGAGGACTCCTGATCACAACTATATTAAAAATACTGCTTTTTATACTGCCTGTGATATTTTCCAGATGAGCAAGTCTTAGGGACTCTCCTGCAGTACAAGTTCATCTCACAGTCTTCAGTCTGTCTTATTATGGAAGTTAATTCATTTGATGAAATACAACTCTGAATTGAAATGGTTCTTCAGTCTGTGCCTAGTATTTCCCCAGCCTTGTAGGAGATGGAGAATAATAACGACCTGGCTTCAGGTTCTGGTTTAACCTTTAAGTGCTGTAACATGGTGAACTGTCTAGTCCTGGTCTTGCTTCATGTGTCTGTTAGTTAGCAGTGTATATGTAGCTCCTGCCAGAGCATATTTGTGATAGCCAATGTCTGTAAGTGTACACACAATTCTGGGGGGTTTAGGCAGGATTCGTAACTAATAATAATTGACTGAAACTGGTGTAATGTAACATTCAGTTATACTATAAACTGTAACTTTCAGTGTATTAAGTAAATGTATTTATTTTGTGTGTTTTTCCTGTAACATTTAGGGATGTGGCTGTTGCCACTTGGAACAAGGATCTAAGCTATATAAAGAGGTTAGATCCCTTCATGTGTACAGAGTAATGTAGTTCATTGCCTTCAATTCTTACTTTCATCCTGATATTATAAAGTATTAAGTTTTCAAAATCCATTTTGAGTTTCCTGTCCAGTGCCTGTTGCAATATCCAATGCCAGTTGCAATATCTTTGCAACTGCAAGTTTACTTGTAGATCTTAGGGAGAGAAAATGCCTGATTACCAAAAGCAGATCTGAGGCTTGGGTTTCACTCCAGAGCTCAGGCCGGACACTGCAGAGGGGTGGTGGCTGCACCAGCCCCTTGTTGAGGCATGAATTGTGAACAGGGTCAGGGAACTGCCCTGCTTCTGCAGCAGTATAAGTAACTGCTTGGCTGCTGTAGTTCCACCTTCTTGGCCTTAGTTGTACAAACTTTTTCTCCCTTCACATCAGCACTGAGGTGTGTGTGGCCTTGCAGATGTGACTGGCAAGCCCAGTGGGCTGTGCTGAATGGCTCTGCTGCCAGAGGAGATGGGCTGGAACTGCCAGGGGCAAGGGAGAGGGGACTGAGGGACAGGGGATGGTGATGGCAGCATTGTGCGATATAAATGGGGACTGTGAAACTGCCCCAGTGTGCTCTGCGAGACATCTCAAGCTGAATGAATTCCTTGATCCAATTAAACATGGCCCAGAAAAATCTATAACCACAACTGAGAAGGTAGAAACATCCAGCATTACATGGGGAAGGATATGAGACTACCCCAAGCAGGAATTTCTACCAAACACATCGTGATCTCTGTTTAGCTTGGAAACCATTAAATGGGTATATGCCAAGAGGTGAGATATTAGCACAGCAGAAGAGGGTAGAGTAGCATTTGTAATTTTTCAGCCTGCATATCCTAAAATTTTCAGTGGCATTAAATATGCCTCTTAATCTCAAATTGGTTTTTTTCAAGTTGAATTACCAGTTGGAGCATTTACAGTCCATTGAAAGCTAATGGAATTTCAGTATTTAAATATTTTCTGGGTAACCTCAGAATGGCTGAGGAGCTCTTACAGTTCATAGCTCAGTGAGATTGTTAATTAGTTTTGTGATCCAGGGAATTTCTGTGACTGCATTCTTGTGGGCATATCACAGAACCAAACACTTCAAAGCCTCTAATTCATATTCTGATAAATGAGGATCACTAAAATACTGTTGCAAAACCTTGTTCTTTCTGTGTTTGCTTTTGATGACATCATATTTAAGTCTTTATAATAGGTTGAATACCCAGATTTTCCTTTAAAAGTAGGTGTCTGAAGGGTTTAACAAAGCTCCTCTGTCAAGCTATTGGGCTAAGGGTTTCTAGAATCCTGTTTTAAAATCCAAAGAATGGCTGCTTTCAGTGGCAGGATAGCAATGAAAAGAAATGTCCAAAGATATCAGCTGCACAGCAAGAGAACAAGGGCTGATCTCAGCAATTTTGAGCTTAGAGCTTTATTTCAGTTTTAAATCTCAAACTGAATGGAAGAACTAGCAGCAGTTCCAATTAAAGCCTTTGGAGGGTCTCAGATTCTTTTATTACAGAAGCAGAATATTTATTGGAAAACAGGTAGACTTAGTGAAACTTCTCTTTTTTTTTTCTTATATACTTGGATGAACTGTAGCAAAGTTTCTTTCTGGTGAAGTGACAAGAGCTTTTTCCTTTAAGTGATGTGCAGCTGTGGTGTCTTAATGCATGTGAAGTAAAAAGGGATGTGAAAGTGTGGTCTGGTTTGAAATACATGTAGTTATTCAGTCATAGTCTTTGAATCTTGGTATTAGGTAAACCAGTCCTGTTTGTAAACTGCAATCTGAGCAGTTTAACTGTTTAGGTTGAGGAGAGGGTGGAGAAAAAGCAATTTACTAAGATGTTTATTAACAGTTGCCTTGAAGTGCTCCGTTTCAAGGGACCAGCCAAGAATGACACAACATTGTGCAGGGGGCCTTAGTTAACCTGCAGAAATAGTAATCTAAACAGATAAGACAAGGGAAGGCTGAAATAGTTGGTGAGTTTAGGGTTAGATATCTTAAATTGGAGGTGGCATGGTTTGATTAGTCTTGTGGCCAAGTAGAGATCTTCAGAAGTCTAAATCAAAACAGCTGATTAGTAACTCCTATGGTTTGAGTTGTAGATTCTTGTGCTTCATGTGGGCAGCTTGTGGCTGATGTAACCTTCCTTTCTTGATCTGAAGAGCATCTTTCACTAGCATCACAAAGCTCCTATTGTGCATAGGGCTGTATGTTACCTATTATAGAATAAATGCACAGTTATCAAGTCAATGGCTTAATCCTTTTTTTTTTTTAAACAGATGAAGCAGGTAATTACTTCTAACTTCTTAAAGATGAAAGACTGACAAAAAAAGTTTATTCTCTGACATGGGGTCTGTCTAGCAGTTTATTTCAAAGCAGGATGAATGGTAACCAGAAGAAACCACCTCCCCTACCTCACTCCCCTACCTCACTCCCTCAAATAAACTTTCAGAAGGTTTGGGGTGTGGGTTTTGGTTTTTTTGCAGCTTATGACACTTAGCATATGAAGTTCAACATGGTGTCATTAAACCTGAGGGTAAAATGACAGGTGGAAATTAAATGGATTGACTGACTGCCCAATTGCTTCTTGTCCTGTCAGAGGAGGGTAAATCTTGCTGGAAAATAAACTGTGCCCAAACAACAAGTAAAGAGCATTAGGGGAGAGGAGGCATCTTACCCCACAGCATTAGGTGTCTTGTCTGGACACTTACTCAGAGTGAGCTTCTCAGCAGATGCACTAACACCCATTGCCTTAAATCTATGTCCCTTAAACTGAAGGGAATTGAGTAATGTTTTAAAGCAACAGTAGCTGTCACAGGTTCTTCCAGAAACTGGTGCTTTTTTGAGAAGTGGTTGGATTTCCCAAGACTTGTTTTTCTGTGAAAAGATGAGTTAATGTCAGTGTCTTGACTGCCTCAAGGATGCTTAATGTACAGAATAGGAAGAAAATTCCTTGCCTACTCAGAGATAACAGAGGAGAGCGCTTCCACTTGTGTTAATATTTCTTTTAATTTTTTTTAACCTCAAGGAACTGTTAGATGTGAGCTTTGAACCATGTTGTGTAAACTGTTTCTTGGCCTGCAGAGGTGGAGATAAAAATAAACAAACAGTTGGCTCCAATGCCTTCTCTTGTTGTTTTATTAGAATATTCCTATTATAATCTCACCATGCTCCTTTCTGAACCAGTGATGTGCTGTTAACCCGTTGTTCTGTAAGCACTGGTACTTCTGCACTGATACTGACTGTGTTAATCTATGTCACACTGCTTCAGCCTTGCCTTGTCCTCTGTTCTTGCCTCTGCACTGCCTGGCTGTTCTGGGCTGGGGGGGCCACGCTCCCTCTGGTGCCAGCAAAGAAGAGATGCTTTGTGTGAAGCTTCTGGGACCTCACTGAGTGCACACTGCTCAGGGGCTGTGCTGTGAGCATACTGCTGCATTCACAGGGTTCATGTAGTCCTGATCCTCTGAAACATTCAAGTGGCACTTGGAATAGCTCTGCAGGGAAGATCAAGTACCTTGGCCATGAAGAGCTGTAGATGCAATCAAACTCATTTTGTATGCTATTGGGTGGGTTTTGTTTAATATTATACTCTGACTGCGGATGGGGTAATACTGTTAGGCTGACCTTGCAGTTTCTACAGGCCATTGTTGGGGTGGAATAGAGAAGGAAGGATTTAAATATTCTCTCCACTCTACCTCTTTGATGAACTGAATCAAGTTTGTCAGTATTTTTCCTAAAAGACAGCAATTCATTTACCATGACCATGTGAAGATGTAGTATTTGTATTGACAGGACAGAGAAATCTTTTCTCTTGGCTATTAGTAAATTATGCCTTTATTGCTGTTGCATAGCACAGTGGACTTAGTGCTGCTGCCTATTACATATTCCTAAGTTTGTAATGCCAGAAGAATGTGTAGCTTGAAAGCTTTGTGTTAGATAACACAACAGTTATGACAAGGTTAGGATGCCTGATAAAAGAATAGTCACAGGTTAAAACCAGTCACAATTGCACTGAAAAGTAGCTAAGGGTCACACTCCAGAAGACCGCTTATTTACTACTGTGAAAGCCAGACTACTCTTGAACTAGGACAAAACAGCATTCTCTACAATTTAAGAGCAAGCTGTGTTATTTCTGGAACACTTAAAGTCCCTGAACTATCTCATTGTGTGGCCACAACACAATCTGTAGCTCTTGTTCCTTGGGTGTTTATGTCCAAGCAAGCTGAATTCTAGTTTACCATCTGTAGACCATGTGGACAATGGTCAAAGCAACAACTTCTGGAGTTCAGATGCTACCTGTTGAGTTTTTTCACATTTCCTTGGCAGGGAGCTGTTCTCTTCTTTTGCCTCTCTGGTGATTAAGAGTTAAAAATCAGTCTTGCAATTCTCTTCTGGTTTAGAATGCCTGTGGCAATGGCTGAATTCACTATCCCCAACAAATGTGTTTGTGCCATACTGGGAGAACCTGTGGAGGAGTAGGAATTGTCACACCCCATTTCTGTACTAAGGAGTGTCCTGGATGAGGGAGCTGATGTATAACATAATAGAGAAGATTACCAGAGGAAAATATCTGTCTTCACTTACCAGTGTTTATCCCAGAATGAGCACTTAAAGATGATTAATTTGCATTGCTGTACTAAATGTATGTAGCAAACAGGTGTGAGTAAAAAACTCTGCATGGAAAAATACTGCTGCTCAAATGTTTGAAAATGCTGTCCTGAGGGCACTTCTTGATTGTTGGCATGTTCGCTCTTGTATGCATGAGTCAATGAGAACTTAGTTTGATTTGTTGCTTTTCAGAACATCAAGTCATGACAAGGGGAAAAAAAACCAGTTACTACCAGTGTACTCCAAGGGCGGTTGTCCAGACTGGTCATGGAATTGTCAGTCTCAAAACGCAGGGCACATAAACTGGATTGCTTGGAGCAAAGTGCTTTCAGGGAGAGGTTTGGACAGGACAGCATCCAAAGGTCCCTTTCCAGGCTATATAATCCTGACGTGTTTGTAGGCTGATGATCCCTTAGTCTCTTGTTAATTTTGTTTAGGGCAGTTGGTTGTCCTGAAGCTTTTTCCAATATACTACTCAGTAACTTTTACTGTTGGCCTTGTGTTTCCATACAGTAGCACTTGATGATGTGGCAGTTGCAGTGTTTTAGCACAATAATTGTGTGCAGGCAAATTTGAGACTCCTGGAAGGCCCATTGCTCTTGTGATTCTGGAATAAAGTGTGCTGCTATAAATCAAGGCTGATACAGCCACTTCCTATAGCAGTGTTTTCTGAATTGTCTGCTGATCTCCTTACAGCTCTCTGCCAGGATATGAACAGCTGGGGTCCTTTGTGGTGCTCTGAGGACACAAGAGTCGCTATCCTGCCATCTCCCATATACACATCATGTGTCTGAAATATTCATATTTGGGTTTTTTCCTGTGTGGGAATCCTGACTGGTGACACATCTTTGTTTCGCTTAACTTTGGCTTTTATCCTCAGTGTGCTGTTCTTAGAGATGCTGCTCTGTGCTAATCAGTGTGGCAGCTGCTGCTTGTGCTTCTGGTACAACTACTGTGTCCAGCTACTCTTAAAAAAAACCCAACCAACCAAAAAAAGAGGCAGTATTATTTTTAAGAAGCCTGCAGCATTTAATTACTAGGCTTGCATAACACACAAACAGAGGCTTGTTAGCTAGGGCTTGTTTATTGAAGCTTGCTCCTTTATGGCTTAGCAACATCAGGAGAAGAATAGGAACTGAGATTTTTTTGCAGTAAAGAAGGATTTTTTTTTTCTAAGCAAAATAGATTTGCAGCATCAAAAGGCAGGAAGAGTGTAAAATAAATGCTAATGCCATGTCATAAGACTTTCTGCTAGAAGCTTTTGCAACTTGTTCCTGCCAATTTACTGTGTATCTCTGCTGTTTTCTTAGCCTACATAGGGAGAAGATCAAAAGCCTGATTTCTGCCTATGAGCAGATCTAAGGTATAGTTGTACCAACATTAAAGAAATACTTTAGAAAGGTGTAAAGCCTTATAACAAGAACAATAGAAAACACTTAATTTCATGTCATTTGAGAAAGAGTGGGTTTTTCTTTAGAAACTGCTCTAGACAGTTGTCTAGTAGGCTGGGTTTACAAACAAAGAGTAGCTTGTTAGAAACCTTTGGCACTTTTATTAATCATACTGTTGTCACAAATAGAAGGTATTTGTTTTAATATCTTGTCCTACTCATACTTTAGGCACGGTTTGCCTGCCAGTGCATTGGAGTGGCCCATTCTTTAGGCTTGTGGGGCAGAGTTTTAATCTGGTCTTTCAGCACTTTTGAGACACTTTACCTGTATGCTACCCTGATGTCACCAACGTCATGGATAGGTGACTGTGCTTCTTTTGTCTGCAGATCTAATTGGTTGCCTGGTACTTCGTCTGTGGCAAGCAGGACAATGGCTGCCAGCAAGAGCAAGAACCAGAGTTCCTTGGCCCTCCATAAAGTAATTATGGTTGGCAGTGGAGGTGTGGGCAAATCTGCACTCACACTTCAGTTTATGTATGATGAGGTAAGTAACTTTGGTTCAGCTTCTCTAAAGCACAAATTCATACAGCTTGCTAAGCTTTTTTTTGTGGGACAGGGGAACTAAATGGGATGAACAAAAGACCTGATGATCCAACTGGCAGGAGCAGAATGTAGGAAGCTGGGAGATGTGCCCTCTGGGAACACCTCTGGCTAAAGGTGACAAAACTGATGCTTATTTGTGAACGAACAGTCTTCAGGAGCCATGCATAATGTACAGGTGCTTGTGTACAGAAGCTGTTACTAGTTGGAGTTGAACTTTAATTTTGTAATTTAGGTCAGTTAAGGCTGAAGTCAGAAGTAAACATTCTAGTTCATTCTGAGTCAGCTGATGAAGTAGGCTTGTTCATAGCATGAATTCTTCCATACTGGTATACAGGAAGCTAGATGAGGCAGTCCAGACTAGTATGTGAAGGAATACATGGTCCTGTAATTCAAAAGTTAGCATTTATCTATAGGGTGTCCACACATACTATAGTGGTGTAAGTATCTGAACAGGTGATGTAGTCATTAATGAAAGCCAGCCAGCTTAATTGGGCTTAATTGTTGTGTTCTGAGGCTGAGAGGCTCTTTACCTCTCTACTTCTATGCTGGATGTGTGCTGTCAGCACAGAACTTAAGTTGAACTGGCAGTGGCTTTGTGGGTCTGATCAATACTGAATGTACTAAAGCATGTGCCTGTGTAATTATGGAGCAGGCTTTCAGGTTCAGCAGCTGGATGCTCTCATCTACAGCTGTCAAAAGTTCAGATACCTGTACCTGAAGTATATTGAAATGCATTTTCTTAAAGTGGGAGATCTAGCTAATGCCAGCAGATTGCTGGTAACTTATACAGCAACTCTGTTCTTAAATTGTACTGAAATTGCTGAACAGTGTTTTGTGTAGCAAGTTTCTCTTGACTAGGCAAGCTAGCTCTTTGATGTATTAAGTGCTTAAATAACTTGCTTTTAATAGTAAAAAAAAAAAAAAAAAGGTAGAACTTAGTAGCTGACCGAATTATGAGAAGGTTTTGGGGAATTTAAATGTCACTGAAGTGAAAGAAGGAATATGGACAAGTGACAACACTGTTTGACAGTAATTCTAAACACTAATCCCTTTCTTGTCAGTTTGTAGAAGACTATGAACCTACCAAGGCTGACAGCTACAGAAAGAAAGTAGTTCTGGATGGTGAAGAAGTTCAGATAGACATTCTGGACACAGCAGGACAGGAGGATTATGCAGCTATCAGAGATAACTATTTCCGCAGTGGGGAAGGGTTTCTTCTTGTCTTTTCAATAACAGAGCATGAATCCTTCACAGCAACAGCGGAGTTTCGGTGAGTAGTTTCTCTCCTAGGCAGGGAAAAATATCTGGTTCCTGTGTTGCTCTGACAACTGCTTAAAAGCTACAGCCCTTTATCCTTTGTCTGTTACCATTTGATCAATAAAAGTGACACCTGGCCATCTTGCTCTTAGTAACTGATAACCTAAACCAGAGTATTCAGCCTCTGGCTTTAGTTATCTTCATGCTTGCAACTTATGAGTACATTATGCCAGCAGCAACTTCAGGCAAGTAACAGATTCTTGGACTCTTAAAACAGGCATATTTCAGCCAATTTTCAGTCTTCATGGATGCGAAGTTTAATTGTCTTAGAACAGTACTTCTGGAATTAAATCTGTCTTTTGGCCAGGTTTCAGACACAGTATTGCTTACTGCTAGAAGCAGGTGCTCTAAGGAAAGGAAGGATTAGCCTCCACTCTCAGGTATGGATTGGTGCCAAACAAGGGTTGGCAGCCAAGCATTGCTATTGTAGGCAGACGTATTCCTAGAAAGACACACGGTGGTAGTAAGCACTTCCATTTTTCTTCCTGGGATTAGCAGTTTTCATGTAAAAATCAGCACCAGATTGGCCACAGAAGTGGCTTGTGTAGTGTGGAGGGTAAATAAAAAAAGATTTAAACCACTGTTCTGGTTTTAGAATTCATGTAGCCGCATTCTTCATGGCAAGCTTTCTAACTCTTTTTTGAGAATACCTGTTGCCTCAGTAGAAGGTAAACTGGAGGTTGCCTGGATCAACATATAACTTGAAGGAAAACTTCCCAAAGCATAGGGAAAATTTAGGAGTTCCTTATGTTTGTCAGAATAAAAGCTCTTTATCAGTCTGCATTATGTTCCCTTAGCTTCAGTGGTACAAGGTTAACAGATACTAACGGATAATGGAAGTGCTGTAGCTAAGGACATTTATTTCTAGGTTTTTCTTAAAGCTAAGGCAAATTCCCCTTGCACTCCTGAACTTTGGTCCAGGTTCTTAACATATCGTACTGTTTTGACAGTAGTAGAAGACCAAAAAATCTTTTATGAGGTATAAAAATACTGTTCCTTGGTCACATAATACTTATGTGACTTTGTTCTGCTTCAGAAGGCTGACAGTCATGGGGCACACAGGCAGAGCTCAGTTTGCTCTAACTGGAGCTCTCAAAGGAGCCAACAGTTCAACTGTTGTACGACTACAAAACTGACTACTAGGACTCTTCCTAGTGTAAGATGGAGGAAAAGGTCAGGTAGTGCTCAAAAAACACAAAATGAGACAAGTGGAAGCACTTGGTTTTGGCTTATGTGCCTAAGTGAAATATAATGTTAAACCCAAGGCTTAAGGCTTTGAATGAAAAAGAGTAGGAGTGTTTATCTTGGCAGTTTGGTTTGGTTTTTTTTGTCAGACTTCTGTAACTAGGTTAACTGTGTGTCGGTTCAAGATTCCAGCACAGCAAAACAATGAAAAAGCAATGCTAGCCCTGAAGATGAGCAAGAAGGGCCTAAGAGCTCTTAGTGATGCAGAATCTCCTACTTTTCAATGGTTCAGAAGTAAAACAAATAGTGAAATTAGTTAAATGGAATATTTAGGCTGGCATGCAAGAACCAGCTCCTTGGCCCAGGAAGGAGTGGGGAATGCATAGAATGAGTCACCAGCATCCCAGGCCAAACTGCAGCTTGGTGTTATTGATCCTTCTAAGTTCCAGAATTTTAACACTATGAAAAAGTTGAATACTGAACAAATGATGGGCTTGTCTTTAAACCCTAGCTCTCCTGCTGATGCTATGCATTCAGTGTTTGCTTTCAGTGCCTCTGTAATCTGAAAATGTGTGAAGATGCAGTTAAATGCAACAGCAGATTGCTTCAGTGCTAATGCTATTTTAGAGTCTCATGTACTCTCCATACATTGTTATTTTGTGGATGGAAAATGCAGGCATCTGAACTAGTGTGGTAACTCAGTGAGATGAGAGGGTGTAGCACTGTGCTCATGCCTCATTTAGCTCTTCTTCATAACAAAATGAAGCAATCTAAAAATAGTTTAGAGCGGTAGAGTTCTTCCAGCATCCTAGATGGACAGCAGCATGTGTCAGTCTGGTTTCAACTTGTATTTTACCACAGTAGCAGCACAGACTGAGACTGGTATGCAACATCACTCCATCTCCTTTCCTGGATGCCGATATGTCCTCTTAGCATGACAGGTTAATGCTGACAGTTCAAATACCTTCCGGGAGGCTTTGAAGGAGGAGGGTTGCTAGCATTTTACTTCAGCATCGTGTAAGAACTCTCTCCTTTAGGTAAAGTTTAGGTAGCCATTAGGAATGATCTCTGCCAGCTACTTGGGCTGTTCCCAACCTACTGCCTTGGCAAAGAGTTGATGTTGCCCAGACCTATATTGAGATGTGATGCAGACTGTGAATTGAAGATGGTGACTGAATGCCAAGGTAAAACTTGGCAAACATGGCACTTGTACTCTTTTCCTCATTCAAATGTGAACTCCTGCTGCCAGTTGCTCTTCTGCCATACTGTTCTTCTTTCCTAGAGCCTGATTACTCACTAACTAAATGGTAAAACTGCCTTCCTGGAAGTGTGAGGCTTTCAGCAGTGTAAAGCCCGTAGCATTACTATGCTAATCTTGGAATAATTTTAAAGTGTGTGTCCAACTGTTGGGAAATACTCAGTTGTAAACACTAGTAATGTGCAGACCACTTGATCCACTCCTCGTAAGTGTGGGAGTTTTGTTGCTACTACTAACACAGTTATTTTTGAATACCTAATGCATTAGGGAACAGATCCTGCGTGTGAAGGCTGAAGAGGATAAAATCCCTTTACTGGTAGTGGGAAACAAATCTGACCTGGAGGAGCGCAGACAAGTGCCTGTAGAAGAGGCTCGAAGTAAGGCAGAAGAATGGGGGGTGCAGTACGTAGAAACCTCTGCCAAAACTAGAGCGAATGTAGATAAGGTAAGACAAATGACATCTGCTCAATTAGATCATTGCTACTTGTTTAGTAGCTGACTCTTGCTGGGACAAAAGCAAGTCCACAGTTTGGCTTCTGAAAGCCTAGTTTATTAAAAAATCCCCGATAAACATTGAAGTTACTAGAATGTGTACCCTTAAGCACATACCTAGCTTAAGGGAACCTGAGATCTGGAACAAGTTAATGCTATTGTCTTGTTTTAACTGTTTGTACCCGAACCAATAGTTGTTCAGTAATACTTTGGGTAAATGGTTGTAAGGATTCCCTGAAGTATGTTATTTTGTTTGTAGGCTGTGTCCTACTTATAACACTAATAAATAACAAGCTATGGACACTTAGAAATTGTTCCCCCTTCCTTATAAAGCTACATGTGGTGTGGTTAATCTTAACAATTTTATTTGTGTTTTCTGCCAAGACTGCTTTGAATTGTGAGAACTTTTTGCTGTGTCCCTGTCCTGTTTTGACTTGTTCTTGGTGGTATAGGTCAGTTATTCTCATGTTATTCTGCTGCTGGTTTTTTGCATAAACAATGGTGGTGGGATATTCCAAAGGAGAAATGAATTATGACTATGGAGTGTTTGTCCAGTATAGAGGACAAATTAGTTTCAATCATCCCCTTTATTTTGTTTGTAGTGAGGACTTCTTGAAGAAAAGGGTGCCTTTTTACTTCACCAATTCACAGAAGATGATCTGAAATTGCTGTTTTGCATCCTAAGGGCTCCAAATGTGTCTTGCTAATATGCATTTGTTTAAAGATTACAAATTTTAAGCAGTTTTCTCTTTGGATAAAGAATGCTTGCAGCTAGCTGTACTCTTAAGTTCTTCTAGACAGTTCTTCCTGTTCTTCTGTATTAGTTCACAAGTGGAAATGCTGTTGGTGCATAAATTACTGGTAGGAACTTCCCTCATTAAAACTACAGTATATGTTTGACACTCCTGGATTGAGATCTTTTGGCCTAAAGGACGTGGCATAATTTCAGTTTGGTAAAGAAGCATTCTGACTTGCAGAATGTTACTAGGAAGTCACTGTCAGTTGCGTAAACTGGGTGATGTAGTGAAAAGTGGGTATTTAGACTTGCTTTTGCCTATAAGCATCTCATATTACTAGTGAATGGTTAGCCTGTTTTATATTTCAACTAGTTTTCTGATCAGTTTGGATTAACAGCAGTGGAGCTGTGTGTCTGGAGTATACTAGCATGGTGATCTAGATTTGCTGTTACAGGTCTTCACTGGCTAGCTCATGTGGCACACTGGTTATCCTCTATATAAGTACTGTTTGGTGTATTGTAAGATAAGTTACTCACCTTTGTGGTGATTGTGTATTAATACTATGGCAGAATAAAAAAAAGCACTTTGAATGATAAACGAATCTACTTTTGATCAGTAGCACGGTCTTGTTTCCAAGTGTCAAAGGCTTGAGAGCTCCCCATTTGGACAAAAACACACTGTAGTTCTACAGAGTGATGCTAAACTCTTGTTCCGTAATCCTAAAAATAATTTTACCCAGCAACTGTACAGCAAAACAGCTCTTGCACCTGAGGTGGTATGTACCTAGACATCAGGAATACAGGGGTGAAATTGCCTAAATTTTGGACAACAAATCAGAGAAACATGAAAGAAAGCATGACTTTCTCTGAATCTTTCTTATAGTACAGTCTTGAGAATTTTTTGTGGCCTGTCACTTGAATGCTGCATCTTTGTAACTATAGACCAAGCAGAATACTACCAAAGCAGAGTGTGCATCTCTATCTACATGGAAAGGACTGGACTAAATGCTTTCCATACTTAAGAGCAGTGGAAATGTTTGCTAGGCACAGACAAATGTTCTCATGAGCTCTCAATGCTGCTTTTGTGCAAGAATGGTATTCAATAAAAAGCTCTTAAAACAGGGCCGTTGAATTTTTTCGATAGCCAGGTAAGATTGTGCAGCTTTTGCCACTGCCTGACACACCACATAATTCTGATGTTGAGTTTGTCACTGGGATCTTTGTCTAGACTTATTTCTGCTCTGTTGAGTACAGTGTGGTTCTATGTCTTTTTTTGCTGCTGAATACAGTAGTTTTTACCTGCTTTCTGGTGGCTGATCTTGTTTAATCTTTCTTTATTTTTCCCTCCTAGGTATTCTTTGATTTAATGAGAGAAATAAGAGCAAAGAAAATGTCAGAAAACAAAGACAAGAATGGAAAGAAAAGTGGCAAGAACAAGAAAAGCTTTAAAGAAAGATGTTGCTTACTGTGATGCTTTGGAACTGTAAATATCTATCTACAGGTGGCATGGATAAAATACCACTAAGGATATAGGGCTGGATTCATGAAAGGAAGTCTGTATTGACTCCCTTATCTTTTGCTTTGCATATCACACCTTCAAAATGTGAAAACAACTTCGCAACCATTTCTGGTATCCAACAAAACCTTTGCCTGTTTAAACTGAAATGGGCTCCATCTTCCAACTTTCAAAACTAGAAACAGTTTCAGAACTACAATCCTTCTGCTTGGTTACACAATGTACTTTTGTATTAATGTTTCTCTATGTTTCTCTTGAACCTCTACTGGCCTTAACAAGCACAGCTGTTCAGGTTCAAACACTTTTTCCCGCTGTTGCTGCCCTCCTTAATGGTGCAAACTGCAGAAAGGCTAGATGACACCTGGTAAAGAGTTTGAGTCTCCATCTTCTCTTAGTTGTCACTGATATTTCTTACACTGAAATCTGCTGACCTCCTCCCCACACTCCATGTAAGAAATAGCAACTGACAGTTGAGAGTCAACTCAAAACAAACTTTCTTCTGTGTTCTGTTTAGTCAATACAGCATTCATGAATCAAGCCTATGGACTCAATTCAGACTTACTTAGGCAATGCAAAAAATTATATTTAAATACAGGCTAGATGCATTCCCTGCTGGGGTCTGTCTTCTCATCCTTAAATTAGTGGTATGGGGTGAGAAAATGACTGTAAGCCTTTCTTCAAAAGGAATAGTATTATCACTATCTCCTTGAAATGCTGTCCTGGGTTTCTCCCATGTATTGTGTCTCAACTCAGTTACACTCTACATCTACCATCCTTCCCTTGCCTTGTACTGGAATAGTGGAATAGGTGTTGATTTAATCAGTTATGTTTATATTGGAACACTTGTGATGATAATGTTGGAAAGTGAGAACATCTGCATCTGTCTCTTGTCTTGCTGAAGATGAAAATGTTGAATAAGGGTGGGTCCCATCACACAATCATGACTTGGAATAAGTGAGGCTTATATGCTACCTCTCAATGATTAGCTGGCTAGTGAGCTGTATGGTGTCAAAAAGCAAATGAAGTTAAGCAGTTGCCACATCTATTACTCACTGTTAATTTTATATGTACTGTTTCTGATGCACAGCAACCTAGCACATGGTGAGTTTTGCTGTCAGTTATGCAATGGTGGACATGTCTGTTCAAAAAAAACAGTCTAGAAGTCAGTACTTAGCAGGTTCTGTTGTCAGCTGACTGAAATGAACTTTTTGATTCCGTTTAAATTAAGTGCAGTTGCCAAAAATCACTTATGTCACTGTGGAAAAGAACTCTCTTTTGGTTGTGGAATTTTTCAATGAGTTATGGCTTTCTTCCTCGAAGGAGAAAACTGAAGAGTAACTGTATCTTGTGTGTAACTGGATTCTTTAAACCCAGTTGCTTGGTGAAAGTAATCTAAGTGGTTGTTCAGTGAAGCTCACTGCAGCACTAAATCAACAAATGGTGTTTCTTCCTGAGGTGAAGGAGTAGTGAATACTGTTCAGTGCTTAGTGTTGTAATTTGAGGTTGAAAAATATTTTTAACATGTACTAGATTGCTTTTGTGCATTCCATCTCTGAACATTGAAAAAAGTAAGATGTGATCTATATCAGAACCTCTGTTGGCCTGAGGTTTCACAGGGACTTACCACGAACTCATTGTCTTCCATAACTCGTTCATCTTGTCAGGCAACTCATTGGATTGGGGAAACTGTACTAAATAAAAGGTGCTGTAATCTTCATTCTTGTCAAATTAAATTCCTTTTTTGTTACTCTTATCTTGTATGGGCACAAAGAGTGGTTAACCAGCTCCTAAAATGCTTCTCTGGGAACAGTGTAATTAATGGTGAAGTTGGCTTTGTGATACCCAATACTGTTTCGAAGCAGAAGCTGGAAGCCTGCTGGCTTACAGAATTTGTCACTTGAGCTGTGTCACCTGTGTCTAAAGCCCAAGCACCTGATAGGACACTGGGAGCTGTAATATTTCTAACAAAGTTTCCTCTTGAACTTCCATGGATAAAAGTCCATTTCTGACTGTATATTGTGTATACAGCAAATGAATGTTCCCTTCTGGAGGAAGGCAGCTCACTTAGGTTTGGTTTTAGTTGAGACTTAACCTTTAAGTCCTTAATTAACCTCAAGGATAAACAACAGTTGAGTTCACATTACAAGCTTATCTAGGTCAAGCCCTTCCGAGGCGGGTTGTAAAATGTGTCTAACAAAACTGAATAAACTGTCCTTTCTGTATGAATAATGAATTCAGCAAAGCTCACAATGAGCAGTTCAGCTGTATTGGCTCAAGAGACTTGAATGCCTTGACCTTTGATCTCTCTAGTCTTAAAGTACCTGACAGTATTTGATAGGACAGATTAATTTCTTCTCAGAACAGCGAGTCGCCCACTGGCGTTCTTACAGTCCATGTGCTGTTTTCACTCAGGTTATTTTTATTTTTCCCAACTGATAAAGCTGTGCCACTGAGGTGGACTTACTTGGAAGAAGGTGCTTGCTGCTTCATGGCTTGATGCTGCATCTCTTCAGTGTTCTATGCTTGTCACCTGCTCCAGAAAGACTAGGCCTGGAGACTAAATAAAGGAGCTTTTCAGTATTCCTCTTCTGTACTTGTGACAAACTCAGTTTAGCTTGCCAGTTACAGCTGAAAACAAAATAAACAAAGCAGCTACCTTGCCTTCTTTGGAATAGTGGGCAACAAGCTTTCTGACTTGTACCAGGAAGGCAATAAAACTGGTCCCCTGGACTGGAAGCCTGTTGCCTCCACCTCATGGTGGAAGTGCCTGAATGTATGCCCTTCTGAACAGGGGCAGTATGATTTGGGGGTCCTTGAATGGCTTCCAGGTGTGCTTCACTGGACATCAATGGACATCAGCATCAGGTGGGTTGAGTGGAGTGAATATAAAATGGCACAGCATCCTTTGAGCACAGTAAATGGAGTTTTGAGTAACTGCAGATCAGGTACATCAAATTGGGGACAACTTAAGCAGCAGGAGGTGTGTGGCTGCCTGCTGGCCTTGCTGGGTAGCTGAGGAGACTGAAGGCTGAATTGAAGCTGACGTATTCTGTCAACCTTTGCATGCTGGGTAATTAAAAACCAAGACTTCTCTTAGTTGGTCTAATGTGCTCTTAAATCATTCTGGAGCATGGCTGTAGGCAGGTAACTGGATATTAGCAGCTGGAGGTCATGCAAGACTTGACTATGCACTTGCACTTAAGCATTCAAGTATTATTCTTGCGTAATGGCTTAACATGAAGTCAGGGAACTGTTTACTGCTACATGCAATCTTCCATATGTGGCTTAGCTTCAAGTGCTCCAGTTTTCCTTCTGGTTTGAGCAGAGCAAACAAGCCCCTGTTATAACAAGGGCTAAGTCATTGTGTGAAAAAAAAGCAGGATCAACTGCAGGACTGGAAAGGCAGAATTGACTCTTGTAGAGGAGCATCTCTCCAGGTGGGAATACAGATGCAGCATGAAGTGTGTTTTCAATGACTTGTGCCATATGTGTTCTTATACAGACTGATACACCTCTACTGCAATTTCTAGGTGATCACTTGGCTGGATGAGGAGAAAGATGTATGCATACATTTACTGGTCACTAAACTTCAGTAAGACGTTAATAACCATCTGAAGTTCCAGTTGAATCCTATCTGGCTTAAGTATAATATTCAAGAGCACTTCAGGTCTAAGGTACAAAACTACAATCTGGAATGTAGTAAGAGGCGTGTAGAGGGGAAATGCATCTAACTAAATTCTCACCCAGATCTTTTTTTAACGCTTTCTAAAGCATTAACCCAGTTCTTAGGCCCGACCAGTCTATCAATTCTTGCTCAAAAAGAGGGTACTGTTTATCAGTTCAACTCAGAGCTTATGTAGACAGAAGCTTTCCTTAATTGCTATAAGCATATGTTGCAGTGTTCACCTCCTGTTGACTTTATAGTTGGGAGAAGGATGGAAGAGGAACAAAAAAAACCATGATTTTCACCGTAATCTCCACACTTCATGGAAATGGCAGGTGTTCCTCTTGGGAGGGGAAGGTGTTATCTCTAACACCAAGTGAGAGGTTTAGTGTAGAGGAAGTGATTGTGATTGCAAGACTTGATGAAACTGCCTCTAAACTATGTATGCTATACTATACAATGTAAATTCTTATTTTTTTCCTTACGTAGCTTCAGAGCTTTGTCTCTAACTTGCACAAACATTTTTAATGTCTGTAAAACTGGTCACTTTTCATTATCATGCTAATACAACTGATTTGTATTACTATTGATAATAAAAAGAAAAAATGAGCTTCATAATTGTTTGTTATTGATTTTTACATCATTCTAAAAGCATGTCTGATCTCCAAATTCTTGAACCAGCCAGCCACTGATTTTCAGTGTCTGGAACTAACCTTTCTGTCAAATATGTAACGAGATTATATTGCAGACTATGGGAAGGGAGGGGAGGAGGAGGTGACTGAGAACGTCATCATTGGCTCTCTGGAAATGGTATGTATGTTTTTCAGGACTGAACTGACATAGTTTGGTTCATTCACAGTTAATTTTCCAGAACCTAATTGGATCAGACAGCTTGTATCAAATGTATAAATGACAGTTGCTTTGTCTTTTCTTCAGACAGTCTTGTGGCTTGAATAACAGAATAAGCAACACTGTGTGGAAAAACTAGTCCTTAGTCTTCTGAGTGTGCCAGACTCCATTCTCTGTGTAGGTTTGTGGTGAATGAACTGCAGGAGAGAACCTGAGATGCCTCTGAGGCAGGATGGCTCTGGACAGACTCATTGCTCTCTAATGCCACTTAATTTGGAGTGGCAGAGCAATGGGATTCACAGTAAACTTTCAAGCAGTTTCTGCCACCACTGCTGTACAAGTTGGAAGTGGAACATTCTCTAGCTGATGACTTCTGGCCAAGGACTACAGCAATTTACATAATCTTGTTTACATGGTGCTTGCCTGGTGTTTGCTCTGTGTTTCTGATTGCCACGGTGGTTTATGTTGCTCTCTTTCCCAGTGGAGTAACTTCTAAAATATTCTGTGGCAGAGAAAGGGTAGCATGGGAAGTGTAGGAGGCAGGAGAGGGTTCTGAGCACAGCTGTGTTACACAGCTGTACCCAAAGCCCAGATTGGCA
Source organism: Monarcha castaneiventris obscurior (assembly GCA_026261815.1). NCBI lineage: Eukaryota > Metazoa > Chordata > Aves > Passeriformes > Monarchidae > Monarcha > Monarcha castaneiventris. The sequence goes on from JAMPIT010000467.1 coordinate 10,479,275, forward strand.
CCTTTTCCTTCAGATAGTCTGCGGATGCTTGTGAGGAACAGGCTTGCCTTTCGTTGCAGCAGGCTGAAACGGGAGGACGATGACTCGTACATAGCTTGTCTTCTGCCTCGGTGTTCGCCTGTGTTCTGCCCCAACCAGAACATTTTAGTGTGTTTCTGTGGGCTACGTGCTGACAATTCCTGGGATGGTACAGGCACGTCTTCCTGAGAACTGCTGGCTCCATCTTGTGGATTTAGGAGTTAGAAGCTCTGCTTTGGAGAGGGGCTGTTCAGCATGCTCAGACGAGCATACACGTTGCTGCTATTTATCTGCCACCTGAATTACATGTAGAAATCCACACTAGCTAGATTCTTCTGGTTTTGTTGCTTGGCTGTATTATTCTCTCATGTGGTATGAGACCTTGTTCTAAAATTAAATTTTCCTTTTGCATGCAAATGCTAAAGTTGAATCTTGCCTAAACATTCTTCTGTGCAGCAGAACACCCAATTTCTCATGAGGATGGTGGATTTATGTTTTCTCTGGCATTAAACCAGTTTGCATTGCAAGTGTAAGTTTGTTCTGCTTGCTGAGCACTGATTTGCATGCCAGAAAGAATACTTATTGTTCCCTGAGACTGTGCAGTAATTCATGAAACGTTTTGTTTCTAAGGGTGACTAAAGATGCTGGGCTTTCTTTGAAATATAAAGCCTTAATTTGGAGGCAGGGCAGAAAATATCCTATTTAATTTTTTTCCTGGTGCTTGGTCTTTCCCTCCCCCAAACTACTCAGTGTCTGTTATGGGAATAGGGTCTACTATATAGCAGCATATGGTCCCTTAAGCATTGTAATTCCAAAGGGGGTTGGAAGTAAAAAGTTGAGGTGATCACATGCTCTGCACTTGCCTTCCTGATAGAGTTGATTAATCTCCAGAGTTTACAGTAAGTTCCCTTCAATGAGCTTTGTTACTTGGCTTTGAGGCAGAAAAATGTTTTTGATATAATCACAGTTTATAGAGTTTGTTTTTAAAGCCTAGCGTTTGGGGTATCGGAGGCTTTATGCATGTTGGCTTCATAGGCCAAATACCAGAATTCAAGGACAAACTTGTGCACACTTGTAGCATTGAGAGACAAGGAAAGTTACTCCCTACTGTTTAATAGTACTGTTTTTGTTTTAAAAAGGAAAACACATACAACAAACTGAACCTGCTGTTTGGATGAGTGTTTCAACCTGTGGTCTGTAAGAGTGCTCTGTAACATGATTACTCTCCCCACAAAATGATGGCATTACAATTCTGTACCTGTAAACAAGGAAAACAACTGTGGACTGTGGGAAGGAGTAATTATCTGAAAAAATAGCCAAATTCTTCCTTGCTTCTAAATGAAAACCATCATGGCAACATTGCCCAAGATACCCTGCAGTTTTACTCCTAGAAATTGGGCTCTACAGTTTTAAAAAGGCTACTGAGAACCTGAGAGAGATGGTCCTGGTCAGACGCAGACCTCCCTGACACAAGTGTCCTTTCCCAGAATGACAGGCTTCAGAAATCAGAAATTTGAACTGTTTCTTGCTGGGAAGCTGGTGCTATGAAAACCCAAACCTATTAGGTCGCTGAAATGTTTGGTTTTAATTTTCTAGTTTGTGCCCTGGTCATGGGTGTGGAAGAACCTCTTTCACTCAGGGGGTCTCTGTTTTCATTTCTCTGTAGGCCTGCTTGAGGGGTTCAGAGGGTTTCCTAGGTCTGATTGGGTTCAGGCAGCTTAATAAAACATGAGCCCTTCTTTTCCTTTCACTCCTGGTCACTGTACCCCAATTAATTTCTGAGCAGTGCCACTGTGTGACAGGTACTTGCATCCCTAGCTATGGTTGGCTGACCCATTCCAGCTCCGAAGACTGCAGGACAACAGAATGAATCACACTATGGGAAGAACAACCACTCACAGAAGGATTATGAGCACTAGGGAGAGCTGGACGCTTCAGACTTTGCTAATGAAAGCTGCTTCCTACCTGAAGAACAGCAGCAGAGTGTGTGATTCACCTACTTCTGCAGCCATGTTAGAGCTTTCTAATGTGGTACTTTGAGTAAATCCACTTGAATGATGACAGTAGTGCACTAAACACTTGTGGAGCAGAGGATAATACTGTGCCTGCTTGAGTTGTTTTGATTTGCCTTTTTTCCCCCCGATTCCCTCCCTGAACAGTACGGAGGGAGGAGGGCAGGCAGAGCTTCTCCTGCGTGGGAATAAAGGCCACATTTGCAGCTTTGCCTCAGGAGCTTGAAAAACCATAAGCCAGGCCTCCAAAACTGCATTTGGTTTAGAAATAATGAGATGCTTTAGAAAATGAACTTGGAGTTCTCTTTCACAGTCTTTTTGTTTCCAAGCATTTTGAGTACCCTTGCTTCGTGTTTGCAAGCTTTCTTTCCTCAACAATGATGGCAGAAGTACTTTTTTCAATGAAAACAAAGATGTTCTTATGCTTGCTGATTCCAGCACCTGGGGCATAAATTTTAAAATATTGTGGCATTTGGAGAGATGTGGAGGCAGGACACGCAAACCACTCAACTTTAAGCCCCATTTCTGCTGGGTCACCATCCTCTGCAGTAGGAGTCTGAAGGATTGCAAAAGCCGGAGCATAAGGATCCCCTGTTGGTGGTCCCAGTGTCTGTCTTGGCAGCTTGCCAGGAGCCCAAGGGATGCACTTAATTTTCTTTATTCATTAGCATATTTTTAATCAAATCCATCAAACCACAATGTTTCCACATGTCTCTCCCATGGCAGATGAACAAAAATAGGTCAGTGCCCAAATGTACCTTTGACACACTGCAGTTCACTCCCCTTCTATAGTTGCAGTTGGAGGACAACAAATGACTTGTCCTCTGCACCTGGTGAAAACTTGTGGTGAAGACTTTGCTTCTCTCCTGAAAGAGGTGAGCACATGGAGTTTGTCCATGGCACAAACTGCTTTCCATCCGCTGCTCAGTCAGGGCAGGAAGAGCTGTGTCTGAATCCTCTCCAACTTGAAACTAAGTTTACAGCATTTGTTTAATAGTGAATAATCAAGCAGGTGCAATGTCCAGGGCTGAATTCCCTGGCCCTAATGAAGTTCCAAGACTGCTTACACCTAGTTTAATAATAGGCTTTTTACATTCTTGTCACCTGTAACCTACCTTCATATACCTCATGCTGCCAACCCATCTCTAGCCAGGCAAGGAAAATGTTGCAGTGTTGAGATCATGTTCACACTTGCAGCTGAGACGTGTCTTGCCTTGTTTCTTATCTCTGAATTGTTCATAACAAGAGCTAAGTAAAAATTACTCTTCATGTTTTTTACATGAGCTTTCAAAGTTGGTTCTGGGTGGGGTGAATATTGCATCAACACCAAGTTAAAACTTAATCTTTTGTTCTTCTTTTTTGGAAAGAAATGGGGATATAGATTCCAGGGAAACAGTCCTTCCCTATGAGACAAAAATCAGGTAAAGTCAAAGGTATTAAATAGGTTTACAGTTTTTGAAATGCAAGTCTATGACAAAGGGATGTGTGCTTTAGTTTTCTTTCTTTTTTCCTAAAAAGCAGTCGTTTCCCAGGACTTCAAATTAAACAAGTTGATGAACACATATCCTAAATGTAGAAATTGGAATGCACTTGTAGCCTGTTCCTAGCTGCAGAAAAGCCAGGGAAGTGAAAGGTGAAAAGCTCTGCAGCCGCACCTCTCCTGGTAACCCCTTCCTGCTGACAGCACCGTCACCCCAGACAGGCTGCAGCAAGTGACGCATGCACAGAGGGAACTCTGCTGCTGGCAGAGCCTCCCTTGCAGTCGTCACAGGCTCCTTTGTGGTTCCTCTTGTTTTGGGAGATAACCAAAGGGTGAGGGTAGGAAAGGTGTCTTAGCAAGACTGTTAATTTTGGCTTCCCGGTTAAAGGAGTTAGGCACTTCCTGCTGGGAAGGCCTTTTGCATGTATTTGTGTCAAAAGCCCAAAAACAGAGTATAACCTCTAAAGGCTGGAAGTCCATAGTGAGAAGATGAAGTCTTCTCTGATGTGCACCAGGTGGTCTCTGCTAAATAACAAAACATCCCAGCCGTGGGGCTGGGGAGCTGTTTCCTCCTGCCTGTAATCATTCACAGCAGCAGTCCCATGTTATGGCCAATTACTCTATCAATTTATTGTTCTATTCATTCAGCTCTTCCACCTCTGCTCTAAGTACTGTCTTCATTGACAGCTACCAATCACTTGGTAACTTTCAAGTCTTAATACAGACTGTTAATGAATCCACCCTTACTTACCTCTGTATTCTTTTATTCTCCTTTAACCACTACTGTTAAACAAACTCAGCCTTGCCACCTAGACAGAAAGTAAGTTCCAGCAGGGCTAATTTTGCTACAGGCTTAATCCTGCAAGTTTGTGCCTTGTCACTTCAAGAGGGAAGAGAGTCACTTGGCAACTTTACCTCCCAATCTCTCTGCTCTCCTGTAGTGCCTGTTTTGTGGGCAGACCTGGGTCTGTACAGAATTTATTGTGCAGTGGTTTGGACTCTGGGGGAGCTGCCTCTGCTCTTGCTTTGTGGAGCACTAGCATGGCAATAACAGTGATGTTTTGGTTTGGGGGAAGCAGGCTTAGAAAAGGTCTTGGGCATCACTGGGGAGTGTTGCAATGCCAGTTCTTGGCAGCCACCACAAATCTTTGCCTTTTGTAGTGATGTTTCCTGAGTCATGCTCTACCTCAAAATGGCAGCCACCAAACCCAAGAGGCTGCTCCTCTGCCAGAGCAAGCTATGGGCAACACAGCCTCTTAAATCTACCTTGCTTGGGGGCTGAGAATCCCTTGGGCTTCACAATTTAGGCTCTCTCCTGGCTTTCTTCCAAGAACACAGCGTGGGTCCGTTCTTGCAAGGGAAAGGCAGGGTGGTTGGCAGCACAGCAGTGTTTTGTGTACACTGTGCTCGGCGCTCAAAAGGCTAGTGCCGAACATGGGGAATTTCACATGGCTCAATTCCCTTCTGCCCCAGGGAATGTGTTGTCTCCTCTCCCAGCAGAGTGCGCTTACCGGGGTATGCTTTGTGCCAGGGAAGGGACTGCCTCCATCCTCTTAAAGCTGGTCTCATGTGAGTGAGCTTATTCCAAATGTTTTGGCTAGCAGGGTGGGAAGAAGGGAGGCCCGGGCTTGTGGCTCTCCAAACTGTCTCTTTACAGAGTTGTGGGTTCCTGCTCCCTTTGGTCACGCACTGACTCAACTGGAGGCTTGGGGAGTGCTCCTGTCCCAGCACCACCCCATGGCCTGCTCCTTCCAAGAAGACCTGAGCTGCCTCTCATGCTCCCTGGGACTCCTGTCAGGCAGGAAAGAAGACTGAGCCCAGCTCTTCTTCATGAACCGTTGGACTACTGACTAAATTAAGGTATGAATAAAAACAGCCTATATCCACATCCTCCACCCACCCTGAGCTCTTTTAGAAACAGGGAAGAAAAAAAAATTGTATTTATTGCTGCATTTTTGGACACCTGATCTGGAAGGTGGGCAGACTGAAAACACCTGCTGCACTGAGTCCTTAGGGAAGAAAGTCAGAGATGTTCATCTAGTCATTGTAAGGGACTGAAGTCCGAGATGGATGCTGCAGGCTTTACAAGGCTCAGAGGCCTTTGGTTTGCCACTAAAGCCAGTGACAGGCACCTGAGCATTTTAAATATGTCATCATGGAAGTCACTACCACATCAGATGCTCGAGGTTTCTTTACATTCTGCGATGACACAAGTGATTTTAACATAGAAAGTCAATCAGTGGAGGAAGGAATTCAGCATCAGTTAAAACCACACATTTTACAAATTTGAAGTTGCTCTAGCAGAAGTTGAGTAAGTGTTTTCTGTCTCCTTGAACTTTGTCATGACCTGCATGCACAAACATGGTTTGTACTGGGAGTGACAGGGAGTGGACATCCAACAAACGTTTCCCCAAAGTGAAATCTGTGCAACAGCCTTATTTCTCATGATACTTGTTCCAGTAGTTCACCTGGCTGTGGTCAATTTACTTAGTTGCTGTCCAGGAAATACAGGTAAATAGCATGCAATCTTACTGATGATATTAAATAAAATGCACCTTTCCAGTGCGACTGCACACCATTGGCAGGTCAAGTGCACATTTTGTGGTAGGGGAAATGCCTATGATCCGAGGAACACCTGAAGCTGAATGAAGCAAGAGCCCTTAGAAATGCAGTCTGAGCCATCATACCTAATGCTCAATTTTTATGTCATCATGAAGAGACTATCTTTAGCACACATACACACAAAATATAGGGGTACTGTGATGCCTAAAAAACTGATTATCTTAAATTTTCTCTAACCCTGACATCTGGAAAAAGCTGTGGCTGTACAAAATACCATCTATTGCTAATTCTTTACACAGCTCTAGCACCCCTCACCCTGAAGGACCAGACCCCTCGAACTCTGGCCCGTGACTACCTTCCCATTCGCCCCGAAAGACCACAGTAAATGAGGTCGTCGTAGAGAAGTCCAGCTGTGTGATAGCAGCTGTTGCCTTATGCTCCCCTAAAGGGAAAGTGGGGCCTGTTTTGGGGTGTGATGGGACCAACTGGATGCAGGCCTCGCATTTTCTCTTAGTGCCCTTCACTCTTCTTGTAGAGGTGGCCCTGTGGAAGAGGGTCCAAAGGATGCAGCAGCCAAGTACAGCCTCTGATGGAGTGAAAATTTGTGCTCAATTCAGAGCAAGTACCAGTTTACAATAAACTCTAGTAAAGAGGAATTGTGGAAAATAAAACAACTAATTGGGTCTGTGTCAGGGTGCTTTAGTACCAACGATAAAATTTGGCCAAAGAAATGAAGCTCACACCTTTCTGTCGCACACAAATAATCCAATATTTCCAAGGGATCTTTCACAACCAGTATTGGTGAGGATTTATCATACCTAATGTCCAAACCTGAATGCACCTGGCCCCAGTATGGGATCCTTAGTGATTGCTTTCCGGGGTTTGGGTGGTTTTTTTAATATTCCATTTTCAGCTGGAAATTACTGATGTGACCAAAGTCCGATTCCTTTCAGCAGTTTCTCCCTTCCTCCCCCCACCTTTTCGCACTCCCTGAGGTCTGACCATCTGGAAATCCTCCTCCACCTCTTCATCATGTGTGAATTTCCACCTAGGGCTGAAAGTGTCACTGTACTAAAGTGTGATGCATTAACACATTGAGGCAGAAAGCAGAGGGGAGTTGGGGATTATAACACTTCATGACCCACTCCGCAGTCGCTCTATGATTTAATCATCTTTATCAGCTTGCATCCTTTTCTTTGTATCCCATATTTTCCCTGTATCCTTTATTAAAAAATTTCCATAATTAAAAAAACCCCAATGCTCTACACAAACACGTAGAGTGCAAAATCTTGTATTGAGACTAGGATCGACTGAAAAAGGCAAATGTCTCAAGGAAAACATGCCTCACTTGAGCAGTCTGGGGGACCTAGATTCCTCTTTCACAATGAAGTTGAATAATTATCCATATCTCCTATTGCAAACTTGGAGTTCTTCCTCCCCACGTTCATGCATATGATCTGAAAAATAATACTTCTTATACATATATTTATGTATATCTAAAATATAAGCAGCAATAATGTTATCTTGTACAGAAATGAAACAAGCTCTGCAAACCAGGTGCTGTGTTCATTTGGTAGGGTGGAATGGAAAATTCACTAGTTTGGAAGTCAGTTAGCTGCCTAGCCTTCTTCTAACTAAATACTGAGGCTTATTATGCTTCAAATAAATATATATATGTATTTTGTGGCTTGGTTGCTGTAATCATCTTGGATGTAATAATGTTACTAGCCTCAGGGCTATATTTATTAAGATTTTAATTTAAAATCTTTCTGTCCTTCAGCATTTAAACAGAGGAAAACCCCATGTGGAGTAGCCAAAAAAAAAAAAAAAAGTTCATCCTTTTCTTTTTTATGCGTTCCCTTCCCCTAGGCCCTCTCTCTCATCTTTTAAGCAAAAAACCCTAGAACAACACACTTTCCTGTTGTAGCTCTGCACCCTGCTAACACTTCAGTACCTGTGTAGGTTTGTTAGACCCAGTGTCTGTTTAACATGATCCATGTGCTTCTGCTCTTGCCATCTCTGAAGCAGAGGTTTGTTTTCTTATCCTGGTATAACAGTATCGGTATATTTCACACTAATATTTCCACATATTATAATTTATTCTTAATAATGTTCTTGGTAAGGATCTCAACCACAGCTGTAAACATTGAGGGGGCAAGATTATTACTCAGAAATGGCAAAGGGCTGTGGAGAAGTTTTAGGGTTATTCTTTGTTAATAAGCTCCTCCACTTCTGAGAAGATCGTGGAAGGGAAATAACAGAACAAGAAGACCTGCTTGTAGCCTGGAGAGTCAAAAAGCTGTCACAGTGTAAGTGCTTTTTCAGGTGTTTTGGAAGAAATGGCAGATGTTAGCACCCAAGTCATATAGAGTTTGCAATCCATTTTGTTTTAATCCCACAGCACACTCAGGCACTGATTTATGGCTGATAGATACTGAGCAGGGCAGAAGATGATTCAGAAATTTTTGTTACTAACCCTCTCCTGTGATTTAGGGTGGTAGCAGAGGATCTTGCTTGGAGCCAGTGTCCATGCAGCAAACGTGGTGGGTGAGGCAGTCTGAACATTCTGGCTAGAGGCCTGCAATGGCTAAATAGTACCAGGCAGATGACTGTGAGTCGTGGGGGGCAGCTCTCAGCTGGGATAAATCTGTAGATCTCCACTAGCTGCAACAGTGCTACTGCTCTGCCCCACTGCAACATCCTCCTTGCTTGAACTGTGGCACTTTGGTGCTCTTATAGGAGTGCCTTGATCCTGGCCCTAGCAGAGAGTCACCCGTATCACAATCATCTTTCAAATCTCACTCTGACGTTCTTTTGCAAACAGCCGAACTGCACAACAGTTTTGGTTTAATATAATAAGATTCATGGAAACAAAACTGTGCAATTTAACTATGAACAGATTGAAAATTACTTTTGACATGCATCACCAAGGCCATGCTGTTTGTGTCAAGCTCCATGCAAAAGATGAACTCTTGTATGCCTCTTTTCTTCATTTCAAAGCAACTTACAGAGGGCTGAATGCAGTCATCCTAACTTACACCTAGTGAAAATGGGGTAAAGAGAGAGAAATCCAGGCCTAAGACCAGGACTTCTGGCTGCAGCCTGCCCGCAGGAAGTAGGTGTAGACACTTCCTCTACATTGTGCTACTTGCTTGTGGGAAAAACAACGCAGCTCATGTTCAGGTACTCATGGAGAGCTACTGACTGTCTATTTGGACGTGACTCGCGCTTCTGTGCTCCATTTCTCTTACGGCATTGCAAAGCTACCAGCCATTTTTTGCCTCTGAACTCCATTTAAACTCAGAGGGAAACATCTCCATCTTGCCACCATTTCCTGATAATCACTTCTTTTCTCAGGACAGCTGATTTTAACATCACTCCATCCTGAAGTTAATTTTCTAGACCTATCACATGTATCAATCACAGGTGGATGTACAGAAAAAAATCACCAGTGGACTTCTAAATGCGCTGCCTCAGTAAGTAGCATTCAAATTACAAGAAGTCAAGTTTTAACTATTTTGTTTACCACTTAAATGCAGATTTTATTTTTACCCACTTTGCTACTTTGCAAGCCTTTTGGTGTGAACTTAAACAAACATGAAAATCATGTTCTTTAACAGTATGTTAAAAGTGCTTATATGTTAAAAGTGCTCACCACAAAGCAGACACTTCTTTGTTGGGCAACCAGCACAGCTTTTTCATGTTCTCTGTGTGTCCTCACCCGCCCCAACCTATTTAGGTCAATACAAGCAACTTCAGAGGAAGTCACTGCCTGGTTATAAGGCTACAGCTTTGGACTGCAGAGGACAGACTGTGCGAGGAAAACAAGAACACTCTGGGCCGTCAACAAGCAGTGGAGAGCTCTTGAATATCACACGGGATATCCACCCGATGGTTTTCGGTCCCTTTACTCTGGAGATTGGAGCAGATCCCTGAACTGGGCCCCTTTGGCGAAGGGACACTGCTGTGTGCGGAGACCTGCCTGAGGCAGGTGCCTGACTGCACTGTACCAGGGACACGAGATTCAGCCACACTTCGTTCCCCACAGCGAACCTGGGGCTCGGCTGCAACCCCTCCCAGAGCATGGAGGGTCACTGAAGAGGATCAATCAGTCAGCACGCTGCCCTTGAAGCCCAGCGAGGTAGCTGAGGTGAGGGGAGCAGGACTCCAGGCATGCTGAAGCAGGTGCAGTGGGAGCAGGAGGCTGAGGCTGTGAGTATATCCCTGCCACCCTGTCCTGCTGTCTCCCCCATGTCCCCATCCTGCCCGACACCTGTGCTGAGAGCCGGCATTCAATAGGTGCTCTTCAAAACCTGTTGAGGGCTCTACTGTCTTTCTCTGTGACTCATCTTCCAGATTCTCGTTGTACCTGCTTCAGACGAAGAGTTCTCAGTTTGGTCAGGTCTTTTGTTTCTGTCTGTTAAACCCCACTTTTTCCAAATGCTGTTCAGAGTAGGACCCTTTCTTTTAGAGAGCAAATCTCTGTTAACAAACAGTTTTCAATTAAAGAAACATGGGCAGGAGCAAAGAAGCCAGATTAACCTCTTAGTGTTTTTATTTTTTCAGGAGTTAGGTCTACCTTTGACAGTTCAGAAAATGTCTAGGTCATTCAGAATGGCATTTATCTATTTGATTTTCAATAGGACTTTTCCTTTATACAGAATTATGGTGTTTTTGAAACATCCACTGTTTTTGTCACAGTTGTTCTAGCAGTAATTTTGTGTAGTGAGGAGTGAGTCTGATTACAGATACATAATTTCATCTGAGGCTAAAGAATGTAATGAATACAAATTCCAGATAGAGCACAGCACTCCCAGCCTGCCTCTGTATCCGTGTGTCTCCGTTTCTCTGTATTTCCTGCAAGATGACAATGGCCACCTTGTAAAAAGCTCTTTCAGATATGAGGCAGAAGTATATACTTCAAGGTCTAGCCTTGAAACTTCTGTGGGATAGCAGTGCTCTTCTGAAGTGCCATTTAAAACAGATTGCGTTTCACTACGTGCAAAAATCCCCCATATAGATGCAGCTATATGAGCAAAAAAAAAAAGTGCTTTTGCCAGTATAGCCTATTTTATTTGGGAAACGCTTGCAGAAAAAGATGCTTGTGCTAGTAAAACTTGTATTTGCTGGTTATCAAAGGAGAAGCATTTTTAGTGCAAACCAGGCCTCTCATATGTGAAGCTTTTATTCAGTTCAGCCATCAGTACAGTAGAGAAAATCCTTTCTCAAAGGGATTAGTAAGGTTACCTAATAGATATTATTAATGGTTTAAGAGCATAAAAGGTGCTTTAGCTAAAGGTGAGGGGCTGTAACGTGCTAATGTAAATTGTTCAGGGTCCCACTGAGGGCATAGTGGAAACACAGGGCAGCGAGGGAGCTTCCTTGTGCCATCGCCGCCTGCTCAGTTTCTAGCTCAGGGCTGCACGGACCGGCCTCTCCAAGAGTGTGACTTCTGCATCCCTACCTCTGAGAAAAATCTGCATAAGCAATTATCTAGGTTACAGAGGAAGAAAGAGTTGTACCTAGGAAGACCCCTGTCTGAGCAGGGAGGTTGGATCAGATGACCCCACGGGTGGTCCCTTCCAACCTGACCCGTTCCGTGATTCTGTAGTGGTTGGATGTCTCGGGAACATGCTGGTTTACACTGCCTGAGGATCTCAGTTTATACTGTTTTCGTTATACTAGTAGCTTTTTATAGGCATCAGATTCCAGTCATGAGACTTGATGATTCTACAGAAAATACCCTCCGACGCTGTACTTTCTCACAGCAGGGCTCCCTGGCTAATCGTGTGCTTGCCCGTCAAGCACAAATCCCAGCCATTTCCTTCCCAGTTTTCCCCTGCATTTAATGTATGGAAAAGCATGACCCTGAATCAGATGAATAGCAGCCGGTTTGAGAAGGTGTGTGTGAAAATGTATCCTCACGCAGATGAGCTCAGAACAAATAGAATAGAGGGGAGGAGGGGAAGAGAGCGGAGTGGGGGGAGTGTGAAGCTACCCTTTCCCTCATAGTTCAGCCACTATGTGTAAGCAACAAGTTTATGCCCAAGGGAAAGAACTGAAAGCTGAGGAAATCTTAAAATTAACAGAGCTTTATGGCTCAATCAATAGGCCATGCTCCCTGAGCAAGATTAGAAATCAGATGGCACATTTCTCTCTGTTAACTGTGTTTGCTCTCCCTGAAGGCTCTTCTGCCTGAAAGCATCTGAGGTTTGATTAAGTTCTTCTCTAGGAGGAAGCCAGAGAAAGTCCATTGTGTGAGAACTGCCTCCAGAATGCTGTGTTGGACACTTTAAATAACAATAGAGGTTATTAGAGTTTTAGTTTGTTAGTAATTGTGAGAGAAGATAAGTCTTCCCAATATCTGAATATGTAAATGGCTTTGGTTAACTGACAGAGGGGCAAAAAAAAAGCAAAAGCCAAAACATGCCACTACAGTGGGTAACAGGGATGATTAAAGATCCCCATATGTAAAAAAGAAAACCTCTGCCTTGTTTTACTACTAGAAGTACCTTCCCAGATTTGTTATCCCCACCAAACCCATGATATTTTCCCTCTTTGACATTTCATTCTCACTGGGGCAATGAAATAGTTGTTTCCAAAGGGAGACGGACTGTGTTTGCACCTATTTCTTGTTTGACAGTGACCTCTATGAACCAGTCATCACTGCTCTGCCTGTTGTTTTCTCGTTAGCTCTTTGCTGTCAAATTAATTACTGTGAAGTACTAAGCTTGTTGCATTCACGTGCTCTTATTAGCTCACAGGATGTCAGAGTGATTGGATTTTTAGCATTATTTCTTTTTTTACATTCCAGGCTTTCCATTCAAAACCTGTTACTGGCAAGGAGGAAATACTGTACCTAATTCTGATCTCTCGTCAGGGTAGCTCCAGTGATGCTGAGGATTTACAAATCCTGTATATGCAATTAGATTTTGTTTATATTAAACCCAACATGAACAGTTAGATTGGGATTGCAATGTGACTTTGAAGGACAGCATTAAATGTCTTTCCTTTTGCAGTATAGAACAAGAAAGAAAATACTTATGATGAGAATAGCATTTGTTCCCTCTGTTCTTAAATCACAGTAACGAGCTGATCCTCCACTTGACCCTCTTCACCCTCCTGAGTTGCTTGTACCAGTGACAGCTAACAGCGCTCAGGCGTGTACAGTCCAGGGATCTATGAGAAGTTTTAATCTTTTCTTTCTCTACAAAATGAAACGAGCAGAAGGGACTTCTTTGCTGTCATGCTTGAAATTTGTGTGTCCTGCATCTGCCCCTTGAAAAGCACCATCTGGCTCGGTGAAAAAGATGAAGGTCTTGAGACTTGTCTTCATTCTTGAAGGTAGATTTCTCAAAAAAAAAAAAAAAAAAAAAAAAAAAAAAAAAAAAAAAAGTAGATGCGATTAGAAGGGCCGGCAGCCCCGCTGCCCGGGCAGGAGGCTCAGCCCAAGGCACTCCTTCGCCCAGCGCAGAGCTGCGGCTCCGGCGCGCACCGCCCGCTGCCCAGCCCCAGCCCCCGCGGGACCCGGCACCCCGGCCCGGCCCGCGGAAACCTCCCCAGCGCCCCCCAGGGCCGGCTCCTGCCGTGCCTCGGTGGGTGCGCACGGGATGCCGGCTGTGCCCGTCCCGCTGTCCCGGTGCCGCTGTCCCCGTCCCGCTGTCCCTGTCCCGCTGTGCCCGTCCCGCTGTCCCCGACCCGCTGTCCCGGTGCCGCTGTGCCCGTCCCGCTGTTCCGGTGCCGCTGTCCCTGTCCCACAGTCCCCGTCCCTCTGTCCCGGTGCCGATATCCCCGTTCCGCCTGTCCCTGTCCCGCTGTGCCCGTTCCGCTATCCCTGTCCCGCTGTCCCGGTGCCGCTATTCCCGTTCCCCTGTCCCTGTCCCGCTGTCCCGCTCCCCTGTTCCGGTGCCGCTATCCCCGTTCCCCTGTCCCGCTATTCCCGTTCTCCTGTCCCTGTCCCGCTGTCCCTGTCCCGGTGCCGCTATCCCCGTTCCCATGTCCCTGTCCCGCTGTCCCGGTGCCGCTATTCCCGTTCCCATGTCCCTGTCCCGCTGTCCCGCTCCCCTGTCCCGGTGCCGCTATTCCCGTTCCCGTGTCCCGGTCCCTGTCCCGGTGCCGCTATCCCCGTTCCCGTGTCCCGTTCCCTGTCCCGGTGCCGCTATTCCCGTTCCCGTGTCCCGTTCCCTGTCCCGGTGACCCCGCCCGGCCCCGCCGCCGCTTCCCCGCGCGGCCCAGAGGGGGCGCCCTCGGCCCAGCCTTCCCCTGTGGCGGCGGCGGCGCGCGGGCCCCGCTCAGGTGAGCGCGACCCCGCAGCGGGGAGGGCCCGGCCCGGCCCGGCCTCGGTGCCGCCGCCGATCTGCGCCGGGCTTCTCCCCCCGCCCCCTCGACCCCCGTCCTGGCCGCTCGCCCCCGGGCAGGGTCTCTGCGGGAGCCGGGTGGGAATCGCTCTGCCCCCTGCGAGGGGTGTCACAGCCACCCCCTTTGCGGCGGTGCTCCTTCCCCCCCGCAGCCCGGCGCTGCCCCGGCAAGGCGCGGAGGAAAACCCCGTCCCCGGGCGCGGGCAGGGCCGGCGCTGCTGCCGGCTCCTGGCCACGGCTGCGGGAGCGCGGCGGTCCCGTTATTTCCCCTCCCGGCTCCCCTCGGTCGCCGCCCCGGTCCCCCCTCCCCCCGCTGCCTCCGACGGGCTCCGCATCCCTCCCGCCCCACGGAAAACACACACAGTCCCCGGCACCCGCCCCGGCTACCCGGCCCATTCAAATAAACAAACAGAAACCCGCCCCGTCGCAAAGCCAACCCGACGGTAAACTTTCTAATGACTTCTTCTTTCAAGTGCTTAAAAGGCAAGGAGCACCGGGGGAGGGGAAGAAGGGGGCATCCATCTCCCGGCCGGGGCGGGAGGGGGGCCAGGGCTGCCGCCGCTCGGGGTCCGTCCGTCCGTCTGTCCGTCCTGCCGGACCACGGGACAGGGACGCGAGCCGGTGTGCGGTGGGTGTGTTTGCAGGAACCGGGAGGGAGGGAGGGGACGGGGGGAGTTAAAGAAACAGCATGTTAATATTTCCACATCAGGAAGTTACTGTAATAGCCCAGGGGGCAAAAGACTTAACTTAATCTCCTAAATAGTGAGGAACCCATGGCGTCTCTGTTATAGGTTGGAGTTCCCACGTGGTTTTAACTCCTGTATAAAAGTTTCAGTAGAAAGTGCCACAATGTCGTGATTTTGCAGGGGGGAAAAATTAGCAGGAGGAGATCAGAGAAGATAAGCGAGGAGCAAGCAGCTTCCCCGAGACCTTTCACTGCGGATCCGAGAGGGAACATCAGACGCGTAAAAAAAGAAAAACAAAAAACAAAAACCAAAAAACCAAACAAAACAAAAAACCCCAAACAAAACAAAACACAGCGTTCAAGCCAGCACAAGGCGAGCGAAAGATCAAAAAGACGCAGAGAGGGAGACAGATTAACTGGAGCAGCAGCAGCAGCAACAACAACAAAAATCACACTTAAAATAATAATAACAATAATAATAATAAAACCCAAACCACCAACAAGGGAGATATTGTTTAAAAGAGCAAGCGAGGGAGCGAGCCGAAGAGCTGGTCTGACCGAGTGGATCCGTGCAGCTTCTCCTGGGATCGCCGGGATCGCGCCGCTTCCCCGCTCCGCGCCGCGCAGCGTGCGGTGCCCTGCCCGCGGCGGGGGTCCCCGGGCGCCGCCACCGCACCCGCGCCGGACTCCGGACCCTCCGCGCTGCTTCGAAAATAAAAGCATCTCGCTCATAATAAGCGGGGCGGTGGGGGGAGAAGACTCGCAACAGTGGAGCTGCCAGCCGCGCACCCCCTGCCCGCCGCCCCCGGCTCCCTCCCCAGCTATGCTCCGGGTCAACTCTGATGGCACGTTGAGAAGCAGCGGGCGCTGAAGGGGGACAACCGAGCGGCGCGGAGCCGACCTGCTCAGAGACCTGCACCCACGGATTGTCTTGCGGGGGCGGAGTGGGCGGGGGGGTACAAGTGGCATTTCTCCCCCCCCCTCCTTCCAGGCTATAAATTGGATTGTATATAAATCTGCTTCGTTTATCTCCCTGACCCCCCTCAATGACGCTGGACTAGAGAGCTCCTCTCCGCGGCCCGCCCGGACCTGCCGAAGCAAGCGATGGACCACGAGCGACTGCGCCCGGGGATGCCCCTCTGAAGCGACGCGGGGCACCGGGGCAGAGCGGCGCCGCCTCTCCCCTGCTCCCCGGATCCCCTCGCACCTCCGGCTCGCTCCCCGCTCCCCCTCCCTCCTCCCCGGGCTCCGCAGCCACCCCCTCACCTGCTGCCGTCCCCCTCCCCCGTGGAGCCGGGCTCTCTCCGTGCACGCCAAGCCTGTTCCCCCCCCCGCCGCCAACTTCGCCCTCGGTGCCTGCGCGTGCAGCCTCCCCCTCCGCCTCCCCGGCGGCACACGCCGCTTCCCCGGGCGCCCCCTCCCTCCGCCGCGGCTCCCCCCCTGCGCGGAGCGGTTGCGGCCCCCCAGCTTGGCTGCCACCGCCCCCTCCGCGCCGCGGAGCGCTCGGAGCGGCGCTGCCTGCAGACGGGCTCCCTGCGGCGCTCCGGGGCGGCCCCCAGCTCGGCCCCCCGCTCCTCCGCCATGGACGGGGCGGCTCGCCGGGGGGTGCTGGCCGCGCTGCTGGCCTGCGGGCTGCTCCTGCTGGGCGCCGCGGCCACCCCGACCCCGCCGGCCGCCGCCGGCGGCTCCCCGCAGGACACATGCACCTCCTGCGGCTTCCGGCGGCCCGAGGAGCCGGGCAAGGTGGACGGGGATTTCCTGGAGGCGGTGAAGAGGCACATCCTGAGCCGGCTGCAGATGCGGGACCGGCCCAACATCACGCACGCCGTGCCCAAGGCGGCCATGGTCACGGCGCTGCGCAAGCTGCACGCCGGCAAGGTGCGGGAGGACGGCCGCGTGGAGATCCCCAGCCTGGACGGGCAGGCGAGCGCCGGGCCCCCGGCCCACGACCCGGTCTCCGAGATCATCAGCTTCGCCGAGACAGGTGGGCGCCGCCCGGCCCCGCGCCCCCGCCGCCCGCGCCCCCCTGCCCGACCCGCCGCGGCCCCTGCCCTGCCGCGCTCCCCGCCTGTCCTGCCTCGCCCCGTCTGTCATTCCCCCTGCTCGACCCCTGTCAGTCCCCCTGCTTGACCCCTGTCAGTCTTCCCTCTCGCCCTGCCTGTCCTCCTGCCCACCTTCGCTTTCCTCCTGCCTGACCCCTGGCAGTTCTCCGCCTGCCCTTGCCTGGCCTCCCGCGCACCCTGCCTGTCCTCCTGCTTGTCCTTCTGCCTGCTACAGGCACCTGGCCGCCGAGCTCACCCTCCTGCCCTCCGCCTCATTCGCTCTCCCTTCTGCCCCGCACCGTCTCGCCCTGGCCCTGCCCGCGCCTTCCCGTCCTCCCCGCTTGTGCCCCTGTGCCCGGCATTCTGCCCGGGTTGTGCCCTGCAACTCCCCTCTCTTGTCCGTCCATCCCTCCGCAGCCTCTGTGCCCCCGGCTCCCCTCCGGCGGTCCTTGCAGCTGCACCGGGGCTTGTCTCCGTCCCTGCGTGTCCCACTGTCCCTCCTCTGCCTGTCCCGCTCCATCTCTTGCATCCTTTGCCTTGTCTGCCTGCCCTGCACATTCATCTGGTTCACTGCCTGCATCTGTCTGTTGAGGCTTGCTTTTTGCCCATCCTCTCTTTCCGTTTGTTTCCCATTTATTTAGCTTTCATTTGCAGTATTGGCCTTGTTTGTTTGCCCACTGTATGCGGTGTCCTACCAAGCATGTCTGTCTCCTCTGTGTCCGTCAGTCCGTTTGCTAACTGCCCTCCATCCCCACGATACCAGCCATCTCAGTCCTGTCCAGCCATTGCAGTTATATGTCACCGAGTCCCTTCAGCACAGCTTTCCAGTAGTTTAACCACTGTCCCCGTGAACTTCGCACATCTGGCTGTAACACCATCACTCTGCAAATTACCTCTCTCCTGTCTATCTGCCCATCTTTCCTTTCCTTCATCACTCTATCGCTCGGTTCATTTTTCTCTCTCTATCTTCTTGTGGCATCTATATATCATTTGTCCACAAAATAAATCTCTTTCTATCCTGTATGCTGCCCACTCATCTTCTTTATCTACCCTCCCACTTACCAAAGGCATATACATTTACAGTATCTATGGGATCTGTTGCATTATACATATGCTTGTTATATTCACATACAAAATTTATGAGCGCACATAATCTCACACAACACAAGTGATGTGGATCGGTGCAGCAACACCGTACTGTTCTTTTTCTGTCGCTGTCACCACAGTTTATGAAGAAGTTGTGTATTTACTAACATGTGAAAGGCTTTCTTAGTGTACATTTTGGGGGTTATTATTTTTTAATAGGCTGTTGTTGGGAAATCGGGGGTGGGCTTGTACTTCCATTTGGTATTCAGTCAATCGCTGTCTTTTGTAACACTTCCAAAATTGACTTTATGTAAAACGTAGACAAACACAGTGAAAATTTTTGTCACTGAACTATTACAAGGTACTGAATGGGCTCTGGAGGCACATTTGAAAGGCATCTAGGGTAACAAATGAAGACACCGACTACGCAAAAAATCCCATTCAGAGATTGACAAAAATGATAAAGATTCTTAGGGGTGGAAAAGGCAGAAAAATCTACATTTAGCTCTGTACAGACGGAAGCAAAACTGATAAGGGCAGATGAGAAAATGCCTTTCTAGCAATAATTTTAAATAGCGATTGGGATGCTGTGATTCAGGGACCTGAATTACGGTCTCCGCCATAAAGGCCGGCACATTTATCACCTACGCCAAATTTAGTTAGGACTTACAGTACAAAATTGCAGGAAGGCCGCTGGTATTTCTGAAATATTTCATGCAGCAGGCTCTTCTGTTTACAAATAAGGGGTTATGTCAGACATTTGGTGACATTTGGTTTTCTGTGACAATTTCTCTCCTTTAATTCTGGTGTTGCTGAAAAGCGTATTGAGAACAGCCAATAACGGCATTACAGCGGGAACAACCGCTCCATTGCCTTGCCTCGTATGGGAGTTCATCGTTTCGGGGAGAAAAGGCAGAGATCAAAATGATTAATAATAGCAGATATTCTACCAGACTAAGTGGGGGTTAGCTTGATCTGTTGGACAAGCAGGCACATTACTGAAATATTTTCCGTTCTGTCGTGAATCCTCTCCTTTAAACCGCGACAAGAATATGTGCAAATCGAAACAAAATCCCTGGTTTGGCATTGGCGTTTTAGTGGTTATTGAAAGAGCTCTCCCCATGAGAATTGGCAGGTAGCTGAAAGTTAAAACTATTCTTAAACTGATGAGATAGCAGAGTCCTAATCCTGGTACCGGTCTTTTTCAAGGTGCTGCTGTAGCATCTTTAAATCTGTCTGGCTGGAAAAAACATATATTCTGGAAAGCTCTTACTGATGTCTGTGGATCTGACATATCTGACTACAGCCCGATGTTGAAGGTTGCTGTGGGAAGTCCCCTTTTCAATTAATTCTGATTGCAAACTGGGGATATCTGATGCAGTGCATGCCTTCTGGCTGGCACAGCCCCGTCGCCGCTCACTCGATCTGCTGTGCTCTAGCGTTGTCCCTGAATCCAGAAAGGCACACAAGCTAACGTTTCCTTTTTGACTTAATCTTGCTGATCTCTCCTTATCTTGCAGACGATCTGGCCTCATCTAGAGTCCGCCTCTATTTCTTCATCTCGAATGAAGGGAACCAGAACTTGTTTGTCGTTCAAGCCAGCCTGTGGCTTTACTTGAAGCTGCTTCCATATGTCTTAGAGAAAGGCAGCAGGCGAAAAGTAAGAGTCAAAGTCTATTTCCAAGACCCGGACACTAGCAACAAGTGGAATGTGGTTGAAAAGAAAGTTGATCTCAAAAGAAGTGGTTGGCACACTTTTCCCATGACAGAGGCGATCCAGGCTCTGTTTGAGAGAGGAGAAAGGAGACTGAACTTGGATGTTCAATGTGAGGGCTGTGAAGAGTATTCAGTGCTGCCAATTTATGTGGACCCCGGGGAGGAATCCCACCGGCCTTTTTTAGTGGTGCAAGCCCGCCTCGCCGATAACAAACACAGGATCCGGAAAAGAGGCCTGGAGTGCGATGGCAGGACCAATCTATGTTGCAGGCAACAGTTTTACATTGACTTTAGACTCATTGGGTGGAATGACTGGATCATAGCACCATCAGGTTACTATGGGAATTACTGTGAAGGGAGCTGCCCGGCCTACTTGGCCGGTGTCCCGGGGTCGGCTTCCTCCTTTCACACCGCTGTCGTGAATCAGTACCGAATGCGGGGGCTGAACCCGGGCACCGTGAACTCCTGTTGCATTCCAACCAAACTTAGCACAATGTCAATGCTGTACTTTGATGATGAATACAACATTGTGAAAAGGGACGTTCCCAATATGATTGTGGAAGAATGTGGTTGTGCTTGATTTAAGGTGTGTTTTGGGGGGGGAGAGAGAGAGAGAGAGGGAGAGAGAGAGAGAAACATTCCCGTACAAGATGGTGTTGGAGGAAGTTTCACTGTGTATCCAGGCATCAGTGTTGGAAAGTCACTGTGGAAAAGTTTGACAAAAAAAAAAAAAGAAAAAAAAAAGAAAAAAAAAAGAAAAAAATAATCATTTCACTTTGGTGTCAGGACAGTGGCAGTTTGTGGATCATGGACACTTATATATTCTACCACTTATAAGTTAATGCTATGAAATATCTTAAAGACACACACACACACACACACATACACACACACACACACGAAATGTGGGCACGCACACAAACACGCGCTCATACACACAGACACAGACACACACACACACAAGGCAGCTCGGAAAAGGGACATGAGCACAGAAAGTCAGTGACCAGTGACGACGGACCTAAATGCCTGCCAGTACGAGTGAACGGCTGAGCAGCTGTTTCCCCGCCTGCCGGCGAAGCCAGACCGAAATGAGCTCCCTTTGCTCAGGCAAAAGCACAGACTGTGAGAACACAACGTATTCTTGCACGCAGGTGTCAAAATGACCAAACTTAGAAAATTAAAAAAAAAAACAAAAAAGAAAAAAAAGTTGACTGTCACCTCTTAGGTCTAACAGGAAGCTGCAGGACACCTGCCTTGGGAGGCGATCACTTCCTCTTAATTTAAATTTATCTAAACATAAACATCACAGATACCCGCTTCTTCCTACAGCACTTCCAGCAAGGAATCGTGTGGTTTCATCAGAGAGAGAGAGAGAGACAAGGGGACAGACATGTAAGAAACTGCTGTATTTCTAACACCTGGCCGTTGCAGAGTCACAAGCTGGGCTGGTGTGATCCGATGCTTTCACTGCCCACTAGCAACCCATGGTTGGCTACACCCGCCGTGTCTTGGAAAAGGGAATCGATACCGTATCTGGACTGTGTTGACTGTTGGCATCCCTCACTGTTGGAGGAACAAAAAGTCGAAGTTGCAATCTGTGTTCTTCAGTGGGGGACTCGGCAAGGCCACGTCACATGGGGGACAAGCAAACAGGCAATGGCCACCACGGCTAAACCAATGAACCCTAAAGAGGAGTGACAGCGACAGAGTGGAGACGTTCTGGGAAATGCAGTGCGTTTAGTAACAGGCGAGGAACATTTTTACAAGTCTTGGAAAGGAGGAGAGAGGAGAGTGCTTTCAATTTCCTTACCAGGAGGTGTCAAGGATGGCCATAAAGATCAGAAAATAATGATACAGCATAGCACTTGCAAACTGCTTGAATGCACGTATAATAGCACTTGCAAATTTCAATGCCTTGAAAAGTGGTACTTGATAGTGCACTTATCTTTGCTCACTATCTAGGTAAACAGGTGCCGCATGAGCTATGCAATTTAAAGTGTTGACCCATACTAGACAAAACTGGACTTACGATATGACTTTTTTATATTTTTTTATACTTGAAATTAAATCTTTTGCTTCTTTTTTAAAGCGAATGATTGCTTTTAATGTTTGCACTGATTTAGTTGCATGATTAGTCAAAAACTGCCATTTGAAAAAAAATGTTATTTTTATAGCAGCAAAAAATGAATACAGTTAAATGTATTATACATAAATTTTGGAACCAAAGAGGCCAACATATTAGTTATAATTTTTATGAGATGGCAAAGCCGTCATATATCATGTAGTCATACTGAGCAATCCCTCACGAGGCCTACCAATTGTTTCAGGGTACAAAATGGATTCTGTTTGTTCTATTCAGTGTCTTTTCTATACCATACGCACATGGAATGTAGAGTGAAAAAAAAAGTGACTATTGTAGAATACATTACAATATGTGCATCCTTTAAATCCAATTTTTATGTTTATTTAATAAAGTTCCTTTTAGGTTCTGTTCCATAATAATTTAAACCAAACAATTTTCACTTAGATTTGCTGTTGAAGTATTTTACATTTGTGTACAGTTTAAATAAATAAAAAAGATTGAAAACTGGATGTGCTTTTTTTTTTTCTTCTTTTTTTTTTTTTTTCAGTGCATAACATCTGGAGGAACTCGCTCACTTTCGGGACTGAATAGGCTGCAGACGGTGAACTGTCGCATTAGACCGTAGTCGTATTAGTCATTGCAGAAAGCCTTGTCTGAGAGCTCAGCTGCGATCCTAAAAATGTTACACTCCAGTTTTATTGCTGTCTATACATGTAAGCATCTGCTTCTTTCTCTCTGCAGCAGTGCAGGGGCTCTGGGCGCGGGAGCAGCGCTGTTCCGCATACCTGCAGGTCATTTACAGCCAGTTCCTGGTTCACCTGCTGTGTAAGAATGTAACTTCTTCTCTGGGTCACTCCCCAACTGCTTAGATGAAGTGAAAAAAAATTATGTGGAAAGCACTTCCAGGAATAAAAGACCAATAGTAAGTTTGATTAATTTTTTTTTTTCCCAAAACTAGCTGACACCAAGAAATGGGTTTTTTTCTTTTTAGTAAAATATCTCCTTTTTACTAACAACCCCCCCAAAATGTTGAGAAATACTCAAGCACTCAGCTGCACATATATCCAGATACTGATTTAATTGATCTTCACAGATAAATTCTTCCTCCTCCTGGAGACCTAAGCAAATGCCAGCTGAAGCTGACAGAAGGACCTCTGTTGGCTTAGCAAATGTTAGATCTGACCCTGAAACCCAAAAAGTGTTGAAGAAGCAAGATCATGCAACTAATGATGGGTTTTAGTTACAATTCACATTCAGGTGTAGCTCTGCCCAGCTCTCACAGCCAGGTGCTGGGGTTAAATGGGAGACCTGGAAGAGTAATTTGCTGTGACTGTGTCAACAATCTGCTGCTCAGAACCTTGTCCTCCAGATCAAATTTTTTGAATATCTCACAGCTTTCTCACCACCCTGAGCTGCACATTGATTGTCACAGCCACCAACCACTCACTGTTGCTGCTTCATCTCTCAGCACCCTTCTCTCTGGTTTTCGTTTCCTGGGTCAACTGTGCTACTGGTGAGTTCAATAAATTCCCCTTGAAATCAGTGGCCAATACCCATCCCTTCAGTCTGAAGGCGTGTTTGCCCTAATATCACACCATCATTACAAATAAGACTGGGCTACACTTTAAAAAATGGGATATATTAAGAAATCTTGCCCATTGAAATGCAAGGCCCCAGAGGCTGGCTCCAGTTAGGTTTCATTCTTAATTGAAATTGTTTGGTTCCTGGGGTCAAAGCCAAGCCCTGCATTGGACACTGGGATTCCTGTGCTCAGGAGGAGAGCAGGGTGTCTCGGCGCGGGATTTGGACCTGCAGCCCTGGGGAATGGGGAATTGCAGGCAGCCAGGATGCTTTGGGCTGGCCAGGAGTGAGGGGCAGGAACAGCCTGTGCTCTGCATCCCACTGCAAACCCACAAGCAAGCTCGGGATCCTGAACTCTTTCACAGAGGCCATCAAAAAGCACCCCTTTTCCTTCTCAGCTTTCTTCCCCTGTCCCTGCTTTCTCTGTTCCCCGATTTGTAGCTAGAGTTATGATGTTTATGGGACAGAAAGAAAAAATGCAAGGAAGAGCATGAATATCAGGATTGTGTGAGGGGCATCATCTAGGAGTGGGAAGAGCTGGATCATAGTCCAGGCTCCCAGGTCCTTTTATTTTGTGTGAAAGAGACCCCAGAAATCGATGTGAACTGAACAAGCTTGGAGTTTTCTGCAGCATGGAGTCACTTGCTGCTCTGGGCATTCTACAGACAGTGAGGTGTCCTTGAATCCAGGTGCTGACAGCAGCCTGTCACACAGACTTCTAAGGCTAAAATGAAATAAAATTGTCTTTAGTTTTGTGGGACCAATCTGAGACAGTTTGGGCTTTATTTTTCAGAGATGTGACAAAGCTACTGCTCTTGCCAGCATTTTACATGGGAGTGCAGGAATTATGCTTTGTGCAGCTTCCACCTCCTGCATTTTTGAAATCAGGCAAAATGAAAAATGAGATGCCCAAGCCTGATGGCTGCATTTCAAAAATTTTGGGGTTTTCCCATCTGTCATTCCCATCCTTACAAAACTGAGCATCCAGTTTCATTGCTTTATGCCAGGTTAACTACTCTACCTCAATAAACAGCTGGGTCACATCCATGCCCCCCCCACCCAAAGGTGACTTGGTGACTCTCTCTTCTTTTTGATAGGCTTTGAACTCGATTCTGTAAATGCTAAATCAATGTCTTCTGTCGTGTGAGAGAATCAACCTCTGGAGATGGAGAATCTTCATCCTTTAAAATATTCTAACACAGGCAAAACCCCATCCTGGTGTCTGGACCTGCCACTGGTGTTAATGAGGATGGTGTGAACAGCGTGACTGTCACGATGTGGTGCAACAGAGCACTTGTTGGATTAACTCTGCATACATCATGTATTTCCACACATAATAGACACCTGTTCCAAAATTGCCAGCTCTCACCTTCTTTGCTTTGTCACTTGTGAGAGATGAAGTCAGCAGCTGAAAATTAATTGCTGCACTTGCCCCGCCACAGGAGAAGAGGGAAACCCCTCACGGAATGCATCCTTAGTAAGGAAATTTTTGTATGGAGTGGTTTCTATTGGGAAGGATAGGAGAACATTTTGCAAAATGGATCAAAAATACAAACTTCTGTCTAAGAAGGGAGTCTGTTGCAGTTAATGCTGGTGTCAGTCTGCAGTAACTCCCCTAAAGTCTGCAAATGTAATTCAGGCTAGCACCAATGTAAGTAAAGACACACCTGAATCTGGTTTTCTGGAATTCCTGATTGGGCCCAGCTTATTCTCAGTTCTGAGTATCTCTAAAAAAAGCAATTTTTCCTTTAGAATCAGCAGCTATAAGATTTAGCAAAACCCACAGATGCGTGTCTGGGTGACAGATCAGAACGAGAGTGGAAGACATCTAACTTTGTCATGAATCTCCCTACATACACTTGGCCAGGAATTAGCAATCTGCATCAGTACAAAATACCCCAGTAGCTTTCATTTGCTTGCCCAGTCAATAACCTTGAACTAAAAGCTGGATTTACATGCCTGCTTGTAACAGTAGGGGCCAATTTTATTTGGGTAACTTCATTGATTTCAAGGGAATTGTTTCTGATTTGTACTAGAGTAAGTGGGAGCAGATTTAGGTTCTTTAATGTTCTTCCAGTTTAGCTCTTGGAATAACTTATATTTCATTATTATGTGTTTATGTAATTAGTGCAATTATATCAAATTATATAATTGGTACAATTACTTGGACTCATGTAACCACTGCATATAGCATTCCATGCTGTAAAATCTTTTACTCTGGAAAAAAAAAGCAGTCAATATTACATGGGAATCTTAATTTGTTTTTAAATTCCAGTATCAAATTTAGGGCCTGACCACATGCAAGGAACTTCTGGTTCACATCAGTGGAATCTCTGAGCAGGCAACTTGCAGCCTTCACCATAGATACTGCGTTTTTAATCTGATTTGGCCAATTCTATTCAACAGAGGCCCTCCTGGAATGTGTGCAGCTCTAACCAGTCTTCCTTGTACAAAGCAGAGATGTCAAGCTTTTACCCACACACACACACACACACACACACACACACACACCATAAAACCTGAGAGATCTCAAAGCCATCAGGGCCCTGAGATATGTGTAC
The DNA here is from genome assembly GCA_026261815.1 of Monarcha castaneiventris obscurior. Classification (NCBI taxonomy): domain Eukaryota; kingdom Metazoa; phylum Chordata; class Aves; order Passeriformes; family Monarchidae; genus Monarcha; species Monarcha castaneiventris. The sequence goes on from JAMPIT010000467.1 coordinate 10,505,458, forward strand.
AGTTTTTTTAATACTTGATCAGATTTACTGTCTTTGTGATCTGCCACTGAGAATTTTAAACCAATACTTTTATTAAATTCATAGGCTCCCACTTTTTGGTCATTGAAAGGGTTTCGTTTCCCCCCCATCCTTCCCCCCCCCCCCCCCCCCATAATTTGCTTTCAGGCTACATTGTTGTGAAAGCTTGGAGGTAGAGGGTTCTGCTGTATCTGTTGTGGGCAGAGGGGGGTTATTCTGCCCTTGTACTCCACTCTGGTGAGACCCAACCTGGAGTCTGCATTCAGCTCTGGGGCCCCCCAGCCTAAGAAGGACATGGACTTGTTGAAGACAGTCCTGAGGAGGGTCACAAAAATTATCAGGGGGCTGGAGCACCTCTCCTATGAAGATAGACTGAGAGCGCTGGGGCTGTTTAGGTTGGAGAAGGTTTACAGTACTGAAAAGGGTCTACAAGAGAGCTGGAGGGGGACTTTTTACAAAGGCATGCAGTGACAGCCAAGGAGTGATGGCTTTAAACTGAATGAGGGTAGGTTTAGATTAGCTGTAATGCAGAAATTCTTTACTGTGAGGGTGGTGAGGCACTGGAACAGGTTTCCCAGTGATGTGGATGCCCCATCCCTGGAAGTGTTCAAGGCCAGGTTGATGGGGCTTTGAGCAACTTGCTATAGGGGAAGATGTCCCTGCCCATATCAGGGGGCTTAGAACTAAATGATTTTTAAGGTCCCTTCCAAACCAAACCAAACCATTCTAAGAGTCTATGAAAGTTGAAGTAAACACATCCAGCAAAACAGAAAAAAAAAGGTAAGAAGGAAACTGATTTGATTTCCCTAGGTCAGACCAAGGAAGGCCCAGGGTGAGAAATATGATTGATAACCACCTGATGGACCTCTCCTCAGAAAGGATCAGCCCTCTAAGATGCTGTGCATTTGGAGCTCCGCCCTGGTCCAAATGCAATCATTGAACCCAGCTGACAGTGCACAGACCCCAGGGGAGGCATTGCTCTACCCAGAGACATCTCTGCAGAGTCTGGGTGCTACCGCTCTTTCTCATTTTGGACCTGCTTTTGGAGAGGGTTCACCTCTCTGTGTGCTCTCCTACAGTCTGGCCTTTGAAATCAGGCTACAGCACAGCCATTTTAGGGCTGCAGCTCGTGCTGCCTCACTGCCTTCCTCCAGCTGGTAAGTGTGCTCAGTGCCTGTTATTTTTATCTTGAGCTTTTGCTTTGTTTTTGAGGATAATTACACATTATTGCTGCAATATGTTATAATAAGTGCTATGAAGATGACTATTGTATGCAAGGGGAAAGAAGATGTGGCTGGGGAACAAACTTAAACCTATGTGTCAGCAAAACAAACACGCTGTGTTTGGGCTGTGTCAGTCAAGTGGTACCAAAGTGGCATTTAGGTTTTGCCCAAGTAGAGGCTGCTGGACTGATCTCGCCCCTCTTCCCTTTGTTGGCTGGAGTGGCTTGTGCCCGTTTCTGCAGAGGAGTTTGTGAGGAGCTGTGGAAGAGCTGCAGCAGCCACGCTTTCCTGCAGCCAGAGCTGAGCTCCTCACCTGCTGATGGGGGAGCCGGTCCTGGGCAGTGCGGCAGGACTGAGGTAGGAGAGTTGGATGCTGAAGGTGGTATCCATTTCAGGATAAAAGGTTATAAATAATACTGCATGTTGCTCCTGTGAGCTGGAGCAGACTGGGCTCTTGGACTTTTGGACCCCAGTGTGCCACATCCTATTCACTATATGCTCTGTAATCACATTTGGTCTCTTATGGCCTGGTTTTGGGTCAGGTTTTGGAACTGATCCACAGCTGTTGGGACTCCAAAGTTATCAAAAATAATTCAGGACCTTATAAATTAAGGCCTTGGGCTCTTGTGAAAGGAAACAAACAATGTTATCTGTCTTAATGAGAGTCATGTTATGTGTGTTTTGTATCCAATTGTATGCTTTATCTTTAGCAGTGATACTTCGTAAGACCATGTAATTTATGAGGTGGTTATCGGTGACTCATAAGTATTTATTTATGTCTTATATGCATTGTGTATGTTTGGCTTAATCAGGGTGGCATGTTTGCATGGGTGAGCACCATTTCACATGTAAGCACACAGACAAGAAACACAAGGCTTTATCTAAGCAAATTGTCTTCTGCCAGGTTAATGCTCCTGGAATAAAATTTATTTTGGGGGATCCTGATGAGAGATTGGAGGTAATGCAGTGTAGCTACCAACTATTTTGAGTAGATTTCTTGTCTCTTGTGTGCCTCATCCTTGCTAAGTAAGTTGTCTTGCATTCAGCATGTGGTATGTAGGTGCCCTTGTGATGGCTGAAGAGAGGCAGCCTGTTCTCAGATGTGGCTCTGCTCCAGCCTGCTCCACATCCAAAAGGGTGCAGCAAACCACTTTTGCTCAACTCGTGTTTTGAAATTGTTCAGAAACTGGTTTGGTCTTTGGCACAGTTTGGAGCAACCTTGACGCTGCCTTTAGGGCAGCTGCCAGGGGTCCCCAGTGTAAAAGCTGAGAAAGGGCTGGAATACGACAGTGCCCTGACCACGTGCCTTGTATTTGGCCATGCTTCCTATACTGGGAGCTTTTGGGTGGCGCTTGGGTGGAGTGGAACCCATCTAAGTCTCTGTGCCAAGTGTTTCTTATTAAGTACGTGATAGGCACAGAGATGCAGGATTTAAGCCAGCTCTGTTTCTGTTAGCTGTGCACCACAGTGGTAGAATCACTATGTTAACAGTGTGTGACAATGAATCAAGCCCTATATTTCATTTTATGGGTGGGTTCCACTTACTTTGTTCTTATTTTCTCCTCCCCTTCCTTTGACAATTTAGACATGTGCATCTTGGAGAACATTGCTTCCAGATCGTATCCCCTTGAATGGGGTTACTGCATCAAGCAGGGAAAGTAATGCTGTGTTTAAGTTCTACCCTAAATGAAAGCTTTTCCTACTTTGCATGCCGCAAATAGACTTTTAATTATGGGGAGCACATGCTGTAAGTGTACTCCAGGATTTGATTCCATCCTTTGTCTGTTAAGCTTGTGGATGTGCCAGCTCTTAGAGTAATCTTCTTCTTCAGCATCACTAGTTGCCATCCACAGTTACCAGATAAAGCAACAAAAGGAATGGCAAACCAGTCCTTGTGCTGATGGCGACCAGTTTGCTGCCTCTGGTAGACTTTCTTGAGGTGACACTGAATGCTAAAACAATTCAGATGCGCTCTGTGATTTGCTGGGTTTAAAAATCTGTTGATGTTAATGTAGGGCCAGATTTGGTTATTCACACCTGTGGAAAGCAGGTTCAAAATCCCACCAAATTGGAATTCCCCAGTCAATTACAGTCAAAAGCAGGCTGCAAGACTGTACAGAGCAAAGCCCGTTGTGCGTTTGGTGCAATATCAGAGCCTTAGCCGAAGCTAGGCCATGAGCTTCTGTTCAGTTGCACCAATTTGTACCAGGTGTGAGTTTATCCTGTTGGCTTGCAGACAAACCCCTTGCTTTAGATCAGTAGGCAGGCGGGCTCCTGGTAGTGTGCTCTGTGTATTTCTGTAGCTGGTGATAGCTATTGTTCTTTTCAGCAGTATGTTCACGGCATCAGGCATTATGACTCATGTCATAACACCACTGTGAGCCATTTGTTTAATAATACAGCATCCGTGTTGTGTCACTCTAGCAATGTTCTTAATTCTTTCTATTATTAACATCTGTTTTGAAGTGTTTATACTTGTAATTTAGCTTTTAAAATTCTCACTGGATATAAGCTGGTGCAAGAGGAAAATGTTCATAAACATATCCAAAAGAATCTGACACTTTATTGGCCATACCTGATCAGAAAACCACAAAGTGTATTTGTTTAGGATTTTTTTTGGTTTGCAATAACGCGGGTTTCTTCAGCACCTAGAAATGAAAATGCAGGTGCTACTTTTTTGTTGGTTTTGGTTTTTTACTCCTGTGGACTAGTTGTATTTTAATTGTTAATGATATCTTTTAATTTGACGAAGTAAGTGCTGTAAAAAAGGTAGTTTGCCTTTTTCCAGTCAACCAAATTAGTAATTTGTTAGGGTGGTGGCTCTTTTAGACAGGGCTTGTATCTACATCCTATCTACAGATCTTTGAAGCTATTTGTGCATCCCTGGCACTTTGCAGAATGTGAAGAACCTCCTTGGGTCCTTCCTTTCTGTCAACTGGCAAAAGAGAGGAGCGAGATCCAGCAAATATTTGGGCAGCAGATCTTCTGTTGAAGCTGTTGGAGTAGAAATGCTTAGCCTATAAACAATTTGGGGTCAGGGAACTTCTGAAAAGTTCTTTGTTGCTGCTGTTCTGTTGTTGTTTTGGTTTTTTTTTTCCTGTCTGATTGGCTTAGCTTCTTGTGATGTTGTCATACAATGACAACCCAGAGGTGTCTTTCTAGAAAACAGAAAAACAGAAAAGTTCTGGAACATAAATGTAGCTCTCTTCTATTCTGCTGAGATGTCTGCAGTGACCCTTTATTGGGGCTCTGAGTAAATTTTGCCATAATTGATAGAAACAGCTTTAAAAGAAAAGCAAAACAGATCATGAAGAAAAGAAAGAGCTGATAAAGCTTCTAGCATCAAGAGTGTGCATGTTGAAACACTCTCTAATTATATATTTATCCAATCCAGTTAATACTACAGAGCTTGCAAAAAAAGCCCCATAATTAGGGGTTATGAAAATGTCTACATAGCAATAATATGGCACCTAAATATAGCATCTTTCCTCCTGAAGCACTTTACATCATTTGAGAACCATGGACTCAATTCACAGCTGGCATTCACAGGTGCAACCTTATTGATTTCAATGGAATAGTGCCATTTTTACCAGGGATGAATTTTGTCATAAATGGAAGTTTTATCTTACGGGCTTGTAGGGCTGCCCATCCCAATAGTATCTGCATATCTTTTACATCAAATTAGCTGGCAATAGCAAAGCCTTTAGCAGACTTCACAAAGTTTCTGCCACATCTGCCTTTTTATCCCGCAGAAGTCTTTTCTTGGGCTAAACTTACTCATGTTTCATGTCTTTTGGGGACTGGGAGAGAAGAACAGATGATGGTAGTGAAAATGTTATTTTGGTGGGTAAAGTGGCCATGGGTTTCAGTCAATGTTTCTGCTGGAAGCTGAATTCACAGTTGTAGTTTCCGGATTGAGAGATCAGGACTTTGGGACTCGTGTTGCTCAGAGCACACCTAGAGCTCAAACACATGGTCCTGTGACTGTAGCAGGACCTGAATTATGTATTGGTCATGGTGTCCATCACTGATGAAGTGACTGCTACGTGCAATTTTAAAAAATTGCAAGTGAACTTTGTCCAGTGCCTGGGGAAGTCACTGGGGCTAAGGCTCAATGTTTATGTAAGGCTCAATGCACTGTATTCCCCAGTGTCACAACAGGCCCCGGAGAGTTTGGTCTACTTCTCTGCCACTTTGCAGATTACCTATAAAGTAATGACAGACCTGTCACCTACTTCCCTCTAACATGGGAAAAACAGTGTTTCCTGAGTGTGAAGTAAAAGGGTGTACTGGGAGCTCAGAAGGAAAGAAAAATAGTTGGCTTCTACTTCAGTTGTATTTGCCACAACCTTCCATGTGTGGAAAATTTGATTAGGCTGAAACTTGTCAGCTTGAAGAAGATCAGATGTTGGTGGGGTAGGAGTGAATCCTTCAAGTCAGAAGGTGGGCAGGGATTGTTTGTTCTGTGGCAGTGTATCAATTATAGTCATTAAATGAAACTAGAAGCAGCCAGGCTCAAAGCAAACAAAAAGAGATGTTCTCCATGCAACTGGTAGTGGACACAAGGAATTCACTGCCAAAGGTGGTTGTGGAGGCTAAAAGCTTATTAGAGTTCAAAGGATGACTGGACAAGTTTGTGTAAAGAAATGCACGGAGGATTACTAAGTAGCTAGAAACCACATCTGGCTTAGGAAATACCTTGATCTGAAAATAGCTGGAGGCTAGCAGAAATGTGAGGGAAATGGCATAAGTGGTTCCCTTGCTTCTGCTGCTTTCTGGCTTGCTCCAGGAGCCAGCTATAGGAGACTTGATGCTGGGCTAGATGGACCAGTATGCCCATTCTTCTGTTTGTACTTGATGTGGCAGCTCTGCCCTGCAGGTTATTGCAGCAGGCACAAACGGGTTGGTGCTCTAGAGGTGTTGTGTGCTCCAGTTCTCCTCCATTTGTGATTGGTGAACTTGGCCTCGTGTTACCTGTGTAGCTCTGGCTTTAGATCTTCTGTGAAATGCATCTGGATGATGTTTTATGTTGGAATACCTGCTTAGTATGAATGGAAAGGCAAGACTGTGGAGTACTGAAAATCTGTCCTGTTCCCTGTAATAACTGATTTTCCTTTGAGGCTTCTTCTCCAAAACTTTACAAGACAGACCCTGTGTAGCTCTGAAAGGATTGAGGAACTATATAGTCTTACTGTGAAAGAGAATAAATTATATTGAGCAACTCCTACACACACATACGGAAGAAAAAATTTCACCTCCTCCCATAATATCAGATTGTTGATATTCCCTGCATAGAACTGTAGGGAATAAACAAATGCATTCATTAACATTTACCCAGTAAGGTGAACTGAGGACAGAATATCAGTCCAGATATCCAGGCTTATCTCTGAATTTCCTGGATTTTATGGGTTTAAGTCTGACTCTGAACAGGTCTTAAGGGCATTTTCTTGGTGGATTAGAAGGATCTGTGTTTGGACGGTCCCATCTATAGTACCTATGGGATTGTACAAAGCCCTAGTTTTACTATTTGTATCTGTTTTAAAATCCTGCTATTCATTTGCCTGAGTCAAACAGCTTTCCAACTAGAATTAGAGTTGGGTACATAGCACGAGGAGAATACACATCTGGAAAGAGCCCGAAAGACTCAACCAATGTTTCACAGACAATGTTGGAAAACAAACAAAAACCCCTCTGAAAATGTGGTCTGCAGATGGGTCTTTATATTCTTTTCCCCATTATTTTAACGGGGAAAATTCATCTTTAACAGAAAGGCATTCAGCACAAAAACAGCAGGAAAAGGACTCAATGGGAGTCATTTTCCAGGATATCTTTCTGTCTGGGTCAGAAAACAACTTCTTCTGTGCCAAGAGACTCCATTCCTCACGGGGCGGCTGCAGTGTCGGAAATGCCATCATCAGTGTCTTCCGCTGAGACAGCGCTGGGTGAAGCTGTAAATTTCCTAAGGGTATTTCTCCAGTAGCTGGGATGGGGCTCTGCTGTGGGCTTGCCCAGTTTGCCACAAAAAGCGTCGCGTGGCTCGGGCGGCCAATCCCAGCTCCAAAGATGGTGTGCTTGTTGCAAGCTCGTGCCAAGCCATCTGTAAGATTTGTCAGATAAATGTGACTAGCGAAGTGGCACTCGTGAGCAGATGAAGGGAAATTCCCTAGGGGATTCTTTATTCGCTCATCATTAGCAGGAGAGGCAGTGGGAAAATTCATTGTTTAGCTGTTCAAAACACTGGTGAACATTTGATACTGAATAATCTTTAAATCTTTGTCGGGGGATGTCAAACATGTCTTGAGCAGCCCAGACTGTGCTGGAGGCAGAGTATCATGTTCTGCATGTCGTGCTTACCTTCATGAAGAAGGATAAAGATATCCGAGTTCCTCAATTTTGTATTTCACCTCAAAACCACCTCCCCTCCCTGGGGTAGCTTTATTTAAAGTGAGCTGAGGCATGGAGCAGCCTGGAGGTGCATTACTGCTGTTTACCTGTGTGTGTCCCTGATCTTAAATGGAAAATAAAATCTGTCCCTGCTGTGAGAAGGTACTGCCCATTTGCTAAATGAAACTGGCTTGCAGGCTTTTTCGTGGCAGCTTTGCAGTGAGGACTAAATCTCATTTGCTCTAGTCATGAGGCTGACTTAGATGTGATGTCTTGTGGAGTAAACTTACTGGGCTCTCCCACTGATATTTTGTGAGCTGAAGTGGGCCCACTCTCCATGCTGATGAGAAACAGGTCACCAATCTCACATGTTCTCTGTAGAAATCCTTTTGTGCAACTCACTTTGCTGCACCAAAGGGATTTTTTTAGACTTGGATGTGATTAAGCTCCTATAACTGCCTTCCCCAGCCAAGATATTGTAGGCAAAGCCCTTGGTTCTTATACATTTTTATGATGGGACTGGGATGCTTTATGACATCTGTGTGCTGGCAAGGGCACATGTGGCACTAAGTATTCTGCTTGCATTGTTATCAGCCCTATTATCCATTCAAATTCTGTTTAGACTTATATTTAAACAGGAGCTTGGAAATTAATGGAAACATCATTTGCTTGAAAGACACAACTTTGTAGTTGCACTGGTTGGGGTCTTTTCCTCCCAAGGAGGATTGGGAGAGGGTACTGAGCTGGTATTTAGGGAGTAGGAGAGAGGGGGTTGCGGGATCCAACTCCAGAACATTCTGTGATTCTGTGAAATTCCCAGTTCCACAAACTCTACCATGCCTGGAGAGCTGCACAGGTTTCATCTTCAGGGAGGTTGACTTAGTGGAGAGCTGGTGAAGTGGATGTAGGGAGAATGGTGGTCTTCCACTGAATCCCGTAAAACCATTCCCCCAAAGGCTTGCTGGTGCAAGGTACCATAAAAGATTAGGATTCTGTCTTCCACCACTTCTTCCCATAAATCAAGATGAAAATCAAACCAAACAATCCATAACACCATTGTACCATAGCAGGGGTCCCATATCCACATTCAGCATCTTCACTGTGTGGGCAGACTTGAAAAAGCTGAACCCCTTTGCAGTTCCACTAGGCTTGAGGGAGACATGAAGAAGCATCTGACTTTACATGGTAGTACGTGCGATGTAAGGGCTATCAGTGAATCTCGATGAGGGAACAGGTAGTTTGTCAGATGCGGCAGGTTTCATCAGTGAAAAGGTATTTGAGAATTTGAGCTGAATGCAGTGGATAGCTAGAAAAATGAGAATATTCCAACAAAAGCTCCAGACCTTGCTCCAGCTTTTGTGTAAACAGATGAACTTCTGTTGACTCCAATACAATGTTACTTGCTCGCATGACATCGGCCTTTTTTATTACAAAGGAAAAAGTCACCTCACAAGAGACCTTTGATGTTTTAATGTGTCCTGGCATATCGATGGATACATCCAGTGGAGAAGAACAATCTGGGACACTTGGTCTGCATTTGTGCTTTGCTGGAGATTTGCTATGTAACCTCGAGCAAATCTATTAATCTCCCAGTACCTCAATTCCCCAAATGCAAAATGGAGATAATAAAACATAACTCCCTTAGCAGGGTAAACACATTAAAAAATGCACTTAAAAGCAGTTGGGTACTAGGTTAATGGAGACCTATATCTTGTGGGGAAGATTTGTTGTATTATAAATAATACATCTTCACAATTATTCCACTTAGTCTGCCTTGAAGCCTTCAAAGACATACCACGCAAATGTTTACTGGCAGCATGTTTCCCCCCTTTTATTGGCCAACAACATGTTTAGACCAGACTTTGCTGTGGCAAAGTATTTCAGCACACTGCACATGGCAAATGGCTCTTTTACTGTAAAAGTAGATTTTTTTTTTTTTTTTTTTTAGAGAATACCCCAAATAATGCTGTACTCAGCAAAGGCCTGTGCACCTGGAATAGCTGTCTCTGAGCAGATTTTCCTTGCAAAATGTTCAGCATGCTTCTGCCTAGAACTTTCAACAGAAACAGAGAATGAAGATGTGGTGGGTACCAAGGACAAACTTTTAAAGGGTGAGTTAACTTTGCAGACCACCTGAAAGAACTTGGGTATGTCTCAAGTCAGCTAAGCAATGCTGGTGCCAGAATGTCCCGGACAAAAAGGCCAGTGTTGCAGAGCATGGCTGAATTGCCTGGGGTACAAAGTGGGGGGCTGGGGGGCTCCACTGCAGTGTTAGTGCACAGGAGCTACCCAAGCCTTTAGACCACCCACTATTTTAGCAGTGTTACTTAGCTTCCCTGGACTCTGTAATTGCTCTTGTCACATCACTGAGGATAACGTAGAAATATTGCAAGTATTTGCCTTGAACTTGGAGTGTTGAAGCTTATGTAAGGGAGGAAAAAAGCCACACAGAATAAAATGAAGGGTGTGATTCTTATCCCACTTGTGCTTGTTTTACACTGGTTTTGCCTCTGCTGGAGTAATTCCTCTTTAACGATGTAATATGTTTAGAAGAAGACCTCTGTGTGTTTGTGAAACAGCTTTGTCTGCCTAAAAGAGGTGTGTTATAAGGGTATTTTGAGGAAAGCAGCATCCTGGAATTGGTATTTGCTTCAGTTAAGATTTTTTTTTTCCTCATACAGTGAAAGGCCAGTGTGATATGAAGAAGAGGAAAAGCTTTGTTTCTGTGATTAGGACATCAAACAGAGAATTGCATTTTCTCAGGTGCCTTTCCCATGGGGATGCTCCCTGAGAGCTGATGATGGCAGACGTGTGCTGTCACCCTCTACCTCAGGCTGCTGGAGATGGGGAGCTGGATTTGCTACTGTGTGAGACCTGTCATGTACCTGCTTCCCAGATGGGGGGGGCTGATGTAATAAACCTGTGGCAACTCTGGTGACACAGTTAATCCCAGGTCTGTGTCTGCTGCACATCTTGGGAGGTGTCATGCAGCCAGCTAAGAAGGGTTGGGTACCAGGAGAGTTTGCTTTTAACCTCTGCCCCGAAGCACAAGAACTATGGAATTGAGGGTTTTTTTGGTATCTGTATCTTTGACTGCAATGTAATGCTTTTAGATGAAAGGCACCATGGAAGAACAGCAGCAGCACAAAAATATGAAGGACCCTAAGAGGAATACCCCAAAATGAGGATTAGATGGGAGGAGAAGTAGCCCTGCAGAGGGGCTTCCACACTGGGCAGTAGCTCCTGACAATTCTCTGAGGCTAACAAAAACCACAGCAAATGTTTATTTTAACCTCTGGCAAACATCTATTCATTGGATAAGACTAAAAAGTTGATCTCATGCTTGGGAGGAGCTTGGGAGCTAGTACATGCTACTTGGCTGTGCTTCAGGCAGGCTGGCCAGTCCCTCCAGCAGGTGATGCTGGGCACACTGGCAGTGCTCCTGGCTCCTCTCAGGCTGTGTGCAGCAGCGAGCACAGCTCGGAGCCTCTCTGCAGCCTGGCGTCTGGTCTGCATGGGCTGTGTTAGAGGAACCTGTAAGAGGGCTGAGGTTTGATTGTGTTTGACCCCTAAGCAATATGCTATCATTGAGAAAGTAGCATTAATTTGTGGGTACCCATGTGTGCTGCTGGGATGGCACTTCTAGTTTGTACTTCATTAATGTTTATTCCACAGCAAAACCCATAGCAGCCAAACCATTTTTCTGTAATAAGTCAAAGAGATGAATCTGCATTATTTCCATAGTCCATTGTAGAGAGGCCCGAGAAGAGAAACTAGGTAGGAGTAGATACTCCAACCCTGATGATTGATCTCCCAGTGATGCTAAAGTGAAGGTCAATTTTTTTCATATTGCATGACTGCTACTGTTGCTGCTATATGCCTTAATAAAAAGCCTTTATTTTGACTCTGTATGTTGGGTGTCCTACCATATCTTGATGCCTAGAGTCTACAGGTTAACTAATTCTCTGTTTTATTAGGAAATATTTTGAATTACTCTAGATATTAATTTGATGATATCATGACTGTACCTTCTATTGTGGTTCAGATTACCTCCTTTAGTAGGTAATCCTTTCTCCTTGATTTTAACTGTGTTTGGGACATGAAACTATGTAATGCAGGGTCACTTATTCTTCTGTCTTGTGATCATCTGTTACCTAGACTAGCAGACAACAAAGAAAAAAGTGGTAGTGCCAATCTATGAGGTGTCACTATTTATGTATAGCACCTAGCACAGTTGGGAGTATATATTATCGACATTGCTGTGGTGCGAAGGGACCTTATTGCTCCAGGCATTACACAGGCAGACAACAAAATATGGTGCCTCCCCAAAGAGCTTATGAACAGAATGTGGTTAATGGTCGGCTGATCTCCGCAGCAGAATCCTGCAGAACACCAGTGGATAAAAGCTGCACAAGGCAGTGACACACACAATGGCACACGTTTATCTGACTGACATGCTACACTGGTGCAGAGGCTCAGGGAGGGCTGTGTGTCAGATTCCTTGGGAAGAACCTGCAAGCACTACTTAGTGTGAACAGGAGGACTCAGAATGATGAAGTTAAGGCCTAGCTAAAGGCCAATGGATCAGACAGAAGGGATGACCAAAAATGTGAGAGTTTGCAAGAATCACTTCAGAGAAGGCTAAAAGGGTATTCCTACCCATGCTAAGGCTCTTTGCACACAAAGACAAGCCAGCCAGAGCTGACACTTCTCTGCTGAACCAGGCAGAGGCTGCTGGAGAAGCTGCCTTGGTAGGCCTGGGTGTACCTATTGTGCCATCACACGAAGAGAGGCATTGAAGGCCCAGGAAATCCTTCTTAGAAACTGGTACCGTGGAGAGGCAGAGAAGAAAGAAGGGGATAATGAACTGGAAGTTGTTAAAGAGGTCTAGTGTCATGGGGACTGTGGGAGGACAAGGCTTTCAGAAGAAAACACAGATCTGCTGTTTTGCAGGTGTTGATGACTGCTCAACGCTGAGGATAGGAAGACAGAAACTCACCTTTCCCTACGAAAGGTGCTCCAAGCCTCAAACTTCTACCTTTTAGACCAGCAGAGTGTAGGAGAGTGTTGCAAGATGATGAAACCATACTGCATCTTTGCTTGCTTTTTTTGAGGGAAAAAAATGATGCATGGCATGGAAAGAAATGCATGGAGGCAAGATTGAAGTAGTATCAAAAACTAATGGAAAATCAATGAAAGTGTGGGAAGTAAGGTTCATTTGCCTTGGAGGTGCAAAGCTGGCCCTAGAAAAAATGGCAAAGCAAGAGGGCAAGTACGGGGACAAAGATTAAAATCCCAGCCACAATAATGTGAGCAGGAGGCCTTTGGAGAACATGTGGTGCAGGTGGCTAGCACCTAAGGAAAGGAATGCAATGGAGGTATAACCAGACCAAAGAAATTGAGTTAAAGTAGAAAGCACAGCTTGTGACTAAATTAAAACAAATATTTTGTATCTTGTATTTTTTTTTCTCTCCCAGATTTTACATACAGCTTTTGTAAGGACTACAAAATATTTTGAAAGACATTGTTGGAAAAAGGCTTAATTTCAATAGGCAAAGAAATAGTTCCATGTATTTGGTGATGATTTTAACTGTTTGTTTTATGGCAGAATTTGGGGAAGAGTTGTAAATTCTCAACCTGTATTTCTTGCTTTAGCATGAATATGTGAAATTCTTTGTATGAATAGGACAGAGCTTAATACTTAGAGGTATAGAAAGCAGGGAATGCATACTAAAAATGCAGATTAAATAGATTCAATATGAATCAAATGGATTCAGATGTGAAATCTGCAAATGCAATCTACTTCAGTGTAAATAGGATTTATTTCAAGTTTTATCCCAAGCTTGAACTGCCCCTGAAAAAGCTTAGCCTAAATAGAAATACAAATCTGCCCAAAACCTCTTGCCAAAGTTTAAAAAATAATTTCAACTTAAATTAGTGCAGCTTTTAGTTATAAACGAAAGATGTATGTTAGAGTGGAAACTGAACTCTGATTTCTGCTCTTCTAATTGAGCACATACTCCACAGGCCCACTGCTTATGGTAGGAAAATCAGAGCAAGAGGGGCAGATGCAGAGCACAGCGGCATAGGCTGGTAAAGTTTTGGTCTTTGTTATGCAATATCCTACTGTAAGAACTGCAGATGAGGGGAGCCAAGAGAAGGTTCTCTCTAGCCCCTGGAGTGCAGAAGGTTAGGGGTGAAATATTTATATTGTAGTGTTGGGGAACTGAGCTTTCACAGAATGGGAGAGGTTGGAAGGGAGCACAGAGGGTCACCTGGAGCAACCTCCCTGCTCAAGCAGGGCCATCCCAGAGCACATGGCACAGGACTGGGTCCAGACAGCTCTTGAATATCTCCAGGGAGGGGAACTCCACAGCCTCTCTGGGCAACCTGTTCCAGTGCTTGGTCACTGCACAGTAAAGAAGTTCTTCCTTTTATTCAGATGGAACTTCCTGTGCATCAGTTTCCACCCACTGCCCCTTGTCCTATTGCTTGGCACCACCATGAAGAGCTTGGATCCATCCTCTGCCACCTCCCCTCATAGACTGTTAGTCTATAAATTGATACATTTCCCTGTCATTCTTTCCTTTCCTCTCCCCACAGTGTGGAAAACCACAGCTAGAAACATCACCTGGACCTGTGAAATGCTTTTGTTTTCCTCTCTTGCAGGCTGTGGAGGCTCAGGTCTTTTCACTGCAAAGTAAAGAGCCAATAATCCTCTGCAGGGTCACCAGAGCCACTGAGTTGTCAGACTTTGGCTGCTCCCTCTGTTCCCATGAGCACGGGTGCCCATCCTTCTTGCTTTAGGGGATGCTCTATTTGTACAGACTTAATCAGCAGCATGTTATGGTTTTGGCCAGTGCAGTTTATGATGGTGACAAAGTATATTTCTTTTTAATGTGGAATCGGCCCGTGCCTCATTGAACAATGCACAAATAAAAGATATGGAAATCAAAACTGGTTTAGCTTGCTGGCCAACATAGACAAGAATAAAAAAAGAACAGGTGAACAATTCCAGCAGGTAATTCCCAGTCTTTGGTGGGTGCTTAATTAAACTTCCACATGTCAGAAGGAGAGAGAGCAAGACTTTTCCTAGCAGCATTGCATGCATTTGGAGAATGATGATTATGACTTGGAAACATTAATTCTCATACAAGATGTTCTTCTTTGACATTCTGGTTTTATGAGTATTAAAATCTTTATCATCTGGTCAACAACTCCTGCTACTCATTTTGGGAAAAGCTGGTATTTTCATGTTGTTCTCTAGGTGGGGATTACAGAAACACTTTTCCATGATCCTGCATGGTCAAGAGCACAAACAAAATAGGAAGCTGGACAGAGTCCTCTGCTATAATCAATCTTGCTCAAAACTTTAGGTGAAATAAACGGAACATGATTAACCATTTTCAGGTCTGACCTTGCTGAAAAGCCTCTGAGAAAAAAAAAATATCTTGCTATGTGGGCAGGCTGCTTTCAGTATCTATCCCAGGGAAAGATTTCACTTGATGACAGAATTATTATTAAATCACGTATTTGGTTGCTGGGAGTTACCTCAGACTTGAAATCCAATAGATAACAGGCTTTATGTTGCTGATGAAATAACTAAATCTGCATATATTATATCTGAAGTAAATGAAACAAGTGAAGGGAATCTACTAAATTATTTAAAGACCTCTTCTACTTCACTTTTGGAAAAGAGTGAAAAATGAAATATTTCCCAGTGCTTGGCTGAGTGCAGTGACATCATGCTTGTTAAAGGGTTTAACTGCAGCAAAACGAATAGTCCAACTGCTGTGTCTCTGCTGGGGTGGAGAAGAACATCTTGGGTCCCAAATGTGCTTATGGACAGTACCCATGGGATACTCTGGTGATCCTGAACTGAAAAGAATTTGAGGCACAAATCTGTAATGAATAATAAAATCCCATTTTCACTTTTTTTAATACCTGCTTTTCTGTTTCCAAGGTACAGAATAATGCAATGTGATTGGAGTAGTGAGATCACTCTCTTCTCCCTAAGAAAAAAGATCATGCAAGGATATTAATCATATTAGTTGTAACAGAGGGCAGCTATCTTTTCCAATACTTGTTCCACGACATAAATTTTTCTGGGTGTCTTCAGGAAGGATTAAAAAGTCTGCTGTTAAAGAGCAAGGAAGATATGGACATTTGATTTTGTCTTTACCATTGTTACTCCCATCCAAGATAAAACGTCAGCAGCAAATTTATCTCTGTTGTGTCTTCTGTCCAAGTCAGCTTGGGTCTCTGCTTCAGACTGTTCGGTGTTTGATAATTTGTATTTAAGTCAAAACTCCAGTTACCTTCTGCCTGTAATAGCTGTCAAGGTGTAAAATACACAGCCTCCATGCAAGCACTGCTTAATTGGCAGATAATTCATGGTATAGGCCTTCAGCTGTGATTGCAAATCAAACTGATAACAGGAAAAATGCTGCAGTGAACACAGCCATCATTATCTTTTAAAAACTGAGAATCTCAGTGGCAGTTTCTCTTGCTGGGGGGTGAAAAAGCTCTGGCCAAGCTAAACCCATCTCAAAATTCAGAGGAATTCTCAGGGAAAATTATTAGATGTGTAGCTTTTCCAGGCATTGCTATAATGGATTTTGTCTCAGAATAGAAAATGGAGGTCATACTGAGAAAAGGAAAATGTTTCTTTCTTTTATGTGGTCAGAAGTGGAAGCCTTCCAAATTTGGGAAAATACAGTAATAAATCTGCAGCCACCTAGAATTATGTGGTGTTACAAGTGAAGACAG
Organism: Monarcha castaneiventris obscurior; assembly: GCA_026261815.1. Classification (NCBI taxonomy): domain Eukaryota; kingdom Metazoa; phylum Chordata; class Aves; order Passeriformes; family Monarchidae; genus Monarcha; species Monarcha castaneiventris. Next base: position 10,521,852 of record JAMPIT010000467.1, read on the forward strand.
CTCCAAACTTCATTCCTGCAGCAGGAACAAAACTCCGTTCCCCCACCTTGAATCCACCACTGCCTGAGTTCATCTTCATTGGCTCAATGTGCTCTCCAGTGTGGAGCCAGGCTGCCTGAGCCCCTGCCTTCCAGGGCATTGCTGCCCAGAGCAGATGCTTTTGGTACAGTCACACCACAATTTTTACAAATTAGTATTGCTTGTACTCTATTTAACATATGGGACGCTGAAATTCAGAGGTCCTGTGGGACTGGGTGGCACCTCGTGCATTCCTGAATCCCTAGCTATGGCAGGCAAACACATCAGTTGACTTCAAGAACGGGAACTAACATAAAGATTGGTTTGGTTTCTCACCTCTGTTGCTCTCCAGAAACATTTAGGTGCTTTATCTCTCAGATGGTTAAGCAGCGCCTGCTTCCCCTCCTGAGGTTCCCCACTTGGTGCTATGCACAGGCCTGGGAGGGCACCTTTGCTCCCTGGCAGCATCTCCTTTACAGCTCTCTCTTGCATGCTTAATGCTGTCAATTCATTGCATTTTTTTTTCCCCTTCCCTCTTGCTTGGGGATTTTCTGCCCATTTTCTCTGTGTTGCCAAGTGGTTCTGTGTTGTAGCTTGTTAACTGCCAGTGTGTTGGTGTTGCATATGGTAAAAAAGCGTAGCTGGCAATGTAGTATCACCTCCGCAAAAGAAAAAGATGTGAAACCCTACTGAATTCAGCCCTGAAGCTACTTTTGCTGGGACCGTCTGGGGCAGAGACCCTCACGGGGACCCTCTCAAGTTAGAGATGCAGGGCAGCCTGGTGCACAGGGCTGAGGTCGGGCAAACTTCCGTGCACTCAGTGTCAGGCTCTGCCACCCGGGATTTTAAACACTGAGGTTAAACACTGTTGCTGGAAACTCCCTGGGAAATGGGGGACTCCAGAGGGAGCAAAACAGGTAACGAGGGCAGAAAGTGAGCGCTGCTCCCTAGCTGGTGTGAGAGGGGAGGGGGGACGATGGCCCGCTGCTTAGAAGAACACAAGCCCCCTGCAAAGTGAGGCTGTTTTCCCGTGCAGGGACGGGCAGGCGAGGAGCAGAAGCCTGCGGAGGAGAGGGGCCGGGGGCGGCGGGGTGAGGGGCCCGGCGCGGCGGGCGGGGGCTGTGGCAGCGCTCGGGCTGGCGTTGGCAGCTCCTCACGTGCGTGGCGAGCACCGCCGCCGGTGCAGCACCGGGCCCGCGCGGCGCGTGGGTGCCCGTGGCGAGGCGACATGTGGGACGGAGCCGAGCGGGGCCCAGCTGCTTCTGTTTATGCTCCACTGCAGGGAGGCACACGCAGCGCGGCTCGGGCTTGCCGTGGGCTGCTGGCCGTGGGGAGGCCGGCGGGGAGCGGGGGCGGTCCAGAGCCTTCGGGCCGGGCCCGCTCGCTTTCCCCGGGCTGGGGTTAGGCCGCGGTGCTGGGCCGGGGGGGGGGTTGTGTCACTTGGGGCTCGCCGCTCCTCTTCAGCCGTGAAGCCCTCATCCGTCCTTGCTCTGCTAGGGAGGCCCTGGCAGAGTTCAGATTTGCTCTTTTCTCTTTTCCATCTTGAAAACAATAGTGAAATTCCTGAAAAGGGGTGAGCATGTACCTGCATGCAGGTGTGTTTAGGGAGGGAGGCAACTAAAGCTGAGAAGCAAGTGGTGGAGGGAGGCAGCCCAGGGTCTGCCGTGATGGTCTCCTCCTTGTGCCAGTGGTTCCTGTGAGGCCATCAAGGCTTTGTGGAATTGCATCACAAAACCCAGTTCCACTGCATTTCTGGTTTTGAGCCACACTGCATATCCCTGAGGACAATAAACTTTTAAACATCCCCCCCCAAAAAAAAGAAAAAAAAAAGAATCTATCACACATAGTCAGTGGTTGCTGGAGCTGTGGTCTGAAGATGGTCTTAGTGGCGTCATGGTGGAAGAGCAGTGTGCCTGGAACAGATGTGCAAGGAAAGGAGAAGAGACCTGGTCTCTCTCAGTTCTGTCTCTCCATTTCAATTTGAACAGGACACGTGGCTCCTGACACATGTTGTCTAACCAGCTTGGTTTTATGTGCTACTTCAGTCAGGAAATTAATCGGGCAAAAAAGATAAGGAAGCATTATGCTATTCAGAGTAAATCGCCGCATTACACAATGCTGCTCCCATTGCCTAGGTAAAGCTGTTTAAGAAAATGGGCTGGCTTGAGGGCTTCCTTCTGATTGTCTAATTAAACTTCCAACCTTTGCAATTATGAAAATAACCATGTGGTTAGAAGTACTCGTATATGCTATAGGTAACTGTTGAATTAGCTAGAAAGAGGCTAAGATGTTTGCATTGAGATCTTATTCCAAGATATCTTTTTTAATGCACTTTGGGTTTTTTTCCGAAGACACTATTTCAGTGCAGAGTAGCACAAGCTCATAAATGCAACTGCTGTGATGACTAAAACTGTAGGTCCACTTGTTGCAGCTTCCCATTTGCAGCAAGACCCAGTTAAAAAAGGCCTTTGGGGAGACAACAGACACAAACCAGTTGGGTCTTTGTAGCCCCAACAATTAGTTTCCATTTTAAAATCTTTCATCCAATGACAGCCAAGCAATTGGAAGATAATGTCTTGTAGCAGAGAGTTCCACTGGGTAACTGTGTGCTGCATTAATGCAGAAACCATTAACTACTTTCCTGTTTTCTGGCTTGCAGACATGCTTCACGTGCTATTATATGAGAAGGTAAAGTTGTAGCTTTTTTTTTTTTTTTTTTTTGCATCTGGGAGCTTTATGGCTATTCTTTTTATTATCTGCAGTTTTGAATGCAGGTAATTAATGTATAATTCTCAAATACTGTTTGATTCATCTCACTTCAGTCAATCAAAGTCAACAAACTCCCTTAGGAGGGGCATGTGCCCTAGCCTCATATAATTTTCTATCTTTCCAAGACTAATATATCAATATTGGAAACAGCTGTCTGCCTGATCTCCTGGGGTACGGTACTTTTCGGGTGAAGGTGACTCCATTTTTCACAGTACACCTGTGCATGGTGCAAGCAGTGTGCTCTGCCTGCCACAGCCGTGAAGGTTTTCATTAGAGCAGCGCTACAGATGCAGATATTAAAAATCTGGTCTTTGAAAGAAGATTTGTCACTTCTCCCTTAAGCCCCTGGCCCATCAGGATAACTGCATCAGATGAAGGACTGGTAGCAGAGGCTGTGTTGTCCTCCTGTGCATTAGGAATGGACTTCATGCCATTCAAAGTGTTTGCTGTCAGGTTCTGTTAGCACCTTATCCTCAGCTTTTGCTGATATGAGTGAGCACATCCCTCTGCTAGTTTGCTTGTGTTTTAATGTAACAACGCTGAGATTAGCTCACTTGGTTAGGGCATGGTGCTAATATCACCAAGGTTGTGGGTTCAATCCCGCTATGGGCCATTCACTTAAGAATTGGCCTTGTGGGTACCTCCCAACTAAGAATATTCTATGCATCTCTTTTTCCTCCTGGTTTATCTGATTCTCCTTACAAAAACAGAGCTATGTCACGCACAGCTGGATGTGCTTTGAGAAATCTGCTGCTGCCTGAGTGCTACCTGTTTGTGTGATCGGAGGGGAGTGCTGAGCTGAAGAATAGAATATGTCTTTTGTGATTGATCTGCCAGGCGGGTTTGATAGCGCGGAAGAAAGTAGGTGTTGTACATACAGGAACGTTAGGGCTTGGACTCTGTTTTCAGTATGAAAGATGAAGTGTTGAAATTGGAAGAGAGAGAGGGCCTTTGCATAACCACGTGGTAAGTGCAGCTGAGTGACTGGTGCGTTCAAGTGATTTTTCGGTTTCTAATGGCGCTGGTTGCAGTGGGGACTGCAGCGTGGTAGCCCGTGGAGGTACTGACAGAAGCAGGGATCTGGTGGTGAAGGTGCGATACATGTGGTATTCAGCCATCACTCAATGCTTCACATTCTTGTGAGAAATCTGCTTTAATCTGGGTCTGGTTCCAACTGGCAGTGCATAACAACAAGGCTTTCCAGCCTTCTCCTCCCCCGGGGTTTCAGTCCTTAAAGATGCAGGTTCTGATAGCATGTTTTTCTTTCTAATCCAAAATTTAGTTAAAAAATTGACAAGCACTTACACACAGCAAAATATTTAACCTTACTGCCAAGCTGGAATTAGCCTGTGAGTTACTTTCTGCTATTTCACGGTTACCAGCACTATTGCAATGAGAAAGCAGCACAGCTACTTCACTCCTCTTTTCTTTGCATCCAAGAGCTCTGTGAGGTCACCCTGTTGTCACCATGACTTTTCTGAGATCTTTCTGTAGTAAGATTGTCAGCTATTGCTTTTCCTTGTAATTTAATGATTCCCTTCTCACAAGGTCCCAGGAAACAATAGGTAAGGGATCACAGCCCTTTGGGACACAGATGTGATCCTTCTTTTCCACTCTCAAGATGCACAACTTCCATGCAGTGGTGGTGACTGCCAGGATCTGTTCCATAACTGAACAGGGCTACATATGGGTAGAATATGCTTTCCGTGATTTTTTTCAGGGTGACCTTTGGTATTTTGACACCATTTTTCATATCTTTAGCAGAGTGAAGATAACGTAGACTAGAGATTACATGTCTAGATGTGTATTCCATTGCCAGCTGTTTATGCCCCTAGCCACTGAAGTGGACTGTTGTCAGACTTTGTTATGTAAAGTGTATGATATTCAGTAAAAATAGGTTTTATATGCAAAGTCAGTGCCCCAATGCTAACTCAGGGAAAACCACTCTCTTTCTCGCTATAGCAAGCAAACCAGGCTTGTTTGCTCCAAAAGGCCAGTTTTTCATGTGGTTTTGCAGTTGATATGGTCTATGGTTTGTCTGTGCTACAAAGAAGCCTCAGTGCTCTCTCTCAGGGGTCGTTTTGGTTTTTGGGGTTTTTTGGGGTTTTTTTGTGACCAGTATAAAATAGCCCTTGTCCTTCCCTGGAGACTTTTGAATTGCCACCGACTTTCATAAGTCCCTCTTAAGATGTTAATTTGTAACACTGTAAGAAATGCAGCCTCAGTGTCTTTAAAAGTCTAGATAGCTTCTTGATAAGCTGCTTCTTGCTACTGTAGTAGCAAGGCTGTCCTGTGCTGGTAGCCCCAAGTAGATCTGGTGGCAGTAACACTGACTGTCTCAGCCCAGTCCATCTAAGGGGGAAGGGATCAGTTTTTGGAGAGTTTTACAGGACCCCTTTGTGCAACACGTTGCATTGCAGAGCCACAGTGAGCATCATAATGCACCACCCCTAAAGACCTTGTGAGCACCAGTGCTGAATACACTCCCAATACCAGGCATCAACCTTGGTACAGCTGGGCTCTGAGAGCACAAGGATTTGGGTCTTTTGCAGTTTGCAAATTACACTGATGTTCAATTCTTTGCTGGTCTGGGACTTAAAAATCCCACTTGTAGAAGTTGTAGTGGACAGAGTTTCTAGGCAGAGAGACTCCAGCTGACCTCTGTAGAGTCCTCTTGAGTCTCTAGATACATTATTTTTGCACACACTGCTTAGCTTTCTCCAAAGAGAAACCATAGACATTGGCTCTCTATGTAGGCACACTATGTAGGTTATTTTCCATTTACTTTAATCATATTCTCAACCCATTTAACAAACAGACAAATGTGTAATGCTTGGGGCAGACCCAGTTCGCCTGTGGGAGAAATAGTTATTTTAAATAAAAACAGTCTGATTTTTCTGGAGGTGATGAAGACCCGCAATTCTGATTGACTAGTTCACCAATAGATAAAAATCAAAATATCATCAAACTTATCTATTTACAAATTGTCCAGGAGCAGATTGTGAAATTGTCAGGTTTGTCATGTAAAGTTATTCACTAATTTCTTCAGGGAATAATTAGATCATTAGACAAATATGCCATAGGCAATCTGTGTGGGAACTTGTGTAATTAACCAATCCAAAATGAGTGATAAATTGTATATCGGTAATTTTCACACTTAGCAATTTAAGACGTGTTAAGTAGTTTTGTCATCAAGTTAAGGAACAGAAACAATACATTATGACTTATATAACTAATTAGCATTCCCGATTTTACAAACACAAACAATTTGGAATTTACCTTGGGCGACAGTTTGCTCATGTGATGTAGGAGAATATTCATGAGCGCAGAACTTTGCACTCACTTTTTGCAAATGCTTGAACGTTAAAGAGGTCATAAATCTGGTTAATCAGAAATTTGCCTTTCAATTTTAACAAATGTTCATGGTATGTTACTAAGAAAAAAAAAAATCTCTTTTCTTTCCCTGATATTGGCTCAGCTTCTTGTAAAATCCTCTTGACAGCACTTACTGAATCAGAATTTTGTTCTACTATGGAATGGGCCCGTGCATGTTTTGTAAAGTACTGGGTGATTCCTTTGTTCACTGAATTGCTGAATTTATGGTGCAATGTCAAATTATGATTTTAATTGTAAATTAACTTGGCGGGGTGGGGGGAGGAGGTTGAAAACAGAAAGATATAGTAATTTGAACAGGTTAAATTCAGAATGGATAGAAGTTGTCAGGAGAGGTTAGACTTGGCCACAAGTAAACAAGAGTGGCACAAGCCCGGTGACCAAGGGCAGAGTCTGTGACCAGTGCAGTATAGGAGGAGTGTAGCAAGGAGAGGTGGTGTACCATAAAGTGGTGGAGGTTTGGGGTATATATCAGAAAAGAAAAAAACTCCAGGTGCTGCATTTCTTTTAAGACCTCATTATAACCACCTAAGAAGGTGGGATATGTGATGGTAAACTGGGGAAGACAAAGGATCTTGCTGGAGGGTGACTGTCTGTATGCATGCATTTATGTCTATGCCTGTCTATATATAAGCACACATACTATGTGAAGAAAGATGGAGCAGGTGACCTCCTGGTCCTCTTCCATGCCTGAATTTGAGGTCCACAACCCTGCAAGCATGTTAGGCACAAAACCCAGTCTCCTTTCCTCCTCTCCTTCTCTACAGCATCTTTTAGATACAGGGTGAGCTCATCAGTATAATATTAGGTCAAGCACTGTGCAACACCGTGTATATATAACAAGGCTGTGGTGTGTGCAATCCAGGGCACAGACCTTGATATCCTGATGATATCAAGGTCTCTGGGAAGAACAAGCAGCTGTCTGCTTTTATACATTATGCTGATACTACAGGAGCTGTGAATGGTCTCTGGTTTGCTCAGAACATGTAATTAAACACAGAGACAAATCAGTCACACTGTCCAGTTGCATCAAGTCACCAAAAACATCCACAGACCTACCTGACTGGAGACTCTTAAAGATCAGTGTGTTGTATTCTCATTTTCAGCCTGAAAAACATGTGTGAGTGTGCCAGGATGCTTTTAGAATGAAGAGTGCTGTGTAGAGACAATTGAAAATAAAAAAAAAATTAAAATTAAAAATTAAAAAAAAAAAGAAAAAAAAAAAAAAGAAATACACTGCACCACTGGAGAGTCAGCAGAGGGAGTGCGAGTTAGGAAGCCCCTCTTTTAATATCTGGATGGCTGCAATGCTGGAGGAGGGAAGTAAACAAAAAGATGTGTGAGCTAGAATTGTGGGAAAGAAAAAGACCTAAACCAAAATCTTGATGATTATGTCACAGCAACACCCCTTGATGAAAATTGTGATACCCTTGCCCTTGAAGGTATGTGAGCTTGATTCAATACATTCTAGAAAATGCAATAAATTTCTCAGGGTTGCCTAAGCACTTTCAGCTCCTGTGATTTTAAATTATTATCCTACAGTATTTTGTGTTCACACCCCCTGGCCCATCAAATCATAGTTACATTAAAATCCTTTGCTTTTCTGTATTTTTGACTCTTAAGTTTCTGCTGAAATGATATTGAGTCTCAATATTACCGAGATGGTTATGGAGTCATGCTTAAATTGTGATCTGATTGCATTTAATGTGTGAAAAAGCCATAAGGCAAATAACAAGATTCTCAGGGCTTGAAAAGTCATGATGGTGCTTAAACGCTTTGAGCTGGCAGAGCTAGCACTACTTAAAATGACATTTAATGAGGGTGCATTTCTGGGCAACTCCACAGAATCTATTTTACCTCTGCATCTTGTAGGGTTTTTCTTTTCAGTTAAAGAGAAAATATGTAATAAAAAAAGCCTGAAATGGCATTTTCGCATTTGTGTTTAATTTGTCTGTTCCAAGAATACACAGTTATTCCCTAGAGACATATTCTATTTTTTTGGTTGGTTCAGGGCTTTTCCTTCAGCCATGCCTGTACTCAGTCATGTCTGAGACAAGCCATTTACATGACTATGTTTTAGAATGATGTCCAGGAGTGGCCCTAGAAATTAAGCCAAATTACAGTTCTAATTAGAGCAAAAGTTCTGTTTCTCAGTCCTAGACGTAAAAAGCAGTGCCATACTAGATGGGTAATATATTAAATAATTGAACATTGTTTTTTCTGGAGCTTCAGCAGTACACAGCATGTCCTTTTTTTACTTCGAAACATATCTGCATCAATGTAGATGGCCAAAATAAAGATAAGCAGTTGTATAGGAGAGAAGATACTTGTGGGCTACTTACATTTTGCTCAGCTTTGAATATAGTTCTTTATCTGTGAAGTAATTTACTTTGAAGTACGTGCTCAGACAGAAACACTTCTTGAGATTTAGGGGGCAGTGATGCTGAAAATATTGCTGGTTGGAATTTTTTGGGATTGTTTTTATTTTAGGCACACAAAAAGCCTCAATAAAAATATCCAAGGTCCACTTTACTTTTGACTACTAAATATTGCTCTTAGTAGGCTGCAGAAGTGTGACTTCTAACTGTGTCTGTCTGGTAGGGGCTATTGTGCTAGTAACTCCTCATGCATTTTCAGTTTGTTTCTTTCCAGTTTTATGTTACCCAGTTTATTTTCAGTGGTGTTTTTTTTCTTCTCCTCTCTCCCCTTCCTAAACTTCTGTCAATGTGTTATGGTAATGCAGCTCGGCTTTCCACTCATGAGGTGCCTGCATTCATTGGTGGGTGATACGAATAAGTAAAACCTGTCTCGTAGTGCGCATTCACAAGAGTGTTGAACTGAGATTACACTGACATCTGAAATTCTGGCAGTTTGTAACTCCAAGTGCTTACACTTTGTAAATCTCAATCGCGTCCTTAATGTAGATTTTGTTTCGTTTCCTGCTAAAGAGTAAAAAATGTAAATTTAGAAAGACTGTCACTCTCCCCCTTGGTCTTTGAGTGATTTAAGTCATTCCTTTGTCAACCGATCTAATGTGTTTTTGCAGCGATAATGTCTGCTTAGTCTCCAACAGCTGTGCGCTGGACAGAAACTGAGATTCCTTGATGTGCCTTGGGTGCAACTGTATCTAAACCATAGCACAGTGACACGTAGGTAAAATACATGGCTTTTTGCAACAAGACTGTTTTGAACTGAGTATTGTTTGAAAGCTATGATGAAAGAAACTAGTGTCAGGTGCAGGCTTATTTGATTTTATCGAAACTGTCCTCTTACTTGAAGAAACTGGAAGTAGAGTGAGCCAGCAGTGCCATAACTGGCTCTGGAAGTGTTGACTCCTGGGGAAGGTCAGGTGTGGGTGAGAGTGGCATGACTCAGTGCTCTTGCTGGCATGGGCTGAGTCACAGCACCAAGTTCATGTGCCTTTCTGTTGCCTGCAAAATCAGAGATCTGTAACTATGGCCTCTCCTAAGAAGAGCCTGAACTGTGTCCTGGGTGAATAGAGCAGGAGAACATTCTCTCCTGATTTATCTGAACAGACATCTCTTGCTGGTGGTTGTTCCCACTGGGACGGCAGGACACTTTAGGTTTGTTCCTGGATTGAGTTTTGACATGTCTTTAGCTCTCAAAACTGGGCATGATTTGTTTCCTTGTCTTCATACTTTATCCATAGATATCTCCCACCTTCTTGTCTGCCTCTATGTGCATGCCCTTAAAAATGTTTTATCAGCTGAAGTAGCCTCGGCGTCACTATGTGCTGCTGACTGCCTGTAAATATGGCTTTTTTTTTTTTTTTTTTTTTTTTTAGAGCAGAGGGAGCCGGAAAGACTTAGCTCCATGCCTCTGAGCCCGAAAGAGCCCAGAGGCTAAGCAGGTACCTGAGGTGCAGTTGTAACCCACAGAAGATTGGGGCTTTTTTCTGCATTATTGTTTAGTGAGGCTCCAATTAACATTGCTGCGAGGGTCTTTCTCTGGTCTAGACCTTGGAAACAGATAGTTCCCTAGCAAAGAGCTGATGGGCCTCAAGATTTCAAACCAATGACTGCCATTTGCCCTTGTACGCCATCACCTGCTAAGTAAGGAAGGGAAAGTTCCAGCTGCAAAATTATATGGTTCTACAAATACAAAATACTTCTTACAAAATAAGAACAACGTGCCAAAATAAACCACCGCTCTCTGTAGCGGAGAAGTGGAGCAGCTGCTCTTGGGCAAGACCAGGGGTGTAGCTGCAGATGCGGAAATCGGCCTCCGTGCCGGGGAGCAGCGGTGGGGTAGGGTGGTTTCTGTTGCGTAAAGTGCATGGTCTTTAAATAAGTGAAGGGCTCTGTGCCCTACTCTCATGCCTTCCTGAGGAAAAGCTGTGGGACGTGGCCATGCTTGCTCCACAGGTTCTCTGAGCTGGCTGGTTTCTCATGACACTGATGTTCCCATGGGCCCCTAGCAGGGGAAAAGGAGATGGACTGGTGGGTAGTGGGGTCTGGCCCTTGTCTGCAGCAGTGGCTTGATACAGGCATGGGTGTCCAGGATGGTGCAGGAACAGAGAGCGAGGACAGGCTTTGGTTGCTGTGGGGTCCAGGGCTCTCCACGTGCTGTAGTGGGGATTGGCCTCAGGCTGTGTCCAACCAGTCTCTGCTGGTGTCCCTGGGGACTGTCCAGTTTTGCTCAGTCACTTTGTTGTTTTAATTACTCTTTTCCTTTTTCCCTTTTTTATACAGGCAGTGAAATAGATAGCAATGCTGACAGTTTAAATGCAACAAAGATCCCCTTACTCCTCCATTTAGGTCTCCCTGTAGTAGTTTGATTTGGGTCAATTGAAATGGACTTAATTCTTCTGAATGAAAATTCATCACAAGCAAAAGTTGTTTCTGGCCAAACCAGTGTCTTTAATTTCTTGTTATATGAACCTTCATTAAGTTTTATTTTAAAAAATAAAAAAATGAAATTAAACCCCATTTTTTTTTTTGTTTAACACTTCCTCCCCAAAACTCATTTAAAAGCCTGAGGGAAGCATTTTCAGTTGTGGAAGTTGTTCTCAATTCTTTCAATAGACAGATTCAAGTCTGACATGCAATATCAAACCCTGTTGGTTTTAAATAAATTGATAAATAAAATAGTTGTCAAGAATGTTGCCAAACCTTTCTCATGTAGACTTCTGAGTGCCAGCTGCATTTGGTTCTTATTTTTAGGATTTCTCCATACTGTAACAGGTTTAGGTCCCCAAAATGAGGACTGACATCTTGAAGACCAACATCATCATCCCTTGGAAGCTTAGGCCAAAAGACAGGAGTTGCAAGATCTCTGACTTATGTAACAATACATTTTCTTGTGTTTGAATAATAAAAATTCTGCAATTAATTTTAATTAACTTAAGCAAACCAAATTTTCAAGGATGCTCTGCTTTTCTTAATGAGCGGTTAAGTGGGCCACCCAGAATTTAATTTAATTGGTAGCATTTCAATTCTAAGGTGCTGCAGGTCACCTTACCAGCTGAACCTGACTCTGTTTGGAGCCCTTGGTGGGTAGATAATCTTCTTTTAGAGCAGGGGATGTCATGGTGGTGCCACTTGCACATTCACAATCTTCCCCAAGAGGACCAGGTTGGAGGAATTCTCTGGTTTTGCAGCCAGAGCAAAGACCCATCAGCTGTGCTTTCAGTTTCTGTGTCTTTGCATCGTACTGCCTCTATTTGAAGAAATACCTGAGAGAGTGCAGAACCTCCTGGATCTCTGTGCATTTTACCTTCAAGACTTGCACCATGGTGTAAGGTATGCCATCTTCTGATCAGACCACACAAGCTATGCCTTATGGTTTCAGGTGAAAAATTAAACAGTGCAAGAGGAAAAACCAGTGGCAGTATTTGGCTAGTTTGGACAGAAAAGCACTGCCTTTGCTGAATATGTAACATGAATTGTTTCTGGAACTCTGACCTTGATTAAGCAAGTGTGATTGTCTTTGGAAGCCCTATTGGCACGTGCAGCCACCCACAGAATGATAAATATTTTTCCAGCATAGTCTCCTCTGCTGCAGAGAGCTCAGAGGGGAGCTGGTGCTACAGTCTAGGTATGTCAGAACGCTGGTGCAGATGCTGAAGGAAGCTGCTCATAGTTGGCTGCAGCAGAGCTCATCTGTGGGGCAGCCAGCTGAGGGCTGCTCTCTCTGTCCATCTTATTCACCCACCAGATCATCTTTTTCTGAGAATCCCTGAGCTGTTTGGCCATGGGTTCAGGTTGTGCTTGTCTTTCTTACTGGGTAGGAAGTAAAGCACTAGGGACAGCTTTTAGCCTGTCTGCAATATCAGCCTCAGTGGCCATGGAAGAGTTTGAAAATAGGGTATGTAGCTCTTTGTGGATTTAAAGAATCTTAGAAAGAAAAAGGGGGATACTCCCCCTCCCACCTTTGCAATTAAAATTTTTTGGCATTTTTTTCAGTCTGAGTTGGGCCAGTGCTTCTTCATTGATCCGTGTGAAGATTGCTGAGCCATATAAAGACCCTGCTGTCATATTCCTGTCAGATATCCTGTTGTGTTCCTGCCCAACTAGCAAAATGTCATGCACAACACAGCCTTTTCTACACAGAATAGCCTTAGGCAAATGCACTCTACTAGTGCCTAACAACCCATGGGATCTAATCTCTGCTCCCTTACTGACTGTTCATAACCTTTCTGTGCACTTCAAGACTTTTCAGACTAATCCTTCTGCATATAATCATAGCAGATAAGAAACTGGGAAGGAAGCATGGATCAGGGCTGGATCTGGGGATGCAAGTGTCTGCTATGGTAAACCTATATTTTTGTCACTTTTCCACATTATATTCAGGAAGCAAAGTGTCTGTGATGACTTAAACACAGGAGAAGGTTTAATACATTATTACTGACAAACAGGCAACAACAACCCTTTTGCTATGGACAGTGCTTCCAGTATTTGGGAGACTCTCTAGATGTGATCCCTGAAGGTGATAGCAATGGAGCATTATCATACCTGGCTGTCCTGCTTGGATAGCAGATTATTCTGTGTGCCAAGATCCAAGAAGAAGCCCATAGAGGGGCTACTTGGCAGTCGGTGATAGTGCAGTAGTTTCCAAATGACTGGATTTCTGTGGTCTGCCAGTGTTGGTTGATGCACCTGGAGATACATGCCTTTCGTGAGCTGCAGTGGGGGAGACTTACTCTGTGGATGTGATGATTTGGCAGTTTCTATGGGATGGTCCACTTGGGGGCATGTGTGCCAGAAGTCCTGTAAGGTCCTGGAATAATTGCTATTATGAAGATCAGTTTAGAATGAAGCAGGTGCTGCAAGGTGACATTTGAGGTTGGGTGGAGTTGAGATGCCTGATTAATTGCTATAGTTAATTAAATCCACCTCTGAAAGTGGAGAGGAGTGGAGGTGCTGGCTGTGGAGACATGGGAGCACAGTAAGTGCAGCTTTGCAAACTCAGGTGAGCTCCAAAATATTGGAGTTTGCTTGATACTGGCAGTCCTTCCAAAGACAAATCTCTCTCCAAACCCCAATGGTTTTTTGGCCTGGATACCTGATGGGATGGCATTAAGCTTCTTTTTTTTTTTCTTTTTTCTTTTTTTTTTTTTTGTGTGTGTGTGTGTGTGTATGAATCCAGCCCAGTTTACTGTAGCTATAAGAAAGTAAATTAAGCCAGTGTGTGCCTGGTGGCTGCTTACTGCAGGAACCTCTGTTGTAGCTTCAACACTGCAAACAAAACCCACTGCTGTGAGCTGGGCGACTCAGAAGAGATCAAGGCTGCAGATACCAACTTCTGCTCTCATCTCCTGTGAGAAACTTAGCCCTGCAGGTCAGGGTTGGGCTGAGATGGCCTGGCAGCAAGGGTGCCTCTAGGTAAAGAGATCACATTTTTCATCAGCACTGCCAAAATGATTCCTTTCACCCCATGATTATTCCCTAAAGTATTTTTATAGCTGTACTTTAGAGAGTTGCAAATTGGGTGATTTGTGTGTCAGTAACGAATGCCCTTTGCACTGAAGTCATGCCAGGCAGAGCCCAGGTACTGTAAGTTCTGCCAGTGAGCTGAATGCAGGCAGCCCTGCAGCTGCTGGAGTCCCAGCAGCCTGCCCTGCTCTCCCTTGAATGAGGGACAACCACCTTGGGATTAAAGCAGGGCTGGGTTGCAGGTCAGTCACTGACTCACAGCTCTGCTCTGGACTTCCCTCGTGGCTTGAGGGTGACTGCACAGAGGAACAGCCTGCTGGTGTGGTTGCTACCAAACCTATTCCAGTCCAGGAAAACTGTGCTAGACAAAAGCATGTACTTGAGCAGTCAGTGGATGGACAGGGGTGCTGGTGCAAGCAGGTCATCTGGCTGAGCTGGAGAGAGAAGGTGGGACACAGCTGGAGGCAGGGTGAGGCACAGCTGGCTTTGGGAAGATTCAGGGTCCTGCTTGCAAATAGGGGGCTGCTGCTTCCTTTTTCTCCCTTCCCATTGATAAACAAGCAAGTTCCCCAACCTTTTAGCTATTGAAGTGAATTACACCTGGGATTAACCTGTGCTGTTGGCTTTGCTCATCTTTGTGAAAAGCAGGCAGGAGCTCTGAGGCCATCCACAGGAGCTGGAAAAGAAGGACTGCTTCATGCTGTGGTGTATTCCAAGAGCAGTGAAAGAGAGACTTTGCATTATTCCTTGCATATGTAGCAACTCTGAAAGTACCATGAAGCTTGCTCTGCTTTCTCAGTATGCTGTAATCCCAGGGAGGGGAGGTGTTTGCAATAGCAGCTTTGATCATGTGGTACCTCTGACCTCTACAGACCAGGGTGCTGGAGCAGCTTCAGCCCAGGATGGCTCCCCTGGTTGAGGGGAGAGGTCAGAAAGCCTGGGGACAGAGTGGGAAAAATTGTTCACTGGCACAACTCATGTCTGGACTGATCCGCTGTCTTTAGTCTTGGAGAAAGTTCAGCAGGCTTAGCTTCTCTCTCAACATGTACTCCTCAGAAAAATAAGTTCAACCAGGGTAAAGTGCCCAGACATCACATTTTCAAAAGAAAGTTTCCAATTTTTTCATGCATTCATGGCATTTTGGTCAGGCTGTCTGAAACTGTCGCTATGCTGTTACAGCACGAGACTCAAGACTCTCTATCTTGCTGTATAATCTCCGTGTTTGCTCCAGGTCTACCTTACAAAATAGCCAGAGACTGGGGTCCCTGTCATGAATTACTTACTGGTCTAAATGACAGATGTGACAAATGAAGATATAACAGACATCAGAAAAGGAGGGAGCAGCATACTGCAGCTTGTGGGTTTGTGGTTTGAGTTTAGATGCACCTATATTTTATTGGGTCCTCTGTTTATACCAACACTGGAGGCCAGATTCTCATGCCGTGTGAACGACAAGCTCAGTGCAGGGCCTGCTCTTTGATGTTTGTAGGCAAAGGGATTTCTCAGGAGCAGTTTGAATGAGGTGAGGGGCTGATGTGTGCTGACTAGAGCTTAGAAAGCTGTTCCAAGCATGAGAGAAGGTGTGGGAGATGGTGCAGAAATGCCTCTGTGATGAGGGAATGAAGGGGAATGCAAGGTCAGTGCTGCAGGACTCACTGGGGGGTGGGTCGGGTCACATGCGGGACCGTGGGCAAATCCATTAACTGCTCAGTGCTTAAGCTTTACTGCTGTAAAGTGGAGATGGTAATGCAATATCCTTGGCTCCTGTGGTAACTCACAGTTGATAACAGAGATGTCCAGAGTAAACACAGCTAAGCCTGGATCTGGGTGTGCATTTGGGTTTGTGCCGTTTGTTCTTTTTGATGCTTTTAGAAATCCTGCCAAAGTCAAGGGGCTATGAGAAACCAGGCTTTCTATCAGCATCTGGAGGCCAAAATCCCAGGAGAAGACCAGTTATTGTATTATTCTACTTCATTAAGTACCTCCTTGAGGGGTTAAAGTAGCCTGTGAAAACGTGTTATCATGAGCCGTAGAGTGTCTTACGGCCCTTTGGGAAAAGGGAAGATACGCTATCTGTACACTTCAAGATCCATTTGTAGTGGCAGCCACATAGATTGCACCCCCCCTCCCCCAGCTCTCTGCTCGTTGTAGCACCTGGACACTTCAGATATTGTGGATAACTCTGCTCCACAGAAGGAGTTTCCCAAGTAATGCAAGTTTAGTACTTACTGGAAGAATCTTACATACAGCAGCCCTGGACCCATATAGGTCAAACCTCAAATAACATTTGACCAGGAATATATATTGTGTTGTCCATGAAGCCATGGAGGTAGAAATAGTTTCAAATTCTTGCATCCATGAAGAGAGCTGTTTCTTCTACTGACTGCTTTACTGCTGCTGGGGTGTGTATGGGTTAGTGCACACTGGGCTATATGTTATCCTTTCCTGGTGGTTCCTGACCTGAAATAAACACTGCTCTGTTACCATTTTTCATGGAGTTTCAAGAAATAAATGCAGGGAACTTGTTTTCAGGACAATGGAAAGTTTAAATGTAAGTTCAGGAGTTTGTAGGGTAATAGATCCTGTCCTGTCAGATTCAGTACCAGAGGGTATAAAATATGTCAGATAATTCATCAGCTGTTGGGATTAGATAACATAACTTAATTAAGGTACAGTTTGGCTGAAAAACACGCATTAAGAAAGGAGTAATGCTATTACTGAATACCATGTAGCAACACGTAGGTGTCTTTTCTAGAACAATAGAAGAATAAACAGACATCAAAATGGATAAATCTTTTCACATAATGCTAGAGATGATCAAATAACGAATGGCAAAACCTATCTTTGTTTTTTTCCATTTTTAAATCCTTCATAATCCGGTCCTCTCTTCTGTTTTCAACTTGTTAGTGTTTGCCAAATTGCTTCTGAACATTTTTCAGCTGATGAGTTGCTCATGAGGGCTCTGCTCTGTAACTAGCTGGTATTTGTTCATGATGTGCTTGACTGGCTGCACTCTCATTCTTTCTGAGTAAATGGCTTAAACTTTTTGAGCACAGAGTAATAATGGAGCCACACACACTTAAACGGTGTCATTTGATGATTTATATTAAAGTACTAAAATCTTTGGTTTGGGACTGCTTTCATAGGCAGTGACCCAGGCAATCCAGAAAGGGAATAATATGACTGGACTGGTAGCTACAGATAGATTTCATTGACTTTCCCTTCCCCCTTCCCAAGTTCTTTGTATCACTCTACTTGATGAAAAAAAGTATTTCCACTTCTGGTTCTTGTTCTTAGTGGGGTGCAATATGTCTAAGTGTGGTGGCTGACCTTTCTTCTGGGTTCCTATACAGATGTACATTGGTCACTGCCTTATTGCTTGTACTGCTAAAGCAGCACTGGCTGATCCCCTCCAGCTGTAGAGGTGGTCTCCTCTTTACACACTTGTCTTGGAAGGAGTGGAGGTGGCCTGAAACAGACTGAACCAACAGCAGAACTGGGATTCTTATGCTTGAGCTTGGTCCCTGCCCTCCTTTAACACTGTAGGTGTCATGACCTACATGACTTACCCTTGACATACAGTTAAGTAATTGATTCTTTCCAATCTTGGAGAAGTATTACTAGGGGATGGGAAAATATTATGTGGCAGTTGGTTTAATACCAGGTTGGTTTTTTTTTGTTTGTTTGTTTTGTTTTTTTTTTAATGGGCAAAAGCGATTAGACCCAGAAAACATTCTATATGCACTGAGGGAAGCCTTCAGGATACCCAGAGTTACACTGAAAGTAGAGGTTAGCTATGGATATAAAAGGGAAGGAAAGTGCAACTTCTGCAGTAGTGAAAACCTTGAGATGGCCAAGGAGAAAGGATATATAGGATCTCTTAGCCTGTAGGTCACCCCTGTCTTGTCATGAGGAGCAGACTAATGCGTGTGAAGAATATACTTATTTATATCTGTGGTTTTACCAGAGGGGGTTGTCAGATTATACTTGATAAAGCTTGAAAATGTTTCTGCATTTATGGCACTGTTGATTTGCTGAAAGGAACAACCAAGCAAATAACTGATGACTGATTTTTGCCGCCTTGTGCAAAAATATGTCTAAGTGCGTGACTTCCCTACCATTGCAAGTGAGATCAACATCAGTACTGCAGACTTTTGGGGTGAGGGAGAAACTTTGTTCAGAAGCAAGAGAAGAGGAAAACGATCATTTAAGTATATTTCAGTGGGACATTACTGTATCTGCATGTATTTTTTTCTTGCTTTTGTATTGACTTAGGTCCCTCACTTTGTTTGTCTTTGTTCTTAGGAGGAACAAAGGAGTGATTCATCAGCAATACGCAGGGATACCTCACTTTGCATTTGTATGGTATTGTCTGTCCAAGTGACTCAAAGGCCTTTACAGACTTCAAGGGCTGTCTTCAGCTGGTATAGCAGTGTTATGCTGACACCATCTGAAAATCTGATCCTATCTCACTTCCATTTTTGTCTGTGTTTTTTGACTTGATGTATCATAATATTACAGATGCAAAACTAGTCCCCCTGCAAACTCAAGAGCAGCATGATTTACTCATGGATGACTTCTCTAACATCAGCTTTTAGAACTGCAGAAATACCTGATTCTCTGTTCTGAGTTCCTTGTTCCTGTAGTTTTATATATCTGTACTGAAATGCACTGTTTGAGTGAGTCCAAGTTAGCAACTGATGTGAATTATTCTGTACAGCAGCCCTGCATTTACTGTTATTTACTATCTGTCAGTCCTAGGGGGGGTGTCTCATGTGTTTTATGATGGTTTGTCTTGTACATGATAATTTTATGTCAGCGAAAGTTTCAAAGCTGGATGTGCATTCAGATGTAGAGAGCTGCTCAGAACTCCCCTCTGTGATTGCTTTCTGTACCGTAGCTAATTATACATTAGTTGGGAAATGTGTGCTACTCATACTGTTACAACATTCTAATGTCAAAATGTCACACTGGACCAAATGCTTCAATCCCTGTATTTCTCTGCAAGTAGCTATATTGATCTTGTCACTTCTGCAAAGAATTTATGTATTTTATATATACATGTGTATGTATGTGTAAAATTTTATATTCGTGCATTATATATAATTGTTTTCACTAAAATAATATTGACAGGTGTTGATTCAAACAATACCCTGAATTTTCTTTATTAGCAGGTTTATTGGGCTTTTTGTTTGTTGTCACTCGGCCCACATTACTCTGAAAAATTTACAGGTTTTTTGATTACTCTACTTGAATATTTATCACTTTGTGTACTTACTTACCATTATCTTTGGGATCTTCCAGAACTTGTCTGATGTCCCACTCTAAAAAATAGTAGGAACATTAGTAAGACATGTTTTTCAGATAACTGTCTTTGGTGCTTTTAGTTACAAATTATCTGGACCTATTCACTAACAAACATTGCTTAACAGTTTTTAATAGTGAATATTCTTCCCGATCAATAGAAAAAGTTGGAAGTCTTCATCTGTAATGGGAAGTTGCAGTTCACATACATAAGAATAAACTGTAAGAACATTGAAGGCTGGTTGCTACCAGGAGGTGGTTAAATTGTCAGTAACACTGCAAAAACAGCAAATACAGTTTTGACTTCTTTGAGGAAGCAGCATTGGCTTTATGGTCTCCTAATCAGCTCCTCATTAAAATTTCAAACTTTCCTTTGTATCTTTTGCATCTACTAAGCATTATCCCTCTCTTTTGAAACAAAACTTTATTAGTACTAGTGGCTGTGGGCTGCCTGCACTAATGGTGAATGAGTTTGGGTCCAAATAGTCCTTTTGGTGACTGCTGGTATGTGGTTTGGCAACTAGTTTATTTTGAACCCTTAAAAACATAGCAAATACAAAATAGAAGGTCCATGTGTAAAGGTTTTCATGCATGAATGTTGTGTTAAATATTACCTGTGATTTTTAAAAATGTCTCATTACAACCTGTGAGGGCTTCCAGCAAACTGGATTTATGTGTAATGCAGTTTTTAATTCTGCACGTTTAACAAGTGTTCAAGGATTAAATCATCCTGCTCCCTGATGTGTTTTGGTGGTCTAAAACAACATGGACTAAGATTCCCCCACCTGGGCTTTACATTTCCCTGAAGTCTTATATAAGCCGTGTAATACAACGGGATGCTGTGTCACTTATTCCAAAGGTATCATCACCAGTGGAGATTTGCCAGGTGACTTCATCCTCCCACTCAGTTTTGCCTCTGTCTCATGGTTGTGTTTCGGGGAGGGAGCATACCAGCCTGTTGTTCTTGTGCACATCACTAAATTTTCTTTCTGTATTTCCTACTGTGGAGTCCTTGAGGATTACTTGCCCTTTTAGGAAAGCTGAAAGGCCTCCTTTCATAGCTGCTTAATTCCTATCATAAAGATATCTTCTTTTTTTCCCCCCTCTCTGACCTCTCAGTCTTTCTTTTCTGTTTCCCTCAAGAAGGATTCCTTGGTATTTGCTTTGCTAAATATTGGATATTTCTAGCTGGGTAAAAATGTCTCCTGATTCTTTTTCCTTGTGGTCACAAATCTGTTTCTTGTATCTCCAGTTCTTGTACCATCTGTCCTTCCCCCTGCAGCATGTGTGGCTGTAATTTGGGTAACTTATTGTCCAAGAAGTCTTTGTTTTCTCAGATGCTGTGCATTAATGACGTTTGAGTTTTAGACTGTGTGTATTCTTCCTTTTAATGGATCAGGAGTTTATTTGGACCACTATCAGACTGGAAAACACGAGCACAGCCAAGACACTACCAGAAACTCTTGCCTGCTCATCTGCTCTTTGCTTACAGGAAACAGTGAGCCTCTCCTACCCAGGCTGTCCCCCAAATTGGGGGTTAACTGCAGCCCCTTCCCCAGAAACTCAAATAAGCTTCATTTCAAAGATTTGGTGACATCATTTTGCAGAAGTGCTGGGTGAAGCATAAGTTCATTTCCCTCGGCACCACTTCTTAATGCATTTTTGTTCATCAAGGCGTACAACTAATGTGAAGAGGCAATTCAGTCTCAGCAGTCATTCTGCTGAGGGTGAAATACTGATAGGTACTTCATTTAATAAAATAATAATGCTGTGCAGCTGTACACTGTCTCTCCCACAAGGATCTCTAGGTACCTGAAAGAGTATTAAATAATTAAGCCTGACAATACCCCTGTATTTCATTAGTTCCATTTCACAGGTGGATTAGCAGAGGTTAAGTGACTTGACCAAGGTCAGGATCAGACCATATTCCTGTGAGGGAAGCATCTTCGGGGGATAGTTTTTACGTGGGTGGATCCTCTAGCCCTGCATCGGGTTTCTGTGACAACCTGGGGTCTGTGTGCATGGAGGCAGAGCCAAAGCCCGTGGCAGAATGGGGAGGGAACCAGGGAATCCTGGCTCTGTTTTCTTAATTTGTTTCCAAATGTCCGGGCCTAGGATAATCCATACTAAATGCGGTGACAGGACTGAAGGGTTTGATTTGCTGAAGCCACAAAAATATATAACCTGCTGCCCAAGAGACCTGTAAGCATTTATTTAATATTCACTGACATCTCCTGTCCAGTTGGCTCAGCAAGTCATATTTTTGTAAAGTTATTTTGCACCATCTGTATTGAAAATGGCAACCTGGCCGATTACAATGGATTTTAACTCTATTCTGTGAGAGAGTTTTAAAATGGAAAGAATCCAGGAGTGATGCAGGGGGAGGAAATACCATATCTTTCCCAAGGAAAGTCAGGGTTTGATCCTGCAGGCAGCTGAAACGTGCCAAATTAGTTGGGTGCTGAGTGTTCAGCACCTTTTCAGTGATGCTCAGGACTTTGCAGAGTCAAAGCTCTGAGCTATAAGGTTAAGCATGAACATTAATGAAATGTTATCTCTCTACCAGATGGAACTAAGTGACAAGTACTCTGGCTGTCAAGCGCAGAAAATCGTGAATCTGTCGCACATCCCCTGACAACAGCAAGGCAATCTTCTTAAAACTGACTTATGCAATAGGAATTGCTCTGTGGTGGGGTATCTCATTCATGTGGTCAGAAAGCTGACCTTTGCTGGGAACTATTTGTCCCTGTTTTTTGTTTGTTTTGGTTTTTTTGTGGGATGCATCTAGCTTTCTGATCAGCTGCCATCTTGCAAATAATCCACTTAAAAGGATATTTTTTCAATGCTAAAATAGGTACAAGCTGAGGCTCAAATTGCATAAAAATTACATGTATACTTGAAATCTTTACAACTGATGATTCCAGATAAGAGCAGATACTCCGTTCTGATCAGCCTTCGGCTGAAAGGTGTAACCACTACCAGCCTTTTGCTGTCAATGAAATATCTTCCCTGTCTACCAGGATACAACAAACACATTATGTTGCCATATCAGAACACAGCAGAACTTTCCTGGAGCCTTAAGGGATTGCCTCATATTTTACAGACTTAACTGACTGCTGATAAATGAACAACAGCATATTTTTTTATATGTGCATACTCTACATGAATGATCATGTAGTATTAACATTTAATCCACAACTGAAATACCTGCTTTATAGAAGTGGAATGCAGAGCATATGGGAGAACACTCACATATTTGAGGTTGGAACTGAGATGAAAAGTGGGGCTGGGAAAATAAAACAAGCTTTCAAAGTGATCTCAAAATCTGAGTGCATCTCATTGGCCTAACCTTGTAGCTGCAAGCTGATAGCAAATAAAATGAGGTTGTTCAGAGGAAACTGAAGTTCCTCTGGAAGTTTGGCTTCTTGTCGTTTGGAGAATAAATTTACCTTTGCCATATAATTGGCCTGCTGCTTCAAGTCTCACCTGCTCTTGGAGAATGCCCTTGTCTGTTCCTTCAAAGAAGGGCTCATTTTATCATTAAGTTTAGATGAATGGTTGGAGCGGATTTTTTTGGTATAAAATATTCATTATGAACAAACTGTGAACTTGTGAATATGCATGATTCCCCTTTAATCTGTTTTTTTTGAGAAACATTTCCTTTCCAAAAAAAAGGCAAAAATTGGTCTGCTCAAACTGACCAACAAGACTTTTAAGTATCAGTTGCTGAACAATCTGCGCACAAGCTGCCCACAGGCGTGATTATTTTTCACGTAAAGAATTTGCTGAGAAAACCACAAACATGACTATGGACAACTTGCAATGGACTGAAACTCCCTCAGTAAATTATGTGTTTCACTCCAGAAAACAGTCTCCATGATTAAGATAAGAGAAAGAAACCTGCAAAAAAAAAAGCTTGAAAATCTCGAGGGTATACCAGAAAACTCCTACCATACCTAGGAAGTGTGTGTGTTAGTTTCCTTTCCTTGCACAAAGAAAGGGAATTGGTCATCAGGTTAATGCTTGGACAAGTGCATTTAAGTGGTGGCAGAGAGCAGCTACGTTCTCAAGATGCAAATATTTCTTCATTGGGTGGTTGCTGAGATATTTTCAGAGATTGCTGCTGTTTGAAATAATGTCAGTCTATGGGGATTCCCCTGCTGTCATCCAGGGTGTCCCTGAAGCTGTGCTTTAGCCCATCTTGTTCTCCCCTCATCCGGGCGACTCTACTTGCTGTGTGTCACTATTGGGTGGCTGATCCTTTGTCCCAGTGGTAGGTCTTCTCAGAATACTTGTGTGCAAAGTGGCTGTGGGGAAAGGGAAACCCCCAAATTTCTTGTCTTTCCAAATTATTCTAGGAGCGGTAGAGGAGGCAAGAGTCACCAGATTGGCACAACCAAGCTGAAGATAATATACATACATCTCTTTAACACTACTCAGGAGTGGAGTTGGGGGAAAATATTGGGAAACTTGCCCTAAGTTCATTTCATAACCATATTTAGCCATGGCTGTTCCACGTTATTACAAGGGTGGCTTTCTGGGGACTTGCTAAACACAAAACAAGTATGGTGGTGCTTTTTTAGAAGGTTAGACTTCTGTCTGAGTTGGCCAAGCCTTGGAGATGTTGACCTGCAAGTTGCCACAGTATTTTGAGGTCCATGGCTCCTAGATACATGGAAACACTTTGAGAGAAGAGTGAAGAGAGAAGATCATAATCTTCTTCCATAAATTATATCTTCATGTTACTTACTTCTTCTTCCTTAACAGTTATTATGTGAGGGTATGGGGCTTCTCTAGATCCTGACCTGCTGTAAGAAATTTCTTACTTCTTTAGGTAGTTTCAGTTGAGGCAGTGAATAAGAGTGAAATGTTCTGCTTATGCAATTGTTCCTGGTAATAAAACCTATGGTTCAAATGTATGCATTTACATTAATGAAAGAAGGTTGCATTGCAAGTAGTGGCAGTTTCCACACTGGTCATAACTTACCACAGTCCCAGTTCAGCAAGTTTTAATTGGTGAGATTCTGGCTTTCTCACAGGCAGCTTCCAAACCATCTCATTAATTTCATTAGACGTGTATGCTGCTAGGAGATACCGAGCTCTTGAGCAGGTACAACCCTGAAGAAAATATTCCGTTGAATATTTAGCTTGCAGCCTAGGTAAGCACAGGGTAAGAGATAAGTGCTCTGATATGATAGGACCAGAGATGTGTGAGAACAAAGTCTTGTTTTCCTTCTCCACAGCAAATACGTAATTAAAAGCGACAACCAAATCAGCTGACAAAGTGCGTGATTGTGGGCAACATGGGTCGAGTCAATTATCTGGGAAATCAAAACGTTCCTTTGACTTCTGAGTGTTGGGAAGCCCTACGCTGTTTCTGAAAGGCTCTGAAAGCATTCTGGAATGTAGTCCTTCATGGTTAGGGGAAAAAGGATCTCAGGAGCAGGTCTCCATCCTGCTTGTGAGATTCAGGGTGTGCCTCTTGTCCCCACTGCACCCGTATACTCTTGCCTTAAAAGTCTGTGTCATGCTTGCGATGAAGTGGGTGTCAGAGCTGGAGGAGGCAGGGATGTGCTGAAAAGTCATGTGTGTTTGTGAAGTAGATATTTAAGGGATAGAAATCTCAATTTAAATAGGAAGGGAGAAGAGAAGACATCCTGTCTATGCTGTAACAAGGGGAGGAGGTTAAAGAAAGGGAAGAATTTTACTTCCAGAGTTCATCCATTCTCTTTTCCAGGGTATGACCAGGAACCTTGCATTTGAAAGCTGTCCAAAAACAGAAGCTGTCAAGGACTGCTGAAGCTTCGCATTACTGGGTTTTTGAGATGTCTCCTGTTGCTTAGTTTTGAAATGCAGCCAGTGCTGGGGTAGGTCGTGCAGTTGCAACATGCACATCATTTTTGAGCAGAATATCAACTATGTGCTAGAGAAATCCAGGCAGAGTGGAAGCTGGCTTGGGCGCCCGCGCTTGCATCTCTGGGCTCATGAAAGTGAAAAATGAAATATTTGACTATCGCAAACAGCTCCAACACAGTGATCTTCAAAAATGTGTTGTAGGAGCACTGCTTTGCCACTGGCTGCGGAGAAAGGAGACTGCACTTCTGGAGCCACCCCATCCTTTCCTTCCTCTCCCACTTGCATATTGACCTAGCTTAACTCTCTCTGGCAGGGTCAGGAAGCACATAAGTTCAGAAAGGCTACCTGCCAACTTTCATTTTTCATAGTTTAGTCATTCATGGTTTTCTGTGGAAGAAACGCCCTGTTTGGTTAGGAGGTAAACTTATTTTGGCAGGGAGGTAAATTCGCAATTTTCACTGTCAAATTATGGCTAAAAAGAAAGAGAAACCATTTTTGCATTCCAAGAATTAAACTCGTTAATGTATGTAGCATTACATTTTAGCAAAGTAATCACAGCTGAGCATCCAAAATGTTGTCTTGAATGCTTGAAAAATTTACTGAAAGTAGAAATGGAAAGGGCTCTGCAACGTCCTTTATAAGAGAAGCTGCTAGGAATCCTCATATTGGGTCAGCAATTCAAGATGTTAACATTTTTTATTTATATATGATGGATAAATTGTGTGTTTGTTTATAAGGGGGGAAATGAAAATTTTCAGTAGCTTTCCATATTTCAAGCCATACTTCTGCCTGAAATTGAGCATTTATGATATCCATTATCTGAAGTTTAGGCTTCTGAAGGATGCATGTATAAACATAATGCCATAATTCTATGATATAAATGTAAAAATATACATAAGTAATTTGTTGCTTTAAAAGAAAAAAAAAGGTGGGTAGAAGGAGGAGAAAAAAGAAAGCCCAGCTCTTGGTTCCTGAGCTGTTTTTGGAATTCCTGTGTGACTCTGTACAAGTTCTTACATTGGCAAGAGGTATCAGCTTTTGACACCACATTTAGTCTTTGAAAATAAGGCACTGAATGTTGTACAGGTACTTTTTTTGTGTTTAAATAGAAGTGTGTAATAAGCAGGACAAAAAATTGGCAAATGTGAAGTTCGTAAGGGCTGATTTCCAAGCCAGTTTTCAGACAGTAAATTGTTGGGGAATGCTCTTATAGATCCTTGGTGTTCTCGGACTTGAGAGGATCTGCCTAAAAACTGGTTTTGAGGGGTGGCTTGAGTAGGGATATTTGAGAACTCCTTAGGTTTCTGTATGTATGTGTGTGAAATATTTATCAGGGAAGTTGAAATGGGTTCTTCATTTTTGTTTAGTGTAATTAAGACCCTAATATTAATATATAATCAAACATATTGCTTAGGGGTTGACTCCTCTGATTCTCAGCCTCAGCCTGAAGATATTGTCTCTTTCTTTCCTCCTTTTTCCTCATTAGTAGCTTAGATAGGCATGAAAAATCTTTTGAGCTTAAATAAGAGATCTTTGTTGTTGTTGTTCTTGTATAGTTCAAAAGCAGTTAATTTTTAAGACCTCAAACTTGGCATGTGGCCACTCTCAGCTGGCAAATACACCCTTGCTATTTTTGCTGTGTGTGATTTTTAGTTCATCTGGAAGCTGCTGCCAAACAACTTTTGTCTAATTCTCCTGCCCCTTGCCTCTTCCTATTGCTCTCCAAGTGCTCTCATGTGCTTCCACCCAGTTAATGAACCATCTGTAAAATGAAGGAGTAGCTCAGTCCTTGATGTCTCTGCTGAATCCCCAGGCCATAATGGCGACTGTGGCGGCTGGTGGCTTGCAGAGCCATGCCTTAGTCGGCTGCGCTGGCAGCTCTGCGTTCTCCTCCGACCCACCCTGAGCAATCATCCCGTGGATGGCGGAATTACAGGCACTGCAAGGCTGGTGTGCTTTGGAGCTGTGCTCCCCAGCTGTAAGGCGTTCTACCTCTTCATCATTCCCCTCTGACATCCATCCGTACAGGCAATTGCATCATTACAACCACATCATTTGGTCTGGCATTCAATCTGCAGCTTGGGAGAAGATTCTTGTAGCTTCAGGTGCATGAAAGTAGGAGCTGGCATGTTTTGTGAGCGGCAGGTGGGAGTTGTTCAGTGGGAAGGTTAGATGAGATGGTAATTGGGAGAGAGTCTTCAGGCTAGTTAACAGGGCAGGAAAATTTGTGTGGATTTTATTTTCTGGTTTAGAGCAGTTTAGGAAATAAAAGGAAATACCCTATCCAATTTGAAATCAAAGGTGGGAATGAGCTATCCAGAGGCAGAGAGTAAATACAAGGAGGCTGGCTTGGACAGTAGAATGAAACAGTTATTATTCCAGAAGTTCCTCTTTTAAAGCAAAGGGGATTTTGTTATTATTATTTTTTAAATTAGATCTATGTTAATGCTATAAAGTCTATCTGCTGGAAGTTTTCTAAATTAAACTTCTGCAGAAAATATAAAAAACTCACAAATCTTTCATCTTTTCCCCTTGTCTCTGTCCCCTTGTTTATCAGTAACAGTGAAAAATCTGTCTGGAAAAAGATGCAGAGCAATTCTAAACAACTTTTGTTCCATCTGCAAAAGGAAACAATATCTTCTTGAAACACTTCAAATGGCATATCCCTCTCATATCATCACACTTATTGTATGTAATGTTATGGCGGTATTTTAAAAAGATAGTATATTAATACAGTATATCACAAATGTCTTGTTTGGTTTTACCAGGAGGAGTTTGGTGTGCAATTGATTCATTGCTGTGTGTGAATTGCTCATGTGTCCCTTTCCAGAGCTGAGTGTTATCTGTGCATGGTCCACCCACGCTTCCTGGCATGCTTGGCAATGCTTACAGTCAAAGGTGACTGGAGGGCCCAAGTCCCTCTGAGATAGAAATACTGCGTAGGTGAGCGAGACAATATCCAGGAAGGGTGGAAAAGTCACCATTGAGTGACAGCGTGCATTTTAAAAAATAAAAATCTTGGAATGGGGGGAGTTGAATGTCAATGTTATTTTTGATCCCTCAGAAGGCCAGAGGAATAAGGAACTGCAAGCACTGTCAAGGCACTCTCATGTTATGTACATTACTTATTTCTCACAAACACAGAAGGGTGAGTTTGTACTGAACTGGTAGTGGATTGAATTAAGCAGACAGCACTGGCAGCATAGCCATAACTTGCTGAGAGTGAAAAAGCTGAAATTGGCAACTGCAAATTAAACACACCAAGGTTTTTGATATGGTTTTGTTTAAGATAACAAGTGAGACATCTGCAGAAACTGATGTGAATTGTCTAGATTCCCAGACACTTTTTGCATCAGTCGAATTTTGGGAGTGTGTCTGTCTGCACATGTGATCTTTGCTATGAGTGTCTGGCACAACATGATCATCAGAAGCCGTCTTCATTCCATCTGCACTAGGGTCTCTGCTGATGTCATTCATTAGGAGGATTTTTTTTTTTCAGTTTTAACAGGACAATGTGGAAAGGATGGAATTTAGTCTTTCTGTGTGTAAATCCTGAAGACTGATTGTAAGTTCCTCCTGCATCCAAGATGGAAGGTTATGAAAATGATGTGGGTTGCAGTATCACTGAAGCTTGGTTGATACTTGTATACTTGTATCTTTAATTGTCTTCTCATTGGACCTGTGTTCAGTGGTTCCTTTGCTTCCTTAGCTCTTGGCAGAGGTGGTTATGAGCCGGTTGCAGCTCAGTGCCGAGCAAGTGATAACAATGAGGATTGTTCAGGAAGAATGGGTGGGACCTTCTGCCTGCCTCAGCTTGTATAATATATGTCCTATACTATTATATGACCTAAAGGCTTTCTCTCAGTCTGGAAGAGAGAAATCAAACCATTTGAAATCAGCTACTTGCTTTTAGACAAGTATGTATTTGTGCATCTTTAGCTTTCTTGAACAGAAAACACAAAGTAAAAGAGAAGGGAGAAGAAAGTTCACAGCAGATCCATCCATATATTATGCATTTTTAAAAAAAAGATAATTTGTATCCATTTCTTCCCATCTCCTGGTGGCAAATAAAATCTTGAGGAAAGCAATTGGAAAGTGAAGAATTTAGAGATCAGAAAATTGGCAGGATGGGGGATGGATGAGAACAAGCAAACAAGAAGATGGAGACCATTTTTGTCTTGGGACTTTTCTGATTTGCACTAAGTATTGTATTGTCTGACTAAGTTTGAATGAATTTTCAGTTGGGTTGTTAAACTTGGCAGTGTGGGCTGCACATTCAACAGGAGAGATTTATGAACTTAACTCATGCAGGTGGTAGACCTGTGTGCCGTTAGCTATAAAGGAGCCAGCAACCTTGGTATGAATCCCTCAGCACCTGTTCAGTTGAAGGTCACAATGTGATAAACCCCACAATGCTCCTGGATCCCTGAAGAACCTGTAGGAAAAAGGCATAACTACTGCTGCTACTGTTAATGTGTGCAATTTGTCTGTATTCAGCTTAATTCGCCATTCAGTTCCCACCCCTAACTATAGATTGTCCATAGTACAATTGGCTTTGGTGAGTCTTAACCACCGTTACAGTGCTAATAAGATCTAGGTTTCTAATTTGCCTTTTGTTGTTGTTCATTCAGTCTGCCTTAACAGTGCATTGAATCTTCCAGTATGAAAATTCAGTCAAATGCATATAAAATGTATTAGGCTGATGGCCTGAGCTTTAGGATTAGGATGCACTTTTTTTTTCCCCTGTCTGTGTAATTGTACAGCATGCTTTATTCATTTGCTGGTATTTATATGGCTTATATTTTTCCTCTATGTATTGTGCTGTTGTAATTCTTTAAAACAAACAAACAATTACAATTTTTCTGGTCTTATCTTTTACAGTGAATCTCCTCCTTGTGGGTTTTTCACTGTTAAAAAGGACATATCTTTTCCACTTTAATGCACCATAGCTAAGTTAATAATACTCATATGAGGCTTTAGCATTTGGAAGCATGCTACATACATTAAATCCTGTAAAATTCTAATCAAGTTAGTAAGTATTTTTTCCCACATTGTACAGATGAAGAAACGCAGTCAAAGTAGTTAAGCTACTTGCCAAACCACACAGTGAGTTAAAGACAGAGATGTGATTGGACTTTGTGTTTCTCAATCCATGTTCAGACTAGTAAAGTATATTGAACCTCTGTGTCCTTTTTGTAATACAATATCCAAACCCTCTTTGATTTCTTTGTTTAGAGTGAAAATGTCATTGACAGAAAGACCATTTGATTTTTCTCAGCCTTGAGAAGAATATGAATTTTTTTAGAACTGAATTTTTCATCAGAAAATTGTATGCTGACTTTTATACGTCACAAATCCCATATGGACTCCTAAATATGGAGAGAGAATAATTATGAGCCCCTTTGTACTGACTCACTTCTCTGATTTTCTTTAAACTGCATTTTAAGGATTCAAATGCTGATTGCCTAAGTGGTGTATTGCTTCTGTTGTTAGATAATCTTAGCTTTTTAACTGAATACAGCCATGCACTGCCTTATGATTAATTACATGTACAACAGGTGTTGATCTTGTTGGACCAAGATTATGAAGTTCTTTGCTATCCAGGTGGTCTGTTTTAATATAAAAAGACCAGTAGCATAATGAGCAAGAAATTGAACTAACAAGCGAGGGGAAAAATACTTGAATGCATTAATCACCTTTAATAAGCTTAGCCAGCTCAGCACGGCTAATCAGCTGGGAAGTCCTTGCTTTGAAGAAGCATCAATTGTTGTATACCCAGTAGGGTAAATAAAAGATAAGCCAAGAGCGGTGGGAAGGGTGTTTGTACATCTAAAAGCTTTCAAGATTTTCCAAATATAAGGCACCTGGTATGATGGTTTTTAAAATTATATTAGTCAAAATGAAAATGCAGTTACCTTTTGGTAATGGAGAGATATGTCATTCAGATATCTCCAGATGCAGTAGCATGGTAGTAATTATTGAAAAGGGTTGGTTATTTGCAATATAGCTCATTTTAATTTTCACACTTTGAAGGGAGCAGTGGGCCTAACTTAAAGCCCTCTAATGACCTCTAATCATAAACCCTGAGCTCAGAATTTGAGGCTAAGTTACTATTCTTACTTAGAAAGATACGTGTATAAATCCTTTGCCCCCCCCTTCTCCCCCCAGTATTTTACATTTCATATACATCAATTCTTTGTATTTCAAATTCTTTGACAGTGAATGAAGTGTCTGTCTAATGCTTAGTGAACAGCCCTTTTAGCATAGCATATATAATTTTTTTTTCTTTCCTTAATGCCATAAATATATTTTCTTCTCTTAACTCCTGGTTTTGCAACTCTTATCCATACAGTAGCAATGACTGCACTTGTGCTGTTGAGGTGTTGTGAGCTATTGGACAATTGCAGATTACAGATACGTAACAAATGCACAGAACCTCCAATGATGGAATCTACTTTTTTTTAATGAGGACTTCTGTGTTGCTGATATTAGGACAAAATTATTCTGCTTCTGCAGTTTGCAGGTTAAGGCTCTGCATATTTCAAAGCTATTGCAGCCTTTTTCACACATAGTCCCTCGACAGTTGCTCTAAGCCTGGAAAGGAAGGACAGGCAGCTCTCTCAGTACCTGTGGTGCTCAGGATATGGTTTCCTCAGGTTGTTCAAGTGCCTTTTCTACCACTGCTTACACTCTTTCTTTCCTTCTCCCCTGCCCTGTGATTTTTCTCTTTAGCAGTTGAGACTTGGTGAATTCGGAGGCTTCACCCCTCTATTCTGCTCTTTTAAAATTTTTTTTTCATTGCAAATTATTTTCCTTGTTCTCCCATAATCTCAAAACAGTTAAACAGATCTTCTGCAGACTTTCCAGACCAATTTACCTTGGGGATAAAACCAAGAAAGCATTTTCAATGTTTCTGTATGAAGTGAGAAAATAGGATTGACATGTCTGACCATGTTACACAGCCATCACTTGAGCTAGAAATCCTCATGCGCCAATATAAAGATGTTGCTGTCTCTTCTGAAGGATTTTCTTAAAGGGAAATGTCATAAAATATTTTAAGTATAGTAAAATCTGTCCAGGCTGATGCTTTGAGTTAAAGTGTTGTTTAAAGCATAACTGTGGCTGTGTTTAGAGGCACTTGGGTGCAGTGAGACACTTACCTGGTATCTTGATTTAACTTTTCCAGTATAGTGGGAACCTGTGTGTGTCATCACATCACGGCAGAAGCAGTTGCTGTTACGGTTTCTTCTCACAACTTCCGTTCGATTACTAGTGGTGGTTATATTGAACTTGGGGCATGTCTGTACAAACAACTCAACACAGATGAAGCAGGACATTGATTCTGTAGCTGGATGCCTGGGCATAGCCCTTCTGTAGCTAGCATGATCTGATGCTTTTGTAATTGGGGGTAGGCAACACCTAAAATACTGGCAGCATGTAGGCATGTTCAGTAGCCATTTTTTACACAAAGCTTCTGGGTTTTTTGCAGCTGCCTGGCACAGAATTTGGCAGGACCCATGCTGAACTGACTGAGGAGAAGGTGATCTCACCCTCATAGTATTTTCGTGTTGATGTACCTCATTCTCCAGTAATGTTGTGATTCGACTGAGGCTGTCACATATCCCTTAACATGTTCAGACGAATGTATTAAGATTTTGCATGCCAGGCTGAGATGTGCAGCCAGGATGCTGGAGGGTGAGGAAAGCCTCCAAAAGTTGCACGTTCACTGAAATGACCATGGTGTCATTCATTTGAAACAGAGTCCTTGCGAGGCTCCCCTTACTTTTCATTGAGTAGTTTGGCAGCGCTGTGGCACAGTCCCAAGTCTGCAGGAAGGCTGGCTGTCTCAGGGCTCTCAACCTGAGGACTTCACCCAGGGTGAGAGAGAAGCTGAGAGTAAGAAATGTGAGGGGCAGTCCTGTACTTGTGTTAATACATCTGTGCTGATGACCATGCAAGGAATGACCTGGATGTTGTGACCACAGCTGTTGCCTTCTTCAATTAGAAGAATTGGACTGTGTCCAAGCTGCTGATAAATGTTGAGACTGAAAATGGCTGGTTCTTATTTTGGAATATCACCATCAAAGTCCTTGATTCATAATTACGATCCTTGAGGCTGGAGTACAGCAAATCACTTTTCCGCTTGGGTAATGGGAAGGTAGGGGGAACAGCTGCTTTTCTCTTCCCTTCTCCTCTGCTGAAGGCAACACACTCTCAACAGTTCTGGGTGTTTTCAGAAAGACACACAATCCACATGCTTGTTTTTGTTAACAGTACTGGGATCAAGCATTCCTGTTTCCTTGAAATGGGAAAGCATGCTTCTTGTGTCATCACATGTTAGATGTGTCAGTCACATCAGCTGGGCCTTGTGTTAAACTTCCTACCAGGCTGTAGCATTGTTTTAAATCCTGCATTTGCTTGTACCTGTTTAGGTAGCATGGAACAAATTTACTAATAAAGAGCACACAGATAAAACTTCTTGCAGAAATTTAGGTCCAAATCCAAAGTCAAATCCTTATGAAGTGTCTTTTGTCCAAGACTTGACTCTCGTTAGGCTAAGGCAGGATAAATTATCCATCCAGCACTTTACCAGAAGACATCAGATGCTGCAGTATATTAAAAACTTGATAGTAGTTTGTATAAGGTGAGAAATTGGTACAATTAGTTTTGATAGTCAACTAGTATTACTCCAAATTCTCCAAAATAATTTCTCCTATCATTCAAGGTATTTTTCAGTAACATGATAAAACTGAAATTTGATTGTTCCAAATGAGTGTTACTGAAGGTGTGAGAAGTGGGTGGGATGGAGTAACCCCTATCACCCTTACCCTCTTAAGTTTCACAAGCAAAAATGACCTGTAGTCCTGGATATAGATTTACCTTGTATTCCCTGAGCAATGCTATAATCATGAGTGTTGTACATTAAGGGAGCTGACCTTAAGCTACCTCTCTCACAGATTACTTTCCTTCCTGCAAGCTCACAGTGCTTAGGAGCATATGTGCATGCTGTCAAAGCATGATTTCAAGAGAGAAAATAAGGTTATAATGATAATTTGGGTCTTGGCTGTACTCAGATTATTTCAGTAGTGAATCCTTTTTATACTCAATTTTCATTAGATTTTTAAATGCCCTTTTAGATGCCAAAATTGTCATCTTTATTCTACAGAATAGATGTGGAATTTGAGAGAGCTAGAAGTATCTTTCTGATTTTGCAGTGTATTATAAATCCCTTTTTCTTCCAAATGTCCTGCCAAACCTGAAAGTCCTGCAGCTCAGTCAACATATAGATGAATAAAACAGATTGCTAAAAACTTTCTTGAGCCTCTGTACTACTTTCCGAATTGCCAGAGGTCAAGCTGACCTGAATCCTTACAAAGGAGGTTAAATAATAAAACTTTCTTTAGTTATACAAATAAAAGAGAACAAGGAACGAGGAAGTGATGTTGCTCAGCAATGATGCAATCAAAAATTTAGTCGTCTCCCAATAAGTAAGTTGATACTTTGCCTCTAGTTTTTAAATAAATATGATAATTTGAAGTGTGAAGGTAAAATCAAGACTTCCAATGAGAATGAGCGTGTATAGTGAAAACTGGCACATTGAGGTGGAATTATGACTGAAGAACTTAATGCTCTCAAGATGCAGGCAGGAGATAGTCTACATTCTAAAAAAAATTTGAAAAATCTGGCAGTGTGCAGTGGAATTCCACCAGTGAGGATTTTTAATGCGTTTGTCAAGCTGATGTTGTGACTGTGGAATAGCAAATGTATTATCCATAGACATTAAGGAAATGTGGAAAAATTATCCAGGCAACTACAAACTTGTTAGTCTGGCCTCAGAAGTATGCAACTTTTTGGAACAAAGTCTGAGGGGAAGTATTATCAGACAAGATAGTGGAGACTGTGATAAAAATGTAGTGTACTTTTAACAAAAGACAATCATGCCAGACTAATCCTATAGTGTTCTTTGATGTGATTACTGATCTTATAGGCAAGCCAACTGTGCTAGGTCTCATGTATTTGTTTTTCAATGAAGTATTTAGTGAGGTGTTCCAGGGGGAAAGTATTAGTTGAGGAGAAAGTAGGATTTGGTATTGTAAGGCAGGTATTGTAAAAGTTGTGATGGGATGAAAACCTCATTATTGGTTCCTGTGAGATGAGTAATATTCAATTTAAAGGACTGCGGGCCAAAAAGGAGAGGAAAAAAACCAAAGTGCTAATGAGATAACATTGCTGTCAACAATGTTAGAGGCAAACTTACATGAAGCACTGCGATGTCTGGGACAGCCTAGGTTTTGAATGACCGGGAATTTAATATTGTATGGTTGTCATGAATTTGAGAGCACTAGCATTAGTTCTTGTTTTAAAATGTGAGCTTATGAGTCAGAAACTGAGTATAGAAGTAGTAATAGTTGCACGTTCAGAGTGTACAACAACTACTGCAGGGCATAGCAGTTGTACAGAGGATCATTGTGAGCTACCTTGTGATCCAACCATGAAAAAGGCAAATGGAGTGCAGGCAACTATTTATAGTGGAGGTATGAGCTCTTAATGCTTGTAAATAAGGCTTTTGTATACACAAAATAAGATGTAACTTATAGTCACCCATATTCAACAGAGAGTAGTTTACTGGAGCAGCTTCAAAGAAAGGTTAGCATAGAGGACTGGGAAAATGGAGAGTCTATTTTATGAGTAGAGCTGAAAAATGTTTGGCTCTTTCAGTAAAATGAAAGCACAGAAGGGAAATAATTGCTGTCTATAAGCAAATCACATGGGTAAATAATAAAGGGGGAGGGGAAAATTAATCCAAAGAACAGTGTTGGTAGCAAAGCAAAACATTAAGTTGGTCACGATTATGGTTAATATTAAATGAAAGATTTCTATTCATCAGCAAAACAGTGAAGTTCTGGAAAACCTTTCTAAAAGGAAAACAAACCCAACTTTTAAGATGCAATAAAAAAAGACTATGAGCGAGATTATATGTCATGGTTGTCCAGTTGTGAAGGGTTGTGTTGGATGATTCTGGTATTCCTATGCTGAATGCTTGTGTTACGGCTCTACCACGAAGCTGGTCTGCTCTTATGTGTAGCCCAAGCACACTCTAAAGGAATTGTTGGTTGCAGCTATGAATGTAGAAACATATCCTTTGCCAATGTTTTATTGCTATGAAAAAATAATCTAGTCCGTTGACAAGAATGATAGTCTAAATTGCATAAAATTAGTTGGCTTTTTTTGGTAATACAAGAGCAGGTTATAGGCTGGTACATATTACCAGACTTAAATCCATAATGGAGTTAGATCAGATCCCTCATTTTAAGCCTGTTGGTATGGCAACCTATGGCTGAAATTGTCCAAAAGGAGTTTTCTTAGCACGTGTCTCTTTGTCTCCATCTCTGTATATGCTTTCTGCTAATTTTCACTGTGTCAACAAATTTGAGGGGTTTGTGGTTGTTCTGTTTTGTTTTAAAATCTTTTGGTCCCCAAAGTGTAACATTTTTACAAGGGCATCTTATTTTTAAGAACTTAAAGCATCTGCTTTTGTGCTTAATCATAGCTTCTGTGTCATAGCTTCTGTGTTAGTTTAACAAGTCGAATTTTGCTTTTTATATTGCACCAAGAGTGGTCTATGGGGTGTTTAAGAGCAGTGCCACAGCAAACGTGTTGTCCTTCAACATCAGTATTGTTTGGAAGACTCACCTTAAAATTTAGAGCTCATAATGCCAGACATGGCCTCTGAAATAAGCTCTATGACCCTGATCCAGCCATGCTGGCTTCCTGTTGTTCCCAGCTGGACGTGGTTTGGAGGGTTGGGGTTAAAACTGGGGATCTCCATGATGCAAGTGCAATTCCCCAATTCCAGCAGTAGCAGCCGCATTAATTCCCAACGTGGCTGTTGGGGCTTTGCCGGGCTGAGCCCTGCCTCCCTGGCGTCATCGCTTTTTTCCATCCCCAAATAGGTGATGAGTAATTACTTGGTCTTGATTTATCATTCAGACCATAGTAGTTCTGTTACAAAGTAAACATTTTTGTTGGCTGAGTCCTAATGCAAAGACCATTTCACAACCACCTCTTATTTTAGGTTTTAATTGCTTCTCTTTGCTGTCAACTGTTGTCCCCCTCCCCCATGCCTGGAGCCCTCCTCCCCTCTCCCCCCTCCGAGGTATGGGTTTTTTCCTGTTCCCACACTGCTAATGTGATGAGCAACAGTTGCAGTATCACGGGGCCCTCTCTGAAGGAGAAGAAAAAAAAAGGAAAAAAAAAAATCCCAAACACCACCTTGTTTGCTTTTAGAGCCCTCCCGCCTTTTCAGTAGGGGCTGTGTTAATCCTTGCACTATGAAGGGAAACTCCTATGTAAATCAAACCAGTGCTCAGTGCTCTCCTCCTTCCCCCTTCCAGCTCCCATATATTAAGTGATTGTTCTCCTCCCTTAGAAATGACAAATGATTGGTTGCTTTACTCTTGGCTTTCAACATATTTTCTTTACGGCCCAGAATTCTGGGGTTAAATCATGCTTCTTTCTGTTCTGTTTCTATTCCCTCATATTATGCCATACATTCATGTGAATTTATTTCCCACCAAGATGCTCAGAATAAACCAAGGCCTTTCCTTGATTTAAAGATGCAAAAACTAATGCAACTCAACTCAGAGCAGATTGCAACTATATTTTTTTTCTTTTCTTTTTTCTTTTTTTTTTTTCTTTCCCCTAATGCTGTTTCTGTTTTTGTCCTGCATAGCCTTTTCTGGTTTAGCCTGCACTCCGAGGCTAGATTTTGATGTCAATGATTAGTATTTCTAATCGGTTGAACAAGGACAATGTCCCTTCTGCTGCGCAGAGGACACAAAGGCCCAGGCACTGATTCTGCTCCCCCTTGAAGCATTTTGGCTCCACTGGGCCCTTTCCCCCGTTGCTGTAAATCAGGGGAAATTCCACCCTTCCCTGGGGTTAGAGATTAGAGCTGCAACTGTAGGGGAGCTCTGGTTCCCCAAGGTGGGTGAGGCAGAGAAGCCCACATGCACCTCCAGCCTGGGCGCTGCTCTTTGCTGTGGACAGGGGCTCTAGTGGTCTCCCTTTGGTGCTGGCTCAGCAGCTGCAGATTTGTTGCTTTGGGGGAAATGACTCTGGATTTCCACCTGTAAAGCAGATTCCAGGGCTTTGTTCTGCCCTGACAAGGCAAACTTTGCTTCTGGCAGCCCGTGCCTGCTCGGCTCCTGGCGGCATCTGAGGGGCAGAGGCTGAGGGCCCCGTCCAACTTTCTTTGATATTAGTGGGAGTTTGCAGTTCTTCTGTGCCCTCAGGATGGATCCATGAAGTGGTCGTACAGGTTCAGGCTTCACTTCTTTTATTTTTCCTGAAACAGTTAGTAAGTTAATTTACATGAGATGTGCACCCTGGCAAATGCCATCTCCTAGCTATTGTTTCAGCTAAGCAGCTGTCATTTGCGTAACATTATGCATCCTTCATTGTACCATGCTAATTTTTTGAGGGGCAATTTTTCTACAATGAGCACTGCGGCTTCTAACAGAAACCTCTTTATGGCATTGGCCCCGGGGAGCTGCAAGCCCTGCCAAAGCAAACAAAGGCTTATTGCTCCAACTGGGCATGTCTGTGCCTTTAATACAGCGTGAAGTTCACAGAACACTGCATCCAATCTGCACATAGTTAACACCTGGTCCAATGCCTTCTGGCAATTAATCAAGATATCAATCAGTGGTGACAAAAATTAATAAATAACCCATGCTTGCATATTGCACATTCTCAGAACGGGAGAATTTGCATTGACACTTACAGCCCATTTACATTTTTTGACTGAGTTTTCAGTGTGTGATACTGTACAATACAATAATTACTGATGCGTATAAGTAACTGGTACCTTGGTCACTTATGAAAGAGTATTAAAAGTCATATTAGTCTATCTCAATGAAAAAAGGTTTGACCTCATTGAATTACAGTCCCAAACTTTGTTGTAGGACCACGAAACTCTAC
The DNA here is from genome assembly GCA_026261815.1 of Monarcha castaneiventris obscurior. Lineage (NCBI taxonomy): Eukaryota > Metazoa > Chordata > Aves > Passeriformes > Monarchidae > Monarcha > Monarcha castaneiventris. Next base: position 10,561,070 of record JAMPIT010000467.1, read on the forward strand.
TGCTGGCAAATGCATCAATGGGGCTAGCCTAATTTTGTCTTCTTTCAAAAGCAGTGGAGTGGTTTGGGGTTGAACATGGCATATTCTTATCTTTCTAATTAATGGGAATGTTTTCCTATACCTTAAGTTAAATTCCACTGTTACACCTTTGTTAACTCTGAACAAGTACCCAAACTTTTTCCCTTTTGAAGTAACTTGGAAGCTAGCCACAGCTTCAAAGGAAGGAAGATCTGTTCCTCTCTTCATTTAGAATACATAAAAGTGCTCTGGACTATGTTTAATTTATCAAAACAGAGGCAGCACTTTGCAAATATAGGTGCACAGTCATTTGTACTGGCCACGCGAAGGTGTTATCAAAGGAGTGGCTTGTCTTCCCTGAAAATAGAAATCACTTGGTCGGATAGGAACAAAGGTATCCTCTCTTTTGTAAAAGCTGGTACTTGTTCTCTAGTGATGCAAGAAAATATTCCTGGCAAAGAATAAAGCAAGTAGCTTTTGTTATCCTATGGAGTCCTCTACTACAATGGTCAGAAATGGTAATTATAAATCCCCCTCACAAACGGTTGTCTGCCTTTGCAGCCCGAGAAGCCGTGGCTGTAGGGACCTGGAATTCAATATTTTGCTGCTGCTTTTAGGTCAGGGTTGAAGCTCATTAGCAGCGCAGGGGTGGGGAGTTTGTTGTGCTTTCACAGCATGTTTCTGTCCTACCTGCTCTGTGAATGAGCAGAGCTCTCCTTGGGTGTCAGCTGGGGTAATTAAACTCACTGATGAATGTCATGGCTTTGAAAGAGAGGGTCATGCCTGGCCAGGTAGAGGCAAGGAGGAGTTGTACTCTCCACTGACCTACTGCGCTGCTCTCTCTTGAGCAATATTTTGGCTGTTGTACCACACTGGGCAGTGGCTTTCCAATGTGGGTAAATACAGCCTTGGAAATAGCAGTTTTGGTGGGTCCCAGTGTAAGTGTGAAATCCTGTCAGGACCTGCTAGAACTGGGTAAATGTAACAGTTTCATAATAGTCTGGTACATGAAACAAGAACATAATTCTGCCACCTGAAGCCAAACTATGGTATCTCTAAAAGGTAACTTCTGAAATACTTCTGGTTTGGCTTCTGAATTATTTGGAGTATAACAGTGCCTATGAACTTCATGATTTAAATACTTTCCAGAACAAGGAGACAAGAACATTTAAATTAGCTTAGTAGAAAGGCATTTAACATAAAGAGAGCAATAAAAATACATCACCTGTCACATGTGATCTTTATATGACCTTAGCCACAGAACAATAAATATTACATAACCACACTAAAAGCAGTTTTTAACATCATATATTTATATTTAATAAGTCGTGATTTTCTTTCCTTCAAGATGCAATTTTGATGAGACACTTTAAGTGTGTGATCTAAAGGCAAAAACTTTGTGACTGGTTATGTAATGCTTCTAGTGGGGCATCATTTGAAGACTGTTTGAATGAAAACACAGTCACTTTGTTTTACTGTGTGTCTTGCCAATCTAGTAGAGAAGTAACTATATCGTCCTTTTTAAATATGATTTTATGTTTTCTACCTTTTTTTGTGTTTCACTGTTGGGCAGCTCTTCACCTAGATGCATAAAATTACACTTGCTGAATACTGCATAGTTGAAGTGATCAGTTGCTATCTTCAATTATCAGTTTAACTGTTAGGTTTGTACTTGCAGTCTATAAAAGAAAAATACTGCAAGCTAGTTAGACTTTAATCGTCCCTCTAAAATTAACTATGTGAAATTCAGGTTGCAGTATAAAAATGCAACAAGGGAAATCAAAGTATTCTCCTTTAAATTAATTAGCTTTTAATTACATTAGAAAGCCAAATACTACAACTGTAATTATTTTTTATTGAAGGAAGGCTGATTTTTTTTTACATGCGCTAGCCTGTCTTACTATTTTTTTTTTGGTGGGGGGGGGGGGGCAGTACCTGTTAAGAATAGGTTTGTATAAAGGAAAAGCTGATAGTACTTTCTGTACAAATATAGGCCATAAATATTCAAAGTCTAAAATAATAATCACATTTTTATTTTTTGACTCATGTAAGTTTCCTTCAAATTTTCTGGAGTTTTATCCTGTCCATTTTTTAGATTCATGTTGTCTATCCTTAGATAATGCCCATAAATATGTAATATGTAATGAGTTCATTAATCCAAGTGGGGAGAAGACCAGGTTTCCCCCTTCTTTCCCCAACAAGTTATAACTATTCTGCGCAATCAGCCTTTAGGCACTAGTCAGCTGAAATGGAAAAAATATTTAATAACAGAAGCTCAATAGCCTGCAGATCTCTGATGTCTGAGATGACTTCAACTCTTGTGATGAGATACATTTAACCTAAGAAATATGATTTAATTCCACTTCAAAAGTATACTGAAATCTTTGATATATGGTCTGTGGCCTATTAAGCTTGATCCTGGCCTGGCCTCTTAAAGGAAGAAAAGCTTTGTTTCTTTTTAAAACGCACAACCAAACAAAGCAGAAATTTCTATGTGGGTTCCAGTAGTTACAGCTTCAAAAATGAAAAGCATTTAAATACAGGCTTCACTTAAGTGTTTCCATTGTCTTATTGACTTCACAGTCTAGATATTTCTTTCTTGCCTGTTGGGAAACATTGACCTCAAACTTGCTCCTTGCATTGGAGTTCCCTGATTGACTTCAGAGGATGTTACTTCAACAAAGCCATCTGAACTACGCTTGCTAGAGGGGTCAAATAAAATAAATTTGGATGTGGGTAAATTAAACTCTTAGCCATTTAATGCTTTCACATGCAAAGAAAGGGACAGTAGCTATGCCAGAGGGAGTAAGTGTTCTAGAAAGATTAGTGGGGAGAAAGTATATTCAGTATATAGGCTAGGTGATCAGTGAAAGGTTGGATGTATGTTCAGCAAGGGACATTCTGTAATATACTGAAGGTCTCTTCTTTTGTCTTTCAAAGAATATGACTGAAGGGCTGGAAGAGATAACTATTGCATCTCTGAATTTGGTTTCCTGTTTTAGAGATAACCAAATCTCTTTATCACTCTGTAAGGAAAAATAAGTTAATCCTTTCCTCCTGCCTTTTAGTGATGGGCTATCACATCTGGTGGGTACTTACCTTCTGCTCACAGCATACATTAATTCATGACAAGTTCACACCCAGTTCTCATGTACCAGTTTTTCATTTGACTAAATAACTCTTCTTCCTCCATGATGCGTATCTCTGTGATCCATCTCTAAAGAGCAGTCATAACCTTTCTAGCCAATGTTTTGGTAGGCTTGCCATACCACACTGTTTGAGAGTCCTGCACAGCCATCCACAGGGTTGTTCTTTAAAGCTTTTCCAGTAATCTCCAGTAAAGCTTCTCCAGTAATCTCAGTAATCTGAGACTGAGACATGGTAAAAGGGAACACTTTACTGCTTATCACCTTGATCCTGGGTGGTTGTAAGGTGGAGTGAAGGGACTTGTCTGGTTAGAGGAGCTATTATATGGTATGAAGGGCATCACAGACACTGTAATTACAAAGGAATGGGAGATTTGATCATCACCGAGGTAGTTACAGTTGGTTATATGATGACCTCAAAACTGTTTGGTGACTTTTGTTTGGGTACAAAGTAATTGATAATAGCTGAGAAGAAACCTTTGGTCATGGTGTATGTTAACATTGGTGTAGGAGAGAGTTTTAGAGAGTTCTGAATGCTTCAACAGAAGGTCTCTCTCTGATAGTTTTCTCTGGATGTTTCCCACTGTCATGTGGTGCAGGGAGGTCAAGGTAATCTCAGGTTCTCCAAAGCGTAGCCAAACAGGTGTGGCAGAGCAGAGACGAGTTAAGCTTGGTTAGGCATTTGTAGACATCTTGAGGAAGAGAAGATAGTGCGGGAAAGCTGAGTGAGGCATCAATCAAAATAGAACCTACTTCAGGGCATACAGGAAAAAAAAAGTTCAGGATAATAGTTAATCTAGAGAAACTGATGGGAAATGAAGAACTTGCAAATCGGAGACATCTGCTAAAGATGCGGGTAAAGCAAAGAATTACAATAGAGGGTGGGATAGAAATTTTAATCAAATTAAGGGGGAAAAGGGATGTGGCAATACATTTTGTGAAGTCAGTGGCATGTGAGGTTAAGTTAAAGCAAGTGAAAACCAAGCATGAGCAGAGAGATTGGAAAGCAAAGTTGTGCTTGATGATCTTCTACAAACCTTAATAAGAGGAAAGGTTTAGAAGGAGCATAAAATGCTGGATTGTATACGGACATAATCGTACCCTGGACCTTTGCATATTAACCTGCTTTCTGATGTACTGGGCACTACTAGGTGAAAGAGGGCTACAAATAGTTGGTCCAGGAAGGCTACAAAAAGTTGCTTTAAAGGATATTTTATCTGCTGCCATACAGAGTAATTAAAGAGGATCTAGTTTATGGAAGCAGTTTCTTGATATTGTATATACGTTTTTTAAAGCAGCACATTTTAATGAATCTAAGTGGTTGTTCACTCAATGTTATGAGAAATGCAGCATTTTAGTCAAAAGTGGTGATAACTGAACAAGAAATATCAGAACTCTTCTAAATTACCTTCAGTGCATAATGGCAAAGTAGGGAGTGACAGAGTGATGCAAAAATTGAGGAAAAAACCTTATCAGTTAAATGTAGTAGTTGAGAAAAAACTCTGCCTTAAAATAAAGGGAATAAAATCTTTTCAGGTACCGTGAAAAATGCTTCAAAACGTGCTTCAAAAGACACACATTGTTTTCTTGCCTCCAAGGTCAGTTAGGTGAGAGAAAGCAAAGAACTGGATTTGAGGGCTCATTTCATCAGAAGAAAGTATCAAGTTTGATTTCTCTCCTGTGTTACTTAACATGCTAGTGGTCTGCAAAATGTGTGGGGAAAGAGGGAGGTAGCAGCATCTCCCAGCTGACGCAAATGTGGTGAGTGCTTTCTTTAAAGTAGTGAGGTGGAGAAGGTGGGCAGCAATGTTTACACATGGATCTCTCTGCAGTTTTTCTGCTTTGCACCTAGATCTTACACAGGAGCTTCTGCAGAACAACATTGAGTCTTCTCCTACCATGGTGAGGCAGAATGCTTACTGGTGGAAGGCTTATATTGATTTGTTTTGGTGCTGGATAGGTTATATTTATTGTTTAGAATTCCATTAATTTTCTTAGGCTAGAAAGTATGGCTTAAAATATTTTTATATTCTACTGGAACAGGAGGTCCCAAGTAGGTTAAAAATTTATATGAAATCTAAATTGTATAGGGACTTATTCTTGCACCAGTGAAGTTGAGGCAAAATTTCCTTCAATCATAACAGCAACAGGTTCAAGACCTCTTATTAGTCACCTTTTAACTCAACTGATGTGGTTAGAAATTGCATGTGTGCTTTTTCTTCTTCTTTCAAACAAGTAACAAAAGCTGAATTAGGCTGCAGTGATGAAATCTGAATCATTTCCTCCTCAGACTAAACTTGCTAAACTGGTACAATCTGGAGAATGATGTAATGAGGAAAAAACCTGTTGTTTGTCTCTTGATACCGTTCTTGAAAAAATCATTGCTACGTAATACAAATATAGTCATCACCTTTTATATCCTTTCACCATTGCTGATTTTGGAGCCCTTCCAAATAAGTAGCATTCCAAAATTGGCTGTAGCCTTCTTCATAGTTTACCTACTTAATTATAGGTTAAACTGGCTTATTTTTCTTTTCTTTTTTTCTTCCTGCTTTTAAATAAAGCACTACTGTTTAAAAGGTTGTTTCAACAAGCTATATAACAATATTTTCATTCATTGTTACAATAGAAATATCTATTTTTAATCTCATTTTTACATTGATTTAGAGCTTCATAGTATCTTGGCTAGACTTCCTTTAGTCACGTATTGCTACAGTTTTGATGCTAAAATAAGAAACTGAGGAACTTGAATTATTCATGGGAGACTCCATTTAGGACTCACAGCTAAAACACACAGGAGTGTAAAAGTTCAGAGGTGGTGTTTTTTTGGTTCTTGTTTGTTTTTTTTTATTTTTTTTTTTTTAAATAAAAGACAAAACAACTTGAACCAGCTGGGTAACCTGTGGTAAGCTATAAATTGTAGATGTCTTTGACAAAGATGATAGAGATGAGCCAATGTTGTATAAACTAAACACTCGAGTTCTTAAACTGTCTGGCACACATGCTTTCCCAGAAAAGTAATCAGCTTAAGGAATGAATTTATTTCTCTTCGTCAATTCTATCACAATTGCCAAACTTATTTATCAGAAAATGGAGAGAGCTTGAGGCAAGATAATTTATATTATTTTTAAGCATGAAGTCAAAGTGAAAATCTTCTGTAAGTTTTACACAGTGACAATTCAACTCTATGATGTGAGTTTGTTATGTAACACCAGCCTTACACAGGCATCGCATTGCAGAAGTGATGAATTGCTTCAAAAGAGGAAAGGTAGCCTCCTGCATTTAGAGCCCAGCAGCAGGGGTCAGGAGATGCTAGTTCTGTTTCTTATCCTGCCTCTGATTTGATATATCACCATGGGAAAGTTTTTGAAAAAGACACTGGCCTTGATCCTGGAATAGGTGCTTTATGGGTAATCCTCTGAACAAACACTGCTTCTGTGCCTTTCTGACTCTAACAGAGGCTCCTATTCAAATGGAGCTCTTGGAGGAGTAGGGTGATGGTGAAGATACCCTCTTTGCACAGATGGAGGAAAAATCATAATACTTCCTTATGTAGCTGGGGAATTTGTTTTAGAATATTCTGAGCTCTCGATGGGAGAGGCTTGTAATGTGACAATAATAGATTTTAACTGAAGAGCAATCTCTGGTGTCAGAAATGTGAATAGACCTTATCAAGGTGCACGAAATGCCATGTAGGAATTTCTTATGCAAAGTCTTAATAGGGAAAGATTTCTGGAGAATAATGAATTGCAGGTAGCTGAAATATTGTATAGAGCCAGGATGATATAAAGCAAAAATGGGTGAGCAATTACAACAGATAAAATAATGAGAATAGAGAGACTGTTGTGGGAAATGGTAAAGTGTCAATCTTGGCTACAATAGAGAGACAGCAGCTTGTTACTTAAAGACAAAACAGACAGGATCTTTTTTTTTTTTTTTTTTGTGAATCCACAGCTCAATTTGGCATTACAGTGTGAACTTTGGGGAGGCAGTGGGGTGGGGGGGCTTGGTTGTTACTTTTTTTTTTCTAAGCTTCTTTTCGAATGTTCCAAGTCTTGCAAAGATAAAGGAAGTTTTAACTGAAGAATTAAATTTTGGCCTCACTTAGAGCTTATGGTCAAGTAATTTAAACAGATGCAGACTGGAAACGTAACATCTTATTGTTAGACGTACTTTGTGTGCTGTCCTATGAGAGTATTATCCAAAGGTGCTTTACCTCCTGAAGGCCTGATTCATTCCAGCAACAGGTTCATGCAGTAGATGTTTTGCATATACCCACATCATATGGTTGAACATTCAGCTAAATCTATGTAATTGCTTCGTACAACGGGAAAGAATTCTGCTCATTCAGTCATGAATAGCACATATGCAAAGTCTTTCTTGGGAAAGGGTGATCAGCTAATCTGAATTTCTGCATGGCACAAGCTGTCGGGTGTCACTGCAATAATTATATTCTGCATTAGTCTAGTATGCCACTGGTACCAGTTGAGGAGTCGTGGTGACGTTGGAGCACATCTTTCAGAGAAATATCAACCGTTGCAGTTGTAAGTTGTTCCAATGGTTTAAAACTGGCACTGCTTTTCTAGACTGAAGTTGTCTGACACTTACAGGGCTGAGTGTCAAACATTTGTGAGATGTGGCATTTTTCGAAATAGCTTTTTGTGCCAATGAGAAGTTGAAAATAATTTTCAGGAATTTATGGAGGAAGGAGTTGGGGAAAGAATGAAACAAGGACAGTCCGGTGACTAGGGCATAAACCCAGGATTTAAGATACTCTGATGCAATTCTTTGCTGGGTAAGAGTTAGAATAGGAATTTGAAACTTGCTGGCTACGTGGGGCACTCCAGTACAGAATTGAACTATTCACTGTGTATTTGAGAAAAACATTTAAAATTAATTGCTGAGTGACTTGATGATATATTAGTAACAATTTTTTTTAATATTGTACCCTAGAATATTTTGTTAATGGGTTCAGAGGCTTTTACATAATCTTTATTTTATTTTCTAGAGGTGGGCAAAAAAAAGAACTATTGTTATCATTATTTCTGCATTTCCCATGGCCCCAAAACCCAACTAATGACCAGTCTTGACAAGTTCATTTCTGTGGAAGACATTCTCTTACTTCCAATTCACTACCACCCACAGATGACACTTTACAAAATGTCACTGTTACATAATTGATAATCACTCAACAACTGAGAAAATGGAACTTGGAAACAGGCAACATTTCTCTGTCCAGAGAGGAAATTCTCTTTCAACTACTCCATCCCAGAGTGGATAAAGATGAGTGTTCTACAAGTTAGGAAAAAGATCATTTTTGCATGGAGACATCTTTCCAAAATGATGACCATTAAATTAAAAAAAAAAAAAAAAAAGAAAGGGAGAAAGAAATATCTATTTAATACATATTAAAGAAAGTGATGCTCATCTCAAATGTATCTTGCCTTCTGGAGAACAAAGACCTTAAGAAAACCCAAAGTGAGCACTCCCTCACAGGGGATGCAATATGCTGAAGGGGAATCTTGACAAATTTCAGTGGTTATTAAAGCTGGGACACTGGAGACAGGAAGTGTGAAAGATATGTTTTCCCCTCAGGTATTATATATGGATAATTCCACTGTAACTGGACAGTCATTGTGATTGTACAATCAATCCTATTGGATTCCTAGGTGAAGGGTGCAGTTTTTAATAAACCGATCTCTTAAGGCTCAATCTTTTATCTGTTGCACAGAATCACGCATCTGGCACTTTCCCCTGCCCCCATCTCTGGGTAAGACAGTTAAAAGCACTTTGGAATGGAAGATGTAATTTCTTTAGTCTATGTGTACACCTGATATCAATTAAATTAGTGGCTCATCTGCTGCCATTCACAGAAAGCCTGATGGTAGCCTGAGAATGCCCCAATATTTGCACAGAAAAGCAGGTGTGTGTGCAATATTTTGGGTTGCCCTACGAGTGAGCTGTTTGCTGGAGTGCAATGAGCGACAGCACCAACAGAAGAGAAGGGCCCTAGTTTGCACCCCAGAAATACAAGTGACAAGGACTGCTGGAATTAAGCAAGGTACTTACATAGTACTTTTACACTGATATTTCCAAACTGGCATCCACAGGCACTTCCAATTCCCCTCATTTATTATTGAGGCTCCTCGCAGCAGTGTACGGATTCCTTCCACTTCCCCCTGTGCTTGCATTCGTCATATGCATGACACCTTGGAACTAGTGTATGCATCCGTGATTTGTGCTGTGATTAACACATTATCAGCTTCCCCTTTCTTGTTAGCTAAAAATAGTCCTGGCTATCCCTGCTAGTCTGTCGCTCAGGTGATAGAGATGGAGGCTGCAGGAACCTTCTGTAGCATTTGGCAGTCAGGTCCATCTCTCTCATGCGTTTCCCAAATCTTTCCTTGATCTCCTGGCATGAGTAATGGTTCAGGGTTATTTTTTGATGTCTCTTGCTCAAAGAATTGGAAGAATTTCCAAAACCTACATTTCCAGCCTACCTTTTCTTCCCTTTCTGATGCTTTCATGGACACCAGCAGTCTCTCTGTTTCCCTTTCCCTGCTTGCAATAATGCCCACACGAGGCATGTGAGACTCGATCCCTTCTTCCTGCAATACTGCCTGTTGTGGTTTCACCACACAATTTTACAAACAAAACAGAAATAAAAAAAATACCCAAAAGAGTAAATGCACCAAAAAGAGTGCTTGTCATCTTGTATAACTCAAAAAGGCCCAACAATATTTTTCTGAAACTTTCCTGGGATATTCAGCCGTAGGGTGTACTCAAGCAGAGGAAGGTTTTGGGAAGTAATGTATTTTGGTTTCAGGTTAAACTTGTATTTTAATACACATTCTGGAAACAGTACTTCAGGTTGGAGCAAATATGAGGAGATTAAAATATTAGAGATCAAATTAGCCTCAGAATTAAAATCTGCCTATGTGCATCTCTTTCCTTACCCCAGGCACTTGCTTGTTGAAGCTTCAAAATCTTGAACTATTTGCAAAACAGAGCACTATAGAGAAATGAATGCATATGGTACAAAAATACGAATCCCTGCCACTTCTGTTCCATGCTGTTTGCTGTCTCCAGAGTAAAAGCTTCTATTTCAGAGCTGTGTCAAGAACCATGAAGCGTTATAGCCTGACCAAGCATCGACCTAGCACTAAGCAAACTCCTAAACCCTGGAGACAAGTCAGTGGAGAGATTGAATAAACTTCTTTTAAAAATGCTGTCTCTAAACAGTGGCAACAGTAGCACAATTTTGTTGTTCCTTAGGTTTTCTTCGATTTCTGATTTATTTTAACCTTGCATTTTTTTTTTAGCAATTTATGCATCTTATTTTAATAATTTTGTGCCTTGATGAAGAATTATATGCACTCCTCCACTTGTTATTGTTTCTAAACCTTCCAAAAAATCGGTTCTTTCATTCTTTGACTTTGTATTCTATTGTCTTACCTACTGCATCCCAGAATCCCCTGCACATCTTTCAGCAAGAAAAAAAAAATGCATTTGGACCCATTTCTGAAGGCTGTAGGAATAGCAACTGACCATGAATAAATCAGCCAACTAGCTGATTGTTTGACCACACACAAATATGATGCTAGGTGTCTATTTTTACATGTATATAGAAAACCTTAATGTCTGTGTGCAGAATAGCTGTAGCTACTTCTACTTAATCTAGAAGCTGCTGAATTAGAAATGTCCAATTTCTATGATGCTTCAAAGGGAGGTAGTTACTGTAAGTGTCCCAGCTAAGGTATCTTCCTACAATCCTAGAATTCTTTTCCCACTGTGGCTCAAAGGTTGCCATCAATGTGCAGCAAGTGGCAGCCTAAGGTTTAATGTTTAGAGATTTTTGAGACTGCAAAAGGTCACTGTTGCAGTGGGACCTGACTCTTTGCATGCAAAGTCTGTGGGATGGCATCTAGTTCAATAACTAGATGAATTAGAACATCAGTTTTGGAAAAATGCTTGAACTCGATCTTATTATTGAAAGCAAGGAGGTGTGTTGCTTGTTACCTGGTGTTTTACACTGATGTTTTGGGACAATATCTATTGTTTGAAGTCTTGCACAAGGAAAGAGCAAGCTTGGCATTGCTTCAGACTGACCCAGGGGAAGGTCCTCTGCCCCTGGCAGAGCTGGTGTTGGGAGACAATGCACTGACAAGGGGACGTGAGTTTTTCTGTATGCACAAATTCTTCCCAACCACTTGGCATTTGTTAAAAATGTGTGTTGGAAAGCTGTTTCAGATGCTTCAGTCCCTTTTCTCCCCTCTGTCTTTAGGTTCAATCCTCATTTCCCCTTGTCAGTGCAACATCCAGAACACTTGCAGACACTCACTGGGAAGTGCAACTGTTAGTTTTGTGCAATTTTACTTCTTTTTTTTCCTCTAGAAGGAAAAAAATGCAACTTCCTAAAGCATACATTTTGTCTGTTTGTGGATACTGTGCTTTATTTGTTATTTAAAGGAAGATGAAATAAGAATAATGGTTCTTGACATAAAAAGGGGTGCGATTTGAAACAGTTTTCCTAAGTTTGGGATGTGCCAGGTGCAGGTGTGTGTGACAGGGAAGGTAAATCCCAGGTTTTGGGGTAGATTTGAAAGAAGGATTTTGTACAGACAGAGCCTTGGAATGGTGCTTTTCTTCTGTTTGCGCTTCCTTTGGGACCTGGCTTGAACAAATACGTAAGACCCTGAAAACTTTCAAATAAGGTTAAATGCATGTGATTGTATGCCCCAGGGATGAGCAGAATTAGTTGTGCAAGTAGGGTTTTTTTTCTTTTCTTTTCCTTTTTTTCTCCTTAGTTTTTACTTCAGAACTCTTTGAGTTGTGGCTCTGTGTGGGTTTATGTCATTGGACTACAGGGCTGTTTAAAGTCAGTGTGCACTGTAGGTCTGTGGGCCATACCTACATTTAGAGTCAGTGCCACATGGCAGAACTGGCTCCCACCAAGCAATCTGGCTGAATCTGATTAAAAAATCCAGATATTTTTCACACCTTATATGTCCCCACCAGCTAGACAGGTTTATTGTATAGCAGTTCACTAATGCCCCCATGAAATCACTTGCTACTACTAAAACATATTTTGCATCCAGCTTTAGTCTGTTGGGTGTTCAGTTTTGTTATGGAAATGAAAATTTTAATAGCTAGTGAATGGGTCCCTCCACTCTGTCATGGAAAGCAACTGTAATAACTTCATGTGGTAAAGCTTCACTTTGGGGATGGGGGAACACCAATCTTGACATCCCTGAGCAGCAAAAGGCACCACAGGGCAGCATGTAGCACACAGGGAGAGCAGGAAAACGGCTAATCCCAGCCAGATCCCATTGCAGAACATCTTACTATCTGGCTAATCAGGATAAGTGCTGAAAAGCTCTGAGTGTGATGTCAGATTTATTTCACGATGAACAGGGAAGATCTCTTGATCCTCAAACACTTCAAGTAAAAGTTAAAAGGGGGGGTGTGAGGTGCGGGGGAGGAGGCGGAAAAAAGATATTGCGCTTTTTTTCTTTTTTTTTCCAAGTGTGATGAACTGTTTTCTCCTCTAAGTGTTTTAAATAGCGGCAGTGTGAAAATTACATTTGCTTTGAATAATTGCTAGCATTTTTCCCATTGCAGTCCTTCTATCTGGAAGCTTTGTATCTAATATTGCTCTTGCCTGAAACTCGGAGGAGCAGTGTGAATGGAGCGGCAGGTCCATTTTTAAAACAAAAAATATTTTATAATATTTTATTTGCTCAACAGTTCTATGCTGTGGCAACACAGGCTTACGCAGCACTTTATAAGCGTAGGCCCTGGTCCAACAAAGGCTTATATCGCGTATGTTTAACTTTACGCTGACTCCAAAGGGAATATCGTGTGTGATACGGACTGTAGGTAAGGCCCATTTCCTGCCCTGAGCAGCTTGCAAGTGAAATAAGACAAGACCCAGAACAACAACGAGTAGGAGTCTTGAACAGGGAAAAGATCCTGGGGAAAAACCCCTGCTTGGAGGGATTTTTAAAGAGGGAGGAGGAAAAAATTGATTTTTCATGTTGTGGGTCAAGGGCAGCGAGAGGGAGAGCTCAGGGGTGGCAGGGAGACCTCGTGGAAGGGCAAGGCAATGGCTGAAGGACTGGAGATCTCTTAGGAGATGGGATGCAGCATGGTAGCAGGCCTAGTGTGATCTCTTGGTTTTATCTGTTGACTAAATAAAACTGGTTGACACTTCAGGGCATTCATTTTTATTCAGTCTAATGAATACTGTCAAATCCTGAGAACAGCTTGTGGAATTCATACATAATTGTTTCACTGATGAAGAAACCAAGGCAGGGAGACTAATGATTTTCCCAAGGCCACAGAAGGAACATCATAATTTAAAAAAAAAAATTCTCTTTCCCATGCCTGGGCTCTACCACTAATTCATCTCTGAACTGAGGGCAGTATTTATAGAGGTGCTGTACCCTCATTTTTAAGTGATTTAGGCACCCCTAGGAGTTTTTGTCATTGGAAGGCAATGCTATTCCTAAAAGGCTAGATCAAGTTTAAAAAGGAACTTTAGACTCTTGAAGATACTGCAAAAGATCATTTGATATCGGAAAAGAGGATCTGATAGGAAATTATAGATGCTTTATATCATAGCTGGGCTGGATTGTGCTCTGCTGAAGTTAAGCAGATCTGATCTGCTACAACTTGCTGAAAAAAAAATCCCAATTAATGCCCAGCTTGGTAATCAGTTCTGTCAAGTGTCCTGCTTCCCTACTTTGTCTTAGGAGCCACGATACCCAGGCTTGTCTTAGCATATAGTAGCACTTCCTTTTTTTCCTCCTCTACCCATCAGTTTGGAAATCAGGTTCTAGTTGGCACCATCTTCCTCTTGTGTGGGTAACACTAGGAAAAAATGATTGTTAACTGTAGATACTCTGTTTAGGGAAACAGAATCTTTTCCCAAGGATATATATCACTTTCCAATTTAGTCATGTGCACACCCAAGCCTGTGCATGAACTGCATTTCTGTTGCATGATGCACACTCCCATTTCATTCAGGTGGAGTCCTTGTAATATCTAATAAATATCTGCTTCTAGCTATTTTGAAGAATATGCTCTGAATCACCTGCTGTTCAGCAATACATCCAATATGTAAACAAATTCACTTAAAACCACTGTATGGATGAGCACTTACAGGAGCTGCAAACAGTATGCAGGGTAAGTTGTTTGGAGAAAGCTTCTACCTGTTGGAGCAGAAAGATTGGCTAAATGATTCACTCTCAGGTGACCATGCCCTGCCCCAAGTTCCTGCAGGGTTTACTCTTCCCTGGGACAAAGTGTGCTGATGCAGGAGGAGAAGAAGCTGCAGCCGAAGGGGTTTAGCAGAGGGAAGACCTCTGGCACGTGTTCGCATGAGCACCACTGCCATGCAAGCACATTTTAGCCAAAGGTTAGGGAAAGCACAGTCTTTTCTGCAGCCCTGTATTCATTCCTGCCTTTGCTTTGCCGGATCAGAAATATCATTTGGTTGCAACTTCACTCATAAATCGGTGGTTTTGAAGTGGGGATCATGTAAATTCAATTAGGAAGAGACGTGCCTTGCTGCCTGTGTCCAGAGAAGGGGCCACATGATCTGCAGGTGAGATTTGGGACACCTGTGCATCTCTTGCATTTGGACATATGGGAGCTCTACCTGAGCGAGCCCTTTGAAACTGGGCCCTAAGTGTTTGAGTGAAACCTTATGTTATGAAAGGTCCTTGTGTAGTGTCCTTTGGGAAAGGGCTTAGTGTGCTCATTTGCATCTCTATACCCAGAATGCTTTTCCAGCTCATTGCTGTTTCATAGTCGCGCTGGTGTCAGTGCTACAGAGCAGCTGAAAATGGCTTGATGTGCTTCTGCATGCTGCTACTTTCCCTCTGGAGCAAAAGAAAGGATGCCTGTCTGGAAGGGGAGGATGAAACAAAATGTCCCTATCTTCCCCACAGCATGGGTAGTCTCCTGGCCACCCAAACAACCCGCAAGTGCTGCTAAGAGGACAGATGCTGGTACTCAAAATCTTAAGCTGCCTGCAAAATATCATCGCGCTCCCAGGCAAAGACGCAGCTGTGTGAAATTGTGAACCTTTAACGTGATCCCACCTCCCTGCCACAGACAGTTCGTGGCAGCTTGGAGAAGTGCTGAGGGTCTAGAGATGTAAAATTCTGACTCTTATGTCTGTTACAGGGAAGAAAATATGGTAGATTCTGCACTGAAACATCAAACGTGGCAATTGTGAGTGAATCTGTTAATGTTAAAAGCTCTGGGGTCAGGTGTGAGGGCTACAAAGCATCCACTGTGCTGCAGAATGAGAGCTCAAATGGAAAAGATCCTGACCAAGTGGTCATCAGTTCCCTTCCCTGACAGGCAAGGGCTGTGCCCTGCCATGAATATTCTGGTTAAAGACATATCCTTGAAGATTCAGCATGTAATGATTTGCAAGTTGTAGCCTGAGATAACTCAGAGGAAGTACTATATAAATGTCAAGCTACTCTTAATATACTGGTGGTGGTACTATACACTGGTGGTGGTACTTTTTCAAGGAATTGTCACTGAAGTAAAATTAACATGCAAAAGATATGGCAAATCTACTAGCAAATTATGTAAATATTTTGCAAGGGGCAAACTTTCAGTGCCAGGCGTGAAAATTGGGTCACAATTCCCATTAACAATTACACAGCCTGCGTGCCTAATTTTCCAGGCACCATGCTGAAAATTCACCCCACGTTATGGAAGCAATTAATGGCTTAAAATTCTTTTTAGGCCAGTAAATGTGTAGAAGTGTTGATAGCCTTTTCTGTGTGGCATTTAATGAGCTATAATCTGATAACTAGATTAGATTGTTCTCTCATGATATCGACAAAGATTGCTTTATATCATTATTATTGCTATTTAAATACTACAGCAATGCCAGATGCAGGGATCAGAGCCCTGTTGCGCTAGGTGCTGTACAAATATCTGTGAACATGTGGTCTCTTCACTGAAGACAGATATAATAACTACTTTGCTATTCTGGTCTGCTTAGGCACCAGGGAAATGCTGAAGGTTCCCACACAGTATGAATCTATTAAAAAGATAATCTGAAGCTATTTTGGTTTCTCATATAGAGGATTTTTTTTTTTCCCTTTTCAATGCTTACACATGACTTTCATTAGCATTAAATGTGTGTGGAGGGAGAGTTGCTCTTAACGTTTGTAGCTCGGTACCTATCCCTTTCATATCAGTTAAATCCCAGTGAATATAACTGTTTAGTAATTGTCTGGTATTTAATTAAAATACAATAACCCCTTTCCAGAGACGCCAGTTGTGAATCTGGTGGCCCAGTCATAAAGATGCTAATTTAATGAATATTCATAAATCATGAATATTCATAGAGTGTCAGGGATGTTCTTTTGTACCCTGCTGCTATGCCAGGTCTCGCTGGCACAGCAGACGGCACATGTTGAAGGAGCTTTGCTCCTAGGGGAGAAGAGAAATATTCGCGCTGGAGCAGGACGAGTGTCTGGGTGTAACTCTGAGTGGAGGCGCTGGGAGGAGAGGCGACGGCTGGCGAGGAGCGCATCTGACCCGCCAAGTGGGATGCGCAGTCTCGATGTGGCTACCAGGTGGTAGGATGCGTTCTTCTCAGGGCTACTGCTGCTTTTAGAGCTGAGGTACGGCGGTGGCAGAGATGTTACAGTCACAGTGGCCACAGCCACCACTATTTACCACCTGAGCAGAGCCCGTGTGCTGGGATTCCCAGTTATTCTTGCCCTGGCCAGGCTGTACATGTGGAAAAGGCACTGTAGGAAGCTGCCTTAAAGCACTTCAACCTGCTGCAGGTGGTAGGTCTGACGTGCCCAAGACTACGGGGCTGAGTGGGGTTCCTGCAGGGGATCGTTGCTTCTTGTACTGGGATCTTTCCCCAGGGTTTCCAGAGATTTGGCATCCTCCTTGGTCAGTGACAGTGACCCCGCTTGACACTGATGTTGTAGCCAAATATTTCTTTCATTAACTTTGGGGTATGTATAGGGAAATTTGATGATACATCTCTTTATTAGCCAAAAGAAAAAAGAAAACAATTCCAGAAGATTGTGTTTTATCCTGTCGCTTGAGATACTGCAGAACAAAGTCAGTGTCCCCCCACAACCTCACAAACTCCATGCTTTCCTTGTGACATGTTTTTAAAGAAGCTGAGTGTTTAACCTAACCCTAGGAATCCCTCATATGCTGTCTAAGGAGCAGGCAAGGGAGCCAGCCTTGTATTCATTGCTTCTACAGGTTTCAGTTGCCCCCATACGTGCAGGTTGATGGCTGAAATATGCTTGAATGCAAATGCTGTGCGCCCTTATGGTGCCTGTGTGGTGCCAGTGAGGCGCTTTGCTGCAGCTTCGCGTTGTGAGGCGCGTACCTATGGGTGCGGAGCAAGCCCGCTTCTCACCCTGCCGCACGCTGCTGGGATGCAAATTTGTTCTTGTGAAAAAATGTCAGCGCAGAGAGTTGAGCTGTTTGCTTTGGCAAAGTGCAGAGCAGGAACGAGCACCAGTCCCTCTGTCCGGGCTGAGATGTCAGAAAGTTTACAAACCCTGAACAAAACTGGTACTCTGAGTACCCTGCTGCCTCTACCACCACAGCACTCAGGCTCTGGCTTTGTGCAAGAGATCCTTGCAAATCCACATCAACCCTTCAAATGTGTTCACAAAAAGTGCCAGGGAAAGGAGAAGGGAAGAAGAGCTGCTGGTGCTATCCAAGAGAGCTCTGTTTTCTCTGGTAATTTATTTCAGCTAATACACTTCTCTAATAGCTGCCGGCTCCAATCTTTGCTTACATAAACGCTTATTTAAAGCTCTTACGATCAAATCATTCATCTGGACTCAAACTCGCTTCTAAATTTGTGCATGTAAATTTTATTCATGGGCCCAGCTGTGTTCGTGCCGAATTTGCATTTGTGCATATGAATGTGTTGTTTTTTCCCTCTGTCAGCATACAACCACAGGCTGCAGCTGAAAATATGGACCTAGATTTCAAAAATTTTAATGACCGTACACTGAAAGTTTTAGTTCCTTTCCCCAGAGCTGGTAAACTTGTCTGCATAAGCCTTATCTTTATCCTTTGCTTTAGGGAGCTTGGTACTGTATGTGTCTGAAGACTTGCTTGCACATGGTATTCAAATAAAAAATGAGACTTTGTTTTGCCAATATGGGTATTGACATGAAAGGGCAATTAACTTTTTGTCTTGCTTTTTATGTAACTAATCCTTCCTTCCTTCCTATGTTTGTGCCACCTCAGTTTGTCTATCAAAAGCTTGTTTTGAGAAGAGCTGAAATTTACTTTGTTCATGGGGGGTGGCAGGGCAAGAAATCAGTGCACTGGAGGCTGGGAGGAAAAATACCTTTCTGCCTCTGTAGAGAGTGTAAATAAATACCATTCAGAGAAGGAAACAGTAAATCAGTCTTGCAGAGCAATTTGGCTATCTGATGTATGCAGCATGAGTAACCCCATTTCGTGTACTACCAGGAGTGTGAAGCAGCAGTGGTGCTGCAGGTTCCCTACAACTGTTAATCAGAAGGGTCTTACAGGATTCTCTTCCTGATGCTCTACATAGAGGACTGTGGTGAGCATTTGCCTTCTGCATGCCCCATTCATTATAATGCTCTTTCCTTACTGTCCAGGAGTGGGAACCCAGTTAAATTGGGCTCTGGTAAAAAGTTTGTGAAATGAAGTTGCAATAATTTCTAAACTTTAAGTACTTACAAACTTGTTAAAAATCAATAACCTTTGCAATCTGTTGGGTACAAAAATATTGTAAATCAATTTGAGGATAAGAAAACTCACTCCAGTGCTTCAGAAATTAGTGAGGAGAAAGGTGGCATAATCCTGAACAGAACATGGAGTCAAGAGGATCCCAAGCACTTTGCATGTAAGGGCTCTTCTGAGAGATACTGTTTTGCATAAATTGCTTCTCTACCTTTTCATGTGGCGTAGGCTATTTCTTTGGGGATGGGGCTTAGGTAACAGTGTGGGTTTTACCCTGGGAAATGCAGTTGTAAGTCACAAGTTGTTCCAGGTAAGTGAAGATGTTTATGTGTCTTCAGTGCTGAAGTGCTGCACAGGAGCTGTAGGCACTGGGAGTGAAAGGCACAAAGAGGTGAAGACCCCAGCATCATCTTTTGTCATCATTATAATTCTCTCCTCCAGTGAGAAATATTGGGTACTCATAATTTTGTTAGAGACTGAGGACTTTGGAAGGAAATGAAGGAGGTACTAGCTGATGTTGTGAGAGTCTGAGGGTATTTAACTGCCTTTGGCATCTGAAAAGACTGTTGGAGTTTTGGATGATGATGACCAGTAATGTCACAGGCATGTGTTGGAAGAACACGTCCTCTCCAGTAGCTTTTGGAAAGCGTTAGCCACAGTGGTTAGGATAAGGTTGAACAGTGATTAAATGACAGTTCTGGAAACAATCCTAATTCCACTTCTTTTACTGCTTAGATTGTTTGTGCAAGATGAGTAATCAGAAGCATGGTATAGGAAGCTGGGCATTTCCACACCTGAACAATGACTCTGCGCTTCAGATGCAACCCTGCCTTTTTTAAATTTGTATTTTATTTTCTTTGTGGTTTCAGTGTGGGGGTTTTTGTGGCATGCTGAGCTGTAGCCTGTTTGTGCACTACTGGCTTGATGGTAGTACAGAGCTGCAGTGTCCAGTGGCATTGCATGCAGGAAAGCGTGAAGGGTGGAGTGAGAATTCCTTCTCATCACAACTCACACTATGCCGAGGGCTGCAGAGCATCTGGGATATCCCCTACCCTGTGCTTTTGTGCCTTCACAATTTTGGATGAGTGACTTATTCCTTGAAATGAGACCACTTATCTCTTCAGTGCAGCCTTTCTTAATAGGATAAGGTCTCAAACCTGTAACCTTTGCAGGCAACATCTGCGTTGTCCTTAGTCACAGAAGTACTCTAAAATTTGGCAATGTAACTAATTGGAGTTCTAAGATTTCATTATGAAAGCTTTATTGAAAAAAAATTCTATTGAGAGGCATTTTACATAGGCTGCTCATACCCTTTTGCTAAATAATCTAAAATAAAAGCATATTTAAGGAGGGCCTAATTACAGA
This sequence comes from Monarcha castaneiventris obscurior, assembly GCA_026261815.1. Classification (NCBI taxonomy): domain Eukaryota; kingdom Metazoa; phylum Chordata; class Aves; order Passeriformes; family Monarchidae; genus Monarcha; species Monarcha castaneiventris. Next base: position 10,581,340 of record JAMPIT010000467.1, read on the forward strand.
TTTATTCAATGTTCTTAACTTAGATAAGAATTTCAGTGGGATGTTTTCACCCAGAATATTCCCCAACTTCGATGAGGAACAAGAGATAATCTTCAGAAATCAACATTTTCTGCTTTAGAATCCAGTAGTGCTTGTTTGAAGAAATAGTAGTTACAGAAGGGAAAATGACAGTCTCTTTAACATATACTTAAGTATGGTAAGTGCAACGATGAAAGCAGACATAAGGAGTGAGAAAGATATAAATGGAAAGATTAATGACAGCATTAATTTATTTGCATCTATCATGGAGAAGTTATTTGCAACATAAAAAAGTAGCAGTTTGTGAAAGGCACTGTAGTAACTTAATTCTCATCTGGGTATTAAACTTAATACGTGTAATATTTCTACGGTTTCACCTGCCTCCCTTCCTTTTTTGTTCTCTGCCTTGGAATTTACAATGCCCTTTTGTGTTCTTATTCATGGGGTGGTGAGCAATGCTTTGACCTCTTTTGCACTTTAGACATGAAGCATGTGCCTCACCTTGTCTGATGAGTACAGCCATCTTTACGCCATTTAAAGGAAAAAAAATTATTGTTTGTGCAAGCAGATAATGCAAATTATTTCTTGGAAAGTACTGCAGAACACGGTGACTATGGGATATTCTCATTTATGTTGCAAGTCCCTTTTCACTCGGTATCCAGGCGTGAGTTCACCTGGGTGCTCGAGGGTTGTGTTTCCTCCCCTGTAAGCCTGCCTGAGTGGTGAGCGAGGTCTGCATGTCACCTGGAGGGGCCACAGCCCCGTGGGTGCCCTTGGACCAGGGCAGCAGCTGCTGCCTTTGCTGCCACGGGATCCCTTTGCAGTTTCAGGTAGCAAACCTGTAGTATGGATCAGTTCGATGCCAACTGACACAAAGAGGAAAATTGTGTTTCTTTGAAGCTGCGGGGGCTGGGCTGGAGGAGCAGAAGAGTTATTAGACTGACACAGAGTAATTGCCGGAAGCAGAATTTGGCCAAGCCTCATGGTTCATGCTGGGAGCACCTTATGCAGTTTATATTACAGTTATAGATTTTTCTTGTGATATTGCTTACCTTAAATGACCATTGCCTCCTTAAATGACCATTGCCTGAAAGACAGTACATAATGAGATAATGTTCATCCTGACACCTTCCTGGGTAATGGCTCAATGTTCACTCAGGAAGAAAAATTCACTCTGACCAAATTACCTCTACAACAATCTGATGCCTTTTTTTTTTTTTTTCCTAGAGGGCTTATATCCAAAGACTGTCCAAACTTCAGGAAAAAAATTCACATGTTCACAGTCTGATTCAATAGTTTGCAAAGAGAGACAGCCCATTAAACAAATGCACAGGACTGTCTTGGCTCGGCATTTATTCATTGTTCAAAAATTTTAAACCAACAGAGGTTCTCCTGCATTTGGAAAGAGATGATCTTTGTGATAAATAATAGCTTTTCCTTTAAAAAAAGGTGAACTTGAGTATCAATTCCAAAAGACCAAACCATTATGGCAGCGAGGCCATTAGGCTGCAATTTGTCTTATAACAGATGTTGTAGAGTCTTGTCACTTCGAATGCTAAAACAGATGGGATATACACTTGAAAATGTACTAGAAGTATTTAATTTCCTTTCCAGCACAGGAGATTTCTTCTCTCCAAGGTCTTTGATGCTCTTTGCCTGTTTGTTAAATCCTGTTGCATTGGTAGGTATGGTTTAATCTCCTTGGAAAGCTTTCTCTGAGTTTGTGTTCTAATACAATTACTCTTGAATTGCTTTGGTTTTGCTGAATGAGACATGATTCCGTTTCAAGCTGACTTTTTATTAGCCTCTTTCAAGATCCCTTGTAAACTTGCTATTATCACTATGTACAAAACTGTAGAGGTGACAAAATATCTGGCATTTATTTTCAGCAGTTATGAATAATATTATCCAAATGCATATTATATATGTCTATGTATTAAAAAACCCCCGTGGTATCTTTGATACTCATACACACTTTAGATTACAGGCTACCATGTACATTGTGAGGTTACTGTTGTTTACAATAACTGTGATTTCTCATCATCTGCAGGAAGACTCAGCTGACTTCACTGGACTCCATATCAGGTTCTCTAATCCAATGCAGATGCTTTTTCAAAGTCTGGGGATTATCAAATCAATCCCCAGATGAACTGGGAAGTTGTTAAGTGAAAATGATGGTCCTGTAGTGGTGCAGGAGTGGGGGGCTTAAAACTTTGAATGATTCTCCTCAAGACACGTGGTGGGAAACTTGGAGAGCGGGAGAAGCTTTCCTGAGCTGGCCTTGGGCGCTTAACCTGCGAGTGCTGAATAGCAAATATTACAGACATATCCATGTGTGTGCTTACATTTCATACATTACATACCATGTAATCAATTTTCTCCTTTTTTAATCAGCTTTCCATGTGAGACTTGTATTCGTTTTTGTAAGTCAAAGGAAAAGCCCTGATATTACCACATCAGTTTCATTATTGCTCAATTGCAAGATGCACATAATACTCTGATAAAATTTGCTTTATGCATATCAGTGTTTAGATAGCTAGCACAAAGTTCAGCACCTCTTAAGTGCTGGGTCTGTCTCAATAAATTAGGGGAATGCACTGGCTGAGTCAAATGGCAATCTTATTTTCAGCTCCTGGAAATTTTTTAGTGTGCATGTATTTAGAATCAAATCTAGAGGGAAAGCCCATCAGGAATGCAAAAGACTTTCATTGTCTTGGGCTTGGAAACTTCATTTTCTGAGCTCTGGACGGAAAGCCATGAGTGTAGTGGTTCATAAATGTTTTTACTTCTTCCTTTTCTTTCTGGGCTAGCAATCACAATTTTTTGAAAACAGTAAATAAAAGCTTTTTTAAATTCTTTTTCTTTCTGACCATTTTAATGAACTCATTTTCCAGAGGGGGTAGACCATGGAGCACCTGTTAATGATTCCTTCTGTCAGGCCATTGATGATCTTCTGCCTTTATTCCTGCCTCACCAGTTTAACTTGAATTTTTGTAACTTGAGCATAAAATCAGACAATTATAGGCTTTATACTGACATGAATTTGTACCTTAAGTGGATTTACTTAGTGTAATACTAAAGTCAGAACCAATTACACTATTTTTCATATAGTTGCATCTTTTGGAAACAGAAAACTCTGAGGGCTGTTCCAATGCACTGAGCTGGTTGGTGAGAATGCTGAATAGGAGCTTAGAAGATAATTGCTGAGCTAAGATGGAGGTGCTGAACAAGGTGTCTTTCATATATCTATTATGGTTTCCAGTTCTCAGGTGCTGCATCTTGATTGCCATATTCAGTTTCCTGGTCTTGGAGGGGACTTGGTAGTTTGTGGGGGAAGGTGGGGGGAAGTTACCATTTCATGGAAATGACAGTTGCTTCCAAATTTTATTTGCCCTCCAGCTGCATGTATGGGAATGTGCTATGCTGCTGGATTTTTTTGCCTTTTTTTTTTTAGGTAATTTTTTCTTAGATATTATTTAAAAGGGTAACACAATTCGAAGTAATAAAAGACTTCAGAAAGTTTATACTTGCCATTCTTTGAAGCGTACACAAATAGAACAAAACTTTACCACCTCAGGACATTCAGTCATCCTCAAATAATTTGTTTATTAAATAAAATATTGATCTCATGTTTACTTAAGCTTTTTACTGTCCATACTTCTCCCATGAAGTTTTTTTAATCATCTACCATGTGAGTCAAGTAGTAATTCAGCTGTTAAAGCTTCACATGGCTAAAAAGTTATGTTAAGAATTTATTAGCAGCTTAAAGTGATTCTGTTAGAAAGATACCGTGTACTTGAAGCTGATATGATTGGTGTACCATAAAAAGAACTACGGGAAGAGTAAAATTGTGTAAGGTTACCAAAGATTCAACTGAAGAGGGTGAGGTTTATATGGAAAAAACTGTAGGCCTTTTTTTTCTCCTCAGTTAAGTAGTTAAAACAATTTAAACACCAAATTTAAAATGAGAAAAGGAATTGAAAAACACATGTCCGTGCAATCCAGAACCTATCAATAGCTTGCCATCTAAACTTTAAAAGTGACTTCTGTAGAAGTCATTTAGTCTGAAGCAAAACGTCTAATCTTGCAAACCTTACAAAATAAGTGACTTAAAATTGAAGTACGAATGGGAGTGCAGTTTGATATTTTTTTTTTAATATTGCCTGCATAGCAAGAATACAAAAGCAACTACGTGCAAAAAACACTTCTCTGCATTCTAAATATAGCAGCGCCCACTTGAATGAATATTTCATGCAAGAATAACCTATATAAAAGAAATAAACGCAGGCAGCAACAATATTGGTAGGATATTGTTTTTAGATGGAACAGCTTTTAAATGAGTAAATTAATATCTAATAAAAGCACTAAATCCTTGTATGAATAAAAGTCTGATAGACCTGTGTTTTGTTGGCTACTCGATAGAAAACTTTTAAAACAGGGGACAGCATGCATAAACTTAAGTTGAAATGAAAAGGGAAGTAAGAACTTGTGCATGTTTCTCTAGCTTAGACTTTTTATTGCAGCTGACTGGTTCACCTGTGATGGGATGCAATAAAAGGAAGATGTAAACACTGCCCTGTTGTGTACAGAGCCCAGGACGGATCAGGCAATGCCAGGGAGGAGCCGTGGGGTGAGCTGCCTCTCCTCTGGTAGGGGGAATGGAATGTTCTTTGGTAGTTTTGGTCTAAATCTCTTTGAGGAAATATCCAGGGTCATGTTAGGCAACTGCTTTCCTTCCCAGAGGTTCGCTTGCCTGGGGTCCTGCAAGGTTTCAGGCTGCTCCACTGACACACATTACGTTGGCATAGGATTCCTGAGGAACACAGTGTGGGATGCGCTAAGTGCAAAAATTACACCAACCTTTACATTTCCTCCACTACCTAGCTCAGATGCTCCAGTTATGTCTTGGGGGATGTTTGGAGCATTAAACTGAAAGTGCTGGCAGGAACTTGACACAACAAAATGAATTGAGCCTTAGGCTCAGGCCAAAGGGACAAGGAATGCTTGAGCCTGCCCTGAGCAGGATCACACTGTGTTTCCTGTGTGCAAGCTGGAGACTTGCTGAGTTCCTGCTTGGGAACCTGCTTTGTAACTCTTGCAGTTGATGGGGCTGGGGAGGGTCTGCGGGGAAGCACCTGCAAAGCAAGAATGACTGAAAGTTTTTAAGCTCACAGATTTTTGACTAAGTGTCTTGAATTTGATACTGTAGCCTAACAAGGGGGTATGAAGGAGAAGGGGGATCAGTGAAGAGTGTTGAATAGATAATAGAAAGGTGAGGACATATCCTGAGGCCCAGACTGTGGGGATGAGGAAGACATCTCATGAAAATTACATATAGAGATAGAGGGGGCTATGATCTATTGCAAAACACCAAGCTAGGAAGGTCAGATGGGTTAGGATTTTTGTGAAATTAATGAGAATTTTATGTTAATCTGAATTTTTAAATGCTTGCGGACATCTCCTGAGGGAAAAAACATAGTGGGAAATGGATGATTCAACAAGTTCTAGAAAGGTAGTGGGGCTAAGTTTTGATTTTTTTTGTTGTTTGTTTGTTCTGCAGAATGGAGAAATGCATGAAGAGAAAAGGCTTTTTTTATATTTTATATTTTAGACAATGAAGGTGAAGTAGCTGAGAGTACAAAGGCAATAGGCAAGTTGGGTGAAATTGAGCATGAAATGAGATTTCACAATCTTTGTGAAGAGATGAGGAGGAACAACAATGTAACAAAAATGGACTTGAGAGAATGATAGCTAAGATTTCTCCAGAGACAAATTTAATAGTTCAAAGCAAAGGTGAATTAGCTGCCAGATCCTCAAAGATGTGACATGATGGTACAAGCACAGAAAAACCCAATATAGAGATTAACTTGGCTAAAGAGCTGGGCTCTGCACAGGGAGCAAGAAGGAAATACATCGAAGGGGAAGAATGAGTACCCCAAAATGGCACGAGTATGAAGGGATGAAAGGAAGGTCCAGCCACTAGGTCGCAATGCTAACTAGCTAGTTAGAGATATTGAAATGAGGAGGAATCATCCTCAACATACATTAAAAAGAGGACATTCTAGACAAGGATTGCTGCTTTGCTTACAGGAGAAAGCAACCTGCTAATGGAACACTCTGAAGAGTCTTTTTTTAATCCTTTCCTTTTTTGCTTTTTGATTAATTAAGAGCTCATTAAGAAAGTTTTTTGCTTTCATATTAATAATACTATTAAAATCAATAGAAAAGGGATACAATCTTAGCCAAAAATAGAAAAGACCAAGTTAGGGATTTAAAGACGATTCAGATGTTTTCAAATGGACTGGTTGTGATGGACTTCGTTCCAGGGTTTGTCTAAAGGAATCTCAGAGCCCTTAGTGTTTTCTCTGGGAGCTCATCTGAGACAGATGATGTACCAGAGGCTGGGGAAAGAGAAAGCATTACGTTTTGCATTTTGAAAAAGGGGAAAGAAAGAGGAGCCAGAGGATTACAGACCAACCAGTGCTAACTCGAGTCCACAGAAAAATTCTGGGGGAAAAAAAAAATTCAAACCAAACATTTGAAAGCAGTTGAAGGATAACAAGAAAGTAAAAAGCTGCCAGCACAGATTTGTCAAGAATGAATTGTCAAACCACTTGGATTTCCTTGTGCAGCAGGGTAACAGACTTCATGGAAAGAGAAGAAACAATTGACATAGTCTCTTGAGTATAGTGAGGTCTTTGAAGTTGGCTTGCATGACATTCTCTGAATCAAGGGAAACCTGGGCTAGATGAAAATGCTGTTAGGTAGAGATAAAACTAGCTGGAAGAAACTGCTTTGGAGAATTAGTTTTAGGAGGATGAAGTAGTATCAAAACAGAAGTATGTGTTGAGGAGTGCTCTAAAGAGCTGTGCCCAGTTCTTATTAGACTGTGACCTGAGTGATGCAATACACATTATACATGTTAAATTTACAGAAAACTGAGAGTAGAAAGGTTTATGAATAGAGAATGGCCTTGAGAATGGGGAAAAGGTCTATAAGAATAGGTTGAAACTTTGTAAACTGAGTACAGAAGAATGGTAGTTCAGCAGAAACAATAAACTGCAGGAATACGAGGAGGGGAACACCTGTTTTGACAACAGTTCTTTGGAAAAATTACAAACCGAGCATGAAGCAATGTCATGCTGTTGTGAAAATGGCAAACATCATCTAGGAATTCATAAGTGGCAATATAATCTGAAAGGTGTGGTAAGGAACTGCTACGCTTAGCACAGGCGATGTCTTCCCAAAACAATGTCTGCTTTGGGGGTACCTTTGTCCTTCTAGAAAGGTGTTGATCACTGGGAGACAATCCAGACAAGGGTGATGGGCATGGTCACCATGTCCTGTCAAGATGTTATGGCTGTTATAGAAACATATGTGGATGGATGCTGATTACTCTAGGTCAGGGAAAACCATTGTGGGGTCCTACGAGTAGTCTTCAAACACGCAAAAGTATGGTGCAGAGAGGAAGAGACAGGATTCATTTTGCATAGGAAGAAATGGGATGGAATCATTGTTAGGAGGAATTGATATTAGGGAAAAAAAAAAGTCAGTTTTCTGATAATTTATGCAGGGAAGTTCTGGAACAGACCGTCCCCTTTGTGGCTGGAGGCTGTTAAGAAGAGGAATGACAAAATGTAGAGCTGATTCTGTCTTGGAGCAAGAAGTCCTGAAGACAGTCTCCCCAATCCCACTTTCCTCAGTTCCACAGTTTCTCTGCTAATGATCACCATCCATCTTCTGTAAGTACTTGGAAGGGATTAAATCATTTTGGAATCGCTGTTGTTCTAGGACTTTACACTTGAGAATGTCTGCTACAACAGGCATGGCTGTCCATATCACAGTGAGATAGAAAGTACTTTGGGCAGGCAGTTTGATCCAGCTCAGGCCTGTAACAGACAGCACAAAGCAATTGGTTTTTCCTGCTGTTCTGAAACTCCTCGCTGTATATTTGCAGATAATTAGTCTGTCTCTCTCTGTATTTCATGTACCGTGTTGATGGAACTTCTGAGCAGTACAACTAAATGATTAGAAAATTGTTTAGTTCAGTGCTGGTGTATCAAGTTTTAAATCAGGCTAAATCATATTCTTTTTTTGTTATCCTAGTCAAACTGCTGTACTCCTTTTAAATTCCTTCACTCTGATTTTGATTCTCAATACCCCAGATTAAAGCTCTTTATCCATACCTTCATGCTTTCTCTTTTGCAGTTCCAGTGCAGATTTGCATAGCAAAGGAGATATTTGTGTTTCTCCTGACCTCATCTATATTCTGGTGCACAGCGTGCACTTATATGATAGTTTATTCCGGGATGATGAACAGATGCAAAAGTGTCTTCAATTGTCTCTGGAAATTAGCAATGGTCAATACATCCTGCAAACACAATGCTGGATGCTGTGGTGCATGCAAAACATGCATGGCAGGCAGAGCACATAGCCTTTTCCTGCCTCTAGCACACTTCATTTAATTTTAATAGTAGAAGGAGATGTGGTATCTTTTGAACATAGATATCCTTGTGGGCTAATGTAAGGCTTGGACAATAAGAGTTTTGCATAGGAGAATTTGGCTTAACCTGTCAGTCTTCCAGAGATTAACAACTTCATCAGCTACTGTTGATATTGACAGTCAGTTGCTAGGCTACATGTTTACTGCTAAATGAATAGGCGACTTGGGGCCAGTGTGAATATTCAACAGATTGGCAAATAAGTAAAACGTGCTGTGACTTGATTTGTTAATTATAGTCAAAATAAATGGCTGTATTGATGACTATGATTTTACACAGCATTAGTCCTCTGAAAACAGCAATTAAGTCTGCCATGTAAACATATATCTTGCCTGTGACAAAAAAAAAAAAAAAAAAAAAGCTTTAAACAACTGAATACACCACTCCAAGCAGTTTCACTGGGAGTCCTGAAGTGCTTACATTAGTTAAATTATGTCCTTGGGTGTTTTTACACCTCTGACTGAAGCACAACATTCAGGCAGGGTCTGGATTTTGAAAAGCTTTCTTGTTTGCTGCATGCAGTGCTACTTATGGTCAGAGTTTATCAAAAGGAGCATGATCACACTTGAGAGAGAAAACTCAAGTAGCTGAGTTTCAGAAGGATGTTTTTTTTTTCCTGTTGGGAGAAAGCTGAGCATTAATTTTATTCTCTATATGCTCTTTTCTTGTGAAAGAGTTCTCACATGTATACCCTGCTACTGTGTTCCAGTTTATCAGCTGGGTTAACTAGAATTCACTTCCCTTGATCCGTACTATTCTCTCGTTACGTTTGAAACTCTCACTGTATCGATTCACTCATTTTGTGTTTCAAAACTTGCACACGCTGGCAGGTGCACTTGAGTATTCAGCATCACTCATTGTTCAGTGTTGCATGTGTGTAGGCAGTGCCACTGTTCTGGGCTATATTGTGCCTTTTGATTGAAACTTGGAAAACACATATTCTGTTCTCATTGCTGTTGACAAGTTTCGCTGTGGCACTGGTCAAGCCTCTCTCCCAAGCTTTGGCTCAGTTTTGCTATCTATAATAAAAAGCTGTTGGGGTTTTTTTCCTTCATAAATAACTGCCAACCTAAAGAGCACTGAAGTTGCCAAATATGCCCCAAGTTTTGCAACACAGAAAGAGAGGTTGTTTTAAGCTTGAGAAAAGCAAATGTATTCTTGCATGGAAAAAAAAAATACCACTTTCCCTGGGTAGGTCTGTGTTACCAATACCTGTTGAGATTAGGTTTGAGTTTGGGCCAGTAATAATCTTTCTCCCAAAAAGTGGTAGGAGGGAGCTCCCCCGTTTCAGGCCTCATTTTTGTTCCAATGAACATCTGCCCTCCTTTGTAAGCTCTTAAGCTGTTGTCTTCTGCTGTCTCACCATGTGATGTTCAAGGCTAAATTTGCAAAAGTAAAACCACACTGACCCAGTCTGATCACAGCTGGTCCAAGGCAGAGCAGTACCAAATACTAAAGCAGAGAGGGAGTTTTGGCTTTTCTTTCAATGTGTTGCTGAAGGAGAAACCACCCAATGTAGATGCTTGGCTGGCAGATGTTTGGAGAAAATCAGAGTGAAAGGGTGTGAGGAAACTAGAAATGGAGTAGGACTGGAGATCGAGCTGGGTAGCTTAGAAGGCAGCAAATAAGAAGTGATTGGTATAGGGAGAGCTCCAAAATGAAGAAATAGCTGGGAGAAAAGTGGTTGCACTGATACTGATTTGATGAGGGGAAAAAAAAAAGATTAAAGAAAAAACAGAGTGATAATCAGCTGCAAATACTGTTAGCAGCTTTATCTTTGCTTAAGGATATGAGATCAGTGCTCTCTGTCAGCACATTGTCATACATCTGCATGCTATTCATCACCTTTGTCACCAGTGCAGGTTATGTAGAAGGCTTGCAAACTACCCTGATTCCCAGGATCTAAGCTGACTGTTACAATGAAGGAGCAAGGTGCTGGGAATGTTGACAGCTCTGTGAATTCTTGAGTGCTCCACAATGATTTAAAAAAAAAAAAAAAAGTTAATAGTTACCAGGGAAATCATTGAGGACAGCACAAAGAATATCAAGGTTCACCTTGAATGCACTCGTGTTTTGGACCTTTCATTTTTGAATGCTTTTGTGGATAGGGAAAAAAACTTCAAAGAAAGACAAGGATGTTCCAAAGCGTTGAATGGCTTTACAAAGTGGGTGGTAGACCAGCGGAGCTCACTGCCAAAAGACATTGTGAATGTGACACGTTTACATGTTTAAGTTCATGAAAGACAAAATCAGGGAGAATTACTAACTGCATGTAAACTATACACGGGTCAGGAAGTCTCAGAGCTGAATAGTTGGAAGCTGAGAGGCTATGAGTCGGAAATAGGATTGCTCTGTCCTTCCTCATCTCCAGCATCTGATTATGGCCACCACAGCAGACAAAAGCACTCCTGATTCATGGATTTTGTCCTGGACATTTTTTCCTGATTGGTTTGTCATTGCCTGCACTGTAGCTCATCTGACTCAGAGGGGTATTTTGAGGGACTTCTCTTCCAAGGGCTACATTTACCAAATTAGTTTTGTCATGTGTTGCACCATAAGTACTGGGATCCTCTTCTTGGGAAGATGACAAATCTTTCACTGGATGAAGGAGGAATATTTATGCTTCTGGGAATCATGGGACTTGGGAAGATGACTGTGTTTCCCCAGAGATTATTAACTGTAATGATCCACTGGACCAGGCACAGTTTCATAACCAGTGTGGCTATGAAAACATACATTGCTGGTTCAGTCATCTTAGAATTCCCACAATGTGAACCATTTTTGCAAAAGCTTGTTCTATGCTGACCATGAACTTCCTTGCTGATCCAGAGTGGGGAAACTGTTTTATTGGGGTATCTTCTTGTTGTGGGGGGAATAAATCCCTTCAGAAAATTTTGACTTTTGTTCAGTAATCCACTTTCCAAGTTTTGTGTGCAGTTGCACTTGCCCCCAAGCATTAATGAGTGGACAGGATGAAGAAGCTTCAGGATGCAGGTAGCTAAAACAGGAACAATTGCAAAAGTCCTTTTCAAGTCTGAGAGGTGTTAACTTTACACTGACTGACTACTGGGATGGTTTCCCTAATCAATTTCGTGGTTTTGCAATGCTGAAAAATATGCTGATAGTCCTGAAAACAAGAAACAGAATCCTTCCAGAGCTGGTGCATATCCCTGTGCGGGGGCAGCTGGCAAGCTCTGGGCAGCTTCTTATTGTCCAAGGAAATCTTGCTCCCTTCTCTGCTTGATTTGCCCAAGGTGAATTACCTCTTTTTCAAACAAACTCCTAGCTTTTCTATTTAGACAGTTTAAGACTAGCAGCTTTAAGCTAATTACAGGCTATTTATAAATGTATCAGTTCTTGTTCCAACATTTTACCATGCACCAGGATATCATCTAGGTATAACAAACAGGCTGAGAGAGGCATGCCACGTAATACCCTCTTCATTAGACTTTTGAATGTAGCTGATGTATTGCACTAGCCAAAACCCATCATTTTAAATTGCCACAGTCCTTGTCCTGCTGTGAATGTGTTTTTTTCCCCCTGTCCCTCTGGATCCACTTCCACTTGCCAATAGCTACTTTTAAGATTCAGGGTAGTAAACCAGACCAAGCTTTCACCAGCATCTAGGGTACTATTTACGGTAATAAAGGAGCACACGCTAAATGACTTTGTGTTGTTTTCTGTAATGTGATGCTGTCACCTTTTTTCCTTAACGGGACTCGGCCTGAGATTTGGCTGAAGGGTCTGTTCTAGCTTCCTGACATGCTTCTTCCATGGTTTATAAGGCTTCTTTACTGCTTCCCTGCTGTTTAGGTATCCAGGATCACTCTTGTGTTGAAGCAGTCAAGTACAACTTAGGTGTTTGTCAGAGAGAGAATAATTTCTAACCAAACAGTCTCAAGAATGTTTTCTTGCTTCTCTTTAAATGCTTTGTAGGGTGCCAAATTAAAAGCTAATACATTTTCTGAATGTTCACATGCTCACACCAAATCTTCCTATAGTTCATATTAATTTACCAGAATTATTTTTTGCCACCACAGTCCCCATTTTCCCATCTCCTTCTGACTATTGTCAGAAGCATTCAGCAAATGTAGAGATTTGGTCTTGTTTCAGATCCAGAAGAACTTCAGCAGCTAAAGATCCCCAGGGATCCGGGGTTTCAAAGCAAGTTTTGAGGCCTCTTCATCTTTCATTTGCTGGAAAGATGCCACTGCCTGTAATTTCTAGTGGTATTTCTGCCCCTAAAGGTGGGACTTGGGCACTGCAAAAGAGATCTGTAGGTTGAATCACCCATTCCCTTACCTTTCTTCTATTCCTGGTGTCACAATCAAAGTCTGACTCAGAGTTAGGGATTCTTCTGCATTTCACATAGTTCTTATCCACTAAATAGCCTTCTCTGTTTATTTCTTGTTTTAAAAAAAGTAACTTTTAAGCTCCCTACAGAAACTACAAACTGGTGTGTGACTGGTGTCTGAACTCCTGGCTTGGTTCAGTTTCATGCTTCCCCTCCAGCCTGTTCTGCATGTTGGGGTTACGGGTCTGGTTTGGAACACGCCATGCTCTATTCTCACTAGGCCTGTGTTTATAACTATTCTCCTTTAAAGGCATTTTTTTCCTCCAGGATCAATAATTACCTCATCTGCATTCCTTCATTTTTTCCATTGTTGCCAATTTCTTTTGCTTTATAAACTCAGATTGGTCATCCCTCCTTCCACAAAGCATATTGATGGTATGAGCCATATTAAAATTGCTGAACTGAATTTGAGATAGAGAAGCAGCACTGCAGAGATCTTGGCAAATTCCTGGCATCTTCTTCTGTTTGCAGCAGCTGTTTCCTTTTGTGGTATGCAGCTGTGAAAAAAGTTCAGGATCTGTAGTAAATTTTACAGTCAGTACAATATCTTTTTGTCTTTTGCTGATCTTTATTTCCGGCTCTTACCTGAGTGTCTGCAAACTGGTGTATAGCCAATTTGCCCTTGAGGTCCTTGCTGATATTTGAGTATATCAGGGAAAAGGTTTATTCCCACCCAATTCCAAGGAAGTTTTGGGGATTTTTTCCTTTCCCTTCCTTTCAGCATGTCACAGTTGTTGATACTGGTACATTTCCATTCTCTAGGACCTTTTCAATTCCCTAAGCCCTTTCTGCATTTTATCAGACAGCAACTTCCAGGTTGGTCAAAGCTTTTGTAGCCCTTTCCAATCTATTTCAAACCACAACTCTTGCAGCTGCTCCTCTTAGTTTCTTTGGGCATTTTGCCATTGGCTTTCTAATAAGGGTTCATCTTTACCAGTAAGTTTTCAGGTGCTGTTTTAACTCCTCCAGTTCTTTACATGTTTGAACTGTGTACTGCCTTTTGTTCTGCCCTGATACAGGAGAGATATCAGCTCACGGGCTTTGTTCTTGGAAACCAGAACATGGGGGTTTTCTCTCTTTAACCCTGCTGTAGGAAGCCCAGAGTTTGAATGTTAAGAAGTACAATTGATGATTGAGTCACTTATCTTTGATCCAATCCTGTTTATTTACAAAGTCCTGATTTCTGTTTCTGCAGGTAGAATCAAACAAGAGATAATTCCCTTGCTTGAAATTCCCAATCTCTTTCAGTCAGCACTTGTCTCAATAGCTTTCTTAAGGTTTATCTTGAAGTCATGCTGTTGATGCTTTTGTGGCTCTTTTTGATGCTTCCTTTTGGCTTTTGATTGGAGATTCTCCCACAACCATCCAAAACAAGTATTCTGCTACCAAAGTCCTAAACATCTAGACTCCAGGGCTTATTTTCATTCCAAACTTCCCATATGTTTATGCTTTGGTTGTTCTCCCATTGTTTTGATTATTTTGCTCCATAAATGAGCTTAATGTTTATTTGTGTTTAGTACAAATGAAAAACAGTTCTTCCAGTCAATGATTTCAGCGAATTTTGGTCAATCCTGCTGTGATGCTTTCTTCCTGCTCTTTGGATAACAGCCACTGAAGTACCTACACACATTGCAGAGAGAGGAGGGCAGCTGCATGGTGCTTAGTATGAATTCTTGTCTGACTTCCTCCAGTGGCCTCTTATCTGCTGGTTGTCCCTTCACTTGTGTCCACAAGGACTGATAGTGAGATTTGGTTGGAGAAAATTACATTTCTTAAATGAATAATTTAAAGATTTTTTTTTTCCTCTCTGAAAATGCTTTGTGGACTGCAGGAGTGAAAAGATCTTTAGCTTTTTGATGTTTTTAATAAAAGGCACTAGTTTAGGAAAAAATCAAGATTCCTTATTTCCTTTTCTTTGATACTGAGTAAGTATGGAAAAGAGGAACAAAGTTGACTTCATTTGATAAATAATTTGTGCAAAAAGAGTTTTGGAGAAAATGTTCACTTTGATGACCTTGCGTCAGACCATTGTTCCCATGTCTTAGGTCAAGTCTGAAGTCAAACTCCAAATTCACTCTCAGCAAATATGTGTGAATATTTTACTCCTAGCAAAGTTGCTAAAATCTGACCTCCCAAGAATGCTTATGGAAAAACTTGCACAAGACATGAGGCATAGCATAGCTCAGTGCTGGTGTTTCCCTACGGGATCTGGGCACTGTGTGACACACCAGTCCCTCACACAGACCATGGGAGACTTGGACTCGCTCTCTGTGATAAAGTTCAGAGATGCTGCATGGTGAGTGATCACTACAGGTTTGCATAGATGCCAGTTCCCTACTGACTAAAGGGAAGCTTTAATGTTGTCATCATAATACTTAACTGAGTTAATCTACTCATTCACTTGTGTTTTAATATCTGATCAAAATCACCCTGTGGACCCAGAGTCCCTGGGGTTAGAAGTGACTAATCCACCAAGTTATATTGCATTGTTATATTGTTATATTGCATATAATCACAATAAAGTGAGATAAGTATTTGGCATGGACTCTGGGAATGCAGGGATGACCAGGCATGTGGGATGAGACAAGGATGCTGTTTTGAGCTTTTTCACAATCATCAGGCATGCAGTAGAGGATGGAAATGACTGTGGCCAGGTACCAACACCCAGTGTCCTGAAAGTGCAAGTTTGATAGGTGAAAATGTTAGGTTATAAATTCTTGGCTTCCTGTGTCTTGTTCATCTTCCCCAGCTTTCATGCTTGCCAGAAGGGAACCTTACTTACCAAGGGCACTGGATGAAATCATCCTGTGTCCCTGTGTTTCTGGGTGGAGAGCAGAGGGGCTCAAACCAGGGTAGTCAGAGCTTCTGGACTCAATGGAGAACCAAAGCAAGCACTGCAGTGTTTGTGCCAACACAAAATGCCACATTGCACAGAATACAGCCTTTAATTCTACCAATTTCTTGTTCGACACAGGAAAACAGAGCGTGATTTAAAAAATTGTGTCTTAACTGACTGCTCCATATTGTCATGCCAGAAACAATTAGCTTAACTAGAAAGTTAATTTAATTGCAAATGTGGATGGGCAAACTGTGCCAGCCACTTCATTATCATTATTCTATGTTATTCCTAATGCTTAGTGCTATTTAATATGTTCTTATGGTATATGGTGGTGGAATTAAAAGTTTGTCTCTGTAGAGGTTAAGGTTGCTACTGAAAATAACTTCCAGTCTCAGTTTTACATGTCTTTATCTGTGGGGCTTTTGAAAGAACTTTTAATAGAATTTTCTAGCTTCTTTTTCATTTCTATGGATGAAAAAGAACAAAAGCAGAAGGACTGCCAGAGACATATGTAGCAGTGGGAATTGACCACAGATATAGTAGAATATTCTGTATTTTTCTAGGGAAAGAGATTTCCCTTGTTCAATTTTTTTCATAAATTTAGAGACATTACGATAAATTTCTGTAATTTTTACAAGCAAAAATAATTTGCCTTGAGATACTGGGTAAACACTCAAACTGGAGATTAAAATGGCATCACATAATTTCCCTACTTTCTGGTACAACTAGACATGGGAATGGCTTCTTGCAGTAGGCAGTTTTTAGGAATAAGCTCCTTTGGGGAGAAGAATCACAAGGGAAAAACTAAAGTTTGGTAGGGAAACATGCAAATTGTGACTTTTTTTTTTTACAGTTACAATGGATGATGCTGGTAATGACTCAGCCACCTTTTATCCATGGACATTGTTATTACTATTGTTTTACCTCATATGATTTTATTTTTCTGTGTTCCGTAAAATTTGTTACCTGCATTTTGTTGCTGGTTTTAGATTTGATTAGATTTGAAAATTGCTGTGCAGTAAACACACTGCACTGACAGAATTTGTTGCTGTCCTCTTTGAATAGCTAGCTGAATTAAAGATTCATCCTTGTCCTTCCTTGCACTAGCAATTTTTTTTACATGTATCTTCTTTTTAAGCAGTATTTTGTAAAGCAAAAAAAAAAAAAAATTAATACCTGGTACATCAGGCTTCATCATGACAGTTCTAATGCACAATATTGAAGAGTGTGTGGGTTTTATATTCCTTATTAAACAAAAAAATCAACCCCAAAGCCTTATAAAAATTTGGATCTGATTGTGATTTAAGCCACCCACCCTTTGGCAGGCTCCTTTGCCTGAAAAACTCAGCTTGAGACGGGGAGTGCTACCAAGGTTGAGTGACGGAAAAAATCATAATAAAATGGTATTTGCTTTAGCAACATTGCCTGTAATCTTTCTCCGTGTACATGAGCTACAAAATGCATCTCAGCCCTCCTGCCTCAGAGCATCAACTGATCTTTGCTCTCAAGCTAAGCCATCCTACCTGTGTTTTCTAGGTTTTTGGGGATAGTAGTTTGCTATGGGGCACTAAGCCTTTGCTTGCCGCGGTACACAGTATTAGCTGACAGAATATCTTGGACTAAGCAGGCCACTCATCCAATATGTCATTTTTCATGTTCCCATAGAAACTTAGATTAATCGCTCATTCCTGATGCATTTCTTGTACAATATTGCCATTTTGATGCTCTTTTGCTGCTAGTTTTGAAGGCAGCTTCAAATCCATTCAAGGAAATAGAGCCAACTTTGTGCTGCTTTTTAGCAGCAGGTACTTTGCCTGTAATGAGGAAAATCTCATTTTACAGAATTCTTGCAAGGTAAAGAAAACATAGCTTCATCTCCTTAATGAGAGCTTTCTTATTCAAGAGCGCTTGACTGTAAAGAGTGCTATCCACAATGGTTAGTGTGGAGAGGAAACCTTAAGTAGAACATGCTATTGTGGCCTTTGAGCAGTTCCCATCTCCTCTATTCAGAAAGCAGAGTTAACTGAGGATAGCAAGAACAAACTGTACATGCGCTTGAGAAAAAGAACTTGACTTGGCAAGTTGGCATAAGTGTAACACAATATATTACCACTTTCTGCTGGGCTTATTCTCTTACTGTCATTGACCAGATCTGTTCAATGGCTGCCATTTTCAGTAGCAAGTAGAAGAAATCCCAAATACAACCCCCCACCCCCCCTCTTTACTTTCCAAGAAAGACAGTTTATGTAATCGATACCAGCTCTGTCTAGGAAGCTGTTCCGAAATCTGGGGGGCAGGGGGGATGCAGGGGGAAGAGTGAGAGCTGAAGGATGAAGAAGGAACAAACATTAGACCTGACAAAGCTTGAAATATAAAACAAAAAAAGCATCTGCGAGGCATAATAAAACAAAGTGTATATACGTGTTGTTCTCACGGAGTATTTGGCTGAGCCCGGGCAACGGGAAAGCATGCATAGCTAACGCTCCTGACTGTGTGAAACCCTTTGTATACTCCAGAGTCTCTGCAAGAGACCTTGATTACAGAGTTTGGCATGATACCCAATACATTTTTTGGAATGGTTTCTTGTCCATCACTGACACTCGTAATGAGAAATTTATACACCATCCAAAGCGGATAAATTAATTTCAAACACTTTTGACTTGGGTCAACAATGGCTATTGGCAGTGCCTATTATTTGCCTTTTTATTAAAAAAAAAAAAAACAAAACAAAGAGGAGAAATTGCTCTTCTTCATGGTAGCATGGTAAAGACCCCAAGTATAGTGGAGATAGAGTCTTGGCAAGCACATATATAGGTCAGGATAGATTATTTCACTTTTCAATGTAAATGAAAGTAATTTTCTTCAGTATGAACAGTTTAATAAATTCCCAGGATGGTTTTCATTAAGAAATTTGCATTTTGGCTAGTGTAAAAATTTCTGAAAGCAGTCAGTTGGCAAAAATAATTTGATTTTACTTCTACTTTCCCAATGCAGTTAATAGTCAAGGAATGAAGTATAAATTAGCTTTTCCTTTGAGAACCCCTTTTAAAACTTGGATGCTTAAGTTAGCCTTTAAAGATGATAATTGCACATATTCTCATGCAGATACACACACCAGAAATGGGGAAAAGGCATTAAAACACACCTACACACAAAAAAACGTGGATTGGAAGCAAACAAGAAAATTGCTACATCTTCTTGGGAGATATTGAAATTATGGGGACATACAGATAAATTACTGGTAAGTTCCCATTATGTGCAGCCAAATTAGATAATTTACTAAATTATTTAAGTCAATGTAAAGTCCAGGTTTTTAACTGATCTTAGACTTTTTCAGTGTGGTTTGGTTTGCCTTTGCATTGAAGGCAAAGCCCTGTTTGTATACCAGAGTAATCCAAATGCAGAGATTTCTGCTAGTTTCTAAAATACAACTAGAGATCTTAATGTAAATAAATTATTTAGGTTTTCAGAGCCATATGATAAGGGAAAAACATAATGCTAGTAAGTATTAAAAGGTGAAAAATAAAAATAGGATATAGATTTTAAGGAAATGTAAGATATGACAAATAATCAGCCAGGATTATGGAGTGTGACCACATATGATACTGCATGTGCACTTTTATTTTGTTGTGTTTCAGTTAGCTTCTTTGTGCAGGAAGTGTTTATGGCTTTGATTTAGGTTTGTGCCTTAAATTTCAGCTGTGTTGCAATAGGAATGGCAAAAATGGTATATGTGATTTTTCTGAGGACTGCTTTGGAGGCTTTTTTTTTTCCCTAAAACGGCCGATTTCCCTTTTATCTCCCTTCGTACCTACCTGCTTCCTTTGTGCAAGTAGGATTGCTGGAGGAAGCTGGTAGTTGCTGAGTGCCTCGGCGCTTTGGAGTTGGAAGGATGCTTCATGCAGCTGATACGCTGGCTGCACTGTGCATAGTGACAACTGAAACACGAATCCTGGGATGCTGTGCTGGTAGGTCCTGATGGCATCGCATGGACACCCATTATTAGGGAAGAACCAGAGCAGGTTTTCAGATGAGCTCAGACTAGATGATCTAATGGTCCCATCTGGCCTTAAAATCTGTGAGTCTATGAAAGACAGTCCTGCAGTTATAAGCATTTTAGAACTGTCAATTCCAGATTTACTTCAGTGTAAGAGGCAATTGCTTCCATGCTGAAATGCTCGGTTATGTATTATGTGCGTGGTGGCATAAATGCTCTATAAAATAGAGATATGCAGCGTGATCAAGGCACAACAAAGCAGAGCAGTTTATTGTAATAAGAATGAGGAGAGATGATGCTTATATTTGTAGAAGGTGGGTGTTTGGAAGAGATTTGAGAAAGGAGTAGAGTGCATTTGGGAAAGATGGAAGAATGCCTTCCCCCAAATATGAAAGATAGTAAAGCTGCAAAGCCAAAGGAAGAGAGAAAGAAGCAGCAGGATAAAAAAGGGGGTGAATGAGATAACAAGAAATTAAAGAGGACCAAGAGTAGCAGATAGTGACGTTGCAGGATACAAAGGATGAATACAACTTGTTTATTCAGCTCCTTTATCATTATAGGACTGTGCCTGTATGACTGTCAGTGGCTCAGCTGCTAGGCTTTCTTCAACTTCCCCACTAAAATACAGTAAGGGAGAGAACTGGGATGGGAGGTGAGGGAAAGATTTTTTTTTGGTCCTTCTCCTTATTAATGCAGCTGGGTGTGCATACCTGGGTGCTTGCTGGAGGGCATATGTGAAGTACAGGTCTTGGGGCTGAGAGGGGCCCTGGAAAGTATCTGGCAGCTCATCAGAAAGGGTTGAGTGGCTGAGACTGAACAGAGGGGCTGCAGGGTCTTTTCCCAGAAACCCTCAGAGGAGGGTTTTGTAGTCATGTGCAGTTATATTAATCACTCTTACTCTGTTCTTTTTTTTAAAATTATTTTTACATTTGAGATGAATATTCAGCTTTCTTCTTGCTCCTGAGTGTCCCAGCCTTTTTTTTTTTTTTTTAAATACTGTGGATTCATGTGACACATGCTGGGAGGGTAGAGCCTCCTTCCTGGTGCAGATGTCTGCAGCTGAGCTGTTTCCTCAAAGAACTTCCCCAAACAGCTCAGCAGCCTCTGTGCTCCTGCAAATACAGCAAAGCCTGTGCTGGAAATACTTATGCTTGTAAAGCAGGGTGCACACGATTCTAGGGATAGAAAAATACACTTTGTTGAGATATGAATTTCTTTCTATAATCTCAACCATTTTGATGAATTTTTGCACTTAGATTCAGTGATTAGAATGGCTTTTTCTGGGAGAATGGGGTTATTTCTTCTCTAGCTGTCAACAGCTTTCACCTGAGATGCTGGAGATGGTTTAAGACAGTATTCCTCTAAACTCACAAAATCTTAAGCCTTATTCCTTGAGCTAATCAAAGGAGTGTGATAATCACTTGACTGTTATCTATGATGCAGCATCTTCAGGTCTTTTCCTACAAAAACAGTGAAATGACCAGATTTTCCATAGTCAAATATTTGTGCTTTTTATTTTTTGTTTATTTTGCAAACCAGTTGTTTTCTCACCAGTGCCTAATTCCCATATCTCTGCTTGGCTCAAGCAGTAAGGAAAGGTGCTATAAGGTGTGGCATGGCAAGGATGGGATTACGACTTTATTACAGTTTTCCCCACAATCACAGAAGGAAGAAGTTGATTATCTTGTAATTGGTATCTCTCTGGGGTGATGCATTTCTTAAATCCTTATATGTGATGGCACTATCTAGTTACACTGAACAGATTACCTGCTGATTGCTGTTTCTGGGATTTACTGATAATGCTGAATGCCAGAATCTTTCTTAACTGTGAGTGGAAGAATTAATTTCCACTGTCTTCGTTTACTTTCTAGTGACAGTTAATGCTGTATCTAGATTTCATTGTTTCAAAGAGTAGATACCAAGAAATCTCTTTAGAACAGAGCAGACAGGATTTCCTGGCACTTTTTACCTGTTGCTTTGATGGGACAGAGAATTATTTTCTTTCTAGCTGAATATCTTTGACTTGCTGCTCACTCTTAATAAAGCAGGCAGGTTTTACCCTCAGAGGCACTTTCCCTTGTGTGTGTGAAGATGGGTGTTGCCTCTAAGGTCACAAATTCTAAGATGACCTTAGAATTCTAAGGTGACCCACAAATTCTAAGGTGTTGCCTCTAAGGTCACCCTCTAAGGGTGTACAAATTTCTTTGGTGTTTCAGAAGATGTTCATCCAGGGATTTTATCTTGGGCTTTTTTTGCAACCCAGCTGACAGAACACTTTTGGTTTCATCTGGGACAATAAACTCTCTCGGTGTTATTTCTCACACTTTTAATTTTATTTAAAATATAAGATAACCAAATGCGATGGGGAGTAAGTAGGGCCAGGCACATTCAGACCTGGTGTGAGCAGTAGAGCACAACTGTTTACTGGAGAGCAGCGGCAGAACTGAAACGGGCCCCAAAGAAAACGCTCTTACGAGTTGGCTCCCTGGCACACCTCCTCCCCTGGCCAAAACACCGCAACACGTGCGGCCGCTGGGTTGTGAACTGGGGTGCTCCTGACGGACCGCACAGGGCTGCGGTAGTAAACAGCGAGTGGTGGGGATGAATGGGGCTGGGGGATGGGGTGGGAGGGGAAGGGAAGGGAAGGGGGAGTGATATATTCCTGCCACCGGGAAGCAAAGCGGAACCATGCGCCGGGTATCATTGCATAACAGATGATGTATTGTACAGCCTGTACCCTCTCCTAAAGAGCAGAGGTGGGCACGCCAAGGAAGGCTTGAGCCTGGCTCCTGGTGAGTGCCTGGCTCTGGCCTGCCTCCATGGCTGTGAATAAAGACAAGTTAAGGAAGAAGCAAAGGGAACATGCTGGCATCGCCGTACTCCCCGTTACTCACAGTAACGAGATTGTTGTGAGGGTGAAACAAAGCCTCGCTGCGGGTAAGGGACAGGCTTTTCTTGCCACAGAGTGGAAAGCCCAGCAGACCTGCTCTCCCCAGTGTCTCCCTGTGCGTCTCAGAGCCTCCTCTTCCTCTACCTCCAGGCAGAAGGGTGGGAGGTCTCCTAACAACATTCCTTCAAGGACATGGGAACTTGCTGCCTTTTACCCCTTAGGAACTCCAAACACCATACTGTTTTCTAGCATCTTGTCCAGGCTCTAGCAGCTACTGCCACCTCAGCCCAGGGCAGCAGGACCAGTGTGCTGCTCCTTCCTGCACAGCTCAGACCACAGCTGTCTCCAGATCAGGGTTTGCAAAAATGCAGCTCATCGTCAGCCTTTAAACACTTAGCAATGAACAGAAAATGGGTCTGTGAAAAAATCCCAACAAGATACAATACGGAGGGGATGTCTTTTCCCTCTTTGTGGCAGATCAAACACATTTATCTAAGGTTTTAATTTCTTTTCCTTTCACATCATAGTGAGGATCTTTAGCAGAGAACGGAACAGCCGGGTGATATATTTTTGGGTTATAACTTGAGAACAAAAGCTCATTAGGACTCAAAGATTTTATATGGATAACACCACCCACGGTTACTTTAGATAGGGTAGAAATGTTTTTATGCTTTAGGGCACAAACTAGCTATTAAATTACTAGGGAACTACAAATATCTACTAGACATATCGATGGGAGTGCAAGCAGAACGCAGAGTACTACATAAAATAATTACATACAGCACAGCTAATATTAGATCACATGAAAGTACATGACTGTTCTATAAAAATCGTTTGCCTCTCTGTATTGGACATTGATTGAGGGTGGCATTGGTTTTGTACAGGGAGATGCTGACCTAGCTTTCAAAGCTTCAAAACCTTGCAGCCTCTGCCAGCATTTTTCGGCAGGGCTGTGCCACTGGAACTGCCAGAGGAGCCAAGTTTCCTCAACTAGAGGAAGTCCTCTCTTTTCTGTGGCTAGCTGGGATGTAGGAAACCCAAATGAGAGGGGATGGATTATCCATCATGCTGAGGATCCACCAAGCAAGCGTGTCCTTGACGTGTGAGCCTGAATTGGGGTCGGTGACAAGGACAACTCTGACATCATATGAGTCATGTGAGGAGGGAGGGGTGTCGCTGCCTCCTGACGGGGGGACGCATCTGTTCCACGCTAGCTCGTGAGATGTGAAGAGGTTGCAGTGCTAAGATGCACATAGGGAGAGTGGGAGTGTGCCGCTTAGCAGGGCTTTTTTGAGTTTGGGAATCTCATCGGAGCTGCCTCTCTTCTGCTCTGTGATTCCCACCCCTCAGACGCAGGTGGTTGTCGGACCAGTGCTGGCGAGGTGGCAGAGGGGCCAGAGGCCAGGCCGGTGTGGGAGAGCACCGCAGCAAAGTCAGTGGCAGATTTCCTGCCTCTCTGGGACTTCAGCAGTCTGTGTGTTGTCCCTCAGGGGTGCCTGAAGGATAATGGAAGAAAAGCTTAAAGAAGGTCTTGTAGGGTGCACTTTTGTTCATTAAAGGGTATATAGATGTTAGAGTAGCCTGATGTTCCCACTAGAAAAGGCACACTTCCACTTGATACTAACTTTGCTGAGCTGAGAAGTCAGGGCACATGTACAAATGATACTTTCTAAGCTGCCATGTTTTTCTCTTTGCACATCGGTGCTGTGCACTCCGTAAGGCAACACTGCTCTAAAGGGAAAAATCTGTATGTGAACTTATATTTACAATTACCTATCAAGTGACCCCACTGACAAGTGGGGTCAGTTCTAGCTGCAGAACTGTAAATATTTAATTTTCTGACTTATTTCTTCAGCTTTCTTATACAGTGGCAGAGGGCTAGGTCCTGGGAAAAGGTGAAGCAAATGTCTTCCCTCAAGTACTTTAGATGTGTGCGGTGAATACACATACGAGCTTCACTGCTATTTAGTTAGGTTTGTATTGGTTTCGTTTTTATATTTTTTGTGGTTATTACCTTAAGGCTAATAATTTTGAAGAAGATGAGATGATGGGCAGCATGGGGAGGTCATGAGGGTATGTGTTTGCAAATCCAACAGCAGGAAGGTGCTGAGGTCAGTCATTGTATGCCAACTGAAGTGCAGTGATTGCAAGAGGGCAGTTCTGGTGTGAAAAGGTTAAAAAATCAAAGGGAAGTGATGAGACATTACATGCTTGGTAATCTGAAGAAAAGGGAACTGTGGGGAAATGTGAAGAGAAAGCTGACACAGTCTAGCAAGGGATGAAAAAAAGACCATTAGAAAGTTCTTGGTTAATGTTGATAAATCAGAACAGAAACAGAGATGTTGCCATGGGCTGAAGTGGATATTAAGCAACCTGCATACAGAGGGCGGTGATTTGTATTTCTGCCTGAGATTAAGAAATGACAAGGTGTAGAGGAAGTAAAGAGGATAATACAGATGCTGCTGGGAACTACTGTGATAATTCCCCTGTTGTGGATAACTGCAAAGCCTGAAGCCAGAGCCCTCAGCACTTGCATGCAAAATGAATGCTGCTAGACTTCAGGTGCTTGACCATTGGCCACTGTAGCCATGTGGGTGCAGAATGGAACAGACTGGTCCATGGAAGTAAAAAATCCTGCTCCCCCAAACATGTGCAGTGATCTGGGGATGTGTGCAGACTTATGGAGCAGCCATGCCTGTGTCCTGTCCGTAGGGTTTCTGTCCTGGTTAGGGCCTGAGAAGTGAACTTCAAGGAGCAAAATATTTGAGGGGGAACTTGTTCCAATCCAGCTGCATTTCCTGTAGTATCTGCTTCTACTCTGCAAGACTCTGCCATAGAAAACTCATATCTAAGAATCATTTTATACTTTATTCTTTTAGTGTGAAATTTTTCTGCCAAATTTTCCTTGGGAGCATAAGCTGGAAAAGTTTTGGGTACAGCTGGATAGTAGAAAAGCCACAATTTATATCTTATCAAAATCAAGAAGGAATTTTGTGGACCAAGTGAAAAGACACATGTGCAAGGTTGGGGCTTTGGTCCAGCTGAATTTCAGGGGTTGTGTATTAGTGCAAGTATGCCAGCTTCTCCCCAAAAAGACTCAGTTTTGTATACTGGAATTCTCACTGAGCTCTACTGTAAAGCCAGCATCGTAAGTAATGCACTAACACCCAGTAGCCCAACTCATGTTGGGACCCTGTTGCTTTGGGCACTTGTCATGCAGGGTGAGAAACAAAAGCTCCTCCTGATACATTGCAGACAGCATGGAATGAGCAAGTGTGCTGCTGATGTATCCTAGTTCAAAAAGCAAGCCAGTGGGAATTCCAGGGACTTACAGCACAACTGATTACTGGGGATTTTCTATTTGTATCTCTTGGGAGTTCAAGCCCATCTTTGGACCTTAAACATGCGTATTTCCCAGAGCCTGCTGCTGGTGCCCTTTTGTACACCTCTACGTACGGTAAGAGAGAGGCAAGTCTCAACAAGCTCAGCCTCCTCCACTTGGCAAGGGCCACCCATGGTCTATCCCAACAGCTTCCTCCTTCCCAGCAGCCCTTCACAGGCGCCTCTGACTGATGCTGGCTAAGTTGCACAAAATCCTTTCTTAGGCCTTAAGACTGATACAATTTACTCCTATTCTCTTCAGTGGTTTGTTTTGGTTTTTTTTTTTCTTTTCTTTTTCCTCAGAGGAAAGCCCCTAATCAATATTGCCGTGGCATTTATAGAATTCCTCCTTCTCTCTCCCATTTTCTCTGGTTTTCCTTGCTACATGTCTTCGGGTCTGGACTGAATACTTATACAGGAAAATGCTGGAAGCACCACCTGTAAAGCGATGACAGGCCACATTAAAATGTGAGGGGGCAGTGAAGGTGTTTGGACTTGCTTCTTCTCTTACACAAAGATCTTTCAAACAAATAGCCTTGAGAATTTCATTCCTGTATGAAGCCCTAAAATAACCCCCATAAAAATATAGCTTCTGCTTTAGTGGCTCTCCCAACACTGATTTTCTTATTAATCTCCCTAGCAATACTTATAAAAATGCTTGACTGTGGTTACGCAGATTGTCTGATGTGATCACTAGCAATTATGCTAATCACAGTCTTCTCACAGTTCTTTCCCATCTGTTTTATCCACCTATGGATACTTAGAGTGATATAAATGATAAGAGAGGCTCCGATCACATCATGCTCTCATTTGCCAGTCAATATATGACCAAAGATTTTGCACATACAGACTAGGCAAAGGACAAGGAGTGAGCGAAATGAAGTTACAGAGTATTACCATTTCCTATGGAAGAGGAATAAATAACTTTCCAGGGATGCCTGTGGATCTATTGCAGGCCTTTGGAAAACCTTTTCATACAGGTATGAAGCCACACAGGCTGAGCATCACTTAAGGGGGTTGTGCGGGGGAAGACAGCTTCTCTGCTGTCATTTATTGAAACTGGAGAAAGAGGAATGCAAGGGCAAGGAGCAGATTTTGTCTGCCTGACCCTCTGATGTCATTAGCTGTAGGTGGAAGATAATAAAACATTGTTTTCTTTGCTGTGTGCCTGAAGAACTGCAGTTTGCCAAGTGCAGCTGGGTTAGTGAAGACACACACTATTCAAAATGCCAGCCTCGAAGAGAGAGGCGGTGCAGCTGGCACCTATCCCTGGAAGCAAAGGGAAAGGGATCTTTCCTCCTACAGGGAGATCTCAGTGAGATCCTCCACACTACAGCATTGGTTCTGCGGCCCAGTGACAGTGCTGCCTCTCAGCATCTGGGGAGGGAGCAGGATGACCAACAGGGCATGTAGCTGTGATGTGTCTAAAATTGTTAATGTCAGGGCAGTAAAGCCTTTTTTGGGGAGGAGGCTGAAGACTCTGCAGTAGCATTTTGGCCTGAAGGTCCAGACTGGTGAGAGCTGCATCCCTGACTGCTGGTCTGGGTAGAGGTTTGGGGATGCAGAGAGTGCAGAGAAGGAGCACAACAGGACTAGATAAGAAGACAACATATTTTTGGGTGGTAAAGTATCTCTTAAAAGCTCTCGGCAGCTGAAAAGGGCTCTGTGCTTTCACACCTCAATGCCTCGCTAACCTCTGATGCTAAACAACGAACGATGAAAGAGATCTCAAAGAAGCACTTGTTTGTAGGATATTGCACTGCTTCAGGAAACTGAAGGTTTATGACATGAATTGCTGTGGTGAAGGGCAGTAACTTGTTTGGAAAATAATGGCCTGCTCCTTTTCCCCTTCATAAATTTTTCCTATCTTTATGTGGAGACTTAGTGCTTGGGAGAAATGAAGTGTGGCCAGTAAAGCCTGGACAAGGAAACTGCTGCAGTTTCCATGTGGAGAGGGGATCTGCTGCTAAGTGGAATCCTTAGTATGTAAAAAGTGTCTCAAAACCATGAAAAATGCTTCAGTATCTATTTTTCATTACACTTGACTGCACACAAATGATGAACTTCTTGAAACAGGAAATGTGTTTTCATTATGTGTATGGACACACCTATCAGACTGGGGCCCCAGTTCTGACCTGAGGGTGTAGATGCTACCTTGATAAATGACAATTACTTTTCTGAAAAACTTGGATTAATCTTGGACACAAAAAAACACATCAGCATTCACTTGCAGATCATTTATGGCCATTGGAGAGAAGATCATGCTTTGCTGGAATATTACCTGTCAGAAAAGAACCCCTAGACCAAGAATCTTTCAGGGCTTTATGTGACATTCAGTAAAATCATATCCGTTAGGAGATGCTTTCCTGCAGCAGATCCAGGTCCGTGCCCCATTTCCGGCTAATACAACACACAATGGGACTACAGATTTCGAAGGAAATAAATTCTTTCCAAGTAGTTGTCGAAACTGTTGAGTCTAGGGAAATATATAGAGATGGATGGGGTATGTCATTCTTAGAGGGATGAGTTATATAAAGGTAGTCTGGGGTATGCTATTCTTAAAGGAATGAGATATTTATTAACAGACTTAGATATTCCCGTAATGATTCCAGTGAGAACAGTGAAAATTGCGACTGAGTAAACATAAATTTAGAGTTGAAAGTTAACTTAAGCTTGCAATTCTCAAAAGCACCTAATCTTGACCTGAGCTCTTCAAAGTCAATGGAAGTTTTATGCCTTGTTTCAGGAGAAAGAAAATTACTCTGATAGAGAAAGCTTCTGAAATCACACTCTAAATTGATAAGTACATACTTTCACTGTATTTCTGATATACCCCTGATAGATGCATATTATTCTAAAGTGGATGGTTTTTTCAAATGAGTCTGGTACTTCCCTTAAGAGTAATGGAATTAAAAAGAAAAGAAATCTTAAACCTTTTTATGTTAAGGAATATGTCTTCTGCATCTTACAAAGAGCTTATTGCACCAAGGCTTTAATATATAATAATTTAAAATTAACAGCCTTTTCAATTAGTTAAATGCCTATCTATATAGTTAAATCATTGCATATCATATATAGTCTTAAAATAGTGTCTGGGTTTTTACAACAAGCCTTATGATATTCAGCTGATAGTTAAATCCATAACATATGCCCCACCTGGAAAATATGGCCCTGAAATAGCTGTTTGAAATTAAATTTCCATGTCAAGTCTGTCTATTTTGGGCCTCATCTCCAGCTGGACGACTAAGATTAATTTTTTTGAGAGTTAACTCTCTTACCCAGCTGAGCATTGCATCCCAAACTTGTTTTTGTCCTTCTGGTTAGCTGTGATTTTTAGAAAGGATTGATTGTGCCTGGTCAGTGAGCACTGGGAAATATGTAAGATACAGAGCAAAACCAAAGTGGCTTTAAGGGAAAACTTGTGAGTGAAATCTTAGTCCTCAGAAAGTCAGTTGGAGTTTTGCCATCAATTGGCATGGGGTTAGGATTTTATCCCTTAACTTCTCTAATATCTTTACTTTTGATGACTTGCTATCTGAGTCTTTATGATACGTTAATGCTAGTTTATATGTTCTGGAGATATAGTGCTCGGTAAAGTGCAAGATGTAAACCTAGAAAAAACCTCTGGTGTGTGTTTCTGTTCTGTCTTCTACAGGCATTAAAGGATGTGTCTTTTTGGCTACTGCTCTGCTGGAGCTGAAACTTTCCCAAAACTCACAGCTAAGCAGTTCAGTGTGTGTTGCATGGGACAGCTACAGAATTCCAATTACTGCAATGGTGAGTAGCACTGAGACATGTAATCCTCAAATTTAAGTCATTAAAGAAGCTGTAAATGCACCCGGGAGCATTCAGAAGATAAAACAAACACATTTAAATATAAATATAAAAAAAGACCTTCGGGCCACAATACTCTCTGTCAGAGGCACTCTCTGTCAGAGGTATTACTTGGTATTTGTTTAGTGTATCAGAATGATTTGCAAAATGAGAATTACAGCCTTATTTCATTAGGCATTATAAAGTGCTTGCAGACAGACTCTCAGAAATCTAAGATATTTATGCTAAGAAAGCTGCTGCTGAAAGCACAATAGAGGAGGGACAGGAGCATTCCGTGCAGTTCTTACTTATGTTTTGTGTTATACACTACTCAAGCAAAGATCAGACATCCTGATTTATCCTTTAACCTGCTCATCAACCAGCTAATTTTCTACAGTGTCTGTAGCAGAAATAAGTCTTGAGAAGGGATTTGGGGGAAGATTTAAAGACGGATTTGAAATGTTTGGCAACTGGTTGGTCAAATTTTCCATTACTGACAGTTGACCTGTGACTTCTAACTCTTTGTGCTTACAAGAGGTTCAGATTAGAATTTTTTTTTTTTTAATAAGAGTCATGACTATGGTTTTGAATGTTATATAGATATGTATTATACAGTGTAACTTGATATTTATTCTGGTCAGTAGTAGTATATGGATATGAATTTAAATGAGATTATTATATGTTGGATATGCCACTAAATCCCCACAATGAGGCACGAGCTCTGTGCACACTGCATGTAGCTGTACAGATACTCGGGTTTAGCTTAGTGATTAGACACTATTATTTTAATGTTATTGCTTCTGTGAAAATTATAACATTAACAATAAATCATTTGTCTTTGTTAC
This sequence comes from Monarcha castaneiventris obscurior, assembly GCA_026261815.1. NCBI lineage: Eukaryota > Metazoa > Chordata > Aves > Passeriformes > Monarchidae > Monarcha > Monarcha castaneiventris. Next base: position 10,611,978 of record JAMPIT010000467.1, read on the forward strand.
TATCATCATAGCATTTTGTAAAGAAAAGGATAGATTCTTTTCCTGGCTGCAACTTCTCAACTGAAAATCAGATACCTTGAAGTTACAAGCTATGCAGGGTTATTGCTTGTATCACAGCTTTAGCCAGGATTCTTTGCTGTGTTCTTTCTGGGTGAGAGAAATAGAGAGAAAAATGACTAAGTTTGTTTAGAAAGCCGTGTGACCATTTCCCTTATTGAGGGGTATGTTTTTCTTTTGCAGTGTTTCCTTATATTTACTGAATATGTGTCCTGTGTGATGAGCTGACAGCAGTTAGATTCTTTGATTGTGCTTTATTTTGAGATTTTTCACTTGCAGCCGGTGAAAGAGGAATTGAACATTTTAAAATGCTAAATGCATCTTTTTTATTATCATGATTATGGTTTAAGCTGTCTTGTTTTAAATGCCAAAGCCTTGAGGCCTAGGAAAACGTTGCTGATCTTTCAAAACCTGTGTGGTGATGCCAAGTATAAGGACCAACTTGTGACCAGTAAATGCAGCAACTGCTCCCAGAAATGCTGAGCATTAGGTGCAGACATACTTGCTCTTCTATGGCTGAAGATGCAAAATCAGTCACACACCCAGAAGCCACACTTTATGCCTTTGAACTGTAACCAGGTAAGGGACCCATCACATCATCTGCCTTCTAGACATGTTTCCCCTCTGTTTCCAAACTCACCTTACTCAAAGGCAAACTTTATGGAAGAGAAACCTAATCACAGGCTTCATTATATGCTGTGCCATAGCAGGCAAGTGAATAAGCAGGGTTCAGAATGGTTTTTTCAGCTGAAAACCGTATGTGCTGATTGCAACTTTGTTAAATACATAAATAACTGGAGCCCTTCCAATCAGAGCTAGCCAAACCTTTTAATCATATACAGAAGTGTTCCTCGTGACATAATTATGCTATCCAGACTCCTTCCCTCATTGGGAAATATTCTGTCAAACAGTAAAATAATTAACATGGATTTTAAAATCGGCATTGACATTCTAATGTCTAATTAGGTAATTGTCATTGGCACAGCAATACCTATTAGGAGCATGCAATTTGTGGAAGGGGTTTTGATGGAACAGACTGCAGGTGCAGATGGTCTAACAGCAGGACTCTTACCCGATGTAAACAAAGGTATTTTAATTAGCCATGTGACCCTGATCATTGTTAAAAGGTAAGGGCTGCGCATTCATCTTCCCACCAGCTACTTCCTGGTCCTTTCAAGGGGAATGTTGAAATATCTTGACCTGTGGTAAATTACGTACAGACTTGATTGAAATTCTCTTCAAATCTAATTATTGTTTCATTTGGCTCCTGGCAACATTAGCGCTATATTGCAGTTGGCTCAGAAGTCTTACCTACTTGCTGGGCTATTTTTGGTTTGTAGATCTCAATTGCTAACCTACACAAAGATACCAACTTTTGCTTGGTATACTGGGAAAAACTTCTAAGATGTTGGAGTTTAGTTTTCAGCAAGTGCGTCCTGGAAGTACTTAAAAATGTGTAGAGAACCTGAATTCTGTAAAATTACAAAATCTCTTGCTGGTGAGCTTGCATGTAACTCAGCACAAATCTTAGCTGAATGAAAATTAATTGGGAAAATAGGAATGACCACACAGCCTTAGCAGCTATGAATAACCTTGAAGTTAGGAACACAAGAGACCTGATCAGCTCCCCGTTCTGTTTGCATCAGCTGTGGGAGAAGCTCTGCATACGTTAAATGTTCCAGAGTAGAGGCTGCACCTGGTATCTGGAGCAAAACTTCATGGAAACTTTGTGCATTTCAGTTTTCTTATTACTGCAAAGTAAACAAATAGCAAACAAAAATGTGAAGGAAAATCACTTCTGTAATTTTTTTTTAATGGTGATTTTTTATTTTGCCTCAATTATATTACAGTTCTTAATTTAAGAGTCTGTTTTACTATTACAGTTTGGCCTTAATCATGTTCAGTTTTTTAGCACTTAATCACATAAAAAAATCGCATGTGCTTCACTGCAGTGATGTAGTTCTAGTAATGAATTGGAATTGTTCTTATGAGCAAAAAAACAAGGTATTTGTAGAGTTGGGGCCTTAAGCTGTACACTGCTTAGTGAAGGGTCTGTCTCTGTGGTATGTTTTCTGCAGTGTTTAAGTCAATGAGTTACAGATTACTGATCTGCAGAGCTGATACTCAAATACAGTGAAAGGAATATATCTATATCTCTTTCCTCTCTCTCTCTGTTTTTTGGAATCTGTTGGTGCTGTGACAAGGCACAAGCTCTGGCTGACAAAGCTCCCAGATTGGCTATTTAATAGACGTTTAATGAACGTTTACTAGGATGAGTCTAGGCCGTTCTGAGAACTGGTTTAAAGTGTACGTGTGGTTTTTTTAGGATTTACAAAAAATATAAATGTAAATATTTTGATTATAAGTAATTATATTACCAAAGGTCTTCAAATTCTTAAGCAGCTGAGGTGCATGAGAACCCAGTAAATACACTTTTTTGAAGACAGCGGCAATGGCTGCTCAGGCATATGATTTCTTTAGCATATCCAAACAAATTTTTTCCCAGTAATTTGATTTGCCACTGCTTTTGGGGTGGGAGGATCTCTGAGGTGCTGGAGCACAAGGTGCATCTTGGTTATTTCATGAGGGACTTTTTCATGCTATGGCTTTATAAATGATGCCAGGTAGAATCTCCAATGAAATATGTGATTGTCTTTTGATTTTGATTGACTTTATGTTCAGATTCCTCCAGAGCTATAAAATGAAGAATCTATATTCCTGACACAGGTGATAAGTTCAATAGTTTTTTTTTTTTTTTTTTTTTAAGCTATTGAATCCAAGCACAGAAACGTTTATTTAGTCAATGGTGAACTACAAACTTTTATTGTCGGGTTAAATACCTTTGGGAAAAACCTTTCATCTTGAGAATTGCATGGGACACGTCGCTGCTTTCCAATGAATGTGGATGTTTTTCCACTTCTCCCAAGCAAGTGCTATAGACACCTTATTGTTCGAGTGTGAAATAATGTACACTTGTTAGTTAATGAGTTCAGCCACCATGAGATAATCCTCAGGTGACATGATGACCGTCTGTGCTTAAAAATAAATAAATAAAAGCTAGAAAGAATACAAATGATAAACACACATTATATCTCTCCTACTGATGCTGGGGTTTAATTATGGGGGACAATTACCTACCATAGTCAAAGGATTCGCACATTAATAACATTATATAGGGATAATGTCTTTCTAAGCTGCTATAGCATTTAAAAGCTGGTACTTATGTTGCAATCCAGATTCCGTCTACCCGTCAGTCCTGTCTGGATTATTGCTACATTATGTAATGTGGTCTCTTGTGGTTTTTTTACTGTGTAATTAACATGTGGGTCTGACTTATCCAGTCCACTCTAATAAACCATCCTTAATTAGTGAAATAATAATAATGATAATAATAAATCCTACATTATTTCTGAGCTTCTCTGTTACTCTTGCTAAGACATTTGTGTTTAAGCAACATGAAAGCTCAATTAAATATATCTGTATCTAATTCTGTTCAAGTGCAGTAGTCTTCTGAAAACTTTTCTCTGGTTTTATCCAGGAAAAAACTAACTGCACTGGAAGGGTAGAGTGAATAGACAAACTTTCTAGCTCTGCATTCCCTGCTGCTCCTTAGTCCTGCACTTTCACAGAGGAGAGATACACTAAAACCCGTCAAAACTTAATCTCTTGCATATCCTTCTTAAATATTGCGTTTTGTGCTCTTCCCACTGTAAAATCTGTTATTGATCTCTCCTACGAATGAGTGAAGGATTTGTGACAATATTACAAAAGCACAGGTAATTAGAAAATCACAGAAATCCTACTGGTTTCCTTTTTTTTTTTTTTTTTAACTTTTGCTAAAGGTACTGCTTTTTGTCCCATTTTTAGCACACTCATTGAACGCGTGGAAATTATTCTAGAAGCAATATGACTTCAGTGGGTGTCAATTTTCAGCAGAGGAAGACAAATCAATGGCTTGAATTAATGATAGTTGCTAATTTTCAAAAGTTTTGAGGGAAAAAAAGAGCCATAACTTACTCATAAAGAGATTATTCCTAAGAGTCAAGCACTTTCTTTTGCATATAGTATAGGTTACTGTAAGCAAGTGTAGTGTGCCCATGCTGTGAGGAGCTCTGTCTAATTTACGTTGATAACTGCTGTGCTTTCTGCTGAAATTAAAGAAGGGTTTTTTCAGGTGTTTGTTTTCTTCATGCCTTATTTCTCCTATGTTGATACACTAGTAACTCAGATAATGATGCACTGTCATCATTTTTATGGGAACCAGGAAAATCTCTTCTTGGCTTATCACAAAGTTAAAGTTACAAATATAAACAGAATGTATTGGTTTATAGGTGAACTAAGAACCATGGCATAGATCAATGGAATTCAGATTGATTCCAGAGGGGATTATTAATGTATGCCAGCTCTAAAATTGCTCTTGGATTTTAGGGATTCTACTTTTATTTCCCGCTGCTGCTAGGATTTTTTTTTTTATGCCTTTAAAATCTGCCCGTTCTCTGAAAATATCAGCATGTAATTGGAAGCAGAGCTTTTAAGAAGATAATTTCCAATTAAAGAAGTTTTTTCATGAAAACTTGCATCAGCCTGCATATAGAAATCCATGTACTAACGTAATAACTTCTTAATATAGATACACTTGAATTCAAAGGATGCTATAGCATGTAATCTCTTTTTACATTAAGTATAGCTTAGGTAATACTTTCTCTTGGGATATGGTTTTTGTTGGTTTTATTACTTTTTTTTTAACCAAACCATTTTTAGCCTTCAGAAATTTGCTAGTAAAATACTATATCAATCACCCCGAAACTGGAGGTAGAACGGTGTACTTTTATCCAAATTGCTTTAGCAAATATGTATGTGTTAGCTTTGTATAGCAAGGTTTGTAGGAAGTATCTTTTATTAGAACAAGGAAAGTAGCTGGTGGAAAAAAAAGGGCAGTCTGAAAGAGAAACAGAAAACTTCTGCCAAAGAACACTTTGGAAACAGTTGTTTTAATTTAATTTCATGTTCCTCTATAAGAAAACTTGTAGGCATAGTTAGCACCTGTGGAGCAGAGCCGTTGTATTGCTGAGGGAGGTGCAATATCCTCAGTGATCTGTGACAAAGGAGACCAGTACCTGTGGAACAGCAAAGTGTAAAATCATGATATACCATAGAATGAGTGCTTGTATGGAATTAATCAATTTTTCTGACCAGTACATACTCCCAGGGCTTCAGGGTGGTGCTGCAACAGTGATGGACCCAGGCATGACACCTCCTAATCTACAGGTAATTACAGTCCAGCCTCTCTGAAGGAGTGAGAATTAACATTTTTAATCAAAATAAATAGTGTGGATTGTGACCATGAGACAAACTACAACATGCTCTTTGAAGATGATGATAGGAACTAAAATTCCTGACCTGACTGGATACCAAGAAGCATGGGCTCAATAGATACACTTGATTTATGGCATGCTATAACTTCCTTCATTAACCTAATTCTGCATTTCACGGGCTATAAACTACCTGCTTCTTTTCTTCTGCTGAGGGAGAACCACATTACTATCTCTCTTCTCCTTTCCCTTTCTTTCCCTCCTCTCTTTGTGAACATCCTCTCTGTTTCACTGGTGCTAACTACCTTTTATTTCAGAAATGGTCTTATAAATACTCGTCTTAATTACACTCTAAGCAACTGTTCTCAACTTGTTTTTAGCTTTGAAGTCTGTTGCTTCTATTTCAGACAAGGAATAGAAGAGGACTCGTATGCCCAAAAGCTTGTGTTCTCTCTAACTGCACCAGTTGGTTGGGACATTGCCTCTAACTACAAACTTGTCTTGCCTCATTTCCATGTAATTGTGGGCCTTCCTGGATAATCAGGGTTGAGAAATCTGAGATGGAGCCATTGCTTAATGACAGACACTTCCCTGCTGGTAACTGGATGTGTCTGATCATTATCAAGCTTCTTCCAGTGAATGTTGACTTTTTGTCTTCACCCCTGTAGCTGCTGTGCAGGTTTATGGGATGGATATTCCCTGTTCTGAGGTGCATGTGTATGTATAGGATGCTGGAATTGGTGTTTCTCTTGCTCATGAGCATTTATTTTTACTACTGGGAAGATGGGCTATGGCTGTTTAATGACTTCTAGGGTAGGGTAGGATTTGCTGTATATAGGGTGTTCACTTTGTACTGTAATGAGTTAGAATAATATTAACACTGCCCATTCAGGGTGATGATCAGTTCCCTGGAGAGTATTCCTAGTGAATAAAGACCAGTTATTGGTTGGTGAGATTTGGTCTCATGATTGTTCTTTGCAAGTATGATGGTGCCTCAGGGTTTGGGTTTTTTGCCTTTTTAAAATGTGTTCTGGATGATTTCTGGCTCCATGGTGTAGGTCTAGAGATTTTTACTAATGGTAGTTTGTAGGCTGCCATTTCTTAGGTTGATCTAATTGTAGACATGCAATGATATTATGGGTCTGATACTCTCTAGAAAATAGATTTTTGTGAACTGTATTTTTATGGAAGTAATTCCAGATATACTTTGATGAAGGAATGGTTCTTACTGAATTTATGGTGGGAACAAAGAAAAGAACAAAAACTTCTAGCCCTGTGTGTGTGTTAGTGCCAGCCCATGGTTGGTGGTTACCTAGAACCTGTTCTTTATAGTGGGCTATGAAACTGTTGAGGTTACATGATAATTTCAGAGTTGGTTTCCTAGGGTCAGACAAAGTCAGTTTGGGAAGTTAAAATGTAAGGTTGTTAAAATATTTGGGTTTGAAGTCTGATAGTTGGATGTTGCCTTCTAAATGCTCAGGAGAGCCTGTGGTCACAGGGAGGTAGATAGAGGAGGAAGTCACTGACAAAAACCAGCTGTATGTAAGGCTGTAGGATGTTTCTGTGAATTTTGCTACCCTCTTTGCAAGGATATCTTAGGTACCTATAGGTTTCCAGACATTCCTTCATTATGCATCATGAGGACCATGTGACAAGTTTGGGGGATGAGAATGAGAAATGAGAGTACCATCTTCTCTAGAACTTGTCAGGAAGTAGATCCAGTGGTATAGATCTGAGCTCTTAAATGAATGAGGAACGGTAAAGTCTTTGTTAAGTCCCTTGCAGTAGGTAGTGTCTGCTGGTCTTTCTCATGTAGTCTTTGCAGGTTAACATGATGGTAGTCTTATTTTTGCCTGCTCTTTGACTGAATCATCAGGATTCTAGAAGCTTTAAAAGTGATGAAGGTGGGAAACGGAAGAAATGTCCAGAAGTTGCTTTATCCTGGCTATAAAAGAAATCCTGGATATATGATTGATTTAAAGAAAATATCCTTTAATATCCCATATAATTGTGGTTTTTGGGGTAGCTTCTCTGTGCAGAAGTGTACATCTATGAAGAGGTTTATTTTTTATCAATTTAACAGCTATGACAGCCTTGTGCCAGATGTTGAGAAGGTACTCTGTGGTCATGGACATTGCAGCTTTGGTGAGGTTGTGGTGTCTTGCCCAGCCTGATGGTTTGTGTGGTTTATTCTGTGTACACTTTCCGTGGTGGTATGCAGAACAGTAACAGAAATTGTTGATATGTTTCTTATCTTAATATTGTGATTAAATTTAAATGACTGGAGATCAGCTAATTGTGCACATACATAACTGACTTATCTACTACAGTGATATTTGAGGATTTGCCAGTGTTGGGGCCCTGTGGTTCTTGGCCAAGCAGCATAAAACCCATTCCCAAAAGAGACAGCGCTCTGATCTCTGCTATCATTGTTCCTCAACATTGTCTCTCTAGTTTTTACACCCACTTAGTGTACACAGATCTAAATTAAAATGAGAACTTTCAGGGAATGGCTTGTTTATTACTTTGTGTTACAATGCTTACTGTGGTGGAAATTCTGCTTGCTGAGATCTCTGAGGACACTGGGAATACAAACAATAATAGTACTGAATCATGGAAAGTTACCCTTTCATCTGTTTGATATTTACATTCTTTATGAGGGAGAGACTCGGCCGGGTTCATACTTTTGCATTGTGTGTGAACAAGCTTTTGCTGGAGTTCTGGCATTTTCAGTTAGTGTCTTGCTGCTTGCATTGCCTCCTGCACTTGCACTGCTCTGAAAACTCTGCAACAGCTCATACCCACAGCTGAGTGAAGAAATGGGTATACAGCATGGAGAAAGCAGAGAAATGTGGACTAAGGGTGAAGCTGTCATGGACCTGGAGAGTAAATCCACTTGCCTTATTCCTGTCTTGGTTCTGTGCAGGGGAGTGAACTTGCCTGGAAGTGATGGACCATGATGCAGACCCTCATCCCATCCCACAGGCACCTGCTCTGAGAGAAGGGTGAGGGGGGCCAGCTTTGCCCTGCTTTCCTTTGTGAAGGTGTCTGTGCTCATACAAAAGTACCTTTCAAAAACTTTTTCTCAGACTTCTGTATAAAGAAGAGAAAAATTAAACAGCCCAGACTCCTTTCCAAAGACACCTATATAATATATATACACACACAGAGGTATAAATATATATATATATATAAATATATGTATTCAATTTATGAAACAGAAAGAAAGTGCTTTTATCCCATCCATGGACCTCACAGACTCTTCTTCTCTCTTCTTTCACTTGCTTTATGATCATGAAAACATACACAGGAGGAGTCTCCATGGATTTGGGTAAAAGAGCTGTTTGTTTTTTGTTTTCTTACATAGTTGTGTGGGCACACAGCCATGAGGTAAGCACCTTCAATTTGAATTTTTTTTCGGGTTTACAATTGGTTTATGTCCTACCTATTTAATCTGTGTATTTACATTTTTTTGCTTCTCAATATTTTGCTATGTACTGTTAGGTATACACAGGCAATAACAGCATTGGTCCATAAAGCCGTCCGTGAGCCTTTGTACTGAACACAGAGAAAATTCCTGGGAAGTGCAACAGTCAAAATCATGCAAATTACCAACTGTAGCATCATAAAGATGTAATTACAGGACCAAAATGCCAAATTTTCATTCCTCTTCTGATTAGTTGTTGGAACAATGAGTTATCACAAGATTGCTACTTGTTAATATTGGCAAATCAACAGCTGCTATTCTTTGGTATAATAATATCACTCAATTCTGTGATTGTCATGTATCTAGTTTTACATCAGAAATGATTATGCCCATTAGGATTAAAGTCATTATACGGTAGGATTAGAATGGAGCATCAATTTGGATAATAACAGTGTTAGTGTCACTATAGATTTCAAATTATATTAATTTCTGTCGATATGCAAAAATACATTAGAAAATCTTTTCACACTAGAAAACATTTTCACAGTGACTGGGACATGTGTTTGTTTCCTGGTAATAGTATTCAGATGATATCCAGGCTATAAATGAAATAGGATTGTATAATTTACTGTCTGCTCATAATAAGAATATGCACTCTGTCGTCAAAAATTCAAGCATTGTAGAAATGATCCCATCTTTGAGCAAATGTTGCAATTACTTCAAGCTGTCGAAACTCTGCTTCCTTTGAACAGAAGTGTCCAGAGCAAATACTGTAACAATGAATCTTTTTATCATTCTGCAATCCCATTTGTGATAAGAGGAATTCCTTGGGGATTACTTTAAATTCTGTACATTAGCAGCAGTTCCGTGGGTTAAATCAGATAAAACAGGATCTTATCAGATTATTAGTCACATTAGGCAATTACATTCTTATCTCTTAGAAATAATTCGTGCAGCCTTGGTGCTTATTTCTCCTCATTAGAAGAGGCTAATTCCTGATTAAGATCTTTTGCCTTCCGTACAATAAACCTTTATATTGGATTTGCCACATAAATTGAAAAATACCTTGCGGCAGAGAGGGACAGCTGCACTTCCCTTTTAAAAATATACCTCACTTACCACTTAAACTTCAGCCATGAACATTTGCTGCCTGCAGTTTGGGACTGAAGAAGTCAGCAGCCTAGCTTTTCATCGGCATCAAAGTTAAGGGCCTCCAAGACAGAATGGTTTTAGGGGGCAGGGAAAGCAAACATGTTTTCATTTAGTTTTATGGAATTTGATTTAAATTGCTGGAAAAGTGGAGTAAGGGAAGGATGTTTCACACGCCATTTGCATAATGGCCATAAATACATTGCCCTGTGAGCAAACCCACCTGTGGGATGCCTTCACAGTAAACACTCTGTGCAGTGTAGGTGGGGGATGTTAGCTCAGGGGTGGACCCTAATCTCTGATATGTGTTGCTCTTTATGAAAGTTTTCTGCCAACATGGTGTCACACATAGGGAGTTGGGCTTGCTAAGGCAGCTGTGTCTCAAACACGGGCTTGTGTTTGCTGTAGGAACTGGATCAAAGTTGTTGTGCTCTTTCATGTAATTAACTCAACCCAAAAGAAGTATCCAATCGAGTGATTTACTTAAGATAAGCAAGGCACTTGGGAAATGTAAATACTTCAGTGGAAAGGATACATGGGAAAAAATGAGTGTCAAATTGCTCCATAGGTATGTTATGCTTCCATTTCTGACATCTGTGTCAGAAGCTGGTTGCTGAAACAGATACCTCCCACTTCCCACCCTTTCATGAGCATTTGCTTTTGCAATCATTCCATACTGCACCATCCCTACTGCTATTCTTCGTGCACTGTCATGTATAAGTCTCTTTTACACTTGGAGGCCTCAGCCTGTTATGTGCATGCTTGTGTGAGAATGAGTACAGTCACTGTTGCTTCATTATTTTTGTAAAGGATTAGAAAAAAATGTTTCCCGTACTAGAACTGAGATGATGGGAAGTTTTCAAAGACAAAAATGTCAAACACCTAACTCCTATTAAAAATAAATGGGAATTAAGTGTCTGCCAATTAGACCTGTGAAAATCTTTCTGGTGGTCTTTTGGATTGAACCAAATTACATTGAAAACCAGAGGGGAATGTGTTAGGGATGAAGTGATTGCTTGAGACAAAGTGTTGCCTGTTGGAGGTGGTCCTGAGTGAAATTTTCAGTGTCTGTCTCTGCATAACCAAGGGATGTCATATTAAGTTTACAGAGTGCCTTTATAAGAAGTTCAGTGCATTGACTCCACGAGTATTGCTATGTGCATTGCTTCCATTTAGTTTTCATATTTTGCAAGTGGTGTTAAAAATTCATGCCTAGAGTTGTTGTATTTGCATATGTATCCACTGGATTGCATGGGAAAGGCTAATAGCTACTTAACTTCATAGAGCTCCTAGAAGACAGTCCTGTGGCAAAATTTGAACCTTCAGGGTTGAAGCCTTTCAAAATACAAAAGGGAAACTGCATTTGATTAAGAAACTGATGACTCGTGAAAGAGGCTAGAGCAGTTTCTTTCACAGATTGCAGGACAAGGGTCAGATGTTGCACAGGTGTTCAGGTGCCCACTTAAGCAGATCAGGGCAAGGACTTGAACTTGGGTCGCCTTTGTCATGCAATGACCAGAGAGCATTGAACCTTACCCTCTCTCTGCCCAAAGCTCTGTTAAAGCCATCCTCAGAAAATGTTCCCTCTGGGACAAAGTTTCTTTAGGCAGAAATGTTTGACTCAGTCCCAGTTGTGTGGTACCACACAAGCCCAGAAGCTCTGAAGATGATGCACAAATAATTTCCATGATAGTCTGCACACAAAATTACATTGTGTAAATAAATCAGAAGTCAGGAAAAGGAAGTTTTATCTTTATCTAGGTCTCTGAGGTATAAAGATTAAGTGATTTACCTAAACCTTGGGAAATTTATGGTAGATCTGAAAAACTGAGCCCACATCTTCTACCTCCAATGTTGCACTTCAGATCTGATTCTGGCTGTGATGTGCCAGTGTCCCAACACTGTGATTTGGGCCAACATGATTAAAGGTCTGTGGCAATTGTGTACCTCAAGTGATGGGGCTGAAACTGTTGATCTGAGCCTGGATGGCTCTCAGGCTGCCCGCTCCCTTAATCTCCAGCTATGAAGTAGAAGGGGGCTGGGGTCCTGGGGCTGCTCTGCACAATTCCTAATTGGCCAGGCAGTATCTCCTGGAATACCGAGGCACTGATGAAGGGCACATAGAACTATTTCTTAAACTATTGTAGAAAGAAAAAGGCCTCTCATGGTAAAATCTTGGATATCAGAAGTTTTTACAAGTGGAAGCTGACTTGCTGTTATCTGATCTCCACTTGGTGCAGAATAACACAAGATTGATCAATGGAGCAATAGATCTTGGCTGTTTCTTTACAGTTATCCTTCTACTTCTCTGGATAAACTTGGTTGTTTGCTGACCTTTGTTTTGCTGTAAAACAGATAAACAGGTTCTGCTTGTGGAATACTTTTGTTATGATTATTATTATTGAGACTTTTACTCTGGCCTGGTTCCATTTATGAGGAAAGTCTGGTGGAGCAAAACCAGCTTGACAGGGTAAAAGGGTCTTGAGCAAGCTCCTATGCTGAAGCTAAACTCTTGGCTCTTACTCAGAAATCAAGCATGAAATGTTAGATTGCCTAAGGTGTGATAGAGTAACCTCTTTTTCTAATAACTATGGCATTTTTCTCCCCTGTGGTATTTCACAAATTCTATTTCCCCGTCCATTTAAGAAATGTGATGTGGGTAACTGAACTACGTGAGTTTGTTAATCTTCTTCAGCTTCTAATAGATCAGCATTGGCCAAAAACTGCAAACATCATTCTAGGGCTGTTGGGTAAAAAAAAGAAAGTCTCTTTAAAAGCTTTGATAGATTTTGTTTTTCCTTTTCTTAACTAAAATAAAAAAATTCAGAGAGCTGCTACTTTCCTGGAAAGCCTGTTAATTTCATTGGAAAAATCCCAAGCCAAAACATTTCAATAGGAAATGCACATATTTCTGTTTGAGTTTTCTCTCCTACCTCCCCCATTCTCAAGTTGCTAGACTCAAATTGTTCTTTTCTATATATCTAAAAATGAAGTTTCCTACCAATGGATGCTGTTAGCTTCTGTGCAAGCCTTCTCAGAGGTGCTAGATGTTGATTTCTAGACCTTGCATTAGCAGCCCAGGGTAGCAAAAAGCTCAATTAATGTGGCCATAAATTTAGAACAGTTCTGAACTCTATTTCTTCCTCTCCTCATCTAGAGTTAGAAGCATTTTCTCTCCTAAGTACAAGCATTTTTAAAATGTGCTTAATAAAGTTATTTTTGTTCCCTGGCCTTTTCTCAAGGTTTGATGCTGAATGAGAAATGGGCAGCTCTCTAGGAACAGTACATCATAATGGTTGCTTTGCTGCAGAGGGATTTGTGAATTTTATGCTTGTGGTTACTTGGTTTTAACAATGTCGGTCTCTCTGGGACCAGTGATTGTAGTGTAAGCATAATGGGCACTTGTGACATGAGGAGAATTTATGACAAGAGTAACAACCTGCTTATGGTTCTTGTAATAGCCTACGAGTTCATATACCATGACCTGCCTTTGAAATCCCGTCAGATGTGGGCTCAACTCTGAAATATGGAGCTTATAGTGACCATATCTTCTACTTCTCCCCTATGACATTACAAGGGAGAGAGAGAGAGGTGTATCGTGTTTTCTGAGCATTGATTTAATATTACAACCTGTGCATCAACGAACAGTTGGCTACTTTCCAAGCTCTTTATGTGGGATGGAAATAGTTGCTTCTGGTTACCTTGAATCTATCCCATGACCAGAGACAAGAAGATAACAAATGAGAAGTCTTGCTAAGGTATGTGCTAAGCTGTAAAGAACCGTATTGGTCACAGTGCCTAGATGGTCACTCCAGGGAAGGCTGTCTGCTGACTCCAATTTCCATTCTATTTGATCTTAATATATAGATTTTTACTTCTGTTTCTCATTCCTACCCACAAGATCATTGCCTGTTAATCATGAAATGATGTGTGTATTCCCTGCAATTCTTCACTCTTGGAAAATGTGTTGCCACATGGAATGTTTCCAAAGCTTTAATTTCCTCAAGGATTGCCAAAATATAACTTAATAAGAAAACAGAAATATAACAATATTTTGCTTTCCCTTTCAATCTAATTCTTTGTTGTTGTTGTTTTTAAATCTAGAATTTTTAGTCCTGAGTCTCTCAACACATGTAGAAATAATTGCCAAAATGCAAATTTGCCAGATTAGAATGAAAACGGTGTAAATTCAGTGGCAGACCACAATGATCCTCAGCAATCTGTGGACTAGCTCATAGGGGTGTTGAAAATCCTGGGGTAAAGCAAGTTAATAATCAATAGGCTTATGTTTGCTACATAGGGATCAGCAAAACAAAAAGATTAAAAAAAACCCCAAACCCACTGGAGTTTATTCTGTGCTTGAGTACAGGCGTGAGTCATTCTTTAAACAACCTTCTCACCACATTTGCTATGGTTTAGTATTGCATGATGCTTTACAATAGAAAGTGCCCATCTTCCCAAAAGCTCTCAGATTCTGTTTCATTTTAAAGAATATTTCTTGCATACTATTTTCACTCACTTGTACTACAAAGTACTTACTAAGATAGGTTTTGCAAACACCTCAAAGTTTCTCCTAGTAATTTTGAACATTATAAAAGTAGCTTTTAAGAATTTTAAGTGTGGTAGTTGGAAAAAAAAAAAAAACAAACTGAAATAAATGCGCCAATTTCCAGTTTTCTCCAGACAAAGACAAGTGTTATTCCTATGTATGCTACCTGAGCTGTTTAGGGTGATGATTTTTGCATATTTGAGGGCAAACCTATGCCCTCATGGGGCATGGGGCAAAGACATGGTGATAGATCATTTTTCTTGCAGGCTTCAAATTGATTTACAAAGAGAAGGAAAAAAAACCTCAACAAGCCAAACAAAACCAACCAAACAACAAAAAAGCCTAAATCCGAACTGGAACAAATACTTCATCTTTCCACTTCCTGTAGCACTGTATATTTAAAACATCATTACTTATATTCAACTGGGTCTTTTCCAATATCACTCATGGAACATGGAAATTCTCCAGCTGACTTCACAAGATTTTGGCTTGAGGCCTGACATGGAGAGGTGGACTGAGCGTCTGCCTGAGCACGGCAGAGCAGTGCCTGAGAGGAGGCAGCCAGAACTTCAGGCAGTGCTGTGGCTGATGGCCTCTACAGTCACACAGTGGGAAATTGATTTACCAAGGGGTCAGCTCGTATCTTTGGCTGGGTTCTGCCCCATTTGTTGATCTTTAGCCTCTTTCCTCCTTGTGAGTACTGTGGATGCTGGATGTAGCATTTTAGGGCCATACATACCTTCAGGTCCTGCATTCTTGGACACACTGGAAACTTTAGCAGTAACGGGGGTGAGCACCTGCCAAGTCCTGGTGTATGGGGCAAGCACTGATTTATGAGGATGATAACAGAATGGTGCATATAAAGGTCTGCTCAAGTCAAACTTTACAGTAGAAGTGATCTAAGGATAATTGCTTTTATAGCCATCCTTACAAAGATTTTAGTGCCCTTAAACTCTTATTTGCTTAAATGCAACAAAAGTTCAGTTGTAGCCATAGCTGTTTATTTTACAAGGCAGTTATATGTGGATTTTGCTGCTGGTCAGGTTTGTAAAAAACATGTGCTTTAACCTTAACTATTGTGTTGAAGAGAATTGTTTTCTCTTTTTGGATTGTTCTTTTGTGTGTTCAATCCTGTCAGCAAAATAATAGAAAGAAAAGGTTTAATGCAGCTTTATTATGAATGGGAGTTGATTCATAAACTCAGCAGAAATTTATGAGCTTCATAGGAAATCCTCTAAACAAATTGTTTTCATTTATTCCATCATAAAAAAAAAAAGAATTTTTTTAAAAAAAGTAGATAATTCTAAGTCTTGGTGAATAATTACCTAAAGCTTTGGAATTTGGATTTCATCTTGTTAAACTTACAAAATCTGTTGGCTGACTGGAGACTTCCAGTGTTATGAAGCTGCAAATCTGTTCCAGTTCTGTTTGTATGTGAATAATGTGCACAAAATATACAAAGCACTCTAATTCTGAAATCAGTTAAATACCTACACTACATTTAAAGAAAATCAATGCATTTGGCTAATTTAAATAGTGGAGTATTCCCTAAGTATATTTCATTAGAGAATTAGGGAGGAAAGAGTTAACAAGTTGAATGTGTCCTCTCTCCAGAGTGGTTATTGCCTTAGATTACATGTGACAAAACAATTAAAAGTTGTTGTACTGGATGGATTTCTGTGTCCTCTGAAAGACAAATAGGTTCATTTTCAGTAAATGATGTGAAAGAAGTTGAGCCCTCAACTTGTTATTCATATTACCTGTGGTCTTGCATGTTTAAACAGTTCTGCTGCTTTGGTTTGCAGCGATACAGAGCCTACCACTATTTGCAATGCTTAATTTGCAGTTCTGCAATACAGAAAGAGACCTTTAATACAAACCTTAAATATTTATTTATTTATCCCTACACCACACTTCATCTCATTCCTGAGTATTTTGTGGAGGCAAACATTTCACCAAAAGGAAAACTATTTTCACCCCTTTTGCCTTTCTTCAGAAGGAGACAGAAATTAACCCTAGCTGGAGGAAAGCTCTATTGAGAGGGTGAGGAGAAGAGAAAAAGATTCTATTATATTGTTTGGATCAAGATATTAGTATGTGAGATCCGGTTTCACATAGACTTCAAAAACAAACAAAGACAAGTCCTTTTGAGCCTCTAGCGATGTGACTGGCTCCATAAGATCAGAGCTCAAATTTACATGGATCTGTATTAGTTCAGGTATGAAGAGTTTCATTTTGCTGATCTTTTGAAGCAAATTCCACATAGCAGCACAAGAAAGGGCTGCCACATCGGATTTGACACCCTCCAACTGTGCCTTATGCCAATGTTTTCGTTGGTTCCCTCCTTACAAAATAGCTCTTTGCCAGTTTTCTGAGGGCTCCATCCTTTCTTTCTTTTCCTTTTTTTTTTTTTTCCCCCCTGTTTGAGAATGGTTTAGTTTGGGATTGTTGAAGTATGTATAGAAATAGCCATGAAGAAGGGGGAAAGGAAGAGCTGGCTTACAACCCCCCTCTATTTTAGTTGAAAAAATAACCCTATTGGAAAGTGATCTGTTGTTTTCTTTTGGTCTGTAAACAGCTCTTACTCTGTGTGCATTTGTTAGCCAAACATGGGTGTAATTAATAGCTTTACGATTTATAAGATCTGCGCACATAAAGTGTAAAATACACCAAACCTTGCACAGCTCTTGGCTTATGTTGTTTCTTAGGCTCTCCCAGGCCGTGCTTGTGCATTAAGTACCTGCTTTGCCCATTTGTTTCAAGCTTCCTTGCACTGACTTCAAGCTTCCTGCCCTCTGGGCACAAGACAGCTCAGAGACATGTGGCTGCATGCTCAGGACCTGTATGGCAATCCCTTTTTTACATAAAGGGCTGTAGAAACTGTCAGTGGATGCAAAAATTCCCATAGAGCTATGGGTTAAGCCATGGCAGTGTGAGATACGGCAGAAGGCAGCCAAAGCAACAGCAGAGTGCCCAGCACAGTCCTCGGTGCCTGTGGCTGTGCTCTGTACAACCCCTGTGTCCAGACCTTGCCCTGATGGTGCTTATGTGTTTGCTTACTCTGCAGATCACTCACATGCAACCAAAATGTGACCCGATGTATCCAGCAAATTGAATTACTGTTAAAATAACACAGCTAAGGCAACATAGAGCTCGCTCTGTATTGCTGTTGTGGCTCAAAAGCTGCTCTGAGCAAATGGTAGTAACTGTCAACTCCTATGTTATGCTATATATGGGCCGTAACAGCCTCTTACAAGCTTATCTTTTGCAAGATGGATAATATTCATAGTTACTCCCTGAATTCTGCAACTTTGTCAAAGATGTAGCGTTTAGTTTGCAGGCATGATGCACTGTATCAAGATCAGCAGTTTTCATACTGTTTTTTAGATGCTCCTGCCACACAAGCCTCCCCTCAGTAGGTGGGAAGTGGTTTGTGATCTAAGCTTTGCAAAGAGAAACAAGCAGGGTGACTTCATGGCATTCGATGCAGGCTGTTTCTACTCCCCAGAAATGGTTGGTAAAACAGCCCCATTTGCGATAAAAATTTTGATTTATAGGTGAGTTCATTAATGATTTAAAGTTTGGAAGGGGTGAGGTGGGTTGCACACATGTTGGTTCTTAGGTCTTCGTTTGTGAGGCTTTGAAGTTGGAGTCCATTTAGAAATTCTCTGCAAATCTTAGAAATAACATTTCTGTGGAAATGTAACGCAAAATCTGGTGGCATATGGTTGTATTTAGGTGACTAATACTCACTTGGGGCCACCTTCTTAATTTACTGCTGGCTTCACCATTCATGAGTAATGCATCCATTCCTAGCTCATGCCAATAAAGCTTTATGCCACCACACATATAATATTTCACTACATGTCTTGCCTTCCCCATTGCTATGGCACTTACGTGGTTCGAGTTTACAGATAATCACCAAAACGAATAGCACAGCAAAATTATATAACTTGTAATTAGCTTTAACAATTAAGAAGTCTAAAAGCAGACTTTGTAATTCTAAGACTCCAATGATACTATTCTGTCAAGAAATTCATTTTTAGATCACAGTAACAGCATGTAAACATACCCTGCAAGGAGAACAGTTTTTCTACGAGAAATGTTTTAAAAATAAGGTCATTTTTTTCTTTTTAAGAAGGTGTAGCTGGTGAGTCGGACCATAACAAAATGGTCATTTTTCTGTCTGTTAAGTTGTGAAAATTGCCAATGTTTGTTTCATTATAAATCATCCTGGGTTCCAGATATCAGCATAAACAATGCCATGAAACATTCCAGTACCTCCTTTCCCTCACATCCTGGATTTGGTTGCCTTTAACAAAAACTTCTCTAGGCTGTTTTAAGTGACTTGTACATAAGGGAGAGCATCATCTGGCTCTTAGATTTGGTTGTCAGAATTTTTACAGATGATGTAAACTGGCACATCATCATGTTCCTGGGATGCAGACAAAGGCAAAAATAGTTTTTTGTTGTAGTGGTGTTTGGTTTTGTAGGTTTTTTTTTCAAGTCAGCACTGGGGAGATGAGTGTTCTGTAGAATGTAAACTGGAGAATCAGACTATAGACCAAGATATGGGAAATGGGAGCTATTTTTACTGAGAACAGGTTCATGAGTGGAAGAAGGGGAGACTAAAGATGACAAAGAAAAGAAACTCGCTCATCGCCCATGAGCAGTGTGCTCTTGCCCTGGCTCCATCAGTTCAGCCTATGTAAGTGTCACTCATGATAGGGTCACAGAGTTATGCTTTCAGTTGTCTGTAAAGCTGTAGGTCATATGAAGAACATCTCTTAAAGATCTGACAAAGTGTTTTAGACAGAAGACATAATTTTTTAATTCTTCAAAAGACAAGTTAAATGTATTCATTGCATAAGAAATCTATAATTTAACAGCAGCTGTGCAGCAGCCTTTCCATGCTATAGTGCAGTCTACTATATTGATGATTTCAAATATTTATACCATCATCCCACATTCATGAAAAATATTTAAATTAAACATGCATGGGAACAGATGCCATTCTGTTCTGGCAAGAAAACCTAGTCATAAACTTCTGCTTATGAAATGTTATTTCACTTGACCCCTATCAGTAGGAACTCATGAAAATTAAACTGGGGAAGGAGAAATATTGTATGTAAGCTCTTCTCTCAGTGAAACCTTTGAGTGGGTATGTGAAGACAAGATGTTTCCATTAAAAGCAGAACACAGTTTGATTTGATAAGGTGAAGCTCACTGCTTTAACTTCTACTGCAAGAGTCAGTGCCCACTTAAAAGTTTCCTTTCACCTGCAGAAGACACTTGTTAAAGAAGTTTTCTAGACCAAATTGCAGCTATTCATTTCAGTAGTTAATGCTTCTATTAATTTAGAGATGATGTAAAGTAACTCCTTTTAGTTTTGTATTAAAAAGCACAACTTTACTTTTGTTCTTGCTACACTAAAAAAATTCAGAGAGAGATTGTTCCTTACTGTTTCTAACTTACATTTTGAAATAGGGAAAAGGGAAAGGAAATGTCATGTAAAGATTGCAGGCTAAGGATGTCATCAGCCCCAGTCTATTCAAGTTAAACATTTACATCTCTGCATGTAGTCCTATAAGACTACATATGCATTTGACTGGCATATTTGTAGCATGGCCTGAACAAACAATTGGTTCTATCTATTGTATCTAATCTATCTTGGCATTTATACAATCCTTTGAATCCTGTTATCTGATGGAAGTTAGAAAAATAAGTGGGTGATTTCATGGTTCTCTCCACTTCTAATAGATCCTGTTTGAGATGTTAGGATTGGATTTTCTTCTGCTGGCCTTGCATTTCAATGTGTTAACAGATTTTATTGTGTATATCTTCCCTTCCCCCTCCCCAGCGGATGTAAAAAATCATGGGATTTAACGACACTGGGATAGTTATAATGTATGTTATTTGTCATCTTACTACTGTTTTAGTATGCAAAAGGAAAAGGAAGAGGGGAATCTTGGACTTAGACACTTGCTTTGCTTTTCCACATGATACTGTCCTGGGAATCAGAGTTGGACTGATAGAAAGGTTTGGTCATTCCTGGGTTTGAAATGGTCTCATGAGACTGAGCAGTGACAATGAACCAGTACTGCAAATGCATCACACCTTACATCTGTCCAGAGCACAAAGTTCTGCCTTAGTTTTAATGAGAGTCTCATGACAAAAGGATTCTTTGCCTTGTGGAGGGATGTCTGTTAGCCCTGTGGGGAGGCAGCTGAGGGCAGCTCAGTATTGCAAAATTTTGGCCAAAATCATTGAGAGATGATGCCTGAGAACATGAGGTGCAGCAGATTCCCCAGTGATGGAAACCCAAATAAGCTACAAGACGTTATAACTTGTATATTAATGAAGCTCACCCTGCTAGCTGGGTACAATTTGTCTTATTCTGCTGACTCTACAGTACAGTTTCTGGTACCTTTTTTCTCTCCAAATTTTATTAATATTATACTAGATAAGAAAGTATTTTAAAATCAGCAGAATTCCAGGGTTAGGAAGTCATCAGATTCCCCCTCCACAATGTTTTCTGTGAAATGTCAAAAGAAAAGACAAAAGGCACAAGAGCTGACTGGTGATGTGACAAGAGGGTACCTTCATTTTTGTACTCAGAATAGTGTACAAACAGTGTTCCTTTCATGGCCTCTTTACTTGCCTTTGAACTTGATACTGTGTGAGTCGGAAGTAACAGCAAACCAAGATCCATGACCTGGGCGACGCAGACAAATGTTAACCCAACTCTCACCATGTCCTTAATTCTCTGCTCTTTGTCCCTGTCCTCAAAAGACTGCATTAAAAAAAATAATACTGTGCTTAGTTGAGAACAGAAGATTTGTCAGGTTAGGAAAAAACCCCCAGGAACAAGAGCTAATAGACTTGGGTTTAAATTTTAGCTCACTCAATGAATTGTAGCATGAGGGCTTTTTACAAGTTGCTCATTTCTATTTTTTTTTTTTTCAGAAATATGTACATGCTCACCTGTTTTCTGGGAACTGAGAGAGAAGGAAATCTGTTCTTGGTAGCAAAGACTCAGTAACAATAGATTGGATTTCTCAGACATACTTAGTTTATAGTCAATAGCCTATTTCAGATTTTAATGTGTGTTTGAGTATTTGTGATGTCCCCGGATTTATACATGTTTTTTTTAGAATGAGTAACATAAACACTCCGGGATTGTATTATTTTCTTTTTTCCCATCATATTCTCCTCTGCCACTTACCTCCTATATAGCTCCCTACCTCCAAAAAAAAAAAAATTTGAAAAATTTCTAGCTTTTGGATGTTGCCAGGACAACACAATGCAACAATGAAAGGACATTTCTTGGGCATTTTGGCAACCAAACAGTCTAAGAGTAAAGAATTAAAAATAATAATAGTAAAAAAAAATCTACAAAAAAAGCTACCAGGCTATCTGCCTTAAGGAAATGCTGACCTGAATTTCTGCATATGTAATACAATTTACAAAGCAGGAAAGTATTTACCATAATAAACCGTACTTTTATTAGGGTCAAAGAAAATAGACCATAATTCCTATGGACTAGCCTTGGAACATTTGTGCATCTTTCCTTTTTTGTTTTAATATAGTAACTCACGTATCATTAGTGTAAATTCTTTGATTTAAGTAGTAAGTGGATCAGTTGGACTGAATATTTATGGCAGGTCCTGGATTGATAGTCTTAACAGCTTATAAACCTCTGTTTACATATAGTTTACACACAGTACTGTTAGAGCAGAGGCAATGCAGCAATCCTCTCACCAGAAAATAACATGGTGAAGGGAATGAGTTGCTTGGGTTCCCAGTCCAGCCATGGGCTCTCCAAAAAGTGTCAGAAGGGTAATTTACTAACGACCACTGAATGATGGACATGACCTGTTCTGGGACCCTCCAAAGTACTTGTAAGCAAAGCAGTTGTGGGAAAATGCCATTAAAATGCAGATAGTATCTTCCTGGCTATTTGTATCATGGAAATTAGTGAGCTATCATAACTCTTCAGGATGGGTAAACTGGCTGCAAACATGCCCTCAGCCATACCAGTGGCAATTTGCAGTAAGTGCATCTCTTATGACAGAGTTGCTGCGGGTCTCAAGAAAAGTAACTGAGGAAAGAACTGGCTTTATCTCTGGTCTTTTGATAAGTGGTATTTTACTAATATAATGTGTACACACCGATATCCTGTGAAATTCCTGCACGTCACCAGCGGTTTTTATTCGTGCCCATTAAAATGCATTACAGTGAGGAGGTTGCTGAAATGTAAATTAAAGGCTACGGCACTCATAGTTTAACAGCTGCCATGTAGATTGACAGCCTTTGTGCGCCCAGCTGGCAGTGTCAGGTTAGTGGGTCTCTAGTCACAACATTAATCAGCTTTATTAGTGCCACTAATACCAATTTGTAAGCAGACTGCAAGGATCAGACGGCCCAGCTGTCAGGCACTGCACATAGATTATTACAGGATTTCTTTTTATTGTTTAAGATTGGAATTATAATTTAATTACGGAATTTAACTATTTTTTACACCCACTGAAAACTAGCAAGGGTTTAATAAAAAAAAAAAGTTAACTTCTTTACCCCTCCATTCTACCATCTTTTCTACTTCCCGCTCCCCATCCTCCTCCCTGCCTCCACCCCAGCACGCATGGGAGAGAAAATGAATTCGCTTCACAAAACCTGTTGTAGCATATCACTTGCTGAGATGAAGAACTTCTTACACTGCAGCAACAGCTCATATTGTGCTAGTCAGGATTTCCAACTGATTTCAACAGATTTTCCTTACTGCGTTGATGTGATATACCCAGTGCCTTGGAGGACCAAGAAATAGAGGGATTGTGTTTATAATTTCCTCAAAAAAAACCTGCTAGCCGCCTGCCTGGTTCCTAGTTTCATCATAGTAATTACTAATTTTTCATCAAAATGTGTGTGTAAACTTCCCCAATCTGAGGACTTTACTAAATTAGGGTCATGTTGTACAGTAAATTCTGAATCAAGAAAAGCAGAGAAAATATAAATACGTGGACATCTCTTAAAACTTCCTCTTCTTTTTTGGCATGGGACCTCTTGTCCTTATTACATTACACATCAATTTCAACTCAGTTTTAATTAATGATTTTAAATTAGGCTAAGAGGATATTAGCTTGCAAAGCCTAGCAATGAAGAATGGATGTTGTGGCTCAGACACAACCTTCCAAAATCTCTGCAGCTCACATCTTATAACACTTTCATGTCGGCCATACAGATTACACTTCCTGCAACGCTAAAGCAGCTTTTCTGGTGGGTCAGAAACATGATAGGTTTATCCTTCAGAGTGGCCTGAAAATATACTGAGGAGGGAAAAATGCCTCTAACATCTACTTAATGCATTGAAAGAAACTGAAAGATAAAATTTCATAGACTTAGAAGACTTATGCAGGAGATATTTTCAACAAATGTCACAGAGGTTTTCTGATACACCAAAATGCAGGGTAAAGGGAATTCCAGCTGAGAGGTCTCTGACCCCAGCAGCCTCCTACCTGTTCCTGCTGTGTGGCCCACACAAAAGTAGGGTCCACGCCCCCAGTGTTGTCCTACCAGGATTGCTGCAGAAATGGGCAGGCTCTGCAGGGCTGTGACGTTTATGCTACTGGCTGTCGTCTGTGGTAGGGCATGTCCCATGTCCCTCATGGAAAGCCAATGAGATATGCTATTTCATGTTTTGCTGGTTTCCTATATATCTCAAAAACCAGCATGGAAATACATGTGAAGTGGCCAGATGCAGCTCATATACATGTCTGATTGAACACTCAGTTTATCTGATATATTGCCCTTGCTGGGCAGGAGCAGAAACACAGTTTCTCTTTAGAAAGATTCTGGTTTTAATATATGAATCCTCACAACCAAATCTAATCCCATATTTTTCAACTCAAGCGCCATAATTATAAAGATCTTCAGAAGAAAAAAAAAGACAAATTAAGTTGATTTATTTAAGATTTTTTATTTGGAAGGAGGCATTTTGAGCAATTTCTGCATCTAAGGTATCAGGTCCCAACAGTAAATATAGTGGAAAATACAGGGGAGCAGTTTTTAAACACAAGATAAGAAAAAAAAACATTACATGCAAGGACTAAAAAAATGGAAGGCTTCCCATGATGAACAGTAACAGTGACCTTATGGAGCTCAGATGACCAGAAGAGTAAGAAGATGGCCAAGAATTGGTCTCCTGTTACATAACAGAGGCAAGTTATTAGCAGATGAAGTTGCAAAGATTACAGTGCTTACTGATCTTTGGCAGAAAGCCACATCTTCACAAAAGTGCCAACTTGGTCCGTGTTGCCATAAGTAATCCAAGGGCAAGACCTCATCTTTCAATAAATAAAATCTGGAGAATACTTAAATAGGGACTGCTTACAGATACTTTTGTTAATTTACAGATGGTGGGAAAAATACTAGACTGTTGGGAAAAGGAAACCTAGTGCATATATTTAAAGACGAAAAAAGATAATTGAGACAGTGCAGTGCAGCTTAATTTCTTCAGAAAATACTGGAACAAGAAATTAAGGAGATAATGGAAGCAAGCAAAGGCCGTAGACTTTTACCAATAACAAATAATATCAAATATGTCCAACTTCCTTCTGTAATAGAACAATACACCTTTTTAACAGGAGGGAAATTATATTAATAGTGTTTGTTGACTTGGGAGTTTGATGCTGTTTCACAGTGTTTTCTTTTAAGTAGACTACAGAAGTGTATTTCTGATGAAACCACTGTGAACAGGGTGCCACTCTGACTGGAAAGCTCTAACTGCAGATTGGAGGGACCAGAGAAGACCAAGCAGAATGGTCACAGATACAGAAGGCTCGGTATGGAAGAGAAGAATGGAAGTTTTGTCTGTGGAAGATAGGACTGAAGGAAGACAAAGTCATCTTTAAATACATAAAAGGGAGCAAATAAACTGTTTATCTTGCATAAGACAAAGTAATAGGCTCAGATTGTAAAGAAAGGTTAGTCATTAGAAAAACCCTTACTTTATAATGGTAAGAATAGTCAAGACTTGCTGGGAAGATTAGGGAGCCTTTGGTATTGGAAGACTTTACAAACAGGTTGGGTGAGCATCTGTCAAAATGACGCAAGCATTGCTGATCTTGTGTTTGGACAGAGGTGAGCTAGATTTCTCTGGAGGCCTCTTCCAGCTGCCTTCTCCTATAAAATTTGATTCTGTAACATCAGCAACATAATGCATGAGTTGGCTGTGGGCCTTGCCTTGCTGATATCATCAGCAAGTGCTACTTGGTGGAAAATAGCACAGGTTGTCTCGGGGCCAAGAAGGCAGTGCACTCCCTGCCGTGCCCCGGGGACCTGATCCACTTGGCGTCTGCCTGCTCCCAGCCCTGCTCCAGCTTGTTTACCTGTGTGTCCTTCTCACAGCAGCTCTCAGCTGGAGGATCAGGGCATCTCCATGCCAAACCTTGAGTAAGGAGGAAGGATGCACCTGGACAGCGTGCTTGGCTTGTCAGTATAGGCAGCATTTCAGAAAAGCATCCTAATGAACCAGGGTGGGCACTGGGTTGTGGGTCCACAATGATTACAGCAGAGATGGCCCACAATGTAGAACTGCTGCTGCTGTCCTTACTGGAATAGAGCCTAATAAATCACCTAGAAATTGTGCAGGATCATAAACAAGTACACCTCTAGGCAATGAAAGTGCAGGATTCAAAAATCTGAAAGTATTATGATGATAAACCTGTAAAGGCTGCCGAGTTTCTCTGTAAACTAGTCAGGCTGAATGAAAGGTCATCAGATTTTCACAAGCTCCTCTAGCTGAAGAGTGCTTCTGCCAAGTTTTCTTTTAAGTATTTACACATAACTTCTCAAACTCAAAAACCTCATTCTAAAATAAAAGTTTAGATCATTAAGTGTGCATGTTCAATATTTGATGGACTTAAATATTTTATAGAAATCTTGTGGAAACAGAGGAAAGTTACTGGAACATATATGTTCTGATTATAATCCCTCTAGAAATTTGATGGGTTTATTAACCTTATGGAAGCTCAGATAAGCTGAGCGTTTTAATTAAATGTAAACAACTTTCTAATAACAACCTTGACGTTTCTTCCCAGAGAGTGATCCTAGAGGCCCAGTGCACTTAGAAATACCAAGGAGTTGCATTACAACCTGCTGAGACACTGCTGTACTGTCAAAATGATGTGGCAGTGAGCGCATTTTGAACAGTCCTTACCCGATGTTCTGAGTCTCAGTCAGCTTTAAAAATGTATTGTTTCCTTCCAGCTTTATTAGTTCTTCATCTCTGTGTAAAGGGTAAACTTTCCAAAGTCTAGAAATTTAATTCAAAGTTTTAAACTTGTTCTGAATTCAACAGATATGAACAGAACAGAGACATTTTGGCTACCTGTATTTGTGGGTTTTATGCAATGATGGCCCTGACATTCTCAGGTGCACTGAGGAGAGAGTCCCAGGGGCTGTTCAGAGTCAGTTTATATTTTCTTTCATCACAGTTTTCAGAAGTTATGACCATGCCCAGCATGTATCCCTCTGCAGTCAGGGAGACCAGGATGTCAAAAATCTTTGGTCAACAGTAGGGGTAGAAGTTGGAAGCTAATCTGTTTCTGCTGGTGAAGTCACCCTGCAAGTCTTGCATGGCTGCTGCAGACAACTTGTCATGGCAAGGACATGGGAGTGAAGGTTGGCTTTGTAGACATGTCCTTCCCTGTACTTTCATGCGTGGCTTTCAGTGTGGAAGAGGATAGAGGGTTAATGTATTGTTATCCTATCGCACTCGTTTGGGGTTTTTCTGAGCAAAGAGCTGGTTCTTTCTGAGTCATGAACCTGGCTATTGCTTCTGTTCCTTAAATGCTCTATTACCTATTCTTTGACTTTCCTCCTTTGGGCCAGAGAGAAATTATATTAACAAACATACTTACCATCAAGTAAGAAATAGATTTTAGGCATCTTTGCCAGCAACAGAGAGGGGTTAGTTATGTAAATTTTGTGCTAACATGCATCATACATTCAGTGCTTAGCAAGAGTAGCTGAGGCAGTTCAAGGTTTGCTAATCAACAAAGAAGGAGAGTCATGGGAGTGGAAGGATCTATTTATTCAGACAAAGCAAAAAAAAAAAAAAAAAAAAAGGTTAAAAATACCCCCAAAAAGCTTGCAGTCAAGCCATCAAGCAGCATCAAGGCTGCCTCTCTGTAAATGGGGGCAGCCCTTCTTACAGTCAGAGATTGGGGTCCTGCTCTTTAAAACTGAGAGGAGAGACCTGTGAAGAGCAGGCCAGAAGCAGGTCAGTGCAGCAATTCCCACAAGCCAAGAGCTCGAGGACAAAGCATATTGATCCTCTCCTCTGTGCTGAGGGGAGAGCCCCAGGGAGCAAGAAAGCAGCATGAAGATGGAAACTACTGTTGCTTGCTATTTTCATCTGTCTCTGCATTTGGAAAAAACCCAGCACTATTTCCGTAAGGAAAATGGGTTCAGTCCTTTACAGAAATCAAGTCGGGGATAGGAAATATAAGTTGGGAAAAACTTCTGAGGAAGAATTAATCCTGCAGAGAAGAGGGACAAAAATCAGCAGGGAAGCAGAGGAGAGTGAAGCACATTTTGCTCTCCATGTTTATGTCAAAGACCTGGTCTCTGGAGTCCCTTCTGTCCCAGCTATGACATGCCCATCGTTGGAACCAGCTCAAGAAGATGCTCATTTGCTCCTTGGGTGTGTGTGTAAAAGGCTGTCCTGAAGTAGGTCATAACCGTGAGTTGGGAAGGGCTGAGCACCACTACAGAGATCCTGTCTTGTGGGAACCATACAAAGGAGTGAGATTATTTTAGAGAAGAAAAAATTCTACCTAGGGAGCTAGCATTCTAGTCAGGTTCCTTTTAAATGTCAGCTGCTCTGTGTCTTACTACAGTGGAGCTCAGTCTGCAATAACTGGCATTTATCAAGGCAATCTGTTTATTTTTTTTTAACATCTCATTTATGGCAGTTTTAAGTTCTTTACATTGGACTGTAGAAAATCCTCTTACAGATTCAGAAATGATCCCCCATATATTTATATAAACAAAGCTTAGGAATGGGAAATCTAAATTGTTAATCACTTGTGCTGTTTTCTCCATGGAAATATCAAGCAGCTTTCCTTTGAGAGGGTAAAATACCCTCTTTGCACTCCATACAAAAAGGTTTTCTTTGTTACACCTGCCAGCATGAAAAAGGATTAATTTTAACAGAGCTTAACCTAGCCATCTAGGGGAAGCCGTTTAAATGACTCCATGTCTTGGTTGCTTTTAATGGCACTACTCTGGTGACTTCATTTAGTTTTGCAAAATATAAGAGAATTTTTTTACCTATGCCACTCAAGTTTGTTGAATTTCATCACAACTGGTATGGATAATGCAGGCAAGCCTTGCCAGTACCTCACTGTGAAAAATACTCATCTTTTTCTTTAGAATTTTTTTCAAGAGCATTCATCAGGGAGAGCAAATAAAAAGTTACAAATGCACATTTTTTGCATTACTTCACTTTAGAAAGCAATTAATCCAAATTTTGGTGAATGTTGGCATAAGTCTTTCAGACTGTGTTATATAGTAAGTAAAAAGTTGGTGAGTCTTTTTTTCTGAGTTGCATTATTGGCATTTTCTTATACTTTAAGCTATTTTAAAATGAACCTGCCTTTTGTAAAATAGGCAAGCCTAGAATTTCTACCCAAAGGGACTGGAAAGAAAAATGTTAATTAAAGCAGGAGTTTAACAATGGATGTATAGTGGCTATTTCTTACCATGACACCTTCTGTAGTCATTAACGAAGTGAAGGAAATGCACAGTGTTATGAGCACCAGTGTCACACATCCAAGTGCAAAGAACTTGCTTATCAGTGTATCAGGCTGTGGAAACCCTCGAGGAGAAGGTGCTGCAGGCCTGCACATCGAGAACTCTGTGGTGAGGACTGGCCTGGAGCTGCTTACCTGCACGAGGCCACAGGGACATGGGACATGCATCTATCTCTGGTGCAGAGCCACAAACAGGAAAATCATGGGACACTTGGCTTTTTTAGCTTTTGTGATTTTTCTGCCTTTAATGTGCTGGTAAACTTATCAGCATAGAGAATGGATTTTCAGTTTTCACTTCCGTGAGGAGGTCTTTGGGAAAGAAATTGTGAACAAGCAATACTGCTGTGGTCACAAAAATCAGAGAGAAATGCAGTCTCTTCAGTTCCCGAGTACTGAGGCAGAGTAAGCAGCTCCTAAACCACTCTTCTTGCATACTTCAGAAAAAAATGCATCACATTCAAAAAAATAAGTGTTCCCCACTGAAAATTATTCCGACTTTTAGGACTAGCTGAAATATCTTAAGCACAATAGGCTTATCTAATTGCTGACATAATTTAAATATTTGAATTGAGCTGCTGCAGGCAGTATTCAATAAGAAAACCAGAACTGTGAAGGTTGGTTTTTTTTTGTTTTTTTTTTTTTTGCTTAGTATCCTTCTTGCTCTCTTCTTTTCTGTATTCTTGGTGTTAACAGTGGTAGCGAATAGCTTATTTAGAATTTGCTTTAACCTATTTATATTGAGCAACCTCACTAAGCTGAAAAGTAAATTTGTACAAAGGTCCAGGTGACATCAGCTTCTGCAAATACACTGGAGCAGATCAGTGAACAGGACGTAATTAAACATTTTAAGGGAAATTAATCTCACCATTTAATGGAACAAGCAAAAAGTTCCCTATTTTAGTGTTGATTTTCTTGTGAAGAAATATTTTATATCATAAAATATCCTCACTGAATCTAAGATTTAATCAAATTTTTATACATTTGGACTTGGTTGGTATTTGCAAAATCCTTGAACATAATGAAACATGTCACTTTGAAATGAAGTTTCCTGAGATACAAAAATTGTAGTTCGACTGAAATACAAAAAGAAAAAAAAAGAAAAGGAATTTCTAGAAACTATTAGTAGTCCCTGTACTACTAGCAAACTATTTTAGCTCTATTCTTTTGCTTCCTAGATGCACATTTGCACATAAAACACTATACAAGAAAGATTTCCAAAATGAATAGAAAATTGTAACTTGCCCTTTTGAAGGTTTAAATCTTCAACTGTGTGATATGTTCTTCCTCTTAATATTATAGAATCATTGTTTCTAAAATTCCCACAGTAATTTAACTTTTCCCCCTTCTATTTCTGTGCAAGTGAGGGGAGAGAAACTGCAATAGTCCTCTGCTCCCTGACAGTGTTCACTTAGCAGTTATTTGGAAGAAACTGTGGACAAGCTCTGTGAACCTGATGTTGTATCAATTGCAGCCATAGGTTGGTAGGTGTTTCTGCACTGGAGATGTGTGACCAACACCAGCATGAGACCTTTTAGGTTGTAGTGAAACCTCAAGACTTTTCTAGATCTTCCTGTTGTAGCCTGTGGGATCTGAAGGATCCCTTTTTTTTCCGTGCCAGGCTTTGCAAGTCTGCTTAGCACACAGCCATTAGGAGAACAGCTGCCCCAGCCACATTATTTATGAATCTGGATAAACTCTGTAGCTGAATATTTTTAGCAGTAGGTTTCTGAAGCCAGGAGAGCACACAGCAATCGAAAAAGATGGTCTAAACATTTAATGTGGTATTTGATTTAATTTAGATTACGCCTCTTGAAAAAGGTTACATCCACAGATTGATACGGATTTGATCTGTAGAGATCCAATAGGTCTGTGGATCAATAAGTGCAACTGTATTTCACTTAATTAAGATCTGCTTTAAATGGATCATCAAGTATAAATTATTTATTATGGAGGAGTACCAATGCTGGTTGAAGATGCCACTCTTTCCTGTAACACTCGGCTGCTGTGTGATTTCTAGGCAGGGGGA
This sequence comes from Monarcha castaneiventris obscurior, assembly GCA_026261815.1. Lineage (NCBI taxonomy): Eukaryota > Metazoa > Chordata > Aves > Passeriformes > Monarchidae > Monarcha > Monarcha castaneiventris. The sequence goes on from JAMPIT010000467.1 coordinate 10,643,311, forward strand.
AACAGAAAGTTCCTTGCCATTGCCTATGTAGGAGATGTGCTTCTATTTTTTTCTCACTTGGGATAGAGTAAAATATCCATATAACAAATAATAAGGCACAAACCACAGATTGTTTTACTGGTGGCACCAGACTTCAAAATCACATCAAGAAAGTGAAATTTTAATGGCAGATTTTGCCCTCAGTGTAAGCAACTTCAAAGGAGGTGCTGCTAGCTCTTAGGTGCATTTTTCCAGGGTGACCTCCTGAGTTTTCTTGCATTTCTTGACTGAGCTTTGTGATAAAGTGAGAATTTCCAGACATCTGTTTGGTTATATAAACTATATTAACCTTATTTTTTGGAAAGTGCAATAAATCCCATAAATAATCTAGTAATTTTATTTACAACTTTTTGAAATTATCTACTCCTTAATTATAGGTTATAATTAGTGTTTCTGTAAGAGTACTTTGCTTTATTCTTGTCAGTCCTCTTCATATGCATTTATTCTCCTATACTGGCATATTGAATTTTACATGACAGGAAATGTTGATCTGAAGGTGATCTTGAGCATGACACAGAGGTCAAGATGAATAAAAGACATCATCTGGAAAGGAGGTGACACAATGGCAGTCAGGAAATTAGCTTTTTCTTTTTCCTGAGTTTTCATCTGTTCAACACTGATTATTGCTAGAGCAGAAAAAGGAATACGACCTCACCTTAGGTAATTTTCTAAGGTTAGTGCATGAAGGTTGAGAGGTGCTCTGATGTGATGGTGCTGGACAACTTGCAATGAATTACCATAAATCATGGTCTTTTTATAGCCATTTAAGTAGAGGAATGGGGTTTAGCATATTTCATCCCTTAAATCTTCCCTTTGCAGGTATTTCTGATACCTGTGGCAACTGTGCCTCAGATTGCCGTGTTGTCACTGCGTATTTTTAGGTGCAGTGAAGCATTTTAGCCTCTCTGAAAGAGCTTTCTACAATCATTTCAGAGGCCCATGTATTTTGAAAACATTACTAGCCAAGTAAAGTGTGCACTGAAGAATCCAAGTGTGGTGTAATAAATGTATATGCAGTCTGACAACAACTTGTCAATACATCCAAAATTCCAAAGACCTTGTTTTGTTCTCACCTCTGGGAGAATCTCAATGCAGTGAAAAGAGCATGTTTATTTTGGAGGTTTTGTTGAGGTTTATTTTTCTGTTATTACTTCCCCTCTGTCATTCAGTTTTCTGGAGAATAAGGAAAGTCTCAGACATGAGAGAAACTTCTTTTTCCCATGGTTCTGAAGAATAACCTAATGCAAAACTGTTTGATAATAGAAAAATATATTCAGTCTTCCATCCTATTTCGTAGTTATTTAATCCCTCTTGCAGGGCCAGCAAAACATTACACATGAGCTGTTCAGTGAAGCTTCTGGTTACCCATAGGCTTCAGTAACATATGGGCTGGGTAAATGGGTTTTCTGTGAATACATCTTATATATGAGTTCAGGAGTGGCAAAAGTGACTGGATCTTGTTGTCCATCACCAGTATGAATCTGTCCTTTCTGCATTCCAGCCAGGGAGGTGCCAATCTGTGTAAGCCCTTTGTCACTGACTCCCTGGCAAGGTCTCTAATATACCCCAGCCCCAAGGAGGGGATCAATATTGTGTTCAGGTGCTTGATGTGCCCCCTTTCTGTCCCCTGGGTATTCCCTATAACCCTGCTGTAAAACAGCTGGCACTGCTGGTGATTGGTAGGGCTTCCCTTCTCCCATTTATCTTGCTTCTTGAAATGTGTCTTAAATTAGTCAGGACAAAAAGAGTTTGAAATCTGTGACTCTTCACTTGTACATTGATTTTGTTCTGTTCTGTTGAGCTGATCACCTTCTTATCTCCCACAGATGAATTAATTTCCTTTCTTAATAACATACTAAACCCTTTTGAGCAGCACCACATCATAGAATCATTGAATTACTAAGGTTGGAAAAGGCCTCTAAGATATCATGGTATCCGTAAGGTCTTGTAGGATCCAAACTGTCCTAAAACTTTGAAGAATTGTAGTTAGTGCCCTCATGGGACAGATATGTGATTTGCTTGATTAAGGCAGTTAGTGACAATAACAGATAAATGTTTTTGTAATCACCTGTTTAAACTGCCTTACCTATTTTCATACAGCATTCAGTGCACTCTCAACCCTTTTCAGTTTTCTTCATTGCTGTCCTTTAGGAATAAAAGATACATATCAACAAAGTATATTAAGTAAGTTTGCTGACCCTGCTTTGGGAGTTTATGTAACCTGGTTACGGTTTTCCTGTAAACAAATCCTTTGAAATATTACCTTATAGTAATTCTGTAACAGGACAACAAATAACATATAGCAGGGCCTGACCTATAATTATTTACACTTCAGGTGCTTAACAAATGAGATACAGACCATCTCCCTGACAAATGTTTACCGTCTTCTTTTTCTTGGGTTGATGACAAGGGTTTTCTATCCCTGGCTGATGACAGATGAAGAATTTGGAGAGTCCCTATCTCCCATCTGGGAAAGGCAATTGCAAGCTCAGTTGGCTTCTTTTCATTTCTAGGAACAAGTGAATCAAGGCAGGGATTTGGAGGATTCCTGCTTAATCCTTTTCTCAGGGATTCTTTTCTCCTTTCCCTTTGGTTTTGACCCAAGAGGGCTGACCTGTACATTTTAGGTTGTGTCTTGTCTAAGAATCAGAAACACCATCTCTGCTTACCTCCTACCCTGCATTTCTGCAGTGACAAACTAGGAGGGAGGGAAGGAAGGGAGAGATGAAAAATGCTCTTTTAGCCCTCAGTGATGTTCAGGTCATGTTCTGAAGGCTGATGATCCTTTGCAATCATTATCCTGATTGCTGTGGTTTATCTGCAGGGGGGCTTCTTTTCTTTCCTCTCGCAGGCTGTGTGACAATTGGGAAAAAAAAAGAAAAAAGGAAAAAAATGAAATAAAGAGAAAGGAAGATAAAACACCCCACCAGAAAGCATCTCCAAGATTAGATGCTTGCCTGTGCGAGGTAGGCTGAAATGCTTATCCATGCTTTTGTGATTAGCAGGCTGGATTATTACGTAACCCTGCATCACCGGGTCTCCCTGCTTCAACTCTCGCTCAACCCTCTTTGCTTCAAGTTCCTACTGCAATGGAAAGGCCGTGGTGAAATCTCGACTATAATATCCTTATGTTGACTTAAGCAAGGCTTTACGTGGCCTTGGTTCATCTTACAGCCCTGATCTGACTTCATCCTGCTCTCTAGGGATGTCAGTGTGTTCTGCTAAAGCTGCCATGGATTAGATCACACAGCTTGTGAATGAGCATTTCCTTGTTGGAGACTCAGATGGAAAGCTCCCTCTAGGAAGCAGTGAGGTTTTTCTACAGCTGAAATCAATGGCAAAGCTCTCACCGATTCCAAAGGAAGTAGGATAAATAATAAATTGATTTTTCCGTATATATTAATCAAATTTACAATTCGCATGCTGCCTTACTTGTCTGAATTTTTTTTGGTTAAATTTAAAACACATTTGAAGTGTGAGTGCAGTCTCAGAATGACAGCTATTAATGATCAAGTTCAGACTCCACTGAAACCAAAGGGGATTTTTCATTTACTTCAGTGGGATTTGAATCAGGGTCTGAAATTATATTTTGACTGTCTTCTTTCCTAACCTTTTGCATACTGTTGAGTATTAGAATCAAGTCATTTTTTGCCTTCTTCCCTCTAGTGGTTTTCATTGCTATACATTCTTCAAATAATCTATCTCACCATAACATACTTTGTGTTTTAATCACCCAGCAACAACCCACACCCTGCTCAGACACACAAATGCACTCATCACCTTCCTCGTGTCCCATCAATGCAAAAACGTCGATATGCCTAAACTACCTTCACACAACACGAGTATGCAGCCTGTTCCTGCTCAGCATACCAGAGAGAGAGCAGACCCAACTGATTGCCAGAGGGGACTGATAAATAAGGATGTGTTCCTACTTCCACTATCAGGTGTCACTACCAACGGATTGGGAAGGGATCAGGTGGGTAAAGAGTCCCCTTTGGAAGAAATTTTTTTAAGCTAAATTTGCTTTTTGTCTTGTCAGATCCAAACCAGGCAGAAACCAGCCACGAACCTCAGACAGAGGTATAACAAGCATTTACCCAAACACAGGATGGGGAACTTAGTTAGACAGCAGTTTTATAGAAAACTGTTGTACTTGTGGATGAAAAATGGACTATGAGTCAGTAATATTGTACTGAAGAACCCCTCCTTGGTCCGGGAGGAAAAAAGACAAATGTTGAATGTCTGAGCAGGAATAAATCTGACCCCTCTCTTGGACAGAGCCCATGCTAATAATAAAGTAGAAATACAGATAAATATGATTTATTGTGAAAACACAAGATGGCATTTATAGAGGGATTTTATCTCACAGATTTGCTGGAGGCTTGTGTAAAGGAATTATAGAGACAAATGAAAACCTCTGCAATGGAGCTGATAAGGGTATATTTTGAATTTCCAGAAAGTTTCCCTAAAAAATTTCTGCTTGATGGCTTCTCATAGAATCATAGAATTGTTTAGGTTGGAAAAGACCTTTAAGACTGAGTCCAGCCATTCACCCAGCAGTGCCAAGTCCACCATTAAACCATGTCCCTTTGTGCCACATCCACATGTCTTTTGAATACCTCCAGGGCTGACTATGCCACTTCTCTGGGCGGCCTGCGGCAGGGCTTGACAACCCTTTCCATGAAGAAATTTTTCCTAATTTTTGTTCTAGACCTTCCCTGATGCAACTTGAGGCTGCTTTTCTTTTCCAAACTCCTGTTATCTGGGAGAAGAGACTGACTCCCACCTCACTACAACCTCCTTTCAGGCATTTTTAGGCAGTGTCTCCCCTGAGCCTCCTTTTCTCCAAGCCAAACACCTCCAGCTCCCTCAGGTGCTCCTCACAGGACGTGCTCCAAACCCTTCACCAGCTCCCTTCTCTGGACACGCTCCAGCACCTCTATGTCTTTCTTGCAGTGAGGGGCCCAGAACTGAACACAGCATTGAGGTGCAGCCTCAGCAGTGCTGAGGACAGAGGGACAATCCCTGCCCTGGTCCTGCTGGCCACGCTGTGTCTGATACAGGCCAGGATGCCACTGGCCTTCCTGGCCACCTGGGCACAGCTGGCTCATGTTCAGCTGCTGTCAGCCAGCACCCCCAGGTCCTTTTCCAGTGGGCAGCTTTCCAGCCACCATGCCCAAGCCCCACTGCCTGGGGTTTTGTGGTCCAAGTGCAGGACCTGGCACTTGGTCTTGTTCACCCTCACACAGTCGGCCTTGGCCCACGGATCCAGCCTGTGCAGATCCCTCTGCAGAGCCTTCCTACTCTCCAGCAGACCAACACTCCTGCCCAGCTTGGTGTCACCTGTAAACTGAGGGTGCCCTTGACTCCCTTGTCCAAATAATTGATAAAAACATTAAACAGGACTGGTCCCAGTGCTAAGGCCTGATCAACACCACTTGTGACCAGGCACCAGCTGGAAGTAGCTCCATTCACCACCACTCCCTGGGCCTAGCCAGCCAGGAAAACTCACCTCCTGAGTTGCTGCCCCTTATTCCAAAGGTCACAAACTATTTTTCCCCCCCCCCGAGCTCTATCCAAAACTCCCTGTTCAGTCAGGCCAGTCTTCTTCCCCACTGGCTTGTCTTTTGGCATGTGGGGACAGCCTCGTCCTGTGCCTTTATGATTTTGATTCTTGAGGAATGTCCAGCCTCCCTGGACTCCTCTCACCTTCAGAACTGCCTCCCAAGGGACTCTGACCTCCTAATCAGGTCAAAGTCTGCCCTCCAGAAGTACAAGTTTTCAATTTCTGCTGACCCAACTCTTTACTTCTTTGGGAATCAAAAACTATCATTTTGTGACTGCTGTGCCCAAGACAGCCACCAGGCATCACTTCACTCATCAGTCCTTCTCTGTTCACTAACAAGAGGCTCAACAGGGCACCTCCCTTGGTTCCCCACCACACACTCCAGGAACCTCCTAGGCTGGTTCATTCTGCTGGGTTGTATTTGCAGCAGACATCTGGTAAGAAAGAAACAGCTATCATAAAACAAGAGGGACAGTCCTTTTAGGGGTTAAGAACTAGTTGTATTTGCAGCAGACATCTGGTAAGAAAGAAACAGCTATCATAAAACAAGAGGGACAGTCCTTTTAGGGGTTAATAACTAGTTAAAAGATGGGGGAAAAATAAGTGGGAATAAACGGTCAGCTTGCTTGGTAAAGGGAACTTAGTAGTATCCAGCTGGTAGCTGTGCTGTTCAACATATTCATAAATGAACTTAGATATTAAATTGAATAATGAGAGCATTTGGTGATAGAAAATTATTCTGGAAATCAAACTTAAGCATAAAGAGTTGCAGAAGAATCTCACAGGAGTGAGTGACAGCATGCTAGAGTGGCAGATGAAATTTACTGTCAATAGAAGAAAAGGAAAATGTAGATGGGGAAACAAGTATAATGCACACAGGAATAAAATTACAACAGATATGGCAAATTTCATTTACAGAGAGCAAAGCCACATTTTGGATTTGGAGTGCCTTTAGTTAAAGAAATTGTCTCTGGTTCTTTAGAAATCATGGTACATGGAGAAATCTCAATGTGCTGGCTCTTGTTTTAATAGCAAAAAATTGACTTTAATCAGTATACAGCACAAACACAAAGGACACTCTTAGCTGTATTTTGAGTAATGCAGCTTCAGCCACATGTTGTGCTCAGGTTGAGGCCCTACCTTTGAACAAAGAAGTGGTTTCATTGGATTGAGTCCAGGGGAGAAAAACAAGGATGATTTAAGCTCTAGATAAAATGCTGATCTAACAAAGACAAGAACATGTTATCATGGTATCAGGAATTCTTCTAGAGTGGTGGGGATTTTTTTGTTTTTGTTTTTTGTTTGGTTATTTTATTTTTATTAGGACAAAGAGGGAATTGGTATCACCTAAACAACAGATCCTGGGCCTTTGGCTCCTGTACAGCTTGTTAGACACCAGCTTGTGTGGATGTACCTAGCAAAAATTTTTCTCCTCAGCACTCAAGTAGCTTCTGCAGCTTCAGTACAATGTCTCCCAGCTCGAGAGATAAAGCATTACCTGCAGTATATTTTGTCCCTTGAATTAGCCTTTTGTCTGATAAAGTCTTCAGATCCAAGTCCCACCATGACAGAGATGACAGAGATGTGTTGTGTCTTCACTTTTTTCAGTAAAATTTCAGAGTCCATTTAGAGTTCAGGAATTCTTGCTCAGGAGTTATCAGAAGCAGCAGATGTGTGACCAACCTCCTGGAGATAAGTCTTCTAGTGGAACTGATTATTTTAGGTATTTTCTAAATCTATTCTTTTCATGTTCATCTCCTCGGTTTTCATCATATGCGGCACAGACTTGAATAAAATACTTTGTCCTCAGTTGTCTGGTTCCAGATGGTGCCTGCAAAAAATTTCACCTCTGTGAGGTGCACACCTATGGAGCCAAATGCTGCCTCTTCTGCACTGTGTTAACTGATGAAATTGTGAAGTTAAAGAAATAATTAAAGAACAATACAGCTATTAAAATTAGTACTTCACATTCAGTTTGATAAGAATCCACTTGCCCCCTTTATAACTAAAAAAAGAGGCAGACCAGGTTGGTTTCTTTGTATTTTCAACACAAAAGGTTGAGCTGTTTTCATCTCAAAGTTAAACTAGAAAGTACAGGAAAGAGCTATATTAATATACGCATAAGCCTATGGGATAATTCAGTTTCTATTTGAAAATGTTTTTGGACTGAGACTAAAAATGAACCTAACCAAACCTCAAATCTGAATTTTATGAGGAGGTGAAGAACATAAAGGAGGACAAGTCTGAACTGAAGAGCAATAGCATTTGTTCAGTTTTCCCCAGACATTGTAGTAAACATGATGCTGCTTTCTAAGCTCAGTGTGGTGCAAATGCAAAAGATGTGTTGTGTCACATTTTGATTTTAACTCAGTGGAATACTTTTCAGTTTTTATGAGTTTGCAAACACTCTGTTACTTAATAACACATCATGGCTTAATTGGACTGTTAAAGCAAAATTTCAAAATGCTAATAAAAGTAAAGTATACTCTAATTTTCCCCTCCTTTTCCTGATCAGCATGAAACAAAATTGAGGTATCTTAATGTTGTACAGGTTTCTTGAGTTCACTGTTTGCCTTGGTCTAAAAGAATGTTTAACTTCTGTTGTTATCAAAATTTTTTTAGAGGCTTAGCGGAACTGGTTGTGATTTATCTTGGGAGGGCAGCAGCAGCAATGTGAACTGTCATAGCAGCCTGCCAGAATGAACCCACATCATGGCTTTCTGTAGGCAAGAAGAAAAACTACAGTGTGAAAACTGTCTGTGAGATAATATCCAGCACAGAGCTCTGCAAACCCAGAGAGCTGAGCTTGGTCCACTGTGGAGCATGAGCAGCCAGTCCATTGCTTAAACCTACAGAGTAGATCTTGAATAAAATTATCTTTGTTAAAATGATTGTGTTGTTCTAAGTGAAATATTTGTAGACAGTGTTATCTTGTAACAGCTTTCTGTAAATAAAATGAGGCAAAGTTAACTTTTTCCCCATGTGAAAAAATCTCCCAAATTCCCCAGGACTTGTTAGTTGCTGCAAAATGAGCAGCACTGCACAGATAAAATGCCCATCGTCTAGAAATCCAAACTGTTTTAACTGAGAATGTGATTTGCATATGGCAGACGAAATTCTGCTGTGAATTCCTGCCATGGAGAGAGGGACGAGGAGCTGCTGGCCATACCTCCGAGGGCAGGGTCTGGCCCAGTACCTTTATGAAAGAAATCTGATTTGTATGTTTCTTCTCTCTGCAGAGATCAAAGACCATTTACTCAGCTAAATAGTGAGGGCTAGTGTAGATTTATGGAACCAATTTAGAGAATTAATAAACCACACCATAAATCTTGTTAAGGTCACACTGTATGTGATTGTGCCTATATGCAGACATGGAAATTTGGTATCCTTCCAAGTGAGAAGACTAGCTTTCATGAGCTTAGTTACAGTAAGTAATTAAATTCATGCCCCTTAAATAATGGATCATTGAGGAGAGTGTTGTTGGTTGTTTGGGTTTTTTTAACAGAGATTTTTAAGTTACGTGCCCAACCCTTCAAAGTACAGAGCACTTTCAAATGCCTTGGACTTGGTGGGAGCTGAAAATGCTTTGCATCTTGAGGAATCAAGGCCTTCAAGTGGGTCTGAATTGGAACACCTATGAACTTTGAAAAGACTTTGTCTGGATGCAAATGCTAAATCCTTAATACAAACCAATATTTACACTTTGCATGGTCCTAAAATGTAGTAGCTGGCAAGTATGGTCTGTATAAGAGATTGGAGGAGCATGAATAAAAGAAGAATCATCACATGAATAGAAAGGTTTAAAATAGATGGTATAAAAATAGCTTGTTACTTGGGAAATTTTCACATCCTTAAATCTTACAGAGAGCCTGAGACTTGATCTTCAGGGGTTTGTTTTGTTTGTTTGTTTTAATTCCCCTTAGGTCAAACCCTGCCCTGATAACTAATCCATTTTTTCTGCTGTACAGATATAAATCTGCTTCTACACAGCTTTTGGCCCACTAATTCCCTGTAATTGACCTTTGAGGTTTTCTATATATTCATAGTTTTGCCATGTAAAAAAGACACAGTTTCCTCCTCAAATGTCAGTTAAGGCATATGTGTGTATATATATATATATATTTTTTTTTTTTTTTTTTTTTTAATTTGGATGCATGAGGAAAGGTCAGGGATATGACTGCAGGCCCAATCTTTCCTTATTCCTTCTAACCTGTGAACCATTTTTAGCTGTGTTTAACACAAGGCAAGAGGAATGTTTCAAGTCTCAAAAACATGGAGTGTCTGCCAGCAGACCACCTGCTTTGTTTTTGCTGCTGTGTGTGTTTCCCCTTGTCCAGCTCCCACAGGAGCTGATGTGCTATTTCAAGTCAGTGGTGGGACACAGAGGTGTTTAGCAACAAGGTAGAGGTGCAGGGATATGCAGGAGGGGAGGAAGGACTGAGTGTGGAAAGAGGTTCTGATCTATGGATCAAATTCATCAGAAAATGGGAGTGGGCAAATCTGCTGCTCCAGAACAACCTCTCCATATTCTTGGTCTGTGTGTCAGCGTTGGTGGTGAGGTTACCATAGCTCTGGAAAGCCTGTGAAGTTGTTTTTTTCATTAATTAGGAAGCAGCAAAGCTCAGAGACTGAAGGTATTGCATTAACAGTGGTACTGCATCTCATCCTAGTGACAGGGTTGGCCAAGTTCTTTTAAAATACATGTGTAAAAAAAATGTAATCTCCTCTACAGCACCATCTCAATTTTTATATCCTGCTTGAGAGAACAGTCTCCCTCCAATAAGCCATTTCTAGCTCCAGCTCTTGGTTTGAAATGCTGCTTTGAATATGACATGAAAGAGATATGATAGTGTGTAGGAAGAGGAGGAAATACAGTAGGAGGAGAGAGACAGCAGCGTAGCTGTATTGTCATCTGTCTTGATTATTGTTCCAAAAAAACCCCCCGTGTGTAGTCACCTGCTCTGATGTAATTTAGTTTGAAGACCTAGAGGTCCTGGCCCTGCTGAGAGAGGTTGCTGGGGTAGTTTTTCAGAGGATTTTTCTCCCCTCTTCTTTCAGCCTGGCTGTGTGTGGTGAATTCTGCTTGGCCAGAGGAGGCGGTTGCAAGCTCAGACTGTTAGCCACAAGAAAGGGTAAATATCTGAGAAGTCCCTAAAACCATTCAGGTGGCTTTCAGGCTCTTGGAAGGATCCTGAGCCTCAACTCCCCTTCCCCCAGAGTGGCACTGCCTGTGCAGCACAGCAGTCCCTGCTCCCAGAGCTAACCAATGTTTACAGAGTTAGGGGACTAAGATGCTAAAGGCATCTAAGACCTGTTGAGGGCATTTCATCTGTCTGCCCAGTTGCATATTAATAGGGTGCACTGTAAACCAAGACTTGCAGCTGAAGGGCAGGCGGCTTAGCTCAATTCTTTCAAACTGCTGTGAATGTAATTACACCTAACAAATCAGCCTTTGAATGATGCCCACCAAAAACGAAGCACACACAGATTTATTGCCTGGTCTGTGTGTGAGAAAGGCAGAGAATGTGATTTGAAAGAGGGAGAATAAAAAATTAAAGGATCCCATACAGCGCAGAATTCTCCCTAGATGTCTAAATTGGAAAAGAGCAGCAAGATTTTGGTTTAATTTTAAAATACATCGTCAGGTGTTCTGCCTCTCAGAATGCATCATATCAAATCAGTGGCCACTGAAGAGGTACACAGCAGGGTGCAGAACCACACGCTGCAGAAAATGGGAAACACACGGTGACAGCTCTGTTACTGTCAGTCATCCAGGCTGGTCCTGCACGGCAGAGCAGCTCTGACTGCCTACCTTGAAGTGCAGCACTAAACATATGCGCTTGCCTGCTTCTGACAAGGGAATAGCAGTTGTATCACTGACTCCAAGGATCTGGAGTGATTTATTTTTCCTAAGCATTCCTGATAGGATATTATTATATGTTGGCTTATTTCCAGCAGTCAGGGTGACATCCAGTATTTTAGCATTATATTCAAAATGCACACACATATCAGAAAAAGGACTCTAGCTGAAACCCCCGCCCCCCCCCCCAAAAAAAAACCCCTAAGAAAAAAACCAAGTGACATGAAAACCTTACACTTTCTGAATGCTATGCACATACTCATCAACCAGGGATAATTAGGCCTGTTGAAGCCAGTGAATACTGAAAACGTACAGAGGGTTTATTTGTTGCACTGAAGGGGTGCAATAACAGGTTTGGTTTCTTTCGCTGTTTGCCTGTCAATCATACTTTTAATTACCTAATTGTTAGATCTGTTAACAGCCAAGACTGGTTGACAACTTTAGGGTAAAGGGCCTAATAATTTTACTGTCAACAGTACTCCAGTTTTTTCAGTACAAGGAAAGAAAACAAATGCAGCCTTCAACACAAACAAATGGAAAAAACAGCTCCAAAAGCAGCATGAAGCAAACGACAGGCAAGCTGTAGCACACTCAAATGATCAAGCTGCTGTAAGTGGATGAGCATTGTGCGTGGAATTGCCCATTCTGGGGTTGTTGTTTGCCTTTGCCTAGAGTCTGAATTGAGCCATAATTTGTGCTAAGCATACAGAAAGTTGGAGAAATTAAGTTTTCATTTAAAAGTAAGGACATTTGTGCAGTTTTTTTTTTTTTATCTGCAAAAAGTTTTGTTCATTGTATTCATTCCTCTAGATGCTTCTGATGGTAGGAAGGGTCAAATCTTGACAGAGCTGCTCAAAGTAGGCATGACTGTCAGGGCAAAATACTGAACTTGCACTGACAGTGTCTGTGCCTCATAGCTGCACAGCTGACAAACATCTGAGCAGTGTTAAAGGGAACCAAGAAACTTCTGAGAAGTCCCCCGGTGCACACTAAGCATTCTAGTCCAGAGTGTCATTCAGACAAAGAATCTCATTCAAAGGAGAGAGCGTAGCTTTAAAGCAATTTCTTCTTTCTTCTTCTTAAAATAATTTATTCTTTCATACCTACATATATGCTTTGTGGCTAATACATTGGCATATGCTACATGATTTGCTACTGTTTAGTAAAGGGCATGTGTTACTGCTGCCTTAGAGTATGGCAACACACAGAGGTCAGAATTATGACAGATGCTTCTCTGCAATCAGCTATCTACAAATAATTTGTGAGGCATAGTCTGGCCTAAAGATATCACACTCTATTTTAAAAACAATTCATTTTTGTATTTGCTTTTTATCTCTATCTTCATTTTTGTGGGATAAAAACAGAGATTGCTACTTTACTGGGAGCCAAGTATTTCTCTAACTAGAGTGGAGTATTTGATGTGACCAAAGGTTTACTCCTATCTCTGGAGTCACTAGTTCAGTTTTCTCCTTTTGGATCAGTGTTTAGGCTATGGGAGTTTGCATCATGATGAGGTAATGCTTCTATTTTGTCTTTTATTGATTAGCTTTTTTCCCACATTCTTCTGGCAGAGTGCAAAGGTTTGTAAAGCATAGGATGCTTTGTCTGAAGCTGTTGAGTTAGCATTACCCTTACTAAACCTAGTTACTTTTACTAATTCCCTGTCAGTTTTATAAATACTGTTAGTACAAACCCAGCAGCATAAAATACTCTTGTGCAAATGCTATGCCAGCCTTTAACCAGTTTCTTCCTCAAACAGTGGCCAAGAGGAATAATGTCAGTTTATCCTGGATTTTAGCTCAGTCATGGTTACAGATTACTGGTTATGTTATTTGCTGTAATACCCAAAGAAAATCAAAAATAGCCACTACAAGAGGCAAGCTAGTTGCAGCTTATTTCCTGTCTTGTTTGTGGAGTAGAGGGGCTTAAACCAAAATATTTACTTTCAGAGGATGTAAAAATTGCCATTCTAGACACGTTTATCACTAAAGGTTCTGATCCAGAGATTATTGAAGTCCATTATTAGACTTCTATGAATCCTAAGAGGCTTAGATCAAACTATAACAGGCAACTTCAGCACATTTTTACAGGATCTGGGGGACTGCAAAAAAAAGTATTTCATAAAACCTTTTCATGCTACTGCTGTTGACATCCCCACTGACAAGTCCAATGTCATAATTTCACTGTTTCCAGCTGGCATTAGATTTTGGAGCAGAATTATGGCTCTATTCCTCAGTGTGTTCACTAGTCCTGTAGCAGAAGTCAACATAACAGAAGCCAACTGAGACAAACTTGAAGTATCCTGGTAGGGTTTGCTGAGATGTACACAAGGAGAGATGATGATTTTTTTTTTTCCAGTTTTAAACTTGATGCACAGAGACAAGAAAATTACCGGGAGTTGTGTTAAATGACCCAAAAATTAACAGTATGCTATTGTTTCTCATCTTTGCTTTTTTGCTCTTTTCTTGGTATCTTAAAATGTTTTATACAAATTGCTTACAGCTCATATGTCTGCACATTAGCAAAGCAGAAGGTTGCTGTTTTATAACACAACCATGGGTTGAGTGACTGGTACCAGGGTGTCCCTTGAGGGGATGTGGGTCTGCTGCTGACTGTTCCATCACAATAAAGCAAACTCCAGCGGGATTGCTGTAATAGCAAGATCCAGGTCACAGATACAGACAAGGAAAATCACTCCTCAGGAGAGGGAAAGTAATGGGGTTGTGCTGGCTGCTTAAAGCCTGGCTATCGCCGACATCCCTCTTTCATTCTGTGCAGGGTAAGAGTGCTTGTAAAACTCAACTGCCTGTTTCTTGGTAGATATCTGATGTAAATAAACCTGTCCAAACTGATAGTCAGTGCTCTGTGTGTAAATCCAGGGCTTTTCCTTGGTGCCTCCTGGGACGTGCCCTGTGCCCTTCCACCTTCAAGTTTGGGAGTTGTATGGGGAGGCTGGGGGGGTCCCTTGAAGCCTGCCGGGGGGTGGGAAGTCATGGCATCTTGCAAGGCTGGCTGCTTCTGGCAGCCAAGACACTGCTCCTGCTCTGGCTTCTGTGTGATCTCTCTCCTAAGCTTTTCTCCAGCCCTATCCTTGCCTCTGCCCCTGCTCTACCAGTGACTCCCATGCTTAGGGTCACTCTGGGTAATTTTGAGAGCCAGACTGAGGTGGACTCTCCTAAAGGAGCTTCCAGTCCTTGCCCTCTCTGTTGCAAAGGACTGACTGCCTACCCTGTTGTCCTGAGGTGGCTTTTCTATACTTGCTGTGGTTACAGCAACAGGCTAAATGCTTTTTTATTTGGGTTTTTTTTTTTCTTATGAGTACTTTGGGGTGCATGGAGGTGTGCTCCATTCATATCTTTCACCTTAATTTTGATGTCATGGTGCCCATATATTTGACAAGTTTATGCCGTCTCACCTGGATTCCTTTTTCTCCAGCCTCTGGTATACTTGCTCTTCACTCTCAGTTCATCTAGTTTTGATGATGTTTTCAGCAACTCAGTGCTTTCTGTTCAGAAACACTTACTGGGTTTGGGCTGTTTCTTTCAGTGGTCAGTCCTTTATGTTGGGATCACCTAAATTATTCACCCCATGAATGATCTTGCCTGTGCTTAATGAATCTTTCAGATCTCTAAATGTAGACATGGATACCAAGGCTCTGAGCAATACATTTAAAGCAAGAATTGATTGCCTTTGGTTACTCCTGGAGCTGAAATTTTATTCTCCATTCTCACTCACTATTTATCAAATGTAGTTGTTGTCTATTCATCAAGTATTTTAGATAATTTAATCTTACTCTTCTGTTGTTTTTGTTTCAATTCAGTAGGACATCAAAGTATTAACTTTTAAATTATTTCCTTAATTTTCGTATTTTGAATACCCATGATCTGCTTGGTCATGGACTGAATTCTTCTTTCCATGCTTATACAAGGCTTGGAATTTAGTGCTCCTGTTGTTCCAAGTCCCTTCTTTGTTCTGTGCTCAGAGATGTTTTTATTGTCTTCCTGTCAACTGCGATCTCTTCTTTGCTGTTGCTCTCACTGGACTGAAAGACTTTATACACTATTTGCCAGCTAATAATATGAGACAATGCCAGGCTTGCCAAATGTGTTTGGCTTCTTACAAAAATAACTGTATGCAGAGATTCATGACCTGATTACTAGTTATATCCTCTGTATACGGTTACTTAACTAACTTCCAGTAAATCCAGGAGCAAGCTGACTCCTCCACACTCCTTCCTCCTGTAGGCTATGCTCCTTCCCTCTCAGCTTAAAACAACTCTGTTGTACTTCCCTCATCTCTGGAGGTACAACAGAATGTGCAATGTCTCCCTCCGTGATCCTTCTGTGAGTGCCTGCAGTGCAGGCGGGCTGTGTGTGTGCAGCAGAGGATTAAATGCGTGGCATGGCTGCCCAGGTTTGGGAAACCCCCAGTAGAAATGGGCTGATCTGGAGAGCAGATCACACAGAAGACAGACCCACAGGGAACTCCAAGGCATGTGACAACAAGGAAATTTTCTGATATTTGCCTCAAAAGTACTTGACCTGTCTGAGGACTTCACACAGCATGTTGAGGGCTAAGAGTTCTTGGCCCCAAAGCCAAACCCTGAAGGTAGATAATAAAATTTTCTGTATTTGCATGTAAAGAAACCACCTAACACAATGAAGAATTTTTAAAAACAGCGGCATTTTTTGACATACTCCCATCTCCGAAATAATGCATTTTCAAGACTTTAGGGGGAAAGTTGTAGAGCAAAGGGCAGATTTGAGCTGGGTTAGGTTTTTTGAAAGCTGTATATGTTTTACAGTCCTGAATTTGGTTTTCTGTGTTGTTCCATACTGTTTATTGTTTTGATTTTTATTATCTGCATTGTTGTAACACTCTAAAATCCCAGTTTAGAAGAATCGCACTGTGCTGGGGTTTGTACAGACAGAGCAGAAAAACAGCTCTACCTGCTGAGTTTGCTTTCTAAGAACAAACTAGGAGAAGAACATGGTCTGCCTGAGAAGCCATCATGTAAGACATGTGGCCTGTGACCAGGGGAATTCACTGTGCAGAATTTTCATAGACATTTTGACAAGCTTCCAGAGATGCACACATCCTTATCATAACTGTACATAAGTCTAATGAAATCTGGAACTAATAGTACATAAATCTTTCCACTCAAGTAATAAATAAGATGTTCTAGAGCTGTAGTATTGCAATAAAGGCTGTATTCATAGGTTGATTATTCTTTTTTTTTTTCCTGTCCTCATGGGAGCTGTGTTCAACTCCTCAGCTGATGTACTCCTAATCTCTGATCGTGCATTCATTACCATAAAACATACTGCATGTACTTTGAGCATGAAATAAAACAGAAATTTAATACCATGCTCTTTTTAGAACCCCATTTCAGGTTGTTTATACAAAAAGGAAAAAAAAAAGGTGGTTGATCCTTCAGTTTTTCTTTAAGGAAAATTGACAAGCTGCTTTGAAGACTTGCTTTGAGGCTAAGTTATTAGTTTTGCTGTGGTTTTAAGGAAAAGGTGAAGACAGAAGATGAAATTAGATCAGCAACAGGCTAAAAGTCCTTTCCCAGAGCACCTGGAGAGGTTAAATAAACTGCATATGGCCCACATTGAATTTACACATTGTTAAGACTTCTGGGAGTCAGGGGGAAAAGTAGGTAGACTGCTAACTTGCCATCTTAAGCAAAAAGCAGCTGGGGAAATGATTATTACAGTCTGAGATAGGCATAATATATAACGAGATATACATCAAGCTTATAAAATAAAATTCCTTAATTTGACTAAAATCTCTATGAGTCTAATTATGGTCCTGTATGCAAGGTCCTGAAAGCTACCCATGCAAGGTAACCTTCTGTTTGTGTTATTTGCAGTCAGGAATTTAGGTTTGGGGGTGTTTTTTTGGGTGAAGGAGAGGGTTGCGTTTGTTTGGGGTTTTTGCTAAACTGCAAATGCCTGCTCCCTATGGGCTTGCAACATCAGAGTTTGCTGATGCCCTGAAATAAATGGCAATCATGGTATGCTTTCACCCAAGCATTCAGGGTATCAGGGATGGTTCACTGAAGTACCATTGGATGCTATACACTGACAATGTGCTTTTGTTTGCAACAAACTCTGAAGCCACAATCCTCGCCCTTCTAGTGTTAATCCAAGATCTTGGCTTGCTTTCAGGCTATAGAATTAACTGGGAAAAGTTGGAACTGCTTGAGATCTCCCAGCTGCCTTGCACAACGGCTTTTCTTCCAGTATAACTCCTGAAGGCAGTCAGAAGCAATTAAATGTTTGAGGGATGAAATACTAAGGAATTTTGAAAAACTTTCAGAGATGAATTTAAAAACCACTGTCCTTTAATTGGCAAAATACAACAGGTGGTAGCATGTGATTTATATGTTTCTCCTGGGAAAAATTAACGAAGTCACATTTTACTTAGATATTTTTGTATGATTTGAGTAGCTTGGTTCTCTCCATATTGTGCTCTGGGAGTGATTCTTCTGGACTATTTTCAAGAAAATATAGACTCCCTACTGCTAAGAATAGTTATGGAACCTGCAGAGATTTTACTGTTTTGTTGTCATGCATTGAGCCTTTCACTGATCCCACCAAACCTGTAGCATCAGCCCATGGAAAGGCTGAAAAAGCATTAAAACAGATTCTCACTCTAAAATCCTGGATCCTCATCTTCACAGGGAAGCCTAAACTGTTCTGGCTGATAGATTGCAACTGACACCCCACAAAACCTCCTTTGAGGATCATTTCTCCACAGGATAGATTGATTGCCAGTGTGTATGGCAAGAACTAGTTGAAGAGAATACCTCTGTTCTGGATTGTGTCTTATAAGTCCCTCTCACACAAATATAGGTACATCTGAAATATGTATTGATCTTTGGTCTATAAATACATAGGATGTATGCAGCTCTAAGAATGTCCTGAGTGTGGCCTTTCTGGGGTCTATTGACAGAAAACGCATTTTTGACTTTCGTAGATGCTTCTGAAACCTATTATGAAGAGTAGGAGTGCAAGGTCTTGGCAAGCAAGCTCATGATTTTGTGCTGTGTGGCCAGGTTAGCCTTAAGTATGCATGTCTGACAAGAGGTTATGTAAATGAGCATATTTTTGTGTTGAACTCAAGGCAATGGAAGGGAGGCAGTAAACAGACGTGGTGGCTCATGTGGTATCTTTGCATCTGAATACTTAGAGGCATTGAGAAGCAGCCCAACATAAAGACAGTTGTGTGAATGGTATGTGGAGAGGAGAAGGCCAGTAAAGTTCATTGAACATGAAGATCTGTTGTGCTTGACACCACATCAATACATAGCCCGGTACAGTGACTGCCCAAAAAGGTTTCACCCTGGAGAGTTAAGGGAGACACATGACGGCAGCAGAAATAAACAGTCCGAAATAATGCAAAATCCTACATCTATGGACAGAGAGTGTAGGTCACACTTAAAAGGTGGAGATCATTTCCATCAATGCAGTGACATGAAAAGGGGATTGGGGTAATGCCAGAAACCCAGGCAATTCTGGACTCCCAAATAGAGGCTGACTCTTAAAATGGCGAGTACAATTATTGGTTGTGTAAGGAGTAGGAAGATAGGAAGACAACTCCAGGGTTATTGAGCCTCAACTTCACAGAGTGTGTGCAAAAAATAGAAACAGCATTTAGGACAGAGCTACCAGAATGAGTTGAGGACTTGGAAAGATCTTTTGATCAGTGGGAGAAGCGAGAGTGATGTTTTGTTACCAGTGTAACAGAATGACAGATGAGATGCCCACAACTACTATTTGTGGCTTTAACTCTACTAATAGACTTCTTATGGACACAACCCTCTGGATGCCCAATCTGGTGCATTTTATATGGTTACATGGTGTCTGAATCCTTCTTGGACAGTGCTGGAGCGGATTAGGATATGTACTCTTGCATAAGACTTCTTACAGATTGATAAGAAGATGCCAATACCTGAGCTTTGCATGGAGATTATATCTGGATTTTAGCTTTGAAGTTTCAACCTTTCTCAACTGTATATGAAAAGAATATTAATCCTGATGGTCTAGTGTCTTACACTAAATCAGTGGTAGCTAGCACTTTGATAGCTTCTCGAAAGAGGTGCTTAAAAAAAATAATTCTTGAAAGTCAAAGCTTTCTATTGTGTTTCCAGATAGGAAAATAGATGAAAGCTAAGAAGATATGCCAAGTAATTCCGAAATCAACTTTAAAGCACATGATCATGTCTTGGCAATCTGAAAGCAGTGTGTGGAGAAGAGAAAAGGGTTGGCAGAGGAATGAAGAAAAGAAGTATTCTACAAAAAAAAGAAATGGCATGCCTTGGCAGAGAGACAATGTTTGCTAACCTGTTGAAGGGTTCAGTCGTAAAAGAACTGTGTTCATGAGAACTGAAATAGAGCAGAAACCATTTACCACTTGATGTTTTAAAGCAAACTGCCAAATAAAATTCTGAAAGGTTTCACTTTGCAGATCAACTCGACCTTATCATGTGATAACATAGCAGGAAAATCTGTGCTCTTGCTAGGTTCTTTAATAATGCATCTGAGAAGACAAGTCACATTCTGCTCTCAGTTACAGTGGAGCAAGCCATAATATATTTGTTGAATTCATATTTATTTTGGCATAGCTGAGAAAATGAGGTAGTCCAAAAGGTGCAGAAGGAACAAAATCAGTCATTTGGGTGATAAATCACAAATATAAACCAGGAGTCAGATGTTGAGCAGAGCAAGTATTAGTCTGCGGTGGGTGTGGTTGAATTTAAAAGGACAGGAGATACTATATTGCTGGTTTTGCACAGAAACATCCTCAGTGCTTTTTCAGACTCCTGTTTATGTGACTTTCTAGATCATCTTTATAAAAAATGTTTTGCATGCAATGAGATAAGCTCGAGACAAGGGGAATCATGGGGAAGACCACCTGAAAGGAACATATGGGGAAGGTGAGGCTCCAGTAGCCTGGAGAAGACCTGGCTTTGTGGGTGACTGGTTGTGGCTATCTTGTGCAGCCAGTCCCTGGCACCACAGTCAGGCAGTGCTCCTGCTCTTTTGCAGCACCATCAGGAGTGCCAAAACACATAACCAACCACCACTGATACGTGGTTAAAATTTTTTATTTAGACTGAGGTTTGCTAATCAAGCAGGGAGCATCTGAACTTTACTCGCCCAGACAGAAGCCCTCTTACCCCTATCCAGCACCAGATAACCCAGCTCTTAGCTCACCAAGTGGATGCGCAGGCAGCCACTGAAGCAGTGTTTGGACACATAGGGGTTTTGTCCAGCTTGAAAGATGCCTGTGTTTGTACTCAGCAATGAACTTTGCTGTTATCTGTCTGCAGCCTGACGGCTCGGCTGCGTGTGCTGCTCGGGAGGGCTCTGCCGTGAGCACAGCCGAGGACGTCAGCGGCATCTACACAGCCGGGCTGTCTCATATGGATTGGGTTTGGTGTGCAAGGTGTTTCTGCAGCGACTCGCCTTTTCTGAGTAGCAACTCTTGTTACACAAAGATAGGAGAAGGGTTAACGCAAGCCCTTTTCAGTCCCCCTTCTTTCCCCCCTTGCCAAACACACACGCTCTCAGCAAAATCTCTAAATCATGCTCTCTTCCCAGAGCTCCAAGACTGTGAGTTACACATAGGACCTCTGTAGCCGCACAGTGCCACACTATTCTGAACGAGATGCTGAAGGCACTTGAGTTTCTTTTACTCTCTCCCCTCCCCTCCGCCCCAGATTTAACCTAGTTTTTATGGCATGAACAGCCCCAAAGAAAGTCGGAGAGAAAAGAGATGAAGGCCAGAGAGCAGAGGAGGACCAATGAAAGAAGCAGTAACCATTCTGTCATTCCTTTGGAGAGCAACACTAGACACCTTTAAATGCAGAGAGTGTCCTCTGCCTTTTTGCCAAAGCCCTTTTATCTGTGTGAATAAAAAGGGAGGCAGGTCAGCCTAGTTTCTGTTGCCAAATAAAAGCATGAATAAATTAGGCTATTCTTAGTAGGCAAGTGAAAGGGAGGGGGGGGGAAAGTCAGTATCTATTTCTAAAGCAATTTCATATTCTGCCCCAACTGTTTGCACATGATAGAAAGGGGCTGGAGCTGCCTACTATTATGATTAGTACTATTGTTATCGCTGAAGGGCCTCATTGTTCTAGAAGATGTTAGGTTTGCACGATTCACAATCCGTCTCTATTCATCCAGGAAAGGTTAGGAGAGAGGATCTGATATTCTGCAAAGGGTTTTCCCCCCCCCTCCCTCCCTCCCCTTCTCCTTTACTAGCTTAAGGCAGAAAGCAGGCAGAAGGTCTCCTATTAACTAGAATTAGGAAACAGGGATCTAGGTGCCTGGGAACAGCCGCTCCGTAGCTCTAATCCCAGTGAGGACCTTAATTGTATCTGGTTTAACAGTTATTCATGCTATTTTACTGCAGGCAGGCACGGTGATTAGGGACATTGGTTGGAAAAATCTGTTCATTAGCCTAATAAAGGCTGCCTAAGCCTGCTTGTTCAGCCACTAATAATCCAACTATTAGTGCCATGCTAGATGCCTTGGTATTAATATGTGTAGTTTACTAGTGTCACAACAGCAATATGGGTCAGTTTAGTGGCTCCTTGGTTTCACAGTCAGGCACCCTGTGCCAGTGCAGGAAAGGGAAAATGAATGAGTAACAAAAGAGATCACACCATATAGTGAACCCCCAATATGTTCTTTCCTACAACTCAGAGGCAGCCCAGGAGCCTTAGGAACAAGGTTGTTTGAGGACAAGAAAATCAGCCCTTTCCAGAGATGTATGTTCTTGAAAAGCAGTTTATTTTTTCATAGGTGGTTCACTCGTTTTCTTCACAGAAGCTCTTTGGCTGTCTATCAGATATTAACAGAGAGTGATTGTTGGGGGAAAGGGGCGTTCGCCATCCTCCCAGCACTGCGCGGTGCATGGGCACTCACACCTCCAACACCCAGCCTGCTAATGTCCAGGTTGTCTTTGGAGGAGGAGAAAAGGAGGTATAATTGAGTTTTTCTCTGCTTCCTTGATTTCCCTCAGATGACCTAAACTTTTCCTTTCCTGATAGAAGGAGGTAAAAATACTGCTCACACTTTAGGGGAATCATCCGCCCTAAGCATAATCCTTGTGTTGCTAATTGGAGTGTCAATGGTTCCTTTGGTAATAAAACCCTGTCATTCATCTTTCTCTTTTATTTATGGGAATGATTTGTTTCATTTTCCACTGCAAGTTGAAAATTACGCTAATGTAATATTGTAAGTGAATTGTTGCTAGATATCTTTCTATAGAAGTTACTTCTAAAGATTTTAATGAGAGATTAGAACATTAGGAACTGGATTATTGTTTTTTCCTTCTCTAGCTGATCTTTCACCTGCATGATTCCAATAGCTCTTCCTGTGAGACATTTTATGTCCAAGTTTGCCTTGAACCAAACTAGATTCCTAACCACAAGCATACCAAATTAAGTATAAACACACACTGTGTATGCCTGTTAGCAGCACTGACATCCGTGGTGAAATGAGAAAACATAAAGCCAACAGACACCTAGGCAACCTGTCCCTACCTATAGCTACCCATCTAAATTCAAAGGTTATCCATTCTACTATCCCCTGATAAATACCCCTTAAAACACAAATGGCAAACAAAAAACATCCTTATGGAGAAAACCAGACTCCTTCATCTTCATTGGCCCTCACCTGCTCTCTTTTAAATGCAGAAGCATACTAACTCCAACCCTCCCTCAAAGTGCAAGAGCCAGAATCTGTCCTTGCTGAGTGCTGAGTTGACTATGTGAAAATCATAATGCATAACTATAAAAGAAGTTGTATATTGCTCAGTAGGTAGATATCTCAACACATCTTTTTTTTCAGTTAATGACTTTATTTTCTCTTCTAGGTGTGTATTTGAATTGCAATTCCTATATACTCATTCACAAAAGATTATTTTAATCCATTTGATTGGTGTCTCATGGGTTTCATGTCAATGGTATTTATTATTTTCTGATAATACTGCATTTCAACAGTTTGTTTAGTGCTGTTAAGAGAGAATATACCAGGTAGGCATGTTCACTGCTGCCTCCATATGCAAATGTCTACATCTGGGATGCTGGTGGTACACTAAGTGGTGCTGCACATTTCATAAATTTCAGTCAAGTGAAAAAGTGTATTTTTCATGCTCCTGTGATCATCAGCTTCCTGTGTTCCAAAACTCTGCTTCCAGAACTACTGATGCAGGTGCCATGTAGATTCAGGCAGCAACGAGGGATGTACTTTTCCTTGCCTGCAGTATGTTGGCTTGGAAAACAGGTGAAAAATAATCACCTTTGAAAAATAATAGT
This sequence comes from Monarcha castaneiventris obscurior, assembly GCA_026261815.1. Taxonomy (NCBI): domain Eukaryota; kingdom Metazoa; phylum Chordata; class Aves; order Passeriformes; family Monarchidae; genus Monarcha; species Monarcha castaneiventris. The sequence continues at coordinate 10,667,110 of JAMPIT010000467.1, forward strand.
GAGAGGTCTTATGACTCTTATTCTCTAATGTTTAAGGTTGGAATTAGATGTTTTACTCTAAAAGCTGGAGTATTTTTAGGACTTAACTGAGAAACATCCCATGTTCTCATATTTCAGAAATGACAGATTGTATCTTTTTAAATAATGGTAATAGTTTGGAAAATATTATTAAAATCAATTCCTCCTCCCTACAGAATTAGACACAGGTGGTTGTTTAACACATGGAAATCTTCAGGACTAGAAATAGATGTCTTTGTGTGATTCCTGCTGTGTCTCCCTGCCTGACGAGAAATGCGTTATGTTGTAATACATTATAAGATTTTTTTATATATAACTTCGTTAGAAGTAATCAGATTGATTTCATGTGGCTGAAGAGAAAGGCTGTTGAAGAGACTGATTCTGAGCATGATGTGCCTTTGAAAGGTCCTGTATGTTGGCTGCTATCATATTGCATTATAATAATTTTATTATTACCATGTTTTCTTTTGCTCTTTGACATTCAACTCTATAACTCTGTCAGCCTTACTTTTGATTTTATTTTACTTTTAAATCAACAATGATGGACACAGCAATATGTTATGAATATTAAACTTTTGTGGGAGTCTAGCAATAAGACTGATCACAGCTTTAAGTAATATTAACAAGAACTGTTACTACAGATGCTGCTGTGTTGGAGTAGTTCTGTAATAAGGGCAGAAGAGGCAGCTCTCTTGTACTCTGTTCTCAACACTGATGGTGCTTTGTGAAACATTTAGCAAGAAAAATGAACTTTTCATGAGTAGCTTCCAGAATCTGTAAAATTATATATAGTTGCACAGTCTCCAGAGGATCTTGTAAGATGGAAATATCTTGGGACTTCTGAAGGAAAAGCTCAGGAAAAAAACCTTTTTTTACTGGTCACTGGCGTTAAAAACCCAGGAGCTTTATTTCAGGAACTAATTGCTTTGTTTACTGCTTTGTTTTGGAGGCTGTATCTGAGATATAGGGGTGCAACTGATTTTTAGCAAAGTGAAAAAATAATCACTCTGCTAATGCATTCAGGGGAATTAAAGTGAGGAACTTTTTCTGCCGGGGTGTTGCTAGACTTTACAATAAAAACTGTATAGTCTTCAATGATTTTAAGTGGTCAGTGATATGATTTTGCCATTGCATCTTGAAATCTAGCAGTGCATTATCCCTTCCCAGAGGTCATTCAGTGAAGAAAGGGCACCATACTGTATTTTATTTCAAGCCTGCATCTAGAGGGATGAAGGATGAGAGTAGAGTAGCCAGAATGCAAAAAAATTGCCTAAATTTTTGAGAAGATGTCTTAGTTATGTAGATTAGATCTCTGTATGGACTGTCAGAATGCAAGAGGATGACTCTTAGGTCACTCTTAAATCTCCAGCATATAACCTTAACACTGACTAGCAAAGTTGAGATACTCACAGTGTTTATGTTAGAAATACTGAAATTTTGGATATGGGTATTCAAATTCCAAAGAAAGGAAATCAAGTGCAGGGCTAGTTGTCAATTGACAACTGAAAAATCTAAAAAGCTAAGCAATCATATTTCAACTGTGAAATGCATGACCATCAGCTGTTATTTCATTAGATGGAACTTATTTTGTTTCACCAGCAATAGATGCTTTCAGCAGAAGCTCAGTGGAAACTTCTAATTCATGTTACCAATAGTTCCTGAAAAGATAATTCAGTCTAGACTTTGGTACAGTTTTAATTGGATTCCATGGATTTTAGATAAGCCTATGGCTGGAAGCCTAATTCTAAGAACCCTTAAGGAGCAGGAAATGGTAACTTTTATTTCAACACCTGCTAAAGAATGGCCATGCAAATGTCTGAAACTCCACAGGTATCTGGCTGGAAAAAAAAAAAACATAAAGAAATCCAGTTGTGGCCTTGTTTTGTGTTGTTTCTGAATGCTTGGCACTCCACATGAGGGTTTTCTGAGACATCTCTTGTCCACCTCATTGCTTGCTTTGCCTTAGCGCTGACTTCAAATTCATGTCTTGAGATGAAAACAGAGATCAAAACCTTTGTGGTAACTTACTCTGTGACCTTATTTAGCCTCTAATAAACTCTCTCTAGGGAGGGAATGGCACTTATTCTATCTGCTGGTAGCTTAAGGTTGGCTGTTATTTCTTAGCCACTTTCACTGTAGATGAAGCCTTCTCGGTTTTTCACACACTACCAGTATTTATCTCCTCCAGTATATGAGGACACAGTTATCTAGAATGAAGAATGTATTTTGCAGCAGACTGCTGAAAGAGCAGACGAACAGGGAGTTACTGTGAGGGACTGTGCTATCTGATGGCAGGAACGCTGGATGGGGATTCATGAGACCTGTCATCTATTCCCTGCTCTGCCTTGTGCCTGTTGAATGACCTTCAGCAAGTCACTTTCTCTTTTTTGTCTCAGCTATCATTTTACCTGCTAAGATGTGATAATGAAACACTCTTTTTTTATAAACTGCTAGGTGCTGATGAACAGCACTGATGAAAAGTACTGTACAAAAGCTAAGTGGTATTGAATATGTGATTGCATTGGCTTCATTGAATTATGACTGATAATATAGATACTGACCAGCAAGTAGCTTTAATGGTCCAGTAGATATTATATCTATCAACTGTAGATTAATATATATGTGTATATATAGATATATATTATAACTATCAAATTTTCTATTAATCTACCTTTATGAATCTCAAAAATAATGCTTCATAGATGATACTGATTTTGCTTTCTGCTGTAATCTCACAGAGAAGCTAAAATCTTGGGATCTGTTGGCATTTGTTTGCTGACCTTGGGAGGGAATGGAGCTCAAGATGCCTGTTTGTATTAGCTAATTTAAGATTAGTTAAACAGTAGGCTGAGGAGTCTGAAAGACTTGTATTCAGTGCAATTTATTGTGCTTGTGCAAACATAAGACATACAGTTTCCTCCAGCTGTGACCCATCTGCTGTGCTGGGTGAGTGGAGCCCAGTGCTGTACCCACAAACTGCAGGAAGCAGACGTGGCTGAGATGCTGTGTGGAACTCCCTTGCTTAGGAATGGTAGGCAGATTTAATACACCCTTCCCTTTCTGTGTGGTCATGCCTGCTACTAGACACAGGGTGTGTGGCTTCCATGGAGGTGGCTTACATGATTTGTCAGAAATCTGTGCTGAAATACATGTAGCTAAAATTTAGGGGAATATTGTAAGACTCTTAGCAGACCAAGAAGCCCAAGAAAACAGGCCAAGGATCCATCATGCCACTGAACAAAACATTCCCTACCAATTTCAAAGGCTTTTTGTTTTTAAAAGGCTTTGTTCTGATGCAGTGTTTTTCTCGCTTCTAACTTAATTTCATCCTGAGGTTCTCAGCTGCAGGTACATTGAGGCTCTTGTTTTTCCTAGCACTGTCTGAAGAATTGGTAAATTCAGCCCTGAAATACCAACTACCTGTTAGTGTTTCTCAATACTAACATACATATTTTCAGTAGTAAAGAACTTGGTTATTTCATTGGGGGATTTTTTCAGAAACACAGCAAACAAAAAACTTCACGTGTACTTCTTTGGTGTAAAATCTGCATTGTTATTTTTAGTTTACTTGCTGAATTATGTTATTAATATTTCCATTCAATTTTGTTAAAAACCAGTCCTTTATGTGGCTGTATTTCTTTGGAGTTGCTACCTTGAACTCTTGGATCCTATCTCTTGACTGGGTGGTCAGAAGCATAAGTTTAATTGTTAGCTTTTGGACAGGATACATGGACAAACGATCAGAGTGTCCCCCCCAAAAAGTCCAATTGCTTTGAATGTACAAAGTCATAAACTTGGCTAAAAAAAGATAAATTCAAAATCTCGAGTAAAAAAGGAGGTGACCAGGGTCCATCTGTTCTCAGTGGCAGGCAGACATCTATCACTCGTGTGTTTTAATATCAACTTTCCATCTTAGAAATTGAGGTTGTCCTAGGGGATCTGTATTTTAGTGTTCCTGTCATAGAAAAGATGAACTTGCTTCCATAGTTTTGCAGTGTGCTGCAAGTACTGAAGAGAGACATTTGATATAATAAAAATAGCGAACCAATAAATTATGAGGCTCTGTTAATGTTGGCTCAACCATCAAAAACAGAAAATTCCATAAATCGTGCTCCTCTGTCTGTGTGCTTGAAAGTTGTGGTTTAAAAATACTTCCTACCTATGGCTAAATGATGAAAATTACCTGGATGAAGGACTGTCTCATTTCCTGTCTCTCAAATTTGGAGTATCCTTACAACACAAAAAGAATTTTTATACCAATACCTCTGTTTCAAATGTCTCTATTATGAAAATAAAACAAAACAAACCCCCAATGTATATACACATAAATATACACACACATACAATTTGTTCCGCAGAGCCTAAGGGCATGAAATTTGTTCCCTAAGTTTATTGCTCATCAATGTGCAAATATAAAATTGTCTCCCCTAAAAAGTCTAGCCTAAGGAAAGGGAATTCAGAAAATGAGTGACAGCTGAACAGCTAATTCCCTTGGCCTCCTCTCAGCTTTTGTCGTTAGAGTTTAATTTCCTATTTTTGGAAACAGTCATTCAGAAGCTGAACTCCTTTACTTCTGCACTTCTCCATAAAAATTCTTATTTGCTTTGCTAAGCCAACCAGTGAACTTCATAACAAGAATTCAAAATCCAAAAAGTAGAGAGTGATTCATCCTCAGCTGAGTTATAGACTTGAAGCCATTGCTAAATGGTATTTTTTAACCATTACTGTCCAAGGATGGGATGCCACTGAACACTTTAAACACTTAAAAAGAGATGAAAATCCCTGCCCCCAAGGGTTGGTAAACTAATACACTGATTAAGTATGATCTCGAGCATTATTGGCAGTAAGGATTCTTTCAAGGAAGAGTAATTTTTAATGTTACTTCTCATTTTGCTACATGGTTTGCTACAGGCCTCTCTCATATCTTATTTGGTGATGTTATGTATAAATTTTAAGTAATATACATTCTGCTTTCTGTTGTTCAGACTTGTGAATTTGTTTAGAGCCTGTACTAATTCTGTGGAAAAGATAAAAAGAGGAGGTATTTGGATTATTTGAAATCCTTCAGCTTGCACACAATTTCTATTACGTGTGCTATGGTTTCCAGAAAGACTCTCCCAGACAAAAATGTAGTATATGCATATAAATATATTTATATCTACATGTATCTATACTATACCAGATAACTTGTGTTCATTAGGATTCCATTTAGGTCTTTGGTATAATAAATTTACAGGCATGCATGACTCTTCAAGGGTTTCACAGATGTGTCTGTGTTACAGCACTGTGGGCACTGGTGTTCACTGCCCCCTTCTCAAGGGCAGAGCATGGGCCTGCTCCCACAGTCCTCACTCTGCAGATATCTCTCTCACCTTGATGCCAAAGCATTTCTGTGGCATTGAATATGTGGATTCACACCAGGAAAGTCATATCTGCCTGAGGTCACCTTCCTTCACGTCCTTTTCCAAGGGGGGGAACTGGAACCAAATTAAGTTGAGCATTAGCCAGCAAACAGACTACTTTGCTGTTGTGACATTGAGATGTTCTATTTCTTTAGCCTTCTTGCTTCAAGCTGGGAATATTTTATGAAATATATTTTTCTCTAGAGCCGCTTTAGCTTACTTTTCACTCCGAAACTGGTGCTATAAGGGGCTGAACTTACATCCACCACAATTTCCCCACCTCAACAGAACAGATGCACTTGGAACAGAGTGTAGCAAAGAAAATCTTTTAACTTTATTATTTAACGAAGCAAAGCTGGTATCTTGATTAAAAAATCCCTGTAATAATAATTAATTTCTTTCATAGCATTTCCCCCAAGGCCTGCCTGGTTTCTCTGTTCCTGTTTGCCCTGATGTCTCACTTGTAGACACGGGCACGATGCACCTCATGGTGCAGCTGCAGTGCAGATGACATGACTGCTCCTACAGTCCTGTTACTATGAGGCAGCTGTCAGTCCCAATTAACCTCTGAGAGATAAGGACTCAAATTAGTACAAGCTGACAGATACCTGGTAACAGGAGGACGATGATGATTTCGGTTTGTACGTTGTTAGGTTATGACCCAGCATGTATTACTGAATGGTCTGGCTCACAAAGGCCATGCTTGATGACACACCCTCAGGAGGTACCTGTGCAGGGCTCACTGTGGTGTGGGATGAGAACAAGAGTGACCAGGGCCTCCACTGGTCCACCACCTCCATTGGGGTAGCCAGGAAGGGCTCAAAGGCACTGTGTGTGCAGGAACAGGTTATTCCAAGTGGTCTTGGGAAGGACAGTGCTGTCATCATGTGGATGGTGGTTAGATGTTGCTGTGAGTCTCCAATCAGTTGGAAACTTTTTTGACCTGATTATAGTCTTCTGTATTGTTCTGTTGTTCTTAAAAATATCTCTTCCTCTCTCAAGAATTGTGTTATTAGAGGAAAACATAATTTCCTGGCATAGGGTGGAAATGGAAGTATTCACAGTGGTTGGTCCCAGGTATTTCCACATGGGAGAGCGGACATGCTTCTTTCACAAGGTTAATGAACCAGCCAGAGTCAATGCTATTTAAGACTTGGTTTCAGTAAACAAAGAATCTTTCTTTCAAAAATAGTACTATCATAAGAAACTGTTACTGGATTAGGAGATCCTGATTTGATTCAGTTAAAATCAGCTAAAAGTGAAAAAGACAAATAGTTCTGTCACTGAAATTAGCTTCTACTTGAAAACAAATTTTGTTGAATTTAGGGAGATACCAATAAAACTCAAAAAACTACTAAGACCAGAAGTTTGACCACAGGGTACAAGCAAAAACTATTTGTCAGTGATGTAGCCTATCTGAAACTTCTGTTTCCAGAAGAGGAAAAAGTAAATTATAGACGAGGGCTCCAGATCCAACCAGAAATGTAATAGGAAAAAGAAACAAAAATAAACTAGAAAACCTGAGAGTAATTTTATTGAAAGAAATCTATGCTTTGTAGTTTAGAAGGTGTAGAAATAAATGGAGAGCTTCTAGTAATCAGCTGAGTTTGACATGCAAAAGAAAGTACAACAGCAAGAAGATTTTTTTTCAGGTACAGAAACAAAAAGACTAAGGAAAGAAGAGAGGCTTAGGAATAAGTACCTGAAGCTGGGTATCCTCCCCCAGTCAGCCACAGTTCCCCCATCCCTCATGTGCACCACATCACAATTCTCCTGACACTGCTGCTACCAAAATATCTCAACATAGAATGGGGAGAGAAAAGAAGCCTGAATTATAAGGTTACCAAACTGGGCTTTCTCATCATACCCCCATCTTTAAATTTCTTTCTGTAAATGTATTTTTAGTATGTACTTGGGAAAGGAGAAGCAATTGAAGCTAAAGGAAAATACTGGCTGGGAGTGAACGAGTGAAAAAGTGGACAGAGAGAAATGAAGGCTGAAAGTAAGAAGGTGACTGTTACAGCAGTGACAGTCTTACAGCCTCTCTCCCTGTTTGTATTAAAGCCTGACTAACTTGAGCTGGAAATGCAGTTTTTAAAGCGGATTACACGGTGTGGCTGTTAACCACAGAAAGGCACAGACTTGTGACCCAGACTGCTCCTTCCACAGTTGTGCAGCACAGCCTTATCTGGCAGTAAAAGTGCAAGCCCCTAATATTGATTTTTGACTAACTGATAATCAGAATGAAACAGGAAAATGAGCTGATTGATATCTGACCTGCACCCAAATATCCTAATAAAGTGAGCTAAGCTTCTTAAAGTTGACATAGATATTATAGAAGGATGTTTGGTTCTTGCAGCAGTTGCCTGTGCAGAACACAAAGAAGAAACAGGAGTTTTGAGCTGCTCTGTCAGTTCTACATCTTGTTTCACCTTCCAGCAAGTCTGAGGCTTTCTGCCTCCAAATTATGTATTCCTTACTCAGTTTTCCCTTTGCTTTAAAAAGCCATTATATCCATTATCATATTGAGTCACTGGACTTGTCATTTTGTCTTTATACTTTTGGCTATTTAGGAAAAATATCTCTACCTGCAAACAAAAGATTTAAAGAGAGCTTGTCATCCTCTTCATATAAAAGCATACACTTCACTTGTACAAAAACATTTCTTTTCAGTACAAGCTCTGGATCACCAAAATGGCAAACAGTAAGTGGTTATTATTTCCTTCCATCTTTTGAAATTTTTTTTCTTCACTGTCAGTTGTTTTCTTCTGAAAAAAAAAAAAGGCCTAAACAAACCAAACAGTCTCAGCTTGAGTCATATGTGGTCCTTACAGCAGGAAATGGAACTATGACATTGCATATCCAGCTTTTGGACATAGCCTCTGCTTTTGAGACATTCCTTCTGTGTACTCTGTAGTGCTACCATGCTAATACCAAGATAAACTACAAAATCCGTATGGAACTCTGCCATCTCTACTGCAAAATGTTATTTTTTCCAGTTTTCAGGGGTAAGCAGTTATACATATCGTTCACTAGACTGTTTTAAAATTACGTTTTTGGAGCAGAAAGCCATCTACTGAAACAAGACAGTAATGTAACCTTCATGGAGATCTGTTTCCTTACTCTGTTGAGGTTCTGTGTAACGGCACCCTTAGGTCAGGCAGGACCCCCTTTATGTTTCACCAAATAGAATTTACTTTGTATACATCAGCAAGTAACACTGTTGAGATAGGAAAATGTAATTGAATAACAGTCCTTAAAGCTTCTAGGGTCCAGTCCGTAGCAGTCTTACTTGATCTCCATATGAGGTTTTCATTCTACATGAATTCAGTTTTTCCATTTTAAATCTATGTCTTATGCTGCTGTAGTTTTATAATAGTTTATATGAAGGAAATAATAATCTTTGCCTGGAGATAGTTTGTTGATAGAAGCTCTGGAAATGAGGTATCATTCAGGTCTGCCAAAAACCATTGTTGGAATTAAGGCAATGTAAAAATGGGAATTCATTAATTCTGCAGTTTAGTTATGTTCAAGTGGTTTCTATAGACACAAAGAAATTGTTTGAGTGCACAGGCGCAGATTTAATTTTTATAAAACCAGACCCTGATTCAACAAAGCACAAACCCAGTGCACTGTTTCAGTCCTCAATGCTTTGCCTCTAATACCACAAGGCATTTCCTCCTGTAGTTTCTGATCATCTCCTCTGGGCCAAAACTCAAGGTCTGGTTATTTTCTCATCCTCCTTGGTCAGTTTTGATATCAATAGGTTACTCATTCCTTTCTTTTTCTGCTTTTAAGGTTCATTCCTCTTATGAATCTGTTTACCTGATGAGTTTATGTACAATATCTTACTAGCCACACTTGCCAGAGGCCTAGGATCAACTGCACAATAGCATAAATGCATGGAGACCAGAGGGAAATGGTGTTTAATTGACCACAGTCAATCAGATCTGAATAGTTACCTGGGATTTTGTTCACCAGAAAATGTTTAAGTTGTACAAAAAGTTCCTGAAGTTCCAGAGGGATAAGAAATTTCTATTAAAAAATCAGATAAGGACAGAGGAAACTGATTGTCTAAATACAGCAAAGGAATTTGATGAATAACTCAGCTTGGAAGTAATTGATTTTATAATTCTCATTTTACTGGCAGTTCAAATGACCTAGTGAAGTTAGAACAACCACAGCCCCTCAGTTAAGCTTAGGGCTAACTTTAGTTACAGGACTCTGCTTTTAATCATGATCAACTTGTTAGTCATCATCATACAGTGCAGACCAATTTCCAGTTCTGGAAGATCGCTGTAGTCAGTTCATAAATATCTGCATTTGTCAGAGAACCTGAATATCAGATAATATCTGAAGTGGTGAAGACTAAAAATTAACATCTTCATCACTTCTGACAGCATCTGGCATTTAGTAACAGCTACTAATACTTTTTAAATGTAGGGACTATCAGCAGCAAAAAATGCTCTAAGTGGACGTAATTTTAGTGCTGTGTTTTGTACTGAAACACAACTTCAGTTCAAAGCACGACTATCACTAACAATTTTGTATATAATTATGAACTGAAGAAAAGTGTTGAAACAGATAATTTACACATGAATGATGTTACAAAGGAATTAATTGCGAGATTTTTTAACTGACAACATTAGAATTTTTTTCATTATGTGTAATTTGTTTGGCTTTAGAAATTACTGATTTTGTCCAGTTTTGATGAAATGAAGTAAGTCAGCTCCTGTTCCACGCCTAATGTTTCCTTTACGTACTATTTAGAAATTGCTAAATGTTTTTGGTGGGGACCCTTTCTAGACCCAGTAGACAGGAGCCTTCAAACAGCTGAGGGCTATCTTGTACAGAGATTGATTGAGCTAATTATTTTTAAAACGTGCCTTTGTACATATTTTTTCACAACTATTTCTCCTCCCATTAGGCTGTATGCATATGTTGTATGTGTTGTTTTCTAAGTCATCCTTATCTCAACTATTATGCTTTCCTTGCCTGTTTGACTTACTCTGACCGTTGTCCTGGGACATTGCAAATCAAAAATGTTTTCCTTTGAGTCTGATACTCCAGTTTGCTCATCTTCCAGTAAAGAGAAACCAAGTTTGATGGCAATATTGTGTAATCTACTGCATGCCAGGAATATCTTACATACAGTTCTTTAGAAGGACAATCTCGTAATGCATGTCACTACACTGCTTTTTAAAGATGATTAATGGTCTTTTAAATGATTCCTCAGGTGAGCTGTAGATCTTCATTATCTTCTCTGATGACATTGCATTAGATTTATTTGGAGTAAATGAAATTAGGGTCATGAACCCTTCTTGAAAAACTAATTTATATCTTCTGAATTATTGAGAAGCACTATACTCTAATGATGTGATATGGTTGTTGATATTATAAAGACAACTGTCAATAACATCCAGAAGATAACTGTTATTTCTTATTTAACAACTTGGGAAGTTGCTGCTGTCTTTAAAGCTATTTTTAATAGCTGCCGTTCCTACTTCTGTTTCATCTGGATACACTCAAATTTTATCTGACTACCCAATAATTAGCTGCTGTCAATCCAATCATGCTAGATTGGCTAAGCTATTTTTTTCTAAAATGCAGAAGTTGTCACAACACTGCTTGACAATATTATGTCATGATGACGTTGGGTACTTTGCCACCTACCCACTGCATAATGGTTAATTTGAGCAATATTAAATGAATGATAGGATTTAGGATTTTGATGAGCCAGAATTTGCCTGAAGAAGTATTGCCACACAGAATATTTGTATATAGTTTATTTGGACGAAGAACATCACCAGGAAAAAATTCAGTCATTTGCTATTGGTACATTAAACCCTTCCAAGTAAAACACAACATCTAGATCTGAAAATAGAGGCTCTGGCCTATTTTGCAAGCTCCTCATTAGCTGACTGGGAGCTTATGCAGCGAGGAATCTTAGTGCTTGGGTTTTTGATGCTCTATCACTATGTGTGGCCGTATATTTAATTCTGTCAGGGGTGTATGGAAAACTTTGCACAGCAGATGCCTTGTACCTCCATGATGTTTGGGAAGTGGGTGGTTTGCATGGAAGTACAATTCTTTCTTTAAAATTTTCTGCTGATCTTCAGTTTCTCCATGGTTTCCTGTTCTACAACTATTTAAACACCTCCAAAAAAACTGTGCTAGCTTTAAGTGGTCTTTAGTGGTCTTAAAGATCCTCTGTGGTGCAAAGAGGCTTTCCTATTTGAATTGCAATCTTTTTAATACCCAATAAACATGTTTTAATATAAAACTAAGATTAAAGAGGGCTTTAGCTGTGGACTGCTGATTAAACTGACGTTCTAGAATTTCTGTGCATCACCAGTCAACAGTACAGCTCCAAGCACAAGGCAGCTACTTGAAAAGAGTGGGTGTTTTGTGAAGCTTCAGTGATCCTACTCAGACTCAATGGCCTAGTCTCTGGTGATCCATAAGCACCCATGGAAGTCTCTGGTGCCCCCACGTTTAACCATATTGCCTTCTCAGGCCTGGAACTTGAGCCTGTCATATACAGGCAGTGCACAGAACGTCTTTCCTTTAGAGACTGGCAGCTCAGGCTGTGTTCCATAAAGGGACTGTCAGCCCCATAATAGGCGTCATCGCACCAGCGTTTTGGGTGAGGAGCTCCATTGTGTGAGCACAATGTCTGCTTGAGGTAAAATGTTCTCAGTGCAATGGCTGTCAGAAGAATAACTGTTATCTCTCAGATTCTGGCAAGCGCCTAAAGGTCAGGGTTTAGGTTTTCAGGTCCACAATAGTATCTTGCTAAGCACAGAGTGTCCATAGCACATGTAATTCTTTCAGCCAGCTCTGTCTGAAGATGGCTTAATGTTCTTCACACACGCAGGATAAATCTACAGCCTCACTCCTGCACAACAGCTTTCAAGGCTTCTTCAGGGTTTGATCCAGGCCTCCTTCCTTTACCAGGGCACACATCTTCTATGTGATCCCCTACAAAAACAGCTGGGGCAGTGGAAGGGAGCATGGACTGTGAGTGTGCTGGGGCCGGCTAGTATCTGTTCCCTTTGTGTATTTCTGTTTGCTGATCAAGTCCTCCGAAATATTAATATAAACTAACCCTTTCATCTTAGACATTTCTTTTAAAACCAAATACAATCTGTTACCCCAGATGACATCATTTGCTAATTAAGAAAGCTAGATAGAGTATGACAAGTATAAATTTTTCACCTGAGGTATTTCTAACAGCCCTTACAAAGGGAGTTACTGTGGTGAGTCTCAGCATAGTGAAAAAGGCATTTTGTGTATCTCTGCAGCATAACTGTGGTAGAACAAGTGCTGAGCAACTCCCCTGTATGTTGCTGGAGATGTCATTGCCTGTGATTTAAAGCTCTAGAAGAACTATACAGCCTTTGGCTAAGCAGCTTGGTAGCAATGGTTAAAATACCTTTCAACTGCACTATCACTTTCCTTTTGAAAAGTCAAAACCGGTCATCGAAGGTGACAGAAAGTTCTTTCTTATGCTTGCCTTCATTAAGCATTTTTTTACAAAAGGAGGGAGAAGGGACTGAAGCATGCAGAAATTGCCTCAATAACCTTGCAGCAAACTGCCAGAAAGTTTTCCAAGGCTCTCATGCAATTGAGCCTGGTGAAAGGAACCTACTCCCCTAGTCCTGCCCACAGCCCTCCTTAATAAAGTTGCTGGAGGTTAGGGACTTTTTCTGAACACTTAATTGTGCAGGTCTCCCAACAAACTGGTGCCAGCGTGAGAGAATCGAAGCTGATGTTGACAGTGGGGAAGGGAAAAAGCTGAGCTGTAGGGAGGATGTTCAGGGGTGCACAGGAGAATAGGGACCAGCAGTCTCCAGTTTCCATTGCTGGCCAGCATACAGAAGTCACCAGTTGTGATTGGGTTACAGCTCATGACTATTTAGACTTGGACATGGACTTGAAGCCACTTCATGTCAGTACAAAGGGAGGAATGTAACACTGTCTCTCCAGTGCCAGGGGGGAGAGATTTGTAGGTTGGTATGTGACCTTCACTGCTGGCCCATGCAGGTGCTGTTCAAAGGCTCTCCCCATTCAGCTCTTGATACTGATACTAGATTAAAAAGAGAGAATGAAAAAAGTCCTTGTTAAAAACTTTCCTCTCTGTTTTTCCCTTTATCTCTGTGAACAAGTTGTCTTTTGATTTGCTTGGGTTTGTGGGTTTAGGAGGCTGTTTTCCTTTCAAGGACTTACTCTGGTACCATGAATTTTTTCTTTTAGTGAATAACATTTAGCTCAGTGAAAGAAGATTTTTCTCGAGGCAATTCTTGGTATTTAAAAAAAGGTTTTAGTTTGTGCCCATGCTGTCTTGTCACACAGGTTTTTACATATTTAATTGTAGCTCCTTACCTGTATTCTAGTGCACGTGTTAAAAGAATCAAATCAAGGAAAAGAGAAGCATGCAAAGTCAGAAAGTCAAATCAGCAGGGCAATTAAAACAACAGCTAATAATAATCTTACTGGCTGATGGTCAGGGAAGGGACCAGGATCCTCCCTGGTCTCTGGCACCATTTTCCAAGGTCAGTTGTGTTCCACTAACAGCCCCACTGGTGCGTGCACTCGGGTAACTCACAGTATTTACAGTGACTTCAGAGATGACACATTTGAGAACTGTTTAGGGACTCTGCTGTGCCACCCTCTAGTCAGAAGCGGAATGGCCCAGCCTTCCTCAGCCCACGAAGCAGACAGCATCTATCAGCAAAGACTCAGCTTAGCACAGATGTTCGGGACTAACTTTTGTGCTAGAAAGATCTCAGGATTTCTGAGGAGCAGGAGTGCGCAGCAGAGCAAAGTTTGTGTAAATGTCTTGTGCCAGTAAGTGCTTAGGTCAAATTTCTTCTCAAGGCCTCTTTGGAAAGCTGCAGAACTATGGTGCCCACCTTTAAAGACAGTTCTTTCCCTGTATGCATGCTAAAAGGAGCAAATGTACAGAACAGAGTTGCTCCCTCTGCTTCCAAATTCCCTCCCTGGAATGCTGTGCAACCGAGCAAGCCTGCCCAGCCTTAGCAGCAATTTTTCCTTAACCCTCATAGGGTTTTTCGATTGAAGTGGTTGGTATAATTAAAAAGCAGCTCGACGGCTGCTGAGTGTCTTTGTTTTATATTTACTGGAGAAAACCACTGGGCTGTTGATCTGTGAGTTTTATGTTATTATTTAATTACATTGAGGGAAGATCCAGCATTTTGGATAATTTATTTTGAGTACTGTATTTTCCAGGGCTTCGTTTGGTTCTTGTATTAATCCCCTTCCTTCACAGAAGTTTGCATATTGTTTTGGATTATTTATACTTCACTGTGCTTCCAAATCCATTATTAATCACACAGGTATTGAAATACATTTCACAGATAATACTGGACATACTGCTGTATTGTTTGCTCACATAATAGTCATGCTTTCACTCGGCAGGTTTCTCATACATCAAATTATCATTAGATAAGAAAAAATGTTACGGTGAAGATTTGCCAACAACTTAATGCTGAACGCTCAAGCAAAACCCTGATGTTTCCCATTCCAGGTGATGACTCCTGGGGACAATAAATGAGCAGATGCTCTAGTTAGATGAGAGCATATCACCTTCAGGGATGTGAACAGTGCAAGGTTCTGCCCAGTGGACCTAAAGGAAACCTCTTGTTCATTTTTTCTCCGGCAGCAGTCCAGATGACTAAACAAGAGAGATTTCTTTCATGGTTGCATTTTGGTCAGTATAAAAAGGGACCATATTTTAGTTTTGAGAGTGTCCTGCAGCTATCAGTGACTGTCAGCCTAAGAACGTAGGGCTGGAAAGGACCATCTGGGTCATGGTATCCAGTTTCTGGGTTATCCAGCCTCTAGAAACCCACAGGCTGCAGGCCATGCTTCCCCCGACTCCACTGCGTCATCGCAACCTCACAGCAAAACCCCAAAAACCTCAACTAAAAAGAAAGGAAAATCAAAGGAAAAAAACCAAGTGATAGAAAGCTTTAGTAACAGTCTAGACCCTTGCAAGAGCATAAAATATTGGCTAAAGCTCCTTGATGATCCCAGCAGGCCGCCCCAGCCTACTGCACAGAGGAAGACAAACTTCCCTGTCCCCTGTTTTCTTTGCAGGCTTTTCCACTGAACTCTTGTGTAAAAATGGGCTTAACCCTGAGAGTTTGAATAAGTGTATCAGTCAAACCCTGGGACACTAACACTGCTGACAGCTGCAGCATTTTCCACCCTGTGTTTAGTCTCTGCCTACTGGCCACACCAGCACCAGATGTTTTAGAGCCAAAGGAGAGCACAGCTTTGCACACTGGAGACGGCTAATCCATGAACACATTTCCCTGCACGGTAGGGAACAGGACTGTTCAGGGGAAAGGGGTGCATCTATGCTGTGCAACACAGAGGTTCAGGCTGGGCCCCTGAGACAGTTTTTCCATCCTCAGTGTGGTAGAAATCTCAACATGGGTCCCTAGCTGTGGTATAGCATGGCACTGGCCCAAGAGTCATTCTGAGCTGCCACTGGCTTAGGGAGCTTAAGTCCGGGCATAAATACAGTGCAGGGACCATGGGAGAGCACACAAAAATTGGAGATCTCAGTGCTTTTCCCATGTCAGAGAAGAATCTTCAAATACCTCTCTTTTTCCATTTCCACATCTGTACTTCAGTGAGAGTAATAGCACTTTGACACAAAAGCATTTTTCTGGTCCTTGGATGGATGGTTAGTGCTGACATTAAGACATAAATCTGTTAAAACTGAGGATTGGTTAAATAAGTACAATATTATTACAGAAACTATCTTAGCTGTTCAAAATGACCTTTCTCCTTAAATTAGCACAAGTGAAAAAGGAATAATTGCTTTCTGTCTGCCCACAGAGTCAGGCACACACAGAGTCCTCAAGGTTTATTAGACTTCACAACAGAGTGGAGGACATCCACTGTGTCATCCTCACCAGTTCCTGCAGTGTCTGGCTCTTTTCAGCACAGTAAAAGGCCGCTTTCTGCAGACAAACAGCAACAGTATTAATGTCTACATCACTCAAATGGAATCTCTTCCCTGTAATTCAGAGGAGTAGCAGCACAGGTTTATAGAATTTCCTTCCAGTGATCTCAAAGGACTCTGCAAGTGGAAAAAAAAAGCTCAAAATTCCCACCCAGTCACTGGGCCCCAGTGTGACTGTTTTGCAGGTGGCAAAGACATGTCCCAAGCAAGAAGTGACTCATCAGATATACACATGAGAGCTGGGGCACAGCAAAGAGCAAAAGAAATTGACTCTGTTGCCTGCCTGTGCTAAGAGCTGATCTTAAAAATGCAAAAAAAAGCATAAAATAGAAGTGGGAATTTGTTTCTGTTGCTGTTTGAATTTGATTTTAAGTCATGTGTAAATGATTCTGTATCCTTCCTTTTAGTGTAATATTGGCTTTAATTTGGCTTAGCCTTTGGGAAGGATGTTTGATTGACTGAATTAAAGAAGGAAGCTCAGTCCACAGGTGACTCTACCAAAACCATTTTAAAGATTGGCTTAAGTTCAGCCCATTTTGGGGACTCATGAAATCTCTTTATATGGTGATATTTATAATTTATGTGCAATGTTCTTAATCTTTATAATTTATATAATTAGAATACATTAATGTGGTTGTTGTGGATTAATTTTTCTGCAGACAAGCATCACTGTGCATCCCAATTACATCTGGGCCAGGGTAGTGTCCTCTGACCCATCAGTCTTCTAGCTCAGAAAGGCCTTAAAAGCAGCAACTTCAACTTGCCTTTACAAGTTTCTTGGTCATAATTTTCCCTCCCAGAACTGTGTATGAGCTTTGTTGTTTTACTAGCTAGTTCAAAAGCCTCTACACTGCCTGCTTTTAGACTGTTATTTCTGGGCCCAAAATAACGGGATTGCACAGAGGAAACACAGGGGATTTCTTGGGGTGGAACAATGTCTTCAATGGGTCCAGAGTGAAAGCTCTCTGGGAACAGCACCACCTTCCTATTTTGTCTGTTGAGTGCCCAGCTCACTGGGGACTTGCTCTGGGACAAGAGATCTTGTCAAAAGGCACTTGGGTGCAAAGCAAGACAGTTCAGAGTAAAAGAGCTCGAGAAGTTGCTTTTCCTGAAAGAAGGGAAAAGGCTGTAAAAATGAATGTTTTATTTGGGGGGGAGAGGGTTGCTGGATTTTCTTTTTTAAACAGCAACATCATGACCCCTTCCATGTTCGTGTGTCATTACTTCTGTGAAAACTTGAACTATCTCCTCTGTGTTCAGGTTTGCAACATCAAAAGGACCATAGAACAGTCTTCTTTGATGTTAAATTTTTCTGCTGATGCCGTCTGTGGTCAGGTAATACCACATGATTAATGTGAAAAGATTGAATTTGCTTATTTTCCCATGTTCACTGGCAAAGTAAAGGTGCAGTGCATCAGTGGGATATGAGATATAGTCAGTCAAGAAAATCCTCAGTATTAGAAAACATATTTTTGGCTTTCCAAAAATCGACCCTGAGGCATTTTCTTTTTATTTTTTTCTTTTTTTTTTTTCTTTTTTTTTCTTTTCTTTTTTTTTTTTTTATAATGTGTGTGTTTGCATAATTGCTTAATATTAAAGAGAGTGTGGTTTGGTCATTTAGTTAGTAAAATCAGGCCTTGGGACCGGGAAGAACTGGCTCCTCTCACTCAGCTCAGCTATTGGCCAGGACAAGCAAGTCACTTTGCCTTTTTATAAAATAAGGATAATGGTTCCTCCATTGTAAAGATGTGAGATCTACTGCTGAAAAGCAGTACATGAGAGTTAGGTAATATTATTTCTGGCTCTCCTACAAATGTGCTTAGTGTTCAGTTTTCCCATCTGTAATGTGGGGATGTTAGAACTAATCTACCTCCCAGGGTTGTTTTGCTTAATTCCATAAAGTACTTGAAAACCTCACATGGAAAGAGTTATAGGAGCACAAGGTTTCTTAATAAAGCTCATTCATGAGTAATGTATTTTTGAAGTAAGTGACTTGAACCTTCACCCATAGTTGGAAACCAACATGAGCCAAGTCTTCTTTGTTGTTCAGCGAAGGTTGGTTGATTTTTTTTCCCCCCTTACATATTTAATGCTCATATGGCTTCACATCTCTGGTTTCTGGCTATGATTGAAAGCAGAAATTCCAAATACCACAAGAGAAGACTGGGGTTTTTTACTTTTTTTTCCTGACCCTCCCAGAAGCTGGAAGTTTTGAAACGTGTAAGAGTCTTCCCCACCATCCAGTTCTCAGTCCCCCCTGCAAAGATGGGTGTCTCAAGTAGTTTTCTCAGAAAACTGAGACTTACCCAGACACACACAGCCTGGACCCTGCACCTTGCTCAGCCACCTTGAACGTGACAAGTGACTCTGAGGTGTAGCAGGGCTGCTCTATTCAGACAACCACTAGGTGCCTTATCAGCACGGATCTGCCCTGCCTTTAGCGATACAAGACCACATTCGGTCTCATCTGCTGCACTGTTGTTGTTGTTGATCGCTGCACAGAGCATGGGGAGGCTCTTTAGAACCCTGCACAAATGCTGAGGCTGAGATGGTCTTTACGTCAAAGGGCTGTAAGGGAAAATTAGCCAAAACTCATTTATCTCAGTGTCAAAATTCCTACTAACTGGGGAGGAAGCGAAGTTGGACCAGGCTGGAGGCTGTCAGGGAGCCTGGCCATCACACCGTGGGATGCATTACAAACCCGGATTTGCAGGATCTCTGCTTGCAAATAATCCACACTCGCAGTGCTCTGCACATATCATTTGATGTGTGTAACAGAGGGATGGTGCCAGGAGCACAGAAGCTAACTTGGAGCTTGGGGAAGTTTTCAATCGGTTTTGCCAGGGTTTCCCTCGGTGGGAAGGCACGGACGGCTTTCTCCTGCCCCCTCCTGGTGCAGACCTCAAATGTGGCTCTGGAAGCAGTAGGCTGGAAAAATGGCACCTTCATTTTCCAGGGGATTTGCAGCTGGCATATATGGCATATATGGCAGAGTTGGTCTGTTTTCATGGCAAGAAAATGAGGTGTTATCATTATTTTTATTTTTATTTTTTACTTCTTGGCATTGCAAATCCAATTGAGCTCTGTGAAACAAAACCAAAGCTGGGTCTGGTCAATGCCAGTCCAGTGGAAAGCAAAATTTAGAGTATTTCAGGTATATGATCTAATGCCCTTCATCATGGCAGTACACTGACTTAGGAAATATTTCTGTATTTCTTTTTTAAGCGGTTGTGATATTTAGCCAACCGAAGAATAATGTAGTGCAAATAATTTAAAGAAGGTAGATAAGATTTTGTAGTCCTTGACCAAATACCAGGGCTTTATTCTAGGGGATAGCTGCAAATCCAGAATTTCTCCTCATGAGTAAAACTTAGCAGTGGGTGCAATGCTCCCATCCTGCACTTGAGCAAAAGGCAGCCCCTGGGCTCTGCACTCCATGGAGGGACAGGGCTGTAGGGCAGTGCCCAGACTCCCAAGGTCTGCGGCACCGTTGGGTGCACAGACCAGTGCAGTCTTACCTTTTGCAATGGTTGCCCACCAGTAAAGCAGTAAATCAATGTCTAACAAGTCAAAATAGCTGCTGTATGGACTCATTTCACACTTAAACTCTTCAGCCTTTTGGATGGAGCACAGTTTGAATATGGTTGAACACAAACTAAAACAGAGCTGCCTAAAAGTGGGCATCTTAAATCTATCGGTCTCTCTTCATATCTGCATTAACTTCTTTCATTTTGTGAAATGATTATCATTCACAAAACCAGAAAAATATATACAAGGATTTTCAGGCCTTTTGGTTACCATATTTTGAAATAAGTCTTAAGATCTTCCTGTCTGTGGACTCAAAACTGGGTTCTGCTCTTGATGTAAGTTCTCTGGATATCAACATGTTTCTGGAAAAAAAAAATCACAAACTGAGAGATTTTAGTCACAGAAGAAGAGCTGATGAAGAGTTTCTGACTGTTTACTTAAGTATCTGTTCCCTTATCATGCCTAACATATGCCTTTTGAAGAGGTTGAGTCTTCCGAATTGTCTAACAATTTGGAAACAGCTTTTTTAAGTATCAGCCAGCTGTGATTGTGCTGCATTTTCAGAAGCTGTTTGTATTTCCCAGGTAGGTGTTGAACTTTCCATCAAGTCCCACGTGGTTGTCCAAACTGTTGGGAGAACTCTTTCTGCACAGCTGTATCCCAAGCTGAGCTGAAGTAGGTGCTCAAGAGGGTGTTATCTTTCTTCAGTATGTGTTTGAAAAGCATGTCTTGCAACACTAATGATATAGATTGGTCTCTTTTAAAAATAATACCTTTTTCTATAATGTGTTTTGGCTGAGTAATTTCCATGTGAAGCTAAGGAACTCAGCTCCCCCTGGGTACCAGGCTTTCTGTACGGAGTTGGAGAAAGGTGGGCGACGCTTTGTGGTGCTCGTGGCTGTGTGGCTGCAGCAATGGAGGGGGGACAGAAAACCACATCATTTCTGCTGCTTGGACAGTATCAGAGACAGGAGAAAGATGCAGAAGTTCCCATTTGCTTTTATTCATGTCCAGTAGTTTTAAGGAGAAGGTCTGGCTGCACAAAGCTCTCTCTGCCTGAATGTTGTTTTTTAGGGAAATTTCCAGAGAGTAATTCCTTTCAATAAGTTTCTCTGGATTTTTCCACTGCAGGTTGTATCTGGCCAGTTTTTGAAGGGTTGTGACTCTCTGATCCATTTTGATACTGTCTGGATCCATCAGTGTAGCTGTTAAAGCTGAAATGCATAGAGAGGTCTGAACAAAGCCACAAAGATTTTGGGAGGTGAATCATTTGTTCACCACTCAAAAATTCTGTTATGGGTGGACTTTTGAAGAAAATTTTCCATAAATTTATGTTTATATGCAACAGACCACAAAGACAAAACAATTTCAAATCAAACAAAACAGTTTAGTCAGACTGATGAAAATAACTTTTTTTTTTTTTTCTCCATAGTTCTTTTCATCAACAAACAGACGTGAACTTCACTTCAGGGCAGTGTGAATGTTTTTTCTCCCTTCAAGTTCACCTGGCAAACTGAAAAATTAGTTATTTGTACAGGCTTGGTTGTGAATCATCTTGACTCAGATGTGTCCCTGCTGGGGAGGACACGTTAGCCCCTGCCACCTTTGCATGGTGCTTTGAATTTTCAAGTTCACCATAATCCTGTTTGGCCTCAGATGACCTGAAAAATATCATTTCTCAAAAAGCACTTGAACTGCTACAGGGCTTCAGGGCAGGTAAGTACTGAGATAGGTATTAGATAACCAGAACCTCCATTTCTGATCTCTCTCAGGCACTGGGATAATGAAAAGCAGGCAGATGTACCTTCTAGAGTAACTGAGCTATAGAAGTTTTGTAACATCACGTAATGTTATGTTCAAATTTTCATTCTGTTGGACTTTCTGCATAACAGAGGTCCTACCTATCCTCACTACTTTTAGCGGCCATGACTTTTACTTGAACCATAGTAGAGAAATGATAGCAATGGGTAGGACCTCAGGAGGTAACGCAGTCCTATCCCTCGCTAAGCAGAATCAGTGTGATAGAATAGACTATTCCAGTTGAAAGGGACACGCAATGATCATTTAGTCCATCCATCTGACCAGTCTGGAGCTGATCCTTGTGGGTCCTCATCACCTCCCAACTCAGAACATTCTGTGATTCTGTGGCCAAAAGTTAAAGCCTGTTAAGGACATTGTCCAAATACCCCTTAAACACTGACAGGCTTGGGACATCGACCACTTCTCTAGGAAGCCTGTTCCAGTGTTTGACCTCCCTCTTGGCAAAGAATTGCTTCATAATGTCCTGTCTAAACCTCCTCTTGGAACAGTTTTGAAGCATTCCCATGTTTCCTACCACTGGATCTCAGGGAGAAGGGATCAGCACCTCTCTCTCTGCTTCCCTTCTTCAGGAAGCTGTACAGAGCTATGAGGTTGCTCCTTAGCCCCCTTTCCTCCAAGAAACTGAAAGTGTTTGTGTAAAGAAGTCTTAAAAACTTCAGTGATTCCACAACTTCCCCAGAAAATTAGTCTGCAGTGCTTACAACTAGAAACAATTATTTCTCTGTCTCACATGCGGGGTGTTCTTCCGGGTATTTTTCAGTTTTAAAAAATTTATTTTTAAAAATCCATCCTAGAAGTACAGTTGTTGGCGTTGTAGTACCATGAGCATGCCCAGTGGTTAATTAGAGTCACTTTATTATTAATTTTTTAGCTCACTTTCAAGTTTGGTTTAAAAATCTTTTCCTCTACTAGATTGCATTGCTTTACCAGATCAGAGGTAACTTTCTTGCAGGCATCCAGAGATTCTGCACTCAGAGAAGACCACGCAGTCATCACATTTTCTCTCCCACATGTCATAGACTTTTATATTTCATGCTGTTACCCAATACTTTGCATTTGAATTAAGCATAGCTTTTATTTTGGCTAAAATATATTTTCTGGAAAAGCATCTAATTTTGATATGAATACATCAGGAAATGGATAATCAATCATTTCCTTTAGAAGTTTGTTGCAGTGGTTAATCGCTGTCACTGTTTGAAAAATTGTGACCGTTTTGAATTTCTGATTTCAACTTCCAGTTACCGGTTCTCATTATGCTTTTCTCTGCCAGATGTAAGAACCCTTTAGTATCCAGTATGTTCTTGTCTGGAAGTAACTACACGGTGTAATTAAGACATCACTCATCTTTTTCTTCACAATAAACTCAGTGGATGGGTCTTTAAATCTCTCATGGTCAAGTGTCTTCTTCATTCATCAGGTCAGTCTAACACTTCTTCTTTCTTGCCATTTCGGTTGTTTATAGAGGTTGGTAAAAGCTGGACCAGGTTTCTGTGAGATGCTGTACTGTGAGGAGGTAAAAACACATTACTGTTCACTGCTCCCTTTTTTGTGGGTACATGGATCATGGGAACAACTAGTTCTTTTTTATAGTCTTTCTGGAATTTATATTTTCATGCTGCATTACATGCCCACTGTGATCCCCAAACCATTCTCCAGAATCACGGCTTTCCAGGATCCAGGGTCCTGTCAGGTTTATTTTGTTCTCTGCCTTATAGATCACCTTTGTACTGACTGCATTTCATTCAAATGGGGTCCCTTTAACAAGTGACCCAAAATACTCTCAGCATTAGTATTTTTTCCTCATCGTTATTTACCAGGCTGCTAATATTTGTGTCAGCCATCTGTCTATCAGTGCTGACTTTATATTCCCTTGCAGAGCATCAGTGAAAACGCTGAATAGCTCCGAGTATACTTCAAAGCCCTGCGGAAAGCCAGTAAAGAATCCTCATTTGATGATGATCTGATTGACGCAGCTGGGTTTGGAGTTATGCTAAATAGCCATGTCTTAGCCATTAACATAAGTTTTCTTCATGTTATATAGTGTTTAGCTAGTAAGTATGTCATGCACTAAGTCTAAAGCCTCGAGAAAGCCTGCTACATCTGTACAGTTGGCTTTTTTTTTTGCAGGCAGAACATGAAACCAGTTTTATTTGAGCTATTTTCCATAAACCCACGTTGACTGGCAGTAATTAAAATCTTGTTCTTTCATGTTTTAGCAGTTCAGTCCTGTCTCAGTTTTTCCACTTTTTTTACCTGGGATTGATGTGAGGTTAGCTGCTCAATAACTCCCCTGTAATTGCACTTGGTTTCCTGTTCTCCCTCTCTCCCCTTCTCTCTCTTTATCTCTATCTCTCGCTTTCTTTTTTTTTTTTTCCCCCCAGATTACTACCCTGCTTCCAGTCACCTGGAATCCCTCTGATATTAAAATTTATTAAAAATTAACATTAGCAAGCCAGAGTTCTCCTCAGTCAAATATTTTAGGACCCCTGGGTGTTATTTATCCAGGCCTGCTGATTTAAAAATGTTTATCTCTACTGGATGATGTTTAACATCCTGCTTATTTCCTAATGGGCTGGAAAGTACTTATTCAACCTTGGTCTCATATAAACACCATCAAGATATTACTTTTCAAAATACCAAATGGAAACATTTATTGAACAAGTCTGGCTTTTCGTATTGTTTTTTTGCAATTTTACTGTATGCAATTCAAACACTCCTCAAAATATCCTGCTCAGCATTGCCATGGGCCAGTTTTTCACAATCTTTAGTTTCTAGTATCAGTTTCTCTTCACTTCAGATAGTTGCTGTATTTTCCCCATTTGTTGAATCTTTAAAACACTTTTGGTTTACCATTGGAGTTGTTGAGCCTTAGCCAGTCTGTCCTTGATGATGCTGATGGACTGACTATTCTGAAAGAACTTCTGATTTCCATTCATGTTTTCCTCTCTGATTTCTTCCTCCCACTCACTGTTTTCTCATAATTTTCCTCAGCTGGAGGATATTAGCCATTGGGAAGCACCAGCTACAATTGTCTTAATTTTGTCCACTTTTAATTACCAGCTCTTACGATAATGTCACTTGCCAGCTGTATGACTGCTACATTCTCTGTTGATCAGAATGAGTTGCAAAATGAGTAGTTCATGTTGGATGCAGTATCTTTTCCTGATGTAAATGCGTAAGGGCAGGTTTTCATCCCATCACTTCCTCACTCTCATTTGGATGAACTGCACTGCACCCAGCATTAACGAGATCGTTAAGATTTCTCCAGAAACACAGGGCAGGTCTGGGAATTGTGCACAGGATTCAAGCCTGAACCTCACCTTCTCCGGAGGATAACAGACATCAAGCTTTGCTTTTCATTTTGGCCTTATCTCACATTTGGTTCATTCCTCTCTGCCTAAATTGCTCCGTATTCTGATGCCTTC
Organism: Monarcha castaneiventris obscurior; assembly: GCA_026261815.1. NCBI lineage: Eukaryota > Metazoa > Chordata > Aves > Passeriformes > Monarchidae > Monarcha > Monarcha castaneiventris. The sequence continues at coordinate 10,692,303 of JAMPIT010000467.1, forward strand.
CTCAGGGCTCACTGCTGCAGATGGTGTATTTATATTAACTTAAAGATCGCATTCCATTCCATCTTTCAAATGAGATTAATATATTTTTCAGGCCATTGTGGTTATCCGACCTGACCTCCTATAAACGCAGCCTATAATTCTTCACCCAGATTCCAGCATCTGGTCCTATAACTCATACTTGAAACACGGCATGTCTTTTTTAGAAATGCATCTCGTGGACATGTAAAGCCTCTGTCACTTGGAGATTTTTCCTTATTTAGAATAAAATCCAGTCTCTTGATGATGTATAAACATCACACTACCTATGGCTGTTTATAAGGTGCCACAGTGTCATACTTCTAACTGTGTTTCAATACCTACCTTCTACCTACCAAAAATACTGCCCTTAGTTTCTTCCACGTGGGTATTGTCCTAGCCATGAACATTGGATCTGGAAGTCACTGAGAGTTACAGATGCTTAATGAAAGATGCATGATAAAAAGCAAAATAATCCAATTATTTATGGATAATTAATAATTCTTAGACACATGCAGGGGTTGACTCTCTGTATCTCTGATTGCTATGTTTTACATTTCTGTAATGTCTTTTAAATGAGGATGGAGATACAGCTGCTGGAATTAGGAGGGCATTGTCATTTGCTCTGTGAAATGGACACACGTTTTTGTATGCGTGATTAGTGTCAGAAAACAGGAACTGGAGCAGAGTGTTCAGCATCTTTACTAGTACTCTTGGGGTTTACACTTATTTTTTATTTCATTTAATTTCTTTTTCTGCGGTGAGATTTTACACTGAACCCTAATATACTCCTGCAGAATGGCATTCTCCTGGGCCTATTTGAAATTCTTGATCTTTTCTGCATCTGTTTAAATCCTGCGTTCATGCACGTACAGTACAAGGTCAACCCTTTTGTTTGTTATTTTTATGGAGTTTAAAGAAAGTCCAAATACCTGACCGAGGTACCTGTCTGGTGCAGCCTTGTGACAGTTGCAAAATCTTCAGGCTCGGAGAGTCACATGATTAACTGTTTCTTGAGGAACACAGGGAACCATAAAATCAAGGGTGCTCTTGCAGCTAATGGGTTTTTCGGGCTGGCTCCCCACCGATCAGAATGCAGAAGGTGGTGAGCTGCCTGCTCAAGGGAGACCAGCCAAGAATATGTTGCCAACTTGTGCTCCAAACAGAGCCCTGCATCCAGGGAGGTTAAGAGATCACAGACAAACCACAAAGCTTAGCTCTTCCTTAGGTTTATCACCTTCCCATTCGATCTTACCCCACAGCATAGTTGACCAGCTTCAGAAGACCAAAGGCTATGCACGTAAAGATGATCTGCCAAGAGTATTTTGGGTTATTTCTGCAGAAGTTACACCAGAGTCCAGGACTGGCACTTTCCAACTCAGTATTGAACCGAGCCTCCAGTTCGGTGTTATTAGAGGTGTCACACTCCTAGGGGGCTGTTGCTCATCTGAAACACAAAGCTGGGCTGCCTGTTGTGCAACTGTCTGCACTGCTAAAATCCCAAGAACTTGCTCGTGAAAGGTCTAGTTTTGGAATGGCTACAGTTAGCCCTGAAATTATAATTACTTTCAATTTTTATCTGCTTCTTTTCTTCCCAAAAGATAAACTCCCTTCAGACGTTTGAAGGGGTTTTGTTATATTTCTGCTACATTTTATTGGTGTGAATCTTTGGGGAGAGGCTGATGTCTAAAGGAAATTTATTATTAAGAACTAGCTATACTGTTTCCCAGCAGTGAGCTTGTTACTGACACATCTTCGTCTAAACTCTGTAATTGGTAATTATGTTTGTCTGACCTACATTCTTCCGCGTAATTGTTCTGAGATATGGTATCTTTCAATTCCTCAGTAAAAATGTCCACACCAGTTGTGAAGTGTTGCTGGGCAGAAGCTTTCACCCTCAAAATGCAGTATTTTTGTGGTAGAGAATGCATTTTTTTTTTTTACGTATGTAGCACTAGAATCCTATGGGGGTAAAAAGCAATGTTGAAATAAGTTAGATATAATGACATGATTTTTCAGAACCTAGGAAACTAATGGTCAATTAAGTCCCAGTGGAGGGTGTGTATTAGCTTCCTAATTTGTTTTGGATCCATGACTGGAATGTGTACGCACATGCTATTCAGTCTGGAGCATTCATGTGAAAGATCCTTTGGGTAATTTAACAGCTACAAATGGTCCTTCCATCTAAAATTGTTATTGTGTTGTGTTTCTGCACCAGTTGAGCCTTCAGTAACAGATCTGATGATCAGGTTAGAAAATCCCCTCTCCTGTTGACTTTATCATCAAAAAAAGGAAAATTCAGATTCCTTATAAGGTTCTTCAGAGAATAAAAAGCCTTCCTTTCCACTTAACAAAGAATTTTATTTCCCATAGATAGCATGGGAAATATCTTCCCTACTGCTTCACCTCAGAAGTTTTTCAACATTTTGCACCCATGAAGACTGGAGGAGCTAGTGGATTATTAGCATTTCCTGGTATGTGGACCAGATAATTCAACCAAAAACCTTGTTCCTGAGCCTTTCACTCTCTGTCTTATTGACCCAAAAGTTTTTCATCTGTTCCTTGGGGGCTACTGAGAATTCTGATATTTTCTCCATCTGTTTCTCGAAATTTCCCTTGTGAGCACTCGGCATGTTTCCCTGTTCCTTCCAGATGACCCTCTCTTGCTGTTCCCACTGGGTGTCATAAACTCCATGACTCCTTCCAAGAAACGTTAAGGTGAGTCGCATTTTATTTATTGTGCTGAGTAATGCCATTAACACGTTCCAAATTGATCCATCAAAGAAGTCAGCCTGGAGAGCCTGCTCAGTGAGCAACTTCAGGTCAAATATTTAGGTGGGGCACTGCCACTCACCTGAGCACTCTGTGAAGTTGTTATTGAAGTGTATCACCCAGAATACCCCTTTGGACTCTGCTGGAGTTGCTGGTCTATTCCATGAAGTCAACCAGCTGCTCCTTTTAGAGCACCCCTCTGAAATGTGAGCACAGGACAGGGAAATTGTTGTCCCACCGGATCATTCATCTGGAAGAGACATTATTAATAAAGGGTGATAGACTTCCCATTGATTTGGGATGAAGGGATGTCTGTTTTATAGGTGGTTTGTTTTCTCATGTTTTGAGCCCAGTGCTGAGGCCCTGAACACAGCCTGGCAGAGGTTGAATCTTGCTTTGGGGGAGGTGCAATGTTGCCACTTCCAATGGCTGCAATGAAGGCAGTCTCTTCGTCTGAGGGAAACCAACAAAGTGAAAAAAACCCCAGAATCAGATAATTCCTTGTGATGTATTAGAAATATGAAAGCTGCCGTCTGGAGCTTCTCAGAAATTGCCTATTTGTCCTCAAGCTGTCTGTAGGGGACAAGAGACAGATATTTGTTCCTTAAAAACCCAATGAGGTTATTTGAATAAAAAGTTATACTAAACCTATTTCTCCTTACACATTTTGCTAGGTGACTTCCCTGAAACTGTGTTGTTGCTTTTGATCCTGTTCTCTTCCAGCTGTGCATCTGCCTTGGTCTGCACATACCAAAATGTTTCGTGTTCCACCCTTTGAGAGAGGGGGGAGCAACCCTAACAGGAGCCCCAGCCGCAGGAGTGCTGGGCAAGCTGGAAGCCTGGCACACGGGAGAGAATGGGAAGAACAAGTCCACAGAATGACAGTGTTCCTGGTTACCAGGGAAACAATCCTAAATTGGAGCATTTTTTTTTTCAATCAGAATATTTGTTTTCATTTGAAATATTTTGATAAGGGGTTTAGTATTTGATTTAAAAATAATAATTTTCATGGGAATGTCTGTTTTTAAATTCTTACCTTTTTTATAAATCAGTATTTATAACATACAGATTTCAGTTACAAAAAATATGGTGAGCTAAGTCATTTTCATCTTTTCATAAACACCTAACCTTGTACATAACTTCATAGAGAGACAGAGATCATTGATGGGGCTGGAGGGACTTAGAGGGGTCCGCTGGTACAGAACAGGATCAACCACACCTGAATTTCCCCCAGCAGGTATTTGTTTAACATGCTTGCAGGGAAGCTCCCATTGTGGCAATTCCTCAGTCATCTTGGGTGATCTTACAGCTTCCCTACCCCCACAGCTGGTAAGTTTTTTCTGATATCAATCTAATCTTTGTCACAATTTTAAAACAGTTAAACACAAATGTTGACTTCACTCTGCAAAGCAATCTTTTGCATGTTTGCAGACCATTATGTATCCCCAGCCTCTTCCAAATACAGTAATGTCAACATTACTTTCTCGGTCAGAGGTCTATAAATCCATGACCTCTCACGCTTGTTCTCTTCATGCTCTGTATCTTTCTGGAAGTGTCATGCCCACGGCTCACATGAATGGTTTTATCCCAGCATGCACATTTCTGATTGCAGGAAGGATCCTACTTTTTAAGCAATATCTGCATCTTTTCCTTTGAGCTGAACAGATATCTCACTATATCCAAAACTGTGTGTTTAAACATATTTTACCCTTCATGCCTATATAACAACAATATTTTGACAATGTAATTCGTCAGTAGCATCCTCCTGTTAAGAGCTATCATCTATAATCTGAGGAAGTGATACAAATCTTAAGTACTCATAACCCTCTTGACTTGTTCATCGAAGATGATCTTACGTAGCCTTCACACCTGCCATTTCTCTGGCATTTTCCTCCACAGTATCCATTTGATGCTCATTAGGTTTTCAAGTTATTTTCCCAGCTTTTTAACTATGTGTGCAATCTTGTATTCTAAATAGGGTTGTTTATGCCCCATGTGTTTCAGTGAGTATTTTGGTAACAGTACACAAGCAGGCGATATATTTGTCCTACACATCTTTGTCCCAGCATTCTGCAGTTCCTTCCCACTCGTGCCTGAAAATTGGAGTACACTGTTTTTTTTCCTTCATCTCATCATTGTTGTTGTATTTTTTTTACCCTATAGCATTTTTAGAACATAACATATTTTCATGTAAGTAGTGTTAATTATGTAACAGTAATTTATCTCAGATAAGATCTTTTATTTTTGTTTCAATTTGGCAATTAGAATGCAGAAAATTTCAGGCTTTGAACCCTGCCTTTTATGTCAAGTTGTCTGCCCACAACTGATGAGTGTAAGTATCTTATTTGCTTCAGAAAAGGAAGTGAAAAAAGTACCATCTGCAAATTTATTGGGAATTTAAATATCTTGGAGGTATGGCTGAAGAAATAGATCATGGAGTAGTCAAAGAGTTGTTCTGTAATAGTGACCACAGAGTACTTTGATTCAACATCCTAAGAACCATTATCAAAGGGCATCAAGAATAAATGTAGATATTGCTTCATACACATCAGGTTAAAGCAACTGGCCAGTGTCTGATGGACAGAGAACTGCATGGGAGGGAACCTAAATGAAACTTTTTTGCTCAGGCATCACAATATATTGGGGTTCTTTGAAGAGGTCAGCAAGTATGAGCATAAGGGAAAGCCAATACATACAGGCTACCTGGATGTCTAAAAACGATTTATAATGCTTTTATGGGAACTGAATAATGGTTGGAGAGGAGGAGGGACTGTTGCATGAATTAAAATGGCTAAAAACATGTAAAATGGAGTAAATGGCAACTCTGACAGTGGACTGCTAGAGGGATATGTAGAAACGTGAATGGCAAGTCTCACAGTTGAATATTACACACATCTGTTTTAACCTCTGATCTTATAACCATTCCTATGTTCTAATTTAGGCAGTGCACCACATGCTTGATCCAGGACTCTTGACTGAATGGTAAGTCTTACCTCATACATCCTAAATATGTTGCTTCCACATGAACTCCTTCAATGTGACTTCATAGAGATGGTGTTTTTTAGGGAACCAAAACCAGTGGGGACTCAGTCCTCTACTGCTTCATTAAGAAGCTCTATTTCTAACTTCAGTATCAATTACAGTAGACAATTTAGTGCTGGGTACACAGACAAGTTTGATCCAACATTCCCTGGCTGCCTTCCTGCAAATCTGGATGTTGATGTAGTGTCATCTTTAGGACATGGATGTTGTATTATCCTTAGGAGATCTTACTGTGGTGGTACAGAGCAAGCACACTAGGTTTCCCAGTAATGCTGGGATGATCTGTAGTGCTCTGCTTTATTCTTTTAATCTTACAGAGAGCATCTCTAGATATTAATCTATCTCTCACCATCCCCCAGGATACCTTAGTGACAGAATTATCACAATCACAGACCCTGATTTAGGAATTCTTTCCATGTTGGTAGAACACCGGAAGTCCCATGCTCTCTATGAGCTGCCATGGCACTGCTGTGCTAAGGAGGGTGTTTCTCACTGCACTGCATCTATTGCTGGCAGATTTGACTGTCCTCATCAAACCGATCAGCTGACAAATAGAATGTATTGCCTTGAACGTCAGAGTAGATTTTTCTAACTAGGTCTAGCTACTGAGCATATGCAGGAGCCAGAATAGCAGTTGCCTGCCTTTATTTCATCCTCCTCCTCTGACAAAGCTAAACTAGCTGATTCTCCCTACCCAACGTGATCTTTCAGGCCTTTTAGCATCCTCTATTCAAACAACTTCTAACTCACAAAGAGAAATTGTAGCTCCTTCAAGCCTGCTGGGTGGGCATGGTGAAGAGGAGTTATCCGGGTTGGGTAGACCCTTGCACACATATGACTCAATGGATATCATGCATTACCAAGAAATATAACCTCTAGATATCTTCAGATATCTACATTTCTGACCCTGAACAACCACAGAACAGTATTCTCTTGACAATCTAGGCTGTGCATCTAGAAGGGAGTGTAACTTCATCGGTGTCCACCACAGTAGTCTTTTGAACTGTTACTTTGAAATGCTAGCATTGCTACCTCTCTGCTGATCTGCAGCAGAGCTCCTTGGTGTACAGAAAGTCCTAATGACACAGAGCCCTGATGACCATCACTCTTACACCCAGGCAGTGGCAGATCCAGCTCAGCATGGCAAAGTTTTGTTTTGGGACCTGAGTGTTTCAGAGAGGGGGACACTTCCCAGGGATACACAATGCTGAGGGACACGAGAGCAGTGTAGTGCTGTGAGTAATGCATCTATTTGGTGCGTTTTCTTCACACAGCCAGGCTTAAATCAGTCACCAGGTTTGGGCTGATGGAAGAGCATTTTTACAGCAGGTAGCAACACCTGTCTCTTCTTCCTATAGCTTTGTCCTTTTCTGCAGCATGGTGCGTGGTCCATTTCCAAGGACTGTATGTTCCAAATCTTGTCCACTTTATCCACCTATATTAAGTGGCCAAATAACAGTTATCAGCATTACTAATCTGAGATCACCCACACAGTTTCACCTACAAATGCCCATGAGTCACACTGAACCACCCCCCACCCCCAACAGGCTGTGTCATTAATTTATCCTGTATTTGTCATTTTGCATGGTCCAGTCTTGAAGCTTTAGATCTTTGATGCAGAAGTTTAAATTGGGTTTTGAGAGCTGGTTTGTGATTAGAGATGTCTAGGGTTGGGGGGAAGATAAAGGAGAAATATGTATTTCTTTCCTTACTCGCCTTTCATATACTGTGGCAGGGACTGTAGAAACCCGGTCCTGATGACCCAGCTACAATGTTCCAATTTGCTTTTTCCTCTCCCTTGAAGGACTGTAGCTCTTCAGCAAAAGGTAAATAACCCTTTTTCCTCTGACCCAGAAATACTTATATGAGTCATAATGTTCTAAATGTGCCTGTTGGTGTAAAACTACATGCTGATGTGAAATCCTTCTTTGGCTTTCAAGGTTGTTTCAGAACAAAGTGGATTATAATTCTTCACAAATGTTTTACTTTATTGTCCTTAGAACTGGGGACGAAGGGACCTATATGTGATTTTATTAACACAGAGCAAATATCTGACTGTTTACTTCCAGTCTCGTAACTGCACCCTGGCGAGGAAAGGAAGGGGAGATGAGGAAAGGAGACTGCAGAGATTTAAGCAATTCTGACAAGGACAGAAAAGAAATCAGTGCTTCTAGAGAGGCTCTGTCTCCTAAATTTCTCTGTAGTGCCTACTGGACCATCTGTAATCCCCACAGAGCAGGATCTTCAGAATTATTGGGGAGGCCACTGAGACTTGAAGTCTTTTATAATTTGTCTTCCTGAGCCAAAGAGATTCCCCTCAAGTACCTTAATGCTATTCAGAATAAGGTTATTCTGACTTAATTAAGCAAAGGGAGCTCACCTTCTAATGAACTCAGGTGGACACAACACCATAGCTGAAACTTATCTTAAAACTTCAAGTTCCTTGAAACAAACTCCTTTGTGAGTGGAATTAGAGTAGGAGAGAAGGGGGCAGACCAAACGGAACAATTGCTGGGAATATGAAAATTATATAGGGCCAATAATATGTTTATCATAAAGAAGAGCTGGCTAAAAGCTGTAGGAGGACAGTGACAGCTTGCCAGGTTTTCTTGTGGTTTTTTTTATCACTGTTTTAAAGTTTCAGAAAAATTATCTGTTCTATAGAAGTAACGCTTTGAGATACTTTAAAATATATGGTAGCCAGAATAGCCTCTTGCAACTCTGGAGGTGTTGTTCTTTCTGTCTCTGGAGAAACTGTGACCCTGCAGGTCTCGGGTGAAACCCCTCTGTAAGTACAAACAGTCTGCCTCATGTGGGCTTTACAGAACTGGGAGATGCTTAGCTAGCTTTGGCAGCCTGGATCTGAACCTTGAGTGACTACAGGAGGGGAGGAGGGGAGTAAAGACACCAAATGGCACTGTCATAATTATTCAGGAGGTATTTAAGGCAGTGCCATGGACTCTATTGCATTGTGTTCCCCTTTGTAAGCACAGCCATGAAAACAAGACTTCCTCATCCTGCTGCAGATCTAAACTGGAGTTACAAGTACAGGTAAGCAAAGTGTGAGGCAATCCTCAGTGCACCAAGAAATTAGGACTAAAAAAGCAATTGAATCATGACAGACCTCAAAAATTGCAGGCAACCATGTTAACATACATGAAGGTTTTAAAGGTGTATATGTGCCTCTGTCTCCTGTATCGAAATCCACGTCACAGGCCATAAAATGACTGTCAGAAACTTAAGAGCAATAGCAAAGGGTGTGAAACAAGCTATAACATGTTCCTGGCTAAGAGCAAGAAAGAGACAGTTCTGCTGATGTCCAAGGACTCTGTGATAGCCAGAAATCTCCACTGGAGAAAACTCACCAACGGCTCCTGGGAAGCAGATTATGGTCCAGACTACAGAGAGGGAGGGGAAGCAGCAGCACCCCTTCCAAAGAAGTTTTCTCCACATTCAAATATGGTTGTCAGGTTGAAATTTGGGGCTGTGCATGGATGCCCTGACTATGAACCAGATTTAGCAGTTGGGAAGACAGTGGTACACGATGTTAATGATCTGCTTCGGGCATGAAGCAGAGATGAGGGGATCCTGCTTCCTAATTCTTGTGTTGATTTTCTAGAATGGTGAATTGAAGAAGAAGAGAGAAAAACTGATCCCAGAGAGCCTTAAATTGCGCTTACACCTGAGGGTGCAGGGATCTGGGTTTTGGTATGGAGAAATGATCATTAGAAAAGATGTTTTTGAGCCAAGATCAAACAGAAGTGCTGTAAGCAGCCAGAGCAGTGTGATTTTTTTTCCCCTTTTAACTGTTTTCTGTGCATACTGTAACTGCTGTACATTGGTGCCATCTACTGCCTGGCCTGGGGCTGTCCCTGCCTGGATCTCTGAGGGCGTCACCAGAGTTAGGTGTAGCGAAAGTGCAACACAGGTTGGAAAAGCTGTACAATTCTCTGTTGATGCCCTGACATAACAACAGAAATCCTAACTACCTGTCCTGCTGCACTGATTTAAAGACAACAGAGCTGTAAACCAGTGAGACAGCTCATCTGTCTTGGAGGTAGGACAGAAACCATGGATGAGCATCCCTTTGGCCTGAAGCAAACACAAACAAATCAGCTGGATTCCTTAACTGTGTCCATGAATTATGGTCGAGTAATTCTCATCTAATCCCATACAGATGCCAACAGCAGTGAGACACTCTGAGAGACAGGGGAGGAGATCCTGCAGCTTTTGCAGTGCTGATGGTATATGGCTGCTTTCCTGGGGTCAAAGCAGAGGTTCATGTGGCATCCATGCCAGGAGACGGGCACTTGAAAGTCCCAGCTCACACCCTGCAGCCACTGTGATTGTCACCATGAGCAGGCCATTGTGCACGTCTGAAACTCCTCTGTGCATGCCAGGGCTTCTCTGTAGTTCATGTCTCTCTTTTAATGTCATTACCATAACCACCCATAAAGCTTTCATTGTGATCTGTTAAGCTGCTGTTCACAGTTGCTGTAAAAATAATACATGATGGTGTGTCCATCATCTGGTCTGAGCTGCATAGCACAGTTCACATCATCACAGCTAACTCAGCTGAGGCTACTCCAGAAACCTTTGTCTGCAGGGAAGGTGGGAGAATGATGCTGAAATGTGAGAGAGGTTTTGGTTGTACATAGGGTTATGCTATCAGGGAACTGAATAATGAAGCAGCTGCTCACATGTGTCAGATATTGGCTCCTTAAGTAACCACAGAAATTGTGAAACCTCTCTTAATCTAGGGAAATTTTTCAGATTAAATTTTAGTAATCTGCATGTATCTTGAGTTGATCTATAGTATCCTTATTAAGAGCCTGTATGCTGCCTCACATTCAGCAGCAGTGGTGTTTCAGTGAGCAGTGGCATCTGACAAAAAATCCAGAAATTCTGGCAAGGGCAGAGAGAAGCAGAAAGAGAAGCTCAAAGTTTACAGGACAAGAAGGGTCTGACCTAAGAGAATGGAAATTCAGCAGGGTATGCTTTGTGCCTTGTGTCCTCAGAAAATCTTATAGAGGAGCCCTTCATAAACTTCATGGAGTATAAATTTAAAATCTGAAATTAAGTGCCTCTATATCACATACTGTTGATGTCATTCACTGTCCAAAGAAGTTTCTGAGAGGATGCGAGGTTATGACTGACAGTCAAATGACTTAGACACTCAGGTGTGCACTGCAGCATCCAAATCCTCAGGAGCTGCTCAGGCTGGTAGCAGTGCTCTCTTCAGGTGGGACAGGCTCAGGGATCAGGAGCAGGACCTGGCATCCTTCTCTGGTAGAACAGGAATAGGGTTAATGTTCCTCTCAGTCCAAGGCATTTGTTCTTATGAGCCATCAAACTGAATATTTACAGGGCCCTTAGTTTCATCAATACCCTGTGCCCTCTTTGTGAGTGTGCTCTCCTCCTTTTACAGGCAACAGCAGCCAAACTCCCGAATCCCAGGTTTGTGACCAGCCACCAAGCCACTGCCCAGGCAGCAAGAGCAGAGCCAGCAGCAGCAGAAAAATGCCATCTTCCAACAGACCTGCCCAGAGGAAAAGAGGAAGAGTACGTGAAGACAGACATGGTTCTCACAGTTCAAGGTGAAGCCTCATTTCATGGCACAGGTCTCTCTTTACTTTGTGACAGAGATTGTCTCGAATGTTTTCAATCTGTGGGTAAATGCTGATTTTTCTAACATGTCATTCTGAAGCCTCGTTTGATCATTATGTTTACAAGGTAATCTCATAACCAAAGATTCTTTTAAGTGCTTGTGGAGTGCCTGAGTTTGAAAGGATTTATCTTAGTTTCCTCTGCTTCAAATGAAGATCAATACCCATCATAAATATCCTAAAGCCAGTTACTATCCAAGGATAAAAACTTCTGTAGGTAAGATTGTTATTATGGAAATTATAATTTAAAACCACACAAATAAAAGGGGCTTCATTCTCTTCTTTAGAAGTTATGGAAAATTGCCTTTCTTAATAATTCAGTTTTATACGAACTGAACATAAACTCTTTCTGAGAACATGAGAAAAAAGAAAGAACATTTTCTCAGAGCTGCAAATCAGTGGAGACTGCCTTTCAGGAGAAGAAACTTGAGTTTCCCACTGGGAGCTGATCCCACATATGACTTTTAGGAAGACCAGCCATGGCCACCAACAGACACACCATCAGAGCCAAGCATAAGCCTTCGGGGGAACGTGATTTGACAAGCAGCTGCCACTGCTGAAAACTTTCTTTGTAGACCCTGACATCTGGCTTCTTCAGCTGCCAAGCTTGGCCTCCTCCAAGGTGCGGCAGGAGACAGGTCGCTGCGGCAGGTAGGAAGCTGGGAGGACAAAGATCACAATTTGATGTGACTGGGAAGTAGGAGATGAGCTTGGCTGGATGTAAGGCACTAACTTGCAAGCCCTTTGTGACACCTTTTATTTTCTACAGGTTTGCTCATGAGTTTGTAGTTCTTTATGCATAAATTATTTTAGCAGAAGAAGGGAAAGGAATGGGAAGGGCCACGCCAGAACTTTCAATCTATGTTTGTATATTCAAAAGGTTGATATAATTTGATGTGGCTTCACACCAGAGCTCCAAACGCAGTGCCTTGCTACATCTGAAAAGGATGTGCATGCCAGCATTAAAGGTGTCAGCAGAACAAAATTAGATGGGACAAATGCATTTGTAGTGAAGGTTGACAAGGTGATGGTCTCTTGAACCACCCTGAATATTGTCGACCTGGTGACTGGAGGCTCCCCAGAGCTCAGCATGGCAATGTTCTGATCCATGTCTGGAGCTCAGCTCCCTGCCAGTCTGAAGTGGTTTTGTTTGACACAGAGACCAGCAGCACTTCAATCCTTTATAAGGTGTGGGGGACACCAAGCTGAGGCTTTTTCAGGTACTGAGTAAGTCAAGATTTCATTTCAAGAGGGGGTCACTTGAGACCAGAATGGTGAGACAGGGTTAAGGGAAGTTCATGTTGCTACACTAGGTGTGACTGCAACGTCACAGTGAGAACAAGGTGTTTGTTTTCCCTGCCTTGCCAACTGCTGGCTGTACAGGGAAGGAGGAAAAGACCAAGATGAGTCACTCTTTGAAAGCAGGATTTCTTACTCCTTCCTCTGAAGTGTCTGTTCCCAGTGTGGGAGACAGGCTAGTTCACTGGTTTCAGAGAGGAAACTACTTTGAGTTGAGTCTTGGCACTGTGCAAATATCAGTTTTCCAAAAAGGTTTAAATGGTTCTTTGCTTTATAATAATTTTTGCATATAATTGACTGAACTGCTTTGTTCAAAACTTGGCTCCCACCTAGACCTCAGTGAGTAGGAAAAGTAATTGCCTGAGTTTAAATACTCCCCTGTTTATAATCCAAACACTGCAGCATGGAACCATTGCATGAGAACTGGGAAGTAAACCTGACTACAAGCCAGCTCCTCACAAATGTGAAACAAATGTCAGCCTTTCATTATCCAAGAAAAAATGTAAAGCAAACAGCTTCAGAGGTAATTCACTTTTTAACCTATCTCACTGAAGGATAGAGGTATTCCTTGCAATGCAGAAGAGAATATTTACTATAAATACTTTGTAATGGTGAAATCATAGAATGGTTTGGGATGGAAAGGATCTCAAAGATTATCTAGTTTCAAGCCCTGTGCCTTGGACAGGGGGACCTAGGGACACTAGACCAGTTTGCTCAGGGCCCATCCAATCTGGCCTTAAATGCCTCCACAGATGGGGCATCCACAACTTCTCTGGGCAACCTGTGCCAGTGTCTCATGACACTCAAGTGTGAAGAATTTCTTCCTTGTATCTAATTTAAACCTGCCCTGTTTCAGTTTAACACCATTGCCCCTTGTCCTATTACTCCATGACCTTGTAAAAAGTCTCTCTCCAGCTTTCTTGTAGGCCTCCTTCAGTTACTGGAAGGCTGGTAAAAGCTTATGGGCCTTCAGCAAACGTATTTTATATCCAGTACACAGCGTTATCGCCAGGAATTGCAAAAGGTTAAACTGTACCTTTTAATATCTACCACGAGATGGCAGAGTTGGACTTAGAACAATTACATTTTTGTGTAAACTAGTAACACTGAAACTTCAGACTAAAAAAGTCTTTGTGTCCTGTAGAAAAGAAACAAACAAGAGCCAGGCATTAAAGAAGCGTCTTCCCATGGCATGGAATTGCATATCTTTATAAAACCAATAGTAGCAAACAAACTAATCAGATCTGACTTGACCTGAAGTTGGACAATTAAATGTGGGCTCCCTCCTGAATACCCTGGTCACAGTTGTGGGAATTACCTGGATGGTGACGTGTAAGGGAATTGAGGAGTGATTTGGTGGCACCTCTTTGTTTTCCAGGGTCAGGCAAAGCAAAAAGCCAGCCAGCAGCAACTGAAAGTTAATTCCAAAGATGCCAGAAATGCACCTGATGCAAAGAGCCAGTGTTACCATTAAACTTCCACAAATACATTTACCATAAAGAAAAAGTTGCTCACTTCTAGAGAAGTGATGACCCTTACAGATTGTCTCTCCTAAGCAGCTCCCTCCAAAAATAGTATCATCCTACAGGTCCAGTAGTGTCTTCCCCACAGAAAAGTTGCTGTCTTCAGGGATTATCCTGAGAATCAGATTTCCTGTGCTTCAAAATGGTGGTGTGTTCCCCAGGATGCTAATGACCAAGAGAATGATGCAGAACCCTATGGGGAAATCTGGCTGTGTATACACATCTTAGGACTGCGTTGAAGCCACGTGCAGTCTCCCTTAGCTGTGTGACATTCTGTTGTTGGGTAGCTAGAAGGTGACTTGGGCTGTGCTCAGTTATCACATCGATGGATGCTGCATGGTGACTTTTAACAGAGTTCTGCCTGGTTCTGTTGCACATATACCAGAGCACACACACAGGTAATGTTATGAGCATCATATTTGGTATAAATACGTTATATATTCATATTATACATTTATGGCTAGATGCACGGCCCTTGGGAGGTTAAAATGCCAACCGAGGGTTACTTATCCATGGAGAGCCTTGCTTGTGCATCTCCCACTTTTCTGAAATAGGTCGTTCCACTCTTGCCAGGCTTCACAAAGGTTTTCTTTAGCCATCTAAGTGCGTGGTTAAGGTGCGAATTTCACTTTCCCACTAGGTGGCAGATTGTCATAGTTAAAATCCTCGTTCTGGTCCGTTAATTGAGCATCGTCTACTGCCAGCTTTGTAGTTGAACTGTTTCATGTACAAATACATTGGCACCAGAATAGATATGGTGATGTGCTCTCCACCAATTGTTTAGAATTCAACAAGTTCGTTTACTTATTGATGGATCTCACCTGAGCTCAGTCTGACATCGCAGTACCCACACAGCACAACACATGGTTCCTGAGAGATGATGTGCATGCAGCAGATGCACTTTGCATCTCCACAGGACCTGCACAGCTCCTCCGGGGCTCTGCAGGAAGGAGTGTGTTGGCCAAACCACTCTCCTGCAGATCTAGGACGTGTGTTGTGGCTCTTTGGGATTTCTGGACACAGGGCATCTCAAAAAGCCCAGCACTATGACACAGAACAATTTTTTTTCCCTCTCTGAATGCTAAAGGAATTGAACATACTTTCTGAGAGCTGGTAGCTCTCCTAGTTCTATATTCCAGAGTTTTTCAGTTTCCTTTTCCTTTGCAAGTGATGAGCTCCTTTCATTTGGGCAGGTCCAGGACTTCAAAAAGTCCCAGCAATAAAATCTGCAGTCCTGTGCTTGCATGAGGTTCTCCAGATTCCAGTTCTGGCTTCAAAATTCAAAGCAAACTCTGCTATAACTGCCAGATTTTTCTTGTTTCACTGAAACCCATAAATTGTTACAGATCCCTGTGAAAATAACCTTGACTCACAGGACACTTCATCTGGGTGCAGATTTTCTCCCCTGGAATTTTATATATATATATTTTGTATATATATATTTCTTAAGGTTTTTTATAACCTTAAGAAATTCTGCTGGGGCTTGTGCTAGTGTCATTCACTGAGTTTAATGGAATTTTTCCTGCTTTACTTTGGTGCAACATTGATGACAGTTGGTCCTGGTGACTTCTCCCTTACCCATGACTAAGTTTGCTATAGTGCTTTCCTGGCTCTGCAGTCTGTGCTGAGGAAGGAGATGAGCTCCTTAAGGGTCAAAGTCTCTCCAGCTAAAACTACAGCACAGATTTCCCCAACAGTGTTGGGGATTTAAGGTCCATTAGCGTCAAAGAAGCCAATGGCACCTGAAATTTCACTTCTGAAGGAACATGTGTGAGCTTTGCATACAAAGGCAAATAACAAATTACACTGTGGATGTGTTAACTTTGTCATGTGCTGTTGCTTCAGCAGTGGGGGCCTTTTAAAAGTCGTGGAGAGGTGTGATGTACTCACACCTATCTGTATCTGTTTTCCTAACTCTAGTGCAAGTCTTTCAAACGTTCATTTGAGAGGATCAATGCTTCCTAATAGGTTTTCAAGGGCATGGAGCAATCTCCCACTTTCCTGTGACCTAGGTAAGGACCTTGGCATTGGAGCAATCTCCCACTTTCCTGTGACGTTGGTAAGGACCTTGGCATCTCACAGAGTTGGTTGGAGCCTGTTACAGCTGGACTGACCTGTTGTGCTGTAACAGCATCAGACACATAAAGGTCACACAATCTCTTTTTGAAAGGGGGAACAACGCCCCAAACTGGCTATGTCCTGGAAGGTGGTGATCTCACTTCTTCACACATCTAATTTGAATTACTCCTGTTGTGGTGGTTTAGCACTGTTTGGACACAATCATCAGGACACTTCTGGTGCCCCATGCTGCTGGGAGCTTCCTCGCCCTTGTTACATGGTCATCTTTTCCATGCATTTCGCAGATGTCAAGTTGCCAAAGCAATTCTGTGGGTTTGTTTGTTCTTTCCCTGCTGTGGGATCCTACTAGTTTTTCAGTGTAAAAGGTGGATTTGCAGATCCATCTCTGGGGGAGGGTTTGGCTCCTCAGAGAGCTGTACAAGTCCAGCAAATGCAGCCGTGTGGAAATACTTCATTTCCCCCAGATGCAGCCCTTCCTTCAGGCTCCCAGACTGCTTCGAGCCCATTCCCACTTGTGTCCATCTGCAATTTGCTGCAAGTCTTTTGTTGCCAAGTATTTTTTGACTGCACACAAACAGAAGGTCCCTAGAAACTATTTGAATTGATCTAATGGAAATCTGAAGACCGTGGCAATGAAAAGCCCAGTTATATGGCAGTGACAGGTTTTCTGTGCATAAAAAGCTTGTGACTGAAAGTCCAATACTTCATAGACTGCAGTAGTGGGAGCTTTATATCATTTCCAGCTCACTAATAGTGTTGCCAATTCTCATGATTTTATCATGAGTCTCATGATATTCTTCTTAAAAGCTTAGTTTCTGAAGTCAGGCAATTACATGAGAATCTTTTTCTCTCTCTCTTTTTTTAACATTCTTTTCTTAGCAGCAAGTTTCTAGCCCTGATGCTTCCAAGGGGGGGAAAAAAAAAAGAGCAAAGAAAAAAAAAGGGAGAAAGCTTTAAAAGAGGACCAAGGTTTGTCCTGAAGAGTCAAAACCACCAAGAATGCAAACCAAAAGAGGTACACAAATATTACTGTTTGCTTGTTTCTTTTTAATCTTGTGGGCTTTTTTAAAGCCAGCCTTATGTCCAACTCATGATTTTTGAATGCCTGGGATTGGCAACTCTATTTTGACAGACCTAATGCCTATGTGTAGCACTGGAAGTCCTGTTGTGGTATTTATTTTTAGAAAAGCTATTTTAGCTCATTTGGCACATTTTTTATAGCTTCATCTACCTCGTGTAGTTAGACTCATGGGGCCAGATCCTTTGCTGGAGCAAATTAGAGCAAGACCCGTGATTTAAACCATCTGGAGATCTAGCTCATGGTGCAGTCATCTGGCTTTACTGGCAAAGGGATACAAAATATAGTCCCAATAACTTTTTAAAAACTCCATAAACTGTGCCTAAAATAGTCTTCCGTCATTCTGGAGCAGATGTGGTATATACAGAGAGCACAGGATGGAAAGCTTCAGAGGATTTTCTTGCTGCTTGTGTGAGTGCATCCCCATAACTCACTCCATCAGATCTGCTTCTCATGGGTTTTGTACTCTCCCCATGCACTGCACCACAACTGAGCTGCTGCTTAAGCATGTCTGTGCTGGGTGCTGTAAAATCATCTTCACAAATGTGATTTTCATACAGGGAAATACCTACTGTGCTTCCTCCTCTTCATAACCTTTTACCCATTGCAGTGGAACCACGTAGCTTAGCATGAAAGAAGGAGCCTCTCAGAGAGTAGCTTACATGGAAATTTCTTTGTGCAGGGCTCCCAAAACCCTCTGAGGTCAGACAAGGTCAGTGCCGCTCTGGAGTTGGATACCTCAAGGACCACAGAGGAGCTGCAGGAAGCGGTCTTGGTGACTCAGCTGATGGCAATCCTCCCGCTGGGTCAGCACTGAGCTGATGCCCAGCATGACGTGAGAAAGCAGTGTTTGCTTGGACTTCCTTCAGATAAAGTGCAAGGTGGGGTCTCTGACCGTTTGTTTCCAAAAGATCTTACAAACCATTTCGTAGGAACAAAAATTGGCGTACCCTTTCAGGAGACTGAAGTAGTCAAAGAAATGTGATAGCTAATTCAAATCTAGGAAAATGGATTTAAAAAAATATGCAACTCATTTCCAGCCCTTTTTCCAGATATTCTGCAGTAAAAGTCCCCACAGCATCACGCAGACCTCCTGAATGTCACTAAACCCTTCCCCTTTGCTGGCAGCACTTCATGAGGCTGAGCTCCCCTTGGTGAGCTGTTACCAGTGTTGACTGGAGTTGTTTCAAGCTGCTCTTTGACTTTGATTTCTAGGACTGTGTTGTTGGTTCTGCACTAGAAGCATGTGAGCCCCTCTGCTACTATTCAGTGATTCCAGTGAGAGTCTCTGAGAAAATGAAACGTCAATGCTCTGAGTCTCTGCTGTACCTTCTGCTCACTGTCTCCAGTTGCTTTGTGGAAGCCAACTGCTTTGCAGCTCACAGGGGCTCTTTTTGAAGGTGGTGTGGGAAGGAAGCCACAGCTCAGCAGCTCAGTTGCAAATTGTGCAATCCCTTAACCACACTTGTGGCTGGAGCTCTTTGCTAGGATGTAGGATGGCCTGTATCTAGGATGGCCCATTTCCTCAGGGACTGTACCCATGCAAGGCCCAGGGCTCACTGTGGTCTTCTGAACTCCTGGGTTTGTTTATTGTGGGCTTTCTTGTGGTTCTGCTTACGTCACTCCTTGATTGAGTTACTCTCCTACAATACAGTTTGAGCTTTCCACCTTTTGACTACAGGGTGTGCACTGTCTCAGATTACATCAGCTCCAGCCCTTTTCTATGTTTGCTTTGAGTTTTTCTCTGGACTCATCCAGAACCTTAAATGGCTTTGTCCTGGGCAGTTTACTGTTTAGGAAAGCTGGACAAAAAGGGCATTGGCTAAAGAACATTTGGAAAGGAACTGAGGTGGGCTGTGCCTAACACCCCTGGGAGAGTGAGGGGCCTAACCCAGGCTGGTGGAAAGTGCTCTGCTGTAATACTTTGTAGATTCACCCTCTTTTTGTCATGGTCTTCCAAAGTGTCACACACTTCAGATGCCAGCTGTGATGTCCTGTGAAAGCTGAGGAAAAAGCTGGGCAAGGATAATCCTTCAGGATGTACCTGATTACTTTTGCCATGATTTATTCTTCTGTGGTTAGAAAGGGAAAATGTCATTTAGTGGTGTAAGAAAATGTTGACTGAGTTAAGTGTGTTCATTTCAGAACACTGTGGTTTTCAGACAGTTTGGGGGGAGTGTGTTGAGAGAAGTCTCAGGATGTGACAAACTGTTGGGCTGCACCAGGATCCCATGAGTTACCAGCCCAGTTCTGGGGAACCCTACTGCTGCTTAGGCGTGCTGCAACCAAATGACAGAAGGACTTTAAACAGTATTCTTTCTGATATTTGGAATATATTAATAAATTGGGACTACTGGGCTGTGCTCCATGTTTGTCAATTTCTTTGGATGATCTTTGAAGAGAGGACTGTTGTTCTTTGCATTGATTAGAACCTGCATGGTCAGTATGGATGCCATGGAGTTCATGCCATAAGCTCCTGGCCGGGGGAAGCTCAACTCTCCTTGGGGCTGCCTGGGTGAGTCATTCTCACTATGTTACATTTAGCATTTGGGTTATATCATATCAGCTCTGCCAACTGGAATTGAGAAATTTGCAGTGATACCAGAAGATTAATTGTCTATTAAGAAGTCATACTATCAAAGAACCAGATTTACCCCACATTTTTATATCAACATAATGTAATGGGGATTATTTCCTCCATGTTTTATGTTAAATAATTATTTGATTGCTGATTCTGAGGAAATCAAAGATTGATAAACTACACATCAGTAGCATAACCTCTCTTCTTGTATGTAAAATTGCTACTACAGTATATTTTCTAGGATTTGTTCCCTCCAAGTTTTGGAAGTCTTTAGGGATGGAATTTATTTTGTCTCGGTTTGTTTATTAGTATAAATGTTGTAATTTTCATTATGTTTTGGAAAACTTTATTTGAATCCATGCATCCAGATGACTGGATGGTTAGGAGGTGGTAGGAATTAATTTCAAACTTTTGGTGAAAGTTTATATGGTCCTTGCTAGTCACCTTCTGCTGATGGCATTGTTCTGTAAACATATTAACAGATCTAAATTGTCTTGGATAAATAAATAGCTACTGCATTTAAGAGAAAGACACTTAATATTGCAGTGTGATTCCAATGTATGGAAGTTGCACATTTATCCCATGTATGATTCTGTGACCTAGTGTATACATTATGTTCCACTGGGGACTTTATCCCACCTGCTTAGCCCATGAGACATGCACAGATCACCTCTTGTGTGTAAAGCCAGCAGGATCTAGGCTGTTTTGGAAATGTTTGGGATATTTCCAGAAGGGAGAAATCATATTAGTATTATAGAGCTCCCTTTCTGCGCATCTGATCCTAAAAACCAGTAACAGGGAGGGGCTTTAATTCTGTGGAAGTTTGATGCTATGTGTGTTGCAGTGGAAATAACTTTTGTCTCTGTGGACGTGTAACTTTATAGCATCAGTCCCCTAAGTATATGTAAAACATTCTGCCAGTAAACCATTTCTTGTACAGTCAATATGCATATTTATTGGTAAAATATATGCACACTGTCATCTATCGAATGTTTTACATGTAACCCAATTTCAAATAAATAGAATAAAACAACTGCATTAGGCTGCAGTACATTGGTAAAAAATATTTATTCTCATCAGAGGGAGCTCTGAGGCTCACAAGTGACTGTGGTTCCTAACACCAAGCCCAATTAAATAGGGTATAGAATCTTGCCACGGTGGCAGTTTGGGTTGTGTTCCCTCCATGCAGAGCACAAAGTAACACATTAAGTTCAGCAGCGAATCCAGAGAAAAGGGGTATCCAAGCATTAATCATTCATTGCAATGCTTCATGAAAGAAATCACAGTGAAAACAAAAGCAGGAAACTCAACTATTCTGAGAAGCACTTTGAGACAGCACTAGTTTCAGCTGCCAAGTATTTGCACTATCAATCAAAATATATTTATTTATCAGTTGAATCATATATTAGAACTCCCAGCTATGCAGAATAAGAGGGAGAAGAGAAATATTGAATGTGTACATACAAAAATACTGAAGCCTACACTTTCTAGAAATAATACATAAATGTCATTTGCTGACAGAAAAACAGATTGTTGTAAAAGGAACTCCAGCAATGACCTGACATCAGAATCACAATTTCCTGTGTCACAGGTTAGTGAGAAATTGCTTCTTTACAGCCTAACAATTCAAGGAATAATGACCTAACATTGTTCCACTGTGAATTGGGGCCAAGATATATATTTTTGCAGGTAGCAACAAATAAGAACAAACCTTTCAAAGAACTAGAATGCATAAATCCTAAAGCACACCAGAGAATTCACCAGTTTTGACATAAGCAATCTATAAACAATATAACCAATTTGAAATATATTAGGTATGATTGCAAATGTTCCTTGTCTCTTCAGCAAAACTGGGCTGGACCTCTGTGGGCAGTACATAAGAGTGCTATCATTTAGGGATTTGGGGTCCTTCTGATTCCAGATGTTTGTGTCACTCATTTATTGAGCAAATGTAATGGAAATTCACATTGGCTTGATAGAGTTTTCAGACACCTCTTGCTGTTCAGCCAGCAGTTTCATATATCTGTGTCCACATTCTTTGCTCATCATGGTTAAATGTTAGTCAAGATTTACAGTAAAGGATGGGTATTTTGGGTGCTTGAATTGAGATAACTCACAGACGACTCATTTTCGAAGAAGGCAACCTCCAAAAATCTGAGTACTGAAAAATTGGAGCTCTTTCCAAAACTCTTAGTATTTATACAACTTTGGCTGTTGTTCTGCAACCTCTGGAGGTGGTATCTGGAGAAAGGGGTTCTCAGTACACAAGAACTCTGAGATGTCAATGACATGGTCATATTCTTATTTCTAATCCTTTTATTCCTTTACAGCCTCCTAAAATGAGGACAAGCACAAGAGTTCATGCTTTTGCTGAAATGCCATCGAGCATGGAAGATTTGTAATTCCTCCAAAAGACTTTAAAAAATTATTTACAAAAGCGAATAAGATGAGATCATTTTGAATGCTTTATATACCCTTAAAAGTCAGGGCAGAATAAAGCAGACTGAGCTCTGGCAAAGGATTTCTTTGGGAGACAGCATTATCTAGTAGCCTGAACTTGGGTCTATGAATTGGGATTTCCTTTCCAGCTGTATCAGGGATTCTTTATCTGGCCTTGGATTAGAAAAGCATTAGAGATCCTAATTAATGCTTATAGAACTGTAAAGTTTAAATGGATAATGGGGAAAGCACAGACTTTTATTACAGACACTGGCCGCAGTAGATAATGCTTCAGCAGTCCAACATCAGGACAAATCAGTGCAAATTATTCATCAGTACATATGCACTGTCTGTGTGCAATATGGTATAATGTGTACACACATTTTGTACTGACAAGGATTTCTATTTTTCTGCAAAGCCTAACAAATTTTCTCTCCCTGGAGTAGAATGAAGAGTCTTCTTGTTAGTTTTCCCTCACAAAATATAAATATAGCTTCCAACAGATCTCATTGACTTCGTATCAGTGTCCAAGTTTGCTTTCTGTTCATTGCCAATTCCCGTTGTTTGCAGTTCTTCACACAATGCCATTTACAGGTATCCCAGTTACTATTCTCTGCATTCCTGTACCTGCTCTCTTCTCCTCCCTATAAGCAGACAACAGATTTCAAGTATCCCAATCAACCCCGGGCAAGAGAATTGTTATCTGGGTCCTCATCAAACAAGCCTTTTTCTGGGGCCAGATGAATCCCAAAGGAGCCCTTCTAGGCTGCTCCCTTCTCAACCCCCCAGGCAGGCAGAGCCCTGTAGCCCATCTCCTGGCTGGCAGAGGGGGCTGGAGTTAAGAGGGACAGGGAGAAGAGAAATAAAGAACGAGAAACTGCAAAGGATTATGAGAAAAGACCATCCCTCAGAAGCTGAGGATTTTGTTTTCACATATATGCCAAAGAACAGTGCTTCTGCAGGGTCACTTGTTTTCCTTTCCCCACAAAAGCACAATGCACTGCTGCTTTTCTACAACTGGAAACACTGCAAGAGGCATAACTTATCCCTCAGCTTTTCATATTAAACTGTCTGTAGTTTGAGCTTGGAGTTGCCAGTCTTAGAGCAAATTGTGCTTCCTTTTTCAGACCTGAGTGAGAAGGGACCTCTCACTATGTGACAAGAGGCTGGGTCTGGCAAGAGCAGACACAAGTGCAGCACTTCTTGAAAACCATGCAGATGTGATGGGCTCTGTGCACTTTGAAGAAGCTTCTGTTAAGACAGGTAAGGATGGTGTGTGTGTCCCTAGTCCATGGTGAATGCCCATTCAAATCATTCACCATGCCCATTTGCTTATCATTTTATAAGCAGAAATGTCAGTGTATATAGTCATGTGAATAAGGTCTTGTTTTAGCAGGGCACTTCTGTTTGAAGTTGAATAAGATCTTGCCTGGTCTCTGAAATGACAGGCAGGCTTCCAGGCCAGTTTTGCAGTAAATAAAAGTAACCACCTTCTTTGCTGATGTAGCATAGAAGTATCATTGCGTAATCACAGAAAACCCTTAGAAGAGTTTATGGCATTAGTTCAGTATTCATGATCCAATATAGATTAAACCTGGCAAAAATGGATCCTTCCAATGCAGGAAAAAACCTCCCAATCCCCGTCCCCCTGCCCCCCACCAAAACCAAACCAAACCCAACCCAAAACCAACCAATCAACCAAACAAAACCAAAGCAACGACCATGAGGAAATTAGCATTGAAGTTATAGTGTGAATATATTGGGGAGAGAGGAAAAATAAAATAAGGCTTAATGAAAGTATAGAATGTGGGAAGATGGCACCTGCCTTGAGAAAGCTAACACTGAAGCCTTAAACAAGAGACAACACATACATGGAGGCAGATAGGAATCAGAGCTGCATATCATCCCCATGAGTATTGTCTCATTGTCTACCCACAATTATGATTTCCCCCAGGTAACAGGGCGACTTTAAAAAAAGAAAGGAATGTACTGTGCCAAAAAATCTTTCCCATTCTCTTAGTAAAATTCTGAGCCAGCATTGCACATGACATTGTTAATTCATTAAATATCATTGTGATTAATTACATTCAATAGATACGAGGTGCATTCAGGTTCAGTGCAACTTCATTGACCCCAGAGCTGGTACAGCTGTTTAAATCAGGGCAGAACTGATCATGTACTACTTCCCACTTGGACTTAAACCAGACATCATAAAGATAGGAGTTGCATGAAACATTTTAGGCTTCTATCTCCTAGTGATCATCCCACATGTAATTATTTTCTACATTCTAAAAGAGAAGCATATTTAAATGTGATTTTTTTTTCTGGTAGCTTCTACCTGTGAGTATCCTTTAGAATACTCAAATGGGCCTTTTAATTTATCATAAGGATTTATGAAGATTTATAGAAATAAATTTTATAGACATGAACAGAACAGGATGGAGCATTCCCCATTGGTTTTTCTACAATTTTCTTTTAAGATGTACTTTAATAAAGAATTACAGTCCTTTTTCAGAACTCTATCAGACATTTTAACAGCCACGTTTGTGCCTTTTGAGGCTAGTCTAACTTCTAGATTCTTTCCATTGACCTAACAGAATTGGGACAGATCCCAGATTAGCAATCCTGGACCTGGTGGTATGTCAGTCTTTTATCATTGTGAGGGGTTTTTTTTTTAAATTTGTGATTAAAAAACACTCTTTCCTTAGCCCTGAACATTTTGGAATGTGTCTTCTATATCCACATGATCGTGCTACAGCAAGATATAGTAAGTGCACGTTGTCATATATCTTTACATCCCTACTTGGTTTCATCCCTATCAAGTTGTACAAGAGCAGGAGGGAAGACCAGAGGGAAGGTTTGCACTTTGACCCGTTGTTCATATTTTGGTTCTTTTATGTGTACCAAATGTCAGTCATTCTGTCATCTATTTAATCTCGGACACCTATGGAAGATTAAGAGAGGGCAGTTCAATGAGCAGAGCAGGAGAGGGAAGGATAGAAGAGCTACAGCAGGCAGATAATGTAAAAGCCGACTCAAAGTTCTCAAAAAACTCCAGCCGTTGCCAGCCACCATCCTTCAGACAAAAAGGAGGAGTTTCCATTCAGGCTTAAAAATCTCCATATTCTAAAGGATTGACATGTGAGAATTCTAGAAGGGAAAACTGTCCTTCTTTACATAACTCTGAGTGAATGCTTTAATTCTTCCTTCTTTTGATTTTAAATATGTTCTTGGCCAACACTCTGGGTGTACACATGTTTATAACTGTGTAGCAAGAATTTAGAACATACCTAATGTTTTGCCAGCTTGTCTTTTTGATGCATCCAAAACCCCCTTATTCTAACCCATCTCCCAAGCTGCCGGGTCATCTTTCTCAAGTAAAGTAACTCGGGAATAAAAGTGGGCTTTGTTTTTAGGAGATCAAAGACTTTTCTTGATCCTACTTTTGGTAACCAAAGCTCCCTCTCTCTTGCATGGTGCTCATCAGTACGAGGTGCAATGAAACTCCTCTCAGCACAAAAGTATCCACTTGGAAGGGGTAAGGTTGTGCTGCTGTGCCAGCACGGACTGCATGTGTACCATGGAGAGAGCAGGGAATGTCTTTGGACAAAACAGTGAGTGCATATTAATGCGAGACTTTGACCCCCCCAAAAAAGTTGCAATATTGGTGGTTGGCAAAATAACCTGTTGCCTCACAATCCTTCCCAGGCTATCTGAACGGAATAGATAGGATTTGGGAGTGCATGGGGAGCCAGATGTCACCCTCAAAAACCAGCCTTCTAATGCCATCCAAAAAAGAAAAAAATAAGAGAAAAGAAATAAAAGAAAATTAAAAAAGTATGTGTGCAAATTTTCAGACAGAAGGCACCCAAATGGGTAGCTGGTTTGTAGAACTAAAATTGTAGTATGGACCAGTCCAGCCAGGTTGCTTTGCACAGGCTAGAAGAGGAAGGTTTCTGAGTGGTTTGTGCTCATTTTCCACTTGCCCGGACCTGGGCTGCGTGTCGGGCAAATCCGCTGGCAAATGTTAACACTGCCCAAGGGACTGAAAGTGAAGCTGGGGGCTGATGTGGCATGCGGTTGCCATGGTACTGGCCATAATCCTGCCGGAGTCAGATACCCTGATGATACGGCGAGTTTGAGCCTGCTCTGGGGTACAGCGCGGTGACCCTTCCCAACAGCATCTGGTTGTATTTTAAACTTTTGATAAATTCCATAGCCAAAGAAATCAAAACAAATCAAATAACAAGCCCAGCCTGGCCAAAGTCCAAGTTCAGGCTGCTGCGTTTCACATTGGTACCGCTGTTTAATGTAGATCGGAGCAAAAGCACAGATATTCGGGGTGGGAGCGGGGCACTTTTTGGAGATTCTTTCTCCCCTCCTCGTAGCCTCGGTCCCAAAACACGAGGATTAAACTAGATGATCGCGCTCCGGTGAGGTTGCTTATCGCGTTTAGGGAAGAGTCTTTAATGAATGCTTTTGTCCCCCTAGATGTTCCCGGCGGGTAAAGCCGCCCGTGTGCGGAGATGTTCCGCGGAGCTCTGCTGCTCCAGCCCTGCTGGGGCGGGGGCTTGAAAAGTCGCGCAAACTCGCGGGGAAAAAGCAACCACCAAAGTTGGAGGAAAACCACCCCCAGCTCCATCCCCGCCTCTGCGCGAGCGAATCTGCACAGGCCAAACTTGCGCTGTTTGGGGACGAGGGGGGCGGCTTTCCCCGGGGAAGGGGGGTTCGTGTGGGTTCGCTGCAGATGCGCTCCAGCTGAGCAGGGTGTGCGGGGGCTCCCGGCGCTGCCGAGCGGATCCCGCCGCGCCCCACAGAAAGCCCCGCACCCAAAATGGTGCGGTTCGCCGAGGCGAGGGGGCGATCCGGGATGAAAGGGGCTGGGGGGAGGAGAGGGAAGATCCGGAGCGGTGCGCTGCTCCCGCGCCGAAAGGGTGGGAAGGTTTAGATTTCCCTATTTTTTTTTTTTTTTAAAGGGCGGGTGGAAGAGAAAACAGACCCTAGAGCCAGTTTTCCTCTTGTGTCAGGGCTTGAAAGCGTTCCAGCGTCTTCCTGCAGGCTGCTCAACTTCATCCACCGTGTGTGTGCATGTGTGTGTACATCTATTATATATATAAAGTACGTGTACGTGTGCGCGCCGTGTCCCGCCGGCGGCCCGGGCGGATGGGCAGCAGGAGCTGCCCCGCAGCGCCCCGCACCTCCGCACGCCGCCCCCGGCCCTGCATAGCCCTGCACAACCCTCCCTCGCTCCCTCCCTCCCTCGCTCGCTCCCCGCCCGCCTCCGCGGAGCTGCTCCGCGGCTGCAGCCGGGAGAACACCGCGCCGCCGCCGGGATCCGCGGCAGCTTTTGGCGAGGAGCGGAGCGGAGCGGGGGAGAGGCACAAAAGGGAAGGACGGAGGGAAAGTCCCTCCCACGCCCCCCTCCCCCAAGTTTATGATGGGGGTCCGGAGGAGCAGCGCTGCTCCGCGGCAACCGCTCGTCTGCTGAAAACTTGCTGCTCCGCTTTTTGGGTAAAGTTGATGCTTATTGTGTCTTTTCATTGTGCTTTTATTCTTTTTTTTTTTTTTTCTTGCTCTTCTCCCGCTTTGGTCGGAGCTGCCCTGCGCCGGTGGGGGGTGTGTGTGAGGGAGGGTACAAATTTGGTGAGGGTCTCTCCTCGCAGCGGGTGCCCGAGGGGGGCCCGTCCCGTGTGTCCCCCCCACCTCGCAGGTAAGCGGGGAGGATGGGGCCACGCGTGGGTCCGGTGTGTGCCCCCCTTTCCCCGTCCAGACCCCTCCGGGACCGTGCCTCCATGGCCATTGTTTTTCTGGGGGCTGCGGTGACAGTCCCAGCCCCGGGCTGCTGCCGGGACCGCCTTGCCCTGGGTCCCGGAGGACGGCAGGGCTCCCCAAAGCCAGCATTGAGTTTGTCTCTTTTTTTCAGAAGAAAAATGAAGTTGCCCCCTCGCCTCCTTGTCATCCCCCCATCCGGGAGGGGCAATCTTTCGACAAGTATATTTGCTGAGGAATTTAAAAAATTCCCTGCTGCAACTTGATCCCTGTGTGATGAGGAGCGGCTTGGAGAGACCCGGACTCCAATCCTATTAAGGACTTAGAGAGTTGAGAGTTTTTCCCCCGGACTCGGTGGCTTTAAAACAATCAAGGAGGAGGGGAGGGAGATGGGCTCATCTAGATGCCTTTTCTGCCTCAAGTGATTGCCATCATTTCCTGGGAAACCTGACTTTTCCAGCGCGGGGGCTTAGGATGATTTATCGGTGGTCCTGCTGCCGGCTTTTCCGAGGTTTACGGGCTTATTTATTTATTTATTCATTTACCTAACCTGCCGCCTGGGCTTCAAAACTTCCCGGGCCGTGCTGCGGCTCAGCCGCGGGCGCGGAGCGGTGCGCGCAGTGAGGTGTCCCCTCCGCGGGGCCGGGACCCGCCTCGGCCCCCGCTACCGAGTGACCAAATGTTGGGGCGTGCGGGGTCACCGCCGGCCGGGCCAGCGAAACTTGTGTCTGCCTCTAGCTGCCCTCGCATTTCATACTGCCCCAGGTGCTGGAAAACTTCGTGCGTACAGGAATTAGCATTTTATTGGCGTATCGCGTTTATATTTTTACGGCCACAGATAAAGGCACTAGTTGTAAAACCTTGTCCACCC
Organism: Monarcha castaneiventris obscurior; assembly: GCA_026261815.1. NCBI lineage: Eukaryota > Metazoa > Chordata > Aves > Passeriformes > Monarchidae > Monarcha > Monarcha castaneiventris. The sequence goes on from JAMPIT010000467.1 coordinate 10,721,437, forward strand.
CCTGCCAATCCCCCTTTTTTTTTTTTTAACAACCGAGGCTCTTGGGATGTACAAGAATTTGAAAGTAAGCATTTGACTAGCATGTGCACAAAACAGCATTTAAACAAATACTGTATTGGCATGTGCTGTGGAGTTGGTGCCAAAAAAGTTAAGTAAATAAGCCGTGAAATTCAAAATACACACAAGTGGAATAGACTGATTTGTTATAAGACTTGCTGATTTTATCTGTTTATTCTAGCTACCTTGCTTTAAGAAAAACTTTGGAGGTCTTTTTGGTTTTGGTTTTGTTTTGGGTTTTTTTTAGTTCTAAACCTAATACACTTAACTTCATTAGAAAAGGAACTGCATTCACCTGGAAAAGAGGATCTTGCTAAATAATTAAATAATTTTTTATGCTGCTGGGATGTTTGAAATGCCTGACAATTGCTGCATCCAGCAACTAGAGTTGGTGAATTGGTTTGGTTCAACTTTTCTGATAGGCGGATATGGTAATTTGTATTTTGGCTGGAACATCAGGAAATGTTGACACCTGTCAAACATTGAATTGCAATAAAAATGTTGTATTGAAAGTTATTGCAAAACTGACAACTTTTAAGAAGAGAATAAAATTCATTATGGCTTTTCCACTGTAAACAACTCTTGGAAATTTGTCTTTTGATTGAAAGCATGACCTGTCTGCAGCACTGAAAAGTGCCCAATTCACTGAAGATGTACTTGTTAATCTATGGATATGTGTATATCCAACCTCTGGTGTGTGTTTGTGAAAGAGTTGATCTTTAAAACAAGTTGAGGTAAAATTCACTTCATCTCGAATGTTGTTATTGCTTAAAGTATGTGACTTTGAAGTGCCCAGAAACGCAACTGCTGTTCTTCAAAGGAAAACAGATCTCGAGGACTGTTTCCAACTTCCTTTCAATGTCTTTTTTTTTTTTTCCTCCAGTGTGTCAAAGGGGATGTATACAGATGGACAAATACTATTTGTGTTAGGTCATTCAATTAGAGAAAAATTAGAGCCATAGAAGAATTTGTACTAGATGCATATGTCAATATAAATCTAGCATAATTTCATTGAAGCTGCTCCAGGTTATACTTGGGTAAAAGAGAACAGAACTTGACCTCAGACATCCAATACACAGCAGCTTGCATTCCCAAATGTTACACTGAAGTCACATTTAGAAAAGACAGCCTTCTGGCTGCATATATTTAATAAGCAGTATTTTTGTCATTGTTTTGGAAACCAGTTTAAACTTTTATGTCAAAGAACCATTTTTGTTTATTCTTTCTGTGATTCTAATGATCTTACAGGTTTATACCACGACTTCCCTTTCAGTGGCACAGTTGTATAGAAGCTGCACAGGCTCTGGGGCTGTGTGATCAGCTGTATACAGACAGGGTTATGTGATCGCTACAGTTTTGTCTGACTTGAAAATATGTTTTCATGGTCCCGATACTTTATTTCTATTGGGAACATTTCAATTTTTCAGTCCTCTGGACCCATTATTTTTTATTTGAGGATAGGGTAGAACATATGACCTAATAGCAGTTGCATTATTCTCATTCTCTGTTTGCAAGTACAGAGGACACTTGGTTAACTGCCTGCCCCTGATTTGGTGGCCTACTGTAAGCCTGTTGTTTGCCCTGTAGTCTGAAAGGTACACAGATACTTCATGCTTTTGTACTCTGAGAAGTGCTCTGTTCATAGTGAAGTTTCCAGTGCAGATTAGTGAAGGCAGTGGATTCAGTAAGCAGTCACCAAAATCTGTATGTATTTGTGGAGCAAACACCTATCTATTGCCCCATCACAAAGCCTCCACTCAATAATCTGGCCAAGGATTTCAAGGCAGTGAGTTTTTTCAAAGAAGCTACTTAGGAACATTAGATGTGACTATAGCATCAAACTAATTAGTTGCCACTCCATTTCTATGAAGATTCTAGGGCTTTATAGAAATGCAATATTTGCACTTCTCACTTGCTGCTAAGGCATTGAGGTTAAGCGGTCTCTGCTTTTTGTCCGCTTTCTTACTGATGGGAAAGATTCCAGGGCATTGTTCAAGAGCTGCACAACCCCCTTATGTACCTGGGTAAATATTTTAAACAGTTGCACATTTGGACAACTTGCCACAAAGCATTAAGTGGTATTTAGGGTTTGCTTCAGCTCTGTTGCCAGGACCCTTTTAAAGAAAACCAAAACAACAGGAGGTATTTGGGAATTAATTAATACAACACTAAATAAAATAACAGCAAAGAATGAATCCTTGTATGAATGACAGCAAGAAGACGTTGTGTTAAAAAGGCAGATAATACATGTGTGCCTGTGTATATCTACATATATGTACACACCTTTGTGTGTATGTGTGGAATATGCACAGTTCTCAATCAGCGGATACAGCAGATCCCATATATATGCATCTTCTAGAAACTAACTGGTGTTTGGTGTAAAAGTAATGAGAATTGCGTCTTGCATGGCAATCTTGATAGTTTAAGAGGCAAAATTGCAGGTTTCCCTTGTGAACAAGTGACTAGAACGGAAATAGTGGGTAATCAGGTCGAATTTTCTAAAGACCAGTTCCAGTTGGGACTGAATACGTGTTAGGTGTGGGCAGTCCAGGACAGGCCACAGAACTTCTGTTCATTCATTCTTGGCTACTGTAAAACCACACCCCATACCCTTTAACTTCTTATAAACAAAGTGAACCCAAATACTAAAGCTGAAATGTGTTGCACAAAGGGAACAGGAAAGTTGTCCTTTAATTCATAAGGTCAGAGCTGTAAAAATTGTTTGGGATTTGTGAATATTCAGTACTACAGAAAAAGAGGCCTCGGTGCCTGGAAGTGGACACCCAAATTAGAAAAAAATTGAAAATAGGCTCCCTTGGGTTCCCATTGTAATGAGTGGAAGCGTTTCTGATACTGTCATGGGCATGACTGCCCAAATACATTAGTCACTGGTGAATCTTTTCTCATCGTTTCACAATTATTTGCGATTGGCTGTCACCTTTCTGCAATTATAAATATTCTAAGAGGAAACAATACAAATTAGAACTGTAGGTACCAGGATCTTTGTACTGGATGTATTTCTTTTTACTTTCTAAGTGTTCTTTTTCATATGAAAAGAGTCTTGCAGCTTTATCCTTATTCAAGTCTTTTCTTTTTGTATCTACTGGGGAGAAAACCATTAATTTTGAGGAATGGTGAGAGTAAGCCTTAAGCTGTCTTTGACATTTTAGTTTAACTTGAATAGGTTAATTTTTTTTTTTTTTTTAAAGAAAACAAGTTGGTGGGAAGTGTGTTTTAACTGTGAGCGCCGATTTCGACCATTAGCATAAGAAAAAAAGTTTTAGTGCATTTACTATTGTATTGAATGAAGAGTTCCAACAGTCAGGGAAAAGAAAGTAAAAGGCTGTAAAGAAATGATGGTCTATTCAGATTATTCAGCAGCCCAGAGCTCTGGTCATCTGCCTCTGAAATCTGTGATCGGGATATCACTTTTATCTTCCTGTGCCTTTCTCTCGCCTTTTTCACATGTTCACTTTTGTCAAGGTTTATTGATCACGTTTTCTTCTCTGCAAATCTGTGGAAAATTTAATGAACCAAAAACAACTGAGAAATAAAAGGAACTTTTTATTCATTAGCCACTAGATTGAATTTTGTTCTATAGTCACTACCCTCTTGCCTCCCATGTGCCTCATTGTGTCAGTCCTGCAGTAGTTACAGTATGTACAGTGGGGATGGCCACATTATTAATTCTCTCCCTTGGAAAAGTTTGTTTAAAGTTGTGAACTCATGACAGCCCCAGCTCTGCTCCTTGGCTTTTCTCTGCCTTTCTGACATTCAGATTCTTGACTGTGGTGCTTCTGTCACTAAATACCTTTAAGTGTGTATTCCGCAGAGCATTTACCTCTTCAAGAATTAAATGTATTTGCTGCCTAGCAATTAAGTCCAAATTTAAATGATTGCAGATTAGTAGCAGTTATTTACAGTCGTGATTGTTTTGGTGCTGTGATCCTTGTTCATTACACATCTGCTTTGCCGTGGTGCTGCCCCAGAGCGCTTTGTGATGCAAATGCTTTTGTTAACTTACAAATAGTTTCAGTATCTAGATCATCTCAGGTGACATATTTAAGTCGCTTCTTTTTTCCCAGATGGACTTAAAAAGCTGTAATTAAATGTGGCTTCCAGTATGATTAAGCTTTGCTAACATTTTCCATGGAACGATTTACTTGAACTCTGGCACTTTCTGAACCTGTCACTGGAAGATTTTTCAATAAACGTCCCTTTTAACATTAATTTCATTTCATTTAGTGCAGCTTGTAAGTGTAGGGAAATGAGTCAAAATGAAGCATATATCTGCCTGAGAGATTACTTGGGTGTTTCTTGATTCTAAAGAACTTTACTGCTGCCCCATGTTAAATGCTAAGTCTAAATCCCAGGGGAAGCAAAACCATAGAGTTCTGTAGAACAGTCCCCAACACTCTCCTAATGAATAGTAGCATCAATCCTGATACTTTTAAGCAGTGAGCTAAAAGCCACGAAAGGGACTCTGGACTTGAGCTTGTAATTTCAGCTACAGTGATGGCACGTCTGTGACTGCATCTGTTTTTCTGTGCATGGAGTGACTCTGTTCTGTAGGAGTACACACCTGCAAGCTTAAGCTGCCTGTAAATCTAGAGAGAGGACTTTGTGCCCGGCAGAATGAACCCTGCTGGGAAAATCTGGGCTTCTTGGCAGGGGGGTGGGGGGTGGGGGGGCGGTAAATAGTAATAAAAAGTGTTCTATCCCCTGTGAAATGTAGGATTTTAGTGTAGATAACTCATTCAGATGAAACTAACGTAACCTCCCCGGAGGAAAACACCTTCTCTGGGATGCTCCGCTGCACAGCGGAAGCCAGTGTGGGTCCAGCCCCTCAGAGACGAGCACCCTGTGGTCACAGTCCCTCACCCCCACCATGAAGTGGCAAATACCCCCAGCAGGGAACCAGCTGGTTCTTCCCAGAGGCTGCAAGGGATGCTCAGCTGCATCTTAATTCCTGCAATGGCAGTGGAAAAACTTCCCGTGTTACAAATGCAATTCAGAAGAGTGGAGATGCTGTAATATTACAGTGCTGTGGCTTCTATTCATCACTAGGAGCTTTAAATACCCAGTCTCTGGAAGTGAAATCCTGTTTTGTTCAAATGTCCTGTAGATTTAGTGATTATATTCTATTCAGGCAAGTGGATCACCTGGAAATTGTTTAGCGGTGTTAAGTAGTTTGATTCTGTCGCTAAAATTCATTGAAAACTCCTTGAAAACATCTCACCAATTTTTTTTTTTCAGCTTGGAAAGTGACATTCCCAGCTAGAATCAGTGTATTGCTCCCCTCCATGCTGACCTGAGGAGCTCTATTAGAGCCCTTTTATCACACCGTCTTTAAAAGCAAGGTTTGTTGATTGCAGCGGTGTTAAAAGAGCATCAGTTCCCAACACCAAGATCGCTCCTTTTCAGAGCAATGCTCAGCAATGCCCCTTTGTGCTGTGGACAATGCAATAAGTCAGACAGGACTTTCTGAGCCACCTCTATAAGGAACTGTAAGGGCTGCTGAAGTACACTTGTGTTAAGTTGAATTGATTGAAATTTAATGGCTGTTAGTAGCTATGAATGGTAATGATTTTCTAGAGTATCTTCACCATGCTTGACATTAATAACTGGAGAGTGTGTATGTGTGACGCTAGTATGTTACTCATTTTTAAAGATGCTTTCTCCCAGCCTTCTTTCCCATAATTTAGTTGTTTTGATGCTTCAGAAAAAAAAAAAAATCTTGGGCTTCGAGGAGCACGTACATCTTGTCAACATAATTTTGTGCTCAAGATTTTTATTTTTTCCAATTCTAACATAAATCAGACTACAATATAGTGAGAGTGATGAATTTGTTTTACATGCCATCATGAATTAATGTTATGCAAATAAAAGCTTTACAGGTGCCATGATTTACTTAATAATTTCAAGTTCTAATATTTAAGCTCATTCATTATGTTTGAGTAAAAAAAAAAAAACCAACACAGCATGTTCATATTTTAAAACGTGGAATGTGAGATTTGTGTGCATTTGCTGTGTGTAGTTGCTGTGTAAGCACATTTGATGGCTAAGAAAGAATCAATCAGTGTTTGCATTCGGCATCCTATGCCTGTAGATGTTACAGAGACATTTCAAAGAGAATAATCAAATATTTCTATGTAAGGAGAGGAAGGTGATGGTAAAATAACCTTCATGGATACAAAGAAGCAGAAAACTGCCAAAGGAAAGTTTTTTGGCCTTCAGAATTTGAGCAGGGCAGCACGATTTTACTATGCAAAGTGGCCTTTATTTCATCCTGAGCAGTTTGCTCCCAGACGTGCTGCCTTTGCCTGGTGAGGATGATCTGAGGAGGTGGTGAGAGCTGTAGGCATCCTGGGTCAAAGGTGAATGCGAATGTGATCGCAGGGTTTTCAGGCTTTGATATGATTTTTAGTGTGCTTCCCAAAGGCTAAGGACAAGGTGGAGAAAGTTTGACACGCAAATACATCTTGAATCTCTGAAGATAAGAATAGATTTTGACTTTATTTCTCAAAAATTGAGGTCACAGTGGTCTGATGACAGGCTGAAAGCCCATCACTCAATTTTTTTTTCTGTTTCTTACTTTATTTTTTTTTTTCAAATGAACAGACAGATTCTTATTTTTGATACATTGTACACATTGAGTTCGTGACAGCATATTCAGGTTTTGACGTTTGTGGCCCCAGGATCAAGGTTTAGCACCAACATTCAGGCCTCTCTGCCCGAGTGGTAGTAATTTTACTGATAATGCCACGGAAGAATCAAACCTCTTAAACCTGGTAACTGTGAATTAAAAGTGAATCTTTACAAAGTGCATTTGCTCCATGCAACAGGGTCACGTGTCTGTGGGATTGCTGCAGTTCATAGCTGTGGGAGTAGGCTCAAGAATTGCTCCTTGACCTCTTCAAGCCCAGGGGACCACTGGCCAGGGAGCAGAGTGGTACTTGGCTTTTAGTAATTTTGACAACTTCTCCTTTTGCTCTGTGTTCCTGAGGAACGCAGAGGAGAAATTCATGAGGAGGCGCCATTCAAGCCAAGGATTTATCTGGGTGTTAAAGGGCCATTTGGGAAGTGGCACACAGTGTATGTACCGTGATCAAGTTAATTATGTTGCTTTGGCAACCCCAGCTTTGGTATTTCCTGGCTAGGACTCGTTGATGGAATCATATTCCAATATCTGGCGTCATCAACACTAAAATCTTCTACAAAACCAGGTCAGTGTTGTAAAAAAGTAGCAGAAAAGAGATGGAGGATTTCTCTAAAAGTGTTAACAATTCATTTTTTTACAGGCTTTGTGTTGAAGTAAGTTTCTGTTCAGAATTTTTAAGTATAATTCCATTGTAGGAAATACAGTAGCAATATAATTTCTTTCTCAGTGGACTCCAAGTAATTGTTTTAGAATTCCTTTTGTGGAGAATTTCAGCATTTTGAGGTTTTGTTTCAATTCACAATAAGTCAGATTTGGAAATCTTAAATTTCTTTGTAACTGCAGTAACTGTATTCTTAACTTTGCTCTCTGCTTCTGTGAGCTGTAAGGGAACACAGAGCTGAGCACAGCACATGCGTTACTGAACCACATCCATGGCCAACATTTTAATCTTTGATTTATTATGTGTGCTGTTGGGGTCTTTTCCCCATTTTTTTCAGAGAAAATAGAATGAGGGGGAAACACTGTACATATTGGGGTTGCATTATCTCAGCAAAGCTTGCACCTATTTACAGACCCTGCTGCAGCACTCTAAATCTCCATTTTCTATTCGAGAAAACATTCCTACTTCTGCATTTTACTCGAAGGCCTCTGGCAGGGCTTGGTAAAATTTAAACTATGTGTTGGACTTCTTCTGCGAAATTCACTGATGCTGGAGGTGAGTTCATCCCTCTGGGACAAAGCACATGGGGGAAGTGGGCGGTGAAAGGCAGGTCTGGATCTGTGTCGAGAGGACGGGGATGAAACAGGGCAGTGCTGGCAGCTGCTGGAGGTTGCACCATTCTCCCAGGGGCGTGCAGGGTGAGGGATCTTCCTCTTCTCTGTTCCAGAGGGCATTTCCAAGTTGCAGATGGCAGGGGGATCTTTGCCAATGCATTTATTTCCTTTAATCTCTTCTCACAGTAGAGAGAGACCCAAGAGTCAGACTCCATCCAAGCTGTTGAAGGTGGGAGGTGAGATGGGCTTTCTTCGTAAAGAGGAACTCACTGCTTGTGAGCTTCCCACTTTGGCCTGGCCCATTTCTGGTCACTGTGGAATCCTCTGCACCCGTTGGTGGCTTGCCAGGGAGGCACTGCCTCTGATTAGGCTGGAAACTTTCAGTGCCTTAGGTGCAGTCAGGTGATGACATACTCTAGCTGTCAGGCTGAAGGAAGGGGACCCAGCACAGCTTGGGACCCCTAACCCTAGTCATTTTGGTGTCTTCCTCCTTTGCTGTTGAAGATACAACTTGGCAGCCTAAGGGGACCACCTGGCATCACCCCACTCCCTCCTCCTGTTACTGCATGTGGAATAACTGGTGCATTCATGGCATTTACCAGAATCAGATCTCCAGTGAAGTGTAGGACCCTCCAGTGGAAGTGAAGAAGGCAACGACTCAGGATGTCTTCTTCAAAGTGACTTCTCCCTCCTTTCCTCAGCCATTCTCTTCTCCTGGCATGGTGCAGCCCAGGGGCAGCCACCTGGGACGGGCTGGCTGGTAACCCTGCTGTAATGAAGCGGGAGCACTTGGGGTTTTTTATCTGGTTTATTTTTTTCCTCCCTTGCTGTGTGTTGTTGGTTGCTAGGATGAAGTCTGTGGTCCCGGTGTGCCTTCTGGGTGTGCTAAACCACTTGCCCCACAAACCCCCCATGTAGGCTGGACTGGGAGTCCTTGGTGCAGCAGTTCAAACAGAGTGCAGTGCTGCAGGTGCTCTTTTGCTGGCTGATTGCTTCAAATGTCACACCTATCCTCGGCTTAATGTCTGCGCTGTTTCAACATCTCATGTGAGCTAATGCAGTTTAGGCATCACCCGTTCTTCTCTCTCTCTCCCTGGAGGTTACAGATTTCCAGACACCCTTGAGATGGAGTTTTAAGGTCATCAGTGGCATTTTTAGGTCACAGAACTGCAGGACCTTGTCTTCTTGCCAGCTAATCAAATGACTAATTAGTTCGTATATCTCTGCTGTTATCTTTCTCTCTAGCTTTGGTTCAGCTCTGCAGGATGAAGCCTGCTAGGAGATGACATCTGAGCATTATTTGATTGGAAACTTAGAGGCAGATATGGTCAAGAAACTCCATATGAGCAATCACTGGTGCCTGTGTTAGTCTCTGTACCCCAATTCATTCATGTGTGTTAAAGCATCTGCCAAAGCACAGTATTTAAAAACAGCCTTGCTATAAGCCTTTCTATGTTTATGGCAGTGAATACACAAAATACACAGCACTCTTAATTCCATTGTAATTTGAGTAATTTCCACAAGACTGTATTTTTAACAGGGGTAGCTGTGTACACGTACTTTAATTTATTTTAATCTATGAGCATTTTTACATCAGGGCACTTTATCCTGCACCCTCTAAAATGCTCACAGACAGGGACTTGGGCAGTGCAAGCCTTTCTGTGTATCACAGCCACATTAACCCACTTTATTTCCCACTTTTCTCAGGTGTTGATGGCATCTGGTTGTGACAGATGCTTTCTGATAAAGCCTTCAGATCAACATGCCTTTGGAGACATCAGTGCTCTGTGTTGGTACTTGCAGACTGCTGTATCCAAATACTCTTCTTTAATTGTCTTATTAAGTAGAGAATTAAGCTGTGTGCTTTGACTGTTTTGGTGCCAGTGGTTCTTATTGCAGGCTTTGGCACGGCACCACGTTGTGTTTTAAAGAGACAGCATCACTTTAATGATGTGGGAATTGAGTTGGAGGATAAAAATCCGCTGAGAAAATGGCTGACTGAAAGTACGGTACGTAAAATCTGATTTTATGTTCTTCCCCTCAGACTATTAGGTGGGGGGTTTAGTTCAAATGCCTGCGATGATTTAAGAAATAAAAAGCAGAAATTCTCCCTGCTGCCAGACCACAGGCTCCTCAGTGCCAGACTTGCAGACGAATGTCACGTTGCTGTATGTTTTGAAAGCATACCATGTGTTATTCTTTAGCTGTCTCAGTCTTCCCCTCCAGCTATATCATCTTCCCCCTAGCCAGTCTCACAGAAAAACTTTTAATGAAAAAACTTTCTTCTTCCCCCATGTCCGGCGCAAACCCCAGAATGTGTTCCCCTGTACCTGTCACTCCATGGGAAGGTTTCTGCCTGCAAACTTGCAGAATTGATTTTAACTTGACTTCATGTAACTCTGCCTCTTATGCTTTAAATCAGGCACTTTTGACACTGATATTGCAGCTTATGTTGTGTGTTAGGATCAAGAGCTCACAAATGACTAAACATATGGTTAAAACTTTTTTTTCATGAAATATAATATGTTTCAGTTTAACTCGGCTGTGGGTCTAGATAACAAACCTCCACAGTTTGCCATTAGAATAATTGCATTTCCAGAAACAATTTTTTACTCCTTCTTTTCTACTGTCTTGGATTAATGTTTCCTCCAGCTAATGACAGGACTGGACATGCAAACTGGATTAGAGCGTAGTGTGAGTAGTATGAGCTGAAAATGCTGGCATCTCACTGTATTGCCTGCAAGGTTAAGCGGTTTACTGTGAGGTTGCAAGAAGTAAACTTAAAGCAAAAAGGCAAATTAATCCAGATCTCTTGGGTTCCTCCAGTGACGAGAGCAGCTCCCAGGGCATTTGCCTCTCACATGTTGTTCTGCCCGTCCCCCCAGCCCACAGCAGTGGAGCTTTCCCACTTAGGGCGAGCTTGTGCTTAGATGGGAGGTCAGAGTCCAGCCAACCCTCAGGTACCTGGCTGCCACTCCGGCAGTGTGGCCACGGGATGCCGCTCCTCCTCCTGATCTGCGGTGCCAGGATGAACGTGGCAGGAGAGTTGGCAGCAGCAGCCTGGCGCTGGGACTCTCGTGAATGGTAAAGGCTGCATTGCATTAGAGCTGCTCCCTGGGGCTGCCTCCTGCGGGAGGTCTGCTCCCAATTTCAGCAGGGGTAGGAAGCAGCCAGCGCTTGCACTTGACATCTCTATTAAGTTTACTGCACCAAAAAAAAAGGCTACTCAGGAGAGCCGCTGCTTGGGTTTCTGCAGAAAAGACATTGAGTTGGTCCAGTGGCAGAACTTCAGATCACATCTCTGATAAGCAAGAAACTGCTGGGCAGTTATGTTAGGATAAAGGATGGGGCTGGGAAGACCAGAGCAGATGGTGCAAGGGATCACACATGCATCATACCTACCTGTGCTAGCTAGATCTCTGCTGAAAATTCATCATACTTCATTTGTATTCCTTCTGTTTTTCGTTTTTTTGGTTTTGGTTTTTTTTTTTTTTAAGGACTGCCATGAATGGGATTAATGCAAGCACCTGTATCCAGCTGTGCCTTATAACAGTCGGTGGTATTTCCACCAGCCTGGGAGCTTAGGTGCTGGGTGTGCCATCTGACCTCCCAGTTTGCAAGTACTGGTCGTACTGGGGACTGAATGAGTCTGCTCACTTACTGTACACAAAAGCTTAGATTTGAATCCATGTTGAAAGGCTAGACCACAGCCTGTGTCTTGAGTGTGTTGGGCTTGTAATTCTCTTTTCAGTAGAAATGAAAGATTTATTGGTTTTCTATGAAAACAATAATAGAAAGTTTGTGTTTCACATTTAGGTACAATTATGAGTGTGATGCTTGAATGATGAGGTGTACTGTGTTCAGAAAGAAACCTGGCACCATCCCATATGAGTGCAGGGTTTCCACTAGGCCGTGTCTCTGACTGATCAGTTCAACAAGTCCTGCTTTGACTGGGATCTCCTTCCTCACCAGTCTCTCATGTTTGCTGGGGAACTGCAGTGCTCAACTGTACTCAGCAACCCAGCTGTGTTGCAGTGGTAGAAATACTGCTGGGACATGGCAAGTGCCTGTACTGGGACCACCAGCCTAAGGGAGAGTGACTTTTGTGTACTGAATTGACTGTATAGCTTATGTCTGTGGGGAGGAAAAATAAGTAATGTATTTCCCCTCTTGCACTCACTTCACCAGAGTACCACAGCTTCTCAAATATGGTGGATAGTGGCTTAGCCACTTCATCCACCAGCTCCCTCAGGACCCACAGCTTAGTCCCTTAGAAATAGCAGTAAATGTTGCAGCTCTGGCCCCCCTCACCAAGGGCACATGGCTGCTCCTTGTATCCCAGGTTCATGGCAAAGAGTTAGTGAGTGATGACTGCTTTGTGAGACCAAGTATGACAAGGAGGGCACTTCCTGCCTTGTGTGTTACCAGTTCCCTCTCACGTGGACCCCTGTGACCTGTTTGTACTAATGTGTTAGATCTGGAGCTGTGCCTTGAAACCACGCAGAGCTTCTGCTGGAACAGAATGGTGACTTACCCTGCAGCCCTCCACAGACAACCAGTGATACACACTGTGCTTCACTGTGCCTCACTGCGTACAAGTAGGCAGGGGCTGTTCAAGATAATTACTGTCAACTGGAAATGTCCACCACGCTTGGGATTTGCATGTTTGGGACAGACCTTTCCTTTGTAATGCTGTCATGGTGGCACATGAGAAGCTACCTGAACCTGATCCCCTTGATTTATGAAAGAACTGCTTGTAAGTTTGAGAATTTCCCATGGGGCTTCTCAGAAAGCAATGCTTTCCCTGCCCTTTCCTTATCTGAGAGAGCCCTTCCTGTGGCCTGCAAAGATCACCTTACTTTTCGGGCATTTGTGGGACATGCATGTATTGCAGTTCTAGTTGGTAACAATGCCTGTGTGGATTATCTTAGAAAAACTATTGCATTACTATGTAGGAAGTCCATAGAACTTTCACAGTCTATTTTTATAAGGGAGATCTTTGCCCTAAATTCATTGCTCTTTAACAGAAGATCCAATGCCCCAATAGAAGAGGAGGGCTGGAATGTGAAGTTATCAGCTCTCTGCTCTGCTAGACCTGCAGGCTAGCACAAAACCACATTTAGCTCCCAAGCAGCCACTTGGCTCATGTGTAGTTAAGGGACATGAAGGAGTCCCAAGGAGACAGATGCACAGACAACCTGGTGGCAGCTGGGGAAATACTGTGGGGGAAGGAAGGGATGTAAGACACCAAACCTGTAGGAAACCAGTCTTCATTAGTTCTGCAACTTTGCTGACTACTTGTGCTCTTCTATTAACTTTTTATTATGGCAAAAGTGACTAGAATAAAAATAGTCTAGGTGCCAAGGGGATAAACAGTGAATTAAAAGGATTAAGTTCTGAACACTTTATTGCTTTTAGAAAGATGTTATAAGATTTACTAGCTTAAGTTAAATTTACATGACTGAATTACTTCTTAACTTAATAATGAGTTTTGTGGGGTAAAAAACCCCATCTGTTTAGGTGTTTTAGAAGGACTTAATCCAGAATACATCATAACTCTTTAGGCCATTATGGGAGAGTAGAGCAGCTATCCTTTGTGTCATAAGCTAAATGAGTGCTGACTGGGATTTGAGTCTTCTGGAAGTCAGCATGACCTGCACGTGGTGTAGGAATTGATAGCAACTCAACATGTAAGATAGCAAGGGAACTATTCCTAGTGTTGTGTTGTGTTAGTTGTATTGCCAGCTGTGATATTTTTCCTTGTTTCAGTTTTCATAGACTCATGAGATACTTTTACATAACTTGGGGTTTTTTTTAAATATGAAAGTCTTTGTTTTCTAAAGACAGCTCATGGAAAGCTGATGACTGACAGTGGCAATTCTGTTTGACATCATCTGCAATAAACTTCTCTCCTGATACCCGTCGATGTAGTCAAGCCAAGCTCCTGCCCTTTATAAGGGTTCAGGGTTGCTGGCAGTTTGTGTTGGTTTTCTCTGAATCCACAGTGCTTGTGTGTGGCTCTTTCTTCCCCCCACAGCTCCTCACACAGCACACTTGCATGCTGGACAGAGTCCAAATTTCCTCCCTCCTGGGGATTCCTTTGCTGTTAATTTAAGTGATGGCAAATGCAAACTTCTTGCCAGAGCTTGCTGTGTGTTTTTTGGATGCTTTTTATAGCTGTTCCCTGAGGGGTCAGCTTTTGTCCTTCCCCACCACGCTTTCTGCTGTGGGGAGAGAGGCCTTGAACTGGAGCTGATCAGTCCCACCTGGCTTTGAATGCATCTCTGACATGGCTTCAGGACCTCGCTGTCTTCCACAGTTTTCGAAGACTTTTGCTTTGTTGTTGTTTGTACACAGCTGAGCTTTATAATAACTTGAGTGTATATGTAATCTTAAAAGCAGAATGAATCATTCATGCCTATAACAGAATGCGTCTAAGTTCCTATGAGATGCTTTTGTGCAGCACTGTGACCTGATGATTTTAGATGCTACATGAAAGTTACAATTAAGGAGGGAAATTACTATTTTTAATAGGTATGCAAAATAGCTTTTCTCTTCAAAAGTCATGTGAAGACATGGTGTTAATATGAGACAGAGTGAATGTGTTGAAGAGAAGTGAGTGCCCATCTGCTGTAAGCCTGAACTGTAGATTTATGGGATATCTTCTCAAACTGGGGATGTTCACATAGATCAGAGCACAGTCTAGAAAAGCACTCAGTTGCCTTCCAGGTAGACCAGCAGTAGCCAGGAAAGCTGAAAGGCAGCTCTTCAGTTTGAAGTTGTCTGTGCCTCTGCTCATTTCCCTTCAAAGGGTCTGCCCTTGTCACCAGAGGGGACTTCAGCACCTCCCCCAGCCACAAGTTCTGCTTCCCAGGGTTATTCTCCAAGGCCTTTGTCCTGCTGCGAGGTTTGTGCTTGCACAACTAAGAACCCGTTTAGTTGTGGTTTTAACCCTTGTCAGCTGTTTTCAGCAGTCGTCCTCTGGTTTGTCCAGACAGTGTTATTAAAGGAGCTGTGCAGCAGGACATGTTCACAGGACAGGGAGGAGCAACGCTGACTTTATGGAGATGCACATGTTGGAGGAATGTCATCTGTTTATGCTTCATTTTGCACTGAGGTTCTGCAGGGCACTGTGTTTTCTGTGATCATCTGGGCTGTTGTAAAAGGCAGAGCTCTTGGTTGAGCACAGAGGTTTGTACTGCCAGTCACTGCATAGGCTCGGTGTCCCATTTCCTGTTGAGTTGAAAGTCTCTGGTGGAATCAGAGAATCACAGGAATGCTGTGTGATGGCACCTGGTAAACTAGTGGAAGTGGTGGTGAAGGAGTTCTCCATCATGGCATCCTGGATGGAGAAATGAACCTTCAAGTCTGGAAGCAGTGTGGTGGGCAGACTCAGTGTTTGGTGAAGGTGACTTGCGGAGAGCATGCAAGAAGCAGCACAGGACTTCAAAATGGGATTCAAATAGGAAGAACACCTAGATTATCCAGGGGAAAAAATCCAGAGGAGTGGACATCCAGGATGCAGCATCTGTTGGGATAACTAGGTCCTCAGGGATTAATAGCTGAGCATGAAGATCTTGCAAATTTGCTGCTTTTGGTAACCTAAAAAGACCCTCCCCAAAACCAGTTTGGTTGCTTGTCCTGCACTGAGGCGGCAGATGGGACTGAGGACATAGCACTGGTAACTGCAGAAAGTGTAATGCATTCAGGTCTGCTTCACTCCATTACAATAGAGATTGACAAATTGGAGAGAGTTCAGGAAAAAAAAGGAAGTAACAAGAGAGCTTGAGGGATTGACTTACAAGAGAAGACCGAAAGAGCTGAATATAGATAACTTGGCTAAAGGATGACAAATGGGGTGGTTGAGATATAAATCTACAAATATCTGAAGGGTGTAAACACCAAGGCTATGAAGAATTATTTAGAGTGGTACAATGGGGTGTAACTAGAAGTAATGGGATGAAATTTAAGAGAAGGCAAATTTCAGTTGAATAATGGGAGAAGCTTTTTGACAGTGTGATGTATTAAGCCGTGGGCTGCTTTTCCAGCAGTAGTCATGTTGCTCACTATTTAGGGCACAACCCTGTTTGCTTAAGAAGCCAGAGTTTTCCAGAGTCTTTATTAAGGACAGTTTCAAATCATGCCTTTTGTATTTTATGTATTTGATGAAGAGGCATGCAAACCATACACCAAAGCTGCTGTGCCTCTCCACACATGCACCATGTCTGGGTGTGACATAGCAGCTCTTGGTGTGGTGGTGGAGGTGAGGGCAGGGGTGTGAGCAACCTCTTGGGCCACAGCTCAGCCCAGATGGCCCCACTGGCATGGCAAGCTTGGCCAGGTCAGTAGTATCTGCTCTTTGATCAGGACCTTCTTTTACCTCCCACACTGCTCCCATCCAGATGCTGTAGTGTTACCTTTTGGGGGTTAGTTCACTTATGGTCTCTGGAATAGATATCAAAGTTATGCTGCAGCTCTACACCAAGAAATCTCCCACTTTGCATCAAAGAAATCAGGACAAACAAGATCCCATTGATGCACATGGTCTATGATCTTTTATAAATCTACAATACTGTACCTTAACTTTTTCTTTAGAAACTCCCATTTCTTCTTCTGCTTTTCAGTTCACTTGAAATGCAAACTAAGGTCATAGGATCACTTTCCTACTGGCAGAACACAGTGCATTGTCTGTCATTTTAAAATGTCCTCCACAGTAACTGAGGAAAGGTTCATTTCTCTACTCTATGCTTAAGAGTGACTCTCAAATGTATTTTGCTTTTCCTTATCTAGAAGGGCTGAAATAGAAAATTAGGTAAACTAGCTGTGTAAGTCAAGTTGGAGTATCTCAACTAAAATGGTAGTTTATCTTCAGCACGGGGAAGATGGCAGATTCATGTGAATGGAGAAACACATGAGCTGTAGCACTTAGCACACACTGGCAACTTGGCTATTTTGTTGAAGAGAGGCAGGACAGAAAACTTTAAAGCATTGGCATTCTTGGAGCATAAATGAGACAAGAGCTGAAACTGTCTTTTATAATTGTTCTTAAATGTGTTTTGTATTGCTCGTGCTGTCCCTGAAGAGGTCTGTGTCGGTACGCTTCGGGGAAATTTCTGAATTATATCCTCTCTCAGTCTGTGCGAAGAATGAACCGCTGAAGGGTTTCATTCTCCTCTTCATGGGAATGAATATTTTTCTTGCTGAAAAATGCAGTTTTGGTCGCTTCAGAACTGGATTCATTTGGTGGATGCTTTTCATGGGGAATTTTGTATGTGGGGAAATGTCAAAACAATTGTGTCTTCATTGCATTCCCATCACTGAGAGCTGTGGTGAGAGCACACTTCTGGAGAGGAGAGCTTTGCTTTGAACCACTTTTCACATCCAGACCAAGAGTGGATGTGTGCTCAGGCCCCATCGTCTCAGGAGAGCAGCATAACCACTAAGCTACCTCAAGTTTGCCACCTTAATCTAAGTGGTTTCCATTCAGCAGAAATAAATCATTTATGTCAGTATGACTCCAGAAATATTTTTAAAAAATTGTTTGGTTTCACTGCTGTGCGGGAGTATCAATTATCCTCCCTATCTTATTTCTGAGGCCACTTTAAAAAGGAATTTTAATTATGCAGCTGGGGGTCTCTAATAGCATTTGCAGGAGACATCATTGGGTTGATTTTTTTTTTCCTGGAGATTGATTGATGATACTTTTGCACGTCTGTTTAGTAGACTTAGGCCCAACCCATTTACAAGGCAGAATTTCCAGGCAGGCACTCCTCAAGAGGACAGTGCAAACCTGGTCAGGTTTCTTTTAATTGTTGCTGCAAACTTCTCTGAACCTTGCTAGTGAAAAGACGTCTTTGCAAAGCCAAGCCTGGAGCACCTGAGGGAAGTGTTTGGGGGGAAAGGGTACCTCAGAATAAACTGCAGCAAATTTTGGGGTCACCATAGCAGTCCAGGCCACTTTTAACTTCATAGCAGGGTTGGATTATGATCTGGAGCATTCAGAGTATTCCCAGCCTTGTTTGTGTGAGTTGATAACCCGCAGCTGAAGTGCCAGGGAGATGGGTGGGAGCCGTGAAGTCCCAGCAGGAGCAGCAGAAATTCAGCTCCCAGAAGCCCTGGCTTGCAAGAGCCAGCCTGTGCAGCGTGGCAGACTACAAGGCACAGCGAGTGTACCTTTTTATCAGTATAAGAAAGGAAAAAGCTGCCCTCCCTCCTTATCTGTTGAGGGCAATGAAAAATCTTGAGCCAGTTTGTGCAGTGAAAGGATTAATTTGCTGTGGATGTTTGATTAATAAAGCAGTAGTTTATCTCATTACATTTCTCCATAGTAACTGCAAAAGAGTTTCAGATGTGCGTGGCCTTTGCCGCTCTCCTCCTACTGTGAAACAGATGTCTCGCTGACTGCCCCTGGAAAGGACAGATCACCACCCAAACCCTCCTTCTGGTAGGACATGAGGAGAAGCCAGAACTGAGGGAGGGAGTCAGCCCAAGTGCAAGGAACGTGTCTTTCTTTTATTCTGCTGCCGTATAAGAAAACACATAAATGTGTGTGCATGAAAGCCAGACAATGGAATCAGATTGTTTTGACTTGAAATACAGTATTAGTTTTCTTCATCAGCATTTAAAGGTTGGAAAGTTTTTAGCTAATTTTGCTGGACAGTTGCACAGTTTCTTTACTGCCTTTTGTCATTTTCCAGGGTTTCTATCCTTCATTACTCCCATATTAGTGCCCTGCCTTTATCTCTTGCAAGTCCTGCTCCTTGGCCCAGCACTGCAGGCCTCCAAGAGTAAATGTTTATAATGTTCATTTAGCTTTCAGTGAAATCTCTTCCAGCTTTCAAAGAAAGCTCTTTAGTTTGGTCTGCACAGATGTAAACTTTTGATAGGAGAAATTCCCTGTGTTCAGCTAATGGCTTCAGGACTCCAAGTGCTGCTGATGTGCTGTAGTTCAGTGTCCTTGGAACTTAATGTAAAAACAATGTGGTACCTCTGATTTTGAGTTTAAGCACTCCATAAGAGTGGATGTAGGCCTTCTATACATGCAGCATATACTAACAGTACCATATTTTTGTTTATGTATAAATAAGATGTCTCTCCGCAAGATCTGTTGGAAGCCAAGTATGGGGTTTAAAAAAGGAATAAATAAGCAATGGAACAGTAATTCTGTCATAAGGTGCATTGTGTCAACAGAAGTTGATTTGATTTACCTCTTAGAGTAAGAAGCGCTCTGACTTGTTGGAGTTTGTTGTTGCTTTCTGATGTGTTGGGTTCTAAGATGGTTCTCAGTGACTTTTGTATTCTGTTCTCCCAAGAAAAGCCTTATATCACAGTTTCAGTTATTTTCCTTGGCAAAACTTAGTATTTTATTTATTGATAGCTGCCATAGGTTACAGATGAACTAGCTTATGCTTAGAACTTCATAGTTCATTCACTTACTTTGCACATTAATTTAAAAACTGAGGAGATAGCACCAGCCATAGGTGATGGAAGCTTGATGGAAGCTTTTCCCCTGATGCATTCTCGTTTCACAACAAATCTAGCAGTCACTGAAGGGCTAAGGGATGTTTGTTCTTTCCATCAACACCCATACAAGTATTTTCCACCCATATATCTCAAAGTGCTTTGAAGAAATGCTTGAATATTATATACCAAGATGCTTGTGTTAAGAAGCTGAGTCACAGACGGACAGTCAGGGGTATCAGCCTGATAATAGTGTCAGAGAATGGGGACCCTTGGCTCCCTGTCCTGGGAATTAGAGCACTGCTTCATGGTCCCCACCTGGGTCCCACTGCAGAAATGACTTAAGGTCTGCCAGCATTTCAGGATCCTGTATTCTAATGCACAACAAATTTTCCAGGATTTATTAGAATGTCCCGAAAATCAGCTGTCTTTGCAGTATGTCCACTCTGGATGAATCATTTCTTGTCATTTTCTCTGACAAGATGGGAAACTGAGTGGCCGTAACTCTGAGCTTTGTCCTCCACGTCTCTCCTGAGGGCCAGGAGGAAAGGGCAGTGCTGGAACTGGGTTTGTTGGTGTGTGCTGTAGGGTGAGGTGCAGCTCCAGCACCTCTGAGCTAGCATCAGATAAGCAAGTGATAAGGCAGGCTTAGCAGTGTCCTGGCACCTCACTGACGAGGTTGAGCAGCCCAGTACCAGGTTGCCTTGGACTGGACAGCCCCAGTCCAGAGGTGCCTTAACGTGCTTCATACACAGCACAGCCATGTCATCCAGAGCTAGCAGGCTGGGGACTTCCACTAGACTAAAACTCCCTTAGGAATGTAGAAATAGAGGTGAAATAATGAGCAACCAACTAGTGTGGGACCCTTGAATTAGTCTACTTCTGTTATGGTTTACACCCATAAATTCTGATATGTGTTGTAGGGACATGTGTGTAAGGGAGCCGGGAGAGGAAGAGAGAACTGCTGGTAGTGATCAAACTGGATCTGAAACTCTGGTTTGTGTTGAGCCAGAAGGATTTAATTATATATATGTAACATGCAATGAAAAGCAACATGGGACTTGGGTAGACCATATGTCTTAAGTGCTGCTTGGGATGATTGAGAGCTGCAGAACCAAGCTTTAGATTTTGGAGATGTGGTTCAGACACAGAATTGTGCTGGTGTGCCTAAACTTTACTGGTTTTGAATAACATTTTTGTAGCTGAGGTTTTGCAAGTATGAAGCCTGAAGCCAGCTTAAGGAAAGTTTATGATGTGAAAATTAAGTTTTCTCTAGTAAGCTGCAGTTTGTCAAAACAACTGCACACATTCCTGTTGGGCTACAGTTTGGCAGGATGTAAAGATTGCATCTCTCCCTTTGAATATCCAAAGAAAATGGAAACCTGGCATTTTAATCTTGCATGGATTTCTACACATCCCTTTCAACAGCTGGGATAAGCTCCTCTGCTTTATCACACATTTTCCCTTGTGTTATGAATCACCACCTTCTCTTCAGGCAGTTCACATACAGGATTCTTCAGTCTTTGGAAGTTCATGTGTTTGACTAAGGGGAGCAAGAAAAGGTTGTAAAGGGACTTGCCCAAGGATAAGATGAATCTCAAATTTGGTTGTCTGACAAGAAATGAATTGTCATATAATTGGAGCTGGTGCTAACTGACATTTCTGCTTTTGGGGGAAATATTTTGGGAAAATTCACTCAGTTTCCCAACAGAGCTCTTAAAAGGGTCTCACAGAAAGGAAATTCCATACATTTTTTTTGCTCTGGAAGGAAAAAAAAAAGAAAAAACCAAAACAAAACTGGTTTTAGCAGATCACTCTGAAATGAAAGAGAGCAGCTGTCTGCCCCAACTCCCGAATCCCAGGGCAGGAGGGCTTAAAGCCCCCCTTAAGCTTCATGTAGAGCTTGGACTCACAGAGCTCTTACAAGCTTTGTGCTCCTGCCAGCAGCCTGGGACGGGCATCCCGGCTCCCAGGTGCAGAAGGCAGTCCATGAGGTGGGGTTTCCTGGGAACAGAAGCTGGGAAGTTTGAGTGTCTGCCTGGACAGCTGCTGAGGAAAGAGGCAGAGTTCTGACCCACCCCACGAGCAGTTACCTCAAACTGGTGCATCTCCACAGACATTTCCAGTGTAGACAACCTGATGCTTTCCATTAGAAATCTCTTGGGATAGGAGCTCCTGACCTCTGTTACACGTATTTTGGTGTATATGCAATGTGTAGCATATCACTGATAAGGTTGGATAGTGCAATTAAGATTTGGAGTATTGCTGGAGCAGAGCTCAGTTGGGGAATCAGCTTCGGAAGGTCACTGTTTGGATAGGAGCTTAATGGGGGTACCCAAGCAGTTGTAAGCAGGTGATAAATAAACCAGAAACATCTGAGTTACTCCCTTTCTGCTTTGCAACCTCGCTATTTTAGAGCTTTCCCTTTTATGAAACTCGCCCCGTGTGAATTTGCTCACAGCTGTAAGAGCAATTTAGTTCCACTCATTAGTGATGAAGCAAAAGTCCATAATAAAAAAGAAAGGATAATACATCACCTAATATATTTTCTTTCTGGGCTTGATGCATATGGAGCACTTTAACATATTAGTTGTTTTCAGATATAGTAGAAGTATTGTGTGTTTTGGAAAACTTAACTGCCTAAGTAATAGGAGACCTCAGCCATACGCTTTGCTATTAAATCTTTTCTGAGAAGTATGGAGAAACGTGTTTGCTCTGCGTGTGTTTGTGTGAGTTATGGGCTGTGCAGATCAGCGAAATGCAAATTAGCAGTCCTCTACTGTCCTGTCATATCTCGACTTGCAATAGCAGAGTTCAGAAGTTCATTGCTTGGTGGAGGCAAAAAAAGGGAAAAAAAAAAAAATGAAAGTTTGCTCTGACTTACTTGTGCTTTTATGAAGACTGTCTGGAGCTAAATAACCCCTGGTGAACTTGTATCCTCCACCCCAGCTGCAGCCTTTCAGCTCCAACAAAGACCACTCACTAAATCCAGGAAATGGAGCGGCGCGTGGGTGAGTGGCTGACTCCGCATTCACACCCTGCCTGTGTTCCGGGGGGAGCCGCTCTGCCCGGCCCTGCGAGCGGAGCCCTCTGCGTGTGCGCCTGGAAAAAATAATTCCTCACCATACGCAGAAAGCTGCACTTTCCATTGAGTTTTTCCAGCAGTGCAGCTTTGTAGAAACCACAATAAAAACACGGGGCTGCAGGATTTTTATTCTTTACATTCCTCACTGCTCAAAAAGCAGCACCAAATGTTTTTCTGGAAGCAGGATTTCCAGCCATGGAGCAGTGATTTAGGAGAGTGAGAATATCAGTTTCCAAGAATGTTTGATTTGGAAAACTTTGAGATTTACTTGAGACATCACCAATCTATTTCCTCTGCTTTGATTACTCCGTTTCCACATACATTTGTTTAGCCACTGGCTGTTGTTCTTTTACCCTCGAAAAATCTGTTTTGATGCCCCTAAACATCGTCTTCTTTGTTATGCTAAGGCGGGAGATAGAGCGGCATGCAGAGAGAGAGATAAAAGCAGTGTTGTTTTATGGATCCTACGCAGTGTACTTTGCAGGAACTTTAAAAATAATTTGCACAGTGCTCCTCAGTGGGATAAATGTTCTCTAAGACCATTTACAAAACACGAACAAAAGAATATTAACAAAGACGAGTAAGCACAGATTTCCTCATTTCACAGGTGAAGAAACAAAGCTCTGTAAAACTTATTTGTTGATACAGGGCCTGTTCAGGGTTAAAAAGGGTGAGGCTCAGCCTGCAGGGCCATCATGTCCGCATATCATGATAGTTGCTGTGAGATGGTAGTTTTTAGAGTGGCTGAGGAAAAAGGTGGCTGATTAGCAGTTTAGTCATTAGACTTTGCTGCGTGTGTAACATAACAGGTTGGAGATGCGTTTAGGTGACATGGATTTCTATCACTGGGGTGTAAAGACAACCCAGAACCTCAGCTGCCCCTGCCAGATGCTGTAAGATTTTGTATTAAGGAACTTTATATTTTAAACAAAAAATCAAATTTTCTGGTTCTCAAAGACCAGAAGTTTCCTTGGGAACTTCAGCTCTGCAGCCTGAAATGAAGCAAGTGAGCTGTTGTGCCAAGGGGGAGAAGGTCCCCAAAGGAGCAGCTCTGGGAGAATGCCTGACTGGCCCTGGTACTATCCATTTGCGCTTTTTGTTAAAACCAGTGATTAGTGATTTAAAAATAGTTACAATAAAGCTTGTGAGAAGAGGTTAATGCACAGTAGTTAGAACTTCGCACATCTCCTGACTGTGCTGTTCTACAGCTGCTGTCTGGTGGCTTCTCTTGGGAGGCAGATGATTTTCAGACTCACTGTACTTGGGGCAATGCTCTTGGTCAGTGGCAGGTTTACAGGAATGCCGTCAGGATAGGACTCGGAGCCCACATGCTCTGTCTGGAAACCATCACGAGTTCACCAATGCAAATGCCTGCCTTTGAGAGGCTGAAAAACTGTCCAGGGTGCCTTGTGGAGCCACATTTGTGGACTTTTCTGGTCCCTCCACTTGCACCAGGATTCCCCAGTCTCTGCTACTTGTGAGAGAATGTATTTAGAATTTTTCTTCTGCAAGGTGTTGGTCAAAGGCAACTTAAACTGATCCAGCTGTTACAATCCTGTTTCCGTCTTTACTGCTCTGGCACTCGTGTGGTCATACAATATATGCATTCAGATGCTGAAAACTGATCTTTTTTTTTTTTTGTTTGTTTGTTTGTTTAAATTCCTTCCAGAATCATGTTTTTTGGCGGGATCAGTTCCCTGAACTGATTGACACTGTGCTGCATTTATGTGAGCACAGGAGAATGGGAGGGAAGATGGGGGCAGGCAGGACAATGGGATCACATCATCCCAGGCTCAGTTTGGTGTATGCTGTCTCCTTGGTTGCTGGAACAGGCTGCGTCTGTGGTGTCTGGTGAAGCATAAAAGTGAAGATAATTTGTGCAGGAGAGTACAGCAAAAAAATCTGTTGATTGACCTCCCAAGCCAGTGGAGATAATGCTGTACATCAGCTACTACACAGCCTAAGTAATACTGTCTCTTAGACTTCTGTTTATTTATTTGTTTTTAATCAGTTGGTTTTACAGTGGTTTCACTCTACGTCATCCATGCTTAGTCTTGCTTCTGCAGTGTGATCCTGCTTATCAGTAACTGGGATTATTCTGCAGCTGGAGCTGAATCTCTCATTGAGCAGCTCCAGGAGGAGGGCTGGTCCCCAGAGGCTGGTCTGACCAGATGTACACCAAGAGTTTTGCAGCCTGCAAATGTCAGGCTGATGTTTTTTCCTTTCTGACTGGACGTCTTTATGTCCTCATGACTGTAGGTACAGCTGCCTTTTCTTCAATTGCCTACAGCATCAAGACAAAAATGACTTTGGCTTTCAGTGCTTCCGGCTGGGTTGCTCTTCTCCCTACTGCTTGCACGAGCACCCTGGGACACAGCCTGACTGTCCTGGCCTAGCCTGTCTGCGAGCGGCTCTCTGCACGCTCATAGCTGTGCTTCACTCATGTCTGCCAATGGGCTTGACAGTCAACTGGAATCATCTGTCTTGCAAATGGTCTTGCCTTTAATTAGAAAATCTTTAATGTCTTCAGAGTCACATGTGGGTGCCAGAGTTTGCAGCTCTGTAATGGAAGTTCCGTTGACTTGCTGGTTTTAGGTGTAAAGTTTTAAAAAATAGTCTCTTGAGCTTCAGGATAGCAGTATCCATTGAGCCCTTCTAGAAGATTTTCATGAGTTAATTCTGGCCAAAAAAGCACCCCCTCTAATTCATATTTTTCCACCAGTGAAACACTAAAAAAGATTTTAAATTCATTTTCTCCTCTTCATCCTCGATGGCCAGCAGACTATTTATTTTCGCTGTCTCTGTACAAGTGCTAATGTGGTTTGTTGTGTTGTGTTTTTCTGGTTGTGTCCTGTAGTTAGGTATCCCTGAGCCTGTTTGCTCTGTGTCGAGCATTAGCTTGTTTTCTATTAATGACATGCTCTTCCTGGCTGCAGCTTTTCGGGTCTGGCTGCTGCTGCCTGGTGTTGTGTATATCGTGTGCTGGGTGGCACTGAGAGATCAGTATGTGACCCCAAACTGCAGCTTCTTTCTGATGAGAGGGTTCTGTGGGAATGCTGTGGGAATATGGAGCCAGTGCAGAAACCATGCAGGCTTCTTGGTGTACCCTCCCAGTCTCTCTCATCCATGTCCATCCTGTGTTATGGGAACCTACCTTGCTCCAGGCTTCAAAGGAGCTGTGTCAAACGGCAGAACCTTGGTCGAGTTCTTTACCAATAAAGTCCTTGAACTTTTTTCCAGTTTTGTAGGAAACTAGAAGAGCATAACCATGACTTAGCTCATGGGGTTGTGGAGGAGAGACATAGCCCAAGCCTAGAGGCACCACAGGTCTCCTGTTTTCTTTTTCATTGCTATAAATTGTTCCTAAATATTATAGCATGAGGAAAGGATGCTGTTTCTTTCCAGAGACTAATATTCCCAACTTTGGAAAGCACTTTGTGGACAAAGCTTGTTGAGTTGTGCAGGGAAAACTATTAAAATTTATTAATGAAATAGAACAGCTTCATGAGAAGCAACACTTAGTGCTTTGTCTGTGAAGGAATCAGTCTTTTATGAAAGACTTTGTGTTCCCTGATTTATTTATTTATTTTTCCATTGAATGAGCAAGAGTGTTTAAAAAGGTGGTGGGGAATGTCACTGGGGAAAAGCCCCCTCCTCTACTCACTCATCGATTCTTGTAACATTAAAAAAATTAATTTAAATTGCCACTTTCCTCAAAATGAAGTGTAAAGCTTCCATAGTTCTGTTGTTTAATTTCCCAACTGGATATGAAATTAAGGAAATTGTAATTGTTTGACCTCTCGCATCAGGGAGTCTAGGTATTTTTTCGTCTGTTTCACCGGAGTACATCTATATGAGAATAATGGCTTCCCTAGAGGCTCCATTTCTTGTAAAATACAATCTAATGAATTAAAATATATCTCCTCTTCTTGGTGCTTTTTCACGCTGTGACCTGCCTTGGGTTTGAGTTCGAGGTGGCTCCTGTTGAATTGTCTGAAGGCTCTCAGCATACTTACTCCTACTGAATTGTTCTTCCTGAAGTTTGCCCATTGATTACATCCTCTGGCCTGGGTTGGTTGTCTTTCTTACATGGTTCACTAATTTTTCCTCACTAAGCATTGCTAATGTGCCGTCCACAAACTTGCAGCTTTTTGAGCTTTGATCCAGGAACCTTTCCAAATTCAGCAAAAACAACTAAAGAAGCGGGACTTCCCCCCCACCCCCTTTCTTTGTGTCCTTTGTTACTGAAGAGGGCTGCAGATATTTAGTACCATTTAAAGCCAGACAAAAAAAAATCCTTCTCATTTGGTGATTTCTCCAAAACACCGGTTGATTATTGTTGGCAAGGATATCACACTGGAAAGGACTAGCTGTTCTGTGTGGTTTTGAAGCCAGAATACTGCTGGGATTGTCCCTGGTTGCTGGGTGGAGCTCGCTGGGTACCTGCCTGAGAGCCACAGCGTCCTCATGTAGCAGATGGACCTCTCTTGGAGGGAGGGAATAGGTTGACACCAAAGAACAAAGCTTTTCTCCCTCAAAAGGTAAAAAAATACACTGAATATCACTGAGGAAGCAGCAAATACTGGTCTTGAGATCTCTGTGCTCTGTATGTCTGACCAGATGGATGCAAGATTTTTCAGGGGATCTAATATACTGTCTTTTAGAAAATAGCTGAGTATGTCAGATTGTGAAGCAAGCGAAAATTCAATTCAAAACTGAAAAAATGCATTTATTTTGAGGGCTCTGACAGAAATTTTTATCCCAAAATCAGCACTGGGAGAAGTGGGAATGGAGGCTAAACTGACTTGCCACCAGAATAAGTGTATTTTGCTCTTGAAGAGAGAAGGTGAGCAAACATCAACTTCACTGATATATTTAGCTCTCAGTGATTGTAAGGATGAGTTCAACTGGATCCATAATCCCTTGCTTAGCTCTTATTTCCCAAACAGGCCACACAAGTGGCCTCATGCACACCCATAGCAGCTGGTAAAACAGCTCCGCTTGCGCAATGGAAGAAGTTGGCAGGAGAGGACTGTCAGGAAGGTTTTGCCAGGATTTCATGGCAGAGAGGTGATTTTGTCAATACCACACAAAAATTGGTCCAGATCCAATCAGAAGTCAGGACCTACTCTGTGTCCTTTCAGGTATTAGAAGCTCTGGTTTATGTAGTATGTGCGGCTGAGTTCTTAATATGTAAAAATCTTTGAATTTTATTTCCCTTTCTCCAATCCCATTGCTTTAAAAGGAGAGGAACTTTTCAGCTTGCCCCAAAGGAGAAAGTGACAAAAAGGCTGGCTGTGGTTCAGGGTAAACCCCTCCATCCCAGGCTGGCAGAGGAGTCTCCCGGGAGCGGGGTGATGGCTGGGGTACTCCATGTGCTGCCAGACCCCATCGGTGTGCACCGAGCTGAGCAGCAGGAACTGAGCCCTGCCCCTGGCCCACAGGCAGCTGCAAGGCAGCAGCAGCAGCAGCCAGCTCGCTGCCAGCACGGCTCTGGCACCGCAGAGAATCGAGCCCTTTGTATCTAACCATCCAGACCTAATACACTGACATGGTCGTCATCAGATACAGTTGACACATGTTTAAAGGGTGTATCTCGCTGCTTTGAACAAGTGGGAAAGTGTTCTTGGACTGCTTTGCTCTCCACATTTCTACAGAGTTTCCCACTGTCCATTTTCCATAGTTACTTACAGCAATTAACTGGAATCCAGGGCTGTAGCGGCTGCACGCATAGTCTCTCAAACCACACCTGTGGCTTTTTTGTGTCACATATAATTCATGACTGAGTGACGCTTCCTGCCTTGTCATCTTTAGTCCTGGATGAATGAATGGTGTAGCTAAATCAGCTTAGCGCCGAACTAAAGCGGTGGTTCATGTTTAGCTGTGGCTCTTGCACAAGTCGTGCAGAAACTTATTTGTGTTGGTATGGCTGGGTGTTCACGGGAGGCTCCAGCTCTTTTGATATTGGATCCACTCACAGCTTGCATGTCCTGCCTCAGCTTTATTTTCCCTTCCAGAGGCATAGATACTGCATGAATCACTGTGTCTTTGCAGGGGCTCCAATGGGCGAAGGTATTTGTGCTGAAACCTCACCAGGCTGTAATTAATCTGTAGACGAAAGGAAATGGTTTTGTGACAGCTAAATGAAGACCAAATAATGCGATGTGATGAAAGGTATGCTCAGCAGTTGGATCCAGGATCTGAAGTTATATGCATTTAGCTTTATGGTGAGCCGAAAAGTGTTTGAAAAAAGAACTGCTTCAAGTCCCACTTAGCAGCAGACAAAAGCAGAGGAAAGCCTGCATTTAATTATATATTAATATGCAGAAAAATGAGCAGAGATTAAAAAAAATTACACCGTGTTATTCAGGGTATTTGAAAACATTTGGGAAACTTACACATAAACTCTATGTGAGTGCTGTACACAAAAAGCCATGTGCTTTCTGCATTAAATCTGTGAGATCAGCGCACATGCCAGTGAACAGGCTGTCTTTTCTTTGGGCCTTAGTTATGCTGAGATAGAAGACGTCTGATAACCTTTACAAAAATGTTGCAGTCTTCTGTAAATTAGGCTGAGGGTTTTGTTTGTTTCTTTGCCCCGCCTCCCAGATTTGAAATGTTTTGCAGAAGGAAAGAAGTTGCTGATCATCTTGTTTGAAAGTTAAATATTTCTCCAGTGAGAAGTTTGGGGGTTATCTTTTTGTTTGTCTTTAAAAAAGGAAGCAATATTTTAAATGCATGTTTCAGCTTGTTTATCATCAGTTACACCTTTGATGCAGCTTCTCTCACATTACTTTGTGTGTAGCTGAGATTGGTTTTAGCAAAAAGGCACAACAGTAAATGTGGCAGCTTCCCTGTAGTTTGCTGGCTGTGAGCTGTGGAGTAAATGCTCAGACTGGTTGATGCTGAACATTTCAAGCAGCAGCAGCAGCAGTGAATCCGTAGCTAACTGGGTGATCTTCCAAAGCATTGAGATTTCTCAACTCCTCTTCTGTAGGATCACAGAATTCCAGAAATTTCAGGTGACAGAAAGCTGAGGGGGGCTCTCTGTCCCCAGCTTCCAGCCCCAGTAGGGCTTTCCACCAACACTAGGTTAAACTGGTTATGG
Organism: Monarcha castaneiventris obscurior; assembly: GCA_026261815.1. Classification (NCBI taxonomy): domain Eukaryota; kingdom Metazoa; phylum Chordata; class Aves; order Passeriformes; family Monarchidae; genus Monarcha; species Monarcha castaneiventris. The sequence continues at coordinate 10,751,083 of JAMPIT010000467.1, forward strand.
TTTGTCTAGTGGGGTCTTGCAAACCTCTTCGGAAAGAGGTGCTTCAGCCTCTTGGGAGTGGCCTGGTCCAACACTGCTTGGCCTTCCGGGTGAAAACTTCCCTGAACACCCAGCCTGAACTCTCTAGGGAGTGCTTACATCATTTGCCACTACCAGAAAAGATTTGGCTTCATTAGAGTTATAACTGCAGACTCTTATATTAGATCATGTATACATGCTTATTTTCTCTTTTATAGGCTTTGATAATGAAACTGCAGTTAGACTGTCTGTATTTAAGATAAAGCAAGATTAGGATTACCAAATTTTAATGAAATCTTCATTTCGCTATAGCTATATCATAACTATACCTTAGTAGCATTATAAGACTGATGGTATTGTTATTAGGACTGTGATTGTTATCATCACTATCTCTATATTCAACAGAAACACACCATTTTAGGTTGCTATCTCTAATTTTAATAGCAGAAAGCAACGATTTTTATGACTGGGCAGAATTGCTTACTGGTAGGAGAATGAGCTTGATTCTGTTATGACTTCAGCATCATCAACAAAACGATCAAGTACTGTAAATTTACATTATAATTATGATGTCAGAAAAAATATAACTTGGTTTTCAGGTTGACTGAGAATGTACCCTGGGAATTTGGAGGAAATATATTTTTCTCATTTGGAAGCTGAATAAGTCCTAACAGAAGTATTTCAGGAATACATATGTAGTTCAATGATGTTACACTCAGCAAGTATTTTATAAATAGCTGAAGTTTTAAAGCCAGAGCATCTCATTTTTGATTCCCATTTTATTTCCTTGTCATAAATGAACTCAGGACTCTTCATCTTTTGGTTTTTTTCTTCAGTGTGATTTGCATCCTATTCATCTACAGCAATACTCACTCTTCTCTGAGATGGGACTTGCTCGTGTAAGTAAGCAGGTTGTAGGTAACTTGAATCTTGAGAAATGAATGTTGAAGGAAAAGCTATGTTTTCAATATTTTGGTTAAGACATAGGACAGTATTTTCAAAAGAGTATAGAGAATTGTCTGCTGGAATTTTAGGGACAGTCCAGAATACCTTGTATGTGCAGAGGTGAGCCAGGTATCTTAACTCCTTCTGGCTGTGTAATTTCTTTAAAACATCTTGTAATGGACATCCAAAATCCTCCAGAAGTGAACAAAGGCGATACCTGGGTCACTCATTGTGACCATAAAGGACACTGGCTGCTTCTCCAAGTCACCTGAAGGGGACTCTTCCTCCTCAAACCAAATCTTTGTACCTCTAATGACTTAGAGCTTCAGAGCTTCAAAGCTTAGGGCTTTGTCTTCAAGATCTTTCTGTTTCTTCCTTAAGGAAAGCCCTTTTTAGTCCTGCTTTAGGGGTTTTCCAGGATGGCTTTGAGGAGGTGGTGAAAGCAAAGGGCGCAGTGGTGTGGAGGGCGATGCCATCTCTCGTATCACAGTGGGTATATGAGCTCATCTGCTGCGATGGGAAGCAACAGCCCTTCCAGCAGCTGGGTTTGTCCCTGTTGGTGCTGGTGTCCAATGCCAGTCACCTGCTTTGGAGGCAAACAACACCCACTGGAGCTGGGCATCCTGGCTGTGCAGCAGCACGGCTCTGTGGGTTTGCTTTCTTACCTTCATGCCTCTCTCCTCCCCTTCCCCCACAGCTTCTACTATGCTTTCTCTTGTAGACAGCAATATAGGATCAGACTGCTTTTCATTTCCATCACTTTTCCCTGCTGTGACTGAATCTGTTGCAATTAAATTTTAATTGAGATGCACACTGCTTAAATAGACACAAGACAGCTACAGCTATCGCTAATTAATTTTCTTCCAAAATGACAACATTTAATAATTATATTCCTTGTCACTTACATTATTTATACAAGTTTAACTCTGGGAATTTTTTTAAAGACACGTCAGCTGTGAAAGTGCTTTATGGTGTTAATCTCCTGTAAGGCAATTGTGATTAACTTCAGAAGTGGAAGTATGTTTATGGTGCATTTCCTAAAATAGTGTGTAGCTCTGCAAGTTTCAGGAAAGACTGAGGTATTTCTACAATAAGGTAATAGTGTTTCTGGTTGCAGTATTCAAATCTAGAGAAGCCCTAATGGTAGTAATTCGTGCTCCTGTATTATCTCTGATCTGACAATCTCTAGGCACTTTCTGCCTACGAATGAACAAGCTCACACCTTCTGCAGAGATCCCTCCCCAGTTTCTCACTTCACCTGATCTAGCACAGAGAGATCATCTGCTGCCCCAGCTTGCAAGAGTCCTTGCCCTCTGCTACCTTGCTCTGATACTGGGCAAAGAAAATGACCTTTTCGTATTTTAGTCTGAAGAATCCATCACTGGTTGCTGTCAGACAGGGTGTTGGATGAGTGGGACCATTTGTCTGTTGCGGTGTGACAGTCCTTAGGCGGTGCTGTGCCGATTTGGGGATTCTGTCTATGCTTGAATACATCATTGCTGCATCATGACATGACTTTGGTGTTTGCAGAGAGGTGCATCATCAACCTTCAAACTTCAAACATTCACAAAACAGGTAGAAATTTCTCGGGACAGCTGCGAGGAGAATTTTTCCAGCCTCTTCTGTGGGGATGTATGGTCGTGATGTTCCCTCTGCAGAACGAAGGAGCTGGCTATTGAAGGTGAGATGCATCAGCCCTGGGGTTTTACTGGCAGATCAGGAAACTGTGGGAATGACTGAAGAGTCTGAGAGCCTTTTTTTTCTCAGTGAGGGTCCTGTCTAGTGTGAAAGTTTAAGCTGGAAGTTGCAGCAGAGGGATTTTCTGGGTCAGAGAAATAAACGTGGGAGGGCAGGACTGGTAAGACTTGAATCTCTCGGAGGACCCAAGACCAGTAAAAGTCAAAACTAGATGTGAAAAGTGACTGCAAGTACCTGGGTGTGCATATTTTCTCTATTTTCTCACTAGCATAGAGTAACTCTTTAGATATCTTCACACCTTTCTGGTCACTAGCAAAGTAAAGCTGCTCTGGGAACAGAACTCTGGGAAAGTGTGTGTTTGCATTTATTATGGGTGTTGGGGATTAGTACTGATGCTGTGGAGCAGAATGAGTTGGATGATGCAACCCCGTTCCAGGAAGGCTCAAGAGAGAAGTTTTCCAAGGATGGCATGAAAAGCAATTGTACTGTGTGCTGCCATGATCAGAGGAGGTTAAGATGGTGTGGATCTAGAGGGCTGATCAACTGGACATTTGTAATGACTCAGCCAAAGGAAATTTGATTAAGTATGTTAAATGTGTATATAATGAACCTCTTTTGTTGAACGTTTGGGACTATCATAATTATTACATAAATTTCAGCTTTTTTTTTGAAGTTACCTTGTTTCATTTTATAGTGAATATATAGCAAAAAAAACCAAAAATCCAGAACCATTTACCTCTGTATTAAGATGGGTTTGAATGAAAAGCTGTCTGGTCATCTGTCTATCCTCATGTACTATCACAGCAGCCAAATTGCATTACAAAAGCTTTTCATTGTCACTTCACTTTATTTTCCTCTCAACTTTGACAATAGCAAAAGAGACTGGGCAGTATTTAGTGCTATTTTGGTGTCTGTTTGGTTTCTTGTGCAGTGTTGCACAGTGGCGGGGGTGGGTAAGCCAGGAAACTGCATCAAGGATTTCTTAGAAGCAGTGGAACCTTTTTGCCCCTTTATTTTATCGCATCTCTCAGTAGGCTGTAGTTTCCTACTCTCTTCCTAAGTAGGTACTGCAGTTAATTATTTTTGTGCTTACTGGTAATACAGTCACAGTTCTTGGCAGAGACACAGGTCTTGGTGGCACAGTGAGGTGGGACAACGGTGTGTTCCTTCCAAGTGGGCCTGTTCTGGGAGCCGAGGTGTGCTCCATTGCACCTGAAGAGACAGGAATCATTTATTCCTCTAACAGATAGATCTCTTCCTATGTGTGTTTTCCCTGAAGTTATTTACACACGATGTTGTTTGCTTTGAGGTCTCGCCTGCTCTGTAATTTGCATGTGGTGCTGGGGTTGCTGACGGTTCGTTCCTTTGACTGCCGATTCTCACGGTCTGAAACAGGCCTTTAGCTGCCAGTGCCCTTGGGTGGCTGCGGGGGCTGGAACCCAAAAGGCCACAGGTTTGGTAAAAGCTGTAAGTTTTCTGCGTGACACACAGTATGAGTGGTTGTGTCCTGGCCCCAGCCAAAGGGCCAGGCAGCAGCCACGTGTCCTGGGGGCTGGGTTGTATCACTGCACTGATCAGCAAAAGGGAAGGCCTAAACATTAAGGAACGTTCACAGCTACCAGTCCTGTGTTCTGAAAATCTCAGCGGACTGCGGCAATGAAAAGCCCACCCAGCACGTGCTTCAGGTCTGTTTCTCTGAAGGCATCTGCCTGAACATATTCTCTAAGTAAAGACCGATCTTTGGCTACAAGAGTGGTAAGGAAAGACATCTACTGATTACTCAGCATGCCACTAATGACTGGGGGATGTCCAACAACGTTTGTTTTCAGAAGATTATATCTTCTCTGGGTTTTTTCAATTAACATTTATAAACATTTATTGGCAATAAACCTATGAAACTCTGAGTTTGCAGTGAAAATACTGGCTCCAAAACAGAAAGTATGTTGAGCTGTCTCACTTACAGTACATGAAAGGCTGGGAAATGCCCAAGAGGACAAAGTGGTACCAGATGTTGGGTTGCTATGGATATGGTTTAGAGACAAGAAATTGTGTGGTCATCTACAGCTGATGATAGGTCCCCCATCCCTGTGCCTTCAGTTCTATGAAGGTTTGGACTCAAAAGGATGACTGTAGAGATGGGAGAGATTAAATGTTTAATTGCTTCAGAGGAGAAAAAGCCAACTGGCTTTTCAGTTAAGTGCTAGGTTATGACAGCAATTAAAATGCATACTTGAAGAGGTTTTTCAGTATTTCTAGTGTGTAATTCTGAATGTCAAGATTCCATGACACTGTGTGTTATGCAGAGAACAAGGGGATATAAGAAGTATAATCTTTCTTCTGTTGAGGGACAAGCGAGTTATGATAAATGAGTTATGCAAGTGATTATTCCCTTACAGGAGGAAAAATAGAGTTAACTGTGGAACCATAGTACTTCTAAGAACAGGTGTGTTCACTGGTTCCTGATTTTCTGAGGGGATCTGATTCTTAACTTGGAGACCTGTAATAAAACAGAAGGCAGTCCAAGTTAGTAGTTTCAGTGGTGAAAACAAGTTATGAATGAGACTGGGAGTGGGCAGATATCCCTGTATGACCAAACCCATCTGAAGAACACATATTTAGGCCCTGATGGAAGCAAGTGCATATGCATTTGCTGAAGTCTTCCTGAAGCCAAAGAGATTGAAAGCATAGTGTTGGTAGGCTTTGATAGGCTTTGAAAGAGGAGACAATGGCTGAGGCAAAACAAAAGAGCATGCCATCAAAGGATGTAAAGCAAAGTGACAGGAAAAAAGTGACAAGCTAGGAAAATGTTCTTTGTTCCCACATTCTGAATGGCTGTGAAATCAGCTTTGTACTCATTAGAGCCAATGTAAAGGAACTTGCTGTAAATGAAAATGAATAGCTTAGAGGCTGGTGTTTTGAGTTCGGATGTGTAGGTGAGTGGCAGGAAGCTCAAGGAAGTGCCAAACTCTGAGACACTGTGCAGAAGGAAGAAGCAGGAGTCAGAGGTGGCCTAGAGGCAAAATCTTGCAGTGGGGTTGGAGGAATCTGAGGACCACCCCAGGGCTCAAACTTGGATAATAAACAAGATGCTATCCACTTCTACGGCATTTGGCATCCTTTGCTACCTTCTAACTACGACCAGACTGCTATGAGAGATATCTGAGAGACAGACTGAAGTTTCTGTGTGGTTGGAGGGAATTAGGTCCAAACTAGGTCAATCTTAGAGTAAAATGTAGGTAAGATTTAGTGGAGAGAAAGCCCAGAGGCAAATGGGCTTTGAATACAGCATAGCTGTGAACAAGAAGGAAGATGGAATGAGTTATAGACACAAGGGGGATTTTGGGTTTAAGAGAGAGGCAGACCATGGAAAAGAGCAGAAAAAAGAGAGAAAGAGCAAGGAGAGCAAGAAAAGTGGATGTGATGTGGTTTAGAAGATGGTTGTGGAGGAGCGAGGTGATTAGAGAAAAGGGTATATGAAACTTTAGGAAGAGGGAGGGAGTTGTAGAAGGGAGGTAAAAGAGTTAGCTTGTTTTGACTGTTTTCTGAGGAGGAACTCAAAAAGCTTGCACACAGAAAAAAGATACGGACATAGAATATAAGTATCATGTGCATTAATATACGGCAAATGTACAATAACTGCAAGGTAAATTGTAATTGTTTCAGTCAGTAGTTATATATTAGTTATAACTGGTTTAGTTCTAACTAAATAATAACTATAACTAAAACTAGATAAATGTGTATGTGTGTATACACACATGCTTCTATACAAGAGTTCTGTCCTGAAGAATTAATATGAATCCTTTGCATTTTGTCTTAAATTAGAAAGTAGCAGGGAACGAAAGCAAATGAGGCAGTATTTGCAGAATCTTCTCAGGCTAGCCTTAATGATTTGAGTCTTATGTAATGAATTAGTTAAAATAATCTTTTTTGTGTCTTGTGGCCACATCAGTCACTGGGCTCTGAAGTCTGGTATAGCCTCTGAAAATCTATGGGGGCTCAACAGGAGCAAATGCAGTTTCCATTGCTCAGCCCCTGGCCTGGCTACCACCAAACACAGTTCTTCTGCTTCACTTGCTTCAGCTGCACAGTCACGTACACACATCGTGGTTCCTGAACCTTTCCTCTGAGCCATAGCAACCTGCTGACATTTGCTGAAAGTTCACTGCTGGCCTGTATTTTGTTCCAGTAAGTTTTGGGGACATGAGATGTTCTGGCTTGTCAGACCAGCTTGTTTTGTATGTGAAGCAGACACTGCAGGGCTGCAGAGGACCAGACCTCCTTGTATTTTCAGTCTTCTTTATGTTGTTCTGGGGTTGAGAAGGGAGGTTTTACCCTTAGCTTTTCTAACAAGAGAATGAAATAAATTACAGTGTTGTTTCTTTCCTTTTTTTGATGCTGGCAGCTGCTTACCAGATCAAGAAACAAAGTGAGTTCTTACAGGCTACAAAGTGAAGATTGCATGATATTCTCTTGGTGAACGGTTTTATAATCTGTCTCCATCATCAAAATACTTGTAGCACAGTAGACATAACTGCATAGTGAAGGAATGTATATTCTGCAGTGTTGCCATTGGCAGGACATAAACATGTGTCCTAAGTCCTTATCACAAAAGAAAAAAATAGAGAAGTTGGAGGGTAGAAGTTAGTTTGGTTGTCAGCAGAGGCAGACATGCTAAAATTTAATCATTGTAAAGGCAGATGTTTTGATCTCTGAAGGTGTGGTAGACCAACCATTAACAATACTCTGATACGTAGGTGCACAGAGGATCAAGGTGCTGATCTAGTGTAACCTTCTCTTTAATACCATCAGAGCACTTTCCTGTACTTAAACCCATCCTGTACTTAAAACCCATGTCCTGTGATAAGTCTTAGACTACAGCGGATCTTCTGGAAAAATACCTTAACATAATTTCAGCTCTGCCATGCTAGAAAGTCTGACACCAGCCTGAATCTAGTGCTCTTTCCTTTTGAAACTGGGAGCTGTGTTTCTAATCTGAATTTCTCTAGTTTAATTTCTGTCTCTTAGCCTTTGCAATTTGTGTTAAGATTACTGATCAAGTCATCCTGCAAGTGCCTCTCTTTAGACCTCTCTTTCATTTTTCTCGTGTGGCACAGGAGCCTTTGCAATTTTCATCTCTCTGCTTGGACCGTGGGCACCAGAACTGCACATACTGTCAGTTCAGGGTTAGGCAGAGAGGCGTTACAGCCTCCCAAACTCTGTGTAGACAAACACATATTGCTTTAATCATTTTAATATTGGTACCCTCCATAGAGCTTCTCAGCCTCTGTTTGCCTGCCATAAACTTCAAGTCATCTCCAGTCCCTGTTTCTCACACAGTCTTCATTTTAATCAATTATTTTCCAGATGTGTGGCCTTGTATGTGGTTGCTTTAGAACCTATAATCTTTATCTAGGCCATCTAGGGATGGAGAGCATCTCACTGGTACAGAGCAATCATCTTTATTTACCATGTCAACAGCCATTTGTCACTGACAAGCTTCATGACTCTGTATTTGTTTCCAGTTCCTGATACACAAAATGATTGTAACTCTCCATTCATATTAATGTTTCCACCAGATTCAGTAATACCAGTCAGGAGTAATTTGTGTATTAAAGGAGCTATTCCACTTCTTGTTTATTACTTGTGTTCATAGTGTTACAGTCTACACAATTAAGGAATCTCTTCTCTTTGAGTCCCTTGGTACCTTGATTAATTTTAATCTTGACATCTTGATTTCTGGCTAAATGAGTGCTCATTTTCACCCTTGTCTTTTGTCATTAGCTTAATACCCTCCTGAATTCTTCAGCCTGTCTCCTGAAAGACTTATTCCCATCCACTGAAATGACAGCCAGCCACATTGCAGTCTCCTTTTTCTGTAGAAGATGGACCCGCACTGCTGAAAACTTAGGGGCTCTGCCATTCACCACTTACTTAATTTCTGGAAAAATCTATCACCTTATAACTCAAGTCACAGCTCGCAGAAATGGAATACTCTTCAAAGTATTGATTTCATTCTCCCTCATATAATCCTTGCAAGGATTCTTGGTTGTTCTAGAATTTTTCTTTACCAGCATGCTTGTGTCCTTGCAGACTAGGCTTTGTTGTGGTTCATGGGTACATCCCATATAGGTCTGACCTCTCCTACTACAGCAACTGTCAGATATTTCAACAGTTTTGGGATTTCCAAATGCTAGTTGTGAGCATAAGGCTGACCTTGATGACCTCCGTGGGTCCTTTCCAACCCTGAATACTCTATGTTCCTCTGAGAAACTCTTCTCCCATTCTCATCTGGATGAATTTTTCTCCATTCCCCTGTTTATGAACTGCCAGCCATTTTATGTGGTCTGCATCCTGCCTTCAGCTGGCAACTGTAGTCTTATAAAGACAATATGTGGAGTGGAATAAAGTGTGGAATAGCAGCCTGTGTGGTGTATGTGTTCAGCAGAGGAAAATGAGCCAACTGAAGTGTTGCTTTTTTGTTTTTAATTACATTCTTGTTTCCTTCCCAGGCTTCTCCTTCTGCGTGCTTACACGTGTGCCTCTGGAGGGAGAATTCAATAGGCTGATGAACAGAACTGGAATGTTTAAAAATAAACCAAAATTTTGTAATGAAACATGTTCTGAAGTTGCTATAGGGATTTTTGCAAGGATGCAGTCCTTTCATTGCTCAAAATAAAGATTTTCATTTCTTGAGCCAAATGAGGGGTTTCTTATCCAAGCTTTGGAGCCTGTTCAATGTCATCTGGATGGACTAGTCACTACAAGACATTATTACTCATCCCACCCCTACATAAAGCAAACCCATTACACTTCAGTGCATGTGGTTTGTGTTTGGGGTTTCATTCATGAAAGTTGAAAGTGCCCAAACTACTGCAGCACGGAAGTGAAACCCTGAGAGGATTCTCCTTCAGTCACCACCAAGCCAACAAAACATTCATTTCTCAAAACCTCCCTTGAATCCAACATCAGGGCAGCTCTTGTCCTGTTAGCCAGATCTCCTGCGCCATCCCTTCTCCGCTCTGTGGAATCTCCATTAACATCTCTGTTCAGAGGCAGAGTTTCTGCCCCTCTTGTAGTATGTGCAGTTTACTTTTGTAGTATCTTTTACTCATGAACCTGATGAAAAGTCAATAGGTTATTAGTGATTTGCAGTTACAGTTGAATTTTGTTGTAAACAGTTTAATGGCCCTCCACCCTTAATACAGTCTGTTATCCACCCTGTTTAGCTGCAACCCACCCTGGTACAGCTGCCAAGCACCACAGATGTTTTCTCTGACATGTTAGTTATTAGAGTTTCTGCTCTTGTTGGAGCATGAAGACTTGATGAAGGGGGATTTTTAGGGGTTCTGTGTTTTCTTTTTTTTTTTTTTTTTTACTTTTTTGGTGTGCAAAGGTTTCCTAAAATGAAAACAATACTTCTTCATTAGATACATGTGTGCACACATAGGTACTGTTCGTCTTTTTTGGTTCTGTTTTTGGAAAAAACCCAGACAATTGTGTAACAGGAAATTGAAAACTTCTTTGGATTTACATCAAAAACACAGACAACGCTTTGCCACAATTCTCTCACTCTTGCAACAAAACCAAACAAATAAACAAAACTCCAGTGAAGATTCATGGACCAGTTATAATGGTGACGCATCATTTTTGAGCAATTTTTGTTTACCTGGTGGCATCCTCCCATATTTTTTGCAGCATGTTAATGCAGAGTCTGAATGCAGGAGTGTCTTGATTATCTTCTTTGACGGTTTTTCACATGTTGGAATTCGCTTAGTGGAAATTTTCTCATGATAAGACATGTAGGATTGGTTTTGTAAAATTACAAGCATGACTTTGTTTTCCTGTTCTACCACAAAGGACTCTTCCCTCCAGCCCCCACTCCTCCATCTTCTCAGCTCTTCCAAAGAAACAAAGATAACTTCTGAGGGAGAGGAGGGAAAGTCAGGTACCCCAGTCTGCATGTCTGGGCATGGACCACTGCTGATTCTGTGTCTGGCTTCGAGCTTTTATGTCTGTTCATGTGTTTTGATGATGTATTGTGATTGTTTATAACCCAGCATCTGAAAGATAATTTTTGTTCAAGGCTCTAAGGTTGGCAACTTGAAAATGTACTGGAAGTGGGAAAACTATTCAAATGTTCTCCTGTTTTATAAATCAGACTTGTTTGTAATAAAGCAGCAATATTAAAGTGACATTAGTGTTTGTGAAAAGTAGGAACACCAGGCTAAACCCAAAAAATGGGTGAAATGTTAGTTTCTCTATTCAGTATCATCTTCTTTCCAATAAATGCAGCCCAGAGAGTAAATGGCTTTAGAAAGGGGAAAATCATTAATGTTGCAATACAGTGACCTCATTGTTGGCATTTTGTGCCGCAGTGTCCTAGGATAGCCTGGCTTGTGGTTGGCATTCCTGAAGGACACGTCTCTCCCACAGGTGCTGAGCCACCTCTGTCAGCCCTGCCCAGGAGCAGGGATCCCAGGGGCTGGGTGCCCCTGTGCAGACACTGGCATTGAACCCTTGCTGTCCAGGACCCATCAGAGACTGGCTCCTGCTGGAAGGTCTCCTAGGAGCTGCTGGAGGCTGGTTCTGGAGCAGGTAGCTGAGTATTCACAGACCTTCCATATGGTGACAGTTTCTGAGTGCCACCACTAACTCCACTGTCCTTGTTTGGTATAAGTGGAAGGCTGCTGTGGTCAATGTAAGTGGTGGGGGCAGCACTTGTGTCTCTTTCTGAGATGGTTTCCTTCCACATTGCTGGCACCACCTGGAGCAGTAGATTCTTTTTGTGCCTAGACACAAAGTGTTAGCTGCTCCATGTACAACGAGTGATGGAGCATGCTGGAAGGCTGCATTTTTTGAAGCTGTTTGCAGGGCGTGTTTCTTTCATAAGAGACCCTGCCATATCACTTCTCTTGCCTGTGTCTCTCTTCTGTCTGTGCCCTGCCTCCCTTGCCTGTCCCTGCCATTAGAGGTGTCATGTTGTGCCTTCCCCTGGCCCAGCAGTGCATCTATCTCCATCTCCTATGGAATCACGTCTGCATGCAGTCTCTTGCTTCCTCTTTTCCATGCTTCTCTGTTTCCACAGGATTTGCCATTGTCTGTGCTTCATTCACTCACACTCAGTAAGTTTTTAAGTTCATCCCTCTATCCCCTTATTTCTTGTTTTCCAGGCTCTTCTCCATCTTTAGGAATTTCCTGCTCTTTCCACATCCATCCAGTCATCTTTGAAAACATCCCTCCTTCCCTCAAGCCTCCTTCCCACCCTGCATTTTTCCTTTCTTTACGTTCCTGGACAAGAATTGTGCCTGGAATATCCCAGGATTTCTGGAGCTGGTTGGAGGTGATGTTGCTACAGTACGGAGAGACACTACCAAGCACTAGGCAGTTCTGGGTGCACTTTGACCCCTCACAGTATTGCAGAGCAGCTTCTTCCTCATGCTTTTGGTTTGCTGTTGCCATATGGAAATGGCAGATGGTGTTGATCAGGAAGTTAATCTAGAAGCGTATCCGTTTCATGCCGTACGCGAAGGATTTGTTCATTAAACTTAGAACTCTAATTTAAAGCCAATTAACGGAATGATTTGAAGAGACTTGTTGTTTTTGAAGTTCAAAAGAGATGCTAAGTCTCTGATTTCAGCCTTTGTACATTCCAGAACCTGTATAACTATTGCAGTGTTGCCAACTCTACTCGGGGTATTTTTTGTCTCTTTTTTCGCCCTCTCCTTTCCTTTTTTCCCCCCTTTTCTTTTTTTTTTTTGTGTGATACAACTTGTGCCATGGGCTGGAACTGTTTGGTAAAGCTTTGTGAACACCCAGATTTCTCAGCAATTTTAACCTTACTTTTGGGAGTAGGCAGGCAGAACTTGTGTGCCTTCCTATCCTGTTTGCGGACAGCACAGCTCCCTCCTCCCTCCCTTTGGGAGCCTGGTATTACTCTTCTCTAAGCAGGAGTCAGGGTAGGGGGTAGAAAAATAGAATAAGCCCTGAACAGCTCTGTGCCCTCCTAACACTGCTTCTGTCAGCATGGGTTTGTCTCTGCTTCCCTTCTTCCCAGAAGCTGGTAGGGACCCACCACAGAAGGTTTCTCGAGGGGAAGGGGCCGGAGCAGCCCCCAGACAGAGAGCTACTGCCCCAGTGTACAGCTCTAATTTCCATGTGTAATCGACCCTGTAGGAGTGGCCCAAGCAGACCATTCCTAAGAAATACCAAGATGGGAAACCTTGTGTCAGGAGGACCTCAAAAGTGATTAGTTCTGAATTAATATTTATGCTGCTTTTACCTGAGATTGATGTTCTGTAAACAGTTGTAGGTCGTTCAGCAGCAGACAGCATGTTTGGATAGTCCCAAGATTTAGTAGTGGCATTTAGACAGAAAAAACTTTCTTTAGTAATTCAAAGCTGTTGCTGATATAAAAGAAAATAGAGGGGTCAAGTTCTGCTGTGGTACAGAGCCTATGACTTCACCGGGTTAACTGCTGCTACTTCCCTGTAATTGAGAACATAATTTGGCTCAAACCCTGGGAGACTGAAAAGGATCACAGCAGCCACTGTATTAAGCCAATGTTCAGAGCAGTTGGCTCACACTGAATTTCATAAGTAGATCATGTATTCAGAAGGCTTGAGCTGTATGACACAGTCCAGTGCAAAAGAAGAGGTGGCGGGAGTATGTCCTTGTTTGTCTTAGCTAAAGCAGCACACCAGGAGAAGCTGTGAAACCTAGGATTGCAGGTATGGGGGTGATGTGGCAGAATTATTTCAGTGTCTCTCTGTGGGTGTGTGAGCACAAACCTGGCAAGAGCTGTGCAAAGGCTGCCCTTGGTTATCCCAGCTCCCATCAGTCTTGCCAGGAGCCGGCAGCAGGGGAGCTGCATCTTGGCTGTGGTGCTGGTCTCAGCAGCCAGCACATCTCCAGCGTGTCCCTTGGAGGTTGTGCCACCTCTGTAGCACCTCTGGGGCTGTGCATGGGGAGGTCAGGTAGAGATGACCTCAGACTGAAGAGAGAATACACACTGGTCTGAGAAAGCCCAAAATATTCCCAAAAGTGAGATGGCTTCTGGAAGCATACTTTGGAAATCCCTTTCTGCCCCTACCATGGGGCTACCAGGCTTGAAGGTGCAACCATTCAGGATTGGACCTATGTCACACTGTCACTGGCAGTGCCTGCCCTCTGCCAGATAGGATCAGTCCCATGGTGCTGCTTAATCTTTGAGCAGAAATAGCCAGAATTGGTCATTCATTTTTCACAGAGAAAAAAAAATCACGTTTTCTGCCCTGTCTAGGGGAGAAGAAGGGGATTTCCTGATGAAAGAACAAGCCTGAAGAAGGAAATAATGCCTTCTACAAAAAAAAGGAGTGCAGAGGGTATGGCTGATGAGTTCATTCCTGAGTTTGCCAGCAGTCCTACTCAGGCTGATACCCTTCAAAAGAGACAGGCATTTTCGGACAGCGCTTTTGACCATTCCTCAAGCACTTAGTGGGAGGGATTGTTTTATTAGGAAAGTTTACGGCTTCTTGTTTTCCCTCAAAGGCAAATGTGACTTTGTTGTTTTTAATTCTGTTGGGATTTCTCCCTTTTAATATACAACACAGCTGTTAAAATAGCTGGGGTTGTCTAGGGCAAATCATATAGCACTTTCCTTGTTCAGATCTCAGATGGCTGCCTTTTTAGTGTCACTGCAGAATTATATTACAGGGCATATGAATAGTGCTGGTATTAGTGTCAAAATCAATTACCCAACCCTCCTCCTGCAGAGAAAGCTACAAACCTCAGGAAAAATCTGAGTAATCCATTCTGGTTTTCTAATTCTGAGTAATGACGGAGGGCAGAGAGTTGTGCTTGAATAAGTGCATAGGGTCTTTCTCCACATAGTCACTCCTAAATGCATGCTCTTTACAGGAAAAAGCAGGCTCCCTGTGAAACCCTTTTTCATGCCAAATGGCTTGCTGCTAAGATTAATCTGTCATTGAATTTATAAATTCTGTGTGACACAGAGCAGCGGAAAAAGTTTAGCATCGAACAGAAAGCAAAGTATGTATTGCTTAAAAAATGAATGTTGTGTTCCTGGATAGTGTGGATTGACTGCCTCCACCAATATATCTTCTTATACTGGTAATAAAAACACTTCCATAGCCTTGTGCCTCAAAGGATCTCAAAGCACTTTGCAAATAGGGCAAAGTACTATTTCCTATTTTATGGCTGTGGAAACCGGCTGCAAGAGAGATGTTAGGATTTTTGCCCAGGGACACTGAGGAGACTGTAGCAGATCCATGATGGGGGCCTAAATCTCCAGAGTTCCAGTGCTGTGTCCTGGTCACACGTTGCACCGCTGGGAAGTCTGCTGGCCACCAGCTCTTGGCCACTGTCTCTGAAACCTCAGAGGGTGGGATACAAAATCCCACATAGGACGTGTTGGTGCTCCTTTGCTCACTGATCTCTGTCCCGGTCTGTGGGCAGAGGTGCTGAGCAGAGCAGGATCCAGCAGGAAGGATGCTTGTGTCTTCATGGGCTGGGATGATCAGCTCTGGCAGTGGGGTGCTGTGAAAAGAAAATGACTTTTGGTTGCTGCTGACTTGGAGAAAAGCTCAGAACCTCATAGTCAGCCTGCTCTGCCCCAGGCACCTTTACGAAGCAAAAATAATTATAGACTTATTACCCTAAATCCTGTGAGATTAGAATAGTTGCATTTTTTTTTCTAATCTAGTATTTGAGGATTTACCTGTTTAATACAACCACTTATTACAAACACTTGAATATTTTTTTTATTTCATAATTCATCTGAAAAGAGAGCATTACAGCTGCAAAGACCAGATTTTCAAATACGGGCATGATCTCCTGTCACATTCCAGTTGGATAAATGACACATCTGAAAAACTGGGTCCCTCCTGAGGTGTCTGTGGCAGGGATTTAGCGATTTTGCTTCAGGCATCTCTCTGGAAAAAAAAAGCATGGCTCTAACCTGCATGTTTCACAGAACAAGTCCTGTTACCAGTTCCTTCCTTCCCCTCGCTGGCTGCTGAGCTCTGCAGTGCCTGAGGATGCTCCCTCACCCCCAGGGCTGCCCCCAGGGTCAGGGTACCCGGAGAAGGGGGGTCGGGGTGCGAGGGCCAGCGTCTGGTTTCAAACAAAAGTGCAAAGCCTTGAAAGGAGGGACTAAGAAGAAACAGGTGGGGGGTTAGTAATAGAGCTTCTGAAGTTTATTTGCTTAACGAACAGAAGCCCAGGCTGTCAGACCTAGGTCAAATACTCCTGCAGTTCGGGTGTATTTATTTCATACGTGGTCTGTAACCCAACCTGATTCCTGGATTAAACCACTGTAAAGTCCTGGCCCCCAGGAACCCATCCCATGTTTGCCAGCAAGCCCAGCACATGCCGGGGCAGGACCTTGAGGGGCCACCTCAGTATTCACTGGAGCCTTGTGTCATCAGTAAAGCCTGTAATTGTGGGTCCTGTCATTTCCAATGCGAGCTTCGCAGTTTATGGCTGCACACTGTGACTACGGATCCATCACTTTGCTGTCCCATTAATGTGAGCCATGCCTGAAGGCTTCTGGGATAAAGTGCTCAGGCTGCAGCGCACGGCTGCTTGGTGGGACACCACTCTCCTAGAGCCCAGGCAGTGGTGACAGTCCTCTATAACCACCATGCACCAGGTCCTTCCTAGGGTGGGAATTCCTGAAATTTTCATGCTTTTTAATCCTTTTAATTTACCTTTTAATCCAAGATGTTCAGGAGTTAGTCAGTCCTCCAGAGCAAAGGGAGGGAAGTTTTGAATTGGCACAAAGGCAATAAAACTATCAGCACGCGCAAAAAAAGTTTGCTGGTTTCCCAGATGTTTTGTGCCTGATCCCGTTAATTCCAGTAAGGTAAACAGCCAGCGTGCTCCAGAGTATTTCAGGAGCTGAAAAATTTGCATTTGAAAATTTGCATGTGAAAAATTGCAGATCTGCATTAAAATTAGAAGGGAAAGAGGAATTAGCAGTGGGTTTTCCCAAGACCTGCCTGAGGCTGGTAGTGCCAGGTAACTGCTGGTTATGTGCAAGCAGGAGTCAGGTGGAGACCTGTGAAATAAAACAAGTTAAAATGAGGGGAACAAAAGTATTTGCATTCAGAAACAAAATATGCCTCCTCATTTAAGATAAACCTTGTTTTTACACTAAACTTGGGATACCCATATGTTTGCTTTTGGAAGACCATTTAAGTCTGAATCGTGCAGAAAAGATGGTCAAGCTGACAAAAAGTTCAGGAGCTGCTGTTTTATTAATTTGTTTAAAAACCCAGGTTATTTGTACTTTGGTATTTTCTTGTTTTGTGGATATTTCACAGCATTTAATCCACCATTTGTAATGGGGGTAAAGCTGTAGCTGATTTTCAGATACAATTGCTCAGTGTAGAAGAACTTTCCTGGGGGAGAGAGGGATTGGTGTTGGTTGGTCCTCACCAGTGAGAGCATGATGGGATGTGGCAGCCCTGCTGTGGCTTATCTGTAAGCATTGCTGAAAAGTTCTGATCATGACACTGGTTCCAAACCAGCACACAGCATAAGCACCCACTGTGGGAAAGAAAAACACCCACTTTAAATATATGTTTATCTGTATTGTATTGGAAATTTTTTGCTGATTTTTTTCATAGGAAGGTCTAGGTCATGTATAGGATGGATAAATCAGTTTTATATGTGCTAAATGTTTGCATCTCACCTATCCTATAATCCTGGAAATCCCTTTGGACCTGTAAACTTCACTGTGTAGCCCAAGTTTAGCTGAGGAAAGACTGTTTTTTGGTCTTGTTCTTTGTAGGTCTGTGAGAACACCCAGCCCTTTACATGGTTGTGGCCTTTGTGCCTATGACTGCTGTTCTGGCTGCACTGGTGGAGTTAGAAACCCTGGAATTCCTTGCTGCTTGCCGTTTGCTTTTGAACTCTGCTAAAGCATCAGCCTTCCTCATGGAGCTGATTTTGCCTGAGTTGTGAGTGGTGACCAGAATCTGGTTTTGTTTTATGTCCTGTAGGGTTCCTGAGCTGGAAGATGCCCGTCTAAGATGGAAACTTCTGCTTCAACAGCTGCTGGGAAAAAAGAAGGGAAAGGTGCTGTTCTGGAGGGCAATGGCTTTACAGAGACGGGGAAGAAACCCACTCCTTTAGCAGCAGCAGGAGCAGCAGTGGCACAAGGAGGTACTTTATGTTTTCCACAACTTGAAAGCAGCAGGGGTGTTTTTCATTAGACTGTAAGAATTTAATAAGTATAGTGGCATCTGTCTTCCTGTGAACATGCTGAGTTTATTGGGGTTCTTGGCTGTCAGAGGAACTGGAAGCTGTGTCACTGCGTGGCATCTGAACGTCACTGGAGTGTGATGGGTCACCACCACTCCCAGACAACTGGGCTGGGGTGAGGGGTGGCTGCTGGGGAGTTGGGGCATCCCATCAATGCTTACCACCAGCTGACTGGTGCTGTACAGTGTTGGCAGCAGCGTGCCCTCCCCTCCTCCGAGGTGGAGTTGAAGAGTGGCTGGTGGGGCTGGCTGGAGATGGGAAGCACCTCGTTATCCTGGTCAGGAAGGGGTGTTGTGTGCCAGCTGCCATCCTGCTAATGAGCTAAACAGACTGCATGGTCTTCAGTCATTGCTGCTGGGATTTCATGGTTAGGGAGAAGTTTGGGAATGTCCAGACCCAGTGCAAAAATGCTCACAAAGAAACCCCTCCACTTGTGCCATTCCTGTTCAAGTCAGTGTGTTAAGCAAGATTTTGGTCTTGCTGCTGTTGGAGTCACCTGGGAAGCTCTTGTGGACACCTACGGGTGTGGAGCCATTACTGGTGGGTGTGACTCTGGTGTGCAGGTGAACGTGCAGGGATGTTGCTCCTTCCTCCTGCTGCTCACTATGGCAGGCTAAACACACCCCCATCTCTGGCACACGTGTGCTGGTGATCTCCAAAGTAGTGCCAGGGCCCATCATCATGGCATAGCTGAGGGCAAGGCTGTGCCCACTGGGGAGCCACCACAGCTGCCCTTGCTGGGGACTGGGTGTCCTCACTGGACAGGGTGTAAGGAGACAAACTTAGAAGGGGCTGCACCAATTCAGATGTGACGAGAGACACCCCAGCTGTGTAAACTTGGCAGGCAGCTTTTTTTTTCCTTTCTAAAATATACTTCATTGCTAGCCAGAATCTACCTCAAAATGAACCTGTCTCCTCCCCTTCCTTCACTGCTCGGTGGTTTTTCATCACCCCAGGAGAACAGAACAACTCTTCTGTGAGCTCCTCTCTTTCTTACCTAGCTCAGCTGGAGAGTTTGAGTTTTCTGTTGCCTGAATTTTGAAGATAGTTTCCAACCAAAATGGCTTAAATCTGCTTTATCTCTCCTTCTTTTTAATAACCTTTGCTACTCAGGTTTCTTTTTCACACTGATCTGTGAAGATTCAGATGCACAGAATAAGGTAGGAGTGGCTAGATTATAATCTATCAGATTAGTTCATGTGTTTGATAAACTTTTTCCTAAAAGCAACCAGAAAGTCTTCTACAAAATTGTTTGGAGGGAAGCACAGTTTTGTGCTCCTGGATGGGTCTGAGCCACTTCCCTTGGGAACACTGCACAAAGTGCAGAAAGGAAGGCTTGCCAGGAAGCAGAAATAAGGGAGACAGCAATGTGCAGAAGTTTGGCATCCCCAGCACATCCCTGAAGAAGCAAAGGCTATAGGAACTACTGAGGCAGCTCACTTGAGTTATCATCTCAGTGACTGGCAAACCTGAAGGGTTGATTGGCCCCAACACAGTCCAAGCATGTGCTAAAATTCACAACCTGTAGATACGCTGTTATGAATGAACACTTTCTCCCCACTTGGCACTTGCCTTGGGAGTGCCTCCACTGAGGAAGCAGTCACAAACGTTCCATGGATCCAAATGAGGATGCCCTGAGGTGGAGTGTCCGTCAGCCCATTTGGCATCCCTGGAGACCTAATTGGTTTTTAAATGTCCAGTATAATATGTTCTGTTAGCAGCGTGCTCTCACCTTTGGAAAAAAAAAATGATTTATGGGCTCAATATTTCTCCTTTTATTAGGAGGAAGTGGAGAAGTAAGTTGGGGATTGTTTGAAGATGTCAGGAGAATTGTGATGAAAGCATTGTGTAATGAGATGTAAAGAGTGAAACCTGTGTCATGCTGTGAAGAAAAGTGCTCATAAATGACCCAAAATGGGCAGCAGTGGAGCAGCGTGTGGTCGGACGCTGGCCCCAGGACTCTGCAGGTGATGCACGTGCTCTTGTGGTTCACAGGGCTCTCCTTTGAAATCTAGATAGACGTAATACAGGCTCCTGAAAGGGAGCAGCATGCTTCTGCATGTGCTTGGAAGTAGAAGAATTAATACAAAGTTGTCTTCCAACATGAGTTAACTGCAAGGTGTGATCTAGGAGGTGATAACAAAAAGGCTGGGTAGAGATGAGACTCTGCTTACATGATATTCATGCTAATATAGCATGTTTGAATCCCTAAACTAGAGTAATTACTCACAACAGGCCAGAACTATGAGTATTTATGCTCATATTTTTCCAGAAGAAAGCAAACGAGGCTTGGAGATTAATTAGGAAGTTCAGCTTGAGGAGGGGATCAGCTTTAAAGGGTGGGCCTCTGAGCTCCCCACCCTGCTTTGGGGCCACACGAGCAAGTCTTTATTCTCATCCAAGACAAACTCTTGATTTCATTTATTGCAGAGGTTTTACTCTTTGTGCTAGCATATGAGAAAGTGGCAGTGAGGCTCAGCCAGTGCTGCAAATCACCAAGCTGCTCTCCAGAGCCCAACAACTAATTCGCAACACATTTCTTCTTTATTCTACTGAGTCACACAGAAGGAGTACCCTCATAGCATGTTTTGCATGTTTCTCAGATCATGAGGTTTCTTTTTCACTTGTAGGAATTAATAGATTAATAAGATTTTGTTTATAATTAACGTAATTGAAGGAATAAACTGAATATTAGTTAAATAATTGAAGAATATCTGTTTAATTGTATTATTATTTAGACTATATTATTATAAGATTAAATGTTCAGTCTGCATTTCTAGTTCCCTTGCTTTGGATATTTGTCCCAAATGTTTCCAGCCTCTAACAAATAAAGTTATGGCTGTGGGAAAAGAGATCGATATTGTTGATGCTGGCAGTAGCGAAGAGTCCTTCTGTACTAAAAATTTGCATCCCATATTTTTAGTCTTCTGAAGCTGCCATTTTAAACATCATCTGAGACAGTTTTTTATAGTAACTCATTGATCAGATGTTCAGAAATTGGTCTCACAGATATGATATCAGGAAGCCTCTCCTAATTTTCTATTTTTCCATAAATCATGTTGGCCAGGGAGTCAAAGCTCCTCTTTTCTCTTGCAGTAGCAGCACATGTGTGTGTGTGACTGTTTATAATGGCAGTATGTAGGAGCTATAGACGAGTCAGATCTGCAGAAGAGGCTCTCCTTTTGTTGTCTCCACTTCTGGAAGGGCAACTTGTAACAATGCGAGTTCAGAAAACCCTTTTGTTGAATGCAAAAGTCCATATTGCTGTGTAGGGTGGGAGGGTTTGGTGCACAGCACCACATGAGTGAGGCTGCATTGTGTGCTCCAGGCTGGCACTGGCACATCCTCTGTACCTACAGGCACGAGGAAGCTGTAGGGGAAATTTAAATGAGCCACTCTTTCGAAGGCAGAGATATTTAGGAAGATGGGTTTCTCATCTTGTAATAAAAATTAAATACAAATTTTCCTAAATGCTAACTGCCTGACTTTAACAAGGCCCAGAATGCACCTTTCCCTCTCCACCCCACCCTCCGCATGACACAAACTCCAAGTTCCCAAATTGATGGTGTTTATGTTTGAAACATTTTTCTGATGTCTGGCTCTGTCAAGACTAATTTTAGCATTTCTAAAGCTGGGTAAAAATACAGCCTCATTACTTTGATGTCAGAGCATAGTTTACTATTAGTATATTCTGGGGTTTATCATTTTAGTCATGTTTAACACAGCTACAGCAGGCATGCACTATTAAATCTGGTTTATTTTACATTCCTGTCCAAAATTATTTATTTGGAACAATTTCCTCTCTATCAAAAGACACGGCTAATGCTGAGTTTTAATGTGTTATTTACACACAAAATAACCTATTTACAACTCAGTATCTGCCGCAGGGAGAATGAATGGGGCAGTGCTCCCTTCATCCTGTTGTATCTGAGTTTAACAATCGGGATTGCTAATAGAACCATTTATCACAGGGTGGTAATTTATTTTATGTTAGCTGCACAGGTCTCCCTGCCTCTGATCTATGGAAATACTTTGTATATAATGAAGTTCAACAAGTCATTTGGTGTAAACATGGGGAAGCCAAGCTGCAGAACTAGTAAGACTCTGGCTGTGCTTTTTTTTTTTTTCCAGGAGGTAACGACTCTCTTCTGATATTAAGGCTTCAGTTGATGAAATACAGCTCTTTGCCCTGTGTGTGCCGTAAAGGCAGAGTATGGGGCTTTTCTGCAGTGGATCAGAGATTGGGATGGAGTTTGGTCACTTGATTTATGGGCTGGCAGGAATGCTTAGTTCTGCAGAAGTAGCACACTCAGCCCTTTCATAGGCAGAGGAGAAGGGCAGGGAGCACCTCCCATCGCTCTCCAGCAGTCTTCCGTAAGCAAGCCCCAAGTGGCGTTGGCAGGGAGTCCTTATGCAGTTCAGCTTGTCTTGGTGTTAGATTATGGGAAGACCATGTAAATGAGGAGGAGGAAATGCCAGCATCCCAGCAGACCTCAGCGCCCTGAAAAAATATATAGTTTGTGTGGCCCAAGACTCAGACGAATTAGAATGAGAGCAGCCCCAATGAAGTCATCTCCTCTGTCCACCCTGGAGAGGCAGGGTTCTTCTTAAAGAATGTTTTTCATTCAGTTCACATTTTCCAGGAAAAGGAACGTAAGCAGTACAAGCACATTCTTAGCTTCCCTGCCCTGCGCTGCTTTGCTGTGTACAGCTTAAAACGCTGAGAGATGTGTTTAACAGAAAAGCTGGGATTGGCTCCAGGGGGGAAGGGGGCAAGTTGTTAAAACCGAATGATGGGAAAATCCTGTAATTCAGACTGAGAAATCCTCCTGACAGCCACTGTTGCTTCTCATGCATCTGCTGCATAGTGTTCAGTGGCCCTCACCTTGGGTAGGGCTTCAGTGCAGTGCTGCCACAAGAGCAACAGAAATCAAGAACTGTATTTCTTCTCTGACTGTGTCAGCCTTTCAAAAAACTTAATTCTATTGGATCTTAAAATGTATTTCTTTGCTACTGTAGCCCTTCTGAGTGGACAGAATGCCTGCAGTCTCTTCTGTGTACCCACTCACGTCCCTTTGGGCAGACTGGTGCAGTGCTGGGACTGTTCCTCCGTCACAGGATATCAAAGACAGTGGCAAGTTTGCCAGCTTTGAATCATGCTGGTCATCTGACACCTGCTCTCTGGATAGCTTAGAAGGATTCGTGTCGAGATGGATGACGTTAAAGCCATGCTGCACCACTGTTATGTTCCATGAGCAGTATCTGGTGTGTGGGCCTGGCAGAGAGCTCTCTGGGAACAGCAGGTTTAGTTCTTCAGTTACATGGTAGAATTTTGATAATTAAGATTGCCACAAACTATGCTACAAAAGCACATAATTTCTTCTGCCTGCACTTTCTCCTTTATCTGTGGCTTGCAATGCTGTCTCCCTAGTGTCTTCTTTAAAAGAGTCAGCAATACATCCTTGCCAGGCAATCCTTTGCTTTGCTTAAACGAGTGATGGGAGTCTGACTTCTTGGGGATTTTTTTTCCTCATGGGGGAAACTCCTTGCCCAAGCCTCTCTTCTGACTTTGTGTGGTAGCCAGCGCTGTGGGCAAAGGTGCAAACCCAGAGTGGATAACCATTAATGTTTACAGACTTTTTGGTTCAAATTGTGTAGCCCTTAGA
This sequence comes from Monarcha castaneiventris obscurior, assembly GCA_026261815.1. Lineage (NCBI taxonomy): Eukaryota > Metazoa > Chordata > Aves > Passeriformes > Monarchidae > Monarcha > Monarcha castaneiventris. Next base: position 10,774,674 of record JAMPIT010000467.1, read on the forward strand.
TGATGCAACAGCCTTATGGTTGGACTTGATGGTCTTAAGGGTCTTTTCCAACCTGAACAATTCTGTGATTGATAACATCAGCGTTCTCTGATTGTATACAGCTTCCACACACTGTCATAGCAAAAGCTTCTACAACTTCAGCCCATTACAGATGCAAAGGTACGTTTCAAGACAGAGTAATTTTATCTCATCCCTAACCACACTGCAGGCTTGAATGCCAAGTTGAAGAGCTTTTATGAATTTAAAATAGAAAAAGTTAGTCTTCACAGGCTGGTTCTGGCACTGGTGAACCCAACGATTAAGTACCACCTGGAAGACCTTTGTATTTTCTGAGTGTATTATATTATCATTAATAATAGTTGTAATAATAATTGCTTCCACATTTCTATTATTTTGTCAGCTCCAAAAGTTTATTCTGGCAAGTACTGATAAGTCTTCTTTTCTGCGGACCCAGCTTAGACTTCATTGAAGTGCCTCTCAAAGGGTACCTAAATATAACCTTTTTAACTGATGCTAAACTTACCTATTGTGGATTGGTCATTTATAGTCAAGTAAGAAAATTCAGTGGTGATAATGGATTATCTCCTGGATTGTCTCCTCTGCCAGCGTGTCCCCATAGTTTGAAATTTTAGTGTCTCTGGCAGCTTTTTGCCTGAACATCTGTGAATTTGCACAGGTTTTATAAATCAATTCTCCCAATGCCATCCATTAACCATGGCATTCCAGCCTGCCATAATCATGGGAGGACCAAGGATGGGAGTTATTTTGTCTAAAGTTGGCTGCCCCAGTGTTAGGTGTCTAGTTTGGGATGCTTTTGCATTAGGGTGGAGTGAATCACATTGTGCAGGTGCCTGCTTTATTCCCTTGAGGGCTTCATGCCTGATTTAATGTTAGGTGGAAAAATCCCGGACTTCCCAACTTTGTCAAAATTGCAGAGTGGGGTTAAAGCAAGTAACCAAGGTGGGACTGCATTAATGCTTAAAAGCCTTTCATTCATGTTTGTCAGTCCGTAGCCTGAGCAGTCTGGGAGCCCTGACTGCCAGCTCTGAACTGAAATCTCACCCCGTGGCTTCTCAAGTCAGAGGCAAACTCAACACCCAGATGTCAACACAGCCAGGGGAGCTGCTTCCAGGGCTGCTCCTGCTTTACACCAGCATTGGCAAAACTGATGTTTTAACAGCCCATTCAGAGAGACGGGAAATTTTAAATCCCCACTAAAGAGACAAGGGAAGAAAACATAGCAAATTCTCAAGGCTACAAAAAGCTCCTAAAAATAACCCAAGTGGAGGAAGTCTATTAATGCAAAAGTAAATAATTATGTTAAGGGAAGCAACTAGAGAGGCCAGTTGGGTAAGTCACTTTAAGGGGACCAAGCCTTAGATAAAATCCATCCTTTTATCACACAGATTAAGTCTACCTGTGGATGCTAAATAATTGATGGTGTTTGGCAGAGCATTCTATGGCTGCCTGCACAGAGCAGTGGGACTGCTCCCGAGGTCAGGCAAGTGGCAAAGAAAAATGTTCCTAGAAATGCTGTGCATCCAATACCAGCACCACGAAACAGGGCTTGTATTCCCAGCACCTCCTAAAGAATTTCTGCATGGCCTTGAGAAGACATCCATAGACCTTGCAGTGAAAAGAAGACTTGGCATTGTTCCTCAGCTTGTTAAACTGCCCCCCATGAAATCAGGTGGTCTGTTTTCATGGTTTCGTGTGATGATGAGTGAGGCGCGGAGGCCTGAGAGGACACAGCCAGTTCCACTGCACTATTTTTATTTTTTTTATAATTAGAAAGATGAATTGTGCTGTCTGGTGGCTTCTGGGAGCCCAGGGCTTGTGGGGGGATTTCTTGCTTTGTGCAGCCCTCACACTGCTTCAACACTTCAGCCTCTGTCTGCATATGAACATCCTGGCAAGGCAGGGAATGTCATTGCTCCCATTCTGCAGACAGGGAGCACAGAGGATTTTTTCCAGGGCCAAAGTGGCTGAAATGGGCTGAGCTGTTTCAGAGGGATGTCGAGAAGCGATTATCTCTGGAACTTCGGAAGTTCATATGTGGTGTGCATGGGACATCAATGACAGTACAGAGGTCTTAGCCCAGATTCCTTGGTTCACCATATCCACTAGCAAGCCCTTCCTCTCTCAATGATATTCCATGTAATCATGGTCAGATGACTCAAATTCTCATGCCCATCTGCCAAACGGAGGCGTTGTTTCTTTCCCTTCAGGAGAGCTGAACACAAGTTGTCTATGCATCATCCAGAGCCTCTGAGAACATCACGATGCAGCAGTCAGCTTCATTCCTCTTAGTTGCATAAGGGTATGAAAATGTTCAGTAGCATAATAGTAATAGGATATTACTGAATTTAAACTAATCCAGCAGTGCCTTTGTCCAGTACCTAGCACCGTGGGCTCATAGTTAGGGGCTACAGTTTCTTCCAGAACCAAGTGAGACAAAAATTGCAGAAACCTTAAATTCTGAAATCGATATCCCATGAATTCTGTGTGGGGACTATGCATGACAGGATGAGTTCTCTGTTCTTAATGGTAATGACAGAGAATAAAACCTCAGCCAAGACTGTAAATTTAGCTCTTGAAGGAATGAAGGGGATATAGTATTTTCATGCAAACTTCTTCAGGATTATGTTAAACTCGTGACTTTGTATGTGTTGGAAAATGACCTACACCGGGTGTTCTGTGACTTCCATAGTGGTGTTGGGTTGAAATCAGGCTGGAAACCTTGCTGGAAAGAACTGAGCAAAACTTTGGGCATGTAGGCTGAGTCCAAAATGAAAATAAATTTTAAAAAATTGAATGTGATCCCACATGAACACAAACAAAAAAGTTTTCACACAAACTTGACTGAAATCAATTCTGCCTTTTCTGTAGTTTGTTAGAGAGCTCAGTGGGAATTTTATCCTCTTTTTTTTAATAACCCTTTTCTTCTCCTGGAATCCCAGATCTTTTTAAGGCCATCCCATTGAAAATTCTTCCAATCGTAAGTAAATCATAAATAAGAACAGGAATATTGTAAGCAAAATATTTATATTTACTGCCACCAGTATCTGATTTTTAAAATACAGTGACATTTGCAGGGATTGAATGGTGCCATTTTAGCCAGAAAGCTGTTCTATTCTATTCTCTTCTCTTACAGTGATCAGCTCCTGACTGACAGATTTTCAGAAAAATCACAGCTTGCAACAGATGCTTAAGTAAACAGTTAAAGTAGATGTTTTGATGGCTTCAGTTGTATTGATATAAAAGATCAGTGTCTGACATTCCTGAAAACCATCCAATAGAGGAGGTATCTTCTTCTAAGCCCCTGGCCCTCTGTGTGCTGCTTCAACAATAGTTTAATCGTTTAAAGAAAGCAGAGATTTTATGCACTGAATGAGATGCTCAGAGCCAAGAGAGAGTGATAAAGGGTCAGCACCACTGATCCTGGAGCTGGAGTGTTGGGTAATATTTAGATATTTCCCAAATGAAATTTTTGTTCTGTTTGTGAGGTGATAAAATTATCTTTCTCACTCAGTTTTTCTACCTGAGGCTCACCCTGGTTTGTGGCTGCTCTTTGTGGGGTGGACCAGCAGCAGTGGGGGAAATTAGGCAGAATCCTCTCCTCCATCCTGGCTGGTGTGAATATCCATGTCCTGTGTTAATGTGTGCAAGTGCCTTCTTGCAAGTGAGGCTTGAGGTTAAGCTAAATCTCTTTGTGCCGGTTCGCAGGTACAGCTGGTGGTGTTCTTTCAGAGGCATTTACAGCTACACTGTAAAGTAAAACCAGAGAAACACAAAGGTGAGAGCTTTAGGCATTGGTTTACACGTCCCATTTTAACGAGAGGAATTATTATGTGTTGTGGGAAGCTGATCCGACTCCCAGAGGCTGCTTGTGTGAAGATACCCAATTTTTTGGTGGCTCCCTACAGTGAGGGCACAGAACTGAGCCTGGAGAAAATTAGTTTCAGTTCCTGATGAAGTCCCAAACTTCCTTCATGATTTTGGGAAAGCTGCTTGACTTCCCTTTGCTCCCTCATTTATATAATGAACTCAGGTTGTTCTTTGGGCCTCCAGGCCCATCCATCAGCATCTGGTTAGCATGTTTATGGCATCGGTCACACGGAAACACTTAACGGGTCAGACTGTGGGGAGGTTGCCATTTCCCACTCCCCACTGCCTGCAAGAGGGTGTTGCTGCCCCTGGGTGCTGCCTTACCTTCTTCATATGTCTTAGGTGTCACCCTGCTGCTGTCCAAAGGGGACAATAAAACAGTTTTGCAGGGTTGGGGAAGATAAGGTTAAGTTCTTAGAGTGAAGGTATTTTCAGTATCTGTAGTGGAGAGACCGTTCAGGCTTATAGAGGTTGAGTGTATTCCAAAGGACCACGCTTACTCTGAAGTGAGAAAGTTTTTCAGGTGATCTTACCTGGAACTCATCTGGAGAATATAATGTTGTTAATAGCTACGTAAATATTCTGTATCAAAACAAGCGAAAAATATTTTTCTCAGTTTAAAACGTTTTTTCTACATGCATACTCTCTGGGTGAGCTCCAAGTACCTGGGTGGAGTTTTGGACACACCTGGATAAATTTACAGAACCCATGCAGAGCTTCAGGGTTTCATCCTGACCCAAGCAATAGACACCCAGTAGACATGTATGTTCACCCAGTCTAGCAATAGACAGTGACCTTAGCACAGTCCTTTGTAATTAGACTCTTAGGTGCCAGGTGATGGAAGGATAAAATCGCTGTCATGGGATGACAGCTTCAGAGAGAAACTTGGTTTCAGCTTTCTTTCCCATTAGTCTGCTGTGCACATGCATACTGTGATCAGCTGCAAAGGAGTTGGCAGTACTCTTGTTTGGTGCAGTTTTTTCCCCTTTGAAAACTCCAGAGGAACTTTACTGTGCTGTTACAAAGACGTCCTTAAAACATCTTTACTGCAGGGTCCTGTGTTTCAACTGCTGGAGCAGCGACTCTTAAAATAGATATAAGATGACTGAATGTGTGAAAAACATTTGCATCTCTTTTTCTGAGCTCTGTGCATTCTGCATCATTTCTGCAAGCAAGTTAAAAGGGTTGAGAGTTTTGCAAATTTTTGTGCTGCTTTTAATTCCACTCAGAACAATGTCTTTGCAGATGAAATAGGATCCAAGGCTATCTTTTGGTCACATAGTGTCACTGACACTTGAAACAGGCTGGATTTATATGTAGTTACTAAAAAATATATAGCAAAATTAAAGTTTTAGACACTGAGTTGACACACATTGCCCATTGTAAATATAAGTAACGGCTGTTATAAGAACACTTAAATGGTTACCTTTGGGACATAAAAGGGATCTTTGAAGACAGTAAGTCTTAATACAGAAATGTTTACTCATAAAGAATACATTTGGAATGGGGGAGGGGAACACATTTCCTATTAATGTGGGGTTTGCCTTTTATGGCAGGTTGTAGCAGGTCTTTAACCTCTGTAGCACTTGAGTGAGGATAGAAATGAGCTTCTCTAAGTATCAGCCCAAAGGGCCTTTCCTCAGTGCCTGTATCAGCAATGGTTTTAGTTTATTCTTTCTTTCTGTGGCCATAATGAAAAACTATTCTTTTCCAACCTCAAAACCTTCCCATAGTTAAGTCCTGAGGGTGGAATAGAAATGTCCTCCTGAATTTGCTTCACTTAACCTTGTGTTTTATGAGATACGGGGCTGATGGCCCAAACCAGTGGGGATTTGAAGGCAATGTCAGCTGAATAAGGCACGAGAAGAGAAGAAGGAACTGGCCCTTGAAAGCCATGGCTGTAGATACCACAAAAAAGGGATGATGTCCCTATAGATACTTACAAAGGGTACAGGTGTGCCCAGAATTCCCAATCTGCCTCTGGCTGCACATGAAGTGGGTGGTGGCTCAAGTCACCTATGAGTTTTCTGGTAACAGTTCTGCAGGTAATTTTGAAATTCTTTTTCCAGGAAATTACTATGTTGAGTGAGGCAAAAGAAAATGGCAGGAATATTTGATCGGTGTGAACCCCATAACTAGAGAGAATGTGATTTCTGCTTCAAAGTTTTGCAAAATTATTGCTTGATGGGGTAGGACACAAGGTGCCAGTGCTCTCTGAGTAGTAGAGAGAAGTTGAAGAGTCCTTCATGGAAATCATGGTGGATTACAGTCAAAAGGCTTTACTCAGATTAAATGATTTACAGAGCAGCAGAAGTAGCCTGGACCAGTTGTGCGGGAGGAGGGCTGAGGGAGGAGAGGGATCCAAAGGCCTTTGACCAGCTGCTATACAGAGATGTGAGAAACAAGAATGTAACAGCAGGGTTTGAGCTGAAAGACACCATTTTGTGGGATCTTCAAGAGGAGAACTTGGTAGCAAAGAGAAAAGCTAGGAAATACTACACACTCAGAGAGGTGTAAGAAGAAACTGGCTGGGTGCAGAAAAAGACAAAAGGTAGAGAAGCTGGAAAAAAGTTGTTGTGAAGATGAGGTTATCAAGGTGAGGTGACTGGATTTCTGATGAACCTTTTCTCTCATGGCCCATGGCCCAGTGCAAAATTAGTTCTTCACATGCCAGTGACAGGGCAGAACGATTGGTGGGCTTTGTTATTCTTATACCAAAACATCATGCTCATCCAGGCAGTAATCATTTAGGTAAGTAACAGAAATTAGCTTTTGAGTCACATACTGACCTGTCTTTGTAGTTAGTACAGCATGTTCTGGTCACGTAATGAGAGAGAAGACAGATTAAACGAAAGGCAGGGTTTTCATTCAGGAAATTGGTATGGTAATGACAGATATGGGGTCTTGGCATGTTTCAGATAGGCTTCATCTAGCCTCTTCAGGTAGCAGATACAAGCACGGCGCTCACTTATATTCACCCAGTCAAGCATGAGGAGGTAACAAGTTCTCCAGGGAGGCTGGTATTTAATATCTGCCAGATGCCTGCTGGAGAATACTAATACAGATCCCAGATTTAGTGTGCCCTGGGAATGCAGATGGTTGGTAGCAACATGCCTGGCCCGACAGCCACATCACCCTTAGCTCCATGGCAGAGCTGCCTGGATTTTTATCCCCTGCTATTTGGATTGTGAAAGTGATGGCTTGGTCAAAGAAGCCTTTTACTGACTTCCATGGGAGGAGAGTTAGCAGGCAAGAGAAGGAATGACACTGGAGTTTCTGTTGGGGTATCACACTCGTGGATAGGGGGAGCAGCAACATCGATTACCTGGATGTTGCTTGGACCATTCTCTTGGGCAGGACAAGCCCAGTGCTGTGAGGCAGTGCGGGCCACAGGGAGGATTTGTGCTGGAGGAGAAGCTTCAGCCAGCTCCTGCAGTGTGTGTATTCCCCCCGAGACCACAGCAGGGGCAGAGAGAGGGTGGCAGCCCTGTGGAGATCCCTCAGCTTGTCTTCAGGCTGCAGCAGGGAAGGAACTGCTATGAGTTTCACTTTCTTACCAAATAAAGGGAAAAAAACCCCAAACCCCTGCAAGGCTACATATAAATCAGGGCAATAAAACTGCCTGTGGTCACGATCAAATTATACAGTCTAAATCTATATAAAAGAACTGTAGCAGGTTCAGTCCAGCACTAATGTCCTTCTTGCTGTAAACAGTGAATGGGGGGTGAGGAGGAGGAGGGAGGGTGGGCACTGGGCTCCCAACACCAACACACCGGGGAAACAATTTGCTGAGGTGGTTGAACTACATGTTTTCAAAATCTGTTTGTGTCCATAAGGGTTTAAGAGAAGGATGTCGTCTGCTTACTCGGTAACTTGTGTGTGGCCTGTGAGTGGTTTCAGATGCTGGGCCAAAACCAAATAATCTCTCCTTTTAGGAAATTTGAAAAACATGCATGCATCCCAAAAAAGAACAGAGATTTTCACTGATGTCCCATGCTCCTGCCACGGCGCCTTGTGTAATTGTGGCACTGTGTGCTGTTGAGATGGGGAGAGAGAGGTTGTTGAGCCATCTCTGCTAGAAACAGATACCAGATATGATTTGGGCTTTCATGAGACTCTGAGTTAATAGCTTGTTTTTAATGGGAGAAAGGGCTACCAGGGTACATAATATATCTTCAGAATTCAGCTGAATGCTGCAAAAATGTCCATATTAGGACATAATCCTCACTAGAAGCGAAATAACAGAACTAGTGAACCTTCACAGTATGAAGAACTTGTAGATGAAGTTGAAATTTCTGATGGTGTGGGAGAATTTTAAATTGAAGAGTTTCGCTTCTTTTCTGAGTACCCTGGTCACGCTGATGAGTTCATAAATCTCTGTGGTGTTTGACTAATATCCTGAGGATCTGCACTGTCCTACTCAAAAGTGGTAGCAGCCTTCAGTATTAATTAAGGGCTGTATTAGGGAAGAGCAGGGGGAGCAAGAGGGGTCTTTCAAGTCTGGCAGCCACTGCTTTCAGAGGAAATGAGCAGAGACTGTACACGCACAGCCAAAAGCCGGCAAGACTCCCCACGTCTGCACAGCAGCTCCATGGGGCCACCAGACGGTGTGAAAGACTCTTTGGCTGGAGGGAGAAACTTAAAATCTTTTGGGGCAAGAGGGTAAAAAAAAAGCCAGGAAGCTAAAAGCAGTAGCAGGTTTAGGCACAATCCATTGAAGACCACTGCAGGCCCCAAGAAATTTAATAACCTGTTATATTTATGTAGCACATTTCATCCTCAAAGCATTTTGCGAACTTAATGATGTGCAAAGTATGTGCACACGTATCCTTTCATCTGCCAACGACTGTAGCTGCCTTCAGTGTGAAGCCTGATGATGGCTGCTTTGCCATCACAACAGTATAGAACAGCAAGTGGAAAATGCCTGAAGTGCAGGCAGATGTAGGGAGGCAAAACATAACCTTTGGGCAAGACAAAGGGATTGTGAACACTTGTGCTGGCAAGGTATGGCACATACCTTCTGTGACTACAGTCAATCAGATCTTTGAGCAATCCCATCAGATAGAGCTTTCTGTCGGGAAAGCTGGAAAATTCACCTTAGCTGTCTGGAAATCTGGTGTGAGCTTTCTTTTGTGCCAACTGGCAGTCTCCCACCTCAAAAAGTAGTTGCTGACTCTGACTCACATGAGCTGCTTTTCCACCTGAGATCCAATGGGATCAAATGACAATGTTCTACAGATGGCCACCTTGTGATGTTGTCCATTTCTTAAATTTTCCCACTTAATGTCATTCTCATCTCGAAGGAGGGGTGTTTATTTTGGAAAAGAGTCAGTAAGTGAGCATTAGAGATCCTGAGAGGTCTACAAGTTGATAGCATCTCAAAGCTGTCAGGAAAGGAAAAAAAAAGTGCCACACCAGCAGTTTAGCCTGTTATCATCCCAAGGAAGTTCTGTTTTGTCAGGCATGATAGTTTTCAATGTCACCTGCCCTCTTAAGAGTTTTGGTGTGCCGTCTAATCCCCCAACTTAATGAGTTCTGCAGGGATGCACCATGATAACTAAAGATCATTTACCTGAATTGCTTTTTAATTTCTGGAATGGGAAGCTGCTTGTGCAGCAGGATAATTACATTATAATTTACAGCAATCCAAAATCAATAAATTTAGTCATATTGAGATAGAGGAGGAGGATGAAAATCCCCCCACCATTAAATTATTTCACACTCTGTACTTGATGTTCCAAGAACTCAACAATAAACTTTGGGGGATGGGAGAGAGGGTTGGAGAATTGCTGGCTTCCTGAAGCTGGTCAGTAAATCAGCTTTGCCCAGCGATTTCTATAGTGAAATAACACACAGTGTGTTTACAGAAGGGGGCAAATACAGCGGATAATGTCCTTTTTCTGATTTATTTATGGAATATTGAAGGAGAGAAAATGCTTTGTGCTCTCTGGCCCCTTATTTCAGTGGGGAAAAGCTGATGAGCCATCTCCAGCTACAAGTTAAACCTGGGCATCTACCTGAGCTCTGCTCCCTGCCCGAATGTGACAGTGAAGTTGAATAATTATTGGGATGAGCCACTAAGGGAACTGGTGGGGTTTCAAGTTCTTGATGTCTTCATCAAGATGAGATTGGAAGCTTTCCTCCAAATTGGTATTTTTGCCATGTACAAGCTCTTTGGCTCACTGCAAGGAGAAATGAATGAATGCTGGTGAAGCGCATTGTAAGGAGAGTGGGCTGTGCGGCATCGGTGTATCCTGAGCTTCCCTGTCCAGGAAGGACCACTTGAGGGATGGGTTTTTCTTTTGGAGTGTTCAAAGCACAGCAGTGCTCTGGTTGCTGGAAGCACTAAGGGTGGAGGGATGACTTCCAGTGAGAGGGTTGGTCTCAGTTGGTCTTTGCACCTGCTGCCAGCACCTCTTTGGTGCAAGCCAAGCCCTGGCAGCACCAGTGCTAATGTAGCCCCTCCCTTGGCCACCAGCCTGGTGGTGTCCACAGTGCTCCGTGTTTTCAAGGGTCCACCCAGGACTCAGGTTTGGTTCTGGCAGGTGAGAGGAATGACAAATAGACACAGGTGGCCCAAACACACCCCTCCCTGATTGAAGAGAAATATTATTCGAGCAGACAGTTCAAAGGAGTTCAGTTGGGCACATGGCGATTGGAGCTGTGGTTTTGGTTTGGGTTTTTTTTCTATTTTCTTTAAAAGAAAGCTTCCTGGTTGTATTAGATCCCACCCGTGTCTTCACTGAGGTATTGCCTCGGTGAGGTATGGCTGAATTCATCTCACAGGAAGATGTATTAGGTGTTTCTGGACTTCCCCCACTCAGACTGACTCAATTTTATTTTTCCTTTGAAACCACAGAAAAGCTGTCGATGCTGCACCCAAAAAAGGATGTTGTATGAAAAGGAAATCACTTTGTCTCTTGTATTTGAGGAGGATTATGATCTGGCATGACCTCATTATGGGTTAGGCGAGGATATTTCTGGAAATACTAATTAAATACTTTTTCCATCCCTTGTGCCCTTGCAGCAAGTGTAGACTTTATAACAAGAAAAAGAGGGGAAAAAAAAGCTGTCTGCAAGGAATTTTTTCAAGCTCTTTCTCCACTCAAATGAAGGAAGTACAGTTACAGTCATGGTAGCAATATTAGAAGCTATTAAGCAAAGTTTTCCTAATTGTGATGAACTAGAGAAAAATAATTATCTGAAAGAAGACAGTAAATCTGGGATTCTTTTGGTGCTTTTGTCTATGCCTGACTTCAGGAATCTGAGTAATTCTTGTTATTTCAGCAAGATCACTCTGGACTGCGGAAAACATCCTTCCTTCTGCAGTTTTTTTGCTTTAGTTTTCCCTCCATTCAGGTTCAATGGGCACAAGCAGTAGTGCACAGCCCCACAAAGGACCCTGTTGGCAGCAGCTGGTGGTGAGCTGTGGCATGGGCTGCAAATGTTACACTGGCACAGCCAGGGAGGAAATTCCATGGTACCATGTCCTAATGTGTTTGTTAATGGATATTCTGTTACTTCTTATGGTGGTGGTCTCCTCCTGGGCTTACCCATTTTGCTCTCAGAGATCTGTTCTCAACTTGTGGCATTTCAGTGAGTTTTAGCAGCTCTGAATCCTGCCCTGACCGTCTGAGCTGTTTCCTGTTGAGGTCAGTGGGAGTCTTCCACTTAACTTCAATGGAAGTTGGACTTGGCCACTGACAAAATGTCTTCAAAAATCGCCTTCAGCAAGTAAGCTTGTAAATGTTAGCACTAAAATAGCGACACGCAGGCCCAAATATATCTGTATTGAAAACACATGCTATCAGATAAAAATGTGTTCCTACAAAACCTTCCGACATCATGATGCGGAGGCTGTAAAGATTTTTAAAATTCTTTTAATCGTATATTTAGCGCTTTGGTTTGCTGGTCTGTTGTGTGGCACATGGGGTTGAGTCTAACAAGGGAAACACCAGACTTGTTTGAACAAGTGGTCGGTGGCTTTCGTTTCCGGTTATTGTTCTGAGTCTAGAGATGTGGTTCTTCTTTTCCATGTGAATGTGAGATTTTTGTCCAAATTTCAGTATTCCACTGGTATGTAACAATATCCAGTCCTGCATGTTGTTTAAAGTCTCACTGCCTCCATGGAAATGAAATGGGACAGCCATATGGTAGCCAAAGGGGGGAAATGGATGCTTTCTGGCCATAACTTCAGGAGTTGCTTCTCGACCTGCAAAAGGGCAACCTTAAGTTGGAACGTCGCACATGGAGAGGAGATATGGGGGAATTGCCGACACTTTTTCATTTTTTCTCTCTCACAATGGCTAAGGTAAATGAACGCTATGGTTAGGGTGGCTTGGGGCAGCTGATAAGTGGACCGTGGCTTGTCTGTCATCAGCATTCTCAAGTGCTGCACTTGAGTGATGGTTGAGGCAAACGGAACTGAGTGATGGCTTAAATGCCTTTTGTAAATTGTCGAGTCCCAGGATTGGATTGATAACAGATAACTCGATTCAAAGCAAAGCAGGGACAGGGGCAGCTGTGGAAGTGGTAACTCCCATCAGCCATCCCAAGCCCTGCTGCCTCTGCCTGCCAGAGAGCCAGCAACACCTGGCCTTCAGCAGAAGAAAATGAAAAGATTTTATCCTGGCTCATCTGAGATGACTTGTCCTACCCTCTCCATCCTCCAGATTCAAGTCAGTAATGTTTGGAAACTCCACCCAACCACACAGGTGATGCAAATGCTGTTGTTTCCGGTTCTCTTATAGAAGTAGGTCTTTGTAGGGGTCAAAATCAAAGCTCTTCCTCTAAAGTCTATTAAAATGAATTAAACCTGACTGTCTGGAACAAGGAAATATTTGTCAGGGTAAACCTTTTTGGGGAGCTAATGAAGCTGGAGCTCAATGGATAAAACACTGAGATGTGCTGGAGTTTGCCAAGACAAGCACTTGGACTTTTCCAGACGATATCTTTGTCTCCAGTGGGACATACATACTTGTGTCAAGGTGTCTTGATGGGTCCCTGTGTGTGGTGGCAAAACCAGCCTTTTGGTGCAGCTTTTTTTGTTCTTTTTTGCCAAAGCATCTGTCAGTGCTCAGGACTTCAGGAGGGTGGAGCAGAGTGTGGAGGAAAGGTACCAGGACCCATCCCATTACAAAGGAGCTGAAGACATCCACAGTGCTTTGCAGATTGGCTTTGGGGTGGCTGGTCCAGCCTGGGCCCATTATCTTGAGGGGAAGAGCACAAAGAGGCACTGTGCAAAGATTTAACCATGCCACAACGTTTGGCTGTGCAAGAGAAGGGATCGCCTTCTTCCCTTTAGGCCAGGAAGCTTTTAAGAAGCTCCAGCCTTTTTCCTCTCCAGTTCTTGAGCTGAAGTAGGGCTGTTCCTTTGGGTAAATGCACTTGTAGGATAAAGGTGCAGATGGTTCAGGTCCTGGTCACTGCTGTTACAACATGCTGTGGGACTAAAGCACAGCTTGGCACAGCCACTGAGCCCAAGCCGATTATGCGAGAAAGTAACACATGAGCAAATTCAGGGTGAGGCAGAAGAACATTATGGGATTTAAAAATCTCAGCCCTCTTATTAATTTCTCTGGAAAAGGTGAACTAATGATACTACTTTTAATTCATTAGTATTTAGGCTAAAAATACGTTGGCTCTGAAAGAAAATTACAAAGTAAAGGGGAAGATGTAATAAAATCTCCCCTCTCCTCCTCCTCTTAAAAAAAATGTTTTGCACAAAGACAATTCACTGATTAGAAATGAAAGTTGTAGTCCCATGGGGCCAGGTTGGAATTACTGCATACCACTTGTCTTTGAAATCAAGGCCTCCAACCTTAGTGTCCAGGTGGGGAATTCCGGTGGCTTTACTCTAATCCCGGCAATTCTGAAATCCAACCCTGTTGGGAGGAAACAATGTGGGAAACAGATTCATCTTGATCTCGGCTTTGTGCCTTGGAAAACGATTAAGACCAACTGTTAAGCAGCTCCCGATAGAGTTCACAAACCTGCCGGCCTCTGTGTGACACAAATTTCTCAGTTCAGGCTTCACCCCTTAAAATAACAGATGGAACTGATACGGTTAAACTACAGAGTGGGTTTCCGTTATTCCCCAGTTGTTTAAATATTACTTCTGTTGTTGAAAATTATTTTTGATGTGATTGCTTTGCTGAAATTAATTTTTTTTCCATTTTCTATTGTTACTTTAACAAAATCAAACTCAAACAATTTAATGCTGCTGACAGGCAGCCACTGTCACTTCTGTGAGAGCGATGTCCTGAGACACTAAATCCTGTGCGGCATCATGGAGGTCACACACATGGTCCTATCAAACTCACGCAGTGGGGTTCCTTCTATTCCCTTTTTCCTGTCCCGACCTCAGTCAAGATAACTGGTTTTATAGCAGCTTTTGAGGATTTCAAAGTGATTTAGAAAATCAAGTCCTTTGAGGTAGAAAAGTATTCATGTTCTGCACATAAATAGAAGCGGGAAGCAGAAAAGCTGCTCTTTGTTAAAGCTTATTTTGGCAAACCCATGAAGAAAACCAAGGACTCCCAAGTCCATTTACTGACAGTTGTTAAGAAAATGTCCTCCAGAGGAGCTGCTTCTATAAGATTTCAGACCTGGTGAATGCTGGAAGAACATCCTGGCCTTGCAGAAGCCTCCTGAAAACGAACCTTAAAAAATTTGGAGGTCTTTATGTTCCTGCAACACTGGTTAAGGGAGGGTGTTAAGAAAATAGTAACCAAACATTAATGTAATCATTGTTATTCTTATTTTTCTTATATTTATTGGATGTGGTTACAGTCAACACCCATGGGTAGCAAAAGTTTTTGCTGGTTTGATTCTTGAGTAATTTTGCAAGTAGTTATTAGCAGATTTGTGAAGTTTGGCACCAGTTTGCACTTTAAGGGTGGGATTTCAAAAGCTTCCAGTGGAATTCGGAGCACAGATCCCTCCGTTTCTCCCCTGCAAATAGATGTTTTATTCTTTATAGTGGATTTATCATTATTGCAGTTTTGGCAAGAATGTATCAGCAAATTTAACACCATTCCTCAGCATTCCATTACTTAAAAGGCACGAATTGCTTTGTTCTTCCTTTTTAGACAGCCCATCCAGTAGGTGATTTTTAAAAGTGCGATTACATGTGCAGTATTGTGCACCTCTTTTACACTATGTCAAGGATAAAGGGATTGATTCTGCTCTTTTTTTGATTTTTTATTCTGAAAATATTTTGCTAAAGCCCTGTGTGTGTGTATGTGCATGTGCTGGCCACCAGTCCAGCTCCATGCTGTAGGCAGAGTTCATGTCTCTTGCTAGGACCAGGAGGAGCCAAGAAACCAGAAGCATCATAAAATCACAGAATGGTTTGGTTTCGAAGGGACCTTAAAAATTATTTTGTTCCAAACCCCTCCCATGGATAGAGAGAACTTCCACTGTACCAGGTTGCTCAAAGCCCCAGCCAGCCCAGCCTTGAACATTTAAAGAGATGGGGTAGGCACCACTTCTCTGCAAGTCCCTTTCAGCCTTAAAATTGGGGCAGAAGGTTTTGTCAGTTTATCATGGGGGAATGTCTCTCCCGTTAGTGGGGTTCTCAAGGTCAGGTTCGTTTTCCTCTTTACCAGCCCCTTTTTCTCCAAAGATTGTCCCATTTCACCCCTTGGAGGCTGCCCAGACACCACACATTTGATCTGGAGCTGGAGCCTTGTGGGTTTGCACGGTGCCTTGAAGAGTCATTTGCAGCCCCATTCCTGGTGTCCAGCAGGGATGAGCAGGGTAAAGCCTCCCACTGATCTGTTTGAGGGGGGAGGCCGGGCTGTGCTCTGCTGCCTGCAGGTGGTCCTGATTCTCCTTGCAGGGTTCCAAGCCCCTTCCTCACCAAATTGCATTCCCTACCCCATGAGTGTCAATGCTCTGCTTCCAGTGCACTTTGCTCTGGTCCCTGCTGAGTTCAGTGATATTTAAGCATGTCCTTGAAATTTTGAGCACAAAAGTTGGACTGAATGGGGATGTCAGTGTAAGATTCTGGCTGGTTTTGCCCTTCACCTTTGCAGTTTTGTAGAGTTGCTTGCAGTTAAGAATAGGCGTTTCCTTCTTCTTACGTGTTGGGAATGCAGTAAAAAACTGGAGAGCGTAAAAGGGAGCTCTGTTAGCACCAAGCCAGAAGTCCAGCTCAGGAGAAGCTGGAAAGAGTTTGAGGAAAATTCACATCTGTAACTGAGTAGGTTTTTATGTAGCAATATACATACATAATTTATGCTTGCAGCGACAGCAGTTGTATATGCAAAAGCAGGCATGCAGTTACATGTGCACTTCTGCTTGGGATTCCAGGACTTAAGAAAGAAGCGATTATGATCATGGATGAGTTATACTGTAACGGCTCTTAGCGTTGTATAAGCAGCATCTGTATGCTGTATCATGCACATGTGAAACTATTTTTATTATATTAATTTGATTTCCCTGGGAGATTGCAAAGTAACCGTTTGTGTTTCATGGCTGCACAGAAACTTGTCTTTCAAAGAGTCCACCGTTTATGTACATGGCTCTTGATAAGGCAGAATGTACTGAGATGGTTGACATTTACACCCTTACAGTTAGTATTTTTTACAATGAAAAATCCAGTTTGTTTGCCCCAGAGGAGTTGCTTCGTGAGATTTTCATTGTAATTGCAAACATACAACTTGCCAGTTATTCCATTCAGGTACATTTCTTAATGAATGACAAATTTGTTTTGATAAAGAGTTAGTCCTCTGTTCAGTGATTATGAGAGAATGATTGGAGAAGATTGGCTGTGAAGGAGCTTTTGCAGTTGCCAGTGTGAGATCTCTGTTTCTCTTTATTTATTTATTTTTGTTTTGAACAATCATTTCCTCTTAGACTTCTCCCCATGATAAAACTCACTTTTCACAGGATTTAATTTCCTCCTTTTCCTGGTTCTTCTAAGGCTCAGGAAAATATGGTTCAGCAGTTCAACCTGCCATATTGAGCTATCTCCTTAAAAAGCCAGATGCACAAGACCTTGCCTCGGAATCAGTGGAGTATATAAACTTCTCCTTCCCCCAAGTCCATCCTTTAACTTGATTATTTACTGTCCATGGTGTTATCCATACAGATGTGCTCAGGTATTTTAAGACTTTTCCTGAACTCTTGTCCACACTAATTTCTTATGGCAAAAGGTTCCCCTGGGGAGCCACGTGCCAAAATCTCTTACATTTGCAGGCAGTGGTGAATGGTGTGTTAAAGCTGACTGTCTGGAGTGGAGACTTCAGGGTTGCATTTGAACAGCCACCTTTGCTTCTGGCTGTGTTTTTTCTGAGGCTGACAGCTTCCAGTTTTGAGACTGCATCTGTCACAACCAGGAATTTTTTAACTTCAAGGAAAACCCAGGAGGGAGGGTGCATGGATGATCAGCTCTTCATGGTTTTCATTCTTTGCAACACAATAGCGGGATAAAGAAATTACACGCAGAGAGATGGTTTCTAAATAATTATGTTGATTCAGTATACAGAGATATGCCAAGCCTTGCCACAGAGGTACTGATGCTCTGTTTTATGTGGCTTTTACATAGTATAGAGGAAGCCTCATGAACACCACAACAGGCTCCTGAAATCTTCCAAGGGCCGTTCCAGTATCCTACCAGTCCCCTTCCACAAGAAGTGCTCAGGGGGAATAGTGAAAACAGGAGGTTGCTGAGGACTACAAAGAAATTCATGTACTTCAACAGAGTGTAAAATTTTTTGCAGAGGTAAAGATTGTTTTTGGCACTGGTAAAATAAATGTTCATCTCTGAGTTCTATTAAAAGAATATTTAAACTGTAGAGGCAGTCAAATGTTGATGTATATCTCCTTGGTGGGGCTCTTCCCATTCTTTTTCAGGCTCTGGATTTAATAATAGTAATGTTCTTGTCATATATTTTAGATAATGGTCATCGTATTTTCTTGTCTCCTTAGAGACACTGTGAAAATTAATTAGCTAGTGTTTATAAAGGAGGACACTCAGATTCTGTTACTCTGACTAATTACTCTGTGAATACCTGTATTGATTTATAGCAGGAGTGTTCCCAGGACAGGATGATGTTTTGCAGGGAGAAGAGCATCTGTGTCTGGCCAGAAGTGCCCTAGGTTGACACATGCTCCTCATTACCCAGCCAGCTCTGACAACTAATACTGACAAATACCTGATAGTTACATATGCCACCTTACCTTCTCCAGGCTCTGCAGGATGCATTCATTGCAACTGTTATCTCCCATGGTTCGTTAGACCACATAAAACATGACTTGAGGGAGAAGTCCTCGGGTTTCAGGGTCTTAATGTTGGGGGAGACAGTACCTCCCCCAGATATGACAGAATGTAGACCAGTATATTTATGAGTGTGTGTGTTTGGGTGCATAGATAATGTTTGTACATGTCAGATCAGGAGAAATATATTTCAATATGTATATTTTTCTTCCTGATCTAACAAGTACAAACTTCAACTGGTGGTAAGAGCACCACTTTGTAATTGTATTTAATAAGGAAATGGCCTGGAGCCAAGCACACAGATCCCAGTACTGCTGGATTTGGGAATTAAGCAGGTCTTGGTCAAAGCTCTGTGGTGCAGAGACATCCTTTCCCTGTAGTCCATCCTGGCAAGGGCTCTGGCACCCACTGTGGGTGACAGGTATGGCAGCTCCAGCTGGATTTTCTCACCAGAGAAACCAGGGCTTCAGGCAAAAACTAGGCCAGAAGAGCATGAGCTGAACAGAAAAATCTAATGGCTAAAAAACCACCAGGTTCAGTGAATCCCTGAGTTTAGCATGTAAACCTGTTGTTCAGATAGCAGCAGCAGCTGAACTTCAGTAGCCCAGACTGTAAATCCACACCAGCCCTGTGCAGAATTATGCTGTCCTGAGGCCAAGCTCCCTTGCTTTAGCTTCGTACAGACAAGCAGCTTCCCCTAGTAAAGGATGAAAGCCATGCATTTGCACCAGGGGGCTGGAGAGCAAACAGCAGTCAGTGGTGTAAAGAGCTGAACTGTTCAGCTGTTAGCCCTGAACATCCCCAGTTTGCAGTGCTCCAGGTCATGGTGCAGACCAGAGAGTGTACAGAACAAGACCAGCTCCTCTATGCAACTTGTACCCCATTCTTTTCTCGTAGCCAGTCTCAACAGAAGGAGAGTGTATCCCAGGCTAGGTATGTAGTGAAGGATGAGTATTTCTGCCTGCTATGACTCAGAAGCAAAGTAACAGCTTTGGTCTGGCAGAGGTGGAGCTGGGTATATGTTGCAGCCCAAGCATAATAAAGGTCCGGAGGCTATAAGTGGGGAAAACCATTCAGTCCTGACTTGGCAGAGCTCTTTAAAAAAGAGCTCTTTGCCCCAAGCCACAGAGCCTCCCAAATCTCAGTTGGTTCCCAGAATTCAGACACCAGTGTTCCTACAAGAAATGAACACACACAGTTCATTTTAATAAGTACTGAATTGGCAGCTGCATGGAGTATTAGTTACCAGAACATAATAGACGCAGTAGAGGGAATCTTTAAGCCACTAAAAGTGACTACAGGGAGTATCCTGTCACTCCTGGAGCCTTTTTCCTTTGACTTCTTCCAGTCATGCAGCAGAAGTGTGCAATTCCAAGAAGGTGAACACATGAAAACCTTGTCAGTGGGACAGTGCTGCTCTTGAGGCTTTCACCACTTCCTAGATTGCATTAAGGGCTGTGCTTTGCTGCAGATTTTAGAGATATCTCTGCTTTTGTCAGCCTTTTGCATGTCTGAATATATTCTGGGTGTTGTGACTTTTCAGCACAGCATGGTTTTTTGTGACTGTTGCGATACTTCCTCATTTAATGGTAGTGTGGCATCACCTTGGTTTTGCAGCCTCAAGGGTCAGATGTTGTGATGAGTCAATTTCTGCAGAGACAATGTTCACCATCATGGAAGTTTGTTCCTGCAGAAACTCTTGAGTGTGTGTATCTATACATATATTTTCATGGTTTATTCTTCTTTAAGCAGCCTGAAATCTTTGTGGATCACAGGCTAGATGCAGTGAAAATGTAGATGTGACTCATTTCTAATTTTCTTTGGGACTTAATGGCTTTCCCTGTTGGAGCAAGATGTATGTTGTAGAAGAAAGGCCTTGGATGAGATAGTATTTCTGTGAAGCTGAACAGAGAAGCTTTCCTGAAACCATATAAAATCTGTTTAGGGCATGCTGGAGGTGGTGTACAAATGAGCAAACTTAAGGCTGGAAAGGTTAAGACCATGGCATCAGAGGAAGAACCTGAAAACTACAAGTTTCACCCCATTTGACAGCGTGTAAGAGAAGAAACCAAAGTTACTGATTCTCCTGATTTGGCATGCTCATGTACTGCTTCAGCAAAGTGTCTTCATCCGAGGCAGTCCCCTGTGTTGCCTGGATAAACCACTGAGGGTTAAACCACAACAAAATATCCTCATCACTAAGTCTGCAGATCTGGAGGGGAAAGAAGTGAGGGATAGAAACAATGGATGTTTTTTGCTGGTTGCCAAGATTTATAATGATGATTACGATGATGATGAGTAGCTGAAGGAATGTTGCTCACATTGTAAACCACTGATCTCCTGACGCTCATCAGCAGAATTTCAGCTCTCAGATATTTTAGTGCTGGGGTGTTTTCTGTCCTTATCCAAGTGGTTTATTTAATACAGCTGCAGCCAAACCCCCAGCATGGTGGCTTCCAGCTGCAGAGCCTGTGAACCCCTTCCCCAGGCCCCCCCGAGCGGCTGCTGTGCTGAGAGCCCAGCACAGAGAGGCGAAAAGGCAGATGTCTCTAAGCAACATATCTTGTTTATCTTTTATTTATTGCAGGTATTTATACAGGGCAGGTCTCTCTGCTCCCAGCTCACAACTTTGCACCAGTGGCGGCTGCCGCTTGCCAGGCAGAGGCAGGGGGAAGGCAAGGGAAGGGGCATGAATAATGCAGCGCAACATATTTATCGACATTGTCAAGTTGAGCCTCAGATCAAGTTTAGTGGGTAAAGAAGAGGCTTTGAATTCCTGCCGTACTACACATTAAGATTCAGATAACTTGATTTCGTAGAATAAGTGAGTCCAAGAGGCTGAAACACAGGAATGCTGTAGACAAAATGCACCTAGTTTTTTTCTTTCATTTCTTTCCCCCCCTCTTTGTGTCACTAGTGTGGGATTTGATGTGGGGTGTAAATTGCCAGAAAAAGATTAGCTGGCCATCAACACGCTTCTTCTTTCTCCACAGCACCTCTTCCACCCTGCAGGACTGCTGCTGTGTGTGCTGAAAGCTTGTTCTGGGCCTTCCAAATCCTCATGTAAATTTTGGCACTTCTTTGATATGTACCATCATTTGCAATTGTCAAGGCAAAAGTAATAAACTATTCCAATTAGTACGTGTGGGGTAGAGTGCAGCTCCTGGGAATGGCCATCATGCTGCAGTGGTGGTGGAGCAGCCCTGCCTGCATCCCTGTGCTTGCAGCAGCCTGGGCTTCCCTCACTGCCCCAGTCAGCTGCAGGAATGGCACAGACTGCTCAGGCTTAGAGAACAGTGATTTATGTATTTATTTATCTATCTATTATTTATCAGAACACTGGACTAGGCCTCAAGAGTTATGTTCTGTCACAAACTACTCCAGTTGTTTTGAACGTGTCATTAGGGCTGGGATTTCCTTAAAGCAGGTGGCAGCAGTTCAACTTTTCTGCTGCTTGAAAAGAATGACAGCAAGTCATGAAGAACATCAAGGGGTGGGGAGAAAAGAAGCGAAGAGCAAGTTAAATTAGCACTGAGTACTTCAGAAGCCCCCACCCTTCATGTTCCTATTTTCATCCCTGTGTGACACTTCCTTACAGCACAGAGAGCCCTGAAACATAAACCATCCTTAGCTGCAGTGACTTTGCAGCACTGTGGACACAAATAACTTATTTCAGCAAAAGTTTGGTATATTTTTATATGCATAAGAGTGCATGTAATCTCATTTTAATGTGAGTTGCCAGTTATGTAAACTGCCCTTGTATTTTGAGTCCTGGACACCAACATCTCTATGCCCCAGCTTTTGTCATTACACCTTGGTTTGTCCCCTGAATTTGGGGAGGCAGGTGCTGGTCTTGGGCTCTGAGGTAAGGAATTCATCTGCAGCTGCTCGCTCACAGGTAGTCAGTTGTTCCTTAAGGCACAGTTCAGGGGACAGTTATTGATTGATACTGCTTTTGGCTGCAAATAGTAATTGCAGATGAAAAAAAACCCAACAAAACTAGTAAACCTAGGTAGAAGCCAGACTGGCCCTGGTGTGGTGTGAGGTACTTACCAGTTTATAGCCTCTGGTTTTTAAATGTCTGTGCAAGGACACCCTGTTGTGTCTATGTGTGTGTGAAATTAAAATGGGATTGTTACTCAGCCTGCATTTTAAGTGCCTAACCTCTCCATTTTGAAGGCATCCTTCTGCTTTGTGGGAAAGCTCATACTCTTTAAATTGTATTTTTTATTGGGGGCGGGGGGAAGAAGTCCACAGGGAGTTTTGTGGACAGTTCACACTGTCAGCTCAGCATTTCTGTACACCAGAAAAACATAAGTCTTCACAGTCAAAAAAAAAAAAAAAAAAGAGCCCCATAAGAAATGATCTTAATTCTAAGCAATTTTTTTATTTAAATGTGAGGGGTCTGGGATTTTTTTTTTATTCAAACAAATAAATATTTTCCAGAAAGCAAACATAATTTCACTCTGTCTATGGCCCACAAGGGAAAGAAAGAAATGATTACTTGACCCCAGGACAACACTATGCTCTTTTTTTCTCCGTTGTCTGGTTGTGGTGCAGGAATGTGCAATCTGCAATCAGAACTGGCAGATGCACAACTTTTGTTTGTAAAACTGACTTCATTATTCCTGCTTTAGGGGTGGGCTGGCCGAAAACGTTTGGGATGCTGACAGTTTCTGGCCTTCCTGTTGAATCATCCATGTGTTTGGCCTGGACTGAACGAGCAGTAGCATCACTAAGCTCAGATCCAGGGCCTTGGGAATCAGAGAGCAGCTAGCACGTTTTAACCATAGCTTTTTAGCACTAGTTCTCATTATCTCAGCCTTACCATGATTTTACTCCACCCTGTCCCTCAGTTTTGTTTTGACAACTGCTGAGACTACAGACTTTTTTGACCAGGGTCATCTTCTCACATCACATGCAAAGAGTAGAGCAGAGGTGGGTTTTACTGCAGCTTTACATAGCCCCATCACATTACAAATAACTATGATCTAATGTTATATATCACCCTAGAGCTAAAAATCCCAGCCGCCCACCAGTACTTAGCTATATTTTACTCCTGATGGTTTGTGCAGTGCTGTACCTCCTGCTTGTATCACTCTAATGACTGTCTTCCCTTATTTACCTTCTCAGATGTCTGCCCTAGTCTGAAGTGATTCCCTTAAGGTTAATACAAAGACACTGGGGACAAAAATGATGTGTGATTATGTAATTAAAGCCTGTATTAATTTATGCAAGGTATTCTGAGCAGCCCAAACTTCTGCATTTCTTTTGAAGTTCTTGAATCAATCTTCCTATTTGTCTAGCAGGAAATACTCTTTTTTTCATCATTTTCCAAAGTGAATTTTTTTTGTTTTCTTAATAGAATGCCAGTTCCACTGTGCCCAAAAATGATATTTCTGTTTCCTTTGCAACCACCCATGGGCTTTGAACCACAGACCTACAGCACAGTAACAGAGGTCTCTATCATGTGCTAATTAAAGGGATTCAAACCAAAGTCAGACAGAAGGGGAAAGCAGCAGCTTGGGGCCAGTTGTGAAAAAGGGGGTTTGATTCAGGGACACACCGCACCCCTCCATGGCAATCCTCAGCTGATCTTACTGTCACTGGCCTTCCCTGTTTGTTGCCTGTCCCTTTCCAAGTCTCCTTTGGAAACTTTCCCTTCCCGGTGCTGTGGGACTTTCTCCCCCTCCCTCTCTCCTGTTATTCATCTCTCTAATTGTATAAAAGGTTTTGAGCTGTAGTTTCTATAAAGGATGCTATGCAGACTAAAGTTGGTGCTGTATATATGAAATTGTGATCTGTAATTTGTATTTTCTTCGCTGTATAACTCAAATTTATTAAATAAGGATGTGGCTGGATGTAGTTCTTAATATCAAGTAGACAATGCAATTTGGTTTTACCATTTCCTTTTGTCGATCCCTCTTTATTACTTTTCATCTCACTTAGAAGCACAGAACATTTGAATTATGGCTTTGTGAGCATTGTAACAGTGGGTCAGAGATGCAGGAGAGGGAGAGGAGGTCAGCAGGAGTGACTTGAGTGTCTGTGACTCAGACTGACCAGCAAACTCCCTGGGAAGAGTTCAGTTTCTGTGAATCTCATCAGTCTGTTTATTTTATTTTACCCTCCTAGTATTTGATTATTGCTAACACTTAGAAATCCTGCACTTAGGAATCATGTTGACTTGGGACCTAAAGTACTGAACAGCTCATTACTATAGCAAAGCTGAATTCCTTTGTGTCTCATGACACTTCTACAGCTCAATAACCTGGTTGGTGGCCCTAGCAAGGCCTCCAATCCTACCTTTTTGTTAGTATAGAGAGAAAAAGAAAAAAAGAAGAAAAAAAGGCATTAAAATTAAAGTCTCGTGACTGTAATGAAAAGGTTATTTCCCCTTCTCTCTCAAGTTAAGTTCTGTGCAATTGCAGCTCACTTTGTCCTGTCCATCTTGTAGTCTCATTAGCTGCTGGGCCACAGAGGAATTGAGGAGAGAGAGTTGGGGGCTTTATCTGCATGCCGTACCAGCGTGGAAGATTCAATGAGATGATGGCTTGTCATTTTTTATTAATGAGTTGGAGCCTGATTCATTATAGATGTGCGGAATGAGCTCGGTGTGGCTGCAGGGGGAGGGGAGGGACTCTGCCAATGAAGAGGTACCCCCAGCGTGGGTCTTCTCCTGTTTAGCCTTAAGCAACCTGGCTGATCAGTGCTGCTCTGCTGCCGTGCTGCGCGGGCCGGAGCGAGCGCACGGCTCTGCTGTGCCACTGCCCAAACCCGCAGGTTCCAGCAGCCTGTGACAAGTGGCCCCAGAGGAGAAACGAGTATTTAGTGATGCTCAACAATTAGGCGTTACTAAGAAGGCAGTGTCCCTCAGGGTCTGTCTCTCTGGCAGGCTGGTGGCTGAGAAAGTCTCCCAGAGTTTCTGTTTGAGCGGTAGATTGGCATGGTGGATTAAATCATGCTCTCGCCAGCAGAAGCAAATAGCTGTGTGTCCTTCAGTCCTTCCTTGCATGCTGGTGGCATGAGTCACATGTTTCTGTGATATGTGTGCATGTAAATACGTATTTATATACGTGTATCTGCAAAAAAAAAGGAAATTAAATATGTTTTTGTATCAAAAGCCATGTGGTCAGAAGAAACCATTTGTGTTCAGAAGGAGGTATGTCAAGTGCTGGGGAGGTTGAGAGCAGGTGACCGACCCTCTTACCCTGGGAAAATTTGAATTCCCTTGAGTAGAAGTGGTCACTGGCATTCTGAGGACACCCCAGCCATACCACCAGAGGAAACCCCTCTTGGTGGGCACAGGCAGAGGTGGGGTTGTGCCCTGCAGCTGCTGCCCTTTGCTGGCTGCTCCCAGCTCTGGCCATATGGGCAGGCTGTGCCCATGGTGTGCCTCTCCCTCGCTGACCACACAAGTCTCTATGAGATGCTTCCTTGGGGGGGGAGGAATTTGGATAAGCAAGAGCTGTTGAATGTTGGAAAACAGGATTAAATACTTAAGGAGTATTTAAGCCCAGTTTAAAGAGTGTTTAAACCAGCTTTTAAAGCCCAGCATAGGCTCTTCTTCTTGCACAAACTTAATTAATTCCATTTTTGGTGCTTCTGTGTTTCTGCCTATTGCTAGAAGCCCTGAAAAGCTGCAAGAGGGGCTCCTCTCTCACACTTTTTGTGCTATTTCTATGGATCAAAGAAGTGCAAGTAAATATCCTAGCTTTTGGAAGTGTCTGTGACAATAATCTGGCCTTTTGGAGAGTCATAAAGTTGTAGCTAGAGGGAGAATAGGCATCATTGAGCTTGCCTGTTGCATTTTATTTATTATGTGTTTAAATTTGTAAGCTCTGTGCTCTTTTCAGAGATAGGTGACAATTCAGCATTAATCTCAGTGCAGGCTGTCAGAGTCATGCCATTGCAGTTGTCTCTTCTTAATCTGCAGTGAAGGTCATGCAGATGGAAGTTATCTGGTTGCTCTTTGTACACAGAAAAGTGTAAATTCTGCGTGTTTTGCAGTGGTCTCCCACTGGGAAGGTGTGGTGTGACCCCCTGTGCCATGCTGGTGAACCCACCTGCATACAGATTTATTCTCTGTATCAAAACACCAAGAGCGAATAAGGGAATATTCTTGAGCATCTTGGAGGATCGTTAATTTAATAGCTCTTGTTGAATAAGGGAAATTTTTCCTACTTTGCATTTACACTTGCCCTCAGATAAATTCCGGCTGGGGTTACGTTCTGGTGATCTGCAGAGGACAGAACATGCTGTTTTCCAGTCTTGTTATTTATAATCGTGCAGTGTGGTTCAAATATTTTAGAGGTAGCTGCACAACTGGGTACACAGGGAAATAAAGATATGCTGCTCCTGTCTTTGGTGAGAGCTTTCTTTTCCAACATTTTTTTGGAACCCACAAGTATTTTGAAATGGTTGGGAGTACTATGTAGAAACTTAAATAAAAACTCAGGGTTCTGTTTGTTAGTCTCTGTTTGCAAGAAAAATAAAAGATCAAACAGTCCCTGCGGTAGAAGTGCAGGCTTGAATGGGTTAATGCAACAAACAGACCTAAAGGAATCTTTTCCCCTTGTAAAATATGCAGCCGTAGTGACAGCAGTATTCCCAGAGTCAAGTTATCTTTTACATTAGTGAATGCTGTTCCTAAAGCTTTAGCTGGGGTAATAAATGATTCATGGTAACCACACCTTTGTGCACAGCCGTCCACTTGATGTTCAGTCCATATGCGACTTCAAGAAGCCTTGTGCAGGAGCTCCACGGCTCCAGTTCAGCAGCTTTCTCCCAGTAACTGTGACAGGGAGAAAGGCATTTGAGTAACAAATGGTAAGTCGAAGGGAAAGGTTTCTCTTCTGCCTCTTAAAGTGTAAATTAGCAGTGTTTGTTTGTGCTTTCTGTGCAGCCTAAGTTTGATGCATGTTCCTGAGAGTCTGGATGTGGAGAGGAGGCGGCTGAGCCTATTCTCTTCGGAAAAAAGGAAAATGGGAAGGGAACTTTAAAAGTTCTGTGTCAGTTCTCCAAGCATATCCCCACCATGCAACTAATGAGACCTCCCAGTGCATCAGTGCAACAAGACCCTGTTGCAGAGGTGCTCCAAGTCAGATAACATTCAGAGGTGGGCTGGAGAGAGTCTCCCATTCCCTGACCTTCTGCGCATGCTGTGAAGTGTCCAAGAGCGGGCTCCTCCCAGACCTTTTGTGCCCATATGCAGTGGCGGACCCAGGCTCCTTCTCCTAGGAGAAGGTGGCTGACCCAGGTAGGATCTCAGCTCTGGGTTTTTGAAAGCCAGGGCTCAGTCCCTACCACCTCTGTAGTTTGTCCTGCTGGGTTAGTAATTTGATAGTTAGTTGTGTCTCTTGATAGAACATGTTTGATGTGTTAACTTGACCTGACCCAAAAGCAGAGTCTGTGATAAACCGGTTAAGCCACTGGCACAGTTAGAGGTGCACATTCAGAGAGTTCTTCATCTGATCTGGAGGATGGATTTCTAAAATGGTTGGGAGAAACAAAGTAGGCACAAGGTTGACCCAATTATAGAGTGGATATTGTTAACAGGACACTGGAGGATGATTTATAACACTCATTTGTGTTCTGAGATCCAGTGAGAAGTGAGTGGAGAGAGGAGGTATCGAAAAGCAGTCCTGGACTAGCCTGAGAAGTTTTTCAGCAGTGCAGAGAAGAGCCTAGAATTAATAAGGACAGCAGACATTCGGGAATGACAAATACTAAGGAAGGGAATTTTCCCAGTTCATTTAGTTTTCTCTGCAGAAAGATGTGGGGGAAGTTTTTGGTTTTGATCTTGAATCGACTTCCAAAGGGGTAGTCCATATGTTGTTCCCTTACGACTGTGCCCTGCATGAGCAGGAAACATTGTGCCAAGTGTGCAGCTGACTTTTCCAGGGCCACGTTTCAGAGTGCCACACTCTCTGGAGCAGCATAATGTATTGGGGACCTGTGCTTTATGTATCTCTCTCTCCAGCAGTTCATGAATAGTAAGCACAGTGGGTTTTACAAGGACAGGTATGGAATGGCCTCCATTGCATTTGAGTAGAAAGTACAGCAAACAATTGACATAGCTAAGTCCTGGGCATTTGCTGGTTTAAAAGCAAAACAATTTCCAACAATTGAGGGGTCTTTTTCTTAGCAGACCAATCACAAACTTTTGAAGCATGAAATGACTTTCACTGGTCCTTGCCAATAAGCTTCTTTCTCTCATATTGGTTTTTATGAAATGGCTATAATCTTTGCAGGTAATGAATGAAAGCTACACTATGAAGTCCCACCTAACATTCTTCTTCTTGATTTATGGTGTATTGGTCCAAATAGTAAGCTGATAATGATCGCAAAATAGCGATAAATCACTATGGGATGATGTATCAGAAACAATAGAAAATGTTCTGGAGGAAGAAACTTGGAGCCATTTGGGGAACAGCTGGGTGTTCTGCAGATATGAAAGATACCAGGGAGTCCTCAAAAATACAAATTAAAAGACTCTCTCCCTTTGTTTCCATCAAGATTGGGCTGTTCCTTGCTTCTGTGTGAAATAAACTGAAGACATTTATGATGAATTAAGGTTCCCACACCCCCAGTGTATCAAATCTAATTAGAAAACGCTGGTGGAAATCAATTTAGGCCAAAATCCTGTCTGGATCTGAAGTTGAGATCTGGGCGTGATCATTCCAGTTTGTACAATTCTGCAGAAAACTGGTATTTAGAGCTCGCTCCTGCCAAAAAAAATGACCCTTCTTGGATAAATTTATGCATTTAATAGTTTCCTAAAGATGAAGCAAAGTAATTTTGCTGGCTTGTATTGCCTCAGCTTCTAGATAATGCACCTTTTTTTGTCTATCAAATGTTTTCAGACAGTCTGTATATTTTTGTTGGGATCATAGAATCATAATACATTCTGACTCAGATGTGCTTAGTCTAATGATGTGCCAATAGATAAAATAACACATAAAGCAAAATCACCCCTGCCTAAATGTAGTTTGAAGACACCATGATGTCTCCTGAGAACCAAAAAGTTACCCAATCTTTTGGGGACTTGATCTGTCCCAAACAGATCTTCCTAGAAAGATTTTGGGTTAAATTCTCCCTCTTGTCTTGTCTTGTAATGGAAACTTTCTTTGGACTTGGTGCTAATCATACCAATGAGCCAGCTCTGATTGGTACTAGCTTGCAAAAGGCCTCTTTTGTTCTTGTTAGAGTATCTAACCTCTAAATCTATTTAATACCCTTTCCCTGGTTGTCCATCATTATGACACATGATTTTCCAAAGGATTTACTATTAGTTAGCAGCACAGGGCTTTCTCCCTGGGGTAGCAGCTACTTGCAGTGAAGAAAATGCATGTTCGATGTAGCAATTTGTCTTTTTTTATATATTTATTATAAGAGTAAATGAGTTATTGTGGGGGACTTCAATATTATTGCAAATTAGGTGCTACAAGCCAAGCCATGCACATTTGTTATGTTTCCAGGCATACACAGCATGCATAGCAGTTCAAAAATCAGCAGTCATATTATATCTAGGCCTTTTCCTGGGCAGCTGCTACTTTGCAGGTATTTTTGTAGTGTGACTGTTCCATAACTCTGCTTACTTCAAATGAAGGGACGGGGGAATCTGTCACAAAAGTGATTGCTATAAAAAATGTTTTGATGAGCATGAAGGCATGAATTATAAAATCTCTCAAGATTTAGTTTCTAAAGTAGGTATGGGCTAATGAATATACAGAGAGCATTGCTTGTCGTATATTTCTTCTATAACAGTAATTTATTAACTGGTTGGGTTTTTTTTTACTTGCACCTTTCTGGATGTACTTGTAAACTGGAAACTTATTGAAATTATAAATTGCTCCTCTATTCAGAAAAGTGTACAGATTCAAGCAAAGCACACAACATCAAATCCTACCTGACGTCTGCTTCAACAAGGGACATAATTTAATTGAACTTTAAATCATCAGAATTAGTCAAATGTTTTGGTTTCAGCAGCTCACCAAAGCTGAGGTATCTGTTTTGAGGACAGACTGAAGGGAGTTCTGCCCCGGGTCAAGCTTCTGAGTTTCTGATGTGTGGAAAAACAGACCCTCACCAGAAAAATCCCTTTTTGTGTAATTTCATCTCACAAGGATGCAGAAATGGCCATCAAGGCAAGAGCCCCATGTTCAGATCTTCTGCTTCCCAAATTGAGCCCTTTTTTTCTAGTTTAGCCATCAGCTTAATCCTGGATTTAGAAACTAATCTGGATTCAAACTCAGTTTCTTTTGATGTTCCTGCAGGACGGGTGGTGTCTGGTGGGAGGGGAAAGCACCCTGTGTACAAAACAGTAAGGAAAAAAATTCTGAAAATCTCCCTAGCTCCAACAGATTTCAAAAGAGAGGAATTGATAAGAATGTGGAGCCCTTCTCCATCTTTTATCTTCTACTTTTCCTTTTTTTTTTTTCCCCCAGGAAGAGAGCCCAATGTGTCATGTTTCGTGTAACACTGCTTATATTCATCATAGGTGACCTGGATCATTTGTACTTGTGGTTTATAGTCTCTCGACATGCATTGTTTTCTCTAGCTTGAAATATAGTGCATTAATGAGGAATGTATCTGTTCAGATGTACACAGTCAGCTCATGAAAGATGCTTTGGTAGCTCTTAGACTAGTTTGTCAACAGCAAGCATTTTGGCAGCTGCAGAGAAAAAAAGCATCCCAAATTCATACAAGAGACCAAGAAAATATGACATTAAACTTTTGTGAGCCATGTTTACACATGCTGAAGCTAACTTTGTAATTAGGCACGGTGTAACCTCCCTAATCCAAGCTCCAGTGAAGCAGCTGTCATTTTACAGTTAAATGCACATCCACTTCTGATGGGCCTCTATCGATACTTCTGTTCCTCTTGTGCTGGGACTGGACTGCAGCTGGGGTAGCCAACAGCCTGAGAAGGTGCACCAGGGTTGCTCACAGTGGTTCATGTCAAGGAGTCAAGGATGAGCCTATTTGGTGAGAGAAACCAAAGATGTGGCAGCATGGTGGGAAGCCTGGGGAGCTGGTGCCTGCGCCATGTTGCGACCTCCAGCATGGGAGAGGCGCACTAGCCTTCAGTCTGTGTGGGGTGGCCCATGCAAGCAGCCTGTTCCTCTCGCTTTGTGGGTCCCCCCCATTTGTCCTGTGCTGTCCCACTGAGCACGAGCAGCCAGTGCTCGGCAGTGCCCAGTGAGGCGCTGTGCTGCAGGGGCTCCCTGTGTGCCAGTTGCTCGCTGTTCCTGATACTTGCAATGGCTGCAGTGGCATCTTCGCTCCTCCTTATTACAAAATGGGGTCACCTTTTACTATTTTCCTACACAAGATGTGGAGTTGTCTGGTGGTGAGAACAGAATTACTGGGAAGTGGTGGGAGTCCTAAATTTAGCTCTTTATTTGGCCCCAGGTTATTACTCCATGAGTACATGCTTTAGCAGTGCCTTGGAAAGCTGTTAGTGTACCAGTTTATAGCTGTTGACTTCAGTAAGCATTGGAGTAGGACCTATTTGCAACGTGATATTAGATCTACAGGAGCATTGGGAACAATTTGGATTGTGTTCCCAGTTACCAAGGCAAGCTGGAAAGACCTTTCAGACAAATTTGGAAAGGGAAAAACATTATTGCTATTTCTCTGTCAGACAAAGAGAAGAAAAAGAATTTCTTTACTGAGAATTTGTGAGGTTTAAGCAGTTGTGGAGTACAGTCCTATCACTGCACATGAACGCAGCTTTTTCTTATTAATATACAATCATCCTGAAAGCTGTCTCAGTTTGGCAGAAATTATTTTATTTGCATGCTGGTGCCTTGTGTATTAATGGATTATGGGTGCCAATCTGGAGTGGCATCCTAAGGACAAAGAACATGACAAACTACATCTTGAAATCCATCTAAACTTGAACAGTTCAAATCTCAAGAGGCAAAACTCTGTTATAAGTATTCCTGTTGAGTAGTAACAAGTTGTCCCATTAAGCAGGAGCTAGAAATCAGCATGTCTTCGAGACAGCACAGTAACATTTATTCACAGACCGAATTGTGGGCGAGATGAGCGGCGCTGCCTTTGTACTTTGCTCTGAAATACTTATCCCCCTAACATCCCTCTGAGCTCCCGGGCTTCCAGAGGCCAGGGCTGCCTCTTAATCTTTGTTTGCATTCACCTCTCAAAGATCAGTATTTTCTCATTACAAATTGCTGTGCTTTTTAAATGACAATAAAGGTAACTTTTAGCCCAGAGACTGAGCCAGTTGTTTGGTTTAACTGAACTAGGGGTGTATATTTAGGGGCTTTCTGATTCACAGGAGTTTGTGTGTATACATTCTTAGCAGAATCTTTGCTGTCAGGGACCTTTTTTTCTTTGTATAGAGACTCTATCAGAGCTCATGCAGCACACTTTGTAGGAGCTGAGACCATAAGGATTTTCTCCCAGCTGTACAGAAATCTTTATTGCCTTTAATCATTTAGTATTCCACAGAAATAGTATTGTCGTCATCTTTTTTTTTTTTTTTCCATGCGCTACTCTAATATAAATGCATCTTTTATGTTCACAGATTTGACCAAACCAGTATGTTATTTCAGCTACTTTTCATTAACAACTTGGGGTATTTTAGCTGCGCTGTAGCTTTTTCATTGTGTTCCTATGCTCCTTTACTGTTGAATGAAATTTAATACATTGCTTATAATTAGCAGTGAGGAATGTTACCCTCTCATCAGCTTGCTGCTATGAGGCTTGCTTAAAGATTTTAACAAAGAAAATATTCTTTACTCTTGAAATGCTTTGCAGTTCTGCCCAGGCTGCTCAAAATAAACATTGTTTTTGAACCAAGCTCTTCCCTCCTACCCCCTCTTCCAAAACAAACAAAGTATCTTCAGTGGCCATCAGATAGAAATTTGACCCTAATTACATGCTTTGTCTATTCATGCCATGTAGTAGGGGTCCAGAGAGTGATAGTTTGAAACTGAATGCACTTTAACATAGCATCAGGTGCTGGCAGAAATACACAGCATGCATGTTGAAAGGTTTAATGAGAGTTATGTGCTCTTGTAAGCTTCAATTTGCATATGTGAAGTGAGGTGGATTTTTCTTCTATAGTGATTAGCTCTTCTGAGACATGCCCAGAAATCCTTACTCAGCTGTAACTCCTGATGCTCAATCATTGTTCATATACTCGTGATATAAATGAACTTTTGCATTAGTTGAATTTCCAAAGACCATCCCATTTCCTGCATCGCCGTGAGTTTGTCTCTGGGGCAAATCTCCAGTGCCCAGCTCTGCAGTTTCACTTGTCACCTCCTGCTCCAGAATCAGGATGCTGAATTTCAGGGATGGGGAGGTGTCCCTTGGAGCATTTGCGGGTTAAGTCATCACACCATTGCTCACACTCCTGGGCACTTCTCTGGGCGGTCTGGGAAGGCAGATGGCTTCTGCTGCTCATAGCAAAGGTACCCATCAGTGGCTGGGTACCTCCAGCCCTGAAAGCACCTGGAAAGGAATCTGCCCAGTCCAGGCGCTGCTCAGTGGGAATGACTCTGCTCAGTGGGAATTTTAACAATCACTGTAAAAATTGGAAAGCACTGAGTGCAGTGGTGGTTCCCTTGGGGTCAGCTGAAGGAGCAGCTTGGTAGATACGAACATAAACAGCAGCAGTGAGGATATTAATTTGCCTACAGCTTTGCTTATGTCTGTGTACACACAAGTGAGGTTGGTTGGTGTCCCAGACCTGAAAGGTGCTGCAGGTTGGTGCTGGTGTGGAAGTGCCCACAGTGCCCACACATAGAGCTGAATCACTCAGCAGAAGAAATTCTTGCTCTTCCCTGGGTTTTTATGACCTTGCTGCACTGTCTCAGTTCTTAAGCCCCCACTTCTCTAAGCTCAGTAAGCCACACTAAGGGGTCCTGTTCTTCCCAAATTCAGTGCCTCTTCTCAAACACAAATAAAAACAGTAACATTAATGTTGTTTCATTTCCCTTTGGTGGTTCTTTTTTGTTTGTTTATTTCCTTGTTTTGAATTCAGTTTATGGCTTTGGTTTCTCTGATGTATAGGAAATGGTTATGGTAGTTGTGCACAGACATTACTTCTAGTCAGCGACCTAAAACAAAACGAGGGAGAGAGAAAAAGGAGGAGATTGTCTCTTAGTTACAAAACAGCTAGTTTGTATTGAGAAAGAGACTAACTCTTAAAGAATGCACTGTAATTTGTGTTGTAGATTTAATTTGTGTGAGTCTTAAGTGCAACCATGCATTAGTGTGTCTGCAAAAATTAAAACTTAGAGATGTGGGAAGAGATAGAATTTAGTTTCCAATTTGTGCAAACATTTTAATCTCCCTCTCACAGAAGATTTGTGACGTCTCTTGAAGCCCAGAATGTTTAATTGTTCAGACAGAGCTTTTCAATAGGCCCAAGGTAGTCAGGGACAAACTTGCAAATGAAAGTCACATCCTTGGCCTCCATCCCTTTTTGACCAAACCTGCATAACAAGAAGCATGGCCAGCAGGTTGAGAGAGGTGATTCTGCTGCTCTGCTCTGCCCTTGTAAGACCCCACCTGGAGTACTGCATCCAGTTCTGGGGCCCCCAGCACAAGAGAGCACAGAGGAGGCCACAAAAGTGACCAGAGAGCTGGAGCATCTCTCCTGTGAAGACAGGCTGAGAGAGTTTGGGTTGCTCAGTCTGCAGGCTCAGGAGACCTCATTGTAGCCATTCAATACTTAAAAGGGGCCTACAAAAAGATGGAGAAAGACTTTCTACGAAGGACAGAGTATAGTGGTTTTAAACTGAAAGAGAGTATGTTTAGAATGAACATTGAGATGAAATATTTTACTGTGAGGGTGGTGAGGCACTGGAACAGGTTGCCCAGAGCAGCTGTGGATGCCTCGTCACTGGAAATGTTCAAGGCCAGGTTGGATGGGGCTTTGTGCAACCTGGTCTAGTAAAGGTGGCAGATGTGTTGGATTAGTTGATCTTTGAAGGTTTCTGCCAGCAGAAAAGTCTATGGATCTGTGATTATAGGTTTTCTGGCTTGAAGCATGGATGCTGAGTGTTTCAGCAGCATGAGACACAAGCTGTCTGAAAACAGCACAGAGTCTCAAACTGGACTTTCAAAATCTCTTAAAATGCTCTTGAAATAATTCTGTGAGTGTGCTGAGGCTCATTATACCCTCTTCAACCTGCTCTTAAGAGGGTATAGATTTGGAGTGTGGCTTGCCCTAAAGGCACTCTCCCAGACAATTTGGATACTGTGCTCCTGGTAATGCGGAATGGTGTGCCATAAACAGGCTATTTTATATTTTGCACACACCCAGTCATCAATGGCTTCCTGCTTGGGAACTGTGGTATTCAGACACTTCAGCAGCAGCAAAGAGATGTAAACACACTTACACTCTTTAGGTCAAGGCCAGAAGAATGTTGGCCCATCCCAACTAAGAACATAATAACTTGCTCATGAGCACAGGTCCAGCTCATGCACTGAGGTGTTTTCTGGAGTAGCCCAGACTGGTTGCCATAGCCAAGGAAGCTCCCTGATGCTGGAGTTGACTGAAGTAAGGGCCA
Source organism: Monarcha castaneiventris obscurior (assembly GCA_026261815.1). Lineage (NCBI taxonomy): Eukaryota > Metazoa > Chordata > Aves > Passeriformes > Monarchidae > Monarcha > Monarcha castaneiventris. Next base: position 10,810,338 of record JAMPIT010000467.1, read on the forward strand.
GTTGCAAAGCTGTTACTGTTCTCTTCTTTCCTCTCTCTGTTGTGTGCTTGAGGGATGACGGCCATTTTGGTCACAGTTTATTCCAGCATAGTGTTTATTTCCCAAAGTAACCTTTGGGTTGCCAATTCCATTTCATAATGGAAAGATGAGCAGAAATTACGTTGAAACCCACCATTAGGATCTGCTTGGGCAAAGCCCTGTTATTTCATAATCAGCTCTTATGCTTTTGGCCCAGCTGTTTGGGAATCAGTTCTAATCATCTTAAGAAGCCAAATTTCTGGTTTTTTCTTGGCTCTGCCGTTGCTCCTGCAGTACTGTTATGATGTCTGGCTCCAGTGATGCTTACAGTGAGTTTGTATGGCCGAATGCTCAGGATGGAGCAATCACACCTAGACTATGCTTAAACAGAGGCTTCAGTGGAGTACGTCACCCTGTCCTTGGCTGACACCACAGAGTGACAGTTCTGTGTCTGCAGCACAGCAGTCTTGCTTTGTATTGGAGTCAGTATTTTTGTACCTTCCTGTGTGTAAGTGCCAGCAGGCAGCACTTACAGGCACTTTACTGTAGTATCAGTGCTCACCGCTGAAGATTTCCAGAGTGCTCCAGAATAAGCTCCAAATGGCTGAGAATATGGGCAGTAAAACCTGACTCTGTGTGCTTATTAGTTGATCTACTGATTGATTTTTAGTGCATTTTGAGGGTATGTGTGGTTATTTTACAAGAGGCAACTTGCTATTGCAGCTCCAGTCTCAGTGGCCTTAGAGGACTTCTGCACACATTTTACAATGGGTCTTTGAAGGCAGTGACTCATAAGTGGGTTTGGCCTGACTCCATGGAAAAGTGATTTTGATCCCTTCCAACAAGGGGCACCACAGCCAGTCTGTGTCAGCCAGCACACACTCTTTTCTCCTTCTGTGTGTTCATGTATCCTGTGAACCCATGACAAATCTGAGCATGTGTGTGGCAGTGTTTTTCTTTTCTAGGCTAAAAAATGTAGTAGCAATGGTCCAAGTCAAGCCAAACCTAAGCACTTAGATACTTTGGGAATGTTCCCATTATAACAGATAGGAAAACTTCCATTGAATGGAAGGGATTTTGCAAATACAAGTGAAAAGCGACAAATGGAAAGCTCATTAGAATATAGTCATTAATTCTTGAGTTAAATTAACAAGGTTAAATATAATTTAGTGAGTTTCTCAGTGTAGGTCTGCCCAATCCATTAACAGGAGTTTAAAACAAACACTGTGATAACCACATTTCTTAAGAGCTGCACGGAAAGTGCTTTGGCAGAAGGTCAGCCCTGGATCTGTGATATTTTGGGCTACCCCATGCTCTTGGGACCACTTTCAGTGTTTAACATGCAGTGAATAAATAAGCACTCTGGAACTTTTTTTTCTTTTTTTCTTTGTTTTTTCCTTCCCCTGAGTGTGAAAGGCTCTGAGGAATGGTATTGGCAGCAGGAACACCTTGTGCAGATCAGAAGAAAAACTGCTCTTCTGACTTGAGCTGACTCCTGCTAATTACATGGCTGGAAGATGGACTTTAGGGAAGCTGCCCCAGGGCATTGTCCTGGACAATCCCCACCAAATTAGGGCTGGTCAGGCCAAATGCGAAGAGAGTGGTGATTACTGAGATTATTTTCTTTTCAGACTTGCTCCTTAGCTCTACTTTACTGGGTGTTGGTTTTCAAAAGGGCCTTATAATAAATGTGGGCCATCTATATATAGCCCAACTTTTGTTCGTTTGCACAGTTCAGAAAGCCTACTGTTTGAGGTTAGCCTTGAGTAAACTTGTACCATTTACTTTGGAGCATTTCAAAGGGAACAAAAACACAAATCATGATGAGGCTAATAAGAAGTTTGGGTGTTTAGTTTAAATGTGTACACAGCAATCATTGTAGAGGAAGTCCTTCTCTTTGGGAGTACATTATTATTAAGCAGCATTGCTGTTTGCCTGGTTTTGTCTGGTCCGCAATTTGCATTCACTTGATGGATTGCCAGGGTCGGAGGTGCACTACTTGGGAAACACTGAAGTGCCGTCTCAGCAAACTCTTAAGAGGAAAGGAACACTAATACAAGCATTTGCCCAAACTCCTTGAGTCTTCTTAGGCTTCCTTAGGCTGTGCTAGATCAATATGACAGTTTGCTAAGAAGCTTTGGACATGCATTCACAAACTCTCTCCATTGGCTTTCTTGGCATGTTATTCAGGAGGTAGTTGCTAGTGAAACATGTCTGCTACCAGCACAGAAGATTTATACATGCATTTTCTTCTCCTGCTAAGTGATTTATTTACTAGCAATAATGCCTTGCAGAGCTGCTTGGTCCAGTTTGCAAGACTCATTATGTCGACCCTCAACAATCTATAGATGAATGGGATCACTATCGTGCTCTCTCTCTCTCTCTGGTTTCCCTCCCCCTCTCCCCTTTTCCCTTTTTTAAAACGGTGGTCACATGGTTCCAATCCTCCTGTTCAGTGGAGATGATCCCAAGCTGATGAACATTTCTTTCCATTTTATGCACAGAGGTAAGTTCTCTTGTGCCACTTGTCTCAGAGCAATGAGGGGTTTGCTTGCTTGCTTGCTTTAATTGTAGTCATTTGCTTTCTGACTGCTTACTGTCAGTTGCTTGCAAATGGATGGGTTTATATGGGAGACAAGTTATATGGCTTATTTCTTGTGATCTACAGTCCCTGCAAAATAGAGCGAAAATGTAATTTTGTGGAAGTTTGTAATGGCAAACACTTTGTACTGGCCTTTGCTCACCGAGCACTCAAATCTCTTGTTCTTAGGCCACCAGAATCTCAGGCTGGTGCTTTTCAGCCTTTCCACTCACTGTCTGGCTTGAATTTCTGCATCTCCTGAGCAGTTGGTGAGATTCAGCTCTTTTGCTTCTCACTGCGAAGGATGGGCAATTGGTTGTCCAGTAGTTCTCACTGTCAGTCCCTCTGCTGGGGAGGTGATGCAGAGGTGAAAGGTGACCAGATTATTCACATTTTGAACTGTGAAGCACTAGTGGTGCTCCTTGCGTCATGTACAAGAGCAATGGAGGCAGTCTGGGCCTGGATGCACCAAGTGTTCCCCTTCCCCTTAAAGGCCTGTGGCCCCACATGGCAGGGAGATGCTGGCCCAGGTGTGACAGGGCAGAATTCCCGGCACCTGCCATGGCTGTGGGCAGTGGGGCCTCTCCATCCACCACACACTGAGTTTTCTGTTAGTGGTGGAAAGTGCAGTTCAAGATGCGGGTCTTGCCATCCTTCTGGGCAGTGGGGTCTTTCCACTTCATCCGAGTCTTTGTTCAGAGAGCTCCTCAGCACTTTTGGCACCATCTCCTTCCCCAAATGCCTCAACAGATATATGATTCCTTGGACATGTGATTTAAAAATGTTCCACGGCATCTTAAACTGTTTCGCATTTTATTAGCCCTGCCAATTTCTAAGCACACCTTGAATAAATTCATAGTTGGTGGTTGTGGCGTATGTACCTTGGCTACCGTGGGTGGATAAAAAATGTTTTATACCCCCGAGGAGCAGCAAAAGTGCGAGTGAGCTCCATGCAGCAAGGGGAGTGAAAAAGTTGGATTAAATCATGTCTGTCTGCCTGTGGTTGAACTAGCAATGAGGCATTTTCAATCAGAGGTCAGGGCTGTGGTCACATTTGTGCTCCAGTTTTCGCTTGCCGTAATTTTCCCTCATACCAGATTCTCTGTGAAACACCAGAAGAACCGAGACACTCTGTGTCTGACCTTTTGGGGCAGGATTTTTCAGACAGTCCTGTTTCAATTGAACCCGCTGCCAGAGCATGCAGGAAGGAAGCGACATGTGTTAGTCATACGCCCTGGTGTGTGTTTAGCATCCAATTTGTGTACAGTCCAGGAATAACCCGGCATAATTCTGTAAAGCTGGACTCACGCTTAGATGTTTTGATGTTTGGGCTAGGAGGGGATTTCTTCATACATGAAACAGGCTTTCGGCGCTCGGAAGGATCAATACCTCCCCCCAGGGAGCTCAGGCAATGAAAATATTTTTGTAAAAGATACCGGCGCTCATCCTGCACACGAGCGTCTCGGGCTGTGTGAGCATATTTCAAAGCTGAAGTTTACCTGCCCTTACCCACCAAGCCCACCACGGGGGCACCCTGCCCCGGCTTCACAGGCACATCCCACCCCAGGACAGCTGATATGCACCAGCTTGGGAGAGCATGTGCCACAAAAGGCAGATTGTGAGAGGTGTGGGGAGAGCCTGAAGCACGCTCGCCTTGCTCACCAGCCTTTGGAGACAGCGCTGGGGGCAGCTGCGCCAGGCTTGACATCTTGAAACAACATTAATTAAAAGTAACTTTTTAATCCTTGAGGGAAGAGAAACTAGAAGTGACAGTCTCCTGGCTACAGCCCTTCAGTTTTAATCCCAGTTTTGACTTTTTGCCGGGGATCAACAAGCCACAGAGAACAAAAACATATTTTAAAAGTTTCTTTCAAGGCAGATGAATGTTAATCATGAGGGTGGGTATTTTGGTTGGGGTTTTTTTGTGTTTTGGGGTGGTTTTTTTCGGTTTTTTTTCCTTTTTTCCCCTTTTTTCCTTTTTTCCCTTTTTTGCTTTTTTTTCCCCTCTTTTTTCCCTTTCTTTTTTTTTGTGTGTGTATATGTGCTTTTTTTGGTTTGGTTTTGGTTTTTGCTTGTTTATTTTTTTGTTTTTTCTTTTTGACTGCTGATGGTCTGAAGGAATTGGAAAAGCAGAGCACCTCACTTTAAATGGGTATCATTCTGCTCCTTTATCTAGGACAATATTTCTGCTCTTCGTCATTCACATTCGTACATTCTGTCTGGCTATTTTTGGGACATCAGGCTGCTGTGCAGATTGGCCAGAACTTCATATCTCATGAGCATGATGGTGGGACAGTCTGTGTGAATTCTTCTTGACTGTGGTGCTCTGTGGTGGGAGGAACTAGGATGAGCCAGTATTTGGATCCATGCATTTGTGTGTCCTTGAAAATGTGTTCTGAAGCCAAGCTGGAAGTAGAGTGATGCAAGAGAGGTTGGAGATGCTGTTTGTCTTTTTGCTACAAAATCCCACGCTGTTTTCCCTCTGACACACCATGCTAGTCAGTACATCTGCTCCCTCACAAGGCCTTGGCCCATTAGTAACTGGGAACACTTCAGCAGACCTTCTCTTCCCAGCTACCTGTTACAGCAGCAAGCCCAGGATTTCCAAATAATCCATTGATCCAAAATGTGCGTGTGCAGCACTGCAATTAACATTCCTTCTGAGTGCCTTGCATTAAGCATCTTTATATGTGTCTTGAAGGAAACCTCTGAGAGATTGTCTTTTATGGAGGCGTTATAAGAGATTTCTTATGGCTGAGTTCACCTATAGAAAATACAGAATTGTAAGTCTATGTAGTTCAAGAAAGAAACTGAATTAGCCAGACCCAGACAAGAATAAGTTAACAGTACTCACTAAGGAGCCTTGAGTGGAATTAGAAAAGAGAAAAATGGCATGCTGATAAAAACAAAAGCTTAAAAACTTGAAGAAAACCTTCCTTCCCCCATCCCCATCTAATCAGTCCAGGACAGAGCTGGAGCAGGGGTAGGAGGGAATGCGGGATTTACTTGGTGGTGTATCTCCTCCTTCCCTTCTTTATTTGACCCTCTTTTAGAGGAATGTTTAGCAAAGCTGTTTATTTTGCATAAACCCAAGTAATAATGTGGCCCCGGGTGACAGGACCTGAATGAAGATGACAGCAGTTTGATTTAACGATTAGCCACCTGACCCGATAGCACCTCTGGAATCTCAACTGCAGAATAAATTCCCATTCTTCCCACATGGGCTGCATGTTAATCACGGGAAGAAAAGCAAAGGGTGGTTGCAATAGGGCCATTGTTCCTGGAGGCGAAGGCTTGAAAAGAAATTGCCCGTTCCTGCCTGCTTTGTGCTGGCTTCACGCTGTGTCTTGGACACTCAAGTTTCTTTTACTGCTTCTGTATCCCCCCTCCACCAAAATACTGGTTTCCACTGGGGTAGATTCAGTTGAGTTCATTCACCAAGGGACTTGCCTTCCCCCTGAATTATCACTATGTAGTTTCTAGTATTTGTTTCAGCTGAAAATCAGTGCTCACAGCGCAGGAGTCTATTTGCAGAGTTAGCGGAGCAAGTCGCTAAGGAATCCCTGCTTTTTCCAAACGTTCCCTAAAGCAGCTTAGCAAAGTGGTAGGGCTTTGTTTTGAAGGAAACCAATTTGGGGAAAATCTTGCTGTGCTTTTTGTTTCCTCCCTCCCCTCCCCCTGCCCTCCAAACTCTTTCAAAGCCCTTGCATTAAGCATGCTTGCAATGGTACAACCCTCGCCTTAGCAGGCTAATATTCACTTACAGTTCAGCCTTCCAGCTTGGTAGCACAGGGAGAGATGTGGCAGAGGGGAATTAAAAAATGATTGCAAAGTCAATGGTTTAAAGAGTAATTACAGAGTCATTAAAGGTTATTACGGGGAAATGTTCAGCTGAGCAGCGATTAGCATTCCTGATACCTCAGGTTCACCATAGTTTGAGGACACAAGTGAGACGAGTTGCTGAGGTCTCTGCTGCAAGGGGATGGAAGTGGCAGCGAGCCCTGCAGCTCCTCTGGGGCTGGCAGGCTGCTGCCATGGCTGGGCACTCGCTGCTGGCCTCCTGCCTCCCCCAGGGCCACCAGCCTGGCCAGCTGCTGCACCAAACCAATCATACCAGCCCCAAACTACACACGGCTGTGCTCCGTCCCAGAGCAACACTCGCTCAAGTTGGCTTGTGGCTGCTGATTCCAGCCAGCCATTCAGACCTGCCTCAGTCCTGCTCTGATTCCTCCTGTGAAAAATCCTTCAGGTGCATCAGGATTCAGCTCTCACTCAACATGGGTCTAAAAAGGCTTGCACGCCGCCATTTACACCTGTAAATAATTTTGGAGGTTAAAACTCCCAGCAGGCAAATGCTTAAAGCCAGAACCTGAGCATTGCCCTTGCATGCTCGCTGCAGTGTATTTATGTGTGTGTCACCCCAGTGCCCAGAGCTGCTGGAATCTGGGATGTGCTGCCCCTGACATGGATGAGCCTTGCTCTGCCCCTCTGGGAAGCTGGGAAAGCCTGGCGCCCTCTGTACTGTAATTGTGAAAGCCTTGAGGTGCAGCAAGAGCAAACAGTGCTGTCTCTTGCGTGTTTGCATTTGTTCATATGCAGTGAAAAAAATCTACAAATCAAAGTCAGGCCTGTTGTGTCAGTGTGAGAAGAGTGAAACACTGGCCAGAGTCCCTGATGTTTTATCGTGAGGAAGGCCAAGTAACTATTTAAACAGATAAAACACATAAGTAAAATAAAACTAAGTATTAATGGCGATATTAGCAAATTATAAATATTTAGGTACAAAGCAGGTACCACTCTCCCCGCTCAGGCACTTGGCTTCTGGTCTGTGCCACTGTTTGGATTTTCTTTTGAGCCTTGAAAAGGGCATTAATATGTTGCCAGGAAATACTATTTCCAAGGTAAATTTAAAAAAAAGAAACGGGCAGAGGAACCCAGCTGGAGCCCTGGGATATGCAGAGGCAGACCCTGCCGGAACCCGGCGTCGGGGCAGGAATGTGCTTGTGCTTGAAGGGGAGCAATGGATGAGTGCATCCAAAGCGGATCTCTGGGGCAGTGAGGAAGACTCAGACTTTCTTCTTGAGTAACATAAAATGGGATTTGTTTTCAAGGTTAAAAAGAGATTTATTTAAAAAAAAAAAAATTGGGGATGATTAAAAAACTGTTTTCCCCTCTGAGGGGAAAAAGCAGTTAGTTTGCTTACCAAGTGACACCTCAGGAGGAAAACACTGACGCCCTTTCACCACGCCACTGCCTGTGTGTCTCCCTGGGATGGAGAGACAAGGCACGTCCTGCCAGCCCGGCCGACTTCCCCAGAGACCACAGCCCATCCGAGGAGGGAGGCTGTGCTCTGAGCCTGTCCGGACAGCTGGTATTCATTTATGTTTTACAAGAAAGCCTCTCACTGCAAATAGCTTTTGCAGATCTCTAAGATGTCGGAGCAGCACAGGGAGGGAGGCCTCACTTTCGGCTGCACGGGGCTCACTTCCGCAGCACTGCTCCACACCAAGCCCCGTGTTCCCCCATCAGATCCATCCTAGTCTGCTGCCAGTGGGGGGATTTTCACACTGACATGACCAAAGCTCATCCACACACATTCAGTTAGTTCAGTTGCTTTAATTATTCTTGTAGACTGCTTCCACCATCTCTTTGTAAATCCTGTGACATCTGAGATGGGGAGTGGTGAAGGCCGGAGTTTGTATCCTGGGCTTTTGAGGCCCAGCAGTGGCAGAAAGACAGCCAGGCGTCCTAGCTGGAGTGTAGTGCGTGATAACTGCTCTGCGTCTGAGCTAGTGGCACATCTGAGGCCATCAGCTCTGCCAAAGTATCAGGGATTGAAGTTGTAGCCTCTTGGCTGGTGCAGAAGAGCCAGCTCCCAGACCAGGAGTTGGTTTGGGGCTGGGAGTTGGGGATTGCAAGAGGCCACCCTTCAACACACAAACTAGCAAAAGGGAAGGACCCCCAGTTGCTGCAGGCATATGGAAATACTCCTTACCTGTTTTCTTCCCCCCACTGATGGAAATACGGACAGCTGTAGATTAGCTCATATGTTTAGCTACACAAAAGACATTGGGGGTAAGGAAGATCTGACTCTAGCAGGCATCGCCATTAATGCCAGGCTGGTCACTTCCCAGCCTCCTCCCTGCCTCCACGTGCTGCCAGGCTGGGTCAGGGAGGGATTGGCCCTGAAATCTAGTTAAGGAACAGCAGCAGCAGCAGCTTAGGTCGAGGTCAAGGTCTGTCTTCCTCTGACTCCAGCTTCAGAGAGGCGGGAGCGCTCAGTTTCAGGGCAGGTGTGGAAGCAGCTTTCCAGTGGTGTTCTCACAGCCTCGCAAACGTTGCAGTTCAGGGGCCAGCTGATTTGCAGGTGGCATCACAGGATTTTTCTTCTGTGAATTTGTAGTCATTTTCTGAAATGATACATCCTTTTAGTGCGAGCACCATCCAACAGCAAGCAGTGCCACAGACAGGCTTTGAGCTGTGCAAGGGAATGCCTTTAATCATTGTAGCCTGCGTCCTGTCTGTGTTACTTGGTGGCTTGCAGGTTTTCCATGGGAAGAGACTGTGATCTAGCAACCTGTAGTGCTGTCTTCATCCCAGCCACAACCTCCTGAACTTCCTTAGTTGCTCAGTCCTGCTCTGTTTTATTTTTTCTAACTGATGAGCTTAGGTTTGCTCATTCTCTGGATTGACCAGCATCACAGAGGTAGAGCTCTGCGATGCTGGTCTCCTCTGGGAATTCAGGATGTGCTGTCTTCTCTGTTGCCTGCTAATGGTATGGAGTCCTGCATTCATAGTGAGCCAAATGTATAGCTTCGTGGTGGGAGTCCTTTCTGCATGGTTTACCCTTTCTGTTTGAATTTTGGTTGCAGGGGACTTGCAGTCCCTCCCTCAAACCTATCCTCCAAGGAGCAGTATGTTTTACCTTAGAAACAAGATGCAAACAGAGTCGAGTTCCCTGCATAGTCAGTAACGCCGATGACGCTCAGTGCACTCTGCGAAAGGCCTGGGGCTGTACAGAGCTGCTTTGTGCAGACCTGAGACCTGCTGGCTGTCCACTTCTTTGAAAATATTATGCATGCGTGATGGTGCATGGGGAAAAACTGAGGAGTTGGAGGAAGGTCAGGAACCAGGTATTTTTGGGCAGGGGCTTGCCACATCTCTGCCAGCTCAGCCCTGACCTTCTCTTTCTCTCTCTTTTTCCTGTCCTGTCTACCTGGGAGCAGCAGTGAGCTGGGAATGCAGATGGGTGCCAGTGGGAATCTGCAGCCCCTCTGAGTTCAACCCACCCGGGCTCTGAGCACGGGTCTCCATGGGTGAATGATCAGTGCCTTAAACAATCGCACTGCTCTCTCCCGGCATCTAATTACCAGGACAAAACAGTGCGTAATAATAGATATTGCAGAATAGCTTATTCTCCTGGGGGATTTGATCCAAACCCCAATGAAGTCGGTGGAAAGACTCCCATTGATTTCAATAGACTTTATGTAACACTGTTAGTGTGCTGTTGTCTGCTTTGCTGTTAACTGCAATATGCTTTTCCCAAACTTTTTCATTTAAAAGTAGATCTCAGTTTCATAAATGATTTACTTGAATCAAGGAAGTGCCATCCTTTTCAGAACAACTGTCCCTCTGTCTTTTATTGTGGTGCTGATTGCTAGGAAGATAGCATTGGTTTTGAATATCACTAGGTTTAGCTGTAGTAACGTCAACTGGTAATTGCTTGCATTTTTTTAAGTTCCAGTAGGTAAGGCTGTGCAGGAGCTTGTCCTAACATCATACCATTTCAGGAGCTTGGCAAAACATTTTGTTTGCTTCCTCCTGTGAAAGCACACACGAGGGCTGACATACACTGCAACACTGTTCTCCTGTGCTTTTGCTCCTTGTGGCTGCAGTCTCATTAACATTGCTGCGTGTGAAAGACTCCTAAGACTTTTTTGTAAACTGAAAGTTTTCTCATCTGATATTTTCATGAGTATCAGGAAAATATTTTGATGTAAACTGGTGGAGGAACAGTGAAAATTGTTATAATTTTTATTACGTCTTTTAAAAAAAGGTAACGCTTTAAAATTCTTATTGTCCCATGGGATTCCATCACCACACGCTACTCTAGGAAAATATCCTTGTGTGCAGCTAACACAACCATGTCCCTTAAAATGAACCATTTTCTTAAGGAAACTAAAATTTAAAAGTAGATTATGTTCCTTTGCTGCTTCTTGGTTTGACCCTGGTTAGCAGGAGGATGTGAGAATACCATGCCTTGGTGAAGACTTTGGCTCAAGGATCAAAATGCAGGGAGTGAACCTCAAAAGTGCTTAGGCAGACACAGGCTTGACCATCAGGGAGAAGGTATTGGGAGGACTGGCGCACATCTGGTAGGGGGAATGCTTTGGGGTACCTGAGGGTGGTAGAGATGTGCCCAAGAGCAGTGGGGATGTCCCTAGGAGATAGAAAAGGGATTTGATGGGGGAACTGATGAATGCCGATACCCTCTGAGCTGGGAAAACCCCTGAGGAAGGAGCTGGAGAGGAGCCCAGGGATGGAAAAGTGGGGCATGTTTAGGGAGACAGTAGAGAGGCCAGAAATGAAGCAAAAGGAAAATACTGAGAGAAGGACATTCAGAGCTGCCCCAGAGGAGGGTGCCTGGGAGAGAACAATCAGTGGGTGGCTTTATCCCAGCCAGGTGCCATCAATGCAGCTTGTGCAGCTGCTGAGCACAGCCCTGTCCCAAACCCAGAATTTCATGAGCTGTCAAAAACAGAGGAATGAAGTACCAGGAGGGAAGGTTTCACTGCCTCTGTTACCAGCTGGGCCAAGGAGGAGGAGTTATCAGCACAAGAACAAATCTTCTTTGATCCCTGCACTGGAGCTTATCCCAACTCAACAGGGAATATTGGGCTGTGCATAAACTTCAAACTACAGCCATCCTTGCATGTGAATACACAGGTGCCTGGGTGGTGTTTTCTATCTGCTGGGCAGCCAAGCCTGAGGGACGAGCTGCCCTGAGCACCACTCTCAGCCTGACATGCCAAGTCCAAGAAAAACAGCACGCTTTGCAGCCAAGAAAGAGACAGCCAAATTTGTCTTCAAACTACAAAGATTTGGAGCAGGATGCCTGCAAGGGGAAGCTGGTTCGTCACGGTTCAGATGATTATTCAAAATGCATGAAATTTGCGTGGAATTTCGTTAATCTGCCTTTATAGGAAAATTCCTTTCCCATTTCCTGAGGGCAGGCCTATATTGTTGAAGGCAGCATTCTTCAGCAGGGGTATATAATTTATTATAAAGGATCACGGGTCAAAGTATCTTAACCCAGATCAAGGGCAAGGTCTGTGGGGACTGCCTGGAGCCTTTCGTGGTAACTCACAATAAAGAGCCAATTATAGAGCGAGCGGCTGACACCAAACCCACGCCGTGGCTGCAGACAGCAAATGCACCTACTTGGGCTGTGCATCTTGGGAAGGGAGAAATTACTGTAGGTTCAAATTTGTGAGCTGGGTGACCATGGCTACCTGGCTAATTATGCCTTTTGAGAGAGAGATTGGTGTTGCTTAACACTCGCTATATTTTTCTCAGTAGTTTAACCTTGATATCTTTCCTGGGATTAGAGAGTGATGAAAGGTTGAATTATTTGTCTCTGAACTCCCACCGCGAGCAGTCTGACTGCATCTGTTCAAGTTCCTGGTTTCTCAATATAGGTGTTGCATCTGAGGGTGTAAGACACTAAGATTGTATCACTCTAAACTACTTTTATTTGCTTGGGATACATTTTACTGTTTGAAAGAGTCAGCAGTTCCAGGAAAAAAGAATAGACAGGTAGGGACTCCCATGTCATTGAAAGAAAACTTAAGAGTTAGGGGGTTTACATGCATATGCACACATCTCTGTCCAGTCTTTTTTTAAAGCCATTTGTAGGCAGTGGTATTGTTAAGAGATTCTTGTCAAACCGAGGCAGCCTTTTTTTTCTCCTCTTCTGCTGCTGGGGAAACTGAGGCAGATCTCAGAAGGGAAACCTCTGACAGGTCATTAAATATGACCATCTCTGGCTCAGGACCCGAGGTGGGAAATTGCCTGGGGGGAGTACTCTATGATGGTAGGCGTCTTCTGGCCCTCTCCCATCTCAGTGCTGGAGATGGGACACCATGAGCCTTGTCTGACCTGGTGGAGCTGCATGGTCCTTGGGCACTGCTGGGTGTTGCAGTTTCTGGTCAGGAGGTTGGGAGGAGGAGACTGAATGCACCATCCACTTCTAGGTAGTAAAATCTGCTTATTGCGCTGCTTTGAAAAGCCAAACAAAAGTTGTAGAGCTGTGTTACATTTCTGTTTTGTGCGTCCTTTTGACACGTCCAGCTGCTTGGCCAAGGCAGGTGTTTTTGGGTGCAGCCCTGGCGCACAGAGAGCTCTGCAGGGGAGTGAGGGCTGAGGGAGGGTAGCGATGTGTGGGATGTCTAACACTGCTCTTAGTGCCAGGCTGTGCTAGGAGGTACTGTAGCCTCTCCCTATGTCATTAAGGCTTATCTTGGCCACAGACAGTTATTGGAAAAGGCTTTTTGCAAGGCTGAACTGTAAGCAATAAAACTTGCATTCTGATACAGGCATAGTGCACTTAGGTAATAAAAATAGCCTTGGTGTCAAAAGGTTTCAGTAAATGTGGCTAAAGATATTAGCAGTCACTGCATTTGCCTTTCATTTCTCTATAGACCCAGGATGAGGTGAGGTGATAAAAATGGTCATTTTGTTTCCACTGGGAGCCAGAGTCACAGAAGTTTACTTAGGATGGGGAGGGATCAGTACTGATGTTTCTCAAGGCAGGTCATCTCTCTGCTCTTTTGCCTCCTTGACAGCTCAAATATGCTCCCAGCTATGACGGTTTAGTGTTGAGTGTCCCAGTTTGGGCAGCAGAATTGTCTTTTCCTCTTGACCTAGGGTGGAAGGCTGAAACACAAGAGAGTGCCTGACACGAGTGGATGGAGACTTGGCCCTGCCTCTCTCACCACCTCTGCATGACTGGGGTGTGTTTTGTCACTTGAAAGTTCAGGCTATGAAAAGAGGGATAGCTGCACTGTGATGGAGATAAGGAAATGCACCATCGCTTTGCTGAATTGAGAGCTGTTTTCCAAAGCCTGAATCTGTCATCCAGTCACAGCTGGAGCTCCCTTAAGTCAGTGAAACTGTTTGCAAACTGTGGTATTACAGGACATAAGCAAGTGTACCAAAACTTGACTTACAAATAACAAATTAGGGTTTCTTAGGACCAGACACTGATAAAAAAGGAAACATATCATGTAGCTGAAGGTGAACAAATTAATTTCCCTTATTTGCCCAGCTGCTAACAGATTTCTTTCATATGATCACACAGTCATTTGAGTCGGAGGAAAATGTATTAACCAGTTTGCCTCCATTTTCCAGTTGTATGTCAGCCACATGGTATTTGCCAGCAGAGGTGATGGGAGTACCTGTGATTTGGATTATACTCTAGAAGTCCCTTCTTGGCAGGGAGCTGTAGTTGCAACAGCTTAATAATATTAATTAGCACTTGTATGTACTGTCAAAGCTGTATTTGGCAACTCTTTTAGGCTGTGGATGTGGCTTACCTTGATACTAGATGAGATAAAGTCAAGATAAGATCAGAGAAGAATGCATCCTGAGAAATGGAGAAAACCCCATAACATGGAAAATTGTTGTGCCCACAAGTATATTTGCTGGCCAGCCAAGTAAATGAAAAATCTCATAGTGAATAATGTGAGTAATTGAACGTAGCCATAGAGATTTGTGGCCATTGGTGTTCAATTAGCAATTTAGAAATGGGGCTGCAATAGCCTGTCGTCCCTTTCCTTCACATCACAGCTTCCCCTGCTCTATTTCTTCCACCTCTTCTTTTCTCTTTACTAAGTGAACATGTCAGGATAAGTACCACCTGATTCCTGGAGAAATGTAATAGGGTGCTGTGAACTCACCAATGTGGTTGGGTGTGCCATGACTTCCACCAGTTGTGGCTTTAACAAACCAAGTGATGCCGACACGAATTTATCTGGGCGCTTTCTTTCCTTCCTCTTCCTCAGCAGACCCAGCAATATTTCGAGGTGCTGGTGCCTACTTGGCAACGTTGTTTCCTAAGGAACAAAGGCACGCTTCTTGCAATGTGGTTTCTTTCCCTCTCCAGTCCCTGACCCAGATCCCTTCTCCTTTTGAGCACGCACAGGCTGTTTGTTTGCAAGTGAAGAGTTGTGAAATCGGGGTTGGTGCTGGGAAAATGCTCATTTAGGTGTTCAAAGGCATCTGCTGCTGGAGTTTTGCTGCTTAACATGCTCCCAGGCAGCAGGTACCCCATCTGAGGGACATATTCAGTTTATACTGATACCTGTACTTGTAGTGTGAAAGAAACACACTTCTGGGTGAAGGAAATATTCCTCATATTGGGAATTGGGAAACCAAGCCTTCATGAGAGCACCAACCACTGCCAGAGAGGTGGCACAGATGACGTGACATGTGATGACATGAGCGTAGAGATTAGGGCACTGCAGCTTCCTCAGCTGTCAATGCAGCCTCATTCACATGCATTAGAAATTCACTTGTAATTTTCAGGAGGATAAGTGGAAAAGTTCCTGTAAAATGACTCTCAATAAGAGTGTCGCCAGCTCACAGGCACGCTCATGTAGGCCATCTTTGAGTTATCAAACCCAACAGCTAGAGGCAAATGTCAGCTTATCATAACTGCTCTGTAAACAGAAATCATCACGTAATCTTTTGTCTCAGCCATTGCATGCAGGTGACAGCCCAGGAAGCCTATTAGCAAATGCCAACACACCCACCACACCGGGCGAGTTACATGCCGGGTTAAACACCGCAAGGGGAGCACAGAGCCTCAGCAGGGGAACAGCAGTGAGTCACCTCAAGTCAGAGAAGTGCCAAGTGATTTTCTCGTGGGAAAAATTGAGATCTAGCATCACTCAGGGATTGAAAACCTCTTCTTTTTTTTTTTTTTCCCTTTAAAGTTTCTTACTGAAAATATCATGCAGGATAAAAGAGGGGCACAGAAAGAGGGTGCATATACCCGTACCACTCTGGATGGGTGTATTACAGGCTGAATTTTTCCAGTGGGAAGATAAATTATAGAAGTAACCTGAGCCAAATGAATACCAGAGCTGGGAGTAAAATTGCAAGAATTACAGTACATACTTCAAAGTAAAGTGCTTGTACTAATAGCCTGATAGGAGAACCTGTTTCAAAGTTAGAAGTGTGTTGTCAGTAAAACACAGTGTTCACAGATGTTTTGATCTGCCACTACTGCATTTCTGAAGAACTTAATATACCCATTTCTGCTGCTGCCCTAGTTTGTGGGCTCAGGTCAGAAGTGGTTGTGTAGATCCCATCCTGAAATGGCACAAGGGGCTCCAAGCAGTGGGTCAAAGCAAATCCAGGGGTCTTCCCCAATCGTCTTCTGTCAGGATGTCTGGCTGTTTTTTCTGAGGGCACTGAAAACGAGAGAAAAGTCAAGTATTACGCTGTACCCATTGTGCAGCGGCTTTCCAACTCAAAGCCAATGCTAGTGTTGCTTTCAGCAGATGATGAATGAATAAATTAAACCCTAAATGGTATCTGAAGCTGATTGCCATAGGAAGTTCCCCATCTTGCAGATCTCTCAAGGTATCTTGAAATTATCAGCACACATCAGCCGGCCTCTGAATTGAAAATGGGGAAACAACTCTTGATTTCTGCTCACTGATAGAGGGACGTGCTACAGAATCACCTAATGTGGAAGTGTAATGAGGTCTTTTATGTATGGGGAATTTGCTATCAGTAATAAATAGAGTAAAAAAGAAAAAGAAGAAAAGGGCAATACATTAACCACAAATTAATAAAACCATCCAAATTTATGCAAAGCATGATGTTCCAAGGACCTGGGTATTGTACTTTCAATAAAAAGTGTTTGCTTTTTGTGTATCCTTTAAGATTAGATACTTTTTAGTAAGAGAGACTCTCCAAAATTGATTGTGGGCTGAGGGGGTTGTGGTGATCATTAGGTTTTTTCAGTGCAAATGTATTTTGGTTAACTGTAGTTTAGCTTAAGACTCTGCTTAACTTTAGTCCCCCACATTGTCACTTCTAACCCAAGAGAAAGGGGTTTTCACAGGTTGCCTTAAATAATAAACTGCACATAAATGAAGCAGCAGAGTTTTGTGGTTTGATCTGGCCGAAGTAATCTGCTTTACTTCCCTAAGTTATGGGATAGATTGACTGGCTGAATTAATATGAGGAGTGATACAGGATATTTGAACTCTTGTCAGTTATTTCATTCTGCTTTTTCCCAGCAGTAAAATGGATTTGTTCTGAAACCTGGAAAAGAAAGAAATAAACTTGGCAGATGTAGCCAGTTTATGATTTATTCTGCGTTTGTAGCCTGATCCAAAAGCCACTGAAGTCTACAGAAATCTTTTGGGGGATTTCAAAAGAAATCTCATCAGACTCTTGATTAATATGCTGGGGAATTGGGGGGCACATGTTTGGGGCCAAGGGAGTCTTGCAGATCTAATCCCTTTTTTACCAGGGTTTGCATTCTCTTGGTGTACATCCTTTCATGCAAGTCTCTCAGTGTTCCCTGAACCATATGTATTTGGATTAAAAGGTAATATGAGAAGTGCTAGGAAAAGCTGGAGCCAATTCCCATTTTATTGCAGGAAGGCCTCGAAGTGATGTGAGGAGGGACAGCGTGTCTGACATCTGGGGCTGTGGGAACATTACTTAGTGGCTGCAGTGGAGATGGGGGTTTCTTGTCAGTCCTGTATCCCTCGTGTCCAAACTCCCGTGCTCATGTGCCAACTGAGAAAATTCGTGGGTGGAAAGGAAATGAGGGATGAAGGAGGAGAGGTTTGGATCGTGTGATCTCCCAGCACGAGGCCCGCTGCGAGGGATGCTCAGCAGGCAGGCTCATCTCGGGGTGGGGGTGGAACAGGGCAAGTCCCAAAGCCCTGTGCTCTGGTGCACTTTGGAGCTCAGTTTCATGAGGCAGTATAAGTGTGTGTGACCTTAATCAAGCTGATTAACCTTGCTGAAGCATTTGGAAATGGAGACGAGAAATAATTGTAGCAGAATTTAGCATGCAGCATCTTTTAACTTTGCAGTTATCTGCAGCCTTTTCTAGATTGGAAAATTTCCAGATTTTTGTAGGATGGGAAAGGCCACTATGTAATGTATGGAAACTAAACAGGCTTCGCATCTTGATTTATTCCCAATCTCATTATTGTGTGACAGGATCAGTTATCTCTCAAGGAGTGGTATTAATTAATGTTTACAAAACACTTGCAGTACTTGGGGAAAAATGCATCATAGAACTGTGTTATAACTTGAGCTATTTATTGGATGGCACCCTAGGTGTGAAACCCCCTCCCTGTAACTGCAGCCATGTTTGAGTGTACATTGTGAGCTCTCAAATTCCTTTTGGAAACGCTTGTCTTTTAAAACCTTATTATTTTTCTTTTTTTTTTTCTCCCCTTAAAGTGGGAGGGAATCACAGATGATCTTTCACATGATTCTTCCAACACCCAGTCATTCATCAGCAGAGACTTAAAGATAATAAACTTTTTGTTTCAGGCAATTACTTAATCTCGACAAACTCCTGTGTTAAGCAGGGCTATTAACTGAGCAGGCCATAAATCAGCATGTTGCCAGGTGGGTGAGTCTCCTGAACTGCAATCACTCTTCAGGACCTTCCAGAGACCCCTTACAGTCTTAAGCATCCTCATTACACAAGCAGCATGCTAACAACCAGCACTTTGCATGAGCTGCCCGGAGAATTTGCTGCAAACTGCACTGGGACCATTTTTAATACCAGTCGGAAAATTTTCATACGAAGGCAGGATGATACATGGGAGTTATTAGCCTGCACCAAAACCACAGCTGGGTAAAACAGATAACTTCCTCACCCCTCTCCTCGTCAGACCTTCTGTGTAGTTAAGAGCAGCAGGCTGCCTTATGCCTGGTTAAAAGCCAGCTTGTGCAGTATCCTCTCAGTCTTTATCAACTAGGACTGCTTTGGGGACTGGTGTCTCTGAAGGCTACCTAGATGCTTATCACCTGGGTATAAGTGCAAGAAAGAAAAATACCCAGCCCTGCAATTTTACCACAACTAGTAGAAAGCAGACATCTTTTCTTCCATTTCTAGAAAGAAGTTTGGTGAAAATGCACAGCAGACTCTGCATGGGTTTTTTCCAGACTCGATTTGTTCAATTTTACAAATTATATAAACAGACCTTTCATACGAAGGGGAAATTTTTCAAGCCATTGCCTATAGGAACAGTTTGATTTCAGTTTGTTTTAATGCCTGGAGGAGCATATGCATAAAGAAAGCAAACTGACTCCTGTGGTTTGGATTAGAGAGGCTCGAAATACCAGTGCTGAATTTGAAGTACAGCCTTGTCCTGAAAGATTGAGCAAGTCTTTGTGGCACGAGGCAGCACAGGTGTCCCCACCATGGCAGCAGGCAGCCCTGCAGTGGCAGAGACCGTTCAGGTAGGTCTGTGCTCAGGGCGGGCTGGCGTGCCCTTTCTTGTTGGCATTGGCACCTGAGCTTTCACAGGATTTAGGCATCTGCTTGGGAGTTTTTCTTCTGCAAGGCAGCTTTCCAGCTCCTGCAAGCTGCGTTGGCTGGTTGAGCAGCCAGCTTGTAGCGTGCTACCTGATCGATTTGGGGAAGTGTATTTAGTTAGCCATGGCCCCCCAGCCCAGCTACTCCTTACATGTTGAAGCAGCCGTGCTCCCCAGGACCAACACCTGGAAGCTGGGCTGTGAGCATCAGCTCCTGGGAGGGGATATGTAACCTTTCAGTGAGTGTACTCCTCAGTCCAGTCAGCTCTGCAGCCACAGAAAAACCTCCTGGCCACCATAATGAGGTGTGCTGTGTTGTGGGGACCAGTGGCCAAGGGAGGTCAGGTGTAATGCTTTCAGTGGCAGCTGGGCTGGAAGTGGCTGCTGAACAGCAGCCTAAGGGCTTTTGCTTTTTCTTCACCATTGATCTCATGGTAAACTGGTTCAGGGAGTTGATCCAGGCCAAAACCCTGTGCAATAAAATTTTAGGTGATTAGTTTTCAACTTGATGAACTCCCTGAGCTGGCTCAGTGTGTGATTGAGTGAGTGCCAGTGCCACCTCAGGGGAGGGGTGTGAATGCGTGGATGGGGGCGTGAAGGCTAAAAGACATCTCCATCTGTAGATCTGCTCCTAGAAATGTGGCTTGGGATGACCCTCCTCAATAAGGTTTTATTTGCGTGAGTGGAAGGTGCACAGTCAGGGGTCTGCTAGATTTGCTGCTCAGATGAGTGCTGTCCAGAAGGCGCTGTGTGATAGCTGATGTGCTCTCCCTCCATCTTCATTTGCTGCTTTGCCCTTTGGTACTCCACCAGTCTTGTGGTTTCCAGTCTGAGGTTGCTCAACTTCCCTGTCCCTTCACATCTCACCAGTAGAGATCCTGGGCCTGGTCAGGTTGGATGCAGCTGAGGGCAGCAGTGTCGTCTGGTGCTCCTGCTGCCTCCTGGTCATAAATGCCAGTTAGTGCTTTCTCCCATAATGCCTCCATCTCATGGCAATATACAATTTAGCCTTGTATTGTAGGCGACCTGAAGCAGTTGCACTTCAGGGAGCCAAGCAAAACTTCTTTACACATTTGGGAGGAAAGCTGCTCAGATGTAAAATCAAGCTCCAGGAGCACCTGAGCCATACTGAACAACATGTTCAGGTAACTATGGGCTTAGGCTCTGGTTCCCTGCTCCCCAGAGTCTCTGCTGCAGGACGCAGGACTGCTGTCAGGGCCACGTTTGCGCATGCATCAAATGCATTTCTCTCTCCTCTGGATACCCAGAAAAAGAAACCTGTTGAGGACTTGGGACATCTCTCACAGCCAGGTATTGGGGACCATGGGAGAAAGGCAGGGGGTATTAGGGAATACTCCAGGCAGTCAGCTGAGATTCACACACTACCGTTTCACCAGCTGTCTTGAAGTGAGGTGGGTTCCACTGTGAAATGAGCTTTAGTGTGAAGCAGGCAAGGTTTGTCATCTGTTGGCCTGGTCCCAAAGCAGTCAGGGGCAAATCCTCTTGGCCCACATTTTTTGGAGTTGCTGGAGCACCTTTTTAGACATCAGCTGGAGGTTCAGGCAGTTGCTGAATCCTAGTGGCTTCCCAAGAAGCAGGATGATAACTTCTGGAAAACGTCTCTCCTTAAACCTGCAGGCATTTTTTCTCCTGTGTAAGGATCCCTCCTTTCTTGAGAGATCTGTAAGTTTTCTTAGAAGTTTTTGACAAACTGATTTTTCTCCTACTGCCCGTCCAGGCAGGCACGAGCTGAACCACCATCTGGTCTGCTCCACCTCCCTGCCTGCCCCTCGCGTGCCGGGATTTCTTCCGTGCTGGTTGGGATTTTTCTTCTTTTTTTTTCTTTTTTTTTCTTCTTTCCATTCTTTGGCAGCAGCTGTTGGGAGAACAAGCCCCAAGATCCATCTGGTCCTTCGAGCTTATCAGGCTGTGTCTTTTCTCAACAAAGCAGCAGTGGCCGCACTTTCATACCAGAGTTACATCATATAACAGCAACTTGCTCAGAAAGCAAACCGCCTTTTATTTGCTTGTGCTGCCTTTCTCCCTTTAGAATTGCAGCCACAGCCAAACCACAATGTAGCCTCAGATCTGAGTCAGTCTAGAGGGCTGCTTTTCTCTTTCTCTTTTTCTTTTCTTTCTTTTCTTTTCCCCTTCTTCTTTTCTTTCCCTCCTCTGCTTTCTGAAGGAGTTGGCACAATCCTGTGTTATTAGGACATAAGCTAGCTTGTTCTAGTGGAATTTCCTGTCTGATTTTAATTTCCCCCTCATTTTTTTTTTCTCCCCGCAAAGTGAGACAGAAAAGCTTTTTAATTGCACTGCCGTAGGTTGGCCTTTTGGGATATTATTATTCTTATTAAGTACTTCCTGTTGGGAGGTGGCACATGAGTAGAAATAACAAGGATCTCGGTGCAGTCAGGGCTTGTGGCCTCTTTGTTTGTTAATAACTGTCTGATTGGCAGCGTCCTCAAAACACATCTTGGCCTGACAGCCTGGCAATTAAGTGATTTTCAAGACTCTCAGCATTTGCAGCTCACCTGTGGAATTAATAAGCTGCATTAGGCCTTTCCTTTTGGGTTTCTTTTCTGCCATTCAGTGGTCATATCACCTTACCCAGATAATACAAAGTTAGCGCTAGTGGGAAAGTCTCACTGTGGAAATGCTCAGCATGGATGTAGAAACATCTGATCAGGCATGGTGGGGTAGACTGGTACATCCCAGGTGGGATTGGCATCCTGCTACTTTTCCAGCAGCGACATGTGAGAGGAGCAGGTTTCCTTTGCAATGGAAATGTGCACTGCTGCTGTTTCAGATTTCATTGTGTCCCAAAGAATTCAGTGCTTATTTAGTAGAGAAAGGCAATTTTGATTTCTTTTTAATTTTTCAGGAAGCACAAATGCTCAGCAGTCTCTTTCAGAATCTTCCCATTTCAGCAGATACTGTTGAAATAACGTCAAGGCATTTCAACTTCATCACTTCCATGTTCTTGTAGTCTAAAATATAGTAGATCTTAAACCATCTTAATCTCCTTTGTGCTGCTTCTGACGGAAGGTGCAGGTACCTGGAAAACATGAACTGATAAAAACTGTTCTGCCCTAAAGCTTCCCCCAACTCCAGCTGTTTGGGATTGAAGAAGGTGGCTGGTGGCAGCAAGGCTGATCAAGAGACTTTTCTAATTACTGCTCTTTGAAAAGCCATCAGAGATTTGGTGTTTGGGCACCCCACTGCGGGACTTCCTTGTGCTTGTGGGGTTCCTCCAGGCTGCAGGAGAGCTCTGCTTTCATCTTATTTACTCTTCCCAGAGGTATAAAAAATAATGGTTTGTCTCCCTAAGGCTGCCACTTATCAGTAACCTGAAGACCCCAGGAATTCTTGTAAAATAATAGATAATGCATTGCCTTCATGCACAAATGCTCACCTGAATGTTTGAAAATACTTCTGCACACCTGAATATATTCATCCCCCCACACCGTTTTGAAATTTTCCAAAGTTTTGAGTACAGCCTGTTTTGCAAGACCAAATCCAGGATTTCCCATGGCAGCAGGCTTCAGACAGAAAATTCCTGTTTTCTCACCAAGAAGTGAAGTGTCCCATTTTTGGTCAAACAAGAAAAGTGCTGCAAAGCCAGCTGCTGCATAGGAGCGTGTTGAAGAGATTCCTGGTGTCCTCCTGTCCCTGCCAGCAGCAGCTGTCCCTGCTCCTTTGGTGGATGAGGCAGGAAAGCCCTTCATGCTGAGTTTCAGAGATGGTAGGTAGCAGCTAAGGAATTTCAGGGTTTGATTTTTTAACGACAATTCTATGTTCTTATAGAAGATGTCAATGAACTCTTCAATTTTTAATCTAAATTTTCCATGTAGAGGGAAAGGCCATTTTTAGCCTCACTGTAATTGTTCCATCTCTTTTGCCCAGGAAAAGACTGACAGTTTTAATGCCCTTACCAAAGGTCAGGCAGTGCATGGGAGAGAGCTGAGTGGAGCTGCCAGGAGCTTCAGGATGGGTTAGACATTGAGCTGAACAAGAATATCCTACTTCCATTAGGGCCTGAGTTCATTTAAGTGCGCTGCCTTCTTCTTGGGGTGGGGAGGAAATTTATGGGCAAATTCCTTCGGTGTTGCCTCGAGTTGGCCACGGGGCTGCGGGGGGAGCTCGCTGATCTAATCTCACCCCATCCCAGCTGCAAGAGCCAGCTCGCTCGGCAGCCGCCTGCCTGCCTGCCCGGCTTTTGGACACAGCCCGTGCCTCAGCAGCGCTGCCCGACTGCAGCAGCAGTGGCTGGGCTGAAACGTGCTCCTGGCTGCTCCGGCAGCAGGGCCGTGTTTGTGTTTGCCACGTGCCAGTGCCTGTGTCCTAGGCGGGGGCTGGGTAAGGGCACCCCTCAGCATCTTCAAAAGACATTTTTTTGCTCTTCCACCTGATCTGGAGCAGTAGAATAAACTTTGTAAGAAGACAAACTCCTCTGGGCTATCCCTAAGAGGATGGGCAGTTATTGTGACTACATCTGAGGAGGTTTCCTCTGGGATGGCAGAGAGGGACAGCCTTCCATTTGAAGTGTCTGAGGGAGATGTTTGCTGTCTTTAATGGATTTTATAATGGCATTTATTATGCAGGTAACCCCAGAAATGGGCTTTATTCTGTGTCAAGTAAGTACCGTGTCCATGTGCTCGTCCGAAGTCTGTGTCCCTGCAGGGAGCTGAGCAGGGAAACCAGCGGCTCCTGGGTCTGTGTGTGGTAGTGAGGTGCATGCAGGGGCTCCAGCAGTACTGAAGCAGAGAGACAAGCCTTCTCATGTTATCCTCTGCTCCTCGCTGAACCTCAATTTCTGAGTGCGAAGTCACACTGACTCTGTCCTGAGGGTGCTTTGAGATGTCAGTAAAATAATGCTTTTCAAGGCTTTTTTTTTTTTTTTTTTTTTTTTTTTTGGTGATTTTATAGCTGAAGGGCAATGTGTTTTTTATTATTTCTTGTTTACTTTTCACATATCTGCATCCCAGCAAGGCCCCTTCTGCTTCCAACTTTGCTACAGGGTATTTACCATTACTTGAGCTGTTTGCCTAACTGAAGTTAGTTGTGTGATCTTTATTTCTTACCTGGATGTGATGCTGTACCCAACCTACTGTTAAACTAAGCATGTTGCCTTTTCCAACATCCTGAAATGCATTAAAAGAATAGTTTTGGGAATCAGGCTACCACCATCTTTCTGCATTAGTTTTGTTAGAAGAGAAAACTGGTTCTGCATCCCCTTGGATGGCAACAGCTGGCTGGATGTATTTCAAAATGGTCTGTAGTGCCTGGGGCAGGACAGAGGTCTCCCCAGGTGATCTGGTGGGGGCCTGCCTCTTCGCTTCTCCTTGCTACAACGTTCCCAGTGGGCCAAAATTAATATTTCCTATTTTTCTTCTTGTGTAGTTCCTCTTTTATTTTTGTCAAAGCCACTGAACAGGTAATAAAACAACAGAATAATTAACCAATAATAATTGAAGTATGCTGTATGAAAACCAAACCAAATGCTAACAAGCCAAACAAAAGGAAAATAGTCATGGTGCAGCCCTGTTTATAGTGCTGTCTGCTGGAACCATTATACACGTTGATATAATAATACTGAGCAGTTAATTACCACATCATTTTTAAAGTGCTGTATAAACATTAACCAAACCTCTGAGGTAGGGAGGTATTATTATCTCCATTTTAAAGAAGGGAAATTCTGACAAAGCGAGGTTAGTCAGTAATTTAGTGTCGTGAAGACAGGCAGCTGATGGGGCGGGAGAAGGGGTTGCAACTCCTGCTGCAGTTTTGGAGACAGAAAAGCAGAGCTGCTGAAGCACCTCACATGGCTTTTTGGGAAATGCATGGTGCTGCCATTCGGGGAAGGGACACACTTGCCCAGACACCTCTCTCTGCTTAGAAAATTCTCATATTGGCGTAATTAGCCATTGCGTAAGTATCCCTTTTTGAGGGAGGCACGCAGTTGGTGTATTTTGCAAAGCAGCTGAACAACATTAAAGTGAATCTCTCTACGGGGGACTGAGAGGCAGCCACCGTAGCCTCGTGTGTCTGTTCCTGCTCCTTCCCATATTGATCTGAGTGGTGTTTCTGGGAATGGCTGTCCCTGCAAAGCCCTTAATATTCTGCATGGTGGTATATGACTTCATTCGAGGAGAATCCCACAGATGCATCAGCGTGATCTGCTCTGTCATGTTTCTGTGACCCAATTTTCCCTGTTCTTTGTCTCAGACCTTCCCTGACCCCAGGCCTATTATCCCTTCCAATAATTCACCCAGACCATTATTAATGGTGCATTAACTTCGGCTGCGCTTTCAGTGAAGATGTTTTTCTTGTGCTCATTCATTCGCTCGGCTCACTTAAACAGCTAGATCATTATTCTGGGGACGTCACACAAACACAAAAACATCTCCCTTGCCGACACCTACAGTCCTGCAGCACTTTGCCAGAGGGGCGGCCATCCAAACACAACAGTGAAACGCCCAGGAGGGACTATCAAAGGGAGTCAAGTAGCCACACACACACTCAGTCGCTCGGGGACAAGTTTGCCTGCCCTGCTCACACACTGAGACTGTCCAGGGATGCTCACAACCCACCAGCTCTAGGAGAGCTCTGATGTGAGGAAAATCACCACAGGAAAGCTGGGGAACAAAGCACGGGCCTGTCTTTGCTGTTTCACAGCCACTGTGCTTGTTGGATGCCAAGATAACGTCTCTTTAAATATATGCTGTGGATGAGTAAAATTGGGATGTTAAAAAGTGTAACATGAAAAACAAATGCTGCCTAAAATTTCTTTCTCACTCGATGCTTTGGGCTTCTCTGGGAGAAGACTGAGTGAAGAACGCTTCATGTTTGTTGTACCTTAACCTTGTTGTCGAGAAAGAGAGCAAGATTTGGACATCTGGGAGAAGATGTGGGCAGCAAGAAGGGCCTTTGCAGATATCAGTTGGTTTACTATTATCTTTTTCAAAGAAGCAAGACCTGGGAGGAAATAAAAAGAAGCAAAAGTTGTTGTATGCTGCTGTGTCGCACCACACAACATCGCACTTCCCCCAGTAAGAGGGATTTGGCCCCTGACAGCATGGCTCAGTTAACCTGTGGAAGTACTGGTGAACTCTCACAAGCATCCTCTGGGACATCCCTTTCCCGTTTTTTTCTGTCAGTTGCTTGTGCACAGCTGCTGATGACACCTCAGTGACAGGAGAGTGTGAGCTGTTGTCTGGAAAAGGTTTTCTCCCGCTAACACAAATCAATGCAGTACCCCAGGGCTCTGAAGCCTTGTACAGATAAAGTTGATAAAGTTGCAGTTTCTGCCTGCTGTGATTGAGGTTCATTGGTAACCTGCTCTTGTTTGACTGTGTAGACTTGTGCAAGTTACTTCACATTATCCTGCTTCAGCCCCTCTCAATTAAAGAAAAACAGGACTGTGTTTCAAATGCATGTTTTCTTCCCTTTCTAAAGAGAGGTGAAGCTTTGTTTGTCTTTGCAAGGGAGCTTGTGATCCCTTTATGAAAGCTGTGTCCCATGCATCACTGACTCCATAGGAAATCAAAAGGTATCTCAAGATATAAGAATCTGTGTTTCCTCTTTTATAAGACGTTAATTTTTTATGGGGTCTTCTTGCAAATTTGGTGAGAAAAGCACAGCAGGTACTGAATTACCCAGACAGTGATATTTTACTTTTTTTCCTCAACAAATGAGTTTTACTGTTGATTGGAAAATATTTGTGCACTATTTCTGATGACAAAGAAGCCTACTTACAGGCTGGACTTTTTGTTCCCGCAGGAGACTGTTGGACACCCGTAGGAAAGCTGTATATCTTTTAGCCCATGTGGTGGCCTGCACAACTCACATGTGCTTCAGATAAAGCAGGGGGAGCCCAGTACATTCCATGGGGTACCAAGGATGTGGGGGGGGCTTCTCAGGGTCTCTTCCCAGCCAGTCTTGCTGCAGCACCCCAGTTGCAAGTGGCAACTTCTTCAAGTCCTTTCTTACAGGCTTTCTGAATTGTTTTTGTCTAAGCAAACTGCAAATGAAATACACTTCAGTGCTTTGGGGTTTGATTCCTTTTCTTTGTCTTTTTTTTTTTTAGCAATCGTGTGTCAGCTGAAGTATTTGGAATAGAAAAAGCTTGCTTGACCCTTCGTAATTCTCACTTTGGAGCTCAAAAAGAGATGCTGCTATGAGTGATGTCAAAACAGCTCCTTTGCTTGCTATGCAAACCTATACATGCACTCTGTGTTTCTCTTGAAGCACGGGTTTATCTGTAGAGATAATCAAAAGCCTGCATCATCCTCAAATAAGGGCTGTTTCTGATGCCTCCCTCCCTGATTCCTGGGATTTTCGGCAAAGGGACATCCCCTTTAAACCTGCATTGCTGCCTCATATCTTTTCTCTTTGAAGCCAGAGGGTTGGCTGCCCTTTGAATAGACAAGGATGAGAACACAGCAGTGGGAGGTCCGTGTCTTGCTCATAAACCTTGGCCAGAAAATAGGCTCCGACAAGTGGGGACAGGTAGCAGCGTCTTCCCCCTTATCAAATGGCGCGGCAGACAGACACATTCCTGCAGGAGCCCCGGTGGGGTGGAAGGTGGGGCCTCCTGAGAGCGCCTTGTGTTTTGCCGCCCTGCTTCACCCTGGGAGCTGCAAGCCACTGACTTGGTGTAGAACTGTGTTGTTTCTGTGCAAAACCCCCTGTTCTCTCACTGTCCCTGCCCCTTGGGTGCTGCTTTTGATGTGTTCCTCAGCTTTCTCTTCCTTCAGCAGGAACCAGAGATAATGTTTATCTCTGGTTCCAGTGCTTGGGGACTTTTGGAGGTGCCATGTCATGCCTTTACACCTCAGAGTATTGTACTGCATGGCTTGGTGTGGCCCAGCCTTTTCCTGGGGAAAAGCTTTCCCCAGGCCTCCTACTAAAATCTCCCTCCCTCTTGTGTAAAGCAATCATCATTAGCTCTAATTGGGCAGCTTTGGGGTTAAATCTACAAAGATTGCTTCGGTTTGGTAAATCCTCTGCCACTGCAAAGCAGATAATGCTAAACAAAAGATTGCCTTGATTAGATTAACGTTGGCAAATTCATTGCCCTAATCATCATATTGCCCTTCGCGTGGCTATTCAGGAATACATCACCGTAACTTACTTGAAGTAATTGAATATAATTGTCTTTTTAACTCGTATGTGTAAAACATCCATCTTTGTTAACGGCATGTGTTGCTGTCCTGCTGCCAGCTCACAGTCCTCTTCTGGAGGGGTGGGAACAAGAAGCAGAGCCAGGCTGACGTTTATGAATTGGTAGTTGATTGCCTATAAAACCATTCATTATTTCTGACCAAGCACCTGGAAGAGAATAAAAAGGAACAGCACCAGCCCCTGGAGCCTGTAGGCTTGGCTAGTGCTCCCAGGCAGAGAAGCAGAGAAGTCATGAAGGGGAATGTTGCAAAGGGATGTCAAAAAACACAGCCCTTTCCCTTGCCCTTAGTGGCAGCAAAGCACAGGGCACATGGTGGGGTTAGAATTGAGCATGTGAAACAGATACCCAAGGCAGAGGCATTGCTGACCTTCCCATGGGCCAAATAGGTTGAAATGCTAAAAACAGACCAAGAGTGCAGTGGGAGGGAGGAAGTTCATGGAAATTTTTCTCCCATTAATAATCAGAGGTGTGAGGAGGGAGAAATTCTCTTCAGATATCAATTTTATTCCAACAGATAGCTAGGAAAGGAGGCCAGGCAGCAAACAGCCCGTGTTTTCAATTTCCCAGCTCTCCTGAGTGACAGGGAAAGACTCTTTTAGCACAGAAATTTCCAATATTATCTCAGCAATCAATCATGTAGAAATGCACAGTTACAAAATAAAATACAGCTGGCCCGGCTTTTAAGATACTCAGTTTGACCTGTTTTTAGTAGTTTCATCGTTATTAATAAATTAAATTGCCCCAGGGAAAAGGCCAAAGGATTAGGGCGACTCTCCGCATCATTAAAACTCAGCTACGATGGCCAATACAGTTTCAGTCCAGGTCAGCTCTCACTTTCCTGCCCTCTGGGGGCTAACTCAGCCCTAGACCTGTCCATTAGAGTCAGAGTGACCACCCTGTTTTGGGAGGTTGCTAATCTTCACCTATAGGGATGCCACCAGCAGCCCTGTGGGTTGATCCCAGGACCACAGAAGTGTTCTTGCTCCTTTTGGTTTATTTGTATGGTATAAATATAGGGTGAGCACTGCAGGAAGCCCAGCCTAGGGGCTCAGGCTGGAAGAGATGTTTGTGTTGTCTGCCACTGGATGTCTGTGTGGGGACAGTCGATTTTGTGACCATGCTTTGTAGTGATGATGTAAAAGCTCCTTGCCCTACTTCCTCTGGTCCCCACAGCACCCATGGGTCATGGCAGCAGTTGTGGCCAGGGAACATCAGTGTCCCTGGGGAGGAGGACAGCAGCTGTGGGTGTCTGCCCACCTAAGCTGGAGTTTGAGCTGAGCATGGTTTGGGGAGACCAGAGGCTCTACTGTGCTGTGTGAGCAGGGGATAGGGTGTGACAGCTAAACTCTGGTGCATTTTTGACCTGGAAAAACATTGGTTGTGTCTTAAAATGAAGACTCCCTACAAGTGTCCTTATGTAACACAGCATCCCTGCCCAGGACGGTTAAAGGGTGAATCTTCCTCCTGCAAAAGCAAATCCTGAAGGATGCAAGTTCATTCTCTCCCTGAGCTGCTTTAGGGAGAGGAGGGGAGGGGGGCAGAAGTGGGGGAGGTGGTTAACAGTTACTCTACTGTGTCCTGACGCTAGGCGAGCTGCAAAAATGCTCCCAGTGTATCAGGTGGTGTGAGGTGCCAGCCCTTTGCTGGAGCACGGAGAGCAAGTCTGCTGCGGAGCCTTAAATACTTTCCACCCCGACTACCTTAGCTTAACGCCTTTCAGCAGAGTTGGCAGGAGGGTTGTTTTTGTGTAGTCTCTCACCTCTCCCAGCAGCCTGGCTGACGCGCCTGTGCCGCGCTGTGCTCAGGGATTGAGCGCTGCAATGGGAGTAGGAGCCACAGATCCTCTTGCTGATATGCCGGGAAAGACGTATATGAGGATTACACGCAGGCTTGGCGCGACGGACCCGAGCGGAGCGCAGCCCCACCGGACAGAGTCGGCGTAGCTCTGGTGCAGCTGGAGTCACAGATGCAAAAGGCTGAATTTTAAGTCTTTCGTAGAAAAAGAGTTTGGCGTTTACTGAAGTTTGCTGAGCGACAGCAAGAGACTTGGCCCAAGCCTTGACATTTTGGTTTTGGATGGTGCTTCCCCAGTCTCCAGAGAGATGGTACCTGTTGCGGAGGCAAGTCACAGTAAAATACTGAGCACAGGCTGGGGTTTGAAATGCTCACTTAGGAGGTTGGGTTTGTTTTACTTTTGGTCTCCGGTTAGACAGAAAGGCCAAGAAGACAGAGAAAGAATGGTAAAACCTGCAACAATATTAAGTAATCTTTAATGAAGAACTTCTGTTTGTAAAGGCAGAGCAAGATCAGCCTTTTATCTTTAAGCCGATGGCTGCCACAAATGTAGAAAGGGGCATCCTGACAGATGCGCGGAGCCCTGTCAGAGGGTGGTTGTACGGGATCGCTGTTGCGGTTGTGCGGTATCGCTATCGAGGCTCTGCTAATTGTATTTCTTTAGCTTCTGTGATTTTAGCAGGAAAGGCCCAGGCAGCCAGGCAGCATTGTCGGGGGTGGTGAGGAGAAATAACCTGATGAATTTTCCATCAGCTCAACTCACTCAGATATTCTCGCCGTTAACTTTTGGGGTCAATAATAAATATTAAAACCTGTAGATTTAATAAGTCAATGTAGGTGTTCGCTGCCTTTTGAGACCACTTTATCTTTCCATCAAAGATGAAACAAGCTTCTCAAATGAATAAAAAATAGGGCCTCAAGTGATTACAAGTGAGAGCAATTTGAGCTCCTCTCTCAGAACCTGGCAGTAGGCACTTCTGAGCCTCTTCTGACTGCCTAGACATTAGCGCTGCTAATGTCCTTTAGCGCTGCTCTTGCTGTTATATTTTTAGGTAAATATTTCCAACTTGTGTGTACAGACCTTCAGGAACAGTGTTTGCTGCCACTCCAGGCTTGAGGGACGATGCCGGTCTGGATCCCACCAGGCTCTGTTGAGTCTGATTTGCGTTGCAAGTCTGGTTTTCCTTGGTGCTTGCTATAATCTCCTCAAGTTCAAAGAGCGCTTAGCTGCTTGTCTTTGTCAAAAACCCTGTTGGAGATCTTTTATGTCGAAGATGTAGGATTTTTCCGCATGACTTTGATTATTTATTCATTCCACTTCTCTGGTGTATGATAGCGCTGATATCATGAAGACCCCTTGTCTTGCACTGCTCTTGCTCTGAAATTCATGGAGATTTAGTGCCTTTGAAATTGTTTTAAAAGGGAAGGAAAAGTTTTTGAAGTCCCTTTTTTTTTCTTCTATTCCCCATAACAGTGCCGCAGCACATTTTTCCGGCCTTCCACGCTCCTTTGCCAATTGACATGCGCCACCAGGAAGGACGATACCATTATGAACCTCACTCTATCCACGCTATCCACGGGTAAGTCTTACACCTCCACTCCCGTGCCTTGCTAAAGTGTCAGCCACCTGTAGTATTCCGAATTCCTCTGCTAAAGTCCCTGGGACTTACTGCCCTTCTGGCAAGCTGGCCCTACTGGCCACCCTCCACCTCATTGTCCCCATCCAGTGACAATGCTGACCTGCCTGGCAGGAGAGCTTTATGGCTCTGTTAAGCCTATAGAAGTGTCCTATAGCAGCAGGATGGGAGTATAGGGCTTCTTTGTCATTATTCAGCTCAAGTCCCAGGAACAGGCTTGACTTGTGTTTTTGCACCCGCCGTGTTTCTCACATCATGCCTTGCCTGGGTCATTTCTGCCACCATCCTGGCAAAGACCCAGCAGCGCTCCCTCTCTTTGGACCTTGTGTACCATTCCTCCCTGCCTGCCAGTTGTGGGGACAGTGGCAAAAGGCTGCCAGGAATGCCGTAATTCAGTTTGATTTCACTGGACAACAGCCCAAATGGGCTGGGCGGCATTTTCTAAAAGCAGTAATAAGTCAGGTCCTCATGGCTGTCCATGTCTACTCTGGAGGGGCAGGACTCTGGGTTTTGGTGGTGACCTTCTCATGAAAGTCTCCTCTCCCTGAGGCAGCTGATGGGCAGCGAGCACAGAGACTGGTGTGGGGCTACACCCTCAGAGGGGGGCTCATGGTTAATCGCCTCATCCAGGACATGACAGCTCAATAGTTCTGGATGTCTTGAAGGAGATGTTTACAGAGAGAGGTTTTCACCTCCTGTAAGCTTTGATCAGGGCAGGGAAAATCGAGCCAGCAGGGATGTGAGCAGAGGTTCTAGTGACCATGGGGCTAGAAGTGTTTCTTCTAGTCCCTGAAATGCACCTTTCCCACGAGAGGTGAAGAGCAGCATGATGCAGTCAGCAGCCCCATAGCCATCCCAAAATCCTTCAACCCGCAGCTGTAACACAGGGCTCAGACATCAGCTGAGGAACAGGTCCCAGAGCACTCGGTGTAGGGGAACCATGGAGGGCCAGAATCATTTTGCAAGAAGAACAAGGGAAGAACAACTGGGGCTCATCACTTAAACTCTCATTTGATCCCCTGCAGTCCTGTTGCAGCCTTGCTGTCTGGCTAGGGGCAGTGCTCACCCACCTTTGCAGGGGCTGTTTGTGGAGCTGTGCTGCTTCTGGATACGTGTGAGCCGGGGAACAGTCCCTGGGAAGCAAGTAATGCCGACAGCAGCAGCCAGATCTGTGGAGCCCCACAGCTACCACAGCTTTATTCTGCTTCCAAAATACTGCAAGAAATAAATGATAGGGCATTCCCGTGGATCCTACTAGAAGACAAGTCATTGTCTTTTTGGCTGGCAGTCAGTTTGACTGGATGTTTAAAGGGGCAGAGCAGCTTCTTCCATGCTGTGTGCAAAGGGGAAATGACAAAGCAGGTTGCTAACATGGGAACTGGGGGGGATTAGGGAGGCTGCATGAAGTAGTTCTGGTCTTTCATGCAAGTACATGCAAAAATTGTAGAAAGAAGACAGAATAATAACTTGCTGAAAGATAGTTAATAAGCCAGAGCACTGGCTAATAAAGCACATACGGAAAAGGGTGATATTCAAAAGAGGGGTTAGAAGAGAGGCTGGCAGATGTTCTGATGTTTGTGTGCCTTACTCTGTGCTCCCCTTCACTCCTCATGAGGAGGTTTGGGTGCACTGCATATACCCTGGGGCTTCACAGCAGTTTCTGTGGTGGGGTCATGAGGCAAGATCTACAAAATGCAACTGAGCTCACCACTGATGATACGTATCTATGAATCGTATCCCCAGTAACCCCAGTATTTTATCATATTGGTGTTGTCCAGCTGATCAACCCTGGCCAAGTGTACAGCGCTGGCAGATCAGATTTCAGTTCATCTGCACCAATATTAATAATCTACTGTGTTAGCAGTTACCACATTTGTCTATCAGTGGACCAAGCATGTCGTGCTTAATATTTGGGTAGAGTTGTTGGCAAATACCTGTTGCTTTTCTTCTTTGGGATTCCTCTCATTCCCAGCAGCTCCTCTCACAAAACCAACTTGCGAGGTACTGGAGAGAAAGGTCGGTTGTGGGTCTTAAAGAGGAAACATAGTCCTCTTTGAAACTACCTGGGCACTGCACTGAAAGGTGCCTTTGTGGCTGGAGAAGCACCAAAGCTGAGCAGCCAAGTACTTCTTGGCTGTGGCGGTTTTTTAGGGTTGAGGGAATGCCACTTCCATTTGGCTGTTTGTCAAGTACCCTGCACTATGGCACAACCACATTGGGAAAATTCTCTGCAGCTGTGGTGTTAGTCTCTCAATCATTTTACCTCTTCAAATTTTATCTGCCAACTTCTTAAAATCATGTCTTTCCCTTTACTCCTCTAGTTTTTTTATTCTACTCCTCTTTCATCTTTCCTGTCCCTCCTCTAGTCTCTGCTATGGAGGTCACAGTGTAGCGCTCACCATCCTCACTGGAGGATGTCATGTGTGAAATCATCCAGACATGGTGGTAGACCTGGGCTAGAACATACGTTAGTGGGTGCATGGCTCTTGTTCAATACACTGGGTGGACTCTCTGGGCACAGATGAGCTTCTAGAAGTTTGTACTCCGTCCTGGTGGTGCAGAAATCAATCCTCCTTGTTTCAAAAGTAAACAACTCATAAAACCCAAGGGCATGTGCATATTTTCACTCTAGAAAATTATGGCAAATGTTTGGAAGAAAAATTGTGTCACTGAGTTTTGGCCGTATGATTAATGTGATTGGTGCCTGACAGAGAGCCCCCAATTCATCAAGTCTATATTCTACCTGTCTGCAGTCTTGACGGTACCAAATTTATCTAATTACGTGAACATTGCACGGCAAATTAAGTGCAGTCTCATTTGTTGCTAACTATGGGGTCTTATTATCTGCCTGCTGCATTATGTCAAAGGTTTGTTTCCTGATTGCTCGATGTGACCTGGCAGTGCATTCCCCTTCATCACTGTTTGCATTTGGCCTAATGAGAACATACATTATTTTATCTCAACTGGAAGGAACTCATCTGCAAGGCTCTCTTGAGCAGAACCACCTGTGGGACCCTTTGCTTGGGAACACAGATGGGAATGTGGAACACTTGAGTAAGAAAAGACCCCCATGCCAAGACAAGCCTGAAAGACTTGCTGCGTTTCTCCTCAGTGTTGTCGTTCTTTGTGTCTGAGTGATTTTCTTGTTAAGCAGCATGACAATAATTTTCAGGACTTGAGTCTTTTTCTAAATCACTGAGCATTTGTTATATATGTCCAGAAGCAGATTATGTTGGGGTTTCCTTGAAGTCTACTTCCAAAGGTTTTTTTCAGATTGTTTTGGTATTTCTCTGGTCATTAGGACAACCCACTTTTCTGCACTTTTGGTTTTACTTATTTGGTGATGAATTTTTTGGACATTTTTAACTTTTGGACTTCTTTTCTTGGTGTTAGCAACAATTTGACAGAATCGTGGTGCTTGCTTGGCTTGTCTAGAAAAGTTAAGTATCTCATTTAGATGATCCTTGAGCTCTCTGCAGTGCAAACCAACAGAAATATTGCAGATTCAAGATACTGTCCTGGAATCTGATGATCGTGAGCCTTTGGTAATATGGAGGATAGAGGGAGTGGCAGGACTGGAGTCCAGTGGACACTGCAAAGGATGTAATGCCAAATGGAGTGAAACTGAATATGGGATGAAATCTGGTCCAGGAATGTAGAACTAGAGCAGAATGAATAAAAGAAATTGTTTTGATGCATATAAATTGTATGAGCCAACACTTCCACAATGTAACATTCATTTAATAGTAAGTAATACTGCAACACTCAAAGGCTAGGAAACAACAGAAAAATAAATTTGGAGGTTCTGTGTTTTCTGTTCATAAGGGATGAACTTACAGAGCCACATACTGTTTTTCCCTGTTATCCTCTCTTCCAGAGCACAGGATGGCCCAGGCTGTGTGGAAGAGCAGTGGTGGGTCTTAATATGCATTTTCTGCAAGCAGTTTTTATTGATTTGCCAGAATTTCACTCTTCACTGTTGGTTGTAGGTCAGCACTATTTGAATGAAGGTTGTCAGCCAGGTGTGTCTGCAGGCTCAAAGCTGAACCAGAGAAATTCACTTCATAAGTTAGCACAGGTCCTTTTCTAACAAAAAGGGTATTTTGTATTTTAGCAAACTTCTTCACAAAAACCTACTCCACTGTGGCCTGGTCTCTGCAGTAACTCCATCTGCTTTAAACTAAGGGGGCTCAGCATCAGCTTTGCGAGACCAAGCCCTTGACTCCAGAGGAAAGCTGCTGGCAGATATGGGAGGTGATTACATGCTTACCTTTTTTTTTTTTTAAATCATAACAAAAATAACTAAAAACCCCTTAGCTCAGCTTAAAAGTCCCTGCCAATGCAAGAGCCTTCGGGGCTAACCCTAGTAAACAGCATGCCTAGGCTTGACTCAGCAAGAAGCTTTTTAACAGTAGCTCCTAAACTGTGGTTAAAACCCATCAGGCATTACGCACTGTGACAAACAAAAGCAGCCTTGTTTTTCTACCAACATCCTGGTAGTGTTTTAGGATGCAGTTCTGACATTATTTATTAACAAAATACTGTTGTTGCTCTTCTGTCCACACATCAGAATAGTTAAAAAAACCCAACCAAACCCTGAGCTGATAATCACAAATTCCATGGTTTCCATGAGGACTGAATTGTCCCAAAGACCTAAACATAGAGACAACTCCATCTCCATAAAAATGTGGAGTTGCCCTAATTTCCGTCTGGTAGGGATTTTATCTCATTTAATCAAGGATCTTCCTCCATTTCCCTGAGATCTTAATATATTATTACAGATTTTTCCTGATACCCAGCCTACGCTTTTTTTCTTTATCTGATCCTATTACCCCTCCTTGTTGAAGTTTGTTTCCCTTTTACTGTGTTAAAAATAACAGAATACCTTTTCAGGACCAGTTAAAATGTTCCTGAGATGTTTAGGCAGGGTGATTCACAGGCAGAGGAGTTGACTGTTAAACTTTTCATCATAAGAAGACTATGTCTCAAGTGTTTACAAATTTGCCAAATTTAATGTCGAACCCAAGATTTTCCATGTTAAATATCTGTTACAGTCTGGTTCTCTCTCTCCTTTGTTGTTTTTTGTGAGATTCAGCCAAGGGAGGCCAAGTGGGGTTAAGGGAAAATATGTTGTTTAGCCATACAAAAAATAATCATCATCATCTTATAACTGCTTTTAGAAACAACCAGTGTCTCTTGCTTTAGAGTTGGAATTTGTTATTGTCACAGATGTGTCTTGTGCTGTTCCCATTCTACAAAAACACACACAAAGCCCATCAATTTTGTCAGATGGGAATCCTTTGAAAAGTCTTGCTTCCAATACATGCATTGAAGGGGTGTCAGAGTTTTGCAGTGAAGTTTTCCGAGTGCCCTGTGCCCCTGACCATGCTTCAGCTGAACCTTGCCAGGGCTTACCTGACGGTGCTCCCCGTTCTCTGCTGAGGCCTCTCTGCCATCCCTTCCATCCGGTGGGATTCATGACTCCATGGAGGAGCAGAGCTGTTTGCAGTGCGTGCTCGTGAAGCTGCCTTTGTGCATTATCAGGCGTGCATAGAGTGCCTTCAGTTACCCTTCGTGGGGCACAGCTCCCCCGGGGCTGCAGCTGGGATCCTGGCACGCAGCTCGGGATGGGACCCCTGGTGATGGTCATTCCTGCAGCAAGGATGCCGCTCGGCTGAGCCACGGAACGTACGTACCAATAAAACCCGTGTGTTTTCATATTTACTTTGCTACTGGAGTAGAAAATCTTTGGCAGGTCGTGATTGATGGAACTGTGCTGCTTAGGAGACAGAGCAGGCTCCCTCCGGAGTCAAAGCAAACAGCTGCTCAGAGAGGCCTTCTTATGTGTTTTGCAAAGTTTTACGACTTTCACCAAATAGATACATTGCTCATTTGGGAAACAGGTTTGGGGGCTCCCACATCCAATTTATTCTGTCCCCTTCTTTCCCACATGCTTCTTTTATTTATTTAAGAAAATCAGAATGTGCAAGTTTTCAACGGTTTGCAGGGGCTGGTCCCCTCCAGAAGGCTGGTTCAAACCTCTCCCTGGTCTGTAATTAGCAGGAGTCTGTTGCTTTTAGGTGGCTCTTTGGTAACCTACAGGAGGTGATTTGGGGGACTGTTAATACCAGGATTAATACTTGATGGTCACTTGATCCATCTCCAGGAGACCACAGATGAAATACTAGGCTTCTGCTGTCATGTTCTGGGAGCTGGAAAAATTACTTAAATTCCATCTGTGCTTTATTTTCCTCATTTCTAAAATGTTGTCACAGTAATATTGTTTTGGTATCTTGAGAGCTAAGAAAAAGACTCCTTTGGCTGCCAAGATTGGGTTTGTAGCACATTTTCAGGCACCAGGGAAGAAGTACGCAGCGCTACCTGCCTGTGCAGAAACTGAGAAGGTACATGCCTAGCATCTTCTGGCCTCAGTGGGAGGACAGGCTGATCAGGTCTTTGGAAAACTGGGAAAGCATAAACCAAAACTCTGATCAGGGCTAATATATTTCTGTAGCCTTTTCCAGTCTCATAAACTATTCTGCAAAAAACCAAACCAAACCAGACCAAAAAGCAAACAGACAAACAAAACCAAAACCAAACCAACGACAGACAAACCTCCACATCGTTCTCTTTTGAATCTTGTTAAAAATTTTCAAGTGTATTCCATTATGAGAGAGATTTACACATCTATGCTGTTCTTTAAATTCAGGATATTGTTGTCATGTGTGTTTAGTTAAACAGCCTTCAGAGTACTTTGAATAACTGAAACCCGAAGTCCAGAGGGATCTGAAGGGGCATGGTTTCAGACTCACTAAACTGCAATGAAATGCAGATTGGGTTTAGAAATATTTGGGCTGGATCTCCAGTTGCTGAATGCTGTGACGTCGGGCTGGCGTGAGGGGCCTGGGTGAGCTCAGATGGAGTTGTGCCCATTTGCACTTAGTGAAGATCTGGGCCACCAAGTTGCTGGTGCTGTGAAAAACTGCACCTCTAATTTAGCCTAATCACCGCCAGAAGTGTAAAAATGGCTAAGAGGTTTTAGTACTGAGAACAAAAGCGTGATCTTTGAGGTCTTTTATGTAAACCTCTGGCATGTGTTCATTTAATATGATGTCACTCTGTAATCCACCATTGCTTTTAAATGTCATTCTCAGAGCTTCATGTCAGCGAGTCTGAAGTGATAATCCCTTTGCTTACCTCACTTTATAGTAGATTAAAAGTGACTTCATGCTTCCACCTTATCCGCTGTTAAGCTTGTGCTTTAGGAGAAAAAAATTATTTGAACTCTCTTCTCCTGCTGCTTTCTAAAGAGTTTCTAAACAGAGTGCGTGTCTTTCAGAAGCTATCTCCATAGGATTGCCCATTCTCCACTGCTTTCAGCATCTGTGAAAATGGATAAATGTTCAGTGCCAACTTCCTGCCCTTTTAAACTCCAGCATTCCGAATTTGTTTCTCAAGTTTTCTCTCACCTAATGGGGAGCACTGCCCTTCCTGGCCTCTTCTTTTTCTTAATCCGAAATAAATCACCTCTCTAGATGGTATTTCACCTCTCACCAGCTTCTTGCGGTCATGAAGACAAGAGATGCTGAGACCTGTTGCGGTGTTCTGCTCCTCTGTAGCACTTTCTCTTATACTGCACAGGGGTCTGTGGGTTTCCCCTTGTATCTCCTGGTTTTGTATCTCCTGGTTGAACTTTTACTCTTTCCTGTAGCAAATCCTTTCTCAGTATATAAAGCTCTCCATGCAGTTCTTCTGGTCCACCCTCCTTTTTTTCTCTCCCTGAATTTCACCCGCCTGCTCCTAGCACACCTCCTTGTGTAACACGTCCCTCCAGATATTTGCTGCATGTTGTCATATCCTCCTCCCTGCTCTAATGAACTGGCCAGGCTGCAGCCTGCAGCATATAGTCAAATATCAATCCACTCAGCCTCCTCATTTTCAGTGTTTCTCTGAAATCATTCCAGTGTGTGTGAAGATAAATGGACCATCCCCATCCATCCCATTGGCTTGTGGAATGAAGCCTGCGGCACATCACTTTTCAGGTGCTGGTTAATCTGGATTCCCAGCTACCAGTGGCCATGGGGAGCAAACTACACAGGGTGCTGAGAGATAAAAACTAATGGCAGGAATGCTGGCTTGTGATACTGGAAGAAAAATGTAGGATTTTTAATGTCCGTACAGAGCGGAAATTTTCAAATCTCATCCAAAAGTTCCCCCCACACAGCAAAGAGCAGAGAAGTCAATTTACCCTGGATGGATGAAGGACTGAGTCAATTCTGCTGGGATTAGAACATGTGGTTCGAGGGATCCTAGGTATTTTGGGTCTGATTCTTGGACCACCCAGATGGCTGGGGGGAAAGTTAAAAAAAAAATACTAATGAAAAAAGGACCCTGTTTGGCAGAACTTTGGATCTGGATACCCTGTGTGCAGCTGACACCATGCAGACACATCGGCACCAACCAAAGGGCAGAACTGGGTGCTGTTACTCTGGCAAATCTCAGCTCTGCACATCACTCCCGCGGGAGTGCCTGTGTTTTAGCGGGCTTTCTAGATCCCTGGCTCTGACACTAAACCACATAAGTATGTTTTTCTTCTGTGTGCCAGACCATTTTGAGAATTTGTGATTTTACACAATTTTCTGCCTTGGAGACTCTTGATTCCTGTTCTTTTATGTTTCACCATTGATACTAAATAGACAGCTAACAGCTAAAATTTAGAGCATTTCTCAAGGGTCAAACTTTTAAAAGTGCCTGTTATTAATTCAGATCATAAATCCCAGTGTACTGGATCTGGCTAACAGTGTTTGAAAGTGGGTGTTGTGGGTTTCAAAATAGTGTTGACTCTTAGGGCTGGCTTGTCAAGTGCTGATAATGCAAAGGCTCAATGTGTTTTTCAAACAAGCTGGATCCTAGTTAAGGTCAAACTACTCCAACCTCCACTGAAACTCAGGACATTAGTAAAGGAGTTAAGTACCTAAAAATTCATAAAGTGGCTGAGGTGAAGTTAAGAAGCACAGACATGTTAATGAGGTGCATTATGCTTGTGCATGCTTGGAGCCCG
This sequence comes from Monarcha castaneiventris obscurior, assembly GCA_026261815.1. Classification (NCBI taxonomy): domain Eukaryota; kingdom Metazoa; phylum Chordata; class Aves; order Passeriformes; family Monarchidae; genus Monarcha; species Monarcha castaneiventris. Next base: position 10,851,200 of record JAMPIT010000467.1, read on the forward strand.
GTGTGCATGCCCAGGCCATGCAGCTCCTGCAGGACCAATGGGGATGTTTTCTGCCCTGTCTCCTCTGTTGTAGAAGCGTGCACATGGCAAATCTCATGGGAGGATGTGCAATGGAAAAAACATTCAAGGTTTAGATGATATCAGTTGGCCAGACTCCACTTCAAGAGCAAGTTTACTGCATTCCCTGCGCTCACTTTATTGGTGTGTGTGGGGTTGGTTTTTGATATAATTGATTGTGGTAGCTGATAGTGAACCAGGAGAATGTGAGCCTTTTGATGATTTTTTAAAGCAGATACTTGTGGGGGGGGGGAGTGCCTTAGAGCATGGTAGGAGCTGTCCTTTTCCACCCCCTGGGCAGCAGAAGGACCTGTACCATGGTTTCCCTGCTGCTGAGCACATGCTGTTAGATTAAATGTGGGCATTAGGCTCCACCACCACCTCCTGACCTTTCTGTGGCTGCAGTGTTGAGCCAGTGTTTCTTTTGCACAGGTGTAGCCTCCTCACAGCAGAGGTATTTCTTCCTGCACAACTCATTTTGTCTCTCTCTTACACCTCTCCCTACTCTGCACACATGAACCCAAGTCATTTATAACAGCACCTGGGTGCAGTCAGGCAAGACTGAAAAAATATGTTGGGGCTGTGTAAAACGCAGTCACATTCAGCTTTTTGAGTTTAAGTCTCTCAGAGAAATAAATGTATGTTCTTAAATCCTGTAAGGGCCTTTGAGATATTTTCCCTTTTGATCCTGTGAAAGCATCCTGGAAAAGAATTTGTCTTATTCCCCCTCTTGCCCCTTCACGAGAGGGTTTCCTAGCTTGGTTATGGAGCTACTTATATGGCTTTTGATTTGCAAACCAGCTGCTGGACATGGTACCTGCTGATTGAATGCTTCATCTGAAAGCCCCTTAAGATCCCACAGAGTAACCACACATCCCAAAGTACCACTAGTAGAGGAAGTCTACCAGAGTGTGGTTGATACACTAAAAATAGGAAAGGTTCAAGCTTACAGCTGCATTAGGGTGATGTTCTTACATGTGCATTCTTGTTTGAGACTATTTGTCTTCACTGTGAGATAAAACACTTGATTTCATGGGCTGTCTTTCATCCTCACTCAAGTGAAGTATGGTATTTTACAAGAGAAAACTGCATTGTAGATGACAGAAAGCAGAGTGTAGAATGATACGGTGGTGAAGGAATTAATGCATTCAGTCATCAAATCAGTAAATTAAAGGAAGATCAATCTAATGAGGACTAGCAAGAAGGAGAAGATTTGTAGAAGATACTTGAAAAGAAACGATGAGCTCATGATGCAGAGGGTCACACAGAAAGTGCTCTAGGCTACAGAACTGTTTTAAAGCCTCTTCCTATTCAGGAAAACATGTAAGTATATGCTTAATTAGAAATGCCTGTTTAGGTCTTTTGGCTTCAGATAAACTTAAAGGTATGTTCACATGCTGTCCTGAGGAGAGGTGCTCTTCTGAAGATGCCACAGAACAGAAATGTTTACTAAATCCTGTTTGTGTATCTGTGCTGTAAAAATTGTTCGTATTAGTGATTTTTGTTATGCCAATATGGACTTGGCTGTTGACTTCAGACCTGTTATAGTAGTGGATTGTGTATTTTTTGCTGGTATGCTCATGAAAGGCTTCACCTGATGATGATTCTTTAGATGATTTTTGCAAAGTATAAGTCAAGGTCGAATGAAGAGGGACTCTGGAGCTCTGGTGGTTACTTCCACACAGCATTGCTGTGACTCCAGCATCATCACAGAGGTCCCAGAACTGGTGTCAAACAGGCCAATTTGGAGGAGTCTAGCCATGTTATTATGCGGACAGAATGTCCAAGTGTCTTCTTCCTAGGAAGACCAAATTTTCAAGGAATTAGCAGTGTTTGAGGTGCTGCTTTGGGTAGCTGATAGCCACTCAGGTCAGACTGTGTTGGTCCTATTTGTTTGAAAAAACCCTCAAGGAGCCAATGATGTTTTCAGTTCTCTGGGAGTAACTGAAATAAGGCCTTTGCTGCTGTTTTACCTGGATCACAAGGCACCCATTTTGTAATGACATCTTTTGGGGATCAGGGTACAGCATGAGAGTTGGTATATTGGAGGGACCAGGTCAGGGCGAATAATTCTATTTTCTGTAAACTAGCTGGAAGGATTTTGCAGTTGGTTACCAGGACAGAAATCATATAAGAAGTAATTTCTATTTTTTTCCCTTTTTTCCTAGTCCTCCAGCCCAACTGATGCTCTGTAAGAAGTATTGCTAGGAACTGATGGACAGTGAGGTATCTGCAAAGTTTTATCCAGTACATTTTAATGCTTAAAGAGTTACTACCTGTTGGTATATTGTTTCCAATAGAAGTCTCTAAACAGAGAAATAGTCGTAGTGAAACCAGTGTCAGCAGACCCCAAACCACTTTATTCACTGGAAAAAATAGTAGACACCCAAAGTCAAATAGATTTCTGTCCATCTTTGGAAAAGAAATTACACAAACACATAACCCAACCATTTTTCAGGCTAGGTCAGAGAAATTCCAACCCTCACTCAGGACATGAGATGACCAGAGTGTAAGAGAGTAAAATGGAATTGAGCCGGCTTAGATATTTTACAAATCGTGGTTTTTTAGGGTTCCAGAAGATTTTTACAGAGGACAAATACACTGAGCTTTTGGGCTTCAGTGGATAGGAGGGACAACCACTTCATATTCCTCACCAGAGCATCATCACGTGGCCTTGCCTAGTGAGTCGGAGGGAAAGGCATTCTCCCACCAATACCACTTCCTCTGTGTCCTGGGATTTTCTTTGCAAGTTGTCTACTCAAGGCTTGGCTAGGTCTTGACCTCTCTTGGCATGCGAGAGCTAAACCTGGTGCGACTCCAGACTTCCCTCGACCGCGTCTGGTTTGAATCCTGTCAGTGCCCGGATGAGTGTTACCACAAGAATAAGAATTTCTTCAAAGAGTTGTTTGTTTGTTTGTTTGTTTAAGAGATGGCTTCTGCCAAATGTGAAGAAGGTAGGAGCTCTGTGAGCTGTAACTTTTTTCCCTTCAAGTCCTGACGTGCTGCTGGAGCTCAGGATTCTGTCAGCCTGGTTTCTCCTTCCTTGATCTCTGCTAAGCAGGGTTTGCATGTCTGGTGAATTAAGTGACGGTTTCTGATAAGGATGGATGGTGAGCAGAGACTTGGGCTTGATTTCTGTGCAGATGTCACATTGCTTCAGGTATGTCACTCTGATGCAGAGTATTTGGTGAGTGACCTTTCCCAGGGTGAGTCAGTGAGTAAAGGGCACAAATTGACAGACAGAAAATTCCTTAAGGTGTTTTGTGCTGAAGAGCAGATTGTTCTTCCTCCCAAAGTCCTGCACTAGATGCAGTGGTTTCCTATCCCTTCATTTGATTTTTGACTACATTGCCAAACTGGACTTTTTCCAGGATCTGGTTTCTGTGATTGACTTCATTACTTTATGTTTAATAAACCCAACCCTTCCAGCTCTGTGTTCATGGGTGCTCTTCTCCCAAGCAGGGCAATTTTGTGGTTCACACATCCACCAGCAAAATTGCTGCGATCTATGAACTTCAGTGCAGTAAGGATTTGTGTGTACATGTGGGGTGTGTGTGTGTAGTCTTCCTTACTTACCAGTGCAAGGTCTCAGTCTAATCTCCTCCTCCTGTAACCATCCTCACTGGGTGAAAGCTGGGCTGAAAGTAATCTCCTGGACTGCTGTGCACTATGATCTGCACTCCCTAATCACATTTGAGCTTCAGCTGAAAGAGCCAAGAGGCATCCAAGAGGAAGTCTTTGATAAAAATTAAACTGTAGTCTTTTAGAAGCTTGAAGGCTGAAGGTAGAAGGTGGACATGGTGCAGCCAGGCAGTCTGGCATCTTGAGAGGTGTTACAAGAACTTGACAAATATGCTTGTAAAAATCCATGGGTACAATAGCATGAGCTGCACATGTGTTGTTAGTTTTTGACTCGTCAAACTTTTGTCCTCTGCACTAAACAGCAGAATGAGAGCTTTCATGTGGGACTTCTGTAATTAAAAGCTTATCTCCTACCAAGAGGTCCTTATAACTCCTTGCACTTGCTCTGTCCTTCAGATACTCTACGACTGACCTTAAAAAATGGCCTGTGCATTCTTGTACCTTTTTTTCATTGGCTAGAAACTCTTTTATAGTAGGCATGAACGGATGTATTAATCCTTATGCTTTTCACAAGTACCAAAAGTGTACTGCATGCTAGATAAGAGTAATTATATTGCCATTAGATTATGAACAGCTTTACTGTACTGTGATGTGACATGCACAAAAGGAATTGTGAACATCGGCAGTTCAGATCTGGATAGCTGAATTTCTTTGGTTACTAATAACAGTATAGATTATTTAAACCATATAATATTTTTTAAATCCACATTATTTTCACCTGTTGCATCCTTATTTAAACAAATCAAGCAGCTGATTCAACTAAATAAAAAAAAACCCCAAAACATGCAGGATCTTAAGTTTTATTCTCAAAGTAAACTCCAAGATAGAATTTCTTACTGAAATCCCATCAGCAGCCTTTTCCTACAATGAATGTATGTAGGAGCTTACACCACACTGAAATCAGCTTGAGCTGCAAGTGATACTTGATGGTGCAAGAACATGACTGATGGGACTTCCAAAAGCTTCTACCACATGGAAAACCTCATTACTGGGATCTCAGCATAGCTTTGATTTCCAGGCTTGGTTTGTTTGCCACTGAGTTGTCTAAAATGAATAAAGAAATCCACTGCACCTGAGCAGTTCTGATTTCTCATTTCCAGACCACAGTACAATGGCCCTGTGTTTGCCTTTTCCAAAACCAGAGAGAAATGTTTAAATAACATTTTGTGCTGAATTATTAAAACTGCTGCAAATGTTTCCATTAAAATTTGAGTATGTTTAATATCCCTTCTCTTGAATTTTAAATAGAACCAATACTTGGTGACTTAATTGCCCAGCAATATCTCTTTTTTAGTTTTTTTGCCTTATATTAATAAAATGAGTGTATTTACATAGTTCCAAGCTAAGCACATCTCGTTTTACTGACTAATTGCCTCATTTAAAGGGCACACAGTGTTAACACCTTTTGGCTTGCCTGAGACTTTACATCATGCTGCATGCTGAATCCCACAGTGAACTTTATTCTGTGCAAAAGATAAATCATGTTCTCTATCCTTCTTGATAAAATGTTCAAAAAAACCCCTCCACAACTCTCTGGTCATTTTAAACTGTCCCCATTGAGGACATTGAGGTTGTGTTCAGGCTACCTAGAGTGCCATCTCAGACAGAGTCTGGCTGCTGTTATGGAAAGCAGTGGCTGTAACCTGTGAGTTGAGCACCTGCAGTTGTCCATGCAGCCATCTCTTCCTCAGCTCTGCATAGTTTGAGTGTGCAGAAACAGGCCTGGGGGTCTCATCCTTCTTACCAGTTAAATGCCACATAAGCTGGTGTTGGGTGAGATGCAGGAAGAGTGATTTTTGAGGTTGTGAAGTGATGAGGATCCTCCTGCTTCTGCCCCTGGATCAGCAGTAGAGGAGGCACCAGAACTGTTAGTGTGAGGAGGGTGTCTGGGGGCTTTGCCACCCCTGATGCTGTAAAAAACCCCTGTTTTTCAGGCAGCACCCCAAACCCAGCTGCAGTTCCCTGGAAGGGGGAGCATAAAGAATGGCTGTGCCTCTGCCATTGCAGCATTAGGAGAGAAACAGCTTCAGCGACTTGGCATCAACCTGGTGCTTTTGGGAATTAGTTGTGACATTTGAGGTCAGGTTGGCACAACTTAAGGGTCAACTCAGGACTGGAGACACTGAATTTCCTACCTTTACCCAGCTGCGCTTAGTGCCCAGTTTTAGCCTGAGTTGAAGGAAGGTCTGGGGTATCTCCTGTTAATGAGAGGCCCCAGGCAGGCAGAGAGCAGTGGCCAGGAGAAGTGAGGCCATGGCACAGCCCTAAGGACAGAAGCCACTGGAGGGTGGTGGTGTGGTGATGAGCTGTCTGTGCTCAGGCCTCCTCTCCTGCCAGGCCACTGGACACCAACACAGCCATGGTGGATATGCAGGACCAGGTTCTCTGGCCTGGAAGGGCCATGTGCATGTGTACATCACTCTCCAGCTACACTGACAACGGCTCTTTGAAATGCTTTTCTGCATTTGCATTTGCAAAAGCTGGATAAGCCTTTTTAAAAAAAAAAATCTGATAAGTAGCAGGCAATTGAATTAACCACTGTTGACTGTATTGCTGTCTCTTAACAAACTCCATCTGTATGGTCTCCCTTTGTAGACACAATTTTATAACTTAATTTCCCTACCAAAACATCAGTGTTTACTTAGTAAGAAATCTGTTCTTTGTCAGCTTAAAACAGTGATTTCTTTATTACCACTCTGCGCAAGGAATGACAGCACAGAGTTGGCACTGGAGCAAGTCTGGTTGAGTCTACAGCGTTGTAATGGAAACAGGGTGAACTGAGGGTCAAGTATAATGGGATTTGTATACAGAAATGTGTCTGCATAAGGAATAGCTGCATGAGATAAGAGAATGAAAGATGAGGCCCGCAGGTCTCCTGTTGCGTGGTGTTGGGAAGGAGGTACTGCTGTAGGTACCCAGCTGACACAGGAGATGGGGTTACCTCTGCGCCGGCGTAGCAAAGCTCCCTAAATCACTTGTGCCTGCTCCTGTGCCAGCTGATGTTGGTGGGTGTAGGATGGATTGGGGTAGTGGTCATGGATTACTCTAAGAATATTTTGTATGTAATTTTTACTGATTTTGGGAAACATAGGGTCAGTGAGGGGTTTTCAAGCTGTTACAGTCTGTGGCCTCCCTAAAAATTTTCTAGCAGAGTTGTTAAACATAGTATAGTGAATTTGGCCTGAATAACAAGAGGTTTGCAGAGATTTTTTGCTGTCTTTCACAGCCCCTAAAGGAGTTTTTAGTGATTCCCAAGGGTTTTGCAAACCACAGGTTGAAAAGCACTAGTGTAAACTTCCAGCAGTAAACAGCTGGGGAACATCAGATCCGTATTCCTGCCTTGATAAATGTGTTATATTTTCCTACGCCGTTGAAAAACTGAAAGAATAGGAGAGCAGCTGTAGTCAATGACACCAATGGATCTGGGAGCAAAGGAGTTTTGCAAGGAAGATTTTTTGGGTGGTTACGTGGCAGATGAGATAATAAACACCTCATCCTTTCTTACCATGAGATGATTATTTGGGGGGTGGAGGAAGCATCCTGGCTCCTTTGAAGTATGTTCAAGTTGTACAGGGCAGTGAGCAGTGCTGGGGTTTTACCACAGGACTGGGGTTCTGTTTACTGCTTTTACCTTCTCCTTCTGTAGAGTCTTTCTCAGTCTTACATTGCAGGCTAGAGCTGGCAGAGAAATGCCAATTGTTTGTTGCAGGCAGTTGGAGAGAGACTCTGAATTATTTTGCTTAACTTTTCCCTATGGAAAATTAAACCCTAGCAGAATGTTGTCCAGATTTTTTAAAACATTTATATCTCATTCATGTTCATTTTCTTTCTAATGATATAGAAAAAATAGAAAGGAAAAAAAAGTGATAGGTTTAAAAGAAGAAATTCATGTTGAAGTGCTGATTTATTGTTAATTCTCTTATTTTGTACAGAAAAATCAAGATACTTCCAAGAAAAAAGCTTGTTTGGAATAAAAAGGGTTTATTCCCTTCAGTCATATCAGTGAAAAACTTTTACCTAGTTCTGCTCTTCACCATATAATTGCTTGCTTTTCAGCATACTCGTTGCAAAGCAAAGGCTGGTTAGATCAGCCAGTCTGCTGGATCAGATCTTACATTACATCTTGAGCTCTTTGAGTGCCATTAGCATTTCCTTTTAGAAGTGAAGAAATATTGACAGTTTCGTAGGTTATCTCGCATTTTACTGCACGTTAGGGCACTTCAAAGTCTTTATGTAGTGATGGGAACTGTCATGAAGTAGATGTGAAAAGGGCCTTTGGTCCAACTAAATCTGTCAGCAAAAAGATTTAGGGCAGGTGGTTATTATTAGAAATCAATGTATTTATTATATATTGTTCAGGAATATTTCCCTTTGGAGGTTACTGTGAGTGCTGTTGCTGTTTAAAATGTGTCAAATGCCAGTAAAATTAATTCCTGCAGAAAACCCAGGGAGCCCCAGCCAAAAGCTTTGTTATTATGGGAAGGCACGTCTCTTACTCCTTTGTGCTGTGATGCACCAGAGGCAGCTACACACGCAGCACACCAGCAGAGTGCCTGGCATGTGTCTGTGTGTGTGTGTGAGATGTATTTCTGTGCAGCTATCACAATCACCTCTATGTACTGACAGAGCTCCTCTGACTGCTGTGTCTGGAAAGGCTTTGTAGAGATCTGTGCTGTACCTGTTCCCATTTTGTTATATTCCCCTTTGTAAACTATGGGTTTTGGTTACTTCCAGTTAGTTACAACAGCTTACTGCTGCTTAGGGCAAGTGTGTCATCTTTCTAAAGCTTGAACACCAATGGTTTTCCCCTGTACTATAGAATAGAGAAGCAGGACATTTCAGAGTTTTGTAATTAATTGGATGTAGGTTTTCCTTCCTTGGTGTCTTGTTTAGCTATAGGATTTAAGTTATAGGACCTTGGATTATGGGAAGAGGACATTCCCAACAGAAAAGGAGCATATTAGCAGAAACATTAATGCTGGAAGTCATTGTCCTGGAACAAAGATTCATTTTCCATTCACCCCGTGATTTACAGCACATTCCAACCAAGTGATTTGGCTATGGTCTTCTGGCATAACATTGTTTGCCCTTTCCCTGACATTTTGCATATAAAGAAAAGTTATGAGCTTCTTGGGCATTCAAGGTACCAGGAAATGCAGGAGTCTACCTAATTTGTTAACATGAAATTATAGATGTCAGACACAGACTCTGTTAGTTAACATTGGTTAGAGTAATGCTGCAGCCAGTTGATTGTATTACAGTCATGATGAAGAGGAATGGTCTTTTTTTGCTTTTCTGGGATATGACAGGTATGGAGCCAAGGCAGATTTAAAGTGTAATGAATGAATAAGCATTTTCTGTGGTTTGCCTGACTCTTCCATGAGCTCCTTTGCTGTAGTGTTGCTGCCACTGTCTTTCTCTTTCCTCAGTGGGCTAGTGCTGGCATAATGTGGAAACAGACTTTTCCAAAGTCGTATAGGAATTGTCTTTTAAATGCTAAACCCGTCTGTAGCACTTGAATGTTATAACCTTTTAAGGGAGAGAAGCCTCCACCCAAAAGTAGCATAGGAAGAAGACACTGGGTAGGGATCAAAAATTCAGATTTCTTCCCCACAAACATGCACTTCCATTTGTTTTCCCAAGCCCAATGTCTTCACAGCTACAAGCAAAGTATTCACTTGAAAGTGCTAATATCCTCAACATGTGTCCCAAGGGAAAACAATGAGATGCAGAGAAACAGCTGTGTCACATCCGATACGTCTCTCTAACACCCATTTCCCACATCCCCACAACACTGAGAGAGGAGTGTTGACTCCTCTCAGATCTCCCTCAGCTCTGCCATCAGGATCTGGTCTGTGTCTACACCTCTCCCCATCTTTTTCCCCACTAATTCCCACCAGGCTTGCTCCTTCAATCCGCCATGCCACTGCCCAGCCTTCATCCCCTCCCCACCCTGAGCCTGCAGCGTTTTGACACCCCAACTCTCAAATTTTGTGACTACTGGAATCAAGTTCTCGTGTCTGGTGGTTTCAGACTGAAGCTCACATGCCTCCAGGTTTGCACTGCTCCTTAGCTTTGCTTCCATTCACTGGCTCCTGTACTTCTATCCACACTTTCCTTCATGCCTTTTCTCTCACTTTTCTTCCTTCTCTCCCCCTCAGCTACCTTCCTTGAAGTTCCCCTTCTTAAAATACGCTTCTTCTCTGAAGGCTTTCATCATTAATCTCTCAAGAAACTATCTTAGAGCCTCATCTGCTATGCTTTGATTTATTCGTTGTGCGGTTTTTTTGGCAAGTATCTCACAAGAACTGAGCTGGTCATCCTCCTACCTCCATTCCTAAAGGAAAGCTTGTGTGAAAAGGTGGGCTTTCAGAACTTAAATTAAAAGATCAGGTAAGTAAGATAATTGGATAAAAAAAGGATATTAGGATCTGAAACAGAATGTTTACTTGCTTTGATGTGCTTTGGGAACATATGTCTGCACAGTGGGTTGTGTGGCTGATTAAGTATAAAACAATCCAAGAAAAAATCACCACTATTAAGCTTAAATCAAAGATCTCTCCCTAAGACACTAATTTGATTTGGGTTTGAAGGTCCCGTATCAACCCTAATTTCTACCTTTGATGTCTTGCTTCTTTGTGTGTTGTATAATGGAGGGCAACCTTATTTATAAAAATTTGCGGTTTTCTTCCATTTTAAAAGCAAATATTGTTATTGTTGTTGTGTTGCAGTTGTGGCTACAAATGTCAGCCAAAACTAGACCCGTGTTGTGGTAAATGCAGCACAAATGCAATAAGAAACCGTATGTGGTCAGGAGAGTTTTTAATCTGAGAACCAATTCCTGTAGTCAGGCTCCCAACTTTGCTCCTTCCAAAAGTTGCCCCTGTCCCCACTGAGGCTGCCAAAAACCTGCGAGCTTAAAAACATTGTTAACTTACGGTGAAACTTAGATGAAAAAAGGTTTCAAGTTCTAAACCAAAACACTTTTGATTTCATGATTAAAAAATAATATATATCAGGTGAAATCAAATAGGTTGTTTGATTTGTTCTTGGGGTTAGATATTTTAAATTAAGGTCAGGTATGTTCTGGAATGGTCTTTCAAAAGGAAAAATGAAAGATGTTTACACTTTTTTTCTACTTTTAAAACAAAAAAAATCTTATTTTTACCTGGAGCAAGTATTTTAAATTGACCTCACGTGCTAGAAGTTACATTGAGTCTAAGGGATGGGAAACATCATGCGAAGAAATTGTACCTGCCTTAGATTATGATACCATGTAGATGAAAAACAAAGAGGAGTCACGGTGGAGACCCGTTCTTGTTGCTCCTGCCATCGGTGGCAGAGTTTACTATGATTTCACAAGTACAAGATTAGACTTCAGGCATGGCAACTACCACTGCCAATGGATGTGGAGCGGGATTTTCATTGTGTCTACCTAAATCCTTCTCAAAGCACTGCCCAAACCACAAATTCACAGATAAGGGATTCCATATTCAGAGATTTGTGTCTGTTAAGGCCCAGTGGAATTACCACAGTTACCTGATCTGACACCTGCAACACTGGCCATGGGATTCCCCTCTTTAATTTCTACAAGGGGAGAAATTACTATTTCCTACTATTAAAACTCCAAACCTTGCAGTGCACTTAAGGCCCATCTTTTAGAAAAACATGTAGTTTTGCTGTACAATCTTGTTGCAGTGCTGAATTTACCGATTCCATCCATAAACCCATCTGATGGGAGCTTACTGTTGTTGTTAAGAATATCTTTTAAAACAGATATTTTATTGTTATAAGTCTTTTGTTGTTGCTATTATTATTATTATTATTTATGCTTCCTTTTTAGCTTAAAGACACGTTTGAGGGGAAAAGAGAAAATACAAACTGCATGACACACGCCCAATAAATTTCTGCAGAAAAGCTGTAACAATTTTTGTCCAGATTCACAATCTCTGTAACATCTTATAAGTGAGAACATTAACTGCTGAATTAGCAAAGGTAGCTCTGGTTTTCTATATATTCATCTTTCTGAGTATGAAAAAAAAATTATTAACCTTATTTTAGAGCTGAGAAGATACAGGAGGGGGAAAAAAAATTACTTGTGCTGTGCATCCTGATGGAGCGGGGGCTGGGAGTTAGCAGTGATGTCTCTTGAGTCCCCATCCCAATCTCTTTGTAGAGGGACGCATAGTTGATAGTCTTATATTCAATCATCAGGTCACTTCAGTGGGTAATTATCAACTTGTTGCAGTGCTGGGAGAGCTGGGAAGCACGAGTGATTCCCCATCGCCTCATTACCAGGCTGCCCCGCGCTCCCTGGCAGCGGCTGGGGGGAGCGGCGGCTGCACGGCAGCTCTGTGCTGCTCCTGTGGCACATCCTCTGCTCTCCGAGCTGAAGAAACGGCAGGGAGCGAAATCTTTGTGAATGATCAAATGCCATGTGAATTTGATAGTCGTGGCCCAGGTTTGACCTCTGGAAGTTACCTTGTTTTGAGGGACCTCGCGGGGTTTGATCCTGAGGGTACTGCACAACTGTTGCGACCTCTCGCCCTTCCTGTTGTAAGGGACTTTAAATCAGAAATAAACAGAGGTGAAGCTGAGGGGATGGTGAGAGCTGTTTAGACTGAATCATTTAGCATGAATCCTGGGGCACTTTAGGTTTCCTGTTGAATACAGCTTTGGCATCCCATCCATACAGTGTCTGCCATGAGAGCAGTCCATTTTTCAGTCATCTATATGGCTCTCCTCCATCTCCTTCAGACAAAGGTGGTGTTCTGGGAGCACAGGACTTGGAAAAATGGGCTAGGAAGTTTTATGTAAAACAAAACAAAAGCAAGGGTTTTTATGTAGGGTTTAGAAAGTATTGTTGGTTTTAAAAGCTGTTTTCTTATAGCAAAACTCTTACCAGGCTGTGATACCCCTCCCCGTGAACAGTTCTGTTCCTTGCTTCTATGTCTGTTTAGCAGCTATGCATTTTTTTATTGTAGAACAAAGCAATTGCCTTCAAGTGTCCATATTCCATTAAGCATATGGAAAAGTATTCAGCTCTTTGTTTTCTGCAGAATGAATTTATTTGTCACATAAGTATTAATTTAGACTAGTCATGGAACATTAGTGCTTGATAATTGTCTGCATTTTTCTGGGGTTTATTTAACTGGTGGAGATTTTTTCAGAAATGTGCAACTTCTTTAACTGTTACATTCATTGCTGAGTGCCCCTTGCAGAGGCAGCAGACTCACAGCAGCAGCGAGATGTGGTGAGATGTTGCTTCATCTCTGCCACGCAAGATTTTGGGATTGCTGATGCATGTCCACAGAGGGAGAGCAGGAAAAAGTCACCCCGAGGCCCTGTTCAAAGCAGCCAGCACTGATTTTGCCAGTCCCTGTGGTTTTCCCTACTCAGGAGCCCAGCCCAGTTCCTCAGAGAGGATGCTGCTCCTCTGCTGTGGGACCACGAGGATTCTTTCCTGGCAATACATCCAGCAGTGTCATTGAAGACGAGCACCTGCCAGGCTCTGAGGCACACACAGGGGCATGGTGCTCTGCCTCACTGAAAACCACAGGCTGAGGTTTCTTTGCCTTGGTTTTCAAAGGAAACTACCAGCTCCTTCCCCCAGACTTTGGGATGAGACTGCAGAGCTTCAGATGAGCTGTCACTCCTTTCGGCAAAACCCAAGAGGCAGGAAAATTGAGCAGATCTCTTTTCTCCAGTGAAGGACTGTTAAGGAGTGACCACCTCCTGGGAAACCACCAGAAGTCTCCCAGTGTCCCACAGGCAGTGTGTGTCGTATTTCAGATGCTGGTATCTCTTCTTTTGCTGATTGTGCTCCTCCGCTGTCATGTGTTACCACTGCCCCACAGTGCTCTGCAGGTGGCTGAAGCCAGGCAAATTGTGCCAGGATTTTTGCTCTCCCAGAGGGGTCATCCACTGCTCTGGTCAAGACCTGCTCTGTAAAGCCTTTAGCAGCTTGTATGCCCCCACCATCACCATGAGGCCCAGCAGCCCTTAGGTGGCATCAGGTAACATCTCCCACACCTCAGTGTCTCCCTCTGTTAAAGAGCAGCAAAGGAAAAGCTTCTCCTGGGTGGGGGAGGAAATGAATATAGGCTCACGTGCTTTGTCAGAGATGCAAATTGCTCTACGAGTCCTGAGCATTAATTATAGAGCCTGGGCTTCTCGCTGGAGCCGCGGGGAAAACAGGCCCCTGGCTCACATTAAATTTAATGGCATTTGGACACCCAATTCCCTTAGCCTATTTGAAAACCAGAACCCCACTTTCTCCAGATATATATGTGGTCTAGTGAAATCCCTCATCCCACTGCAGACGGTGACTTTTTTACAGCATTGTGTTCAGCAAAGCCAGGAGCTCTCCCTCAGGTGGTGGGGTGCTTCCTTCATGCTATCTGTGGGATCCAGGAAAGAAGCGTGGATAGCAGAGGTCTGGGCAGGGAGCTCTATGGACAGGCTGAAGAACGCTGCTCTGGTACCATGGTTTCATGTCATGGGCTGGGTCACCACACCAAGCTGAAGGTTGTCCCACTGCAGGGTGTGGGACATGGGCATGGAGAGCCCTGCATGTCCTGGATGTGGGCTGGGCATGGGGACAGAGCTGCCTTCCCCCAGCACTGCTTCATCTCTCATTCCCTGCCTCTAAGGAGCAGGATGTGATGGTTCTCTGCAAGGAGCAGACCTGTGAGGATACAGCTGCCTCTCACTGTGTAGTTGCAATGCCAATGCAATGGCTCAATTTGGGACATAGGAAAGAGATAAGAAATAATGCAACTTGGAAGAAAGTGGGAAAAAATTCAAACATTTGGAGAGTTAGGAGCAGAGGATGCCCCTGGCTGAGTGAGTTGTTCCTGGTAGGCAGCTCCGGGAAGCGACATTATTTTGCGACACGCTGCGCTATGGGATGTTGTTTTGCTAAAATTGTAGGTGTACAACAGTGAGAAGTGATCCCTGCCTGGGAGGGCTCACAGGAGCCAGACCTTGATGGGAGTATGGCTGTCCTAGTCCACAGATGGAGCAGTGAGCAAGGACAGGCTTTAAGCAGAGCCATAAGGAGCTGCCTGCTCTCTAGCCCAGTCTTTGTGCACAGGGCCAACCTCATGTTCAGACACCAGCTGGGTTTCCAGCTGCATGCATTTTGGGGAAATTCTTGATCTTTTTCCCAGTGTTACCTCTTTGTACAGGGTGGAGTTTCCCTATTCTGAGGGACTCCAGCATTTCTGCCTAATTTAGCACAGAGAAAATGAGCAGCAAACCCTTCACATTGTTATACGCATTTTAGATGTCGGCCTCACAGTTTGATCAGCAGAGGCTCCAAAGGCTCGTAAACCTGGTAATACATAGTTCCAGGACTGCATCAAAGAAGTTCACAACCCTTTTGGGAGAAGCTGTGAGTACTGATGAAAGAGGGAACTTATTGTATATGTAAGAAAATTTCTTTCATGGCTTATGTATTAAGGCAGGCTCTGTGGCCCAGGGAAGATTGGGGCTGCTTTTAATTTACATCGCCCCTCACTTATATTAAGTCTTCGTCAGAAGAAAAATTAGTCAGATGTTTTCTTAATGACATCATTTTTTTTAATCCTGTTTCATTTTTTCCAGATGAGGCGGTGGAGATTATTAGAAATGAATTGAAACTAAATCTGGAACAGAGACTTTGATTCACTTCTCCCTCCTCCCCGGTAGAAATAAATTGGTCGGCTCCGTGCTCGGATGCCTTTATTAGCAGCCTCGACAGAAACCAGCCCCAGCGGCCTCGGCTGCAGCTTCCTGAGCTCGCCGCCGCCACGGCTGATGTCATGGCGAGAGGCACCGGAGAGTGACTTTGGTCACCCCATAATTTTGGTAATGGAAGGCCATGGCAACACAGGTGGGGAGGTTATGAGGTCTGAAATAGCCATGCCATCATCAGTTTGTCTTTCAGTGTCATGAAAGAAAACAGGGTCAATGCCGGTGGGTGTTCCTCTAGCAAAACCCCGGCCTGGGTCTGATGAGCCACCTGTGTTGGTGGCTGTGCATCTCCACAAAGCCTTTATGTGTGATGGGTTTTCACTGCCTGGTATTTCACACCACTGAGCCACAGTGTGTATTGCTACAGGAAAGTACTTTGAACTATGAATATTTCAGAAAGCATTTAATTTACTACCCATCAGCAGAAAGTGTTCAAAAAGCCACAAGGTTTACTAATTTATCGGAAAGACAGAGAAACACACAGAAGATCAAACAAAGACAAACATGCTCGTTAAACTGCTGAATAAGTCTGCAAAGCTTGTATTACATTTATGCGTGATTTTGTTGATATGCAGGTATTACAAATAAATTAAAATGCACCTGAACTGTTGATAAGGCAGGGTGGGACTGAGATCCTGAGGTGGTGGTGGCATGTTGAAACTGCTCAGACCATCGTGTTTGTAGTTGTCTGTGCATGGAGAGACAGATCTAACATGTGCTCACTAATACTTGGATAGTCTTAGTGAAGGGCCTTTCTAATACCCTCCCTTAGATCAGCCCACATCCCAGATCTCTGACCTCCAAATCCCTGTTGTCTTCTGCGCCCAGGGTGCAGCCCCTCAGGGTGCACATCCATCTCCCTCAGCTTTGCCAGAGCACCCAGCCAGGGACGAATGCTGTCCCTGCTGTGACCTGTGTGTCAACACCAGCTCTGCTTCCAGCCGTCTGTGAGTACAGAGAGAGCTAATACAAAGCAGATTTTGCTCTTTTGTTTTGCCTAATGACAGCTCTGCCTCGTTTGGTTTTTAGCTCAGATTTTCTGCTTCTCAGGTCAGGGTGAGTAACTTTTTCTCCTTTGCACCCTCTGAGGTTTGTCTAAGAGGCTGGAGGGTACAGTAGGGCACGTGTCTTGGAGAAGTCTGCAGACTTTCTCTTCCATCCTTGTTCACCCTTCAAAAAACTGCTTAAGCACTGAAACACACATGTGACTTGCTTTTGTTACCTGCTGAATCCCTCAGCATTTACTGACTTTATTCTCAGGTAGCACTTGGGCTGAGGAAGATCTGAGGGATTTAGGAGAGGTGGCCCCCAGAAAGCATGCAGTAAAACCTCTCATGAACTTTTGCCCTCTGAACCGTACCACCAACCTGTCAAGGAGGTTTGTGCTGGCCGTGATGGACGCAGGAGGTGGGGCTGCTGCACCAGCACGGGCCAAGCCACGCGTGCTGGGCTGAGCAGAGCACAGCTCAAGATCACATAAGTTCTTGCAGCATTTCCATCCTTGCACAGACTGCCCTGTCCAGGGCTTTTTGCACGTGGCAGCACTAAACATCTGGATATCCAGGGGCAGTGAGGAGCTTGCAAACCCCAGGTTTGCCTCAAATATCTTTGTGTGGCCAGCCTCCCTGTGCAAGGAGGTGGGGTGGGATCTCTAGCACAGGGTGTGTTCCATGCCTGCTCTATGTGCAGGCACTGCCTAAAGCAGCTCGTGCTCCTTTCCACAGCAGCCCAGCTGGGGTGAGCCACCTTGCACAAATACATATTTAGTGCAATATTAGTTCGTGTCCATGGGAAGTTTGGGAACTTCAGACTCTGTGGATGCCAAGAAGGGAGGGTTTTCCCACTGTGTGCTTGAACTCCTCTCTTGGGGGCGAAGGCAGTGGGGCAGGACAGAGAAGGGTCCAAGCAGTTGTGCCTGCTCTGGGTGGCTGTGAGTGACAGCGTGTCTGTTTCCTTCCCAGGCCTCCTCCTCTGAGCGGCAGCCCCGTCATCTCCGACATCTCCCTCATCCGCCTGTCTCCGCACCCCGCCGGGCCTGGCGAGTCGCCCTTCAGCCCACCACACCCCTACGTGGCACCCCACATGGAGCATTACCTCCGCTCTGTGCACAGCAGCCCCACGCTCTCCGTCATCTCTGCTGCCAGGGGCCTCAGTCCCGCCGACGGTAAGACACTGCTACTGGTGCTGCAGCGATTTTGCAGCTCACCAGAACTGAAATTCCCTAAAACCCGGGGATTTGCAGCTGCAAAGGCTCCGCAGCTGCTCTCTGAAGTGGGAGAGCTGTCTCTTTTTCTTTTTGTTTTCTTTTTTCCCCTTTAACTACACATTTGTTTTGCATCATCGCACTGAGAAAGCAGAGCGTGAGAATAGCTATTACTGCTGGATCATATTATAAATATTTTGCTTAAAGTACGTTCCTTTCTGCAGCGCTCTCTTTCTCTCTTAGGAGCTTCCCTGTTCTTATGTCTCTACTGGGAGCCCAACTTTCCCCAGAGAGGGTCACAGTTGTTCTGGCTGTCTGGCCTGGCTGAGAGTGATGTTGCAAAGAAGACAACGCCAGCTGGGTTATCCCCTGTTGGCTTTGTGTCTGGGGTCAGGGTGGCTCCTGAGTGAAGGCAAGGGGCCATACTTTCTTCCTCCTTACTCCTGAGGTGCCCTACAGCAGCCTTCAGGGAAGGCGAGGATGTGTGGGAAGCTGGCTCCGGGTGCAGGCAGAGGTGATCATGCTCTCTGAGCCCTATCAGACCCCATGCTGGGGAGATGGGGACAAAGACGTCCAGTAGGGAAAGGGGAAAATGCACGACCCTGCTTTCACTTGGCAAGAGGTAAGTCATGCCTTACTTCATCAGAAGAGCTTCATTACACAGTTGCAGGTGGCTGGTTCAGTGCCCAGGGAAGCTGGGTTTTGGGGACCTGGTCTTTGCATGCCCAGCAAAGCTCAGCATCCCTCGGCTCCCAAGCTGCAGCAGGGGACAGTGGCCCTTCAACACTGCAAAGCAAAGTGCACCAGAGAGCAACAAGGCCCCTGGATTAGTATCTGGCAACATAAAACTATCTTGTATGACTAAAACAACATCACTGATGGGGACATGCATATGTCTTCTTCCCTCCCCTAAAAGGTCATCCAAACTCTCAGGCACCCGCCACAAAGAGGTCTGATGGCTGGTGCGTGTGTGTGCTCTGCCCTGTCCTATCCTTCCAAAACCAGTTTCATTGTTTGCTGTGGAGGAAAGGCATTGTGTTTTGGGTTGCTTTTCTTTTCCTCTTTCTTTTTTTTCTTTCCTTGTTTAAGGTGGTGGTAAATAAGTTAATGGGGCGAGCGGGTGGGGAGGCAGGTTTGAAAAATTACAGCTGGGAGAAAGTGAGTGTAATTGGCTTTGGCAGCCAAAATGGTTTTATGCTGCCAGACACTAAACCTAGGTCTATGCATTAGACCTTGGCTTTAATTTCCTCACGCTGCTATCGGGAACTGGGCTGCATTTGTCTTTCCTTCCTAATAGGCAGGGATGTTAATGCTGACAGGGTTACTGCTGTCGGCAGCCTGGGCTCTCTCCCCCCTCCCAGGGGTGCTGGCTGCGTCCGAACGGGAGGATTATTAGAAGGGGGAACGAGAGATTGTTTATAAATTTGCGGAAATGGAGGAATGCAGAGGCCCCAGCCTGGTCTCCTTTGTCCGCAGAAGCACGCCCAAGCGCACGTCACGCGCGCCCTACGCGGAGCCGTGCGGCCGGGGCTGGCGGGGGGCGCGGGGGGAGACGGGGCCGCCAGCGTCAGCTCCGAGGTCTAACTCTGCGGTGGGAACCTTCTCCCCATGTTTCTCTCCTCGCCCGCGGCTCCAACAGTGGCTCATGAGCACCTGAAGGAACGAGGCCTCTTCGGGCTGCCCCCGCCACCACCGGGAGCCAACCCTGCTGACTACTACCACCAAATGACGCTGATGGCCGGCCACCCAAACCCCTATGGGGACCTCCTCATGCAGGGTGGGGGAGCAGCCAGCACAGCCCACCTCCACGATTACCTCAGCCCCGTTGATGGTGAGTAACGGCTTGGGTTCTTCCTGGCATGGCTGAAATTTTGGGGTAGATGGATGGGACTGCCCTCCAGGTGGAGGTTGCTGTATGTGGTCACTCTGCCCTGCCGTAACCTTTGGGTGCTGCACTGTAATTTTTAGCTTAAAAGGTCACCTCCTTCCATAAATATATATAAGATACACATAATTTAAAATACGTACATCCTGGTCTCTTAGGGAGGATGGCATGGCTGCAGCGTGGGTAGGAGATGGGCTGGTCCAGCAAGCTGGG
Organism: Monarcha castaneiventris obscurior; assembly: GCA_026261815.1. Lineage (NCBI taxonomy): Eukaryota > Metazoa > Chordata > Aves > Passeriformes > Monarchidae > Monarcha > Monarcha castaneiventris. The sequence goes on from JAMPIT010000467.1 coordinate 10,870,936, forward strand.
CATTGCTGCTGTCCTGCTGCATTGACCATGGGGGACCAGGGCATGCCTGGAGACAAGCTCCATCTCCAGCTCCCCATCCCACTCTGTGCTTTGACTGCTTGGTGCTGGCGTGAAGGTGAGCTATGTCCATGTGTAGCCATGCTAGGCACAGTGGACTTCTCATCTTGGTTGGGACCACTCCGGTCTACAAGGAGAGAAAATATCTGAACAGGGAGACATGCTGGAAAGAATATAATAGTACTTTGTGTAAGGAAATAAAAAAAGCAGGAATGTGGTATTTGTGATAGCATTGGGTGTTACAAACCCAGAAAGATCTTGCTCCTGGCTAAATGAAGAAAAGATAGAATCATGTTAGGCACTGCAGTGCTGAGTCACCCCTGTGGCCTGCTGCCCTGGGAAGAGTCTATCTGGAATCATATATGAGGTCCGAATGATTTTTAGAGCTGTTAGAAATGTCTTTCCTTTCACTTCATGCTACATTTTGCAAGAACTGGGGTTGTCAGATATTACAAAGGGCAGTTTGGGGATTATTTCTGCTGCAAGAAGGAGAAGTCTCAGCTCAACTATCAGATTCGGCGTCTGTTTCCTGGGATGTCTTTGGATTCGCCTGTGGACCGTTATAATTTTTGGAGTGGAGATCTACATCGTTTCATTACGGCTTCAAAGTTGCTGTTGTTGAGCTTTTAAGATGAAAGACTTCGTGGTCTTGCTGCTTCATAAAGTGACTGGTTTAGAATGATAAAAGCTGTTCTGGCTGTTCAGTGATGGGAGTTTACAGATATTTCTAATGGAAAAACAGTTTCTCATCTGCAGCTGCTGTGGAAGTTTTACCTGAACAGTCGTTTTGTGCTGCCAATTCCTAGATTAATTTGGAATGTGGATCCCAGTTTGATAGAGAGAGCACATGCTCCTTGGTACCATCCTGCCCTCTAACACTCAAAATATATCTCAGGCTTCTCTGTTACAAAGCAGCTGGTCAGTAGGACTGCTCTGTCTTCCCTCCCAAGGGTTAATGCCTGTGGTTATAGCAGATGGGTGCAAACGAGCCCTGCCAAGTTCTCCTCGGGCTCATGAACAAGACTCCTTCCTCCTTGCCTCCTTATTAGTCCATCTCTGACCAGCAGTGCCTCACTGAAGTGCCAGATAAACAACCAGTGAGGGAAGCAAACACAACTGTTTTTGTGGTGGTACAGGCTGGCTCCCAGCACACCGAGATGCTCATCCTCTGGTTTGCTGAAGATCAATCTTTATCTGAGGTACTGAGATACTCCCCTTGGCAGAAGACTCTCATACTGTTTGCCTTCTCCTGAAAACAGCTCTACAGTGAATCATGTATCAAAGGTCTCGGTTTCATGCAGCCAAGCTCATAACCATGATTCACTGCAGAGCCAGGGCTCACCAAGCATTTATTATGATCTTTTGGAAAAGCTTTGTTGGTGATTAACTGGAAACCCTTTTCTGGGCCTTCACATGTTCTGCATGAGATGGAAACTTTCAAATATTATGAGAATGTGACATGAGACACTACTTTTTAAGAATGTGTAAAGGAGCACCAGTCCAGTACCAGTCTCTGGTCCACGTGCCTGTGTTTATCCATCACTTGGAGAAAAGGGAGAATTGTACGTTATTAAGGCAGGGAGTAAAATGGATGGCTCTGAAATGCTGGATGAGGAGCCAGTGTCTCCTTCTTTTTTTAGAAAGTTATTTCAAAAATTTAAATCAACAGGGCCTAAGTAAATAGTTGAACAGATAATTTAATAAAGCATCCTCTTATGGTGTTTTTCTGAGACAAGAATATTAGTAGCATGCATAAACCCCCAGTGAGTCACCACCTCACTGCATCTGTCATTCAGAGAGCCCTTTTCTCCCCAGGGAGCCCTGGAACATAGAAACTTCACAAGAATTAGTTTGCTAAAAATGCAGGTAGCTCTTGTTAAACCACATGCAGCACCATCATTCATCTGTGATAACATTGGCACCTGCAAAAGAAAAAGCAGGAGATAAACATATATTAAATCTGGCTTATTCAGTGTCACATCACTTCCAAACATCTGCAGGTTGGTCCATGGGAGCCATGGACACTGGGTATGGTAGTTCTTCCACAGGCACATACCTGGGCCTTTCTGGTTCCTGTAATTGCATTTCTTGGAGAATTTCTCTGTGTCTTCATGTTTTTTGTCAGTGTTTTTCACTCCATCACGTGTCTAAGGTCAGGAAAAGTAATAGGATATTAATGTCAGCTGGAGCTTATTGGTGCCAACCCCATGCCAGGGCTGCTGAGTGTTCACATGGTGACTGAGCTGGGCTGCCCAGAGCTGCGTCTCCACTGGGTTTTCAGTGTGCAGCTAGAAGTAGTTAAATCACTAAAGTAGATCACATTTAAGTTCTACGTACCACACTGCTGGGGTGTTCAGGCCAGTTCCAGTGGAGACTAAACAGCCCTTCAGTTAGTTCTCCTGTTCCATTTCCTCATCCAAACAGGGACTCGAAATCCAAGAGTGGAGTTTGAATCCAGGCTTAATCCCATTTTCTGGAAAGGCTACACTTTCAAGTCAAAAGTTAATCACTTTGCAATGTCGTAGCATTGTTGATGGGGTACATTTGATAGTATTTACAGGTTCTATTCACCAGATCAAAACAACCTTCTGCATTTCTATTTTAGAAGTAGTGCTACATGGTGGATTATTCCAGGTGATGGAGTGGTTGCGCAAGAGCATCCCTGGGGCAGCAAAGACTGGTGGGGAGCACGATGCCCTGGAGATGGCTACAACTTTCTAAGCATGTCTAGTACTTCCAGCTGGTTTTTTTTCCCTAGGCATAGGGGTTCCTGTGATTACTCTCAGCCCTTCAGGAGAAGCCATCTTCTCTCAAGAGGAGTGTATCCAGACTGACTCCATGCTGCTGCTGTTATAGCCTGTACATCAGCAGATCTCAGAGTGTTGTACAAAGCAAAGCCATTTCAGCACAAAGAGAAAAGAGATCAGTGAGTGGAATAGTGGCAGCTTTAGGAACAAGATCAAGATCTTTGGAATAAGATTCTTATGGCCAGGGTAGAAATTAAAGATCATCTTTAAATCCATCACTTTGCGCAGCGTTGAGAGTGTGATTGGGTTGACCATGCTGAGTCAGGGAATGGGGAAAAAGCATCTTGAGTGCCAGTTAGGTCCAAGGTAGTCCCTCATGTCAAGAAGGCTGTATAGACGTGTTTGTGCAAGAGTAACCAACAGCAGGGATAACCCTGCAGTGCTGTCATTGCATTTTGTTCAGTTCTGGAGCTAGAGGGGGAATCCTTGCCCTGGTTTTTTCTGCCTGATGCCAGGTTGTCACAAATGTCTTGATTCACAATCAGCAGTTTAACTGGGAAAAGGCTTTGTTCATCCCAGCATAGCCAGCAGGCCAACAGCTGGCACAGTTGCCTGGGATGTGGGCAGATCATTAAGCAGGACTTTATTTCCCCAAATGAAACAATGATTCAGCTTCACCAGCCTCTTTCAGTCAGTGTTGTTGGAGCCTTTCTGCTTGAAGGAGATGATTTAGTAGCCAGCAGGGTAAGGAGCAGGGCTGGCAGTGCAGCCTGGTGGTGGCTGCAGTCGGCAGGCACGTGGCCGGGAGAGGTGAGCTCAGGACTCTCTCCAGCAGGTTCATGTGGAGCAACTGCACAGGACAAAAGCTGAGCCTCATGGTGACCTAGAAAGGAAGTGCTTCCCCTGGGGCTGGAGGGACCAGCAGCCCTGGGTTTGCAGGCTGGATGTGCTGGATCACAGATGACTTCCCAAACAAGCCAGCTGTTGGCTACTCTGGGCAGACGGCGCGCCCTGTAGTTGCTTCCTTAAAAACTCTCAAAGACTTATTTTTTTGCTGTTTTCTTTGTCCCAGCATAGAATGGAAACTTGCTGAAATCTCAGAAAAGGTTCAGAGAGTGGGAAAAAAATTTCCCACCCATTTCTAGCCAGCAGTTCTGTTTTCCTCCCCAGAAAAATATGTGCAGAAGAGAGAAAAAGTCCCAGAGCACCCCGTAAGTGCTGTGTCTGGAATCCTGCTGCACTCTGGTTTCTAAAGAATTCAATTTACATATGCAAGTTGGGTCGACTAAACAGTTACCTTGTGGATTGGGAGTAGAAGAATGCAGCCTTGTCTTTCAGCGAAGATTTGAGGGAAGCATTAGTATTCCTTGAACTGCAAAGTTGATCGGCCTGGGGAGGGAAGAAAGAAGGGTCCCAGGACAGTGTCTGGTGCCAGAACAAATGTCCAGCATCTGCTGCAGTCTAAAAAAGAGGTGTGTTGCCTCTGCAGCAGGAGAGAGGGGAATAAGGAACTGGTTACAAAAAGAATGTTTGTAGTTTATTGCCGCTTATCGATTAAGGGACCATCCTGTGTTTTTATGGGGCCCTTAGATTTCAGTTGATGATGGGAGTGTGGGGGGCTTATTTCTGTACCCTTTGGGTGGAGTTTTCTTGGTTAATGGTGAGGAAGAGGGACCATTTTGATAACACAGTGTTTATCCTGGGGCTTGGCCAGCAGATGCAGGGGAAGCAGTGGCTCTGGCTGGGTTGCAGTGAGGCGGGAGGAGGGCAGGCAGGGTGTGAGCCATCTGCAGCCCATGTGCCTTACAGACTCGTCTGTTAGGGAGCAGATTCCCCCGATGACCCTGTGCATTCGAGATCACAGCAACATGCTTGTCTGTAAAGAGTTTCCTTACCCTGAAGATTTCCTTACCCTGAAGGAGCCTCGAAGGAGCTCCCACTGAGTGCCTGGCATTTCCTTTCAGGAGGCTTTGCTGCCACTGTTTCTAGTGTGACATGAGGTCTGAATTCTCCCTCCAGAAAAAAACATCTCTTGTAAAATCCCTCTGATGGCCCACAGACACAGAAGTGGTCGGAGCAGGAACCTCTACTCCCACCTCCCAGATGAGTCAGGGTCTGATCCTGCCCTTGGGCACTGGGATCAGGCACAGGAGTCAGTCCACAAGCTGCCACATATAAGAGCTGACCATCTGGTCATCACTGACCTGTTGTGCATTAATCTAAATTTGGGAGGAGTATCCCAGTTTCTGAGCAACTTGTGGATGTGATAATTCACAGGCACCACAGGAAAGTGCCAAGGATACTCTTGCCTTCTAGCAAAGAAATCTGGACTTTCCTCCCAGCTCTTAAGCTGTCTGGGGGACTGGGCTGGGACATTTGGCAGACATTGCCAATGTCACTCGAAAATTCAGCCTTGAATTCTTGCTAGTTTAGAAATTAGATGTTTAAACACACATGCCCCAGGAGAGAAATGGCTTTTGGTTGTGAACTGTGGCATTTACATTTACCCTGAAAAGATAGTGCCACTCTAAAGTCAGGAACTTTCCTAGTGAAGAGTTACTCCAAGCAGTTTTGAAAGATTTCCTAAAATATGTGAGTTATATTTATTCTCTAGCATGTAGACCAGAGCCTGTGACAGTCACTGTATCTGGGTCTGTGTGTGAAATAAGGGAAAGGAAAAGCCCATGCACAACAGTTAAAACACTCTAAAATGTATCTGGAATTGACTTTTTGTAAGGAGAGGCACCAGGGTCAAAGGCCTATGGTGAATTTTTTATTGTCCTTCATGAGCTGCCATCCACAATGCTGCCCCCAATGCCCAAAGCTTTGGGCTCAGCCTGTGCTGTACCCTTCCATTCACCAGTTCACTTCTCCTCCTGACTTGGGAGAGAGAAGGGGACAGTCTTTTGGCTTAAAAATTCTTGTGTCTTTCTCCAGGCCAAAGGATATTTTTGTTGCTTGAAATCTGAAATGGTTTTATTTCTAAGAAGGTATCTTTAGCTTTTGAAAAAAATACAAGGAAGTCAGATTTTTGCGTTCAGAGCTAAGTTTTTTAACATAAGAAATAAAACCCAAGATGTTAGTATGTCCATAAAAATGGATGCACCAACATTCTGTGTTTTCCAAGTGCAAAAGAATTAGTTTGAAAGTAAAGATGAGATAGCTCAAATAAGCATGTTGCTAGGTCAGCTTTTAAACTCACAGTTATTCCATGTTCCAAAGTCCATGGAAACATCTGCTGGCTTTAACAGATGTTCTTTCAAGACGAGATGTAGAAGTAGCAGATACAGAACAGCCACCACCCACCTTGGGGATGCTGTAAAAGGTACTTGGCTGGAAATATTATCAAACACCAGAGGAGGCAGCAATACAGTGGTCTCATGAAGTTGTCTTTTTTGTTGTTTTTCTGCATGGGCGTTGGCCTATCACTTCTTTGTGGGCCTGGGTGACAAAAGACAGGGTTTTTCATATCTCAGTAGGATTCAAGGGAAAAAAACTGAAGGTAAGAAGGATTTCCATCTGAGGTAGAGCGGCACAGAGAAATTAATTTTAAAAACTGAAGTACTAATAGAGGAGTGGAATGAATTTTGAAATAATTTCCTACATTTATTTCAATGTGTGACTGTTTCAAATTCATGTTAACCTATGATGATTTTAGGTTTCTGAACACAACAACTTTCAGAACAATAGAAAAAAATGCCAATTTTTTTTTTTTCTTTGTAAGAGTGTTTAAGGGGGGGTACTCTTGACAGTTCGGGAACTTCCTGCAACGTATTTTCCAAACATCAAAAAATTCTTTTAACTAACCCTGTTCATTCTGAGAAGTCAGCAGTTTTGAAAGGGGAGATGAGAGAGGACTGTTAGTGATAAATGTTCCCAAAGCCTTCCATCTGTGTGTCTGAAAAATGGATCCCTCGTTTAGTTACTTCTCTGGGCGCAGGCCCTGCTGGAGTAGTTGTGTCAGGTTTTCTTTTGGAACAGCACTGGGCTTCAGGCAGCAGAGGACTTTGCTTATGTGGCTCAGTGGCTGCCAGTCAGCCTGTGCTGAACACCTTGCTGTGTACAGCTACACAAATTCTGACCAGTGCTGCTGCCTGGTACCATTTAACATTTGTGCTCCGTGTCCTCAGATCAGGAGATTCAGGTCAGACAAACTTTATTATTTAGAACGATCCCAGTGTTGTTAATCTGCTTTTGAATAATAATTTTGAAAAGGTTCTCTCATCCTAAATGCACTAGTGAGGATTTCTTCACGTGCTTAAACTCCTTTTCCGTTTCCCAGATGATTGTCTTCCCAGGCACCTTGGGCAGGCTGTCATTAAGATGACAGGAATTGTTCTTCCATAGCATGATTTTAGGTCACAGCTTTCTGTGGAAGCCCAGAAGACCTAAGAGGTTTTTGTGTAAAGCATGAGCCCAACCTATTGGATCTGCTATCAAGCATTTCAGATAGCCCACATTACCTGCAGGATCTAAATTAGACTGGACACTAACGCAATGCATATTACTGGCTTTGGGCTGGAGAATTCCCAGGCGAGCTTGAAAATCTGACAGCTTCCTGCAGAGTTTTACATGGGAAAAAACGACATACCTGTGTGCAGCAGGGAGGGGTGCTCACGTCGTCTGCACTGCTAAAACCCAGATTTCTGTTGGACATCAGGTCTTCTTCCCTCTGCAAATTAATGGGAACCAATGGCTGATCCAACATTGTGGGCATAAATCATGTGAAGGAACAGCGAGAAATGAGTACAAGGCTTTTCTTTCTATTTAGTAATTTATCAAGGGAAGTGGCACATTAATAAACAGATCTCCCTTGAGATGTAGGAGTAACAGAGATAAATATGACTGTCAAATCTGGCCTGCTTCCTTCTGTTAGAGAAGGAGGAGACTGTGGGAATGCAAATGCAGGAAACGATATCTATATCTGGAAAGACACATATTATTTGTAGGACAGAAACACTGACAACTCATCTGAGATGGGGCCCCATCGCACTTGGTGCAGTATGTACAAAATAAAATACAAGCCCTGTCTAAATGAGCTCATCTAAATAGATGACACTGGGAAATAGGGACGCAGAAAGAAGCAGCAACTTGCTCAAGGTGTGGCTGAGGAGGACTGGGAACAGCACCCAGGCCTTTCCAGGTTGTGGTGCAGGTTCCTTATGGCCAGAGTACCTTTACGATCTAGATGCAAGCAATCTTCGTGTTGTTCGGTCCAGGGCTCTGACAGGGCTCAGATTTCAGGAACCAGATGTGAAGTTTGGCAATTCTCCATTTCAGCCCTTCAGGCCAACCTTTGCTGAGGGAAGTTCATTTGCTCAGTTTGGTTTTGTCCACAGTGCCTCTCCAAAGTGGCTGCATCTTTTCCAGCTTCCAGGGGAGTGCCACTCAGGGCTAGAGTCTTCCAGCTGCAAGCACTAGGGAAGCTTGAGCCTAGTCCCTCCAAATCATGGGAGGGCTTTAACACTCACGAGGTGATTTTTGTAGACTGCTGCCCTTTCTGTTTGCTGCCTGATCTTTGAGTCATGTTTTCTAGTGTCTTTCTTCCCTGTGAGGCTGCACAGTGTAGTTATACAAAATATTACAAGAATGTGTTCAACATACATGCAACAATTTGATTTTTAGGAGAAATTCCCAATATTGTCAGTATTGCAATAAAGACATTGCATCTAGCAGCTCTTGAAGCTTCTTAGACGTAGGACAAAAGTCACAAGAGTGCTTGGTTCAAGTACCAACTTAGCCTTGGATTTGCAGTGGTACGTTGGGCAAGTCATTTATCTTGTGCAATGAGGGTCATTATGGGGACTAAGAGGATGTTGATACTAAACCCCACTGATTACACAGCACCCAGGCATGGTAATGACAGAGCCACTTTGGTGCACAAGCAAGTCATGTGGAGACTGGGACACTGCAGCTCAGCCGCTGGTCTCAGGGAAATGTTGACACAGACTTCTGTGAGCCAACACAAATCAAGAAATTGTTTGATCACACTGGCGGAATATATTTTGCCTCCTGTTACATCCCATTCACCCTCTCACATACCAGCACTGTCATCGGGATGGAAAGTTCATGCTCTTACGAAGTGCCAGGTTTGTATCTGGTGGTGTGCAACCAAAATAGGTGCCTTCAACCAGCTAGAGGGAAGTATCTCATATTTCCTGTCTGGGCAGTCTAATGCTTTATTCACAGTGTCTAATTGGATATACTCATAGTATGCTTTCTGGGGAGACCACCAGTGGAAAAGTCAGGTGTTGATACATTGCTGTGCTCATCAAGGGAAGGAGCTGGAGCAGCTGAGCCCTCCTGCACCCCTGAGTGGATGGCAGGGATTACCAGCCAGGACCCATTGTCAAGTGCTGTATTTTACCCTTATATTTTTTTTTTTTTTTTTTTTTAATACACAATCCAAACAACTGCTTGCTTTGGAGGGATGAGTCATTCCAGGCAGGGTTTGGATCTGGTACCATGGTACTGGGGAAAGTTGTGATATGGCCTATCTGCAACTCCTGTCCATGCCACCCCATAGATCTGCAGGTGGGTCAGGCCTGCACAGAGTTTCCTTTGGGTGAAGTCAGTCATTCCAGTTAGCAGTGCCGAAACACTGAGGGATGCCAAACTTGTACAGTAGTAACCCATCATGTATTGCAGATCCATAAATGGGCCTGGCAGGGTTGGAAATTACTTCATGCCTGAATGATTGACAATTGCTAATAGGGTCCAGGCACTGGCACATCCCCTCGGAGGGGGAGAGCTTGAACTTTGTGCCTGAGCTGCCAAATTGGTTTTCTTAAAACTCTTAATTTACTTTCAGGGTTTCTGGAGCCTCGCCTCCTTCATTAATTGGATGGTCAGCATTGTGCTCATGCTCGTTTGGTTTCCGTTCCCCCCGCACGCAGGCACTCACTCACCATTTGCAATGGTCTCCCCGGCTTGGATGTGCGGCTCCCCTGGCCTGCTGCTCCTGACACCGAGTCAACAGGCACGGCTGCGCTCATGGAAACCTTGCAGGGCCTTCTCTCTTTTAATTTTAAGTTAATTTAGTGCCTGTGAAAGGGGGTGATGGACAGAATTCTGTATCCCCTGAGGACAGCAAAGCAAGCAGGCGCTCATGGCGCTGCCTGACCCCGGTCATTGAGCGCCCAGAAGAGAGGAAACCTCCCATCAAAGGGCGGTTGGTCCCTGCGCTGCTCCTGGGTCCTGAACATCCCACAGCAGTCATGAGTGCAGCAGTTCTCAGGACTTCCAGCCCGCCTGCAGGAAGGGAGCAGCCCACTGGTCTTGTCTGATAAAATCTCTCTTTCCTGCAGTGTCCCGGTTTTCGAGCCCACGGGTGACTCCAAGATTAAGCCGGAAACGAGCCCTGTCTATCTCCCCGCTCTCTGATGCCAGCATTGATCTCCAGACAATGATCAGGACCTCCCCAAACTCTCTTGTGGCGTATATCAACAACTCCAGAAGCAGTTCAGCAGCGAGTGGCTCCTACGGCCATTTATCTGCCGGGACAATCAGGTAAAGCTCTGGGATCAGCTCCATTCAGCCGAGGAACCATCCCCACAAAAGCAGGGATGATCCTCCAGCAAGGGAGACCTTCCCTTCCTCACAACCTCTGCTTTTGTGCATCAGGGCTGTGTAGCGTAGTAATTCAAAGCCCCCATCTGGTTTTGCATGTGGAAGGGTATTTTGTGGCATACGGGGTGGGGTTTTTTTGGCTGGATTGGGGTTATTGGCTGCCACATTTCCAGTAATTACAGTATGATCATGCCTCCCCGCAAGCAGAAACAGATAATAAATTTATCTAAAAAAATGTTCATTTTGAGCACTTGGACTGGTTAAGAAACACTCTGATTTAAGAGATTGCCCCAAAGTATTCTCCAAATTATTGGCCCACATTCTTAGAAAAAATGTTGCCTGGGTGGATAGAAGAGCCTAATTCTAAAAGCTTATTTAAACCAAATCTAAACCCTTGAGTCAAGTTTTGTTCAAATCTTAATTAAAAAGCACTTACATTAGGCAGCTGACTCCTGTCAATTCCTACTGTGATTGCTTCACCCAAGTTTCACAATGTTATTATTCTTTTTATTACTTAACTGTTAAAAATGTTAGATCTAATTAACAGTGATGTTGCAAAGCAAGGGTTATAAAGATTATGCATGCTTAAAACTTGTGGGGGGAAAACAGAGATGTTGTTATTAATAAATGTAACATTAATTATGTAAGTTGCTTTATCCAGCAGCATAATTTAGAAATTGACTGTAAAATCGAACATAAGGCTGACTTAAACACATTGTAACTTCTTCTCTGGTAATCATAGTTTTTAGTCTTTTTACCTGTTGTCATTAGCTACACATACCTGTAGCATCTTAACTTATACTCAGATATTAAGAGTAATGTCTGGTATTTTTAACAAATCAGTAGAGTCTAGGGACTGACCTAATGGTCAACTTTTGGCCTGCAAGGGAATAATCAACTAATAATAAAGAATTTGAAACCCTTCTCAGTGTTCTAAAAATATATCCTAAATGTCAGGATTTGTAAAATGGGTTACATATATAACAGCATAACTGCCAGAAATTTGGTGTGAAAAGAATTTTGGTATTATTTTAACAGCGTCTTAGGGGCAGGAATGAAATACTCTCTCCAAAAGCAAAATTGGTAATTAAGTGTGTTTCTAATTATGGCCCCATTCTCTGAGAACTCACACCTTGGGCAGTTTTAGTGGTGTGAGAGTTTTAGGGGTTAGAGAGGTAAAGGTTCAGGACAGCCACTTCTTGAAGGTGGCAAATAATCAGTTTTTGGGCTGAGTGTCTGTGGTTTGTGCATCACACATCTAGAGCTACCACAGAGCATCTCCTGTGCTTCTCTCTCTCTGCCCAGCAGACTTGCTCCTGGGAGTGAACCCCTCTTTTCCAAAAGCAGAGCTTTGTTTTTACTGCTCTCCAGTGCTGTGTCTTGTCTCAGACCTGTTGCCCCAGTTATCGCCCAAGCAGCCAGGGGCGAGTGGTGTTCCTGGTCACTGCTGACCTAGATTGGAGATGAACCAGTGACCTACATAGGAAGGGTGACATGCTTCAGCAGTCCCCTGAGCCAGCACTCCCCTCACCTGAATGCAGAGTAAATTGCATGGTTTTGGATTATGTTAAATGGATACTTATTCATCCCTGCTGTAATCTGTGCCAGGTGAGCCAGGTGATGCTTGTTTTTCATATCCAGGTTAGCATAACCCCAAAGCTGCAAGTCTGCAAAAGATGTCTGCCTGGGAAAACCCAGGAGCCTTAGGGGCTGCAAAGCCAGATGTGCCCAAGTCCCATCCTCTTCTGCACTCCCTGCCAAGGGCTTTTGTTGGTTTTTTTTTTACATAGGAAGCAAAGAAATTATAATCAGTCTAATGCTGGGGTCAAAATGATTCACAAGTTTGCTGAAGCATGTGCAAGACAAATCGTGACTTTGTAGTAAAGCAGGTGGTCAGGCTTATCCTGGCATTGAAGGCGTGTAGCTGGGCCTTGCAGCCTGGCTCCTGGAGTCTCCAGGAAGCCAAACTTGAATCAGTTACTAGCTAGTGCAATAAATATTGTTGAAAATAACACCTTTTCATTCCTCTTTCTCCTGTTGCTGCAGTCCGGCATTCAGCTTCCCCCACCCGCTTAACCCTGTGACGTACCAGCAGATCCTGACCCAGCAAAGAGGCCTGAGCTCAGCCTTCGGACACACTCCTCCCCTGATCCAGCCATCCCCAACCTTCCCCCCACGGCAGCACATGGCAGTCATCTCCATGAACCCATCACCGGCACAGAGCAGCGGCAACAGCAACTGCATCTCCGACTCCAGCCAGGTAGGGACAGCCATCCTGCACAGCCCATGTGGAAATGGAGGCACATTCTCTGTGGGATGTAGGTTTCTCTTCGTGGTGGCTGTGGGAGTTTTAACAATTCTCTTTTTTACTCGTGCTATCCCTTTACGTTGCTTTTTCTTTTTCCTGGCAAGTGTTTCTGAATTAGTCACAGACAAATTTTGCGCCCATCTCCCTTCTTTGCATGCCATGGGTTCTAACCCATGCAGAAACCAAAGGCCTTCATCCATCAAAGTATTGAACATGATATGCAAGGTTCATCCCAGGCAGAAAATCTCCTTGAACACGTTATGTCCTATTGGAATCAAGGGAAATCAGTTGCTGTACTGTTTTGCAAAATAAGCACCTATGAACTAAGCTTCTTCAGTACCTTCAGCAATCCCTCCTTCCTCTTTTGTACTCATGTGAACCATGACAATGGTCTTAATCATTAACATGTAAGTGTATCCTATGTAGGACCTCTTCACATTTTACTTGCTGTTCCTTCTGTTTCAGTAGGTTTTCTCTCAATGTGTCCCTGCTGTTGATTTTTACTGCTAAATTTTGCAAAACCAGGGGCCAAATTTTGAAAACTAGGAATGAGATCCTGCACCTTAAATACATCTTACAAGTATCTGTAAGCCCACAAACACATATATGTATGTGCAAGCCCTCCATATGCACTGGGTTAGTGAATATGCCTAGCACATTCTTAATCATTTTTCTTTCCCATTTACATTCCTTCGAAGTCTAAATTGCAGTTGCTTTTCTCCCCAAAGACTTATTTCACCGTATGTCACACCCATTTCAAATTGTTGTTTTAGTTGTATCATACTGAACTTTTAAGACTGGTTTATTGTTTTAGGGTTTCTCATGGCTGCTGCACTGCAAACTCTGTTTGTTATTGCAGGTTGTTTGATTGATTGGTTTTGTTTTCTCCTCGCAAACTGGCTACCAAAATAATGTGGCTGGCAGGAGTTCTGCCTCTGTTTAATAATTTTCAGGACCAATCTTGAGCAATTAGCTAGAGTATTTAAAATGTTAATGTTCCAATTTTATGCACATACAATGGGATGTTTTTTCTCCTGAAGTTGTTCTTATTTTTTAAGAGCTTAGCAAATTACACACATAGTCTTTCATGGACTCAGCACGCCAGAGCCCTCACATATAACCAGAGCCCCCTTGCTCCCCCCAGGAATTCATTTTCTCAACAAATCATTTCATCACATTGAGAAATAAAACTGTGGCTTGGGTGGGGGTTCTGTAAGGCTTTGATGGCTATGCCATGGACTGTATTGCTCTGAAACAGAGCAACAGTGGCAAGGCCAAGCTTGCTGGTGAGCCTTCAGAAGCAGGGGCTGCCCTTGATTCTTCTTCCCTCTCTCCCATCCCTTCTGCCTTGCACAAACCCACATGGGCTGGTTTTCATATGAACCCCACGCCAACCCTGCTGTCCCCTGCCACTCCTGAAGCTCATCCTTGACTGATTTTTAAGTTAATTTTTAATGAGGAGGTGGGCCACTGTCTGTCTGTCATCCCCAAACCATGGTGCCATTTGTTGCTTGGTTTTCTTTCCTAGAGCAAGCAGAGCAGTGAGTCGGCCGTGAGCAGCACCGTCAATCCAGTAATTAACAAACGCAGCAAAGTCAAGACTGAAGTTGAGGGCTTGCCCCCAGTGTCTCCAAACACACAGGTAACCTCCCTGCTGTGAGCCATGGTGTGGGATTGAGGTGGCGAGCTGCTGGGTCTCACCTTTGGGAACGAGCCTCTTGGCATCTTTTGCTGCAGGTGGGAGCAAGGCAGCAAAATCTGCCAGGCAGGCAGGTGTATCTTGGAGCACAAAGTCGAGGAAGGTACGAGGCAGAGCTGCAGTGACTGAGTGAAGCATTCCAGGGGTACTTGGGACTCTGCTTGCTGTTGCTGTGCTTGGATAGGAAAAAAAATGAGAGAGCAAATATATCAAGAGTAATAACGTAAAAATGATGTCTGAGTTTTCTGTGATGCAAAGCAAGCAGCATTAGTGTCTCAGAGCAAACGTAGATTATGAGGGAAGCTTGCATGTAGGTAGAAAGCTTGCAAAAAAAGGACAACTTCTTGATTCAACAAGGAATTGCTCCTAGAAACATCCTTTACACTGGTGACACAACATTTGACACCAAGAAGGGCCCAGAGGCCTTTGCTTTCTTTCTGGAGCTCTGTGATTGCAAACTGTTTAATGGCTGACAGTATCCATCTGACTGTCCTTTATCACAACTGTAAACTATCAGGAGTGCTCTGGGCACTTCATTTTCATGAAATATTAGGCCGTGTTATTGTCAAGCGAATGGAAGAGTTGATGACAAATTTCTCCTTCTGCCCTGGTTCAGGAGCAGGTCTCAGCATGATGCATGGGGACAGCAACGTGTGCAGTCATCAGGGGGCTGGTAAAATTGATGAAGATAGCATATCAGGGAAAGATAAACATGCTGTAGTCAGCACGATTAGGGCAAAGAGGCACCTCTCTGGAGCTTTGAGTTTAGGAATGCATCTACACACTGCTGCAAAATCACATGCCCCGAAAAACCAATCTGGCCACTGCCTGGGCTAATAGGGCAGTGTGTTTATTTCTTGCAGCAAATGAAAAAATGTCTGAAAGCCATCACTTGCTTTCTCAAAGTATGTGTAGCAGAGGAGCTGTGGGACAGACAGCTGCTTGCTCAATGGCTGCCATCCTCCATGCGCTGCTCCGTGCGAAGCCGTGCGCGCCTAGTTTGGGAGCACTTGGATAGCACCAGCCTGGCTCACTCCTGTAGCCCTCCTTCAGAGTTTCATCCACTGGGTCTTAAAAACACTGAAATTGGCACTGAATGGAGCGGGGGAGTTGTCTAAAGCAGAGCAATGAGATTTGATTAGAATAGCAAGGTGAAATTAGGAGTAGGAAAATGCACACTGATCATCTAATAGTTCCTAATGAGGCAGTATGTGAAGTAATTCCCCAAGGGAAGTGTAGGTTTCACATCTTGCAGCATTTCAGTATTGACTGGGAAATTACTAGAAGGTGCCATGTAAGAGACAGCCCATTCTTGGCAAGGAGAACAGGTTAAAAAACTGAATGTAGTGGGTGTCTCCTTTGGTCTAAGCAAAAGGAATTAATTAAATTTAGAAATGCTTTTTCTGCTGGAGACTGTGCTGAAAAGTTGTGTTACAGTCAGTTAGTTATTGACTGATCCATTTTTTGCTGACTGTGAAGTTCATCCATCCCCAAAAAAGGGTATGTTTTGTTTTGGAAATGCTGCATTTGGAACACCTCATGTGAGTTGTGGTTTGGGTGCTCACAATCCTTGGCCAGACAGTATCTCCCATGATGGTTTGTGCTGTAAAAAAACGCAATCAGACAAGATTTGTGGGACACAGTGAAGTACCAGGCATGAGGGACCTGAGTTAACTGAAGTTCTACAGTGCCACAAGAGCTCCAGTACAGATTCAGAGTACCACTGAGCTAGCTAGAAATGAAACAAGTCAATCCTTTTCAACAAATTAAATTGTTACAGTTCCATTTTACCAACAGAAAGTATAAAAAATTTGGCAAAATAAGATTTTTAGTAGAAAATGACAGTTGTCTAGGGACCACACTTCGTGTGGAGACAGACATTCCAAAAAAAAAATAATGTTTGTAGCTCAACCAAATAGGAATTGCAAGAAAAAGAAGTTGCTGTTTGAACTTTCTCAGACTGTTGCTCTGGGCTCTGGTATAGTTTGAATCTCCAGAAGTCTTCCTGTAAATTACTACCGTTTCCTGTCCCAAGAGCCACCTTGCAATATCTTTTTTTTTTTTTAATTAAGAGCTAATTAAAACAAATCTCTTTCTGTCCATATCTAAACTTTTGAATTGAAAAGTCACTGCTGGCATGTATGTCATGAGCTAGTTAATGAAAATTGTTGAACTTTGGTACAGCATGTCTTGCTTTCCAAGCAATATAATATAATATAATGCTGTTAAGTCGTTAATCATTGCAGCTCCCCAGTAGGCATTGGGAAGGTGTTGGTGGGGAAGGAGATGGCAGTCAGATAGGTCTGTTTGGGCAGGCCAGGGACAGTTTGAGTTTGTGTCTACACACATATGGGTCCAACTGGAGCATGAGATCATGAAGAACAGTGTCTGCTGTGGTCAGTCACCCCAGATGCTCCTGTCTGAAGGTGTCCTGGAGGTGGGATGCTTTGTCCTAGGCAGCATCAGTAACTGGGAAAGGGAATGAAGGGGGTCAAAACGTGCAGGGTTTTGTTGTACTAAATTCCCAAGCCAATACTGACTGCTGATGGCCTTGTCTGTAGTGCAGGTGTCTGATGCATGCAGAGCTGACAGTTGTCCTTACTCGGAGTTGTACTAGTTATGTTGTCTGTTACACTGTTGTGTAGTTGCCCATGCTCTAACCCTCATAGCAGCCATAACAAAAGGCTTCTGTGCTTCATTTAGCACTGAGGAGCTGGCTAGACAGAGAAGTTAAGGAGAGAGCTCACAGTGTACCCAGCATTAAAGTAATTCATTTCTGAGTCCAGAGTCCCAGGAGCTTTGTCCTGCAACCTACTCTTCACTGGGTCTTGCTCAAGCTTTCCAAATTCCCCTCGCAGAGAAATGCTTTGAGAGCTCATCACTTTGTCCCCGTGGAGCATCCTGCAGGCATGAATCTTTGGGTAAGGGTTAGGTATCATTTTCTCATCTACTGAGAGATGCAGAAAACGGGAACCCCCTGCCCAGCCCATGTCAGGTGAGTCTGGGCTCTGGGCTCTGACTGCTCTGTGGTTTCTTCATGCTCATGTTTCTCCACTCTGCCTAAATCAGTTGTTTTGCTCCAGCAAAGAACACAACCAAAGGTCAGAAGCCAGCTTTTTCCTTTGTCCAGCCTTTCCTGGGACTGCCCACAACCTGGCTGAATCCAGGCACTGCTGTAACACTGGCTTTGGGTTGTTTCGTGTCTTGTCGTCAACTCTGATCCACTTCTGCCAAAACTCTGTAGCTCTTTATTTCAAAGTAATCATGGATGTTATGTAGCCACAACGAGCATGGTTTTGTGATCAGTTGATACTTGCCCTGTAATCTATAAGTGATGAGGGAATTCAGATGAAAGAAGTTCACCTCATACAATGCACCGTTATATGTTGCAGGAGCATCTGACAGACCTGAAAGAAGATCTTGATAAGGATGAATGTAAACAGGAGCCTGAGGTTATTTATGAGACTAACTGTCACTGGGAAGGGTGCACAAAGGAATATGACACTCAGGAGCAGCTCGTCCATGTGAGTAATGGCTGGGAGGAAACCCCAGCGATAAATTTGGGTTTCTGTGCACTTGTCCTCATTTTTTATCACTAGCTGCTGTACAGCCAGAGCTCACCCTGGGAGCTACTAAAGGTGCAAATCAGAGATACGGTGTGTAAACACTGCCAAAGCAGGTCGCTGCTCCCGGAGGAGTTCAGCTGAAGGAAGCCTCTCATAGATTATGTGATATTGCTCCCTTCTCAGCTGCTGAGGCTGCACTTTCAGTCTCCCTTGTGCATGGCCCAATGACAGAAGGCTCAGTGCAGAGGACCTGATCACAAAATGGGGAAGGGGGCTGAACCCTTCCCTCTTCATTGGCCATATTCACTGAGCCTTCCCACAGAGCTACACCAGCTATGGGTCAGGGATCATCCATGCTGTCCTCAGTCCTAGTCCAGGCTGGGAAAGCCTTTTATGCTGCTGTTAATGAGCTGTGGAGCCATATCACTTAGAGGCTGTTGACCTGCTCAGCTCATGCCTCCCACAGAAACAGAGCACTTGCAGACTTTGGAGACATGCTCCAGTGTCTGAAATACAGAAAGTGGGTTGATTTTATAAAACTTGGGAAACACGGCTTCCATAATCACAGTGATGTTCCCAAACCAGTGTCAAAACTGCTCTCTGAAGGATCCCCAAACCAAGTCATTAATCAGATTTTCAGTTCTAATTAATTCCAAGAACCTTTTGTATGCTTTGCTTCATCTTGGGTATCCACCGTTTGGTTTCCTTCGGCTTCTGGGATCAACAAATCCCTCATACTCTGAGAAGTGCCTGTGAAATCAGACACGATCTGTGTCTAAGCCCCATCCCTGCTCCCAGCCCAACACCCTCCTGGTCCTTATTCTGGGTCTATGGTGTGAGTTCATTTGTTTGAAGCCAGCTCATATCTGCTGGGAATTCACCAGCCCAGCAACCCTGATGCTTGCAGCAGAGTTATGGATTAAACAAATTTTGCAACAGGAGCTGCTACCTTCTCCTTTTCCTTCAGCCTTTTGCTGCTTGTCTCAACCGGGCTCCCAGCTTGCCAGGGGCCACCCGTGTAGCACCCTTCCTGAGGGCTTGTTTCTGCTCTCTCCATTTTTTATATACCTTCGTTTTAGATATGTTTAGATGCCCCCAAATAGGCATCAGGCACCATTTGCCCAAGTTCTGCACACAGACATTGTCCAGAGGGACCACACTCTGAATTATAATTTTTGGGCACATGCTCTTCTTCCATCTGAGGCTAGTGCCTGCCTGCCTCTGCCAGAAGCCACTGGTTCAGTGCATCAAGTCCTTGAGTACAGACAGATTTGGAAACAGTTTTCAAGGCCATTTAAGTGATAAGGTGCTTAATGGGTTGCACATTGCATGCCATGGGGCATTGCTTTTCTGGGGTTAAACCACAGCATGCCTGTCAGATGGGCTGGGCTCACATTTGTCCAGCAGTTTTTGTATGTTTCCCTCTCAGAAGTAAAAAAAACTAACTCTGCCCAGAGCAAAGTGCAGAGCACCAGGCTGCTCAGCACAATTTATTTCCAGAAAAAAAACCTGAAACAAACCAAAGAAAAACATTTGATGAAATATCCCAAGATTTTCCTAAATTTGGAAAGTTACAATAATTGAGTCTTCTCTACTGTGATTAGTAACAATGTGGAGTTGTGGCTTTGGGATGCCCAAAATACACATGTAGATGAAATACAGATGTCGTGGGCCAGCTTCTCACCATGCATGAAAAAAACTGTAGTTTGTGTGCAGAGCAAAGTACCTGGGTGAGCAGGGTCTGTTCCCCATACACAGTATGCTTGTGGGAGAAATGCACGTCAACAGGGAGCAGCAGGAGTGATGATGTATTTTTGCAAGCACCACCGCTGCTCCCAACCTCAAAGGTCACACTCAGTTTGAGAGAAGCCCAAGCAAAGTCTTCAGCCAGGTAGGGCTAAGAAGCTGTAGCTGAAGTGGGGCAAGCTGTGCAACTCCTCCTACAGCATGTGATTGGAAGCAGATGCTGCCCAGACAGGGATTGAATAGTCCTGAATGAGGGCTAGAGTTCCCCTTCCATAAGTGTTCTTCCTCTGGCTCAACAAGACCAAAGGGACAAGCCTGTGCTCTCCCACACTCCAGCATTGCTGTGTGTAGTCTTGGTTGCAAGTTAGACTCCCACACAAACAAGAGCCTGGAGACATATCTCCCAGTCTGGTATGGACATGGTTTAGCATGTCCATGGGCCTCCAGGGAGGTTCATCAGATTTCCACCATCTGAGGCTAAAATCTCACACTGATGCCATGTTGTAAAACCAGAACTGTAGGCAGCAGAACTCCAAACCCATATGAAACCTTTCCCAAACCCAGCCTCTCCCAGCTCTCCCAGCATGCAGCTTTGGCTCTCAGTGTTTATGTGTGGTGCCCGAGAGACCAGCTGAGCCCCACACACCTCCTCTTGTTCCTGGGTAGAACTGGGACCCCAGCAGGACCCTGACCCCAGGATTGGACTGCAGCATGCAGAATGCTGAGACTGGATTCAGCTGGGACTGTGAAGGCTGATGAATCTGTTGTAGTGTACTTTTGTGTCCTCATGCTGCCTCACTGCCCCAAGAGAGTCTCATCCCTAGCTGCAACATGTGTGCCTGGCCTTGGCCAGGGGGACGAAGGCGGGGGCTGGAAAAAATCTCAGCACAAAAAAAGCCAAAACCCAAAACCAAGTGGTTTATTTTAGGATTTCCTGTCAGTGAATGTCTTCTGAAAACACAGGAGCGAGGACAGGCATTATTTTTGGCAATGAGACCCCATTCAGAGAGACAAGGCCGCTGCGGGAACAGCGCTGCCGACGGGCTGGCCTCTGGCTCTGTTTATTTTCGGCAGGGCTTCATCTGCCCTGCACTGGGAAAAAACGACCCACTTCTTCCTACCAGGGTGGACGAAGGCACCGTTCTGGGTCTGGCTTTTCAACACTCCAGCACAGAATTTTGTGGGCCAGAGTAATTAGCAGTAATTGAGCTCTCCCTGGTGCATAGCTCTCAGATGCTGTCATTTCCTGCCAGCCACCAGAGCTGGACGGCAGGTGGATGTCATGGGGCCAGCATATGGGCTTAGAAACATAGGATCATTTAGGTTGGAAAAGACCTTTAAGATTATTGAATCCAACTGAGTCTTGTCTCCTCCTGTCCACCATCCTCCAGCAGCACCCCAGGGAAGGGTCTCAGGAGCGTAAATGAAGCACAGGAGGGTTCAGTAGAGACAAAAATTACTCTGTCATCCCCCTCAAGAGTGGCATCAAGCAGCTGGGGACACACTGAGAGGACTCCCTTCTCCCTGGCACCATGGGTCCCCATTGCTTTTGCAAACCTCCCATTTTTAGCTGCTTTGGATGCAGTGTGCTGGGTGCTGCACACCTTTCTCTGCAGGACACCCCAGACCACAGTGCTGGGTCCTGTGTCCCTGCTGTTACCTGTGCACCTGGCACCCAGGTGCTGCAGTGCCTGACAAGCATTGGGGAGGGAACATCTGGCTTTCGGGGCACCGTGTGAGATTCGCTAGCATCAGCTCTTCCAGGAGTGACCTGCTTTTGCTTTCTCTCCTACCAGCACATCAACAATGATCACATCCACGGGGAGAAGAAGGAGTTTGTCTGCCGCTGGCAGGACTGCACACGGGAGCAGAAGCCCTTCAAGGCTCAGTATATGTTGGTGGTGCACATGCGAAGGCACACGGGAGAGAAGCCACACAAGTGCACGGTGAGCTGGCAGGGATATATGGTGCATCTCACTTGGCAAGTGGGACACTGGGCTGGGGTGGTCACAAAAATGTGTTTGCAGACACAGGCATGGCTTCAAGTAGGGCTCTACCAGGGCAGCTACTGGCACCAGCTCAGAGCCAGTCCAGCCCTCTGTGTCTGGGTTACAGCTACTTACAGGTTAGACCCTGTGGACAGGACAAGAGGTCAAGGAGTGTGGTCAAGCAAGGTGTTAGTGGACAAAACTGCATTTCCTTGGGAGAAATTATTTCAGATCTACCACAGAGATCCAAAGCAACTCAGGACAAGTCACTTAAGGTGGAAATCCAGCCAATTTAGTTGCCTACATCCAAGAAAGAAATCCAGTAATGCCACACTGTGGGGAACCGCCTAACCCTGGCATTACCCACTACAACTGCTGGGACTGCAAGATTTCCTCACCCACGGACCCAAGCATGCACACAAGCCTCTTTCCAGCATGGGAATCTAGGCCAACATCTACCTCTGCTCTCTTAATCCAGAGGAGAGGCTAAGCCATAGGTGCATAAACCCCAAGAAGATCTCAGTCCCCAGACCTTCTGCATACCAGCAGCATTGTGCCCAGGGTTAAACACTGCCTGACAAAGAGTATAGGGTAGTATTTTGTATCTCAGCCCTGTGGGTGCAGGCTCACTGACCACATGGGAGAGCTGGGCTCTCCTTCTCCCTAGCCTCAAGATATTAAATCCCATCTGTGCCTTCACACTTGGAGCACCACACTGCTGGCTGGTGTGGGGCAGCCATGGATGCCTGGTGGGGGGCACAAGAGGGAAGCGAGGTATGGAATTCAGTAACTGTGATCAGCTGATGGGAGAAGTGTTCACAATCTCCCTCCTCATATGCTCCAACCCTCATTCCTCCCAAAGGTCCATCCCTGTCTTTTGATATCCTCTGCTGTCTTCATTCTCCTATTGATGGTGTTTCATATCTCCTCTGCTGTCAGCATTGCACTGTTCCTCTCCCCAGAGTCTCGGGAATGAGTCTCTTCCTGCTCAGAAAATGTCTGAGCTCTCCTCCCATATCTTCCTCCTCTTCTGCTCCATTAGCTCCTTCCAGCCCTGCTCCCTCCCTGGCTCTGCCCCAGCTCCTGCTTACAAATATTAGGATATGTATGATTTGCTTGCTGCATGATTCCTTTATCAATCTTCCAGGCCTGTGTTCATTTAATTTAGAGCATAAGCTCCCCCGAGGCACAGGGCCATGTCCTTTGTTTTAATCTTCTAAAGCACTTTGCCCAGTCTAGTGCTTTACCAATCTTCCTTAAAAGTATCAAGAAGTATTGATTGTTGGTGCATACAAAGTGAGCACTGAGGGCAAGTCTAGCCTGCCCTTGCAGGTGGAGGGACTCAGGAGACAAAAACAGCAGTGGCTGCATGCTCTTCAGTGCTGTGGCAGAGCGGGGAAAAACACTGCTGCAAAATCCTGCTTCTTTCAAGCCTCAGTTGTGTCACACTGGAGCAATGGCAAGGCTGTGTGTGAGTCTCAAGTCATCCTCTGCTTCCTGAAGAACTGCAGGCCCTCCATGTGCAATATGTTGCAGCAACTGTCCCCGGACTGGAGAACCACTGCTTTCCAATTGTCTGGGATAGTGGCAGCTCTGCAGACGGTGCCCTTCTGTGGCAGAGCATTCCTTGTCCAAGTCTGGCAGGGATTTTTCAAAGCAACATTTGTTTCAGACAAGAAGTTTGTGGTGCACATAAAGCTACAGATGAACCCAATTGCAGCCTGGGATTTGGTCAAGGATTATTTCAACAGATGACAGCCAGAACTCCCACTGACATAATCAAATCCACACTTAAGAGTGGGTACAACTGCTTTGAACATGCACAGGCTGCTTTGCTGAGAAGCTCTTAGTTGAAAATGTGGCCTTAGAACTTCTGCTCTTAGTAACTGCGTTTTTGTGTCAGAATCCAGAAAAACTAGAATGGACACATCAGTTGTCTCATGCTGAGTTCCCTTTGTTTTGCAGAAAGAGGAATGATGTATTTCAATAATTTTAAGTGACTTCAGTTGTAAAGGATTGTTTGTACAGGGCAAGAGAAGAAAGAGATACACTGTGCTACTTCAGAGTTGTGGCATGTTCTGTGGGACAAATGGGCTAATGAAAGTTGTCTGAGGAAGAGGAACTGGATCCATCCCACCCTGATAAAGCTGTGGAAGGAATCAGCATGAGCAGAGCAAGTCTGCCTTATGTCCACCATCCCTATGCTAGACCTAAAAGGGAATCTTAAGTAATCCTACTTTTTTCCAACACAACAAACTTACATGGGATCAACCTGTGCCTGTGTGCTTCATGGGTTTCATGGGTTGCCTGTTTGCCTCCCTCCCTAACAGTCAGGCAGGTCCTGTGCATGTGGAGCACAAGGAGACTGGTGCTGTTGCTAGTGCATGCAGGCACCTTTGACCAGACCTTTGGATGTATAGAACCACTCAGCTGCCCATGGGAAAATCAGACACTGAGCATGACCTGTCCTGCTGTGGCTTCAGTTTCTTCACTGGCCTAGACTCAAATAGAGCAGTGTGAAGTCTTGTCACAACTGGACTGAACTTGCAGACACATTTAAGTGATGTGACTTAAATACAACGCATACATTGCAGCAGGAGGGGCTGCTCGTTGAAATGTAAGGCGTGTTTTTTGTATAGGAAGTACAGCCTGGGCTTTTCAGCTGAACTGGCAGTGCAGCATTTAGCTAGAATTTGTAAGAGAGCCTTGCATTCCTTAAAAACTCCCACTTGTTTTGTCAAAGAGCACTTAAGAACCTCCTCAGTTTGAGGTGAAATCCTCCCATGCTGAGACAGGGCAGGTGCAGGGAGAAGCCTCCAGCTCAGCCAGAGTGGAGGGTGGCAGGACTTACATCACCCAGAGCCTCTCCATGTCTCCCAAGATGCTCCTTCTTGTTGTGTGGGCAGCTGGTTTCCTTCCAGGAGGAAGGTTCCTGGCCTGTTTTGTCATCCAAAAATCCATCTGTCTTCAAGATTGAGAGTCTTGTTTTTTAAACTGGTAATGTCAGACAGCCTGACCACAGCATCCTCCAAGAGTAGACCCAAGTTGTAATTTGGGAAACTTCAACGTTTGCTAGATTTCTGTTTGTGTGTTAGGGAACGGTCTGCCCTTTCCAGTGCTGGTGCTAGTGAAGTTGCAAGGCTGTTCAGACTGTGGAGAAGTTGTCAGTTCCCTAGGTGGGAAGGAGGGGGCCCCTGTTTCTGAGTGTTTTAGATGCAGAGGAGTGGCAGGAGGGGCTAAGAGAGCTCTGGGAGGAGTGGAGGGGTGTTCGGTCCTGCTGGAAGTAAAGAGTCACTTGTTGAAATGTCAGGTGGGTAGCAAACAAGGAGTAGCACCTCAAATATGACTCACTGCTGAAACTCTCAGCCTGCCTAGGGAAGCAAATTCTCCCAACAAAGTGAATGTTGTTCCCTAAAACACAAGCCCTTTAAAAGGAAGGAAAAAAAGAAAGAATGAGAAACAGATGAGAAAGGTTTAGGCAGGGGGAAAATCAAATTTTTCTGGTTAATTAATCACTCCTCATGTGTTATTTTTACTTTAGTTTGAGGGTTGCTCCAAAGCCTATTCCCGCCTGGAGAACTTAAAGACACACCTGAGGTCCCACACTGGAGAAAAACCTTATGTCTGTGAACACGAGGGCTGCAATAAAGCCTTTTCCAATGCCTCGGACAGAGCCAAGCACCAGAACAGGACACATTCCAATGAGGTAAGCCTGGGCTCACCACAGCTCAACTGAGGACTTTTTTTTAAATTTTGCTGACAATAAACATACACTTTACACACTGGACTCATGTAAAAAGAAACCTACTGTAATGAGAGGTTTATCTTATTTTTTAATGGGATTTATTTTGCTGGGGAGCCAGACCACATTAGCTTTATATTTATGAAAGCTGTGTTTGAAATCATAAACAGATGTTAAAGTATGCAAACTTTTTAATCGACTTTGGAAATTAAAGCAAGCATTTTCCAAATTTATAATTTTTAATAGCACAGATAGTATTGTACAGTTGTGCAAGTGGTGTTTAATATTACTGTGGAACAGGCTTGCAGTAATATAACAGCTACCCTGGATCCTGATGCTCTGGAAATAATACTCCCTCCATCGTTTGATGTACAATGATAGAGCACAATGCAATGCTTTGTTAACCTTGGATAATTAAGACCCACTATTAGTAGTTGGGGAGCAGAGGAAATTGCCTTTATTGTAACGCATGTGATGGTCTGTTGCAATCAACCACGGCCGACGATTGAAATTTATATTACCACTAATTAGCTGACAGGGGAAGAAAAAACAACACTCTAAAGTTCTAATAGTGTTTTCAGCCATGAAGAATTCAGTCTGTAGCCTAATTTGCAACAGTTAAATATAGACTATTGGAGAATGGAACAGAGTTGCCACGGTTGACAGCCTTTTGAAGCAATGCTGTGTCTACAAAGGGCTTGTTGGGAGTATTTTTATCTCTGGCATAGTATTAGTCAGTGATAATCAAAACTCTGTAGGTTTCAGAGATTCTGTTTGAGTCAGAATAAGGACTCAAAGTCTAGAACCCTCTTCCATGATGCTGAGATGGACCTGATGAATGACCAGGATACCAGTGTTTTCTGAATTGGTTTGGGTGTGAACCCAAACGCCAGGATTGTTCTCCACCAGCTAGACACAGGTTAAAATAACCCATATCCACACTTAAACTGGATAGTTTGGGGTTATTTTAAGGCTGTGCCAACCTTGAGGTCAGGAGGGACCAAAAAGATAGGTTGCAACCTCTCATCTGCTCAGCATCCTGCATTCCCTGTAAGTGGTGTTTGACTACATCATTTTTCTATGTTAAAGCTTCTTCCCCTGAAAGGTAGGCAGTTGTGGTTTAATCTCTCATTTTAGGTGTTGGAAATTGCTCGTTCTCCAGCCCTAGATGCTTTCTCTGCCTTCTTCCAGTGCTGGATCCAGTGTCCCTTTCATTGTTGATATTTCCACCTCTTAATTTTGCAGTGTTAAACCACTGTCCATATTTTTGCTCATAAGCTGAATAAATCAATCAAGCCACTGAAGATTTACATTTTTGCAACATTTTTTCCAGTCTTAAAGGAAATTTGCATCTCTCTTCAATTCCCAAGGATTCTCATGTGAATGGATCAAGACTGCCAGTACAGCTTTCAGTGCTGAATACAGACTGACTCACCACAGTCTGTGCACACTCACAGTATGTGAGCGACTTTTTTGCCCATAGATCACTTGAGTTCAGATTCCTGGAGCTTTACCAGGAACTTTGCTAGGCAGGGCAGTTTCCCATCTGAGCCAGCTAGTGTCCCATATCCCTACATGTGGAATTTTCATTTTGAATGTGTTAGTAAATGTAATTTCTCCAATGGGTTCAGATTCCCAAGTGATCCAGATCAGGAACTACACTGGATCTGGGATGACTGCTCACTTCATCTGAGCAGAGCTTGAACACACTTGAAAGTCTGATCATTTGGGTTCCCCTTGTGCAAGAAGGTGAGGCTGTAGGCCAGGAGCATCCAGCTCCGTGTCTCTGGTGGACCCTGATCTAAATACGCTGATACTTGGACAAAACCTGCTTTCAAACAAGATGGATTAAAGACTCAGATAACAGATAGGGATTTTTATCCTCAGCAGTTGCTTCCCCTGAAGGACACCAAGGCCTTCTCAGGGGCAGGAACAGCACAGCCACTAGTGGAGGATTTGTACCAGACCAGCTGGCCTTGCCACAGGAACTATAAGGCACTGCCACTATCCAAATGATCTTACATTTTGCAGTCATGCTCACTCCTGAACTGCTGTTCAACCCTCCTTGATACAGCACAGACACACCCCAAGACTTGTGGGAGATCTGTAGCTGCATACAATGGCTCTCTGGGCCATATTTTTGATGCCCTCTCTTTGAGGAACATATAACACAATCCTTTACAGCAGATGGCATCCCTCACAGCAAAGCTCATCACACTGGGCAGCAGGCCCAGGCGAGGGTCCTGCGTCCAGCTGTGGCCATGACCACTGGCTTAGCAAACTGTACTGAGACCTTGGCTCACATAACCACACAAATGCAAAGCAGAAGTTTGTGGCTGTGAATATTTCCCATTACCCACTGTTAACTCTATTGTGGTTCCTAGCTACCTTCTAAATATTTTCCTCTGCTTGCAGTGTTTACTTGGAATACTCCAGTTTCAGAGTTAGTCATCCAAGTCTCCTCTAAGGGGGAAGTTCCAGGTTCCCTGTATTTGTCACTATCATTGTGTGACAGGACGTAGGTGTATGGTCCAAACATGCTGAAGTTCAAGGCTGGGGCTATATTACCACACTGGCTTTTGTTTGATTGTTGAAATGTCATACACACTATTTCATTTTAAACTTTCAGTCACTATTTGAATCCCTTCAGGGGCTACCTTCAAAGTTACACCTGGAAAAGGGGCTTTCATCCTGTGACTGCTTTCCAGTGCATACACAGAGGAGTGTCATGAGTTCATGGCCAGCCAAAGACTCAGAGCAACATTTTCAGCAACTCAAGCTGAACAAGGCTAAAATGCATAAATCCAGTTCTGCTTAGTGCATGGGGAGTTCTCCAGTTCTCCCACCCTAATGAGTATTACCCTGTATGTGCATGAGAGTAGGAGGGAGGCACCTGAGATATATCTAAACTCATGACTTCACTAGGGTGAAGATGTCACTAGGTGTCAGAATCTGGATAACCCAGGGGATAGATGAAGGCACGCCACTGAAACAGCAGTTGTGCTCAGCTCAGTTGCAGGGGGCATGGCCTGATAAAGAGGATGATTGAATCCTCTTAGGTGGAATGTCTGCTGTCCAAGCAATAGTGATCATGTTACCCTAATTTCTGGGTTCTGAAAAATCAGAACTGTTGAGCCTAAAGGATATTTATAAAAAATCTTTGAGCTGTTCATATACAGGGGGTTTTTTCAGCACATGTGGTGGGGGTTCTGTTCTTTGTAATAAGGTTTAATAGCAGCAATAGTATTTCTATAATGCTTGTCCAAAAGGTTGCATATTTTTAAACAAACTATTTTAATTTTTGTGCTTTGGTTTACCCAGCTTTACAATATATTAAATATTTACCTCAGTGGGGTGTTACGTGGATTTAGCTACGTGGATGTGCCAAGATCAGTCAGGAAGCATGCTTTTGAATAAAAAACAGACTTTCAGTGTTTTTCACGTGATTATGCTGGCTTTCTGCAAAGAATATATACTCCTTTGTATTTTTTCACTTAAGTTTCTGGGCAAAATTACAAAACAGATTTAAAAAAAAGGAATAGGAATGGTCATATTGGGTAGCCTTCAAATAACGTCTGTTTTTTCTCATGGATCTATCCTAGTGTATTGGCAGAAAAATACGTAGAGTAGTTGTGAGGCCAAAAGCAGAACTTTTGATCAATTCAGAGCTTCCGGTGCAGCAGCACCAGCTCAAACAACTGCAGTGCTAATACACTTTGGAATTGGAGACTCAGTAAAATAAAAAAAGTTAAAAGAATGAAAGTGTCTGTTTGCTGACTTCTGTTTTCAGAAGCATGGCTTCAGCCTTGTTTTCCTATGGCAATCAATGATTCATGAATTCGGGATAGAGTGCTGTCATCTGAAAAAAAACAGTGCATGCCTGTGGTTTGTTTTGCACAATAACAGATTTCAAGGTGACAGGTGCTGGAGTTGTATGATAGATTGAGTAGGGTGAATCCAGTCTGGCTTGAACTCACTGGATTTCCATCAGCCAAAAGGTTTCAGACATCTTCTTGGTGTAGACCCCACCTTAGCAGAGTGAATGCGTTATGCCCAGTCCGCTACATCACCTCCCTCCCATCCTTAATCAGGAAACATTCCTGTGGCCACCCGAGCAAATACATACATGGGAAAGTAATACTAGGAAAGTATTTCATGAATTCTTAGCTGTCTTTTGATCCAGAAACTGAAAACAAGAAGTTTAGCCAATGTGAAATGACCAGCCAAGTCTGTGCGGATCAGCAGCAGCCCATGTATCCCATCTTCCATATCTCAGTCTCACAGAGTCCTGTGGAGCAGATGCTCCACATTTTGCTGCTGCCTGCTGCTGTGCTTATTGTATTTTCTTGGCCCATACACTGTATCTGGAATATTTGGGCTTATTCTAAATATAACCCAAGATTTGTTTGTACTGACAGAAGCCCTATGTGTGTAAAATCCCTGGCTGCACGAAGCGGTACACGGACCCCAGTTCCCTCAGGAAACACGTCAAGACGGTGCACGGGCCTGATGCTCACGTCACCAAGAAGCAGCGCAATGACGTGCACCCGAGGCCACCTCCACTCAAGGAAAATGGGGACAATGAGGCAAGTGCCAAGCAGAGCAGCAAGGTGTCAGAGGAGAGCCCCGAGGCCAACAGCACCACGAGGAGCGTGGAGGATTGCTTACAAGTCAAAACGATAAAAACGGAGAATTCTGTGGTAAGAGCAGCTGCTTTTGGCAGAAATGACGTGGTTCCTGATCTCTCTGATGCAATAGGGGCATGAAGCATTTGTATTTCATTTACCTCTCTGGGCAGGTGTCCTGCAACCCTAGAGTTCAAGTCCAGAAATGAAACTGCAGGTCAGGGCACAATCCAGTACATTTTGTACCTTCCTACCCAGCATCATAAATTCCTGTTCTTGTAGTCATGGGGGCCATGTGATGGCCCGTGCTGAGCTTGGCATTCCTGTGCTGTGAAAGTGGGTAAAACCCAAGAGTGTTGTGGTCAAATGAGCTTTACCTACCTCACCAGTTTAAATTGAGCAACAACCACAGGGCACAGACCGATGAATGCTTCTTGAAGCAAAGGTCCTGGCTTATGCAGTCCCATTTTTCCTCCTCCCTGCACCCTTCACTCCTTTTCTTTCTGGGCTGCTGCTCTTTGATGAAGCCAGTGGGGATAAAAATAGGTGGTTTATTTTTGTTGAGTATCTTAAAGCAAGTTCAATTCCTTGATCCTGTTCACCATGCGCAGAAGCACAATATCACTGGGATTGTCAGGGACCTCTTGAGATCATCTAGTCCCATCTCCCTGATCAGTCCATGTCTTCTAGAGCAGATTACTCAGGAGTACACAAACTCAATACATGACTCCCAGCTGCCATAGAAAATTGTAGCAGGATGATGAGGCAGGAGAGGGAAACTAGGAATAAACATGGAAGCAATGCTGTGGCTCACGGCTGTCACTCAACCATAACCAAGCTTTACAGCTCCCTGATTGGACACCAGCTGAAGCAAAGACCACTTACCAGCTTTCTGGCCATTACAGCAGCTCCACAATTGGCTGTAGTGTGGTCAGTGGTATTAAGGAGCTGTGTATAGTGATGGGTTCAAACACATCAAGCTTCTTCCACCCCATCCAGGGTGGAGGAAGAGATGGAGCATTGCAACACATGGATCGCTTTTGCCTTTTGATGTTTCTTTTCCCTTTCTTACCCAAAGTTGTGGTTTGCTGCATCGGCTCAGAGTGGGACAGGGTATGGGCCAAATACAGAAGAAAATACCTTCACCTGCAAAGGAGTGTTCACATATTCCCCAGACTTCTCACTGGAGCTGAAAGGACTTCGAGCTCCAAAATACATATTTTCTTGATTTGAATCCAGGCTAAAAGATTCCTATGAAAACCTGCCCTGGAGCTACAAAGGTTTTCTCAGAAGGGTTAGGGGAGATGATGTTGGACAAATTACTGAAACTGAAACATTGGCGGCATGTTTCAGTTAGGGGAAAATTGAGTATTTACACGTCCAGATTGTCTCTAATCAACCAAAGGAACAGTTTACTGTGATGAGGCTCGGTACTATGTTACAAAACCTGAGTGTGAGAACCACAGGACAGAATGACCTTTCTCCAGTACTCTTCTTCCATGTGTTTTATTGTCTTTTTCCTATGTAAACACTGATGCAGTTACAGCTCCCCACCCTGTTTCTCCTGAAGGTATGGGGTTGTTTTCCTAGCACTCTGTGCTCACAGGGCTCCAGCCAAGCCATCTCACTGGCAGCAGGGCCCTGGGTCATGTGTTTCTCTTCACTGTCCCTCTCCAGCACTGCATACTTCACTTGTGCACATCTAACAGGTGGCATCTCTTCTGGTGGGTCCACATCCAACTCCTGTTTCCTCATTAAGGTCAGGGTGGTGGGAGGTCCCATCATTCCCAGACTCCTTGTTTTGACCCATCTTTGTGTGTCACCCCAAACCCATGGAAACAGGTAGAAGGTCTCTCATAGGAGCTTTTATTTGTACCCCTGAAGAGGGAAGGCAGGGAAGATGGGGTATGGGAGTGGGAGTTATGTTGGTAATTTGTGCTGTTTTCTGCATTTCCCTCTTCCTCCTTTTTACTAACCTGGTCCTTTTTGTTAATGCTGTCTTTGTCCTAACAACCTGTTCTTTATTCCCACTTACCCTTCCTTACTCTACCTTCCTAAGGACAGTCGGTACTAAGGTGAGCAAAGAAATCCTTTGTATTAAAATAGCTGTATAAAGCATGATCTCCTGCAGATCTCTGTCTCCATTTAATCCTCACAGGGTGGAAGTGGAAGTATGTGGGGCAGTGGGCAGGGGTAGGGGAGATCTGCTTGAGTGCAGAGAAGGGGAGGATGCAGTGCTCGAGGATTCCCTTTGCCACCTTTCTCCCAGTATCACAACTTGCCATTAAATCTTGGGATTGCAATCTCTATCATCTGGACTGAAAGGCAATCAGAGCCAGTCAATCCTGCCCATGGGGGGCTGCTGTGGAGTAAAGTAAACATACTGCAGCACCCTGCATTCCCACCTTGGCCCAGGGCAGAGTATGTTGCCTTTTCAGCACTCCCATTTTTTGCTGGAGCATGGGCCTGGAGCAGAAAAGCCAGGCATCCTGTTTGGTAGCAGCAGCAGAGCAAGTTCAAACCATATAGTGTCTGCTGCAAATAAACTACCCAATGAAAGTAGTTTACATTCCTAATGTAAATAAAATAAATACGGTGCTTATCTGCCTTATCTGCCAGTGGGAGTTTGCAAACAGTGAACCAGGTTTTATCTGGCAGGGAAGTTTGTCAGCTAACCTAATTATATGTTAGGGTACTTTAAAGACAAAAATACGTTGTGTCTGAAATACTTAATCCTTGATCCTATGTTAGATAAGCCAGTGTTTGCTGCAATATACCTTGCACAACCAGGTGACATGCTGCTTTTCTTCGAGAAACATCTGTCCTCCTTTTGGAGGAAGAGCATTTGGTTTCTCTCCATCCTGCAGTTGAATCACCATAGTTTTTCCAACTGTGGGGTGCTGTCCCATCCTCCTCTCACAGGGAAGGGGCAGCTGCCTTTTGGAAGAGCTGAGATCCTGCAGCAGGGAGGGTTAGCAAGAAAGGGGAGACCCTAGGACAGGAGCTCTCCTAGCCTCCAGGACTAACACGGGGGATATTGGGCTCCTGATTTCTTTCCATCAGTGTTTTCACCTGCCTAACTCTTTCTCCTCTTTTCCCTCCCCAAGATGTGTCAGTCCAGTCCTGGTGGCCAGTCGTCATGCAGCAGTGAGCCATCACCCCTTGGCAGCACCAACAACAATGACAGTGGAGTAGAAATGAACATGCACAGCGGGGGAAGTCTGGGAGATCTGACGGCGTTGGATGACAACGCTCCTGTCGTGGACTCAACGGTCTCATCTGGTAACTCGGCAGTCAGCCTGCAGCTAAGGAAACACATGACGACCATGCAACGACTTGAACAGCTCAAGAAAGAGAAACTCAAGACAGTTAAGGATTCCTGCTCATGGGTGAGCCCAGCTCCACAAGCCAGAAACACCAAGCTGCCTCCCATCTCAGGAAATGGTAAGTCCTGGGCCTGGACTATGTCCTGTAGGAGCCTTCCAGAGTTTGACTCTGGTTTCATAACCAAGAGTCTGCCCTGGAGGAATGAGGATCATTTCTTATTGCCTCTGAGTCATGCTTTGCTAGATTAAGATGTCAGGTAAAACGGACAGCTTGGGTGTAAACACAGCCATCTGGAGATGTGCAACAGAAGCCCAGGTGCTCAGTTCTACAGACCTATGAAGGGAGGCAGAGGTGTTGGTGTCCTTGTTTCTGAGCTTGCTCAGAACCCAGACACAGCTGTCCTCATTGTCCCCATTACAGCCTCAAGACTGCTTGCATTTCTTCCAGCAGTTACAGCTCCCCAGGGGCTAATGTGCTTCCTGGGAGACCACTGGAGCACAGCAGCAATCCAGACAAGATCTCCCTCCATAATCTTACTCTGACAGGCCTTTTGTCACTTCAGAAGCTCCCGGATATTGCCTCCAGCTTCATATGCTTGTTTCCCACTGCTTGTGATTCCTGATAAAAGCATCTTTATGAACCCTCTAGAGATCCTCTAACTTTTCCAAGAAGTCCCAAGGCATAGTGCCTGGGTTATACTAGATCTCAGAACTTCTTGGGTTACTCTTGGAAGAGCCTTTGAATGTCAGCCTTTGGGCTCTTGGCCTGCTATCCGTGACTGCTGTGCATCTGTCCCAGAGGGCAGCTGTGATTGCAGCTATGTGCTGTCCCTGTGGCACTGTTCACACCAGTCCAACCTTTGCCCTACTGAGGGAAGCCCATGTGGAGACAGTTCTCAGAAGCTGAGTTTAATGGGTGTACATGTTACCAAGTCTCTGCTGCAGGGACTTCTTAACTTCTCTCCCCAGACTTCTTGCTCCCTTTGCATGAACATGGAGCTAGAAATTAAGCTTTGAATTCACTAGCAGCAACATGAAACTCACCATCACTCCCATGAAATATTTGGGGGTGGCTTTGTGGGTCTGTGTTCTGGCACCTAGAACACTACCAAGTGAAATTTCTCAGCTAACTAAACCTTTTACTTCTGCAACCTTTCTCCCAGGCTCTGTTCTAGAAAATAGTGGTGGTTCTTCTGCTATGCTGCCTAACCCCAGAATAATGGAGCTGTCTGTCAATGAGGTTACAATGCTGAACCAACTCAACGAGCGCCGTGATAGCACCACAAGCACCGTCAGCTCTGCCTACACCGTCAGCCGCAGATCCTCAGGGATCTCCCCGTACTTCTCCAGCCGCCGTTCCAGTGAGGCTTCACATCTTGGGCACCGCCCCAATAACACAAGCTCTGCTGACTCCTACGACCCGATTTCCACGGATGCCTCCCGCCGGTCAAGTGAGGCGAGCCAGTGCAGTGGGTTGCCAGGTCTGCTGAACCTCACACCAGCTCAGCACTACAGGCTGAAAGCCAAGTACGCTGCTGCCACAGGGGGCCCTCCTCCAACCCCCCTGCCTAACATGGAGAGGATGACCCTGAAGAACAGGATCTCACTTATGGATGGACCAGACCCCACCTTGCCCTCCCTCCGCCTCCCGCCAGGCCCCAGACGTTGCAGCGATGGTAACACCTATGGCTACCCATCAGCTCCAGCATTTCCCCATGAAGTGCAGGGCAACTGCACCAGACGGGCAAGTGACCCAGTGAGGAGACCTCCCGGAGACCCCCAGGCTCTCCCACGAGTTCACCGCTTCAACAGCACCAACAGTGTAAACCCCTTCCATCCTCCACACCCCACAGACAGGAGGAATTTTGGTCTCCAGAGCTACGGGCGCTCAGATGGGAGCCTGCCCCGGCACACCTACTCGCCCCGACCACTGAGCATCAGTGAAAACATCGCCATGGAAGCCATGTCCGGGGAGACAGACGCACCCATTGGAGACGATGACATTATGCTGCCAGATGACGTGGTACAGTACATCAAATCCCAGAGCAATGGGGCAGTGGCCGAGAGCACTTCCATGGGCTACAGCAATGACATGCAGAACTTCCAAGGAAGTGGGAAGCCGCAGCCTCCAGCCTTGCCCAGCCAGCGCAGGATGGCGGTGGCTGAGGCAAGCATGAGCAACTTGGGACCCATGATGGCAGAGTGTTCCATGAGTTTTGATACTTCTTCAGACATGAATAAAAATAACATGCCTGTCCAGTGGAATGAAGTCAGCTCAGGCACAGTTGATATCATGTCCAATCAATCGAAGCAGCAGTTTTCACAAGGGAACTTAGCAGTGGTCCAGCAGAAGCAGAACTTTGGTCAGTACCAGAACTACAACCAGCAGCAGATGCAGCTGCCAGACAACAGTATGAATGTAACACAGCAGAACTTTATGCAGAGAAACATGGGCATGGATGGGCAGAGGCTAAACTGCATGCAGCTGCGGCAGCAGCCCATGAGCCTGGGTCCCAGCATGAACCCCGACATGGGCTTGCACACAGGGTATAACCAACCTCATCAGATGCTGAGCCCCAGTGCAATCAGTGGCAACCCAAATCAGATCTCTCCTAATTGTAGCAACATGGCAGCAAAGTCCGGACCCCACCTTCACCCTCAGCAAATGGACATGGCGACCGACCCTTCTTTGATGGTCAGGAGCAACAGTGAGCGCACAGTGCTGGGACAGGTCATGCATGAACCAAGTCAGCAGAACTACTCATCTCAGCCAAGCCACCTGAACTTCCCTGTGGCTCAGGAGACGTTTCCTCAGCCCATCATGACCTCCAATCAGCCCAGTTTTGAGCCCCAGCAGAGCATGATGGGTTCAGCTGCGCAGGCGTATCCACCTGGCATGATCCAGCCTCGTCCTCCACCGGAGCCAAACCCGGGCAGCAGGCCCCGAGGGGTCCGCACCACCCAGCAGCTGGCCTACATGAGAACTCCCCATCCTACCAACACCATCAGCCCTGGCCAGGAGACGACGGAGGCCATGCATAAAAGAAGCAGTGACATGTTGCTGGCACCAGCCCAGCAGTGCGCGGACGGCACGAGGGACAACAACTTGATGTACTACTACGGCCAAATCCACATGTATGAGCAGAACAACGGCTTCGATAACCACGCGGACTGTCGGGTCAGGCAGCAGCAGTGCACACAAAACAGCAAGCCAGCCACTCTGCCTTCCCCAGGAACAAACCAGGTGTCCAGCACAGTGGACTCTCAAGGTCTTGAGCCACCCCAGATAGATTTTGATGCCATCATGGACGATGGGGACCATTCGAGCCTGATGTCGGGAACCCTGAGCCCCAGCATCCTGCAGAATCTCTCCCAGAACTCCTCTCGCCTGACAACTCCACGAAACTCTCTGACACTGCCCACCATACCTGCGGGGATAAGCAATATGGCAATAGGTGATATGAGCTCCATGCTAACCACGCTGGCGGAAGAGAGTAAATTTCTAAACATGATGTCGTAACGGTAAAGCACAAGGCCTTGGTGCTATCCAAGGGGCTCTGCGTGAAGCAGTTGTATGAATGTGCTTTTCAAAAATAATCTGTTTCAATAGAGTAGGGTTTTTTATAAGTGTTAAATACATTAAAGGATTTCAAAATGAAAATTTTAAAAAGTCTGTGTACAGAATTATGTAAACGATATGCAGGCAGTACCACAAGGGTGCACCTCTAGTATTATTTTTTTGGCTTGGTTTCCCAGAGCACTGAACAGTATCACCACCAAGCTAGGAGCCAGCATGAGGGTGGTTAGAGATGAAACCCTGCCTTCCAGGAAGCCCTGTAAATAGCACTCCCCATCATTTTCCGTTAGTTACATTTGCAAAAAAAACTCAGTTTTCAACCCGCCCCAGAAAGAAATGGGAGGATGCGGTTTTGGTTAGAATAAAAGCCATACTATGTATTCTGCTCTGATGAGAGTAGGGTTTAGTTATGTCTCCAAACAAGCCCTCTGCCAGCAGTATTGTTTTATACCGTAAATACCTTTGTACCTTGCAAAGAGCAGTGATTCCACACGGCTTCTCAGCGAAGTGCCTTACCATGCTTTCTTGTTAAGTAGCCAAGGCCTCTCTCTCTTCCTTTAAAAATCAAATATAGTGTATTGTCAGAAGCGTATCTAAAATGTACATTTATAAAAACATAGTGGTGTTTCTGAGAAAACATTGGAAAGACACATTGATGAGACACATAAAAGGTGAATGCACACTTTGATCAGATGTGTTTACAACGTGGTTTATATCATGTGCAGAGTGGAGCAGAGGCCGGAGAACAGCAATCACTGGGAAATAATCCCCCGTGGCAGGAAGGCTCTGGCGTGCAGACTGACACACATGCATAACTTTGCACCTTCTGAACACAGTGACTTTCTGCGAGTGCCCCACATGCATCTTTAATGTCAGAGTGCTGGAGCACACATTACCGTATCCCTTGGAGCTTTGCAGCCGCTTTGCTCTCTGGTGGGTTTTCCATGCTGAGGTGCTCACATAAACAAGTGATGGTGATGGAGGGAGTTTTATGATCGTTCCAGCCGAATGTGCACTGTGGCAGCACTGGGGGAGCAGGTTAATCTGCCAGGGTTCGTCTCTGTGATGTGCTCAATGCAGGGCTCTGCCTGGGCTCCATATGCACAACAGGAGCCTGGATACACTGATGTGGGGCCAAAACACCCTGCCCCACAAGCAGGCTTGTTGGCATGCACCCAGTGCTAGCTTAACATGTCCCACAGCGTGGAAAAAACTGCTGTATCCAAAAAATATATCACGGTCAACCCAAGTTGTTCATTTGACTAGCAGACTGCACCTGCAGCCTGCAGCACCTGCACTAGCAGACTGCACCTGCAGGACCAAACGTGGATAGTCTCAGAACAGGTATTTGAGTCAGAATAGTAGCTTGAATCTCTTGGAAGCATCATTGTGGAAGAGATAGGAGGAGCAAGGCCTCCCAAAGCCAAAGTCTCCACCAGAATATAACTGCTCATAATAGCGATCAGCTGTTTCCAGGACAGTCCCACCTGGCACTGAAGTTAATCTTTGTTGCATTATTTATTGTTGCTGTCATTAGACAAAAGGGTAGAAGCAGCGGAGTGCATGTACTTGGGAGGAGGCCTTGCTTAACTTCAGACAGCGTTGGACAAGGACAACTCTTCTTATCCTGCTCTCATAGCCACAAATACTTTGTACCCCATACGTTGAAGGGCAGGGAACAAGTGTGACATCCCCCCCAGGTTCTTACAGCTGGACTGAGTAAGCATCTGCAGAGCTTCACTCTTTCCTTCCCATCTCCCCGTTGTATCAGTGTGATGTTCTCATTTGCACCTGACTCCGTCCCCTGCACAGGACCAGGACAGCTTTATAAAGGTGCTTTCTGGTGTCTTTGCTTTCCTTTTGCACAAACAGATGTCAGGATCACTCTTCCCAGCATGACCAGGGGCTGATGTGAAAATGCCACGTGTTACCTCCAGGCAAACTCTGATATCAGATAGGCAGGAGCTGTGCTTGGCAGTGGTGGATTGGGACAGCTTTGCTGCTGGGTAGCCCTGGGTACAGCTGGTGCAGGGAGTGCTGCCCAGCATCCCACAGTCTCATCTGTCCTCATCCCAAATGCAGAGGGTGCACACAGGGTGCTCTCAGCCCTGCCCTTCACCCCTCAATGACTCCTGCTGATGTCCAGGGTGCATGAGGACAGGGAAGCAAAGCAAAGTGCCTGGCTGTTCATTTGTGTCTCCTGTGAAAGTTGTGTTTAAAGGGATTGTTTTATAGTCTGCTGTATATATTCTCCTGCAGTTACTGACCTTGCCCTTGCCTTTGCATTTTTGAAAAGAGGGCAGTACATGTTTTAGGACATTGTATGTTGTCCTGGACGCTTGGAGTACAACTGGGCATCTCCTGTGCTGAGATGGATCAGGCTTTCATGTGTCCTTCAATTGCTAATCTGATTTTTTTAACAGCTACGTAGGGCAACGATGGCTACTGAGTCCCTCCTCACAGATATCTCATTAGCAAACGTTCAAATACAAAAGCAAAACCAAATCTCCAATGACTTGAGATTTTTTGGACTTTCCAATGGTGGTCTTCCTTCATTTACTGAAAAAGTATTATAATAATCTTTCCAGCACTGTATATATTATGTATAGAAGACATCATTACTAAAAGTACTGTAGGTGAATTGTTCTGTCAAAATTTATATCTTAAGAACATTTTTAGCTGTTTTCTACATCATAAGAATGGAGGTAACATGCTGAACCTGTATATAAACCTTTTGTACATTAAAAAGCAATTTTTTTTTTCATAATTCATTGTGTCTGTTGTTATTTCTTTTTATTGGCAAATGGTGGTTGGTCTTGGTCTGTCATTACCACACCAACACAGTCAGTCGGACTCTGGTGGTGCTTAGGAACAGCAGCAGGGACAGCACAGGAGAGAGGCTCAGAGCAAGAGCTGGACAAATTTGTCAGCCAGAAGATTTATGATAAAAATGCCTTGTTGACTGACTTGGTTGTTGTCCAGAAGGAGACAGAAGTAGGACAGATTAGCAGAGCTGTGATGGGCCATGACAGTGGCAAATTGAATATTGGGTTTGGAGAAAGGAGAAATTAATCTGTGCATTATATATGTGATGGGAAGCAATTATTCGGTGAGCAACTGATAGATACATCAGTTGTGATCTCGTTAGAGTCTCGTCCAGCCTGTGGATGAGAAAGATTTAATTTGGCTGCAGCAAGAGTTAGCTCAGCTACTCAAGAGACTAATTTTCAACTTGTTTTTGTAGAGATGTGTTGCTGTGGACAGGGCTAGAGCCTTAAGGGAGGGTGAGGAGGCTGTTCACAGGTGATCCTCATGGGCACAGCAATGAGCTTGGAACGAAAGCTGCTGAGCAAAGCTGTTGGCCAGTGAATCAGTGAATTACACTTGGTGCAATGAACCAGCAGTTTCATGCAGAAGCAACTAAAGGGGATGCACTCCTTTTCCTCTCTGCAGGATCCCTCCTGAGCTGATTGGCAGAATCAGGTATGTAGAATCAGGTGCATGTGGGACAAACCCTCACCCTATCTTCAGGATTCCTACATGTGGGATGAACCCTCCGAGTTCCTTCAAAGTCCATGGCAAGAGATTGGCACATCCCTCTTGGGAAATTAATCTTTCCTGTTTTAGACACCTAGAATGGGGTGGACTTTGCTCTGAAAGACATGTGTCACTCTCCTCATTGATTACAGAGAGAATTACAGAGACACCCCAAGTAGCCAGCTTAGATGCCTTCTCCAGTGGGGCGAGGTGAATCCCATGCTCCTGTGGATCTCTTACACTGATCTGGTCACCCTCAGCATGATCTGAGGTTGAGTCAGTGAATGTGTTAATGATCCTCTTAGTCTGTAAATCCATTGGATAAATATCACACCCCTCTGTACTGTCCAAGAACTACAGAAATCACGATAAAAATGCAGTAATATTTTTAAAAGGAAATTGTTCAGATCTTTTCTATTGACAGAAGGCTTTGGAGACTCAGATCAGCTCCTACTGCTTTTCTACTTCAAACACTTAAAGTAGGTTTCTAATCTAGATCAAATGCTGCTTTTAGTTGGTGTTTCACTTCAGAGTTCAATCAGGGCACACCTCTGCCTGTGTGAGAACATATTTATTACTTAAACTGGGCTAAGATTTCCTAGGAGCCCACCTGAGGTCATGTACCAGCGTGTGCATTTTTACTGCTTCACCATCCTGGAATAAACAAGGAATGAAAGGCTCATTGCTCCAATTGTAAGCAGGTAATAACCCTTCTGCAACAAATGTTGTTTATAAGCCAGGGCTTGGGAGTTTATACTACTGTGGCAGCTGCATAATATTCAATTAACCTTCTTTTTAATCAATCATATCCCTTATGAAAACAAACCATCCTAACAGGTCTGATTATGACCTTCTTTGGTGAGTGTTAACCTCACTCCACTCCCAAAACCAGTGGGAGCATAGGAAGAGTAAGATCCCAGTCTGGGTAAAACCATCACAGCTCTTTAATATTGCACTAATATCTCAGGTTTTCCTGCAGGGGAGAAAAAAGCCCATAAAAGCTACTGTTGCTGGATCTGATTGCACTTACTGAGTACAGAGTCATTCCAACAGCTCTTTATTGCAGTGGTCTCTGTAGGGATGACATAGGGGCTCTTGTTCTTTACGAGCTGTTGGATCTACTGGGAAGCGCATACGTGTTGTAAACAAATGGTGTGTTTTATATTATTGGAAGGACAATTTATGACCAACCAAGGCCTCTTGCAGACAGCCATTTAACTTGTAAGTAAAATGACCTAACACTTAAGAAATTTAGAAGCTACAAAACAACCCGTGTTGTGGCCAATACACTTATTTCTCTTTGATTTATGATTCATGTAAAACTTGAAATGGCCATATTAAATATGTTTGTTGTAAAAAAAAAAAAGAACAAAGCGATGTTTTCACATATGCTGAGGGTTTTGTGACTACTGTAGCTTCCTCCAATTGCACCAGTGCTTGTGATTCATTACATGAGTCCGTTTGCCTCCCTGTTTCCATTTTCCTCACACTGACCTGTCAGGCAGATATGTAGGGGGCATAGTGGCATGCCTGCTGTCACCTCTGGAAGAGCTGCTGCACACAACTACAGTGCACTTGCTGGAAAGTGCATCTCTCCAAGTGCCAATGGCTTACCAAAAAGCAAATTCTGGCTGATAGCTTTGTCTGTCAGGGGCTGTTTTACCATCCCACCTTTACCATCGTGTGTAGGGTGGTATCAGCAGGCAGCAGAAGGCATAGCAACACACCACAAAAGGCAGCTCCTGCACCAGGAAACAGGGAATGGGGCTACATAAATCTGTGATCGACATTCCTCTGTCTAGCCTTAACTCTTACTAGGTACAGCCCAGGATAGTTTTCATAGAAAAAGGATGTTTAAGGAAGGACTTTGAAGTAGAAGCTTGGTCTGATGCTCTGAATGTCTTCTAAGGGACTCTCTTTTTCCCTTTCTCCATTCACTGTACAGAAAGAGTGCAGATGAAAACAACCTTCACAAATGTCCCCTCTCCCCTGTCACTTTGCCTTTTCTGTTCCTTTTTGGGAAGGACCCCAGCTCTGCCCACACAAACATCATCTCTGCCAGGCTTTGACAGACAGTTGCATTTTTTGACTCAGGAGCACAAGGAACAGCTTTCCTGACACCTGCAGAGTGAATCATGCAGAAGAAGAGCACACATTTCACAGCTGGATGTTGGCCAAAGCACCAAGGTTTGTGCTGCAGTGTGGTGGTAGTGGTTAAAATAGATCAAATGAAATGAGGAGAGCGGGAGTGAAGGAAGCAAAACTCTGGACAGAGCAGGGCTAATTTTCTTCATGGCTTTGTGTCTCCCAGTGTGTCTTCCACTTGGAAAATTCCATGGGCCATGAGGTGTAACTGGCCGTGACAAAAACCAAACAAAGAAGTGATGCTTATGAGGGTGTGAGAGAGATCTATTTTTTAAGAATTTCGATCTGTAGAGCTTCGCACAAAGGACTTCTGGAACAAGAGCACCATTTTTAGCTCTGTTACCTCTTTTCTACCACTCCTTGGTTGACCAGTCGTGCGAGCAGCCATCCCCTGGAGAGGTGGCACTGCAGTCGTACGGCACTTGGAGAGCTTCAGCCGCCTGCTCCGAG
The DNA here is from genome assembly GCA_026261815.1 of Monarcha castaneiventris obscurior. Taxonomy (NCBI): domain Eukaryota; kingdom Metazoa; phylum Chordata; class Aves; order Passeriformes; family Monarchidae; genus Monarcha; species Monarcha castaneiventris. Next base: position 10,914,018 of record JAMPIT010000467.1, read on the forward strand.
GGAAAGGACCGTGGCAGTGACAGCAGCCGAGGAGCACAGCTGGGACGGATTCGCAGCAAGCTTGGAAAGGCGCTCCAGCCCCAGGCCTGGAGTCTGTAGGTGGGCTGCCCCACCCTTTGGCAGCACCAGCATCCTGCCCTTGGCTGTAGAGCTCAGAGCAAAGGCACTCCCAGGCTCTGCGGCTCAGCCGAGCTGCAAGAAACAAACGTGCTTCTCCCTTTCTGCCACTGTTACTGTAGAGCGAGAACTTGGTAATCTCCAGGTGGCTCCATTGGGCCCCTTTCCCAACTGGCAAAGCAGCCCTCTGAGAAGGTACCTGCCTGCTGCACTTACCCATCTGATTGGCATCTGAGCAAAGTGTCTCCACTGACTCAAAACTGATGTATTATTTTTTTTTTTTGAGCAAAATGTCTTGATGCGAATCGTTTAACCTCTGTGTCACTCATCAATAATGACGATAAGTGAAATTCGATGAAATGCTCAGAGGATTAAACATCACTCCAGGCACACTGAATGAGGGCGGCGTAGCTGTATCTGGGAGATCTTAAGGAGGGGTGAGAAAATGGGTTTTGCTCTGCAGTCCAAAAGGCTGAACACCCTGTAGCACCAGCACGGCTGGGGAGGGTGCTCCACGTGGTGATCCTAATCACATCCTGCAGGCCAGTGAATTTCTCTTGTTAGCAGCCATCCAAGAACCAAACAGGTCTCACCTTGCTTGAGGAGCTCTCAGGAAATGATCGCTTGTCTTAGCAATGTCAGGAGATTCGTCAGAGAATGTGAAAAATGTTTTCAGGGAATAGAAACTGGGGCTGAGCCAGGTGAAGGTTTCTACTTAATTGAAAAAAAAAAAAAAATACAGATCCCAGCATTTCCATCATTAACCAGAAATAAGTGGGAGCATTTTGAACAAATCAGCAGTGGTCTATGTGTTGAAAGCACCAATGACATCAATGTGTTTGAGAAGCTTTTCCTAGAGAAGAGAGCCAGGTTTGTGGTCATTGAACACATCCAAAAAATAGTCTGTGTTTGCCCAAATTATAAGGGAAGTTTAAAATCTGAACCCATCCAAAAGCTTTCCCAAAATTTTACACATACTAATAATACAACGATGACTTTATCCTAAAAACCCCCCAAATCTAAACCTTGAATTTACAAGAGCATGGGGCTGAGACTTGACTTCTCAAATAGTCTTGTAAAAAAGTGACATCAAAAAGATTTTCAACTAAACTATAATCTGCACATTTCTTCAATAATGTTTTAACTGTCATTTACATTAAAAAAAAAAAGATTTATTATGCAGACAGCTGGGCTGGTTTTATCCCAGGTGAATCAGTACCAGAAAAAGTTAAGTCTCTAAGGAGCTCACATGGAGTTGTTTTCCACTCCTGCTCTTTCTACAGACTTTTCTTCCTCCACTTGCAGGAATTTGGGAGGGAGCAGATCCCACAAAAGAGAAAGGTGTAAAAAAAGTAAGGGGCTGAGAGCCTTTTAGATTATCATCATCCCTCCTTTTAACAGGAAAAACCACATTTTTAGTGGTGTTTAAAATTATTCCAGGTAACACACAAAATACTGTACTATGTTGCAATTAGATTAGCTGAAGTAAAACCTCTTTCCCAGTCTTTATTTAAGTGCCGACAAAGTCCTTCAGGCAAAGCACTGGCCCACAGATGTTCCAACAGATTCAGCAGGGCTTAGAAATGGCTTTTTTGTGAGTACAACTGGTGAACAAAAAAGGTATTTTCTCCCCTCAGAATAAACCCCAGTGATAGAGAGGAAGAGGTTTATTATTTTAAGATATTTCAAACACCTTTAGTACTAATGAAAATAAATTGACTTTTTTTGGACTAAAAATAGCAGGAGAACCATCAGGGGATTGCAGTTGTAAACTAGGTCTTGTGTACATGCATCAGTGTTCTCTATTAGAGTAAATGAAAACTCAAATTAGGGGGGAAAAGTCCTCAAATGACCTGGGGTTTTTGGTCATTTGTTTTTTTCTTAAGACAACAAATTTTGAGCCTACCATTTCTCACGGTTAAAACACAGAGAAAGAGCAAAATTAGTTCAGTCTCTGTCTCACAGAGCAACCTGGTGCTTTCTTTAAGAGTGGGCTGGTTTTTTTGAGTTTTCCTACCATATCCTGCAGTTCTTGGTTGGGGTTGGGTGCTTGAGGTTTTTTATTTATAAACTTGCATATGTTACTTTTCTCTCAGGGGAAACTTTCCCTTCACCAGGAAAGTGGCCTTTGTCAAGCTGGTCAACCAGCAATGGGAAAAAGAACAAACTAACTTAGTTTAGGTCCAGGGCCCAAACAATGCCAGCCACAGGTGTGTGCCTTCAGTGGAGAAGTCAGAGCTTTCCTTCCACCTCTGCAACTGGAAATCCTGCTCAGAACATGAAATTCCTGTGGAGAATGTGGCACCTGTTGAGAAAAGTCTTGTCTTTTTCACTGAAAGTTGTAATGAGAGACACAACTGATGCCTTAGGTTTTAACTTTTATATTTTTCAAATCCTGTGCTGCTTAGTATGTAACTCAGAAACTTCATATATCCTGTTAGCTACTGCTCCCTCATGCTGGTTAGACATAACAAACCCTCTCTGGGCCTGAACTCAAGGACACCTTGTTGTCCCAGGCCCCAAAATATGTAAACTAAAGCCTCTGACAGGGGGAGCAAACTTGGGGTAATTACATCATTGCCTGAAATTATAATTGGAGAATTAACCCTGATATGCAAATAGACCAAAGTTACAAAAGTGTGAAAAACCTGTGACCCAGGGTCCATCTTGGGTGGAGCCCCTCAGAGGCTTTTGACTGCCCAGGGTGTACCTTTGAAGGCCCTTCAAATAAATACCTGCTTTTATTCTCTTAATCTTGTCTAGCCTCTGTTTTCAGGTGGCCACTTCAAGCTCACGACCATGAGCATTAGAGAATCACAGGATCATTTAGGTTGGAAAAGATCTCAAAGATCATAAAGTCCATTAAACTTGAATGACAATAAAACTAACACGGCCAAATACACCACTAAACCATGTCCCAAAGCACCACATCTACACATTGTTTGAACACTTCCAAGGATGGTGATTCCACCACTTCCCCAGGAAGCCTATTCCAATGCTTGACAACCAATTCAGTGAAGAAATTTTTCCTAATATCCTATCTAAACCTGACATGAAATGCAGAAGAAAGCAGACAAAGAAGCAGGAGTCGGTCTGAGCTCAGTGACAGAAGTGACAAGCTGCATCCACTGAAGGACCACTAAGATGTACAGCACAAGGTGTGACACCAACCACCTGGAGCCTTCAGTGTGCTCAAGGTCACACTCAAAGCTCGGGATGTGCTCCCTGTGTCAGGAAGCAGGAGATGGAGAAAATCAGGGTATGGCCCAGTTATGTGGGACATTTAAAAGACCATTGGAGGCACAATGACTTTGGGTAGGTTTTTTTGGCACCCATAGGAAATTATTTTTTTGTCTTGCAATGTACTGGATGAACAATGTGGGTACCATCAAGGCTTCATCTCATTTAAAAGTTTATTTTAATGAAGTCACAATAAGGCCTCCAGCTGGAAAGGTTATTTATTAACCTCTTATTTACAAATTGAGCCCTGATTTGAAAATTAAGGCATTGTAATTTAATATTAACCCACATGTCAGAAAATAATGAGACAAACTACAGGGAAAATTGCATTCCATATTGCGAAAGACCCATTTTATTTATAATGACCAGGATTACAAGTCATGCCAACATTGATGGATCATACTTTAAAAATCTTGATAGCTCATTCATTTCTATAATTATATTTATTACAAATTAAATAAGTTGCGGACACCCTTGATATACAAAGAGACAAAATTAATTTGTGAATCAGTATTAATCTGTCATCAAACTAAATGAACTCCCTTTCTGGCAGTCTACTGAATATCATGTACTGCACCAGACTTTCCGTGATCCTCAGGACATGAAAGCAGTGAAACTGCAAGTCCAAGCTGTTGAAGAACACCTCTTCAGTTGGATGTATGTGATTTCTCAGTACAGCTCTTAAACCAAAAGATTAGACCACAATAGAAAACTTGCCTGACCAACTTCTGGAAAGCAAAGCTAAGTCTGATATTTCCAGTCACATCTGTTCTTCGCCTCTGCTCAGAGCAGAAATAAGATGCAATGTGCAGCTGCTCAGCACTTCTCCTGTGACCCCTGTACCTACATCACACTGGAAGCTGAAAGGCTGGTACACTGCTGCTTCCTTTCCTGACCATGCAGGTCCTGAGGCCCTGGGGCAAACCCCTGCAGTGTGGCAGCAGTGAGATGTTTGTGCTGGACATCCACCTGAGCAGCGCGGGAGATGCTCGCTCCCCTCAGCCGAGGGAGAAGGGAATGCTCAGATGTTCCTGGATGAGATTGCAGACCTTAATGCTCAACAACTGCCACTGTGGTTAGCCAAAACCTGTGCCCATCTGCTCAGGGGTTTTGTGACTGGAGACAAGGACTTCTGCCAGCTTCAGGAGAACTCAGGCTTTCCTCCAAAGTATAAATTTGGAGAGGGAAAAGGAAAAAAACAAAGGACAAAGACTCAATGCTGCAGGTTAGAGCACATAGTCCCAGTGGACACAAGCAAAGTACAGTAAGATGGGTTGTGGCTGTGTGTCCCCTTGCCTACACCATTCCTACCCCAGCATCATCCAGACTCAGTGCTGACAAGCTACTTGGGCTTGGGCTGTTCCTCTTCTAAATAGGACATGACTCATCCTAAGGCAGTGGAAGTGTTGCTTGTCTGTGGAGGAGGAAATCATCCCTGTGTTTACAGACTTATTATTTTTAAATTTCCACTGTATTATCTCAACCCCCTTCCTCTTGAGTTAATCATCATCAACGCCCCTTGAGTTCATCATCTTAAAGGCAAATTTCCAACTCTAGCAGATTGGACCCCATCTAAAACTGGCCAAAACAACTGAACCCCCCTGCCATAATATGCTGATCTCTCCATGTCATTTAGCAGTTAGGATCAACTAATAAAGTGCAAGATGTAGAAATGTCATTCAGAGTTACCTAGCCATAACTAAATAACTTTGTAATGAATGAAAGGCCATTTTGAGCTGCTGCCTTAAAGACTAACTCCATCTCCATAAAGAAAGAAATATGACTCAAGCAGAGACAGCCTGCAAGCAGCATTAACAAACCCTCTTTGTGTTTCTGTAGGAAAGACTGACACCAAGTGAGTTGTGTGCTTGCGTCATCTTCACCTTATTTTCCTTTAAAGCTGATGACTCCAAAATATTCCTGCAACTTAAGGGCTGCTCGCAGGGAGCAGGTGGGCCCCTTCACTATGAAACAGAGAGTTCAATAGGTGTCTCTGAGCTCAAAAATTTGTCTGAGGTTAACTTCAGCTAGAGAACAAGAACGGTACCTGGTTTAGTAATATAACAGTATTTAATTCTGACTGTTCATAGAGGAAAAATCCAGTGTTGCCAGAAGAAATGATTTATACATCTTTATATGACAGTGTTTTTCCATTCACCTTTTTTGGAGTATTTCCTTCAAAAGACATTAAACCCATACATTACTATTTAAAGAGCTTAATTCAACCCAGGCAATAATGATCCATAAATATTCATGATTTTGTTTTAACATTAAAATAACATCTGTTTCAAAACATCTGCAATCTGTTTTCAATGCTTCGGTAACATTTAAATTAACTGTAACTAATACAATAAACCACTATTAGGGATAATGATAATGAAGGATGCCCTATTAAGAGACATGAACAACATGGAATTGAATGAAAAACAAAACGGGGGGTGGAGGGGATGAACCCAACGGTCAGATACCAAAGCTCCTTGGAACTTAAATCCACCATTATGGGAGAGTTTCCTGTGTGCAGGACTATTGTTTAACCATCTCAGATACTGCATGTCTGCTCCACTTGGGTCTTGTTCAAATTTCCACTGCTAGAGCAGTAATTTATGGTGGAGGCAACTGTGACTACTTTTAACGCTGGGGTGGAAGGGAGACTCACTCTCTCCAGCTGCGGGGGCCTGCAAAGCATTTCTGAGCTGGGAAAGCAGCTCACAGTGTGCCCAGGGCTCTCCCAGCCAGATGTGCTTAACAAGCCTGTTAACCTTCCACCCGGCAGCACCATGTCCCCGTCCCCAGTGAGTGCCCATGGCCGGGGACTGCGCTCACGTCTGTGCCGTGCTCCAGGCCATGGGGCTAACCAAAATGATTAACTTCCCCTCAAAAGGGGCTATTGTTTTCTGCTGGGATGTCTCCCTGTGGCCAAGGCGGATGACGTCGCTGCACATCTGTATATTGTTGCAAGGGTGAAGGTGAAGGTCGGGCGTGTGACGGTGCTGGGAAGGAAGGTTCTCATCCTCCGCCGGCAGCAGCCGGTGGGCTGACACTTGGCACCCAGCTCCATGGGACCTGCACGGACCTCGTGCCCACAGCCCCCAGCTGGAAAGTTTTACTTTCATGGAAAGCCTCGATGGGTCACCAGTCATAAGTTAAAAATTATATTTAAGGGGCTTTGTGGCTTGTTTAGTTTTTTTCAAGCCAGCCCTTCCTCTTTACGTCTCCCACTCCCTGACAAAAATCCAGGAGGCGTTTCTAATCTCCTGGACATAATGCAAACAGTAAAGGAATGTAGCAGCTGGTTTTGCTCTTATCTGATGATTTCTTTAAAAATAAATTCTATGTTAAAATACATTTTTTCAGTCAAAGCAAAGCCAGGACTTTGTACACAACTGTACAACCTTGATGCAAGAAGAGCAGCTGTTTACATAGTCAGGGTGACATCTCTTTACACCAAAATGCCCAGGCAATCTCAAGAGACCATTGTGTGGGTACAAACAGCTCCAGGAAGAGCCCTGGAGGCTGTTCATCCTCGCTGGCCTGAGCACTGCACCCCTGGCACACTCCCTGCATCCTGGCTGTGCTCCCAGCCCCTGGCACCGGCTGGACCAGGTCCTGGCGGGCCACCACGGAGCCGTGCCTCTGTGCCTTTCCAGCAGTGGCAGTAGCCCGTGGAAAGCAGAGCATAAATCCAAACCATTTAAAGTGTGATTAAGACTCCCCCTGATTACTGCTCTGCATGATATTGAATGCTTCGGCTGTCGGTGATTTATTGAAGTAATATATAATATGCTGCATTCAGTTAACAGTCCCCATCAAGCACAATCTAGCTGAATTAAAAAAAAAAAAAAAAAAAAAAAGAAAGAGTCAGAGAGAGAGAGAGTGTGCTTTAACAGGAAATCTCCCTGGATTTAAAGGAAATTGAAATATGCGCATGGTAATCTGTGTCCAAGGCTTTTAGCACTTTAGAAAGTGCCAGTTGCTAATACCACTGGCTAAAATCAGCATTTCTTCAATTGCTAATGGTCCCAGTGCCATCCTCACCCACTCCTTCCATCCACCACCACCAACTGGCTCCTTCACCTGCACTACTTTAGCTTTTTTTTTTTTTTTCAGTTTTATTCCAGAGTGAAGTTTCAGTTTCAGGTTCTTTAGCAAACGGAAAACTGTGCCACAGTGGATTTTGTATCACCACCAGCACCAAATCAGAGCAGAGGAGGTAAAACTGGAGGTAACTGTAGGCTGAAAGGGAATAAACTGGGGTTGTCATTAAAAGGAAAAAAAAAAAAAAAAGAAAAAATAGCAGTATAAGCACTCAGTATAGTTCCAGTGCTTTAAATGCTTCAGCTTTAATAGCAGAAGTAGCTATTAGTTATGCAGGGAAGAGGTTTATTTATTTTCATATATGGTACTTAATGTATTACTGCTCCTTTAGGACCTAATTCAATGAGATACTTCTGCAGTGGGCTAATTTTAAGGTGTCATCTTCAATTAACACTGATCTCAAACACAAACCTTCCAAAATAAGGTGGCTGGCTTAGAAATTATAAGATTGTAAATAAAGGGTTTTATTTGACATTTTCTTTTGAGGATCCATGCCTCCAAGCTGTTGTGTGCCTTTTTTTTTTTTCCTATGAAGGCATAAACTTTGGAAATTACTTTTTAAAACCAGCAAGAATGAAAGCAGATACTCTCACAAAAGCACCCTTACTCTGCAGCCTGGGACTTTCACAAAACCCAGATGTAATGCCCAGAAATCATAGGCTTTTCAGTGCACTACTCAAACTTCAGCAAAACAAAAATGGCACCTGAAAACACATATGGGATTGGGTTTGGTTTCCCTTCTTCAGTTTCTAACTGATTGAACAGGGCCAGTAGCAGCTCTGATACTGGTGGTAAGGACTTTGCTTCAGCTCTGACGTTCTTCACAAAAGTCACAGAGCTTTTTTGTGCACTGCAGCAGAGAGCTGAACCACAGTCAGTGTGTCACGGGCATCAGAGCCCATGTGCATTTCTCTCCAAGAGAATGAATGGTTCAGGTGACAAAGGAACATTCCTGGCATTGCCCTGGCTTAACTGGCAAAGAGAGAGACTTCAGCTCGTGTCTTTAGCTGTTTTCATTCTGGATGACAGAGAGACATCCTCCATGGTGACTGCCCGGAGACACAGTCATTGGAGCAGGGTTCCTTCCCTCCTGTCAGCTGAGACCTCAAACACACAGAGTCTGGCTGTTCAGCTCTAACACCTCTAAAGCACACACTGACAAACAGATTGGTTTTTTCCTGCAGTTAATGTGGGTGCATTTTGATGGGAGCAGCAAAAGTGCAGCCCTGACCTGAGGGCAGGCACATGCCAACTGTTGAGGTCTTGCTCCAAGGCCCTGGAGCCCTAGAGCTTCTTTGGAAAATGTCTGTAAGAATATTTTAGCCTGAGCATCATATTTTCCCTTAATCTTACTCTAACCAATGCCATCATCATTTTAGCTTGAAACTTTCCAAATTTAACTCAGCCCAAGGCACAGACTGTTAAAAGTCTGGCAAGGTTGCTGACTCCTGGGTCTTCAAATGGGAAGAGTTAAGGCAGCCTGGCAGACAGGGGGAGGTCCCAACCTCTGCTGATGAGCTGAAACACCATGTGCCCCCTGAAACCCAGAGAAGCATCACCAGCCCAGAACCTGGACATTACAAACCTCAAAAATGCAGTAGCAAAACTATTGCTATTTCTCAGCCCAATAAAGCAAAAAATGCATATGCAATAAATTGCCTTTTTTTGTTGTTTTTTTCACAGTTTGATTATCCGTCATGATAAGACATTACTTAAAGCAGTGGTGACACTGTCTAATCATTCTTGTGAAATATAGACTTCTCTCTCCACTTCAGACAGAGCCGACATTAATACACATTTATGCAAAGCAGAGCTGGAGCTGTCAGGGGCTAATCTTTACAAGTATGATAAATGATGTTTATTTTCAGTGATGGAACGAAACACCCGGGCTGACAATAATTGTAATAAAAAGGACAGATCAACTTCTATAAAGTGATTGAATTACCAGTCTATTGCATTAATGCCTGATCTTGGCTCTGTCATAAACCTGCTTTAGGTTACCAACGAGTGCACATTAGGAAACATCCACCTTCAAATAGACACCCTGTCCTTGACCTGTGGAATGCAGGAGAGTCACTGCTGGATGCAGGGTTTGGCCATCCTTACTTAACATTTGTTTACAGTGAAGTATTGTTTCCTCTTCCTAGGCCAAAAAAAAGCAGCAATCTGTCTCTCTTAAACCTTGCAAAAAAGTTTCAAAACCTCAGCAGCTGCACTCACGGATGCCAGTACTGAATTTAGGGCCTGCAGTGCAGGTCAGATTCACCCACATCCACAGGGACCAGCACCATGACTGTGGATCACCAAAGTCCTCTGGAAGCAAAGAAATGGGAAGAGGTCAACCTTCCCCACCTTCCTGGGCAAATGGATGCTCCCACCAGATTTCCTGGGATTGCCCTGGCTGTGACAGGAAGGAAAAGTAAAAGGAACTTGAAGTCCCTTCATCCATGGGATGATCAAAACCTCTCATGAATAACTGGGTCACTTAACTGCTTTGTAATTAACTCTGCCATAGAAAGGAAAAACAGCTTCCGTTTCCAGAATGGGACAGATGCTGTAGGAAAAAGGAAAGAGACAAATAAAATAAAAGTGTAGTTATATCTGTGTAGGTTTATAAAAACATTCATGCATCTATTGCCCTGTATTTCCCTCCCACTAGGATTTCTGACATAAGACTAAGAACTGAATAGGAAAGGTAAAATTTGGGTTCATCAACAATCCCTTACAAAACAATACTCTGGAAACACTTCCTTTCAGGTCACCTGAAGCATTTGTTTGCATTTTTTGATTATTTCTTTTCTTTTTCATTCCACTATATTTATATTTCATGTATATTTCATATTTTGAGTATTCCATGTTTCTATTCCAGTCCAGATTTGTATAGTATTATTTTGTTTCGTAATCCATTTTGCATTATTTCATGTAAGAATTTGTACTCTGGTGTACATTAATGCACAGTGGTGCAAAAGAGAAGGCATTTGAAACTGAAAACTTGAAATGTGCCATTCTGACAGCTGACTGCTGACTGCTGTGAATTTATTGAAATGAGCTATTCTGATTTTTTTCCCCCTAAACTTAAGTTTGTCCAAATTGACACACTCCCATGGGGATGTCTCAATTTTAGCAGAGGAGCATTTTCTGACAGCAGACACTGAGCAGGAAACTTCCAACCTTTCTCAGCTGCATGTGTTTGTCAGGGTAGGAGCGTGTGTGCTGTGCCCCAGGGCAGGACCCCACTGGGACTGGGAGCTGATGGCCACAGCTGGGCAGCCAGAGCACGGATCACAGCCCAGATTATGCTTTCCAACAGCCCTGGCTCCCTCCCAGCTGGTGCTGGAAGGGTGATGATACTCCTGAAGGGCCTAACAGAGAGAGTCGTGATTTTGAAACAATATTAAAAAAAAAAAAAACAAAAAGAGCTGATCTGGAGATTTTGCTGACTTTATTGAAGAGCATCTCTTGCATGATTTTTTTCATGAAATAAACTTAATTTCTGCTGGATCTGTCTGTTCCTAGCATTGCTGTCACAAGGTTTCAAGCTCTGCAGTCAGGAATGTGACGGTCCAACGTGCAGTGTGGCTCGTGTATGCAGACCTGGGAACATCTGGGAAATCAACTTACAGGGCAGGTTCCTGGGATGGTCCTTCAGCCACGGGGAGAAAGGAGGAAGGTGGGCAGCTGGACTTGCTTATGCAGCTGGTGCCATGCAGGGGCTCGAGGCTGGAGGCAATTCTGACCAATGGATCAGAGACAACACATCCATGAGTGCAAATATTCCCTGTCCTGCAGTGCAAAGGGCAGTGAAAGCTGAAACCTCAAGTGCCTTTTTCTCCCTCCCATTTCCTACTCAGAACACTGTGATTTTCTAAATAGTCCACTGTTTTAATTATTAAAAGGGGATTATGTGCATTGGATGTGCATCTCATGAAAAGGGCAGGAACATCTAAATTACATCATACCTCAGTTTTACATGTCACATAACACTAGGTATTCTTCAGAGTGAACTATTGTCAGAGTGAAAATCAACCTCATTGGCAGCTAAAGATTTTTTTTTCCCCGGATAGCAGTGAGAAAAGATTCAACACAGTCCTGACCATGCAGCACTGCCTGTGTCTACACTTTGATGTCAGAAATGCTTGAGGGATGAGTCAGAACAGCTTTAGCTGCTTCTGTCATGTCCCACACATCAAAAAGACATGTAGGGGTTTGTTGCCCCATCCTCCAACAATGTCAGCAAGACACTGGCACCTCAAAGTGTTACTGACCCCAAATGTGCTGGAACTCATAAGCCAGCTATGCAAAGTGCACATTTTATCTAAAAGAAAGAAAAAACTATTTATTTTTGAAGTTATGTGTTTGAGATTTTCCTCTGTCTGGCCTTAGCTCAGTATTTCTGAGTGCACTGCAGAGCGCAGAGAAAGCCCTTGACAGAAAAGGGGTCAGGAGCAGCCAGGCTACTGCTCCCACAGCTTTGCCCAAAACAGCCTGACCCACTCACATTCCAAGTGTTACTGGTCCAAACAGACTTGGGTGGGTTTTGCCTGGGAGAAGGAGAGAGCACTTGCATAAGCTGCTCCCTGAGCAGGGATACAACAACCCTGGAAAAGGGAATCACAGAATATGCTGAGTTAGAAAGGATACATCAGGATCAGCAAATCCAATTCCTGGCCCTGCAGAGGACATCCCAAGAATTTCACCGTGTGCCTGAGAGCATTGTCCAAACATTTACGGAACTCAGACAGGTGCCGTGGCAACTTCCCTGGGGAGCCTGATCCACTGCCCAAACACCCCCTGGGTGAAGCACCTTTCTCTAATATCCAACCCAAACCTCCTCTGACTCAGCTTCCTGCAATTCCCTTGAGTCCTGTGCTTCATCAGGAGGAGACAAAACACAGAAAGCTCCTTCACTGGCACAGACCACAGGAAGGGCATCTCACTGCAGCACAGAGCAACCATGTGAGGCTGGGAGAGAGCAGGGCCAGGGTGTCAGGGTGTGGGTGCACTTGCTCACAGCACTGCATAGTGGAGGGGAGGTGTGGGGCTTTTCCTGGGTCTGCCAGAGCAGGGAAAGAGGCTTTGACACTCGAGAGGGTCGAAAAGCAGCACCATCATAAAAACTGTGCAAACAGCAGGAACATTTCTTTAATAAGTCTCCAGACAGATAAATCACAGCTTAAGGAGAGATTGCGGTGCTATTTATTAGTCATTTGTGCATGATTTGCTCACTCCATTGGTAGTGGAATTTCTTTTTTGGGTATTTAATTTTCATCAGAAATGATTTGTGTGCTGCGCAGCGGTTCATACTGACACCACTGCCCTGCACAGGCACCTGTAACCAGCCACCTACACACGGCTCCAGCCTCCAAGAAAAGTGCTGACAGTGGCCTCCTTAAAGAGATGCCCCAGTGGTTAAATGCACCAACTTTCACATGTACCTTTCTTATTTTTCAGAGCTCTCAGGTTTCCTTGCATGGCTGAGCAATACCCCTGAGGTAGCACACACTCCTTTGAGCTGAATTCCCCATGTCCAGCCATTTCCACACACCAGCTTCACACTGGGAAACAACATGCTGAGTGGTAATGGGTGACAAGGCACAGAATGAGAGAATTAAAAGGCTGGTGTAAAGGAAGACAGAAATTATTAAATACAAATAAATTACTTTCTAAAAGACTGAGTTAAATGCCACTGCAATTTGTACCTGCTGTTAATCCAAGGGGTTGAGTCAAAGCTGAATTTTCTTCCTGTGTGTAACATCCAGCAGTAAAACAGTGACAGGAATAAAGTGACAGTGTAGAATCTCTAGAGCAATTGTTGTTGTACAGGACAGATCTTGCTATTTGATGGTTCTGCAGATATTCCCAGGTTTTGGAGAAGTAATTAGCTGTCTCTCAGAGATACTCATTATGGGACCTGATGGTTGGTTTGACTGTATATATTTCTGGGCAATTTTTACATTCCCACTAGCAAGAGGTAGCAAAGCAAGATCTTGCATGGTTGCCAGAAGTTTGCAAGCTCTCCAGGACTAGCAACAGCAAAGACTAGCTAGACTTGGAGTAGCTTAACTTACTTACAAACTAAAAATTATCTCAATTTCTTGCTTCTCTGATAGTTCAAGACACATTCAATCTTTCACTCAAAGCCCCACTTCTCAGAAGCAGCTGTTAACCAAAGGACTTTGGAAGCCATTATCTAAGAAGCATGAGGAACCACAGAGTAAGGATCTGCCCTCATGCAAAATCCACTTTTTACCTTATTCAGACACACAGAGAAATTCAGTCCCTCGTCTACTCCCCTGCCCAAGTCCTTGAACTTGCAAGAAAGACTAGCAGATGTTCATTAGTGCATTGGTAACTAGAGAATTGGAGGCACTTGTCAGCTCTGTGTGTGATGAATAAATGCTGGAAAGTTTCTGCTGGGGAATAGTACTGGTTTGGCGCCAACTGGATGCACTCAAAAAAAGTGTGTGAGGGGTGGGGGAGTTTGACCAGCAGTTCCACTTTGTTGTTATTGTTAGTTTTAATTGTAAGTGTGAGTTGCCAAACACCTGAAGTTATCTAACCCCTACCTAAACTTTAGAAATAGCAAATATTTGGGTGAGATTAATGATCTTTTCGAGGTTTAATAAAGATTTGGCTGCTCGTGGGCATGTGTATAATGTCCTCCTGCTCCCTGGCTCCACAAGAGCCTGGACGACACAGTGACCCCACAGACTGAGAGCCAAGGAGAGCAAAGCTCACACAGGAGCACTGCAAGCACCAACGTCACACAAGGTCATAGCGTGCTTCCCAAACTTGTCTTCATGCTTGCATTTACCTGGCAAGTCCAGGATGTTTTCCTTCCCTGCAAATACCCCTCCAGAGCCTGAGCTCACCACCAAACCCTCCAAAATCCAGCAAATATCTCCCACCCCTGGCTGGCTGTCACTCACACCGAGTAGTCCCGTTTAAAAGGAAAGAGTCAATTTCCTCAGCATTGAGTTATGCTGCGTGTTTCCCAGGCTGGGCTGGGACTGCAAACAAGGTAACGCTGCAAAGAAAACTCCTGAACATTGCAAGGAAACAAAGGCTTGGTGGTGGAGAAACTGCTTCACTTTGAAAAACTCAAACATTTAAGCACTGTTTGGTAAAGTAATTCAAAAACGTAACACTGGCCCAAGAGGAGAAAAGCCAGTGCAAAAGGCAGCTGTGTGAGCCAGAGCTCTGTCTGTATGGGGGAGTGAGTAGCTCTGTTCAGTCTGTTAGCAGAAAAGCACCAGAGTGATCTGCTGGAAGCTGTCTCCACACACAGGCATGCGGACACAGGCACGCACACACACAGAGCTTTGATATGGGGGTCTGACTCAATCATAGCTGGCAAACACGAGGGCTAGATATGCTTGAGAATGATGCTTGACAAAACTATACCCCACAAAAGAGAACTTGGTTTCCCAGAGCAAAATAAAGCAGATAGTGGCCACATCTGGATTTCTTCTCACTCTCACATCACTCTGCATTTCCTGCTTAGAACTGGGATCTCCCCAAGAGAGGCTTTTCTTGTGGTATTTCTAGCTGGGACTGGACGCACCACAAATCTCCTGAGAAGGTCTTTCCTTCCAAGATTCATGAGCTGGAGGCTCATGAAGCACAGATAGTTCAGGGAAGTGATTGACTGTGTGGATGCTTTCCAAGCTCACAGCTTTTTGGGGGGTCTGGTAGCACTCACAGAGATAGAGGGTCCCCTCTCACCCTCTTCCCACCAGCATGGACACTTGACATTACAACTGTCTGGAAAGCTCCTTGCTTCAAAACATTACAAGGGAGCCTAGAAGTCCTGCTGTGTCAGAGCAGGCACGGCTTGCAGGGCTGCCTGGCTGCCCCAAGGCCGTGCAGCAGGAACCCCAAAACTGCTGGTAATACACCAAGAGCAGAGGGACACCACCAAATCACCCGCCTGCTGATTTCCATTTCTGGGGGACACTGGCTTTGCTCTGTGCTGGCAGGTGAGCAAAGTCCAGTGGGAGCCTCAGACCTTCCCTTACAGAAAAAAAACCCTCAGGTCAACACGAGCTCTTCACTCCAGTCAGTTCTGGTCCAATCCACCTCCATCGCACACATACTCCCTCTGTTGGTCTCTGGGTTTTCTGAAAAGGTACAAAAGAAGCAGCTTGGACAGCGTTTAGTTGATCGTGGGATACTTAGGGTCTCAGTTCCCTATCCATAAAAACAAGAGGGAGAGAGAAGCAGCAGCATTTCCTGGCTTCCCTGGGATCTTGTGAAGATTAATGCATTAAAGAACAAAATGCATCAAGATTCTCCATAGGAAAAGCAACTTAGGTCAGTGCAGCACTGAGGAGGAGTGTGTTTCAACACAAGGCCTGTTTTCCTGTCCAAGGGAGATTTGAAGGTTCAAATTAAAGCAGAATAAATCCCTCTCTCTGTGCTCCAGAGGGGACTGCTCAGCGTGTGGGCATCTAGGAATGCTCCCAGGAACAGAAGGTTTGGAAACTATTGTGAAAACTGTGGTCAAGAAGAAGTGAAACCTACTGAATTCCCCAAGGAGCCTGTACTGCCAGCCACTCAGAGTTCTCCTCATGGACAGAGTCTGGTGGTTGCAGACTTCTCTGCTCTTTGACCCAATGCACAGACTGGAGCCACATAGTCTGAAGGGGCTCAGCCTCCAGGTCTCAAATGTGTCCCTCCTCTGCCTTGCTCTGCTGTGGCTTCAGGGTAGCTCACACTGAGCCCCCCAAAACCCAGCAGGCACCTTCTGGCACAAACTTCTTGCAGGGTTAGCGTTAGACACCCCTTTGTTCTATAATCCCACTCCTGAAGCACACAACCCTCCTTCCTTCCACTTGATCATCCTTTGAGCCTGAAAGTTTGTGCCTCTGTCTGTCCTGGAGGAAATCTCACTCTCACAGTGTGTTTTGGCACAGTATGCACTGGCCAGGGTCACAGCACATGGGGACTGCGATATCATAGCTTAGCACAGGACAATGGGGCTTCCAGGACCTCTCCTTTTCACACGAGGCAGCCACTATTCCAGAAGTGTGGAGCCAGCTGGGAGCTGAATGCCCTCCAGTTCAACCTGCAGCATCATGCTGCATGTTTATTTCCCCTCCAGACCCATGAAATGCATATTCCTGAAAGGGGACCTTTCTCTCCAGGGAAGTTAATACTCTATGTTCAGGCCTCCTTCGACTGACAAAAAAAAAAAAGCACCTAAAATTCAGGTCCACCATTTCTCAGGCTCTATTAGGCTCATTATAATGGTAAACATTTCCTATCTGAAGAAAAGTGAGTTATTTCTATTTAAGCACTTATCCTGGACAACTCAGCACAGGACACACTGCCTCTGAATCCTCATGCTGTGAAAACAACCACCTTAGAGCTGCAGGTACCTTCAGATTGAAATGCATCAGTGGTACTTTCAGCTGAGTCAGACCTTTTGTCATACCTCCTCCCAGTCAAGACTGGTGTGCACAGGAAAATGTTATGAGCCAGTGTTGTGCATCCAAGTGAAGTGCTGGGATCACAAGCACTCCAGGATGAGACCAGCCCTGACTGCTGAGCTGCACAGCTTCCATTCATCCAGTTTGCCCAGAAGTGCTAGAGAGAGTCCCTGCTTTCAAGCCATCACATGCAGCTCATCCATCTAGACTTCAGATAATTCAAAGAAACTTAGCCAGCGCTTCCACCCTCCTCTGAATTACAGAGGTGTGCAAATATAAATCCAGGCAGGATGTTTGAGTGATGGGATCCTGACACACCCCGAGTCTGCAGCACCTGTCACCCTTCATCCTTTGAACTATTATTTTAGATAGTGCAAAGAATTCCTAAGGTGAAATGTGATACACTAGAGCCAGGGAAGAACATGGAATGCTGAGGCTGGTGCCTCACTCCCTGCCTCAACCTCCCACTGGGGGTCCAGCTTCCACAAAGAAGCCTGGAAAGCACAAACTAAAGCAAGCAGGTACTGAAAATTCAAGCCAGTCTTTGGTCTAGCAGGAGTCAAGTGTCCTGGGTGCTGATCTGTGATTGATTCATCACTTTGCCTGGGTCTGCTGAGCCTGAACCTGAACCTCAAGGAAGATTTGGATTATGGGGAAGAGCACACAGAAGACATGTGCAAGGGGTAGAGGTAAGATCAGGAAATACTGGTGTCTGAGTGCAGGTGTGGGCTTCAGATATGCAATAAACTATAGTCAAAAGGAAAAACACTTTTCCTACTCAGGGGGTATTGCACAAGAAGTTAGGGGCATTGAGTGCAGCAAAAAAAAGATTCAAGTTAGACAGCAAGAAAATCTCTGTAAGGATAAGGGTAATGCAGACTGGGGGGAAGCTGCAGAATTACCTCATTAGAGCCATTTAAGTACTGGTCAGATGAATACACACCTGTCCAGCAAGAGCCAGGTGTTTTTGATCCTGCCTTTGGGTGTGACTTTTTAAAGCCACTGCCACTCCTCTGATCTTCCAGGGTGTGTGAAAGGAGCTCAAGCACACCAGTCACCTGGGGCAGCTGTGAATCCTAGCCCTGGGCTGTCGCTGGGAGGACTGGAGATCTCAATAGGAAACCACCTTTTGAGGTGTCAGGCTCCTCCTGGCAACATTCTTGTCCCTCTGTCCAGGCCGGGCATGAATCCTACCTTGGAATAACTCCTGCACCTGGCTAAAACTGCTGTCAATGAAGATGTGTTTGACCTGTGGGAGAGAAAAATTAGGGAGCTATTCGGAGTTAACATCAGTGGAAAACAATAAAGGTACTGTCACTGCTATGCAGGCAGTGCAGGCTTATGGGCAAAGCTCGCCAGCTCTGTGACAGGCTGTGGTGTTGCTGGACTAGCATGTGGTAGATGAAATCAGCACGAACACTTCCCCTGCTCGCCTCTTTCTTTTATTAGGTACAGCCCTAATTCCCCATATTCAAACCATATTCCCCAAGACCAATCAGTAAAGGGTCATAAAATACCCACAAATGTCAAAAAAAGTGTGCGACTGGTGCCTGGCACAGCACTGGCAGTGGCTGGTGATGAGCGGGACCCAGCGTTTGCTGCGTGGCACCCGCGCCCTGCTCAGCACCCTGTCCACCCCTCACCTCTCCCCCAGCTCCCTGCAGTGGCACCTCTCTTACATTTGCGTCTGCTGGAGTCTTGGCTAAAACAGAGATCTGCGGTTTTATACAACCTCCCTTCCTTCTTGCTCAGCTGTGAGAAGCCGGAGGATTTTCAGCCAAGCTCTTCTCTACCACCTAGTGGGAAACAGAATTATTCCTGTCGTGATGAGCACAGAGCAGAGCGGGATCTCTGGCGTGATCCTGGGCAAGCCCTTTGCGGCCCATACCCACTGGGGACAACCCAATGGCCCCAAAGGCCAGAGAAGCCCCAGCAATGGTTTCTTTCCTGACTCTCAGCAGCATCCTGGCTTAGGGGCCGGAAAGACTTGTTGGGAGAAGTTGTCCCCTCCATTACTTACTACTTCTAGTACAATTACAGACTGTTCAAGCCCATTTTTCAGCCAATCACCAAGAAAAAGGGCACCTAAATTTGCATCATCTCAATTCCTCTCAATGCAGCACCTACATATGCGTACAAATAAAGCTGAATTTTCCTCTTGTGCATAAACTCTCCATGTTTTCCTGCCTCCATCCACCCCAGACAAGGTTTGGGCATCAACCACAAGGCCCCGAGCAGCCTCCAGAGCTGTGCCTGACCCCACAGCACCTGAGCGCCAGCCGTCGGCGTCCAGCCCCGTGGCGATGCTCGGAGGAGCGGGGCTCTGGCCAAACTCCAGCGCAGGTAATTGCAGTCTGTGCACTTAAATTCCCCCTGCAGATGCAGCCGCCTTCATTTCCTGTCCTAAACTGTAGGGTAGTGTTGCATTGCGTTGTTAAACAGCTGCCGTGCGCTACCCAGAGGGGCTTGTATTTCGGCAGTGGGTGGGTTTGGCACGCTTCAAGGATAGTGAGAGAGCAGGCAACAAGGGCACTGGCTCAGGCTGCTGCTTGCCTCCCCACCTCCCCAGCACGGTTTAGGCGCTGCTGGCTCTCTCTGCTCTTTCTCACATGGCCAAAATCTGGACAACACCTTCCCCTTTTCTGGTAAGCAAGCGCCCATGGGGAAAGCTCGGCTTTCCTCCAGCAGCTGCCAAATGGGAGGAGGCAAAGGGTTAACGGTGGGACCAGCGAGGGAAGGTTCTCCTTGCAAACTGGAGACCCCTGCGAGTTTTATGGGGAGGGCTCATGGGGGTGGAGGGACACGGCAGGGGGAAGAGAATTTGCTTTATGGCTTTGACAGGAACTCCCATCATGGTATAATTATGGAAGCGAGAAGTCTGCGTGTAATGAAGACCATATGCCGTGTTAAAACACACATGCACAAATATTAGGCTCCCGTGAGGCCTGCGGGGGAGCTGGGGAGGGGATCAGGAAGGGGTGGGGGACCCAGCCCTCCCCCCCAGGTCTCCTTACAGATCTTCCAGCCCAGCCACAGCCAGGGCAGTGGGGATGTGGAGCGGCTGAGGAGTACAGTGCAGCCAAACACGGGTTGTTTGGGGTAAGAAACATCCAGTTTAAATAACATTGAGTAGAAGGAAGAACCTTGATGCCAAAAAAATGGGGTTTCAACCTGCTTTGCCTCAGACAGCCAGAGAGCAAGGTTTCCTTCAGCAGCAGTTCTTCTCCAGCTCCTGCTACGATTTTTCCCTTTCCTTTCAAACTATACCCTCACTGCTCTTCCCTCAGTGGAAAACATCTGCACACAGCTGCCTGTGGAGGCGACCAGCCCTCCTCCTCGCCCGATCCAGCTGTGCTGGTGGGAGCAGCAGGAGCCACGTGACATCCCCAAGTAGGTCCTGGGCTGGGGAAGATGACTTCAGCAAGCACCAAGGCCACCCAGCTGCTGTTTGAAGTCCCCATGCCATCCTCTCCATCACCCCGCCTGCGCTTTATAATGCAAATCTTTCTTGGCTGCAGCATATTAATCCCTCCTCTCCTGATCTCACATGTCTTCTGCATCACATCTCCCACTTGCTGTCTTTATGGGTCCTTTTGGCTTCTGTGAGGCTGTTCCTTCCTTTGCTGGTCACATGCTTCCAGGATTACTCTGCTGCTCACTTTCTGCATCTGTCACCCTGCAAGTCCCTGTGACACCCACGCCCAGCAGCACACACTCCCCTCAGCGTGCTCAACTACCCACCACATCCTCAGGGAGCATTCTCATATTAGCCTTCATATGGATGGACACAAGCTGTCCTTCACAAGCCTTAAATCCACTTACTTATGTCCATCCCCTCACCTTTGTCCATCCTTTTCCCTGCTGACAGGACAGGCTCTGAAAGAAAAAGGGAGCAGATGATCCTGGTTTTCCCCACTCTGGACATTTTCTCCCTGCCGGTGGTGGCTTAACTGGGAGTCCCTGGCAGCCAGCCTAGTTTGCTCTTCCAAATATTTTGCCAGCAAAACGGGAGCTGTTGCTGTTGTGTACCAGGGCTGGAGGTGAGAGCTGTGCAGGAGGTGCTGTGGGCAGCAATGCTGCTCTCCTTGCCAGGCAACATCAGGGGTGTCCAGCTTCAAGTCTGGCTGGGGTAAGCAGGGGAATGCAAGGCTATGGGAAAGCAAAACTGATTAGCTCAACATAAGCTCTCCTTGCATCAAAGGAGGGAAAAACACATCCCTCTTCCTCTCTGGTAGAAAAGAGGTGACAGGAAAAATCCCATTCTCTGTGGAAGAAATACCAAATGCAGCAAGGAATAATTTCAACTGCTTTCACTGGGACCTGCAACTTGCAGGAGAAGAGAGCCCATAATTTGTATTTGCCTTATCTTTCATACAGCCTTCATACAAAATACTCTTTTCATTCATCTATACATATAGTATTCTGTCCTCCTAAAAAAATGTAGCTGCTTTCCACCACCCATAGATGCACTACAGATACAGGGAAGCACAACTCCCACAGCATTGCAGGGCAGTATTAGAAGGTCATCCACTTCAGGAGGGAAGAGCCTGCATTTCCCAGGCGTGAAAAGGGGATCCCTCCACGACTACAGCACAGAAGATGCCTATTTGAATGCTGCTGCCAAATGCATGCTCATTTTAGGATGTATCTGTCCTCCTCACTTTATCAGCCTAAGTTCTTCCCGCATGTTTCCCACCTGCATTCTGCTCTGAGGCAAAACAATCATGAGCATTCAAAATTTTTAATTGTTGCTGTGATTAAAGGTATCCCTGACCACAGTGGTTGAAAGTTGCTGACAGTCAGGCCTCATCCTCCTCGACACTCACCACCCACACGCAGCAAATCCTCCCCTCTACTGCCCCTGTGCCTGATGAGAAGCGGAGCCATCCCCAGACAGGCCCATCCAGCCCAGCTCTGATGGTGTGAATTTCCCAGGGCTCCTGCAAACTTTTACATCCATTCTTAGAGGGGAGAGCTGTCACGTGGAGGTAAGTCACAGGTGTAGTGCCACGGCCTCCCTCGGCTGGGGACAGCAGGGCGAGGAGCAACCTCTTCTCCTCGCAGTGTCTGCTGCGATCCGCGATTCCCGTCATGCACAGTGTGTCATTTCCCATGAGTGCCTGCCTGTTTCTGCCATCTGCCGTGATTTATAGAAAATGGGCAGTGATTAATAGCCCAGTCAATGCCGAGTGAAGCCATTTTCTTTCATTTACCTGCTCCCTGACCTCCCTGCACAGCCCCAGACAGGGGCTGGGAAAGTGTATTAATCATGCACTTAAAATATATTTAAAAGGGGAGATTGGCTGGGAGCTCGGTGGTATTTATGGAGTCATTTTCTACAGAGGATGCAAGCTAATTGCCAGATAAAACAAATGGGCTCTTTGAAATGGAAATGAGCCACTTGGAGGTACTCAATGTTTGGTTCTTGAGTGATGCCCCAAACCCACACTCCTCCTGGGGCTCTATCACCTACCTGAGTCCAAGTCCAGTGGCAGCTGCAGCTCTCACACACAAAGGATGGGGGATGCCACACCAGCTCAAAGTGTGAGCATGGTGCTAAGAGGTCTTCAGCACCAGAGAGGTCTGTGCTCCCACTGTAGCCTGGTCACAGCACTGGGGCAGGGGGTTGCAGGAGGACAGAGAGATCCTGCCAGGCTACAGTCCTCCTGAAGAGTTCCTGCAACAGAGAAAGGCTGCTTGGGGAAAAGGCCTTGATTTCTTATGACACGAGCTGTATTCCTAGAGCACTTGGAGGCATTCAGCCCCTCTCTGGACCCACACTATGAACAGTCAGCAGGCAAGCTCCAGACCCCAGACACAAGGCAGCGTTTCTACACGATTTTTTATGAGCTCCAAGCAGCACAACTGACCCTGGGGCTCCTCATCCCTCAGCAGAACCAGATAACATTTTGGGGATAAGCATTAGTGTCCCTTGCTTCCCCAATCTCAGAACAAGAGCCCACGTTCACCTCTGTCCTCTGTGGCACAGAGCCACGGTGCCACATCTGGAGTGGCACCTGCAGAATCCGAGCAGGAGAGGCTGGAAGGGAGCACAGGGGGTCACCTGCTCCAACCTCCCTGCTCAAGCAAGGCCACCCTGGAGCACATAGCACGGAATCATGTCCAGACAGCTCTGGAATATCTCCAGTGAGGGAGATTCCACACTCTGGGCAACCTGCTCCAGTACTCAGCCATTGCACAGTAAGGAAGTTCTTGCTCACGTTCAGGTGGAACTTCCTTTCTCTTCCTTGTGCTACAGCCTTGGGGCAGCACCACGTGCACCTTGTCCCACCCAGCTCTGTGTGGCCTCCCAGAAAATGCCACTGTGCCATGGGCCCCAAAGACAGCTGGGTTTGATAGCAATAGAAAGAAAATCCCCCGTCAAGCCGAACAAAATTATTGAATTATTCTCACCAGTCAGAGACCAAAGGTTTGTTGACAACTTAATTAACTGTGTTTGTAATGAATTTTTGGCCACATACAACAGACTAATTATCAAAGCAAACATTAATCTCTTTCTAGGCACATCAAAGTATTGAGAGCACAAAATATTTACATAAGTCTCAGATAAAATTCTTTGCACTAATTCTAACATAATTAAAATTATGTTGGGTCTAAGGTAATTATGCAAGGTGCTTATGTGGCATAACAATGTAATACAAGACAGTGCTTATTTTTACCTAGAGTCAAGCAGCAAAGTTCTCAAATGAATGTAATGTCTATTAAATGCGTTTTCAAGGGAGAGAGAACAGCACCACTTTTGAGCTCAGTTAAGGCATTTTAAATGACCCACTGAGGCTGGATGAGATAAGCAGCTATATTATTTGTACTATCCCAGCAATAACTAGACATGAGAAAAACTGGTGAGTTTTAAAGGTCCTTGCAGCATTTCCAGCTGCCTCTGTGCAATGGTTGCTTTTTCTCTCCTTCAAAGTGCTGATTGGAATTTGATGGCTGAGAGGCGGAATAGACTGTGTCTACCCATAATTTCCTAAGGGATGGCCTTGCCAAGAACAGGGTGCATGAAAGGAAAAGAGAGAAGAGCAGAAGGGAAAGGGACCTGTCTTTTTCTGGGATGAGCTGCAGCAGGACATCTCTTTGCTCTGGAGGGGGAGACACTGTGACACCAGGCAAAAGAGGCTTTCCCAGATATCCCCATGGCTGCAGAAACTGCCTGGCCACAGTGAGCTCAGCACCTGCTGCATGTCACCAAACAACTGCCTGCAGTGCACCAACTAAGCCCCTGCATGAGAAAATGACCACAAGGCAAGGTCATTCCCAGGTCCCACCTGCCATCTGTGCTGAGAGTCACTTCTACTGTCACAGGAGGTGACCTAGTTTCAGGAAGCACGTTCCAGAGATGTTACCCTGCATCCTCCACCATGTCCTCCTGTCCCTCGGACCAGCACACCTGCATTGCTGTGACCCAGGGCCTTGTGGTGTGGGCCATGCAGAGAGACCATGGTGACCCAGAAAATCCTTCAGCTGATGAGCTGAGAGGGCAAGTTGTCTAAGTGCAAAAAAAATATTTTAAATGCTGCCTTAGATCTGCATCACAGAACTGCAGACTTGGCTCCAGAGGTCCTTGACTTGCTTCATCCCTGATGTGCTTGTGGCTTGTCTGCCTGATGCTCTGACTCATCAGGATGAATCTCCAGCACTAGAGGTGAACTTATCACTTCATGCTGGCACTCCTGTTAGAAAGTTGTTAACTCTTCTCACTGGTGTGTGATCTTCATGCCCTGCCAATCAGAGGTGGGCAGAGGTGAAAACTTCATGGGCACAGCAGCTTGGTGGATCTCATGGGCATCTCCCAGAACGTCCATCTGGCACCTGATCCCCACTCCTGATCCACAACAAGGAGGGTCACCTCCATGTGGGTTGTACTGGGCTGGAGCCTTCAGCTGCTGTTAGAAACTGTCCATTCTTGACAAAACATGGAGCTCAGCTCCCTCCTGTCCCACCACACCAGTTAAACCAGCAGCAAGGCCACAGGGACTTGTGCTACAGCACCAATCACTGCCTGCACCCAGTCCCAACACCATCCCCACCACAGATGTCAGGGCATATGTTCCTGTTTTGCCAGCTACTAAAATCAGCTCCTTTCCATGGCCTTTGGAGACATATCCTGGAGAAAAGGCTGCCTTTGAACAGATTTCTGCCGAGGTTTCACTTCATTAATCAAATCATTTCTTGACACAAAGCACCAAGGACTTGCTGGGGGTGCAAGGCCAGAGAGTGGGGTCATGCTGAGTGGCTCCAGGGGGCTGCCCAGTGGCAATCCCACAGACACAAAACTTTGAGGAAATTGTTAATCTTTCACCTTGATTTTCAGACTTAAAAAAAATTAACAGGTAAGTTTGGAGCAACAGCAAAAATGATTCTTCCAGTATCAGCTGGTGTTACTATCCAAAAGACAACTAACTTTACACAAGAAAGAGAGCAACAAGGTCCTCAAAAGGTGATAGAGCTATAGAGAAACTATCTGAATCTCTTCCTTGGGAGTGGGGCTTAGCCTAGAGTTACTCATAAGACAAACCCTGTTGTTTGGCTGTATGAGTATGGCTCAGCTAACTGCCCTGATGAATCTGAGGGTGGAACAGAAGAAATCCTGGTCATTAAATCTGTGTGCAGGAGAGACCTGTAACAGCCTTTCCTCTCCCTGACTCTCTGGTCAGTTTTGGCATTAGTTCAGCATTTGAGTAGGTGAAGCCAAGTCTGAACACTTGACAGACTCCAGTGCAGTGCTGCTCCTCAAAGTCCAGTTGCACAAAAGACAACTCCCACGTTCCTCAAGTTTCTGAGCAGCTTTGTGCTTGGGGTTTTCTTAAAACCTTCAAAGCTTCTACAGGATTAGTGCTTGGCTTAACCTCTGGCAGAATTGACAGAGGCTTTAGGAGCTGGAAAGATTTTAGGGCTTTGTCCTTGGCCTCTCAGCAGAGGCCAAAACCTTTATATTCAGGTCACCTTCCAGCCAGAGAGCTGCTGAGGGTGCTCTCTAGTAGCAGCCTGCAGAGAGAGGAGAGAAGCAGTGTGCAGATGTTACCCTCAACATCTGGAGCAGCTGAGATAAAAATACAGCTGGGGAGGGAGGCAAGCTTTTGAAGTACAGGGAAAACCAGAAAACATTAGCTAGGGGAGTGGCAGGCTACAGACTGATATCTTCTGCCCAGGTTGCTCTTAACAAAAAGGCATAATAATTTCCAATAGTTGTCCAAAGACATTTGTGAAAGCTGTTCATCACACTGCATTTTAGCTGCTTGCGAAAGGGAGTGCCCTTACTGGGGTAACTCAGCACCTCCACATAGTTTTTAAGGTTTCTTTCATCCTGACTAAACTCTCTTTGAGATTAGGGGGTGTTGGCCCCATTTTAGTGATAGGAAACAGAAAGAGTTTAGGAGTCTAAAGGGTTTTTACATTGGCATAGAGGAAGTTACTCAGCATCAATGGAAAAGGTGCATGGACAACCCTCTGTATTTTAAGAAGTTATGATAACTCCAAAATCTGCACCAGAGTATGGAGAGGGGTAATTTTAAAATGTATATTTGTAATCTTTTCAGCATTACCTTTTCAAGTTCTGAATAATAAAGATTTGAAATTAAACAGATTATCAACATTTCCCCACTACCTAACAGGGAAGTGATCTGAAAATCTGGTGGGAGAAGGGCTTGTAAAAAATGAAATTTAAGAAAAAATAAATCCAGCAACATTTTCCACTTCACAGCTACAAAGACCTTTGGCCTTTTCTCAGAGGAAAACAATAATCTCACATTATTCCCAAATTATCACTCCCATCACCCTGAAAATCATGGAATTTGTTTATTTGACTAAAAACTACAAGATTGCAAACTGGGGGAGAAGAAGGCCTAGTTCCAGCCTCTACACCAGTCCCTGCCAAGAGCTGCCCCTCTTTTGAGGTATTGAAAAAAAAAGGGGTCAGGGTGGGCTTCCCAACCAGGATGGACCAGACTCTGCAAGCCCGGGTCCTAGGAAAATTGCCGGGGCAGTAACCAGCCATCTGCAGGTTCTGAGGATGCCCTGGACTCCCTTATCCCCAGCCTTCCTCAGAGCCACAAACTGCTGATCACACCAAAAGCCGCCGTGGCTCCGGGAAGGATCTTGGCGGGCCGGCAGCAAGACTGGAGCTTTTCCTTCCAGCTGAACCAGACCTAAAACTTTTTTGCCTGCTGCAGAACAGAAGAAAGAATCTCTATCCACAATTCCTTAAGCCCCTTGCGGTGAGCAGGCGAACCTAAGGCTAATAACGGTTGTTGCAGGGAGGGGATGCCCCGCAGCCCCGCTCCGGGATGCGCCAGCGACAGCAGGTGGAGCTGCGCGACCGCGGGTGGGACCGCACAGCTCCGGGCTGCGGAGAGAGACCTGCGGGGTGTGCGGAGAGCTGGGGACTTTCTGCTCAATGCGGCCTGCTGAAGCTCTCCTTCCCTGCCACGAGTAACGAAAGGGAAATGTTTGTTTCTAAACGAGGTCGGGAGAGAGCAGAAGCTGCTGGTTTTTGCGGGAAAGACGGATGCTCTGAGGTTGGGATGTGGTGTTCAGCTCCTGGTCCCGCTGCCACCACAGACTTCATCTGCAGCCTTGCCTGCATCACTCAGGGAGACACAATTTTCCAGGGAACTCAGGTAATTGCCAAGCAAATGGACTCTGGAGCATCCCAGCTCCTACTCCCCCACTTCCCCTGGCAGCTCCCCATGATACCCCAACATTCTAACAGCTCCTGCAAAAGCTTTCAGAGGTAGCTAAAAATGGCCTGCTTGTAACCAAAAGGTAGAGCCACAGCTTACCTAGGGAATTTGGGGATTCTTGGGGGCTGCCCCACAGGGCATAGTTACATTTTGCCAGCTCTGAGCCCCCTGAACAAAGAGCTCTGGTGCTGGCCCCAGTGCGTGTTCCAGCGTCCCCAGAGGTCCTTCTTTAGGAGGTAGGTTATGCTCTGGTAGGTTATAAAACTCCCTTAACAAAGTAAGTGATTACAATTAACTGAGGTTTTATAGATGTAGAGTGTTCTTTGATGGTGTTTGGGTCACAGGAAAGAATGAAAAAAGATGACTGATGCAAGTGTGCCACGGCCAGCAAGGCCAGGCTGACCTTGCAACAGATTCATTCATCCCCCCACCACGTGCTCAGCACACCAGCGCCCTGGGTTGTGAGAAATTTTATAGAAGAATAAAGCAGTAACTGAAGTGTAATAAGCTCACACGTAGCCCTCCTTAGCTTAATTTTTAACTGTGAGAGTGACAATCAACCAGCAAAACAAAACATCTGTGGGGAGTGGTAGATTTGACATCCTCAATGGATCAGATCCATGTCCTCCTATGGGATTTTTCAGGGGTGGCAAACTCAGTTTCTGGGGCAGGCCTGGCTGACACCCCAGCATCTGACATGGGCATAACTAAAACATTTTTAAAAGAAACGCGTTTAAAGATAAGCTGTATGCATGCTGTTAGGTTTACCTCCCTGCCTCTGCAATAACTGCAGTGCAGCTACGTGTACACTATGCTGAGCTATCACACCATCCTAAGAGCCTCAGCCCAGGGCTGGGTCCCACCCTGAACCCTCACAGCAGCCCTGCACACCCTGGCAAGTTTGGATGAAGCTGTTCTTCAGGCCAGGTCCAGGCCATCCCAATTATCATCTAATTTATGGGCTCAGGGCAGCCGAAATGGGAGGAGGTTTTTGCTCAAGGCACATGTGAACTAACATATGACTGCAATGGCTCCTTCTCACATTCACATCTCTGGAGTGCTTCTGCCACACAGTAACAGTAGGGAACTGGCTGTTTTCTCCACGAGGATAACCACAGCCTAACATTGCACGAAACACGTAGGAACAAAAATAAAAACGTGTTCTAACCATGTTGCAGCTATTGTTCTTCCACAGGATTTTCATCTCGTGGCAATTTCTGAGGGAGTTGAAGTCTTTGCGGTTTCTTGCATTTGGGGGAAAAAGAAGATCACAACACCCTCTGAGATCTGGCCTGGGCGACACTGTCCCCAGATGACTTGGTGTCGTGTGACATTGCATCCTGCAAAACAGGCTTTATTTAACAAGGCAAGACACACAAGTGGCTCAGTGCTGGCTGCCCCACTGTGGGGGTGAACAGCAGGACAAGGTGGGTAGAGGCACCTGAGCCCTCCACAGGGTGCGGCGGAAGGGAGAGCTGAGTCCTGAGTGAGCACAATGTCCTGCAAAGGCCATCCTTTGAGACATCTACCCTGCTGTATCCCAGTACCATCTGCCCTGGGACAGGCAGTCCCCTTCACACCCCAGGTCAGCTCCCACTCACCAAGAGAGATTTTAAAAAGTTTCTTGAAGGAAAACAGCCTGGGCTCTCACAGTGGGTGTCTCCTGATGCCTTGCCCATCTCCACAAGCTGTAGGCAACCAGCCCCTGCACTTCCAGCACACTTCCCTGCAAGGCCCCAAGCAACCTGACCCAAAATCAGCACTGATTACAGCAGGGAGCTGGACCAGAGACCTCCTGAGGTCCTTCCAGCCCGATTTACTCTGCGATGCTACTTTTGTGTGCCACGGGAGGTCATCCCAGGCCACCACTACCTCTTTTTATGCACTGCTGTAAAGGCTAAACCACTTGGTGCTCCAAACTTTGACACAGAGGCTCTGCAGGCAGATTTCTCCTGATACTTAGCTTATCCCTTCTGCCAATTCAGCTGGTACAGATCACTGCCTGAGCTGGCACAGGATCTAGAGGAGCCCATGCATCATAGCTGACTCAAGCCCAGCCTTCCCAAGATTTCTTCCATTTGAGCCAAACCAGAACAAACCCACATGTCCCAGAAACATTTTGCTACAATCGACCAAGATGATGCAGAAAATCCAGGGCTTAACTCCTGAACCCCTGTTAAGTTTGCAAGGCTGAAGCCTGAGGGAACAGACATTAAAACCCTTCATACAGCAGCCTCAAGAGGCAAAGCAGAACTTTGAGCCTGGGAACTTTGATCACTTTGGTAAACAAGCAGGCAGGGATTGGGAGACTGGAGAAAGACTCCTCTAACATCCTGGTCTGCCTATAAAATGAAAGAATAGGCTGGTACTTTTAAGAACTTTGCATGTTTTATGACATTATTGTCTGTAAACCTTCTTAGTTTCCTTAGTAATCAGAAAACGGACGCCTTTAATAGAAAACGCAGTGTACCCGCCACAAGAGCAGAGAATGGAAATTGGTCTCCTATGCAAATAGTTCCATTATAATCAAGCACAAACACTGGAAAAGGTCAGGTTCCCAAAAGGATGTATGTTTACATTATAAATAAGGAACTGGGAAACAGGAACAATATGACAGCTTTGCTACTTGGGAGCTGTGACTTGCAAAGGTAAACTGCAGTTTCACAAGGGGGCTCAAGGTGTGACAAATCCCAGTGGTGGCACCACGCTGCTTGCTTTTTCTTTTATTTTCTTTTTTTTTAATGAAAAACTGCAAAAAAGTTTTAATCTTTTTCACAAGGGGGCTGAATCCTAGGGAAGGTGGCAGGGTTTCTTGTTTGGATTTGTCCTGGGTGTTTGCTTAGTTGACCTGAAATCAGCACAAGCAACTCTGAAGAAAGCAGAATTTATCCCTTAAACTCTTCACTGAAGATAACACAGTATCTAAGATGGGTCCACATCCTCAGGTATGAGGAGAAATCAGTTCCTTGTAACTATTTTTTTAACTCCTTTTGGTCCCCAGTCATGGATTATTAGAACAGTCTGGCTTTAAGTAATTTAAGCTTTCTTGGAGTAACAAAATCAAAACCACTAAATATTTTACTACTTATAAGTAATCTGTTACAGGCAAGTAATGGAGTCCTACTATAGCTTTGAATTAATGTATAACTTAAATAATGGCTGGCCTAGTGCTGGTGTGTTGGTTTACATCCAGGAAGGCTTTAGGCAAAAGCAGGGCTTGATGGGGATGGTTGAGTAATACAGTCTAAAGAAAGAAAGCCTAACATAAGAAGGAAAGCAAGCAGTACAGAGAGTTCTAAATATAAGGGAGGAAATATATAAGGGAATATAAGAAAGCTTGCTATAAGCAAAGACAAAAATTTCCCTCTGTCACCTCCCAAGAGGAGCCTCAAGTTTTGAGGGGTGCAGGCCAAGTGCACAATGCAGCTCTCAACTCCCAGCTGCAGGAACAGGTCGAGCCTGGAGATGATTTGCCACAAACACCATGTAGGTGTAAAGCACTCATCTCAAGAAACATTAAAATGAGCTCGAGTGCCCAGCAATGAGCCGTGGCTGCTCCACCCCTCTGAGCACAGGAACAGCACTCTCCCAAGCCATCCATATGCACTCTAACACAGCCACTTGGAGTGGGTGCTCCCAGACAGAAAGCAGTGCCTACATTCTCCCTGGCTCATCATCCATGTTCAGCTCCTCAAAACGCAGAGAGATCTTTCAGGAGTGTTGTACCTGTGACAACTTATCCTGAGGAAGGCAGCAAAACACCTCCCAAGGGACACGGAGAGCCCTGTCCAGGGACCATGTGTCCAGCCTGCCCCTGTCCTACAGGTGGTATGTTAACTGCTCTTTGTGGTTCAAAATGCTTTTCAAAGCAAGACAGGCAGGGATTAAGCATGATTCATTTTATCAACATACTTTCAAATTGCATTATCAAAGTATTTTCCAAGCACCGTTTTATAGGTGGAAAAACTGAAAGACACAGAAAGCAAGAATCACTTCACTTCACTTTTGATATACTAAGTTGGATACGTTCACTGATTTCAGGGTTCTTTTGGGAAAATCCATGTGAGGAAAAACTCTATGTAATCTGTATCAAGTGACAGAAGGAGCCCACGAGTCAGTGTCTCTAACTCCTGAGTCAATTCCCCAATTAATCAGCATAATCACCAAATTTCCAACTCACTAAAATCACATTAAGTATTGCAAACTTTCTTGAGCACTTCCAGAGTCGAATATAATTTCCACTTCCAGACAAACAGAACCGGCCCTGCCTGAGGCCAAGCTACCAATAACATTGCCCTTTTACCTCCCCTAAACAGTTCAGGGTATTTTAAGCTTCGGGAGAGTTTTGGCCCAGTTACATCCCTGCTCCCAAATGCATGTTCACCTTGTACCTCAGAGTGACTGCAAAGGTGAAAGGACACAGATCCATATGCCAGCAAGGCTCTGAGCTTGCCTCCTCTCCCCACACACCCTGCGGAGGTTTCAGCTTTCCCTGGGACAGGCAGGGATCAGCTGCATCAAGCACATTGGATCAGACTGGTTCTTTGCCCAGATGCAAATGTCAGAAAGGGAGGGAACACACACAGGCCAAAACTGACCTGCTGGAAATGTAGGACAGACCTGCGAATGCAGGAAAACTCAAGCATTGAAAACACCCAGAGAAGAAAAGGGATGGCCTGGGGAGCTGAGTAATAGAGTGCCTTTTTCTCCTCAGAGCCTAAAGGAGAACAAACAGTCAGACAGAGACAAACAATCTTGCTCCAGCTGAAAGAGGGATTAGGGACTGCTTCCAAGAGGAAGGACACACCAGTAAATTCAAAGAGATTCAGCAAGGATCACAGAGCAGGACCTAGGTCACTTGGACTCTGTGATCTTTGTGGGCCCCTTCCAACTCAAGATATTCTATGACTGACAGCAGTTGTTTACTATGGGCTCATACAAACTTTAGCAGGGCTCTGTTTACTTCTCCTCCTCTCCTACACGTTACCTAACACTGCTGTGCAGCATTTAACAGCCGCAATCCCAGATCCCCGGAGGTGGCTGCACACCAGCAGGGTGAGTGTCTGCACACAGCACATTAAATGCATACGTCTCTGTCTGTGCATTAACCACTGCCCCGGGCTGGCTGCAGAGCAACATCTGTGTGACACCCAGTGCTGCACAACCATTTGAGAAGCTCGAGTGAAGAAAAAGCACAGATGTTTTCCAAAATCCTTCAGGACATTCTCACTGTTACCAACAGCTGGGCAAGCTTTCCCATGGTAACGTCACAGCAGACAGTAATGCAGAAGTAAAGAAAAAGCTGGGGCCTGAGCTGAATTGCCAGCATTCCAGCAAAAAATGTTATTTCAATAAGGGGCACAAATGCAGATGCTATTTCTGAGCAGAGCAGAATCCTTCTCCACCAATTCTTTACATGCAGCTTGAATTTTCTACCATCTCTCCCGTAATAAATGAATTTATTTGTCCGTGTGATTTTTGCTACGGTATCGATATTCCCACAAGAAGAAGAAAAAACATGGGGCAGGCTGAGGTGCCCTTTGCACCCAGGCCTCTCTCTGACTGCCATCACTTGGTGTCCACATGTGGTGGGAGCTCCACAGTCCATGGTGGGCCCTGTGCCACGCAGAGCAGGGGGGTGCTGGACTCAGGATCCAGCTGGGAAGCTCAGGGAGGGGAGCCCTTTGCATGTGCATTTTAGTCGCAGGTGCTCGCAGCAGCAAAGCCATTCTGCAAATGCTAATCTTGTTTTCTCACACCCTGCCTCTCCATCACAAAGACAAAGGCTTGCCAAGATCACAGTGTTTGCTGAAATGACCGAAAACCTCAAAAAACTTCCCTTCAGCCACACAGTATCAGAGGACCAAAGTGACCCCTCTCAAACAGGCCTTCAGCATTCCGAGGAATGCGCAGTGTTTTGCCACATCACTTGGACCATTTTGTTTCAAGAGGTGTGCAGAGGAAAGAGGGGCAGGTACTAATGGGCTTAGCTCTATGCTTGTGTAATTAAAGAGTGAAAGCCAAATGATAGCTCAGTGCCACATATTAACACAGTATTTTCAAAAGCTCTGAGGTCGTGCCCACAGGAAAAAAACCAAATGTACTTGGAGCAATACAAACCTGTATGGTCACATTACCACAGCTTCTTTCCATCTAAGAAAAAAACATCGTAGCAAGTCAGTGCAGAAGGAAGCCTTTTGTTTTGTTATTTTTTTGTAATTGAGTCCATCTTGCAAACAAACAAAAACAGGAGATTGGCTGGATTTGTGGGAGAGTAACACGGGAACCCAGAGCTACACACTGCACCTAAAAGTCACTCTTTCTGTGCTTTTCTTTCCTCCTCTTCTTCAACTGCTCTGTCAGGCCCTATACACAGCATCTTAAGACAAATATTCATGTACCAATAATACAAACATTTATTCTACACATTGTGCTAGAACCTAGGAGTCCTCCATCACAAGCAGAGTCCTCACTGGAATTAGTGCTGTGGAAATGTGGAAGCATAAAATTATTCCTGGCCACATTAGAGGTAAAAGCTATCCAACACGGAAAGCTCTGTAGGACCCCTCCAGTTCCTATGGAGGAGTCAGAAATAACCTGTATTCCTTGTCTCTAGTCCATGAGATCCATAGGCAGACCACATAGGTTCAGCCAGCAGCGTTGCTTTTCTGGGCACGCCACGTCTCTCTGAGGTTTGGTCCACTGTCCAAAGTGCTTCTACTCTCTGTTTTAATTGAGAAAAATGCAGAGAGCACCTCAGGCACCGTTTGTACCAACCTGCAAAGCAATTCAGTTATAGTTTAACTTCTGCTTGAAAATGAGGTCAAGAGGTGAAGCCTACAAGCCAAGGAGAAGTCCTCCAGCAAGCATATCGTTATTGGGTGCACCACAGAAAATCAGCTATGCCATCTCTAAGCACAACATTATGATTCATCACGTGCACAAGTCTTTACAATCTGTTGAAGACAGCTATTGTCCCTGGAAATACCAGCTAAATTGGGTAGGAATGTGATGACTTTTGTTGTATTCATTAGGTGCTCTCTCCTACCAGATATAATACTGGGCAGCAAAAATTTTGACCCAAAAGAAGCTGAACTGGCACGTGAAATCTTGCAAGGATCTGTATGCCCTCAGCTCAAAGCCATCACTTGTTTTCACTCTGCCAGGGTTTTTGGGTCTCTAAAAACCTTCTAAGGCATCCAATATACAACTTTACAGACTGTGACATCCCTCTCTCTGTTCTCCACAAGCAGGGAAAGCCCTGTTGCTTCTCACAAGTGTCAGAACATGTAACTCACCCTGAAAGGCACAGCAGACCTCAGACAGCTCAAGCAGAGAGGTTCCTGCTGTTGGGAATCTGGTCTTGTTGAAGGGGAAAGGCACCATGAGTGAGGTTTGCTAAAGCAGGGCACTCTGCAGAGAAAAGCACAGTGCCCATTACACTGCAAGAGAGCTGGGTACAAGTGAAGCAACCAGAGGTGGTGGTACTTCCACAGGACTCCATCCAGCAAGAGACATGTGCTGTCCTCGTTCAGCTGTAGCTGACAAGGGGATGCTGAAAATGCTGAAGCTGTGAGTCAAGGTTTCATCTTTTATCTGATCTCACACTTCTGTCACTTCAGTCAGTATCTTAGCACAATCTCAAGCTTTTCTTGGTAAATATTTCCACAGAGCAGCAGTGGTATGTGCTAACTCTTTCCATTTGCCCTTTGTATTTCCCAGGGTTGCAGGCGATTTCCCATTCAGCGAGGCTGAGGAGGCTCCCCTGAGGATACCGCCAAGCAGAGCATGTTTTTTTCTCTCTCTCCCTTTCCCTGTGGTGACGGTTCTGCCCTGCCCTTCCCATCCCCCAGCCCAGTTAGTCAGTCTCCAGTCTGACCCTGCTCTGCCTCCCTTCCCCCCTGCACACTACCTTCCAGCATTTACCATGATGCACAAAAGTGCATTTCTCCAGAAAAACTCTGCCTGACCCACACCTGCCCATGGATCCTTTCCAGAACCCACTTTCCCAGTTGGGTGGAGGTATTTCAGCAGGCTTACAACGTTAATGTGGCCTTCACCCCCAAGATTGCAGAATGAGCCTACAATCCTTTGTATTTACTGGGATCCATGGAAAAAAATGGGGATTTGAAAATAATATCTGGATTGCTTACAAGATATTTCTGCATCTTTGAAGAACTATTGAGCTTGGGAATTAGCTGTCAATCTAAATAACACTTAACTGGAAGATTTCTCTATCCATCCATCTCCAAACATCTGGGCAGATCTTCAGCTGATGTAAATCCATGTAGCTGTGCTCAGTTACTCCAGCTGAGAATCTGGCACATGTCTTATAGTTCTTCCAGTATTAAAAACACATTCTCTTTTTATGTAAGCACAAATATTTATGTGATGTTCTTTGCACAATTTCGCTTTTTTTTTTGGTGCAGATTAATGTCCCCCATAGAGATGGGTAAGTAAAATGGTTGCAGCACTCAAGCTGCAACCATTATTCAGTCCCTGGGTTCTCTGTTTCTTCTGATTCTTGTTTGCATCATTGTTTTAATGATGTGAAGGGTACATGAAAAAATCCATGTATGGGAAAGGAACTGATGAAAGGGCAAAAGCTGTTTACAGATGAAATGCAAAGTACTTAATGGGGTTGATACCAGCAGAGCCAAATAAGGCCAGCTGAGTTACATGGGTGCCATTCTTGAGTTGAGAAGCAGATTTTGTGCATTTCTAAATCTTATGTGCCAGGTCACTGCATTGGAATATATCCACAACCATTGAGATAATGGATATATGCTCATTTACATCAGAGGATGAACTGGCCACTTATCTATATATGGAAATGCATTCATCTCCCTGAGATTATCTCACAAATTTGTCTTTAGACTTAGGTCCCATGAAATTGAATTTAAAAGCTCTGTGTCACTGTAACACCCCAGCTGCTCAAAGGATAAAATCCAAGCTCTAATAGTCTTCTGCAGCATCCCTGCCCTGTAGTCATGCGGGAGTCTGGGGAAATCTTAATTCCCCAGCTTCGAACCTCTCCATCAGAAGACTTTTCTCCTGACTTTCACTGCTTTTTACATTATTTGATGGCCATCCCTTGAATACTAGGGCAGACTTGCTTGATGACTTCTGAATCTGGACTGCAGTTCATCACTTTTTCACAATGGTTGCTGAAACAGCTGCATGTTAACTACTACATAAATCTCCTATTTCCCCCAAACACAGACAGTTTGGAATCTTTTTCTGTGTGACTATAGAGTTTTTCCTTCTCATCCGTCACACTAGATAAGTTATTAAAAACAGTGCTTTTAATAAATCCCAGAAAGTTATGCATTTCCTGTACATGCCTGGCTAGCAAAAAAGGCTCCTTTTCAGCAGTGCCACATGCAAAGCTTCCATCATCTGCCAGGAAAACTATACCTGTACTTGAAGCATCAGAGGTGAGTGAACTAAAAGAAGAACCTGTGCATATTTCCTTTACCAACCAACCTCCAGCTGCTTCAGAAAATTTACTAGGAATGAGATTTCTATGCATTTTTAAAGCCCACAGGATTCCTCTGTCAGCATTAGAAAAAAATATTATTGCAAAACCCCTCTCCATCTTGTCTGCCTACAGAATGAGCTGGCTAAGAGACACAGTTTACTTGGTCTGTCACAACATCTGGAAGTCATAGTGACACATCCAAGCAAGTGAGAGCTGGAGACCAGCAAGTTAGGGACAGAATGAACATGTCTGGCAGACCCTCTTCCAGGCACCACATTATCATGGGGGAAGATAAAGGGAGCCCAACAGGGAAATGCAGGTGCAAGAAAAGGGTCATGCAGGTACATTCACCACCATCATGTCAAAGGTCCTGAGTTTAATTTGTGTTCAGAAGGAGAGATGAAAGTTCATACTGATCACTGTGTACATTTCTGTGCAGGAGGTCAACGGAGATACAGAGAAATGCTGTTAGGAGCATTTAGAGAGGTAATAACTCCTAAGCTTTTTTTTTAACTCATCAATTGAGTTAAAGAATAGGCCTCTCAATTGGCATACTTTACTACCCTAGTAGTCATGGTTGCCCCAAAGTTAGTGGTGACAGCATCATGCCTTGCAAATAAAGCTCTGTTTTTATGTGGCATTTCTTCCATAGGGGCTACTGACTGGCAGAATTTCTATATTTTCATGCTGCCTTTTTTCCCAGCTCAGCATCACCATGTGAGATGCTCCAACTTGAGCACCATCATAATGCATCACAGCATCAGCATGAACTGCAGTTCTCACTTGATTTTATCTATATTACATCTTTTAGGTCATCTTTTTGGTCTTCCCTTACCCATCAACACTGTAACCCTGTTGTAGGAGGCATTTTTCAGGTCTGATTTGTCCTTAATGAAGCTACATTGGCTGTCACCAATCACCTCCTTGGTTTCCACATGCCTTAGCCTCGTTTCCTGGTGGATCTGCTCCATGATCTTGCCAGGAACAGAGGTGAAATTCACAGGCCTGTAGTTCCTTGGGTCTTCCTTCTTTCCTTTTTTAAAAATATAGTTTATATTTCCCCTTTTCCGGTCAGTGGGAACTTCACCAGACTGCCACAACATCTCAGATAAGATGCACAGTGATTTAGGCACTTCATCCAACAATTCCCTCAGAATATGCAGATGCGTCTAATCAAGTCCCAGGGATTTGTGCACTGTAAGTCACTAGAGTGAAGCACTAGGTTGATTTTAGGGCATTTTTCTTCTGGCTAAATATGTTTTGGAGTTCAAGTTATTTATCAACAGCTTTTAGGGTACTGGAGACAAAATTTGACTCAAGTGATGACATGCAAATTTGGGATTAAGGATCAGATCCTGCCCCTGAAATGCTGTCTCTCAATTAGACTGGAGAGCAGCATTTGAACAGGGGAACAGCCATCCCCTGTGCAGACTTTCCTTGGAAAATGCACATTAAAGTGATTGATTTACAGTGCAAAGTTATTTCTCCATACAGCTGTGGTCACAGAATAGCAAAGTACCTCATTTGTGTAGGTCTCACAGAAAGCTCATTATTGTTTTTATATAGAGTCCATATC
Organism: Monarcha castaneiventris obscurior; assembly: GCA_026261815.1. NCBI lineage: Eukaryota > Metazoa > Chordata > Aves > Passeriformes > Monarchidae > Monarcha > Monarcha castaneiventris. The sequence goes on from JAMPIT010000467.1 coordinate 10,952,661, forward strand.
AGCTCCTAAAATCTGGACGGGCAGCCTGTCTGCAGTGCAGACAAGTGGCAGTGCCCATCTCTATGTCTGCTGATCCCATTTTTGCCAAGACCACTACGTTCTAGGCAGGGAATAATTTTAATTTTTCATACCCAGAGGAAGCAAGGAACTGTTGTAAAGGCAGATATGGGCCCCCAGCACATGGCCCAAAAACTGTAGAAGTTTTAAAGGCATCTCTCCATAGCAGTTATCTATGTCTAGTTATTGCACTGAATTCAATTCAAGCTGAATTTCAGGAGCCCACCTGAAGTTGAATGAGTGCCAGAAATTCAGCCTACATACTAAAGAGGTCAAAGAGCAAGTACTGCATAAAATAGAATAAATCCTTTTGGTCAGATGGGCAACAGACTGGTCTTGATTTGACCCAAAGTGTTGCAGAGCTTTGTTGCAAATATTGGAGTTTGCAACGTTGAAAAACACCATGCAGGCATTTAATTTGTTTTTACCCTTGGCTGTTATCATCCCCCTGGAGCTGGCTCAGGCAGAACCAGGTCAGTTGGTTCCAGTCTAACCTATCACAGGGAGAGGAAGAACAACTTATTTGCACTGTTAAGCAAAGCCAATCTTTCTATCACCATCTGCCCTGCTCTTATGCTAGATGACTGTTTTTAAAAAAACCAAAAACATAGCTAGGTTGAAAAAAAAATACAAAACCCACCCAGCCTGCCTCCACTACTTAGCTGCCCTAATCAAAGGTTAAAAATGAACTCGGGCCAATGAGATGGAAATAGAGAATAAACATGCAGAAGCATCTGAGATTTACTACTCAGATAGGACTGTTTTCCATAGGATTTGACTAAGAAATTCCTGGCAGAGGAATGGAAGGCAAATCTCTGTCCTTTGAATGGAATGGGGATTTTCAGGTCTTTCTCTGGCTGAGTAAGTGCAGGCATGTGCAGCTTTCTGTGGATGTGAGCAGATGTAAATACCACATTCAGCAATCAAAGGTTCAACGTAAGCTTACTGCTTTCAGAGGAGCTGAGATTTAAACAAAGCCCATAAAGGCAGCAGGAGCCTTCCTTGACTCAAGTGTCTGGTCCAATAGCTTAGGAAAGCAGCACATGGATGACCTGCTCACTCTGAGTATGAGAGTTTTCAGTGAAATTCACTACGAAGCTTGCAAGAGACATTACAATAATTAGGGACAACGGGGCAAATTTCTCTTACTGCCCCTCATTTCATCTAAATAACTCCAGACCTGAGCAAACTCCAGCTCTGCAGCCCGAACCCTCAGGAGATCTCTCTCAGCAGTCATAGACACGTATGTAGCTCTCAGTATATGCTAAACCAATTTCTATGCAAGAACTGTTGTCATTAGAGCAGTCAGTCTTTCCTAGTCTGGGAACACCATACATCCCTAATTGTCACACACGTAGGACATCCTTAATTAAACCCCATATAATTAACTGTGCTTCTCATGCCACTCCAGGCACCTGAGCGAGATCGCTACAAGGTGTTGTTCTAAGGGACATGGATGTACCCATCTGCTCCAGGCTAGTGGGGGTACCTCCAAAACCCCTGCCTGGCACGGTCTGATCTCATCCCACACACCTTCAAAGAGGAGAGGCTTTCCTTTAGCTCAGCCAGCCACATGCACTATAAAAGTTTTCCTTGAAGCACAAGAGACCAAGTCCTCAACTGGTATTAACTGGTGAGATCCAGAAATATCATCCATTTATCTAACCAAGTATATTCCTTGGGACTGCATCGTGCTTGGCACTAGCCTCCCTGTTCTATATGTGCTCTCAACCAGCACAACCCATGTTCGATGGAGATTTCCAGCCAGAGCATTATTAGGAGTCTGGGATTTGGAGGTGGCTCAGCAAGTGGAACATCCCACATGACTTCAGTTCCCAGCAGTGCTCAAAAGCAGATCTGTGCATGCTGACTGTGCCTGAGGAAATCCAGAACAAGCAGCAAACAAGCCAGACCTTGCCAAGATCAGCAAAGGGAGGCTGTGGCTCAGCCTTTTACAGTGCACTTACTATGGGGCCATCTGGGTGCATCAAGTAGAGGGGTAAGAGGGAGAGACTTCATGGATGCTTTTGGTTGAGCCATGAGGAATCTTCCATTTGTTACCTCCTTCCCTCAACATATCTAAATTCTTACTATGATTGATCCTATCAAATTGCTCACTGGGGTAAAGAAACCTCCTATTTTCATGACACAGTTGCATCACAGATTCACAACGTGATCTTGAAAGCATTCAACATCCTAATTCTTATCAGTACACCCAAATTCCTATTTAAGAACCTAAATATCACTGTGAAATTTAATCCAAATTGACCACTTATTTTCAGACCTGCTGAGTCAAACATGGAATTAAATATCCCTTTGAGCCTACTTGCCGATGGCTCATCCCTCAATCATGGTGGATCCATCTAGCTTCAACAGGTCGTTCAGGGAAAAATCCAGGCAGAAAATCTCATGTTCCTACATCTGGATTCCTGCACAAAGAAAAGCAGAAGAAAGCTTAATTTGGTTTTTCCTGGAGGTGTGTTTCCATCCAAATGCCATGCAAACTGAGCTGAAGAACAAGCTTGCTGCACCTCCCATGCCCACCTGCCAGCTTAAGCATACAACAAGTCCATCTCTTGATCCTGGCATTTTGCATAAAGCAAAGATGAGGACTGTGGCAGAATTCTGCTTTTTATCCCACCTCTGTACATGCACGGCAAACTCCATTAATTCCATGAGCACTGAGTCTCCTCCCTTCTCTACCACATGCTTAACTCCATGGACTAAATCCAGGCAGGGTTTGACTTTAAAGCAACCAAGATTCAACTCAATGGACATTTTGGGACAACATTCACTTTCCTTGATTCTTAGCAGGAACCATCCCCCAACTTTCACGTAAATGAAAACTCTGACACACTCCAGAAAGGTGAGAGCCTAATTCTGCTCCCTCTCTTCCTAAAACCTTCAGCAACAGCTCACACAGTGACTGGAATCAGTCCCATTCTGGACCATGGCCACTTCCTGCAGTTTAACTCAAGTTGATGTTGAGTCACCTACAGCTCTCCTTAAAGGAGAGAAAACTCAGCATCACTAGCTCCAGCTTTCTGAAAATGTCCTGGATTTTTCCTAAATTACAATGAACCAAGAACATTTTATTGGCTTTCTTGCAAAGAAAAAGCTAACCTAGGTTCTACTCTTTGATCATCAAAATTAGAAGGGTCAGCCAACAAAAAGCTGAACTGAGGAAGCAAGGACAAAATTCAGGAGCTAGTTCATTACACCAAAAACTGCTACAATATTCTGACAGAATTTTGGGAATTTTCTATAAAAGCAAGACAACTATTTGAACTGAATACCAACAAGCACAACCAAGGATTATTTAACACCAGCATGGACATAAGACAGCTACAACAAATACCACTCCTTCACAAATCCTTTTGACTTCCAGCTTCTGTTCAGGTCTGTGTCCTCAGGGACATCTTTGTGTTGCTCTGTAGTGGGTTCACACTGAAGTTAGGAGCTTTTGTCTTTGTCAGTCTGCTGTGCTAAATAATCTTCTTGTAACATTGCTTTTATTTTTTTGCAATGTTTGTAACAGAAATTCAATATTCACAGGCATTATGAAAATAAGTGTGAGTGAAAACAATGGTCCAAGAAGCACTAAGGCTACAAGCTACTATAAGGAAGCAATGACCTGAAGAATCTCTTTCAATTTTAGTGTAAATATTTAAATTTGCATGAATAGGTAAGTCTTCATGTACATCACTCAGCAACATTTTTGGGTGAAACTAGGGCAGGCAGAGTATAGCCATACACTTCTGAGGTGCATTACTTAATCTACAATAGCTATAATACCATGTTTGCCCCAAAATATTTATCTATCCATAATGCCTACTTTCTACTAAGATTGCAGGCTTTTGGATGGACACAGATCAACCTTTGTTCCCCTGCAGAATTTCCTTTGCTGTCAGCCCAGCAGATCTTACGGCATGATTAGGAATCCTGACAGAAGGAAAAAGAGCCCTTCAGTGTATGTCAAAGTATCTAATAAAGGAAGCCAGTATCACAGTTCCTGGTTGACAGAGGGGGAAAGCTGAGAAGGAGAGGTCGTGCCCATCCTGGTTTGAAAGAGCAGGTTTGAGCAGCAAAGGCTTCTGCCTGCTCTCCTGGGCTTACCTGTGGAAAGCCCAGTTGGCTTTGCCTGGGGGCACGAAAACTTCGGTGTGTGCCTGGGTGGATGAGATCATGCCTGCCCTGGATGGTGCCTCAGGCAGGGTCACTGGCTGCTTGTACAGCAAATGAGGATGGCCTCGAGGCACACACTGCCAGGCAGAGAGCTCAGACATCCCACAGCCACGTCTCAGAGCTGGGAGAGGGACTTCAGATTCCAGGTCCTGTACTGTCTGTATCCTTCAGTCTTCCACTCCATAGGCATTTAAAATATCCCCCAGCAAATTTAGAGCAGTTTTCTTTTCAAAGTACTGGTATCCAACCTGAGGATAATGGTTCTTTAGCAGCAGAGGTAGTTCAGAGTATCCAGCACCTGTGATAGTGACATTTTCATCAACACCCTGAGTGACATACTGAGTGTGAAGCAGGGCATGGATGCTAAGAGGGTAAGGATAGTGTGCAGAGGGTCTCTAGATCTCTGTAAAGCCAACCCTAAAGGTATACATACTCTGAACAATGGGATTTAAAGGAACAACTAGAATTTACCAAAAAGGTTCTCCTTTTCCTTGTTTCATAGTGATATCATGCTTAACACTGCAGCATGTGCTACAGTACATGATGACAAAAAACTGGGCCATAGTGTAACATGTTCCAAGTGCTAAAAAGGGCAAGAACATCTGCAAAAGGTAAAGTCTGATGTTTAAACACCAGAAGTTATCATTTAGGTGTTCTGATAGGAACTCTACCATGACAGAGACAGTCAGAGTACTTGTTTCAGCTTCAAGCAATGCTCTTTAGGTAAGTGTCTGCTGGATACACTACAAAGAATTGCTCTAATCATAATGACTGTGGATTTGCTGTGCAGACTTCGAAGGCATATAAAAAGTCAGATTTAACCAGAGCTCTGTACCACCTGTGCTAGCACACAGAACAAAGGCATCAGTGCTACTAAGAAATTAATGCTATGGCAAAGCAGATATTCCACACAAGTTGCAGGTCCTGTTTTCTTGATATACAGCGCTAGAAATGTGTCTGTAATAACACTGATGTCAGATGTGCTACAGGGCTTGAAAGTTCATTTGGTGTGAACACCTTTTATTCCTTGGATAGGTTCTCTCCTTGGATGAATCACTCTGAACAAGAAGTCCTAATCACCCACCCCAAATCAGATAATGTTCTTCACCTGGCTACAACTACATGCTAGCTCTTTCCCACAATGAAGTCATCAAATTGCTAGTAATTCACCCATTACTGTAACTGGTACAAGTCAAGGGTAGAGCTTACTCTGTTTCAATTCAATATCCAAGAATATCAAAGATGAAAATCCCTGGTTGGAAGGACAGTTATCGGGACAATACTCACCTAATTAGAACAAAACCAACTAGGTTTTACAACAGAACCAACTGTAAGAAGCCTTTTTGCTGCTGCTTCACCAGTGTGCCCTTCACTGTTTCATCCCCAAAAATAACAGCTTTTTATATAATTTTCAGTCAATCTCAAAGGATTGGGTTAAACAATCCAAAACTTAAAAAGCTTTTCCAAGCTATTTGACCTTCTGAAGTCTGCAAGGTCTGGTACCAAATACTTAGTCATTTACATTTCCAGCCAAAAGCAGAAGCGTAAAGACTCAGATGAAAAACAAGGTGGAGAAGGGCATGCCTTGGTCACTAGAATTGATTACCCTGCTGATTGTATAGAGCTGCAGAAGTCAACAGCCATCATTCCTTCTCATGTGACAGTCAAAGTGAAATTTGTACACTTGAAGACATGGGTGTAACTACTACCAAAGGGCTTTTCCTATCAGTTTCTGCCCCAGCTCTGTTTTACAAGACAGCTCCATCCTGTTTGGAAATTGCTCACAAATTTCTTTAAGGATTCCGCTGGGAGATGAGGTTTTCTAGGCTAAGATTCAACCCAAAAGGTTTTAATTTTAGCCAAATTGATTTGACAGTTTTTGAGTGGTGAAGGAATGGAAGAAAATACTTTTCCCATATGTTCCAGACAGAGGAGCACATTTGCTGAGAAGAAAGAATCCTTGAGGAGACGGAGGGGGAGAGGGGGCAAATATCTCTAAAGGATAAAAATATTCCCAGACACAACACCACCATGAGCTCAGCCCTAACCTTGCGTCAAAGAACACAGCGGCGATGGCATTTGCGTTTACACCAGCTGAGTATCTGGCCCATAGGAATGGAGGAGAAAGCTTTCCATTAAAATCTTGGATAGGATACATCAGAATCTAAACAACATGGCAAAAGCCTCATTTGTTAAACTCCCTTGTTTTTCCTCAAGACTAAAAGACAGTGTATTCCAATGCATGGAGAAGGCAATCTGGTGCAAGCCTTGCCTGGACATAATGAGTCCCTGCAGTAAGATATCTCTGCCCAGACCTACAGCAAGAGTCAGGACCCCCAGGGATCTGGGCTCATGGCCCCCAAGGGTTCACTAATGGCTTTGTGCTCCTGGCAAATCAGCTGCTGAGCCTCCCTGGGTCACACCAAGCCTCCCATCTCCTATCTGTTGCCTCTTGGCTAAAGTGAGGCAATATGAAGCCCAGGAAGAAAATGGAAAATGTTAGTGGTGAATACCACTCAAAATTAGAGTTGCCCCAATCTTAGCAGTTCCAATATGAGAGAAAGACCAACCTTAAAACCATCAGCTTCCTGTCCTGACCATGGAAGCCCATGGATCTGTACCAAAAAACAGCCCACACCGTGGTGCTACCTTAGGCAAAATTAATAAGGCTTGAGGCATGTCCTGTTAATAAGAGCGCCAGGTTCTCACAAGAACCCAGCTGCACAGCATGAAGCCCAGAAATTAAAAAACATAGTTCATCTCTTAGCTTACTCTCAATAGAGTCTCTAAGGTTTGCAGATTCTTGGTGTCTTATGCCAAGTCCAAGAAGTTCCAGTTTCCTCAGCTTCCAAGGAGATTCTCATCAAGAAATCATCATGAAGCTGTGGATAAATGAGACCCTGGAGTCATGAGCAGCACACTCATTTTTATTTAATAATAACATCATTATTAAGTACCTGTGTCCTCAGTACTTCATCAAAATGGCCAGGTGTTATGCAAAAACCTCTGCCTTAAAGAGTTTACAATTTATAAAGATGAGCAGCAAATACAGGGAGAACTAGGTGAGGATAGAAACAAAAATATATATATAATTGAACATTAGTTTGTAGTGAGCAAATCTGTAGGCATGCTAGCTAGTACCTGTGCATTAACTCCATCTGTACTGCCCCCTTAGCTGTTGCTAGTCCACTGGTTCTTTACATTAGTATTTACTACAGACATAGACCTTGGAGAAAAGATACCTGGTTTTGTTCTCTTTTTCTTACTGTCTCCTTTGGAAGCCTCCCACTGAGCCCTGCTGGACACAGGTTCCTTATAAGTGCATGAGAACAGCTGCAGTCATTGAGGATGCTCATAAACATTTGATAGGGCACTGGTGAGTAGGGGACATGAAGGGCAAAAAAAGCAAACAAGGTCTGAAAGCCAAGACTCTCACACTTGGTACAGATAGACAGAGAGAAGTAATAATGAAAAAAATTGCAGATATTTTCAACAACATCATAAATCAGCAGATTTTCTTAGTGGTGATCCAGCATCCATACCTTTAGCAGCAGTAGTCTGTGGGAGGTTAGATTTAAAAAGGAAAGCCAGCAGAAGGCTGAGAAGGAAGAAAAAAATGAGAAAAAGATGGGAGAGCACTTTCAACATGATAAAAGTAACAACAATGTTGACATAGGTTATATGTAGCAGAAAAGAGTCATATAAATGAAAGTAGTCATTTAAGAGCCAGGAAGATGGTAGAAAACCAGTGGGATAGTATTTTAAATCCCAGCAAAGTTTAACAGTAGCTAGTCCATGATGATGACTAACCCATTTATATTCCATGCCATGGACACCTGGAGACATGAGTGTCTGTAGGAAGATAAGACAAGTCTGTTCTAAAACTTTCTCCAATGTAACTGCACCAGCATGAAGACACACGTGCAGACAGCTTACAAAAGCCCTCATGCTGGGGCAGGTTAGCCTGAGTGATACAACTCATCCAAACAAAAGGCTTTTTTTATCATCTTGCTTTTTTACACAGGAACTTTTGCCAGCACAGCTCCACTGGATTTGAACGTGTCTAACTATTGCTGGTCCACAGCCTAGGTATGTTCTTGGAAAATACACCTGAGGTCCCAACCCTGCAACAGGATTGGCAATGTGACATTCTAAGAAAGGCTTCCTGTATTGCAACCTGCTAATTTACCTGCTATTGTCAAATCTTAGTGATTAAAGACATGACTCACATCCCCTAAGAGCAGTATGTTTAGGTTAAACACGATGGGGTTTTGAAAACATGTTAGGTAATAAACATTGGGCTTCTTTTTTAACTGCCTTTTGTTTAGGGTTGTCAGTTGTGCAGGTTGGAACTTTGATTACAGATAAAGGTGATTTTTTTCATGCTGGGAACTGCAGCCAGAGCCAGGCGTGTAGGATTAGCTCATTGCATCCTCAGAGCAGAGCAGCATTGCAGTGTGAACCCATGGCAGTACCTACAGTCTGCTCAACCAGGTGCCCCTCCAGGTCCAGCCACCAGTGGGGACAGTGGCATGGGCCACACAAGGTGGTGACCCTGAGTCTGAATGTGGTGCAGCCCTCTTTCCCAAACAATCAGAGGATTCCTGTGCCTCGTCAATTACTTTAGTGAGGACATGGAGCTCCTGGTGTGGCCTTGGCTCCTTACAGGACCCTCTATGAACTTAGTTGTGTGTTTGTGTCCAAGTTTTCTGTCCCTCAAAGGGGACACTAATCCCCCATGGGACCTCACTTGTCTCAACTATCCAGAGCAGCTGAAGAGTATGCAAAAGAGGCGAGAGCTTCACCTGCAAACACAATCCAGTCATGGTTATAAATTCTCTTTCATTTAATTCAGCAGTATACTTAATTCTGACCCAGGATAAGCACACTGACTTGCAGACAAGCAGCAAGGCACTAAGGTGTGATGAGCAGTACTTTGCCGCTTCCGAAGTTCTCAACCCTCGTGAGATAGAAACTGTCTCTACACCAAAATCAGCTACCCTGAAGAAAAACAGGACAGTTCTGCACCATTACTGCAGGGTCTGGGCTGTAGGTGGGTGAGGAAGGACCTGAGTTAAACATTAGGAATAGAGCAAACCAGGAAAGGGCATCGGCATGGAAAGCAAGCCCCAAGCAGGAGAAAAGAAATCACTAACTTGCTGCAGCACTGCAGTAACTGTGAGCACATATCCTCTGAGGACATCAAAAGTCTCTAGGAGAAACTGGTTACCATCAAGTTTTGTGGGTGAAAAGAAAAGAGAAATGGAATCCATAAATGGTTCCACATACTTGATGATAGGGCACACTCATCCCCCACCCTTCATTTCCTGTACCACCAGCATCAAGGACTGTGTTGAACACAGAGCTGAGATCAATCCTGATATCCAGCTAAGGTGTGGGGAAAATCTTCTCTGGTTTGGATTTCAAGACTTGGCCAGAAGGGAGCAGAAGAGTCCTGCAGAAGAGTCCTCCAGAATGCATGCACTGGGCACAGTGTTGTCCTGCACAGAGCCCTGCTTTGCTGTCAGCGTGTGGCAGCCAGGCTCCCAACAGATGTGACAATTGCAAGACTAAGCAAACTCACCAACATCACCTCACAGCCTAGGAAATCATAGCTTTGCAGTTCTCTACACATGCAAGTTGTATGCCTATAGCCATGCCAGTCCCTGAAGGCAGTAAAAGTTATCCATTTCCTATCCCACATGTACACTAGAAGAGTTCAACACTATATAAAAAGACCACAAACCAAGTCCAATTTCACATACTTTTCTAAAAGTGGAACTGTATCTCTGCTTATTGGAAGGTCAGGTTAAGACCAAATCTCCTCTTCCCTACTGACTTGGACATATTGGTTCCTGTAATAAAATTTCAGTCAAGAATTGAAAAATTGAGTCTTAAGTGAGCACAAGAATGGCAAGAAGGAATCTGTTTCAAATAATTTCTACTTAGGAACAATATTTCAGAACAGGTTTCACAGTAAGACAGAACAGTAAACACAGAAAACCAAGGTTTTGCCTTGTGCAGAAGGGTTTCCTAGACAGCAGTTCACGAGGCCCTGTCCTGGACACAAGGCTCCAGTTGCTGTCTGGCACACAGTTGCAGAAGCAGTCCTGCAGCAAGTTTTACAACTGGTTTCTTGGAAGATCAACATTAGCAAAGCATTCAATGTAAATATGCCAGCCTTTAACTGCTTAGAGACGTGCTCTTACAACAGATTCATCTGACAGCAGCTCCCCTTTGAGCATGGTCCAGGTCCCTCTACACTATCACTGAAGACTCAGGGTCTTATCTGGGACATTTTCAGACTTGTATCAGAGTAAAGGAAGGTCTTGTATTTCACATCTGGTCCAAATTCAGAGTCACATTCTTTGGGAAGGCTTAGAACCACCAGCTTTTCTCAACATTTTCCTATCATCTGTGTTAGTCACACTAGTGGATGTAGTAACCAAGAAACTTTGGACACCCAACACAAGCATCCAGGAGCATGTTATGGTCCATCTGCCAGAGAGCACTGTGACCACTCACCTGGATCAAACAGTTTCAGTGGCAGCTCTGAGCTAGCCCAGCTGATTTTGCCTGATGTGAAGGAAGGCAGAATCACATCAGCACAGGTAACACTCAGATCTTGACTGGGCATCTTCAGAAGCACAGTCAGGAACCCTATGGGCTGAGCAATAGATCCTGTTTATCCCCTAAACTCAAAGTGGAGTTAGAACACATCAAGCTTTCCTAGCAGCTGGGCTATATACACAAAACTGGGTGTTGATGTTTACAAGACCCAGAGCTCATTTCTGTTTATTTCTATGTACAAAGAATAAAATATTTAGGGACTTTTCCATCTAAAATAACTTTGTTCTTGTCTTTTTGCCTCAGCTGTCCAAGAATGAGGGCTCTGTGTGACCAGAAGAAGGGAAATGCTTGGGAATCCATCTTGTTCAACTGTTGCTGTTCCTTGCTGACATTTAGCCCAGACAATGTGAGCACCACCCTCAGTTACACCCAGCTGGGCTCAGTGACTTCACTGGGAAGCCATGGTACAGCACGGCTGCAAACAACAGCAAACACAGCTCAAGTATTTCTCTGTAGAGCGTGAGATTGTTTGCTAGATTTGATTCCTTGCTCAGTATATTTTGGGTGTAAAATATGTTGCTAGCACCTTGCTGCACTGCTCCTGGTCCCAGGGGTAATGGCGCAGGGAAGAAGAGATGGGAACACAGATTCCCTCGTTCTGGCTCTGCCCCAGGGACAGCTCTCAACTCTGCTCCTCTCTTCTTGTGGCTTTGCAGCACCTTGCAAGCTAGAAATGGAAGAACAGCCTGAAGAGCAGCCTACTGTAGCTGGCATCACTCACACCTTCCAAAATACCCAGTGTGACAGTGAATCAGAGAGGGATGCTTAGCGGGGACAGAATAGACCCCGTGCAAAAGGAGCAGGGACTCAGACTGATTCTCTGCTGATCAAATCATGCTGTTTCAATGCTTCAAATACACAAACCTCTGAAATCAATCAGTGTGGGCAAAACACTGACTCTAACCAAGATATGCCCTAGCTGAAGAGTAAAATGCAGCATCAGGTGGGGAATGAAGACAGAAGAAGGGATCATCTCCCCACCAACCACCTCTAGCCAGAAGTGAACTGGAACTGGCTCAGAATAGCCTGAAAGGGAGCTCTGAGCCCCAGCGCAAGAGCAACAAACCCCACATGTTGGGGAAAGAAAACCCCATCTGCACCCCCCTCCAGCCCTCTCCACACCACACCACCCCAGCCCCAGGGATCCTCCAGGGATCCTTCCACTGTGACGGGGTTTGGTTCTTGCTATGACAACCCAAATCTTCACATGCAGGCCCAAGTCCTGGCTCTGGCCATGGGTCGCTCCCCGTTCCTTGGCTTTGCCCCTTGCAAGGCAGGCTCCTCATGCTGACATTTGCAACACCCAGCACGGAGCAGCTCCCAGCCAGGACCTTCAGCAAAGCCAGAGCTCCTTATGAGTAACAGCCGGTTTTGCTTCACTTTCTCACTGGAAGCTCTGCTTTCAATTCTGGCCAGCCTTGCACTGCTCAGCTTCATCTACACAGGGCAGAGCACGTCTGAGCGCCAGAGCTCTGTGTGCGTTTCAGCCTGCCCTGTCCAACAAGTGTCTCCCCTCGCAAAAATCTAGACATAAATAAAAAAAAATTTAACAGCTAGAACGTCCCAGTTAATGATTAAGCAGGGACAGTTGCACAACTTCCCCTGGAATGTCTATGTCGATGGCTGCGGTACACTGACGGGCTGGAATGGCAAAAACAGTCTGACGGCGAGGACAGGATGGGGTCCAGGTGATGCAGCTGCCACAGCAAGACTCGGCAGGAGATGGGCTGTCCTTCTGCAGCAGGAGACTGCTCCCCCTGTTAGAGTATCAGCCCCAAGCTCCAGGGATTTGGGGCACAGGGATGGTGGTGACCAGCCTCAGCAGGTTGTGGGAGTCCTACCATCACGGAGAGCAGGAAAATAGAGCACTGCTGTGTGTTTTATGCAGCTGGTTCACTTTCAGGCATGGGTCAGTGCAAAGCAAATGAAAATCTCATGCCTTAGTGTCCTTACATATGAGTTTAAAAGCACACAGCACACTTATAAAAGGGCTGTGTCTCCAGGCCTAACCTATAAGTGCCAAACAAAAATCTATCAAGATTGATGAGTTGGAGGGTTTTTTTACAGCATTTAGCACATCTGACATTATACTGGACTTTAAAAAGCCCTTCAAGAACAAGGGCAAATAAATATCTAGAATAAATACAGTCAAATAGGAGTTCAGACACCCAACTCTTCATTTGCATGGGCATGTCCTGTACTTGGAAATGTGGTAAGCTTTCAAGTCAAATTTCTGGAAAGATTAGCCTAATGCACAACTCCCAGATCCCACAGCTCATTAGGAAGAGGCTCTAATGCAACACCTTCCGAGCAGTCCATGCGTGTTCTGGCAAGGCAGTTTCTAGTATACAATTGCTGGAGACAAAAGTCTGCTTGGCTGGTCATTGGGTCATTTCAGCTTCAGAGACATCACCCAGCCACAGACGGCATCCACCCAGCGCTTCAGGGTGACAAGGAACAGAGAAACCTAATGCTGCTGCTAGAAAATGGGTTAGTGAATTGATTCATCTATTGGAATAATGTCCTCATGGCACACCTTTTGCTGGTTCCAGCAGAGGGCAAAAGGGCACACGTGTAACGGCCAGCACAGTGCGTGGGCTATTTAATGATGTCCTGCAAAGAAAACTCTCCATTGCCAACTTCATTACTGAAAGAAAATACATGAAATACCCTGACACAGCCTGCATGAAGGCAACTGGAGGTGAACAGGTCATTTCCAGTATTAGCAATTTTTTCCTCTAATAAATTTCAGACAGGGGATTGCCATAGAGGCTGTTGAAAAGCAGGCTCACAGAGAGCCAAGGCAGAGGGAGGGAGGTGGTCCCACTGGCAATGGTCAAGAGAGACCATTTTCAGACAGACTCCAACTTGCAAGCTCAGAAACCACCCCATTTTTCTCATGCTGAAGAAAACACAGGTCTGTGGACAGACATCTGTTGCCAATAATCCATCTGCACCACACAGATGCCTGACTCACCTTTAAATGAGCAAACTTCTCAGTCTTGAGACCAGTTCTGTCCCTCAGCCATGCCTTGGCCACCCACTGGTTCCTGCCTGGTTGAGACTGCAGAAATGCTTCATAACTAACAGCAATTATCATTCTGGTTTCATCACTGCTTTTCCAAGCAGCTTCTGTCTCTGCTGTTTGGAAACAGTGCTCAAGGCTACCAGCACCAGATCAATAACTCATCTAGGAACAAACAACTGAGATGAAGGAAGATGGTCAAGGGAGGACTTTTTTGCCCAGGGAAGGTTTTCCGCCCCATGATAGGAACCAGAGGCAGTCGTGAGAACACAGGCACAGAGAGCAGAGCACCAAGATGGGAGGCCAGACATGGAGCAAAGGGAACCACGTGCTGGGGAGCATTGCTACATTCTGCTGACATTAGTGCTCCTCATCAACTTGTCTAGAGTCAGCTGAGAACTCATGATCCTTGTAGCCATGGGGGCATCATATATAAACCCCAAAATTCCAGAAAGAAAGCTGATGCAACTTTCATTATAATGAATTAATGTACACTCATAGACCACTCATCCAAGTGTTTCCAAAATACTTTTCAAATGTTCTTGTTTCTCCCCCATGTTCTGAGAATTGAGCAAAAGGTTTTCCCATCTAATTTTTTCCTACCGGCACATATGAGGATTTTTTACCAAATGGACAATGTGTTTGCCAAGAGGTGGAGCACAAAACACTGTGCGTTTGTAACGCTATTATCCAAAGACTCAGATTTTGACAAATATTCAGCCCAATATTTACACGGGGCTGATGTCTCATAGAAATCTCAGCATGGGTCTCTGTCACGTGTCCCCATCCTCACTGCAATGCACATCCCTCTCCAAAAGAGGGGAAAACAACACAAAACACATATGCACCTATCTTCCCAGGAAGGATCGAGGGGGCCGTATCATGAAGAACACAATAGCATAAAACCTGCTGACTGTAACAGAAAGGAATAAACATCAAACATCAATCTTTGAGCATCTGGCCTAGGACATAATTGGGTCTTTTCCCAGGAGTGCACACTGGAGGAAGGTAGACTGAACTTCATAGGTGGCATGGCTGCAAAAACTAGCAATACCTTAATAATTCAGAGAAGTTAAAGCCAGAAGGAACCATACTGCTTGTCAGTTCTCTTTCTATTTACTGAAATGGCTTCTGCTTAAAATAGTACTTTGGTATGACTAAAACATACCTTTCAGCAAGGACCTCATTCAGTACTTACCAAGAGGCAGATAATGCCATCCCATAGTAGTTTGGTTAATCACCCTCCCATTAAAAGTTATGCTTTATTTTTAAGTTCCAGCATCACTCTTCAGCAGCAAACCCTTCATGTTGCTGCTCTTTCCAGAAGAAATGGCATGCTGCTCTTGCTGCTGCTACTCAGGGTGATAAAGTGAGCCTGCCCTGACATGAGCTAAAGAGAGAGAGAGTTTCTCACATTTCTTAGTGTAAAAAAGAGGCTTCTCCCAATGCTCCCTTTTGGGGCACTTTTCTGTGCCCCATTCATTTTTTAAAATTTCTTTTGAAAGCTCTGGAGGTGAAGGAAGGCTCTATGCCAGTGTCAATCTCACCTATTCCTGATAAGAGCAGCACAACCCAGCTGAACAGGCAAATGAATGATAGAATTAGAAGCTACAAATCTACTGAAATTTTAGTCACATACTTGACACTTCACCACCATTGAAATGCAGCCAACTTCCAAAAGCACTATTGGCCCTTTAAAACTTCACTTCAAATACACACCAGTTGCTCTGGCCGTGACAAAAAGCACAGTAAAATAAAATATGACACAGTATAATAAAATATAATTACTAGAACCGTGGAGATTAATATCCCCCCATTTAGAAGAAGTGCCTTTTTCAGTCTTTAAGAACTATATCTTAAATCCTTTAACAACCACTTAATTTTATGGTAGTGCCGCTATATCTGTGCAGCTGCACGTGATTCAGTCTTTCATATGGCCATGTACAAAAGATTATGCTTTGATTATATTTTAACTGAAGCAAAAATGCAAGTCATACAGCTCTTTCATACATGGTAGTATCTTGCTTGTGTACTGTAACTGAAGCACACTCAGGGCTCATATGCCTGCTAAAGATGTCTCTGGTCAGTACACTTGGACTACTGGTAATGAAGTGGTTATTTAAATCACTGTGGAGGTCTATAGCACAAGCCACATTAGATCACAAAACCACAAGAACAATTTTTCTAGGTCACAGATAAATATATTTGAAACAACTGTTGGTTCTCCCCTCAAAAATGTTTGCAAATTCCTCAAGTATCTCATAAAATCTGTATTTCTCAGACTGCCCTGGCAGGGATTTCAAGTTTGCACTTCATATCATCACTGAGGAGTTCATAAAAAGCAGACTTCAAAACTGGACATACTTTTTCACTCTCAGCCACACAGTGATCCTAAAGGCATTGCATTTTTCCCCTGGATCTGCCATAAGAATCAAATAAAATAACTCACAGCTTGTCACTAGATTAGAAATTAAAGACAAGCAGGAGCAACAACCAGACTGACAACTTGCTAATCCGAACAAGATGATCTGATCTTATTACAGGAAAGGTTTTTCTGGAAGCTCCTGCAGGAACAAGTGTGTTCATTGCTGTTCCAGACGCTCTGCAGAAACACCAGCCTTCAGCTAGGTTTGTAATTGCCCCTCAGCAAATGTAACTGGTGGGGCAAAGCTGAGAACTCGAACCACAGAGCACCTTTGCTGTGGAAACTGATGTTGTCTTATACAGCCTGTGTAAGGAGAAGCCCTGTAGGAGTGTGAGCACATGTGTGCAAATCATGTCTGAACACACAGCTGGCCAGCTCTGTAGTCAATTATTATTTATGTTTTCTCAGAACAACTTAGAGTCTCTTTAAGCATGGCACATATGAAATTTGATTTACAGGTGTTTAAACTTAGAACTAGGACAGAGGAAATCTCTGTTTCATGGAGGAGGTCAATGCTCTGATAGGGATTATATATTGTTGATTATATTGATTTTCAAAATTAGATGCTCAGAACTTTTATAAAACTGATTGGCAGCCCATTGTAAAACAAGCACTGTGATAAACGAAAGAACACAACATTTTCCAGACAGTGTCAGCATCAACACACTGCATGTCTTATCTCTAAAAAGTAAAACAGAAGATTTACAGCAATAAACTTCCAGTTACCATATCTGTGTGAATAATTTCCATCTTGTCACTGGAAGAACAAAACTCTACATAATACTGAGCAAATGACCAACGCAGCAGTAAAATACCATTGATATTTCTATAGGTATTTGACAGCTGAAAAATGAGTTGAGATTATTTACTGAGAATTATGTAAATGAAAGTACTACCTATATGTAAGCACACACACATATGCATACACTATGTTCATTATGCAAAAACATACCCAAAATTTCTTCAGCCATGTTGGCTTGAATGGATGCCATTCCCTTCTCACCATCTGCTCTAAAGAGCATTCCTTGGCTTTAAACTGTAATGTGTTTATGAAAAACTGGCTACAACCAGCTCAAACTGGTTGAAATTTATGTCCTTTCTATCAGCAATCAGTCTCTTGCAAGGAAAGCCAAGGGGAAATGATCCTTGACACACTACTCTGGGTGACTGAAAATCCTTCTAATTGTACACTACTCCCAACAGTGACAATAAGTAGATACTATTTGCCAATCATACTGATGGCCATCAGTCTGGGGTTACTATACTTTCACACAAACAAACTGCATCTCAGATAACCCATATGTAAGAGTATGAGTGGTTGTGAATGTGTCCCCAGCTCACCTCAGCATTAACCACTTCCCACAAAGCTGGAGGTGGAGGCAGGTGCCAGTCAAGGGGTTCAGGCATTGTGGTGATGCAGCTTTCCCTCATGATGCCCTTACGTCTCTGGTCTCTTCTACTGCTAAATCACAGTGACTTTTCTGCAGGTAACACACAGATTTATATGTTGCTACTTTAAAATACCCATAAGATAAAAATGAGGGTGCCTGATGACATGTCTCTAGCTGGGCACACAAAACCTTCAGTCACTTGTCACTCCAGACAGTTTCCACACACCGGGGAAGATAAAGGAGTGACACTGTGCTGGTTCAGGTGGTCACAGGAGTACCCTTTCCTAGCCACACAGTGGGCATGGCTGCACCTTGCAGCAGGCAGGGAGTACAGCAGGCTGCAGTGACAAGCTGAATCACAGAATCTGTCATTTAGGTTGGAAAAGACCTCTAAGATCCCTGAGTCCAACCATTAACCCAGCACTGCCAAGTCCGCCACTGAACCATGTCCCTAATCACCACATCTACATGGCTCTTAATTACCTCCAGGGGCAGTGACTCAACTGAAATGCCAGACATTTCCAGCAAACTCAAATCTCCACAGACTAATCCAGAGCCTGGCAGAAGTCCTGCTACCAGGGCCTTTTCCAAGGGAGAATCTTATCTGTGTGCACGTTTGCAAGAACATCACTAACTGAGGTTAGAAATTAGGGACCCACTGGGCCATTCACCAATGGGCAGCATTGATCAAGTTGGCAGCACAGGCAAAGGCCTCATGCTGATGGAATAAGAAAAGGTGTCCTTCCTAGGTCAATGCATGTGCAGTTCTTTAAACTGAATGGGAAATTAATCTGCATTTTTATTTTCATTTCCTTGAGCTGGAGATAACACAGCCCAAGCAATGATTTTGTGTCAGGTGTATTTTTTGCAGGACACAGTTCACCTGGCATGGGGGTGGCAGTCACATAGGTTACAGCTCTGTTGGGTTTTAAAGACCTTGAGGTATTGTTTAGGCAAATAACTGCTTGGCCTCACTGCTAGCAATCCAACTAGCCACTTTAAAACACTTTAAAATTAATGAAATAACTCCCAGAAGGATTTTGACTGGTGCATGTTTAGCCCTTCTAAGGTACATTTCCATTCCATTAAAACCTGCAGATATTTTGTGAAACAGAAAGCTGAAAATAAAAATGCGTGGAATGGCAGAATCCAGGACCAAAGGAAGTCAAGATTTGTAAACATGTTAAGAAACAGGTAACATCAAGCTTAACAAGAAGCCTGCCTTTGAAATTAGGCTGCAGGAATGCTCCCACTTCAACAGCATCACGCTGACCCACCCAAGCATAAAAAACTGCAGCTTTGCACAGGGAGACACTCAGAGAAGACAGGGGGCAATTCCCCACTTTCCAGAAAAAAGAGGAATACACTTAAGGAGGACTGGGCTCAACTAATTCAATTTCCAGCATCTAAAAGCTGATCACCAGTGTGTCCTGGTCACATAGGCTCCTTCTGCATATCTACAGGATTCACCCCAAATGTGTGTGGAGACCTGAAGCAAGCTGGAGTAGTTACTCCATGCAAGCTGACTGTAGTGGGATATGAAACACCTAGCTCAGACAAGATGCTTGACTTTTGGAGGGCTAAAGATGACTCCTAAGCACAGTTTGCCGTTTTACCTGGAATGGCTTTGGCACCAGACAGGGCAGGATTGAGCACTTCCTGATCTGCTGAGACCACATCCCTTTTTCTTTACTGGGTAACAACATAGCTTCCTCCAGGCCAATGCATCCAGGTTTTCTTGACATGGAAAACCAGACTGTGCATGTCAAGATCTTATCTCTGCCAAGTCTTGAGACACAGCATGATTAGGCACTGGGTCTGGCAGTCACAGTAAAACTACTTTTGGTCCCATGCAGTTCCAGAGCCACTGCCTATTTTAAGCATTTCAGTTTCCCAGGGAGGAAGATGGCATTTTTCTGGAAGGCAGATCTGTGTGGAGCTGCATTGCTGAATACTGAGGGTTTCTTTCAGTGACATCTGTCTGGAGTGACTCCTGAGTCCTGTTCAGCTTAGCTAAAGTTATCATCTGACTACATCCAAAATATCATAAATTCATCTTCAAGGAAACGTTTGTTCTGAACACTGACAGTCTCTGTCTAATAAATGTCTTCTAGAAAAGGCAGAGTATAGTAAATCTCATAAAAAACAGGAATTATGGACATTTAACAAATCTGGATCTTGAGAAAAATACCCAGTTAATTCAGCACGTTTGGTAACAGCATTACAGTGTCACGTCCCAGCAGATATTGTCATCCACCACAAGCAATGTCTGCGTTCCTAAGTCAAAAAACTGGCAAATATTTCTCTCTGAAGGCTTGAGTCTAGTGCCTCATTCCTCTCATCAACGACTAATGTCTTCCTTAATGTTAGGAGGCATCTTATTTCCTTTGCACACATCAAACTTTCCCCCCTTATTTTCCCTTCAGGAAGGCTTCATTCCTGTATGTTGAGCCACTTTCTTTGATTTTTGTTGATGAAAAAAATCACATCACCAGATACTCTTACATGAATAACCCAGATCATTGTTTTGACTCATTATACATTGCTATAACATTCAGTTTCAGTGCTTAGATCCCACAATCAGGATCACTGCTGGTAGAATTTCCTTTTGCCATTCCTAGTGTCTTTATGAACTTCTCTAACTTCAATGCTCTTTGAAAGAAGCAGGGTGTCTGGGTCAATAATTTCCATCTTTGGAAGTCCTCATTAACATTTTGTTATTTCTTGTGGTGTCCTTGTGACTATGTTGAGATGCTATTCCTAAAACAGTTTTAGACTATTTTATTCTTCCCCTCCAGGGATGAGAACACACCACATACTCCTACTTCACATCATCTTGAATCCATTCCTCACAGCACTGCACACAGTTTCAGCGCTTTCCTCCATTGTAGCTCATAAGCCATAAGTTGTCATGGCCCGTGAAAATCATTGGTACAGCTTCACCAGCTGGTATTCCATCTAACTTCATCAATTGATGAGGGAACTAATCCATGCAGCCATCTCTTTTCAAAACAGTTCCATCACTTTATTTTATTTTTTCATTTCTGTCTACACCTCTGATCCTAATGTCAATCATCAAGCTGCCAGCTGAACTGTTCCCACTTGTTTCGGTATCACTGACAAGCCCTTTTTGGTAACACTAACCATTGTCTGCTGGTCTGGGTACTTGGCTTATGCCCCTTCACTATTACCAAATTTAGCTTTGCTGTTATGTTGCAACTGGTGGTTAATGCCATATGTTAACATTCCTTTCTAACTAGCTTCTACATTAAACACATGTGACAAAAAGAAACCTTTTATTTTTTTAGGCACACATTGCCAAGCAAAATTAACTTACAGCACAGCCTTTGTGTCGTAAGTGAGAGTGGTGTGCTTATGGCCAAAATACCAACAAAGCTATGACAACACAACCCGGGGGATTACAACATGAAATCTGCCTGCTGATGCCACAGGCTGCATTTTTTTAGCTTGTAACTCAGCCCCCTCCCCAAACACAGGTAAAGCAAAACAAAAAACAGAGAGAAAAAAGATAAGATGAAGGAAAGGGAAGTGTTGTTTCTCCTCCACCCTAAACTGCACAAGAGGGAGAAAGGCATCTGAGCAGGTGACTCAGCCAGGTCAGGGAGAGCCATCAAAGGCTGCGAATTTTTGGCATAATGAAAACATTTTCCTCAGAGTTTGGAGCCTAGAGCATCTTCAAAGAATTATAGACATAAGTTGAGACATATGATCCATTCTCGTGGTAAACCTGACCAGCTAAATCCCATGCAGACTTCATTTAAGACCCCTGTATGCTCTGTTAATTGCATTCCTAAGTCTCCTGTGCCTTTAGTCCAGTCTGCCTCCTGCTCTCCAGCACAATGACACTTTGCAGAGATGACATTATCAAATGTCAGAAGGTGCTCATGCAAACCTTGGTGTTTGCTACACAAAAGAGTCAGGGAGAAAGAGATAGCTGACCTGCTCTCTGAATTTCAGTGTTCAGCTCAATACTGATGACCCTAATGTTGCTCGAGTTATCTGGTGTGCTTTGTCACCTCAGTAAGCCCTGTTAGCTAAGGACAGCCAGGAACCAGGCAGCACTCAGTCTGCCTGAGCATGGATGGGAGCCATGAAATCTGGATGCAATCGCATGCACTGCATGTCTCATGGATATATATGTCTTTTATTAAGTCACATAAGGTGGCTAGACAAGACAGTCTGATTCCCACCTCTTTCATGTCCTGCAATAGCCTTTCTGAGGCCTCATCAGTGTTGCCTCTTGCACAACCAGCACTTTCCTTGTTTCTTTTCCATGTTTAAGAACCAGGCAGTCCTTAAGCCAGCACTGTTTAAGGACCAGGGAGTCCCAGTGCTCTTTCCATGGCACTGGACTGCAGACCTTCAGGAGGAAACTGTGGAAGTGGTGGGTGCCAGGTTCTCTCTGCCATGTTAGCCCCAGGCAGGCAGGACCCAGAGTCACTCCAAGGCATATCTGAGATGCTGCAGTGATGAGAACACGATGACCAGGCTGGACAGAAAGAAGAGAAAACCTCCAGTCCAACACACATGGTGAAAGTCTGCAACATCAGTATGGGTGCATAAACCAGAGCCAGTTGGAAACATGAGCAGATCCTTGCAGGCAGGCAGACAAACACTTAACACCACTGCTCATAAAGGGCAAAGCAGAAAAAGGGAGGTTAAGTAGTTTACTTAAGCTATGGAGCAGAGCCTAGTTAGACACCCTGGAGCTGGGCTCAAGCCACTGTTAGACCAGCAGCTTTCAAATAATCATTCCCACAAACTTCTTCTGTGGTGATATTTCTGAACAATACCAGGGAACATTCCACCATAAATTGTGCTGTGCTCCAGTTTCCACATTATAGCTATGATGTAACTCAGTAACACTTTGTCCCATCAAGCCCAACAACAATAGATTTAATCAGAACATTTGTCTCAGAGAGACAATGGGGAGTTCTGATTAACCTGGCACCAAACTCTGGCAGTTGCCTGCAAGGGATTTTTTATTTTTATTTTTTTTCTAAATGCTTGCCCTTGGCAGCTCTTCAGCCTGCAATATGCCTAGCCTGTGGCTGCCAGGAGAGCTGTGAAAATGCCCCATGCCATTAGACATGCAAACAACATACTTCATTTCAGAAATGCAACATTTCTGCAGAAGTGCAAGGAGGGAGACACTGTTCCCTGAGCATCCCACCAGCCAACCACACAAGCATCAAGGACATCAGACCACTGTCAGATGCAAAGGGTCTGTCCTGCAAGAACTTGCTGGTAGAAACTGGACAGCAGGCACTGGGCTGTCAAAAGAGGGAAGAGAACAAGGGTAGCACTGCAGCACTGCTCTGCAAGGGCTTGGTTGGCTCCTTTTGCACCTCTGCCCAGACCACAAAACCTCTAGGAGTTGCTCCAAAGTGGAGAGGCCCCTTCACATAGAGTAGGTGCAGGTGGGAGCCCAGGTGAGAAGTCAAAGCACAGGCATACTTGAACACAGGGATCGACAGACATCAGTCAGCCATCAAAGGTACAGGAGCACAAACTACAGCCCAGTGTGACTGAACAAAGCAGGGCTCAACTCTGCATCCAAGCAGCAAGTTGCACCAAGCAGTTCCCTGAGGCCTGCAGGGTGGGATAAAGCATTTCTCAGTTTGGGCTTAGGGGATATCTTGTATTGTCCCCTCACACAGCCCTCCCTGCTCACAGCCCATCCCAGACAGCTTCCTCCCCAGCTTGCAGGCAGCTACCACCCATACATCTCCCATCCATCCATCCACCTGTCCCACATTTGTGCTGCTCACATCCCACAGGCAGCCTGGCTCCCTGCATGCAGCTGCCTGTCTCCCCAGCACTGCAGTCACAAAAGCCCCTTTCCATAAGGGGCCAAACTATATCAAGGCTGAGTCCCAGGCTTGTCCTGAAGTGGATTACTGCTGGGCAGTAATGCTTAGGAGCTGAAAATGTAATGGGGGTGTATCTCAAACTAGCCCTTGGCATTTGTAATCTAAGGCAGTTTGACATAGGTTGGGGGGAACATGAAACAAAAACAAAAAACAGAAAGACAGCAATGAATACGAAAGAAGAAACGCAGTAACCAAAGTCTGCAAGAAGGTCCCAAAGCAGCTATCAGCCTCCAGGTCTTGCCCCATCCCTCTTCCTCCTGCTCAGCCTTGCTGTCACTGCTTTCTCTGCAGTAGCACAAAGGAAAGGGGCCAGTTCTGCTAAAGGAGATTTGGGTCCAGGGCTCCCCATCAGAGCACCTATAAATAGTACTTCAGCACAGCATCTTCCACATTTCCTTCTTTTCCCACCAAAACATAAAGGCAGTTTCTCCAATAGTAGGCAAAATTCCAAGTACCCTTGTTTTCACCAACAGTCACTTCCACTCTCATTCTTTTGCCTTTCTCATGGCTGGCATGAATGGTACTTCTGCAGCTACAAAAGTTCTTGTGTGTGGTGATGGAGTTGAAAGAACTTTCTCTGGGCAGATCCAGTCAGAGAAGCTTGAGAGTTGTTATAAACATGTTACTCAGTTACTCATCCTGACCACCTCCTGCCTCCCTTCATTTCAATAAAATACGTTTGTTTTGTTATAAATCTTGATTTGATTTTTGGGACATGAAATGCTCACCCCTGCCAAGAAAAAAATGCTACATTCTACATATCACCACTCTGTTCTCCTTTTCTTAAGACTTTAGTGTTGTGAAATAAAAAGATCAATTTATATTAAGGCCATATTTTTATCAGGCCAAGGCTTGTAATGGAAGGAATCCATGTATGGTAAAATATATTAAAAATGAAAGTTACTAAAAAAACCCACCAAAACAGACACTGCTCAAAGCATGCAAGCCACTACCTATTTTACTCTATAATTTATCCAAAAATCCCTAACATTCTCATGACAGTTGTATTATTGTTTCATCCACCACCAAAATAACATCCTGATTCTTAGATTCATTTCAGTAGCTCTGAAATTATACAAACAGATCGCTAAGTGTGCACCCAGGAATTTAAAAAAAACCCCGAAATCAAAAAAAGAGTGAAAAAGAATGAAAACCACCTTGTTTTGAGCTTTCTTAGAGGGTCTTAAGATACCAAGTGGAAACTCTCATTTCTTAAGGACCTGGTTCATTTTAGGATCCTCCCATGGAGACGTACAAATGTTTCCAGTGCAGAAGTTTTGGACCTATACAATAATTAGAGTTTTTCTCCAAGCTCAGGAGGTATTGGAATATTCTGAAGATAATCCAGATTTAGAATATAATAAAATCTTCTCCACATGGTTGCAGAGAGGTTTGAAAGCAGATAGAGAACATCCAGCTGTACAGACAATTATCTTCCAGTATTATCTGGAAGCCATTCAGGAGCTAGTGTGTATAACACCAGAGTTCTGTTCCCCCACATCAGTAGGCCAATTCATATGCAATTACATTTCCAGCCATCATTATCCATATTCCTAACTCATGGCATTTCAAGGACACTAATGTCATACTTATCCTCTTTGTTACTAACCTTATGGATATTTTAAAACCATCTCTGCAGTTGCTCTGTATCTTCATTAGAGATGGTTTCAAACCAGATTTTTATGCCCCAGCTTTGGGGTAATTCACTTGGAGACCTCAGGTCTATCTCTTCCTATAAATAAGACCCATAAACCAGGGCCCAAAGCCACTGATCCTCAGGCTAGATCTTCTTGATACGTTATTTACTTACTCCTCACTCCCTTTAAGATATTTAAAATTCTACCTCCAGACATTTTCTTTCCATATTCACTTCTTTTTGAGTCTAGGGGTTTAATTATTTCCAGGCCTTGCAGCCAAAAGTGAAAGAAACCTAAAACATACATTTAGGACATTTTTTTCTTCAAACACCACAAATAATCCATTACAATTATTCATGTCTTTGGATTGAGACAAAGCAAGAAAACAAGTATGCCATAAATGACATCTTGATGTATTTTGGTATACCACAGAACTGCATCAATGAAATTACTTTTAACTTGTTCTGCTGAAGTTCTGGAGAAATCTTATCAGGATTATTGCTGAACACAAGCCAAAGTTGATATTGTTTGTATTTTGAGTTGCAGGAAACACAAGAAGTGTTTTGGGTGATGCTTGAAGACTACTAAAAGAATGACTGTTTTGAGAAAGCAGCAGTGGTTGTGATGGTGTAAGGGCAGAGGCAAGGCACTGTCCGTAAGGAGAAGGCAGTATTGCTGAAAATGTTCTTTCATGCCTCAAAACCTGCCAACTTTTTTCAAATATAATGACAAAAGATGATGTCTTTACCCACAAAATTTGCCCTGATTACCTGTACCCTACCCTCTACCTACAAACCTTCACATCCCCTCAGGGAATCCAATTGCTTTAGGTCAAGTGGGATATGAGTGAAAAATCAAGTGATGCATCTTAATTCACAATAGGTCATAACAACAACAGAAGTCACAGGATTTACCAACACCTTTAGAGAGCTAGGGTGAAGAACATCACAAATTGTAGCATGCGCCTGCATCCCTTTCATAGCAAGAAATCATTGAATTGACTGGTCTCATTCTCAACTTTGAGTTTGTCATCATAGGATAACTCAAACCATTCTTTTCTTTATCAGAAATTTTGATGATACAGTACATTCTTCTAGAAAAAACCTGGTCCCTAATCAGTTCTTATTCATTAGTCCTACAGAAAAGTATTAATTACATTCAGCAAGCAATACTCAAAAAAAAAAAAAAAAAAAACAAAAAACCAAAACCCAAAACAAAACAAAAAAACCACCAGGGTAAATTTTTCAGTTCTGGAAGACAATTTTCCAAGTCCAATGTTACTAGAAGCTTTCTTCTTCACTTCTGAAAAGTCTACAATTTCTCTACCACTGCCCATATTCAGAATTTACAAGGAGGAATTTCTGCCTCTGCAATCAGCATTTGGGCTTGAAAAGGTCTGAGAGCAGCCTAAAGCAAACTAGTTCATTCATTCCATGCTGCCCTGCAGGATGACAAGTGCTCTGGGTTTGGGGTTTTTCCCAGTTAATGCCTAAAAAAAAATACTGCAGTGTAAGGATTTCGTCTGTGCATCAATTATTTCACTTTTGCCAAGCCACCACAGCTCACAGTTTGTATTTGTTCACTGCTAAGTCCCATGTGAAAGTAGTTTTGCCACAGCAGGGCTACCTGTGATGATCAACCAGCACATGCACCAAGTCTCCACTGTGGTCATCCTGTCTTGATAGAAATTCATGCAGCCATAACTCATCTCAAAAGAGCAGTTCTGATTCAAACCTTATGGAAGAAGTTGCACATAAGCATTTAAGCAAAATTAGTGGTGCTGGCATTTATGTGTCATTGCAGGTGGAAGATCTGAAGACTTCTACACGCACTATGAACTTTAGTAAACTGACACATCTCAAATGCTTTAACACATTGTTTTGGTTAAAAGAAAAACCCACATCAAGCTGTTTAGCAGCTTTATTCCTAAAAATCCATGACACAATGCCTTTTTTTTTTGCAGATTAAAAAAAGAGAGAGCTCTGTGTCAGGTTTCCTGGTTTGTGCAATCCTAAAGCTTTAAATAGTGTGACCTTTTGAGACCACGAACAAAATCACTGAGACACTGAGGGCTTTGGCTGTTTTACAGCTTTGTCTCAAGGGAAAATAAAAAGAGAGCATGAGTTTGTTTGTCTTTTAAGGAGCTGTACTCAGTGAAAGCATGAAAATAGGGAGAGCTCCGCTGGGTGATTAAATAGTAGCCCATATCAAGTAATAATGGTACTGGCATTGCTTTTTAAAGTAAGTGCAAGGAGCTGGGGCTGCACCGTAATTGCTGCAGGAAGCTGCAAGCAACTCTGGATCCATGCTGCTGCCTGCTCCCCCAATAGACTCGTTCTCTCAACGGGACTGTGATTTTTTCCTAGTTAATTGCCTCATCCCTAGCTGAGGACTTCAGTCAAATACACAAACCACCTGATGGGCTCGTGCCCAACTTCCCCATGGAGCAGCAAAGAGGTATGGTTAGCCTTGGCCTTTGCAGGGCACAGCCAAGCCATACACCCCAGCTCTTCCTGCTGATGGGCTTCAGCAGCCTGGGATGTGGAGGTATTAAGGATCAGATCAGGCAAATGAGCCTGCTTAAAACAGTTTTCTTTAAGTGTTCACCTCTCTCACTATCCAGGTTTGCCACCACCTGTGCCAGAGACACCCTGGGAGATGAGGGGGACTGAGAGGACAACCACAGTTTTGTGGTTGCAATGTGGTAGGAAAAGGGTGAAGTTAAACCATCACTTTAGAGGTTACTTGAAGAGGTTGTAGGAGATACGGCCCCTCATTCACACTCCACTGAAAAACAAAACCAGACCCCCAGGGTGCAGCCCAGCTTTGTTGCTGACATTTCTGGTATTGTCTGAAGGAGGACAAGCCACACATTTTTCATTTGAGGCTGCTACTGTCATACTTGAAGGCGCATTTTCTTTCCCCAGCCACCTCAAACACACTGTCTTGGGCCAATATACCCACTGTTGTAGCTATGAGACTAATCAGATTAAGATATTCTCCCAAGTCAAAACCAGTCTTTTATTTCTAACCTGGAGTAGTCACTGCATAGACACTGGCACAGAGCTCACACCACAGCCCAGGCAGAAGTGGAATGCAGGGCTGGAATCTTTTGTGGATCAGTGCAGCAGCCATACAGACTCCTGGTGTGGGAGCCCAACCCCAAGCACAGACAGCTCACCCAAAGACAAGCAGTGCAGAATCAGCAGTAAGGATAGGGCAAATTACAAGTAGAAAAGCTGAAAGAAGAATAAAAGGGAGAGTGGGGGATGGAGAGGAAATTCTGTGGAAGAAGAAGCCACATGACAAATGTTTTTTGGTCTTACCTACAACTGTGTAGTGAGTGGTCATTAAAACGCCCATTGATTCCTGGGACTGTCTGGCCACACAACACCCTAACCCAGGCACTCTACAAGGCCAGGGAGAAGGAAAGATTTACTTTCATCAGCTAAGCAGTGAAGAGCAGGCTCACTATGTCTACATGACAATTTTACCTCTTGCTAGTTCACAGGATCACAAAGTCTCTGAAGACATGCGGGGCACAGGCTGGAAATGTCAGAGCACTCACTGGTGACTGCCCATGGCTCCTACCTTACCTGTGCAGCAAGAGCAAATATTGTTCTAGCCTGCACAGGGCAGGGAGTTTCACCTCTGAGCTCTAAATCTCTGGTGACAGTGGGAACAGGTGAAGCCAGGGCTCTCTGCTCCTTGTCCCAGGGGTGTCCCTGGCTATATTTTCCCATGTGGAGGACCCAGGCTGTAGAGTGTAACATGCTGTGACTGCTTGGTGCTGATCCAGCACTCTGCAGCTTCTCTTAGAGTACACTAACCTCTACTTTTTGACCCTCATCCAAACACACTCTTTGCACCACACTCTTTATCTCCCCAGCTGGTAATTGCACCAAAGGAGGCTCCCAGATTAATATCAGTAGTAACACATTCTCCCTCACTTGTCATTGTTCTTCCATGATTCAAACAGCTTCAAATGACAGGTTTGAAAAATGGCCAGGGCTTGTAAAGTGTGGGAATGGAAAGTTTCTGAATGCTGGCAAGTGCTTATCAACCCCTACATTGTAACATCAGTAACCGACTGGCAACAGAGCTGTGCCAAATTAGGTGGAAAAGGAGCGCACACAAAGAAAGATCAATGGATCTAAAGGCAGAATTGCTGAGAGCATCGGTACTCCTGAATAACTTCACCCACTATTTGCTACAGCAGGACTTTCTCTTCAGTTGCATCTCTAAATGTTGTTCCAGTGACTCTCAAGGAAGCTGACACAAACATCCAAGTGTTTCAGCTGCAGTACAACATATACCTCATCCATTGTTGCAGCTGTTCAGCAAAACCAACCTTATAGCTCAGTCACAGTTTGTTGTGGAAGATATTTTATCAACCCATGAATTCTTTAGATCTGCTTAGGGATACCAAAATGCTCAGGCAGCCCTTCAAAGAGAAATGGTACTGGGTATCAAGTGCTACAGAAGAGTTCTTACTCAAGAATACACAGTGCATAAGGTGTTCAGTGTGGTGGGATTCACTGCCTGGCCAGTTCTGTAACAGGGTGTTGCTTCACTGACCACCACTGAAGCGATGCTTTTGGGTGCAGTGTGTGCAAACCTCAAACACCAAGGAGTCACAGCCATCCCATCTTCTCCCTCGGGTAAAGAGAGCTTAGCCATGCTTCCCTGGTTCAGTCGCTGCCACAGGATTCTGACAGAACAAAACTTTTTACACTACAGAATTTCTCTTTTCATAAAGATTATGTTCAAAAGAATGACCATCAAAGCCCCAAAATGCCATCTGAACACTACGAATGTCTTAAAAAAAAAAAAAAAAAAATCTGCCCTTTTTTTGGCAACTTTTGCAAGAACTAGGGAATATTCACCAAGTGTGGCTGCCTCTCATATGCTGAGAAAACCCATCCTTAACAACATTAAACTCCCCCAGACAAACACCATGTCTTTCAAAGGCACTCCATTAAAAATATGTAAAGAAATAAAACATGTTCCAGATTAGTTAGTAAAGGCTAGGCTTAAACCTAGTGCTAAGAAAGTTCCTATTAACCCTATAAATCTCAGCTGAACTGGTCTCAGGGATGCTGCAGCCATAGTCAGGAGGCATCCAGATCTATCCAACATAATTCCATGGGTCTTGTGGCCAAGCCATCACATCAGATGCCTGTTCATGAAAGAGTTTGTGTACTCAAAGCAGTGAGAACAAAGTGTGCAGGCTAAATAACTTGATAAATAAAAATGTACCTTAAGCAATTGGTGTTCCACCCTGCTCTGCTGCCCTGAATTTATTGAGGTGAACAATGAATTAAGTAATACTTTGCCAAGGGAAAAAAAAGTCTGTGTCAGAAAATCCCATTTTGAAAATGAGGCAGGAGTACTTTTGAATGGCAAAACCTAAATTTACCATTTGCTGAACTGCAGTTTTGAAGTAGTATTTTCACCCCAAATATAGATTACTCAAAAAAAAAAAAATTATTACCAGCTATAAAACAAAAGAAGTCTTCTCTTTCTCAGAAGCTATATCAGGCACAGGTCAAGTGTTTGAAGGATGTTTAAAATGAAATTCCACAAAGCATCTACTACCAAACTGACCACGGTGCCCACAGATCCTCAGTGATGTTGGCAGGGACTAGTCAGAGTACAAAATGTGTCAAGTAAGATTTTAAATGTAGAACACATGAAATACATAACTGGTTCTATAACCATCATCAGATTACACCATTTTCCACATTTTAAGTCTTTCAAAGTTCGAACCTTTTCTAGCATGTGTCTCACATTTATCTGAGAGCGTTGCACTTAGAACTGGACTCTTCAGTGTGAAGCCCATGGTCACAACTCAGGTGATTTAAGAATTTTCCCGTCAAGCACCCTCTAGGATTTCCCCCTTTTTGAAGGAACACAATGTTTTTCCTCAAAGGCACAAAGGCACCACGTAACGCTTCTTGTGCTTACAGCCCATGATCCAGGCTCAGCTTCTAAGACTTCTCTTGGTTTCAGGGTAGAAAGCCCTGCCAGCTGCAGCCTCTCCATCCAAATTAAAAAGCAATGAAAATAGCTTGTATCTTTATCTACTTCAAGATTGTAACTTAAAGATAAGCACCTCTTACCCACCAACTCCAGAGCCATTTCTCCTCTTGATTGTATGTTCTTTCATCATGCATAAAAAAAGCCACCTTAATGTCACCTCTCACATTTACAGACACCAGAACAAGCAAACAGAGCTGGGAATTCGCAGCACACATATGCAGTTGCACAAGAACCCAGTTTGGAGATTTGATGCACTCACAGCACAGGCTCCCCAAGCTGCCCAAAATGTAGACTACTCTGCCTTGCACTGCAGCACATGTGGAGCAGGATGGTCTCTATCGTGAGTGTGGAAAAGCTCATCCACTGAAGTTGCACCCCAATTTAAAGCCCACCAGACCCCTCACACTGCCAATCTCACCTGTCACTGTGAAGCAGTGCTGTTAGCAAGTAAAATGTTAAGATTTTCGTGTCCAGCTCCACTGGCTATATGTTAGCTGGCCAACACACCATCACAAGAACTGACCAACTTGGTAGAAAGTGGTTGCCAAGTTATATTTTTTTCTATTCACTGGGGAAAATTATTAAGTAAACAAATTTATCCCAATTTGATTTTTAAATAGACTTTCTTAAGGGATGAACTGAAAGATAATTATGGCTTGGCACTCCTATGTTGTTTTACTTTTCTCCCACCCAACACTGGAAAGACAAAAAGCTTTTCTTAGTGATTCATGAATTATCTGAGGCAAGAATGGGATATTATAATCTCTGGTTGGATTTCTTGCTAGCACTGGCCATGGGCTTCCTCTTGCTGACCCTGGGCAACACCTTTGGCCTAGCCCCACTTTGAGCTAGGTCTAGGCCAGATGACCTTTGAAGATTCCTTCCACACTAAATTATTTTATGAGCCTATGAGTTTACAGCCTTTGTCACAATCACAGGTTGACGTCAGTCACACTTTCTGGCAAGATGGTGAAACCTGATATTAAGGCTGGGAGCAAGTTTCATCCACACTGCCAGTTTTCAAGAGTAATTATTTCATTGAATGCAAAATCACCAGCCTGTAATTGACTTAATTGCATCTTTCCACAGTTCCCACCAATGCCAAGCACTGCACAACCAGCACTGGGCTGGCAATTCCTTGAACACTCACAGGTGAGCCCTGCTGGGAGGGATCAGCACAGTTTACAGCTGCAGGTGATATTGCTGGCTGGCTATACCAAGCCTTTGGCTCTACGATCTGGGGACATAAAATTACTTGCCTGTGTGACCATTTTTATCCCCTGGGTAGCTTAGACAAGATGATTTTTGCTCTGAATTGCTCAGGATTTGTCTCATTTACACAACCAGATAGGCAAAACCTCAAGTCACACAGACCTTTAAGGAACACAGCAGAAAGAGCAGATGGAGCACCACCCACTAAAAACAGACCATCACTACATGTTCCCATCACAAAATGTCTCCAAACTCTGCCATTAGCTTAGTTCCCAGTGCTTTAACAGCAAAGCTTTGTATCACAGCTGGCATGGACCATGCACTGCCAGCCCCTAGTGAAATGAGATAGAGAAGTGGGGAAAATACTGTCAGGGTGGGGAAAGCAGTAGGGATTTTCATGCTGTGAGACCTGGTACAGACCTTTAAGGAGCTTTACTGCAGCTTTCAGTACTTAAAGGACAAACAAGGCTCATTGCAATGGGACAAGGGGTAATGGTTTTAAGCTAAAAGTGTGTCAATTTTTATTAGATATAGGGAAGAGGGTTTTTTTCAAGGAGGGTGGTAAGACACTGGAACAGGTTGCCCAGGGAGGTGATGGAAGCCCACTCCTAGAAACATTCAAGGTCAGGTTAGATACACCTCTGAGCAACCTGACCTATGCAAAGATGTCCCTGCTCATTGCACGGGGGTTGGATTAGGTAACATTTAAAGGCCCCTTCCAATCAAACAACTCCATGATTCAATAATAAAGTCCAGCAAGAAGCACAGTACACACAAGCAGTTAACAACACACAAGTTCAGGCTCTTCAGCCACTCACCTGAGATGAATCCCCTGCTCCAACCCCAGCACTGCCTCTTCTACAGCCACTGAAGAAGGGAATGATTTGGTTTATAAAGCCAAGTCGACTGACCAGCTGCAAGGAGGGTTCCTTGTCTCTGAGCTAGTAAGGCTGACCCCACCATGGGCCAATCTGGGAAACTAAAACTCCCAGGAACACCTGCTGGTTCATCTGCACCTCCCAGGATATCCTCCCAGCTTTGGCAGAAAGGGGATTTGCAACCCTGGCTTCCTCATAAGACCTCCCAAAAAGTCAAATGGGTAGGTAAAAAAGTGTCACTCTTAATTAAGGGCCATCAATTTCTTCCCCAACACTTACTAAAAGAAGGCTTCCCTGCCCTCCACCCCCTTGGCAACCTGCTGAAGGTGACAAGCAAAACACCTGAAAAAGGAGCCTGGTAGTGTGGCTCTGACACTCTTGTTGGGATGGGGATTAGTGTCTCAACAGGCACTGCAGACAACACACATCTGGCAGTGATGCCATGGTGTTTAAGTTCTTATCATTCTTCCAGTGCTTAGTGGGTGCATAACACATAATTTCTTTTTTGAATTTATGTGCCTTATATTTATTCCTTTATTCAACCTGAAATCACCTCCACACGTATTAGTTCAACCAAGATTGGTGACAACCGGTCAGGAATGTACCAGGAATGGGATGGTTTGGGGTTTTCTGGGTTCCACAACACTGCAATGTCATGAGGATTTCATCTTATAAGCAAGTGTCAGGCTAGTTCTTCTCCATAGCCCCTAAGCCCTGACAAATGGCCCACGTTCTCAGTTCAGGCTCCTCGTACTGCTCTTTGCACCACCGGGGCTCAGGTGCTTTGCACTAAAATGTAACTTTAAGGACATTTTCAGAGAGAGAGACCAAGAGAGTCATTACCTGCGGGCATGGGAGCCTGGAAGGTAACAGATTAACAGCACTTGGTGATGTTCATGAGAGAGAAAAAACTGTTTCATTGTTTTAAAGTGGGGGTCTCCAAGAATCCGCAGGTTCATTGTCTCAATGACTTTGCTTGTGTAGCTGCCCAGCAGGTGACCACAATCATCATCACAATTAGATAAAAAATTCATCTGTTTGAGAATTGAAAAGTGCAAAGCCATCAGCAGGGACTGGAAGAACCAAAAGAGAACCAAAGCTTTAGAAAAAAAGAAGAATGTGTCTCCTTTTTTTTCTGCAGTAATCACTTCAACAATCACCAAATTTATCCCCATGTTTTCACTTGAGGATACATTTCTTTCTTCGTTTCTTTCAAGCCATGCATGTGACAGTAAACAACTATGGCTGCTGGAGAAACAAGAGTTGTGGCATCATGGGCTCTGCTGTGAAACGAGGTGAATCTGATGGGAAAGGGAAACTGTGGGCGGCTCTGGAATAATTTTGTCTGGGACAATGTTTTTGTCCCCAGGACAGCTGTGCAGCAGCACGCACTTGGCTCAACCTATGTGGCCTCCATGCCTTTGTGCTGGCTTTCCTTTCTGGGATGCTCTGGCCATGCACCCTCAGCCAGGATTTCCTACCTGCCCTGAGTCATGTGTTCGTCTTTTTACTTAACTTTTCCCTTATTTTACTATTGCAGGCTAAACTATTAGATCATGGAGATCTTAATCCCCAAAGTGGTGCCAACCCATCCAGGAACTCTTTCTTCTGGGAGATACTAGGCTTTGAAAATATTTTCAAGGAGGAATTCCTTTCAGCATTGCTTTTTTTTTTTAAGTCTATCCAACATAGTATTTCTAGCATGTCTCCTCTCTAAATCATAGTCTTCAGCATTTAAATTTTCGCCACTGGAAAAATTATTTCTCAGTGCACTAATGTGCTCAGCTAATTTTGGATTCTTGCTAATCAAACTTTTTTCCAGCTGCATCACACTTGCTTATTACTTAATATCAGATAAATCAGAACTGAGGATTTTCTAGACAGCAAAGTGGATAGTGACACTGTTTGCAACAGCCAAAAATAGATGATTTAGGATGGGATAGGATGGCACAGCCCTGCCTCCCTGGGCCACACATCTCTGGGGAGCAGGGGAGACAACACTTGTCTGAAGCTCCAGTTTTATCAGGACAACCAGCCTCTGCTGTAATATACTAAAAAACCCCCTCAACAATTTATTTTATTGCAGTGTCAAATCTTTCCTACTCAGGTAAGCCTAGAATCATTTAGCTTCTTTACAGAAAGAGGACGACAGGTGTTATTACTCTGCCAGGTCCATAGTTGTGACTAATCTAATTAACTGACAGACTGCATTGTTTTGTGAATTAGAAAATTAATTTTAAAATGTTTACTTGCTGTTGAGGATTTAGATGAGACTACGCCAATGCTTTGACTAAACAGCTCCAGTCCTAGGCCTTGTTTTTCCTCACTCATTAAAAGCTCTTAACAGTTCCTGTCCAGTGCCACAGCTGCTGCTAACTTCTGGGTCTGTTCTGAGGTTGTTTACATGTGTTTCCCATAGAAATTAAATTGTGCAGAATAACCACTTTCCCTCTTCTTGAACCCTTTTCATTAGGTAAAAACCTTCCCAGTGTTCCTTTCTGCATTGACCAACCCCTGCCAGCACAGGGGTCAAGCTTACAGAAGAAGCGGGATAACGTTGTGTAGAGTTTGGTGGGAACTATCCGAACACGTGATACTCCCTTGGCACTCCCACCTCGCAGTGAGTGGGATTCACCTCCTGCTCCCAAAAGCCCCAAGTCACCAAGCACTTGCTGCCAGTAACCCCTCCAAACTCAGCACCCTCCAGACAGCCCTGGTGAACTCAAATGCTAGCCTTGAACCCTCACGTGCCTACCAGCATCCTGCCCTCATGGCACGACCCACACAGATCCCCTGCTGCAGCCTGGAAGTGGATTTGAACCTACACTGAAGCCATGTTAAACCCAGCAGCCCTGTGGGGCACGCTGGTGCCTGACCATGCATGGAGCAGTTGAATACAGCCTCAGATGGCTGGATTTCTGCCTCCAGAGGAATTTTAAGCTAATAGAAACTGGAGTAGAAACTTTCCTCTTCTCAGGGATGCCTGAGTAACCAGGAGGGAAAAATACTAAATTCTCATCTACCTGTATCTAGGAGCATTGTCTGTGCCCTTGTACTTTGCATATGAACAGATATATATACAGGCCCGAGCTGCATTTTCTTATTTTGTGATTCAAGTACTTCTTCAGCACAGGAAAGAGCTGAAACTGCTCATGAAGTCAATTCAGATTAAGGAGCACCCTTGCACTGGTTGTACATCCATTCTCACTAGTTTGCCTTGAGATGAAGTTTGGCTGCTGGAAGATACCATCTCCAAATTGGGCTCCATCTTCTCCAACTGGAAAATGACACTGAACATCTGCTAATTTCTCGACTATGTAAGTTACTAGATCTATGGTTTAAACCTTAGAGGATGCTGGAGTTCTTCCAGCCAAACCACTGTGAATGCCTCACATACAAACCTCACCGCCAGCATGTGTCTCCCAGCTGCTCAGTGGGACAGAGCATTGCTCTGAGGGACTCTGCTCATCTCTGATGTCAGCGAGGACCTGCAGCACTGCGCCTTCTGAACACTGCAAGAGCAAAGGCAGCTGCCATCTGACACAGCTGGTGCCTGCAGTAAAGCACATGCCCATTGTCACGGCTTCTGCAAGAGCGAGGCACTGCTGGTGCCTTGACCTGGATTAAACATGAACTGGTCACTGCGCTGTGCTGTGGGGAAATGAAGTCAGGCCCAGCTCAGAGAAAATGCTGCAGGACGTGTGGCTGCAGCCGACGTTCTCTGGCCAGCACTTTGCAAACTCTGCTCCCCCTCACCCTGAGAGGGTGCCCAGCCCCTCGCAGCTGCACACGGAGCAGCAGCTGATGCCAAGCCTCTCCTGGGCCCAACCACACCAAATAAAGCAGAGACCAAGCCCGTGCTTCTTACAAACAGATTTATTTGCATTTTGACTGGAGCACAGATTCTAGATACAGATTTCTTCTGCACAACAGTACAAGAGCCAGTGCAAAATATGCTTTTTTTATTTATTCATGTACAAAAAACACCAAAAACCAACAAAGGAAAAGACGAAGAGTGTGGCAGTATTTACTCACAACTGGTACGCCTCAGCCTCCCATCAACACACCTCCACTCACCCTTGCCCATCATGCCAACTTTGTGGCCAGCACTGCCTGCCTCTAACAGCTGCACTGTCAGTGAAGAGAGGTAACTCCCCTTTGAAAGATAAACACTCACCCCAAGCAAACCGGGACAACAGCAGGCTACTTAAAAAAGTTGGGCACACCATCTGGTCACCAATGCATACCCCACCAGGGAGCAGAATTTTGAGGGAATGGCAAAAAAAAAAAAGGTACAAATCAAAAATGCACAAAAAATTAGGCACTAGCTTAACCCTTTTGTTAGAGAGTGAAGGATGTTAGATACACCTCCAGTCTGCCTTCTCCTATTCACCCACAGTAGTGATGATCAAAGCCAAACACTCCCCACTCTGAGTACCCTGTGCTGTCAAACAGATTATAATTTTATGAAAATATTTCTATGACTAGCATGAAGTTAAACCATTTCATAACTGGAAGAGAAAGAGAAGCTACAGTCTGAATATAAGCATTTCTTTGAGAAGTCAAAAAACCCAACAGATACAGAGAAAAAAACCTGTTTCAGTCATCCACCAGATGATTGTTAGAATTACAGCCAATGCTTAAGCAATACAACATTGAGCTAGGAAAAGTCATCGTATGGTTGTTCTGCTTATGGAGTAGCCTTACTAGTTCACAAAGCACTGGGTAATCTATTTCTCTGTTACTCTAACTAATTTTCAGAAACTGCAATGTAGAACTGCAGTGTCAACGAAAGAGTATGCTCATCTTCACCAAGGCCTGGGATTTATATTGCAGAAATTCATCAACGCTACATCACTCCAAGTGTACCGTGTCCGAATCACCTAGTTGCTACTATGGACTTTTACATTTCTACCCAAGGAATGGCTGGGTTTTGAAGCTTGATCAACCAGAGTCTTTTACATTGAACTGCAACTAAACAAAGCAGAGTACCAGTCAAAGCCAAAGAACACATGTACTCAGCACAAATATGTGTTGATACAGTACAGTATGTATGTGGATATATATGTATATATAGATGCATATATATGTTTATGTTACATTATAAGGAGAGTGCCATTCAGGGCTTCTCAAATGCAAGAATCCTTTTACCACCTCCAAGTCTTGAAACTGCAGCCCATTAAACTTCACACTATGACAATGAGAACTCCAGTATTTTCTATGTTGAATTATCATCTCTATTTTAGCCAATTAACCATACAGGGTCAGCAGAAGGAAGAAGAGCTTTAATTTTAATAGCACCGGTCCTGCCACCCCAGTCAGATGGCCAAATTTTTATCACCAGATCATTTGCCCTCTCCCTGCCCTGCAGTTGTGTATCGTGGGCATTACTATGAGTTTTCAGGACATCACCAAAGTCATATTAACTGATCTGTATAGTTTTACTCAGTCGACAGAGAAAACGCCACAATTTAGGAAATTTCAGACAGTACAGATCCGATAAGAGTTCAAGTTTATACTTTGCAGTACTGGCTGGAGTCATATTGGTATTAATCACACAATGATTCTGCCTTTTCATCCCCAGCAAGCCCACTTTTACTCATAGTGGCTGTCATCATACATACAACTGAAGAGCTGGACAGTTTGGGAAACCATATTACTCACTGTTATCCTAAGCCCCCGTCCTTATAAAGTTCTGCTGTACAAATTTCACAGCTGAAAAAAGTTTCATTTAAATCACTTTGAGCAGGTTTTCTTACTTTTTAAGAAAGAAATAGGAGCAATAACAACAACAAAAAGCGTAACAGGCACTTAAGAACAAAGTAAATGCTATTTAGATGAGTGGGAGCTACTCACCTCCCTTGCCTTTAGTCTATCTAGAATTTATCTATCCCAGACTAAGCATTTGTGCTTCCTCCAGTCTTGAGGAAACAAAAGCTTCCTTCTGGAGGCTGCCACTTCCACAAATAGGTCAGACAAGTCCCTCCAGGGATGGCAGATCCAAGGAGAAGCAAGGATTACCTGACACACAGGTGAGACAAGTCTTTCTTTCTCTCTTTGCCCCTTCCTCAAGGGCAGCAGTGGAGGGGAGGTGCTGATCTCTCTCTGGTGACAGTGACAGGATGCGAGGGAATGGAACAAAGCTGAATCAGGGCAAGTTCAGACTGCACACAGGAGAAAGGTTCTTCACTGGGAGGGTGGTCACTGGGACAGGCTCCCCTGGGATGCTCTGGATGACACTCTTAGTCACAGGGATCAGTTTTAGGTACTCCTATAAGGACCAGGGCACTGGCCTCAGTGATCCTTATGGGTCCCTTTCAACTTGAGACAGTCTATGATTCTAAGCTGAAGTAACTCAACAGTCTCCTGGACCCCAAACCAGCTGTGCTGTGTCTTCATGGGTGGGTGTTACTTAACCACAAACCTCCAAATTCCTGTTGGGACTACAGAGGTTCAACAAGGACTAGAACTACACTCTGTCCAATAAGCGTAGGTATTACACACACCCCCCAAAGCTGTACAGCTTTACAGCAGGTTCACGCAAAGAGTAGAGCCCACCCATAGGAAACTATTTATGAGATTTTACTCTGGTAATACCTTTTTAGAGCATGAAAGCAAGATGTATTGTCAAATTCATCCTCATGTCAGTATAAAATTTTTATTTTTTAAAAAATCTAAATACAGCAAGGCCTTAACAGACTTCTTTTTGTTCAAAATTGATCAAGCAAGTGCTGTTGAAACACTATGAGGACTTTGGCATATAATTCCTTATGGGTGAAGTTGCTTTTTAAAGACTCAAGAAGTTAAGACTTTCTAAAATAAGCAAACAGTTCTCAGTCCCCAACTCTGGCAGCAAAGCCACCCCTATCCTTTCTTCACTCCACTGTGCATCAGTATTGCTGTGTTCCCTCAGTTACAGGGCTATCACATCGAAGTGGATATGATACAGGCTACACTCCTGGCAACTTCAAGGTCCATTCTGAACCCTTGTCATGAGGTCAGATTGACCTGAGCTGCATGCCCATGACAGCCATACCATGCACTGGGACAGTATTACAGAACACAATGTAAAACCACAGCCAAGATCCATCTTCCAAAGCACCTTCTACAATATAAATCAAGCAGCTCCTGGTACCCAGGGCCACACTGTGAGTAGGTGGGACCAAAGGCATCTGGAATTCATTCACTGTTTTGGAAGGCAGCTGTAACTGTGTGGCCACAACCTGGATCCTACAGCCAGGAGCTCCTCCTCACCTACACAGCCTGGTCCTCAACCAAGAAGCCTCAATTCCTTTGTTTCAGAGGGAGGAACCATGACCCAAAGCCTAGGTATCCTTTTTGGATGCCTACAATTCATGGAGGATCCAGGACAGCCAGTTGACCAAGATCGTGCTTAAGTAGGCACTGCTGCTCAATTAGCTGAGTTGGCTGAAGGTTTTCCCATTGTAACACAGTTTTTCTATTCTAGTATTATTTTCAGTGTAAAAAAAAAAAAACCAGCGGGGATGGGTGGGGTTTTTTGCACACAACTTGATGCTTTTAATGAAAAAAAGGTTGCTTTTCTCAATATTTTGCTGTTTATTTCTGTTGGGAAAACTTGAAACACATAACTTTTGTCAGAGAAATATCAGTCCGTGTCTGTCCGAATTCCTCTAGTGTCAGCTGGGAGCTGTAACTCAAGGGCTCCATGGCCCCCTCTTTCCCTGGGCACCTCTCCAGCCCTCATGACGCATTCCCTGTTTGACTAACCCAGGGTAGGAGCATCATGGGATCTGTAATTCAGCCAAAGAGCTCAGCCCCAAGGGAGACACAGCGCGCAAGGCATTTGAATGACAAATTCTGAGGGCTGCAACAGTAGCTCAAACTGATGCTGCTTTAAGGGCCAAATGGATTTAATTAAATGTTTCCATTTCAAAAGGCTGGAACATTTTATTCAGTGTTTTCCAGCTGACAATTTCTCATTTTTTGAAAAATTTCCATTCCAGGAAAATGTTTGGTATTTCAGCTTTCCATGTCAATTCAGGATGAAATGAAATGTTCAAGAATCAGATTCTGATGGTATATAGACACTCAGTTTGGGGGGAACAGCCTTATTACTCAGCTGTCAAAAGTGAAATGGTTTCATCCACACAGGAAAGGTGTGATCCGGTTTGCCTTTGATTTCCATAGACGCCACTTTTTTAACTTAAAGGAGTCTGGATGGAGTCCCAAAAGACCAAGGGAGGGTGGAGCTGATCATAGTTACAGATATTGAAAACAGGAGTCAAGAGTGAAAGAGTGAGAATGTAAGAAGCAGCAACTAAGATGATCTGTTACCTGGTCTTGATCAAAACTCAGTTTTACTTCAGGAACAGGATAAAAATCCATTAAGATTAAAACATCTAATTCCCAGTTACAGTAAAGATAGCAGCTAATCACTACTTTGTAGAGTAGAATAAATCCATAGTATGAATTTGTCATGAGCACTATAGCTTTCAATGCTCAAAACATTTCCTCAGAAAACCTTCATATGCTCCATTCACGGAGACTACTCTAAAGCTGAATAATAATATGGTACTGAACTCCTCACCTCAGGCTGTCTGTCCTCCCTTGAACCCCCCTCAAACTATTCAGCTGGATTGTTACTACAGAAGGTCTGGCAGGAGGGACCAAGGTCTCTGGACTTTGAGCACATCTGCAGGTGGAGAACAGCTAAGTGTGGGCTTCCAGAGTTGACACTTCGAGTGAAGGCTGGGCACCAAACCCATTCTCTGCATTGCCCAGTCTGTTTTGGGATGTAGCCCCAAGCCTTCCACCTCAAAGCATACAAGAGGAGCCTTGGGGAGTCCACATCCATCAGCATCAGGGTATGTGTTGAAAGCAAGAGAGCACTCGGGACTGTAAGTAAATCAATCCACCCAAACATGAGGGTCAAGAGAATTAGGATTTGTTTATCTTTCATTTCCCTTTAGTACAAGGCAGATGCTTCTAAGTAATAAGCAGAAACCTCTACAATTTTTAAGACTGAAGAGGAAGGGAGGGAGGAAGAAACATGTACAAGCTTTGAGGATGTTCTCAGGTCCAGCTTAAAAAAACCAAAAGAACCAAAACAAAAAACCAAAACAAAAAAAACAAACCCACCAAAATCACACACCACCAAAAATTTCTATCTGTAAAAGCAAGTTTTTTCTTAAGCTGTTTGGTAATTCTTAGTTCACAGGAACATCTATCCAGAAGGTTCTTCATGTTTCCAGTCTAGGTTGTAGCAATCTCAGTGAGGCACTAAATTTTAGGCTGTTAAAGTCTCTCTGTGCAGCATGGTCATTTTAAAATGATGTGGTAGCCATCATTGCTTTCAGCTGTAATAAAGAAATGCAAAGCATATTTTCATTGCTTTTAGGAAACACCAGAAATACAGAATTTCAAATTTTCTTTCTAGGTAGTTTGCACACTTGTTTAACAACCCACTCATGAAAACTGATGTTGAACATCTAAGTCAAATAATTTACATAAAGAACCCTACATACTGTCATATTTTATCATTGTACTCCAAGGTTTTCTGCTCATTGACGTCAGTGATGTCAATGGACTTATGAAATTTTTGTAACAGTGTAACAGAGTAAAGCATTGATCAATCAGTCTATCCTAGCATAGCCAACACCTTGACTTACACTAGGCTAGATTACTTATCTTTTCAGGATAACAGCATTGAGTTTGTGATAAGGTTTAGGGCAATTGAAAGGAGGAATTATCTTTAGAGTAGCAGGTAATAGCAGCAGCAATACACACCTTTTAATGTGCTGATAACAAAACAAGATTCATCTTGGAAGTTTTGCACCATCTGAAGGACAGA
The DNA here is from genome assembly GCA_026261815.1 of Monarcha castaneiventris obscurior. NCBI lineage: Eukaryota > Metazoa > Chordata > Aves > Passeriformes > Monarchidae > Monarcha > Monarcha castaneiventris. The sequence goes on from JAMPIT010000467.1 coordinate 10,995,869, forward strand.
AGGAAAGAAACCAACACAACATATTAAATTCACAACTAAATTCACATTTCTTTCAATGCCAGGATAGACTTAGAGGAGAGGTATAAAACAGCATTTGGTGTCTAGTCCTACATGGTCCTGAGTAACCCTACCCATGAGATTATTAACATACATCACTGATTAATTAAGGTCCTTGCAGTTGCTAGTGTGTTTAAGGGAAGCTCACACTAAATGTGCTTGCCTGAAACTGATCTAGCTTATTCAGGACTTTATGAACCTCTTTGCAGCTCTTGATCCTGAAGGTTCTTATACCACTCCAATTATTCTATTAAAGATCATGCTCTTTCTTGCTTTCAGTTAAGCTGTACTAGTTTAGCCTGGATGAAGGTTACCCCTTTCCTTAAATTCCAACAGTGGTAATTCCATGTTCAGCTCAACAATGGAGCTCAGTTGAACTTACACTGGCATTTAAAGAATACCTGGAAATGGTAAACCCCAAGGAATGGACTCCCTGCTGAACACAGGAATTGCTACCAAAATATCACCTCAGCAGCATCCATCTGGCTATTGACTAGACATTAATATAGATGCTGTGCTTTCAGGAATCATTTACCTGTTTGTGTTTTGTCAAGGAACAGGAATCGTAGTGAAATTGTTACTGGAGGCTAGGCAAATCATGGGAAGAAAGACTAGAACCTAAAGCCATTTGAGTTACTCATGAGAAACAACCAGATTTTCAGAACAGGTGCAGGTTCAAGTGACACCTTTAAATAAAGACATGGAAATTACTTCAGGTCCAATAAGAAAAGCCCATTGAAGGTTTATCCTTAGTCAATGCTTCCTCCCATCTTAGAGTAGCTATGTGGGACAGAGGAGGTGAATTACCTTCAGGAAATGTCTCATACAGTTGAGGCAAATGCTGGACACAACTTCAGAGAAGGGCAGTGTGACCAGAACCTCTCTGATTAGCTCATGAAATCCAGCTTTGTGAAAAAGCCTTCTCCTTAGCTCCTGAACATCACTGAAGCTGTGCATTTTTCAGCTGTAAGTTCTCACATTAAAATACCCTTTTCAACTTAGACTAATCTCCCTATACTCTTTTGGATTTAACATCCAGCCTCTACTCCTTCAAATCAAACTTCTCTGGCCAGTTTTTGTGTCTTTGCCTAATGATGCATGAAGTACATTCACAGAGTGCCACACTCTTGCCACTATAGTACTAGAACAAGAAAAAAATATTTAAAAAGCAATAGACCTTGTTAATAATTGACTTAAACAAATACTTAAAGCCTCATACCCAGTCTGGTTCATGCAATTCCTCTACCAAGAGTTGCCTCCAAGCATTTTGCATCCATAAAGCATCAAAGTTTCAGATTTAATCAGGCTGGAATAGCAAGGAGACTTCAGGAATAAGCATTACAGCCTTCAATTTAGGCTCCAGTTGAGACCTATGCTCTGCTTCATTTGTTTTAACAATGCTCCTTATAAATGAGGCTCCTTAAGTGATTCTGGTGCATGAATGAGTAAGTAATTTAGTAGGGGGAAAAGAGGAAGAGGGGCAACTCACTGTTAACCTGCAGGTTAATGGAATGGACTAAATTAAGGCATCATATAATGGGACACAAACAGTAGCAGAGGTCCATAAATTATAGTGGGCACAGAGTGCATATAGTGACAGACCCAGGGCCTGGAATCATGGGCCAAGATGTAAAACTAATTGCCCTACAGATTTTAAAACTTACCTTCTTTGGGTAACTTACCTATTTAATTTTAAAAGTTCTTACTTTAGATCCTCATTCAAAATTTGTGTAAGTAGCCAAAATGAAAAGAAATTCATAGAATCATTTAGGTTGGAAAAAAGGTCTAAGACCGTCATGCACAAACACTGACCTAGCACCAGCAAGTCCAACACTAAACCATGTCCCCAAGTGCCATAACTGCGTGACTTTTAAACACCCCCAGGGATGGTGACTCAACCACGTCCCTGAGCAGCCTGTTCCAATGCTTGATAACCCTTTCAATAAACAAATTTTTCCTAATACCCAATCTAAACTTTCCCTGGTGCAACTTGAGGCCATTTCCTCTCATTCTGACACTTGTTACCTGGGAGAAGAGACCGAGCCCTTCATTGCCACAACCTCTTTTCAGGTAGTTGAAGAGAGCAGTAAGTGACCAATTTTGTTGTGTTTTGTTTTGCTTAAAAAAACCAAACAAGAACCCCAACATTTTGACAAAGCAAAGGTCTTGAAAGCCCACCAAAATCAATGGTGCACATGGCTGATTCACTCATAATGTAAAGTATTTACTTAAACTTGTTGGGATTAAAGGCTTTGCAATTCTCACTTGAAGACACAGTCCATGATTTCAGAGTTCATTCTAACTACAAGAAGTCAAGACAAGTGTTACACCTCTGACGAAGATGTAACCCCTTTAGCCCCCTCACCTCATTGCTCACTAGTACATGGATCCCTGTGGGTCCCTGCCGGTAGATCCGATTGATCTGCTGTGGAGAAATGCTGTACAAGTTTGCAATCTTCTCCATTAATTCCAGCGTGGTCAATTCTTCTAAGAAGATTGCATGATACACTGCAACAAGTGGAATGCAGTTACAGGACAGCAAATACAGATGGCACCAAGACACTCAGCCATCAACAACCAAACGGGTTTAAGATTAAAGTTCAAATGGAATTAACAAGCTTACTATTTCAAAGCATCCCCCAAATATCTGGCTTGATGATTTGCAGAAAAACACCCACTATTTTTATGCAGCAGGCAATTAAAGCACACACAGCTTTTACCCAGAGGAAAACATGGGGACTAATGACAACTTGCTTTATGAGAAGGCACTAAAACAGCCTTCTCATAAAGCTGCCAGTATTTTTGGATAACCTTCTTTTACTGATTTTGAAGTTTAAAAAAAAAATTCAATCAAATAGTAAAACACATGGTACGTCACACAGAAGCAGTATTTTATTAGATGCCACTGGCACAAACTAAAACATACAATGTATAAGGTAACAAGACAGAGGACAACATTGTTTTAGAAATCCAAACAAAATTATAGCTATCAGGTAGAAAAGCTGTGCCTGTTTATTACTAAGTGCAAGGTGTAAGGATAATCTCTATTCTCATTTGATTGTACACTGTGTCATGAGGGATGACAAGTACCCAAAAATTTTGAACTTTCAAGAACAAGAACCTCACACTTTGAGACCTACTGACCTTCCATTTCCCTGAATTTTTTCAAACAAGACATAACGAAAATTGTGGATGGAAGGGTGGCTTTTAATGCTACCATCCCTACAAAGAACCAAGTGGAGATTTTGCTGTGGCATTCTGCAGATAACTTGTAAGCTGGGTCTGCTCTGCAGGCAGATGGTGCCACCTGTAACCTGTAGCAATGAAACCATAACCAAAGTGGCAAAACTGGGATAAACAGGACCCCTTCAAACACTCAGGACACCAAGCTGCCCCACACAGGAGCTCAGGCAGGAAGCAGCATTCTCACCAGGTAAGTGTTTAAGAGAGACCATACAAAAGAACTTACCACAAAGACTTCCATCTCCATTTTCTCGTTTTTGGTGGAGATGAGACCTGTTTTGCTCTGGTTCTTGACAGACATAAATTGTCATCTTAGGCCTTACATTTCTATGGATTAATCAAAAATAGTAGTAAGTTATTTAGTAGATCTAAAATTGTTCCAAGTCAGCTATCAAACAATAAGAGATGGAGCCATTCAGGCCCTGCATAAATAACAAACTAAGGGATAGACCTGATGCTGGTGACTAGATGGCTTAGGATGCCTAGCAAGGGACCCCTGGGAGGTGATGGAGAGCACTTTAATCTTTCACTATCAGATAAGCACAAACAGTTTACAGCACTTGCTAAGCAGTTCATCATACCTGCCTCTACTGATTTAAATCCTGCTCAGAATTTATGAGGTTATTCCAATGAAAGTAAGTTTAAGAGTCATTTGAGGCTCCAAGGGTTTGTTTTTTTATTGTTACCACTGATGGAGGTGCAACATAAGGTATTGTAGGCTGTGTCTCTCATGAAATAGATGTAAGCTATCAGCTGGTAGCAAATAAACCACTGGAGATCCACATTATGCTGCTTTGTTTTGGCAACATTTCTGAGCTGTGCTTGGATTTCAGTATCATTGTGATCTCCAGTCCCTGAGAGAACCTCTCTGAAGTATTAAAAGGAAGTCTACATGCTACAGCTTCAGGACTAACTTCCAGTTAACACTGAAATTATCAAGGGATGCTATCGTAACAAAAAAACAGGAAGGAAATAGTACAAACCTTCCTTTAATTGCATTAAAGAGCCGAATTCCATCAGCAGGCCCACAGATTTGAACAAAATCTTCTTTGGACATCTTCAGTAAGTCAGCACCTACATATTTCAAATTAATTTTTCTTCAGAAGTTAAGCAAATCTTAGCTTCCAAATATGTATGGGCAGCAGAAAAGGGCAGGGGTAGAGGGGGTAGAGAATCCACAAAGCTAAACCAGACAGATTTACACAGAGAAATTTCAAATTCAGAGAGGTGTGCACCTCAAATCAATCACTGTGAAACAGAAAGCTGGAAGCTGCCAAAAGAACAGTGCTTCACTGGAAAATACTCTAGCCAACTCAGAAACAAGCTAGCTATTTCACTGTGGCCATTAAATGACCCAGTTTTCTGTAACTGTCACATTCACTGGGTTATTTCATCATGTTGCAAGTCAGAGAGTCTCCTCATGGTTTCAACACTGCTAACTGCCCCTTCCATCATCCTACTGGTGTGTACAACTACTTAATGGGAGGGTACAGTGAAGCTGCCAGATGCTTCTCAAAGGTGCACAGGGACAGGATGAGAAGCAGCAGACAAGATGAAATGTTGATTAGGTATAAGAAGGAGAATAGTTAAGTATTTGAGGAGGTTGTTTAGAGAGACTGTGGGATTTCCAGCCTTGGAGATACTCAAAGGCAACTGCACAAGGCCCTGGACTTGCTTCAAGGTTGCACTTAATGAACTTAGGACGTCCCTTCCATCTTAATGTATTCTCTTCCATTTTTACTTACTGAGTATGTCTACAAACTGTTTTGACAGATGGTAACTACTCTAAGAACAAAAGAACAACCACACTGGATCAGACCAGGTGTCCCATCAAAAGTGGCCAGCAGCAGATGCTACATGAGCTGCACTTAGAGAAGAGAAAAAAACCAAAGTAATTGGACTGTTTAAACTCACCCGAAAAACTTGAGAAGAGTCTACAGAATGGAGAGAACCTATTACGATGAAGCCACTGCTGGGCATCTTGAATAGAAGCAGAAGGAAGGAGGTGCTACATTGCAAAAAGAATAAGAAGGTCTTGAAATGAACTGTTCACCAGTGTCCTAAAAGAGAAAAGCACCACATTAACATGATCTCAAGTACTTACATCATTGCTGGGAGGCAGGAGCTCCATTTGGTGGGTTGGAGAACTGTTGCTAAAAGAAATTATATAAAGTTGGAAGAGAAAAAAAATACATTATTTTAAATTTTACATTGCAGTGTCCATCCTCTTCCCCCTCCTCTATTTGACTCAACTTTTACAAGTTACATCCAACTTGGCTTTTTTTCTCTATCAGATTTTTAAAAAGGTGTCCAAAATCTGGAACAAGAATTAAAAAAACCCTCTCTACCTGAGTCTTTTGCCGGTCAGTTGTGGCCCTCCTCAACACTGAGAGAAAAACTCGAGTTTACTGACCTCAATCAAAATTTTCCATATGGCTGACTCACTAATGTGACATCATCTAAGCAAGAAAATTGTAACCTACAGCGTGGCTGAACTCAAAATTTCTATGAGCCAGAAATATCCTAACTAAATCCACCATCAAATAATAATTCTTTATAAAAATTGAATAAAGGGCCTTATAATTCAACCCTGGTGTTATCTTAAACATAGTCAAGTGCCATAAATTATGCAAAACCACATTTCTACTAAATTCTTCTAAACACAGACAGGACTCCTAAACATGTCAGGGATTTTACCAAAAGAAGAAAATGCTCAGCAGATCTCTCTACTAACAGAGTTTTGTAATTTCAGTGTTTGCCCTTTTTCATAGGTTGAGGGGATTAATTGAAAATTAGTGATACAACATGGATTGGTAATTAAGTTGTGTGGGAAGGCAACAAGACGGCAGAGTCAAAACAAAAGAAAAAGGCCTTCACCAAATTCCAAAGGGAAAGTATGTAGCAGGGAGGACTCAGAAGTACTGAGGGACACTGCTGTACCTTTCTGACACCAGTTATCTTGAGCATTTCAGGATCACTAGAGCTGTGTCTTTATGATGGCTATTTAATGAATTAAATATGCCTTCATTAGTCCTTTGTTCTTAAATGGGTTCTCAAAACCTAGGCTGTTTTGCCCCAAACAGGATTTCTTTATATCTCATTCACCTGGGAATTCAGCACCTCAAACTACCCTCAAAACAGAAAGTAAGGAAGAAATAGCAACTCTGAAGAGGTGCTCAAAGCCTCCAACACACTTGTGAGAAGATACTGGGGATTGCAGGTACAGGATGTGGTATGTTCTCACCAGGAATTGCCCTGGAAGCCCTCTGATGCTCACCTTCCAGCCACCACATAAACAGTGCACATACCAACAGTACTCTGAATTACAGGGAATTCCTGGATGGAAGGTCTTAAAAGCTCTTGGGAAATACCTTCCCCTTCCTAGAAAGGGTGGTGGTCCTTAACTTCTTCCAGGGTATGAAATGCATGGACACACAAAGGCTACCATATCAACAGGAAAGATAAAGCATGTATTTGTTACATACCCATCTCCGAGGTTGAAGCTGTTGGGAGAACTGTTGTAGCTTGGAGATGGAGCATTGTTCATTTGATAAGGCACATCTGGCCAGGGAGAGCACTGTTGGAAGAAAGGCATAGGGGAAACTTTCACAAGGATGGAAATAAAAGCTTCAATTCTCCTCTAATACCACATTCATGCTGTTGCCACGCCACTAACTTCAGCTCATCACTCCTGCTGGGAAGAGGAGATGGGCCATGGATTTTCTACACTGCTCTCCAAGTGGGCTGTCAGGGGGCCAGATTGATTCCAGTTGTGCATTCCGCATTTCTTTCTCCCATTTCACAAAGCCTGTCCCCAAATAACACTGGGCCAAAGTGTGCACAGCTGTAAGTCAGAGCAACGCCAGTAAGTCAACTCAGACTGAAGGCAGCATTGATACAGAAATACCCCTGGCCTCAATTATAAATCCCTAATTAAATCCAGGCAAGAGTGACAAAAATGCTCCAGTGGCATTGCTTCAGGTTTATACCAGTGAAAGAGCAGAATGTGAACCAGCCTGCTGAAATCTCTGGCCATTAGTCAAACAGCTCGAGTCATAAATGGGTATTAAATGGAGAAAATTTAAGATAGACAGACAGACACAAAGATACTAAAAGCCTTCACAAATATAGGTCAGACTCCACATTCCATGACAGTAGTGTAAAACCAGAGTAACCCAGCTAGAATTGGTGACTGTTCTGAATTTTAGCCATGGTAATCAGCAGGAGAAATCTAGCCCTGTTGAACCCCCCACCACCAAGAGCTCAAGAAAATGCTCTGAAGGGGCCTTGCTTGCACAAATAAAAAGACAGCAAGTATAGCTTTGGAGCTTTATCATCTCCACAAACACTAGCAAATATTTTATCATCTCCACAAGCACTGGCAAATATTTAACTCTTTGGCAACCCACATTTCCCCATGCAATATGTCAAAGTGCATCAGAGCTCATAGGGAGAGTCTGGCATCTGCCAACTCAGTAGAATCAGGTCTGTCAATTAGAAAACGTGCTGGTTGCTCCTGGCAACATGAGGAAAGTTGAGTGGGAGAGACTGGATCTCACAAACAGGAAGCTGATTTAAATAAAGAATAATTAATTTTTGGAAGTCCAGCAAGCTGCTCCAAAAAAAAAAAATGAAATCAAACAAGACATTCCCAAAGGGAGACTGAACAACACTTCTAAATCCCTCTCTTGAGTCCTGTTGCTGACTAATTCTGCAGCCTATGGTGAGTTTATACAAATATCCTAGTAATGACAGGGAGGGGCAGAAACACATACAACTCTACACCAGATGCACCAGTATATAAGACACAAGATATTCCTAGAGTACAACCTGGAATCTTCTCAGCTTTTACGTGTAACAGCAGCTTCATAGGCACATTCACAGAAAAACAGATTATTAATTTAAGCAGACAGTCTATTCATCTGCTTAAGTGCCCCATCTTCAACACGAGCTTTTGCCAAGTAGTTCTGAAAAAAATACAGACAACTGTATTGTCATAGAACTGGCACCTGAGGGCCATGACAAGTGCCCAGGAGGCACAGTGAAAAGTGAGAAAGTTGTTGCTGGTTTTTTTTAAGCCAGGCTGCTAAGGGTTGGTTTATACCCCAAAACATAAGAAACTTTAGCATCTTTCATAAATTTCAACAGTAAGAGTCATTTTATAATTTCACTCCACTCTTGGTTTCACTGAGATTGGAGCATACATGTCTCCACAAGACAACCTCCAGGGCTCAGATGCTGTTTTCTTTTAAATTTATCTCCCAACATGATGTAGTATGATGTGTCTAAAACTCTTTACCTCTGTCAGAATAGTTGTCTCGTAGGAAGGCTGATACTTCTCCTTCTCTTGGGTGGTCTTCTTTTCCATTTTTTCCCTGTCAGTCTTCTGTTTTCTGTCTGCTCCTTTAGGCTATAAGTACAAGCACAGGCCTTCCCTTATGCCAACTATTACAAATTTGGAGACAGAGGCCAACAGATTTATCTAATCTGTTCACAAAAGTCTCCTCAAGATTTACAGCAATTGAAACAAGATCGGATCTGCATTTTCTAGACAAAAGAATTAATCAAGCATCTCTACTGTTTCTGTACATCCACCACCAACACCTACTGCAATTCTAAAATAGGCTGACCACAGTCCTGAGATGTGATTCCAGCTATTTCAGACTGTAAGTTATGCACCTCAACTGGCATTTTGCACCATCTCTCCAGAAACAGGAAAGACACTGCTCCAGGAACAAAGCTGGAGCAGCAGATCCTTTGCGAAAACAGGCCTATGGAGAGTTTGTTATTAAGTAGCTATAGGTCTGCTATGCCCAGATTGGGAGCTTCAGACATGCTTTCTGTCTGAATCTTCTCCTCCAGGTATCATGGCAGCAAACTCTGCTGCAACAACAACAACAAAAAGGTATTTAAGATCTCCACGATAAAATTTCATTGTTCGTGGAGGATTCAATCAAAGAAACTGAGGATGCCCTAATGTCTTGATTGCCTAGGAGCATCAAAACACAGTGGATACCCTATATATCTCAGTATTTTTGTAGTGTTTAAGGCACAACTGACTGGCGCAAGTCTTGGTGCAGCATTTCAACTAGAATTGCTGTGTAGGCCAGTGTTTATGCCACCTTCTCCACCGTAGCCCTGTTTAAGATCTTAAGCATACCCAGTCAAAAGCCTGTTCTTTTACTCCAACATTTGCATCTCTCCTACACAATCTGAAACCTCTGCATGTTCCCGTGCCTTAACCTAGTTGATGACAAAGCCAAAACTACCTCATACCTTGAACACTTTGATCTGGCAGCTTGCAGAATGCAGGTGTTCTGTGTATTCACCATTTTCATTCTGCTTAAAGGTGTCGATTTGCACCCGGAAGGGCACCCCTTTCTCGCCCCCATGTTTCCGTGGAGTAAACTCTGTGCTGATGCAATGTACCTGGCAAGAGAGAAGCTGTGCTCATCTCTGGAGACAGATGGAACCTGTACAAATCTGAATTTCAGATACTGCCTGAACATGAGATTTTGGCTCCTCACAAAAAACTAAGAGAGGCAGAAGAGCTCATATGTTTTCATTTCTGTTCCTTTGGACAAAATAATCTGGAGAACAACCAGCTCAGAAAGAAACAGGACATCAGGAAAAGCATCCTTTGAGTTAAGTAAATCCTTCATTCAGATTAAAAACAGATAGCTAATGCTCAGAATGAGAAACAGTCATGAAAGAGGAAAGCAAGCAAAACTAACAGGTTATGAACAGTTTCCTCAAGACAAAACCTATGCTTAGAAAGCAATACCAGTGTCTGATTATTTTTTTAAAGAAGATCCTGGCAGTAGCAGGTAGTACTCCAGCATTAACAAGTAGCCAGCATATTGATTTAGTGAGTATCCTACAAATTAATTACACATGATTGTCACATGAGTTAGTAATTATCATTATCATCCTTCTCTCTTCTTCCTGTACTGGCTATTTTGATTCTCCAGGTCTTTAAAAGATATCTAACGACTGTATTTACTACAGAAATATGACTTATCTCTTACCTGAATGAATGCTGAAGCTCTCTTTGACGGATCCCAGAGAAATTCGACAGTGTTCAACTGGGTAGGGCTAGCCCTGGGATCCAAGATACCAACTGACAGCGGGATATCTGTAGAAGAAAACCCCTAAAATTTTAAAAATATTAAATTGAAGAAGAGAAAGCATTTCCATACAATCACAAGATGCATGTGAAAGCGAAGCCACCAAAGACATCTCTACTCGGGACCTATAGTTGCTAGGTCTCCTTCCCTCCCAAAGACATACAGGATTCACGAAAAACCTAAACACACATGCAAACACTCCATACCCCACTCATCTTCCCAACACTGCAGAGGTGCCACAATGAAATAGCCTCACCTATATCAAGGATGCGGTCCCCAGGCCGACTCCACCTCCAGCCCTCGAGCTGCTGATGCTCTGTGTACTGCAGGCGGCGGTCGTGGAAAACTACACGAATTATGCTCTGTTAAAAAAAGACAGCAATATAAACAGGGTGATCCAGAATCCTCTCTCGAGATGACTTTTGGTTTTCCAGAGTAGAAGCAAAAGCTGATCTGTTATGGTTCTCACCCCCATTCATGAGGAGAGTAGAAGGGTCCACCTAAGAGACCCATTACCATGTGTATCAAATTCCTAAGGGACCCCTGAGAGAGATAAACACACTTCACAGGGCACATCTTACAGGAGTAACACAGCCCTGGACAGCTTTCTGGGATTCACTCTGGAAGCACTACAGCAATGTCCACCTAATCTTAGGTGTCACGGCATGTAAACATCACTATATATACTGCCTCAACACCCAGAAGGGCTCATATGGGGGTTACATTTAATGTGTCTGTACCATGTCCCAACCCCAGTATAACCCATTCTGATCTGCAATTGTGGAAGCCAGCTCACCTGTCCCTGCACCAGTGGAGCTGACATGTCCAGACATCTTGTCAGTGGGAATTAAACTTGATTCCAGCCATTCAGAGCCAGTCATTGGATTTGCCCCAGAGTAGTTAAACAAGGGTGGAGTAGGAAAGCGTCCGTAACAGCAGGCTGGTCTGCAATGGCGCAGCCACACCAATAACTGGAGAAAAAAGGCTGGAATAAGGGCAATCCCCAGGGGAGACAAGTCCTAAGTACTCCTAACTAATATAGCCTTTTGTATATTCAGAGTGCTACACTTACATGAGTTAATGACCCCTAACATCCCAGTTTCTCAAGCCCACACTCTTGCTGGGGACTTCCATATAAAATGAGTGAGCAATTTTTGCCAGTGAACCTGAGAAATGCCCAAATCAAACCCTAGCTTTAAGATGCAAACAAGCCACCGTGGGAACACCTGCAAAATTGGAATCCAAATCCACATACTACCTAAAATGGGCCAGAAGACAAATAGGGAACGGCCTAAACTTCGATAACATTTGAAATCCAAATTGGAATCCAAATTTTGCAACTAGTTCCCACTTCTCAAAGGATATCCTGAGGTTGAACAGCCAAGAATTGAAGGTTGGATCCAGAACCAGGGTCCAGACCAAAGTTTTTGAATTTGAACTGTTTTGGCAGTGGAGGAAACAATAGGAAGAAGTCCCCCAAACCAAATGATCAAGTTCTGTATGTTCATCATTAAGCCCATTACCAAAGTAAACTGGAGCTATGCAGAATCTGCCTGGCAGAACAATGTAAACACCTGGGCCCTCCATTTGTCACGTAACAACCCAGGCATGTTGCTGGGATTCAGTAGGGAGACAAGTCTGCCTCTCCGCAGCTTTGATCATGTTCACCACTGAACTTTGGGATTCCCCTGAATCCAGTATTCATAGTGAAACTCTGGGGTCATGATCACAAACAGAATAAAGGTTCCCCTGAAGCCCTGCAAAGCCAAGCTGCATAGTCCCGTGAAACTGGCACTCAACTCCATCACCCCTGCTCCCATTAAAAACAATGGCAAAGTGTCTTCCATTGTCTCAGTGGGAGCAAGGTCAGGCCCTTCAATAAAGGCTGTATGTAGTAGCAGGAAGAAAAGAAATCTATATTTCTCCTTACCTTTACATATTTTGTGTTTAAATCTTGAAACTCTCCCAATTTCCTATTCTCAAGTAGACGGATTTCATAAGACTGACCTAGAGTTTAAGGAAACATTTCCAAGGTGTTTAATATGTTGTAGCAATGAGAGAGTCATGCTGGCATTTACGTGGCTGATAAAGCATACGTTTGATCAGGGAAAGCTTATTTTTGCTAACATAATGCATTTGCCCCAGTAATCGATAGGCACTAAAGCACAGCAGAAATCTGAGGGGAAGGTTTGCCTTTTGGCAGCTAAAAGCTCTCCACTAGGGCATCAATTATAGTTGTCTCCCAGGGCTGCTGTGGTTTTCTGATCACCCTCCAGAAAGTCACCAGGGTGTTTAAAGCAGTTGTCCCCCCATGTCACACAGCTGTAACAGCCTTTGTCTGTCACTTCTGCGAAAGCAATTCTGCCAAAGCAATGGTTGTGTGAAGAGGTGCTGGCACAACAGGTCCGGGAACGATTCTGCAGAGGATGGCAACTGGGGAAAATCTTGCCTTCTTCAGAGAGCAGTCAGGCCTGTAAGGTGTTTTGGTGAACCACAAAAACAAAACTTGTTCCATAAGGCCTGGAAAGTTGCTGCCAAGGGCATAAATATTCCTTCCGACAGGCATGGAGGGAGCAATGGGCATTACAGCATGTGCAAGGACCAGTTCCAGAAAGGGAATTCACACTCCATCACCCACCAGCACCCTCACATAAGGAATTTACTCAATTCAACAGAATTCAGCTAATTGGTTTATAAAATAACATCTCTCCAAGGCTGACAGCAGACAAAGGAGACTGATATCTCAATACCTTACATACAGACATGACTAAGACAGTACAAAAGCTCATTGTACAACACCCAGTCTTTACAATAAACCTGCAGCCAGTACCAAGGTAGGATAGATCATTAGGATTAATGGAGCATATGTGTACCTTATAGTTAGCTCTTCTTGTTCATCTTGCTATCTCCCTTTTCCTGAAAAATGCACATGGTATATGACAAGGCAGGCACCCAGGAGGAGATCAATTTGGATTTTCTGGCTCAACCAGTATCTCTGCAGAACCAGCCCTGCAGAAAACTGCAAAGCAGATCTATCTCCCTCTAAGCAGCTTCTACCAGCAGAGACAAAAATGCTAAAATTTTGGATCTGGATTCAGAAATGGAAGACTTATGACAGCAGATGTGTCAGAAAGGCAGAGCACCTTTTGAGAATCCCATCCATGTTAGTACAGCCCATATCCACAGAGTACAGAGATATCTGTGCTTATTCAGCTGGCTGGCAGATAAGAAAAAAAAAAAAGGAAGGACAAGAGAGGCCATATTGAAGCTCCAAATGTTTGCACAACAGTCCTACTGATGTTAGTAGGAGTTCTGCAAACAGGAAATGACCCTTGAATCCAGCAAGTGACTTAGAACATGGGGAGAGCAGAGAATAAATCATACATAGTACCGAAATAAGCATGGAAACATGCACAGATCTTTACCCATCTCTTGGCACATAAGTAAAACAAAATTACAACAGTGACCTGCCTTTGAAGACTGCTGGACAACAAAACTGATTTTGTAAACCACAATCCTGAAATTAAGGTCTTCCACACTTTAACTCACAAGACTTTCTAATGCTCCCACTGATACATGTTAATATTGTTCACCTGACAACTTCTAGAGAGATGTACATAATCAATACTGCTACATTAGCATAAAAATGATCAGGGTGAGGTTAACAAATTGGGTTTTCTCTCAGAATGATAGAAAAGACCCTTAAGACCATCAAGTCCAACCATTAACCATGTCCACCATTCAAACATGTCCCTAAGTGCCACATCTGCTGTGTTACATACTTGTATGTGCTGTACATGTTTATCTGTGTTATACAAAGCACTTGGCTGCTCAGTGATTCAGTTTGAAGATACACTTCACCAGCTATAGTGTGATACAGTTCACAATCTTGAACCCATTTACACAGCCAAGCATCTCTTGCACTTACAGTTCATTCCCATGCAAATATGAGGCTAATTAATCATTACATAAAATTAATTTAGGTTTTGAGAGTAAAAAACAGTAAAATACATCTGTAACTACACAGATGGGGTTAACAGGGACAGCAAAATGCAGTGGTATGAGCTGTGCTATGGAGAAAGGCAATAGTCAAACCAGAAGCATTGTTAGCCATTCAGCAAGTATCTCAGGAACGAGCAGATTTTTGGGACACCTGTGTGCACTGATACACTCTCACTCTTTGGTCAGCCTGATCTGCTTATCTGCAGTTACAATGAGACAAAAGAAAATAATGGGCATAAAAACATCACCCACATTCCTTTCAAACTAGCATCAAGCACTCAAAAACTCTGCAGCGTGTCATCTCTGACCCCTTGCATGGGACAGGGACAGAACTGCAGCCTGGCAGGCAGTGGGCACCACACATCTCCTGACAGGAGTGATTCACCTTGGAGGGAGCCAGAAACAGATCCTGCAGACCAGTGAAAAGGAGACTGCAGTGTAGACAGAGTTAATATTAAACAGAAAGCCAAAGAGGAAATAAAATTCTTTGATGAAAGATATATGGGTCATCTGATGGAAGCCCTGGAACGCAGTTTATGCCACGAAAAACCTCAATCAAAATGGTATTTTATGCTAACTGCTTTCCCCTTGAACTCTGAATGTTTAACTTGAGTTGCTACATGATTATCCAACAAGAATGCTCCCAGCCAAGCTTCAGAAAACATGAGGCTTTTTCCCCTCTCTGTGAAACTCTTGTCAGTGAGAATTTGGTCCCAATTCCTCAAAGCTCCCTTATATATCCATCTTCTGGTATTGATTTTTAGTTTATTCTCCTTAAAGCTTTCCAGCAAATCCATTGCTTTGTGGCTTGTGGTACCCAGAATTTATTAGCATGGACAGCATTCAGATACTTGTACTTTTACAGCACCAAACTGCTTGGATTATACTTTGTCCTTGAAAAATAACTTCCAAACCTTGTTCACCCTGTATTTTCCGCCATCACTACCGGCGAAACTCCTGAAATGGTAAATTACAATCTCCACCCTGCAATTATTACTGCAGGGATAAAAGGCCCGAAAGAATGACCACTTGGATGCTGGAAAACAAAATCCCCTGTAAAATAGCACAAGTAATAGCAACCTAACCTGAAGAAAGCTGAACTCCCCCTGGCGTCAAAGAGGGCAAAGAAGTCACACGAGGCTCGGATCCACAGATCATTTATGAATCCTGCATCACTGACTCACCAGCACTAGCAAGCACATAGTAACAACTTTCTGCTAAAATTAAATCAGTAACAGATCATCCTTAGTCAAGTACCCAAAACCGTAAAGAAAATTACTGTAAGCAAGACTAAAACAATCTGCATTTCCAGTTTCCAAAACAGACTACAACTAGCTAAGCCCGAAACATAGAGCTGAAATACTCTCCCACACTGAGTTTTTCCATTTGTCTCAGATGGAAATACAGATTAATACAGGTCAGACTACAACTTTCCAAGTCAATACTTGGTGGTAAAGCTGGAGACAGGGGCAGAGGGTACCAATGCTGAGACTCTGCAGTGATTTGATTAAATAGCCCAGGTCCAAGACCAGGGCAAGTATCTTGTCCTCAGCTGACAATGGTTCAACATCCACTGGGCTCAGATGGAAGAAGAGCCTGAAAAAACAACTGTGGCAGTGGAGAGCAGCAGTGCTGCTTTTGATCAGTCCCCTTCAGCAGGATGATGGGGCTAAAGGCCAGCAACTTGCTTAAACCCTTTTCCTACCATGCTCTCAACACTGGCCACAGCTGCACCATCACAGGCAACACAGGTTTGAGGTCGCCTCGAAGGAGGTGACCAGCCTGGTCTCTGGTCAGGTGTGGTACTGGACACATGCACAGGGGCACCTAAAGCACCTCTGTCATCACCTGAAATGAAGGGGACACTTTGCAAGCCATCCCCAGCACAGCTGATGCTGCAGCAGCCTCCTGCACGTCGGTGTGACCCAGTGCTCCCCTCACTCACCACAACCATTCTTCCCTACCTCAGGCAGAGAACAGGATAGTAATAAATACTCAGAAAACCACAGCAAATTCCTGAGATGCAGTTTGTCTCCCAACTTCATTGAAAGCTTCAGGGGCACCAATAAAAACCCAGGCTAGTGATGATACACTGTAATTTCTATTTTAAACAGACATTCTCTGGGCAACAGCAAATTTATGTAATCTCCTCCTAGGCTGCAGTCTGACCGACTTGCTTTACAAACAAAGTAGTACCCAGTAAAGTAGCAACCAGCCAGGTCCAGAGAGTTTCTGGTTTGCAATTCATGAAGCAATTCCACCTATCTGAAGGAGGATTTATAGTGTGCTTACTTTTTTAAACTTCATTGTCTTTGGTAATTAACACACATTAAATGTGGGCAGGACCACTTAATGTGGAGACAGAAGAACTGAAAGTCAACAACTTACTACAGAGGAAAAATAATTTAGTTCAACACAGGAATGATTTCACCTGCTCAAAAGGTACATGTTTAACAGCTTACTGATTGCCATGAAATTTAGACAGTCATCAAAAATTTTAGGTAATTTCTGATTACAAGAGATTATCACCATTTCAAACTCAAAGTTACATTTTGCTCAAATATTATTTACTACACAACCACAATATCCTGCTTGCTTTTCTTTGTTTTCGTGTTACATTTCAAGGGCCACTTGCACTGTGCATTTTGTGGTTTCCTACACAATATACCGACACGATACACTAATTTCCAATTAGGATGCTGATGTTCCAGGCTGATATGACTCAGGCCTTACTTAATCTAACAAAGTAGCCTATCCAGATATTGATTAAACTCTAACCTTTGAATAAGCAATATCCCCAACAAAAGTCTGTGGAAAAGGGAAAAAAAAAAACCCAACAGATAGTGCTCTTTCTCAGAATGGATCCACACAGCACTAGACAGAACCAGCCTGGAAACTGTTTGATTATTAAGCCAAGCTGGCCAATAAAAATACCATTTAGCAACTTTATATGGACATCCTAAAGAGTGCACAGATAAAGGCAAAGGAATGCTGACAGTCAAACGCACCATGCAGAAGGAGGGGGAGGGAAAAAGAAGAAGCAAGCATTTATCATACCAAAACCAAAGCACATCCAGCAGGCAGGAGGATCACCTTTGAAACAGCCAAGCACAACTATTCAGGGCATCAGGCACACACAAATATCTTTCTGACAAGAAAGATTATTGAACCCTCAGGGTAAACAGACAAGAGTGGCGGAGCTGGCATGTGAACTTGCATGCTTGATGACACACACCTTTTTAGCCAGTCACAAGCAAAAACAAAAATTAGCATAAGACTTGCTCAAGAGTCCCATGTGTGGACACTCTGCAGGACAAGAAGCAAAAGCAGAGCCCTCAATCCCTGAACCACAAATGACAGTGGATATTCTGCAGTTGCTTACTGCAGCCTCATTTGACAAGATGCTGTAGATATTTATCCAGTGGATATTATGAATTCACCAGCTACACAATAGGCCACCCTGGAAGTTCCCACTATGCTAGGAACATGGAAATCCTGCAAAGGAGGACAAGCTGTGGGCCAGGAAATGTAAAAGGAACATAAGAGTCATTCTAACACTGCAGGCTCATCTTGCCCCACATCCCACCTTCAGCACAGCACCCAGAGATGGAGCAGGGTTAATACAGCCAGCCCTTTCTTCCTTACAGTATCTTCCCAGTTTCTGGTGTTCAGTGTCCAGATTGCATCTACACTGAGCTGCCCAGTCATGACCAATGCTCATTAACTCTTTTGTGTGGTCTACTTCTGAATTTGCTTGTACTGTGGCAATCAGAACCACAATTTACACATGCCTTGCTTTAGCGCTGACAGTCTGGCCCTTCGTCTGCCTCTCCCCTTGCACAAAGCCCCCTTAGCTCCACTGTGTTTTGGTACCCAGGAGTTCAACACCGAGGGCTCCTGCTCTGCTTGCCCCTACCAGCAGGGCAGCAACGCTACAGGAACACAGCACACCAATTCAACTACTAATTCTACCACCACACCACAGAGCTTCACTGTCATCATGCCACTTTCATGTTTTTCCTCCTTTTACAACGTGCCCCCAACTCAAGGGGGTTTCTTTGACATCCCCCCCCCCCTTTTTCTCCTTCCCTACCTCTTTCTTGTGGGAAAGCCAAAGAGCTGCCTCAGAGCCAAGCTGGCTGCAGGAAAATTTCACTGCTCATTTACTATATGAACATTTGTCTGAGTCCTACTCTGCACAGACTTCTGAAGATGGTCTGTTCTACAGTGGTGACACTTCATCGCCAACAGGCACTAACAGAAATACTCATTTACAATGGTTTCCACTCAAAAGAGAGGGAGGTGCATTTAAATCCCCAAAGACTACAGTCTCACTTGGAATCAAGGACACAAAACAAGCCAGCAGACACAGAAACACTTCTAGTTGCTCACTTCACTGTGTGCACTTGGGTTTCTTTTGCATAGTCTTCATCCACTTGATCTCGCCTAATCTAAACCATGTTATAAACTTTGATTTTTAATACAAATTAATCAGTGAAGAAATTATGGACCTCCAATGGAAAACCAGAAAAAATACATACCCTGTGAAAATAATTTCTTCCTGTATTTCCACTTCTCTAGCATGTACTCAAAACACTCAGGATTATCTTAGTCACATCTGTTCAGCTCAGAAAACCTCAGCCCTCTCTGTGTAAATAAAAAATACAGGCTTTTTCTGGTTTCAACCTGTTTTAAGTCAATTTGGACAACAGGTTTTATAGCTCTGTAAGAGTAGCTTTGTGTGTAATATTTACTTGAGTTTCAGATAACTAAAAAGAATGGTCCTGGGTGAGGGTGCTGACAAGGGATGCAGAAGAGCTGAGTGTGACTCCTGACCCCACATAGCAGCTCCCTTAGATGCCCTCAGATTAAGTCCCTTCCTTCACATTTCTGCAATAGGAAACTGGGAGAAGCAAGTCCCAGTCCCACCCGTGGCTGCTCAACCAGCACCTACACAGGGCAGGGAAGGAGACGGGATCAAAGCTGACTGTACCTTCCACACTGGTCACAAACATGGCACAAACATGGACAGGAGGAACCTCACTGCTCCAGTGCTTGCTGTCAAGTAATATAATGCTAATATAAACATAATAAATGCTTGGTAGGAAGCAAGTGGGAGAAAAAAAGGTGCTCTTTCCATACCTCTTCAGGAAAAAAAAAAAAAGTATATTCTCTTACAAAAATGTGTCTTACTCCTACAAAAACAGCTAATCACGTCAAACTTACAGTACTCCTCAAGTTTCTGACTGCTACCTAAAATGTGATCTTTTAGGACACTGCAAGTTAGAGGAAGCTAATTGGAAAATTTCTACACATTAACAGTAACATTCACACAAACATCAAATCCTGTAAAATCACAGGCAAAAAATTCTCTGTCATAATTAGAGGAATCTCAAACAGATATGGATAATAGGGTAAAGTAAAAAAAATTACGTGCACTAGAAAGAAAAAAATCTTCCCGGTATTTTCATACTTCTTACTACACTCTGAGGAACTTCTGAGCACTCCCTTTTTTCACAGATATTGAAGATTTATGGGAGAACAAAATGCATTCTAGGGGTTTCCAGTAGGAGTGGTGTATAGGCTACAATCCAGCAAGTTCACAATCCCACTTGAATTTCATCCAGATGTTAGCAACAGAAGAAAGGATTATGAAAAGAATAGAAAACAGCCTCTTGGTTAAAAGACAACTGAGATTCTAGCTTCCTAGGGACAACAGAAGTCAGATGCTCTACTTACGCAGAGGTGCCCTGTCATCTGAAGCAAGATTCATAGTCAGCTTTGGGATGGTGTGGTTTAGAGACAGGGTTGTTTATCCTGGGCTGCCAAGTGAAGACAGAGCTGCCAAACATATGGGGAAATTGCTTCTAGCACAATTAATGGCTTCAGCTGAGACACCAGAACCTACTCAGAGCTGTCTTCAAAGTCAGGCAGGAGACAAATTCGTTCTCCAAAGATGAAGTGCACCACAAGACTCAAAAACACCAAAAGCCACTTTCAGAAATGGGAAAGACAAATTAGCTTTGTTAGCCATTTCATTTTTTAAGCCATTCAAGCTCAAGAACAGACTGGAAAGGGGTCAAGGAGTAGTATGGCACCCCACAACGATAGGGAACAAGGATGCATGGGTGGGCGGGCAGGCACCAGGGAGCACCTGGTACTCAAAGTCTCAAGGACACAAAGCCACTGCTGTGTCTGTGATCTCAGGAAAGGGTGGAGCATTTGTCCACATGTCTACCAGCAGCAGAGCTTCTACACATGCCCAGGGCCTGGTCAGTGATTGAAGTTACTGTTAGGAAAAGAGGCAGCTCCTAGCATGGGACAAAGCAAAAAAATATCCCCACAAACAGAGCTATAATTAAACCAGAAGCAC
The DNA here is from genome assembly GCA_026261815.1 of Monarcha castaneiventris obscurior. Classification (NCBI taxonomy): domain Eukaryota; kingdom Metazoa; phylum Chordata; class Aves; order Passeriformes; family Monarchidae; genus Monarcha; species Monarcha castaneiventris. The sequence goes on from JAMPIT010000467.1 coordinate 11,016,671, forward strand.
ACCCAGCCAGAGCTGGTCACTCACCCTTCTCTACACTTCATTTAGGCAAATAAAGAATTGTTCCAGGAAAAGTACAAGCATCCAGGCAGTTGTGACCCCATAAAAACTCAATTACGTATGAGTTAACGTCAATATAAAACAGCTTTTTTCATTTACCGTAAATCTCTGTGTTTAAAACTGAGTTCTGTGGCTGTAGAAGATTAGACAACCAAATTTGAACTTCAGCCTTTTTAAGGGAGGCAAAGGTTCTCCTTTGCCTTCTGCTGTAAGCAATTCCATCTCATACCCAAACAATTAGCAATCTACTCCAAAGAGTCCTCTTCAGCTGCTCCTTGCCCAGTGCTTCCTGCACCTTTCTCTGGAGAAGCCACCAGAGCACATCTGCAGTTGAGCTCAGGCAGGACAACACCCAACAGATTTTAAATGCAGCACCATTTAAAATGTACCAGTTCATGCATACGTATCTTGAACCTGGATGCATGCCTTGGCACCCTAGGGTTGAAATTTGGGGATTTTGTTTACGTGTGACCCAGACTCAAACTAAATCCATCATTAGGTTTATGAGGCATCTTTTGCTAATGCACCTCTACAGCAACACTGCCAATATCACAAGTTCTCTCAGACGTTAGTGGTTCTTCCTCATGGTTGGGGTTTTGGCTTGTTTGTTTTCTGAACCATCTAGGACTAGCATTAAGGCTGACTCCTGGAAGACACCATGAAGCAGAGGTGCCCAGCCTTCCAAACCCTAACCAGCTGTACACTAAAATCTTTGCACGGCCAAGAACCACAAGTCACACACTGCAGATTGGGAGAGCTGAACAGAGCCCAGGAAAACTTTACAGGCAGATGACGGCAAGTTACTCTGAAGTACCACTGGGGGACTGGGCTGGATTTCTCACACAGCCTGCTCTCAGTGACCCTCTGCCACCAAACTTAACCTCCCTCTATTTGAAGTAATTAACATCTGAGGTTCTGAGCCAGCCCAATGCTGGTCATGAAACAAAACCATGACTTGAACAGCTCACAGTCCACATGTGGTTCTGGCACTACAAGCCGATTCCCTTGGGCAATGACTTTCAGGTTTTTGTGATTTTTGGCATTTTGTTTTTTAACAGAATGACTTTATTGCCTCACATTTATTAGCATTCAGATCTACTGTACATAATGCTTGTTTCCTCCACATTCCTCCTGCTGCAATTTCTGGAACTACCTTTCATTGCTTCCATTTCTGTCTGTGTTTGAAACTGGTTTCATCCAGCCATGGTCAAACCACACCCCATATGACTGCAGACCATGGAATATGCACTGCATCAAGCCATCTTGCTGAAGCAGTGGTTTGTAATATGGTTGCTGGTTGATTGTTTCTGAAAATCCTATCCACAAGAGACACTGCAATAGTGCTAAAAGGCAGGCTAGTTCCAGAAATGTTAGGATGTTTGTGCTGCAGACTTCTGGACAGTGTAGTTCTGTTGACAGATGTGATCCCTGACCAAAGGAGCAATGCCAGCAGCAGCTTCCAGTGCAAGGACAGCACCTTTACCAGCTTCACTGACTGAAGGTGGAGTGGTATTGAGACACCATACTAATAAGCCTATACTTAGTCCCATCAGATGAGTAATCCTCCTGAGATCCAGTGAAGAACTCTTAATGAAGGAACTGCCCTAAGGATCAGGAAACTAAGACTGTGTTCAATTTGGCTCCAGTTTCCCAAGGAATGTGGGAAGGCAGGGGCGAAAGAGATCGGGAAAGACAAGTGCAATGACTCAGTCTTTGGAAACCAAGCTACAGATGTGACTCTAGTTACCTCATTTACAGGCTGGTTCTAGAGCTGTGGCCAGAGAGCACTCATGGCTTCAAAGTGGAGCAGACAAACTTGGGATTCTGCCACTGCTGAATGTCCCCAAGTCAACTTAACACTACAGCTAAGCTCACTCCATTATGTTCCCTCACAAATACTTCCCCTGCTCCTTAGCGAAAACACTGGTCTCTGGTTCCCAGCTCCAGAGTCCTCTCAGCTTCCATCCTTGTGGAGAGCCCAGGCCAAAGACCTTTTCCTCCTCAACACCACTGACCACCCCTCTAGGTCTATCCTGCAAGAAGCAAGGCTCAAGAGAAGCCATTATGCTTCACAAGCCTGGAACTCTCTTCCAGCTGTACACAAACACAGCCACTGGACCAGTCCTCCTTCCTAGCTCACATGAAATCCTTTCAGATCTCACATGAAACTCTCCACTGATTCCTCTTCTATCTCTGCTATATAACTTGGCCTTCAATTTGCTACCCAGTACTTCCAGCTTTCCATAGCCCATAGCTCTTTCTTCCATGCAGTTCTGCATGTGGACATTCCTGAGCTGGTCCACTCACCACCACTGAACCAGTCATGTGTGGAGGGCAGGAAGCGGAGCTGCTTCACAGTGACAAAAGGTCAGTTACTGAGCGGCAAAGAGCTAAAGTTGAGAAGGAACATTTGAACAGCAAGTGGCAAGAATCACCCAGCAAGCAGAAAACCCCAAACCCTTTACTCGCAATTAAATTGGGAAATTAACCACACTGGATGTGAATTGCTTTGTTGATGCCGGAACAGCCACTCTGTATCTATATATCTCCCTTACTACAAGCCAGCCATGACTGACACACAGGCAGGGCCAGAGGGACATTCATTAATGAAGTTACCCATTTGCTAAAGTAATCCATCACAACACTCAAGAAGGGAAGTTTTATGTAACAGTGCTTGGCCAATCCATGATAAACACAGAGAGAGGTTAAGGTGCAAGATGTGTCCCTTTGCTTACAGCCAGCACAAAGTGATAAGATGTAGGGAATGCTCTTAAATTGCTTCATGAGATGGCTGTGGCATTGCAGCTGGTCCAGTGCTTTGGAGTCAGCCAGTTCCTCTGCTGTGCCACAAGTATTGGTTTCAGAAACCTCAGCTGCCTCAAGGTCCCCCTCATGCACCTCCTCAAGCCCACAGAACATAACTCTACTAAGGGGATTAATTTTCTGACAGAGCCATTAAATCCTCATCCGTTTTTAACCCATGGCAATAACCCACTAACAGAAACTAAACACCCCAGCTTCCCAGCCCTGCCCCTCTGCACAGCTCCTGCCAGCCTCACCCCTGCTTTGTTCCTCCAGGCCAGCCCAGCTTCATGCTCTTCAGGGCGTATTCTGCAAAGACACATCCCACCTTGAGGGATGAAAGGGACAATATCCAAGAAATGCCAAGGAAGTAGGAAGCAGTGTCAAGATGTAGCAGTAGACAACTACTTGCAGTAGTAAGCAGGACAAAGCCTAGCACAAAATGGTCTAAAATGCAGTAATAGTCTTATTTTGCAAAGGAAAATGTGGACTGCTCCAGTCACACAGTTTTTTTAAAAAACTCATGGTATTGTGTTAAGAGTTGTATAACTTTTTCCACTGCCAAGGTAAAAAAGTAGGCATTGCTTCATGTATGCTAAAATATTTGGCTGTCTACAGATTTTCATTTTTAAAAAAATCCTTTATTCCAATACAGGAAAGAACTGTGTTCCATAGGAAGATTCATCTAAATCTCACAACTGACACACCCCATTGCGACCTCCTGGGATCTGCTGTGTTTAGATGGATAAACTGAGATGACACAGTCGCATATCCCAAGCATCTTTTGATCCTGAGAGACACAACAGTGCCATCTTATGCGATAGGAAATACGTGGCTCCTTGGGTAGAGCCTGCAGTACTTCACTGATCTTTCTGTGGGGGCTCTATGGGTCTACCAGCTACCAACACAGATCCAGCAGCCAGCTGCACCTGACATCAGAGTCCAAGGGAGGTCAGGGCTCCAATGTCTACCATCATTAAGAGAAACCTACCCAGGGAGGTATCCAAGTGAGCATCCTACTCAGTGCATGAAGCTTAAAGAGCTGGGGCAGTATCCTGAGGCAGAAGAGGATCTCAGTAAGAGGGCAGACAGCCTGCAGCTTGTTGTTAGGCCTTTTTTTGCTGCCTGGCAGAAAATGAGCCTAAGTGTGTTTTAGCATAATTTATACATGGAGAGGTCTGATCCCCTCAAGACCCACGCACAGGAGGTGCTGCAAAATGACAGCCAAACACCAACCACAGATGTGCCTGCACAAATGCTGCCAAAGCGGGGAAAAGAAGAGAACACAGAGAAACAGTGTTTGTTTATCCAGGAGTATGAACTAGTCTGTGAGGTCAGTTATAGAGGACCTTGCTGCACTGAACCCTGGCAACTTGTCAAGTAAGGCCCTGAGCAGAGCCACACCAGCCTGCCAGTGGGAGAGATGTCACTGCCCAGCCCTCAGAGCAGCCCTTGGATACCTGCTAATTCATCCTCTGGCTACACCCTCCAGCAGTGCCAGGGGACTTAGAGTGGTAAGAGCCCTCCCCAGTCCAAGTTGGCCCATCTGCTTCATCAATCTGGCCTTGTGAGATGAAGGCAGGAGGCTGCAGTTTAAGCTGTCTGAGATCCAGCCAGTACTTTGCCACAGGGACCTGTGCAAGCTGTAACACTGCTTTAAGTCAACAGTTAAATCAGTGGTACTACATTATTTTAAAATAGTTGATAATCTGGTATCTAAATGTGGAAAATTAAATATTCCTCCTTTCCTCCACCTCCCCCTTCCCCACTTCTATCCCTCTTTTCCCATCCCGCTGCCCTCCCCGTAAGGCAAAGTATGGGATAAAATCTCATTAATTGTTCCCAGGAAATACCCTCTGTTTCAGTGTATTGCCAACCCTACCTTGGTTGAGGTAGGTCAGGGTCTCCTCGTGCAGTTTCACAGCGGGTGAGGTGGCTGTGCAGAGGACGTACTGAAAGGGAGGCAGTTTGGCATCGTTCTCAGGGGACAGCTGCGGCTCCTCCTGCTTGAAGATGGGCAGCGCAAGGACATCTCTGCAACGTACAATTCACACACAGTCAGGTGCAAAGAGCTCATAGACTGTCCTAGCTTCAATCTGCATTTGGTTCTCATGAGCTGAGGTAATGGGGATGGTCTCTGGAGAAACACTGGATTAAAATGGCTAAAAGAGGAAGAATTTGGCCTGTTTAATGTAACCAGGCAACTTCTGCCTCTAGGGTATCAGCACTGCACACAAAAGAACATAGCATTGGTGAAACAGAGTATGTCTGAGAATTACTGTAAGTTTTTAAGAAATAAATCAGATTTACTTTTCAGTTAAGCAGTCTTCTTGATGAGGAAAAAACCCATCAAAAATAGATTCTTCATCCTTGTGGATGTACATTCGATTAAGAGTTCTCAGGTTCCCAGATGAAAGCCTTTCAGGGAAAAAAATGCAAGAAAGGGCACTTTGACAGCTGAACGTCAGATTAGTAAAATGTCTTCAAGTAGCAGCCACGGGTGAGAAGCAGACACAGCTCTGGCATAAAAAGGAGATGTTTAGGTAAATGATGGCATGAACTGCTGGATTAATTGACTCATAATACCTCCCTGCATTCTAATAAACCTGGACCCAAGGAATCACACAGCTCTTAAATCAGCACTGGGCTACCTTCGTAAATGCATACACAGGTGCTTGGCAGAAGCTTCACTAGGACCTGCACACAGCCCCAGTTCCCACTTCTTTACAAAATGCTGATACTGACCTGCCTGCCAATTTAGTCCCAGGCTGATCCCAACCCACACCAAGCAGAACTGGTACTAGCAAGGCTGAGAGCTCAACAAATGATCAGTTGATTAGTACAAAATGAGATGTCAGGAATAAGCATCCTTATCTCAGCCTGTCTGGTACTGAAGAACCACATTAGCCTTTCCTATGCCACTAGCATTGCTGATCATTGTGTCCACCTACTTAAAACATTAATACCCTTCCAAATTAGGAGGATTATGTTGAACACGGTGACAATACAGAATAAGTGATTCTTTTTCTCCTCTACTTCTTCCAGATGTGTGAAGACTCGAGATTCCCCATACACAGGCTGCAGTTCTGCTCCTTTTGACAAACCCATACACAAAATGCTTTAAGAAAAGCCATCCAGCATGTACAGGCATGCACCCTGAAAAGGGCATTAAGAATTTTTTCCTTGCCTGTTCAGTTAATGATCCACTCATAGCACCCACAACCTTGAAGGCTACCCAGGTCATCAGTGAAACAGTGCAGCAGTTTAGAGTAAACTACTCAAGTGCCTGGTTCAAACACAGGTACTCCTATTTATGGGGAAACAATGCCAGAGAGCAAACTGTGCCATTTCAGATGCAGGCAGGAGAAAAGAAACACCCGTCTCTGTTTCCATTCTCTCTTCCAACCCCACACCCTCCATATTATCACCCACTCGAAGGCATCCAGCCCCATTTGCTTCCTGGCATTACTGACATAATCACAGCTCTTGCCTAACTGCTGCCACAGAGAGGGTTTTTTTTCCTTAGTGATGATTTACTACAGTAATGAAGTGACAGAAATGCCTGCAGTAGATTTCTGAAATAGATAGCATTGCTCCACACACATGCAGGATCTGATCCTGCTCCGGAGTCATCTCACTCAGCCCGGATGCCAACATTTGCTCCTAACCCACTCATGTGCACAATGCTCTCAGAATGCCTGTGACTTTAAGCATGAAAACAGGTCAAAAACTCCAGCACCCAAAAACAACTGCAGCTCGGCAGAAACAGTGCACAAAATCCGACATGGGTTTAACAGGGGTGAGGAATTTGTACACCCACTCACCTGAAACAGTTGAGGAAATTTAGGCAAGGGGAAATCAAAATTTAAATACCATATTTCACATCAGGCTCTTTGCACCCCTACACCTGCCAGCACAGCTGTCTGATCGCTGAAGGCTGTAAGCATGGAGGAATCCATGACTTGGTTTCTGGAAAGCTTCACCACGTTAAAGCTCCAACGAAGCACACAAGTCAATTGCATTTTTATTCCTAGAGCATTTGAACTATTGGCCTGTGGTACTGTTGCTTTGGGTCAAGACCTTCTTAAACATTCGGCCCTATTACAAGTGTTTGGAACTCAGAATGAGGTCAAAAGAATTTTTAAGTATATAAGCCATCACAATATTTATTCAATTCTTCACTCAAGAGCTGCAAATCAAGTTTAGGGGAAAACAGAGTTTAACAAGTTACTATCCTTTAAAAAAAAGCTGAACTCCTTAAAACTCTCCCAAGTTTCACCTTTATGCTAAAGATTTACAGTTCTGGTCTTAAATAACAGTTAGTTTGCATACCTGGGAAAAGAGAAAGCTATTTGAGAGTTCAGTCAGCTGACAGAACAGAGAGTAAAACACGTACTGGGTTTTCATAAAAAATGAATGAAGATTTACAAGAATTCTTCTGTAGTATCATCTTGCTCTAGCTACAAATACCACTGAGGTACAGCAGAACTTACACGGATGTCTTGGACACACAGAAAGCTCTTGATCTCTGCAAAATATAACTTATACAAACTTTTCTTACAGCAACTTCAAGTATTGTACTATTTCAGTTTCTTGTGCAGTCAGTACAAGGGGGCACGGAAAGCCTTCAGAAAGCCATTGCTCAGCAGAAAAATGCCCGTTAGAAATGCGGGTCTTGACACATTCTCATGGAAAGTGAATCGGCCAGAATTAACCATCTCTACATAAAAAAAACAAGGCTTTTGTTCAACCAACCCTCCCTGAAACACCTGAGGGCATTGTTGCCATAAAAGTGGTTGTAGGGATTTTAATCCCAGATCAAACCCACCACGGTCACAGAGGCAGATACTCACTAAAGCAGAAGTTTGCTCCTAAAACACCAACAGGTCAACTCCATACCAGCAGCCTTCCTGACAGAACAGGTATCCTTTCTCCCCCAGCTAGCATCAAGCCAGCAAAAATAAGCTAATGTGTCTTCTGGCCCATTAAACGGAATTTCAATTGCAGAGTCAAGCCTGACCCAGACCCGATGATCTTGTAGCACTCCTGCTACAAACCCAGGGAGTTAAGGAAGCAGCCTGAGCACCATAAACACTCTCTAATGGAGAATATGCACAAGCACCAATGCTGATGCTCCTCTGCTTACTACCATTTCCACTGTCCTAAACTAATCACATTCGCAAGTGCAAAGCAAGAGGGAACAAGATTTTTGCCACATACGTGTTGTGAAACTGAGTTACTGACATAGAGGGAGAAGATGAAGAATCTTGTATGAAGAAGGGGAAAAGCTGCCAGAAGGCAAGAATCTCCCAGTATTGTATCATTTGATAATGGGAGATTATTATTTAGTCCAGAATAAAATTCCTTTGCAAGTACACTGATAGGCAGCAGGAATAGTCAAGACAGCGTTGTCTCCTCGAATGAGAAGCATTATCTGTGCTCGAAGTGCTTCCCCAGACAAACTCAATGTTCTCTCAAGAGTGGTTATTTGAGGGCACATTTGAAAGTCAGGGTTCTTGGACCACAGCCAGGTTTTCCACCGCCACAATTCAGCAAAATCCCACTCCAGCAATCAACACCAGCTGACGGCTGAGCTTTACATCTTCAGAAAGCAAATAATTCACAAGCAACCAGCAAAAAGGGAACTCCCAAAGTTGCCTGCTTTGACATCGTTTGGAGGGAGGAAACACGGGTTTGTGCTACACATGTCACAGACTATTGTTTAGAAGCCCTTGTACTTAAATTAGGCACATTTAATTAAACGCAACTGTGCGGAGGCAGGAAAAAGCTGGTTTAGGCAAGTTCAGAGAGTGAAATTCTGCGCTTTTCACACATCGTCCCAAAAAGCAGAGAAAGAAATCCCATCCCCAGAAAACTGGGTGCCTTCTCAATTTGCCAACAGGAGTTTTCTGCAGACTTTTGACAGCGCTCCGCCGCTGCCGCACCTCCTCCCTTGGAGCTGCGCTACCCCAGCCCGGGGAAGAGGGAATCCGGCACAAGCAATAAAGCAACTCTGCAGAGAGCTGTCTAACGAGGCGCTAAGAAAATAAAGAAGGAAAAAGAGAAAGGAAAAAGGGAAAGAGGTCTCTCGGACAGAGGGAGCGGCGCTCAGCCCGGGCGGCGCAGCGGGCACCGGCAGTGCCGCCGGGGAGCCCAGGGGCGGCCGCGGGACGGGGGCACCCGACCGAACGCCCACCCCGTGTCAGGGCTGCCGCCGCCCGGGACTCACCGCAGGTAGCTGCCGGTCGAGTGCTGGTTGTAGTGCTCCGGCTGCGTGTGCCAAAACAGCATCTTGGGGGCGGGCGGCGGCGGCGGTCCCTGCGCTGCGGAGCGGCGGCCGCGCTGCCCACCCCAGCGGTGCCGGGCACGGCTGCCGCCAACTGGAGCCGCGGCCTCGGCGGCTCCCGGCGCTTTTATGGCTCAGCCCCGGCGGGCGCGGGTTGGCCGGGCCGGGGCGCCGCAGCCCAGCGAGCCCTCCCCCGGCCCGCCCCAGCGCCAGCCCGGCCCCGGCGGGCACGGGCCTCGCGGCCCCGGGGCGGAGCGCCGGCCCCGAGGGAAGGGCCTGGCCCGGAGCGGGCTGTGAGGGGCCGTGAGGGGCGAGAGGGTCGGGGGCGCGGCAACCCCGGCAGCCCCGGGCCGGCTCCGGGCCACCCCCGGCTGTGCTGGAGCTGCTGCCTGGCCTCTGAGCAGTCTGCGTTTTAAACCGAGCCACTCAATCCGACACCGGTGTGAAAGCCCTGCTCAGGTTGCTCTGAGGTCCCTGTTTTCTTTAACTGAAGGACAGCTGATGGCTTTGGCTCAGTGCTGTCTCTTACACTGCCCTGTGCCTCATGTAAATGCGACCTTTGTGTCAGGAGGTATTTTCCGAGTGAGAGGGCAAGAGGCAAAGTTTGCCAGAGGAGGTGTACGAACAAGAGAACAGCATCAGAGACTAAACTCACCCCTAGCCCATTCAAAACCCTCGTGTCTTTTCTATCTCAACTCCCCCACATAGTACTGAGAAATCTGTTTCTTTTCCATTTCAAGTTGCAGATCCCGGTCCTCACCCAAAAGCTGCCCATAGCTGTCACTTTCCCAACGCCCTGCTCTCAGGGCACCTTCGTGTCCCACCAATCCTTCTCTGGTCTGATAGTTTGGAGAGGGGGAACAAAGGGTAGAGGGGCTCCCCGTTTGGTGAGTTCCTATTGCCTATGCACCAGCAGAAATGGAAACAGACCCTTAATTACTCTGAGTCATTAAACACCTTTCAATCAGTTTTTCAGGAGAGGGCTTGACCCTGAGCTTCCTGGTCAATTTTCAGCTGAGAAAAAGGCACTTTACTCAGGGTAGTTGTTGGCATTCACTGTCAGATTTCACTGTCAGATGAGTTTCTTTCAGACAGATGAATTTTCTATTCTCCTCCCATGACTATAGAATATTGCTATTGTCATGGCATTTATCGATCATAGTTAGGTCAAACCCAATAGAGTAATATGCAGTATAACTATAGGCATTGGTTTTTCGTATCTTGAGGTAAAGAACAAGATATCCTGAAAGGTAATTAAGCAGCTTTACAGAGATGTTATGAGTCTAAAAGTTTTTAAGATGCATAGTTTATAGCTGGTTGTCCCTGTTAGTTTCAGACTAAGAAATAGCACACATCAATGTACCTTTACAGTAGTTTCTCCTTCCTTGGTTACTACACAGTTAGACAAACACTGGTTCTAGCAAAGCAAAATGGCTGTAGTTATCTTTTTTATACTCTTGAAAATATTTAGCTCTGCTCACACAACATCTGAGACCTTGATTAAGCAAAGACTATATATAGCTCTTGGACCGAGAAACAAGGCAAAGTTTGCTGAGCTGTCCAAGGACTTGTCTGAACAGTAAATATCCTTCCACAGTTTGAGGTTTGCTGCACCTACTGGGGAAATATGAAGTCCAATGTAAAAATGAACTGCCACATTTTATGAAGTAAAGGATCCCATCAAGTCTGGCATGATGTATTTTCTTTACTATCTTTCTAGAAAGTACATATGTTGTACTTTACATAGAAAGTACTTTAAAATAATCCCACTCATTTCCTCTCTGGTCTGTTGACAAATATAGAAAATAAGGTGAGATCTGGTAATTAATTTTACAGAGACTCTGGCAGCAGCTCTGTCTTCTAAATGTTCCTGTCTTTCCCATTCCTTTCTAAACCAAATCTGATGAAGAAAAATACTTCTTTGTTCCTTGTCTACCTCTCCTGAAAGGAATCTCAGCCATCTCCTGGTCTAACTGCTGCTCTTCCCCCAGTGCAGAAGTTTGTACCACAGCATCAAATTCTCCTGACCTTCAGAACCCACCATATCACATAGGCCAAATCATCCTCTGCTCCTCTCTGGGGCTCCCAGCATCTGCTCTTCCTCTTACCTTAACACAACCCCTCAGTGAAGAAGACTTCACCACAGCTTTCTCACCCAAACCTCCCTATTTCCCCCCAGATCAAAGTAATTTCTTTGTTGTGCTGATTGCTCTTCATCTCTCATTTTAGATGCTTGTTCAATCTGCTATGGTAAAATACTTCGATCATGTGATTAAAAGGGATTGATTGAATATTTTGTTTGATGGATTTTTCTACTTGAGGTAATGCTATGAAGGGTCCTTGGGATACTTTTTGTGTTGAAAAAAAGGTATTTTAAAAATAAGTATTTTTTCTGGTGGATGTTTGTACCTGGAAACCCAAGTAGCATGCCAGTGAGTTCAGTTCAAAAGTTCATTCTGCTGCTTCCCTGTTTGTTGCAATCCCTTTAGCTAAGCACTGAGTGGGAAACATTTTTCATCAGCTTCACTGGAGAGTCAAGAGGTTTTGATCAGCTTTTTGGCACCTGCAGCCAAACTAGTAGAATTTGCAGTGAAGTGACTGAGATACAGTCACATATTCAGTTCCCTTTCTGCTCTGAAAGAGCAGTGTTCCCATTACCCAAGGGGCTAAAGGGATGTGAGCATGATAACACTGTAGAGATGGCTACGGATCTGTAAAAGAAGTGAAACACTTAACTCCCACGAAACTGAAAAGAAACAAAGCATCTCTATACCTTTATGACTTCCATCACAAGTATCTGAGTTGCTTCTGAAAAGTCTAAAAGGATGTTCTATATCAGTTAAGCAATTTTGTGTTCACAAAGCCCCAGATAAACTTAAAGGATCAAGGGTGATTATACTGTATCGAAGAGCTTCCAAAAACTGCCATTAGTTCATTATGGCATTAGTCAAGGTTATTCAGGGATTACTCCACCTCCCTCCTGATGCACAGACCATAGGGTCTGGATGAACTGCAGGGGTCTGAAATGATCTGCGGAGACTTCCTGAGATGGTCACCCAAGCACTGAATATGCTCTTAGGAAAAATAGTCAGCATGTGCCTTTTGTGCTGCCTTCCTGTGTATTTTAGCTCACAGGTTCCCAGTCTTTCACTTGGGGATCCTTGGGGGAGTTGTATCAAAAAAGGCTCTGCAAGATAACCAAGAAAAGTGACTGGGCCGTGACTCCCAATTTGCTCAATTTTCCCTGGAAAACACTGAAGGTACCAGGAACTAGAAAGGACTGGAAACCTGAGGTTTTAATCAACTGCAGTATTATGAATGAAGAAAGGAACAGCTTTTAAACAGCCCTTATTGCTCTAAATAAAAAGCATTGCTTTGCCTTTGACAGGGTTTGGGACTTCTTCCAATGGAAAGTACAGGCTCTCACAGGTAGCTCACTGACCCTTAAGGTTTCCTCATCTATTTCATGCTGGTCTACTTTTCAGATGGAAACCAGCCTAGATGGGCTCCCATTGCCCTCTGCTGAAGCTCTGGGCAGTGGCTACCAGCTGGAGTATGAATGTAGCCATGGTGTTACAGCCAAGAAGGAGGACACTGAACTGGAAAAACTGAGGATGAACAAGGTCTTGAAAGTGTGCATTATACTGACAGAAACACGGAGCTTATTTTGGTTTTACAAGAGGAACATTAACAGGTGACTCAAACATAGTCTATAAATACTCACATGGAAAATCAACATTTCATAAGCAATGCTCCTAAACCTCACAGCGAAGATACAAGAGCCACAGAATAAACATTGCAAGTTAATAAAGCGAGGCTAAGAACAGACTGCAATGAATGTAATCAACCATGAGTGTAACTTTCCCAAACTTTTTGGTTAAAGCCACCTTCCACCATCCCCATTTTCTAGATATAATTACAGACTGATTTTTTCTCACCCCCCCCCCAAAAAAAAAAGAAAAGAAAAGAAAAAAAAAGAAAAAAAAGTTGTACAGAAAGAAGTTAATTTAGGTCCTGTGGCCAGTTTGACAGAAGAGTGCAAAGAAGCTCACCAGGACTCTTTCTATCTTTACAATCTCTGACGTCTCCTGCCAAAGGCTTCCAAATGCCATCTTATTACAGTCACCTCCCTGCTCTACCTCGTGAGTGTGAAGCAATGTGTCCCCTTCCCTGACAGTCAGACTGCCCCGATGCTCATATGTCGTGATGTGCTGTCAACACAATCATCATGACACAATGAGAACCACATTAACTGAACTTAATAGCAAAACAAATATCAGGAAGAATACCACACAAACTGGATTATTTTCTTATTCAAGTCATTCATTAAAACCCTCACCATTTTCTCACTTATCAGAGGTCACCATCAAATTTCCAGCTGCCACTAAATTTCCAGGCACAACACAGCACTGATGTATCCACGAGGTCTTTTTGCCACAGAAATTAAGCCTCATTTGCGAGCTCTCCCCAATGTCATATTAATCATTTTGACTGTCCTGATTTTATCACCAGAATCAAAATTTTCTTTCTTCCTGGTGAACATTCCTTTTAAAGTCATTTTGTTGTGGAAACAAAAAATATTTACACAATGAGGAAGATGGATGATTGGATGACAAAATAAGTGCTTTTTAAATGTTCATTATACATCTATTGGCATTGGCTGTCTCATTGTGAGCTACAGGCTGCAATCATGGGGACGCACAGTAGCTGTGTTTACATTGCTGCAAGAGGGACCTCTGGAGCCAACAGCACGAGTAGGAAAGCAGCACATGACTTAAAAAAAAAAAACAAAACAAAACAAAAAAGCCCCCAAGAAAGAACAACAGCAGAAAAAAAAATAATGTACTTTTTGGCCAGCAGCAGACACTGACTCTGCAAACAGCTGTGCCCAGAAGCCATGTGGGGGTTAGTTACAGTCCCTCTGCCCGAGGTCACCGTCTGTGCTGTGCTCCTGTCCTGGCTGGAGCTGTGAATACGTCACAGCCTCACACACACCAGAGTGGCAGAGCAGGGGGGACCATCACTGCCTGGTGCTTTGTGGGGAGCAGTGGCAGGAGGTGAAGCATCGTCACCCAGAGCTGAACACAGCCCAGCTCTGCTCACAGCTCCACTGCCTGAGGAAGCTTTGCTTCACAGCTGAAAAATTGTAGCTGGGACAAAAATATCTGTGATGGCTGTGTGTATCCCACATCCGCCCACCAGCCTGGTCTGCCACCCTGCCCCAAACACTGGTGTCAGCACATGCAGGGAGAGGAGAGCAGGGAAAGGAGAGGCCAGGAGCCAGGCTGCAGCAGGAACTGGCTGCGTCAGCCAGCTTTGCCAGGGGTGGGTGTGGGAAAGCAGAAGAGGTGCCAGAAGATGTCTAGTCAGTCCATAGATCTCACGGACCAAGGCTGTGCCCTCTCTGCTCATGGAAAGGGAGTCCTAAAAGCCTGAACAAGAGGCAGAAGACTCCCTCTGGAGATTTGCAGGCACCACCAAACTGGGTGGGGTGGTTGACAGACTGAGCACCAGTGCTTTGATCAGTGGGGCCTTGGGAAACTTGAGGCCAAGAGAAGCCTCCCTGAGTTTTGCAGAGCCATGCAAAGCACAGCACCAAGCTGGAATAACCCCATGTGTCAGTTCAGGCTGAGAACCAACTGCCTGCAGAGCAGCCCTGCCGAGGAGAACCCACGTGTTACCTTGAAAGATTAAGTATGAAACAACAGTTCCCCCTTGCCACAAAGGAGGCAAACCATTCCTCTTAATGCACGAGATCAAGGAAAGCTGTCACCCCTTCTCCTTGGTGCTGGTGGAACTGCACCTGTTTGAGCCTCCTGTTCAAGGCAGGGAATTTGGACAGGATCCAGCAGGTGAACTGCTGGAACACTCAGGGCACAGAGCACTTCTCCTGTGAGGAGAGCCTGAAGGCATTACACTTCCTGGATCTGAGGATGATGAGGTCAAGACAGGCTCTAATAGCAGCCCACTCTGCAAAGGCATTAAAAAAGGTGATGAAGTCAAGAGCTTCTAATTAGCAGCAGTGATCAAGGCAATGTCCAAAAGCTGTCACTTGGAGATTAGGCTGAGCATTAATAAAAACTTCTCTACCAGAGGACTGGAACAGGCTACCAGACAGGCTGTGGCATCTCCACCCTTGGAGGTGTTTAATGCGGCAGCAGCAGAGCCATGGTTGATGCAATCCAGTGTAGGCTCCAGCCCTGTTTTGAGGTGGTTTAGATTAGAGACTTTCAGAGGTCACTTCCCACCAACATTTCAGCAAGTCTATGAAATCCTGCAAGGGGTACTATGGTCCTGACACAGGTTTTAGTGTACATGCCCCACAGTCCCTTCCTGCTCAAGGCAATGTCCAGGTCTTTACCTCACATGTAATGCCCTAGCACATGTGCCATATCTGCAGCTTCCCACTTCCTGAAGAGACTCATGGTAAAAGGTCTACATGCTGTTCTACTGCACTGGCTGTCCTGCCCCAGTGAGACTTCTATGCAAAAGCCAGCTAAAAAGTGGTTATTTTTAACTCTAGGGGAAAGGCTTTATTATACTCTGGAGCTGGCAAAGTAATAGTGTCAAGTAGACACATCCTCTCCAATGTAAACTCTCCAGCCATGAAATAATTCCAGGATAATTATTAGACACAGTTGAGCATGTAGAAAGAACTCAAATGCTCCACCCCAGGGCATTTATCTCTTGTAGCACAGCACAAAGCATGAAATACATTACAGTCTTTCATTTCCCCTGAAACATTTTAGAGACATTTTAAATTCCTGCAGAGGAAAATAATTTAAGATTCTTCATGTGCTCAAAACACCTTTCAATAGTCCCTCAGAGAATGCTTAGTACCTCAGCAGAATCACAATTTACAGCTACAAGATCACTAATCCTTCACAAACACCATGTTTAAAAATCAAAATACAAGAAAACATTGGCCATTATTATCATTATTATTATAATAATATTTGTTCTTTGCTTCAAAGTAAAGCTTCCATCAAATGAGGTTTTTCTTATAGAAGTGCTCTAGTTAGATGATTCACACAACAAATTCATAACTAAGAAGAAGATAATCTGGAAAAGGGAGTGTGGTTTTCTTTTATTAGCTACATGTAGTCTGACTGTAATTATTCCCAACTGGAATATTCATACATAAAAGCAAATTTGCAATGACAGTAATTTGTACAATTATTCTAATAACATGTTATTCCCTTAATTTTTATAAACAAATTCTAAGACTCTTTTTTATTGTGTTTGCACAGCAATTCTCAAGTCAAATAATGATGCCTCCCAAGTTCCCTTCAAGGTAAGGTAAGGTGAGGTGAGTGGAGAGTGATCTCTACTGCTGGTTACAAATGCATTTATTTCCTCAATATTCCTTTCTCCCTCAGGATATCCCGGATTTCCTGCTTATGCAAGGTGTCATCTCTTGTCTCTGCAAGTCCTGTGGGGCAAGTTAACACATTCGTATTAACGAGTTAATACATTTGTATTAACTTCATAGGGTGGCACAGAGCGTGGATGCACCTTACATGTGCAAATATCCCATCACCATTAGGTAACCAAAAAGTCATCTTACATTGCAGGAAACTTAAGGGCAAACTGACATCACCACAACAGTGATGGATGCGTGAATAAATCCCAGGGTGATGAGTCCCAGTCTAGCTCTCCTCAGCAGCCATACAGTGGGACCAGGCAGAAGCCATCTCTTTCCAGGTGGGATTTGCAGTACTGAAGTCTGTGATTTCACTTTCTTCTTACACACCCAGGGATAAATTTAAGAATTGTTTGACAAAAAGTAGTGGAGTTACAGAAATGTCAAAAACGTGCAGGTGGAAGAAGAATCACAGAATATCCTGAGTTGGAAGGGACCCACAAGGATCATTGAGTCGATCTCCTGTTCCTGCACAGGACACCCCAAGAGTCACACCGTGTGCCTGAGGACATTGTCCAAACACTTCTTGAACTCTGCCAGGCTCAGTGCTGTGACCACTTCCCTGGGAAGCCTGTTCCAGTGCCCAGTCACCCTCTGGGTGAAGAAACTTTTCCTAATATCCTAGTATCTAAACTAGAGACTTTATTTTCCACCTAACAGTGGATACATTGATATGACTTTACAATAACTTAGTGAGACCAATAGAAATGCGACAATTTTGGCACGTTCCCACACAGCCCAGGGCAGTGGTTTAAGACACTGTTGTTTCCAAATCTTTTAAGATAAATCACCAATTTTTCAAGTCTCTTTGATATACAAATCATCTGCCCGCTGAGGTACCCTTGTGCTGTGGATGAAGACTTCCCAGAGAGGAATAGGATAGCATCTGAGGGCACAAACAGTGATGAATATCCTCAAATAGGACAATCCCAGTGACCAAAGCACAGAACTGCTACATCTTCACTTGCAAAAAGAAGGCTTTTGTGGGTTTGTTTTCATAGTGCAATAACTAACCTCAGTGCACAGCCCTCCTGGGGGCCATTATTTTAGCTTTTCCCATGATGTAGTTGGGGGAGGTCAGTGGCAGTTGAGATGCACAGTGTTCACTGCTGCTGGCTGTAGCACAGCAAAAATGACCCCGGTCTTGCCTCCTCCAGGTCTGACTGTCAAACAGCTGTTGGACTAAAGACACAACAGATACCAAGGATATCATCAAAGCTCACTGTACCGAGCAGAAACTGCTGTCTTCAGCAGGATTTTGTCTCAGGCTAGAAGCACTCCCATATTTCATAGCAAAGACAAGCACAGACTTCCAGAGGAAGTTTTTTCTATTGTTCTACTTTAATCAATCAGTGCCAATTAACGAACATTTAATTTCAGCTCGAGGAAGGAATGACAGAAATAATTATGTCCTGAGACAGACATCCTATCAGCTTCTCCAAATCATTATCTGCCTCAGATGAATTGGCAATCAATTAACTGAGATTAAAAAGTCTAACACACAAACCATCTTCATTCCCCTCTCTAGAACCAGGATGACACAAAATTACTACCCAACCTCTGCACATACTCATATAAATGCAACATTACTCTGTCCATAAAACAGTTTTTCTGGTTCATCCCAGGACATGGGTTCCTCTGACACTGAAATACATTGTGGATTTGCTCTTAGCTGACCCTGAGCAGGGAATGGGATAACCACTCCTGACATGTCTGTTTATAAGGCATCAGCTAAACAACTGTCTGACCACAGAATAATTCAATCAAGAGCTTTGTGCTATAGATACATCTTGCCCATCATAAAAGAAATTTGTGGTCTTGAAGACAGGTTATTGTAGATAGACTAAAGATATAAAAAATATGGATACCAGTGCGCAATAGGATAAGATTGTAGTAGTTTTAGTGTAGCTCTGCCTTCCTTACTTGACTTAATATAAATATTTGTTTAGGATAGGGTGCACAGCACCCTGAATTCCCTGGATTGTGCCAGTGAGATCCCACTGCTATAAACACTGGAGATGAATCAGATGAATCCTGCCAAACATCTGCTTTCATTTATCAAAACAAGGTTAAGAAACTTGGTCACAATTTATAAATATCTCTTGGGAAAGGTCTTTTCTTGACACAAACAGAAGTGAGGTGGTAACACTGAAGGGGAAGCTGAGTGCATCCAGCAATCTCCAGCTCATAACACCTGGTGTGGGCAGCAGCAGTCATGGAGATTGTTAATGGTGAGACAGCACCAGTTTTTTTATAATAAATAAATAGAATAAACCCGAAGTGACATCATCTACTTAGTAGTGTCAAGCATTCAGATTTATATCTAATCATCATAGCTGCTTTTCAATAGTTTGCATTTATTTGGAGTGGCTAGCATTTTGATTTTATCATTATACCTGCCTCCTCTGCTTTTTTGCTTCAAAAGCATAAAATAAATTATTCTAGAGTTCTTCTTCCTGCAGGTTTCTTGTTTGGACTGTCCTAACCTTAGCAGTGAGTAAAATTACAAGGTTTTAATCCAGCAATCCGAGCATAAACTGTGTTGAAGAACCGTCTGTACCATTGGTGCCAGTGTACAGCGTGACTTGGAATCCATGGGGAATTCCAGAAAAAAAAGCCACATTGTGATAATATTTACAAAAGGGGAGGGATGGCCTCCTTGAGCAGCTTGCTAACTGCCCAAATCTAGGAATCAAACAGTAAGTGACACGATGATGTGGGGAGATGTCTCTTGGTGGAGGCTGTGTGCAGCACACCAGGTGTTATCCCAGCTCAGCAGCAGGGAGTTGGGAACAGTCAGACTATGACCTTTTAGCGAAAAGAAATGTGCTTTTAATAAGGGTAACCTTCTCCTGCTATCACCCCTCTGATGGCCTGAGGCTTTGTTCCAGCCTGGGGGCTGTCCCTGTTTGCTGGCTCCAGCCTGACAGTGTATCTCTGCCAGGTCCAGCCCGACACAGCTGGGCATGGATAAATGTGACCAGAGGACTTTTCCTCTGCAGCCCCTCACCTGTGGGGATTTAGATGCCAGCAACTGCAGATGCAATCCCGTGGCTCCTCCTGGAAGAGGGGGTCATGCTGCAGCAGGCTTCAAACAGTGACCCGGGGACCCTGCAAGGGCCCATGTTGCTCCTGGGGTTGTTTTCTCTCCAGTGGAAAGTGATTGCACTTCACAGGCCAGCTGGCTATAGATGTGACTTTTGGGGGATTCCCATCTCTACTGGACATAAAAATAATGGTTGAAAACCATTGAACTACAGAAAGGCAAGAGCCTTCCAGTGGCCTTGAATATGCTATTCATTGAGGTCGGAAGCTGCTATGGAATTTTTCAATACATGATTTAATCTGGGCGGCCTGAGCTCCAGAAGCAGAGGGAGGAAACCCTTCGACTCTGGAGCCAGGGGCCCTCGGGCAAGGAAAGGGAACATTTTCAATGGCTTTTAGAGGACACATTGGCCAAGTCACACATGTTCCAGCAGTTCACTGGCAGCACTATAAAGCTAGAAAAGAAGTGTCAGGTGAGCTTTCTAAAAGGGCAAAGATTGCTCCCTACTCTGCAGCATGCTAATGTTTGGGCAGTTGTGGGTTTTAACTGCCTCGTGGTCGGAAGGCAACCTCTTAGCACAGGGATTTTTGGCCACCCTAAACATAGAGTTAGCAGCAGCTCCTCAGCAGGCAGAAACTTGCTGTGGCACCCACTTCTCAGCAACTGAGGTGTCCCTAGCGGGTTCTGGGGTGACACAGTCCTGCCCTGAGAGCTGCACTGCCTCCCCATGCACTTCCACCCACCCACTGCAGGACATGCTGCACCTCTCCTCTCACCTGTGCCAGGAGATAAGCAGCTCCCTCTGGGAATTGTTCTTTCTTAAAGAGAGAAAAAATGGCTTGTTTCTGGGTCTTCAGTTTGCTTCTCAGATGGATCAGTTCCAGGATCTCAATCCCAGTATGGAGTGGTGGTGCCAGCACAGTGTAGGGAGCAGGGAGGGAAGGAGCCAAGGGAGGGCTGGGGATGGATTCTGCTTTCAGCCTAGTGAGGTATGAATACCACTGAGGGAACAGCATGGTCTTAACTCCAAAGAGACCAGTGTCTAAACAGCTTTCCATGAACCACTTCCACGTCTTCCTGGCTCAATGGCATTCCTTCCCTCCTTGTACCTGTCAAAGTTTGCTGACATTTTCTGCATACAGCATCTTCTTTTCTAGTCCAGAAAATCTGGAACCTTATTAATAAAGCAAACAAACCCATGAGTCCTAACCTTCACTGTTTTGTTTCACTTACTCCCAATATCCCAAGGGAAAGTAAAACAAAACTTCACTGGCTGGTTCCTGGAGGGTGTGGGAGCAGCACTCAGTGGGGAGAAGTGACCCAGAGCAGGGGAGCACCCAGGGGACACAGTCACCCCTCACCCTGCACTGCACAGCTCTTCCCAGGCCCTCTGATAAGTGTGTGTTGGGACACAGCTTCAAGGGTGATGTCCTCAAGTCAAGGAAACAACATCACCAAAGAGGGGCCTATTCAATTTTCTGTCCTTCAAATGCCAGTGGCCTTTTTGAGGGTGTCTTTGATTTTAGAGACTGGTCGAGGAATTTGTACTTCACACTCCATTGCATCCAGCTGCTTTTAAAGCAGAGAGCATTGCCAGCCCAAGAAAAATAATCTTATCCCAAGGCCTTGAGAAATGCAGTGGCTGTTTTTAAGTGTCTTCCTCCATCACAAGCAGCTCTTTGTCAAGGGCACCCAAGGCTAACCAACATTGATAAGAGGATCACATCCCCCGCTGCTGCAAATGGTCCTGCTGCTCCAAGGGAATCAGGCTCTAAAGCAAAAAACACCACAGCCCATTGGAAGGCCTTGTGCAGGCAGGGCTGAGGCAGAGCTCCCTGCCCACTGCCAGATCCCCCTGGCACCAAAGGATGGCAGTGCTCTGTTCAGGTTGCACAGCCTCCACACTGGCTTTAGTCCCAAGGGAAGTGGCATCATCCCACACCAGCAGGGACCATCAGCTGCATTTCCCGTCTTGGGGCCAGTTAACCTCGGAGAGCCGAGGGAAGGGGAGGCTCCCCCTGGCAGAAGTGCCTTCAGCAGCATCCATGAGATGGGGGGAAGCTGGGATGTAAGGTCAGAAAGCAAACCCTAACACAAACAGAGCTGACAGGATGGTTGGATATAATTTAACTGTGTTTCAACAATAGAAGCAGCCCATGTCTGAACATGTGTTTTAACTCCCTGCAGATATGTAATAGCTGAGGAGGGATCCTGGAAGTGCAGAGAAACCACAGAAGAGCAGAAACTCACCATCCCCTTGATAACAGGAGCCTTGAAGGAAGATGTGCCCCATGTCCCCAAAAGATGTCCCAGTGACTGTAAATTGCTTTGCTAACTTTTTTTTTCTGGATGCACAGTTTGCAGGGCTTTCTCCTGAGAGGGACCCTGTTAGTGCACCATCCCATGCCTCTGTTTCCCCACCTGCACATCCAGGGCAACTGGGCTGTCCCCACAGGAGCACTGGGAAGATGGATTGGTTAATATTTGCTTAGTGTTCTGGAGATAGCACTATATAAGTCTAATTACATTTTATGCCCTCATGTGATAAGGATGTCATCTTGGATTAGAGGGGATTAGTTGTTAATGCCATTCCTGTACATACCGGTCCCCTCCGGGGCTTTGATTTCTGCTGAGAAGGTTATTCACTCTGCTTTCAAATCAGTAAGGTCCTCCTAGTTATGGTAATCGTGGAAATCAAAGGTTTTTGGTGGATGAAAACAAGACTTGGTGGATACCTGCCTATGCCTTCAGCCAATCATAGGTGTGTGCTCAGTGACTGATGGTGCGCACTCAGTGACTCTCTTGCTTTGGCATCCCTAAACCCTCGGCAAGGCCAGGGGAAGGGGGTTGAGCGTGTCCCCTCCCTCTGCACTGAGCTCCAAACACACCACCGAGTTATTAAGTACAAATCTAAGTTAATGTTTAGCACTTGCCCAAAACACAGCGATTGCCAAAAGCCAAAACAGAGTGAGAAGCCACACACTAGTAATGATTGCAGGGCAAAATGCTCCTGCGAGGACATTCCCACATCCTCGGGATGCCCTCCAGGGAGTGCTCCAAGCTGCAGACAGGTCCCAGAGGGCTGAGAGTGGCCTCTGGCTCCCATGCTGCATGGCAGGAGCAGGGCAGCTCGCAGGGATTCGGCTTTTTGGAGCCTGTCGCAGTGAAGCTTTCATCCCTTCCCCACAGTGACCCTGATGGCTCTCAGGGGACTTCCTGGAGAGCCAAGGCCCTCTGCCCTGATTGCAGAGGTATCATGGATTAAGCCAAGATCCCTTTCAAGAATCCCTTTGCATCGCTCCCAGTTGCTCCAAGCATTGGTTTATCTCTGGCACAGGCTGGATTTCAGCTTCTGGCTCAGAACAAAAAGGGCTGTCCTGTCCCCACCTCCCACTAGCAAGGGTTTGTCCCAGAGGAAACCCTGGATCTCTCACCTATGGCTGACCACCCAGGAGCAGCTGAGGGTAGGGCACAGGCTCCTCTCAGCAGCAGAGATGAAGGATGCCACCTCCTGGCTCTCAGCCCCCAGCTGACAGGAGCAGTTTTGGCTTACCAGCATGATGAAGAAACTCATTGGAAAGGAAAACCTGCAGGGACTTCTTAAAAAAGCTGAATTAAACTTTCAGAGACAGGTCCCACCTTGGTCCTTTAGCAGGGACCATAGCAGGTATTAACAGGGAGCTGCAACAAGAAGTGCTGGGAAGTGGTGAACAGCAAAAGGAGCCCTTTATGGTTCCAGGAACACCCATGACCGTGCTGAGAGGGCACAGCTGAGCAAGGCAGAGGGTGGCCAAACCTTCAGCCCCAGCTCTGGGGAGCCCGTGAGGGCTCAGACCAGCACAGTGCAGGCTGAGGCTGCTGGGAGCCAAACTGGGTCAGATTGGAGGTGCTTCTCCATCATCAATGGAATGCAAAAGCAACTGGAGCTTTCTGCTTACCTGGATTGGCTCTACAAGGCAAATAACCACCTCCATTTATTTCTTACTGTTGGCTAGAAAAGCTGGTCTTTTGCAAGACAGGGATTAAATTAAAACCACTGTCACTTTGGGTTGGTGTTCTCTGTCCTCCCAGGGCAAGAGGTGCTGGGGTGCAAGTGGGGGGCAAGATGCTTGAGGAAAAAAAGGCTTAGTTTGGTGTTTGAAACCAGACATGTTCCATGGAAGACACCCCATGGCACAAGAAGCACCAGGGGCAGCTGGGGGACACGAGGCTGAAAATGCCACCAGGGTGCCCTGGCTTGGCACAGCCTGTCCAGAGCCTCAGCAGAGCCATCACCCTGGGAGCCCTGAGCATCACATTTCTTTGGCTGCAAAGACCAACCTCCCTCCCAGCAGCTACTCCAAATGCAGGGCACAGAGCCAAGCGGTCAGGGAAGCCAGCAGGATTCCGTAGCAACTTTATCAAACTCAGCATTTTCTGGTAGAACATTTCCATTTCAGTGAGTCAGCAGCCTTGGAAAGTGTCTGTCTGTCTGTCCGTCGGCAGCAATGAGGCTGAGGTGGGCACACAGGGAAAGGCTCCTGGGACAGGCACCTGACCTGGCTGTGTGGGCACTGCTCGGGAGGAGACATGCAATGAACTGCCCCACTTTTTGGCCATTTCCCCTCCAGTCTGTTCCTTTGCCATCAATAGAGAAGCTTGTCCAAGCTGAGTTTTCAGGTTAAGTGGACTGACATGCAACAGGTCAAGACATCAGAAGGATTCTGTTCCTTCTCATGCTTGATCACATCATCCCTTTGTCAAAATTAGGCCTGGAAACAAGTTATTACTCTGACTGTTATGTTTTCCTCATCTAAATTTTTCTTGCTAAGCCCAAAATGTCTTGCCCTGTCCAGAGAGGAGATTAACCCCCCATGCATTTGCCTCTTGCATATTTGAGAGCTGCTCTCATGTCTCCCTGAGCCCCTTCTGTTGCCTGTTATGCTGCCCAGGTCAAGCTTGCTGGGAGTCATCATGTCCTTGCTAATCTCTGGCCTCCCTCCAACCTGCCCATGTCTTCCCCACCCCAGTGGGAAGCCAGCTTTTCTTCACAGACCTCTGCAAACCCCCAGTCCCTTGTTCCAACAAGTCCTGACAAGGATTTACAGCCTGTCGCTCAGCAGGGATGGAGTTGTTCTTCTTGTTGGAGAGATGGAGGAGATAGGGCAGGGGATGCAGGCTTTGGGGGTAGCCAGCAGATTGGAGACTTGCAAGGAGACCAAAAATGCTGTCAGCTCCCACTCCCTGCTCCCTCTCCAAGAGGGATTTTTACCCGGGGAGCTGAACTGTGTCTTCCACATCAGCTTGCAGTGCTTGAACCAGGGCTTCACCTGTCCCAAAAGGGGATGGCTCTGAGGCGGCTCTGGAGGGGCAAGGCAGGAAGTCAAGCTGGGCTGGAGACCCTCAGGACAGAGCAGGATCCTGGAGTCCCTGCCAGGGCAGGGTTTGTTTTCCCTCCTTTTTTTTGTGTGTCTGCTACCGAGGATGGGCTGGAGCAGGACTGACACAGGAGTCTCACCAGGCGGGACTCGGCTGCTCCTCTCCCTCTCCCAGCAGTGGCTGCAGGGCTGCAGACTGTAGCAGTGGCAGGTACCTCCTTGCAGGGAAAAGCAGGAAAAAACTGGCAGGGAGTGGAAACGAGTGGCAAGCAGATTAGAAACCCAGCTCCTATTTATAGAGAGGCAGTCAAGAAACTGCCCCTGTGACAGGGACATCCGTTTAACCCTTCTGGTCCCAAGCACCAACCCAGCCAGAGATGCCGAGCCAGCCCAGCCTGTGCCGGGAGGGAGCATTCTGGCACAGGGGACGCGGGACTCTGCGCCCGTAGAGGGGGCAGGAGACAGGTCCAGGCACAATGGAGCTTACAGGAGTCATTCCTCAGCAAGGCAGTGGGGACAGAGGTGGGGTTATGGGTGTTACCAAGTTGGGTCACCAGACAAAGAAAAGAATATCCCACGTATCCTGCTGCATGGCAGACAGAGAGAGACAAAAATATTTCCTTTAAGATGGAGGTAATGAACATGTTTTACGGGCAGCTCCAACGTTTCCAGCCTCTTTTGTCTCCCCTAGGCTTTGATAAATTTGAAGGTAATTGCAGCCATCCCTTTGAGGGCCACTGTGTATCCCTTACCCAGGAGTGGTTGCTGCTGCTCCCACAGGGCTGCTGCATCCCACAGGAGTGCACTGCGGCCCCTGCCCCCTGCAGCTCCCCACCATGGTCTCCCCAGAGCTCAGACACTTCACAGCCCCCTGCTACATTTGCAGGGATTTGCTAAATGTATTCTGAAGCTCCCTCTTGGCTGTTACTCTACCTGCTGTCACTTATGGGTGTCTTTATGCCCTGCACCGTTGTTTTATACACTGCCATGGCAAGACTTTCCAGCTGTTCCCCCATTTGCTTGTGTCAATAGCTATTTTTACAAGATTGCCTTTCTTTACTTCTTAATTGATCTAAATCCTTTCCCTTAGCTTTCTTGTTAAAGGTGGATTTAAAGAAAAGGAGTTCATTATCTCGGGCATTTTTGAGTCATTATGAATTTCATCCCTCTCTTCATTAATTACTCATTACCCCTCAGCTCTGGAGGGCTGCTTTGTCCCCGATGTGTTTGTGAGCAGCTTCCCTGGCACCCTGTAATCCCCCCAGCCCCGCTAGCTCGGTCTGGTTTACGCTGCCTTCACCATCCCTGCACTGCCTGCGCGGCTGCTCCCGGTCTCCTCCGCTCCCAAACAAGCTCCTGCCTTTCCTTGTGCCCCAGCACTGGCTGTGCTGAGCCCTGTGGCCCCGGGCCCCTCAGTGGGTTGAACCCCATGAGCATCATCGTGTGCACCCTGCCTGCCCCAAGGGACGAGCACCCACTCCCGCTGTCGCTGAGCTGTGCAGGGAGGAGTCCCTGGCTCCTGGTTAATGGGCTGGCACTCGAGTCTGGATGGGAATAGCTGGGGTTTGGAAAGTGGTGGCTCTGCTGGGCCTGTTTCAGTACCTACCAAGTTATGACAAAGCAGCACGGAGAATGGAGTAATGTTGTGTAAGGGCCCTGGGACTAACAGGCCAATATTTCCCAAGCCTTTGGCTGCAGTCAGATCCCCAGGGAGAACCTCAAACGTGAGCATCTCCTGTGCTGCAGTGGTCCAGGGGGCACAGTGGCTGCAGTGGGTGTCACTGTCCTCCCAGCAGAGGAAAGCCATGCACAGTTGGGCACTCAGATGCTGACCCCGCTCTGACCCAACCTTCTCCAGCCCGTTTTCCATGCACATCCTGGCTGGAATCCCTTGTCCACAAATGGATCCATGACTGGGGATCACAATGAGAGATGGCCTTTCTCTGGACCTATACACACACCCATCCAATCTCAGAGAGCCCCTCCATCCCAGTCTCATGCTTGGGTCGATTTCAGTGCCCCTGCTGCCCCAGCAGCTTCCCTAAAGCTTTGCAGGACTTTTTTTCCCCCCAGAGCAGGGGACGGTGGTTTATGGTCTGCCCTCTCCTCCCTGAGGTCAGTGTTACATCCATTTCTGCCCTGAGCCTCCTCCCAGCAGGCTCCTGCCAGGGCTGGAGTGTGCTCGCTGGGGTGGGCCCTTTCCATACTTCATGGAAGTGTATGAAAAGGCAAAGCAGGAAAAATGTGTTGGGCTGGTGAAGGGAAGAGAGGGGTGTGCAATATTTGCTCAGAGAGGGTAAACGAGGGTTGCACAAGCAAGAAGTTGGGTTGCACAATCAGAAGCAGTGGAATTATTTAACATAAGTTACCACTGATCAACTGAGCTGCACTTTCTCAGGGGATTTAAACCGAAACATCTTATTCTTTAAGTGGAGAAAATTGAGGTGAGACACCTACCTGGTGCAGGAGTGCAACTCTGCTGACATGTCCTGAGTCACTCCTTGGCACCCCTTACTGGGAGGGAAGGGGTCACAAAATTATTTGAGAGGGATTGCAGAGGGAAGAAGAAGCAGCAGCTCAGACCTTTCAGGACAGAGAAATGAATTGAGAATGGGCTGCAAGTGCTTCCAGCAAGTCTTCACACTTGCCAGCAATCTGCTAACTACCTTTAATGGCTGCAGCAACTCCAGTCCTCCTCCATAGGGGTGAGCTCAGTAAAACCCTCTAAACCAAGGATTACAGCTATTCCTCATTCTCCATTTGTGAAGCAGTCATGTGGCTGAGGACAGGGACTTAACCACAAAGGGGACACAAGGGACAGATACTTTCAGGTGGTTCAATAAACAAACACTCTCCTGTCAATGTGCTGCTGTCTCATCCTAAAGAACACACGAAAATCCATAGAATGGTTTAGGTTGGAAAAGACCCCCAAGGTCACCAAGTCCAGCTGCTAACCCAGCACTGCCAAGTCCACCACGAAATCGTGTCCGTAAGTGACACACCTACATCTTTTAATACCTCTATCGATGGTGACTCAGCCACTTCCCTGGACAGTCTGTTCCAAAGCCTGACAAATCTTTCCATGAATTTTTTCCTAATATTTAATCTAAACCACCCCTGGTGAAACCTGAGGCCCTTTTCCTATCATTTGTTACTTGGGAGGAGAGAACACCTCACTACAGCCTCTTTCAGCTGGTTGTAGAGAGCGATAAGGTGTCTCCTGGGCCTTTTCCTCCAGAGTGAACACCGCCAGCTCCCTCAGCCACTCCTTGTAGTATTTATGTTCCACACCCTTCCACAGCTCCATTTCCCTTCTCTGGACACACTCCAGCACCTCAATGTCCCTCCTGTAGGGAGGGGCCCAAAACACAGCATTTGAGGTGCAGCCTCAGCAGTGCTGAGGACAGAGGGACAATCCCTGCCCTGGTCCTGCTGGCCACGCTGTGTCTGATACAGGCCAGGATGCCACTGGCCTTCCTGGCCACCTGGGCACAGCTGGCTCATGTTCAGCTGCTGTCAGCCAGCACCCCCAGGTCCTTTTCCAGTGGGCAGCTTTCCAGCCACCATGCCCAAGCCTGTGGCACTGCCTGGGATTGTTGTGACCCAAGGGCAGGATCTGACACTTCACCTTATTGAACCTCATACAGCTGTACTCAGCCCATGGATCCAGCCTGTCCAGATCCGTGTGCAGAGCCTTGTGCCATCCAACAGCAGCACTCCTGCCCAACTTGGCATCATCTGTGAACTGACTGAGGGTGCACTTGAACCCCTCATCCAGACCATTGATAAAGACATTAAACAGAACTGGCCCCAGCACTGAGTCCTGGGAAACACCACTGGTGACCAGCTGCCAATTGGATTTGACTCCATTCACCACCTCTCTGGGCCTGGCCATCCAGCCAGTTTTTAACCCTGCAAAGAGTGAACGTGTCCAAGCCATGAGCAGCCAGTATCTTCAGGAGATGCTGTGGGACTGAAGTCCTGGTAGAAAACATCCACAGCGCTCCCCTCGTGCACTCAGCAGGTCACCTTGTCGCAGAAGTTCAGGTCAGTCAAGCAGGACCTGCCCTTCACAAACCAGTGTTGGCTGATCTGGTCCCCTGATTGTCCTGTACATGCCTCATAATGGCACTCAGGAGGATCTGCTTCATGCATTAAGTACCTCAGCCTTTGTCGCTTTGTTTCCCAAGCATCCAATAAAGGATGGGGATTCTCCCTCTGGTGTTAATTGCTTATTTTTCTTTACAGCAGTAGCCAGACTAAGTTCTAGCTGTGATTCAGCCCCTCTAATTTTCTCCCTGCAAAACCTCATGACATCGCTGTAGTCCTGTAGTCCTCCTGAGTTGCTGCTCCTTCTTTCAAAGGTCACAAACTCTCCTCTTTTTCCTGAGCTCTAGTCCAAAGTTCCATCGAGCCAGGCTGGGCACTATCCCCACTGGCTCTTGGCACATGGGGACAGCCTGCTCCTGTGCCTGTAAGATTTTCCTTCTTGAACAATGTCCAGCCTTCCTGGACTCCTTTGCCCTTCACAACTGCCTCCCAAGGGACTCTGTCAGTAGGTTCCTAAAGAAGGCAAATCTGCCCTCTGGAAGCCCAAGTCAGCTGTTCTGCTGACTCCCCTCTGAAGCTCCATCATTTCGTGATTGCTGTGGCCAAGACAACCATCACATCACCCACAAGTCCCCTGTCGTGGAAGGAGCCAGGAGACTGAGATTATTTCCTTCTGCTCCTGTATTTCAATTGCATCCTGTAAAACCTTTGCCTTCTGCCATGTTCCTCCTGTAGCAAAGTGGGGTGGCCTGTGCTGGCACCCCCAAACGTGCAAGTCTTGGCACCAAGGCCCGTATTTGTGTGTCTTCCACAGAGAACAGCCGTGGTCAGATCTGGGCAGGGAGTGCCTGGAGGCATCAGCCAGTGCTGGGAGAAGACAACTTCTCCAAGAGGAGCTCTGCATCTGGCACTGGCTGGCGAGCAGCCAGACACAGCTCCATCATGGCCTTCTCCCTTATAACCTGAGCAACAGCACGAAGACTTGGAAAAACCCAGTCACAGGGTATGGAGAGCCACTCTGGAGATGGAGTAGGTGTGTGCCCAGCCTCTTCCAATCCAACCCAGGCTGCCTGGTGCTCCAGAGGGCAGGGAGACCTCCAGCCATGCACTGCCAGAATGACCAATTCCTGCATCTGTGGGATGTCCCTCTCCTCAGCTCCCACAATGCATTTTGCAAGGACTGACCATTTCAAGCACGTGCCAGTGAAATCCAGCTTTGCAGCTTGGGCTGGCTAATACAACATTTGCAATGCCTCAGCCTTCAGTTTTTCTGACCCCCTCAGGACTCTTAAGGGTAATTTAGGCCAGCACCTGGAGTTCTGCAAGGCCCAGATGAGGTACTACTCTCTTCCTTCTCTCTTCCCTTTCTTATAACCCCAGATACCTGGCACTGCTTGAAAAGACACATGGAAAGGGCTCTGGGAAGAAGCCAGGGTCACAGGATAAGGGTGGACCTTCCCTCCTACTGTTCTGACACACAGCAGAGCCAAAAAAGACCCTGTCATCACAGGGGCAGGATGGTCCATCAGCAGCAGGGAGAGCCATCACTGCCCCTTGCTCCCAGCCCAGCCCCTGAATCTCGATGCAGAAGGGTCCCTGGGCTGGCATGGGCAGGGCTTGGTGACAGCCAGGATCCAGGGCTGGTGTTGATGCTCTGTGACACTCTCCGTATATTCTTCTGTCTAGGAATATTCATACCAAAAGCCTCCCCTACAAAACCTGAGCCTCTCGTGCGCTCCTGGCTTCCTTGTTCCCACCACAAGGAAATCTGAGGACCTTTTGCCTTGATCATCAAGGTAAAAACTGTACCTTAGGGGACTCACTTCCCAAGTGTAGAGCACAGCTTCACTACAGGTTTTCAAACTGTGATGAGCTATTATTCCCACAGAAAAACACACAAGTGCTTGATTGCTCAGGCTGCCCAGACAATTCAAATTCACGTTGTCATTTGGTACCAGGCACAGAGACCTGTGCACTTCACCAAACTCCTTCAGTTCCCCAAACACTTCATCACCCAAATTTCTACTGCCATGTATTTTAAAACCTCTCCAATTCTCTAAACAAGCCTCAGAACACAGATATCTTTAAAGCCCTTCCTCCTTCAGTTACATGACTTTGCACGACCATCAACACAATTGTGTCACATAAGACCAAATCATTTACAAGCACAGGTTGGAGTAAGGAGCTGTGTTGGACAATTAATTACTTTAATGTTTCTCCCCCAGGAAGAAACCCAACTTCCACTTACTCTAGGGCAAACTCAAAAGGTTTTATTTTAATTTTTTTTTTTTAGCAAATTCTATCACATAAATGTTAACAAAAAACATCTGTACAATTGCCATGATACACTCAAAAGTGAAACAAATAAGATATAAATACAGATATGGATGTAACATGACAAAAGCGGAAAAAATAGAAAAAAAAACATGCGCATGAACACGGTGCCAACAAAGTCATTTCTCGTGGCTGGCCATTTTTCAGAGCATTTTTCACTTCCCATTTAAAACATTGTTAGCAACGTCCTGCTGTATACTACAAAGGTCTATTTTTCTGTCCCTTAATATGTAATATTATGCTTGATAAATAAAGGGGTGGGGAGAAAAGGTTTTGATGACAAAGATGCAAGTTACATTACTTATACAGGTTATTGGTAAGCTAGTAATAAGCAATTAAAAAGACAGTCTCGTATTGTATTGTAATCCAGGCAAGCACACATAGTGTACCTTAAGAAAGCCACATGCCTTGGTATTTCTGAACTACATGAGAACTACAGTACGTCGACCTGTGGGGCAGATGGAGCCGGGATTTGCCCATGCCCATGGAGCACTGGTGCAGCCAATGGCAGAAAAAACATCCACATCTGAGATTTCGGCAACTTTGCAGCCAAGAGCTGCTGTCTGCTGAGAGTTTTCTCCCATTCAGATTTTTAAAGCATGGTGGGCAAAGAAAATACACTTTTTTTCTTTTTTATTTTTCGTTGTTTTTTTTTTTTTTTTTTTTTTTTTTTAAAGGTACGAAAAATTGAAGCCCTGCATAATGGGCAGCAAGAAAAGAAAAGGCAGCTGCAGTAGGTGGCTACTGCCAGGAGAAGGTGAACACAAGCTTCACCAGAGCAGTGAGGCACTGCAGCATGCAGACCTTCCTCTGCAAGCGTGCGTGGACACTGTGATTTGTAGCCAGAGAGACCTTTATGCTCGCTGAAGAGAAAACAAGATGATTGTACAGCTTGTTGAAGTCAAAACTGGAGATCAGAGAGGTGACATTCAGAGCTAGCCCTTTGAGTACTTCAAAGGAAACACAAAATAAAAACTGGGTCATGTTCAACATACTAAACAACCCTACTATGTACATTATCCGCGATGATTTATAAATACCTAAGCAGAATGCTCCTACTGTGTACAGGTAGAACATATCCTAGAGTACTCAAAGGATGGACAGTCCTCGACTCACGCAGTGAAATCAAGTAGCACATTAATGAGCATCTGTTGACAAACAGAACTGAATCTGATTCAGAAAGTAAGGCCTGATTCTACCCTTTGCAGCCCCGGGTGTGCCAGTGGCCTCAGGAAGCGCGGGCTGGCCGCAGGCGCCTTTTCAAGGACGAGCTTTGACCCCAACTGAGGTGTCAGGGACGTTACAGTGCGTTCACTCTCAGTGCATACCAACAGGATTTTATAAAACATATAAAATCATTTGAGAAGGAATTCAATTCCTGGAGATTTGCTACAGTGTGCCATTTAATGGAAAAAAAAAAAAATAAATCAAAACCAACCAACAGCAAGTGATGATGGACCAAGCTCCATCACAGCTGGGAGGGACTAACACCACCTGGTCAGCTATGCTGACCTTCTGAACCCTAGAACTGGAACAGAAGATGCTGAACTGAGATGGGGAGAAAGAGAGGCATAAATACTAAGCAGTTAAGAGTACAACTTAAAAAAAAAAAAACCAACAAAAAACCCAACACCCCAAAAAACCCCTAGTCCGCTACTAAAAATTCAAACAGGACAGCTTAACTGCTGCCAACAAGTCAGCTGAGTATTTCCTCAAAAGGAAAAATAAATTTGTTTTAAAACCAAATTTGAATCACTCAAAAAAATTAAAAAAGAGCATTCTAAGAAGCATACTGAAAGATGTGGAAAAGAAATGGTCCACGGAAAGGCAGACACAAACCATGGAGCAGCCAATATCCCCTGCAGTGAGGACGGCTTTTCTGAGCCCGCGGAAAGACCCTGGGGGAATCCCACACCCCAGGGAAGCACAGAGTTTCTCTTGCCATAGCATTACTAGTTGGGAAAGATGAGGGAACTAGCCCTGCAGCCAGCAAAAGCCTGCACACACATGTACCAGGAGCAAGTCACCTCTGCTCTCATGTGAGCAGGGAAAGGGACCAACAGCTTTGCAGCCCAGTGCCACACAGTCCCCCACCAGCCCCAGTCCCTCCTGAGATGAGGACTGGGGGAAAAGCTGGCACCAAGCATCAGCTCCCAGCTAAGCTCCTCAGGGATGGGGTTGAAACACACAGGGATAACTGATGGAAGGGGCTTTGCCCTCCCCTGCCGCAGTAATGGTGTCTCATGTTCTCAGTATGTTCCCAAGGTGTCCCTTCAGCTCCCCAAAGGGGAGATGGAGGAAGCTCGGGAGACTCCAAGGCTTTGAGAGCAGCCAGGAAACACACATCCATCACTACAGCTGCAGCCATAAGCTGCAGGCCCATGGTCCTCTTGTGTCACTGGCACTGGGGGCAAAACCCCAGCTGTGATCCATGGCGGGTTTGGGGTGGGCATGCCCATCAGCCCAGGGCCAAACACAGCACGTTAATTAGTGAGGTCCTGCCTTCCCTGGTTACAGCCAGAGCCAGGGGTAACTCCCCTTTTGCTAACAGAAGGGTCTCTGTTCAGGGAAGGGCAGTGCCATGGGGTATTTGATTGCTGCTGGTTTGCCTCTGACCTGGTCTGTGTTATTAGGCTGCAAAAGGGTTTTCCCTGCTGCACCCCCACAGCAGTGGCCAGTGAGGGACCCTCACTCTTCTAAAATTCAGAGCACTCAACAGGCCTGCATGTGGAGATGGCCACAAAGAGGGTTTCTAAAGGCAGTTAACAGCACTGAAGGGTCTTCAGGAACAGGAGGAGCTGTGGCAGGCAACCAGCACCATCCCAGCTGGCTCAGAGGTGCTTCCATGTGGTATTTCTGTTCAGATTCAGACACCCTTTCTGTCCTCTGGGATGAACACTTTGCCCGAAGTGCAAAGGAGCTGTGGGGACAAAGCCATCCAGCATCAGTGGGTCAGTCAGAGCAGCAGATCAGCCCTTTGATGCTACAGATTTCGAGGAAAACAGCTGGCACCGAGGTACAGCTCTGCCAGCTCCCACTGCCCAGCCACTGACACACTGAGAGCCTAACCCAACCCCACCCACCTAACTCCACCATCCTATCTGCAGACATCGGTCCCAGAATGGGGTCTCAGGTTCCCTTTGGGAAGTAACAGGTAACCTGGGGAGTCTTCTGAACATGTGAAAGAGCTCAATGGGTTGAGAGGGGAGAAGTATTTACAAAGTCAATGAAAAGAGCAAGAGCCCAGCTGTTATGCACAGCACAGCTGGCTGGAGAGCAGTTACAGAGATCAGCCCATCCGGGGCCTGTCAGAACTATGTACAAAACTCAGATGTTTAAAAAGAACCTACGCTTTCATTACTCACTTGGTATCTCTCAGTATTAAAGCATCTGAGGCTGGAATCACAGCCACATCTGCAAAGAGCTCCCCATGGAGAGCCCTGCAAGTTAGGCAAGCTGCAATAGGGAGTACAAAACAGGAACACAAGACTTGAAAGAAGAGGAGGACCCAGCCAGAATGGGTGGGGGGAGAGAGCAGGTAACTAGCACACAGAAACCAAAACTGGGTATGAACTAAACCAACAAGATTTGTTTGACTTTTACATGTGTCCAGGTTTTTGGACTCAGTGTTCGAATGCTAACCTAAACATATTTCTGAGATTTCAGCAGGCTATACAAATATGTTTAAGTATGGCTTTCTGATGCTCACTTTTAATGAAGACTGCGACACAGACCTTGCTTCCTTTACATTCAATACCAGTAAGATTCTACATAAAAACTTTTAAGGGACTAAAATACTGATTGCAATAAATATCTGCATGGCCTCCTTAAGCTGATGGAGCGTGCCAGTGAAGAGTAGCAGAAAGGTCTCTGAGAGGCACCGTTGATTGCTTCTAAGTCTACACATATGTCCACAGATCTCCATTAACTGTGCGTTGAAACATCTGAAGAGGAGCTGCTGTTGCTGTTGGTGGTCTGGGCCCTCTTTATATACAAGTTTAGTAGCTTCATCTGAAAGAAAGAAAGAAACATCAGGAGAAGATGCCAGAAGAAAACAGGTGGGGAAAAGTTGACTGCCAATGTAAAAACCCACATTCTGTGGCGAGCTCATTTTGGGGTGAGCTGACACTGGGCACTCTGGAGGAAAAGCAAAAGCAAAACTGACCATATTTCAGAACAGAGACAAGAGGCTATGCCCAGTCCCACTGAAGTTACAGGCAGACTTAATGGGATTTAGAAAAGCCTCTTGCATTTCACTTCAGCAGCCATCAGTTCACAGACCTCAATCGTGCAGCCGGATCAGGTCAAGCAGGATTCCCACAGAGGTCAGTAGGGCTGCAGGCTCACTGGTGATCCAAGAGCCATGGGTCCCCCTCATAGGAAACACCCTGAACTTTCCCTGCTTTATAAAATGTTCTTTTTCAATGACATTATATCTTCACTAACGTGGTACATCTATTGCAACTGCAGTTGTTATGACTCTATACTTCCCTTGCATGGGTTTGTTTTCTTTTTCCTCCTTGCTACCTTAACTCCAGATCCTGTCAGGACTCATGTTTACATTTAACTTAAAAAAATGCAGGCAGTCTGTGTAAACCCAGAAGAATGACTTATGTGTTTATAGTTAGTGATGTGGTGGAGTATGTTTGTGGCACCGAGGATACTGGGATAATAAAGCCTCTATGACATTTTATAGGGGGATTTCCTAACATCCGAAATATAAAGAGGTAAACCTCAGTACACTTAGCTGTCTCTTTGCAGATCAGTTTGGAGGCACAATTGTAATTTGTTTACTGACAAGACACCACAAATAAAATCCAAGTGTCTTCAGTCTTAGGTTGTTTTGGCCTATACCACACTTCCTTACCCATGAAAGAAATTATTGCTTCAAAATGACAGCATGAAGCCCTCTGAACTAAGTAGCTATTCACATGCACAGATCTGTTTCAGAAACAAAAAATGCAGAATTCATCTTAAAATTGCATAGAAATTTTGCGTATGAAGACTTAAAACAGCAGAAAAAAATTTTGTGGTGGCTTATTGAGCAGCTCTGAAAAGCAATCAAGCACCAACACAAAATTCTCATCTGAAGGACAGAACTGAATTAAGGGCTTGGTTTCACCTGCAGCATCAGGTCAGAATTTGAGTTTTGCAGCTAGTCTGACTCCAGGGTACAAAGTCCATTGAAGATGCACTTGAGTTTGCTCTCGTCCCAGAAGGGACACATGTGCCCTGCTATTAAGGGTGAAGCTTTACCTACATTTCTACCAGCCCTAATCAGAACTTGCTGATGAGAGGACCTGCTCTCCCACCATCCCCATGCATCCCATCACTCTGCACAAGAGTGCCTGTGCAGCCACAGAGCAGACTGAAAGCTATTTAATTTGTATTGCAGATCTGGTTTTCAGCCAGAGCAGCCAGCTGATCCAGCTCACTGCACAATCACCTCTGGATCTAATGCCAAAGGAGCAAAGCAAACATGGCTGGAGTGGGAAGGACCTGCTCAGAGGCAGCTTACAGTTACACAGGACCAAATGCATCGTGATACCAATCTCTGAACACCATCAAAATTTTCATAGTGGCATTTCAAATGCTCACACTGCTGAGCAAGTGCTGTGCTGCTCCAGTGGTATTTGCCAGGGTGAGACAGGATTTAATAGAGTTCAGGGAACTTGCAGAGCTACAGTGAAGCCACTGGTCTTGCTGCTAGTAAAAGCCAGCAGAATGGCTTGCACTACACCAAAACACCTGAGACACATTACTCTTGTACCTTGCTTCCTGTGAGTTGTGCGAGATGAGGTTTCAGTTCTTCTCCAATTACTGAATAAATAGCCACCAGGCAGAACACACTGGCTTTTCGGACACTGCTCTCTGTGTTATCATAGCCCTGGAAATGAGAGGAAAAGGTCAGAAGACAAACAGCACTCCCCAACACCCTTCCTCAGCAATACACTGCAGAGCTGATGTACATTCTGCAAATGTGGCTAACCTAAGAGACCAATAAAAAACCCTCTGCTTAAGGTAACAGTTTGCAACCTGAATACTCAAAGAGCAAGAGAATACAATCACCCTTATCCGTTCCTTCTGTTATTACTGTCATGTTATAAGTTATTAATATCTAGTTATTTATAGCATTAGATAACAACACAATTTCCTAACATGAGCTCAGGACTCTTATCAGATAGACACACTTCTGTGTCCAGTTCAGATGACCATGAACTATCCTGAACAGTCAGGACTCCTTGGAGGGCAGCTTGCCTATCAAGTAGGAAATACCACAAGAAAGAACATTCTCAAAGACCCCTGTACATATGCTGATCTCTGGCAGCTTGGGCAGAGCTCAAACTAGCCACCAGGTCACTCAGCAGCTGGTGCCACCAGTCCCAAACTCAGGCAGAGATTTATCACTCAGCAGCCATCCCACCCCATGAGAAAGGCAGACATGACTTCAGCCTGCAGGATGCTGCTCCTCCGGATGCAGGGTGACCTGTGCTGGGAAAGCCAGAGGAAGGATGCAGCACAGCTGGGGCTGCTCCAGCTGCAGGGCTGAGTACAGCCCAAAATGAGTCTGCAACCCCACAAAGCACTGAGCTAGGAGAGCACGAGACCTCGGTGAGCTCTGAGAAACACCAAGCTATTGAGCATCAAGGTGGAGAAAAGGCTGAGCCTCCTCATCAGGACCAGGGCAAGCACCACAACTCTCCCCTGCCAAGCCCTGTTCTTCCATGGAGACTCCCATCTGCTCATGGAGAGCCTGCTCCAGGCTGCTGAGCTGCACATTATGCTCACACTGCCGCTGACACTCCTAACCACTCTGCCAGGGACCTCAGTGTGGAAAACAAGCACGAAGGTGGACTGTCTCCACACACACTCCTTCAGCCAGGATCCCAAAATACTTCCCAAATGTAAAGAGTAGGTTCCTTCAATCACTGAGTTTCTAAGGTAAGGAAATATCTCAGGCAAACTAGGCTCTGAAACAAGAACCATTTAAAGACATGGAAGTAATTAAGGAAGACAAATAAAACTGCCTTTCTAGAGACATGCTGCTCCCAGACTTTTCCAGTGCATTGAAGCTTCACTGTTCAGACTGTTGTCTCCAACAACAATGGCTAAAACCATTTTACAACAAAAGTTTAGATCAATACAGAATTGTCCAACTCCCAGAAGCTGAGATTTAAGAATTGCAAGAACTGACAGTACAAAGTTGGGAAGAATGCTACGATGCATAAGGGGAGTTTCTGACTTTGCTCTTGTCCTTCCAATGTTTTATGCTCACAATAAGGAAGCCTCTTTATTCCAGTTCTCCATGGCAGTCTGACCCCCCCAAACACATCTCCCCCTTTCACTCTGACTGAGCTGTTCCTGTCACTATCTCTTCCCAGTAAACACACACATTTTTTTCCTCTCTCACTGCTACTTCATGTATTTCCTTCTTGTTTGCAGCCCCATCCCAGCACCGCCAGCTGCTTGTGCAGGGGACCAAAAGGCAACCCTGCTACAGCCAGTGCTCAAAGCTAAATCCACAGTGTACAACCAAGCCTTAGCACTGGCAAAAACACAGCTCCCCACCCAGCCCGAGAGGGTTATGAAAGAGGCTGAATGAAGTCAGCGAGTTTCAGAGAGAATTTCAGAGAGAAAAAAGGAAAGGAGCAACCTGCCTGCTGGGATTCAAATTCAAGTGCAAAGTACCATCAAAGCACAGAACAGCTCAGCAGAATTAAAGGAGAATTAAAGGGGACTACAAGATGTATAGAGACAGTATAAAATGTGGCTAACTCCTACCCTCAAATTTATTACATGACTGCTACTGGCTTATTTAGGAGTCAGAAAAAGGCATCCAATTGTGGAACATACACATAAGAACCTGAGTTTTCCTTTCCTTAACACTAAAAGGATCAAAAACTCATATATAAAATTTTATTTTACCAAAAATTAAATGGTTTAATTTACCAAAATCTGGCCCCAGAGGATCCATCATTCTCCCTTAGGGCACAGATCTCACAAATGAATGGTGGCTTATGCTCAGGAGCAGTGACATGGGATTCTGTACCTGTAACAACCCAGGAATGATATCAGGTAGGAGCTGATGCAACGATTCCTTGGAAATCCTCTCGATGACTTTCGTTTGCATTTTGATGGCAGCTAAGTTAATTGGATAATCTGCAGTCTGAATGATGGGGCAAAGCACCTTGATGCACTGCTCGGGGTGGATGGAACTCGCCAGGGTGGAAGCAGCTTCTTCAGCAGCTCTGACGACCTGAAATGAAAGTAGAGCAAACCCTTATGTTAATGAGGTCACACTTGACAGCCAACACCACTGCTGTGTGCTAGGAATGACTGCCAGGAAATGCTTGGGGATGTTCATTAACAGATCCGCAGGAGGCTCTGTCGAGGGGCAACTGGCTCTGAGAATTCACATCCTCTGCCTCCAGTGACATCTTTGATACAGCCAGTGGCAAGAAGTCCATCCTGCCTAATGTAACTGTGTCAGAGCTGTGGCTAGCTTGAAAAAATCACCTGTCACCCAGGACAAACAGGCACTCCCACCCCAGGAGGACATGAGAGGATGACATCTCTCCAGCCTCTGTCAAAGAACACAAGCCCATCAGCTTAGACTTATAAAATGTATCTCCTTAACCATTACCACCGATGGCCCTGTTGCAGCTTTAGGCTTTAGGGTGTCCCTGACCAGGCAGCTGTGCTCTCAGCACATCTAACCCAGCCACACAGCACTGGGATCATCACACAAAATGGGAGAAAGAATAAGTGGAAACAGCAGTAGCACCCACCCTTTGCAACAAGCCCACACTGTAAAGCAGTCACACAAAGCAAGGGTGATGCTAAATCCAACTCCGACCCTGAGGGAAGGCAGATTCACAACTTTCACTCTTCCCCAGCAGGTAGGACAGCTAGTTCAAAGAAGAAAGACCCAAATCTGGTCTCTCCTCCCAAGAGAATTTATTAATTTTACATTCTGCAGTAATTGGATAAAAAAGAACAGGATGGGAAGGCAGGTTTTCTTTTTTCAAGTGTCTGTGCTAATTGCCAGGCAACAAAATCAAGCTTCCTCTTGGCTGCACTCTTCCTGGCCACAAATAACACACTCTTTGCTCCTCATGTTCTTGCTACAACACAAAAGATGGAGGATACTTCTTCCCATCTTCTCTCACTCCCCTCTTCTCAGGGCTTACTTTAAAGGGAGGGTAAATCCTGAGTAGACAGAGATGCCCCTGTAGGCAGAGTTAAATCCAACACCTCAGCTTTAAGGAGAAAGAAGCATTCTCAAATCCTCATGTTTGGGATCTTTCAGCTAGTCCCAGGCAGTCCTTAACTGAGTCCAGGAGCATTAAAGCACCCCCTCTTTCCTGGTTGTGCAGGAGGCTCAGATGTCCAGCACCAGTTCTCTACCTCCTCCTAAACTGAACTGCCTGGTGCTGTCTGAAGTCAATACTTTGAAACCAGCACTAGGAAATCTGTCCCACACAATCTGTAAAACAGCAGATTAATCAAACCATAAGTCTCCTGTCACTTAAGATTGAAGCCATGGCTGCTGAATTTGCCTTGTTCTCTCCCACACACTGTGATGGTATCAAACTCAGGGTTTAACTGACTTTTAAGATAACAGCAATTAATAGTGACCAGAAAGGATCATCTTCACCTACAAAGCCTGCTTTACCCACAGTCTTAGCACCACAGCCATGCTGCTAACATTAATCTTCTGCTCATACTGACAGCTACCCCCCTGAAACAGGAATGGCACGAGACACTTGTATACCCCGGAAATAGCAGAACTCATCCACTTGGCTTCTGGCATTCTCTACAGCAGATCCAACAGTGAATGTGATCTCAGACACTTCACACAGCACAAATATTGCATGCAGGCAAGATACGGGCAGGATGATGAAGCAATCTGAGATTTTGGACTGCTTCTGTACCAGTGCCCTATTTACAGAAGAAAAGCTGTCCAAGTGCTCCATTTATTTCAAGCCTTTCTCAGCATTTAATTATAACATTAAAACATATTCCAAAATGAATGGCAATCCACAATGTGGTCAATATTAAAAAAAAATTCTTCCTGAAAGATCTGTGAATGAGTAGCCATGCAAAACAGAATGCTTGCTTTCCCACTTACAGCAAGTTTTCCCTCTTCTAGCTATTTTTTTGCTAATTTATCCTCAATTTCACACGTGAGAAGCATGAAAGTTAGTATTTTTCCACATAAGTTAGTACTAACTTAGGAGCCAGCACTGTGTGATTTTGCTGGGAAAGGAGAGAAACACCCAAGTACTTAAGGGAAACCTAATGCCAGGCTTTGATAGCACAGAGTGGAATTGCTGGAGTGGATTAAGTTGGGAGCTCCCAGAAGGTCTCTAAAGGAATCCAATTCCTGCCACTGCAGTTTCTGACGTCTGCTTTCCACAAATGATGGAAAGCACGAACTTACAGAGGACCCTGATACTTTACCATCAATTTAACTATTCACTAGCAAGCCACTAGCTAAAAAACCCCAAATATTATCATTTGGACACAGGCCACTTGGGATTTTGTTCTGCAGCAATGCCAAACATTGTTTTCAGACACTCTCAGAAAGAAAAGCCTGCACATATATCACAACACACTAAAAGAAAATCGTAAAATAAAAAAATTAAACCTTATTTTAATTTTTAACCTCTTGCTATCCTACTTAATAAAAAAGCAACAATATTTTAGTATAAACCTATGGCTATACTCTGATCTCAAACACACTACCATTAAAGAAAAAAAAAAAAAAGCAGTAGGTGAAAAATTCAGTGAATATTCTATCTGGGTTTCAGCTGCACATCCTGTTTGCACACAGTTTACTATGCCTATAAAGCTGAAGGTATGAAGCAAGTGCACAAGACAAAAACCCTATTAACCAATTCCAAGCACAATGAGCATTAAAGTACAGTGATAATTTTTCACAAAAAATAAGCAAGGGTTCAACAGCAACAAAGGTCACACATATTTTGCCCATCAAAAGGTAAGCAAGGGAATTTGTGAAGGAACAGGAATTATTTATGCCCCTGACAGTCCTGCTTTCAGCACTGCTGCCCAGTTCTAGCACAGATGTGGCTACATTTAGACAGTGGCTGGCTATTTCCCATCCCTTCTCCCTGCAATGCCTTCCCCCTGAACACAGAAGGATGTGTATTACACGTGTCCAGCATGATAGGAGCTTGTAAATGTGGCAACACCAGGGAGACTTCCAAGCCTCCCACGAGCACATCTGGCAGACAACGCCTGCATCTCAGCCACACTCCAGCAAACCCCCTGAGTGTGTGATTAACTTTAATAACAGGCTCGAGTCTCACTGACATCAATGGGATTCCAGCATGTGCTTACAGGCTTGCTTGGATGAGAGCCTCTGGAGGTAACCAGCTCCTGGCTCCCCGGGGAAGCACTGGCAGGTGACAGGGAGTAGGAAGGGGCAGGGCAATAGCAGCTGACAGTGAGCCAAAGAGACAAACTCATCCCTGCTGGCCCAGGAAGCCAAATGCCACCGTTCTGCAATGCAGGTACCAGCCCTGTCCTTCCTCCTGGCTTTGGCAAAACAAAGCATTCAGACACCCAGACAGACTCTGCATCCCACGAGGGGCTCTCAGTATTTACCCAGCTGGCTCAGAGTCCCACTCACCTGGCACTGCCAGAGAAATCAGCAGCATTCCCAAACAGAGGGAGGTGCATTATCAAAAGATACAACCTGCCAGGTCATTTGGCAACAAGAACATGCAATTGTAATAGAGTTTAGCAAAAACATTTTGCCATGAGGCACAATGCTTGTACCTTGCCAATTGTATATACTTTACAATATCAAAAAATCAAGTATCTTTTTTAATCAGGGCTTTAACCTGACCAGCAGAGTGAAACAACCTTAAAAGGAGTGGGAGAAATGAATAAACAGGATCAAGGAACAGGTCTTCCTCCCACCTTTGAAGGCAAGATCAACAGATACACATCGGGAAGTGACAGGAATGGCTCATAGTAGCAGTGACACCACAATAAGTAGTGTCTATGTAATCTATCCTTTAAGCCCAAGAAAATGAAAGGGTGCTGTTTGCTACGTGCTCAGACTGGGGAGCTTGCTGTCACAAGAGGATTAGAAGTTAGACAAGTTAACCAAAGGGGGAAAAAAAAGCCAACACACACAGGGAAGCAGGCAGAACCATTCACACGGAAAGGCTTTAAGACAGCTGGAAGGAGAGAGAATATTCACAGGGAAGCATCATTGTATGCTTGCTTCTTGCTAGTCAGTCACGTAAGGTATCAAGTGAAGCAAGATTTTTGTCTGACCTAATATAATTATTCTCAGGAACCTCAGAGATACAAAAGAAAACTAGAAAAGCCATCAAGCAATAATGGCTGTGGATGCAGCAGGCTCAGAAGGGTGGCTATGAAGCAAGATGTGCAAGACTACAGAGAGCCTGCAGTTCTTTAAAAGCACAGACACTAAGCTGTGTGTAAGGTATGTCACAAACATGATTTTACCTCCCAGTAAAAGCTTAGAGCAAACCATGGCTTGAACTGGATAGTTTGACATCATTCAATACAGGGCAGGTAGCCCAGGAATGCAGATCTAAGAGATAACTCTTGGCCTTAAAGCAGCAGGTTTTTCTCCTTTCCAAAGGCTTACCTTATGCTCTACACACTGGAGACTAGATTCAGCCTGACTTCTGCTGGCATAACATAAGCTGTGTGTGCTGCTGGGTTCCTTGAAAGACATGTGTGATGCATTAAGACCTTTCTAGTGAGTCTCACGAAAGGGAAGTGTTTATACTTCCACCCATTTTGCTTCAGGGAAGGAGCCATATTCACATGCACAAAGCCAGTGAGGTGTAGCACACAGAAAGCTGTTCACCTCTAGCAATGTTTTCCTTAATGCTACCAAGGAGTAAACTTCAAAGTAACAGTTTCGGCAGTCCCAGGAATATGCATGGGAATTGCTTCCTGATTTCAGTGGGAGGGGATATGCTGATGTGCAGTATTAGGAACAGTGTGATCAAGACAGTGACTGGTTGCAGATCCTTGTCTTTTAATAGAAAAGCACATTGAAATCATCAGAGTTCTACAAAACTTGCTGGACAAACTTTGGATGACAATTCCCACTGGTTCATTGTGCA
Source organism: Monarcha castaneiventris obscurior (assembly GCA_026261815.1). Taxonomy (NCBI): domain Eukaryota; kingdom Metazoa; phylum Chordata; class Aves; order Passeriformes; family Monarchidae; genus Monarcha; species Monarcha castaneiventris. The sequence goes on from JAMPIT010000467.1 coordinate 11,061,165, forward strand.
CTGCAGCCACAGGATCCTGTTCACTTAAAGACAGCCAGAAATCAGACTCCATCTCTTCCACTCAATTCTTCTGCTCAGCTATTACACTCCAGGCACTAAGATGTTGCTTGCTGCCTGATGGCTGCAGCAACCAGCCTCTGAGTTTTGATAGTTTCCTTTCTGCTTTAAAGAGACACAAAGTACTGGCAAATAAGGAAAGGAAAACATGTCCTGACTCACCCAAGGCAGAACATGCCAGGTTCATAGGCTACACAGGGCATCAGTGTAACATGCAGGGGTCTCAGCAAAGCAGCCCCTGCACACCTGGCTGAGAGCTTCCCACAGCAGCTTAAGCTGGAGTACTTTGCCACGACTGCTGGTTAACACTGTCTCTCTAGAAGGCTGTAGAGGATGAGGCAGTGCAGGCAAAGCCCCACTGAGAGCTCAGAGGCTTTGTACACCATTGTGAAACACGCAGAGCACCAGAGAAGTGTATGAGGCAGAAGAACAAGGTTTTGCTCTCAGGCTTATGAGGCATGTGGCTGTGCTTTTGAGCCAATTTTTACCATCTAGAGGTGGCTACTTAAAGCCTGTGTAATCTAAGCTGGAGGGGATGGAGGTTTACCTGTACCCAGTCAGGCAAACTGCCATCCCTGAAGGCTTTACAGTCTGATCCAGACAGGAACAAACAATTACGGACTTGGTTTCAAAGCAGGAAGTGGACTCAGCAACGGAGAGTGCTCAGCAAATGAAAAAGCAGTGTGATTTTTATAAGGGATTCAGAGATGAAGTAGATTAGAGTGCTTCTCCTGGGCACTATATATTTGAAATGTGTTGGGAAATAGAAGAAGCACATATGTATGTATTATGACACATCAATGACTACCCAGTTGCAGCATTTGGAAGCTTCCAGTATGGACTAGGTAACAATCAATCTTCAAGACTATGATCATTTGGTGCTCTTCTTTTTGCAGATCATGCCATCATCAGAGGACAGTTACAATATATAAATGTCAGAGGCCAACCTAAAAGCACCTCAGCAAGATAATAAAAATTATCTACAGCTAATGGATAACTGATTTCTTGTTCTTCTTCTCCCTCTTTTAGAGGGTTACAAAAAAGAGTGTACAATAATGTACAATAAGCATCCCAATCATGCTTATGGACCTTCTAGATCATAAAATACAGAAATCAGATACCTAAGATATGGCACAGGATCCTTTCCTTACACATAGAAAACACACATCAGTTGAGTCCACAGGCTTTGTGCCAGAAACAGAAGCAGGGAATTAGCTATCCTATGATTTTTCACTCCGCAGCTGATTTCCAAGATACTAAACTATTTCTGTTTTAAAATACTCAATAATAAGAAATAATCCTCATTTTGCTGGCATGAATCTGAAGCAATGTCATATCAGTGGTGTTGGGTCAGCAAGCAGCATCTCTCCTTAGTTATGGGTGAGTAACTACACTGGAACAAATGAGTTAATATTAACTAATTGGCAACAGAAAGATGGTTCTCTTCCAAGTAACTCCAAACAAAGACTGATAAAAATCAACAAGATTTAATATCATCCACAACTTCAATTACGTTCTAATGCTCCAAAAGTAAGTGAAAGGCATTTACTGTCAACCCCCCGAAATGTTTCTAGTTATGACTGAGGCAGGCTTGACTCTTCACATCACCCCATTACATCAACAGCATTGAGCAGACTGTTGTACTACAAACAGTATAAAAACAGAACAAAGTTAAAAAATGCAAACTAAACATGAATCCAACCCAGAGTCTCCTAGTCTGTAGCCTAGGGTTACATAAATTTCGACCTGCTGCTGAGGTCTGTGCTTTGCCAATCTCCTGCATTTGCACTCACAACAAGGTGTGACTCAGCCTCCAGCTCCATGTACCAACTTTTCCTCTCCTGTATCCCTGGAGGGAAATGTGGTTCTCTCACTTGTACTGCTCTGCTGATCCCAGACCTTGCCTTCAGCAACAGAAGGCAGATTTTTAGCCATGGCAAAGACCCAACTGTCTCAAGACTTCTGCTTGGACTTGGAAAAACAGCCAATTATCCAGGCATCCCAAAATACCTAACTATGCTAACACTGCTTTAATACTTCCAACTATGTAACCTAGAATAAAATCATAGACTTTTTCTTGTTTAAAAGCAAACCAACTGTAACTAGATATCAGCACTCATTTGGGGGAGGGGGTGATATTTGCTGGTTGGTGAATATGTTTTGTCATTTGATGTCTCCTGGCCATGCTGAACAACAGCTATATTGGAATTTGGGTAGACAAACAAACCTTCCTGATTTCCAAAGAACTGCCTCTTGCTATGACTTCCTGGAGACAGTACCCAACCTTAATAGTTCTGCACTGTCCTCCTCTTCAAATTCCCTTTGCTTAGTCACTTTAAGATTGAGTCTCTGTGGGTCACATATAATAGAAAATGTGAGCAAGAGCTTGGAGCAATTAGCAGTCCCTGTGCTGAAGGGCAAACTCAGGTAAGAAAGACTGAAACAGATCCAGCTTGCTCAAAACAGACATTTTGTCCTAACTTGCACAGCCTGTTGGACACCAAATTATTGAACCATAACCAAGGATCACTGCTGTGTTCTGCTACAAGGCAGAAGCAGCCCAGAAACAGAACACACCAGAGTGACATCTTATCAGGACATCACTGACACAAAGATTAACCCTTTCCCAACTAAATTACACACCAGCTGTTCTTGAAATAGCTCTTACAGTGTAGAGGAAGATTTGATTTTATGCAGTTTAGGGACAGTGCACCACTCCCTCTAATATTGCTCTGATACAGTGAAAAAGAAAACTGTAGAACAGAGTGCTCAGAACTTCCTTTCCCTCTTCAGTTATCCTTTGAAAGTGCCCTTCACTCACAAACTGTTGAATCCTCACTTAATCTCCTGCCCAGTGGGATCCAGTCAAAGGGCAGCTCCTCCTCCCCTCCTGGAGAGAGCAGTGCTGCAAAGTCAGCAGCGGGAGCGAGCTGGAGGGCCACCATGGGAAGGGAATTTGTGACCTTCTGGCTCTAGGCTATGAGTTTGACCAACCAGGCCATGCCCAAATGAACTCTCAGTTAATTTTTCACAGACTTAACTGAATCAGCAAGTCCCAACTACAGGTAAAAATACTTTGAGCATATTCCCAGGTATATATTTAGCCTAGCTCATGTGGATATTCAGGTGCAGGTACCTTTCTTAACTTCAGGAATGCTGATATTCTCAAACTACTGATAGACAGACGATGCCTTTCCTGGACTGCATCATGGTTCTGAGAGCCTCATTTACACAGGGATCAGAAAATACTCATACACAGAATGAAAAATCCAGAACCAGTGCCCCCACTTAGTACAGCTGTGCACACACAACCAGGCACAACAGGAAGATACCTGCAGTGTCCTGCTGTGACAGCCACCACCCAAAGGTCCCACTGCAGCTACTGATGTCTCATTATGAAGATGCTGTATAAAACTGTGGCAAATCAAATGTGCAGCACAGCAGCTACTTGCTGAGAGCAGTACAACTCAATTATTCTGCAAAGAAGTGCCAGAACTCCCACCTCTCATTCCTGCTTTGAGTTTATCTTTCTCTGCTTTTCCTTGGAGGCACCTCATGCAAAGCTTGAAGAACCTTTCCACACCACAAGAACACAGAGGCATAAAGCATGGTGTTTTCAACATTGTTCTTAATGTCTGTAAAACCCATCAGTCCCACAAGGACAGTGAATTCTGACGGGCATTAAAAACAATGCCAGGGACAACCTGGAAAGGTCCTGCTAGAAACATCCGTTTTGGAGGATTTTTAGACAAAAAATACAAAGGGCACTGAGTCAACGTGAGCTGAGAAGCATGCAAGCAGGAAAACTTGCCAATAAAAGGCACTCCTTCTGAACATAATGTTTTGTCTAACTGCTTTATCAGAAAATCAATTTACAACTGCTTCTTACTACTCTGAACTGAAAATGACAGGGGTGCAAAGGCTCTAAATCAAGAAGAGGAAGGTAGGCAGAGTAGGGCGACCCTCATTCACTAAAGCATTAAACATCTTCCACTTTTACATTTCAGAGAAATCCAGAATGTTAGTTTCCTTCCCTGAGAGTGTTTTTTGGTTTGCTGTTTTGATTTTCAAGCAGTACAGTTTCTGCTACTCACAGCTAAAATAACCTTGTGTCAGTCACCCAAAGCTCTGGAGCAGTCTGGTCTATTATAATCACCTTTTCATGGCCAAAGCTCTTCAGACAGACATGCCTAAAACTGCAAATTTAGGACAACCCTGTTGCAGAGAAGAATAAATGTCTTAAGTTTCAAATTAAGGACTTTGGTGACAAAGCCATCATAGACTGATAGATAAATTCTGGTAGCACTTTCCAGAAGGTTTAGCTAACTTGTGACATGCACAAGGTAGCTTAAAAGACCCAACCTGGAAATCAATCTACAAAGATTAACTTTAAATGTAATTTGAATTAATCGACTTAAAATGCTATCATGCCCCTTTATTCTTGCTTTACTTCAGAATACTTTCAGTTTTGCATATAAGTTCTCTCACAAAAAGAAAATGCAATTCACCCTTCCCTTTGGTTCTTTCTCTGCTGCTGCAGCATGGCCTGTTTGTCCATTTTCTTCTGTTACTCACCAGTTGCCAGCTCTCCAGCATGGCCCAATTTCACCATTCAGTTTCCACACACAATTCTGCTTGAACATGGCCTTTGTGTTGTCCAGTACATTTTGTATTCTTACCTGTACAGACAGAGGCAGCACAGTGCCCCCAAGCATGCTCTAAAAAATAATTAAACATGCCCTTTTTTCCTACAGTGTCTCAGCCTCTCCCAGAATGAGCAGGGAAATCCTGGGAAATTAACAAACAATGGTGTGCCACTCCAGACAGCTCCAAGTCCACATAAAGAGCTCTGACAGTCTCAACTTTTTTCCTCACTGTTCCAGCATGTAAAAATCCTGTCCCTTCATACTCAGGAGACTCAATACCGATTTGTTCTACTGCCAAGATGGCTCAACATGTTTGCCTGTTAAGTCTCACAGGTGCTACACTTCTTCAGCAGGTCCACGTTGCTTCCCAACGAAAGGCTCACTCACCTCCTTGTGGGAATCCTTATGTGCTTCCAGTGTTTTCATGATAGTCAACTCCGCGTAGTTCTTGAACCGCGCCGGCTGGTTCCGTAGGATCTCCCTCAGGACTCGCAGTGCCAGGGCTCTTATCGAGTGCTGTGTCCAGAAAAATAAGACATTAGAAAAAGTTGCTTCTCAAAATCGTAGTTTGAAGTGAATTCTCATGGCTCACCAGGAATTCTCATGGCTCCCTACACTACCAGCTCCAGTGGAGCGAGCAGTGGAATCAATGTAACAAAATTCAGAACTGGGGTCCTTGCTTGCTCGTGCACAAAAAGCCACATAAAATGACTGTTCTCACATACACAAAAATAACTACTTTGCTAAATTCTGTATTTTTGGCAATGAAGTACAAATTTGTACTGACAGGAAGACATCTGCATTACATGAATCTACAAAGGTCAGATCATATATGTTTTGCCCTTCCTCTTTTGCTCAGCTTGGAAGATATCAAACTGGGCTCCATCCACGCCACAAAGCTGTTTCTCAAATACTAATGCAGTAAAACTGACTCCTCCTGGAACTCCTATGGAAATCACTTTCAATAACTTAAGTTACTGTAGTCAACATTGACCTATGTCTTCATTCTTCATATCAAAAGATCATGAGCAGAAGGGGTTTTTAACACCTGTTTCAATTTCATAACTTACAATAAATTTTTGACCTGTGGCCACTCCAAATAGATTTCATTATTTCAGCAGAGGAATACTTCCTCTACTTCATACTCTGCCTTTAAAACATGTGCTTTGCTATTCACCTGCAAAATTCATACAGTAGCACAATTCACATGTACTTAAGACAAAGTCACCAGACCTTCTGATACTTGTGTGATGGTGCTATGATTAAACGTAGAACTAGAGCAGTTCATGCTCAAACTAAGAACAATGACTGAGAAAATGTCAGCCACCCACCCTGCTTCAGAATGAACATTTCTGAGAGTGTGCCATATATTTTACAAGGAGTATAAGAAATACAATAGATTTTTGAATCAGATGAAACAAATAAAAGAACTGTGAGTGCTTTGAAGCCTCAACATTGTAACATTCAGATGGAGCATGGCTCTGATGTGAAGGTGCAGTGGGATGTTGAGCCTTTACCAAGTATCACTGTGCTGCAAGCTGAGCAAATATCCCCAAATGGAAAAAAGCCTAGCCTGTAAATTACCACTTTGATCAACTACCAAACATAAAGCTGTGATAGTAACACAGCTTGTTTTAACATTTCAAAACAAGATTTCCTATAAAAGCAGCTTGTTCTTGATGACATTTTTCTAAGAGACAGAGACCCACCCCATGAGATCTAATACCCTGGATCTTTAAACCACACAGAGAAAAAGAAAATTAATTTATTCTAGAATGCCTTTATTCTCCCTGTTGGGAATGGGTATAATACAGCTAAGAGCTGGTAACTTTATCCTAACTCAGAAGAGAACAACTACTGAAGTCTTCATAGTTTTTTACTAGACTAGAACTTCTTTTCTGATTCTAGTTAAATTTCCTAGCTATTTATTAGTAACACTCTGGAGGGAAGGGGAAAACTTGAACACTTTGGAGTAACTTAAAACTCATCACTGAACAGAGTGAAAACTAGAGTTGCCAACCTTCAAAAGAAAAAATGAGCAGTGCAGTATCACTGATGAGTGGCAGGTTTCATTTAAACTGGTGTGTAGGAACTATTACCCAAGATGAAGCAATGTACAGGAGAGTTAAGACAAAATCTACATCTCACATCTTTGTCTCCAAGCGTTTCCAGCAGCAAGAGCAGAATGGTTTTGAAATGCTCCTCCCAAACTCCAAGATTATCTTCCCTTGTGATCTTTAGCAATTCCAGGAGAGCTCCCTTCCGCTCCTCCACCCGCTCGTTGTGGTTGGAGAGCTCTTTCAGAAGATCAGCCACCAAATCCGAATGGTCAATGGGTACTTCTAGGACAAATGGCAGCAAATCATTTGGAGAAACGGGGAAAAGATCAAAGGTGCCAAGATTGCTAACCCTCTACAAAATAAGGTGCACGTAACAAGGGGCCCCCCAAAAATGCATCAAATTCCAGGTGCCCTCAGTGAAGCAAGCAACAGACTCTGACTAGCCCATAATTTAACCTGGGTTCATAGCACGGCTCACGCATCTGCACATGGCTTCTAATGAACCAGGAAGAGACGTCAATTGGATTTCTTCCAGTTCTAACAATTGCTTCTACAAGATGAGAACTGCCATGGCTTTTCCCAGACACACACACCCAAAACCAGTGGTCACATGTATGACCTTTAGATTAAAGTACAGTGACTCATCAGTGTACTGCAAAAGAATAAAGCTGATGTGTAGCAGCACTTAAATGAAGTCAAACACTCAATAACAACAAGCTGTTGAGTGAGGCGTTCCAGCCATGAAGAGGGGAAGGTCCCAAAGCAGTGTCCCTACAGATGCATGTGGTGCTTCAGGGACTAGTTTGCAGGAAACCCCAGGCAAACAAGAATCAAAACCGCAGTACAGTATTTTTTCTCAATAGCCACAGATGAGGTTCTGCTGGGACACGAGAACAAAGGGCATTTCATACCAAGCCTGGGCTCAGATGCAAAGTAATACACAACACATGCACAGGCAGGCACGTATCTGAGAGCACTAGCCATACACAGATAGACCAGAAAGGCAGCAAGCTGCCTGCAGTGCTACGAGGTGAGCTGACACAAACCATCCCGAAGCTGATCCATGTCGTCGTCGAACACCGCTTCCTTCAGCGCAGTCTTGTCGTAGGTGTTGATTGTGTCAGCGTAAGGATAGGGGTTGTACTCCCGAGCACGGGGCCCTGAAAAGGCCCGGGGAGGCTGGGTGTTCAGGAGGGAGGTTTTGTTATCCAGAGCCATCCTTCCACCTTCCACAATGTCACTGCTTCCACGGACATCACCAGTAGGGAGAGCAAGGCCACCGTCTCGAGAGACCTAGGGGATCAAGCAGAGGAAAAAAGGTACGTTCAAAATTCTATGGGAACTGTAGCATTTTTGGAGTTCACCCACCTACAGGAAGAGGCACAGAATTATTTACATATATTATTTATAGATATTACTTAAGTAAAACTTTGATTACTACCTCTTTCTTTCACACAACTACACCTGCTCAAAAATATGTCATTATCACAGTTTCTGTAACCACATTTGCAGCATTAGATACCACATGAGCTGTGCACTTGGAGTGATCACACATCCTAAGCCTGTGAAGGAAACCATTCATGCATTTTAAGAACTAACATTTCCCATTACAGACCTGACTACACACACTCCATGCAAAAGCCATCACTGAGCCATGCTGAACTTGAGGAACACTAGCACTGTTTCCATCCTACATGGGAATCCCACAGGAGCCCAGTGAGCACGTTCCACAGGAGGCCAGAGTTCAAAGGGAGCCAAGGGAACAGTCAGTGAAATCCCATAATTAAGGTATAAGAAGTTAACAACCAATAAGCAGAAGAAGCCATTAAGAATACAGCAGGAATAACTAGATTTTGTACACTAACAATCCACAGACAGGTCTGATCACAATGTTTTAAACTGATCACAAGGTTTTAAAATTTCATCTATCTGGGAACATTAATCAATGGAATACTTACAATGTCACAGTCTTTCTTTCCATCACGTTTGATTGGCTCATTCAGGTCCTCTTGACTACGGAAGCTAAATTTCTCAATCGCTTCTGTGACTCCACGAAGAGAGCTGTAGATTTCATCAGAGTTTAGGTTCTCCGTGTCATAATCCAGCATACTAAAGACCAAACGTATATGAAATGTTACAAATGAAATTGGAATCCGCTTCTGACTGTTAACAAAAACAAGCTGGAGACAGATGGTTTGGAGTACCCTTTCTAACAGTGACTGGTAACACAACATGGATGGAATCAAAGCAGAGCTCAGGTCTGAGTTTCCCCTCAAACGGGGCTAAAACAAGGAGAAACACTGCTGGAAGTGAAGGGAAAACAGGTTCACTGTTTCTTACATTCAGTAAGTGTGCTACCTTCTGTAAACAAAAAACCCCTATCCCCAGTGTGGCAGTGGTGTAATTTAAAAAGGAAAATAATATCAATCACTATGAGAACTCAAAGCATTGTGACAGCTGGTGGAAATGAAATCAATGACATTTTAATTTAATAATATATGAAACTATGACAGATTTAAATGGAAAGGAAAATGTATCTTGACATAAACCTTAGTCTAACACGGCTGATTTTAATTTAAAAAGTAGTAAAACCTAACTCACTGGCACAGTGCCTTGATAAAAAAAGCATTTCAGTATTGGGCCTAGGTTTGGGAATTCTCTCACTCAAATCTGACACTTTCCTGCAGTCTATTTGCTCCTCAGAAATTTCTCAGCAACATAAATCCTCTAAAGTTTTGGGATTCCTTGAGGGGTTATCAAAAATTAAGTCCCATGATAAAATGCCTTGCATGCAAGGGCAGATGATATTAAAAGATCTGGCTAAAGAGAAGTTCCTACAAGCTTGGAGAAAATAAAGAGGCATTATTGGCAGGGCTTTGCTCTATCTAGGAGAAGTTGAGTTTGCATGACAATCACTAAATTAATAGATCCAGCAACAGAGAACAATTTTTGGCATCGTCATGAATCTCAGCAGAGCCAGAAGCAAATGGACTGAATCAGACATTTACATCAAGTTGTTTGTCAATAAATGGCAAGAAGTGGCTCCCTACAGTGGTGAATTACTATTTCATAACATTTTGGGAAGGATGACAGGATGGGCTTGCAGGCAGATGGCTGGACAGAGTTGTGTTCCTTTTCCACAAAAGAAAGATTCCCTATGAGGTGGGTGGGGGAAAAACCCAAACAAACAAACAAACAAGAAAATCCCTTCTGAATTCTGGGTACACAGCTGTTATTTTCAATGGAACTAAAAGTAGGATATTAAATAGCTATTAAATTTCTAGAACCACAGCTTTTTTTTTCTGGAAGAAACTTGGGAACTTCAGACAGAGGATAAGATTGGCGCTGCCCAATGCCTTTGGGATTAACACACTGAAAATAGCCATAATCCCTGGCTCCCAAGCAACGCGCTCGCACTACACTCACACAAGCATCAGCACGGTGTATTTTGGCAAAGAAACCAAAGAATAACTCCCCAAACAGTGTCTGGCAGGTCAGGGAGAGCAAGAAACCACTTAAAGAATGGACCAAGATCAGGAAAGAAAAGCTGTTCATAAACCTACAGAGTATTCAGGGCTTTTCAGACAGCTGAACAACACAACTGCACTGTGATGGCTTTCCAGACAGAAGGGAAGGCAGTTTTTAGGTTCTTCAGAAGTACCAGTCAGGAATAGGAAAATCTTTGTTTCATACAACCTCAAAAATCTACGTTTTGAGCTCAAGCACGTTTAATTCATAGATCTTAAAGGGTTTCTCACACAACATTGAAGTGGGCAATGAAATCACCATTTGAAAAGGTATACATGTGACTGTACCTGTGTACTCACACCAAAAGATGACATGACTTACCAAAGGTAACACAATTAAATCCATGGCAAAACACCCAAGAAATAATCACAAATATAATACTGACAATAAATCTTCTGCTGAAATCATCACTTCTTTCCTCAGGGATGAATTTTGCTCTACACTGTTACCGAAGAACAATCAGAATACAGACTCTTCAGTGCTAAGGACTAAGGCAATTTCTCAGTGCCACCAATCTGATGCATTTGTCAAAGCACAAACCCACATTTTAATAAAAATCTAAAGAATCCAGTGATTTCCTATGTCAGGAGTAAGCCTGTGTAGGAGGTCACATTATGGCTGTGCTCTACATGAATGAAAATTCTACAATGTGAACACATGTCTCTACTGACAGTATGTGCACTGGAATACTTCACAGACAACACAATGCGGGGAAGAAAAGTAAAATGGAACTACACTCACCTTTCAGGGAAAAAAAAAAGGCACAAAAGGGAAAAAAAAATTATGACCCATGCAGAAAACTAGAGGAAAGGCACAGGATGAATAAGAAGTGAGTAGAGATGAGCAGTGTTTAGGGATGTCACAACATTATTTTCCATCTGCTGCACAAAACCAATGCAGCTGTCTAAGTTTACCAAGATACAATTTGGCAGTTTTCCAGTCTGGCAGAAAATACATTTTACTTCCATAAATTGTTATTCAGTTTCCAATCCAAACTATGTGTAAGTAACCCACAGTTTAGTGTCTTCAAGCAGTACACAGTAACTCACATCCTTGCACTTTCAGGCTCTGGGCTGGAATATACATTACACTATTCCAAACCTTATTATCTGGTGTCAGGTAAAAAAAAAAAAAGACAGAAAAAACATTCTCAACTAGTTTTATTCCAAAAATCAACATGGATCTCCTCCACAGATATCTTCACATTCTCCTAGCAGAGTCAGAACATTAATTTAAACTTTTTAATTCTGCAGGTATTCGCAGAGGTAACTACTATTGTATTCTATTTTATCTCTCAGATGTCACAGCTTCTCAGATTTTGAGCTCTCAGAGAAAAATTTCTTTGCTTTTCTTTCAATAGTTTTTCATTAAGAACTTTTTGCTTTAAGGAAAGGCTACATATAGTCCTTCCTCAGGTAACAGGCATATCTAAGTCACGAGAAGCCACATTTACAGATAGTCTGTTCTCAACAGACTATCTGTTAACTTAAAACTATCTGTTTTAAGACTTAAGATAGTCTTAAGTCTTAACTTAAGACTATCTGTTAAACTTAAAAAAACCTAAGGAATTTAACAGAGATCTGACAAATTAAATTTGTATTCAGGTTGGGTTTTTTTATTAAAACCAGCATACAGCTTTAGTCCAGTATATTGATCTAAGATCTCTATGCAGACTGGAACAAAATGTGAGGGCAGAGGAGGAAGAACAGGGGTTGAAATTGCAATTGATAAAATGTTGTGGTAAGGACAATTTTAATTTCAATACTACACATTTCCAAGATGTTCCACAATCACATTATACAAGCAAAGCTCTATGTGAAGTCACTCCTGAGCTGTATGGGTCCATCTGGAGGTACACGAGTGCCACATGCACAGTGCAGCCAAATTGAAAGATCCTGCCCCTGGTATCATAATGCAACCAGTACCTGCCAAAAGTGCTCAGCAACTGTGTTCTGCATTGGAAACCAACTGTGAAGCATCTTCCCTGCCATCTTCTTGAATGGGTGCAAGAGTCTGGAAAAATCCACTTTTTTTTATCCCCACTTGCATGCTGCATCTTCCTCAAGCAGCGAGCAAGTGGCTGCCTGTCACCCCTGCTCTCTGAAAGCTACCATCATCTCTTTTCCTTCTCCAGCTAAAGCCTCTGTAAGTCCCACATTTGAACAAATCCCACAGTGTGAAAGGGAAATAATACTGTGACACCTCAGACAAGTTGGTTTAACAGGTAGCTTGTTACCTGGGAGAGTAAGAGCGTCTGAAAGTCTTGTGGGAAGGAGCAGTGGGGATGGAGTTAGGCTGAGAAAGGGGAGGGGGGTGCTTCGACAGCCCATCTGCACTCCAACCCCAGAGCCGACTGCCGTGAGCAGAGGAGAAACAAAAGAGAGAAAAAACAGAGAAAGGAGAGGGAGGAAAAAAAAAAAAAGAAACTATAATCTGAGTGGCTTAGTGCTGTCATGCTGCCTTGGAGAGAGAAAAAAATTAATAGAAACAAAATTAAACAAGAATACTCCGTTGAGCCTCACAAGTCATTGTTTTGGCCTTTAGTATTCATTTCCATTTTTATTCCTAACATAATACGATTGACAAAAAATCCAGTCCCTGCTTGTACTAACCAGCAGATTTTACAAATGGATATAGCCTCTACAAACAATTCTATTTATAATGTTCTACGCAAACAATCCCTGGCCTCATGTGTATTCCAACTCTAAGCAGGTATTTCTAAGCAACAGGATTCCCCTGGAAGAAAGGAAAACTGGAGTTTATTTTTTTATCAGACACCTGAAGGTAGCTTGTAAAGTTTGTCTCCTGGTGCCTCTATAAAAGCCTGCAATCAGGTCCTACACAACCAGAAAACCTTTGCAGGGCTTAGGATCTGATCCTGTTTCACCAGATTCAAACTGAACTCAAATATGCAGCAGGTGAAAGTCAGTCTAGAGCATAAATGCATCATGGGGACTTGGCCCAGGTCTCAGCAGACAAAGCTGGAACGACTGGGTAAAACCAGCCTCTGAGCTGATTCAGATCTCTCCTTAAACTTTCACAGCCCCTTTGAGTTACTGTTTGACCCTGTGGCTTTGGGTCAAGACATCCACCCCTGTGTCAATTTGTCTAACCTCTGCTTTTGTCCTTTTCCCATTATGGTACATGGATTTTCAAAATCACCTTCTAAATGAGAATAAATGCTTGAGCTGGTGGAGTATTCACAACACCACTTTGTTTCTATTACATTTCAGCACTTTGTCTTGGAGAATTGTATTTGTATATAGGCAAGTGAAACTTTAAGGTCAGAAGTGACAAGTCAAGAATTGCTCCAGTGCAAACAGCAGCAAAGCCAGTTAAAAAACTCCTCTGAAGAGCAGTGTCCAGAATTTCACTCATTAACCAGCAATCAAATCCCACAGCTATTACATGCCACTATTATCATGTAAATACCCCAGACTCCCAGACTGCAGATCAGAAGTCTCACAGCTCAGGTCTCACCTACCTGAACATGGGCCACCAAACAATGCAGGCTTGTCCTTATTGCATAAAGTGGGTGGCTTATTTTAATTCTGTTTCCATGCCTTTGCTTGCTCAACTTAATACAGAAAGTGTCAAATTTTGTTTTTAATGGTATTTTCTATTATCAGTGAAATAGCAAGCATGTCAACTTACATAGCCAGATAAAATTGTTAGCCTTTTATTCTGATATATTTCCTCTAAAGAGCTTTGAAGGACTAAATTTTTTTTTAATTTTAGGTGATTTTTGTTTATTTGTTTTTAATAATCGAAACTACACAGAGGCTTCTGGGTTACTAATAATTGCAGAAACCCATTCCAAATGCATTCATTTGCTATTCCTTCACGTACTCCTACAAAATTCTAGGTGAAAGTTCCCAACCTGAATGTAACATTTAAGTTTACAGAAGTCAATCCACCATTCAGAACAGTATTCTAACACCAAAGGACTTTACAACTTAGTGTTTCCCTTTCTGTACTACAACATAATTTATTAAATGTCAGAAGGTTTTCTCTGTCCAACACAAACTCAAGCCATTCATCTGTGCTTTGCCTAGGAAACATTCCTCTCTTTCCATCTGAAGTCTGGGGTTTCTTTCCTATTATTTTCAGTCTTCCCAAGGACCCTACCCTGCTCTTCTCTTTCAGAAAGAGCATCTTTCTTCCATAACTCATCTCACCAAAAACTAAAACTGTTAAGGAAAAAAAAAAAAACGCAGATACAAATGCAGAACTCACAGATGCAGTGGATATGTTATAGTGACCATGAAGCAGAACTAGAGGGAATAAATGAAGGCAGGAGAAAAGACTCTGTCCAAGACCCTGAAAGCATGCTACCATCCTGAAGACGACTTCAGGGGACACTTAACTAGATGTTATCATCTGGATAGGCAAATCAGCTGCTTGCAGAATCCAGTTCAACCAAAATATTCAAAATCTATCCAGAGAGCCCAAATACATGTATACATAAATACATACACACCCCCCCAAAAAATCAGTCATCTGGAATACATACACAATACAGTAAATCTGTATCAATGAAACCTTGTTGATTAATATTGAGGCTATTGTCCACAAACCATTAATAATATGGGAGAGCAGCTATGCTTAGCAGCATTTTAATATTCCTACAGAACCCTAACATCCTTTCCACACATATCCCAGCTCCAAAGACATGTATGCCTCTGGTTTGGACTCCAATCTGTGCATCAAGAAAAAAGATAAAAGGAAAGCATAATCTTCAAAACCAAAGCTGGCATTAAGAACTGGAGATAATCCTTCCACTGACTGCACTCAGGCTGCCTGCACAAGACACAGGCAAGCACAGGGTAAGCAGGGCCTGGACACGGAGCACCCCAGGAGGCAATGGGAAGACACAATCTGACTACAAACCTTTGACAGTAGGCCCCATGAAAATGTAAAGCCAAGCCTACTTTTGGAGGAGAGCTACACAAAGAAATTGGGAATCTTTATCCTTTACACTGCTATCAGAACGACCTGGCTGTGCTTACGTTCCAAGTTTGTAAAGAGAAAAGTGACATTTCACACCAATGCTGAATAGCAAACGACAAGCACTTGAAATGGAAACATGACAGTGAAGCACCTATACCAAAAAATGCAATACTGCAGCATACCCTACTTACCACAATCTGTTAGCAAATCTTTCAAAGCCTTTTCTCTGAAAGGACAACCAGAGCTACATTCTCCCTTTAAATCAGGACCATGCCCAAACTGTGCTGCACAAGACATTTTCAAGGAGGATGCAGCCCAGCAGAGCATCAGAAGCTACTGCCCCGAATTTGCAGTACTCGCCACTGCCTTTTCTACAAATGGCAAAAATCTGCAGATACTGTTACTGCTCAGAGGGCTCTCACCACAAAAAAGTACAACTTCTCCCCTCCAAATATTTTGAAGGGCTTTCATAGCAGCTTCCACCCTTACCTATCACTGAAGAGTAACTTTTAAACATCATTCTTGAGTTAACTAAATCCAGTAAGGAAGCCGGACATGCTTCTCGAAGACACCTAAATTTTTGAATAAACACCCCCAAGAACTCTATAGAAAATGGAAGGAATGATTGTTTTCTAAAGGAAATTCCTGGCCGATTGCATCCATGGCAGAATGCTCTGGAATTACATGTCCTCTCTAACTAGTGTTCGAGAATAAATCACATGGGTAAAAAACCCCTTCAGTTTCTAAACCCAAAATGCTAGAAAACAAAGCAACAATGTACACTGGATGCTTTAACCAATACTTTGATATTTGCCTCCTGACATCAAGAGGTGAGAAGAAAGCAAGGACAAATAGAAAACAGTGAGTGAAGTGGCAATAAACAGTTGTGTCCCAATGGCAAAACCCAAAACGCATGGTAAAAGGTTGTGGAATTATAAAATAAGTGCCACATGCAAACATGGCCAACAAAACCACAACGTAACCACAAGGAGACACAGTTAATAATTTCCCATGACAGAAACCAGCAGGGCAACAATGCTCAAGCTAGTCAAAAAGGAAGCAACATAGTTGGAACTATTCCCCTGAAACTCTACCACTTAATTTCATAATGAAACCTTTGTGGAAAAAACTCCTAATAGGCAACTCGACCTTGGCTTGCAAACTCTTGGTTTAGTTTGGAATTACAGCAGATTTAGAAGTTGCAAAGATGTATCTAGATATCCAAAATTTTCTCAGGAAACCCCAATGGTTCTTACGCTGCTGGAATTAGTACAATTATTCATTAAACGCTAAAGGCCTGTACTTTCCCTGACACACAGGAACTCACATGTGTAAGCACCCCTTCAGACAGAGTTTTGATAGTAACAAGCATAGATCAATAGATTTCAGCGTAAACTGCTACACTGCACTATGAACTGCAGTCCTCACCCAACATGGCTCCTTTCTTATGTTTCTTCCACGAGAAATGTCATGAAGAGGACAGGTAGACATGGGCAGCAAATTTAAGCTTTCCCAGCATGAATCAGATCTTGTCCAGGTAAGAGCTTGATACTTTCCTCCAGTATTTCTATGGTCCCAGAAGATACTGTTTACAATGTCACCTCTCCTGCTCTAAGTTTTAATGGTGCAAAACATCCACATTCCCAGCATCCACGAGTCCATGCTGGCTGAATACAAGATTTTGGACTGGACCAATATATTCCAGGGTAGCACCCGCAGCTTCAGCAAAACTCCTGGTTGCAACAGACCTGCTGCCCAAAAGACCAGGCTACTACTCTGCTGGTGAGCAATTTGGGAGGTGTTCAGCATTGAAACACAGTCACCACCTCTGCTTGTCCTGCATCCTCACAAAGGATGAGAGGGCAACAGGAGATGCAGCACTTCTCTCAGCAGCACAAGCACTGCACTACAGTCAGAGGAATTACTGATCACAAGTCCACACCTAAAAAATAGGCACAACCTGAAACTCCAGTTCTGAGAGTCATCACAGACTTTGTGACATATGCAATCTCAACAAGACCTTATTTCTTACACTGCCAATTAATATTACCTTTATTTATTACCCACAAATGTAATTCTGAAGAAGGCCATGAAAGAAAACTAACATGATAAGAAAAGACATTAAAGATTACACAGATAGCATGAGGACTGGAACACTGAAGTCAATCACCAACCACATTATTATCATGTTCAAACACTACTTCTTTGCAGAAGTCTACTGTAAACTTTTTGTCTTGTTTTTGCTTTCAAAGTGAGTCATATTCTGCAAATGCACACTCGGTGTTGAAATCCTTCAGTATTTTGCAAGGGGTTTAATTAGCCTGCCACATTACCTCGGAGACAGTCCACCATGGGAACAGTTGGTAGGTGAAGTTAAGGGGCTGGTTCTGCTGCTGGAGTGCCGGGAAGGAGTCCGACCAAGGGTATTGCTGGGGGAACCCTAACACAGAAGCAGGAAGACAAGGATTAGCAACGTGTTGCAATGCACAGGCAGGAGTACAACAACAGGTCCAAACATTGCCTCTGTTTGCTCTAGACAAGCTTAGTGCAGTTTTGATTATGCCTCTTCACCTAAAAATCTGCAGCCATGGTTCATGTAGTCTTTAACATGCTCCTCAAGATATGACTGAGGATAAAGCAGGTGTATGTGCACTTCTCTACAACCCACAGTACTTGCAAATTTAAATACACAGCATGTACAGCCTGCAAACACTGCCAGAGAAATGGTTTATCAATCCAGCTCTCCAGCTTCTCAAACAAGATCTGCAAGGCTCCTAAATATGCTCACCATTACCCTGGCAATTTAGCATTCTAATTACACAGCTATTTTCCACATTGTCTAAAGCATTCTGATTATGCTTGCTAGGAGCATAAGTAAGCAGTCTAACTTATCATTTTTCCACTGGTCTGCACAATTTTTTATACCACAGCAAAATGAGTAGAAATTGCTCTCAATTCTGACATTTTTCACACAGAAACCAGAAGTATTAGAGAATCCAGACCATTTACTTGGAAGCCTAACACTGCAGCCTAACACTTAGCTTACACTAAATTCTACTTGGCCCTGTGGAAGTGCAAAGATTGGGGGGGTTCAAATTCCAGCAAGTTCACAAGATTTCCACATTAAAAAGACAAAAAATTCCCTAATCCTTGCTGCTCTGGGAAGGGAAAGAAATTTCCTATTTAAATCTTCTACTAACATATCCCTTCAGTGAAATAAAAATATGTAAGAGCTTCATATAAAAGCAAAACATAAGGTACTAGGCATAGACTGAGGTGACCTTGTAGGTCACATTAAAGATCCTGCAAGCTTCTTAAAAGACAATATATCTGTTATTAAACTGATCTTAATAACAGTCATAAGTCCAGAAAATCTGTGGTATCAGGATCTGTTTTAGCCAAAAAGTCATTACTGGCAGGACTTTCAAAAGCACCACCAACTTGAAAGCACACACCCCACCAATTTTAATGCACTTCACAGTAATTTTTTAATCTCTTCTGGTTAGGACTATATTAAATTTTAAAATAACTGAGTTTTTTATTTTAATGGTCCCTATTAAAAGCAACATCAAACAAAAGCCTTTGTTGCCATATTGCTTCAAGACAACAGTTACAGATAATTCAAACTGAACATCTGCAACAGCTTATCAATGAGCTGCTGTCTTCAGGGCTCTGCAAGGACAAGGGCCTCTCACCACACTGGTGTTACTGGAGTTCTTGAGGTGGTTGTGCAGGAGCTTGGTAGCACCATCCTGGAATGTTTTTGGCAAGGCACCAAGTAACATGGTAAACTCAGGAGTGTTCAGTTCAAAGAGAGAAATCAGGACTATCTGTGCTGCCTGAAAAGAAGAAGAAAGAAGAGACCATCAGTTTTTATTCATTGAAAAGAGCATGCATTCTCAGTAGTGAACCTTACAGTATATGTGTGTTTCATTCAAAAAGAAGACTCCCCTACCAGACAAATCTTTGAAATGTTCTTTGTGATGTATTATAATAGCAATAGTTAATTTTTTTCTTAAAGCTTAAATATATTTTTGCATTTATATCATCATTTGCCCAGATGTAAAGTGTACAGCTATTCACAACTAGTGAGAAACTCTTACCATTGTATGGTATGAGTCCAGCACATACTTCAATTGAACAAGTTACTGCAAAGATTTACTGAGAACAAATAAAACTAGAAGTTCAAATAAGTATGAAGACTCCAGGACTGCAATTTGTCACTCCCGTGCTTTTTATTTTATGTGTGAATGGGACTAGTTCTCTTCCCACCCAACCTCTCCTCTTCCTAGGGTTCCTAAGTTTGTTTCATCAAACAGATAATCCACCTCTCCTTGTAAATCTTGACCATGAGGCTGTTTCAGCAATACAAGACTCCATCTGAAGTGGAAGATCTATGAGGATGGTGAGAACCACCTCTCAACCATGGACAGGCTAAACTCCACCAGATTTCCTAAATTTAGTAAGTGAAACTGAGATACCACTGAAACAATTGAGAATTCTACCATTAATTTTAGTGGACAGGGTTTGCTTTATCTGCCTCAGAGAACTGCTGCCAGAACAGGATCTCCCCATATCCATTAGCAAACATAGAGCTCTGCAGATCCTGAACTAAGACAATGGAATCAAATGAGAATGGAAGCAGAATAAATTACAGTGTGCAGACCTGAAAAAGTAATTAACATCACATGTTCCTAGCTAGACTTCCCCATCAGCACCCAACCTTTGTGGATGCACCAATTCTATGGGCTTTTTCCTGGACTTTACTTTGAAAGTATACAAACACACAAACATTGATAAAAAGAACAATAAAAATGAAGCAGTGATGAAGGAGCTCTGATGGTCTGCAGCAGCACCTTCTCCAAGGGGCGTGTAGCCATTGACACATCAACTTCCAGAATATGTATCTGGACAGGAAGCAGTGGCTTGGGCTCACAAAGTTAAGCAGCAAAGCTACACACGCTCTTATTTTGGAAAAGCATACACACATGCTTAGGAAGAGCAGACACTTGTGTTTTACCCTTTCAAGAACTTTCTAAAATCTCCTAAAAATGAAAAATAACTTTGAAAAGGGTACAAATGGAATTCACTGCTGTGTGGATAAATGTACATTCATGGCTCTCATCAATTTAAAGAAGGATTTTTTACTAAGTAATGTGTTCACAAACACCTTGTGCCATAATTAAGTGTATCTGCAATTCCCTGTGGAGTGGAATTCTTCACAGATGATGAACTTGGGTACACAAGAATCTTTCATGGTGGAGGGGATTCACAGTACCTCATTACTTCAGTGTGCAAACTGCAACTCAAGCTATACTGTTTCTTCTGCCACCAACAGCAATTAGCACAGCTTTGTATATAGAAACATTTTCCATCTATGAAAGTTTGGTAAGTATCATCCTTTTCATATGGCCAACAAAGGAACCAAGGCCCACAGCACTCAACGGGCTTCCAAGGACTGCAGCAAACAACAGGTCTTCAGACTTCATTCCAGATGGATCATGCTGCCTCTCCTGCCAAAACTCTCACTGACTTGAACAGAAACACAGTATGTCATTATTCACTCTATTATAAAGATCTAAGGATGAAAGAAGCGGGGAGATAATTTTCCCTGTGGCTTTCTCAACTCCATAGTCTACTCTCCTCTGACCTGAAGTTTTGGGCAACTCTGCCATGAAGCCTGCCTGGTATCCAACAAGGAAGTGTATTTCTGTCCATTTTGATCCAAGAACTTTTAAGTTTTCACCAGCACAGTATTTTCTGTAATAAAAATATTACTGCACACAAGAGATCTCAGCACAAGGAACAGCAAGTTTCAGTGAATGCAAAGTGACAAGTCATGCCAGAGTACATTCCTGCTGGTGAACGGCATGCGTGCCCCCGATGGTTAGGAGTGGACATGCAGATCCTCTGTGTCAGAACGAGCAGATCTCACATTCATGGAGATCAAAAACAAACAAAGAAACCCAAAAAACCCAAAACCATAAAAAACCCCATAAACCCCACGAAAATTGATCAACAAGGTTCCCAGACTGAGAGATTGCTCAGAGATTAGAATTATCTGGAGTTATCAACTGGTAAGTCAGGAGCTGCCCAAGGTGTGAAAGGATTTCAGATACCCTTGTCCCATGTATCTCCCACTGATGGGTTAGAAATAAAGTCCATCCTTGGAGACCTCCTAAGTAGGGCAATCAGGTGCAAGAGCACACACACACTCTACGATGGGACATTCTGGAGGTACCTTTCCTGTATGACAGAGATGTTCCAGATGCATCTCACAGATCTGAGCAAAACCTTCAGCAAAGCTCCACCACAAATACTAATACCACAGACATTGTCCTACAGGAGTAGCTGAGAGAAGTTTCAGGTCTCAGAGGTCATTACAGTTTTGTTCCACTTCTGCATTTTGGCTTTAATAAAAACAGAACTAAGTCTGCCCTCCCTCTTTGCACAAAATACAGCTTGTCTTTAGGAGTGTCTGCCAGTATTCTGCATACCCAGTGCTCTTCAGCAGCTTTCCTATCACCTGTAAATAGTCACTGGGCTTTGAATGAAGTGCTGAACAGTAGCTCCCAGTGCTCACAATCTTTTGTGGCCTCAGACAAAACAGACCTATAGTTTATGCCTTTTGAAATAAAGCCAAGGACTACTACATCCTGAGAGTGGTGCTCCAGTGAAGGTCTCAAAGGCAACACTGGAGTTACATGGGTAAAACCCTGTCTGTGTTCTTTCTAAATCGTCCTCAGCCATCCAACTTCACTTCCAAGTTTCTTTCAGGCAAAAGCCATTATTTGGAAATGCACCCATAATTTCCTACCTAATATTTAACACACAAAGGTCTTTGTCCCAACTACCATAAGATGAACACTGCTACTTACTGGCTTCAAAAGCTGCAAGATCCATGCTAGCTTGAAATCACATTTGTAACATGCTCCAAGTCTCACTCCTGCAGTACTTCCCATTTCTAACCCAAGTAATTTTATGTCAGTAATGAAAAGCATCAGGAGGAGCATTTCCACATCTGTCTTAATAGTTACATCTGGACACACTTGATAATCCTAAGTTTCACTTACCTAGCATATTTTTACCTAATCAAAGGACATTTTCTACAGATAATGTTAAAAAGAATTTTGAATCTGTTGATTTTCAGCTTGTGACAAACCAGAGACCTTTTTATACTCTCTGAATTTCTAGACATCTTCTGAAAATCTTGTTTCATTAGATTACTGTCAGAGTAAATAAATTTAACAAGCAGTAAAAAAAGTTATTTCTGTACACAGTGTACAAACATTCTCCATGCAACACTCATGCTTGATGATATATAGTCTGAAGAAAGTAATATCTGAATTTTCCCTTGCCTTTGTGTCCCTGTACCATTAGCATGGAACACTAATCCATCTCCTTCAGTGACATATAACGTAGACCCTACAGATTATCTAATCTTAATGAAGCCATTCTCTGCTAGCTTGGGCTGGAGAAACTCCAGTCACTTCAGAGCCTGACTATGCTAGAGAGGGGGTCTGGCTCAGTGTCAGGTTCTTGAATCATTTGCAAAGGATTGCTTATGTAACTTTGTTATTTTCCTTATCACAATGCAGTGAGGGATCAGGTTCCACCAGGCAGCAGCAGCTCCCAAAGCTTCACACTTAGGTCACTGCAATTCCTGCAGTCCAACAGTGTCAGCTGCTAAAGGGACATAAATGCTTTAGCAATATCTGTTTTTTGTTTTTACCTAGATGGTGGATGATAGTCAGATTTATCAAAATCAGTAACCTTTTCAACTTGGCTAAATTACAACAAAGTCTCTTTGAAATTGTTTGGGCTTATTAAGCAAAAAGATCAAGGCTAAGTGGAAAAATCCATTGATTTTAGAAAGGAAATGTGGTCAGTGACCTAAGGTTAATAAAAGTGCCTGGTCTGGTGGGCTGCTGGTCCAGTGGGCCAAGCAGAATAAGCAGCTACTTGCCTGCCTACATGAAGGCAGCTCCCAATTTACTCAAACATTTATTGGTGGTGGGCTCCCAACACAGGCAGCCTCATAAAAGGAGGGGACTTTGTACCCTGATCCTTTATGAGGAACTACAACAAGAGAGTTAACAGAAAAACACATCAAAGCCAAAAATTACTTCAGACAGACACACTTTTTTCAGGCTCCCAGTCCAGGTCTCTTTACACAGCTAGACAGTTGAGTTGAGACTGCAAACACAATTAGTGTGATTAGTGCACAAGGCTTTCAGTCTACCTGTTTACATTTCTCTTCCAAGTTTCCTTCACCAGGCCCTGAGGAGGCTGTAGTTGTCCTAGCTGGCAAATCCTCACCCACCCAACTATGCATCGTCTGGGTTTGACAAACAGGAAAGTTGACATTATTCAAAGAAAACAGATTTCAACTCAATCACCTAAACAGTACACATGCTATCTTTTTGCAGAAGAATTTTGATCAATTTCTTGCTTCATTTCAAGTAACAAAAAGCATTATTTGATGTCATCAGAAGAGCATTTCTTTCAGCAGAGGGCAGCTGAAATTAAATTAAAATTAAAAATTAAATTCGGCCACAGCTCTCAGGCTCACAGATCATCCCTTAGTTCTTCTACAAGGCGTTGCTTTGGCAACCTCCTGGTGGCCTCCACAACCACTTGAAAACTTTTGCCGAGGTGCAGAGCCTAGGCACTGCTGAACTGAGATGGCACTTGCATCTGGCCAGCCAGGAATGGGGGAATAGGTGCATCTCCCTGCACCTGCCCTTGCAGGTTATCTCTAAGTTCAGAGTAAGCTACAGTTAAAAACTTGCAAACTCTTGTCCCCAGTCTGGACATCAGTCTGATGGACCAACACTGCCTATAAATGCCTTTTATTACATGATCAGTCTGAGGAAGAACCTCACTAACATCTACTCCCTTTTGACAAACACAATCATATTCTGAATGCATCACACACTTCACCATCCACTCTAAGGCAAATGTGGTTTTTAATAACTTAAGGCACAATGGGGCAGAGAAGCTCTCTCCCATGTCACTTTGAATTATACTAAACTGCAGATCAAACAGATCCACTGAGATCAAGAAGCAGCACTTGCACATTAGGCAGCTTGCATTAGCACACACTGGCACACAGCTTCAATTCTCCAACGAGTAGCTGATGTTAAGTGAGTTATTCACATCTACTGAGAGTTTGCAAGCTCTAAACAAGTGTTATTTCAGTGTACTTTCCAGCAGACAATTAAGTATTAGCTGGCACTGAACTAACAAACTATCTAGTGAACCAAACCTCCTGCTTGTTCCTTTTTCAGGCCTAGAATCAGATGAGCAAGGACGTCCACATTACACACATGGCAATACAAAGCACAATGGCTTTAGCATTTTATACATAATCCAAGCACATTAGCTTGGGTACAAGTTTTCAAACACACAGTTTTCCCAAACACTTGTATTAGAATATGCTGTTCACATCCACATCCTGAAAAGAAAGAATTTGTTTAACAGATTTAAATACAGAAACAGACTAAATCCATGTTGCTATTGTGTTTTACACAGTACACACTTTACATCATGAAAGGCTTTTACAAGTCAGAGGTGGTTGCATTACAAGTGTCAAAGGTATCTCAGAAAAGTGACAGCAAAAAAGATGCAGCACCAAATCACCACGTTTGGATTACTTTTCTATAGCAGATTACAACTCATGTGTGCTGTTGTTTCATGACCTAGGCACAGAAAAGACCATGGCAAAAATGTTCATTATTTCTTGAAAACCAGACATTACCCCAGAAATCAAGTTGATGAAGGCTGCCCTGAGTAACTTTACTCATTATGAAGCGACAGTTGTTGCAAAAGCAGGTTTCAGGACTAGAAACAAAGGTTACACTTCATTAACAACTGAGAAACTTTTCTCATACACCTGGCATGACAGAAGTCTGAATTCTCAGGCAAAAGTTTCCACATATAAACTAAGAAAGAAGAGCTGCTGAAGTAACATGGTTTGTAATGAAAACATGCACTTTAAACTGCATGGATTTTCGAAATGCTAGAGGAAGCATGGCAGAATTACCTGTCACACTGCAAACAGCTCTGCAATGCATCATGTAAACATCACCTCTAGACTTGATTTTCAGAGTAGATACATCACCTATACCTGTGTAGGTGTGTGTGTGTTTATATCAATGGCACGTGCACACAAACATATTGTGCACAGACACATAATACACGTGTGAGTGCACACATTCTGTGAAGCCATTTCTTCTCCATTACCACACACTAGCTCTCCTAGCAAACAGAGAATATGCTTATATTCAAACTGCTTGCAGCTCAAAGCATACCAGCAGGCTGTATAAACTGGAGGGACTCATTTTAAGGAAATCTACCCCAGCACCACGCTTCCAACAAGCACACCATGATTTTCTGGCCACTAACACTGGGTGAAAGCCATTTTCCTTACACTGAGTACACTAAAAACATTTGGGCTCTCATAGCTCCGTAGCATCAAATTCAAAACAAACAGAAAATGAGGGATACTATTTTGGAAACACAACTAGGACACAGAGATCCTTTTTGTTGTAATAGCTTTAAATCAAGTAAACACTATAGTCCACCAGGTGCCATTTTTGATGTATTACACTATTTTTCCTAACACTGACTATGTTTTAAATGCCTGATAGAAGTTCCTCTGGGCATTTTGACTGTTTGACTTCTTTAGGAATAGTTTTTGGCTAAAACAATTTGCCATTCAAAAGCATTTCTGCAAATGTCCTCTTTGCCACTGCTACTGTAACAGGCCACGACCAACAGCGTTTATTGCTCAACACCAGTAAAGATCAGCAAAATACCATTTCTGCTCACTAAGAGGCTTTGAGAGTGCTCTTACAGTGACACATCTGTCCCAGAGTTGCAGAAATCAGCCTGATGCTAGATGGAAAATTAAAACTTTAAAGAGATTTTAGAGGCCACATGGCATCACCATGCAAAGGAGCTTAATTTCCTTTCCTTAAAAGTGTTTGCTTTCCTGTCACTGGTCCTCCTCCTACAGATATCACAGCAATATTTTATCTAAAGTTGCTCTATCATCTACAGATAGATAGGATTTCCTTATCAAAGTGACAATATCAATATTTCTCAAGAAATGACCCAGAGAATTACAAGCTATAGAATTAAATACATCTTCATTGCCTGCTTCAGCTTATGAAGAGTCTGTTGGCCTCCAGCTTTTTCTCTGAAATCTTTACCTTCTGCATAATTCAGAAACTATTTCTCAATCAGTTTTAGTGAAAAAAATCTGATCCCAAAGTCATTTTCTTTGGATATCCCTACACTTCATCTGCAAACCAGTGGTACCAATCCAAGGAGGGCCCTCCTCAAGGTACTCCCAGGGGGGCTTCATCTTCATGAAAATTAGAGCAACACAAGCACCCTCCTGGGCTTTTTCATTCATTGCAGTGGTTCCAGTTTCTTACCAAAACCCATCCAACTGTCTGTATTCAAGGGCAGCTTGCAGTGACAAGTGGGGCAGTTGAAAGAAAAAGTTTTCCCAGTTACGTAAGTGGAAGGCAGAACATGAGGTACATGTGACATAAGGCTGCCCATAACATGTAAAAATGCCTTCAGGCTTGTAAAATAGAACCACTGTAGGAATGTTTCATCAACAGAGAAGTCAGTCAGGATATCTGGAACAAAGGAAAAAATTCCTTCTGCCCTGAGACTAGTACTCCAAATACCAATCAGGCAATACAGATCTTGTTATTTATCATTAAGACCAGCTCTGGGCTGATTAACAAGATGATAAGAATTGTCACTGGCCTTCACCTCAGAAGGCCTCATTGCCCTTCAGCCTGTACAAGGTCCTCCTAAACACTAAGATCCTGTGTGCCCTCACAGCTGATTCCATATCCACAAATTCTGGGCACTTATGTTAAATAAAAGTTTCCATTCAGACAAGCCTTGGACAGGAGGCTTCTGTAGGCTTTGACCAGAATCAAGTGAGAAGCCTTATTCTAATTTCCATTCTCAAACTGATGGCTCTTTTCCAAGATTAAAGTATTTTCCCACACAGAGCCCATGCCTGTCATCCAAATTCAATAAGCACTTTACCTACGTAAGGATTGCACAACAACTTTGCTGGCAGTATTACTAATAAAATGGTGAAGTTACTGACTTATAATGTCCTCACAGACCAGTCATCACAATATTAGCATTGCTATTGTGTTACTTTTCTGTGTGGCAACTAATTGGCTTTTGTATAATTATTTCATCAAATCAAACAATTTCCAGAGGAAAGTCAGAATTGACACCCTGCTACAGAGAGGAATAAATCAGTGCAGAGGAAAGTCAAGTACCTCATACAAGGTTAGATGCTATTGCAGTTGAAAGCACAGCTCAGTTATCTGAAAGCCTGATCTGTGCCCTGCCCACTGATAAGCTCTGCTTGGGGAAAAAGCCATGAGCTGGCTGCATGTGCAGGCATCACCAACAGGTGCTCTCCTCACTCTGGAAACACATCCCATCCATCCAGGGCTCCACACAGCACTGCAGGACCTGCTCCTACCCTGTGGCTTTTGTTCAGCATGGAGGGCAAATGTCCTCACCTTTCTTCCAGCACTGCCTGCAGGAAGTAAACCTAAAGCCGAATGCAGGGTAAACACCCACAAGTACTAACAATCTTTAAAACAAGACAAATATTTACCCGTAACACACTGCTGATCACCTTATTTTAAACCTAAAGCTTGACAATAATTTTAACTGTACACAGTTCATGGCTACTGTCAGCAGTTAAATGGTTTCTGCCCTGAGAGGGAATCACAACATTTTGTCAATGACACTCCTGAGTATCCACTGCATGTTTCTCATGGTACATCACATTTTCCTCATGATTACAGAGCTTATGTTTAACTACAGATGTCATTCTATATAGGGCCATAAATTGTTCTATGCAAAACAGCCTTTCCTTTGACTTTTTCTGATTTTACTAGCTACAAAACATGAGCTGTAGTTCAAGTCATGTCAGATTGGTTAAGTGTGCTCGTTAAGTGTACTTAGGTGCTGTCACAAGAATACACAAAGTTATTAATAAAGCTGGAGCATTCAGTTTGAAAAGGTTTTTTGGCTAAATGATACTTTTTGTTCTATTTTTCCACAGTGCCTTAACACTATGTGGCTGGGACTTCCATGACCATCACACACAGTAAATAGCAGTGATGGACAGATGATCACTAACAAAAGGATAATCTCAGTATAGACTGAAAATGTAATCAATTCCTTGAACAGACACCTTGATTGCTATCACAGGATCAGATCTGCCTAATTGCCATGTGCACACACCAGCCACATGCCTTCCCCACTGGTGAGAGAGATCACCAGTGTGAGGAACTGTGCTTTATCTGCTCAAACCCCAGACAGAACAGCATGGCCACCACACACAGATGCTACCTGCATTATGGTAGAATTCAGTAACTCAGACTTGGATGAGGAGGATATTTCCTGGGGGAAAGAGTCCCTGCCTCCACGAGTAGCTGAGCAGCAGCATCACTGTTCTACCAAGTCAGCCACAGTCATACCTGTGGACTGGACTACACCACCCAGGAGCCCTCAGTACCAAGAATGATGTGCACTCTTGTCACCTTGCAGGAGCTGAGTTGATTACAGCGGTAGTCTTAAGCACAGATTCTGCTGAAAAACTACCTATTTTTACACTTCTTACAGGCCTCTTGGGGTACTTCAGTCACCTGAAGACAAAACTGATTCTTCTCCTTCCAAATAACCTCCACTGCCATCTCCATTTTCAGGTTGGCACAGTGTTTACAAGGCATGGTCTGCTTTGCATTTAGAAAACCTCAGATCTTGAAGGCCACCATAATACCTTCCACAGGGGTGGAATCTTCTGATGCTTAAATGAATCATCTTGATATTCAAAAGGTACTACTTTTTTTTTTTTTTCCAAGTTATAGTCTCAAAAAAAGCACGGTAATATTTAATTGTGTTCTTCAGAACATTTCACCTGCCTGGATTGGCTCTTGATAATCCAATTCACTATTGCATAATGAATTTATTAGTCTGTTAACTACAGTCCTGACAGAGATAATAGCCAATGATGGCTTATAAATCCTTTGCTGCACTGTTTCTTCTAAAGCCTCTGGTTTGTACTATGTTCTTAATAAAACCAGAGTACAGCAACGGTATGATGAAATAAAGATCACCTGTGCATTTGTTTTTCACAGCCTAAGTTAGCTTAACTGTGTAATAAATTATTTGAAAACTACAGGCAGCAAAGGCAAATCCAAGTCACATGCAGGTTTAATAAAAAGACATTTCGATTCAGTAATCTCTTGTCAGCCCCAAGGCACTTGCCCAAGCACTGCTCAGGCAGAGTTTGCTGGGAGTTTCTGCCAGAGCTGTGCAAGCCATTGGAACAGACAGAAGGATGGACACCACAGTGAGCACCTGCTCCCCACAGCCCACAGGGAACAGCAAACATCCAAATTTTCAGCTGCAGCAGATACTCTGCTTCCCTTTGCACGCAGCAATGATGACCCCTAATGGTGGAATGTTTCTCCTGCTGAGCAATATGCAAAGATTTTGCTTTTCAATGCCTATTTCTACTTAAAACAATCAGAACTTCCCCTCACAGCCCAGCAGCAGAGTAAACTGCTTGAGATCCACCTGAACTGTAACACAGAAGCAGCTGCTTTGACTGATCAATTCTGACTTTGGACACAGAAACATTAAAATGCAAATCCATATTTCAGATCCAAGTGCAGAATTTAAAGTACCCTTTTATTCCTGAGGCAGACTATCTTACAGAAACAAGCTTCAGTTACAATGCTGTGCATAGTCCCTTCAGAAATTCTTCAGAAAACAGGATGTTCCTTTTTGCCCCAGAACCAATCATCTGTATGAGAGCAAGCAAACAGCAAACACCCAAACAGCTTCTCTGAAGCCTTCCTTCAGCTGCTGGGTAATGCTGCACACGTGTGTGGCAGCACATTTGATAGCCAGCAATCTTTTCATCAGAATCAAATAAAAGTAATTTTATTATTTCCAAAGTTATAAAATGGTATGTTATTCTAGTATTAAGTCAACATTTTATGTGCATATAGTGTTGTGTTGTGATACAATTTTTACATTCTGGAATTATTAAAATTTGGTTGGGTTTTTTTTTTAATCCAAGTACATCTCAAAGCCTTTAACTCCTACTGGAAATAGAAGGTAATTTTAAATTGTGTTACAGATGCCAGCTACATAAAACTAAGTCTTGCTTTTTTCTTGGCAGAGATGAGTATCACTACCTGTCCCATTTTAGCCTGCCTGACACTTGCATCTAGAGCAAGAAAAGAACAAGGTAACTATTACCCAGGCCTGACCTAATTGTGTCAGTTTTTTCCAGGCAGAGATAAACACACAGTGCTTAAAAGAGAAGGGCTGAGAGCCCCTGGCAGCTTACTGATTTGTTTACTTTCTTTTAATAACATTATAACACTGAAGTTGTGCTAGCTTTCAGTCTACAAAGCACAAACCCTTCACCTAAACAAAAAACAAACCTAGAGATATTTCCAGAATGCTCAAGACAACTTCATAATGATCTCTTTTTGTATGGTAATAGTAGTTAAAGGCATGCAAGTACCTACTAGGAAAAAAATTATGAAAACACGCTTCAGAACTGTGTGTGGACTGAATTGACAGTTTTGTTTGGACAGTGAGGTATGGAAAATCAGGGCTTTTTTAAGTTAGAGTCTAATCACCGAACTTTTCATTACCTTTATGACAGGTTGGTTTGGTTTTTTTCTCCTTTCTGAACAGCAATAATTACTGCAAATAACTTCATCGTCCTGGCTTACCTTTCTCACATCTGAGCTCTTTGGTTCTGTTGTCCAAGTTATAATTCTAGATACAGCAAGTCTTGTCTCACTGGAGTTCACAAAGTCTGTTGGATCCATCTGTCTTGCCAAGGACTCAATATACTTCAGGATAGCAACTTTCACCTGAGAAATGAAAAGGGATTTGTGAAGCTCAGGAGTTGGCAAAGATGCATTTTTCCCATAGGAACAGATACCACTACAAATTGGCAAAAATTTGTCACATGGGGGGGGGAGAAGTATTCCTGTGACATGTCTCAAAGCTGCCAATATAATTTCTATATCATGCACATATTGCAAATAATTACCTTCTCATGAGTTCTGTGCTTTATGGTATGCCTGACATGACAAGCTAAGACAAGCATGTTGATGCTCTAGTGAAATGGCTTTTGATACTGACCTTCAGGTTTGGTGTCTGGGTCTGATCTACAATAAACCTCATCAAAATGTTAAATTGCTGATCAAATGGAAAAGAATCCCTGTCCAAAGAAAACAAAGGCAAAAATGTAATGCAACATAAACTAAATTAACTCAATACCTTAAAGCTTACAAAACAGATTTCAACATGCTTTTTTTCTTGGTAACTTTACCATCACTAAGAGGAACTCTAAACTTAAGGATTAGCTAATTATTGACACAATACTGGAGAAAACTGCTAAATTGGTATCTTCACACACTGTTACTTTACTCTCTGTATACTTCTTCAGCTTTTGGCACACCTGCCCATTCCTTTACCTTTCAGACTCTGCTTTGTTCCCTTATCTCTAGAAGCAGCTTGGTTTATCTTGTCCTTATGGTTCATACCTGGTTTTGAACTCTCTCCTCTTTTTTCCTACTTTATCCTATTTTCTCCTAGATTATTACTACTTTTTTTCTCTTTTTAATTATCCTATTTCTAGAATGAGCTGAACTTTATTGTAATAGTGTCCTGTGCAGGACATCCTTTGAAAAGGACATGGAGTGCAGAACTGGTGTGAACACTTCAGTAGCATTCAAGATCTTATCCTGACCTGACTGTTATTTGTGTTTGAACACCATGGAAGAGATGCTGAACTTTGTGGTAATGCACCTTTCATATTCTGAATACTGCAATTTTTTTGGTACCTGTCAATCAAACAAACCTAATATTTGAGCACACACCCCACAGAACCCTAACATGAATCAGTTATATATTTTCATATTTATTTTTTAAAGTTATTTATTTAGAAGAGAGACAGGCCTTTTTAATTCAATACTTGAAATACTGTGACATAACTTTGTTCTCCTTTATTCTTATATTCATCAAGATTAAGCCCTCAAAATATACAGCACTGCTGGATTTCTAAAATGTTCATGCTTTCCTGTAATCCTGAAAAAATCTCCACAACATTTGCCATCTGAGTACTCTACCTGGTGACATCCAGAGCTTTTTGAACTTTTGCCTGCACAGACCCCAACAAATCTGCTCCCATTTTCTTTAGCAACTGGGTCAGAAGAACAAAAAGCCAATCCTGCAAGTCATCTTTATGAATGATGATGAAATCAACCAGGGTTTCCAGAAACATGCTGAAGACCTATAAACAAAACAAGTGTCAGAGAAAGAAACACAGTTCTTAAAATAAAAATATTCAAAGGGGAGGGGGGGTTTACAGTCTGTGTTTCAGGATGATTTTGTTATAAAAGTTTCATGAATGAATGATTTTAGTGACTACATTACTCTGGAAAAAAGATCAGACAAGACATCTAAAATGCATTGTATTAAAATACCACATGTAACAAATGAAGGAAGGGGGTAGGAAACACTTACTCTCTGTTGTGAATTCCACGGCAAAGCAGGCCATGCAACAGAACAAACCACTCGTTAGCACACAGAGTGATCAAGGATGCAGTTTCTCAACAGATAAAAGACATATTCATTGAAAGTTTACATTTTCTTAAAACACACTCTCTTCTCAGCAGTTACTTAAAACATTATATACCTTGGATCAGATTCAGTCTCCTCAGCCAAGAAAGTAACACGTTTTTACACATTTATACGAACAAAGCTAAGTGTTTAACACCACAACTGATGAGTTTGTATCAGTAATTCTATAAAAGCAGTGTAGATGACAGATCACTGCTGCCACAAAGGATGTACTTGAGGCCAGTGTGCAATAAACTCCCACCTTACTCAAACACTGGAAATATTTTGCAAACAAATAATTACAGCTCCATCCTTTCCACTACACATACCCTGGGGAACCAAAACATTAAAAACTTACAGGTAGGTACTACATGCTTGGTGAGATCTGCAGGACAGCTGGCCTACAGTATAATTAAGGCCAAAAATGCATATTTTGAGCAAGACCTGTGACAGACAGGCTACAATAATTTATTAAAACTGGTTTACGAACAGGTCTTGAAGTACAAAGATTTATACAACTTATTCTTTCTCAAACTGCATTTAACCCAACTGCAGATGTTTTTACACAGCCATTACTGGTTTTCCTCAACTAGCAAAACTCAGAAAAGGGCATGAAATTCCCTATTCCTTTCTCCCTGCTGCCCCTTAGCTGTTAATAGAAAGCCACTAGTTCTGAACATGCCTATGGGACCTACCTCCCCATTCTGTGCCCACTTCTCCCTAAGAAATGTCTGTAAGTTCATGCCACAACCTTTAACTTCAAAGGTCAGTGTTGTAAAGAAGGCAAAGTAGCTATATTAAAGAGCTTAATTATGAGATTCGGAATAGTATCTTGGTGAGACATCTGCTCCCAGGCGTATACAACACACAAACCCCAGTGGCTGTGATGCTCATGAAACATCAAGGACCACTCTTCCCTGCGTATCACCAAAAATACACCCTAGAGAAGTGCAAATCAAACTGAACTTCTCACTCTGGGAGGAGACCTCTGAAAGGCATTAGACTGCTCCTCAGGAAACATGGAGTAACCAGTTCCCAGCAACATAAGAGAGACTGAGACACATCCCCTCCTTGTAAAACAAATGAAAGCCAAGGAGATTTATAAATGCCAGTTTTCCCCAGCAGATGGCAGGGGTAGGAACACAAACCACTCATCTTGGAACAGGGTCAAATGTGCACACATGGCAACGTAGGAGAGCGAGCCAAGGCTTTTGGGATCTTACCTTGCTGTGAGGGTCAGCAAACATGCGGGTAAATATTTCACACAGCCTTTTTAACTCGACTCGGCTAAAATGCAGAAATAAAACACAACATCAATGCCAAAGTTTTAGCTGCAGAAAAAAAATAAAACAGCTAATAAATATTAACAGCTGAAAGAGCTAACCTTCTTTATTTAAATGTTACTTCAGTCACACTTCTGAACATTTTGTATATCTAGGCAAAGCCTTTACTGGCACTCAACTTTAACTGCTGGGATCACCAGTTTTACATTAAGAACCTAATAAACATTTATTTTTTTAAATCTTAAGCCAGACAATTGTGTTTTCTGCTGCTTTTCTTTTCTTCTATATTCTGTACTGCAGAAGACAACTTGAAAATGTGCATGTTTGGGAGGCACTTAGTTTCTGCCTGGGTCAGGGTCGCTGAATCACTGAATTGTGTGTCTTTTTCAGTTTAAGAATAGATTTTTAAAGTCACCTTTGTGTCAAGGATTTCAAATTTTCAAGTAAAATCAGAACTTTCTGGTTATATACTAATAAAACATTTTGGTTTAAATTCCCAGTTGCTTCAGTAGTATCAGTCTAGAATCACAGATTATTAACACATCAGAACTGGCTCCAAAGTCTGACAGAAAGCACACTGAGGAGACAAATATATAGAAATGGAAGACAGATTAACAAATGACAATCTCTCAAATCAGAAGATAATTACATCAAGGAACAATCTAAGTTCCTATTAGCACGAGATTATTAGATGCTCAGTGGTGCTCTTTTTATGGCAGCAGAGAGGAAAAAAGAATGATGCATGAGATACTGAGCTAGAGTGAAATGCACAACTCCTTGGTGCCAAAGCTCTTATCTGCAATGTATTGAAAATAAAAGTCTTAGCTTTCCTGCAAGGCAAACAGGCAAAAAATACAAAAGCTCCTCTTGTTTATGGTGCAAACAAAAACAGAGCAAGGCAGTTAAGTTACATTTTCTGCATACTACAGATGCAAATAGGCATTTTTCACAATTACAATGAAACCAGAGCAACTAGTGAAATGAGTACTGACTGTTCAGAGAGGAGTTATTGAAGATTTTTGACTATAGGTAATGTATTTCCAGAGCAACATTAATTCTACAATCCACCAACTTCTCTCTTTCTAAAAATAATCTTCAAACAGGCCAGAATATAGCAGTAGTCTACAGATATTTTGTTTGATTGTTTCTAAGCAACACAGGACTTTTTTTTCCCAATAAATCTATGCATGAAAGGCTGATTAAATTTTAAAAGGGCACAAAACCAATGGGTTTAAGAGTCTGGTAGGGAGGGAAAAGTCTTTGTAACATCACAGTAAACTGCCAGCTTAACTCAAGGTGAGGCTGCACAGGCTCAAAATGACAACCCTCTCCTGATATGTAGATTGCAGCTCTCTGAATGAAACCCTATTTATTATGCTAATGAATTTTCTTTCTGGACAAAGGTTATATAAAGTCAGCAAGTATAAGCGTGCCTGTTTCTGAAAGCTCTCAGACCCAAGGTAACAATGCAAGTACTAAACTGCAACAGGCAGTGGAAGAACATTTCCTTAAGGGACTCATTTGCCTTGTTTTATTTGGAAGACCTTATGGGGAGAGCCCTTAAAAAAGTAGGGCCACATGAAGCTGTAGCAAACAAAGAGGATGGGTTAGTGCCACTCCATTTTGCATGCACATCTCTGGATATGCAAATCCCAGCTAATACAGGATCAGCCATCTTTCAGTTGAGAATACTAAAGAAAACCTAGCCACATCACCGCCTCTTATTAATGTGTTATACCACAACAGAAGGTATCCGGTTTAATTAGAAGACAGACTTGCCCCTTGGACTAATGACCTTGATGATGTTCTCAAGATGCCGTGGGAACAAACAGGATGATAAAATCTAATCATCAGAACAGGCACCAAATCAACTCTGAACCAAGGAGGAAGCAGATCAAAAGAAAACCAAAATGAAATATAGAGAACTAAACCCAGTATCAAATTTAAAAAAATAACTGTGCAGAGGTGTAGTTTCTGGGACAGGTTTAAGAATTATTCAGGATCAAAGCTAAGACAACTTGCTAGTTTGAGGGACTGGTGACAGCAGAGTTCAAACACTACAACCAGCAAGGTTGAAATCAAGAGTTTAATTCCACCAGCATTTTTGCTAAGAGCTACTGACCTGGATAAACAGCCCATCACCAAAACTTCTCAGCACTTCCTCCCTTGCAACTATCCCCAGCAGCACTCCAAACCTTGCTTGTAATCCTCACACATTTTTGTGGCAAAATCAATATCTCACCCAAGTTTTTCATGTAAGTAATGAGGTGCCACAGTTTTTCCAAACAGTTTGTTAAAGAAAAATCATACATGGTGGAAGTATCTTTTAAGAGATTCAGAAATAGACCACATCAAAAAGCATCTCTGATCTAGAGACTCTAACTACCCATTTTAAAAGCCTGTAGCACTTCCCATTTAAGGCCTGAATCACATCATGTGAAGTGCTAGAATATTTTTATGACGGCAAGAAAACTTTTTCAGGCCTGCTCTCAGTACATTTTCATTCAGACTGTTAACATGAACCATCAAATATTTTCAGCCAGTGTGAAATCCTTTTAGAATGGAAACAATTGCACAAACCCAAGTAGGGAGGCTCTAAACCATACAACAAACACTTAAAACTTGGCTATAATTTAAATACATACTATTCATAACAGGAAAATAAAATTGTCACAGCTATTTGTGAATGTTATCTTCAAAGGTGCCAAGAGACGAACAGCTTGTTTCAAACACTTTCTCCATAAACTAAGGGTGAAATGTCTGAGAGCCAGTTGTCTAGTTAACATGACCTGTGGCCATAGGGAGTTTCCACATGACTACTGGATAATTCTAAGACCTCTTTTAATGTGTGATGCGCCAAAGGTGTTTAAAGGGGTTTTATGGTTCTCAATAAGGGAAAAAGGTCTCCCTCTCCTACCATATGCAAAGTTTCAGAGTTGGTACAACTACTTTATTGCCCTAAGAAACTTCCTTCTACATGATACACTACACCATTTATAGGACACAGGTTTCTGATATAAAATTTTTCAAGAGTTCTAAACAAGATCTATAATTGCACCCAACACAGCTTTCATAAAGAGTCAAAGCACAGCCAACGCCAGCACTGTCTGATCTCAGCTTTGGAACACACACCCTGAGTCATTTCAGAGTAAGTGCAATGTTTGCTTCACCAACTAAATTGCCATGGGAAAAAAAATATTGAAGGTTCAAACAGACTAATGTAAAATGGCACCACCCCTTGAGCATGTTTACAATAGCACCACTGTGGGAAATCTCACTGTGCTGCAACAAGCACCTACCATTGGAAGTCTTCATGAGATGGATGAAGGCTAAGAGAAGACAGCATGCTTACCTGAGCCCTCTCTACATTTGTGCCACAAATAACACTGATGATACAGCAGAAACCTCTCCAAAAGTTAACTGCAATCCCACATTGTGGAGACAAAGCCTTCACAGCCATGAAGACACTACCTGTCTCCACAAGGCAGGTAAATAATACTGGCCTCTGGCTGTAGCCATCCCTCATGAATTACTGACACCAGAAAACTAAGAAGTCACCTCAGTGTCCGCTGGCTTTTCAGTAAATTCTGAAGACCTATGAGCCCTTCTTTCCTTTCAGACCAGTTGGAGCTGGCGCAGTGGTTCAGGACCTCAGCCACATCTTCAGTCTGCCGCAGGTAGTGCGGGATGCCCCCGTTCCTGGAGCCGTAGGAGCGCTCCGAGCACGCGCTGGACGCGTCGCTGTTGGCATCGTCATCGGAGTACATCCCATAGGGCTCGTATCTTCTCCTCACTGGCTTCTTCTGGAAAAGGGGAAACTCGGACTTACCAAGTTATATGTAGTTACATGGATGCCAAAAGAAAAACATTCTATTTGCAATCACTAAAAGGAAGATTAGTGCTACTGTTATAGTGACTGAAGTGTTTTAAAGATGTCACCATGCACTGCCTGCTTACCTCTCACAGCAGAGCAAGACAGACCCCACTGATTTCACTGAGACTGAGTGACTAGGGGGAAGAGGGCCTGCCTCCCCCAGCATGAAAGGAAGATATTTATGCCCAGGAGAATTAAGTTACTGGTAATTAAATTAAATACAATTAATTTTCTATTGACAATAATGGTCAGTTCCATTGTTACAGATGCTATGATGATACAACCTCTACTTTAAAAAAAAAAAAAAACCAAGATAAGGAAGAAATAGCTGAAATCTGTGCTGGCATGCCCAGTCACTTTGGCATCAACACTGAAGTGACTCTAGAAATGCACTGGGTATAGGAGATGGCAATTTCACTTTTAGTTTGGGCTAGGATTCTTTCCAGAGGCTGCTAAGGGAGTTGAGTCATTTCCATAGCATGGCATTAGAGGACCTAATTCCCTTAGGTACATCTTTGACAGCCCTGATCCTTACAGAAAGAATAGCAGCATAATTATGGCAGCAAAACAAACTCTTAAATAAACCTTAACAGAACAGGGTTGACAAGATAATGTATCAGAAAAAGATCATGTATATTCTGAAGTGTTTTCTACAGAATTCCTTCCAGTGTCCAGTCCTGCAGGTCTTGGACTTGTGAAGCCAGCAGAGTTTTGCTTCCACTAGGACTGGAGGATTGAAGCATAGAAATTAACTCACGTGCAGTATCATGGGCGTTAGCAACAGGGTGGGGAGAGTGGGAAAGTAGAAATAAAAAGTCAAGAAAGCACTAGTACCTTGCTCCTGGAGTCTCCTAACAGCTGTAGGCAGGAAAATATTGAAGGGTGGGAAAAAGCATAGAGAATTATGTCAGAAGCTTATGTAGGGTTTGTTTTTGCAACAAAAACGTATAGCAAATGTGTCTTAGCAAATTAAAAAAAAATACAGTTTTTGCAAAATAAAAGTGGGTATAATAATGCCTGACTTTATCCCCTAACCGTTGCACTACTCATACTGCCTACGATTTCCCTTAGGAAGCTTGGAAGTGAGAATATCTGTTGAAAACTTTTTTAGGAACAGATCTATATTCAGCACCTCTTTGTTTACCTCTCAGAAATCTGCAATGAAAGGTACCAGAGATTTTGGTAATGCTTTCTTTCCCCATATATTACTAGCAGCGTTTCATTTTAGAGCCTTGCGAAGAAATTCTGATATGAGGAAGCCGCTATCTACAGTACAGCACATTTAATCAACTTCACTTGCCAAGTTCTCTTTCAACCTGCAGTTCTTACACCACACTGTTTTGAAGATTAGCTTCTTTTAAGACCCCACTTGGCACCACTGACTTAAAGGCCTTACTTAACAGCAAAGTTTCCATCACCCTTTGAGCTCTCCTGACAGATCTGAGCACTGATTCCCAGTACAGACACTGTGGGTTTAGGCCAAGTCCAGCTCAAACAGAAGCAGTGGATCCAACTGGAATTGTACAGAGGGAGCAGAGGTCACAGAGTGACCCACCATGCTTTGTTTCAATTGAGAATTTGGCTGAAGCCATCTTTGGAGAAGTTCTTTTCATTTCTTACTACATGGAAAAGACAACTCTCTGAAAACAAGGCTACTGGGTAAAAGCTGGCATCAAAATACTTGCTCAAAGGGAGCCTGCACAGGCTTTGCCTGTTGTCAGAAGGCAAT
Organism: Monarcha castaneiventris obscurior; assembly: GCA_026261815.1. NCBI lineage: Eukaryota > Metazoa > Chordata > Aves > Passeriformes > Monarchidae > Monarcha > Monarcha castaneiventris. The sequence goes on from JAMPIT010000467.1 coordinate 11,101,010, forward strand.
GAAAGAAAAAGAGAAAACTGGGGTGGTGGGAAAGAAGGGATCAACAAGACTGTGTTGCATCTCCTGAAGCCGTGCAAATTCAGGTTGATCAACCAAGTCAGCAGCACCAGCTGGTTTGCAGCTAGACTTACGTATTTCCCTTCTAAGTGTTCAACCCTTCAAAATTTTAACATTTCAGTTTAATGTTATTTAACTTCAAAGACAGAGTATTTAAAAGAGCACTGTGTAAGTCTAGCTGAAGATTAAGTCACACCCAAAGAGATCTCAGGGCTCAGCAGTCAATTGAAACAGTGACACTCTCCTCCCTTAAGAAACCTGCATTCAGCAGCTGCTCACATGTGGGGATGAAGCCTGATTTCATTTACAGAGGCAAACCATTGTCTGTAATTATGTTCTGAGCTGCTGCTCTGGTAGCAAATTTGAGGTGCTGAGAGCAGAAATTGGCTCACAAGCTGTTACATTTCGTAATGAAAATGCTCACTAGTGATTCAGCCCACTAAATGCAGAAGTGGCATCCATTATATACTACTCTACCTTTCTTTGTTCACAAATACTCTCTTTGTTTTGAAAGGTAAATTTTGTAAAAAGGGTAATTTTTCTAAAAGTACGCTAGTAGGTGCCACGAGCTGGGTAATAATCAGACATAAAAAGGAAAATGTTAGCCATCCTTGGGGAAAGTGAACTACGAAATGGAGAAAGGCCATCTACCACAAACACTGGCGACATAGGTCATCCTCCTTAAACTGCATCTGAGACAGATTATGAGAGATCAGTTTCAAGATACACCAGGAAACCCTTCCCTCCTTCAGGTCTAGAGTTGGAGAACACCCAGGGGTACCCAGCTAACATGGTACAATAATTTCTCCTGCCTCTACACATCCTCTCTCCCCCAAACATCTGAGGTACATACAAAGGCGTAACGTGTGTGTTCTGAAGAGCAGAAGACACTTTCTGGGTTCTAGCCAAGAGATACCACAGTACAGTAAGATTATACAGGACAATAACATTTTTTAAAATGACATAAAATTTACTAGGAAAAGCTGTGAATGTTTAAAAGTATTAGCAGCAAACTAGACAAATACACTTCAACTTACAACTTAACTGCATGAGATGGCACAGATTCCATGCAAACCAAGTTACGAGCTCTCTGAGTATCTACCCAGCTGCAAATAACACAGGGCAGAAACTAGTGAAGTTCTCAATTCTTGCTGAAACCTGATCAGGAATTGACACTAACACAGAACACTGTTTTTCTGACAAAACCTTCATGCAGGTAATAGGACTGATGGAAATCTCCAACCCCGTGAGTGCCGAGCACCGTCACAGTGCTGTGCACATCCTCTGGCAGCCAAGTGAAAGGCAAACAGCAGATTCAACCCATCCTGCAGCTGCAGCACTGAGCCACAGCAATCTGTCTGACAACAGCTGCAGAGAACTGACAGGAACAAGGAAAAACATACTGCTGCCAGCATACCTAAGGTCAAAACAGCAAAAGGTAACTCTACAGCATCAGACACCGGCACTATCAGAATAAAGCTATTTAGAAAGAGGAGAACATACGTACAGGTAACTTTAAGCCACTTTCCGGTGTTGGAAGCGTTTTGTATTTTTCCTCTTACCAGTGCATCGGCCACAGCAGCCTCCAGATCTGTGCTGGTGCTCAGGACTCGCATGGCATTCACGGAAGCAGGCATCCTGCCTGGCTGTCCGAGCCCAAACCGGTCTGCACAAAAGACAACAGTGAAAGGGATTGTTAAATGAATTCACATTCATTTGGAATCCTGATCAGGTGCCCAAGTAGTTCTCCCCACAGACTCTGGGAACTTACAGTGCTTTTCCATTAAATGCCCTTTTACTCAGAGCTCCAGAGAGTCTGCCATTAGGCTGAGAAATAAACTACTGTTTGTTGGGCGTTAAGAGGCAATTTTGGATCCTCAGGGCAACTTTGCATTTATTTATTTTAAGCTGGGAAGCAGGGTATCTATTTTCTTTTTAGTCAGTTGTCTCAAAGTTTTATTTTAATCAGAGGCAGACATGCCCATTCCAATCAGGTACTCTCAGAAATTAAGAGAAAGCCTCTCATTAACTTCAGAGAGACAGCACCATGCCCAGTGTCAGAACATGTAAGTACCCGAGCACTCATCTGTCCTGCAGCCTTTTCTCTCAGGCAAGGATGTGAGACTAGCAGCACCAGATTAGCCTATTTTATGTGTCAAGGCTTGATTAACCAGTGGAATATACTCCTACACCTTCATGGTAAAAAGTTTATAACTCACTTGTGAAGTGACTCCAATTACCGTTTAGTACTGCTTTTGAGAAGCAGTTTAAACTCCAGAGCTCTATATCAAAACTGGTTTTGAGCAGACAATATCATCTTTTTCCATTTGAATTTGATGGCAAAGCTCTCAGTAGCATCCAAAGCAATGGCATTGAGTCTAAAACGCCATTTACATTCCTAACATTAATAAGTGTACTTTATCATTTGCCCAGTCTACCAAAAAAGTTACTGAAATTAGTTTCTTTAGCAAAGCCAAATTCAGAAAGGTCCACTACTAGAGGTATGACAGAATCAGTAATTTAAGTATCACAGGCCAGGTTCTGGCAGCCCTCCTTCTAGAGGGGGGCAGATCAGATACCAGATACTGGGATCCTGGCTCTGGTCCACAAGCACAAAGATTGGTCATGAGATTCCAAGTTTTTCTTTCACTGCGGGCTTGTGTTTGCTCATGAAGGACTTAGAATGTCCCTCCTGGAACATACGGTTGCACCTCTGTCCCCGTACCCACACATGCCAACAGGAGTCTTGCCAGCAAATTCAGTGGTGCATGGATCAAACTGCATGAACCCATCTAAGAGACCTTCAGCTGATCCACATCAAGCAGCAGGAGAGAGGGGTCAAGTCACACAGGGCTTTTAATAGTTCATCTATATTTAATTTAACAGTGGAAAAATACCGGTTATCCAATTGCTGAACTGTATTGTGGATTTGCTCAAAACTGAGGCCAAACATGGTATTCAGCAGCTTAATGCGTTTTTGGGGAAAATACTGCATATCACGAAATTTCATTGCTTTCTTCTTTATGAACCTACTGCACTGAAATATCTTTTAGGGATTAGCTCACACTGACATGCATAATTTAAATCAGAGATTGAAGTTGGCCAGTTCTACTGTCCTAATTACAAAGCTTTATTCGAGATTAAGCTACTGTGGGGAAAAAGGGAAGATTTTTAAAATCCAAAGTATTTTGAAATAAAAAAAAAACCCTGCAGACTAATATTTATTTCAAACAGAAGTGATATCTGTCAAAATTTACTGTTTCTTAGAGTTACATACCCAGACAAGACATTTCTGATTTACAACAAAAGCACATTTTCTACAAAACACATTACAAGGGAAAAAAAAAATAAACAAACTTCTTAGAACTACTGCCAAAAAGTAATCAAATCATGACATTTCACAAAGAAATAAAAGTTGTATGTGTTATTACTATCCCCTTTTTTAATGCATTTGGGTTAAAGAATTACTTCAAATATGAAGATGGAATAGTGCTTTATTCCTAGAATGGAAAAATCTGTGCACTCTTAACAGAAGCACAGAGATGAAAATGCATTAGGTCTGATTGAAACTAACATCACCACTACAGAAATATATACACTATAAAGCTGTACAGAAGACAAGGTTTTTCCTAAGTGTAAACGAGATCTGGTACAGTATGAGGGCTGTAAATGTTGAAGTAAGTTCTGGACTTGGTTTTATATTTAAATCCAACTCAATTACATTACTCAAGTGTTACTGAGATCAGAATTTGGCTTTAACTTTTGAAACTACATAGCATGAAAAATACCACTGTCATTTGTTTTCAAATAAATTTAGAACATTAGAAAAGGGAAGATAGTTGTTTTGGGGTTTTTTTAAAAATGAAGAACAAAATGACAAAGTAATTCATTTAGATCAGTTTAAATGCCCAGCATAAAGAAACAAAACTGAGCTTTTTGAACACATTAAGTACAGTGTGGCATGCTGGCTTCTATCTCCATGGCTATCAGGAATCCTCTTAACTACTTTGTTCAGTGATTTTTAAATTCACAACACCCAAGTCAATCTGGGCTTCTCCCCAAGACACTGCTGCCATGCTTAGATGCAGAAATAAGACCATAGGAGAGACCTCAATGTACCTCTGTTGTGGGGCTGGGAACACATCTGGCTCCAGGAATAACCAGTACAGCCAAGCCCAATCTTACTGGGCAAGAAATCTGTGGATTATGCCCTGGCCACATTCCCTTGTCTCCCTGACTGGATTCATTATACTTGCTACAAAGTCGGTGAAAATTTGCAACCACCATTACTAACCCTATTTTGCCATTTTTCAGAAGAATTTGGCCTTCTGTAGTACACAGGTAATCATACAAAATTTGATTATGCTTTGTACCAAACAACAGGAGCCAAACGTGAAGTGATTATCACAGGAAGCCAAAAGCAAACAAAGCTTAAATCTGTATCACAACTGAACTATTTTAGATATTTTAAATTATTTTGGTTAAATACAAATTCAAATCGTTATTTGAAAAATACCAGTCAAATCAGCTTGCATCATTTCTGTTGAGAAATGTTGTGAGTTTTAGTTAAGTAGCAGCCATTTAACTAGACTCAGCAGTATTTTTCACTCCCTATTTCAAGGGTGTTAATTAAATAATTTTCAGTATAACAAATTCCTCATATGATTTTAGCCTCCAAGAAAACACTGAAGCCCTAATCTTCTAAATTATCTTTGTCCCCAAAATTAAGACTCTGTTGTCCCAAAGCTAACAGCCCTCATTCAATTCTTTTTAAGATTCCCAGTAAAACATCCTTATTTCAAAAGGAATTACGGGTTCTCCATAACTGCAAATCCAGTACAGGGGTGGGACAGAAGCAACTGGAATCTGCAGATTTTTCCCACTACATGTAACCATCAGTCACCTTTATGCAAAGCCCAGTGAAATTAAGGGATTTTTTTTTTTCTTTCAGAAACTTCCATGTACTTTGGACAAGGCCTTCAGAATTACATGAAGGATGGATCAGCATGTGTTTTGCTCCAAAGTTCATTTTGAAAGCTCATCAGGTGCTTAATTTTTGTTGCTCTTGTGTATTTTAGAGGGGATCCCACAAAGAACTTTCATTAACAGAGACAGGAGTCCATAATATTTAGTAAAAAATGGGATGAAACCCATTGGGACTCCGTCCTAGGCACTGGAAAGTGCTACACTGCTAAAGAAGAAAGAGAATTTGCAAGTACTCTGCATCAGTCAGGATTTAGCCCATGCTGCACAACTGATCCAATTTACAGGATAATTGAGAAAGCCCTGGATCACCCTTTGTTTAAACACTGTTCACAATGTTCCTAAAATACATAAAAATAAAAACATCCAATAAATGAAACTCAAAACAAAAAGCCACATTGAACAAAACCAGAACAGAAAGCCCCGCAGCGGTGAGAAGCACATGCCGAGTGCTGGCTGATGCACACGATGGCAAATGTTAAGATGGTGTAAAACAAGACTACGTATAAGAAGCGGATTCATGCAGTTAGCGCTTGTTCACCTGACTGCCCAACAGAATCAGCAGTGGAGAGAGCACTAGTGGACCTGGAATGACGTCGAGAAGCTGCAAGTAGAAGGAATGGCAACACCCACAGGATTAACACACATTGAACCCGAGACAGAAAATGCCACAATCCGAAGGGGATGCGTGTGACCGCTACTGGCAGAGGTGTTTCATAGTGACAGGGAATGGCGCTGTATGTGGATGCGTAACAGGTACAGTGCAAGCCCCACAGCGACGCCTCCACCTGTAGCTGCCCCCTTCCCCTCGTGACCATCAACACGATGCATGACAAAACTCATTTGGAACAGTCCCAAACCGGGTGCAGCTCAGCAAAAACACCCCAATGCACATCAGTCACGTTCCAGACCCGCAGGTCCGGCAGGCGGCCGTCACGAGAACGTGGAGCACGTAACTACAGAGAAGGGTTTAGATGTGTCTGATCTAAACCCTAAGGTGAAGCCACGAGGAATGGTTACGAATTGTGCTTGCAGGTATTTTTCCACAACATTCTAGCCTATGCATAATAAAACCAACGTTAACAAAGAGAATGCGTAACCACATAAGTAGAAAGAGTCATACAGGGAGGTCACCAACCACTGCACAGGTCCTCGGGTTGGTTTCTTTTCCAAGTAAACACAGGTACACACATATTGCAGGTGTTGCTACTTCCAAAGGTCTCTTGCTTTTAACAAATTTTGCATACATGTTTCTTGAACCTCAGCATGTACATGCACAGCTAACGAGAATATGCACATCACACACCAATCCAGAACGACACATGTATACAAATTGTTAAAGGCAACGGAGCCCACACAGTAGCAGAGGAGCCTAAGCCAAATATAGCTCCCACTTCAATTCCCAGTTGTTAGCAGCACATCAACCACAAAATGCCTTTGGAGAGGTTTTCAGTTCTTGGATTCAGCATACAAGTGAGTTCTTTACGAAAGCAAATGAAAAATGGGCCCAGTCATTTCCAGATTACAGAAATTTTGTCTTTTTAAAGAAATTTTCCCTATGTCTAGCAATGACATGCTCACCAGCTCAAAGCAACTGACCCAAGAAACCGATTGTTCATTTAAGCAATTCATCACCACAGACTCACTGAAGGCCTTGCTGCTTTAGCATCATAACTAGTACTGTCAAGAAACTGAAAAAATAAAGCAGAATCACCTTACAGTACAAATAGGCTTTGTCAATTATGCACATAAGTGTGCATCAGAAAGTCTTCTGTTTAAGGCAAAGCATTCATAAACACAAATACTAATATAATGAAATAGAAATCAGCAAAGTGACAAAAATAAAATTTTGGGTCTCTTTTAACTTGGAGAGCTTCACTAAAAGCTATACAGAATATGCAATGTGGTCTTTGACCATGAAGAACACATGCATTTATTCAAGAGAACAATCCCACTGACATCACAAGTAAACTCATGAAAGATTTGCATGATCAGTGCAGGATTATGGACTGAACCTCACAATTAAGGTTCGCAGGGCACAACTGTTTTCTCCCAAGCTGTCCACTGTGCCCCTGTGGACACCACTGTGCAAGACCAAGGCCCAGGAAGAAACAAGAAAAACTAAAAAATAAAAAAAACCCCCACATCTCTACAAAGAGGCCGAGTATAGACTCACTCTTGACTATTTTTACTAACTTAGGAAGCAGGACTCTTGATACACAGACATGGCAGCCCCAAAACAAGCTGCAAAACAACATTTACAATGTAAGGATGTCAGTGCTGACACTGACCATAATACCCTTAAATGCAAGAACCTTGTCATTTACATAGAGCTACTCTGAGTACAATTCACAAATATACAAGTTAATCTTTACAAGCAAAACCAGACCATGCACAGCAGGATTATATTACCTTTGCATTATTGTAAGATTAACTGTGTTCTAAAAATACTGTAAGAGAACCACATTGTTTTGGCTCAAACTGACATATATAAATTTCTTTGAGATGAATTACGCACTACATAATTAACAAGTTCATGAACGTATTTGAGCTTAAAGTATTTCAATGAAAACACAAAAAAAAGGTTAATAGGATAACAACTACATTGGGTTACTGTTGTTACATTGATATTTCGTCCCTATGTAACCTTTATGACCTAATAACAATGTATTTCTAGAAATGCATTACTCTTCAGGTAATTAAATATCATGAGCTAAAATGAGAAGACTCTCCCCTCACAATTTGTTAAAACACATCTGTACCTAAGATTTTACAGTCAGTGTAAGAGTCAGACTCAGCACTGGTAGGAGTGCACAAAGCTCACACCATCCATGGTTCTGACACACTGCATTTGCTTTTCAGAATAAGGGCTCAAGACTTCAACTACTGTATTTTCAATAAAATAAAGAAAACACAGCTCAGTGACATAGAACACTGACGAGTTAACACTGAAATCCAGCCTGCTTATACATTTTGGCTGGAGGAAAAAAGCTTCATCCAAAATTGAAGCTAGGTAGGTTAACTATAAAAATAAGCTACGGTTGTGAATCTACTGTCTTTTTCTAGCTCTGGTATGAAATCAGCTTCATTTAATCAATAAAAAGTTCATCTGTTTATCTTAAAGATCTATGAACCAAGTTATGAATGCGAGGGTGAACTCCTTCAATTTTTCACCAAAAGTTGAGATATTAATGTAAACAGATTATTTTATAGCTCAATAGAATGAAGTCTTTGAACCCAAAAGCTTCTCCAGTATTACCTTATGCTATGTTCCATTTACACACTACATCATATAACTGTATTTTGTCACTACGTGCAAAATAAATCCTGTAACAGCATTCTTCATTAAATTACTACAAAAATGAAAAGGGCCTGGAGATCAACTGTATTTCATGTCTGAGATGACAAGTTCTGATAAAACAAGTAATGTATTTGGTTGAAGATATGATATGGTATTTGATCAGAAACATTAACTATCTTGCTGTATTCAGCATTGTGCAGAAAAACTTCTGCATATGTAAGTGTCGTAAGATTTTCTATTTGTACTGTACACTTAAGCTGCACTTTAATGATGCTCCTTTAAAATCTCAGTCTTTCCATGGTTTTAGGCTGCCTGACAAAGTTTCCTACAAAACAGCATGTGCAACTTAATTGATGATTGACTGTCCTATAAAACCTCTACAAAAAGAGAGCTGCTATCTCCACTGGAGCATTTAGGATAGAAATTATACACCACAACTATACCTAGGTGTAAGGAAACCGAATCATGAACAATTGAAAGTCGCTCAACAACAGGCTAGGATGCTACAAAACTACTTCACTGGGATCTAGAAAATCCAGGCTTGCCCTCCCATAGATTTCCATCAGTGTTATTAAGCAAAGCACAGCAGCCCCATACAAGCTGATTCAATGAAACTAAAAATTGCAAAAGTTCAAACTAAGCTATTTCCCTGCTAACAGTGAAATGCTGAGAACCAGAATTGAAGCATGCAGAAGAAAACAGAGGGGGAAAAAAATGGGGTTGGAAACGGAGAGTGTCAGGAATCCAGAGGACAGAAAAGAGCTCATTCCACCTAGCAGTGTCTTGAAAGGGCAATCACAAGGGAAAAAGGGAAAAAAAAAATGGACCCTTAAAGCTCCAATGCCTACATGTACTCACCAAGTGGAGGGAAGCCCCGAGCAGGGCTTGTATCTCGACTGCTCTCACGGCTGGTATCACGACTGCACCCCTGACTCATGCTGGGTCGGGGGATACGACTGCTCCGTGCTAGCATGCAGCATGGAGAGTTTCAGAGAAGGTGAACAAGTTTAATGAGGACAGAAAGCTCAAAGTCAAGTCACATTTCTGTTAGTTACGGTAATTATTACATTAGTAATTACAATTTGCAGCAGCCTGCTCAGGCTCTTTACAAACCAACTACCTTACATGCTGAGCTGTGTTTGTGATGTGAAATTTCAGCAGCACTAATGTCTGGCTGACAGTCTGCTTTTTTCTTAAGCAATCCAAGTTTTGTTATTCAAGTAGAGCAGGAATCTTCAGTCATTTAGGGAAGCTCTACTGTTGCAAAACAGATGAGGCTGAAAGAAACCCTTCCGGAATATTTCTTCCTTAATTATAAAATAAACACCCTTCTGGAACAAAATAGCAGATGAAAACTTTTTTAAAGTAATCATAAACCGAAATGATATTTTTACATAGATTTGCCTTTCACAATATAGTTTTTTGAACAAATATCCTAAGGAAAAAAGAAGGTGTACTGCACAGACTTGCAGAGATATCTTTCTCCAATGAAAGGAACTGGGAAAAACATTAAGAACCTGAATACCTGAAAGACAGGTTAAAAAGTGATTTGAATTTGAAGAGAACAGTAGCTTCAGATATTTAACAGAAGCTAACTCCTGCTCCTCAGACATTTCTAAAAACTTATCTTTATGGCTTTATATGCATACTGATTGAGACATATGCACACTTCAGGGGAGCTTTAAACTATATTCTTTAGTTTGACAAAACCCTACATGCTTGCAGATGTTTGAGACCCTACATGTTTTTTAAAATGTTTGCAGAAAGTTATTTAGCAAGCTTTATGCCTGGTAAAGAATAAAATATTTTCTTAGGGCAAAAACTAACAGTTAATTGTCAGAAGAATTTAATGACAAGAGGCATTTCCCTTGTAGTTTTGAAAAGGCAGTAGCGTATTTCGAGTGTTCAGGAATCGCTGTTAAGGACTTTTCTCAGGCACAGAGTGAAAACTAATCTACCAGCTTTGATGACAACACAGCAGAGGTATCTATGCATAACATGAACAAAGTGCTAAAACTTCGACTGTATCCTCATTTTTATAAAAATAATGTAATTTGCATGCTTCAGAATATATATATATATTCTTATAAATCTCTATTGGTTTGTATACAGAACTTAAAAGCCTAGACTCAAGATGAAGTTCCTCTACAGTGCTTCAGTGCTCTCACATACACTGGATATATTAGCATCCTTCAAGCAAAACAGTACAGAACAAAATAGAAACCTTCATATTTAGCCTTTGAAATTCAAATAGAGACTCCTGCCAGATTTTTGCTTTGTCAAATCCCTCCCAGTTTTGCAAAAGCCAGTTCGCATCTCTCAGATGAATTAATGGTTCTGATGGTTGACCTCTGATGTCAGACAATGCAAGATGAGCTATTAACCAAGCTGATTAGATCACCATAATGTCTCATGGTACGGGGTTAGATGGTCTTACAATAAATAAGACAGACTAAATTATAAGAACTGGATGAAATTAGGGTCCATGAGTACAATAATCCCATCTCAGATGTACAAGGGAAAAAGCTTACAGGTGAACCACAGGTAAAAGTAACACTAAAGTTCTTCACACAAATACTTGGCTTGAAATTGCAGACTCTCTAGAAGCAAACTTCTCATTCTTGGGTCTCATGCTTAGATGTAAATAATGGCAGCCTTCTCATCAGGTTTGCACAAGCAGCCATTTCTCTTAAGCAGAGATCTGCCCATCTTTTCTATAATACAACCCTACTAAAAACAGTAAAGGCTCTTTAGAGAGGGAGAGATGCCAATGATTTAAAAAATTAATGGATGCACACAATAGATTCTCCTTCCATACCAGCTAACAGCAGCAGCATGAAGGATGAAGAAAATGCACTTTAACTGCATGAGAACACAGTAGTAGGACAATGCTACACATGAAGCATAATACTGATTGCACAAACCAAGCACTGGGTACTTCAGGATTAATGGTCAAATAAAAAGGTTGCATGTTTCCAGATACAAAAGAAAAGCAAGAAAAAGAAATGGATTGAAAGGAACTGAAAGATGAGTTTGTTGTGGACTCCCAGGCACCTGCCTCACACTTTCACCACTGTGTTGTGTAGAGAAGATTTTGTATCAGCTACTCAGACTATTTCCTTTAGACACTGCCAGCAGTAAAGGCCAGCAGTGTTGTCATTTAAGTAAGTGTCTCACACTGTGACAGCCTGTCTCTGCAGCACAGGGAGCAAAGGCAAAGAGGACAGACACAAGTCTCAATTTGAGAATTGTAAACCCCCAAAAGCTGGACAGAGATCAAGTGAATGAGTAGCAAAATGGATTAAGAGGAGTAGGCAGCATGAAAGCAGACAGTGTGTCTGCAGCCAGCTCTGCTGTGAGAAAGTCTAGGACAGGACAAGGATGGGTTGTTTTCAGCAAAATTCCAACTTTCTAATGCGTACTGTACATCTAAGTTTTACCAAATTCATCTGGAAAGTCAGAGCACTTGGACATGGCTCACACCATTATTAAAACACACTATTAAACTGTCTTACACCAGTGGAACCCAACAGATGCAAATATCACCAGCAGAACATGAAAGTGCCCCTGTTTACTAATCTACCACTTGGAAGAAACTTGTATTTCATTAAGGTATGAATTTTAATGATTCTTAAGTGGAGACTAAAAATCAGCAGATGCTTTCTTACATCAGTATCAGCATTTTAAAGAGTTTGAAATTCTGCCAAACTGCCAAAGGAAAGCTCTGCAGTGGGGAACACCCAGTCAAGGCAAGTCAAGAACTGCCTTCAGATTTCCAATAAACACGCACAGCATAATTCCAACAGAAAGAGTGCTGCTGCATGAAACTGAGAGCTACGCCTTCACCACTTTTTGGAGAATGGCCATCTTGAATCTGTCACTTCTTTCAGATCCAGCTGTGCCACACAATCTGCAGAGCATCCAACAGAACTAACTTCAGGCTGCTCATTTTCCATCTATGGAAAATGGACATCACCCATTTGAGCAGATGGTCTCCTTCAAAGGGCCCAAAGAAAAGCTCAAGATTAAATGGACTGTACACCTCCTTCCCCAGCAGGGTATCACCACTAGTAAATCTCACTGAGCAGACAGCACAGGCAAGCTTAAGACTGAAGTGTCACAAGCAGAGCCATACAAGTGACCACACAGGACCTCAGCAGGCTCAATGTGCCTCGCTGTGCTGCCTCTGGGAAAACAAAATTTTTCTTCAAGGCTCCCAGCACACAGAAGGAATCTATTTCATGGATACCTGCAGCCATCATGGAAATCAAAGCTAGCAGCAAGGTACTGGTGCTAACAGGCATCCACATGCAAAGGGCTCTATTATTGCTACTGCCCCAGGAGGGCCTGAAAAACTCCAGTGCATGGTTTCTGTATTTGGAATCAAGGTGAGTGGGAGTCTATTTAATGAAATGAACAAACAAAATAAAATATCAAGGAAATATAGAGACTGAAGCAACACAATAAGGAAGCATAAAATACTGTTAGCTACTATGTCATAAAGTAATAAATACAATGGAATAATGGTACATAGCTGACAGCTCAAAAGCTATCTCCATCTGGGTCAGTATCACAACTTTCAGGATCCAATAAAGAGACAGAATTTCTGCAGCTGAACAGAAAGTGTCAGACACTCCTGTTCCATAACAGCTCAACCCAGGCTGTGTCCATCAACCTGGGGGAAACAGGTGAAAGCCACACCATCTGATACATGTCAGAGCTCTCTCCCACTCTCAAAGAACAAGCACTGATTGTGTTCTCAGGGAACACGTCAGAGAAATGAGTTACAAATTACTCTTTCAAAAGAATTCAAGGCTCCTGTAATGTACCTGAAAGCAAGCAACCCAAGAGTGAGGTTTTACACAAGGCAATTTCCCTTCAGGTGCTCAAGAATGTTTCAAATCAGACCACATAATATGATGATTAGTTTAAGCCATGTGTGATGGTACCATCCACCATTCTTTGCTTCCTCCTAAAAAACAATGCTCTTCTACACAGTGATAGCAGAATGATTATGTCTAGTATTTGGGAAGCTTTACATTTTAAAAGCAACAAACAGAAAAGCACAACGTATTCATACAGAGGCCATAAAATAGATCAGACATGAGAAGAACACTGAATTTGGAAAAGCAGTCACAATGAATATGCAGTATTTTTTATGAATCATAATGGCATAAGCACTCAGGTGCTTTAAATTCATTTCAGTATACTCGAAAGAATGAATAAAATACTTCTTTATTACAACCTCCTCTAAACAAAAATGCAGCTCAAATGTAAAATATAAAACTATTGCTAAGGCAATAGGTATAAATTTAAATGCCAACAGTAAGGCTATAATTTCAATAAATTTCAATCTACTAGTGAAGTTTTCGAAGATAAAAACCAATTTATTATCAGTATCATTTAAAATGTTCTTCTTCTAAATTAGCTTCAAACATAAAATAATTTTTATTAAAAAATGAAAATGTTCAGATAGCACACTGAATACCTTTACACTTCAACTCAGATACACAAAGTTTTATATATATGATATTTACTCACCTGACTTAAAAAAATAGTCTGCTGAAAAATTTGAAAATAGAAACTATTACAGAATATTTACATAACAGTCACTGAGAGAAGAGTATCAAAAGCAGAACAATTAATGCATAACTCTAAGACATGGTCTAAGAACATGGCTCCAGGATATTAAAGATGAAAGAAGCAAACCATTTAAGATGCAAATTTTCTAAAATAATTCAAGAAGGTGCTTTTTGCACTCAACTGCTCAAATCATTCTAGGACCAAGCTTATATGAGGTCTTTTTGCTGTGATGGTTATTCACAACAATTGTTCTTGCTTCCTGATCTAATAACATTGCTCATGTTGAATTTCAAACAGAAAACACATCATGACATCTTTAGGCTTACTTTGAAACCGTAAGCTTAACCTGGAAAATTAAAATTACTCTCCTATAAACCACAACCACATTAACTTGTCAGCTGAAAAACTCAGAGGAATAACAGTAACATCAGCAGTCTCCTGTCAAGAGGAAAGCCCCTCCTTCAAGCACGGCGGCCAGCAGGTCACTGCAGTGACTGTTCTTACCTAGGCCTATCCTGTTGGGACTCGTCTCCCGACTGCAGCCCTGGCTCCGAGGAATCTTGCTGCGCTTCTCTGAGGATGATGGCACTGCCTGGACTCGGGATGTTCCACTGCTCAGGCCACCATAGGAGCTTCCTAAGAGCTTACCCGGAGAACTAGACCGGCTACCAGCTAGAAGAGAACCAGAAATAAGGAAAAATACAATTAACCCCCACCCAAGATTTTAAACACAATGATAGTAAAACTGGAACACAATCAGCTCTATGTAAGAATTTAATCTAAACTCAGAAAACTAATGGGAGTGTTCTCTGTAAGCTTTCAAGAAGACTGAGGAAAGCCCGTGGACAATGAACACTGACATCAGTAACCCTGTGCTGCCCATGGACACCAAGGCCAAAGCAGACACTGCAGTGTATGAACACCCCTGTTGGCTTTAGGAGAGCTTGTGGAGGTGCTGGGGCAGCCTTGCTGCAGCTGCAAGGGATTCCCAGCCTGCCTCACCTCCTCACAAAGCAACACCAACCAGGCTGTGTGCAGAGCTGTGCTGCAGTGCCCTGGCTTCTGGCACAGGTCACATGTTGCAAAGCAGCTCAGGCAGCTTTGTGCTACACTGCAGTTTTCTGCTTTTCTGCAATAATTCACTGAAGGAAAATAAAAAACCCACCACATCTGAACAGATCAGCACAATAATGGGTAAATCACATGAGCCTCTCACATTTGTAGAGATGCTGGCTTACTTAGGTCTGGCTGGTTAAACCTAAGCTATTTTTCAGATGATGAAAACTTTTAGCAAGTTGAATAGTTGGCCTGTTTTATTTTTCCTTGTCTGTTTGAATAGTCCATGGCAACTTCACATTTCTTCTAAGCCATTTGTCTGCAAGACAGTCTACTAACCAAGATTTATCTACATATTTACATTCCAGCTGCAATAGATATTTCTATCTGAAACACTCTTGCTGGCTAACTCAATGAGATGACTACACTTTTTTTTTTGCTGTGAGTCTTCATCTGGTAAGTCGTTTGAAAATTAAGTAATGCTAGATTAAAGGCAATCATAAATAAGAGTAATAGATTGATGACTCTTTTTCTTCAGGTATGTCAGTCCCTGAAAATCTGCAGTTGCAATTTCTGACATACAATTTAGTTGCTGAAACAGCCAAGAAAAGTATATTTGAAAAGGTTGCAAGAACATACCCTGGCAAGCTCACAATATTTGTGCTGATTTCTTTCTGAAATGCATCTACACATCTCACAAAAATTTCATTTCCAGATACTATTACAACTATTAAGAGTTCAAGACTGTTCTTCTGTCTAAATTTAAGAAGATATGCAACTCTATTAGTCTCATGAACAATACCATAGCACAGGTATTATTTTGACTTACTTGACCCCTCCAATTTCTTGGCCAGAGCCATTCTGAACCAATCAAATATACTGCAATATTGTATGTGGTACTGGCTCCATTCTCCCCGCCCCAAAGTGACAGGTGCCAGTCTTCCACACAGCACCACGATCTAAGTCATCTCACTGATGTCAGCAGGGATGTACTGAAGTAACTGAGAGAAGAATTCAGCCCCTGGGGTTTGAGCTGCAGCAGTGAGCCAGCTTCGACATCAGAATGTACACTCACCATGTTTGACTACGGGGAGAAAGCAAAATCACCTGCCATACACATTTTGATCTATGACTTCAAGAAAACGCTTTTTAAGTCTTACAGTTATGAGAGAATGAGGGAAGCTAAAAGCTTAGCAGTTAAAAAATGTGAAGGAAATAATGTGAAAAAGCAAGAAAGGGAAAACGTTTCTTACCACCAGCAGGATTAGCTGATCTGGATCCTTGATTATGAGGGCAGACCAAGGGACAGGCAAAAAGTGGATTAAAAGACAGCAAGACAATACAGCGTTCAGCATGCGGTTTGTGCTATACACAATACAGACAGATTTATTTACAAACATGTCACTCCTAAAGCCTCTGCAGAATGCAGTGAGTTAATGTGCAGATGCAACTAAACTTCCCAAGGTTGACCAGCTTCTCAGCAAAATGTCAACCAAGACACCAAGACCCAAATTCTGCTCTAAATTGCACCCCAACCCAGTCTGTGAAATTACAACATGGTTATTCACTGTGTGGGCATGGAGAATTTGGTCCTGTGACCAACTCATTATATTTGAATTCATAAATTATTCCATGAAACGTTTGGCATAAGGATAAAGATCATATCTAGTTGGGCTAGGCTGGAAACTCAGCAAACTAGACCACGGCAGCAGGTCCAGATATGACCATCCTAAATCTTCATAAGGTATTCTACAGTAATATGAGGTCCATAATCTTTGAAACCTTTAAAGAATATTTAACTATTCTTTAAATACTTCTGAGACTTGTCTCATCTGGTCTGACCATTTTTCACCAAACTAAGTTTAGGGGAAAAAGGACACTTCTGGCCTTGGATCAGTTTTAGGTTCAACACTGAAGAAATCAATTTACATTAGCATCCTAAAGCCCAAATATATCCTTATGACCTCAATGTAAAGATTTCCATTTCGCCCCAGGCTCAATACACTATGTCTTTCTGCAGTTCTCCCAGCCTGACACAAGGCTATAAACTGCTTTTTCATCCCTCCAGCATGACAGAGCAAAGCAATGAAAGAATGAACAGAGAAGGGCTTTCAAATAGGGGTACAAAGCAAGACAAGTCCTCAGAACAGACAGGTCCTTCCACAAACCCAATCTTCTATTCACAAGGCTGAAGGTCCTCATAACAGGGACTTTCTCCCTCCCTCCAGTTCCTTTTTAAAGTCTGAGTGACAAAATTCTCCCCAGATACACATGACAAATATGCAGCAGCACCATATGCGTGGCTCCTAGGAGAAAATCATGCCTTGCCAGGAAGCCAGAGAGCGCAGATGTGTCATGTGAATCAAAACAGAACCTTTTTTCCCATATCGACACAAAATAGGTAATGTCCTATTTTCAACTGATGCCAAACCCCATTAATTTTAGACAGCTCACGTGTTCACACATACAGAAATAGAGTCACATAAGCAGGAGAAGCTTGGCAGGGCAAGCAGTCAGCTACAGGCACAGGGGGTGTCTCAGCAGGACCCAGTGCCAGTTATTTAGAGCTACACATCACAGAGACATGAAAATCTGCTGCATGACTGGTAAAAAAAGGCAGCGACTAAGCACTCGGATTTGGGGCCCTGTTTGTCAGCAGGAGCATACACTGGCTAGGTGGGGATCCATTTTATCACATGTCCAAAGTGAGCCCAATTCTCTGCTGATGCTACTGTAATTCAAGAGAAACATATTAATATGTTTTGTTCTGCTCCCCCAGGAATAAAGTAGTTCTTACGCTGGGACTGGGAAACTACTTTAGCCCGGCTGCGGCCTCGAGTATCAGCAGGCGTTGAGGTGACGCTTGTGGCACTGCCAGAGCTCTGTCTCCTGGTACGAATCCGACCTGCAGGAATGCAAAGAAAAAAACACTGTTAACAAGCTTCTTAGAAAGGCAGCAGCAGCATCTAACACACTATACACACAACTACCCAGTGGACAAAAGAAATTTACTGCGAGAGGCAACACCTTTCATTAGGCTGGCTGAGATGCAGGGGAGGGAGTGGAAACAGCCACAGTCCACAAGTCCAAAAACTTCTTTGCTTTCTGTAATGCTATCAGCCAGTTTAATTAAAAAACATTGCCTCTCTATAGCCTTTGCTCCTGTTGATCCTCTGTAAAGAAGCTTCTATAGTAGCTTCTTTACAGAGGATCAACAACAAAAAATTTCAAGTCTCCTAAATGCAGCTTCCTGTATCAAATTATTACTTTCTGATAAGGTGATCACCCTTCCAGAGACAGGTCTGACAGATGCCCTCCCAAATTCCATCACTGGGATTTCCAGCTAGCTGTCTGGTGCTTTATATCCTGCTCCACCTGCGCAGGCTGGCATGCACTCCTGTGACAGTCTGTCAACACAGTCTGATCACACTTTTATTTCAGGCTCATTGAATTTTTCCCTGCTGTTTACAGGTCCCTCACATTTATCCAGAGATCAGTGTAACTTTACTTGTAATGGAGTGTCCTATTTAACACAACCAGTGTTGAGGAAAACAGATTCTGTTTGTTTTCTCTTTATTTAAGCAGAGAATGGATATAAAGTCTCAAAGTGTCCTTGGTCCTTGTTCTGTCCTTTCCTCATGAAAAAGCCACAGAAATTTGAGCTAGGAAAGCTTACGGGGTCATCGGTTCATCCCCTTCCTGGGGCAGGGCTGTTTCCTACAGAATGTTCTTTCCAGTGCTAAGCTTCAATTATCTGTCTCTAGTTAATGGGAAAGAAATGATAATTGAGAGTAACACAAAGAAAGCCTCCACCAACACTTTTCAACATGTCAGTTCTTAGCCAAATCTGAAGTTTTATTCTCAGGACTCATGCCAGCGCTATCCTGCATTCAGAGGATGACTTCAAGTTTCAGGCACAATAATGAAGGGAAAAAACCCACAGCGGGTAAGAGAAGAGTCTAGACAACTGCACCCACTGGTTACAGATACTCATCTCCTGCCCTCTGTCTCCTCCATAAGCATACAGAGAAATGTGAACAGGGAGACACACACTTCCCACCCAAAAAAATCCACTTCACAGAAGGCACACATGCAGGACAAGACAATGGCAAGCAGCCCAGACGGAGCAATTGGGAGCTATGCTCCTTCTCTGAGCTCTCAAAATATTCATAACATGGTCTGCAAGCTTCTGCTAGACACAGTGACAAGGAGATGCCTAACTCTGAGAAGAGAGGGTAAATTTGTTTGCAAGGGAAGAAGCCTACAAGACAGTTCTACTTCAAACCTCTCCACCAGCACCTAGTTTTAAAACAGCTCAGTAGGCAAAGTACAGGTATGTACCTTCAAACAATTGTTTACAGATGAGACACAGAAAGAACCATCAGCATAAAACTGGGAAAACACAAACAAAGCTTTTTAGCCACTGGCTCAACTGAACACGCTCTGAGCATACCCAAGTGGGTCCAACAGCCATAAAACTGGCTGCTGATGTCTCCTTTACCACGAGCAAGGCTGCAGATTCTTCTGCTCTAGGGCATTCTTGCCCCTTACAAAGGGTCGGCCTGATGCACCACCAGCGGCAGCTCTAGATCTCTCTGGCAGCCTGATCCCACCCCATGCAAGTCTGGCACAGCTAGACACAGGTGAGCAGAGCCACTCTGCCACTTGCCAACTGGGAATGGACCCAAAGCCTGACGCAGGCTCCAAGGCAGGCGGGCACGGGGAAGGAGGCAGACAGACATTGCTCTCCTCTCAGAAGCCTCAAGGCTTCCCTTCATTTCCATCAGGAGGGCATCACAGTAAGACAAGAAGTTGAACTTGACCAGTCTTAGGAACCAGTAATGGAATTCCTTTACATCCTTCCAGAAAGCCAGTGGGAGGCCTTGGCATTGCAGGAAGTCCTAGGGGGAAATCAAACTGAAATTCAACACTACACACAGTAACAGGCAGTACTGGAAGACACATTTAGTGATGTGCATGGGCCAAGAATGGGTGAGAAGGGACTGATTTCTCCTCTCACACAAAGGCCACTTAAGATCCTCAAAATTTCCTGGATTTTTCTGCATCTACAAAAGCTTTTTTTTTTTCCTTGCAGCTTCATCAGTAGGTGACTAAGAAAGGGAAAACGGGGGTAAGATGTGTCACTCTTCCACCTTAAGAAATACAAAGCCTAAAATAACATATAAAGTGAAACTGAGATTAGCTTCTGAAACCAGTTCTAGAGGCTTTAAAAAATAAAACTGAACTAACACGTCAAACTTAATTAACATGTGATTATCAGCATGATTGGAAACTCAGCCCTATTTTGAAACCCCTGAGGGCTGGTGGACAGATTCCTACCAATTTCAGCAGTTTCTGAATCAATGAATGAATGACCAGGAACAAAATTCTGCTTCCTTTTGGACTGGTACATTTGCACACTGATTTAGGCCTATTGGGCATCAGGGAGAACAATGTGAGAGGAGAATTTGTTCAGAGTCTCAAAACTGACACTGGTTTTCTCATCCTTTAAAAAATGCTGACAAGCATTTGAACTAACACTGCACTGGACTTGCATTGTGCAAATGGATTTTTAATATATATTATACCAAGTACAGCATGCATATATAGTAGTTAATCCATACAACACAAACATGTCTTCTACATCCCCCCAGGAATTTTGTTTGTAAACAAGAGTCTGCACTCACATCCAAGAGCTATTTGCACACAGGACTATGTGTGTGGCTTTATCTCTATCACTCTAACGCAGACAGAAAAACTAATTTCAAGCAGGACTGCAAATAATATATCAAGGAAGTTATTTAGACTTTTTATTGTTCTTAAATTCAAGCAAACACCTCCCCTCCCAAAACTTCTTTGTTTTCAAGTGGGTTTGTCTCCACATCTAGCTCAAACTACAGATGTAGCAATCCATATTTCATAACCATTATTTTTCTGCTGCTTCTAAAAGCATTTCTGCATCCTAACAACAACAGCACAGCAAATGAACAGATAAAGACTGCCCCAACTAGTTTCCAGAAACCATAGAAGTATTTCCATAAAAAAGCCCTTGATCTAAATTTGACATGTGACACATTGCTGTTGGTACAGAAAAGACTTTGAAAGACTCCACATAAATGCTTTGTGTTAAGAAACCATTTCTGGATTTTTTAGGAGGTTTTAGTTGTACTTTTTAACGTTATTGTCATTTTTACAACAATGGTTCAGAATCAACCCTGAAATGCCTAACAAATGCCTAAACCTAGAAAGGTAATTTTGGGGTTTTTTTTAGAAAAGGAACAAACAAAGGAAGATTCTATGATAACATTTGTGCTTTACAGGAGGCTTCACCTGGCAGGTTGTTCTGAGCTCTCTGGGTGGATACTGCAGCATCCCCATCCCCAGGACTCAGAACAGTCATAGGCTTTATGACACTCACTCTGTGTATTACATTGAAAAAATGGTATTCAAATAATCTAGAAACATTATATAAGAGCTCCACAACTCAGTTTAATCAGTTCCATGCTGTGAACAGGGACACCTACAGCCACACAAGTTATACATGGATGCACTGGGATGATGATGGTCTCTCCATGAATCAGGTAAATGCATTTAGGTTACCCAGCACTGGGGTTTTTGTCCCACTTGGAGAAAAACATTCCTGAAAGAGCCTCTAGCCCTAGCTGAACCACTGCTAATTGACAAATGGACATAGGAGACACACAGTGATCAATTAAAAACATGCTTTATAGATAATCTTTAAAAAACTTTTTATAACCACCATCAGAAGGGCTTCCATGCATATTTAGCACTTCTCCAATGTTAGAAAGACCTGACTCTGCACCATGATTTTCCCTGAGAAGCACTTGATCCTTCCTGGAAATCATCAGGCTGTAGCTGCCTCTGGGTTTTACACGAGGTCTCCCTCCAAAGCAGAGGGGTCAGTGAACAAAGTCCACTTTGCCCTACACAAACAAACACAGCCAAATCAACTCAGTACTTGCAAAGGCATGGACCAAGAGAAGTAAGAAACCTACTACCTGAGCAGTTCCATGTAAGGTACCACTGCCAGTCATCACTTTGAATCAAGCCTCACCCTTAAGGACAGGGGAGAGCTTTAAGGCAGAGAAGAAAACAGGAATGGCAATTTCTTTAAACTTGTGTGGCTCCCAAAGCCTTTGATAATGCACTCAAGGTGTCCACCTGAACCTAAGTAAACTGAAAACTGTAACAAACCCCATTCTATTGCCTTTCTGGTGAACACTAAAAACTATTAAAAATTGTGCCAATGACTGCAAACTGCTGATTTTGTTTTAAACCTGCCAGTTTCAGGTCAAACTAGCATTTGTGCTCTCCCCTTTGGAGAAAGGCTTGTCTGAAGGGCTTGACTTTATGCTTGCTTTGAAAAAAGGTAGCAGAAATGCTCTGAACCATTCTTCTTGACTGACAGTCAGCATTATGCACCCTTTTGAAATATTCCTTGGAAAGCCATTTCATGATAAAATAATCAGAAACTTTTCTAAGGTTTCCCTTTCATCAGGTAAAACAAACATGGCACAAGTGCCACCTCCCTAGCACTAGCTGTGAACATTGAGACGAGAAAGGTTTCTCTCTTTTGAGCTTTCTGTGCATAAAGCCCTTAAAATGCAGTTCAAGAGATCCCCACACATGAAGGGTCTGGGCAATCAAGGCACACCTGTGCATTGCATGAAGACCTGCACAAACCTCACTGGTACACAGACTCACCTACCCTTCCAGAAGGAAGTGCATTTCAACAGCATTTGGCAACTGGGATGTCACACTTAAAACCAAAGGACTGATACTCAGCTCTTAGTTGGCATTCTTGCCACTGGCATCACCTACTCCATCTTGCTCCTTTGTTTGAGCAGCCTGACTCCAAACCAAACCACTGAGGAGAACCAAGGGCAAAGCAGATGGGAACTGCCAAATCTACACAATGCTGGCTCCCAGCTGAGGGGAATGAGCAGAATTTTACAATGTAGCTACAGAAAGCCATGATGGGAACCAGACTGCAAATTTAATGTCAAGCTGAACCACACAAAAAGACACAGGATTTTTCTCTTAAATTACTTACTGGTGACCTGCAAAAAAAACCAAAACAAACCACAGGGGCACAAGTGTAGATCACATTTCTGCTCTATGTTCTGTTTCCTTCCATTTTCAGAGCAAGAGGATGTTTTTCTCTTCCCCCACCCTCTTAATTTTTACATGGATGTCAAGAATACAAGGTTTTGTCTTCCCTGTAGTTCCTGACTCAACCTGCAAGATCACAGAGCTGGCAGAAGACCTTACTCAGCCTCATCATTCAGTGTAGGACACAGTGAACCCTGAATAAAGGGTTTTTTTTTCCTGACTGGTCTCAAAGGAAAACAAAGATGAAGGGTTTCAAACAGTGATTAAACTCATTCTTGAAGTACTCTGGCTATAGTGTACTGTGTAGTTTTAATTCTCCCTGATCCTCCTTCTCAAAAAAGAGAGAATCCTATGGCAAAAAGAAGATATAAGACTTGGTATTTAACACTTAGGGCATAGCAAACTCACTTTTTGAAAGTTCATCTCAATCTTCCCTGCCCTAAGCAACTTGCTGGTTTCCATTACAGACTTTTACCAAATCCAATCTGCTCCTAATG
Organism: Monarcha castaneiventris obscurior; assembly: GCA_026261815.1. NCBI lineage: Eukaryota > Metazoa > Chordata > Aves > Passeriformes > Monarchidae > Monarcha > Monarcha castaneiventris. The sequence continues at coordinate 11,124,620 of JAMPIT010000467.1, forward strand.
TAACTGAATTGAAAACAATAACCAAATAAAACACCAACCCTTTTGCATCATGACAATAAAGTATTTAATAAACTAAAAACAGAGGTATTCCACAGGACAGCTGTTGTAACAGGCCTCTCCAAACATTATTATAGCCAAGGAGAGGAATGAAAGTTGCCTATAGTATTTCATATAAAACTCTAAACCTTCAACACTTCAAATGTAGGCCAAAATAGACAGGTTTGAGAACTAAAAAGAAAGAAAGAGAAAAGGTCAACCATTAAAACAAACAAATAAAAATAAGCTCTGTTATTACAGTAACTTGGAATTTTTGTCTAACTCATGACTGATTTAGAAATACAGGTTTCAGGCCAACTTCACAGTCCTTATCACTGACAGATCACAAAGCACAAATACTTCCTTCTCAAGATGCAGAGGTCAGTTCATCTCTCAACACTAAGTACCATTTCCAAAAATGGTAGAGACATTTCCCTCTAAATAATAAATCAATGCATCACTAATAGTCAGGAAAATAACACAGATGTCACAACAGCACAGTGGCACTTCTCAGACCACCACAGCCAAATACAAGCAGCTATCAAAGATATGAGCACAGTCCCACAAGACAGTAATAGATCCCTTGAAAAGAGACTTGCACTGGGAAAAAAATGCTTTGCTGGAGAGTGTGGTATCTTCATTCTGGGTAGAAAACATTCTTGTTTTCAACTCCTGTCTACCTCAGAAAAAGTGACTTCCCAGTGATCTTTTTTTTGCTGAAGAAATAAGAAATAAAGAACAAGTTTTGACAACGAGCCAGAAAAACAGACTGGGATCCTTCCCAAACTAGTAGGCTCAGTGTTCTAGTCAAAAAAGTCTTTCCTCTAACTGTCTTTGGTGTAAGCCTCCTCACTCAGACAGTTAACAACAAAAAGAGAGAGCGCAGGTTTAAAGAGGTTGACTTAAATATTCCTTCCCTAGAGATCATTGTTTACTGTCCTCATTTTTCTGCCATGTGATCATCTCATTCAATTCTCTCACTGCCCAGTCTCTTCCCGAAAGCATTTGGCAGTTGTGGCCTGAGCTTTGGATGGAAAAACACAGAAAACCTTTACACATCAAGGAGAAAAGAAATCACAAGCCTTGTGTTGTTTGGGAGTATTTTAGTTATTGTTGGGGTTTTTTTTTAGTCTGTACATGGGTCACCTTCAACCAGAAGCAGTGCTTTAAATAGAGAAAACCCACATAACAACTTAAGTGACCAGAGTCATAAAAGCAGACTAATGGTTATTAGCAGGGAGGAGCTTGAAGAGAAAGTGAAGAATACCCCATGGCATCAAAATGAGCAGGACAACCATGCAACACTTCATGCAGGTCACCAGTGAACATGGATGAGAACCAGGTAACACTTTGAGAACGGAGACCAGGTAGGGTAGTACGACTGTGGACACACCTCAGTTACACAGAGACTGCTTACCCTCAGTTTTACTGGTAGTACCATCTTTAGGCAAATTAAAGAAAAATAAGGAAAGGGTTAATAGGGAAAAATCAGTAACATCAACAGAAGTGGGCACTATATATTAGCTACATAAATACGCAAAAAAAAATTAATACAATTAAAGAAATGAAAAAAGTTTGACTGAGCAGCAAATCAAACCTTGATGTATCGGAAGAAAACACCTGCAGGTTTTCCCTCCTGCAACAACCAACCTTTGCCCAGCTCCATTTTCGTTGTTTGCCTCACCATTTCTCTCATGGGAACGTGCAGGTGATAAATGTCCCTACGAGCTAAAAAGGAAGCAGGATCCTTCAGGAGCAGCCATGTTTGCACCACTGAGCATGAATTTGCTGCTTTTCTCCTACAGCCTGGCTTAAAAACAAGACTGACACTGGATTCAGTCTCTCAGCTTCAAGGACCAAGTAAGTCTTAAGCAGATACTTCCTCCCTCTTCATTCTTCCTCGTGACGTAAGACTGTTTGAAGCCAGTTTAGCCACTGAAGCCAGAGTGCAGCACAACTCAAAAGTGGCTGCATCTGTAAGCCCACTATCAGCTTCACATTCTGTAATTACACTTCCACCGCAATGTATCTGCATCTTGAACCAAGTATGAACAATTTCAATCAGAATAAGAATTCAACTACTGCCCTGAATACAAGCAACACATCTAAGCCAAGGTAAAATATTTCAGATATGAAAGAAACCTGTCTAAAAAAGGAATCCATAAAAACCATCCCTACATAATTCACCACTTACATTTTAACAGATTAAAGAGCAAATGCCCTACATTAAGAAGAAGAAACTCCTCAAGTGACTCAGTGAAGACAATATACACAGCTTAAATCAAGACTACAGACCCCTGAGTTTCTTCCCTGTTGTAAAGGTAAATCGAAGACAAGTCTGGGATTAGAATAGTGTGAAACCAGCAGAATGAGAAACGAGCTCAGATGATCAGCTCTGCTCACAACCAAGATGAAGCTCAGCAAATACGATGCCAATCACTGCCTTGCATTTCCTCCTCCATGACTCCTTCAATGGCAACTCCAGGAGAGAAAGATCCAATGCAAAGTTTGTTTTAAGGAACCCTGAGACACCTGAAGGCGATATACAATGCTCTGAGGGAATAATGTGACACGTGGCTATAATCCAAAGAGTCAGCATAAGGAACAGATACTTATATCCTGCCTGGTGACATGGCAAAGCCGACCTCCTTTTTGCTGCTATATCTTTCTCTTTTGTGAAACAGAAAGGGAGCAAACTCAACTAAGATGTACTATTCAAAGCATCAAACACTTAATGGAAAACCAGTTTCAGGAAAGGAGGGAAGGAAAAGAAGGAAAAGAGACAGGGGAACACGTCAAAAGGAATTGAGTAGCATTGTCCTCAGCAATGTCCCAGAACCATAGTATGTTCTGCTCTTCCCCAGAAAGAAGAGTGAGACGCAGATTATTACACAATTCAAAAATGTTGCTTCAAGTCAGTTCTGTTGTATTTGTTTTCCTTAATCCCAAAGGGCAAGAGATCACACATTGATCCTGGAGAGTTGGTAACTGTTTCAGAGGTACATTCTTCTAGACAGAGTTTATTATTCCAATAAAACTGGGAGGCACTTTCTGCTACTAAAGAACTCTAACTGCAAGAGTAGAACATGTAGATTTACCTAGTGATGCGTATGACCCTGGGGGCAAGGCTGCAGCAGAACTGAAGGGGGTGGATGCTCCAGAAGACGTCACTTTTGACTTGGCACTAGCTGCTGCATTCACATCGACGTCACTGCGGGATCGCTGCAGAGATCCTGGTGTTGACACAGATTTTGTACTTACTGTAGATGCTGCAGATGGGAGTGGGAGATCCAGAATAAAGAAGATTAATTTTTTGAGCTGCGTGCTTCAAAGAGCCTGACAAGCAGTTTAAAGTACTATTTTTAACACTCGCTGCTGGCACTGAAATACCTCAACTAAGAATGCTTTATCAGGGCAACGTGGGCTTCCCCACACTGCCTGCAAAGATATTTCGTCAATGCTGCCCTGATGCTACCTCTAAGAACTTTATCAGACACAAGCCCAAATGATAAGATCAAAAAGGCTGTCAGGCCAGTAAAAAAGACTTCTCTAACAGAATCTAGATGGGAAAGTTCAACCACAGTAGCCATCACTGGCTTGTGAGAGTTGCTGGTCAAAACAGACCTGCAGGTCCTTCAGTCCAGGTTCTAATAATTTCCTTCCCAATACCTCATCTTCTCATGAGGATCGTTGTTCCCATCACTTGTTGATGCTCACCCTCTTAAGCATGAAGCTTGACTACTCGGCTGCAAGCAAACATGCATTTGTGTGCACAGTCAAGTGGGTTACACAACAAAATCTCCTTGAATCAAAGGTCTCAGTAAGTTGTAGTTACAGATGAACCAGCCAGAACCCAACCTTGGTCAGGTGTAAAAGACAGCTTATCTTCTACCAACGAAGTTCTGTCTATTACATTCTATATAAAAATGTATTATTTAGATTATTGTATGCATTTACTTAGGACAGAAAAGCTAAATATTCCATCTGACAAAAAAAAAAAAAACAGATTAGCAATGAGATGGAATTTAACACTGTAGGACTTGTGTACAGACACCTCCAGTAAGTGCTGAAACCACAGAGTAGAAATAACAAAATACTGTAAAACTGAAGGCACTATTAGACTATGTAGCTGCATGTCTTAGCATCAGCAGCAGTTTATTCAAATTATTACAAAGCTAAACACACCTTGGCTACAATTTTCAAGGCTTTTTATGCTTCCCTTCAGGTGTAAGAAATTACTGATTTACTAATTTCTTTTAAAAGCATTATTTTATCAGCAGCTGATGCACAGAATATGGTGTAAAACCCAAAAGTAATTAAAATTTCTACATTCTGAGCTGCCATTTTAGGGAGCAGTAAACAGTGATCAAAGCTGGTTTTCACATATCACAATGTCACACTTCCTCAGCAACACCTGAGCACATTTTTCAGCTCCTGTTCTCACCTCTAGATGTTGTACTTCCAGTAGGACTTCTTTTGGCAGACAATGGACGGCTGGAAGTTAATACAAACATTTATTAAAACAAAACTTACATTTCACAGTAATCAAGAGCAGTACAATTCTGTTCCCTCAGTACACAATTAAGTTAATAGGAAATTATTTATATGTGGGAATAAACTACCAAAGCTTGTTGTTTAAGAATAAATACAGCACCACCATGAAATTATTCATAGAAGTATTAAGAAATAAATTAGTATTCACATTATTTGTGCAAAAAGATTTTTAAGAACACTTTTTGTAGATTTAAAAAGTTACACCACTAAGTTATGGATATTTTTCATACAGGTCTTGCACATAAATCACAGACATTTGGAGCCTAAATTGACTGTGCATCTGAGAATAGCTACAATACATACATTCAGCAGAAGAGTTCTATATTGACTTTGCAGTTACAACTCAAATTTAATTTAGTAATTTTTTTTTTCTTTTGTCTGGAAAGAGACAGACTTACACCTCTAGGATTAATGCTAAATGCAGAACTTCAATCTAAGCACTGTTTTAAGCACCTGAAAAGAATAACTAACAGTATCCGCTGAGCACAAATAGCTTCCCAGAAAATTATTTATTGGAGTCAAGATAACAATTGTATTTTAAAGCCAGCACAGGGTTTTGCTGGCTTTTTATTTTCATACAGTGTTAGGTAAAAAAAAAAAAAAAAAAAAAAAAAAAAAATTTTGGAGTAACCAAGTGTAGCGTCTAAATAATGACCAGATGAGACAAAGCAATGTGATGGCTCCCTTCAATTCAATGGAGCTGTCTGTCAGCAGTTGTTTACATGGAGAGGCAGTGACACAGAAAGCCTTACTTGAGACTCTCCTGGGAGCTGGAGGAGGAGCGATCCGACTGTGGCAAGGACACGATGCTGTCAGAGTTCTTCAAATGCGACTGCAGGGCCTTCTGGTAGGAGGACTCCAAGGTGTGGTACAAATGCTCTGCCTCTCGGCTGAAGTGACTGTGGAAACCCCAGTAGCACCTGGAAACAAGGCACAGCACTGTGAACACGCCCTTGTCATGTTTCAGGGGGCTGTGGCACAAAGGCACAGCCAGAGCCCTTCTCACTCCTGCCATCAGTGGGCTTGTCAGCCCAGTCATTCCAGCCACCTCTACTGCCCTGCACCATTTAAGACAAACCACTTCTTCAACCACTGTATTGCTCAAACAGCTGCACAAAAGACCAACCAAATTAAAGAACCATTTGGTGCATTTATTGTAAAAGCACAAGTAGCTAACAAAGCTTTATTAGGGAAGAAACCCTCATCCCTCCAGCTGTCTACTGTACACAGGAGACTGCAGGCCCTAGACTGACACTAGTTTGGGGCTGGGTGTGCAGTAGCTACTTCAAAAACATGCCAAAGGCAGAACACACATGCATGGGCCTGATTCAGGAAAGCACCAGCTGCTGTTTTCTTCCTTAAGTTTAACAAGCAGCTCTCCAAGAATGCTGAAGAGACAAGCCTCTGTACTGAGCTGAGGCTTTTGACAGTCTTTTTGGAAAGAAACAACAAGGAAAGGGAAAGAGATGCTCACATGGACTTCAAATCAGTGCCATGTTGAAAATAAAAGAGTATTTTAAGATGAGGGAAGAATTCCTCTATGGTCCAAACTTCCCTGATGGCTGAACCCCATTCTCTCTCAGCACAAAGGAGATGAAGACTCTCAGTACTTTTCAGGGGGCAACTAATGGGCAGTTTAAGAATAAGATCATTAGCTCAAATGAGTCAAGAACTGTCTGTGTGTGACAGCCAGTCCTCAGAGAAGCCACATGCATTCTCACATCACAAGAAGAAAACTAATTTCTGTCTCACAATCAGCCACACTGCTATTTAATAAACATGGGAAGAGAGAATTAAGCATGCTCTCTGAAGTCCCATGCCATTCTCCTTGCCATCTATTCAGCTTAACAAGTCACCTGCTGTGAAGTCTCAGTGACTACTGTAATTTTCAGTGATGGACATGCTGCCTTTCAAAAGGATTTAAGCAGTCCTACTGTGAAACACCACTGCTTGTAACACAGCATTTAGTAATAAAATTTATCGTTCATTGTTTTCATGTTTTACACCATTCTCTTTTTGCAGAAAAAAGTTCCTGTAGTGTTCTGTTCAGAAGAGCATGATCCTGGTATGCCAGCATACTACCATAAGTATGATCATATTAATGGAATTGTGTAAGATCTTCAACAGAATAAAATCAATTGCAAATATTAAAATTCTTATAGATAAACACAAAAAAAAATTTTCAATGTCATAAAATACTACCTTATTAATGGTATCCTTAATTTAGGATACCATTTAGCAGTGTACTAGCACAAGGACCTGGATTTCAAGAGTAGCAAATAACAATAGAATAGACTATTTCAGTTGGATAGAACCTGCAAGGAACATCTGGTCCAGCTGCCTGACCAACCAGAGCTGATCACAAGTTAAAGCCTGTTGTTAAGGCCATTGTCCAAATACCCCTGAAATACTGACAGGCTTGGGGCATTGACCACCTCTTTAGGATCCCTGTCCTGGTGTTTGACCACTCTCTTGGTAGAGAAATGCTTCCTGGTGTCCAGTTAGAACTTCCCCAGCACAGTTTTAAAGCATTCCCACATGTCTATCACTGGATCACAGGAAGAAAGAATCAGCACCTCCCTCTCTGTTTCCCCTCCTCAGGAACTGTAGAGAATGGTCACCCCTTGGCCCCTCTTTTTTTCACCAGCTGTGAAGTTAGGAGAATGTATCTTGTCTGGATTTTTGTCTCAACCATGCAATAGCACTGACTCACAAAACAGGGGCAAAGAAGGGGAGGAAGAAGAGACACCAACAACAGCTTCCACTTACTTTCTTGCCTCTATCCTGGCTTCAGAGTCTGCATCATGAATTCCCTTCTTTATTGTTTCAGCTAACACTGATATGTGTCTGAAATAAGAAAGAAAATATTATCCAGCAGTTCAGAAAGATGTGCCATGCTTATAAACAAATTACTAATTTGATTTTGCCTTGGTCTCTGAGAACAAACAGTTCACCACATCCTTTCATTGCCATCAAGGATCCTTTGTGACCTTTATTTATTTGCTCTTACAAGCCAGTTTTATTTCACCCACACTGCTGTCTAGGAAACAGCAAGCAGCATTCTTCATAGGTCTTTACTGAGCTATCCAAACTGCCTGGATTCAAGAACACTCTCCTAAGCATTAAATAGTCTGGTGCAGTCTAGGGCTAAGGAAATTGTGTTCCAGTCTCTCCTCACACAATTACTTTAATTGGTCATTAGTGTGAAGTAATGTAGAAGCCTCAGAAGCTCCTGATAAGACATGCAGCAGACTTCAACTCATCATCCCACTTCAGGGTGCAAAAGGAAAAAAAAAATTGTTAAACAAAATATTGAGTTCAGGGATTTGCTCAGCCAGGTTTTCCAAGACTGGCATAGGAGACACACTCACCAAACTCTGACAGAACTACAGAACAAATGGGTGTATGTGCACACATGCTTTTTTATGGTGGCAAAAATGTCTCTGCCACAGCTACATAATATAATCTTCTGTCCTAAATGATCCTTTCTCCAGAATTAACCTCCCCAGATAAGTCAAGAGAGAACAAACCCACCTGTATTTGGAACTCACCTTTCTAAGGAGTGCGTTTGCCACTCCTGCAACAGCAAGTCTAAAAACTCAAAGCAGCGCCTGAGAAAAGAGAGAGAAGAAATGCTAAGTTTAAGTTAACAGAGGCACACTGGCTTTGCCATACCTGACTCTAAACAACAGCCATCTTTGGTTAGGAAGCTTTTTGGGACATCAAAATTCAGTGCTGACCCCAACAAAAATATCAACTGCTCTAACAACACCATTAATAAACAGTCTGAAGTATTAACTGGAGGCAACTCACTACAGAGAAGCCTGAAGAGATGGATTGACATGAAACAAACCCAGAAGCCTTCTCTTTTATCAAACAGGATATAGACCCAGAAGAGTCACACTGATACTCTGCCCCCGTTAGTCCGGGCTTCACACAGAAACCTCACAGTTGGCTTCATGTGGGGACAGACCTTTCCAACTTTAATCTCCCTTCCTCTCTTCAAGAATCTTAAGGCACGAGTGTACTGAAATGTGTTCAAGGTTTGTCACCAAACGCAGCAACCACAAAGCCCTTCCTTTTGTCTAACTCAAAGAGAACCTGTTAATGTATATGGAGGAGGCAAGTGTCTCCCAGTGAGGCAGTGGGCTGAAGTACTTAGATTTTAAGTGCAGACAGGGCCATTAGATCATGCAGTCCAACTTCCCTTCCACATGATGCTTTCACATAAGACTGATTTACTGGCTCTAAGGAAACAAGTCACTGTAACAGCTAGCAGTGGGGAATAGGAAGGTGTCTGTAAAAATGCCAAAATAATATGTTGTTATAACAACATGTAAGGACAAAGATTAGTTTAAAAGCCTTTGTGGAAAAATGCCTTTTCCTCTTTGCAGTGATGCAGTTTATACACAGTAGCTGACTTTGAATTTGAACTCAAATCATGGAGGACAATGAGATTCATGTTATAATAAGTAAGTGTGAGTTTCAACTCTTTTCACAAATAAGAACAAATACATTCACATTTTCAGGAAGCACATATGAACCTATTTACTAGTAAAAACTTGTAAATGCAAACTAAACTCTCACCTTCTAACTGCAACAGACTTGGAGGTACAATTACTGGTTATGATGGGTATTAACCGTGGGATGTGCGTGTGCTGGAAGGAAACAAACAAGAACAGGAAGAAATCTTTACACAACAATTCCATAGAATGAAAGACCATCTCCTTCAGCCACCTGAGCTCAGTATGCAGATCCTTATTGCTGTTCAATTAAAAACAGAACTGCTAGATAAAGGAACACTAACAGATATGGACAGAATTTTAATATAAAAAATATTTTACGATTTATCAGCTAAAACACTTAACAGATACTTGATTTTCTTCTATAATGACACTCTCTAGAGAGTCAAAGAGCTGAAGCCACTGCAGGAGGATCTAAACTGGCAGCACTGACAACCTGAGCGACATCAGGCTACCTGAAGCTTACCCAATGAATCACTAGGCAGATGTCACCACTGGGAACTAATAGTTTTGGGAAACATGGACAGTCCGTGAGGTATTTTAGAGCATAATTAAAAGGATGAGTCTGTGCTGCAAGGTTGGTCTAAAACCCTTTCAAAGAAAAACGTTTGCTCAGCTCTTAGACGGATGGAAATATCCTGCCCTGCAAAAAGAAACATTTCTCCTACTATTTTGGCAGAGCTTAACGAGCATCATCTGCACAAGGCTGCACGACATCTGAGACAGCCAAGCCCAGCACTATCAGAAAAGTAGATTAGGCACTTAATCTAATTTTCATTGCAGCAGCATTCATATTTCATCAGAACCACTGCAGTATTTGGAAATGATAACACTGTTCTCTTTTGATGTATACTTACTCGAATGATTAATCTAACTGCTACAACACCAGAAGTGGCCATGACTTTGGCACTATTTGGAATTAGATTAAAAATTGTTGGCATGATGGCTTCTGCCCCATGGTCAAACTTGTTTCCCAGAACTGATGACAGATGTCTGAAAGACAGAATGAAGTCATGCTAGTAAGTGAGCTGAAGATTAAGGAAGTCAGACTTGTACAGAACATCTGACATAAGCACATCTGACATCTCAATCTTTGCAATCTTTGTCACCTCCTCTCTAACTCTAAAGGACAGATATCACCATGTTTCAAAAAACAGTTCCTTTCTCCTTTCATTTCCAACTTTTGTTCTATATTCATCTGAACCCTGGAAAACAGTAAGGCCAGCATAAAATAAAGTAACTAGCACAGCTAAAAATTTATTATCAAACAAATGAGATCAAGCTGATAGAGTATTTTTTGTTAGTTTATATTTCAACTTCTCTGAAACTCCCTATTTTGCCTTAATATGCACCAACTTTAAAACAAAAAAAGTCAGAAACACTGTAGCACACTTTTCCTTGAGGTATTTCACAAAGGATAGCTAATCAGAAATAAAAACTAGTTCAATCTGAACTACAACAAAACATAAACACTTTCAGCTTTATTATTCAATGCTTCCCTACTTGTGCATGAAGGCATGGCTTGCTCATTCATTTTGTGTACCCCACACCAGCATTGTTTAGTACTCAGGAACACAGCTTGGCAGAATTACAATTCGTGGCCTACATGGATGGGGTTTGAAAGAGATGCAGAAAAATAATGTTCTACCTTCAACTATATAGCACTAGAGCACAAGCTGCATCCTAATTGGGTTATAACCAATGCCTGTTCCTTTTCTTCTATATAACATCTCAAGCACAGGCAGGAAATAAACTTACCCCAATGTGATACAAGCCTCTCGTACGACTTGAGACCGCAGGTCTTTAGCAGATAATTTAAATGCTCCATCCAAAAGTCTTAAGTGTTGGAAGAAGTTATCATATTCTGCAGCTCCAGCCAAAAGTAAGGAGCGGATCTTTTTCAACTGTTAGGAGCATAAAAGAAATTAGTGACTGTTAATGAGCAGTAAATAAAGGACAGTTATGTTCAGGACCAATACCAGGTTCCAGGTTACTTGTGCAATTATTCCTCAATACGCGCTGAGGAACTTGATTCTTGATGTCCAAACAATTTTATTATTTCCTATCTTATATTCAACCCATAGTTAGTTAGCATACTAAGTACAATGAGCTAAACACCCTTTCTAATTTACAGAAATCCAGAGATGTTGCACACAGCTACTCAAACTGTATAGTTAATAACCCAAACACTATTTTTTAAACCAAAAGGTATCGTAAACATTCCCCTTTGTTCCCCTATTTACAACAGCTTCTAATGTTTAGGTAACCTCATAGCTGACTCTTGTCTTAAAAAGATATCTAGACTCAAAGGGCATGGTTCACAATCAGGCCTGAGTAATACTGACTTATATCCAGAATGTATCCATTGACTTCATTAAAACAGTTATCTGGCTCTAACAGAAGTGAAACCCTGACCCCATCAAAATGGGAGATTTCTTATTAATATTACAGGAACCACCATCCCATTCTACAGAAAATCCTCTGACACCTTCACAGGCCCTCCCATGCACCAATGCATCTGCACATGGCCTCGATTTCAGCTTCCTGTTACTCAGTACAGAAATAAAATTAAACAGAAGCAAGCTGAATCAGCCCAGTCTGCCACTCAGATCTATAATACAGGGTTTGACAGACATGGCAAAGCTGCTACACCAGTGATGAAAGTCTACTGTGTAGACAAGACCATGCATCTATTTATATCATGAAAACACAGCTCACCTCAGTAAATAAAACTCGGTCTTGACATGCATATAACATCCAATTTTCTACCTTCACACTTCCCACAGTCATATTTATTTATTCAAAACTTAAGTGTGTCAATTCTTGCTGAATTATTTTACACCTCCTTTTGCAGAAGTATAAGTAAGTTCTCTGTAAGCAAAGTAATTTTCTGCCTTATCAGGTAAGTTTTAAGATATTCTGAATAAGACTTGACATTTTGATTTTAGCACCTGCTAGCAAATTTCTAGCTTTGCATCTGGATTTGCTGCATGACTTCTCGTTCAACCTGATGCTGTCTCAACAGACTCTTGTATATCAAATAGCAATTTCCCTCACAAATCTGTCTTAAATTCACTCTCATAAGGAAACATTTCCCTCAAGTCTGGGGGAACATAACAGGTGCTCACCACTAAAACTACATGCCAGCCTTAGTCTGAGGTTCTCTCAGTACCCTCAGTGAGATTAAGGTGAGTGTAGAAAAAGCTTATATTAATAGAGATTCTATCTAAATTCACTACTTACCGCAGAAACTCTCTGTTCCCAGTCATGTTTATCATCTGATAGTATCTCTCTGATCTTGTTTATGGATTCCTCAAGATCCCGGCTGGAATAAATCTACAGATTGAAATACAGAGCAGCACTGTAATAAAGGATTTACTCCATAAAATCAGATCACTTCCAAACCACAGTCATGTCCTTTGCTCCTCAACGCTTAAACACCATGTGATAGCCTTGGACACAATTGGCTTTGCATAATGCACAGAATTTACACCCACTGCCTGCAACCAAAAATTTAAAAATTATCACAAAATGATGAAAGGATCATCTTTCATTATTTTACTATAATTTCACCATTTTAAGCAGCATTCCTGCAGGTACTGGTGGCTATATTGGTCAAAACATACAGAAGATCATGAGTGGACACATGTGCTGTTCAGCTGTCCCAAATATAAAGCTCCAGTGAAGGAAAGGGGATATGTGATGCATTTCAGCTATCCAGCTAAATCAGCAAATGTGCATGTTGTCCAGTTGTCACACTCACAAACAGCAGCAATCCCTGAGACACAAGTCACCTTTACTGCTTTCAGTTCCCAAAGGGTTTCACACAAACTACTTGCACACACCATTTAAAACTTGCCTCCCTTCAACTTCTAACCTGCTTTCCCCTAAAGATTTGCCAACATTACAATGAAGCACAATTTGCCAGTGATTAGCATGAGATCCTATATCCACCTTCTGATTTTTAGTACAGTGTGGTTTAACATGTAATTCTACTTACCTGAACCGTTGGGACATCTTCAAATGCCTTAATGAAGTCTTCTTCATCCACGGCACCTGCCCCCTCTTTGGCTGCTGACACACAAATGAAAAAGCCATTTCAATCTTGTTATCAACAAGAGAATCAATTAAGAAACCACCAGCTATCAAGGCACTTAATCAGGAGAAAGTTCACTACCATGCAGCCTCTGAGTGCTGCAGATGTAATGAAAGCAGAAGCAGGGAAATTCAATGCCAGGCACTGGCTAGACATTCATGGCATCCTTCAACTCATAGGCACAGAGGGCACATAAGGGAAGTCATTACAATAGCCACTCAACAGTTAGGGGACACAGTCTGAAAGATGAAAGGGAATACTTACTTTAATTACATGGGAGATTTTATTTTAAAGGATTTTATCCCATCTATAATAGATGAAGGTGGAGATCTGACAGGTGCACAAACAGACGAATGATAAGGAAGATAAATAGTCTCTGAATACTAATCAGATTAGAGACTGTCTGATATAGGGAACTTTCTCCATTTCCCTAGGACACATATAGAACTAGAACTACATGTAGAATTATTGCTCACATTCAAAATGACTGTTTTCTTTCTGCACCTTCATTACCAGCAATGCCCGAAGGTCTCAGAAGAAAGTCAATGTGTTAGGTTTAGACTGCAAGGGCTGAAGTCTGGCATGTAGCTATAAGCAGCTTCAGTTCAGACAGAGCTGCAACTACAAAGGCAAAAATCTACACACTGGAGCACCAACATGATTTGCTCATAGCCCTCAGAGCACAACCACACAGGTGCAACCTCTCACAAAATGCAAAATAAATTACAGGGATGTGGGGATTGTTTAGAGCTTCACCCTACCAGACTTCGGTTGTGGCATGCAGACAACACAAACACAATGATTGCATAGGGAAAAATTTGTCACTGGATTCTGGGGGCCAGGCCGGCCTGGAAGTGCTTGCAACAAGCTCAATATAAACACTGTAAATACTTCACAGACACATCAGTTCATACAGGCTATTGGCTTACTTGAAGACTTGGAGCCCAGAGGTGCAGAGCCAAGCCTGCGGGTAGTGCCCATCCCAACTCTGCGTGAATTTGCAGGGGCCTTTGAAGATGTAGAGGAGCTGGCTGAGGAAGGTCTGTTCCCATCCACGGAGTCTTCATCATCAAAAATTTTATCTGCCAAAAAAACACACTCAGCTGTAAGTCCAATGAAGCAAAGGGATGTCCCAAGGAACACGCCCATGCCCATGTTAGGACAAACATGCTACATTTTCCAGCCTGCTCTGCCAGCCCTTATCTCAGCAGGGTCCTCGTGCTGGAAATCCAGTTAGTCATGGAATACCACCAGCTCACTGAGCCCAAGCCTTTTCTATTGCAGCCACTGTGTTACAAACTCGTTCAATGAATCCATTCAGATGAAAAGAACGAACTTCAAATCTACAGCAGAAAGATGCAAGCCCCAGATAACACTTGGGGTGTTGACAGCCTGCATCCCACATGTTTATGTCTCCGAGAGGTCTTTTGACATGGACTGTAGTGAAAGTAAGACCACAAGCAATTCCAAGATCCAAGTGTGGAGGGGACTAGGTAGCAGAGGCTGCCCTGTCACACACCTGCCACCTGCCTGCACCAAACCAAGGATAAACAGGATAACCCAGGAAAGTTCACATGGCAACACCCATGATGTTGATAAACCAGAGACCATTAATCACAGACCCATCTGGAGCTACAAATCCCCTTAAACTCTTTAATTAACACCAAAGATTCCTTACAAGGACATACAAGAAGTTTCCTCAAATTCATAAAAAACATAAATATAAGGTGCATTAAACCTTATAGAACCTTCTGTGTACATCCAACTGTAGCCTCTACCACCAAATGCGAACACAAATTAACTTAAAATGAATTACAGCCACTTTGATTCTCAGTCAAGGTCACTTCAATTCCACAGGACTGCTTATGTTGCAGTTTTACACAGATTAGCTAATTCACTTGAAAAAACAGCCTTAGGCTGAAAGGTGACAAAGCAGTTGGGCAGTTGATATAGATGGAACATGTAATTATTGAGGCCAGAAAGCCAGCTCAGCCCCCATCATTCAGCTTCTCCACACGAGCATCCCATTCAAGATTTGAGACCTGCTTCGTGTCCATCCCTCTCCAACAGCCTGAGGTACACACCCACTCTCCACCTGATTAGGAACATTTCCTTCACAATTTTCACTTGGCAAAAAGTCAAGCAGGTGCTTTAATCCATACCTGCTCAGGAAAGCATCTGGGAACATCTAGTAACAAATACAAGCTCCTAGACACTAATGAGTGAAATTCAATACAGGCTGAGCTTTCTGAAAGTAAAAAAAAAAAAACCAACTTGATAACAGTACAGGCATATTCTAGGGGAGACAAAGGAACAGAAAGAAAAGCCTGTTTTGTTCTTGGTCCAACCACCTTCAGTTTTCTCTGCCCTAAGTGGCACTGGCTAATTAGCAGCTGGACACAGGAGAACTATCAGAGATCATCTAAAAACCTACACACCCCATTTTTAATATGCAGCTGTGCACATGATGCCATACTCCAATCACAGCACACCACTGACACGGCAGGTACACCGAAGCATCAAAAAGTTTAAAAAGGTGGAAAAGGACATCTCTCCCCTCAATTCTGATGTTCAAGATGTCTTGGAATATGGGAAAGGACTAGGAAAAAAAAGGCAACTCTAAAGGAGAAAGGTAAAACTGTAACTGGTACTTGTGCTGTTGCTCAGGCCAAAGTGAACAAGGCAAAGCTGAACACAAGAACTTTAACGTAGATAAATTTCAAGTCACACAGCTAAAGAGAATATAAGCCACAATTAAGATGTGAGCTGTCTCTTTAACACAGTGCCTGAAGGCAGCCATGGAGACCGTGCTACCTCCCTATTGACACCAGTCTTGCTCTGACATATGTAATTCAAAAATAATTTGAAAAGAGCTCAGGGAACAATCATGAGAATGATTAAAGGATTAGAAAATATGTTTTTAATTCAATTAAATGAAAATTCTCTGCAAGAGATTGTTTAGTCTAGCCAGATTCTTAATAAGCTGCTTGATTATATTCTGTGTTAACACAGCTACTGAAAATTTATTAACACAGTTTTCCAACATGATTTATTAATATTGTTTCTCACCTAATAGAAGAATATACAGCAAGGCAACTGGCTGGAGGTTAAAAACAAATTAAATTCTGAGTTGCCTTTTTTTTTTTCCCCTCTCTTCCCCCATGCTCCCCCCTCCATTTTTTGCAATAATGACAGGGCTGACCCTCTGTTAGGTTAGGGGGTGTGTCACCCAGTGAATTCTACCACAGGCAGTTCTTAAAAAGCAAAATTGATTTTTTTTTTCCAAAAGACACAGTCTAGTTCAAACACATATTATTTCAAAAACCACTGTTTTGCGTGCGTTGCAGCAAGGTCAGGGCAGATCAAAATAGACTTTAAAATGTGTAATCTCTGAAGCCTCTAGGAAGAGTTTCAAGTGATTCAGAAAGACTTGCACAGCCATTCAATCCAAAAACTTCTAAGCATAACTTGTCCCAGTTGCACTTATTTTAAAAGTTCCTATATAAATATTTAGCAAACGATTATTTGCTGTATGTGTATTAACAGCCAGGAGAAAGTCAGTCATATTCAAAACAAAAGATATTTTCACTAGTTCATAACCTCTTTCATCAGGTAATAAAATTCTCCATCAGCTGCATTTCAGGCTGTCTACATGCAGCCTTAGTTAACTCACTTCCTCTTCTATATGCATTTTTAAAGCCTCAGCCCTCTGAAAGGAGAAGAGGGTGTGGTTTGCTATTCCATATAATAAATCAAAACTAAAAAAATCCAGATATTAAAAGCATTGCACTCCTGTAGCATTTTAGCAACTAAATAGACTATAATTACATTCTAAAACAGGCTTTTCTGAGCATTAGCAAAAATATAACATTCCAAAAATCCAACCAGTCCACCCACAGTTCTGGGGATGACTGGATTACAATCACATCTTCCTGTTCATTAAGTCTGCAAACTAAGCACTACGTATTTATCAAACCAGAATATCCCTTCAATAACCCAACAGCATTTTCTCATCTGAGCAGTGCAGAATGACAGCACCACGTTCAGAACTGCACACCAAGTCTGCCAGCAGCACGTGTGCAGAACAGAAAGAGAAACAAAGAACAGAAAGGAACCTGAACACTGGAGTACAGAAAAGAACAGAAAACCAAGCTACTATACATTATTGTTAAAACCCCCTTGTTTTTTTGCCACCCACTGATTCCTGCTCATAACAATCATTTGAACTGGGATCGTATTTTTCAGTGTATCTGCAAATGGCAAATTCAGCATGGGTGTAACTCTCAGGACACCAGCTGAGGTGCACTGAAGTGGAATCGGTGCCCCATTCTAACATTAAATAACCATTGATGTTCTCCCATCCCAAGACACCCCCAGTGCTCATTTATAAGGACCTTACAGTACTCTCTGTCAAAGACATGCCCTTATAAAAGAGGCCTTTGTCTGCTCGCCACTCTGCTGTCTCAGAGAAAGAGAGAAGACAATCTGCTTTACATTTTTCAATTCCTCTACCTTATTTAAGAAAAAGAAAAAAAAATTGCTTACAAGTACATATCCTTCTGCAAATAAGCTTCCTCAACATTCCTTCATATTTTCCATAGCGTGCCCAGATGTAAGAGTGCTTCACAGAGCGCCGCGGCTTTCAGTCCAGAACATAATCAATCATTGCCCCTCGGATTCATTAAGCATGCTGTCTTCACACGTGGATTTAAACAGCCATGGCCTCTGTCCTCCCTCTACGGCTGCAGTTCTGCACAATTCTTATCAACACCCATTTCAGCCCAGGAAACTTCGGTTCACTTCTAGGGAGGAAATTCCCTATTAGTGAGGGGAACCCGGGACAAATAATCCGGGATGAAGAGGAGCTGAGTCTGCCTGGCTCGGCTGGCTTGCACTAGGAACCAGCCTGACTTTATCCCCTGGGAAGCGCTAACAGGAGCATCTCAACAGCTGTCATCATTTGTCCATGACGAATAAATTCAGTCATTATTCATTTTAAAACGTAACCCCTTCAGGTCTGGGCAAGGTGAAAAGTGGGGAGAAGAGGCTGCACTAGCTATTCAGGAACCACGATAAACAAGGGCCAGCACTTCCCTTGGCTGTACCACCAGCCTGGGACCTTTTAAAATAGAGTCTCAAATGTCCTTTCCAATGAAAAAAGATGCTTTCTGCCTTTTAAAAACTTTAGGATGTCTGATCCAAATCTTTTAGTTATTTGTCTGTAAGCTTTAGTGAAAACAGCTATTCTGCAGTGATCACAGACTGGGAAAAGAGCTTTCCATCATACCTGTTCCTAACAAAAATGCCCTGCTATGGTCTTCAGATTAGACTCTGCAAAGGACTAAACTTGTCCTGGGCCCACTGTGCCCACTCATCATCTGCTCCATTTCCAAACATCAGCGCAGCTGACAAAGGCAAGATGGTACCTCTTGCATGTATCACCCGCATCACTCTCAGAAGAATCCCCCTTTTGGGTGCAGATGAAAGTGGATGACACCAGAGGAACCTGCCTCCCCATCCCTCCTATGGCATGCTCTACCAGGAGCAGACAGGTAGCTGCTAAAGCTGACATACATTACAGCACTTCCAAATTCCATGCTCAAACCCTACCAGGCGGGCAAAGCCCAGCTCCCTGGAGATCTGAGAGCCCTTTACAAGCCCAGAACACACAGCAGCAAAACCACCAATGCAAAGAAAACAGGGTGTGTTCCTCTTTACTGCTTTCTGCCAGGGACAAGTCCATGAGCACTGGACCATATTTTTGAGACAGACACCCCTTTGACATCTCAGCTCATGCCCTCCCCCCAGGGCAGCATCTGGCACCCCCATTTCCAGCTGTGAGCTCTGTTGTCACCCTCTGTGGGTGTCCAACAGAGACAGCTTCAGCTGAGGTGAGATGCCTCTTCCCATTAGCACACATGAAACCCATGCATGGCTTAGCTGCAAGCCTGTCCAACTCCAACATAGGTGCTGTAGAAGTTTCTCCAGGAAAATGAGTTTATCAACCCACTAGAGATAAAGGACTGTGCATATGCTCCTCAGCAGGATTAAATGTTTGAAAACAAAGGAGTTGCAGCTACAAGCAGAAGTACACGGGCACAGCACGTCATTAAGGTTTCCTGCTTGGCCATCTCCCAGTGTCCCAGCTGCTCTCCCCTGGCCCCAGACACAGCTCCTCCTTCCCACCCTCCACACCAGGCAGTGTTTTGAGCCTTTAAATGCTGCCCACTTGGGCTCAGTGACCCTGGGCAGCCCCCCGAATGCCACCTGCCCCCCTCTCTCCCATCATATCCAGTTATCCCAGGTCGACCCAGCCACCAGCTCCAGTCCCAGCCCACCCCTGCTGCTGCCTTCTGGCACTATTTGCTGAACCACCTCATCATCCTTCACAGCTGGCTTTGAAGTGGAAGCCCAAAAACCTGACTTCAGTGGGAACTGCTTCAAGGGCTGAGCAACAAGGACATGCATATCACCCAGTAGCTTGGCTTTGTTCTCTTATCTCACCCTATATACCACACTATTTAAGCTAGAATCCATCGCATTATGGGTGAGAGTTTTTCTGAATAAGGTTTCAACAATGCAAATCTAATCAGTGTACATCAGCCACAGGTAAGGGGGTCCTTAGACACGCAGGCCAGGAATGTCAGGCCAGGTAGGTGCAAAATGCTTTTTGCTTTAATAATTCTTATAACACCACGTGCTTTCCTTTAATCCCAAATGCTTCAGTTTTCCCTCCTTAGCCAGGAAAGGAGACACTCATCATCTTGGCTGCTGCTTCCTTCTGTCTAATCACAAGCTAATGGATCTAATAGGTCTTCAACTTTCCTATCACAAAGGAAAAGAAGAATCCTTGAAGAAATAGCACTTGGAATTGTCTTCTGCTTAAAATACATTGTATTTACCTAGGCAGTTGTTCTACACATCCTGCTTAGTCCCAAGCACCCAACTACACCAATTTCACAGTATTCATGCCTGCCATCCCTCTGTAAGAACAACAACTTTTAGGCAGTAAAAATCATTAAAAAGCACATTTCTGTTAGTGAGGAATCCTGTATTTATTAAACCCATACCAGTATGATAAAATTAACTTTACCAAACCGGTATGAGGAAACTGTTTTACACTTTGACCTGGCCACATCCAACACCAGACTAGGCAGGCACAATAAGCACATGGAAAGTAAATTCCAACTTCAATCTGCAAGAATAAGCAATAGCCCTGGCAACACTCAAAATCTGCCCTCAGGGACTGGCCTGGTAAGTCGAACAAAATTGTCCTGCAGAAGACTGATCTGAAATCATGTAACTCATCATGATTTAAGTTACTTTTCTGAGGGACATTAACATTTTCAATCCTGGAATCAGATGGCTTCAAGATGTAGCCATGACACATGGCTGTGGGGATGATTGAGAACCGGAGCTTTCAAGACTTGAAAACAAGAGACAAATAAAAAGGATTTCATGAACCTGTTTACTTCAAAATATAACTTTTTAAACTGTAATGTTGACAGTATTAATGCCATCACATCAACAAGCCACAGCATGCCTTCTCTAATAGCATATGAGCATTAGCACGACTAAGAACACAGCACACAAAAGTTTTTATAAACTCCTGTTAATGAAGCAAACATGCCGGGAAATGAGAGTTTTTAAGAGTTAGTGAAACTGTCACTTAGTTTTCAGCCATACAAAAGTTTCCATTAGCTTTAAGTAGATTTAGAAAAGAGGTGGTACAAATGTTACATTCCTACAAGCTTTATTAAATTAAACATCAATAGGAGACAACATAATAGCTATGATACTGAGTGAAAGAGCACCAGCTCAAACAGCCAAAAGAATTCACAAAGCAACAAAAACTGAAACAAATTCATTAAGAGCTAGGATTTGTAAGTTTCACCAATTACTTTACTATGGTTCATACAGACACCTAAACAAGAATCAAACACCCGTGTGCTAGGAGCTGCATAGACACAGCCTTTACCCCATACTGATTTAAAAAATTAAATAATCGACACACAGACACAGACACGTACATAAGGCAAAATCAAAGTGGAGAAGAGATAGAGATAAGGATTTGCTTTCCTCAAAGTAATCCTTGGAAATACAATATTCCCACAGTGCTTTTTCCAGCCAGCCACACTGCCTTCCCCCAGACCTCAAGAGCACCAGGAAATCCACAGTGCATACCTTGGAAAAACACACCCGCCCCAAAAGCCCATGGATTTACATAAAGTTCCAATTTAAAGAGCAAAACCAGCTTTTCCCTGCCCTGCACTTACCCCTGTGGTCGCCCAGAGGTTCCTCATTATGCCTTGTGGGACACCCACCCTCATTCACTGCCAGGCTGTCCACACATCTCCGCAGCCTCACAAACACCCCAGCTATTTCAGAGCCTGTAACACACTCCACACCAGGGTGGTGTTTCTGTTTCACTGCCCTGGCTTTCCCTGCTGACTGTCCTTGGGGGTGCTGCCCCAGTTCTGTTCTGGACCCTTGAAAATGCCCTTTAAATTGCACCGCCTTATTAATCTCTCCTCACAGCGCTCTCATTAGCATAAGCTTCAGAGATAAAAGGCACAAAGTGGGTCCCTGAGCCCTAGAGATACCAATCAAGGAGGAAGGCTGTTGATGCAGGATGGCTCAGGGAGATCTTTCAGAGTCAGAAAACACCTTTTTACAGAACTATGGGAATTAGCCTTGTCACAGCATTCTGTTCATTCCTGAACTGCAGATAAAGCACACTATTTTCCACTTTAATATTAATCCTCTGTACTGCACTGCAGTGCCAATCCTAAGATTTTGCCTCATCCTTACTGAAGTTTAATTATTTATGCAAATAATTATATAAAAGAAAGTTAATTCTTCTGCCTTCATTCACAAGACAGAAAAATTCCATTCTGCAGAGGCACAGGAACTCCCTCAGGCGCCGCTTCCATATGCACACATGGCAGGGATGTGTCAGGTTAAAGAGCAATCAATGAACCTTTCCCCTCCCTGCTCTCACCTCCATCTCTGCATTTGCTGAAAAACTTATGGCAACAGCCTGGACTCCCTGTGTTTGCAGTAAGCAAATGTCAGGATGCAGGCAGCAGGCAAAGTGGGCATCAGCATCACCCAGCTGCTGGCCATCCACACTACATCCAGCACCCCAGGCAACAGCCTCCTTTGCCGGGTCTGTGCTCAGCTTTGCACAGTATTTGCTCTAAAAGTTATATAAATGTGACTAAAAGGCAGAGCCATTCAACAGGAGCAAGAAGTATTTTTTGTTATTTTAACGTGTGAGTAAACTGAAACAGAGCTGAGGGACATTCTCAAGGGTCTGAAGACTTCAGGGTATTGCCAGAGCCTAGATTAAGCTCCATTCCTGACCAGTTTTTTGCACAGATCCCTTTCTCTTCCTCCTACTAAAGATGCAAGCAGTGCCACAAATGTTTTCTTATTTTCCCAATATTATCTTCAAAACTGCCTTATGCATATTCAAAAAAGGATATTTGCAAATGGCTCGGGAAAAGTAGAAATCACATCACAACGTATTAGAAATAAATACTCTAATTTAGTTGTTCTTGACAGGTTGCTTGAAGCTCAGCCACACCTGAAATTGAATTCTGTGTATTTCCCAGGGTCGGTGCCCAGCACTGCTACAGGAAAACAGCAACCAAGACTAAACCAAGCTCCCAGGGAGACACCTGCTGGCGGTGGCCTGGGGCTTGTTTGCCAAAACCCAAAGGATCAAGGAGATACCTGTAGAATTGATAGGTGATATTTTGTCTTACCTGGACTGCCTATTCCCTATATAAGTTAATTATCAGGCATACCAACAATGTGAAGCATTCAAATGGACAGTGTTTTTCACCAGCAAAGGGCAGGAGCCCCACGTGCAGACAGGGCAGGTGACTCCAGCCCCACAGCCCCGGTCCAGATTTCCAGCTATTTGCACCATCTGCTGCCATGACATCACAGGGTGAGGCACTTCTCCAGCCTGCACTCCCCAAATGGCATTCCCTGCACAGATCCTTCTGCCTCCTCGGGCAATTATGACCAGTGTAGCACTGCCCCAAAACTCATCATTGTCAATGCAAGGAAATTGCAGTTTCTACTGTTATCACTTATCACCTCTTGAAGGGATGCTCATTCTCTACACACACAGCACACTGAGGTGTAAACACTGACATGGAGCACGCAGAGCTGTGTTCTGAAGGAAAGAGCATCCTGACATTTTTAGGACAAAGAGCTGTTACAAATAAAGGCAAAGGCATCTTACTGCCTCCAGTTACACACAGCACATTTGGGGGTGGCGGGGGGGGGCAGAAATGCTGCAGATCCCACTTCCAGCCACCACAGAACATCCTGCAAAGCCTGCTACTGCACGTAAGTCCTTCAGCAGAAAGCTTTATAGAAATATCTATGAGGAGATAAAAATGCCATGCTGCAGCCTTGTTTCCTTTCAGGTTAACCAGGTTAATCACCCTCAGGTCTCAGAGGATGGCTGGGTCGGTGAAGTGAAGACAGTAAGATGTGTGGGAGGGACCTGGGGAAGCTGCAGAACCCACCCTTTCCAGTACCTTCATTTAGGTTTATTTACAATCATTAACAGAGACATGTTGCCCGGTACCTCATACAGCCCCTCCTATGAGAAGGTGGGGCATCCTAAACTCTCCAAGCAGCCACCTCTGAGCCAAGAAACAGAACAGGAGCAGTTATCCCTGAACAATGAAGGGAAAAACAAGGCTGTCAGCCTACAGCCTGTACAGCCACAGAAAAGAGGAGCCTTCTGTCCCAAGGCATCATCTGTCTGGTTAAAGGCTAATGCAAGAACACGGGTACTACATTGGCAAAAACTGTTCAGTGTTACACACGTCATCAGTGACTCCCACCCAGAATGCCCAGCCTGATGCATAATTAATGTACTTTAATTAGATGACCATTTAAAATACTGTCAAATGCTCAGTGGGCAATAACCATGAGATAAGAATGTCTAAGACTGCAAGAGGTTGAGACAAAAGAAAAACCACAGAAGAAAAACTAGGGAGCAACACTTCCCCAGTCTACAAGCCTTTTGAGAAAGATTATCAACTAGTAAAACAGACATGACCAGCATGATGACCAGGAATTTCTACCATAAATAAATGCTTCATCTTTATAAAGATGCATATTACCACAGACTGTGAGGACACATATACAGGCAAAACATACAGACAAGTTTTGTTTACTTAAGAATAATTCAAAGTTGAATTTTATGACCCAGGTTATGCTCTCTAGCCAGAAATGGTTACCAAACAGTGTTCTGACACACCTCTGGGCTGCTGTCAGAATGGCTACTAAGTTAAAGAGTTGGCTCTGTGATGTCCAGAGCATGCACTGCACTGTTAGCAAAGGAAAGGGATGGGGAACCAGACTAACACTTTTCTGGAGTATTCAGCAGCACTGACTGGCTGCCACAGCACTCTCCTGATGCACTAAGCATGAGTTTCTGCCTACTCCTAACTAGTAGCAGTAGGACTCAGGAAGATTCTAGCCTCGCCACCACTTCAATTCAGCTCCCTGAGAGCAAGCAGAGCTGTTGATAAGCTGCATGCACACAGGATCTTACAAACCATGCTTCAGCACCAGTGCAGAATTTTGCAGCCCATGCCAGCCTCTGCAGTGTCTACGTGAGCACATTTGACTACAGCCAGAGCTCAGAGCAGCAGCCCCTTAAAACTGGTGAGAAATACCTATTCCCCACTCACACCACACTCATTCTGGCAGACACTGGCAGAGGGAAGCAGTGGTTTCCTGACAGTCAAGCCCATTTGGTTTTTATCCCCAGTGTCTCAAAAGAGGATAAACACAGTAAATGAAAAGCTAGCATTTCACTTTTCTCAGGATCACTGTACAAAAATCTTATTGTATTTATTATGATCACTCAAGACCAGTGACTTCAATGGTAGCATTGAAAATGTTTTGTTTTTTTTAAGATGCAAAAGCAGAATCTAGTAGATAATATAGGACAGGTTTTATTTTTAGTGAAAAAATGCTTCTTCAGTAATTTTTAGAATGGATGTTCACTGGCAGTAACTTATAATGCTACTCTGCACAGATTTGTGTATTATCTAGATAGGATTAGTTCCAGTTTTTTGACACAATGGAAATAAAGGCCAAGAACACATGAGGAAGCTGATTCCAGGTCATGCAGAAAAGTCAGAATTAGAGCACATGCCAGAAGATGTATCAGAGTACAGGATTTCCTTTATTTAATCACCATCACATTAGGCTAAATTCTGCTTCCAGCTCTATACATTTGGGATGGAGATGAATCCAAGAGCATGCAGAACTTTGCAGGATTTTTTTTTAAGTTGCTATTACCTAAGATTTTCTTCTGTATGGTTTCAAATTAGCATGGAGAGGTTTTAGTACATCAGTTAGTAGCCTATTTGATACATACTTCATTACAGAACATGGTTTCCACACGGTTGGCTAACATAACCTAAAAAAATCAAACTGATATTTAATACAGCTTCAAATATAAGCACAGTCTGAACACCTGATCTACAAGTGGAAAACTCCAGCTGCTGAGATACATCCATTTCTTGGGCCTTCTCCACCCCTCCTTCAAAGCCTCAATATAAGATAAATAAGATAATATAAGATAAAATAAGAAAACCATGGGCTCAAGGAAAAAAGTCATGGGAAAAATGCACCAAAGCCAAAAATGTGTCACAGCTTATAAAATATTAACAGTGAGCAGGGCTTCTGTTTTCCTGAAGCTGTTTCCTCCACTCCCCAACACCTTTAAAACAAAAGGCAGATCTGTGCTCCTTCATCCACATTCTTCCCCATAAAGAATCATCATTAGGTACAGCAAATAGAGCAGTCAGAGGAAGAAAAGCAGATAAAAAGGCAGAGTCAAGACATTGCTGAAACGTTCCTTCTTTTTGTCATTAATTACTTCAGCCTACTAAATTTGATATTCATATTTCAGAGGCAACATGAAACCCCGAGCAAGCAGGGGAACTCTAATGTGCTACAAAGAAGAAAGCATCTTTCCCAAAGCGCTTGCAATATAAATAAGGCAGTCATAGCATAGATAAAAATAATTACTATTAATCAGACTTTATTAAAAAAAAGCACAAATATCCTCTTCCTTTTCTTTTTTAAAAAAGGGCAGTTAAGGAAATGCAAGTAGTTGTGTCCTTACCAGTCTAACATAATCCTGCCCAACCCATTTTTATTTGGCCTCAGTCAGTGCTGCTGTTCACTTTCTCTCCACGGCTCAGCACCCGTTTTCAACCATCCTCAGATCCCTGCATCTAGGTAAAACTTAAGCCTGTTGTCCAGCCATCCAAAACTATCTGCCATGGCTGAAAGTTTGACTTAATAATTGATTCTGATACCACAGCTGGTCATTTGACTTCTTTAGTAACCGTCCTGTTTTCTTCCCACATACTGTGTGCGCAGTAGAAGACTTTCACAGCTGCTCCATCCAACAAAGAACGATGAAAGAAATCAGTTTTCCCACATAAAGCTCCTTACTGCATCAAATAACAGTATGTCAGGATCAAATAGGAAATTCAAACTGAAAAAATGTGTTGTGGCAGACCGGTAAAATCTCAATGAATCTGATCTGAACTCTACCAGTTTCTCTGCTGTATCTCCTGTACCACTTGACTCTAACGCCAAGACCATCTTATCCACAAGAAGAACTAAACAAAGGGACTAAGGGCAGACTAGTGTTAACCTTAATCTCTTAGTTTTAATCAAGTTCAAAACTTGGTAGTAAGAGGTGGTGGAATCTCTGAATAAACATTTACAAGCAAGCAGAAGGTCTCCTCTGGTTCAAGGGCAAAGTCTGTCAAGTGAAAACGAAAGATGACTTCGCCTCAGGACTCAGACACACAATCAAATTATTGCTGCTTAACAAGTTATAAGACACCAGCTGAGCCAAAGTAACAGCCCTTGAGATGCTATTAAGCTATAGCAAGTGTAAGGTAATATAATTTAACTTAGCCCTAAAGAAAGAAAATTAAGCCAAGCAGAATCATTCACATTTACCACAAAGAATACAAACACTAATCCCAACCCAGCTAAACATCTTACTCTGGATCTACTCATTAAAGACTTCACAAAACAAATGCTGAGCTAAATGGAATTGGAGACATTAAAAACCAAAGAGGTTCCCATGCAAAAGCTGGGAACGCTGATTGCAGAAAAAGCCTGGCACAGCCATTTTCACAACTACTGGGGAAAATAAAGAAGCCAAAATCACTCATCTTTCCTTAGCACTGACACCTTCTCACAGGTGATTCTGCCAACTTAGAGAAGCTGATGCGGAACAAGATTGAGACATGGTGGTGAGCAGTGCTGGCGTAAGTCCTTCCTCATTCAGAAAAGTTACTGAAACCACACACTGAAAGCATCACAGGATCCCTAAACCCAACTGATTTCCATCTATATAGATTTCTGGTTTCAGACAGGCACACTTGCTGTCTCCATGCAAGACTTAAAGAAGTCAACAAGTCAAAACTAAAAAGAAGAAAACACTTTATTAATACAAGGAACCATTTTCTAAGCAGCTTGAGATCTCCCTTTTCCCTAAGGCAAGTCTGGCTGGCACAGCGACTTTGTACATCTGTGACCCTGAAAGATAACTGCAATGATAATTCAAATGGACAAATCAGATAGCAGCTTCTTCCCCCTCGCACTGATTTGTCTATGCTGTAGAGAGCCATGTCCCTTCATATATGACATTTACACTTTATTCCTAAACTGCAAGCTGTGAAGTGTAGCCCTTGTAAAGGCTCAGCTCCCAGAAGCAAGCTGTCCCCTTTTCAGCAGGCTGCCTATGATACAGAAGTCACCAGGAGAGCCACAGACTCCACTACACCATGGTTCTGCTTAGTTAAATTGTAAAGATGAGTATAAATCCATATGCTGAGATGAACAGTTCCTACTCTTGCTTCAGTTCTAGGATATACAATTCACTCTAAAGCTTAAACTCATTAACCTTAAAACTTATGAGGATTTTCACTACTTGCCTGAAACATGCATTACCCAACACAGACAAAATCTAAGCAACCAGAGCTTAGTATGATGCTTGATGTACATTGCCTGAGTTACAATTTGGGGAGATGGAAATAGACTCTGGAAAGTACAGAGGAGAGGTAGAGATTAAATTTCTACAACACAGAGGGAAGGAGAGATACTGAGTAGAGAAGGGAATACAGGAATCCTTGTAAAACACATACTATAGGAGTTTACACACTCTGTGCTTTGTGAGCCGTCTCAGGAACTGGTGCATATGCATCTTCTTACTTGTCAGAGCAACTCAGATCACACTCAAAAAGCAAGAGTCAGGCATCCCTTTCAGTCCAGCAAGTCAATTAAATACGTCCTAGTGACTGAAGTCATGATTCCTTATTCCCCATTACTATAAAGCCACTCCCCACAGTCTGATGTCAAAATAAAATATTACTAAAACAGTATCAAACCAAGAGCTAATTTAAATGCCTAATATTCTCACTAACAATGGCTTCTTGGGTGGTACTTTGTAAGTTGCTAGATACAAGTTCAAAGCCTAGCATAACTATCTAGGGTGATTCAAGGATGACCAGCTTAGACTTTCCTCCTGTTCAGGCACGTTATGGCATGTACGGTAATGCAGGAAGACTTTTAGGTCCACCTGCTCTCTGTGACTTACAGGACACAAACCTCTGTATCCAGAGGGTGTGGGAGAACAGACAGAAATCAAGATAAAATGCATCCATATTACTGTAATATCCTACCAGTTAGGAACAGAAGAGAGCACATGGGCAACCAACTGCAAAACCAAGTAGCACAACATTTGAGCAAAAATCTTAACCAGGAGTAAAACCAGAAATTAATAGATTGCTTTAACCATAAACGGGCTTCTTTCAAGGTTATTCAACAAAATAAAATAGGGATGAAGTCTGAGACATTCTATTTTAGAAACTCTGCAACAGGTTCCCAGGCTGAGATAATGATCTTCAAGTACTTACTGGGCTTTTTACGGTGCAGTAGCGCTGACGGAATCTTTCCCTGAACCCAGGCTTACTGTAAGTGATGACAGGGAAGAAGAAATTTGTTTTCTAAGTTTGCTATGAAGATCATGACCCCAACACAAGTATCTGCAGCCATCAGGCCATAGAGGTGGCAAGAGCTGAGGGAATGAAAGCTCTTTGAAGCACCTTTGAAATCAAAGACAGAATATGATGCTTCCTCACATTTGCATGATTTCTTATACCCCCATTTAATTAAGTCTTCATTTTTAGATCATTTTGTTGTCATCTTCCACTCACTTCACATTCTTGTACAGGAGAAAAGGCATGACTCAGAGAAGAGGAGGTGCAGAAGAGCACCATTATTCTCTCACAAGAGGCAAAACGGATGATTTTTCTTTGTAAGGGTGAGCTCATCCAGTGGACCCCCTCCTGCCAGTCCTCACTCAAATTACGATGCTCTGTAATACATCTGTGTATTGTGGGACAAAAAAAGGCTAAGTTCAAGGTTATTAAAGGTACTTTGTCTCTCATGGGCTGTAAAGTATCCAGACACACCTAGAATTTACATTCCAGAGCAGTAACTAAACAAAATAACACATGGCAAAGAATTAAAATGTTTTATTTTAAATACATTTCATTTCAGACACATGAACAGAGAGAATTAAAAAAACGGGACTAAGTTGTTAAAAATGAAATGTGTGTTACAGAGTAAAATCTAATGGTTCTTCTACATCATTCATTTCACAACAGCTTCCCACTCACATGTGGAAAGCTATACACTTGTATTATATACAAGTAACATATATCTGGTGGTATTTATTAATTATGTAGCAACGTCAGGATTCCAGGTGACACCAACACCTTCCTTCCACAAACTGGAAGAGACACCGAAACCCATCTTCAAATGATAACAACTGGTTACAGGCTTTACCTGAGAGTTTCATTTCTGAACCTTCAGCTCTGGGGCTTTCACAGTGACTCACAGGCATGCAAATACACCTGTCCCAAAGCACATTCGAACCAGCTGTAAAAACTCTTTGAGCGCCAAGACTCACTATTTCTATTTATTCATTCACTGAGTAAAAGGATCTTGGTGCACAAGTAAATTTCTTTTAAAATTATAATACTGTTAAAGATCCTAAAGATCAATAGTCAGATTCCAGACTCCTATGCATTTGCTTTACATTTTCACGAATCAGAAGCAGGAGTGACCATGTGTTATGCTCTGTGTAACTAAGTGTTAATACTCACTTTGACAGGCAGTATTACTATCTGTTGACACACTGAAAAATGCTCCCAAACTCCCTGACTTAAACACTATCAGGTATGGAAGTGGTAATAGCACAGAGGAGGTGTGAAAGCAGAGGCAGATATGAGCACCAAATTAGCAAGTTTTTATTATTAGCAGGTGTTTCCAGGCATTGCTTAGACTATCTGAAGAACCAGTATGAACATTAAAAAAATTTGCATAAACAGTTGACTATAACATAAAAAAAACAAAGAAGTGTATCAGTAGTAGCACATCAGAAAATGTCACGCAGACCAAGTTGAAGAAGAAAAAGCCACATAAATCTTTCTCCACCCAATTCAGTAATTTTTAGCAGGCAATATAGGCTGCTGCTGCCTTGCTGCTTAACACAAATAACAGGGAATGCTCACAGGGCACTGCCATCTGTCAGCAGCTGTTACTAAAAACCAAACACATGGGGCAAGCGAGCAGCTCACAGCACCCTGCTGCCAGATGCAAACAAAATTCAAAAGAAAAAGGAATAAAGTGTAGAGGAAAATAATGTCTTATCAAATCCCTAAACCCAGATTCTATGCTCAAATGTACATAAACCTTCAGCATTTCTGGAGAAGGCAAGTACCAGTCACAGCTTGACCACTTCATTCTTTTCACAAGCAGGAGTGCTGAAGGTCCTGTAAACCTGCAGGTACTATAGAAGCAAGAGATTTCTGCTAGGCATGATTATTCTTCATATGTGGCCAACTGCTTTACCAGGTATCAGTTTATTCAGAGAGAAAAAAAGATTTGAGGCCTCCCAAAACATGAGAGCAGGATCAGCCTGGTTCATACCGTTAACCAGCCTGAGCCACCTGGACTGCTCACCTCCATTACAGATCACTTACCTTAATTTCAAGTAGCAAGAATTATTATTATTTTGCCCAGACTGGCACTGAATGTCTCAGTTATACAAGAGCTATTTACTATTTGTACTGCTGTGGCAGCCTGCAGCCATCAGTGAGCAGCAGCATCCTGGTTCATTGGATAGAGTGTACATCCTATCAGCTCCCTAGATGCTGTCAAACACTGAATCCATGCTTAGAAGCCACAAGCCAGCCAGGGAAGCAAGCTTTGAACCATTAGCCTGCATATTAACCAGCACCCAGGGGGCTTTCAGTCCAGCTAAACTATGTCAGTTGAGCTAAAAAGATGAAATTACACTCATGCTGCCCCCTCTGGTGACAGTCTCTTGGCATAATTTAGTCTGAAGAGTCTGAGAAGGGATGAGAAGAACTTTGTCTCCTGGCACTGTGGAGAAAGGAACCCCTAAGTCTCTTATGGAATTAATGCATATCCTACAAGAACTTGTCTGCTCATGTCTGATTCATGTCCCATTCTTGTTTAGGCTCAACAGGTAACAAGCATGGCTACCTAGCAAAAATGACTGAAAGGTCAACAAGCATCTTGCCAGAATTAAAAAACCCATAAATGAACTACGCCACAAACTAAAGATGGTGGCAAAACTTGGGAGTTTCAACTTTATAAATTAAAATTTCAAACTCAAAGCAATGATAACAAATCAGCCTTAGGCCTGTCCAAGTCCCACTCCTGCAAACACACCACCATGCTGGCAAATCATCTGGTTCTCTTTAGCAACCATCTGTGCTTGCCTTCACTTAAAGAAGAATTAGCAAACAGAGGAACTGGCACATGTGAAGCACAGCACGTAGCAGACAACTATAGATTCACTTTTAGTTTTGCTCAGAGATTGAAAGCAAGTAAGATCAGGTTTTTTTTAACTGGGAGGCATGAATTTCAATAACACCTTTACATAAGCACGTCCATAAGAAGTCAATGCTTCAATTAGCATAAATTCAAACTCTTTGCCTTGCCTCTTTTTCCATGCAAAGCTTCAAGGGTCCCCATCACACACTCCCTCCTCTTTACAACCTGGAGACTGAACTGATGAAGTCTTCACTGAAAAGCAGAACTGAGAAGATGGGCTGGAGAACTTCCAGTCCCTCTTTTTTTATAGTAATCTTCTGTTTAGTTTTTAAATATTTGAAACAGGGTCCTTCTAATTCATGTGGAAACCCCCTCCCACTGACACGAAGAACCACTGATAATTCCTGCCTGGAATAGGGGTGGGTTTGTAGAGGTGGGAGTTGGTTCTTAGTCATCTAGATGACATTTAAACCAGGCTTACTTAGCTTCCTTTTCCAAATACTGTAAGGAAAGAAGGTAAAAAACTTCATTGAGATGAAGAAAATGCATTAAAACATCCTGAGTTACAAGAAATATTTAGGCTGTCTACATAGGGAAAAGGAACACAGAGCTCCATCTGCAAAATAAAGCTTACCATTACAAGTAAAGGTTCAAAAGACTCCTAATAATAGCATTTTGAAGAATGGCATGAAGATTAAATGGAACAAAATACAGCTCCCCTGCTAATCTGCAGCAAACTGCTCTTCAGATAAACAATTAGAATATATCCATATTTAAATCTCAAGCTTTAAATTCTTAATATTAAAATCAAAGAGCAACCTGCATTTTAATGCTTCACTGAAGATGCCCATGTGCAACTTGACAGTCACACTGATGACAGACCAATAAAACTAAAGTGAAGCATTATCACCCATTCTAGCATAACACCAAATCAGCAGAGGATGTGCATTAAATGATACAGGCTGCCATTTATAGAAGTGCCTCTGTTGTGGCTTGCAGCCTTTTCATGCTGACATCAGGTTGTGTTGTTAGCTGAGGTCACATTCTCTTCTGCCTTTAGCCCTGTTACCACCCTTGATAAACTGAAGTGCTGGGTAACAGACATAATCTCAAATGACACTGGCAAACCTTGCCTTCAGCTTACTGACACACACACAGCTAGAAAGAACCCAGTAAAAAAAACACTGAATCAATCTGAAGCTCTTCCATAACTACTGCCTCCTATAGGAGGAAAAGTGAAATAATGGCATAATGTAAGTAAAAAGGGACCTCTGAAGGTCAAGTGACCCAATCTCCTTCCGAAAGCAGGGCTGACAAAGTTGTATTGCTCAAGGCCCCATCCAGACTAATTTTAAAAACCTCCACGGATGAAGATCCTCCAGGCAACCTCTTCCTCAAGGCCCCATCCAGACTAATTTTAAAAACCTCCACGGATGAAGATCCTCCAGGCAACCTCTTCCAGTGCTTCATTCACTATCTTCAAAGTGAAGAAAAACACCACCTCATGGGAAAAACCCCCAAACATAGGGCTGTCTTCTCAGTCCCTCTAGTACATGGACTACTGGAACTTGTGTAAGACCAACTGAAAATCTCTCGGTGAAAAAAATCTTACTTCTAATTCAGAGGTTTTCTGGAATTAGTGGTCTATGAATGATAGGTACAGGAAAGTCAAGACTCAAGCCCAAAATTTAATAGATGAGCTGTTCATCACAGCTTTTTACTGGCATTCGCCCTGTGTGTAGTTTCACAGAAAGCCCTTCCATGCCATTAGGGAGCAGAGATCACCTGCTTTCAAACACTGGTCAGACCATTGCTAGCCAGGGGTGCAGAGCACCATCAAACACAGTTCAGGTACATTCTCATCTCTACCTGGAACTATTTACCATTTTTAGGGCATGTAAAACACGTTGTTTCAGATGGCTCTGTGATCCAGCTTTCCTGCAAAAAAGCTGTGGAGAGGACCAAACCTCACGTGCTCACACTGGAGGCCCTGAAGGGAACATCCTGCTGCAGTTGATGGAGCGCCTGGCCTGGTTTACACAAAACACACAGGACCTGGCACAGTCCACCTCTGGCACAAAGCTCCCAGGGCCCCAGTATCCTGCCACACCTCCCACACTTTCAGGCAGAGTGAACAGAGCTCCTCATACTATGTTGCTACAAACAAGAAATAGTTAGGATAAAAATAGGGACAAGATTGCTTCAGAGCCCATGATAATAAATAGGCTTCAGGGAGCAACATGAAGGGAAGCAGCAAGAAAGGAGCACAATGTGCATACAAAGACCCAATACAGAGTCTTTGGAGAAATCCCACTGCAGTGAGACAAAATCCAGTACACACATCAAAAAGAAAAGGAAAAAAAAAGACAAAAAAAAAAGACATCTAAGGAAAGCACTAGAGACAAGTATAGAGCTTCTTAAGGGGGAGGGAGCAGAGAATAAGTTTCAGTGTGCTGGTGCATAAATATTTTGCCTGTGTAAGCTTGGAATCAGATCTTATTTAAGTCTCCAGTGAAAAGGAGCGTGATTGTCCCTCCACATCAGAGAAGCTCCATGTGATTAGAACCCTCTGCAGATTCAGCTCCTGCCCAGCACAGAGCTCAAACAGCAGGAGTGTAAATCAGAGTTGAAGTGCACTGGCAGAGCTGCAGCATGAAGAGGTGTGCCCAGCCCTGTCTCCCCAGGTCTGCCTCCAGGATTGCCCCTGATCCCAGCAGGAGCTGGGGGGAGCTCACGGGAAGAAACATAAATGATGGAGAACAGAGTTCTCCCATTCTTCATAAAGCAGCCCTAATTAGAAATGTCAGGTCTCATTATGAGCCAGCGCTCCACTAGACAGGAGTCCCATTACTCGGGAGAGATGTATGTGGAAGACATGCATTTCTTAAAGATGTACACATCTTTCCTCTACCCACACCACAGCCAAAGGGAACAGTCTCATTACATGGGGGTGAAGGCAGCACCAATGCTGCCAACTGCATGAACACTAGCAGAAGCAGTGCCAACACCGTTTCATACCTAAAAATTCTGTCTCCCCCTTCTCTCTGGAAGGCTAGGAGCAGTCATGCCTAAAATACTCATAACAAGGCTGTTTACAACATAGTCTACCAGCAATTTTCATAGGGGCCTGTTCATTTCCCATCGAAATCATTAGAGAGTCCATTAGTATCAAGCAGAGCTTATCTGGAGTAAAAAAATAGTGTAAATATCTCTCTTCTACCTCTGCATTCAAGCATTCATCTCCAGTGAATATTCCTTAGACATCAGCATCTAATACCAGAAACGTCCATGTCAAGCATCTAAAGGATTTTGTGGTGCACTGGCAAGCTCTGAGGGAAGGCAGGTTAGCTCTGTCACAGTAAAGGGAGCAGCTCTGGAAATGTGGTTGCTATAGGTTTTGCCATGCTTGAAAAAAGCAGTTCAGGTGACACTTTACAGTAAATAAAGGTATTTTTCTCTTCCTCTGTAGTGCACTCTTTGTGGTAAAATTCACCTGGCTTGACTCTGAGGGCCAACTGCAAAGCAGCAGCCATTAGCAGCTTTCCTCGTGAAGATTTGTCTGCAGTGAGATCCCTGCAGGCTACGTGTGGGGTGTAAACCTAGCCAGGATTATTCAGGGCTGTCTGCAGCTTTGGGGCTTCAGGGGAATAAACAAAAAAAGAGACTCAAACTGCTTGGCACAATGCAACAAAAGGATTCTTATGACAGAGCAGCAGGGCAGAATTAATTCCTTCAGCAGGCAGAAGAAACAGTCATTATGCAGTATTTGCTGTCTTAATACTACAAAAATAGGATGCATTTACTTATTATAGCTCAGTTTTGTTCTATTTCACATCACTGTATCTGAGCTACAAACAAACAACTTCAGCCAAACATAATGGAGGAGGAAGGCAGTGTAATGCCAGACCAGGGCCAAGTACAGACAATGCCTTCACTGTACTTCCCACTGGAGTAACAAACCCACACTTGTCCACTCCTGCATTTTGAAGAAAGCTCCTCTTCATGCCCCCGACTCACACAGCTGTAACGGCAGGTTTTGTTCTATCACTGCATGTTAAAACTGGATATACCATCTGTATTAGTAAGTCTTCCTCAGAAATGGACTCAGCAGTCTAATCTCATCCAGCCTAAGGTCAGGGAACTGAAAATGAAAAGTAACTAGGTACAAGAAGACCTTCAAGCCTCCAAGCATTTGGTCTCAGGATCTTTAGAAATCAACCAGGCGCTCTTCAGTGTAGGCACTTTAATAAAACCTCACCGTTATGGAAGCTGCAGCTACTGTGGTTACAGTATACAAGGACAGGGATGTTCTTTGCTGCTGGTAGGAGAAACACACATTTCATGTACTTCTATTGCCCATAAAAGCCTGTCCTGTATTTCACCAATTACTATAGAGTGACTGCTGTCCTCAGAGGCTGCTAATTACAGCTGCTAAACTCAGTCCACTTGTTACATGCTCAACCTGAAAACAAATCTCATCAAATAAATGAGAGCAGCAGCACAGGAATTCATCAAAGTGCTCCACAAGAGGTGCAAGAAATTTCATCTCTTCCCCAAGCAGTTTTGGGCACCACTGAGGCTGCTGATTAAGGACAGCAATTGAATTCTAACTGGGATGGTGATTCTATATAATAACAGCCCAGAGCATTCATTTAAAAGTAGTTATTAGGAGACTACTCTCCAGAACCCAGCATACAGAAAGGGGAAAGAAAGACACCTACTCCTCTACCACCTTCTTGGAAACTGAACTATTTGCAAGCCTCAGGCAAGGACTTCTATGTCAAGAACAATTCTGTGATTATTTTCATAGCAGCAGAAAAGTGATACACTCACTTGTGCTCACTGAAGTACACTACTGTGCAACCCCAACAAGTGTTGAAATCTGTGTGTGTAAAACACAACCCAAATAAACTTCACGAATCTGCACAATATACAACTATGGGATACTTTTTACTCATACCAGGTTGCCCTTTAGTGTGCCAGTCTTCCTCTGGGATATTTGAATATATCCTTCCTCTAGGATATTTGAATAACTTGTACTACCATCTCTCAGAGAATTGCTGAGAATTAAAAGGCTGACTTAAAATCACTGCTAGATTCACAGTGATCAGTATGTGTGTGCACGGGCATGTGTATGAACCATCCTACTGATTAACTTGCCCCTGGAAGATTCTGGGTACCATAAATGACAAAGCTAAGCAATCAAAACCATAAGATTTAATTAGTCCTTTCTTGCAGAAATGTCACTGGAGTTAATATTGCTCCAGCTCTGATCCCAAGCTTTTTCTGACAGAACTCTACAAAGGAAGGCCATCTGGGAAAAAGAGCACAGAAGATACCAGGAAACTGGTGCAGAGGTTTTAAAGACAATGACCACTGCAAATTTAAGGCTTTGTTTTAGAGGTGAAACCAGCCTGACACCAAAACACATTAAAGAATTTAAGGGAAAAGACCATAGCAGAGAAAACAGCAACCACTAAGCATTCCTGAACTGTGGCCACCTCCACAGCTGTACCAGATGTTATTGCAGTTTCCATGGGA
This sequence comes from Monarcha castaneiventris obscurior, assembly GCA_026261815.1. NCBI lineage: Eukaryota > Metazoa > Chordata > Aves > Passeriformes > Monarchidae > Monarcha > Monarcha castaneiventris. The sequence goes on from JAMPIT010000467.1 coordinate 11,162,315, forward strand.
GGGAAGGGTATAGGATTTTTTCATTCTAATTCTTTATGAACACTGGACTATAAATTAATCCCTGCAATGTGTTCTAAGGTGCATGTGTTCTCTGAGGCAACCATTGGGGTCACTCAGATCCACATGGTACTTTACCAATGGGGAAGAAGAGAACAGGCCCTGCATGAAGAAATTCATCTCCAGATGTGCAGAGCATTCATGCATTTAATTTCCATCAGTAGTAATGGAATGGTGCATGTTAATCTACTCATGAAGCCCACACTAAACAGCAGCATTTCATCCTTTAGCTGTCCACTCCTTTAGCCTGTTTTTATGCATGTCTGTTAGTGGTGCTGGTAGTAAAGTGGTTCTGCTTAAATACACCAAAGCTTTGGCAAAAGAGCATTTGTGTGTTCATATAAAACCATCAGGCTCAGGGGAAATGATGAAACACACACAGCCAGAGTAACTCTGGTCTTCTTTCCAAGGAAATCCTGGGTCAAGGTACTTTGGATTCAATCCAGAATTCACAATACACTAACAACTTACACACTTACTTTTTTTCTGACATTTGCTGCTGTGACAGTTCAGACAACCAGCAGTGACCTGGAGGTCAGACATTTCCCAAATGATAAGACCAGCTGGACCACTGCCCCAGGCTCTTCGTTCCACCAGCTGATCTTTTAAAGCTGAGAAGTTCCCAGCATGATGAAATCATCACATGCTTCATTGACAACAACAAATACATGCTTGTTTTCTTTAATAAGCAATGAAGTACATTAATTATTCAACACAATTCCAACTTTGGAAAAATCATGGATTATTCTCAACTCCTCTTTTGACCTGGACAGGAGGAGCCAGAGTGCAAAGGTCTCTCAGCTGTAGATGGTGACACTATCCACTGACAGGTGATGCAGTTCATGAGGAGGAGGAGAACCAGCCCAGACAGTTTTCTGTATTTATTTCCTGGCATTGGGAGGCATTTACTGATGGTGAACAAGGAACACCACACACATGCATCCACTGCTTCCTCTGAAAATACATGCAGTAATTGCCTTGGAAAACACAACGTTCCATCCATTTTTCCATATGAAAAATAAAGATCCATCCATAGAAATGGCACATACTGTAGCATGCAGTATTCATTCCACAGCATTCAATTTACGCAGGAGATTTCCATGTTCTGTTACAAAAAGAGCTGCCAATTAACTCACGCCTTGAGACAGTAAATATCAATACAAAACCAAGGTCTATAAAATTCAGATACCGACCTACTCAGACTTCCTAAAATTAGTCTACTACATCCACAGTATAGTAAGGATTTCAAAAAGACAACAGGTACACTGAATCGAGAGAAAAGGGGGAAGAAAGTAAATGCAGCTTTTGCAAAGATGGCTAACAGAAATCTCCTCTGAAAGCTCACACGAAAAGCACAGGCTTCTTACGTAGCAAAAATAAATACAATATATGGTTCTCTCCTGTAAATTAATTCTTCACAGGTGAAGGGATACAGAGTTCCTCTGCCTTTCCATTTTACCTAGTCCCATCCAGCGTCACCGACTACCACAGACATCCTTTCTCTTACAGAAACGCAGTTAAAACACAAAAATACAGGTTAAAAAAAAAGTGATGTCTCTATTTGGCACATTCTTGGAACTGTGATTTCATGCTAATTCAAAAGTACTCATAACCAATTTAAATAATCTTCCCAAGTGATGCTGCAAAAGGAAGCAGTTAGGAAACAGAAATCTCAATGATCACTTCAAAAACAACACAGACCAGCAAGGGTTTCTGAAAATTCATGTCCTTCACCTCTTTCAACCTGTTCTGGTCCCTTATATATGCACACATCCTCTTCCTTCACCCCATCAAACAGATCATTTATCATATTTTATAGGATCTTAAACTGAGCTTGATGACATCAGGCTACAGATGCTTGCAGACTATTTTTTTAAAGTTCCACTTTTACTGCAAGATTGCTTCAGTCTCTTCACACCGTTAAAAAGAAACGGAGCAGTCGAATGCTCAGACACTAACAAATAAACACATCTATCCCTGTGGCACATTCATTAGCACCTACCTTTCCCTGTAGTCATTCTCTGCAGTGCTGGGGAGCTGCTGGGGAAGGGCACTGTGCTCAGGAGCAGCCCCACAGTACATCTCTCAGTACACGTCTCTCAGCAACTTAAGCACCAGCAAACTCGCCACCCTCCTACACCCCTTTGCTGTGTGACCTAGCAGGCGATTGCCACGTCTCCTCCAAAATAAAAGCCTGTTCAGCACTCAGCTGAGCTCCATGTGCCCCCCTGTGCCTGTTTGCTCACACCCCTCCCCTTCTACATTTGAGAATTTCAGCAATATGCTTATTTACAAGGCTGTTAGAAAGGGAGCAGGGCTCCTATTGTCCATTTATACCTTCCACAAGGATGCACTATCAGTTAATGGTGTTCATTCAAATATCACTCACATTACTGCTCTCACAGCTCCCACAGGTAAAGAGGTATTTACTTGCTTTTTTCATGCCCTAAAAATGCTGAGCCAATGAAATCAATTTTCTATTTCAATTCCTATTTCAACTTGAAAACTGTATTAATAAAGAGCAAACCATAATTAAAATTAAATTATACACAGAGGTATGAATGCAAAAAAGCACAGCGCAGCATTTATTGGTTCAAAATATCTCTGTTATCCCAGACAGTTGTCCCTCCTTCCCGACTGCAATTCTGCTGCTTGGATGTGTGTTGACAAACAATATTCCACCCTCAGATGCATGGCATTACTTGGCAAATGTGGATGATTTTCCTCTGTATAATAAATATAAAAATAGCTTCCAATGACTCAGCTTTATTACCAGCAAAACACAGGAATCTAAAATAGCTCCAGTTTTCATCTAATTGCCTCCAAGTTCGCAACTTCACAAACAGAATTCATTTAGTAAATAGCATATTTATCTGATACACCCTCCCAAATATAGAAGTAGTTCTACTGAAAAGTAGCATTCTCCTTCTTCATAGATTTTCTGTAACTGAAATTATCGCATCTTTTATTTGCGCACTGTTTTAATTTACTTGCTTACTCTTAGAGCACACACTCATGCAGTCAACTACCAAAATTGCATCCTCCCTCACCTTACTCTGTGCAAGTATCTGCGGGGGAGAGATCTCAGCTCCAAAATTCTGGCTTTAAGATCTCCTGCTTTGATTTCCTTCCAGCCCAAGACCACTACCACCTCCACTGTCCCTAATCTTTTTCTTCTGAGTCAAAATTCAGCATCAAGAAGAAAGTTCAATGCCCTCCCTGTGCATAGTAACACCACCACTATCCCTTCATGCACAACTATAAACGCATCTCCCAAAAATTGTGTGACTTACATAAAAAAATGAAGGTTTACATCAAAGAATATCATATTAGGATATCACAATGATCAAAAGCTAAAAAAACACACTGGAACATTTTGGTTGCTAGTAGCTTTGGTTTGGGTCATCAATTCCTATCAGCCTGTATTTTTCAGTAGAAAATTTATTTTATTCTTAATCTGTACTGAAACTTGATTAAAAACTCTTCTGGAGTCCAAGTCTGACTTGAAGTCAACTCAAATCCATGGAAAATCTGTACAGTTTATGTTAAGGCGCTTCCAGATAATACCAAGGAAACCCATGCAGCATGAATTTCTTGGAGTCTCTGCCCAATAGCCTCTCTCTGTATCACATCCAACTAAAGATCATCACACAATGCCACTAGAAGACAGCAGCTGACTAGCTGGCAATTACTGGCTCTTTCATGCTGAAAATGTATTTGTCCCAGGGGAATAAGGCATCTGCATAATTAGCAAAAGCAGTTACACAGAAAATAATTAGCTTGCTGAAAGCCCAGAGGGGGAAAAACTATAATTTTTGCTTCAAGAGGCTGACTAATTATATGCCAAATAACAAAACAGAGATGCACTGAGAATCATCGAGAAATCCAGCATGGATTTTAACTTCATATTCTAGCTATAAGGGCTGCTGGTAGCCTAGCAACAAGCAGCATACTTGGGCATGCCAAAACCTCCTCTGACTTAATGAAACACCTCAGATTACTATGCAAACCTCCCCCACCCCACTATGCATTTGATTCTTGTGTGACTAAATGATAAAAACAAAGCCTAGCCAAAAATTAATCAAACAATTCAAGATAAACTCAAACAAGCACTAATGGACCACAGTATAGAAAGATAAGCAAATACAAAACACGAATTATTTTCAGACACTTGAAATTCACAGTCTGATTAGAGTTGATTCATTGGATTTCTTCTTTGGGTTAAGAAAATGTCTTATTATTTTAAACAACTTATCTAATAGTCTATGTAAGATTTCTGTTTGTGTCTTGGGAACCACTAAATATGAAACCTTTAACAATTTAGAGCAACTCACTAGTCTCCAAAGTACTCCTGATATACAAATAGTGCTGCTGCAATTCCTTCTTTTTACTTGAATACTCAGTGAACTGGTGGAGGAAACTGTTATCCCAAACAGTAGTCTCAGAGCCAAGAGACCCGTTTTTACCATGTTCCACCATTCCAGAAGCCACAGCTGCTGTCCCAACTGCCCAGTACTCCTGTGTTCTGTGATAAGACAAGTTTGACAACCACTTTCAAGTCTCATTGTCATCAGCACAAATCTGGTGCTCAGTTATGAGTGACCCTTCAGCCAACAGCCTGCTCTTGGTTACCACATGAGAAGCACATTCACATATTCACCCATCCAGCCACTCTGCCAGATTCAAAGGGTTAACAGGACTGAGCTATTTCCACTATTTCCTGAGAAAGGCAAATCTTTTGCATGTGCAGTATCTATCACCATCCTCCCTGGTGACTCTGACAACTGCTGAAAGTGTCACCTTTGTTCAGAAAGTGTCAGGGACACAAGAAACCTGACAAAGTTAGCTTGTCTGTAGGCCATAACAGACTTGTGACCATGGGTGAAGATAAACCTCCTTTTGCTGGCTTACACAACCTCAAAAAGATAAACTGAAAGCTGCACAGAGCTGTTGACACACGAGATAGGATGAGCATGTAACACTGTATTTGCACTGTGCTTGGGGGGCAAGGAAAAAGCAACAAACCAGCCTATGGCACTAAGGGAAACTGAACCCTCCCCTCAAACACACACAAAAGATGTTAGTAAGCAACGCTATCATTACTAACTACACAAATGAGAACTACTTTATTTCTGCAACTATAGACTTTTTCATTTCTAGGGAAGATGAAAAGGTTCTGGCAGAACAAAAAGAAATCCTACCCCTTGCTCTCTTTGACCCTTAACACTCCTCCACTCTCCCTTTTCCCCCAGGCTACTTTTTTGTCTCGCTGTCCATACAGCAGATTCTACCACATAGAAATCCTAGCACACACACAGACTCCAGGGATTGCATCCTGCCCCAGCATGAGCCAGAACAGCGAGACATCAGAAAAAGCAGGTTAAGCAGAGTGCAGAATACAGGAGTACTTGTGCTGGGAAGTACTGAAAGCCTGTCCATGGAGTCAAGGACAGGAGCTGGGGATCATAGGGTCTCAGGACCTTGATGCACAAAAAGGATAAATCTTCCATTGAAACAGTGACAAAGGAGTATAAAAGAAAAAATAATTTTCAATAAAGCCTAAAAGTAGATTTGATACACACTGATGCTTTAGACGTAGTAATAAATCTCAGATCACAAGTCTGCCTCCTCTAAACACCAAGTAACAGCAATCTACATAGTACAATGATACATCAAACTGCTTCTTCTTTTTTTGAAAGCCCATTCTATTCCACTGCTAGCAAGACAAAAATTCCACCTTAGCCTAGCCAAGTGGAAAGCAAAGAAGTTGAATCAGCAGTACATCTCTTTCAGTTTGAGTAAAGGCTTTAGAGAAATCACCTGGAGGTTGGGAACCTAAACAAGTTTGCTAAACGATTAAATATTTACTTCTCCTCCCACCTGTTAAAAAAGAACAAGGACATTTGTTTCTCAGCTGCACTTTTTTACCCCTGTAAGCCTCATCCACCTGTACAGTCAAAATACCCCCATATTATGCAAAGGTGGAATTTTAACCCATTCCACTACAGAGGAGCCTGTACTAGGTCTTCATCATTCCCAAACATAGAAGAGAAAACACCACATTTCTGAATAATCCAAACTGTAACTTCAGGATTTTCAAATCAGTTAATTTTATTCTTTCTCCAAGGATGAAGTTTACTGTATTGTAAAATGGTTATGGCAAGAAGAATGGTGCCCAGAAGTGAAAAAGGTATTTTTTCCAATTTAAAAGAGCAAAGGCCTCTCTGCTCTCTTGATTTCCAAGAGCCTGGTGGGAATGACTGGGAACATCACTTCCCCTGCTCCTGGCCTTGCAGAGGGTGCGAGCTTGATACAAACCCACAGTACTGAACTCAGGTTCTTCATCTGCTCTATTCAACTGTTGGCAGAAAGATGCATTTCCTCACCAAGAGTTCTCTCAAAAACCTATTGTTAAACAAGGAGTGATACCTATTAAAATTACTTTCTAGCTCATAAGCCTATCTGTAAACACAGTAATAAACATTTGTTATTACAGTAAGCAAAACACTAGTCTCAGACAAGACAGACAGAATTAGGGCTGATAAGGATCTTTGGCTATCAGACCTAAACATACAAAATATGCAAACTCAGGAACTACAAAATACAAACAACATGAGCTTTAAGTAGAGCACTGCTGCATTATCGTGTACACTCTGTGTCTTTTAGGGCATTAAGCTGAAAAGGCAATTCTTCTCTGAAATTACTATTCAATTTACCTTATGAACAATTTACATGCACATGGACTCCAGAACAGGAGATGCACTTCCCTAATGTAACTCAAGAGGAAAAGAAGACAGCTATAGCACCACCTTCTCTTCCCAAAACTTATGCTTCCTTCTCCTTCTGATACTACAAAAAGACAGCAGATAAACTAAATGTCCATTTTATTTGTTGCAAAAGCACTGTGTATATTGCTGAACAATCACCTTACTTGTTTTCCCTAACAGAATGCCTGCTCTATATCCATTTGAATGCCTCATCAACTGAAAACTGCTAAAAGCACCAAAAAGAGAATACAAGTACTTCTACTCACCAACTGAAGTCTGGACCATGTTTCCAGATTTTTGGACCTCATCGAATTTTGTAAAAATTACATTCAACCTGTTTGAAAGTTAAAGAAATACACAATGAACAACTGAATTTAAATTTAAGAAATATCAGAATCATAAAATCACTATGGTTGGAAAAGACCTCTAAGGCCATCGAGTCCAACCTTTAACCCAGCATGACCATGGTCACTACGAGACCGTGTCCTCAAGTGCCACATCCACATGGCTTTTGAACACTTCCAGGGATGGTGATTTCACCACTTCCCTGGGCAGCCATCTTCTAACATCTCGTGATGTTATAGAACAAATTTGGCTTCACTCAAGTCATTGGGAGCACTGTCGAAAATGTCAATGCAAGGAAGTTATTTTAAAATTAAAAACCCTCAACATCAACACACAACAGTTGACAGACATCAACACACAACAGAGAACCTGAGATACAACTGAAAATACTACTTTACTGAAGATGTGATATGGCTAATTGTAGATGCATTTGCAGTTCATCACCACTCTGCCTATTTTAACTATTTGCAGAAACACCACAAAACATACCCCGAAAAACCAACTTGACACAGCATTTGTCTGTGGCCCTGAGCCTGCCTTTTCAAAATAAAATCTTAAAACTGATTATTTTTTCTGTGGGTTTTTGTTCTTTATGACAGTCTAAGTAGCAAAACAGAGGCTACTCTGAAGTGTCTCCTCTCTATATATGCAGAACATACAGGAAAAATATTCATTCACTTAATATTAAATCAATTAACTAAACATCTGTAATAATTTTAGTGGTTTTCCAAAGATGCTGTGGCATACTTGGGCAAAGATACAGCATTTGCATTAAGTAACTCTGAGTGTTTATCTGATTAAAAAATTAAAAACCAAACAACGATCCCGGGAAAGGGTTCAATCATGCAGTTCCTAAAATCTTCTGAAGGAAGGAGAGGAATAAAGAGCAGCCCAAAAATAGTGAAGACCTAAGGACATTCTCAGCTTACCGAGACTGGGGTAGTCCTTTTTTACTGAGATCAGCCCTTACACGTTCACCAACATGTCTGTAAATTTCCACAAGGCTGTTTATTGCTGCATCTCGAACCTGGATGAGAGAAATCAATCATCTTTACAATTTACATTAATAAATCCCCAATAAGTCCTACCTTAGACAACTAAATTTTCATATTTCTCAGCAATAACAGTTGCCACTACACACATTACCACACACTTCCAGAAGGAGCTTCCAACCCCGCCCTTCACATGTTAACAGTATCAGCAGGTTCACTGAATTGAAAAGGCAGTGAAGGTGTAAGATGAAAGGTTTCGTACAGAAGGAGCTTGGCTGACTTTGCCAAACTCCTCCCATTGTGTACAACAGGTACATTTACTGGATGAAAAAAGGATAGAGACACAGAGACCTTATATTATTGGGATATTATAAAATTAACTGATTTTTAATGCTGTCTTAAAAACTTACATTTCTATGTTGATAGCAAAACAGGGAGGAAGGGAGGAGTAATCAATCACCTGAGTCACCATGAATATTGCATGTTTTCCAAACTGATTTGCAAGAAATTGCTGAGCACATCCTTCCCTCCAGCCAACACAAGAGACATAAATCTGATTAAAGTGTCACCTTTCTGTACTTAAACCCCTCCTCCACTAAAACAGCAGGCAGAGAAGGTAAACAAACTATCTGCTCTGCCTACAGAAACACCTACAGAGCTGTGCACTACAGCTTCTCAGAAGATGGCCCAGCGGCTACCCCCACACAGCCCCCAGGACTAGACATGGAATATCCTGAGGATACAAGCTAGAATTGCCTATAGGTGGGAGTCAAAGGGCAGGCACACATACCCTGCCTCCTAGCCAAAGACAACCCTAACACTTGACCCACACCCGTGTCACCCCATCATCCTCCTGCTCCGCAGCCTTCCCACTCAGCAGGTCACTGCAGCCTCCAAACCCCTCCTCCCCTCACACCAGCCCCTCCTCAGCGCTCTTGCCTCACGCCTCCCTGCCCACCAGCCCCATCTGCTACCAGTGCTGCTGGGCACAGCAGTCTGGGGGGACCCAGTTTCTGGGTACACAGACCCCAACCCAGCCTGTGCAGAACAAGGACTGTGCCTGTGTGGGCAGTTCAGCACAGGCACAGCTGCAGGACTGTGTAAACCCCATATTGGGCAAGGCAAGGAGCCCCTACCATCATACTTGGTTTGGTCTACCACAGCAATAACAAAGCTTTAGTAATTTTATTTTTGAGAAAATGACCAGAGTTTAGGTATTGTTGTCACAACAGATGCACAGCGGGTTACTCAATCGCATCAGCTGAAAACAACAAAAGCACTAGTTCTGAAAAGGGCTCTAATGCCACAGCTTCCACGTCCACAACAAAAGAAAAAGAAACTGGACTTGACCTGGAACTGCTTCTCGATCCTCTCTCCAAGAGAGGGCAGCAGTGACCGAGCCTAGCAAGCCTCCCAGTGCTCAGGAGGCAGCAGCAGCACAACAGCAGCTCCAGGAGAGCCCAGGGCCAGCCCCTGCCCCGGGGCAGGCATTGTTTCACCCAGAGCCACTGTCACAGCGATTTGTGTCTGACCAATTCAAGCACAGGCTTGCTGGGGACGAGGGACCAGAGCCAGGAGAAAGAGAAAGAGATCAGCCTTGTTTCCCTCTGCAGCTGGATACAGGATAACGAGCTGTGCCATGCACAAGGAAGAGGCGGCGCACAGGAAACGTCTCAGTGCCCTCACCAACCTTCCAATTCATTCAACAGCTCACCTGTGGCAGGACCAAGGCACCTGTCTGACAAAGACCAAGCCCTAAACCCAGGATTTCCTTGGAGGGTAGCAGCTTGCTTAGTCCCAGCTCAGAACTACAGAGGACCCTAAACATTAAACCTCCTCAGACACTTCCTGGAACAATGGGTTTACCATCCTGGACTGGCCCAAGCAGCAAGGGAAGGCTGCTTCACTCTCAGTCCTCCTCTTAGCAAGGGGAGGCCCTGACAGCCATGGAAATATGGCCAACTCCCCAGAGCCAACATAAACCCATCCTCCAGCTGGAGACCCCACACCTCCTTCCAGTGCGAGCACCCTCTCCAGACCTGGATCACATATATGTCACAGTATTATTCAAAAACTGGTACTACATATTACACACGAGTTTGGACCCTATTTCCCTCCTCCCTCTTCTCGCTCACCCCACATACTCGTATCTAAATTCAAACAGGACAAAAAGCACTTAGAAGCAACAGATTTTATTCCACTTGTATTTTCATTTGGGTTGCATCGCTGATTGAAGGTCCTGGTACAGATTGTCTTCACCCCCTATTTAGAACCTCCCTGTACATTTTCTGGCAGTGCACATGGCCAGGCTGTCTGACTGGTCCCATTTGCCCTCCCTGCCCAGACTGGTTTTTCTCTGAAGGTGAGGTGTGCTGCACTGAGCTCAGAGGGATCCCTGCAGCCTCCCTGTATCCAGGCTCCAAGGCACAGGAGTTCCCTTCCCACAAAGGTTTCCCTCTTCTGTTCATCTCACCTGCAGATTCATGTTGTTCTGCTGAACCCTTGGAGTAACTGATATGCTAGTTTGCACATACTTCAAATTATTCCTCTCCAAAACCAGGGTTCTGTGTGCACAGCATTGTTCAGAGCTCACCACCAGCAGCACAATTAGCTCATTCACCAACACCAGCACAACGTGACTCACAGCAAAAGCTCACCTGGCTGTTTGGATCTCCAAGTAAGTTACATATATGTGGCACTATCTTACTCAGCGTTAAACTCTGAGCTCCAGATCTGGGAATAAAGAACAAAAAGCACCATCGTGAATCACAGAGCAGGCTCATGTGCACAACACAGGTTTGCAGGAAGTTTTGACTTACGCATTGAGTGTTGCAATAAGGCAGAGGCAAATCCCTTCTCTTGTCCGAAAATTCTTGTGTTTGAATCCTCCTAGCATCCTGTCCCACACGTACTGTGGAAGACAGAAAAGAGAAAAAAGGAGATGGGGTTAAAAGCAGATTCTGCCTTCCAGCAGACATACACCACACCACCTCTGGAGCTCAAATACAAGCTTTACATCCATCCAGGCAGAACAGGACAAGAAGTAGCAAGATACTTTTAGATCTAAGTTTTTGTTTTGTGCTGACTTCACAGTAACTCCCCATTACCTAAAACAATACTCATACTTACAGAGAGCAAGTAACTTCCAAAGACCTGGGACAAAAACTCTGACATGTACCAATCCCATCCTTGGGAAATCCACCAACACACTCCCATGTTATTCCATAGGCAACAGCCTTGCCAACTAAAGCAAATATCTTAAAACAAGGTGTAGGGAGATGAAGCCATTTCAGACAGAAAAATGGCAGAGAAAACCTGACAGAAAAACGTTCCCTTTTTTTACACAGCCAGTCACTCATGCTGTGGAGAGCTGTTGAACATACCTGAGGGTTAGCAGCTTGTTCCATGATTTTCAGCAGCAAGGTCTGATCCTGCTCCCTCACTGAGTCCTTAGAATCTCCCAGCCTATCAAGTAAACTTGGCAGCACTAAGGAAAGAAAACAGGAACATTCAAATCCCTCAGGAAAAAACTGTAACAGTGGCAGAGCCCCTCTGCTCTCCCCCTCCCACCCCCCCCCATGGAGGCACCGGCCCTGCTGCCCTTCAGCAGAGCCTGGAAAGTACCAAGAGCCTCCCAAGTGCTCTCCTGGGGAGAAGACAGCTTTGTGTCCAGCAGGCAGTGCAGGTGCTGGCAGAGCAATGGTGACATTGACACAGAGACCCCTCACCTGTGCCAATCTGGGTCTTGAAGCGATCTTGCAAGCGGGACACCAGTGCAGAGATGATGTCAATGCCCAGGAGAACCACCTGCAAGCACAGGACAGACAACGAATTAGAGTGCACTGCAACTGTAATTGCTGCTCAGTGCTACATTCATATGCATAGATGTGCAAGGTACACAAACTATGTGCATAAACCATTTCAGTGTTTGCTGCAACTAGCATTTCTAATTAATTGCAATTATTACACGTCTAATTAGAAAATGGTATGCACTAAGTGTCGCTTGATTATTTACTGGCAGAAATTAAACCAAGCACTTTTATGACATAACTGGCATTCAAAGAAAGACACCTGGTTTGAGAGAAGCTTCATGGGAGGCTGCAGATCAGAAAGCCTGCTCTGATTCACTATGCTTATTTACTAGAAAAAGATATATTGCATACTGAATGTACCGTGTAGCCTGTATATGAAACACCTAGCAAGACCCTATAGATCGTGATCATGCTGGTACGAGATGCTTCTCCCTAAGTTTTTGGATAAGCACTGAGGTTTATCATGCTTGGAAGCATTAGGGACAGCCAGGCTTCTGAGGCAGTGCCACTGGGGCTGTTCCAACACAGCCCAGCTCCCTGTACATGCACACAAATGTACACATATACACACAATAGACATATCAATACTCCCTGTACATGCACACAAGTGTACACACATACAGACATATCGATACTCCCTGTACATCCACACAACCCTATGTATATACACATACAACCACAGCAGTGGTCATGGCCCCAACCCTGCCAGAGCTCAGGGAGTGTTTGGATAAGGCTCTCAGGCGCATACGGGATTGTTGGCATTGTCCTGTGCAAGAGCCAGGAATTGCAGTGGATGATCCTTCTGAGCCACTTCCAACTCAGGATATTCTATAATACTATCATACCTACATATATTTGTACTCTCTGTACATACACGCAAGTGTGTAGGTATACATATATATATAGATATATATAGATATATATAGATATATATAGATATCTATATCCGCACACCCGCACGCTCACCGGGGCCGTGCCCCGCAGTGCCACGGCCGCCCGCCAGAGGGCGCGCTCCGTCCCCGCGGCGGCCCGGCCCCGCCCCCTATGCAAATCAGCGCCGGTGGCGCGGAGCACTGTGGGTAGCGCCGCCGCCGCCGCCGCAGGGCTCGGAGCGGGGCCGGAGCCGCCCGGCCGCGCCGGGCCCCGCGCGGTGCGCGCCCCCGAGCCGGGCCTGGGGCCGCGGGCGGGCCGGGGCCGCGCCGCCCCTCGCCGGGACCTTGGGCGCGGTTCGCGTTCCCCTACGGGCGGCGCGCCCCAGCCGCCGCTAACCGTCCTTATCTGGGGGTTGCGCGGCTGCTCAATGAGCGTGTGGCGAGAGCAGCCCTGCTGACGCCTTGAACAACACAGCAGCGCCCGCTCCGTGCGCGGCGCAATTTTTGGAACCTCGCACCGCGGCGTGTGCGCGGCGCGTCCTCAACAACGCTCGCCCTGAGCCTCACCGGGCACTCGCCTGGCGCCGTGCGGGATCTGTGCGGTGCCGCTGCCTCTCGGCACCGCTCCTGCGGCCTCCCGGCTGCGCTGCCGCCCGACACAGCTTCCATTCCCCCTTCCCCCTCCTTCAAGGAGCGCTGCTGCCAGCAGAGCCCGTCCGGGGCACCCGCGGTCCCGCTCAGCGCTGAGCCCCTCACGGTACCCGCGCACCAGCGGCCAGTCCACACCCCTCAGCTTGTCACATGGCGAATCACTCCAGATTCGGCTCCACAGCACCCGGGGAACTATGCGTGGTGTGCAGGGAAAACAGCCTGCTACTCCACGTCACGTCTCCTGTAAAAAAACCTTCCTAAATACATGCTCCTGGATGCTAACTTCTCCCAGCATACAACTCCACCTTCTCCAAAGAGCTCCTGCATTCTTGTCCGCTCACAGTAGCAGACCCTTCAACACTGTCAGGTTTTTTATTCAACGTCATTTATTGATACACCAAAGGAGAATTTTCCTCGTGCTTTCATTAAGCCGTGTTTCGTTTTCACATTCATCTTGCACACTGGATTTAATCTACCATTGACAAATGCTCAGCCAGCTGCCCTAAGCCCTTCCACTGCCCGTGTCTGCCGGCTCACGGGGAGCCTCCCGGCTGGGGTCCGGCAGCAGAGCCCCAGCAAGAGGGTGGGCTCCAGATCCTCATCAGCTGGGAGATGCTTTTAGGGAAAGTCAATGGGACTCTGAGTGCCACTCACCATCCACAGCTGTCTGATCAGAGTCCCATCACGGCGGCATCCTGCACAGAGATAAGTGTGCTGCCTGCAATTACAGAGATGTGCCCCAGGGATAAATTCGATCCCGGGAGAGGAAGGAATCCATCTCTTCTTCAAACTGCCCGCAAGCCAGGAAGAGTGAGGGGAACTCATCGCTCAAACATGAAAGGAAACACATGCACAGTGCAAACATACCCTGCAGTTCACCCCCAGGATAAGGCCAGGAGGATGAGCTAAGCCTTGCACGACTTTTGGCTGTTGTCCTTATAAAAATGGGGAGTTAATTAGCACAATTATTACAGTGGTGCTTGGACAGCTATTGAGGAAACAGCAACTGGGGTGAGCAGATGTTATTCCCAACTATGCTGGATTCATTTATCAACTCCAATGTGACACCTGCCTCAGAAGGTCAGAGGTATAAAGCAGAAATCATGTATGGATTGACAGAGTCAACAGATCCGCTACAGACAGATTACAGACAACCGAGGGCATGGCTGGCAGACGAACAAAGAATTAATTGAATTCCAGCCCTGGCTGCATAGGACTGACTGCAGTGAAGAGCCCACCCGTTCACTGCTGAAACAGTTACTGAAGCTCTGCCGGAATTAACACACGCCAAGGTCCGGGAACCTCAGAAACAGGGAGACTGTCGCACAGGGAGCAGTGATGGGCCCTGTCAGCAGCCACCCCTCTGCTGTGATCCTGAAACAGGCTTCTCCCCCCAGGGAAGCCAGCTGGTGGGCATAGCTCCACACCAAGGCACAGAAGGGCAGCTCTCCATCCGAAATTCCAGATAATGCTGCAATGCTGATAACTACAGAGCTATTCCAGGCCTTTACATCAGCACAGATCTTTTAGCCTCCTATTTACACAGGTCCCCAAAAGAGTGATCTCAGAATGAGAAAGAGAATGACAGCCCTCGGCCTGAGGCTCTGCCTCTTTGCTCATTTGACTCCTGAGGTTCCCCAGGACAGTCAATAAAGCAAGTTGTGCCACCGAGTATTCAGCTCATTTGGCATCTGCTGCTGCTTTGTCTTGTCTCAGTACTTTCTGTAGGTGCCAAGGGCTGTCAGCAAACCCTTCTGCCTCTCTCCAACTGCCAGGTCATCACTCCCAGTAAAGTAGTCTTGTTAGTTCCCAGGATGCAACACAGCCTTTCCCAATACAGACAATACTTTTTTTCAGAGGTCAACAAAAACAACTCATAGCATCTGTCCTTTAATATCTGGGTGGAGTTGAAAGACCTGCAGGCAGCCTCCCATATCGGAGAGCAGACAGCCCACCATCATCTGCTCCAGCAGCATGTGGTCACCAAGCATGGCAGACAAATAAATCCATCCATTTTAAAACAAGACACACCTAAACACACTCCCATAAAAGGGTAAAGAAGCTGCACAATCCAGCAGCAGCTGATTCAGCACAAAGTGACCACAGTGAATCACAGCCTCAGGCTACCCTGACAGCCTGGATGAAGGGAGAGACGAGCCCTTCTCTCCACTCACCACACCATGTCACAGCAGGGATGTGGTGGCTGCTGCATGAACCTTCATCCCCCATCTTGCAGGGAAACAGCAGTGGGCTGAGCAGTACATCCCCACAGAGCTGCTGCACTCTGCTGGCCTGCTGCTGAACCTTCCACGCCTGGCAGCTTGGGACCTACATGGGAATGGGACCTACATGGGAATGCTGGAGAGAGCTTCTACACCAGCTGTGACACCAGCTTGCTTCATGCTGCTTCAACATGCTGATCCCCACCACTGGTGACACAGCTTAGCTATTTCACTTTGAAGTCTGTCTGAGAGGTTTTTCTTGGAGAAGGGATGGGAAATGGAAGAAAAGACTTCTAAATCTCAACATGAATAAAAAGAATTTTAAGAGTATTCAACCAAGTTTTTTTTGAACACTTGCTTAGATAATCTTTTGGATTCATAAGCAAAAACATGGAGAAGTGCTTGCATATTGTGAGTAAATTTAATATACCTTTGAAAAAAGGAGAACACTTCAGATTACACACTGAGAAGCTCAAAGCAAGCACTGATGGCACATCACTGCTGGTCTAATCAGCGCTGATCAGTCAGAGAGATCAGTTCTAATTCCTTGTGACATGAAACATCCACCACAACGGAACTGGGCATTCAAGACCAAGCTGAAGTTAGATGATATTGGCAAATTTAGTTTTGAAGTCAGGTATTTTGGGTCAGCAAGCAGTAACCAAAGTCCTAGCAGAGAGAGAAACACGGAGTCAGCTTCTGAAATGCTGACTGGGCTATCCCACCTGTACACGACATCCACTCTGGAAGAGTCAATCCCCTTCTGCCATTCCAAGAGTTAACATTCCACGTTCCAAGGCAGGATCACATCTGCACTGGAAGCATGAGTCCATCTCCCCAGCCCAACAATCCTCACACAGACATAGATGGTGAATTATTTTTGTACAACACAATTTGCAAAACCAACACCAGCAAACAAAAAGGCAGCAACAGTAGCACAGCTGGTTTTACTGGCATGACTACAAGCTGTGGTCAAAGAGCTGAATGGGGGAAAACTTTAAATATATATTCTTGGGTTCTTTCTCTAGATTGATGAGATACCACCCATTCTGTCACAGACACCACCTTTAAAATCCTCAAATTCCCTGATGGAATTAGGTTAACCAAAACACCCAATGAAACCACCAGCACTTGTAAAATAAGCAAAAACCTGGTTATTGAAACTTCTTCATTTACAAGCCTGGTAAGAAATGAGCAACTCAGTGAAAAAAAGCATAGTTCTACAGTAAAATAAATTACAGGAGAGCTAAGGTCATTTAAATGTTGGGAGGTATTAAGAAAAAGTTGTCAGAAATGATCACTACAGAGATGTATTTTTACCACTACTGTTAGGACACAAGAGCACCTTTCCTGTGCAAAAGCAAAAAATTCCAGTAACTATCTTCTGGATCCAGTAAAAAAGCCAACAAAAGCCTCTCAGTTGTCTCTTGAACTAAAAGCTAGAGATTTGGTAGAACCTGTGAGAAACTCAAAGCAATTTAAGGAAATTCACCACAGAGCAAAAAGTTATCACTATAAAAATTCCACAAAGACTAACAGGGTGATGCTTAAAAGAAAATGGTCACCCTAAAATGCAGTCATCTGCTTGCAGAAGATCTGACAAGTATGTCCCAGGTGAAAGAGCTGGACCAAGTCAACCCTCAGTCACACTGCTCCCTGTTCTGCCTCTGCTCAGGGGAATTGAAGGGGGGAGTTCCAAAGAATAAGTAATTCACCCTGTTTTGCAAAGATTCTGAACTGGTCCTTGAGTGGCTGCATATGATGAGGAGCAGCCACTGGGCTCTCTCCAAAGGACATGGAGGGAAGCACAAGTTGCAGAGTCACTGCTGTGGAGTACAGGAGGCTCTTCTACCCTGAGCAAGGTCAAAGCTCCAGACAGCACAGCACAGCAGGTAAATCACCACTGACACAAACCACAGTCTGCTCAGTCTCCAGGGAAGCAGCACTCATACAACAGGAAACTTTGCAGTTGAAAGCAGAGTTACAACTTATTTCACACTTTTGCATCTCGATTACCCCAAACACTGCTGGAAAAACAGCAGCAGCGTAGTTTCAGGAAGGTGGTCCTGCTTACACAGCACCTTACAGCTATGGATACCTGCATGGCAGCACTCCATGCTTAGTGTCTTCACATGAAACATCAAAACAAAACACCTGCACTACCAACTGCTATTGCCTTTGGTTCCTCACCACAAAGCAGTTAAACATCTTAGTCACAAACACTGCCACTATTCCACACATTTCCATTGCCCCCAGCTGAGCACTTACACTTACAGCCAGGTCCTCAGCCAGGAAGGAAAAATGAATAAAGCTCTGTGAGCACTTGCCCCAGGATCAGCTTGGGATCAGGACCACTACATCCTTGTACCTTTAATGACTAGTTGCATCTCAGAGCTCAAGGCATAATGAAGCCTCATACAATGAGTGCTATTAGAGAAAAGCAAAAAGAATATGGCAAGGAGAAGAAAAAGGCTATTGCATTGCCCTGTTTCATTTTTCATAGGAAAACGGAAAGCCTTTATTATGGCAACTAATCAGTTGCCAGCACAGTGATGTGCCTTATTAACAGACCAGGCTGCTTTAGCTAATAACCTTGCCTTCCCTTCCATTAGCAGCAAAAGGCTGCTACAGTGCACAGAGCAAGTGAGAAATCACACTGGGAATCTGCCTGGAGGCAGAACCGTATTAGCTGGAGCACCTCAAAAGCTCCTAGCACAGAAGCACTGACCCCAACTCCATCTCTAACGCTACAGGAACAGAAAGGCTCAGCATATGTTAAAATTGGAACAGAAGCGTTTCTGAGGGTTTAGACAGCATCTGGAAAAAAACAAGGCAAGCACACAATCTAGCAGATAATCACCAACAATCTTCTGCTCTCTCAGGGCTCACAAAGTCTAGTATGAACTGTGAGGATGTTCAAATATCCAGACACTCTCCTTGATCACTAGTTCCCAAGCTTCTGAACATCTGCACTTCCAGATTACACCATTCAACACCAGCTTTTATGAGGAACAGCAACACTGCAATGCAATGATGACAGGATCCATGGACAGCCTCATGGGGAGGGCACCAAAGAGGTGCAGACACAGCCAAGTCCCACCAGCTGCTGGCAATGTGAAAAAAGCTGGGGATCAATCAGGGAGGCAGAGCAGCCACTGTGGTGAGGAGCAGGCAGCAGCCGACTTGAGTAGGATACTTGCTAGATGCTGACAGCTCTTGCTAGATCGTAGTTAATAAACCTTTGTTCTTGCCTTGTTTGAGAAGAAAGGAACACATGCAATTAAGAATGCAATAGCATTTTCAATAGCCACAGTCTTTGTAAAACTCTGGTAACACCCTAAGACCTAAAGCTTTCACATCACCTCCCACCCTGCACAGACTGCCTGCTCAGCATGTACCACACAGTCCTACACCTTCGAAAAGTGTCTCCAGACACAATCAGCAACAGCCTAATGGTACAACAATGAAGAACTCCACTCACAAAAGAAGAAGGGTACAAGATGCCCTTGTCAGCCACAGAAAGACACAATAGCCCAGGAAAGTGAAGAGATGGGTGCTAGGTAGAGAAATGGGTGAGATGTGGGAAGAAGGAATGCTGCCTCCACAGAGGAAGGCACCACTTCAGCCAGAATCCCACCCATACTCTTTCTGACCTATTTAGGAAAAAGCCCAGAGGATGACCCTTAAAGACATGGGTTAAAACACCTTCCAATCTCCCCTACACCAGTGAGGGGTGCAGGTGAGCTAGATCTAACCCAGCACCTACAGCAGCCACAAGATCCAGCACAGCCCATACAGCCTGTGTGATGCTTCCCACAGCTTTTTGTTCAATAATGTCAGTGAAGACTGAGAGCTACTGACTTAAGCTGACTACGCCAGTTTCTTCTTTTGCCATTCCCTCTTACTCCCTCTCCAAGGCACTGTTAATTGCTGGTTTTCAATTCATGTCCAACAACTTAAAGGGAAAACTTGTAGAGGCTTACCATCAGTGCTATACTCCAGCTAAAACCAGGACTCCAGAAAGAACAGCGCCACGAGAACACAGAAGGGGACAGTCCCAGTGCTGACCTGCTCACCCAAGTGTGCCCATGCAGGTGGAACCAGACCTCCCATCACCAGCTCTGTACCAGTGCCCACCTGCACACTGGGCAGCTGTCAGCATGCACTCTCTGCTTGAGCACTGGGTGATTCTGCAAGTGACAGGGACAT
This sequence comes from Monarcha castaneiventris obscurior, assembly GCA_026261815.1. NCBI lineage: Eukaryota > Metazoa > Chordata > Aves > Passeriformes > Monarchidae > Monarcha > Monarcha castaneiventris. The sequence continues at coordinate 11,182,242 of JAMPIT010000467.1, forward strand.
TTGACTGAAGTGACACCACTGGCCCGGGCCTAGCACCCTGCAGACCTTCTTACACAGCTTTTGGCTCAGCAGCTCCAACCACTCTGTAGCCCAAGCATGCCTTTGCAACTATGTCTTACATCCAGCTCTTAGCACAGTTCTTGATCAATTCAGGCATAATTTTTAGTATCTTTTAACTTTTGGCAATTAGATCTCTTCCAAGACTTTGATCTATCTGGTCTAGGAAACCAATGAAAAAAGATTCTGTCCCTGCCCATTTAAAAGCTAATTCTAGCTTAGAGGGTAATGCTTTCCACATGTTTCAGAACCAAACCCCCCATGTCACTTAACACACAGGAAATAAACATTATTTAATGCTGCTCTCTTCAACTCCTTTTGACCCGTGTGTCTTTCCCTTTGCCTTTTTGGCTGTCATCATTGAGATCTGGAGCAACAGCTGATGCATCACTGTGAGCTCTCACAAGAGAATAGAACATCTGTTTTCCTCCCTCAGACTGAAAACAGATGCCTTTTTAGTTGTGTCCAACTGATACTCAATTATGTGACAGCATAGTGAAGCATAATGCATCTAAATCAGGGCACACCCTCGGGCCACATGGGTGCCAGGCATGTGGTCAGGAACCCAAAAAGGCTTTGCAATCTCAGGCAGGCTACCTATCCACAAGTAGCCAGGGTGTGGGACACCTGCACACACCAAGGGTAGTTTTCCTGCCTTGGCAATGTCTGCAGAACAGCTCTGGAGCAAACACCACGTGCACCAAGCGCTGTGCAGTCCCACTGCGACTCAGCTGTGTACTTGTGGCTTTTCTAACAAGCTGTCTGGGAAACCCAATTCCATACAGAAAACACTCCTCATTAACCAACCCACCTGACACCCCAGATCTGAAAGAGGTGACACTTGTCACCATAGGACAACTTTTCAACAAAATCTGCCTGGAGAGATTTTACTGGCTACTGTAGTCATGTTGGAAACTCAATGCTATGAAAAACTCCTGCAAATGGCACCTGGGAAGCCCAGCCACAGCAGAGCGAGGTGAACAGCCTGGCAATCAATCACTGGTTCAAGATTCAGCTTGGGACACATGGATTGGCAGACACTGGTAAGACAGCTCAAGCAGTGCCTATTCCATGCCTGTTCCATGTCTGTTCCCGTGGCTGAAGCAATCCAGTCTCCAGACCTGTTCAACTGCAGGCATTTTACAGACAAAAACAAACCCCAAAGAAACAAACAACCAAATCCTCCATACCCCGTGAAAATCAAAAACAGGAAAAAAAAAATCAGAAAAAAAAAGCCAACCCAATCCAAAAAACCCAACTACAAACAATTGAAGGGAAGAGAAAGGAATTCTAAATCCTGCACTGTCTGAAGGAGCCAGCATTTTGCTAAGGGAAAAGAATAAGCCATCTGAGCAGCTGACAGCACAAGTGGAAAACCAATTGGAAAATTATAGGGACAAACCACATACATTTTGGCTTCTATATCCAGCTCTAGAAACACATTTAAACAAGTCAGGCAAATAGCTCCTATCAATGCTCCAGTGCCACAGCTACACAAACAAGCATCCCTCAAGTTAAGAGGTTTCCACAAATTCTTGTGGATTAATACAAGAAAGGTATTAATTAAATGTTCAACTAAATCATTAGTTCTTGGATTAATTATCTTAAATGGAACTCTTTAGAACTGAAATAGATCAGAGGAACAGAAGCTGTAAGTGTAACAAAAGAAGCTGCTCAGGGTTCAGCACAGGTACACAAAGAGCTGACACCCCAGGGGAGCTCAGCCAGACCAAGCAGGTACCTCCTGGACAGGCTCTACTCACCTTTCACTATGCTTTCACTGCATTTTTCTCTTCTTCACAACTCCTATTGTTATTTTCAACATAACAACAGCAAGCTGAATCAAGTGCTTAAATAACCACTTTTTCATGATTTTAGAAGATTGATGCCGTGCTTTGTGGTTCTGTTACTTTTTCGGAGAAGTTTGTTCTCACTGGACACTTCCTAACAAGATCAACCTTCTTGCTTTCTGCTGAACAGGATATGCTATATATTCACGCAAGCAGTTAATAGCACAGCATATCTTTATAAAATACAGAAACTTAATTTAATGTAACTCAGTAAAGGGCATTGTGTTGTGTTTCAGAGGGAGGGAGGAGGTTTTGTGCCCAACCACTGCAAAACTTTGAAGCAACACTGAAAAGCAATTTTGAAGAAGAGTAAATGCAACCTGTAGAATTTGAGTCACATTTCACCTCAGAGAAGAAAAGGAACAACAATTTTCCAGATGTTTCCTTCTAATTAAAATCGACAGGTTTTATGAAAGAAACATGGAAATATTTGTAATTTGCTAAGGAGCAGACTACTTGAAACTCAGCTGTTCCCTGTGGTCATCACACATACATTGAGAGGTGGATTTACTTATTTTTGTCTCCAAGAGATTTTAAGGGAGGCTTGGTGGAAATTTCTAAAGCACAAATTAGATGCCAGCCCTAACTGAAATATACATCACCCAGAGGGAACTATACCTCTAAAAAACATGCCCTCGATACCTTTGAAAACTCCTCATTCTACACCATCCCATCTCTTTTTATTCAAACAGGTTGAAAGTTATGGAAGCCTTCCTCCTCCTGTAACTTCAGAAGTGGTTTATTTCTTTTGAGACTATTCCAAACTGAAGTGTCCCATTAGTATTATTTTTTGTTTTAAATAAAGCAACAACTTTCACACAGATGGGAAAGCATGGTCACTCTCAGAACTCCTAAACAGGATGTCTTGTGAGTTCTGAAACAAGACAGACAGAATGCTGGATGTGATGGTGTGCCATTGTTAACCTGGCATGAAAAGGATGCCAGATTGCTTCCTCCCATCCCAGCCAGCTTTACTGCACATTCCAAAACCGAGTTAAATGAAACAGTGACTCTTCACTTTTTGCATAAGAATGAGGCTCACCAATAAATTCAGGTGAGAAATTGTCTCCAAAGGCCAATTAGCTCAACACCATGTCTACCCCACTGCTCAAATTAGATCAGTCAGGCCACATTTCTAGAGAAAGCATTTTGTTTTACTTGATTCTTAACATATAGGTGTTCAGCTGTAACTGACTTCAACTTGTCATTAAAACCTGTAACAGTTATATATTCTAGTTAGAGGCAGCTCTGTCAATTCAAAAACAGATTTAATAAGCTTCTGTGTCATCACCTGTAAGACCCTGCTGACAGACTGTGAAACAGGAAAACTTTTTTTTAATCCTTCTCTAGGTACAGTAATATAAGTCAGGCAACAATTTGTAGTCCCCAAAGACTCCAGCTACATGATCCAACCCATGACAATCCTGGACTTCAACAGTGTTTCATGAGGTTAATAAAGGATCTGCAACACAGAGAAGGGAGCGAGATACACACACACATCAAGGTGAAATACTGCCAGTCGTAGCAGGAATTGATACATTCTTTTCAGCAAAGAAATGGTATTGGGCTTTTGTTCATTATCTAGGAGGTTTTTACTTGACATCATCTGATAAAAGTAAAAACTTCAAAGTCACACAGCGATAGGCTTCAATTACTATTTCTCTATCAGTCTGTCAGTGGCAATGGGATTCAGGAAGGAGGAGGGATTGCTGCTGGCAAGTCTCTTGCAGTCTATGGCACAGAAGCTATTTCAGCTGAATTGGAGATTGAGTTTCACAGATAGTAACTATGTCAGGCTAGAAAACATAATTTAGAGGATTTAAAATATGACAGTGCCCAAGGATAACACAAAGAAACATAATATGCTTTCCAGATAACACTGCTTGTAGTACAGGTTAGAGATCAAGTGGCTGCTTTTTCTTAAGAACAGACATTGTAAGAGAAGTCAAGCAGGTAAGTTGCTAAATCTTCCACAAAATCAACACCACAAACTCATTCAGAAGCAGATGCAGCTACAGTTATGCCTCTTCTTGCCCTTCATCCTTTTCCTCCTGTAGGTTAATAGCACTTTCCTGCACCATAGCAAGACAGGAAATACAAGGTGGTGTTTTTCATGAGTTTTCATATCCTCATCTGGAACTACAGAGCATTATTGCTATCATAACCTTGTCACACTGAGGTCTAGCAGTACTGTATGTTGGAAAGAAGTATTATTTGGCTTCTTCATATACATCTGCCTGCAGTGTTGGGACTGTGCCAGCATGCAGTCCAGTAACAAATGTCTAAGATCTATAAATGAAGGAAAAAAGATATCTATGCAGACCTACTCATACACTCATATCACCATTTAAAGAGATTTCTCCTCCCTCTTTCAAAGGACTGGGAATTTGAGTGTGCACATATACGTTCTGTTCCTTGTCTCCAAATTCATACATCAAAGAAGATGCCACAACCACAAAGCAACAAGGAAACAAAGTACAGATTCTTCATTAACTCTTTCTTTTAAAAAAAGAACTTCAAGAGATATGCAGGCCCTACAGTGGCTTCTGCAGTATCTTGACATTTCCATCAGCCAAAGGTAAGTAATTTGGATTAGCTGCTACAGGCCAGATTCTGACCCACCAGACTAGCACAAAACCAGAACCTTGAGCCAGCTGTCTGCACTCACATTCTCTCCAGAAACAGGACAGGGAAATCAGCAGTCACTGCACATTTCTCTCCTTTTGATGACTTAATTCAGACCTTAAAAAATCACCTAAATTCTGTTAGCTAGGGAAAAAACAATTCCAGATTTTTAGCTACTAAGCTACTTCAGTCTACCAGGGAGATCATATGCTCTTTAAAGAGTTGCCCAGTTATGTGCTGACCTTACATGGGCCTTGATGGTTTCTTTAAGTGACTCATTAAATAATCCAAGATAGTGAAAACTTTATTTTGCAAGACAGGTTAATGCAGTTACAGTATTTTTCCATAAAATTCTTCTTGATCACTAGATAATTAGGACTAGGAGTCAAGATATGGCAGCATTAACACCTCCCTTTTATTACTTCTCCCCATCAAGAAATACAAGGTCCCAGGAAGAATAGCCATGGAAAGCAACCCCCACATCCCTCCTTAGGAGGGTTTGAGAAGGCATAAAACAGTAATCAACACCAGCACTGGTTTTATTGTTCCTTTCATCTGTATAAAGCAGCATGCATGCAAGCAGCACCCTTCCAGCCTATACTGTCTCTGCAAGAACTTGAAGAAATTCTCTGACTTTACAGAAAGGAACTGGTGCGCTCCCAGTTGACTCTAGAGAACCACAAAACAGAGTTGTTGTAGCAGAGGTAGGACTTGTCTCCCAAGTCCTGCCCTCCAAACCCTTTGGTCAGGGCCTCTTCCCTCACACAGGAGATATGGGTCTGGCACAGCTGCCTCACCTGAGCAAAGAGCAAGCCCAACACCAGCCACGCTCAGCAGGGAGCTGACAGACACAGCTCTCCCTCCTCACCAAGTTAGAGAAGAGCAGCGCAAGTCAAACCAGTTTTCCGCTCACCGGCCCAAGAATTTCTTCTGAGGCAAGCCTAAAAGCCATTGCTTGCTTCTTGCAAGCCCTCACTACAGCAATACACTGCAGTACAGCCACAGTGCACGTGAAAGGCACACTTCTCCTGAGGCTGCAAAGCTAACCAGGAATACCAAAAAAGGGAGCTCCACCAAGGAATGGACAGGAAAGACTACAAGCATTAAATAGACACAATCGCAAACCAAAGCACCACTAAAACCACCCATCACTTCTGCCATGTACATAAGATGACTCTAAGACACTCTGTAAGCATGGTGACCACCAAGGGAAACTACAGCCCAGCTGACTTGTATGGGACATTTCTGCTGCAGCCTCCCAAGACCATTTCTCTTCTCCATTGTTGCTTTTCAGGCAGTACATGCAAATTCATCCAGAGGAGACTGGCTTGAACCCTCTGTCTCCAAGGGCAAAATTCTCCATGCACACAGATCAATACTACCTCTTCTACAGGTCCCCTTCCAGAAATGCCCTTAATTCATATCATCACATTCTTGGTCACAGCTCAAGTTCCTAGTCAGAGTGACATATCAACACTGTGACCCACTTGTCAGCCACAGCATGAAAGCCTCACAACAGTGTCTCCTTGGTATGACTGTAGCTGTACTCACCCCATCTGCCTGCGTGCTCTTTTCCCTGCCACATGCTGTGCCTTTCTAGAGATTACAAAAACTATCTCTGCCCACGACAATGCCTTTAAATCTTCATCCCACATCTCCCCCCAGCTCTTTGTTAATGACACTGCTACAGAACTGGAGCTGGAAACCAGAGTAGCTACCATAAAATGGCTAAAGATTCCTTCAGATCGTCATTAAATAATGAAGATGTTACACCTCCAAGGGCACATGACCCCCCAGTGAAAAGGAGGCATAAGCAAGGCCTCTGCCTTTGAGCACGCCTACCTACAGGCAGAGAAGTTTTGTTCTTCTCTACCCTTCAATTACTTAGCACCTTTCTGGGATGAAAGGAGCAGTGTGCCCTCCTCCCAGAATCCCACCAGATCCAGCAGCACAGACAAAGCTCTGCCAACACACTGCAGAACAAGGCACAAACTACCAGCCTCATTTCACACATTAACAATTGTAGTGAAAAACCACACTGAAGAGATTTTGCTAGCATGGACTTGAACAAAGGTGGTGATCATCTTTTCCCATATCCTCCAGCAGAAGGATAAAGAGAAATCCTCTTAGATTGGCTAGAAAGAAAATTAAACATGCAGAGCAGAGGGGCACTGGAGCAGACTAATTCGGGAGACTGTGAAATCTTCAAAGGATGTATTTTAAGCATAGGTTGGATAAATATCTGACAGAAGACATCCGGGTACATTCATTTGTCTTCTGTGAACAATAAACTGGATTTGACTATTTCCTGAAGCCCCTTACATTACAATACCTACAAAGCCTCCAAATTTCCTCCTTGCCATTAGAAACACATTATCAGCATTGTAAGTTATTAGTTAGTACACATGCATCCTTTATGAACAATAAAAGGCAGAGTGATAGACTCTTATTAGCAATCCTCTGTAGAAATACACTACATTTGCTAATACAAGTTACTCCCCAGGGTAAGGTTGACACCCTGGTTAATAAAACTCTCCAATACTGGCTTAAATCAAGATTAATGTGCAACTATGAAGTATATAAAGGTTACGGTGAACCTTAGACTCCCTCTCCTATGTCTGAAACTCAAACCATATCCATCCTTTCTTCCCCAGAGGATCCTTAGCAAATTCTACACCAATGACCCCAACTTGAACACACACACAGAAATACAATTTTCTTCTTGACAAAACTTCCTCTGAGCTAAGCTTTGAGAAATATCGAGCATGTACATCACAAGATTTCCTGGAATAACATATTAGAGAAGTGCTCACTCAGGGAACATGAAAGAGCTTTCTCCTCACTGCAAGTAAGATGCAATGAGACATTTGGATCCTATCATGCTGAGCTGTTCCAAGACCCAGTGAAACTCCTTATATTTGTGACATTCATTATTCAACAGCAATCAATAGGTCTTAACAAACTTTTGGCTCTTCAGAACAACTTTCTAACCACCCATACACCTAATTTCACAAAACACACATGCTGGACTCTGCAAGAAAAGGAAACAACCTTAGCATATTCAGCATGCTCTGTCTTGGGTTCCATATCAGTATGACTCACTTGTGCTGCTTTGCAAGACCTGCTACCAACGCCAGAATAACACACAGACCAGCCTTTTCCCAATTAAATCGAACCCATTTATGCCACACTAAGTGAGCTAAACCGCATAAAAAAGCCTCCAGACCACTCAAAGCAATAGAAAATTTACTGTAGGCTTGCAGTGTTTTACTCATTAGGAAGAAGTTTAAACTAAATTGCATGAAACTGTGTCAAAAAAGAAATTTGCACCATTTCCCAGACCATACGGAAAGTGTCTTACCACCATGTAGCTAAAAACCACCACATCTTCCTTAGCTGTTGGCTCTGGAAGGGGCAAGAAACAAGCTGATCTTAAGTTAGACATCCTCCCCCAACTTCAGAGGTCTTGACACCACCCCCATTTTCAAATCACTACAATGGGCCAGTATCTTCAATTTAATAAGCACAAACGTTTTCCCAAAATAACAAATAAGAGACTCAGGAAGAAGGGAAGACTTTATAAACTTGGACACTGTATACTGAATCCAAGTCCCTAACAGCCCAGTTCCTGTATGAAGCACAAGCCCTGCCCCTCCACTGAGCCCAGATGTGAGGCTCACAACTTGTGCTCCCACACCTTGCAAACAGACTCACTGCTCTTCATACAAGAGAGGATATTAAACAGCCCAGATTACCTGGAAATAGAAACTTTATTTCAAAACCTTATCTCAGGAGATTTTTTTTCTTCTGTGGGTAGCCTGAATATTGTAAAGGCAGAGACCACAAAAACCCATTAGTTACTACAGGCTAGTCTTACACAGTAATGTGCAGAACTCGTATCGCATTATCGCAATGCTTATTGATCCTAAAACCACAGGGAAAAATATGGCCTAGCTTGTGGTTAGGGTTTCCTAAAAATTCATATGCAGCCTCTGAAACTCTTCAACAGATTTTCTCCAGAGCTTTCCCCTGAACTCAGATTAACAAAATGGGCAACCAACTTCCAGGTGGGGCACTCTGCACTGCTGCTGCAACTGTGTCCTCTCTTGCAGCCTTTAAGCAGAGCATGACCTCCTACAGCCAGGGGCTGCATTTCCTTGCTGGCTGCAAGCGCCACAAGCAGGACAGAAACAAGCCCAGAAACTCTGCTGCTGTCTGCAAGGTATCTAAAGCATCATCTCACGAGCCACCTGCAAATACACCAGACTGCTATTCTGACTCCCTACATGGAAGAGCTTGGTTGTGGTGCAGACCTGTGGTTTGCAAACCTGGATTTTATCTCGACCACCTCTCCTTTACAGCCTCAGCACCCAGTGGAGGGAGAAGGGTTTGCTGCAAGCTGAGCCAATGGCAGCCTCTTCACTATTAACCACTCTCCACTATCACTCTCCTCTTACTGACATCAAACAAACTCCACACAGCTCCTTCATTGGTCAGATTGGGAGCAATACTGGTTGGTTGACAAGGATCTGCAAGAGAAGTTTTCTTTCAAACCTGGACTATACAATATGCTTGGGAAGGGGAGAATAGCAAGGTTCTGCCCTCCAGTCATTTCCCAAGAGCCCAAATTACTGGAGGCACAATTGCAATTACCTGCTGCTAGGGCTGCCAGCTCAGCAGCAACTAAGCCCTTCCCATGGCTCCCAAGTGAATTCACTGTGGTGGTTTAGGGACCTGAGCAAACAGACCAGACTCAGCAACTGAATCCTGTCAATACACTTCTCCCTCCTTTTAACAACCTCCTGGAGACCTGGGGGAACAAGGCATCATTAATCTGGAACGAGAAGCATCTGCATGTGGCATTAGCTAGAACACCTGCATATAGCAGCAAGAGAGAAAACACCTTTTCCCCTGGAGCTAATCCCTGCAAAGGCACCTGCTTTCCCAGCAAACCTTTACACCAGCAGAAACCCAGTTCCCACTCAGTTGCTCACAATTCAGCAATACAGATAGATTAACTTGTAATTGTGATCTTCTGACACAAACAAAACCCACCTGCAGTAGTTTAATTATGTTTTTACATGAAAGGGGCCAAGGCTGGCAAGCAACTCACCCAGCCTCTCTTTCACACAATGAGGAATCCTTCTCACCAGGAATTTGTGGAGCAGCCTCCGTACTTTGGGGAGTGACTTACAGCTCCATAGAAACATAAGGCAGAAAATGAAGAGCGTGAAAAATATCCAAGGATTTCCTCTTTCCTATGGAGTGAACTTGCCTGCCAGCCTATTTCAGTCCCGTAGACAGAGGAGGTTTCCCTCCCACCATGGCTGGTACAACCATATTCCTAACACTGGTTCTGTGCCTCTCTCTGGGACAGTGCTGCACACCAGGCTCTGTGCTCAGTCACACCAGCACAGGCCGAGGGAGCTCCAGAACAGCCTGGTCAGCAAAAGCCTTTGGACTGCCAGAGCTGGGGTGGGCAGAGCAGCAACGTGCCCCCAGAGCCCAGCTGCCTAATGCACCTACTGCTGCAGCAGCCAGGGGAGGGGGAGCAGCTCCACATGAACCCAGGGCTGCAGTAAATGCACTGAAATCTTCACAGCAGTTTCCTTCTCATTCAGAGGGCAGAAGGGAGGCAGAGTACACTGCAAGACCATTGCCAAATTTTCTCTGTAGTATTGCCTTGCTACTTTATCTGTGAACTAGGAACTAAATACAATCTCTGCCTGAACGCCTGGTGACTAAAGAACATAGCATCAATATTTAAACCAGTCAAATTCTCTTGACAGAAAGCAACACATTTATGCCATGTCTGTTGTTCAGGCAGGTAGGAGCAGCAGGCTTCAATGATGGATTTAGCCATTTTGTTGGTCTGAAAAGTAATTCCAAATACTTTCAGATGAAATGCACTACAGAATTTAAAAATTTATATTAATCTCATTCTTCCAAAATCATTTTACTTTCTTTTGATCCAGCATCAAAGACTTTCAGGGTATGTATATCATTAATTCTGCCAATCAGAAGAGCAGTGAACCTCCAAACCAACTATTTACAGTACATGTAGCAAAACCATGCACTAAATATTTCTAAATCAGATCTTGCAAGATCAGGGAGGTTCCTCCTAACAAGCAGGACTTTCAGGAAGTTTTATACAGATTAGTTCTAGTGAAAGCTTTAGACATCAGGCACCAAATAGCATTATCTCTGCTGAAGGAGTCCATGCTCCAACCCAAATACTCTGGACAAACACAGCCCCTGCTGAAAGATGTCTCTACACAAGGCATGGGCCACCACCACAGCCTGACACCCACCAAGCCTAGAAAACGACAAAGACTGACAGGAGGCTCAACTGTCCACAGTGCAGACAGAGCTACTGTCCACCTACTGCTCACCACTAACAAAAGAGCATAAGGAAACAGCAGATCTACAGCTCCCCAGGAACTGAACATTTATCTCCCCGTGACTCTCCCCTTGCAGGCTCCTGGTGCATGTGCACAAACTTGCTTTCAGCAGCAAGTTGAAGCTCACTGCATTAAGGAGAAAATTAGCTTGCAAGTCAAATAAAAGCACGTATGCTTCTTTTCAAGTTTCCTTTTAATCTTTTGATGCTAGATAAAAGGAAAAAACAAGATTCATCTCACAGGTATGCAACTGTTCCAAAAATGAGCACTGAACAGCAGAGATTCAAAACAGGCACAAAGATGAAAACAACATCCATATGCAGGTTAAGCATGTCAGCCACAAACACTGAACCTGTCAGTGAGAAAGAGACTGCTTGTGGCAAAGAACCTCTTTCAGCCCTATGTGGGTTCGATCCTTATCTCCCTCCCTGCCAAGCCTCACAGGAGCAGGATGCACCCTCAAGTTCTTGCAAGAATGTGGATACTACCACAAGTCCTGGGATAATCAAGTATCTGCTGATCAGCTTTTCCAAATCCCTCACACTCAGCTCTTGTATTTGCTACATACAGAACAGTAACCCTTTCAATACAAGGACACAAACCCCCAACTGATTACACAGCATGAACCCAAGCAACCAATGCTCTGGACAAGGACAGCTCTCATGACTGAAACCTTAATTCCAAATCACAATCCAGCTTGTAATGTTGGTAAATCAGCTGCTCTCCTCAGATGCTTATATCTAGAATGATTCTATTCAAGTCAAAGGAGATTGCAGATTTCCCCCAAAATAACCAAGAGCAGATTTCAGGATGTCAAAACAAGCATGTCTGGAAGCAGAGGGAACCATCCCCCTCACACCACTGATCTAGGAAGTGCAGAGGAAACAGCAAGGACAAGAGAAGAAAAAAATTATTGAGAACAGCAATATCTGTCTAGCATCAAGCTACATAATTTTAAAGAATACAGGCAGCAGAAACTATGATCTCTTTACCCTACATTATTTGCACCAGTAACAGATTTTTAGAGGCAGAAGGGCCTCATTAGATCAGTTAATCTGATATCCCATGTAATACAGTTCATGAAATCCCAAGCAGTTCCTTCTGCACTGAAACCAATTATTTTCTATGAATAAAGTGTTTCTTCTGGAACAGCGTTAGGGTTTAACCTGATTTAAGATCTTTAAATCAAATAAAGGAAGAAAATCAGAACTAAGAATTCTGGCCAACAATTTATTTGTTGTTATAGATACAGACACTGCATACACCACTGTAAAATGCAGAAAAACATAAGCATTTTGTCATCTGCTGAAAAAGGATTCCCCACCCCCAATTCACAAGCAATAGTTTTCAGCCTTCTGAAACATACAGTGATCTATATACTTTTTAATAAGGATGTGGATCTCTACAGACCAAATGGAAGCCCACAGCCCACAGCCAGAGAAGGTTGGGGCTGTTCCCATATCCATTCCTAGGGCAGTACAAAAAAACAGTAATAGCCCAAGATTTTTTTCTCCATCTTCTATTGTGTAAAAGCCTTATACAAAACAGCAGGTTTAGAAGATGCCACATTCACACAGTACCAAAGTTAACTAGCACAGAAGCCAAAATTTCTGATATAAATTCACATATAATTGACTATAAAAAGAACTGTCAATGTGTTTTTACTTAGAAATCACTGAAACTATCACATGGAAATACAGATTCAAAAGCTTCAAATAGTGGGAGTAGAAAATCATAAATTTCAATCACAAACACTGACTTCCGTAACAAAAGTCTAAACAAGATTAGTTAAGCCTCAAAGGAATGTCTCCCAGAAAAAAAAATCTCCATAAGAAACAAAATCCAAATGTAAATTAATCCTTATTAATATGCACACAAGTATCACAGGCATGTTATTAACAGCACAGAACAGCACAGAAGAGCTAAAACTAAAAATAAATAGACAGATCTTCCCCACATTAGCTGTGGTGTTCATGCAAAATTATGTCCCATCTCCAGAGAGTCTGCACATGGCACACTGCAGCAGTTGGGGTCAATTTGAGTTTCTCCAACTTTGGTGGCAGCAGGATCTGGCTCTTAATTAAGTTCCAGACCTCTCATTGTCCCAACCCTACCACACCTTTCCTGATTAAAAAAATGCAGTTTTTAGAGCATTTTTGTTTTAGTTGTTCCTCAGCCAAGTTTGGCTGTAGAGCCATTTCCTAGCACATGCTCACTTACCAAAACTGCTGCTCTCATTTATCACAAGTGCCCCTCTGATCCCTGGAAAACAACTCCTCAGTAACACATTTCATTTCTGTACTTCGAGTCTGAAGATGGCAGACTTCAATGATGATAGCCATGAAGTAAACAGAAGGAAGATAAACAGGCTCAGGGCATCTCCTTGATGTCCCAGAAGTTTTTCCTGGCTCAACTCCTGCCCTGATGAACACCATCTAAAAGTCCTGCCCTTGGCCTCTTCTATTTGTCTATGCTTCCCTTACTCCAATGTAAAAAGACACACCAGAATGTCCCCTCCCGCTCTCTTCCTCTCAGACTACCACATGAGAGTCACCATTGGATATCTTCCTCTATCCCAACCTCATCCTTCCCTGCAGTTCCATCTTTTCCCCAGTCAGCAGCTCCTTTCTTCTCCAAGCTCCTGGCTCATGCACACCTGCTCAGATTCCCCAGAGGGCTTTATCCAGGCCCTCTGAAGTGCCAGCATTAACCTGTCTGCACAACAACTGGTTCTTGGAGACATGGACACTTGCACAGCTCCCCACACTTCCTCACTCCATATCTCACCCATCCTAAGCACAGCCTTTGCTCAGCAGTGTTTGAGGGCTGTAGCTGCACCAAATGAGTCCCAGTTGACTGGGAACATGAATACAGCAGAACACCCAAGCCACCCCTTGTGCCTAGTCCAATAGGCTTATATCGATGTTTGACCTATGATCTTGGAATCGTCGTAAAACACACTCCTGCAAAACAATTGTGATAAATTTGGATTCTAGTTAAAACACAGAAAACACCACATGAAAGTCTGGAGTACCCACAAAGAGTATAAAGTACATATTCCAGCAATTAATCTTGGCTCTCCTGTCTAAATCAACTTTCCCTTCACCTTATTTCCCTCCTTTACGTTAGCTGAAAGAACTGGGGAGCCCATGGGACCTAGACAGCTTCACTACTACATCACAAGAAACCTGCTTTCCACAGACCAAAGAGCCAGCAAGCCACCCTCGCACCAACTTTCACATGACTTAGTTTTGTAACAGAGCTACCACCTCATTCTTAAGTGTTTGCCCAGCTTCAGCACACTCTGCTACAATTCTCATGGACTACTTCCTCCCGAAAATGGTCACCAGAAAACTCAGAAATGCCCATCAGAGAGCCATCAATTAGCATCAGCCCCAGATACCTCAGTGATAGCACAATGAAGGATCAACAGCTGAGAAAAGACCATGTTAGTACCTAGTCCTCAACTAAGATCTCTCCCTGATAGAACCCTGAAAGGTACTTCTTAAGTTTATTATGTCTCTAAACTTGCAGTATTTCATGCAGACCTAAAATCCAGCCTATCCCATCTGTATTAAACAGCTTGAAGTTCTCACATGGTTCTCAGCAGCTCACCTTTCTGCTATTACATATCCTTTCCCTTCCACCTTTCCCAAATATATGCCCCATTTGTATCACTACTGCTGTGAGGGAATTATCTTACACTGATACCTTTTTTCATGGATGATCCTTCTTTTCACACCACCATCCCTCTCTAGCTGTTCTGCAAATTGAAGTTTCATATCTCCTTCAAAGCACTGTCATTTGGTCCAAGATCCTGCCTTCCCATCCATCTGTAGTACTAACTCCCATCACACATCACCTCTAGGTGCAACTTTTCAAACAAGAACCACAGCACTTTTCTCCACACATGCCCTCCTCCTCTTAGGAAACCTCATTAACTTTTAGCGGGCTTATAGAACAGGAAATTCCAGAAGGAAACAGATGAAACTGCAAGGAGAGAATGGGACCTGACCAACATGAAGAAAGAAGCAGAGCTCTTTGAAGGCAACAAGAAAGTTCAGATCTTGCCGGGGATTGAAGCTAGCAGTCTTTCACAAGCAGACATACTCACATAACTTACTCACATTCCAGCAACATTATGCAGGTAACAATTTTCCAAAGACCTAAGGGAAAGAAGGCAGAAGAGGCAGACAGGAAAACCAGGAAAGCCACCCATACAGGCCTGGAAGAAAAGCTCTAGCCAGACAGACAAAATATTCCAATCTGCAAGAGCCAGGTACCTCCTAAAACCTGTGTGCAGTTTCAGCTTTCCATACCACATCCAATCATTGCGTGAGAAATTCCTTTTGGAGGTCAAGCAGTTCAGCCATGCACAGAACAGCAGCACAGCAATGGCACCCTTCATGCCTCAGAACACTGCAGAGCCCCTCTGAGCATCTCAGAGTTAAAGTACACTACTGCCTTCTCCAAGGGGTTAATTTACAAAAGTAGGAGTGTACTGCAGTATCTGCCCAAGGATCATTCTGTCCACAGCACTCCAGACAGATGAGAGCACAAATACATAGTTTATTAGGGAGTATTGGGTTAAACTATTTGGTGCATGAGGACAGACTCCATCAGCTATAAGCAAACAGAATTCCCTCCAAAACACAGGTACAGGTTTTATTCTAGTGTGAAAGCTAGAGCTGTCTATCTTTATGGAGCTATTACAGAAATTAGAGTATTAACATGTCTGGCTCCATCAGACAACTTTGGTGATGGGCATACATCAGTAAAAGCCTCTAATGTCCAGCTCTGTACCACACTGAACAAGCGGCGACCCTTTATCTAAGCTCCCAACAGTGAGACACCAAGTCCCCTCCAACTGTTAAAAGCAGACATTTGTTCCATGTCACTGCACAAGCGCTGATGCCTCCATTTGCAGCAGGATTTCCAATTAGGCCCAACACAACTATGTCACTTGATGTTAGTCAAATGGAGAGTCATGGCAATAGAAGGCAAACCCACTTTTAATGGAGCATAGTTCTAACAGACACAAAGAAAATTAGCACAAAGAGCTGATTCCTAATATACATTTCACAGTAAATGCAGGTATTACTCAGACAATATAATTTCATAACACGCTGAATCAAAGCAACTTTAGGTTTCCCATTTGCTGCTGCCAGGTTCTCAATTACCAGCTGACTGGCACAAACACTTAACACTGGCAAAGTGGTACCACCACAGTTCACCTCACAGTGCTTCCACACCCCAAAGACATCTTGCCAGCCTTTGTGCTTGTGTGCACATCCTGCCTGCAGGAGCAGAGCTGCCACACAAAGGGCACGGCCAGGCTGGATGAAGCTTTGAGCACCCTGGTCTGGTGGAAGGTGGGCCATCCAGTGGCAGGGGGGCTGGAACCAGATGGTGTTTAAGGTCCCTTTCAACTTGAGCCATTCTATGGTTCTATGTCAGAATGGGGCTTTACTGTGCAGTTTTTCATCATTTCCACAAACTTCTCTCCAGAAGGTTACTTTTAGAGATGAAAAAGCATTAGTAGCCACAAAAATTTTCTTTCTCACCATTAATGCAGATTCAGCCCTACACATTTTCTCCTCTGGCTAAAATCCCAGCCACACTATAAAAAATTATCAGGCTCTCCACGGTGTGATAACTGGGAGTCTTTGCTCCATTTTTTGAATACTCAAATGTTGCTTTGTTTTAAAGTTCCATGTTTAGCACAAATGAGGAACTCAGTAGGTTTTGCCTAGTTAAAAAAAAAAGAGATCTCATCTAGAAAGAAAGTAATGAATGACTTGTGGAAGGCAACATTCATTTGGAGAAATTCAGAGACTACATGTCTCCACTGTGTTCCCTCCTGCATTTAATGATATGGCCACAGACCAGACAACACACAGGGCTACCATTACACCAGGCAGCTTCATACAGACTCACACAAAGCAATTCCAGCCATCAGCTCTGAGCAAGGCAAGCAGGAGGACAAATCTGACTGCACTCAGCCTCAGTAAAACTGCTACTGGTACCCTGGGTGACTGAGTCAGCACACAAAACTGCTGGCATCACTGGCATCCCAAAAACATTCACACAAGAGTCAGTTCATGTAAGCACCTCTGACACTGGGACACTCAGCACTTGCCTGCTGATAAATTCTCCTAAAAAACAAGTAAGAAACAAGTTTTAGGGCCTTGACAGTATACAGTGATATGGTGGATGGAACTAGATGGTGAGTCCAAAGACCCCTGCAACCTGAATTACCCTGTGATCCTAAGAGCTGATCCAACTGTCATATAGGTAATGTTACCCTTCAATTCCAAAATGCACCTGCTGAAAAAGGAGGGCTGCCAGATCCAGAAATGCCTATCTGAAACACAAAGGTAACCCTGCAGCAGACTACCTGGTTCCGTGAGCTGGTTCTCCAAAAAAACCCCATAGGTGCACTTAATGCTAAGAACACACTGCAATGTTAAAAAAAGAGTATTATTGGATATTTTACAGTCCTATTCTTAAGGAAGAAATCATTAAATTGTTGATCTAACATTAGTATAGTCTTTTTTCTCCTCAACTTCTGAAATTTTTAGCCAGTTTTACCAAACTTCAACCTAACATGGTAGGGAAAACAGAGACACCAAAGATGATATGCTCTTACAGATACAGTAACCAAAGGAGATTCCACCGAAACACAGACCCCAGCATGAGGAAAACCAAAGCAAGAGACACCATCCAACCTACATAGAAAAAGTCAAAGGAAATGAGGCTTCATACAACTTCTCTGCTAACAAAATGACTCAATTAAAACTAGACCAAGTCAGAGGCAACTAGAGCCCACTGACAGTGGGACTTTCAGTAGACAATTTTTTCATGTGGAAGTTCAAAGGCTGAGACAAGAACAGCTTTTAAGACAGCTTCAAGGAATATCCCACAAAGAAGGCATGGAAGAATGTGCATACTTTTTAATGGAGAAGCTAACAGGTTGGTGCTGGTGGGAGGACCCTGGGGGCTGATGAATATTTCTTTCAGCATCAAGAGAATAACAAAATTCCACTTAACAAGTTAGAGACTAGCAAAGAAATCAACATGCCTGTAAACCCAGCACTGACACTAACCTTCCATTCAGGTCATGTCAGGGAAAGTGAGGATTCACTCCTACTCACCCTGCTACCTACTAAACAAGAAGGGAGATGGGTCACACATGCATATAAATGACTGCTAATTTTACTCCATAGGTAACAGGCATGACATGAACAGTCTCTGTAAGTCACTCTGGGATTTCTGAGGACCAAAACCAGTACACTCTTTAAAATATTTTACTGAAAGTGTTCAAGCAGTTTCAGGCACAGTATCATACCTGTTCTACCACACAAAGGACTGAAATGAAACTTCCTTATCACTGTGCATAATCCTGTTACTGTACACTGCACATAAACTATTCAAAATCATCCCAAGATCTATCCCAAAACCAAACGCCTTGTCCTTATCTATTTATCTCCATGAGTTTTACAATGTTCTTTCTGCAGGCAACTTTCATCTGACATGCAGCCTAAATTTACTCACAGCCAGTTTACACCCATTCGTTCTTGTGCTAACCTTGCCCTTTAAATCTAAGAGTTCTTTCCCCTCCCTGACGGTCACCCCTCTGATGTATTTATAGACAGCAGTCATATTCCCTGTCAGCCTTCATACTGTAAACTAAACAAGCCAAACCTCTAGTCTCCTCTGGTTAGGCAGGCTCTCCAATACCCTGAACACCCCACTAGCCCTTCCCTGCACCTGTTCCAGCTTGAATTCCTTCCCTGCAGACAGGCAACTAGAACTGTACCACACATGCCACAGAAGGGCCCAATAAGGCACTCCACAATAGCATTAGTACACCCTTATCCCATGAAAATAAATCCCCAATAATCTGCCTTTTCCACCAATGCATCAGCTGTGACCCTTAGCCTGCAGTGAAGCAATACACACCAAGGTTTTCTGAGCGCTGGCTAACTCTGTTAGACCTCTAATAAACCCTGGTGACAAGCACTGAAATGCTGCAAATGAAACACTACACCAGCATTAAAGGAATACCTTTACCCTCTCAATTTAGTAACCACAATGCTTCAGAGTCTGTTGTGTGTTGACCCAGACTCCCAGTCCCAAACTGGAGCCTGCTGGCCTTGCCAATGCGGAGGCAGTCACTCTACCAAACACCCAAGAGAAAACATATCTAACAAAACAAAAACAAAATAAAAACACCCAAACAAACAAAAACAAAATAAAAAATCCCACCACCCCCTAAAAGAACACACATCAAAAAAAAGAACAAAACCAAAACTACACACACAAAAACACAAAAAACCAACCAAAAAAAAAAAAAAACTGATACACCAAACAAACAAAAAAAAAAAGCAGCCACAGACAACGTTTGTTAGACCCAGCACTAAAATCCTATGGGAACTTAATTTGGTCAGCAGACAAAATAAGGGACTCAAATCTCTATAAGCCCACAAAGCATGGTAGACTTTTACTTTGTATCCCATTTTTCCATTTATTTCTCACCATCCACTATGAGCCACCAAGAGACAGGATATCAAGCTGTAATTTAATTAAACACATGTAAATGTTGCAATTAGACTCAGGCTGCTTTGGTGGAAACCAGAGGTGAAAACGGTTGGAGGGGTTTTACTGTATGTGAAACTCTTGGTTGGTTTAAAGCATCTCATTAGGGTTTGTAAGGTTGCTGTGTTGCAGACACTTCTGGGATGCCTCAGGACTCTCTTCCAGGCTTCAACTACTTCTGAAACAGCTGACCCAAAGGAAATACACTTTGGTTTGCAAAAGCTACATTTCTTCTCAGGGATGGGGTTATTTCCTCCACTCCATTTCATGACTGAGTTCTGGATATTGAGCTCTAAAGCCAGTGGAAAAGAGGTTAGGCATGAATGTGCCACTATGGAAACAAACTTCTGTCCTCATTATTTCAACACTGTGTTTCCACTCTTCACACTCCCCTGAGATCCTGTAGGCTCTCATTATTTATATTTGATTTGGTAATACCTTGGTAAACAACTGAAAGATGCAGTTCTTTGGGACACTCAGGCTCACAAACCTTTTGGTTTTTTATGCCATCAGTAGCAGATCCACATTGTGCATAAAACAAGAAGGCATTACTGCTCCACTTGAGTTCTTCCCACTACAGTCAGAAAAGGACAATCCTTCCTGCTACACCAGTCATTATTACCTTTTAAGTATGAAGAAAAATCCACAGGGAGATTGTAAATGCTGACTTGCTAGAGCAGATAGTTCCTCCCCTGCCCTGAATAGAAAGGTCTGAAGCTAGTACTGAATTTGATCTACTCCAGCTGCTACAATCTTCTACTATCCACTGCACCCTCTGTGGCACTCCCCACACTGTTGATACCATAGAGGTGAGAGCTGCACCATAATCCAATCAAACTACCACACGGAGCAGTTAAAGTGCTGGGAAGGCAGGTCCAGCTATTAGAGCCAGAGAAAAAACAACTGATCAGCTGGACTGGGAATTAACATCAATGCCTACAGGAAACTGGATATCCCAGAGCCAAAACTCTGCTCTTCCATACGTTTAAGGCAGGAAAACCCACCTATTAGGAGCATGCCAGGACAGAAGCCTAAAAATAAGGACTGGGCACGCTCCACAAATGCAGTTCAAACCAAATGAGTCCTTAGCCCTTCCTAAGGTAACTCTTCTCCCCACAAGGAAAGCCATCAAAAGCATTTTCTGCCAAGATACCTTTTGCAGTATGGGCATATGCAAGGAATAGGCTCTACTCTCAAAACCTCAAGATCACTTTTCATCCATAGTCCCTTTCTCATATCTTTTGTGCCTCAAAACTAATTCAAGTCATTTTTATTAGCAATTTCAGCTTCATGGTAAAGAGGTTTTAAGGGATGAAAGTGCTAGATGAATGTATACATTACTGATCTCCATGCACCCCCAGCAGCTCAAAACTCAGCAGCTAACAGCAGCTGCTTGGAAACCCTTTACAAGTCTCTTTTTCTTCCCCAGATGGTGAAGCCCTTTTCCTCCATGCATTAAATACTCAACAAAACACACTCACCAAATTATCATATCAGCCCATAACCATGCATGATAATTATTTCTTAAATCTGGATTTCTTCTACCGAATTTTAACCAAAATAAACATGGTATAGAGAACAAATGTATGCTTATAGTGAACAACCATTCATCAGCTTAAGTAACTCTAATGGATGTCACTTTACACTAAGCCTGCACCATCTGTTCTACCCCTCAATTAGCAAGCAAAAAAAAAAATTATTCAATACGCAGTTTAAGAAAGCCAGCTAATTTATGTATGTAAGTTTTATTTCTCTTTAGCTCAGTGAAACGTGCTCTTGTAATGCTTGATATTCAGAAACAGATCAGAATGGAAGGTTGTTTTCTCTAATGCTATTAGGAATTTTGTCAGGGGAAATAAAATATCCATGCAATATTTCACCGTATCAAAAGAATTCTCATTAACATCTCACCATTTTACTTTAAAGAGCATGATGTCTCTCTCAGTAACAAAATGAGCTGGGACCTAAACAAATCAAATCTGAAGTGCTGCATACATGAACACAAAGCAAGCTCAGGACACGGCCCTGTCCTGAACAGACTGAGTCTACCAGCACAGCAGGAGGCTGTGGATGTGTCCTCAGACCTGGGGGTCTGTTAACCATGTCAGTTCCTAAACTCGCCTCTTGGAGGCAAAACCCAGTCCTGCAGGCTGCTGGGCACAGAGCCTTGCACAGACCCAGCTGCACTGGGACAAAGGGACCATCCCATGCAAGGTGAGATACTCTCCTTGGAAAGCAAACCCTGTCCAGTGAGAGCAGTGCAGCACCAAAATTCACTACTTGCCAAAGTGCATGAAAAACATAAAAAGCTTCATCCAATTCCTTACTGCAAGCTTCCACCCAGTTTCACTTCAAACTGGCCTCTCCTACCACTCCGCAACATGGGAAAACACTGAACAGAATCTCTCTCTCTTCAGTATGTTGGACCCTGACCTGCTTGAAGGCTCTGTCACCATTGATCTCCGAGTTCACTCTGGGATGTTTGTCTAAAAAAAACCCTGCAGTAACAAGGGCTGTTTCCACTGGAAACCTCAACTCAAACAGCACAGGCAACAAACACATCCCAGGGAAAAGAAAGGTGCAAGAAACCTCATCTCCCAATACTGTTGAGGAGAAGCAGGTGAGAGAAGGTCACTGCTGAACACTCTCAGTTCACCTCTTGGAGTATCAGGGTGGTTGAAAACTACTCTAAGATCCTCGACATATTACTTTACATTACACCTTAATATGAAACATCATGGTTTGGGTACTGAGAAAGGCTCATCAGCCACAGATGAGCCAGGAGATCCTGCCCACTTAACATCAGCATTACTAAATACTACAGAAGCAGCTCAAAGCGAGATGGCTCACCAAGGGATTACTGACGATTTCAGCTCTCTCCCCTTGCCACAGGACTGTGAACCTGAGAGGGCATGCTGAAGCCTCTGACACTGCTGTGCTGTTTTACCTCATGTCTCAACACAGACAGCTCTGCGCAGGCCTTAGTTATTGCTCAGAGATTCAAAGCTCAGCAAAATAATTCTCTTGTATCCTTATCCGGGAAAGAAATACAGTCAAGCAGAACCACCATCCTGAAACACCACACACCAAGCAAACAAAGCACAAAACGAAGAAACAGACCAGAGGCAGAATTCCTCTTTGGTCTGCAGCATCCTGCAATACCTTCTCCAGCCCAACCTCACTGGTGTAATCCACAACTCCTAGTGCCCACACAAACACAGGCTGTCTGCTCCAAGCAACTGTGCTCCAAAGAGGAATAAGAGCTCTCCAAGAGAATTAATCTTTTCACTCTGCACCATTCTTCTGTCTTCTACCCACCTGTAAGTACTGCTGGGGAAACTCAAGCCTGCAATGGACCTCAGTGCCTTGTTTCATATCACCACCTTTATGTTTCCTTGACTTGAAAAGCTGAACTATCCTGAGCTATCCAAGTGCCTTCTGCATGCAAGGCAGCTGCCTGTTACAAAGGAGGAACCACGGATCAGGTCACAAGACCATTTGTTAGAAGAGTTTCAGAGTACTGAGGGCTATCAGAAGCATGTTAGGCCTCATTATGTTTTAAACATGATGTTTTTAACAGACTAGGGACAGCACCAAGCAAAGAAAAGCATCTCTGCCCTCCATCATTCTACTTCTTCCTGAATCTCTTGAAAAAGAAGACTCCATTGTCTACAGTCATTGTGCTGAGGTCAAAGACTGCACAAAACAGTGTAATGAAAAAATAGAAACAATGTACAGAAAAACAGCAAAGCCTAAAAAGGTCAATGACGGCCATGACATACACAGATCAAACTTGTATGCCAATGAGGGAGACAGCTCGAGCCCTTCCTGTAAAGGTGCAATTTCATCATCAGTTCAAGCTCCTTTTAATCCAAACTGAACTAGTTTGCCTTAGAGATGTCACTTTTCTGGTTTGCTGATGTTTCCTTGGTGATAACATATAAGCACAAGTGTTTAGTTAGAGGAGTCCTAGATAGGCAGGAGCCATGAATCAACTGCATGCTGTCCCAAGATAATGGGTCTGTTATCCACACTCAGTCTTCTTATTCTGAGAACACACACTTTATCACTCACCTATTAGGGAATTTGAAATCATGCAGATGATCTCAATCTTTAAGCTGATACTTTTTCAAATGAAGAGACTGAGGTGAGAAGAGAAACAGACTACAAATATTTCAGCTTCTTCCACTGTGACCGGACCATTGCAGTTTAGCTCTCCAGATGGCTGTCCTAGGGCAGTGATGCTTGGTCTTACACTCCTAAAGTTGACACACTAATCCATGAACTGGATCAAATGACACCAGCTCCCCTGTGCTCTCTCACACCAGACAAAGCAGAGCTTCTGAACCCCCACCCCACAAGCAGTCAGGAAAAAAGGCAATGATAACACAGATACAGGCGTTAAAACAAAAGGAAGAGATTGGCATAAGAGGGTGCACTAAGCCTTGGCTGGATCCTGAAGTAGACTTCACCACATCACTGACCTCCACATAGTCAGCTTGCCTCACTCAAAGGCTTCACATCTCCTATTATACTCATTCACTGAGAAAACACCCTCCAGACATCTGAGACATGTCTCTGTTATGCTTACTAGAACTTATTAATCACAGCAAATGCTATCTATAGAACACACACATTAATGAACAGCCAGCTCAGCAGCATGAGTTCTGGAACAGAGTCACTGCAGTACAGAAGTGCCACCAGTTTGTTACTGGAAAATGAATACCACAGGGATCATTGTAAGTGTGTAGCTCAACAGACTAAAGATTGGGAAGACGAGCAAGTTATCTGAATAGAAATTCTGCAAACTGAGTGGGATACCAGGATTGCAAAGCACTGCACAGCTTTGTGATTCATATCACTTCATGAAATCCATGCAAATAGCACATTTTGTAACGATTTCAATTTTACTGTGCTTGGGTTACTCTTGCACCAAGAATCATGGAAGTTTGTAAGAGAAAACCAGTTAGCAAGAAAAGGGGCAATAAGAACATGCAATTCTCTCAGAAAACTATATGTATACTGCTTGTTCACAACAGCTAACTAAAAATTTCTTCCTGTGCTCCACGAGAACAGATCCTTTATTCAGGCCATATCAGCTTTGGTTGGTTTGGTGATTGTGTTTTTAGTGTCTGGGGTTTTTTCTCCCTACATGCCAAACAGCTTCTACAACAGCTGCTTGTTGACAAAAATGAAGAGAAAGAAATGCAGTTGTGCAGAACACTCTGCAATCCCACAACCACTTCCCAATCATAACTTCTGTTAAAAAGAATTTTAATAAATTTGAGTATGTTG
Source organism: Monarcha castaneiventris obscurior (assembly GCA_026261815.1). Taxonomy (NCBI): domain Eukaryota; kingdom Metazoa; phylum Chordata; class Aves; order Passeriformes; family Monarchidae; genus Monarcha; species Monarcha castaneiventris. The sequence goes on from JAMPIT010000467.1 coordinate 11,207,068, forward strand.
AGCTCCAGAGCACTTACAACCTATACAGGCAGTCCCCTCCTTCACTTCTACAGGTGTGAACTCCAGTACAACCCTCAGTTAAACATCTTTAGGCTCAGCTCTGTAGGAACTTTCAGATTCTCCTGGACTTATCAAAAAGGAACACTATTACAACCCATAGAATAGCCTCAGTACTCTATTAGACTTTTCAGAGGGCCTCATGAACAGACCAGGGCAGGAGTTTTTCAAGTCACAGCTGAGAATCCCTCCCCACTCCCACAATACATGGCTGTGGTAGGACTTTCTCTCTAAACCTGTAGGGAGATGAAGTAATATGACAGGGATAACAAGGCAGTGGAGTTCCGTGTCCTACCAACTCATCTCAACACTATCAAACTCAACAGAAGACTCATACACACAACATTATCTTTCTTGAGCCAAGTACAATTATCTACTGTGTTGCCCACAGAAAACAGGAAGTCTAGCAAGGTTTAATGACAGTGAAAACAAGTGCAGGTTATATATGCTTTTTTCAGATTTATAAACCTTTTAGTATGGCAGGAAATCATCAACATTGCTAACTATTGGCATGATCAAAGAGTGCCAGCAGCTAACAAGGTACACAAAGAAACCAGGATACCACTAACTATGAACACCAAATGTAAATCCACTAGTGCTTAAAACACCATTTACTGCATTCTTACTGCCTTGAGTCCTCAATATCATAGCAGCTATCAGCTGCCAAGATACAGAACAACAATCACTGATTCAGTGTAATTACCAGTTTACAGAACAGTATAATAGAATGTCTACTATACAGCTTTCATTTGGATCAAGTAGCACTTGACATCGAAACTTCTGACAGTAATCACATTCCACATGACAAAGTCTTACCTTATAATTGCTGGAATTTACCCAAGAAGTGGCCAGTCCGTCAACCATTTTATCCAGCATAGTCTGATCATGTTCAAGATCAGCTGACTTCTGTTTATCTGAGAAATAATCTATCAATTCCTGGCCAACCTGAAGTCTCTTTCCAACGTCTTTCTGCAGCACCTGTGCTAAGCAGTACTCCATACTGGGCTCCATAGTGTCTCAGAAATACAGCACCAGCCAGAAAGCCAGAGGGCAGCAGGGCCAAAAACTCCCTCTACAAACGTACGCAGGAGGTCGCCTCTTTCTTCGATGAAGGTTACTGAGGGCCTGGGTTTCAAAGATGCAATTCTGAGAATGGCAACAATGCACCATGTGTGTGTGAACAGCAGCTGGCAGGATATTAAAAGTCCAATTTAAATAACTGGTAATAGATGAAGCAACGAGCAGCACTGTACGGTTGAGTCTGCAATAAATCCCAATTCAGCAGTCCATTCTGAAAGAAATGAAAAAGAACAGTATTATAGGTTAAATTAAGACTGGAGGAAAAAAAAGACTGAAAGCATGTCACAAAATAGGTTATTCATATACAGCTGCGAAGCTGTGTTAAGTCAGATACGAGCAGCATTGGTCTATTTTAAGGAATCAAACAAGGTAGGTCAGGACAAAAACCTTTGGTTATTCTTTACAATAGCAGTTAGCCATCAGTTCCCTAGAAGTTTTAGTGACAGACAGTAAATTTGTCACTTAAAGTAACAGCTGATTAATAAACAGTATTATTTCAACTGCCACCGTCCACCCAGAAAGGTGGGGACAAAATCCTTAAGCAGGTCACCAGGAAAACCTATCTACTTTAAGTGAAAGCAGGAAGAGGTCTGGATCCTGTTTTGACTGTTGGCCTTCAGCAATCAATGTCATCAGCTGGTCAGCAAGATAAAATACAAACACAGGGCTCCAGGAATGTAAAATGATCAGTTTTCAAAAACTAGGTGCTCAAGCTGTTGCCAGACTGAATTCTGTTACATCCCAACTACACATGTCCAGGGAACAGCATTCACTGGCACACTCCAAACACACTTCTGACAACCAAGGCCACAACAAGGAAGGTCAGGCCAGACTTTGCTGCCACTCAGAGGCACAGTATCACCTCAGAAGCTTTTGGTTTATGCAAAAAAAAAAAAAAAGAAAAAAATTACTGTATGTTTGGACTCTGGTTATGTTCCTGAACCCTATAAACTCTCTTGGACTTCATCAAGGACTTTTTTTGTCCCTCTATCTGCAGCCAAATGAATCCCTCAAGACAGCCAGGGAACAGACTAAGGGCTTGTCCTCCACCTTCCCACAGACCAGGGGTCCTGGCAGCACCGCAGTGCTTCCTGAAGCACTCCCTCATCACAGGTTAGCTCCTTTAGGAAGGGGATGATAAAAAAACCCAGGGCATCTTTTTGTTTCCTGGCTAATAATACCCAAAGCTAGAAATCTGCCCTACTTTTTCCACCAACATGAGGAAAGCAGGTCAAGCTCAGAGCAAGGGAAGAGACTGTGCAGCAGACACCTGGTTCAATAAACAACTGGAAGGAAGCTGGAGGCACAAGTTCACTAATTGGAAGCACGGGGGCAGCAAATCTAAATACCTTCTGTTTGAGCAAATAAAGCCTTCACAAAAGTCTTAATAAAACCAAGTGGACCTGACAAAGATGAGATGCACACAAGAGCCCCAGCCTGGAAACAAAAGCACCCTTTGCACAGCAGACTGTTCAGTTCATTACGTCACCCCCATCCTCTTTGGCCACACCTTACCACTACCAAGCACAGCATCTAGATTCAGCTCTGAGGGCTTAACCTACAAGCATTGCCACATGTGTCCCAGCTTCCCACACTGGTTGTGCAGGAGTCACCAGAGTGCAGGTCCCTCCATTCAAGGCAACCAGTTCAAATCCCCGCTGGCTGATTGGGATCTAAACTGGTTCTGTACATCCATGGACTCACCTCAACCAACTGCCAGGCAAATCCTACCCTCAGCCAGAAGGGATTGCTCATGTCTGTACACTAAGCTCCCTCCTTGCCAGCAAAAACTCACCCCCAGAGCAGCAAGGAAGCCTTGGCTGCAGCTGCACACACAGCACCTCAAGCTTTAAGTCAGTGCTGTGACAGATCACTGCTTGTGATCCCTATCCCAACCTGAACCATCTCAAGGACACTCAAAACTCCCACCATCTTGTTTCAAGCCACCTTAAGAGGGATTTGATTTTCAAGTCACTTCAAGAGGGATTTGATTTTAAATTCTAAAATTGTCAACACTTCCTCCAATCAGTACTCTTAACACCTTTTTTCTTTCTAAATGAAAACTCCAAACTAGAAGGAAGCACTGCCTTTTTTACTGTAGTTTCTACTGATGCTACAGTTTCTCACTTGGTCAGTTTAGCACCAAATCTGAAAGAAGCACTCTGAGCTTTCCCATCCTCGACCAAAGTGTTCATGACATGGCACTCACTCCCATGGCAGCTCAGGCACAAAACCAGAGCCACTTCCACAATTGTACAAGCACAGCAGATGTTTTCACCCAGGTCTCCCTGTCTGCAGCTTTGAATACTGGCCCCTGCCCTGCCCTCCAGCACAGGCTGGTCTTGCTCTTTGCTGCAGACACTCCAGTTATGGGAGACAGCCTTACACACTGTCTAAATATTCAATGGAAGGATTTTCACATAGTAGGGAAGCATTTCACTGGACACCTCGCTAGCACGGAGCTACTGGAGAAGGGACAGGGAACTGGTACTAAACTGCTACCACATTCTAGCTGAAACCCTTCAAGTTAGCTGAGCAGTTTGTTTCTGGACTCCAGAAGCTGCACACATGTTCAAAAGGGGACTCTTCTGTTAGACTGGATAGAACATGGTGAAAAAAGCCTTAACTGCTTTTAAAATGGAAATGTAGAACTTGCTTAAACTTGAAAATTCAGATTACAGAAGGGTGTGAATGAGCGTTAGTTACCACAGAATAGCCATTTTTTATTAACATCACACAGAGGCAAGTCCCAACACGTCCAGAAACCCTTAGGTGGCCATACTGCCATGAGAAAGGAGCATTCAAGGTTTCAGGTCTGTCTTCTATGTTGGTTTCACTGAGGCGTTTGTAAGTCTCTGCCTACAAGCACAGAAACAATCCTTAAAGCAAACTATTGTAAACAAATTTCTCTCCACATTCCTCGCTTTTTAAACACATGAAGGAAGGCATAGGATAAAAACCATGGTGCACTACAGAAGAACAAATTTGTCCACATCCTTGAGGACTCTAGTCTAAAGAAGATCCACTATTTATTATAGCACCGCTATCAAATGCATGGAGAGAAGAAGATGCAGCAACATCTTTCAATCCTGAGGAAAACAGTAATAGGAAGCCAAGAGGAAAAGCTCAATGTAGCTTGCATCTACCAACTAACAGGTGCTTAAGCAGCACTTCTCAAAAAAAAAAAAAAAAGCTTTTCTACAATGTTAGGAAGTTTGCTGACTCCCCTCTTCCCCACAGGAGGAAGTGGAAAAAAATAACACCTGAGAAAAACAAAACAAGACCCAAGCTGACAAAAAAATTAACTTCTCAGACAATGAAGCATATGGCTGCTGCATCCCATCAAGTCTGCAATCATCTGGGCAGATGCTCCCCACATAACAACCTTTGAAAAACACTAAGCCACAATCTCAGCCCCAGTGGTCTACTTCTGCTCCTGGACTTTTTGGGTCGCCAATGTTACAAGATATAAACAACTTCAGACTGGGATGTTGAGTACAACCTCTTCCCACAGAAAAACAGTCAGGCAGAACTCAAAATCAATAACTCAGTGGCACAGGTCCTGTGTTTGGAGCTCATCCAAGTTTTGAGATGGGTTGCCAGTGTAAGTTCCAGAGCAAGGGTTTTCTCCAATCCTCCTCCAAGCCTTATAGTCTGCCCTTGAAGAGACAGGCTGGGCTCAACATGTAGACAGAATAATCCAAGAGAAAAAACTACCCCATTCTGTCACTGAAATAAAGTTCTGTTTCATTAATAAGCCATCAAAACTATGTGCTTTGTAACACCCAAATTTTCCATCAACAGCTATCCAGCAGAAAGCCACTATACAGAGGTTTATGTTTAATGCCACCTTGGAGTTCAAAATTATGAATTTAAAGGAGAAAGCTGACAAAGACCAAACAGCCCAAAGTTACTCAGCTTAGATACTACCATCATAACAGCACAAAAGCTGATAGAATTTGCAGTAAAGCAACTGGCTTGACAGAGTAAATTAAAGCAAACAGTAATAAAGAAATACTTGTTACCTAAGATGCAGTGGCAATATTAAACCAGGTACCTAAGTCAATGATTTTTTCAGCACTTAGGAAAACACCACTGACCTCAAACTAAGTGAAAGTGCACGATTTGCAATTCTCAAGTAAGACTTTATCTCAGGATAACATCACAGGAAATTCTGAATCTTCTTCAAGATTTCCTTCCTTCTTTCAAGGAAGGAAACCTGAAGCACATAAAAAATGGACTACTACTATCTTGGGGTCCTGCCTGTCCTTGGGAGTTCTTCCAATATAGCTATTTGACTTTAAAAATGATGTTCCACTCTCTTCTGCTCTAGACATCAGATTATCATCTTTGTCATGTTTCACTGTCATCTTCATTTGCCAAAAGGTCAATGCAGTCCATAACCTCCCCAGACAACTGCTCCAACACAACTGCTCCAGACACAAGCATGCAGAGACAAGCCTCTTGCTGCCACTCACAATCACTGGAGGCAAGAGCCAGCACCACTCAATAACCAGCTCTTTGCAGTCATCTTCCTGAAGGTATCTCTCAACTTCCAGCCTGTAAGCTTAATTTATAACCAGCCTGTAAATATGACCACACTCCTTTGGTGCCTTTTTTTTTGTGTACGTGGTTAGCTGTAGCCCAACAGCTGTAGAAATAACACAGCAACACAATTGTACCAACAAGTCTCCTTCTTCACAGGTCTCAGGACCTAATTGCGTAGTCACTTCAGTTTAAAATTAGTTCAAGGTATATTCAACAGACCTTGACTTTCCACAACAAAGAACTCTGATCCTTCAGGAGATCTCCACCTTAGCCAAATGGAGCAATTTTTTCAAGTATAAAAGGAACCAGACATCCAGCCTGTAGTGGTTCACCACTTCTGCAAGGTGGGCAGTGTAAACAACATAAGTAGCTCTGCCAGCCAAGCCCCTCGGGCAAGAAGTTCAGAGCTGTTAGAACAGCACCTGGAACCCATGTGCTGCAAAGACTAAGCAGAGATCTCATCAGCAAGGCAGTATCAAACTGCAGCTCTGCAGGAAGGGTGGGTGGAAGTTCTCAGCCCTATGTCCACTTCTCAATTTTTGCTTCTACCAGTACAGCTACACCCTCCCCAGAGGGGACTGGTGTCAGGCCTCTACAAAGTGTTACAATCACCAAGCAGCTCAGAATGTTCCTACTCTTCAAACTCTGTGAGAAGGAGGTGGCAAACATAACATCAAGCATCCTACTTGAAGAAGAAAGCAACATTTTTCTGGAGCCAAAGGGAGTTTGTAGGAAACACCCAGCAACTGACAGATGGGCTCTCCTCAGTGTTCACCTGTATCCATAAGTAGGCAATAATGCTTCTTTAGTGCCAGGAATATTACACAATCACTGTGATTGTTTTAAATCAGTAATTAGTGGCGCCCTGTACTTGAGCCCCCCCCAATCCAAAGATGGTATCTTAGATTTCCAGACTGACAACTCATGCTTGTCTAATTAGCTGGCGGGACAGCCCGGTGCTTATCTCCCTGTACCAAGTGTCTCTGGCGGCCCTTGATGCACTTCTTCCACGCCCCATCCATGCAGTAACTTTAACTGTCCTCAGACAGTGCCAGTGCCAGTGCCACCACTTCTCAGTCCAACCTTGCTGATAAGCAAAGCACTGCCTAGTTGGATGCAGTTTCTTTTTGGGAATGTCTTCAAATGAGGGTTTCTTTCTCCTCCCACAGCTCTGGCCACACTAAAAGCAGTGTTTGTAAAACTCTACTGCTGCAAGCAGTTCATCCTCAGAAGAGCCAGGTCTGAAGGTTTGATAGGACCCTGCTAAATACTGGCTGGTCTTCAAACTTTGCCTAGAGTCTCTTAAGTGGTTCATATTCCCAAGCACAGACAGTAACCAACCTCCAGCAGGGCACAATTCCACTGCCATCAGAAAAACTGAGGCAGATTTCTAGAATGAAGACAGCTGAAAAATTTCCAGGGCTTGAGCTAACTGTGGCCTTCTCCCCCATACACAATCCTTCTAGGCCAGATGCTGGCTGTGAAAGTTGCATTACCTAGCCGGGGTAAAATGAGAGACAAGCTTCAGATAACACAAATTCTTATGCCTCTACTAACGGTTTACATTGCTGCCTGGGTAACTGAACACCTCACACAGAGCTACCAATTTCAGCAATGCAACAATCTTCAAAAAAATCTCAGTAATGAAGCTGCAGCAAATCAAGACAACTTGCAGGTCACTCAGTGTGACTCCAATACCTTACACTAATGAAACCACTTCACAGAGTGGGGAGTAACCCTTCCAGAGTACGGTAGAAAATGAGATGAGCTTTAACAGCTTCTGTTTTCCTAATACAACCCCTCTCTGAAATTAGCTTGGTTTTAACTTTGTCTGAGACCAAGGACAAGTCTAGAATGAGCTTTCAAGGTCTCCTTCCTTTTTTAACAGTTCAAGTGCCAAGATGCAGCTCAAAATCCTACAGTGTCAGAAGCTGCTCTGTGTGGACTCCCTCTTGTATCTGTCTCAGTTCATGGTTCCAAGGTAATGTACTACAAGCAACTTATTAGGGGCCTATGGAACCAGTGGCAGGGGAGACACATGATTATCATCATGACACTTAATTCTGTAAATAGTACCCGAGTTTTGGGTTTATGTATATGAAAATACCCTCCCCGTCCCTCATTCCAGAGATCTAACCTTATCTCAGAGCCTGCAGACTGCAGCTCTGACACGCTGGGACCCTGGCACACAAACCATACAGCACTGGCTCTACACCTTCCAAAATTTTCCAGTCACATCCTAACCCTCTCCTCCACAATCCAGCAGCAATAGTGGGTCATCTGGAAAAAAGCAAGGGAAGAAAAGGAAAAGAATAAACTTTCACGTGTAATCTTGTGGGTAAAATGCTTAGCAAGGTTTAGAAGTAGAACACTACTGAGAATTAGAGCAGTGACCCATCGTCACTTGCAGTTTGCTGGCAGGACAAGTGGCTTCACAGAACATCTGAATCGTGTAATCTCTCTTTGCATTGTGACTGATGAAGTCCCTCGGGCTAAGGTTACTAATATAGGCAGTCCTGAAAATGGAAAGCATCTCCTTTGTGTACATCACTTGAAGAAAAAAGTAGTATGACACCGCCTTCCTATTTTACAGGCAGGTATAGGGTAGGAATTCAGTGCCTTCCCCAGAGTCACTGCAATACAAGTCTCCAGTGGCAGTGGTACCTGAGGGTGAGAGAACACTGTGGGAAAAAACTGACACCATCACACACTGGTATATAAGATCTGAATAACTGAATTTTAAAGAGAGCAGTGTGTTTGACATAAATTTCTTACTCTAGTCCTCCAGGACCTTGCTATTCTTACTGATAATTAACTGGCTAGTGACACAGTAGTAAGTTTTTGTGTAGAAGTCCAAGTCAGAACTACCCCGGAAGGAAGTACTTGAGAGACAAGTGCTAATAGTAAAATGACAGGTTGAAACGGAAAAATAATACACAAGACCAAATCTTGGGTGCAAGCCCTCAAGGGACACTGGCTGTGGGATGCAACAGCAGCAGTTTGCAAGTCAACAGTTTTAGAAAAAGGTTATTTTCTTGGTCTCTTGAGGCTTCCCAGCTAATGCCCATCTCTCTTCCATGACACTAAGCACAAGTTTTCTGCATGGCAAAACAGGGGTCTTTGCCTACCCCTGTTCTCCAGGGCTCCCATGGAAACTCTTGGCCAAGGAGAAGAGAACTCAGCAGCAGTGGGATTTCAGCTGCTGACAGGGGAGCAGAAGCCAGCACCTACAATCAGTTCAGCTCCAGGGAGGGGAAGGAGGGTCACCCTATACATTCAGGCTTAAGCAGATCACTTGCAACCACACAGAAGTGGATGGCCAAAGAAATCCCTCAACACATGCAGCAGGGGAGTGCAGAAAGCCACCATGACACTTTAAGGTACATAAAACAGAGGGTGGAGGAACCACAGGACAAGGAGGAGCAGAAAGAGGTTTTATTTGACACTACCATGAATTGGGCTGAACCCTAGTAAGAGTTAAGAGAACTTCTGCCCCACGAAACCACCTGCATGTAACAGGCAGAGACACACCTGCAATTCCTCCCTTCTGCTCAGCAGCACTTTGAAACACCTGTCAAAATTTGACTTTATTTTGATCAGATCTCTGCCTCAGCAAATTACTGTTGGTTCAATTTGGCTTCCTGAAATATCTTGGAATCTAAAGCATCTACAAGCAAAATGTAAAGAAAGGGCCACAGATTAAGCCTGAAATACTCAAACACTGCATCAGGGACTGGCCTGGTCAGGCTGTTTAGTCTGTTATCTTGCTGGCAGTGGAAACAAATTAGAGATTTTTAAATCTTCCCACTCACAATAAACTAATGATGATGATGCTTGTCTAATAATTAATTTTGTGGCTCCTACTTGGCATACTTGTTTCTGGATGCAGAATGGACATCTCCCTTCTTGCAGAGCCAAACATGCAGAGATTTGATTAAAAGGCAGAACAGGAAGCTGATGAACTCAAACACTAACCATGAATTGAGATCAAATCTCTTGGGGAGGACCTGCAGCCCCTCGGACAAAACCCATTTGTTGCCCTTCTATAACTTGAGCAGTTACAACTCCATCCAGTTCATCTGGGTTTTGTGGTGTGGTTTTTTAGAGGTGTGAGAGTGCTAATGCTGCCAAAGAGAGGTGAAAGTGAACTCTCCCATGTATGACAGAGCCAGACACCAGTGCAGAATGCCAAGGAACATACATGTGCTCAGCTCCTCAATATCCCACTGTGCAAAGCTCATAACCAGCTCACATCAGGCTTTCACAGAGCTTTGAGAACTCGTAATAGGTTGGTCCAATGGATAAGATCCAAACCACTGAATGAGGTCTAAAGAAACACATAATGCAAACTTCAACACTAGAGTGGGACGAAGTGGAGCAACTGAGCCAAGTTTAACATGAAGAGGACACCATCAAACAGCGAGGTAAAGCTAATGCTGCACATCACTGTCACATCAACCTCCATCAAGGAAAGGAGCAAACCCCTTCCTTCACAGTCAGACTACTTAGAATTTACTTAAGTCACAGTCTGAAGAAATTAATAGACAAGGACAGTCTATTTTATTCACTCAGGTGCCAGACCTTTCCATACTTGCCAGCATTCTCTCCACTGCACTGGCAATCACTGCTCCAAGGTGTGCTGGCGCTGTCAGAGTCCAGGAGAAGCTTCAATTACAACTGCCAGCCAAGGAGGCGTGAACAGCAGCAAGCCCCATCCAGGCACGCCAACAAGATTTCCAGCCCTAGTCTAGGCAAGGCCCGAGATAATGAGACACTCAGGGTGACACATGAGCCTGATCCAAAGTCATCCGAGGCCAGAAGGGACCTGTAATGGCAGTCCACAAGCTTCAAAGCCACATTACTCTCACAAAGACCCACACGGGTGTTGAAATGGTGAGGTACATGCAGGGACAGACACTACTTTATCCATCTGAACATTTCGTGTCCAGCCTCTTGAAACTTCTTCTGACCTGCCCCTGACACAAAGGCTGTTGAGGGCTCCTCTGCAGAGGACATCTCACCCTCATCCTCCTTTGTGATGTTGTAAATCACTACAGAAGTGGCCAGACTTGCTGTCAACTCTCATCCTCTAACATCCAACAGCCCTGAACAAATTGCCTGATGGCCAGAGAAGGATTGATTAACATGGGAGAAACAGATAAATCGTTTCAGTTTGACTTTTGCTGTTTAAATACATGATTTTCTTAATACCTAAGCTGCAGCACAGATTTAAGATTCCTATATAACTTCAAAGATGCGTGGAGGACCAACTCATTCAATCACAGGCACTCTCTCCAGCTGTACTTCTGGGGAACATAGTGTGAACCAGAGAAACATTTCCACCTCCAGAACTTGCTGCTCTATCACTTTTAACACCACTTGTTACCAGCTAAGTGAAGCAAGGCTGAAGTGTGTAACTCCATGGCATTTTTCTTCTTGAAACAGAAACTTTTGAATCTGCCTGATAAATTCTAAGGACTTCATAGGAATGTTGATGGCATCAATATGAAAAAAAAAATCTATTTATGTTGGCAACAATTTAAAAACAAATTTAAGCAAGTGAGACTATGAAATACACAGAGAATTGCCCATGGTGACATGTCATTCCTCTGTTCCTCTCGTAACTTCCAGGCTTCAGTCCCACTGACAGAGTTCAACAGAGAAAACAAGCAAAGGCTTGACTTTGCCAAGCCTAGGACTGCAGCACAAAGGCTTATTCCACACATCGAGCTGTGTTGCCACGACAAGGAAGACCCTGAATATGACAGTACTGCAGTTCCATCCTGCACTTGGGTGTAGTCCTTTACTCGAGAGAAAGCTCGCTCCTATTGCAAGTTCTCAAATGTATCCCCTCTCCAGCTGTAAACCTCTTAAATCCAATTCAGAATCCCACACAGAAGCAAATACTTGCACTTCCAAAACCTTTCTGAGAACTAACCTAAGCTCTAAATGGTGGGTCTGTGTCTCCAGGTATCAAGCGACAATACTTTGATTTGTCTTCAACAGTGCCCAGGTAGCATCAAGAGGAGTACAGAGCAGAGATGCAGCTGCTCAAAAGATGCAGAGAAATGGGCTGCACTGCTCAGCAGCAGGCTGGACTAAGACTTATTTGTCTCTGATGCTGGCACAAGTGCTGGGCTGGAGACCACATCCCTGCCATATTAACACTGCCTTGGCACATGCTACTTTACTTAACCCTATTCCGCTTTTCTAAACACTGACTTATAAAATAAGTCCACATGGGGCAGAGAGATCTATTGGTCAGAAGAACCCACACACCTGGGGAGCCTCCACCACAGGCTTCCCCAACAACCCTGAGCCTGTTATCCTACCTCAGTTTCCCACAGCCTTGTCAAGCGGCTGTGCAGGCTGTTGGGGAAGGAGGCAGCCTTTCCCTTCCTCACCAGTATCTTTAGACATATAACATTAAAAATATCTTAAGCAGAGCCCACACAGGCCTGTAACATGCACAACTACATTTTACGTACTCACATCCAGTAGCTCTGAAGCATTTCTGCACCGTTTGCCTAATGACCAACCCACCTCTCCGGACAAACTCACAGTTCCGACCCAACTTCCACTAAAAATGCAGGCAGATATAAACGAAGCAGAGCACGGCACGTGCACAAAGGGGCCAAGCGCAAGGGCTGAACCCACCCAAACCACACGACGCTTTCGGGAGCACAGCAGCCTCAAGCGTTCGCAGAGCCCCGCGCCGCTCGCTGAGCGCAGCGCGGCCGCACCTCCCTCCCTTCAGGGAGCTGTTTGTTCCGGCGGGGACCCTCACCGGGAGCCCCTGCTCCGGCACGGCCCCGGCGCCGCCGCTCCCGCACGGCCGCTGCTGGGCGGCCCCAGGGCGGGGGGCCGAGGGGCGGCCCCGCCGCAGGCCCCGGCAGCCCCCGCAGCCCCGCTCCCTGCGGACCGCCCTCCCCTGCCCTTCCCGAACCGCGCCGCTGGAAGAGCCGGCACCGCGCTCCTCCCGGCCGGTGCCGCGGGCGGGTCGGCCCCGCCCCGAACCGCGCTGCCCGCGGTCACCCGGCGGCGGCGGCGGCACCGCACACAAAGCCCCCCCGGCCGCGCTTCTCCCCGCGGCCCCCGCGCGGTGCGGGCGCGGGCGGTACCTGCGGGGCGGGGGCCGGGCGGACGCGCTCCCTTCTCGCTCTCGGCTCTCGCTCCCTCCCTCAGTGCCGGCGGCGGCGGCGCCCGCTCCGCTCCATGGCCGCGCGCGCGCCCCGCTGACCACGGGAAGAATGGGGTACCCAGCGCGCACGCGCCGCCCGCGCCCGCCCCGCCCCGCCCCGCCCCGCGCGCCGGCGCGGCGCCGCCCTGCGGCCGCTGGTACCGCGGTGAGGTCAGCGCGCGCCGTGCGCATGCGCGGGGACCGTTACCGCGCGCCCGGTCGCCATGGCGACCCCGCCCCGCCGGGAGCCGGGTCGGGAGCGCGGGCACGCGCCTTCCTGGGAATGGCACGCGCGTTCCTGGGAATGGCACGGCCCCGTCCCCGCTGAGCGGCCCCCAGGCACTCCGCGCCCCCGGCTGCGGCTCGCCCCGGGGCCAGGCCGGAACGCTGAGAGAGGGATCCCCCACACTGCGTGAGGGCTCGGGGCTGCCGTGCGGCCGTGCCCGCGCACTGCCCTCCTTGCGGAGTCCCCAGGGACGGAAACCGCTCCGCGGAACCACAGAGTGCGCCAGGCTGGAAGGGGGCACAGCGGGGCACCCGGGCCAGCGTCCCTGCTCCAGCGGGGCCATCCCAGGGCACGCGGCACAGCACTGTGCCCACACAGCTCTGGAGCGGGGCACACTCCACGCTCTCTCTGGACAAGCTGTTCCAGTGCGCAGTCACCATAAAAGTGAACAAGTTCATCCTCCTGTTCAGGTGGAAATTCCTGTGCATCAGTTTCTGGCTGTTGCCTCTTCTGTTGCTGGGCACCACCGAGCAGAGCCTGGATCCATCCTCTTAACATCCCCCTTTAGATATTGGATGAGGTCCCCTCTGCCATCTCTTCTCAAGGCTGAACAGCCCCAATTCTCTCAGCCTTTTCTCCTATCAGAGATGCTCTAATCTCTTAATCACCTTTGTTGCCCTCCGCTGGACCCGCTCCATGTCTCTCTGTTTTGTACAGCCTTAGTTAAAAAGCTGCATTTAAAAGTCACTAATTATTTCTCCTTCATGGAACAATTTCCAGTGCTTCCACTATAAAACTGAGGTGAGATTGGGAAATGAATGCCCTGTGCAGAAGCTCTTTACCAAGATGTATTTGACCATATTGTTCCCTGGGCTCATGACTGTTCTTCTCCTGTTGGTTGTGAGGAATGAACCTCCATGTCCCCTCAAACCACCACTGTCCTCGTCCTCTGTGCTGCAGAAGGCAGCTGAGCTCCATAACACTGCATCTCCCAACGAGCACGGAGTCTGAGCCATCAAAACATGGGAGAGCTGTATGTGGAACAAATGACTGATTTTCATTCATAACTTCGTGAAATAATAATGCCCTTCTCCTTGGCTCACGGCTCTGGCACAGCAATGACTTTTGGCAAACCCCCTCCAAATAATCCTAGATTTGCCAGTTAGTTCTTTTTTGCCATCAGGTTCCAGAGCAATACCTAGCTGCTGCTTTGGGTGAAGCCATCAGCACAGGCTGAGTGTAAAGTCTGGAACAGGCTGCACAGATGTCAAGAGAAAGCTGGGGATATTAGTGCTTAAAAGGATGCCAGCTCTCAGTAAACTGAAAGCAGGTGATTACAAACCAGCTTTAGAAATTACCATGGTTCTCACCCCCAGGCAGCAGCTAATCTCCTGAGAGCCCTAACTGGCTAAGCACTACCCACAGCAGAGACACAACAGCTCTGCCTCAACTGTTGTGGCTACCCAGTCCCCATTTCCCTCTCTATCTGCTCCCGGAGGAAGCACAACCCATGTGCTGAGTGTTTTCCCTCCCTGGCTGGGCAGTTCTGCAAACAGGACTCCTCCAGTGGTTTGCCCTTCTCCTGTTTTGCACTCTCCCAACAGGAGCTGAGGACAGAGATCATGGGTACCTTAATAAAGGACCAATCGTTCCACTTCCTCTGGATCTGCTGGAATACAGGCAAAGTTCTCTCAGAGAGTATAAACAGTTCCCTCTCTGTTCCCAAATACCTTCACATTTCATTTTGAACAAGAAAATGAGATAAAACATGAATAGTTCTAAGTTAGGTGAATTATGATAAGCAATATTTAGTTCAGTTTCAGTAAGAAATCAATAACTTTGCATCACACATTTATTATTTATTGTGTATCACACTTTTGCTGTGAATTTATTCTCTTCAGTATTACAATAAAGAGACATTTGCTTTGGAAATCTCCCAAAACTGCCTTTGGATATAATTGTATGTTTGCCCTTTTTTCACAGATTCTTACTTCTGGTGATTCTAAAGTCACCTAAAGCCTTGTAAAGAAATGCTAAGAAATGCAGCTGGCATAGGTTAAAGTATTTTTTTTCCCCTCCTGGATAAAACTTGCACAGAAAATGTGGCTTTTATTCTCTCTTTGGTTGCAAGACTTCGGGAGACAACAACTGCACAAAACTTAGAAGCTTCCTCATTGTGCAACTGACAGATTGTGGACATGGTCTTTCTCTGTGTGTTTTCTTCACATTTTTATTTTAAAGCAGGTAAAGTCTCTGCACAGAAATAAATTTGTTACCTAATCAGCTCTAATGTTTGGATTTTTTCCCCTGTTATTACATTACTGTTTCCTTGCTCCCTGCAGAGACTTTTAGAACAGTTTATGCCTGTATTTAAGACAACCAAATAGCTCCATGAGCAGCAGCACTGATGATGCCTGGTTTCTCACAGGTCTGTGCTCTTTGTCCCTCTAATCCGCCCTGCTCTCTCAGCAGCCCTACCTTCCTTTGTGTGTCCTGGGCCACTCCCCTCCAAGGGGACACGGGCGGCACGCTGGGGTTGGTCCAGGGCTGTGTCCGCCTGCAGATGGAAGGGCAGCCTTCCATCACAAGGGATCACACCACGCCCGAGCTCCCTCCTGCCTTCCCCTGAGGCTGGCAATGATTATTTCTCTCTTCCATTGCTCATGAAACTTGAGATTGTTTCCTCCCCCCATAACACTGAGAAGGAAAAAGGAGGGGGTTAGCCTGGCAGTAGAATAGAAGCAGACAGACAGACTGGTCACGTAAGCCTCGTTTTCATTAGGAAAATAAGTACAAAATACATTGTAACCTGCAGGTTTTCTTCCAACGTTTGAAAAGAAGGAGGTGAAAGCATTGTTCCAATTCTTGCCCTTTAGGTTTCTGAACATGAATCTCTCAGCATTCTTTGATTCTGCTCTCGATTCCCCGGCACAGCTGTCCCAGGGCCATCACTGTGCATTAGCTCTGGCACACCTGTGACAGACCTGCACATCCATCGCCTGCGACAGCTCCCACTGCAGAGCCACCGAGAAGGCACGGCAGGATCCCCCACGGGCACCCAGAGCTAAGCTCCTGGATGAATCCAGTCTGCAGGGTAACTCAGCTTCTCCAAAGTTATTGTTAGGTAACAACTGTGCTATTGCTAAGCAGTCCTTGGGGATTCATCCTGGGGTGCAGGGAGGACTCTCTAAATGAAGGAAATTGAAGTAACCACTGGAGGAGCTGCTATCATAGGAGACTGCTTGACCAGGCCTTCGCTACCAGTGGCTTATCCATAACATACCTAAAAAAGGTACTTTTTACTATGCTCTGATTTCTGAAAGATCTCCATTTACTTACCTGTCTCCAAAACAATGAGACCAGTGCAGTGGAAAAGTCTCCTGAGAGGATACTGTTCCCAGTGAAGCTGCACATATCTCTCTAAGCAGTCCACCTGCAAAGTGCACTGTTCCCTGTTTGTTGAGAAGGGTCTGCTTGGACACAAGGAGCTCTGTGCTTATACACGTGCAAAACAATGCACAGCCCATCTGCAAGGTGAAAAAAGAGATGAACTTTAACTATGGACATCTGCAGCAAGGGCACAGAAAGCTCTAAGGGCAAAGCAAACTCGGAAAGCTTTTTAAAATAAAGAAATGTAGGGATAGTCTAGCTTTCAATTACCAACACTGCTCTTTCAAATAAAAACACATTAATAAAACTAGTGGGAGGCAGATGGATGGACTGGCCCTATTTCAGCAGAAACACTGACTATACCTGAATGACCTGCTCTTCCCCTTTCCTTCAGAGCCCTTTTGCACAACATCTGCTCAGCAATCTGAGAGCCTGGTGCTTCCAGGAGAAATGTTTTTATTTATGAATGACAATACGATGATGTAGCTGCCCATAACAAGAGAGGACAGCAGTGTCAAAGCTTGTCTGTCCCTGGGTTGCTCCCCTGGAGTTGAGTACTCTGCTATGCAGACTTAGAAAGCCACAGTTCCTTTATGTGCTGTCCCAACTCGAATACTTCCACGCTAAGGGGGAAACGAGCTTCACTTGACTCGATGTAGCAATGCATCTCTCCCTTTGCCATCTGCTGGCACTTAGATCTCCTGCACACATCACCTGCACAGCCTTGTGCCGTGCTGAGGAGAAGGCTGGACTGCTGCTGACACAAATACCATGGGCCAACATGAGGTGAAGTCCAAGCACCCAACTTCTGAGTGCTGCTGATCCCACTCCAGCACAGGCCCCGCTGTGTGACTCACCTCTTCTACCCCTCACTTACCTGGGAAACAGGGAATAAACTCCTCGTCCATACTGCGTGAGAACAAACACTTGAAACAGGGAAAGCACAAGTACTTCAGATGAACGTGAAATTTAATAATTCCTTGTTCTTTCCTTTGCACATGACAGTTGTCACAGCCCCAGATTTGAGCACTTTCAGCTCACACAATGTGCTCCCGCACCGCTATCTTTAATTGGCACTTTCCTGCCAAGCCCCAGCGTTTTGCATCGGACTTTTTCCACGTGAGAGCTGCCACGAACAAAGCATCCCACTGACCCACTTAACTCCCACGTGAAGGCACATGAAGCTTCGCTTCAGTCACCAAACAGAAAAGAAAACACAAGAGCAGAAGGTTTTGATTAAAGGGAAATGAGCAAATGGCTTCAAGGCTCATCGTGTGCACACGGGCACGTCTGCATGTGTTCACTCCTTGCAGACATTTGGCCACCCAAGGAGAAGCATCCTGTACAAAGCAGGTAGTCCTCAGGCAGTGTGAATTGGGTTGGATTCGAGCTTTCCCGCTGGCAGGAAGGTCCTGTGAGCCATGAGACAACCCCACAGGCTCCTTGGCCTGACACGGAGTGACCGCCTCCAGGGAGGCAGGCAATGGTTCATTCTCCCTGACCAAACATCAGGGAAGGTACCAATTAGTGTTCATTTTGGCATTCTTTGTTTTGTGGCCAGAGCCTGAGCTGAAAGCCCCCAAAACTGAATACAGGCTACTGGCAACAGTTTCCCATGCTTTCTGAGCTGTGCTAGATTTAATGCAGTAGACTGGAAGATCACCTCTGGTCTTACCAAGGCATGGGCACCACGTTTTACATTTACATCAGAGACTGTATTTTTCCTGGCTGCCATCAGGCCTCTGGGAAGAGACATTTACAGATCAAACTTACAAGAGTCCTATTTTTGTCCTGCACTTAAATTTACATTAAGCAACATTTCACCCCCATTTCCACTTCCCTCCTAGTTTCCCATTTACACTGTTTCAAATGGATTTACCTCTTCCTGTGCTTGTTCTCTATAGTCATCCCTGATATTATTTCATCTTTTTTCCACCATCCAAACACAATTATGCTCATATCTCCTTTTTTTTTTTATACTTGCACATCACACGTGTGCATACCTTACCAGCATGGGTTCTTTCAATCTTTGAAAAACACTTCCTTTTTATCCTCACCCAAATATTAAGCCAACTGGAAAGTGACACATCAAGGTTAGGAATGCAGTCTGCTCCTGACAAGGAAAAAATGCTGAGCTTTGCAAGAGAGGCTAAGTGGATTAAGATCCTTTTAAAGATTAGGTCACCCTTCACCCCAAATGCAGATTTCTACTGAAATTAATGGAAGCTCTTACAGAATGCAATGAGAGGGCCGACATTTAATGGCAACACAGCAAACAGCCCACCCAAACCCAACTGTCCCAATCACCAACTCCAAATGAGTCTTAACAACCAACTGGTTGATTCTGTACTATATATTAACACGGCAGGATTTCACCTTGCAAAATTATGAGCTGATGGGGGAGAAAAGCTGAGGTAGGAGTTCTCAGGCTAAAAACTTAGGCTGTGATTTATCTGATGTGGCTGCACTGACATTACACCAACAGACAGGTTTGCCTTAAAGGAATCCACACTGCCTCTGAAACTAGTCCCTTGCACTTGCACAGCTCCTGCCAAACCAGTCACAAAGCTCCAGCAGCTCCAAACCTGGAATTTGTTTTTAAGGATACAGTTCAACAGAACACACTTTAAGCATTGTCCTGGTAATAAACTACAAACATCACGTCTTTGTGTGGGATAGCTGAAGAAAAACTTTATAGATTTGCCTTACATTTCCTGTGCCATCACTTCTGGGCAGATGAACCCAGCCCTCTCCTAACAGGCAGACCTGCAAATGCAGCCCAGCACCTGAAAACCACACCAGAGCCCTTCCAGCTCTCCCATCAACAGAAATAAAAATACTGCAGGTGACAAAGCAGCTTTGCTGCTGCTGCTGCACAGCTGGCACAGACCCTGCTCACTCCCCACTGCAGTGCTGCCTTGTGTGAGAAACAGTAACTGAGCAAGCACAGCAGAGAGGCAAGTCCTGCCTTCACCCTCAAATGCTGCAATGCCCTCAGCCTCATGAAGCCACCCTGACAGAAGTAACTCCACTTCCCTGCTTGTTTTAAAAAAAAAGTACACAAGCAAAGTGGGAGTTTGTGCAAGCCCTTGTGGGAAACTGGCAGCAATGCCTCACTGCAGAGCAAGCAGCCCAATTTCCAGGTCTGCACCTGCTCACCAAGGCTCCTCTCAGTCAGCACTGGAAAAACACACAGAAGAGAACAGAGCTTTCCAAAGTCACCATCATAAAAATGGGATTTATTCGTTTCTTTCCTTCCTGTTCTTTAAAACAACAAGTTTCAAATCCAGGCCAAGCCCCAGACTCCACGTGATGGATCAAATGGGCAGACAGGGATAGGAAGCAACCCCAGAGCCTGTGGCTCACTGCAGACACCTACCTCACTGTGTCAAAGTCCTCACAGTCCTGCCTCTCTTCAACAACATGTGTGGAGACAATTATAAACCAGCATTTTCTTCCCTGATCGGAGCCAAGACTTGTGTAGGAGCTTCTCTGTAGCTTTTCCTTTCTCAGCACAGGAGAGCCACGTGGCTACTGGCCACAGACACACAGGTATGTAACTACTCCAGGCCTCCCAGGACAGCCAAGATCTCTGCTCCTGCCATATGCTTAATTAATGCTGGGTGGCAGGAGTGATGAGAGGCCTTGCTGCACCCTGCATGGAAGAAAGTGTTTCACTTTAGGAATTCTCACTCACACAGTTAACCATTTCCTCAGCTTCCTTTGACAGCTGCTGCCCTTGGGCAGGAAGGGATGTGCATTAGCAGTGCCAGCAGCAGCCTGACACACAGAATGGCTTCCCCACTGTTCCAGCAGCACCCTGGGGTGGTCCCCAGCACTTCTCTAGCTAAGAAGTGCAGATTATTGGTGCCTAGAGCTAGATGTTTCAAGAATTTGGAGCTTAGATTGCAAACTCAGGAAAAAAGGATGTGTTTGAACAACATCGTGGACAATGAAGGAGCCTGGTCCAAGAGGATTTGTGAATATTCCTGGAAAACACATAATGGAAATCCCATTCACTGTACTCCTGTTACCTGCTTGCCCAGCTTTCACCTGCAGCCCCCTGCCCAGGGCAGGGATGTGCTCAGCACCTCACACAGCCCAGCCCACCCTGGCCAGCTGTATCACACAGCAAAGTGAGAGCCAAATGCCAGCACTCTGCAGGGAAAGCTGGGAGAGGGGGAATTTGCTGCAGTTCCCCTCTGCCCCGCTGGTGCATTGTGTGGAGAGGAGAGCATGTCACCCCTCAGAGCCATGCCCAAGTCCTCCCTTGCACCATGAGCCATTTGCAGACAGGTTTTAGCCTTGCCCCCGGGGCTGCAGCCATTTCCAAAGGCAGGTATGCAAGCAAACAGGCTTGGTACTGGCAAGAGCAAGCGTCACTTGCCCAGCCTGCTCTCCTCCTGCACTTGGCTCATGAGCAAGCACCAGCACTTGGACTGTGATGGCAGCACACTCCTCATGCTCTGTGCAGCCTGGGCATCCCACAGCACATCTAACAGGCAAAACAAGTAGGAAAACATAAAACTGCATCTTTAATTTTGAGCAGTCTAACCCTGCCACATTCACTCTTTTTCTTGAGAGGTGAGCATTGGTTTCATCATTCCTTTCTCCCCTCTATCTTGCAGCCAATTCTGCTTTTCTCCCCCACTCTCCCTACCCCCATTCTTCTTTTACTTCTAGTACTTCATGTGCCAGGAAATGGTGACCACTCTTAAACCCCGCTCCCTCCTGCAAAACAGAAATTCTAATAAATGAGTGTAAATTAGCAGGCTTGGCTAGCAGCTAAGTTTCTCAAGCTTGAAAGCAGTAGTACATACATGAGTGTTCAGCAAAACAGCTCCACAAAATCATTCATAACTGAAAGGTGGAGCACTTGCAAGCCATGCCTTGAAACCACAGCCCCAACACTCCTAGCATCCCAGTAAAAACAACTCAGAGCCTGCCCTAAAATCAGTGGCCAGGAGGTTTGTGTTTGTCCAAGATGAACAAACAAATGACTGGAGAGATGAGAAATAAAAATCAGTGCAGGGACTGGGGCATAACTCATGACACAGCACATCTGTCCACTTGCTATGGAAACTATGTTTGGCAAGTATCAGGTGTCTGAATTTCTGCTTACGTACATCTCCCTGGACAGCAGTGTATTAATAACACAGGCAGCCTAAAAACAGAAACTATCACCAAGAAAAGCTGCCCTTCTGCTGAGTTCCTTGCTGTAGCCTGGGAATTGCTGTGCTTTCCTCAAACAACACAGACTTTTGCTTCCTTGCTTTTCAGAATTGCCATCTAAGCTGATCTCAATTGAAGGAAGATGAACAAACAAAAGGAAGGGAAAGGAAAATTACAGCAGGAAGCAACCCTTATTGTAAGCACAGTTTTCTTGAACGTCTTCCCATCAAGGCTCGCACTGCTATGTGACTCTGGAGAGCCGGCAACAGCCAGGGTTTTAGCTTAAAGGCACAAACCTTTCCAAGAGATCTGCAGAAGCCAAAGTCCCTCATGCAGGACATGCAGGAGCTCATGCAGCCAGACAGGATGGCCCTGGCACTGCAAGCAGCATGAGAAGAAGCCACTGAATCAAACATGGAAGAAAGCATCGAGTGGACACAGGCAGGGGCAGAACCCTGGGCACAGAGAGGAGCACAGCAACAGAAGCAGAGTGGGAAGGAAGCAACTACAGGTTCAAAATGCAGGCCAAGGCATTGCAATGGGAAGCACAGGAATGGAGACGCTCAGGCTTTGGGGAACGTGGAACTGCACCAGAGAAGTTACTCTAGATAAACTAAGTTTCCTTAAGAGCAGCTTTAACTCGGCAGCCCAGGAAGGAGCACCTGTGGCAGCACCACAGAAATGGGCATTTTTGGTTAAGATCGGTGTCAGGTTTCTCTTGTATTCCCAAGCTGTGTCAGAGACTCGTGAGTCACACCAGTGCAGGAGGACGGGTTTCCTTACAAACCCAGATCCCTTGTGCTGCAGCACGTCCACACAGCTGAGTTGTGCTGCCCTCCCCCGGTGTCAGGAGATGCAGCTCCCAGCAGGAGAAATGCAGCCACATTTCTGGTTCATCCTGACCCAACAGCCATCTTTATGTGCCCAACACAAAGTCAGAACAAGCACTTCAGAAGAAAACTATCTATTCTGGGCAGATGTATTTTGCTTCTTTTCTGCAGCTCTCTGCTGTATGATGTCAAGGCAGAAGTTCTTCCAGGGCTGCACATCAGATACAAACAGATAATTTCTGCCAGCCATTGTGATCCTGTGTATCTCAAACCTCGACTGAGCGTGTATTTCCCACGGGTTTGGGGCGCAAGCACTGCCTGCTTCTCATCAACACCACACAGGGAAAGCAGCCTGCAGATGTACACAGCAACACCTCCACCAAAAGGCAAGGACTGTCCCTGACCATGGGGTTGGTGAAGAGATGCCCCTGGCCTGCCCAAGGTGACAAGCATTTGACATAGAGATGCACTCATCCAAGTGGCTCCCTCACCAAAGGAGAATGATCTAATGAGTCACCAAGACAATGTCATTATGACCCCACGATTATTCTAGTGATCAGGCCAGATAGATCAAAATCAGCAAGGCCAAGGACTTCAAGTCTTAAAATAGCCAAGGAATTAGTGCCAGCCACCTACCTAGCTGGTTATTATCACCTGGGCTTTCCTCTGAAACCTTCTGCCAAGCCTGACCAGCAGCCAACAGCATCAGAGTGTTTAATCTCAGACAATAAAAGATGAAGGGTAAGTATGTGCACAGAACCCAAACTGGGATTTCTCAGACTTGCATTAAAATCCAAATTCTAACTGCACAGTCAAACTGCCTGTTCAAAGAGGACTGGATATCTGCCATCTGCAATGACAAGCTAGTTGGAACAAGAACAAATCTTAAAGCATCACAAAAAGCTACGCTCAGTTCTCTGAACCCGTACTACTACTGACAAAAACCTGCCTTTGCACTCCACTCCTGGTTATTACAATATTTCAATGTGCTTATCGCCCCCTGGAGCAGAAGATACCCTTGTTTCACGCAGGCAGTGAAACCTAAAATGCAGTGACAAAGTTGACAAGAGAACTGCCAGTAGAAGAACCCAGACTGCTCTAATTATCGGTGCATCTTCTCGAGAGCCTCAATTGCTGTCAATATATGAGAACTCACACAAAACACAGACATTCAGTTAAACACAAGAACCATTACCAAGAGCCAAGAAGGTTGAAAAATGGTAAATTTTTTAATAACCTGTCATTAATTATAAATTTAAGATACAGTTGCTTGCATTAGCAAGCTCTGAATGGACAGCCTCACATTTTCCTTTCAAAAAATGACCGCTAGACACGAGTTACAAAATAAACTGAAGATTTTGGCACGACTGTAGCTGTGTCACAGCATGGGCACTTGTGAGCGCAAAGTCAAGAAAATCTTCACAGGCAGAGAAGACCATAGGTCCCTTGATGGCTAAACCAGAGGGAGAGGATTTGTGAGCAGAGTCCTTGCCTAAGAAAAACTGAACCAGTCTAGGCAGGATGAAGCAAACCAGGGCAGCAGACCCAGTAGAAGCTCCACCTTAATAGTTTCTAAGTTGAGAAAAATACGGCTACAGCCACAAAAAATTTAAATCTGTTTCTGTTTCTTCAGGCTTGGTCTTTGCCTTGGCTGCTTCTTTGGTCTCTGCACAGCATTCTTAACACTGGCAGAGGGAAGCCTGAGAGTTACTTCATCGTCCTCTGTGTCATCATCCACCGGAGCAGCTCTCCGGCGCTCGAGCACTGCTGGAGTACAGACTGGAGTAGGATCCTGAAGAGATCAGAAAAACAGGGTTCACTGCAAAGCCATCTGCCAGAGAATGTTGTCACTGCCCCTGTAATACCACAAGACAGCTCAGCCCAGCTCTCCTGCAGAAAATTGTTTCAGTTTTGTAACTAGCTACTTTTGTAGACATTATTTCTGTGGACAGAAATGTCATCTTCAAAGAAGTGCATGTGAAAGGCAAATAGAAATTAATTCACATTTTCTAACATGTTGTAATGCACATTTGTATTCCTGACTCAAAGCATCAAGAAAGTCAAGTGGAAGAGAATCAGGGCAATGGGGGGAGGGGGGAGTATATCTGAGACTGGCATACAGAAATGCCACATTCAAGTTCACAGCAGAGCTGAAACATCCCAGCTTCATTACCTCAGTAAGTCCTCAGAACTCAGATGACAGAATGTATTAGTTATCCTGTCTTCCTCACAACCAGTCATGCCCCAATTATCTCAAGGAAATCCAGTAATAATAAAAATCCCCAAACAAACACTCCCACCCCCCAAACTCACAACAGCGATGAAGCAGAACAGAAATGTTAATGCCTTACAGAGATTTTAGACAGTCAGTATCCCAAATCTCAGTCCTGATGACCTGAACTTCCCTTTCATCCTACTGCTACTTTTCCCTGGCATCAAATACCAAGCCTGGAGAGCTCGGGGTAGGAGGGACAGTACAGTATGGAAATGGGGACAGACAGCACTAGACTGCATTAACAATTCACCTTCCTTTTTATCAAAACAGGCTGGCACTGTAAGGTGGTCCAACAGAAGGATTCTGTCAAGGAGATCACGTCATGGCAGTTCAGCTGCAGGGGGTGTACAGGTGCCCATCCCCAGCACCCTGCATTCCCCCAGCCTCAAGGGAGTGCAGAACAGCAGAGGCTGACAGCAGACACACCGAGGGACTGGCACTGCTGGTTACAACGTGCTGAGCTGAAGCCTTTGCTGCTGAATGCTCCCACAGGAGAAAGAAGCACGAGGATTCAATCACCCTCCCTCATTCGAGAGTGTTAGTACATCTCAAAGGAGCTACTTCTGGCACAAACATCTCTCAAGCAAACAATGGCAAGGTTTTTGTGTGTTGAAATCAGTATGAAGGTGCCAGCTGAACTTTAAACTTCTGCCCCAGTGTGAATGGTGGTACTGGGCACCACCAGGACTGGTCCATCTTACCTGGCTGCTCAAAGAAATGTTCAGTTTTGCTTTCTTGGATGTTTTAACTTTTTTTCTCTTTTTGCAAAGTGCCTGTGCAGCCTAGGAAGCAAGACAGATCAGGTGGATCACTAGATGCTTGTGTGAAGATGAAACATGTAACAGTTCACAGGTTCCTTTGTTGCACAAAGTCTTTGCTACAGCAAATACGGTTAAAGTTATAAACCGACACAGAGGTGATCTGGTTTGAACAAAAACACCCAAAGCAACATAAGAAAAGGTGCTACTGTGCATTTTAAAAACACTCCACATTAAACAGTATTAATTGCTTACAACTCAAGTACTTGACCCAAGTACTCTGCAGAGGAGGAACATGCAGGGGGGCTGTGGATGGAAGTTCTGGTCTTGGGACCTGCCTCCAGACCCCCACCCTGCCAAAGCCTCCCACAGGGCTCGGGCAAAGCCCCTCTGGTCTTTGGTGATCTGCACTCAGTATTAAACCACAGAATATCCAACTGCTTGTTCCAAGAGAAGAAAAGGAACAGCTCCCCTTTGCTGTTACTTATTTACTCCTCTACAGGCATGTGGAGTGCAGCCCAGCAACAGCCCCATGCTGAACTCCTGGAGCTTCTACACAGCTCCTAACACACATGAGCATCCCTGGGGCTCCAGTGCTTTTGGCAGTTCCACACAAAACACACGATTTCCACGTATTCAGCACAGCCCTAGAAACACACCTTGCTTAACACACTCATGGAAACGATGGCACACTTACAAATCCTGGGAAGTCATACTGCAGGCCCTTTGCAGCCAGCCTCTTCCGTAGAAGCCTCTCCTTGCGCAGCAGGCGCTTTGTCATGCGGGCTTTCTGCTCCAGGGAGCGGAGCCTGTTGTAGCGCCGCACCGCCGGCTGGGAAGGCTTCCGGAACATCCTGTCACAGTCCTTGAAGAGGTCTTCATGGACCTTCTCGGGAGGCATGAACTGACCTGAACCAACCACAGGACATGGGGTCACAGCAGAGCTCCCCTCCCCACCCAGGGCACTCACACAACGCCGGTCATGGCTACAACACCGTGCTGGGACAGCGATCCAGGAACATGGAAACGGCCACTGGATCCTCAGCCAGTGAGAGAGATGGAGGGAGGGAGGGAGGGATGGATGGATGGAAGGATGGATGGAGGGATGCAAGGATGGATGGAGGGATGGATGCATGAATGGATGCATGGATGAAACACTTCAACAGTTTCACCCAGAAAGAACAGAGAAAATTGTTTTACAACGACATGTAACTCATAATCCTTTACAAAGCAAGTTTTACTGTCACCGTGTCTGAGAAACTCAGTGATTTCATCAATCTTTCAATCAAAAAAGCCCCTCATGTGAAACCTTACAGACAACACCTGCAGCAGGTACAACTGCCGAGGAGCTTCCACATGAAAGGAACTCTGTGTTTGTCTCTACACCAAACCCAACCATACCCTGAGGTTTCATGCTACACAGTCACACTAAGAGCAGTATCAGCCCTGAGGAAAAACCAGCAGTAGTGACCAAAAGGCTGCTGAGCAGGTTCTTTACACATGATGAAACATTCAGCCGTGCAGAAAATATTTTTGGGACAAAACTTCATTAAAAAACCCTAAGATTCTATGCACAGTCGAAAAAGATAACTGAAATAACTACAAGTTTCCTTTGCATACTTGAGGATTTACAATTCAGTTTATACTTACACTTCAGCAGTCTCTCAGAAAACAGGTAGTTGTTCATTGTGTCTGCAACAATCTTGGCCACATCATCAGACTCAAACTCCATAAATGCATAGCCTTTGCTGGCTCCAGTCTGTGAGTGACAAGAGAGAAACCTGAAACAACACTTTGGGACCTGAAGAGCTCCATTAAAATTATTTTATTCTTCCGAAGTCATAGCCCATTCTCAGCTGACCACACGTCATTTCAGAAAGCTCACTGAAATTGTGAAAAGCATCAGATTTAGCCCTGAACTGGTATGGCATTACTTGTAAAATACGTATTTGCACACAAAACAAACTGCTCACCAATACATAGACTTGTTAAAAAAACAAAGCTGCCCTGCTTGGCTGCTGTTCGGCTGTTCCATGCTTGTACAGTAGTCTCATAATGTGACAGCAAACCCAGAAATGAGATTAGATTTATCGAACACAAAATAACAAGTAAATTAAAACAGAATCGTGGCACCCGCTTCACGTTGTACCTTGAACTGCTGCACTCGGGCACTGTAAATGCCCTGGGGTGAATTTACTTACGGAAGAAAGGCCCACAAGAGCCGCGGCCCAGCCGCCTCGCGGTCGGACACAGCCCCCGGCCCCGCGGGTCCGACCGGGCACGGCCCCGCCGCGTCCCACGAGCGGTTCCCGAGGGCCTCGGGGCGCTGCGGCCTCTGCCGGGCAAGGGGGGAGCCCCCGAGGCCACGGGGACTGCCCGGCCCGGCCTCAGGCAGCGGCTGCGGGCGCTCCGCCACATTCCGGACTGCACGGGCCGCAGCCGGGGCCGCTCCTCACCTTCTTACTCCTGGAGAGCCGCAGCCGCGTCACCGTGCCGAACTGCCCGAAGTACTCGCGGAGCTGCGGCTCGCAGAGGCCCCTCGGGAGGTGTCCCACGAACACCACGCCGGGCGTCAGCTCCTCCTGTGGGCACAGAGCGACCGCGTCAGCCCGGGCCGGGACTCGCCGCCCCGCCGCCGCCCCGCCGGGCCGCCCCGCTCACCTTGGTCGCTCGCTTGGTGCGGGCGCGCTGCACCTTCTGCTGGAACTGGCGCTGCAGCCGCGGCTCCAGCGCCAGGAGCGGCGCCGCCCTCACGGCCGTGCTGGACGCGGGCGCCTCCGCCGCCATGGCCGCCTCCGCCGCCATGCTGCCCCGCGCGGCCGCCGGAAGTGCGTCACTGCCCTCGCGCCCGCGCCGCGCGACCCGACGCCGTCTCCCGGCAACGGGGCGGAGGGGCCTCGCGCCGCCCCCCGGGCCCGGCCCCCGCCAAGGGAGGCGGCCTGGGACAGAGGCACCGCCGGGGCCACAAACCCCGGCCTGGGAGCGGCCAAACGCCCTCGGGGCGCCCAGCCCTCTCTGGCACCCTCCCGAGCCGCCCCGCTCCCCGTTCCTGGCCGCTCAGGCGGTGCTCGGGCAGCCCGGCGCGGCGCGGTCAGGCGGTGCAGGGGCAGCCGCGCGGCGGCGGCAGCGAAGGGCCGTGGGCGGGAAGCGGCGGCACCATGTCGGTGAGCGAGATGTTCGCGGAGCTGCAGGGAGCGCTCGGCCAGGACCAGGACATCCGAGAGGTGCCGGGGCGGGCGGGACGGGCGCGGGGGGCACGGGGCTGAGCCTGGGCTGACGGCGCGCTGTGCCCGCAGGAGATCCGCAAGGTGGTGCAGGCGCTGGAGCAGACGGCGCGGGAGATGCTGACGCTGCTGCAGGGCGTGCACCAGGGGCCCGGCTTCCAGCACAGTGAGTCCCGCGCCGCGGGGGTGCCCCTCGGAGCACGGCGGTTCCCTGCACTGGGACCCCTTTTCCAGGTGCCAGTCTCTCCGGGGCGTCCAGCGTGGGCTTCCCGGAGGCTGCTGGGAAGAGGAGGGCGCAGCTGGGAGGTTTCCAGCCAGACAAGCAGTAAAGCTGTTGTTCAGCCTTAGGGAACACCGTTCTATCCCTTTCTCCCCGCCCTACTCTGGTGCTTTTCCGTCTCGGTGCAGAGCAGTGTGTTCTTTTCCAGGTGTTCACGCCCTGGGCTGCTCAGTTGGCTCTTAGGTCTCCCTGTAAGATGTTTGCACACAGACTGTGCGATCATCACTTGTCGGGCCTTTGTATCAGTGTCCCCGTCCCGTCTCTTCACCCCACACCCCAAAAAGCTGTGGTCCTGGGCGCTCAGGGGGTGTTCAGGATGGACTGGGATGGGGGGGAACACACATTAATCTGGTTTGTACAAAACAGATTCTGTGTGTGTGTGTGTGTAAAATCTGCTTAATGCAGCAAAATGTAAAAGGAATTTGCAAAGGCTGAAAAAGCAGGACCTGCCCTTGATGTCCTTTTGAGTGACAATTGTTCTGCAGGTTTGGAGGTTTGGGCTCTCACCATCCTGGTTCCAGGCTTCTGAGATGTTGGACAGAATGGTTCTGGGCCCGTTTCCTCCAGGCCAGGGGAGCAGCTCTGCAGGCCCAGGTGTCAAATGTGCTCTTTCTGCTCCCTCATTTCTCAGCCTACTGGTGAAACTCTTGGAATAAACTTAAATAAGTCACTTAAGAGTTGGGTTTTTTCCAGTCAACATCTTGTGAGAAGAAGCAACCATTCTGACTTTGCTGGAAACTCTTGAAAGGAATTCGTGCATGCCACCCTGTGAAGGGGAATAGAACGAACCTCCCCAGGTGCTGTTTTCCTCACGTGTAGAGCTGACTGGTTGTTTTCAGCATGAAGAGGTTCCCCAGCACAAGGGGGCTGGAGCTGGAGGGCCTGGGGTTCCTCTGGCCTCAGAGAGGGTCTGTGTTTAGCCATGAGCAACTGTGTGGGCAAGTGCAAGTTCCATCTGCTTGGGAAATCTGGTAGTGCTGGAAATGAGAGCTGCTGAGTGGTTACTGACACAGGCAGACACTCAGTTTTCTAACCTGGGAAAATCCCTGGTCATTGTGTGGGTAACAACTTCAGAGTCGTTTTCAAGCATTCAATAGTGGAGGCCCATGTTCAACTCGGTGTATTTTCACTTGATTTTTAATTCCTGGAGAGGGCTGGTCCTGGAACTTGAGGAATCTGAGAAGAGATTTGGAATAGTTAAAGTAAAAAAAAACCAAAAAGCAAAACCAACTAAAAAAGGCAAAACAAACCAAACAAACAAAAACCCCCAGGCAAAAACCCCAAAGCTTCATCTTATAATTCCTGCAAAAATAATGAGTTCGTGCTTAGTAGGCCAGGAATTAACTCATGATAACAGACCTGTGAATTTGTCATCAAGTTATATTTACAAGCATAGTAAAGAAAGTTAAAAAATGTTTAGATTAATAAAGGTTTAAAGCAGAATAATGTAGTGCAAATGAACAGAAGCATTGTTGGGGGATAAATAGCACCTGTCCCTTGTCACATATTCAGACTACACTTTTATTTGATAACCATTTTAGTTCTGCAGTGTAGTACCTTAAATGTCTGTTTGGCTTCCTACAGCATCTCATTGTTTGATTCAGTACAACATTTTTACTAAGAAACCTAGAATGATTCTTCCTTAGTAGATTAAAAGGGGATAAACAATGACTCCTGGAACTATGAAAGATTTTTCTCATTGCAACAGAGTTCTGGCTGTACTTTGTGACACGAAGATTTCTTCGGCCTTATACTTCTTTTTTCCAGGATGTAAGGAAAACTATTAACACTGTTAATAAACTATATCGAACTAGAAAAATATTAAATGAGAATAAACTAATAATAAAAAGGTAAAAATACTGTTAATTACTTGAAGCTCACAGATGACAGAGTAACAGCTGTAGCTGTGTTGCCCTGAATTGCAGCTGAAGCTGTTTTCCTATTTGCTCCCCACCCCTTGTGCCACTGTAAATAGGAGATTATTTACTTCTTCCTCCAGCCTCCTGGTTGATCCTTTGTTTATTCCTGCATGCTCAGTTGAGGGAGTGATGAAAACTCAAGGAGACAACAGAGAGTCAGTGGGAAGGGTTTGCTCTGGGCTGAGCAATCTGTCCCACCAGAGAGAAGGGTAAGGAGTGGGATGAGCTCTGTTGGTAGGACCACGGGATAGTTGGGAGTTCGATGGAGGGCAGCTTCTCATACCAGGCAGTGGCTTTTAAAATATTATCTTGCCCAGGCTTCCTTGGCTCCTTGTCCCAAGTGGAGTTGGAGAAGTGCTCAGAAGGCTGGGCAGGGCTGTGCTGCATCCTGCTGTTGTCTGATGGCAGCCAGGGTGACAGCCAGGGCCTCTGGAGCCTGAGAGCTCCGGTGTCTGTGCTCACAACAGCAGAACATCAGAGGTGGTACCTGAGAGTGTGTGAGGACAGTTTGAATTTGGGGCTTGTGTGTGTGTCACTGGGCATTGTCTGAGCCTTTACAGCAAGGATTGTTTATTTTTGTCACAGGTTTGTTTGGCAGAAGCCAAATGGGAACGTGTCCCCCCAGCCATGTGGTGGCTCACACGACTGAGGCAACCCTGTAGTTCTCAGCGAGCCTCACACAGCTCTTTCATCCTGGCTGCCACATGGAGCACTCCCACATTCTGCTTCCTGAAGCTTTTATTTTTTTGCATGCCATTCTCCCTCCCTTTGTTTTTTTAAAGAGAAATTATGTCTTGTTAAGTGAAAGAAGTTTTATAATCACACTTAAATGTCTTTGGTGAAAACCATCACAGCTTTTAGATCTAGATTCTGTGACTAATCCTGGCTTCTGTACCTGAAGATGCAGGAGGGCCTGTCAGGTTGATCTTTGGCCTTTTTTGGCTCATGACCAGGATCTGTGAGAGGGCTGCAGTGAGGCTGTGGTTTGAGCCCTTTGGTCGGTCGCTGGCACTGCAGGTGCAGCGGGGCTGTAACTCTGTCGGCAAACGGGAGGTGGCAGTGGCTGCTACAGGAACAAGAGATCGTTCCTCTGCAGAGCTGTAACACACCGGACAGGCTGAGAGCCGGGCTCTTCAAATACTATGTAAAAAGCAGGAAATGCAGTTTCCTGAAGGGATCTTGCACCTCATATAACCAAACTCAGATGGATTAGAAAATAACAGGATAAGATTTTAATATGGAGAAAGAGAAGTTGCTTTTCCTTTGACCGTGAGGGTTGCCTGGCAGCAGTGCCTGGTGTGTGAGTGTTTCCTTTGGGGCCAGCTGCTGTGTGCAGCACTGTTCCATTGCTTGGGATCTGGCTGTTGCTGGCACATCTTGGCTCAAGCTCAAAACAAATGCCCAGAGTAGATCAGACAGCCTGGAATTCTGGAGTCTTTCTGCTTTACCTCTATGGCTTGTGGTGTGACCAGGAATACTTCTCAGATTGAGTCCAAGTGTCAGTAGCCTATCTTGGACAAGAAAGAAGCACAAATAGCACTGTCTACACTGGAAAACTGTTTACAAACCCCTGTTGCCTGTCAAATATCCATTTCCTGAATGTATTCGTTCTCTGAATGCTGTGCTGTTTCTTTTTCAGTCCCAAAGAAGTGTCAGAAGGCTCGTGAGCACTTTGGTACAGTGAGGACACAGATGGAGTCTCTGAAGACCAAGTTTCCTGCTGATCAGTATTACAGGTGTGCAGGATCACACACAGCCAGACACAGATACATATGGGAATTGCTTGGGCATTTGGCATCATTGCTTCGGAATAACAATGCCAAGGTTTATGGGCTGAATGCTTCTTTCTCTTTGAAAAGTAAAACATGGTAGACAAGTGTGAGGTTTTTATCAGTGTAGATAAAAAATGCTTTTGCTCAAACGCTATACCTTTTCACTAAAAATACTCAATATTGAACTATTTTTCTAGAAACTTTCTTAAAAAAATAAAAAGGGAAGCTTAAGAAGTTGGTGTTCTGCTGGAGCTGCCCTTGTGTCTGGGAGCAGGGCATTTGCTGCTCCATTAACTTCAGTTAAGTTGTTCGGTTTGGGGCGTTTCTGGAAGCAGAGCTCTAAATCTGTCATGAAATGGCTGTTTGGCTCTGCAGACACTAAATGAAGTTGTCACCTTTGCGTTCTGCTGCTGCCAGAAGGGGACAGTGCCTGGCAAGAACATTTCAAAGAACAAGAATCTTGTCAGCTCAGATCTGCTAAGGGAGGGTGGGAGGGAAAGCCCTGGCTGTCTGTGGGCAACACAACCTGGAAAACTGTGGGAGCTGAGGAGGCTTGTGAGAGGGGTGAGCAGATGTCAGACTCCGGCGTGGTAACCTGGGTGTGGAGTTCTGGAGTACCAAGGGGATGTCTTTTGGCTGGTGTCATTTTGATAAACCAAAAATACTGCAAAATGCACTGTGGGAAGGCAGAAAACAACACATACATAACGTGTGCTTGTTGCCTAATGCTCCAGTAATAAACATTAATTATTTATACCCTGACCTGGTGTTTCTTCTGCAGGTTTCATGAGCACTGGAGATTCGTGCTGCAGCGGCTGGTGTTCCTGGCAGCATTCGTAGTCTACTTGGAGTCAGAAACATTAGTGACTCGAGAAGCTGTTGCAGAAATACTTGGGAGTAAGTTAATGTTATAACTGAAGAGAAAAAGCTTGTGACCTTAGACATTGTAGCTTGCAGAGGTACAGGGAAACAGCAGAACTTCATTTCTTCCCGAGAAATCGGTTCCAGAGTTTATCTGGTATTTGGTTTCATTATATAAACAACGGAAATTGGCAAACCTAATGTTAACAAAAGTATTTATTCATTAATAAGTTCTTCATGAATGAAGGTCATTCACTCAAAGTGTGTAAATGCACCAAAACAATAACACATAGATGAGAGCTTGCTTCTCTAAATTCTTGCTTTTGGTATTTTAAAAGTGCGTAAAAGAGATTAAATTCTTTGTTGTAAAAGAATTGTATCTTCACAGAGCAAAGGATTTGAAAAAAAGTAAGGAAAATACATCCTATATATAGATGTAAATCGAGTTACCCTGTTGGATGTACAGTTGAGGATGTACAAGATGCTGAATCAAGAACTGAGGAGAGGCTGTAATTACATCACATACAGGAAAAGGCTGACTTTTATTTTGTAATAATATTTCATAAATTTGATATTTCAAATTAGCTCCAGTAAACAAATGCAATTTAAGGTGCCTGGGTTTGCTCATGCTCAGCACCACCTCATCACTGCTCTGTTTTTGTCTCAGTTGAAGCTGATCGAGAACGGGGCTTTCACCTGGACATTGAAGATTATCTTTCTGGCATATTAACTCTGGCCAGTGAGCTGGTAAGAAAGATCTTCATGCACGTATTTGGTTTGAAACTGACCTTAAAAACAAAAGTAATGTGTTTTTTTAGCTTTCCCAGGTTATTCCTGGAAGTTACAATACACAACACCTTGATCTGAGGGAACTGGGGTTGTTTAGCCTGGAGAAAAGGAGACTCAGAGGTGACCTTATCACTCTCTACAACTTCTTGAAAGGTGGTTGTAGTGAGGTGGGGATTGGTCTCTTTTTCCGGGCAACAACTGACAGAACAAGAGGACACAGTCTTAAGTTGTGCCAAGGAAAATATAGGTTGGATATTAGAAAAAAGTTTTTACAGAAAGAGTGATAAAATATTGGAATGGTTTATCCAGGGAGGTGGTGGAATCACCATCCCTGGGCATGTTTAAAAAGAGATTGGATGTTGCACTCAGTGCCATGGTTTAGTTTAGTTGAGGTGTTTGGACATGGGTTGGACTCGATGACCTTGAAGGTCTCTTCCAACCTGGTAATTCTGTGATCTGAACTTGTAGCAAGATGCTTCTCTGTGTGTTCCTCAGTGATACTTTTAAGATTTAAACTAGTCATTTGATTGAAAATGCAGAACTGTGGTCAGCAAAAAGGTAAATCTAAGTACAAATAATCTGAGTGCCTGCGACACAAGTGGTTAATTTGGTACAGTAACTGGTGGGGAGAGGGATGGGATGTGATGTGATGTGGGTGGGTGGGTGCTGTGCTGACGTTCCCCGGCGTTCCCTCTCGCAGGCCAGGCTGGCAGTGAACAGTGTCACAGCTGGGGACTATTCTCGCCCTCTCCGCATCTCAGCCTTTATCAACGAGCTGGATTCTGGCTTCCGCCTCCTCAACCTGAAGAACGACTCCCTGAGGAAACGCTATGATGGCCTGAAATACGACGTCAAGAAAATTGAGGAAGTGGTTTATGACTTGTCCATCAGAGGACTCAATAAGGAGGCAACAGTTGGTGGAGGCGGAGAGAAGTGAAGGATGCTCATTTGAACAGCATCATCGATTACCTCAGATGGTTGCCAATTTAGGAAGTACCTAGAGAAGCCTTCCTACAGTAGTTTAGAAGAACTGCAGCTCAGAGCTGCTCTCTATTTTCTTACAAAAGGTGTAGTACAGGCATTAGATGTTTTGTAAAATCATGTCTAGGTTAGGACAGGAGACTGTTTCCAGTGGAATTCCTTTGTCAAACACACGGTGCCGTCTCTGCACAGCAGCAATAGTAGTCAGTAACTCCCATGAGCTGAGATTCCCATTAGTTCTGTAGTGTTCTTTGCTGCTGTGGCTGTCTCTGCTCACACACCCTCAGAGATGTGTGCACAGCACACAGCTCAGTGCAGACACGTAGGATCTTTTAAGAAACACGGTGTGTAAATATCGGCTTTTTTTAAGACACTGATTTTTTTTTTTTTGCCTTTTTGTTTCTTAAATTTTCACTTATGTAAGTTGAAAAAATTTGCATAACTGTTTATGAACCAGGTCTCTTTTTTAATGGTTTGTTAATGTATCCCCTTTAATTGGGAAATCAGTGAAAATACACCTGAGAATTCCTTCATTGGAACTGGTGTCTTGCACCCCACTGTATCTCCCACTCCCTCTCTCTCATTTTTTTTTTTTCTTTCCATGAAGATTTCAGTTACCAGGGAGAGCAAGGTTTTCTTAGACACCTGCTTTCTCTGGTATTTGTTTTACTGGCATGAGTAAATGCAGAGTTTTAAATGATGATTTGCCTTGAGAACTCAGTGTAACCAATTTTTATGTTTTTTTAACTTCCAAGTTTTCTGAATAGAGAAGTGTAAACTGATAAACTGCAGGTGGTTGTCTGAGTTGTAACAAGCTGTACAGGCCACAGCTGTACCTCTGTCCTGGGATTAAAAAAAAAAATAAACACAAAACTATCGTTTGTGTAGTAAAATGCTTGTATCTCAAGAAACAGGGAACTTAGTACTTCGAGGCAATTGTATGTAACATGTTTGCAAACACCAGCACCTCTTTCATGTGTTTAAGTGGACAGACTCATGCCTTCCCATGTGCTTGTTCTCTTGTCTTAAATGACTGAGTTTTGCCATTCTCCTACTTCTGGTGGTGCAGGAGGGTTAAGGAGAACAGCTAACTTCTTTGGGAGGAGGAGGAGGAATACTTCAGAGGATGAATGGGAACAGTCAAGTTTATGTGGGGTTTGTTGGTGTTTCGATTTCTTAGTGAAGATTTACCACTGTTTGAATTAGGGGGTTGTTTTGTTTTTTGGAAGAAAATGGTTTCTTGGTGGTTATGGCCAATAAAAGCTGTTCTTTGGTTTTGGCCACTTGGTACCTCTGCCTGTTGTCTGATCATCTGCTGTTACTTGCTTCCCTTGCTGGGAGCCTGTTCTGAAATACCAGCATTGCAGTTCATCCTTCACCTGTCCTTGGAAAATCATAATGGGGTTCCTCCCCTTGGCTGTAGCTGTTCAGTGGCGTTCTCCTAACACTGCCAAGTGCAAAGTCAAGCTGCAAACAGATTTCATAGGCTTTTTTTTAAATATTTTTTTTAATTTTGAGTGATTTCACCAAGTAAAATAGGAGAGCTATGGAGTTTGTCTTTACCAATCCAAGAGGTGGCAAGATTATCTTCAGAGCGTCTCATAATCTTCCCTGTTTGTCCTCATCCTTTGTATCTTATGTCACTTAACATGAGGAGATGGAAATATCCCCCTTTCACAGCTGAAGAAAATGGGGGTGTAACTTCCTGAGCCCCATGGCAATGTAACAGCTTTTAAAGTATTTCTTTGTTCTTGTCCTGTGCCAGTGTTTGCTCATTTCTCAACTTAGCACTGTGGAGGTGGGAGGAAGGAAGGAGCTTAAGCCAGTTTTACTGCCAAAACCAGAGATGAGGGGAAAACCAACACCCTAAGGCTGTGCAGACACAGCTTGCAGTTCAAGGTCACACAGGAAATTTGTGGGAGCAGGATAGAGAAGAGGAATAGAAAAGGGTTTCCTGAGCATCAGTGTGGTGTGTCCTAGGTTAGAGGACTCCTGGCATGTGGGACTGGGATGTGAGGCCATGTGGCAGGGCAGCTGCTGGTTAAGGCTTTGCACTGGCTTGTGTCCCAGGTGCTCCAGTTGCATTTGGTCATGCAGCAGGTTTGCTTCCTGACATGGGCTCCTGTGTGCCTAACACAGCTTTTCACTAGATCCCAGATCTGCCAGATTTGAGTGCTGGTGGAGATGGAGCAGGGCTGTGCCACAGGGGCAGGTACCGTGGGAGGGACAACTGGAAGAGCAAGGCTCTTGCTTAGGGCTTACAGAGGTGTGAGGTGTGGGATCCTTCTGTCTAAGGCTCTGTGAAGAGCAAGTGCCCAAGAAAGAGACACTCAGTGTTGTGTTCTTGGAGGGTGTTTAACACCTCATTCTTTCCTGTTCTACATCTTGGGAAGAGCCTAGCATCGTCCTCTGGAAAAGCATGTTTTTGCAAGAGCCAGGCTACACAGCTCATTCCCAGCCTGGGTCTGGAGAAGGGAAAAGTAAACCACTAACTTTCTCCCTAGGCGGCAGCAGGGGAAGATGGGGATGCTTTTGTAGCTTTCTCTGCACTGAGGTGGCCTGTAGGACCTTGTGACCTTGACAGGGAATATGCACATTATTCTGATCCTAAATGCTAAATTGTGTTCCTGTCCCAGAGCTGGGAGCAGAGGTAAGAAGGGAAAACTCAGAAGGACTTGAGTAGGGAAGGGGGTGTCTCTTTGATGCTTCCCTTTCCCAGGAGGAAAAGGAGCAGGGAATGGCAGGGAACTGCAGAAGCTTGATGTCTCATGGTGAATCAGACGCACTTGAACTCTGAACAAGTGACTCCTGTCGGTGGCGAATGGACTGCGCAGCGTGTGCTGGCAGCTGGGAGGGCAGTGAGTCAGCGCAGGAGCACTGGAGAGTCTGACTCAACACCCAGCACGGCTGTTCCCTGAGCCACTTCAGCCTCAAGTGTGTTCCCGGGAGTGCTCTCTTGGATCATCTTTGTATTCGCTAACTTGTTTGTTTGGATTTTTCCCATCTTGATGTCATTTCTGTGGGTTTTCTTTATTTCAGTAAAAAGGGCTCTTAAATAGTTGATTAATGGCTCTTTATTTATAGCCCTGCCTGTTCAAGCCCAGCAGATCAATGAAAGTGCTGACCTGAAACAGTTCTGGAAGCAGGGGTGAGCAGGATGCACAATAGACCTTGGGGCTGGCTCTTGAACTGGGCTCTGCCTGCTGGAATTGATTAACTGCAGCCAGTCCAGCCACCTCTTTAAACTGCCACTTGTTAGAGGACACGTTATCACCTCCAGGCTGTCCTTTGCTGGTGCCAGCAAACGTCTTTGTGCAGTGAGCTGGATTGAGGAACTGATTTAGCTGAAACAATCTTTATTTTTCAGCAGTGTTTGCTCCTGACCTGGTGCGTCACACAGTCCCCCCTCCATGCTGTGCCAGTGTGTGGAGGGAGGCTTCTTCCTCTCCCTGCGACGCCAGCTTGCAGTATTCTCTGAGCTCTAACACTACGTGGTATATGGTTTGATTTTTCTTGCAGTAATTTAACTGCTTCCTGTTTTGACAGGATTGCCAAGGATTTTCTCTCTGGGTAAATAATTTGCCTTCATTTCACTGCAGAGTGAGTGAGCTACAGAGCCTCATCCAGATTTTTCAGCCAGCAAGGTCATTACACACCAAGGCAATTAAGGGGAGCAGAAAGTGAATGTGGACGACTCTGGGGGTCTGTGTGTGGATGCTGACCCGTCACCCATCCACAGTCCATCTTCTCTTGTTCAAGTACTGTCACTGGATGCTGTGGTGCAGCTCTGCTAAAGAGTGTGCAGGGGTTGTTCAGTCTCCTCCCTGCCAAATTCATGGAGTGCCGTGAAATGAGTGTTTTGATTTCAAAAGGAAGAGTCCTGTCTGGTTTGTATCTCCTGTCTGCGTGTTGTGGGTCAGGCATGAGTTAGGTAAGATGGGTATCTCCTTGCAGGCTTCACTGCCTGTTTATTGTCACTTCAAACTGGCACTTCTGGTTGCATGGGTTGGTCAGCACTGGGGCCTTGCTCTGCCCAAGGAGAACATAACATGGCTGTTCTGAAACCAGCCCTTTCTTGAAAGGAGGAATACACTCCTATCTGAGTGCTTGTTCACCTGCACGTTCACACTCTGGGTGTGCAAACATCTAACCTGAGGAAAATATAAGAGCCTGAGCTTTGCAAGTTGCTCTGCTCCCCTGGAAGTCTGCTGGGTCCCAGCCCCACAGAGAGAGCCAGCTGGCTGCTACCAGTGCCCTGTGCAGCTTTCACAGCCTGCTGTCAAGTCTGACAATCACCACAGCCTGCTGGAGACTTCAGCAGGGACTGCAGAAAGCCTTAAGGGAAGAAAAAGAGATTTCAGGTCCTGTGAAACAGTCCAGGGCTATAAAGGCCTTGTGCTCTTTGCATGGTTTGGTTACTCCCGGTGCCAGTCATGGGATCTGTTCTGTGACTTTATTGTGATCTCCAGGCTTGCTGCTTCCTGTCTGCCCTGCCCACAGCATCCAGACAGATGCTTGATGCAGGTCCTCCCAGTGACTCTGGCACTGCAAGGAAAGTTGCTGTCCTGGGAGGGAAGAGTTCAAACCACCTGGGTCTCCACTGCCAACAAATCCTTTGCCTGATTCCATGCAGAGAACCTTCCCTGAGAGGGCTGTTTGCAGACTGGGTCTTCTCAATTGCAGCTGAGGTCACTTCTCAGGGATGCAAAGCCTGAACTGATGGAAATCACACTGGGGCAGGATTTGAGCTGGGAAGTTGCAAATTATTATTATGTTAATCCTTTCTAATGGATCTAGAGCCTAATGCCAGCTTTTCAACTCTTTTGCTGTGTAACTGCTCCCAGTCAAGCCTGGGCACAGACCAGTGCTGGAGGATGCTCTGCCTGTGTTCTGACTGCCCCAAAGTGTTCTCCCATCTCTGCTGAAGAATAGGAACACTGTTCCTATCACTCAAATTTTCCATCACGTTGTAGAAAGGTGTCCCTTAGGGGATCACCTTCAGCCTCCCAAAGGAAGTATATTCTTTTCTAATGAGTGCCCTTAGGGCTTGCCTGGAGTTATTTGACTGTACAGTGTTACTGTAAAAATTTCCTTATTTCTTCATTGCTTGTACCTATATCTGGTCAGATTTCTCCTCTGCAGCAGCATGTGAGAAATAAGGCAGTTCCTCCATCTGCCTGATCAGTAAGACATTTTGCTCCTTCATACTCCACTGTAGTGACAGGTCACTCAACGATGACAGTGAAAGCTTTGAATATTTATCTGATCTCTGGGAGGACAGTTTCCTTTATTGCTTTCAGTTCCAGGTTTTTCCAGTTTCAAGTCAGAGAATGTCAGCCTAGTTCCAGCTAAATCTTACCCAGTTCCCCAGCACACATGTAAGAGGCGACACGGCTGACATCACAAAATGAGAGTCACTACAGCTGCCTCATCCATGAGCCCTGAAGGGATCTTGGACATGGTGCTAGAAGATTTAAACTATTTTCCCTTTGAAGATGTCAGGGACAAGCAAGACAGTACAAGATTCACCAGAATCTCCTGCTGGGGAAAAAGAAATTCTGGGACTTCTGCTGCATTATAAATTCACATGCAGCAAAGTCAGGAGATCTGAGATGATCTCAGAGCTTTTTTCAGGATTTGGGGTATGCTGAGGTCAATCTCTCAATCTCCAATGACAACTACCTGCTGCCAGACCAAAGCTGGTTCTCCCTTTCTGATGTGTTCTTGATCAAATACTGGAGACCCACACCGAGTGCCCCTTCCCCATGTGCACTTCTGTTAAGGACAGCCAGGAAAGTACAAGGACACCATAAAGGAGAGGATCTCTATTCACTGAAGCAG
Organism: Monarcha castaneiventris obscurior; assembly: GCA_026261815.1. Lineage (NCBI taxonomy): Eukaryota > Metazoa > Chordata > Aves > Passeriformes > Monarchidae > Monarcha > Monarcha castaneiventris. The sequence continues at coordinate 11,248,251 of JAMPIT010000467.1, forward strand.
AAGTGTCTGCCCTCTGAAGTTTTGCTCTTCATCTCCACGTGTTTTTTTCAGGCTTTCCCACCCAGCCTCATACTCATAAAGGTGCTATTCCTTCTTTCCTTGGGACCTAGAGCTCTTAATCCAGTGTTTTGTTGTCTTGTGTGTCTGCCTTCAGAGCTTAAAACTACATGGACTCTAAAAATATTTTAAAGACTGTCTTTTGTTGTTTTCCTGGTAAATGACCAGTAAGGCTTATACTAAATTCTTTTTAAAGGTCATTTATGAGTTCTGATAAATCAAGGGAGTAACCAACTTTCTCTTTTTTCCCCTGACAAGGGGTACTTCCAGAAAGGCCTGCTTGTACTAGCTGGGAAAGTTCAGTGGGAAGGAGTCTTGAAAAGTAATCTTAGTATTGTCAGTCATGACAATGAGAGGCATAAAAATATTACAGAGACCTAGGACGGCCAGCTTGGAACAAATAATTGCTTTCTTGGCTTGCAGACAACACTGTTCCCAAGTACCCTGGGTTGTAAGAGCATTTTGTCAGTTTGTTAATCAGAAATGGAAAAATACAGCACAACTAATCTCCATGGCTGCCAAGTAAGATGTGTACATGTGATACTGAAAGACCTGGAACTTCCCAGGAGAGGGATCATCTAGTTCAGAGAAGTGCCTGAGGATTATGGAAATCTACTGCCTTGTCAGTGTGCTGACACTCCTCGCCCTTCCAGTGCTGCCTCACCCCACACCCCAGGCACTCACAGGGCCACAGGGATTGCTCCCTGCTCGTGTCCCCTTTCAACACCTGTAATTTACAGGCAGGCAAGCAGCTGCACACACCGGGTACATAAAAGCAGCGTGTGTTGGAAGCCCAACCTGTGTCCAGTCTGACAGGTTCAGCAATCCCACTGTTGCTTCCTGTAGCTGTCCCAGATCAAAGGGCTTGTACTTACTGTTCCCTGGCCACAGGCTTTTTAGAACAGGGCTGCAGCACCAAGCACACGGCCTGCTCATAACTCAGTACCTGGTGATTATCCATGGACCTTCTTCTGGGGAGGGTTTGTCTGGTTCAGAGGAAATAGGCCATGATTACAGGAGCCTGGCAGGCAGGTGCTTCCTGTGATACCTAGAAAAACCCCGAATCTGACAAATTGAACAATCAGCCAAACATAAGATTGATGCTAAATATCAGACCTTTTACGTACACTTATTGTTCTCTGACCTTTTTGAACAGCCAGGCTGGCTGAAGGTATCTTGATTTAAAGATATGACTGTACAAACGGTCTACTGGTGGTTTCCAGCATGAATTGATGTGGAGAAAATTGCTGTGCTGGAAAGTAATTGAAAACTTTCCAGCAAGCAGCAGCTTTGTGTGGCTGTGAAAGCCACTTGCTGTTTGGATAAATTAGGCTGTTACTGTACCTACGCCTTCCCTTGTCAGAGGTGCCCTGGAGAAATGAAGAGAAGGTGGCTGTGCCATTGTGGTCTCGGGAGAGAAGACGAAGGTGCTACAAGCTGTTGCTTTTTGCATGTGAAGTGAATGGGGCTTGAAGGCTCTTGGATGAGATCTGTCATGACAGCATAAGAGAAATCTTCCTCCAGCAGCTGCTCTGCTCAGGCATCTGTCTCTGTGAAAACAAATGGCAAACTAAAAGCAATGTCTCGTGCTCTTCACTGGCTGCTCAGTGCATATTTTGGGGGGACAAACAGTTTATTGTCTAGTGATTAGAAAGCACTGGAGGGAATTCCAGCTCACCTGAGGGAGCCAGGCTGCTGCCCTGACAATCATTTAAACAGCTACTGCTCGCTACAGAGCTCAGCTGTATGCGGCCACGCTCATGTCTTGGGTACCCTCCAGATGATGCAAATCTTCCCATTTCCTCAAGGACAAGATGAAGCACTAAAATGCTGGGTGGTGCAGAACAAGAGAAAATACAGCCAGTAGGCACATGGCACTGGTGTCTGCTGCAGTGCCCAGAGCAGTGCAACAAGCCCTGGCAGCTGTGGCCAGAGGACAAAGCACTGGGCACAATTTGAGGCTTGCTCAGGTGCTGGGTCAGTGGTGCCTTTACAAGACTAGGGCTACCTTTGTGAAGATGGCTTCTGTCTGCCTTTGTTGGTGCCCTTTGTTGCTGGTTGATCTCTGGAGAAATACACAAATGTACTTGTGTGAATCCTCCTGTGAAATAAATGCCTGTGACGAAAATATTTTGGTGTAGTGAATAATATGGATTGGCTTTGTCTTTACCCTGTGGGCCTGAAAGAACATTTACAGGCTGTCCTCCCAGATCTGTGGACCAAAATTTAGGCTCCTTTAATTTAGCCTCCAGGCTGAAATCTGGCCTTTGCTGTGTAAGTCACAGCGTGACATTTTGCAAAGCAGCGGTCAGTGGTAATGTCAGGCTGAAAAGGTTAAACCCTGTTTGCCTTTTTACCATTGTTCAGCTTCGAGTCATTTCCCTGCTGAGAAACTGAAAGAGGCTGGACCTTATGGGAGAGTTCTTTGTGGCCTCAGTTTTGGCTCCAGAGCGAAAGGGTTTGTGCCCGTCTGTTGCTGTCTAGTGAGAATCTGAGCAGCAGGTTTGTACCATTCTCCCAGTCTCATTTGGAGTAGCCCTGAATTCTGTTCAGGGGATCCACAGAGTAGACATTGCTCATCTGAATGGACCCAAACTAAGTGAAAAAAATACTCCAGAATACAAACATTTTAAAAAATACCCACCTAAAGTAATTGAAACATAATTATTAAAACTTTTTATGTTACTCTACAGTACAATGTTAATTGCTCCTTTCAATTAAATTTTGAAATACACTAGATTACATCATTTAAATAATTGCAAACTCTTAAATTCACTATCAGTGGTAGCAGAGCTGTATTTACATATACTTCTGAGATATTTCAGATGCAGCATTATGTTCCAGTCCCTAAGTCAGTTAAATAACAGACTCTCACTGGGGGTGTGCTGCTCTTCCACAGGTTCTACATATATGTGGGGTGTATATGTCAGAGAGCAAGAACTCCTTTTATTCATGTTTGCTCTTTTTTTTTTTTCTTTTTTTCTTTTTTTTTTTGCTGTGTGCATGCAGCTGAATCTGAGCAAATTGATACCTACTTGGTTTGGATTAAAGATGAAAGGCCTTTCTTTTTAAACAAGTGTTTGACTGAATATACAGAGGTGAATAATGAAACACAGTCCTTAGGAGTAGTGGTGGAAAACATAATTTTTTCCAGGTTTCATCCTCTGTTGCATAATACTGCACCTAATTTTGCTGAGTACCCTGACTTTACCTAATGCTGATGAAATACAGTCAATAGTGGAAACCTCTCTCATTGTCAAGACTGGCTTTCAACACGATCCATGCAATGGCAAGCATCATACATCATTCTCCTGCAGTGCAATATTAACAAGTTAAACTATTATCCTTCAGAGGTCTCCTTGAGGAGAGCCCATCTCTGTATGTACATGAGCCACAGACTATAGTGAGTCCAGAGGCTGACCAGCACCTGTGGTGTTTGCTTCCAGTGCTGTTAAGAGTCTTTGGGGACCAGTTCCTCCCTGTGCTGTCCATGGAGCAAGTTCAGGCCACTGGGGCTCCTGATGGTCTTTGCATGTGGCACTGGTCAAGCCAAGCCTGCCCATGCAGGCTCAGGGCCTGGTGTGAGGAGTGCTGATCATGATGTTGGGCAGCGCGTTCCGCCGCTTCTTCCAGGAGCCCAGCTCCCTGGAGTAGCGCCTGATCTGCCTGAACCAGTGGTGAGTCCGTGCCCGGTCGCTGTCCCGGAACACAAACGCCTCCCGCCTGATCTCAATGAGTTCAAAGGTGTCGTCGCAGTCGGGGTCAGTGGAGACGATGCAATTACTCAGCCTCAAGGGCTCCCTGAGCAAATGGAACTTCCCGTTATTTTTGTCCCTGATGAGTACCAGCACTGCATCCTTCACAGGCCCTGGCTCGGCTGATTCCAGGCTGGACTCGGACACACGCTTCATGTTCACCAAGAGCAGGACCTGCATGTTCTGGAACTTCAGGGTCTTGCTGCCTTTCTTCACCCACTGGCCATCAGGGGGCTGGGCCAACTGCAGAGAGCCCTCCATCACAAAGCGCGTTTCTTCCCTCAGCCAACCGACCGTTTTGAGGGCAGTTTCTCTCATCTCGATGTTGATGACTTCCCTCTTCTTCTTGCTGTCCTGGCGAAAGGATCGGAGGGTCCACGTGTTCCCCTCCTGCTTGGTTTTCATGTTGATGTGCTCCAGGTGGGACTCGATGCGGCTCTTGGCCTCCCGCAGGCTGCCGTGGTCTGGGTGGTACTCGGTGGTGGCCTTGATGATTCTGCTGAGCAGCAGCGGGTACTTGGTGACCCTCTGCAAAGGGGCCATCAGGAAGGACCTCAAGTTCATCCGCCGCAGTGCTGTGTTGTCATTCTGGGAGACATTGAGGAATATTCTGCAGGGATTTAAGAAGACAGGATGAATCCTGCAATCCTAAATGCCAATGAACAGTGTGGTGCTGACAGCTGCTGGGCACTGCAGGCCCCCATTTTTAGCAACCTTGTGAATTCTGTCTTCTCAAAGACTAACAACCATTTCTGCAGCTGTGCTCAGCTGCAGAATCCTGATGAGGTGCCTGGGACACTTGCACATAACATCCTAACAGTATTCTATTAAATCATAAAATAGCAAGGGTGTGATCTTTCTCTGGTACCCATTGACGCAAACATGAGGCAGATACATCAGTTTATATCAGATTGCATTAATTTGTAATGTCTTTCATCATTAGATTACAAAGCATATTAAATAAGAATTTGTCTGAGGAGAAGAAAGAGAAATGACTCGCCTGACATTGCCCATTAGACCAAGCCTAGGAATGGGAACCAAATTCAAGTCATGTGTGCCACAAAGTGGCTTTCTGCAGTGGAAATCCAACCTGGGCTCCAGAATGGGGACTGAGAGCTGTTCTCAGCTGAGTATTATTTGGTGACAGTCCAGTGCAGTGGTCAGTGGGCAGACACTGCTACCACAAAACACAAAGTACAGCTGGGGACCAACTGGCTGCCTTAGTGGAGATACCAAGGACTGAGCATTTTTTTGAGCATAAATTACTGTCCTCACCCCAAGAGGGAGCAGTGATAACTGAAGAACATTTGCATCAAACTTTGACCTAGATGGGCTGGCAAAGGCTTCACCCTCAGCCGGTTGCCTTTCTGTCCCCAGAGCCTGGACGAATTTGCTCATCCCCCTTCTCACCTGAGCAGCTCCTTCTCCTTTTCCAGTGCGTTCAGCATATTCACAGAGGAGGACTGCTGAAGACAGTAGGTCTGGAAGGCTGGCAGCATGTTGACGAATTCCAGGAATATTTCTCCAATGCACACAGTCATCAGGTCATCGTCCCCCTGCAAGAATGCAATAGAGCCCTGCTTGGTTAGCTCAGGAGAGGCACAGCCACGGGGCCTGCCTTCAGTCCTATCAGCATGAACCTGCCACAGGATCTGCTGAGCACCAGACCTAAGGTAGAGCTGGGCTCACCCTTCCTGGTCTAAAGGCAGTTCCTCCAGTTCCAGGAGGAATCAGCGCCTGGAGAGGGGAAGGAAAGCTGGTTTAACTGCTTGCTCTTCCACCCTCAAAAGAGCTGTCTTCTCTCCTCCTGTGGGCTCAGTCAGCTCATCAGAGCAAGGGTTCAAAGGCCCGAGTGAGCTTCCTAGTCAAGAAGCAGCCTTATTTCTATTTCTCTGCCCTCTGAGCACCATGCTGGTGGGGCAGGAAAGCTCCTTGTGCAAGGCAGGGTGCATCAGCAGAAGCAGCCATACACAGAGCTGTGGAGCAGGGAGCAGCCCGCACTGCCTGGCCCCACAGCCTAGAACCAAGCTGCAGTAAACTGCAAGCCAAGGCAAACAGCCAAGCCAGCATGAAGCCAGTCAGCTCAGGGCTGCAAGAGCACAGCCTGAGAGACAGAGCAAGCTGAGCTCTGTGCTCCCATGGTCACATTCTTACCAGCATCCAGGCTAACTAGCCTAAAACTAACTTTGATAATGGGGCCATTAAGACCCATTAATGAGATAAACGAGCAAGACTGCTTATGTCAGTGGCACCACCAGAGCACAATGAGTCCAGCAGCTGTGACCTGGCACAGGGCTACTGAAATCAGAATAGCTGATAGCTGACCATAACCGAGGAGTCCTACCTCCTGTTCCTTTGCTCCACCTATGCTGCCCCACTAATACAAAACCTATTCTGGTCTGTCTGGTCTGGCCCCTTTAGAGGGCAGATGCAGCATCATACCTGGTCAAAGGCCTGATCAATCTCTTCTTGAAGTATCTCCAAAAAGCTCTCATTGAGGTCAATGAGCTCCTGGATGTTGCTGAAGATGCCCTGGAGCTGCTCCTGGCTCAGCAGCCCAGCTGCCTGCATGGGGAGGTAGAACTCCTCTTTGATGATGCGCAGGTCCTCTCCATAGCTGGCCTCTGTGTTGACAAACTCCAGCACAGACTCCTTGCGCTCTGTCCTGCGCTTGTGGCACTTCTCGCAGAGGTCAGCCCGCCTCTGGTTGCAGTTCTGGAGATCTGTCTCCACTGGCAGGTCCCTTTCTCCACAGTCAGTGCAGGGACGGTGGGCTTCCCAGGCCTGCAGGGAGCTCAGCGTTTCAGATGCCCTGCTCCTCCACTTCCTGGCTGGCATCTGCCCAATGCCACTATCTGCCCTCTCCACATCTGCTGACTTGGTCTGGCTGGCCTCAGTGGGATCCAGGTCATCCCGGGCATCGTTCACACCAACAATCCCGCTGTCTGTGCTCAGACTGCTGACATTGCTCCAGTGATGCCTGGAGCGGAGAGAGCTTCGTGGGGTGCGTCGGGTCTCATCAAAGCTGCCACCATGGCCAAGGTTGGCTTTTGCTACCACTGGACCTGAGAACAGACACAAATAGTTACAGGCACTGCCAGCTGCACAGAGCTCACCTGAAGAACTTGTGCTGGCACAGCCATGAATGGCAGGAACCCTGGGGGGGAGAGGCTGTATCTGGTGAAGCAGGGCTGTGAGCTGTCTCCCCACCCTCTTCTGCTGCTGAGACTGGTGAGAGTCAGAAGTAAACGGCTCCCAGGTGAAGCCTAGGATCTGTCATCACTGCACTGCCCATACCTGTGAACTCATTTGGGCTGCCCCTTCCCCTGCCATCTACCAGAAAGGGACAGAGCAGAGTAGATCCCAATTTCCTGCACACCTGGGTACAACCCAGGATGCTTCCCTCCCCTAGTCTGTAGAGTTACCCCACGTTTACAGCAGCACAGCAGGGCTCAGCACGTGGCCCAGGAGCCCCCGAGCGTGCAGTGTGTGTACCATAGTCTCGCTCCTGCCGGCGCTTCTGCGCGTGCTGCCGCGCTGCAGCCGCGATCTTCAGCTCCAGCTGCTTCCTCTTCACCGAGTCCGTCGGCATCGGATCGCTGAAGTGCGGCCGCAGCCGGCACTCCCGCTGGGCCTTGGCACCATCCGTGCTCTCATGGACGATGTCTGAGCTGGATCGGCGGCAGCCAGGACTGGGGGTCTGCAAGAAAGGCAGGAAAGGCTTTGGAGCAAAGCCGTGGTGGAAGCAGCGCCTGTTTTTGCAGACACTGGACTTCAGTTGCCAAAGGAGAGAAAAGGAAACTCATCAGCAGTGGGATTGTAAATGTAGCTCTGCTGCATGATCATTAAAAAATCTGTCCTCCCAAGTCCCTCTGTCTTGTTCAGCCCTAACAAGCAAGAACCCCTCTCCCTTTGCTGTTTTGTAGCTCTGAGTACAGTGGCTCTGAGGTGATTGTTAAATAACCATGAACAAGTCAACAGCATAGCTCTGGCTATGGGTCTGTGCTCAGCAACTTGAGCTCACTTGCAGCTGCTCTGTGAAGGTTTCAGCACTGCAGGGTCAGGAGCTCCAACCTCCATGCCCCACCTGCACCAGCAGCTTGCCCGAGGGGGCACTAGGAGGGAATCTGTCTGAACCCCCAGACACACTGGAAGCCATGAAGGGGTTATTGCTGAACTCCCTGCATGAAGTGCAGTGGTGCATAGGCAGGGGCAAAAGTCTCACTCCTGTTTTTATTGAGTAAGTAATAAAAGTTTTATTAAGCAAGTAATAAAAAAGCTTCTAATGCTTCTAACAGAGTTTAACCACTCATGGGAGTTAGTACCAGATTGCCATCTCCCAGCCTGCCCAGTTCCTACAATGAAGGGATCCTTCAGAGCTTCTAACAAGGAAAAAATCCTAAACACACGTGTGAGAGGGGAATTCCTCTCCCTTACATTCCCTGCAGGTGGAGTGTCACTGGATGTCTCATTGCTTGGCTTGTCCTCCCAGGTCTCTGTTGCCATGGACATCGCTGTGGGCTGCTGGCTGTCCTCCAGAGGTGGGAGATCAGCTTCCCTCAGATCACACTGCCCCTTGGAGGGGGATTTGGCAGCAGTCTCAGCATTGCAGCTGCAAGGGAAGAAGCAGACTCCATTGAACATCACGGATGCAGTTCTCCTGCCGTTCCTGACACAGATGAGACTGAGCAGCAAGCCCAGGCTCAAACAACGACCTACAACAGTTCAGGGGAAGTGCAGGCAGGGATTGTGACTGGTCAGCATGGATGGCTGTGCCTGCGTTTCAGGGGCTCTAAGCACTGCTCAGTTAAGACAGTGCAAATTGGGTAACTGCACTCGTGCCAGCATCTGTCTGGGTTATCAAGTCTCGGCTGTTCACAGGCCATTTTTGTGTCCATAAAACATGAGGTTCTCCACAGGGACCAGAAACACTCCTTTCTAAGTAGGCCACATCCATATTTGCTGCTATTTAAGGAGATGCTGCCAACATAGAAACCATATTGCTCATCTGGAAGAGAATCACCAGCTATAAACCATAATACTTTGAAGGGATTAGAGGATTAAAGGAGTATTCCCTCTGTTTTTCATCTCATATGATCCCAAGCCCACTGAAATCACTGGAAAGATACTATCTGCTTTCAGTGAACTCAGGATCAGGCCTTTTGGTGCACTTAAGAGACCTGGAAAGACTGGCAGTGTCTATTGCTCTCACTTGGCAGTTCTGGGATGCCCTCATTCACGGCTATCCAGTGCTAACAAGGTCCTGGCCTGGCTGATACAGGCAGCCTGTCCAATCCCACGTCCCCCCCTCTGTAGACACCATCACTCTCCAGACAGACACAGTCTGGTGCAAAACCACTGACTTGACAGAGTAGTTGACAGGCCGTCGTTTGTGATACTATTTGTGATACATTTTTTTTAACAGGCTCTCTAAGACATCTTATTTCCATGCACAATGAAGCCTGTTGGGAAGAATATTTTTTGGGGGGGGGGGGTTACTTAATTTTTATGGACTTGGATTCCTTTAAAAAGAAAGGTTGTGAGGACTGGATATGGATACTTGTAAATACAGGAAGCCAGTGTCTGGAACATATTTCAGGTTATGCATGTATTTTACGCTTAACAAAAATCTCCTATGAGAAAAATCTGCTTCTTCTTAAAGGCTTCACTTGTGAACCTAAGCTGGTAGGTCATACTGCTAATGTGCAATTCCAACAGTGTCAACTACAAGCAAACACATGAGACAGATGGGCATTCTCCTTGCAGTGAATGACAGTTGGCTCCAATAACAAACCATCAGCCAATACTGAAATCGCTGAAGAGGGAACAAATCTCCCAGAACACAAACTGGCTCTGTTGTCACGCCAGAAAAGTTGGTTTGCATCTCTCCAGATGAAAAAGCATCATCTTCCTCCATTTACATTTCCAGGCCCCTGCTGACACAACCTGCTTGTTAAAAGGAGTTTAACTGGTTGTGTCAGCCGTGGCTGCGCAGCAATGGCAACAGTGCCCACAGCAGGCTCCTGGCGTTTGCTTTTTGCTGTCCCCCTCCAGGTCTTTACTCCCCAGCCTGTAGAAGGGGGATACCAACACCACTGCTGTCACAGAGCAGTGTGTAGCACCTTACAAGGTGGCAGTAAGAGCAGCACAGGCACACAGCAAGGCTGCGGTCTCACCGTGGTACTGGCCTGGCCTGGTCCGGCTTGAGAGGTTCCTGTCTCCTTCCTCCCTCCTGTCCCCAGCCATGCTTGGGGTAGCACTCCTTATGTTTGTGTAACTGTGGCCATGATCTAAAATAAGTCTTGAAATTACATGGGTTTAAAAACCCTCCCTCATGTATTCTCAGACAGATAATTTCATCCATATTTCACTGAGTTGGGTGAAGCATGAACAGTTCAGCTGGGCAAACCCACGGGAGGGAAGGCACAGGTCAATGAGCAAGAAAACTCTTGAAGATGATGTGCCACTGCTGAAAACCACCCTTTCCAAAAGCTGCTCCTGCTCAAACAGCTCCTGGTTGAATAACAGAAAAGGGACCATGCTGGGGCACAGAGAGACAATGGAATGTGTCTGAAGTCAGTAGCAGAGCTCAAAATTGGAATATCATCTTCTTGATCACACCACCTCCCACAATACAGAACATACTCTCAAGAGAGATGCTGAGCTTTCATTTGTCATTTTCACAGTGCTTCACGATCATCCACTTAAATATGGGAAGCACTCCAGAGTATTACTGCTCCTCTAAATGAAGCTGACAGCAGCTCTCTGCTGATAGGGTCTACAGACCAGATGCCACCACTTATTGTGGTTTCCATAGCCCAAAAGGGATATTTAAAAAAAATCTCCAGACATGATCTGCAGTGGGAATAAGAGCCAATACTACCCAGAAAGCTGAGCTAAGGAAATATGACTGAAGACTGAGAAATTCAACCCACCCCATGGCTGGTCAGCTGGAGGTAAGAAAGGCAATGATGCAGAGCCCACATTGTGTGAAAGGAGATTTCTTCATCCCTGGTTTGACTGTTCCACTTCTTGTTACAATCCCTCCTGCTTGATGTACTGGCCATGTGGTCCTGGAGCAAGTGCTGCTCCACGCACTAGTGTGATCAGAAGGATGTGGGCAAAACAGGGAGGATACAAGCAGTTTTGTGGAACCACATCCTAGGGCTGCTCCTTTAACCTTTGCCTCTGGCTTAAGGAGAAAGAGGGGACATTGCCAAGAAAACAGGATATTGCTCCTTTCTCTAGTCCCCTCCTCATGGCAGAGATCTGTGCTGCCAACAGGTTCACACCACTGCCTGCTCAAGCAAGTCAAGTCCCCTCTGCCCTCACACAGAGCTGCAGAAGGGGGGACTCTGGCATGTTTCCATCTGTTGGATCAAATCACTTATTGGGACAGGAGTTTGTGCCCGGGGTTGCTGTCAGTTTTTTCTGTTCTCCCCAACAGAGGTGATGCACTTGGGCCAGCACAGGGAGGACAGGTTATTTTTGAACATGTTTTTAAACCTCTCGTCACCATCTCTGAATTGCATGGAAGTGGAGGTACTGGGGATGGTGTACAACTGGAAATGTACAACTGCTTTCCTTCATGATCTCTCTGGGCCTCTCCATGGTTTTATCATTGTCCAGGCCAGCAGTTCTCAGCCCTTTCCACATGTTCCAGACTCTTTCTGACCAATGGAAACATTTTTGTATATGCCTTCCCTGCTGTCACCTGCCTTCCTGACTTGGAGTCCTCTGCTAGGGGAAGTTAGTACTGTACCCACTACCCTGGTGTCACCCCAAATACAGCTCATCACTCTTTTCAGGAAGCCTTCTTAGTCATGTCCTTGGCTAAATTGTGCAGGTTTCTGTTGCCACCATGTCTCCCATTATAGAGACACAAACCCATGGTCCTTGCATGTCCTTATCCTGAACAATTTGCCACTTAAGCAGTTTCAGAAAGTGGACTCCACACTGAAAAGCTCACGGGATTTCCACCTAAATGTCAACATCCCTTCCCAGCCAGGACTAGAACCTAAGTTAAGGGTATCCAGTGACCCATGAGGGGGCTAAAGCCACCATAATTATGAGACTGAAAATCAAATCTTCACTGACAAAATATTAAGTCAATTGAATGAATCTTAAGTAATTAACTATGAATTACTAGGAAGACTGTTAACTTACAGACAAAACTTCTTTATAAAAGTGACACTTACACAGAAGCACTAGAAAGAGAAGACAATTTTAGCTATTTTATTCTGTGATGCTCTATCACAACACCTCTATCAAAGGCTTGCTGAGCTCAGTATCTGTGGAAATGGGACCAAATCCCCAGCTTTCAGCTCATTTCACTCAAGACTTAGAAAAATGTGGCCTGGATGCCAGCGATCATAATTTAGCACCCAAAATGCAGACAAAAATCTCCTACCTCTGCAGTGAAAATCAGCTGGAGTTGTGAATATTCAGGGACATTACAGTCTCAGGTGAAAATTATGGAAAAATGAGAAATTTCGAAACAAAGGAAACTGGAGTTTCCCAATAACCAGTGTTTTGGCAATAACAATTACCATTACTTGTAATTACTCTGTAAAATAATAAGGCCAGGGTGGTTCCTTCACATATAAAAACACCTCTCTAATACTGGAACCACTGTCATTCCCATTTTTAGATCAACTGTCATTTTGGTGTTAATAAGATTGCTTCATAGATTTTAACAAATCCAACTAGGGAGACCGAACACATTCACAGAAACAAAAACCACTGTGGATATTAAAAGTGCAGAAACCACACTGAAACCATAAGGGCCCTGGGCAGGAAGTGTTTGGAGGCTGGGAGAGTAGGGGGAAGGAAGATCATATGCACTCCCCATTTCCTGTACTTTGCTGTGCATGCAGCTCAGGCTGCAGATACCAGTGAAATCATTGATCTGCACAGGGACAGCTGTTCTTACATCCTTACTGCTTGTGCCATTCTGTGTATTTCATTTCACATTCATGACAAAAATAGCCTAATCCATTTAAACGGTTGCATACCATAACTGTCCCATCTACCTCTTCACTGGATTTTCATACTGTAGAAGAAAAGCACAAAGGCTGGGCTGGACAGCTGAGGGAAGCACTGAGGGCTCTGACACCACCTCCTTCCCTTTGGATTATAAAGTTGTAGAAGTATTTCTGCTGTCACTCTGGCTACAGCTCCACAGAAGTTCTTTCAGATGACTCTCATTCCTGTGCAGAAGTCACTAGTACCTCCTCTAAAACCCAAGACCATTCTCAGCCCATGCATTCCGGAAATAACAAGACAGCACACAAGGTTGATGCCCTGGCATTTCACACAGCCATCTGGGGATTGCAGAAGCAGCCAGAACTAAGTCTAATGCAGTTCTTGGGAATCCCAACCATGAAAGCCAAGTGCACGGAAACAAACCACTCCACCAACACTTACTCCTCCTTTTCCCATTAGCCTTATCTCATGATAAGACAGTGATAACTGCTCCAAATTCTTAGCTTCTAAAACTGTGCTGATTCCTACTGAGCCACCCTGCATAGAAAGGGATCCCCATTTCTTTGGCAGGAGGGAGGTAACAGGACTGCAGTGTCCAAAACCAGGATAGAGAAAGCAGTCATTGTGCATCTTACCCAGAGAAGGGGAAAACCGTGAATGGAGAAGATGGAAGAAGGCTTTACACAAGTATTTTCTCTGGCTGCATACACAGAGATGGCAGAAGGCCAGTATTTATAAGTACTTTCACACACTGCCTATGCAGGTTTCCAAGAAGGGGTTAAAGATTCGTAGCAGCCATCTTGCCCTTGTGTGCCTGTTCACTACATACAGGCAGCAAGTGAAGTACTTGCTGCTGCATGTCACACTATCTAAATTCATGTCCTGCAGTAGTGGGACAAACGCTACATCTTTCTTCAAAGGAATTAGTACTTTGTATCCTTTGGCTGTCTTCTACTTTTAACAGATGCTAAAAAAAAAAGACGTTTTGGCAATCTAATACAGAAATAAAATGCACGGGAAACTGGGTGTCAGAACTATTAATGGCTGTTGTCTTTACAGGATTAAGGTGCACAAAAAAGTAAAATCTAGATGAAAATGCTTTTTGATGTTTAATCCCACGCAAGGTGGAGTTTAAGCTGAACAGCTTAAAGACACGTCCATGTGGCTATCAGAGACTCCAAGATGAAAGGCTCTGCCAACAGCGCATTTATGCTACAGGAATTAAATGTACATATCAGGAGAAAGACCAGATCATTAACAAGGGAACTGCTTTCAGGTGACCCCACGGAGCATGTTACCTTTTCTTAATAAGTTCCAAGGCTGAACCTATGAATTCATCCTTCATTTTTTGTAGCTTAGCTCCATAGCTGGATAAGTCTGTGGCTTCTAACAGCAGCGATGAACAGCAAGAGGACTGGGCTTCAGAAGCCAGCGACTGCCCTGCAAGGTGGAGGACATCATTTAATTTTCTCGTCTCTCCTTTCTGCTGCTCATCACTGAAGATCTCCTGCCCAGCACTGTGTATTGCTCCTGCCTGTAGAGGTGATCGTGGAATAGGGCCGGAGCAAATAGGGACTGGTGACGTATCTGGGATGGAAATCTGGAAGGTTCTGTCCTTCACCTCAGGACTGCTCATCTTGAATCCATCCCATGTGGCTGGGTTTTGGGAAAAGCCAGCAGAGGTGTGGTTTTCATGGAATACATCATCATCCTCCTCTGCTGTGACAGCAGGTTCATTCACAGCTTTGGTCCCTAAAGTTTCTGGACAGACATTCTTACTGCTTTCCTCCTCCAGTGTCTGGTTTGCAGGCAGACCCTTTTTCAAGCAATCTGCTGGCCCACTGCTGCTGTCAGATGAATTTCCCTCCTTACTTCTCATTTGCTTGAATTCCTCAAAGGTAGGTATGTAGAGTCTCCCTTTGCAGCGGCCTTTCTTGCTCTGTCCCAACATGACTTTGCCATCTGTTTCCCCATTGTACTGTTCTAGGGTCTCTGGTGTTCTGGATTTGCTCATCTCATGGCTTTCCCCAGCATGCTGAAGGGGCAAATTGGGGGAGCTATTCTGCCTTCGCAGCTGAAGCCTCCTCTGAGCCTCCTGCTTGATGTCTTCTGGACTGATGATCCTGTGTGCAAAGCACAGTCCCTGCCCCGCTGTGTGGCTGTGCCTGAGAGCAGTGTGTTCCACCAGAACCGTGCAGCAGTTCACAGCACAGCCGTTCTTGCACTGCTGGCACAGCTGGCATTCCAAGAACTCCTGGGCCATCAGCTCAGGCAGGGCCACCTGTGGGCGCAGTGGCTTACAGGGCTCTGCCACCTTACTGCTGTGCAGCCTCAGCTTCTCCTTCAGCTCTTTTTTGGCATCCCCGTGTAGGGCTCTTTCCTCTGCAGAAGGGAAGAGCCACTGAGGCACTTTGGCAAAGGGAGGGAGGAGCACATTCTGTGCGGATCGAGATGTCTGTTTAGCACGGAGAGAGAGGCTCCTCAGAGAGTCCGATGCGCTCTGTACTGGGGCCACGTCCACACAGCCTTCAGTCCACTGACTGGTGCCTCCATAGCGGAAGATGATCTCGTTATCCAGGCTGCGGCAGTGAGAATACAGCCCACAGTCAGCAACTGCTGCCCAGTGAAGGTTCTCCACACTCCGATACATCCGGTTTTCCACAGGACTGGCCAAAGGTGCCTTGCCCGTGTGACAGGCAAGAGTGTGGAAGTCCCCAGAAAAAACATGAGTGTCTAGGTTCTTTAGTGGATGCATGCTGCTAACCGAAAAATCCTTTAAGCCATGTTGTGCACAGAGCTGATTATTTTGGCAGCTCGAGATCACCCGGCAGTGTTCCTGTCTCTCATCAACACTGATGTATGTCATAGCAAATGCACATGGAGGCTCTAGGACAGTGGCGTCTAGAGGGAGAGGAGGGAGCTGGGCTGTCGCTTAGATGCCAGTCAACGTCCACAGACCACAGACAGCAAAGTGTGCTGCTGGGCACTCACATGAGAGAGCTCTCACATGGGTGGAGTCGCCATGCGTAGTAGACCTGTGAATGGAAGGAAAGATGAGTTACTGAAGCAGCCTGGTGCTGACTCGCAGGATGCAAAAGCAGGTCTGCTTCCAGGGTATGCAGAATCCAACAGCACCAGCTTGCGTAGGAGCAGAGCAGCGTAACTGGGTGATGAGCCGTGGGGCTTGGGGCAGGGGAGCTTTTTATTCTCTAGCCAAGCCAACAGTGGCCTTACACTACTCAACTGAATTTGGAGAAGTTTATCCCACCTACCCTCAGCAATTCCCTCACAGTAACATTGCTCTGCCCTAGAGACAAATGCCCAGAAGTGCTTGCTGCAGGCTCAGCTTACTCACACAGCAGCACTAAGGAGATGGCAGGTTTACAAGAGATAGCGAGGTTCTTTCCCTCAAATGGAGTGCACAAAAGACTGTGTGGGTTAAGGGGGATGCTGGAAGTGGGAAAGGATGATGTAATAGTGTGATCTCCTGGAAGATTCAAGTAGCAAGGAAGAAGAAGAAGGCTGACAGGTGGTGGTTTTGTGCCTGACAGGCACACTGCAGCCCCTTATTGCTCTGATTCACCCTTCACAAGGAAGATACGTAGGGTTTATTGACTGCATATAGTAGTCAAGCTTTGCCAAGGCCTTTCCAGTGCAGAGACAAAGGTACCCTACAGACTTTCACAAATGCACCCTCCTGACTCCTTAGCCACAGGCTCAAATGATCATTCCCCCCATGACAGCTCAGTAGAGGCCCCAAAAGAGAAAGGTGTGCATTTCAAGGCTCCTCCTATGAGCTGTGCTCAGCACTGTAAGGCCCAGGGAATCTAAGTGACCAAATCACATGTTCAGAGTGGAGAGTTAAATCCCTAAACTCCAGTTTGGGCCAGCAGGATGAAGGCTAAGTGGCTAAGTCCTTGCTGGAAGTGAATGGAGCCTCCTTACACTGAATTGAGAAACTCTAGATTTCTTTTAAGGATTTAGGCCTCATGGACTTGCTAGCAGTCATACAAGACATCAGTGTCTGCTACAGCCCAGTCCACTCCTTTCCTTGGCAATCAGAGGCAAAGGGAAGGAGTGAGTGCCGTATGTAAAGGACAGTAAGATTGGGCAGGGGATATGGGGTTAGCCTGAGATTCGCTACGGCAAGATGGAGCTGGGATGGTGGGGCATGAGTCTTTAATAATGAGCCAGGCAAGAACCAACCAGGTTGAACACACAGGAAGAGGTCTTGGTAAAGCAAGACAGAACCAGTTACAGCCCAGCCTGTTTGTTCTGTAGTGCAGCTGGATTCCCCACACGTGGCCAACTATTCAGGCAGCACAGCCACCTTGACCAGGAAGGGAATGAAGAGGTTTGTTAGTCCCTGAAGGCTAAGACACCACAGACACCTAACCATGTGATGCACCCACAGACATCTATCTCAGAGGAAGTCTGAGGTACTGTATTGCCTGGAAGCCAATTTTGCTAACACACTGGGAGCTTGATTCATCCCTTGCTTAGAGTCGCTCAAATTAGCATACTTTCCCTGCATTAATGAAATTATGTCTAATCTAATCCCAGAGAGGGAAGGCAGAACTGCTCCTGTGGCTCACCACTGAATGAAGAACATAATTTCCGTCCTTCCTAACTGCTAAAAATAAAAATTAAAACTAGCTCTCAAAGTGTGGCTGTTCCCCAAGATGTCGCGGACACTTCTCACCCAGTCTTCTCATGATGGGGCTGGAGTTCCCCCTTCTTCACGGCTCTGGAGGAGCCCACAGGTGACAGCAGAGAAACGTGAGGATCAGGACTTTCTGTGATCATAGGTTATAACATAATCTGTCAAGAAAGAGAGAATTATATGATGTGAGAGCCAGTCACTGAGCAGAGAGCAGGGCTCCTGGTAGTGCCAAAAGGCTCCTGTGAGAAACTGTTAATAAAAGATGCCATGCCCTGTCAGGTTGGTCTGTGATCAGGTCACAGCCACAGGACTAAATGCCACCATGTACTTTTGGTACTCTGCTTTCAGAACAAGAAGAAAGAGAAAACAGCCCTTGCTGCAGTGAGAGCAGAGGATAAAGCTGCCCTTGCCCCAGGCAGGGAGTTACACAGAGTAAGGCCTGAAGAGAAAGCAAGGCCCATGTGAGGCAGGATCCTGGGCTGGACACTGGCTTGGCAGGCTCTGCATGTGTGCATGTGACAGCCAGGGGGCCGGAGAAGAAAATGCACAGGCAGGGGGAGAAGCAGTCAGGAGAAGAGCAAGGAAGCAGAGGCACAGAAACAACAGGGTGGGATCTGTGTGTGGCTGCTCCACTCATCAAGAGAAGGGCAGCACTGAGAAGACAATTGACTTTTGTCCTCATGATTCTCTTCCAGGTGGAAGTCCACTGCCAGGGCTTGTAGAGCTGACCCCTCTATGGGGTGCAGGTCAGCTACAGTGATGCCAGGTGTGGGTGGTCGGGGGCCACTCTGCCCCTGCCTGCTCAAGTGCACAGCACAGGCCATGCAGGAGGGGTTACATCCCTCCATTTCTCAGAGGAATGCCCCAAACCCTCCAGCAGGTGAGGGTACCTGTCTGCCCTGCAGAGCAGCACAGGCCCATTCCCCCAGCAGCCATGGAAGGTGCCAGTGCTCTCAAGCACTGCCAGGCAGCAGGGACCTGCTGCTGCTTTGTCAGGGCAGGATTTTCCAAAAAATGTCTGTGGGATGGCAAAAGTCACTTCAGTGGGGCAGGCAGAGTGAGGGACAGAGAGCAGGAGCCAGAGGCAGGTTTGCAGAGCGGAGGAGCCAGAGAAGACAGAGAACAGCCAGAGCTGGCTGTGAGACAGCAGGAGACAGAGACTTTCCAGAGGCGGCTGAGCAGAGTTTGCTGAAACATAGGTAAGCACCAGAATTTACTGGATTAAGTGCAGGAAGATGGGAATTTTGTTTCCAAATATTTTAGTATTTGTCACCCATCAGGGGTGGATTTTCTTTCTCTGAAAAGTGATTCTTTCAGTTTAACAGAACACTTCAGACACAGGAAGTCCCTTTGATACTTCCAGGAGAGCTCAGAGAAAGGCACACATGGATGTAGCTCACAGGTGAGTATGCAAGGGGGTCTGGTGCCCTGGCTGGAGTGAGAGGGAGCCTCAAATCAGTGAGTTCTGTTCCCCCAAACGCCTGTAGGGCAGCTGTGGAGATCCTGTAACAGCCAGCTCAGGCAGCAGCACCTTTCTTCCCTGTCACTCCACTCTCAGAAGGACCATCTCTTTCCTACTGAACTCCTGTGATCTTGCCTGCTCCCCCATGTCACTGCCCTGAGGGCTGTGCTCAGCATGTCAGGCAGCTAAGCTTAATTTCCCTGAGCATCCTGGGCAGCTGCTGCCCGAGTCATGACCTGGACAGGGGACTGGCTGAAGCACAGCCTCCATTCTCCACTGCTCAGGGATGCTTGAAGCAGGAGAAAAGCAGTGGTCTCTCTAAAACACCAGGTAATTTGTACCTGGCCTGTAACCAGGAAACACTGAGTGTTTCTCCCTCCTTCCCCTGTTCTTGTGCTCCATGGCACACAGCAACAGCTTCAGCTCAGATGCCTGCATTTGTCAGGCCACTGACATCCCATGACATAAAACATGTGCCTGCACACTCAGCTTCCAAGGAACATGGCCACAAGCCTGTTGTAGGCAGTCTGCTGGAGGAGAGCACAAGATGGAGACAGAAAAAACCCCAAAACAAGTTAATATGCTTTTGGTTGATACGCTAGAGATGACCTTTGAGCACATACTTGCAGGCCCACGGTACATACAGAGTTTTTAGCTGCAGTCTTATATGATCACCAACAACAAAACACTGGGAAACACAGCAACATGAAAGTTTGTCCTCCCACCACCTCAGAGCTGTTAAGTACATGCTGTAGCTACAGCAGGTGATTCCAGGTATTGAATTGCAATGGTCACAGAAGTGTGAGGCAATGGAAGGAAGGAAATGCTGATTTTTTACATGGTGACCCAACTCTGGGTCACAATTTACCCTCTCCTAAAGGCACACAGCAGCCCTAATGTATCCTCTGCTCTCCTCCAGTTAGACCAAGAACTGAGTTGCCAGGTCTTTATCACTCCCCAGTGCATGTGAGCACTGTGGATTCATGCCACGCTCCTTCGTTTACCCACCTGGGTACTTCCAGGCAGTCCTGTCCACACTTACCCAAAGCTCAGGCTTTATTCTAGACCAGCGATCCTCCAGGCCAATGCTGACTTATTCCAGGCCAAATAGCAAAGCAGAGCTCAGTTGGCTGCTGCTGCAGCACATCACTGCTCCTCAGTCACACTGTCTGTGAAACATTTGCCTGTTCCCTTGCTCAGGGACTGAAAAGCTTCTAGTGGTTATGAGCCTCACGCCTTAAGTGAGCATAAGACTAAGGGCAGTGTGTGCTCAGCTTATTTTCTACCATGTGATTCTGTTTAATCAACTTCTCCACTACGCTGATAAGTGCCTGCTTGGAGACTTGCCACTAACCTTAATTTTCCTGTAAAATCCCCCCCAAGAACTTATTTCTCAAGGATTAAAGTTTGAAGGATAAATTATTTCTTCCCAAACACATCAGAACTGTTCTGCCTGGCTGACCTTCCCAGCAAAGCACCAGACAAAGTGTCAGGAGGATGAGGCAGGCAGGCACAGGATAAGTAGCTCATTGCTGATGAAAAGCACTGTGGATAAGACCAGTCATGTTCAAGGACTCCAGGAATATCAGGACAAGGGATCACAGAGCCTCACAAGGCCTCAGGAAAAGAGGCCACCAAATCTGGCAGGGCTGAGTAGGTTTGCTGGTGCTGCTTTGCAGAGTTCACTGCAGCAAAATTTGCTCTGTAGACTTATCAAACATGGACTTTTGTTTCATGAAATGGTGGAGAGCAGCTTGCTATTGTCTGGCCTCTCCTGCTTGATCAGAGACATCAAGTGAGACTGGTACATTTTCCACTTTCCACATTTACAACATCTCAGTCACAAGCAAATGAGCTTCCGAGTCATGGCCATCACACCAAACTCCTACTTCCAAGGGAGGGGAATAATTGCAGATCCTTACTCCCTCTTGAAATAAGAGATTACACTAACCTTTGTGTTTTATTCTAATGTGTCTGTATTAGGTTTTGCAAATTGCAGCGCTGAAGAGAGGTTGGTTTATTCTGGACTACAATCTCCCTTTTATTTCAGAGATCCAGCCAGCTACAGGGATGTGAACAGCACATTTCAAAGAGTTATACAAAGGATTTTAGCAAGCTATGATACTGCTTGTGCTAGTCTGCTTGTGCTATCTGATAGCTAGTTTTGTGCTATCTGATACAGCAAACTTCATGGTCACAGCATGATCTGCCTACTGCCACGTCATGCACATCACTTCAGCTGCTTAGCAGAACACCAACAGTCTCAAGGGAAAGAATGCCAGATGTTTTATTTTTTTCGTATTAAAGGTTAACAAGAAAAAGAAAGGTGCCTTGGCTGTATTTGCTTTCTTAGCTGTCCTCTTAACCAGAGCTGTGCTGCAGAAACTGGTTGATGAAGATAAGGTGATTGTAGTTAAATTTCTTGGGGGGGTTTTTGTCTGTTGCAGCAGCTGAAACAGGAACATGGCTTATATAGTGTCTGTTAATTGCAGCAGGAGAGGTACAGCCACAGTAGCTCTCTAAACTAGTACAATTTCCTGGGTTTCTTCTCCTTCCTAGGGTGAACAGCTAACCACAACTTTCCCTGAGTTTGCAGTATTATCACTGCTTTCATTGTCCGCTGCATGGCATAAATCAGGATTGCTAACAAGAGCAATGACTGCCAGATTGATTTCGAGACCAGGTAATAAAGGGAAAACAATAACCTTCATAGTCTGCTCATTGTATTTATAGTCCCTGTGTTCTCACCTTAAACATAAGCAGAAACCACAAAGTCTCAGAGACAGCTTGGCATGGGCAACCCCTGGAGACCCAGTGCAGCCCAGGGTCAAGAGGTTGCTGAGAGCACAGGCAATGGCATTAAATTCTGCTGTGTTATGAGCTGCTTGCTTTGCCACGTGATATTGTCTAGCCATTCTCCTCCTTTCACATCTCTTCTCCTAATCCTTTTTGGGAGTTTTTTCTTGCTTCTCCAAGTCTTCCACCATCCCACTGCATTCAACACAACACAACACAACACAACACAACACAACACAACACAACACCTTGTTGTTAACAACTTGTCCAGAAAAACTGGTCCTGGCCATGGTCAGGGCTGGCTGATCAGAGCAGCCCAGAGGGTACACATGTGCCAGCCAGATGTGTCACAGAAGAATCTGTCCACAGTATCTGTTGATCACCATAGGAACATCCTGGTATGGATCACCTCAGCTCCAACAGAGAGAGTGTAGGAATCACCATAACTTCGTGTGAGCTTCTGTTTGGGTCTTACTGGCTCCAAAATAGTCTCAAGGCAGTGGAAAAGCTACTCTCAACATTTTATTGACTCACTTAAGTATTCTTGGCTCCTGCTCTGTGGGATTTTTAAGCTGTTTGGGAACTATTTTTATTGACCAAAAAGGTTTCACCTGAGAAGCCCTACTGCTCCACACACCTGTGCACTTGGCAGCAGCACCTTTGACGAATTTTTCTGGCTGCTGTCTTAGTCTGAGCAGCTTCTTCTTGTGTCACAGTATGGTTTTCTCCTTGTGTTCCTCCTTCAAAAAGGTTGTGATGACATGATGCTTCCAGCCTACCTCCAAGGACAGGCATTCCAGTGCACTGATTTCAGGTAGCATTCTTGCAAGGCGTCCTGTGCTCCCTCTTGATTCCTTGCTTTGGGAAAGGGTACACCCTTTTGTCTCACCAATGCAACACTCAATCTCTTGGACAATATTGCTCCAACAGTCCTGCTGATGATGCAGCAGAGGGATTGGAGCTTGAGAGGATTAACATTCCTCTTGCAGCAAAGGAAGGCTGAGTAGGTTGATTCTGTAACAAATGCTCCTGTCACCAGTGTGACACCCCCATCAAATGTCCCAGCTGGAGTTGCTTGTCATCATCAGCTGTGAAGCATCCCAAGAGATGGCAGCACCCACCATCTGCCAAGCTTTCAGTGATTCAACACCCTGGTTGACCACAGAGCTCCTTTGGATGGCTCCCTCTCAGGAGGAAGCAAGTCCCATTTGCAATGAAGTCCTCTCGTGGGACAGATCACCCATAGCACCTGCAGGGTACATCTGATTGACAGATGCTGCCCTTGTCTGTAACACTGTCAGCCACTCTGCTCCCCTCCTACAGCTGGAAAAGGAGTCCACAGGGTTATAACCAAGCAGAGACAACGCTCAGGCTTGAGTTAGCTGACGTTCAGGACCCAGGTGGTTTCCCCTGACCTGTGTAGACACCATGAACCAAGCATTCCCAGGCCTTTGGGTCATGCAGAGCAGATCTTGACCATCACCCACCTTGGTCCTGGCATACACACGCAACACTCACTATTGGCCTTACAAGGAACAGACGTGGTCTGAGCACAGGCTCTGACCTTGCTCCATACCTGGCAAAGACACAGTTCTCAGAGGCAAACCTGAGCCAGGAAAACCTACCCATCCCCCTGTGAGATCTGGGAATTATAAAGCCATATGTCAGCTCACTTTACAACCTGGCACCTCCACTTCTCCTTCAAATTCCCACTCTGCATAGGTATAGTATCAGCACAAACCGCAGAAAATGGTTGCAATATGTCTGCAAGTGAATTTGTTATTTCTTGGGAGGCTGGGAGAAGAAAAGGTTAAGGCTGTGACTTGAAGCTCAGTCCCAGCAAAGGGTACAACACCAGTTGTGACTTCCCAGTGCCAGCTCCAGACCATTCTCCTCTGGCTCCCAGCTGCCAGAGGTGTGTCCCAGCCCAGCCCTGCTACGCTCAGTCAATGACTTGCATGCCTTTGTGAGGCAGCCCAGTACTGCCAGCCCAGTGCTCTGCCTCCAGCTGAGATCAGTGGCACATCCTTCTGGAAAGAGCAACACAGATGGGCAATGTCTGCAGCTGAAAAATGATGAGGTGGGGAACTACACCTCAGATCATTTAAAACTGTCTTGATCCTCTCTGCATGTGTCTGAGGAAGGCAGAAGGGGCAGTGCAGAAAAAGCAGGGCACAGTGGGTCAGTTGAATATGAGAACTGAGAGGGAGAAGTAAATCAAGCCAGTAGCAGGAAAGGGTTGGCTGCTCCCTTCCCCTTGCAGCATGTGAGGAGGATCAACAGAGCCTTCACCTAAGCACTCAGCTGAATATTGTCATCTTTTGCGCATTCCAACTCACAATTTTCATTCACTCTCTGGCAAGAAAGAGGTAAAAAGCCAAGTCACACTTAATGGAAAAAATAAAATCAAGTCAATCAAGTCCTCTTTTTAATATCATCATTTAACTCATGATTTAATCTCATGATTTGCAGGGCCTTGGTCATGATGCTAGATTTCTTTCAAGGTGGAAATACCCCTGGCTGAACTAGCAATACATGACCATCAGGGCACACAGAAACATAGCATTTCCCATGCCCTATTACACTGCTTCCACCAGTCCCAGAAGGACAACAGAAAACCAGTCCTATGCAGTTGGCTCCCTCAGGGTGGCTGAAGGTATTCCTTCTTCCTTGTTCTAAGGTTGTCCCAAGAGTCTCAGCCTAATCCTTAAAATGCACAGGGCAGAGGAAAGAAATCACACCCTAATTCTAAGAATAAGCTGTACATCAAAAGTTCCTACGCCCTTCCTCATACTAGGAAGACGTTTTTTGCAGCACAGCCACAAATGTTAAACTTTGAGTGCACTAGTGGCTTACTGCATCAGTCTTTCCAACCAGGCAATATAAACCTTGGCTCTCATCTCACTAGTGGGGAAAGAATCCCCACGACTTAATTCTGTTGATCTCAGTTCATTAACTTTGCACTGAAAGCTTAGGGTAGGTGGATGAGCAGAGATCTTCCATGCCAGCAATGCATGTGAGACCAGAAAGAGGTCTGGGGGAGGAAGGAGATGTTGAGGACAGTGAGGAAGATGTATGATCTCATCCTACACCTTGCTTGGTTACATCCCAAAGCTGTCAGGCATTTTGGCATACTGCTGGCAGAGGCAGGTTTGCCATGAGGGAACGTGTGCCAGCAGCACCAGTGGTCCTGGCCGGGCATGGATGGCCACAGGCAGTAACATTTCCTGTTCCTTTGGCTCTGGAGGCACTCGGCAGTGCTTCTACAGAAAACCAGGCACGTCTGTGCCCACCACCTGTCTCAGCTGAGGGATGTAGCCTCAGAAGGTGCAGCACTACATGTTTGTTGCCCACTGTGAGGCAGTGGGAGTCCTGACAGGGAGCTGGTGCAGCTGGCCAGGCTCTGCCTCTGCATCAGTCCCACAGAACATCACAAGCTCTTCCCTACCTACCAAGAAGAATTTATTTTCTTTTTTTTTGCAGATTTTCAACTCCTCCCATGGGGCTCTCTAAACAACCCCTTCCCTTTCAGATGCTGATGCTTTTCAGCTGATTAAACTGTGGACCAGACCATGAGCTGGGTGTAAATCAGTATTGCTTGTCAATGCTAATTTACACCTGCTGAGAATTTCCCTTCCTTCACCATTTAGCAGAATTATATGACATGTCTTTTATCTCTCCGCACAGTTTAGCCTGCCATTCCCCTTTCCTGGCCCCCGAGCCTCCTGCTTTGCTCTGAACTCCCTGGAGGTTTACAGGATAAGTTGCTTATTTGCAATGTAAAGTGTCTCTCAGAACCACAGCCCCGTGCAAACAAACCCAAGAGAGGCACATTTATCCCTACTTGTGCAACAAATCCAGCCCCATCTTTTCCTGGCAGCAGCTCCCTAAGCACACACTGCACCGAACTTGCTAAGGGAAGAAATATGTCCCTCATTGCCATTACACAATGCAGGACTCCTCTGGGGAGATGCAGAGGATGGAGAATGAAAGGATTGATTCCACAGAGACCCTGAGCTCTTTCCTTTCTCATTGAAACTGATGGTGATTGCTTGCCACCCAGCTCAGCACCCTGTAGATTCTGACTGTCAATAGGCAGGATACCATTAATGACTTCTTGTTGCTATGGTGATATTGATGGATAGTCCCTGGTGTTGGTGGGAATCCTGGGAAAGCTAACAGAAAAAAAAAAAAAAAAAAAAAAAAGTGGGTCAAAAAAAAAGTGAGTTTGCCCACAAAGGGGCAGTTATGTGACATACTTGATGAATTTAGTGGCACTTCACACCTCCTGCCTCCTACAAGAACAGCACGGTGTTCTCCAGAGCCAGTGCAAACACTCCTGCTTGCAGCAGGGCTCTGGTGCAGAGATGCAGTGCTGCAAGTAGATTTCATTACTAGGCATTACTTTTGCAGCTCCACCCTGGCAATTCATTTCATATACGGAGTAAAAACCTTGGCTCCAGTGAAATCACTTGGACCTGTGCCAATGGGCACAGAGCCAGGATTCCCCCCAGCTCTCAGGATGCCTTATCACAAGTGACAATTTCATTCAGCTGCCTCGATAGCCATTGGGAAGCCCCTGCCTTTCCAGAACTGTTTCAAGCGTGGAAAAGCCGCGGTTGCAGTCTTTTGCTCTATTTCCCTGAGGCTCAGTGCTGTCCTCTCTTTGAAGGTGGTGTCATGGGCTCTCTCTCAGCTTCCTACTTTGCAATGTGCAGTTTAGAGAAAGCTTTCACCTTTCATCCCAACCAAGTGACTGCTGGAAACAACAGGCTGTTCTCCAGTCACAGCTGGGTCCTTTCACTTTGCACATGTGTTCTTGGGATTTGGGGCACAGGAGCCCCAAACACTTCTTTCTTTGACCTTACTTTCTCTGGGAAAAACATTCCTAATTCAGGTTGGTGATGCATCAATGAAGAAGTGATAAAGCTCCAGTGGAACTGCCTTTTTCTCTACAGGTACTATTTACCTAAACCCACCAAGGAGTGCACGAACTGCAAGATGCCTTGTTTGGGGGCAGATTTTAGTATGATTAGCAAATTTTAGAGTATGCTTTCTATCTTAGCAAAGACTTTTACCTTTTCTGCTTTATGTCTAGGAGTACATACAAATTTACTAAAGAACATTTTATTCCTAAAAGTAGTACCACTCCAGGCATTTATCACTCCATCACCTGATGGGCACTCTTAATCCAGAAAGATTTTACTGGTTTGGATCTGTTATTACAGAAGAATGATATCCACAGGGGAGCATTATCTATACCAACACCATTACGTAGACAGTTTTGCCAGTAAATGCCCCAGCATAGATCAGATCCAATGGATGTGTCAGCTTTTCCCTCTATTTGTATGTTCAGATCCTTCACCTCCATGGGACCTCAGGAGCTGGAAACAAAATTACCCTGCCCCTCTCTTTTGCATTTTTTGATATCCCTAGTTCTAATGGCCTACAGAGTCTGAAAGCACTTTACATCAGGAACAGATCCCAAGAGAAAAATTCAGTTCCTTTCTCTACATTACATGTAGCTGTTCATCACATTTACTGAGCAAGGTTCCTAAGCACATGGAGGCTGGACCAGCACTGACAGAGGGTCTCTCTTGTATAGCAACCCTTTGATCAGACTGTCAGCATCACTTACTTGCTTTTGTTTCATATTCTTCAATGCTCCAGTAAGTTATTTTTCCCAGTTGATTACCAAAGGCAAAGGCTGCCCTTTCAAGTTGGATTTGCACCTCTTCCCTTTCCCTCCATTTCAATTAGCTATGGAAATTACTTGGATTTTCTATCTCCTCTTGCCTGCCTGTCTGAGACGCTTTAGGAACACTGATGGCTGGAGAAAACTCCAGCTGATGTCTTCCTGTAGGAAATGTTGTGACTTGCAATTAGCACATCTAAGTGCTCCGCTTGACCTACTGCTGGCCAGGGTGGAGAGCACAGACCCAGCTGCAGTGTCCTGCATTTTCCCCAGCTAGGAGCAAGGGGATGGAGGGCTGTGAGTGCTATGGATGGAAGAAATGAGGTACCACCACAAACTGGTAGGGACAGACAAGGACAGGAACTGGTTTATTGCACTGGGAGACAGAAGGTGATAGGAACGTAAAAGCTTCTTGAAACAGGATTTCTGCCTGTGGGGAACTGCTGGTCTGCTGCATTTGCAGCTATTACTTCTCTGCAAACAATTCTGTGACTGCAGAGACACAACAGGCAGTGAACTACCCAGAGCAGCTTAGGGCTGAGCAGAAATGGTGTTTGGACTGGGCTCTGGGTTCTTCCACTTGGAGATGCATGGGTAAATGTCTTTAGGGACAAATCCCAGCATGCTGGGAAGAGCACACATTCCACAGGGCAGCTTTCCAAATGGGATTTGCCCTAAACAGCTGGTCACCAAAGGTTTCTCAGGTCACAACATCAAGACTTAAAAACACATCAGATGCATTCAAGGTAGGAGAATCACTCTGGGCTGTATTTGGCCCCAGCTGGACATTAACTCCCAGGTGACCCCATAGGAACAGGATTTTGAGAGATCAGACTGGAGGCAGTACAGATCCATGGGATTTCTCACCACACACAAGTCTCCCCCAGACACATCATGTCATGCATGGTTTACTGAAGATGTTTTAAAGTCATCATTAAGAAACAAATTCTAGGACTGATTAATGCCAACACATATACTCTTGGGATGTTCCTAACAACATCTATATATTCTAACTTATCAATATTGCCATGGAACTCTTTCTTTTTGGTTTTCTGCCAGACCCTACACTATCGTGAAAGGTGATGGAAGAGGAGGCAGGACATGCCCCTTTGTCTAAAGCCAGCTGTAAGAAAATGTTTTTGTTTGTTCAAATGCACTGGATACTTTGTGCAAGCTGCATCTTCATGCAGTGCAGGTTTGCAACTGCACATGTAACATGGTGAAGAAAATTAAGAATAAATGCAGCAATTTTGCAGCTCTTCCTAAGAGAGTGAGGGAGAAGGATACTGAATCAGATCTCCATGTGCTGCTGGTATTGAATATTGGCTATATCTTAAAGACCTCAAGACATTAAGTGTGATGAAGACCCATCCTGGATCCAGAATCACAAGACACTCCATGCCACTTCTTATGCCAGTAATTTGCTGCAGGGTTTGAAGCTGGCAGCTCCCAACCAACTCTGGGTTCTCATAGCCTGAGTTAGGTATCATTACTCCCATGCCATTTTGTAAAATATTCCAAGTGCCTAATGAAGGTCACTACATTCTTGTTAACCTTTATTTTTTTCACAACCAGTCAAAAATAAGACACAGATC
Organism: Monarcha castaneiventris obscurior; assembly: GCA_026261815.1. Taxonomy (NCBI): domain Eukaryota; kingdom Metazoa; phylum Chordata; class Aves; order Passeriformes; family Monarchidae; genus Monarcha; species Monarcha castaneiventris. The sequence goes on from JAMPIT010000467.1 coordinate 11,277,259, forward strand.
ATAGTAGCTGATGAGAGCCCTTGCATGCACACTTACTTTACCAAAGTAGTGCTAAATGCTGAACCAAGAGCAGCAAGGCAGAGCTGAGGGCAACCAGCCAGCTTTTGTAATAACACAGCACCAAATGCATGCAGCCTTTGTGGCTGTCACAAAATACACACACCTACCCAAAGCTGAACACTCCACAGCAAGGAGGCAAAACCACTCGATTGATACAACTTCATAATATCAATCAAAAGAGAGGAAACATTGTCCATGCAGACATCTAATCCCTCATGGGAAACAGACACGAATCCTTTGTAAACACCTTTCTTAAGGAGTACTCTGAGAAGATACAGTGGAGATGCTGCAGCCAACATTATGGTAAGAGTCTCATGCAACACAGCATCTCAGGAAAGAATTTAACCTCAACCGCCTAAGTACTGTCCATCAACAATTCCTGCATGGAGCTATAACACCTCAGAAAGTTTAATTACCACTTAAGAAATGGAAGACTAAATGAGCTACGTGACCTTTCCCACCCTGGATCCTGTAGGTCAGCATTATTTAAGACAACTGGGAGCTTGAAAAGCTAAACATTAGTGTTGGCAGATGAACAGATGGATGGACTGCTGCCAACATAATCCATCTTCCCACTTGCTTCCATAGGACTGGGTGACATTCAAAGCTAACTACTTCCCTATGCAAAGAGAAATGCACGTGGTGCAATGAGTAGGTTTTAAAAAGGACTCATCAGCTGGCAGGACCAGTGGCAAAATGCTTTGTGGCTGCTGTTTAATGTGCAGGCGAGGCTGGAAAAAAGAGGCATCAGGCTGTGACAGAAGAGGGGACTGTAGTGACCACAGTGGATTAGCTGTAAGACAACCTCTGAGCAAGTTGTTAAAATCTGTCAGGATGCTGTCATTTTTCCTTTGTGCATAGGAGGTCTAAATCTAATTAACCTTTTAATCAGAGCAGATAAAATTGTAGTATTATCATCAAAGGGGATGCCTTATCTACAGCTTCATGAAAAATTTCCATCTATGCTCAACTTGGATTTATTTTTTTGCTTGAGGCTCTATGAGTAAATTCCCCAAACACTGAAAAATAGAAAACAGTAAAGCAGGAGATTGTTTAACACAGCCAGTTACTGTGCAGATATCAGCTCATCTGATGCCAGTTGGGACTCAGTCCAGAACTTTCAGATCCAGCTCAAATACCTGTTGCCTGGGCACAGAGGGAGTTCCTGCTCCCTGACTGGGGCAGGCACAACAGGAGCTGTGACACACTGTGCCAGTATGAATCGTGTCACCCTCCCTCAAAGAGAGGGCACTGAAGCCCACAAACTACCACATTCCCAGGACTTTCTGGTGTTCTGCAAGGATTAAAAAAAAACGTAAAACAATCTCCTACATCTACTAGCTATAGCAGGCTCTTCTGTCAGCTACTAGACTACAACATAACTTTTCTAAATTGATGCAAATAACTCTGACATGTACTTTTGTACCTACAGGACCTCAAAGAATAAAGACTGCTGTCTCTGATTGGTCTAAAATATACTCCACATCAGGGTGTATGTTGTGGGCTTTTTTTACAATGGCTGAAGTCTTCAAGATTTTCTACATCTGCTGGCAAACATTAGTACTGTTGACAAAGTCAGCCAGCACAAGCAAGTGTAGAAAAAACCCCTATCAAGATCTGAACCTGTGACTCCGGATAATGAAGCTTCCTGACTAACCCACTGACACATCTGTTTCACTGAACTTGCCTGTGTAATCTGAACCAAAAAACTCACTTATTTCCATTTACTATTGCCCATATGCCACCTCTAAATATACTTGCATATTAGCATTTATGCAACGTTCAGTACAAAATCCATATGGCTCCTTTCAGCAAGCAGCAACAAGGATAAGTTGCAAACTGAGTCTGGAGAAGGAGCTTCTAAAGATTTCTTTCTAAGCACCATGTAACATTTGCTGTAGAGAGACAGTGATGGAAGAGTTGTTATAACCTGCTCCAGATGGACCACATTTTCTTTGCTGCATGAAGCTAAAATGGATTTCTTTTATATGAAATGTCTCCTAGTGATCCCTCTGGAACAGAATTTGGGTAGCAGAGCAGATCCAAGCGTAGGCTGTGGAGTGCTGTACAGCTGCCCCTTATTACCTTGACCAGCATCATGCAGGACCTCCACCCTTGCTCCTGACACCCACTGGCCTGGGAGCTGCATTTAAGCCCTTACCTTGGCCCTTACTTGGTTTAGGCTGTGTGTGTGCTTGTCCTGATCTGCTTGGCTTTAATTTTTGGGTCACATCGGAGCTGTGCTGGCACTACAGGTTTCTCTGAGGCCTGTCGGATGAAAAAAGATCCAGTTATGGGACCCACTCTGCCCTTCCTGTTTAGGTGCAGTGGGACTGTGCTCCTTTTCCAAGGTTCCTGTCTCAACCTGCCCATGTTGCCTGGCTTCTACCTTGCCTTCCTTCCCAGAGATATCCATCCTTGCTTGCTTCCTGACAAGGAATTTTCCAAGCCCTTCAAGCTGGTGAGTATTACCCACAGTTAAAAAGAAGAAAAAAATGTTGACATGGAATGAGAGAGAAGAAAATCAAGAGTTTTTGAAGCTCCCCTGCAGTGACCAGTGCCAGGTGACCTTCTAGGATGTAGGAGCAAAGCAACTCAAGCCTGTCACGTGTGGCCTTCTGACTAGCAAAGAGAGCCTCTGAATATTAATAATTTGCTTTAACAGATAAAGGGTAAATATAGGTTGGCTGTCACTGCCTGAATCGCAGGAATAAAATGCAGCAGCCAATGAATTTCTTCTATGTTAACCATAATGACTCTAAGACCATTAAACTTTCCCATCCACTAAAAGAAAAAGGTTTCATGCTTCTGAGACTGCAGTCAGGGAAGTAAGTCAGGGGCCATGTGCTGCTGTTGCTCTTAGTCTTTTAGATGATGGGTTCTTAACTCCACAAATTGTTGTATCCCTTGTGGACTCATGCTGTGTTAGACTTAATCTTGACAGATAGCAAGGAATTGATCACAGAAATAAAACATAACTGGTTGCTTAGTTACCAATGATCACTCCACAGTTACATTTGCTGTGTGCAAACAGAGCCCAGTACAAACCAATTATCCCTCATTACAACTCTAAAATGTCAGCTTCAGAGAGCTGAAAACAACTGGGCCAGGTAATAAATGGAAATTTGAGTAGAAAAATACAAATTATAATTGGGAATTTTTTCCCCCCCAAAAGTTCAAATAGCCACAATCCTGTGGCTGAGGAAAGTAAATATATTGGTTTGAAAAAAAACCAGGATTCTTGTTTATTGGGAAAGTGAAAACAAGCATGTTATGTGTGTAAACAGTGGGAAAGTAGTAAATAAAAATTACAAGCTAAGAATTGCACAAAACTGGTAAGGGGGGGAAAAAGATATAGAGAGAATTAAAGAGCTTCAGGATTAATGATGATATAAAGGAGCTGAAATACTTAGAGTCTTAAAAACAGCATGGTGTCACTCCAAAAATGAAGTGGGGGCTGTGATGATTAGTGGGAATGGCTTGGGCATGGGAAACAGCCCTATGTCTGTGTGAGGCAGATGTGAAGAACCAGCAGGTGCAATGGCTGCAGGATCTGCAAACATCCCTCCCGCTTCTTGAAACACAGATACATGGCTATTGCTATTTAATACACTGTGAGGAGCCACCTTCATAGTTCTCACAATTAGGTGCCATTCTTTTATGGTCCATCCCCAAAGAGCAATCAATAAATCTTTCATAATTGTGACCTTCCTTTAACGAGGTCTGTCTTTCATCTATCAATCAAACTGAGCCTTGATGCCAGCTCTGTGGATAAATTGCTGTGCTTGGATGTCTCACCAGCAGCACAATCATGAGATGCACCATAGACATGCTGCACGTTAGATGCTCCGGGACTAAGCTGTGCCTGAATTTATCACCAGGACTGTCAACAATTCATTCTTACCACTGCTTATGTCCAGCCTCTCTCCTCCTCAGCAATTCACCTTCCCTCTCCTAAAATACATGATGACAAAAGCACCTATGGAGATTTCTGCCTTCCTTGCATGTGCTGTAAAGTGCAGCTATCTGATCATGTCCTCATGACAATGTAAGTTCTCCGAATACAGGGAGAGTCAGAGCTGGTTGCAGCCACAGTAGAAATGGGTTTGGGCTGAACACTCTGCTTCTCTCCAGTACAAACTGCAGGTCTTGTGTACAGGAGGGATAAGGACCATAAGTGTTACATTCTCTACGAGGCCTGGGCTGGAGAAATACTCTACCCCAAGTAACCTGCAGTTTACAGAGGAGAAGAGAAAAGACCCATTTCCTCCTTTTTCACCTCTTTATGCAGTGCAGCACAGTGTAATAAAATTAAATTCTACAGGGGATGTAGAGCACCTTTTTGCCTTTGACTCCATTATGAATTTGGTTCCTATGTGGCCAGGAGAGAAGCAAAAAACAGAATGAGCAATTTTGAGGTTGATAATGAACAGAGAGAAGTGTGTTCTTGTCTACAAGAGATGTAGAGAAAATGCTACAAGTGCTTCACTGTCAGGAAGCATTTTCTGTTGTTGAGTTTGAGCAGAAGCTCAGGGAAAGATACCTTACAACAGTCACCAGCTCAGCTCGGTGTTGGCTGTGGGAGCTGTTGCTCTGTGAAGTTTATCAGCAGCCTGGATGGGATTTCTGCAGTGTAGGAGAGATGCTGCTTGTGTTTACATTAGTAGCTGTGTATGCATTAATAGTTGTGCCTGGCAATGTGTGCATGTGTTACATTGATGGCTGATCCACACAGGTACTTCCTAAATGGGATTGGTTCATAAACACCACAGTGTGTCTGCTCTGGAGAAATATTAGAGGTGTAGGAACAATTTCAGGAGACTGAGTCTGTGTGAAGATGCTAAGTGCCTCTCAGCTGCTGTGGTGTCCAGGCCATCTGCCTGAAGGGCTACACTCTGCTCCGGGGGTCAGCATGTAACAGCTGAGTCCGCTTCTGTAGATGCAAAGACAGCTTTGTGATCTCCTGAGAGATGGGGGAGTTCTGTTGTCTCTTCTGCTCACTGGAGATCTACCCCAAATTAGCACTGTCTGCTGCTAATCCCTTGGTTGTTATCAAGGCCCTCAGGTATGTAAACCTGGACCAAATGAAAAAGGCCCCAATAAATAATGGGCTTACCTCATCATATCCCAGCTGGCAGCACTGCTGAGAACATGATGGAAAACTTGATTTATTAAAATTGATGAAGAACTGGCTTGTCTTGAATAATTCATTACATATCAGCTGCTGCTGAGGTAATAGGAGCTCAGCAAGTTCCTCTTTAGCACTGCACAGTGCCTAAAATCTTTAAATAAGATGAAGTCAAAGATTGGCTAGTTAAAGATTGAAGGGCTTTCTCCATGTGAAGTGAGAGGCCCTGGTTCCTGGTGCTGAGGTCATCCGGCTGTGAAAATCACCCACATCTCTCAAATGGAAGCCAGCCTGCTAATGTCACTGATATTTGCCAGGGCATGAAACATTCTGCCTCAGCCATCCACTTGTGCAGAATATAATAGCTCAATTTTTCACAATTCCTACTGGAATCATGTTTGCTTTTCAATATTCACCACAAGCTAGGGATGTCTGAGGGTGTTGGCTTGCTTTTCTGATCATTATGTATGAAAATAAATCAGCCTGGTACACTAAGAAATAGGCACTACCATCTGAGTATGCAGATCTTGAGGTGCAATCTCTGCTGCTGCTCAGGGCTTTTGTCAGCACCAGCAGAATCAAATTACCCACAGCCTGGGCAGTGGCAGAGCTGGATTTTGGAAGCATGTCAGAAGCCCTGGAACAGAATCCTGCTAACTTAATCTGGTCCCACTTGAGCTCTTTTTCAACTCCACTGATGTCAATGGCAAAACCTTTGATAAATGTGTGAAGCAGCAACAAAACCAGGCACTGTAATAAGATGGCCGATGCTCTTCTTCCTGTATGTCCTCCTGCAGAGGTCAGAGGAACTGTAGTTAATAAATAAAGAGGAAAACCTGATAAATGCAATGAACGTGCTCCTGCTTCCCAGCTGCTGGTACAGGGTCTCCACTATCTGCATTTCCAGACCCTCCCTGAAGTCCATCACTTTCTCTCTTTCCAGCTGGTGATGATGGAAACTGGCCTCACAGCCAGATCTGTTCTCAGCTCCAGATCTGGCTTTCACTGCCTTCCTTTGTCCCCTACCAGGCACCTAGGAATTTGTGAGGTGCTGATGGTACAGCACCTCTAGATCATTGAGACAGCTGGACACAAGACAGCCTTTGACTTAAGATCCTAATGAATACAGAGATCGTGATGCCTTGCTTATTTCCTCAAGCCAGATTTTACTTTCAGATGCCATTTCTGCTTCAGCCAGAGCAGATGATTTTAACAAGGCCTCAGCGTCTGAAGTATGTTGGTAAAGGTACTCTGATGTACCACTGGCATCATGAGACATTTACATAGCACCAGAAGACTGCCAGTTTGCTCTCCTCTCCAAAAATACTGCTTCATCAATCACTTTATGAAAGTGTTTTAAAAATTAAAGCACTTGCCCTTGCCTTGAAATGGAGGCAGCACTTTCTCTTCCTGCTGTCTGTTAATAGCCTCTCTGTGGGAAGTCACAGGACACTGATTTACACTCCTGAGCTTTTTGTGAACATAGGTTAAGATCATTTGGAGAAGCCACAAACTGAAGTTCTGACTTCTCATCCTGAAGTGTGTGAATGAAGCAGCAAATACTGTAACTCTCACAGCTGCAGAGTGGGAGGTGCTGTGAACAAACTGTAACTTGGTAACATATGAGACTGATGTCTGGTCCCTGATCTCCCCAGACAAGACACTCCAATTCCTGTGTTTCAGCTCTATTATCTGTAAGAGGCCAAAATAAAACTACCTTTCAGCATCTGCAAGAACTCTCCTTGCAGTCTCTGAGAACCAAGGAAAGCCAAGTAAGGTTTCCTAAAACTGAAGTCTAATTACTTGAAATTAACTTCATTCTGAGACCTGTGCTCAAGTACGAGAGCTCCAAGCCACTGTTTGAGCACAAGCTGGCATGACCCAGCTGTCCTGAGGGACATTGTGCCTTCCCCTCTGAAGGGGCAAGGAAATATGGGTATGTGGGAAAGGACAGGACTGTGGTATCAGAAGACCAGTCCATGACCCATACATGCCTCTCTTTACCCTCCACTGGCATAACTGTGTGTGTGGTTCTGTCAAAAGCAGCTGCTTTTGACCTTTCATCATTGTTTTCTTCTCCTTTTCCTTGTTTCTTTTTTCTTTTTTTTGTTTTTTTTGGGGGGGTTTTTTTTTTTTTTTTTTTTTTTAAGCAGTCATCTGTTCTCTTCTGGAAAGGGCACCTGGCTGGTGATGATGCACAGTTGCCCTGGGAGCTGGTTTAGGAGGCACAGTGGCCCTCTGACCTGCCAGACAGCAGCAGTTGCTATGTAGCTTCCTTTGCTTTGTTCCTTCAGGAGACCAGCTGGTATTTATAGCATGTTCTCTAAGCAAGGCATCGTCCCTGAGGTATGCTCAGGTGAGAGTACTTCAGGGAATTCCCACTGGGAGCTGAGAGTAAAGGATTTTATTATTAAAAAACCCCAAACCATCAACAAAACCCACAAAACCCCGAATCCTGGAGGAAATGCTGTTTCCTTTCAAGTGATTCTTTGAGGTAGGGACTGCAAAAGAAGTAGGGAAGCAAGAGTTTCACTCACTCCAATACAATCCCAATTTTTTCAGGAAGATATAAAAAGTCCATTTCAATGCAAACTCTTTTGGGGAAAGGGGGAAGCTGAAGCCTGTTCAAACATACACCTGGTTTTGGCTGGGGTAGAGTCATTTCCTAGCCTAAACAGTGAAAAAAAGTTAGAGAAGGGCACAAAGCAGCCTAGTTCTAATTCCAGGCAGAAAGGAAGGCAAATGGTGTAAATCAAGAGTAGGAAAACTTTGATGTTTCTCTTAAGTTTGTTTGTTGTTTTGGGTATTTTAACCCAAGAGATATAAAACAGATGAAATTGAGCTGGCTAGAATTTTGGGGACACTGGAGTGGCTGGGCTGGGATCACAAAAGAGTCTGTAAGTTGCCTGAAGAGGCACTTATGTTTCCCTGGGGCACAAGTGAGGTAGCGAAGGAGCCTTTCTTCCAGTTCTGCCCTCAGTGGTGGTGTACTGAAGGCACACTCAGTGCCACTGATGGCCCAGCTAAGTGTGGAACCTGGCTTTGTCTATACCGCAAAAAGAAAAGTTAAATGCTTTTTTAATTTTCTCTGAGGATATGGTGGAACTAAGCCAAAAATGTGTATTTGTACTGGCTCTGCCTAAGGCAGCACAAGCACCTTCTCTGGTGAATCACTAGGCCCCAAAGCTTTTGCTCCTCCTAAATGAATGCCAAGTATCCTGAGGAAGTGCTGCCAGGTACAAGGACATAGTGACACTGCTGGGCTAATGCATGATGGCTGTCTGTGGCTGAGGGTCTGCAGGATTCTGCCCCAAACTCCCTAGGATGATGAGGTTTGGGATTTAATCCTCTGTATCTGACTTTTCACTGCACCCTAATTTACCTCAGTTTTTCTGCTTAATGCTATTTTCTGATTTTCCATAAAGCATTTTGCCCAGTTATCTTCCATGAAGCTGGTGAGAGCAGTTCCTCACTGTTCAGGGGTCCACATAAGCAGGATGTTGGGAGGTAGGTGCACAGGATATCTTTGGAGATCAAGAAGAAAAGAAGATTGCTGCCGCCATGCTTCTACAGACAAATTACACGTGACAAAGTTTGGAAATGCATATTCTGCAAGGTAGAGATAAAGGGTGCAAGGGCAAACCCATTCAGATAAATTTGAGGCTTCCTTGCAGCTACAACAGCCATGTTGACATGTACTAGGTTAAGACCAGACTCAACTGTTTTGATGTTAACTTCCTGGCTGCTTTAACTGGATATAGGCTTCTAAGTCCTGGAGTCAGCTGTGTGACATGACAAACTGATATTTACCTCTTCACTGCTTTATTTTGCCCAGTGCTGCAGGGTCAGTACACACGTTCCTGTGCATTAGAGTTGTGCACAGAGCTGGTGGACTATTTTGGAAGAGAAGCAAGTAACATTTCACATCTGAAGGGACTGTTCAGACTTTAATTTCAGGCAAAACTACTCTGGCCTAGGTTCAGTTTCTGCTCCAAGGCACGGATAACCATCATCAGCAACCAGATAACAATCACTGAGCTGCTGGGCCACTCACTGGCAGTGCAATGACTGCACTTGGACACCCTATGGCTTCTGATTATGATGTGAATGCAGTCAGTGTCCCTCTGGACTTGAGGAGCACAGCAGCCTCATGCTGTAAGGACACCCAAAGTTAGAATACCACAAAGTAGTGTTTTGAGCATGGCTGAGGATGAGGACGCTTTCTAAGATGAGCCTTGGAACACCAGGCTTCCTGCTGCAGTCTATGCCAATGGGCTGGCATGTGGAGGGATGTAGGACTGCTGAGTCCAACTTGTCTTTCTTCTTTGGATCTCTCCTATCCAAGATGATGGAGGATAGGAACATCATGGGGGACAGAAGATGCCCCTACTGCTTCCAAGCACTGCACTGCCCTGTGAGCTGACTCAATTAGGTGGAGCACCAGGCCTGCAGCCAGGCCCAGAAAGCCACCAGCAGCTGGGAGCAGCAGGTTGTGTGGTGCAGAGATAGCAGCTGGTTCCAGGCTGGGGCTGGCCACGCACTTGCAGCAATGCACTGGCACACCCAGCCTGGCTCCCCTGAGCCAGGGGCGTCACTCAGTCTGTGGAGCAAATTCCTGCTCACGAGACTGCAGATTATCTTGCAGTCATGCCTGTTACAATTAGCAAGACACTACCTCAGCCTCCTGATCTCAACCTCTGCTAGGGCTTTGTATTGAGAGAACTCAGGCTCAGTTTCCCATCCCCATTATAACTTCAGTGATGTAAGAGTAGAGAAGAAAAGACATTAAATACTCTACAGCAAGGAGTGCTGGGTCTTTCTCCAAATAAAGTGGAGGGGGATCCCTCCGTAGGGTGTAGTCCCACACAAGCAGCTTTGCTGTCAGGTTCCCTCACTGGAAGGCTGTGAGGTTAAGAGTCTTCCGGCTGCTCCACACCCCACACCTACTTTGTGGCCATCAGCCATGCTCAGCAGGGGCATGGGCATGGGGACAAGAGGCTGGCCACTGCCAAAGGATTCCTGGACAGGTGTGTGCTTGAAGGAGCACTGCTGGAAGACACCTCTGACTGCAGCTCTCCTCTCCTTGCAGGACAGTTCCAGTGGGTGAGGACCATCCCTGTGTGCTGGGCCTAGGAGTAGGCTCATCTGCACCAAATGGCCACAAATCACTCCTCACAGTCAGTACATCAAACAGAAAGGAAGCTGGACTATTGCATATAGAGAAGCAGTACCCTAGGCTAGTGTTTATCCTCATTTACATGGATGAAAAAATATGCTCAGAAGCTAGCAAAGATATCTGATTTTGGCTACTGCCACAGCAAGGAGGACACTGCATGTGGTACAGAGCTACCAGGAGAAGCTACAGTGAAATTGGCTGCCCCCCTCTTCAAGCCATTTACTGCAACACGAGGCAGGATGGATCAATAAATGTATCGAGCTAGCAAAGTTAATCTGCATCCAGAGCATCATAACAAATTAAAAGATAATAAAATCAGTACAATTCCACTGGCTCTCATTACTATCACAGTGGAGAGTAATTAAAATCTATGGGGCGAATTCAACGCTGTAGGAACTCTCCTGAAGCCAAAGGCACTGTACAAGGGCATTGCTTTTTCCAGATGCTATGTACTTCCAACAGCAGCAGGAATGGCAAAATGGGCAGAGAGGATAGGGCAGGGTAAGAGCAGAACCTCTTTAGGAGCCAGGCATTCTGCTGCTTGTTCTTCCTCATGTGGAGTCATGCTGCACACCTGCTGCTTTGGTTCTTGATGTGCTGACTTTCAAAAGCTCCAGGCATTTGTATGTGGGGCTCCCACTTAAGGACTTCCCAAGCCAATACATAACTGCCATTTGTCAGCTCTGGCTGTCACCTCATCCTGCCTGTTCCCTGCTCCCCTGCATTACCCTGCTGCCTTCCTGTTAACTCCTCTCTCCTCCCCACTCCTAAACACAGCCACCCCTGCTACACCCTCTCTAAGTTGCTAAAGAAATGCCTTTTCCTGCCAGAGAACACCTTCTGCTATCCTGTTGCCGGATAAGGCTCTCAACCCATCCTTCTGTGCTTTCCTATAAACTCCTTATCCTTTGACTCACATCCCTGATGAAGAAGCTGAAGGAGGACTATCACCTGCCCCACAGTCACAGCCACTTGCACTCCCATTACAGCTCTGCTCCAGTCCTGTGTTAATTATGAGCTGGAGCTGTGCTATAAAGCAGGAATTCAACTTGAAGCAGCATTCACTGCCCAAACCTCTGTACCCTGACCCTGTGTGAGACCCCACTACCCCACAGCTGAGGTGCTGTCTTAGGTCAGTGGAGCACCGGATTCCCATTGAGTGGAAGATGTGTGAAGCACATCCCTCATCACTGCACACAGCATTGTGTCCAACCACCCAGCTCTGCTGCAGCGTGAGGCAGCGGTGCAGCTGCCACACTGGCACCCAGAGAGGCAACTGGTGGTGACAGCCAGTGGCATGGGGCTGCAAATGCAAAGTTTGGTTCACAGGGCTTAGGAGCTGGAAACTGCCATTAAAGGAGAGGCACTGGATGTAACACATCAATCTGGGCAAGTTCTGTAGATGGTGTGTAGCAAAAGATTTGATCTCAGCGTGCTTGTCCAGCTTTCACCTTTATGAACCTCTCACCTCCTGTCACCACACCCTGTGCATGGCTTCCACCTACGGAAGCTATGCCAATGTCAGCAGGGTGATGCAGCTACTAAACAGCACGTGTGGCAAATGCCAGTCTGCACACGCACAGTGCTGCCGAGGGCTCCTCACACGGACACATTTACCATACAATAATTATGGTAATCTACAGAGATAATCCAAAGTGGATTGTTAATGCTATTTTACAAATTGATGTACTATGGTCCTGCAGGTAGAACCATGGACTAAGAGTTGTATTTCCAGATATACCATGATCTTGTTCACTGTCTGGAAAAGTGGAGGTCACACTTTACCTGGCCTTACCTCAGAGCACAAAAGCCTCATTCTTAAAAGTCTTCTGCACCTTAAAAGTCACAGCCATATTATCACAGAATGTGCTTCAACATTGCACCAAAAACAGGGGCTCGCCTCTTTCAAAACAATCCATCAAGGAAAGCAAATGGAAATCTGCCCCTTAATGAGTACCTATCTAGGGGCCAACCTGCTTTGTTTCTCTAGTTTCCATCTGAAAATAGCAGACCATCTCTCCAGATACATAAATCTCATCTGCCTTTCCTATTACAACAACTCAGAGTTGATTTGTATGGCATTTATACATCCTTCAAAGGGATTGCTCTTTAAGGTAGTGTTAGCTTGAGGCATAACTGGAGTTTCGACCTCTTAATTATTTCACTCAAAAAGGACTGTGCTCTGATGGTCTTTATATGAGGTGAGATACAGGTAAAAGAATGGCTCTTAGGCAAAGAGGAAATAAAGTTCCTGACTTTCATCCCCCTGGACAGGCCAGGGGGAGTAGGGAGCTTCTTCCCATGGAGGTCAAAAGCCATCCTGTACAAAAAAATATCCAAGGTATGCACTAATGTATGCTGCACTGTTGTAAGCATGAATGGGATTGCTGATGTGGTTGTGGGCTATGCTACTGCCTGCAGCTTCTTCTGGTTGGGTTAGCTCTGTTTTATGGATTTACTTCATGCTACTGCTGTAATGAAGAAAAGCCTGAGGAGTGTGCTGAGAGCCAGAATAAAAAGTGTTGCAGAGTTATTGCTCCACTGTCTGCATGTGACCAGAAATATTGCAGCACTGTGTAGACAAGCAATGACTGTCTCCCTTGGGAATGTGGCTCTGTGGTACCCAGGTAAGGAAAGAACCCAGAATAAAGCACAGAGGATCCTCACTGAAAGACAGTACTGGCTGTTGAGTTAGCAGGCCTGGTTCTCAGAGCCAGGAAGGAGACATCGACTCTTCCTATACCTGTTGGAAGGTGTTCTGAAACTCCAGTGGCAGATCAAGCAAGCAAGCTATGCACCTTATTCTTAAAAAGCTGATCAGCTCAGAGTCTGCTTATCAGTACAAAGGAGCCCATGGCCTACCCATTCCTCTTTCAGAAACAGATTTTCTTTTTCTTTTCTCTTTTTCTTTTCTCTTTTTTTTTTCCCTGTGACTTTGGCTGATGTTTGTTTTCAGTGGTACTGAGCTTTAAGGGAAGCTGAAGTACTGTCTTGTGAGGTCTCCCCACTGCAGGTATGGCTTCTGCAATCATAAAGCGCCAATTTCCAAAGCTGTATTTAAAAGTGCCACACTGGGGCTTACTGACAGGTTATCTTGTGCTGTGGAAACCTGAGCCCTGATTGTCCACAGAGAACAGAGCTGTTGCAACAGCTGTGGTAAAAAATGGGGCACATCAGTGCAAAACAGTTAAGTACCACAAACCAGGCCTCCTGAGGGACTGCTCTCATCTTCTTGTAATTGAGAGGTCTCAGTTCAGGCCTGAGGGGTTTTTTTCAGTCTAAACTACCACAGCACAGATTAGCAGTGAAACTCTATCGATCCTTTATGAGAAGCGGTCACCTCCCCGGCTCTCATTTCTTGAAAAGGGTCTTTCAAGACAGACCTCCTCTTGGAAGGGGTTACTTCTGTCTACTCCTAGAAGCAGGCTGGAAGGATCAGCCACACCACCATGAATGACAGCAGCATTTCAGCACAGAGCTGATTGATACCCCCAGACACTGATATCCTGTTGGTCAAGGGGGCTCAGCTTCAATCCAGTACCAGCCAAGGCTGGTGCTAATTCTGCTCCAGCCAAACTCTGACCCACTGCTCTGCCTCTAGACCCCTCTGCAAGGTGTGTTTATTGAGAAAGATGCTTGAGATGCAAAGATCCTTAAGATAAGCAAGGACTTGAGTAGAGGGAACGGTAGGCAAGTTGTCCTTGCAACAACCTAGGCAGCCAGCAAATAAATCTGACACAACAGCTCCAACAGACACTAGAAACTAATGTGTATCACTTCTGTGCTAGGTCTGAATGGAGCTGTCTCTGCTCAGTGTCTGAGGGTCTTTAATTTCCTTTTTCCTGGGGGAAGAACCTTGCATGAAAAGTTCAGCTGTGTGTATTTTGAGTCTTGTGAATCACTTGATTGTGGTCAAAGCCACTGTCATCTTTCAGTTGCTAAATGGCTTCCTAAACTTGCCTACCGAAACAGTAGGATTGCTGTGTGGTAAACAAATTACTTTTGACAGGAGACTGCCAGCACTGCTCCCAGACGCCAGGGAAGCCACAAGATGGGCTGCACCATGTCTGACTGGAACAGCTCTAGCATTGCATCCACAGCTAGTGCAGTGTCAGGCTGCTTCTGCAAGCACTGACAAAGAACCAAGCCTGCAAACTCCCACTACCATCTGCTGAAGCTTCATATCCCTAAGGAAAAATGGATTTTTGCTTACACGTATCTTTAAGCATTTCAACAGCAGAGAAGGCAAGGGCGTAGACACTCTCTCTAGCTAAAACCACAAAGCCATGTTTTTTCTTTATAAGAAAAAATTTACTGCTGCTCCTTGTCTAAGACAGGGTTTCTTTCAAAAGCTTTAGAATCTTTAGTCTCTTTCTGGAGAGAAATCCTTAGGACAGGTACTGTTGAATTCCCGAACAGGTTATTTCTAGAATGTGAAGAGACTGTTTCAAACACAGGTTCCAAAAGATCTGCAAAGGGCCCTGAGTTGTTCAGGCCCTGAGATGTTACATGGCAAAGTGAGTATCAGCAGACAGTGGAGATTTTTTTTCCCCTTGTGCTTCACCTTGAAGCAGCTGTTAGCAAAGCCAGAAACTCCTCTGCCCCTTGGTGTATTTAACACAGCCTTGGCAAAGGGACTGCAGTCTGTCAGCTCATGAATATGGGAATTGCCTAATTCTCCAGCTATTCTTATTACCTCAGCCTGAGGATCCCAGCTTTCCTAATTCCTGAAATCACAGACTTCCCACTGTCCTTTCTGTCCTTGAGCAGCAAATCGCTCCTCCTCATGTAACTGATGCTGGTGCCTGCTGTGGTGCCACCGGTTTTCCCAGGGCCCTCCCCTAGCAGGGATGGCACCGTGGACAAGGTTACTGACCCCTGCACTCCCGCACATTTCCCGGAGATACTCAGCCTTTGTTGCTGTAACTTACAGGAGGATGTCTGGAAAATAACAAATGCTGCACGGCCCTGTGCAGTGGCTGGGGCTGGCTGCACAGCTCTGAAGCCTGGGCAGTGGGCTGGCAGCTGCAATGCAATCCGTCCCTGGCAGCACAGATCTCTCACCCTGTTCCTACAAGCCCAGAGCTCCCTGACTTCCTCCACATCTCACCTCGTCTGCAACTCCCACAAAGTCTCAGGATTTTCAGTGCCTCCCACCTGTCACTTCATCTTCCCCTCAGTGTCACATGTGTTCTCAGTCCACCTTCCCTCTCTGTGCCCATGTACCTGTTTTCTACCTCTTTGTTATTTTTCCTTATCTCACTGATCCTGCCAGCCCTGTCCATCCTCCCAAGACTCAGAGCTAAAGCTGTTCCTGTGCTGGAAGGTGATAATGGCTGCCAGGAACCAGCTGTGAGGGCCACTGCAAACTGAAAAACAGATGGAAGCTGAGACTGGGCTAATTATGAAGCAGGGACTGCAAAACTTGTGGAGATGCTGGCCAGAAGTGCCCAGTTTATTCCCAGAGACAAATGGGTGCATCCTGTGAATGCTGGCAGGTGACACGGGAGCAGGAAACTCATCAAGCTATGGACAGCTTTCCAATCCTGGCTATGGAGTGCTGCATGTGATGCTTCCTCATCTCACTAACACCCACGACTGCTGCTGCCAAGCTGCTCTGGACAAGGAGAATGTGCTCACTGCAGTGGCAGCTGAGGAAATCTCCAGGCTGGTTCCAAGGGCTACATTCCTGCAGGGCACAGGCAGGTTAGAGCTTTTGTCGTAGACCGAAAAGCAGCTACAGCAGCACAGGCTATATTGCAACAGGATCATGGCAAGGTGGAAAAAACCCGTTAAAATCTTCCTGTTTCTTTTGTGATACAGGATTTTTTCCCAAGAGCTTGCCAAAAAGGGTAACTGCATCAATGGAAAGCAAGAACTGGGTTATGTCCTCGAGTAGTTCCAAACTGGCCCATTCAAAAGCTGCAGAAGAAATCACCTTCGAAGTCCATGGTTTTGTAATCAGAACCTCCCTTTCAATTAGTCATATTATAAGGCTGTAAATGCAATAATTCCATCAATACTATGGAACGGTCATGTTGCATTTGTATTAACATAAATGTGTGCTGATGTGCCATAGAGCTAATCTGATATGACAGTAATTGGCTGATGCCCAGCCATGGAGGCCCTGGAGCTATCCTTGCTGCCTCTCCTCTAAAAGAACTGTCCTCTGAAACACTGGAAAGGAAACAAACTGTGATGCTGTATCTTGCCTGCCATCAATCAGCAATGCTTCCTGCACCTCCAGCACTGAGGTGTTTGAGGCTGGGGTGTAGCTGTTTGGTTGGGGGAGCTGTATTTGAAGTGGAACTTGATATCCTACAAACTTAAATATTAAGAAACCAGGATTTCCAGACTATCTTGTTAGACCAAATCAGACTCAGCAAGCACGCAATGGATAATAAACTCAGAAAATCCATAAAAGCATTCCTCTCCCTTTCCTCTGTGACTATTGGGAGCTGTGCATCATCACCTAGTCTGGAGTAGGCTTTTCTTACACAGATGAAGCTTAAGGAGCTTAAAACTTTATAAATGCTTTGGGGCTACTGTTGTTATCTTGTACAGTGCTCTACAGACAGAGGCAAGCCTTAAATCTGAGACTGCAGCTGGGGTTCTCTGGTTAAAGGCCTTAAAGGAGATCAATATAAGCAATGCCTAAGGATGTGAACCAGATCTCAAACACAGTCCATCTCCTGTCCAGGCCATGAAAGCAAGCGGACAGACTCAAAACCAGGCTAGGATCAGGAGTCTTTGCTGCTGCAGTTACAACAGGAACCACTTATTTTGCTTTTGGAAATATACCCTTCAAAGGGCCTTAGTGAAGAGAGACCATATCTCTTTTTGAGGGAGGCTATCAAAGAAACCACAGCAGACACCCAGGCTTTCTGTATTTGGTTCATCAGCTCTGGGCATGCTTTGCTGTCTGGCTGCAAAATGCCTTACCTAATGCACCCTTGCCCATGATAGAGCTCTTGGGTTCTACCTCAGTACAAACCAAATAAGAGAGACTTGTTTTACTCAGAAACCATTCTTGTCAACAGTATGGCACTAAAAGCACATTGCTTTTGGCAATATGCAAGAGCGGTATCTCAAAATCCCAAAGTGTACGTGGCCCAACAGCGCCCAAAACACCTTATGGAGCAGCCAGTGAAATTAAGAGAAAAATTTTTAAAGTAAAGTGGGGAAGAGCACCTTAAATAGGGAATTTGGAATTTGTGCTTACGTTATGGATTTGACTTAAATCTTTCTAGGTCTCTTATCTGCTCCTTCATCTGTAAAATGGGATCAATAAAACCTCCCCAGATTTGCAGCAGTGCTCCCTGTCTTAATTGATATCTGTGAAGCATTTTCAGAGCCATGAGCGAAAGAAACCATTACCAAGCCCTCAGGCCTTACTATAATACCAACAAACAAGAAGAGCTGTTTATAATGCTTTTCAGTGCCATGATGACTAGGAAATGAGGAAAGACTAAAGTGTAGATGCACCCAGTGCTGCTTTGCTGCAGTGTAAATGAAAATGGTAGGAGTCGATTTTATAGATTTTCCCCCAGGGAATTCTGTTTTCAATAATGCAGTAAAACTTCTACCTCTATGGATTCAAACAGATGCCCTTGCTAACACCTCAGGTATCAAAACCTATTATGAATTTGGGAGAATGTGTCTTGGAGTTGAAATCACATGGAAATTAATTAAGAAATGACTCACTCGGACCTCGCAGATTTAGAGAGCCAGGTGCTGCCCGGCCACCCCTTCCCAACGATTGAATTCAGCCTAGTACTGTACCAGCACACGATATCCCACCTTGCACAGGACAAAAAGCCCCCAGGCATCACCAAGGCTCTATCCTGCCGACTGCAAAGCTCTCTGTCCCTGCGGGTGCCGTTTCAGGAGCCGGGGGCAGCGGCCGAGCTCGCCCGGACCAGGGCACGGGCAGAGCGCTCCGGCCCGTGCTGCGCCAGCGGAGCCCCCGCTGCCGGCGAGGGCCGAGCGAGTGCGGGGTGCGGGCACATGCGGGAGCCCGGCAGCGAGCAGGTGTCAGCCGGGGCAGGTGTGGAAGGGCTTGGGAAGAGCGTGCATCCCCCGCTCCCGTCTCCGCGCTGGGCGCGGAGCTGCCGGTAGGACCCAAGCGGCCCCGCTGGACCCGGGGAACGAGACCCAGCACACAGATAAATCATAAAGCGCCCCATGAGCGGTCCCGCAGCCCTCCCCGCCGCGCAGCCATTTGCCTTTGTTGCAGCCCCGCGCCCGCAAGGTGCGGCGGGGCCGGGGCCGGGGCTGAGGATGAAGAAGGAGCTCGCTCCCCGTTCGCTCTCCCCTCACAGCAGGGCGGTAGGGACACATCCTGCGGGACTGGCTGCCGAGAGGCACCCGCCCGCCCATCGCCCACCCGTCGCCCGCACCTACCTACCTGCGGAGCCCGCCCGGGACGCGTCGCCCGCTGCCTTTGTTGTGCATGCCCGCCCCGGCAGCGCCGAGCCGCGGGTCGGCTCCGGCCCGGCCCCTCGGCGCCCGCCGCTCGCAGGCCCGGCTTAGCCCGTCGCCACGGCAACGGCGGGCGCGGCTGGGCGAGGTACCGGCCTCGGGGCCCCGCCCCGAGCGGGCTGAGGGGACGGAGCGGGGGGTCCCCGGAGGGCCCCGCCCCGAGCGGGCTGAGGGGATGGAGCGGGGCGTCCCCGCGGGGCCGGGAGCGGGCGGTGCTGAGGGGACAGAGCGGGGCGTCCCCGCGGGGCCGGGAGCGGGCGGTGCTGAGGGGACAGGGTGGGGGGATCCTCGCGGGGCCGGGAGGAGGCGGCCCCGCAGCCCTGGCTTCAGTGCGCTCGTCTCTGGTTGCCCGCCCTTCTCCCCAGCCTTGCGCCCCTCCTTCCCCAGAGTGCCGGGCAGTTCCGAGCTGGGCTTGGGTTAGCCCTCGGCTTCCTCTTACAGTGCTTGGGATCCCCCATTTTCCATATCCGGTAGCTTTCCTTTAGACTGGCCACCTCGGGAGTCCCTATCTCCGGTCACAGATCGCACGTTCTTTTGTCCTACAGCAAGCACGGCTCTGGTGACTCTTGACTATCTTCCTGCATCAGCCTCCACAGGCTCTTACACGTGACGGGCAGTCTCTCTGGAAAGAGGGGAGCTGCTCTGAGAATAAAGCCAAGACAGTGGTAACATCTCTGTTTATCCCTGTTCCTGGGCATAGGAATACTAATTCTATCCTGCATTTACAACTATTTTAATTGACCATTCATTTTAGGGGTAACCATGACAGCTTGAATCTCTTCCCTTTCGGTCAGTTTGGACTTGGCAAATTATTGGTTATGTTGATTGTTTCTAGGATTAAGTGCCGCAGTTCACTGGCTTTATCATGTAATACTAGATTGAGCTGGGTCCTGTTACCAGACTCGTACATGCGTGTGTGTGTTCAATTCGCTCTGAACAGGCGCGTTCTGGACTGGTGACACTTGTTAAAAAGAGGGTCCCTGATCAGAATTGATCACATTCATGGGTTTTTTTAAGTGATCCAGCATAGGTAAAGACATCGTTCTTGTTTGACGACATTAATTAGAGAAGAACTAAATTCTGCAGAGAAAAGTTGATTGTGGAGAGAAATAAATAGCATAGCAACCCTGATCTCTTTCTGTGTTCAACACCTGATTATACAAAATTTTTTTTTTCTTTCTGAGGTCTGTCAAACTCCCATTTCACCTTAGTAGAAAGGGATTTCAGTGGCACTGGGCTCACAGCATCTTCCACAGAAGGCTCTTAAATTACAAATAAAACAAATGAAACCTCTTCTGCCTTATCTGACAGAGGAAAAGACAGAAACAGAATGTGCTCAAGGTCACAGAGATGTTCTCTGGCACAACTGGGAAAAACTGCCAGAGCTGTGGCATCCTGTCCTTGGTCTTCATCTGCCAGCCTTTGCCATTCTGTCCCAAGAAGGTACCTGGGGTAAACCCAGCCCTTCCTTCAGGGAGGGCAGAGGAGAAGGAACAGGAGGCAGCTGTCCTTTAGCTCCCCTTGGTCAGTCTGGGCCCATATATTGCTCATGTAGCAAACAATCTCGTTATTAAAGGGTTTCTCACTGGACACAGGGATGCCTGGGGAATGACCTGGTGTTACTGTGCTGTAAAGAAGGATGATAAGGAGACTTGTAGATCTATTGTAATGGTCTTTGCAGCTTCCCCTGCAATGAGCTGCCTCCTTTTCTGATGCCTGCTAATTTATAAATAGCCCTGATTCCGCTACTCGCAGAAAGCTTTTGTTTCTCCTTGTACTCAATATATGTGATACTCTGCAGTGGAGAGCAGATGTTTGTACCAGATTCTGCTCCCATGGAAATGGGCAGAAGACTCAGAGGCGAGGGGTGAAATAGCATCGGGGTTATCTCTTGTCCTCAGCTCAGAGCTCCTGTTACAGCCAGTCTGAAAGGCCAGGAGACGCCCTTGGACTTAGCAGCACAGTCTCGACTGTATGCCTGTGTCTCTGCTGGAGATGAACATCCTGTTGTTTGCAGAGTCCAGTTACAGCTAAAGCTAAAAAAAAAAAGTATCTGTCTGCATAAACAGGAATTTTCCTCAGTTGCAGGAGCCAGCAGAGGACACTGCTTTGTCTCTGTCTCTGAAAGGGCTGAGTAATGGTTTGTTTGTTTGGTTTGTTCTTTTTGTTGCCTTCTTCCTGCTCCATGACTTTGGTGGCGCCTTTGGCAGAAGAACAGTTGCCATTGCTTCCATTTTATCCATATCCACCGGAGGATTTTGTTTTCCAGATTGTTTGCTGCTGCTGAAGCCATAGCAATAATGCTCCTGTATAGCTTTACTTAAGGGAGGGAAGAAATAAAACCACATGACAAATTGGTCCAATTTATCACAGCAACAGAAACCTGCAATTCAGCTCAATCGCCCCCACAGGCCAGCTTAGACAGCATCAATATTTAATGACCTGAGCACCACTGCCTTCACAGCTCGGGCTCCACCTCTGCCCCTCTCATCATTGCAGGTACCCCCCAGGTGTGTCACTCCACCAGTGTGGAGAGCACCCCTAAAATTCCTCTGGGTGAGCAGGGTCTGCCTTCAGCCTGCCAGGTCAAGACTGCTTGCTACCCAAAGGGGGACAGCCCAGACCTGCTGGGTACGACCAAACTCTGCCCCTTTTTCCTGCCTGGCTGGACCACCCATGCTGTAGGTTTATGCCCAAGTAACAGCTCCAGGCTTTCTGGGCATGCCTGTGGTCTGTGGCAAACGGGAAAGCAGGAGTAAGACTGGATCGTCGCAGCTCATGGCCTCTCCTACAGTCTTTCTTTGGGTAATTGTATAACCCAGACAGGTCTGTTCACTTGGTAGCAAGCTGGAGGTGACTTCTGTTCAGATGTCTCTAGCTGTTCCCATTATTCAGGCAGGAGTATTTTATTCCAGGAGGAGCTGCAGTGAAATAAAATGCCAGCAACATGTCCTGCACGTGGTGCAGGAAGACTTGAAAAGAGGATGAGTCAAGCTATGCCAAATCCACTGTGAGCAAAGCGAGGCATCAGAGGAGGCTGGGAATCTCTTTTACTGAGCCCAAGCTCTGAACTGGCCACAGCAGTTGGCATCCAAGAACATCTCCCAACCACTCCGGCATGTGGCCCCTTTCTGGCTCGCTCCACCTGGGACAGTAAGAGGAACAAGTGACAGCTTACACAGCTATATATGGCCGTAGGCATGTTCCCCCATGGCTCTCTTGCCTCAAGGCTTCCTGGTCAGTAAAATGGAGCTGACTGATTTCCTGGTGACAAGCACAAAGTAAAACAAAGCATTTTTATCAGGGCTGTGGTAGAGCAGAGGAATTTGTGCTGCTGGACCAGCAACTTAAATGCCTCCAGCAAGACAGCATCTTCCACTAGGCTCTCTGTTCACTTGAAAACCCCCTGATTTAGCAAATTGCATATTCCAAAGGGGGAGTTCATTATCCACTCCACTGGCAGTGAGTGGCAGAGGCCATTACAATAAATGGCTTTTTGGGAAGATGGCTCTCTAATTCACTTGGTTTTTAACACTGGCCATGGGGGTGAGCTGTTTATATAAGATAGATTCAGCAAAGCCCTTTTGTGACCATCTCCCTGCACTAAGGAGCTGTTAGAATAAGGGTGATTAGGAATAAACATAAGAGCAGAGGCTTCTGCATCAAAATAGTTTGGGCCAATGGCTGCACAGCTGAGGGGACAATGATGTGCACAGAGGACTCAGGTATTCAGGAGGGAAAAGCTGGTTTGCTGCAGTTCATCCAGAGGCATTGGGCCATTTCCAGTGCCAGAGCTTGGCTGCTGAGGGATAGCTTCCATCCCATGGAGCACTTGGTGACTGCCCCAAGACCCTCTGCTCTTGTACTTGTAGGGCACTTGTCTTGTTATAGGCGTGACTTGAATGCCCAGCAGAGCTGTGCAGAATAATATGTAACTCAACAGACACCTGCAAGTGCCCTAGCAAAGACTTAATGGATTGTTCCACCAGTTAACTGTCCAAGAAAGGAATTGTGAGCCAATTCAGTGCATTCCAAATCACAACTCTGTTAAAAAAAATTAACATAGAGCACAGCTCTTCCTCCTGGCAGCCATCCAGTTATTAATTGCCATGTATCAGCTGCATCTGAATGGGCTTGGTCTTCTGCCCACTGTTTCTATTTATTTGTTTTCCATTCATCTCCACTAAAACTAAAACTCAAAGCCTTCCAGAGAGAATGGAAAACAAACATGCTGAACCAATACTGCTGCCCACATACAATCAGAAGAAACCACTGCACTTTTTCCTCCTCTGCAGTGAGGCAAGATCTAATTTTTGAGACTGGCCTTTCACCTGAAAAAACAGCACAGGTAGCTATGGCATTAGCACAGACTCAAATTCTTCTTCCAGACACATCACTAGGCAGCACCATTCAGCTCTTGACTGGTGTTTACTGTCCTCCAGGTCATAGTGACTGCAGAGACCCTGTGCTGGAGATCTTTCTGGATTAAACAACTTCTGCTTGGCTTAAAAAGACAGACCTGATGGTCCAGATGGTCACACCAGCTGAAGTTTATGGGTCAGGATTAAAGGGAAGGCAGGGACTGGTGACATTATAGTAGGGATCTGCTTCAGACTGCCCAAACAGGAATAGTGAGCTGATAAAGTCCTCTACAAACAGATAGGAACAGCATCGTGTCCACAAGTCCTGGTCCTCGTGGGGGACTTCAACCACCCCAATACCTGTTAGAGGGACAACACAGAGGGGACAGGCAGTCCAGGAGGTTCCCAGAATGCACTGCTGATTACTTCCTTCTCCAAGACATAGAGGAACCAACAAGGAGAGGTGGAATGCTGGACCATGTCCTCATCCACAGGGAGGGGCTGGTAGGGAATGCAAAGCTCAAGGGCAGCCTTGGCTGCTGTAACCATGGAATGGTGGAGTTCAAGGGTGGCAAGGAGGGTGCACAGCAAACTCACTACCCTGGACTTCAGGAGAGCACACTGGCTTCTTCAGGACCTGCTTGGTGGAGTACCCTGGGACAAAGCCCTGGAGGGCTCAAGAGAGCTGGTTAATATTCAAGAATGACCTTTTCCAAGCTCAGGAGGAATGCATCCCAGTAAGAAGGAAGTCAGGCAAAGACACCAGGATGCCTGCATGGATGAACAAAGAGCTCCTGGACAAAGTCAAACAAAAGGAAACATACAGAGGGTGGAAGCAAGGACAGCTGTTCTGGGAGGAATACAAATAAAGCACCCAGCCTCCCTCATGTTTGCTTGATTTCTTATTGGTGTCTTGGTTTGTTCTGGACCCATCTTTATTTCAAAGCACATCACCCGATAAAATGTTTTGCTATAAAATCCCAGGCTTTTACAATGGCCTGATTCTTTATGCATCCCATTGTGAATAAGAACTGAAAAGCCAAAGGTTATGAACTTACTTTTAAAGTGATACAAATGACAAAATACCCTCATTTACAACTACAGTATTTAAATCCTGTTTGCAACAGCACAATCAATAGGATCCAACTGTTGATGTACAGGAAGGGATTCTTACTAAGTAAAATGCACTAAAATAAGGCTTTGGTCTTTTTCAAATGTTTTCCTTCCTTAAAAACATACACAAGTGAGTGCATAGTGCTAGATATGAGTCTGGTTGAATATGAAATTCTTCTGCTTGTTACCTAAAAGGATTTCCTTCCTCCAATAAAGAGAGTTTCCAGTTCTGTGTTTATGGCATCGTCAGGAATTACATCATCCTCCATAAACTCATCCCCAAGCTTCTTCCACCATGGCCAACGAGTGTATTTCAGCATAGTGTTGTGGGTTTGTCTTGCCTTGGTAGCTACAGGGATTGATCGACTCATAAAGGCACCAAGATCTTTTTCTGTGGTCTCTGCTAAACCTGGAGCATCTGCAAGAACAAGGAGGAGAGTTTTCTCTATTTTGTTTGTGGTTTTATGAGTATAAAAAAAAAAAAAAAAAAAAAAAAAGAGCACTACCCTCCCACTTCCCCCTGTCCTACATCATTCCTTTCCCTGTCCTGGCATTGCAATTTTATGACTACATGATAAATCATAAATCTGATTGGAGAGGCAATCCAAATAAAGGCTAATCTGAAAAAATAAATACATAATGCATGGGGCAGAAAGAAGAAAGGGGAAAGATGGACTACTTCTTTCAGGTGCGGTGGTGGCATCCACCAAAATGACTTCTTGTGGAAGTATAACGTCAGAGGATGGTCCTGGTCACTACTGCTGGATCAGTGCTCCTGGTGCAGGGTGACATCAGCATGGTGCTCCCACTGCTCTGGTACAGCAGCACCATGAATTCCCTGCTTGGGGGACCCAGCACAGTGTAAGAGTTTGTTGTTGATTTGCCTGCTCAGGGAGTGATGAGCTGCAGTGACACAGCACGTGACAGACTAAATAATGGAATTCAGTAACTTGCTGAATTCTGCCTGGCTTGGGTGCTCTCTGGTGGCTGCAGTTTGCTACTCTCGCTCTTTCATGCAGCCACTTGTCTGGAATTAAGACAGCACAGTAGTGAATTCTGTTTCACCTCAAGCCAGGCCAGAGAAAATGAAAACATGGAATTCCCAGCTCAAAGATTTCCCTCTGTATCTGGAAGGGGTGAGAGTGTTTTAACCAGCAGTTTACTTACAACACAAGGAAACAAACCAAAGCAAAAAGAAATGTGGGTGAATAGGTTGTGTGAGACCCCCTTTTTCTGATGTCTGTCACAGTGCCATTGCTTTTCTTGTGAACATATCAGAGACACTTTCAGCTGAAGAGTAAGATGCTCCTTGAAAAACAGGTGTGTATACTTAACCTACAGCAGCACTTGGATAATCTTTAACAAAGCCTGAATCTCAAGATAAGGCATATGGCAAAGGAAGAAAGATACTTCAGTTTTGAAATGAGGCTTTACCACTGCTCACTCTAATTTTCCCTCTAAATTGGTTTAATCCAAATGGTAATCAAAGCCATGATCAGAGCAGTCACATACTCATTAGCAGCTCCACATCGGTGTTGACCTGAGCCAGTAGAGCCTCTCTCCGCTGTGCTGCTCTCTGATCCAGCCTGCTCCTCAACAGGAACTGTGCCAGCTTTGCCTGAGCCTGCAAATGCAGTTCTTTACTCATTTCTTCTGACATTTGGGAAGCCTGGAGGAAAGTAACAGTTTGTTACCATTAGGAGCTGGTTATTTTAAAACTTCTGGGGGCAGAATAATGCCTAAACAAGGAATGCAAATGCTGTTCTTAATTGTTAACTTCATAATTTTACTTCCTCTGCAACTCTCTCCAAAGTTATCCATCATCATGTATACAATTTTTCCAATTACAGTTTACTTTGACACTTTTTATTAGATTAATGGTTAAAATCCCCAATATCCTCGTGTCTTGCTGTCAAACAAGCAGGGTTAATACACACATACCTCAAATGGATTATCTTGACCAGAATTTATGAAGCTGAATATATTTCATCCCTACAGTATTTTATATTGCATCATTAATGCAAATTATGAAATGACTAAGAAACAGACCGGATGCAATTTGATGTAGTCATCCACCTTCTGCTGCAAAGCCAGTCTCTGCTCATCAGTTAGTCCCTTGGGTTCTTTCCAAGGAGAGAGAGGTCTCCTCCTCCTTCGTTTCTCCAAGAATTTACAAGCCTGTGTAAGGAACATATGAGAATATGACAATCACAGAGAGAAGGTTTGTCTTCCTTCTTTGTTTGTAATCTATCAGCAAAAGAGAAGTGTTTCAGTACTGCATCTGCTAGAGCCTAATTGCAGCTATGATGCTGAAAAGACAACTTACAAGGTCAGCATGAACACTAAGTAGTAAGTAACAACACTCGTAGTAAGTTACTGACTCATCTGTAGTATGGTGACATTCCAACCCTGGGTCTCAAAGAAGCAGCTTTTATATTTTAGTTCATGACTGTATAGGCTTATATATTAGCCTATACAAGTTTTAACCCTTTAAAACAAATTGTGGCTCTAGACTATCACCCCTTGAGTAGTTTTTTAATAAATTATGCCTACATTGACAGTAAGAAAATAAAGTTTTATGAGGCTTCACAATAATCTGCTCAGTCCTATCTACTGTTAGAACAAAGTATAAATACTTACTGCTCTCTGAATGATGATAGCTGCCTTATACTCCTTAAGAGATTGCTTCTGCTGATGAAAAATTCTTCTTGCTCTATACCCTCGCCAGAATCTCTGGATAGTTAATGCTGATTTCTCTTCCATTTCCTCCATGTATTTATTCACCTGACCTACAAAGGTAACAAAAACTCAGTTACAAGACTGTGGGTTAGGTTCTCTTAACAATTAACATTGATAATCATCAAACTAGAAAGTACCAAAAAACTTGGGTGCTCTCAGTTAAAAGCCCCCAAGGTCTGCTAGCTGTGGGCCAGGTCTTGCAGATCATAGCTACAATGGAGCTTTTTAACACAAGAAAACTGGCTTTCCCTTTCCCCTGCACCATTTTGAAGGCAGCAGACCATGATCAGCAGTTACTGAGCCCTGGGGGAATTAGCACATTCTCTTTCAGATAACTGGGTCAGGAGAAGAGACAGTAAGACAACAGTGCAAACAGACATGCAAGATTAGGAAATGGGTTTGGGGAAATTGTTCCTAAGGAGTCCCCGACAGTTTGATCTTCTGCTATAGTTTAATATAAATCATACTGGCATGGACAACTTCCAGTAAGGCCAGCTGTCGTTCATGGAAGAGTCTCATAGCCCTCTGTCTCTGAAGTTGCATTTGCAGTTTTAGAGCTTCATCCTCCTTCTGTTTTGTTAAATGCTGCAGCTCCTGTTCCCGTTTAGCTCTGCAATACACAAATCATTAACAATTACCTTAAGTTGTACATTTCTTTAAAGTATCTCTCTTTTTATTTGTGTTAAGTGGTCCAGCATCACGAAAGAAAATCCACAAAACACTCTGCTATGCCAGCTGTTGGCTGCAGAATGACACCAAGCCATGAGAAGTCTCCTGCAAACTAACAAATTACCACGCTATCTATAGCCATGAACCATTGCTGAACCACTCTATGAAATCAAAGTATAAATCTTTACTTAGGATAAAGTTCCAAGGACCCTGAAGGGAATGATGGGACATTCATGTGGGACATTCACAGCCAGAATGAACTGGAACAACAATTTTGATTCCATCATCTGGGGCAGAGGTAAAGCAACATTAGCCATCTGCTCCTGCATGCACCTCTTCCAGTCCATCCATCAGCATGCATGGCACCTGCTTCCCACAATACATACCATTATTTCTGTAGTGACTGCAAGAGTAGATCAGAATGTTGGCTGCCAAGCCTCACTTCTTAATTTTGGAGGGTTTTTTTTTTTTCTCTCCAGGAAATACAGACTGACAGATTTGCTCCATCAACTTTGTTAAAAAAACACTATGAAAGAATTTTCTTGCAAATTCCTCCTGATCTGTTTTAGATTTGATGTTAGGATGTTGCCCTGCTCTGCACTGAAAAAGCCGCAGCAGATGTTTCACAGAGGAGACAATTGAAAACCTCTGCAAGTGGCCCTGGTGTGTTTAAGTTAATAACAACATGGACATCAGTTATATACATAGCAACATATCTATGTGGAGACTAACATATAAATACTTTACGTACTTAAGTATCAATATCAGTAATTACTGAGACCACTTGGCCATGCTCTCAGTGAAGTATGAGGAGGTGTGAGCTGAGACTCTCCCTCCCTTCACTGCCCTTCTCATCCCCATGGACACAACCCCATTAGCAGCTTAAGGCCTGAGAATGTACAACTTTACCCCACAACAAGGTAACAATGGGACTTCTCTGCTCCTATTGCAGCAAAATCACTTCCCCACTCAGGACCTGAGTACCCCCACTGGGCCCACAGCCTGGAGTTCTGCTCTCCTCTAGCACTTTTCTGGGGACAATGAAAGAAGTGCTTTAAGCACTAGGAAAGAAAACTAATGGACAGAGCAGTTACAAGGGATGCCAGAGGAGGAAAATGTCCACAGACTAGAACTAATGTCCAGCAATTTTGCTATTGCTGCATGGCACATACCTTTAGACTCACAGTACTACTGAGCTATTTGTGTGTTTCCCATTACTAGTATAAATTGAACTATAATTTTTCCACCAACCATAATTTCTCTTTAGTCTCTATAACTGGTTGGAGAGAGATTGGGATGGAAGCTGTTGTGTAAAAGAGATGCTTTGGATTTAAAGATCTGACCCTAACAGATAAAAAAGCCTACGCCACAATCTGACAGACCATAATCCTTTTACAACTGTAATGCAGACTTGAGGTGTGCCCGTACACCTATCTACAGACACAGATCATGAGGCATGTGACTATATCAGAATGGTTTCAAGGAAACTAAAGGTTTTCAGCCCACACATTTCTGCAAATTAGAGCTGTAATTTTTTACATTTTTAATTCAGGCAATTAATATTTTAATCCAAATATTATATTTCTAAGGCAAATGAAGTCACAGGACCAAACAGGACTTTTGATGTCATTTTCTTGATAAAACTATTAATATTTTGCCCATCGATTTTTATCAGCTTCACTAGGTTGAAAACTACAGAAATGTTTCATGAACTTCTCAGATGTACATCTGTGAAACCAAGAGTGTCTGTGAGGTATTTAAATGATTCTTTGATACTGATTCTTTCCTATGTAGTCTGCAAAACACATGGTCTTCATCCTCTGTTTCTCCTAATGATAGATGTATTTGCTTGCACAACACCACACTGTGACAGGGAACTGCCTCTGAACTTAAGTAAAACATACACAGAGTAAGATCTAAGCTTCCTTCAGCAGCTCATGGCACAGGGCAGCCTCCCTCTGGTCATCTCTTTAGAAATGTAAAATGGTTTCATTTTTGATGCATTATTAATAAAAATTATTGCCATTTTAAATGTCCTACAATTAGCTATGTAACAGTGAACTAGCTTCAAGGAGAGACTACAGGCTTTAACATTCACTGAGGAGATATTTCTGAAACCACAGTTTAAAAGTTTATAACTTGCAGAGTTTAAGATCTTCCTCTGCAGCTGCAGGTGAGCAAAGTTTGGAGTTTCAGTCTCAGCAGTATTTAACCACACTTACTCTAAAATAAATCTGTGAACAAAACCAGAACCTGACTGCTAAAAATTAAAAAGTCCTCTTAAAAACTCATGTTTGCAATATTCCAAACACTATTTTTCAGTGTAATGTTTTGACCTAGACAGAAGAAAACCAATACTGGCACTGTACAGTTACTGTATTTGCTCAGTACACTGGCACTGAGTGAGCCATGAACACTGTAAGGATATTAATAAGTTTCCATTCCTCTCGATATTAAACAAACACTTTCAAAAGGCCATTAAAATGACTCAAGAACTACTTAAAAGGCACACACTAATGCTTACAATATTGAAAATACAACCCAAGGGAGTCAAGCAGCTTGGTGGTTGCTGATACTCTCACCACCCTTTCACTGCTGCTTTCCCATGTTATGTCTGAGCCCATTATCCAAATTTTTTAGGCTATGAGTTTGGCTCTCAAGCTTGCAAGGTGCCTGATGAGGGAAGGAATATTGGCTTCAAGTGTATGGTGGAGTAAAAAGGAGTGACAAGGATATCTGACTGCAGCACAAAAGTGTGGTGACCAATGGCCCTCAACAGACACACTGCTTGCCCCTGCAAACCTTTCAGAATTTAAAGATTACACTTTAGATAGTCCAATATCCTCTTAAGGCCAGTCTAGACCATAAAGCATAAATATTTGCTTTGTATTACTTTGGTCACAATGCAATGTGATTTGACAATGATTTCTAAGATCTACTTTTGACACAGTGATGATCAACATGCAAAAAAAGTTGGAAAAAACCTGCTGTGGAGTCTGCACTTGATTTAGATTCCTCAAACTATGTTAGAGTCACACTAAATTTCTCAAAACAGCTAGACTAACTTGTGCTAACATTACTGCTGAAATCTTATTCAAGTGAGACAAGCATTATTTACATAGCTTCCTTCTTCTGTGCTGCTCCAAGGCAGAGGATACTATTTCTAGGTCACTTAAGTGACTCTACTTCTGAGAGCCAAAGATTTAAAAAATTAATGAAGAACAAGATCTTGCAAGCACTACACTGAGCAAGCACTCTGGGCCTCGGTTTCTGCAGCACTCTGGCATGTGGAAGCTCCAGGATAGCTCCAATTTAATTTACAGGGCAATTTTGTGTCAAGTTAACTGTGAACCAGTTAACTGTCCTACCACCACTATATCATCTTCTAGTGCCTATTTAGTGCAATCCCATGCCACAAGGTGCCACACTTTCATTTTCCATATGCCGCAAATTTTTTATGCAGAAAACATGAAAGCATCACAGAAGTAAGTTGTTTTCATGGAGAAGTCTGGCAGCTGGGAAAGGGACAGTTGGAGCTTTTGGCACCAGAAGTGGCAGTTTGGTACTGCTGAAAAAACACATTGTTTGGATGATTCTGCTAAAAAAATCTGTAGTGAAAAAGCTCATATTGGCATTACATTACCTTTATGTTTGAGAAATAACAGCTGACTGGAAAAAGGCATCTTCAAGATGAAGGAACACTTGGTCAGCCCAAACTTAGGGCCTGGGACATGGGAACAAATTCTCAAGGAAGCTATATCGAGGAAGGACAGGAAAGCGAATGGGAATAGCCAGCATAGATTTATCACAGGCAAATCACGTTTGACCAGCTGGATTGCATTCTGTGATGACTGGCTCTGTGCATGAGGGGAAAGCAGTGGATGCCATTTTCCTTGACTTTACCAAGGCTGTCATCACAGTCTCCCATGCAGGGCAGGGCTGACACTCAAAGAAACCTCCACAAAGACAGAAAATGGTTCAATAAAAACCACATGAAGTTCAAATGGGAAATTCTACACCTGGTACAAAATAATCTCATGAACCACCACAGGCTGGGCACTGATTACACAGACTGCAACTCCAGTGGAAAGGGGGAACAGGCTGGACATGAGCCAGTAGTGAGCTCTTGCAGGAACAAAGGCTACAGCTCAATGGCAAGATTATTTGGCTTTAGTTGGCACACCTGGAGCATTGGTCACACTCTAGTGGGACCCCCAATGGAAGCCCAGTAGTGGCAAATGGGAGGGATGGACACTGTCCAAACAGAAAATTAGGGCCATAGAATGTAGGATATATAAGGACAGGCAAGGTGTGTTTAGCCTAAAGGAAGGCAAATCTGTCTCTCACTACCTAAAGAAGTCTTATAGAGCAGACACAGCCAGACTCATGGGGGTGCTCAGAAAAAAGACAAGAGGCAGTGATAAAGAGTGCAACAAGGAAATTCCCACTGCCTGTAATGGAAGAACTCTTCCCAAGGCAAATCATCCATCACAAAGAAAGGGATCAAGTGAGATAGTAGGATCTCCATTCTTGGAGACCTCCAAAACAGGATGTGACCCTGAGCATCCAGATCCCATTTTGAGGCTGGGCCTACTTCAAACAGGACACTGAATTAGATGACCTGAATTTTTCCTGTCCCTTTGTGACTTGAGAAAGCCCAGCCCAACCCAAACCTTCTTACTTGATTCTATTCTTTACTGTTTTTCACAAAGCCATGCTGTTTACCTGAAGCTTCTCTGTAAAGTGATCACTGCTTGGGGTAGCTTTTTCAGCCTTTTCCTTGTTTGAAATCCCCGCCACGCAGCCTGGATTATAGAAGCTGCTTGATGCTGCTTCTGAAATTAATAAAGCAGTTGTTAGAATATTTTCTATGCATATAAAAACACTTTATTACTGCTTGCATAATTGGACAATCTCAACACTTGGCCAAACCCCATTGGTTTTAAAATGCATCAAATTGGGGAATTTAAAGTCTTGCAAGACAGTTATTATCATGAACTCCATACTTGCCCCAAAAGCAGCTAATCTGATCACCTGTATTGATGCTCTCTGTGGTAAACAAATGAATCTACAGCACTATATATATATATATATATATATATATATAAAAAATCAATATTAGAAATTTGTATTTAAAACACATGAAGCACTTGATATGTCAAATGGTGATTCAATGAAAACACCTACACTAGAGGACAGAAAGACAAGTTTGGAGAAAGAGCATCAGGAAAAACATTACATTTGTAGTATGATCAGAAGTCACTGAAATGCAAACATGGAAAAAAAATCAATTCTATTCTTAAATGGATTTAAAAAAACTTCACAAACAAACTGAAACACAAAACACCCTGCTCTGTTGGAGATGAAAGCAGGTCTCTGCAAACAAAACTCTGATTTTCTTTATAGCATTGTCTCTGACAAACCTGCATGTAATTTTTTTCTAAGTTGATCATGAAACACACATTGTCTCTTTTATTGGGAACACAGTCCAGGTGGTGTTCTTACTGCACATTTTCTGTATATGACTTAGCTCTATGTAAATGCTGCCTAGAATTCAGAGATCTAAATTTGTAACACTGATGTGAGAAAAGCAGATGCAGTTATTTTAATTTTACAGTTAGCAAAAAAGTTAATTATTTTCCCCCTATGGTTATATTGAAATCTATGGTGAATCTGCACAGAAAGTCAGTCTCTTGAGTCACAGTCCCATATCTTAATGGCTGAGCAATTTCTTGATGTTTAAAAAAAACCACAAAAAAAAATTAAAAAGGCAATTAAAAATTAATTAACATAGTGAAATAATAACACAGGTTTTGAAAAGTGTCTAAAAAGTGATATAGTAAATCCATTCTAAACATACACAAATCACATGTAAATAGGATTTCAAATTTGAAAGTCTCATTAAACTTCATCACCTGCATTTCTCCTTTTCCACTGGATTGTTCCAAATACAGGAGGTCCAAGAGTTGATTGAGCTCCCTATCAAATCCTTTGCCAGTCCACTGTTTACTTAAAAGCCCTTTTAATCCTAAGAAAAAGAGAGGAAGCTAGTTCATGAAGGTGAATTTTTCTTTTCAGGCTTTCAAAGTAACAAACTGCAAGTCAACAAATCAAATGTGGTTCTATATGCAAAGGAGCATGAGAGCTGAACACCATCAGCCATCTTTTGAGTGTCAATGCATAATCTTATCAAAGAATATCTAATGCTCCAACTATCACAGAGAAGCATTATCCAGTGATTTTGGATGTCCAAGGCAGTATTGTCTCTATATCATTGGCAGTCAAATTGCCAATGCACTTTCAGTGTCTTATCAGTAAGTCATTTTAAGGTAATAAAAAGAATTCAAAGCACCACAGAAGTGCTGGGTGTTATTAACACTCTTCTCATATTTTTCATTATAAATTTTATTTATTTCTAACTGGAATTCTTTAATGTCTTATTTGCACAGCATAGTTTAACTCTGAGTGCATGTGCAACCAATCCATAAGACAAAACAGCTTTTTGGGTTTGCAGTAGCTAAAAAGCACACTTGTGCTCCCCCACAACACGCACACATGCTAAAATGTTTGCATCAGACAAATCCCAGAGCCTAAGGGCTCTGCAGAGAGTTGGAGGGAAGAGGAAGGAGGGCAGGAAGTAGGCACATGTTTGCTTTCTGAAGAACTGCAGATTCAAGTAACTTTTCCATCTTCAAATCATTGTCCACAAGCATATTCATTCACTGGGCAACTCCAACACTCACATGTACTTACAGGATCTGGAGCACACAGAAATGGCACCTCTGTGGCACCATGTGTACCATTTTGGAAAGACAATGACAGTTACACACTTCAGGAGAGAGACAGGCAGGAGTCTAAATGGAGTCAGTGAGTGCCCAAGGCTGCCTGAGCCCTGCAAAAGCACAGAGCTAGGCTACACATGAGAAGCGCTGTGGGTCTGACACAACCATTTGCCAGTCTCTGTACAGACTACACAGCCACATGCACCTTTTGGCTACTGACAGGGAATACCTCAAATGTACCTCACAGATGTGTCAACCCATGCACACAAAAGGCCAGGCCCTCCTGGAAACCTGACTGCTGGTGTTGGAGATGCCCTCACCTCCGGCAGGCTGCCTTCACTGGCAAAGCTCACACCAAAGCACCTCACACTGCCAACAGCTCGGAGCCACTGTGAAGCCAAGGGCCTTCAATGAGATGGCCAGATGGTAGAAATGCTGTAATGCTTTCTTTGCTGCTTTTATTCCTCAAAATCTCTAAAGGATTCCAAAGCCTGAGTTAAAACTAACAGAAGGATTCTAACTTTAAAAAAAAGTAGAGTAAAAAAAGTAATTTTTTTTTCTTAGTGGAAAGAGGAAACATACAGGAGACAGATGAAGAGTTTCTAAATGACCATGGCATATTGTGGTTCTAGAGCAAAATGAAGCATCCTTTGTTGGAGATTTGCACCTCTTTAGACAAACCAGCATTCTACAGCTGGAATGATCAGGCCATCACAGCAGCTTCCCAAGAATCCACAATGTAATACCAGCCTTAGGCACACTATACTTAATTCCATACTACAAGGAATCCCTCCTCTCAGTTCTGTAGGCAAAAGGGTGGCAAAGCTGTTCACTTGGTCCAGAAATTTAGCTGGCTGGTACTGTATAATAAGTAGTCAGCACAAATGCAAAAAATGGGAATTGGACACTTTTGCCTAGCATTCCCTCTTCTTAATGTCCTTGTCCTTTAAAGGACTGAACCTGTGCTCACAAGTAATTTTGACCAATGATAACATCCAGAATATAAAAGACCTGGCAAACATTATGCCTCTCCCTTAGCCTCCATGGGCATGATAGTGTACAAAGGGATTTCCTGGAGCTCCCTGCTAGGCTAGAGACAGAAACATTAAATGGGGCACCTGATTAAAGAATTAATAACATGGAACAAATTATACACATACTCAGCCTCATCATCTGAAGGCATCAAGACAAAACGATAAACTCATTTCATGAATTCTTGGAAAGAGTTCATTCCAATTACTTGGATATCAAAAGACAGCTCCTGGACAACTAAACAGCCCCCTATCAGATGAGCAGTCACTGCAGCAGCCAGGGTCAGAAGGTTTACTTCATCTAAGTAAAACATTCATGCTCTGGATTAGTGAGCCTTAGCACTGTGGCAGATGTGACACAGGGCTCTCTGACTGTGGCAGTACAGGCGCCCTGCCAGTGGATTCCTCAATAACCAACCTGCACAGGGAAACAGAGAGAAGTAAAGCCCATCAGGTTGGAAGTGACAACAACTTTAAAAGACAAGTTGCCACATGCAGAGTCCTCAATACACAGAAGAAAATAAATCTAGGAAACAGAAAGAGGCGCGGTACTTTAAACTGCAATGAAAATGAATAGAAGAAAAAAAACAAAAAACAACAAAGCACTGTAGTTTCCACCTGTACTGGAGAGTTATTGAACCACAATGGGAAACCTCTGTCTTTTTATTTTCACGGGGAACGTAAGAGGAGGCTCAATGATTGGTCCCATGAATGTTTACAAACCTTTGTAGCGAGCTGTGAGTAACTGCACAAGCTGTTTGCAAAATTTTGCCACCAACAACAGCAGTTTTGTGGCAGTACTTCCTACAGCAGGATTGGTGGTAGAGGAAAGCTTATAAACAAGTTCATCCAAAACAGAGTGAAGGGTCTCTTCTTCAACTTGAAGCAAGGCAGAACTTTAAAAATAAGAAAGAAAAAAAAACATGAGGGGGACAGAACAGAAGTGTTAATTAAAAAACATGAGCTTTTTAACGGTGACTTATTTTTAGCTATGTCAGGCTATATACAGCAAGCCAAGATGCCCAGCTAGCTGGACCAGGAGTCTAACCCAGGCAGTGCTAGTGTTTCAATCAACCAATTACCACTTCCTCAATTTAACAACACTAAAACCCCAGCTTTTTGATGTTTTTAATTTCTACAACAAAGACTAGGGAAAAAAAACCAAACCCCAAACAACAAAACACAACAATGCTTGTATATAAAAAAAATTTATTTTACCAAGTAGTAATGAACTACCTTTTATATTTATTATCAAGAAAAATAATGATACGAAAACAACTAACCTATTGATCCTCAAAATATTGTGTAACACAGACATCATTATAATTGCTGTTTCAACATCATCTGTTATTAACAACTGTAGGAAGCGATCATTTTGCAGTACTGCAAAAAAAAAACCCCAAAAAAAAGCAAACAAGAGATCATGCAAGTAGAACCAGGCTTGAAAATACCATAAAACAAATACACTTCATCATAAGTGATAGCAAGTAAAACCAGACACTGTTTCTGGAACAAATTCCCTCATTTATAATTGTTACACTGAAACTTACTGAGATAATAAACTACTTCAACATCCAAACAACATGCTGAACCCTGTTTTTCCTGCCTTTGGACATCCCTCTGGCACCGATGTTACAATGGAATGAAAGCTTTAAACCCCTTCATGTTACACTAGTACCCCTTTCTTACAACAACAGTGGAATTAACACTGGGGCAACAATATCCAAAAAGGTTAAGGACCTCCACCTTGGCAGTTTGTTACCCCAGGCTATTTAATGCAAGTCCACTAATGTCATTAAAGCACCATCTTTTTTATCACAGTGTATCACCGGCTATATATTCAGTAATTTTTTTGACCATGTGTTGTTTTAGTTACACATTTTATGATCCTTAGGTTTTTGTTCAATAATAGAAACAAAACCAAATTCTGTTTTTCAAAGTCAGTGTGATCAACATCAGTTTAAATGAAAGCTTATTTTGGTCAGAAATACATAGTTAAGTTTGTTAGATATTTGTAAAATTTCCCATCATGGCAAAATTTTCAGAAATCTGTCTCCAACTCCATCTACTCGTCAGGGCCAGCAATGTACTCTGGTCAAATTTCTGCATATTTTAATCATACACAGGAAAAGATCAACTGTCTCTTACTGGAAAAAAAAACCCAACTATTTTTAAAAGGTATAGACTTACAAAGGGAAATTACAGGATGACACTTTAAATATTTGTCTCTGAAAGACTAGAAGGGGAACACTTGGGTATTTCCCTTTAGTGGATGTTTACCATTTTAGATGTTGCTGTTGAGCTAACTACTTAAAGAGACAGATTTACTATCTACTCCAAT
Organism: Monarcha castaneiventris obscurior; assembly: GCA_026261815.1. NCBI lineage: Eukaryota > Metazoa > Chordata > Aves > Passeriformes > Monarchidae > Monarcha > Monarcha castaneiventris. Next base: position 11,315,140 of record JAMPIT010000467.1, read on the forward strand.
TTAGAAGACTAGGTGGAGATTATCTTAAGAGTGATTCTTGGTACTTGGAGCTGCCATAAATAAATGTTCAGGTGTTCTGGGGGTTGACATTTCCCTTACCACATGCTGCTAGTTGAATATGCCCACCGAACAGCCAGCAGATGGCATCAGTTACTATTTGGAACCAGTGTAAAAAGTCTTGTTTTTCTTTATCCTAAACAAAAGAGAAGTAGGTAAAAACATGTGTATGTATCTTCGCTAAAGACTTCAGCTTGATGCCATGGGAAAGTTTGTATGCCTCAGGAATTTGGAGACCAAACTCCACCAAATTCCCAAATGAGGTTGGTGAAACTGTAGGAACAGGTAAAAAAAACCCCAACTTGTGAGACCTTTAAGGTCAGAGATCAATCAAGAAGATCTGAACATACTTTAAAAAAAAGCATCCATTTGGGGAAAAAAAAAAATTAACAACAAGGAGAGAGAAATCTTCATTTACTCCTTAAAAATACTTGATGGCATAGGAGGGATAAGAAGACAAATAATTGCTCAGCAAATATGCATCACAGATTGAATGCACTAAGTGGGAAATATATTACTTTAAAGAAGTCAAAATGAAAAAGGTTCCTGAAAACTGATATGGTGAAGCTTCAGCAGCACCTCCTAGTTGGAGGTCTGGAAGCAAACACCAAACCACTATGAAGCTGAAATTTGATCTATTTGCCAAACAGACTACGTTATGTGCTTGCTTGTGATAACACTGGACTGGAAAAAAACATGGAATCAATCATGGAATGGTAGGGTTGGAAAGGACCTTAAAGTCCATCTCATTCCAGCCCCATGGGCTGGGACACCTTCCCCTAGACCAGGTTGCTCAAGCCTAGCCTTGAACACTTCTGTGGATGGAGCATCCGGAGCTTCTTTAGGCAGCCTGTCCCAGTGTTTTACCACCCTGACAGCACAGAATTTCCTCCCAATACCTGATTTAAACCTCCCTCTTTCAGTGTAAAGCCATCACCCCTTCTCCTGTTACTACATGCCCTTATAAAAAGTCCCTCTCCAGCTTTCTTGTAGCCCCTTTAGGTACTGGGAGGTGACATAAGTTCTCCTCAGAGACTTTCTTCTTCACACTGAACAACCCCATCTCTCTCAGCCTTTCTTCACTGCAGAGGTGCTCCAGTGCTCCCCTATGATCATTAAGAATTCAGGTTTTAACATGTGAATGCACATACAGATGCACATTCCAGTCTTTATTCCAAGTGTGAGCCACAGGCTACTGGAAATCTGGAACCTTGGTGTGTGGAAAAGCAAAGGGGCGTTTGACAGTACCACAGTGCTAACAAACGTTGTTACAAAGCACATGGCCTTATATATCCCACATTAATTGAGCCCCCACAAATGAAACCCTGGCAAGCCAATTCCGAGATCCCTGCTGGAGCCCCAGCCCTCAGTCAAGGTTTAACTTTGTATTTCATCCATACTGACAAGAAGAGATACAAAATAACACAACTAAATTAAGCTGTGATATTACCTGCTCTGCGTTTTGGCAACATGTGAGTTTCTGAAAGCTATTTCAGTACTTCCCTTGACTTCAAAGACTTGTACAAAAAGCAAAAGAGAGCAAAATAAACTTCAAATCTCCACTGGTAGAGTGGGATTTCCAAAATTCCACTGAGCAAGCACCAAGTCTGGGTGCCCAGTCACCTCTGAGACCACAAAGTTTAAAAGCCAAAGTACTAATTATAATGTAGACTGCATTTGCATTCAAAAGAAATCTTTGCCCACAAGCATGACTCAAGTAGCATGTAGGCTGAGACATAATAAGAAAGTATGGGGGAAATTACATATTATGGATAAGAGTCTCCTGGGATGTCATTTAGGAAGCTTCCTTCTTAAGCACTATATGCACTTCTCAAGTATTGGACTAACAGAAACCATGTCATTGCACACATGCTTTCTGAGAATTGATTGTTTGTGGTGTCTATCACAATATTCTGTAGGAAAACTTGGACTAAGTGCAAGAAGCCAGTCAGCCAAGAAATGAGATAATATGGGGAAATGGGGATATTAAAAGAAACTGTCAGAATCCATGAAGTTGGTTATTTACATCACTCATGGGGTTTTGATTGTTGGGGTTTTTTTTCCTTCTCATTCTAGAACTCAGAATGCTTCAGAAGCATGAACCTAGCCAAGCAAAACCCTTCTTCATGGCAAAAAAGGAGGGAAATATGAGAAAGTGTTTAAATCTATAAATTCATTAAGTCTGCCTTTGGCATTCCCTATGTGCAAGTTCAGAAGCAGTGAGCATTCTTGGTATTTTTTTGCCAATTATGCAGCAGAAATTGAATGACAAAATAAACTTCAACAAATCTGATTTAAAGTCTTAATACTTCCTAAACCATTTTTGTAAAGCTGAACAAAATCAGTGGGAACTAAGTCATTACAAAGCCTGAACTGATGATATGCAAAGTTGCGACACTACCATGACTGGGATGCTGCCTTTTGAAGGGGCATTTTTTTTTCCTCTTATACTGCTCTAATTCTTCAATCCTTCTTATAATTGCACTCCTTCCCTCTACCTTTAAAACTTGTGAAAAGTAGTAGCCAAACTATCTAAACAGGCCTATGGTAACAGAGTGGCTTTGCACAAGTGATGGAGCAAACGCTGCACAATGACAGATTTCAGCTTCAGAGCTCCAAAGCATAAGAAAAACTACTGCAATTTCCAGGAAAATAAATTTTCATACTACCGTGTCCCTAGAATAACATCCTACTTATCCAACACGTGACCTCAGAAAGTTAGCAGGCATTCTCTGCTCCTTTAACTATGACCCTTAAATACCTTGATTGCTTGGATAAATCGTGCTTGCAAGCGTTTTCCCAAAACCAGCAGGCTGTCTATGGCTGAAGGAAGAAACTTCTTGTAAAATTCCGCAGGATCTTCTTTCACCTCTAGCCCTACACAACAATGACTGAAATGGAGAGAAAAAAAAAAAAAGAAAAAAGGGGAAAAACATCAACCTGAATAGTCAAAGGCCTGTTTGAACAACTTTGAATGACTGTCATGTCATCAAAGAAATGCTTCAGTGCCATGGGATAATTCCCCCCTGAACAACAGCTCACTGCTGTGACTGGCTCCAAGGTGGCTGCCTCCAAGGAAGAGCAATCACTTGCAGGTTAGAGACCATATTACTACTTATTATGGCATTTCTCAGTTAAAAACATATCCAAGGCACTTTCTCCTTCAGCTTCATAGAATCTGTTCAGGCTTGTTCCATATTCTAGGGAAGGGCTCTGATGGTCATAAAGAAGAAAAAAAAAAAAAAGGCAAAATAGAAAGGTAGAGAAAAAAAAATTATAAAGGAAGCCTGATGATGAAGAGGGTGCACATCAAGCAGTGAAAATATGTATAAAAAATACACCACAAAACCTTCAGTGAGCCTGCCTACAATTTTTCTCTAACTGAGGAAGATGTGGGCTAGAAATCAGTTCCTCAGATCTCAGCTCTCTTATTTTACTCACCACAACACGTCAGTTGTTTCTGGAAGACTTTTTACAAGAAACTGCATGTTTTACAACTGGTAAGTCATTTCAATTCTGCACTCGGCACTGATATCAGTGCAACAAAAGTCTTCCTGACTTTTTATGAATTTTGCTTTCTGGCATCTTATCTAGGCTATGTTAGCTTTTTGGGAATGCACACACATAAGGATGTCTACCAAAGCCCATGGAAAACAAATTCTAGGCATGAAGCTGAGATTCATCTAGTTACAAAAGGACATTTTTACAGCTAAAATAAATTTCAGTATTCTCTGCAACTGAAACAGCTTACAGGGGATGATTTAAGTATCACACTATTCTGGTGATAACTCTTGCATCCCTTACTGAAATTCCTTGCATTAAAAATTCATACTGCAGATACAGCATAAATAAGAGATGGTCAGATAATTACTTCATGCCTTAGAATTTTGCTCCCTAGTTAAGCCAAAACTAAGTACAACTTGAGGAAAATTTAAAATGTATTATTTTTCCTGACATTTAAAATTAAGACTGGATCACTAGGGGGTTGAGTTTAAAGTTTTCTTATTTACAACGCCATTGTCACAATATCACTACATCAGGTTATCCAATCTGTATGAACTGTGTTGTCTATTATATTTAAAAATGTAAATACTTGAAATGGGTATATTAAATAAATATTTAAATACAGTCAAGCCAAGCAGTGAATCAATCGGGCTGAAGATTTTTCAAGATGAAATCTAAGCAAACAAACCTTTTAAAATGACTACAATTGAGAATTATATAATTACTGGGTAAGAACTGTTGCACTGGTGAGTACTGCCCACAAAAGAAGGTAAAGCCAACACAAACCCTGTTCCCACCATACAGCTCCCCAGCTCAATGAAACACAATGCAAATGAATTAAACAGGACCAATTAGGCTATGCCTGACCCCTCTGCTCTTGACTGCTCCTTGCACTTTAACCCTGGCCTTTTCTGAACAACAAGCCTTGTTCTGGACGGGAGCCAATGCATTACAGCTTGAAAAGAGAAAGAGCAAGATGAAAGGACAGAAAGAAAACTAGAGGACAACTTCTTAGCTTTTTTTTTTTTTACCTTAGTATCTCTGCTAGCTGGGCAGCAGTAGCCCAGGCTCCACGCAGCTGAGAATGGTCTCGCTTAAGGACCAGCAAGCAATACTGAGTAAGACCATAATCATATATATCTTGCTTAATTTTATTTGATTCTTCACATCCTAAGGAAGGACTACTCAAAATTCCTGTGGGAAGAAAGCAGGAGAGAGAGACAAAGAGGACCATAAGACTCTGATGTGCAAGATTTTTTCTTCTTTTTCTAAAATGTAAGACGAGTATATGTACACAGAGCCAGGATTAAAGAAATTGTAAAAGTACTAACAACAGCATAAAATATTTTGTCAGCAATTTTTGCTGCTACAGCTACAACTCATTTGTAAGATTATATGACAATTGGGAAGGATAGCTAAATGTAGGGTTTTTTTTTCTCTCTACATATTTAGTAGCAAAACATACATTACCTGGGATATGGACCATTTGTATGAATTTCCTAGGCTAGATAAAACCACAACCACTGGGAAACATATAGCTTCCTTATAATTACATCCCAATTTAGAACAGGACCTGACTTGTTTCAACTGTTCCTATAAGCAGTGGCTGTATGGCAGAAGGAAAGACAGGGAAGTCACACAGGAGCTCATGATCTTGTTTCTGTGTTAAGATTTAAAAATCACCTGGCTCAACCACCCTGCCTCTCTGCCCAAAAAGCACTGGGAGAGATGATTTGACCAAGTGTAAGATCCCTGCCTGTAGCAGCAGGGAAAGGGCCTACATTATCAGGGCGACAGCTGAAAGGAGAAAAAACTTCTGTCCATTTGCTCCCCAGCTCCTCCTCCTTATTGTTGCCAAGCCAAATGCCACTCTCAGGAAAAGCTGCCGTATCAACCTTCCTTACAGAGTTTCAGAAACACCTTCTGTATTTAAGGAAGCAGACGGGAGGAGGACTGTCCATAGTTCACTAGCTCATCCTTTTATTTTAGGAACGGCATTAATTACCCTTTAACTTCAGCAGCAGCAGGGGGATGTCCTGTTCTCTGCTCTCAGTGATCTGAGCAGCCAAGGCCAGGACCTGGGGGTCCGTGGCTGCCATAGGGAACAGCCAGAGGCGCACACCACCATCGATTCCAGCCTCTTCCTTTTTATGTTAAGGCGCGGGGTCCTCACGCCACTACTTTATCCCACCTCCAGCTCCTGCAGCACCAGCTGGAAGCCTCAGGCCGCAAGCCTCCCCCTGAGGAAAGAAACAAACATGGAGGGAGCCCCATCCGCGGGCAGCCGGACCGGCTCTGCCGGCAGGGCGCACCCCCGGCCGGGCAGCCCGAGCGCGGCCCCACGGGGCGGGCAGCGGGAGCGCCCTCACCTCACCCAGGGCCGGGGAAAGGGCAGAGGGAGCGGTGCCCGCTCCTACCGGCGCCACCCCGGTGCTCCCACTACTCCCGGGAGCGGCGGCGCCGCTGCTGCGAAGCCCCCAGGCCGCGGGGGCGCCGCGGGGGCCCCTCGGGGAGCTCTGAGGGAACCCGCACGGACCCCGGCCCCTCTCGCCGCCGCGGGGGCAGAGCGGGGGGACCGGAGCGCCGAGCCCGCCGTCCCCACCGCGGCAGCTCCCGCACGCCCCCTCCCCTCACAGCTGTGCGGCCGCGGCCTGGCTCCGCCAACCAGCGCTCTCCCCTCAGGGAGGAGGGTGTATTTGCATATCCGCGTGCGGGCCGGCGCCTCCGGCAGCCCCATTGGCGGAAACCCCCAGACGGACGCGCCTGCTGGCCAATGAGGCCCGGGAAAGGCGGGGCTCTGCCTGTGGTGGCCAATGGCAGCCCGCGTGGGCGGGGCCCGCCGGCCCGGGCGGCCTGAGGGATGCTCGGTGCGGGCGGCGGTGGCGGCCCCGGCGCCCGCCATGGTGTGAGGTGCTGCCGCGATGAACGGAGCGGTCCCGTCGCTCTACGACCCCAAGGCGCGGGTGCTAAAGCTGGGGGAGAGTTTCGAGAAGCAGCCGCGCTGCGCCTTCCACACCGTCCGCTGTGAGTGCTGGGGTTGGGGCAGTTCTCGGGGCTGTGGGGGTCCGGGAGGGGTTCGGCGGCCCCCGTCCCCCGAAGGGCGGGGGGTGGCTGCGGCCACGCTCGGTGGCTGCCTCTGTCCCGGGGTTCTGGGGCGCAGCTGGGAGCGGAGTGCCGTGGAGCGCTGGTCCGGGATTTCGGGAGCGGTGCAGGTTTCAGTCGCTGCTGGGAGCACGTACGGCCATTGTATCCAAGAGCTGCCCCTCGCTACCCGCTGGGCACTAAGTTCGCTTTTTATGCCTTTTTTCATAGTGTCTCCCTGCTGTTCTGCTGGAAACCGAGCTAAGCTGAACCTGTGGCTCTGCCCTCTTTCCTTGCGCTCAGTTTTTAGAAGTTCCGTCCAATTCAGCAATCAAAGGTTAAAGGCAGGCAGTGTTAATCACGGAGCCAGTACGCCCTCCCTGAGTACATAATTACTGTCTAGAGAGGTGTGTGCTCAAAGATTCTGAGGGTAGCTAGGAAACAAATGCTCCCAGGATTATAGTCCTTGGTAATTTAGGACTGCAGCTTCTGGTTTTGTTGTCTGGTTATTTATAGACTGATATCCCCAAGATTCAGTCTCACGTATGTTCTCTGCAGAGTGTCCTGTGTGCAGGATGGGTAAAGTGCTCTCTGTGAGCAAAGGGAACGGCACTTAGGCAGATAGTCTGCAACTGTGGAAGCGGAGGAGAGGGGAAAAAAGCTATAAATGGATTTAAGCAAATGCTGCAATTTGAAATTTACCCTAATTTAAAGAGGACTGACAACCCCGTCTGGTACCTCCTACCCTTAGAGTTTCATGCTGACTCTTGTAATTTGATGATTTATTCTGAAATCTGTTTTGAAATCTCTCTTCCTTTCCAACAAATGAGACATAGAAACTGGCACGTTCATCAGTTCTATCAAATGCACATATAGAAGAAATATTCTCTGACACCTGACGCTTTTCTTAACAGTTGAGTAAAGGGAAAACAGCTGCTGGTTAGAAGTTAAGATTAGAAGGATCAATATCTTCATTTTCTAAAGTATTAACAGCCCAGTGGGCACATATTAAAGCAAATATTCTCTGATTCGATGAGGAACTTTGGAACTGCTGTATGCTTATTCCCGTAAGATGCCATTTAGGGGTTTGTCCTGTCCGAGGTTAGCAGGGGCTGTCACCTGTGTCTGGGCTCCGCGCCCCTTGCAGCGCACAGCCCTGCCCACCAGCTCCTGCAGCCTGGTTTTCCTGCCCAGCTGGTGTGCTGGCCGGAGCCGCGCTTCCCAGCTGCGGTCTGTGCCGCCCGGCCCGTGGCTGCAGGCCGAGTTATGGAACTGGGAAGCTCCCCAGCTGCAGGAATGCCGCCGCCAGTGACCAGCAGCGTGAGCCGGGGCAGGCAGCCAGGCGAGGAGCGTGTGCCGTGCTGTGGCCATGGAGCGTGTGCCGGCCCACGGGTCCCCTCCGCGCCTCCTTCGGCGTGCGAGGCAGGGCAGCGGCATCCCGGGCTGCGAGGCTGGCCCTGCCTCAGCTGGAGCCGCAGGCTCAACCCCACGTATGTTGTCACAGGCCTTGAAGAGCCTCTTGATGCCATCCTGTCTCCCTAAATCGGCACAGGCAGAGTTTTGGCTGTAGCCTTTCCCAATTTATTTGTGGTGGAAATAATATTTTGTGGGTAATGGTATGTACCAGAGCGGCCGTGCTGATGCCTGAACACATGCTCGTTTGCAATGTCTCACAGTTTGGAAAAGGACCAGAAATTGATACCTTCTTCTGCTCAAAACTTATTTTAACCAGTACTTGAGATGCCGAAAAAGACAAATGTAAATTGATGTTAAATTGGCAAGGAATTTCACTTGTAACAAAAAGAACTATACTGAAACCCCAAGTTTTTGTCAAGTTCTGACATGCTTGTTACAGTAAAGTCAGAAAGAGAAATGCATATTGAGGGTTGATGTTGTTCTTTGTTTTCAGTCACTTGTCTGCATCTCCCATGTTTGAGATCAACATTTTCAAGAACCATTTATTGATTCTTCTGAAGATAATTATATGAGGATTTATCTTTTGAAATATAAGACAGCTTGTTTGGCCTTTTTATCCATTAAAACCTAAAGGTGTTTTTCTATTTTTAACCGAAATATTTAAACACTTACAATGAATCCTGAGAAAAGCAGCTTGACTTTGAATTCTACTGACTTATGGAATGATCTGCTCAGGGGAATGGTAGATGATACACTAGCAAAAGAGGCTTTTACTTAATAGCCTCCAACTGCAATTAAGTGGTGCCTACATTTCTAAGATTCCTGAAAAGCCTGTAAATAATCTGGTTTGTTTTTATATTTAGATGACTTCAAGCCTGCATCTATTGATATGTCCTGTGAAGGAGACCTTGAAGTTGGCAAAGGTGAACAGGTGACAATAACGCTGCCAAATATTGAGGTGAGTTGGTGTGGCTGAAGAGTGGCGGGCTTAAGGGAATGATTTGTTTTGTTGTCATGAGTATATATCCTGACTATGGAAGGGCATAAAGTTTCAGTGCTGTTTCAGAGCTGCCTCTGTGCCTTTTAGAGTAGAAAAACAATTGCTCTAAGAAAGCAAGATTACAGCTGCACTGTAACTTTAAGTGTATTTGCCACACTGGAAATATGCTGTAGGACGACCCAGAAGTGTTGCGTACACAGAAAAGCTTCATGTGTATGTTGGCAGTGCAAGTTTCCCCTTGGTATTTATTGCTCTAGTGCAGTTCTAAAGCAGGAAAGACTGGAAAGGGAAAATTTACTACCTGCCGTGCTTTACTGCTCTGCTGATATGGGAACTGAAACCCCTTTTGATGAGAGGAGTCCTAGAGAGAGTCTGCTCTCCTTGGGAAATAAGCATTTAATCAGTTTCAAACTAAGCTAAGCAAGTAAAATCCCTGCTTTTGGGATTTTTTTTTGTCCAAAAAGTCTGCTTTTGGACATGGCTACTGTGAATCTAATTTGAATTAACCAGTAACATTTTTAATGGCTAGAAATGATCACTTGTAGTGAACTTGTCATCACTGATGGATTGTTGTTTCTAAGAAAAAAAGAGTACAGGAGTAACACTTACTGGACTTCTGATTCAATAGGGCTCAACTCCACCAGTGACTGTGTTCAAGGGCTCAAAGAAGCCTTACCTAAAAGAATGTATCTTAATTATCAACCATGACACTGGAGAATGTCGCCTAGAGAAACTTAGTAGCAACATCACTGTGAAAAAAACCAGGTGGGTGATTTACAGGAGAAACAACTGTGCTTTACTCATTGTGAAAATCAATTTGTTAATGAGTCTAAATTGAGATATGTAACTAGACATTACTAATTTTAGGAAAACATAATTGTAGAAAGTACCTGGCCTTGTTCAAAGGAGTGAAAAGCCTGCTTTCTCAGCAAAGTGACTTCACATCTTTTGAGTCATGATGGCAGAAGTGGAAATTAATTTTTTTTTTAACCAAAACATGTTATATTATTGAAAGAAATAGTAACTATTTTCTGGTGAGTTTAGAGGGAGGGAAAAAAAGATCTGTTTGGCTGGTAGCTTGCCTACTGTCTTCTGACTTGTAAATGAGGAAATTAAAGAAAATTTTGTGATGGGGTCTCAGTAATTTTAATGGCTTGTTTTTCTTATACCAAGTTTTTAAATATTTTTTTTCTGCTGCTGAGTCCATATAAGTAATTTCCAGCAGAATTATTATTAAGTGATCCTGGGTAACAAGGTATAAATACAAATCAACTGACAAGGTGTTATAAAGTTATTAGCACTGTATCGAAAAATCATTTTTAACACATTTATAGATGATATTAATAGTATAGTATTAATATATTATGTGTATTAGTATAATAGCTTAGCAGTATAATAACTTACCTAAGAATCTAATGGTGCTATTTAGAAAGGCATGAGAAATAATTCCATGGTGCCATATCCCCTGTATTCTTGCCTTTTGCCTTGCATCTTGCCTTCTAGTAATTAAAAATCTTTTCCTTTTACACACAGAGCTGAAGGAAGCAGTAAAGTCCAGTCTCGTATTGAGCAGCAACAGCAGCAAATGCGAAATGCAACAAAGGTTCCAAACAATGTTAAAAGCTCTCCAACAAAAGAAAAAACATTTCCACCTTCTCCTATGGATGATATTGAACGGGGTAAGCTCCACTGGCACATAAGTTTCAGAAACTTTGCTGTTAACAAGCAATTAGTTTTTAAAAGGTTTTTGAGTGTGTGGGTTGTTTTTGTTTTGTTTTGTGTTATTTGAGAAACAACTTTATTCTGATATGGAAATGGCCACTCTGGCTCAAGTGGGTAAAAGAGCAGTATTTTTAGCTTGCTAAGGTAAAAATCCAGCTGAACCATTAGACTTAATAATGCCAAGGGTCCTGCTGTTCTCTGCTTGACTCTGTCTTCCACTGCTACTTTAATCAAGTATTTAGTTGGTTGTATTGTGGTACTGGAGCTAGGTCACTTTCATTTTGACATTGCTGCTTTTTCTTTCTGTGTACTCAGCAAACATGGGTTATAGTACTTTACAACTCAACATACACTTTAAATTACCAGATAGAGCCTTGTGAAAGATGAGGTTCCAATGAAAAAGACAGCTAAAAACTTGCATAAATCAACTCTTGAGCAGTGCTGTGTACTGTTTCCTTGAGAGACTCTGGTCTGGTGTGACACTCATATTTCACTTAATAGGAGGCCTTATTTCCTTTTGGAGGACAAGGAAGATGGCAGGTGGTAATTACTTGCTACAGAAATGCTGACAGGTGGCAGTTTCATTGACTGGAACTGACATCTGCTTCCTAAGTTCTTCTGAATTCCTTTAAACAGATTTTTTTAGATGTATCGTTATGAAGATGGTTTTTGTTTCCATTTTGGTCTTAAGCTCTGACCAGAAATCTATATTGCAGGGCAGTACTAGAATACATCTAAGGTTGCAAAGAGGAAGGAAAACTGGAGCACATGAAATAAAATGATGCCTTTTCTAGATGGTCTGTTCTTTTGGGGGCAGTGGTGGTGTCAAACACTGAAAGTCTCCAAAGTGGCTGCTGACATACCAAACTCTTGAGTAGTGCCAGTCCAATTTTGAGTACTATTTAAAATGCAGAAAAATTGAAAAGGATGGTAGAAATATTATCAAGTCATCTTGTCCATCCTTCTGCCCTAAAGTCAGATTTCTGATGTAACTTAACCTCTTCTTAAAACCTTCCACTGACAGATCCTTGTACTTGCTGTCAAGCCATTCCAGGGCTTTGCTCTCCTTACTGTTGGGGTTCTCCTGTATAAACAGTCTGACAGCAAGCCTATTAGTACTTTCATATTTATCATGCAAGTACACAGGTACAGACCAGATTGCTGTCCTGCTTTTGAGCAGTCCTTCACGGACCCAAACTCCTCTGTCTTTCCCATTCTTTATGCAAAATTCCGCCAGTTGGTTCAATCTTTTCTTAGAAGTCTCCTTTCTAAATCCCTGATTTGTTGTCAATTTCCTTTAGTTTGCTTGCAGTGAGTCCAAAAACTTCCTGTAGTCCCTAAACACATGTACTGTTTCAACTAAGGTTTTAGCAGTGCTGACTTGAGCAGGAAGGCTGTCTTACAGGCACCATTCATCTTTGTACACAAAGAACAAATAGTATCATGTCTGTAGTATCACAAGACCAAATAGTATCAAATCATTTCCGCAACAGCATCCTGTGGTACAACAGTGTGTAGGGATCCACTGTAACTCTGGGACTCTTCGGAAGTGTTGCCTACTTAATCGTTCTTCATCCCATGGTTGTGTAACTTACTATTCCTGCTTAAGTCCACTACCTGGAACTTGTTGCTAACTTTGTTTTCTGGGGTGGGGGGAAGCTCATTCTGCCATTATCCTCTAGTGTATGTACAGCTCTTCCTTCACTGGTTAAAATTACTTAATTTAAATTCTGTCTGATTGAAGTACATCAAATATCAAGGCATAGATCTTATTTCTCAGCTTTTGCTATTGGCCATTCACTTAAAATTTTTCTTATATTAGACATTGCTTAGCAGGAAGTGGAATTAAATGATTATGACTCGAATGGTGTCTTTCAGTTAGGTGTCTTACAGCTCCAGATGTGTGGTAGATCATATTATCTTACACACATCCTTAGCAAAAGAAGGATGCTTAGATGCTTCCAATTCCTATTTTCTTTCTGCTCCCCTTATATTTTTCCTTATGTTTGAGAAGTCTAGTCTTTTATTGTTCTTTCTTTTCTTTCCTAGCATTGGGTTAATTTGTCCCTGTAGCCATTGCTGCACTATTTCAGGGGTCATTTTTCCTGAACACCATTTTCTTTTAGACTGGCCTTTGATGAAACTGGCCTTTCCTTTAGACTGGCCTTTGATAACTCAGAGTCTGTTTCATGGCAGTTTGTGTTGAAGATTAATCTTTTTTTTCCCCTCTCCCTTCTTTTAAGCTTTGCTCTGTCTTGCATCTCAGTGACTTTCACCTTCAACCTATTCTGTATTGGGTAAATTTGAAGTGAGATGAGCCACTCCCTTACTTGCTTTATTGTGTCCGCTATATCAAAGCTGTTCCTCAAGTATTCTAAGAGCTTGTAAGACCATCTTAAATGTCTAGGTAGTTACAATCCTGAATAGTGATAAAACTTCTGCACCATAACTCCTCAAGTCCTCCCTCCCCCATGATTCAGAGGTCTGTTTCAGACTTCTCTCAGCACTCATGTTTTGCACAATTATTATGTGTACCCTTCTGCAAAGATTAACTTCCTCTGGATGTTGGACTTAAGCTAATGTACGTCATAAATCCATACTGTGCAGCATTATTCACTCTTCCAAATCTATAATGAAACGAGGATTTGGAGAAATCTTCCTAATGCAAACTTTGGATGGTTCTTTTGGATGTTCTTCATGCTTAACTTTATTTTGAACAAAATGTCACACGGTCCAAACAAGTGTATTGATTGTAATGCTGAACTGCTGGGAGGCATTTTGGGTGCAGCTGCAGACATCTTACAGTGACTGATCTGTGTAACTGCAGTTTTTAGTCACTGAAAGCCATCTTTTCGGGGCCTAACGAAAACACAGAACATTTTTTGCTAGTTTCAGAAATTAAAGGTTGTGTGGGATGCATTACCCCATGGAATGTGGGGTTAAGCATTTGGGTTCACAGTCACCCTTGTTCTAACACTTGGCTTAAAAGGGAGAAAGTGTTCAAGCTATGAGAGAAGGAAATCACATGACAGGCTGGATACTCACTTGTGCCCTTTTCTTTGATCTGTAGAGTTTTGGTGGGCTTGGTCTGGGTTTTTTTTTTAAGTTGCCATAGTGCGTGTGCCTGATGTCTGTTGATTTTTTTCCTTTTTCCCTCTTCCTTATATTTAAATTATGATGAATGTAAACTGATAAACAAATCATATTGTTTGCAGAACTAAAAGCAGAAGCCAGTATCATGGACCAGCTGAGTAGCTCTGACAGTTCATCTGACTCTAAAAGTTCTTCATCCTCTTCATCAAGTAGTGAAAATAGTTCTAGTGATTCTGAAGATGAGGAAATGAAGCCCTCTCTTCCTATGTCGATGCCGTATTTGCAGCCTACTGTGTCTGCCATACCACAACAGGCTGTTCCTGACAAAGATGCCAGTCATAACAGATCTCAAGAGAGCAGTGGTCATATGATGAATACACTACGTAAGTACAAAGGCTGTTCTTTTCTTAGTGCACAATTCCAGACATCAAGATTCTGAAAGGAAACCATATTGTTTTTAAGTATGTCTCTGTTATAATTAAAACTGTGGGAAGTGATGCTAGGGTTTGATTGTTCAGCAGCAGGCTGAATTAGACACTGGGCTAGAAGGTTCGTGGTTCACAGAGATATTAAATTAAAGCTGAAGCAGTTGAAAATATTTCCTAAGCTCTTCTGGCTTCCTCCCAGTTCTATACGTTGGGACTGGAGAACAGTAATTTTGTATTGAAAATACTTGAACTAACAGGGCACTCCCTAAACATATGCTTATAATTTCTTGAATAGAACTATGGGAAGGATACTATGGTTGCAATGCTCTGAGTTACAGAAGAGATGGTGTATTCTTAGCTGTGTCAGTTACTATTCATGGCAGTGTTCCACTGGCCAACATGGCAAAACCGTCCTCTACATATAAGGAAGGAGGTGGTCTGCTTTTAGGTGATATTATCTTATTCTGCCCATTCAGGCAACTGAAAATGTAATTCAAAGAGTAGCTGTGATGTTCAAGGGGGGTTGCTGCACAGCCTGGAATTGAATGCTCAATGTACTCAAAAAAAGGAGAGTTTGGAAAACACTCACATAAAAAACCCACTAGGTAGAGAAACTTAAGTTCACTACCTAAATAACAGGAATACTCAGAGAAGTGAGTGTTCAGCTATGGTAACTCTTCCAAAATGATTACATTTTTAATTAGCTGCTTAGCTGCTGGCTCTTGGTTTGAAGAGATTTCCATCAACCCTGGTTTGCAGCCTAAGATCTTTATGGTTTATCATTTCTATGTAAACTTGTTATACTGAAATTTTAGACTGGCAGATCTACTTTGATTTCAGGTCTTAATGGATAACTTGAATGGGATTTTTTTTCTTTTTTCTTTTTCTTTTTAACTAGTATTTAAATACTTAAATAACCTGCATTGGTATTTAATTATGTACTGCATTAACAGATAAGATCAGATTGCAAAGTCCTGTGACTTCATGTGCAGAGAACTAAATGCTGCGTTCATTTTACTGTCACTACAGAGAACAATGTCTTCATGTTTACAGTTCGCATAACTTTAGAGTGCCACTTATTTCAACCCTTACTCACGAATGCGATTTCCCATTCTCCATGCTTTAAATAAAACTGTTATGAAAATGTGATTAAGCTCTATCCCCAGTGACAGAATCTCAGCTGGCAAAGCTTCCAGTGAGAAATACAAGTACAGGTGACTAAGTCCACCAGTTCCAGCATAGGGAGAAAATGCTGCTTAAACCATGACAACGTCAAGACGGTTTCAGGGGAAGTTGGTGGCTTGATGTTGCTTGACATCCATGTTGACAGGTGGAACCTCTGCCTGTAACCTCAGGCCTCTCGAGCTTGTCCAGCTCTTGAGCTTAATGCCATTTACTTCTATTATGGTTAGGGATTTGTTACTGCTTAAAACTATTCCATCCCCAACTTCCAGTGCAGTTAACACTTACAAGACACTTCCACTAAAGATCAAACCAGCTACTTCCAAGGAGATTGCTTTTCTCTGTGTTGCTGAGGGAGTTTGGCAGGAGAGTGAAGCCTGGAGAAACTAAATGGATAGCATATTGTTCTACTTTGAATGGCAAGAGTTCTCAGTCAAGATTTTGTACAGTCATTTCTTCCATCTCAAATAAAGCTTTGCAAAAATAAAATATTGAATCAACAACTGTCAGCACAAGCTGCTTGCTTGTCTAATCTTGCTTTGAGGTGTGTGTGCTCATGTCTGTGACTAGTTTTGTGCACCTCTGTAGAATCAGAGCCATACTGGGTAATTAGTGAAGTTGTTCTTTGACTTTCTGTGTGCAGGGAGAAGGCTGGGGAAAGCTTAGAGAGCAGAGTTTTCTCTTGCATGTAGAAATCATACAGGTGAGATTTTGTAGAATTTGGAAAATGGAGGAAGTGGTGTCTGGAGCATGGTAACAAAATACTTCAGGCAAATATGTATCTTACGTCTTCAGGAATCTGGGGTTCAAGACTGCCCCTCACTCCCAGAATACTGTTTCTTCCCCTTGCTACCTTGAGAAGATGGTTATATAGGCTCACAACTTGCCTTATAACAGAGTCTGTAAATGGTGGAACTAATAAATCTGTTCTTCATGAATATTTGATCATATGTTGCTTTATATCTACTCTTTGTTTAAACAAGGGTTATGTTAAACAAAGTAACTTTCCAAAGAAAACCCAGCACAGATGGGCTATTCTTGGGCCTTGTGTTAAATACTTAGTATTCAGCAGAACTTTTTTGATACTTGGTGCTGGTACAAACATAGCTGTTTTACTTTGTCAAGTAATAATTTTCCCTTACCTTAGTTTGGTGTTGGTGTGACCACTAAGATCTGTGAAACAGTGATCACTCCTATGAGTTTCCCTGTCCCCTATAACTAGCAAGAATTCAGTTGAATATATTATATTCACCGATTTAAAAACATAGGAAATATTGTAATTTGCAGTGCAATCTATTTCCCCAATTAATATTACTAATAAGCAACTGGCACCATGAAAGCAAACAATTCAACAGTTCTCCCCCACTTCATTGCTGCCTCATAAATACAATAGGCTAGATGTTTCTTCACGGTCCTCATTAAATGAACTTTCTATCTTTGCACCAAATCCATCTGAAAGCTGCCAGCTCTAGATTGTGCTATTTTTCCCTCTCTCTGAAGGTGTTTTTTGGAGGTAGGGTTGTAAAAATGAGGCAGAAAGTTTAGCCTGAAGTAAATCCCAACATATTAATTCTGACGCTGGAACTTGGAGTTCTTGCTTTTCCCATCTGCTGGTTTTCACAAGCATTGGTATTTTTGGCTGGTGTTACAGGGTTTGTGTAATTTCTATTAACTGTGTTGAAATAACTTTTGAAGGCCGAAGAAACACTACTTGGAAGGTTATCTTCTTGTTCACACTCCCTATCCTCTCATAAAGTAGGTACTGCATAACAGGGCTGGGATTTCTAAGAATTCACTGTAATTCTTCTTTGAGTGATAAATACATGAGTTTAATTTACCAATATCATTCTCTGTCTTGAAAGATTTTTTTAGGATATTACATTGTTTTGAATAATTACTGACAAATAACTTCATTTTGTTCTTTCTAAATTGCTTTTTAAATTTATCTTAAAATAATATGGCTGTAAATTTTTTCTCTATAAAGAGGATTGGAAACAAAAAAATTGTCAACAGTAATACTTTAAAGATTGCTGGAAACAGCCATCTTCACTATTCTTTTCTTATATAAAGTGTTTTTGTTGTTGCAGAGAAGCATGTACCACTTTCTAAGCTTTAGTGATGACATAGTGGAAAACAAAGGAAGGCTAAATGTGGCCATGTTAAAGACTCCAGTGTTCTGGCAGAAATGATATGCCTGAGAACAAAAGATCCAGTCTGAGTGTCTTGTGGGGTTTACCCCCTTGAGGTTACTTTTTCACTCATCTGCAAAAGGGATCTGTGAAGGGTGCGGCAGCTGAGGAAAGGGCATGTGAAAATAGTGTGTTGACTCACTTTTCTCAGTTTTAATGATTTTTCTTTTGTTTTCAGGCCTTTTCTGCACAACCTGAGATGATTTTTTTTTTTTTCTTTTGTAATGGTTGTTTGGCAAGGGAGGTGTGGATAAAAGCACACCAGCTGGAACACACTCCTAAAAATGTGTGGGAAGTTGCTAGATATGGTGTAGATTGTGTAGAGCATGCTGCTGTATTTTTTGTTACTTATCTGTCATCCTGGGAAGATTCCCTCCCTCCCTGAGCTTATGGACATCCATGGCAAGCACAGTGTAGTCTTTTTACTTCCTCATTTTGAAATATATATAGAGAGAGAGCCACCAAATTAAAGTGCTGTGTAAAATTCCTTTTGATGTTTTGTTTGCTCACTTGTTCCAAAACCAGTTTGAAATAGTAGGTCACTGATACATCTTTAAGTGGTACGTCAAAGAGCTGCTCTTCTTGATTGAGACACCACTTTGTTTTCAAGCACAGCTGAGTAGCATTCAAATGTGTTTCAAAAAAACCCAACAACTTGTTTTTCATAAAACTGCATTCACCAGCAGTTTTTCCACTTGTGAAGCATGAAAATGTGGGTGGCAGATAGCTAGGTGTTGTCTTTTGTGATCTGGTGATATTAAATAAATGCTCTTGTGCAAATAAGCTGATGGCTTCCTTGCCAAGATTTTAAAATTGTAGAAAAGTGATATCTCTGAGGTTCTGTCACTGGGGAGTTTGGTTCTACACCTATTTATTCTTTTATCATAGAATAGTTTGGGTTAGAAGAGACTTGAAAGATCACGTAGTCCAGCCTCCCTGACCTGTTTGGTACTAGCTTTTGTAAGCCTTAATTGGGAAAGGGAGTATCTTGAAAGAAGATTATTTCCTTGAAAATGACTAATCTATTGACTCTTTCTCTTCTAGGAAATGACTTGCAGCTGAGTGAATCTGGAAGCGACAGTGATGACTGAACAACTTTTTGGCCTTAAATGTATCACCTTTTTTTGCTAAATATGTCTTAGCATCTGTTTTGCACTAAGATTAGATTACCAGAGACTGGAATGAATGTCCTCAATTTTGATAATAGACATCCTAATTTTCTACTGACACATCATGTCTATAATACAGCAGCATTGACATTCTGTCAGTGCTATGGTTATGTGTTTATCTTTCAAATTACTGTATTTACAGTAAAATTGTGTATGATCTGATTTTGATTATTTTTGCCTCAGCCACCTGTTTTACTTGAAACTGATTTGTAACAGCTAGTTACTTTATATAAATAGCTATGGAATGGAGAAATTTCTGATATTTATGGAGGCAAGTTTCCTTCCTATCATTTAAATGCTGATCTCACAACTTTGACTTGGAGGGAGTGAAAGGGAGAACAACTAAATGAGGTCTGCTGTGTCAGCTACACTTTTTGTTCAGTTCACAGTTCATACCTTTAAGGAAACTGCTGAATAATGTGGTCCACTAGTGCAGTTACAGTTTACAATTGTTCAACACATTGCTGAATTCTTAATTTCATTGTATTATGGGACTTCATATTTCTGAGCCTCAAGATTCCTAAGGGAACTTACCTATTCTCTGCCTTTTTTATGTAACTTGAATAGGGCGGTCTTTTTACAACCTTTTTGTATCTAAATTTAGGTAACTGCAGAGACAGCAATGAATTTCCTTCATTTAATTCTGTAACGGAAATCAGAAAATTTCTTTGTAGAAGTATAAAAGTAATTTAATAAAGCAAATATTTATCATTTTCATGCATCAGATTCTGTTTTTACTGGTTAAGAATTCGATTTTGTACCTAAAGTAGTCATGCCAGTGAAGGGGTCAGACAAAGAAATAAAACAGTGGAATAGTAGCTAATAAGGACTCTCCACCCTGTCTACAAGACTGAAATGTTTGTTGTTTTTGTTACAGGAGGTGACCCTTAGTAAGAGCTTGCCAAAAGTTTATGGTGATGCAACTGAATGTTTATTACAGATTACATCCAAATGCCAGTGGAAAGTAATACTGTAGTATTAGACAAGAAAAGGTCTTATTTTTTCCACATTTAAAATTATACTTCAAGACCTGAAGAACTGAGGATCAGACTCCAAATTTCATCCTGTCATTTGCTACTGAAGAGTTTTGTAACAGTAGCAAATGTCTGTAGGGTGAGTTCTGACAAGATAAGTCTGCTCAGTCTTGCACAGAAGTCTCCTTTGCTGGATTGCAGTGATTGGGTCACAGCTCTGTGTCTAAACTGTGAGGGTTGAATCCCATACGTCAGCCTGAATGCGCAGACATGGAAAAAAATGCACACTCAGTAAATGTATACAATAGATGGTACTAGAGGAGCTTATTCTCTGAACTCTGCTCTATCAGCCCAGTGAAATATGGGAAATTAAATGAAATAAGGGAAATGCTGCTTTCCGATGCTTCCATACCTCGTGCTCTGCACCAAATCACAGCTCATTAGTCTTCTGGCTTCCTAAAGTTGGTATCAAAAGAAGTAAAATGTTCTTGTGTTTATACTCAAAGGAAAAAGCTCCAGTTAACAGCCAGGGGCAAGCAGGTGTTAGAGAAGGGCTAATGCCCAACCTTGAGGAAGGATGCTATGTAATAACCTCTGTAAGACATTTTAAACTCTTGAGGGAAAGGGTATTGAGGTCTCTGATGGATCCTAGCTGTTGGTATGGGAACTCTAGCAGAGTACCTGACTCTTGGCACATGCTGCTGATAAAAGTCTGCTGGGGAGGAGCTGGGATGTTGCTCCTTCACAGTGAGAAGCAGCCCTGTGTGCTAAATAAAGGGGTGCATGATAATGCAGTGTCCAAATGGCTTCTCTTTGCCTTCCACTGTCCCCAGTGGTTCATTTACATCAGCCTTCTCTTAGGATGATGCTAAATTCTAATTCCAGCCAGAATGCTGCTGTTTTTCCTGAATAACAGGGCATTCAGGATGTACAGAGTGAGCAGATGTGTGGAAGCACTGAGCAGGCCACAGTCTAAATCATGCAGAGTGCATGTATTCATGGATTATAATCATCCTTCAGTGATAAAACTGTTGTGTGCAATCTGTATATAACTGCCCTCACAGGTATATAGGTGCTTAAATATAGCTCTGGGAGTAAAGAAGATTTCCAGGTTCCTGGGTCTCAGAACTGTAACTAAGCCTGTGCTATCTTTAGGATTTGATCTTTGGGTTGAAAGCTTTCTAGGAAGGGAAGAATGTTAGTGAAGCTTTTGTATAGTATGTAGTACAGAGTGGTTAGTGGCCAGTCAGGCATTTTGTCAAATGCACAGTTGTGATAATTCAGGAAAGCTCCCCTTTAAGTAACATGACAGGAGATAAGATTCTCTAACAGTTCTTGAAGAGATAAGGGGGAAAAGATAACATGTAAATGCGTTAAGGAATAAAGCTTTGCATGCCATTTCCAGCCCAAATATATGTGATTGGCTCCCCCCTTATCCATGTACCTGTCAAACTTTGGCAGGTGAGCTAAGGAGCTTGTTCAGCCTCTTGTCATGCAGTGGACTTGGCAAGAGTCTCATTTGTGACTTGCAGGGGCATTTCCTCCCCTAAGGCTTGGGTCGTGTGCCTCCATATCTCCCGCTGCAGGTTGTTCCCAAATGGCAGGAGTGAGAAGGGGATTGCATTGAGATTTAAAAGCCACTTTCCTTTTTTGGACCCCGATTTGAAAATTCTATCCTTTTCCCTTAAAACCAGTTTTATTCATATGATGTCAATTTAACTAGAAAGTAATAAAATCAGTAACAGCTTTAAGTTTCATGACCACTGTTCCTACAACCTCTGAGTACCTCTTTCAAAATTACTTGAAATATATCTGGTTCTATCTTGTTGCTTTCAGTTATTTTGTCTTTACATCCAGAGGTTTAAAGCATTTGTATGTGTATCTCTAAGCAGCAGACACATTTGAATAATATTTTGAGACATTATATATTTTTCTGTGACATTATAATGAAGCTATTGTGTATGTTTTAGATTTGAAGAACAGCTGCTTATCACTTCCGTTGATAAATCAAAAATACCTTCCCAATGCAGCTGAAAACTTGAGAATTTTTAGTCTTCAGTGCTAAGGACCACTGCAGCCCCAGTTCACCTGCCCCTTCTCTCTGCATGGCATGTGGTACAAGCACAGTTTGTCTGGTAGCTCCTTCACAGTTGCAGTATTCAACCCCCATGAAGTCCTGAAATGGGGATTAAGTGTGCTTACCAAATGTACCTACCTTGCCTGGCAGCTTCCAATTTTTTTAAGAACTCTGTTCTACTCTTGTTTTTCATGAATCCTGCCCTGGGGCATGTGGAGAGGCTGAGGTCATCCCTTCAAGGTAGCTCTGGCACCACTGTATTCCATGATAAACACTAGGATTGCCATTTACTTGGGGTTTTCTGAAGGCAGGATATAATAATTTTTCAGATTAAAGGACTTTACTAAGTCACTCCTGTGCTAACAGACAGTGCATCACCTTGAGAACAGAACCACAGTATTTTTAAAAAGAATTATTTGTTGGCTCTTTCTTGATGGATTTCTGGGGAACCAAATATGAACAGATAATCTCAGATAATAGTTTGATTTGGTACTCAAGACTTTGATCCACAAAAATCGTATGATTTCTGGCCAACACTTTTTATTTTCCTTAGAATTTGTACAGGAAGGTTTCTGAGCACAGCCAAGCAGTCTGTTGAATCCTCCTTAAGCAGAAGAGATGAGGATGCATAAGCTGGACAGAAATGAAGAAGCTCAGAGGAAGAAAGAGAAGATGACTTGGGCCATGATGGTTGATAGGCTGAATGCTTGCAGTACATGTGAATTCCTTCTCTCACCACTTTTTGAGGTCATTCAGCCAACCACATAAGGTGCTAAGGACAATCTTAAGTACATAGGGGTTTCAAACCAGCTTTTTGAGGACACGTAAAAAGAAGACTGAGGAAAAATAGTTTTGAATATTGTTAAAATACATATTGCTGCTGCTTTGATGGAGGTAGGGGAAATGCAATAAGAAGGTGAAGATGCACTGAAATGTAGAGAAAAAACGTGAGAAGTGATAATTTCTTTCACAGTTTAGACCTCAAATATGATAGGAGTAGTCATCCACATCTGAGGGAAGATAGAAAGACTTACATGTCTCAGCTATTAATCTGCCCAGTTCAATGGAACTGCAGTAACAGCTTTTCCTGGTTGTTAACAGGTTAGCAGTAGCATCCCAAGGCAGCAGCTCCTTGCTTACCAGATATATGCACAGGAGTGGCCTGAAGTAGTGGAAGTATCTAAAGACTCTCTTACTTTGGGGTTTACTTCCCCACCTGTGGATTCTCATGATGGAGAAAAGCTCCTGAAGGGCAGACTCAGAGCTCAAGGCTTTTGTTGGCATGGAGAACTACTCAGCTCCTAAGCAGAGATCCCAGCTTCATACAGGGTTTGTGTAAAACCAGTGCCACATCTGCTGGGAACAGCAAGGGCTTGGGCTCTAGTTGTTTCTGTGGTTTTCTAAATCCATAGAAGAAATGAGTGTGCTCTCAGATTTTCCTTCTCTGAAAAGCAAATCCCTCTGCTGTGGTGAGGAAGGAATGGAGGTTAGAGGCAAAGATGAAGGAGCCTTTCATTCAACAGAGAAGGCTTTGTTGATGTACAACACATACCTGGTGAGTTAGCTGCTGAGACCTCTCTTGACTTGCTTTGAACAGGGGCCCTTGTTACAGAACCTGTTCTCCATCTCTCACCTCCCATGCGCTGAGCAGCTTGGCTTGTTCTCGGAAGTGCTTACGCATGACAGAGGATTACTTGCTCTGTCTAAGAGATGAGGCCTTCTTCATGCTGTTATTTAAAGTTTAAAGAAAAGTGGAGTGTCTTAAAAAGGTAATTAAAGAAGACCCAACAGCAACCCAAAGTCTTCTTTAATATCTTTAGTTTCACTTCCACATGCTGTGTATCTTGTTCTACCAGTTTCAATGCTCTTGCAAAACAGTTGCACAATGGCATCCCTTTAGCAACCGGCAGAATTAAACTTGAGCTCACCTAATTGGATGTACCTTTTCTAATATGTGCTGAATTTCCAATAAACTCTGCAGACCCCCCTTTTCCTTGTGCCTTTTCATTGCTACGACTTTTGGAATAAATACTTATGGACATCCTCATACACAGCTCCCAGAGGGACATGGGAGCTGGCTGCATCATGAAAATACCAACTCATCCCTTATCCAATTACCTTTTTTATGCCTGACTCTCTGCACATTGGCAATTTATGAAAATACTCAGGCATTCACCAGAGTTTTGATCCAAGTGTTCACGGTAGTATTAAAAAATCTCCCACTCTGAAGTGTTCCTAAAAGCTAAGACTGTTGTAAAGGCCAATGTCTGATTGAAATTCCCCCTTCAAATAAAAACATTTTTGTGCCAGTTTGCTGGAATAATGAGGGCACAACAAACTATTTTGGAATTATCTGTCCTTCAGTGATTCTGCTGGAAATGTTTGTGTACCTTATGATCCTCTCCCACCACACTGTGGGATAACTTCCACTCCTATGCTGCACAATGACCTGGGCTTTTGGGGGTTTCTTTGGTTTCTTTTTATTCTTTTTTTTTTCCCCAAGTGTGAAAGTTGACCTTTAGCTAACACTTTATAACTGCTTTTTTTAGAAATGCTGGTCATCAAAAATGTTTGCCAAATGTGACCTGAATGCAGGTGGGGAAAACTCCATGCAGATTATCAGCTACACTTTTGTTACTCCCTTATTTGAGCTCTTTCTCCCCTTATAAGCCAGACTTTGCCCAGCAGCCTTCACCAACATAGTGTTTGTCAAGGAGAGTGATGATCAGTGGCCATGGCTATGTTTAACTGAGAATGCAAGACCGTTAAGCTATTTAAGAAGTTCTTTCCACAATGACTACATTTTAGAAAGTACCACCTGGAAGAAGTGCACTGAGCTTAGTGGGGATTTTTTATCCCCATTAATTTGTAAAACAAAATGACTGCTAAAAGATTAGAACCCATCCCTGCCTTTGTACTTTCCATTTGACTCCCTCCTGGTGATGAAACAACAGCTACTCACAGGTGAATAACTGAGGGCCCCAAGAGAGAAACTTGTTAAAATTTTAATAATCTCTTGCCTATATTTGTAATTCCGTAGAGATGAGCTGAGCTGAGTGAGCCAAAGAATCTGCCATGTTACATCAGAGCCTTTGATCCAAATGCCCTCCACTGTGGAAACAGTACATGCTCATGCTGCACAAATCTCCCTAAACCCAACAAAATTCGTGTGAGATTGTCTGTGCTGCACTGCAGAACGACTGCTGCCAGGTAACTTCAGCTGCTGTTCAGTGGGAGCAGCTCTGTGATGGGAGGCTGACAAACAGCCAGTGTCCATGGGACGTATGTGAATGCAATGATGGATTGACCTGCTGCTTCCTGGGACTTTGAGAGCAACACCAGGCAGGTGCATTTGTTACTGGAAGTGCTGGGGCTACAAACTGCTCCCTGCTGTGTGGTAGCTGTGAGTCTCCTGGGTCTTATCAGCAGCTCACACCACACAGAGGCCTCCTGCCTGATAGAGATGCTCAGCTGCAAGAGGCTGCCTCACAGCTGTGTTTTCTTCACCTTGTGCTTCTTTGACAAGGAGGATGGGCTTTACAGATGGTAAATTTGTTTTCCAAGCTAAATGAAAACTGTAATTTCAAGCTTGCTTGCCTTGGCACTTCTCACAGCTTTCCAGTTTACAGGGATACTGGCAGGGTGCTCATTGGGGAGGGAAATATTTTGGTCGTCCCACAATAAGGTGAGGTGACTGTTCCAGGTAGTGCAGAGGCTCAGCGGCAGGGCTCCTCACTGCTGGACTCTGCTCAGGTGACAGCCACACAATTTAACACCCAACCAGCTTGTTGTGCTACTATAGTGTTCCCAGACTGCCACAAACCCAGTTCCACTGAAATCAGGCCACCTGGCCTCACGAGTTTCTTTTCCCCCATGCTATTGAGCTTCCCTCCTCCCTACTCATGCAAGAGAGTATTTATGCCACGAGTCTCTCACTCTACTCTTCATGTAGCTACTCTATATTGTTCGAGCTGATGTAAAAGTATTTTACATCATTTCTATGTCTCTTCTGACAAAGGAATGAGGCCCAGTCTTCCTAAAAAGGGGCCAGTTTTGGAGCATAAAGAACATCTCAGAAGGGAGACAAGCCTTGGGAACCACACCAGGCAGCCCTTTTCCCTCTGGGTCTGAGTTAGTCACACATCCAAGCTCACAGTCCTGTCAGGACATAATCCACCCAGCTGCATGGTCTCCCAGCCTCCAGCACTACTGTCCATGAGGAAAGAAAAATCATAAAGTGTGAATGTTTGAGTCACAAACAAAGGGTGGGTGAGTAGCTTTAGGTGAGGCTCTGCTGACTAACCCACCGCAGCAACAGGCAAGTATTGCTCCCAATTTGTCCTGAAGGAAATGGATCTGGCTGTGTTAAAGCTCAAGGTGGTGTTGAAAGGTGCAGAAACATTTTAAATGATCCTGGGCCACCCTTCCAAAATGAAATCCCAGGCCTGGATCTGTCTGGATTTACACAAAGACATCACAAAGTCAGTGATAAAAAGCAAACTAGGAATATATCATTGTTGCTGTTGCATCTGACAGTCAAATCCCTTGAGGCAGAAACAACTTATGTGTGGCCCAAAATGACTCATTAGGAGCTGTTTCAAACAATTGGTGTCTTTGTATTGAAAAGGCAAGTCCTGATGAAATTGGCAAGGACACAATTTCAGATTACTTTATACTCTGCTTTGTAAAGCTGTACGCAGGGTTAATGACAGTTTATTACTAATTGTGCATCTCTGGCAATTTGCAGAGAGACATTTGTCTCACTAGAATCTTGTTCCTGCTTTTAACATTGCTAGTTCTTGAACAGGAAAACAGCTGGAAATTAGAGCACTGCTTTCTCAAATGACTTTATCTGAGCTTTCAGAGTATGATACAATAAAATATTTAACTGTGAGGCCCTGTACGGACAGTGTAAAATTTAGATGTCCCCAACCATAGGCATGGTGCAGCCTCCCCCAGACTAGAGTCTGGTTGCTTGCTAGAGTGTGATGGTTGCTTGCTAGCAACCACCAGAGCCAAAATAACTCCTTGGAGCAGCAGGTGGACACGGGGCTGGGAGGAAACGAGATGGTCAGGGCACCTTTAGGAGTAAAGCAGCTTACCTGTTCAGTCACGCTAACAAACAGATGCAGAAATACAAAAGTGAGGCTTCTTATCACAAGCAACACGTGTGAGCAGGGTCTGAGACCTGGCTGCTTTGAATTTCCGGGAATTAGCTGGTAATGCATTAGCTGTGTTAAGATAAACCCCTGTGTTGGCAAGGCCTGCTGTAAACTCTCCTTTGTGTGTGTGCGTGTGTGTGCTGAGATACAGATAGTTCTGAAGAAAGAGCATTTGCTGCTGTAGATTCTGGTCTCAGCTTCAGCAAGATAAAGACAACTCTTACGCAGCAATTGTTCAGTGAAGGCCACTTGTTCAGTGCAAGGGAGAAGCGGTTGATAAACTTCATTTCTCATTTACAATGGCTTTAAATGCCTTAGAGTAAGAACACGGATTTTAAATTCTGACCATTATTTAAATTAATTGCAAAATTCTAACTGACTTCCACCTGATTAAAATGACAACTTGAATTTACAAATATCCAAGTGTCTTTCTTCAGGGCATGGAAAAGTAATTTCCAGGAGGGTTCAGTAAATGCACAATGACATCTGCAGCCCCTGTTCTCAGCTTATTTTGAATGACTGGTGTGGTTTGATTGGTCTTTCTGCGCTTCACTCTTCTACTGATTACCAGCAGGACCGTTCATCCCTATGCACTAGCACAGTTGGACTGTCGGTGGGAAGAGAGTAAAGAACCTGGGATCATCCCTTCTGGAGGTTTTGGTGCCTGGACGTGCGTTGAACTAGAGCTGCTCCTCAGCAAAGAGGAAATTTAAATTGAAGCCAGATTTTTTTTTTTAGTTGCAATTAGAGAACACCCCAATTGGTAAACGTGCTTGTATTTCATGTGCTTACAGGTTTCCAAGCACCTAAACTTGGCATGCTGAATAGTTCAACCTATTTGACCAGACTGACCCCCAGTTCTAGTTTGTACCCTCTCTGGGCAAACCTTTGCTTAACTTTCAGTTCCTCCGGATACACAGAGTTTTCCAGGAGATTATCTTTCCCCAAAGAGATATAGTCAAATACTGGTGACATGCATATATAACTTTCCTTGAAACTGGTGTTTCAGCACATGGCACTGGGGGAGCAGTTTGTGGCATTTGTGTGCAAGACAAGAGATGGTGCTGTGTTCGGGAATAGTTTGACTCCCTGGACTTGTGGTTTGCAAGGAAATCTGAAGCTATTTTGTTTGGGGCCTCTTCCCACAATTTTCTTAAATCTGTTGTTTTTACATGCTGCATGCTTTTCTTTTTGTGCAGCCACAGTTTGCCAAGGAAGGCAGACCATTTTTCCACAGCCTCACCCCTAACTTTAGCCTGGAGAGAAAGAGGCTCTCGGGGGACCTTCTCACTCTCTACAAACAACCTGAAGGGAGGTTGTAAACAGGTGGGGGTTGGTTTGTTCTCTCAACTAAGAAGTGACATGATGAGAGGAAATGGCCTTGTGTTGTGCCAGGGGAGGTTTAGGTTGGATGCTAGGAACAATTTCTTCACTGAAAGGGTGGTCAGGCATTGGAACAGGCTGCCCAGGAGAGTGGTGAAATCACCATCCCTGGAAGTGTTCAAAAGGTGTGTGGATGTGGCATTTGGGGACGTGATTCAGTGGTGCTGGGTTAACAGCTGGACTCGATGATCTTAGAGTTCTTTTCCAACCTTAATGGTTCTATGAATTTACGCTGCATTTTTGTTGCTTGTAAGAGGAAAATTCCATCCACCTGCAATTCCCAAGATCGGCTGCAAGCACCTCATCCCACAGTCCCCTCACAGAACTCCTGACACAGCCTGGGAGCACCAGCTTGGCCTTTAAGCTGTTTTGCAATGGCTCAGCGGCCATTTAAAGATTTGAACGTAGCGACGACTGCTGAGAGCGGCAGGGAGAGTGCTGAGAGCCGGGCCCAGAGCAAACAGGCTCCTGGCCTCAGCTCCAGGCACTGGCGGGTGCCCTGGGCTGCTCCGGCTGGTGCTCCAAAACTTCATCAGCAGCAAATGTCCGGGTCTCCTCAGGCCTCCCTTCAACCCTGCAGGCTGCCCTGACAAAACCTGCTGCTTCCCTCCCGGGGTGACGGCGTTCACTGCCGCTCCCGAGCCCCGTGTTCCCGTGGCAGGGGAGCCCTGCTCCGGACGCTCCCGAGCCCCGTGTTCCCGTGGCAGGGGAGCCCTGCTCCGGACGCTCCCGAGCCCCGTGTTCCCGTGGCAGGGGAGCCCTGCTCCGGACGCTCCCGAGCCCCGTGTTCCCGTGGCAGGAGAGCCCTGCTCCGGACGCTCCCGAGCCCCGTGTTCCCGTGGCAGGAGAGCCCTGCTCCGGACGCTCCCGTCCCCCGCAGCCCGGGGACAGCGCGGATTTCCCCGTATGCCGTGCCTCGGTGCCCCGCAGCTGCGGGCGGCCGGGCGGCCATGGCCGAGGGGCCGGCGCCACCTCCTGGGCACGGCTGAGGGGGCACGGCTGGGGGGGCACGGCTGAGGGGGCACGGCTGAGGGGGCACGGCCGGGCTGGGCAAACACCCGCGCCGCGGCTGGGGGGGCACGTCCGAGTGCGGTCGGTGGTGGAAGAACACCCCGATGCCCTCAGCCTGGGTGCCCCGCCGGCCTGCTTGGAGCGTTCAGAAAACCCCTCAGTTGTGTTCTGTGTTCTGGATCTGTGCTCCTCTCCCCTTCCTCGCTTGGTAACGTGGGCTTTTATCACTTCCAGACCGGTGTTTGTCAACCCGCTGAGCTCGGGGCAGAGAGCCCAGCGCGGCCCCAGGTGCTTTGCCAGCTGAGGGCTGCCTTCCGCCGCTGGCGTGGCAAGGCTTCGCACGGGGCTGCGTCTGCCATGCAGGCCTCGGGAGTCCTTGCCCAGCGGAATGCTAGCTATGAGAACACAGGAAAGAGATGCACCGATCTCATTCGCGCCAGGAAGCCACGGGAAAGGTGTTTTTCCCGGGCGAAGGTGGTGGGATGTGTACTGCCCCACGTTCTGAGGGCTGGGTAAGCACCTCGGCCCTGTCCCGAGCGGGAGTCAGAGCAGGCAGCGCTGCACTCACCCTGCTCCCTATTTCCAGGCAGGATTTGGCTTGCGCCAGGCAGGTCCGAGCTTGGGACTTGTGGGACCTGTGCCTGTCTGCAGACATGCCCACAGAGTCTGTGGAGGTGTTCAATAAAGATCTTCTTATTTGCACTTAAGAGCCTCCCAAATTCGTTGTGTCTCAAGGAGGAGGGCATAACATTCAGTCATTGCTAAGCATTGACTGAAGGTGGGGTTCTGGGGAGCAGGATTTAGCAATCATGCTGAGATTTCACAGAGCTGTAGGAGTTAGGAAGAGGTATGGTGCACTGCATCCTGGTTACCTCAGGGTCAGCCTCAAGAGGTTTTCATGGTTGTTATCTGATGGATCGAAAAGAAATCTCATCAGTACGTCCTTGCCCTGATAACTGCTACTCTGCATGGAAGGACATGGTCTGCAATGAGTAAGGCAACCAAGTAACCAGTGAGAAATGGGAGATTTTCACAAAGGAATTGCATTTCTTGGCTAATATGTATTGATGAAGAAAGTCTGGCCTAGATAAGGTATGGGTATGCTACTGTGGGAATCCATAGTGAATGTCATGGAGTCACTGCCTCTGTGCCTTTGGAAGGGACTAGCACTTCCCATCCCATCCCATCCCATCCCATCCCATCCCATCCCATCCCATCCCATCCCATCCCATCCCATCCCATCCCATCCCATCCCATCCCATCCCATCCCATCCCATCCCATCCCATCCCATCCTTCTGCCATCTTCCCAGACTGTAAGCCCTCTGCTCCAAGGCCTGTCTCTCACTAGGTGTGGGGATGACATCTTGCACAATGCAGTTGTTGTATCTGGTATTTTTAGGCACCAGAGAGCATTTCTGCTAATGACTATTCCTCACAGGAACCCCTGTGGTGGTGCTTCTGTTGAAAAACAGGAAACTGTAGAAATAAATCTCTTCCTCTCTAGGGTGTTTTGTGGTTCAAGCAGAGTTACAATGCAATGGACCACTTTTGCCTTGCCATTGGCTTGGAATGACTGTAGGCTGTACTTCTCTCTGGAGTAACCTCATGTCTCTGAAAGTCTGAGAAGCCTGTTTCTGATGTTAAAAATTGTGTGTGGGATCACTTGTGTAGCAGTAAAGGAATGTTTTGTTCTTGTTCAATTGTCTTTTATTATTTACCACATCAAAGAAGAAAGTGATGGAGGTAATCAACATAGGGAGAAATTCCTTTTGAGGAATACTGAATTCACTGAAAAATACAGTTTTGCAGAACAAAATTATCTGTGAGTCTGGGTTGAGTTCAGTGAATTGCTTTGGGCAAAAATGAAGATGGAGAACTTTTTCAAGGAAGGGTTTTTCTGACAGCCTCAGAATAAAGTGTGACACATTTCGTGGAAAGTGATGTTTGTTTAAATGGCTACAATTTCTAGGGAGGAAAATGGGACATGTAGTGTGGTCTGGAGGAGGGAAGAGCTCAGAGTTGACTGAAAAAGCCTCAAAAAACCTTGAACTGCCTGAAGTCAGACTAATTTATGGATTATGATAATTTCTTTTCTTAGCCATCATTCAAAGCTCTGTGTCCTCATCTTGATAAACCTGGACTGATGAGAGGACTCCCTGACACTTTCCTTATCTCAGAGTTACAGTTTGCTGCTGCTCTCCCCTGCAGGAAGAATTTGGCTTGTACCTCGGTGAAGAACACAGTGGAATGATAGCAGTTTCCAAAGAACTACTTGAAACTGGTGGCTGTATCCTACAGATGAGCTTTAGGACATGGAGCGAGCCCCCAGAAGGGCTGCCTGCTTTCCTTTCCTCACTGAGTAAGAAGTTCTCAGCATCATCCTCTGCATACTTCTGACACACGGCTTTGTGTAACTCCAGGACACTGGGAGGGAGCCCTGCTTTCTGAGACAAACAGTGCCAGGCTCAAGCTGTTTTCAGTTGTGTTGTGTTGTGTCCCTGCTGTGTTCTAATCTGTTTGAACTGCAGATAGGTTGTCGTATGGGGAAAAGCTCCTAAGAGACAAACCCTATCTGTTAGTTTGGTAACGAGCCCTAAAGCCCTGGGGGACGAAGGAGAAACTGCTGCAGCTATACTCCAAGATTTGGTGGTGACTCTGAGGTTTTTATGTTGGGAAACACTGGTTTGGTGTTTTTTTTTCCCTTGAAACTGAGGGACTGGACTTGGTGTCTGGAGTTGTTTATGTTTGAAGGTGCTGATGGGGAAATTGAGGGGTCCTTCTGTAAAAACTTGATTAGTAAGGGTCAGCAGTGATAAAATATCTGGAAGACGTGTATAACATCATCTTAAAAGCCTGGCTTATCCATCAAACATGGACGTCAATGAAGAAGCATTCTCTCCTACTTGCTGGCTTGCATCCTGTGTGTCCCTGATGCAGCAGTGACTCGGGATGAGCTCTGCAAGCTGGAGAAGCCCGTGTGTAACAGCGCTGCTGCAGTGGGCAGACGCGAGGCTCGCGGAGCACACGCCAGTCCCCGCACTGGCCAGGCAGTGGCACTGAAAGCAAAGCTAAAGCCCGGACGTCAGCCCTGGCAAGGTGTGCGCTGGTACACGGGAGGCGCTGGGCAGGCTCTCCTGTGCTGGGAGGATGGAGCGGGGACATGGAAGGAACGTCAGCTGCAGTTTGCAGAGCACAGGGAATGTTCCGTCCCTCGCCATTTAGGAGTTTGCTCTGTTAGCCCAAGTGCTCACAAAGTGCTTCTGCACTCCCAGCTGGCTTCCTGGGGCTGTAATTCACCGGGGCTGTCACCAGAGGAAAGCGAGGGTCTGTTGCTTGCTCAGTTTGTCCTGCAGAATGACAGAGACTTCAGCTTTTCCTTCTGCAAGAGAGGTGTATTTTCAGCCCTCTTCTGTCCCATGAAAGAGATGCTGACTTGGCTCATGAGTATATCTGCAGAGTGCCTGTGTGCAAAGAGAAGCTGCAGGCAGAAGTGTTCTTAAAAGCACATGAAAAGAAGGGAGTGTCTGAATGGCAAAGGTTCTTACTGTAGCTAGTGACAAAGGCAAAAATTTCCTATGATTTTCTAAATTGCGGAGTATCCACAATACAACAAATGGTTTTGAGCTGT
Organism: Monarcha castaneiventris obscurior; assembly: GCA_026261815.1. NCBI lineage: Eukaryota > Metazoa > Chordata > Aves > Passeriformes > Monarchidae > Monarcha > Monarcha castaneiventris. Next base: position 11,348,217 of record JAMPIT010000467.1, read on the forward strand.
TGTACTTAAAATGGCTGAAAATATTTTGATGAAATAGTTTTGTTCAGAAAATACTTCTCAAAAGGGGGGGTGGTTTTGATTAAACTCTGCTTGGATCAAGGACATAGAGAGAAATGATTGCATGCTCTATTACAGCACAGAGCATGGGAGTTAACAGCACTCATCAAGACAGCAGGAGCTGAGACAGAATGCTGAATGTGAGTTTGGATGATTGTATCCCAAGTTTGCGTACCAGGCTGGGTTTTTTGGGTCAAGTTTTTATCAATTCATCCTATTGAAACAGTTCCACTTTGTAGAAGAGAAATAATGATTAGCCCTGAGAAAGCTGCGTTCAAGACACTGTTTGGTTGAAGCTGTGATGTTTATGCAGTGTGAAGAAGCTCCAGCAGCAGAGATTGTAGCATGCCCTGTAGCCTGCTTGGAAGAGAGCTGCTGAAAACTCAACCTGGACTTGAAGAGTCTCACCGTCCTAGTGTCCTAGTTGATAGGGTACACCACTGGGGTGCCCCTCACCACTGGGGTACACATGCATTTCTTTCAGAAAGGATTTGAGAGGCCTTGTTTTTATTTTAAAATGGGATTTTTCAAAGTTGCAAAAATCTCTTTTGGGTTGGTAACCCATTTTCTACCCAATACTTGTTTCAGAAGAACAGCCACGGGAATGAAATGCAGGATTTACTGTGCAGTGTGTTCATATCCATGCAGTATCTAATGGAATAGGACAATTAAACTCCTCAATAGGTTTCTCTAGTTTCCAGATAAATTCTAAATTGGGAACATTGCTCAAAAGGCTTGCCAGAAATCTTTGAAAATATGTGAACATAAGTTTCCTTTTAAACCGTATTAGGTATTATCTGTGAAATAACCAGGTGAGCACAGAGCACAGAGCACTGAACCCCTGACCTCCTCAAATTAAAAAGTCTCTCTGGGTGAATCTGAATTAAAATAACCCCACTGGATGGGCAGGCTCCCTTGCTGCTTTGGCTTTGCAGGTCAAACACTGTGAAAACAAACAATCTCTCCAACCTTGTGCCCCGATTCAGAGCATCATCTGCCTTGTTCTTGCACAGTATCTCCCTCACTGGTACTACAGCTATCCCCCTCCCATGTATAGGGACAGAAAGGGTGATGGGCCATTGCAGATGTACTGTGGGTTGCCAGCTGACTCCACTGGAGGATCACCTGGTGCCCCAGACTATCTGAGTTCATGTGCAGTGTTGTTCAGGATGTTCCTACTGCAACACGGGATTACCATCTGCTTGCCCACCTTTGGTTGCCTTTAAGTGCTATTCTTTCCTCAAGATGTCTTTAAGGAATGCAGTTATTGCAACCTGACTTCCTTTGATTTTCCAACCTCTGAACAAGAAATCTATTTTACCTGGTGTGTTTGGCCTGTAAATGAGCAGAGGAATCACAGGGGTTTCAGTTAGCAGTAGTCTGCACTCTGCATCTACCACGTCTGCAGCAGTGAGGGACTGTGGTGTGCAAACAGACCTGAAAGAAGCCTCTTCTTTGGCCTGTGAGGTCCTGTGGCTTTATGTAAGCAGCATGTAGAGAGTCCCTGAGACAGGAAGGGATGGAGCCAAAGGGACTTAGTGTGTCCTAAAATACAAGCCAAACCTGCTTGGGATGCAGAAAGCTATTTTTCTTTCACTGCTAGATCCATGTCTCTTGCCAGGTGGGAAGGTGCAGGCAAAAACCTCAGCTCCTGGCAGTCCCGGCCTGGCTGCCTGTGCCTTACATCAGCATTCCCCTCAGCTAACAGGTATATTGCTTTCCTCCTCTGCTGTCTGTCTCTGATTGATGCTGTCATTTGTGTATTGAGACAACCAGAGCTTATAAATCCTTCCAAATACCCTGTTATTAAAAAGGGATCTCACCTTCAGCTTCAGGGTGGTGAGAAGGGCTCATTGTGCTTCTGTTTGTTAGCTGTGCTTGTGCAGGCAGCATCTCTTTAGGCTGGACATAGCGTTTGGGTGTGTGGTGTAACACAGGCAGGTGGGTCATGTGTCAAAAGGCACCTCGAGGGCAGGCAGAGATTTCAAAGGCAGCAGCCTGCAGAAACTGAGATATTTGCACCTGCACTGTGAGGGCTGGCAATGTGGAGACAGGCATCGTGACTTCCAAGTAACTGCTCTCTCCAGAGCAGTTCAGAGTGATGGCACCAGCCCAAGGACCCTTTGTTGTTGTTCCTTTCCTGTGGCTGAGGGTGGAGATGGGTGTAAAACCAGAAGCCCAGCTTAGCAGCTGCTGAGTCTGCCTCACAGAGCCTGTTTGCAGGGCCAAAAACAGCCAGGATGAGCAACGCAGGCACTGTTATAAACCAGTGAGAAGCTCCTCATCCTGCTCCTTCCTGTGTCCTAGGGGCTCTGCTTCCATAGGGGAGGGCAGGTGTGGACTGGCCACACACCAAACCTCACTTACAGGCTGGAATACAAAAATATTTATGAGAAGAATCATCCATGTACAGATTTGGCAGTATTGACTGTCTACTTCATGTCACCTCCAAAAAAACCATAAATCTGAGGCAAAGGTCTATCTCTGTGCCTGGGTGGATTGAGTTTTCCTGCATTCTGAAGGTTTCTTCCCCATTTTTTATTATTTTGCCTCAGGCAGAAGGGTCTGTTTTAGGGCCAGTGTAATAACTGTCATAACTTTGTCAGGCTGACACATCAGTATGGTGCCAATCATGGTTATAGAGACCCTGGGACCACTTCATCACAGCAGCTTCACTCCAAGGCTCCTTTTAATCTTTCCTAATAAAATTTAAATGACAGTAGCTGTTCCAGTCATGAACCAAGAAAAACCTCTCGTATTATTTCCTCCTTTTTTTTTTCCTAGTGTTGGGTTCTCTGTTTTATAGTGACTAATTCATATTAGAGCTAACATCTTCCAGAGCTGGCTGTGTGAGTCCGAAACAAGTGGCACTTCTTTTTAGTGACTCCCTTTTCAGCAGATAGGATTTTTCCAGAAAGATGCAGAAAATTGTATAGTTGGGCTTTTGCCATCCTCATCATAATCCTGGCTGAGGTTCGTGAGGCTTATGCGTGGTTTTGACCAGGAGCTGTTATTGAGCTTGGATGGAAATTTGCTGCAGGTTTTTCTAATCAGCCATAAGGGCTCTGACCCACTGGTGATACTGAGGTACCTGTCAGTCCCACATTACATGAGGTGAGCCAATGCTCCTCACATGCTTCTACTTTTCTCCTCTCCCAAACAGAAGATGGTAGAAGGAGGAATTTAACAAAACTGCACAACCTATTCTGTTTAAGCACGAGTGGCATTAAATGGCCTTCCCTGTTGGGAAGTGGCCTGGCACTTGGAAGGAGAGGTAGAGTGGTTTTTAGCAGATTTTTGGATCCTGCAGGCTTTACAGTCCCCAGACTTGGACCAGCCCCTGAGAAAAATTTTTTTTGGCACTGAAAGTCAAGCCACAGAAGACAGTCTCAGCCTTCCTAAAGTGTGAGGGGTCAGGGAGCTGTTTGGAAATCCTGTGGTTTGAACCTCTGTTTGAGCTGTTTCTAGCACTGAACACGATGGGACTGGAGCAATAATTTTGATTATGCCTATGTCTTTTGCTTATTTTTCATTTAACCTCCTGATGGCCTATGTCTCGTATTGCTTTTCAGATCCACTGACAGTAACTGCTCATGACTGTATTAGTGGGGATGGATGTTTATGACTGGTCCCTTGGTGGTTGCAAAACCCATCATGCTTCATCAAAATGTAACACTCAGTGTGGTTCAAGCAAGTGTGTTTTTTCTGGTCTGTTCCTCAGTCTGTTTCTAGCAGAAAGCTGGAGAATGACCAGAATCACTGAGGCTCTCAGAGTGTTGGTGGGAAGGAGGAAAGATGCTGGTGTGTGTGGGGGTGTCAGTCTGGTGGGGTGGATGCTGCCCCAGGCCAAACACCCCATGAGCGATGAGTTCATGTGCTGGGGTTGTGTGCTATGGGAGGGGAAGTGGAGCATTGCTGGGCCAGATTCCAAGCATTGCTATGTTCCCTCCGTGTCATTCATAGGTCATGAAGCTGGAGGGAAGGCAGGAGACTGCACTGTGGCAAAGAGGTGGCAGATGGGAACTGATGTCATTACTCATCTCTCTTAACTCTCATCCAGGGAGTTTTCACTGGCCTAGTATGGGGAAGACCTGCTCCAGGTCCTGCACCAGCACAGACCTCCTCTTTGACATCAAGAGTTTTTCTTCCTTTCTTTTAGGAATTGGCCGAGTCTCACATGTAAAGAAAAAGTCAGTGAATTTAATCAAGGTATCTTCCACCTCCTTTCAGAATGCACACCAGGGAAGGTGATATCTGGGGCCTTATTAATACTGCAGCAGTGATATGCCACTGACTATGGCACAAGCAGGCCTTGATTTACATGAGTATAACAGAGATCAGACTGGGGTCCTCAGACTTCAGTGTCCAAGGCCTGCAGGGTTGGATTACATTTTCCTCCTTGATGATGGAAATTAAGTCGTGGGGGAAAATGAGTTGTTTGGTCTCATCTGAATTCTTTCTGAAGTACTGTTGCCTTCAGAAACTCTAACTGGCAGCCAGTGCCTCTCTTCTTGGCAGTCTCAGCGGGAAAAACAAGGAATTAGTGATCTGGGAACAACATTTTTGGCATGTCTCAGCCATCCATGTTATCTCATTTAGCTACAAGAGGGATTGTTACCAGGAACATCTGTGGTGTCTGGGTGGAGGATGAGAGAGCATTTGGGAGACACACTGTTCATCCCAACCTCTGTCACTTTCTGGAGTCAATCCCAAACAGATCATCTTTGAAGGAGATTATATCTTTTGTTTACATTTCCTATCTTTACTCAACATCCATGTCCTTCTATCAGCCTACACCTTTCTGCATGACTGTTTGGCCCATAACCACTGGCATCATTGTCCTCTGGTGCTGATACCTTGCCAGCACGCCTTGCTGGAGCTCTGGTCCTTTAGCAACACTGCATGTTCTGGGAGACTTGACCTTCAAAGACTTCTGGGCAAACTGTATTTGTCTCAAGAGCTTGGATGTTGCAAGGCATCATCAGCTCTTTCTCTCCTAAGTTTCTTGCAGTTGGCTCAATCAGAAAATGCTGCCTAGACTGGCATTTGTTTTGCTGGCTGTTTTCAGTACTTAGTACTTCTCAAGTTTTAGAAGTTGTGGGGGAAAGTGAACTAAGCTCATATGTGTAAGGGATCCTAAGGTGAAGGTAGGTATCCTGATCATTTGGCCTGTGGAAATTGTTTTTGTAGTAAGATGGGAGTTCTGGCTGCTGCTTTTGCAGAAGATGATGGTGAAGACCATGTACGTGGGTGCCCGGTGGCCAGAGAGGCCTTGGCTGCTGGTTTCCCTGTGTGTCAGTGGTTGTCACCTATTTCTTATTACAGTGGTGTTCTTGGGTACCATTTATCATCACTTCCCTTCTGTAAGAATTTTTTTAAAATTACAGCAGAAACTAAGAAATTGTGGGAAAGTTGGCATAGTTTCTATTTTTCCTCTTTCAGGTATATGTCTTCATATGGCATATGTACTTGCCCCATTCTAAACTGAAAATACCCCCTAAGGGTTGTCTCCCCAGGGGTCACCTTATTCTCACTGGGGCAGAACCAAAGTCATTCATGTCATATGGATTTCTGCCAGCAGTCTGAGTAGTTAAGGGGCTGTTTTCAGGGTAGATGAGGACCTTGCTTCTCATTTTCAAGGGACTAAATTATTTTGAGCTCAGTCTAACCCATATAAAGATTTTAAAAGATGCCTAGAGTTTGCTGCAGACTAAAGCCATCCAGAGACATTTTCTTGAGTCTATTGCTTTTGGTGGATCTCTAAAGAGCATCATAAATGGTCAGTTTTGGAGCTTAACAGACCCCTAGGGGGTAACTGAGGCTCAAAGAGATACAATAACTCAGGTAACACCTTTTAAACCCCTTTTCTTTTCTCTTACATTTTAAATCCTGTACCCCTGTGCCTTTTTTTACCATGTGCACTTTCTAGCAGAGAGCACCCAGAGTTCTGTTTATAGGGGACTTGGGTGTGAATTATTACCTGTGAAGCTTGCAGTCAAGGTAGTGGGTTATAATACTAATTAAGGCAAATGTCACAGCAAGAGCATGCTGACGTTGTCAGAATTAATGGCCCAGAGCATTACTACTTAGCACACCTTTCGAAGTTAATGGAATCGTATTAATTGGGATCTTGGAGGGACTGAGGGACACAGAGTACATCACTCCTGAGCAGCACCTCTGTTATTACATTAGGGCTAGAATAGCATCCAAGTTCCTCCTGCCTTTTAAGCCCCTTTTGCACAACCATTTCACAAGTGGGTGGCTCTGATAGGGCCCAGGGGAAGGTTGTTTGGTTCTAGGGTAAGAGGTGAAAAAGCCTGTTCCTGCTGTGGTTGCAGAGAATCACTCTGCCTCCAGAAACCAGTGCTAAGGACTGCCAAAATGCCTCTGGCACAGTACTGAAGGGACAAGGAGATGTGTTCAAAAATACTGTGTACCCTTGTCCCTGAGTCTCATTCTGCAAATTCATCTCCCCTGCACAGCGCTTGTTGCAATGAGCACAACCCAGGGTATTGGTGCAAGGCACAGTGTCAGAGCACTGAAACAAAAGTGTCTGTCAGCAATTCTGAGTTCTTTGGGATATTAGCCAGCTGTGGTAGCACTGAGACCAGCACAATGCATGGTGAGACCTAATGCCAACAAAATTCTAGTTTTGAAATAGAAAACGGCAAATCATGGAGGGCATTTTATTTCTTTGGGAAAAAAAAAAAAAAGCCTGAGAAGCTGATATTTATAGAAAACCAAAACTCAAAACCTTTAATACAGTGCTTTGAGCAGATGAGGTAAAAGAAAAAAAACCCCAAGTTTTCTACTGAGGATTTTGATTCTAAAGCAGAATGTTCTCATTTTCATCCAAGTTTTCCACATGGGGGAAATAATTTTTAAGCATCTCTCATATAAAGTAATTAACCATAGATGAGAAATGGATGATTTCAGAAGAAAAGGAACACATACTATCTTTAGATAATGGTACTAAATCCATTGTGCACTGGAATGGAAGTTTTTATGATACTGTAGATTTTCTGTGCCATTTTATCCTTGTTGAGTTTAAAGATTTTAAAGAAATTACTTAGCTATGAGAAAACATATTTTTCTGTATTAACAGGAGTACAATTATTAATTGTCCTTTGCAACGTTACTGGGATGTATGCTCATGATTACTATTGACAAAATTTGTAGGATTTCACATTCTCTCGTGGGTTAGCATAGGGGAAACATTCATATTTGCTAGAAACGGTGATGATTGCATGTCAAGTCAATCACCCACTTCATGGAAGTAGAAACAACATCATGGTTGAGCCAGTGCTGCCCAGATGGGAAGATCCCTCTCTGCTCCATGCTGGCCTCTCCTCCCACCTCGAAGGCTTGACTGCAGTATCTCTCCAGAGCTCATCCCATATGGTACTGGTCATCTGAGCAGGAGCTGGAGTATGTGAGCCCTAAATCTACTGCAGGCTTCCTGCATGATGTTGGACACACCTCAGCCTCACTGCTGTGTCTGCTGTGCAGCCTGTAACTGGCTGCAAGGGAGGGCAGGCTTTGCCAGCAAAAGCCCTTCTGCTCAGGGCACTTTCTCTCAGGGCTTGTTACCCTGACCTGAGGCTGCTTTGCTCCCAAGCAAGCGCAAAGCGCTCCTGGCTGTTTAAATCTGTCGCAGTTTTGTTTGAACTGAAAGATTCCTCTGTTCCTCAGCGGAATGTGTTGTAAAACAGTGACATTTGTTAAATGGAGAACACGTAGGGCAAGGGCTCCATCAGCTCCGAGGAGACAGTGAGTAATGATCTCTTAATATCTGAGAATTTTAAAGCTACTGTAATATTCCTCAAAGTCAGGGTGATGTGGTGGGGCCCTGCAGAGCTATCCCGTGTTCAGGGCAGGTCGCCGCTGAGCACGCAGCCAGACACTGTTCTTCAGCATCATCTCTGCGGAGGGAAGCATTAGTTGCTGTGCAATGTGCATCACAGCCCAGACAGATTTATTATTTACTTGTGAGTGTTGCTGTAGCACCCATCACTCAGCTGGTTACCTGTGCCTGCCAGACACTGCGCACTTTGCACTTGGAGCAGTGTCTGCTCTGCCCTCTTCCCGACACAAATCAATGTGCTAAGCCTCAGTGCGTTTGGGAAGGAGGTAAAAGTTCACAGCTGTCACCACAAAAGGAGGAATGGAGGGGAAGGTCATGTCTGTGATTGAATGGGAACCTGTGGTACAGCTGGATGGGGATCTTGCTGTTTTGGATCCCTCAGAGTTGTGATGCCAGTGGTCTGTCTGGTGCCATGGCTTCATCTTACCCCTTGGGCAAGGTCCTGCCTCTGCAGAGCTCAGAAGTAAAGGCAGGACAGTAACTTCATTTACGCTGTCTCTTCCCCTCTTGTGCTGATCTCCTGAGCTGTCCTGGGCATATGCAGAACCTGTGAAGACTCTTTTGGCCACCATGACCTCTGCTGCCACGCACAGCACAAGGCTGAACTGATCCTCCTCTGTCACATGAAGATGCACATTTATGCCACTTGAACCTTGGCCAAATAACAACTAAGTGGTAATGAACTGTGTATTTTTGGCTTCAGAGTCTCTGGGACAGAGGGATGGAGGCAGAGAGATGATTTATATCCTCAAGCCTGTTATTTAGAAGCAGTCATGCCCCTCATCTTTCTGTAGACAAATGGGAAGAGTTGTAAATTTGCCATATACAGTCCCTTGAGCTAATGCTTATGGGAAATGTAATTTTAAAACATTCATTTGTCCTGGAGAACTGAGTCTGAACAGCACTGGCATGGAAATAGGTACAAAACCTAAAAATACGTGGATACACTCCATACCATCCTTAGTATAAAGAATTTTCTATCAGTATAGACACAACAGAAGAAGCAGGAGGGAAATTAGGGCTCCTGAGTGGCAATTCACCTTATTAATCACTGCCACTGATGACTAGTTAAGGACTAATTAAGGGCTAACTGTGGGTCAGGAGAAGTGAACCAGCTACAAACTAGGCATGACAGCATTGGGCATTTATTCCCTAACCAACCACGTAAACCTGGAAGTATACCCTCTACTTTTAGTAAGCATGGGACTACTCAGATTTTAGAATTAATCTGAAAAGCAATTATGCCTTGTTTCTAAGGAAAAATCTTGTGTGTATGTCTGTGGGAATACAAGCATTACATGAGATAAGGTACAAAGTGTGTGTGCCAGGATCAGGTCTTAGAATTTTTGCACTTCTTCCTTTCTAGACACCTTTATGAGGGCAGTGTTGTTCTGTAGAACCCACCCCATGCAGAAGCATTTGTTGGAGTAGGAGTGGTGAGTTCTGTTTGCAAATAGTCTGATGTTTTAGTATCATCACTCCCCCATGCCTGTGCTTACCACCCACGTCAGGAGTTTAAGGAAGAAGTCAAATTCAGCTATTTTGCATACTTTATTTGTTTTCCTTGCAAATCTTCTTTCCATCTGAAATGGGGATTTTTGAGAGGTAATGTATAAGTCAATAGATCCAGTTAAATGGATTGGATTCCCTTTTAATTCTAGTAATTGTACTGGCTTGACTGGAGTTGTTACTGATTTACAAGGAATTGCCATTTGTGCCATGGACTTCTTTTGTGAAGGAAGAAGCCAAGCCTCTGTAATACTTTATGTATCAGTTTCTCCTCTTCAACCTTCACAGTCTTGTTCCTTGCTGTGAGTGGAAAGAAGCAAGTACAGTGAATCTCCAGTGTCTGCTCCGGCTTGTGGGCAGAGCTAACGACAGGTCCTCAGAGTCCCAGCTGAAGACTATGGCATGAGCCTTCTGGCTGTCCTGCTTAAGGCTTCCACTCATATCTGAAGCACACAATTCTTTCCTACTTGAATATTATAAAGAAGTATGGGGCTAAGATTTTGCCTATTTGTCTGGGCTGCATCAAAGTAATGTTACAAGCAGATTGCCAAATTCCTTTGTGCTCTGGATCTGCCGTTCTTCTGGTGTGTGCGTGGACCAACCATGCCTTGAAGCTCTGCAGGGCCTGATGAAATGGGGCTTCACAGGGTAGCTGCAGCAGACTCATGGTCCTGGCGATGTCAGGGTTCTGCTTGCCTGCTGGTTCCCCTGGTCCTGCTTGGGTGTCTCAGTGCTGTGCTAATACACTGTGTTCCTTTGCTAGCACTGTTATCTTCCTTAGATCTGATGCTCTCTGGCTGTTCTCTCCCTTTCCCACACAGCTGTTAGGTGCATTTTCTCTGTTAACTAGGTATTTCATGTATCTGGCAATGGTGAATGCCGTATATTTTCCAGCACCACTTTTGTGGCTATCTGCACTTACTTATTTCTCTCCCTCCCAGATATATTGTTGCTGTCATGGCATTGGGTCCTCCCTCACTGCAAAGAGGCAGAAAGAAAAAAATCACTTCATAAATTCCCCCATTTCATCACCTGCTGACTCCAGTTCACCCCTAACATTTTTACTGGAGTAATCGTCTTGTTTACTCTCTGTCTGGTACAGACTTGTCCACAGTGCATTATGCTTCCTGGGAACCTCTCTGTAAGCCTGGTACTCAATATCTCTTTCTGGTTCCTTAATAATCCTCCTAACTCACTTCGCCTTGTTTTTATAGGTCTTCTAGTCCCCTTGCAGGTAGTTCATATCTTTAATACAATTCTCTTTATTGCTTGTACTCCTCTTTACCTTCTGGCCTAAACACATTGGCCTCTAATGCCTCGGGTTTTGCTCCTAGTCTAGACTCCTGTAATTAGCACTGAGCTCACAAAAGGTGAAATAGTAATTTTACAGAGCTGCCCATGAACCTGTGCATGTGAGAAAGCATCCAGGAGCAGAGCCTGGGTTTCTCTGCCCCCCAAACTTTCTGCCCCCCAAACTGTCTGCCCTTGATGGTCCAAAGAGCCTGCTGTTCCTTTCCTTTTCTATGGTCTATTGCTATTTCAAGTACTAACTTTGACTTGTATTAGATCTGTTTGGCAATCACCACAGTGGAACTTGGCCTGCAGGTGTCTCCTGCTTGCAGATAAGAAAGGTGCCCCTCTGGTAGTACTAGGATGGCTGTTCTCTCTCATTTTTAGGCTTATATCTGCAGAAAGTCCGATGCCAGGTCAGTGGATGCAGAGGGGTGGATTTGACTGGGTGCTCTAAGGCATGTGGAAATGAACATTGGTCTCTCTACATGGATCCTTTTCAAAACTTAAATGTCTAAGTTCGAAAAAAATCTAAGTGTATTCCAGTATTGCACTAAAGCTGGGAAGAACTTGGGAAATTCGTGACTGATGGAAATGGATACTAGGGTGTTCCACAGATCAGGGTCTCTCAAAGCAAGTGTGAATCCTCACGTTAGTTTGTTCTGCTTCACGGGTCCCTTTTATATTTGAGATCATTGATTATGTGTGCAATTCTTCAGATGGCCTTGGGACTGCTAACAGAACAGGAACATCTCCACAGGCAACATGTTAACAAAGTGAAAATAAAAATCCATTCTCCTTCACATTGCCAAGATGAAACGAGGTGCTCTCCATGTCCCTGACCTGTCACCCAAGTTCCCATCTTGCTTTTTTGTCTGTGGCAGTAACAATGGTAAGTGGCCCAGCAGGATGACTGTCCACTGAAGGAAAGGCCTGATAGCTGAAATGCTGTGAGGTTATTCAGAGGAGCGAAGATCCCGAGGAACAATTACATCTTTTCCTTACTGGAAAAAAAGCTATGTCAGTATGACTTCATCTTCCTGGTGTGCAAAAGCTATAGATATGCTTTTAAGGCCCTACAAGAGTTAGCATCTGCACAGCATGTCCTGGGCATAGTATTGCTCTGCTTTTGAAACACAAAAGCTTGCATTATTGCCAATAATACATAAGGGCACTACACTGGAGTATGCGTGATTCTGGAGTAACAACAAGAGGCAGTGGGGGCTTTGGATTTGGAGAGGAGAATGGTGCTGAGAACTCCAGGATTCTTTTGTTTTCAGAACCAAAGTATGCCGTGGAAACCTGTTTGCCTTTTTCCCTGGGTATCATTACAAAAATTAATAGATAACGGTAAGAACACAGTGTGTCAAATAAAGTATTAGAGACATTGTTTCGTAAGAAGGCACAAGCAAAATTAATTTCAGTTGTCTGGGAAGTAAATGATACTCCAAGGCTTCAGGGACACATTTTGGATGCTTAGAATATGAAATGCTTGCTCCTGTCTCAGAGAGGGGGGTATGTGTGTGATTTTCTATTCTTGATTATTAATGTGTATATTTTCTTTGTCTTGCTGGAAGAGACAAAAACAGAAATGAGGAGTGTTCTGAGTAGTTCCCCATGCCTGTACTTGTGCAGGACTTGGCATGCAGCCTCCTGAATCTGCTGGGGCAGAGGTCCTTTCCCCTCCCTGCAAGTCATCTAACGATAGGCTGAGAAGATTTCCTCTCTTCCCAAGGAAAGGGTTGGAGATGAGCCTGCCAGAAGAGTTGGTCTCCCTTCAGTGACTAGAAGAACAATGTCAATGAGAGTGGGTTTCATTGGGTTAGACTACAGGTGTGACTTTTGTTTAGCTGCAGGTACATGAGAGGTGTCCCACACCTGTGGTAACACTTGCAGGGATACTTAATGGGAGTTACCTGACTGTCTCTATGGTTAAAGACTCAGGGAGTTCTTTTATTCTGTAGAAAACAATGAAGTACTGAAGGAAAAAAAGTACTTTCCAGTTTGAGCAGTTGAGGAATTAAATGGTAAGATAAAATCCCATCATTCTGATTCCCCTATTGGCTTCCATCTTCTGATATCATGCCTGTTCTGACATCAGTCATGAGAACTTCTGGCTTGTGGAGTTAATGTTGCACTATGCCTTGGAGCAGGGCACACCATCATTTCTGTGCTGTCTTTGTTTTAAGGATTCATAAGGATTCATAAGGAATCCTGGACCTGAGGTGCAGTCTGGGAGGGAAGGCAAGACAGGCATCACAAGGAGATGATCCTTTTGAAGGGATTATTATTTTTTTTTTCATTCTTGTTTTCAAAATAATCCATATTGTCTTCCATTTCCAGTTCCTCAGCAGTTTCAGAACATTTAATTAAAAGGTCATATCCATCTATGCCTGGTACCCTAGATAGCTTCTTCCTTCATTTTCAAGAGAAGCTGAATTTCCCTAGTGAGGATAAATGGAGAAAGTATTAGGCCAAAGTGGGTAGATACAGTTTCTGTGGAACACGTGGAGGAGGAAAGCATATGTAGAAATCACATCTCCTGACAAGACTGCTCAGGCAAGACATTAGTCAGAGGCTGGGAGTCAAACGGCTTCCTGAATAACACCAGGAAACAGCAGCTTTCATCAAACGATGCATCGCAATAGGATAGTTTGGGGCAAATTGCTTAATGCATATGCATTTCAGCTTAACTCACTGTGAAATAAGGACAACACAGTGTTCACTCATCCCAAAAAGTAAATACGTAGGGAAGGTAATAAATTTGCCAGATATTCATGTCATGGAATGATTCATCAGAGTGTACTGTGCACTGAAGCTTATGCACTGCTGCCTGATCTTGACAAACATATCATTTCATATGGAGATATCTGGAAGCATCTACTTAATCATCCTGGATTGGAGAGGTTTTGCCAGTGTCCCAAGTGGGAGGATCCATTCTGTTCATGAGGAGTGCTCCTGCCCTCTTACACACAACAATGAAATTTCTGTACTTGAACGCTCCGAATGCCAGATGCAGGTTTTCGATGTGTGCCCTCTTGCCCGCATATGGGCAAAACTAAAGAGGCTCCATTGTCGTACCCCTTAACCAGAAGGTTATTAAAATGTGAACTCCATAGTTAAAGCTGTAATGCCAGTTTCATAACTCATGTAGTAATGTTCCCTCTATTTAATAAGGCTATTCGTTGATCTGCAGCAGCAAATTATACTTTTTGAGCATTTAAGTAATACTTCCACTTGGCTTCCAGTTTACGAGGCAATTTAGTATTTCCCTGGGCTCACTAATGCTGACTGTACAAAACTTATGGTGCTGGGCATTTAGTCAGCATAGAAGCTTGAACAAAGTTATTGCTATTTTGTGCACAATATGGGAACGTTTCCTTTTAGAAATCTCCCGTTTGCCCAGCTACCACCAATACCATTGGAGCGTACCCAAAACCCAAGTGAGTTACAACATCAGGAACAGCTGGCCCAAAGAGGACATGGTGCCAGATTTCTAAAGCAGGCCTCACCTGGTCACCATCTCTTCAAAAGCACCAAAGGACCTGGTGTCTCTCCTGAATAATGGGAAGAATTCAAACAGAGGAATCAGGTGCCTTTAGGAAAACTGTTTCAGAAGGATCCATTGAACAAGAACTGGTGGTATTTCTGTTTAGCCCAAAATTATTTGAAGACTATTTTTAAATGATCCTAAAGCTGTTTTGGTTTTCTATTTAGGTCAGCTCATGTAACGAGAGATACTTCTCCCATGTACAAACCTTCTCTCATCTGTGGTCTTAGACCATGGCCATCGGGATGGTCACAGCTGGAGTCCTCTACGGGCAGCAGAAGTTCCCTGACCCCATCCACTTGCCATCATGGTTGTTGAAAATTTGCCAGCACGCTGGAGCTGATTCCTGGAGACAAAAATATCCTGCTTGTAATAGTCCTTTTCCCAAATGGATCCTTCTTCAGCCAAAAGCCCCATCTAGCCTGCATTATTTTGGAATATTTCAGAACACATTTATTCCAGGAGATCTCAGAACATTTTTGAGGCATTTCCTTTAGGTGGCAGCAGGAGTACAAGAATATTCAGCCTTCCTGGTCCCCTGCACTGCTGCAATGGCATGGCTTTGTCCTGAAGAATGTAAATCCAGTTTTACAACCCTTCCACAGCCTAACTCACAGGAGAGTTTATTTTCATTATTGGAGCAACTTACTGATGAGCTGAAATCATGAGTCAAGACCCCATCACCTGTCTGGGCAGTCCTTTGGGTCTCTGCATGTAACTGCTATGACAGTCTGGACACTTAACAATAATGGAAATGATGCAGACCCTGCCTAGGACATCTATCTGGACTTCGTATTGCCAACACATAACATTGTGATGGAGTGTGAAAGGCAAGGAAATGGGGAGGAGAGCGCTTAAAATTGAGTTGCATGTTCACCTGTTCTAGAAGTTGAGGCAAAACTCCCAATATGCTACAGATGATTGCAGCAGAACTGCTAAACTGCAGAATTCCCCGTTTCTGGGATAGCCCTACTTTTTGCTTATCTGCTGGCAGGCCAAAAGATATTTCTCTATACCTCCCCTCATTTTCAGACTCTCTTCCTTTGTTTTTGCTTTGGAAGGAAATTCCCAGCTGATGTGTCCATCACATTTCCTGGGAAATGCTTTGAAGTTTATGGTCTGCTTGTTAGACAAGGAAACCTGCAACATCATTTTGCTTTGAACACAGTATACCATGGGGTCTGTTGGGATGAGGAGCAGGGATCTGGAAGTGTCAACTCTGAGCCATAGAATGCCATTCCATTTCCATCCAGCTGGAAATGAGCCAGTGACTGTCAGTACTGAGGGGGACCTGTCTCAGGCCAGTATGGCCTTGGGCTGGTGGGAAGCAAGGCAGAGGCTGAGCCGTGGCTGTTGTCTCTCCCACACCTGAAGTGACTGATGTGGGATCTAGCTGGAGATCCATGGCTGGGGGGCCTCAAGTGATTGCTTGTATGCTGCTTGTATGTGTAAGAGCCTGCTCTGGTTCAGAACTTCGTGCTTTCTGGACTTGCTAGCCTCAGACTTCTCATTTCTCAGTGCTGCTCCAGCAGAGAAATACAGTCTCTCCTGTGTGTTGGGCTCTTGCCTTCTCAACAGGGTCTTGAAATGGCCTCACCTTTTTGAGGAACAAGCAGATACACCTGTTGCAGTGACTTGTGAAAGCTGTTGGTATAGTTCCCAGTATCCTGATGATCTCTGTCAAGCTCAAACCTCCTTCCATTCATCTGTCAATGAACAACTACTGTTGCCTCACACCCTCCTGGAGCCTGGCCATTTATCCAGCTTTTATAGTGAGTAAATAATATGCTCAGTTATATGTCTGGAAGTAGTGTTCTGTACAAATTCCTGGGGCAATCAATATACAGAGTCATTTTATGTTAGAAATAGCTTGTTCCAAATGGCCATATATATCTTTATTATACTGTAAATTCTCACACTGTCACTGGAAGCCACACATGCCTTATTGCACAGCTTTGGTTGCAGAGCAAGCTCCCTCCTTCTTTCCATTTCCAAGCTTCTTTCTCTTTCCTCCCATCCACTTGGATCAAGGCTTAGGAATTGAATGCACCCCAAAATCTCCTTCTCTTTCTAATACAAGTGTTCTATTAGGATATTTTTCTTCCCTTGAAGGCCCCACTGAAACTTTCTTCCAAAGAACCCAAATCAGTCTTTGAATGTCCATGCCCTGTAGCCTTACTATTTTAGCTGTGTTTCCTCTGTCAAAATTATTTGCATGGCAAAAGCCTTGAGAGCTCCAAGCCAGCACTGGGCCCTGCTCTCCCAAGTGCTGTAAGCAGAGCACAATATGGCTTTAGTAATCTTGAAGCAACAAATCTACCAGAGGGAATCTGCATCCTCTGGCTATGGTCTCTCCATATCTGGGGACTAGTCTGAAAGGCTCGTGAAAGACAAAATGTGGGACCTGGGCAGTCAGATGCAGTGAGGACAGTTCCAGCCACATCATGGAATATAAAATGCATTGGTACTATGGGCAGGGATGGGGAGATTGGTGGTTACTGCCCCTCAGCAGCTGAGGGGCTGCTTCACAGAGATGTCCATTAGCTAGAAAACATCTGGCAGTGGTATAAGAGGGGGTTTTGGTAACTGTGGCTCTTCTCTGCAGGGAAAATGTAAAAACATCATGTGAGAGGCAGAGTGCGGTGATACAGATAGAGAATGAGACACAGATCTGTTCCCCTAGAAGCACTCTCATTCTCCTTCCTGTGATGGGGAAATGAAAGCTATTTGCAGGGTTAAAGTTACGGGCATTGGAGACAGCAAAATAAACAATAATGGCTTGGAGAGAAGACAGGAAGATGAAGCATGGCTGTGCCTTGGGGACAGTCACTGCTTGCACAGCATGTCTTGCTGCTATACACCATCTCAGAGTGAGTCCCACCTTCAGAATTTGAATTACTTTAGGGTAGATATTTCTTTTTTACTGTTTTTAGCCCTGTTGTGCCTAGAGAAAGTGGGCAGGGCTTGTCCTGCTCTGGCACAGCTGTAGCAAAGCTCTGGCTAAGTGAGAGCCAGAAACTGCCATAAAAGAGAGGGATGATGCTCATGGGGGAGGAACATGGGTTGTAGTTTACTGTGGGTCTCAGCTAAACTCAGAAGAAAGAAGCTTCTTTTCAAGTCCAGTAGATTTGAGCAAGTTCTGAGGAGGCACTAAAATGTCTTGCTGGGAAACAGTTTTTGTTTTCCAGAATGAGTGTGGATATCAGGTGCATCCACTTCGCAGGGCAGGGCCTGGATGGAGGGGCTGAAACATGGCCCACAGGTCTGGGGCTGAGAAGTTTCTCCCACCCAGTTAGAAGTCCCTTTGGAATACGGGTATTTCTGTATGCCAGGAGCTGGTGCTCTGCTCAGCACAGAGTCACCACATCTTTAGCTATGGAGATAGTAGTTGTGACTGAGTCGTGACCTTGGACTGCTGCTCTTAGGGGAGACGTGCTGCCAGCCTGACAGAGGGGATTAGTGAAGCTGCTCAGCGTGGCTATGTGACATGTTTGGGAAGGCTGTTTGTAAAGCCCTGGCCCCTGTGACAAGGCCCACATCTCTGTGAGCATCACCTCCCTAACCTGGACAAGGTGTGAAACCCCACCACACAGCTCACACACACCACAGCTCCCAAAGGCCAGCACTGCTTGTGTGGGGAGGCAGAGCTCTGCTGGAAAAGCCAGTGTAATCCTGCAACATGAAGTCACAGCTGGAGGCAACAGGCACATCCTTTGCTGGTGTAAATCACTGTGACCTGATTGATTTCAGGGCCAGCCTTGGTATTGAAGATGTTGCAAAAAGTTCTTTAGAAGGAGTCTTTAAAGAAATGTTTCCCCCTTGGTCTTCTGTTGACTTGCCTATGATAATACATCTGCAGTTGCTATCACTGTAGAGCTTGCTCAGAAGAAGAAGAAAGAAAAAGAAAGAAGAGAGGCTGCTGTTCATCTTATTGACCGCTTATTCACTTCTTTAAAAGTAATTAGGAGTTTAATCAGAGTTTCTATGGATTTTTTGGGGAATCTGTAATTAAAATCTGCACAGTCAACTTGCATTATATACTTAACTTTCTTCCAGAGCTGCTCAGATATCTTTAATATTCTCACATCCTCTAATGGAAACTGTCAAGTACCTCAATATAAAAACAAGCAGCAAATCCCCCGCAACAGGCTGCCAAAATGAAGCCCCCAACAGTTTTTTTGTTGTGAGGAAAGGTCTGCTCTGTGATAACAGCCCAGGCTGTAGGTTAACAGGCCTGATCGACTCCAAGCTGATTTTTCTCTAATGAATAGAGATGTTTCTTTTCATCAGCGTAGAGTGCAGTGTATGGAGAGGGGGAAGGGAAGCAGAAGAAAAAAAAGCTGTCTGACTGTGTAGGGATGGAGCCAGTCTCTTGATAAGCTTTCAATTAAGAGCAGATTAAAATTAGGTTTATCTTCTCCTGAAAATGGCAATGACGTTAATATTATAATACAATGTAATAACTTAATAACCCAGTTGGAAGTGACTCATCCACATTGGAAAGATCACAATTCTGCTAGTTCTGGGAAGGTTTAGTGTGTCCATCCCTCATTCCTGCAGGTGTGCAGGCACCCATGGGGAGAGGGGAAGCTGGACAATAATTCACAGCCTGGCTGCTTCTCCTCCTGGGAGGTTTGGTGTGACTGACAAGGGAGATTTATGGAGCAGAAGTCTGTGGTGGATCCATGCGTAGAAACAAGTGTTGAGGCTCAGCAGAGTCCTCCACTGCTTGGTCCTCACTGCTTACACAATCCCATTGCTCCACCAGGGACAGGACAAAGACCCAGAGCCTTGAGGTGTAGCAGCTGGTGTCTGCCATTGCTAGGAAAAGATCCAGAGTCAAACACTCCTGGCTGGCTGTTCCCTAGTTCTCAGTCCAGCCCATCACATATATTAAGGACTATGGAATCTGCTTGCCATAGTTGGGGTTTATTCTCTCTGTTCAGGTAAAGCAAATAAGTTTCCTCTGCCATAGGAGACTGTGTGAAAGCTGCCCTGTGCAGTGCTGCAGTGCCCAGTGTTTGCTGCCCCAAGCTCAGATGTTAACCCCTGAAATTAACCCAGATTGTTGCCTGAGAAGAGCCTGACTGAACTGGTGTCATGGGAGAGTGCAGCCACTCGTTCTGCTCAGGCTGGATGATCTCAGATGTGCCATTTGGCTGCAGGGACAAAACTGGTAAATCCATTCCTGCAATCAGGCGACCTGATTTGCCTGAGGATGATTTGCTCATCTCATTTCACAGTATGATCAGCACTAGCCTGTAACTTGTGTGTTGGACAAAGGACTTGTGTCTGTGCCCTGCAAGGTGTTTTATGGAGGAGGGTATAAAACACTTCTCTCTTGTCATGAAGGTTGTCATTGTCATCATCTTGGTCCAGAGCCTGAGCTTTACCCATGAGAAGTGATCAGATTAAATTAGTTGTCTTAGTAGAGCCCTCAAGACCTCTAAATAATAAAGTGTAATGATGTAGTTATTTTCAACTGATAATGTCTAAGCAATTGAGTAAGTTAATGTGAGTTTGCGTGCTGGCCACTCTGTTACGTGCTGGAGATTTTCTGCACTTCAGCATGTCCATGGCTTGCTTGTGTTCTTTAGTTTATTTAGCTGAGAACAATGAATTAAAGCAGCTTCCAAGTAAGACAAACACTTACCTGTGTCCAAATACAAAGCCTTTCAGGGCAGTATTTACTCATTCCTGACCTTTAATGTGTGCCTAACCATTTACCTTTTGAGTGACTCACTGTGATTGACTGCAGGATGGGTCTGCTCAGTCCATTCCAGTTGCAGAGTGGACAAGTTCAGTGGTAAAGAAAGTGAAAAACAACAAAAAGCAGCTGAACTAACAAGGAACTGCCAGGAGAAAAAAGAAATGCCTGGAGAAAAAAGACCAGATTTTTTTCCCTTGGCACTATAGGCTAGGATTTCTTCATCAATAAAATGGAATGTGTAGAAGTCTTTGGTGTTAAAACTCTAGCTTTGATTCAGAAATGCCTCTAATGCACTGAAAAGTCATCCCACAGAGAGTGACAGCCCAACAGTAATGTGATCACGACTAACCCAGTTCCTTGTGGTCTTCCTTTTCCCACTTCTGACCATGCAGCTGGGGATGTTAGAGTGGGAAAAGAAAACTTTGCAGCCTCTCCAGTACTGCTTGAATGCTCTTCTTCCTCAATTATTTGAGAATAGTGAAGGTAGCAGTTTCTTCTTTGGATTGATGCTGCTTTACAATGTTAAGCTGTGGGCTGCTTTTGGGTACTTCTGTGTTGCATCAGCCATGTCCCATGTCCAGTAGGAAAACTGCATAACTTTTTTAACAGTCGAGGGAAAATTAAAAACACGGGGTATTTTGCAATACAAGTCTAATATTTATTGTAGCAATGATACAGGCTATTTTCTTGGTCTTTGGCCTGTATTATTTCTGCCTGATTTTGAAGCAGTTATTTTTTAATAGTTTTCCATTGACTGACACAGGATGCTACTTGTAAAATTATAATAGAGAAATTCGAATGTCACACTTTATAGAAAAATAAGACATTCATGCTGAATATCATAAATAGGGAAATTTAGCCTTTGACAGCAAGAACAAGCTCAGCTGATTGTGGATGTTTCTAAAGATGCTTTTTAGCTTTGTACCCTCTCAACAGCATAGTCAGGACTGGACCTCCTACTTGTGTGTGTGAAAACTCCTTGTCTTTATTCCTGAGCAGCCAAGGCTAGCCAACATTGATAACTGTATTCAGTATTCAATAAATGGAGTTTATTGTTGTTGGAAAAAAGTAATTCTCCTTCTGGCAGTGAAGAAGGTGTGACTTGTAAATAGAGGTCTGGGAGCAGTACTGTGCCTGCAGATACAGTGAGGGTTTGACAGAAAGGCAGCAGACCTGGATTAGGTACATGTTGGTGTGCAGGAGCAGAACAACCCTGTCAAAATGCAGGCTCTGCTTGCTGGAACCACTGCCCTGGATGAGACCCTGCAGAAAGGAGATACTGTGCACTATCCCAGCCATGCTTGCTAAGAGGGAATTCTCCAAATTATATACGATGGGAAAAGCATCCTGCCAGAAGCTTTGATATAATTTCAAATGTGAAATGTCTTTAAGAAAAATGTTGTACACTGGCCATGTTGTAGAGATTGAGATGCCCAGTAAGGCTTGTCACACAGGTCACAGCTGTTTTCCTTTGAATATTGGTTGTACACAGAGATCAGTTTTTTTTCCCAAGCATCACCCCTCACCTGGCACGCTTTTGCAGGTTTTCAGCTCTCAGGAGACTTTGCTCTGCTCTGATCTCCCACCTGGTGTTCTCTTTGTCATTAATTTCTTCTGCAACAGAAGCACCTGAGCTACAAACTCAGAAGTTGGAAGAGCTGGAGGAGCATTTGGGATTGTGCCACTTGTCCTGTTCCTGCATTTTCCCCTGAACATCTTTGGCTGCAGTTGGAGGCAGGCTGTTGATCAAAGTGGACACACATCTATCCTGCTAATGCTGGGGTTTTTAGTTATTCTTGTTTTGCTTACCCACCACTTCACCACCTGCTGTCTGTGCTGAGAACTTGATTGAGAACATACCTTGGTCTCTTCCCTAATCTGAGCCTGGCAGCATCTACAGGCGGGATATGGAGAGGGCAGTAAGCATTTCAGGTGCTGTCCTTGGCTGCCAGTTTATGCAGCACCTCACTGGAGAAGCCTCCCTTTCTTAATTTGGATTCTCACAGTAAGTGCAGATATTGTGGATCATTTCTTGTAGCATTTATCTCCCTGATGTGTGCAGCCAGCTCCCTGCCCAGAGCCTGGCAGGCCCACTGCTTAGTTGGGATATAGATGTTTAGTCTGTTTTAATCTGATCCTCACAAATCAGTCCCAGAAGCCATTTTTGCTGCCTTCCTCCCAGTGTCGTGCAGTTTGTCAATACCCAGCCTGCTGCTGGGGATTTAAAAATGTATATGTGTATTTTTAACCAAGCAGTCTCTGCACTGAGCTCTTGGAGAGCAGAAACTGAAGGCTGTGTACAGGGAGGCGAAGCTGGAAAAGGGAGGGAGATCCACCAGGATGCTTTGCTGTCTCTGACTGACCCCATTGAGGACCTGCTCAGAGCCCATGTCTTGTTTGGAGCCTGTCACCTCAGTCATTGGGGAGCTGCTGGAACAGGCTGGGAACAGGCTGTGCTAGTGCCAATGGCGCTACACAAAAAGGCATTCACAAATAACGAAGCTCTGAAACACCCTGAAAATAAGTGTCAGCAGCTTGAATTGGGGTCAGTTGTGCTGTGGTGAGAAGCAGGCCGGGCTGGGGAGCAGGGAAAAGACCTCCCCTTCTGCCTGCCTGGGAGAAGGGGCTTCCAAGGCAATGGGGAACACGCCTGTTCCTGCTGACTGTCCCTGGGAAAGCCAGGCACTGACAGGGGTCCTTAACCCTGCTGCAGATCAGGGTTTGCTCACCCTGAAATTCTTCAGACCACATGTAGATACCCAAAAAAAGCATCCTCCCATCTGCAGAGCTTGGCTTCCTGAGGCAGCTGCAGGCAAACAGATGCTGCCCACAGACCAGCAGTTCATGTAGCCTCCTGTCTGCAGTGCCCTGAGCAGCCATGGACAAGTTGCCACCTTGCTCTCTGCCTCAGTTTCCCCTTTTTATATCAGGATAATAATACCATGGGGAAGGAGGAGGTGAGTAAGGGTTTTTGTGTCATTATGGCTGTCACTGCCTGAGGGGCTGCTGCTGCCAGAGAGAGAAAGAAGGTTAGAGACTAAGGCAGAAGGATATTTGCCTTTGCCATTAAACTAGTGGCTGTCTCTGGCCACATGACAACACTGCTTAATGCTGTTCCCTTAAAACAGGAAGGAGGATCCCCACAAGGTCCAAACAGCACCAGGGCTTTTTAAGCTTAGCTCTGTACCAGCCAGTCTGTGGTCCCCCTTTGAAAATGTCATGTCTCTGGCTAAAGGACAGTCTTCAAGTCGAGTTGTAAGGACCCACCACAACAAGGTGTGTAAAGCACTGGTTTTCCACAGGCCATGCTTGCTGCAGGAGTCAACTTTGAGGAAAGAAGATCAGAGTTTTAATGCTGAACTGAGTGGGAGCAAAGCCTGCTCCTGTCTCCCTGGTGTTGAATAGCAACTCAGCTGCTAAAGGACTTTGCCAGCAAAATTGCTGTGAAGTGCTGTGTGTAGGGTTGAGCCACCAGTGGTACCTGCTGTAAGACATGAGGTGCAGACCTGAGAACATATGGGATGCAGTGTTCCTGTTCCCCACACTGGAGTGGTTAGTAAGTGTGCAGATACCAGCTGGACAAGTGTTCAGGATTCTTACAAGTGCAATCACCAAATGCTGTCTCCTGAAACCCCGGGGCTGCTTGGCAGCAAATTAAAGCAGAGAGCAGATGCCCATATGTTATTTCACTGGTCAAAAGTGGGGAGAACAAATTAAAGTGCCTATTTTAGCACATTGAGACAGCTGTGCTCTTCTCAAGCCAGTTCCTGAGAAGTCACCTACCCATGCTTGATGGAAGGGAAAGCATCTGGTGTAGCAACAGCCAGTTAGCCAGAAGTGGAGGAGCTGGCAAAGGCTTCCTGCTGAGGAAATCTTTGGATGACACCTTGGCAAAGAGCAAGGGACAGATGTAAGTTCCAAACACTTCCCACTAAGCAGTGTTGGGTGCCTTTCATGGGACTGTCAGGTGCCAGGTGAGAGGGGGCTGTGACCTACACAAATGGGGCATTTTAGGGCTCAGCTGCAGTGGGTTTCAGGTGCTGAGTAGGATTTGTTCACTATTGATTATGGCTCTGAGCTACCATCAGCAGGGTGAACTTGGCTGCAGGAACAATCTTCAGCTGCTTCCCTGCAAAGGCAGTCAGTTACTTAAAGAACCTGTAGTGGTTTTTAAACAGTACAGGTGTATTAAATATGTCATGTTATTGTTGAGCCTTGGTTCACTCTGGAAATGTCTGGCATTCTTACTCTTTTGTTAGCAAAATGAGGTTGAGGAAGTTTAAGTGACCAGAATCCCAATAGATTCCAGCATGAAGAGAAAGTGGAAAGGTGGAGGTGTTGTCATGCCTTACCACAGGCATTAGTAGTGATGGCTGGATGCTCTTAACTGTGCTTCTTTATTTCTAACATAGTTCTTATAATAGAAAGGAATTTGGAAGTTGGAGAAAATGACACTTAAGTGTTAATAGATCTCAATAACCAAACTGATCAGAGGATGCTATACAAAAAGACATTCCCATCCCCCCAATCCCTCCCCATACATCTACATAGATGCTGAGCATATGTAACTGTTTCAGCATCTAAAATACTGTATAGTGATTCCCAGTGCTTTCTTTTAACCCCCTGCTTAGAGTGGTTTATATTTCACATGACATGACTTAATTAAATTAAGCCATACCAAGTCTAAGCTGAAGTTTCCCTTATTTGATGTTTAGGAGCTTACACTTTGGAATAAGCTCAGCCTGTGAGATGCGTGTTTGGGTGCTCCTGGGCTATTCCTGTCTGGTCCAGAGATGGGAAAAATCACCATTAACAGATTTTAGTTTCCCAAGTGGTGTCTACCTGTCTCCTAAAAAAAGTTCTTATGGATCCATAGTCAAAAGGTTGCACATGACTGTTATAAAGTGCTGACTGCTTCAAGACAAAAGAATAATTCCTTTTCTTTTCCAGGTGAAAACAGGTCCCATAGATGAAGTGCTTTGCTGAAGGTCCCTCAGAAAAAGCAGACTCAGGAGATGAACCCAAGTCACCTGACATCCCACCTTAGCCAAACTGCCTACCTGCATTAGGGGAAGTTTGGCAAGAAATAAGGGTAATGAAGCTGCCCAGCTGCCTGGCAGAATGTCTCTGCTGCTATACAGCAGGTAATCCTTTAGATTTAAGAAATGGCATAACTTTTAAGGTCGAAATTTACAAAATATGTTATCTGAAGATATTGCCATGTTTAATGCATTTGCTGCCAATGATTTTTTTTCCCTTGCTATACTGTTTACAGAGCAGCTGGTGCAGAGCTGTTGAGCTTGCTATTGAAGATGAAAGGCTGGTTGTTTTTCAAAGTCTTTTGTGCCTGTTTGCTCCTAACTGGAGCTGTCAGTGTAGATGTTTTTTATTTCCTTTATCACTATAGGTCTGAAGTCCCTTCTTTAAAGATTTCCTCAATTCAAAGAAACATTTCTTTTGCTCTAAGTCCCAAAAGACCTGAAGGGTCTTTGCTCTTTTGTTTGGACTGAAGACTCCACAGGCAATGCCAGTGCCTTCGAAGGGCTGCAGAAAACCTTTAACCCTCAGACAGCCAATGTCCCAGCTGAAGTCCTTTGATGAAGGCATGAGGAATTCAGTCTGTTCTACTCATTTCTGTGGCCTGGGAATGAGAACACCCCTCTTGAACTATAGAGATGCAATGAAAATCTTCCAGTGATTATTAATTAGTGGTGTTTACAATAGTACATAAAGGATGGAGCTTTTCCCCTGAAAACAGCCATGTGAGCCAAAGAGCATGTGTTAGGTACTGTACAAATTCCCCAGAGATGCTCACTCAAATTGCTTAAAATCCAAGTAATCAATGCAGCAGAATCTTCCCCATTCCAAAACTGAGGCACTGAAGTTACGGGAGGTTTGCCCATCATGACAGGAAGCTGAGACAAAGCTGACAACTGAAGCCAAGGTACCTTAACAACCTGATTTTTCTTTTGTGGGCCACCTCTCATGTACTGAAATGGGCTGAATTACAGAATTTTCTCTCTTTCATATAGTCTGTCTGCTGGTAGTTCTGTTACTTTGGTGAGGGAATTATCTTAGAAATCTCTCTGATCAGTCATTAAATCTGCATGATCTTACTGGAAATGTTTTAGCCAATGAGTTTCTCTCAGGGAAGATCTGGTCTATAATGGCAGTCTGAAAGGCAGTCCCTGTGATGCCCATTTCAAGCATGCAGCCTTCCCACCTAGCCTGCACCACAGGGTTATCAGTCACTCAAACCAATGCTCCTACACAGCAACATCACCCAACTGGAAAGCAAGTCTATGCAAATCTCAATAATGAAGCTGTACTGAAAAGAGCTGGATCCTGAGTGCTCTCCAAAGTGCTCCTCATCAGTGCATTCAAGTGACTTTCTGACTGATGAAATGTTCTTCAGCTAAATGTGCTTTTCATTTTTATATGTGTTTTCTGTAAATGGTCCACAAAAGTGATTCCAACTGATATTTTTCATGTTGCCCTCTTGCCCTGCTGCCAACTCCCTGTCCTTGCTGACCAGAGTATAGCCCTGGAGAGGAGCTGCAGCTGAGCTGTTTGTGAGCTGTGTAGGGCTGAAAAGCCCATAGTCCAGCCACTCTGATTTTAGCTGAATGAGAGAGAAACAGTCCCAAAGCCACTGTGTTCACAATGGCCAGAGCAGATCTTGCTGTTCTTGTTGAGCAGTTGGAACACTGAGCAAGGACTGAATCAATACAGTGTGCTGAAACCAAAGGAGGAATATCTCCAGATGCATTTCCAGTTTTAATGTTTTCCACTTAGCAGAAATTGATGGCACCTGGATGCTGGGAGATCCAAGCAACTCTCTGCTTGCTCATATAAAATGTTTTCTTCCTGGTTTATTTCTTAGGATAGTGTACACAGCAAAGACCACGCAGAATGCACACAAACTTCTTTCTCTTTCTTTGCTGTTTGTGATTACCCATTAGAGAACTGAGATTAGGGATGCATGAATGTGAGGAGGGTGACATTGCTGCCAAAGAAAACTTGTGTTCTACATCTCGAGTATCAGGTCACCCGAGAACTGTGTAAAGAGTAACCAAAATGCATATAGTTATCACTGAAGGTGACTGACTCTCAGTAGTTCATACTCTGACTGTTATATTTAGAAAAATTGCACAATATCGGTGCAAAAAACATTTACCAATCCCAAAAGATAACAGCAGTCACATGCTAAGTCTGTTCAGAACTGGAAAGTTAATGTGAATCTTACATTCTAGAGCATTGCCCTCACTTGGCTTTGTCAAACAGCCTGATCTAAGAATGGAAGGAATTCTATACCTGATTCTGTTACCAACTTTGCTGATTTTTATTCCAAAAAAGGTTTGTTGATTTTTATTTTGTAAATTTTAACCTCCTCAAAAAATATCCCAAGTGCATTAAATATATCATCTCTTGCCACAGAACCCTTTTTGGCTTGATAATTAAGAGACTGATCACCCCCCAGCAGCAGACATAAAAGTTTAAACAGTACATAACTGTTCTCTGTACTAATGCAATAAAAGTGGGTTTACTTTTACAGTGGTAATTTTAGCAGCAGTCTAAATCAACACCCTGTTGATAATCAGACAAATCTTCCTTTAAAGAGAAATGCAGTGCAAGTGAGCTTGTTAGTATTATGGGCACATTATTGTCTCTACTTTCCTCAATCAGCTTTTATTCATGCTTTTACAATAGGTGTAAATTTTTATATTTCCTTAGGCAAGCAGAAGAATGAACTGAACATCTAGAAGATTACTTAAAATAGGTTATGGTGATAAGAAATAGACAATCCTGTACAATGTTGAAAAGGTCAATGGATTAGAGTGCTGATTTCTGCAAATGGGCAGCTCTGCTCTGCTAGCGCTGGCAGGCAGCTGAAAAAGAAAAAATATTGGCTGGGGGGTGTTCAAAATCTGGTGGGGTATTTTCTGTATGGATGTGTTAGGGAATTTGAAAGGCAGAATGGTGGGGAAACATTTCTGCAGTATGAGGCACAGCCAGTGGGTGAATGGTGTCTGAAAGAGGAGTTGTGTTGTGTGAGGTTGAGGACTTGCTCCTGTGTCAGACCCAGGCTCCCTCAGCTGTGCCTTGGCTTCATCCCTCAGTCCTGGTCTGCCTTGTGACCAGGTATAGGAGAAGTGAGGAAGACCAGGGAAGTGGCTTTGTGCCTTTGTGTGTGATACAGAGACAAACACTGCTTTGGGCTGGATGCACTTAAGCAGTACAAGTATAGGGCAGCCCGTTTTATTTTTCCATTCTCTTGACAATGTTGCTTTAAAAAGTTGGAAGAAATCAGTGAGATATTTCTGGGCTAAAGTTTCATGAGTGCTCATGTCAAGCACATGCTTGTTGCTCCACATGACTCTTTCCAAACTGCACTGGCTCAGACCAGCAATGGTGGCTGCTCACACTTGCACTGCTTCCAATGCAGAGCTTTGGTTTTTCTTGTTTTCTAAGTCCAGCCAAAGGAGTCTAGGTCAGCCACAAGATGCTCATCATGCCTCTCTGTGGAAACTAGATGGATTTATGCTTGTGGCTGATCTGAGAATCACCCCTTTCCTTATATCAGCACTGTAACTCCTGTTGGCTCCAAGGAAAATCTGTTCAGTTGAATATCTAGACAGACATGTTAAATATGATCCTTTCTGCTCCTTTAATATCTGGATAGTCCCTTGCTGTCCTCTTCTGAACCAGGACCACTCCTAACTCAGTTTGAATGCTCCATACAATGTGTTCCTCATGCCTGACTAGGGACAGCTTTTCTATGTGAATGGCTGCACAGCAGAAAATGCTGTGGTCCTGAGCCTGGCCCATCTCAGATAGAGATGATCACACTGCCCTGTGTTTTCCTTTCAAGCCACCCTCCCATCTGACTGCTGTTTTGTAAACTCATGAAACTTGGTTGCAAAGTGCTATCGTTCCAGTTTTCAAGCAAAAGGAGAGAAATGGTGGTGCCAGATTCAGTGCAGCATTAATTGAAGGCGGTGACGTGCATTACATTATTGTTGGCCTTTTTATCTCTGGTCCTTTCTTTTTTTTATGACTAGCAAGATGACAGTAAGTCAGCTCAGGCTGACTGCTCCTTGCCTGAAGGGCCATGAGAGTGTTTCAAGAGATGGCTTTGTGATGGCCTCTCAGACATTTTAAATGTTAAGCCTTGTATGTTTGCCAGAATGGAAGATTCCTCATAAATCAGTTCTTAACAGGGCAAGTTCAGATCCTGTGGTAGAAAAGCCTCCTTTTCAACCAATAGGGATGGCATCAGCCATGATCTGGCTTCTCAGACCTGATCAAATTTGCAGGAATACCCATTTCCCTGAGCAGGGCCTGCACCTTCTTTAGTTGCATAGTCAAATGGTTCTCCTAACAATGATAGGATGGGTATAGCAGCCTGGTTTGCCCTGTCCTGGAGACCTGTGTCTCCAGGCACTCTTACCTCATATGTTCTGCAGTCAATGACAGATGGGCATGGCTTTGATATCTGCTTGTTTTTCTCTTGGGAAGTCAAATGGAATCAGTAGCTCATTTTAGGTGGGCTGCTGGATTGCTGCTGAAAGATACAACTGTACCTTGTTACCAGTGGGGAAATGCAGGGCTGATTACCTTACCCATCAGGGCTAGAATGAGCATAGAGGCTTCCACAGCTGATGGAAGGGAAAATGACCAGGGAAGGAGAATCTGTGGATCAATGGCCTTTCACATACCGAAGAACAGAGAGGCAAATCCATCTGTCAGCTGATAGCCCATCACCATGGTTCTGGAGTGACTCAGAGGACAAGCACTCTGCAGCTGCATGCTGGGAGCAGAAGGTTCATTGAGCTTCTGTTGTGTGCCCTGAAGCCAAAGAATATTTATTTCGTGGCCAACTCAGTGCTAGGAGTGACCTTCCATATCATATCCTTTGGGGCAGGTGCTTGGCTCTGGTGCTTTGTGTAAGCCCATCCTTTGTCTTGGTTTTGGCTTTCTTTTGCCTTCCCATTTCTGGCTCACCTTGGTCCATCACATGTCAAATTACTTTCATCCTTGCTGCCTGCCAGGGTGGGGCAGGGGCCAAAACTATGGTAGAGCAAAAGGTGCTGCACACACAACTTTTACTGGCAGATACAGCTGTGCAGTCCAAGCCAGTGGTCCCAAAGGTTTTTCCTTACCTGTGAGCAGGCAGGGAGCCTGGTGCCTTCAATGGCTCTTGCCTAAGAAAGCCCTTTGTGACTTGTCCTGCAGCAAGGTGTTAAGTGATGCAGACTTGCCTCTCTCCAGGCCATCTATCCAGCCTCAGATTGCGAAGAGGAGCTGCTTACTGTGCCATCTAAGCTATGTTTGGCCATCCTGCCATTTGGCCAGACCTGCTGCCCCTCGCTGGCTTGCACATGAAAACCAGCTGCCTCAGGCAGCCACCCAGTTCATCTGCCACAGCTTTCACTGGCATGACCAGAGTCATCTGTTCTGCTTGAATGGGGCTGACCAGCATCTGCAAAATCTCTGCACCACCGGGATCTGTTGTAAAGGGCAAGGGACCAAGTACTCCAATAGCACAGCTATAGAGCAGAATTTAGCAAGCAGTGGCTCTGCCCTGCCATGGTTGCCTTTGAGCTTTAAGCTCGAATGAATTGGGCTCCTTACACATTTAAAACCGCCTGAATCCACTGTGTCCAACAGTCATGATATCTGTCACATAGGCAGTTTTTTGGGTGGCCCTGGCTTCAGATTCAGTGGCTCTGGCAGCCAGCACATAGCTGAGGTATCTGACAGTCTGCTCTGGCAAGGGAGGGCTGGATGGGGTGCACAGGTGGGGCAGATCTGGCCCATGCAGGTGGCAAGTAGTCACCCTTTTTTGCTCTGCCTGTCCCTAACAGTAAACACAACTCCAGAGCTCGACCTTGGCTAGCTGGAAAATGAGCTGCATTCACTGAAGAGGCAGCTGAGGCAGTGTAAACAGGTGTTGTCACTCACTGGCAATTCCCTGCCTCACTGCATGTGGTTTGTCTGGGCCAGTGCTCCATTAGAGAGGTGCAGAAGTGGAAGGAGAGTGCACTAGCAATGCAGTTTCTCTAGAAGATCTGGAAATTTAACAGTCTTAGAGACTTAAAGATGCACATTTCCACCTCACCAGAATGTCTGAGATTTAGAAAATCCTTCTATCCCGAGGCAGAACAAACTGCCTGTATTTTGAAAAGAATGAAAATGTGAAAGATATGGCTTGAGTCAGTCAAAATGTTTGACATGTTTTATTTCAATTGTAAGCTTTTATGATGTGCTTGCAGATTTTTTATCTATAACAACTAAAATCTTTGAAATGACATATTTGAATAATGCTGAAATTTCATTCTCTCTCTGATTTCTTTATATAAAGACAATCTTCTCAATTCCTTTCCCCTGCAAGCCCACATTTTTCACTGGTTTAAGTGAATCCATACTTCCTGCTTAAAATAAAAATCAGTTGGTATAATGTAAATCTGCTTGATTCAATTAGAAAGAGCTTTTGAGTAGCAAAGTCAGGGAATTTATCTCTTGTGTGATAAATGGTGTCAAAGAGACTACCACTGGATATAAAATTAGCCCCCAAACTAGTTTTTTCTATCTTCTAGCTCAGTTTTAAATGCTGGTAATTCTGTCTTTGGTTTGAGTCAGGAAATCACTGTAAGAAGCCTCACAAAGCACCTCACAAAGCATTTGATTGTGAAGCAGCAAACAGAAATGAACATCCCCAGGTTTTACAGTCCTAACTGCAGGCAAAGACATTAACTTCTCATCCACTGACAGTTGATTCCAAATCCCTCTAAAGGGCTTCAAGAAAATGTGTGTTATTGAGCTTTATCCTCAGCTAAATCTCCCCTCATACTAGGTCTTGTAGCTACTTGACTACAACTTCATCCTGGTGTGTCACCTGCTGCTGGGCAGGACAATGCTTCCTCTGATGCTGTCAGAATAAACTGGCAGGATGTACACATATTCATATGTATTTTGATGATATGTGACACCTGTAATTGTTCAAACAGTTCACCCTGAGGAGGGCTGAACTGAGATGCAAGGGAAGCAACCCTGCCTGGCCCAGATACAGCAGAGGAAATCTCTGCTGCAACCAGCAGTAACAAACTGCAGCAATTACCCAATTAAAGCTAAGCTCATCTTTAATCAAGACAGTCACGTTAAGAGGCCCTCGGGATTTTTGTGAGAAGGAGGAAGTCCTAATCATTGCAAAGGGAATTGCTCCTTTTTATACCAGGTTTGAAGTTGCCCCCAAACTTGCAGATGCTAATTTCAAAAAAGAGAATCATTAGTTTTTAATAAAGAATTTGCTCCTTGGGAGGTGTGGGGATGGACTGAAAGCATTTTGCCATACAGTTTAGAGTTCATTAGTGCACCCATCAGGGAAAAATGTGTGAGAAAAGTGAAATCAGATGAATATTCCTTATTTAACCTCCAAACCAGTAATTTGGGGAAAAAAAAAAAAAAAGAAATTTCTTCTAAATCTGAGTTCCAGGTGACTGCTTTTTATCTGAGCTCCATTAAATTATTCCCCTGCTAAATTCTCATGAAATAGGCTTTTTGCTCCAGCAGACGCTGACTCCCTGAGATAATTTTGAAAGCAAAACATTCTGTTTTTATTAGTAACGATCCATCTTCCACCCTGGTGCTATGAGGGGCTTGAGGAAGGTGTTTGTGCCTAGGTGTCAATTTTCTGCACTGAATCCCTGGTTTTTTCACTGAAATGGAGACAGGCAGGGTGAGCTGGTTCCTGCTTGTCTCCCTGGCTGTGGGTAGCACTGGGGTACAACAGAAAGTCATGAGAGCACCTGGCAGTGATTCTGCCTCCAGACAAGTCAAGAGGCAGCATTTCTGGCCTCACATTCAGTGCTCAGGCTTGTAGCTAGATCCCTCTCAGCCTCATTCCCACTGCAGTGTGAGACTGTGGAGAGAAGAGTCTCTTCAGTCTCAGTTATGGTAATTTCTTCCTTCCTTGGTTGTCCCATGTGATTAATTCCCAGGTTTTATTTCTGTGTGGCAACCACCAGACACAATTTTTCTACAGGCTCCTGTTTATTCTGGACTTGCACATGGCAAGTTTCCTACACAGCCCTTTTTAAAAACACAGATTTATTTGCTTTTACTGACTCTGGCCAAAGCAGCTATTCTGAAATCCCATAGGGATGGAGCATTATGGGCAGACAAATGTGATGAGCTGGAGCTGCTTCACATACCAAGTGCAGCTGGTTGAAAATAGCCTTGACCTTTTTATAAACAGAAGTGTTGTCCAGCCCTGTTTTCACTGACCTGACATATTAATGTGCTGAGGGGACTGGGCAGAACTGCCTCAACATTTCCCAGGTGGTCTTTTCTTGGGGCATGTTTGCCTTGACAAATTTCTTCCTCTGCATGAACTCTGAGGCAGAAGGAATCTTTTACAAAGATTTTGTATTACTGTCTATGATTTTTATGGCAAATTGAGCTCCCTTCATGTTATCTGGCTTCCCTTCTTTCCTCTCCTTGGTGACCTCACAGCCATTAGTGCCTGAATTCCAGCCTTTATGTTCCTCATTTTCTCTCTCTGCTCTGAGGAGGGCTCCATATCCATGACCCAGCACATGAGGCTTGGATGCTTGTTACTGCAGCCTGAAGGGCTCTTCACATGGCATGAACAGACTTGGACCTATCTAGGTGTCTAGAAGACCCCAGAAGTCTGGGATTCCCTGCCAAAAGCAGCAGTGGAAACAACAAGCTTGGTTTGGGGCTTCCAGGCTCCTGCCTCTATGCTGGGAAGCCTGGAAGCTCCCTTACTCCAAGGATTTGCAGGGTCCTCACTGTGGGAATGAGGTGGGTTTCCTGGGCAGCCAGAGGCTACTGAGGTCTGCAACTCAGATATCCTCACTCCAGTGCAGTCCTGTCGCTGTTCTCACCGCGGCCGAGTAGAGAAACGACACAGAATCCAGGCTCAGGGATAAATGGAAGCGATTTAATAATTTTCCCAAAGTCTTTTATATGTTAGTTCGCAAGAGTGTGTTAAATGGCATAAAGTAATTGGTCTTTTGGCCATCCACCCCTTCAGGGGATTGGTCAAATTCTAAGACACCCATTCCCAAATATTTGTCTGGTTAAAACCATAACAATGCTGCAAAACAACCTGCAGGTGCAAGAAGTTTACAATACTGTAATCTTGTTTAAAGTAATCTGCATGGGAAAGACAGAACTCTCACAAACTACTGCAGAGAGCTGAAGAAATTCTCTGCTGAGGCTTTTTCAGCATCCATACAGTCCTGCTGACATCCAAGGAGGAGATTCTTCCTATCTAGCCATTTTACTACAGGTTTGGCTTCACAGGCAATGCAGAGCCTAGGTGGGAGGAGAATCAGCCTTTTATCTCAAGGGATACAATGGCATTTTATCATATCCTCTGAATTATTCTGCCACAAGCATCTTGAATGTCTGGTTTATCTCCTCTAAAATGATCCGTACACTGCTCATCAATCATCCTAATTTCACAACTAACATGCCACAGGTGGTTCGGCAACCTGAGCATTTGGACTGAAATAACTCTATTTTCTGGAGCTCTGTGCCTGAGCCAGGGGGAAGCTGCTGGTGCATTTGAGATGTTTGGGTGCTGTGGAGATGGGGCATGGGGTACTTGGGTGGATGGCTGGTCAGCCACCTGTGTCAGGCTCTGTCCTTCTGCATGCCAGCTCTCAGGAGCAGCAGATTTCAGCTTTGCAGTAGATTATGAAGGCAAGACTGAAGCAAGTGAAAACTTGTTTTCTTTCTCAGTTAAAGAACTCAAAGTTACTTTGCCTTATGGCTTGCTCTTATTTCTCTGCAACCTGGACTTGAATGGCAAAGTGATTCTTGCATGTGTAGAAATTGGGAGTGCCTGAGAAATATTCAGCACTCACAGGAGGACTGCCTTTTTGGAGAAGCTGCTTGTCATTCACCAAAGCCTAAATCTAATTTTAGGCATTAAGCAGAATATGAACTCTTGAAAACATATGACATCAATTCTGCTTACTGATCAGTTTTGGTAAGTTGGCTTGATGTAGTCAAATCCTTTGAGTTGCTTTCCATTCCCCAGCAGGGAATGTGAAAAAAGGAGGAAAACTCTAGGGCTGAGAGAGACCAGGTCTGGCCAAGCTAAGTCCAATGTACCTGTTTTAGCTGTCTATCCTCGCTGTAGGACCAGCTCTTTCTTTAGGAGCCCTGTTCTGGAACACGTGCAAGTTGGGAAGAGACCTCACCAATAACTCTGCACTTACAAAGCCACTGGGTGGTACAGAAAATACAAAAGACTACCCTGAAATACATGGAATGATGAAGTAAAGAGTTAATGAATCCTCCAGAAGCTTTAAGTTTGCAGAGAGAAATCAGAGAGGGGAGGTTCACTAGTACATTTCTCTGGCCAAACCCACAGATGAAGATTAACTGAAAGTCTCCAGGGACAACAAACAGAACAATGTTACTGTGAGGCCAAGAGTTTGTTTTGCCATTTGTTCTCTGTCCATTACCATGGAATACAAGTGCTGCTGTGGGTACAAGAAGAAATAACCTTATATTCATATCCTGCATTAATCTTGGATACATCCTGAAGTTTAAACAGGTCATAGTGCTCTTCTTTTCACTGGACCACTTCAGTGCTTTCTCCATGGAAATCCCTCCATCTGGGGCCACTCCGCCGACACCTTTGTTTGAGACTCTCCACAGAGATTTCCGTAAGTAACTGCTTGGATTGTGTTCCTGTTCTTTCCGCGTTCCCCGGCTGGGAGTGCTCGAGCAGACAGACCTTGTGTGTGGAATGCTGGTGGGAGTGGGCTGTTTTGAGGCAATCGTCCAGAATATCCATGCAAGAGCTTCAGAATGGGAGTTGTGCAAATCTGCACTGCAAACCTGTTTCTAAGATGTACGCTCATCCAGGCAGAAATCTGGGAAGCATACAATGCAACCTACGTGTCCTGTTGTGCCTGCTTGTATTGCAGATCACTAATGCTGTTAAGTACCTGAAATGGTTTGCACTATATGTGACAAATTGTTCTGAAAAACATATAAACCTAAGGAAAAAAACACCCCTGTTCATACAGGGGGAAAAAAAGCAAAAGGCAGAAAATGAGCAAGCTGCTATTATTTTTTATGAATTAACCACCCATCTTCAGATGTGACAAAATACTCAGAAAAAGTTGGAGTCTCTTTTTGCTCTATTTTCAGCTGATGCTGGAAGCAAAAGTGTCAGAAATCTCTCTGCAAAGCCTGTTCTGATGAGATTTCCAGCCAGTTTCATGAATGAAGTTGGTTTGGATTAACTGTGAATAAGTTCTTGGGCAGAGAACTACCAAATCACGGGTTCATTGATCACAGACTCTTCTGTGCATGGCGTCTGACCCAACACTCAATAAAGGCAATGAGAAACCTACTGGGGCAGCTTATCCAATAGCTTTGGAGCCATTTTCCAGTTCTAAAGCAGCTGGAGTCAGCTATTCCTAGACACTGGAAACTGGATGGGAGGGAAATTTGCTTATGGTCCATTCACCTGATTTATGGGGGTTTGCATCAGGCACAGGGACAAGTTCTCTACACCATACACTGCTCATTTACAAAACTGGTGTAGCAGATGAGACAAAGAGACAAGAGTCAAACTCTCATCTTTTCCGCCTGCTGCTCGGATGCTTTATTTTCCAGCAGTAATTAACAGGGACAGATGCCTACTTCTTTTGGGATTGTTTAACTGTGGGGACAGTTCCAGGGCTGTCCCCTGAGGCTGTCCCCACAAGTAACAGGTTTTTAAGTTATGCCTCTCTATTGATCCCCTGTCTGAACAATTAGCAGTGGTGCTTGCTCTGAGTCCAAAGGTGTCTGCAGTCAACCCCACAATGATATTCAAGGAGAGTATTGTTTTAAAAGGCTGCCTCTCCTGGAGTGTGCTGTGTGTTTTAAATGTGACAGGCTACATGACAGGACCTGAAACAGAGACATTTGAGGAAGCTTGGGAGCTTCTGATCCTTGAGCCCGACTCCAGCCATACTTCCTGACTTTTTGGCTCGGGAGTCTCTGATTCAAACACAACATTTTCACCTGCTATCCATATCTTTATAATTCCTGCAGATTAATCGCTATTTTCAAGATGCCTGCCTTGATATAAAAATGCAATTCTCTGTGTGACAAAACCCTAAAAATCTGGTGGCTGGTAAATAAAAATTGTTGTGAATGATTGTTTCATTGGAGGCATCAATAACTTCAGCAGAGCTGTAAGGAGAACAGCTCAGCTTCCCTGAAACTGGCAAAGGAACTTTTTTATGTTAAGTAACTCACTTTGGCTGCTCTGCAAACTCCAGCTAAGGCTCCTGGGGATCAGATTTTCTGGAGATGGAAATCCAATACTGAATGTCTTATTGGTACCTGGGCATCAGGGCTACCAATTCTGCTAGTGAGGCTGTGTGAAAAGCTAATATGTGCGTTGAGAAGTAAAAGCACTGACTGAATGATTCTTCAGGATTCAGTTCTTGTTTCTATGCAAGAATTCTGTGTGTTCTCTGTGTTTTCTGCACAGCCTTGAGGTGGTTGCTCTTCTCCTTGTCCTCACATGGGCTCAGTTGCTAGACCAGTCTTGTAGTAGGTGGAAGAGAGTAGGAGAGGTCAGGCCTCCCATCTGCTTCTTTAAGCAGCCTGGACAACCCCGTGGCTGGCAGGGCTTCTGCTTGGAGTGACTGGAGTCAGCAAAGAGCCAAGGCAGCAGGGCACTATGATCCTTGTCTCCATATGTGCTGTCACTGTACTCCCATGGAGCTGTAGCACCAAACTGCCTGTGGAGCCAGATGCCCTGCAGGAGATGGAACTTACAGGGAGCATCCTTCAGGCACTGGTTTTCCTGCAGAGCTTTTCTTTCAGAAAGTGGATAGTCCTCTGTCACTTCTCAGCCTAGTGACAAAGTTACTGGGGCTGGCAGGCCTTAGTTTGGGGGCTGATGCAGGAGTGAGCCTGCTTGAAGGGTTCTGTGCTGATTAGGGTCAGGCATTATTGCCATAGGGGCAGTTAATTGAGGGGGTATCAGTAGACAGCAGGCCACCTCTAATTTTCCTTCCCTGCCTGTTATTTAACAAAACTATCGAGAGAAAGGCTCCATTAACTATACTTTTGTCTTTAATTTTGCAACAGCAGTAAGAGCCAGTTATAGGAGAAGCCACTGAATACAGGATAGAATTGGTTCTGTAATAATAACTTGCTTTCCCTCTTTGAAAATAAATATGGTCCTTAGTAGAGAGATTTATCCATTGCTGGCAGTCAATCAGCCAGGACAATTTGGGCTCTGAGTACTCGATTAGAATAACTTTAAGGAAAATTGCCTTCCTGAATCAAGTAAGGATCCATTAACCTGATGAAACAGGGTTTGCTTATCTGAGAGGTTAAGACTCATAACACAGCTTGGGCTGCATTAGATGAGGCCTCTTTTAGAACAGAAAGTAATAAAAACACCATCTGTCATGTCTAGTCAATCAGACCTTGTATAAGAGAGGAGT
Source organism: Monarcha castaneiventris obscurior (assembly GCA_026261815.1). Classification (NCBI taxonomy): domain Eukaryota; kingdom Metazoa; phylum Chordata; class Aves; order Passeriformes; family Monarchidae; genus Monarcha; species Monarcha castaneiventris. Next base: position 11,386,700 of record JAMPIT010000467.1, read on the forward strand.
TATTCCTCTGACTTTACCATTTTAAGATCATCTGTTTGTTAACAATGGGAAATGTCAGGAATGCTGAAAACCGGTTTTGTGCCCTTAAATTATTTCTAGTTGCCTTTATCATGGAGAGAATTAATATTAATCTGAGTTTACATAGGAAAGAAATATTTCTAGGTGAATACAATGCCAGACCATTCCATGTTGAGTCTCTTGTGATTTATTGTTAGAGGTAAAACTGAATGGGAGGTAGAGGGAAAAATGCCATGTACACTTTTCTTCTGAAAGTGATTATTTCTATAAACAAATCTCTTGCAAGTTGCTGAGCACTCAGAGGTTCTTTGAAGTCAATTGAATGTATTCAATTCACTCGAGTGGCCACCTGCATCTTAAAGGACTGGCATGGCTAGATCTTCTCATGCAGCACAGACATAGCTGGAGGCCGTGGAAAAGGTGTTTGCATTTTTTGGCACAGATTTATCAAAGTTAATAAATGTTGTCACTAATGGATTTCTCTGACAGTGTGGTCTCCTCTGTTTACTGGGGAGTACTTGGAGACATGTAAAGACTGAATGCCAGACAGCAAAGACAGCTGTGGCACAGGAGGTGGAAAGAGTGGTCTAAAGTCTGTACCAGTGTATCCCCAGCACCACCACGCACCAGCCAGGGTGGAAACACCATCTCCACTTGTCACACAGCACAGATGAGACTGCAGTGGATGTATTAATGTACACCACTGCCTGCTGCTCGGGCATGTGCCATGCTGCTGCCCAGCATGTTCAGCACTGCTCTGTGGCTTCTGGGTGGCCACAAGCTGGAGGAAACCAGAGGTGGTTTTTTGTTGTGCCCATGGAAAAACCATTTCTTTGCTCAGGGTTGCTCTTTGAACAAGAGAAGTGCACAAGAGAAGCACACAGAGTGTTTGCAGGTATGTGATGCAGAATTCAGCTGTTGTGTGGTGGGCACAACCCCATGCATGATCCCAGGAGGAAGGAGAGGCTGGGGATAGAGGAGGAGGAGGATTAAAGCAAATGCCTAATTCAGTATTCAATCACAGCCAGAAGATGTGCTCCAGTTAAGCTAATGAGACTGGAGATCTGGGAGAAAGATGGTTGAGCAGGAGGAAGACAACAGGTGCTCTGGGGTGGCATCAAGGGAAGGCTGAGCACTCCTGGTCCCACTGATGTCAGGTCGATCAGATGCCACTCATCTCCTAGGAAAAAAAGACCTTTTTTTGGGAGTTAGCATAAGGATGAAGAGTCACAGATGAATTCTTCCTTCTATGAGAGTATAACCCTTCTCCCTGCCAAACTCTGAGGGGATTTGTCATGAGTGCCAGTGGAGAGCAGACTGCCCTGGGCACAGGATGACCAGGACAAAAAGAATTGTGCTACAAAGTGTTAGGGTCCCTGGAGATCCACATTGTATGGTTAGATCAACATTAAAAAAAAAGCAAAAAAAAATCTCTAATTTTGTGCCAGTTCCTCTGGGACCTGATGCAGGGAAAGCCCACATGACTGCACTTCCCCCTGGAGCTGGTGAGAGCTGCTCCCACTCACTGTGTTAGCAAATTGATCCCCATGGTCACTGCGGGGGGAGGCTGAAAAGAATGGATGGCACTGCAAGCTCGTTATGAAAATGCAGGGAACCAGAGTTAATGAATCTTGGACGAGCCCCTAATCCGCCTGGCCCTTGGTGTGGTGGTAGAGGAATCTGGGTGGGGAGGATCTGATTAACAGCTCAGTGGAAATGACAGTCCCTAGAATGCAGAAGGTGGTATCATATCTGTCAGTGCTTGCATCTGGGAGGGGCCACTGTCAGAGAGCTGAGATCTCTGTGGATTAGATCCGGAAGGTTTTTTTTATGAGAAGAGAGCTATTTTTGGGATTTACATGTTCTCTGTCCCTGGCAGCTTGCCTTGATGAAATACCGATTACACAATTGCAATCTGACTTAAACCATAGTCAAAAAATCAGCTGCATGCTGGGTTATGGTGAGAATACCCTCTCTGCGATGGCAAAGATTTGAAATTGTGCAGTGCATTATATCTCCTGACACAGGAAAACTTGCAGAGAACATTGAACAGGCTGTTTACTGTGGGTGCATGGAAAAAAAAAAAATTGGAAAAATTGGAATTAATGCCTTCTCTGAGATTTTCTTAGTCCACTAGCAAGATTAATGAATGAAACCACTTGCCCCAGATGTACGGGAGATTATGCTGCTTGATGCTTGTTTTATGGGCAGTGCAGTTAAGGTTAGGAAACTTGAAATAAGTGCTCGAGGGCCTGACAAGCAATGTAGTCAGAACCAAACCCCGGGGTCCTGCTGTCACATCCTGTAGCCCCTCCTTCACTGCCAAAAAGACCCCCCCCCCCGCCCCCCAGCTGCAGGCATCCCTGTGAGCTGGCTGTGAGGAATAAAGTAGTTATAGGATTTCTGGTTTCTCAGTACCAACTGCCTCTCACTGAAGCCTGTGAAAGCAGCATTTGATTCAGGAGCAGGGTGGGAGAGGGAGTGGGACACAGCACCAGAAGAGAGCTACTGCTCAGCTGAGAGATCAGTGCAGAAAGAGAAATTCCCAAGGCAGTATCTGTACCAGAGGCCAGAGGTGAACACGGAGAGTGGGGCAAAGCACCCACGGGGTGGCTGAGACACTGGATGCCACTGGGTTCCTCCAGACCCAGGCTGCTGCAGGCTGTGATTTCTTCAGCGGCTCAGCTGTCCCTCGGAGCCTGTGGCACAATAAATCAGTAGCTGTTTCTCACTTGCTCTGATAATACTGCAGGCGGGGCAGCTGAACGGAGAGACTGCTGGACATGCGAGAGGCTTCAGCCGAGTCGCCCTTCATCAGGATGTTTCTTCCTTCTTTTGCTCCTTTCTGAAATGGAGGTACTGATATCTGCTCAGTGAGATGCCCTGAGACCTGCTGCTGAAAGGCACTCTGTGAGATCCTGCTTCTGAAACCACCAGGGAGAAAATGTTCTTGGGACACCAAATGGTCCTCAAGTGTTTTTCCAAAGTTCTGCCTCGCCACATACATCTTTCTTCCAGCTGCAGGGAAGCACCTCCCACCTTCTCACACAAGGAAGGGGACGACCCAGCCTCAGCTCCAGGCAAGTGGACTGGGTAAACCTTTAGATTTTTCTGTTTCCAGACTCTCTCTGTTATTCAGAAGTTTTGAACAGAGAGCCTGAGCTGAGCCTGAGCCAGACAGGTGTGGCATTGGGACCAGCACACCTTGTGACAGCCAGAATCGATCACTTGCACCCGAGAGAGACAAACAGCACTAACTACTGTGTTAGAAACTGAGCTCACGTGCCCTCGCACACCTATCTTGGCTCTCCTTTTCTCCATTTTTTTTTTTCAGAGCAATCTCTCTGTTGCTAACTTTACATACCTATGTGAACACTAAAAATAGCTATTGTTTCAACTAGGAACTGTCTCTAAGAAGTGGGCAGCTTTCCTAAAATGCCTTAAATTTCTGTAAAGGGGTAATAAAGGACTATCAGGAAGGGCAGAACATAGAAACAGCCCAGGGACTGGACATGTTTCCATTGCCTGGAGCACCTGGATGTGCATTTTCTCTATGTTTTGAACTTATTGAAACCAGTGCTACCAGTCAGTACATGGTATCTTATACCATAGCAACAAGTACAGCTTAGAAGTGGAGGGGAAAATAGCTGGAAAATAATTCAAGAGGTCACTTAGCCCATCTCCTTACTGGCAGCCTGAATAGTTAAATTATTCCTGATTTTCTATACAATATATAGCTTTCCTTGGTATTCATTTCCTTGGCATTCATCACTGTTAATCAGTGGTCCGTTCTGAAAGATCACAAGTCTTATTCTGGAACCAGCCTCCATTTTTTTTTTTTCAGTGGTTTTGTGATACTCTCATCTTGAGAACCTAGAAAGTAATTTAAATTCATGGTTGTATTTTGTTTGTGCTGAGTTTTCTTAATTTCCTGCCTCAGCTCTCTCATGCCCTGCGTTTTGCTTGAACATTCCCTCCAATGAAGAGAAAAATCCTAATTTTTCCTTGCTATGGTGGCCTCTTAAAAAGTTGTTCAGAAATAAAAGCCCTTCCTCATGTGTTCCCCCTCTGCCCCTCAATCTTCTGAAAGAAGTCACAAGCATTACCAAGTGAAGCTTTTTATTTTCCCCAACAATTATTCTCTCTCCAGCTTTTCTTCTCTGTTGCATTGTCTGGCCTGTAGTGCTCATATGTCTTTTCTGCTTGTTTTTCACAGTGCTTGCCCAGAGTCTCATGCTGTTGGCTTTGCCATGCTGTGCTTTGTACTTATCTGTGCTGTATCTTCTTATAATATGAATAGCACTCCCTGGATCCTGGCCATACTTCCTACATTATAGATTTAAATTCTTCTTACCATCTATCTTTTCTTTAATATCTCTTCTGTGCACAGCCTGCTCTTTTGTAGCCATTATTAAAGTTTTGCTTCAATCCTTCTTTCCCAAGCCCCTCATGATTTCCCATCATCTTTTTATGAGTTGTTCATGCTGTTCTTCTTCTTTCACTTCAGGCTTTGCATCCCTTGTTGCTCTATCAAATGAATCATCATCTGTAGGAATTTATTCCTCATTTCATGTTGGAATTTGATTGTGATCGGCTTAGGCTGCTCACTATTGCACATATAAGTAGCTATTGTTGCATGCTTCTCTTCACTCTTAAATTCAGGTGTCTCTCGGTGTTTCCCTAGTGCATCTTTCTAGTCCTCCTGCCCAGTTCCACTGGGTCATCCTATGTCCAGCTAATAGCAGAGTTCATCAGGAGCTGCCTGCCTGTTTGTAGCCATGAGTGTATCTTGAGGTGATGATGATAGGTATGGGGCCTTGAAGCAGGTGGGAGTTGAGTGCAATAAAAAGGTGAAGGATGCAGATGACTTCAGGGCCATGACGTTGGGTGATGGACACCCCATTTTACTCTACTGCAGAACTCACAGAATTTCACTCTAAACTACTTCTGTGTCTGCAGAAAATATCTGGGGTTTTCCCTGGCGGAGGAGTTTCCCTAAAGCCTCTCTGAAAGAAAGTCACAGCAGTTTAGAGGAGTTTATGGGCGAAAGCAGAAAGGAGTAAACAGTGGAAGCACTGTAGAAAAATTGTTGATTCTCCTTCAGGCAGCTCATGGCTTGAAGGTGAAAAAGGGTCTGAGGGAACAGCTTGTCAGTGTTGTATCTGCTTTGCTGTGTGATCTGTGAAAAACTTGAGAACTGAAGCCAGTCTGTCAAAGGTTGGTGAAACCTTGTGTGTCCTCACAACCTCAACCATTAGGTGCCCCATCCCTGGAAACATTCACAATCAGGTTTGACATGACTCTGAGCAACCTGGTCTAGTTGAAGATGTCCCTGCTTATTGGAGAGGAGTTGTATTGGGTGGACTTTGATGGTCCCCTCCAGCCCAAACTGTTCTGTGATTCTATGATAGTGAAAGATGTATAGTTAAGACCAGCTCTGTAGCTGGTGTATACTGTAGAAAATTTGGATTTGTGGCCAGCTGTAGATCCTGTCTAGTCACAGAGCCAGTCCCTGTCCTCATCCAAAGTAGTAATTTTATTGAAAGATAGTGTAGCTGCAGTGCGAAGTGATTGATCGTGAACATCCACGAAAGGTGCCATGCAGCCTCAGAGGCTGCATTCAAGAAAGGCAGATTCCCTATGACATTTGGGAGCTGAGAAGAGATGACTTCAGATCAGAAATAACTGGACATTTAACTATTTTATTGGTGGCCAAAGGACTGCTGTTGTGAAGTGAAACATTAACAGCAGGGTGAAAAAGAGCCGGGATTGCTCAACGAGGTTCATCTCCTGGCACAACAGAGCTGGGGTCGTCCAAGGCGCAGGAAGCGGCCGGAATGGCAGAGGGGGATGGCACAGCACAGCCTGCAAAGGAAACCCAAGCTGGTGAGGAATTTTTAAAAGATTTCTTCTTGCTGATTGTAGAAGAAACTGAAGGCAAAAAGGCATGAGGGGGGATGAGAAGTTTCTCTGTTTGTTACAGGTTGACTTGTGACCAGATGACAGGCTCCTAAATACAGATTAGGTACTTGATATTGTTAGTGGTATTAATCTAAATACCTTCACAATTTTGAGTCTGTAATGGCTGGTGAATGGAGGAGAGATGTGGGTTTGAAGGCTTCTGGCATATTTTCCTGGTTGTTCAAATGATTTGATACATCATTTTCTTAAATTACTTTGAAGTTTGGGAGAAGTCTGCAGGCAATGGAAACCACACTTGATCTGTCTAAATCAGTTAAGCCCTGCTCTTTCTTGTGATCAAAGAATTGGGGAAATAAGCCAAAGAGACCTCCAGAGGTTATCATGTCCTTCCAGGGTCTGGTCATTAAGCCCAAAGTGTTGCTGGCACACATTCATCTAGTTTCTTAAAACCTTATCTCAGAAACAGAGAAAGAATTTACATATAGGGTAAAAGAATTTACATATAGGGTAAAAAAAAAAGGGTTATAAAAGTATGGCCAGTGTATATGAATTAAAAATAAGACACATTATTAAAAGATGAGTGTGCCTGAGCTGAAAATTAGGAAGGGATTGTTCCACAAGATGAATGCAGGTAAAAATGTAGAGATTTGTTGAGTATAAACAGATTATGGTGCACAGCACTGCAGCAGGGAGTAGTGAGAATGTGGGGATTGTAAAAGCAACGTGAAAATGCAGATTCTCTTTCTGAGGATTTGGGAACCAGAAAAAGTTAATTATGAACTGAAAGTCATAGCAAAATGCATTCGTGGGAAATTCTGGCTATGCAAGGTATCTGGTAGCTGAATATTACATTTAAATATGAATCATCCTACAGACTCCCCAGTTGCATAAAGGAAAATTTAGAAAGAGCAAATCTTACAGAAAGCAGTCCTTGCTTTCATGCTTTCCAGGTGAAGTTGTTTGGGACAAGGTTTTCACAGAAATTCAGGTGGACACCTCATCCATATGCCTGCTCTGGGACAGGACCTGATATTTATGTAGTCCCTACCACATTCTTATATAACAGACATCATGAGTTGTCTGAATCCTGCAGTCCGAGCCACGTCATTTCTGTTCCAATGCTCATCTGTCCTCACTGAAACGGAAATTGGAAAAAGGAGCCCCGAATCTTCTTTACTGAACAAAAGTCAATTATTTCTCCCGTCTTATCCTCAATGAAAATGGGTGATAGTTCATCTCTCTGGCTGTTTTTCGTATCAATGAACAGGAGTAGCATTTGGTAGTCTTCTTTCCCAAATTTCATTGTTTTCATTACAGAGTTGTAAAATGGTTTCTCCTATTTTGCAACACTATTTTGGATTCATACCCAGTTTTCCCCCAGGCTTCTCCACCCTGGTTTTGGGCACAAACAAGAGCACCATGCTGGCTGCGCTGAAGTTTTCTCTGCTCAAGGAAAAGCTGAGGACCTGCATGCTTCATGCTTTCCTAATCTGATGGAAAATCATTGATAGATACTATTAGAGGGATTTTCCAGTCATCCACTGTTATGGGCATTTCATATGGACTCTATTTCCTTGTGAGGGATCAGAGACCCTGGAGTTAGGATATATCACATACAGAGCTGCTCTAGCTGTTACTCCACTTACCCTGTCACCAAAGAATGAGACAGTCTGGTTTGAGAGCATTTTTTCCAATCTGAAATGGCTGTTTTGTAATCCTCATTCTCCTTTTGGTGCTTAGAAGGGATTATCTGATCAAGTATCTCTCTTGCTATGGAGGAACACACCTGGAGGAACAACCTGCATTTTTAAGGGCAGTGGTGATGCTTGTTCTGCTTTTGCCCTTCACAAGGGAAGTGGCTCAATACGGTATTCAGCCCTTGAAGGGGAATTTCATCAGGCTCTGATGATCGGAGCACATTTGAGATATCCAAATATTATTTTAGCAGCCTTTGTCTAATTTCACACATACTCCTGCTGGTTCGTTTCAAAGGTGTTGCATACCTTGTTGCAATTTATTTTTTTAGTGAAAGTAACAAAAAGCACACAAGTTTCCTGGCTTCTCTGGATAAGATTTTGTTTGCTTGTTTTTTGGTTTAAATAACAGCTTTTCATTTTCCTTCCTCTTTCTCCAATATTGACAGCATTTCTAACACCTTTTCTTATTGCCTTTTGTGTCCTCTTGCTAGCTGTAGTTCATTTTGTGCCTTAGCTTTGCAGGCACACCTCTACCACTCTGTGTTTGATCTGTTGTCTATACTTGTCTTCAGAAATGCCACCTTATTTCCATTTGTGGTACAATTCCTTCCTGATTTTCAGTCCAGCTGCACAGGTCTCCTTCTATCAAGTATTATTCTGTATTTGTATCTGAGGTGCTTGCAAATTTATTCTCCTAAACTTGTTTTTGCTGTTTGCTACAAGTTACCATTTATTGCCAGACATTTGAATTCCTTTTCTCCCTTTCTGTCTGAGAAGACTTTCTGGCAGCTAATGGCCTAAACAGCTCTGCGGTGTATTAGACAAGTAGTATGTTAATCCTACTGACTGATAGTGTTTTTCATGCTAGTATTAAAAAAAATACTCATTTAGCTTATGTGGCACACAGGGCTGTATGCACACAGAGGAAATATAGCTGCAGGAGGCTGAAAATATTAAGGCATCACACTGCAGCAGCATGGGAATGCTGTGCAATGGATGGCGAAGCCTTTCCTGTCTTCCTTTTGTATTATTCCTTTAATAACTCTGCTGCTGTGTTTGCTCTGCTCGCCTGCGTATGGCAGAATACAGCAGGTTTCTACTGGGAGCTGTATAGAAATACCTGGGGCATGAGATGCCAGCAGAGGGCTCAGAAATATTTCTGCTGCCTCTAGCGTGGGGTCAGACTTGCAGGACACGAGTACGTGCCAACCTGGTGTGTGGAGACAGGACCCACGTGAGCAAGACCTGTTCTGCCCCCAGCACTGGGTCTGCTCTTGAGTCACTCGTTCCCATGAAAAGGGCTTGACAAACCTGAGCTCCTTGGAGACTGGACCCAGGTGAAAAGCAAGGTTGTGTGTGTGTGCAGATCACTGGGAGGGCTGAAGACAAGAGCTGGTTTGTGGCAGTATAGGGGAGGTACCAAATTGTTGCTTTGCCGCTGCTGTAGAAGAAAAAAGGATCAAGAAAGGGGCAGAACTTTCTGGCGCCATCTGAAGTTTGCCCTTCAAGTCAGCTGCCTAGTTGACCCCATGTTTAGCTGCCCAGCTAGCAGGAGTGAAACAGGATCCCTGGGGATTTTCAGAGGAAGCAATGCCAGAGCACATGAAGGAATGTGGACAGTAATTATATTTCCTCTGTGCAGTCTGTCACATCTGATTCTCTTGTGTAAGTGTTCTCCATGTCTTGTTAGCAATAACTGAAGCCAGATTAAGGATCTGTGGTGTGGCCAAAACCCTCTTTCCTGGTTTGTCAGCTGCAAACCTTGTTCTTGTGATAACCAGGCACTACCAGCAACTCAGTGCTCGAGCTAAGGATGAGTTTATGCAGACTCCTTGTACCAGCTGTGGATTCTGGGTGTGGTCTGTGCTTTGCTGATAAAAGAAGGGAGAAATATTTGGGAAAATTCTTTGAACATTTGTCTTTTAAAGAAGCCAAATGTAAGAGGAAGAAAAAACCTCTGCACTGCGCCGAGGATACAGCAGAGCCACAAGCACTGAGGATAATTTATGGGAAGGTTGTGAATTTTGCTTTGTAATTGCAACTGGCACTGGAAGAGCCCTTTTGAAGGGCTTTGCTATTCCCATGGGAAGGGCATGGAAGGAGGGACAACATTGTACCTGCAGGGAGCTGAGCTCAGGTAGCTGCAGGGGGAATCCAGGGACTCCCAGCACAGATAGGCTGCATTTGTCACATATGGAGCCCCAAGGTGGTCTTCTGGATAATAGAAAGTAGAGAGAGGCATTGGGGCTGCTTCTGGGTGCTGGCTGTACCCCCTTGATTAAACTGTCCCATGGGAAAAGGCAAGGTCATTCTAGGGAATTGGTGTGGGAATGAACCCTGGGTCACTTCACCCCTGCAGTGGCAAAGAAATGATTTAACACAGTGCAGGCATCTGTGACATCCAATGTCCAAGGGTTTGGTGTGATGAACATTTTAGTAGTTATGTCTTGGAATGTGTGGCTTTCCAGTGAAGTGAGATCCCTGCTGAGTAAACCTGTCATTACCACATCCGGAGGGCGATGCACTCTCTGCTCCTAAATCCACAGGCTGTAGGTGCATCTGGGACCTGGGATTTTTATTCAGCTCACATCTGTGCAGCATCCAGCCCCATGCTGGGCTGGTGCACGTACAGTAGCTGGGGGCATGCCAAACAACAGGGAGGTCTGTGCCGCGAAGTGCTGACAGCCCCAACCTGTGACTGATTTAGGCTGTGTTCCCTGACTCTTCTTGAACTCTGGAGTTGTCTTTCCTGGTAGCATCTCCCTCCCCTTTCTGCCCTGGCTGCACAAATGTGCTCAATTAGGGTTAACTCAAACTGAATCAAACTTCGTGCCTGAGGTTGGAAATCTTCCCAGTCAACTCACCACAGCCACATAGCATGGTGGGAGACAAGGCGAGAGGGGAGATGAACGCTTTTCAGAGAAATGAATCCAAGGAAACTTTGTTCACTTTTATTTCTGCAGGAGATGATCCCCCCAAAGGAGATTTCCCTCTTCAGAAAAAATCCCCGGTAAGTGTTACTGCTGGTTTGCTTTGCTTTGCTTTCTGCCCAGCTTGTTCTAAACATTGCAAGATCTCTCTGTTCTCTCCTCTGTTGTGCTCTGGCTAGAGACAAACACCCTTTCTTGCAGAGGGTTGAAATAAGCCTTAACAACTCAAGGCAAAAATCCCTCCACTAACCTGATTAAGTTAAGAAAGTGCAGCTTAAAGGGAAAACACAAACTGTCTGAATGTTTGGGGAAAAGGGTAAGGATTTTTATTGCTTTTTTCCTGAACACTACTTTCCTTGTGGGAAAGAACTTAGATCTCTGAAGTGGATGGGGATGTTGTGCATAGAAGGAGAGAGTTGAACTCTGTTTAGTTTGATGAAACCCACCAAGGAAGGGTACCCAGACACTGAAAAGAGGAAGGAAGGACAGGGATTGAGGACAGGCCACTGGTGAGTGTTACAGAGCCCAGCTGTAGTGCCAGAGCCTTGGGTTTACATCTTTGAATCTGATTTAAAGCCTAATTCAAATGAATGTGTTGCTGCCTTGCAGCTTTGATGTTTGTGCAGGTTTTCAGGCTAATTCTTGTTGAGTGCTTGACCCCTTAGAACTGTTCACTGCATTGGCTTCAGGGAGAATTTGGCTTATATTGCAGCTGCTTTGACTTGAAGGATAATATGTAATACTTGGTCTTAAAACTCACAGCCATGTCATTAGCAAACCAACTATTTAACTCAATTTTAATTACTGTGCAGACATTAACTATTGGATATCCAGAACTCCTGGGAAATATTAATCTTTATCCCATTTTGCCATTAGTCAGCAAGAGGGAGAGTTGAAAACAAATGTCTCCTGTAGTGGGTACTTTAAATGAACTTCCTTTTTTCCAAAGACACAGTCTATCAACTTCCACAGTATCTTTAAGAGATCCATAATCCCACAGATCCCAGGCTTGCTGTGGTAGCTAAGCACTGCAGACTATCTGTGTGTTCATGAATCCAGGCTTAACCTCTTTGCTTTTGCTGGGGCTCTCTGCTGAGCACAGTCCTCCTCTGTGAAAACGAGCAAACTGCACCTGTCTCTCCGCATGGATGAAAGCTTCCCACTTTTGGATGTCCAGGCAGGCCATAGGCAGGTCAGTGATACAGTGGAGAGAATACATGAGGGTTTCTGCATGTGCTGATGCCACCTGATGACACACAAGCCAGATGGAAGTACCCCTGCTTGTAAGTCGTTGCTCTGTGTTTGTAAGCACTTACTCAGGGTCCTGGCTCGGGCACCTGGGAAGGTTTAGCTGGGAAGTCACTGCCTCCTGCTCTCCTTTCCCTCTTTGCCCCTGCTCTTCTGTAGGAGGTGCCCATTCCAGAGCAGCAGTGGCTAAAATGAGTCACTGCACCTTAAACCGGTGCAGATAAATCCATCGGGACTTGTGCACTGGGTGTGGAGGGATGAGTTCAGGCAGCAGTGCTCCTGCTGCCTGTCCACCTGGGTTTGAACAGTCACTCTCTGCATCTCCACCAAATGTTATTGAATGCCATGAGTACTTATAGTGAGGTCTGGAAAAGAGAGGAAGAAAAAATCCCTGTTGTACAATTTTACTTCCAATTTCAGAAAATGCCTCCCAGCACCCACATGAAACATAATCTGCCTCTTATGGATTTTCTTCTTTTGTTATGAAAAACTTGTCGGAGAAAAATATTGTGTGTGCATATGGTTGTGTGTTTGTGCATTTACAGCTTATACATGCCACCATTTTTAGGCTAAGGAGGCCCCAGTGCAGTTTCCAAGAGAGCCCACACTTTCTTACAAGCCATATTGCTGAGCACAATGGTTTCAGAGTAAATAACAAATGAAATGGGTAATTATGTATTTACTTTAGTAAAGCAAAAAGATCAAGCGTTTCTTATAGAAAGGCAGTCCATAAATAGTGAGAAAAATGTATACATATATACTATGTATAACAATGCTCATAACAATGAATAAAAAGATTTGTCTTTAGAGGGTTAAGTAGTGGAAAGTAGGGGGGAGGTGGGAGTTGTGGAGTTTTGATTTTTTACAATCAGTCTGTTTTGTTGCTCTTTGATAATGTTGAAGAAGACAGCGTCATTAAGCTAGACTCTTCTAAACTTGATGCCATTGGTTTGGGAATCCAAATAAGCTTAGGTCTCTTGGTGGTGAAATAAACCTGAATAAACACATCTATTTTGGTACTGTATTTGCATTTGGGACTCTGGGAAGAAATACAGGAATTCATTATTTCCAACATGAGGCACAGAAATGCGTGTGAAGAGTTCATCTCACTTCACTGGCCCATACAATCACTGTCGAAAACTATAAATATAGTTGCAGCTGTAAATATCACGCTCCCCCCAAATCCCTCACCAAATCCATGGCCAGCCCCTCTCTCCCACTAATTGGCAGTGCTGTGAAAACCTGCTTTCCTGTTGCGAGGCGGTGGAGCTACTAAGCAGCTGGAAGCTGAAAGCTGCTTAGCTCTGACCACCGTGGGGTAGCAAGGGGGACAGAGGCCCACACAAGGTCATGCCAAGACTCATCTGTTTAATGCCTTATATTTCACTTGGGAAGTGCTGATGTTAGCTGGAGTAAAGTCAGGCTCAGCGAAAGAGTCGCCACACTCAGACAGGTTTGACAGTCCCATCGCTGGGGTTTTTTAAAGTTCTGATTAATAAATTGAATTATCCATAGCTATGCCAGCAATCTTGGAATATGAAATGGATGCCGTGCCTGAGGGAGTGCCAGACAGAGGGCTGATGCTCTGTTTCAGTGAGTGGTGACAAAGCTCGGCACAAGCAAGGTGCAGAGTTTGAGAGAGGAAACACACTGAAGTGGACAGCAGATCCCTGGGGTCTCCCAGTTTCTGAGGCAAGGTCTGCTACTAGAAGAGGGAGCAGTTTTGGGGCAGGGTGGTAGCTTTATATGAAGTGCAGAAGAAAAGGCATCCAAAGGTGGCTTTTTGGTCCCAGTGACTTTTCTGCATTGCAGTGAAGAGTTGGTGGCACCCTTCCAGTGGAGTTCCTGGAGCTACCAGCATGGTGAGCTGCTGACAGCCCATGAATCCCTATGGCAGTTCTTACTGGGCCCATATCAGCCAGGCTGATTCACTGGGGAGCCTTAATCAAAGCAAGAGTAGTGTGAGGTCCATTCTCTCCTTTGAGTCCAGCTCACTGGCCAGTCAAGCAGCAGTGGGCACTTGGTTTTTGGACTGGACTCCTTTCCACCACCCAGACACTGTGGGAATATGTTGCTGAGGTGAAGGCTTTGACAGTTGATATGTTCTTGTTTGTCTCCCACAGAAACTCTGTGGCTCCAACTACCCCCTGAGCATTGCCTTCATTGTGGTGAACGAGTTCTGCGAGCGCTTCTCCTACTATGGCATGCGAGGTATGTGGCCTGTGTCTGGGGACTGACTTTCCCATCCTGAGGTATTTATACAAACTGGACTGGTGTTTCTGAGCTGTGCTGTGTGTAGTATCAACTGTCTTTCAAAGTTAATTGGTATTTTGGAATGTGTGTATGAACAGTGTACCCTAACACTGTTGTTATATCTGCGATGAGAAGTTGGGACTAGAGGGCTCCAAATGTACCTTCCAGTCTAAATTATTCTATAATTCTCTATATCAAACCTGGTTTTCTACTGTGTGATGTCTTTCATAGTTGATGTGCAATCGGTGTGTTTGGGAATTGAATCTTACGGGCACCTAATCTGCAAATAGAAAATGTGCATAAACAGAACTACAGGTTAGGTTAAGATAAGCTAGAAAATACATTTCTCAGCTAAACATAAATGTTTATGAGCAAAGAATGTTGGAGACTCATCTATCTCATTTTAGCTTCTCCTGTGTGAGAGATTATGAGGAACAGGTCTGGAAGCACAAATCTTTCCACAGCAGTGCTCAGTTGCTAGGCGAATCAGTAGTTTTCTTGCCACCATGATCCTGCTTACCTGCAGAGATACACAGTAATTATCTGATATGATTTTTTTATTTTCTTTTAGCTGTCCTGACACTGTATTTCTTAAGCTTCTTCCACTGGGATGAAAATCTCTCCACTGCTGTGTACCATGCCTTTTCTGCGTTGTGTTATTTCACACCTGTCATCGGAGCCATCATGGCAGACTCATGGCTGGGGAAATACAAGTAAGTGAAGACATTTCTCTAATTCAGTTAGCATCCATCGACACCGTGCAGCCAGTGCAAGGGCAGTGCTGTGTGTGCTCCCAGTTTTGAGCTAGCTCAGAGTGCAGCAAAGACACACTTGTGAAGGTCAGCTCCTCACTGTTAACAGAGCTGATCTGTTTGCTCATGCTGTTCTGTGCTCCTCTAACACCCGAGGGCCAATAGGCAACAAAGTTGGGACAAATTAAATGTCAAAAGCACACTTTTCCTCCAGTGTCCTTCCCTACCTGTCTTCAGGAAGCTGAGGTGTAGGGCAACCAACCCTCAGTTTGCTAAGGTCTGCTTCTGAGAAGAATTCAGAGATAGTGAAGAAGCAGTGTCATCACATAGATCTCACAGATTCAGATGAAATGTCACTAGCTATAATGTACTTACTTACACTTCTCACAGCATAAGGAATGTGTCAGCACACCCACTTTTATGCCCAAGAAACCTGGGTTCTCTCAAATCATCTGCATCAGCACATCACCAGGTAAACTCTTCTTGAGTAAGAGTCCTTAGGCAGTCTTCCCTTCTGATGGTAAGTTGTGGAGCCAACATCTGCTCCAGAGTGGTGATGACCAGCTGGATATAGGACTTTCTTTGCTTGGCACTCTTTTTTCATTGTCTGAGGGGTCTTGACTGTCAGGGTCATGAAGTGCAGCTGAACCCTTCTCTCTAGGACTAAGCCTATCTGGCAGAAGAGTCTCAACAGGAAATAAGCAACTGCCACGTGCCTTTCCAGAAGAAAGTTCTTAAGGAGCTATCAGTGTCCTTTTCATTCTGTGCTTAGTTTTAGTCATTTTCTTGTCCCTTTGAATGAAAAAAATAACACTGGGAGTTTATTAACTTCATTATTTAAGGTCACCTAGCAATATTCATTGGTATTTGAGGATGTCTATCATGCAGCATGCTGTTATGAGAAGGTAAATTCTTATACAGACTCTGGTGTGCTAGGCATGAGACTTGGAGTAATCCCTGTAATTTAATGGGAGGTGGCTTTTGCTGTAGTAGCTGGGCCTCGACCAATACCAAGGACAGATAACAGATCAGAGGGGCTTTTAGGAATGATCTGATGTGGCTCTAAATTATCTGTTGCAACCAGGGTTTGAATGCATCAGGGACCACTTTCATGCTCAAAGCTCACAGGACTTCTTCTAGTGTCTCTGTCCTAACAAGTCCTTTGATTCCCTCTTCAGCACATGAATACAGTCATTTCTCTTAGTCCTGAAGGTGATGAAGGAATAGAATACACTTAAGTCTGATCATCCTACTCAGATTTCTTCTTCTGCCTCACCAACACATGGGAGGCAGATAGATGAGGTCAGTCTTTCAGAGGTACTTGGGACCCAAAACAGACTTACAATGAGGAAACCACACTCCTAATTCAGGTTTGATGGTTAGGTGGGTTGAATGTGAGCAACAGTCTCTAGAGATCCCTTCTGGTCAAGGGATTCACTTATGCACATCCTACAAAATGCCACTTATTAGTAATCTGGAAACTGAGTTGGACCTGAACAGTGCTCTTCTCTTCACAGTCTTCCATGCGTGACAAGACTGGAACATTTTTCATTTATTCTGCTCAGTAACGTCTACAAATAAAGCAGGGGCTATCCCTCCTTAATCTGAACCCATTTGCATATCTATTCGTTCTAGTGCACTCAGTGTTGACACAAAGGAATTATAGCTGCCTGCTCTACCAGTGGTAGAACAAACTAGTTCCTTGTGTGTCTGCCAAGTAGAGCTGCCGTATCAGGGAGCATGGGCACGCTCTGTTTTTGGGTTGTACATCACCTGGCACCTTCAGTCACTGCTGTTTGCTTTCCTCACAGGACGATCATCTACCTCTCCATTGTGTATGTTGTTGGCCATCTGATCAAATCAGTCGGTGCCATTCCATCCCTGGGCAACCAGGCAGTTCATGTGTAAGTAGCCCTTGAAGCCACAGTGCTGTAGCAGGTTGTGATGGTAGTTGGCTTACCCAAGTCTGTAATTTGTTTCACCTCCATCAGGCCAGCATTTTGGGGGCTGTGCATGGATTACTTTCATCAGGGAAGGGTTAGGAATGCCTGAGTAAGAGCAGAAGGGTGGATCTGGTGTGTAACCATGCCTGATGGAGTTGGAAATCACCACACAGACTCTAGCCCCTTTGACACAGGCACTGGGAATCACCCCTCTCTGCTATACCATGCTACTGGTTTGGTCTCCTCCATCCAACTGCCTGCACCAGGCTCCTTCCTCCCTCCTTTCATCAGCACAGCTGCCCAGCTCAGCAGGGTTGCTCCATGTGCATGGGAACACAAAACTGAAATACATTTTCTGATGACAGGGGAAGGGTCTATCTCTTCCACAGGATACAGCCCTCTAGATTCTGAACTGATAGGCTTGTCAGAGTAGTGTCTCTGAAACCACCAAGCTGGTTTTGTCTGTGTGGTCATGGCTCAAAAATATGCACATGCAGGCAGGAGCACGTGTTGTTTACAAAACAGTTTTCTTTTGTCCCAGGCCTGGCCAGTCCTGATACTCTTGTTCCCTAGAGACATAATCTGTCAGGCCAACAATGGTATTTTGAAAACCAATGAGAAGTAGAAAGCACACAAGAATGAGCCTAATTTGAACAGTTTGTCTGCTCTTACCCAGGCTAGAAAGCTGCAAAAAATAATCCCCTTTTTCTTTTTTTTTTCTTTTTCTCAATTGATCTCTGTAATCTTTTGTTGTCATATGAATGAAAAATAATTCCACAGATCTTTGATCTCCTGTATGTCTATTGGACCTCAGAACAACAAGAAACTGGCAAAACCAGTTTGGTTAATTGACTGGTATGGAATGCAGAAATTAGGATAATTAATTTGTTTTTCAAATTATTAGGATATTTAATTTGTTTGTTTAGCTGGCTCACCATCACTACCTGTGTGCAAAAGACAACATTATCAGAGGAATCATGGTTGGGTGACACTAAAATGCTCTCATAAGCACTGGAAAGGTTTTGCAATGGTGATATTTTTGTTCTTGCATGAAGGGTCCTGTCTATGGTTGGTCTGTTTTTGATCGCCCTTGGAACGGGAGGTATCAAGCCCTGTGTCTCTGCATTTGGTGGGGACCAGTTTGAAGAGGAACATGTAAGACTTCTTTTCTTTCCTAAAATCTGCAGTGTCTGCTTACTTTGTGAGGATGTTTATGTGATCAAAATCCTGTTGTGCTAGAGTAAGGGCCAGTTTGCTGCAAAAGATGTAGTAAGACATGAGGTAGGATGGTTTGCATAAGACTTGAGAGAATCTTGATGCTTCAGGAAGGCAAAATGACAGCAGAACATGATTGATACTGGAAAGGATAGGTCATAATTGCGTCAAATCATCTAAATGTTAATTGGACATCAGAGTAGTTGAAAAATCCTGTCTTGCATATCACGGAACTGTATATATCATGAACCAGCTTAACAGGGGTGATTGTAATGCACTGCAATGGAATACAGCAAATGAAAGAAAAGATTGTATCACCACCCTATGCTTCTGTGGGATTTTTTTCCTCAAATCATTCACAGTCTGTGTCTCAGATGTTCTTCAGAAAGGACTGTAGGAAATTCTGGTCTTTTGAAGGTAGTGCCAGAGTGTTTTCTGTATATTTCAGAATGGAAGGTTCTGACAAGTTAAGAAAATATTTCTGTTCAGCTCTATTTGTGCTGTGTATCCTGTGAATTGCAGTCCAGGTGCTTTGTGTCCTCATTCTCTATCATGAGTACTTAGCCCCTCATCTGCACTAATCTCAAACTCCTATTATTCAGCACAGGGGCTCAAGCAGGGATAAGGTAGTGCTTAAAGAAGCAAAGCAGGTCAGGAAGTGCTAATCCTCAGGCAAAATGCTAAGTTTTTAAATTGACTTCAAGTTAAATAGATTTACATTGACCTAACAGAAAAATAAAAATTTCCGTTTTCTTAATGTCAGGTATTCAAATCAGCAGGTTCTGTGCATGGCATAAGTCCTCAAATATATAGAAGGTCACTGCTACAAAAAGGAAATTAAGTGTTGGGGTCTGTGATGAGTAAGCTTAAACTCAAGGAGGATTATTTGGGACTGACAGTATGAGAAATTTTTCCAGAAGTAGATCTAGAGAAATACTGGAAAATACTAGGACCTTTGGGAGATGGAAATTCCCATCAATGGAGCCATTAAAGAAGGACATTAGACTAATAGTGTGACAGGAAAAGCACTGGTAAAATTGGGTAAGAGTTGGCCCCTTGGCCTTGGACAAGGAGCCCAGTAGGGCAGTTTTCTCCTTGTCTTTTGCAATGCCCCAGTATGTAGTCAACATGTCATGAAATTATACAGACTAAATTTAAAATTTTGGGAAGAGTTGTGCTTTCCCCACAAATGAGTGATACTGAAGTGATGGAGCTTATGATTAGCCAGAAGTAACAAAATGTGGGATGTTCCATGGTCACTTGTCCAAAGCAGATCCTCCTGCAGGCATGTCCACACCGTGCTGTCAGTTGGATCTGGTGCTTTAGGAGATGCTGCAGAAGGGGGGATCAACAATGCTCTGGTAGTCATCAGCCTCCCCAGTTGGCATAACTCTGACCAAAAGCAGGCTGGCAGCACAGCACACGTGCTCTGGGATAGCTGCATGCATCCCAGTGCATGGGCATGCTGGCTTGCTGCACCAATAGCTGTCCCAAAAGAATTCTGAGAGGTCCAACAGCAGCATTTACACAAGTGCTACTTCTGTGAATATTAATGATTAATAGTGTTTATCCAGCATCTTTCAATTACCACCTAATTACAGTATGATAATATGTAACATTTATCTTCAGAGTGTTTTATAGACTTCAGCTAATGAATCTCAGCACCCCTCTCAGGCACATACATATTGTCCCAAATTTACAACCACAGCTGAGTTACAGAGAGAAAACCTGAAGGGCCTGTGATTTTGTATGGGCCTGTAGCCATTCTCCAGCATTCAGACTACATCTGTCCAACAAATTTATCAAATACAAAGGCTCAAACATTCACCTGTGTGTTACCTTCAAGAAAAACTAATTTAGAGAAAGAAAACTCTAAAAAGCATTCTGATAAGAGCAATGTGTTCTGCTCTATTCATTCTTTTCAAAATAGAATGTTTTCTCTTTTACCATTTTGAAATGACTTGGCCTTTCAGAAGAAACAAATGTTTTATGCTATGTGATAGGAAGTTTATGTAATCAGAATTGGAATGAGAAGTTTTGATTTTGTAAGAAATGAAAGGTTTGGGGCCAACCAGAATATTTCTTCCCTCTGGAGTGGTGTTTGAGGGGACTTACGTTTTATTTTCTTCCACTCCAGGTAGGATGAAATAAGTTTGGAAAATTCCCTATGAAATGAAACATTTGATTCCCCCTTAATTTTCAGGACACCAATAAACTTCAGCTGAGCCCTTAAGTACACAGGCTTAGTTGTTTCATCTGAAAACTAGGGCTGAGGTAGTTCTGTGTATAAATAACTAAATTGCCCCTGCTATTCCTTGAGACAAGTTTATGTTTTGAGGTAAATGCACAACATCAATCTGATCCTCTTTTAAGTACTTCAGGAACGTAATAGTCTTGGACCTGCCACTTTGAGAACAGTACTACTACAGAAAATGATGGGGACTGATTTGGCAGGAGGTCAGATAGAGAAAATTGATTTATCTGCAGGAGATTTCCAAATGCCTTTTTCTATGGGATTAGGAATCCAAGTTAAAAATGCCTGAACAAAATTATATTTACGATATGTCATATGAATGTGAAGCTGCTGCACATATTAATTAGGGACCAAAGCTGCTTTCAAACAGTGCAAGATGGTGTTTAAGGTGCTAAATAGCTTTCTCTTTGTTTCTTTATTTTCTGGTTGCCAAGGAGATCAGGATTATCATGTACAGTACCTTCTCCAAATTAGCTAATCCAAATCATGTTGTTAAAGTATGTCTGCTCTAAAGATTAGGACAATAGGGAGGAAATTCTTTATTCCAATCAGTATAATTTGCAAGCTGCTGGGTCATTATTTTTGTAGTTATTTCAGCTTTTCTCTGACCATTTTTCTTTCTATCACTAAAATCTGAAAATGTGTGAAATAAGATGCTCCGAATTCTTTATGCATCACTATCCTCTTCTCTTACCACCCCGTTCTTTTTGGCAATCGTTATTCTAGACTTTATCATGTTAAGAGCTGCATGCTTGAGTTTATCACAGCTCTCAGAAATTCTGAGTTGCTCAGCTACAAAGAGTTAGAGACATGCCATGAGAATTTGGCTAGAAGAGGGCAGGACTGTGAGGGCTCTACTGCACCACCCTCTGCAAGCCATGGGAGGGCTATCCAGGAATGGGGAAGAATGCTGAGGCTGCTCATTTCTCTAGTTTATTTTATGATGACAAGTAACTAGTCACAAAGGTAGAATGAAAAAGAAAATATAATTTTACTAGTTTAGCAGTAGAAAGTTCTGGGTTATCAAAATCACCAGCAAGGAACGGAATGTAACAGATAGTAAGACCCACTGCTGTTTTCTGTTAACCATGAGAACATGCCAAGGAGGTGATCTTTATAAGGCTTTCAAATCCTTTAGTCCAGGATAAATAATTTATGAGGAATGTGTGGGTTAGCCTTGAACACTCTAGGAAATAAAATTGTGGAAAAGCCAAGAATTCAAGTTGATGGGGTCTTCATAACTGTGCTGGGTCAAGGCAGAAAGCCCTTAATCCAAGTAAGCAGATCCCCAGACTCCTTGATGGGTGGCAGTGGGAGGTGATGGGGCTTTCACCCTCACCTCCTCACCACCCACTTTACAAGGGGATATAAAGAGAAGCCCTCCCATGCTCTCCCACCTCCCCCTCTTCCCTGAAGTAATCCCCTCTGATAAGAGGCTTCTTGCCATATGAAGTAGCAATATTTCCTGTTGGCTGCACCATCAGTTACAGGAAGTTATGTTAGGTTTTTGGATCTCAGGATTCATTACTTTAAAGCTGTCCTCTTTCAGCTGCCTGCAATTCTTCACGTTGTCTCCAGTTTTCTTGCTGTGTGAATATTGTTGTCTCAGTGAGCAGACGGAAGCAGGACACATTAGAAGGAAAGGAGACAGAACAACAGTCCCTGAGGAGTTTCCTAGCACTCAGCTAAGTTAAAGCTTTGCATTCAAATGATGCTCAGGTCATAGAGATGTGGCTCAAGGTGCCCTAGGAAGCTTTCTGCCAGGCACCATGCCATTTCTGAAGCAATTTTCCCCACTACCTTTATCAACTCAGGTGTGCCAGAGCTGGTGATACATGTGAGCACGGGGTAGGTCGGGTAGCCTGCTTTTGTTTCTCCTCTCTGCTGGCCCAGGCAGGCACAGGGAGGAGGTTAACACTGTATACAGCACACACCTGACTGTGCATGTATGTCCCTCCCACATGCAAGGAGAGACTGCACGCACACATTACTCCTGCAAAAAGGACCAAACTCTGCACCACATTCTTGATTCCTTACAAGTTATGAATTATGCAGGAAGAAAGAAGACCAACAGGCATCCTTTGACTCTATAAACTATGTTACAACTGAAATTCAGAACTCTTTCTCTTGCAGTTCACCCCTCCATCAGGCTCTTGAAATTTGCTCCCCTAGATTTAATTTACCCTATTAGTTTGAGGTCGACTGGCCTCACCTTGGTGGTCTCCTCTTTGATGGAAACATTTCAATTGCTGGCAGTCTTTAATCTGTGCTGTGATTACCAGTTCCTTAAAATATACTGGTTTCTTTTTCTATTTCTACACAGGAGAGGAGGGAAAAAAAAAAGGGCTCAGACACAGGAAGAAATTATGAGCTTGTCAAACCATGCCAAATTGGATTGAATTAGGTGACAAAGGATGTGAATCATGCTACTTGTTCTGAATAAGTAAATGCTCTCCCCTCCTTCCAGTCTCACAACACTTTCAAAGCAGTGGCTTTTCCTCTGAAATGCCAAAAAGCCCCAAAGCACTTCTCAAGTAACGTGAGCTGATTTGTGTGAGCATTTACCATCACCTGAACACAAGCTTGTTTGCTTAACATTTTATGCACTTTGTGTCAACATTTACCCAGCCTTCCTAACAAGAGAATTGATAGTGTTCAATTTGCAAGCCTAGTGCTGTGCGTTAGCCATGACGTTGATATTGTCTTTTGTTTCAGACCTCAGAGAGAAGCAAGTTTTTTTCCATCTTCTATTTATCCATTAATGCTGGAAGTTTGATCTCCACGTTTGTAACTCCTGTATTAAGAGGTCAGTGTGGATTTAGAAAAAAACAATAAATTAGCTGCCCTCTAACTACTCTGCTGTGCATAGTTAGACTCTTAGGACAACAGAATGGCAGAAATTATATTATCTGTGGAGTGGTCAGTATATTGCATTTGCACCTTCTTAATCCTGCTGTAGCAGCATAACAGATTTATAATATAGGCAGACAAGTCACAGAAAATATATTCCTGGTTGTATTTCAAAGCCAGCCTGAACAACAGAATTAAAATATGCAAGGTGGAAGGACCTATGGTCATCTAATCCCCATTGCCAGTGAAGGATTTGCCTTCAGGTAAACTATGGGTGGGAAATGAACTCTGCTGTCCTGTGCAGTGTCAGGGCTGAAAAACTTAGCAGGGCTGGTTTCAAAGTCCTACCTTCTCCCTCCCACGGGGTGCTGCTGACTTCTGGAGGGCTCTGTCCTGGCACTCAGGCTTGTCTGCGTGGGTCTGCTTGCAAGATTGCTGCCCTGAGCAACTAGCCTTGAAGACAAAGCACAGGCCTGTGCCCCATTTAAGACCTACTTTATATTCTAGCCTGCTTGCAAAACCCTTTTTAGTCCCCGAGCCTTGCTGCACTTCATTGTATCGCAGTGCTTCGAGGCCAAAGGGATTGGCTCACTCTAAATACAGGCACAGAGGCAGAGCAGCAGGCCATAGGTGATGGGGACATGGACAGGGTAGTCTTCACATTTAGTTGCCATTTTTAAAATTCTGTTCCATGGCTTCCAGAAAGCTCTGTTTGTTTGGAGTGTCATTTTAACAGACTCTTGTCTTATGTTTACACCATGCATAGGGACAGAGACAAATGCTGTATCTTATATTCATTCTCTCTCTGGTGTCTCCAGGTCAGCATTCAGCTGGGAAGGGCTTTTGCTTAATGGGCAGATGAAAATCAAGTCCCTTTGAACATCAAAACACGCTCCAGTATAAACTAGTTGCAACATGGAATTGGAGAGGATGGGGAAAGAGTAACATTTTTGCTGAGTGTCAAGTCTTTTCTTGGAAGAGCATGAAATGCAGTTTGTAGACATTTGGTACAAATATTAAATATATACTTTTAGGTAGAGAAGTCCAACTCATTTAGCATGTTAAAAGTTCAGTGTGCCCATAATGTTGCTCTGAGCTTTGTTGGATTTCAGCTAATTTGCTGAAAATAAGTAAATAAATGCTATGCATGCACTCAGCTGTGCAGCTGTCTGTGACTGCCCAGCTACAACAAACAGGACCATCTGAGGGCTTCATGGATTGGTCTCCTGTTAATTCCGTTGGCTTGCTTTAACCATTTTGTCATTACTCCGTGTAAGAATGCAGTAATATCTAGCCCCTGGCATTCAAACACCGACCCACTGCTGGCTTGCTGTTTTGCAGCTGGAGCACAATGCAAGAACTGACCTGGTCCAAGAGGCCCAGGGTTTCAGTGACCCACAGCTCAGATTGATCCAACCCATACTGTAACACACCTGGCTTCCTAACGGGTTGCTACAAGACCTGACATTTGGAGCAGGCTGCCCCTAGTGAGGTTGGTGGTAGTAAAGAAGGGAACTGGAGTTCTAAGGCTTATCCTGGGCTCACACTTAACACAGTGCAGGCATTGGATTCCACTTTGTCCACTGTAGGTCGCTATGAAATCAGATTCAGGTTTTTCACTCAAGACTGATGCAGCTGCCACAAAGAATGTGGAAACAAAGTACTGGTTATTTAGATCTAGTCAAACAGAATGGCTTCAGGTTACTTTAAATGTTGTAGTTTTTTTTCCCAATTACAGTTCCCAGTACTTCCTACTACCTATTTTTCTGCCCCCTCCCTTCTACCATTTGCATCAATATCCCATTATCAGCTGCTTTTGCTGGCAGACACCAACCCTGCTTCCAAATTGTCTTCATCAAGGGAGGACAACTGTTTCAAGGAGATTCAATTCACAGTGTCAAGCACCAGCAAAGCAGATTTAAAACCAGGGGAAGTGACTGATTTAGGGAAGCAAATCAAAAGCCCCAGTAACATAAGTCTAGCTGTAATGAGGTGCTTTAATTTCTGACTTCTTTTTCAGGGGATGTGAAATGTTTTGGAGAGGATTGCTATGCACTGGCTTTTGGCGTCCCAGCAGCACTGATGGTGTTGGCGCTTGGTGAGTGGAAACATTGATGCTCGAAATAGGAGTTACCATTTTTGAGTCCATGGATAGATGAGAAAATGCACAAATTCACTAATTCTGGATGGATATTGTCATGGCAAATGAAAGGGTTCAAGGCCACCCAACAACTCCCCAGTTCAGAACAGCAATAAATATCAGTAGTTCATTAATGGTGGGCAGACCCTGATTTTACTGCAATCTTTTATTGTGATACTGTTAAGGGTGTGGTCTGATGGATGTTTCACAGTATAATTGCTTTACTCTAATGCAAAGGGAGCCCCCAAAATGATTCTCCTGATGGCTTGCAGCTTTGCCTATGAGCAGGCATGGCCTTTGAACTGCAATCTGAGCAGTCCTCAGAGTCACCCAGTTTATAGAAGAGAAGCTTAACATGCCACTTCTAACCTTTCCACGGGCTTCTTGCAGCTCAGGGCCACCTTCAATGGCTCAGACTTCTGCTGCTGAATCTATGTGCTGCAGAAGGAGCTAAATGAGATGTTACTTTGTTCTGAGCTGTCTCACTTTGCTTGGCTGAAGTAATTCCCACAATTACAGTGACAACTTATTATTATGTTGCAATAAAAAATCCTTATTATCCAAGTGTCAGGAGGCAGCCACAATCCCCTTGCTTCTCAACACTTGCATCTTAGCCCCATTAATGTACTTGTCAAGATTTCTTCTTCAACCTTTATGAAACATTCAGCAATCTCCTCATTTTTTACTGCTACTCCTTGGTAGCCAGTACAGAGGACACATTAGCTTTAGTT
Organism: Monarcha castaneiventris obscurior; assembly: GCA_026261815.1. Classification (NCBI taxonomy): domain Eukaryota; kingdom Metazoa; phylum Chordata; class Aves; order Passeriformes; family Monarchidae; genus Monarcha; species Monarcha castaneiventris. The sequence goes on from JAMPIT010000467.1 coordinate 11,412,653, forward strand.
TCACAGCTGCAAGCTGCTGAGAAGAGCAGTCCCCTTTCTACACTGCATTTGTGAGGTTTTGACACAGCGTGGGGTGACTTCTCATTCCCCTTGTTACCTTCGCTGAGAGACCAAGCAGTTGTGTGATTTCACCGCAGCATCTGGGATTTGAAAAGTTTGTCCCTCAGAGAATGTGAACGTTGCTGTCTCCACTCAAATTTCCATCAGGGAGAAGAATCAGGAAACTGAAGAAATGTCATCAGGCCATAGCTAATGTTGCAGCAATTCTTTTCAAAAAAAGTGCGTGGTCACGGGCCTGAGAAGGTTCTATTTTCCCTTGTGGCCTGTTCCTATCAGTTAAGGGCCACACAGGCTCGCTCCTCTGTGCACCATGCTGTGATGAATGTTTCTAGCAGAGCAGTAGTTGCCCAGGGGAAAACAAACGTGTAAATATTGCAGTTTCACTGAGGGCATCGGTGGAAATGTGTTTTTAGCTAGTGTCCTGCTGCCAGATTGCACATCCTGCCTGGCTCTCTGTTCTTTTGTAACGTGCTAAAATGCTCTGGGAAGTGATATATTTGATTATGTGAGCAGCATGCAGAATTGGAGAAAATACCCTTTCGGCCCTGACTGGCCCTCTCTCTGTGTTGATGGAAAGCAAGGATAGATTTAGAGGCAGATTTAGAGTGAGATTTTCTGGGCTGCTGCAGTTTCTGAAGGATGGGGTAGATTGATACCATTTAATTCCAAGTGCCAAACCTAATGCAGGAACCTCAGCTCTCAAAGGAGTCAATGACATTGCCAGGAGATATTTCAGCAAACCTAATGGATCACCTTTTTAGAGGCACTGACATCTTCAGAGGAGATGCTAAAAAGTAGGTACTGTAGATACCCACTCTGGGCGACTTTGCACAAATGCAAAGTGCAATTCCTCTAAACTGACTTCAGAGGTCTCTCACAGTTCTGCGAGTCAAACCTGGATGCTAAAGGTCTTCATAGTCAGCAAAGAGCAAAGGTGGGTTTCCTGCAGTGTTCCAGGCCTCCTGCGTAAGGACAGAGGTACCTGCTATTCTCCACTGTGTGTGGACTGACCCAGACAATTGGCTTAGTTTAAAAAGTTCAGGTTGGTTTGTTATGTGGATTTCATGCTCAGTTTTAAGGTGCTTCTCTCTGCTAATCTCTTTGGAATTCTGATGTGCTCGAAGGCTCTCATAGAGCAGGATAAATGATACACAATCAGATAACTCCATCTCTGACAGGATTTTGAAGTCTCATTCTGATATTCTTTGTGCTTTGAGGGAGAAAACCAAGATAAAACAGTATCCTAAATTGTATATCCCTTTGTGGAAACCATAAATGGAGGTAATTTAACATCTGTGATACAGGGATCTTTGTGGCAGGTTCCATTGAAATGTGTGTGAGATGCAAGTGCACAGATCCCATGTTCTATCTGGATTAATCCTCACATGTTTCCAATGGGTGAGGGCTGATTTCCAACATCAGGTGTAGCAATTCAGTGTCAATTTTATTTTAAGTTTAGTCTATAAAAAGCATAGACAGAGTGAATTTTCAAAGTTTTGGTTCCCAGCATGAATCAGATATGGAAGTGCCTGTTGTGCCAGAGCAGATAATAAGAAAATGGTGACTTTCTAGGGATCACACTGCCTCTTGTAGGATGTTGCGTTTTCTTCCATCTGTAGGCATTAAAGGATTGCTGTATATTTATTTAGTTTAAAGTGCAATCCTTTGAGCCCCAAGGACAGAGTATTTCTGTTGAATACAGGGGTGGGGATCCTTCCCAGAAGCCAGTACAGGATTGAGCTTCAGCCATGTGAATTCCCATTTGGATTATAATATTTTTTCAGTTGTGTTCATTGCTGGAAGTGGACTGTACAGAAAAACACCACCACAAGGAAACGTCTTGCTGGAAGTGTGCAAATGCATCGGTGTAAGTGTGTGCAATTCTCTTTTTCATGAATGACTCTGAGGTTGCAGGACAAAAGGTGCAAAGGGAAAGGGGAAGTGACTTCTGGAGTTCCTATCTATGCTGCTTCTGGATGTCTTGCTGATGAGCTGTAAGGAATAAGAAACACATTTAGGTCCTAGTTTATTCTTCCAGCATTTCAATTGTTTTCCCTTAGCTCCATGAACTGTTCTGTTGATGTCAATAGAACCACTAGTGGCAGATGCTGGTGGAGACTGAACTGAAAGGAAAATTCAGAAACTCACAGAGTATCAGACATATTACTCCATTTTTTTCAGTTGAATAATTTTTCTGAACTTTATCAGTTCAGCAGACAGTAATAGCACACATTCATATTATGGACATTCAGCATGCTAATGTAAATGCAAGAGACACTTGCTGAAGTTGCATTAGAGCCCTATAAATTGTTTTTCATGATGTGTGAGCTGAATACAGTATGTGAAAAAATACTCTCTTATTATTAGGTGGATAATGATGTTTCTATTTCAGGAAGCTGTTGCTAACAGCAGATGTTTTCTTTTTATCTAGGTCAATCCTAGTGCCAAATTTACCTTGGGGAAACAGGCGAGATCTTAAAGACAGGATTTCTAAGAGAGGTCTGCCACTTTTTTTGCCAGGATGGCTCAGTGTGTTCAGTGACTGGAGCACACAGCACAACTAGACCAGGAGCTGGACTTCAATGACCCTTGTGGGTCCCTTCCAACTCAGGATATTCTAAGATTCAATGATGCTATGATTCATTCCCACATCATACCTTTAATCCACCAGTATCGTAGAAACTTCCCTGCAGACAATTCATCATTAAGCATCCAATCTGAGATTTTAGAGGTATCCAGCAACCCACCCTCCCCTCAGTTTTCTGGCACTACTTACATTTGGGGATGGGGAAGGTAGCTTTGAGTTGGGAATGTGACCAGGGCAGGTATGGCATGAGTGAGTTACCCAGCTGTTTTTCTCCCTAGTTTGCTATTAAAAACCGGCTGAAAAACCGCTCCCGTGAGATTCCAAAGAGAGATCACTGGCTGGACTGGGCATCAGAAAAATACTCGGTAAGTGATGCTCTACCTGGTAGATTTGGAGTGGGAAGGGGGAGATGGGCAGACAGACAGGGGAGACAGTAAGACTGGCCTGGCCACACCGCTCGTCACGTGCCTTTTCCTGTCCCTTCCCACATCTGTACTCTCCTGACCCTTAATGGACGGTTTAGGTGCTGCACTGAAATGTAGAAATGCAAACATATCCAGTGTCTCAAGTAAGTGCAATGAAGAATTGCCACGCAGAAAGAAATAGGAGTTATGCTTTGTGGCTTGAATCACCTGTTGGCTTTACCCACTCCTTTACCTTTTTGCCTGTTCCCTTTTAGAAACAGCTGATTGGGGAGGTTAAAATGGTGACTCGTGTTCTCTTCCTCTTCATACCGCTGCCAATGTTCTGGGCCCTGTTTGATCAGCAGGTACAGTACAGTGTGTACAGCTCTGCCTGTCAGCTCAGTTTGCACCTCTGTCCTTCTGGGGTAACACCAAAGCATCCTGGGGACACAGTGGGCCACACTCCTACCAAGGCCTTCCACCATCACTGCTGGCCAGCCCTTCCTAGTCCTGCCAGGTGTCTGGCATAGCAGAATGAGGGGGGGAGAATGTGCCCTGCCTTCTGACAGGTGTTACAGGGAAGGGAAGGGATAGATGGGAAATAAGACCTCCAGCACTGTCCTCTTCTCTATCCCCATGCTTTCTAGCCCCATAGAACATCTTGAAGGTTTCACAGCTGTCTGTTTCCTCCTTAGGGATCCAGGTGGACTTTGCAAGCCACAAAAATGAATGCTGATTTTGTAAGTACTTAATGTCACCAGGGCTGGTAAGACTAGTAGTAACATCCCTGCTCTTGCTTATTAACCGGAGTCTTGCAGTACTAAGAGCGTCTGCTTGGTGAATCTGGGTGAGTTTCACTTTTGGTGATTAGAAGCCAGGGGCTCTGTTCATGCAGCCATGTTCAGTTCATCACAGCTCATCTCAGCTAGAAGTGAGGGCTGGAGAGCCACCAGCAGCCTGCAAGGTCAGGGGTGCTGACCTGCTGGCAACCAGTGGCTCTGTGACCTAGGGCAGGTAGGATTTTCAGCCTGCTGCCCCCATGGAAGGCAGACAAGTCACTCAGCCCTTTTAAGGTGTGACTAGAGCTGTTGCAGTTGTACATTTCTGTGCTGGATTACTTGGTGATGCATTCATGAAGCCTCTCAAAACCATCAGGAATCTTGTGTATAGGGTAAAGATGTGATAAGGATTAATTAGCTAGTTTCCATAGAGTTCTTCAAAGGTGTGAATGGCAAATAGTGCAGGCTGCAGTAGCAGGTAAATGTAGATCAGCTATCAGCCCAGAGATGTCTCCACACAGGGCTGGTTTTCAGACATACATGTTTTAACAGGCCATCTAGATCTTGCCTGCAGATGCTCACATCAAAATCTAGGATTGTAAATGTCGATTTTCCAGTTTAAAATTGACTTAAAGCCACAAATTTGAGACCTTCTATGTCACTCCTGTTAAAAATTGGGCTCCCAACATGTGATACTCATTAGGCTTAATTAGTTCAAATGAGGCATGAAAAAGACTACACCTTGGGTAATATTTATCCACCTCAGGAAGACAGAACAAATTCCATGCAGTCTATGTGATGTATATCTAAAACATTTGTTTTCTGGTGTTTTGCTCACACGCACTTAGTGGTCCATTAGCAGGAGAGCTAAGTATCACCCAGTGTCACTACTGGACTCTCCCAGGTGGAGAAAGATAGATTCAGGGCTTTTTTTTGGTCACACCAACTTGGACAGCTCCTTGGCTTTTGTTTCAGTCTCCTCTGCTCTCCCCTCATGAGCTGTCCCACCTCAAAAAGGTGAGAATTAACTGCAATGTTGGAATGATCCCACCCTTCCGCTTGGGGGAATTCATGTTTGTAATACTCTATGACTTTCTGTTCTGCAGACAAGGGCTCAGCTAGGAAGTCTGGAGTCAAACAGGGAATGATTTAGTGCCAGATGAAATATTTGCAGGCTCATTTCTTAATGGCACATTTCTATAGTGTGCACAAAGTAGCAGGAAGGGGTATTTGCCTGGTATTTTTAATTGACCCCTTTGCTGTGACCAGCAGTTTCCTCTCTCCCAGGAGGCAGCTGTGGGCAGAGACAGGCAGCCAGTCTAGACTCAGCTCAGGACAAGTCTGGCAGACAGGAGACAACCCCCCACAGCACTTTCTTGGAAATATATTATTTCCTTCCTAATTTCCTCCCTCCTGCACCCTTGCCGCGCACCCCTCCCCACCCCCCCCACCCCCCTTCTTCATCTTAATTTCAAATGAAAAGCATTTCATGGAGTTCAGACAAACACCAGTCCCTCCCTGGAGGCAGGTCCATGGTTCTTGGAGTCTGGGATCCCTCCATCCATCCATTCCTGTTGACCTTGCCTGTTTGTGGGGGCTGGGTATAGTGATGCAAATGTGAGGCACCTCTGATAGCCTTGAGGACTCTTGGCTCAAGCCAAGAAGTCACAGTTGTCTAAAGCCTGTTAGGTACAGATGGGGGGAGGAAAGGGGTGTTTGTGCAGCCCACTGGCTCAAGGATGATCTTTTGTTGCCCTTTTGGGAACTTGGGAGAAATGCCAACAGAGCTCACAGGGTCCTGAAGCTTGGGAACACTCACTTATAGAATTGGGGCTTTTCACATTATACAAGCAGGGAGGGAAGAAGCTCTAAGCTCACCTCCCAGCTTGCACACTAATACCCCCATTCTTCTCCACTCATCTAGCTCATGGCTCAGCCAGCCTGAAAGATGGGCCTCAGTACCTGTCATGGGCTGTGTCACAGCTGCCAAATATCAAGGATTGAGTGCAGTTTCCTTCTGCAAAATGATCATATTAAACACCGTGTCCTTAGACAACAAGTGTCAGGAGCACAATATCAGCTGCTAAAGCCAACATAAAGCATTTGAGGAAACCACCTTGGCTGCAGAGGCCTCTGTGGGACCAATTACTTATTTGCCATATGCATTGATATGTTATAGTGTTTATGAATCACTTGGAATATCTTTTTGTTTCAGGGAATATATGTCCTTCAGCCTGACCAAATGCAGGTAAAAGATATTACAGGGTAGGAAATAACCTTTAGAATGTATTTTCTTTCTTTTTCTCATTTTTATTTTTCTTATGGGACCAGTGGCCATTCTCTGCTCCTTTTCAAGGTAAATAGCAGTGCTCCTGCTGGTTGCTGTGGTGTGGCCTCTGTCTTATTGTTCACTTGCTGTTTTGCAAGTTTGGGGTTCAGAAGACCCTGAGGATGTCCTAATACAAAAGTTGAATCCTGCAGAACAGTGCAGAGGTGTGGGGAAACATGCCACCATAATAGTTCATGAACTAGTGCTGCCATGTGGAGAAGACAACCTGTATCTCCTTTTAACAGGCCCCTATCCTGGGATGAACATTGTTCTTGAAATATGTTTGGTCCCTCCCTTTCTGCAGGGCAGATAAAAACATGAAAGCTCCAAGATGGTGCTATGTTGTCACAGTTGATTACAATGCTTACGGTGAACAGCTCTGGAGAAATTCAAAGCTGTTCTGTTCCCTGAAATCTTCCTTTGGAACTGAAACAACATTTCTCTCTGCTTGTTTTTCATCACTCTCTATTTTCTTGCTCTGCCACTGCTGGCTGGCAGACAAGCTGTGCCCCTTCCAGGAGAAATTTTGTTCCTGGGGGATTACTCGGTTGTGTTGAAGTATGAGAAATTGCCAATCTCACAGAATAGTGCCTGTTCCTCTGGGATTTTGCTGGAGTCCCAAGACGTTTCCATTGTTGCTGATTTGTTTTACGGTCCCACCACAGCACCAAAGGTCACCTGTCTCTATTGTCAGTGGGGTTTGTACTCTTTAAAAACATCATGTTTCAGTTCTCTCTCCAGGGAAACTGGGCCAGTGATGCTTGCTTACCTCTTGGAGGGGAGGATATGAACAAAATGTATTCATGCCTATGAAAACTAAATAGCAGAAGCTGTTAAGTGCAAACTATGATTATATTTTAAAAGGAGGTTTTAAGTGTTTGTCCATGTCCCTTCTGTAATGGAATTATTTCTGGAGGACAGTGCTTTATGGGTTTAATTACTGAAAGTTGCTTTCTAGTCACTGAACTCCCATTCTTTTGTATTGCAGTTCTTAAATCCACTTCTTATTCTTGTCTTCATCCCCATTTTTGACCTTGGGCTCTACCCCCTGATAAACATGTGCAAATTGAATTTCACGTAAGTACTTGGGGACAGTGCAGATGCGTCTGTGCTTTTTCTCTTGCAGTAAGTGTGCAGAATAGTTTTTAAGGAAGAGAAACACAAGCTTCCATTCACCTTTCCCAATACTTGAGTATACTTCAGTCCCAAGAGGCAGCATCACCCTCTTCCATAGACCATGGAAATTCCAGAGGGTAAAACTCAGTGATGTTGGATTCTGCTCTGTACAGATTTTTCCAAAAGCAGATATGAATAGTCTCACTTTGAATTTGATCAACATGTTTTCCACCTTGTTTCCCATATCATGCCTAAACGATTGCCTGCCTGAAAAGTCCCTGTGGGACCAAATTCATGGTCCCATGCTGGCTAGGATCTGAACCAGTGACTGCATAAGGGGATTTCCATATGAGCCAAGCATTTTATCCTTAGTCTATGTTAGCAAGAAGTGCAGTGTAATAGGAGCAGACCTCAGGATGTTTATGAGACCCACTTTATGCATTTTGTGGGAATTAACTTCAGAGTATCTGTATTCAGCCTCTGTGGAGTGATGCCCTGCAGCAGTGGCAGTATATTATGTGCACTCATGGAATGCCTTTGCCACTGGAGTTTCAACTGAAAGGAGCCAAGTTTCCAGTTCCAGTTTCCATGCTTCAGCACCACTTCTCCATGTGAACCATAGCATGGGGAAGGGCGATGAGTGGGGAGATTGGCTTAAAAAGCATGTTCCTAATCCAAACTAAAATGCTGGGCAGATGAAACCACATAAAATGGGGATGGCAGGTGCCTCGGAAGCCTTCCCCTTCACCCTGCTGGTCCTTTCCCACTGTGCTGAATTACTTGCACCTAAAGACATATCAAAAACATTGTCCAGCCCTGCAGTGGTGCCCCTTTCAGAGGACACACATCAGAGGCTGTGCTTCTCCCTGATACCTCATTGTGAGCCCATGGCCTGGACTGTGCCCTGACTGGGCAAAAATCTTCCTGCCTGGTGACCAGCTCAGAGTAGTTCTCCCAGCAGCACAAACTCAAGCACCAACCAGGACTGAAAGCCAGGACTAAAGACCATTACAAAGAGTGGATATCACTGAATCTAGAACCAGATTTGTTTCAGATCTCAACAACTCAATAATCAGTTTGAACCTGCTGTTGTTTTATTCTGCTTTGTATCAGATTTTCTCATGTAACTCTGGTAAAGTTGTACTAGCTTTGCCTTGAGTTTAGAAGCAAGCTCTTTATTTTCTAGAAATGTAAATGTATTGGCATGAGAAATAACCCAGAATGATGCCCCAGATGGTCAGAAACATTGATGACACAAACTACACATTTTTCTGTTCCTCATTCCCACTGCTAAGTAGCATGTTACTTATCTTTTGCCTTTCCCAAAAGGGACTTGAAGATACATCATTTGTAGCGCTCCTTCCAACATCATGGATTAACATAATGTCATGAGCTATTCCCGCTAGAAGAGCTGGGAAAAAGATAATATGAAACTTGCAAGGAAAGAACTTCTTTTCACAGCATATCAGTTTTAATTGGCCTCAGTGCTGGCCTCATACAGAATAATGAAATAGTATTAAGTTAAAAGATCGGCAATTTAAACAGCCTGTCCTCCTGAGTGCCACCTGTTGGACAGTTTATTACATGGTTTTGGCACATCTTTGGCTCTGAGGAATGGTATTCTACAGTTTCAATTACTTTTTTTTCCTTAATGGCACCTCTTTCATTTGCTCCATAGACCTATTAGGAAAATGGCAACAGGTATGATCCTTGCAGGGCTGGCGTTTGGACTTGCAGCTGTTATAGAAGTCAAAATAAATGTAAGTAAAGCACAAGGCATTCCTCAGAAATACTTCCTTTCCATGGGGTGTGTTTATTGATGCCTGGTAGATAATCCTTTAAGTCATTGTGCTCCTTGATCAAAATTTGTAATATTTTCTTTACAATTGAGCATACTGATCCAGTTGCTAATGATAATTCTTACCTTGTCTACTTTTCCCTCTCTTTGTCTCTATGTCTTTCTTTCTAGTCTTTGCAGTTTTGCTGTGCTGGTCATCTGTATTGGTCTATATTCTAGATTTTCATCGTCAAAGTCCTTGACAGACATCTAGTTAATGCTAGTGATTAATTTCCAAAAGGTAGTTTGTTCTCTCTCCTATTTCTTGCTGTAGCTTGCCTGTATTTTTCTGTTTGGGGTCTTTTGTGTGTGTGTGGTGGTTTGGGTTTTTTTATTTAATTATTTTAAAAATTTTTAATTTAATTACTTTCCTGCTTTAGGGTGGGGATGGCTTTCTTTTTACAAGCCAAAGTGTTTCTCTGGAAAGGCAGGTGAATGCAGTCACAGGCATCAGAGACTGCCAGTCATGCCCAGACAGGATGGCAGAAAATCTCTTATAAATGCCACGTTAGCTCCTGCAGATTTGTGCTGTTTGTTTCTGGCTCATGACCAGCATTGTGTAGACTTTGGCTGACCTTTGTCTCACAAAAGTTACTCCAGGATTAATTTTTAAAGCTTCTATGTATACTTAAAACGCTCTGTTAGAGTGGCTGGCTCACAGCCCTGGATTAACATCTGCTGGTTCCTCAGGTGGATCCCCTAATGAGCCTCCTACTGAAATGAGACTTTGTGGGTTCAGGTCTTTTTTCTGATCTCTTTATGTGAGCGAAGAAATGCTCTCACTGCCAGCAGCATCTCTGGCCAAGCACCAAAGTTTGCTCTGGCTGTGGGTGGCTCCTCTGGGCAGAAGCAAGGTGAGTGAGAGGTCCCCCCTGGCCTGTGCATGAAAATTTTACCCTAAAGGCCATTTTAAGCTCTAGTAAAGAGGAGGATAAGATGGTCCACCTTCACTTGACTGTGGGTAGCAGAAGCGAAATGCTACAGTAATGGAATTTGCTGGATAATATTAGCAGGCCTGTTGGTCCAGAGCAGCAAATGGGTGCAGGGAAATCAGCTCGCTCTGTCTTCTGTGGCAGTGTGTCCCCCCCCCAGGTTAGGTTCAAAATGCCTTGCTTGCAATACCCAAGTTATCAGATAAGATAGAAGAAAAATGAACAGCTCTGCAGTATTGCTGGCAGCTACTTGGAAATAAAATGAGAATAAAAGAGAAGTAAAAAAAAAAAATTAGCTCTGCAGGTAGTAAAAGGCTGACACTGATTGATGTACTCTCTCTAGGAAATTATTCCTGACAGAAAGAGATACCTCAGTGCTCGAGGCATCAGATTCCCTCTCTCAGAAAACAAGGAATTATATCTATATAGTCAGCTGTATAGATAGCAAGGTGTCCAGTAATGCAAAATCACTGATTACAGACATGAAGCTGGACTGGGATTTTCAAAACTACTTGACTTCTGGTCTGATTCTTTTCCTGCACTGACTGCAGTGGGAAACAATTATTCTGGTCGCTGCTTTTGAAAGCTAAGCAGAAATTTTTCTGTTCTGATATGGCAGTTGGTTAAATCCAGGCACTAGGGAGCTGTATAATGAAAGCTGTGACATTGCTCTACCTCCTCAATACGTGTGTAGTCTGTACACTTAGTGGTGTGAAGAGCAATTTTTGGGAGGAATGATGGGTTGGCCATTGAGCTACTATGAGGAAACCTCCCTAAAAAAGATTTATGTTCAGTTTTCTCTGAGTGCAACTTCTGTTGAGGAAAGGATGGAAAAGTGTCATTACAGAGAGGAAGACTATTATGGCTAAAAATGAAGAGATATTAAAGTGCTAATAAAGCATACACATGGCACTTAAAGCCTTTTACTTTAATTAGGAAACTGATATGCCTCGACTTGTCCCAAAAGAAAGTTTAATTCGGGTCCTGAATTTGGCAAAGAACCCTGTCCAAGTGACAATCCAAGACAAGGACCTATTTCAGCAGCCTGTGGAGTCTTTTCAGGTAAGCATATTTTTGGGACTGAAAGGCCTGACTTACATGTCATTGAAGAAAGGATGGGCTTTTATTCAGCATTTTCTAATAAAGCCCACAGGTGCAAAAGCTTGTTCTGCTCCATCACCTTAGAAGTGCATGGGAATAGCTTTACAAATGAAGCATAATATCTCTGTTACATGAGACAGAAATTGAATGTTTGGAGACAAATTTCCCCAGTAAAGGATACATCTTACATTCACCTGTAATTAGGAACAAAGGATAACAGGATTACAGTCTCCCTTAAAGAGGGGATAGTGTTGAACTTGGTAGGAAAAAACAGATCCTTTCTTATCTGGAGAAAGTGTAACCAAGTTTATTTTCTTCCACAGAACCCAGCTGAGTACTCAAAATTAATATTGAATGGAGAGCAACAGAGCCTTCACTTCACCCTGCAACATCAAGGATTGACTCTTGCTTTTAACTACACCGTGAAGGAAAAATCAGTATACAGCTTAATTGTTTTTGAGGCAGAAGGAAGCCTATCAAGCCGCTTAGTGAGTGTGGGAGTGAAGTGTAAATACAGTATTAATTAAATGGCTGTGATGCTACAATGGGGTAATAGGCTCATTAATTCATTTGCTCAGTTGCAATGTCTGTCTGATTGCTCTCAGATGCTCTAAACCTGACTTCTTAGCTAAAGGCACTGGATCTGTACACATTTCTGCTGGTTGATTAATAGAGGCGTTGTGGCATCTGAGAGTTTCTGGGCACACTTTAATCCACTGAGTGCTGCAGTGGGAGAGCAGAGTCATGCCTGCTAGGCAGCAGAGCTGGAGAAAGCTGGGGAAACAGAGCCAGAGATTTCCCCCCAAAGATGGTTCTATAAAGCAAAGATGTTGAAGAGGCTCTAGGGCTGGCCGTGGAATAAAAGCATCAGAGGAATGATTCTGGTTTAGTTATTGCAAGTGTTTAGTGAAAAAGCAGAGAAGGCCCATTTGTTTTGCTGAACAGAATAAATGATTAAGCTCATTTCAGGCTCTGCAGCAGAGCTGGCTGTATTTGGGCTTTTGTGTAATTCTGCCTCAGAGAGGGGCATATGGGATGTGTAGGGCAGATTCTGATCTCTTTTGTGTGTAGCTGTATCCTAAGAAGCTCTCTTGAAATGAATGATGTTATTGCACATTGTGGCAGGTGTGTAAATGCCATCAGAATCTGCCCTCATGCTAAAATACCCATTCTCCTTGTAGTTCCTCAGCCTTTTACCTTGCAGGGTAGCCACACCAAGCATTATAGTGTGTGTATATATATATATATATTAGAAGAAATCATATAACAGCTTTTCAAAATTAATTTAAAGAATTTATTTCTTTGTAACATCAAGGTTCTTTGCTGATGATCAAACTTTACAGTTTGGAGTCTGGGGCTCAATCTCACACAAAGTTAAGTTTCCCTGTGACCCTGATGGCTGTGTGCTGTTTCCTTAAGAAATGGATACTTGTACAGTGGTTTTCATACAGTCCTTAGGAAGCAAAAGCCTGCAACAGGCTCGGAGCATAGCAATCTCAAAGCTCCAGTACATCTATGCTGCCCCAGCTGTCTAGACTGTGCTTAAATTAATGCCCACCCTGGCACAGGCAGGCTCCCATGTGCTAGGAAACAGCTGTGCTCTTGGGTGATGCTATTGACCTGTCATTCACAGCTGTAGATAAGGGAGATGTGGAAGACAGGTTGGTAAATGATACTTTTCTAGTGTTGCAACACAAGGAAAGCAATGCCAGCATCACTGTTGTGTTGCAGAGCTCACCCTTGAGTAACCTCCTTCACTGCTGGGTTTGGCCCACTCACTCAGGTGGGAGTGCTTTCCTGGAAGGATCCAATCTGAAATTGGTTTCTTCTCCATTGTGGGCTGTTGAGTAGGCAGGAAATGAATTTGAGAGCTCTGGGGATCATCAGTGAAAACGAGTAATAATTGGCTGGTCTGTCTGCAACAAGCTAGAGTATTCATCCCCGTGTGTCTCCCATGGAAAGAAAAAAAAAGTTATCATTTATTATTTATTGCTCTGACATTTATTATTCACTGTGGCTATTTATTATTTAGGGCATATGTTATTTGTGGGTAGCATATTACTCTGAAGTACAATAGACATTTTATAGATATACTGAAATTCTGGATCCTCGGTCTCAGAAACTCAGGGTTTCACATCAGGAAAAAAGTGTGGAGAAAGGGCCAGAAAATTCTTAGAGAGATCCGGTTTCTGAAAGTCCCTTTTGGCTTGCCCGGGTTCCATCTGTGGCCAGTGCAAATTGAATTGACCTGCCATCTTCAGTGGACATGGCACAGCTCTGGATTTCTAGCAGCCAAGAGCTTTGCTTTGTTGTTTTTTTTTGTGCCATACAACCTCCAGGGCAGGTCTGCATCTTAACTGTGTTTTTTCAGTGTTGTACACCAAATAGGTTTCTCCAAATGAATGTTGATTAACTATCTAGCTGCTGCTCTAGCTGTGGTCTCCAGGAGAAAGGCTCTCACTCCCCAGTGTGCCCACCCAGATGGCCATTTCAGGGGTCTGTCTGCAGAGACTGTGAGCACGAACAAGCTCAGTGCATCTTGGTTTCTCCTGCTCTCTGCCTGCACATTACAACAGTTTAATCTCTTGAGTACTGAGGATCAGGGAGAGCATGAGTGATGCATGATGATCAGTATAGTAACCTAGCAGTTCCTCTCAGCTTTAGACTTCTGCGATGTCTATGAATATGACAAGAATCAGGGTCTGAAAGTTAGGCAGTTGCAGATTTTGTAGGAGTAAGGCACTCAAGTTTAGTTGTAACTAGTCACTGAAAGATGCTAATGTGGATAGTGCTCTCTTGCTATCCCAAGATCAAGACAAGTACTTTTTTGGAGGGTGTGACATGCCTCAGTAGAAGGGTGACTGGCTGAAACTCAGTAGCCTTTGTGACAGAGGAGTTGAGGAGAAAAGGTATGATCTCATCTCACGCCCTTGGAGGAGATGAAATTTTGCCATTGGCTTCACTGTAGCAGGATCCCCCATCTGTGGCCTGATGTAAAGCTCATGTGAGAGTCCAGTTGATTTCTACAGGCTTTGTGGCACATGTGTAACTCTACAGACACCAGTATTGTCTGCCAATCATTGTTGTAAAACAGCATTAATAAATACGTTTGATGGTTTTTTTCTTCCCCTCTTTAGATTACAGACTTGGAAGCAAAGCCAGAAAATGGTTGGGCGGCTGTTAGGTAGGAATGGCTTTTTTTTGAGGATTTGGCGGTGGTTGGGTGAGGGAAAGTGCTTTTGTCTGATGCGTCTGTATGTAACATAGCCCAGATGTTCTCGGGTTGGAATCTAGTCCACGTTTCTCATGCAAGACTCGGGTGTCAGCTGTGGAGGCTTGAGAGTGTCACCTCCCACACATGCCATGCAGAGCTGAGAACTATTGCTGCTCACTGCCTGGGATAGTCTGGGCTGAGATGGCAACATAAAAGAGCTCCTTCCTTGGAAAAGTGGCAAATTAATCTCACTGATGAAAGGGAAGAAGCAATTTGGATAGGAGCTGTTGCCATGTCCTTTGCAAATTGGCCAGCCCATGACATTCACCCAAACTCACAGGCAAGTGTCTACTAAATTGGATACAGCAACAATTTTACATTCTCATAAACAATTGGGCATTGGGCTCTGCTTAGTCCACTCTTCCTAATTTGAGCTACTCCATTTAGTCCATGAACACTCCTGTGCTGGTTTGTGCTGGCTGCTGCAGTGAAAAAGATGAAAATTTGCAAAGAAAAAAATATATTCCAGCTGGACTTTCTAAAGGATTTGGGCAAGGTGAAATTAAAAAAAAAAAAACCCAAAACAACAAAACCAACCCACCACAAAAGCAAAACCAAAAAACAACCAAACAAAGCAAGCCTTGAAAACAATGCCCAACCCCTGTATCTGAAACTGTGTAGACAAAGTAGGAGAGCAATATCTCTTCATAGCCCTGTGCTTGTGAAGGTTGCTACTGACTAAACACCTTGAAGACCTGATTCAGTCAGAAATGTTTTATATTTTCTCATGGAGATTTTTGACAAAATCCCCAGACTTTCCCTTTAACAATTTGTAAAGAAGTTTCACTAGGAAGAAACTATTTTTTCTTTAAAAATTTACTTTTGTTAAGTGCTTGACCAACTTCAGGGATTTTACCCCCATTTAAAGAACTGAAAACCAAAATATTTTAAAACATAGATCAAAGGAAGAATATTTGGTTTTACTAACAATTTTTGAATTGCCAAAAGGAAACTGTCTTTTGTCTGTGAAAAACACCAAACAAACCATTCCCATGTAAGTTTTAGTTTTGATGAAGATACCTTATTTTGCTAGAGAAAACTACGTCCCACTGGTAGAAACTCATTGCCAGCATGGTGCACCTGCTCATCAGGATACACAACTTCAGAGTTTCCTGTGGTAGGCTGAGGCTCTGCCCTCTCACACAGCCACAGAACAGACACCTTAGAGTCATAGAATGGTCTGGGTTTGAAAGGAACTTGAGATCACCTTGTACCAACACCCCTGCCGTTGACAGGGACACCTCCCACTAGACGAGGTTGCTCAAAGCCCCATCCAACCTGGCCTTGAACACTTCCAGGGATGAGGCATCCACAACTCTGCTGGTGTCTCACCACCTTCATAATGAAGAGATTCTTCCTAAAATCTAACGTTGTCTAACCCTGCCCTCTCTCAGTTTAAAGCCATTCCCCCTTGTCCTTTAACTCCATACCCCTGTAAGAAGTCCTTCTCCAGCTCTCTCATAGGACCTCTTCAGGTATTGGAAGGTGCTCTAAGGTCTCCCTGGAGCTTTCTCTTCTCCAGGCTGAACAGCCCCAACTCTCTCATCCTGTCTTCATAGGAGAGGTGCTCCAGCCCTCTGATCATCTTCGTGGGCTCCTCTGAATTTGCTGCAATCTTTGATGGTCTCTGAGACTGGATTGCCTGGAGGTTCTAGACCACAGAAAGTGAGGGTCACTTTTCACAGGAAAGAGAGTAAGAGGTTAAAATTATGCAACAGGGAAACTCGTATTGAAAAACTAGGCAATGAATCAGACAAATATTTTGGTAACTTGCAGGAGAGACTCTCATAACTGTATAGAATTACAGAATGTTTTGGGAGATTAAGAAAACTTCCAAAGTGTCTGCTATTATGCTTCTCCTGCCCTGTCTGACAGGTCAATGAAATATGGTTTCTTTGCAGATTCATTAATGGTTTGAGCCAAGATGTCAACCTCACCATTGATGGCATAAGGTTCATTGCTGTTCAGAAAAACTACAGCGCTTCTGAGTACTTGCTGCTGGAGAGGGACATGTAAGTCTCCTTCCTGAGCTGAAAGTCCTTGCTGAGGCATTTCCTTGGATACAAAGAGGCTTTTCTCAGCCTAATAGCAAAACCTTCATTGCTATTGTCTTGGCATGTGGTTGAGGGGGCAGGTGTTTGTAAAAAGCAGAATTATCAGCTCAGTGCAGAGCAGGTGCTCCGGGCCACTCGTGTGTGTGAAGTTTTTATTCACATTGTGTGGGGGCCTGGAGGGAAGAGACTGGCCATTCCTGTGCATCTGTCAGTGGAGTAAGGTGAGGCATGGTAAAGTCTCCTCTGCCATTTCGTGCTTGCTTTATTTTGTTACTCTCTCAAGCCCGAGCTCCTAGTGTTAGGGTGCTTTCAGGGAAAGGCCAATCCATATTCCATGCTACAATGTGTTGGTATGTGGGCTGGTAACATCAATTGCCATTACATGGCTGTGCAGGCTGGGCTTGTTAGACAGGGGCTCCATATGGCCTTGGTTTGGCAGCATTGGAGCTGGCTCTTGTAGGGTATTTCTAGCATTTCCAATGTTTCAAAACAAGCTTCATGGCTTTTCTCTGCATCAGCTCCATCCAAAATATTTATTGCTGCAATTTAGTAGGATGCAGCAGCCATTGTGGCAGTGCTGCTGAGCCTCTGTGCCATCTCACACATCCAAAATCAGAAGAACAAATATGCAGGCTCATTTGCTCTACTGAAAGTAAACAAAGTGGCTTCTGGGTGCACATATCTGAGTTCCTGTTGACTGCTTGTCTGGCCTACAGTTCCTAAAGAAATGGAACAAATTTTGGGAGGAAAAAAACCTGAGGGGGGCAAAATAAAGTAAATCAGCACTAAGAAGAAGCAGAAACCATTAAAAAATGTTAGCAATGGGTGTTAGGTGAATTCCAGTCAGTGTCTAAATGCTCCTGGAAGGATAAGATGGCAAGAACTCCAGTGATTGATGTAAACGCTACTGCATCTTTACATCTTGCATTCTCCCTGCTCCATTTCAGGGGCATGTTTGATAGCTCTGCTCTGTGTTCTTTGTTTGGGGAACTAACTGGGAAATACTGTCCTTCATCCTTTTATCTAGATATAATAATGGAAAATGCATAACTGAAACAGGAGAGTTCCCCCTGGAGCTGGGGCTGCTTGACTTCGGTGCCTCATACACTGTTGTGATAACTAATGTAAGTGTTCCTGTGATGGTAACACACTCCTGTTCTACTCTCTGGCAGTGCTTTTGTTCTTGTGTTGGTGGCTCTCACTTGTTTTGTGCACTCTGTGATCCTAGGGCAGTAGCCATCTGAAGGCAGTCCATTATGAAAGGGATAGTAAAAGGTTTTGGTACCTACATCAGCAGTGTGGGTGTGTATTTTTTCCACCTTACACTGTGATCATGTCAGATTGCATGGATTAAAAAGAAGTAAAATCTTTCCCTGGATAGAAATCCTCCATAGAAAATCATGTGATCTGTGTTTTATGCTGGTCTCATGCCATGCTCGAGCTGTTAACATTGACCCAGAGCACAGCAAGGAGTTATTACCATCTGCCAAGAGCTGACTCTGCTTGTGGTCTTTAAAAAACTGTACCTGGTAGTGCCTCATACCCAAAAACTGCAGAAACAGTCTGCTCTATCCTCACATTTAGCTTACTGAGCTAAAGACTGATCTTCCAAGATTTGTTGATATGCACAGGGGGAAGAGGGACAACATCTTGAGGGAGGAGGTTGATGTCGTTGTACATCTGTTTCCTCCTCTCACTGTCTGTACAGCTAATTTGGAGCCTAGTGCAAAGTCAAGGCATGGTTTTCTGAACAGCCTAGCCCTGATGGGCTCTGAGCACTGCTGAGAGGGTGGATTCCTTTCCCTGCCTGCCAGCCTCTCAGACACACTGCTTCCACCCTGGTCCAGCTGGCTGGAGCCACGGAGATGAACGTGATCAGCTTAGTTCCCATTTTAACCTTTCCACCACAAAGGCACACAGACAAACTGGGTCTGACAGGACACGCTGCTAAGCTGCCCTCTGAGACTTTGGCTACTGTGTTGTGATGAGCAGAGCAAAGTGTTGTCAGCTACTCCCTGGCAGTAGCATCTCCCTGTTGGGCAATTAATGGGAGCTGTTCACGTCTGCAGAGTCCAAATACACAGGAGGAAAAATATAGCTGTGAAGCACCTGGCACTTTTTTTTTCCAATTCCAGTAGCTGGAGTGGGATGTACAGCCCTGAAGGGAACAAGCAGATGCTGCCATCTGTGAGTGCAGAGATTTATGTACATAAAACACACACACTTGAAGTGATGTTGGCCAGACCCTTCTTCCATGGCTGCAAGCCTCTTTCACCAGCTGAGGAACCAGATAGAGAAGTTGCATGAAAAATATTACACTAAGAAAATTGCCCTGGAGCCTCTGGTAACACAAGAGTCAGGACCAGCTGAGGTAGATGTGTCCCATGTCACTGTGGCCAAGGATTCCAGTTTGTGGTCCCATCTGCGAAAGTCCCTGCTATAGCCCTGGCTGCTCAGGGTGGCTCTGTGCCTCAGTCCTTCTGAACCCTGTGCTAAGTACTTTAATATTTTTGAGCCTCTGTTTTTCCATATTTCTCTCTGTGGTTTCTGCCTTCTGTAGAGAGTTAGTTTGCTTGAGGCCAAGATCACTTTTAATTATTGCAGTGATTTGTACTGAGCCCTGCTCCTCTGCCAGGAGTGCCATATAGAAGAACCAAGAATACAATATATTAGTCTGCTAATGTAGCTGAACTGTGAAACTTAAATCATGGGGATGCAGCCTTCTGCCCAGCCTTCCTCACTATGCAGTTACAGCATGATGCTTGTGACATTTCTTTATGGGCTAAAGAGCAATGCACAGCTCTCCTCTCACCCCTTTTAGCCTGCTGAAATACAGTCTCTTGATTTGCCTCCCTGGCAATGATTGGTGATTAAGAACATCTCGTAAACATCCCTTGTATTTTCCCAAGTACTCTCCTTAAACACAGGGCTTTCTGCCTGAAGTCGTTTCAATCTAGTGTTTTCCTGGCTTGTAGTCAAACCTCTCTCAGCCTCTGAGCCTCTGCATCACAGGCAGTATTAATTACAACTGGGAAAACAAACAAAAATAATTAGGAATACTGGTACCATAACTATCTGAATAGATCTGATGTGGAGCAGTCTTTGCTACTCTTGGCATTCCTGAGCTGAATTTGTTTGGGTGTCAGTGATATCATAGGGAAGTTGTACAGTGCTGGTAAAATGGGAGCGGTGACCACGTGGATGCAATGAGCACTTACCCTGTCATCCTTTTCTGACCTTGGGGACAGCAGCAGGTCACAGGCTCTGCACTGGAACCTCACAGGCTTTTCCCAGCCCCAGTACAGAAGGACACCTTGTTGGTTTGCAATAATTCAGGGAATTCTTGTGGTACCTGAATGAGCTGGAATGCTTCCATCCTGCTCTCTCTGCGCTGTGCAGCAGGAGTCACCCCATTCCCAATAGGCTTGGAAATGGCAGAGTCGAGAGCCATAGTTTGCTTCAAAGGCAGAGCTTTTTTTCCACCTTTGCTTAAAACTTTATTTTGGTAAATTTTCTGTTGTTGTCCAGGCTAAGAAAGATCTGAT
This sequence comes from Monarcha castaneiventris obscurior, assembly GCA_026261815.1. Lineage (NCBI taxonomy): Eukaryota > Metazoa > Chordata > Aves > Passeriformes > Monarchidae > Monarcha > Monarcha castaneiventris. The sequence continues at coordinate 11,432,671 of JAMPIT010000467.1, forward strand.
CTTTCAGCAACTAATCAGTGTGCCTTTATTTTCCTGATAGATTTCTGGAGGTGCTGTTGAGATGTGGAAGTCAGAAGACATCAAAGCCAACAATGTCCATATGGCCTGGCAGTTACCACAATATTTATTGATATCTGCTGGGGAGGTGATGTTCTCCATCACGGGTCTGGCCTTCTCCTATTCTCAGGTACTCCACTTAAAGATAAGGGCCTTACAATTAGACTTCAGGATTCATTCCTGCATCTGTGATTGACTTGCCCTACCTCCTTTGACACGACACTTACTAACAATGTTATCTGTCCTTCAGCTGAAAGTGGGATTATAGCACACCTCGCTGGGTGCCCTCAAGCTAAATTAATTCATATTCTGAAGGTACCTATTCTCAGTGATACTTGGAAATCTCCTTTTCTGGTAAACCTGAGAACACAGAACAGAACTGGATAATTAACGGGAAAGCTCTGAACAATGTAATATCAGCGGTTTCTCCCAGTGAAGGATTTTGTGATATGTATTTTTCAGTGATATAAAGGGCAAAGGTATCTCAAGGGCTACAGGGTGGCATGAGGGCTTGGCACCTGCTTTAAATTGAGAGATTGAAGGGGTCTAAACATGCAAGGTTGTAACAAGGGAGCAAGGGGTAATGAATGTGCAAGGGACTGTTTGATTGTTGTTTGGGGAGGTTTATGAGAAGAGAGGCCTGAGACATTACATGGTCAAACAGCTACTGAAGCTACTCAAATTTATCCCTGGAGTAAAGTGCAGATGTTTGTTAATGAGGATGATTAATACAGTGGGATGATCTGTAATGGGATGTGAAAAATTTGTCCTCAGCAGGAGATTTCACATCAAGATCCAGTCTCTTTTCCAAAGGTGTACAGCCACATGGCACCAGACTCCAAGCTGCAGGGCTTGTGTGGCTCCTTGGACGTCCTGATCGTACCATTTCAGATGATGCAGGTTGGAGATGACCAGGATTCAGCTCTGCAACAACAGCATCTCCTGCTTCTTCATGTGTCCTGTCCATGTTTTCACAGCTCCTTGTATGCAGCTGTTGAGATTAACCACAGATTAACCACTCCACACAGAGGAAATTCCACCATCTCCTCCTAGGCCCAGCCCAGTGACACCAACGCTGGGTGGGACACCAGAGGGTGCAGCAGGGCTGAAGGGCACAGCACAATTCCCACTGATCAGGCCCTTCTCCTCTTTTCAGTCTCCAGCCAGCATGAAGTCGGTGCTGCAGGCAGGCTGGCTGCTCACGGTGGCTGTGGGGAATACCTTTGTGCTCATTGTTGCCGAGGCTGCACCAATGGCACAGGTATGGTTTGGCTCTTAAAACAGAGGTAATGCTTTACAACAAGCTTCTGGTGCTACTGGGTGTCCGTGTCCTGGAGACCTGCCCAGCCCCAGACTCCTGCACCTGAGTGACAGCAGCCCACTGTGAGCTGCCCCCCAGTCCCTGCTCCGTGGGGCCCTCAGTGGTGCTGCCCTGGGGAGCACTGGCACTCCCAGACCCTCCCAGTGTCAGGAAATAACTGACCTGCACTGGATAATGCTGCTGGAGCTCAGCTCTAGGCAAGCTGGCTGTGTTTGGACCTGGAGCCTGGACACAGTGGCAGTCACAGATTGAGTTGCTCGCTAGGAACGAGACCAATGGGCACTCAGCTCTTCCCCAAGGGTCTCACTTGGGAATCCTGCCAGGCCAGCTGTCTGTGGCACCCCTGAGATGTCAGGCTTGCAGGGGGAGCTCATGGTGCAGAGGTAGTTCCATTCAGGCTGTGAAACTTCTGGGATGATGCCATGGAGGTGTGAACTGGGGCTTGTTTCTGGCCATCTCTCCCAGAAGAATCTTGTAGGCAAAAAGCCCAGGTAGATGTGTCCCAGTCAGGACAGATTTGTAAGAAAAGATTTAATGAACACAACTCAATCTAACTGTTTTGTTTCAAGATGTGTCACACATTCGTAATTACATTATGTGTACAAGCATTTACCAGAAAACAGAATGAGAAAGTTTCTATCTTGTGGGCCATTTTGGAAACTAAAATGTAATTTTCACCCAGCTCTTCTAAGAGCACTTTAAAGTACAGAGATGTCCTCCAGACTGAGAGTCTGGGGTCTCCTGACCTGCTGTTCTTTTTTCTTTCCTAGTGGGCTGAATTTGTCTTGTTCACTGTTCTCCTCTTTGCTGTGTGCATTATTTTCTCCATCATGGGATATTTCTATGTCAGTGTGGATCCAGAGGACCTAGAAGAAAAAGAAGAGAAGAGAGAGACCTCAAGCGGAGGCAACATGATTGGTCTTGTTACTCAGAAAACAAAGCTCTAACACATCATGGGTTGGGTTTGGTTTTTTTTTTTTACCTCAGTTATGAGAGGGTAAAAGAAGGGTGGGGACAGTGTTATTTTATTTTAGACCATTGCAGTCTTTATTACTCAAAAGGTAGCCACCTTACAAATGGGACCAAATAGCCCTCTATAAAAACTATGGGGGTCCTGAAATCAGAGCAAAACTCCCTGGGAAAGCTCCTCGGGTATTAAAAGCCCTTGTTAGTAATTACAGTGTAATTTAAAACCTGCTCATCTTTTTAAGCATGGAATGCTTTCCTATGATTTTGCCTTAAACATATATTTAGGGCAGCAGGGAGGAAGGGTGAAAGGAATGCCATATGACACAAAAATCTGGAGATGCTAGGAGAGAAGAAAGAGGAAAAACTAGTATAAGATTTAGGGAAGAATAGATGTTAGTGACAGAAGAATTCTTAATGCTGTCATCAAGGACTGTAAGGGTTACACACAGTCCCAAAGGATTTCATCATGTAACTCTCCTTATGAGTACTTCATCCCATTATTGCATGTTATGAATGGTTCTGATTTATGATTTTCACCTTCAGGCTCAGAAGTAATAACAGGGAATTAAATTCTGCAGGCTAAAATATTCCCAAAACACTACTGACGAAGACAGGCATGCTACCACCTCTCCGATACCCATTTTTTTTCCCTAGAAGTTTTTAGCAACTGATGGTGTTCTTTGATTAGACATGATTAGAGAATTGGTTTATGTTTTCTTATTTCAGAATTCCAGACAGTTATTTGCCATCTTCCTATACAGTAAGCCTTTATTGGGCATTTCCTTTTACAGCACCTGTCACTGCAAGTTAGGATATGGCTGATTTCTTATCTCATGCCTCAGTTATTCCCCACTGGGAGACAAGTTGCAGTAGTTTCTATAAAATTCCAGGCGTCCTGCAGTGAGTTATTTACAAGGATGCACTTTATCATTTTTTCAGTCTACAAGAAGAGACTGTGGCATATGAGATTTTTCTTTTTCCTCCTTGTTTTTCTGTCTCTGTCAAACTTTGGATATAGCAATTTTATTGGAATTGTGATATAATTGTCTGATTTTCCTCAATTGCGTGAAGCTGTGATTTCGTGTTCTGCATAGGAGTAATTCAACCACTGCTGATCTAGTAAAACTCCTGAGAGAGTCCCTGCCTTCCTCTGTCACTTCAAGGCCACAGTTGTAACAGGTATGAGCTAATTTAAAACAAGGTTTTCAGTTAAATCTTCAGGTTCACAGAGAATAGATTTTAAATTATGCTTTCCTTTTCCATCTTGGCATTGGCCATAGGTGGTCGCTGATACTTGGATTCAGGAGATCACAAAATACATGTTTGATTTAATTCCTGTTCAGGACAGTACTAGGAAATACACTTAGTTTGACACCTCAGCTCTTTTGATGTGCTGCCCGTCTGTGTGGATCTTCTTGAGTAACACTGAGAAAACACAGCTTTTTGGTTTCTAACTCACAGATTGCTCCCTCTGCTTCATGTCCTAAATGGTCCTGGGCTTCCACCACTAGTTCTGCGTAAGCTCCTGCCTGCTGTGAAGTAGCATCTGGGGTTGTGCCAGAGGGGGACCATGGTCTCATCAGATAAATGAGAACAGGCTGCAGATGTGCACGCAGGAACACTTGGGGTGGTTCAGTCCATGCAGGGACACTTATTAAGCTGTGGTGGCTGGATCTGGGCAGCTGAACCCTGCAACTCCGTGGGGAATGAAGGGCATTGAAAGCCACCTATTAGGTCATCCAACCTGCTTCTGAGAAGCCAAGTGAGGATTATTCCCCTCTGTTCTTTCTGGTATTGTTGTCCTGCTGTGATTCTTTGTGTGGGTTCTTTCTCCTCCAAGCATTGTTGTTTTCCTAATCCCATTTTATGACACACTGTGAATCGGCTCAGAGGCTGCTGAATCATTCTGCTGTGATGCTGTTTGACCAGCTTCCAACTTGAAGCACTAATAGAAAGCATTTCTTCCTCCACCCACTGCAAACAAAACAAAAATCCCCAAACTGAAGGAATGGCCAGGCTCCAGTAACACTGAACAAACACAATTTAGAATTATTGGAGCATTTAATTTTTATAAGCCTTGAATTTGGAAGTATGTTGGGGTTCGAGGGCATATGTGGTGAAGAGACAATTCAAAATTATTGAAGCACTTTCCTTGGGAAGCACTTGGTAAGCAGTTCAAAGTTGCATGAGGGAAAGCAAGATATCCAGATCTCTAAGACTACCTATGCTTAAAAACCTCTTGATTTTTTTTGTTTTATTTCCTTATTGGCGACACTACCAGAAGCTGTCACAGACTCTGAGCTTAATTTAAAGGAATCATTCCAAACTCATAAAAGATACATTTAGGATGTCATCTGTATCTGCTTTTTAGACTCCTGATGCCAAATTGCCCCTTTCCAAACATCTCCATGTTCCAAACCGTCACCATAATGCTGGGGGAAGGAAAAATTGCAATTCACAGTTGGGAAGGTTATGAACAGGAAGGCAATGCTATAAATAAAGTGCTAACATGAGGCTGGGGTCTGCTCCTCCCAAGAATTGCTCGAGGGACTGTAAGGCTCTGTTCACATTTCTCTCAGAGATGAACCAGTTACTTCTTCCCACCTGCTCATCATTACCTATTGGAAGCTTTTTCCTTCTCTGATCTGCCTGCTTGGTTGCTGGTATGATCCTTTCCCACTGCTTCAGCTGCAGTTGTAGCTTTGTTAAATTGGACCCATTTATTTGAAGTGCACCAGGAGTTTGGAGGGATTTCCACTGGCATGCTCACAACCAGCCAGGAGCAGGCTTGGGGCTGCAACAATGAGCTGCCCCTTCTGTAGCTGGAGAAGGTGGAAAAATAGCACATTCAGCATAGCACTCCTCCAGTTTTAGAGCCACAACTCCATCCTTGGAGGCCTTGCATCACTTTCAAATGGACTCAAGACTGGATCAAAGGTTTGGGGCTTGATTCCATGGAACAGTGAGGTCTCTGGGTTTTTCTTCCATATGGTCAGCTCAGAGATGGGGCCATGCTCAGCTCTTAATACCCAATTTTAGAAAAATATTCTTTATTCCTCACAATTCTTTGCTTTAGGATCACAGGGAGGATCCAAAGTTGTGATAGTATATGTCAAGCTGTATGAACCTCTATAGAGAAATAGCAGCCTGCTGCCTGTCCAACTTCACCTGTCACTGAAGGCTCTCAGCTGTTGGTGAAGCTTTACCTGGCACAGACTTTACCTCACCCAGCTGACCTACAGGAATTATCTTCTCCAGCTGAGGGACAGGGAAGAGGTGGTGGGGAGCTGTACATGTGCTGCTCCAGGAACAAACCTTCTTGGAGATTGTGGTTTGGCTTTGCTCTGCAGGTATGTGTGTTTATCTGTTTTTCTGAAGGGTGCTTTCTGAGAAGGATCTTTTTTTGCAGAAAATTTCCCTTTATTTTCACTGGCTGTTGCCAGTTTTCCCCTTAGCAGGTTGTAAGCGTGACCAGTGTTATTTCCAATTTTGCATGAGATAAGCATAAAAATGAGATTTCAAACTCAGCAAAAACAGCATCTTGGCTGTCGGTTCCTTAAATTTACCTCTTCTTTCTGAGGCAGTCAAGTGCCTTTAGGTAGCAAGCTTGTGCAGCTCAAGAGGCTTGCATCTCTCTTTTCTTCACTCTTCCTTTCACCACAATCCCAGAATTCCAGAAGATGAGCCCTGGGAGGACTGCATGGGACTGGCTTGGATGCAGCTGTCAGCACTGACTGGGAAGCAGGAGCTTGGCCAGGGCAGGAGCTGGTTTCTCTCTGGATACCCTGACAGGGCCTGGCAAAGTAGACTGAGGCTGGGCTGGCCAGGTGGAAGTTGTGGTTTCCTGAGCAGTGACCTGGATGTGAGTTTTATTGTGAAAGTGAAATGTAAGTGAGTGAAAGGAAAGGTTTTCACTTTACTTGGCTGAGGCCTGAGGCAAGGAAGCTGCAGACTGATGGGCAGGAGGGAAAGCAAGCTGTTTGGTCAAGGCCTTCCCAATTCCTCAATGAACAGCTGAGGTTACATTGAATTAATTGCAGAGAATATGAGATGAGAGAAGAGGAAAGTTCAGATGATTAAACAGTGAATGACTTCAGGTCTTTCAGAAGAGCACTCTCCTAGCTGGTGGTGAAGGGCCATGAAGGTAGATGGTCACCCATGGCTTGAAAATGGGTTTGGCATTCCAAAATACTGCAAAACCCAGCATGAAGACCAGCGTTGGTGGGTGTGCAGTGACTGGAAGAGGAGGTGGCTGTACCCCAGTCAATGTCCCCACCATCTATGGGAGCCACCACCTTGGCTTCACCCTTGGGATGGAACAAACAGCTGAATGGGTACTACAGATGTGATTAGCACAGGAGGGAGAGCTACAATTAGGGGTGGTTAACAAGTTCTAGCCAGGCTGGTACACAGAAGGATAATCTCCTTTTTCCCCTGCATTGAATTTCTTTTCTGAGCTACAAGAATCACTTTCTAGCACAAGCTGCTTAAATTTGGGAGTTCAGCTCCATGGCAAATACCACAGCTGCTGAATTTTGGATGGTACCAGACTCTGCATTTCATTATCACTACATTTGTTATTGTGATACAATTTTGAAACAGCATTTAAAAGATAAGTCTTGTCCCAGATGTTGACAGATCTGGCCAGGGTTTTGCATGTGGATAGCTGGATTCACTAGCTTTTGGTAGCTAGTCTTTCATGTTAATGTGTGTGATAAACCTGTCATGTACAAGTAGATATGGGACCTTTATAATTCTGCAGCAATTTAGAAAAAAGCCCCAAAGTTACATGTGAAGCTGGCTAAACTTGAACTGTGGCATTGCTCCCTTCAGGGAGCTTCCCATGTGCTTTGTAAAGCAGGGACCCTCATTCCTGTCCTGCATAGTGCTCCTCAGAGAGACAAAAATGGGGGACACAAACATTTTGCCTTGAGAAGGGCTCATGTTGCCTAATGGAAATTGCTTGAAAGAAAATACTGCTTAAAATCTCTCTTTCCTCACCATCTCAGGTGGACATCAAGGAAGGAAGCTGTTTCTTATTGAGCTTTGAATCAATGCTGCATCTTCTCAAGGTCTTTTCATGCTGTGTTTTGCCAGCAGATCAGCATTAACCTGGCTCTAGCACCTGTAGATCAGAAGACTGTCAGGAAACAGAGCAACCACACTGCAGGCTCCCACAGTCAGCTTCAACTCTGATCTCTTCATTTTTAATGAATAGTTGTAGCAGTTATCCTGCAGGGCTCAGTCAGTCAAAATTGTTCTAAATTTAGGCCACAGCTAAGGACCCGAGAGAACTGTAATCAAAAAGATAAATAGCTAAAGTCTCAAAAACCTGCTAAAACACTGACTTAGGACTTAATTAAAATTTTAATATGCTTACGGGAAGTAAAAACCTAAACCTGAATTTAGCAATTCAGTCAAAGCAATGAGGAGCTGTAGCTGGAATCCACCAATGTGACAACTGGCAGCCAAGATGAAGATACACAAATCAAGCAAACATCCCTTTTTAGATTATTTTTTTGTCATTGCATACATTGCTCAGTCTGCTTGGCCTGTCCTGTTCGATCTACCCATGTGTGTAAGGAAAAGAAGCTGAATTGACTTGTTGAAGACACATACCCTCTCCAAGCTGCAGCTTGATTCTCCTTTTGTTTCAGACTCCCAAGTTAGCTCCAAATGACTCCCTTTGCTAGCAGTCAGCCCCTCAGTCCCATGTGCTGATCTTCCCTCTCCACAAGTCACTTCTCACTGATGACTTTGCCAGCCCTCAGAACCTTGCTTATTTCTCCTCTCATGCAGCCTCTTTGCTGGCAGCAGCAGTGTGTTTGCTTGGGAGTTGTCCTGGGTAATGCTTTCCACTTTGCTGCATCCAGAAAAGCTGCTGACCCACAGGAGAACTGTGTCTGGGCAGAGACCATGCAGAGCCAAATGTCTGGGTGGTAACAGCATCTGCCCTGGCTGCTTTGGCTCTGGCTTTTTGTCACAACTTCGGATGGCCTGACCCATCTTCTGTAGGCAAATCAGAGCACAGCGGTTGTGCAGCCTCTCCCTCCTATCTATCCTGTGCCTGGTTGCTGCCTGCAGTCAGCCCTTGTGTTGTGCCAAGCCTCACTGCTGGGCACACTACTGTCACCAGCCCTGGAGCACCCATTGGTGCTGCCTGTGGCCCCAGGCTATTCACACATTACTTATGGCCCTGCCCAGCCAGCCAGTTCACGAGTCTCTCTCCTGCAGAGGAGTGAGGGAAAGCCTCACAGGTTCTGTCCATCTCAGCAGCGGTGTATGGTCAGTGGGCTGCCTTTGCTACCACAGACCTCCCATCAGCATGGACACAGCAGCTGGTGGAAAGGGGCAGCTTCTCTGTCACCAGTGCCTGCTGGTGTCAGTGGGGCTGGCTCTGTGGCCATCCCAGGCTTTTAAAAGTCAGTGTCAGTGTTTTGCTGAGAGCCCTGTGTTATTGCTGTGTATTACCATGTGCTGCCAGCCTTCAGCTTCTGCATCTTGTGGTCAAGGAGCAGCAAGCTGCATCCTGGCAGGGCACTTTCTGCTCTTTCTTGGTCTACTTGCCCATCCCCAATGACCAGGTCTTGGGTAATAACTGGCATCTCCCAGACCTTGCTGTGTTTATGTACCCACTCACAAATGAAGTTTCTTCAAATGGAAGTGAATTTTCTTGGAGCTCTGACTCTACCCAAGTCTGCTTGGAGCTGCTGGGAGCCTCTGTTCAGGCTCTTTCTCTGTTTAACCTGCGCATCAAAACACTTTCCAAGTAGCCTTCATGCTGTCCTCACCAAAGAAAGAAACCTCTCAAAGGTCTTGTACCAATATGGATTTTTTCTGCCCGAGTTAGAGGTGAAACAGGCCAGCGGGAATTCATCAGGCACCAGGAGCTGCTGTCTTTCAAAAAGGCAAACTGCTGTCAGTCACAGTGGCTCCCCACGTGCAAGGTCATGCAGTTCAGCTCCTGCCATGCCCTGAGCTCAGCAGAGGCCAGCAGATGCTCCGGTGCATCTCTGGGGGCTGCAGGTCCAGTACTGGCCAGCCCATCTGTGTGCCAGTCATGGGCTGTCAGTGCCAGCTTTGCTTCCTGACACTTTTTACAGCCCAAAATCTGCAGAGCAAAGAGAAGACAGTTCCCTCTTTCCACAGAGCATATTTAATTTGGCTGTTCCTGCTCCTTTCTCAGCCACAGCCAGTGTCATCAGCTGCCCTGTTATTTCAGGGGTGACCAAGGAGCTGTGCAGTCCCCCCATCTCACCACTGCCTTGGAGCAAGGGAGGTTTGGGCTTTCCCACTCTGCCTGCCCACCCACAAGTACCTTCCTGGAAGGTCTCCTCAAATTCAGGTCCTCCACCTCTCCAAAGAGCACACCCCTCATGAGACCATGTTTTTAACCAGTCAGTCGCTTTGTGGGGATTAGCCAGCTTGGGTAATGTTTGCATTTTACCCTTTGCTGTCTGCTGGTTGTGGATTTACCTTTGGAGCTAATACCACTTTTTCTTTCCATTTGTTCCCCAAAGGTTGTCCTGAGCCACCTGCACTCTCTGTGGAAAATAAATAAATGGTCTTGACTGTTTGCAGGCAGATGGTCTATCCATCTTCTGCCAAAACTTTGATAGTGCCATGAAGAATCCCTCTGCACTAATGGTGCCAGCACAGTCCTTTACATCCCTACTGGAGGATTTCTTTGTTCCTCCTTTGCACCCTTCTTTTGTATGTGCTGCTTATAACCAAAGGGCTTGTGCTCCATTTCTCACAGTCCACAGCACTCCTCAAGCTTCTGTAATGCAGGCTCTGAGTTCCCCCTTCTGTTTGAGCTGAAAGCTATTAAAAGCCATTGAGAGCTTCAGAACCAGCTGGGTTTTGTCGAGTAAAGTTCTTTTTTTTTTTTTTTTCCACTGTGTTCACATCCATCACTTACAGCTAGGAGTGAAACGCTCCTCCAGTCTTCTCCTGTCAACTCTCTCAGGAGAAGGCTGGGCTTTTAGCTTTTCCATTAAACCCTTATCTTTGATGCCTTTAGTCCTAATGTTCATTGTTCAGCATCCCTTGAAGCCAGGGATTTTGGTTCCTTTCTTTGGGTTTTTGCTTCAGTCTGCTCAGCATTTTGTAGCTGATGTCACTGTATTACACATCCTGGGGTACACTGACCTGTTGGGCTGAAAATGAGCAGAGAAGACATAGCAGTGGTTTTTAAAGATGCACCTAGACAGAACCTGCTCAACTTTGAAAGTTTTGAGTTTCTTTTCAGCTTTTTAGGGAAGAGCAGGCACTTTTCCATGTAAAGGTGTGTTTTCATGTCTAATGCATCCTGCTCTGTCTGGGAGGGGACACTGCCAGCTCAGAGCAGCTCCACCATCCTGCTTTCCTCTGGCTCTGCATTTCCTGGCTTGGATTTCTCTGCTCTTGGCCCTCTCACAGTTGTGGTATTCACTCAGAGGTAGATTATTGCCTCCTGCAATTTATTTTACCAGTCTCATGTTGTTACTTGTGGCAACACCAATCATGGGATTTATTTTGCCTTTTTAGTCTCCACTGTTTTTCCAGGTTTCTGCTGTGGTTTCTCTTGATTCAGACTGTCAAGCTCTTGCCAGTTTTGTCCTCCTCCTCATGGCTTCCCATTATCAATGCTGTACTTGGAGTCCAAGTGGCCTTCACGCCCCAGATCTGCAAGATAAGTAAACTTAGAAAATCATTAGGGCAGACTTTGACCGCTCCTGTCTCCATCAAAGACTAGGATTAAATTAAGTCCCTTTGATAAACTGAGCTGATGGGCCAATTTGGTTTGCACATGTGGTATGATGAGCCTCTTGGGGCTTATGATTAAAAGACATGAGAGAACACAATTATTTAGAGAGCTACCAGGAGATTGCTGTAGCTCACTAGTCACTTCTTTATCAGAACAAAAGAAGAGCCCAATTCTCCAGGGTGACAGGCAGCTCCTGGGAAGTGTCCGTGAGTCTCTAATTGCTGCGGGAGGCGGCAGTCACACTTTGAAGTGTGCGATAACGCTGCAGGGGGGTGCTGGGGGAAAGCCACTCCGACCATTTCTGTCCCCAAGGCACTTGGTCCAGCAGCGAAGCCTTCCACACAGGTGGCTTCTTTATCTCTTTTTACAGTTGCTCGGGGCTTTTTTTCCACTGTAAACTGCAGCTGCCTTTGCAGCAAGATAGAGCTCAGCTGGGTTTCTTTGCTGGACTGTGATCAAATCCTGACCGGCACAGGGAGCTCAGTGCAAGCAGGGCTGGCTCCCTGCATCAAATCTTCAAGGCTGGGCTGGATCCTGACCCAACAGGAAAAGTCATGTTAGCTTAGGCTCTGCAGCCAGCCCTGAAGATGAGAACTGTCTGACTGGACATAAATACAATTTTGCCTGTTTTTTTTTTTCCTCAGGGTCATGCTACTGAGTCAGGGCTGGATGGTGTATGTAATTGTAGCAAGGCTATTTTCTCACTTTTTTTTTTAAAGGAACATTCTTGCTGCATTTTAATTACAACATTTAGAACGTGTCCAAATAGCTTGAGCTCAAATTGATCTTGTTTCTCAGCCAGGAAGCTTGTTTTTCATCTATTATTATAATAAATGTGCTATTGATAATAGTTTAGGTGCAATACAGCAAAGCTTTGTGTTATGCATCAGCTCTGGAGGCTCAAAATTTTCTTATTATCCATTACTGACATGACAGTTTACAAATATTTAACAAACAAATTACCAGGTTTTCCTTGTTCCCTCTTAGTTTGCAGTCTCAGTCCTTTTGTCAGCTGAATTCAGGATTAATGATGACCTTGTTTAAGACGATTGTTTGCTAGCAAACAGTTTTATTGTATAAACCTACAAGTACAGTAGGAGAACTAACACTGGCACTTCAAATTAAATCTCATCCTCAAAGCAAATTTTTTAGCTTTATTCTGTCCAATTCTCCAAAGAAGAAATCGGATTTGCCTGGTAAAGACCTGTTAATAATTTCTTAGGTTATGTAGTCATTTTAAATATAGACACTTAACATGAAGGGCTGGCAAAAGGAGTATTTTTTCTCTGCCAGCCCTGAGCTTGCTGGGTCTGTTCAGGCTGTAAGTGTTTTAAAGTCCTTTCTGAGCACAAGCAGGGGAGCAAAGAGACCACCTTGAGCCTCCACGGAAAAGAGAGATCCAGAAGGACAAGCTGGATTTGGTTCTCTGTGAAGCACTGGAGGCAGCACTGGGAAACGTTCAGCCCAGGTTCTGGGAGTGGTCAAACACATCCATGCTTTGCATCAGCTTCTTCTCCACCTGCTCCAGGTCTGAGCAGAGGATGAAGGGCACAGAAAGGGCTGACAATCAGCATCTGCCTGGGAAGGCTGTTTCTGCCATAGATGGCTGCAGGTGAAGTGAGGAAGGTGCTACACCCCTGGGAAAGCCTGGGCATCTTCTGGGAGAAAACACAGCACGGAATAGAGGCTGAAAGGATATGTGAAGCACCCCCTTCAGAGCACATCCTGGGCACTGGGCCATCCCTCCCCTGTGGTTTCTGATCTTGGGCTTTGCATGCACAATACAGGAATTCACTGGTGTGTGAGCCTGGCTTTGGAGATGAGAAGTGAATTTGTTCTCCAGTAAAATCACTCTTTGTTGGCAGAAAATCTGTGAGTTGGGTACCCCAAGGGCATAGTGTTTGAAAATCACAGATGATTAAAAGATAACACGTTTGAGCGTTAGTTTTTGGGGTTTTTGCTTAGGTTGTTGTTGTTGTTTGGTTTGTTTTGGTTTGTTTGTTTGCCTTCTGGGTATGACAAACAAAATGCCACACATAAATTTCTCCACAACTGACCTGGTCACATATTTTTTGTTTTAATGCAAGAAAATCTGAGACTCTCCTTAAAAGAGGAGGTCTCCCACCTGAGTTCTAGAAATACCAAATGTCACACTAGCAATAATGACTAAAGTTGGCAAGTCTGAGTGTAGTTTATCATATTGATCTTAAACAAAAATAAGTTAAATCCAACCAGGCTTGATGAAACAGAATAGAAGCATGCTTGGCTTGAAATAATGTGCTACTAGAGAGTATTTCTAAATTTTATTTGATGAGCAATAAAACCACAGAGTCACAGTCTGTATGTGTCCTCTGCTAATTGCCCATCGTTGATTGCAATGCAAGCACTCATTACTCACTTCCCCTGGAACCAGTGTGGCCAGCATGGAGCAGCAGGGACAGGGACAGGGGCACAGCTGAGTACGTCAGCATCTCTGCACATGTGTTTTCAACCCTGGAATTATCCCCATAACATGGACATCTTAGGCTGGTATTTAAGCCTTCATCTCACTTCTTTTTAAGGCTTGCTTAACACTTTTCCAGTTGATTGATACAGCATCAATCACGGTAATATGCCAGCTATGATGTTCCTGTTAATAACTACTGAGGACATGGGTGGCTCAAGGCCCTGAACTGAGCACAAGCATTTTCCTTGCAAATGGCAGGGAAGACTTACTGAAAACAGCAACTTGCAAAATGTGTGGGGCAGCAGCAAGAAACTGCCCATCATCCCACCCCCAGGCACCTCCCAGCTCGGGAATATGCCTGTCACTGGGGTTACATCTGCAGCCTTTTTCTGTCCTGGGGCTTAAGGCTTTGAGGAAAAACATGCTCATGTGCAAGTTTGTGAATTGCAGCTACCAGCTGGACACACCAAGGATAAACAGGCTCCAGTTACCTGCTTTGCTTATGCCAATTGCCATGTATTACAAATCAAGCCACTCACAAGGAACCAGACTATTAAGCTGCTTTCTCATAATCGTTAATTATAAAGATACCATCACTCACATTTGTAATCTATGAACTGTCCTGTGATAGCTGATTTACTTTTTTTTCAGTTCAGTGATTTGTGATGGTGAGGCTGCAAACAGTGTTGGCAACTGATTCCCACAGGGATCTGCTCCTGCAGGTCTGAGCTGGTGAATTCCCCTTTTCATGACACAAAGCCAGCACAGTAACCTCACAGGTACAGATTTACACTCCCCCCATCCTCCTGGCCACCCTGCACAGTCTCTGGGAAAAGCTCAACTCAAATGTGTCCTGCAGGAGAGGGTCAGGTAAATATTTGATACCCTCATAGTCAATTTAAGGAGAAGCTTTCAGGCGAAAAGCATGTCACCCTAAAGACTTTCTCTGGCATGCTGAGCACCTCAAAATTTTGCTGGGATCCATCACTCTGGGTACTGATTTCTCTTCTCATTTGCCATCCCTAATGTGTTTAGGTTCAGAGTGGCACCACAGTGAGAGGGTCTCTTAAACGCCTCCCTTGGCAAAGGCAGCAGCTATGGGGAAACCCCATGTTTTTTCAGCCCTCTCCCAATTCATACTGCTGGTGTTCAGCCTTCCTTACACACCTCTGCACTTTCCTGCTGCTGTGCAGGGCAGCCAAGTGGGTCAGAAGAGCAAAAGCCCTTCAAAGCTGCTCATCCACCAGGGTCACTTGCCAGGTCACATGCATAGTCATGATCTGAAGACTGAGCTTCCAGAAGGATTTGCCACCACAGCACCTGGGACAGTCCTGCACTGATTTGTCCCATTGCTGCTTCCTGGACAGATGTGTCCCAGTTGCTTGGTCTCCTTGGATGTGCACAGGAGTCTGTGCATGTGATTGGATCACTGATAGATGCTCCACAGCCATTTGGATCTAGGGAAGAAGTGACAAATCTCGTTCCCCAGCCCCCCCAACCACCACACCTTCCATGAGATTTTGATGAATGAGATCTTTATTGGCTGCTGGGCTAATTAAATAGAAGTTGCATCAGCTTCTAGCTGACAGGCTTTAATTGCTCCTGAGCAGATTTTGAGAGGACCAGATGAATACAAAAATAAAAGGAAAGACTGTGGATTGGATCCAAGGATGTCTCTGACTGCAGTGCTCTTCAGCTGGAAGTTTGTTCCACCTTCCCTGGGGAACTGGGATGGGACAGGGGGCTCCTGTGCTGCAAGAGTGCTGCCAGAGAAGCAAAAATTAACATAGATAACAAAAAGGAAAAAATAGTATCCTGGTTTTAGATAAGAATTTCTGGAGTCTTATCTTTGCCCTAGTCTCTAGCTTTGGCTTTGAGCACCCATCCAGTCTGTGCTCCTGCTCCCGTTTGTCACACAGGACTAACAACACCTGCTGAGGGCTGAACTGCCTCGGATGCTCTGACACCACATGTATTCCTGACACTCTTTTTCTTAGTTTTTTTCTTCCCCTCATGTTTCTTTGAAGTCCAAAGACTGCAAAAGATGTGTCAGGCATCCAACGGCCCCTGTAGCTAGGCCCAGCCCTGTGTAATTCTGCTGAGAGCTTCAGAGAAAGGTGCTCCCCTCCAGCAACAAGGATGTTGAGACTTTGAGCCTGGCCATTTGTTGGTGCAGGTCCTTTGAAGACAAGAGGTGCTGTGTGTGTTCCACAGTGTGTGCTGGCTGCCAGCAAGGGCTGCACAGCCCTCTTGGCCTCTTGCTGCCATTTCCCCGTGCAGGAGCAGGGGAGGAAACTGATTTGCATCTCTCCTCCAGGCTCCTGCCTAAACCTCCAAGTAGGGTATGTGGATAGCTCAATAGGAGAGTCACTGACAGAAAAAGTTTCTGGGTCCCAAGTTTCAGGTTGGTGCAGGACAGAGATGGACCTGGTGCCCAGTAGATTAAAAAGTTAACTGAAATTAATGTCCAAGCCCTCAGTGACTTCAGTGGTGTCATGTTTTCCCCAGTGGACTCTGCAGTCTATATCTGGGTACATCCAGACTAAGAGGCTTGTTCCATATTTAATTTATGGCATGATGAATGAGTTCTTAGCATACAATGCACTTAATTCCATTTTGGGCTGATTTATGGTGTGATGTGAACTGCACGTGAAGTTTTTAATTCAGTAGGTGGTGACTCCGATCCAGTATATGGAGTGTGACGGAAGAGATGATAAATTTGATTCCAAGGGTGATGCATCAATTTCAGGGTGATGTGCATCGAATTTATCACATGGCACATTGGTTCCAGTGTATGACACTGCACAGATGGCAGTGCCAGGCCTGTTAAGTGGGATATTTTCACTGCATCACCAGTGATCCCCCACGTTCAGCACCTCCTCAGAAGAAATTAGCCCTTGCTGTTGGTATTTCATTTGATCTTTCAGAACTTGAAAAAAAACAGAAAAATGGCCCATTAAGTGCTGGTCAAAATATTTGTCTTCAATTTAATACATGCACCGTGTAAGGGCTTTTGATATCCCACCTAATTTCAGGTCTCAGGAAGATGCTGCTCCTCCTGGGAACCTCAGCAACTTGGCTTAATTTTAAGTTCATTTCATGACTCAGTATCTTTGCTTTTAACTCAGTGTCTGGCTGATCCACACTGCTGGATGGGGATGTGGAGTTTGAGTCCTCTCCAGAAGATTGGGCTCTTCAACATCTGTAACCTCTGAAAGGTGTTTAAAAAAAACACCCCTGGAGAAAACTCCTCCTCTTCTCCCTCACTCCTCATGGGGGACACTTTTGGGGTAAGACTTCCTGGCTGAAATAAACCCACATCTTGGTTAGGAGTTCCTAATGGCATTCAAGCAGCAGTTGTTTGGGATTTGGTGCACACAAACAGGACAGCCTGGGGCATGCTGGGCACTGAGGGGTTCCCAGTACCCACAGTACCCAACCCCTTCCCCATCCTCATGCTCCATTACACCAGCACCACTGAATCCAGCCGGGCACTGCAGGGCATGGCAAATCAGTGAGGCAGCCAAGAAAGACATGAGAGGCCTGATGAGAGGATTTGGTGACAAGCTGAGCAAGAAGTAATTACTTTTCTTCTCTCCTCCTTTTGCTGCCACAGCCTCTGTGGCAGTGAGGATAAATGCAGTGTATTAGCAGCAGTGAGTGGCAGATTCACTGGGCTGCAATTTATAACATCATCCTCCCCAAAACCTCACTGGAGGGCATTATGAAGTTAGCTTTATAAAGGGGGATAAAATTATGAGAGGGTCCCTGTGGAAAAGTGTTTGGAAACCCTCAGAAGAGAGGCTGTTTTCTTCTCTCCAACTGTCTTGTTGAGCTCTGAGGGAGGGTTAGTGCTTATACACCAGATATTAAATTCAATCCAGTGAGAAGGAGCAAAAGTTGGTGTGCCAAGCCTGTCTGCCACTACGTCTAATGCATAAGGATGGCTGAAAAATCTCCCATCAAAATGTTTTGATTTTTCTTGAAGCAAAAATAAACTTCTACTGGAAAAAAACCAACGAGCCTTCAGGGCAGAAAACTTCTGGCTGAGAAAACTTTGTCTTCAGATTGTTGATAAAGGGTTGCTGCTGTCAGAGGGGATAAAGAGGAGGATGTTTTTCATCAGTCATGTTAATCTGATCTATCCTTGCATGCAGGCTTGTGCAGACAGATAAAATAAAACAGATCCTGATACGCTGATGAGCCAAATTCTATCCGTTTCCAAGGGACTTTGAGCTGTCTGGATGGAGAGGCAGGGGATGGATTTGCTTTGAATTTACCCACTGGTGAAGGGTGTTAAGCACTGGGAAAGGCACTTGGGCTAACGTGCATCTGGTCTGCCTGGAGGGAGCTCTTCGCAGGCTTGGCCTGTGCTCTGTGCTCCCAACACCTCCACAGCAAACAGGTGCTGCTCCTGCTGCTCACAGCCCGGGCCCTGTAGGAAGAGGAAGCTTTAAGCCCAGTCTTCTGCTCTCCAAAAGGGTTAAAAAGCCCACACATGCATATGGTTTACATGGTTTAAAGAGTACAAGGAGGGGAAATGCTAAAAATCACTCCTTTCAATAGCAAAAATGCTCATGAATCTGAACTTGTAATTCAGCACCACCTTGCAAACAGCTTTGTTCATGACCAGGGTAAGAAACATTGGGTTTGGGAGGTTGCTGTGCCTGCTCCTCTGCCCCCAGGCACCCCCCTGGCTTGTGCCTCACTTAACCCTGGCCAAGGGGACCAGACAGGCTCAGGGATGTTCCCACTGCTGCCCTCCACAGTGAATCTCTGTCTGAGCCTGGTTGGACCCCACAGCAGGAGAAGCTCCATGCAAGGAGCATCCCAGCTGTACAGCACGGATTCTGCTCCTGCATCCCAGCCCACTGAGCCCCTGGCACACACGCTCCTGCAGGACCATGGAGGAGCCTCCCAGCTGCAGGACATGTTTAAGTTGTGGAGAGAAGTTATTTCTTCATTTATTTGCTTTGCATGGGAGACAAGAATGCTAGTTTATAATGTAGAACAACCATTTTAACTGAGTGAAGTCAGTCCTATAAATTATTTGCCCTCTCCAGATCATTGCCCGGTCCCCAGGAGCCAGCATTTTTATGATACCTTTCCATATTACTCTGGGTGGATTCTGGGCCAGAGTCTCAGCTGGTGTAACTTGGCCTCACTCTCCAAATCCATGTGATTTACATTGTCTAGTGCTGCTATGAACTTTTACAAGTCTGACAATCACAGGTGCCCTAATTTTTACTGAAGAGACCATATGTTGTTTCAAGGTGTTTATACAGGTCAAACTGTATATCCCAAACAAATGTGTTTATCACTCCAAAATAAGTCCAGGCCAAAGCACTAGAAGAAAGGAGGTCCCTCTCCACTGGTATGTGCTCCAAAGGCTACTGGTCCCAGTTAGCCAGGCCCCCTGGGGGCTCAATTTCCTCCTCTTTGCATTGCTGAGGCTCTCAGCAGACTTGGTGGTTTTCCTCCGAACCCTTTGACTGTCATAAATAGTGAGGCTGCTGGCACTGCAGGCTGATAGGATGGCTCCTGCCTCCTCCTTGGTTCACTCTAGTCCACTATTTCCATCCATCCATCCATCCATCCATCCATCCATCCATCCATCCATCCATCCATCCATCCATCCATCCATCCATTTTTTATTTAGAACGCAAGATCTTGAGACAGGGACTGTCTTTCCTTTTTCTCTTTTATCCCATTTCTTGAGTGGCAGGTTTTTATTGACTCACAAACACACACAAAGGGAATTTCTGCCCATGATCAAAAGGATATGGTTGAGCAAATCTTTTTCCAAGCTGCTTAAGGGTGAGCTCTCACTTCTGATTTAAACTGCAGATTTTAATTTCTGATGGCTAAAATGAGGAGTTTGTGCCTTGTGGGCCACACTGGGCACCCACATGGCATCTCCACCACGGGGTGGGCATCACCACTGGGGAATCTCTTTATCTTCCTACGTGCAGGATCCCTCACATTTCTCATGATCAGATGGTCACTCTGGGCTGTTGGATTTCCTTGAGATGTTTGAGACCTGGGTGATTTGCACCATTTTGTCTCACTCCATTTCCCCACACTGCTCTGCTATTAATTTTTTTTACACAGAGAAGAGGAAAAGAAGATCTGAGGACTCTGAGTGATACTCATCCTCTGCAAACAGAGTGCAATGAACACTCAGATGGACCTGGGTCTGACCTAGCTTTTGACATGTTTTCTGTGCAGATAGAGCTAAGCTTAGTTTCATCTATAAAATTTCCCACTCACATGAGAGGATGTTTCAGTTAACTGATAATCCATGATGATGATGATGAGTTTTTTGTGAACCATAGGTGCTGGGAGGTTTGAGGAGACCATCTGTCTCTCCCTGTGGCATGGGGCATTTGAGAATGGCTGAGTTCCAGCTGTTTTCTGTACCTCAGCTTTAAAAGGGCGGAAGTTATAAAATTTGGGCAGTTCCTTATTTGTTTTGAATCAGCTTTCCCCAATTTCCACCACCAGCATCTGGCTTTGACATGTTTTTAATGTACAGCTTCAGCTTGCACAGAGAATTGAAATTTTCAGCCACATGGTGCAAGCTTTGTAAGTGGTAATTGCATCAACTTAGGATCAATGGAGCAGAATAATATCTGCCCACTATTAACGGCTTAATAAAATTAATAGTGCTGGCTCTGCCATGAATTACTTTAAAATAGAGATTGTAGGATAGTAATGTAAACAATCATTGATTTTTCTTGGGAGAGTACTGTGAATTAGATATGGCTGTCTTCAGTTTGTAGTTGACACCAGACAGTGCAGAAAGTGTATCTGAATGCCTTTAAGGTGGGTGGAGAGGGAAAAACTGCAAGGGCCCCTGTGGCATTGGGGAGGTGATTAGATAAATGAAACTAGCCCAGACCAGAAGATGAAAGCTCGGAGCCTCCTGGAACTCGATATTGCTGCCATCCAACCTGACCCAATTAATAACGCATTAGTGCACGACAGGTCTGTTCAATGGTTCAGGTCTGTTAATTGAAATAGTGTGATTAATGGCATTAGAGGGGATGAGGAATACTTAGAAAAATGACAGGAGTCTGCAACCCCGCAACAGAGCCGATGCATTACTTGAGGGTGAGGGGGACGGGAGGTGGCTTTTATTCCCATTGAGATCCTGCCAGCATCCCAGCACTGAACTCAGTGTCAGTGCCAGAGTCGGAGAGCTAGCAGCTGGAAGGGCCAAATCCAGCCTCAGCCTTGCCCATGGGCACAGGGGAGCTGCGTGGGCTCAGTGGCACTGGTGCCCATCGGGTTTCCATGCCAGTGTCAGGCTGCATCTGGATCTGGGGCAAAGGTATCTGCAGTGCAGGTTGGGCTGGGCATGGAGTCGCTGTCTCATGGGTGCCAGCACCCACTGCTGCCCTGCAGGGGCACACTGGGGCCCTGGCAGCAGCGTGGCTCTGTTCCCACTACTCACACACAGCCAGCACCCGCATTTCTCCTTCCAGAGGCCAATTTTCCTGTCGATTCCAATTAACCCCAGTGCTGACATCTCAAGGACAGCTCTGGAGGCGGCTTTGCAGAGGAGCAGCAATTTGGAAATGTGTTGTGGGGCGGAGATGGCACTTTAGAGCCTAGCCTTAATTACATCAAATGGCCAGAAAGAGCTGTACAGTGGTTTGAGCTATTGCCATTTGCAGAATGATTCTTCTGCAAGATTCCCTTCAGTCCTGCTCTCGTTCTGATATCTTTTCTTTAAATCAGTGCCTGTGCTTGAACATGGGGCTCAGCATAGGGGCAGGTGCGTGTGATGCACACCCTGGGTGTTTTCCTTGCAAAAACAAACCTTCCCTTTGTTCTTCCAGTTAAATATGTGCCCAGCAACTGGTGCATGAGTGTGCCAGGGAGGGGGCCAGTGGGCTTTGCTTCCAGGGAGCCAGAGCAAGCAAGCAGTTCATCCCAAATCATTGCCCCCCAGCTGTAGGGAATGAAGCACAGTTGCTTCAAGATCTGCTCTGCCCTGGTCCTTCCTGCTGTTTCCATCAACCCCATGAAAGCTGGGGGGGAGGTCTCCCCCTGTGTTTGGGCCAGTAATGCACCCACACCTCCCTCCTGGCGCCTGTGTGGCCCTGAGAATTCACACCCTGTTTGAAATACCCAATTCCACAAGTTTTTAGAGGACAGTGTGGCTAATGGAGAGAGTTTGGGCACCTTCATTCCTGGCAGAGGCTGCAAGAGCAGCAGACATGCTGTGTTTGTTTTCCAGTCCTCAGGGAGAAAGGGACAGAACTTCAAGAGCATCAGCAACAGCAGGGAGAAGTGGGTTCAGAAGGACAAGCCAAAGCACAGCTTTTAACATGGGGAATAATAAATGAATGGAAAGACCCACAGCGCCGCAATAAAACATCCCTTAAATCCTTTGTTTTCATTTTGGATGATAAAGGAAAATCATTAGGGCTCAATTAGTCATTAGAGACAGGGGTCCTTCTGCATTGCACCGGCTTGAGAAAGCGCCTCCTGTTCAGGAGCACACCCTCCCCATGCAGCGAGGCATCATTAAATATCAAACACTTTATTTGTGCCATTTGCATTGCTTATTGTGCCCTTGTGCGGGATGGGAACTCGGCAGCGATAATTGATGTAGGTGGATTTAAAGGCGCCTGGATCTCTTAAAACAGGAAGGGAAATGAAGGAGAAGCTCTGAGCAGCAGCGGCTGCCGGTGCTGCTTCAGCAGCACAGCGGGGTAAGAGGAAATAAAAAGGAGAAGGAGTGACAGATGAGTTTAGGTGACCCTGACACAAGCACATAAGGGTTTTGGGTGCATTACCTTTCACTTGGGGATGCAGAGGAGGGGATGGGGTGGGTGACAGCCACTGCCGGACCCATGATGAGACACAGCTGTGCCACTGGTCCCAGCATGTCACTGGGATGAACTGGTGCTTCCTCCCTGCTGTGCTGGGGGGGGGGGGAACTTTGCTGCAACAGTCTGTGCACATGAGTACAAGGCCTTTAAATATTTATAAAGCAACAGATGATGTCGAGATGCTGGGCAAGAGACTGAGAAGGTTCCCAAAGCCCTCTGCACACTGGCCCTGCTGCAAACCCTTGCTAAATGGCTGCTGGAACTCTTGGCAATGTCAGCACAGGGCTGTGGCTTGCACTGGGCAGACAGAGGACACCCCAAGAGGAAATAAAGTAAATAGCTCTTTAAAAAGTCCTCCACATCAGAACAAGCTCCCCAAACCCCATTCTCTTCCCAGAAGTGACTGTGCTGCACAGAAGCTGTGATTTGTTGTTGTCACCGCGGGAAATGTAAAGTACAGCAGCAGAGCATCACTTACTGCATTATTACCCTTCCTGCTCCCTTCATTTCTTTGCCGAGCCTGCAAATGAAAGAGCAGACAAGTGGTGGCTGTACCACTGTCCCTGTGCTCAAAGGCAGAGAGGGCAGAGATGGCCAGAGAGGCAGAGCCCTGGAATGTCCCCACAGAGAGGAGCTGCTGCCAGCACAGGGCACAGAGTGGGGACGAGCACACAGGGCTGTGCCTTGTTTTGGCACACGAGAGCCTGTGATGGGGCAGAGAGAGCAGCTCCAAGCAGTCACCTCAGGGACAGGTCACACACTGGGGACAGGCTCTGGCACAGGGTTTCAGCAGGAGCAGGTCAGCCATGGGATGGGGTCAGGTACTGGGAAGGAGATGCTCGTGCTGCCACAGGCATGTGGACAGCTCTAGAAGGAAAAGCCTGACTGAAACTGCCCAGCCTAAAGCAGTAGGGACCTGCTGTGGCTCTGGGACTCAGGGATTTAATTTTTTCCTCTCTGTGCAATTTTTTCGTCCCTGCAAGCAGAGACTGCAGCAGGCTAAACAAATAAGGGGCTGTAATGTAATCTTAGACATATGCTCTTGAATTCACATTTAGAGCGCAAACCATAATATTTTGGTTTATTATTTAATTACAGGGCTTGTAAATGTAAATGGATTTAGACCCTTAATTTTAGGAAGTTTGAATTACCTTCCATTCCTTGTTTAATATTCAGGTGGAGAACTTCCATGTCTGGCTGCAGCACGTTTGGGGTGTGCAACAGAGCTGGGTGAGCCAGGCATTTTCACCACTCTGTCTTTTCATTTGTAGAAGTTGGGCCAAACTATGTTTTACTGTAAAGTGTCTAAAATTAATTAAGTGGCGGAGCATAAGGAGTTGATTTCAGTCCTTCTTTCCCCAGCAGCACTTTGCAAACTGTGATAAACTCCCTGGTGAAAACCAGGAGAAAATTGAGCCCCTACTTACTGGTTTTTCTTTTGCACCTGAAAATGTTCCCCTATTAGAAATTGTTTGCCTAATATTAATTGTGTCAGACAAACCCCCGATGGTACAAGGCCTCCCTGGTTTGAAATGTGAGCTCTGTTCCTGCACAGTACTGGGAGCAGGTGTCTCATTTTGAAATTTGCCAAAAGGCTTGAGCACGTGTGTGGGACTGGTGCTGGAGTATGCCAAAGAACTGCTCCCATTCAGGGTGACTGAGGCTCCAAAACACTAAAAACTGTGCAAAAACTGCTTTTGAGGCCTCGAGTCTGAGCCCCCTGCTCTTGGGGCAGCTCCTGTAGGGGGTCACCCCCACAACACGAGGGCAGCGCCCACAGGGCCCCCGCAAGCCCAGGGTCCTGAGCCACGTGTCCCCTGGACATGGCTCCTGGCCATGCCACCAACCAATGGGACTCTTAATCACAGGAACTGATTCCTTGCCCAAGCAAGGTGCCAGCAGGAGCACTGCCACTTGGGAATGAAGGGGTTATTTAGGAAACCCCACTGCTGGGTGTTTGCATCCCCCTCCCAGCTGAGCTGCTCAAGTCAGGTACCACCAAGCCCCTGGTGTGCAGGCTCTTGCCCTGGGAGGCACAGCATTGCTGTGGGGGTTTGGGATGTGGCCCTGGAGGTCCTTCCCTGCTGCCTCCCTGGTGACCTCCTCATTGTCTCCACAATGGGACCGAGGCAGGTTTAGGGATGCTTTGCTTGCACCCCATGAGAAGGGGCCTGAAAGCAAGGTGCATCCTTTCCCACTGCGACCAGAGGAAAAAAGTCATTCATTTTATCTGTTTGGAGCTGTAACTGAGGCTGCTCATCCCGTGCAATTCCCATCTCCTCAGGCTGCCTCCCAGCATTAGTGATGCCTGCAGGCATCTGGTCAGAGCCGTGAGTGACTCCACAGAGACACTGCACAGGGACACATTTAAACCTCTTATTTACCGTGCAGGCAGACCCCAGCCAAAATCGGGGCTGCAATCACATCCATACCTTATCAGGCGTGTGCACACTCCCACCTGGCTTTTGAGCAGCAAGTTATGGATAGTGTAACCTCCAGGTCAGCTCTTGTAAACAAAACTCCTGCTTGTTCCATGTAGAGTACATCGTTACTCCATGAGAAGAGTCTGTGGAGGGCCCTGCCAAGATTGGTAACATATTCTCTGGGTGTACACTAAGGAATAAATGCATAACTTTTCTCCCTCATGAACATCATGTTTTAGCAAAGCCTGGTGATGGTTTTTTTTTTTTCCTTTGTAATGTCATGTGGTTTTAAACTGCTGCATTCAGGCAGAAGTACATTTGGCATCTGGATAGATGATACAACATAAAGTAACAACCATCTAGTTCCTATCCATCTGGATTCACCAAATAAATAATCAGAGAAAAGCACCTGGAGAAGGGAGGTGAGGGGGCTGAGCCATCAGCAACAGCGTGCAATAAACAGTGTAAGAAGATGTCAGAGTCCACACAATGGGTCAGTCTTGATCCCTCAGTACAATTCAGTAACATAAAAATATCCCCTGTTTGAGACTGGGCTGTTTACACAGCTGGAGCATAAATATTTAGATTTGCAAGAGAAATGCTTGCTCAGCCGAAATTGCAGCGAGATCTCTGGAGTCAGCAGCGGGGGGTGTAGAGAGGCCCAGCATCTCCTTGGAAAAAAGAAAATCGATAATAATTAAAGCAGGGAGCTCTGTTTCCACAGAGAAGCTGGCACTTATGTAAAACTAACTCGGCTCATGTTCTTGGGGGGTGTGAAAACCTCCCTGTGAGGGCTGGCCAGCACTGGACAAAGCTGCAGGAGGGCCACACGTGGGCACCTCATGGACACCGGGGGTTGATATGTGGGCAGGGTGATGGGGAGGGTGCAGATGTCTCTCTGAGGACTGGAGGTCCCAGGGGAGCCACAGGCACCTCCATGAAGCCAGTCCAGCCGCCGGGACAGCAAGGAGTTGGTCCAGTGCATTTTCTGTCTGTCAGGTGCTCTGAGTGATGTGTCTGACATTGCCCTGGCCAGGAGCCACTATATTTCCATAAATTGCTTTTTTCCCCTTGCATTTTACTACCATAAAGCTGGCTGTGGACCCAAGTTCATCTTTTGGCCACCTCTTGCCAGGGGAAAGGAAAGCTTTCACTGCTCTTCGGTATTACACAGATAGGTAAAGCATCTCCCATCCCAGGGAGGGGATGGAGAACCAAGCTGGCTCCTTCCCACTGAATGACAGCAGCCTCCTTTCTAGAAAAAAATGTTTAAGTGGAATTTTCATCAGGTAAACCCTCACTTTAGGAAAACCATAAG
The DNA here is from genome assembly GCA_026261815.1 of Monarcha castaneiventris obscurior. Taxonomy (NCBI): domain Eukaryota; kingdom Metazoa; phylum Chordata; class Aves; order Passeriformes; family Monarchidae; genus Monarcha; species Monarcha castaneiventris. Next base: position 11,458,797 of record JAMPIT010000467.1, read on the forward strand.
GTATAGCAGTTACTAAAAAGAGGATTTCTACTAATGCATCTGCTGTGTCTTCATTGTATAAGGGCATCTCCATGAACAGATTTGCAGAGGAATCCAGCCATTCATTTCCACACATAATTCCTCAATAGCCCATTTGCTTCAAAGACTTTTATAGACTTTTACTACTACATGAATCCTCAGATACTTATTTTTTAGGCTCCAGGGGATCCATTGAAACAGAAATTCATTTTCTGAAGTTTTATGACAAAGGTTTTGCTTTGGATAAAAGCTCCCGTTATTTCCAAACTTCTGTTCTCCACAAAGATGACTTTGGCAGGTCTGTTCCTATGGCTGCCACAGGGTGTGAGGCATGGGTAGAATTTTAGGTCCCAGAAATAAATAATGCATTTCTATTGGAAAAAGCTCCTTCCTTACCCTCACCACTTTTACTAGTGTAGACATTTTTCTACAGATATCCAAATGCACATGAACACCTGGGAGTGGGAACCCTGCTTGTTTCCATGTTGTTCCCATCATCATCTGCCTCATCACCTGACTCATCTGGGCACAGGCCAGCCCCACCATGGATGGCCAAAAATACTCTTGTAGATCCCCTTTATGCCCCCAGTCCTGCCTGAGCAGTGGTGCTGGGGAAACAGCACTGGGCAGTGGCTGGTGGAAAAACCTGAGGGGCGCTGGGATGTTGGCCCCTAGCCAGCATGATCCCACCTGGACAGAGAGGCCATGGAGATGGCAAAACTTAATAAGAAACAGGCAAAACTAGTAATAATAAAAACCTCTCTCCCCATTTCCATGCTCCTTGTGCAACATTTAAGCCACATAAGGGCAAGGCAAACTCACAACACACAGGAAACATTTCATATATCAAGTGCTTTGTTTGGGAAGGAGCCAAGTCTCTTCTCATTTTGCTTTCCTAAGGGTTGGGAGTTTCCAAAAGCAAATCAGATGCCTTGAAAAATAGGCTAATGTGAATGTGGGGATGTCACACACATCCACTAGCAAAATAGGCATTCAAGAGAGTCCAGCAATCCAGGTGTTCCCGGCTTGTGTAGCTCCAGGATAATGCTGACCTGTGTAAGCTGGAACAATCAATGTGCCTTGTTTAATAAAAATATAAATGGTTTGGTGCAATCCTGCTCCTGCTGAAGTGTGTCAAGATGACATTTCAGTGCCTCAGTCTTCAATGAGGCACTGAGTGAAGTGGGGTGATGGAGATGAGGCCAACAGAGAGGCGGAGAGGGGAGGATCAGAGGAGAGCAAACATGGCCACACCAGCCAGGCTCCAGAGGGGAAACCAGATGGTTACACTGCAGCAGCATTGACACAGCTAAAGGAAATATTTAGCTGGTCTCATTTGCCATGAGGTATCACAGGAATCAAGAACCAACATGTCCATCAAGGATGAGGTGCAGCCAGCACTGGGGTTTGTGAGGGATATAAACCACCACACTTCAGGGAGCGAGCCAGCCACGTCGCAGGGGTGGGAGGAGGAAAGATGCTGTGGGCACAGACAGGCACTTTCTGGCTTTCTCCATGGAAAAATGTGCTGGGAGAAGCCACGGCTGGGTTTGGTGTTAGTCTGCTCATGTGGAGCCATGGCAACGCACCCAGGATCACCGCTGGCAACTGTCTCCTTATGGACCCTCTACATCAAACCAAGCTTCTTCCTCCATCCTGCTGGCTTGGTCTGTCAGGGCCTTCCCTGTTCCTTTGCTTTCCCTGCCCCAAGCATCCTGGCAGTGCTCCATGAGCAGCAGTGGGATCACAGTGAGTCCCATGGAAAACTGGGCAGCCATCTCACCATCCCTGTGCCCATCCAAAGGACATCTCCAGACCTTCACAGCCCAGTAGTTCTGCCTCAGAAACTGCAACTGGCAGTAAAACAGGGCAAATAACCCTAATCAACCTGAATTATCACAAGTCCTCCTCCATCCTGGCTTTTCTGCCTCTCCTCCCTCCAGAACTTTGCTCTCTCATTAATCGAAACAGAACCTTTCTGTCACCACTGATTGCATCGTCCAACATCAGCTGCCTGGAAGGATAAAAATAAAAGATGGAAAGTGTGTGCTTTTGGTACAAATAAATAGGTGCCAGAGAAGGTAATTTAATTATGCAGTGATTGAATTAGGTGGAAGAAACTGTGTTATGCCCACAAAATATCTGCCCTGATGATCGATTTGAGGCATGGTCCCTGTGTGGCTGAGTGATGGGGTTTGGTTGGGAGGGTTTGGAGCAGCCATCGGGATGCCATCGGGATCATTGTGGATACCTCATCCCCCTTTTTGGCAAATTTGGCTGCTGGCAGAGTGAGGCTGGCATTAAAATGCTCTTGTTGTTCACTACAGATTTTCTGTGCAAGAAAAAATTACTTTAGAGTGGATGAGCCTGAAGACTGGGCTGTGTCCCTCTGACTGGGCTGTGTCCCTCCATTGCTGCATCTTCCGTGGAATTAAATGGAACAAAATGGAGCAATTAATGGACAAAAAGGAAAAGCTCATCATGGATGTGTGTTACTGAAAAGTAAAAGCTATGAGGAGTTTATATAGGAGGGGAAAAATATGGATTTATAGCCAATAAAGGGTCTCAGGGAGGTCCCAGAGCCAAGTGACCTCATGATGTGCCACAGCCCCAGCACACCTCTAATTAGGATGAATTTCCCTTCTGCTGGAGTTAATGCATTATGTATTGAAACCATTTGTGTTCATTTGTAGCAAATAATTACTTTTAAATGTTATCATTCATTTGGATTATTTGACTTCTCTATTAATTCTATAAATAATTGTTTAAAAGCTTGTGTTGAGGTTGGTGGAAAGCACCACCACTGTGCTGTTGACGTGGTGGAGCAGCTCCCTGTGGTAGGACCAGCTGGTGGATGACGTGTTGGCACCACCAGAGACCCAGCCTGAGCCCTCCATCCCCAACAGCTTCCCACTGCCCCTTGGTGACATTTCCTTGTTAGGAAATGCTCTGATTTCCATGTAAAGCTGCACCCCTGTCCTTGCTTCCCCTTGCTGTAAATTTTCTGTCCCATGACACCTAAAAGCAAAAGCAATCTTCTTAATCACAGCACTTCAGAGCACAAACAGAGGTACAAGGTAAGAGGCGCAGGGCAATGAGCTCCTCTTGTTGTGTGCCCTTCAATCTGGCTTGATAAATGGAGATTTTGCCAGGAGATTTTTCATGCATGAGCATTAAAAGGGGTGCAAGGCTGTTTTCTTTCCTTGCAAGGCGAGACAAAGGAGCTGTGCTTTCCAACTCAGCAACATTAGTCTTTATTTCAATGGGGGAAATTAAATAAATGGATCCGAAAGCGGGAAGGAGGGAAAAGCCTTCAGAACAGGATTTAAAAGAATTATTTCTGGGGTTCTTCATGTCCTCCTGGTGTTTCAGCCAAGTCCATAAAGCATTAGAGAAACACATGGACCCTGTAAGCATCCCACCAGCAGCCCCTGGCTGGGCACCCGATGTTCCAACCCAGCAAGCTGCCAAAATTTTTAAAAAGTAACCTGTCAATTAGCAGATTTTCTCTGAAGAATTGAGTCTGGGTAAGTCCAAAGGGGGAACTTAAAAGCTCACTATGTTTAATTTGATCAAGGCTTTAATAACATCTGGCTGGATTAGTATGTGGGTACTGCTGTGCTCTCAGGAGTGGGGCTGGACCTGGCCTCCCAGCACCCCATGTCTGCTGTGCTTGAGTCATTTCTCCACCACGCTCGTGTGTTTGCAAGTTAAAAGGACGTTGTGTGGTTCCAGTGGCTCCTCTGGGAGCTGGGGTGCTGCCAGCACCAATCCCCCCACCGGCGCTGAGAGGTGCAAGGAAGGTGGAGAAGCCAATCCTGGCAGAGCCGCTGTCCTGGACTGGGGCAGGAGGGGCTCTCTGGGGTGGCTGAGGGGCCCAGTGGGGTCAGGGAGGGTAGGGGCAGGGGATGGGGGCTCAGCCCCTCTTGCATCCTGTGCCATCAGGTTGTCTTTCTGTGGTGGTGCTTCTCCTGGGAAGGTGTCACACACCTTGCACCAGAGAGGGATTTCACCCGCCCTTAAATCACGGGAAGATGATTTAAGGAACTGAAAGCTTCAAGCCAGGGCTTCTAACTGAAAAGACACATTGATTTTCTGTAGCTGATGGAATAAAATAATTACTGTGGCATAGAAAAAAAGGAAGCAAACTTTGTTCAAAAAGCCTCCTTGGTACGTGCTGTGCATCAGTGGGGCTGGTGTTCCTGGGAGATGAACCTCCTGCAGCCCCAGCCTGCACAAACATCCTGGGATATTTTTGGGTGCCCTGTGGTGGGAGCAGGCAGGGCCCAATGCCCAGAGGAAAGCAGGGCAGTGATGGAGAACCAGGTCCCTCCTTTTGGGAGCACAGAGTTTCGATCCCACTCTGGGGTTTGGGGGCCAAACCGCATCCCTTAAAAAGGGGCACAAACGGCAGCGGCCTGGGGATGGGTAGCAGCGAGCAGGGGTCTCTCTTGCTCCCCGGGCTCTGCAGGGGCTGGCAGCAGGGTGCTGGAGGGCTTTGCTCTCCCTGAGTGTGAATAATCTCTCTCCCCCTCGCCCGTGCCCCGATCGCCGTCAGTCGCTCCCTTTCTCGCTCACTTTTCCAGGGGAATATTCCACCCCTCCCACGGCGCGGCCGAGCCTCCCCGGCCTTTGGGGAAGCTCCAGTCCGCCTGCCCACCCGGGTGAGAGGGTGGGAAAGGGCAGCACACCGCACACAAATGCCCCAAAATGTGTCCCCCGGGCGCCGCTGGCGCTGGCAGCGATCCCGCTTTGGCGGCTGCATCTCTCGGAAAAGGCTGGAAAGGCAGGAGGGCTGCGGGAAAAGCAGAGGGGTCGCTCCGGGATCCGCAGGCACCGGACCCCTCTCAAGGATTGGGGTGATCCCAATCCCAGCTGCCCGGGCTGGTGGCAGCCCCTGAGCCCGGCAGCCCCTTCCCGACCCTCGGCTTTGCCAGCGGCGCCCAGGAAAGCCCCAAACAGCATCGGGCAGAGCCGTGAGGAGCTGGCAGCGCTCCCCCGGCCCTCCGCAAAAGCACTTGTTAATTCTCTATTCTCCCTTAATTACACGAAAGCAATGACCGTTCTATCACCACTTTACAACGCCTCAGTTTAAATCCACTCTTAAGGCAGGAGTGTTGTGGCTCAGACACTTTAATTAACATGAATGATCTCACCTTTGTCCACAGCATCTTTTTACGTGTTATTATATCAGGTAATTGTTAAACTATTCACTGGTTTGGAGAGGTCTATGCTTTCATTAAAATGTCTTGCTTTTTCTGACCCGGCAGATTACCCACATTTTAACGCTTAGAATTTTCAGGTGATTTGAGTTAAATCAATCTGCAAGAAACCAGATGAATTATTTAAAGCACTAGTGGTCTCAAACTAGGAAATGGGATTTGGTCAATGCTTCTCCAAATTTTAGAGTTTCAAGGTGCTCCCAGAGCTGGCTGGGAAATCAACTCCCTACTGAGCAAAGCTATCAAAAGAACGAGCTGAATAGTTTAAATTAATTTGAAAACTCCCCACACTTGTGGGGGAAAAAAAAGGCATTCATTAATTTTTAACATACCCTTTCTTGTTTCCTCTTTCACCAGAAAAAAAGGCTGGCAGAGAAACCAGGGGCTCTTCCCTCAGGAAACAAAAGCCCTTCCAACTTTTCTGAGCTTTTCAGAAATGCTGCTCATGGGGGCTTTTTTTAAGTGAAATTACATTGAAAATGTGGAACGATTAAATAAAACCCAGCCCAAACCCCCAGCTGATAAGTCCTTTCAGGGCACACTCTGATGTGGATGAAACTTGCTTCTGACCAGTTTTGACCACTTGAAAATGTCTGTTCTCTAAAATTAGGGAAGAATGAAATAATTTTTGTGCAAACAATTAGGACTGGTTAAAGCATCTTGCTTGCACCCTGTGTCAGCCCTGAAGGTGGGCAGTGATTCTGCTTTTCTGCTAGAACATGGCTCAGAGGGTTGCAGGAAGCTTGGTCCTTCCCAAGAGCATCTCCAGCTCCTGCCTCCAGCATTTGGAGAATGATCAGGTGAGAGCAAGATGGGGATGCAGGCGCAGGATGAGACTTTTACCTCAGCTCTTCAAGGACCAAAGAACTGGGCAAACCCTGAAATTTGGTCTGAACACCTGAACCTTCATTTCTTACTCTTCCTCACCCAGAGTTCCTTCTTAGAAGCAGCAGCAAAGCTGATTTAGGACAGACAGGGGAGAAAATCCTACTGCCACTGGCCTTCCCCATCAGCAGCAGCAGGAGCATCGCCTGTCCCCAGCCCATGGTGAGCAGGGATATCCCTGGAGCAGGAGCACCTGGGGCCCCTCATGGCCTTGTCCAGACTCACCTGGGACACACATCTGCCTATGGGCACTGGAGCCCACTGCAGCTCAGCCTGGCCACCAGTCCCAGCCTCAGCCTCTCTTCATAAAGGTCTTGCATTATTTCATCCCATCTCTCCAGCCTGGATTCTGTTTGCTCCCATCTGCCAGACTGTGGCAGACCCTGGCTCTTGTTCACATCTTTCTGTGCGTGGAGGTGCCAATGGAGCCCGGTCCCAGCCCTGCAGGACTGCCCCCCGTGGGTGAGGATTACCCCAATTCCCAGCTGCCTCTGCTGCCCCCCAACAGTGAGTTGTGCTCTGGATAGGGGTGAAGGCAGGGATGTGTCCGAACCACATCATTACACTGGCGTCAGCCTGGGGAAAAGGGCTGGAGGGCACCCTGCATTCAGGGACTGACTAAATTTTGCCACGGGTGTGACCACCACGGGTGTGTGCCTGCCCCAGGGCTGGGGCGGGTCTGCTCGGTGTCACCCCTCACGGTGGAGAGGAGCATCTGAGCCATGGAAACCGTGCTGGGCGCCAGGGTTCTTGTGCTGTCCTGCCTCTGAGAAGAGCCTCTGGTGCTCCTGGGCTGGGGGCCACGTCTGTGGCTCCCAAACCCACCCCCTGAGGAGAAGGAATGGGGAGCAGCTCTGACCCTCAGCCCTGTGGATGTGCCACCTGGGGACAGGGCAGGGAGGCTCCTCTGAGGGCAAGGGCAGCTTGGTGTGGCAGTGAGGAGAGTCGTGGTTAACTGGGTTAATTACATTCATGTTGCTAGGAGCACGGTGAATTATGTTAATAGCAGCATCTGGGGAAATTACATCTTCATTAATTGGTCCTGATTGCTGTTTGGCAGATGCGAGATGTTTCTGACTTTAGCATGCAGGACAAAATTTATTGTAATCAGTGCGTGCAGTAAATGCACGAATGCTGCTACCATGCCTTGCTAATCGACCTCTGGAGAGGAAGGGATGGCAAAGACCTGCGTGGCCATCTCATCCTTGCTCTCCTGACTCAGCCAGGACAGGCTTATCTTCTACTGATTCCTGCTCTAGTGCTTCTTCTGATAGAGTTTGGAACATTGTTTTGAGTTAATAATGGAAATAATGTGGCTGACAGACACAGGAGAGCAGTCATGGGGCTGAGGATGCTTCTGTTGATGTGTTGCACCCTGGAGTTGGCCTTGTTCTCTGGCCCTGATCTGCCCACAAGGCTCCTCCTCGTGGATGTAACCTGGGGGCAGCCAGGTCTATTCACATGCTTGGAGTCAAACGCGTTGGTGATTTGGAGACCTTTGATCCCATCAGGTCCCCTGCAGGAAGGAGAGGAGGCTCACCCAGGCAAGGCTGGCCTCAGGGCATCAACCCTGGGTGGGAGATGGGGCTGCTGCTGTGTGAAGAGACACCAGTCATGGCCAAAGCAGGGGTGAGCTTCTGTGGCATCGATCTTTGCAACGCTGCAGCTTTCAGTCAAGGGAGCAGCAGCAAACGAGGAATAAACCACATTGCAATGAGCTATCACACCGTGGCAGAAAGCTCCATTCTTAACTACGGCAGAGATCCTAATCCCTTTGGATAAACTCCCAAAGCTCCCAGCAAATGCAGAGGTAATACATTACCTCCCTGGGGAAGCACGGGCTGAAACTCAGGCGAGGCACCGAGTCCCTCGTAAGTTATGTGGCTCGTCTGGGGACAGCAATAAGTTGTGTTATGGCCTCGCTTGCTCTGCTTTTTTACACACCACCATCTTTCATTTTAATAGTGGTTTTCCAGCCAGCTTTGTTAGGGCTGCTGCTAATTGGGCTGGATTCATGTGTCCCACCAGGGCACAGGACAAGCCTGGCACTGCTCAGAAGGGAAGGGTTTTACTGCCTGGTGCTTTCAATGGGCATAGCCCAGTTTTGGGGAGCATAAGGAGGGGATGTGACAAGGGTGAGAGAGGAATTCAGGAACAATTTTAACTCTCTGCCTGCCCTTGAAGCTCCTAAATACCCTCCCTGTTGCAATGATGGGACAGAGAGTGGCTCCACATGAATCAAATATCCCCCAGGAAGATGAAAACCTGTTTTACAATCAACCTTTCTGATCTGGAAAGATGTGGGGCCATATCTTTTGCTGTGAAATTGGATTTAAAAGTTTTTCAGTGCTGAAAGTATCAGATTCAGACCTTCACAAAGTGGTTTTCATAGGTCATCACAAGGAATGAGAACTCATTGCTGGGACAGTTCCACCAGAGCTTTGGAAGCAGCAAAGTTTGCACCCTCAAAACCTAGAGCTAGGTTTTACTGAGAACCTGTAACAGGTGCTGAGCGGGGAGCTGGCCATGTCTTTTCCATCACACTGCCCCTGTAAATAAATGCAGGGACCAGGAGAGCTGGGATGCATGCGAGCTCTGGCTGCAAAGCAATGCTTCTGACTTGTGGGACACACTTCTACCCACTCCAGGGCTCCCCAGGCCCCTCAGCATGGGGGCACTGGGAGGTCAGAGAGCTCCAGGGTTTCTGCTTGTGTTCTCTGAGCCTCTGGGAGACTCACAACAATCCTCCCCCCACCGCTGTTGCACAGCACTTGCCAGCTCTGTCCCCACGGCCCTACAGTTCTCCCTGGAGCCCTGGGTGCTGTGATCCTGCCAAACTGGCTGTTCCAAGGTGACCAGAACTTCCAGCTCCCTGTCACCCCACTAAGATGGACAAACTCCACTAATTAGATGGAGAAATTAATGTTTAGTGGGAGCATCCACTTGGGATGTCTGCAAAAATACTGCTCTGAAATGTGATGCTCTTTAATCAGAGATGCCATCATCCCATTGCCCCTTCAGCCAGTGTGGCAAAGTGTCTCCCCATCTTGCTGTGGGTCAGAACTCTTTGTCTGGAAGAACATGGTACAGGAAATCTAGGATCCTTTTCCTCCCCCATCTGGATGAACCAGACGGTAAAACCAGGCCACTTGTTTGCAAAGGCCTTTCCCCATCAGCCACCATTGTAATAACACTGGAAATGTCAGGAAACTCCCATGAGAGGGAGCCTGCTCATGCCAAACACCAAAACAGTTCATATTTGTAGCTGAGAAACACAGCAAGGATCTTGCTAGTTGGCAAACAGACTGAATTGTAGCACTGCTTTTATTTTAAAGGGCAATTAGCACAGTGGAAGGATTCTCTCTGCCTCTTCAATATGCCATGTTTGTTAGTTAAAAGCTCAATTTATGGTTAATGTTATATGATAACATATGTCACAGCTCTGCAGTTGAGCTCCTCTGTGACATCAAGAAAACTGTGCCAGAGCAGAAGTCCTGAGGGAGGCAAATGGGGGCAATTGAGCTGTGAAATCCAATGGTCCCCACCAAAATGTAGTGGGGAGGTTTTCAGGAGGAGACTGCAACTCTGGAAGATGTCACTATTTGGGGTTTTCCCTTCCTGCTCACTTGAGAGCTGAGACTGTTAGACCTGGGTGAGGTTTTTGCAGATTCCTTTTAGTGAGGGTGGTGCTCAGAGCCGGTGAGTAGCAATGTCAGACAGCCCAGGAGAGATAACCCAGGCTGGCCCATGAGCCACTCTGTACCCCTGGTATTGGTGCAGGGGACACACAGAGTCTCCACCAGGCAAGTGGGACAGCCTGGATGTGTGTGGGGAGATGAATGTGCTGGCCCATCCCATGGACTGGCCCCGGGCTGGAGCAGGGCTTTAACTCCAACACCAGGCACTGCAGTGTCCATCTCCTGCTGTCACTCAGCTAAAGCAGAGATGACAAACATGTCACCACTGTGACCACCCTAGTGACGGCTCCAGGCTATGATCTCAACTGCTGCCGTGCCCACTGCTGCCAGTGAGTGGGAAATACTCTTTCTTGGGGGAGAAAGTTTTCTATTAGCAGTTGCAGAGGGCTAGCACTGGGTTCCTGCTCTTCTTGGAGGCAGACTGTCACCAGAGAGATGAGAAATCATTTATTTTTAACGCTATGAATATGTAGAAACTTGTCTGAGCTTTGCACGCAGTGGCCATGAATTTAGAAACGGCGTCAGGAATCGTGGCATTCGGCATCCTGCGAATCGGGTCAGAGCTATAAATTTCTCTTACTGGTGCACAAGCCATTTGCCATACGTGCCTTTCTGAATTTGTGGTCATTTCTCTCTCTGCCCCTGCGTGCAGAGTGTATGACTGAGATTTTATATTGCACCTCTGAGACACAAAGTCCTTCTGGTGCTTTTGCCTTGCATCCTAAACAGCCTCACTCGCTCTTCTCCCCGTCCCCTTGGCTTAATGGCTTCTCGCCACAGCCTGGCCCTTAAATCATGGGCTGCACCTGGACAGGCATAAACTGCAACTGTCCCCAGACAGGGAGGGTTTGATTGGAGTGGTGAGGGATGTGACTCTGAACACAGCCTTGGGAGAATGCTGCTCCCACCCTGAGCCCGAGATGAGTCCTCTGGCACAGGCACCAAAGGCGATGAGGGCAAGTCCTACAGGGGCCCCTGACATGTTCAGTGAGCCTATCCAAGGACAGTCACTCAGAATACAGAGGGAGGGAATGTTCAGCATGGATATTGTGGGCATATGTTAAGATGATCTGTGTGTTGGGAGGCAAACTTAAGCTAAGCAAGTTCACACTGAGGGGACTGGAAGATGATGCTGCCATCCTCCTCCTCCACTTTACTGCCTGTGCTTCTCCTCCCCCACCTCTATCTGTTCTAGACATAAAATCCTTTTTATTGCAAGACTAGTTTTGCTCAGTGAATTAAAATGAAGCATTTGCAACCCCTCCTCCCCAGTGCAACTGCTCCCAGCAGCAGTGCTCTCCAGCTGGTCCCAGCCCCTCTGGTCAGCCTGGGAAAGGCAACCCCAGCAGCAGAACGTGAGCAGGGTCTTGCTAAACCCAGGTCTGCTGAGATGTGCCCGTGCCCGTGCCTCAGAATGGGTCTGCTCTGTTCCACAGACTGCTCCCTGTGGGCCTGGTGAATCATCACAGGCAGCAGAGGCGACCAAGATGTTTCCTAACTGACTCTGAATCCCTGTGTTGCAGCAGTGCCATCACACAAACAGGAACTGTATCAACAGCATTGTTTATTAAATTCTGGTCAGGTTGCAAAGGTGCAACCCCGTTGAGACCCTTTGGTGTAGAAACATGAAACAAGCCCTGTGGATTTTCTCACAGGTTGCTGAGAATTGTGTCTCACTTGCAGGTTGCCCTTGAGGGTCATACACAGGTGTTATCAGGGTCTGAGCCCAATTACAAGGGCAGAGCAGGACACTGGAAACTGCACATTTGTGGGTCACAGATGGAGCTCGTGTGGCCTCTGCTACTAACTCACAGCCACTCTTCAAAGCCAGGGTCTCCAGCAAACTACATCTACAGCTCTGTTTCCATCAGGGTAAGGCTTCTGTGCTTGTTAAATGTGAACCTTTGAGCCCTTTCAACTTAATCCTCTTCCAAGTGTATTAGGTTTTTGGGGAGGCTTTTGAAATGGCAAGGTTTCCTGAATTTCTGATCTATTGGTGCCTATCTAGAGCCCTTACCATAATTCATCAGGGCCCTGCCAACATGCAATCTGAATAAAAGCAGCGAGAAAGCACCTTTGCTATCAGGATTTTTCAACTGTAAATTGGTGGAAGTTGATCTTTGTGAGAATAGCACTAGCTTCATGTATTTAGCAGGGAACACACATCAAGCAAAGGAAATACCAGCGGCAGGGCTGGTGGTGCAGGGTTATGGATATGGGAACGGGCTGATGATAGAAACTGGTTTGATGGTCTCTAGCAGACACAAGCAAAGAGACATTCTGAAAGCACAGGTTTCACGGGAGCTGTCCCTGAAGCTGTCTCTTGAAACTGTGGTTAGGGAAAATGCCTCTGTTGCCACCACAAACAGAAACCAGAGGAGGTGAGAGCATCCCAGAAGATGCCAGCAGCTTTCTTCCCAGGTTTTGTTCAAGCCTCCATGCACAGCTTCAGAGTTAACAAACTTTCTTGCCTGTATTTCATGTTCCCTAAATTTTCAATCCAAGAACAACCCAGCCTTCAAGTTAACAAATCTAAGGACTATTATCCTTTGAAGAAAGGATGATCTTGTTCAGCAACCATTTACAACCAAAAAAATAAATTACATTTTGATTGTTATGGTAAAGAGAAGGACAGAGGTAAAAAGTCATAGCTGTTTTGATTTGTTCTTTAGAGATAGGGGACTGTGCACATCTGCCTTTAAATAAATCATAATAACAACTTCCCAGTGGCCTTTAATCTCCCAGCTTCAAGAGTTTCTGAACTAGCTAAAGGCTACTTTCTTGCTAAGGGCTTTTGTCTCACTCCAACCTAGATCTCTGTGACAAAACTGAAGTTATTTAGTGGAAGGGAGGAAGGATGCATTACTGAGTGCATTGACTCTTGGCTGAGGTTTGGGTTTATTCGAATTTATTATTTCTAATGTAATCAACTGATTGCTTATTGACCATTTTATTTTAAATGTGGTCAAGGACTGCAGTCTACAGTCAGTCAATCTATCTGCTCCCACCCCTGTATGTGACCACGTCCTAGCACTCCCTCTGTTGTCTATCATCAAGCCACACTTGTTTCCCAGCTTAGAGCTGTAGAACACTGAAGATCCCTCCTGCACAGCACAGTGGGAGTGTGACTGTGTGTGCTCTCTCTTGTTCATAACACTGAGCAGCTCCCTGACTAAACACACCTTTCTCTTCTCAGCCATCACTAACCAGCTATTCTTCTTTCAGCTCAACTTCAACCTGCACTTAACCATTAACTCTGTCTATCTGTACCTAAAAATTATTTGAAATGGAACATTCAATTATTACAGATCTTAAAACACGCAGAACAAGGCTGCTGTTTGATTTCTGTTTCAGAAATGATAAAGCACTCCAGCATCACATTCTCCTTCTCTCCAGCAGCAGCTGAGCCACTAAACTGATGACACGAGGATTAACCAGACAGTCTAGCAAGTCATTGGTAGAAAGTGCTGTTTGTGGGGTGCACGGACTGCAGTCTGAATCCATTTGATGTGCAGCTGTCTCACAGTCATTGCTCATTAGTAATCTCTTCCTCTTGCAGTTTAAGTTTCCAAAATGTTCTCCTTCATTTTCATGGAGATCTTGACTGTCACTTTTAACTGCAACTGCACCCATCATGTTTGTTTTGTGAGACTGTGGTAAAACCTGAATAAGATGAGGCCCAAAAGGTATTTTCTGCAGCTCTTCTGCCTTGGGTGTTGAACAGTCCTGGGTCAGTAATGTGCAGCCCTCTGGTTCACAGCCAGCTTCCCTTCTCTTCCTCTTGCACGAGGTGTTTGTCCTCTGCTGTGCACCAGTGCTGCTGGAATGTGCCTGCCCTGACACACTTGCCTCCTGACACTTGAGGTATGCAGACACTGCTTCATTCAGGTACTGAAGATTGATTTCATGTGATGTTGCCTCAACCTAAGGAAACACCCAGAATACACTCAGTTAAAAGCAGACATGTTTCAATTCAGCCTCGAGTGATTATCTTCCATGAATTACTTTTGCTACGTGAAGGCAAGGAACTTAAAATTCTTTTTCTCAAAGCAGCATAAAGACTCAGGGGGAGCTAAGCAAAATGTCATTAATTCTTTGTTATTGCTGCCATAATGGGAGCAGTAGAGGGCTTACCTCCGTGGGATTTAGCCAGAGATCTCCATCACTGGGATTTTCTGCTGATTTTATGGCGCATACCAGCATTCGAGTTATTGCCTCTTCTACACGGGCTTCATGATCTGCATCCTGCCCCAAGAGAACAGAAGGTTTTAGGAGATAGATTAGCTCATGATTCTCTGCAGAAAGCTGAAAGATCTTAGGAAGAACATGGATGGCCTTAGTTTGAAAGCCACATGTATGTGAAGCCAGTGAAAGGTTTCAGACTCTTCCTGTGGACAGCCCCCACAGGGTGACAGCACAGGCTTTGGTGGGGCTGCTCATCTGAAAAAGGATTTGCAAAAAATAGTATGTGTATATAATCTTTTCTCTTATTAGTGTTTTGTTAATTGAATCTGGTGCTTGAAATTACAATGCAATATTAGCATTTAATTAATGTATGCATTTAAACAGCTCTTTAGGACTAGAAGAGCCATAGAAGTACATAGCACATTTTCATATCTACATAATATGTCTAATTTAAGTAATTAAAACACACAGGATGTTATAGCAAGGCAGCAGCTATCTAGGGGCCATGCAAGCACAAAAGTAAGTCTTAAGGAAATTTAGGAAATATTTTATCATGTAACAGCAGCTGACAAACTGCTGCACTTTTGAACATCACCAGAAGGAAAACCATGTTTCCTCTGAAAGCTCTCCTGCAAAACTAAAAACTAACTTAGTAACAGGCTCTTTGTTTCAGCCTTCACTTCCTGCATCATTCCCCTTGGACAGCTGGATACTAACTAGGTTAGGATAGCAGAATATAGGATCTTTTTTAGCTTTCTGTCCCATTTGAGTTTCTTGTATATGGAAGGGAAGGGTATGTGGAAGGAATGGTAGATTCTCCTAACTGGATGGGTGGTTTGGTTATCTCAATGACAAGTACCTAGAAGTGGATACATAAATTTGCTTTAATTGAGATGCTCAGATGTATTAGTTTTGGAGGAAAGATGCAACCTGGTCAGCCCACAGCCCTAATCAGTCTAACAGTGGATCCAGGGAATCTGTCAAGCAAACCACACATCTGGCTAGTACGAGTGCTGAAGGAAGCAGTTTGTCCTGGAACCCTAAGCAGAATTTGGGATAGAAGCAGGGGGAAGTGCTCTTGGCATTTTGTGGCTTTGGATGCTTGGCTTTTTAATGGCCTTGTGTATAAAGCCACCAAAATACAGAGTTTGGTATCTACATGTGGAAATTATTTAGGATATTCATCCTGGCCTGCTGAATAACAGGGCTGTACTGATTGCATGACAGTATGCTAGAAAGCAAGGAATACTTTTGGGTAGCTCACATCCAGCTGAAAACAAATTAAATTTCTACTCTAAACTCTTGCCAATATAATTAATGGTTTCACTGGGACTGTAATTGTTGGTGTGATTCACATCTGTCAATATGAAAGCAGCTGGTAACAGCTGCGAGCAAGAACTGCTTGGTTTGGTAATGGAAATGTTCTCAGAATTGTCTTTTGGAATCCATGTCAGAGTTTATTTTTATAGATGGATTGCCCAACACCTAACAAACAGTGCTGCATCATCAGCTGTAGGGATGATTTCTGTAAGGAACTTTCACCTGGGCTGCAATAGCCACACTTGCTTATGGCAGATACCAATATTTGGGGTGTGTCTCTTATTAGCAAGGTCCAGCAAACACTCCTCTGTTTATGATGCCACACAACCACTGACTCTCGCTGTCACCAAACAGGATCTTGGTGACTTCTGCAAGACCTCTGTGAAAGGAAAGCCCATAGAGTTTAGCTCCATTGTTTTTTTTTTTCCTTGCAACACATAACAGCTAGAAATGCTCAGGCCCCAGACCAGCACCTGGGAGCCACCAGCCAAGCTGATCCCATCACGGCCTGCTCTTCCAGAGGGGGACAATTTGTGAGGCACAGCTTAGGGCACAAGTGTGTGTGGTGACATCAGAGCCTTTCCAAGCCCAGGGCACACAGCCAGTTCCTCTGAAGTACCTCAGAGGCTTAAATTCAAGGCAGGCTGAAGTGGCTGCTCTACAATATAGTTGGTGCTTTCTCTGGCAGTGGAAACAGCCTGGCTGCACTTGGGGCTATGTAAGAGCCTGGTCTGGGCTGTCAGCCTGCTGTCCTTGCTAAATACATAAGTTTCATCTGGAAAATTTCTCCATGAGGGAAATACTCGAGCTCCTTTGCTCTGCAAAGGCTTGGTTTGATGTTGGTATGAGAACTGCACTGTGTGGTCTTGGAACAGCAGCTGAATGCTGTTCTTCCCCCTGCAGATTTCCAGTCTAACACAGCTTTTAGAAGTAGGAAAAAAAAAAAGCCAATAAGTATTTTAGTGAGGCAGTTTTCACAGGCCATTTCAAAAATTTAATATTAACCTAGGATTAATAATAAAGTAATTTGAATCAGAAAAACTTCTGGAGTATTGAGATGATCTAGTGGAAGATGTCCCTGCTCATTGCAGGGCGGCTGCACTAGACAACCTTTAAAGGTCCCTTCCAACCCAAACTATTCCATGATTCTGTGATATCCCTGGAATCATCCCATATATACTGATTAACATGAGCAAGAAAAATCAAAGCCTGGGGAGAAGAAAATTAATTAAATACTTGAGGAAATCCAACTTCAGGCAAATCAAAACTATCACAGAGGAATGAAAATTCAAAAATCTTCTTCCCCTCTCTTCCTATCACATTAATCTGATTTAAATTCTAATTTAGCTTTGCACATAAGCTTGTCCTTGAGGTGAAGTTGCTGGTTTTTTGTTCTCTATTCAGCACAAAGCTGGCTAGACCTTACAAAACTGGACATGAAAAGCTTAGCTTGTGTTAATTGTTTACCTGATTGAAGTAAACTTGAAAGGGGATTTCTGCTGAACTGGGGCTTCATATCTGGAACCTTGAAAGGTTTGTCCCTCCCCAGTCTCTCAACACAACACACCCAATAGGACTGAACCTGGCAGGCAAGGGATAGAAATCCCTTGGAAGTGCTATATCCCCGTGACACTAAAAGGAAAATACCAGTTCAATCCAAGAGTTTATGCTGACAGTGACAGGATCAACGGATTCCACATAGTGCCACCAGTGCCTTGGAACGAGCAGGACCTGGAATTGGAGACATTACATTAGGGTACAAGCAGAAGCCTGAAGAAAGGTGTCTTAATTTAGGTGATGTGGGGTGCAGAGACAGAACTGAGGCAAGGACACAGGGGGGAGGGGTGATATTTATTTCTCTCTTTTAAAGAGCCTTTTCTCAAGAATGTCCATTGTATCAGTACTATCATGTAAGAAATGGACACGATCCAGCACTACCTTTCATCCAAACTCCTTCCCATATAGTCCCAAGCAGGACTATAACCTTTAACTGCTGTAGGTAAGCAAAGTCCAGCAGTACAAAGGGGGTGCAGCTGGTGTAGCAGTACATCAGTGCTTTAGAGACAGTCTCATCCAAGCAGAAATTCTTTTGTGGACTCTCCAACTGAGCAGACTTCCCAGCTCCTTTAGGACTGCCAGCTGGTTTCTCCAAAAAGCAGGTATCCCTATGCTCGTCTAGGTGACAAAACATAGCTTTAATTCTGGTAAATAATCACCAGGATTAAATTTGTCACTTTTAGTAGACAGGCTTTTAAAAGAAAATGTCATTGTTTCTGGGACAATCTAGTTTAGATCAGAGCTTTGTAACAATATCAGGATGATAGCTGTGACATAAAATTGATTCCAACCCATGGTTTTTATGGTACAAGATATTGATGCTGTTTTGATGATAGAGGACAAGCTCTGCAGATTACTGAACATTAGATTAACATGGAGCTAGCAAGAAAAGCATGAAAGATACTTTTTGACAAGTTATAAAAATGGTCAGAGACAGATAAAAATATACACTTCACAATGGAGAAAAGTGAAGCAATGATCTGTATCTGAATCGCAGACAATTCTTTCTCTTGGTAGACACAAATTACTTAGAAGAATGTTCTGCTACCCAGATAGCCCTGTGCTTCATTATATCAAAACACGGCTAATGAGAAAATGTCTGTGGAGGAAACAATGGCACCAGTCCTGCAAACACTTACAGGACACTTGGAACACTCTCATTTTTTGGGCCAGATGACAAAATGTTCTCCCCAGGCTTCAATTTAAGTCAAACAAAAAAAAGCACTGGCTCTCCAAAGGTCAAAAACATTTGGAAATTATTCTTTTATCCGGTACAGCATACAGAACAGAATAGGAAGTCAGTCAGTGGAGAGTCATTATTTTAAAAATATCACTAGTTAGTCCTGACATGTAAGCGCATGAAACCCTACAGACTGCAGCCAAAACATGTTTTCTATGCTGAACAAGTTTCAAAGTTTTGTTTTTATCACTGGAACATCCAGTTTAAATGAACAGTGCAGTTGCATTAGCAGCAACGGGTTTATCTGTAAGGAAGTGTTTGCCTAAGTTTCACTGTCTGCAAAATCATACAACCCACCCCCTTAAACGCTCATCTGCTCTATAGGGGATCTTGCACTGAATGCTGCTAAAGAATCTGGGTGCCCTCCAAGTGACTGGGTGTAATGATGAACCCTGGCAAACTTTGTTTTACAGCAGAAGAAAGCAGAGCTGCCGTAAGCAGCCGCTTGCAACAACGGGATCCTTCCTGTGAGACTTGTGTAGGAACAGTGAGCTTCCAACATGCTGGAGAAGGGGATGAAGACACCAGGGAATTGGTGCAGAGGGACTGCAAGGGAACAAGAGCAAGAGGCAAATTCAGGGAAGTGCATAAATGTTTCAGTAAGAGATGCTGCCTGGAAAACCAAGATGGAAATTAGGCATGGAACGTGCTGGGCTCCACACGACTCACATGCAAAACAGAGACAGAACTGCCTTGGAGGGAGGAGGTACAGCCAGGAGGAAAATACAATCCCCCCAACTTGTCCTGTGTTTTCAAACCAAAGAGGAGGAACTTGGTCCTCTAGAGACTAATCAATTTCCCTTGCCAGCAGGTTAAGGGTAATAACTGCAAAGCTGTGTCTTTCTGCAGCTGGCACTGTTTGCTGATGCAATTTATAGAAGAGCTACAGAGCTGCGACTCAAATAGGCAAAAGAGGTTCCATAAAGACACTTGCTCTCCCTCTTTTATGGCTGAAAAAGCTTGTGCTTGTTAAAATAAGGATTTATAGCAGCAGGAACTTTGAAAATTATCAAAAAGCAAAACTTTAAAGAAGATGAAGAAATGAAAAAAGGTAATTAAAACCAAAAAATACAACTGGCAAGCGAGCAGAACTAACAAAAGACCAACAAAACAATGCCAGCAAAGAAAGAGGTAGGATTCTTCTATATTTACAAACTAGTATTCTTCTAGGTTTTCAAATTAGAAGCAAATACACCCACAACAAAATGAAAACAAACAAAAAAACCCTACTACCGCCACCTCTAATGATCAATTCTATCAGTTCCACAATAAAATAAAGCAGTCTTCCATATGTTTATAAATATGGGACACAGATTTAGCTACATTCCTATAGGAAATGTGAAAATAAGCCACAGTGAAACAACACACACAAATGCAGCAAACATTTTACAGGGAAAATGTTAAGTTCAGTAGCAAAACAGAACTACTCCAAGCTAGAGATAATCTTGTGCTAGCCTGCTTTCTACAGAACATATCTTGCTTTATTCGTGTTGGGAAGATACTGATCTAAACAGTAACCAATCAGATAATTTTAATATTTAGGCTAGTGACAGCCAAATATAGCAAATGAAGTTAAAGTAGGACAGAAATCCCAGAAAAGATAAAATGAAATGCTGTAATGGGAGG
This sequence comes from Monarcha castaneiventris obscurior, assembly GCA_026261815.1. Taxonomy (NCBI): domain Eukaryota; kingdom Metazoa; phylum Chordata; class Aves; order Passeriformes; family Monarchidae; genus Monarcha; species Monarcha castaneiventris. Next base: position 11,478,548 of record JAMPIT010000467.1, read on the forward strand.
AAAGAAACCAAAGGAACAGTTGGGAGAGCAAGTGGAGCAATGCTGAAAACTTGTACAGCACAGAGAACAGAGCAGGTTTGAATTCTCAGTGGACATGATTAACTTGATACAGTGCAGAGGTAGGGCAAAGGTGGAATTGCTTCAAAAAGAGAGCATACCCTGAAGTGAAATATTATACCAAGAAATTTCTGCTCATTAGAAAAAGATATTTAGGTAAATGCACACAAAAAGGAAGCCAGTGTGATGGGAAGATAAAGATGTGGGGCCACAGGGGGACCCAAGGAAATCCCAGAAGTGTTTGCAACCATGGAAATGGAAAATAAAATGAAATAGATGCAGGCATAGTCAGTTCAGTGGGAACACCACTTGAGGACTCTGTGTGAGCACTGCTGCCCCAGCCTCTGCCTCATCCCAGCTGGTGCCTGGCTGTCCTGGTGCTTGGAAAGTGCTTCTCATCTTGCCTCCCTCCTGGTGTCTTCCCAGCTACTGAAACAGAGCTCCAAGGGCCACTGGAGTCAGAAACATGGACACAGCCCTGGGGAAAAGCACAGTGAAGAGGGAGGGAGTGGGGCTGTATCAGGCCATGTCCATAGTGACTCAGGCAAGAGAATGAGGGAAGCTCAGGGAAGAGGTGGAGAAATAGAGTCAGGAACTTGCAGCTTTGATCTTTGGTTTGCCTGGCTCTTGGGGCATTCATGGGGCTCTCCATATGTGTTGCAGGTTGAACAGTGTTTTTATTACCAATCCTAGCATAAATTCAGCTCCTGGACTCTTCGACTTCTTCTGTGATGGAGATGATAGTTCTGGTGTCTTGAGGGTGGGTTGGGCTGTCTGCCTTCTCTGTGGGGTGACTTGGGGCCAGCCCTACAGTCTCCCATGTGAGAACTCTTTATTCCTTCCCCAGAACAGAATTATCAGCTATCTACTATGCATAATGTTGTGGCCAACTCTGAATTCTCTTTTACTAAAATCACTTAAACTCTTCTCCAACAAAAGTAGGATTTTTTACTGTAACCCCTTTTAAAAAGTCTTTTGTATACTCTGAGCGGGAACATTACACTGCCTTTGAATTATTGCATTTCTTGACTTACTAAAACACTTTTCTTTGGTATCAATTATACCATTATATTAGTCTTGGCTATCCAGACTGTCTGTTCTGCTATTCCCCACTTCAAGCCAAATCTGGCGTTCTTACACCCTTTCTTTAAAGGCAGCATACAGGGAAATCCCTCTCTGACTTCATGAAGATTTCTTCTTGCTCAGGGTTGGGTTAGAGGTCAGAGGTTTGCCTGCGCTGTTGGGAGCTCTGGTGCTGAGCAGGATCCTGTGGTGTGTTAGAGTCTGCAGCAGCAGCACAGAAAAAGAAAATCCTGCAGCTAAACACAGGAACTGAGTGACAACTGTATTTGTGGACACAGAAGTGTTTCTTTAGACTTTGAGAAAGTAGGTAGGCAGAAGCAGGGGAGGGGAGCTTCTGAGCAGCAGACCATGGTGAGAACCAGCAAGCAGTAATGTTGATCTTTTTCTACAATTGTTTTTTCCCATCCAGTGACAATATTTTTCCAAGGCTGGAGGGGAAGCATCCTTCTCAGACTCCACGTGCCTCTTAGACTAGCTCAGTTGGGCCTTTCCTTGCACTTCTGCACTGCAGCTCCTCTGGCTCCAGGCTGCCCTGAGGCACAGGGCCAGGACACAGGGCAGGCGAGCGCTGCCTCTAACAGCACCTGGGGTAGCATGAGGGGGAATGGGATTGCTCATGGGAGCCCAGGGTGCCAGCTGCTTGCTCTCCATTAGGAGGGCAGGTGTGTGTCTACCTTCTGATAAACTCAGATGCACTTTCTAGTCTTTCTACCATTGTCTAGTTATGTGGATATGGATTAACAGGGAGATGGATTAAGAGCAATTACATAAGTGAGCAGGAAGGAAGCCAGAAACCAGTGAGAAGTGGGGCAGAGGAAAGAATGATCAATGATTTTATACTTGTACAGCATCTCAGTTTTTTGTAGCCTTTTCAGGTGGTATTCATCTCTCCTATTTTTAATCATCAAAAAGGTTAAGCATCTATGTGCAGAGGCTCCTTCTATAGCCCGTGCTGAAGGACAAGGTGGAATGAATATTCCTGCAGGACTGTAATTGTGTAAGACAGGAAGGATGAGCTGCCTTGTTGAGGTGCCAGGTGCCACTGATGCCAGATAGGACACCTGTCCTGAACAGGGTTTAAGCTGAGGGTGACAGATCCCTAACTCTCATATCACTTGTCTCAGAGTGTTGGTAGAAGATACTAAAACAGGTAAGTTTTGTCCCATTTGTGGTCTTTTAGGGAGTATTTGTATATTCGAGGAAAGAGTCAAGGTGGTACTAGAAATGCTGCTCCTTAGTCCTCAGCCTTGCAACCATGACATAGGTGACCAGGTCCAAACATTTATAAGGAACCCTACATTTGTATGACACAACTTGAGCTTGTAACTTCGTGGATGTAGTGGATATAGTCATGTACTGCTGCAAGCCCTTCAACTACTCAGCTGCCTATTTGAGTAAGCTTGACATCTAAATATTTTCATAATTTGTTTCAAAACAGATCACCAATGTATAACCAGAATTTGTGTTAAGACCTCTGTTGAAATGCAGCTGATGGCCAATGGTCAGGTACAGGATGAAACCTTAAAAAACCTAAAGTCTCAGTCAGCTACCAAAATTCATAACAGAGCTTCACCTCTGAACAATACAGTGGCATGGCACAAAGGATCTAACTGGAGTACACTCTGTGCACTGGCACAGTGCTACATGAAGGAATTCTGCTTTCAGGCAGACAGGGTATAGAAAAATGGCTGGTAGCAAACATCGACCAGAAGGTGGCATTAGACACATTAAGTTTTTGATATTCAAAGCTGCACTCACCCTACATGCAGCTGCTCTCCTGAATACCTAAGAACACCTTTGTCTTTGTTTTTTCAGCCCTTTATTGTTACAATAATCCAAAATGTTCTGCATACCCTCTGGGAATGAGTGGAGATGCTACATATTATCACAAAATAAAGATGCCTACAAATTCTGCAGTAATTGGGCTAATTCTATGTGAAAACCACTGTTAAGCACATATCAAGACATTATTCAGGAATCCTCTCCCTTGTTAAGAAAGAAGTTTTTCTAGGTCATTCCTTTCTTCTCCATCAAATGGCAGCAGTTCCCAGCCACTTGCCCCATAAGCTTCAGGATGAGATGCTGGCAAGTACCACACAGAAGGCACTGATAAAATGGATGAAGGCAATACCTCACTGCTCCATCACTGCTTCTACATTACTTTGCCCCCCAAGAAATCCAAACAGTGTCTCCTTCATGGCAATGCAGACAAATTGCATTACTGAGCTGGCTCAAGATCTTTATTCCTAGCAAGATTAATTCGTAATTGCTTTAAGCCTAATTAAAATTAAGATCATATTAAAGGCTCACTACTACACTTGATCATCACAAAGGAGATTATAAATTCAAATAGTATTGGGGATCAGGGATAATGCAGTGCTGAATGGATGTGGCATTTTTATCAATAGTAAAAATTTGTTCTTTGTGCTTTAAATTACTGACTGCTGCAACCTTACAAAGTGCTGAATGAGAAACTAATGTTTTGCTTTAGGACTATGAACTAATGTAGTGCAAACACTGAAGGTTGATCATAGATTCCCCATTTGCATCTGTACCAACTTCAGAGCATACACTTCCAGTTGATGGGTATCATCCTCTTGTTGGAAGACACTATCCTGCCCCACTCTGCCTCCTCAAAATTAACTTAATTAGCAAAAATCCATTCTTTAAATTGTTGAAGGCAACTGGGTTTGCCAGTTAGGGACAGGGGAACGCTCCTACACGTTGTTGAGCTCGCAGGTCAAAAGAGGTGACAATATCTAGCAGGAGAATGGCAAAAGGGCTCCAGAAGCAGCAGCTCCACTGTCAGAGCAACGACCATTGCAAGGCTCCTTCAAAGGGCCTGACAGTTTGGGATGTGCAGCAATGCATTACAAGGACATGCACGGCTGAACAAAGGAAAAGGGGGAATTCACACTCTAAATACAGATCTTGGTGATTAAATAAAGAAGGACACTGTTTACAGCAGGAGACTGGGAATCAAGAGTCCTGAGCCCTGCTCTCACTCTGCTGCTGACTGCCTGTGTGACTGTAAGCCAGGCACTTACAGCTGAACCTTCTCAGTAAAGCAGGATTAATAATATCCTCACAGCCCTGTAAAGCACCATGAAACCTCTGGATGGTGTGCACTCTAAATGCAAGTATCATCATTAAAGTATTTATTAAAGCAACACGTGAAGGCTATTCACTGTATGAGCTCCTTTGTTAGCTCTATATACTCACTAACCAAATACATTTTGTGGAACGTACTGCTGTCAGAGTAGACAGGTCAGAGTTCAAGAAAGTTCTGAAGTAGACAGATTTGAGGTGGTTGCAAGGAAGGTGGTTGTATGGAATCAGGCAGCTGATTGCTCTCCAAATGTCTGCAGTTTTTGTACAAAAAATTCTAGGCAAATAACCATCAGCAAAGAAAGTTCCTGTGCTGAGAGAAATCTATAAAGTCTGAATGTGGAGGGAAGGAAGAGGAAAGTTCCACAGTCAATTTGTTAAGATTTCCTAGCCCTCAATTAGGCAGTTAAATAGAATATTAAGTAATGTAAAGCTTGTATATAAATGGTACCTGTCCTGGACTGAGTGTAACAACATGGGCTGTTGAGTTCCGAAACTCGGGAAAGCGTTTCAGATCAGGGTTGGCAATGTTGACTTTGCTGAATATGCTGGATTCCTCGTAAGGGATCCTGGTTGGATAAAGGAAACTGGTGTCACCAGGTGGGAAGAGATGCCATCTCTTCCTGAAAATAGAGAGAAGATAAAAATGTATTCAATGCATGTCACTTGCAGCAAAGAACTAAAGGCAGTAGCAAGGTTTTCAATAAAACATAAATCTGCCTCGCTGTGTGAATCTCCTACGCAGTGAGAACACAGCCAGTGCTTACAGGCTGTCTCCTGAAAGTGTTTTTAAAATATTCCACTTTTTAATTTTTTAACTGAAAAGATTTACAGCTTCTCACCAATCATTTTTAAAAGGCAGATAAAATAGAATTTAAAAAACCTCTCCCATCTGCTTTCTCCTTCCTCCTTTTAACATGCAGCATTTACAGATGCTCAGAGCATTAAAAATTGCTCTATAAACTAGAGGAAATAGTTTTGTTACAGACAATGTATTTTTGTTCACTGAATAAAAAGCTTTCAAAATCTGTATTTGTTTTGAAAGGAGGGCATCGTGTGTTTAGGATGGCAACAGTAAAAGGGTATAGACATTATCTTCTGTTTCGTGCAGTATTTACATGGCTGTTAGTCATGAACTCCTCATTCTTAGTAAAAATCATCTTGATGGTCCCATGCCAAAGATAGCATAAATAAAAAACAGACACATCCATAGACATAGGCATCCTTAAACATCTGTATTTTTTTTGTGTTATCAGTACCACATGATGAAAATGTGGTTTCTTGTGCATTTAAGAACTTACTGGTGTGATTAAATGCCAGATGGAGCAGGACAGGGTTGTTCTGCTCATGAGGGCACTCATATGCCAGGTTGCTCTCTGCATGCTCGAAGAAACACATGAATGCACCACAGTGCAAGGCCAAGCAGAGCTGAGACCAGACTTTGTCCTCAGGAGCTAATGTCTCTATTTCACTTACACAGACCGGATCAAAGAGAAAAAAAATAATATGCCAGAACTGGTGGTGCCAGTTTTATGGGTATTATAAATTAAATATCTTAGTGGGTAAGTGTGGTATTTAGAAATGTAAGTTTTATATGGCAGTACTTTAGGTGATAGAAATAACCAGGAGGAATACACAAAGAGAGAATTTATTACATTTAAGGGGTGCCAGATGAACAGTACAACATGACCAATGTAAAAAAAAAAAAACAAGCCAGCACTTTACAGCACAGCTGTGTAGCTCTTTGTTTTGGACTCTAGCAAGGGCTTTTCTTTGTGTCCTTTCCCTTGGCACTCACTTCTTGCATTTTGTCTACTGCTTCTGGTTGTCGGTTCTAAGCCACAAATCTGAAACTGGGAGCAAAGCAACCAAATGGCACAAAACCAGAAGAGACAGGAACAGAAGAGATAGGAATAGCAGGATAGTCAGAACTACAGAGACCAGCACAGATGCAAGTGCCATAGGCTGCTGATATTTCTTGGTAATTACCAAAGCAACTGCTGGATGTAAGCACAAAACCACTTCTCCCAAAATGCAAGCCTTATTGCAACTTTATTTTGCCCTCCAAGCTAGATCCTCTGAGGGGGCAGAGAATGACTAGGTTAGGAAGCTCAGGGTTAATCCTGCAGGCTCACAACGAAGCAATATCATAAAGCAAAAAATTAAGAAGCCTGAGGGATGCAAGGAGGAAATTCAAGATAGCAACAAAGGGCTAAGGAGACGTCCCTGGCTTTCCTGCAAAGGCAAATCTATTTAAGTTTAGCATAAGCTTATATTCTGTTACAAAGCCTGTCTTGTTTGTGAGTCTCAAAAGGGAATCTTTCTGCTCTGAAGAAGCACAGGATTCACAAGCTTGTGGAAGTTTCCAATCTATTTAAAGGCTTTGTTCTGAAGAGGAAAACAACTTTGTCTTTTCAGGCTGTGCAAAGGCTTTGGATTTCTTTCCCTGAGAGGAACAAGGACTTTGCTCTACTTGAGGGGGAGGAAGTGCCTTGGGAAGGTGGACAAAACTGCTACACGATGCTGGAACTCGGGATCACGTTCAACATCTGAAGGTAGAGATCAAAGAGGCTTGGCAGGTATTGTGTCTGCTACATCACTAACTTATTTAGTACACCCGGTATTTAAGTGGATCCTTAGAAGATATTTAGGCATTTAAGTCTCATGTTTTCAATGAGATTTCTGGCTCCTGAATACACTGAAGTGTCTGGACTTCAATGCACAAGGCTTAGTGATGTGATCTGAAGTCTACAGGACTGGCTGCAGCACAGCAGTGCTGAGGGAGGCTTCCAGAGTGTCTCTGCTGCACATCCACCCAAGGACCTCAAGGCTGTTTACAAACATAAATGAAAACCCTCAAGAGAGTTACCCTTCTTAGGGATAAGATGATGGCAAATTCATTTACCTCAGGCCTTAAAGCCAGTCAGCATGTGGCACTGCCCAGTTAGAAGACAACATATCTGACTTCCAATCCTGCACTTTAATCACACCACCACCACCATGATTTTACTATTCTATAAAATGTCAGAGTAATTAATCCCATTGAAAATCCACTAGCAAATTGCTTCTCCTACTCTATACTATCAAACCTAAAAGGTGTGTGCAACATGTTCTATTACTCTAGCACTACTCTAGCAATAATAGATAACAACCCAAAACCAAAAAAAGACACCAGCCCTGAGGCCAATATGCAAGGAAAGGAGAAAAAAATTGAATGGAAAAAAAAAAAGATGGTATGCAAACAGGCAGAAAGATACAGCCACATGCTCCCAAATGAGTTTGGAGCCTCAAATGTCCCTTTCAACTTTGCTCACAGCTGGCTGCTTCCATCCTGATGGTCCCCTTTTAAATTAATTCTAGCAGGCTATTAGAGGCTCTTGCACAGAGAATATTGTAAAAGTCTAAAGTCGTTTATTTCTATTTTGTTTTGGGGCTTTTTATTTTTAACTCTTTTATCTCCTAATTCCAAATTCCTGAATTCATAACTACTTGGAAGATAAAAGTGTTTATAATTGAACCATATAACACACAGACCAGAAAATAAAACTGTGTTAACTCCATGACCCAGTCAAACCAACGCCCTGAAGTTCTGCCATTTCCTGTAGAGCAGTTATGATGGTCTTCAATCATAGAGAACTCAGAAAACTAAAATAATCAGGACGTAGAATTAATACTAAGAGTCCAAAACTAACTTCATGCACAGTATAAAGTTAGTATATCTCCTCTGTATTTGCTGTATATCTCTGCACTTGTTACCTTCCTTGTACTTGCAACACTAAGTTGCAGCCATAGGAGTCCAAATGGCAGGGGGTGTTTGCTCCTTCAGAACCAATCCACAGCGTGCTCTCTTTTCCACTTCTTCCAGGAAAACCAAAGTCAGACCACCTTACATCCTACAGCAACAAAAAGGTTATTTATGTAAGCTGTTGAACTGATTCACATCCTATCCTTAGTTCTGAAAGTCTGTCTTCTTGCACTGCTCAGTCACTCTTTATCCACTCCAGCTGTTTTTCCTTGGTTGGGTTCTGGAGCATGCACAGTCTGTTCCCCCTCCTCCAAAATCCTCATCCCCACCTTTCATACCACTCAACTTACTCCTTTGCTCTACGGAAGTACTGCCCAAATTCTCATGGCCACATGGGGCTTCTTTTCCTTTTCAAACCCTCTTTTTTATCTTTCTCCACTCTTAACCATCCACCCAAGCTCAGGATTGCTTTTAGAAAAATTCTTATATATGGCATTTTAAAAGAGAATGAAAGGAAAGAAGGAAAGAAAAATCCTCATTCCCTTTCCAAACAATTAATGCATGTGGAATTTTTGCTCTCTCTTTGCTTCTCTTTCTCCACATAGTCTGGCAACACAGACTTTACCCCATCTGTGACCCAGTGTTATGCTGGGATTTTGAAGTTTCTTATTATTTAATGGACACATTTGCAACTGCAAAGGCAGTGAGCTTAAAACAACTTGATGACAGGGTGAGAAAGGGCAGAACAGGTGCACATGTATTATGAACACAGTCCTGCATCTTTCCAGCCCGTTCGTTGATCCTCCCACCAGCAATCCCTTGGGGATGACAGCTGGAAGGAGGCACAGTGAGGTATTTTTCAGACAGTCCAAGGGTTTTGCAGAATGGTTCTGTGTAGCTTGGATAAAGCTTTCCCATGTATCTACAGCTCACCCTGCCACCTGCAGGGCCTGATCATTTGTTTATTGGAAAGCACTTGAGGAATACTGGCCAGAGATACTGGTGCCTTTTGGCTGGAGCCCCAGACTGAGCCCTAGGAAACAGAGATTAAATTTCTGGCTTCCTGATGGTCTTGGGCAAATTGCTTCATCTCTGAGTTTTATTTTTCCCATCTTGAAAAGGAAGACAATGGTATTTGTTCCATTTCAGTAAAGCACTCTGGGGTCATTCACATCCCCAAACTTTAGGAACCTAATTTAAGCTTGGCTCCTGCTCTAGTCAAAGCACTCTCAATCATGCCTTGGAAAAGCCTCTCTCTTTCTGCTGTCTATAAAGAGAAAATAGGAGTCTAGGAGTCCTAATTTAAGTATGTAAGCTTGCTACTTGCAGACAGGTGGATAACTATCCTTTTTTAAGATCTATGGATGAGGAAAACTACAGCTAAACATTATAAGGATGACTTCACCATGACTCTGTATCAGGAAACCCTCAAAATGAATGATAGCCTTCCCAAAAATTAGGTGCTGCTAAAGATTCTGAATTTCAGAGTTATTGATTTTAAAGATATCATTTGAAAAAAATGCAGAAGAGTAATATAAACATTTGTCAAAGACAGCAAAAGATCAAAAAGAAAAAGTTGCTTCTATAGATTTCAGCGGGCATAAAATTTGAAATTCAATACAACTATTTCAGTGAAAAAGTTAAGCGTAACACCATTTCTACACTTTAATCTCACACCTAAATAGTTTTTATATTTTGTTACGATTTAAGTGAAAAGAAAGCACACATAATCAATATTAGATTTAAAAGAACTTTTTGAAAATGTTGCTGCTGTAGTAAATAGTTGAAGCGATTATGGGTAAAATAGTTTTTAACCAATGAACTGAAAAGGAACTGGTAGTATTACTGAAATTTTGTCACACTGGCTTCCTTTTCTACAATAAAACGCCACAGTAAGAAGAAACGCACTAAAAGGTGTTCCAACCATAACAGATGGCACATTACTTGTGATATATATTTATTTCATTTGCTGCTTATAATGAAGTTAATCTGTACCCGTATGTCACTTTAAAAGGTCTCATTTCTATTTAAACCTCATGCATGTATCCTGCTCCTGATTTATATCTCAAATTCTGTAATGAAATATCAACTGAACAAAAAATGTAAGATGCTAGATATTGCTCATAGATTAGAATAATGGAATCATTACCTTAGCCCACACAACTGTAAATGATAAACAGTGCAATCTAAATTTCAAACAACTTCTAAATGGCCCTATTAATCACTATAAATAACAGTGCAGTTGGCCTTCTTTTCCCCTTCAAATAACCTTACGTAAATCTAAATAAAATCTAGAAAGAAAAAAAGGGGTTATCATCAAATTCACATAAGAATGGAAGAGAATTTCTACAAAGAACTCCCTTGGCTGATATAAATTGTGCAGCAGTGTTTCAAAAGCCATATGAGTCTGGAACTGACAGATGCATTTCTCTCCCATGCCTGTGAAAATGGCAGATGACACACACCATATTTGCTTGCATAACACCACCAATTTTTTCCTTCCCGGATTCTGCTTTTCAAAAAAATCCATGGCATAACCATTACATGTGTCTATTCTAAAACTGCAGTACAATCTGTTGTGTGTTAGGTCAGGTGATCAGGTTGTGGCATGACACCTGCACAGAAGTGCAACTCCTGGAGCCTCAACTTTGTTCTTGAATGGGGCAAAGGAAAGAAGGTGGTAGGAAAATGGTTGTTTCCTCCAAGTGTGTTTTTATTGACTGAAGGAAGCAGCAGGCTATTCAGGTCTTCTGAGCTGCTACTGGCTTGTGCCAGAAGACACACAGAAATGCTGTCTGTGGAGGCAGAAAAAGAGAAGACCAAGACAGGACCACAGATAGAGAAAGTTATGCAAAGATCTGGTGAAGCCTGAAGCATCCCTGGAGCTCCCAACTTAGATCAAACAACACAAACCAGCCCAAGGTTATGTGATCCTGGTTATGTTTCAGTGTGCTCAGGAAGGAAAGGGGGAAAGAAAGGTAAGATAATCTCTGTGTCCACTCCTTACCTTCCAAGCACAGAACAATGGGAAAGTCTGAAAGTCTGAAAAAAGACTGATCACTGAAAACCACCAATTTTACTGGCACAAAAGAATAAAATACATGTAAGGAGCATGGGAAATGCTTTCTGAGGAAATAATTAATTTGAGGGGGCTTATCAGTTCATACTCGTTGTCATCCCAGTGATACAGTGATTTTGCAGGGAGTTATGATTCCATTTTCACCTTTCAAAGTATAGAAATGAATAAGGCTTTACTTACTCTTTCTTTTTATCTTTTGCAGAAGTACACCTCTTGTACAGCTATCCTTAAGTTTGCCCTCTTACAATTTGCAAGGAGAAATAGCAGGAATATAGATGAAGCAAGACATTGAAATAGGAGATAGGTACTGAGAAAATAAAAGGAAATACCTTGGGTAGTTGTCCTGCTATGTATGGTAATTAGCACACATTACATACTTCCATGGGCAGGTTACTTCCTGTATTTTACTGCCTCCACAGAAGCTCTCCTCCTCACAAACAGCTAATCTAATGATATTAAGGGAGGGAGATGTGCTATTTAAGAAAATGAGCCACAAGGCAAAAACATGGAGCAAAGCCATGTTACAGCCTTGTTACTACAAGGGAATACATGCCATCAGTCCTCCCTCCTGAGTAGAGCTGTTAATTTGGGCACCATTTGGGTGCAAGGTGGATCTGGCCTAAACGGGAAGGAGAGTGCTGCCAACCTGGTAGTTCTTTTTTTCACTTGAGGTGCTGTTTCTAAAGTTATAAGGAGGCCCAGAATTTTAGATGGCTGCCACTTGGCAGACTTCAGTTAGTCTGAAAGCCAGTAGCTTTTATTTCAATATTTTAAAGTAAGTGGCCAAAGGAGCAGAGAGGTTTCAGAAGCTACATCAGATAATTTGCAATGGTTCAACTAGGAAGAGATAATATTAATGTTTTACCTGGAAAATTTCTGGCTTGTCTTCAAATATTCTGGCAATGTATTTGTAGTCAGCATAAGCCCAGTATTTGGAGTAATCATAACAACTGAATGGTCCAGAGAGACAAGAAGGCTGCCTACAACTCCAAGCCAAAAACTCCTCAAGTGTAGCTTCCACATAGCTGCAACTGGTTTCAAACTGGGGAACTAGAGCAACAAAATAAAAATCAAATATTACATGAGCACTGAGCATAGAACCAGTAAAAATGTTAATATGCAGTTTCTCTCTCAGCTCTGGTTAAATGCAACATGAGATATGAAGTCAGACTAGGTAGCTTGACTCCAGTCAATAAAATGGTTCTCATGACCTAACTCATATGTAAAGTCTGAGACTATTGCTTTTTCATTAAGGTTTAATTGAATGGCTGTTACCTTGAACTTGCTGTGAGACAAAAGCAGACCAATACTTAGTGTTATTCTTCAGCACAGTTAACTCAATAACACACCCAAGGTCGCTAAACAACTTTGCTTCATCTCCCTTCCTAAGTGTGAGTTGCAAATGTGCATGTCAAGTATTTATGTATCCTTTATTTTGTCTCCATAGATTTATGCAGATGGACATGTTCATCTTACCCTTTCCCTAAAGCAATAACCAAACCAGTGTGGTCATGCATAGAAAGCGAGTTATGGAACCACACATGTGCTGCCAATGATCCACCTAAAATGCTGTGTGCCCTTATTTTTCATTTGGGACTGACAAAAGCATATTGCAGTGTTCCTTGGCACACACAAGAAGTGTTTACCAGCAGGGTTTTGCTCCCAGCATGCTTTGGTCAGGCTGACTGATACAGCCTTTCAGCTCAAGGTCAGGTCACTTGGAAGGTCTGCAAGATAGCCCACATCACAGTATACTTTAATTGCAGTTAATCAGATATCATCATTTCCTGCCGCCACTAATCGTGCCATCTTCAAAGAGACTTATCCAGTGTTTAAAAAAATATGACTTTACTATGACTACTACTGGGGAAAAATTACTGCAGCCTGCATGAATGACAATGACAGAACTGCAATTTAACCTTGTGTAACTTGCATAGAGCTGCACAGAAATGGGATCCTTTCACTGTTGCACAGCAGCAGCTCTTCGTTCTTTACCACTTTCATTTTGTTACTGCAGCAGTTCTCACAGAGTCTCATACACCTTTTACAAACCTTTATCATTATTATTTTGCTATTTTCCATTGTAGTAGCAACATAGTAGTGGTTTCCTTCCTATGACTACCAAATCATTAACTAAAAATGTCAGATAAGCCTCGTTATTTAGCAGTCTGTAACCTGGGTCTGTGCAGTGGAAGAGCTCTCTACCTAAGGACTGCACACAAGACATAAATCACTTGCAATTCACAAAATCACAACCAAAACCCTCTGTATTGGATCCCATATCTGTGTTGCAGTTTCTCTCCTGATACCCAGTTATCAATGTAATGTATATAATTTTACTAAAAGGTGGTCTGACAGGAAAATTAGACAAAAGATACAAGCACTACTAAGGGTGCCTCAATATCTGTATTACTTTCATGAGAACAAAGTACTTAGGACACAGCCTATTTTCCAAGACAACTCAGAAGCAAATGTTTTAAAGGCAAGAAATATGCTCTTTCTACCTCACAGCATATTTCACTCTGAGTTTCATTTTTAAAAAAAATCCAACTATGAAAGGCAAGTCTATCTTGTAGAATACAATCTCCTCAGGGCAGGGCTCTTGGTTTGATTTATACCTTGTTCAGTACCAAGGTGTGGGTGCTTATGGAAAAATAAATAGTAATAAAAAACACATTTGGGCAATCTAGACAGTTTGCTTAGATGGGTTTGAAGGCTGCAACAAGGGTTAAAATGTTAGCAATGAGCAACTGAAAGCAGGAACATTATTAACCAGTTTGCTAATACTTAATGACTAAAAGCTGAGGGTGTTTTGTAATTGACAAATTGCAGATTAAGCCATGCAAGTCTAAGGTAGGCTTCCAGTTCTGTCTGATGACATGGTACCTGAAGGCATAACAGTCCTCCTCTCTCCCCTAATACCACAGATTGAAACTGGAGGGAAAGAGAGAGGGAAAAAGTGGGCTTTGAAGAAGCAACTCTCCTCCTTAGTTAAGGTCTAGTTCTGACAGTTGCCAAAATCTGTTTTTCTCAGAGTATTTGCAATGTGCACTAAGGAAAATTCAGAAAAAAAAGGTGTAATAGCCTTGGAAAACACCTAAAGCTCCATTAGGAATGCAAGAGAAATGTCTCCTCCATTTCTTTAAAGAAAACAAACCCCTATTCACAGCTGCTGGGGAATTAAACAAATAATCCAAGCAAGGAATAGCCATTTCATACTATAACAAAGCACAGGCATACTCACAAACAAAAAAACCTGGCCATGCACATCCAACTCTAATAACCACTTCAGATCCCAGCTTTATGCAACATTTAATCAGAGTACAGTATTTGTACTGTATTTTCAGCCTCCTATTCAGCTACTGATTCTATAGCCACCTTTGCAGTCTCTCTCTATATCAAACCTCAGAGACCTCAATTCTTTTGCCATCCTTAGTGCTAAAACCTCTTGGCAAGATGGTCAAGTTGCAGCCCTTTCCTATCCAACTGCGTATCTGACAGCATCACCTCTATCCAGCATCAGTAAGAGAAACATCCTCCAGAGATCTTGTGACTCAGAAACCGATCAGCATGACAACTTCTTGTTCTCTCCAGCTTCTTCACAGTAAACTCATTGTTGATTCATTTCACTATGCAACTACTGAAAATGGTCAAAACAAGAAATGGCTGCATACAGAAGTCAGTCTTGTGTAAGCTTTCTTCTTCGTGCTGGTGTGCTCCAGGTAGCTATCAGATAGAAGGGCTATAATGCTGCATTTTCTCTGTCAGGAACAAGACTTCTGTAGCTTTGGCCTATCCTTTATCCCACATCAGAAAAATAAATCTTTCAGTGTGTCTGGAACCAGATGTGTAGGGACTTCCTGATTAATAGCACCTTCATTGTTCTTGTAATGAACTCTGGTACTCTCTTTGAAGGTATCTTTGTCAATGCTTAGTCCTCTGATCGTATTTTTTTCCCGTTCTTATGGACACAAACTGTTTAACTTGTGCAATCAGACAGAATACTATCAGACAGAATGCTATCAAACACATTTAGGTACAAATAATATACCAAATAATACTGCTAGCCCTCACATTTTTCCATGCTTCAAATGTGCCATCCACATCCATATGCCTCAGGAAGTTACAAACTAGTAAAAAAAGCAAATACAAAAATCCATGCAACTCCCACCAAATTGCCCCATTTGCAATTCTCACTTCTTTACATGAAGGAATTTTCAGCTTGGGAAACCCATCCAGGCCGCAGATGTGGCACTAGAGAAAGATGAGGAGCTGCTGTAGTAAGAAGTCCCAACTAATTTTGAGTCTTCCAGATGAACCTCACAGCTCAAATAACCTCAGAAACTCTGAAGCTGCCCCTTCAGACTGTCACCAAAATGTGACTTTAAGCGGGAGAGTGGATTCTTTCTTCCACATTTCCAAATCTGTAGCAGGAGTGGTCCCACTCAGTCTTAAGGCAATAAACCTATTGTGAACATGGAAGGAATATTCAGAGAGATCAATGCAATTTTAGTTGTATTCTAAAATACAAGTTCTGTTCTCTCTCTAACCACATGACTGGCTCTGTTTCACCTAGGAAAGTTAGCAGGAGCAATAAGAAAGAGAGGCCCTCATTAAAAGTAGTTTTAAGCATGCAAGAGTGAGATCAACCACCTTCCAAATGACAGTGGCCCATTGAATGTATTACATTATTTCAGACTCTGAGATGGCTTGGATAATGGCTTCACTAATATATTCTTACATTGCAAATTTTTTATAGCATCACAGTCTCATTCAGCTACAATATAACCCCTGAAGGCTGTACCCATCTCCTTGAAGACACTTCTAGCCCACATTACATATAATGGAGGTTCCTGGAGACAAACTGATTGCTGCATAGGGATAAATGCCTTTAGGAAAAAGCAAAATGCAGATGGATGCTTCAAGATATAAATTCCAATTTAAATCCACTCTGTATCTCTAGTGACTACAAGTTATTGTTAAGTGATGACTCTTATCTACTTAGTTGGTAGCATCAATTTGTGACTCAGCTATGTAATACTCCATCAGCCCCATCAGAAACTCTGCCAGTTGGCACATCCATCTGGCTCTCAAAAAGTTTCTACTAATTAATGGAGAGCAGGACCAAAACCATTCTTTTACCTGGTAGGCCTTGTGTGTTACAACTGAGATACATTAACAAGGTATCAAGGAAAGTGTCACTCAATGTATATGTATATATGCACACACACATACATATATATATATGCTGCACCTTCTCTATTAGCACTGGGATGCATTTCACACATAGTGCAAGAGCTGGGTGCTACCTCACTGAACTACACAGATACTGCAATGAAGATGTGCACCAAGGTTTTAATTCTACACCTCAGTTTTCCCATCTGTAGAAAGTGAGTAAATAATATCTGTTCCCTCCAGGAATGGCATAGAAATCATTAATCCATGCTGGTAAAATGCTTTGAAATCCTAACATGCCAAGCATATTCCCTCTAACACTTCTGTTTCATCACTTCTCTTGCAAAAATTGAACATGAAATAACATGGTCGTGATGCTGTGAAGAAAGCAAATTTCACAGTGTTAAGTAAGACAGTATGATGTAATCCTACTTTCACTGGAACTGGCAGATCCTCATTTGGAGTCTTTGTGCAGACTCCACATTCCAACTGAAAAAGGTTAGAAGACTACAGAAAGAATAGCTGGGTGGGGTCTAAAAGACCATGACATATTAAATATTTTTTAAAGTGGCTTTTTCTGGCCTAAGGGTTACAAAAAAAAAAACCCTAAAGGTAGTCAAGATACTTTATAGGCAAAAGGGAGAAAGTGCATGGCAAAATGTATTTTTGTATGTCTTTGGGACAGCAAAGGATGTAAAGAGCAGGAATGAAGCAGTGCATAACCTTTCAAGTGAATATCAGATTGCCACCTTGGAACATGTTTCTTGTATCTTCCCTTCAGGGTATGAAACTCAGTCTGTCCATGGACACACTATTGTGTGGCTACAGACAGAGATGAAGTTGTAGTATTTAAAATCAAGTTGGAAAATTGTCTTTCTCCCATGGCACGTGAGGGTTAGCAGTGAAATTATTGCACTGGTGCCAAATGATTTTCTTCATGCTTTATACTTCTATCATGTCTTTCATCACAGGACCTTAAAGTACTGAAAACCACTTAAGTCTTAAAAACCTCTGGAGGAAGGTGAGAATTACCACCATTACAGATAAAAACCCCAAATCAGGCTAATTATTCAGCTAATTCCTTAACACAGTCAGGCTTATGGATATGGAAGCTCAACTCATGTGAACAGTCTAATCACGTGTAAGACCAGGACCAAACACACACACACCAAAGCAAGGAAGGAAAACTGAGAGGCTTGATTCTTAAATGCTGGTGTTACCCACCAGACTTCCTCCTAAAATAAACACATGACAGAGACAAGGGACTTCTACTGCCAGCCAAATCTCATGTCCTAAAAAAAAGCCTGCAATGAAAAGCAATACATTAGAGAAAGAACAGTTATAATGAAAAGGCAGATAATTGCAGGACCTAAAAAAGAGACTTGGGACATTAATGTCTGTCCACCTCATTCTCACCTAAATCCACCGTCTTCAGGCCCAGCCTAAACTGGACTGTCCTTCCCTCCAACACAGCAGAAAGGTATTTCACATTCCAGTGCAGGGCTGGCCAGTCGCCAACCATGTTACAGAAGACTGCAGGTTGCTGTAGAGACATCACAATTTCCTTGGTTTTCTCAGGAGTAAATGGTTTGACATCTTCACCTATGTAAAGGAAAAAAACAGATGGAGAGAGATGATTTATCATACATGAAGTGTTACCTACCATCTTCCATGGCACAGAAACATTAAGGACTAAGACCTCCTTTGTTTATGACTGATTGTTTTATTACATTTGTAGATTTTTTTTAAAATCAAAGTTGCTCTGCAAGCACTGGAAGAACTAAATTAAAGTGTAAAGCTGTGTATGAGCACATAAAACGTAAAGCAAAAAATAAAAATAGGCACATGCTTAGAATTTTCACTTGTATCTTAGGCAATAAAGCACTGTAGACAAACGGCTTAGAAACAGGCTAACAATAAAATAAACTTGCAAATAACGTCCAGAGTTTAGAGAACATAAATTTCATGAGTAACAGTCTTTCTGCATGGGATCCTTTCCAAAATTGTAGTGCATTGTCACAGATAGCAAACCAGCTCCCCATGCGTTCACTTTAAACCAAGGAACAGTAGCATAACCAACCAGCAGGTATTTTTGAAGTGTTTTAAAGTTTTATCAACAGAATTTTAGAAAAAGGAAATTATGCCGATCCAAGAACTAAACTAACCCAAGATTTCCATTTATTCCTTTGCTGTTTAGAGATTTATATGCCCCACTGAAACTGTCAGGCTGAAATGTTGGCAATCTTGAATTAACTCAGCACTTTCAGAACAACTTTTCTTTAGGGATATATTCAGAAGGAAAATCTGGGGTTTTTTAAAAGGAATAACGTCTCCATAGAGCTGAAGAGGTGGACTACAGCTTCAGATCATAAAAAAATCCATTCATTATTTTAACCTCTATTGAAGTTAACTCACCCAGAATTTGTATCTGTATAATGGCTGAGATTTAACATACTGAATTGATACACATGGTTCCCCGTGACTTCCAGCACTTTATTTAAAACAAACAAACCAATTCAACCACTGTATTTAGGGGTCAAATGATGGTCTGGCATGCACAATGAGTTAATTAAATACAGGCCAAGAAAATTTCCATCACTGCTGGTGCTAATTTTGCCTGTGGCTCCTCCCCATGTGTGGGAGATAGCAGAGAGCCAGCCAGTCACACATGGGGCAGCCCTGTGGTGCCAGCTAGGGGAAACACAGGAGATGACCCATTGGGAACAATGTCACTGAGAAAAGTTCTTCAGGATTAATTCAAATGCAACAAAAAACAAAAATAAATCTATGGATGCTGAAGTGGGAATGGCAGAAATAAGAGGAGTCCTGTGCATGTTGTGTGCTGTATCTTGTTGGTAAATTTTGTGAGTCTCCCTCCTTTCCACAGGGTTTATACTCGAACACAGCTGGGCTTTTTAGTTTTCTAAATTAAGCTGCTGTCTTCACACAAACTCAGTGGGAGGTATTGGGGCTGGGGTTTCGTAGAGTCAATGGGTCTCTTCTTCCACAGACTTCCAGGGAAACCGAATCCCTCACTTTTCACTCATGAAAACTGCATTGCGAAGCTTTAGAACTAAAGACCTCTGGTATTTTATCTTCATGGAACATACAATTTTTAAATGGCTTCTCTTTCCTTAGGCAGACGGCAGGAGGGAGCTTGGATTTTGGTTTGTTTTCCACATTTCCTCTCATACGCAGAGCAACACTTGACAGGATGGTGTTGCTGTGACACAGAGATGTCTCTGACACTTGGCCTTCAGTCTCACACTCCAGCAACTTACACAACCAGGACATAAGGAGGCCTCACGGGGACCGTATGTCTCACCATATGGTCTCCCTACCCCTGGGATGAGGCTCTGGGGCTTTCCAAGGAATAGGTAGTTATACCTAGAGGCAGCAAGTCCAGAGAAGGAAGAAAGACCATCTGCAGACATAAGGACACGTGCTGGTGCAGCCACCAGGAGCTGGCTGGAGGCATGGCAAGAGGTAAAGCTCAGCACGTTTTTTCACAGAGGTTCTGTTCAAGAGCTCAGGCAAGACTTGGTCCAGAGCTGAACACTCCCAGGGGGTTTATAAAACTTCTGTCTTTCACCAGTGCAATTATAATACTGTACAGAGGTGGCTTTCACCATGTGGGGGCTGGCAGGCCTTACCTACCTTTCAGATTTTCCAGCTCATAAAAATGAAATTACTTCTGCTTAGGCCATGTTTATCACTGCATGGCTGTTGACTACTCAAGGTTTTTTTACTTTAAGGGCAGTACATTTAAGTATTTTAGAGAATGTAAACCCAAATAAATGCAAGAAACTGGTGACACTTTTTTGGAGGATTTTGTAAAGCTGACTTTTATTGCAAAAGCTTCAGGTTTATCCTGTAACTTCAGTCAACAGTTGGGACGTGCTATGAAAGCAGAAATTTTACAGGAAGAGACAGGAAGGCTCTTTGAAGCCAACTGTTGATTCTGTGTGGCTTCCTAATGTGATTTCCACATGCACATCATGCTTTTGCAAGGTGTGGTTTTAACCACAGTGCATACACAGTGGGAAGCTCAGAGCTCAAGCTACTGGGAGAGTAAGCCAATGCCAAACAAAAAAGCACAATTAGGCTAAATAGCCTCTCCTCCACTGAATGACTGTCATGTCACCACGTTCAGTTGTAAACACATTTCCCTAAGAAACAATCGAAGAGGACTACCTATCTTACTAAGATGCTAATAATTCCTATCTTCAAATAGTATTAAAATAATTGTTATGTAAGTATATATCTTCTTCTGATACAGATGATCACATACAATACATATATAATGCACAGTGATGTTTGAAATGTTTAGAAAATTTAAAGACTTAAATAAATATACATTAGGGGTTTTTGCAAAGACAAAGGGCGATTCTTGCTAAATCTGTGTGAAGAATCTGTGTCTTGATTCACCTTTATGCATTCCTTGGTGAGAACAGAGTCAGCTAAACAGAATTCTCTCTCTGTAACACTTGTCATGCATATCTAAGTGCCTGCGAGAGAAAAGACACATGATAAAAGGTAAATATCATATACTACAGCAAATAGATATTATGATAATTTGGAGAACTCTGCTCAAGACCAACAGAGATTTTTGATGGAACTATATGCTGTAGGAGTGGGAAAAAGTAATTAAAAGAGATATCTGAAGACAGAAGACCTGAAGAGAGATTAGCAGGATTATTATTTAAAATAATCTTTTCCTCAGGTATTGTTGTCATAGCTTCACAAAGACTTTATAAACCGGGCTCTTGCTTCTTGCTATTTTATAGCCTGAGATGGATGGTAATTGATTCGAAGGCAAAACCTGAGGTTGTGTAGCATATATAAGCACATACAGTTTGGATACAGATGTGCACAAGTAACAGGTGAATAAATAAAATGTGTAGCAAATAAGTAAAATATCCACTGCACATCTTAGGCATTAAATATCAAATTCCTAGGGGAGATTGGGTAGCAGGAGAGAATATAAATGCATATTCCCTTTGAAAAGAAAAGCTCTGTGGGAGTCTTCATTTTCTCAGTTGTACTCGGATCCACAAGAGAAAAGGAATACTTTAGCTTAGTTCTTTCTATCAGGCTCAACAAATGGTGTGACTTCACAGTACAAAAGGAAGCAGGAATAATTTGTCTCGTGTTTTGACTTTACCCAACGCATGTACAGAATCCAACCAGGAACTGAAAAAATGAACCAAGTTTTAGCTCAAGTTTTGTAACTGTGGCAGCTTATATAACTGGCAAAAAACATAGGTGTTCTTTAGAAAGGCAACGCCTTGCAAAATAGAGATCTCCCAATTAACAAAAGAAAGCTCTCCAGTTGTCTTTACACAAAGTACTGTCAAACATGAAGACTCATCCAGACGTAGCACTGAGGGCAGGTAAAAGAGAAGTGATGAATTGGCCAAGTACTCTCCAGCACACTTTGTGCTTCTGAAAGAGAAAATAATTTAATGCTTCTGATTATCAATTTTTCTGAGTAACTGAGTGGGGTTTGGAAATTAAGAGTTTAGCACAGCAGGCAGTCTAACTAGAAGTGGACTTGATCAAAGTTGTTCAGAAGTTAAATGTATTGTCATTAAAAAGCTAAATGTACTGTCATTCATTTTAAATAATTTAGCAAATTATAAGAGTTCATTAGTGCATGGGAGTTGGCTCCTGCCAAAACACCCTGCTGCTTAAATATGAGATTTAATTGAGAAGTATTAAAATTATTTTCTAAAAGAGGGAGTACAAGGAAATCCTGGTAATGTATTTGGTACAGGCATCATCAAATTGTTTTTCTTGCAAATCTGTAATTCTCCCTTTTTGTTACTTCTTTTATTTAAAAAAATATAAAAAATTAAAATAAAAAAAATACATTTTGAATACATTCATACACAGCAGCCAGGTGAGTAAAAAAAGTCACCTAACCTCCAGAATCTTAACTATCCAACAACCAGGAGTGGGAAAAGAGAAGGTATGGGGGAGGATGGGCAAACTCCCCAAACCAAATATAAGTGACTTGGTTTGGAGGTCAAACTTAATGGTTTCACAGTACATTAACTCTGTAAATTAAAAAACAACTTTAAATAATCTGCATGTGATTGCGACACTATGCACTATAATCAACCTACTCTGGGCAAACAGAATGCCTCTAAATACACATGTAGTTTTCAGAATAGGCTGCTCCAACATCTTTACTTCCTAGCCAGCTATTGCTGCTGCTATTAGTTTTGACTCTGGGAATGTTAATGACTGTAAATGCACATAGCCAGCAGGCAGCTACCCTGGATTTGCAGATGTTTTGGTTACTGAAGGAGGGGTGGTAGTTGCATGAGGCTCTCAGGACAGACCAGTCTGCACTGCTAAGACTGGCACCTGAAGCTCACTCTGGCAGCCTGCAGCCAACACACCCTCCCTGCCTCTCCACGTCTGCTACCGCGGAAGGACGGCAGCCAAAGAGAGAAAAGAAAGAGGCCAAAAGAGGAATTTGGATTCACTTTCCAGTGCTCCTGTGGCAGAGCTGAGCATCTTACAGTTTTTCTTACAGGAAGTCAAAGTGACTTCAGCCATGAAGTAAGATAGGAGTATGGGCTATGCCCAAACCTCATCTTGTCCTTCTGATAAAGCAAAGGGAATTGCTGCCAGACTCCTTTGGGGAGAGTAAGGGCTGAGCCCAGAACACAGCACGGGGAGGGACTTCCCGCCCCTGCTCCAAATGACAGTGCATCATCTCAAGCATACATTTAGGAAATTCTTCCCCTAAATCCCCTAAGGCTCTTAATCAAAAGCTCTTCCTGAACCCCTGGCCAATTTCTGCCTGATGTCTCTTCTCCATCCTGCACTGCAGGTTTAGAATGCAGCTGTGCCAGTTTTCAGCTAATGAACTGAATGTTGAATGACCTCAGCTTCTCTGGTCTCCTCCAGCAGAAAAAATGCTTGAAGGAAAATACTATGGTCTTTGACCAAAACCTTCCACCAGGGTATAAAAAGATTATTCTTGCTTAAGCTAGGCTCCCGAAATTCCACCTTTCTGTCAGTCCGTGGAGTGTAAATTATGCACACCTGCTACTGAGGAGATTCAGTAGCCAAACCATGTCCTCCCAGTACCCCACTGGCACTGATACACATTTCTCAAATTTCCTAATAAACAGAAAAGATAAAACTTAATACTAATATAACATTATAATTGAAGGTAAGGGAACTGGCATGTCAGGGATTTAATGTATTTATTTCTAAGAAAAAAAAAAGAACTTGTTCATATGATAAGCTTATTTGTATTTCTTTTTCTATTCCTTGTCAGCAGTAAGTATGAAAGCACTACTGTTAAATAGATGAATACACTGTATAAAATTCACTGTCAGAAACCGTAATCAATTGTGACTTTATTGTTTTTCAGTCCTGCAAACTTGACTGACAAGAACTTAAAAATGGCAACAACAAAAGAATCTAAATCTTCTAATTTACAAAGTTTTCCCATAAGCTATTGTAGTAAATAGTCAAAAGTGTTCTCAAAATATGCGGGTTTTTTCTTACAAGCCATTGTAATAAATAGTAATTAATACAATGGGACCTTTTGCATTTGATCCACAAAAGGGTTATGATGGTAGTATACATGACTTTGTTCACGATTATACTGAACAGGATACAAATTATGATTAATGACTGAGTCAATTAGAGGTATAATTAATTGTCAGAATGAAATTATATAAAAGAGTAAAAGAAGTTTTCGAATTACATAAATTATTGAATTGAAAGAGACTCACCACATGAACAGTTTCTGAAATGCACAATAAAGGTATTAGATTCAGGGATTGCCATTTTTATAGGAATACCAAAGATAAAGCATGGCAATTATTTCACTGTTTACATCATTCTATTTCTTTCAGCATGGGTAAAACAAGCAGAAGTGCATTTAATCTTTGCTTCAAATTGCTACTTCTGTTTATGAAGGTTTTCATGCTGCAACATGAATTTTGTCTGTGAAAACTGTCAACAGTGTATGTTTTGAATCCTGCGGTTCATATAAAGACTGTAAAAATACTGCTTTGACATAATGTCAAGGATACACAACCAAAACTGCTCACAAAAATGTGAACTACCAAGGTTTTCTAATTTAATTTTCAACCTTAACATTTTGTTCATGTTAGTTCTGTTTTTAATATAACTATTAAACATAAAAGAACTCTTCCTCTTTAGCTGAAAAAGCTCAGCCTTTTTACATACAAGATCATATATCAAAACTTGGTAATACAACACACTGCTGCTAGTGGTGTCAACGTATCTTCACCATTTTCCCTCCAGAGATTTCCTTTCTCTTTTCTTTTTCAAATAACAACTGCCTGCGAAGTTTCTTTATCTGTAAACACCAAGATTAAATATCAGAAAAGATCAAGCACTGCAGGCCCAAGTCTCTACTCAGATCTCCATGAACTCCTGTTCTAATCAGCTGCACCTGCATTTCTGGAGACTGCAGGTGACCTTTAATTATACAACAAACTATGACAGTGCCACTGCTTTGAATTTTGGAGTTTCTTGCAATATGCAAAATCCACCAAAACTCAGTATTTTTCAACCTATCAGTTGAATAGGTTATATATGTTATATATGTTACATGGTATATATGGAAAACTCCTTTAAATAGAGGAGTTTCAGTATTTTCATATTCTTTTCAAACATTAACATCACTCTACTCACTACTGTCTGATTTAATACTAGTATTGGAAGGAAAGATGTCTTCTATGTCTGGTCTACAAAAGCACATGGTACGCAGAAATCTAAGATAACCCCCTGAACATAAGCAAAATAATAAAACTGCAAAAGGTTAAAGTTGCACTTTTATACCAAGACATCCAAGCCACCTTACCATTGCTCTTTTTTTAAATACTCTTAGAGAACCCGAAATCTCATGCTACTATATCTACTCCCAAGAATTTCATTGTATCTGTGATCACAAAGTGTAGAATAGTTTAAACTTTATTTGTGCATGTCCCTGTTCAGAAAAGCACAGACATAGAAATAATCGATTCAGCCTTTTCTTTCTATATGGAATTACATGATAGGGTCATGTTTTCAAAGAGACAAACAACATTTTGTGAGCTTTATGTCCTCAGTATGGATTTGATCCCAAACACCTACTCAGACAGCCAGATCTTCAGAAGACCTATTTGCAGAGCTCACAGCATACCTATTGTATGACAGCTAAACGTGACTAGACCAACAGAAACAAACTCCCTAATGTCTACATTGTTAATTATAGCAGAGCAGTAATTAAGTCACCCCTTGCTGCTTCGATGTAAGACAACAGCAGAACAATGGCACAGTCTGATAAGAAATGAGAAACACAGGCACCAGAGACACAACAGACAGACCAGTACCAGAGCACCATGACTATCTCTTTTTGCTGGCATCAGAGACAATGAGAGCTGCACTGAGGCAGTCCTAGCCCAAGGAGACGGTGGAGATCTTCACCCTGTATTTCCCAATTCAAGCCTAACGTCCTCCGCCATCCCTGTGCCTCAGTTCATCTGCATAATTCTCAGGTTTTCAGGAAGAGAGGAAACCATCAGTCTTTGAAACTGAATTTCCTTAACATAACTTTGGTGCGTAAAATACTCCATTGATGTAGTTTGTGGTTACTTGCGCATGGTGGCCCCTAATAAATGAGAGAACATGGGGGCAGTCATCTGCTGAAACTGGAGTTCCAACATAGCCTCCCTAGAACGCCTAAGACACAGAGCCTGAAGGCTAAGCGAGGTAGGGAAGTAGCCAACAAAATTACCTTGATGAAAGACATCATGTAGCTTCCACCTCCCCCTCAAAGAAGATACAATCATCACTTAAGCAGGTGATGAATGGCAGAACAAGTAGAAATGGAGCATAAAATGCTTTAAATGTGCTCAAAGCCCAAGTCAGATGTGACTTTTGCATACTCCTTTTGTGAGATGCAGTAAGGAACCTACAGTGTGATGTACAGAGAATCTAGTGACATGTCTTTCATTAGCCAGCCACAAAGGCAGACTCCACAAGAAAAAGGAGCTACCCCACCTCTCCCTAGAGAACCTTGCAATGGGCTCTGGCTCACCACAAACCTGGAATCATCTACACTGCAATGCTCACTTTGCAGTGGGAATATACACAGCCTGCAATCAAAAGGTATAAATTAATTCCCCACTGGAAAACACTGACGTTTGAATCTAAGAATAAAACTGTTCAGCTTTCATAAGCTGACTGTCTGTCTGGTCTGTATTTTTGCTTCTTGTTGATACTAGAAAACATGAAGAGGAAGCACTGTAAAACCTGAAGGACAAGGAAATCATTGTATGACGTTAGAGCTGGAGTTTACCTACTTCTCAATAAAAAAGAAAGGCAAGAAAAGATGCTGAAAGTTACTGAATACACAGATTGGAAGGTGCCCAAGCCAAGGCCAAGACAGAGCAGATTTCAAACAACCTGTTCCTGAGCAATTAGAAGAAAAGGGATGTCAGAACTTGAGGAAGGAAGAACGGGATTTGCTCACACCTCACAGGCTCACCTTCAGAGGTGTTTTTCAAGACGGGGTGTAAAGAACACACCCATTACACTCCCTGCTACACCAGCATTGTTTATGGCAGCTCTGAAACTGCACTGTCACAGCTCCAGCTGAAGTCTAGAAATTGAGGGAAATCCCTGGTAAAGAGACCTTTTTTAGATGCTGCAAGGAATATTCAGAACTGGCTAAATACCACTTTCCAATCTTCGAATTAATTTCAGGTTCTGCCCATTTTGTGCCAAAATGCTTCTAACCTTTATAGGGTATACAATCACTTGCTGCTTGTCACATGGCAAGGTATGAGTTGACACAAGGAAGGACAACGTATACATGACATTAGGAGCTGTTGGGAGAAAGGTGCAA
Source organism: Monarcha castaneiventris obscurior (assembly GCA_026261815.1). Classification (NCBI taxonomy): domain Eukaryota; kingdom Metazoa; phylum Chordata; class Aves; order Passeriformes; family Monarchidae; genus Monarcha; species Monarcha castaneiventris. Next base: position 11,505,683 of record JAMPIT010000467.1, read on the forward strand.
GAAAAAAGGGGACTCTGAAGTTCATTGAATCTCTCTGAAGAATGTCACATGGAGAGCAAATGTCTCAAAACTGTGGAGACAGGACAGAGCAAATGGCACTTCCTATTGTGCTAGGAACCGGGGGTTTGCCCCATGGGGGGATGCTCTCGTGGACTGCTGAGCTCAGCCATCACATGATAGATGTGTTTTAGCTGAACTAGACTCTCCAGATGCCTCAAGGTTGTAACAAACCCATCAAAGCCTCAGTTTATATTAATAATCTCAAATCGGTACACTGCAGGTGCCAGCTTGCAAGCAGATCCACCAGGCCTGCCTCGGGGATGGCAAGAGCATTTGGAAGGAAAAACAGCCTCAGCCATGTAATTTTTGTCTGTCACCACTAGTCTACCAGAGCTCCAGGCGACCAACTCCTCTGAAGATGAATTCCAGAACGTTTTAGGTCAGACACAGGCAGACAGGCACGAATCTGATCACACGACCACCCTCAGAGCTTGTAGGCTGGAAATGAAGGCACCTACAAAGGACACTAGGCAATTAGTACCTGGATGGACATCTGTATCACAGTTTTGGGTCTAGCTGTCATTCAGTCCATGCAAGACCTGCTATAGACATCAAAGTTATGGGCCAGGAGAGAAAATAACCTTTCTGCTTGCCTGAATATATGTGCATTTCATCTGATAATATTCAAATCTCTTTAGCTACATTATAATGAGGTTAAAGCAAGAAAAATTTCCCCACCTCAAATATTACAAATGTCAGTAATGAGAACAGTAAAAATGTCACCACACGGAGAAAAGAGTGAAATTAGCATATTTAGAGGAGTATTATACCCATGAGTGAAATAATGCAATCAGCTAGCTGCAAGATAAAGCTAATTTGGTTTCCAACAGTTTATCAACAATACACTGCTCCTTTACATTAACAAATTTAACCGATACCATATCCTGCAAACAAGAATAATTCACACAGAATATTACACTGTGTTAATTAAATAGCTGGAATAGAAAAGGTCAGGCCATGACTGAAAGATGCGCATATGGGTTGTGAAGCTATGAAAAGATGGAGTGATTTCAAATCAAGCAATTAAAATAAATTATTTAAATCATCATTAAGTCAGTAATAAATACACTTAGATATTTTTGAGCGCATTTTGACAACCCCTTTAGTTTGTTGCTGTTTCTCAGAAATTTCTCTTTCTTGTTGACTCAGGAAAGAATCAAAATATCTTGAAACCCATCATTAGATGAGGTGGCTTGGATAAGTTATCAACAAGTTTTCCTGCTTATATTCAAGTTCTCATTTAACTGTGCAGATAATATGAGGCACGAGGCAAGTTTTGAAGTTAAAAGGACACCCCAAAGCCTCACTTGACTTATTTCTGGATGGGTTTCCTGCCACTAGAACCATGAAACCACCACAATTACTACAGTTAATTGAAAAATGTTCAAAGAGAGAAGTACTTTTTCACTTTGTTTACTTCTGAAAATAACAGCACTTTGTCTTTGGATGAATGCCACCAAATCACTTAAATTATAGTAGTAACATACCCTTTTTAAATTGAAAGAACATTTTGGCATGGGCTAAACTATGCTGAGGTAGTAATGTATGAAAAAGACTTAGTAAAATGGGGAATTAATCTTATTTGGAGCCCCAAAGCACTACCAGAATATCCATCAGTCACAAGCAAGTCTGAATCTCACCGGATATTTTTACTGTACTTTTGTCACTACAGCTGTACACAGCAGGCTCAAATTTAAGTTTGCTATCCTATGTCCCCCCATTATTTAATTGTGCGTGCATTTTATTTTTCCTAGGGTATTTCCTGAACTTTTGTAGACAAAATATAATTTTCTTTTCATCATAGTTCTGCTGATTTCAGTTAGCATATAATTCCTTTTTTGCCCTTTCAGTCTGGGAAATGGAGCTGTGTGGACTAAACAAAGCGCGATGTCCGTTACGTTTTGAGAATTTCATGGGAGTCTGTAGTTTTGGCTGCAAAACAGTGGGATGAGCGCCACGTGTGAAATTCAGCTGTGCACTGCCCAGCACATCAACAGTTATGACATTGACACTGGACCTAAAACCAGTCTGTGGGGATCCCACTGCTCAGCTCTCCCCATTTAGTTACACGGGCATTTACCAAGCCAACTTCCAGACTTTGTGACAGAATGCCTTATAAAGCCACGCTGAAATACCCAATATTTTAGGGAAGATGAAGTACTGTGCAGAATACGAGCCATTAATTTTATGACAAGTGCAGATGGCTGATATACAGACAAATTCTCACATAACCTAATCGAACGAATATATACTTCAATCTATTTAAACGATAATACTAATGAGCACAGTGTTCCCCACATGATGGTATATTCACCCGAATTATTTTTAAATGGATTTCAGTGCTTGTTGTATCTGAACTATTTTCTTCCTCCCAATTCGGACCATGGTTGACTTGTATCCACCAAAGCAACGCGATTTCCTTTTCCCTTTAGAAGGCTCGACACCGGGGGGATACCCTGCTGCAGCAGCTCCCTGCGCGAAGGTGCCCCCGCTGCGGTGAGGGGCCCGCGGCCGACAGGGACGTGTCGGAGGAGCCGATGGAGAGGCTCGGCGGTCCCGCTTCGGCCGCCGCTTCGCCCTCCCGGTATCCGCCCTCGGCCCGGGCCTGGAGCCGCGCCGCGCTGGGGCCCGGGGCGAGGGGCACCTACCCGGCGCGGGGGGACGGCGGCTCTCCGCCCCGGCCATGCTCCGGCGGCTCTGCCTGCGCGGCGCCTCGGGCAGGCCGCGTTCGGCACCGCCTTCGCCAGCGGAAGGGGCAGCGCGGCCCGGGAGCGGCGGCGGGGCGGAGCCGGGTGGCAGCGTGACGGCCGGAGCTCCCCGGCCCTGCCGGTGACGCCCGGGCGGCTGCTGCTGCGGGCCGCCGCGCTGCCGCCCCGGGCTCCTCTCCCCGCGGGGTGCCGGCCCGGCGGCTTCCCCGCCCCGCACGCTTCTGCTGCCCGCTGGCGCGGCTCCCTCCGCACGGGCGGCGGGCCCGGCTCTCCTCCGCGGCGCCGCTTCCCTCCTCCCCTCGCCGGTCCTCCCCGACCGCGCATGCGGCAGTGCCGGGCCGGGGCAGCGCTGCCGCGCTCGGGGGCTGAAGTGTGGGTGTCCCTTCCCCCGGCCCCGGCCCCGTTCTCTCCTCCCCTGCGGGCCCCCGGCAGCGCCCCCGCAGATGGGCTTAGGCTGGAGCAGCGCGGAGGAGCGGCGGCCCCTCCTGCCGCCGCCGCCGCAGCAGCCGCGGCCGCAGCCGCGGGGGCCGGCGGGGGGCCCGGCGGGGCGGCTGCCGCCGCTGTCGGGCCGCGTGTACGGGCGGCGGTGGCTGGTGCTGCTGCTGTTCTCGCTGCTGGGCTTCGCGCAGGGCCTGGTGTGGAACACCTGGGGCCCCATCCAGAACTCGGCCCGCCTGGCCTTCGGCTTCAGCGGCTGGGACATCGCCCTGCTCGTCTTCTGGGGGCCCATCGGCTTCGCGCCCTGCTTCTTCTTCATGTGGCTCATGGACAAGAAGGGTGAGCGGGGTCGGGGGCGGCGGGGCCGGGGGTTCGGGACTCCCCGACCCGCTCCTGTGGCTTCCCCCGGGCCAGGCGTGTCCCCCGACGCCGCGGTCCTGGGGCCAGTGGCCTCGGCCTTAGAAAGGGTTGACTAATACTTCAAAGGCATCATGACTGCTGTTTTCAGTACACTGCCCAAACGAAGGCACATCAAAGTCCATTCACAAGGAAGATACTTAAGCTAAACGGAATTAGGGCATCTGACGTCGCAGCTGAGGTGTGTGTCTGGAGGAATGTGCTCCAGTCCAGCATTGCCGTCCGGCTGTTTGACCTGGAGATGGTCTCTATTTCTGGTTACCAGCTGTGAAACAAACACGTGTTGATGTTTGGATCAAGTATTGGCATTGCTCAGGGTGGCCATGGCATCTTGAAAGAAGTGCTTCATTTTTAAAAGCAGGCTGGACCTGAAGTCTGTGGTTTTCCTTTCATTGTGCGAGGTAGATCTCAAAAGGTAACACAGAGAAGTTGCACTTCGGTGGTTCAAGAGAGAGTTTCCTAATTTGTGCTCAGGCCATTGCATCTTGGTAGTAAATTTCCGAAAATGGTGTTTGTTTCTAGAGGACTTCTCCAGGGTCTGCCTGGTTCCTCTGTGGTCACCCAGGGAACCATTCCAGCGAGGTCAAGTACCTGTGTTTGCAGATTTCAGCTTTTGGGCCTAAATCCACTGAAGGGATTTCTTTTAATTCCTGTTTAAACAGACATCTAAACAGGAGATAGGCGCCAATGGACCCTTGTGGCTCCTGATCTTAAGTGCTACTTATTCCATTTATTTAGGAATTAATAGCTCATTTGTGGGAAGGGAAAGGGAAGAGGAAGGGAAAGTGAAAGCAGGCAGGGAGAAAAGTTGTATTTGAGAAGGCCTGTCTCAAAATTGGAATTACTTTTTCTAAAACTGAAGAGGCATTGGGGGAATAAAATTTACTGGGCTGAAAATACATTCTTCAGATGGGTCCATGGTGGCAGTATATCCAGTCTTCTCTCAAGCAATTTAGACTTAAGTTGGCAATTTCTGTCTAGACTGATATATAATAGTGTTGTTAATTATCTTAAAGTAAGTTATTTTGGTTTGTACAGTGAAGACTGACTCTGCTCATGGTATGAAGGAAATAAAGGTAAATGTGAACCTGTGCTTAGAGAGCTGAGTCTGTATTTTTATTTCTGCCTTTTTCTAGGAAGTTGATCCTGAGCAATGCAAAATAGTACTGGAAAAGTTTTGAAATAACTCATGGGAAAATAAACGTTAGTGTTTTGTTCTTTTTTAATGTGATTAGTAGTGTAGAGTATTTTGTTCTTTTTTAATGTGATTAGTAGTGTAGTTGTGGGATTTCTTGGTTTCACTTATAGGTTGTTTTGATGAGAGTATGTATAGAGGTGTTTTTCTCACTTCCTTAACTGATTGCTTTGGAGGGTTTTTTGTTTGGTTTTTTCTTGTTTTTTTTTTGTTTTTTTATTTCCACATTCTTTGGAGGTGCAGATACAAACAACCCCTTTGGTTTGTTGCTTTCCTTGTTGAGAGAATGTTGGTAGGTAGCCTGAATAGAGCATCTCAACTCATTGGCTGGGTGCATAAGGAGTATACATGGGCACTGGAACAAGTTCTTTCCAGATCAGCGGATTTTGTGATGGCCCTGATTGTTTTCTGATATTTGTTTCATGCTGTTTTCTGAGTGATTCCCACAGAGATTTTGGTGCTGTTCACTTTGAAAGCAATGGTGAAGTCTTGCAATGTGACTCCTCATGGAGCAAAGAGGAGAGCGGCTGAGCCTGAGTCAGTCATGGGGCACACTTCCACTGGAGGCTTGTTGTGGGGAGTTACCTGCTCTTTGGAGTACATGTGTTCCAGGAGGGTCTTGACTCTACTGCTTTGAAGCTGTAAAGTTGAATCTGATCTTGCAAGGGTGGTATTTTGCTTGCTGTTACACCAGATTTACTCTGGAGAAGCTACACCATTTAGTCTTTGACTTCAATCATCTGTCATCGGAGTTGGCTAGTAAAGGAGCTGTCACGAAAAATGTATTTGTGAAGTGTCAACATGTAAAACCTGGCATGTATCAGAAGTATGACACTGTAGATGAGGCATGTCGGAATCTGAGAGGAGACTTTGCTGTTAGATACTCCTATATTTCACAGTCAGAGGTAAATCTAACTGATAAGTAGCTGCTGCTGTGACTTAAGTCTGATTTTGTGTCATGATGCTTCAGAAGAAGTTGAAGACGTATTGGTCTTTTTGGTTTTGATTGTTCATTGCAGCACATAGTTCACAACATAAATCTGTATCCGTGCCAGACTTCTGTTGTGCATTTTGTGCACCTGCTCTTTGTTTCAATACTGCTTGTAAGGGTTTGGCCCTTTCTTCTTTTTTTAGCTTCTTAACTAGTTGGAAGTTGAAAGATTAAATACTCATGAATATGCATGTTAATAGTTACAAAAAGCATTTCTTGGACTCCATGATCAAGTTCCATTATAGCTTCTCAGAGAAGTGTGGAGTCCTCTGAGAAGATAGGACAGCAGTGTTTCTTTTTAGTGAAAGGTGTGCTAAATGAGCTCTGTTCTTCAGTTTTGTACAGAAGGGTTCTAGGAGGGAGGAATTAATTTTTTTGGTTTTCTAACCTCAAAAGGTTTCTTGTGGCCTTTTTCCTTCTGGCCTGCTGAGGGTATCTCCTGGATTCTTTCTGAAGGTCTGGTTGCAGCCGACCCAGGCAAGGCAGTTGGGGAATGGGAGGAATACGTGGACTGGGAAGGATGTGTAGATGGTGTCACTTCTGGCTCCCTGAGTAATACTTTTGGCAACTGCCTCCCCAGAGGATGACCCAGAAGGGGTCTTGGTGCCAGAAGCACCATGACAAAAAGTCTTGGTTGACTTAAGCCCATGTTCTTATGAATCTATAGGGATATCTTGCTTTTTACAAAGTTGAGGATAATTTTTCATCAGGCATCTAGTGATGGTCTTCACAAGGCTTCACAAAAAAATATATTACTTGAAGATCTGAACAGACTTGGAAATGATATTTTTTGGAGAGTGTTCAACACTATGTTAAAGAGTCTTTGGGGCACTGGAGGAAGGCTGGATTTAGCCCATATCTCTGTAAGCTGTTTAAATTGAAAGCTACTTTGCATTTTTGCTGAGCTCTTGTCCTTCTCAAAAACACATTCATTTTTCAGATGCATAGTGAGGCTCACCTATCACAGCTGAAAGTTCTTTGGGGAATGAGCTCTGTTCCTGTTTGACGCAGTGAGATGCAGTTGGTGGAATGGATGCCGTGTCCTTCCTGCAATTGTCCCAGCGAGGATGTGCTCAGGAATGCCACACACACACACAAAAACACCCCCAGACTCACAGAGCAGGTGATAGCTCACAGCCACACACACACACAAAAGCAGGATTGCTCTTCTAGCACAGCCGGAGACAAAGAGGTGGGAGGGATCCTTTGGATGGAGTTCCAAGGGGTTTATTCCAAGAAGGGATCCAGGGACAAAGGACGTGGAGTGCAGTGAGGGCCAAGGTTTTGAACAATGGGCGGGCAGAGCATCAGGACCAATCATGTGGGGGCCAAGGGGTGGAGAGAACACGGGGTGACATAACAGTGACCAGTGGGGAAGGCGGGAGGGACCAGGGAGCCAAGAACCAGTGGCGTACCAAACAAGGGAGAACTTTCCAGAACATGAACTTAAAGGGAGTAAAAGGGGTGGTAAGGCCAACCAAAAGTGGATAATCTGCATAATAGAACAAAGGATTGTGGGAACTCGCTGTGACCACAGAGGTGTATTTAGATATCGGTGCCAACCCACCAACAAACTTCAACTGTTTTGGGTCCGTGTGGCTCCTTGGTCACTCCTGCAGTGGCCTCACCCACTGCAACACTGGTGGCACCTGTCACGTTTCTTAGTCCTGTTCTGGAATGGGTGCATGTTGAAAATCAGGAATTATATTTGCATATGTCATATTTGAGTATGTGCCATCTTGGGTAGGTTTGAAAACTTTTCTATGTGTAGGATTGTAGGTGTTGTCTTGGTTGGTTTCTTAGTGAAGAAAGGTGAAAAGATGGAGGGTGCCGTGGAGCTACGTGTGTCTTTTATGGTGCATTTTCTTTAGCAAAAGGATTAGAGAGTCCTTGTTTAAATTCTAATTATCTTCAGAGATTTAATAAGACTGAAATTAAATGGGAAATTACTTCAGTGTGCTATTGAATGGACCCTTGTTGTTTACATGATTAAAATTAGCTACAGTTTGTCACATGATGCTTGAGTGTTTATGTACATTTTGTGCCTTGAGTGTTTCATTTCCTGAGAACTGTAAATACAAGCACACAGGACTGTTAGGATGTTTAGATATCTAACAGAAATCAAAAGCTTACATACTTCCCTGGATCTGGTTCACCAAGGGGGTTTTATAAGGTGAGACCTAGAAGCAGTATATGTCAATTTTCATTATGTTCCCACATAAGCAAGAAGAGGCAATGAAGAATGAAATATTTTATGATAGTTTACATTAAACAAATTGAATAGAATGGTGATATTTTTCATTAATTTTTGGAGTACAGTGAACGCAGTTTATATTGAGTTTGAAGATGAGACATTACTTGTAAAAGTGGAATGTAATCTATTTCTTGGTCCTTTTTTATAAAATTCTGTATGCTTACATGGGTTGCTATTGGACAATCTTAGTAACTTTATTTTGCTGAAATTAAATTTACACAGCAATGTTATTCTAGTGATTACATTGTGAAATAGAGAGAAAACTTCAATAATCAGATTCTGGTTTTAATCAAGATCGGCTTGACTGTTGACACCATGAAAGTTTTTATTTTTATGAGTAGTTATTTGTTTCCTGAATATCAGACTTTTTATTTTACTGCTGTCTCCTAAATCATGCATCTTGGTTTCCTTCTCTGAGACATTTGATAGTTCTTTCTCTTCCACCTGGGAATTTTGAGATTAAATCCTTTAATGCAGTCTGACAAAATTGTCATGAATATTGAGTACAAGTACTAAATCAGACCTTACTAATATAAAAATGTCTTAATAACTGTTCTCTATATAAAATAAACTACACGTGATGGATAAACAGAGTTGTGCATGGCAGCTTTCATGTTTGGAGTTCATGGATTGTCACTTGGTGCTGAAAACATGTAGGTGCTGGTTTTGCTTTCAGGGGATCTTTGGATACCTCTGCCTCACATCTGGAGTCACTGGGACAGAAGGGATGTGACTCCAAGTGAACTTCTTTTCCCCTGAGATTTTAGTCTAGCAGTGTTTGTGAAATGCCTTTGGGTTTATTTTGAGAGATTTGAAAGTGGGTACAGAGAGGAAGCAGGTTGTTGTTCCAGAAGTCAGTGAAAACATGAATGGCCAAGTGAATCCAGCAGGTGGGAAAGATTTTCTTAAGTGTTTCCACTGTGCTTGGCATTTCAGAGTTGTTCTCTGTCATTCAGGCTTTTGGACAACATAAATATAAATTGGAGCCTGTTACTAATAACTTAAAGGAATTGCCGCAGGTGTAGTTGCTGATAGGTTCCATTGTTGATACAGATGGATTATGTGAAGTACTTTCCATGGTGGCACTCACAAGAAAATGGGAGTTTTTGATGGAAGTATTCATAGTTCTGTCATGTCACAGGTGCTTAACAGGAGGATGAAATAGGTGACTTGTGAACCTTGAAAGTCTGAGAATTTTCACCTTTGGCAAAGAAATGCATTTTCATATCCTTTTTGTCATGATCTCAGAAACAGACTTTTCTTTTTTCAGATTCATGACTGCAAAATGAGTGCCCAATATTTAGAAATGACCAATTTGATAATTCATGTGCTAAGTTCAAGCATGAGTCTAGGCTACAAACATCAGGAAGACTTGGCATAAGCCTGTAAGACTTTAATATAACTTAGTGACGTAAAGCCAAAAGGATTTACACATTTCAACAATAGAAGAAGTTTTTAGGCGTTGTGACTTTGGTAGGTTAGTACAGCCTACAAGAAATACCCATGGGAAAACTTAGAGATACAAAAATATGAGTAGGATGGCAAGGGAGCAAGTAAGAAAGGAAAGTGTGATGCAGAGATGAGAGAGTAGTCTCATTATAAATTAGTATTTGTGCTGTTAGGATCCAGTTACTATGATTATTAGAGAGATGCCTCTACCTAAATTAAGGTGCAGATGGGACCATGTGTCCAAGTCCATAGTATGGATTTTATTTAACAGTAAATGTGAGGTAGAGAGAGATAGAAAGAAATAAGAAGAGGGGGAGAGGGAGAAAGGAGAGGGAGTGACTGAGAGATTAAGTAGAAAGGTATCACCACCCATGGATCCAGACAACATCCGGTTGGTCGTCGTCTTCTGGTCTTCTCAGTGATGAGTTTCACCATTTAAACATTTTAGCAAACAAAGGAATAATTTGGCTACGCAGTTTTTTATTTTATTGGTTAAATTATTCCCTCTCTTCCAATGCTAATTAGTCCCATGCTCAGTCTTTCTCTTCTTTTGAGTTGGTGGGCTTCCCATCTTAAATGGGTGGGCTATGGCCTCCACCTATTGGACCCAGTCAGAGCTGATTTTCAGCCCAGTTGCTGAGTTGGCTTTCCCTGTGGATTCTTTGTGTTCATTACCAGTGCTCCCCCAGCTTGTTTATCTCTTCCTAGTCTGAGATAATTGGAAAATAGTACCACCTTTATCTTATCTCAAGTTCCCATCAGGTGGCATAACTTACTGTCCAAATTTCCAGGAATTCATGGAGGCATATTCAAGGGAGAGGGGCACAATGGGGTGGCCACAGATGAACAGTTGCTTCTTTATACAGTTTGCCATAGTGGGCAAAGTCCTTTGGTGATCTTAAAAGTTTTTCAGGCTATTATGACCTTTAAGTCTCTTACAAATGGTAAAGGTTTTAACTCCAACAAGAGCAGCAAGAAGCCCTTTTGGATTGAATGAAAGTTAAATGTGAACTTAGTGCTTCAGCTAAGAAAGGAGCAGGGGGAGAATTCCTCCACTCATAAGAAGTGAAAGGTGCATGTGTTTGGTGAAAATGCAAGTGGTTGATGTACTCGAACCAAATACAAAAGAAGTTTGAAAGAAAATTACCTGCTTTACTCCAATCTGTCTCTCTCGTCCTGTAGACATCTACTGCATGCTATTAATGATGTGTATTTCATTATCTTGTAAGTGATACTGATCCACACCTATCAAATCCTGTGAAAGGGATTAATTTTCCTAAGCTAACAAATCTTGGAAGAAATGAGATGAAGTGTTGCTTTTCATGTGGAGAGATGAAAGAAGCAATTAGAGGGCTGAATATAGGTAAATCCCACCAGAGCAGATATTTGATCAGCTTGGTTTTACAAAATTTATTTTGATGAGTGCTGGTGTGCCTATTTGTATAGACATACTTTTCCTCTGTACCATGAGAAGAAAAGGAAGACTGAACCAAACCTGGTTTTTGTTGCTTTATTTTTTATACTGTGGCTGCATGAATGTCCACAATGTGTTTGTGCAAGTGCTTCCAGAAGTGAGGACTCATTAGAGAATTGATTGGCCCACCCTCCTTGGAGTCAGGCATGCTGTAAAAGGCCACTTGATACACAGTCATTAGCAACATAGAGTGCTTTAATTACAGGCTGATGAGTTGTATTAACCTGATGCTGCTATGATTCATAGCAATGCTATCTTGATTCTTAGTAGCAATTCCCATACCTCCTCCTGGGCCAGGTTGAGTTGAAAAGCATCAATCATGGATGTAGATTGATGTCCTCTACTGGAGCTAGGTCTTTCTGTCGGGTGGGATTGCACCCCAGCTCTGATTGCTGCCGTGTTTCCATACAGTCTCTTTATGCTGCTCTCCTTTATGCAACTGCTGTGCCCTTTGCACTCTTCACACAGGTCTTTGCTGCTGTGCAGGGGAGCTGGGACAGCTGTTTAAACACTACGTGCTGAAGCATATCAGGGAGCTGCATGCTTGATTTGAAAGAACTTTTCCATGACGGGAAGTAAAATGACATTTACATATAGCTCATGTGACAGCAGTAATGGCCATGTTATCTGGGGTTAATGCTCTTCTGAGGCTTTGGTGCACTGTACGTACAAGCACGGTGAGCACGGAGTGATGGCCATAAACTAAAACACAGGAAGTTCCACCTCAGCATGAGGAAGAACTTTATGTTGTGGGTGGCAGAGCACTGGAACAGGCTGCCCAGGGAGGTCATGGAGTCATGTCTCCTCACTGGAGACGCTCAATATCCGTCTGGATGCATTCCTGTGTAACCTGCTCCAGGTGACTGACCCTCAGCCTTGGCAGAGGGGTTGGACTAGAGGATGTCCAGAGGCCCCTTCCAACCCTAACAACTCTGTGATTTTTTATGTAACTTGATACACCATGATGTTGGGAAATTGATGAATAGGGAAATCATTTACCCGTGTAAAATATAATCCGTTCCTTTTCTTATGCAACTGCTAACACAAGCAGAATTAAAGCACTGAAGCATCCCTGAACTGGGTCAAGACAGATAGGAAGATATTTTGTTAGTAACAGTAGCTTTTAGAAGTTGACTACAGAGGGTATAATGCTGGAGCAGCTGTGCACTGATATCTATCTCCCTTGTTGTATGCTCACATATTTTAACTGCTCCTCATAACCTTCTATTGACCCAAGTTCTTTCTAATGACTGCTTCTTCTCTACTTCCTACCTCACCTGTGTTGTGGTATGCCCATCTTGTCCTCCTGTTTTCCTCTGTTTTCCCCTCCTCTTGGTTGTTGAGGAGTAGGAGAGGTTGAATGCAAGAAGCTCAAAGGAGTGAGAAAAGCCCATGGATAGATGAGAAGGGGAGAGTATGGAGCAAGGTAGTGGGTGAAGTATGGGAGGCACAGATGCAGAAATAAGATCTGGAGCCAGAGAGCAAGAAGTGCATGGAATGGGCAAGGTGGAGGAATGAGTTGAGTAGGAGGCACAGGGAAATGGATACTGCAAGAGGCAGTGGGAGATGAGACTGAGGTAGCCAGCAGCAAATGGGGAAGGGGCAGATGCCTGCCCAGCACTGTGGGTCAGCAGGGTGGCTTTTCTGAACTGCCTTGAGAGGCGCTTTTAAAACCAGGAGCTGGGAATCTGTTGGGACACGATTGACCTTTTTGCTTTTTCTTATCTCCAGCAAGGTCCCAGTGTTTGGCTTCTTCACAAACAAAGCTCTGAACTCTGCCTGGCACTTTCTCCTGTCAGCCAGAGGATGAATTGGCCTTTCCTTTCCCCCGGCCTCCCTGGAGGTGTCCGGGGCACAGCCGCCTGCTCCCTGCGGGGCTCTCGGGGCGCTGCTGACGCAGAGGAGGGCAACTGTTCCTTCTTGTGTGGCTTCGCTGGTGACGGATGTCTGGCCTCGTGATGGAGGCACCAGTGGGATGCAGAAGAGGTTGTGGCCCCTCTGGCTGGTATCTCTTCCCTTCTGGAAAGCCTTGTGGAATGGGACAAAAAGTGCTAAAATACTGTTTTGTTTTCCGTTGCCTTGCTGCATTTTAAAAACACTGAAATTTTTGCCAGACTCCCTTCTTCTGGGAGTTTTTAATAGTGTGGCAGCCATGCTACATAGAGGTAGCTGGTACTAACTTTTATAATGTGAATGACAACAGTAATTTTGCTATTGTCAAAGTCCCCTGGGCTTTCTCATAGATTTTTGTTATGGAAGTAGTAAAGTACATAGGAAAGTTGTATTGCATTAATTTTGCTATCTGTGTGTTTATACTGTATTTATAATTCCAAGCTATTAGTTTAGAATTATACTAAAGAGAAGGAAAAGTAGGTCAGCTGTTGTTCTGCAAAAGCTGAATCTATTTCCGTTAAAGAAAATGGAGTCTTCTCTTCAAAGAATTAACATGATACTTATTTTTTCTATCAGAAAAAACTAAGTATGAACAAAGAAAGACCATTTTCACTTGGTAATGCTGAACTAACCCCACCTAACTGATTCCTGAATTCCAGTAAAAGCATTACACAACTGCATAAGCTAAACAATTTTTATTCATTATTTTCAACAGATGTTGCTTTTAGGAGTTAGTTTCATGGTACAATTTAGGTGTGAAAGACAAGTCTGAAGCAAACACAAAATGAGGTTCATTACTTGCTAATAAAGTTTGGATATTTCCTGCATTGCCAATTTTTCACCTGTGCATTTTTTTGTTCTGGTAAGAAATGCTTTGCTTGTGGGAAAGGAGCCATGTAAAACAGGGATATTTGCTTGTCTTTTCAGGCTGACGAAACAGTGCATAACACAGGTGCAGAAATAATCTTCCCTGTTTTGAAAATTTGTAGTCTGTCACTGTCGAATAAAAATATTTGGTTTATATAAAATATTTGTTTAAAAACACTCAAACCCCCAAAACCATGGTCAGCGCTGAGAAGAGCAGAAGTAAATTGAATAAATATGATGTTTTGGCAGTTGTTTCATTATTTTACAAATTTTCTTGGAGAGTATTTGAATTCTCCCAGTGGCAGTGTGATATAGCCTTAACTGAGCAGACCAAAGACCTGATACAAATTTCTTTAAGAAGTTTTTTAGTTATAACTATATTATTATATATTCCCACGGCCAGGGAAATTGTGGCTTGCCCTGCCTTTCTCCTAGTGGTGACATTCAGAGCTATTCCATCACTTCCTGCCATAATTTCAGTTTTTTAATGCTTCTCGCATGCATGTGCTATTGTGGCTCTGTAGCTGTGCTCTAGCTGTTAATTGTGCTGCAGGAGCTTGTGATCAATGCTCCAGCTTCCTCAAAAGCTGTAAATTAAGCTTTCTCATGCAGATTTTTAGTAGAGGGGGTTTTTTAGATTTTTCCTCTTTTTAGAGCTGGAGAACTGTGACTCAGCCAGAGGGAGTGACATGTTTTGAAAGTGAGAGGTCTTCCGCTTTCTGCAAAGAATGCTGGTCTTTTTCTGGAATATAGGACATCAAGTATAACCACAGTTAGAAACTTTTTTGTTTTTCTTCTTCATTTTTTGATGAGAGCCATTCCTTTTGAATACTTGAGAAAGGTGGTGGTGTTAGAATTTTAATTAATCACATGAACCTAAAGAATTGATCAGGAACCTTAAAAAATGGAATGGGTATAGGACTCATTATTGTGCTGCAAAAGATGTTTTTTAGAATGAACTATGTACCCTAAATAGTGCCTGATGCATTTTAATGCTAAAGTAACACTGAAACTGTTCACACAGAGAAAATTTGAAAGCTCGCTCCAGTGACCTTTCATATAAGTCACAAGACCTGCATGGATATTACATAAGTGAAGCTCTTCCAGCCCTTTACTTCCCCCACTTGCAGCAGGGATAATAAAAAGGAGCAATCTTGCACTTAGTGTCCTGCTTAGTGGATGCACTAGGCAGTATTTAATGGAGCTGCCAATCCTTGCTGCACGGTTGCTTCTTGATACTCTGTTGAGCCAAAGCAAAATGCTGCTGTACTTCTTAAAAAGAAGAATTTCATGCACCATTGAGCAGTGCGAGCAAGCACCACCAAGATAACAACAGAACATCTTCCCTGGTAGATGTGTGTAAGAGAGATTGTTTTTGCTCTCTGTTGCCAGGTAAGGCTCTGTAGTTAGTGGTGTGGTAATTGAGCCTGCTGTGCAATTGGGAATCCTTGAAAGGAGTGGAAAGAAAAGAAAGTGCTTCCCTCCCCTTGTGTGGTGCTGGAAGGGCTTAAGTTGTTGGTGTTCATTCAGGAATACAGCAGGGAGAGCTAGAGTGAAAGCTTCTTGTCTTGTACTTTCTGTCAACTTGTTTGTGGCATCCCTACTTCAGCTTCAGAATTGATGAGGTTTAGCCCCCAACTGCATTATTGGATATTTTTGTCAATTGATCTACATCTCTGCGTATGTGCACACTAGGACGTCCTGCTATGTAGATTTAATTTTATCAAATGGCAAAGATGGATTTAATGATTCACCTGAATCTTCATGTTTTATTAGGTATTGGTGCTGAGAGTAGAGAGCAGCTACCTGTGGTGAGAGAAGAAAGAACAACTCATAGAAGTGTTCGTTAATGTCACAGATTTAGTAAGCAATCAAATAGCTCTTTTTTGTTGCATCTCAGCACTGCACTCACCTCAGGTGAAGAGAAAACCTGGTTTATCAGACTTTCTAATACTAACGGTGAGATTGGCTCCTGTTTCCCTGTGTTCATAGCCTGAATAAACAAGGCAGAGGGCAGGGGAAAGAGAAGGGGGAAGCAGAAGAGAAGTGGCCTGCCCAGTTTCATAAGACAGGTCCCGCTGCCCCAGGCTAGTGCTCTCTTCTCTCAGAGATGCTCTGCAAGCATTAAGAGAGGTTCATTGCACTCGGATTAGTTGCAGATAAAATGGATGCTTTCTCCAGTAAAATGTATAATAACAATAATTGGCTAAAATAATTGGTCTCCTTTGAAGCCAAGAAACATGCTATTAAAGAATAGGAGGTATTCTAGTAAAGGGTCTGAAACTGATTCTAAAATCAGTTTGATCTTCAGGCAAATACCATTCAGCTCAGCACTTTGTTATATGTTCAGGCAAAATGTCAGTCTCTGGATTTTGCAACACTTGTATAAACTTGCAATGCAGATTTCTAATTTACATATTTTTCCATTTTTTCCCATTGTTGATGTTAAACTGTTAGGATGCTTCAAAATCCTTCACTGCCACGTGGAAAGAAGCTTCATTACCTGTAAATTACCCTTTCATATATCCGAAAGCTTAGATTAGGCCTGTTCAGTTCTTAAAAACAGGACTATTTTATTTACAGTACCAGACTTTTAAATTGCTGCACAAACTCTGAAATACTTGCTCTGTATTTACAAGTGTTGTGTTTCACCAGCCATGGTTAAATCTGTGGTTGTGGAGCCAATTCTGTAAAGAGCTTGAGTCATTAAGTCTGTAATAACTAAGTGTAGAGGAGTAGAGAGCAGGAGAATTAAGCGATACTTTCCTTGACATATTTTTAGAGATTGATTATGTGCCTGCCTACTACGCTGGGATCAGGTTAAAACAGAATAGGTCCATTGTTCACATGGGCTTGGCTTCATCCATGCAAATGAAATGAAAGTGCCCTGCAGCCTCTTGATGCGGTTGTTTCAGCTTGTTGTTCTTTCTAACAGGTGCAGTCAAGTTCTTGTATCTAGAGTAAACAGAAAAATAAGGACTTTAATATGCTTTAATGAATGTTGAGGAGGGGTGTGTGGAGAAGAATAAAAATAACTTAAAAATAGGAACAGTATTTACAATACAAACCAGAAGTGAGCAGTGCAATTAGAGTGTGTACTTAAGTGTCTTGGTTTCCTTACAGTCAGGGTGCACATAAAGAAAGATGCAGCAGCTCAGGAATTGTGGAGTGGTTGTGTGATTGTCATAATAACTCTCAATTGCATTCTATTTAGTTTTGTTTCTCAGAATTATGTTCTGTCAGCTTCCATATCTGTTTTAGTGGTTATATGTATTCAGTCATTTCCCTCAAGATGAATGTCTTATCTGTGAAACACTTGACTGGATAAATTTTGTGCTTTGAATCTCTGAGCTGTATTGTGGTTTCTTACAAGGTTCTTAACTAGCTTCAGAATTTGGGAGGAATACTCTCCTTACAAGGATGCACATGACTATGTTTATGCAGAGAATGCATGTTCTTCATCTGAGAGGTACACTGGAAAAAAAAAGGATGTGTATTGGCCCTCATGCTTTCAGTTTGCACACTGAATGTGATGCACACAGTGAATGAAACACTGAATTGCTATGTCTGTCCCACAACTGCTAGCAGCAGAGATGACTTTATCTTTGGGTCAGATCTGGTTGTTGGCACCTGTCTGTCTTCCTGGTTTGGCAGGGACTTCCCTGTGGGTTCCCCCCATCAGTGGTGATGACACTGCTGGGATATTGGCTCTACTGAATTTCTGACCCCGATGAGAAAGTTTGTCCAAATCACAGGAACTATTTTACTTCAACTTGTTGTGTTTGTGTACAGAGGTAGTTTCCTCAAATTTAAATTTTGCAAGTAAATCAATTTCTATAGAAATGTCAATCTCCTGCTGATAGCCTTGCTTGTTAAATGGGCAGCAATTGCTGACAGATTTTGTTGCAACAGCTGCAAGATACTATAAAGAGAAATTGCCCCTCTGAAGATCATTACCTCCTACATCTACATTTCAGGAAGTTTCTAGTACGTTTCATCTGGGCGTCTCAATCTGCCAAATGTTTATGTCAGACAGAAATTGGAGCAATGTCTGGTGGAATCAGCCCTGCAGCCCTCCACTGAAAGGTGGAACTGGGCTGTCTGCGGATTAGTACCGGAAAAGATCTTGTGCCCTAGACAAGACTGAGGGTTAAAATGTAGCTCTGGGTTTAATTTATTTCAGACAGGTTCTGTATGATAGAGCTTGGTTCTTAAATTTTGATGCCAGAAGGATGCTGTCACCTGTCTTGCAGAATGTTTAAATTGGCTTCATTTTCAATTGGAAAAAAAAGTACTCAGGTCCTAAATCTTTCCAGTTGAAATTTGGATGTTGTCTTGGCAGTGCCACGTAAAGCCAGGGGAATGAATGGATGCACTTGGCTTCAGCTTGTTTTAAAAACAGAGGTTTGAAATGGGGCAATAACAGAAGCATCAGCATCAAGGAGCCAGAGAGAAAGGGAGGTCCAGGTTGTGCTTAATAGCACCCAATGATAGAAACAGCAATTAATAGCACCAATGATTTATTGGCCACCAAACCAGGATTAGAGCATGAATGATGCTAATGGTGCTGATAACACCATGGTTGTGGGTTTAATCACTGTATGGGCCATTCACTTAAGAGTTGGACTCAATCCTTGTGGGTCCCTTCCACCTCAGAATTATCTGTGAATCTGTAATTTTGGATTAGCTACATATGACCTGGTAGTTGTTCTCTCTTGCATGCAGTGTTTGTATTTGGTTCCCAGTTTTTATTGATGCTGTTCTTGAGAATGTATTTCTTTTCCATTGAGTTTCCAAACACAGTTTATGCCACTCTGCAATCAAGTGCCTTTGTGGAATTTGAGGCAGGCCCAATATACTGACTTTTCAAGTTTGTTCCATGCGTTAGCAGAAAGACTGGGACCACATCTCAGCTATGAAGTATTTTTACATCAGTGAAAAGGTTCTTTTCTTTTGAAAATTGTATTGCTTGATGCAAGGATGCCTCTTCTGAAAGAGGATTGCCACTTATCCTCCTTAATGACTGTAGTCAATTTGGCAAAGAGCAGGCACAATTCAAATTTTATTTGCTGTGTTTAGTAGAAAGCCAATTTTTTTTGGTATTTTAATAATGGCAAAGATAATTGATGCTATGAGAGTAAATGTTGCAGCTATTAGTATAATTTTGCTAGAATTACATTCAAAATCCAAAGATTTCTGGAGGATGGTGAGTGTATGCAATGATTTCAGGATTCCCTGATAAAGGGAGCTGTTTAATTATGCCTTTTAAAAATTATAGCTAAATGTATAGGCATGTATTAAGAAGGGAGAAAAGCAGACCCATCATATGAATCAGAGAATTAGTATCCAGCAAAGAAACCCATTTAAAAAAGAATGTTTGAGCAATAAGGAGGGCATTTAAACAAGACATAAAAAGAATTCCACGTCCAAAGAAAAATTGTGGAAGACTTGGAGTTCAATACTTTGCTTACTGAACCCCAATGTAAAAGTTCTTTTTTATAGGTTAATTTCATAGAAGGAAACGTGCAGGAACTGGGGTTTGTATTGTCAAGAAAGGCAAAACAAGAATGTCTTTGAATTTGCTTTAAATTGGAAGGGAAAGCACAATTTAACAGTGAATTGTTGAAACAGCTGTTACAACTGGTGAGTTTCTAATTTCCTGGTATGTGTGGACCAAGACAGAATTTTACATTTTATTTTCTCTTAGCTAGATATGTTTTAGTCAAAATGATAGGGAAGTTAAGCAAATGCTCTCAGTTCAGTGTCAGAAGGGACCATTCATGCTTTCAGCCTGGTCTTTAAAATCTGAAAAGTGCAGCAAACTGATGTCACTTGTTTCTACTCAGAGCCTCGTTGTACTTGGTATTTGTGAGGACCAATTTTAGTATCTGCAGGGGAAGTTAGGAAACCCCTCAAATGTTACAGCATCTGAGAGCAGGGCGTGTGATCTGTGTGAGGGAAATCACTGCTGCCATGCCAGGGGAAGGGCTGAATCCAGCAGCCTTTCCTCTGGCCAAACTTCCATTAAAAAAAAAGGAGAAAGGTGAAAACTTGTCTGTTCTGCCAGTCCGACTGGGATTTCCCCTAGGATGAATGCTTCATTGTAGGGGGGAACCAAACTCAAACAATGTCTGCCATGTGTGATGCTCTGAGCTAGAAGGGGCTGCTTGCAGTGCTCTGTAGCAGTAGTGGGGAACCCAGGGAGCTGTGCTGGGCTCTCAGGTGGGGGTTGCACAGGAACGAGTCAGTCACATTCACCTTGTGAAGGACAAGCTGTAATGTATAAATTGTTGGAATGAGGACTTCATTGTAGCCATACAGCATCTTTTGTTAAGTTTCTTATTAAATTGAGCGTAGTAATTCACTCATTGGGTTAAAGTCAGTACTGTGGGGGGTGGGGGAATGCATTTTCTTTTCATGTACTTTGAAAAGCATCTTGAAAGTAAGGCATGCTGGAGGAGTTGTGGGGGATCAGCACCAACGTAGTGGATGCTCTTGCTTGATGTTGCTGTGAGGGAGCTGAAGAGCAGCTGGGTGCCACTGGCCCCACATTCCAGCACGGTGGGGTTCTGCTTGCACTCTGTGTTGGGCTCTGGGTGCTGGGTGATTGTGGCTTGAGAGTTTGTTAAATCTCTGATTGTAGCTGGAGTTTGAAGACAGTTGTTTTAGAGAGAATTGTAAAACAGCAAATGCAGCATTGACTGCTGAAGTCATAAAGCAGATGGTGTTACGAGCCACAGGAGGGTTAAACAGTTGAACAATATTGACTGTTACACTCATAAATGATAATTAATATGTCTTTTTTATTACCGACTCAATTTCTGCTGCTTGCTGGGACTTTTCTGTTGCTGTCAATGTGGTTTGGCTGTTCGGAATGAGGTCACAGTTTGCTCAAGAGTCACTGCCACCTGTGGGGCCCAGAAACCTCCTGCAAGAGCAGGATGGGAATGAGCAGCTAAGGAGACAAGGTGTAAAGAACACAAAACTTCACCCATTGGCAGAAAATCTCATTTAAAGGAATTTCCTCCCCTTCCAGCAATGTGTCAGAAACCTCGGATAGAAAGGGATAGAAACTGAATGATGGATTTTAAGAAACTGTACCCTCCTTCTTCCCTCCCTCCAATTACTGCTTGCATTTACAGGGTAGAATTAATGAAGTTAATTACATCTACACAAAATCTCTTGGTTGAGTGAATTACTTAGATCTTTTAAAATAGAGACATAATTTTCTGCAGGGTTCACAGGCTGTTTTTCAAGCTTGGTTGGTTACTTTGGTTTATAGTTCCCATGATGCGTGGTTGCTATCTTAAGCACTCTGGGGTGCACCTTTTAGAGTAATGCAAGATGTCAAATTCAGTGTAAGGACAACTGCAGCGTTCAAAACAAAAATACTGAAATAAATAAAAAGACTGGTTTCCAACAAAGATGAAAAAGAGTTAAAATGTGAAGCAAAACAACAGGGTGAGGTGCTTAGAGGGTAAAACTATATTGTGTAATTAGCAAAGAAAATGTCTAATATGCTGCTTGTGTGGCAGTCGTTTGTTCATCTTGGTGTCATCATTTTCAACATGTAGCATTAACCAAAGGAATTTTCAGGGGTATGTTTACATGTTAAGGTGGAAACAGAAAAAAAGAACAAAGAATAATCTGTGCAATCAAAACATTTTAAAGGGACACCTTACAGTAAGTAGTATTCAAGATTAGGACTTCAAAGAATGGAGAGATCAGGCATACATGATTTTGAGGCTTTTAACACATAATTTTACTTTAAAATTACCTGGTATGTGAGGTTGACAAAGATACGCCTAAGTTTAGGGCTGGAGGCAGACTTCAGCATCTAATCAATTTTTCACCAAATTACATGTTGGGGTCTTTTTTTAAGGCATTTTTTGTGCAGATTTAATTTAAAACTTTCTTAGTTTGTATATTTTTATTTTGCTTTAGGGATTTAAAAAAAAAATAGAAATCAAATAGAAGGTTTTTATATGGAAACAATAATTTTGTGTCTTGTGGTGATTTAAACTTCAGTTTCTGTTTCTCATTTACTGCTGTGTCCTGGGCTTGCCCCTGGCTTGTACCTTAAGTGGTGCCCCATGAGCAGCACCTTCCATGCTGTCCTTGTCCTTGTGTCTCTAGAAAGGCAGAACACACTGTGTTTTGTGAAATGTAGTTCAAAAAGATCCTAGTTTGCTTGGAAAATAAGGTGATGTGTACATTACATTCATTCCTGAAACATTTTGATAGCATTTCCTGATGGAAAGCTTCAGCTTTTTCAGATCAAAGATTTGTATTTCAATTTTCCATCGATAAAATTCCAATCCTTACTGCATAAAGATTTTCATTATACACAGAAGGAGTGCTAACAAAGATTCATTTCCAAGAAGTAAAGGCAAAAGCATCATGTATGCAATCCAGATACAAGTAATTGCCCCCACAGCATAGACAATATGATATTGTGGAGTTAGGTGTGGCATGAAGACTCAGAGTGGCCCAGTAAACATAAGAACGTGAAGGTTTTGAACAGCCATATTAACTGGGCATTTATTTAGGGCTCTCTGAACACACTTGAAAAACCAGTTTAACAGCAGCATTTGCTTGTTGAGCACAGAGTCAAGCAGCTAAGTCGGGGGAGGCATTGGGAAATCTTACCAGGAAAGAAATATTTTTGGCTGATGATACTCCTCCAGGGCATTAGGGATGTGAAGTGTCCTTCGGAGTCACATCACTGCAGCTGGCATTCCTTCTGTTAATGACTGAGCCCTACCAAAGGAAGTCATACTTCCAGTTCAGAAAACCTGCAACTTAATTTACTAACTTAATTTTGTTTGGGTTGTCTTGGGCTACGCTGATTGAGAGAGGAACTTGTCTTTGGTTTGGTTTGTGCAGTGTCCAGCACCAGGACTTGCATACCCGTGAGTGGGGTTCACTAAGAGCTGTCACAATATGAGCAAAATTATGTCTCATCCAGTAAAATTACATTTCGGTGAAATACAAAATATTTAATGCAACTATTAGTTGAATTGTTCTGATTACAGGAGTCACAGAGGGAGCACTCCTCTGAAAATGGGCAGTTTTAGAAAGAATCAGTCTTTTGTTTGATAGGTGATGTATCATAGGACAGGTGCTTTCACCATCTGTAGTTTGGGTAATTACTAGTTTTACCTAAATGTTAGAGATACTGCGTGTTTGTCATCATTAATAATTTTTATATATTCTACTAAGAACATGGAAGCCCTTTATTTTCTATTTGTTGTTGTGAAAGTATTTCAAAATTTACAGCTTCACAGATGCAGACTCTCTCTGTGGTTTTTAATTGTGCATATTTATGATTCTGGTGTTTTGCAAGATTCTGGAGCTTAAGCCCCTCAGCTGTCACTGTTTGCTGCTGATGGAAACACCTTAGCAGCAGCAAACAACTGCTGGCAAAAGAATTGCAGCACTAAGATAAGGTTGTTTCTAATCTAAGTGCTTCTCAACTGAAAATCGCAGGAGGAAAAAACATATTCAAGGAATCAGTCAATTGTGCCTCTTTTCTAATGTGCGATATTTACAACCTCTGACAATTTGAGCTGAGAGCAGCAAAAATCTGCCCTAATTGCAAGGACTGCAAAAAAATACTCGCACTTTTATTCACCTGAATAAATGGTTGTTTCATTGGATGAAATGCATCTCTGCATTATGAAAGAAAACAAGTAACAGTGCTGTGTCTCTGCTCATTAAGTGGTTGGAGAAGAATGAACAAGTCCAGATTTTTCTTTGTATCTGCCTAGATTTCAGATGACACAGTAGAGCGTGTTCCCCAGTGCCTCTAATTCTAAAGGGAATAGTGTACATTTCGATGATACTTTTATTACCACTTTTCCCTTTCAAAAATGTCTGTAAAGATTTTGGATACACTCCTGTGCTTTTCTATGCCAAGAGTAAGCCTTTGTCATTCTGGAGTGTAAGTGTAGAAAATAACTCAGGGTTTCATAATGTGTCTGGAATTCATATGAGCACCAAAGTGGTTATGATTTGAAAGAAATCTGTGTTATTTCTGTGAGACTGCATGTAAATATATATATGTATTTAAGCAATGTTTCTTTTGCAACATTACTGACTTAACTTGTAAAATATTGTTGTGTTTTCATCTTAGGTCTGAGGGTAACAGTGTTACTGACATCATCCCTCATGGTCTTGGGAGCTGGCCTGAGATGTGTTCCAGTTTCAGACCTAGAAATTAGGAAGAAGTAAGTGAATTAATGATTTTTAATATACATATTTTATTCTTTCTGCTAATGTAATTTTTGCTGCTACTACAAAGAAATGTTAGTACAGATTTTCTGTATGAAGTTGATATGCCAAATGTTTTTTGTGTGGCCATGGGTTTACATGCTTCTTCACATCTTAAATGGATTTTTCTAGTCCTTCTTCTCCATAGTATCTGAAGATCAGAAAGCCCTTTACAAGCTTGAGCTAATTAAGCCTCACCCCATCCTGCATAACTAGTATTAATCTGCTTTGCAAATAAGGAGCCAGAGATTTAGAGAAGTTCAGAAACTGGCCCAAGATCACACAGGGAGTCATGCCTCAACCCCCAAAAATAAGTAATTTGTATGCAAATGTTAAATAAGTAGTTCATTTTCTCATATTGAATGTATGGCATCATGCCGTGAGACAGATGAATTTGTGCAGAATGGCTTTTTTCATGTAGTCTCTTCCAGTCCATGTTCCAAAGTAGCCTTGTACTTTTTCTGCAGTGAAATGATTGTCTACTGTACACATGCACTTTAAGAATTTGTGATAGAAACAGATTCCTTCCTAAAAATCCCACAAACCGAACAATTCAATTGTTCCATCAACATATCCTGAATCTGGGGATCCTCAGTAAGTACAGGAGTAGTGCTTGTTTTGTAGAGCCAGGGAATACAGATCTCTTGTTGTTCACTTAACTTTCTTTCGCCTCTAGTGTGAAGGAGGTGGGAGTACGCAGGCATTACTACTCTTTCCTGCTACTTTAAAAAAGCAGGAGCATTGGTTCTTTGCTAATTATGCTTGCATAATATGTAAACACTAAGAAAAGGTCTTTAAAATGTTTTATGTGGGTTGGGTTTTTTCCCCCTTGAATTCTAGTCATCTTGAATTCTACCAGGCAGTCCTGGTATTACTTAAGCAAGTTATTTGGGTTGGGGTTTTTTGTTTTCTTTTATTTTTTTTCTCTTAGTGTTGCTTAAACTGAAAATCAGCTTGGAAGCCTTTCAAGCTGAGAAAGAAAATGTTTGGTGTGAGTTGAAAGATGATGACTGGGTACCATGGATAAAACAAAGAAAGAGTTTCAGAGAGAGAACTGAGTATGTAAAAAATGCATTAATTGTAAACCTGGCCCATATAAGTAAACTAAGAGCAGAGTGTCAGCTAGGGGGGATGCAACTTCAGTTCTTAGGTGTTTAGTGAGCATATAAGGAAGCACTCAAGGTGCTCCTGATGTTGGTTGCCCAGTGTTGCCCATTTTGACAGGGTGTTCAAGGACTCTGTGAGCAGGGCAGGCTGAACTGACCATATAGTGCGACCCTTCACAGTGACCCTCTTGAGGAAAAGTACTGTTTGGGTGGCCAGGGAGAGCTGTCCTCATTTCACCCTTGGTTTACATTTTCTTAAAATGTCAAGTCATGCTCGACATTCAGTTTGTTCATTCTCATCAGTCTTGGGTTAAATATCAGTAGCTTTTAAATGGGGCAGATGGCTTAAATGCAATGAAATGTGGTGTTTTATGTAGCTTTCCATTTATGGTGTATTCCAGAAGACATGTGCTGCCCTTCGCTTTACCAAAACAAGGATGAAGACTGTAAATACCTGAGAAGATGAAAATTCCCAAGTGAGATTTAGATGTGAGGTATCATTTGGGGAATGCAAAGGAGAGTTTCCACAAATTCTTATCACCTTTAAACAAGGTTTTCCAGCGTAGCTGCAGCAAGGAAGCCTAGGAAAACAATGGAATACATAACTAAGGAGAAACATTCAAGGAACAACTTCCTCAACTAGGAAAAGAAAGGCTTTGGACTCTATGGAAGTCTGATGAGTGAGATGCATAAAACATGATGTTAAAATTTATTGAAAACTATATAGGGAAAAAAAAGAGTATGAACAGAATCCTGATGGAAAAGGTTAATAATTTCATATATTCATGCTGTGTAAATATGTATCATCTCCAGCTGAAACTGATAAATTTGCCTACTTCTCCTACTCCCAAAAAACAAATTTTCAAGAACTGTAGCTCTACATGAGGAAGTAGCTTCATCTTTTACACAGTTTGATTAAAAAATCTACCAAGAATTAATTATGGCCAACTGTGTGAAGCAAAAGAATGGTTTTCAGTGAAGTTTCTTTAGACTTTGTAAATAATTGTACAGACTGTGTGATGTTATACCATGTAACTTGCATTGTTTAGAGGGCTAAGGCTTAAGGCCAGTTCTCATCCATTATTTGAAGCGTGATACCAAATAAAATAATATTTTTGAGATGAGCATTATTGCTTAATGCATTAGCCACAACTGGCTGAGTACCAAATTATGCACTTATTCTGAGTGTGTATATGCATTAATAGAACAATTTGAATGTTACAGAGCCTGTCAGAGGGACAAGATCACACACAGGCTAATTGGAAGCATTTCAGAAGCCAGTGTAACTGGAATTTCTTTAAATGCTTTTGCATGTTTTGTAGTGTATTCCTTCAGTCTGTGAGTAATCTGTGGGAATATGCTGAAGATTTCCATGGGACAATTCTGTCAGAGCTAATATACATAAAATTATAAGCACATTCATGAGGTTTGTAAGCTTTAGGTTGGGGGTTTTGTACTTCGTAGCAGTCTCTGCTCCCTAAGCTCTTGTCATTTAACATAAAGGAGAGCTGCTAAAGCCCACCACCTATCAGAGCAGTCATAGACGTAAGGAAATCACTGTTAAGACTGACATTTAATCCTGGCTGCTTTATGCTCCTTATCTCAAGCAGACCTGTAATATCCAAGTGTATTCTTAAGCCCCTTTCTAGTCTATAATTATTCTTTGGTTGTAGTGTGTAGTATCAGACTAAGACCATCTCCAGTCCTCCGAGTCATGTTTTAAATACAGACCTTGACCTCTCTTTTCAGTACATTTGATGCCTATGCATGTGAGGGAAAATTCAAGTTGCACATTTCAGTGCATCTCTTGAAGCAGCTGTGAATTTTCTGTGGTGAATTTTTGTTCTCTGCCAGTGTGTGACCTAAAGCTGTACTGGAAATCCATGCCAGAGCTGCATAAATTCAGTGCAGGCTGAAGTGGGAGTACATGGTGAAAATGAGGAAATGTGAACTTGCATGTCAGATGGAAGATCCATCCTTTACATGGAGTAATAGAGTCCCCCTCATGTACACATATGCTTTTACCTGTTTTCCTCCCCGGCCCAGTAACCCGTGGGGTTAATGAGTCTGTCATACAGACAGGGATGTTAAACAGAATTTTTCTTATGTACTGTGCTCTTCTGGGTTTGTCAAATGTGCCAGATATGTGACAGTAAATTAGACTTCTAAAAATAAACCCCCAAACTATTATTCCTTTCTAAATGTTATGAAAACTTCATTTGCCACACCTGTTTTTTAGTTCACAGTTAATATACATTATATAGAACATAGAAGAAAAAAAGATGTTATCAAATTGTACCTTTCCTGAATCTTCTTCCCTTCCCTGGAGGTTACAAGAACATCCCTAATGCTTTTTTGCCTGCATTTTGTCCGGTCCTTTCCTTTCTGACTCCTGCTTGTCATTGAGTAAATGTTTTCATTGGACTCTTAGGATTTGGTTATTTTATCCTGAACATCAACATTACTGGAATGCCATTTTTTTACAGATTAAATCAGAGCTGGTTTTTTCCCTCCACATAGCACTTCATATTTACCTTGTATTCTGTGTTTAGGAATAGGTTTACATACATGTTAGTTCTTAAATCTAGGCAAAAAGCTGTATGAGCTGAAATGTGTAAAAAAGAAGGAAATAAAACGATGAAATCAGCCCACAGCCATAAATCTTTGGCTTTTAAGACTGATTGTGTGATGTAAGACTTCTTAAAATGTTTTGAAAGACAGGATAATTAAAGACATGGAAGTAAAGGATGTAACATAATTTGTCATTTGTATTGAACACATTAATTAAGCAATTTGTTAGAACCTGTTATGCTGTGGGCTGGTAGTGTTTGTCCTTCACATTAGATTTCACAACAGAGAAGTAGTTATTGAGGACTTTGAGTCATGGCAGTGAGAGGATGCTCCTTGGCAGTAAGTACCATTAAAATGTTTGTTGGGAATCCAGCAAAATAGCACAGAGGATTACAGTGGAAACAGAGTGGTTGTTTACACAGTTGTTTATTGGAGACACACCAATAGCTGGTAGATCCTGCAAATGGGTCTTTTTGTTAATATTACCAGTTCTTGGGATTTTCAGTCTTTTTCATACTCTTGAGATACATTGTTGTGAACTCTTTCCTGCCCTATATTTGAAGATTCACTCTTACCACATCTTTGGTACATTTTGGTTCTACTAGCTAGTTGCAACGTAGTTTGTATTCTACTCTTGTTAGACTTATCCTTTAATAATTCCACATTTTTACTTTTTTCATCCCTGAAAGCCTGAAGAATTACATGGGATCATCTCATTATTTGTCTTTTCTGATCCTAAGGCTGCCATAAGCTACCATTCTTATGCATGAAAAATACAAAGGGGCACCTCGGAAGAGGTAATTTCAGTAAAGGAGAGGCATACTAGGATTTCAGGATTCCCATACTTCCTGGCAATACTGAACACACTTCTGTGCTCAAAAAACCCCAACCAACCCAAAGTGGAGGATCTGTGGAGAAGAGGAATTAAAGTGTTCTAGGGAATGAGAAGAGCTTGTTAGGAGAGGATGGCAGACAAATCAGCCTGTAAGAAATAAAGACAGAGTGTGCTGAGTGTTTTGTGCTCCCTGCCTCACTGGGGAAGAGAAATGAAAAAAGGATTTAATCTAAAGCGGGGGTCTGGGAGTAGAAAGATGAATAAACATACCTGTTTGTGTGTTGTAGCTCAGCAGGCGGAGGGGGAAAACGCTACGATTGAGCACTTTCCTGGTGCTGATGGTGCTGGTTTGTGCTGCAGTGCTGGGGGAAGGCTGAACTCGGTTAGTCCTTGGCATCAGAAAAAGAGGAAAGTGGGGAAAAAAAGAAACAGGTCATTTATGAGTAGCTTCACTGGGGGAATACTTATTTTTTATGCTTCTGTAACTTAACAGTTTATCTTGTCTTTTTTACCTCCACCAGCTTCATCTTGTACACAGGGTATTTATTCTTTAACCTCTGCTCCAAAGCATTTCTCTTAGATGAGAGGTCTTGTGAGTTGTTCTTAAGTGATGATGATTTTTCCAGCTTTGCTTATTTGTTGGTGGTAATGGGGGATGATTTAGTGTCCCTCTGGCTGCCCAGTGGTCCCACCTGCCACTGCTTGAGCTGCATGTCCTGTGATGCAGCAGCAGCCCCTGATCAGTGCCACCACTCTGGAGGCAGCCACGTTGGCTTCTCCTTCAGCTGGAACAGCTTTAGTGGAAAAAGGAGATGACTTGACAGCTCTGGTCATAAACACTCTTTTGCTTTTGCTCGTGTGCTGGACTTTGGCCATGGCACTGTGGGTGTCATCCACCAGCAACCAGCGTGGCTGCTGAATTAGCAATTTACAGACCCTGTGTAAATTCTTGGAGAACTGAATCCAGTACATTAAAGGGACTCAGAAAGGGCTTGTATTGCAGCAGTATTTAGTGGGCAGCACTTCTACAAGGCCTCAGCCACTGTAAGCCTATGCTGGAAGGGAAGAGAATTTATATTCTCTGTGGGATATTTAGCTTCATCTCATATAATGGCAGGTGGTATCCTTAACTGTAGAACACTTTAATTTTTTAATCATACTGAGCTCCTTGCTTTAGTTCGTGACTCATATTATGTTGGCTAATTTCTGTCCTTAAAGAATTCATATTAATTGAATTTATATTGAAGTTGCTGCATTATTATCAAAACACTCTCTTGCTCTTTCACTTGCTTAAGAAAAATTATTCAGGAATATTTAAATAGGTCTTGTTTATCCCATTCCTTAATTTGCTGAATCTCCTGTACACTCCTACTCTTTTACTAAAAAATCCTACTTAGGACCTCTTTTGTACTAAGTAATCTTAATCAGCTTTCTCCCACAGCAACCCCAATAGCAGCCAGTCCTGGTGCACATCCCTGATAATTTTTTTCAGTGTGTTTTGCTTCATTAGCCCATAATGTAATTGCCTACTTTGTGTTTACAATGTTGCTTGCTTTGGGTCTTTTCATATTTGACGAGCATGTCCTCTGTTAGTGTTGCTTTAAATATTTCTTCTTTTAGTAATGGGTTTGTGGAATAGGTTGGTTTTAAAACAAAAACAAGGAAACAAAACTTTTAATAAAAAACCCATCAGCTTTGACTTTATCTGTCCTTATCCATTGAACCTGGATAAAGGGAAGAACGCCCCCCACACAGTTGTGTGACAGGTGTGATGGCTGCACAATAACACAGTGTGAGGATGCAAGGGAATTTGTCACCACGGTGCCAGGGGGTCTCACTGTACACCCATCTCATCCCTTTCCTCTGTCAGGATGGCTGATGGAGACCTCAAGGGTCTTGGCCTGAGATTGCTGCTTCCTCTCCTTGCAAATCCTTGTCTCTCTCAGCAGGCTCTCAGTAAGAAGTTTTGGAGTAACTCTGGTTTTCCAATCCTTTAAATTTAATCCCGAAACTCACTGTCTTTCAGACCATTGTAAATGTGTTTGCTGTTTTTTTTAAGTGTGGGAGAAGAGACATGAGGCTGGGATGCCTGGGAGATGCTGTGCTCCCTTCCAAGTCTGCTCCCATAATGGTCTGACTGACTGTGCTGAGGCCATGGTTCATACAGGGGTGAAACATGAGCCTAATTCCTGATGAAAATGGCTAAATGTGCATTTTAAAGTTTTTCTCTTTTCTTTTTCACTCTATTGCTGGAGATAATGTACCACACAGTGACTCAGGCTTTCTGCTTGTAATAATGTTTCTTACTGATGGGGGAAAAACCAGCCTTAAATTATTCCACATATCAATGGCCGCATGCATCAAAAACAAGCTAAAAATGCTAATGACCTCAATGCATGAATATCCAGAAGGCAGAAAGCTTTTGTAATATAAATGTATCGTTTAATGAAAATATTGAAAGAAAGTGCATTTCCATGAAATTCATCTATCAGAATGTTATTTTTAATAGATGAATTCATTGCTTTACCCAGAGGTATTTTTCTTGTCAGTCTTTTTCCAGACATGGAGTGTTACTGTGCTCTCTTTGGGGTATAAACAAAACAGCATTTGCATTGCTTCTCCCCATACTCTATAGCAATGAATTGCACTAAAGCATGAATTTGACCTCCCTAATTGTCTTTGCCTTAAAAGTTCTTTAAAAAATTCCACTTACTAGGAGGTTCTTTTGTTGTATTTATTTTTATGAGTTTAAAGGAAAAGTTCTATCCACTTCTAGTAGGTTGATTGTGAAAAATCAGAAGTGATTCTTGACAAAACTGGTGTTGGTTCCCTCTGAGTTATAATCAATCTCCTAATTTATAATGTGGGTAACTCCGTGCCTTTTCACATGCCTTTTCCTGGGCGAGCAACATGCATCATACATCAGTGTAGGCACTCTAGAGTAGGAGGTGTTTGCTTGCTTTGTTGCCATGTAGTGACACTAAATTCAGCAGCACTTCAAAACTTCTCTGAATTCCTCCAGTGGAAGGGTCTCTTTCATTTGCTTCCAGGAGTTTCCACAATGAGCTAATCACTACATAAACCTATTTGTCTTCCAAATTAGCAGGAGTTGAACAATCCACTTGTTTCAGTGAATGAAATTGTCAGGCATGTGAAAGAAATATTAGCCATCCATTTCTATAAAACATTAACTTCTTTATCCAGAATTGCTTTTTGCGTTGTTAGGATCAGCAGTTCACGTACGAAACTCTTCCATAGTAAGTGGCACACTACAGCACTGCTTTCCTGCAGAATAAGCACTCTCAGTGACTTCATTGCTCCTCACACTTTGCCCAGCAGTGGCAAAACTGATTTACAGTTTGTTTTTGTTGTGTTTGCATAGAAGTTTGAATAGTGACTAAGTGGTCAATTCTCACGGCAGCGAGTGGGAAAAGCATGGTAGAGATTTCATGGAAAAAACCTGCACCAGAATCACATCTTCTCAGGGCTCTTGAAATGAGCTCTACTCCCTCCTAAGATGCAAAGGAATTGAATTTCCCAGTTGACCTGGGTCACTGTGTTTAGAGAGTCAGAGCAACAGCCTGGGGTTGACAGCCCTGCTCTTCACTGTGTTGTCTGCCAAAGAAAAGGTGAAAATGCTTTTACCATACTGTGAATCAGTTAAAATACTGATCCAACTTCTCCAGTCTTAGCCTTCCCAGAAAAAGTTCAGTTAACATATCTTAGAGCTGAGCTTTGGATACTTATTGTAGTGTTGTGGGTTTTAAATCTGTTGTATTAAAAGTAATTTTTTGAGTAAGTACTTTTCCCTCCACTGTTGCCTTTTTTCCTCCATCTGAGTACAGAAACTAATGAGATTTCCTTTCATTTAAAATTCTCCTAAGTCCAGGCATTAGATACACAGTGGTAGAAGCACCAAATGTCTGGATTTTTTACCTAGAAAAAGCATTTATGTAACACACAGCTTTTAAATAGCTGAACAAATCCAGTACCTGATGTGACTGTGACCATGCATGCAAAGTTTCAACTTGTACAAGGAGAAAAAGAAAAACAAAGCCGACTGTAAATGGAAGTGCTTTCCCATCTTAACTGTGTGGTGGTATCATCAATCACTAGAACCCTTTTCCTGTATAATCTCACTTTTTTTCATATGCAGTTGGCTCAGTGATATTGTAATTTCAGCATTTATAGCCTTCCATGGTTTTCTTTGTTGCTGCCTGTTAGGATATTGCAACAGTGACTGCAAGAAGTAAATAAGGCAGATATAACCCGGTCATTTCCTGATACTGATACCAAGTCTTCTCAGGGAAGTGATGAAAACCATGTAATTAAAGTTATTTATAGCGTGACTTGATAAAAAAATTGGAAAAGAGGTGATGGTATAGTACAGTAAGTGTTTATCTGGTCTAATTTCTATTGCTGTATTTGAACCATCCCTTGTACTATATTTTTGCAGTTCAGAGGACAATTTAGGAACAAAAGTGATCTTTATTTTGTGCAAAAGTGTGTGTATCTGTGTATTTTTTTAGATAGATACATAATGTAAATTTCTAAGTTACTCATTACTGTAATGCTCTGGCATGTGGTATTTCACACTGCCATTTACTAACAGTCCTCAAATAATTTTTTTGTTGTTGTTTTTCTTTAAAAGGGCTCATAAAGGGCTTATGTTCAATTGCAAGTTACAAGTTGGCAGAGCACATAAATTCATTAGCAGAGAGGTCAGGTGTGCAAAAACCTTGACATATCAAAATGAGTCCTGACCTGGCTTCTGAGACAGTTAGAAGCAAGATATTTTAGGTAGATGTTTACTTCCCACTTTAGCTTTAAGCTACAGTCATCAATTATTTTGTAAGTCGAGGATGAATTTCTGGTGCAACATTTTTCCAATTTTCTCTTTCATGATTGTGATTAAAAAGCCTTCTACTCATATTATTTTCTGTCATTTGACCCCAATAGCTTTCTGCTTTTTGATACATGAAAATAATTGAATGATGATTGGATAAATAACACATCTGAAAACAGAGCTGGATAAATAACAGATGAACATTACACTCAATACTGTAATGAGACTGAAAAATGTTTTTCTATCTGGGTAGGATCCTGAGCTGAAGTTATTTTTTCATCCCTTTCCTCAGGAAAGAGAAAACTTGCTGTGCAGAATGGAATTGGAATAGTGACGGGGAAAATGCAGTTCCTCTTTTCCTCCTTTGCACCTTTTCAGTAGCAGAAACAAGAAGAAAATCAGGGGATAACAGAAACAAACCTCTCTTGGTCTTGGAGCAATTTTTAGCACTCATGGTGTATGAGAGGAGACTCATGAGCTGCGAGACCAAAATCTAGTGCAGTGCTGATAAGATGTTGTAACAAACAGCAAAAAGCCACCAATACTGTTGTGTTCATATTTCTCTGTCAGGTGGAGCAGCTGCTACATACATCTCCCAGAGCAGCAGCTTAGTAAATGCTCTGAATTGCATTTTGAATCTCTCGTCCTTGCCTCTCTGGGGAAATGAGTTAAGGATGTGCAGAAGAACCATGCAAATAATCTTTTTCTCAGGAAAAAGTACCTTAATTCAAACCAGTATTGAAAAAGAGATAAAATAGGGTTTAGGCTGTTACCATATGCAGAGATATTTGAGGTAGTAGTCTGTATATTGATGGCAATTTAGTCTAAAAATAGTGTTTATTAACTCAAATATGTTAGGCTTGAGAAATTAAACAATATGAAGATAAGAGATCACTACCCTGGATGATCATGTCAGGCTTCGTAAATGCCAGAAATGCAGATGCAGAGGCAAATCTGTGGGAGCAGAGAGCACACCAGCCAGGACAAGGCTGGAGAGAGAGCAGCCGGGAAAACACCAACAGAAGACCCCAAAACCTTGAGAGAGGCAAAATTGGCTCACCCTTTGGAAAAAAAAAAAAAACCAACAAATGCAAAACAACAAAGACAGAAAGGTAATATAGAATTAAAATTCTGGATTAAGGTGCTACTTTCTCCCTGCAAAGTAAAATTAACATTTATTGCTCCCTCGAGTATAGAGATTGGTTATAGAGCTTTATTCAGATGATGGAGTTTGATAGACATAATCTAAATCCGAAGTACATGGTAAGAATATGTGTGTGTAATTTTCATAATATATAAATTGGGGGATTTTATTTGGTGGTTTGTTTAGGGATTTTTTACAAAACTTTTCTATCAGACGACGTGCCTACATGACCACAGGTGCTGCAGAACTGTTGTACTTTTTTCTGATTTTAGTGAGTTTTATTTGCTGTTAGTATGACTACAGAGGAGGCATATTTGAATTGAAACAGTAATATCATAGTGGTGTCAGTGAACAGAAGTGGCAGTAGGCACCCAAAGCTATAAAGGCTATTTTGTGGTGACACAGTTTTCCAAACATACAATAACAAGAACACAATTTAAACATTAAATTCACTCTGGAGCAAGAGGAAATACTAAAATAAAATCTTTATATGTTGCAATAGTTAACCTCACTTGCTACTGAAATGCAGTTGTTTCTTGGCCTGTGCCATAGCTCTGCAAATACTCTGGAACATTTTAGAAGTTTGAGAATAACTTACTGCAGTGAGATAAGTAGAATGAAAATACCAAAGTGCACAAGGATACCTTGGTTTGTCCAGAGTACACTGTAGAGTAACCACAGGGGATTGATGTAATGTGTCCTCCAGAAAACTATACCAGATCGTTGTTTATATAGTGCTTTTTATTTATTTAAGACTATTTCATTTTGGTTTAGTGTGTGTGGCAGTTCTACAAGCATTAAAAAGGCCTGACCATGCCTTGGTGACGTCCATCTGAAGCACAGCATTGACACCAGTAATGAAATCTGTTCTTTCTATGTGAGCATAAAAAAAAAAACCCTCAAAAAAACCACAAAACATTGAATTGCTTATGAGTAAGAGTGGATATTATTTCTGTCCCGGCTCAGAAAGTGTTTCCTTTACATGATATATATAATAGTGCTTTTTTTTCCTGTATATTTTTTATAAATTTTGTTTAAAAATTTAATTTCTAATCCGCTGAGAGCTGGTAGCATCTATTCCTTTCTATTGCAGTCTGCCTTGTTCATTCAATAAAGGGTCTGTAGGCACTTTTGCATATTTTGTTCCTTTGTGTGCTTTAAAAAACTTCCTGCTACAGTATATGTTATTCAGCCATTTGTGGCTTGAAACACTGCCTAAATGCTGGCTTATGTTTCCCCATTTCCAAGACGTAGCTTCTTATGTCTCACAACTCAAGTCTTGCAGCAGTAACACTGAGTTCCTGCTATGGTTAGAAAAACACCACCCATTTGAAAATATCATCTGCCATCACTTTATTGCACAATGAATAGATTTACTTTGGAGGGTTGCAATATCTCATTTGACTCTCTAGCTGTTTTTTAGACATGAAGTTTTTATATAAATTCCAAAAATAGTTTTACCTTCCATGGCTGATTGCTTTTTGGAAAAGTCAAAGTGGAAAGTTTCTGACTGAATTCCACATGTAGGAGAGCCTTCAGAAAGTCCTTTCTGTATTTGTTCATTGTACTAATATTAAGCCAAACTTTGCAGAGACTTCACTGCTTGGAAGTACTCTGTTCTGTCACCAGCCTTATCTGTTAAATCCCAATGAGTGTGAAAAATGAGAAAAATCTGGGTTTACTTGGCTGTTTTAGCAGAATGTTGAGAATGGCCAGATTGCTGGAGAAGACGACTCTCTTGGAAACCCTAACAGCCCGGCCTTCTCATCTGTAGGCACATAGAGCTCATCTGAGTGTGTAAATAAAAATAAATAATGCAGTGAAAAAATATGCAGCGTATTTTGCTGAAGTGTTTCAATTTTGGATCTGCCATAACTAATTTAAATCTTCCGTTGGGATTTACGCAGGCAAGGGGTCAGGTTTACGATGTTTGTAATTTAAAGCTTTTCTTCTACTATACCTTTTCTACTTTTATATCCTGCCATGATACCTTTTTGCTGCAAAGAAAAGTCCCTTTTATTCTCTTTTCTGCTTTGAAGAGAACATTTGCTTCTCCATTTATATGAGGTAATGAGATCGGAGTAGCTCCAGATTCTTTAAGTCAATCTAATTGGGCTTCTTTTGGTGTATAGAATATCCTTTCTTTGTCCAGTAGCCCTCTCCAACACTCGATATCTCGCATGCCCTTTTAATTCAAAAATCCCAGCAAGGAATTGCCATCCAAGTGGCCGTGGTCTGTTCTCTCTTGCAGGCTGATTCACGGGGGGCAGCTGTTGAACGGCCTGGCGGGGCCCACGGTGATGAACGCGGCTCCGTTCCTGTCCACGACGTGGTTCTCCCCGGACGAGCGCGCCACGGCCACGGCCATCGCCTCGCTGCTCAACTACCTGGGCTCTGCTGGTGCCTTCCTGGTGGGGCCTCTGGTGGTGCCTCCTCCCAATGGCACCGCTCACCTGCTGTCCCAGAGCAACACCCAGCACATCAAGGACCGCATCGAGGCCGTGCTCTATGCAGGTGTGGGTCAACCGCAACGCTTGGAAACGTAGAAAATGTTCATGCTTTCGTGTGTGCTTGGTGCTTGAGAACCACTACCCTCTAGTGGCTGGTTTGCACAGGAGCTCGTCTCTGGCTGAGGGAAAGTAATTAAGTCAGGAGGCTTAATTTTTTTTTTCCTTTTGTGTAGGAACAGTTTTAAAATAGCCTTTTGTGCAGACATACTCCAAAGGAAGTAATTCAGTTGTTTGTATTGGCTGATCTTGGGAGAAGTGTATTTTTTACAGTTTCACTGAGCTTCCAAACTGGTTTTTGCTTATTGAATTTTCATTAAAAATATGTTTCCATGACAAGTTGGGTTTCTTTTACTGTGTCTGTAAGGATGGAAATCCAATAGTCTTTTAGCATTAAATTATTTTCTGCATTAACTGAGCCTTAATTTATGACCTGCACGTGCCTTTCAAATGTGATTAGATTATTAGTATTTAAGAATGTAACATTGAAATTAAAACACAATAGGTTTTGTTTCTAACTAAAACTACGTCATTTTTACTGGTGAGCAATTTCAATGAAGTGACAGTGGTTTAGTGGAAAAAATCACTGATATAAAATTCACCTGATAAAACTTGGATTTTATGTCCTTGCTCTTTTTATTGCAATGGCTTCTATGCTTCTTCCTGTCACTTAGTAAAACTAGCAGCAACCTTTAAGGAAACAGATTTGGTTAAGTGGTTTAAGTGTCCACATTCTGATTTTTAGTGGATATAAACTGGTACAGTATTAAGAGTTGCACATCTGATAGGGATTTTCCCCTCTTATAATTGCATCCTCTGAAATTCAGCCGGGAGTTAGTCCTAAGTGTTCCTGAAGTCCTAAGGTGTATATATATACTGTGTAGCTTATATGGAGGTTTAGGGGATTGAGTTAGCTGTTTGTGATCATTTATTCCTGGACGTTATTCTTATGGAAATTTGTCAAGTTAATATTCCTGTTGGGTGAGGGCCACTTTAATGTTTGTTTTAAAGAAAATGTAGTAGAATTTTAATCATGACTTCAGCAAGTATTTCTGAGTAACCTACTTTTTACTGAATTCAGATGGAACAGCAAGGAAATTCAGGTTTGGCCTTTTCCACAAGTAAATATGGTGTTGGGCTCTGAAAATCTCGTGGCAGATGAAAATGGCTAGTGGGAAAGAAGAAAAACTGAAAGCAAGCTCTTTTTGTCCTGAGGAGTAGTAGATAAGGGGAATAAAACCCTACCAATTAGAGAAGTGCTTTAGCTCTCCCTCTGCAGATTTTCCATGGAGTGGGAAGAATTCATCTGCCTAAGGAAGTACCATGTTGTGCTTGAAACCGCTGTTTTGAGTCTGGTAGCACTAGAAATGTTGCTTTGAGCAGCGCATTAGATTCCCATATTCTTTGATTCTCTTTTGGGAGGTTTTCCTGGGCATTTTCCTCAGAAACAGGGATGGATTTTGCCACCAAGGTTCAGGTCTTGCCTGCCCCATGTCTCAGCATGGCTCTTTCTACCTTTCTGAGCTGGCAAGGATGTGGGAACACCCTTGTAGACCTGTTTGGGATCACTGGTCCCAGCAAGAGATGATCCTACAGCAGCTCTTCAGCTTCCTAGGAATTGTGTTTTGTGGGGCATCTGTATTTCTCACTTAATATTTGAAAGTGCTTTGAATAGAGATGGTTTCTTTGTGCTTGTGTCCTGTGGGATGTCTCTTTCCAGGAGCTGCAACCCCTGTAGCTGTTCAGACAGTGGCAGAGAACTGCTTTGTGAGCATTGCTGGCCTGCAGTGAATCACAGATGGAAAACCTCCAACTGGTTTAAAATTGCGAAGAACTGTCAGAGAGGAGTTTGCTTTGAATCCCTCATGGGATTTGTTCTGTCTCACCTCAGCCCTGCTTCCCTGGAGAGCTGAAGGCACAAGCTCCCTGCTGACTGCTTCCCTGTCCTCTCTTATGTTGCATGGGGGTCCAGAGGTGGAAGGATGGCTGCCTCATGGTGGGTGATGGTGAACAAACAGCTCTGTTCACCTGCGGGACAAAAAATACCTGTTCGGTGTGGTAGGGTAGTATTTGTCCCCTTAAACAGCTGGGCAGAAAACTGGGCTCAAATTGACTTCAGAGATTAGTCGTAAAGGTTTTGCAGAATTTGGAAGAACAAGGAGCTGGACCCAAATGTCCCACTTCCCCAGTTCTTCAGCGAGTGTGGTCAGGTTTGGTATGAGTTCTCCTTTCAGATACTGCAGGAAAACCAGTTTCACAGGGTAGGTACTCTGCATTTCTAATGAGCTTGTTGCTTTTGTGTGAGGTAGCGTTAAATAAGCAGCCACCAAAAGTTAGATGATGTCTTTTAAAAGACAGCAATGATGTGAATTGTTAACTTGGGATCAGTAGTGTGCCAAAAGTGTGCAAATTTTTGAAGGACTTAAGCTCAGACATGATTACGAAGCAATTGCTTATAAACCCATTCTGAAATTGCTCTGTTAACTCCAGTCTCCTCTGTGTTTTAATAAATTGCTGTTACTTTATCTCAAACACAGACTAAGAGCTCAGCTGAATTGCCACAACCTCTTTCTGTGTCTTCTGTGTCGCTGCACATTCTGGTTCACAGCTTAAGTACGGATATAGAGAATCAGGATTGAATTGTATTACCTGAATTGTGTAAGGAAGCATGAATTATTCTGGACTGCAGCCAGAGCTTTTAGCCTTGTGCTTTCCTACATATCAATGTAAAATCATTATTTGTTAAAAAAAAATTAGTTTGTGTTTGTGTAAGGGGGTCCTCATGCCCCCTGGAATGTTCCCACAGAATGAGGTGAGGAGGAGGGTTTCTGGGATTGGGTAGGTTTTTGTGCTATGAGTAGTGTGTCTGAAGGAAAAATACTGTATATCAAGGAGGCTTGTGGCTCTGTAAGCCTCTTTTTTTTTTCTTTTTTTTTTTTTGTCTGTTTGGGGTTTACACAAGCATTAGGGTGCCTGCTTCCTAGGCTAAGATGCAGGCATCTCTCACGTCACTCATCACTGTGGTGTGGTACTCAGCTTTTGTGAAGCATTCTAGTTTCACTCCTCCACAAGAGACACATGTACATGTCTGTGTCTCTGCACAGTGATTTATGACTTTCCCCATTCCAAGTGCTTTGCTCTGTGTGAGTGCATCCATTGCACTGTTGAGAAGCTGGTAGCTCCTGAAGAAGAGCTTCTCTCTTGTGACTACAGCCCCCTCACTCTCAGCATTGACCTATTTCTTGCCTTTTCAATTTTGCTTGCTTTTACTCACTACTTACCTGCCCAGGAAAAGTTTTAGATTGTATTCCTCTTCCTCTAGTCTGGTAAATAAATGATGAAGATAAGGGTGTGGGTTTCCTGTTGAGGAAGGATTTCAGTATGTAAGACATCGGATGTGTTTGGCAGTACCTGGACTTTTGATAGAGGTGTAAGTATTGTATACAAAGCTAAGATGGCACTAAAAACCCATATTCTTCAACAGAGGGAAATGCTTTCGTTTCCAAAGTGAATTCTGCACTTTTCTTTTGTGCATGAGAGCAGAGCTATGTAGGAAAATTCGGTAGCCTGCAAAGTATAACACTGGGAAACATTAAAGAGTTGCAAGAAGGTACTACAAGGACAGCATGCTGAACTTAATAATTAAAAAACAAAAAAAGAGGGTTACTATACTGCTCCTACTGCAGCAATTTGAATGGCAGAAATCTTGAGGCAGTGCATAGATGAGGCTCCAGATGGGCACTTGTTACGAGATATTTCTATGACTTAAAATTATCAATGTGGTTTACCTTCTTCAGAAAAGAAACCTGGCCTTTCCCCTTACAGCATTGCAGTACAACGATGTTAAATAATTAGTACCTCGGACAAAATTTGTGGGTTTGTTTGACCACATTCTTGATTGGCTATACCTGTCTGCAGTCTTAAATCTTCCTTTAATACGTGATTAAATGTGTGTATGCATGTACATATGTATACCTATAAACCTATATGTAGACTAGAGGCAGGAAGGGGAATGAACAGCTTTTACTAAAGAGCTGTATATCCTGTAGTGACAGAGCATCTCATCCCTTTCTTAGGTCTGGGATGATCAGTTACAGCCAGTTCTTTATTCACTGCTCACGGTCTCCAAAACAATGTGCACAAAGATAGAAATTAATATATTTTCTGGAGAGCAGAGAAGTGAGAAGGTCTAGTTAAAGTGCCCTTGGCCCTCGAAACATGCAGTTACACCACAGCAGGAGAAGAGACACCACGTAATTCAAAATGAATCCTTTGGTATTTGATCATGAAAAATGGCATTGTCACACTCCCAATATGCCTTTCTTCCCATATGCCGAATAGAAGCATTCATTTCCCTTCGCCATCTCCAGCTGATCCATTTAGACTCTGAGTGTTATTTACTTTTCAGTTTCCTGAATTTATTTTCTTCTAGTTTAGGAGAAGATCTGGCAAAGTGCCATGTTCATACTGATTTATTAAAAAAGAGAAGAAAAAAAGAAAATTAAGGCAATTGAGTATCCAGCTCTGCTGGAATTTATTTGTGGTGTCAGTGAACACTTCTTTGTTATAAGATCACAAGTTCTTTTAAGATAACACACTTCAGCTATACATTTTTCTCCTTAGCAGCAAAGAATCTTGTTTTCAAAGGGGATAGGAGAAATACTGGGATTGAGGACTGTGGAGAACATGATATACATTGTAAAAGGCCTGTAAAACAAATTAATTAGACTGGCTGTGGGTAGAGTTGTTTCTCTTCAGAATGTCTGCTCATGGGACTTACTGTTTTCTGTGAAGTGCTTTTCACTTTTCAAGCTCAAGTCCAAACTTCTGCTATGAAATTTTTCAAAGGTTTGGAATACCTGCTGCTAAACAAGCAGAGCATCCGCAAACAGCTGTATTCTTTTTTCCCCTTTTTACCTGTAGTTTTTCTGTTCATCAGCCATGGCTGCTTCTGCACTTTGCTCTTTATATTCTGTTGCCATGTAGTACTGTTTGTGTTGGAACTGCTGCCTTGCTTGACCTTTTGTTTGCCTTCATCATCTTGTGCAATGAATAATTGTTATTCCATGCCCTGGGGCTTCCCCAGTCCCATCTGTTTAAAGTCTCTAGCATGCTGTTACCTGCACTGAGTTACTTCCATCACAAGGAAATGTGGCCAAATCCTCATATTGCAGTTCTCTCTGAAGAGAAAAAGCAAAAGCTTTCCTTTTTTCTTCACTGATTTCCCTGTGTGTAAGCCTGGTTCTCTGCAGCACCTATCACTGGAATGGACTGCCAGTCTCATTGATTCTCCATCTCAATTTGAAATCTTGTTTGCAGAAGGAGAAAGAAATTTCTCCTTCAAGTTACAGAATTCTGTTGTCAGGAGCAGTCAAGCACTTGTGGCGGGATTTATGTCTTGGAGGCTGGCTGATAACGGCACTGCAGTGAAATAAGTCTTTCCATGCTAACATCTGTTCTTGGTTTTGTTTTTCTTTGCCCTCTTGTTTAGAATTTGGAATGGTTTCCCTGATATTTTCTGCAGCGTTGGCCTACTTCCCCTCTCGCCCTCCATTCCCCCCCAGCGTGGCTGCAGCGAGCCAGCGGCTCAGCTACAGGAGGAGTTTTTGCAGACTCTTAAGGTAGGACCTCTTTGGGTTTCCACTTCAAAGCAGATCAGTGCCTAAGTAAATAAAAACAAGTGTGCTTTAATCTTCTCATTGAGCAAACAAGTTGGTTTGTAGGGCTTTTAAACAAAATAAAATTAAATATTAATGTCAAGACATAAAAGGATGCTAACTGCTAAAGAGCAGACATTAAATTTTAAACCACTGTGTGTATCTCCAGTCTTCATGCCAATCCTTCAGCACCAGCAGTGCTTTAGTCCTCCTGTTATCATGGCTTTTCTTATGCAATGCTTCTGTTACATCAGGTTATACAAGATTGTTAAAAGTGAGCTGTGAGAAAACAGTGAAAACACTGGGCAAAACTAACTTATAAGTTGCTTTTTTCTGTGCTTATTATATTGGAATGAATTTGAGGTTGACTTGTCTTTTGAAGGATTATTCAGCTGCTTTCATTCAGCCATGGAAGCAATGAATGAACTATCTGAAACTATTATATGATCTATTAAATCTCATTAATTCTATGTTAAAAAATGAAGTGGGAATATGAGAAATGTCTCCAGGTGTGTTTCTGGATAGGCTCAAAGGAGAGCTAGCTTCCTTTGAATTTTTAGGTTAAAAAAAAAAGGTTATAAAGAAAATGACAGTATTGCAGCTTCTCCCACTTGGGTTCTTTTGGTAAGACACATCCCCCCAGTGTTTGTACAGCATCTTGTGTAATGGAAATATGATCTCAGAGGAGCAGCTAAAGCAACTGTAATATTAATAGTGAATAATTGTGAAGGCCCATGCCCTGTACATGATACTGCACAGAGGAACTTTCTGGGGCAGAGAAGAGCTGCTCCCTGGTACAGAATATGACTGACTTCACTGGGAAGCTTCTGACTCTTGCTGTAATTGTTTGTTGAGTGTTGTAGTGATAGGAGCTGAATCTGCATATAAAGGGCTGCTTGAAGCTCGATAATTGTGGAGCTTTTGACATTTAGTTACTACAGACCTATTGTGGGCTGTACTTTCAATAAGTGTGTTTAGAGGCAGTGGAAACAACTCATCCCTTGTTGTCACTGGGTTTTCTTTTCTTTTGTTTTTGGAGGCTTTCTTTTCTCGTTTGGGGGAGTAATTAGTTGGCAGGATGCTTAATCCTGTGTGTTCATCCTGGAGCAGGCTGGCACTCAGGAGGTGTGAGTACAGCTGGGTGTAGTGGTGCTAGTACAGCTGCTGTTAGTCAGCAAAGTGACCTATTCAGGGTATTAAAAAATAGCAGTTCCCTTAAGGACACTTAGCACTCACAATAATGCTGTTCTGCACCCAAGCTGATGTGCAGTTAGACCCTGCCTCAGGGCTGTGTTGTAAAAATGTTGCTGTTGAACAGAAATCCAAACAGCAAGTGTTTCCGCAGGTGAAATATAAAATTTCAGTTGACAGTGCTCCATTTGGGAGTTTTATAACCATTAGATTCCATGTTCAAAGTGTTGTAAACAGTGGACTTGAGATACTGGTAAGGTCAGGATGTAAACAGCAAAGCTGGCTTACTGTTAACAATAATCAATTAAACTTCAGAAAACAAACTGGACTCTTAAATAATGAGTATAATTTACTGTGTCTCCAAGAATCAAGAGGGTTTTTTAAAAATGTGGACAGGTAGATAATATCTCTCTTCCCTCTGGTCTTTATGCATTCTTCCATGCTGCCCTTTATCAGAGGCACCTCTTCATTCGTCTGTGCATGAAACAATCAACAGTTCATCATTAAACCCACTTATCCTGGGGAGCTGTTCAGTAACAATCTGTCATGCAAGGGAGTTTCAGGAAAGAAAATGGTGTCTGCCATGCTTCAAGAGAAATCCATCATCTGATTCATTAGGTTTCTAAGCTCTCTTGCCTGCCTAATCCAGGC
Organism: Monarcha castaneiventris obscurior; assembly: GCA_026261815.1. NCBI lineage: Eukaryota > Metazoa > Chordata > Aves > Passeriformes > Monarchidae > Monarcha > Monarcha castaneiventris. The sequence goes on from JAMPIT010000467.1 coordinate 11,550,209, forward strand.
TTCATATTGGCTCAGAGAGCCTTCCTTTTGACTTAGTGGTGTAGACTGAAGGTAACCAGCAGATGAGTACCAGGAAATCATGATTTCCCTTTATTGTAGACTTACCCTCTAGTGTAAGAACTGTGTGTAAGGCATTTAGGATGTGTGTGAGCTGGTGGCTGACCCAGCTGGGCACCAGATACAGTCACGAGAATTGAGATGTTCATAATTTCCCTGTCTTCTCCCCCAGGCTGCTGTTTTATTACTTCAAAATAAAGCAACATAGCAAAACTTTTCCATTGAGGTCACTGACCTTTTTACCTTGGACACCAAAGGAATCTGTCACATCCTTGCAGCTCCCACACTCCTTCTTGCCTTCAGGTCCTTGGGCAGTCATCTACATGAGCTGCTTCTTGCAGAGTTATTATACCATCAACAGAGGTCAACCATCCCCTCTAGGCCCTTTCTGGGGGACTTTCTTAGGAACTTGATTCTTCCTTCTGATTTGGAGGGTTCCTCCTTGTGACAGATTGTAACAATTAGTTGATGTCTGATTATCTCCTGATACCAACTCTCTCAGCCTACAGTGGGAGATGACAGATTGGTCATGGTTTGGGAGCTAAGCCCAAATCTTTTAACAGTCTATCATGCACTGTGACAAGTGTAGTTTGAATTTCCATAATAAAAAGTGTAGTGCCCTATCTCAGTTTCTTGGGTGAAGCAAATATGGCTTCATTTTGTTTCCCCAGTTCAGAATATTCCACAAACTTCAATGGGAGAAAACCCTACTGCAAGTAAACGGTTGATAAGTCTTAAAACCTGCATTAAAAAAACTTGTCGTGATTTTTGTTTTGAAGTAATAAGATACTTTTATCCAGTTGCATGGCTTTTATATTTTCTAGGAACTGTGTATGCAGTTTTGAAATTTGGTGTCAGGGGTTTTATGCATCATTATTGCTTTAATGACACTTTCATCAACATCACTATCCAGTAATGGAAGCTGCTCAGAATGTGCCTGATGTTAATAGGCACTGTCAAAGTTACTCTGAAAATGATGACTGACTTTGATGGGGCTCCCCTCTGAACCAGCCTGTCTTACAGATTCTAGTGGCGTTAAGTTTCTGAAAAAAATTGAAGAAAAAATCCATTCATATTCCAGCAGAATGGTTTAACAGAGAGGCTAATGCTGATATCCTGTCATTGCTGGTAGGATGGAAAACAGTGTGAGTTCAACAGCTGATGGTGTGACAGACAGCACATTTTTCTACTTTCAGTGGAGCAATTGCAAAATTGCAAAAGCTGTGTACAAGTGACTGGAGCCATGAAATGTGAAGGTGCTACTGAAGATGTGTGTTTCAAATGGCTTTAGCCAGCACAAGATATTGCTGGGCAAGGGGGCAGAATGATGCCTGGTGATCAGTGTCTCTGTCACAGCCAGGCTCCCTTTCTCCTGTCACCTTCCTTGTTGTGGACTAGGCAGGGGAGCAGCCTCTGTGTCTTGGTCTGAAAAACAGGTGTCTGCTAAGGAAGGCAGGAGCCTCCCTTGGAATGGAAAATGTAACCCCCTTCCCTCCAGATTACTATAATTTTGAAATTAAGGGGCTTTCAGGCAATTATATAAGAAATAGGAATAACAGTTCTTTACTAGTATATATAACAAGGCAATAATACAGAAATATTGGCTTAACCTGACAGAAATATTGGCTTAATCTGCCAGAGTCAGGATACAGCCTGACACCCTGCCAGGCAGGGTGGTGGTACCAGTCTGGTTAAATGGTGGCTGCAGTGCTCTTTGAAGTGGTTCTGTTGGAGTGATCTTGGAGTGATTCTGTTGGTGATCCTGTAGAAGGGTTTGGTCCTCCTCAGAAGGTCCAGTGCTGGTTATGTAGCTCTTGTCCTCTGGGAATCCAGTAGATAAGGGCTGACTGTGCTGTTCCAAACCTCAGATTATATCCAGGTGGGAATGCTTGGTTCCCCCCCCGGGTGGGGCATCTCACAATGGGAGGATGTAATTTTATGCGTTATGCAGGGAGATTAGATGGTCCATTAACAGAAGATATCTCCCAGAGGGAGTTATCAGGGATGTGTCACAGAAGAGATGAAAGAACACTGCCGCAGCTGGTTTAAACAGATGGTGATAGAATACATACTTTTGGTTACATCTTACATTGTAACCTAAGACACTCTGTCCCTGGAGATGGCCATCATGCAGGTCTGTTAATCTGGTATTGGTACTAGGAGTTGGATGTGGCACAGAGCAGCTATCCCACATCACAGTCTGTCTTGCTGCTTGAGTTACAGAAAACAGATACACCACAGGAAATTCTGGTCAAGTAAATGACAAAGTTCTCCCTCAAAAGTAGCTCTTTAATGAAGCCAAGGGCCAGGTAGCCAAAGATTTTGAATATTCAGCAAGTGTTATTTCGGAGCACTGCATTCAGACTTGTTCCCTCTTAGCAATCTACAATATAGCTCTATCATGTCCATGCAAAATTCCTTTATATTTTGTTCTGCAGATGTTGAATTGGCTTTCACATGAATAGTATTAAATAGCATGCCAAGGTGATACAAGATAGACTAGAAGAGTATGGCATTCTTAAAGGAAAAAAAAGTTATCAGGAAGACAGTAGCATTCAGAGAAATATAACCAATATATTGAAGAGCTGAAAGTTTGAGTTGTTTTCCTTTGCATTAAAAAATAAATCTGACAGGAATGATATTGGAAGCAGAGGATATGTTCATGTGATGGGAATGTGTTATTCAAGAAGAGGATGTGTGAAAAAGAGCACTGCAAAAAGCACTGGCTGGTGTGTTGTGTGTGGAGCATCTAAGGGAGTAAAACACAGTAAGCTGCAAACTTACGAGTGTTTTGGTGAATAATTGAATCTCTCTCTCCCTCTTGGCTTTTGTAACTGTGTGATATCAAATTGCCACTGCATGCCAAGGAACTGGTACTGATCAGGATCAATTTTATGTAAATTGTTTGGGACTGGAGGGAGTCAGGTTTGGGGTTACACAGATATCCCATGGGATGACTGACCTTGGACTTGGAATCACTGTAAAATCTCTTCACTTTAAAATATCACCGTTTCAGATTCCAAAGTATATTTTCTTTCCAATTTGAAACATTTTTAAGGAAAACTTGGATGTCTCTGAGCAAGGATTTCACATTTGTTTTCAGTTACGGTGAGTGGGGGAAGTTGTTGGTTAAATTCCTGCTTAGCTCTATACATTGAAGATGATGATACAGCTTTGACTGTTTCACTTTCACTGACTACTTAAGGTTGAATAACTTTTATTGGGGGGGGGGAAAGGAAAAATTTTGACTATTTAGAATAGAATATTATATCTGTATGTGGTTTTTCCCAGTTCAAATTGTCAAAATTTTCCACTCTTGCAACTGTACCTGTCTCATTTCCAGAGCTTTCATTGCCTTTCACCAAAATAAAGAGAAGTAAAACTGGTTTGGATTTTTTAAATTTTTTAAGTACACTTCAAGAGGGATGAATCTCTGATTTTATTTTTGAAATAAGCTTTTCATCTTTTAAATTAGTGTTTATTATTCCTAACACACACTTAGGCTGAGTAGGTTGCCCATGCCAATGCATGGAAGAATTACTTGGAGAAATGAGAAACATGAGCCCAGCATGTTAGAGAAATCTTTGAACTATGTGGAAAGACTGGTTTTTTCTATTATCACAGTGCTAAGGCAGTAACATAGCAGCCACTAGAAATTCAGTGACATGGCTGGATATCTTTCTTGTTTTCCCTGGCACATTCCTCCTTCAGACCTTTGCTGTTTTTCTTGATGGGCAGAATAGAGATTCTAGGGTGTGATTTACTCTCCTGGCTGTTCTTGGTGCAGTTTTTAATATAAGCTGAGGCTAATGGCAATGTTTTATCTTCACAGCAATTTCCGATTCTTGATGATTGCTTTAGCTTATGCGATACCGCTGGGTGTTTTCTCTGGCTGGTCTGGTGTTCTGGATTTGATATTAACACCCATTCATGTAAGCCAAGTAAGTATCTCCTGACTGATAATCAGCAGCTATTTTGTAAGTGCCATGTTTTTATTTTGCACTAGCATGGAGTTTTATCAGGTTTTTATGTTTAACATGCTATTAATACATATGGACCACTTTACTCCCTGAAATTTTAAACAAAATGAACTGCAGCTTTGGCATCCCAAACTGTCACAATTCTTCCTGCTGAGTCTCCATCAGTGGTGAGTCTTTTCAGAGCTGTACACACCTTTTGACAAGAAGGAAGAAACAGGTAAACAAATGGGAATATTGTTGGCTGCTGCATCTCTAGTGAAAGAAAATAATGTATGCCTGGTGTAAAAGATGAAGTGGGGAGAAGATGATTTCTAAGCTTTTAATAGAGTATTATAAAAAAACAGAGGACATTACTCAGATTCCATAAAGAGAGGTCACATTTAGGGCATGGACTACTTAGTCATACTTTCTTGTAGTGAATTTATTTCCTTTCCTAGAAAAAGCCTTGCAGTTCAGATTATTGTAGAGAGCTGTTGTTAGCAGTTTGGAGTTCCTGCACAACATTTGTTTTGAAAGTAACATCATCTTATTTTCTCAGCTTTAACACATTTCTCTATGTTTTGTTGTGTTTTTTGGTTTTTTTTCCTGTCAGGTGGATGCAGGCTGGATTGGATTTTGGTCTATAGTTGGAGGTTGTGTTGTTGGAATAGCTATGGCAAGGTAGGAATATTTACAAGTCCTTCTCCATTTCTTCAACTGTGATTGTCATTTAGTTTATCTTCTTAAGAACAGAACTTGTTTTCTCTCATCTTCCAGAAACTTGAAATGGAAAATTCATTTTGGGGTTATAATGTGTTTCTAGTAAAGCAATAATTTGTACTGTGTTAGTGGTTGCTGAGGATTGAGAACTCCACATGCCTATACCTGAGTTTGGAAGCCAGACTGTTATTCCTGACAGTGGCTTCCTGTGTGTTGCTTTTAAAGACAGCTCTGGTGAATTCAGCTGCCTGGTATGAGGGAGAACCTCATTGTAGCACATTTGGAAAGCATTGAAGAAATTACTGTCTGTCTCCTTCCATCAACACTTTTGGGCATATTGATTCCCAAAGGGATACAGGGAATGTAGCACAGGCAGCCTACCCACAATAACATTGTTCTTCCACAGAGAAATTAGTCTGGGCCCATTTTGGGCTGGATTCCTGCATAACCTGACTATTTTCTGCTGTCTCCTATGGGCTACAGTATGGGTGTATCTATGCTTTTATAAATCCAGACACAGTTCTCTCTGGCCATCGTGAATGCCAATGACACGGGGAGTGGAACAGCAAGAAATTGATTGCCCTTCCAAAAGGCTGCTGCTTATTCTTCTTTGAGGTCCTCTTTAGGAAAAGGGATGGTGGGAGGGAAGAAAAGTCTTTTAGGAGGTACCTGAGCAGTGAGTTTATCATGTGATTAAAACCAATCACATGTTCCACCTGCTTTGGGATATCTGAACATTTTCCTGGCTTCTCTGTGTCCAATCTTTAGACTCCAGTTTCTGCCATGTTTTTAGCACATGTGCAGATACCTGTAATTGTTGCATCATTGTGGCATTGTGGATGGAGAGAGTGATCTTTTTAGGACAGAAACTGAAACTCTTTTTTTCACTTGCTTCATCAGAGTGCACAATGCATAAAGAAATGTGAGGTTTCACATCCTGACATTTTGCAGGCTGCCTAGCAACTGCAACAGGCAGAGGAAAAAACTCCTGACCTAGGAAAAAGAAACAAGCGCTTTTCTCCCATCCACTCCAGATGCAGGCCAAAGGACTTCATCTAGCCAAACAAAGTTCATGCCCTGATTTCCTCTAAAAAGAGTTGCTTTTGATTAGCCAAGCTCAGATACAGTGTTTTCTCTGTAAGAGAATAGATGTTTAAAAGCACCTGCTGTAAATGACACAGATGCCTTAGGTTGCATGCTGAAGCAGGTAGAGGGCCAGTTTAATCTTTCCCATCATGAATTAATCTCCAGTAAATTTGCAGCATTTCAATAGTAGAGATTAGAAGCTCACTTAACTTTGTTAGGAGAGAATCTGCAGACTCTATGCCAACATGCAAATCTCAGTGTTTATGGTAGATTAATATATTTATTATATTGCCTGAGTTAAGTTTCAGGAAATGCTGGCAGTCCCTTTAACTGCTTCAAAATTGATTTCAAATCTTGTTGAATACCTGTATTTTGTAGCATTTAATAAATTTAAAAAATACCAACAGTCTGTCTTCAAATATGTCTTTCTAACTTGGGCGATACACAGTTCACATGGGAGGGTTTGCATACAGAAAGGGAGGGAGGAGGTGATTTGTCACTTCTGATGGATGACTCTCCCTCCTAGGCCTATTCAGCATTTATCTGTGTAGGGTTGAATCAATGACGAGTCTGACTGTAATCTGCTGAAAGTTGTAATTAGGAAAATTAAGTAATGATTCTTGTCAAAGCTGACAAGTTGATGTATTTCAGTGTCAGAACTGTGATTTGCCAAGCAAGCAGCTCTCTCCCTTAACCACCTCTCAAGAAGCTGTTAGTTTTGGGGTGGGTTTTTTTTCCTTTTTTTTTCTTCTCCTAATTTGTCAAAGCAAAATTGGTGCAGCTTAGGAATTTGGTCCTTCCATTTTTGTCAATGCAGATTCTATAATATAGAAGTTTTAACAACCTGAGCCTTGCCCTGGAGCATTAGGTCCTGTACATCACAGTAGGTGTTAAATCATCTGTGTTTAAAGTAATGCCCAGTTTGGAAATTTGTGTATCTATCTCATTTTCAAAATGGTGCAAGTTTTCCTCAGCACTATACATAAATCCTTCTACTCTCCACCCACTGCTGTCCTGATAGCCATGAACTTACATGTTTAGCTAATGTATTTGATGCATTTTTATAATTGAAAAGCCAGGCCTATTTTGGGCAGCTGGTAGGTGCTGTACCCTTTGCTGGCAGCTTTCAAATGCTACTAGTTTGAAGAAAAGCAGTGTCAAAGAGCAGCATTCATATCCTTGCATGGAAACATAAATCTATTCCCTTCTCTCAGATTTCCACCCCCCCCCCCTCCCCCCCCCCCCACATTTGCCAAGGAGCATAGATATTTCTGAGGTTTTGTCCTCTGCGGCTCAGTTTCAGTTCCTGCTTCTAACCTGCAGTGTAGTCAAAATGCTGAAACTTTATGGCATGGTGATAATTTCCTTACCAACAGACAGTGTTGTCAGCAGTGCAGGTTTGTGATTTTAACTGTAGGATACAGCCTGGGGCTGGATCTGCCGGGAGGCTGGAGACTCTTAACCAGCATTAGGCTCAGAGGTGTGTGCCTGGCAAAGTAGGCACCTTCTCTCATGTTGTGCCTACTGTTTTAGCAGCTGCAGACAATCCCTTACATGCCACATGATGAAGAAAGATTTAAACAGAACAAAGGTTTGAAATCAAACAGTGGGTCTGAGGATAAAAGTAATTTCTCATATTTTTTGATTGAAACAAGTATTCTGAAGAGTAGACTAGATTTACAGTCTTCTTTATTCTCCTGTAACTAGGCAAGAAACAGAAGTTCTTCGATTTCCAAGTTCAGGCTAGGTTGCTATGTCATTTTTTTCCCCAATATTTCTATTGCTGGCTGAATCCAGTAGCAGCAAACCTTTACCTTTGGGGTGCATTTGACCCTTTTGGAATTCTATAATATCTGAGAGCTCTTTGGAGCACACTGCTACCCAAACTGGGATCTTTGTGTCAAAAAGAGTTGCAGCTGCTTGGTAGATATTTTCTCCACTTAGCAGTCATGAATGGCTTAGATGCATATCATCCTCCCATCCCCACATATCCCTTGTGGTGGTATAGAGATAGAATCCCCTAAACATCACCCCCAGACCTGTTGTCTGTGAATGTCCCTTTAAGAAGGCTGATGTTTCTCACATTGTTTCATTAGACAGGATCCACATCACTGCCCTTGCCTGTAAGGACAGAGAACAGTGATGTCTGCCTGCAGGCAAAGTGGGAGTCTCTGCGGAATAAGCTGAAAGTTTACACTTTGAGATGCTTCTGCAAAGCTTTTAAAATTGCTGATTTTGACCCTAGTGATCCCAAAGAATAATTAAAGAAACTGGCAAACTAGTGAGGCAATCCTGACTCCTCGATTGGATTGTCAGAAAAAAATCCACCAGTAGCAGCTGACCTCTGGCTATTGGAGATGAATGCATAAGCCACTTGAACACTGCAGTCATAAACTCAGATTATATGCAGCATTGATCTCCCACTACTGCTTATTGAATTACTCACTGCTAAGTTCAATGTGGAATTAAAGCATGGGGAGAATTGAAATAAGAGGAAAGAACTTGGTTTGGGGGAACAGAGAGTGTTTGACTGCATTACTCCTACATCTCCTACAGTATATGTGGAAGTCCTCAAAATGTTGGTAGCGTTTTCTGTTTTATCAAGTAAGCCATAAGGAATCTGCCTGTAGAGTGATCTTTGTCAGGGCAGAGAAGGCAGTTAGCTGATGGACAGACAAATTTCATCATGGACCAAACTAGGTGGATTGTGCTACCATTAGCCTAATCACGGTAGGAGGCTGTGGGGGTAGAAGATGTGCCTTAGAAATTCATACCTAACCTGTCCATCCCAAAATCTCCTAAGCGGGAGATTATTCAAATTACTCATGAATAAATGACATTGCCTTTTCTAACATATCTTTTTCAGTAGTTAGGTTAACATCCCCTTTGAAAAGAGCGGTTGCACTGATAATTATGCCACACGAGCACTGCTCAAAAGCATTCTGGCTCCTTGAAAGAAAAAGGAAAAAAAAGATGAAATAAGCAATTGTACCATCAAGTGGTATAAAGATCATAATTGCCTCTATGTAACAGCCAGACTGCCCAAGGACTTGTGGGGCTGTCCTCCCCTGGTCTGTGTAGAAGAGCAGTAGCACCAAGCTTGTGGTTTCTGGAACTTTTCAACCCAAAACAGCCACTGGCAGAGTGACCCCCTGTGTAAAGAGTTCCTTCCTTGCCTAAGCCACCACAAGCTTCATCACCAATGCCTCCAAGGGTTCAGAAGCTGTTCCTTGTCATCTTCAACTAGGCTTTCTTTGGAATTTTTTGGAGTTTTTCCATTTCCCACAGGAGTGAATCTTGACACTTAACTCTGTCTTGAATGAAAGGCGGCAGCCTCCTCATATGCTAATGGAGCTCTGTGTCTGCCAAGGGAGACTGGCAAACGCTGACTAAACAGCGATGGAAGTAGTGGTGTGATATTGTGTCCAACAAATGCAGAAGAAAAAAAACTTTCCTCCAAGTGTATTCATTTGATGCCTTGAGAATTACTTGAGAATTGTTCTGGTTTGGTTGTTATTTCGTGACAGCTAAAAAAATCCATGGCTCTTCAGCTTGACAGCTAGAAATACCACCATTCTATAAAAATACCTTTTTTCTATTTCTGAAAATGAGAAATGACTTTTAAATTGTTTTTATAGTCTCTGGAATGTTTAATGAGAATAAACTGAATTAATTGTCAAGCATCACATTTAAATAATATGAAAATCAGCATTTGTACTGCTCTGATGTGTGCTTTTATTTTAGATTTGCAGATTTTATCAGAGGCATGCTGAAGTTCATACTGCTGCTGCTTTTATCTGGAGCAACATTAGCATCAACCTGGTTCACTCTCACCTGTCTAACTACTGTCACTCATCTGCCTTTAACCACAGGTATTGACAATGATTTTAATTCCTATTCTTTATAATTGGTAATGCAGGCAAATATTTGCAGTCTTCACTCCACTATCTTACAATCTGGTTTGGTATTTTGTAATGCAGTAGTTTTACTAAGACGAAAATAAAAAGTTTGGAAAGTCTGTTGAATCTGAAATATCTTCACTGGCTTTGAATAACTTAATAAAAAGATTAAAAACTTAACCCAATAATAAGAACCCCAAATATACATCTAAATTTGATTTGGGGACTAAGTGTTTTTCTGGTTTGGGTCCTTTGGAATAACCGAAGTGAGAAATACATCAAGAAAAATCAGATGAATGAGAGTAGCGTTGCATGTAAGAAGCAGTGACATGTCTGGGAATTCAGGGGTTTGAAACTTACCTTACTTATTGGAACACGTGGTGCATTTCAAACCAAGGTGACCCGTAGTGTTTTCAGCCATCTAAATCTGTCCCTGCACAGTGCTGTCCTCTTTTTCTGCACCTGCATGCAGGTTTAGGGAACTCTTCCAGCCCAAAATTAACTCAGCCTGTGCCTCAAAAAGACAAGAAAAAAAGCTGTTGGCAGCAGTGGGGGAAAAGCTCAGAGGTCTGGTCAGGCTGCCAGCGAGCTGTACCCTTAGTTGAAAGCTAGCGCTGCTTAGTTCTTAAAAATCCATCCTTCACCTTATTACCTGCACCAAAGGACTGATCCACCTTCAACAGAGTAGCAAGTTACAGTAAAACCTAAGCCATCAAGATTCAAAAATATGTTTATTTAGTAAAGAATTCTATGGATACATTTTAAATGAAGTTCCATCTTTGTTACAAGCAACTTATGCATTCTAGGAGAAATGAAGACTTTTCGTCCATTTTTAATAAAAGAGTTTGGCGTGGAGACTAGTATGTAGAGTAGTGTTTTACTCCAATTAACTTTGAGTTTCAGTAAGTGTCCTTGGTGCATTGCAAATGTCACAACTATAAACTAAAGTGGGTACAGCAAATTGAAATACACGATCAATTCAGGAGCAACACCATCTGGATGGATAGGTCAAATTTGTGCTTTATCTTGAAATTTCAATGCTTTCAAAAATTCTGCTTAAATAAAACATAATTCAATCAATAAACAAATCAAATTTCATGATGGCTGTTGTCATACTAAATGACTACACTTTTCCATCAAATCTAAAATAAAAGCAATAAAAGCTTTTTTCTCGTGCTTGCCTGCTTCATCACTACAAGCCTGCAGTAATGTAAATTTTTACAGTAACTCTATGCTCTGAATTGATGCAACTAGCCAAACACACAAATGACCCTTCAAGTCTATGCATAAGAATGAAGCAGAGACGTTTCAAGAGGGGAAAGTCATTATGTATGTACTTGCCAGTGTTTGAAAACAGAACTGATGGAGCTCTCTCTGATTTTATTTTATTTTTTAAGCAAAGAATTCAGCATGCAGCATAGGTTCTATAAGAATTCTTATTTGTTTATAGCATTTAGGTGCATTGCGCTGCTTTTTGTTGAAAAGGTGATCCACTGTCAGGACATAAAAGTACATAGGGTATTTGAGGTTTGATATATAGTATCCTAAACTAGCATCCCTTGATTCAAATGCAGGGATTGGGTTGTACTTTCCATGCAATTACCATTTCTCTTAAAATGGATGATTCCTTAGATTAAGTTGTAATTATATATCAGAGTTTTCTGTCAGCGCTGTTCTTATATATGTCACTGTAAATATTGAACCCTTTTCTTTAAAACACAAGCTTGTTTTGAATAGAAGTGCCAGGAATGTGGTGCATTCCTCAAGGAAAAAAAAAAAAGGCAATCTAAAGCATCAGAGTCTAATGTGCAGCTAGAAAATAAGGTCTCTTTTTTCTTCTGTTTAAATTTCATAGATAGGCTGTGGGGGAAGGTTCGTATCAGGCTTTTCTCATTAAAGTTCATATAAAATAGATGTAATGTGCCTGTTCAATTTAGTTCCTTGTACACAGAAAAGCAGTGGTATATCTTTATAAAATACGCTGTTATGGATGAAAACCCACAAGCTATTTAAGCTAATTTATAGGACTTCATGCTAGATTATTCCTCAATGTAATGATGCAACATGATGATGACCTCTGCATTCACAGTAATTGGGAGAAACGGTACATTTGAATTGATTTGGATGAACTTCCTTTTTTTCTTCTCCTTTTAATTAAAAGTTTGAGATGTAGAGTGTATCAGAGTACAAATCTAGGAGGTCAAGTGCAGGCTTTGGGCTGGCAGCTTTTGGAAATGATGAGTGGTAGCTGGTAAAGGTGGAAGGCACTCTGCATATCAGTGGACTGGTGTTGACAGTGGACTGCCAAGTGGTTATGCTCTGTGTGTTTTTTGTAGAGCTGGAAGATGTGCAAAACAAAAGCAGACATCATTGTGGGGCTTTTCCCTCATTCATCTTTTTTAAAAAAACTTGGTTTATTTCTGGTTTGGTTTTTTTTTTCCTAGTGTTCTCTTGTTTTCCTCTTTCTTTTCTTTTCTTTTCTTTTTCCTTTTTTTTTCTAGAAAAGGTCCATAAAATACTTTGTATTCCAGAGCCACTTTGCAGGCAGCACTGGACATCTGCTGCAAAGCAGGGATTGTTGTGTTATTGAAGGCAACGGGTTTTGATGTTGCCAGAAGGTTCATAGGCTCCTCCACTTCCTCCTGTCCTGTGGCAAAGAACACAAGTGTTTGGCTTGGAAGTGCTACAGAGCCAGTGATGGATCTCAGTCCACACTTTCAGCCTTATTCAAATACTGAGGCAGAGCAAGAAGGGTTCAAAACTGACATGGAAACTTGTGGGTGTGTACATTTGATCTTCCAGAGAGAGCTTTGTTTTCCCTTCCAACCATGTAGCTCCCATTTTGGGAGGCACTTCCCCCTCCTCTCTTGGCCTGCCTCCAGTGTTGTTCTCTTGAACAAGTCAGGCTTTGCCCTACAAAGCCACAAGCATTGCCATCTTCAGCAATACCTGGAAACTGCTGAAATATCCACATGGTCTGAAGCATTGCTGGTACAGTTAAAAGGGAGCTCTTGCACAGGACAGGACAGTCATTTTGGGGAGGAGACAGGACACCTTGTGGGAGCTTTTGTACTGGCCCAGGTGTTAAGCAGGCTTCACCACAGAGATGAAGGCTGCTTAGATGGCATCATCATCATCATCTGCTGTATCTCACCTGACAGCTGCTTGATCCATGAATAAAGTTTGCATCTATAGGCAGACCCTGATCGTGGTTTCCCCAGGTCAAAAAATGATCTTTTGCTTTAGCATGGGGATATTGGGTGACATACATGCTCATCCCCTCTTCTGAAAACCCTCTGCCTGTCTCCCACCTGGGCTCAGAGCAAGCAGTAGGTGGATGTGTTTTTATGGAAGCAAGAAAAAAGATCAGAGTTTGGCCAATTACTCACTCTAAAAGAAAGGAAAAAAATCTCTAAATATTTGTTTTTAAAATACAAGCAAACCAAATCCCTCTTTTAATTGGTGTTCTTTTTAGCAATTTTAGTAATGTCTGGTTTAAATATTGGGGGAGGGAAGGTATTTGAAAAACTGGTCACAGCAAAATGTATTTTCTTCGCCTTGTTTGTATAATATTCTCCTAATTCCTTTTAAATAGGCACAACATCATTTAAAGATATTTCCTACAAAATGTAATTACTTAGAATGGAGACCTTTAATGCAAATATTAAAAATCAATGACAGAATTTGTGGTTTCTTTTAAATTATACTGTTTTGCATTGTTTGTATTGAGTAATGCCTGCATTGCTTTGTATTTGCATAATATGCTCCATTTTTCCTCCTCCCATGGAGGAAGACCAGTTTTCTGTCATTTGCTGACTTCTTAACGTAACTCCAAAAGATTTTATAAAAAGTGTATTCAGAGTTGAATATGTGAACTTTAACAGCCAGTGTGGGGAGAAAAGAAAGCGAGGCAATAATGATGCAGTGCCAGCTACTGTATCATCTGTCTAAAACACCTCTCATCAGCTAATCACAGCTCTCCAAAAAACCTTGATTCTGGAATCGGTTTATATTTTAAGTGAGCCTGAATTTTATTTTAAGAAATTTTAATTTTTATGTATATTATTTGCATTTCAGTTTCAAAGACAATTTTATGTACACATCAAGCATTAAAATAGTGTTCTCCATTGAATTTCCAGTGCAGCTGCTGATCTGTTTCTCTGTGCCAAGTTCATTGTTAGTTTGCTTTGTATTGAACTTCATTATGTGAATTTATGTACAATGGGATAGTTCGACCCAAAATAATTGTGTAAGGCATTGTATTGCCAGTTTCAGTATCTTGCCACTTTGTATTGCTGGTAGTATCTCTGGATACAAATACTAGCATTTTCCAAAAATTGATATGCAACACTAGTTGCTCGCAGCTCAGATTGAATGTTTTCAGCATAGCATTTCAAGAATATTCTAATATTTATGAGCACATTTAGCAGAAGTTTGCTTTACAAAATCTTTTCTAGTGCTGCATGGCAGACACTGAATACAGTGGCAACTCCATAAGCTGATGACTATATTTAGGTTAAGCAGCCTACACTTTTATTTTCAGGTTCAACAGATTGAACATTATAAACACATCTGTCTCTCTGTCCTCATCTACAAAGCACAGTATTGAAAAAGAGAGGTGTTAATTATATAATACTGATTAGTTTATTATTTCAGTTTAATTTCTTTACTATAAACAAGATGTGCTTGGTAAGTGTAAGGCAGAGGGACCCAGAGGATAAAGCAGTAGCCTGAAAACATTAACCTGCTTAGGGCTATGGGCAAATCATTACCTCCACTCCTGCTTTTCCCTCTCATAAGATGGGAATAATGACCTTTGTTTTACTGACAGCTTCTTTAACTTCACAGATAGAAGAGTTCTTAAAGAAGAACTAATTTAGGGGGTTATTTTCTTTCAAAAAACAGTGTTAAACAGTATACAGTTCTTGAAATTTGGGAGGAGCATTTCAGGGATGAATATCTATGAATCTGGGCACTTTAATATCCATTGATAGCAAACCTCAAATATTGTATAATTTCCAACCCTCTCCTCTTTCATTTCTTGAGGGTTACTCAGTAATTTTTTCACTTCTTAGTCCTCCAAACTGAATGCTCTGCTTTCAAAGCAAGTTCCACTTGCTTTTCTCATGAGAAGAATGTAAAACAAATCAAATTTGATCAGATTTTTGGTTACTTTCAAAACTATATCATGAGATAGAAATTTGATCAGTGTGTGCTGGAATGGAAATCCAGGCAATGAAACATACTGATATTATAAATGTGCACTACAGAGACATCTTTCTTCTATTGTGTTTTTCCATTCCCATAAATGAATTACAGTAAAATTTACTGTCTTACCTTGAGGGAGTCACATTTCTTGTGGAAAAATTAAGGGTGACTTCGTCCATGACTTTTCTTACCATGGCCAGTAGCAAGAGTTAGATTATAGGGAGGTTTCATTCTACTTTAATGGACTTCAGATTTTGGCAGGAACTAACTTGAATTGTTCACATTGGTCATGGGGGATACCAAAGCACTAAAGTCAACAAAGCCTGCATCCACATGAGGCATTATTCTTTCACTTTGATATTTGGGACACAGTTATAATGGGCAATAACAAAGTTCCCTAGATCTCCATAGGTTTTGCTTTAAATTGTATGCTGCCCCAAAGAGAATATATTCCATTGTATTTACTCTCCTGTTTATCTGTATAAAATTTGTGTGAGTTTTGGCTGAGTGTGTCTCAAGAGAACTGTTACAAAATGTACAGAGTTCAAGAGATTCTGGCAGAGGACTTTGGAAGGAGATACTGTGCCACTTGCCTGCACTTCATACAGCATTTCCTGTGTAAATTTATCTGAAAACTATTTTTTTTTTTTTTTGAGAAATGGTAATATTTCATATTCTTTGTTAAAAATCAGCCAAGATACATGTGCCAGTGGTTGATAAGAACTAGTCACATCAGTTGAGGTCCTTCCATCAATTTCATTTGGGTTTGGATCAGGCCCTGTAGTTACACATTTAGTGATGGTATAATTTAAGAGTAAATTGCTAAACATGTTGCAGAACGTCTTGGAAAATTCTGGGAAATTGTTTGGATGTCAGAGATACTTGAGTCTCCTTCTGCTGCATTGCAAGCTCATCTGAGGGCACCAAGTGAAGGCTGTCATTTAAATAATTTCCCTGTTTGAATTCCTAACTCTCCCCCCCCCCCACTTTTTTTTTTTTTTTTTTTTTTTAATTGGTATAAAGCTTTTGCCACAGCTTCTGGCTGGGAGAAGAGAAAGTCTTTTCCTGGGATATGGGCATGTATTTGCCATCCAGGAGATGGATGGCAAATATAGGAGATAAGCCAGGCAGGAACCTTCTTCCTTCTTGCCATTTTTTCTCCTCTTTGCGCTAAGCCACTGTATCACCATCAGTCCCAAGTCACTACCTTGCTTCATCTTACTGGTAACATCTCTTGAGCTACTATCAAGACACATTTTATTCCTCACTTCCTTCCCGGCCAGGAGAATGAGTGCTAAGGGAATAGCAAGGGTTACCTCATACCTCAGGCATGAACATGGCTTGAGCCCCCTGCTGCAGCAGCTCCTGGCCAGTTCTCTGCAACAGCTGTGCTTTGGATGGGTGTTTGGCCTTTGTTGATCTTTTTGCAGTGGCCAACCTGAGAAATAGCTGCTAAATGCACAGAAACGTATTTTAAACTATTTCAATTAATGTTATGTTTTAAGAAACCTAGCCCAGCTCCATTGTTGATGTCCTTAGCTGCCACTGTCTTGGATACACAACTTTGTGCACAACTTCATAGGCAATTAATTAATTCCTTTCCCTAAGAAAAAGTGATCTTTTTTTATACTGGTAGCATGACACACTTCTCCATTGTATGCTTATCCAAGTTAGTTGTTATTCTTTAGGACATAATGTTAGCTTCTTGGTGAATCATCTCTTTTTTTTAAATTTTTTTTGTCAGTGCTTTCAGATCCTTATATTCATTTCCAATGACTGTCATTAAGATTGTCTTAATTGAAAGAACATTTGCTGTAACTTCAGCAGCTGTTCTTATGCAATATAAAATCATGGTAATTGTTTGTGTTTGTTCAGTGCAAGGTCTCTGTGAGGGAAAGTAAATGGTCCCTGTTAATAGGTGGTATCTCCCTGCTATCCTGCTGCCCATGAGCTGGAATATGAGATACGCTATTTAGTGTGTGAAATAAAAAGCAAAAACCACACTTGAACTCTAATTTTACTTCTTTCTGTGACTTGTTTTTCTGAAACTGCGTATCTTGTCTTTGAGTTCCTGTCTAGTTGACTGGTTGGATATATGACTTAGTTGCCAAGTTAGTGGAATGAACTTATTTGTATAGTACTCGGGATAACCCTGAGTGATTTACAGAGGTGTGAAATAAAAAACAGTCTCCCATACTGCAATATGTTCCATTTAAAGAAGGCTTTCAGGCATGCACATCTCCTTAATTTTCAGAGCTTCTTTTTGTGGTTTTCCCATTAAAAGCTGTCATTTCCATTAGATGTTAGAACTGAAATTGGCATCTACTGGATGCTGTATTCTGTCCTTTTGCTGTGACATTTCTGCTTATTAATTCCAAAAATGTGTGTACCTGTGCCTCTATTGTTTTATCAGCATTACCTGTGATCTCAGCTGAGGTGCAGTCACTGTCAGTGGCAGTTCTTGGTGTGCACACAAAAGGCACACCAATACTTGGGGGCAGCCAAAGGGTGATGCTAAAGCTGCTTTGCTCCTTGTGGTGTGGAAGTGTGAGGTGTGTGCTGGTGGGTGTTTGTGTGACAGGGATGTCATGACAGGGAAATGAAGGGTGTTGTTTCTAAGGTACAGAGTTATTGCCTGTGTTCACTCGTGGTCTGGTCATCTTAATACATTTTAGTGAGTGGTGAGCAATGATGTAATTCAACTGGCGTATTTTAAACTAGAAAATCTAGCTTGAAGGCTTCTGTTCATTTCATGGAAACCTTGGCATCTACTGTATTAAATAAAATTTGAAGTCTTGATCTTTAAATGGCTGCTAATTTTTGCCTTCATCTCAGTGATTCTAAGTTTCTAGAAATTATATGCCTGTTGTCTCTGTTCAGAGGCATGATTTCCCTCTCCTGGCTGATGCTCTTTATGGAAGATGTTTCAGCCCTCTTGCAGAGGTGTTGCTTCTGGCACTCTGTTCACTGCTTCTCTTCCAGTGGTGCTGTTGCAGCTTTCAGCAGCTTCTCAACTATTTCCACTGGTTGACTTTTTGATAACAGAATTACAGCTGGCTGCCACCTTCTCTTCTTTGGGGGAGGTTCTGAAAATGTTCTCTACGAGTTACAAGTCTATCTATAGATACCTTCAACTGAGTGTAATAAGAGGCAGATGTTAATTTGTCTTAAGAGAATCTTCTCTTTCCTTTATGTGTTGGTCTCTCAAGCCAATAAAAAAATTTCAAACCACTGAGTGTTTGGATATTCTGGCTACACCTGACAGCAGTTAGAGAGAGTTGGAGCAATATGCAGCAGTGTGTGAGATAAATGGGAGTTCAAAGAGTGGCTCATGAAACTTTAAATACTTGTTAGGACTTGCAGCAAAAATCTATGGATCTTTTAAGTAGGGAGTCAGGTCTTCAGTGTTATCTAGAGGAGCACATTAGGACTGTATGGGGGTTTTTCTTTCCTCACTGACAACTCCTGGACATACATTGCATCAATTTCTTTGATTTATTCTACAGTTTATGACAGGAGAATTCAAGAGCAGGAGAAGTTCCCATGGTTTTGAGGGGGTTGGTTGGTTTGTTTGTGTGTGTGTGTGTTTGTTTGTTTTTCTTAACAGCTCAGAATATTGTGGTATATTCAAAAAAGCGGGGACCAGCTCTCCCTCCTTTTTCCTGTCCAGACAAGTCCTCTGTAGAGAAAGAAGTATGTCTTTGTGCCTTGGACGCAAACCACATGAAATAGAGGATGTGATAGATAGCACTTTCTGCTTCTTAATGCCTTTATTTCTTTCCCATGATTCTTCATATTTTAAAAAGCTGATTTTTAGATGTTTTTTTTTTAAGCCAAGCATTTCCTTCTTCCTAATGGTTTCTCAGTTGAAAGCTTGAGCAGTGCTTAATAGAAGATGAAGCAGAGCTGTTTCAGTTCTCCCCTTTCTAAGACAAAAGAGTGTAAATTAAACTGAAATATGTACACTCATATATATATTTATATGAAAAAAATTCTTAGGATTTTGTTCCACATAATCTTTTCACTGCAGTGAAAAGATGCTATAAATAATTTACCTGTGACTTCATAACACTTTTGTATCTGAAAATTTTTTCTTTAGGTTTTCTTATTATTTTGGTGGGAAACTCAGAAATTATTCCAGGTTATTTCAAGCCTTCTGATAATTTCCTTCTTCTTTTTACTTGGTCAGTAACCTCGGGTTATTGAGGTTGCAAGTCAGGAAATCTTCCCTGTCCAAGACAGCACTAAGAAAAAACTTACTTAAATTTCTAAATAGGTATCAAATTTTTGTGAAGCTTTGTGGGGGTTTTTTGTCCAGAAATAGCTATAATATGTTTATTAAATTATAATAGAGGTCTGTTAAGCTTCTGTATTAAGAACTGTGAAGTATTTGACAGTGTTAGAAATTGTAGAACAAAATAGTTGAGGCTGCTGAAGAAATGTCACATTCTGGTGTTGGTTTGTCCAAGAAAACAATTTGTTGTACAGGAGCGAATAATCTGCATTATCAAATCTGTCCCGTTCCTGTCAGGAGCTGGGTGCCCTTCATTTCCTTTTGAAGCCAGAAGGGATTCAACATGTTGCAGCTCAGGCTGTGCTGAATACTAATGTCTTGATAGCTGGTTGATCATTAGTATTTATTTGTAAAATGGAAGCAAAATTAGTTTTGACCTTTAGAGCTAAGTCAAAAGGTTAATCCATGTCCATTTCCAATTTGGTGCATTAATTGCTCCCTGTCCTAATTGTGTGCAGGACAATATTTTCTGTTTGTTTCAAAGGTGAATCAAACTGTAGGTGATGCTTTGCATTCATAATTTTGTTGTTTGTTTTACTTACAAGTGAAGTCCAAATCACTGAATGTATCTTCATGGATTCTGTTTAAATAAATAGATAAATAAATCAGTATTTCTGATTTTTTTTTCAATCAATGCATGCATTCTGCCTAAAGCTAGTGGGATGTGATGTTCTTTGTGATACACAGAGGATAAAAATAAGTTTATGCATTTTTTGGTTATTCAGATATTAGTATTCTTGGCAGCTGTGAATAGGGGGGAAAAACACCAGCATGAAATTAATAACTGTTTTTGTTTCTGTCATAGCTACACTGTACACATCCTGCATTTTGCTGGGTATATTCCTCAACAGCAGCGTACCAATATTCTTTGAGCTCTTTGTGGAGACAGTCTACCCTGTTCCAGAAGGAATAAGTTGTGGAGTTGTCACCTTTTTGAGTAATGTGTTCATGGGAGTGCTTTTATTTTTCCTCACATTTTACCATACAGGTAAGAAATACAAGCCACTTGGAAAATTTAATTCTCCTTAAGGACGTATCTGTGTCAGTAAAAGGAAAGACTTGTACATACAATTTCTGTTAATAACCAAATGTTTGAATCCAGGCAAGGGCAACAAGGAAGGAGAATTTTAATTGTTCTTTTCTATATTCACGCTTATAAAAATGAATTTACTTCGATGCAAGATAATTCTATTTGAATTTGCTGTAGCCAGAAACACCAAGGTACACGCCATCATGATATTTTATAAAGGCCTGGGTGACATGACCATAATGTTTCTATCTCTGGGTGTTGAGAACCACAGTAAAGCTCACCCAATCTCATGCTTTTGGGTAGAGCTGGATTGCCCAGGAGAGGCAGAGCAGAAATGCCCCATTTAAGGCCAGCTCCATGCAGTGGGTCAGAGGTCCCCCTGCAGGGCACAGAAATCTCCTGAGCACTGCTCAGAGATGGAGCAGGCATTCCTTTGGGTAGTCCCGTGGCCTAATCCAGCACAACACTGTTTTTGTCATGTTTTTGTCAATTTATTCAGACTTTCTCAAGTATTATTTGCTTTCTCCTAACTCGTAATCACAACTTGCTGTTTAGTAGGCTATAATAGATATTATTACTCTAAGCTGTAAAATAAGAACCCAGCTTGTTTTCAAAAGGAAGTGGTCTTTATTAATGGTTTTCAAAGACACAGATTTTTTCTTTGTATTTTGTCATTATGGTAAACATTTGCTTCACAGTGCAATATGTGTAAAGCATTGGAAAATGTGAGGTTTTATGTATTATTTCTTCTTAAGATGTTGTGTATTGTAAGTAAGAGGAGAGTGACAAATTTCAGATTGAATTCTGCTAGAAATTATCAAGGTTTCAACCTGGGGCAATTTTTCAGCATGGTTTGTCTTTCTGCCAGGAAATTGCAGGCAGGATGGCAACTTGGTTCCAAATAGTGGTCTGTGAACACAAACAGAGAAAAATTATTTAATTTTTTTAATACTGATGCTGAACTGTATCATTGTAAAATCTGAATGCCATCTGGGCTGGCCTTGGGTGGTGTGAGAGCTAGTCTTTATGTTTTAAAGTATGCTTTTGACATTAATTGGTGTGAACTCTGTTCACACATACTGTTGTTGTTTCTGATGTTTGTACCTGAGCTGGGAAGATGACACAGAATATTCTGAGAATTTTTCAGTGTTTGGCATTACATAATAAATGAGGATGGGGATATGGTGTCTCACTTCTGATGAAAGAATTGCAATAAAGTGGACTCATTCCCCCATAAATAGGGTATTTGGGACCATTTTTTGTCTCTCATATTTCTTTCCCTACGAGATACCAGTAAGTGCAGGTTAGGATAAATCTGAAATTGGTATAGTCATGCACTTAAAATATTTTCCCTATTTCTTCAAAAGAAAAAAGGAAAAAGTAATTTTTGCTTAGGACAATCCATTCTTTGATAGAAAGTACAAGAGAGCATGTGGTCACTGGGGGGGATCAGTGCCAGGGGTGCTATTGGCTCCTCTGATTAAAAAAATCCGTTAGAAGCAAGATAACGATCTTAATAATTTGCTTTCATTTGATTCAAATACATCCTCTAATGGCATTTAAGAAGCTTACAGATAAATCAGAACTCAGTCAAATTCGTCCTGTTCCCTTGGTCTTTCCTTTTAGGCCAAATAATCTTTCAGTAGTTTTCATTCCAATTTCTCTTTTACTCCTTGTACTGATATTGCAAATGCTGTGAAGGACCCAAACTTTGGAAGCTTTCCAGTGCACTGAAGATTTTGGTTCAGCAAGCAGAGTGGGGATATAAACGTTCCTAAAGCTCAGCCTCCCTGCTAGTGCTGTGCCCCAAAGCTGCAGCCTCTGGACGAGGTTTCCTTTGCCTTTTCTGCAGGGACTTGCAAGGGAAAAACAAAGGGAAACTGACCTTTGGCTTCACGCGATTTTTGCGTTCCCTGCATCACCAGTGCTGTCACAAATTCTGGATCAAAAAAGACATGAAGGATTCACAAGTTCAATTTCATCTTTTAGGATATTTGAGTTAAAGTCTGTTTAATCCAATTAAGCAGGAATGTTATAAGGAAAATAATAGCAAAGCATTTGCCTATTGACTTCTGGCATCACATAAGAGTCTTCTCCAAGTCTAGGAAGATTTTACTATGGTTTTAATAACACTACTGCCTAAATAAATCCATAAGGGTTTTTGGTGGATCAGGGAGGGTGTTGTTGAAGGTTACTGGTTTTGGAAGGTTGATTTTTCAGGCTGACTGTTGTCCTTTACATTGTTTAAAATAAATAATGCTTTTTCTTTCAGCAGTGTAAATTACAAATTTAAGAAAGTAGCAGTGATGAAGCCTTGATTTTGATTAACTCAGACCTTGAGGGAGAGTTTAGATTCTGTAAAACTAAATAAATAATAATGAGAGTAATAATAATAATAGTAGTAATAATAATAGTGGGAAATTTTTAAAAAAGAAGTAATACACTGTCCTGTGAAATGAATGTTTCTTTAGTAAATTGACAGATTTAAAAAAATATTAAAAATTTTGTTGTACTTGTTTGAAGAAAACCCTGAAAAAAACTGCTAATTATTAGCCAAATATCAGATTATAGGATTTCTTGAATATGGAACACAGGCTTTTAAGAGCGGTATGTTATGTCAAACAGCTGAAAAGAGGCTTCTGAGGACCTGAGTTTGCAATGACTTTTAAATTGAATTGATCGTATTATGCACAAGTTTCTTCTGAGGAATTGGTTTTCCCTCCTTATGCCATGTAGCAGGTTTGATTCAAAATCAACCCCAGCTTCTTCCTATGCTTTTAATTTTAGTTCTCGATCCATAGAAATCAAGGGACTAATGAGTAGAGTCTTTGGAAGTGGTTTATTCTCCATTAGCAATGATAGATTTTGGTTTTTTTCCTCGTTCTCTTCATTGGCAGGTTGAATAAGGAGGATTTACGTTAGCTGGAGGCATTGGTTATAAATATATATAACTTAAGGTGTCCATGGAGAAGGCTCACAGACCACGTTAACCATCGATCGATTGGGAGCTGTCAGGATTTTGTCAGAACACAGCAATTTCCTTCAAACCTGCCATCAGTCCCAAGTTTTGGTCGCTTTAAACACAGAACACAGTTTGGTAACCGAGGCTGGGTCTCTGTTCTGCTTTACAGAGTTTTCCTGGTTCAACTGGTGCCTGCCAGGGTCGTGTCTGCTCAGCCTGCTCCTGATCCTGTGCTTCCGCGAGTCCTACGACAGACTCTATCTCGACGTCGTCGTCTCCGTGTGATCGCGCCGGACTGGTGAGGGCTTGGAAGAGACTGGAAGTCGGCTTTGCAGTCTGCACATCTGCCTGGATTTGCACAGCTGAACAGCAGAAAAACAAAGAAATTTCAAGACTTAATCATGGCTTTATTTAGAGAGGGTGAGGGATGGGTTGTTCTTACATTCAAGGCCATCTTGATTTGCCATAAATGTGGAACTGGAGCGGTGATGGTGACACCGAAATGCACAAAGAGAATCTCTCTGCTGTCCAGGTCCCTGTGCCAGGGCTGGGGCTCTCTGTTGGAGAGGCTGTTGATGTAGCAGTGAGGTGTATGTTGTGTGTGTATGTGTGTGCCTGTGTGCTGACTCACAGTTATACACACCAGGGTACCAGTACTCTTCGGAGTCTTCTATCAGAATAAAAATAGGGAATAATCTTAACAAAAGGAAAAAAATAAGAAAACAAAAATCTTTTCTTCAAAACTACTTTAAAATCACTAGTCATTTATATACTGAATGTCCATTAAACAGTTAAGCTAAAATTATTTGGTGCTTGTACACTACATTTACATTCTAATAAAGAGTTCTGATACAAGACACTGGTACCAGGGTTTTTAGCCATACTAAATATCCCAAATAATCCTTGCAGTGTTATTAGAGGTGTTTGTTATCACCCTGGAGCACAAGTAAACAATATCTTTAGCTGCCACTGAATCCCCACCTGCACTCACAGTCATCTCTGAAATGCCACTATGGTTCCATATCTCCTGAATATGGAGCATCTGTGGTGTACTGGAGTGTCACTCTAGGTAAATGTCTTTGTTCTAAAGGCCACCACTGTGTCACCTTTCCATCCTCCATCTCCAGTACTGCCTTTTTTACTGTTTGTGCCACTGCATACTGTGGGTGTGGATGTCTGAGTCCTGCTAGTGCTCTCCTGATACTCTAAGGTGTGTGTGGTTTTTAGGATTAGTTTATGATTGAGGGTGCCTAAACAATATTGCTTGTAACACAAGTCTTGAGAAATCACTGTTTCCTAAAAAAACCCTTTCTAGTTGAGGAGGTGCATTGATGGCGAAATGACAATGAGTTTGACAATGAGGAGTAACTCATGAGGTCTGGCATAATATGGCAAATTAATGCCAGCTCTTTTTATTGGTACTAATCTGTGGTCATTCTGGCCCTTACTTGAACATAAATATTAAAGACACTTTGAATAGTTTTTTAACTCAATTTTTAAACCTGCTAATAATTTCTTAATTATATTCTTAGATTTCAGTGCAGCATCATTTAAAATATTTCTGTATGTGTGTGTGTGTTCAGTGCTTTGTGTTACGGGGGTGTGTTTGTGTGCGTGGGGGTGTGCATATTTATATCAATGTATACACAAATAAAACTTATATATATAAGAGATACATATATATATATATATAAGTTGTGGAAGGGTATGTGTTTCCCTAGGTTTACTCCAAGTGGTCTGTCTGGGAAGGTGACATGCCCCTGTTTGTAACCAAGCCAGTCACTGCCGTGAGCGGGAACGCATCGTGCACTGTCCGTGACAGGGATTCTTTTCAGGAGTGAAGGACCTCCTGTCGTGGCAGTTCTATGGCAGGGGGTGGGTGCACATGTTGGAGGAAGCTGCTCTGCAACGTTCTGCATCCCTAGAAGTTGAATCAAGCACTCTGGTCCTGTGTGGGGCTCTTCTTTGCCCCTGGGGTGACACCACCATGGTAAGCTCACTGAAATAAACCCAGAACTACCTTTCAGACATGGATCTGTTCCTTCTGCCTGCTCTCCTTTTGCAGAGAGAATACACCTCTAAGATTTAACTTAGGAGTGTATCTGTGCAGTAAAATAAAACAAGCTGTTCCCTGCTTTTATGTTTTCAGAGGAATTGATGTACTTACTGTAGTAACTGAAAATGGATTTAGCTCATTGCCTGTATCAGCTCTAAATGATCTTTTCTGTCTTGAAGCAGGCTCTTTGTGGCAGTGGAGCTAACCTGCATAGGGATAACTAAATCAGTCTAACCAGCATGTTCAGATCCACTGGCATCATCCTCTTACTTTTCAGATGAGTAGTGTTAACTGTCCAGTTTCTTTTTACTATGTTTTAGTGCCTGGAATAGTTTCAGTATCCAGTAGCTGCTGCTACCTATTGTCTTCTGAAACCAAGCATCGCTTGCCAAGAGTCTGATTGGAGTTGCATTGTCATGGCAGAACTGCAGGCTCGGATGGCTCTTCAGAGCTCTGTTTCTGCAAATTACTGTAGCTATATAAAGATTAAAATTGCACAGCTCAGGCACTGTCCCGAGTGACAGAGATTTTGAATCCTTTCACTGTCCTGACTATTTTAAGATGGAGAAGCATTTTACACAGCATTCAGACTATAACCTATTCTGCCTCTGTTCCAGAAGGCATCAAACAATTCAAAATATTTGTCAGTGCTTCCAGATGCAGGCTCTCTGTAGTCAGGGGAGAAGAGTGAACCTCTTGTTTTACACCCTGTTGATTGTTTTTCTGAGTCAGTGTGAATGGCTCACTGTGCCTCTGATGCTTTGGTAGCTGTTTTTCTGTGTGGTGGGTTGACTGTGGGTGGACACCACGTGCCCACCAAAGCTGCTCTGTCATTGCCCTCCTCAGCTGGGCAGGGGAGAGAAAATAAAATGGAAAGCTCATGAGTTGAGATGACAACAGGGAGAGATCACTCACCAGTTACCATCATGGGCAAAACACTTGCCTTGGGGAAATTAGTTTAATTTACTAGCAATCATATCACAGTAGGACAACGAGAAATAAAACCTCTTCTTGAAAACACCTTCCCCCCATCCCTCTCTTCTTTCTGGGCTTTACTTTACTTGTGGTTTTCTCTCCCTCCTCCCTGCAGCAGCACAGGGGGACAGGGAATGGGGCTGTGGTCAGACCATCACACATTGTCTCATCCCCCAAGAAGGACTCCTCACATTCTTCCCCTGCTCCAGCATGGAGTCCCTCCCAGAGGAGACAGTCCTCCATGAATTTCACCAGTGTGGGTGCAGACCTTCAGGAACAAACCTGCTCCAGCCTGGGCTTCTCTCCATTGTGCCACAGGTCCTGCCAGGAGTCTGCTCCAGCAGGTTTCCCACATGCCCACAGCCTCCTCTGGGCATCCAGCTGCACAGTGTGGGGGTTCTCCCCAGGGCTGCAGGGTCACAGCTGCCTCACCATGGTCTATCTGCATCACAGGCTGCAGGGGAATCTCTGCTCTGGTGCCTGGAGCAGCTCCTGCCCCTCCTGCACTGACCTGGGTCCCTGCAGAGCTACTCCTCTCTCCAGCTGCAGTTGCTGCTGTGCAGTAACTTCCTTTCCCCTCTTAATCTGTTATCCCAGAGGTGTTATCACCATGCCTGATGGGTTCAGCTTTGGCCAGGGCCAGGTCCATTTTGAGCCTTGCTGGTGTTGGCTCTGTCCCTCATGGGGAAGCTTCCAGCTGCTTCTCACGGAATCATCCCTGCAGCCCCCGCTGCCAAAGCCTTGCTGTGCAGAGCCCATGGCCTCTGTCTGTCTGTCTGCAGTGGGGCCTGAATTCCAGCCATCAGTGCCTCTGCACCAAGGCAGGGATGTTCTCCGGGGCTGGGCAGCCTGGCTGGGCCCTGCTGGAAACCTGCGCTGGGTTCGCAGGCACTGCTCTGCAGTCAGGGCTCAACCCGACTTCCCAGCAAATCTGATGGAACTCTGCCCAAGTGAAAGTCAAAGGATTGCTCCCAAATTACTTGAAGTTGTGCAGGACACGGCTGCATTCCACAGACACAGTGTTCAGCCTTCAGGATTTTATAAGATTAGCAAGTCTGGCTCGGGATGGAGGTGAGGTTTGTAAGTGTGCTTGCTGAGATCTATGAAAAATATTCTGTCCCCATCTGTGCCCCACAGCAGCATCATTCTGTGGAGGAACAGTCTATTTCCTGTCAGTAATGCAGCTCAACCCATAGAAATATTTTTTGGATAAGCATTATCCCTTGGTCCACCCTTGTTTGGATTTAGCAAGAGTCCAAGCTGCCGGGATACCTGAACTTCATTGGAAGTTTGAGTTTGAAAGGCAGGGAGAGCCCTTAGGGGTGCTGATGCAATTAGCAGTAGCACAGAATAGGCTCAAAACAGTTAATGTTTTTCTTAATAATGAGAGAAGTTCGAAGTCTCTCCAACTTGAACCAGTCACAATGTTGGCTGAGTGGTCTGTGACTTGCCAGCAGAGGAAGGCGCCCTGAGAAGCCCTGGAATTTCCTTCTCTTTGTGGCCTTAAGGTCACGGCCCTGAAGGACGTCTTCCCCAGCAGTGCTGAGCCCCTTCACACACAGGTAATTGTGCTGTGGTTCATACTGGGAATGCTGGGAAGGCTGCTCCATAGTGACTGCTCTCTCCTAATGGCTCATCTTAAACATGGGCTGCTCCTCAGGTTTCTGTTTGGCTCAGTGACACCCTCAGCCCAGCTTCCAGTGCTGCTGGCTCTCCTTCTCCCGAGCTGTGGAGCTGTGCAAGCTCCCATGCTTCTCATGGGGAGGCTCAGGATTAGGAAATGCAGGCTCCACCTACAGCACCGGTTCCTGTCTCTGGTAATGGTTACCCATTAACTTCCCCTGGAATCCTTTGCCCTCCCTCGAGGCTGCCTGCTCCCCTGAGCTGGAGGTGTGGAGAGCTTCCTTGTTTCCAGAGCAATTCTACAGGGATGGGTTGGCTGACCACATACTTAATATACGTAAGAACAGGGATTTTTTAGAAAATCATGCCAGCTGGAAGGAAAGTGCAGACCCAAAAGATTCTGCATATATTGTGAACAGATAATCTGTTACAAGCAGATTACAATTCAGGTAATTTACCTGAAACTTACGATTTTAGGTCCCACACCTAGAGAGGCTGAGCAGATAGGCACCGTGTGTGTCAGGTATTCAGGCTCACAACATCACAGTTATTTCAAACCATCTGACAGAGCTTACAGGAGTGGGAGTGGGACAACTTTAATCTCAGAGTGGGTTGGAAAACCCCAGACTCTGTGTTTGTAGTGCTAACCTGGGGAGAGCAACAGGTTGGATTGAGTAAGGGGAAGCGCCCAGTTCCAGGGGGCATTTCAGCACCAAAATACTGCATTGGATTGATCAAATCCATATAAAATCTGAATTTTTGTGGTGACAGGGATGTTAATGCTGGGCTTGTTCTACAGTAAACTGAGCAAATGACTGTGTGGCCTTGGACTGCAACATAAACAAGCTGCATTGATTGATGTGCATGTATTGGCTCTTAGAAGAAAGGAGAATGTGATTTAATTGTCAGGAGTGACTGAAATATGAATGGGAATTATACAGTTTGCACAGTGGATATAACTGCTCTGTAATGGTGTGACAGCAGGGCTCTAATTGATCATTTCTTCTGTTGGGTCACTTGCAAATTAGTAAGTATCTCTGACAAAGACATTTTTATGTTTCATTAGTTTTGAGGAGGTTCCTTTTATGCTAAGTATGGACCATTGTAATAACTTGGCAAGGTAACTGCTACACTGGTGTGGAAACCTACACCAGTACTGGGTATTGATTTGGTATTTGATGTTGATGCTGCCATTCTCGGGGTTGTTAAAGCACCACACGGGAAGAGCAGGGATGTGGGGTGTGCAAGCAGGTCTCTGTGTGTGGGTGCACAGCTGTGCGAGGGCAGATGCCAACCCTGCCAAAACACACAAGAACTTTGTCACCTTCCATGGGTCCCAGCATTCCAGCTGTGGCAGGAGAAGAGGCAAATGCTGCCTTGTGGCTGCTGCCTCCTTTCCAGAGAGGCAGCCAGGCAGCCTCCAGGCTCACTGCTTCACGTGAGGGGATCATAACCATCAACACAGACTCCATTCACTTCCCTGCAGCCGCTACTGCTGCAGGGTGGGTTGTGAGTGGCACAGGAATATCTGCCTCGCTTCCAGGAGTGTCACTTCAGCTGGCAGAGAACTGCCCCAGACCAGGCACAGCCCTGGTGAAGTCAGAAGAAGATGTCAATCTGCTTACAATTTTTGCAGTTTGTGTTTCAAGACAGATGAAACTAATAAATAGAGGAAGAAATGTAACTCTGTCCAAAGTTTTGACAAGCAAAAGCAAATATTTGCACAGATGTGCTGGCTGCTGCCAATTACTTGGGATTGTAAAGTTTTTGGATCAATTCATGCCCCCCACAGTCCCAGCACTGTTTCTTCACTGCTCAGCCCCAGCAGCACTGTGGGAAGCTTCAAGCCCAGGCAGAGGGCAGGGACTGAGGCACAGAGGGAGAAGGGAAGCGCTGAGCCAGGATGCCCAGGAGCGGGGACCTGGGTTATTTGCACAGGAGGGGTGTCTACTTCAGCCCAGTTGTCTCAGAGCTTCATTTTTTCCTTCCTCGAGGATGAGTTTCTGACCTTCATTTTCTGTTTGTGATGGGATTTGTGCCGCAGGGACAGGGACAGCTGTGGTGGTGGCACACGATGTGAGGCGCTGCTTTTCCAAGGTGCAGCAGGGAAGGCAGGTGGGACTTGCTCTCTGCAGTAACAGCTTTTCCCTGCATGATCTCTCTCCCCACTGGCTTCCTCTATGTGATTTATCCATTTGTTACATCTGGACAGACTCACTGCACTCACTTTGTATTGCTACATGAAGAAAACACCACCAGCAAAACCTTTTTTCTTTATGGGCAGCTTTTCCCTTCAGGCTGAAGCTACTTCTCCACCCTTAGTCCACGTGTTTGTTAAAGCCACAACAACCCTAAGCCCCTGTTTTCCTTCACAGAGGGGATGTGCAGGTTTGTGTGGGACAAGTCAGAGGCCTTGGGGAAGGGCTGCTTGGGGCTTGGGGTGCCTTGCTGTCCCCACCTGTGCCAGGGGAGGGGGATGCTCCATGTCCCTCCGCAGCAGGGACACCCTGAATGTGCAATATAAACCAGAGCTGGGTTCCCTGCCCTGTCCCTGCACACAGCTCTCCTGTGTGCCCTGATCTTTCTGCTGTCACCTGGGCTGAGCCAGCCCAGCAGAGCTGCAGGGTGTCCCCACGAGCAGCCTGCCATCAGCTCCTGCTCCCTGGGGACAATGATGCATTCTCCAGATGTTTCTTTTCTCTGCCTGTGATATTTGCTAGATTAAAATCTCTTTTTCCCCTACCACATTTAATGTCTTCCGCTGTGCATTTTAGAAAGAAATACTTGATAAGGTCTTAAAAAACAGCTTTTAATTATGGGACACACCTAACAGTTGGGGTTTTTTGAACTGCATGAACATATGGAGAAGGAAGAGGGTTTTACATGTTGGAGAGCATCTTTGTAAACTATCCTCGACTTGTAAGACTGTTCAGTTTTACTGGAGTTTGTATGCATTTTACCTTTGTAATTTTTTAAGTGATTTGATAGAATTTTATTTTAGGGCAAGTTCTACATTTTGTATGCAATATTCTGATGTGGTGTATTTTTATTTTTGAGAAAATAATGCTGAAACCACTACATACTTGTCAGTGTAACATGTCCACTGTGTAATTTCTATTTAAAACTGGATTCTGACCATGAAGTGCGTGTTATTTTACGTACTGGTTGTTGCACATTAAAGAGGTTACTCAGTTTGCTGCCATCACTGTTCATCACTTCCAAGAAAGCACAAGGGAATCGTTTATTTCTGCCATAATGCTGCCAAAACCCACTGCAGATACTGCTACAAAATGGGGGTTGTTTAGTCTAAATGAATGTAGCCTCATCCAACCTCCCAAGCCAGCCAATGGAAAGATTTCCATGGCTCTTAGTGAGGTTTTGGGGTTGGGGGTCTGGCCCTGCTGGTGCTCCAAGGGGCGCAGGGCTGGGGCAGAGGGTCCCCAGCAGGGAGGGCACCGAGGGAGGGGAAGGGCCTGGCAGTGGTTGGCAGCGTCTGCAGCCCCAGCAGAGCGTCCTGGCTCTGATTTCACACCCTGACTGCTCCAGGCTCCGGGCTCAGGGTGCTGCAGGCCAGTTCATTTCGCTGGCTCCCACCATCACTGTCTCCACTGGGGCTTTTAGAAAGGAGACCACTCGTAACAACCTCCCTTGTGTTTATCCTGCATTTCATTGAAACGGACCCAACCCGGCATCTTTTGATCCATGTTTATTTTCTAGGACCAGCTCTTCAAGAATGCCCTGACTACTTACCAGGGCAAGTTTAAAATAGCCTCACATCCTATTAGTGCTGGGAAGAAATCTGTCAACCCTCATGTGGAATATCTGGGCCCCACTATTCTTAGCAACAGTCTCTTTCCAGGCTATATATGGGAGCTTAAAGTGCCTCCAATGGTACAGTTCCCAGTTGTATTTATCTTTGCAGTGTTACAGAAATCTCCATCCTTAGGGGAACAGAACTGAGGGTCTGCCTCAGATCCCTGGTGTAGTTTTGTGTGCTGGTGAAGCCCCTGTGCTTGTTCTTTCTCTGTTTTTTTCCCCAGTTTCCGTTTTATCTTTGTTGTTGTTGAAGTCTGCTGTTTCCCTGGCACTTAAATGACATTTATTCTGTCTTTCCTGAGGGAGTGCTGGGTGCTGGCATCTCCCTCTTCGACTGTGCTGCAGTTGCACATGGGGGAGCAGCTGGGCTGGGGCCAGCTGGCTGAAAGCTCTTGGTGCTGTGCCCAGATGTGCCCAGATGTGGGTGAGCTCTCACAGATACCTCATGTCTAACGTCTGTGGGACCAGCAGAGGCTGGGAGAAAGGTTGGGGCCACTTTTAAGTGCTGGGTCTGTGTGCCTTGGCATCTTTGGGTTGCAGCCCAGCACCAAGGATGCTGATGCTGGGAAACATGAGCTGCATGTGGAGGTGGAGCTGCCTTTACCCTCCTGCCATGGGTAACGAGAGCTGAGCAGCTGCAGGGCTTTACCTGCTCCCGGAGCATGATCTGGGCTCCCATCAGGGATTTGGGGCCCAAGGCACTGCCCTTCACCTGGCACATGCCACTGATGTTACTCTGCACCCACCACCATGTGAACACAAATTTCCAACCACAGATCTTTTGGGGTTTTTTGCCACAACTTGAGCTTGAGCCAACAGAGGGGAAGGTCCAGAGAGTGCACCATGCCAGGATTCCTCATGCCAGCTGCCAGGAGCAGCACACTCTCCTCTCCCAGTGCAGGCCAGCCACCCACTAAAGTCATCCTTGGCTAAGGGCTGCAAAAAATACCTTAACTCTTCAGGAGCCTACTGAGCACAGGAGCAGGGCCCCACAGCCCTGCGAGGCTTTGCAGGTCCCATGGCCATGGTCTCTCTGGGAGCTTTCTTGCTTTGCTCCATTTCTTTGCTCCCTATCTGCAGGCAGGTCCCAGGGCTGGAGGAGCTCTGCCAGTGGCACCAGGATGGGCTGGACCCCTTCCATCCCTCTGTCTGTCCATCCATCTGCTCAGCCACAGACGGACTGCCACGGTAAGTCCCCGACTCAGGCACTAAAAGGAGTGGGCAGGGGACACAAACCTCCCCACGGGCAGCACAGGGGGTGGGGCTCAGGTGAGCACAGGCAGAGGAAATGCCCCAGCCAAGGAACTGACCCCACCATGCTCTGAACCCGAAACTCTGCCCAGGGCTCCCCTAAACCTGCCTTTAGTTGCAGAGCTGAGGCTCGGGACTGTGGATGTAGCTTTACAGCTGAGTTTTG
This sequence comes from Monarcha castaneiventris obscurior, assembly GCA_026261815.1. Lineage (NCBI taxonomy): Eukaryota > Metazoa > Chordata > Aves > Passeriformes > Monarchidae > Monarcha > Monarcha castaneiventris. Next base: position 11,583,311 of record JAMPIT010000467.1, read on the forward strand.
GTACTGGAAGAGCAAAGGGTGATGGTGGGCAAGGAAAAGGCAGCTCTGAAGGGTTTGTGGTGAGTGAATGAGCAGCAGAAGTGTGAACTAGATCAGCACAAGCTCGTACAGAAATGTCTTCACTGCCTCTGATGTGCAGAAAAAACATTTTGAGAGGGATTTTCAGCACAGGTCTGAGCCTATGGCAAAGTGCTGCAGCTCGTCCCACCTCGTACACTCAGTGTATTGAGATGGTTTTATCTTGGCTGGGGCTGGCGTGCAGAGTGATGCTCAGAGTACAAGTTTGTACCTGTTCATTCCCAACCCTCCTTGGCTCCAGCAGCACCTGGCACAGAGGGGACTGCCAGGGACTGAGCTGCTCCCCAGGACAGGCAGCTCAGCCAGGCAGGGAGGTTTGCCTCCTCCAGTGCCACAGGAGTGATGGATCAGCAGAAGACAGCAGTAATTGCCAGGAGGCTTTCAGGCAGAAAGCAAGGCTCTCGCTCGAGGACAGGCTGATGTAAGTCAGCATGTAAATTGGGGACAACATAAAAATAATTCCAGCCGAGCTCCTAGGACAAAACCTATGAACAAAAAATGTTGTTGCTAAGAAATGTGAAAACAGAAAACAATAATGTGGCTCCTGGCAGGGTAATAAAAGTGTATCAGCGTTGTGCCTGCTCTCTCGTACAGATCGCTTGCTCGTGACAGTAAATTAAGTACTGCCAAAATGGGTACAGTTTTCTCTGTGGCCATTGATGCTTCACATCATGGAAATATCAAATGTTTCTGATGGCTGTTCATTACCCTGTGCTTGAGAGGGGAGCAATCCTTTGCTGGCTCCATTATTTCCATGACAGCAAGGAAATGACTATGGGAGGTTTAAAAATGAAGGAATATAGCAAGGTTAGATGGATCGAACCTCACCAGCCTGTTGCTGTTCAGCGTGGTCGATGCTAGCCCTGAGTCTGGGAGACACTCACTGTCTCCAGAGTGATGGAAATCCAGGACTACTTTTTGCTTCCAGATAATTGCTGGTTCACAAACTGAAGTTTGTCCTTGAAAATCTCCAGAAATGTTATTTTGAAGGGTGAGAGTGTTGCAGCACAGCTGCTCAGCCAGAAGACACTTTCCACAGATCCCCACAGCCAGGAGGAGCTTTAAGTGGTTGCTGGACTCCAGATCTGCCTCAGTTGGTGAGAGGACCCAGAGTTGCACCTTCCATATTCTGTAGTGATCCACACCATGGAGCTGACAGGTGGATGTGCCTGGATTGCAGCGCAACAACGTTTCCTTGTCATCTCAGCGGTTCTAAAATGAAAACCAGCTGACCTTACACACCTTTGAGTTGCTGTGAGGTGTCAACATAGGGCCAGTCGGAACAAAAAAAGGGTGATAAAACCCTGGGTCACAAAATAAACCTGGCCTGTGATTACACTGGGGCAAGCAGGAAAAGGTGAGAGTCTGCCCAGCTGCCAAGAGCCAGCTTTACATTTCTGTCACAACACCAAAATCACCTTTGCCTGATTCAGTCTTCTCCCCAGAGGAGAATGGTTTGGTTTGGAGATACTGTCAGCAGATTTAAGGGTTGAAATCTCACCAAAGACAGGGGGTGTGTGCATGTGGTTGGGTTTTTCCTTTGGGCACAGCTGAACTCTGTCACCTTCTTGATTAGTTTGAACCTCAGGTTTTTTAAACAGAAAGTGCAATGACAACTCTGTCAGTGGTTTTTTTACAAATGAACAAAACAAACCATGTCAAAATGCATTTCAGCTGTGAGCAAACCAGCCTGTAATGAGTCTCCAAAGCTTCTGGTAACTGAGCTGTGTGTTTGGGAGTGCGTGGTCCCTCAGCTGTACCCTCAAGGGGGAAGCACACACGAGGGGAGCAGGGCTTTTGCAGTTGAGGGTTGACTCACACACACTGAGGAGGTGCTTGCTGTGTGCTGATCTCTGCAGGATGGCTGCACTGAGCTGGTTAAGGCCAACTCAGGGAATGTTGCTGAGCTTGGGGACTGTCCCCCTGCCTGGTCACAGCAGCACGACCACATGGGCTCACAGAGGAGAGAAGTGGATGTGTGGGCAGAGGGAAATTCAGGAGTCACAGCCAGGCTGTGTGATCACATTGTTATGGGGGACTGTGGGCACTGGTGCCTGTGGGGGCACTGGTGGAGGTGCTGGGCACCCTGGCAGTGCTGAGTGTGGCAGTAGGGGATTCACTTGAGGCTTTTTTACTGCTGCAGCCTGACAACTTTCCAAGGAGTGTGTCTGCACAATGCTCTGCCTGGCCACTGCTCCTGGCAGCATATGAGGCTCATGTATGAGAGAGTAAACAGCCTTGCTAAAATCAGGCTGCAGGATATTTCTTATTTCCATGCTATCTGCACGATGTGGTGCCCGTTCAGAGGAGGAAATTAACTTGCTCTGACATGACTTGCTCTGGATAATGCCCTGGTGCCCAAACACATCTGCTCAGCTGCTCTTTGGTGGTTAGAACTCGTTCATCCGAGTCCCTGCTCCAGCGTTTTCTCTAGCACGGGTGTTACCTGACTTGGGCTGCAGTTCCCTCACCTCCACAGCACCGAGTGTTGGCAGTGCCCTTGCCCAGGCAAGTGCCCCACCAGCCATGGATATTTCCATCCCTCGACAGAGAAGAAAACACCAACAAATGGGCTTCATATGGAGGGCAGGGCTGGGACGGGTTTGTCACTGCAGCCTCTGGCTCAGCACCTCCCCAGCGCCCCTACTGCAGGGAGCTGGGAGGAAACACGGAGACCAAACACGAGTCAGGAGGAAACTTCTGCTTTTTCCTTTTCCTTTTCCTGCATTTTTGATATTGAACCTCCGAGCACTGACAAAGGCAGGTTGGAGGGGGCTGTGGGGCTGCAGCTGTTGCTGTGGTTCCCCCAGACAGCTCCACAGCCTGGCCTGGGTCCCTGCTTTGCCCATGCTGCTGGGGGTGCTCCCACACCTCATGGGGAACCCACAAGATAATGAAACTTTATCTGTTTGCCACACAGTTAAGAATTAAAGAAGGAAAAGGGTACAGTTGGGACGCACAGCAAAGGTGAGACAACAAAATTTACTGATACAAGTGAAACTGTTATGTTAATGAATCAAATTAGCAACTAGAAAAAAATGTGGTGGTAGACAGATTTAAGGGAAATTGGAAGTTGGTTCCAACGTGATACTTTGCTATAATTGTGTGCAGAGGTGTCTTGATGCAAAACAAAAGTGTTCAGAAATTACCTCCCTGTGTTATCATGCAAACTAACTTGGAAAAAAAAATCCATCTTATTCACAGCAAGTTTGTTTTTACTGATCTTGTGCCTCTCAATTACTTTTTAATGGTCTGCATTGAAAAGAAATTCCTGTATGCACACTTGAGAATATGAAAACACCCAAATGATAGCTTATGATTTAGTAGGATTAAAGTATTATGTATGCAGGTGTAGCACGTTTCAGGTTATTAGCAATCCAATCTATTTTTTACGACATTATGGTGTAATTTTCTGTATGGAACTTCAATGTAAGTCTTGAGCTGTATCGGAACATAAACTAAAATGTTCCTGACTCTGTCACTTTTCATGGTCTTTACTTTGATTAATAAATGCAACAAGAGCTATAACGTTCTTCAATACGAGGCTACAATCATCCTTCAATCAAAACGTGTCCCTCAGCTTTTTATAACTTTTTGCATCAATATGTAGGGCTTGAGCAGCAGCAGTGACAGGATTCCACTGCAGCTGAGCATATACAGCTGAAAGGCTCTGCAGAGGATGAATGTCTTTTTGCTGGCTTGGCACGGAGAGCAGTTGTGTCCCTGGGGGCTTGGTGTCACCTGTGGAGAGCTGAGGAGCAGAGGGGAGACACGTACTGGAGATCTGGACAAGGATTTGGCACCCCAAATTTCATATTTTGTCTTACCTCAGTGGGCACCTCACTCAGAAATACCATTTTCGAAAGGCACCCCAGGTTTGGTGGCAAGCTTGTGATGGGGGGAAGGGAGCCTTTGGCGGAACATCCAGTAACACAATTTGGTGTCCACAGAAACTACAACTCCTGACAAATATAATCCAAACCTGGGCCTCAGGATGCAGCCAAAGTGCAGACAGGGAGGAAGGATGGATGCTGCAATTCCCCAGTCCCACTCAAGCAGCTGAGTGGATTTTGCATTGCATTGGCCACCAAGGTCAGCAGGAAGCTCCTCCTCGTTCCCACTGGCCCGTCCGGCCAGCGCTGTCAGGAGCCCCAGCCTCACCACGCACTGGCCACGCAGGGGAAATAACTCACAGGCTTGTCAGGTTGGTCTGTTTTATTTCTGAATTATTCTTTACATTGTACAATATATAAAAATACAGAGTACCCAAAAAAAATTCACAGTGTCTAAAGGCAGTGATTACAGTCTAGGTCACCTTTATGCTAAAGTACCATCAAGTTCGATTGCATAGGAAAGGTGATGTGCCTTCACAACAGAGTCCAATAATATTCTCCAGGTTTTGTTGTTTTGGGGCAAGCATTCTGTGTTCACATAATTGTTTCCCATGTATCCAAGATCCAGTATTGCATCTGTCACTCTCCCACCTCAACTACAAGTTAATCCTATCATTTCCATCTCACATACCATGCATCCTCCCTAAAGCTTCCTCTGTGGGAATGCTCCTAATTAAGCACACGGCTTTTAGGTATGGGCAGGTCTGGATGCTGTCTAAGGAGGGGTGTGGAAAGAAAGCACACTGCTGTGCAGCTGGCTGGCTTTTACATTGTTTGACATTTTGGTACTAATAACATTTTTGCTCCAGTTATTAATGGCCCGTCCACGCCGACCTCTGCTTGACTCCGTGGCCTGAGAATCAGCAGCATCCTGCTGACGGAGGCGTCAGAACCAGAGGGCAGTGTTAATACTTTTCATGACCAGATTTGTTTAAAACCAAATCGTGGCTGGGGCCTGCAGAAAGCCAAATGCTGCTCTTATAGCACTGAACCCTCTTGAATAGCAGGGGTGAGTTTGCAGCTGAGGCTGGAGGCAGAATGGAAAAAGTAACAGGTTCAAGACCCAAACTTACACTGAATGGTATCGAGCACTTAGGTTTGTGGCTATGTAAATAGTGGGTTGCTGGCTTTGCTCCTCCAGCCAGGATTAATGCAGATGCTAATTTTTCCCAAAGGGTCCAAAGAAGGAATATCCAGGCAGAACAGCTGAGACTGGGTAAGTCCCACAAGGACCCAGCTCCAGAAGGCCCTGACAACCAGGTAAAACAAAGTTGGACAGAAAGCTCTCTCACCTACCCCCAAACTACTCTTGAAGCCACCTGAAGCTTCCTTCTAAAAAGCTGAAGGGAAAGATTCACCTGTTGGGAGTTTAAGCCTTGGTCATGAGGGCATTTAAGAGATTTGTTGGAAAAGAATGAATCCCTCAGACCTGATTTACTGGGTATTTCTCTGCCATGCCAGACAGCTCCGAGGGTGCTGTGCCCTGCTGTGCATAAGGGTTGGCTCGTGGGGCTGGTGGGGTGAAAACTGTGTACAGAGCCTTGGCCACTGACACAGAAAGCTCCAGAGACACCCATGGTACCATGGCCTGGTGGGTTTTTTTGGACCCTTCTGAAAACCAAAGGCCATAGGTTTGCAAGGCTTCTTTTCCTAAATTCCAGATAAAACCTCCTGGTGTGACTGTAAGGCAAGGCTTGTAATGCTGATCAATAACTCAGCAGGCAGTTACTGACTTCTTTAACACAGAAGGTGACATTTTCCCCGTTCTAACAGATGATGTCTTTTGCTCTAATGGTACAAGACTTGTTACTCCTACTTGCTATTTTAATTTTCTTTGCACAATTACTCCCTACTTATAATTACAAAAACAATAGAGTGATACACATGAGAAATTTAGGAGGCTTATTATGAAAATATAAACAGTGTCAAGTATCTCTTTCTTAATAACTCTTAACCAGAATGATTTAGGGGAGAATCAGCATTTCTAACTAGAAAAAAATCAATTTACTTTTCAATTAAAAAATTATATTTCATTTACCTCAAAAGTGGGTTTTCAAACCTAATGGAAAGGGTACTAGATTTTTATAGGGTTTTTTCTTCAGTTTGTCCTTGTGGAATTTGAATACCAGCACTGCCTTTCTCATTCTAAGTTTTCTCTGCAGGCATTTTGCTAAATATATATATTGCGTGTGTATATATTATAAATATATACTGTATCTATCCACTGATAGATGTATACACTGTTACAAAAAGAAGAGTAAGTTGTTATAGAAACTTTACATTTACATTTTTATATATATATTTATATATATATATAACTCTCCCCCACTACATTTGGTACAAAGAATAAATCAATCTCAGTGGACAGCAGTTTTCTCTCCAGGTGGGCTGAACAGCAGATTATCACTGGAGGCATCAAATTGTCTGCGTCAGACACGGGCTCCATTCCTGCTCTCTGTTGATTTCAAACCAAACACTTCATTTTCTGAACATAAGGCAGCAGGAACAGTGGTGGTTAGACAATAAATGTTATTCTCCTATAGTATCTGTATAGGTCATGCATTTAAGAGCAGCCCTGGCTCATATGCTGAACATTCAAGTGCACCTTTAGAGCAACAGCACCTCTTATGTGATGGTTTGATCCTCAAGTGGTTTGTCTGTCAGTGAGCTGTGAGTTACTGGCAACTGCTCAAGGAAAGCCCGACAGCCACGGCACAGCATCCCTGGATAACAGCACCGTGCACACCCCCTCAGCTGGGAGGAAGGCAGCCATGGAAAAAGAGAGAATGGCCTAATTACAGATGTTTCCACTACATACTTGGCTGTAAGATTTCCATCATATTTCACGTACTGTACACCTGAATCCTGTCCAAAGGGTTTGCAGAGACACAGTGTCTCCAGACCGACACAGGAACCACCCAGGGTTCCCCGTCTCAGAAGAAAAAGAAAAAAAAAACCCCATTTTTTATATATATATATAATGAACTTTCTGGAAAGGAATGCTCCCAAAGGAAATGCATTTCCACTCTAGTTTAAGATGGTGTTAGGAATGGGAAATCTTAGCAAGGGTAACAACCAGTTGCAGGAGCAACTCAAACTTCTACAGATATTACAGACCTGATGCTCAAGGTGCCAAATTACCTGGACTGCAAGAATATCCCTGCACATAGTGTCATTAACCTGCCACGCATTAGAAAGCTCATTAAAAATGCAACTCTCACACCACGTTAACACTGTCCTTAAAGAACTGCACTCTCCTGCAAACATTAATTGAGTAATACAGTGTTCTGATTTCTTTTTTTCACTCTCTCCTGGATTCTGCTTTCTGCTCGAATGGAGACTACAACCCCTTGCTGTGATTGCCAATTATATGAAAAAGGGCTGAATCCATTTGGATGGCTGATAAGAAGGAATGTCTTGATGAAACTATAACCACATGTACCACCCTCACAGCATCTGCCCTCCAATAGCCTACAAAATATCCACCTCCTGAGCACAATGGCAGTAATCACCCATCTTGGTGACTTGAACATTTAAATAATTTCATCTGCTATATGGTACTCTGGGAAAAAGAAATCAGTTTACATCATGTTATTCTGTGAAGCCAAAAATGGGAAAAAAAATTTAAAGGGGGAGAGGGGAAAGGAAAAATAGAAAATTGAGATAATTGCAAGGTTTGACTTGCTTGCATCCCCTCAAACTCCAGCTGCAATCTTGCCACGTGTATGGTAATTGCAGAGTGTGTTAATACAGGGAATCTTCTGACGGGGAAGCTCAGAGATGGCTTTGATGTTACAATGGCTGGAATGATCTTGGGAGCCAGTGTTTTCTCCTGAATCACATAAATTAAAGCTGGGAAATCCCATCCTGATAGTCTAATGTAATAATTTCCAACCCCTGGGCTACATACTTGTTAGAACTACTTTAAGTCAGGATTTTAAGTGTTGCTGAGGGGCATATGGAAATTCATTGAGACAGGGTGAACTCATTATGGCACAAGGCATGAAGTCATCACTCCTCAAATGGGATTTAGGGGCCTGGGAGGAGCCTCCCTGCAGTCTACCTGCTACCAGTGTGCTATCCTGCTTCCCTGGTGATCCTGCTCCACTCCTGCTGCTCTCGTGGCTGTGCTGCTGGGGGTTCAGGGCTGCTGAACCACTGTGCCAACTTGGAGAGTTGCAGCAGTTGCTTCAGACAGCCTTCTAGGTCTGCATCAGCTCCTGACTCCACTGCTTAAAATCTATTTAAGGGCACCTCTCTCTCTGCCTCTGTCCCTTCTATTTCACCTGGTGAGACCAGAGCAGAAACAGGATGAGCTGCTAAATTAGAAAAGCAGCTGCTGAAAATGATGGGCACTGCTGAGCCTGAGGTGTCCTCGTGGCAGTGCTAATAACCCCGCTTTATTACAAATATCCCTACAGCCTTCAATCACTGCAAACTGAAGTCAAACAAAGTAATTTAGAAATGGGAGGCTATTTTACTCTTGCCCTCTGGTCAATCCGCCGTAAGCACAGGCTTGCAGAGCCATGTTGGCTCTTCCTCGCAGGAAAAGCAATAAACTTGTCACGAGCAACAGAGTCTTTCTTCATTTCCTACCAGCTGCCTACGTGAAAGAGCTGAGTACACGGCCCAAGCTGGGCTCCCAAACAAGCAACTGCAAAGGAACAGCACTGAGGAACAACCGATGCCGGCTCACAGCGAAATCCCAAACCAAGCACGGACAGACAGGACTGCTGGGAACAGGCTGAGCCCGTGGCCAGGCACGGGCACAGCACTGCTCGGGGAAGATGCAGACAACAAAGCCAAGCTCAGGACCACGTGGAGCTCATGCGTATTTCAGCGTGTACTTTTATCTCATGCTCAGTATTGCGACATTCTAAAATACTTAGCATCAGGAGTTCATCATAAATATTTAGAAACACTGAATGATAACAGCGGTGAACTTGTTCACGTTGCTAACACACTGGATGTAGTTGTACATTAAGCACCAGCAATAAGTTTCCTTTTTGCCAAACAATTATGTCAGACAAACATCTGGTTGTAGACAACATGGCTTCTGCATCAGACTAATACAGTTCTTATAGACACAGTCACACACATACACAAAATTACATTTCAAGGCTGGATATACTGTTTAGTAATGCTACTGCTCCAATTTACTTCAATAGCTGCAGCAGCATTTGTTTGTTGGGTTGTTTTTTCTCAGAAAAATTAAAGAAATATTGACAAACAATGCACATTACTCAGCTGCGTTACTATTTCATAGACTACTGACTGGAAGACGCTATAAGAATGTGCAGCAGACTTTCTGGGTCGTGTCAGACTATGGAAACATTCCTTAAAAAAATACCTTCCCCCTGCAAAGTCAGAATTATTCACTGTTGGAAAGTATATGAACTAAAACCCAATAATAAAACGAGAGGAAATATTAGCCCAAAGCATGGTGACTTCCCACAAGAAGAGCATGGCCTCTAAGTTGCCTCTCCTGGCAGACACAATCAGGATCACAGCGAGAACAAAAAGAGTTAACACTGTCTCGAAAAAGAAGAAAAAGGAAGAAAGAAAAAAGCCCATGGCTCTTGTGCGGCAATCATCACATCTCTTTTTCCAGTGATATAAACATCTTTGTTTGTTAGGCACTCCAAGTTCATGTCTCCAATGTTATTCCAACATTTACTTTTCTCAGTGTCTCACTGCCTGTATAATTTTCTTTTAATTAAGACTGGAAACATTCTGGAAAGCTTCTTTGGATAATGCACTTCGTTTGTGTGTTGTTTCTCATCAGCTGAACTGCATATTACCAAAGAAGGCTGCAGAGAGTATTCCTGTAATATGAAAAGATTCTGTTGAAGATACAGGGAACAGTGCCCTAGAAAGTTACTACTTTTTTTTTTTTTCAGAAACTTAAAAAAAAAATCAAAAATAAGAAAAAGAAAAGAAAAAAGAAAATGTTCTTCAAGTTGTTGGCATGATGGAGTCCTGTTCAGCCTGTCCCATGAGCTGTGTGTCATCCAGTGCACCACTGCTGTCCTGGCTCAGGAAGGATGCATCCAGCCCTGCTCCAGGAGGCCACCTCTTGCCTTGCCTGGAGTGCTGCCATGTGTTGTGTGTGGCTGCTCAGTGGCCACCAAGTCCAGCACACAGCCCCTTCCTTGACAACCTCAGCCTTGGACAGCACACTGACCTTCCAGCCATAAACAGTTGCAGTAGAAGAGCCATCTCCAGCCAAATATCCACAAAAGCTCTGCAGAACAGTCCATATGCATTTTTGTCCTTGTAAGGAGATGTGCTGTTTACAAGAAACACAATTAACCAAAGAAAACAAAAAAGACCCTACTGTACAATATTTACATCTAGAGGCTGGGCCAGTATTTGGTCCATAAAATCAATTAAAAAAAAATCATATAGGAAGTTTTCCAGTCCCATAGGATCTGTCCATCATCAGCTGTTGGTAAAGGTCCTTCCAGGGGAGGCCTCGGGCCTGTAATCATATTTATTCAGTGTGCTGGGATAATAGGTTGTTGTGTACACATTGGTTTGCTGCAGCGGGTAGAAGTTGGTCCTGTCGTCTGGTATCAAGTTGTTCTTGTTAAGTGTCTGTAAAAGAGAAGAGGAGATGACAGGCATGGCCACAGTGCCACACAATTTCTCTTTTCTACCTGCAGACACCTTCCTCTCACCTGCCTTCTCCAGCACGGACTCTGCTGCAGCCACCACCACCTTCCCTCTGGCTGGGAGAGCAAGGCAGCGCCTCACGCTCACTATGGGGCTGGTCTGGGGACCACAGCTCCTGCCAGGCCTCCCTCAGCGGCCCTGTGCTCAGCTGCTGCTAGGGATGGAGCCAGAGCCTTCTCCAGGGACACGGAGTCTCCTGGTGGAGGGTGTGTTGTCTGAATACCACTGTCACACAAAGCCATGCTGGGCCTACATGGAAGTTGGTGATGAATGGCAGCGCTCAGTTCTAACCTCATCCAAAATGCTCATGGTACAGCCTGTGGCTCCCTCTCAAACCAGGTGCCAAACGGCAGCTTCTCCTCTGTGGAAGAGCAGGTGTGCATTTACCTGATCTCCATCTCCATTGGTAGATATCCAGGTTTGGACCCCCCGATATTAAGTGTGTCACTTCTGTAAGCTACAGTATAAGTAACAAATCATGGTCACTTTTGGAAAATCTAAAATTACTTAAAAAATTTTAACAACCACGTAACAATTGTCGGAAACAACAACAAAAAATGAGAACGACAAATGCCCGTTTTACCACAAAAATTCAGAAATGTTTTTTTTCTCCCTCCCCTCTTCCCACCAACAAGCAGATGTCCCCCTCTCCCCAGATTAAAGCCCATTGCTATGCCAGCTGTTACCTATGTACAAGGACAAAATCACATTTTGTGTGTGTGTGCAATAATTCTATGGAACTTTCTCCTACCTCACAGTCATCTGATTTCTGTGAATTTGTCTGAGATACTTTTATCACAGTTTTTTCAACTAACCCCTGGCTTAAATTTCTTATGCCTCTTTCCAGTCTGTGTCACTCCAGCCTTTAATGGCTGTTGTGCAGGGAACTCACTCCTTTGATCTGGGAGTCAACACTAGGCATGCTGCTACAGCATCCTTATCTTCAGGGAACATTTAATTAACAGCACATTTAAAGAGAGTATGAGCATCTCTCCTGTCAGGAGCAGAGATGGAGGGGTCTAATGAGCCAGCTAGTCCTGGGCCATAATGGTTGCTCTGGGCCCTAATGGTTGTTCTGCCATGATCTGATGCTCCTTTAGTGATGAACCACTTCACCTCAGTTCCTCCTTGAGACAAACACCTCATGCCTGACCCAGCTCAGGGCAAGATGAGAACTAATTAACTAATGCTCGAGTTCATGAACTACCCAGCTCCTTTAGCTTTACTCGTCCCATTGAACTTCAGGCAAAGTGGCTCTGTCAGCAAGGTGAGAAGTCTCTGCTCTACCTGAGGGCAGGTGCAGATGGAAATTTCTGGGGAAGGCTCTGTCCCCCCCAGCCCCAGCAGCAGCAGGGTGACCTGACAGCAGTGGGTTCCCTATAGATGGGGAGCAGGGTCTTGCCCTGTGCATGTGCCTGCTGCACAGTCAGGGTTTATCCACATCCCAGCTGTGACCACTGGAAGGATCAGGTAGCCCTGGGCTCAAAGACAAGACCACAGGCAGTACATTTATCTCCCTATTTCTTTGTAATCAAATCATTTTACTGCATGGGGAGGGGGAGAGAGGAGGAAGAAAAGAAAATGTTTTCCTCTAATCAGCAGACTGACAGCTACAGCTATCCTGGGATCTTACAACTCCCAATTTTATACAAGACGTTAGGAGGAAAAGCTTTCCTGTGACAAAGCTACTCTGGCAAAGAGATTTCCCAATTGCTGAACCACGGAATAAGTTTTTCAGAAATGAGCACTGCCTGAGACATCTCATACATGAAAACTGGAGAGACCCAGCTCCCTCCTGGTCTGGCTGCAATCTCCCCCTGCCTGGAGTGTCTATAATGATCCCACAGCACAACACTTGTAGGAACCAAGGAAAGAATTTGTATAGCCATGCTCTAAGTGACAAATATTTCCAAGAAATGAGACTTTGTGCCCTTCAATATGAAAGTAAAAAAGGAAATGTCATGCTTTGCTCCCAGTCACCCAAAGAAATATTATAGTGTGGCCAACAGTCTGCTGCTTAGTGCTGGAGCCTGGGAAACAAGGAAGCCAGCCTCAGTCCTCTAGTGCTTGCTATGCTTCCTTGGGAAATCCAATTAACTGCTCTGCACTTCCATGTCTTCTGACCCAGCTTGATAAAAACAAAATTTGAGATTCCCTGTAAAAAGGCACTTTACTAAGTACTACCACAGAGTATTTATTTGGAGGAGCTGCTCTCTGGTGAGTCCCACAGGTGTTCACACTGGCTGTACATGATGGCTGCTGTTTCCTACTGATGTTCCTAGTCCAGGATACCCACTGCAGGCACCGGAACTCCATGGCCACAGCAGGAATGAAGAGGAAAAGGCTGAGTCCCACTGCCACGGTTTCTCTGGGCTCTCTTGAAGCTGGTCCAGCAACCAGGCCTTGTCTGGGTCAGTTAAGATTCATGACATGCCAGGACTGCCACCTCTGAAACTTAGTGAGATGAAAATCCTGACCTGGAGCAGCTCAGGACCATCTTGATCTGAAGACAAAGACATTGGGACTCAACTACTTTGGCTTTCAGATGGAAAATCTGTATGAGTTTCAACAGGTTCCACAGTATTTAAAACTAGCCCATTACAACAGATTTAGCAACTATGAATGCACATGATGTGCATTTTTTTCCCTCTCTTTCTTCTTATGTTCTTATAATACTTACTTAGGAAAAACCCTACAACTGGCCATTTGCTCTTTTTGGTTTTATTTTTGATGGAGGGCTTATATCTTAAGGAAATACCTTATGAAAATGGTTTAGTGGAATTTATAATGCAATTAGCTGCAAAGAATTTGTCTCTGGAAATGCTGCAACGGCAGTACTGTCCTAAATCAGCATGATCAATGTGCACTGCCTTACCATTTCCCCACACAAACTTATTGTCTGTCTCATTTTAATAAACAGATGATTAGGTTCCTTGGCACTAGAAATTGGTTGATATTTTGTAGAAGGGAAATTAGGCAGCAGTGAAATTTAGAGATGTACACAGACACACTCATGCCTTCACTGCAGGAGAAGAGGTTGCAGTTAAACCTCTCTGGGTTGACTCCTGTGCTGCTTTACTCTGAGTTTTAACCCCTGCTCCTGTTCCTGCATCTCTTCACAGTGACAGTACAGAGACGGCCAACAACTCTCCTTTTGGAAGGCATTTCCCCAATGCTGTGTGGATTATGCCATTGAGGTCAGAGCCTCCTGACAGCCTGAACTCACTGAAGCTCCTGTGGGACGGGAACAGCCTGCTGCACCCATGGATGCCCCCAGCAATACTGATCAGTCCCAACAGGAAAAGTGAGAGTTGTCATCAATGCACAACTACAGCCTGTCACAAAAACCAACACAGAGCAGAGCCTGGCTCCCAGCCCAACTCCTGCCAGTGTCTCATCCCCTCAGCCAGCCCTGACCAGGCCCCCAGTATTACCAGGGCCAAGAAGTGCTTCCTGAAGACAACGCCCAGCAAGTCCTCTTAGAAAGGACAGCCTTTGGTGCTTTTGTAGGGGCTTGTCAGTGGCTGCAGCAGCTAAGCTGACTGAAGCAGCCCAGCCAGCACCAGAGCTCAGGCTGTCCTCACCAAAGGCTCCAGGGAAGGAAAAGAGACTTGCCTTGGCAACCTGAGCCCTCCTGAACCACTGTCCTGCACCCTCCAGGGCGACACACGTCAGTCATCTGAGCACCTCCAGATCCTACTGATGACACTTTTCCTGACACTCAGCCTATATTTTCCTCTTACTGTCTACTCCTCCCAAACCAAACACTACTGACTGCCCTTGCCAGCAACTACAAGCTTTCAGGATTGTCTTCTCAGTAAGCAGAAAGCAGCAAAAGCCTGATCAATGCTCACAGCTGCAAATTACTTGCTGCAAAATCTCTGTGCCACACAGACCATGTATTCCAAACACCAAGGAAAATGCATTTCAGGCCCTTGATTTTGTCCTATCCTACCTTGAGAAGAAAGAAGCTTCTGGTATTTGTGCAAACATAATATTGCCCATAAAAAGTGAGGCCAGACTGAGCTAATTAGAAAAACCTGTGGAATGTGCTTAGGAAAAGTGCTCCATTCAACTAACAATTAGCTCTTTTACCTGCTGCCTCCCTTATACTATGAGCCATGCCATCCTGGCATAGCTAATACAATTTGTTTCCTTTGGTCTGTTCACCACTAACCTCAACTCAAGGGCCTGTTAGCAGAAGGAAAGCCACCAGCATGCTCTAACCCAGCCAAGTGGATCACTCAAAAGCAGGCCTAACTTCAACTGCTTTCTTTAAATGACACTTTACTAGGCTGCATTGGCATATGACTAATATAAAAAAAAAAAATCTCTGGCCCAGGAACTCTGCTTTGTCAAGCAGGGATGTTTTCAGATGGACTAAAATGGTTATGGCTTTAACAGATTTTAAAAGAACAGCAGTTTGCTCCATTATATGGGATCTGTCAACTAACCAAGAGGTCCAGCCTTGTTATCGGTGAATTGCATGTCCATGCCAAGCACAACAGAATCCTGAGTATTTCAATATTTATGGAATTATATGAACAATTTGATCTCTCACGCTAGTGTGTTTGCAGTTAGAACTGGAGGAGACTGAGGGGAAGGGTTACAGATCCCTCCCTTGTGTGGGGCTCTGCCTCCATGCTCGCACCAGAGGCAGAGCACTCACATGCACTCACAGGCTGCTTCTCCCAGTTACAGCCAAGTGCTGGGTGTGTTAAACATGACTCTGTTGTACCATATGCATACATTTAACTTTGTTCAGCTTTCTCCATTGATATTTTTAGCCTAAGTCATCATTCAGATTTTCCGTTTGCTCCTTTTTCTCCAGCAAGGCCTTGCCACTACTTCCCCAAATTCTGCTTCTGCTCCAAATCATTAAGTCATTATCCACTGACCTACTTGCTTACATTCTCCCAGATGTATCAAAACATCTTTACACGTAACAGTATGGAACTCCCAGTACTGCTCCCAACTCCCATCCTACAGCTGCAAGTATAAGCTGTGTAAACATTTCTTAAAAACATAAACAGATCAAATGTTTCAATTTTCAATATACAGTCATGAAAAACTTGATTTAAAAAGTAGATGAGCATCTCCCCACTCCCAATTACAAGGAATTCCATGTATTTATTGAGAAGCTAAAATGAAAATGATACTTATAAAAGCATCTGATACACGTACAACTAATACCAAAATTAGGGCCATAATGCAGTTCCCACAGGGTAACATATGATGGCAAGATTTCCTTAATCTGCTCATGTAGAAAACATTCAGCTTTTCAGAGCTCAGCATTCTCTCCGAGCTTCAGATCTTCCTTTCTATTTTGGGTGTTGTAGGGGAAGAGTCAGCAAGTTTCCCAGGAGTTTTGTAGGTTAATCCTCACCAGCTATTCAGCACCACAGCCCCAGTGAAGTCAAGCGAGCAAGGACAATTTTCCCCAACCTCACAGTTTCTCCACTGTTTCTCTGTGAACGAGTGTAATTTCACTTCTTCTACCTTCCACCCATGAGACTTTCCTCTTTAAAAGGGTAAAAAAGAAAAAAAAGTTGGGTGGCCTTCCCTGGGCAGCTTCAAACCATTTTTTTCAGTGTTTATGATAACCACCACTTCAGCAATGCACACCTTTCCAACGGCCATGACTTATCAGAGATGTGCTGCCTGTGCCAGGCCTGCACAGGTGTAAGTTTCCATCTAGAAAGTTTGTAATGTTGAACATTCCAGTGCACTGCAGAGAAAAACTTCCCTCTTCCTTCACCACAGGGAGAGTGCAGGCATGAAGGAACCAGGGCTAACAACTCCAGTCACTGCTAACCCTGGTCATCCACTGTGGACACAGGAGATGGTCTAAAATCAGGGTCCAGAAAGCAGACAGCAACTCTATAGCCAACCCACTCCTCTTAGTGAATGCAAATGAAGCCCCTGTGCATCCCTCATGCTTCCGCTGCAGAAATCAGGGACAACACTCCTGCTGAACTCAGTCACACAATTATCCCTAAAAGAATTGAGGCAGCCTTTCCAACTTTTCTTGTAACAGCATCCAACAGACCTCCTGTAGCAACAGTGGGATGGCCATTACGCCCCCTCATTCCCCAGGAAAACAGAGGAATAAGGGAATTGTGCAATGATGTAATGAAACCAAGATCCAACATTTAGTTTCTTTTGTGCTCCTTTTAAGCTGTTTTCTTCTTGCAATGAAATTAGATTGAGCAAAATGCCTTTTTGATGCAGATCAGCTGTTTCATGGAGCTAGCCATGCCTTCTTGTTAAAGGATGTTACTTTTTGTGCTGTAGGAACATTAGCCAAATGACTCAGGGTTGTGGAAATATAATAATGTTATGAAATATTTCCCAAAGCTTGTACATCTCTGGAAGTACCAGGGCAGAGATCTCAGAATTATAATTAACCAGTAAATTTGGGGGAAATTAGCATAAAAATTACATTTCAACAAAATAAACCATACAACTAAAATAACCTCTTTTGGCAATAACTGACACCAAGAAAATACATGACGTCTGGCCCACCCACATGCTCCCTTTCTTCTGATCAACTGGATGCCACAATACTGCTGTGCCTCTTGAGCTAAGAATTACAAATAACCCTGGAAAGATGGAAAGTTGCCAGAAAGACCTTATGAGACCCATATATTTACTCCAAGCTAGGAGTGATTTTTAAGACTTGAATGATTCCTCTTTCTGATTTTTCTTTAAAATTTGTTTAGTGTCTTATGCCAAGCAAACTATCTCACCTGATGCTTTTATAAAACCTCTTAAGCTCTGCCTACATGAAGTCAAAGGCAGCAGTGGCCAGGGTTTATGTACTGAGTTTTTTCCTGATGAATTCAATAAGGCTGTTTGCGGGATTTACAGCGAAGAGTACAGATGAGCAACCTATTTTCTATATAAGAAGGTTATTCATCTCAAAAAGAGATACAAAAAAATCCCACTGGGACACTAAACTTATGATTGCATGTTCTTTTTGGATGGAAGCTTACCATATTTTTAGACTGGAGATTCTTTGTTCACTCTTATTGGTAAATAAATTAAACAAGCCCCAAATGATGGCAGCATCTGTAGATGTGCTCAGGTTGACAATAGAACTAACGTTCAATTATCAGAAAATGAATAGCTAAAGTTATCTATAGCTGTTTGAAAACAGCTATTTTATCCTTGCACTTAGGAGGGAGCAAAGTTATATTACTGCCATTTTAAACTTATAAAACCCTTCAGAGCTAGCGACATAAAGGACCATTGTCAGAAGGATGCTTTGGCACATCTCTGACTATAAGCACATGAGTAAGATGGCAAAACAAACTGCGTGTAATAGTAAGGCAAACTGAAGTATTTTTCTGAACTGGAAACTGAAGTCTGAGGAGGTCATGGAAATCTTCCCACTGGCAAGTGCAGGTGTGTAGCCTAAAGCTCGCTATTCAGCCCCAGCCTGCCTGTGTGATTTGGGGGGTGGCAACACCCATGACGTGGTGTCCAGACACAAAAGAGGAATTCAGGGCTGCCCCAGCTGCTTCCCAATATAGCTGGTGCACAGGATACAGCAGACATGATCTCAGCTTTGTGGGAAGGTGTAAACTGTCTCCTGGCTGCACTCCTGTGCCTTGGTGAATGCCCTTCCTGGGTGCCCCACGCACACAGGAGTGTTACTAGAGAGGCTCAGCACCTCAGCTACAGCATGTGACCCTGCACATGCTCCAGTACTCAGACAAACTCCCCAGAGGCACAACCAGGGCCCTTTAAAACTGACATTAATAGTCACACTGGGTGCAGATGATGGTTTGGAGCACTGGGCTCTACTGGGCTTCAGCTGATGGCACCTAGTCTGGGGAGCCCCAGGCAGTGCCACGCTGCAATCATACTGGAGCAAGCAGCCTTGACGTTTTGGATGCCCTCAGAGCTGCTCGTTCTGGTGAATTAACAACACAAGTCATGCAGCCTGGTGCCAGCCCACAGTGCTACATTTAGACTAGGAATTGCAAAGGTGTAACTGCAGTGGTGAAAAAAGAAGTAGTAAAAATAAAAATAAAAGTAAAAACTGGGCCCAATTTGCCATCTGCTAACTCCATTCAGTCTCTTATAGTCTTACTGCTTTCCAAATTCTCCCACCCTCTAAATAGCTGCTTTTTGATTATTTTCCTTGAGACTGCTTTGTTTTCTCCCCATGCTGCATCTCACCTTGTTATTTCCTCTCTACATTTGTAACCTCCTCAGGTCATTTTCCATTATTTCTATACCAGTGGCTGTTTTTTTGACACACCTCCCAGTTTAATATCTTCTGCTCATTTAATTAACACACTGACTGCACTCTCTCCAAGCTCGTTAATGAAGATATTAAATAAAGCCAAACCTTGCATTACTGCTTGCGGTGCCCCAAACAACTCCTCCCCATAGCCCTGTTTGTTCCCATTAACAATTGCCCAATGTTCACAGTCCATTAGCCAGGTTTCAATCTCTACAGCAGCCTTCCTGTCCAAGCCAATTTCTATTTACACATCACAAGATTATTTAAGACACCAATACCACCCTCTTTTCCTTAGATGTATAGATGAGTGAAGCTACATTTTCAACCAGCTGAAAATCTGCAGCTCAAACTCTGTGCAAAAAGTGATTGATTTCTCCCTGCTCAGCATTAGGTCTTGGCTCAGCTGTCAGCTCAGCTGAACCACCTTTCATTTCATCAGCGTATGTGATATGTTGCCTCTCAAATATTAATTCAGATCTTCCTGCATATTAATACTGACACAGATTTGTTTCAATGAGTTTCCATTGCTGTAACTGAAAGTACAGTCGAGCCAATCCCATTTGTTTCTCCTGGTTTCACTGTCTAGTATGGCCCCAACTGCCAAATTTTACAGACAGAGTGGGATTTAACACCCCATTGATGTGCTGGGTTGAATGGGGAAGGTCCAGGCGTTCTCTAGTGATTGTGGGCCCATATGCTCACAGATGTTTTGTCTTATCCCCAAATCCAACTGACATTTCCCACACAGACTTACTGGAGCTCCTTGTGTGACTTTAGTATGTTGGACTTCTGCAGCTCAACAGTGACTCAATTAGCAGGGTGGAAATTGGCCTGCTTTCTCACTAACACTTTTGTATTACCTTTGCAATTCATGGCACTGGGGGTTTGCCCAAGGTCCATGATATTTATAAAAGTAATTGGACTTGTTCATTAGCTGGTTCTCAGAGACTCTGGGATATGGTCCATCTAGATTCCTTCATCCACAGATTTTCAGTTCTTTCCTTTATTCACATGCTTTGTGCCAAATCTCAGGACAATATCAGAGCTGACTTAATGAGGATTCCCCCAGCTGTATGGGAGTGCAGGCAGAGTTACTCCTGCTTCCCCTATGCCAAACCTCTCGTGCACATATAAATGATGCACCAGGGAAAGTGGCCATGGCTGTAGTGCTGGCCCAGCCTGTGCAGCCCATGCTGTGGCAGCAGCCAGCACATCCTGAGCATCCCCCAGAGCTCTCAGTGACTCTTCAGGACTGTGTGGTCATGGTCCAGAAACAAAAAAGCTCAAGTTTTTCATCTGTCCTCACTCAGAGCTGCCAAACACTCTGCAAATTGAGCTCTAGTGCTGAATACTGACATAGATACCTTTATTTCGTATGCATGTATCTCAATTTGTCTATAACTCTACTTAAGAATCCATTATTTGCAAGTGGAACTGTTCAAGAAGAATAGAGAGGCAGCTCCTCTCCAACTGTAGCACAAAGGCTATATGTTTTCTGGTATTTACTGTTTGTCTAATACTACCCGCTCCCTTTACTTTAGCTCCCTGCCTGTTTCATGGCTCCCTTTAAAGTCTTCTGCAAACACACAACTAATTCCTCCTGCACATCTTGGTGGCACTGAGGATTTCCTGGTTCAGCTAATACACGTAACACTTCTAGCCAGAGCTTCGACGAGACAAAGAGGAGAGAATCACTCCAAGAACCTGGACCGAGGGAGAACCATTAACTTCTAGGAAATGAGGCAAGGGTATATTTGAAATATTCCTCTGCTGACCAGTAGAGGGAAGTCATGTAAGTAAGCAGCAGTCAGTCCAGTGCAATTTTGCTATGCCCATTCCTGTAGTTCTTCAGTTAATTATTCTTCCAGCACAGCTGGATGGGTGCAGGCATGTACATGTCAACCTCAGAGAAATTAGGAAAGGGGAAAATTGCAAGAAAAAGGTAATATCAGTCATTAGATCAATTACTGTAGCTGGAAAAAATCAGATAAGCTTTAGAACACATCTGTCTGTCTTCAGTTCTGAAACAGCAGCTCACATGTTCAAGAACCTGGCAGATTTTCCAGCTACATTCATTGATCTAATTAAAAACAAACCAAAACTTGTCTGCCTACAAACAGATTATCACAGCTGCAGTAATACAACTCCAAAGAAAGGCTCACGTGAGCATCCATGATGACCAGCCTAGCCTGTGGGAAGGCAGAGCATGGACCAAATCCCTAACCTGGCTGTAGAGGAGATATACCTAGCTGTAAACAGGGAGCAGAGAAGGTTGAGTCAATAAAGAAAAACATGACAGGATTAATATGAAGTATCTACCCACTGTGTCAAAACTTCTTAAGATGGCTTAAAAATAAAAAGTCATCCCAAAAGCCAGACTCTCTTAAAAATGGTGGGGGAAAAGGGAACAGTGAGGATTCCCACCCTACAGGGAGCAGCAGCAGCCCTGCGAAGCCGCAAGGGTTTGCATGAGAAGCAGATGGAGCGGGGACTCAATTCCCATCGTGGGACTGCTGTGAGCAGCTGCTTAGCATCCCAGAGGGAGCAGGAGCAAGGTAGCACTCAGATCTGAATTGGCAGTCTCCCCTACTCTTGAATACTTTATCTGTGCGAGTGCAGTATCTGTGACTCACACACAGCAACCCGCTGAGCCCCTGCTGCCACGGGGTGGGGACAGCGCCAGGAGAGGCACATCCCTCTCTGGGCACAATCATCCCAGGACAGCCACACCTCCAGGCATGCTTGACTGCTCAATTTGACTCGAGCCAATGATATAAAGGGAGAAAAGACACTAATAGATTTTGACTGAGACGCACCACTTAATCCTTTTTTCCCCATCAGTAAGCTCTCTTGCTTTCCCTTCATAGTAGGCATTATGCAAATCAAGAGTCCCCTGAAGTGATATTTGCAACTGCAGGATCATACAAGAAAGGGCACAATGCTTCTCTGCCAATTCAACCCCCTGCCCCTACTATTCTATTTCAAATAATACTATACTCATGGTAAGTACTAAAAATACGTACTCTACCATTCAAGCACTTAATGTTCTTAAATGCCACTTTGTTCAAGGGAAATAGCCTTTGTTAAACATGAAATTCACTGGGAACAGAATTTATATTTCAATCTGATTTACTACATTTTTATATATATATATATATATATATATATATATATGGCTTTTTTCCCCCAGCTGATTACATCAGCTAATGCCATGCAGCTAAAGTAAATACTTCAGAGAGACTGTTGATAACTTCTTCATAATGTTGGGTATCATCAACTGCTGCCTTATATATGAACTTTACAGCCACTTCCTGGGGCTTGAATGATGCACAGTGAAAGGGTCACTGGGAAAAGAAAAAAGCTTATATCACAGTGCTATCAATGTATGTGCTGTGATCACCAAAAATAAATGGGTTAGCCAATTTTAGTTGAAGTAGCAACACATCAAATTAAGTGGCAGGACACTGAAACACAAAGTTTTCCATGGAGAAGTAAACATCCTCAGAGACCAAGGCTGACTTTGACAAACATTCCTCTAGGGCACTTGACAGCAGTTTAAATAGCTTTAACTTAAACCACTGGCTGACTCCTCTCTATAAAAGAGGTGTGATTTTCAGCAGCAATGAAAGTGACCATCACCAAGAAAAAGATATTTAAAATCCATACAGAGATTCACTTTCCTATACCCTAACCTCTACTTCTTTTTCACAGAATAAAATTACAGAATATTCTGAACTGGAAGGGACCCACAAGGATCATCCAGTCCATCTCTAAAGAGAATGGCCCTTACAGAACAACCTTGGCATGATTAGCACTATGCTCGAACCAACTGAACTAATCTTCTTTTTGCTAATTTTTGCAAGGTTGAATGCCACACCAAACATCCAGCTTGTTGTTTTATTCAGAAGGATTTTTCTTCCAAAGAGAGAATTGGTTTCTGTTTCTCTGTTCTCCATGTTAGTATTTTATTGCCATGAATTATTTGGGATTAGTAATGAAGTGTGGATCACAGAGCCTGGAGTCCCTTGCAGGGGGTGTCTGCTCTGCACTCTGTCATTTGTTTCCCAACAGCATTGTTCTCACTTTATTAGAAAATATTCCTTGCAGCTTCTAATTTATACAGAGTCCCAAGTGATCTACTGAATATTTTTCCCATTTTCTGGGAACTGTATCTATATTTGCCATATAATTTTAGGCAAGTGCAGGACTCATTGTTCTACTGAAGTTAATGTGTATTGTTCTAATGTCCTAGAAAATTCAGATATCAAGTGGTACCTCAGACACTTAGTTTCCCTCTTTCATTGCCATGTCCTGCAATGTCACTCAGTTCTCACCTCATCTTTTCCCACAATAAATTTAATCCTTGACATAAATGACTGTTTTGCTTCAGTGTTTGGCCCTTAGTTCCTACAACAGCAGTGCTGATGCCAGAGAAGATGCAATGTTCAGGTGCTTCCTCAGCTTATTTGAGGCATCAGTACAGAGAGTTTTACTGTGTGACTCATGAGTAAAGCTGTGTTGAAGGAAGGAAGGACAGAGGGAGGTCTGTCCAGCACAATCTCAAAGAAAATCTGCAGAATCATCATCAAAACCATCCTGCTAACTTACATTTCTCACTGATCCCATCTGGCCTGATCCAAAGGCCACTGGATTTTGGATTTGGACCAATATGCAGACGCCTTTGTCCAAATCCCGTGTAGAATAAAATGCTGGCTCTCTTTATTGGCAGAGGATTTAGCAATAGGAAGAAGTTCAGTCCAAGCCCTCTCTCCATGTGTGGCTGTTCCAAGAGTTCCTAATTCACAAGGGCTCAATCTTGACCCTACATCCTCCTGCTTCTACTGCAGGATCATCTGGCTTTCCATCAGCACAGCTCTGGTAAGTAACTCACACAAGGCATGGAGCAGCTGAAGCAAGATGTTTAAAAGAAGATCTCCTCACTGCTTTGATAGTCAGATATTATCTAATCGGCATGGCAGTGCTGGGAAGGTTGTAGGTGGTTCTGTAACCCGTCATGCCAAAATGTGAAGAGCAGATAATTTTTATTTCATTATGCTTTTGTTCTGCACAGTCTTCAATATTGTCAGAGTGTTGTTTGAACTTCAACCAATTAATGAAACATGAACTGCTTATTGGGTGACCCAAAAGGTCTCTCCCCTACGATCTGTGAATACCAAATCAAAATCAACGTGTTGCTGGTAAATGCATATGCATTAAGTCTTTCAAGACATCATGGCTAAAATAGCTAATAATAAACCTCACATCATTCTTGAGAAAGCAGAACAGGAAGGGAAAAGAAGCCAACAAAAATAAAACATGCTTCTGCAAAACACTGCCTATGCAAGTTAGCATCAGCTACATGATCAACAGGTCACCATTATGTACGGTATTTACATCTGATCTGCATTACTGCACTGCTGTGCTGAAATGGCCAACAAGGCTCATATCAGCTAGCACTTCCTACATTAAAACCTGCCTTCATATAAAATTTACCTTGATTTATGAGTTTGCATTCAGTGCTGTACATTTGAATGTAACACTGCCAAACTTTCTACAGTGTTCACCTGCTGGTTGTAGAGAAGAGATATTTCAAGATGAAAACAAACTAAAGATGGTTGCAGAAGGCTTAGTATTATCAAAGAATGGAAAATAATAGACTTGTGCATATGGCCAGCCTTCTGCTACCATCATGTCACTGTGTATTATCATTTTCTGTTACTGAACAGTAGTCTACACACCCTCTATTTCCTTAATGGTGGACTTACTCACTTTCACACAGACACACAGACCTACAACAATTCTTTTGCTTTCATTACTTAAAAAATGTTCAGGGTGGTTTTCTTGGTATCTGCTGAATAGAAACTTTTTTGGGTTTAGAATCTGGAATTTCAGGTGTTTCCACTTTCTGTAACATATTTTAAATTCAGATAGGCTCATATTGAAGCTCAGTCCAATCCTCCTTTTCAGAAGGTGAATTTTAGCTTCTCCATCATTTGAATGTTAATTGTGTGGCATCACAATAAAACCACACATGCTCCTTGAAGGCATGAAAAACTCCCTCCTGACCCTTAAAAATCCCTGTCAGTTATTCCTAAATATAAACCTAGCTAATAACAAGTTCCCTAAGTAATTACACAGCACAGAGCACACAGAACCTTTCCTCTTACTTCACTAATGCTATATGCTTCAAGGGAACATTGAGGAGTGGCAGATTTGTAGTATGAAATGAGAATTTTTCAGCCAAGAGTTTAGGAAAGGAGGGGCGATAGAGAAGGTGAGCAGAAGGAAATACTCAACAGGAATGGAGAAAAAGAGGCTTCACTTGATAAATAGATTTTACCCTTTCTGTAAATCTCTTTGTCCCATTCACCACTCTGAAGTGTATGACTTTGAGTTCTTCTCAGCAAGTAGCCCCTTGCTCCTAAACATTTAGCTTTGGTCTGTCCAATGACTGCAGATTTATGCACTTGAACTCTTTCACTTCCTAACATTCTATAAATAAGCCCCATCTGGTCTATCTCTCCTTGTGTCCAAGTCCCTTCTCCCCCTAACGTAAGTCATAGAGTCTCAGTTAGCTAATGCCTTCCTTTAAATAAACCAGACTTTTCAAAACTTGATCTAATGCCTAAGCTCTTTATGTCCTCGAAAGAAGACTCCAACAGCTGCTCACTGTTACTATACACTAGATCAAGTATTCGGAGATGGATCTATCAAAGAGGTCAACTCCCTCCTGACACTACATTAACTAATCTGCTGCTATTTTAAACTTTGCTTAGCTTTGTTATTACTTTTACTTCACTGCACCACTTGACATAGACATAGTGCATTTCATAACCCATTTACCCAATTGATCAAGATCGTTCTGTGAACAACCTCATCCTTCTAAATTTTAACCATTCTGCCTATTTTAGCATCATCTGATAACACATGATAGCACAGTATAAATCATGAAGAAAATGTTAACACGGATCCAACCCTCTAACTACCTGCTTTTGGCCAGAAAAATATTGTCTCTTTTCTTCATTGTTTGTTATATAAGAAACAAGGGAATACTCTTGCTCGTTTCTTTATTCCTGCAAGTCTTTTTAATCTGGGTCTTCCTATTGACTTTGCCACAGCAACTCCCAGAACCGAAAGGATTACTCTCATAGTTTGATGATCAAGGATCAAGTCCCTGTTCTTTACCTGTCTTAATAATTTATTACCAAACCTGCATAAGCAGAGTGTGTAGAATAATACATCCCATGAAACTTTGTTAAAAGTCTCTAAAAATCCCGATATGTCTGCTGCTTCCCTCCTATCTAGATCAATATTTATTTAATTTAAAAAAGGAATCCAATTTGCTTGACATGATTTACTTTCCACAAATCTATGCTGACTTGCATTATGATGCTAGACTCTTATTAAACTGTATGCAACTGTAGCCTTATGCTTGCTAAAAAACGTGTTTTTGAGACTGCATTTATAGGCAGTGGGATTGTATGAGAGGCTGCAATGCCCAACAAGGAATTCACCACATTCTTATTATCACACTGGTCAGTTATCTTCCAGCTCGAACTGTTTTCCTTTAAAACAGCAAAACAACATTGACCCTTCTCAAATTATTTGATGCAAGCTCTTATTTCTGATGTGCATTCACACTGCAAATCACAGCCATGTATCAGGAGTTGTCCTGTGCCCAGCATTATACAGTTCCTACGCAGAAAGTCCTCAACACCCAGGGAGTTTAGACTGTGGCAACGGTCCCACCACTGGGGGGGGACCATTGTTGGGTCTCAGTGAGAAGCTGGGCAAGACCAGCAGAAGCAGACAATCAAAATGTCAACAGCACGTAGCTGTACGAAGGAACAAGCAGCTGCAGGGCTTCCTTCTGGCTTGTGTTCATGTCCCAAATAATGCTCCACACTGTTCAAGTGACCCTAGGCAGGCTGTTCCTCCTGTGGAGACATGAAGCCCCTCCACCCATGCCACTGCTCACTGCTCTGATCCCGTGCTTCACCAGGAGACTGATGCTCAAATGCAGCAAAGTGCTGCAGTCTCAGGGTACTGTCTGCAGCACCCTGGGTCCTATCTGCTCTGATAATGGGAGGTGCTCACTTGAGCAAACTGACATGCCAACAACACATGCCACTTCAGCACTCATCTCCTAAGGCTTCAGCTCCCTACTCTGCTACTGTCACTGAATTCTGCACAGCTGCCTGGGGTAAGTTCTGTCCAGTACTGAGAGAGGGGGCAGAACCCTCTCTGCTTTCTCATTCATTCCAATTTGGCAGTTACCAAAGAATTTCCAAAATCTCATCCTACCAATGCACATTTTCCCAGCTATTTGCGCAATGAAGTTTCCATTTTTATTCTTCCTCCCCTCCATTTCCTCTTACCATGCACTAACAATGCACTGAACTGAGCTCTTACTGATTTTTTAGAGGACAATTTGTATATATTCAATAGTCAGAATGGGCTGGAGTATCTTGGTATGTACTTGCCAGACTGGCATTCATCAGGACTGTGAAACAGAACAAAATCCCACTGCAGTAATGAGGCTTTTTAACCCCTTTGTGACAGCACAGCTAAATGCCCTTTCAACCCCCTGTATTATGCCATCAGCTGGGCACAGAAACACAGACCTACCCAGTTCCAACCATGACATGAATACAGAATTTATTCAGGCACTATCAAGCTGTTTGTGGTATTTCTCCTCAAGTACCCTACCTTGAACTCCATAGGGGTGTACTTCTCATTCTTGGGGGTTGTGTTGCCCTTGTAATGGAGATGGTTGGGAGTGGTTGGGTGGATAACAGTGGACTCCTGGGACTGCCTCTGGCAGCGCTGGCAGTACACGTAAATCACAAACGTTAAGAGGCTGGAGCCGAAGAAACAGGAGACCCCAGTGGCAATCAGATGGATGAGACTAAAACCTGCAAGGGAAATGACAAGAGATGCTATTTTTAAAGTACAGCCCTTTTCCCTCCCCTGACAAGACCACAGGTGCAAATCAGAACAGTGACATCTTGGGATCAACATTAATAAGCTGTTGAAGCCAGAGTCTTACGTTCTAACATAAACTGACATAATCTCCCTGCAAATCGGTCTCCCCACTGCAACTCTGCCTTGTGCAGTTTAACAGGTTCATGCATTGTTTTCTCAAAGCTCCCTCCCTGTCTCTCCTCTCTCCCCTCTATTGATATTGAAACTAAACATTATGTTAAGCTGACAGCTAAAGAAATGAACCATACAAACAATGCACATTAATGGATTCCAAAGCATGTGCGTGTCATGGAAATAAGGGGATAAAAATGCTCAGTGTTTCTCTGAAGGGGAAGGAAAGGAGGGGAAAGCCCTTTTTGTCGGCAGCCCAAAATGCCTATGGGACTGTGTGTGGGGTGGGGGAGATACACATTCCTCCCCCTTGTAATCCAAGGGTGCTCAGCATTCTTGCTTATTCATGGGATGGCATTGCCTTTGCCGTGTCTGTACTACCTCTGGTGTCTGCACTACCTCTGAGGTGTATTTGTACTGCTAACAGTGAAACAGGGGTCCTCTGGAGAACAGGAAAGATAAGGTGGACAAAGGAAAGGGGGCAGTGCTTGAAAAACACTTCTTTGTTGGCTTTCTCCACAAATTGCAGAGATAGGAAATCAGTTGCAGGCAGGTGCCGGCAGGGTAGCTACAGTGCAAATACTTCAAACAGAAGAGGTCTTGGACTATAAAAGCCTCCTGAAGAGATCTCTCCAGGCAGGACTGCAGCAGCACCCTTCAAGGCCAGCACTCTGGAAGGAGCTGTAGCTGGGTGTCCCACACACTGGGAAGCACCTAACTCACAGCTCTGACTTGTGGGGGGAAGGCAAAGTCAAACAGCACTCCTCGTTCCTCCCTCACCACACTGAGTCTCACACCCCATGGTAAAACCCATCACCAACAGACCTCCACTGACAACAGAACCAAGAACAACAAGCCTTAGAGCCACCAAGTTATTGAAGCTACCAGAGGCAATGTGGGATGGCAAAACTTTATAACCCTATTGTATTTTGCTGTGTGCAGGGGGGACTATACGAAAAAGAATCAGCTATTTAACTGCAAATGCTTCTGCCTTTCCTCTGCCTTTGCTCTGTCATCTTTCAAACAGGAATGACAGAGGCCTCAGAACCCAAAGGGACCCCCTGATTGCTGGCCCCAGGGCAGCTGTCCCCGGGGTCAGTCACATCACCTCAGTGGCGACTGCAGCGGTAAATTTCCCATAATACTTAAAAAGCCAATTCATTTGGACAGACTGCTGTGTTGACTTGACTGTGTGCAGGGAAATGGGACTACTCAGAGAGTGGCTTTAAATGAGGCTCATTCTTAGTCTGATCACGGTGTGCAGTTTTTTGGTGCCATCTTACATTTTAAGTGATATGCTTTTCAAATAGCAGATTCTGCCCATTAGTCAATGGCTCTCATCTAATCTTTAGTTAAAAAATATCCTCCTGATTTTAAAAAGAACAATAGAGTTCTACAGCAAAGTAACACATTTCAATCACGATTACAGTAAGGAACATACAGAATTTATTAGACTGATGAGCTACATTTATTTTTCAAACCACATTATAAAATTCCATTGCAAGATTACAATTTTCTATTGTGTTTTGGATGATGGTCCAAAAAAACCCCAGCAGAAATATTATAATTTCCTACTAAATGTCACTAGACTTTTTCAAAAATACATTTACTTTCTAAAAACCTCTGCCTGCTTTGCATCACTCACGAGACCTAAAACACAGAATATGCAACTGTGCTCAGTAAAGCCACATGACATGCTGCCACATTCTCCTCCTGCCCAGCTTTGCTTATATTGCAGTGAATGTTTCATTTCACTGCCACATTTGCAAGTCACAACATAAAGCTCTCTTATATTTCACTCTCACCTTTGAAACATCCATCTGATTTTTCAAATGGGTTTTGGCTGTATCTTAGGGGGAAGAAAACCAAATTATTTTGTTTGCAGCATGTGAGTCCCCAGGGGGGAAGCTTTCTGGTTCATCACTTTGAAAATATGGATTTTCTGAGATGCATCAACAAAATTTCTATTGATTTGTTTGTTTGCCAAATATTGTAGAACACTATTAATAAATAATATTAGCTATGGCAAAATGTAGATAGCAACAGCAAATACAGTGGTGATAGAAAAACGAGGGAAATGTGGGTACAGTGCATAATAGCAGAGTGCAAGCCATAGCAAGGGGTCCTGGAATTAAAGCAGAACCATTGCACCCTCTGAGGGAGAAGGAGTGACGCAGGAAACCAAATGTTACATTGCAGGGGCTGAAATCTTCATTCCATTGATTGCCCTCAGCTGCAAACTGAGAAGCCACATTTCCATGCCACAGGTGGCATGCCTGTTTTTGCCATGATCTCTACAGGGAGAAGAGATTTTGGCAGCCTGAAGATCATCTAGATTTCAGGAAAGCAGGGATGTGATGCTAGCAGGAATTGGCATGGCCATTAGTGTGAAACTAGCGTTTTAAAACATTAAAGGAACCTGCCCTTTTCTTCAGTCTGCATTTTTACCATAGGGGCTCCCAGGGCAGTGAAAAAGTGACACTAATGACTGGATCTTTCCAAGTTACATGCAGAAAGGAGACACAGTTTCTGTGAGAGGTGAGAACTTGAATGAAAGGAAGTGCTTGGAGGACAAGTATAAACCTCTAATCTTGTCCTGTATCAGCAAAGGATCTGTCTAAGAGACCCTGTTCACTGAAATCTTTATAGGTTATTTAAAAACATCTGCCTCCAAACAGCTGAAGGCTTACAGTGGTGAATGGGGAATAACCCTTCCTTCCACCTGAACCATTTACTCTGGAGGTAGAGAGACACAAGCAATTGCTCTCTGGTAATTAATGACCCTCAGTGGCCAACCCCAACTTCCAAATAAATAAAAATCTTGGAACTGACAAGTGGACATGCGATACATTCTTCCAGTCTGACTCAGACAGCAAGACTCCAGTGGAATTAAGGCTATCAGTGGGATATGAGCTGTATAGATTAATGGTTTGGTTGATACTGCACAGGGAGAAAAGAAGTCAAGTTAAGATAAAAATAAGATATATAGTTAGTGTACCCTACCTCCACAGTTTGTGCTCTCGTCGATGCTGGAGGCTGGCAGGATCACTAAACAAAGAAAAGAAGATTAGAGAATGTTGTCATTTTGCCATCCCTTTACTTCTTCAAGTAATTAAGCCCTCTGTGCTCCAGACACAAGAAGGTGCTCATGTGTTCTGCAGCAACCTAAGAGTCTCTCTAAATTGAATTATAAGCTCATGGTTTGAAATACATGCAACAAAACCTCTCTAAAGATCTTACAATTCCAGTACTGTTACCCGATCACTATTTAGCTTCTTAAATTTAGGGAAAAGATGGTAGCTGAGAAAACCATGAGAAAGAATACCACTGCCTAGAGATCTGAGATTTTTAAGTCAGTGCACTGTAATCCAAAAAAAGAACATGTGGAAAGGCATTTTTCAGTCTGCACCCATATCAGATATTTGCCTGAGAGATTCAATTTCCAGAAAACACAGGGTGGAATATGGTGGTGACCATCTGTCCATCAACAGTGTTGCTCTGTTAGACCCTGGATTAATCTCCCACCTTCACATCCCAATTTTCTCCATCTGCCTCACCTTAATTCTTCACTCTTTTGGGATGCTTTTTTGATACCTGAAATCAAGGACCTTCTGTTGCCTGTATGCATACTGAGAACAGAGACAATTTTTATAACCCAGCCTAAGACAAACTATACAAGGTTAAAAGCTTCAATTCAGGTGAAGCAATACTAGTTATTTGTTACAGACCAAGGTAATTCTGTTTAAAAGAAATGTTAAGCTGCTTAAGGGAATGCCATTTACCCTGCACCTGCCACAAGGGAATTTATAACGTTTGTCTGTTTGCTTGTTTTTCTAGAAGCATCCAAGCCCAAATTTTAATAGAGACAATCTCAGCCTAGTTTGACATTCCAGGCACAAGCTGCTCTCCTGAACTGGCCCACCCTCTCCTCCTGGACGACACAGTACATACCAGGAATTTCATTGTAGAGGCAATCCTGGTACTGAGTGCTGTTTCCGACGCACTGGGAAGAGTCCGGGCTGTGCACCTCGCAGTAGCGGCTGCGGTACTGGATGCCCTCCTCATTACACAGGCTCCACTCCGACCACTCTGACCAGCCACCTGAAGTCCAGGGTTAGGACAACACACACACAGCGTCACCAAGAGGGAAAAAGATGCTTTGTACATACCAGACTTCTCCCACGCTGAAGGATCCTAGATCCTGGCCTGGGCCTCTCTCGCACATCTAATCCAGGGGGTCCTTAGTGGATTTAGTTTTCTCAGTGCAAGCATCACACCCTACTTGTCAGGTTGTAGCTCTCTTAATACGGACTAAACCAACCTTTGGTGAAGCACTGCACAGAACCAAGTTGCCTTGAAAGCTCCTAGGTCAGCTCTCTGGTTAAAGACATACAAGGAGCAGGGTGGGGCAATGTTGCACCAGGACCTCCAAGTTTTGATGTGGCCTCCCAGGGATACCTCAAGCAGCCAGCACAAATTAGAGCACTAACAGAGTTTTGCTGAGGTTCCTAAGGGCAGGAGTCGGCCTGCACTGGATCAGAAATACACAAAGGTAGTTCAAAACCAGCACAGATCTAAATCCTATCCTCTGAGTTGTAGCACATGCTGATCTTCTGTCTGTGAAACAAAAAGGAAGGATTCCCTTCCCTTGTACAGATTGCTGCCTCATGACCCCTTTTGTTTGTCATGTCAGCTTCCACATTGAAGAACCAAGCTCCTGCTTTTTCAATTACTTGAAAGGGATCAACCAATAGCAAGATTTTGCTTGACTGGCACCAAGAATGCCAGAGCAAGGGCCAGTGAACAGGCAAAGAGAAAGGGGATGCATTGCAGTTAACACTGGACTGTCTCCTTTCTCCCTAGCTCAACAGACATCAACTGAATGGCCAAAAAACTCATAACTGGTGGTGTTTCTGATTTGTTTTATGACATTTTGCAGCTGTGCCTTGCTCCCAGCACCATGGAAGCCAGCTGGAGCAGGGATGAGGAGCAGCTACCTTGGCAGGGGTGCGTGTTGCAGAGGGCCTCCTCCGTGTGCAGCCCGATGCAGATGTCCTCCCCACTGGATGGAGCTGGGTTGGTGCAGGTCCGTGTGCGCTGGTAGTGCCCACCCCCACAGGTGGCTGAGCAGTGAGACCAGGGAGTCCAGCAAGACCATGAGCCTTTCACTGGAGGACATTGAAAAGCAAGCACAGA
This sequence comes from Monarcha castaneiventris obscurior, assembly GCA_026261815.1. NCBI lineage: Eukaryota > Metazoa > Chordata > Aves > Passeriformes > Monarchidae > Monarcha > Monarcha castaneiventris. Next base: position 11,616,503 of record JAMPIT010000467.1, read on the forward strand.
CAGGTAGAGGCCGTTGGTTACTCCTCTCACTGTGACAGAGCTGGAGAGCCCCAGTGTCTCACCATCCACATCCACCCCGCCCACACTAGCTAGCAGTTTCCTGCACCCCAGGACATTTGGGCCTGACAAGAACTTCACATCAAGAGAGGGTACAAATCCACTGCCCTCTGTGGATGCAGAATGCATCTGTGCAGAAAAAGACTCTGCATCATAAAGTGCCAAAAGTAGAAACTATTCTTTGTTGTAGTCATTAATATTCATTGAAATATTCTACTCCGTTCTATTCCTTTCCTTTTTATAAAACAGCATCGCTATTATTATTATTGTTATTATTATTGTTATTATTATTATTATTATTACTACTACTATTATTATTATTACTACTACCGCTACTACTACTACTATACTGTCTCCTGAAACTTCATAGCAACAGCAAATTTACTTAGGAAAAAAGCACTGTAACACCTAAGGGGAGTTATATGGGATCTTTCTGTGGGAGGCCCAAGTCCTCTAGTCCCAGCCTTCAGGAAACAGAAATTCAGAGGCTTTGTTTATTGACCCTGCTCATTGCATGGGCATTGGATTAGGTGACCTTTAAAGGTCCCTTCCAACCCAAACTACTCTATGATCTAAGCATAACCCCATAAGAGATAAATAATAAAACTAGGGAGGGACTTAAGATCCCTGAATCCCCCACCCCCCAGCCACTAAACTGCCTGGTTTGCAGGTCCACATGCCATCAACTCAGAAGATAATAACCTGATGACTTAGAACGAAATAAACCCAGGATTTGTGTATACACATTGAGTGAGGCAGGGAAGGAGGGAGACACAGAGAAATAGTAATCATGCACTCAGAACAGATTGTAAAACATTGGTGTCCAAGGGGAGAAAACAGCACAGAAAAAGGGCACAGACATTAGTGAAAAGCCACTGAGAGCTTCCAAAATAGTACTAATAGCTGCCTTTATAGTGCTAGAATTATTTCCTTTTTATAGGCCATAGAGTGCAATATTTGACACTCCTGCTATGCTCTTGCTGCACATTCTGATCATATCTGCATTTGAATTTTATCTTTGTATTGAATTTTAGAATCATAATAGTACTACTATAATAGAGCATTTTCAAGTGTAGGCCACAAACTGTATTGCCAGAGGTAGATAATTGCTGGAACTGCAAAGAGGCAAGGTAATTTGTGTAAGATCACTTAAATTTAGTTTAGACAGTTATTACAGAGCAAGGAGAAGGATAAGTGAGAGAGAATACAGTAATCAATGGTCTATTACTACTATTCTGGACCAGGAGTGCAACATAAACATGAGGACAAACTTGAAAACCAGGAAACCAGGCAAGAATACTCCCTGCTGGCTGTGCAGGAAATGGTAACTGATGTCAAGAGTAGATGCCCATCGCAAGAACAATACGTAAGCAGGAGAGGGGGAAGAAACAAGTGTTCACAAGAAGAACCGCCACATCAAGCATCTCTATACAGTATTAAGCCACATTTATTAAGCCTGCCTCCTCATCAGGGAGCAGATGCACCATGATGCCCTCCACTGGATGGAGCATCAAACCTTCCTGAAGCAAAGGATTGCTACAAGCCACCATGCTACTTCCTCTAGAGGACGTGGCTGTGTTACCCTCTGAGCCGAGGAGAAGCCTAAGTCAGCACTAAAGATCACATACATGGGTCATTACAATAGCTTTAAAAAAAATAAGGAAAGTCCCCCAAAAAAAAAAAAAAAAAAAAAAAAAAAAAAAAAAAGGTAGCTTAGAAATACTGGTATTTTTGTTGTTGTTGCTCTACCACTAAGATTTGGGAAAACTCCTCTGAATTTCATGCAGGAAGATGATCATGGTTACCTGGGCAGGGGTGAGGATTGCAGTCTTGGTACTCCATCGCTGACCCCACACAGGGCAAGCCACCATTTTTAGGTTCAGGGTTTGTGCATGTTCTCTTCCTGATCCTAAAGCCCAGCTCACAGTCCCTGGAACAGGAAGACCAGGCCCCCCAAAAGGACCAGCCCCCATTGATAATCCGTGCAGAGGTCTTACCAGTCTTGAGGAGGTCATCAACAAGAGCTTCAAGGAAAACAAACAAGACCCCATAAGATCACAGATTAACCAGTTGTTGGGCTTTTAAATAGGGGTTCAGCTCATGAATAAAATCAGGATCTATGTGCCCTGCAGAATAGTTTCTGTTGAAAGCCCTTGGCAAGAGTTTTTTTTCCCAGAGCTACAGCTAAGCTAGACAGAAAAAGAAATTTGTACCATACAAACTGAGTCTACTGATAACCTTGATAAATTTGCTCCCTGGGCAGCAAATTGTGGCAGTCCAGGCTGTGCCCTCAAGATGCTGCCTTGCATCACAGCAGTACTGCAGGGAACAACCTGAGAGACAGGGCACAAGGGGAGCTCCAGGGAGAAAGAAAAGACACACTGTCCTGAGAACTGCTCTTCTCTTTACACCCTCATTACTCGCCTATTGTGTTTGGGGCAGCCTGGCAGGAGCAAGAGCAAATCTATACACTGCCATAAGCACAGAGCTCATGACTGTCTATCTATGTCACAGGGCTCTCCCCATTGCTGCCCCTGTGCAGTGACACCAGTCAGACATGTCAACACTACTGCAGACACCGTCTCGTTCCAAGAAGATCCCCCTTCCGCCACCACACTCAGGCCTGCCCCACGGTCCCCCAGAGCTGGCAGGACGTACAGTCAGTGTCACACACTGCAGAGCCGTCGTTGGGGCAGAACCGACTCTCGGTTTTCTTCCTCCCGAACTGCAGCTCGTGGGGGTCCGACAGCTGGGCCCGGCACGTGTAGCGGAAGCGCTGCTCCTGGCGGGCGCCGCTCTGGGTGATGTTGACAGGCATCCAGGGGGTCCAGGGCGTGTTCCTGCGCACCTCCGGGCAGCTCTCTGGGTTGCAGGTTTTATATTCCTGCCAAGAAGGAAAACCACTCCCTCCTTAGTTATTAAACAGCAGCAGCCTAACAGGCAGAGGTTTATTCACGCTTCAGAAAATAAGGGGTACCCTCTGGATCTAAAACAATCCCCATCCACCTTATCTGACCTCACAGGCACATGTGCTGGGCATGGCACAAAATGGGATGACTATGGAGGCAGTGGTGGTGCACAGCTTCAGGTGGACCTCAAGGGTAAACTGTGCTTGCTATTTTTATGTCTCCGTCAGGTTTGTGTTACTTTGCTGACTCAAAGTCCTGTGGGGCTTCGACAGCTTGGTTCATTATGGGCAGGAGAATAATTCAAGCAACAGATAATAATAACAGCAAACAAGTTTTCTGCTCTGACCCTGAGATGCTGTTCTTAGGTCAGCCTAGAGGAGCCCCAAGAGGACAAAATGTCAGTAAGGTTTATTCCTTGAAAGTTTATTATTTTATTTTCAAAATGGGTTTAGAGTAGATCTTTTTACAGCTATTTTTGTTTGGTTGGCTTTTCAAACTCTCTAGTGAAGGTTATGAACCATTTGCCATCCTTGGTCGTCTCCAGCAGCCATTGAGCACAGATAATATTCTGGCTGGCTGGGTATGGGGGGATTTGAGGGTTTTACAATTCTCGTCACCAGTGGAAGGAATTCCAGTGACAAACATTTGTGTTCTTGATTTAAAGTAACTAAATAAACAACTCTTTTCTGGCAGAGGGGAAGAAATGTAATGCTTCAGGACTTCATGGTTCTAGTGTAAATGCCAAACAGCTTGTGAAGAAATGGGAGGTTCCAAATCAAGTCTGCTTACACTGAAAGGAAACCCCACAACCGATTAAAACAGTGGCATGAAACAGCTGCCTGAACAGGAAAGGGAAAGTAAAAAGAGCAAATGGGGTGTTGGACCTGTTGTTTACTCATTTCTGATGTGTGCATGGCCTCCTTGACTCAACAGGATCATCCTTGGGAGTGGGACAGAAGAAAAGAACACGTATAGAGCTTTCAGGTAAAGGACTTGGTATCAGCCTACAGACGCCTAAGGAAGTACTCTGTACACCAGTCTGTCCCTAAATCTGCCACCCCTCTGATTCGAAGTTCATTTCAGCATCGTCACCAGCAAAATCTGAGGACAGCATTTTCGCCTTGCTTGAGAAATAAAACCACAGTGGAGAGAAGAGCTAAATATCCTGCTCCTTGATGCTACTGTCAACAGGTGCCCCTCATGCAATGTCAGTAAACAATACATACCACAGCACAGCCTGGACATGTGTTTCCATTTTCACAGGACCTCTGCCTTGAATGAATCCCTCCACCACAATTCACACTACATTTATTCCAAGGTCCCCATGAAGACCAAAAAATCGGTAATGGACATGGACTGTTCTCATTACAGAATCTGAAAGAAGAAAGTACATTGCCCAAAAAACTCCACGTCAGCACATCCGAGGGGCAAAACGGTGCGGGACGCAAGACTGCACACTGCATTTGGGAACAACTGATGCATGCACAGAGAGCCAGCAGAGACTGACACAATGTCAGATTAGCAATATTCCTGTCCATGGAGAGAAATGTAGCCTTTGTACCAAATGGGGGTGGTTAATCAGGCTGAGCTCAGTGAGACGGTTGGAATCAATGGTCGAGATCAGGTTTTCTCAAGTGCTCTGTCTCAAAACTTTTCCACAAACACTGAGTCCACAAAAGAGCTCATAAACTGAAGCCCAAGTGTCACAAAAAAAGAGAGTGGAGAGTAAATATTCTAAATGGGAGGACTGGTGGGAGGCCAACTCGACAGTGATCTGTCACTAATGGCAGGTGCCAAACACCTGACAATCTTCTCTTCACACAATCTGGCTTTTACTGCTGCCTCAACCCTAGGAAACTGGAGCTTGCGACCAGATGCTATAGGCATCTAAAAGCAGGCCCTAAGTGAATGCTACTTCATGTTCTGTGTCAAAAGTAACTGTAACTTTGTTCAGCTTTTTAATCAATATTGTTCTCAAATTTAATCACATAGAACTGCAATTGACTCAGAGGTAGTCTTTAAACCCAAAAAGGACCATTGTGAATGGACACAAATCAAACCAAACATTAAAATGTCTTGAAACATGGAAATTAAATTAATTGCTCTTTTTATTATGAGAAATGCAGAGACATATGTCTTAGTGACCACTCAAGGGACAAGCAACAGCTCATAGCCAAGTAGAGGTGGCCTTTAATGAAATGTCAGGCCTGGAAAGAAGTTGGGATGCCTTGAAGCATGTGTTTCATGAGGGGCCAAGCTTGAAGAAGCATTATAGCGAAGATAGCTCTGTAGGTTCAGAAAGTATTAGGTTTTAGTAATTTTGTGTGAAATTTTCATAGTTTAGAGGGGAAAAAAGATGTTTTTCTGATGCCATGCCCAACAAAACTCAACCCTGAATCTGTGAGTTAAGCTGTATTTTGCCTTGAACTGCTTCTGGAGCATCAGCCCAAGTAATAGAGACTTGGGAATGATGCAACTGGCAGTGAAAGCTGCACATACTCAGTTGCCACTCCAGGGACAGATCAGAACAGAGCAACTGTGCCTGTAAACTCTACAGTGCCAACAGCAGGCACAGCTTCTGCATTCGAGGAGGAGGTCAGCCCTCTTGTGAAGGCCTGAAGGGTCCTGCTTGGGAGTGAGGGCAGCTCTGAAGTGTCTGATGTTCACAGGCTCACTGAAAGAGAGTGTCCATGCTTGTAAACAGCCACATCCCTCCCAGTCCCTCTGGGACTGCTTCCACTTTGTGCATTGAGCCCAACAGCCTCAATCTGCATTCCCAGCCACCACTTCCAGCCACAGAAATGAACACACACCATCAAGGACAACTCCTACCTTTCTTCCCTGCTCTGTCCAACGCAGACCCTGCCCCCGTACCGTGGAGCAGGATTGCTGCAGGATCGCTGCCGGACCTGGAAGCCAATCCCACAGGAGGTGCTGCAGGGGGCCCAGGAAGACCACGGCGTCCAAGCGCCATTTCTAACAAAGAGGGTAGAGAGAACAGAGTATGGGGGAAGTGTTGAATTCATGGGAGACTAGATTATTCACTTCAACCAGGCTTTAGGGGTATTAGGGGAGATTTTTAAAAGGGGGTTTTGAAAGTGCTTAGTGGCCTAACTTTCCTCCCTTTGAAGTCTCTGAGAATTGGAAAGGAAGAGAATGAAGCCAATGCCGAATGATTTTGAAAATGTCTCCTAGGACTTGCTGGGCAATAGTGTGGTCAGTGTAACTTTCATTGACTGTTCCCCCATCATCTTCCCCATGTCTCATAACCCTGCTCTTCTGACCCAGTGGCTCATCCCAAAGTTGTATGTCCTGAACTCTTCTGCACAAAGAGTTCAGGTTTTGAGTATCATGAATGCCAGTTGTGCCAACAGATGTAAAAAACCTACCGTCTGCTAATTCAGTAGGTATTGATGCTTTAAATCTCTTACAGCAATGCCAATGCCAGCTCCCATGTTTTTATCACAAACCTCATAATATGTTGTGTTTTCCTAAAGCCTTCAGCATTGAATCCTATTAAATGGAAATCTCAAATTTCATTAAAAATAACAATAACTGCTTCTAGCTTTCACGGCCGCCTGCAGACGTCACTGTACTGTGACCTTAAATCTGTAGAAACCAGAAGCAATTAAGAGCTCAGAGGCAGGATCGAGTTTCATGGTTTAATGAGTGATCACATCTCTACTGAACACTGGTAACACAGCCTGAAGCCAGTGTGATGTAAAACCCCCTAGTTCACACCTCAGCACTGGAGATGTTGGCAAAGCTCCTGTGAGAGGCTGAGCATGTGCAGGTGGCTCCTGCCACGCTGCTGTGTGAGGTGCCTCAAACGTGTGCTTAAACAGAAGCCAACATTTTCATCTTTAAAATCTTGCATCTATTAAAGCTCATCTTCCTCTGATTTGGCAGCACTGGACCTTGAAGCAGGAGAGGAGGAACCATATCTCATCTCTTCTGTGCTGCAGGTTTCATTTCATATGGAGCCAGTGGTAATGCTGTGTCTTATAAAACTGTCTAATCTTGACACTTCAGTGCCTTAAGCCAAAAAATATCTTTTCTGGGGTGTGTTTTTTTATAAAGAAAAATCTTTCTAAAAAGTGTAGTCAAAAAACAACTCAGGTGCTCTCTGACTCTTGAAAGCTAAGCTTGAAAACAGATGTTAATTTTCAAAGCATTTACTGAACTAATAACACTGCTGGCAAGAAATATTTTCTGGCATAGCACCAATCAGGGCAGAGGATGAAAGTTAAAACCCACATTGCCCTTCACAGTTTTTGTATTTTTTATCAACTCTTGCCTGTTCTTGGCAGCTTTATTTCAGAACCCTGTTAGATCTTTCCCCCCTCCTCTTCTTGTTCTCTCATCCCTCTCCCCTCCCCTCTCCCACCCCAAACAAGGTCAAAGAACAAGAAATTCACTTATATAAAAATCCTACTATTCCATATTATTTTGCTATGTTTTAAACAACCTACTACCTCCCAACTCTTTAACCCAAAAGAAAGATTATATGTAAAATTATGAAAAGAAAAAAATCAAATGCAAGGTTGCTGTAACTGCTGCAAAAAGGGCAAGTAATTTCTACTAAAGAAATCCTAAAAAACCCAACAGTTTTCAATGTCTATTTGTGTTTCAGGATTTTTGGCAGAAATGAAGACACCTTCCACTTTCAGATCTCCAGCTTTCTAATAGGACTCATCTTTAAACATCCTACTCCCTCTTTGAAGAAAGAAATCTCAATGCCATATGAAGTCAATTAAAGGAAATTTGAGGGCTGAAGCGGATGTAGGATGACCAGATGTCCCTATTTTTCAAACCATGCTGTTTTGTTATGTCTTAAGATTGAATAATCTGTTTTTCATCCCCTTCTTAGAAACTGTTCCTGCCTCTTTTGCCATCAGAGCAGTGCTGAGAAACCCATCCCACTGGCATGTTTTCCGTTTGTCACTGACAGAAAAAGCCTGCCTGGGGAAGGCTTTGCTCAGCCCATGGTGGCAGCACAGGGGCAGGAATGACTGCACACCTTTTGGGCAGCACAGCCTGTAACTGGAAGGAGAGATGCCAATTAAAACATGAAGATTGCTGAATTTTTGGTGCCAAGATCAGCACTGATCTCCAGGGATGAGTCAAGAGGCAGCTGTCCTTAATGGAATGAATGTTTATGGAAAAGATAAAGTAGATAAAAACTGTATTGACCCAATATTTAGCAAAATCCTGGCTGCCCCCACCCTGGTTAAATAGTGTTTACACTATTGCATCGTCTTCCCTTGAGTCATGACGTGATGTAGTCTGAGGGTGGTGGGGTACCACGGGCACAAACACCATGGCTATGTTTGGGCACCCCACAGGAGGACGTGTAGCTTCCATGCTGCCAAAGCTGAGCTCCAGGCTTCCGTGGGCAGGCAGCACTTGGGCACAAGCCGAGCTGCCTGTGCTGTTCCAGCGCCGTCCCAGAGCTGCCTCCCGAGCCGCTCGCTGCCAGAGGGTGACGTGCTGCTCTCACTGCTCTCACCTGCCCAGCAGGCAGGGCACACACTCGCAGAACAAGGCAAACAAGCCCTGCCTGGAGCTAGGCTCAGCCCTGTCCTTACAAGAGTTGCTCTGAAGGAGCTCTGCTTGTTTTTGGCAATGTGGCCTTGGAAGCCAAACTCTGAGAAGTTAGGAGCTTACTGATTTTTTTAGTCTGCTGTTCAGCTGGCTGACAACTACCTCTGCCTTACTCACCACCTCCTGAGGGGTCACTACTCACGGTACAGCTGAGGGAAAAGAAGGCACAGTGTAGTGTACAATAATTTGGGGTGCTCATCTTCCAAGAGCCCTTGGGTTTTTCATTTTACACTGACTTCAAGCTGGACCTCACACACCTCACTTTGGCTGGGATACAAGGACACGGTCACAATGAAGGAGCTAAGCTATGGACAGACACAACTCTTGTTCCCTTAAGAAGCACAAAGACACTGAGGTACCTTGAACAATTTGCAACCTCAATCCTGGCCCCTTCACAGCTGCGACCTCCACAGCGAGGACGAGGGCTGTCACATGAACGTGATCTACACATACAGGAGCCTGTGCTGTCCCCATCCGAATGCTCACACAGTTGCCATGGGGACCAAGGCCCCAGTCTTCCATTTGTTGTCAGGTTTTTCACCTAATTTTAAGAGGAAAAAAAGTCATTAATAGCAAGTTTACATTTCTGGAGACAGGCCCACAATAGAAATGCCAAACAAAGCTGCCGGGGGGATTAGGATGCAGCTTAGAGGGGAGCTGTCTGTGCTTGTGAGCAGGATTCAAAACAGAGGGTTGTTTTCAGACAATGCCACATCAATATTTACCCTGCAAATTCCACGCCGCATACCTAACATGTGCACACAGGCACTGAGCCGACCCAGCCAGCACCACACCAGGAGCAAGCATCCATCCACCACACCACACAACCACCACATTCCCAGTTCCACACTGCACAGCTTCAGCCTTTCGAGCAACACCACAGCCAATACTGGCTGACCCCACTCCATCATGTTGCAGCCTCTGCAGGGCTTCCTGCAGAGTATTTTCCAACTTAGTGTTCATATAATCGTAGTGACCAGCTGAGGCTGGGGCCTCAAGGAGTTTGGCCCTGTCCAAACATGCAGTAAGAACCGTCTCCCTTTCTAAGCCATACCCTAAATGGCCATGTGGATGAAGAACAAAAAGTGAAGGAGATGATGATGACTAGCATTAATGCTGAGGATCACACAGTCACCTAAAGATCAAGAATTCATCTCAAGACAATTTATGGACCAGACCATGCTGCTATCTGTCCCCTCTGCCCTTCGCTTCATGCCTGCATAGCCCTGAACAGGCTGGGACTTGATAGCTTCCTACATGCTGCAATGAAGAAAAAATACAGTAGTCCTGGCAGACCAAGAGCACAAGGAACAGAACTATTTCAGGGCTGGTGACGACCCTCCCGTAGACAGGGTGTCAGAGCTTGCACTCCTGTGCCCTGTTTTAGCCAGTGCTGCTAGAGGAGCCCTAAGTCGAGGGCTGGGGGACCAGGTTGCTGGGCCCCTTGCCCCCAGGTCTGTCTGGAGAGGTTGTGTGCTACCTGCTTCTCCTGGGATCACTCCTGGCCACCACTGCCTTCTTGTTCTCACTCCACCACTACTGCAGAATCCTGCAGCCCAAGACCATGTCTTAAAAGCTGCCCTGAACACCCCTGCCCTGGCATCCCCTCTGCTACTTGTTGAGAAACACGAGGCAGAAGGGGATTGGTGCTGGCTCTGCCTGTGTACAGCTACTCCCTTTTTACAGCACAGCACCATCATGCACTTCTGCCCTAGTGGCTCCCTCCATGCTCCCCACCCCATGCCCCATCCCAAAGTGCCAGGCCTTGCAGGCAGATGGCACCGATGGTGGCTGCCTGCAAGTGGCTCATGCCTGTGGGATCACCCATGTGGTGGTGGGATGCTCAGCAGCTTTGGTAAAACCACTGACAAAGGCAACACTGGATTTGGCCTCGGTGTCACCCGCAACGAAGGGTGAAGGAAGGAAGAGGCCGGGGGTCCTGGCAAACAGCCCTGGCCCCAAATCTGAGCCAGCTGCCCTGACAAACCCCACTGTGCTCTGCTGCCAGCAAGATCAGTCCCCTGGGCTGCCCCGGGGGGGAATGAGTGTCCCTGCTTTACAGACAAGTAAAGTGACTCATGGAGGGGCTATGAGGCTGCTCAGGAGCCACGCAGGGAGCCAACCACAGCCATGGGAAGAGTGCTTTCCAGCACTCATTCTCTGAAACATGCTGCTCTGTGCTTGTTCTCCAAGATTGGCACTACATTAAACACTCAGAGTGTACCTCTGGTGGGTTGTCATCTTCCCCTCTCACCCATCTACAGCAGCATCAAAAATATGCAGCAGTGGCATGGAAGTGATTTAGATCTGATACTGCACTTGCCAGGCTGCAGCCAGGGGTTTCAGGCATCTGCTGTAAGCTTTTGTTTGCAATAGATTACCATGTAGTTGTAAAAATTTGCTCTGGGCTGCAGGTTACAAGGCAAGATGCCCACAGAGGAGATCCCTGAGCTTTGTTGTTGTTGTTGAATTTGCTGTTTTAAACATTGTTTAAAAATCAATACAGCTTGGTTTCTAAAAGTTGGAGGGGGGTAGTCAACAGAAGTACTTTGAGATAGTTAATACTAGATTTTTATGTCCTTTTTCCTCCTGCGTTACAAAAGTCCTAATCCAAGTATTGGATCATTTCTATTCATTTTTGACCCAGAAAGCCTTGCTGATTCCAGCAGGGTGTTCTGTTCAGAAATCAATGGTATGGCCTGTGGCATCAATTAAAAAAAAAAAAAAAGCTGGTAAATAATTATTGGCTCATAAGTGATACTGGGAAACAACCCAAAAATTAAACAAATAAGCAACCATAACCAAAATGCTGAGGTTTAGAACCATGTCACACTGTGAGTGTGGGAAGTTTTATACTTAAGAAATTACATATAGGTTATTATTCCATCTTTAAATTCACAAAAAAGATCTTCAAAAGAGCAAACTTGGGAAGTGGGATAAAAACCCATATGCATTGATCTTTTTCAGGAATACCTTTACGAGGCAAATCCTTTGAAGCCCACACAGAGAGGACAGAGAGGACATCTTTAAAAACACATCTGATCAAATGCCCTTCTCTCACCTGATAATATTGCCAATTCTGGGATTCTTGTCTTTTATAAACTGCCATACTCACACCAAAGGCCTCATCTTTTTCTTTCTTCCTTGTAGAATCTAAAGGCTCCAGTGCAGGACCTAAAAATTCAGACTGACCACTCCTAATCCCTGCTACCAGGATGTTTTCCATGTTTATTCTGATATTACAGGTAAGACTGAAACATTCCTTTTTCTTTCAATTCATCTATTCCTTATCTTAGGATTCATATATCAAAAGCTTATAATTTTGCCAAGCTTTAATTACTTAATCTGGAAGTTTCCATGTTAGCTGTTTGATGAAAGCTGAAAATTCTTGCTAAGTTTCAGCAAAACTACTTAAACCATTTATAAAATCAAATGTAGCAAAAAAGACTGTCCATAAGTAGCAGTATTTTCCTTGAAACAAACAAGTCTTCAGACCAAGGAACTGAAATTTATGTCCTCGTAACACCTTTTTGCAATTCCCATGAAAAGCCATTCAAAACTGTCCAGGGTATAAAATCCATGGGACATGGGAAAAATTCTCAGTTTTCAGAGATACAGAGATTTTGATCCCTGCACCCAAAGTCTTTTCTGTGCACTGGACACGCTTCAGTGTGGGCCAGAGCAGGATCACCCTGGGCACTGCAGCTCTGAGCAGCTCAGTCCACATGAATTGACAGCAGGGTACAAGACGGCCAAAACCAGAGTGGGGAAACTGCCACTGATTAGCAAGAAAATGAGGTAGCATGGAACAGATGCAATATGACTAAGATAGGGGTTTGCTGGAAACACAGAGTGGGACTGGGATGAAAACCTGGAAGGAAGATCATTGTTTGGCTCAGGATAAGGAGGATGGTAGACTTCATTGGGAATACTCAATTCCTGATTTGCCAACCACCCTCAACAGTGACACCATGAGCTTGGCTAGTAGTTTGTTAACTAAGGAGTTAACTAAGTTCCTTTCCTGCTAGTGGCTTATGTTGCCTTCAGTAAGGTACCACAAAATAGGATGTGTCTGTTTTTCTAAAATCAAAGTGCACCTCACTCCCTTCTCCCAGGAAAGTACATACAATCCTGCATCAGGACTCCCTGATGAAGCATGGACACATACATGGAAGAGCAGTTTAGTTTGTGGAATTTGTGTGCTACCATTTCTTAATGTTAAAATGGTTGACACTGCAACCTCAGCAATGAACTTTTAGGAGATTCTGGATGTTACCTAGTAGCAACATATATTAACCATTACCCAATGTATTGTGTTAACACTACATGATCAAGCCTCAATCTAAAGTCCCTTAATATTAAAGCTGGAGAGTGGTAATCTGTGGCTCAATGTAGTGCTGTACAAAGATGTTCAGACTAGCTCTGAACAAGCCCGTTTGCACAAGAGCAGCACTCAAGTTGTGTTAGTGTTGTGGTTGACTCACACAAATGCCTGGCCCATGTAGGATATAATTCAATAATATGCCAGTTCTGGCTTTAAAAGTTGCTGAATGCCAGTCTCTCAGCTGTGCCAGGACATCTGTTTGTGGGCTAGGCTGCAGAAGAACTCACTGACATTATCTGGGTTAGGAAAAGTTTATTTGGGAGGGGTGCTTTTAATCTACACCATTTCACACTTGACTGTGATCTCACATACAGCTGTACCAGCACAGCTGAGCGCCTGGTGCTCAGCCCAGAAAACTGGGGTGGGAAAAGCCAGGACTTCTTATGACAGTAACTCATCCAACTAAACTCAGACAGGTCTTTTGCAGGACTGAAGTTTGTCATTGGGTCACTGCATTCCCCTCCCTTTTCAGTGCTCATCTGCACATGCTGTTCTAGACCCTTTCTTCTGCTAACCATGACCTTTGTCCTGCACTGAATACAAGGAAATACTTTGATATTGCTGATGTAGGTGTTTAAATGACCTATCTCACTCCATGCCAGTGTGAATTCATTTCAGTGAGTGGCAGAGGTGAAAGAAAAAGAAAGCACTTGCATGTGGATTTTAAACAGCTTGGCAGCCTGTCAGTCAAAGAGCACAAGGCTGATATATGTAACAGAATGGGAGCATCTGCACAGAAAATAATCTACAATGGAATGCTAAAACAAATGTAAAACTAGCACCCCAAGAACAGCCAAAGCTCCTGAATATTCTGTGCTGAATTTTTATGACCTTGAAACAATGATCTGGAGTAGTTTGTTCCCTAGTGTGCACCACAGCAGACATGTTCAAACTGGAGGATTAACACCTCACACACCTATCAACAGACACAGGCATTAAGCAGGACGAGATAACAGCATGGGCAATCAAGAAGCACTGCATCCCAGTTCAACACAGGAGGGTTATAAACACACAAGCCTCTGAATCCAGCAGTGAAAAACTTAAGCCTGCCAAGCTGAGGATGGATTGAAGTAATGACTAGTATTTCCTGGGAAAATATCTGAGGAGTAAGGGAGATAAGGGGAATAAACATCCCAGCACCTCTAGACAGAAATAGCATACTGAAGATACAACCCATCCAGTCCTCTCTCCCTATCTACTGGACTTAGCAGTATTAACATGGCAATTGACATTAGATAATAACAATGAACATTAATGACAATTTCTCCCCCACCCTCAATTTATTTAACAAGTCTAGTTTTTCCTCCCCAGCCAACCTACAGGTACAATTCAAGCAGCAGAAATTATACTCGGCCAGACAGCTTCTGGGGATCACAGCCAGGAACTGGATATTGTCGTCAGAGAAGGGTGGGTGGCTGGGAAGGGAGCTGGAGAGTCAAATCAAACTGATTCAAGCAGAGACACTTCTTTTCTATATGCATCTCTTGGAGACCAGGGCCAGGAGAAAAAGGCCATCTCCTTGCAATGTCATGTAGATTTGATCTCTGGTCTGCTGGAGTCAGATGAAAACTCAATACTGTCTTTCTCACACTCCCTCTCTCAGTTACTCTCTCCCCTTCCCTTGATTTCTCTAGTACACACTGTATGTTTTTGTTCCCTTGGCAAACCACACATGCAATAATTTCTGTGTTGCTGTCTAGATGGCTCTTCCTGCCAGCACAACGCTTTTCACCACTGTTGTCTCCTGGGCCCAGCTCAGGGATCCAAGAGGAAAATTACCTGACTGCTGCCCCAAGATGCTGTTGTTGGCTATTCTGATTCCCCAACTTGCAGGGAAGTCAAAAAAATCGTGCAAACAGTGGAGTAGCCCTCTTGAGAAAGCTCAAGTTTCAGCTAGGGCTTACATGGTTCTCAGCAGTAACTCAGCACCATGATCCATTCTTTTTCACCAAGGCATGGGTGGGCATGAGGAAGACTGAATGCTTACTTTAGGATCCCTCTTTCAGAGGAAACAAATACATTTGGGGTCTCTGTGCTCTAAACAAGAAGCTGTGCACAGGTATTAGTGCGTGCCACTGCTTTTAACAACAGCCAGTCCTTTTCAGGTTGCCACACTCACCTCCCCTTCTCCCTTCTACACACACACACATCAGTATGTATAAAATGTTTCCACTCCTTCCACTTACTGGACACTCAGTAATATTTTGAGTCCAGAGGCTCATGTTGGAGCTGTCCTCAATGGTCGTGCATCGCTTCTGCTTGCTATCCCAGCCGCAGTAAGGGTCTCTGGCTCCCAGGCATTCCCTGCATGTGTGAAGACAAAAGATTAAAGCTCTTTAAACCTGTCTAGCTCGAAAGACAAGTATTCAAGTATAGTCCTCATATATGACAGCTGTCAACTGCACCGAGGATCAGTAGAAGAAACAATTTCTTCTAAGCAGAGGTTTACCTGCTTGGATGGGGAAAAAGAAAATTAATAGAAGGGTGATAGGACACAAAGCAAATATCACTCATCGAAGCTGTAGATTAAACATCAGTTCACTCCTCTCCAAGGCCTAGGGAAAGAAAATGACTTTACAAATTTTAGTCAAAGAGCACTTGTCATTGAGATATCTTTGTGCCCCCATGTAATCACGCAGCAGGCCAAATCTCACACAAAGCAACCTCTGTGACTATGTTTTCTGACACTGTGTTCATCTAAAGGGGTTAGACAAGCAGAATTAGCCAATGGACTGGTAATAAAGGCTTTCTATTAGTCTTGGCCTTTGCTGGAACAATGATTTCATTTATAATCCCAGCATCAAGATGTCAGTTTGGAAAAGTCACAGCAGAACGTTATTTCTAGGCTTTTGGCTGCTTTGAACACTGCCGTATTCATTTTCCTCCTGAATCCATATTTACAGGCTAAGTGTGTGTTCCCAACATGTGAGCTGCTAAAGAAAAATAACCAGGGCTACTACTGCCACTAAACAGAGAAGATCAGTCACAGAAGTAGTCTGTACCAATAAAATTCAGCTGTATTGGTTGTTCCCATGAGTTGCTTTCAAACTGTTCATTTTCATTGAGAAAACATAAATGTACAAGCCACATCATGCATGTATTAGTGAAAGACAAAGAGAGGACTAAACCTAAAAACATTCACAACACTATTTTTAATCCCCATGATCCATTCTCTTCTATCACACAAAAGGCTGATAAGATCTTTCAAAAAGTCCCAAATGACTTGAAAACTGCCAATTAGACAGCAGCAAGGGACCAAGGAGAAAGATTCAGTTCAAGAAGCTAAACAGGAGAGTAATAAAATGTATTCTAAGGCTACGTATCAGTATGATTAATGAAACATCAAAAAAACCCCAAACCCTCAAATGCAATGAGATGTGAACTGTTCCCTCCCAGAAATCTTTGAAATCCTATTAGCCTGTAATCAGCTGCAAATGAAAAAGCAAGTCCCTCACACACAGCTGAGAACACTCTATTAGTCTGTACTGACTCCACAATGATTTGTCCCAAAGCAAACCCCAGACTGGTTTGATGTCTGGTACCCATTGCTTTACATATATCTATACACAGACACATTTATATTTTAATTATGAGTTTCCAGTTTGCTCCGCTCCTACATTTCCTCTGCTAAAGATCTCACACACAGAGTTGTAAGGAACATAACTTCTTTTTCATGCTTTAGGA
Source organism: Monarcha castaneiventris obscurior (assembly GCA_026261815.1). Taxonomy (NCBI): domain Eukaryota; kingdom Metazoa; phylum Chordata; class Aves; order Passeriformes; family Monarchidae; genus Monarcha; species Monarcha castaneiventris. Next base: position 11,633,141 of record JAMPIT010000467.1, read on the forward strand.
AGGTAGTTACAATGACTGTCTTTACTGTATTTTCCCTTCAGTTGCTTCAGCACACCCAAGAAAAAGGCAAAGATGATTTTACCCCAGCCCCAGGCAACAGAACATCAAATATTTACCCAGACAATGACTCAGGATGCTCAGCCCAAGGACCAGAAGGGACATGTGCTGCTTTGCTCATTACTTTGTCTAAGGACCCCTGTCCTGCTGTTGTGGCAGCTCACAGCAATCTCACCCACGAAGTGGGGCTGCTGCCACATCCAAAGCTGCCTTTGCTGTCCAGCAGCCCCTCAGCAAGGGCAGCACCCAGTTCAATACAGAGCAGACCCTGGGGCATCTGCCCACACTCTTGACAACTTGGCACCTCAGGAGGAAACTGGACAGTTTCTAAAAACAGGAAAGAGAAGCAGTGGAAGGGCGGGGGGGTTGGGGGAAGGCCCTGCTTTTCATCACAGAGCCTTTTGGTCAGGCTTTCAGGCCCTGGCACCACATACACTATTGTTTCCAGCTGCATGAAGCCATCTCACTGGGCACCCAGCAAGCTGAGAGAGGTCATTGTAATTCATAACAGGGAAGGCTGTTGCGAGCATCACCCTATTATGATACACATTTTCTCTGAATTTAATTTATAGGAAAACATGTGCTGCATAAATTCAGAAAATAATCTCCATATGTTCTGTGCTGCAGCCCTCAGCCACTCCACAGGCTGCAGCATATCCCAGTGAGGCACTGACCACTTTGCTGGCAATATCATAATGTATATCATGGAGTGACATGTGCTGCTCTTGGCCAGGAGCGGCCGGCACTGGATCCCTCACAGCGCACTCACTGAATCACAGCCCACGCTCCTCTGCCACTGCCGCGACCAGGGCCATCGGAAACCGAGCTGCAGAGCCATCAGCAGGCCGTGGTGATGGGCTCTGGGAAAAGCCTGGCACAGCAGACTGTGGTGATGGGCTCTGGGAAAAGCCTGGCACAGCAGGCTGTGGTGATGGGCTCTGGGCAATGCCTGGCACAGCAGGCTGTGGTGATGGGCTCTGGGAAAAGCCTGGCATGGCAGGCTGTGGTGATGGGCTCTGGGAAAAGCCTGGCACAGCAGGCTGCAGTGATGGGCTCTGGGCAATGCCTGGCATGGCAGGCTGTGGTGATGGGCTCTGGGAAAAGCCTGGCACAGCAGGCTGCAGTGATGGGCTCTGGGCAATGCCTGGCACAGCAGGCTGCAGTGATGGGCTCTGGGAAAAGCCTGGCATGGCAGGCCATGGTGATGGGCTCTGGGAAAAGCGTGGCACAGCAGGCTGCAGTGATGGGCTCTGGGAAAAGCCTGGCAAGGCAGGCCGTGGTGATGGGCTCTGGGCAATGCCTGGCACGGCAGGCTGTGGTGATGGGCTCTGGGAAAAGCCTGGCACGGCAGGCTGTGGTGATGGGCTTTGGGAAAAGCCTGGCACAGCAGGCTGTGGTGATGGCCTCTGGGAAAAGCCTGGCACAGCAGGCTGTGGTGATGGGCTCTGGGAAAAGCCTGGCACAGCAGACTGTGGTGATGGGCTCTGGGAAAAGCCTGGCACAGCACGCCGTGGTGATGGGCTCTGGGAAAAGCCTGGCACAGCAGGCCGTGGTGATGGGCTCTGGGCAATGCCTGGCATGGCAGGCTGTGGTGATGGGCTCTGGGAAAAGCCTGGCACAGCAGACTGTGGTGATGGGCTCTGGGCAATGCCTGGCATGGCAGGCTGTGGTGATGGGCTCTGGGCAATGCCTGGCACAGCAGGCTGTGGTGATGGGCTCTGGGAAAAGCCTGGCACAGCAGGCTGCAGTGATGGGCTCTGGGCAATGCCTGGCATGGCAGGCTGTGGTGATGGGCTTTGGGAAAAGCCTGGCACAGCAGGCTGCAGTGATGGGCTCTGGGCAATGCCTGGCACGGCACTTTTGGCTGGGAGCTGCAGCCAGCCCCGTGCTCTGCATCTGGGGTGTAATGAGTTCCTACCCAGCCCAGGCTCTGCTGGGCTGTCAAAACACGCATTCTGTAATTTAACAACCATCACAGCCTGGGACTTCTCCTCATCTCATGGCAGGCCTTCAAAACCATTTGAAATCTGAAAACAAAATAGCTGTGCTGTCTGCCTCCCTTCAGGACTCAGAGCAGACTCATCTGCCTCAACTCTGGTGAGAAACCTATTATATCAGCTGACAGCAATACACTTAGGGGTGAGGAGAAATGTATTTACTTACACAAAATTTGCTCCATTTTTTCCCTTTTTTAAGCAGGAAAAGCATTACAATGTACGTAACGCAAGGAAATGACATTTGTGGCAAATACTTTCCGTGAACATTTCAAAAGCCAACTTAATTTATATCCTTACAGTATCTTTAGAATATACATATGCCTATTTATGCCATTAAAAGATAAAACCACATCAGCAAACACATACCAAAAGACAAATATATGCAAGCACACATGCATACCCAAATCAAAATGCTTCAGAAGTACACTGTCATTCTTAGTAGATCAGGCACCATGGTGTGGAAAATGCAAAGATACCACAGCATTTCCCTGTGCTCAGAACACAAAATAAATTGAAATGTTTACATGTAAATACCATTTTGTATTATGATACTGCTGAAAAATCTCACAGAGGCCACAGGGCCTGCAGTCTTGCAGGGCAGTATATAAATACTGTGAAATAAGATACAAAGGAGTTTACATACAACAATTAAATTCTGAGGTTTCAAAGGCAATGGGACTTCTGCCACTGGCTCAGTTGCCCAGATTTTATATCATACACAGAGGGAACATTTCACTTAAGTCTCCTCAGTAGCAGGCTGGGAATGCCTCAAGGAACTAATGACACACTATCCTGTTGTCTCCCACCACAATTCCCAGGGCTAGAGAGAAGCCATTATTCCAGAAGACTACCTGAGCATAGCAGGTTAACACTGACTCTCTTAATACTAATGACTTAGTTAATGAAATTCCACAAAATGGGATGTTTGTGAAAGTAAGATGATGATGATGATGATGATGATGATACCACATGGTCCATGTCCCCAGCTTCCCTCTGGCCATCTACTAACCTCACATTCAGTGAGGACTTGGAACCTCCTGACAGATATCTAAGAGGCTGGATTTATTTTGATAGGGCATTACTATCAACAGTGATTCATTTTAATTCATTGCCTCGCAATAAATGTCTTGTGTGAGGCATAAAGGCATACACTGAAAATGTTCAATTGAAAAACAATTCCATTTGTGTCTCCTATTCAAGGTGTTTTTTTTCTCCAGTTCCTCATTCTCACTTAAGAAGGTCATTTGCATGAAAATAAGATCTTGCTCAGAAGAGCTCACCTGCTGCCTGCTGTTTGGGAGTTGTAAGCCTCCCTGTTGTTGGCTGTTGCAATCATTTCTACAGCAGTGATCAGGGATAACACGATGGATAAAGGCTCTGCAAGAGGGGCACTATCCACAGCCCACTGAAGTCAATGGAAACTCCTACCTATGACTCAAAAGAGTTTTTATATGGCCTTTGACAGCTGGTGTGCTGAGCCTTCACTAACAGCATGTGCTGTAAAAAGGCTTCTGCTTCCAGTATGCTGATGCTGCCCAAGATCCCTTTTTTATAATGTCCTGAATGACATCTTCTCTCAGAATCTTCATTAAAGCTTAAACATCTGTATTTCAAAAGTTTTTCATTCCCACTTTAATTTGCTCTGGATCTAGGTAACTTCATCTTTCATTCTTCCCTGAGAGTTAAAACTTTAGACTGTGTAATAAATGGATCATCAAATCAATGGAACCAGGCCCAAGAGGTTAGGCTTTGAGAGACCAAAGGAAAAAAAGAATTACTACAGCCTCTTCCCATTGTTACTACCAGACAGAAGACACATAAAAATGCCATTTTGTACCAAGAGCCACAAAACTCATTCAAAATATTCACAATGAAGAACTGTGCTCCTTTCATCTGCCAGGACGTGCTTACTCTCCCAGTGTTCATTTCCTCTCTTTCATTTAACTTTTTCTCCCTCCTTTTTTATGACTAAAAGCAAATAGGAATGGAATGACAGGACATGATGATGTGCAGAGGCAGGGCTCTAGACCCAAAGGCTGAGAAGTTCCTTCCCAAACTGTGTTTGCTCAAAACCCTGTTACTGCACCAGGAGACAATTCTGCGTTTTCACTCATGAGCTTGGAACCTGCAGTGAAGGTCCCATTTGTCAGGGAGACACAAGAATTGTTGCCATACCTGGTCCTTTAGACCCCATGGGCATCACCAGTCAGTCCATCAGAGGCACATCCACTGGTACAGTGCAAACATTAATAAGCCTGGTCTTGCAAGGCACATCCATGCTCAGCATCTCAGGAGCATGGGCAGCACAGGAGTGTCCCTTGCTCTTTTGGGGAATAAAATCTCAGAATTCCAATTCCACACTGGTTTGTTGCACTCTTGGAATGGTTACCTGTGAGGGAACAGCCCTTTGCAAGTAATAAAGGGGTTTTAGCTGTGTGAGTTGTAAGCATGAGGCTGTGTTTGGCAGACAGGCATTTCCTGACAAGGTTAGCTTAGTGTCCCATTGCTAGCAACCTGCAGAGGGGATGAACTAAACAAATAACCATATTAGCTTCCAGCCAACCGAATCATAATTACTGACAACCTCAATAGCCCGTGCAAGGAAGAGCAGACCTCTGTCTTCCCTAAAGCCAGATGGCATGAAAAGAGAAGAACGAGAATCAAAAGGATGTTCGTGGTTTAAGAAAATAAGATTAGAAAGGAAAAAAAAAGCACCAGACCTTCAAACAATCCCTCTAATTTTGATATCTTTAAAAATTCAAACTGCAGAGATGAGTTAGTGATCTGTACAAATCCATTATCTTTCCCCCTGAGAAGAGAAGCCAAGTGGAACTGAGCTGCTTTAGTCAGATGCTGGTCAAGTAGCAGCTTCATTTCTCAGTTGTTGAAGACAACACGTTCCATGCCAGATGTTACTGCCCGTTCCTCAAGACCAGCAGCCACATACTTCACAAAGAATTCCCAGGGCTATTTGTGGAGCAGGGCCCTGCTTGGGAAGAGCATAATACAGCTCACAGGTACCACCACAGTGAGGGGTAGAGTTGATGTTAATCTGGACAGAGAAGGTTTGGTATTTTGGCATGTGGTATTGGATGCAGAGGGAGAGAAGCTGAAGTGTGCATGTGTCATTTATCACCCACACATGCTTAGCATCAGTGATTGCTGCTCTGCACATGATTTGTTTTGAATGCATAAATTAAAGCCATGGTGTAAAACAACCTCCAAAACTGAAGTCCATTTATGAGTCAAACACATGTTACTTATTAAAAAAAGCAGTGCACAGACAGAGGATTTTCACAGGAAGTTTCATCTCATTTTCTTTTCCACATCAGGGACCGGGGCTTGCTAGAGTTCACCTTCTGGCCTACCATTTTCAATATCACTTTAATCGATTGAGGTTTATAGATTATGGCCTCGCACAAGCTACACAACTATTCAATTTCTTACTTTCTGACATACCATTCCATCATCTTCTAGCAACAGTGACTTCTTTATTGGATAGGAATTTATTTTTATTTTTAAAGCTGTGAAATAAAACAACATTCCGTTTATTCAAATATGAAGATTAATGCCATCTATGATTAAATCTGGATTTATTTTACATCAGTAAAACAGATTAGTAAAAAAAAAAACCAAACAAAAACAATGTTCCTTCACGAACACTATTAGAAACTCTTGTCACTGTGCCAAACAAAACTGACCTCTAATAAAAACAAAAGTACAGAGGGTCTCTGACTACCAGTGACAGGATCATTCATCCACAAGAAAACTCAGATACTATTAAAGTCCTAATGAAAGGAATAGCCAGAAGGAATTCCTGAATGTGGGGCATGTTTGTCTGGGTTGCGAAGCACCACTGTTTCCAAGCCTCGGCAGGCTTTTGAGCCTTAAGAAAACATGCTCCCCAGGGCTGCCATATGGGAAGAGGCAGAGGGGACCAGACATCTTTTTGGAAAGGCAGCTTGGGCAAATCAGTGCACTCAAGTGTTACTCCCTGTCTCTGCCCTGTGTCAGTCAGTGTCTGGAGGCAGCTGTCAGATCAAGACGTGCTCTGCTCCTGTGCTTCTGCTGTGGTTGCAGAGCTGAGACTTCTGTGTGAGCATGGCAAATTGCTGTAGTTTGGTGGTGTAGGTGGAGACAGGCAAAGGGTGGCTTAGGCAAGAGCAAATCCACTGCAAGGGACACAGACAGGTGCTTTGTGTAGCCTCTGCAAGATGCTGATTTAGGAACACAAGTTACGCTAAAATGGGAACTTAGGATGGGAAAGAAAATTGCAAAGGCAGAAAACTTAGAAAGCAGTGTGAACGATGATAAAGAAACCTGAAAATAGCCTACAGTTGTCACCTAGGCTGCACAAAGTAATCCATATTCAAGCAGCTCCTTTGTGAAAGTTGGATTTTGTTAAGCTCTGGGTAATTATTTTCTGCTCAACAAGATGCAGATTCAACTAGATAGAGCCTTTGTAGATTAATGTATGTTGGAAAAGGCAAATAAATATTAGACCATCCATTACAGCCTGAGGATCAAACACATCTTCCTTCTAGTGCAGGGCTATTTTAACACTGTATAAGGAGCAAAATGGTCCTGCTACATATTCTCCAGTGCTTCTTCCCGTGTAATTATAAAAACACCATCAAACAATCTCCATTCCTCTTTCTAACAAGAGAACATCACTTAAGTAAATGGATATTCTTGAAATCCAGCTTTACCTCTTGCAGACTGAAGTGTTCCCATAGTTGTACAATACTTGGGTATTTTGACAGAAGATACCAGACTGTGCAATATTGTATTTTTCTATAACCCATACATATTTTATGTATTTATATCTACTTAAATTTTAAACTTGAACCAGCAAAACCAAATTTCCTCTGGCTCCAGATACTTCCTCTTCCCCAAACCGGTAAAACAGCACATCTCCTGATAAAAAGTTAATGATGCATCTGTGGCAATACATTAATTCAGTATTAACATTGGACACATCTGTGTTTTACCCTGCAAATTCTGCCTGAAGCTTGAGACATGAAGAAAACCAGCCATAGCAGCAGTAAGACTGCAGACCCTTTCATCAGGAGCTACGTTACTGAATGTGACCATTGCCTAGAATACAAATCTTATGACACAATAGTAGCAAATGGCAAGAATTGACAGATGCAATGGGTATCTGCCCTGGGGCTTGCTGGTAGCTTTAGTTATTAATCTTGTTTGTATAACAATAGCATCGATGTCATCCTAACATAACATATTCCAAGAAAACTACATGCTTTCCTGTCAGTTGCCACTGTGTTGAAAGTAATTTCACACAGCCCACCTAGCAGGCATCAGATGGTAATGACTTTTATACAGCATTGATCTGAGTTGGCCTAAAGCCAGTCTCCTAGAGGTAAAAGGATCCATACACTAAACTGTTCCTAAGTCATGTTGGCAGGATGCTTTAAAAATAGAGAGCAAACAAAAGCCCTGACATGTTTAAGCTATGTCCTCCCTCCTGGCAACCTAAAGTGAATTGGCAACCTAGTCATGATAGTAAGGAGACAAAAGGAAGTGAGCCCTGAAATCAGCTGATTTTGTTTGGCTTTTTCTGAAGTGACCTTCATCTGTTTCAGCAATTGTATGACTCTGGACTCCAGCTACTGCTAAATTCCCCTTCTGTTCACTCAGGGTCATTTACAGACTTCAGAACTAAATGTGGGAGCCTAGAAGTGTACAGGCTGCTTAAAATTAATATAAAGCATGTTGGTTTGAGCACTTAGTAGAAATGAGAAAAACCGTAATAATTCATCTGGTTGGGAGCAGAGCCCCTTCCTATTCTGTGTCCTCTCTTTTTCAGCGCCACACTCACCAGAAATCTCAGCACAGGCTTATTCCTCAAACTCAGCTTCTTGCTGGTTTCCTTGCAGGCCCTGCACTGCATTTCTCTCCTCACTGTTATCTGTGATTCCTTCATACTTAAATGCCACCTACAAAGTATGCTATTTTCTTTCTTCCATGCCATTAAAGATAATGTCAAATAAGATGAAACTGAAAACCAATCTCCCTGGCATCTTACAGGAAACATGGCCCAGCTCACTACCTCATTGCTTACCCCTGCCTGCTTTTAATTTCCAATTTCGGACACATCCCTTTCCCAGACCATCCAAGTGAAGCTCTTCAACTGCTATTCTGAAAGCCACGTTCCTTAGACCTTAGCATCCCTTCAAACCGTAAAGGTCCATATCCTGCAAACAGTATGGATGCACTTAACTTTACATATATAAACAGCTACATTAAAGAAAATGGGAGTAATTGCCTGCTACAGCAGATGCAAATGTGTTGTCAGGATAGAGAAAATGGTATAATTTTGTACTTCTATTTAAAGAACACAGATCCATTTCATCTACAAACTTCATTCTTTCCAAGAGCTTTAGTGATCATGGTTCTGTTTGATATCTTCATTCTCTGTCAGTGGGAGTCTCGCTATTTGCTTAAATGCAACCAGAATGTCAAACCAGATGTTTAGTGATTTATTCTGATGTATTATTGGATACTGTGGATGACAAAACACTGGGCTGAGCACTCTCCTTTCTGCCTATGAAGTCTTCCAAAGCTTTTCAGCATTATTGGTGATACAATAATTAACTAATTCCCTTAATTGTGGAGAGGCCATATCAGCCAGAACAGATGGAAATTAATGATTAAGCTTTATCACAACATTTTTGTAGTCTGTTACCTTTCCTTTTGCCTCTATTTTTAAACGGATATTCAATGTGCTGAATATTTTTTTAAACTCTCAGGGAAAAGATCTTCAAAACAAAATCTGGGCCAGATTTTCAACAGCCTCAGCTCAGAAAAAGGTGTTGGATTTTCAAGATCCTTGATGAACAATCTGGCCATCAGTGTCGCCTCAGTGATCTGCTGGATGCTGGGCTCCACAACAACAGTGTCTCTGTTGTTCCCTTCCCTACCATTTTAAACATTTTTCTCTCCCATGCTTTTTATCCAACAGCAGTTCATTTTTTGTCCTTCAAGGAACTATCATTATTCTGATGAAGAAGTCAGAGGATTTCCAGCCCGTATTCAATTAAATCCTTCCCCAGAACTGGAAAATTTTTAGATCTCTTCCCAGACTATGTTATTTCTCCAAACAAATTCCCCAATAATTTCACTCCTGAAATATGGCAATCCTGTAATTCAGGTTTCACAATCCTACATTCAAGTGCTCCACTCCTTTGTTACAGAGGATTCCGCATCATAAAAAATAAAAAGAAAAAGAAGAACATACCATTAAACTCCAAAGCTATTCTCCGTGTGATATAGCAACACCCTTAAAGGTGGACATGGTACCTGCTTGGAGCTACAGTTCCACTTTGGAGAGAGACAAAGAGGGCCGAAAACTCTCTGCTTCTTTAGTGCAGCTGCTGACCCTTTTCTTCCGAAAACTCCCTGGAGCCATTTCAGGAGTTACTCACCTATATGTACTTAGTTGTCTGATCACTGGCCCAGAGCTATTTAGAGGTGAGCTGTGCTTCTCACACAGATATCAAGTCAGCAAGTAAGAGTCCCTGTCAGCTGAGTCATTTCTGCCAGCTTTGCATTAAGTATATGGCTGGAGGGGATGTGAGGCAGAATTTAGGCCAAGCAGGAGGGCAACAATACAGCATCACTCAATAGCAAACTCCCTGCAATCGGGTCAAAAAAGCAGGCAAGAGTTCAGATAAGTGCATGTCATAGATGTGTGCAAGAGGACCTGGCTCTGGAGGTGGGAGGATCCACACTGGCATGAAAGTAACCTGAGGTGGCACTGACACAACCTGGGAGATGCCCACAGCACGGCAGGGACAGGACAGGCAAGCCAAACTAACCCCAGAACCACACTGTACATCCAAAACTGCAACTTGCACTATGTAAACTGCAAGTTTTATGCAGAAAAAAAATATGGAAGGAGGAAGAGGAAGGAATGAATATCAAGATAAAGTGCATTAAAATAGACTGGTCAGGACAGGGAGAGCAGAAGGGGCGGGCATTCAGGAGACAGTCTGGTCTTATTTCCAAACATTTTCTTTTCCTCATTTAAATGTGTAACCAAAATCCTTGGCCCGCCTCAGGGTTTCCGTCTGCTCAGAGGCCCATGGTTCTGATGCTGCAAAGGGTCAACACAAAGAGATCACGAAGTATTCCCGGTAAGAACCAGATTCGTTTTCCTATCTGTCTCATCTCAATTGCTAAAAATGAATAACTGCACCCCAGCCTTTGAAAAAATTACTAAACTCACCCTTAAAGATATGTTCCACCTGAAAAGAACGCTCCAGATCTGAGGTCCTCAGCTCTCTGAAATTCAGATTTGGGATTTTGTTCAGGCACATTCTAAAGATACAGTGGCATCAGTGATAAGGCTGCAGTACTGGTTCTTCAAATATTCCTCACCAAAGCTTGGGGGCAACTTGAGGTAAAAAATCGAAGCTCATTTGAAAATTGCAGGGAAGTTACACACATTTCAAAGCCATGCAAAATTCAGCAGCAAACACAGCCAAACTACCACCCAGCAAAGCAACCTTCAAAACATTTTGCATGTTCAAAGGGCTCATAGGTTTTGCTCGTGTTGGGCATCTTCCTAAGAGTCTCCAGTGAGTGGGGAACGGCAGCAGGAAAGAGAGCAGGAAAGACAAACACCAGGAACACACACGCACAAGGCAAGGTCCCTGCAGCCAAGTCCAGCCTATAAATTTGGGCAGCTGACATTACAGATGTCTTCCCATTGCCCTGTTGCTCAGAGTGGCTGTTCTGAAAAGACAGAATGAGACAGGTCAGTGGGCACACACAAAACACTGCTCAGGCACCCACTACATCAAGACATGGGGCTGAGTTACTGGTCACCATTTAAAAGATTAAATTCGTGCCGTGTCAATAAACAAACAGTAAAGGAGATGGCAGAAATCCTTATCCCTTTCCATCTCTTCTGTTTGCTGCTGTTTTTCCCTCTGCCCCAATTCTGAGCCTCGGACCAAGCCCCGAGGTTTTAAAGCAGCACAGCAGCAAAGATCGCTGGTCGCGATCAATGCTATGTTAGTTTTCTCTCGATACGTGATTGCCTGTTCCAGGGAGGAGGGGGAAGGCAGGAGCTCTGTATCAGCAATCGCAAACCCACATCAGCCCCCGGGGTGTAAAAGGCTGAAAAGTTTCCTGATAACAGAAGGCAGAGCCTACAACAAACAATGTGGTATTCCTGCCTGGGAGGCACAAATTCTCTCCATCACCTCCAAGCTTCTGGATCCCCCCCCTACCAAAACAATTACATTATAAAAACTGCTGAAACCAGAGCTTTTCAAGGAGGCCAGTCACGAAGTCACAGCACAACAAAAAAGTAGGAAGGGAGTGTTGTAGGGGTGGGAGCCCTTCTTCCCGTAGTGGCTGAATATTGGCGTGTATTAAACATAGACACAACAATAAGCAATAAATCACAGCCCAGGAGAAGTGCCAGGTGGAATGCACTGGAGGAAATGAAAATATCGTTCTTGATACTGTTCAGGATTGAAAGAAATACAAAGGAGGTCAAATTGACTTATCACCTACACAGCCAGGATGCTAAGGGGAGAAAAGGTTTCAACACCTGCTGCTGAAAAATTTGCCGTTGAATAATTTCCTAGCAAAAAAAACCCAAAAAACCCCCCACCCAACAACAACAACAACAAAAAACAACAACAAAAAAACAAACACAAAACCAACCCCTTAGATTAAAATGTAATTATAATATCACAAACATCCTCTCAAAGAAATAAATAAATGATGGAATTCCTTGGCTTTCCTACATTTTCTTCTTTTTTTCTTCCTTTTTCCAAATGCTCAGTCCCTCCACAAGACCCACCTAACAGGGCAAAGGATCCTTTGCAATGTACACAAGTACACTAAATGGTCAGCACACAAATTCAGCAAATTCTGACCTCCCACATCACATCCCACCATGCTGTCAGGAGACCCTATCTCCTGTACTTTGCTATTGCCCAGTGCCTGGTTTCTCTTGCTGATTTCTACCATGAAACTAGTCAATGGAGGAAAACTTTAGGTCTCCCTGCCCTAAAGAACTGGGCCATTTTCTTATTTCACTCAAAAGTGACTCCAGAAAGTGTGTTTTAGAAAAAAAACAGCAGTGGTACACAAACTTCCCAGTAATTTCAGCCAGGACGCAGTGCCACAGTGCATAAAACTGCTTTTGGTCACCAGCAGGCAAGGGAACCTCTGTGAAGACAGATTTTTGTTTTGCTGGGATAAACTTATACAAGTAGGGGACTGCTCTGCAGCCTCCAGGTCCTAAATGTGGTGCTCCTGTGAGATACCCCACCCATCTGCTCTCCAGTCACTGCTTTTTTCTTGCTTGCCCCATTTTAAGGCAATTCAGCAAACCTCCACCATTTGAATTTTAATGGAAGTGTCATACAAAATACTTGGGCAGGCTGAAAATAGGACAGTATCTATAAATTACTGGAAAGGGAAAGGGAAAGGGAAAGGGAAAGGGAAAGGGAAAGGGAAAGGGAAAGGGAAAGGGAAAGGGAAAGGGAAAGGGAAAGGGAAAGGGAAAGGGAAAGGGAAGGAAAGGGAAGGCTCATTTCTCTTGAAACTGGATCATATATATGTATACACACATAAATATTCTCAGACTGAGACTATACAGGACAGCCTGAAGAGGACAGCTGTTATGTTCTACCTTTTAAAATCTCTGCTTTTAAGGGCTGAGGACAGGATGCCATTTTCCAGCTGTGGTTTTCTCTTACTAAACACTTTTGTGTCCATCTGATTGCATAAGCAGCTAAACCTTTGAACATTAAAAACTTCCGTGTCAAACTGCAATAATGACCAAGTTACATTTTCTGAAAGGGATAATTAAGAGGTTCAGTGAAAATAGAGAGCTGTCACTTTTATATTTAGACACACATGGATTTAGTACAAGCTGATAGATAAACTCTACTTGTTGAAAACAAAATTATGGTGACATTTTCTATATCAGTTTTTTTGGCAAGAGAACAGGGACATCTTGCAGTAGGCCATGGAAGAGGGAATCTGTTTAGATGTTGCTAACAAAATCCTTCCCCTTGTCTAGCACAGAGGACATCAGTTTCACACAAAACTCTTACAGAGGAAAGCAAGGCAAAAGCATGAGAGGAGAAGGAAAAGTATTTTCAAGAGATGTAAACAAGTAAATGCCCACAACACCCAGATTATTTGAGCATCTGTCTCAAACAGTTCCTATCACACTCTCACCTGTTTAAATGGAGAGGCACCATTTGGATGCAAAAACCTTCTACACTTCAGTGTGGAAGACTGCTCTGGAGCCAAGGCAGGCAATTAGAAAAAGTCATTTTTCCTATTCCCTTTATAAGGCACAATCAAGCCACAGAATCTATCCAGGTGTAAGAGGTGTCACACATAGTTGAGATGAGCTATTGATTTCCAAAAGCAATAACAAGTTGCCACACAGCCCAGCCCTGCCTCATCATATGTCTGAGAGGTGATCACTCAGATAAGCAAGAAAAGGCTGGCTGCAACCCTAATTCAGAAACCATCAGCCATACTGCCAGTAAGAACCACCAGGAAAACACATGGACTTAATAAAAGCAACACTGAAATATGAAGTTTAAAAAAGAAAAAAAAAGTACATATTGTAAGCCCTTCCTTGGTAAACATAAGATTAATATCTGAGGAGGACTAATTAACATTTACAAAGAAAAAATATTGCTTATCCTCATTGCTCCTGTCATGCATGTATCTATCAGGAGATGCACTTCAGCAGTGTTTTTTGTCTCTTATTGATGAAACAAAAAGGCTTCTTAACCAAATCAGACTGGAATATGTTGTCCTGGTGCTTTTCTCTTTAAGTGGGATATAGTAAAGCTGTGTATTTACTTACCCTTCTGTTCTGTACATGGAGCATCTCTCCAAAGGAATTTTTAGCACTCCATTATTTAAGCCCACAAAGAGTGACCTGTCGCTGTGTAGGATTTGGAGACTCTTGATTACTTCCTGTTGTCCATCAGGGAGGATCTGCATTTCCTCTAAATAACAACTCCTCAGACTCCTGTTAGTGGTAGAAAGGGCCTTCAAGATGGTGCCATACTCTAACAGAACAAGAAACAAGGCACAAGTAAATCTTGGAGGCAATGACTTCATTTCACACCTGCCTAAAGAGTGAAATATTAATATCATCTTTACAGAGCTGGTTTAACCTAGTTCTTGGTCACCTGCTGCCCATGGTAGAGAGCTCCAGCTACATCGTTACAATCCTCAGCAGAAACCACCTGAGAATGCATTTTAATGGGAATTCAGGAGGATGTGAACCATCTGGACAGTGAGTACCTGGCAGTATTTCCCAGCTGGAGCACTAAGGCAGAGGAGTCTGGTCCCGTCACCAGTGAGTTAGAGAGCAAGGTGACCCAGGATAGCAGGAATCATTCCTGGTGCCTTGAGTCTATATTTCTATTGGTTTATGGAGCAGATCGGTGTGATTTGATGTCATGACAAATGACAACAGATGCAGCAGCCCTGCTGGAAATCTCTGAGGCCTCCATAATGACTGCATGGGTCACAGACCTAATTGATCCTCCTCCTGGAAGAAGCCAGCTTGACAAGGGGATGTTATGGCATGAGCAGCTCATACACAAAAACATACATGTTTGTGCTCACAGCGATCTTACCTAAACAATTTAGAGGGCTGCTAAGCTGTGGGAGATTAATGCAGGCGGAAAAGGGGCAACCACACCATTTTGCATTGAAACCCCCAAGAGGTCTGTCAGCCCCGATTGTTCCTGAAACTTAATCTTTCTGTTCCAGTAACTTCTGCATTGGTGCCAAAACTCAGCAATTTATAGTGGTGGGGTTGGCTGCCATGTGAAGTTTCCCTTTCACTTACATGTGGAACAAGAGTGAAGTTTGGGCTCAGTCTCAGGACTGGGTTTGTGTTCAGGGCTGCCTTTGGGCAGGGCTGTCTCTACTGAAGCATTTCACAAGTTTAAACATTTCCAGCAGATCTTACTCTTCAGTCACCACTAACCAGGGCCAGGAAGCAAACACGAATAAGTAGTTAAGGTTATGGCATTGGACCTTTCTACACTAATGATACGAGGCAGGAAGTATTCCAGCTTTCTCTAAGGCTTTGTAGCTTGGACTCCTCACTTTAAATATCAAGCTATCATATTGGCAGAACCATGTTGTATTTCCATTTAAGTACAATCTTCTCATCATAATCAATGTTATGAAGGTTCCCATACTGGGAGTGTTGCTAGAACATATAAATAATAAACCAAGATGATCACTTTTGAAAGAAGTGGTGGTAAAAGTTAGATAAATTATGACACAGTCCTGAAAGTCCATTCTCCTAAACATGAGAATGAGGCAATGACTCTGCATTCAGATGCGAGATTAAATTAACACTTATGGAAGCAATCCATCTTATTCTAAAGTCAAAGCTTCTGCAATAGAGGATAACAACATTATACCCATGAGGCTGGCCATATGCTCTGATTAATCAAACTATTTAATTTAACCTCTATCATTAGTATTAATATGGGCTAAGACAACCATTTATAACACTTTGTCCTTCTTCAGCATCTTCACTTATCCAAGATATCTGTGCTTTTCAGAAGAGGCAATGTGTCCTGCTAATTAGAGGATGGAAGTAGAAATCAAGAGACTAAGTCATACACTTAATTCTACCACTGGCTTGCTGTGCTCCCACAAAAAAGCACTTACCTCAGCTTCCCTATCTGCCCTACACTTCAGTGCATGCCCATTCCCGAAAGCACTGGGAGTCATACACCAGTAGGGACATGGAAGTGCAAAGAAAGACACAATTAAAACCCTGGGCAAGCCTGGAGGTTATGTATTATTATTGCTTTTTCAGAGATGGGTCTGTCATAGCACTGAGAGTCAACTCACGCTTATGAAACCACAGAGCATTCCAGTGACCTCTGCCCTTCCCCACTGTTATGTATTAGCCTGATTAGTTGAAACATGTTTTTGTAAGAGGGAGAAAAATGTTATTGGTCTTTTTAAACACAGTGGAGATTTACAGTCTGATCACTTGGGACTCTGCCTCAAGTCCTCCATCCTGCTTTAATTTACTCAGGCAAACAACTTCCATGCAGTTTTGTGCCAAAATCATATTGAATGACAACTGTGTAAGGACTTCACAACTGGGCTCCCAGGGCTGCTAGGTCTACAGGCAAGCAGGAGGAACTGCCTGAAGCCCTAATGCTCTTACCTGTTCCAATATACATGACATGGTAAAGAGTATCCTTCCCCTGAACAATATCAACCACCAGTTTGGAAAATCGAATGCTGTCCTGAGTCACATATGGATCCACAGTCACTGGCTGCACCACATCATTCATCAGGAACAAGCGCTGGGCATCCTGCAGGACTCTTTCCGTCAGGTTCTCGTTAGGGCTGTCGTCGTTCAGTGTCCCACACTAAATACAGAAGATTGAATCTCAGAAAATGCATCTTCTCCCCAGCCCAGCACGGAAACTCATGTCCTGTTGATTTCCTGGCGAGGTGGGTCTGTGTGAGGGTCACAGGATCAGGCACATAGCCTGATCATAAGTACTTAGCCTAGATTTGGCCTGTAGCCCACTCTTTGAAAACTCTGCTCCTAGGTGGTCCACTGACCAGCAATGTGGAGTTTCATTCCCTTGTGATACCCTCAACCAGCACAGCAGAAAGGCAAAAGGCTTTAACAAACCATGGAGAAAAAGAAAGAATTAAAACTAGCTGTAGAAAGATTTAAAGGTAGCAGTGGACGGAAAGTTTTTGTGGTGATAAATCCTTGAAGCACTTCAGACAATCTTCAGACTCTGCCTGGCATCTCAGTCTGTACAATGAACAAAACCTGGAGTTTAAAAACCTAAAAATGGACTGGTTTTGTATCAAAGAACCAAACTTGCTATACTGCTTTTCTTTGAAGTGCTCCCCTCTGGACAAGCCCCCCCAGTTTCATCTGAAGCAAGGCAGGTTAACCATGAGCTCCCCGCACCCCATACTCCTCTCCTGACAGCAAATGGCAGATCAAGCCATGACCACCCATCCTCCAGCACCAAGGGAGGCACTGAAACAGGACTCAATTCCCTTGTCCAGCGAGAACAGGGGAGAAAAAGAGCTCATCTTGTGTCTTTTAAACAGCGTAAGTCCTATCAGGTGGATAGTGCATTTTAAGGCCTGAGTTTCCACGTTAGATTAATCCCTAGAACTCAATTATTTTCAAAAGCCAGTGCTGGTTTTTTGGTCTGTGTCAGTAGCTGGGGCTGGATCTCACTCTTCCCCACAATATCACAATATCACGGAGGGCAGAAAATTTCTTACTCCAAAAGGTGGCAGGGTGACTGGGTATTTATCTTCCCAGGACCATGGGAGACAGTGGTACAACTAAATCCTGCTGAGTCCCATCCTCAGTCTATGGACAACTTCCCTACTCACTAAGTAAAACTCACACCTGAGCAATTTCACTAGAAAAAAATCCCACACATTCCTTTTTCTTAATTTTCAGTCCAGGTGTTTAGGCTTTCCTTGAAGAAAAGTCAGAATGCTGAGAATGAGGATGTTGATTTACAGCCCATGAGCTGCAGTGTACAAATTTCCCATGGGCACACTCTCGATGCACATCACAGCAACTCCTGGTGGGATCGCTGCCTTCCCCGGCTGCACCACGCAGCCCTTCTCTTACTATGTGCTAAAATGAGTTGTGAGGGATTTAACACACATTCACACAGTAAATATGGATTCCAGTGGCTGGTGTGCTAAGCCTTACAACATTCTAGAGGCTGTGTGAACTAGGAGAACAGAGTTATATTAATTCTCATAACCTAGGAACATGGTCACTTTTTAATCAATTTAAGCATCTTCCTGAATACCCAGACTAAGGAAACATCAGTGGGTTTTTGATGTGTCCTCAGGTGGGTTTTAATGCTTTTTTCTACTGCAATGGTCTTTTTTTAGTTCATGACTCATCCCACATTCTAAAGAGTTTTTAGATCTCTCTCTTTTATTCTATCCTATACTCCTTCTGTTTCACACCACTGTCTTCCTTTGGATGCCTTTCTCCCCTTTCACTTTCCTTTCTAGAGCATCACCTAAAAGGAGCCCCAGTGGCAGGAATGTCATTGTTGGTTTTGTTTTCTGTTCTCAGCGAGTCGCAGATAATCCTTTTGGTCTATTGGCAGCTCACGTGCTGACGCAGCATCCCTCTGGTTTGGTTTAATGTTGTTTTGTTCTAATTTCCTGATTATCTGCACTGTCCTGATCCTCTACATCCTTCAGTATTTCTCCTTCCTCTCTGCGAGAAAAAAAAATTCTGGCATGCTTCCCTCATCTTTCTTTGTGAACACTGAGGCAAAAAAATTAATTTAATGTTTTTGCAATATCTGCCTCTTCTGTCACTAAATTACCCTTGTCATCTCCTAAAGGCCCTGCACTGACCTCTTGTTCCTTTTGTACTTGAAAAACATCTTAATCTCTTCTTGCAATCTTCCTTTTGTCTACCACATACCTCCTTTTCCTTTCCTTATTTTCTTCTGACCCTTTTCTTTCATCTTGCTGCTGCAATCTTTACACTCCACATTTTATCTGATACTTTTCACTCCATGGAAATGTTTTCCAAAGTCCTTTACTATTCCTTCTGGGTTAGCCCAGCAAGGGACAGAAAGTCCTTGATTCTCAGTTTGCCTCAATATTCCCTTTAAACCCAAAAACCCCCCCAAGAACATCATCATCAACAACAACAACAAAAACCTGGCTATATTTGGCATGGCTGGACCTTCAGCAAGGCTTTGTTTCTTGGTTTTGAGTGCACCAAGCTGAGAGGGTGATCAAGAGGCCAGGCCTGTCCCACCTTGTATGGGCAGGAGCCCTCAGTCAGGCGCCAAGAAGGAATTCAAGAGGAGAAATGAGGTTCCTCAGCAGGAAGACAAGGCTGTCCCTGCCTGCAGCAGAGACCTGCCTCCCATCTGCTCTTGCTTGATTTCAGGCGATTGTAGAGCTCTTTTTGGAAGGTCCCTGACATCACCAGTTTGAAGGCAGATGGCACTTGCAGGCAGCCTCAGCACATTTGCCGTAATAAAGGAGAGCCAGATTCCGACAATTGGGCTGAAAGGATGTGCCTTGGGGAAGCAAGGACATGAAGACAAGACCATCCTCCCTAGAATTCCCCAAGTGGGAAGGGGCTGAGCTGTAAAATGGGCTCATGCTCCAGAGGACTGTGGTTTGCCAGGGCTGTCACACACATACTCTGCACCACACTGACTGGATCTGGTGATAAAGCAACTGAAGCTGTTTTGTAATTTTCAAAATTGCTTTAACTGATAATCCTGGAAAGTTGCTCATTCATAAACTCAAAGATTTTTAAAAGGAGAAGGAACTCCTGTGACAATCCTCACGTCTCCCCTTCCATCAGTTACTGTGGTAACAAGTCCATGGCTTCCGGCTGAGCTACCAAGTGTTAGAAAGTCATCCATCTTCCACTGAAGCACTGGTAGCCTTAGGGGCCCTATCAAGTGATGGAAAATTCATCACTTCCTTACGGAGTCACAGTGGTTAATTACCTTTCTTGTTTAAAAAATATAGGTTGTCTCCATTCTAGTCTGACTTTGTCCACCTTCAGCTTTCAGTCCTTCCCAGTTTTAGTAGGGACATATCTTAAGTCCTGTTGTGAGAATCACATCCTCAGAGTACACGTGCCAGTGATAAGTGCAACAGAGATTTAAATTATTCACCATTATAAAAAACCAGAACATTCTTATTATTCCTTAAACCAGTCAATTTTTGCCATGAATTCTGTGGCAAGGAGTTCCACAGACTAAAACACTCATAAATATGGAGAAATACAATTTATGTGTACCGTGGGTCCACCTGGAAAAGAGCCCCACACAAATCAACCCAGTGAAGTGACAGAACATAAAAGGGACTGCAGTAAACTGAAAGGCAACAGCAGTACCTGGAAATTTGGGATGGGGTTTAATGTTGGCAGCCAGGCTGATCTTGGGTTTTCTTGGTAACGGAAAGGGCCATTAAACGCCTGAGTAATGGCACTGAGATTGAAGGCACACACTGCTGAGGCAGCTATGCTGTTTCTGGAAAAGGGGAGGGGAAAAAAAAAATCAATTTAATCATTAGAACATTGACATTTTCATCATAACAGACATCAAACTCCACTCAAATAAAATACATGTAAATTGCTAGGTAGATGTACAGTGATACCAATCTCACAGGGAGCAAAAATAAATAAATAAATAAGCTGTAAAATGCAGATGACTTGCATGAAAATTTTGAGAATGAATTTTAAGTTTGGTTTTCAAATGTCAGAGATTTAAGGGCCATGGAAGCAGTTCTGACAAGAAAGGTGAATACAGTTTAATTTGCATGGATTATTTGTGTCTGGTTTTATTTTTATTTTTTTAACAACCCATCTACTTTTATTGATTACAAACAACCTAATTTTTAATCTCTTGGTGTTTCTCAAGGTGAAATTCTCTTTCTGCAGGTTCCTGAAATCTTCAGCTATAAAATATATCACCTAATATTATATATATATACATGCAGTGGAAGGGAAAAGGTGACAGGGACAAACCAGCTGGTTCTGACAGCAGCTCAGGATGCAAAAGGTCTTGCTAATTCATGAAAACCTCTGTTTTCAATGGCCACAGTTCACTTCTGTGTGTTCACAGCTGGGAACAGGACCTGTCTGGGGCAGACTGTTCACCACATACACTCAGCCAGGGGAGGCACAGCGAGGGAGATGCTGCTGTATGAAGGACTCTTTGGAAAGGAATTTGTTTTAGGGATGCTCTGCTGCCCAGTCACACTGCACACAGATCAGTTGGCCTTTGCTGTTCCTTTTCAGTCCTGGAGGACCCATTTCTGCAGGATCCTGAGCCAGCTCATCTCCTCCTGCCTCAAGAGGATTGGAGGGCACTTCCTAGATGGTGACCTGAACAAAACTGACCCAGGGGGACATTGATAAGTGATGACCTGGAATTCAAACCTGCTCCCAGTTGGTTTTTTTTTTTTTTTTTTTTTTAGGAAAACTACAAGGTTTAGAGAAAAAGATATCAAAATAAAACTAAAAATAGGGCCAGCATGAGAGACTGATTCGTCACGGTGCCTTTTAAATAACCCAAGCCCTGATGTATGTATCTTTCTGCTAATTAAGGCAATTTGAATTCCCTGAAAAGAACACTTTTTTTTAAACTAAACCAATAATTACACTCTCTTGCACACACAAAAAAAGCCTTTCTTCACCCTTCCAGGCTGGAACACAGAAGAACAGATTCTTTCACAGCATACTTCTTCCTAGCAATACAACATCAGGAAGAACTTCCTGCTTTGCTTTCCCATTCTCTGCTCCCCCCTGCCCCTTCCATCCCCAGAATGATGGAGTAGCTCACTTTGAACATGTCAAAGCAACACCAGGCAAACCTTTCTCCACTTTTGTCTGAACACTGCTGACGCAGTGCATGCTCACAGACAGCAGCTCTTAAGACAAACCTAATGATGGATGACAAGTAAATGCCTTGAGGCGCACACAGGAAAAAAAAGACAATGAGGAAGAAAATGAAAAAGGAAAAGAAAGAATAAAATTCCACTAGTCTAATGAAAATACTTAAAAAAAAAAAAAAAAGGATATTTTTAGGGCCCTGCTAAGGACTTCATAGTTTAGCTTTTTTTCTTTGCTGGAAAGGAGAAAGGAAAGAGCTTTCCATTAAATCTGTGGATCATTTTCCTTTCCATCTGTGGCCTGGCATATTTCCCATCCCTCCTTATGAAAAGTTTGATCCCAGTCTCAAGCCAGTGGCATCAACTGGTACAGCTGGCCCCTGTGTTTTGGTGTGAAGTGCAACTTCCTTTATTCTCACCTCCTACCTCCTATGACTAACTAGCTGGTTTAAAGAATGGGTTAAGTTCAAAGAGGTTTTAATACTGTCTCTATTAACTCCCAGAAAAAATTTAATAAAAACATCTTAAATATTTCATCAGCAGCTTCCCCCAAAAGCTCTCTTTCCCACTGATTCAGCTGGGTATAACATAACATAAAGCAATAAATCTATACATGGGTGTCACCACAACCACTAATTCCCCTTTGTTATAAGATGACCCTAAATTCATTAAACATGAACCTTCCAAAGTAAAAAATACCTGCAAACAACAACAAAAAAATCATAGTTTTGTGTTGCCTTGACGTTTTATCACAAAGAAACTCAGAGTGGTGCATAAATTAACCCTCTTTGGTATGCAGAGCTCATGCAGCATGATATAAGTCCCAGTGAAAGTTAAAAGAATAATTACCATTATTTCTCTAGTCGGATGACAAATTGGAACATTTTCTCTTTGAACTTTTAAAAGAACACCATGTTGTAGACCCAAAATGCTATTTGATCTAACTTCAGCTATTATCAATTACTAATTTCTTCAATTACACAAATGTTGCATATTATATTGTCTTCAGAAGATACAAGAGAGATCCTACATCCCCGATGTACAAAGAATGACTCAAGTGTACCCAGAGGAGACAAGTAACACTTATCACATCTCATGTTAAACTTGGGAGATGGACACAGCAGAAGAGAACTGTTCCAGCCAGAGCTAGTCCATGCCTCCTCCTTGATTGTCCAAAAACATCACCAATTTGATAAATAAAATACAGTTATTAATAATTTTCTCATTTCCAACTTCCATTCTTGGCTGGATGAATGGACAAATGGATAGATAAAACATTATCACTATGGGCACAGAAGTCCTCTCCAACTGCAAAAAAAACCAAAATGGTCAGCTCAAGTGCCCAAAGCAGCAGCCAGATTTCCTTTTAATGCTCAGGAAGTTTGGCTAATATCTTCTAAATGTTTTTAGAGAATGACTCATGTGCCTTTCAGTCTGAGGACAGATCTTACCCAAGTCCACAGTCAAGATGCAGTGCTAAATCATGTTTATTTTTTCTAGTTGCTTCTCTGCTGGCTCACTTTTGGCTGACATTGGCAATGGTGGAAGAGAAACAAAACATGGAAGATGGATGAGGGTGGCCAAACACTTACCTATTTCTTGGAATTTACAGAGGGGGAAGAACATTCAGGATCTGTTGACTCACAGTGAGGCTCCCAAGAGCACTTTAGCTCAAGAAGTTGGGGCTGATGCTTTGTGACTTCAAGGGCTGAAATTCAAGCCTGTCACACCAGCAGGTGACGCATTAAAACAGGAGGGTTTGTACTTCAGTGGGGCTTCACTGCTTTAGTTTTCTGTGGGCTCCCTGGGAGCAGCCCCTTGTTCATATTGGACAGTACAGCACTGCACACAAAAACCCCCAAGAAGCTGGCTGCCCAGCACGAGGAAGGCACTTTGAGCATTTGCCATATGGAGCAACTACTCAGATTTTAATTCTCTAGTTTACACGTCAGGCTAACACCCCCCTGGAGAACATGTATTATTGAAACTCAATACCATGCAGACTGGTTATAGCTTGAAACTTATCATCCTAGCCTTAGGCATCAGAGAAAAAGTTATTTGAGTTTTCCTAACTTAAAAATATACATTATGAGTTTTTTAATATATTTTTTAATTGACTCCTCTTCTCCTTTCTGCTTTCACAGCTACACTAAATCATTCCAATTACAAGTTTTTCCAATATCAAGCCAAGAAGAGGTGATTATGAAGTATCAGAAATCATACCTTCTCCTCAGAGTACCAAGGCTGCTTTTGATTTGTGGTCCTCAAACAGTCTGTGGCAGAGGTAAACCCCCACCCCCTGCTTGGAAATGTTAAATGCCTTGTGGTCCTCATGACCTTGCTTTTATAGTGTTGTTCAACTGAAATAGATGCTGATTTCAATCTAGGCTGTTGTGATCCCATCTGCCTCATTCGTCTCCTTCCAGCCCTTCTCTCCCAAGCATGAGCACCTGTCCATCTCATGGGCCAGTTCCAGTGTTCACCCAATTGTGTCAGACTGTCCAGGCAATTAGCCTGGCTGGAAATTATTGTGTTTCTGTTGGGTTGTTTTTAGATCATCTCTCCAAACTATACAAGTTGCACTGTCCCTACAAAAAGTCTGAAGTCTGCCACTGCCCAGGTTTGTATCAAATTAAGTTACCCTAAAACTGCACAGCCAGCTTTTATGGACTCCAGGAATCTGTGAACCATGGATTAAAAACACTGTCCTAGAGGTTATGTTGTCATGATGGATAACGTAGATCTATCTATTTGTTCACATTAACCAAACAATCTCTCAAAAATGATTGCTCAGACTGTCTAAGAAATCAATACATTGTCAGTCTCAGACTGCTGGGGATAGAGGAAGGGCAGCAAAGCCAGTGCAACTTACACATTAGTAGTGAAGACACCGTAGATCAGATCTTGCTCGGGAAGGTAGAAGGTGCTTTGCAATTCATTGTAATAGAAAGGGATTTCTCCAGCACGGGAGCAGTTCAGTCTGGCCTTCATGAAAGTTGTCCACGTGTCCTCCAGCAAAAATCTCCCGCCAATATCATTTTTGCAAACCCTTGCCACACGAGAATACACTGTTTTCCCACAGTCATGTTCCACCGCGTTCTCACGGAAGAAGAAGTAGGTGAACAAGCCGATGTCATAGGCAGCAATAAAGTTAGGCTCTGAAAAACAAACATTTGAAGAGATTTATATAGGTTAGAAATCAATCCATGCTCACTGACTCGCTCAGTGCATTGTGCTGCCAGCTCCATTTATGCAGCCTGTCAAAGCTGGGACCACAGGGAGTTTGGAGTCAGCAGAGGACATAAAAACAGTAGATGGGAATAATGATATATGAGGATATAGCTCTAGTACCTTTTTTCAGATCTTGGAAAGGCCCCATTTTTCCCCCACTTTATTGGCAAAGCTGCTACTGATTTCAGTGAATGCAGAGTTCAACACTTTGCATATGAAGGACTTTCTCTGTACCTAAACTCATTTTACAAGATAAAGCCTTCCCACTGGGCTGCTTCACCTATTCACTTCTGAAGTGGACCTTATGATGTGTTAAATATGCAGCGTGCATCCGCCCGATTCCCCACACAGCTGTGCTGAAACATTCAAGCTACTCTCCCAGCACTGTC
Organism: Monarcha castaneiventris obscurior; assembly: GCA_026261815.1. Classification (NCBI taxonomy): domain Eukaryota; kingdom Metazoa; phylum Chordata; class Aves; order Passeriformes; family Monarchidae; genus Monarcha; species Monarcha castaneiventris. The sequence continues at coordinate 11,658,261 of JAMPIT010000467.1, forward strand.
ACATCTGGCTTTTATCATGAAACCTTTCCATTTCTAGGCACAAAAGATTATCTTATGTCCATAAAACAAAACCATGCCAGAGACTGACAGTAGTGAAACATGCTCTCCTTAATGCTTTTTCTCCTAGAATTTTTGTTATTATTTTCACAAGAATTGAAATGAACCTGAAATTTAGTAGGTTTAGCAGTAAATACTTTAACTGGGTATAGAACAAAGCTTTAAAGTGTATAGTCTTTTATCCTAGAAGTTTCTTTGGTAAAGGGAAAAGATTGGCCAATGAATAGTATTTGACCAAACAAACAAACAAAAACCCTTCCCCAAACCTGTTGGTATTATAGGGTGTTTTTTAAAATGTCCATTTCTGAGTAGTGCTGAAAGGAAGAAGGAAAAAGGGAAGTACAGAATTCCTTTAAAGCTGCAGCCCAGGAGTGAAAGGAGAACAGAGAAAGGCAGGACACTGATGCTGCAAGGCAAGTTTGGGAGGCAGATGATGGTAGAGGGGAGGGCATTGCAAATCATCTCCTGTCAAACTTTCTCCTTCAAACTAACCATGAACCTTAAAGGGACCATTGTGATCCCCAGTCTGACCTTCTGTCTAACACAAATCAGAGAATTTCACCCTGTAATTCCACCATCAGATCCTCTAACTAACAGGTGAATTAGACCACATCTTTGGAAGGCGATCTGATCTTACTGGACAATGTCACACGGCTTTACAGCCATCACTTTCCTCAGTGACTTGTTCAAATGACTGAAGAGTGACCCAGCTGCCACCTGTACTTCTTTTCCCATTTGATATTATCTGGTTTCAGCTTCCAGTCACAGGTTCTTGTCATGACTTGTCTGCTAGATTAAAGAACTTTATCCTTTCCAAAATCTTCTCTTGATGTAAGTACTTCCATATCATGAACAAAACACCTTTTATCTCCTTTTCAGAAAGATAAATAAATTGAGCTCCTTAAGTCTCTCACTGTGAGGCAGGCTTTCCAAGTTTCGAATCACTGCATGGCTTTTCTCTGAATCACCTTCAGTTTTTCTGATTCTTGTTGAAAAGTGGCCAGAACAGGATGAAATTACTCCGATGTCACCAATGCTGCACAAAGTTATAAATCCAAGAGTCACATTAGTTTTTCCAGTCACATATGAGAACTTCAGTTACTGTTTGTCTTCCTTAAACTCCCCTGTTCCAATGTGGCTTCCTTCTCAATCTTGCATTCATGCACAAACAAGAGGAACGTGTTTCCAATGAGTGTATATGGGCTATGATGCTTCTTAGTCCTAGTTCTCAGTCCTTCTGGATGACATCCTCTTCCTTAAACTCCAGGTCTCCATCCTGACTTCAGTGTGCCTGCAGAAGCCTAGTTCAGTCTTATTAAGCTCCAGAGAGTGCACAATCCCACTGCTCTTATCTTTAATTGAAATGTCCTGAAATCTAAGAGAAAGATTTCAAATATCTGGTCAATTTACCTGGGTAAAAGGAGATAAGGGGAATACAGGGGTATCCATCACTACAGCCTGCTCACAGAAGAAGTGCTTTGCCCCATTCAGAAGGTGTGGACTCAGTGCAGGGATCACTGGTTGAAATTCTATAGCTTGCTTGATGCAGGGTATTAGCACACTGGGGTAAGAGCTGCTTTTAATAACTATAAATCCACATCAGCATGGATTCACATGGAACATAATGTGCTGTGAAATTTCTCATTTTTGGAGTGATCTTGCACTGAAATGAGGCATCTTCAGCTGAGTCAGTGGAAGTAAAGAGTGCCTATCACTCTGCAGAACTGGGTCAACAATATGATGCTTTAAGTTGGTTTTGATCTTCAAATTTTTGAGTGTTTTTCTTGTTAAAAAGATGTATTTGGTCATCTCACAAGACAGAGACCCATATATATGTTAAGAAGCCTGTAAGACCCACTTTCTATATTCTAAATCAACTTCTCTGAAATACTTCCAGGCTCTTTTTAAATGTCTTCTAAGCTGCATTGATTATTGCTCCGGAAGCCTTTCCCCATCATAACTCTGGATCTCAATATGAAAAGAGGGAGAAAGATTTACAAGCCTGTCAAGCTGACTTTAATACATCTCTTGCTCAGATGTGACCCACATGACTTTACCATTGAGCCATTTGGAGTTGTATTGTGCTGTCCTAAGTGGGGGAACATTTCCAAGGCTGCGGTAAATAGCAGGATCCCGTCCAGAAAAATCAATCACAGTTGCAGCATAGAGTTCTCCTCGTGATGTAATCACAGCTGTCGAGTTATGCCGAGGGTCATATGGGCACCGAGCCACTCCATTAATTCTGTCAATGATTTTGCTGAGATTTCCTACCTGTATTTAAAAGGAGAGAGTAGAAAATTTAAAGAGCATCTGACTTTCCTACTGGTATAGAGAATTTTGTTTGCCCATGAGTACCTACTAGCAAATCCCTGGTTTTTAAAAATCAGGTAGCTATGAGAATGTAATCTTAGCGATGACTGAAAATTGATCTTTACATCCATCATTTGCCAATGTATGAAGTTGTGTCTGAGCCTCACTGATCCTATTGCTTTGTACAAAGGGTAATTCCCCAGCCAGTGAAGCCCAAACCCTCTTGGTGTAATCAGGTGCTCCTGGCGCAGGCACAGGTTTTTAATCTTCCATAGACACCTCCTGAATACATACTGGCCTTAAAAAAACATACAAATAAATATTTCTCTGGACCTGCTCCTGCCTCCCTTGAATCCAAAGGGAGTTTTGCCATTTATTTTAAAGAAACTTTAAAGTATTCAGCTCAGGAGGTACTCACTCAACTAAGCTCGTCTGTATTCCCCATTTTCAGTGCCATACCCAAGATTTACATGAGCAGCACTTTGTCCAGACCCAACTCCCCCATAACACAAACTTTTTGCTCCCCAACTGCAGATACACTCATTGCCCCACAGCAGCCCAAAGAAGAAAACCAAAATAATTTCAGTCAGCTACATTTAGAACATATTTTGTGCAGCCATGATAGCCTGCCAAATGACTGGCCTTCCCCAGAGCATGTATCCAACCCTCTCCCATCACTGTAGCAGAGGTATAACAGACCTGTCGACTGGAACACACAGGTGAAAAGGCATTGGTACCACAGGTAAAGACCTTCTTGCCATAAACAATCAGCACTCGGACATAGTTCTGGCACTCTTCCTATAGGGACACAAGACAGAGAAAAGGATGTTTGAAAATTTGATGATGTCAGAAAAATACCTGTATTGCAGCAGGAATGCACCTTCCTTGGCTCTAAGTTGGGCTGAGGTTTGTTGCCTCAAGCAGCACACAGCTGTAGGGGGCCAGCAGTCTAAGTGAGCAAGTCTAATTTGCTGGTTATTTCTCTAACCATAGCCCTGCACAGTTCTGGAGTAGGATGTTAGCCATCAGGTTGATTCTGTCATAGCTACAAGTGCCTCTTTCTGTGCTCTGCTTAGGTTGGAGGAGAAATTGTCCCTCTTTCTATGATGATACTTCTGACCTATTTTCCCAGTAATGCTGCAGCTTTGAAAACATTACCCAGACACAAACTCCAGTGAAGGACAGCAGGTCTGTCTGCACTATAATTCAAACCAGTGCCAGCAGGAAAACAGCAGGAACTTCTCTTTAATAGACCAGGCTGGTCAGGAGAACCTCGTACTTGAACAAGCTGTTACTTCCTGCCTCCCAGAGGATTGTGTGCTCAGGATTTTCCATGGTAGGAGTTTCTCTTTCAGGCCAGGCCATTGAGAAATTCCTGGTCTCAGTTGCCTGACCACTTGCTGGTACCTATAAGCAACTCCCTCCACATGCCAATCCCCAAAGGTGTGGGGATCCTGCTGTACCATGCTGTGCTGGGGTGGCAGCACAAGGCTGCAGTTGCCTTTTTTTTCAAAAAATCATCTTCTGTTGTTAGAGAGAGCCATGGTCTCTCTTTCTCCCCAGTGCCTCATATCCAGAGACCTGTGGAGTGCAGATCAGGCTAATTGAGCATCTCCTGGAGTTGAGCAGCGGAGGAGGAAGAGGCCACATAAGGCAGGAACTTTCTAACAATACACAGAGGAAAAGGGAGGTGAGAGACTAGTGGGCAATTCCCAGAGGCAGTGCAAGAGGCTTCAGCACCACCTGCCCCAAGGATCACCCAAAGACCCCCAATGAGCCACGTGCACCAGCCTGCCTGCCCTGGGCCACCTCAGAGGAGAGGATATGAGCAATAACTGGCACCCACTGGGCTCCCGGGGAAGAAAGACTATTATGTTACACCAGAAACAGAAAAGGAAACTTGTTAGAAAACAGCAAGCTCAGCTGGGTTACCCTGGCTGCTTTGCTTTCTTCCCTCCAATAGATCATCATTTGCCACTAAGTTGAACCTACAGCTGCAAACACCACTTCTCCCTCCTGTAAGCAGCAATCATTCTGCAAGCTCCCATCTCACAGCGCTCCATGCTGTTGATCATTTCCCTGAAGACTTCATTTGCAAGAATCAGTAGTGTAAAAACACCCCCTATCATCAGAAAAGGAAGGGGCTTGCTTAGCTGGATTGCACACTATCTTATTTCATTTGCTGTATGGAAAGGATTCAAGGTAGAGATCTGCCAGTGTTAGCCACAGACAGCAAGTGCATGGACATGGTATGTGATCCTTGCTTTTGAATGGCACAGACCACACTCCAGAGCCAGCCCAGGAGCACTTGCCCAGCCTGGAGAGAGGCTACAGAGTGCCACAGAGCAGGTGCTGCTAGTCCTGAGGGGCAGCAGGAATCAGATACCCAATGCCTAGCACCCAAAACTGAGAGCTTAGATTCATAGCTGGGTCAACTCTTTATTTCAGAAGCAGATCAGTCATGGTGACAGTGCATCAGTCTATCAAACAGGACTTTGAGAAGCTCTGTACCACCTCCTATGGGTTGAGAATAGTGGTCTCACTGCTTCCTTTAACAAGATGAAGAGCTTGCCAGCCTCTCTGCCCTCTCCTGTCATTGCTGCATGGTGCTGGGAGTCCTCCCTGCCTAGAGATGTCTGCATTTCATGACTGGGTTAAGTAATTCCTCTTTCTGTAGAGCACAGTTATTCAATCCCACATAATTTTAGGACCACTATATATTTGACTGCAAAGTACTAAAAATTCTCGAGCGAATGCTGTTAAAAAAAAGTATTAGGTCATCTCCCAACAGAGTTTTGTTTTCAGAATATGATTGATTTGCCATCTAACCTAGAATGCAGTTCTGTACTCAAATTTCACACAGTAAGAGAGTACCCAGCTGCTCCCCCTCCACTGCCACCATTCTCTGCTTTGTGCAAGGTCTGAGCACAGCTTCTGACCCAAAACAGCTAAGACCAGTTATGTTGTTGGACCTTGTCCTGCCCAGCTACTACAAAGTATTCCTAACTAAAGCCCTGTCCAGCCAAAATCTAAAATCCTAATTTGGAGAATTCCCTTTATTTGCACAGAACTGTATTACAGATTAACAAACATCAATTTCTATAAAAATCTTCCCAGTTGAGAAGATAGCACACAAAAAAAATTTCTCTGCAAGGTCATGCGCTGCAGTCTACTGGCAGTGATTACTCTATTGCATACTTTTAGTCCATTTTTACTGCTTAAAAATAATGCTGTTTGGTGTGGGCCATGTCCACCTGTAGTTGTTCCTGTGAATTAACTGAGCAGGCATTTTCCCTAGACCTGCCTTACTGATGATGGTAGCAGCACTCCATGCTCCTGGAGGAAGAGCAGTGTTAATATGCTCATTTCATGCACTGGTCTCAAAGCAATTTATACACTTAAAGCAATGTTCTGAAACAGATGTACATTGTCTGCCCTGCTCTCTCAGCTGGGTGAATCGAAACAAAGCAGGTTCTAAACTTGCTGTGGTGACACACTGAGTTAGAGGACAGACACAAAGCTCTCACTACCAGACTGTATCTCTCCAACCTGCCTGGCCCAAAGTGGAATACAGTGCTCATCTCATGTTTCTTGTTGCTGTATCCGTCACATCTCTCTATGAAGCCTCCAACAAAAGCAAAGAAGAAACAAAACCACTCAAATGCTCCAGTTTGCAGGATTTTTCTCAAGATGGTGTCTGGGAGATTTAATTAGATCCTCTTTCTACCCCATTCTCAAAATAAATAGCAAGGAACAACCTCCTCTCTGTGTTCTTTAAACCAGCCTGGATTTTCTCTGAAAAGTTATTCAGTACAGTGCTCTCTGCTACAAGTCATGGCTGAGGCAACTGGTTAGTAAAATGATCTCACAAACCCCGACAGAAAATAGGAGCTATTTAACGTAGTTTCTTCCATGTGGCTGGAAAGCTCTAGGCACACAGGAAGCAAAATTCAGATGGGCTTTAATATAAGCAGAAAATTTGGCAAGTTTGAACCCACCTCTGTCCAGACAAGACAATATTTGGATCCTGCTCTCACATTATGGAGCAGACAGTTAAATCTGTGTATGATCAGTCTGCAAATCTCATCACCAGAAGATATTACTGGGATCAAGAGATTAAGGTTTTAAATAAAGGGGGAAGACTGCATATTTATATGGTTAATAAGAATAACTCAGTTATATTAGTTAGGATTATTATTAAATATATGGCAGAGCTGATAAAAACCTGTGGCTCACCTCCAGAGAATTAAGCTGATTTTCCTACGAATTGCATGTTATGCACTTCGAGGTTCTTGCTCCTTCCTCAAAATTACCTGGTACCGGTCCCTTTATTGAGATAGGGCCATAAATTTAGAATGTATCACTTTTCTCCAGTCTAAAGACCTTTATTTTCCTAGAAAGGAAGAGGACATGACTTCTAATGCTCAACACTACAGGATTTCACAGTCAGAACAAACTGCACTGAAGCCCCTTCCTGCCACTCCCTCAGTTTATGCCTATTCTCATTTGTTTTTTGGTCACATTTAGAGTTACTGTTCACCCGCTGCCTGTGAATGCTGTAGATGACTGTGGATAGGACCAGGTCTCCTTCTAGTTCACAGAGATGTCAAGTTGTTTTGAGAGCACAATTCAAACCTGAGAAACAAGAGTGATGCCCTGTTACTGCCTTCATTCATGTGGACAGATCAGCAAATGGAGGGGCTGACCTCCTACAGCTTCCATTTGAGGTAAAATTCAAAAAGTTTCAGGTTTCTGCAAATAAGCCAGCTGTAGATGCCTCTCAGTTGTTTATTCTGTCATCTCTTAACACCAGAGTTCTAAAATGTTATAAACCCTTAATCTCATTGTACAGATGCATTTTTCTTTGAAAGCATAGCTATATATAGACAGTACTTTAATGGCTTTCTAGTTTAAATAAACTACCCAAGCCCTGTTGTCAGAGATCTCCTTTTTAATTTTTTTTTTAGGCTAACACTATTTCATCACATACTGATATATTTTACAGTTATACACTGTATGAGAAAAATAGCTGTTGCAGGCAGTCTGACAGTCTGGAATACAACCTGGAGTTCAGAGAATCAGCCAGCAGAACTCCAAGTTACCCCTTCAGTGACATTTTAGAGTACAACAAACATTTAATTTATCTGCTGCAGTTTATCCCAATTTATTAAAAAATAATCAAGACCTAACTTGTTCTTGAGCACTGGTATTGATACACTCTCAGATATCTGTATTTATTTCTTTGGACAAGAAATTCTATTACTCAGTTTAAGCCAAGGCCTCAACCAAACTACCCTTCTGCTCTGAGTACAATAGATAGCAAAGAGAATTGCTAATGATTTTTCCAGCCAAATGTTCTTTAATAGACTTCTAATCAAATTTATTTGGGGGCTGATTCTGCATTGACAGCTTAGCAGAAGTAATAGGAATGTAGGTTCAGGTCTCTAGGAACAGGTACAAAGGGGATAAAAATAGTTGATGGCCTCCAAGTTATTTCTGTTTCCCTGGAGATTTTTATGGTGCCTCTCCTACCTGGATGCCTATTGTTCTCAAGTGGTGTGGAGTTTCCCAATTCCACCAGATAAGCAGATAAGCATCCTCTGTGTGACACAGAGCCACTGGAAGGCCTGAAATAGCTGATTCCTCCATTAGCTCAGCAATTTCTATGCACCAATCCCATTCCACTGGGTTGTAGCCTTGGGCTAGGATTTCCCTGTAACCTTGTGCGTCCACAGCAACACGACACCTTAAAAAAAAAGGTTAGAAGCTATACTGGCAATGCAGTGGGACAGCCCAGCTGGATGCCTATCAGATATTTCTCTCACTTCTGTCTTGCTCCAGAAGTGTTATTAGTGCATCATCTTCCTCCTGGCTACACAAAGCTCTTAGGGCAGAACGTAAGAGCTGCCATTTTTCACTGTCATTTTCACAAATGGTTTCTATACACAGTTTAAAGTGATGGTTTGCTGCTTTTGGAAAGTTAACAAATAATTCAGTGCTTAGACAAAAGAAAGACCGAAGTTCTAATGTTTAAAAAGCCACAATTTTCCATGTCAGACAAAATTCCTTAGATGTGGTGGATGTGGAATGTTATGCAGAGACAAACCAATTACAAACTAGGAGCTGAGCAACTTCTAATGAAATTAAATACACCTCTTACCCTTCTGCTCTATCCATCATTCATTTTAACTACAACCTCTGGATGATTTCATTTGGAAGAAACAAGGAAAGGCAACATAACACTGACTTTGTTCTCTGCACTGTCTCTCCGTAATGTGGATGTTTTCCAGGGGACAGTTTAAAGATATTGATCATGCTACACTTTATAAATGCTGCAAAAATAAGAATGATTACTTATGGAAGCCAGCATGGCTCTCCAGAGACACGGCAAGCAAAGCATGTATGCTTCTTTGAGGAAACCACAAGTTTTAGTTGATAAAAATAACATCAATAAAAGAGACTTTTCTGAGGTGTTTGTTTTAATACTGCATGATATATTGCAGAGAGTTAATTTTAAAGTCAGGTTCAGGAACTTATACATTAAGTGATTAAAATCTGATAAATTACTGTGATGAAAAAAATCCTCAAAGTGAAATCACTCACAAACGTGCAGTTCTAGTGCAGCCGCAGCTGGGGTGGTACCAGCCCAGCATCAACATTTTTCTTAACAAACATTTAACCTAAAGATGGCAAAAGTAGCAACTACCAGTGAGGCCAGTGCCTCACTGTGTATATGTATAGTTGTATGTGCCAGGATGGTTGGTGAGCTGGATGCAACAAATCAAATACATTTTTTAATGATATTATGCATTAAAGAAATAGGAACAAAAGGGCTTTATGTATAAGCATGGAGATTACATCCCAAGAGTAGTAACTATGAAAAGGATTTAGTGGTCACAGTGGCCAGGCAATTCTGCATGATCTCCTGGGGCAGAGGAGCTTACAAAACCACCACGTATATGAGCTGAGGAGGGTGAAAGGCTGTTTTAATCACACTCAGGCATTAGAGAGATTGACAAGGGAATACAGGTGAAAAATTGGAGTGTGCAGAAAACAGACAAAAAGTATTCAAGGGCAGTAGAAAAATGACTTAGAGAAAGAGGCTTGGAGAGCTCATCTCTTTACTTTATCAAAAAGCCTAAGCACTGCATTGACAAGAGCATATAAGTGCTTCTGTAAACAATAAATATTCGTAACTAAAGGGCTCTTTAATCTAGCAGAGAAGGGCAGAATGAAACTCAGCCACTTGAAACTGAAGCCAGATCCAAATCAAAAATAAAATACATGTTAGCAGGAAAGGTGATCTGCCATTAGAACAAGCCAGCAAAGCACAGGCAGCCCATTTGCTTCAGGCCTTCAGAGCAAAACTTTCCATCTTTTTCCATAAGGTACAGTAGACAAAAACAGGTACTGAGCTCAATTTAGGAATAAGCAGATGAAATTTATGGCCAGAGGTGTCAGAAAAAAATGGTACCTTCTAACTTTATATCTGAGACCCACATTTTTCATCTGCCTTTTCTCTGGACAATAGGTACTCAAATGAGAAGTAACTGTTATACCATAATAATTACACCTCTGTGATATGCATTTTGTGGCTTTTATTCTTGTGCTTCTTATTTTTCGTAGGGTACAGATCTATGCATTTTAGGAAGAGAGTTCCTAAGCAGCAGGAAGAATCTTATTTAGATACTCACCAGGCACAATAAAAAAGGCATTTTAATACATGAGGCAGTTTTGAAAGCTTCCCCTAAAATACATACATTATTAAATGGGCAAGGAAAATGTGCCAGTCATATAACTTAGGCAAACTATACTGTGAATTAATGTAAGAGCCAAAGGTTCTCCTTATTTCTAGCCTCTATCACCACACATCTAAGTGCTTGACAATCCATAACACATTTGTCATCAAATCATCTGTGCTGGGTAGAAACCTGCCATTAGTCAAGTTTTGACAAAGCAGAGCTGAGGGAGACAGAGCTCTGCATCTTGTACCACCATTGCACAGGAGAATCAGAGACGTTCACAGTAGTGCTGCCCTCACCTGCTGCACTTACCCAGCCAAGGGCAGAGATCCTGGGTCAGACCTGGACTTAGCTGGAGTAGGGCACTTCATTGGTGCCCAGACTGAACTCGGTATTTTTGAACTGGTGCTGAGTCATTTTTCTGCAGTGTAACTAACAATGAATGTAGAGGGGGACTCAGCTGTGGACACACAAGTTAGAGTAGATACAGACCTGGGAGATCAGTGTGTGCTTAGCTCCTGCAGAATCCTTCTGCCTTTGCACTTCCTGTCTTCTTGTCAGACTCTTAACACCTTTGTTTGCCATTAATTGTATATCAAGAAGTGCCTAACAATCAGCTTAATTACTGTTACTCCAAACTCCACTCATGGTCACTGGACCCACCAAATTATTTCAAGCTCTGTTTCATAATCAGCATAAACTCAGCTGTTCAGAGCATTATCCTCATGAAATTTTTTTGCAAACCCTTTGCAGTGTGAGAAGGCAGCAGTGAAGATACTCAGACCATTGGTTACTTTTGGCATAACAGTAACAAAGATAGACTGAAATTAGCCTAGAATTTGTTCAGTCACATGCATGGCCTTATCCAGGGGTTGACAAAATAATGCTGGGTTACAAATTCAAATTCTTCATGAACAACAGGATACAACTTAAGTCTCACACACTTTACAATGGAAGAAAAGAGGAAAAGCCTTTCTTTGCACATCTAAAGTGCAAATACCACTAATTCAAAAATTCCTCACGTCTTAGATTTTGGAATTTTTCAGCTTTGTCCTACTTCTTCTCATTGCTGGCCATGTTCAGTGTTTGCCCATCCCAACCCATTTTGCCTCCATGTTGATTTCCTGCATAATGTAGTTTCTACATGAAACTCTAACATGTTCTAGGATACCCATACTCCTGTTCTCCTGTTCAATTTGCTACATGAAGCAAATTGTTGCCTATCTGGCAAAACTCAAGCTAGGTTTTTTTGGGGTTTTTTTGTATATACAAGTTAATACAGTAACCACATAAAGTTTATCATATAAAATTAGTATTGTCAATGGAAGATCAGATAATCCTGTGTTTAAAGCAGCAAACTGGAATGTGGCAGATTCTAGCATTTTGGGCCTGCCACACAATCACTCTCTGCTTGATTGTCCGTGTCTAAGCAAAGACTTTGCTTATCCTGTCTTATCCCTTGTCCAGCTCCTCTGGTTTGGACTGAGAGCTCTTGGCAGTGTTCTATTAATCACAATAGCAACCAGAGGGTTCACCTGAAGATTTCTGAAGAGCACGAATATCACATTTGAAAAATCAAAACATTTCCTGCTTTTAGATAGATGCCTTCGTTTTAGCTTCTCAGAAGAAGAGTGGAAAGGCCCCGTGGCTGAATCAGAAATGCCTGCAAACTCTGGACTTCTGGGACAGCCTGTACTAGTTCAAGCAATTCTTACTTCAAACTGCAGTTTAACAGAGTGCACCTGCCTCTGAAGCAGCTCTGTGACATTCAACCTGAAGAGACTGCAGTGTGCGAGCAGATTCAATTCACACCTCACATGGAATTACACAACTATGAACTCCAACTGCCAGCAAGCATTGGATCCCACGAGGCTGAAAGCCAGTGGCTCATTGCTGAGGACCTGGGCTAAGCCAACCTTCCTGGCCTCACACCCCACTGCAGGATGCTACCCCTGGCTTGCCACCACTCTGCTCCCTGATGTGTTACAAATTGTGTCCTCTCCAGCAGTGAAATCACCTTTCAATTTCATGCAGAGCAAGTGTAATAACTTGGACAGGGGGCCTTTGAAGTGGCTTGCTTGGTGGTGCTTATATACATGTGGTAGGAGAGCTAAACTGCTGCAAATTTTCAAGCTCAAACTGGTGTCAGACATTCTCTGTGTGGATTTCACATGTTGCAAATATATTTACCCATAACATCATTGTAGCAAAGCAAAACTTACCTCTGTTTTCCCTTTACTTTGACAGGACCTCCTGGTGTCCTCATCTGAACCCCATGCTGTTGCCTAAAAAACCAAAATGCACAAGTCACGCAAGAATGCCACCAACCACCATGTCTGGAGAGTCCCAAAACAAAAGCAAGCATCTCCAGCCAATTCACACAGCCCAATTTAAAAGCAGCATTGTGACAGTAAACATGTATCTAACTCCCACTGTGCTCACAGTGCACACAAATGATAAATAGATGAGAAGTCCAGAGGCAGTAGCAACTGGGATGTTCACAGAGGACAGACTTTAATTTACATATAAATATAACTTCTGATCATCATTCAGCTGGAAGGTCCAAGACATAAGCCCCACACACCAAGCTCTTTTTAAAGAGGACAGTGCTGTATAAACCCCCAGCTTTCATCACCAAAAAGAAAAATTCCCCACAGCAAAGTCCAACAGTTCAGCACAAATCTGTCGGTCTTCTTAAATTTACCCCCCAGATTATTACCTTCTAAGTAGCCTGTACTGAATCAAGCTGGATCAAAACTGGGAGCTGACAGGTGAAACACAGAGAGATGGGAAGAGGGGAGAAAGGCTGATGGTGATTTGTGATCCCTGACAAGTGGGGTCAGGTCCTGAGGTATAGTAAAATACATTAGGGCTGAGGGCACTATTGACTGGGGGCTGAGAGCATGTGAGATCCCCAGTTGCCTCTGACTTCTTCAGAATGAACAGCCCCTTCCTTCACAGGAAAAGTCAAGACCAGAAAAGCTGCATTAGAGAGAACTTTTAGATTTAAAATACTTAGCAACATTCCAAACAGTTCAGTGCCCTCCCCAGTTTTTCTCCCTTCAGCACTTTTTAAAAATAGTCCTAACAAATTCAAGCAGGTATTGTTAGCTGGAGGTGAAAATACATATAAATATCCGTACTATACATAATACATCATTCTGAGTACCAGAAAAATAGCTCTGCTACATAGGGAAAGGCCAGGCTCACAAAGTTCTGATAAAGATCCAAAGCTCCCCTAATAGAGCCAGGTTTTCTTTATTTTTATTTTTCTCAGTCCATTACCAACAAAGGAAATAGCTTCAAAGTTTGGTCCGGATCTGAACTCTCCTTGAACTTCTCACTGCAGCCAATATACTTTTTAAACCATGGGCTGCCATGGAAATTGTCCCCTTGACACATGAGAAATCCATTTTTTTGCAGGAGAAAGTTGGGAAACCACTAAAAAGAGAGGATGAATTTTCCCACTCCCAGGTCAGGTCCATGAAGACACTCATTCAGAACTACAAGAAATGCAACCAGCCAGGAAAAGCATTTATATACAACGTTCGGGGAAATTATATTTCTATCTCAATCAAAAAGTTAAAAAAAAGGCACCTCTCCATTAGCTGAGCATTCCATTCAATTTGGCTTGAAACAAAGACTTTACGAGCACAGGCAAAGATCTGGTGAGAGAAGGGAAGAGCACAGGTCTTTCCCTGGAAGCCACTTGGGAAGTACCTCCCATGTACTGCAGTCCAATCCATGGTGAAAGCCAAAAGCTTGTACCTTGGAAGTGTTTTTGTGAGAGCTGGGATAAGTCCTTGCTGAAAAGCATCATTCAGTCATATCCTGAGAGGGAATGTCGCTGGATGACAGAGCTCACCTTGTAAGCTATCATAGGAGAGCAAGGAATTTTGCCTGGTGACTACCAGGAGCCCTTGACACCAGCAGAGCAACTGCACAGCAGCATTTTGATTTGCAATCCCAGCTCTAGCCCATGCTCATTAAACCACAGTGTCCTTGTACCTTCAATCAAGTTTTGACAATTTTAATTAAAAAAAAAAAGATATTCAGAAAAGAGATCACTTATTGGGAGGCCCTTCTTCCCATTTCAAAATCAGAGACAGAGAACTTTCCATTATACAGCCCAGTTCACCTTAACAGTGCTTGACAGGAGAAAATGAAAACAAAAATCGCTGGTTGCTTCAGCAATCGATGCTGCTTCTCTGCAAATATTCTGGGTCATCTGGGATTGCAGCAGTGCAACACAAAAAAATTTGGCCTCCCAGGGGTCACCCAGCTCTTCCTGCCAGACACCTGCACCACAGAACTTCGAGGCATGTTGCAAACATAGCTCTAGTCAGAGCACTGCTCTCCTCCAGCTATGTTCTAATGTGCCTAAATGTTTTCTTTTATTAGGCACATTGCCCTTCAGCACTACCTTGATGAGTCTAGTGATAAAGAAGATCTTGGTGATAGCCCAAATCATAGCAACATGTTGTTTGTGATTGCACCATTAGTCAGGGTGCACTTCATTAGAGCTAAGAGGATAATTAAGCAATATGGCAATCCAGAGCATGTTTTACAAGTCCCACACATGTCTTTGTCAGGACAGGGAGGAGCTAGCTTGAGGGCTGAGTAACTCCAATGACCTCTGGTGACTCAAAGAAAATATTCATAACCCTGCAAAGCAGAACATCTTGACAATAATAAAAGTATAATGGCAAAGCCAAGCAGCTAATGTGCACTTAAATATTTGTACTGCAAGGTCTGCTGACCTACAGCCTAGACAAGGCCTTGTGCTGGACTCCCAGGAGCCCACACACATCTGTGGCCATGGCCTGTGGCTTAGACCTGGCTAGGCTCAGACCTCTGAGCCTGGGGCTTTCACATGAGCTCTCCAGCATTGTTTGGTTTCTTTACTTGGCTGATCAGCTGTCTTTTCAGGTCAAAATGTCCCACCCTTGTCACCTCTGTTGCCTTGGTCTCGTCTGTGCAAACTCTCTGTGTGATGCTGGTGCTCTGTGTCCTCTCACTGGTGTATCCAACCCAAGCCCCTCCTCCAGAGATGAACATATGTTCTTCCACTGCCTTAGATCCATTTTGCCCCAGGATCAAACTACTGGACATTGGACAGAGCAACTTTCAGAAAGATGTCTCTCGCTGGAGTGCATCTGTGTGTACCCATATATTTATCAGCGAGGCAGAGACCTACTTAACACTTGCATAACACCACAGCACCGTAAGAGATGCTTTGTACTTTTGCTTCCTTACCTGATCATAATCTCAAAAGCCAGGTTCTTGAACAATGGCTTAGGTGCCTCCCCTCCCTTTCCCCATCTCCCTCAATAAATCAAAATTTTTTTTTTCTTTTTTTTTTCTTTTACTGCTTTAACTGCCTCCGCACACTTGGGTGAGGTACAAACTGTATCCACCAGATGTTTTTGGTCACTCTGTTGGGATATCATCCTGAATTTATGATTAATTTTCTCAGTTGTCTGAGACATTTAAGTTTCTCCACCCCAGAAAACACATCTGGCATTATTTTTATACCTCCTGCTACATATGTCAGTCAAAAGCAGTACACATCTCTGGACCCAAATGCAATAAAACAACTTCCATGGCATGGGTTGTGGAAGACAGTCTGGATGAAGACGTGACAAACCTGGAAGCAGGGCTATATCCAAATAGAAGACAATATGTACTTACCATGTGCTTAAGCAACAAGCAAACAGCTTTTTAGGCTGTCAGGGTGTCAGCAATTCCTCCCATTACATCCTTATCAAGAGCACTCCAGCTTTTCATGCTACCTCCTTACAAACTCTCAAGTGTCTCTTTCTTCATGCATTTCCAGAAGAAATGCAGTTTCTAACTGTGCTTCCAGCCACTTTGAGGACCTCCTCTATAACCACATGGCCCATTTGCAGAATGGGGGTACCCAGATTCATGTGCCATATGAAGGGAATGGCTCAGGGCTGCAGCTGCTGTGCAAGATGAGCCATGCAAACCAGGGGCAGGACTGCCCAGCCACCTGTGCAGACAGACACCAGAGGACAAGCAACTTTGTCCCTGAACTGAAAATGCAAATAAATTTGCCTTCCTTCAGCCCGTGTGCAAGGACAGATGGTCCTTCACATCTCTGTTTCTTGAGTTCTACACAGGCAGATTTTTTCAATTATTAAAAAAGAAAAAAAAAAAAAATTGCGTGTTTGTGTATTATTTCTGCATTTTTAGGAGTCCCGTGAAGGAGACAATCACAGAGAAGCGGTCGTGTGTACAATCACATGTACCTGATGCAACATTGCCCAACTAGAAACTAACAGGAATGGGCCACAATAGCCACTATTCAGTGCATATCTGAATATTCAGAGGTCACACCCGGACACAGAAAGAAAGAGTTAATGTCTCTCCCAATAAATTATGAGCTTCACAGTTTGCTACCACTTCTGACTGCAGATCAACAGTGCTCTAGAATTCTAGCTCATCATGTGCTGTCACATCAGTTATTCAGCACGCACTGCTGAGAGCAGCTTTCTAGATACATTTATTTAATTACCTGCACATCCCGGCGCTGGCATCCAAAGTGCCTGCCTGTCACTAGCAAGTCCTGTTATCAATAGTTATGTGCATCCTCAACTGCTAATGTGAAAATTTCTTAGACTTCTATGAACCAGCTTTTACACTCAGGTCAGCAATTTATAATTACTTCAACACCACAATATGAATTTATAGATTATGCATTCACTAATCCCTGCACTGTACTTGCACAACAGAGGTTGCAGGTTTTCATGCAAAACCAGAACAATGCTTTAAAGCTGGAAAGTTAGGATCGGAGGAGAATATGTTACATGCATATTTATCAATTAAATCCATTGTTAATTAGACCTATCTATGGTGTTTTACTACAAACCTATCCATCTGTTACCAACCTCACTTCCATGAAACAAGTGCTCCATGCAAACCAGTTGCATGCCTGCAGAGACCCACAACCATGTTTTCTCCTATTAGGGGAAAAATGTGTAATACCAGAATGCACATTGTGTATGCTGGAAAGGAAACAAAATACCCCTCAAGTACAAGCTTACTAGAAAAAAGTAACAAACCCAACAAACACAACCACGACAAAACAAAACCAACAAACAAGCAACCCCCACTCCCCCCAGACCAGGTACTGATTCTGTGAGATGCCAGCTATTTCTAGAAGGCACTATGTTCCTCAGGTTTCTGCTACTGTCAGCAGATGCAGAAGCAAAAGCAGCACCTTGTGTCCCAGGCTCGGGCGTGCAGGGATTGCTGACGCAGGAGTTTCCATTTCCATCAACCATCCGCAGTGCCCACAGGAGAGTTCCCGGCCTGCCCGCGGGATGCGCAGTGATTTCGGTTCTCCGCTTGTGCGAGGGCACCCCGAGCAGAGCCTGCCAGTCACATCACCCTCTGCTGAGTTATGCATGAGGAAGGAGGGCAGGAGATGCTGTGCTGTGACAGCTATTGTGCACTAGAGACCTGAACTGGCAGAGTTACTCCTTTCCCTGGGTATTTATTTACATCTTCCTTTCCAGTAACGCTACAAGGCACTAGTATGTTCAGAAAAATGCACCTCTGAAAAAAACCAACCAATTTGCTTCCTAGATTCCATGTACGGGCCAAAAATCTCTTCATCTCTTATTTACATTCACAAAATTTTTTGGATCAGCTCATTTCACAGCAAGGTATGGAAACTTCTTCAAGTCTGCGGAGAGAAGAACATGGAGGGACTGTGCTTCTGCTCTGCATTTAAAATCTCCCAACTTAAATGTAAATAAAGCAAATATTTACACACACAACTGGACCAGTTTAGCTTAATCACATTCTTAGGGACTTTGCTAAATTGGGGTGCAGAGTCATTCCCACAGTGGCTACTCAGATGCTGGTTCATTCCCGTACAAGATGCCAGCTTCAATCTTTCCATCCATACTGATGAACAGATTTCAAACATCTAAAATATCACCCATAGATTCTTGCTGATAATGACAAATCCGTTTCACAAGTGTTTCCCTATGTTTCTATATATTTTGTAGTGTCTACATAATACAGCAGCAGTGTAGATCTACCCCTCTCTGGGCAAATGCTGTTGCATTTAAAAGAAATTGATAAATGCTGGGTCTTCCAGCACTTAGAAGAAAAAAGTCTTTCAAAGAAGTTCTATAGGCTGGATGCAGGAAATCCATGAAGAGGTTCTTCCATTTCTATGATGTTTACTGTGAAAACATTTCTACAACTTTTTAGCTATTTCTTCCCTATGTAATCCTCCAGAACTTCTCCATAAATACTTGTTGCCTTAGTCTAAAAGCGGAAAGTTAAATTCCCTTTTTGAAGCATTGGTTTTTGTCTCTTGAGGACAAGTAACATTTACAGTCCTCCATAAAAAAAAAACCCAACTTTTTGAAACCTAACTTTTTTATAATAAAACACAGTAGCTTAATACCCTAGAGGCCATTTCTGAAGTTCCAACACTGGTAATTTATTAAAACTGTGATAAGCATGTCTGATAAAAAGATAACTAATACTGAAAGAACAGAATGCCAAACTTCAATAATTAGTTCTGCTTCACACTGCAGTATACGAATTGCAGATCACTGCTGTGTGCAGTGACAGGTATGAGGAATGATCACAGAATTCAGTCGATTCATTGCGGGGAGAGGAAGGGGTTTGGATGAAGGGAATTACATTGTGTGTTATCAAATTATTAATTGATTTCCCTTAAGTGATCTCAGATCCTTCAAGATGCGGTAAAACCCAAGCTGTTTGCTCCATTTAAACCCACAGTGCCTAACAACAGACTGGCCCAGTCTGGCTCTTCTGGAGTGGCTGGACTCCACTCAGCAGGGGAAGACCTCAAATGTAACACTTGGAAGATGGAGGTTGGCAAACAAATAAACAAACAAGTGAAAAAAATCCATCCGTGGGTTTCAGTTCCCATAACCTTAATCTCAGAATCAGACCTTCTCTCTACAAACAAATGTCAGCATCTTCCTATACAGGGATCACTTTTGGCCTGGCATTTATTGGCTGCTGAACACAATCACTCACTCGTTCATTCCAGAGAAGAAGTGGATGCTTCATACTGGCACAGTAAGGATGGAATAATCCATCAGAAAGAAGGACGTGCTCATTTTAAGAATGAATATTTCACTCAGTTCCAAATAACACCATCTTTGGATATTCATGTTTCTGTCGCATGGACTGTTATCACATCCTTGCGAAGAGAAATGCAGTAGTCTGAGGTACGTTCCTCTGCCCTGGTTCACCTAAATGCACAAAAAAATTGTGTCCATCTGCACTCAGTAGACTAGTGGACAGGGAGGAGAGTTTTCAGAAGACTGACTTTGTTCTCTTCGGTTTCATTCTTAAGCCTTGCTGATTTAGAGTCTGTCCTCCCACTTTATGTTTCCAGGCACACCTGCACAGAGCACCACTCTAACACCTGGCAGAACAGGGCCCCAGACTCCAGGTAAGGGAGCTCTACTCTTCTGATCAAGTTATCCCAGCCCTAAGGAGGTCCTGTACCTCAGCTGAGTCATGGTCACTCACCCTGCTCATGGTCCTCCTGTATCTCAGATGCAAGGTAAAATACTTCACAGTTTTGCTCCTGTGCACATCTCTGCAGTAAGTGGGTAAGCCCCTGTACCACAGTTGGGTGTCTGTGCCTAAAGGCACAATCTGCTCTCAACTGCAAATGTTATTTTTTCAGAGGACGTTTTTAGCTGCTGTGAATTCTTCTTTGGTGGTCAATGCTCCTGATTTTCTCTCTTTCACAGCTTCAAAGTCCCTTGTTATTTACTTGTATTATAGAAGCACGTAGAGGAGTGAACTGAGACTGTGACCCCATATTTCTAGGCAATAAACAAACACGCTGTGGGAGAGAATTTCTGTCTGAGAGCACTTACAATCTAAACAGAAAACACAGGCACATGGGAGGAAGGGAAAACCAGAAGCACAGAGGGGTCAACTGACTAGGAAAAGCCACTGAGCATGTCAGAGGCAGAGATGAGCACTGACCTTTGCTCTCTTGAGGACTAAAAACTTTCCTGTCTAGCACAAATGACTTCTTAGACAGCATTTTTTCGCTAGTGTCACAAAATACATCCACTGAATCAGTGGTGCATGAGGGAGTGGGGTTAGAGATTAGAACAATGGGCAAGACTTCATGCATCCTGTCCATTTCTTTCTGACATCTTGGGGCATGGCCACAGTCTCAGCTACAAAAAGAAATTTGAGTTTTTGTGCCTTCAACTTCCATTTGTCCTGCAGGAGATTCCATTAAACAACATAAGGTCTGTAAATCTGACACTCCCCCTCTCTGCAGTGTCAGGTAGGAATTTACAGCTCCAGACCACGCATTCCCTTATCTGAAAGGAGCATTGTATGAGGCTTAAGAGATCACGGTTTCTACAGTGTACCCAAATGGAAGCACTGTACAAGTACAAGGTCTTATTATTAAAGACGATTGTCTAAAGATTTAGTAAAGAACGTTTTGATACCAACTGCTGAAACTAAAACAGTATTTTCTAAGATAAACCACAGCCATGTACAGATTACAGCTTTTTTCAGCTCTTCAGGAATTTTAGTGTACAAAGAACATGTTACAATGGAGCAGCCGGCTCAGTCTTAGGTGCTGTCAAATTAAAATTCGTATTTGAAGCACGCAGATTGTCTTGCCACTGCTTTAAGTTTATTTTCAGTAACTCTGCTGTAAAACATTTGTAACTTGATGCTGAATCCCATACAGAGGAGAATTTGAGCTTTTTTACATAATGGAATTTTGTCATCCAAATTTGCAGTTTTCATAGGACCTGTGAGCCTCCACTGCAGCCCAGGACTCCCTGTACAAGCCTGTGTAGGTATAGCCTTGCCAAAATGCATTATAAGTAAAGTGCAATAATAAATGAGGCATCAGGTAGCAGTGGATGGCAGAGCACCCAGAGACAACAGAGCACAACCACACAAAAGGGAAAGGTCACAGCTCAGCAGCTGCATAACTCATTGTGAGGTTTTCGTAACCAGAACAGTTTTATTAGATCAGGGCTGGGATTCTTCTGAGACACAAAGGGGACACAAATGGGAGAAAGCAAGAGGATAACGCACATTAACCAAGGGCAGGAGAGATGCTGACTTTATGGGCTGATTCAGAGTAGGGTAAACCTCTTACTGACAGTGATAAGCAGGTTTGTGGAAGACCCTTAAAGTTAATACAAGCACTAATGCAGTGCCACAAGGATACCTCCAACGAGAGGGGAATCAGTGTAGGGTACAAAGATGATGGAATGCAGAGCTGTCCATAATGATAAAGAAAGAAGGAGTGCACGCTCTGCTCTGACTGCATGCTGAGCTTTGACAGTTACATATTTACACAGCAATGTTAGATGAACACGCCAACACGATGCTTTGGAAGGAAGATACAGCTCGGAAGGAGAGAGATAAAGATGGCACTGTACTTCTGTTTCCACTATCTAGTGTTTATATTTTTATCATTTTATGTAAAGAAAAATGTCAGTCTGTGACAATGATTTCGTTTAGTTGTTGATCTACTTCATTTTGCTTGAACGTGCTTAACAGTGCAATGATTTAGTTGCAAGTTCTATATGGGAATGCTTATCTTTCCCATGAACGCTATTGTTTTTAAGCATGAAAAAGCACGTGTGGGCCCAAATACAAATTGATAGTTTCAGTAAGCTGGGATGCTAGTGAAAAAAGACCTTGAAGCTCTCACCTGTAGCCAGTTCAGAATGAATGACAACATCTAGAACTGGAGAGCAGCAGAGGGGATGTTGGGGAAAGATGACTATGTTTTTCCTATTAGCGCAGACCAAAAGCATATAGAAACTGAGATGAGACTTTTAGCACACTGGGTAATTAACAGCCACAGTAGAATTTGGTTTCTTGCCATGTCACATTCAGTTTACAGCTTAGGATAACAAACATTTACAAAATGTACTGGAGGTTACAGAGACATAAGATTATATGTTAAATCAATAAAATAACTAAATAAAGAGGTTAAAATATACTGAGGGGAAAATAATTAAAGAAAAATTTCACTGCAGTCAAGCCCAGGTCAGGAATATAATAAACACAGCTGATGCACAGGCAGGTGCAGTTGTCACTGGCCAGGTGGGTATCACATAGTACTATTTCTCATTGCACCAGCACTGTTTATTCTGTAAAGAACAGGCTTTGTTTTGGGGTTTCTTTTCTTCAGTTGATACAAACAAGGTACAACAAGCTATTTCTAAGAAGTGAGCCAACAAATGGAGTCACAGCAATGGTTTCCCTTGATATAGTGGAAGCAATTCTTCTTTCGAGGCTCCTCTACCGCCAAAAGATGTCCATCTCCACCCCTTTATGTTCTTTGGCAGAGTCGCCATTCAGAACCAAATCCCTCCTTCTTCTTTGTGGCCTCTGCTGATAGATGTGACAAGACTTCTAAGCAGCCTCCTCTTACTGTTTAGCACAATGATTTCTGGAGTAGGAGGTTCAAAACCCCCTCCAATGGACCAGCCCATATTCAGTACAAAATCAATTTACCATGGCTATAGTCTCCTTTGTATTTCTGCATCAAGCAAAGCAATTTTGTTCTCCTTCATTTTTCTACTCCGGGTTTCCTTGCCATTGTAACTCTTTGAAGCTCACTGCTTATGGAGAGATGTTAAGGGTTCTCCACTATACATTTTTTGCATTCCCTCCCCCATCTGCTTGTGGACAAATACTACACAGTCAACTGAGTGCAACTGTGCACCCACATTAAGGGTTCAGCTATGAAAAGCAATCTTTCCATATATGCTTCAAACCGAAAATGTAATCACTGAAGCACATGTGAAACCTCTGTGTATTATCAGCTTTCTAAAGTGGGGAAGTCTTGAATTTTTTATTCCTCTCCAGGTTACATCATTGAATATACTTGTTCAGCATTTATTTGTTTGCTTTGAGAAGAAGCTAAAATGAGTTTGAGGAACTGTCCAATTTGGATGTGATTCTCACAACAATTAGGCTAAGATTCAGGAATCAAAATCAGCACTTCCTGCAGTATTAAAGAGACTAATGAAGAACTAGGATGACATTTTCACTGTTCTATGCCTTCTGTTTTTCTTTAGGGAAATCACATCTATTGCATTGGGGGGTGCTAATACTCTTTCAGATGACAAACACTGCAATATATTCTCATTAAAATTGTGTAAGAGGTTGAACATGGTTTGAGTCTTGCCTTGGCTTGGAAAAATTAAAGGGGGCAGTGCACAATTAAACAAATAAATGTGCATGTGATTTATTTTATCCTATCAACATTCTTTTCTGGTTGTGCACTTAGGCTTAGTGTAGTACAACCAAAAGGGAAAAAAAAAAGGCACTGGAAATCTTTAATTAAGTGAAAGCTGCATTATTGAGACCAAACGAAAGCTTTGAGACTACTTTAATGAGCCAAGGCCAGTCTTGTGCAAGCCAGAGAGATTGGGAAAGCTTTGCAAGGCAGGCTGAAAACAGAGATCCTGCCTGAGCCTGCCTGTACCACAGGAACTTAAGTGAAACCAGACCCTCCCTCTTGCTCTTCCCCAATATAAAGTAATAGTTTTTGAGCTTCAATAATATGGGCAAAAAGGAGTCTTTGTACTTTCCCTATTCAGACAGCAGATGTATGTCTGAATTTCCATTTGTTTTCTAGCACACCTAGAAAAAATATCTAGACCCTGCTCCTACTATGATTTTGACATCTACTTCAGAAGCAACTGAAGCACATGGACTACTCAGTTGCATACTGCTAGGCATTTCTGTTGGAAATTAAAAGGCAATTCTGCCCCAGTGAACCTAAATCCTAGGGCAGAGGTGAAACACAACACGTGGCTGCAAAAAAACAGGCAGAAAGAACAAGAGTGACCAGTGAGATGACTGATATTTGCAATCAGGTGTGGTGCAATACAATGGTGTGGTGTAAGCTTCCCAGGAAGGTTTGTTGGCAACACACATAGATTTCGACCTTTAGACTCTCTGGCTTCTATGGGGTTTGGCGGTCAGCATCACAAACTGTCAGAAAATGCCATTTTTGATAAATCACTAATAACCAAGAATAAGTAGAACCTTTCAGAAATTACCAGGCTGGGCTGGAAGAGAAAGTCAGCAATGAAAAGTCCTCCATGTTTTATAAAAGAGATTTCAGTATTTTTTTATTGTTCTATAGCTACATTGTGCATTACATCTCTGCTTTCCTCTGCCAGGTGCCTAACGCTCTTGATAAGCTAATTACAGCCTTCTGCTTGTTTCATGTCAAGCTTAACTCCCAGTCTGAGCCTAGCCTGCAGTTCTGGCATGTATTTTCCTTAATCTAAGACCATCTGTGCTCCATCAGCAAGGAACACTTAAATACAGAGAAAGTGAAGAACCAAAAGTGTAGAATTCCCTGTATCCTGCCTCCAACTCCTCTCCCCAGCATTTCCAATTAAGTGTGAAGCCAACATCTATCCAGTACTAAATACATTGGAAGGCTCTGAGGAGGCTACAGTTATCCACAGATGCAGCAGTACTTTTCAGTGGTCAGTGGGGAAATGACAAGCCAAAGAGGACCTGAATCTCTCAATTTCTTTGTATCAAGAGCTTCAGAATTCAAATACCAGCACATCCCCAGCAACATATACAGTGGCTGAGTCAAGCACTTGATCAGTGTAAATCAAATATTTGTCTCAGAGAAGAACAAGGAGTCAGTTTGGGGAAAAAAAGCAATGGGGTTGACTTATGAAGAATCCAAATGGTATTTCTCAAGTCTATTGTTCATTGGAAGTGCACTACAATTGAAATCAAAACTGGACTGCAGCATTAGGGAAGATGGCTCTCTGCCACTCCTGTCCCACCACAAAAATTTCAAGTGTTTCTAAGCCCTACTGTACCCTGACTGCCCAGCCCAGCTGGACACAGCACCCTCCTGCTGCCACTGCCAGAACCTGACCACTGTGCACAGCATCCATCCACCCATCTTCCTCCTGAGGCTGGGAAACAGATGCCTTCAGACTCCCTGCTTGGTCTGTCACAGTTTGCCTTGCTCTGCCTCCTCTTTTCCAACACCAGACGTCAGCACCTGATGCTGCAGTAAGCTCTGCCAAGCTTTATCTCAACAAGGAATGTATTTGCTCCTTCTCCTGCAAAGATGGCTCTGGTGCAGTGTCTTTTATTCCTTCCTCCCAGATCCTCTGTTCTGTTCTCCAGTCTGCACTCTCCTGCCAACCCAGGATTTATTTTTCAATTTCCTTCAGTTTGAGTCCTGCCCTTACATTCCCACTTCCACCTGGCTCTTCCCTCACCTCCCCTCCAGCACATTTGCATTTGACCTCTATGAAGGTCAAAGATTCCACAAATGAGTTTTGAGAATATGCCCTATAATTAAGATGAGGGAATACAAAATGCTTCTACAACAGGATTAATGCATCGTACTTCTTTGTACTTCTTCCATCTAGCTCCTTTCTGGTAGTTTTCAAAGCTTTCACATTTATCTTCTATTGAAAAAAAATTTCTTTTTCTTGTTCTTAAATCCTCAATAACTGATCTCACAGCAAAAGCTACTAAATTTGTAACAATTATATTAGCCACATACATTTTTTTCTCCTGTCACTGTGTTTACCACTATTATATTTATGAACCATTGATCATTCCTTTCTACCCCATGTATCAAAATTCTCTCCTCTTAGGCAATTGCAGTTTGTCTCTTCATTATCCCAGGCTAACTTAAGATTTTTTTTTCCCCACATTCTTCATAAAGCTTAAATCACTTCTCTCTGGGTGACCTTGCAGCCTATTCAAATGGCTGCAGCCCTGTCAGCCCTTTTTCCTTACTTATAAGGAAGTAAAATACTCTTTTTCTAAAACCTCAAAACCTTGCTTTGTCTCCTGTCTGAAGCGAATAATTCATCATTAAAATAATGTATAGAATTATTGACAGGAAAGCGTTTCTGACAAAAACATATTTTTATTAACCCTCCCCCACATTCCTTCCAAGCTGTTCTCTTTTATACATGAATTTGCAGTTTTATTCATATTCTAAGTATTTTTATCTGAAGGGATATATTTGTGTAGCATTTTTCCCCTAGCAGACCCCAACTATTCTATTTTTACATTCAAAGGTTTTCATTCAAAATGTTTAGAAAACAACTAGTGAAAAAGGGGTCAATTTTAAACACATAGACGTGCTGGAATTGCCTAATTGCTTACCTAAAAAGCAGAGGCGAAGATAACAACTGCTTAATACTACATCTACTTTAAATCAGAATATGACAATTTTGCAGGCTTACAGTTATGGCAAATTTCCTATATTTACAAGTGCATGTAATCACATATAAAATTTAGATCTTAAACAGAAAGCCACATATTTCAGAGCACTTCAAAAGGACAAAGTGTCATTATCTCAGCTTCACATGTGGAGAAGGGAAAGCTCAGACTGGGGATAGCTGGAAACCACCTTACCTCTTCACAGCTGTCTGTAAGTGAAGCAGCCAGCCCATGCTATCCAAACTCTCCTTACAGAGAATGGAGATAAATCTGTCATTTTTCTGCATATGCCCTTCCCCTGACTCCTCACATTTGGTCTCCCCAGCCTCAGAATACTTTAGTCTCTACTTGGTCATGTCACTGATAAAAATGTAACAGATAGCTATAACCATGGTGTGGTAGCTTCTAGATGAAAGAACCATTTCAGTGACAGCAGAGTAACTTAAGATCATTGCTCCTATTAACTGCTCAAGCTACAGTGGCACCCAGCAACTCAGCTATGCCCCACAGCCACATTCCCTCACCCTCCTCCAGTGGTAATAACCCACCCTTCCTTTACCATTGCCCACTCATTTGCTGGCAACCCACAGCAGCTATTGTCTGATCTTGTTCAGCTGTAGGTTTGCTGCTGCTTCTCCTCCAGCCTCAAAGAAAGGTTTCTGAACCTACAAACTTCCCATCCTTCTCCAGTCAGGGTGGCTGGAGATGCAACAGGTATAGTCAAGGTTGTGCCCCTTTACCCATCTGTCCTCTTAGTGTGTGGGTTGTGCTGTCCTTGAGCTCAGCCTGGGGAAGGCAGGTGAAACCTTGAAGGCCAAAGCTCTTTGAGGCTTTCAAAGGATTTGGGGATTCAGCTGCACCTGCCACGCTGAGACAGGATCAATATCCTGTGGGAGTGATGAGCAAACTGTTCCCATCTCAGCTCCCCAGCTCTGAGTGTCTGGTAGCTGTGCAGGCCACGTCTGTGACTGCTCCATAGCTCCAATAATCCCCTCCTATTAGTCATTCAGAACTGCTGCGCTTAAAAGAAGCTGTAAAACACACATCAGCTAAACTGTTACTAACAGAGAAAAGCAGGATTATTTACCTAGGGAAAAAAACACACATGGTACTATGAAATGTGTTTACTATAAAATATTTTTTTTCTTTTTTGTAAAGAGCTCAATAGTTGGTTTTAGAGGAAATGTGAGGTCATTTGTGGGCCCTTGAGAGATGCAAATCAATAAATGGCGATTTTTTTAATGCTCTCATTATAAATGACTGGATGCTAACAGGGTCAAACTTAATCCTGTGCAGAGAGCCAGTGCAAGGGACATGAATCATTTAGATCTCTCTTAAGCTCTGCTTTGAGAATAAAATGTAGATATTCCTCTGTATTTCCAGTCTATAAAAAGTGCCAACCTGCTGCTTTTTTTTTTTTTTTTTTTTTTTTTTTGCAGTAATTGGCCCAGGTACTCCACTGTTCATTCTGTAAGATGCCCAAGGACTCCTCTTCCTTCTGACTTAGCAGCGTGCGCGGCTCCGCTCCCACACCAGGGATGGGCCGGGACGCAGCGTCCCAGGCAGGAGGAGCCCTTCCCTGGGCACACAGCGCCGAGCCCCAGCAGGATGCGGGACCCGTGCGGGATCCATGGGCGGGCAGCTCCCACCGCCAGAGCCGGGCTGGCCGGGCGGGGAGGCTGCGGGAAGCTGCGGGAGGCTGCGGGAGGCTGCGGGAGGCTGCGGGAAGCTGCGGGAAGCACTCGCCCCTCGCCGGGACAGGGCGCGGGGTGCAGCGGGAGCCGGCGCTGCCGGCGGCTGGAACTGAGAGCTCTCTGCTCCCACAGCGGCTGCTCTCAGTCAAGGGGTGCCTTAAACACATCCTGTGCCGGAGCCGCTGCCACCGAGCCTGAACTGCGACAGGAGCAATTCGGAATCGCTTTCTGTGCCTTGCAGTACGCCAGGCTTTACAGCTGGCGAATAAACCACTCCCGTGTCTAAAAAATATCCTCCATACCTAAAGTAGTAAGAATTAAAACAGTGTATTTTTATATAAATCTCATTTTGTATAAATGTTGGCTTAGGTAAAGTGTTGCCTGCAGCAAGAGGCTGATTTGCCTCTCAGAACATCTGCAGGGCTGGGTTTGTTGACAGCAGCCACAGACGAGTGAGTGTGTCAGAGCAGGGGACAGCCATAAGCACACGCACATCCCCCAGAGCCTCCTGGAGCTGCTGCACTGGGAAGCAGCCCACAGAGAAAAAGGGCTAAACACACAACCCAAAATATATTTTGCAATTATAAAGAAGCAACATTGGTGACAGGAAATGAGGAGTCCAATGAATTTATTTTTCTTTTGATTTTCATTTTTTTCTCTCTTCCCTTCCTGAAGGATGTCTAATGGTCCTGACTGTAAGTTGCAAGAAATAAGAGCATTAGTCTTCATTCCCTACACATAAAATGCCTGACAGGGTTTTATCAAATAAAGAGTCCAATATGCTACTGTTATCAGTAAGTGACTTCAGCAGCTAATTAAATTCTCAGTTTCTAAATCCTGCTCACAATGTCTGCTGATAAAGACCAAGACTACCCCTATAGTAATTTTGGCTCCTAGGTGAGGTGAGGCAGGGAAGGAGGGAATGACAACTAACAAATTACCCAGGGAAGCAGGCTGGCAATCCACAGCCGACATTCATCATGTAAACCTCTCACTTTACTGTGTGAGCGTAACAGGGTAGTTCCCCTCTGGATGCAAATCAGCTCCATGGCCTTCACTCACTCCAGGAAGGCTGCCCTGCTTAAAGTACAAATCCAAACAGCTACAGCTCCTGGACCTCCTCTATAGGGGTGCTATACCCTATGTATATGATCTCCTGTGTATGGGTACATATATAAAAATAGATATGTAAATATATATATATATATATATATATATATAAAAGAAGTTCCTATACCATGCCTAAATACTCACTTTAGAGAGCAATTAAATTGATCATGACTAGACAGCATGCTCTGAGCCAGTTTAGCAGACCTATGAATGTGCATATTGAAACATTTTTACTCACTAGAGCATGCACTATGTTCTTAACTCAGAGAATTCTCAAAGGAAAACTGGCATTTATTTAAAGTTAAACCTGGGCTTAAAAGCTTTGCTGGTTATAAATGGACTCATGAGCCATTCTGGGTTCTGTCAGACAGAGAGGGGATGCTGTGCTCAGAAACCACTCAACACTGTGGAGTGTGAGATTTGCTTTCTCTGCTCTCTGGGTTTCAGCTGATGAGTAGCATCAGCAGAAGTTTGGTTCCCAACAGCAGATGCTGGAGCCCATCAAAGAGTACAGATCCCTGCAGGGAGGAGATGGAGAAGTGTCCTTGAAGGATGAGGTGTGGCCTTCAGACATGGTCACCTCCAGTCTGACATGCATTATTTTCATCCCTCATCTCTCACTCCACATAGAAATTTCTCTCTTATATAAATCTTGGGAAGGAAGACTTGCACCTGAAAGCTGCAATCTAGCTCCTGACCAATCGTTTCAAGGAAGGGAATATTCAGGGAGTAGATTTTATTTGGGGACCCAAAACCATAAGAATAAATAGCTGAATTTACCAGAAAGTTTTTCCAGCCAATATAAGCTTTATTATGGAATACTTTTAAACCTCTAGGCTGAGAGTGAGAAGTTTTAGGTGCAGCTTTGGAAGGTGATTTATGAATAGATTTATATGTTAATCTGTTAATAAAAAATGTTTCATACTGATAAAATATGTGACAACCTGAACTCAGTTATGAGCCACATATTAAAGACTGCATCTGCTCTAGTAGAGATTTTGATTATGTTTTTAAATGAGGGAACTGCATTGGCCTGAAAATAAAGAAATAAACGTTATATCTAGAAATATGTCCCATATAATTCAAACGTGTATCTTAGAATCTGCAAGAAACAAATAATAAACTGCTTCTGGAAACTGAAGCTTATTCCTGAACATTTCAAAATAGAGTTCCTGTCAGGCAACTCAATGGTACATAAAGATAGGCAAAGTATTCTTACTCTTTCCCAAAATTACTTCCCAAAGTGGATTTTAAATTGGATGATAATCTTGACATTCCAACTAGACTGAAGAAATAAATACCTTCAGCAAAGCTGGGCCAGCCTCTAAGCACCCCTGGGCTTGCACTGCATATCAATGCCCAATTGTCTCATGATCTTTGAAAGGATATTTTGAAAAATAGGTACAGTTCTGGCTCAAGGATGTTTCTTCAAGGAAATCTGAAATACAATACTTTTACCTCTCTTTTACTAGCAAACCCCACAGCACTTTATAAAGAAGTGCTACAGCCCTATTTCACATGTGAGCAAACACCAGGCGAACAAACTGGGCAGATTAACTTCACCTCAGGCATCCATGGGCAGAGCCAGCAGAACGAATTTGGCCCTGCAAGCCCCATCTGGTGCCTATCCAGCAGCTCTTGGGGATGTAAGATTTATCTAATATTTGCAAGTTTTCTGATGAGTGCCAGGGCTTTATGAACATATTGTGAATCCTTAACATCTCTCAGTGAAGTATTTTCACCAGGAAAGATTACTTGAGTGACAATTTGTGCTGTAAACTATGTTACTCACTGTTCCCCACTGATTTTGTTTATCATATTTTATTCAACTAAACAGAGAAAAACCAAGTTAAACTCTGCCACCTCTCCTCACACTTCTATACACTTGCAGAGCATGTTTCTGATCAGCAGACATAAGTGTGGCACTACTGAGCTCTAAGTAAGTAGAAAATAAGGCATTTAATGCTCGGTTTGATTCAAAATGCAAAAGACAAAACCTGTTCCATTTGTTGCTATGTGACATATTGAGGACTGATAGCCAAGTTTTATTATTATTAACTACATTTTGTTGATACATGCTGTTGATTTACCAGTGATTATGCCACAGAGTTAAAGATCCCTTCAGGGAGTAGCAGGGAGGGAAGTGCGTCTTCAGGAGCAGCTGTGCAGTTTAAGAGCTTCATCTCTGTAGCAGGGATGTTGCTGCTTCTTAGATTGAGGGAAGAAAAACTGGAGTAAAACCCTCCTAACCAGAAATGCACTGGCTAAGTGGCTGCAATTCATCTGCTACAGGACACTATGGAATCGTTTTGTCTCTATTTCAGGATTGAAAAAAATGCTCATTCCAAAAACCCAACAACACCAGCAAAAAGAAATTTATTTCAGTAAGGTTCAGATCATAATTTAAGAGCTGATACTGCCTCAGTATATTGATAATTTACTTTAAGTTTGGTTTTAAGTCTTATGCCTCAGTGGGACGGAGAAGTTCATCAGGTTTTGCTCTAGTGACTGGATAGTGCTCTCCAAAGTGCCCATGTGAATATAGGGGATCTTATTTAGAAATGTGGAGGCACATTTCAGAAGCAAATGAAGTTCTGTGTCCTGTAGCATTTTTGTGTTCTGCAGTGGGGTGACAGTAGATCTGTAATTGTAGACCAAGGTGGTACTGGACAGTGTGGAACTCCACAGGCAATCCTTCCTAATTCAGGTTTATGACTACTGGGGAACTCACACACTCTCTGTCCTTAATCCACACTTCAATATTTGTCCTTAGGAAAAAATATTAAATTGTCAATTAAAACGTATTTTGATCACAATTTTTTTTATCTTTCTTAGGTGAAATAACTTATGTCTTCCAAATAGTTTTGCAACAGGTGCACTTACTTATTCTTGCACAGTTTGTTAAAATACAGTACAGACTCTTGAAGTATTTTAAATACTTAAAATACTACTAGCCTGACATATCAGCACACAAACTTCATAGGGCTGCTTAAAAACTTTTTATAGGAGAAGTTCCATTAAAAGAAACAATTGAAACCAAAATATTTTATTAAATTCAAGCATTTTCTATTACACTTTTCAGATGAGAGTCCAGAAGGACGTCTAAGATCCAGAGAGAAGGGAAAGGGAAAGAAGAAAAAGGAAAGGAAAATGAAAAGGAAAGGGAAAGAGGAAGGGAAAGGGGAAAAAGGATACCCCAAACAAACAAGGACAAGTGTTTGAGATGAGAGAAATGCACATGTAAATGCTCTCTTTTGATGCTTCAGAAAATAACTTGACCCAGAGTATTTGCATGCCAATTAACCATGTGTCTATCTCATTCTCCTTCAGATTTTACAAAAATGTCGAAGAGGCTTGTTTTCATCTCAGTGCAAAAAGGTTGGAAATCTTTGTATCTCAAAAAGGTTGGCAAAATAATTTCCTACTCAGTTCAACTGAGAACTGAGAATCCAGGTAAAATCACAGTGAGCAGGGGGTAGGCACTGCACTGTGATTTGTGAAATGCCAGCCAAGTAGTCTGCTTTTAACACACACCCCAGCATAGCATTCCTTGCTAAGAAATCCAATCAGTATTGTGCATTTTTAAAAATTTGCTCAAAGGCTTGTGTTTTAAAATGACCCTTCCACCTACTCTATTAATTACCAACTCCCATATTAAACTGACTTCTCTATGGCCTCACCATGAAAGCTGCAGACTAGGAGCTAACCTTGTTTCAGATCCATGCATAAATTAAACAGCATGCTCTCCAAGTGCACATAATTTTAAAAAAAGTGTTCTATAAAATGTCTAATAACAAGAGTTTACAATGCATATGAGACAATTATTTAAAGATGGACATGAAACGTTGCAGAGATTTTGTTTAAAAGTGATGCTAAAGATTTAGGGAAGAGTATCCATTTTAAAACTGTGCTTCTTGACTGCTGCAAGAATTTGAGTGCTACCTGCCAAAGTTTTCAATGTTAACAGGTGGTTTTGGACACCTCACCTGAAGATGCTGATATTTGGTAATTTTTTAACAAGGTGCTTCAATTTTGGCAAGGAAAAGAAGTAGACAAAATCACAAATGATCCCCAAAATACCTGGGCCTCAGCTTCAGGGAGGGATATTGAAGTTCAGCCAAAAATGTTTTTCACAAAAGTATTAACCACCACCAAAATTTCTCATGCAACTAAAACTCATTTGGTGAAAAGCTTCACAGGTTCCAAATGGAAATTCTGAAACACATTTTGGAAACAGAGGAGGAAGAAAAATCTCTGAGAAGTCAGGACATTTGGGTCTGTGGAGCAGGAAATGAGCTTGTTCTGTTTCAGTTTTTGCTAGTTCTCTAGTGAAAGATCACTAGTTCTCATGTAAAAGATCTCGGAGAAACAACCTCAGCAGAACCAACAAAAAATTCTAAGTGAGGAGGAAACATCAGCACATGGTAGAGCAGATGAGAGATAAGAAAGGAAAAGAAGTGACCCCTTATTATAAAGGGGCCCAAGAGCTGACACATCCCAAAATCGACCTCTTCCTTCATTCCCCTGAAATCAAAATTCTTCTATAGGGTAATGCTCTCTTTTTTACACAGCTCTTAATCAGTAACTTGCCCATACAATATTAAAATTTGTCTTTTAGTCTACTACTGCAATTCCAAGACAGTAACTTCCTATCTAAACTCTGTGTCATGCCTTTTTCCCACAGGGACAGTGCAGCCTCAGGATACAGCATGAGAACACTTAGGAAAAAACAGCTTTAAACTTCATTGAGCCATGCTGAGAGGAGTACATTCCTCACACTGCCAGACTTTGTCTCACAACCAACATATCCTGCTGTCTCCATAGACCATGCTCCTCATGTTTCTGCCCTCACCTCATAGAAGTACAAATGCAAGGGAGCAGATATTTGTCAGCACAAACCTGCACCGTGAAGCAGATTTAGCACCACTGGCAGGATGACGATGAAGTCGCATGAGCAGAAATAAATCAGAATACAATCTCAAGATGAAAAACTGTCCCGATTCAGGCCTGGCAAGATCCGCACCGTATTTTACTTACAAGCAAAGACGAGATACAAAATAATGCAAATTAACATTGTAATTATTTCTTAAATTGCACTATCACCCCTACAGAAGTAAATGCAAGTTCCTTGCATTTCTTGTCCCGCTTTCTGATCTGACCTTTAAAATGATGCACGGCGAAGGGAAGGTGGTGCCTTTAAACTGCATCATGAGCTTTATGGAGACAAGCCAAGCAGCTACTTAGGCAACCATTAGGTCGGGAAACAATCACTTCCATCATTCCCAACACGTGTGTCAACATAATTCCATGCTCTCTTTGTCATGCAAAAAGTCTTGGCAGAGTAACCGGATACACCCAGAAAGCAGGAGCGAACTAAGCTCATTATGTTAACCGGAGATCCCACAGCAGCCTCCAGTGCCATAGAAGGAGACTTCCCATGTCTTGCAGTGTAGAAAAGGAAACTCACTGCACTGAAAAGGGCCCGAGCCAAGCCTGACTTCAGAAGTGTATGAGCGAGATTCACAATTGTGTTTTGTGGAAGGGAATCCCTGACAAGCACCAGAGGCTGTGTCAGGCAGTGTGATAAGAGGCACTGCAGAAGGTATGACACCTCTCATAACTACGGAGACTTCCCTCTCCTGTGTGCTCGCTGGAAACCTTCCAGCCATGCTAATATGGCTCTGCAAAGGGAAGGCACTGCCAAATGGGAGTAGCAGCTTCCCTAACTCTTTATTGTTGTCATTGGTAACTCCGGACTTTGTTTTCTTTTTAAAGGAAGATTCAATGCATTTTACAACCATTAAACATCTTTTCTTCTCTCCAGCTATACTTGTAACTCTTACTAACAGCAAAAGG
This sequence comes from Monarcha castaneiventris obscurior, assembly GCA_026261815.1. Classification (NCBI taxonomy): domain Eukaryota; kingdom Metazoa; phylum Chordata; class Aves; order Passeriformes; family Monarchidae; genus Monarcha; species Monarcha castaneiventris. The sequence goes on from JAMPIT010000467.1 coordinate 11,693,290, forward strand.
CTTGTGCACATCAGAAGGGCTGGCAATACTGCCCTAATGGCTTCTTTGTGTGGCCAGGTACAGGAGCAAGGCCTCTCAGCCTGTCTGAAAAAATGCTGAATACATCTTTGGTGATCCAGCAACTATAGAAGATGGTAAGTATCCCAGTGCATAAGTGTTAATTTATTTAAAGATAAGCAGCTGGTGTTTTCATTAACAATTTTTGCTGCATCCTTCAATTCCAGATTCAGTGCAGTCAGAGTTAAGTTCTAATACTGCTGGATATTTGCAAGCCCTTTCAAACTTCAGCCACTTTGCCTTGGTAAAGGCAATGGTAACACATTTTTCAACGCATTTTGCCTCTGGAATGTTTGCAAATCCAATCGTGGTTTTACTAATGCATTCAGCAAAACACAGCTCCTCAACAATCCATGTTCACAAAGGCCTACAAGGGCTAAAATGAGGATAGATGAGAATAGTAAAACCTTCTCCAGCATGTTGCTGACACCTCTAAAGAAAGCCAAGAGTTTCTATTGACTGTTGTGTTTAAGCCTGTATCAGTCACACTACATGCTTTCTTCCTTTGATGCCTTCTCCAGCCACCTAGAAACAGAGACTAGACAGGAATAAGGGAATAAAGATAGGTATTTATTTGAAGGGCCTCCAAGGTACACCCTGGGGAGCCAGAGGCTGCCTCCATAAAATGGACCCCAAGATGGACGACAGGTCACGAGTTCTTCACACCTTTATAGGTTTGGTTCATTTGCATACCACGGTTAATTCTCCAATTAAAGCCCCAGTTCAATGATGTAATTCCCCTCAGCTTGCTCCCCCCTTAGAGTCTTTCGTTTACACATTTTGGGCCTAGAAGAGCCTGGCTGTCCTTGAAGGCAAAGCCTGGAGAGGCTTTGTTATGTCTGCCCAGCACGAGAGAGCAGAAATTACAGGCTACAAGGAACTTCAGAGTCACACTCGAAGCAGTACAGAAATTGTAAAATATAAAAGTTAAAACCTAAGGCATCACCTTAAGATGCCATATTTTTGGCAGATGCCATTACTACCCAAATACTCAAGAATTGAACCCAGAGTGCACCATCCAAATGGGCAGGTGTAGTAGAACCTTTCCCTTAGCATTATCGCTGGAGTGCAAATAAGCATCTGGTTCTGACTTTGTCTTCTCCCTGCTCCACCACTTTGGGCAAATTTACACTATACAGGCTTCTGAAAATGTACATCAAATATTACAGAACTTTCATTAACAAGTCAAATAAAATAAGAGAGTAAAAAGTGAACATACCTGAATAAGAGAAACGTTGTGTAGGCTAAGTCTGAAGAGGTAGTTCCTGCATGAACAAGCAGAAAAATTACAAACTATTAGGCTACCAAGGAAGGAAAGGAAAAGTTATTAAAGCAAGTAATAGTTTTTGGTCATTCATGTCTACAAACAAAAGGTTTTCCTGGACTTCTCTCCACAGAATACAAAAGCAGTTATATGCCTATTCATTGACTTGTTCATCAGTGTCTTAGTGAACCTGGTAACAAAGTTCTGAGCAGGTCCTAGTATTAAATATTCCAGAATCCATAATGAAGAACCACAGTGAAAACCCAACCACAAAGGGCCATTTGCAAACTCTCAGCAGGCTTTAGTTGAAGTCCGTATGGGCTGCAGTCATGTTTTTCACTGAATTCTGAGAAAACTGGGATTGGACAGGAGCCAGCTGGAGCAGAGCTGACTTCCTAGTATGCTCCCCCAAGCCTGTCCTTGTGGGAATTCCCATTCAGGACTTTGTGGAAGAGAGGAGATACTTCTCAGTGGAATCTCTCTGCACAGAAAATCAGCAGGGAAATCAAGGCAGTGACTGCAGATATTCCCAATCCTCCTGTCATCGTCTCTTCACATGCAAAGCAAGGGAATTCCTGACAGAAGTCACTGTAGCATGAGATACCACATATCAGCTGAGCTCCTGTCACCCTTCTTCTGAATGTTTGTATCCCATCACAAATAGAAGGCAACACATATTTGCATAAATGTCTATAGATAAGGCTTAGTTAACAGGATTTATCTCACATTTTTGCTTGCTAAGACAATGCAGTTACCAGCAATCAGCTGACATATTAAGCCATATGGACTGGATTGTGTGCTTGAGGCTTTTGGCCACATCTAACTTCATTTTTTTGCATCCCATCTGTCAGGAGGTCTAAAGAGCTATGATCCTTTTCCAACGTCACTGTCACCACAATGTCCCAGAGAAGACACATTTATATCATACAAGGTGAATTGAACTATGCTTCTGGAAGTGGCTCTGTGTAAATGGTAGAAAGTGCAGTTTTGATGATACAGTTTCATCTGCCCTAGCAGTGCCAGTATACAGACATTCCCCCACCTAGTGAAAATGCAAGTTCCACTCCTAGGTCAGTTAACCCAGAGGAAAGATCCTATAGTGATGAAAAGGTCCTAAGGACTCTTCTGAAGAGCCTTCTTTAGGGTCAGTACAGCAGCACACTCTGCCCAAGCAAAGAAAGTAATTCAAACTTTGACATGTGAGAGATTAATATTGGGTCACAATGACCACAACAAGGCTTGAGCAATTCTTCCTCCTTCTGTTATGTATCACTTTTATATCACCTAAGTCGTAAGCATAGAGTTGCCTGTGTACTTTGTCCCAGTTCCATAAATAAATCAAAAGCTCTCAAATGCTGCTGACTGTTAATAAAGAAGGATGAGGACAAGGATGATGGGGAACTTGAGAAGTCAAACTGCTGATACCAAATCTTCAGCTGATATAGCTCTGACTTGCTCTGATTTGCACCATCATATCCTGTGCCGGGACTGGTTACCCAGAGAAGAATGAGACCCATTAGCAATATCTGAAGAAAATACATCAGTGATTATTATACCTCCTATAAGTACACAGAGAAGTATACATACACACACAGAAGAAATCTCCATCCTCTCTCCTAGTCCTGTCACTGAAGATCCAGTAGTTCTTTTGTACAATCTGAAACCCTATTCTGTCTCAAAAGGCTGCATACTTTCCCAAAAAATTTTATTAACTCTTTAGCATTAGCATCAGACTTGAATAGAGGTGCATGCAGCAAACCAGAAGCACTAAGCTACACACAGCTAAAATTACAAAATTAAGATAAATTCTCATCCAGTGATGGATCTGACAGCTCCCTTAGAACACCACATAGCTACTCACACCAAAATATTAATGCAACTCCAGGACATGAGGTATCATGGAATAAGCCTTCTCCTGGGGAAGGCCTCCAATCTTACAATACCCTCAGGAAAAAGTTCTCATAACTAGGGACTTGAAGTTTCTCTCCTGTTGTTAAGCATGCTATTTAAATGCATTGATTTTGGAAGTCTTATAATGCAGATTTCAGCTCCTTGTTCTAGGCTTGCAAAAAGCTGGACAGTTTGACTAGGTAATAAGTTTTAATATTAGGGTTTTTTTTTTTTTCCCTGATAGCACTGCAGAGCAAATTCAACCAAAATATCTTTAATGAAAGAGACATATCCAAAGGACACAATTTTCATTGCACTCAGCCAAAAGAGATGCAGACAGGGATAGTGTCCATTTCAATAAAGCCAGTCTGTGGTCTCAGTGACTGCTGTGTAGCACCTGGACAAAGCCACTCGGGTGGCTGAGACCTAAACCAGGCAGGAACATAGTGCTAATGTGAATAGCACAATGATCTTCCAAAAGCTTTATACTAACCTTAGCTCTCTAAGTCTGACCTTGGGGCTTTCTTGCAGAAGGGAAGGTTTCCCTACATTTTTTATCAGTTTGCCTCACCTGGTGTCTGTACAGGCACTGGCAATTTATTTTTGTTTGTTTGATCCTTCTCACATCCTACCAGCAGCAATACAAACACCGTAGGCAAACCAGGCTATCAGAGACACCTCCCAACTACAGCTGACCTGCCCTGCTAGAACTGACTAATCCTTAATTAATAACATGCTCTTTTAACCATACTTGTTCTGTAAAGATAAACCAGGAGTAAAATGCCAACGGGAAAGATCTGCTGAATCAGACAGCGCCGTTTTTATGAATTGCATTTTAACTGCAATTTCAGTCCAAGAATGAGCAAGGTCTCTGAATGACAGCCATGGTTTATTGTAGCTAGAATTGCCCCATTTGTGTCCTTTTTTCCTGCTTGTGTTTGAAGTTATGTCTGTTTAATACCTTGCTGAACTATAATTTAGAGCCGCTGAAGGAGTATGATTAAGAAGTATATAAGAACACTGAGATCTCCACATGAATGCATGAGGTACCTTCTTGGTCTTTTTTTCTGTCTTTTTTTTCCCTCCCATTTTCCCTTGTAAGTGAATGCTGGTTAACTCCTTTCTCTCCTAAATTAAACCCACCAGGCTAGGCCAGAAGAGCAATGGCCTGCTGCAGCCAGGATATTCGAATATCCTCCTTCTTCTGTATAAAAAGCACAAACTTGGAGGGATAGGACAACCTTCTTAATTGCTGTCCTAAAAGGTCACACCACAGGATTAAACACAAGCTTTGTTTCACCCCAGATTTGGCTGCCTTTCAGCCAGTTCCAGAGCAAGTGATTACACTCCTCTGAGTACTCTGGGACAAACGACATTATGCCTCAAACTACAAATTATTATTACAACTAGCCTTATTTTTCATAAACATCAGTGCCTTTCTGAAAATGCCCATGTTAACAGTAATGCCCTGAAGTCTCAGGCAAGGCTGTGGTTTTGTTCTATTAAGACACACAGTGGGCTGATGATGGTTCCTCTGGAGATTGGTTCTCAGCCAATGCCTGTTTAAACAACCTGAGGGCAGATCCTCTCTCTGTCGCCTCTGGTTGCAGGGGGATATTATCCCCCAGCTCAGATATACAATGCTAGCTGCTGTAAAGACTGTCCTGCTCTATAAAACGTAGGCTTAAAGAATTTGCCATCTGAATATATACAGAAGAGAGAAAAAGACACATCATTCTCATTTGAATTTAAACCACAGACTGAGCAACTTAGCCAAAATCACAGAGCATATCTGAAGTACAACCAGGAGCTGATCTCCTGGACCATTAGTTTATGCCCTAGTTAGGAGAATAACTTGCCCCCAGTGTTGGGGCACAGCACATAAACCTGTACTGAAGTGTCATTTACACTCATGGGTAGATGTTGAATTACTTTCTTGAACTGGGAGCTCTATGCTGTGTGCATATGAACGGAGCCAAGCTGTAGCAGAAATCCTGTAAATGAAAGTATTTGTTAATTGGCTTCACAATTTGTATTTCGCTGCTTGTAAAATGATTAAGAGCTTACTGTGCCTGGTACCTTGTATGTATAAAACATACATACCAGAGCAGCAAGAGAGCAGCTGTGTGTCAGGAAAGGTTGTGGAAGAATATACCTACTTAAATGTGTTTGCCATGATATTTCCAAGTCAAATCTGCTTATTAAGTATTTATTTCATGCAGCCAATAGCACCTTGGGAGAACTTTGTAACATGGTGCCCATGAACTTGTTACACATCACCTGGCCTTAAAACAATTTACTTTGAAGGCAGAGCACTTCGGCTGTGATGCCACTGAGCAACAGACATACAGGACAAATTTAAGCCTTTCCATTGGGAAGCCACATAACAAGAGTGCTTGAACAATAACAGAGACTCTTTGTCTTAGGAGCTCTGAAATGATAAGGGTTGCAACATGCTTCAGTTGCGCATTCAGGCCTCTTTTCAGGCACCACATCTGTCAGCACTGTACTGGCTGATTAAAAGGTGCTTCCTCCTAACTGAGAGCAGCTTTTCAGTTCTGCTGTGGTAGATCAGAAGGAACATCCCTGCAGTCGATGGACTGATCCTGTATACATGAAAGGCTATCCTAGCTTCAGATTACTTTTGCTATTTAAATGAGTGAGGCTTGTTCACATTTCCCAACTCCTCACACACCAAGAAGGTAAGAAACCTCTCTGTATTTCAGAATAATTCCTGCTATCAAATTTGGAGCCATGCAAGCCCACATGCTGACCACCACCAGAAGCTGTCAGGACTTGGACATGTACACACAGAAACCAACAACATACTGCCTTAACTCAGCTGGTCTCTATCACTCCATATTACACCTGCTCATTTGTTGCTACTTCCCTGCACCTTATAGTAGGTGTGAGAAGCTCCCCGCTCCCTCCTTACAAGGCAGGCTCTCCTAAGCCCTCTCTCTTTCTAGGCAATTACTCTGCAAGTATAAACAAAGCCAAGAGAAGCTGATAATAATGTTTGATCATGCAGAAAAAATACATGTTGAGAGAATGTTGTGGTTTAACCCCAGCCAGCAACTAAATACCATACAACCACTCGCTCACTCCCACCCTCCCCAGTGGGATTAGGAGGAGAATTGGGAAAGTGTAAAACTCACAGGCTGAGATAAGAACTATTTAATAATTGAAAGAAAGTCAAGTGTTATTATTGTTGTTGTTAGTGTTCTAACAATAATAGTAATGAGAAGGAGGAATAAAGCCCAAGAAACACAGTTGCTGCACAGTGCAATTGCTCACTCACTCCCTGCTGCCCGATGCCCAGCCCATCCCCCAGCAGCAATTGGCCTCTCCTGGCCAACTGCCCCCAGTTAATACACTAAAGCATGATGTTCCAGGGTATGGAATATCCCTCTGGCCAGTTCGGGCCAGCTATCCTGGCCACACTTCCTCCTGGCTTCTCGTGCATCTGCTCCCTGGCAGAGCATGGGAAACTGGGAAGTCCTCGACTTAGCGTAAGCACTACTTAGCAACAACTAAAACAGCAGTGTCTTATCAACATTATTCTCATACTGAGTCCAAAACACAGCCCTGTACCAGCTACGAAGAAGAAAATTAACTCTATTCCAAGCAAAACCAGGACAGGGAAAGTACAAGAGAACTGAGCAAAGAGTTACTGCCTCTTTTGGGAGCTATTATTGCCCTGCTACAGATATCCAACAGAACTTGTGTGGGGTACTGGAGCCTCAGATAGGCTCATGGTGCTCTGGGAAGAGGTTCCCTGTGTTCTTAAAACAAAGTAAAATAGACTAAAATAGACTATTTCAGTAGAGAAATGCTTCCTAATGTCCAGTCAGAACCTTCTCTGTCACAGTTTTGAACCACTCCAACACATCCTATGACTGGATGCCAGGAAGAAGAGATCTGCATCTCCCTCTCACTTCCCCTCCTCAGGGTGGGATTGTGCTGCAGTCAGGGTCCAGGTCTGTAAGAGGGACTCACAACTGTCACGGAGTAGATAATAAGAAAAATAATTAACAGAACAGGGTCCTTTGGGTGATATGAAACAAGACACAGAATTATGCATATGACAACTAATGCTCCCTTCTGGCACTCCTGGAAGCCATGTGCTGGGGCTGAGCCTCGGGCTAGGAGCCAGCAACTCCTGTCAGCTCTTCCTATCTGTGCTCCTGGAGGCCTTAGGCTTTGTACTTCCACACTACATGACAAACACAGCTTAGTCATGCTTCACGACTCCCTAGGAGCTGGTTAGTATCATTCCCCTCCTTAAACTAATGGAGAAAATGAGCCAGAGAAAGGTTAAATGACCTTCTCCAAAGCACACAGCAAGTAAGTGATGGAATCAAGATCAGACCCCAGGGCTCTTGGCTACCCAATCTCATGCTAGATTAATGCACAGTGTCTCTACGCAGGTCCAGCTGTGGCTGAACTTTTCAGATGGTTATCCACATTTCAGAACTAGCCAACCGTGCTAAGAAACCCAGCTCCTGAAGGATGATTCTGGCCTTTGCTTTCAGAAGGAGTTAATTACATGCCTGGTCCAGAGTGTGATGTGACAATCCTTTTGCAAATGTTTCTCCAGTGGTTCATTTGAAGCGCCTGGCAAACACTTGCTGGAGAAAAGGTGGAGAACCAGCAGCTACCCTACAAGCTGGATCCTTTTTTCACCAGTAATTTTGTTTCTATTGAAGAAAAACTTGTCCAATACATCATTCTTCCTCAAAAATCAATAGATGTACAACAGAGAACCATACTAAATGGCAGCCAGTAATATGATGCAGTTGCTTTATGAAGAATTGCTTTTCCCCATGCAACTCTTCTCGGTTATAAATTCAGCCAGAGCTAGAGAAACATCCTGTTAGAAGAGGATCCTTATGCAGGCAGCATATCATTCTGATTAAACAGCTTCCAAATTAAGCCAGGGGCTCAGCTACTGTTTCTGTGTTGCAATGAAGCCCAGTTAATACTTCTCTGTGGAAACAAGGATGAAATTCCTCCATATTCCATTCAGTGGAGGAGAACCATCAGTTTCAATGGCATGGGGCACATGGCACCGATCTGCTCCTCTCGATGCTGTGTATTCGGGGCCAACTCTAGCAAGAGTCAAAAGAGGCAGACACAGCTGCAGAGCAGGCAGGACAACAGCAAAGCTGAGGCACACTTGGGCTATGCCAATATGCAAAAATCTAGATGGATGGATGCGGCTGGGGAAGGGAGAAGCAGAAAGGGGATTGGCCTTTGGATTGACAGCCTTGTCCCTTCTTCCATCAGCTTGCAAAGGGAACAGCAAGCTGGCTCTGATGTCTCTAAACCATCTCTTTCCCCAGGGCAGGATAGGCAAAGCCTCACTGCACAGTGATTTCACATCCTTGGGGATGCTAGTATTTGCTATGCTCCTGAGACACTTCAAAGAATGGGGATTGGGACATTTTTGTAATATTGTTTGAATATATTTATAAAATGAGGGTCAATTTCCTTTTTTTGTTTTGTTTTATTACATTTCCTTCCCTCTTTTTCACGAGATGAAAAAAAACCTCAGAGATTAAAACTGAGCCAAATTTTCAAAATTCATTTGCAGGTTTGTTCTTATTTTCCTGGAAGAGTGACTCCATCTCTCAGACCATCACATACTATCCCACATGCCACCTCACGTCTTTTTTGACAAGTGTCTGACAGCTCCCCTCTTTCTCTCTCATCCAGCTGGCAGCCACAGAGCACTTACAGCACCTTGATATGGCCCCAAGACACAGAGGGACCTTTGCTCTCCTATTTGCCCATCACTTTCAGTAAATCACAATGTAAAATTCCTCTTCTTCTGATGCACTGATTATTGTTCAAAGCATCCCTGGCAGCCTCCCCACCTGCCTACGTAGGCTGATAAAAATCCTCAGTTCTGTCAGGCTTTCCTCAAACTCTGGATGAATTCAACATGACTGGTGTGTAAATACTGATAGAGTTGGCTGGTGAGATTAAGTTATTGCCCAACAATCCCTTCTCTCTGCTGGGTTTTTATACCTTGGCAGTGGCACAGAACAGTAGGCTTAGCACCTAAACATCTGGATATAAAGTGATATGCAAACCACTGTGGTGAGCCCTGCCATATAAAACTGACAAATCACTGCCTTAACCAGAGCAAGAGAAAGTATTTTCAGTAATGCAGAGGAAAACTGCTCTGCAGCCCCATTCTGTGATGCTGTAAAACACATTATGTCCAAGTCTCCAAGGCTTTTGCCAAAGTATCCTGACCTTGTGTTTGCACCCATCACACTCTCAAAAATACAATCTTCAAACTTAATTATTCTCAGTGTGTTACTAAAGCAAGTGAGCCTCTCATGGGTGGCTGCTTTCGTGATAGGGTATCACCAACTTTCATTTTATCTGGAATATGAGATATTTTTCTAGTGAGGCCTGCAATTTGCTGTGTAAAGATTCTTCCTATCAGTCTGTGCTGCACCAAGATTGCCTTTCACACAGCACTGGCTGTGCAGGCACTGGCTGTGGAAGTGCTCAGACCCACAAGAATGCTGAGGTCTTTTGCAGAGAAGTGGATGGTGCTGCCTTGCAGGTGATTTGAAGGAAGAACTCTTTTCCCTGCTGACAAAGATGACAGACCAGGGACTGCCACTGCCTCACCCTCTTTTCCACGTACAACATTAATGTGCAAAACTGCTCCTTTGCCCTCCTACAGCTAAAGCTTCTTCTGCACATTGGTCCATCCCAACAACCTGACAGTGCTGCAGTATAGCATTTTATTTGATTGATTTTATTCAGAGTTAACTAAAATTCATGTTCTTTGCTTGAGAAAATGCACTAATTTTAACTAAGGGAAAAGAATTATGCTTTGAACAAAATTTGGGCCAGGCTCTAAACCTCCCAGAATCCCATAATTACAAAAACTGTCCTTCATCCTTTCCACACCTTTTCACCTCCTCCCTAAGAGGTATAAGTCAGGGACAGCACAGATTTAGGGTATGCCAAATTCACACTGCTTGCAGACCAGCAGAGGAAAGCAAACCCTATAGGAAAAACCAGACACCCCAGTGAGGCTTCACCCTCCACACTTTATACAAGGGCTGAGCTGACCTCACCTGGCAGAGTATCAGAGATGAAAATCTCCCTTTGAACTATCACAGGTTCAACCAGAGAGGTTAAAACCTGCATTTTAAATCACACTTTTGTTCCCTTTGTAAAGAAACTGTGCACCCCAATTATGGATTTAACTAGCTGCAGTGTCTAATCACAGCTTTCTCACCTTCACCACATTCTTTACCTCACAGGTCAGGCAATTTCTTTAAAAAACATCATGGTCCTTTGAAAGTTTCTGTTAATTTCAGAGACTGACTTGGGGCTTTTTTCCCCTCACATCACCATGTTATCTGCCCCTCTCCAGTCTATGATACAGGGATGCAACTTTAATTAGAGCATTCTTTTGTCCGATAGGAAAAATCACAGTGAGAAAGGAAGGCATTTGTTTCTCTCCATTTCTCTGCACTAGGGCTTTCAGCTGCCCACCTATGATCTGAATATAATCAAAAACATTATCATGCTCTTTGCTTGCTCACGTCCTCATTAATACCTCAGCTGGCAAGGTAATTTCTCAGCCCAATGTGACTTAGCAGGGGGTAAAGCTGGCGTAAGACTCTGCAAAAATAACGCAAGCCATCAAAAATGGTTCAGTCCATTTTTTTCAGAAAAGTATTGAGAAAAATCCTGTATGCAGATGTTAATAGGGACAAATGGCACACCACTCCTGGCTGTTTCAGGGCAAGCCTGTGGACTATGTAACTGCTGGCTATGCGCATGTGGCTGTGCCCAGTGTTAACCTGTTTGCATGTTAGACTCTCTGTGCTATACAAGACTTGACTTTTTCAGCCATGCTGAAGCCCCACTGCCTCAGTGTAAGTGCATGGGACTCACAGGCTATCATGAACATTTTGAAGACTTGCATCTTCTTTGGAGAAGCAAGGCTGAGAGCAAGTGATTAAAATATCAGGTGGAAATACAAGAGTAAAGGGTCCAAATTACACCTCTGCCATGGATTTTCTGAGCCCAGAGAAGAGCTTTGGCTATGTCCACATCAGTCAAGCTCAGACTGAGGTTGTGCAGACCTTGGCTATCTCACTGCAGGAGTAGCTGCGTTAGGCACAGTACTCTACTACTTTTCAGATATTCAATATATTAGTTTGACTCAACATCACAGCCTTTTCACAGGGCAAGGTGGCTCTTAATCCTTCTTGGCCTTGGATTCCCATCTGTGAAATTATTAGTGCTTTCTTGCCTCACTGAAGTCCTGTGAGAATAAATGTTGGTGAGGGACCCTGACCATTTAGCAACAGAAAGTATTGCTGACAGATTTTATACTCTGTGGATCTGTCGAACTACTTTGAACCAACTGCTGCCACTGAATTTCCTGGTTTGCAAAATGCTTTTTGCCTAGACAACATTACCTATGGAGACTTATTCTCTTCAGGGATTAGCGGCAGTCCAGATGTGGACAGGATTGAAGGTGCCCAAGGGTAAGAGTGATATTTTCCAACAAGCACAGGTTTTGAGCGTTTTACTGCAGTGCTCTGCCAAACAGGCAGGAAAGAGCCTATGTTCAGCCACAAATCCACATGTAACCTGGTGCCTGGCAGACTAATCTATCATACACTGGAGACTTTCAATAAACTCAGGGTGCCAAACCTGCTGGTTGAGCATCCTAGAATATATTTACAATTTGCCATATTTCTGCAAGCTGCAACTTGAAGGAACTCTTTTGGGACATCAGTCATTCTATTCAGCTTTCAGCTCCTAAGCCTGCATGATCCAGAGCTTTTTTAATGCTTACACAGCCAGAAGCATAATAGTCAGAAAAGGGTGTGCCTAGGCTGCTGTGCTTCCCCTGAAACAACCCTTGAAAATTCATACAGCACCTTCCCTGCTCCCCAAACTAACCATATTGATGCCCCATCCCTGGAAGTGTTCAAGGCCGGGTTTAGTGGAGCCCTGAGAAACCTGATCTAGTGGGTGGCATATTTGTCCATGGTGGGAGGGTTGGAACTCATGATCTTTAAGGTCCCTACCAAACCAAGCCTTTCTATGATTCTACAGTATCTCCTCCCTTGCACCTATCTACTGGGCAGTAACAGGCCCATTCAGATCAGCTCCAAATGAAGTTCGAAAATCACCTCTGTCAAGCATCAAGACTTGCATCACCAGCAGTTCAGTAGTTTTACATTTATTGCAGAGAAGTCTGGCAGTCCATAATGATGTGCACTTTACTTGCCAGTTCCGAGTTCCTTGATGCAGCTTTTGCTCCCTGCTCTCTGCCTCTGGGCCCTTGCTGGCAACAGCCCTTTGGGACAAGGGCTCCCGATCTGCACTTCCCCATGTGACAGCCATGGGGGACGATCTTCTCCCATCTCCTGATGGAGCTGACAGCCCTCTTGGCAGGCAGAACTGTGAGGGCTTCTGGCCATGACGCTTTCTGGCTGCTTTTCCTCAGTAATACCTCCACTCACTGTGAATGGCTGACCCTCGTAGCCATGCCTCTCACATCCGCAGCCCCATCAGGCTACGGCCCGGAGCTGACACCCCTGTAGTTTCCTTCTGGGAAAAGTCAAATGTTTGCCTTAGGACTTCCCAGCCACTCTCTGTGCAGTCATTTGTTTGGGTGCCATCCTCCTGTTGTCCAAGCTGTTTCCCTTCAGCTTGCTGTTGTGCCAGATTGTCATACAGTGTCTCAGCCACCTTCCTTTACACCTTTTATGTTGTCCTCGCCAGGGAGCTCTTGAGAAGCGTAATTTTTGGCCAGCTGCCAAGCAGGGTCTTTCATATCATCACTTCTTTACTGGCTTCTGTCTGTGCCCAGCCAGCAATGAGACAGTCTCAAGGAGTAAGGCTCCTTGAGGAGGTGGAATGTCACAGCTACAGCATGTCCCTCCTCCACAAAACTCACCCTCCCTGGGGCCTGGGCACCCTGCCTACAGCACAGGTGAGACAGCAGAGCACTGCTTCTCCAACAGAGAGGTGAAATCACTGCAATCATATTTTCAATTTTTTTCTCACTAATAATGTGGTCTAGATTATTGGTTTTCCTCCCATTAAAATAAGTTCAAATACCGATCACTTGTGCTCAAGAGCTGAAAAAAGCAGCAAATATTTCAAAACAATCACTCATTCACAAAAGAAGAACAGTACATTAAAACACTAACACTATATCCAAAACAAAAACAAAACATGTGAATTTGGAGTCAAAATGAAGGTTATGAATTTTTGAAATGTGTGTTTTTATACTTAATGAAATGTGACTCATAATATGGGTAGTGTAGATTTACAATGTTCTAAACTATTCATATCCTTTCTTGCAAGCGTTTGGATTTTACAAATGATGTGACAAATAAATACGTTGCTTAGAAACCATGGTGGGCTTTTGAAACTAATTCTTTTGTTTCTGGGATTTTAACTTGGCAGGTGTTTGGTGCAGTGGAGTTATCAAACTCCTCTGGTTTACTCTCAGACAGCACCAGTCATTTAAGGAGGGCTCTTAGATAAGGATAAAGCTTAAAAACCTAAGGCTCATGTTATTGCAGCTCCCTGTCTGCATGGCATGCCCTCAATACCTCTTACAGTTTCAGTCACGCTGTGTCCAATTCCTGAAACCAAAAACCCTTGTGAACCCCCGGATTTTCTAGGAAGCATTTTCTATGAAGCTTTGAAACACAGAATGAAACACTAAGCCAAAGAGATGCCATGGTGAGGTCATACTGCTTTTAAATAGAGACAGACAGAAGTAGTCTGAAATAATTTATAACGCTATCATCTAAGAGAATGATGTTAACCAGGAAATTGAGAAGTGGGAGTACTTATAAACGCCACCCTGATCCCAAACTCCTTCCACAACCCCAGAATAGCTGGCATTACTACTAATATGATCTACAGCAGCACATTTAAACATGGTTAACATTTAAATTTAGGTTTCATAAATTACACCCTGCAGAGATGGATAGAGACAGCTCCTATCTCTTTGAGGTATTGTTTCATTTGCAAATTCAAGCAGATGGTGCACGAGCAACTAATGACTCAAAAAATCACCCCTAAAAATAGTCCAGAACAAGGTGTGGATTTATCAGGGAAGGAGGCAACAGAAAAGGCTTTACTTCCCCTTCCCATTTGTCAGGCACAGCTCCAGGAGTTCAGCACACCCGGAGCTGTGCAGCATCAAGGACCCCATCCACACCCCATTTTCAAGAACCTCTCCCTGTCACCTCACACAGGGTGGAGCTGGAATGGTGAAGAGGAAATGGGCTCAGCACTCCCCACTTTCTCCACACCAAGCATGTGTATCCAACCAAAAAAAAATACCCTGGGAAATTACATCTTTATTAACTGTACCCTGAACTGCTCAGCACGGCTGTGTGGCACCACTGAAACTTTCAGTCTCCCAGTCAGGGGGGTAGTGCTTCACGAAAACTGACTTCTCCAAGCAAATGCTATAAATACCTGTCACTGGTTTCTCATGAGGCAATACCCTGCATTATCGTGCACCTCTGCTGGAAGCCAGGTTTGCTGTCACTCCCCTGTTTATGACGATGTTGTACTCCCTGTCTAACCACACTCGTGCAAACTCTTGGCAAGGCAGAGAGTCCCTCCAGGACTGCTGTGGGGTTTGAGCAGGGCTGAGGGATTGTGTGGGGGAAACCTGCTGTGCAGCCCAATTATGGAAACCACAAATTCCTCAGAGCACTGTGCCTGTGCAATGCCTGGCAGAAGGCACTGTTCACAGCCATCCCCAAAGCAATGCCATTCTGAAGTAATAAATATTAATCATTTCTGGGTAAAGATCCCAGCACGGGTAACACCACAGCTTGAAAAGTAAAATGTTTCTGTATGAAAAGCAGGAGGGCCTCTGGCAGTTTGAACAGCTACAGGAAGGTAAGTGTTATTATTTACTGCACAAATACAGGCAGAAAACATTTATTAAATCACACTTCAATTGTTTCTGTGAAGCATAAAACTCTCCTTCTGCTACATATCTTGCTCTTTTCTCTTGCTCATACCATGAGTTCTTCCACCTCTGCTCCTCATGTCCCTGTCCTCTACTGCTGATTATACTGGGAAGAAAGACTCTCTTCCTCCATTTTTGTTAACAGCAGAAATTGATCCCACAATGTTACCTGATTCCAAATGTTATACTTTAACTGATTTGTTACCCATGTTTAGTCTTTTTTTTTTTTTTTTTTTTTTGGCTTGTCTTATCTGTTTATTATGAAATAAAAAATAGTTGCTGTTGGGGCTCATGATTCAACCATTTCTGACATACATTATTTCACTGAAGCATAGCTCTTTTCCCCATTACAAAATAGCTTTAAATTTTTAAGACCTTGCCTGTGCTTATCTTATGTGTTTCTCCCTACTCTTGTGACATCCTAAATAAAAATAATGTTTAAAAATAAAGGAAAATGTAAGATAATTATATACAATGGGTCAGAAGAAAGAGTTGCACAAAAATGCTTTGGGTGAGGATCTGACTACATCAGCCAGATGTAGCAAACAGGTGCTGAAGAGATTCTAAGAGAGAAGAAAGCAACCATTCACGTTGCCTCTATCACTTACACAAAGGTGTGTAGATGAACCTGGTTCTGAGCAAAAGTCTGGCCATGGCAAATAAACCATAAAGTCAAATTCTGTGCTGGCAGAAGGATGACGCAGAATGATTTACTGTAGCTCTTCTAACATTCACAATACGGAGTGAGATGCCAGCATTCTGCTTCATTAACCAGTCATTTTGATTGCATCTTTTTTTTTTTTCTTTTTAATTCTAGTAATTTTCTCTTCTTTGCAATTATACTAGATGTCTAAATCCCTCTATATAAATTATAGCTTTCTTTCTGAGGGGGAAACTGGCCACATAAGTAGGAAACACATTCTCCTCTGAAGCCAGAACCTGAAGGGAAAGAGCTTGAGCAGCAACCCTAGACTAATTAAAAGATTATCTTTACCTTGCTCCCACAATGAGCTGGTTCCTGTTGGCATCCAGTGCAAGCTGAGAAAAGTCATGCACACCTGGATAGGTGAAATTCGACACCCAGGGCTTCAGATCTGCAATGAAAATGAGAAAGCAGAAAACAGTAAAGCTGCTCCAGAAGCAGTGAGTTCACCTGGACATCCACTAATGGATTTCCTACTGAGTTATCTGTCAGGGAAAGGCTAATTAATAATCTCTTTAAAGGGTTTCTATTTATTCTGATTCTTGGCAGAATGTGCAAAAAACCCATACATAAACACAAGGCTGTCTCAGCAGTTATTTTCACATCCACGATGGAGTGTCAGCATTGGTTTCAGAGACAACAGCAGCTCAATTTTACTTCTGTTAAAACTGAGGAAACATCTTCAGTGTCAGGATTAAGTGGTGTAAAGGGATGAGGCTGCCTGCCATAACACTTCCCCAGCCTTGCCTTCTGTCCTAATCACAGGGAAACTGCTGCCTGCCAGAAAGAGAAGGTTGTGCCAGCTGATGAAGAACCAAGTTAGAGTACTGGTGACCTGCACTCAAGACCTTGCTGCTCCAATAACAGATTTTACCTTCTCTTTCAGGTCTTAGGTTCCCATCTAGGTTTCACTTCACCTAGCATTTCAGATCCTAGCAGCTAAATCCTTCCTTTATTTTTAGATGGTGGCATGTTGAGTGTCATCACAGCATCTTTGTGGCTGAGCAATTGCACAGGCTTGTGACTGGCTTTATCAACTGGTTTGGATTTGCCCATCTAGGCAAGTGTCCAAAATGCAATCACACAGGTTAAATGGATAGCAATAGATTTGGCTTTGCTCAAAGAGACAAAGCTCTTCCAGAAGTTACATCTGTAAACACAACATCGACTGAGCAATCTAGGGCAGGTAGTCCTGTTGCAATTAAAAATATACCTGTTTAAAAAAAAAAAAAGGTGAATTATTATTTTTAGGGTACTCTCAGGCATGACACTAAGGCATTCACAGCATTCCATCTTTCAATACCACTACCAACTTCGACCTTGTGTATATTACAGACTACAGACTTTCAACCTCTCGCCTTACACCTTTATTGCACAAAATAACTGGGAACAGATTTAAATGTATCTTTCAGAAAGTCATCTAGCTTTACTGTGAGGACTTCTCTTGAGAATTTATTCTGTTAACTACTTTGGCTGTAAAATACATGGAGAATACCAAATACCTCAGGAGGCAAGGCACAGATGAGACCAAATCAGTATGACTGCAATCCGTCTGTGACCTATTGACAAGTAGCCCTGCCTCATTTAAGGATTGGTTGTTGAAGATCCAGGAGGCTCAACATGGAAGGTAATATCTTCTGGTCTCATGCCAAAAGGATACCAATACACAGGCCAATGACCTGATGACTCATAACAATAATGATGTAGTTCAGACCAGTTCAAAAGAGCTCTGAAAAAAACATGTTCCACTATCATTTTCTATCCCCAACGATAATTTGAGAAGTCTCACTGAAGGCAGTCAGGTTCAAACGCTTTGTTGCAGCATTAGTTTCCCACTCCACAGGGACAAGAGGACAATGCTGATGAGGAATCTCACTAAGGCCTGTGGTGTCTTGGCATGCTTCACAGGATTACAGATGTGCAATGGTTTAAAACTTTAGATGTAGGAATATTTGTTGAGCAATTTCAAAGTCCTTTCTCCCTTCAGGGATGGATGAACCCTAATCAAGCCCCTAAGTTATCGAAACCTTTAGAAACCACATATAAAAAGTCCCTGAAGTCTGCATGTCCTGCCTCTCTTTCCAAAGCAGGACCTTGTCATGTAGCTTCTGCCTCTGCCCTGAGCACCACCACGTTTCATAACAACTCCTAGGGTCCCTGATCATGGAGCTGGACACCATCTGGCCTGGCCTCATGCCTTGCCTAACTTTAGGGTAGCTGCCAGGGCCCCTCCAACAGAGAGACCTCCATCCTCACAATAATAGAAACTCTGCTGCTGGGAGCTGGAGGGTTTCAGCCCTTCTCAGCATTCCTGTCACACTGTGTAACCACACACAACACGTGTACCTCCTCTGCTCTTCAATGAAAAGACATGAGTTAAGGAATAACTCCTCTAACCTTCAAGCATCTCCACCTCCTACACTCCTCTGGGACCCTTAATGATGTACTAGCACCAGGGAGGCACTGCAGTTTCACCTCTGGCATTCTCCTAACTAATGGGGCTCTGACTTCTTTTCCTGTAGCTCTTTAGCTGCAGAGACATTTCTGAGCCAAGCAGCAGAACCAGCAACAATAACACCTTTCAGGCAGGTTAGCTGGCTGACGTGCTGCAGATCTTCTGGCATTTTTGTTGGTGATGGGGGTAGGATTAGAGGATTGCTATATAATGATGGTACCTTTTAAGGGTCCTGCTTTTAGGCCATAATTTCTCTTGTCATTTTACCTCCTCTTCTACTGACTCTTTCCTACTAACTAACCCACTATTAGAGTGCAGTGGCAGGAAGGATATTTCTTCATCTGCTGCTCTAAGCAAAAGCTCCTCACTTCAGAGAGATACACTCATCAGTGCTTCCTTTTAATGGCAAGCTCTCACAAACTACAGGTAAAAATATTTTTTTTTAAATTAAAGGCAGTAGTTTGCTTGAATCTTTCCAAGTTGGCTCAAATGTCAATCAAGCCCAAGAAATAACAGGCAGTGTCTTGATTTCTATTAGTACTGCAGGTGGTACAACTTATAAAGAAACCCTTCCCAGTTATTAAATTAAAGGCTGAAAGGCATGCATCCTCATAGCAAAATTAAGCTTTTATAGGCATGTAGTTGGAGATTATTAAACTCAGCATGGTCCCAGATAAGAATGTATAAATGCAAGTTGTCAGAATTAATGCCAAATGGCATATTTTCCTTCCCAAACTTCTTTCTTCCTGTTCAGAGGGAATGCAACTGCAACCAAGATTCAGGACATGGGTCTTTTTTCATTCAACACATTCAAGTCTACTGCTCAGACCACAGGCATCCCTAAAATATTTTCAGCTTCACTCTAAAACTAACTCAGTACCTCAAGGTAAGTGTTGCCCTAGGTCTACCTCATATTAGCTGAAGGTTACACATATGGACCCAATGAACTCCAGAGATTGCTTGTATTTGACCTTCTTCTGAAGGCTGATTTTTCCAGTGCTGACTCTTTAATTTGGCTGGAAACCTTCAGTGCTGGGGCATGTTTACATTTGCAAAAGTATCTGTTTAAAAACAGTATGAAAAATTAAAAACCAAGGCTCTGGCTTTGCATGTCGACAGCAGGAGACGGAAAACTAGGAACCACATGGCTTAGGGGCAAAATGTTCATCAAGGCCTCCTTTGTGCTTCTTGTCTCTAATCATTTCCAGGGGGTTAAAGATCCATGCTCTCACTTCCTCCACATGAAAACCAATGAACAAAAGTTTAATAGTTTCCAATCCCATCCATCTCCAGATATCTGATTCAGACCCTCTAAAGCTCTGCAAGCCCCTCTACAGCTCAAGGTGGTTCAGGCATCCAGCTGCAAAGAAGACAAAGCTTTGAAATGTAAGGAAATGTAAGTTTGCAGGCACAGCTGTGCTCAACTATTATGCAAGCCCAAGACAAGGTGAAAAGAGGCCCTCTGCCATTTCAGAGGGTGGTCCCTGCAGCCTCTAGCACGCTGCTCTGCTCTGACTTCCTGAGAGCACAGGGCTGGGTCCAGAATTACTCAGCTTCACAAAGGACAGCAAGCCAAATTGCAGGAGCTGGGTTTGAGGGCCTGACCCAGAAGCTCTTCAAATCATTGGCAGTTTTCCACTGAGCTTGATGGGTTTTGGATCAGCTTCTGAAGATATTGTAAACCTGGTAATACTTGAGTCTTCATCTCCTCAAAATCAACTGCTCCCCACCTCACCCTTACTCTGTGTGTTTTGGAGGAAAGAAATACGTAAACACTGAGCTGAGGCTTCCCCGTCTGAAGGACAGCATTTACTGCTTCATCTTACTTAAGCCCACTTGTTGCTCCCATCCCCAGCAGGCTGTAACAGCTTTGTGCCTCCAGCACACATCACACAAGAGCAGAGAGGTTAAACGCCCATGCCTTGAAACTGCAAAGCCATTGCAGGTACCTGGAGTATGGCTACCCACAGTGCTATTCAAGAGCAGCTCTTGCAAAATCATTCTCAGCAAGGATTTCCTATTTGAAGCAAAAGAAACTAAACTGAACAGGACCAAGGATTCTTTGTGTAAAATGAGGGTATACCCACATGCACACACTGACTGTGCTCCTATCCTAGGACTGCACAAGAAAGCTTCAAAGACATCATAAAAAGACCTTAAGAGAGATAAATTCAGAGGGTCCCCATTCCAGAAAAGATAATCTGAATCCCATACCTTACGTAAGGCTCCCATAAAATAGGCTGATTCAACAGTAAAGGTTTTTGCAATGAAGTAGAGCATACACAGCACTTTGGACCTGTCAGACTCAATGGCAATAAATGAGTACCTGTTCTGCAGATACTCAGACCTACTTTTATGCAGTGCTAATTTGAGCACACATTGAGTGCCTTCCTTACTGCCTTCAGCACGGTCTCTTTCTAAGTTCTCTTAACTCAGCTTACTGGTTCAGGACATGCTTAATTACTGTGTGTGAGTATTGCAGCACTCCTGGCAAGGCCCAGGTGACAGCCATGACTTTTGTAACTCGTACAATATCCTCCCTTTTTGGTTTGCTTCAGCCCTGGCACAGGGCAGATTATGTATAGTGATTGGCAGATACTCCAGTTTGCAAGTACTCAGCCACTCAGTTTTATTTCAGACCACCCACTAGCCCGGAGGACTCTCAGTGTTGGATTTGAACCATGACCAAGAGATGCAAATCACTCTGTAAAATAAGGAAAGGCCTCAGGCTCTCTTCTTGGTACGGACTGATGAAATGCCCCCTTTTCAGAATCAGACCTACAATCTCAGACCATCCTCTGCTTCAACTATCCTCAGTATTCAGAGCATTTTCCATGAAGTAGACAGTTGCCTGCTAAGACTGAGGCCACAGTTTCCATTGTGTGTGGGCCCCTGACCAAACCCATCAGAGACAAGGCAAACAAGGCTGTGACCAAAGCTGAGAAGGCTAATAACTACCCAGCCATGCTGTCACCTGTCTTTTCAAATGCTGCAAGTGTGGACATTTCCAAGAATGCATAGAAGTTACAATGAAATTACAGCATTATCTTTATTGGACTGACAATGAATCATATTTTAATATCAGCTTCATTTTAAATTTTAGCTCTCAGTTGTAGGTCACACCACAGGTTAGTGCAATAGACTTTGGACATTACTTTTACTCCCACCCCATGCTGAGTTTTAAGAGTAGCCTCTGCAACGCGAAACCACTCCACAATTTAGCAAATTTATCAGGGGAGGGAGAAATCTTTTGCTGCACTGGCAGAGCTGAGCAAACAAATGTGTCAGCACTCAGAGCTCAACTTTACTTACGAGGCCAAAAAACTCAATCTGGCTTTACCCTAGAAGTCCTCCTACACATACATATCACCCTGCTGTCTTGTCTTCCCATCACCACCTCCACCTCATTACTGATATTCTTTCTTTCTTTCTTTAACCTGATCCATTGAAAGCTTTAATTGTACATTAAATATGTCCTCATCCCAACTGCTTCAATTTCCAGTGTCATTGTCTTTTCAAATCTCTGATCTCCACTCACAGCTCTGAGGACTGAGAAGGCTGTTGACATAATACCTGCCCTCCTACAAAATGGGTAAAACCAGCAGTTTCTTTCTCTCTCTCCTCAAAATCTAAACCAAACTCAGATGTTCTTCCAGCTGTCTCAGTTTCATGGTTTCATTCCGTTTACCCTTCTGACCCCGTAATCACCTCTGCTCCCACTCCTGCTCTCTTTCCTAGCAGTCTTCACCTTCCAGCCATGTTTCTACCTCATTTCCTGCCCACTCAAACAATTTTTCCTGTTTTGACCAACTACAAAGCCCCTTCTCAGATGAAAGAACGATGAACTACCCCATGAGTGAGTCACTGTGATAGCAGCTTGCAGTGAGCCATCTCTTTTCCATGAGATCCGAGAAGCAAGAGTTGCTAATGTCCCTCTCCAAACTGTCCCAGAATATGTGGATAGGAGATGACTGGAAAAAGAAAGAATAAGACTTTTTCTCTTAGTAATAACACTGTTTCTCTTGGTCTTGTAAAAGACAGAATAGTTCTGTCCCTCAGCTACTAAGGAATAGAGCAGGACAGAAGAAAAGGCTCTGTTCTTTACTATCCTGAAGGGAAAAAAAAACCCCAAACCAAAGACTCAGGTCTTGCCTCCACAGAGCCATAGGAATCACAATAAACATAGTAAAATGTAAAGATCTGGATGATTTTGTGCCTCTTCCCTTAATTCCTACAGCTCCTCTCTGAACAGATCTTGCTGAGCTTCTTCCACCCCAAGACAGAAATGACAGCTGGAAAAGTAGGCATGGTCCCAAGAGCCCAAAAGCACTGACACAGGAGTTCTCTGTCTTGAGCAAATCATGAAACTATTTAATGTCTCAGTATTCCCAGTTGTTAAATGGGTTTAGGGATACTGGCTGGTGCATCAAGGCCTAATTATCTGAAACACACGTGACGTACAAGAGGCACTAAGTATTGCTTATTGCATACCAAGCATTTTGACTCTTTGTTTCCTAAATTTTAATCATTTCTTCAAAACAAGTGTTTTGAATATGGAGAAAAAATAACTTAGTCCAAACCCATTTTTTGCAAAAGTACAATTACAACTGCTTATTTATTTACCTTTTTATTATTAACATGGAGCAGAAGGCAAAACACACCCATATATGAAGAAGAACACAGGGATGCAATCCCAGATAAAGAAAACACTAAATAATAAACATGAGCTAGTGCTCACTTCCAGTATGGGACAGTGTGCTGATAAGTTGTCCTGGGGCCACCTCAAGGGAGGATACTGAAGGACTGCAATTCACATTCCAAATTTGGCACATTTCTATGATATTCAACAGTTCTGCTCCATCAGAGAGGTCATTCTCAGCCCTCTGTGTTTCACTTGGGTTCCTATTTGCACATGGTGAAGAGTGGGCAGAAGTTCCATCTAGACCTGACCCAGGGGAAATCCAGAAGACTTCCAGGAGCCAGGAGATTTTCACTTGGCAAGTCCCCAGGCCTCAGGCTGGGGATTGGGAAAGAAGTCCTGTACCTTGAGAGAGGTTCTTCCCTCTTCAGCATGGTTCCTATATCTCAGATCCACCAAGACCACAATCCCCAACTAACATAAAATAACTTAGGTGGAAAAAGACCTCTAAGATCATCAAGTCCAGCCGTTAATGCAGCACTGCCGAGTCCACCACTGAACCACATCCCTAAGGATCTACTCTTCTTTTAAATACCTCCAGGGATGATGACTTGACTACACCATGGCAGATACTCCTTGGCCATGGCCAATAAAGAGCAAGAGGGGATGCCACAGTGCTGCAAGGGTGGTGGATATGGATGTGTGTCCACGAGACATAAGCTGTCCGTTTGCCCTGCCTGAGATTTACAGGACCAAAGGTGTGTGTCTACATAGCACAGGACTTTATGGAAAGAATGGATTTGGCTTTCCTCAGCTGGCTGTCAGCTGGGGCAAACACAACCCTAACACTGCCTCTCCTCCTCAACAACCTTGTCTGCAACCTCACACAGCACTGCAGGGCGTTGTGGCCACAGCCCTGTGCCCCATCAGCAGCTTGTGAAACTTAGCCACGCACAGTCCCACCGTGAGCAAACCCAGACACTTCTTGTTTTCCTGAGGATGTTGCACAGTGCTTAAGTATTGTGATCCATTGTTTACTGAGACAAGCCCCGCAGCTGTCACACAATCTCCCTCACTGAGAAAGATAAAGTGAGTGCTCATGCATCACTTGCAGCTTTCTATGACATTCTGATCAGTATAATCCCTCTTTTCAGACAGGAAAGCAAGCTGCATCCTGGCTCCTACAACCACTGCAGTCTGATGAGGAAAAAAAACCAACACCCCTTTGTCATCATGCAAGGATCCTTAAGTCTGCCTCCTCCACATCTGGATGCAAATTTTTTTCATTGTCCTTACAGTTACATGTCTAGATCAGCCACTTGTGCCAGCAGAGGTGGTGCAATATTCAGGACAACCGTTTTCACTAGGGAGAAGGTAGGAAAAGGCAGAGAAAGTAGGGCTAAACTCCCCTTGAATTTTTCCTGCAGGTAACCAGATCTGCCACAGAAGCAGAAGTCTCTGATTGTGATGAACATCTGAAGCAGAAGGTGATCCTCTTTGCTGGCTAACCAAAGACTGAACTGGAGATGCCCAGTTTAATGCACAGTTTGTGCTGTGTAGCTGCCAGGCTTACGAGGACACCTGCAGACAAAGCTCCCACCGTGAGACACTTACAGCAGGGAATGAGAGCACAGGCTGTAAATTCATGAAAGAGTTTTGAAAGTAGGCTGTTCTCATAAGGATCAGTGTTTCTGAACTGGAAACTGGCTAATAATAAACAACCCCACTGACTTCAAGAAAAGTATATATTCAGAATCTGACTGAGCTGAGACTGTTTGTGGGCTTTCCAGGGTGAACCCTGTATGATAAAACAAGAATATTTCTTATGAGATTGGTAGTACTGAAGTGAACTTTATCAAAGCATAATGTCATCCTTGAATAGAAGGTTTTAGGAGAATGTGATATGTTAGCACTCATCAGAAGCAGATGTGCTAAATAAGTGAGGTCTGCTGCACCACTACTGTATCACAAACTTGTTCAGCTAGGGAACTATATTAAGTAAGATTTGAAATTGAAAATGAGGTCTCTCCAAAGGATGTCTTTGTTTGCAATGAACCACAGAAAAAGAAGATAAGCACTTCACTTTAGATTTCCACCCTGTTCCCTTTCTCTGATGTATGCCTGAGATTCGAAAAAAGGCTGCCCATCTCTATGTCCTAGATCCAACCACTGTGCCAAAAACAGGCCCCTGCACATGCAGCCATTAGCCCCAGTTACACCAGTGGTACCTCTGGAAAATATCAATTATCTACTCCGTTGCTGAGATGAGTTTCTCACAGCCTCGGTCCATGCACAATACACTGGTGAGCTGAGTACCTGTTCCTCCATGCTGTGAGCCCACCTCCCTCAGTCCTGCTGCTGAGAATGCCTCTCTCTCATCAACACCACCACTCGTGGTCAGAGGCTGCTCCTTCACTTGAGCTGTTGTACATCTTTAAAGTTTTACCTTCCCTCACTCCAATACGTAAGTTATCACTTCGCTTCCTGAAGCACCACTGCAAAGCCTTCCTTTTCTCTCCTGCTTGTCATGATTCATTCCATCTAAAGCATTTTGTGAACGAAGGACATTCTTCCAATCCTGCTTTTCTTCCTGAATTCCCAAGAAACAGCACACTGAGTAACTTCTTCAATCAAATCTCATTGCAATTATTTGTGAAGTGCCTTGGACACCATTAATGAGGAAGTCTCAAAGAACTAGCATCATTACTGCTATAATTACTATTATGGAATGAAAAATATATTCAGAGCAGTTGGGTGTAATTTTCAGAAGTTTTGCCTGAGAGCAATTATTTCCCTATCTACTGTATATTTATGGCTTTATCAGTCATAATTTTCAAACAAATTCTAAATCAAATCTAAAGAAGAAAGTTCTAGTTTCATTGCCACAGTTCTATTTTCCGAGATTAAAAAGAAAATTAAACTGTTCCATTAAGGCTTGCTTAATGGAAACAAAATCCATATTGAAATGCACTGAAGGTAAAGTATTCTGAAGCTCCCACAGGATGCCACCAGTTTCCAGTCAAAACTCCATCATTTGTTAATGTTTGGACTCCCTGCAAGGAGAACCAAGGGCAGCAAGGCTGTGAGCTAGAAAACAATTCTCCCTCAATGTATTGTGCCTTCCCTTTGATGCTTAGATAGATACACCTCTAATACTTCACCCCACAATCTTCATCCTTCATTAACTAAAATTTTGGTTTGGGTTGTCAAAATCTCACTTGCTCAATAGAAGTGTAAATCTTGACCCGAATTTCCTAAGGGGCTTTCCCAGCTGGCCTTTGGAGTTGACAAATGCTAAAGTGCTTTTTTTCCCATCAATATACAGTAAAGGCAATAATGTATTAGTGACCAATTCAACAATAGTGGGGGTGTTTGGTGAAATATCAAGAACTTTCTCAACAAATAAATCATACCTTATTATCGTTCAGCCCACAAAGTTAAAATAGCTTTTGCTTTCAATAAAAGAAAACATTTAGCTGCTCCCCACAGGTTTTGATGTTTAAAGCTGGCCACATTTCAATAAAATGTTGTTTAAAGAAATAAAATATTGAGAAAATATATAGCAAGCTACATTCAAGTCACCTGAATCACATTTACCTGGTAGGAGGTAATAATTACAGACATTCTGAAGTAAACCTCAGATTTAAACACTCACAAACTAAATCAGTTTGAAAACCTGAGGCAACAGACAGAGCAACTTGTCTGCATCTAGTCGAGATTGAGGATATGACAATGGATCAAATGCCACACATTGAGAACTCACACCAGCCATGATGATATCATCTGCAAAGCTGAGATTTGCAGTCCCCAGAAGATCTGAGATATAAGCTATTTAACCAAGTCCACCTCTGTCCTGTGCCTCAGCATGGGATCCGCTGAGGTATTTTTATGAAGACAGGCTGCAATTATTAAAGCAGGGACAAATTATGTTATTCCAGCTTACCCTAACTGCCATGACCCAGGGGAAAAAGCCCTGAGAGACAGAACAGAGAAAAATTCAGGAGCTTATCATACTTTTCCTGAGCATACTGATTTAATGGATTAAATTAAGGTAGAATGGTAGAAACTGCAAGTGGAAACCTGTCTACAACTCATTTCCAGTGAAGTTGTGAGCATCCAAATGATTCATGTAATACAGATGAGTTTGCAAACTTTTAAGTACTTCTTGGTAAACAAGATGAAGCCAAGCACTCTGAAGCCTTTACAAACATCAATGCATGTCCCTCATGGCTCTGGCTCTTGAAATAACAAACCTTGTAGTATTGGCATAGAAGAGGTTTCTGGTTTTCCCAGAAGGCACATTAGAAAGGAGCTCCAAATGTCTTTAAGGAATAGCACAGGTGCTTTATGTCCAAGAAAGAGCTGTGCAACAATGAAGTACACTGCTGGCAACCAGGACAGTGTGACACAGGCACAGCCCAATTGCAAATGCAGGCACTGATCTACTGGCAGTAAGATCCATACAGAAAAGACAAGAAATATGAACATGATTGACAAGAACTAGAAACAAATTCTCTGGTGTTTGGCTTACTCGAGTGGACCACAGGGGAGCTGTGCTGGGATGACAAACTGTTTTGTGAAATGGGACTTGGATGCATGTGTACATGCATTTATAAATAAAAAGGGATGCACTAAGAATACACTTGACTTGTTTTACTAAGTTCTCAACTCACTGAAAAACAAACAAGCATGCAAGATCCTTAATGACCCTTAATGCTACCCACTAACAGTCGAATAGGTAGTAAGACACCAGAAACAGCCTCCTGGGAAGCAGAAGATCATTTTCTTATTGATCTAACAAGGGAAATCAAACTTTAACTGGATTTCCTATAAGCACAGAGTAGAACAATCTAATTATGAAAAGCCCAAACTGGGTATGTTATTATTGCTGGCGAACTGTACAATGAGCACCATTTATAAGCCCCAGGGAAATTGGGGCACCATTGTGTTAGTCTGGTACTGTGCAAACACACAAGATGGTGTTTGCAGCACAAAATTCCTGTCATGTCCCTCAGGATCTCCACGCAGGCTGTGAGGATAAACCATTCAGCTCATGGCTCCTCCCCAGCCCACATCTCTCCGGGCAGTGCAAATGTTATCTTTAGCACTTAAGTATATCTAGAACCAGAATTTATGTCCCTCCCTTGCCTAGACCATTTTCTCTATGTCACAAGTAACGGCACAAATAATTTGGGGAATGGAGTCTGTAAAGAAACAGGCATTTGTTCAGGTCTGAACACCACTAAAGTAAAAGCATTTTGCATACTTATTAGTCTCCTTTCTGCTTAAATGAGTAAGACACTCATTTAAGTACTGGATTCTAACTTTCTTACCCACTTTCATAGCAAGACAAAGAGATACCAGTTCAAACAGATGGTTGGCTAGTGTGGATAAGAACAACAGAAAATACATAATTTCTCAGGAAATAAGGGAAAATAGACAGAAAGAAGTTTTACTTGGATTCTTCTACAACCAGGATATTATCCAGTCAACTGGATGTTAAGAATATCACCTAGGGGTAAAGTACAATAAAAAGAGGCTGAGCACAAGCAAAGTGGGAACTGAAGACTAGAGAACACAAAACATGCTATGGCATCCCATTTGTCTGGTGATGGGAAGCCTGGTTAGCAAGGTTGTGAAAAAGAACCCCTTTACTGTTTATTATTCAATCCTTTAATTACAAAAACTGTTTTGTTAACCTGTTCATTCCTGCAGTAAATTAATGTACCCTGTATGACTGAATAGTCAGAGGCTTTATTATTATTATGGCCCATCCACTGAAAATTGCTGGTGTAACATAATCCTTTGCCCTGGCAGCAGGAGCATCAGAAGGGCTCTGCTGGGGTCACTCTTTCAGTCATTACACACTCCCATTGTGTACCAGGTTGTGATTCATGAGTTGATGCATTTGGAGACCCACCGTGAGCCACACGGTTAAGCAGAGACATCCTCAGAGCAACCTGGGAACATAAAATTTAGATTCCCCCACTTGTCTACCCTTGCAGCCTAAACCTGCCAGCATCAGAACAGGGTATAGCTTTAAGAGAAATCAGATTATGAACAGAGATGTGGTTTTGGACATGTGAGCCCTCTTCCCCCAGACCTTAAAAGCTATCTGCAGTGGAAAAAAGGTGACTTTAGTTTCATTCCTGTGTATTTTCCAGCTGAGCTTTGCAGCAGAAAATACAAGATTAAACTGTATCATGAACAATCACAAGGAAACAGGTGCTGTGAAAAAACAATAACTCTGAATCTAACTTGGGCTTAAGAAACTCAAATGATAATCAGGGTAATTTTCTTGATGCATCTGCGATTTCAATCTTTCTTTCTTTTGCACAGTTTTCAGGTTCTAATTAACTCACCAGTTTTTGCCCTCTATCACTGAAGAGAGGAAAGGAACAAGAGCAGTGAAAGGGGAGGACAGATTTTTTTTCCTGTGAAATATTCATGCCTGATTAAAACAAAGCAAACTGGCAGATTATGAGTGTGTTTACACAGCCATCGATTCTGCAGAGTAGCACTCATATTGAGTGCCAAGAAATGCCCATCAATTCCTCAACTTCAGGAGGGATATTTCCTGCAGAATGATTTACCTCAGTGCTGGATTGCACAGACACATCTTCTGTAAACTCAAAGTTTGGTGCTCCTGGTTAATAGAGAGAGCAACACTTTTTCTCTTTTCTGTACCTGTAACATTCTCATCGTTGTATTATCTACTGAACTGAATTTCACCATGTTTTAACAGCAAGGGCTTCTCTTTTTGGCCCTCCCCAGTTAAAACAGATGATTAGGTTTATTTAGCAATTAAAATCAAGGTTTATTTACCAGAGCAAGGTTAGAGCCGGTGCTGTATCACGTAGGCTTAAAGATTCTGCTAATTTGTTTTAATCCACTTAAACCTTTAAGGCATGGATAATGGAAAACAGACACGAAATCTCTTAAACTTTCCAAATTAAGAGACAAGAGTTTCCTCCTGTGTGAAGAATAGTAAAGCTCTCTAGAAGAACCCTGAAAGGTCAGCAAGGAAGCCTTTGACTACCTTCTTCCTGGAAACCCTATCTCAAAGGTCACAAAACCACAACTAAATTGCCTTTAGCAAAGAACCTAACTAAAGACACATTGCAAGGTACACAATTGCCTTTAGCAAAGAATGTAACTGGAGATGCATTGCAAAGCCTTAAATGGGAACCAAAATCGATATTTCAACATTTAGGAGGAAACCATTTTTAGCAAGGAGACTCAGCAGCTGCTGATGCTGGCACACTGAGCTTAGCACACTAGTCTGGAGTGAATTTTCAAATAATAATAGTGGTACCAATATAAAGCTCTACCTGTTGTGTGGATAAGTGGACAGATTATCCAGACAACAATTGAGAAGTACATGACAAGTACCTTCATGGAAAATCTGACTGGGATAAGGACAAGAGAAATCCCACGTTCAAAAGAACAGTAAAAGAATTGGCCATTGCAACACAAAGACCCCCCTCTCACGTTCAAGTTAAATGCCCAGATGAACGCCAGAAAAACTACTAGCACAGGTGGCAAATACATAACAAAACCAAACCAGGAATGCTACAAACAAAAGGGCAGCCACTCCCTGCAATTTTAAATCAACTTACTTCTCTTGCATTCAAGCGTGTCCAAATTCTCTATCACATTTCACTTATTAAGTGTCTGGCTCCAGCAAGCCAGGTGCAGCATTACTGAATCCAGTTAGAGAAAAGGAAACTGAAACACAATTTCAGCGTGGCACAAGATTACAGGGAGCCTGTAGCAGAGTAGAAAATGGAGATTCTTAGACCAGTAGCTCCAAAACTGCCTGAATTGACTGCTGTGAAACCTCAGAACTAAAACACTGTAAAGCATCAAAGGGAAAACGATTCGTCAGGCCACTTCCCCTGGCCTGTCGATCACAGTTGTAAGGAAAAACAACACAGACTAAACCTAAATGGATCATCCTATTGGAATCTGAAACAGGAATAGAAGCTCTTACCTTCAAAAGCAATTGTGGGGTGTTCTTTCCTAACACATTGCTGATGTTCAGCTTCAGTGTATTCAGGTACATTCTGTGATGCTGAGAGATGAAAAGCAAGAAGAAAAAGGCTTGGCAATGACAGGGAAATGGCCTTTAATCTTGAAACAATCATGACTGAAGGGCGGCTGCAGATCTAGCTTCCAAGACAGGCCCACGGAGGATACCTGAAATACAAATAATTCCACTTTCAGAAAGGCAAATGCTTATCCAGAGCATGTAACATGGTAGAGGGTGGAGTTCCCCCTTCCTCCCAAAACCACTCGTACATCAGATAATATTCCACAAACATCACCAAAATAAAATAAAATAAAATATAAATCAAAAAACCCACTCCAATTTACAACCATAAAGAAGGGAAGTGCACAGCTCCCTAAATATCTATCTCTGTACCCTTGGGGTGTGCGCCTTATAAAGCACCTGGTGTGCAATAGCTGGCACTGACAACATGAAATTTCAAATATTCCAGGTGTAAATGTGTCCCCCAGAATGGATACCTCCCTCCTCAATTTCCTAATGTGTCCATGGTAAATTCCATGGTAAATTCAAGAGATTGCTAAGGAAAGGCCAATGCCAATCACCGCAAAAACACATGTGCAATTAACACTGTTCTAACATGGGATTTATACATCTGACCACTGCTGCTTTAAATGCCTTGAAACAAAACAAGCCAGTATAAAGGTCTTTCCAGGAAAGTACTAATTGAGGTAACATAAAAATTAGAATAATTTAAAGGGGAAAATCATGAGAAGTGAGTCAACTGCCTTCATTATTATGAGATGCTAGAGCTCCCAGTCACAAGAGCTGAGGCACAGCTAAAGAGGAGGAGCATTCATTCTCGGGTGAGGAGAGAAGAAAGTCATGCCTTTTCTACGTGAGCATTTTTAACAATAGTAGCAGTAAAGGCACAGCTCTAAAACCTCCCCCGGGCCTACCAGGCCTGAGGCAAAGGATGAAGGATTAATTAGCCCATGCCACAAGCTCCCCAAGATGATGCTGCAGCTTGAGAAAATCTGCATTGCCAAATTTAATCTTACTGATGTGCATATTATATTTTCCTATGTAACTTTGTTCAATTATTGCAAACACATGTTTTCAAACAAATAGAGTCTCCTACCTTTAAATCTTATCTAGTGATAAAGCTGATTATGATTAAATTCACACGTAATGAGATTTTCAATTCCTGAAGGTATGATTCATAAAGTTAGTGTAACAGTCAACACCTGCAGTGCCTGATACCTCTGGTTTTTTTTTTGTTTTGTTTTTTTTTTTTTTGTTTGTTTGTTTGGTTTTTTTTGTGTTTTTTTGTTGTTTTTTTTTTTTTTTTTTTTTTTTTTTTTTTTTTTTTTTTTTTTTTTTTTGTAGTCTCTAAAACACTTTCAGTGACCTGAAATGGGCAGGCTGATGGCAGGTAACATGAGGCACTGATGCACGACAGGCTCGTGGCATGGAGCAAACTCCAATATAGAGGACAATATTGTGACATCAAGGAGCTGGAAGGAGCTTGTAAAGGTCTCTGGGCATCCTAAGAGCAATAAGGGACTGCCTACACCAGAAATGGGAGATGAAAAAAGGGTCCCATGTTTTATTCTTAACTGTATTTCTCTGTGATTTTAAACATGCATAAAGATGAGTTGCCAGCACATCCATTCTGCATGTCCTCGGCAGCAGCTCCATACCTCTGACTGAAAATAGCATTGGCATTCAGGGCTCAGGATAGTTCTAGGGACTTGGTTTCCCAACCAGTGTGAGCGAGACATTACAGCATTTCACATTTTTTCCATATACATGCAGATTTTATGCAGTGATATATAAAATCCCTTTCCAGCTCTCCAAAAGAGGTTCTACAGCACTTTACTATGGAGGGTGGCTGTTTTTAAAAACACGGCAAATATAATGTTAAATTAAAAAATGGGACTGGCAGAGGGAAGAGATGTGAAATCACTTGAAGCTAAGGCCAGCACAGTGTTTAGTCATTAAGCACAAGCATACTGCAGGGCGTACACCACTGAGTACTGTGGCACCTCACATGATGGACATATTGTGCAAGTCACACTGTAATAAAAGCTATTGATGATGAACCTTCATATTATATTTTCAGCCACTGGTTTAAATGATCCTTTTTTTTCAGTAAAGATCCAGAAATGAAGCAGAGCACAGAGATGTGAAGGCCAGGGAGATGCATTTTGTATAGCTTTCGGATACACTTAAAGTCAAAGCCAAACTTTCCTTAGATAGGAGATGGTTGTTGTGGGAAATGCACAAAAGGCAAAAGGACTTTTTCACTGTCAGATATCCTTGATGGAAACTGGAAAAGACAGTCATGGAAATCTCACTTTATGCATGCTCTACTACTCCCAGTGCAGCCATTACTGGCTAATCCTAGAGAGAAGGTACTAAACTAGACAGACTTCTAGTCTGAGCCAATATGGCCATTTTCATGTACTAATCATCCAAACAATGATCTCAAGCTGGGTGAAAAAAAAATTTTTAAACAAAGACTCATTACAGGGTCCTATGCTCCTCTGCGGCCCTATGTGGTGTGCAATCAGCAGATGAGTAAATTCAAGTTTCACACTCATTATGGTCATGAAATGATAAAAAGTTGCACACAGGAAAGCTTCGTAACATCCCACAGCCTATTCTGTGCCAAAGCAGAGTACATTTACTAGTGTTTTGTCTGGACTAGTTGTAAAATGTGCCAAGTATCTGGATTTCTGCCACTTTCCCTGGGAGATTTTGCCACAGTCCAAGAGACTTCAGTGTTCCTTAGAAAGCCGTAACCAGTATTTGGGGTGAAGTTCCATCTTCTTTTCCTTATTGTAATAGGGAAATTCAAAGTGTGTATGAAAATAACGGTTTCAAACTTGAAGTGGAAAGGAATAAATGACCAAACCAAGGTGAAAAAGAAACGTTACAAAAAACTCGTATCCTTCACTGTGTTCCCCGTCTCCTACATCCAATTGCATTCATCCAATGTCTGGAACTCCTGTGCTGGAAAGTTAAGGAAAATCAGTGTCATGTGCAGCCCTGAGTTGGTGTCCACTGGAGTCAGAATCAGTGGGTAAATGCCAGCTTGATCAAGGCATTCAATAGAAGTCAGAGCCCTAGAGCTGAACAACATTGAGACAGTGGATAACAATGAAAAATCTTAGTCCTTCAACCTGTCCCTTCCAAGGCTGCCTTGTTCACTTTTTCTCAATATTTTAAGACTCTAACTTAGCAATTCCCAGCTGCTGCAAATTTATTTCCAAAAAGAACCCCACGCTCTTAATACGAAGCAGTGCCATATGCAAGCACAGGTCAGCTGCATGCCAAGAGCAAACTCATAACTGCCTGGGAGAGCCCAGCAGTTATGAAGTGTTTTAGTGAAATGAAATGTTTTAATTTTACTGGAGGTGGCCAAATCCAAGCCTCCAATTTTGCCCAAGCTGCAGATTTTCACTGTGAAGCCTGGAGTATGACCAGTGCTTAGGGCCAGTCCCCATCCAGACTGCTAAAACACTGCACATCCCAAGTACAGCCCAGACTAGTGGTGCTTTGCAGTGCTGGAACTTGCCCTGGCTTTAAGCCATTTAGATACAGTTAAATGCTATAAAAAGAGCTGTTCTTATTAGACTCTCTGCTCAGAATGGCTTAGGGCTCAAGAAATCAGCTGTCAAGTTTTCAGTGCAGATGAGAGACAAGAGCTTAAATCCCTGGTTAAACTGAAATCTCAGACAGGACATATCATTTCAATTCTTTATTTGCTCATCTTGATGCATCTTTACCACCTTAGCTATTCCTCTCTCTGGCCCAATGCAGACATGTTAAAAAAAAGATAAAAATGTCCAAAAATATTATCTGTCCAGGTTTATCTGTCTTGTCTCTCATGAAAGCCTGTCCTCTGAGTCTCTGCACAGCCCCAAGGGCCAGTGATGGGACATCTTTCTCCCCTTTTCTACTCCACACAGTGAATCCCTACAGACTTCTGACAGAAAAAGGTCAATAAATTCAGGCTACACTGGATCTGGTGAAATTTGCTCCATAGACAGGTATTTTGTAGAGCACCACTTCTGCCACCATGCTCTTATCTCTTAAATCAGGCTTTCTCAGCTCATGGGCCTCCCTGAGTGTAGTGGCGGGGGCAGGGGATGGGCACAGAGCTGCTCCATCTGGGAAAGGTCTCCAAAGCTGAGATTTGCAACCTCAGTGCCCATGTCAGCACAAACCCACTCCTCCTGCCCATCTCTCAGCCAGGACATTGCATGGCAGCCCGAGAGGGTCAGGGTATAATTCTGCTTTGCCTTGCGGCTTCACCCCTGTGCAAGGAGAGCGTTCAGGGGATCACCCACAGTCCCTCCTTTATTCATTATCAGGGCATGAGTCTTTTCCAACTCGCCCCGTATTGTATCATTGCAACTCCATTGATTTCACAGGAACTAATCCTGATTTACAGAGGGTAACTCAGATCAGGCCCCTTTTGACTAAAGCTTCGCGTCTGAAAGAAAAATACCTTCAATCTTCAGGGCTTTAAAACAAAGCACACTTTAAAAATGGCTGTACCAGGAATTCATATCCTGCTTTTCTCTGACTGTAACTATCATTTTTGACTTAATAAAATGTGACAGTAAAGTTAAAGGATAAAAGAAAATGCTTCATCTTTCATTTTAAAAGAAAGATATGCCTTTAAAAAAGACTAAAAAAGCAAAAGCTTTTATTCTTCTGTTCAGGATCTTTTGTGATTGCCACAGTTATGGTTTTATTAGACTGGGATAGCAGAGGGAAGAAGAGCAATGGAAAGAAGTGGACATTAAAGTATTCAAAAAAGTACTAGAAGAATAAGTGAAATAAATATAAACATTGTAAAGCAAGACAGCTCAGAAATGTGGCTATGACAGGCTGGCACAGGCAGCTCTGCCCTAGAAAACAGAACTCCAAGGCCAACAAAACTATGGTCCTTTATTCATCCGATGCTCCTCGCCCTTCCCTTCCTCTCCAGCTGGAATCCATCCCACCCAACAGGCTCCAAGGGCCATTCCACACTATCGAAGAAAAAGCACGGCTTTTCCCTCTGCCCCTGGCCACATCCACACACTCAGCCCTCAGCTGTGCCCGTGCTGGGGACATGGATCTGTCTTACAGCCAAAGCATGGCACGCTGCACTTGCATGTCCAGAGGTCAAATCTCATATGCACTGTTAGACTGGACTTGTGGATACTGAGCTCTTCTCATTTATTTACTTGTGAGGCAAATTCTGTGGAAATGGTCAAACTGTGGTTGAGGTGAGAATCTGTGAAGAGATCTTGTTTTGCTTTAATTAAATCACCTTACAGTCTTCTGAAGAATCACTGAGCTCACTTTGGATTTCACGATGCCACAGCTCTTGCTCTGGTTGTCACCAGGCTCCTGTGTACCCATCTAGTTCAGGGCTTCCCATGGCCTCAACTGCAACATCATCTACAAGTCTCAGACTGAACTCACAACACCCCAGGAAGACAAACCCACATTTTCATACATATAATCCAAGGGTTATCCTCAAAAAACCCCGTGCAATTCAGCAGCAAGGTGCATCACAAGTGTGTGCAGGCAATATGCTGTCTTGTGGCAGAGCAGAAGCTTCAGCTTCATGCTGACCCCTCTCACAGCTCCTGCCTCGCACAGTCTGCAGGGCACCACTTGCAGTATCACACTAGGCTTTGTATCAGGAATGAAACAACAAAGATTTTTCAACACGGGTCAATTTATTGAAACCCTTCTGTTATCTAGATCTGTATAAATAATTCAGGTAACTCTTTGCAAGGGAGAAATCAGTTTTTCCAATATATGATTTGGTTCATGCTCATGAAGCCTGTAGTGGAGCTGAATAGTAATAGCCTATACGTTGATGCTCCTAGGATTACATCCTACAAAAGACTGACAATGCATTTAGGGGCACTTTATTTCTACAGCTTCTTCTGACTGCTGATCAAAGCCACCCAGGACTGGTCAAGGTCCCAAACCAAGCCCACAAAGTGCAATGGGATACTTTCATTCAGAACAGGTAACAGAGACAAAACTCTTAATAATGGTTTAGTACAAAATGAACTGGTGGATGTCAGACCACTTCTCTATGGACTGGTGTAGGCCCTCAGTAAGCCATCAGTCACAACTTGGTTACTTGGCCTTAGTAGTGCAGTCCATTGCTACAAGGTCCTGGAAACAGAACTGTTCCCTCACCTGTAGAGGAAGCCCTCCAGAACAGGACCCTATTATAGAAAGCTTCCATTAAATAAAGCTGATTCAACAATAAAAGTCTGTGTAACAGTGCAAAATATACTCTACCTCTGGGTTCCTGCCAAATCCAGTGGGCATAAATAAATACCTGCTCTGCTGACACTCAGACTTGCTTTTGAGTAGTGCTAACCTGACCACACATTGAGTGTGTCCCCAAGTGCTCTGAGAGGCTCCCCAGAGAGCTCTAGATCTTTTTTTTTACTGGCCACACTTAATATAAAGACATGAGAGGCTTTGTTAGCATTTGTTTGGGGTATGAATTTAGCACTTGTGAAAAGGTGCCTTGGAGTCTGAAGTCTTCTGTTTATCCAAAGCTCGTATTTGGCAATGAAGGCTCACACTCATTTATCTCCCTGGTGGTACGCTGCCACTATTTTCTACAGAAGTGCCTTTACAGGGGGATGGAAATATCTTCTATCTACTGTTCACAGAATGGCCTCTCTGAGAGATGTCAAGGTTTTGTCAAAGAATTACCAAATTTTTTGGTAATTCCCAGACCTGGACTGACTATGGAATTATTTTTATATGCTCCATCTGAGAAACACAGAGATGAATGCAAAGTCTAACACAACAGCAGAATGTAATGGATGCTATGGTGCTTAGCACAACTGCAGTTCAGACACAACATTTACTGGAGCCTAGGTTTGCAGTCAGGAGCTCCTGACTCCCAGTCAGAGTCTCTGGATACTCAATCAAAAAGAGGAAGAGTGTAACACAGCCCAAGAGAGGAGCTACCCCAGGGCTCATGGGACAGCAGCAACAGCAGGAGTAACTATTCCAGAGGCCCTGCTGGCAGCAGAGGAGAGTGCAAGGGCTCAGCACCCCTTGCAGTGCAGTCACCTTTCTCACTGAACATGTGGTTTGGAATCCTGTGCATGGGGGCTGTAAACCCAGGGTGCCAGACGTGCTGTTTACCTGCAGATCAGCTACATAACACAAATACAGCAGATTCAGCATCACACTTACTGCAAATTGTCACCTGGCTGCAAGAGTTCTTTCTGGCTTCAGGTTTGGTACTCAACAACAGACTGATGCCTTAAGCCTGTAGCTGTCACAGAAACACCAACACAGCACCTTTTCTTCAAGTTGCTCCCCTGCATAGTGTAGTGTGTAAATGTGTGAATTAGCAGAGCCACAGTCCCCAAGACCACACTGCACAGCCAATGTCATTCCAACACACTCTTGTGCTTGACAGTCTGGAGACAATCCTCTATTTGCAGTGATTTCCAGACATATGCTCCTGCTCACACACCTCCCCACTGCAGCTGTGATGCTACAACTCTGGAAACTGAGGCAGGACACAGATTTGTGACTCAGTCACTTGTACCTGCAGCCAGTTTTAGACAGAGACAGGAAGAGGAATAAATTCCTTCTGACTTTTCAAAATGCTTTTGGTATGGGGTTGTCCTTTGTCTCACAGTTTAATATGAAAACAATAAGCGTTCTCTAATTTTTGACTTACTAGAGTATTAACCATTGTTTTACTGACACTACTTTTTTAATTCAACTCTGATTAGGGGGTCAATTGTAGACATCCCATGGGATGTTTAATAAGGAAGTTAGTGACAATAGTTCTAAATTATATTAGACCTAATACAGGTTGGTAACTTGCTAAGTTTCTCTCTTCAGCACTGTGACAGCAATCCGGGGACAAGTGCAGTCCCCAGATTGTGCCACACAGATAAGCAATCCTCATATGTAGCAGTCACTGTGTTGTCCTTGTGTCCAGAGAGCTGGGAAAACAACAGAAAGAAGAAATTAAAAAAAAAACCAAACCACTTAATTCTCCTCTGACCTGAAGCAATCCCAGAAATCAAGTCTCCAGAAGACAAACACCAAGCCATGAAATCATCACACCCACAAACCTCCTGCCTGAGAGTCAGCCATAGCATATGGGCTGAACTTTCCCAGAGGCTTGTTTTTCCTGTTTAAAACCTCTGGCACTACCTCCAGCTTCTGCCACCTCCTCCTTTCTACTCCATCCAACAAATCCTCTTGCACCATTGACAGCCCCACATGCCAGGGTCAAAGGCAGTTGTTGCACACTACAAACCCAACTCATCCCTCCCAGCAGCTCCTTCCTCCACCGCTACATTGGAAAAACAAGATGAGAAGAACTTTTAATGCTTGCCCATGCAGGAGAGAAAAACCAGAATTTGTTTTGTCAAAGATTTGTGATTACCCAGTGCCACATAACACAGACTCATGGTTTAATTGCAACTCTAGGAGAAGAAGCATAAAGCATCCCTGTAGCACAACTCCAAGTTTCAGCCTGCTTGGAAACAAGAATATGTTTTGCTGCATTGTCTTCTTGGCACAGCACAGCATCATTTATCATATGGAAACCTCTGGCTAGAAAGCATTCAGCCAGCCTATATATGCCCCAAATCTGAACAGACAAAATAATAATTGTCAGACAGATTCTTTTCTTTTTTCTCCTGCCGTGCTCAGCTTTTCTCATACTTCTTGCAACAGCAGGTACCTGTTGAGCTCTGTTAGCTGTTCTTCTCATTGGAGCAGTGGGGCTGCTTTGGTCTGCCCCAACTCTTGCACTGTACTTGGGATTCTCTAAAGTAGGACTGCTCTTCCCAGATCCTCCAGGCTGCAGGGCAGCACTGAAGGGAAGCAGTGCAGAACATACACATCCAGCAAGTGCCAGGTTATTACCGACTGCTGTGCATAAACAAAATGGGACTGATTCCTCATCTGCTGAAAACAACAGTGACATCAATTTTCCCACAAAAATATACGGTGATCAACAGTTTCTGAAAAGACAGAGCTGAATTTCCCCCTCCATCCACACCTGCTATGCAACTTCTCTGATACCAGGAGCACGGTACTGCATTACCTGCAGACTGAAGCTCGCCAGCCCCAGAACACAGGCATTACTATGCTGGGTCACGGAGACATCCTTTTAGAGCTTTTCTCAAAAAGAGTATTTAGGCAAAGGCAAAGTCAAGCACAACTGCTGACCTTCAAAAAGGCCCTGGCTGCTTTCTTTTAATGAACTGTGGGTGTAATTTTCTCTGTCTGAAGACTTACTTTAACTAAACACTACAGAGTCCCCATCCTGTAAGGGGACTCCCTAAATTCCCAAAGACATCATGGTGATCCAGGATTTAATGTAAATCCAATGATCTACAACTTAGCTAAGAAATTCCATTCTGCAACAGAAGGGGAAAATATCTGAGAGTGAAAGCTGGGATCCTCCTCTACACTTACATTTTTGACAGTCAGATGTCCAGCCAAAACTGGGTAGTTGAATATTTTCCCACCAGCCTGCCAGAGGACACCCCAGCCCTGGGCTGTCAGCTCTTTGCCTCAGAAATGCTTTAAAATACCCAAACAATCCCTCAGACAGAAACCTTGTCATCATCTTCCAGGAGGCAGGGTCTGAGCAAGCACTTGGGAGCTGATATAATTTTAATACACTCTGATGCCAGCCTTTCTAGAGAAGATGAATTATTTGTAATGAATTCCAATCACATGGTGCTCCAGCCCCCACACCTTCATCCTGCATATATAACCAAATTAGTTTAGGAGATGTAAGTTATTCAGGGACTTAGCTGTTCAGTCTGGCCTTGGAGGATTTGCTCTCATTATGGCTTTTATGCAAATTCTGTCCTCCAAATCTCTTCTGAATCAATTATTACTAGATTAATTTAAACATGTCCACCTGGGGTGCCTGTATATCATGTGCCTCATGTTAAAAAGTAAAAAGGATGATAATGAATTCAGGAGGTGACTGAAACAGATTCCTGCTTT
This sequence comes from Monarcha castaneiventris obscurior, assembly GCA_026261815.1. Classification (NCBI taxonomy): domain Eukaryota; kingdom Metazoa; phylum Chordata; class Aves; order Passeriformes; family Monarchidae; genus Monarcha; species Monarcha castaneiventris. The sequence goes on from JAMPIT010000467.1 coordinate 11,734,357, forward strand.
GTGGAAATGTGACCTTTTTGCATAATGCCATAAAAGAAAGAAGTTCCTTCAAGAAACACGGCAGATAGGGTCATTCATTGGATCAGTTGGGCTTTCAATCACTCTTTGGAAATTAGCATGATACAATAAAAAATTAATAAGAAATTTAAAAAAATATCACTTTAATGCTCCAGACTATTAAAGTCTTTGATGGACTACTAATTGAAATGTAATGCTTAATTTTAAGCAATGCCATTTTATTAATGGTAAAAACTTGAATTAATGTCATTAACCAATGTTAATATTACAAATCCCCTGAGGGATAACAAAGCAATTATGTTATTCACAGAACTGAAAGGGGAAAAAAGATGTAATCTGTACATGACTGCACTAAGGCAGAAGAGACTGCTTCCATCTGCATTTCCTCTGCTGAGAAAGGGGGTTTGTTTGTTTTTTTGAGCAAAGATGAGGGAGAGGAAGAGAAGAATTTGCGCTAAGTTAATTACTGCTGATTTTCAGGCACTTAATAGCTAAGAAATTATTCTGTTACTCAAACACCATACTGTGGGGACCCTGGAAAAATAATTTGGGAATGAGAAATTGATTACAAACCCTCCTTCTTGGAGGTCTCCCCTGTGTGTGCTTGGCTCCTAACACATGCACTAACAGCCTTCACCTGATGGAAAAGCCTGATGCAAATGCGCGGCCCCACACCTGGCAGCAAACGGCTTCATGAAGCTGTGCTGGCTTGTATCTGCCAGGGATCACCAAGGAGAACACCTTCTGCAGTACTGAGTGCCCTCAAGTTCATCTGAGGGCAGGTGCTTTTATTTCATATAGTTTAGCAAGTTCAGCATCTTGTCAGATCCTCTGCTCATACAGCAGGGGAGATGGGTTAGATTTAATTAAAGAACCAAAACCAATACTCTTGCTAACTGGCAGAAGTCACATTGCCCAGAGGGAGTAAGAACTTTGAATGGTGCTGGTATAATACTGCATTTGCTCCAGAATAACCATGTTTGACATAAACCCTAGATTAACTATTTTTTTATTGTCTGGCTGGTAATTCAGAGACAATGGGGAGATTCAGCAAGCCAGAGCATGAAGAATTCCCCAAGGAGCTACAAACCTTTTTATTGCTAAGAATCCCAAAGGCTTTTGCTTTTTATTTACAAAAAGTGAAAGTACTGCAATGCACCCAACACACCATTGTCAAAATCCAAATGCCTCTTTCAGTGTGCACTTTTCAAGGCAACCACTCAAATGTGTCACAAATTCACAGACAGTATTAATCCATGGGGAGAGATACAACAATTAATTTCCTCTGTTGCATGTAACATGACAAAGCTCTGGTGTAAACCAGCATTGAGGATGCCCAGGAGATTCTCTGAGACTGTCCTGCCAAAAACTTTTTTAAAATTCTGTTTTCTTTTTTTAGCAAAAAAAGAAAAGCATTGACACTAATTACTACCAGACTTCCTATTTATGTTGCACAGGGTGTGAAACTTCAATACCAACTCAAAATAAATCAACTGGAAAAAGATTAAGGCTATCAGGGACGTGAGAATCTATGCCTAAACTTGGCTGGATACAATAACAGGGATTCATAGCTGGTGGCTGGGACCAGGGTGTCTGTCTTTGTAGCCAAAGCACAGAACACCCAGGCGCCTCTTTATGTTTCCGTTCAGGATGTAGATACAGCTGTAAAACACAATGAGATCTGGGGACTTTACTTAAATTGATATATTACCTAGCAATCATATTATAAATGGCAGAACAAGCAAGAGGAAGAATTACTGCAAGGTTTCTATTCTGCTTACCAATGAGGTCCTGCACGTGGCAGGCTTCAGTCTGTGGAGCCAGTTATGCTTGACAGCATGACACCTTTTCTCCTGCAAATCTGCAAATCATTGCATGTTTGTCTCCCAGTAATGGTTCTTCTCTTACCTCTTGTCTCCCCCATCTCCTCAAAGAACAACACCAAACCTCCTGGGTAATATCTCCATTCTGTCACTCTTCCATTTTCTCTTCCAACTCCCCACTCCCAATTTGAAAATGAGGGAGGGGAAGCCACTGAAGACACCAAGGTCAAGGCAGAGAGAGACAAAGTCAAATTCATGCAATCATTTAACACCACACGCCATCAGACCATTACAGAGACACGAGACATTATGGATTGCAGCTTAATAGATCACAATAGAGGATGATGGGGGAGAGGAGAAGAGAGAAATGTTCCTTCTGGGCTGAGACTTGCTGATTAAAGTGCACAAGTGGGCAGGGGACAGCATTTGTGTTCATAAAGGTGAGTCTTACCTCTCGATATTAATGGACACACCATTGTCGCCAGACGCAATGTTTTGTTATTGCATGATTAATTGAAAGTCACATGCAATGACATATTACAGGCAGGATAAAGCTGTCACTGGAAAGCAATTCTTCACAGTAATTCCTGCCAGTCTCTACAGTCTGAAATTGCATACCTCGTTACAGACGACCCCTCAAGCACAAATGCATTACATATCTTTATATAAATAACAGTGACTAACAACGGCAGTCTGAGGTAATCTCTGTGGGATATGAAATTGGGAAAAAGGTAAGGCAGAGAAATTGCCTTCAAATATTAGTAAGCTTGTCTGTGCTAATCCCCATCAAATGAACCACTTCTCTTTTCCTCTAAAATAAAAATTGTTCCTGCTGGAGACACAGAAAGTATGATAAAAGGACATGTTATGGCATAAATGACATCTAGAAGCTTTACTTCTTCAAAAGGCCACTAGTTCTAAATCTTAAAAACTTATCTTGATCAAGACTAATTAAACTTCAACACAGTCGCTTTATCACTTACTTAGGTCAGTAACTATCAGTAACTGGTCCAGCTCACTTTTTTAAAGCCACCAGATCAAAGACTATTTTACATTTCTTTTGGCAGCAGCAAGAAGATATCAAATCATTAATTTTCTCCTCCCATTTTATTTCAGTCAAAACCACTGCATTCAAAATACAATGTGGAATAAAAAAATCTACATTGCTCAAGGGAAAGGACACAGCCCAGGGGAATACAGGTGCCCAGAAAAACAGCTTGCGTCCCTTACACTCTGAGTACGACAAATTCCCAGCTGAACTACCAGGAATGGCACACAGTTACCTCACCTCCAGTTGGCATTCAGCACTCCATTTCCCATACCACTGGATAATGGTCAGATCTGCTGCAGTGCTCTTTTTTCCTGTCTGACTGAAGCCAATACCCCACAACTCAAGTGCGCAATATTCTGAAGACTCACCATGAGACAGGGTGGCATCACCCAAAACCAACAGTACCTTCTCTTTGGCAACCTCTCCATTAAAGAGTTCCATTTCACACCACCACTGAGACACTGTTTTAAGCCATTTCAAGCTCACCCGCTTGGACTTTCTGTTACCAAACACTTGTAAACTAAGGAAAAGTGATGCAAAGGTCTTTACCTGCTTGGAAGATGTTCTCTACCTCCTCAGAAGACAGTCTCTTGCAGGCTCTTGTAAATCTGCCACTGACAGGAGCCAAGAGAAATGGGGACAGGAAAGCACAAAGCCTGGGCTGTCCTGTGGCCTGGAGGCAAATAGCAATCTCTGTCTTCACCTAACCCAACCAGAGCCCTGCAAGAGAGTAAATCTGTGTCCACTGGCCTTTTTAACAGCCCCTTAATGACCGTTAACTTTTTTCAGCCAGCCATTGATTCTAATGGCATGTGCATTCACACACAATAATACCTCAGACAGCCTTCATTAATTTACCATGCATAATTTCTCTGAAAGCTTTTGCCAATAGAATACCCCTAAACTGACTCACTAACTCATGAAGATAAAGCACTTTCTGTGTGAAACCATTATGCAGATGCACAGCATTTTCCTCAAATAAGTTAAAAAGTAGGTATTGTTCGATGTCTACCCATTTTTTGGACACAGCAAAGTACCAGGGCTTGAAAATGTAAAGCTGCTGCTGGAGTATCCGGTGTGACAATGAATACGTAAGATACTCCAGGCTGAAGAAAGAGTAACAAGAAAAAAGGCAAATTATATGAAAAAGCCTTTCTGCTGTGAAGTTCCTGAAATCTCTTACAAATTTCAACAATGGGAAGTCCTAAAAGTGAAAGGCTGTTAAAATACCAAAGGAAAATGCAGCAATATAGATATTCACAAGCCTGGGTCCATTCATCCAGGGAGAGGGTGGGGAAAGATCCAGCAAAGGGAGTGTATTAGAAACAAACCATCCCAGAGAACAAGGGTTTAGAGCTGTCAGGAGCTACAGTGCTGCTGTTAGCCTTGCAGTAAATTATGGAGCTGTCAGCATTTTCCCATTATAAATCTCTCAAGCCTCCTCTTATGTACACTGATGTAAGATTCAGACCTCAGTCCCATGGTGGCAATGATACTGCAGACAAAAGCATCACAGACCTCCTCTGGAGGTAAAAGACGCATAAATATAACCTGTGGTCTTACAAATTCTACAAGATGTTGGTTGTAGGGAATTAAAAAAAGGTCATTGTTTTTTGTTGGTTGTTTTGGGTTTTTTAATTACAATTAGTTTGTCTTTAAACAAAGTCAGAGGATGAGAAGTGAAGAGCAGATTGAAAAGGTGATCAGGAATAGGCTCCTCTTTTGCACTACACTCAAGTCTTTTATCAACTTGCAAGTCTCTCATCCCCTTCCGGAAGATTGATCACAGAGCCCATGAATGCTGAGACTCCACTTCCAAGGTTATAGGTGCTGTCCTGACTTATGTAAAGAACCACCTTCCACAGACAGTCACTTGTGATGCCCTGTAATATTAAATGTGTAGGTAAAATAAAGATTAAAATAAAATTAGATCTGAAAATTTAATCTGTCTCAAATTCATGAGTCATGGGACTTAGGGTTTTGGTTTCTCATCAGTGAGCAGTGAACCACTTGCAGGGAGTTCAGAAGCCACAGAGAAGGTGGATTAAGAGCAGAGGTCTTCAAAAACTCTCCATTAAAAGAAAGACTTGTATTTTTAAGAAATGGGAATTTTTTGTTGTTATTTCAGAACATAGACTGCAAAAGAGGCCCCATGTACTTCAGTGCAAAGGGGAAAAAAAAAAGATAATGAAGACTAACAGTATATATGGGAGAATATGCTCACATGTAGATACTTTTTTAAAGTGAAAACCACCAGAAGGATTTGGGCAACATGCATTTAGTACAAAGGATGTAAGCCATTATCAGCATAAAGGTAATGAAAACTAAGGGAAAACCCCATTTCCTGGGGTTAGTATTGTCAAAGACCATTAATATTGCCACTAATTACACATGTTTAACTACAGTTCTGCCTGGAACTGTAACATCACAACATGCCAATAAACTGTCTAGGGAGAAGACTGCTTCTAAAGTCCCTAAATATGTGTTTACAGATGATATGGAAAAAAGTGATTTAACACACCTGAAGGATCACAGAATCATCAGGTTGGAAGAAACCTCCAAGATCACAAAGTCCAGCCGATGCCCTAACACTGCCTCAGCTAAACCATGGCACTGAGTGCTACGTCCAATCTTTTTTTAAACACATCCAGGGATGCTGACTCCACCATCTCCCCGGGCAGATGACTCCAGTACTTTATCACCCTTTCAGTAAAAAATCTTTTCCTAGAGGAGCATCTCCCCTCTCCCCTCTTTATTTTTTTGTACATTTACCTTGCTCCAAACACCAAGCTCTTCCTCCATGCTCTTGGGGCCAGCCCGTGATGCTGAGGCTGACCTGTCAAACCAGGCAGACTTGGGCAGGGGTGACAGCTCTCCAGTCACTTAAGGGCCAGTAGTAAATCTCAGCAGCACATCCATGCCTGGACTAGGCACCAAGCAGTGCATATGCTGGAGGATTTGGGACTGCAAGCAGTCTGTCTGCTCCAGATAAAGTAATGACTCAAACACAAGGCAGGAGACACTCGAGGCTCCCAGTGCGTGCGACAGCCCAGCAGAGTTACAGCCACCCCCAGCCCTCCATTCAGCAGGAATAGCAAATCACTCCTCACATTTTGCTAACCCTTTAATGGTGTTTCCATACAGTACCATCCTTTGCTCTTGGCTTGTGTATTATAGGGAAAAAAGTAGGACAATGATTCCCGTCTTAATTCCTGATTTTTACATTTTTTTAACTGTATAGGCTTTTTAACTAAAATCTTGCGGTGTATCTGCTTATAAAGTAACCAGCATAGCACTCTGCTTCAGAGAGAATATATAACAGCAGAATAAAATTCTATCCATATGTCCGAAGTACAAGAGGTTCACAGTAGAGCTGGCAAATGGTGTAATTAATCCTGACTGCATTTCAGCAAAGACAAATCTAGAAATAATGTACAATTTCTCTCTTTGTGAATTACCACTTGAGAAAACTCCCTGCCTGTATCATATATACCCAAAGCAATTTTTGCAGATTGTTTACAATAAATCAAATTTGGGATAGTGCTTGACTGATGAAATTTCAAACACCATCTCTTTATTCTTTGGGTGCTCCTTTTATAATGTCAAGTTAACAGAAAAAACACAGCGGATACACAGACGCCAGACACATTCAAAGGTTTCCATCTGGGCTTTAATTACTATCACAGTTGCCTGACTAAATTGAATACGTTCCTCCTCCTCCTAAGGGCTTTGCCTTGTATCTGATTTAGCTTACTTTGCCTTGATGAACAAAATCTGGTATAATCATTTTCTATGATGCCCCAGAGGAGCATCATTCCATGTATAAACTTGCTGCCCCATAAGTCCGTTTTTTACATTTTTTTCTTCAGACATTATCCTGAACTGTACTAAGAGAGTCTTTTTTTTCCTTCAGGAAATTATTTTGGAAAAGTCCTAAAGCAGATTTTCTCCAAAAGCCACATTTAGATTACATTAAGTCACTCCTGTTATTGTAAAATTAACAAAGAGGCAACAATGTCTAAACCACTTCTTCCAAATGCAGAAGACAAACAAACCCCCCTTTCTCCCTCTCCACACAGCATCACCTGTTCCTGACCTCCTGACCCCACTGACCAGTTCATTATTGCTTTCAGATGGTAATTAGTGAGGCCAGACAGCCTGAGATTGCCATTTCTCCTGACCTGTTAGGCTTGGCCCCCCTCAGTTATTATCAGTGTCTTTCTCTAGGTGTTCTCAGATAGCAGGGAACTCTGTGCCATCTGGCTTAGCTCTCCTGATTTGAACGGTTAAACAAAAACACATAACATCATCACAAAAATGCCATTGTTAGGGTTCTGCAGCAAGCTCTGAACCCTTTATAATTAACTGCAGACCTACTTGTTGGCTTCCAATAAGGTCATTCTTTCAGCAATCAGAGGTGGTCCCAGGAGGTAGCACATAAATAGCCTGTATTGAAGCCTAAATTAGGCTAACTCAGAACTTCCTGTACTCCTCACTGCAAATAAAGCAAATATTTATAGACTCTTGCAATCTTTGAGGTTCCTACCTAAGAATTAGCATCAGAGCAGCTCTTGTTGCTCATGGTAAATCAGAGCCCTAGCAAATGTCCCAAAGCTCAGATTCCTCTGTGTATTATTTTTATTTGAAACTCCCCTCACCACTCATTAGATAAATAAAATAAAATAAAATAAAATAAAATAAAATAAAATAAAATAAAATAAAATAATTCAAAAGGGAGATGAAAACAGACTTTGAAGGAAAACATCCCTCTGTTTAATTCTTGTTAAGTCCTATTGCTACAGACTTGGAACATCTGGCTTCTATTCTGGGCTCTGCCACCGACTTTCTCTGTGGCCTCAGGCAAGTCCTTTCAGCTCTAAGTCTCCATTTTTTCTTTCTTTTCAAACAATTAAGAGTTTTCCTTAATTTTCCCTTTTGCTTTCTGTCTTGACCATCCAGAGGCATGCACAATTTTAAAGAAGGCAAGTAACATCTTCTCACTGGATGCATCAAATAAGTAGACACTTCTCTGAAGGATGGAGGCACTGGACTGTAAACACTTCAGGGTAAAGACCATCTCCTAACATTTGTGAACTCCTCTGTTTTTTAGAGTATTTAGAGAAGGCTAATGTTATTCTGTAGGAGTTTCTGGAAGCAGCTGGCTGAGTTTCTGCTGGAATCATCACTTTAAATACTGTTGGGATGTCATTGTTTTATTCAGAGGTGTCAGAACGCCTAGAGCTTTGGCCAGCCATCTTCTCTCATTAGTAATTTTCACACAAGCCTAAATAAATGTGTTTGTACTGTGCCCAACGTAATGCAGCTCCTGTGTGCCACATTAACACAGCTAATAAATAAAAAATCCTATTCATTATATTCTTACACCAAGCCAGCAGTAGAAAATGGCCACTCATCAGGGAAGTGGGAAGCATTAGTGGCTGGGGTGGATGGTGTTAGCAAACAGGCTCCAGCTGGAAGAGTAAGCAACTTTATCAGTTATTTTCAATAGCAAACTGCATTTCCTTGCCCCTCTACCCCTTCATAGAGAAGGTCTGGTGAAAAGCATGGTACCCATTTATCCTTAGTGAGCTCTTGAGCCAGCAAGCCTCTTTGTTGCATTTTGGCCTGGAAACTGAGATCTGAATGATCAATGCTGTTCGGCTGCTGCCTCTGCACAGTGCAGGAAGAATGATACCAATGGGCAGTGAAGAATACTCCTTCCTCAATAGCTGCCACCAACATGCTAGATGCTTTTCAAATACACAATATTCAGTCTAAAAGTGCTTTCAAAGAGCTCTCAGGCACCACTGGAACACAAAATTAACACACAGGGGAACGTCTCTGTGAATAAATCCGTAGAACTCCATGCCTTGTGTCTGGACTGCACTCAGCTGTGGTGCAGCTTCCTTACATCCCCTTATCACTATTCATCCATCTTACCTGGAATGATAAAATGATCTCATTTCACAAGAAGGTGTTTTAAGAACAGAGACTTGACTTTGGAGCCAAACATAGTTAATTATCATAACATGTATACATATTTTCCCCCAGAAAAACAGAATTTCAGACTAATCATATTATTTATTTCTTCCAGGTAGCATGGTTAATGGTTTTCCCATTTCATAGAACAAATATATTTGAACAAGCATTCCAGAACCACAGAATCCCACTGAACTCCCTCCAGTCTGTGGACTTACAGAGCAAAGGTTCCATCTCCTTCAGCCAGGAAACCAGCTCCTGTCCTTCTAGGACCGGCTGCTACCAATACAAATAGTCCTGTATCATCTTACTCAGATGCACTGAGTCTTTGATAGAAGCAATTTCATGAATAGTCTGCAGAAACTCCTCCTCTCTGCAGTCCCAGTTCACAGCTCTTTATTTCCACTGCCTTTTTCTTCACCTCTATTTTTCCTCAGATGAGCCCAGCTCCCAGGCTCAGACAATTACATTTTCTCCAGAGCGATGAGCTAATGTTACTCCCAACAAAGTTCAAGAGAGCTACAACAATAATCATGGCCAAGACCCCTTGCCTATGAAGACACTTGACAAAGGAGAAAGATGATGCCTTCCTAACCACCAGGCTTGCAAAAATCAAAAACAAGAAATCATTTGCCTGTGCTCATAAAAAATAATACTTTGCTGTGATTTTAAAAAGCAAGCTACTGAAATCTAGGAGCGCTAAAGGAAAAGCAGCCTTCTATGAATCCTGGGTAGTTCACTTTGAAGATGACAGTTGCCCTAGAAACCTCATAAACTGGAGTGGCAGATAGCTGAAGTAGATGAGATCTGTCAGAAGAAGTTTGGCACCATCAAACCAATGCTTTGAAAGCATAAAAATGACTAATTGTCTGTGTTTTCTTTGCCACATCAGACAAAAGGCTTTCCTGGCAGTGAGGGACAGCTTTCTGAGCTGTGTTTTGCTATTCACTCATCTGCTTAAATTTTGAGTGTAGGATTTAAAGTTTGTTTTAAAAAAATTAAAAGCTTATGTTATTCAAATGAAAGTTAAGTAAGTAATGGGTTTGTGTTCCTTCCCCTTCTCTTCCAAAGACCTGAGTTCAGATAACCTTCTGAAAAAGACTGGTGTCCTGCTGGTCCTAAACCTTACTCAACACCACCACAAAGATGCCACATAACTCAGCCCAGGTCTCATTTTATGAACAGGAAACTATCAAGACAAAAAAAAAAAAAATGGAGGTCTGACCTGCAATGCATTGATGCACCACCCTTACTTTGAGCAGATTCTGAGTTGTCATAACAAATTACAGAATCTTAGAATCATTTAGGATGGAAAAGACCTCCAAGATCCTCAAGCCCAGCCATTAAACCAGCACTGCCAAGGCCACCACTAAACCATGTCCCCATGTGCCACATCTCCAGGTCTTTTAAACACCTCTAGGGATGATGACTCAACCACTTTCCTGGGCAGCCCAGGCAGTTCCAGTGCTTGACAACCCCTTCCAGTGAAGAAATTTTTCCCAATATCCAATCTAAACCTCCCCTGGCACACCTTCAGGCTGTTGCCTCTTTTGCAGCTTAGGAGAAGAGACCAACCCTCACCTTACTACAACCTCCTTTCAGGTAGTATATAGAGAGCAATAAGGTCCCCCCAAGCCTCCTTTTATCCAGGCTAAAGAACCTGAGTTTTCTCAGCCACTCCTGGTAAGACTTGTTCTCTAGATTAACTACTCAAGGTAGTGACTTTTGCCAAGCCCTCTAATCCTGATTTCTCATCTACAGTAAATAAACAACATTGAAAAAGAGAAGGTTGAGTTCAAAACGAAAAACTCTTTGCTATAAAGTATTTAGACTTGTGTTTCCTTATTTGGCCTCTTTCTTTCTCATTCCTTTTCCCTCCCTTTAACTGGCCACTTGCCAGTAGAGGTGAAGAGATAAGCAACAAAAATTGATTATAAGCAATAAAAGGAATTTTAAACTTTCTTAAGGACTGAGCCAGAGCAGGAGGAAAAATTTGGGAACTCTGGATTTGCTACACTCTTCTTCATGGGTCCCAAGCGATGCCAGTGTATCTGTGCAAGCAGCACACAGCAAACAGCACAGCTGTTTGAATTCCCTCTGTGCACAGGGAAGCAATTTTTCCCTTTCATTCATTATTCACAACTTGCTGCAGCCATTCTGCAAATTCAGTACATCTCCTTTAATGCAACAATGAGATTGAGATGCACATTCTTTCCCTTGTGTTGTTTGTTGCTTTTTGGGTTTTTTTTCCTTGAATACTGAGAACACTGGATATGGGTTTTCTTTCTACCTAAATTTCTTTTTTCAGCTTGGAGATGGTTTAAACTATGCAGAATGCAGATAGGCAGAAAGTAAGGATTTCCTGCTCTGATCCATGCCTTCTCCTCCAGTCAAGCCTGCAAAAATAACCCTCGAAGCCTCAACATGGACACACCACTTCTTAGAATTTGGAGAAGAGATAGTCCCAACTCTCCCAAAAATGGTTTGGGAATTGAATGGCTTCAGAGAAAATGCTGTCTCCTTTTCCACTCTATGCTAATTAGTACAAATCATAGTCAACTCCTTTGCAAAAAAGCAAACATTTAACACTAATATCCATTACCATTAGTAACTCCCTGCTTTTGAAAAAAGCCCTTGACTGCAACCCCCAATATTTATTCTCACTTGATGTTAAGATGACAGATTTGCCAACCAGCTTGGGAGGTGAAATAGCATCAGTGGGCCACCTGCTCCCTTGAAGTTTAGCTTTAATAATGCAATACAATATCCTAAGATGAAGTCATCTGATGCAATTGATGCAGGAGGAAAATACAGATTTTCTCACTCTCTCTGAAAGTTTTTATTTAGGCACCAAAATAAGCTGTATTGTTGTGGTCCTACATATCCAAACTGAACAGAGCGAAGTTAAATTCATCCCTGGTGTGAGCCTTGGCTTGGCATGGGGCCAAAAAGAAAAAGAGCATAGATTTCTTCCCACAGTGCAGGGTTGGCAGCCACCCTGCATTTCTTCTCCAGATAAAGAGGAATATCTTTGTTTTGCTTTTAGAAGTCGATCATTTTATCATTGAGGCTTCATAACATACTGCATAGGAGTGTCTCTGGACAACATCCATCTTGTGGCTCGGCATGGTTGGTTACCTGTTCACTCGCCACAGCATCACTGCAGTTTCTACACTGTCAGGGCTGCATGACACAAATCTGGCTTCATTTCAATGTTGCATTGATGCCGTACCCTGAACACAAAACACCAATTTGCACACAACATGGTAGGAGCCAGATTGCTCAGCTGTAACTCAGTCCAAGAGCACTGACAAGAGCAGAAGTGCATCATGCACATCAGCAGATCACCTGGTCCAGGTCTGATGTTTAGGGGCGGGACTGCCCAGCAAAAACTCCAGATTTGAATCTAGCACACTCTGGGCAGTTCTTTTAACCTTTGTGAACACTAACTTGCTTTTTGATGATGTTGTGCTTAGATTGCCTGCTCCCCTTACCAAAATATCTTAGTTACTTAGATTTGTGAAATGCATTGCAATTTCAGGGTGAAACAGGCTGTGGGGAGTCAGAGCATTGCTGCAGATGTGATCAACTGTGCTGTACACTGTGGGGAATGTTACAGTTCTGCCAACATTGGAATGCCAGCAGACTTCAGCCCTTTGTAGCTTGATATGACTGGCTACACATGACGTAAAGGACTAAGTTTCAGAGGAAAATTTAGTAGTATAAGCCCTATCATCCCAACCTGGCTTTCTGCATGACTTACGTGGGTTATTGCAGTAGCCCACCTCCAACATTCACAGTTCTAGTGAAGATAATCACTCCTGTTTAAGAGATACCAAGTCCCTTGTTCCCACTGATGGGAAATCCATTTAGGAAAAATTTTGAAGCTTTAGACTATCTATATTCTAACCCAGAAAGCAGGGGACCCTTCTAAAGAAATGTGTAAGCCTGGGTTCTTCACCATCAGTTAGGCTGGGTTGAAAGCCCTTCTTTTCATACACAGGCTGATATGTTAAATGTGAGGGTCTTGACAGTGAGATCAGCTCCAGGTTTAAATCAGAGGGCAGAAAATCCCTGTGTAATTTCAGCAGTGCTGCATTCACTGAATACACCAAATTCAGGTTAACCCAAATGCCACCTGCACTGGCTGGTATGCAATGGGTAAGGGTTTCTCTGCCAGAAGCAGGTACCTGCAGAGCTGTTTCCTACCTTTGCAAGGTAACAGGAACTGATCATTTACAGAGTTACAAATACAGCTGAGTGGCATCTAAGGCAGAGTCTCTATCAGAACAGAGTGTCACTAGTTACAGGGGCTCATGTTGTTCTTCTTCCTGCATTGAATAGGCTGCTAAATGAACAAAATCAATTTGATCTCACACATCTTACTAGCATATTAGAAAAAATTTCAAGAGCAGCTGCTGCCTACCTACAACTCTCTAATTCCAGCCCAAACAATCTGTTTCCCAGTTGTGGGAGAGCAATCCACAAAAGGACCCAACAATCAGAGTCAGCAGAGACGCGACGTTGTGCCTCCATCTCTGGCACGCAGCTAATTACAAAGGACAATTATTATAATTAATGCCAGTGGATGTGGCCAAGTCTCCCTGCAACTGCTGTGGGGAATTTCTACCCCTACTTCAACCAAAAACCATCTGTCAGACAGGAAAAGCACAAAATAAAACCCCTCCTTGCCAAAGATTCTGCGTAAAATGTTTTATTGCAGCTAACCTGGCAGTAACAGGGAGCTTACACAAGTTTCAAATAGGAACCACACTGAGAAGTGAAAATCCCTGACTTCATATTCTCCGCCCCATCAGGTAAACAGTTCATTGATTTATGCAGCAAGAGGCTGTCGCTGGAGAGGTTCAGGGATGGATAAGATAAACTCCTGTTTGTCCTGAGCTGGCTTGTTTTGTCAAGAAGCAGAGATCAGCTAGAGAAAATGGACTGGAAATGCTGCTGCTGCAGAGCTCTGTCAAGGTAGTGAGTTACACAAATGCTACTTGATATTGACTATTCACACATTTAAATTTTCTCATCCATGTACCTCAGGGACCACTTGAAAGACAATAGGAGTAAGGAGAAATTATGAAAGTAGATATATCATTTTCCTGACTGATCCATGCACATCCTGCTAAGAGGAAAATTTGGCTATGCAGGAAATTTGCTGGCTATGTCAGGCTTCTTTCTGTGCAACACACAAAGTCCACACAATTGTCTGTCATGGTGATCTGATTTCTTCAGAGCAGATCTCCTCTTGCTGCAGTGCTCCACGTGATCTCTTGTCAAAAAAAACCCACCCAGTGACCTCTTTATCCCTTGCTTGAGGCTAAGTATTGGCACCCAGGCCACTGTAAGAAATTTGGTGATGGTACTCAGGCATACCTGAACCAGCTGAGACTATCACAGACTCAAGCACTTGCTGTCCACTAGAAAAAAAAAGCAAATGGCCAAGACAAAAGGGTTGCAAAGCAGGAGTGTTTTCGAAAATGTTGCACAGTGGATAGTATTGGGGCTTTTTTCTTCCCAAAGGGTAGTCCTTACTGGCATACAGAAATACTAGCTGATGAAGTTTCAATATTACTTTCTGGACAGTCCAAACATGTTTTGCAGTCTCACCAGCTTGAGTGAGGAGCCTCTCACATTTTAGGGTTGATCTACCCTGGGATCCCCAAGCCAGGTGCAAATACATTCACACAGTCTTCAAAACGTGTACTTCAAAAAATGTACAGCTATCATCAGCAATTTAGGCACAGCAGAATGGAGCACAGGTACACATCTTTCCTGGGAATAGCTGAGTCATAATGCTGCTGGAAAGATTCAAACCTACAGTACATAGCTATGCATTGACACTGCCTGGTAGGCAGGCTCTGAGGAGTTAAAAAGGCAGAACTAGAGTCTGCTGAAAAAAAGAGATACCTGCAGATGGATCCACAGCCATTCACTTCCACCAAGATATTACAAGATCAAAGAGGATGTGAATTGGGGCTAACATGGCTGGAATACCTGGTTCAGCTCCTAGCTCTGCAAGAGGTAACTTACCCAATTTAATGCAGGCAGATATGGGCATCTTACTAGTATGTGCAAAAGGATCTGAGGATATATTTCTATTCATGCCTGTTACTGAAATAATTATTGAAATAGACTTCTGCTGTCTGCAAAGCCTCGTGGGTCAGAGTTAAGGTGTCTTTGCAGGATATTTCTGTACAGGTGCACTGAATTATGTACATGTATTGATCTGAGCTGAATGAAGATTTGTTCTTCTAAGTTCTTGTTGATGTACCGCTATGCAACATTTGACATAAGTTAATTAAAAACTGTTTAGTAGTCTTCACACACAGGCTAATCTGTAAAATCAAAACCATTACACAGGACAGTTGTTTTGAGCTGGAATGTACACATGTAGGTTTGTGACATACTAGAGAAAGACTAAATATTACTATTTAATTTAAACACTTTCAGAGTCATGACAATTATGTATTTTTCAGCCCCTTTAAAATGTTTCCATTATTCCCATCAGTATTTAATTCTTCTCTTGTTAATGATTAGCTCTAAAAGAGAATAAAAGGCTCCAGAGGAATAAGAAAAGCAATTCACAACTTTCAAGAAAAATCATGTATGGCTTCCAGCTAAGTAAACCAAGCTCTTTTATGATACAATGTGGGTAAGACAATGTTTATTCTAAGGATTTAAATGTAAAAGTGTTCCCAAAAATCTGACTTGTCCTGTTACATTTGAAATAACTCTTGCTCAGACTAGTCAGAGAAAGCAATCTTCTCAGCTTTAAAAAAAATCTGAAACAGTTTTCTCACCATGCTAGGGGTCCAAATGCTGATACATGCTTTTTTAATATCTAAAATTACTTCTGTTTTCATACTGATTTCTGGAACATCAATGAGGAAACAATCTTTTTATGAATGGTGGGAATCCCCTGAACTAGCTGAGCCTGATGAGAGGAGAAAAATAGAGATGTTCAAGTCAAGGAAAGTAGTTTAGTGTAGTAACTAAGCATGTGTTGCAGCAATTGTTTTTAAACCCACCTTCCTGTCAGATAACATACTCATAAATCCATCAGCACCAGGTCACTGCTGTGTCCCTCTGGGGTGCAAATGTAATTGAAACCTCACAGCCACTTAAGAGCTGTTGTTTTTCTATGTTTAAAAGGCTAGAGAGGTTAGACTCGATTGCACTAATAGATCAGATCAGGCTGGCATTTATACCACCACTATCTAACTGAAAAGCTCCTTGAAAGTCTACAGGCAAATGTTTTGCTTCTGGTTTGCACCGACTTGCTGTACACACCCCCAAACCACTCAGCTGTGAGAGTCAGGGGAGATGAGCCTTTGGAAGAATATGTAAAGAATCAGTTAAAGGTGCTTAACATCCGTTGCTTAACTACATCATGTCTCATCAGTCAGATTTGATTCTACTTCCCATTGTTTTTCCTTTATCCCTCTATCCTCTTTCCATTATTTCTGTTCAAAGGAGTAAAGACAGTAGATGAAATGTTAAAATTATTTAGGTCTTTCAGCTGTAAGAAGAGTGTATAAGCAACATTAAGAGTCTGATTTCAGTATAAGACAGGATATTTGGATAAATCAGATATCCCAGAGCAGCAGCAGCAGCTTGGAATTGCTGATTAAAGAAAGATCTGCTATCTGCTAGAATGGTGAAACACTGTGCATATAGCTGACCTAGGTATGTTCTTTTAACTTCTTTCTCTGTTCTTTCCTTTTTATATCATTTTTTGAAAGTTACCTTTTTAATTTTTTTAAGCATAATTTTGCACCAGGTGCTACAGACTCTAATGTAACTGCAAGACTGTTTGCAGCACAGTGTAGACTGGGCCAGGTCTCATTTAGCTACATCTGCAAAGGAAGGCAGCTGAGCTGAGACACACAGACACCAGCACAGGTCAGCCACCAAATTCAGGCACTTCAGCACAGGGTGACTCCTGCATTACTGCTGCCTTATTGATGCAGAGTCTCCGAACGACAAAGTTCTCAGAAGACCAGAACAAAAGAGTTCCATGTTGAGGGCAACAGGCATTTTATCGTCCCCGTGCTGATGGAGTTTTGCACAGAGGATTATTTTGTATTCAGAAACTGGAGATGTGCTGAAGCTTTAAAATGTGAGAAAAATCTAAGCTCACGAGGTCAAGTTGATTTCTACCTGAGAAGACAAGAGGTGGAGTGGTGGTGCCTGTGAGCCTGCCTGGGCAGCAAGGTCTGCCTGTCCCTGAGGGCAGCAGTGTGAAATTGCCTGTTACACCATGGGCCAATGTACTCCACAATTTGCAGTCCTACTCAGTTTCACTCTGCAGATAGCGTTGGATGAAAATGGATTTGCCCACATAACCATGGCTAAACCTGCTGCAATTCTTCAGCTTTCTCCAGCAAAGGCCTCCTTACAACTGCAGGAGTGGAGTCTCACCACCACACTGTGTCTGTGCCTCCCGCACCTACAAAATCAGCCAGCAGTGCCTGGCACCCTGACACTGCACAGCTGGAGAGCAGGAAACACGCAAACCTTATTTGGAAGTTCTTTTTAATAATGTTTTACACAGCTGAGTAGAATTCTTTGGGATATTTCATCTCTCTGTTACCGGCTGGAATGACACGGCGCAGCCTCCCAAGGCAGGTGATGTCAGGGCTGGCAATGCTCAGGTCTGACACTGCAGGAAGGATATTTCAGGCTGATGTTGACATCCTATACATTGAGATGTTATAGCCAAGTCGTCTGTATTAATTCTGTCTTCTTTCTCTCTTCAATAGGCGGGGATTAAGAAATTACAGGAAGTCAAGCAGCCCCAATCTCCTATATGGTTATTGTGTCAAAACTGAGTGATCACTCTGCTGACTCAAATACATGAGGAAAGAGCAAAATCACAGTCACTCAAACATTAAAAAGCAGCTAAAAGTGAAAGCAGAGTTTGGTTAATTAAGTAATGAGGAAAAAAGCACACCTATTTTTCATTCTAGTTCTATGTAATTCAGATGCTCACAAGTCTTCACTGCTTCATGACAGACCATAAGAACTCATTAGCAAAGCTTATTTTAATTCTGAGAAAATTATTGTAATATTTGCCTATAGACTTGCATAAGTGATTTAGTTAATTTATCCTGTTGAAAGAAAGGACTAAACTGTACGGACTGTAAGTGATAAATGTAATGAAAATTGAGAATTTGCACTGCACTGTTTCAATTTATCCTGACCTTCCCTGGTTCTACACTTGGCCAAGCCATACTGGTCCAGCTACCTTTGCTTCCATCACTGCTCTTCTCTGTAACATCAACATCTCCCTCCTAACATCCCTGCACAACATCAACACGCTTCAGTGCACCAGCCAGCTCTGATGGCTGTGAGTCAGAGGAAACTCCTTTATGGCACAGCACAACTTCTCACATCTTCCCTAAAGCATGTCACACTGGATACTGCCACTGGCAGAAAACCGGAGAGAGAATGATTGTCAGCTTTATCTGCATCTGTTGAAAAGCACTCCATAAAATATGCACCCTTAATTGTTGTGCCAGTAGCCTTCTGGAATCCTGTAGGAATGTACTATCCACAAGAACAATATGGTGTGTCAAAGAACCAACATCCTGAATGAAAGTTATCTTCAGGAATGAAAGTTATCTTCAGGAAAGTACTAAAAAATAACGTTGGGTACCAGACACAGCTACGTTCACTTTTTCATCTGCACAGTATTTGCATCATTGACAAACAAGGGCCCGGTGCTACACAACCGAAGTACCTCTGGAGAACAGACTTTGTCCTATTCTGTCCTGTGTGTATAATGTGTATATATGTGTATATGTGTATAATATGAAAAGTTACCAGCCAGCTCCCTAACCCAGCCTCCTCGGTGCTACTGCATCCCTTTAAAAAGCAGGAGGAAAAAATGTTTTCTCCTCTACATAAAAGGAAGAGTTTGCAGTGGTCAGAGACAGAGAAAAAAATGTTCTAATTTGGAAGCTGGCTGGGTTTAGTGTGTGAACATTAATCAGAATTAAATAAGAAATATCAAGGTATGTACTGTACTGTTGGCCTGGACCATGCTCCAGTGTTCAGTACTGCCAAACCTACTCATTAAAGTAGGAAATGCCCCAAAGAAGAGGATCTCAGTGCCAGAAGAAGTCAAGGCAACAAGGGTAAAAAACAAGCATAAAGAAAATGCAAGGGTTTGAAAAAAATGGTTATTTACTCCTGGACATATGGGGAGAATGAAGCAGAGCACGCTCAGGGTCTGTGAAGAAAGAGCTTCAGTGACTTCCCCTTCCTTTCCAGCCATTTAGTCCTGACATGCAGGGACAAACTGAATAAAAATCAAAACCACCAAAGGAAAAGGGGAAACAACACTTTTCATTAGCTTTCATATCTGACAATGTGGTGGAAATCCCTGGAGAAGTGGTGCAGCGTGAGATAGCCTGGACACAGAGCTGCAGTCCGTGCCCACAGACTGGGTGAAAGTCGTTTAGAGGCGGGACAGAGCAGGCAACCAGTTAAATGCAAAACCAAAAGATCAAACAAATAGGCAACTCCTAGAATCTTAAAAATCAACCAGCTGTTTTATTGGGAATCAATCTTGCTCCCTTAGGAAAGAAATAAGATAATGGAAAGACTTAGATTCAGTAAAGAGCCCTTTACCTGAATTCTGTACAGAAGGGCACCAGTGACTCAGAATAAAAATGGCAAAACCCAGGTTGAGACAGAATAAAAACAGTGCATTTCTGTATTAGTACTGAAATGAACAGTCTTAATTCATGTGATCAACTCGTTTGCCCCTCAGACACAGTATTTCTTTAACATCACCCTCTGTTTCAAATGAGATAATTTTCCTTCTTTCTTTGCAAAAATCTGGGTTATACCTTTCTACTGCTTTGATCAAGCCTTGTCCCATCACTTTTCTAGGTCAATTCCTCCATATCACCACTCATCCTGATCTTCTCACAGCTTTCCATCCTACAGCAATGCTCCTTTGGAATTCGCCATAAAACAACACAGCGAGCAAAACAGTGACTTCCAGATGTCTGAAGATACATCCTTCCTCATTCCCTCTTCCTTGCCTGCTTCTACACCCTCTCTTATCTGCTGGATCTCCACCACATGTCCACTTGGTCCATCTCTTTTTCAGGTTGGAGAGTCCTGATCTGTTTTACTCATTTACAGACAGACCTGGTGATAAACTTCACTTGTTTTCTTACAGTTGAGGTCAGTAATTTCCCTCCTCGAGATCAAGACTGAAATGCAACTGAAGGCTGAAACAACACTCCCGAGCCTCCCTGATTAGGGTTTGTCCATTAGTAGCCAAGACCTCACTGTACGTGATGCCCTACAAACACCCCCAGCCCAGCTCAGCTCCAGGAGCAACAACATCCATCAGAAATATGTGAAAACAACTGGTATGTCCCGAAAGGGTCAAAGCAAAGATGTTAAAAGTTTTATGCTTAAGATTCTCACATACTACTTTGGCTCTCCTCGCAGCAGGCACAAGTCAGGAGAGATCTCCTTCCAAGGCCTCATCTCATTAAACTGCAACAGAATTTCACTGAACATTCACTCAGTTTTCTGAGCTTTTTGCCCTTTTTGGCAGGAAAAGGTGCTTTTGATAGCTCGTCTGTTTAACAAGGAAATTCCTTAGAGGGTCTTTGCTGAGAATGTACAAAAATCCACTGACAGCTGCTGTGATGGTTGCTCATTTTTGGGTTAACGCACAGTATTTAGACAGGAAGCAGTTGAGGAAAAGGTACAATTTATTAAAAACAGGCTCGGTTCCAAAACTCACATTACAATACAACGCATGGCATAGAGACAACACACTCCCACTGCAGCTACCTGCATGGGCAGGCAACCCCAGATCCCCATGTTTGTGTGAGCCTGGTGCAGGAGCTGCAGTTACACCCAGGAAGAATAGGACCCACACCACTTGCAATCCTTCAGAACTACAACACTGCCATAAATTCCTTTCTTGAAAGACACGTCCTGCTTTTCCACATGGTGCAAAGTCAAGCCAAATTTTTGCATTTCTTTTTACATCTTTAAAACAGCTGTCAGATAGAAAGCTCTGTCTCTGAAGAACTTACGTGGTCCCTCACACCACAGCATCAATTTAACCTAATTATCTTTATAGCATCTTTGGGAAAGATCTCCTCCAACTTACAGAGGGGAAACTGAGGCAGAAAGCCACTCAGTGATTTTGCTTGGTGCTCCCCACTGTAGAGCACAGTGATGGTCACTCTGGCTCTTACAGAATCCCCCCAGCACTTATCTCACTGAAAAACAGTGAGATAAGCACACGTTGTCTCATCCACTCCGGCACTGAGGCAGAGGTGGGATTTTGCCTCCCTCCCCGCCCTGGTGGCTACAGGCCCGTGCACCAGCAGCCTCTCCCCTTCTACTCTTCTTCTACCCTCAGGGAGGCTCCATGGCTTTGCTGGGACCATTTCTGTATGTTCCACTCTATGAACCCCATGGGGACTCACGCTGAGAGCGCTGTAAAATGCACATCTCCCTTCCAGCACAGGAATGACCTGGTGTGCCCTGCCAGGCAGCACCACTGTGCAGCTCACACCAGCACAGGGTTTGTGCTCCAGACACACAGCCCCACTCTCCTCAAGTACCCAGCAAAGAAAACCTCTGCAGCAGGTTCACACAGCACCTGATGTCAGCCTACACAAAATAGCAACAAAGTGGTCACTTCCAAAAAAATGGTTGCTATAAAAAAGAGATGACATTTTGCCATCCACTTCAGAAATTCCCACTACCAGGGGGTGACTATTTTGCTCTCTTTACAAAAGCCCAGAAACTCCCACCTCCCCCTCTCCCTGCCCGTGTCAGCATGCTTGCTGGGATGTTTTCATGTACACCCACATTTGTCTTTCCTCACATGATTTTACAGAAACATTTCAGTTTGCTCTTTTCATACAATACATTCCAAAGCATTTCTGTCTGCAGGGAGCTGCATCCCCGCCATAAGCTCATGTGTGTAGTCAGCTGGTAGGCAGCCATCAAATCCCACATACAGCCAGAGCCTGCTGGTAAAGAGGATCAGCGCAAAGCACTGACACATCACAAGGACACAGACACACATGTGCCTCTCCTGCCCTCACTGCAAAGGCTTTTTACCCACTTGAAACCCCACATAAGCCCCTGATATGTAAAATAAAGTATCAGTGAAATTTCATGAAGGTTCACGCACAGATTTCACCCCCAGCAGCTTGGTGATGCAGACCTCAGAGTAGCTGGCTGCTGTACCACAAGCACCATGGGCACCGGTAATTAACATTAACATGTAGATGGAGCATCTGGGCACAGCTGACATGAATGTCAGAGTTTGTGAGCATTTAGGAACTGAGTCCTGGCTGCTGCACTGAACACAAGAACTTCAGCAGGGGCACTGAACCATGCATAGGGGGAAGAGAAGCAGTGCTTGCCTGGAAGTGGTAGCACTTTGCATTTTTTCACAATTAGAAAACTCAGCAGTGGCTGAATGGATTTATATCTGAAATATCAAAAAGAATATTTTTTTCTGCCTCTAGAGAAAATAGCATCCCAAGCTCTAATTTTTATTAAAGCAACTGTAGAGAGCAGTCTAGAATGAAATTGCCGTCTGAATCTTAATTATACCTTCACATTGAAACACTGTAGCAAATTACATGTAAGATTAAAAAAAAGGAGCGATATTAACATATAATGAGCCTCATCAATTACTATGGATCAGGAAAAGTAGCCCTCATATTATTGAAATGGTTTAATTTGCATGACTGGATGATTCAGATTCTTCTTGGTCATTCATTCAAATCTCCCCAGAAGACATAGCCAAAGAAATGTTCCGTAGCAGTCTGGGCCTCAGATAACTAAATTAAATACACTGCTAGCTACCCTCTCATTTTGCAGCAGGGAAATTGAAGAGATTTCCTATGCTAAGTCCAGAGAGGAACACAGATCTTTAGCCATTACTGAGCTAACTGTATATGTATATAAAATTAGTATGATTTTTACAGTGCAGCAGTATGTAAAATGACTTGCATATCTGAGCTTAACTTCTCATGGACAGAACCTCTGTCCCATGCTGGAAACAGGAAATATATTTTAACAGTAAAGCAAGGAATGGAGTTAAGGATAGAGATCAGGTCCCACCATTTGAAGAGGAGTCCAAAAACTAATAAACCACCTAGACAAAAAATAAACTATACTCAGAACTAAGACTGTGTGTGCGCTTGGGTTTAGTCCCAACGCAGCCACTGGAGTCAAGTAGTTGAGAGAGCTGAGAATACAGTAGCACATACAGGAGAAGCCACATTGAGATGTTTCCCTCAGTTTTGTCAATCTTGGATTTTCTCGGCCGTTCTCGGGAGTTTTCCACACCTTTAACTGCACTGGTTGATGACAACAAACAGCCGGATGATGGGCACAAAGATACAAGTCAGGATATGCTTGGCGATGCTTTGGACACCACATTTATCCTCTCTACTTTAATATTCCTGCTCAAGAGTTACATTATTTCCCTGCTTTGCAGGGACATTGGGGCAATCTATTTAATACTGTTGAGCAGATTAAGATGTTGAATGAGTATCGATCACTAAGCTCATTCTGACTTTAGTACCATATACATGCGTAGGCCAATCTTCAAGACACTTCTGATGATCAGCACTGACCGATTATATTTAATGAAAACTAGTTTAGAAACACATTTGAGTCAGGTATCATTCATTCATTTCCAGATTCAATCAGCAAAGGAGAGGGGGAAAGTTTGTTGCCTTTTCTGCAGATTAAAGGCTGCATCTGCTTTGAAAATTAATCACTTTCTGCTGTCATAAAGTCCTTCAAGAAGCAAACTGATGGATTGGCATCAGGTTGACTCACAATAAACAGATATCCACATGCCTGCAAGCTTGTAAAGATTAAGGATGGAAAAGGATTTTTTGAGGTACACAGAGATACCATCGTGAGTAATGACTTGAGGAAAACAAAGGCAAAATCTTAATTTGAAAATGCACTATGGAGTGTTTATTAGAGAATTGGGCAGAGACAAACTTCCAAAGGAAGTTCTGAAAATTTCATCACTTGCAACTGGATAGAAAGGAACCAGAGAAAGCACCTGAGAACATACTATCAGATGCACTCATGTTTTGGCAGGCAGATCATTTAGATAACTTTCAAAGCTCCTTTTCCATCTGATATTCCAGGAAGGCCCACAGCTTTTATTACAAACCCGTGGTCCACCGAGGCCCTCAGTGAGTCTGGGCTGTTGGCAGGGAAGAGAAGAAGGGAGGAAGGACCGACACGTCCTTGGGACACCAACATTTTTCAGGAGCACAACCCAGCCATGCACCGTGTCCCCCCTCTTCTCCCAACCCCCTGCCTCAGTCACCATGCACAGAAAGAGCCTGAAGGCATATATTGCCTTCAAAAACTAACTATCTGACAAAGTGACTGCCTGGCCGTGTCCTGGCTTTAAATCAGAGAACTGGCAGGACATTCAAAACATCCCTTGAGGTCCGCAGGCATCCTTCCCCCCCTGCCCCCCCAGTCACTGGTGTCCCAGCGATGCCCTTGTTGTGGGCAGCACGATAACAAAGAACGGATAACGACTCCAATTAGGAGGTGTGAATGTCATTCCACTCCCCCTGCTCTCTTCCAGGTCACTATGAATGTGTTTGAAAACTACTGGCACAGCAATTTAATGATAATTCAGATTTAATTTGCACTCTGTCATCCCTGTTTTTTGTATAGGCTTTAATAGTTTAATTTAACAGTCTTAAACACTGTCTGTATTACCAAGACATAATGTGTATTTCAGATTTGAGCAGCTGCATGGCACGAAATAATATTTCACATTTATATTGCGCCTTTCATGCTGAAGATGCTGAAAAATGCCTTGATTACTATATCCACACAAGAATCAACTCATCCATCACTGAAACGCAGTCACTTCTACGTTGGAAACCTCATCAGTCTTTAATAATTTAGGCAAAATAGAGCAGAATATTCCACTCTATGAGGAGGCAAGTTGAGCAGGTAAAATTAAGTTATCCAAAACTGCAGTTGAGCAGGGCTGTCTCACGGGCTCACCCTCATGACAGGAAGTTTTTTATGGCTCTCAGCTATCTAATCAAAAGGCAGTACCTGCAGGAACAGTTTCCTTTACACCAGCATGGTTTATTACCGGTCAAGGGAAGGAAAGCTCTATTGTCTGCTGCCCGGCTCGGCTCTGCCTCTCCCTCTGCCATCTCCCCTCTGGGTCAGTAAATCCCAATCTGATGCCAGTCAGAACAGCCCCTTGAAAACATAAAGATGCAGTGAAATGATCGCCAAAGTTCCTCACTCTGGCACCGTCCAGGCCGGATCCTTCAATGCAGTGGGAAAGCACTCATTGGTGTCACTGTGCTCTGAATCAGGCCCTACTGAAGGCCAGCCCCGCTCTGCCCCTCAGCCCCCAGCTGCCCAATCCCCAACTGAACAGCTGCCCGGGGAGAGCACCTTCCATGCCTCAGGGAGTGCTCTGCTCAATCCTTCAACAATCGGCACAGGAGAGCTCTCTTACACACGTAGATGGAAACCATCTGGTGATGAATTTGGCTCTGGAAGCGGGGTCCCACCTGCTTTAGCTGCCCCATGACCCCTTCTCTGACCAGAGCAAATCCATGGTGTTGCAGCCTCTTCCCAAGATGTCATGCTCTCCAGGCCCTGGCAGCCATGGAAGGTGGTGCTTTCCCATGTAGTATCCCAGCTCAAGCTTTGTCCCACTGGCACATTTTTGTGACAGTGATCCAGGGACCAAGTAAAGTAACAGGAAAGTGGGTGGGTGGAGAACAAAATGTGTCAAGCTTAATAAAGATTCTCTCTATTTCCAAGAGCATTATCATCCATGTTCATCACTTATTAAAAGGCTTTCATTTATGAAGCCTTTAAAGCCCAGTTTAATAACCTGCAATCATTACTTGAATCACAAAATTTGCTTTTTATTATATTGTGTAAATGAAGCACTGTAGCATTTAATGAAAATTATATTTTCCTCTTCCTCTTTTATCAATGTTTTTAAAGCCATTATGATCAAGTGTTTTTCTCAACCTCCCCTAAAAATGCACTGCACAGTATCTGTGGGCCCAAAGTAACACTGTTCCCGGGATTTGAGTACAGCAATGAAAGAACAAAGATAATAAACCAGCCTTTCCTGTGTGCTTGCTGCCTCTGAGGTTTCTAACTGGACTGCTCAGACCATTCTCTCTCCCCAGGGGGAGTCTCGAGGTCCCCTTATATCCAGGAAACATAAAAAGGAATTTGTTCATTATTAATATACTGTCTCCAGGAAGCTTTTTTTTTTTTTTTTTTTTAATCAGAGTATAAATTCACGGTGGAATTTATATTTGTGCAGACTGAGAACACTGCACTGTTGATGGGGTGGTCTGGAGTTATGGGTGAAGGCATGGTAACAAACCATCAGTAAGATTCTGCAGCAGGGGACTCATCAAGAGCCACGGCCATTTCAGGCCAGTGAGAAAGACACTGGCCATTTAACCAAAGGAGGATTTTTCAGGGACTGTGCCTTACTGAGCTGCCAGGATGGCAGCAGGGGCAGCCACCTGCCTGCCGACATGGCACAGAAATGCTTCTCAGCCCCAAGTCTAGTGTGTGCTCTCCCAGCACATCCTGAAACCTAATCATGCCTCTCCAGCCCCAGTGGGACTTGTGGCAGCAGTCTCATGTCCTTCATGAGGCCAGTCCTTCACAGAGACAAAATGAAAACATTAGAACACCTGGAGTAAAACCAGAAGGAAAAATAAAACAGGAAGAGAATTAAATACTGGAAACTGGTCAAAACTGCAAAGCTGAGAGATGTGGATCCAAAATTTGGAGCAATTCTAATCAGGGGTTTGGTTCTGGCTCATCTGTAATTGAAATGAAGTAAAAATCTGCCTGAGACAGTCAACAATCTCAGCTGTTTCCGAGATCTGGCTTTCATTAATTTCATTAACATCTAAAATGCATTCTTATTGCTTGTTCTTATGCTGAAGAGTAAGCGAAATAACAACACACCAGGAACCAGTTTATCTTTGTCTTCGCAGAGGAGCAGATGCAGTATCAGTCTCAGGGGCACACAGACCCCTTGCATGGAAAATGGCAGCAAAGAGTTGTGCAAGTGTGGAAATCTTTAGCCTGAAAAATAAATAAATTGGAACCAGCACTTCGATCAGTCCCTCATGCACTTTGGGGAGCTGCACCAGCATTATTAGTATTAATCGGTGTGATAATCTCAAGCTACACTTTGCCAGCCTTGTTCCAGAGAAACAGTCAAAAAGTCAGAAGTTGTATGTAGCCCTCCCAAGAACCTGTGCTTTGTGAAACCAGATCTGGGGATCCTGCAGAAGGCTCACACCCTTCCTGATTCTCATGGAAGGATAAATATCACAGACCAAGATCCTGGTCAGAGGGATACATTAAACATGCTCTAGTTGGGTGTGTGATCCAGCATAAAATGGCATTTCCACCCTTCCCTTCAATTCAGATATTTAAGAACAGGGTGAAAATGGGAATTGGGAGGCTGGTTCCTCATGCCTTTGAAACAAAGCTGCAGCAGCTGATGAGATGAATTTCCCCACTGCTCTGCAGGAGTTAAAACCTCAGCCTGTGTGGCAGAAGGGGCAGCGAGTGTCCACAGTCCCAGCAGTCGCAGCGTGGGCTCTGCCCATCCGCCAGCCCCACCAAGAGAAACCCTGCACTCACCAAAGCCAAATCCAGCAGCTCTCCGGGGCACACACCACTGCTTGGGACGGGGAAGGAAGCCACTATGAAGTGTATCAGGGCACAGAAACTCTGGACAAACTTTTAATCCAATTCTCCTTGATCTAAACCATTTCGCCAGACTCCATCTCTCCTCTAGTGTGACGCAAGTCACCAACAGGGCGACTAGAGGGTGCTACAACATATATGGGCCTCGGATTCCAGCCCTTGGCATTTAGAAATTCATGGCATAAATTAACTGTTCAGCTCTGTGATGATGCTGACTTGCTTCACTTGGCATAAGCAGTTATTTTGCTACAAGAAAGATGATACTTTCTGAGACCTGTCATCCCTGGGTTTTCAAATCCACTGGCATGTTTAATAGCAAAAAATATGAAAGGCAAAAATAGTCTTGTACAGATAAAGACCTCCGTGTCACAAACGACAATTCAGTTTAATTAAGCCAACTCACATATATTATATTCCACCCATAAAACTTAATATCAGCTAAAAATTCCCATCAAATGCAAATTTTCCTCAGTGATTTATTTATGTAATTGTGAGATGGAGAAAGCACACAAAGCAGTGGGAGCTGCAGGCTGAAGTAAACAGTGCTGTCAGAATATGCAAAACAAGGGAAGAACACAAAAAAAGGAGAGGGAGAAGGAAGGGACAAACATTCTCTGGCTGGAAACTTATTGAGTGTTCAGAGCCAAAGGGGAGTGTAAAGCTTGGAAAGGAATTTCTACATGTAACCTACAGACTCTACCCTATTTCCACGCCCGGCATCTCTCCCATTTAGCTAACAAATGAAAAATCTTTTGGGGGGTAGACGTAGGGTTAGATTTGTGGCTTTAAAGGTCATTGCCTAAAACCAGCACCGCAGCAGGCAGAAAGGAGCTTTGCAGTTGGTCGGCTTCGGCGTATCCCACACTTTGAGGAGCGCTGGCAGTGAGGTAATCCCTTAGGAATGTGTGTGCGGTTGGATGGCTGTGAAAAGAGAGCGGTCAGCTACCAAAGCTCTGTGCTGAATATTCACGTCACACACACACAATCATTTTTCTTGTTAAGTATTGAGAAGAATGGGAACATTATAAATGCACTATCTTCTCTGGCTACAAGTTCAGCAGCTTTTAAAAGATCTCCCTCCCTGCTCCTCCACTCCACCAGCTGTGCTCCACCTCCATCTCCAAACCAAATCACATACTGAACTTCTTAAGACATAAAAAAAAGGGGGAGGGGGGAAAATTAAATACAACCGAACTAAAGCTAAAGAGTGAGAAGTTTAAAAAGTGATGATGAAGAAAACTGTTAAAAGTGTTTCAAGGTCACCTGTCTATCTGAAAATGACACTTTATTGAACACATAGCCCCATACCACGTGATTGGGTTATATCCATATCCATATTCAAAGCAAGTGTTTTCCTCTCTCCGTGCTGAGGAGTCATTATAACAACAGATGAGTTTGCTTTGCCAGTGCCAGGTAGTATTGATAGTGCTGCTTGTTGACAATATCTTTATCTTTTGCTTGAGGCACTTAGCAAATTGTTGCAGGGAGACAGAGTAAGTGTTAATCAGGCATCTCAGCCCAAAATCAAGAACATCACGGAAAGTTTCCCACTTATTTTAGTGAGTTTTGTATCAAGCCCTAAGCAGGAAAAAATGCCACATAATGCTTTCAGTCACTTTTCTGATCATTTGCCAATAAGGCTAGACAGATAATCTTCCCTTTTTTCTTTTCTTTTGATTTTTTTCCCCTTCCTTTCTTCCTGTTTCAACTGGCCCTGCATTGGCATTTATCTGTCTACTTTCGTATGTACTTGTTCACCCTCTGCTTAGCTCAGGGGACTAGGGCTCACAGTTTGCCTGCACAGAAGCAAGATAACAGCACCTCACAGAAATAATTTTCAAATTAATGGCATCTACCAAAAAAAAAGAGAGAGTTAGACCAATCACATGCCTCATTTGAAAATATTATTTTTTCTATTTTTTTAAAAGTTGCAGATACTTGAATTCACAGGACTAGATTAAGTTTCTAGGTCAGTAAACTCCTGATTATGAGACGATTAGCATGAATGGCACATGTAAATGCCAGTCTCTTTTCTTGCAGGAAGCACACAGTTTAAACATGCAATTCTTGACCCACTCTAGTACCTTTAAACTTACTGTTTAACAAAACCAAAGAAAGAAGGGTGGTGAAAAGTTGCCAATCCACTTCAAAGCTTCTTCTATATTTGTGGGTAAGCAAAGTCCAAAAAGGATTAATGAATGTACTCAGAGAGATGAAAACTCACTGGGAACAAACTTTCTAGAACTAAGCAGCTAAAGACTGAAACAGATGCTCTGAACCAGGGGCCAGAATGCAAATTTACTTCAAATGTATTACAAATTTTAACCTTCAACTTCTAAGCATGCATATAGAAATGTCTTTACAGCTGTAACTAATTTCAGCACAGAGGCCTTTAACAACGTGGCACTGGGGAAGGTCCTGAATGGTGTCTGGTACTGTTTACTTCCAGCTGAGGATTGCCCCACAGTGTAACTCCTCTCCCTCGGGAGACACTACCGCTCCACAAATACTAACTGACCAAGCCTTAAAATCCAACTGTTTCCATTAGCTCAAAGCCCTCAACTTTACCAGTGGGAAAAGTGAGATACGGTGCTACCAAGGAACCCTAAGGCAAAATTCCCTTGTCTGCTGGGGAATTGAAGTCCCCTATGAGACCACATCTTAACACTATCCCCAAGTATTTCACAACAGGATGTGAAATGCCCACTTCATACAAGGAGGATCACCTTTTCCCTCTCTATTAATGAAGGTCATTAACTCACAGAGACAAAAGGTTCTTTCTGGGTTTCCATCTCTACCACCACGACTACAACAAAGTCTGCTCATACTTCACTTCCAGAATGGCTGCCCCCACTGGAATTTCTGCAAATGGTTCATCTCCTATGCAAGGTATCCAGGAAGGTGATTTAAAAATTGTCTATATGAAATGATTCCCATGATTTTGAAACTGACCCAATTCTGCACGTTTGGAAGGAGACAATCAGGGGCAATTGTTAAAAAAATTATACTACTAAAAAGTTATTTTCCTTTCAACTGTTGTATCAAGTTCATTAATACCTTCTGCTGTTGGTGAAATGATCCCCCATTAACATTTCGATTTACTATTGCTGCTCCATTAATGAGACCACAAAAAATGGAAATGAGGCCTATAAATATGCTAAGAGTTAAAGTCACGAATCATAACAGCGTGCGCACTTTATGACTAATGTTTTGGTACCACTGGCATTCAAAACAGCATGGAAGGATGGCTCTGCAGCATAAGCATCTGCTTGACAAACAACACCCCAAAAGGTCCAAACAGAAAACCACAATTCCTGGAACTACAGGTTAAAATATCAGCAGAGTCAAATCAGTCTTAACCCCAGCTGCTGAGCTCCGTGCAGTGCATTGTTAAAATGCTTTTGGAGAAGGACTTTCTCAGGGAAGGTCACTGGGACTGTTAAATTTCAGCAAGCAAATACTGCAGGAGGAAGGTTCTGTCTCCATGTCCTTTGTTTAAAAAAGCCTTTACTCCATGTTAAATGTCTACTTACTGGCACCACAACCAGTACTGGGGGATATTGATCTCTTGATGGTGCATCACATCTTCCAGGAAAACGGGCAGGCTACAAATAGAGAGTTCCAGTCCTGGGAATCACATTAGGATTCATTTCAGAAATAAATTTATTGCCAGGTAGACTTTTAGATCCATCAGGCTCCCACGGTTCCTCTGTTGATATTTTCTCCAACAAACAGTGAATACCCTCCATGGGTCAAAGAAACATCCTTATGCAAATGGCATTACTTGCAACTTGCATTTTCAATTATTAATATTCCACTTCCCGTCTTACAAATGTTTTCAGAAAAGGAGGAAAGCAGCAGCTCGTTCCCCTGGGAACAAAAACACAAAATGTGATACCTCGCTGAGTTAGGAAAGGAACGGTACTTTCAGCACAGGGATGTCATATCATGCTAGCAACATTTTTGCTTCTGCATTTCATTTCTCTCTACTGATTAAAAATGATCAATTCTACCACATTTTTTGAGCATAGATGACAGCACTAGACTTAAGCTAAATGAAATGTGTAGCCCTATCACTAGCACTACCATCTTTCAAGAAACAAACTTATAATTATTACATTAATTTTTATGATTTACTTTCCAGGAATCTCAGATTTCATGAGAGGGACTGGCTTTGCTCTGAGGTCCCGCAATGTCAGTGAGATGAGAACACTGCAGTCCACGCTGCTTTTAAGCATTAATGGAACAAATGGTCTAAATTAGCCAGTTTGCCATGGCAGCAACAGTAGGTTTGGAAAAAAATTCAGACACCTTCAGTAAGATGAAATAAAACAAAAACATGAAAAGCAAACTATTTAATGAGAGCGCAGGCTATTTCAATAAATCTAGTTATTTGATAAGCAGACTGCCACTGTCAGCCTTTTATCATCTGTGAAAATGCATGATGGATCTTCTCTATTTGCTTACAATTTCAGACCTTCCCCTTCTGATCAACATCAGCATTTTGCTCCAGTGCCGCTAAGGACATGGATTGCTAGCAACCAGCCAGATTCCACCTTTCAGGAAGACTCTAAAGACTGACAACACAGGCATGGCTCAGTGCTGTGTACATATGGCACACAGTCTGGGTAGTTTGAGGCTGTTAAATGTTCAACCTCTTCTGAGTTTGCCTAAAGGGAAGGAAAATGGCTCCTGCTGAGAGTGTATGCACATAAAACTGTAACAAACATTTAATTTTAGCTTCTCTGAAGCAGAATTAGTCTGTGCATTCTGCGCTGCCAGTTCCTACTGCAGCTGCTCAGATGAGGTGGCTTTGGAGGGTTATTAATTCCTGTATTAATGGTCAGCCTCCCCCACAATGCTGAAATATAGGCTCCCGAGTGTGTTTCAGTCTTAGTTTCCCACACGTCTTTCAATTCTTTCATAATAAACAGATAAAGTCATTATTTGGATGAAAAGGACTTCAATCCAACACAGGCTCACAGTACTTTATCTAGCTTTATGATTCAACTACACATTTTACCTTCTATGTACAAAAAAAAAACCTGCTCCAAAAAAAAAAAGCTAGAAAATAATTTTAAATGTACGGCAAGTTCCAGGGAAACTGCTGAAACAGCTACATCCTGTGTGCACTGTTTGTTTGTGCTGAACCAGTTAGCAGGAGAGAAAGGCTCAGATATGATTTTTAAACTAGGCTGGTGAAAAATGTTTCACTCTCCAACAGAGTTGATTTGAAAGGATTATTTCTCTGCTACACTCTGAGAGAGCAATGCTGCCAGATGTCCTGAATCTAAAATGCTTTATCTAAATCATAAGATATCACCTGAAATCATGCGTACTTTACATACCATGCAGCCTCTTTCTGTCCTTTTGCTGAAGTTTAAGTAGTAAGCTTAGAGGTACTACTGAAACAACCCCAGAAAACTCGATGTGATGCCTTAGGATTTTAGCTTTTATATTTTTCATATCCTGTAATGCTTCAATGTGTAACTCTAAGACTCCATATAGCCTGTTAGCTACTGTTCTCCCATTCTGGTTAGACATAACAGATCCTCTCTATGCCTGAACTTCAAGGACACCTTACTGTCTCAGGCCCTGGAACATGTAAACAAAGTGCCTTAAGGGGGGGGGAACAAACTTGGGGTAATGGCTTCATTACCTGAACTTGTAATTGGAGAATTAATCCTGATATGCAAATTGACCAAACTTAAAAGAGTATGAAAACCCATGAGCCGGTGGTCCATTTTGGGTGTAGCCTCTCTGAAGGCTTTTGACTGCCCAAAGTGCACCTGCAGGCCCTTTATTAAATACACTCTTTCATCCTCTTAATTTTGTCTAGCCTGTGTTTTCAGATAGCCCCATCAAGGCATCACATGGAGATTGAAACTGCTTGAACTGGAACAAAGCAGAAGTTACTCCATCAAAGTCAGCTCTTTAGTACTGAAGTTTGTCCCATTTATGCTGGCTAAGGATCTAACTCTACTATCTACAGATTGAAAGATGCTAAAAAAGGACTATTTTTATATGCTCTACCCAATATAAAATATGTGACTGAAATGTAGGCAGAGATTCATCTCACCCTACTTTATTCACCTGGGCTAAGCTAGCAAGGCCTTGGTACGTCAGCAGGAAGAGATCAGCAGTCCCAAAGGTCAGCTCTTGTCACCCGTGGGAAGGCCCTTCTGGTGAGCCACCCTCTGGAGATGCTCATCTCCTTCCTCCACTACAGAACAAAACTGGATTATGACAGATTGTCCCAGTCAGTTGGAACAAAACAATCTGATAGTTCTGCAGACTCCTCCCCTTTTTCTCCCCCACTATTTTTGTGTCGGCATGAATCCACTGACTTCTGCAAGGTTATTCACACTCAAATCCATCTAGTCATAATACTCTCCATAAAGCCAAGTTCCCCTGGACTGAAAGCTGCTGAGGATGCTGATTCCAGTTGTCCTAACTTCTTTAGAAAAGGTGCCCAAAAAGCAAGACTCACAGATTGTCCTTTACACAAGGCCTTTCATTCTTTTCATCCAGGTTTTACCTTAACAAGAAATTTGGTTTGACATCAGACAACTCTACCACAAAACAACTGAGAAATATAAATCACTGTAACAGCCCCTCACAACAGGATGAATTGCCCTAGATGTGAAGCAAAAGTAGATATTGTTCACACTTCACTGCATCAGTTACAGTGAATTTTGCTGAAGTTTTTGAGAGTTAATAAGCTGCCTGCTTCTCTTTCAGTCTTCAACAGTGTCAAGTGTGTATAGAGAGAGGTACAGAAACAGTATCTGATCTAAAGCTAGAAACTAAAGAGCTTATTTCCCCTCATCTGGTGAAGAATCCAGTAAGCCTCTTAGGCATATAGTTGAAACCAAAGTACGGACAGTATAACCCTTCCTAGAATTGAAGGATCAGGAAGAAAGTAAGAAACAAGAGGCATACAAGTTGTTCAATAGAGTATGCTTGGGGAGAGCTGCAATCAAAGGTGATGCATGGGGTAGGTCCTTTAGCAGACACTGCAGCACTCACTTCATACAGGGAACAGCCTGGGACTGTGCCTAGCCTTGACTTGTTGGGGCTGATTCCACCTTTGAACACCTCTCTCTTCCCCATCTGCAAAATGATGATAAATCAGTCAGTAGATGGGAGCTAAGCCTTATCCTTCATGTCTTCAGGCAGGCAACACCCTGGGGAAATCAGTGTGGGATTTCCCAGGCAAAAGGTTAGAGGACAGAGCCCAAAGCTGTGGGACAAAGCCTGCATAAGGAGAAAGGGATGACCCAAGTACCGTGCCCTTCACATATCTCCCGAGTGGTGCAAAGTATTTCCCAAGCCTATTGTTGCAAAGCAAAGCTGAGATATATTGCTCCTCTACAAACACAGGCATTTCATCAGAGGACATCAAGAGAAGTTTTGCCTTTGTTTTGCCCTTCATAACTTAAAAAGGCATCTCCCAAGTAAACAAATTCCCCTCTTGTTACATTGTCTCCAAACACACTTCTTCCACCTGGAGCCTGCCTCTGCAGCAGCTATCATTTCACTCCGATATGGTAAACGTCCTCCCTTCCCTTCCCTTCCCTTCCCTTCCCTTCCCTTCCCTTCCCTTCCCTTCCCTTCCCTTCCCTTCCCTTCCCTTCCCTTCCCTTCCCTTCCCTTCCCTTCCCTTCCCTTCCCTTCCCCCTTCTCTCCCCTTTTCTACCTGGGGAATTCAGCTGCTTGTAGAAAAACTTGAAAAGAGAAGAAAGGAATAAAAAAGTTGGCTTGCATGGCCCAGAAATAAGAACTGAAAAAAAAGTGAAACCTTATGCCTTGTCCCCAGTGGCTCAGGGACTTGGAGCCAAACCAAGGCCATGAAAACAGAATATTGCTCTTTGTTAACAATAAATAAATAAATAAAGGACTACTCACTCCTGCCCTTCGGGATATGTTTTCTAAGGAGGAAGAAATTCCCTGTGGAGTTTATTATGTGTAGAAGGGATGTGTGCCTCCTAGGGAAAAGCAGTGGGGGTAGTTTTTCCCTTGGTGATTTTTTTCCCGTTTTTCTATCACTTTTTTATTAATTTTTGCAAGTCTCACTCCCCTCCCTTCTGCAATAAGTGAAGGCACACAAAGGAACATGCAGGTAATTCCGCCACTCAAAACTACACAGCATCTCCTTTCCTATATAAACGATCAGTGTGTGGCCTGGGTTTCATTTGCAACTGTAAATGAAACAGGCCTACAACTGTGTTCATAATCCTCCTTAATTGAATTTCTGTGACAAAACCCAGACAAAATTATTACCCTCAAGTTAACAGTTTGTGCAAAGTAGCCAAGGGTTCCTGGGAAGCTTTAAAACAAATGCAGGACAAAACTGGATACCACAAAGCAGTTACTTGGTGTTGGTACCATTTGTTTGAAGCGGGGGAGGTTTCCCTGGAGGAACAAGATCATTTTAATATGAAGGACAGGCCAGGAATTCAACACAGGATAAAAAAAAAAGCGAGAATTAAATAAGCAGTGGACGAGCTTGGATGTAAAGCAGCACATACTGCTCACACCACAGCTACTGGAAGGAGGTGTTGGGCTGTTCTGGCTGTTTGAAGGGCAGCATCATTCACAACTTGGTGTGGCCCATGGGAGAGTTTCACAAATCCAGAAGGACTTTAAGCAACTGTTAGGTTTGTGTTGAAGTTCACACCCTATTGAAAGGGTATCGCCTTTAAAGTCCTCACGTAATAATTTCCTTCAACTAGATCATCACTTATACAGTAAACAGGCAGAGCCTTAGTAATGATGTCAGGCTGCTGGTAAAATATCTAAACTTACTTTTAAAATGTGAGACCCACTGCTAAATGAAAGCAGTGATGCAAAAAAAGGCACTATCCTGCAGGGCACTCCCATTGCTTGCAGGAGAAAAGAATTAAAGCCTTTCCTGTTACCCAAATTTAGTGTTTGTTTTTATTTTAGATGATACAGAAGTTTTCTTGACAAATTGGGCAAAGCTGATGTGAACAGAGATGTCTGTTTGCAACACTTAATTTTGTGTGTCATTGCCATGTACTTGGACAGACATACTATTTTACCCTAAAGTACCAGGTTTAAGTCATCTCTGTATCAACTGGTAACTAAAGCAAACTAGCAAAGCTGTTAGGGATCAAAGCAGACTCTTTATGCTTCAGTTTACAGAGTTGATCAGAGCAGGGAAAACCATGTCATCCCAAGGCACTGCCTGCCTGGGTGCCGCCCCACATGCTCATAGAAATTAATATCCTTTGCATTTTAAGCAGAAGCAAGGCTACAAGGGAATGGGGAAGGCTGAGGTAATGGAAATAGAAATCCTACAATTCCTCAGTATGTGCCCATGTCCTGTGTGCTACCCAGGCCTCTTGCAGGCAGAGAATTGATGGAAATTTAGGGATAGAGGAGGCTGGCGGGGCCTCATGTTAAATTTTCCTCCAAGTAAAATATTGCTATAGGTGATAAAATGAGCATTACTGTTCAGAGACAGGCAGGCAGAGACCAGAACTCATTTCCACAGACCTCTGTGCCACTGAAGGATAGTGGGTGTCTGTCCCCACCCTCACTTGCAAGGCAAAGCTGACATAATGAGGGACCTCAGAAGAGTTTCCAGGAGATGCGTCCACTCCCAGGGATGCAGAGGGGTAACAATCAGGTGGTACTGCTTTCTTCAGTGTCTCTGCTGTGCCAAATGTTTCAGCAGTTGCATTAATACCTGGCTTTGAGAGATTGCTCATTAGCCCTTGGGTCCTGTGCCACTTTAAGCAACCTTTTCAGAACAAGTTTTAATAGCTTGTGTGCTCTGTTTTTCCTCAGGCCACAAGTTAAACACACTGAACAACACTGAAGAAAGAAATAAACACTGAGTCAGAAATAAATAAATGCATATGCACATGCCTAATACCCCCCCCCCCCCCCGACACAATCAGGGCCAGAGATCAGTGTTTTCAGGAAAAGGCATGAGGGAACAAATTATCACAGTGCTTTGTCACTGGTGGCAAAGGAAAGAAAAAGGAACATTGAAAAGGGTGATGAAATGTTTCACGAAAAAGCAATATATTTTTATGTACTTGTAAAATCCATTGGCAGTGACTTTTCTGGTTAATTGGTTTAATCTTATTAAACTAAAAACCTATTTGTAAAATCCAGACATATTCAAGCATAAGTCCAATTTCTTCACCACAAGCCAATACACCATTACGAAAAAGAAAATTCAGCAATACAAACCAGTTTCCATCAGCCTGAAAGCACAGCACTTGTATTGGGAAGGGAAATGGATAGAGTGCTTGACTTCTTTAAAATGCACTTTGGAAAAATCATGTTACTCATTTACCCCAAAACTGCAGTCCTCTCCTTCCCTGGCCCTGTGAAAATGGATGAATATTTTGGCCCAATTATGCCGTGATTTATAAACCAACATTCTGCTGTGTTTCCTTGCACTTGTCATGTTCGACTTCATCCCCTTTATTAGACCCTCTTCTTCCCATTAAATAGTCCCTCTGTCTCACTTGCCAAAGAACTGCCAATGGGCCCCTGATTTTCCAGAAGAATAGACTCAGCTTTACCAATGGAAAAGGGCCTCTAATGTACCATGGACACAGCACAGTGAAGCATGGTAATTTGCCTGTGTTAATGATGCTACTTCACAATGATCAGGAAAACAAAAATCTATAATAGCTAAATGACACCCAGTCCTTCTGCAGCCTGTTGAATTCAAAATCAGTGAGAGCAAAATCCAACATCCTTTAAGAGATAAGCTAAAAGTGACTGCAATGTTCCTTTTTTCTCCCACCAAATTCCCGATCTGCATTGAATCACTAAAATGGGTGATTTGGTGGTGGGAGCAGGACAAAAAAAGTCCAACACAAGTGTTTCAAAACATTTTAGCATCTCAAAAGCAAGTGGAGAAAAATTAATGAACATATATGTAAATATTTTGGACATACTATACACTGGCATGATTTTGTGCAAAACACCACTGTAAAGCAGGACTAAAGTATAATTCATTGTTTTCTCCTTTTTAGGTGAAAAGAGGAAGTCATTACTGTGGGAATGACAGAGGGGCAGTCTGCATGTGTCATTGCTTACTTTTGAAGAAGCTCCAGTTCCACAGAGCTCTGAGCTCTTGAGTGCTAAATCAACCCTGAGAAGTGTCTTCAGCCACAGTTCTCATCAGAAAGCTTCTTAGAGCTGGGTTCCCTGGGCTGTCTGGCTAGGCAAAACACTGATTGCTTTGGCCAGTCAAAGAGTCATTGCTCCAAAAGTCAATCTTCAAATACAGCACAGTAAGCTACTCTGTGGAAGAAACTCTGCTCTCATATTTGGCCAAACACAACAGAACAGCACCGGCTTTGATGACATTATTTGGAATGCACAAGAAGGAACCAGGGATCATAAACAATCATATGGTGCATGTTTGGTAATCCTTTGGCACTGTTGAAAGGTTGGAGAATAGACTCAAACACGGGTTTATGGAAAAAAGATGAACAATATTTACAATATTGCTCATATAAGAAAAGGCTTCTATGATATTTTCCAAGGGCAGAGGCAGTGATTTGTCATCTAGTTGCAGTTCTGTAGATTTTGTAGCTGTCTCATTGGCACACTCCACACGTTCCTTGTCCAAAACTTTCTGGTACAGCTGTGCAAAACAGGAGCAGGACTTGAATTCAAGAGTGGCTGAGAATTTAGGATCAAGCCATTTGAATTTAATCTCCATTTCATTTCAAAAACTCACACAGAATC
Source organism: Monarcha castaneiventris obscurior (assembly GCA_026261815.1). Classification (NCBI taxonomy): domain Eukaryota; kingdom Metazoa; phylum Chordata; class Aves; order Passeriformes; family Monarchidae; genus Monarcha; species Monarcha castaneiventris. The sequence goes on from JAMPIT010000467.1 coordinate 11,773,765, forward strand.
ACACAATCATTTAAGCTGAAAAAGACCTCTGAGATCATCAACCTGTGACTGACCTCCAACTTGTCAACCAGACTATGGCACTGAGTGCCACGTCCAGTCATTTCTTGAACACCTCCAGGGATGGTGACTCCACGTCTTCCATGGGAAGCCCCTTCCAGTGCAACACTTGTCCAGGCATTCTTCAATCCATGATGTTCATTACTTAATAGACCCTGAGGTAAGACCCTGTCCCAGTTAAGTGACAGCTTTTACTGTAGAGTGCTTAGGGTGTTGCTGGGGATGGAAGGTGGGGGGAAAGTAAGATTATTTACTGTAGAGCTCTACACTTGATTCTCATACTGTCGTATCATCTTGGGGTGATTTTATGATAAAACTCTCTTCCCCTATCGTCTGCTTATTGCCCAGAAATGGGTCCTGCAGCTTTAAGCTGGGTCTGAGGAAAAGAGTGGGGGAGGAACCAGGAAAATTCCTCAGTGAGGTCTGTGTTCAAGGACTCACACACACTCCTCTGTATTGCTCAGCTCTGCTTGCAGGAGGAGAGAGTGAATTCCTGCTTCTAGCCAGCTTGTGAGCTGAGGCAAGAGTTTTCTTCCCAGGACTGCATACCAGCACACCGAAATCCTCTGGTAACTTCTCCTTCTTCTTCTGGAACTGTTGGGCCTAGCTGTGATCCAAGAACCAGACCATCGGACCCCGTGGACCAGCAGGGAGGCTGTGGGGACACCACATCCCAGCCTCGAGCCTCGGGAGGGGCTGAGCCAGCTACAGAAGGAACTCCAAATCCACCAGCTTTCTCTGCATCGAGGAGGTTTAATATTTTAACAGTTATTCGTTTTTCCTGTGCCCTGCTGGCATGTTGTTTGTTAAATAAATCGTTTTTTTTCACTTTCTTCCAAGAAATTCCTTTTGTATCACTGGGGGAGGGAGTGCTGAAATCTGCCTTCCGTGGAGGAGATGTTCCTTCCAGAGCGTTTTCCCCTAAATTTGTCTCAAATTGAGACACTTAGGAAACTATGGGCTTACCACAGGAAAAGCTTGTCAATGCAGGTTGAAAATAAGCACCTGAAGACTCTCTAAATACCTGTTCATTCAATCTGGAGTAGCACTCAAGGGGTGCTCTAAAATCTTCAAGACAAATGTGACACACCACATATTAAAAATTCTCCAAAATGTTGTATTATTAAGTCTTTCTTTACTAACATGCCTGCTTCAACTAAAAGATATGTTCTAAAAATCCCACAAGATGGGTGTTTCAATAGCTGGCTCAACGTTTGATTTGCAGAAAATGTGGCCACAGCACTAGCAACCAGGCTTTGGGAGAGACATAAGCAAAGGAGCACTGTGATCTGCCTTGAACACCGAATGATTTACTGTAATTTTAAATATTAACATTTTCTGAATGAATAGTTTTGATACCTTTCATCTTGTGTTTTGCAGACTTTGCCAAGTTGAGACCATAGTACTTATAAGCAATTTATCAGCAAAACCGTGGCTGACTCTACAGAGGCCTGATATTTGAGACCTGCCCACACAATCTCGCTGTGAAGTCAAGGGGCCAAGGAAAGACTCCCAGCTGTGACCCAGCTGAAGTGCTTCTCCAGTGGGGCATTCAATCTCCCAAGCAGGCCTTGCTCACAGCTGCCTGGCATGTTGTCTTCCAGGGGCTGAATGCAAAACAAACTGCACTCCTGGGGCAAAACTCACACCTCCAGCAGAACGAGCAGAGATGCTCTTTCAGATGGGCCAGGGCAGGAAACCAGGACAGCTCTCACTGCTAGCAATGAATAGCCATCCCCTCATCCTGCCAGGAGAGCACAGTGCCACCCCCACCTTTGGGGCAGCAGAAGGCCTGCAAGCAAAGCCAGAGGCAGGGACAGAGCAGGTTCACAGGCCACAGCCACCTTTTAGTGCAGGCAGGGACATCCCTGTGCTGCAAAGCCTTGAGCCCCTCAGTGATCGCGTCAAGGGAGGCCACAGATCATCCCTCCTCTGCCCTTGTCTAAAGCAACAGCAACACAGTAAAAAGCCACAAGAGCAAAAAGGCTGGAGGAGCTCACACAGCAAAGTTTCTTCTCTTGGTGTCTCTCTTGATATCAAACTGCTCATGTGAACAGTACCACTCATGTACAGGGCTGCCAACACCTGAAGATGGTGCAAGGTGCTTGTCATAGCAACTTAAGTATTACCCATGATTCTCTCTCTAGATTTTGCAAGATGAGTGCACAGGCAAAATCAAAGTAGTGGTATCTCTTTTGCTTGCTACTTGCCAGGCAAGTATAGCCACCAAGGTGTGCAGCTATTAAATGTCAGCCACAGTTCCTATCACCCTTTTTTGTTCTTCACCTTCCTTTCACTGTGCATTTTCCTCAAGATCTTTCCTCCTTGATCTCCTTGAGAAAAATGGCCTTCTTTATTGATTAAATTACAAATTCCAATGCCGGATGACTGAGTTATATGATAACACCTGACGAAAGACAATTGAAATAAATGGAAAAATTAACACTCTCTTTATTACAAAAGGTTTGGATGTTGAGTAGCTGATTGAATTAAATGGAGATTGAGCAGATCTGAGAGAATTGATTAGGAAAAACAACGCAAAATTCAGAAAAGAGATAGCAAAAATAGCAGCTTACTAATTCACCTTCAAAAAAGATGGCAAAAGTTGAGAAAGAGAAGGAAACTGTATCCTTTTTGTGCACTCACAACCAGGAATTGCCCAAAAGCTTACCTCTGTGATAAGACTCCTAAGATACTGAACTCTGGCATCAAGTTACCAAAGGCCAACAAATACATGACCAGATCAGCAGCCTTTAGGGTTCATTTGTTCAGCTTTTAGTAGACCTTTTTAATTAGTGGTATCACAAGCTTTGGCCTTTGTTCCGTGGCCTGGGAACCAAAAGCACGCCAGCTTTTGGTAATGTATCATTGCATTTTATTCACTGCTCATAGATGCTAATGAGGTATTTTTAATTTTGTCTGCTTGTGACATTTCCTGCAATACTGACAGATGTCTTGGGCTTTCTTCCTGCAGATTAGGCAAGCGTTATTGGAGTTCTTAGATAAAACAAGAAGCTGAAAAAGCAAAGCATCTAAAATGGCACGACCTACTTTGAAACCATAACATCTCTCAGTGACTTCCTGCAAGCTTGTTGTGAGGTAGATGGAGCCTAGCAAAGACAAGTTCTAGCAAGGCTCTGAAAAGAGTGTAAACACAGCTCTTAAACAAGGGCTGCAAACATGATATTATTTACTTACAGCTTCTGCATTACTGAAGTGTCATATTCGAAGTCATGCTCCAGTGAAAATCTTAAGTGACCTGTGGAAACATCAGAAAACGGATCTTCAGTGGATTTTTCTAACTACATATTCTACCAGATGGGGAAGAATTTTGACATTATTTTGAAATTAAATAGAATGAAAATATTATTTAGGTTTAACCACAAAGCAGTGTAAAAAAAATTTTTTTAATGCTCACCTGAAGGTCCTCCAACACTAGTTTCAGCTGCAATTATTTGCTTTCTGCAAAAATCCTAGCCCACAGATTTGCTAGCAGCAAATGTTTGTGGAAACAATAAATATTTTAACACAATCAATCTGACTGAGAAATTGTGCAGCCCTGTCTGAACTTTTCATAATCCTAAATGCTTCATCCTCACAGAAGAGACAAGAAATCGCTCTTGTCCCAGTTCCCAAGTGGGAGATTTACACCAGTGAGAAATGTAGGCTGTGAACACATATCTCACTGCAGTGCTCTCTTTGGGGACACTCCTGTCCCCACCACCCATCACCATGCCTCATCATTCACTCCTGCTGGAGTTCATTGAATGTTCCATTCTGCCAGTTGAACTACAGATGTGCTCAGGTTAGTCAAGAATTATTTGAACTTCTCAAGTCAATCAGGAGCTGCAGGCAGATGAAGATGTGTGAGTGCAGCCTACACAATTTGCCCCCAGTCTCACAGCAGGCGTGGCAGGGCAGAGAGCCTGCACACTGGCTGTGAGCCCATATCCCCCTCTTTGAAACACCAAAAGCAAAGCTCAGAATGAACAAATTTGCTCAAGAAACCCACATCTGAAAGATTATTCTCACTATTCTCACCCTTATGTCTTATCCAAACCCCACAATTCCATCACAGTCTCATGAAAGTAAAGAGGCAAAAATTATGACAAATTTTAACAAATTCTAGATTGGTTTGTAATAATTTTTCCTTTAGTTATGGCAGCACCACAAAGCCTACCCTGCACCTGAACTCTTTGCATTGAGCGCAGTGCAGACATTGGGCCTGGTAGTCTCTGCTCCCTGGAGCTCACCAGCAAGAGATCAAAGAGCTGAAAGTGTAGGCAGGGAAAAGACAGAGACAGCAAAAATTGGAGGACATTTCTGTACAATGGCCTGTGAGCACAAAATCCCACTCAGCCAGTAAGAAATGAAATCACTGCAAAGAGATTCTGACCCTGCTACCCATTATGCTCGACAGACAATCTCAGTGAAATAATTTATCTAGTTATTTACATGGCTTCCATTAGAGCAATGTCTGAGCATTCACAAAGCAGATGGGTTTTTCCTCACTGTGCTCCTGAGAAGGAGCACATGCTGCTAACGCTACATCACAGACAAGGAACAGAAATACTAAAAAGACAAAATGCTTTTTCTAGGGAAACAGGTATCTGGTCTGACAAAACTCTATATAATGCCAGAAGGCTTCTGCAGGTTAAGGTGCTGCACTCAGGGATGGGCCATCAGACTTTAGCCATAGGCAGACTTCTTACCACCCTGGTAATTCTTTTTTGAATAATGGCTTCTGTACAGTATGAATCCAGAAAAGTGAAAGGGAAAAAGGGAAAGGGAGGGTAAAAAAGGAAAATAGGAAAAAAATTATAAAGGAAAGTCACAATAAATGCAGCACCATCTGAAAAAAACCAAAGCGCAGAAACAGAGGAACCAGTCATGCCATTCACTGAGAGGACTGAAGCAATTGTTTCCTTCAAGAAACCTCATTCATCACATTTCCATAACGCAGAAAAGGCACTCACAGTCCCCTCTTTCAACATATTAAGACTAACACACATACAGACTCTCACATTTCCTTCCTTCTCCTATCAGTCTTTCCTCATGGAAGAAATCATGAGGAAGGGATGAAGATGTGAACATTTCTGCAAGCTGTTCTGCCACGGCTGAATCCTGAAGGTGGGACACCCAAAGGAGCCCAGGGGTGACAGAGCACCCACCAAAAGTACTCGGTCTTCACTGTCAGCTAACTCCTGCTCTTTAAAATGGTGACAGTGGAAATGCTTCTTTGGTGATATCCCAGAAGGCAGCTCAGAGCCCAGCATACCAGCTTGTGAGAAAACAAGCTCCATCTCTTAGCTCAAACCTCCAAGACTGGTAGGTAGTCTTATCTATAAAGTAAGCCACTGGACAGCACAAACTCTAGGTTTCATCAGCAGAAGAATTCTGGTCTTCACACTGCCTCTTCACATAATAGCTCCCCTTTGGCTAGAGAATAGAGGATTCCCTAAATGAACCCTTTGATCTGCAAGACACTGAGCCTTCTCCTGAAATTTCTTCTCAGACATTTGAATTCCCTGTCGGGTTACAGCATGAAACCGTTCTCATCTCTCCATTAAAGCATCAGATAGACAGATGGGATAGTCTTCACCTTTCAGAACTCTTATTTTAACAGGAATGCTAAGAGCTCCTGTTGAGTTTAAGAGAACCAAACCTATAGACTGTGCTCAGTAAAAGCCAGGAGAGTCCCAAGCCTGGTAGTCCCTCCACAGGGCTGTCATCAAATAAAAAGAAGCAGCATAATATAAGTAACAGTATAATTGCCAAACTTCCCCCTCCACACACACCACCAAATCATTTTTGAAAACTCTTCAAGCATTGCAGATAAAAAGCCCAGCGTGTGCTGTAGTGAAGGTGGAGATGTACCAGAACCACTACTGGGCCTAAATGTCTTCTCTTCATTAATGCATTTTATTTTCTCCTCATCGCCAGTCAAAGGAAAGGAAGTGTTATTGCCCTTTTTCAAGCTATAAAAAATCCAACACTGCAGATGGATTACACACCTCACCCAAGGTCCCTTGGGACACCCACATCTGCACAGAGAACTGATCCCAAAATGCCACATACCCAATGCCCTGCCCTTCCCCTCCAGCCCAGCCTAATTCTCTGAATTTCATGATGATTCAGAAGTCTATTTAAAGCCCCTACAGCTATGGGTGTGTGCAAGGAGTTAAGGCTGAGCCAAAAAAGTTTGAATTGAGTGGCTCTGGTTGAGATTCTCGGTAAGAGCGAAGCACAGATCTGGGAGGGTTTAACCTGACAGGGGAAAAAGGTGGCATGGGTCAGCTTGGTTATGATGTGAACCCCCCAGAAGATACAATAGCAATGCTGGTGTCCTCTTCCCAATTAATCTGCCCTGTAAACAGTCCAGTGGTACCCACACAGCCTAGCACAGCTTTCCCAAGCCTGCTCCGTGCTTGCACAGCAAGTGCTGCTATGAGACAGGAAAAAACCAGACACAGGAGAAGAGCTACTAATACCTCTTTCAGTTTCCCAGTGTAAATGAAGTGGCCAGGCACAGTTACACGCTGAAATGAAGGCAGCCGGGAGAGCTGACAAGGTTCATAGACACACAGCCATGGTTTACTACTCAGAGCATGCTAAGCTCTTTAGGTAAGCTTTGTTATTACAGATGGCATTGCTTGCCCTAGATATGATGTCCAAAATGGGGTTGCTCTCTGTAATCCTTCAGAGGCTGCTTATAAATCAGAGAATGCTTCACCTCTGGACACATGGCACTGATAGATGATAATGTAAATGGTCCAGTGTTTTAACCTTAACAGGCATTTGCTTAGGTTATTGTAGACAAAAATGAGGTCAGGAACTGTGGTCACAAGCCTTAATCGAAGAGCCTCAGCCTGGGGTCATCTGGAGCCCTCTGGCTTGTACAGTGCTGTGCCCGTGGCTGATGCATACAGCCAGTGATAGGCTGAGGGTGCAGAGGGGCCAGTGGGCTCCCCTGTCCCAGCCCTGCACAGCTGCACCCCACTGTGCCACCTCCGCCTCCCAGGACCCTTCCAAGCCACTTTGCCTGGTAAAAAACAGCAACTGCAGCAACGTAATTGCTGTGGAAATGATTTTGAAGGCATCAACCCCTGAACACACACAGTAAACAAAATCTGCTTCTGTATGAGCTCTTCCACTTTTCTCAGGCATCTGAGGGATGTCCTTTATAAACCATGAGATAAGAGCAGACTCGCTGTTCAGACTGCATATCTGCCTGGTTCCTTAGATACCAATGAAAGCCCAAAGGCACGGCTTGGCATCTCATCCCCTTCTTATAAACTCTCTCAGAAAGTTACAGCTGATTTTGACACAAAGATGATGAGAAATGGGGAGCTATTTGTGCCATTCTAGGGAACATGCCAAACCCTGTATTAACACCCCCAACCCTGTTAAAAACAAAATAAAGAAAAAAAAAAACAAACCAAAAAACACAACAAAAACCAAACGAAACCAGCAAAAAACAACCCTCCTGCTTGCTACTGATTAGGCAGCCGAATTAAAACTGATGAAGTGATTGGATAGGATCCAAAGCTGTTTATCTGCACATAAATCACAGACATGCTTTACTCAGCCAGTATGGATTTACTGAGCTAGAGGAAAGACCTTGTACTCAGAATGCTGATTATTACAGCAATTAAAATATCAGTGAAGCAAACATTTGGGGTAGAAAGCTGTTAAGGGCTCCTGGAGAAATCATTCCATTAAATATTAATTCAGTCAAATATCAAATTTTTTAAAAAAAGGGGGTTTTAATAGACAGTTGGTTTGGTTTTTTCTGATCAAGTATATGTTGTTAGAAAAATCAAATTCAAAAGGAAGAAAGACACAAAATAACTAGCTGGACATGCCAAAGGAGATTAGAAAGGAAGGCTGATACATATTTTATGATCACAAGGGAATAAAAAAAATAAATTGAGAGATGTACTGTCAAACCAGACACAGTGTTAATAGCTAAAGTATATGGCAGTAAGAACTGCTGTTCCCACAGCTATTAATGTAAAACTGAAAATTTGGAGCAGGCTGCAGCTAAAGAAAATAAATCACACTTTTTTTTTTTCCAATTTGAAAATATATATAAAATAAATCCCTACCCCCATCATTCACTTTCTGCATCCCAAGCCCCCAACACCCAAGACTGTCATTTCAGCAAGCTACAACTTCCAGGCAAGTGAGACAAGTGACAATTTCTTACTATTAATCATTGCTAATTTATTTATGCGATTTTTCTACTTATGAGAATCACTAGCCGGGAGATTATTTCCTCCTTCCCCTTTGAGTCCTGAGAAACTATTTAACATGGGAAGTAGTTAAGGGGGGCAAAGAGGGGAGAGTGTCGTGTAGCCAAGTTACGCATCCCAGCTGGAATTTGGGATGATGTCTTGCAGTTGTGACTCCTTCAGCCAAGTTTCATACAGGAAGCACGAACGCGCCAAGGGCGCAGTGAAATCCACTGGAGCCAATAAATAGCACTTGACTCCATTAACACACTCCCACTATGGATCCCTTCACGGAACCCTCAGCCACCTTGCAACCAGTTTGCTCACGAGGTAGCCAAGGATTTGCACAGGGGAAAGGTTCAGGAGCCAAGAGGATCCTCTGATGAGGCCTCACAGATGCAGAGCGTGTATGCACGTGGGATGTGCATCCAGAGCCCTTCCAGAAGAGGCGAACACTGCTCTTATACAAGGCTTGTATGGAAATAGTGGCCATGGAAGGTCATGGTGTCACCAGTGAGGTAAAGGGTGGATTGCTGTGAGGAACTTCACAGGGCCCCTGGAAGACAACTCACTCCTTGCACAGAGGCTCCTCTCCAAGCCTGGATGGGTACAGGGGTACCAGAGAGGACCAGGCATCCCCATCAGTTCATGCAGTTTTTGCCCATACAACAATCTATTCCAGCTAGGAAAAAAGACTAAGAAAACATTTCTAAAATTCATAGATTAAAATTTTGTAATGCATGTATTACAAGTCTGATTGTTATTTCAAAGCTATTAGTAACAAGAATAATGTCACCTAACATAGAAATACCTCCATGATAACTTCATGGACTAAGAAATAACTTTTGAGGAAAGTAGTTGACAAATTACTTGATAAATTCGTCAACTACTCTGGAGCCATCAAGATAAAAGGCTTTATATGTTGTATGATTTTTTAATGTATATATATAAAACACTTTTACTGGACTGTTGATAAAAGCCTGAGCTACAAAGGAACTTTTTCCCCCAGCTGAGAAAAGGCAAGCTGCTAGACAAATCAGTTCAATCTCTGCCTTTCAAACAATATAAAGCAGTATAACTTTCAGGAGTAACACCTCATCTGTTTTTTTTTCCAGACTGCCTATCAGGAATCAAGCAGTAAGTAAACATTTGAAAAGTGTTCCTCTGAGAGCAAAGGTTTAGATTTGAGTCACAGCATCCATTGAAAAGAAAAATTGCTTCTGTGCATTGGGACAGTGCCTTCCCTTCTGAAAAGTTTCTAAAAAGAGCAAATGGAGATAATCTTTTTACAAGGTATAACCCATATGGAAATTCATTATTGCTTCCCTTTAAAAAAAAGTCAAGATAGTTCAGAAAGTGAGAATGGAATCACTATTTTAAAAAGGTTAAAAGTATGCAGAAGATTTCCTAACAACTATAGCTAGTAAAGGCATGGTTAAAGTGCTTTATCATGGTCTAAAGTGAAGCTCCGATTGATGAGAACATGAGATAAACAAAAGAAGTAAAGACATAATAGAGTCCTAAATCTCTCAGAGTATTTAATCCAGAAGTGGGGGTATATATACCCAGCGATTGTTGATTCAATATTTTAAGGATCCATTCTTCTCCCAGCACAAAACACTCGCTAGAGTGGCTTCAGCAGTGCAGCTCCCTGAAGGCTGCATTACTGCTCGTTAGCCCTGTGCAGCCACCACTGTGGAGGCAGAACTGAAAGGAATCATTGTTCCTGCTGTACAAAAGCTAAACTGAACCTCCAGAGAAGGTGAATGATTTGCAAAGGATTTTACAGCAAGCCAGTGGCACAGCTGGGGGAAGGGGGGAACCCCAGTTTATGAGCTGGTGCCTCCCAAACACTAGTCCTCATTGCTGGCAAGAACACCCTGGAGTTAGGCACTACTTTCATTCCTGCCTTTTCCATACACAGCCATGACTATTAACTTGAGACTGTCACCAAAAGCATGCACATATGCATGGAAGGTCACAGAGGCAGGGTCCGGGACAGTACTTGAAGACAGCACTTAGCTCCAGGTTCTACTTTCAAGAGGTGTGAGAGATAAACTCTTTCCTTCAGTGGATTTATACTGGAGATGAAAGTTTGATCCTAAAGGGCCTAAACTAGACCTACAGGTGCTTGGAAATAGTTTTCTGTTGTAGCCGACATTCATCCTGAATTCAGTCTGATTACACAGCGTTAATTGTGGCAGGAACGTGAGGGCAGAGCATAATCCCGCACCAGAGCACACTGGGTACACAGACAAGGCAGGGTAAGTCATGGAGCCAGACAGAGTGCCCTGGATGGTCACACCAAGCTGCACACATTTCTTTAATACTTACTAATTTAGGTGATTAGATGAGTCAAAAATTCAGAGGGAGCTGGTTTTCGTTACTTTTTTTTCCCCCTTTGGCTATTCCAGGAGATGTTTTAAGGGACAGACGATCTTTTTAACATATAGTTATGGTTCTCATTAGCACTAAACCCATGAATATGAATATGAAAAGAATTCAAGGAGAGACAGGAAATGACTGCAAACATCTTTAGTTAAAGAAAATTCCTATTCTTCCTCCAAAGAGTACAGCTGCACCATTCTGGTGCAGAATGTACCACTCTGGGCAAGGAAGATCAAAGAAGTAAAACCCACTGAGCCAAGTTCACCTTTCACATTGTTTCTGAGCCAGACCCAGGATGCAGTCAGCAGCTCTGCCCGGGAAATTTCTAACATGACTCTCTCCTGACATTACAGCTTGATCTGTCAACATTGACACATCCAGTCCTTGGGTTTTGCCCGGCCTTTCAAAGAAGAGATGTGAGGGGGCCAAGCCTCTGTTGCTGGTCCTGTTGGCTGCCCGGCTCCCTGCCAGCTCACACTGCAGGACACCCGTGGAACAGCCAACAGGGCCAGTGCTTTTACAGGCCAGAGACCCCCAGCCTGCAGCAGCCATGCCACGAACCAAATGTTCTGGAAGTCCAAGCAAATTTTAAGATCAAACTTGACAGAGGCCACACAAACTCACAGGGCTTTTAGGATCCCTGATACGCAGTTCAACAGTTCTCAATAAAACAACATTCCTCTGCCTCTAGACTGCCCAGGGTATAGGAGACACCTGCTTGAGGAAGCCTCTGGAGCATAAGGAGCACATGACTATTCCTTTTTTCTCTAGGCACTGTGGCACTCAGTCCCTCTGGATGTGTACTTTTGTCCAGCAGCAGAATTAGGCCATATGATCCCATTCTCCCTCGTGAGATGACCAAATCTATGCTCAGCATAGCAGCCTGCAAAGGAACAGTGTATCTGGGATTTCTGGGGCTTTCTGAACACGTCTCTGCAGACTGTTGTCTGCTAATGGCACCACTTGATTGATTGATTCCTGCAACCTCCTTCACATCTCCTCTCTTTCAGAGGACTCCCAGCCTGGGAGCTGTCTGCAGGACTGAAACTGACACTTCCCCTGGAAAAACATTTTCTGAACCCATATGTCTTTGCCAGACAGACCAAAGGGAAATGAATCAACACAATGGGACAAGATTGGTTGTTCTGGAAAACTCTGTTGGGTCCATCATTCTACTAAATCAGAGAGAAACATTTTATATTTCTGTCAAAATGAAAAAAAATAATTTTCAATAAGGAATTTAAAAATGCTTTTCTCTTTTCCAAATTGAAACTACAACCTTCCAAAGTGGAAACTTTTCCTAGTTTCAGACAGCACAAAATGAGCACAAACTATAAATAGTACCTTCTTGTAGTGCTCCCGTGGAAAACACTGTTGAGTTTTTGTGGGATATATTCTAGGACAAAACTAATCCATTTCCACTCAGCATTCCCCTGTTTATACTACATCCCACCTACCTGTCCTGAGTAATTGAGAAGTAGTAGGTGCTTGTGTAACAATGACCTCTGGCAAAACACACCAACACTATTTTGGATTTGAACTAGTGTAAGCAGGGCCTGCAGCAGTGACCTACCTTTTTAGTTAACCGTGTTTTCCCCACCTGTTATACAGCAGCTGAAAAGTTGTATCAATTCCCTACACTGCACCAGGCACACTTTTTTTTTTTATAACCAAATGATTAGAGGAACCTACCTACTTTATAGACAGTCTGAAATACAAGGTTCCCAACAAAGTCAAGGGAGAAAGTCCCATTCAGTCTAATGCCAGCAGAGCTAAGTCATTGAGCCACTGGAAAATGCTACATCTAATGTCTGTCATTCTTTGCCTTTTCCAAAATCACAAATAGGCTGTGGCAGCCTCAGGAACAGTGGCCAAGTCTTCCAGTTCCCAGATTTGTGCTTTAACTACTTGACATATCCTCTCATCACTGGAGCAGGAGACAGAATGATCAGAGACCAAACCCCCTCACACTGAGCAATCTGAAAATATCATGTTTCAGCACAACAGAGACCTGTGTCATTCTATCACTAACTCACCAGCCCAGAGGACAAACGTCCCGGCAGCAGTCCAAGGTCAGAGTTCCAGAAGGTAAACCCGTCAAGAATTGGTGATGTAAACGCTCCCTCTCAGAGACAGTCCCACTGCAGTCTTCTCTGAATCCCTTGGACTCTGCAAACTTCCTTCTCTGGCATGCCTCTTTGGACTTCTTCCTTCTATTTTTCTCATAAGCTTGTTTCTGGACAATTTATCTATTTAAAAAAAAAAGGCATGTTTTGCCTTCATTAAAAAAGAAGTGTGTCTGCATTTGGCTGATACTGTAATGGTGTTATGAAGTCCTCTTTGAGGAAGGATCTCTCTACTTCACGTCCTTCCTCTTTCCTGAGTTACGTGACAATGATCCTGAGAAAACAGCTCATAGACTTCATGGCAAACACCATTTCCCCTTCTCCCTTTTCCCTCCTCACAACATTTTTGGAAACAATTTAAATGATCCCATGCTTGGTCTGAGCATTGAGTCTGATATGGCATCATTTCTGAAGGGCCTACTTTCCATCCATCACTGACCAGGACACAGAATCCCTACTCAGTGTAAACATGACTCAGTTTAACTTTTCCAAAGACCATTTGTTTTTACTTTCCAGTATACACAAGTGAGTAAATATTCCTTGGTAGACTAGAATTTCATGAAGCCCAACTAAAATGAGGGCTCCAGATCACTAGATGCAGTATAAACATATGGTGAAAACTTTGTAATCGTCCCCAAGACTACGGAGGCATCCTGTGAGGCAGCCAGGAAAGGAACTGAAGTCAATTTTCTGAGTCCCCATAAACATAACCCATCTTTCCTCCATATCTCTGTTCTCAGAAAACACATATTTTCTCCATTTCTGCCTAGCTAGCAAATATCAAAGGCTAGCAGTTTTCTAGCAGTTTTCTTTTTGTCTCCAGTATCAACTCAGTTACAACAATTTTAATTGCATTTGGTTTCCTAAGTCATCCTCTCCTCTCAAAGTAATTTTTGCTGAAAATGTACCTCCTGTCATTGTATGGGCTCCATTCTAATCAAGCTACACTGTTCTCTCCACACTTTTGGCACTGCACTTAAAAATCAAAGTGCCAAATCCCTCTGTGATCTACTCAGATGCAGCACTTATACATGCCTATCAAATTCAGAGAGAAGTCAAACTTTGACCCTAAATAAGTTGATATATGAAAACATGGCAGTGCTTCTTTGGCTAGAGGAAAAAAAGAGATTACTTATAAAGCCTTTACTTAATTCTTTGTGTCTGTATTACAAAACAAGCAATTATAAATCTCCTCAGATTGTTCTAAACAGTACAAGTAAACCTATCAAAATGAGATGCGCATGCCAGCATCATAAAAGCTTTTCCAAACAGAAATGTTAAGCACAGTTGCAGCACTGCTTCAGGTCAGTGCAGTTCTGTAGTAATTACAAGTGCTAAGAACAGAGCAAAGACCAGATTCAGAGCAGAACCCATCCTTTTTCACCTATAAAGAAAATAAATTTCAAAGAAAACCCAAGAAAGAGTGAAGGAAACTTCAGAAAATTAATGACATCCCCAAGCCTGATGCTGTATGCAGAGCTAATGACGGCTCTGTTAGTGAGCTGAAGAGGAATTGCACAAAGGATGGAGAATCTGCCAGACACTGACAAGCCGAGATAAAATGAAGAGTTATAAACAGTTATACAGAAAGACTTGTTTTCCCCTGGTGATGAACTACTCTGTTCAACTACAGACCCAGAGCAGACACAGGATTTAGTCTATGGTATCTAACCAAAAAAATGTGACTGACACCTACCTAAAGAGGGGAAGATATTTTAAATAACGCCTTAGTTTAACAACACAGGAAAGACTTCTCTCATCCCACAAAGCATTGCCCATTTTACATAGGGATAAAGATGAGACCTTCTAGGGGAAGACCACCTGGCATTTGCACCCTAAGGAGCAACTCAATGCCACCACATAAAAGACTAAAGCTGGAATCAGTTACATAGCTGGGTCCATATTAATTGATAAACACTGATCATGTGCTATATAGGTACAAAAAAATATTTTGACAAAACACCCTGGGAGTGTTACCTTTCCTATGGTCCTGGAACACTACAAGTATAACTTTCATAGGTTATTATTCAACTGCTTCAACGACTCATATGAAGAGTGGATTAAATCTGTGACTATCCCCAGCCAAAAAGATTGAGTTACTGCAATAAAATCTCTTGCGCTGACTCTTGATAATTTGCATTTACTTTCTTCAGCCTTTACAGCTTCTTTCTTTGACATTTACTGCCAGTGCAACTGCTGGCATTGTTTTCACTGAATATCACAAACACTTTGTGACTAATTTTTTACCAAAGAGCAGAGAAGATCTGAGAGTGACTGGGATCACAAGCCCTCCAAGCACCATATAAACTTATGACTTGAACAGAAACCTAGAAGCAAAAACTTAGAATCTCACAACTGGAGTAAGGAGTTTGCAGCTCAAGTGGCTTATACATCCAGTAAGGGATGCTGCAGAACCAAGACACTGAACAGATTGCAAAAATGGACTCCTTTGTACTGCAGAGAAAATTATGTCCACACCAGTACAGATGTTTTCCTGCAAGTGTTTATGTGTTTGCACTGGGAAAAGAAACTTGACCAGCAACAAGGTTTCCATCTGAAACTTTCTGATAGCTGGAAACTGCTAATTTTCCACTTCTCCAATGAAAATCTCAAAGCTCAAAGAGGATTTCTATAAAGCAAAGTTTTTACAGGAATAAATTTATCTTCCAGCGAGCTCTCCAACACACACATCCATAGTAGCATGTAACAACCAGTGCTAGTATTTAGGCTGACCTATTTTCCTTGCTAAAAGCAACACTACTGTATTTCTCTTTAGGACACCACCCCTTTTCATTTCAGATAATTACAGAATAAAATCTACTGTCTTCTCCACTTCCATTGCTGTTGACAGAGACCCATGCCTAAAGACTTATTTTCCAGTGCACAGTTAGATCCCTAGCAAGCTCTGCCCATCAGATTATTCCATTAATTTTCCAAATGACATGAGATCACTGTTTTACATTCATTTCCTGATGATTATCAAGGTCCTGGGAAAATTGCATTAAATTTTGAGCAAATCCTTAGGAGAGTTCTGTTACTTAGACACAGTGATCATCAGCTGTTTTGGACAATACGAGCCACTTCCATGCACTGAATGTTACCATTTCATTTTCAGACATTGCAAAACTCATCAGTTGGCAATCATTAACTGTTAGCTGGGATCCCCACGCAACCTCATCAGTTAGGTGTTTTGTGCCTATATATATAATATATTTAAAATAAAGCGAGAACTATCAACTGTACATCTGTGCTACAAAGAGATAAAGAGTTTTGTTAATTACTTGTCTTCATTATATCAGAATCACTGATTTAAATATCAGTATCAGTTCTTGTACTGTTCACCAATTCCAGTATATTTGCACTGGAAATACATTTGGTTCACGTTTACTCAGACGTGAGGTTCTGGCAGTATGCATTTGTAGTCTCTTCTTCATAAAGCCTTCCTGGCAACACAGATACAAGGTTGGTTTCAGATGTGCTCCTAAAAAGTGCCGTAAGCAGGCAGGAGTCCAAGAGCCCATTTGGAGCAGCAAGCCCTGCAGGTGGGGAATTAAGACCATGGGATTACAAGAGCCATGGGGTCAGCTCTGCTTCAAGAAAGCAGCAGGAGTGGAACACAAAAGTAGGATTTTCAACAGGTACCTCAGAGGTGTCCAGCTGTCTCCTCAACACAGTGAAGAGTGAAGCACCCAAGCCCCCCACAACCCGATGAAGAGTCCCCCCCAGCCCTTCCATAACACAGTTCTGACCAGGCACAAAAGCCACGAGGCTGTAAATCTCCATGTGGTCTCATATAAATCTCACCTGTACAACCACAGCACACTTGACTTTTTGCTTCATATTGTGAAGATACAAA
This sequence comes from Monarcha castaneiventris obscurior, assembly GCA_026261815.1. Lineage (NCBI taxonomy): Eukaryota > Metazoa > Chordata > Aves > Passeriformes > Monarchidae > Monarcha > Monarcha castaneiventris. The sequence continues at coordinate 11,790,426 of JAMPIT010000467.1, forward strand.
ATATCCAGTTTCTTCCTTCAGTGTTAGAGAAACAAGAAGGATTCCCAACATGTACCAAGGCTACTGTAGTGCCTTTATTCAAGCACGGGTTATTAAGGCAACTAATGGCCATGATGGACAAGGCTGACAAAATGCCACTGGACTTCTCTGTTGAACTCACTGTACCAGACAGGAGAGACTGAACTCCACACTCGCTGATTTTGGAAAACAGAGTATTTCTACCGAGTTTGTCATAACTACCTCATTAAGCAAACAATTTCCCTTTCTGCCTGCCCCTAACCATCTAAAAGTTTAGCCTCATTTCCAATTTGAATTTGCCCTTTATTAAATTGAATTCACTGTTCTTTGTGTTACTACTTGTGTTATGTATCATTTCCTCTTCCCGGTATTAAATGACCCTTAAGATGATCATCCTGCCATTAAGCATTTCTCTAGATGAAACTGGCTAAACTCATTCCTGCTCCTGTATCTCCTTTAATGTTGCAGTCTTCCTTTGGAGTCTGGTTTCTGAAGTTAAGAGCATGATCTTGGTGCATGATGCTACAGGTGTGATCTTAGCAACAGCATAATGACACATTTGTAAATTCTCTTACCCCGACAAAGCTGTTTTTCAACCTTCTCTAAAATGAGTGGTGTTTTGGTAACTTCCATCAACAAATACTTCTTTTCCTGACTGCTTTCATTTTGCATCACTCATTTCAGGATAGGTTTGCTGATTCAGACCAGACACTTCCCTTGTGGCACCACAAACATCTATACATGGAATTAAAAACTGTTGCGTCTCAGGGCTACCCAAGTCTTTTGAGAGCTGGCAATCAGGTTCACAGTGATGTGAGAGGCGCTGGATCATGCTGTCAAACAGGAATGAAGTTAAGAACTCTTACGTTTTCCTAAATCTTGAGCTGTGGTGTACGGGATTTATTGTGGAGTCATGCATGATCCAACACCAGTAAGGTTAATGCAGTTGCGAGTTTCAAATGAATTGCCTCTCTCTTCATTTACATATTCTTTTAATTCAGCTGTTTTTCTACCTTCTCACTGTTCAAGTGCAATTTGAGACAGTCATTTCCTCACTTGTGATCCTTTCCTGTATGTCCTTCTCTGGACCTGGACCAAACCCCTTCCTTTGTTACAGAAAACTGCTGGGTAACAGACCATTTTTCAATGCATCATTCAATGAACAAGAGCAGCAAATACTGAGAGGAGCAGATTTTTAAGTGAATCAAGGATGTACATGAGTGTGGGAACCAAAAGCTGCTTTGGAAAGACACTTCTGAACTACCTTAATAGGCTCAGCCTGCCACATTTCAAAACAGCATCAATGGACAGAAGCAATGAACTTGTCTGATCAGTTTTTACAGGACAGACATCTCTCACAGTTGTTACCTGCATGTGTGCACATGCACTCACACAATCACACCTGCTTCTTCACCTGTAGGATCAAACCTCTTAAAATTCTTCCATGATTAATTTGCAAATAACTTATAAGCCAACCAGAGAGCCTAGAAGACTGCTAACAGTATCTACAATCTGCCCTCCAAAGGTGTTCACTTCTAAGGCTTTTTCTTTTTTTTAACAAATATGGATATGGACATAGGTATCATCTGAGCACATTTATGTGTCTATATTTATATGTCTGTATATATGGTATATATATGTATGTGTGTAAGTATAGATGTATATGTATAGCTAGACAGACACTTATTTGTAATTTTGGCCTCATATGCCCCCAAAGAGCAAAACACTTGAAAATTATTCTTCTAGTGGGGCTATGGCAGCATGGTGAAAATCTCTCTGCTCTTAATTAGTCAAAGGCTCTTAAACTCATGGAGTTATAAACTGCCAGAAGTAGAGATCTATTGAATGTAAGAAATGTGCTTTAGATAAGCAGCAGTGAGTAAAGTACAAGATGGCCTGGTGTTACTTGTCTTGATGAAGTTTTACTTTCCCTGGATCAGTGGCACAGCTTTTAGTGTTCCTTCTTTACTTTTAATGAAACTTTACAGAATCTCCCCTGTACCCTGACCTGGGATTCTTAAAAACAATGCAACAGCCTGTATATTTTTCTGATTATATTTTCCAGAGCCAATTTCACACAGGCTGTTTATAAGTCACTCACCAGAAAGCAGAAAAGAAGAAAAAAGATTTTCCATCCCTTTACTAAAAAGCAAAAAGCCTCAAACCAAACAAAATTGTACACAGCTGTGTGACACCAGCAGTGACTTTTATGATACCATATGCCCCCCTGAACGGTATTTCACTCAGCTGATGTAGCCTTACTGAAAGGTTAATAAAGAGGCATGATCTTTGGCTAATAAAGGCCGAGTCTGTTATAAAGGAGATAGATTTCAATTTGCAAGGAGAAAGAGGGAAGGAAAATAGACAGGCAGGAGAAATCTCTGCTGAGGGCACTGTTGGCATGCCATGATTTGCAGTGCAGGGACAAGGGGCCTTTTATGGGGTTTCACTATGACACCACATGGGGCAAGCAGAGGCAGGACCTGCTCCAAAGCCCCCTGCAAGGTTCTTTACCCAGCGAACCCAGAGTTTGTTTCCCAGCTTAAGGATAAGAGAAGCCAATGTCTGAGTTCTCATCTGCTTCTGTATTTGACACCACTTAGCACTTTGGTGGATTGTGTTACAACTGAGAAGATATGAGGAGGTTGCCAGCCTGGGGCGCTTTTTCATCTAGGATGCAAAAGAAAGTCTGAGATGCAAACTGCTTTTGAAGCACACACAAGGAATTGTGAGATGCACCGTCCCTGAGAGATGGGGCTGGGCCACCCACAGGCACCAAAGAGCCTTCAGAGAAAAGAGGGATCTGTACCTGCTCTTTCTACCACTGCTGAGAAAGTGGGAAACCGAGGTGATTTTTACTGAAGCAAGCCTTCCTTTCACATGTGCAGACATTTCTGCAGAGCCTGGCAGGCTTCTTCCAGCCTCCCAGGAAAGCACTTCCAGCACACCCTCTGTCCCAAGACCGTCTGTTCCCCCCACACACACTCAAATCCCATCAAGGTAAACAAGCGGTAAGACTTCAGGATTAGGTCTACTGACCTCAGAAGGAATTTTGCTCAAACAAGCATTAAGCCTGGAAGGATTTTGTCCTTACTGAGAGGCTTCTAAAGGTTTCCCACATAAGAGTTTCAGGAAAATGACTTGTGGAATTTACATCCCGCTTTGCTCCCTCAGACACTTTGGCAGCTTATTCTGGAGGACACCAGAGCTGGCAGTGAGACAAGATGTCAGTTCACAGCCTAACAAATTATTGATTCTCTCTTCACTTTGAAGCAAGGCAACAACAAACTCCTAAATGCACTGCATCCTTCAATATGTCCCTCTGGAGAAATACCCGTCTGTAACACTGGCAGTAAGGAGGCGTTTCCATCTCAGGCCATCTTAGGTGGACAGAGCTCTGTGCTTACTTTATTTTGTTCTCGATGACCAGGTGAGATTTCTGCATAGAGCAACTTTCAAATCCACACTCAGACACGGCGAGACACACATACAAATGTCTGAGTGCACATACATGAAATAGATTGAAGTTGGAACGCAGAAGGTGTCCATCAGATAACGGGGTTAAGAGTTTGTTTTCCCCGGTATTACATTATTAAGAGGCAAACAGAGTTTTCCATGCGTCATACACTTAATGAGCTCCAGACTGAGGACACGAAAAGATCTTAACATTGGCTTGAAGAAACAAAATGTTCAAAATTATCTTGACAAGTTGAGGCAGTTAATCACAAATGACACATCACCACACAAGCATCAGTTTTGTGAAATTCCTGATATTTCTCTGCAACTAATAGCAACGTGCCCCATGCTTTCTTGTTTTCTGCCAGCTTTCTTCACTGCCCACTCAGTAGGTATGTAGGTTCTCCCTTGACCCACTGCTCTGCAAGGGCTGTGCCTTCTGCTGCTGCTGGTATCCAACTCTGCAGCCCCCAAATGCCAAAACCAGCATGCAGCTGCCAAAAAGTGCTGGTAACTCAGCACTACACTCATGTCACGAGCAGACTGAAGAGTAACATCCACTTCTGCCCCTCTGAATGTAGTTGTGGGAGCAGTTTTCCCTTGTGTCAAGGGCTAGAAATGAGGCCATTTGATGGAATCCATCACAGAATGCCTTGTTGGGATATACAGGAGGCCAGGAACTGAATCCAAGAGCTGCAGCTCACAGTTGTTCGATACATCTCGTATGCGACGCCTCCCACTGCCTTGCACCAGCTCACATTAGGACTAGAAGGGGTCCCTTGGGCAAATTCTGCATTCTCACAACTTAGAATACAGATAAATCCAGCAGCTCATCTATTCTGAATTGAAATGCTTTCCTTGCACCTGAAATCAATATGTTCTTCATGCAAATTTTTACTACATGTGCTGCATGGATTCTAAACATTCATTCAGTTGACACACCTAAATAGCTCAGAAAATGGTATTATAGCTTAGCAAGTCAATGATCTACAATTTTATATCTCCCTAATCACATATTTATAAACAACACTATCAACATTGTTAAGGCTACTCTGTGAAACTCTTATACCATTTCTAAATGTATTTTTTTTGCAAATGCTACTTTTATCAGAAACATTAAACAGCAATTTTTTTTTTTGCTCCAGGCACTCTTCTCTGATTAAGATTGATACAACAGAGATTTCAAATGTGCAAAATATTCTGTACCACAAATACTTTTCATTGTCCCTGTGAATTGCAGTATGTCCCAATTTCAAGAGTCTGCTTGGCTTTAGATAACGTTGCCAAGTTACTAAAAAAAACCATCAGCAGTGGACTGTTTGCATCCCAGGGTCATAATAATGTATCCTGGTGATACTGAAACATCAAGATGTAAACAATAAAGAGACAGAAGGATGTTGACCCAAGTGGACGAGTCTAAAAAAACTGCATTTCTAAAGCAAAGCAGTATTTATACCATTGGATAGTACTGGTATAGGTCCCTGCAGACCTAGGTGCCAATTTTAGCATTTCTCAGATGAATTTGCAAACTGAGTTCATATGTTGGGCTCACAGCAGAATAGAGACCTCAACAGATGCAGATTCCTGTACACTGAAGAGACTGGAATAATCACTCCTAGCCCCAAGGCAGAGAAATAGGAGAACATTTGTTTTCAATATTTAAATCAACTGACGCTGCAGGATATCTCATCATTAATACAAACATACATAATAACAGGCAGAGGACAGCACTGAGACAGACACTTATCCTGCTGGATGGTTTTGCAGCCTTAAAATACCCTAGACAGAACTCAAATATGAGCCACCATTAGCTGCAGCAACAGTTTTTAGGAGATGGACTGATAGCACAATAAGGCAGATCATGTCTATCTTTTATTGGACTAATACATAAGCTGTAACACATGAGCCTTCAGGCCAAAGAAGCCTTTAGGGGGCTGGCAGAAGAAAGAACATTTCTGGCCTGAAAGCATCTCAATGTTTCGAGCCAACACAAAGTCTCCACCTCTGCCCATTTTATCTCAAGCATCTGAAAATATTTTTTGCAGCCTGTTTGTGACAGTGACAATGACAACCTGCACAAGCCCAGCAGGCCCAACAGAAGAGTCCTTACTACCTAAGTGCTCTGTTTGGGCTCTGTCCATGCAGGCTATTTATAGAGCAATCACAGGGACACTCACAGCCCAATCATGGTGACATTTTGCAAGAAGTACAGTCACGAAATGAACAATTCTCTGTGCAAATACACAAATATTTTCACCTGTCACTAGTACTTGGGTGTCCCTGGAAGTGACCATTGCAAATTTGTTGCAATTACAGTACAACTTGAGGAAAAATACTGTTGTCAAGGTGTTTCTCAGAGACTAAAGGATTTGGCCAGGAGTGACTTCCATCTCTTTTGATAAGGTTGCCATATAAACATAAGGGCCACTTAGCAGAGATTTGAACAAGGTGTTTCCAAACTAAAAGACTGAGGGGGTGCTGGTTGAGTTAAAAAGCTGGGCTCTGAAACTTGGCACTGCAGTAATTTGGACCCTGCAGAGACAATCATAGAAGCCAAAAGGAAAAACAACTTTATTGTTGTTCACATAGTATCACAAAATTTGTGAAACACAGAGAGTTTAAGCAATCTGGCCACCAGGATCAGAAACTTAACTGTGACCTCTTGCATCTGCAAAACACCTTTTGCAGCAGACAATAGCTTGGATTTTTCAAGTCTCTAGGAAGCACATGAGTACTGAAATAGGGTTTCCAGCAGCAGCAAGGCTGAAGTGCTCAGAAAATCTTAGGAATTTTTTTTCCTTGAGCCAAAACAATTTGTGGTATCCTATCAGTTCTGCTAAAATTGTGTCTGAAAGGCAAAAAAAGGAAGAAAACTGGGAAAGTTATGAAAAGGGGAAAAGCAGACATGGAAAAGCTTTGAAAAGCATAAAACATTCCAAAATAAGGTTTTGCTTCTGCATGATCTGTATTATGTGTCTGAAGATAAACATTTCTTTAAACAAAGCATTTCTGTGAACAAAGCTTCCTCTCTCCCTCACCTCAGAATTTCCCTTCCAGTTTTGAAATTTTTTGTTTCATCCTGTTCAGAATAAGTGCAAATATTAAAATCCTACATAAAACATTACTTTTGTCCATACCATAACTTACACCTAAAACTCCATTCTTCTTTTTAAGGACAATGTACCTGAGCAGTTCACAAAATGCTCTGTGCCTCTTTATTAAGCATCTAAATATTGTTTAAAATACAAACTCAGCTGGTTGGGAAGACATGAAGCCAGGTAGCCACAAGCATACACCAGACTGCATTTTCACACAAGTCAGTTAGAAGCATAAGGCTATGAATAATCTAATCCCAACTATCCCAACAAACAGGAAAAATAATGAAAGCAAAAGGGAGAGGGAAGAAATTCAAACAAGCAGTGTATGTATGATAACAGTGCTGGAGCATCACTGTAGTGTAGCCAGGCTGTGGCAGGCGATAACATTCATTCCCCAGAGAAACCTTTAGGTTTATGACAAATCAGGGATGATGCTCAACAGCCATTTGATGAGCTCTGCAACAGCTGCTGAGGTCTGCGTGCCACTGCAACACAGCTGGAAATGCACAGTGCCACAGCATTAACTGGATAATAACTCAGGGCTTGCCAAGCACTGAGTATCACTAACTTTTTCTGATGAGTTATTTGTGTCCATAATCAGCTGTGAAAGTCTTTAGGAAAGATGTTCTCTAAAAAAGAGGATTTATCTGCAAAGCAAGCCACTGTTGTTAATAAAGTCATTGGCCTCAAAGCTTCAACAAACCAGACTCAAACTCATGTTGTAGGCTTAAGGCAATTAAATGTTTTCCCAGTGATGGAAATTTAAGGAGTTTTTAAAAGACAGAATAAATGAATGAATTTATTGGTGGACCTTTGTCTATGAAAAGGAAGATGTGTTGAAGGAGCAGAAGAACTACAATGCACCCATCATAGTAGGATCAAGGATGAAAAATATTACATCACTGGATGGCCATTTTTGACTTTGAAAAAAATCCTAATTGTGATCTTGACTGTAAGATATCATGTGCTCTGATAAAGGCTGGCACTAGCTTTCCCAGTGAGCAGAATCCAGGGAACAAATTGTGGCACAGACAGTTCCAGTTCCCTCAGTCCTGCCAGAGAAAAGCTGTATCCACTTCACTGCAAGAAACATTAAACATCAGGCTGTGTGCAGCCACCCTACAGGGAAAACAAGGGGCAGAACCAAGCTTGTTGCTCCCCTTCACTCTGTCATGGTGAAATGAGTCAGTGTAGGAGGAAATATTGTGGACAACACAGTGGGGGACTAGACTCCACTCCCCTGTGCACAGGGACAGGTCAAGCCAACCTAGCTCTTCGAGTTTGGCTTTTTTTGTGCATAGTACAAGAAAATCCCTGGCACAGCTCTCAGCCAAAGGATCTCTTCTTTTACTGAGTGATTGCTCTGGCCAGCTACGGGAGTGTCTCTCAGCTGGTGGTGGAACAGCGCTGCAGTTGTCGTCACCATTCCTGGAACCGGGATCATCTGCAGCTGCCTTGTTCTTGGTGAGCCCATGAATCACTGCTCACAAAGAGGCGAGAAGGGAGGGCATGGCAGGTGACGATGATCTGCAGAAGGAAGGCAGGGGCTACATTCCTGTCTTTGCCAAAATACATGAAAAATCAGCCTCAGCCCAGACTTAGACATTCACACATCGCCTACTGACCAGTCTTTTCCCGCCCCACACAGGTCAAAGGCATCTGCCTTAAAGAATGTAAATTAAGTAACAATCATTGCCTTCTCCTTCATTATACTAATGCCTAGAGCATGGAAAGGGGGGCAGGGGGAACCTGGCAGAATCTTACTCTGATTTACATCAAATACCATTTGTACTTTTCATCGGCTGCCTGAGGGGGAGGAAATCCACAGAATGAATATGGGGGGTCTTTACCATCACCAGAAGAACAGAAGTGCAAGAAAAGAGCAGATGGGAGAGGGTGAAAAGAGGAAAAGGAAGTATTTCAGAGAAGTGAGTTTATAGCTGTTGTTTCTCCAGCATTTCACAGGTTCAGACTGAGCACATAAACTGAGGAAGGACGAGAGGTTTCTACAGCCAACAGCAAAGGCTTTGGTACTTTTCCAGAAGTTTCTACTACTCTGAAGCTGAGTCCTAGGAACTGTTCCATAATAGACTTTTGGGCATGACAGAGATGAGAGACTCCTCGTAAGAGCACCAGTTTTGCCAACATTAGAGGAAAAGGACTCATTTTAATGGATCTCGGCATGTTTGACATGCCTGGTCTTGTACTGAGGGTAGGGACAGAGCCCACACAGCCCACAAAGACAGAGAGCATTCGCTACAGATGCCTGCTCATGGAGCTGCATTGGTGAGTAACTGACAGAGCCTGTTGCTGCAGAAGGTTCCCCAACAGGAGCTACAGTGATGAGAAAAGCTATGTTCCTCATATTCTCCTTGGACAACCTGATGTCTGCACAGAGCACAAACTCCTCTTACTCTCCTCACGTGACACCCCAGGTGTGTCACGCTGAGCTCTCACGGAGAAGGTGGCAATCAAGCAGAACAAAACAACATCCAAACTTGGACTGTCTCCCCAAGCAGTCTCAGTGGTAATCAGGCCTTTTATTCCGTTGTGCATGATGACCCATCAGGAGAAACCATCATTGTCAATGCTCAGTTTTATCCCAAATCTTGCACTGGCTGGTCATTTCTTTAAAGCACTGGTTTCTACAGTTACACTAAAATGAGTGCTGTTCCTGGTTCCTAAGGAAATGAGACCAAACGCGCACTATGACTTTCTCTTCTTCCTACTAACTTGGGAACTCACGGACCAGCTTTAATCCAGAGCTAAGAGTGGAGGCTTCCAGGATAAGTAAGTTCTTACAAATTTCATGAACACAAGCTCTGGAGAGGACATATCTCCAGGAAAGGCTGAAATGTGAACTGAGGCTGAGGAAGACACAGCTCTGCCTGGCTACAGAAGCAAAATAAACAAACAAAAGTCAGTCAAATTAAGTAGAGAGAAATTACCTTTACCAAACATAAGGTTTAAAAAACATTTGTTTCTAAGGATCATTGAATTAATAATCATGAAAACCATTGATTGTTCCAAAAGTTATTTTATTTCCCATCATTAATTCATCTTCTTGGAACTGCTAAAGAGATGTGCATAGGAATGGCAAACTGAAAGTGTCCTACATGTGCCACATCAAGATGATGCTATCTCAAGGCACTACAGCACTCTTTGTTCCCTCACTAAATCTGTCCTGGGGATAAGTCCAACACATACCGATGGGATTTAGCCAAAACTGCCACTGCAGACCACAGCAGGGATAAGGCTGGCATTTCTGGTATTACCTTAACAAGGGTGGTTTAAGATGCCAGTGTTTCAGGCTTCCTGAGCAGGTCTACCATTCAGCTCCCATTTACACTGTCACTGATGGAGGGGGCACCCACAGAGAATTAGAGCCCTGAAAATATCTCCATGCAAACAAGGCCAAAGAGGCCTCCTCCTCATGATGATTTACTTCACTGAAGCAATGAAAATTCCTGTCTGGAACCAAGTGCCTGACTGCAAACTTGCCACAGCTCCAGGGCTAGCAGAGTCAAAAGGTCACAGCATTTATTTGTTGCTCTTCCAAGATCACTTTCCCATGAACTAGATGGATTCTCAGATGCCTTCTATTGCACAGAAGACTGTGATTAATCCAAGTCTTGGTTCAGTTTGGGACTGGCAGTGTTTTCTTCAAAAAACTGTCTTAAATTCACTCTTTGAATTCTTGGCAATTTTAAAACTGGACAATTAGTTTTAAACTAGAACATATAAAGGTCTTCTTTTGCTAAGCAAGTATAATGACTGCAGAAAATACATTGCTCTAATTCTTAAAGTAATTCTTTGCCCAGCAGAGGAAGAATTCCACATTAAGGATCTTCAGCTGCTCTCTTTTCCCCCTCTCTGTGTTAAGAAGTCTGTTCTGCTCCGTCCTGTTACCCACTTCGTGTGCTGTTGCATGTAAAACTCAAATTTCATGTGTGTTTTCTCAGCTAATAAAAGCGCTCCTCTGTCTCTGAAGTATGGTATTATTTAATTTTTATGTAATGTAATAGAACATGATTTTATACGATCTCTCATAACTTCCTCTTCTTCATAAAGCTGCAGTTCCTGGAGCCATGTTGTTACACAAAATTCTCATTACACCCAAAGAAAAAAAAAGAAAAGAAAAAAAAAAGAACCTTTTAGTGCTCAGGGTAAGAAAGAGGAGATTGCAAAGGTGAAAATACTGCAGGTTCAAAAAACAGACGAGCCCTAGCAAATCATGTTACAGCAGTTTAAGACATCACCATACCCAGATGTCTGCCTCAACCTTTGCTCGAGGTTTCCACTGCTTGAAGCAACAGGCAGAGCAGAACATGTGTCTGCACTTAAGCACAACAGCTTAGAGCCAGAGATCTCGGGATGGCCACCAGCCTCAGGTTGGAGCTAAAGGAGGGGTTTTGCACAGAGCTGGAGGCAGCACAGGCTTATCTGCCCTTCTGCCTATTCTGCCGTGAAACAGGGGCCCTGACAGGGCTGGGCAGACAGTGGGGCCACGCCTCTGGCCCCAGGTTCACCCACCCTCATTTTGTACCCCAGCATTTCACACCAGCTGTTTGGAAGCAGCAATGTTAATGCTGCCAGAGGATCCAGGTCAGGTTGGCTTCCCTGTTCAGTCACCCTGTAACCCCAGCTCTTTAATGTCCTCTGCAATCCCACCCTGGCCTTGCAACATCCCTCTTCCAAATCTCCTGACACCCCCTCATGACAGACTTTGTCCCACAGCCCCAGCCAGGACATGGCTTTCCCCCTGTACAGCCTTGCATGCAGAGCTGAATGCTGCCCATGGCCGAGCTGACAGCCTAGCACAGTCAGCCACCGTGGCACCAAGGCAACTGCTTCTCCATGGAGGCATTGATTTGGCTCCCTGTCCTCCACCCAGCTGAAGCATTTTCATTTGCCAGTCACAGGAATGCTTCTTGCCCCTTTCCAAGAGAACATCTGTGCATCAGGAACCATCGACAGCAGTGATCCAGTGATCCAACTGTTCTGCAAAAGGAGCTTGGGGATTCAGATGTTGGCTACAAATAACCTGGCCACGGTTTAAACTCATGACCTTGGGGGTTTACTCCCCCCAAATACAACACTTAATTCTGAGATTGCCTTTCCACCCCAAACACTCTTGAAAACATTAATAAGGCATGAGGTCTTATAAGCTAAAATGGGCACATTCCCACTGGGAAAACAGCCGTCCCAGAAGTCTCAAGCCTGGCAGGAAACTGGCTTTCTAAGAGCCTGGAGTTATGTGGGACAAGCTAAATGATGCTACTCAGCAACTGTTTCCCAGAGAAATACAGCAAGGGCCATGACAAGGCCAACAAAGACTAAAAATATCCCAGAGTTTAGCCCACGCTCTACATATTGTTTTATTTAACGTGCCATAATTAAGGCTTTCTGTCCACACAGAGCGAGGTATGAAGTGCAACACCGTCACACAACTGGGAACAGCGATGCCTAAGAAACTCAAAAGCAAAGGGATAGTGGTGGTGTTCAGCACAGAAGACACCAGAGTCTCAGGGATAAGAGCAAATCGAGGGGAATGCCTCAGGAGGAAAGAATCTCCTCACAGGGTAATGGGAAGCTGGAGTAAAAATTCAGCAGTTTAGGTGGATCCCAGCAATTTGGTGAGTGTAGCTGCCTTCAACATTTAAATTTCTCTGAGTTATGTCTAAAAATTGTACTTATCTGGGACTGCAAAACATCTGTTTAAAGCAGGCTCTAATTTGAGACATTTTTCCCTTTGATAATATGGCGGCATCAAATTCCAAAGTGCTAAAAACCAGACAAAAATCAAGAGCTGAGATGCTGCAAGATGTGACATTTTTCATGTAACAGCAAGCCAGTCTGACACTCTCATGGATCCCAGCATGCTGTTACTACGTGAAGCTCTAATGCCATTGATAATAGTTAAAGGATGGCAGTTATGTTTCAGGAACCAAAAATAATTTAAAAACCTTGAAGTGTCTTTAAACAAACGTTACTGAAACCTCTCCTTGTGGTCCTTGAATTCTCATGGGGTAGACACTATACCCTTCATGTAACCCCTGGTTGCTGATTAATGAAACTTGGCAAAGGGTAGCAAAGCCATGCCAAAGGCAGCACAAAATCCCAAATTTCTTCAAATCCCAGGGGTGAAAATGCACAGACAACAGCACCCCCCAATCATTTCCTGACTTCACTTAGCCAGAAGTTTGAGATAAGAGTGCTCAAATAGGCAGTGCTTTTCCCTCTGTGCTCCTGACAATGGCTCCACATTCAAAGCAATCACAGCCATCTCCTGTGTACAATTACAGCCTTTTACAGTCTCACCTTGCCTAACTCCCCACCACAGACCACAGGTCTAGTCAGACACTACGTGCATTTGCAGTGAGTTTTCATCTAGTTGCCTGGATCTCTGGCTCCTGCAGGAACTGCTGTCTGCAAAGTGAACAGGCATGAAAAAGTTGGATACAATTCTCACGTAAGCTAAAACTGAGCTTTTTGGATCATTAGTGTTCATAGCACCTAATCATGCTACTGCAAGAATAACTAACCCTTTATGTTCTGCAGGTACTGGCCTGAGCTGCAAAGGCTGAACAACCAGACTGGCTGTGTGTTCATGTTCTAAATCACATCTCAGTTTTTCTGCTTTGTTTTATTTATGACTAAAAAGCGATAATCCATGCGCCATGTGATCAGATAATCTATACTCTGGTTTGCTCGGTCTGCAGCAAGATTCAAAAGACAATATTCAGCAAGCAGCAGCATCCCAGCTTCTTGTGTACAAACCAGCAGCTTGGGACCGCTGGTGCACAGGTAGGTCAGAGCAACACACTGCAGTAACGATCAGATATAGCCAAGGTGACCTAAAGCAGGCTAGCCCAAGTCCCAGGTCTCGTCTGGAACAAGAAGGAATGTCTGTTCAGCCACAGCACTGCAGCACTCGAGATACCCCCAACATACCCTGTGCAGCAGGGAAGAGAGCAGAGCATTGTCGGGGAGGGAGCATAACTCACTGCCCGCAGCCAAGGGCAGACACAGTCCTGGTTTGCTGCTGCACTGTGCCGGTGTTGCCAGAGATGCAAAGCCAGGAAAACCCATCGAGACAAGTTTGCAAACAGTCTGTCAAGTCAGTGCTAAAAATGACCCATACAGATTTCCCACCCCGTGCAAAGCCACTGTTCTTCAGATCAGCAATGGGGTGTGATGGCAAATGGCTTGCTACATCAGAGCAATTAACTTTTATGCTGTTTGGCCATTTGTAGACAGAAATCCTTTCAAGCAGGGATCTTGGATGCAAGTAATTGATTTTTTTTTTTTTTGTGAACTAAGAGACATTTCACAAAATGTATCCCATGTGTCATATATCATAATATGTACCAGGTTATCATAAATCCCTGCTTCTCCCAAAGCTGCACCTCAGTCCTACTGCTCTAAGGTTGTCAGCTGTCCATGCCTGGTAGCAGTTTCCATTGCATGGGGTAGAGGGTAGGTGGTGTGCATGCACTGAGGCAGCAGAAAACCTGTTGAAGACATTCCGACAACATATCTGGGGGCAGCAGTGCAAAAATCCCAGCCCCAGTTCTGCTTTTGATTTCCTCCTGTGACCCTGGTTAAGCATCTGTGTGCCAGCTTTCCTATCCGTGCAAGACCCCAGTTCCTGGGGTTCTTGTGAAGATTACCTTCTGTAAGGCTCTTAGGAGAATTAAAATAAAGTATTTCCCTTGTGGTTTCACAGCTGTCCATGTGGAAAAGTCCTGGGCTTCTCAACAGAAATGCAACCAACAGCATCTGCAGCACTGCAACCACGTTCTACAGAAAAGACCAAAAACTGTATTTAAAGAGAAGAATGAAAGGCTTCTGGGAATAATTTTTAGCCAGCACCTAGGATGCTGCTGCTGAACTTTACAGGATGATTTAAGAATGCTCAAAACTCCATTGTCCTGTATAAAAGAGTGAGACTGGGGAAGCTAAAAAAGAAGACTGGGATGACAAAATTCAGAGAGAAAATATCAGACAGGGACTATAAAAGAAATGCAACGTGTTAAATGTCTAGGGAAGGCAGGACAAAATAGGAAAAATATCCCAGGTATGAAAATCAGAAAAAGCCAGGCTATAAGAAATCCTTATATATCAGTGAGTGAGCAGTAGCTCCTCTGGGAAGAGGTCGGAAAGAATTAATTCAACAGTGAAGTGGGAAAAGGTAATGAAGAAAGCACTGGTGTGACGCTTACAGACTGCTCAGAAAAGTCATGGTGAAAATGCTAATAAAGTGCATATTGTTAATTACCACTGAGCAAGACCCCCACCATGCTAAGGTGCAGGATCACAGAGCCTGAGCAGATGGGTTTGCTGACCATCCCATCACAAGCCATGGGTGAACACCAGAGAATTTACAGGGGCTCATAGAGCAGGTGATGACAAAAGTTTGGGGCTGGGTGATGTGGAGAAAAAGAGGGATCTGCACACCCTCTTTTCTCCCCATGGAGCTACACACTGTCCTTGCTACAACAGCTCCATGGGCTACCAATGCATCAGGCTAAAAAGTAGCAGCACAGATCCAGGTGCCACATCCAGAGCCACCATTTCTTGGTTGTCACACACTCAGCACATGGGCACGGCAGGAAGCTGGCCATGCAGTAGCACACAGACCCAGCTCCATGTGGCCAGATGTCAGGAAACACTGATCATTCAGATGGCTGGATCGCAGTACATGGCACTGACGGAGTACCTGTGATTACCAAAGCACTTTGTGAGTATGAATGCAACCTCTGTCACCAGGAGACAAATTAATATTTGTCCTCATTATACGGGAAGGAACTGAGACATAGAAAGGTTACGTGATTTGTTCTACACAGCAAAAGTGAACAGCGGAGCAAGGAAGATGATGACTGACAAACAGTCACCAAATTTCCTCCACACTCCCTGGTTTTCCTCTGCTCCTGGCTGTGACAGACTGCAGTACATTTGTACTGGCAGCTACGGGGAGAACGTACAAAACACAGAGCTGGGACTGGGCATTCATACTGGTAACAAGTCTATCCAGCTTTGTGGTGGCAAACTGTAGATACAGAGAGGCAAAAGCTTTTGCAAAATGCTACCCATTTCAGAGCCAATCCCTGAATATTAGGAGCTGGGAGAAGACATTCACAAAGAACTATTTATTCATGCAGACACCCCACAAAGCAGCCAATTTTTACCAGCGTCAGACCCGGCAGATGCACAGTTCTAGTAGGAATCCAAATCCAGGCAGATTTTCCTAAAATTCCCACCAAAATCAGAAAAGAGACAGAAGTGCAGAGTGGACTTGCTATTGATACATATGAAGAGGGAACTTGAAACAATTCAGTTCCTGGCTGACATATCCTGCTTAGGGGCTATTTTCAAACCAGCAAGAAAAAGAGAATAAAAATATTTCCTCCATGGATCTGGACTTCTTTCCCTTCCTGTAATACTTTTGCTCTGCTTGCCAGATTGGAAACTGCTTCTGGCCAAAATGTCCCCACCAGAAACAGAACAGAAAATGAGCTGTCTGCTAATAGATATCACCTAATAACAGAGACCAAGTTATTTCACTTGCAGTCCATGCTGGTATCTCTGAAGGACCTGGAGAGCCACGCATTCAGAAGGTGAATTCATAAACCCTAAGTACTGGTTTGAACTTCTGACATGTCCTTCAGTGCTGAGCATCAGCCTCGCCGTGGGCTAGCACTGGGTGCCTCATTCACCCTGTGAATTCACTAAGCCTGAGGTGCCCACAGGCAGTGTCTGAGCTGCACACTCAGAACTATTTCAAACCCAGCCCCCGGGCTGAGCCAGTTACACTGCCAGCAGTGCAGCAGGTATGAGCATAAGTCAGTGCTGCAGGTGAAGTAAGCTGATCGTCATTCATTTCTCACCCTGAACCCCTTTGCATGCCCAGTCCAGCCTCGTCCCGCAGCGGAACGGTCGCACCTTTGCAGATCTTGTCTCTTCTCCCATCTCTGAATTAGGCTCAGTTCCCCCTCCAGCTCCCCAAGGCACGCCATATGTATTTCATGGCCTTCAGCCACACGGAGAATTTAGACTGCCCAGAACTTGTAAGGTCAGGAATCTTGGCCATCTTTACGTTCAGCTAATGAAAAGGAAAGGAGCAACACTAGGTCTGGAGCCAGCTGCACTGCTCTGGAAGGGAACTACTCAGAAGCACAGCTGCTGCTTCCCCACATGACAGTGGCAGCAGACCTGCAGCCCCCTCAGGCTGCCCATTTTGATCTGCTCACACTCCATACCTTTTCTGAATTAGTATAAATTACTGCAGAAAGCAAGCAGCAAAAGAAAATCCCACCTCAAGAGATAATAAAGATTTTGATGAAAGAAGGTTGCGAATATGTCCGGGTGCATATTAGGGGACAGAGAAGCACACACAGGTGGCTACTACATTAAAAGTTGGCATTTGCAAACTCAGGGCCACTGAGTTTACTTTGTTGCTGTCTCTCCTCTTCCCCTCCCACACTGGATGGGAGATCCTGACAACCTATAAAATCCAAATGCCAAGAAACTGCAGTTTCGTAATCATTTGTGCAAGTCAGGCTTATAGTGCTAGACAGGAGGATCTCCCAGAGCACCTGAGAAGCAAAAATGTCTCAACCCTCATGTCTAGAGCAACCTCCAGAAATTCACAGAAATTTCCTCTGCTGAAAACCAGCCCTCAATACCAGGATCCCACAGGGCAGCTGCTCCAGCCTCCAACCCTCCTTGTGGTCCCCCACAAAACGGAAGGAATCCTCAGGGAAATACCAGTGGGCCAGCTCAGAGTGTGGAGGCAGCCCCGTGAAAATCAGCAGGGAAGGAACTCTGCAGCTGCTGGTGGGGTTTTGCTCACCATAGTCCCCAGGGCAGAGGGAGAAGCTGCGGGAAGCACAGCCCCAAGGGCTGTCTGGGAAGGAAAGTTCCCTGATGGTTAATGTGTCTCTAAGCAATAAAAAATTCACCTCCTTCCATGGAGTAAAGGTGAAATGTGGGTTCCACACAGCCCCACATGGCGGTGAGAATGCTGCCTCAGCATGGACACTTGGACCTCTCTTCCAAGCATATGAAAACTATTGCGCCTTATCGGCTCTCCTCGGCTGGAAACCTCCTGCAGTCCCATGCTGGGGACTTAGAAAGAGGTCAGGGAGGGAGAATTTTACATGCTGAATCATTCCCAGACAAATCGTTTCCTTATTATACATGGCAGCCTCCCACAGACAGACTGCCAGAGGGCTCTCTGAAATCGTATTAGGTGCCTTTCCCTCGCTTCTCTTTATCCCCCCTGTCATCCTTCTCTCACTTGAAACGTTATAGCTTGCAGTCCCACTGGAGAGGGTCTGGGGGTCACGAGCACGCAAACAGTCCAAGGGGCCCGAGGAAGGGAACAGCACAAGGGCCTGCTGTAAACTGCTCCAGGCTCAGCATCTCCCGCACGGGGCTCACGCCCCCAGCTCCGGCTCCCAGCCATTTGCGGGACTTGCAGCCAGATGTCAGGATCCGGCGAGCCCAGCGGCAGAGCTGCCCTGCAGGCCCACGAGGCCTTTGCTCTGGCACACCGCCGATCACGCCTGCAGCTCAGGTGTGCGCGCTCTTACCACGTCTACCCACACCCCGGGCTCTCTGGATGCAGACCAGGAGCCACAGAATCTGTATTTCAGAGAGCATCAAAGTGGGGTTTGTTAATAAGTCCCGAGGAGGCACTTAGCTCTGTGTCATGCCAAGGCTCCGGCTGCAGCCTCCGGGCTGGAGCTGACTTGCACCCAGCCAGGCAGGAGTGTGGAGAGATGGGGGTAATTCCCCCCACCAAACCACACCACCCTGCGTGGGGATGGCTTGTGCTGCGAGGGCTGCGTGCCCGTGCCTCCCGTGCTGCGGCTGCCTGCGAGGGGAGGACGGGCAGCGAAGGGGCCCAGCTGCGGCCCCAAGCCCCTCTGTGAGGCCTGGGGAGAAGAACAAGATACTCAAACTTCACACGGGCAGTTTCTGAAGTCAGTACAGTGTCTTGACGGCATTACAGCAGCATTATTGTGCACAGCTGGGGGTAAATTATTCCTTATGTAACTTTTATTTAACATAGCAACTTCCCTTGTAAATCACGCTGCTCGGGCCCCAGTCACTGCAGGGACGTTGCCAGTCGAGGCTGTGACAGAAGTAATGCCAGATCCGAATCAAACACACAAACCCTTCTGAGGTTACTCAAAACGCGCTCAAGAGCTTTTCAGCAGGGCTGGGTCTGCAGGCTCACAACACGTGCTTGGGCCACTTCTGGTTTGTTAGTCAGATTCCCCTGCAAAGGAGGGCTGGGGCTGTCCCACAGCAATACAAGCTTGCCATTTATTCCTGCAGAACTGAATAGAGTTCTCATGCTGCCTCTCCACTCAAATACTTTGGAGTCACAAGAATCATTAGCATGTCAGGGAAAACAGAAATTTTCTCTACACACTCACAATTTCCTAAAAATTGTATCATCAAACCTGGCCAGTGGCCATCTATTTCTGTTGTTATTTGTTTTCTCCAACCCTCTGTGCTCTGCTTTATCTTGGGGAGCAGCTGCCCCGCAGAGCTCTCCTCTGTTTCAGGAGTGTTCAGCAGTGAGTTACTGACAGCCCCCCAATGTCATAACAGGTACAACATGTAAGGGTGACCTAGAACCACCAGGCCATTTAAAATGCAGCCACAGGGATTTGTGGCAAACTGTTTCAGGTTCCAGCTTGGAAGTCACTTGGAAGTGTCACCATAACAACTCTGTCTTTTTGTGTAGTTTCCAGCATAAGGCTGACCTCAAATGGTGTCTGTCCTACAGAGTTACAAATCCCATTTTAGCCTCTAGGTTCCTCTGAACCTTAACAGATGTGCTATGAACCTCAGGTAAGTAAAGCAAGTCCCAGGCCTGGGAAATGAAACAAAAACTGCAAGTAGAATTTTATTGCTTAGAAACAGCTCTGGAATCTGGACCCACAGGAATTTGCCCAGCATACACATAGTTCCTCCTATCAGCAGAGCACGTTGTTATCCCTTGTGGCTGACGTGGCACTGCAGGGTCACAGAGTCCTTGTGTCCAGCACATGCAACACAGAGACATTCAGCACAACTGTGAGAACTCTCCCCAGAGAGGCATTCCTGCAGGCACCCACGAGGCACAGTTCTCCCAAATCTGGCAAGCACCAGCTCTCCACTCTCTGATTCCATCTGTCCGAGGGGGCCTGGGTTTTTGTTCTATTTTTCCTGCAGTCCATGGAGGCCTACTGTTCCATTACTGCATTATACAAAAGAAAGGGAGACCACAATTGCCCCAAGCAGCTCATATGCAAGACAAGAAGGAAAAGGCTGGGGAAGGATTATCCCTACAACTGCAGTACTGAAAGGACATGGAGATTAACCAGCTTGCTGGGGGTTACACAAGCAGTCTGTGGCAAAGGCAAGAACTAAACCAGAATCCTCCAAGTCCTGTGCTAGTGCCCTTACCACAGGCCTTTCCTCTCTGCCTCTAATGGAGTGTCTTCACCTTTTAAGGGCAAAGCAGGGAAAGTGGCAGTACTGCTTTGTTTCCTTCCTGCAGCACAAGCAGAAAATGAGAGTTACAGCACAGCCAGGTGGGACTGAAAACAGAGCACTTGGAGCAGCAGTGTCAAGTGAGTAAAGTTTTTTGACAATTAACGAAGATGTGCTACAGCCAGAAACCTCCTTTCCTCCAGCTGCAAGCTGCTTCCAGCTCCTGAAGTGTTTGGATCACTTCCCCATTCCCCTTCTACAGCATATCTGGCAGAGTTATGGAGATGTGGACATTTGAGCAAGCAGAGCTGATTTACCTTCACTTGCTTTGCTTCTCACCAGTGCCTACACCCCCTCAGAACATCTGCTTTGTGTTTTATAGCAGTTTTAATTGGGAGCAATGCTGAATGCTTAGTAACTGGTTCTTTCTTTGAGTTCCACAGCCAGGTTCCAACACTGTTTTTTACTTCTAACTGGACAACAACTGCTGAGACTCTACAAGTGTTTTGAAAGTGCCCACACAATCCTTTTCCTCTTTGTTTCCTCCTTGAGCAGTGGGACAGAAAGAAGATGCATTTGACCTTCCTAAATTGTGAGGTTATGGTGATTTGTGACTACATCTCTCCTTCAGCAGAATGGGCTAACCATATTTTTAAAATCAGTCTTGAAACATCAAATTAAGAAAATCAAGTTATATAATCAGAGCAGAGACTGACCTATGCATCCCTGAGTAATTTTTGTCAGGGTCAGATATTTCAGATGACCACTATTCACTCCCTCTGCTGACAGAATTAAGCTGCTGTATCTGGATGTTTCTCAAATGTAAACCTCACATCAAAATGGCATGAACAAGCCAACTTTAATAGTCTGGAAATGAAACAGTTTCTATGATTTCTGATTTTATTTCCATCCTGAAATATAGATAAAGGTGACTGGTGATAGATCAGTGCAGGCTTGGCACAGGGGAATCATAATGTTCATTTTCAGAATCCTGAAAGTCCTGTTAATAAAAATAAATAAGCCAATTTCTCTGTGAAGTGGTAAAGAAACAAAGCAATTGGCATCCGGCATTCCCCACCCAGCCTCAGACTGCCTTTCTACAGAAAATAGGTTGTTTCCAAACAAAACCACTTTCCAAGCCTGCCACAACAGCCCTGCTTCATGCTTTAAAAAATTTCTGCGTGCATTCAAGCCTCCTTATGCACTTTGGTGGAAATCCTATACTCTCCATGATATAGACTGAACTTGAAGCCAATCAAGTTTTCAAACTTTGTTTTGAGATCCCAGCTTCATACAATACCAGGGCTCCAGGCAAGAGCCCCCCCTCCAAGTGTAAGCCAGCCAGATCTAAGGCTGGTTATCACCCTTTAAACAAGCCCAAGCACAACAGAAACAATGATCTTTGATATAAAACCAAGGAAGCAATCATGACAGTGAACATCTGAAATGCCATCAGAGTCATCAGTACAATTTTTCAGATGTCACTATGTCATTACATCACAGCTTGGTGGACAGGAGATGGGTCGATGACCAAGTCTCATCCCAGTCCTAACATTCTCTCTTTGGACTGAATTCAGTCTCTGTTTAATGAGCTGCAGTTTTAATGATTTACTTCCAAGTACGCCAAGTCTCTATTTGGTTTTTTATGTGGCTTGAGGCATATGTTAAATAGGATCATAATATTTACTTACCTCACCAAAGTGGTGGAGATTTAATGCACCAACTTGCACTTTAATGCAATACAAAAAGATAATGTCTGAAGTAGTTTCAGGCACTATCCTGAACCCCCCCATTCTGTTTTTAAAGCTCAAAAAAATCATGTGTTTTTGTGATGTTCTTTCTATTTTGTTCTCCACAAAAAGGTAATGAACTAAAGGTAAAAGCATTAGAATCCTAACAGCCCCAATTTCCAATACTGCAAATTCACAGCAAAAGCAGGCTAGAGGGAAAGTAGCTAATTTCTTTTTCTTGTTGTTTTGTGATTCAAGGAAGTTAATAAAGGAAAAAGGGAATTAAGACTTCATCAATCACAACTTTGACCAGAAAAAGGAGAGAAAAAGAAATCCATGGAATTTTCCTTTCCTTGTTCTATGAGCAGCATTTATTACAGCATGCAGGTAGGGTTTTTAAGATAGGAAGTTAATTAAAAAGGCAAAACTGATTTATTGATTGACAACAACTCTTCAATTGTGTTTGCAAAGCATTTTGAAGATGCAAATGATTACTGTAAGTGTTAAAACATTATTCCTGACTTTGCTGGGAGAGAACTTCAGCATAGGTGAACCACTGGAGAGGGACAAAACAAACTGGCTGTAAACTGTAACTGGTTACAGTTACAAAAAACTGTAACCCAAGAAGTGCCCACAACGTGCTCTCACCCTGCACACAGCTGGATCTTCTACAGAGACTGCATCACTTCAAGCAGTAAACTTAAGGCACAGCTGTGAGAAGTAGGCTTAACTCTTATACACAGTTATTTTCATCCTCATACTTAAAACCAGTATTTACCCAGAACTCTGCATTTCTAGATCTGTTTTCCATGACAGGAAATGGATGGGGAGCACACAAGAGTTAAGGCTGTAACTGGATGACCCAAGTGCCAGCTCAATATTGTGGGCACGTCACTGTGCTGCCTGTCTTGGTCACACCAGTGAGTGCAAAAATGCAGGAAGACCTGGCCAATCACTTAATGAGATTGAGCTCTACAGGAAAAACTTAGGAATTGCCATCTGCTCAACAAGGAGATGAGACTAGGAGGACCATGCCCCATTAACCACTTTTGACTTGGAAGGGAAAGAAGTGTCTTATTCTGCCTGGACCAATCCCTCTCTGAGTGTTCATGAATCCTTTCACCTACCTCCACTCATGTCAGCTCTTTGCCTATTCTTTAATATTTCCAGTAAATATTCTTTAATATCTCCAGTAAAACATTAACATAGGAGCACTCAGAACAGAAGTCAACCAAACAGGAACCATTCACTCCTCTCCATGCCTTCCCAAATACAAACAGCTTTTCCCCAGTGCTCAATGTCCCAAACACTCCTCCCTTTCTTTAGGAAACACCTGAGCAAACAGATGTGTCTAACAGACTGCTGTCAAGTCCAGCAAATCCCCTGGGAAGCAGCTCCTGGCTAAGCTGTCCTGTCTAATAGTTGATCCCTTTTTCCATCCTTGGGTGAAGACAGGACTCATGGGAGACCCGGCAGGCAGTGCTGTGTAGAAGCTCTGGTTTCATTTCCAGATCTGGGTTGTTGACCTGTGGTGCATTGGCACAGGTCTGTCAGCCTCTGCCTCCTGAAGTGCATTCACTATTTAAACAGCAAGCCCTTGGGAGAGATATTGCTGCTGTCTAAATGAGGGAGGACAGGCTGTGACTACTTCAGGCGATTTAGGAGCAGTGTTAAAAGTGCAGGAAGGCTGGGAGAGCAACCAGTGCCTTTTCAGCTTTTTCCCATCCTGGAAAATCTGCAACCATCTGAAGCCATCTCCCAGGACATGTTTGTAGCTGCCTATTATAACAGATCCCTGGCCTCCACCAGACCTTCCTGGGTGTTAACCAAAACAGATAAATACTAGAAGGCTGAGAGCTGTCTCACAAGATCAAATAATTGCCATCTGTAACTCAACAGAGTGTTTGAACCCAAGGCTATTGAAATGAATGGCTGATATCAGACATCCGCTGCACAACCCGCATCACTCTCCCACACTGCTTTGACCTCAGCTGAAACCATTTGCAATTTTACATCTTCCGCAGTGGCAGGGATTAATGATTGATCATGAACCTTCACCATGAATCTCCAGGCTTCTGTCAGCCAGTGTCACAAACTTAACATTATCTAATTGTAAGTTTTCCCATTTAATTGCAATATACACCTGCTCAATGTCCCTCTGTGTGTGAAAAAGCATCATACTTCATTTAAAAAGCCCTCATTTAAATTCAACAGCTAGCTGCACAGATTTAACCATTAAACTGATTTATGTTGCATAAAAGATCAAACCAGATCACACCTTGTGGCCAAATAACCATAAAAGGTTTCTGTAAAGATCATTAATTCACCTCCCTGGGCAGTTAGTTTAGCAGTAAATATGACTTAGATGACTTTATCCAGTTAACCTTAATGAATTTGTTATTATGATTAGTCACCCTAAATAACAGAAATGTGAGAGGGGAAGGTGCTACAGTTCAGACCCTGGTAATGAACAGGCTGCTGGTGCGCTGACCCCAGATTCCCACACTCCTGGGAAACAGGAATCCATCCTCTGCCTACACCTCAGGGGACCTCAGCTGACCTCATGCTGGGGAGAGCATCTCAAAGGCTGGGCTTTGCCTGATCCTTTTCAGTGGCCTGCAGGTAGGCAGCTCCCACCATCACAACTTAAGAAAGAGAAGAAGGGGCAGAGGGGGACAGAAGGCAAGAACAGCCCATTCACCCCATGCTACGAGGAAAGCTGGCCCAGTCGTCCACGTACCAGCTTGAGACCTGGCAAGGTTTAGTTTGGCAGACCTTGCTCTGTCACAGATTTCCACAGTGACCTTGGCCAAGGTATTTCATCTTGCTGTATCTTGGCTCCCCAGCTGTTAGGCAGAGATGACAGTGCTTCCATCTCTCACAGGAGTGGCCTTTAAGTTTGTGAGGCATTCAAACATCACAGCTCTGGGAGCCATAAAAACTCCTTAAGTAGGTAGATCCATCACTCTTGATGCTCCGTTCTCTTCTCACCCTGCATGGCTCCATTGACTTCAACCCATTTAACCTGTCACGGAGGACGTGAAATCAGATTCAGGCCCTTGATCTGGCAAAGGGATTACCTCTTCCTCAGAGTCACTGCAATAACCAGCAGAATGGGACCCAGTGGTGTCTATAGCAACATAAGTGATCATCAGTACTAAAGAAATAGGTCCATATCTCGGCCACCAAAGTTATTCACACCTGAGCAAAGCACATTATGCTGACAGCCCACCACTCCCTACGCAAACTGCTGGTATCAACTGACTGCCTTTTACACCACTTTGGAAATAGAAGGAAGAGAAGATGAGAATGGGCTTAAATCGTAACACTCACACTGGTATGTGTCAGCAGTAAATTCATGCAGTCAGTGGAACAATATTGGTGTAAGGAAGAACACAGGACTCAAGGTGTTTGGGTGTCTGCCCCCAGCCTCCCGCGGGGCAGGGCCTTGCTCCTGTCACAGCTGCACTTGGTATGCAGTCAGCACATCAGTAAATCATCACTCCCTGCATGAAAGGGCTCATTCTGTCTGTGTGCATTTCTCTATGTGTTTGCTCTCATCAGCGCAAGGAAAGCACTTTATCCTTCATTTTTACGCTCAGCCACATGCTTCTCCAGCCTTCCCATGTTGTGTACACAAGTAAGAATGTAGAACACTTCTCTTTGCAATATCCACAGATCTCCACCTCCCAGGGAAAGGACTCCAAACTCACACCTATATTCAGCATGAAGTGCTGGACACTTTCTCAGAAACTCAGTTCCTACTTCAGGAAGTGTTTAGTCTGAACAGAAATCAAGGCTATCATGAAAACCAGTGAGCAAGGACCTTTTCACTGAGCCCAGCAGGCTTTAGTTGAGATCCTCTGCATTCAATTATGTTAGTCATTATCACTAAAGAAGAGGCTCAAGCATACCCTGCAACCTTCAAAGCTGCTAATGTGGAACACAACACGTGAGAACAGACAATATAATTCACTTGGGAAATGTAACATGCTAATAGAGATCCCTTCCTCCAATATCAATAATTTTTTCCATGAACTTGGTTGAATGAGCATTTGTTCTTGGATGTAAGTTTAGCTTGCTGCAAGTGAAGAAAGGGGATTATAGATTTGCACAGCATACAGGAAACCTCTGTTCCTATGAAAATAATTTGCACACTTTTGGATCTGGCTGCAGGACTGGGGCCAAAGCAGTATGGTGGAAATTATATAGTCTATCCCCATTCTTAAGACATTTCCAAATCCACAGAAATAAGTGCACCAATAAAGTCTGAAAAGGAAATCCGATGGATTTTAAGAAACATGGGGCCTCACTTTCAAGCATTTAATAACCATTTACTTAAAATTAAGCATATGTCTAGGGGTCATTGATTTCAGTGGCACTTATTCATGGGCCCAAGTTCTGTCTTGATCTGGGATCTGAAAGCTTCAACATTAGAAAGAAAATGCACAGACTACTTTTCATTTTTATGATTAAAGGCATATCACATCAATCTCATATCAACAAGGAGTCTTTATTTATAGAATATGATATTAAATCTGGATTCCTTTCAAATACTGAGAGTATTTTGTTACACTGTGCATCAGGTGCTACATGTGATTTTGACAGACAGGCTCATCTGAGAGGTGCCAATTAACAAACACTCTCAGAAGCAGAGCGTGACAAAAGTCACAACATCATCAGAGAAGGAACGTGTTTTCTCTCACAGGAGGAGATATCAGTGAGGAAAAAAGTTCGTTCATCTCCTCCAACAATGTATGAATAGTTTCCCTCAATTACCCCATTACCCCTTTACTAACTATAAAGAGACATCCTGAAGAAATGAATATATATTACATTTCTATTTTACGTAACACATCTCCATCACTACTAACAAGTCAGAGAGAGTTAAAACTCGATGAAAAGGTTGTTGATTTTTTATCATCATGTTTGCTTTTAAACTCACTGGAGTGCTTAAGCAAGCCCGTGAGTTCCACATTTGTTCCTAATTTGCTCTGAAGGCAGGGGGCCAGCGGCAGGGCAAAACAGGCAGTGTCTGGCACTTCTGCTTATTTTCAGATTGAGTTTAAGGCAGGAGTCCAGACCTGGAGGGTGTTTTAAAATACTCATCTTGAATTTCTACAGTACTTTCCTTGGGAGGATATAATGGTGTCTTATACACTATGGCCACAGTTCTGCACTGAATTTATTCAGGCTTCATGTATGAAAAAGAGGATGAATTTGAGGAGAACTGGAGCTAGAGATCTCTGTGGCCACTGCTTAATGCACACTTGCTGTTAAACAGTACAGAGAAGAAAATCCTACATGAACTCTTATTCTATTCAATCTGCCAAGAAATAACCATGCAAAGTAGAACAAGGACCTCTTCACTTCTGAAAAATTCTAAGTGATATTTAATTATTTCAAATGTCAGAAACTTCATTTAATATCTTTTCTAGGGGACTAGTGACACCATGCCTGATGAATTCATCAAGAACAACTCTCCCATCCATGTCATCATCTGCCAACACTAAGAGTCTTTCTTTAGGACCGGACCTGTTCAAATATCATTTCCTATACAAGATCTGGCAAGGGCACAACGTGCCCAAGGCTGTGACTGCACGCTGCTGAGAGGTGGGGTTTTCTGTCTTGCTGGTTACTAAAAATGGCCTAACTCACCCCCTCCAGTCATGTTTTTTAGACAAGACCTGTTGCTGACTCATATCCTGCCAAAGAAGTAACAATCTTACACAAGAACCACCTCTGACCGTAAAGCTGCTTCCTACCGGGTGTGTACAAGCCACACCTCACCTACAGCATGAAGTAGGGAGGTGCTTGTTTAGGCTACTCAACTCAGTAAGCAAGAACCTTGGCAATGCAAGCTTGTTTTTACATATTTAGTCCACACCATAATGTAATGGAAAGACAAGATTTTAAGCAATAAAGCTATCAATGTGTTTTCAAGTTACTTGGTGCAAGCCCCTCCTCGATGGTTAGTTTTTCTTGTGATCTCAAGTGAATTGCCTTTAAAACTTTCCTATTTCTGAGAGAAATAAAAAGATCCCATTTTGCTGGCCAACAACTTTAATTCCTTGTTTTGTCAGCCTCAGACAAGGGTAGCAGGTTAATTGCTGTTTTTATTGGTATAATGAATGCCAATTATAAGGTGTGTGTTAAATTCCTATGTTCTAGTTAAGTGAAAAAAACAGATCACACATACCCTCTACATGCTGCTATCCAAAGTAACAAGAAGATGGAATATCCCATGTAACAGAAAAAAAAAAACCCAAATCAAAACAAAAAAACAACCAAACAAAACCAAACAAAACAAAACAACAACAACAAAATCACATGCACACACGAAAAGGGTAATGAATATCATAAAGACACCTCACTACGGTCAATCAGCATGGATCCTGCAAGGCCAGCTCTGAGACAAAGCTGAAAAGCCCTGCCTGATCTGCACCAGCTCCCCAGATCTCATTAGGTTGAGCTTACATGCTCAGTCTCCACAAAGGTTCTTTACAAGCCAATCCTGTGTGTAAGCAGATCCTTCTGGTCCCGAGGGCCATGGGGGCTGCAGCCACAGAGCTCTCTGAGTGCTCTGCTGGTTTGGACCCAGCCCCAGCCATGTTTACTAATTCCAGCTGTGCCAGAACTATTCCTGACCCCCTGTTCAGTGTGGTGGTTACAGCACAGGTTCTCCCCTCTTCCACGGGAAACACAAGTGTCTTGTGGGCCACCCTGACCACACCTGTAACATGGTTATGGCCTGAAAGAGTTCACAGAGCTACATGCTAGTTTAAGAAGCTTACTAATGGACTTGGCAGACAAGAAAAAGTGCAGGATTTAACATTTTTCTTCTTTCTTTAAATCTGGAAACACTTTGCAGATGCAATTAACCTTGTGTGGTCATCTCTTTCCACCACTTCAGGCAGCTACGTAGCACTCTCATTCAAATTGCTCCTTTGGTGTAAAATTTCTCTTCAGAGAGTTTTTTTCCAATTTTCCCTCCCTCTTCAAGTGGTCTTAAAGAAAGGACTTGGTCAGCTGGACTTCAAATGACCCTTGAATGTTGTGCTTACTTTCACAGCAGGATGCTTCAACTGCTTCATCAAATAAGTCTCAAGCTGACAGGTTTGTTGATTGGGAAAGCAAAGTCTCAAACTGAGGGTAAAGGGTATGTCACAAATATTAGTGTAAGTACAGTGAAGGCCCTATATCCTTGCAGAGAACAGTGTTTGCCCTAGGCTAAAGTCTGTGCTAATATTTTGAATTTATATCACATCTTCTCAGCTGATCTTACGGGAAAAAGGCCAATTGGATTTTATAGCTCAACAGCTAATAGGATTCTACAGGATTTGATAAAGAAAGAAACTGCCGTTATAGGTTTAACTATCCTGTAACAAGGAATATAGAGCTGTGTTAAATTTCAATATTTTATAAAATATTTGCACTGAAAATAGAGCTGCAAATCCATGTTATGTCTTAATAGTTTAGAATTAAATACCTGGATGCCTAGCTGCTGCTGAACCACATACTGAGAAAAATAAGTTATTCTATAATTTTGTAGCCTCAGTCTCTGACATCTGCAGTATCTTCTGCTCCAGGTGTTCCCTTTGCTTTGGAAATTTGGATTCAGAGAAAGAAAACTGGGACTCTGCAAAAGCTTAATCCAGAACCAAGGTAGATCAAAATGAATTCAGGCACTGCTGCTTACAGAAACATCCTCTGTGGTGTATGGCACACTAATAGATCCCGGGCTGATACTGCCAGTTATTCCTTCTCCTGAAGGAGAGCAACATCCGGGCTCCCCCCAGACATGTGTGAGCCTCCATTTTTTAGTACCACTGGTGCCTGCAACAGGGATATGGCAGCTTGAGCTTCTCCAACACAGAGAGCTCCCATGGGCAGTCAGCGCTGCAGCTGCTCAGAGGGAAGTGCTAACACCACAAGATACCAAGAGCTTGTTGTTTTTACAAGACTGGTTTTGAGGAAAACTGAATTTAACTACCAGAGAAGGAAAGAATCATTAAAAATTTGTATGCAGGCCCAAGGGTAGGGCTGACTAAGAAGGAAACAAAATCTTGAAGGAAGCATGTGAGGGACCTCAAAGTCCCAGGCAGACCAGGTAGTGAAGCATGGATTGAGCCCAGCTGATTTTGACAGCTCTCTACAAACAAGACCCGTAAGAAAGTAGGTCCCTCCTGATGAACTGATTGGCACAAAAAGAGCTGCCCTGCAAACTGGACCTTGCCAGAGAAGAGCCAAATAAGTGTATGACAAAGACCATACCTGATCCTAGGGAGAAGATCTGACAAGTTAGACTCAGGAGCCAAAAGCTATTTAAAATGGCAACAAAAAAATAAACTCTCAACTATAACCTTGGAAGCAACAGGCTTGCTGAGCCAAGCATCATCTCCTAGATAACAATCTAATGAGAAATCTCTCCCCAGCTCCCTTTCTCCCTCCCTCCTCTGTGTGTATGTCCCTTTGATGTACAGCTGCAAGGGCTGGCCAGGTGCAATCTGTTTTAGTGAGCAATACGCATACAGCCTTGTAAAATACATTTAAGACTTCAGATGAACCTGGGTTCAATGTTTTAAGTGTCAGCTCCTGATAGGGAAGTTCAGAAGCTGCTGGCTGAGTACATCTCCTCACTTGGAAGGCACTGTACGTCCTCTCTCCAGCTTGCAGCACCTGAGTGAAGAAGCTGAGGTGCAGGACAGCCCTGCACCTTCCTACAAGAAAAGGCTGAGCAGGGAGCTGGCTCTTGGGGAGGGAAAAGTAGTTGACTGTGAGTTTGTAAGGGATTCAATCATTTGAAGTCTCTCTGAACCAAACCTGCAGGGTCCTACCTGTGAACTGGGGATGAAAGAGAGGGAAGGGGTTAGGGATATTTCATGTGTTGGCTTCTATAAACTGGGCCACCACACACACATGTACTTCTCCATTACTCAGCTTCCAAAGTGAGGCCACATTGCTCATCCTGGCTGTGACTCTTTAGCACAAGTCCAGCCACACACTGTGAAGCTGGTTTGGATGATTCCCTTCTCTTCACCATGCAAAGATGAGTCTGTTTAAACTTGCCTGCATCCCCAAGAGTAGGTGTCTGGAGTGCACTGCTGGGCAGACACCCAAGACAGCTCCAGACAAGCTACGCTGAGCCCTGAGAGAAACATAATCACTTTCCGTTTGGCACTTGGGAGCAACGTAACCACACTGCCAAGCTCATGCAACCTGCTTCCAAGGAGGACTAATTAACCCAAAAAGGCATCACCCTGGTGTCATCACCTGGCTCTGGATTGCTAAACAAGCACCTCCCGGGCTCACCTGGGCATTTCCGAGAAATGCTGCTCTGCCCGACGTGAGCTGCGTTCCGTGGCAAACCATCTGCTGCTGCCAGAGCCGGAGCTCCTGCCTGGCAGAGAGAGACGTGCTGCCCTGCCCGCCCCGAGGCACCCACCCAGCAAGGAGGCAGGCACAGACACCGAGTGGTGCAGCGCCAGCACGGCAACAGGTAACAAACAGGAAGACAGATGTCATAGGACATCATTTTAACACACCCAGTTGCTCAGTGCTCATGACTGTCCTGCTCACTGGAGCTATTCTCCTATATCAACACATGCCACCTCCTTGACCCTGGGTAAATGCAGACAGAAATGTCTGAGCTCAAAGCCAAGTGCCAGCCCCACACAGCATGTACAAAGGTTCAAGAAACATCCATGCCCTTCTTCCTCTGCCAGGGAATCAGTGGGTGCTGGATTCCATCTACAGGTTTCTGCCTCTCACCACCCAGACAAGGAGCAATTTCCAATATACACGCTCATTACGCTCCAGCAGAGCAGACGATAAAGGAAAGGTAAGCGGCAGCCAGAGGACTGTCTGCACACAGCAGCCAGCGATGCGGAAGCTGTCCTCATCTTGCAAAATTGACTCAGACACTTCCAGAAATTCGCATCAGATATCCAGCCTCTCTGAATGGATAATAAATACGTCTGACCCAATAATCCAAGTGTTATCTGTGTTTCAACTACCAAATCAAACAATACAGCTACACACCTGATGTAATTTTAATAACATAAGACCACAAAGAGCAATGGAGCACAATAGCAAAAGCAGACAAGGGAACATTGATTTTCAGATTGCATTCCACTATAAACATCAAACTGCTGGTGGTTTATCTGAAATATAAGCAGACCTAAGCAGAGCAAAAGAGGCTGAAGTTCATGCATTTAGGCTGAAGAGTGCTTAATGTGCCAACCCCAGCGGATCCTGCAGGCAAGCTGCCTCTGCCAGCCATAAAAGAAATTCTTCATTCAGGATCAATGCAACTTCAACTACAGTTGTACTAACTGTAGTAGCTGGATATTGACAATGTTCGTGCACGTGTTATGCATCACCTCTTCCTACCTACAGGGGAAGAATTTAAACTTCTTTGAGCACAGATGATTATACCTTATCTTAAAGCCTTGACCAAACTCCTTATGCTCATGTAATGGAAGTTTTAACACCCTGAATGCATTCAGCTCTCACTGACTTCCTGTAGTCCCAGGAAGCTTTTCAAGTACAGCCTCTGTGGAACCTGTCTGAAGGAGAAGGAGGCACACTGCTACCTTTTGCTGTCATGTACTTGGTTATCAACCAGGTATAACTTCCCTGACATCAGATGAACTATTCCTTTGTACAACCAGTAAATAAAAAGCATAATTTTGTACGCTGTACTTTGCCTTTAATTAGAGTCAGATAAGGGATCTGAGTTTCCTTCCAGAACCTACTTTCTGCCTTTATATATATGTGAGCACACATATATAGTTTCTTTGGCTAAACCTTAATCCCTCAATCCATCTCCTCATCCAGAAGACATAAACTTCCAAGCCATACACCAAATGGTACAGAGTTTAGACAAAAAGGACTTAAAACTCTAACCACCATCTCTACAGGTAGGTTGGACAAACCTGTATTCCTAAATCTAATACTGGCATGAGCTAGGAAATGTGGATTTATCTTCTGGTGAAGATGAGCTCCAACAATATAACTTAAAAAGGGGTTAAGGTAGGAGCACTAAAGAAGATACCACCCCTGGATGCAGGGAGAGCTTTCTGCAGATGAATTCTCTATACACTGATGCAGTGCACACTGCAGAGATTCTGCCCGGACCATCTGCAGCTGCCTGCTCTCAGAGGCAGACACCAGGAGAAATGGGGCTTTAAAGTAGTGCTATGTCTAGTGAATGACACAGAGAACTTCCAAACTCTGGTTTTAATGGCTGTCAGTTTTGATCCAGTGCTACTGCAACTAAGAGGCAACTTCCCTTCTTTACTGGAACACTGAACAAACATTAAGGGACCTCCTTCTGTCTGGGCCGGCAAAATTTGCAGCCAGATCTCAGGCAAAAGTCAGTATTTACTTATAGCACAGTATTACTTTAATGCTTGGATTTCCCAAGAAGTGCAGTTGTCACAGAATGGAACTGGCTGGATTGAGCAGGTACAGCCTCCAAGGAGATGACAGTGGCTGGTTACTCCCTTCCTTCCATGGGAGTCAGAGGAGGACTCCCTACTGATTTCATCAGCAACAGGATGATCAAGACAGAAGATTCACTTACCTAGCTGATAAAAAACATCATATTGGCATTCCTACCACACTGGTCCAACCATAACATTTTCTGGTTCTTTCAGAGCTTTTCAAGCACCACAGAGGCTCAGTGAACATTACTTCACCATAACTGCCTCTCTGAAACATTTACCAGTATGCAAATACTTTAAATTGTGAATTTACACAAGGGGAGATGCTTCTAGACTACTGTCAGTTTTTCTTTGGCAGAAATAGAGAGCTGGTCACATTTTGGAAGGTATTTAAAGCCTAATATTTTTCAAAGAACAAGAGCCTCTACAAAATAAATAAAGCACAAAGCTTGAGTCTCCCCTGGACACCTCCGGTTTTACACCAGTGCAACAGTATCAAACAAATGGCCGAGAATGATTCATGGTCTGGAAAACACGTTTTTCTGTGGGAGATTTAGAGAATTCAATCGTGTTAGCTTATCAAAGAGCAGGTTAAGAGAAGATTTGATCACAGTCTCTAAGTACCTGCACAGTATCTGGTCCTAAGCAGTCCTTTAATCTAGCAGATCAAAGCGCTAGAAGGTGAAATTAGACAAACAAACTGGAAAAAGCAGACGTTTTACTCTTTACCTACACCTTCAACACAGGGTGCTATAGACTGTCAATTTCTTAGATGTCTAAGTTTGAATTTCTCCCTAGTATAGGTATGTTCTAACACAGCCATACATTATTGGATTAAATGCCAGAATTAGCACATGAAATTCCATGTTCTTAAGTTTTACAGAAAATCAGGCTAGACATTCATAGGCTGTTCTGCTTTAAAAATGAAAATAAAAGCGCAATAGAGTGATAGAAACTATATGAAATAAAGTTACAAAAACATGCAATGTAGTAACACCACTATCAGATTACTTTTTGACATTTAGAATACATTTTTGCAAAAAAAAGCTGTGTTCATTATCAAACAGCAGGTAAAACTTTTTTCCATTTATCTGTAAAGAAGTCGGCTCCATCGCTTCTTACATTCAGGTAATTTATTTTGAGGTAAAGTGAGGAGGTTTGAGCTTTGTTTGGGTGGATTTCTTGTCAATTTCTCCCCTATAAAATTGATATTGAGGCATCTTCACAATTCCCACACATGGAAAAAGTATATTCATAACCATGAAGATCATCAGTTTTCAGCCTGGAATGCAGCTGACCTTTCCTTTTTCAGCCATTACAGTTTCTTAGCTTCCACAAATGGATATTTACTCTTTTTTCTTTTATTTCCTTTATTTCCTTTTTTTTTTTCCCCTTGGAAATGTTCCATTCACAGTGTGCTAGGGGATTTCACTCAAAGCAACACATGCTCCACAGATTAGCAGGCTCTTAAAAATATGCTTGTCTTCCCTTTATGGGCCTCGTCTATTAAAAAGAAGTTAACAGAAAGACACCCATTACTTCTGTGGGTATTGGATTGGGGCCTAAATTATTGCTAGTGCTGAACGTGCACAGTCAGAAAGCATTTCAGAAAACATGTGCTTTTGAGTATAAAGCGGATTTCCCTGAGATCCTTTCCAAATTCCAGTGACTAGTTCTGGAGAAGATATCTGCTCTCCCACAGAGCTTCTCCCTCTAATGATGGGCAGGAATCAGGCAATCCCTGAGTACTCACTATGGGGTTTTATATCACTTATCTCAGCCTGTATGTCCTCCACACACACACACATACAGCTCTTTTATACACCAGGTTCTGTCCTTCCCATCCTGCACTGGCAGCTTCTCCTCTCTAGGCCATCCATGGGAATAGTGCTGGCAACTCACAAAACCCAAATTGTTAGTGAAGCACCAATTTTGATGTGGTCACATTCTCCTGTGGCTGCACCATGCCCCATATACACACCACATGTATACGTGCATCAAATGCATCATGTGATCTGAGGAGAAATGTCTCAGTGGGTATGGTGATGTACAAAGGACTAACTATTGCATCTGATGTACAAAGGACATTTTGCAGAGTCCTAAACATTTCCCTAGCAAGACCATCAGTGGGCTCACCAGTTCATTACAGAATGCTAATGACATCCCATCAAGTGACCTGAAACTGCTCAGCAGCACTGAGTTAGGTATGCTTCCATGGGAAACAACAGAAAGCTAAACCTCTCCACAGTTGGCTTAGAAAAGATTAGTTTACAGAGACGTCTGTTCCTTGTCAAAAAATTCCCTCCATTTCTTTCTTTCACGTTATACACGGACAGATCATTATTGGCTTGAAATTGCAGAATCCATTTCTTCCCCTTAGAAAATCCATGGTAAGTCTTACTGGGTTAAACTAGTAATTTAAAAAACTAAATGGAAACAGGCAGAACCAGGTTTCTGAAGATAAACATAGGTTTAAAAAATAGTTTTAGTTTTAAATGGAAGCAGAAGTGCATGCACAGACAGCTGATTTTTTTCCTAAGTGAAACCAGAATTGGAAATCCAGTTGTGAGCAATCTGGACTGCTCAGCCTCTCCCACTTATTCCAGTTACCTCTCCATTTCCCTGCTACTGCGATGCTCACTTACTGGCTCTTGTCTTTAATTAGGCATCCATCCCACAAACTGTTTATGGCAGCAGTGTCCCATTAACTGCAACATGGCATGGGGTCTCTCTAGCTGCACAGGGCACTTGCCCCCCTGTTCAGGGCTCGGTCCGACTTACATTGCCTGTTTGAAAACCATCCCATATGCTATGTCTCCTAACAGAGACACCTCAGGCAAGAAAGAACAGGAGCCTGCTTAGATATTAGTACAAAAATTTAAAGTTCCAGATTGTTTTCTAGCACCAAGCAGTTTCTTTATTATTATAGCTCTCCCATGACTTTCCGTAACTGGTTTTAAAGCTCTCCAGAAGGAGATAAGTCTTTATTTACAAACAGGGAAACTGCACAGGAAAAACTGAAAGCAGTTCAGAAACAGAACCTCAGCTCCCCAGTTCTAGGCCAGCACCAAATACACTAAGCTACACTTATCTGCTACAATCAACTCCTTTAACTGTTGCATTAGTGCTGCTGAATGTGCTAAGCTTATTTTAAATGCCTCCTACCTAGTGAGACAGAGCAAGTTATCTTGTGCATAAAATATGCTCATATGCATTTCTGATTTGATGTCTGCAGTATCCTGTGTGTTTTATGCTAAAGCAGAAAAAAAAGCTTCAGGATAGTATCTGCTTCCACCACACTGTTGAAATGGCAGAGTATAAAGACATGCATGGGGAAGTCAGGAATTGATTCACACATATGTCCTATCTGTTCCAGTTCTGGTGGCATTAACAGAGAGGCTCCTGTGAGTTATCTCTGCTGGGTATGCTCAATGTCAGTTCAGGGAAAGGAAAACTATTCATGTCCAGCTCCTAAAGAAGCTCCTGTTTTACCAGCAGTGTTGTGGCACTGCTGAAAATGCCAGACACAGTGGA
Organism: Monarcha castaneiventris obscurior; assembly: GCA_026261815.1. Taxonomy (NCBI): domain Eukaryota; kingdom Metazoa; phylum Chordata; class Aves; order Passeriformes; family Monarchidae; genus Monarcha; species Monarcha castaneiventris. The sequence continues at coordinate 11,827,203 of JAMPIT010000467.1, forward strand.
GCTACAGAGTTTCAAGCTAAACTCATCAATATGGAGAGGGGAGACAGACACCTCTCAAATCTGAACACTCGCCAGGTCTCTTTCTCCCTGACAGTTTTGCTTCAGCCCATCTCAAAGATGCATTCCTGAGCACTGCAGCATTTGAGCTGTGCTCTCCCCACAGCATGTGAGCTGTCTGACCCCAATAGCCCTGAGGTGATAGGGGTGACAAGTGACATCTGACAAAGAGTGACAAGAGAACATTTGCAGAGCTAAGATATGCCAAAGAGGACCCTGGGACATGGAGCTAGGCTCTTAGCTGGAATAGTAACACTTGGGTCCATAAGTATTAACTGTTTGAATCTGATCATACCCTCAGTTCTTGAGGAACAGATTGTGACCAAAGCCAAAAAAGGGACCTAGCTAAGGAATGCAAAGAAAGTACGAGCTGCCTTTCATAAGGGATGTATTCAGTTGGTCCTCACAGTCTAGGCATGTACCATGTGCTCCAGACTTCTTTATATTCTGGTTCTACCAAAAAAAAAAAATACAGTTAATTTAATTAAATGTTGGGGAGAGGATCATTCATCTAGAGACAAGAATGCAGGCCATCCCAGAAAGCTGAAGAACTGCTTGCAGAGCTACTGCTTTCCAGGAAAGGAGGCAGGGAGTCAGAACAAACAAGGAACTCAACATGAGCTCCCATTGCAGTGGGATCAGCAAAGTCATACATCAACAACAAATGGAGAGCCGAAGCAGAAAGGTCATTTTACTTGAGTTGAAACAGTATATACCCTACCCCAGCTCATCTGCACTGTAACAGTGGGGCGCATTTGCACCACCTAATGAGCAGCTGACCTAAGAGGGCAGTAACCCCAACACAGCTGGAGCCTGAAGAGAGTATGGGAACACAGATTTGACATTTAAAAGCTGGAGAAAGCTGAGTGAAAATGGTGAAGACAGCTTTGTATTTTCTACACTGTCTCAGGAGGGTGGAAGATGGGAAAGTGCAGTACTGTGGGAACGTCCTCTACATTTCTGAGCAATCCGAGAGAACGTGCTTCTAACTTTAGCACTTGCAGACTTCTTGTTTCCTCTCCTCCAGCAATTAACACAGAGGATATGCCTGACACACAGGTTCACACAACAGGAAAAAGCTCTGGAGACCTTTGGGAAGCACACACCCATGCTGGGGTGCAACACTGCTAGCCCTGTTCTCCCAGCACAGCCCCTTGGTGAGCTGAAGGATGCACTGACAAGCTGCACCTACAATAGGGGCTCACCAAATGGGACAGAGGTCCCAGCACTCCACAGCAAATGGATGGCAGATGTCTCTCAGGGATTGAGAGAGCTCTCTGTAGATGTGCAGCCAGCACAGATGTGACCAGTACGTGACCATGCTCCTCACTGCTCCAAGTATTTTCTCACATAACACTGAAAATTTTTATGTCTCTGACTTGGCAATGGTTAAACACATACATCCAAATACCTGCTATGAAGCAGAAAGACTATCAGCTTGCCCTCATCATGGAGCCATCCCTCTGTGGCCTGGAAAACCCACAGTGATGGTAGAAAATAAGAAACTGCCAGAATGGCTCGATGTAAGTGCGTGCAAATGCATCCAGGATCCACACATATTCCATGGAGGGGAAGGCAGGCTAAGCCACCATCGCAGTGTGTGCATACCAAGTGGAGGCTTTGCAGTGCTACCAAAGAGAGTGTGTGAGGTGTCTCTTTGCCCAGGCAAACACAATAGTCAGATTCAAATATTCTCTGTGGATGACTCAGAAACAAAATGCGAACACACTAAACAGCGTTCTAATGAGAGGGTCCCATCCCTGAAGACCTGATAGTTCAATTTATATAGCAAAAGAAACAGGGACAATCTTGTCTGCCTAACTGGAAAATAAAATGGCATACCTAAAATGTTGAGAATTGCCATATGATTTCATTTGACATGTGGTTTTCAAAGTCCTTCTCCTTTGCTTGGCTTTGTTCTGTTGTCTGATTATATAGAAGGTGAAAAAGGAATTTCTATTGGAAGCCTCCAACATACCATACTCTAAAAACATTCAGGGTTAATGAGAGGAAACAAGGCTTTTCTTAAAAATGCTGTTTTCTCCACGCTCAGAAGACAGGGGAGCCTGTTGAGGCTAGAGGAAGCTTTAAATTTAAAATGCAGCCCAGTGACCTAAATGGTGGTGTCTAGAATTAAATACTGCAACATAGACAATCCAGGGTCAGCACTGGTTCTGCCACTGACCCCTGCTCAGTCCCTCAGACCCGGCTGCAGCCCTGGTTATCCTGGTTATCATCCTGAAAATGGATTTCAAAAATGGAGTTCTTAGTAGGCCTTCATCAGTGGGATTTGTGCCTGTGCTACAGCTAGTTGAAAAGGTACCAGCAATTTTGGGCAACTATAACAATATCACTCTGTGGATCTAACTTCAAATTCAACTTTTTTTTGCTAGACTAATAAGAATAAGCTAAGACAGCCTCTCTGCTGGTAGTGTCAACCAGGTAGAAATCTAAAAACCTGCCCCAGAGTCTTAGGTTTAGGATCCAACATTTCAGCTTGGACTAGTCTGTAGTTTAAATCACCAAGGAAGAAAATTCCTCATTTGATTGAAACCACTGAAGTACAGAGCTCTCCTTACTGATCGAAGAAAAGTGATTATCTGCTTTTTTTTGAGAAGGAAAATGACTGTTCCTAAAGAAGAGCTCACAAACGCCAATGTCCATTTTCTATAGAGTTCTGAATTACATTTCACAGCTCCAGATAAAAATTAATGACCTCTGCAGTGTGGAGAATGCTCCAACTGGGATCACTTTTTCTTTTATTCCTAATGCCTTACAGCACAAACAAAGAGGAAAATGTCCTCACAGATATAATTGTGTTATATCACGATACCAGACAGACACGGTGCTGAGACCAGACAGTAATTTACTCACTGAGGCTCTGATCCAGTTTCATTGAAATCAATGTAAAGGTTTCCTCTGACTTGAATGGCTATTGACTGGATCAATCTTTTTCTCTTCATAGCTGAACACAGCAATTTCCCATTATTGTTCTGTGACCTTGCTTTCTCATTAAACTTCACTCAAGGGATTCATAAGATACAGAGTACTGCATATGGAAGATAACTCAAGAGATTTATTCTACCCAGTCATGTCTAAATAAAGTAGTGACAAGCAGGAGATCGTACTTCTTTTCCTACCATGCGGTCTGCTGGCCATCATGAGAATGTCAAGCTTTACTTTACACCAGGTAAAATCTTACACATAATACCCAGACATCACCCTCTCCAAAGTCATGGAGATACGTGCAGTGGGGTAAGCTAAGGACGAGTTGAACTGCAGTGTTGCTGGGGTTTGTTTGAATCGGACACTTCAAGGCCTGTAACAAAAGTTTAGCTGTTTGTGCTCTTTTATTGAACTCTGCTGGGTCATCCAGTCTCTCGCTCTCACACACAAGCACACTATTGATCCTTTTCATAAACAACCATGATCCCCACTAAACACACTCTCCCTTTCAGAAGCTGTGACAGAAGACTGCCTCTCACTTTTCTAGTGGCCGGAATATTACAGTTCCCAGTCTGAACTCGCAACCAATGGATACACCCATAATCCTGTGCCAGCCTAGTACTTTAGCTTAAATAGTTCTTTTCCTTCCCTGGTATTAACACTCATGATATATTTATGAACACTTATATCCCCTTTCCACCTCAGCTTTGCTGGGCCAAGCAAGCCAGGCTATTTTCATTTCCTCGCTAATGATGGCTCTTCACTCTGTTTAGAATACTTTGCACCTTGTGGTACTTTAAAATACTTGCACAAATTTAGACGAATTATTATATTTTACAGCCAGATTAAGCTGTGATGACCTTCTGAGTTACTCAAGGTACAGAATATCACCTGTAATTCCTGCATTTTGGACATAATTTTAGGTTGACCTAGGTCATATATTTAATATGCAAAGAAGCAAATCCGTAATACTCTAATGCATCAGGTACTCAAATGTGCTCAGGTACCAAAATGGTCAGAAGCTCAGTGAAGGACATTCAGAAGGTAGAGCAGTAAAAACCAGAGGCTGTGAAAAATGCTGCATTGTTTTAACAAATACATGTTCTATGATATGGTGAGCATCACAAAGTGCTTTCAAAGTTAAACTGCTTATTCATCCTACATTTATAACAGTATCAAGCTTTGCTTTACACGGGAGATTCCTAGAAACAGTACCACTTGTTTTTATTTCTGTGCAAATATTTAAAAATTATTCCAGAAGTACAGAGGGAAAATATTAATGAAGAAAACACAGAGCTGGAAAGGGAAATTTATTAAAGATAAAAGTCAAACTAGCTTTGAGATTTTGATCCAAACCAAAAAATATATGGAAAACATAATGGCAACATTGGGTCTTACATTCTGTTTTGAAAACAATAATGTAATGTAACAATAGGTTCATGCAGCAGAGTAGGTTCATCCCTTGGCTGTAGATCTTCAGCTGGTGTGGGTGAGCAGAACACAGAAATATCGTGTCAGGATCCAAGACACCCTTGGACTGATCCTTCCAGAAAGAGCTGAGGCATCCCTGGGCATCTCATTCTCCTTGACTGCAGTGACTCCAGTCATCTGGCCCGAGGGCTCACTCCTACAGCAAAGCGCCTCCTTCAATCTGGAATTGCTTTGAAGCAAGTGTAACTATTTGCAGATGAGGTACTAATTTTGTATGAGCAAACACAGCACAACCTGTGGCTTAGCTTTAAGAGGTCCTGAGCCCCCACAGCTTCCATTGGCTGCCTCTGAAGCTCAGAGTCTTCAAAAGCAGAGCCAGCATACCCTCAGGGCCTGATTTTTCCCCACCCTCAGAAGCACTGAAAACTAAAGCACAAGGGTTATCAAAGGAGTGTGTGAAAATGTACTAGATTATATACTGTACATTAATACTAAATGTGTATCTGTCTAGTGCTCCCTGCAGCTGGTCTGCCACTGAGACACCAACCAGGACAGTTCCACAATTGGACTAGCAGATGGGCTGTGATATTTCCATGACATAGAACCAAACAAGGTCTTGCTGCCCACAGGTCCATGGACATATGCTTCCCCAGGACTGCTGATTTATGAGCTAAGAAATGGCAAGACACTGCATAAATCTGTGAAGGTATTCTAGTCTAAAAAAGAAGATCTGTGAACACTGGAGTTTTTCCATCACTGGCCCTGTAAACACTGCTGAAATAAGGAATACAAGTATTGTTAGGTCTGAATCTACAGCTTTCCTGTAATGTCTGGATTTAATTTCCAATAAGTCTGTACTTTCCAAGAACGTCTTTTTTCCCAGTTTTCTTTGGCTCTGTTTTCCAGGACCTTGTATTTTGATACAAGGGAAAGAAAGCAATCCATAAAATGTTTTAAAAACAGTATCTCCTACGGATATATGGCAAGACATGTCTTTAAAAATACGAACCAAACCATCATTTCTTCCTCTGTACCTTCAAAGGCTTTTGTGAATACTGCAGCCATTGCCCTATCTTTATTTCTGAAAACAATTGTGCTTTAAGATCTGGCCATCCCTTCTTGCTATCAGCTTCATTAAAAGCTTCATTAAATGAACTGTTTCACTTTGTACTGAAACAAATTAGGAATACTTACATGATCAGTCAGCTGAGCAGCAGATAATGAACAGCTGAGAGACAGTAACAACCTAAATCAGTACAGCTGTTTAAAAGGCATGGACATGACTATCTTTCAAAATTTGCCATATCATGGTGAAATAGATAAATAGTCTAATAGACACACTCCTTCCACACCTAGATTTCATAATTACCCTTGTGTGGTCTGCTGTAGCCATATAGGATCCAGGACAGAACTGAGTGCAGAAATCAGTTTCCCCTCACTGCGCCCACTTCTCAGCTGATCTCACCCCCAAGTGTTGGCAGTAGCACTGGGCAGGTTCCCTTTTTATCTGAACTCCCTCCAGCAAATTCCTCTTAACAAGCACTGCAAATGCATTTTAGTCTACAAACAGCTCTAAGGCTGATTTTATTGTAGTCCATAAAGCATTTGCATTTGCACAAAAAAATCCCACAAAAAAACCAAAAAACCTTAGGCGAAGAAGTATCACTGAGGAAGTCCTGGCAGTTTTGTGAATTCTCCTGTAAATATGCTTTGGCATGAACATCTGCAAAACTGACTCATTTAAGCCCCCCATTTCTAGTGAACACTTCTCCTATTCACTCACACTTCTCCTATTCACTCAGACTGATGACAGACTCACATGTGGCTTGCGTACATCACACCAGCGGCCACCAACAAATGACAGCCATGCAAAACCACAATAGGCTACTCTCAAGCAACTCTAAAACTGAGATTTGTCTCCATAAAAGCCTATATGAACACTTACTTTAAGTAACAAACAAATTTATCAAGTCACAAATCCCTGTGCGAAGACAAAAACCAGAGCTAAACTTGCTGAAAGCAGCTGCTGTGATTTAGATAAGGGATCTTGAATCACAAAGAAGCTCCCTGTTCGGCACAAGCCACTTATTTACGGATGCAGTGGCCTAAGAAACACATTGCATTTTCTAAAAGGGTCATGGCATCCCAACTACCAAAACAGGCAGTATAAGCTCGCATCACACACAAAAACAGATTCTCTGTATGTACACACAGATTCATATGATAATCTTTAACACAAATCCACCCCAGAGACACAGGTGAATAGGAAAAAGTCTGAAACAAACTCCTACTTATTTCTAATCCAGGAAATCAGACTAAAATTCCTCAATGGGGTTTGGGTATTCTATTTGTTTTATTTTGTTTTACAGAAAGAGAAAATCCGTACTCTGTACTCCCAGGATGAGGAGATGCTGTATGCCAAATGTCAGCATGGAGCACATTTTTACAGCCAGCTTCTAAACCCATGAATAAAGAAAAGGGCTTAGCGGAAATACTGACAGAAGTTTAACCACAGTGGGCCAAAGTTAGCCTTGTGTAGGTGCAGGCAACTCCACTGATGTTAATGGACTTACACCAAGGCTGGAGTTGGCCCAATGCCTCCAGCTGGCACAGCTAAAATCTGCAGGCGTGATACAGAAAGACGGCAGCCTGGAGGGACTGGATGCTTCCCTCTGAACCTCGCGGGATTCACGTTCATCAGAATGGATTGCATCAATTCCTTCATGAATGAGCACCTGCAGATTCACCCACGATCAGCTCTAAGGAAACTCGATGATGCCAGTTTTTCATGGGGCAGTGATTATGGATTACAGTGCTCCCAGTAAACTGTAAAGCCTGAGGGATGATAATGTGCCCCTCACTGGCAGAAACCTCCATCAGGCCTCCTTTTGCACACAGTGCTGTGCTTTGTTTTTTCCCTAAGAGAAAGACCACACAGGGATTTTGACATCCTGTAAATGGAAAGCTGTAGTTGGTTTCTAAATGTGATGAATCCGATCCTGAGGGCCTTAGCTTCAGCAGGGAATGAATGAGCAAGCTCAGGAAAAACAATGGTGCATTATCAAATTAATTTCACAGCACAGATCACGTGAGATTCCCCGGAGTCCCTCCAATGCCAAAACACAATCCAATTGTGTAGATCAGCGGCACAACTGCTGTCATCAAGGGTAAATTAACTGGCCAGACTCATCCCCTGGTGTAACCTCACTTGAATTACTGAACAGGACAGTGGGATCCTGCAGTAGACAATTTTAATACGGAATTTGACCAGTTTCAGGTTTTGCCAGTAAGTGCAATTTCCAATCTTTGTCTAGATTAGCAGATTTAGTAATACTGCATAAAATCCTACTTTATTGAAGAGCTCCATATAGGCATAAATTCTGTCCATATGGAGTTCCACTGCTTTGAAGTAAATCATGCTTGCTCCAGTTTCGTTAATGGAATGACAGTAGGTCACAGCAGGCGACCTCCAAATCCTACATAAACAGGGAAGCATAAATACCCTTACACAGCCTGACATAGACTGCATCTGTATCACAATCAAACTGAAAGTGATTTAGGCTACAGTCCTGCAAAGAATTCTGCATGGGCACATCTAGAAATGTATCTTGCTGAAAAGCTGCCCTGAGCAAAGCAGCTTTGTCTTAGCATATGCTGAGTACCTTGAAGTGTGCACACACTGAAATAGTCCAGCACAGCACAAGATCTTGCAACACTGTGGAAACCAACATGACAGGTATGTTGGGGATTTAACTGATTCAGAGTTAAGTCATCTGCTGTCATGAGCTGAAAGATGAAAACTTTCTGACTGGAACTTCTGTGGCTTCATTACAGACTAAGTCCCTGCAGACGAGGCAGACACTCAGCAAGTGCTACAGGATAACTCGCAGCCCCAGTTCTACATCTCACGTCCTCTTAATTCAGCAGTGTATTCTAAAGAAAGCTGATGCTGATTCACAGTTCAAAAAATGTAGTGATACAAAAGAGAACAGTGATATCATACATGACATAAGAGGTATGAATCAAGAAGTTTAATAAAGCGAAGGGCAAGATTGGGTGCTTAAAACAAGCAAGAATATTGTGTATATAACTGGCTAGAAATAGAAAGACCTGTGTTTATAATTGCATTTACAAGCACCTGAGCCATTATCAGGGCATAGCTGTTAAAAAGACAAATGAAGCTATATCATTGTATTAAAAAACATTTTTCTAGCAGAGGTGAAAAAGCATTAATGGAGCTGTGCAGTACAGTTCTGTCTTGTACCCAAAGCAGAGGAATTCAAACTTGAGTAGGTCCAGAGAAAAGCTACTGATGCTATCAGACACTTTATGGATGAGACACTTCATGAGCTTAGACTGGTTTAGAAAAACAAAAGCTGAGAGGGGAGATGATGGCTAACTATAAATATATCAATATAAAATAGCTATTTAGGTTAAAAGAAAGTGTTCATCCAAGAAAAGGAATTATATAAGCTGTCTATGAGTAGTATTAGCTTACACCTTCGAAAATATTTCTGGCTATCAAAGGGCTGAGTTTCTTTAATAATGTTCCAGTGAGAATAGTGGGAACAAGACAACTATTAACAGTAGGTTTTGCTAGGACTGAGCAACATACCACCTATCAAGAGCAGGGAGCAGGGTCAATAGTCTGGAGATGTCATCCCCATCTTGCTTCTCTGTGGGGTACTTGAGACTCCCGAGCCTTGATGAGGAACCAAAGTCCCACCACACATGAGCTTATTACAAAGTGATGGACTCTTACTATACTGTAGCTTTCCTATGTCTTGTCTTATCTGATAGATTCAAAAGGCATCCTACTTTAAAACTAATAAAACAATCTGGCCAAAATTTAAGTGAAGATTACAAGATCTGAGGGCAGAATGATTGGAGCGGAATAGCAGCTGAGGAAGAAAAGACTTCAACAACAGAAGTGTTAATAAAAAGGTAAATAAAAACACGCAACGACTACAATCTAAGCAATAGCTATGCCTAGACAATAAAGAAAAAACAGTACATCTTGTGGTAGCATGTTACCACTTGTCAGATGAACATAAAAAACTGACTCCAGGAGTGCTCCTAGCCCACTGCAAATGAGTGAAGCACGTTAACTAAAATAAATAACCTCTAGCAAGATTTTGGAGATGAGCAGCTGGAGTGATAACATCTTACTCTAGGTCGACTCCAACTATAACACATTTGATGGCAGCCTCCACTGCACAGAGAATCAGCCATCAAAGAGTAGCTCATTGCACTGTGGTGCTATGATGTAAGTATGATCAGTGTTCTGCAGGCAGCTGCAGCAATAAACCTTCCCTGACACTTATAAATTCTATGTGATTTATGTATTTGGGGGTGTAAAGCATAATTTGCATGACGTATTTAGAAAGCTTTAATTAATTTTGTGATTGATGCTCCAAAACTACTGAGTGAAGTTAAGACTTTTTTAAATTGTTAAATTATATTTGGGAATTAACAAGAGCAGGGCTGAGTAATCACCACTTCATGTTCATGTATAGTTCATTCAGTTCAATTAAGTTCTGGTATATAATGAAGAAGAGAAAGCAGCCAAACAAAATGCTATTGCAAGGATCTGTGTGACAACTAATATAGTTTAAAAAGAGGAAGAAAAATAGTAGATTTTCTTTAATCCATTAAAAGAAAATAAGTTGGAGAATTATTAAGAAGGCGAGATATATACTGTTCATGGTAGAATTATCTCACACTCAGAGTAATGAAGTATTTTGTGAACTATCCTTAGAAGACATTCCATCCTGCCCAGCAATGCAGTTACAGGTACCTGTTTAACTGTATATCATACAGATGCAACAGTATTTTAGGAGAGAAGAGAAAGAATACTCTAACCAATTGAAATGCTATGAAGAATTACAAGCAGACTCAAATACAGGATATCTTGAATATTCCTTCTTATAGGGAAGACTGGAATGCTTCCTCTTGGAGAAGAGGCTAAAAGTATTCCTTGTATCTCTTCTGGTTTTACCTTACTACCTACCACTGTGATAGGAGAGAATCAGTGAAAGAATAGTAACAATACCACTGGCATCAAGGATTAAAAGAGATCAACTGAATTTTTAGGGAAAAAATACATACTATTTTTTGCTGTGTCTCACAAGCTGGTTGGTGAGCTTACTTGTAACAAGTCTGAGGCAGGTAATTTAAAAGAGAGAAGTTGGTTGATAGACCAAAAGTGAATATGGATCCAGATTATCCAAACTCATCAATCCTAATTCTTTGTATGGAGAAATTTCTCCACAGCCCCTCTATCTTGGTGTAAAAGCTCAAGAAAATCGATCAGTATATTACTTTTGTTACTTGCCACACACATTCCCCTCAGCTGTGGCTACCCTGGTCCCCTTGGTGATGTTGCTTAGTGCCTACTCACACACAAGCCCAACACACATTTCTCTGGAGATTTATTCTCCTCTGTATCTCACCATGGCACCGAGAATATAAATTGATCCAATTTGCCACCTGTCAGGACTCAGGGACTCAAAAGCAAAGAGCGCTGAGGTATGAAATGGATGGATACTGACCGTGATAAGACAGTTCAGATTATCAGAATTACTTTGTCCCATAAAGATAATGACTCCAGCAACATCCTACCCTTTGGCAGAGGAACTCAACACATGAATAATAATTATCACCCTCAGTTCTGCACTGAAGATCTGGTTGTATCTGACTCTTCTCCACTTATGAGAACCCAGACAATCCCAACCCAGGCAGAGATCTGCAGAATGCCAGTCACGTCCTCTTTACGCCGTGACAGAACAAGCCACTGCTTGTTTCCCAAGCTATCAGCAGAAGTGCTGGTACCACGAATCCCTAGCACCTCTGGTTTCTCCATACACATGCTGACAGAAGCAATTGCTGTTGATCTATCAGCGAGCTCTTCACCTTCAAGAAGTCCGCATCAGAAAGACAAAACCTTTTACACATCCATCTCTCTCAATTTGCCAGGCACACCAAGAGGAGAGCACGAAGCGGTGCTAACTGACTGGAGAGCAGATGAACACTGTAACATTGTGCTGCACAGGCAGCACAGTCAATTCCTGCAGCAGACACTCATTTGATCAAAAGTGGTTCTGCTGGCAATTTACTTTTCTTGATCCCACTGAAAAAGAGTTTTAATCTCTGTTTTAAACTTGACTTCTACTTGCTGCCCTGAGGAAAATCAAGGCCAGATAAATGATTTTCAAAGACAAGACAGTTTCTTTTCTTCCAGATTCAGAAAATGATTTTGTCTTGATGAATAATACAGGCTTTAGTCGTTTAACTTAACTCTGAGCTACAAAGCACCTCTGCTCTCTCCAGGTAACCAAGGACACATGCATTTTTAACACACCTGTCTCCAAATGAGTTTGCAGGGCAGGCAATCAAAAATCTACCCTGTAACCTGGATAATGAGATATAGAGCCATTCAAAACCACTCAAAATGCAGCCCCATGCTACCACTTCTCAGATTCGTTTTATTAAAGATGGCTACATTGTAAAACATTTCTCTGTTGGCGGGGGAAAGAAAGGAAGTTCAGCAAAACTAGTATTTTTTTTTTGTAGCTAATTGTACTTCCAGAGCTTCACAGAAACCTGAAACCTACAAGAAAGTATAGAGAAACATCACTGGTTATTCCACAACATCAAAGTACAGATAATTTGAATAGAGAAAAGAGTTTCCCCTGAATTTGCTGGATCTAACACCAATATTGTCTTGACATGTCCTTTTCTTTCTCATTTCTAATTCCCTCCTTGCATCCATACACCAAACGTCTCCTCTCCACATTCTAACCACTTGTGCTTTTGACACCACATCCCAGCATGTTTCTACATCACTCAACATCTCCACCACTTGGTTCCTGAGCAAGGCAAATAACCCAGGCCCACATCAAAGCAACAGGTAGGAGCAATCTGAAAACTGCACAGGTTTCAGTAATGGAAGACAGCAAGGAACAAGCAAGGTCTTATTGCCAAACAGCAAGGAAAATTAATGAGGCTTTCAAATGCCCAACTGGCAGCGACAGTGCGTTAAAAGAATGTAAAAGAGGGGAAAGGAACATCTGCCTGCCAACTATGAGCACTCTCTGGCTGGTGCTAAAAACTCCACTGACTGCTGGGCTTGAAATTCAGGTATTAAAGTTTAAGAGATGTGTTCAAGACTTCTATGAAATTAATGTGATTTACATCAAAAGACACAGCCAGTGATGCTTTTTATCCTCTCTTACTTTTACTAGTCTTTTTCCTCTAAATGGATTTTCTGGATCTTCAGCCACCAGTAAAATTTCAGGCTTCCAAAAAAGGGTTCTTTTTAAATTACAATGAATCATAAAATATATGAAACAGGGGTTGATACGTAATTCCAGATTGCTTGGCCATTGAGCTGAAATAAAAGAAAATGGTAGCCTAATCATCAGGCTGAAGGGTGGCAGAGATAGCCTAAAAAGAACTATTTTCCTCTGAAGCCTTTCAGATTCAGATCTGGTAAAGATGAAACGAAAGGTTTCTCTAGGATTTGGTGGTAGCTGAGACTATCTTGAAAATAAGGCACTATTTGACACAGTAATGATTAGTATTTGGTTTGTGAAGTTTTACAATAGTACCTGCAATTGACATTACCCCTAACTCACAGCTGGGAAGACTGAAGTTATCTCAGGGACATTTGCACCCATGTATCTCTCTCTCACACACACACACACACACACACCCCCCTGTACACAGTTTGGGGACAGCAATCTGTACTAATCATGCACAAGCCTCCATTCAGAAGCTGTCCTGACTTATCAAGCAAAATCACTTTCCTAGGGCAATGAAATAAACAGGTTCAGGTGAAAAAAAAAAACCATATCAAAAAAGGGGATTAGTGGCTTTCCACTTCATGGACTCATCTTGTTCCAAGCCTGTAGTGCCACATTTTCAAAGGTATCTGAAAAAACAGATTTATGCAGAGCCTATAAGATGCACAAGCTGGTTTAACAAAGGACATGCTGGAGTTTGAGCTGAGCATTAAGTAGTGGCACTGGAAGATGTACATCTCCAGAGTAAAACTTGTAGTAGTATTAAATTGCAATTTATAAGAATGATGCTTACTGATCACTGACATAACGTATGGTAGCAACTGAGCCATCTACAAACACTGGGGAAATGTAAAAACCTAGAAGGAGTTAACTGGGGGAAGGGGCAAGAAATTAAGGAAAGTTTAGGCTTGTTGTTAGACAGAGTTCACTACTGGGCAATGATGTGCCTCCCCCAGGGAAGCAATAGATGCTTAGTTATTTAAAGACAACAGGAGAAAATGCATTGTAGGGAACAATCCCACAACAGCAAGGGATAAAGCAGATAGGCTGTCAGCCTTTTCCAGTTCTAATTAGCTTATGATTTACTAATAATTCTTCTTCCGGTTAAAAGGTTCAGACCCCCACTATTCTTACTGGTCTCCATAAAAGAGTGTTACCCAAGAGACAGTACAATGTGCTGTACTGTCACCTTGCAATTACCAAAATATCATGCAGTGAAGCCTTTTCCCCACAGAGATTTTATTTGCCAAATGATGGTGAGGATCACTTTAACTAGACCTCCTTGCACTTTGCAAAACAACAGAGCAGTTGCACCTTGTTTCTCTGAGACTGAGTGTGCCTAGAAGTTATGCCTGGATGAAGAAAACAGGTTGTGATTAAGATCTACTGAGATACCTGGAGCAATTCCGGGCTCTGGCTACAAACACCGTCTGCATTCCTAGCAGCTGTACTGCACTTTCAGCTCAGGCTCCAAACTTCAACATACTTTGCATCAGCCCTAGACTAGGCTGACTAAGAGCCCGTCGCACATCTGACGCTGCTTCTGGAAGATGACACGACACAAACAAAACACAAAGTGAGCAGCTTTATGTACAGACAGGACAAAAGATGTGCTAAGAGCTGGAGTTACTTCAGGTGAGCAACAAGGAGAGACATTTGGAAAAGGAAGTTTCCCTATCTGTGGAAAACAAAGAAACTTGTTGTCACTCTAGAATTAAAAGCCTATGTGGGTTACCAGAGACAAAGTAAACAATGCCAGGGGAAAGAAACAAAAGGAGGAGGTTTTGCAATGATTCAACTATGAGCCATGAATTGCCACGTTCAAAGGGTGACTCTGGGATTCAAAAGAGAAGCCAAGCATGGGAAGGAAAGGAGCAGAGATTGTATAAGGACATTTTTTATTCTCCCTGGTTTTCTGATGCCTATTCTGCATGAAAGGACGGAGCTAGTGGCTTAGGAATTCTCTGAAAATCCTATTTCTCTTATCTATCACAAATACCTAGAGAGACAAATTGTTGTCCAGAATGAGCTGGGATCTAGAAATACAAGGATACAGGATTGAAAAAGACCACCTGAGAAACCAAGGTTTACTCCCTGCTCATTTATGATGGTGGTTAAAAGCATAAAATTAAAATGCCCGTGGTAACACATTCCTGGCTAAGCCAGGCCGAGGTGAGGCCTCCCGACTAGGAAGAGCTGCAGGGCACACAAAAGCACCAGATGTTTGCCTGCTGAATGACTAATCGTGCCCTCACCCTCAGTAAAGTGTTCGAGTGGCATGAAGAGACACATTCTTGGCTTCATAAACAGCTAACGTTAACATTCAGGAGAAAATGTCATTAAAAGTCTGTACTTCAGCCCAAGGTTGGAGTAACTGAAAACTCTTCCTTCCCTTACCACCCTGACCAGCCCCCCAGACAGATCGGGAGGTTTTCTGGTGAAACACAAACAGCTGTAATCACTGGATTAGGTACAGAACAGAGGATGAAAGCAAAGGATAACATGTAGGCACTGCAGCCTACAGGGACTGGGCAGAGGGAAGGGCCCTGCCCTGACGGGAGGGCAGCAATCCTGTCAGCAGCAGCCCAGCCAGCAGCAGATGGGAGCTTGCCCATTTCTGACAATGCAGATGGGAATCAGGAAAGGAGCAGAGGTTACAGGGCAAACAGCATGAGAAAGGTTGGAGCTCAGCCCATTTCCATCCAAAAGATCCACATAATTTACCAGCCTGTAAGAGAGGCAATTCAACTGAAGTTTGCTCTTGCTCTTGGGGGGATTCTGACAGAAAAATGGCAGACCTGCCCTCCTGCATCCAGCAGAACAGATCCACAACCTCTAAGAAGCCAACACAGCAGCACTTCCATGCATCAGGAACTCTATGCTGAGAAACACTATCCTCAAACCCCTGACCGAAGGGGGGCAGCCAGAGCCAAAAGGCTCTTTCTGAGAAGCAGTGACTGTGATTATCCTTCTCAGACTGGTTTCAACAAACAGCAACACTCTAGAAGTCCTTCCCTCTCCAGCAGGTATAACACCCTAGTAGAAGTGGACAAGCACAGGGACCGGTTGTTACATGAGTTCTTCCTGATGGGAGCAGGATGCCAACCAAGCGTGCTCTAGATTTTTTACTAAAACTCCCTGTCAGACTGCCAAAGGTATTAAATAACAAATCTGCTTATTCTCAACCATGACCACAGTTCAGTGCAGCCAAGTGAAAACAGTCCCTTGCAGGTGGACAGCATATAAAGTGCTACACCCAGGCCCTGGGGAGGACACCCTGCCCTTAACGATGTGTATTCCAGCTGTACTGCAACAGATGTACAGTCCTTGTTCCACTTAAAAAAATACTGGCTTTGGCAGACTCACTAGTTTAAAGGTAAAATATTCTATTGGCTCTAACTTCAATTGTACAACATTGATCTATTCTACCTTCTATTAAAATACAATCTTGGTAGCCATCCATGTCGGATGCAGTAATGAAAACCAACCTGCTTCTACAGACCACAAGCCATTCTAAATGAGAGGAACTGTGAACCAGGCATGCCAGCAGGAGTGAAATGAAAAAACTTCTGAAACAGTAAAGATATGCACAGTCCCCAAGAATACTTGGTTCAGGTTGGAAGACAAGTATCTTCAAAAGACAGCCTGAGCCAAAGCCAATGGAAAGAATTTTAAGACACTCTCTCCCTTTTATGTCAGTGGTCTTTGGATCAGGTCCATAGCTGGAAGTTCATAGCCAATCCATAGGTTTTTAATTCAGGAGGAGCAAATACAGTAACTTCTTGAGTAACTTTCAGAGGGGTAGTCTATATAAAGACAATTTGCTCTCAACATTTCAGAACACATCAGACCTGGTGCCAACTAATCAAGCTGATGGAAACTTCAGTGGCTGTTGGGTGTACACTTGGAGAGGAGAGAGAACGGGGAGCATCTTCATTTGCAGCCCACTTCAAATGAAGTTATCTAGGGAATCACAGGAACATGGCACACAGGTAAGAGAGCTTTGGCAACTCCTTTGTAATCTCTTAGTCCTGAAAGGAAGCTCAACAATGAAAGCTAGAGTTCGAGCCCTAATGCACCGGAGAGGTCTGGCTTTCAATTTGAATGCTGAGGTTTGGAGGCTTATTGCCAACAGCAGCCACAGAGTCAGCAGCTTGTTTCTAGTTCATGAACTCCACATGCAAGCTGGATTTCCACTTTGGGAAGAGGTGAAGGGAAATAATTCAAGTTATCATGCCTTTAGGGTCTATGTTTTTTTAATTTCTTTTTTTTCCACCCAGGCTGGCACATGTCACTAGGAGCAAAGCCAACACTAGACACTCAATGTGTCAAAGTGACTCACCACTGATCACTGCTTGTTACTGGGAGCACAGATGTGGAGGAATCTAAGAACAGGAAATGCAAACTTCTTGCATCAAAGGAAGTAAGGGCAGCTAATGCCAGCTGTTCTGCAAATAATTTGGGGAATTAAGTGAAAGAGTTAGCAGCAGCTAACTGGTGGGAATCTACTTTTTCTGAAAGCACTGCTCCAGCAGGGCTGGTTTCAGAGATAATGCTGCCAGTTTGAACTAGAACATCTTGTTTTTAATAGCACATATCTGTCCTTTCTGCTGTTTTGATGAAAGAAAGGGTCACTTCAAACGGAAATAACCAAATGGGAGCTGAGCTTCAGACTAATTATTTCCTATGCATATAACTAGTATACAGGGATTAGAAACCATTTCAAATACATAGCACTTTTTAGGCAATCCTCTAAAACAATATTTGATTAATTCTTACAACTCTAGAAAATGCTGTCTGTCTTCTTTCTTTTCCTTAAGCGTTATTACTTCAACAGAGAAACCTGATACTGACTTCCCTGTGTTTGCCCAAGGCATTGAGTGAGCTGCTGGTAGAGATGAATTTAGAAGTTAAAACTCACCAATTCCCAGGTTTGTATTTAAGCAACTATAGCACACATCTCTCTTTCTCTGTCAATCCATGCCCCTTTCTAACTGTTACCACAGACCAAAGCAGGTGACATTTATACTGAATTACTTGAACGCAACCAATATTAATACTTGTGACTCTATAGCTGGCCCAGACTAAGTGTTCCCAGGGCTTTACAAATCCCAGTTACCAAAACCTTACAACATCCCTGTGAAGTACTATTTGCTTTGTAGTGGGACTGAGTAATGAACCATGGAGAGTTCATGGAATGTGTTCATATTCACAGAGTAAGCATATGACAGGACTTGATGCTAGCCATGAATGCCAGGTCATTCCCAGATATTTCAAGCGTTCTTCAAGTCTTCCATCAATGTTCAGCTCAACAGTCCATTTTGCCCTTCCTTCAATTCAGTTTTCAGCCAGAAATGTTCTCCACAAGAGGCACAGAGAAGATGTAAGAGGACCCTGTGTTCTCAAACAGCCTCATTAAGGACAGACATCCACATACAGAAATTTTATAGGGTGAAGGGACCAGTCACAAGAGACTACTGTTTTGTTCTCTAAACAAATTTTGGGGCTGTGTGCAGTGCAACGTACATACCATTTAACCTTTTAACACTGTTAGTTGTAGGTGCCAATAAACTCAATAAGGGAACATTTGAAATCAGTCTCACCTAACTGTAAAATCGATGCTGCCTGTCACAGCACAGTAAAATGCTACAGCTCCAGCTGTACTGTATGGCTGCACCCCCCCACAGCATGAAAACACACACACAATGCTCTCTATGATGCTGTGGTCCTGTTAAAACAATTTTCATTAAATGCCTCAAAGAGCTAAAGAGATTGCTATCTGAAAACACAGAGAAAGCATTTAAACCACAAGGTGCTTGGATTTCAGATGGATTCCCACTGCTACCTGAGTTACAGAGACAGGCAGAGGTTCCACATGAGTGGCACTGCACAAGTTGCAATCCAGGGAGTAACTTCTCATCCCCAAGGAACTTTTGATCTCAATGAACAAAACAGACTACATGTACTCTAGTGCTCATTCACTGTGGAAAGTTGAGGCAGAGAGCACTCATCAGACATCCTCCTGGAGCTGGTCTAAACTTCCTGTCCCAGCACCATCTGACCTCTGCGTCAATTAGAACTTCCTGCAAAAAGGAAATGATTGCCCAATAATCCAGCATGTAAATCTAAACTGCAGTAGGTAATTCCTGTTAACTCCCCGAGCGGATACTGTATTGCACAGTCAGAGCATCTTCTTGTGGTTGAGAGGATTACACTAAACCACATAAAGGCACTATTTAGTTACCATTCCACCACAGGCAGGACATGCAAGCACTGCACAGGTAGGCACACCTAGCTGTGATAGCTGACAAGGCACAGGCTGTATTAGCACTACCAGCATCCAGCTACTTACTTGGACACTTGACACCTTTGCTGTTAAACTAGAGCCCTCGAGAGCCATGAAGGAACAGTGAGCTTTCAGAGCCAATGTGCACAGAGAAATAAAACTCTAAACCTATTAGGTGCTAAAGACGTTTTTAGTTAAATTACATATTTGTTCCTTCACAGTCCATCATCTGACCAGATTCAGCTACATCTAAAAGCTCCAGTGAGGGAAAAAGAAAACAACAACTGACAGAAGACACGACTTTTGTAAGTACAGGTGTGAGTGGTGATGGTTTTATGAATTTAACCCATCCAAAGACAAGCAGGTGCTGAGAACTGTTCCCAATAACATGGTATCATGCAGCATCCCATTGCCCCTCTCAGCTCTGATATTCCAAAGTCTCCTCCAAATGCCTACTCCATTCCCTGTAATCCTGAAGAAAAGCCTGGATGAGGCTCAGCACATGTGACATGTTGCACTCTAATAGCAGGAAGGGTGTTTTGCCTGTTGACTGCACAGCAAACCCCTTCTTTTCATTAAGGGTATATCCAAACAGTATTTTACTGGCAGACAGTCTTCTGCTCAGACTCAAGATAGTCATTTACAAGCCTTGTTCACCTGCATCCTTAATTGGGGATCTCATTTGTCTATGGCTTCTTACCTCTCTTTCCCACATAAGAAACTCCAGCTCAGGAGAGGAAGCGCTTTAAACTCCGGTTAATTAACTCAGCAAGAGAAAGAGCTCAAAATCTACCCTCCCCTATCAGAAACTCCTTACCCTGCAGTTAAGAAACATGAAGATGCTGACAACTCTTAAACACTCCTCCCACAGGAAATATATTTCTCCCATAACTTCTGGGGAATTACTCCTATACAGTCTCAACATAAAAAATCCTGGGAAACAGTGACACCCACATATACACACACCTTCCCCGAGGCAAGCACAGAGACACTGAGGACAGGCACATGGCTTTGCTGTTGTACTATTCACATAGAGCTTCCAACCTCCTAGATGAGTTGTGCAGTGAAGACAAGGATACACATTTGGGACTAAATTGTTCTGTTCTGGCACAGCAAGTCCAGGAAACTGGACCACTGCACTCCTCTCTCAGCTCTGCCACTGCCTGCACACCCCACTCATAAGCCACTGAACCCTAGCAGCCAAATCTGACAATGACGTGCCTTGCTGGAGAGGCATGGTTCTGAGATCCCTAGTGTCTCTAGCTCTCCATGACTTCCATCTGCTTTGAGCTTTTAGGACGCCTGAGACCAGAAATGCACTACCAGACATCCAAAAATAGAGGCTGTACCTCATTAGTCTGTAGGAAAAGCTCTGTTCTCGGCTGTTCTACACAAGTAGCATACAACCATATACATTCTAGTACAGCTATCTCTATTAATACAATATGGGGATGTTGCATATGGGCCCTAGTTTCTCTCTTTCCATTTCACTTTATCATTCCCTAAAATGGAAATAAATAATACCCACAAAGCATGGCAAAGCACTTTGTAATCCCCAAATGAAGGGTTCTGTAGGTGTGAAGTATTCATAAGATGTATTTATTTTCAAACTGTAAAAAACTGGTTGCTGTGTTTCCTGGCTGTGTTTAGCAGACCTCTCTGCTGTGCACATCTGAAGCACACATCAGGGAAAGAAATGCTGTGATAATCGACTCCAAATCCCACAATCTATTTGTGCTAGTAATTAAAGAAATATTTACTCAGGAAGCAGGTTTACACAGAATGAATAGTTTCTAAGAACAAATATTATTTAATTATGTGGAAGTGCAAGAAGCACACTACATATTAAGTAGATTAATTTATGCTCACTAAAATTACAGACAAAATTGGTGCTTGGCTATTAATTTTCTATGTTGGAGAAAAGAAATTGTATTCACAGTGTTGCCTGCTTTAGAAGCTTATTTGAGTGTGATTTGTACTTTTTCAGAAAGAACCAGAATAAGTCCTCTGCATAAGATAACTTCACTTACCACATTTTATAAATAAATTGTATTCTGAATTGTCAGAATGGTTCATTTAATGACACTGTGGATATAAAAACTTTATTTTTTAACACTTACCATAAGTATTCATAACATAACCTACAAGAGCATTTGGCCTTGCTTTATAGGAAAAAATAATTTCCCAGAATGTACAGGGACTATTTCAAGGCCCTGCTTTAACATAAAGAATCCATCATATTTCTGCTATCAAACACAAAAAAATGTTTGTGGCTGCAGGACTGTCTTTCACTGACTCCCTCTATGAGCTTAGACAAGAGACTTGACTTCTCTTTGTCTCGTCTTCTTCCCTGGTAAAAAATCAATTTGTTCACTTAAGACTCATAAAAGACAATGCAATGGGTGTGTTATATTACAGCTGGATACTGTAATAATATAATACTATATTACACAAAATAACAATGATGACCTTTTTTGTAAATTCTTCTTCCTGTCCTCTGCATGTGCTACTAAATATAGTGGAGCAAGACAGTTCTAATTGATTCTTGTCTTTGTTCTTACGGCTGCCTTTCATTTTCTGCACAAGCTTCCTCTCTTTTCAACATCCTTGAAAACTAAGAATAATTTACTGGCATCCCACCACAGTTCAATGTGCTGTTACCACTTGGTTTTATCCCAACCAGAAAGATGGCTTTTCACATTTGGTCCTGTGTTTGCTAGTAACAGAAGACTTCAATTCTCAAAGATACAGACTTCAGCCTACAAGTAAAGTTTTTAGCAGTCTTGATGAAATGGAATATCACGCGCCTTGTGTGTGGAAATTCAGAAATTAAGATATTTTAAGGGCATTTCCAGGTCCTACCATGGTTTAGCTGCTGTTGAGTTCAGCTGAGCATGTGTTCAGCTGAATGATGGAGGTTTGGTTGATGCTGTTTGAGCTGGGGGAATGGACTAGGCAATGTGTTATGGTCTCTTCTATAAAAGTCTGGCCACCAGTATATTAAATTAGTGTCTGACTTTATCAGATGCAGCTCAGTATTTCATTATAATCTTTAAATCTTAGCCTTTAAAAAATACCAAACAGAAATTTAGAAGGATATGGGAGAAAGGAAACACAACCTTTGAACCCCTCTGTGAAATGGAGGGGCCAGCAAAATAAAAAGAGCTTTGTAGTACTTTGGAAATTAAGAGCAGACCATTTCTATCAAATAAATGCTGTTGTAGCTGAAACAACACAGATTGCAGACACATTTGTAGATTTCTGTTTTGCAGAGAAGCTGAAGTTTTTGGTGAAAGATCTTCCTACATCAGTCTGCTTTGAAGTGCTTCCTACAATCATGATAATCTGTTCCAGAAACTGGTCATAATAGAAAACACCATTTCAACGCAGTCTGCAAAGCACATTTCTAAAAAAGCTTTCAGTTACACCTTAATTGTAAATATGCCACCCAGCCACTCACTTCTTCACTGGGGAGAGCTGGCTGTGGTAAGCACTCATTTTTCCTGATCTCCTGCCTTCTAATCATGTCTATCAAGTCTTTGTGACTGACAGACATGTTAGCTCTGCTATTCAAAACAAATAAGAGATGCCTAAATTATACAGCATTTTAAAGAGGTTTCAACTGTCAGGTTGAAAACATGGGGCCATCTCCTGCAGCTCTGATTCAAGTAGTACACCAATTTCAAAACCAAATAGTCATTGGATAAGAACTGCAAAATATGACCTTTCTGGGTTTTTTAAGATGAAAAATCCAATTTTAACTTGCATAAATTGAACTCTTCCTACCGATGTCCATTGTTGCAGGGTCAGGCTCTTGTCTCTTCGACCAATATCTTAGACCATTAGAACTACATGTATCAGATTATTTCCAATTCTTTATACTGTTCATTTAAACCTGTTTCTATCAGGTAGAAGTCTGCCATGGAAATGATCCCACTGGATCAAGGCTGCTGTGATAACTTCACTGAAGCACTTCAGTAGTTCATTTGGTCTATTTGTGGAGAAAAGTCTTACTCAACTCACGTAAAATCTTCAGAAGTTTGGTTTTTTCCTTCCTCAGTTGAATCAGCTTGGGAAAGGAAAAAAAATCAAGCCTCATTATTTTACTTCTGTTTCTAATCAATTACTTCTGCATCTTATGCTTAAACACGTGGAAGCCTAAAATTCAGCAGAAATAGAGATCATGTTGTTTCACCTTTTTTTTTAATTAAAACTAAAAATGCTTCTCTTGGTGCTGGGTTTTGCAACAGCATAATCCTGCAGACCTCATTTTGGACCAATATCATCCCTATGCAATCTGGTTCCATAGGTACAAACTTGTCTTTGATTTTTTGGGCTCATATTACAGTCCTTAGTCAAGCACAACTGGAGCTCTTCACTGAGGCCACACTCGTCTATCTGTGTGTAGAATTGGGCTCTTGAACTTTTCATGGATGTCCAAGCCCTCTGAGAGCTTTGTAAATGGATAGCAGAGTAGGCTGCCAGAAAACAAAGAGTTTTCATTAAATGATAACATCTTTCCAAACTAAAAACAGAAATTGTACTACTTAAGGGGAAGATTCGAGTCCTCTCAAACCACAAGGATCACAGTTAAGGTTAGTGCAGCCGAACCCTATAATAGTATAACTTTTGCAAATAATTTAACTGTTTGCCTTGTGTTAGCAATCAAGAACTCAGGCCAGTAAGCTCTCATCCACAGGTCATTTTACTGAAATTATTAACACCTTCATGAAATTGTACAGATTGCAAAAGTGAGTTTGATTCTGCAGGCTCAGATCTTACACGTGCAAGAATGGAATGTCTTCCTCACCAAAAATTCTACCTGAACTCTGCCCTCAGTTAGTTTAAAGTGTCTCTTTTCTCCTTGCCTGCATCACAGTGCTCCTGAATGAGAGTCTGGTTATGCCCAGGCCAAGTGCAGACAGATGTTTTTGACATTTCCCTACAGAGTTCCCCTGACACAATTCTGCTCTCATTTACAAGCAGTGCTGCTGCTGCAATCCCCACTCAGCTCCAAGCCATCCTCCTCTGCCAGTCAAAACCTGCTGTTGCCTTTTACCACTGCAGCTACTCCAGTTCTTCATCAGGTGTGTAACACACCAGGCTCCTCATGCCAAGAGCTTCCTATACCACCCTCCCTTTTTTCTGCCTTCCAACTTTACAGTCCTTACCTCCTGCTGTCTACCTGCTCAGTTCTGCTCTACAACCTCTGCTGTTCCAGTTCTCCCAGACCTTTGTAGCTGTCAGTGCTACTGCCTTCTTTGGCTAGTAGCATGCTTAGAAACTTCAGAGAAGAGCCATCAAGCAATAAGGATTGAAAAAAACATTGGAAAATCCAGTATCATACTGAAATATCACAGAAAAATTAAGAGATTACTTGACTGCAGTTCACCAGTACTTGCAAAGCAAGAAAATGTGATGCTCTCCTCTTGGTGTAAGAGCATAACAGGACCAAGAACCTAGCAACTAAGAGGTAACATATGTGCAAAAGTTGCTGAATTTTAAACACTTAACCAAGAATTGCACGATGTTCTCTTCCTTCATGAATATTTAAATCAAAATTGGATGTTTCTTTAGAATGGTTGACCAGCTTGAACATGAATCGGCTCAGGGAAGTTCTGTGCCTTCAGGGAAGGCAGAAAAAATGACTGGAAGCACCTTTCTGGAGTCCATCACCGTGGGAGGAGGGACCAGATGGGGAAGAATCCCAGGAATCAAAAGTAAAATGCAAGCTAAAAGGTAAAATGCTAAAAACCCTGTTCACATGTGTTCTCTCACAGGTCAGTGTGAGTACTCCATTTGAGTAAAGACCAAATGACCAAAGACTGCTTGCCTAAAGCTTATCATCCTCAAATCTGCCCATGAGTTTTCAATGCAAAATTCAATTTAGACTTGTCAGCTTTGATGTGCTTTGTTTTGATGAAACCAAGAATGAAATATAGCACTGGCAGTAATCTTATCCAGCCATCTTAACTAATTCAGCATTTTGGATGCCTTAGCTTATGAACTTTTCAGAGAAATTTTTGGCAAAAAAGGATGGCATTGTAGCTTCAGCCTTCTTAAAATTATCTCACACCAGCTATTCTCAGTAGTAACATCATTATCTGTGAAACTGTGCTCAAATGAAGAATCAATAAATAAATATGAAGAAGAAATTTAGGGGAAAAATGAAGTGCTATTAGCATTCCAGGAGTATAATAAACTCATAATTCTCTGAGGCAAGACAGTGAAGCCTGGATTTGCAAAGCTACCATAGGCAAGGAGGTGTGCAAAACTCATTCCAAATACAAGCTGGTTTAATATTTCAAAGACTCATTAGAGGGAACACATAGCAATAGCAAAATCATGTTTTGTATTCCTGATGTACAGTCCTAGGCAAATACAGAAAGTATATATATTAAATTACTCTCTTGGGAACAATTTCTGTTGGTTAAGGGGGGGAAATGTTAAATTTTAAAGATGCTAATCACTTGTTTTTGTTTTACTTCAACCTGTATAGATGCATGTCTGGTATGCATATGAAAATGCAAAATAGAGGATTAATCCCTAGTTCATCTTGAAAATGTTGGGACCGATAGTGCACATGCAAGCAGGGTACTTATTTTCTCAAACTGTAGCCACACTAACTTACACTGAACTGTTTAGATGAGTAAAGGATTTGCACGATCAGGTTACCTAGTGGCAATGTCTAGCATGGAGATAAATGCATAGTCTTGTAAGGCACGAGTCTAGGGCTTTGATGCAGGAAAGCAACAAGATGAAACATTTCATTCATAGGATTTAACTACAAATATAGAATTAAGTATTTGAGTACGTGTTTTCAGGGCTTGTAACCTTGCCTCTGCCACTAACTCACTCTATGACCTTGAGCAAGTCACGTAAGACCAGCTTTTCACAGACCTCAAAGTTTAATTTGTACAGATTTCAGTCACTGGCAACCCTACCTGGTGCCCATCTGCATCATTATTCATTATATCTTTAACAGATGAGCGCAAAATTCTCCAGGCCACAGTCCTTTTATGCCTCACTTTCTGTCCCTGATGATTATTAGTTCTGACTACTGAGCATGGATGTTAAAATGGAAATAAGGCTAAGTTGTACTATTATGTCACTTGATTATCCTCATGAAGCAGGAACTGTGAAATTTTTCATATTATGTGTAACTTCACCTTATCCTTTGTCAGTATTGGAACAGCACA
Source organism: Monarcha castaneiventris obscurior (assembly GCA_026261815.1). NCBI lineage: Eukaryota > Metazoa > Chordata > Aves > Passeriformes > Monarchidae > Monarcha > Monarcha castaneiventris. Next base: position 11,853,425 of record JAMPIT010000467.1, read on the forward strand.
TGGTTACAGTGCATATTCCTATTTTGCTCATGTTGAGTAAGTATATATCTTTATCCTACCACAAGCCACTAATGATATTCTTCTGCCTGTTGTCTTTTATTTTAAGTAGGTGGTTACAAGCTACAATTACAACTAAAAGCTAAGCTCTCTTAGACTGGAAGTGCACACCAGACACAGGCAGAAACTAAGTCTCAGCTCTGTGTTTCTAATGAAAATGCCCTTCATATGTGGAGTGGACCCAAAAAAGGTCAGAGTGTGAAATATTAAGTGTTTTATAAATACAGACTGATTGCCCTGTCCAAAGCATATGTTTGAAAATCTCCTTCTGGCAGACAATCATCTTCAATCGGGAAGGGAGAGCAGAGAAAGGAACATGAGGCAGGGCAGGGGATCTGTAATCACTCTAACAAACTTCTGAGACCTAGCCAATTTTCCCTTCCATGTGTTATATATATATACCGGCTCCAAAGGCATCTCTTTCTGCATTCTTGAATTTACTATATTATCCTGTCGAACTGAGTTTTCCAGAGTGAACTTCCTAGCCTTTCCTTTTTTGCCCCTAATCTTTGATGTGCTGTAAATCAGCACCATAGGAGATAAATAAGCAACCTTTAGCTGAAACAGCAGGCTAAACAACTTCCACGTGGCCAAGCAACACAGCAAAGCAATTAAACCTGCCCAACAGGCCATCCGTAGTCAGATTCCTCTTCCCTTAAGAGGCTGGCTCCCAAAGTATTCCCAGGTTTAGTTCCTAATCCTACCTCTGAGTTGTGCAGATGGTTCCACAGCACCCACTCAAAACCCCTTTGAAGTTACTACGAATCCACACAGCTGGGTAAGCTTGTTGTCCCTGATTTTGCTGCAAGAATGAGGATGCGGCCAAGCTCTCATGGAAGTTTGTTTCCTGCCCTTGGAGAAGACAGGCAGGATCTGCTTCTTTCCCACAAAACTAGCCATAACTGTCACAGCCATATTTTGGAACCACCAATTTGATCTCTGAGTCAGGACACTTTCGTACCACATAAGAAATTTTCATTCTGTTTTCCTTTCAAATAAAATTGAAGCTATTTTTTCATTTTCACTCTACATCAGTAACCTGCACAAGGTTTGCACAAGGTTTGCACTTGAAATGAAAAATACTGCTTTTAAAATGACAAACACTGAACACAGGACATTTGTTACCACTAAAAAAAAGCTCTCCCTGTCTGTGGAGAAGCATAATTCATTCACTGATACATGCACCCACATTTTCTCCAGGGAGTTTCACAAATTCACATGCACTCCCAGCACTAAATTTTGCATTTCAATCTAGGCATTAGCTATAAAAGATGTGTAAAATCTTATGTAGTCAGACAGAAGCTGTTCCCTATTGGCTACATAATAAGCACCTTAGGTGGCTCCAGGGTATAAAATTATTCCAAAAGGGGTGTGGAAAAAATTACATTGCATAAATTGATTCCAGATCCACGTGTTCCAGGTGCCAGCAAATATATTTTGTTAAAGCCATCTGCTTGTCTTAAAAGCTAACAGTTTTTGAAGACTACGGCACAAACAATCTGCAAAATATACAAACTTCAGAAATCGCAAACCCTTAAACTGCAAATGGCTTATAGATCATCTATGCAGGACTTAGCTGGGCCATTCTGCAGGACTGCAGATGGCATCTCTGCTTAATATCTGAGAGTATCCAGCATCAGAGTATGTCCTCCGTAACACAGAGGGTTCAAGGCTACTGGAGGATCCATTCAGCATCACCAGATCCTCCTGTGATATTCCAGTTATGGAATGGGTTTGTCTCATGGGTCTGAAGTTATGATGAAGCTTTTGAATGCAGCACAATATTTGGCAGAAATAAAACTGATGACTGTGGTTCTTCTCTGCAGGTTGCTACGTCCTGGCTGGTCACGTGTTGCTGCACCATGGATAAAGTCAAACCTTTGAAACTGGCACTCTGCAATTTATTTGACTTGCAGCAACAGCCTAATAGGGAGTCTGTTATCTAGACTAACAAGCCCATAAGCATTTCGCCTGCTCAACAAAGCCACAGAGGTCAGACACTGCTACAGTTTGTGTTTATCAGGGTCTGGTCGTGCCGGGTGCTGTTTCCCGGAGACGCGTTAACAACAATGAAGAACATGCAGCACCTTGTAAGATCAAGCTCCTTCACAGCAGCTTCTGGGAAGAAAATATTCTGTGCTCTCTCCACAAATGACCCCTTTCTGAACACCAATGAAATTACACATATGATTTATAAACACCCAAGGTGTTCACAATTGATTTGGGGATTAAAACTAGTAATCAGCATGTTTACTTATTGTCTCATTTAGAGCTCACTAAGAAGCGAATAAAGACACACCAGTCCTTAACCAGCAAAGTGCTTTGCTATATGTTTAATTACAAGCACATGAATAGCCCTGCCACCAATTCAGAGTCATACTTTGTAACTTGGTAACATCCTTCACATGCAAATTACCTTCCCAAGTTATTACATTCGGAAACAAAACAAACCCGCTTGGTTTGTAGATACATTTTTGATAACAGTAATGCTTCTGGAGTATTACTACTGATCTACTCATCTTCGGAAAATCACCTTGAGTGATTTTTTGTGGACCTTAAAAAATTGTGCTTTATATGAGTTCTGAAGCAGAGGTAACTTTGGGAGTTGCGGCGCTGTAGTCAAGGAGACCCTGCGTGCTGAAAGTCACAGTTGTGCTGTCAGAGCTCTGCTGCACTTTGCTCACATGGTTTGAGCCTGGGGTAAGAAATAACTGCTGTCATGCAGTATTTTTTTTTTTTTTTTTTTTTTTTTTGGATAACAATGAGAAGAGCGGTGAAATAAATACTGAGGTTAACTGTGCTTGAAGAATAATCTCCAGCAAGCAAAGCACTGTCCACAAAAGTTGCAGGCTCAAAGAGCTGTCACAGTCTCACACTCAGCTCCCACTGAAACTAATGCAAATTGCCACCATGGACAGAGATGGGATAAGTCCTGATACTGGGCACACTGGACAAGTCAGCAGTCTAAAAGCAAGAGAAACAATCCCTGCAATAAAACTATCTGACATACTGACTTCAGTGAGTTGATTTTTGTTTCCTTAAGTAACAGAACAATAACAAAGAGCTGTTGACTTGATCCTCAGAAGCAACAACACTCAGACACAGCCCATTTCAAGGCACAGCAGGGATAGTGCAATATGGCATGGTTTGTCTCCTGGACTAAATCACAAGGATCCAACCCAAAATTGTGGCAGTTCACCTTCACAGTACTCAGTCCATGAAAGGAAAGTCCATCCCTTAAGACTGACTTTGCGATCTCAGTGTGTTTTGGTACTTAAACAGCCGCTACACAACAAACACCAATGATTTTACCTCTAGAGAACCATTCTGAATTGCCCCCACCACTCTCTGCAGGTAATTAAATTTCCCTTTTTCAGTTTTATACCAGAAATGATCTCGTGGGCATGATCTGCAGCAAGGCAAATCCAGTTGAAGACTTCAGACTGGACTGCAGCTAAACTCTGAATCTCGGCACTACCCCAGCAGTGGAACACCTTCACATTACAATGATCAACTCCCTACTCCTCAGCACATCCCCTTTCTTGGGACTGGTCTGCCCCTGATGCTGCAGCTCTTGTCATGAACGCAGTGAGCAACACTTAGGAGACCTGACAAAGCTGGAGTCCAGTGCATGGCTTTCCAATGGCAGACCCTCAGCAAAATTGCCCATGGCTTACAGTAAAAAATGAACTAAGAAATGCTAATGTCATAATCTAGGCATATAGATAAATGAAAGGTGAAAAGGCTTTTAAATGCATTCTAAAACCGATATTTTATGAGATGGATCAATATGTTTCTCTAGGCTGTAAACAAATGAGTTCTCAAAGAAAGTTAAATGTAGAGAAGAAAATGTTGGTTTTCTTACTACGGAAAACAGTGATGACAATTCCTTGGAGGGCATTTACACCAACAGCAATCCAAAGCTAGGGCTTCATCATGCTTTCCCTAAAATCAGTACAGTAAAAGCAGGGTAAGGTTACTGCTGTCAGCCTACTAAATGTGAACAAAACTAGCTTTGCAATCATACAGCATTGTCCTTAATTTCCAATCGTTCACCAGCATATGGAAGTGATGCAACCACAAAGTAAAACAATTACAGCTTTGATCTTGAGTCTTTTAGACAGTCAATTAACCTCTCTGATGTCTTTACAAGGAATCACCTGAATATGGGCTACCGGATAACACCCTAAATTCCCAGATCCCAGTTGATAGAGCACGAACCAGCCAGCGCTCGAGACAGGGAGGCGGCAGCGGCGGATCGCTCCCTGGCACTGTTGGACACTGCCCCCTTTTGCCGAACAGCAAAGCAACAGCCCCAGCTGCACACTGAAACTTTGCCCGGCATCTATTTGTTTTCAGGAAGATATATTCACGCAGATGGTCTTATTTAACCCTAGTATGTCTGTTCGCATGATTATTCATCCTGACTAAAATAGAAATCTATTGTTCGAGCCATGTTCAATATCACAGAGTGAGCCTGCTCTCCTGGAACTTTCCCTCTAACCAGGCCCTATCATGTCTCAGCCCAAGTCAAGCAGGACTTTTCCAGCTGACTGCAAGGTAAGAAGAAAAGAGTTTATAGTCCGGGGGTATGGTCACCCAGGTCAGCTGCCGGCCTGGCGGATAAAGGGCAATCACAGTGGACGACCAAAGCCATTTTGTCTGGGAACTTTTTTCATCTTACTGCAAAGCAACTAAAATTCCATGGCACCACTTGTACCGAGCTTCTGTTGGGCTACCCACATTCCTACTGAACCCATCCCCATGCCATCATTTCCAGTCAATGTGAACTGATCAAGGCCAGCTTGCTAAAAGTTATTTTCTACACAGAACCTTATCCCCCGCATCTCTCTGTTCAAGCCTTTTGTCCTCCGGGGTTGTGCTTTTTCACTTGTTGGAGTTTGCACATTTTCTCCTCCCTGGTTGCCCCAGCTTTTTGCAGGAAGGGAGGGAGGTCACAGAGGGCAGCCACTGCCAATTCCATCAGCCTAACAGGCTGGGGGGATGAACAAAGCAAATATCTATATTCTGAAGGGTAGGAGCTCTCTCTCCCCCATGACTTCAGGATTAGCATGTCCCTGGCAGGGGAGGACAAAAACTTGGCCTCTTTAAGGAAAGAAAGCAAGATTGAGACAAGGACAACTTGCCTAGACTTTACTGAAAATGCAAGAGGCATAGCATAAAACACAGAGATTCCCTACGATTGCCTAGTGCAGGGTCTACTCATCATCCAATCCACTCAGAAAAGTTTTAGTGCAAAAGAAGAAAAAATGATAGACATAGTTGATTCAAGTGTCTGTTTAAAAACTAAATCTCTGTTAAAAATCTGGTTAAATATCAGCCGGATTTTTCTCACCCACTGCCACTTTCTCTGCAGTTACAACCAGTTTTCTGCCTTGGGTGCGTACAAATCTGATGTATAATCAAGAGAGTACTTTTACAGAAAAGAGTAGTTTGTTCCAGCTACCCTCACTCCTCCTCTTTGCCTTCGCTCACCTGAGATCTCTACTGATTTCAAGCAGCAGTAAGAATCAAAGCCCGTCATAACTTCTAGCTTAGTTGGTTTCTATTTTGTTCACAGTGCAGTCAGCTTGGGGTGTTAGCCTACCACTGAACCCATCCAGAGGCAAAGACATCAAACCTCTTGCAGCTCAGACTATAATTTAGGAAAAGAAGTATTTTCTGTAATGAGAGGGAACACTTGCACAACAAAAACCAAAACTTTACTATGATTCCTAACCAATATATATCCATACATAACTAGTTTGAAGAAAAAAGAAATGGGGGGAAAATGTAAACCCCAACCAAAAATAGATAAATAAGTTAGGAAAAAAAACCCCAGCAAAACAGGACCTGGCATCTACCATGTTTGGAGACCTTTTCTAAGGACAGGAAATTATCTAAGAGTCTAAACTGAGCCAACAGAGGACTGTGAACCTTTAGGACATAGATACTCCTCGATACTTGTGCTCCACCTAAAAGCCCATGAAGAGACAGGTTCAGGACCGACTTAGCAAGCACACCTTTTGTTTGCTTCCTCTGAGGCGTAACAGTAAGCGTGCTCCTGGGCAGCACCAGGAGCAGATGGTAGTGCTGGAAAATACAGGTCTCCAACTTTGGTGTGGATATTGGAGCCGGATCGACAAAGGTTGTTTCTGGAAATCCTACCCTCCCATACACTCCCCGTAAGTTTCTAACAATGCGCGGAGCTAAGGAGCAGCACAAGGCTCTCTGCTTCCCTCTCCCTCTCCCCTTCGCTTTTGATCTCCATCAGGACGTGAGCTGAAATTTAATGGGCCACCCCTACCACAAAGACAAATTACCATCTGAAAAACAAAAATCATTAATATCCCTTCGTCTAGGCTATCCGGCTTCCCACCACTGCACCCCTTCGCTCCCGCCACAGCCCCCCTCAGCGGGTTTAGGAAGAGCTGGGAAGGTGGCGGGGAGAGGAGGAAAAAAAAACACCTCCACTGCCACCTCCGAGCCAGCGTGCTCTCCAGCGCTGCTAGACTGCGAACACAGCTACAAAAAAAATAGCCCCTTTGGCTCCCCGGCGGGCAGGGCGACGGCGCACCGAGCGCCGGGCACAAACACACCCCCAGGCCCCGCAGGTTGCCCCCGGCCCCCCATCACCGGCTGCTGCGCCGGGGGCGTCGGAGACGCGCAGCAGCCCGGGGGTTCCCACCTCCCCGGATCCCCTTCCCAGCGCCGCCCGCTCGCCCCGACCCCGCCAAGTTGGGAAGTTTGCGTGCCCCCAGCCCGTCCCGCCGCCCGCCCCCCGGGCCGCTTACGGGCTGGCCGCGGGCTCCCGGTGCGGGGCTCACCGGCACATCGCGCTCCGGCTGCCGCAGGAGCGGGGGCAGCCGCGGCACGGCTCGGCTCGGCTCGGCTCGGCTCGGCTCGGCTCGGCTCGGCTCGGCGGGGCTGGGCTCGGCTCGGCGCGGCTGGGCTCGGCTCGGGGTGAGCACGGGAGCGGAGCGGCGGCTCTGCCCAGCCCGGCGCTCAGGGAGTGCCGCCTCGGGCCATGCGAGCGGCGGCGGGCAGCGTCCCCGCGGTGCGGCCGGAGTTGGGACCGAAGTCCTCCCGGGCGCTCCGCTGTCTCTTCCAGGCGGCTCCTATCAGCACGGCTTCAACTCTTTCCATCGGAGACCGAAGGGAGGAGGAGAAGGAGGCGGAGGAGGAGGAGGTAGGGAAGGAGGAGGGAGCTAGGGGCTGGCAGCCCCAACTCGCACTGATGTCAACTAATATATTCAAAGTTCAACAGGGCATTTCTCTAGCAAGCGAATCGCCCTCGCCGCCCTCCCCGCTCGTCGCAGCCGGCCTCCCTGGGCCGGCGAGGGGTCCCGCGGAGCACAGCGGCTCTCCCCGGCCTGGCCCTGCGCAGGGGGGCTGGCGGAGCCGGCCCGGAGAGGAGGGGGTCGGGGATGGGGGATGGCACACTTTTCAGGCGGGCAGGTTCAAGTGCCGCCGGCGTGGGGAGGGCTGAGGGTGGAGGTGAGGCACCAGAAAAGAGAGAAAATAATCCACCGAGCGGCGGAGCGATGTTTATGTTTAAATCCAGCCTCTTCCCTCCCTGCTGGAAGGGGCAGGGCCGGCTGTGGCTGTGGCTGTGATGGGAGAGGGGCGCGGGGAAGCGCCGCGGGGCTCCGGGCTCCCGGCCGGGCGGAGGGCGGTCCCCTGCCCCTGACTGAGCCCCTCACTCGGGCCCGGGGTTGTGGCAGCGTCTCCCCGTTGCGATGTCCCCTCGTTCGCCGGGGGTTAATGGGGTCGAGATGAAGCCGGGGACGGAAGCGGCAGTTTTCTCACGCCGAAGCGCAGACAGCGGCGGAAAATCCGTGATGAAAGGAGCGTACGCGGCGCGGAGCGCACGGGAGAAGCGAGAGTCCCTCTGCGGCCCCACCGCTGCCCCGGGGCCGCCCGCAGGGAATCGCTGCGAGGCCGGGGGGGCTGCATCAGACGTGGCTTTGGGAAGGCTGATGAGCCGCGCTGTCCCCGCGGTGATGCACAACGCCTGAACGCCGATAGCGGCAACCGCATAAAGCCAGAGGATGGACCCTGCTGATGGACAAGCAGCCTGGCAGTCAAAGGATAAAAACACATCTGGGCTGGTCTACTGACATTTAAAAATCGCCAGATAAGAGCCTCAGTTATTTATCAGCTAAATCCTCAGATAGAATGGCCTGCACTGATGCCTTTGCATATGTATGTGTGCATACATAATGAGGCTGGGTTTTTTTCCTTCTGTAAACTGATCCTGTCATTCATGTTGACAGTATGTTATAGCTATATAAAAACAGTGTAATTGTATGATGGCTCATCAGTGCTATGACAGCCAATTGTGGTGGCAGTGGGTGTGCTCCCAGTTCGCATCTCAGAGAAGTAACTGCATAGATCCACTGAGATGATCATTATACAACATGTAATTGTTTGCCTGTTCGTAATTTTTCAGATCTTCCTTAATCAAGGAACTATATCATTACATCTGCTCATGCAGCCATGCATTTTTGATGAAACAAAATGAAACCTTGAATGAAACAGTCAAGATATTATTTATATGCATAACATTTTTTATCCGCTTTCCATTTTAAAACACACTGGAAAGCATAGGACAGGTAAAAGATACAAAATAGTTGCAATGTAGCTATGTATTCTGCTCAAAACTCAAACTCTGGAAGAAGGCTTGAGTCAGGCATAGTCTGGAAAGTGCTGAGCAAACTGCCCCATTCGCAGTGGCATCGTCTCTGTGCCTCTTTTTTCTTCCCCATCTTTCCTAAAACTGAAAAAAACTACCTTCTAGTTGAGATTTTTTTTTTTTTGTGATAGTATCTTCTTAGAATATTGTCTTAATTTACATGTGAATAGTAAATAACTGCCCCTCCATTTCCCTAACATACAGGATGATATCTTTCAATTTAGTGAATTGAATTTTAAATAATGATATGCAACAGCCTGGGTGGGCAGAGCAGAACACAGCGAAGGTTGTGCTCTGTGCTGGGACACTATGTGCCTTCTTTTTCAGTTTTACTGTAGAGCGAGTCATTTGGTTATCTAAACCTCAGGGAGAGAACACCTCACCAAATGCCACAATTACACATGTAATTTCCAGAAGACAGCTCAACCTTTCCTCCTCCTAAGACTTCCAGATGCAGCACTGAGCATTGAACAATAAGTAGCATAAGACCACATAAATGTCTGTCAACATTTAAAGATATAATGGATGATACTTTTCTATTAAAGAAATGATTGGTTGCCGTAAAATCTTCTAGCATTTCCCTGCTACTGTTTTGCTGTTTCCCCCACAAGGCTGGGAGTAGTTCTGTTGGTCATGTGTGTGTATGCATTGCTCAAAGACTCACTGACAAAATGTGCATATAAATAAAAGTTTTGTAATATTTCCATGGACAATCAGGTCCTGACACCTCAATGCCTTTACACAGCATGGTATCTGGGAAATCACTGGCCAGACAGGGAAACTACTCAAATCCTTTTAGGAAAGGGCCTGTGATGCAAAGCGATACAGTTACAATTCTGTGAAAAAGAGAGAAATGTCATGGGAAAAGTCAGGGTATTGCATGCGAAGTGATCTGTATCAAACAATTTGTTTCCAGTCTCCAAAGGCGAGGATGTACCGGGTTCCTATTCTGGGCTTGGCGGAGGCCGAGGTCATGGCAAGGCTGAGTTGCTCGCAGAGGTGTTGAACTGTAACCCTGTGCAGAGCCACGGCCGCTGGAGAAACGCCCTTTCCGAAAGCAGGGGCCAGAGACGCGGCCGCTGGTGGCTGGAGCGGAGCGGGCGCTCGGCGCGGCTCTCACCGCTAGGTGCTGCTGGTGCCTCCCGGAGCGCCGGCCCCGCTCCTGCCGCTCCCGGCGCGGAGCCGCCGCACCGCGGGGGCACCCCGGCAGCTGGGGGCTGCACCCCGGGACCTGGGGGCTGCATCCTGTGAGCTGGGGGCTGCACCCCGGGACCTGGGGCCGGCACCCCGGGAGCTGGGGGCTGCACCCCGGGACCTGGGGGCTGCATCCTGTGAGCTGGGGGCTGCACCCCGGGAGCTGGGGCCGGCACCCCGGGAGCTGGGGGCTGCATCCTGTGAGCTGGGGGCTGCACCCCTGAGCCGGGGGTCTGTACCCTGTGAGGCGGGCACCTACACCCCGTGAGCCGGGACCTGCATCCCGTGAGCCGGGGGCTGCACCCGTGAACCGGGGGCTGCACCCCTGAGCTGGGGGCTGCACCCCTGAGGCGGGGGCTGCATCCCGTGAACCGGGGGCTGCAACTCCTGAGCCGGGACCTGTACCCCGTGAGCCGGGGGCCTGTACCCTGTGAGCCGGGACCTGCACCCCTTTGAGCTGGGGGCTGCACCCCTGAGCCAGGACGTGCACCCCGTGAGCCGGGGGCTGCATCCCGTGAGCCGGGGGCTGTACCCTCTGAGCCGGGTCCTGTACCCTCTGAGCCGGGGGCTGTACCCTCTGAGCCGGGTCCTGTACCCTCTGAGCCGGGTCCTGTACCCTCTGAGCCGGGGGCTGTACCCTCTGAGCCGGGGTCTGCAACCCTTGAGCTGGGGGCTGCACCCCGTGAGCCGGGACCTGCGTCCTGTGAGCCGGGATGCTTAGGGATGGGATGGCTTTGGGCTATGGGGCAGAAGGAGACAGAGTAACAGGTACTGGGCTCTGGTGGGGGACGACGACCTGCAAGTCCTCAGGGGAGAGACCAAACCCAGGCTTTTTGTGGGTCGGGCCATCCAAACAGTCCCCCAATTGCAGATAGCATGGTATTTTTGCAGCCTAACCAGAGCAGGCTGTGTTAGCCTGCATTTACACACAGGTCAGTCTGTTTATGACTGAACTGTCTGCACGGACATGCTTGAGCTTAAACTGTTTTGGGCATTCAGATCAGCTTTCCTGGTAGATGTTTTAGAAGGTGATCTAGAGGAAAATCAACCCTGGCCTCATTGTCTGGAGGCTAGGCAACAACATTGACCCACACTTGATGTCTTGTCCATGATTCCACACTAGTAGCAGTCTCATTAGAAAATTATTTCTGCTGTAGATACCCAGACCATTTCACACAGACTGAAAGTGCATGTATCAGTGGCAAAAATTTTAAATTATGCTGGAATTTAGAGCTGGACACATATGTTCAGACAATCACTATACTGGCCTACTACAAGTTTTTTATTTCCCCAGAGCACTGCAAAGGGAAGAAGCAGAGTTGCCACAAAAAAATCAGTCAAAATATATGCAGCAGACTGTCTTTATGCTGATTCAAATGCCTGACCCCAACTGGAGGCCAAACTGCCCTTCTAGATGGTGCAGTTTCCTCAAAACAGGAAAAATAAATTTCTAAACACAGTATCAGCAAATACTCAGAAGCAATGACATGCAGCAATAGCAATAGTAAGCATTATCCTGAATACTGAGATCTAGATCTGAAGCCAAATGGCAATTAGCCATATAATATTTAGGTATATGGCTTTTTTCCTGAATTTAAAATAGATTGCTAAATAGCCAGAGTTGTGGTTTCCAGGCTCAGTCTGGTGGTGACAGTAACATTTTAATTTATACTAAAGATAACTCGAATTTAAATCCATGACACAAACTAAGAGTCAGATGACCTCAAAGCAAGAGAACACAAATGAGCTCCCTGGAGAAAAGACACTGTGATGAAACAAATAGAATAATATATAGGGATGACTTGACACTGTCACCAGAATGACTGTATTTAACTTCTCTGGAAAGAAATGAAATGAGCTTAAATTGGGACAACTGCTTTATTTTCAGAGAATTGCATCTGAAGCCTACAGACAAGTGCTATACAGTTGTTTCCCCCCTGAAGCCAGGGGCCAATCTTCATATGTCACTCGACATGACAAAGTCAGCAAATGTCATCACACTTCATAAAGGCAGGCCTGAGGATTCCCACTGAGTCTCACAAAAGTAGAAAGTTCCCTCTTTGCAGACAAAGACTTGTGAAACATAAAAGTTGTGTTAACACAATGATATACTAGGAGGAAGGGAATGTTAAACTGAGACACTTGCTGTTGCCCAGTAAGCATCCACACTGAGGTAAGATATACACCACCTAGCAGTCACCTATTTGTTGGCAAATAAAAAGAGCAGTGAAAAATTAGTTTTTTAACAACACCATTAGGAGGTTTAACACTACATCAAAAATTGCTTTTCCCCTCTTCTAACTCAAGCTCTGAGCCTAGTGACTGTGTTTATTGTATATTACTTTTGCCTTGAGACTGGAAGTGTAAAATCTAGCACTGAACACCTTTATGGTGCTCCTAGACACATATTATCTAAGGGACTGAAAACTTCCTTGGTAAATACAAGTAGGATTTTTATTTTTTTCCCTGGGAAGTAGAGGTACCTTTACAATTAGCCTTAAGCTTTAATTTAAAGACATGTTGTTCAGCACATCAGACATCTCACTAAGCACTCTCTAGAAAAACCACATTTTAATGGAAAGTGAATTCAGGACTGTTGACAGCTTATCTGCTGACTTCATATCCCACCTTAGGCAATTCAGCTGAAAGATGAGCTAAACACTGCAAGTTCCCATTATTGCCTTTGCAGTATCTTGTCCTATTCTAATTTTCCTTTAAAAAGCTAAATTAAAAAGCTTTACAGGGACCCACTTATACAACACAGTGTTATGTCCAGCAAGCTGAAAACTCTGAGTCTAAATGTGAGTAGGTTTTGAAAGTATTAATATTCCTTCCTCCATTTGCTTACATGATGACCAATGTCTTGATAATGTGACTTGCAGTGTCTGGTTTGGAAAACACAATTCTCAGTGTAGTGGGAATGTGAGCATCCTGATTAAACTGAGTATCTGTTCTGCAGATTGTAGTTCTGTTGTAGTATTTGAAACTCATGACCTGGAAAGCCATTCTGAGGATTTAAGAAGTTCACAGAGCTCAGTTAATACAATGGCCTTCCATACTTGCATGTTTTTAATGAACTTAACTAGAAAACATACTGTACCTACTCAGTCCGTGATATTCAGATGCTAATAATTCAAATCAAAACCAATTGACTTTCAAATCTCACCCACTTTGGCTGCAAGGCTGTTTGAAGTAAAAGATCAGGAGAAAAAATATTTTTAAAATAAAACCTTCTTAGGCCTCTCAATAAAAATATAAAAGCACTTTCAAACACATATTTTTATCCGTAGGCAGAGGCCAACTAGATTAGATTTCAGCCCTCCATTTTGCAGATTTTCAGATGAATATTGAAAATAAGGGCTTAGAGCAGAAACTGTATTCTAGCTTCACCTACAATGGTTGTGGCAAAGTCACCAAGACTTTCATCTCTTAAGAAAGAAGCCCATTGGAACTGATGCAGACAGATCAATGTTCTTGGGGAAAATGTGGTATCAGATTTGTAGACAGGTTAGCTACAATTTCACAGGTTGAGACATTTCCCAACAAATCTGAAATGTCACAAAAAGCTCTTCCTGCTGCTTTAGGGAAGTGTAGCATATTGTAGCCATGTTCCCTCTTGAACTGCAGTGTTCCCCTTTGTGACTTGGCAATGCAATGGAAGGCCCGGCATTAGGGAAGAGCTGGATGTCTCCCACAGAAAGTCCTTTCTGCCCTTTTCACTGTTTGATTCATTGAGGCAAGTTGGCTTCTCGCCCACATAAGGAGAAGGGTGGTGGAAGCAGTTTTGTGATGAAGGAGGATGTTGGGCCTAGGTGGAGTAGTAATATGTGAAATGGGAATATTCCTTGTTATTTTATTATTGGTAAACCTAATCACCAGGAAGAGGCTGGGCTGGATGTTTCTACAGTGTGTAGCCTGTTTTTGTTAGAGAAAAAAAGCCGGAAGAGATAGATACCTTTTTTCTTGCAGTACCTCAGCAAAGAGATCGTGGCATACTGCAAACACTGCAGTAACAGAAAGCCAAGCACACTGTCACATTAGACTGTACTTCCTAACGGAGAGTGCCTGCTTCCCTTCACCAGCAGTGTCAATAAAGGAAAATGATTGCAGCAGAGCAGGTTAGTGTGCTGAGAGAAGCTTTCTGCTTTGCATTTTCAATAATTAAAAACATTGTAACTTCTTCTGCAAAACATCACCTCTCTCCTTCAGCTTGGACATCACAATATATAGTGGTGGCATCTCAGTTAAAAGGCACAACACACAGCAGGCAAGAGCTTCATAGTGCCTTCTGAAGGCATGTGGTGCAGCCACACAGATCTGGGTGGTTGGAGAGGGCAGGGTCAGGCATTGAGTCAGGTATTGAGTCCCAGGTATTGAGCAATGCACTATCATTCTACTCAGATAATTCCAACCAATTCCTATATATGTATGTAATGATATGTGACTGATTATCTATTTTCCATTTCTTTTCCATGTGAAGTTTTTCATCAGAAGCACCTTTACTAGATAAAACCACATTTGGATATATATAATCAAAATAAAATTTCTCTCTCTCTCTATTTTAATTAGCGTAACATGTACTGCAAAGTATATTGTATACTCAGTCTAGTCTAGTGGCCAAAAATATTCCATGAATTCTGGTCAACAATTATCAAGAATTCTATTCCTGCCAGATAAGCTGAAAATTATCACTTGCTGACTAAGTCAATATGTTACCCTGCTGCTATGCCATATGGCCCTGGATGCTGAGACACAACACAACCTCATCAAGTGACACCCAAACTGGAGAAGTGGAGCACTGGAGAGAGCAGAGTTTCCATTTGAAAGGACCTCAAGAAACCAGAGGAGCCAGCTAGCAGGAGGCTCATTAAGTTCAACAGAGGCAAATGAAGTTGTGCCTTGGGGTCAGCAGTGCCCCATGTGCCAGGCCAGGCTGAGGGCTGAGCAAACAGCCCCACAGCTGGAATTTGGGGCTCACACAACAACAGCTGCTCACAGCCCAGAGAGACTCCAGGGAAGGGCTGCTGAGGCAATAAGGGAACCACAGCACTTTAATGACAAAGAGAGGCAGGGGCAGCTGCCTTGCTTAGGCTGGAGACAAGAAGGCCAAGGACAGGATGTAGCCACAATCTTCCACTACCTTATTCCACTGACATAGACATTTCTCAGTGGTGCACAGCAAAAGAACAAAAGGCAACAGTCACAAGCTGCAACGAGGGAAATACTAATTGGGAAGAGGGAAAAAAATCATCTCAAGGGCATCGCTGAGACAGGGGCCCAAAGGGGCTGTTCAGTCATCACCCTTAGAGATTTTCAAAACTTGTCAAGGCTTGGAGCAACTTGATCTGATTTTGAAGCTAGTCCTGCTTTGAGCAGAAGCTTGGGATTAAGATCTCCAGATGTGCCTTCCAACCTGAAGTTTTCTGTGAACGTTTCTCACAAAATGCAGTTCCATAAGATACTAAATATCCCTTCCACCAACCATAAAAGGTGCTCATGTCTTGTCAGGGGTCAGCAGAAATGGCTTATTACAGCAGTGACCTATCTAAATCTCTGCTCTGATTTGATTTGGTGTATAATCAGGCTAAGTGCAATCAATTACTAGATTGCCTATATATTATATTCAGATTGTCGTAACGCGGTGAGATATACAAACTTTGACTCTGCTCTCCTTTTCTTCAGAAATGTGAGATTCAGCAGTGATAATGAAAGAAGAAAAGACAAAAAAATAGAAACTGTTTTGCCCTGAACAATGAGTGGAATTGCTACATCTCATGTAAATATCATCACGGATCTATGATACAATAATTTCTACAGTCAACAGGCTTATAATAGTCCTTCCTCATCAAAACACATAGGGTTACTCATACAAGTAAAGGGTTGTAGGCATGCAAATTAATTTGTAGTAAGATGGTTAAAGTTCTAAATCATGTATTAAATTGCTTCTATTGTACAAGTTTAACTTCATTTTCCAAGCTAGTCACATGCAACAGAGATGCAGTAATGTAGGTATTCCAGCTGCAGAGTGATTAGCTGCTGGTACCTTCTGAAACTAGATTTGTAAGTCAGATCATTGGAAAGATCAGTGATTTGTTTCCTGGATGTCATGAGACCAGAGAGGTGGAATATTGGCAGAAGATTAGGTTTATTTTTGTGTATGTGTTTGAAATATTTAAGCAGACTAGGATAGAAATCAACTCATAGGGTTATAAACCCTGATCCAGCAAAGCAAAAAAGTCATAAGCAAGCCCATCTCAGGCGTACAAGGAGCACTGATACAGATTTATTCTTGAACAGAGGCCCAAAGTCCCATTAAAGTTCAGGGAAGGACAGTGGTATTCAAGCACTTACTTTAAAGATAGGCATGTGCTTAAATGCATAATGATCTGGGGTATTTTTACTTGTATATCCCTGAGTGTAAAACAGGGAGCTTCCACCATGTTTGTCAACATTGCAGGCATTTCTGCATCTCCTTGTTTCTACATAGAAGTAGACTGCTGGCACTTTTGATTTTGCCACAGAAGAAAAGGAGCATTCTGATATGAGTTGTCAGCCTGGGTCTGATTAAACCAGAGAAGTTAGCCACCAGTTTCTGTAGGGTCATATTGGGCTATAAACATTTATTCTAATGAATAAATATATTTGTACCTTTAGGATGCTTTGGTTGAAATGTACCGACATCTGAACAGTCTGATTGGGACCAATATATAAACAGTCAGACTGAGATGCCAGTCAGTCTCTTTGCCTCCCTCAGGA
The DNA here is from genome assembly GCA_026261815.1 of Monarcha castaneiventris obscurior. Lineage (NCBI taxonomy): Eukaryota > Metazoa > Chordata > Aves > Passeriformes > Monarchidae > Monarcha > Monarcha castaneiventris. Next base: position 11,870,127 of record JAMPIT010000467.1, read on the forward strand.
GCTTTTTCCTTTATTGTTTGTAGGTTTACCTGTTAATGCTTGTCACAGTTACAGACTCTGACTCAAGAGCTGTCATTAATCACTGCCTAAGAACACTGCATCAGGTAAGCCAACGCATCAGATGCTGAGCTGAAGCAGCAGTACTCACTTCAAACTGTCATTTGCTCCTGACAAAACAAGGTGAAAGATTATCCAGCCAAACTACCAATAATTTTTCACTGCACAATTTGAAACAAGCTTTGGAGATTGGTGCCACATTGCTACAAGTGATGGTGCTGAGGGTTCATGAGGTGCAGTGGTTGGCACTGAAACACCATCCTCTACCTCACTGCATGTCCTGCCTTAACACCCACTTGTACTTACGCAGAGGTGATCAGCTGATGAGCCTGAGTAACAGTGTAAGAATTTGGGTTCTCTCAGCTCCCAAGTTTGAGAGCTAGGTCTGAATAATCACATCTTTTGACAGAGCCAGACACATTTTATGAGAGTTCAGATTCAATTTAATCCAGATTTTCATCTGTGTTCCATCCCTAAATCTTCCTCTGAACAGCAAGAGAAATCAAGGCAAGACCTTTGCATAGGTGTTCAAGTATTTAGCAGTTCAGTTTCCAGGCAATCAGCAAATGCAGCAGTTCTCAAACTCCAGTCTACTAAGACCACTGCTGTCAGAGTAGTAAAGCATCTGTCAGTCTCAGAGCTGTGATGTTTTGCTGCTGCTTGGAGCCCAGGTCAAGATTCATTTAAGATTTCCAAAAGCTTTTTCAGGTCCTTTTTTCCTTTTGTCTTGGAGTTTGGTGGGTTTGTTTTGTTTGGGGTTTGGTTTTTTGTTTGTTGGGGTTTTTTTCTTTGACCAGTTAGACTCTGAAATAAGCATATTTCTTTGAGCTGTTTCTGTATCAGGTATCTCTGGCAAAAATCCAGCTATGCGTGAACTTTCAGCCACTGCTGAAAACAAGAGGGCAACAAACAAGCAAGAGAGAACCAACTTGCTGAGTGACCTGGAGAGAAAATTATATGTCTGCATGCAACAGAAAGAAGTCCCCAGTAACAAGTGTAAATTCCTAACACTTCTGCCAAGAGAATGCTGAATGACAGGGTGCAGCAAAGCAGATGCACACCTCCTGCTGAAGGAAGTGCAGTTTCATATTGTTGCCAATAGTCACTCTAATTTTGCTCAACTGTTTTTATGGTAACTCCAATGTATGTTAGAAAGGATTGAGAAAAAGGCTGTGACACTGGAAGGAAAAACAGAATTCATGAAAGATCTGAGGTGCAGATTGTGATGATGCAGTATTTGAAAATCACTAAACTCATGCATTACTGTTCATATTTGCCATGTGGTTTCAGCAAGAGATGGTATTCTTCCCACACAATATTCAAACTGTTCATTAGTGGATCTTGCAGCAGCTGCTGTTTTGCAGCCAAGGAATGACTGCACTTTAGTGGCAGGCAAAGGATCTCAATAGCCCCCAAAGTGCTTGGGCATTTTGCTACATGGAGTTAAAAGTATATAAAGAAATATGTTTCTAATTTATTACCTTTTACACAGATATGTGCTTTATGGGAAAGGCTTGATACAACTAATGCAAATTTCTCTTGAAGACTCACCCAGGAATTCTTTAAGGTCAAATTGTAGTCTGTGTATTTTGAAGAACCCCATATTACTGCCATATTACTGGGAATGGCAGCAGGACAGCTGGTACGAATGGCACCTTTCTTCCCATGTTCACATATTATAACTTTTCTAAACTGATATTTGAGTTGCCACAGGATTCCATGTCCTGCTTATTGTTTGCTGTGCTGATACACTGGCACATCCAGAGGTGATTTTTCATGTGTCATCAGAAACGTTACAAGACAGGATTGGTTTTGTAAATACAAGAGATTACCTAAGTGATGGAGGATTCCTGTCTCCTATGAATGCAAGAACAAAAAGGGAGGGAAGGAGAGAGAGAGAACAAAGCACTATGTACCAGATAAAAGAGCAGGAAACCTGAATTAATTTGTGGAAGCAATAACATTTTTGTCAGTTATTCCTCTTTCCTGAAGGATGGAACCTCACTGATTGAAAGATGCTCAGGTCAGATATGCTTTCAGTTGTCAGCAGGTAAGTTGCAAAATCCAAAATCATGTCCATTTCACACACACTGTTGTTTTTCAGGGCTGCACTCAGCCTAGAGTATAGGAATTATCATGTTATCAATTTGGCAATCTGTTCAGATCAGTATCCTCTCTAATTGTAGTTTAAGAGTGCAGTGCCATAATCTGGTACTTTTTTTCCTGCTTTAAATCTCAAGTTAATCTCTTGAGAGACTCAATACTTCTCTGGAGCACATGCTTTAAAATCTCTTTGAAATCTGACATAAATAATGCCAAAGCTGGGCAATCTTGCTATAACATAACTGACCAAACCCTCTTCAATCTTTTTAAGGTCTTGGCCTCCGTGGCTTCCTGTGACAATATGTTCCATGCTCAGCAAAAGTGCTTATTTTTATCTGATGCTTCCTTTTGCAGAATTCTCTGCTGTTTAATTTAATTTTTCGCCCAGTTGTGCAGTAGCTTCCAGCCCACTCCCAGGGCCCTGAGTGCACTTTTAGACCTGAATTCCCTGACGGGCCCTGGAGCCCTCAGCTCCTGTCCCAGTGATGATGCAGCAGCACTGGTCTCCAGCTCCCCACAGCTCTATCCATGGGTCCTATCGAGCTGATCCCTGTGCCCAGGGAGCTGCTCCATGCCTGGGGCTGGAGCTGCCCCTCATCCCCCACTGCTCCGATCCCTGGAAAGGGATATCCTGCCACCCCCAGAACCCAGGGAGCCACCAGTCCTTACAGCTCCCTGACACATATTCCCCATGAAGCACCACAACAAAGTTTGCCTTTTCCTTCCCCTCCCCAAATATTTGTCATGAATCCACAGAGAAACCTACTGTGAGTAGCACCCCCTGGCCCCCACCAGCTGGCAGCTCCCTCAGCGCTGGCTGCTGCCCTCAGTGGGGCATTCCCAGTAGCTGCTCTGCCAAGCACGGCCAGTCCCCTCAGGACCTCCAGACTCCAAGGGCTGTCCCCTGCAGACCTTCCAGCAGCACCTTCCCCAAAATCATTCTGTCCCTTCGAAACTGATGAAATGGCCTCTGGGTGACGAGTGCAGTGACAGGGACCCGATGCCACCTGGAGACCTCCTGCCACACTCAGGAGAGACAGTCTAAAGTTTCCCCCAAAAAAACCAGGAAACCCTTTCATAGATTCCCTAGATCAGTTGTAAATGAGAATGTAGAGCTCTGAACACCATGATCTGCCATCACCCCAAAGATGACAGACCCTGTGCCTCCAGCCTTATCTTCTCCTGGGTGACAGCCACCAGAGAGCTCCTGAGATGGCGGCAGGACCCGGCTCCACCTCCCTGCATGCCCAGCATGGTCAGGGCACCACACCAGCCCCGAGGGAAAGGGGATGCCGGGCACAGTTGTCAGGGGAAGAGCCATTGCCCAGGGAGCCCACCAGGGCCTCGGGGCTGGGCCACGCTGCCCCTCAGTGTCCTCCTGTGGGGCGACTCCTCCTGTGGGGCGACTCCTGCCAGCTCTGCCCATCCTGTCTGTGGGCCAGCACAGACAACAGCATCTCTGCATCCTTCTCTTCAAAATGTAGCCACGTTTTGACTGAGATGCCTGAGGACCTGGGAGAATGCTGGGATTGTCCTTCACGCAGAAGAAGTGCACAGCTTTTGCTTTCCAAGGCCCAGGTTTGGTCCCAAATGGCGGCACGGCATGTCTTCACTGAAGGTTTTCATGGCGCAGAATGGTAAAAATTGATTTATTTTACTCAGAGAACAGACCCACAGAGAGGAGGAGATTTTCACGTCATAAGACGTGAATCCAGCCCTTCCCAGTCATGCACTAAAGCCATAGCTACAAGCTCATCCTTACTCTTTGGTGACAGCTCTCGAACTAAATGTGTTTTCTCTGGTCTAATCCACTACATTGTGCTCTGCGCCGAGGTTGTCAGCTCATTGTAACAGCTCCGGTTCAGGTTTTGTTCTCTTTTTAAACAACAGTGAAACAAATTCATCCTTGAGCTATGGATTAATAGCTGGCATGGATTTGGGCCAATGTACTTGAATGCATTCATGAAATTTCACTTTATCCCTGGTGTCTTTTCCTCAAGAATAATTTAAATTTTCAATTCTTTCTTTTATCTTTGTTGTGTTTCACTTGCTTGTAAATACACATAATACATCCTGATTTTGTTTGCATGTTGTTTCTCTTTTTCGGGAAAATAGATAAATAATTAAGTGGTGAATAAGAGACAAACTGGTGTTGGAGTTACGCCAGATCTAACCTTGGTTTTTCTATGTTTCTCTATTGTCTTTGAGGGAAAGAGAAATGAAACGAAGAAACAAGAACACTTAAAGCATGTGATAAATGACTAGCTGTAAAAAAGAGCATTTAGGAAAACTTTCTTTCTAAGAGCATCTTTGGCTTATTTGATACAGTATTGTTGTCAGGTGTATTGGGGTTGTTTTGAAAAGAAAATGATAAACAAATATTGTTTGTATGATAATTAAAAGCAGCTGTCTACAACTAACAGTCAGGATCAAGTTCAGAAATTTCAGCAGCAGAAGCACAAATTCCTAAACTGAAGGAGGAACTCCTTCACCTAGAAATGAGTAACAGGCTATTACAGTCTCTGCAGCCAGCTGTAAAAAGGAAACATTCTGTACACTGCAATTATGCCATGCATCATAAGCTCTATGGTTGGTTATGTGCAGAGTAAATGTAGATTGATCATTATTAACTTCCAATTTTTCTGAAGAATCAGCTTAAGCACCTCACATAAAAGAAAATAAACTCATTAGAAGACAATGAAATATGAAAAAAGTCTAGTTTCTTTTTTTTCCTTAAGTAGGTCTCCTCTGTTGTGTCGTTGTGGATCCTTGGTTAGCCCTGCCTGGAAAATGGGCAGTAAAGGAGACCTTGTTTTATACAGAATAGCTTGAAATGGCAAGGAAAAAGAAAAATATTTTGATTCCTAAACATAGCTGCTTTGCCTCCTGGGAACTGTAGTCCAGGTATTGAAAAATTATATCCTTCATTGGAGGTTGGGTTCCCTGTAATAAGTAGATCAACATGCCCTCCTCTTCCACTTTATTTGTGCAGGGAAATGGTGCATCACAGCAGTCCACAACACACCAAAGGGATAACAAGAACAGTGTAAGACAATCAAAGTAAATATATGAAAGACTCAGTAATGTTACAAAATTGGAATAGTAGAATTATTATCCCTGCTTCAGCTGCATTTTTCTGCAGAGAACAAGCACCATTGACCAGAAGTACTTTTAATAAAAAAAGTTTTATCAAAAGCTCAGCTCTTCACATAAACCAGACGAGAACTCTCTGTACTTTTTTTGGTCAGATTTCCTTTTGACAAACTGAGCAGACACTACTTGTGCCCGGTTCTTTCTCAGCCCCCTGTGAATCAGATTAAATGACAGGGGCTGCTCCCTCCAATTCTCATACATGAACTGTGGTGCTGAGATGCCTTTATGATCATGATCATGCCTTCTAGCAGAGATTGCTTCCCCAAAAGCTTGATGGAAACAACCCTCCTAGAGAGAAAGGAAGCAATTTTTCCTCAGAAAAAGTCTATAGGAGAAAACAGCCTTCTCTAGATTCTGGCACAGTAGGTTAACTACCATTTAGCAGGCATACAGAAGAAGGCATGCCTGACTGTTTTCTGACATACAAATCCCATCTTAAATAGGCATTCTGAAGGGAGTGGGGTTTTGTGGGGGGCTGTTGCTTCTGGAAAGTTCAGTGGAATTCAGTCTATTGTGTTGGCTGTCCCGGAAACAGGCATAACACTGAAAATGAAGCAACAATAATGAATCAAATCTACTGGAAACAGCAATGTGCTAGGAGGACGAAATGTAATCCAGTAATGATAATGCTAGCCTGTAGTTTTACAGACTTCAGTGTCCTGATATGCCACAGATTTCCTGCATTCATCTTTTAAACCTGCAACTTCTAAGGGATTAACACCTTCTGATGCTGGTTTTATTAATAACAGGAACATTTTCAAATAGTTCTGGGTCCAAAATTAGAATGTACAATAGTCTTTTTATAAGTTTAGATTAGTGCAATGCTCCTAGATTGCAGATTCCTCCATCACTGTTATTTTAAATTTGATAGGATGAGTGAATCTAAAGTGTGTTCACATTCCAGTTTTAAAAATTTAAATAGGACTTGGGATTTTGAATGCAGGGATCTCAACCTATTTAATGTCACAGCAACAAGGCCTGAGATCCTGGCCAGCTAATCAAAACACTCACTTAAACAAAGCTAAAAAGAGAAAGATACAGAAGAAATAGACAGGAGAGAAAAAAGATCCACTAGAAAGAGCAACAGGACAAGCACTGATCTCTCTGGTGACAGGAACTGAGGGAACGGCATGAAACTGTGCTCATGTTGGATATTAGAAAAAGGTTCTTCACCCAGAGGGCGGTTGGGCACTGGAACAGGCTACCCAGGGCAGTGGTCACAGCACTGAGCCTGGCAGAGTTCAGGAAGTGTTTGCACAATGCTCTCGGTAACATGGTGTGAGTCTTGGGGTGTCCTGTGTAGGGCCAGGAGCTGCACTTTGATGATCCTTGTAGGTCCCTTCCAACTCAGGATGTTCTGTGATTCTGTGATTCAATGAACAGGAACTCAGTGCTTGTTCAGGCTTAAGCCAAAGCTGGCAAAAGTAACAAGTCACCAAGGTCTTCCTCTAGAGCCCGATCTGCTCCAGGAGTACACTGGTGTAATTCAGCACACAGGTGATGCAGGAAGTAGCCATTAAAAAATGTCTCACTTTCCTTTCATGACCATCTTGATTCTTCTTCAGTCTTTTTTTTTTAATGGCCCTTCTGGAGATTTGAATAGCTGATCCCTCTATTAAGAGTAAACAGATGTGAGGTTAATGCAGTACATTATTTTCTAGTTGTGATTCCTTTTTCCTTACCACAAATGATTTTAGCAGTACAATTAGGCTTTTTTATTTGGATTAATGCAAGTCTTCTCCTTCTTTTTATAGACAAATCATTGTAACCTTAAGCAACTTAGCATATTGGGCATATGAAATAGTCACAATCATCTTTTTCATCTATGTTTATATAGCAGCTAACGAAATAGAGCCATGCTCCATGCTGGTGTCTCTGCAGAGCTATCATAATGTAAATAATTAATAATAACAGTTGTTCAACACTTGAATGGGAGTCTGTTGTTTGTAAACAAAGAACATTTATTTTCTTTGCATTTCTTATTACATAAAACATTAAATTACTCCAAAGGAAGGAAGCTGTCTTACTCATATGTTTGGTGAAATTCCTCAGAACTCCATGACACATCAAAAGTGAAAGGTCAAATGGATTTTTAAAATTATTTTAAATATTTTTTACTAGCAAAGTGGGCAAATAAATATGATGTTTACATTAACGTATTTGTCTGCCAAAATGTAATTATAAATCAAATAGGTCTTGTGGTAGTATTGTCAACATGGTAAGTGAAAAACAATAAACAGATTTGAAAAGAAGGAAATTTAAAAGGGCATCTTACTACAGTATGTAAATCCAATTACAAGAAGTCAGCTGTGCTTTTTCCACACAACATGCCTTAAGAAAGGAACGTGAGTTGACATTGCAGAAAAATTAACTTATTTTGCTGAGTGTCAATATGTAATTTTTCTTGCATGTATTGTAATATTTAAGTATTAACAGGAAAAAACCAACAGATTTTGATTAAAGTTGTGGGTTTGTAATTCCAGAAGATTTGAGTCATGATTTTCCATTGCATAAGGCAAATCATCCCTCTTGTGGCACAGACATTGAGTGTTTTGATTTATGTCATCCAAGTATATCTATGTTCCTTATCACAGTATTACATTACATTTATATACCAATTAAGGAAAAGGTCCTTGCTTTTAACATCCTCCTGTAAGTACACAATATTGAAAACAAGTTCATTCCCACTTAAAAGTCTGGCATTTATGCATGCATAACCAATCAGATACTAATGTGACAGGGAAAAGCACAAACTCAAGGTGAGGAAGGTGGAAGGTAAGGAAGAATTAATAGATCACATACAGCTGAACATTTCCATTTCTGTCTTTTTCTGACCACCTCAAGACTGAATCAAGAGGAAAAGGAAAATACATATTACTGTAATTACTTGCAACACACTTGCATGAAGGTCTTCTAATCAGATAAGAACACTATGGTGCAAGATGTTATCTAGAGAAAAGGGGATTCCTCTTTCAAAGAGATGACAGCAGAATAAAAGTGCTTATACCTTAGAGCTCTTGTCTTGAGATTTGCTAGAAGAACATAAGTGTTGGGTAATTCTTCATTTAGAGAAATTCATGGAATCCAGCACTGCTCGTGTTTTCATCAGAGCAGGCTTTAAGCATAACCTACTCAAGAAAATACTTGGTGTCCCTTTATTCAAGAAAATTTTTGGTGTCCCTTTACTTTTGGAGACTCTGCACACCCAGTCCATCAGACCCTCACCTGCGCAGAGGAGCTGCAGCCCAGCTCCAGACAGTAACTCTGTGTTACTTACAACACTAATGTACACGTAGCCCTTTTCTGTGGGGCTCAGAGAAACCATATGCAAAGTGAGATAAAAGTTTACACATGGGAATCCACAGGGGAATAGATCTTCTGCCTGTGACAGGCAGAAGCTTTTGGGTACTTGGCCTCTTAAGCAGTATTTTGACAGTGCTGGGAACAGTGTGTCCAGCTGACTTAGAGCAGGGTCTGCAAATCTGGCAACAGCGGTGGCCCAGGAATTTGACAAAAGTGGGTAATGTGGTTCTCTTTTCTTCACTATAGCGGTAAGACTCCATTTCTAAATGATGCTTAGTACCTTGCACTTGCTGTCTTTCCACAGTAACATCACAGACACGTGCCCTGTCGTTGTCTCTCGTATGAGCTGCCCAGATGTACTGCTTTCATAAACTTGGAGAACTATGGTGCACTTCAAATCAGCAGCATTTTTCACTGTCAGCCTGCATTTCTCTGGTCAAATTCACTGCATTGCCTTGCATTTCTAGTGCTACCATTTTTGCTGCTTGTCCTTGACAAGAGCCTTCAGCAGGTGCTCAGTTTTCCTGCTGGATAACTGGCAGAAGGGAAAAAACCCTGTCCCTTTCGGCTAAGTTCCTTCTGCAACAAGTGAGGGGATATGAGCTTGAGGTGACCCTGTCAGCTTCAGCTAAGCCTCATTCTATTGCTTCATACTAGTTCAGCTGGACAATGCCTTATTAGAGACTCAGTGCTGTCCCCCTCTTATTTTCACAGACTTCAGTGGCTGTTTTATGACCATGCTATCCTTTCTCTTATTGTTTTTATGTATATTGCTTTTTTTCTGGGTTGCTGCCAAGACACGACTTGTTTAAAAAATAAACCAAACCCAGATCCTGGCTTATGTCACCCTAATAACCTCAACTCCGTGGTTTTGTCTCTAGGGTCTACAGTTAATGACATCAAGTTACTTCATAAAATTGAACTGGGTTTGATGGCTCATGGATTTTGCTCCAAAACCCCTGAAATTAACTAACTTCCCACTGACTAAAATTGTCTTCAGATTCATCCTTTGAGTTATCCTGGAGTCACTTGGTAAGATCTCATTGTTCCCGTGAAGAGAAAAATGCATTAATGCTTGTAGCAGATTTCACCAGCAGTTCTCCAAGCACTTTGCTTGCAAGGAAAAGTATCATTATCTCAGTTTTATAGGCCCTTAACATATTTTTGCATAGGCTTGACAGAATGTTTTTGAACACATTCTTGTCTTGTCACTGCTTGTTTCCTCTAAAACTGTTTTCTTAGAAAACAGGCATCTGTTAATATTTGACCACACTTTTTTCCCACAATCCCTTTCCTTTTTCCATGCACAGGGTAGGTGGTGCTCAGTAGGTGCATAGCTTTTCATATTTTAACTTTCATGATCCATGTATGCCCCTTGCCTCTCTCTTTGTATGCTTCTCAGACTTCCTTTTGATGTGAATTATACTTCTGCATGTCATTTAAGAGCTCGAGTGCTTCATGCCTGTGATAAGCTTGTCTTTCCATTACACAGTAGAACAAAACAGGATGTCTTTCCACTTCATACATAGGGAATATATGGTTGAGTTTCCTATTTTGAGTGTAGAGTTTAACAGTCAAAGATCTCCTATTTCAGAATAGTCAGCTGTACAGAGCATTAAGTATGCACTGCACTGCTCCTATTCAATTCAGTTTCTCTTATGAGTGCTCAGCATTTCTACAAATCTGTTCAGATACCAAGCTGGATACTCAGAAACAGAGATAGGAACATTTAGAGATAATGTGGGGAAAATTTCATTTAAGCAATTTGCCCAATGTTATAGAGGTCACATTGCATTAACGATAAGACCATCTTTTTCCTTTCAGTTATCTCCTGCCTTTAATTATACATCTCCCAACTATTGCAACAAACAGCTTAGGCAATCTGTGAGAAAAAAAGAATTGTGTCATTAAAAACCCCATTCCACAAACCACGTTCAAGGGAGGCTACTACACTTTTTCAAGCATTCTTAATCCAACATCTCCTGACTTCTTGAGTGAGTGACTTTGTTCCCTCTGAACCGAGTTTTTTGTGCATGTGATCTCCTATTTTTTTTAAAAAAAGCAATTCAGACAAAAAAGATTTCCATTTTGCAGGTTGTGTTCTATCTTTGACATCAGTAAAATTCCATATCGCCATCCTGGTTGTTGAGACACCAGAATTAACTCATAGAAATAGCAAATGGCCATCTGTAGATAAGAGTGTGTTGAGGCACATACTCACTGAGAGCAGAAATCTGGGAATCTAATGGCTCTGGGGGAGGGTGTGCCTACAGCTTCTGCTGTCCTGCTAGCTCCTGTCTTGTTACCTTAAGTTTCATCCACCAATTTTGAAAATTCAGTTGCATTTTCCTAATTCAATCCATCATTCAGTCCTAGACTCTGTTCCCAATGTCCGCATGCAATCAACAGACTCCTCATCCACCCATGAGTTTTGCCCACCATCCCTACCTGCATCTCTACACAGTCTCTCTTAGAGCTGCCCTTCACACTGGTTCCTGGTCACGTTTCCTTGCTCATCCTGAGCTCCAACAGATTGGTTTGAGTTCTGATCTGATCCTGGGGATACTTTTCAGCCCGTGGGCTCCCAAGAGGTCAAAACCAAAGTCAGATCAGGTGTATGCATATTTCAAGAGAAGAAAATGAGAAAAAAATATTTTACAGACTTATTGACAATTGCCAGAGCTTTGTGATAGGCAACAGTCAACATCCTTTGAAACAGAATTTAGGTCTCTCAACTTCTGCTCTTGGCCTGCAAGACAATCTTGAGCTTATAAGATCTATGTTAAATGATTTATTCATTGCTGCAGTGGAAGCAAGAGGCAAGACTGTGTATTACTCTGACACCGAGCTCCTTCCATTCCTACTGACTTCTGCAGGAGCTTAGCCCCACCCCCAGGTGCACACCAGACTGCTCCATGTACAGGAATCCTCAAGGCAGGGAACACTTGGGAGCCATGGTGTTCTCTATGAAGTGCTGGCCTGGTGCCCAGAGGAGCTGGGACACAGGGCATGACAGGAAGCACATCAACAGGCAAATACAGTGACAGTCTCAGTCACGGTGATGAGGTTGTGCTATGTGCAACCAGCTTAAAAACCAGGAGCAAATCAGCTTCCTGCACAGTCCATTTCGCAGATTGTTCACTTTTTTTTTTCTCACTCTTCTCTGCTTATGTTTCAGTGGTGTCCACTATTGCTTTCCTCTGCCTCTCTTCCCTTGGCACTCTACCTTTCACCCTTTCTGGTTTCTTCCTTTTCTCTTCAGTACTTTTTTCTTTCTGCTTCTTTTGTTTCCCTGTTGATTCTCACCTGTTTTTTCTCCTTTTTTTACTGACTTTTCTCCCTGACAGCCAGGGATTGAGCCAAAGCCTGCCGAAGTCAATCCATTACCTTCAAAGAGTTGAGGATCAAGGTCTTATTCCCGCTTGCTTCTCTGCTTCTTCTACAATCTCTTTTCCTATGCAGCATTCTCTGTGGTGTTTTCCTTCTAAAAGATGGGTTACTGCAATATGCAGGGAAGGAAGAAGGTTTATAGAGAGAAAATCCTAAGGACCTAGTAAATTCCTTACAGGATTGCTAAATTGCTACTCTGAGTGCACAGCTGCAGAAAGCCAAGGGATTTGATCATAAGATTAGGGGGGGTTTATGCTTGCTTCATCACAGCACAGATTCTTTCATATGGCTCTGAGTAGTGGTCCTTGCAAAGGTCTTCCAGGAAGAAAATCCCTCTCATTAAACTTTGCCATATTACATGTTGCAGTTAGTGACTGCATTGTCATACATTTAATTTAGTCTGCTGATCTTGAGCTCAAACAAGCAGTATTTAATCACACAAACTAATTCCAGGAAACCTGAAAATGGAGGAAAAACCCCAATATTGACAGGATATTTACTAATATATTATAAAATCATGTAAATCCCCACGAAGTGTCTCTAATACCTCCCATGTATATGTGTGCATGTGTGTGTGTGTACACATGTGTAAAAAAAGTAGGTACAAAGTTATGTAGCTATGTATAGAGAAGGAAAAGTACTGAATACGTATATATTGGATATATTGGTTATATTCTCATAGGATAGATGTATGAAAAATATTCTGGTAGATCATAGTCTGCAGTAAATATGAGCTGATGGCTGAAGGTTAATACATTTTTTGATATAATATGAAGACAGATGCACAGCTACTGTGAATGGATACAGCTCCACTAAATACTGAGGCCAGTAGTGCAAGCATTGTTTTACACCAAACAGTATTTTGATTGTATATTTATAGTCCTGGCTTTATATTTGGTCCTTCATCTGGATTAATATTTTGTGCACCCAGACCAGAGACATAATAACTCTACTTGCAGGAGAAGCCCCATCTACTTCTCTGCTGCCTGTTGGTGTGAGGCCACTCCTGATCAACATGGCAGAATCAGTCCTGTTATATGAACTTGCATATTGAAGTCAAACATTTTGCCAGCAGAATAGCGACCTATATTGTTCAAAAATAACCAGCCAGGGCCCTGTTACTACAGTATGTAGGCCATCACAATCCAGGGGGTATTAGCTAAACTCCACTTATGCACCTATTTTTGATTTATAGATGGAGACGTCAGCCCTCACTTGATCACATGACGTGTAAATCCTCATGCAGGAAACCTGTGGTTGGACTCTGCATTGAATTCAGATCTCAGCCCTCTTCACAAGCTCATTGTTCCACACTTTCCTGATGATACAGTAAAGGTAAAGCAGCCTAAATATTTTATAAAGCTTCTGCAAATCAGTGGAAAACTGTTGACCACAGTAACTGGGGGAGATGCAGCAGTGCTGCAGTCAGTGCACAACAGCTAGACTCCAATGGTTGTTTTAATCTTGTTTAACTATTCTCTCAGCAGGTAACTGTGAGACATAAATTATCTACTACCTGCCAGCAAGGTGCCTGTACTGTAGAAGGTTTTTATGTTACTCAGGAACACATTATATCCAGTTTTGGAGACTCAGTCAAAAAAACGACAGTGTTCTTAACAGTAGGGCCTCTTAAATGTAAAGGGGCATGCAGACCTCAGACTTAGAGAAAGCAATAAAAACTGTAATAGAAAATATCTAGGAGGAAATACTTGGAAAATATCTGTACTCAACTTTTAACTGATTCCTGCAGTTCTGACTGGTTTTTTCCTCTCATATATAAAGAGCATCTGTCTACCTGTGGTCCAAAAGTACTTTTTTTCTAGAATGAAGGAAACAACAGCCATAAAGTACAAAAGTAAAATTCCCATGAAAGCACACTGTATGTGTGTATTTTTTCTTTGTGCTATGCAAGGTCTGTACAAAAAGTCCAGAGTCCTTCTAGGTCCCCAAAATGTAAAAGGATATGATGTAGCAAATGGAGGCCCAGAGTTCTATGCTGCATAGAACACCATTGCAAAGCATTGCTATTGAACATTCCGACTAAACTCCATCCCATCTTGCCTCCATGCCATTCCCATTGACTGCAGCGAGCAAACCAGGTGAAAAGCACAAATATGTCACAGCTTGAATAACAGCAGTCCCTTGAGACTCATGATGTATTTTAAATTAGTGTTAGCAAGAGTTCATGTGACAGTATGAAACTGGAATGCGTGGCCTAAGAAGCAATCCTTTATGTAACAGCTGCACCTTTGCCTCCATCATTATGGTGTGCTAATGGTATTCCGTGGAACTTGCTAGTTGATGTGTATGGATATGCTGCATCTGCAGCCCTGCTGTCAGGTGCTGAGGAGGCTGCAGGAGTGGAAAGCTGCCTTCAGGCTCTCCCCTCTGACAGACATCAGCTGGAGAAAAGCAGTGTACAGCTGTGCCTCTTCTCTAAGACCACTCCCACGTAGAGTCCTACAGGGGCTGGTCCTGTCTCTTTTCCTTTTCATCATGTGCTGAAGAGCTGTAGGAAAGGTCATGAGGAGCCGAGGGCTATGATACCATCAATCTGTTGATGGCAACCAGCTCGTATGTCTCTTTTCAGCTGATGCAATCAGTGCCATGACACAGATGTCACAAAACTTACAGGAGATAAGCCTGCAGATCAAAATCAGTTGGCTGAAGCTGAACTAAAGAAGGAAGAGATGTTGCTGGAAGGAAGGAAGAGAACTTTGTGTAGTTAAGTCAGTAAGCAAATCCTGCTTCCATTCTGGGCAAATGACATATAGTTTTGGGTCCCAGAAGAGCCTATGCTGCCCCTGGATTCCATATGGCTTGCAAATTTGACTTGTATCTTTTTCTGTCTGCTCTGCTATCATTTTTTGTGGTAAAGGTGACTCATTTTACCTTTTGTGAGAAGCCGACAGAGACTTGTTCAGGTTAAAAAGAGAACAAAGAATAAAGCTTGTCAAAAAAAGCAGAAACATAGAGGAAATGTGGAAGGTGTAATTCCTTACAGACATACTTACTGTCAGTCCAGTTTTGTATTTTATTCTTAGTAAAAGATGTGTTTGAATGTAGATAGTCAAGTAAGGATTAGCAGACCCAGTGCAGGCTTTGGAAATGAACATGATCTGAAACTGTCTGGTTTTATAGCCTTGAGCAAATCATATAATCTCTCTGCTACTGTTTTCTGATCTATAATCCAAGGGTAGTAATGCTTTCTTCTCAGTGGTGAATTAACGAATGCTTTCAGAGTGCTTTGCAGTGCCATATACAAATATTACAATCACAGAAAAGCAAGCAACATATGGTATCAATGTCAGACAGATACAGGGTAAACTTGGGATGCTGGATAGCAGTGCACTGAGATACAACTGTAATGAGTTCATTAGTAATGCACGACTGGATTGATTAAGTAGTTGCCACTGTGTAAAGCCTTGTCTAGAGCTGATACTTGATACATTATTTTGACCTGTGACAGATGCTCAATGATCTTGTCTCTTAAGTTTTGGCAGTGCCTGTCATGTCAATACAAATTATCGAGCCGAACTGAACGAAAGAAGCTGTAGTTGCCACATGGATACCTTTTTTATATTCTCCTGCATATAAAAACTGCAGCTTCCCAAACCGGATTTTTTATATAACCTTTCAGAAGCTTAGTTTGAAATAGCTTGTCTTCTTTTTTTCTTTCTTCCTGAGAATGTTTCCTCTTGCCATCATGATAAAAATGTACTGCTGTGACAAAACAACCATGTTCCCGTGATTTTATCCTTTCCTATCACAATGGCAGCACATCCTGTATGGTTATGACACGGCACAGAAATTCTACCACACTGAGGTTACTTTTACACTGCCTGATAATGGTAACTGTGATGTGAAGCATCAGAAGATGTAACATTTTTCTATACAAAAGAGTCACAGGAGGACTCAAACAGTCTTTGAGGATCTGGATATCCAGCTGAGATTAGAGGTCTCGATGAGTCAGGATAGTTGCATGCAGAAGCCTTTCAGCTCCAGGCTGGGGATTTGAAGATGAACAGCATCTAGAAGAGGTTACCTATTTCTGGAGTTTTTGATAGCTTATTTGAACTGGGATTCAGCTGGGGATCCAGACCCTTTTACTAGCAGGCTGATTATTACAGACTGGGAAGTTGGCACCAGCAGTGGTGGTAACTAGTGCAGCACATCCATCCATCCATCCATCCATCCATCCATCCATCCATCCATCCATCCATCCATCCATCCATCCGTCTGTCTGTCTGTCCGTCCATGCCAGTGCAGTCAGTAAGGACTGCAGGTGAGAAGTGGCAATGTGGATAGTATATATGTTAGGAGTACAGATATTTGACACAAAGGATGTTTTGTTTTACATCCTTCAACTGTGAAGTGAAAAGATTCAGGCTCTTCCCTTCCCTAAGTCTCCCTTCATCCATCCATCCCTTCTAATCCCAAACTCCTTCTGATGGCTCCTGGGCTGTGCCTCATGTGTGCTTTCACTGGCATTTTAGCAAGAGCTGGGATTGCTAACCTTGTTTTAAGGCAGGCTAACCGAGGCCTTCTGCAGATGGGAAGCGAGGCATAGCACTGTGAAATGATTTGCTAAAGGTTATCCAGCTGTGACTGAGAAAGTGTGCTCTGATTCTGCTGCAAAAGATGCCACAAAAGTGTAAATGTTAATAGTAATAACTTTCTCTATGTGTGTTTCTGCTTTGCCAAATTATATCTCCACCAGGGGACTTGTTAATGTCAACGTCATTCAGTTTTCATGATCACCACTTGAAGTGATCAGTCAGCTGTGTGGATCTACAAATTGCTCCCTTGCAGCCAGCCTCTTAGTCTAATGCTCGGGTGACAGTCAGCTGTAAGGATCAGACTCGAAGATGCCTTTGATTTTCCTTTGATGTTTCTGAGCCAAGGAAGAATTTCACACAGCCACTGGGCGGTAGGTGAAGATCCCTTCTGTTTGTGGGAAGCCAATTATAACGTGGCTGACCCGCCTTGACCTTAGGATTACTGGCAGGACATCTGGGATGTCCTTGCGAGGCAGAGCTGGCTCACTGGATGTGCCAGACTCAGGGCATAGACCGATTTGTTCGTCTGGATGTAGCAACCATTCCAATATTGTGATTGTAATGGAGGCTACACAAATTGATCCTGGTCAGACTCAGTGTATGTATTTATTTGCTTGCACTTTGGCATCCCTGCTGACGTGTGAGGTTAAACAGGGTTCACCCTTTAGGATTTAATGAGTGGCAACAACTTACAAGGACAACAGGTCCTAGTTTCTAAGCCTTTTTACAAGTTAACTCTCTCTCTCCTTTCATTATTTTTGGTTCCCTTATTCACCTCTTATTCCAGATCTAAGACCAGCAAAAGCTTTTAAAACCCCTGACAAACAGGCATCAAGAAAGAGGCTTTGTGCCAGAAGGCCCTCTGGAGTAAGGCACACGCCGGGAGAGAGGTGGAGGCACAAAGACCTAACCCCGGAGGGGAGCCCAGTGGGACGGGAGAGAAGAGTGGCACTTTTTAACCCCTGATGAAACCAACGGGACGGGGGTTGCTGTGTGACTGCCGGCAGCATTTCGCCGGGGGTCGGGCGTTTATTTCCCGGCGGGGGCCGGCTGCGGGAGCTGCCCCATCGCTCGGGGGGATGATCGGGGGATGATCGGGGGCTGAGCATCCCGGGCGCGGGCCGGACTACAGCCCCCGTCATGCCGCGGCGCGGGCGGGCGGTGGCGGCGAGCGCGCCTGCGCCGCCAGACGTGGCAGCAGCCGCAGCGGCGGCGGGTCCGGAGCGGGTCCGGCGCGGCGGCGGGATGGCAGAGCCGGGGCAGGGCGCGGGGGCTGCGCGGCGCCGGGGGCGGCTCCCGCCGCTGCCGCTGCTGCTGCTCGGCCTGGCGGTGAGTGCCGGCGGGGGGCGGCGGGGGCGGCGCGGGGTGTCCCCCGTCCCCGGGCCGGGGCGGGGGCGCGGTGCGGCCGGCGGAGTTGGGCGAAAGTTGGGAGCGGGACGGGCCCCCGGGACCGGGCGCGGCGGCTCCCCCGCCGCCCGCAGCCGCCGCCGGCGCGGGCGGGCTCGGCTCGGCACAGCCCGGCATGGCCGGGCGCCGGCAGCGCTCCTGCCGGGTGTCTTCCCAGCGCTCAGCCCGTGTGCTGCTCTCCTGCTTCCCCTCTGCCTTTCTCTCTGTCTCCCGGAGCACCGCCCGGAGAAGGCGCACCCCGGCGTGCGGCCGTGGCTCCCCGGGCGGCTGCGGGCTGCGGCCCCGCCTGCCCCGGCCCCGGCGGCTCCGACCGGCGGCGCTTCGGTCCCAAGTTTGGTGTGAGAAGCGGCGCGGCAGCAGAGGGTTTGCAGAGGGTTTGCAGAGGGTTTCCCCCGGCGGTGGCTGTGCACCTGTGTGTGGCACCCCCGCCCCGGGCGCTGCCGCCCCTCGCATGCGGCGCTGTCCATCGCGGTGCGCTCCGGGGCGGCCGGGGGAGCTTCACTGACATCGCACTGCTCACCTCAGGGAGGCTCCTGCACTTCCAGAAATACTTTAAAGTCTGATTTTTCTTTCTTCTTTTTCTTCGTTTTTTTTTTTTTTTTTTTTTTTAATCCACAGAATTTAGCATAAACAGCTTAAAAGATTGGCGAAGGCATGCTTTAAAGCACTACTTTATTGTCATGAACTACAGTTCATCCTTCTGCCCGGACAAATGGAGTCAATAATTAATGAAAAATTACCTTATTTTTTTTTATGCACGACTGATCTGAAATGTATTTGGAAATGCATGACCGGGGAGTGCTCATCTAATTCATACAAATCAAGTGTGGAATTGCTAATTGCCCTGTGCTTATTCTGTACTAATATTAGAATTGCCTTTGTGGGACAGAAACATTCGGCCCTGTCTGATGTAGCCTTTTGCCCCTGGCAGGGCCATAGCTGTCAGCTCATTAAGGAGAGAAAAGAAATGCTGTGCATTCTGAACAATTTTTGCTTTGTTTTAAGCTTGGTCTAGAATCACAGACCTCTGCTATCTGCACTATATTGATTTCAAGTGGAACTGAAGTCAGGCTGAACTCTCCCTAAATGTTGGAGAGGTCTTAGTGTGGATTTTTTTTCATCTGTGTCTCATCTTTAATATACACAGTAGTTTTCTCAGTGATACTTGTGGCAGTGCATTCCTCAGATTGAGCATATAGTATGGACCAAGTGGAGTTACAACTGGACTGAATTTTCCCTCCCTTCGAAATAGCTAAGCACATGGAGTTATTTCTGGTATTTCCTACTATATCCACTGTGACTCTCAGACCTTCTTGTACTGTAACATTCATTTTATGTTAATGTAAATATTTTCCTGTGATTTTTCTTTGTAGATTAAAATATTTTTTCCCATCTTTCTTCATATGAATCTGTTGTTCCTAATTGTTCTAGTTGCCCTCTTTGACGTTTTGTGTTGCAGAGCTGGTGTCTTTGAGATGAGCAGAGGGGGCCTGCTGTTGTCAGTGAAATTATACAAAGCCATTTTAATTTATCCACATTATTCTTTCTTACCTTTCTTAATTTGCCACAGCATTTTATTTGCTCTGTGATGCTGCATGCTGAGCAGATGTCTTCATTGAGCTGTTGATTCAGCTAATTCTTTCCCCTTTGCTGTGTACAAGTAGTTTAAATTATTTCTTCCAATTTGCATTATCTTGCACTTGAAGGTGTGATTTTTCATCTTGAAATATGTAACTCGCTGCACTCCAGGATTGGAAAACTAGCCTACAGCTGTGACATAGCAAAACCTGCTTCTAATTTTTTTTTTGAGGTGATGTGAGGCTGTTAAATCAGGTGATTCTCAGTGTGTGAAGTTAAAGTGAAGGTAATACCAGCTGCTTGATAGGTCAATGAGAAACATTTTTTCCTTCCAGCCAGTCCTTTTTCATGTACCCAAATGTGTTTTGGTTTCTTGGGTTGTTTGTTTGTTTGTTTGTTCTTCTGGAAGTGCTGAGTACTTGCAGTGCACCTGGAACAGCAGCTAGAGTTGTGCATGCATAGCACTTCTGAAAAATAGGGCTCATTTTTTGACCCAGAATTAGAGGTGGCTTTCGAGAATTGAAATCTTTATCTCTGTAAGACTTCCTACATATGTAAAAGGGAACATACAAAGCTGGATGAAGAAAACATTTCAGTATCTTCTAATGTGAGATGTTAATTTGTTACCTGCAGCACCACTGTGGATGTGTGACACACATATGAGGAAGATGGAGTGATCTCTGCCTGCTGTAAAGTTTTATTTCTTGAATGAGTTGGAGAGCCGTGGGGAAGTTGTGGGTTCCCTGTTTTGATTTATCAAGTGGTTGACTGTATTTCATGCTCAAAGGACAGAATTTACTGTTCAAGGCACTGGGAAGGAGTTTCACACCAAGGTGGATTAGCATTTCTTCTGATGCATCAGGTGCTGTGCTTTCCCTAGCGGAAGGCAGCCACTGCTTCCAACAGGATCATGCATCTGGGTCCGTTTGCTCTGCAAACACTGATGAATGTTATCTCCTGCCAGTGTGGCAAAGATCAGTTTGTCTTCCGAGTGTTGGCTTAATGACAGAGAAACTGAGTCAAGAGTCCGGCTGACTGAGCGCCGTTGGGAAGCAGACTTTGTGACCTGGTGCCACTCAAACCCAGTGCCTTCAAAGAGGGGCTTGAAAGGAGCATTTCAGGCTTCCAGCTCCTCAAGTGCTTTCTTAATCCTTGCCAGTAGGGAATGCACTAGTGAGCACTGACACTGGCTTGTGAATCCAGACCTGCAGGTAGGGCTTGGGCATGACTCCCTCTGTGTTGCAGGTAGCCCTGCAGCATGGCAGCAGTGCCTTTGCCTCTGGTGAGTTTGCAGGCAGGGTGTGAGCACTGCTTCACCACTGCAGTGCTCAGGTGCTGTTTCCTGTTGTGGCATTTGGGCTTGAATTCAGGCCTCTTCCCATCCATTTATTGTTTGTAGTGCAGGAGCCTATTTGGAAAGCGTTTCCTGGCAGTCAGAGGGAGGATATTGCAGAGACAAATCCCTTACTTGATGTCCCCCCTTGTATTCCTACTTTGTCCATTCCCTCTTCAAAATATGGACGTGTGAAACTGTGACATGGGCTATGCTCTGTCTCCTGAGATGCCCTTCCCAAATCAAATCTTGGTTTTGTTACTGCACTCCATGCCTTTTGGTGGGATGTTTTCAGTCCACTGATTTTGGTGCCTGAGCACCTGTTTACCTCAGAGGCCCTGGGATGTTGACACAAGTGTTGTGTGGTCATCAGAACTGGTGTTTCTGCCCAGGGGTGAGTTCATGGTGTCATGAGCAGTTGGTGATGGTAGAGGTGCTTGTTCTGTTCTTGACCATTTCTTTTGCCTTTTGGTGATGGAGTTCCTTGAATTCCTCTGTTTCAGTAAAATGGAGGCAGTGAGGTATTTTCTTCAGAGCTGTGGTTGGAGGTCTGTGAATGGAAAAACTCAGTGATTCTGGTTGCAAATCACATTGCAGTAACTAGTATTGCCCGAAATTTCTTCACGCAGGCAGGGTCACTTTGGAAGTAAGATATTGTTTACCTTGTTTCTGCCACCTTTTCGAGCTTGTGAATGGCAAAAAAATTATAGCAAAGCAAGTATTCAGTTTCGGCCCTGTGCTGGCTGTGAGTGGCTGGTAGCATTGGTGGAGGGTGCTGTGAATTGCATGCTTGCAGAACACAGGTAACAAAGGTAATTTAATTTGTGACTGTCTTAATGGTGTCCTGTCTGTTGTCTTTGGGTTTAGAGTCATACTGCCTGTTTGCTGCATGACTGCAAATACTTTCTCTACCCCTCCTCACTTTTCCAGGACATGGTACAGCGTGACTGTGTGGTTGTGCTGCTCTAGGATCAGCTGTGTGCTGGTTTGTTCTGGTGCTGCCTTCCTTTTGCCTCTTGCAAATCACTTCCTTTCTGTGTGAATCTTGCTCCAACTATTAAAATTAAGCTTTGTCTCCTATCACCTGGCAGAAAAATGTGAGGATTAATTAGTTAACATTTGTGCAATGCTTTGAAGATAACAAGTGCCATATAAAGTGCTAGAGATTTTTAGGTGTCATTTTTTTGCCCTCTCTTCCTTATAAATCCCATTAATAGTGTTTTTGTCCTCTTTTTATAGTACCTCCTACGTGCTTCTTGAGTAGGTGGTATTTCTATAAACTTCTCGAAAACCCAATTTTTAGTGGGGGATTATGTGGCATATGCTTTGCTCATGCCCTTAACTTCTGTAGTCAAATGTTCTCATTCAGAAGTGATATTTGAAATATTATTTCATCGACAGCTTGTTTAATATATGTATGGTGCCAGTGCCTGGCTTGAAGAGAGAGAGCTTCATATTCAGAATAACGAGAAAGTTCTTTGTGAACGTTAGTAATTGACCCTATTATAGTCAGTTGTTAATTAGTAAATAGTTGCGCAGGTTTTCCTTCACAGAGCATTTGAAACCCAGTGATAAACCATACAATTAAATTGCTACTCAGAGCCCTTAAGAACATCCTTTAGTATAGACTATTATGCCTGTAGCTTAAACCCCACTGTTTAAGAACAATATGAACAGTAGAGTCTAGTCAAATCTTGACGTCTCCATGGTATTTTTTGCTACCTTCTATATTTGGAAAGTGAACATAGCAAGCACCACGTTAAGTGGAATGCCTTATTTGTAGCATTCTTCAGCCTAAGTTAAAGAGTACTAAGACACAGTGTGTCAGGATTTTTATTTGCCTTCCTTTGAAAACAAAAGAAAATACGACACTTGCCTCTTTGCAGATATGACCCCCCACAACAAAATGTCGTAGTGCTTTAGTAGTGCTTCAGTTTTTTAATTTCTGGAATGGCTTGAGGTGAGAGTGAGAGGATTACGTATGTGGTAAGAATGTGCTCTTCCACGGAGCTTGTGGGAATGAACAGAGCCCAGGAAGTGTCCAGTGGGCATGTCTGCAAATGTAAATCTGTCAGGGAAACCCATGGTTTTCAAATGCTGTCGGTCTTGCAGTGCAGAAATTGTTAATTTTCCCGTGTGTCTGCTGGAGTGCTCCTCACCTGGCCAGGCCATGCTGCTGTGGGTGTGGGAGTTGCTGCTCCCAACTCAAACCATGGGTGGTTTCTGGATTGGTCACAGACATCACTGAGCAGCCTTTGTGCTGGGGGTCCTCAGCAGGTAGCACTTTGGGAACCCCTGCAGGGGCAGGTGGCAGAAGATGGTTTTGTGATTCCAGTGGGATTGCAGAGAGTACTGCAGTGGCCATTTCAGTTGTGACCCCTGAAGTCTGAGACCCAAGAGTGTCTACCCTTTCTCTTCCCCTCTCCACATAATAATTTTTTACCAGGCTTCCTTGAGCTACCTTTGGGTAACAGAGCTAACCTGTCTCCTCCCATCTGATTTGATTAAAATGTTTCTACAGCTATTTTAGATATTAATCATGAATGAAAAAAGGGGACTGTCCTACTTATCACTATCCGTCTTCGAAGGCATTTGTTACAAATGGCTCAGTGATCAAAGCAGCACAACCTTGAATGTAAATAGCAGCAGAGGGAGGGCTCCTGAGTGAAAAGCAAGCAATTATTGCACAAGGTCAAGAGTGGTTTGTATGACGAACAAGAAAGATAAAACATCTGCAGTCAAACTGTGATTCTTGTAAACAAGGGGGCTTTGGATTTGAACATCTTGTGTTTGTAAGTGGGAAGGAATTGCGGGAAGGAAGCAATGGGTCAGTTTGTCCCTTGTGCTTGCCTGGAGATGACTTAGACCTGGTATTGTCAGTACGTGCACAGTGTCTGCACCACGGGACCTGGCTGTGTCTCCAGCTGATCTGCAGGTTTACAGACCTCCATCGCCGCAGTACAGAGGTGTTCCTTCAAGTCAGCCTTCGGAAGTTAAGTGCACAGTCTATCACAGGGCTCATTTTGGGAGCTGAGTGGGAAAGGAAAGGTGAGATTCTGCCTTCTTGTTGGGATTTCTTGCCCCCTCCCCCTCTTTTAATGTGGCAGATGAGACCCTTGTTCAGAAATTGAACTACTCCCCTCCTAAAGAAGTTAATAATGTAATGAAATTCAGTCATCTTCATTACTGCTTGGAATTTTGAGGCAGGTTTCCTCTTCAACTAGACTCCTGTAAAATGCCTTGCCAGACACAATCTGTTTCATATGCGCAGGGTTGCTCATTGATCATATTTACAGTGGGTTGAGTGCTGTTGTCCCAAAATGAGAATGACACCAGTGGGTGGCTAAGCTAAGACAGAAATCAGAGTCAATGTCTTGCTGAAAAAGTGGAGTTTAGAAATTGTGGTCGAGTGTAAGGCTGTGTCCCTGCCAAACAGCAGTTGTGCTAGAATCAGTGTTGTCACAGCCCCAGCTATTCTTGATGAATAGTGTGCAAATTGGCTGCCTAATTATACATGTGTTAGTGTGCGCATAAAAATTGCATGTTGACATATGGATTCAGCTACCTAAGCACTGTTTCAGCTGCATATCCATTTATACTTTTTATGCATTATTTGTGTCCAGGGTAGGTATATATTTCAGGCTCTTGAGCTGGAAACAGGAGAAATAGGGAATAGTTTTTCCGTCCAGTGTACAGTTCTACTCTTCTGATAGAAATCGAATTAAATAAGGAAGATCTATCTTCTCGTTTTTAAAACTGTGTTTTCATTGTTCTTGATGTAAAATAAATACATAAGTAATTCTCCAGATATGCTGCTTATCCTTAGCAAAAGACCATGCTGTCACATAGCTTTTGTGGGGAGCAACTCATAAATTGAGCTGGGTTCTGTGGGAGCAGCAGTTAAGCATTTATCACATTTAATTTGAATAATAAATGTAAAATATGAAAATACATTCTTGTGGCTGTTTGAAAGATAGTCCCTTTTTTCATATTAAAATGAGATTCAGACAAGAGTAAAAACTTGAGAAATAAACTCTGCTTTCTCAGATCCTTGATGATTTTGAGAAAACGCGGCCTGAGGGATGACCACATTTTTCAATAGTGTCAGTCCTGGAAGTATAATTAGCAAATAGTTATCTGCCTGTAACTGTTTGCCTCTGGGTTTCTGAAAGCTCAGATGTTCCTTGGGTACCAATTCTAAAGGAGTGGGGTTGTGGAGTGTTTACTGCTCTTTAACACATGCATATGTTTGGCAGCTCTGCAAGGAATTACTGGGGGGGGGGAGGAAATTAAACCTTTTTGACTGATCAGACTTCTGCCACCAAGCTTGCCAGATCATATATTTAAATACATACTTTGAAGAACAGAGACAGCTGGAGCACGTGGGGGTTTTGTACCTTGTACTTGGACAGCAGTGTCTCAGCAGTTTTGAATTGACTGTCTTGAGGGTTTGGGTTCACTTATGTTTTACTTGAGAGTCTTTCATGCATCTCAGACACTATGGTCACATGACTGATGTGTGACCTACGCCATAAAAATTCTGTGAAAATAAATTCAGATTGCGATCTTGAGCTCGGGAAAATCTGCAGACTAGAATTGCTATGAGATTTGCATTTCATAGTCTGCCACGTGTAGTCTGTCTTTTTTTGAAGATCTCCACCAAAGTTTCCTGCATCCGAGAATGCCGGGTGACAGTCGTGTCATTGAGCCAGTCATGGATGATCACCTGTTATGATAGGCAACTGTGCAAACACAGCATGAAATAAAATAGATTTCCTCAGTTTTGTTGCAGTTTCTCATTGCCATAACTGCCAAGGGTGGCAGGGATGTTGCACATGTTGTTCCTATTATGCCTTTTACTTTAGCAGGTACCGAGGTGAGCAGCTTCTTGAGAAAAATACTTGGAGCCTTTCTTAACTTTTCAGTGGTGGTCATGAATAGATTTTAAAGCTTTAGGATGCTCAAGTGACAAGAGAGTTTAGCTTGTTTCTTATTTATAGATTTCCATATGTGTGAATGTAGCACTTCCTGACACATATGAAAAGAGGCTTCCTGCCCGGGAGGGACTGTCACCTTTCTTGACCTCTTCTTTTTTTAATATGTGCTCATCTCATCTTGTGCCCTGGATTTAAACAAAAAGCAGTGTGCTTGATCAGGCCAGTGCCTGGCTGATGAGCTCTACTGCAAAATGTCTGGAATAAAGCTACCTGAGTCATATCTTACAGTTAAATTCATGTAGCACAGTACATTCAAATTAGCTTCATCTTTGCTGCTGCTTTACCTGTGGGCTGTGCAGGAACATGAGTTTCGTTTTCTGTGGAAAAGAAGAGTGAAACTGCTTCCACAGAATTCTTTTTTCCTGTCCTCTTAATTTTATGTTGTTGCCAGAACTGGTGGCTGTAGCCCTGGTGAGGCCGTGGGGCTGATACAGTCCTCACTGCTGTGACTCTAGAGCAAGGCAAAGCAGCCCTGTGTTTGGGATTGGCATCTGGTGGAATTGACTCCTTGGCATCTCTTGTCTTCAATGGAGCTGGGAAGGGAAGGCAATGGATAGGGAAGGCAGAGGTTCTTCTGGAGGTTTAACCATAAACCAGCCTCACGTTTATTCCTGGGTAGGGTCTTGATTAATTACAGCAGGAGAAAGCTGGAGAGTGCAGAACTACTTAATTCTTATCAGTTTGTAAACATCATATTGTGCAAATGTGGATTGGAGCCGGTGAACTTCTCTGCTCAGCTGATAACCTCCCAGCATTGCTGTGGCTGCCTTAGATGTGCAGGCAGGGCATTTCTGTCCAACTCGATGCCTTTGGCTTGGACCTTTTGGGTTTTATAACCAGCAAAGGCTGCAACATTAATCTTAATTAGAGGGAGATGATGATTTATTCAGCTGGGCTGAGTGGTGTGCTTGTATGCACAATGCCTTTCCCAGTGGGTTTTGGGCTAAACCATGGGAACACCGAGTGCTACTGCTGTAAAACTGCAGGAAAATGAGTAACACGTATTGATTTGATACCTGGAGAGGAATTGGGCAACAAAGCAGTGGATATATGCAATGTGACATGCATCTCCCTCCGAGCGCCTGCTGTTCCACCAGCGCAGCGAGTTTTCTGTTAGTGGCAACACCGACAGGGCAGTAGTTAAAGCTGTCATTGTTTGCAGAATCCAATTTTTCAAGAGGTTTACAGCTCTGCCATTATAAAAAAAGAAAGGAAAAAAAAAAGAAAATTCACTGAAATTGGCAAAACAGCCTTTCTAGCGGGAAGAAACGTGGAATGTCTGTACTTAAAACCATAAAATGCTGTGGGTTGGAAGGGAGCTCAAAGATCATCTTGTTCTAACACCCCTCTTCTGAGCTATTGGTAAACACTTTAAACGAAGTTTACAATATTATTTGGTGTCATGTTGAAAGTGGCTTTTTTGGGGTTTTTTAGTCCAATTACTTCTTTTTGATAGAGAGTCCATAGACTAGAGTATCCTTAATTGAGTCCAGTTTTTTAAACTGAACAAGCAACCTCTAGTTTCACTTTTTCCCTGTGTTCAGTCTTAGTTTCAGTTAAGCTTAGTTTTTGTCTTCTGTAGCTCAAGGCATAAATAAAGCTATAAGACACTTGAATAGTTACAAAAATTGAGGTGAAGCAAGAAGTTTTTTAAAAAGTACTTAGCAATAAAGAGATCTTCCCATAATTTGGATTAATTTCTCCTGTGTAGCCTCAGATTGTGATGCTTTTGGGCAGGACTTTTCATGTCTGTGTCACCTCACTTAGCACAACTGCTTTGATTGGCAACAGCATGTATTCATCTCAGAAAAGACCCAAATGATTCACATACATCAACCTGGAGTAGGAAGGCTGAGCTCCAGACATCTGGATTTAGAAAAATGTGAGTCTTTCGGTCGAATTAAAGCATCAAGGACATTTATGCTGAAGGTAGAGGCTGGCTGAGAAATGTGCTCAGTTCCTTCTCACAATTTGACCATCTGGGCAGCAGGGTCCAGTGGTTGGAATCCTGCTTTATGTTATAGGTGTCTTTCCTAGTAACTTCTGAGTTCTCAGACGTCCTGGTTGTTTTGAGGATGATCTCCCTCTGGGCTCAGCTTCTCTCTGTTACCTCGTGTGTCCCAGGATTCCCCTCGTGCCCCTCTTCTCCACATGTAAAGACTTCTGGCATTTTTAGTGTGTTTGGTAGGTGCAGGGTTTTGTTTCTGTGCCTTGGTGGCTGGTGCGTGCAAATAGCTGAATTTAAATGAAGTGTATGCCTGGGGCTGTGTATCCTGACTTCATTGGCTTAGTCCCTCCTTTAAATGCTGCATGATGTAATACATGAGATGCAAGAACAGCCTTTTACTTCTTCACATCCACTGTGGACACATTTTCCAGCCTGGTTGGAGTGAGGCGTGATCAAAATCAGTTCTGTAATTAAGGAAATGTTGAACCTCTTGTGTGTGTTAGGCAAATGAGCTAAAGCTTTTAGCCAAGCAATTAAGTGTTAAGGTTTTACTGTAAGGTGAATGGAAGCTAGATAATTTCTCCAGCTAAGCTTCCCATAATCATTCCATTAGCACGAATTCAGTACAGTGCAGAAGGGAAGCAGCATAGCCTGATGGATAAGATTATTATAATATTATTATTATTGAAGATTATTGCAGTAAGAATAAGCAGTAGAGGTCCCAGCTGAGGTTATGGTCATAATTTGTTAGGAGTTTTACTTTATGATGGAAAAACTCTGCTCTGGAACTGTTGTGATTTAAAAAGACCAAAAGATGCAATGGAAAATAACTTGTTTGTATAGATACAGAACTGAGATGCAGGGAGATTAAATGCTGTGTCTTCCATGTGGCCAGTGGAAGCTGGACAAGACGCTGCTGTGTGTGTGACACGGTGTGGGCACTGGGAAACATGAGCCTGCTCCACTTTGGAAGGGTGGGTGGGAGAGGGCTGTGCTTAGTGCTGTAATGCGGATGCTGGATTACTTGCATTTTCTGTTCTCATTTCCTACATCTGCTCCCTGTCAGTGTGGGTTATTTTAACTTCATGGCTCTCGCTGTCTTTGTAGGGTATCAAAGTACTGGATTGCGTTTGCAGCACATTCTCAGATCTAGGGGACAAGAGTGCTCTCAAATTGGCAATTTGCTGCTTCTCTTGTTAAAAGTATATTAAATGTTAAGATTAAGAATTGTTATCCCATTATCTGACTAGGGAACAAACTTTAAAAGGGGGTGGCATCTTAAATAAAACCGTATTTTTTGTTGTGTTTGTCTTTCCATTTAAGGGTACTTGTTAGGAATGGTATTGTCCCAGTTTCAATAAATCACATGCCTGGCATTTTTTCTTTTGGTTTTGCTGATCAAATCAATGTGATAGCCTATTTAAGGCAGCGTGTCTGAAGATTATAAAAAAATATCACGGCAATTTGCAAAAGCAGGTTGTCTTTATATTTGTGACTGATGTTTCTGGCTCTCTGTTTCCCTAGGCATTCTTGCCAACATTCGCATACTCATTGAAGGTGTCTCCACTCATAGAAAAAATAAGTGATCACAAGGATTTTAAGAAGCTTCTCAGGACACGGAATAATGTACTAGTGCTCTATTCCAAATCTGGTGAGTCTTTTTTTTTTTTTTTGGTGTCTCAGCTCTTTGTGCCCAGCAAGGTGTGTACCAAGGGGCTCCTATGTGACCACAAGGGCTTCTTCGGTACTTCTTCAGTGTCCTTTGTTTTAATTCAGAGGCTCCTGATGTTTCAAGATTGGAGTCATCTTAATTCAGCCTTCTAATTGCTCTGTCACATTGGCAAAAATGTACTTTATTCTGGCTTTGTCTCCAGAACTGGCTCCCTGTAATAAGAGCTTTCTGAGGTGTTTATCGCAGTAGTTTGCAAGTTTCGATTTCCTGGTGACACTGAAAGGCTTAATGAATAGTTACAGTACTGAAATCAATCCATCTTTGCTTCTGACAGTTTTGAGTGTCCCATGGTTGTCTTTCAGCTTTAATTAACAAAATATCAAAATAAAAAAAGAACTGTTGTGTAAGATGGAAAATGACTCATTTCACCTGTCCCCTTGAATCTATTTGTTGTCTCCTCTGTCATTCAGACTCACCCTTCTGGCTGTTTACTTACCTGTTTGCTCTTCCTTTGCTCTGTTCTGCACCTGCTGTACCTTTTCTCCGTTGTTGCCTTGGTTTTTTGGGAGGTGTTTTGTGTGACACCATTTAAAATGAAGAAACTGTCTTTAAACTCGATACACTGATGCAGAATGCTTTTGTGAATGTGGAAGGCATTGGACAGCGAGAAGTAAAATGTGTCACTAAGATGGTTTTCCTTAGTGCTATATTGTTTTTGTTGCTGCTTCTTTCTTCTGCCTGTAGGCTGGCAGGACAAAATAATGCCTTGTTTGGGTGTTCTGACCTGTTGCAAAGGTCTTGGGTCAATTAAACACAGCAGTGGTAGAGTTGCTCTGGTTTCATAGTGTATGAAGTTGGAGCAGTACATAGTGACCAATATCCTCATCACCCTGCCCCCCCAGTATCAGAGAATTTTGCAGACAAAGATGTGCGGGTGCTGGAGTAATTAACTTTATTTCCTAAAGATATGCTTATTCTGAAACAGTTAAAATTATATACATGGCTTATTTTTTTTGTTAAATTACTTGTGTTTTGCTATAGTGGGGAACTTTGAGCACTTGAACTTGGTCAAATGGTTTTGTAGTAACAGGTTCAAAGTGAAAATCATAAAAGAGTTTCTAATGCTTTTTGATTTTTGAAAGGAGCACTTCAGATAAAAAGACATCTGTATTATTCAGCTTCTTAAAGGGAAAATTTTCTTTTTACGCTTAATATTTTAAGTGGTGGTTGCTTTCATTTTTAGCAGCACAACCAGAACACTTCAGCTGTGACACTCATCTAATAAATGTTGCCCTATGGGCATTGTTCAAAAGCCATGTTATGGAGATTTCTTTTTTTCTGTTTTTGTTATTTAATTGGTTGGTTTTAGCAGTCTAAAGCATTGCATGCAGAGCTGACTGTGGAATTAATGTTTCTTCCTATAACAGTGATCCTTGCATGATTAGAATTCTCTTGCTCAGCTGTCACCCAGAAAGTGGGGAGGGGAAAAAAGAGATGGGCATTTGGAGGTGCTTTTTCAATCCCAGATATACGTCCCCCAGCTGTGATGAGATGTTGGCTGGCAGCTGGTCATACTGCTGGAACAGAGGCTTTGCTTCCCAGCTGAGCAGAAGTAGATGTCACTTTCTATTGCAAGCAGAAAATTCATTGGTTTTGGGAGGTGTCACAATCTATAGGAGATGTTTAGTGCCCCCTACCAGCTGGGTATCCTGCCAGGGCTGCTCAGCTCCTGAGTCTGCTGGGATGAGTGGGTCACTGAATGCTTATTTTTAAAAGTGTATTTGTCAAACTGTTCCACTCTAAGTACATGCAAAGAATTCCCCCACCTGTCCTAAGTCCCTGTGTTGGAAAGAACTGGTAATTGCATATTCTGGGTATTGGGGTTATGAGAGTTTCTTGAGATCTGATATTTGTGGGTTGATGTCTCTGATGGCTTCAGGCCCAAGCAAAGTCTGTCAAATAAAAAGAGGCTGTTTCTGGCTCAGGAGATTGTCGAGGTAAAAACTGTGAAGGTTAAGAGATTGCTTGGTGGGGTATCCCTACACACTGGCTCTACTTGTCTTCTCTGACATCTACAGGCCCTCACTTCCTCAAATGCTGGAGGTGAAATATTGATCTACAGAAGCATTCAGTCTGACCCAATATAGCGATTCTTACATTCAGTTACTTGAAGTAGTTGTGGAGATCTGGAAGAGGCTCTGGGTTTCTATTTTCTGTTTATTGAGGAAGGAAGCAGTTCCTGTTAGATTTTTTTGGGGGGAATAGATACTTATTTGTACTGCTATATTTTTCTCTCTTCTGTTTATTTTTAATACCATTAATGAGATTCTTTTAGGAATGGTAGTGTTTTGCAAAATCTACACATGTGGCATGGCATTATAAAAATCTCTGTTGGGTATAATACAGCCAGTACTTGGAAGGACCTTTTCCGGGTGCTGCTCATGACTGTTGGTTTGGGTATCTCCCAGGGTTATTATGAGAGTAAAGTCTGTTATTTTCTGTGTATAGCTGGGGTAGAATTAGGGAGGCAGAGATGCTGAATGACTTGCCCTTACAGCTGATAAAAGTCCTAAATGAAATTGCTCTAATTAGCAGGCAGTGGTACAAACTGGTTCATGCCCAGCCACAGGGAATAAGGCAGTGTGGGGATGGAAGCTGTAGGAGAGGACACAGTATAGCTCCATAAATGTAGCTCAGGGAGCATGTCTGGAAATACCAATTTCAGTGTGTTGATTAAGGGGGTAGAGGAAAGGAGCCACCCAGCTTCAGCTGCAGCCAGCTTTCCTTCTAGTTTACAGAAGATTTTACTGATCCCTGTTAGACTGGTTTCTTCAAATAAGACAAAATGTTCTTTGAGTGCTTCAGAACATAGAAATGCAACATGGTGTTGTTTTGTGTGGATTAGTAATGCTGTTGTTTATTTAGTTTTATTATTTAATTTTGTCTTCCAGCTGCTGCTGCTGAAAGCTCGCTCAGGTTACTGTCCAGTGTGGCCCAGGAGGTGAAAGGACGAGGCACTATAAGCTGGATAGACTGTGGGTACGTGTCATGCTCTTTTTCTTCTTTTTTTCCCTTCCCCCTTCTGGCTTTTATTGCTATCTTAGCTTTTTTGTTGGCTCTGAAACCTTTTGCCTTTAACTGGACCCACATAATTCTGTGCAGTTTCTTCTGTAGGGAGCCTGTATCTTACCATCTTCTCCTCCTTTGAATGAATGGAGGGGAATAATTTTTTTCCTTATGGCTGTTGTTACTTCTCTGACAGCACGTTTTTCAGCCTGAAACTGAGACCCCAGCTAACATTGCCTTTCATAGGGGACACACAGCGTGCAAACTTTTTTTCCACAAGCCAGGGGAGGAGGAATCCCACATTGTGTCTCAGCTGGAGGGCAATGCAATTCTGCTCTGATAGCAAATGTTGAGTGAGTAGTAAGCCTGTTTGCTTGGTTTTGAAGCATCCACCCATTTGTGTTTCTCAATAAAAGGTGCTTTCTTTTAAACACCTTCCTCTGTGCTGGTATAAGTTCCTGGCAGTTTTTAATGTGAAGGCAGACAAACTTGTTTTTCTAAGTGGTTGTGTTGGGGCGGGGGGGGAATGAACAGGTGTGTACTTTCTGGTTTGCAGATGTGGAGATCTCTGCTGTAGTTCAACTCAATAACATGTTGCTTGTGGTTTTAGCTGGTGTATCATAGTGCCTCTGCAGCTTTGAGAGCTTTGCCTGCAGGTGGCAAGTTCCTTTTCTTGCACAGCTTGCTGCCTACCTGTGTGTTGGGGTGGATTGCCATGGTATGCACAGATTGTACACTGTGCACGAGTGTAAGTCAGCTCTGCACATCGTGTGGCTCCCTTAAAATTACACTTTTGAAACTAACCCCCATCCATCCCGCAGTGACCTAGAATAAGTCAGTGGTAAATGCAAGTTAACATGGGTTTGTGTTAGTTAACCTGCCCTGCTCTCCCCTTGCCACCAGGCAGGTATCTCTTCTGTGGAGTCCTCTGCCTTCTGTTTGCATTCTGCTAGGCTCGTCCAAGTGCACACACACTTTCATCTCTGCCCAACTGGTGGGGACAGAGTTCCAAGTCATTTGTTGGCAGAAAGCAGGGCTGCTCTTCAGAGGTCAGTGAAGCCTGCACCACTTGCCACCTGCTAAAAAGCCAGTGGCATACCTCTGAAATCCATGAAAACTGGTCTCATTTCTAACAAAAGCACTGATAAGCAATTTTTTGTTGTCAGCAATGAGGGCTACCAGATAGAGTGCTGAGCCAGCCTCTTGGCTTCAGTTTCTAATCAGCTTTAGTTTCTGAGTATGGACTGGTTGCTACCTTTTTGTGTCTTTTGTTTTAGGCTACCTCTGTGTTGGGGGACTTACTGCTTACTCGGTGTGTGGCATAGGATGATGAGGCTGTTCAGATGGCCCTTCAAAATGCTGCTGTAATACAACTAAGCAATAACTCCCTTCAGAGTTTGTTTTAGTTCTGGGTTGGAGAAGGAAAGATTCAGTGTTTAGGACTTCAGTTTGAAATCCAGAGAAGTTTTTGCACTTACTTTAATGGGTCAGCCTCTGCTCCTGAGTTTGTAAGGAGTGGTGATGGGGAGGGGAAATGTATTGTTTGGTTTTGCTGTAAAATAAACTTCAATTCATCAAACCCTAATATGCTCTCATTTTCCAAATGTTGACTTCTAGACCAAGCTTTGTTATGAAAGTTACTTGCAAGAAATGTATTTTCAAGTCTCTCCCACGCAGTGCTTTAATACTTTTCATAGGAAGCTTGGTACTTGCAGTGCCTTTCCTCTCACCATGATAGGGAAATATTTAAGCTAAGCTTCCTGTTTCTATTGAAAGGTGAGTTAATCTCAGACAGTGAAGCAGCCTGGTGAAAGTCATGCTGTAAAGGGTTGGAAGACCTGGGAATAGATTAGTAGGTTCCTGAAATTTTCTTTGATGACAGTGCTGCTACAATCAGATTGCCCCTTGCTGAGTGGCAGGCAGTGACCAGGATTTTGTAACATGGCATGGCAGTAGGTGTAATTCTCTCTTTGAGGGTAAAGCAGAGCTGCCTTTCATGTCTTGTTTGGGAAGAACCTGGAAAAAATAGCTGGGCATTTTTCAGAGATGGACTTCTACCCCTTCTGTCATTCCTGCTAAGGGATACCATAACAGATTTTGTGAACTTGCCTCATGGGGCAAGGTGAGCTGGGAGATTGGCTTGTGGTAAAGGAGGTTTTGGTGGATGCAAAAAGAAACCCTAAACAAATAGTTTGAGCCCTCAAACCAAGTTTTGTGGTCGATTTGCTTGTTAAGCTTTTGAAGCATTCTGAAATCAACCTAGTAGTGTTGAGGTAACTTTTAAGCAATTTTTTTTCATGAAAGGTTTTTTTCATTTGCTTACTGCTTTTTAAAAATTTGTATACAGGTGGCTGCAAACCACTGCCAAAAATCTTATGTTGCAGTGGTAATACCAGAGGCTGTTGTAGTGCTGTCTCACAGAGGGCCAGTTGTAGGGTCTGGACAGCTGAGTCCTACCAGAGTGGCTCAAGGCATTCTCCTGCAGCTAGTATGATGGGAGGCTTATTTGCAAGTCTTCATGCCGAAACAAACAGCACACAGATGCAGGGATATTTACAGCACAGGCTCAATTTGTTTTACAAATACTGACAAGAAATGTCTTGTTTGGCAGCAATATTTAGCAGGAAATTTTGGCTTTGCTCTTCACATCCCGCTGTACTGGGCTTCTTTGCCTTCAGCTCCAAGCATTGGCAAGGCTGGCGTGCACACGGAGTTGTGGTTTGCGCCTCTGCTTCCCTGTGGCGATGACGGCAGTCCTCTTCTTTCCTTTTTCTTTACTGGCAGTGCTTTTTTTTCCCTTGTCATTCTCCTTCCCCTTGTTTTCAGGAGAAGGCAAGAACATTCTGCTGTAGGGACCGAGGTCAGTGTGGATTGTGAGTCTCGGCAGCATGTTCTGTATTTCATGCAGTAGAGGAGAGTGTGCAGGTTCCTGGCTGGAAGTGGGCTTCCTGAATGCTGGTTTGAGTGGAAACCATGCACCTTGGCCTTGGCTTCTCTTGTATCTGTGGTACAAGACAGAGATCAGCTTTGAGCTTTCAGTTCCAGGTTGAGTGGTCTCAGGGAGAGAGGGAAGTTTGTTTTTCAGCATGATGTAGGGAAATACTTGGTTTCTTAGTGAGACAGTGTGGTGTAGAGGAGGTTGCCACTTGGTTTGTCACTTTGAGGCAGGGTAGTAGAGATCCCCGGAGTGCTAGGGCTTGGGAGATGTAGGACTGGGAATGCCATGTGCCTGCCTTTCCTGCACAGCTGGGCTCATGGTGCCAAGTGCTGTGCTGGAGTGGGGCTGTGTGACCCCCTGCCTGTGGCACTGTAGATAAGGTCCTCATTCAGGAGAGCTCAGTCAGTTCCTGCAGGCAGATCGACGCCTCCTTCTAGAGATGAAGGGGCAGCCGGAGAATTGCTCACAGCATTGAAGTGGTCGCTGTTTGCTGCTGTGTGCTGAGATACCGTGTGTGGCTCTGTGCACAGTTAAACTTGAAGCTGTTTAAATTGTGAATAAAAGACCCAGCAGTGATGTGACAAAAATATGTTTTATTTTAGCCTTTACATGTTTTGATTAGGAAGTCCTTGCTGAGTCATTTGACATGGTGGTGTGAGAGAGAAGAGAATACTGAATTAATTGTGCCTGGTGAGATGCGTAGTATTGGGGATGGAGCACAATGATGCAGGTTGCTAAATCTTCAGTGTTCCAGAGAGATGGATCAGGCACCTTGGGAGCAGATGTTCTGGGACTCCTGTCTGGGGAGGCACCATGTTAATGGGAGCTGAGAGTCACAGCTTCTGTTCCTGGATTTGCTAATGAGTCACTTCTTGTTACTTTGTGCAGTTACAAAAGGTGTATCTGTTTTCCAGGCAACTGGGTAAATATTGCCTTGTTCATTAGTCAATGTGTAAAGAGTTTGGAGAACTTTGAAAGGGAAAATGCTGCAGCAGCACAAATGGGTGCTCTTTAAGGCGTTCAGGTGCGCTTTGAATAGGCATGTAAGAAAGTAGAAGGTTGGGCTATTTATTGAATTATTTTTTAGTTGTAGGCTGATAGAAATTTGGAAAATTGAAGGGCATCATAGGAGTTGAAAGCTTAGGATGTCTGCAAAAAAGCACTAAAGGATATGATATTTTCTATCTCAGAGGCTGGCTGCTGCTAACTCTGACATCAGGATGGCGTTTGTGCTGCAGAGCTTCTGCATCCCCCGGTCTTCCAAAACCTCAATTTTTTAAGGCCTGGTAAACAGGAGATAAGCACTGATGTGGTCAAGTAAAAGAGGAGTTTTGTGAAATACTGAAACTCCTGTCAAATCCTTGTGGTGGCAAGTAAAGGTACAAAATCTTGTGCCTGGGAACACAGTAAGGTGGATTTACCTTTTGAGTGATGGACAAAATTCTTGCTGCTTGTCTTTAAAGCAGACAAAGCTCTAGTCTCAGTTTGTGATGTCCCGAGGTGAGGTTTTGAGGAACAGTCATTACAAAGTTATTTTCTAGCCTTCTTAAGTGTGTTTTGTGGTAGACCACAGTGTGGCCAAGGACTGATGTTACTTGGAAGAGTGTGACTAGTTTGGGTGAATTGGAAAGAAAGTAAAATGGCTTTGTTGAAGAGAAGAAAATGTGTTTGGCAGGTTATAAAGTGCATTGTGGTCAGGTGCAGCTTTGAAGAGGTTGAAAGTAGCTCTCTCCATCATGAATATGATTTAGGGAACACTCCTGGGCTCTCCAGTTACTGAATTGTCTTGAGTTTTTGTTGACTATAACTCCTGCCCAATTGTGGATTGGTATTTTTAAAAAAACGCCCATTTCTTTGGCTCTGGGTAATTATTCTCTGCTCAAACTTGCATGGTTCCCTTTACTGTAGGTCCCAAACATAAACAAAGCTGTGTGATTTCCATCTGCTGTCATAGCGCGTGTGCTTGGCTTTAGCACATCAGACTGCTAGGAAGAGGAAATGCCATCTGGTTAAAATGTCTGACTAATTTTTGTTTGGTTTTAATCCCACTTTTTCTGCTTTTGTGTGTCATTCTTTTAGTCCCTTTTGTATGTCATGTGCATCATTCTTGTAGTCCCCATCCCCAATAATTACTTGTTATTGTAGCAGTCCTATGACACTTAGCATAAAGGTGAGACCATTATTTGGCTGGCAAAGCAGTCCTTTCAAACCTACACAGCTAAACATGCTGCTTCCTGAGAGAGCCCAATCTAATGAGTATTTGTCTTTTCTGGAGTTTTCCCTAATATCCCTGTTTTTCTGTCTTTTAGATGAGGTCTGCTCAAATTTCTAATTTCCTAGTGCTTTGATACAGAAAGGCTTTACCTACCCACACAGTCATAAATGAATGTGTTTAATGCCTTGACATAGCAGGGAGAAATTTCAGATATAAGGCTGGTGGTACAGATGGTGTTAAGAGTAATTTTGCTCTCTAGTTTTTACCTTCATCCTATAAAGCCACTCAGAAGTAGGATTTATTTAAGAGAATAAGTCTACTCATCTTTCTTACTTGTAGATGAATTTTAAAGCTGATGAAAAGCTTTGAAATTGCAAATAAAACTGACCAGATCTAATAGAGAGGGAAAAAAGAAAGGAGAAGTGCTGCTCTTGCCCTGGTGAAGCCTTTTCCATCCAAGCAGATTTGTGGTGTCTGGGATTTCTGCATTTTTCTACAGTAGCCTTGAAGGGCAGCTCTGGAGAGGGTGGCTCGTAGTGCCAGCCTGGGGGAGGTAGCAGGGGCTCTGTTTTTGGCTGGTGCAGGGGAGGTAAGGCAGGTGTCCCTCAGGAGCACTGCAGGTGCATTATACTGCCAGTGTGGTCCTTGTGTGAGTGCCTTTTATAAGGGCAAACTGCATCTACAGCACAGATTTTCGATGCCTTCCTTCTGTCTGTGTCATAACCTGTCTGTGTGGTTAATGCTCATTCACATTAAAACCCTTTTATTTTGCTGTACAAGTGACCATGCAGGAAGTGTTATGCCTGTCTGAAAAAAATCCCTTTTTAAGTAAGCTTTCAGCTCCTAACATAAACCCATTCAGTTTGGTGTATTGCAATAAT
The DNA here is from genome assembly GCA_026261815.1 of Monarcha castaneiventris obscurior. NCBI lineage: Eukaryota > Metazoa > Chordata > Aves > Passeriformes > Monarchidae > Monarcha > Monarcha castaneiventris. The sequence continues at coordinate 11,908,727 of JAMPIT010000467.1, forward strand.
TCAGAAATGCAGAGCAATTAACTAAGTCCACAGCAATGGTTGCATGTATGAGCCTGAGCTGATACCTGTTTCATCCAATCCATGGAGTATTCCATGGGTTTTGTCTAGAGTTACTTATTAACCAAATCTTCAGTGTTGCTGCTTTTCAGACCAAAATGAAGAGTAAGCAAGCTCAGATTTAATGTAAAGGAAGTCACCTCTGTTTTCCTGCACCCAGTACTTAATTTAAAACATTCTCTAGCATCCATCCTCTCCAAGCCTGTGGTGCAGCTCAAAGTCATAAATGAGTGTACAAAGGGCTGCAGCATCTACGTGCCCATGGGTGACGTGTTCTAAACCTGCATTTTGGGGTTCTTAGATTCGTGTGAACTCGAAGACAGAGCAATCATCATCTTGTATCCCAGGTTAGGACTGTGTTCCCCTGTGCCATGTTGTGGCATGAGGGAAGCTGCTGCTTTGCAAAGAATTTGAGTGTTCAGTGGTTTTAGAAGTTCCTGCAAAGCCTTTGGTAGCTCTTGTGAATGTGTTTACCTTATTTCTGTGCAGGTACGTGGGCTGCCAAGTGCCTCTTGCTAATTTATATTTCCATGGAAAGTACCGTTTATTATAACTTCGTGACTTTCTGCAGGGGCTGGAGCTTATAATTTTCCCCTTAATTGTTTTAGCTTGACGATATGATGATACGTATTACCTTTTTGCCTTGGTTTTCTTTCTGCTTTTTGGCTTGCTCTTGCTTGCAGTAAGAATTAATCTCATGGGTTTTAATTTTCGGAAAATACTTCTTTTTAATCTTATTTCTCTAGATCTCTGGCCTCTCTAATTGACTAATGGGCACAGGGAGTCGTTTGTATTGGGTGACAAGTGGTGCTGGGTCTCCACAGCACATGGATTATTCTGTTTGCATTCCTGGCACGTTCCAGGGGAGCGTTTGGAGCAGAAGGCTGCAATCACCTGCAAGGTGATTGCAATCCCCCCTTGAAGTGGGGATTTTTGGTGCATTCTAGGGGGTGAAGTCAGGCCCTAAATTCACATGAGACTCTGTCCTGTTCATCTGCTAATCCTTATCTTTAATTCTTTCCAGCAGTATGTTTTCTGGTTTTGGCTTTCATGCTCCCTCATCTCTTAGAAGATTCAAGCTTTTCATCTGCCGCACTGTTTGAGCAGTTCATTTGTTCTGTGCTGTGGAAACCTGTTGCTATTGTTACTTCTTTTAGAAGATAACTTCCATCAGGAGCCCAGAATGGGTGCAAAATGTTGCTTTGTTTTCCAAGACAAATCTTGTATTTAAGCTTCCTGTGCTTGTGACTTCTGCATCCGTTTCTCTTGGGTCCTGTTCCTATTTTGGTGCCTGCATGTCCTTAAGCCCCACTCCGGAGCAGAGTAGCAAAGTGCCTTTTGCACTGATGGCTGAGTATGGGTTTTCTGTTCGAGTAGGTGTAAGCCATTACCATCCAGCTCTCTGGAGAAGTGCATGCCAGCCTGATGGTTTGAGAAGTGATTTTTTTCCTAGGAGTTTTTTTTGTTTCTGATTTCAGATCTGTCTCGAGAGAGTGATACAGGAAGGTGTGGGATCATTATAGACTATGAGGAGCCTTACAAATGTGACATACTGTTAGCAGCAGTAGTTGTGGCAGCTGCTGGCCCAGGATGGGAGGGAGAAGTGAGGATGATAGTGGGGCAGGCAATGCCTGCAGTCTGAGAAGAGCAGAGTTTTGCTAGAATCAATCTGTTTTTGTTTGGTCAGCAAAGTACACAAATTGCTGTATTGTAAATGGATCACACAGTCTTTGTTGGAGGGTGGAATCAATGACTACAAGGAACATAAGTCAAAATCCCATATTGTCCCCAACAATGGATAATGAATTTCATTTTTTTATTTCAAAACCTTGTAGGAGCATTTCTAACTACAACTGACTGTTAATGACTTCCTCTTTCAGATTAGGTTTGCAAGTGCGAATGTGTTTCATACTTTTAGGAGGCTTGAGGAAATTTTTGCTGCTAACACGTCTTTTGCTGCTTTTTTGGGGCCACAAGCTCAATTAGTTGTTTGGCAGGATCTCAACTCCATGCTTTCTCAGGATGTTCATCAGTCTATTGTCTGGAGAGGGTATTCTGTGGAAGGTAGCCAGAAGGTCTTGCAGAGGCTATGCATTGGGCTGGGAAACCCTGCTTGATAATTCACTTCTGATAGCTGAAATTGCAGTTGAACTTCCCTGAAGTTATAACTGGAGTTCCCTGTGATGGTTTTCACTGTAACATAAAAGAGTGAAAGCACCTGAACAACAGAGACAAGAATCAGAGAGCGTGATGGTAGCAAGATGACAACATTGACTGGTACCTTCCAAAGCTTTTCCAGTGTTGGGAGGCTTGCTTTATAGGCAGTCCTGCTTCTGCTTTGCCATATTCCCTTGCTCTTGGAGCCTGCTCTTTCTCCTTGCCTGCTCAGTTTTGTCTCTCCCAGCTGTTGGGACAGTGACAGTGTTTGTACAGTCACTGATACAAGAGAGCTGCCATTGCATTAGAGTCTACAGGCACAGATGTGATATAAGGGACTGCTGAAGCATAATTTACATGGATTGTTGAGCCTTCTTGCAGATGGAGAGATGTACAGACAAAAGAGAAAATCTGTTCAGAAATTGTGAGGTCTGTGGTTTGCATGTGGTTACATCATGCGCTGATAGAGGAATGAGATAGTTTCTGTGCAGGCAGATTTACTGACCTGGTTACTTAAATCGGTTCTGTCAGCATTTTTATTAATTACTTCTCTTGTGCCTGGAAACCCTGTAGGTATGGGTGAAAAAGAAAGCTACATGCAGTCTGCATTGCGAAGTGTTAGGGGGTGCCAGGGCAGCGGCATGGAAGTGATGTGGCCACACGGCACATGCACACGCTGCTGTTACATTGGCAGCTGGAGACGTGAACCTTTTTGGACAGCATTTTTGTCATTGCTAAAGAGGGTTTTGACAGTCATTGTCCTTCCTCCCCAGATATGTGGTTTTGTGGCTGTATTCCCTTTTTCATGAGAGGCCAGTGCGCAACATTACATAATAATGGAAATGATTAGGAAGTTGCAGAAGATGTTATTTGTGCTCATAAAAGAGAATAGTACTGAGGATGTTGGTCTTCTTATGGTCCTTTGGGACCCAACTGGACAATATTTGAATTTGCCCCAAGGAGGGGGTTTTGCACTTCCACCTCCATGCGCCATTTCTTACTTGAGATCCATCCAGCTTGGACTTGTTTTAGATTTAGAAACCATGTGGACTTAACAGCAGCAAAACTCCTGGGTCTTATTTTGCGTTCCTCCTGTCTAGCTTTGTCCTCTGTTCTTTCTCTTTCCAAATTACCTTGACACATTGCTGCAAAAGCCTTTTTCTCTCATGCTCCTCCTGCCACTGGGGACTGCCATCAGTATCTCTCACTGCTTCTCCATCCTTACCACCATGAGTATCCAGACCTGTGGGCAGTCCTGGACAGGTAGAGCATCTTGTGCCACTCCTAAGGAATGGCTGTGGCTCATGCCCTTCAGGATCTGGCTGCACTGGTGGTGAGCCAAAGGAGGCCAGGTCTCCTTCACGAGTCCCTCGTGCCCTGGTAACAGCTGCCTGCCTGTGCTGAGGGATTATTCATGCGTGCTAACACTGACAAGGGACCCCAGAGGTTTACAGGGAGTGCTCCCTTTGGGCTTCCTGCCAGCTCCATCGTAACCCCCAATGACAGAAATACATCCTGGTAGAGGAGATGGGGATGTGAATGGAAAGGGATGAAGAGTGCACGCAATGCACGCCACCTTTGTTGTTATTTGGCCTTCTTGCTTAGTTAGGTCAGCTTGGATCGTTCATTTTATTCTTCTTTTTACCAAGCTGTTGTATGTCTTCACTTCTCCAGCAGAGGCACGTTTTGGAGCCCTGGTTTGATTTTGTGGAAGGGGAAGGGTAGAGAGCATGCCTCTGGGGGTGGAGGGAAGCTGTGCTATTGTGCTGCTTAAGGTTTGACCTTATTACCACATAGCTGCTGGTTAGGTCCTTGTGGTATTGAAAATAGGTTGATGTTTTGGATGATTTTCCAGGGAGATAATGCTGGATGATTGTAGGACTGTCTGCAAGGGTCCCTTCAGCAGCAGCACAGCAGGGTTCAAATTGCTCTGGACAGAGATGGCAGGCAGCAGCCAAGGATGGCTGCTGGGGACACATTACTGACCTCATCCTCAAGGCAGTATTTCCTGAGCCTGGTGCCTTGTCTGGAGTGGCTTGGCTGGGGTTGGTAGAGTGCTGATTTTGGGGGTAGTTTCTGGCTTTTTAGGTTTGGGGTTTTTTTGGTTTGTGGGGTCTTTTTATTTTCTTTTCATGTTATTTTCTGTTTTGGGTGTCTTTTTTTTTTTACTTTTAGTCATTATAACAAACTCTTACACTGCCTCTTCAAGTGATATAATTAAATTGCAAGAACTGGAGTCCTAATTACCCTCTCCCATGTGAGAGTTGAGGAGCTCATCTTCAGAGAGAGGCTGTTGGCTGAGATTCAAAAGAGACAAAACTCAGAGCAGGCTGCATCTGTGTTGATATTTACTCTTATTAAGAATAATGGTCATTACCAAGTGATATCAGAGTGTGTTGCTCTTTGCAGGTTATTTTTGTCTGTCTGTAAGTAAAGGCAGAAGGAAAAGCAGAATGTGTCCATCTCTGCCATTTCTGTATGTCTCCTTTTCTGCTTTTTCCAAATAATTGTTAGTATAGCATCTGAGCTGGTGGGTCTGGCATGTGCAAAAATCTGCACTGATGCATGAAAAAATTACTGATACATATTTAGACATTTCCTATTCTTGGAATTTGCTCCTCTTCTATCCCGTGCATCAGTGCAGATAGCTTGCATAAACAAGCTTAACTCTCAATGCAGTGGTGCAGAGAATCTGCCCACTAAATGGTAGGAGACATACTGGAGCAAACTGCTGCTTTCTTTCCTGTGATAATGGCTGTGCATTCAGGCAGCTGTGGGAATCTCTGCAAATGGAGAAATCTTGAAAGCAGGGCACACTTAGGTCCAATGAAATAGCTATTCTTATCTTTCCTTTTTTTTTTTTTTAATAGAAACTCATGCAAACAGAAAATGAATTGCTGGGAGTTGAAGTGGTAGGACTTTTGAAGCTAGCTGCTTACTCACAGGTATAGCTTAGTAATAATGTTTTGTAGCTTTTTTCCCACTATAAACCTTGCTGAATGTTAGTATCCATTCAGATCTCTCAATGACACATAAGGGAAAATGATGGTTTAGACCATAACCCGCATGGTTAGAAGATGCACCAAATAGGTGGTAGAACAGGCAACAGGATTCTTTTGATATCCATTTTAATCCTCTGCTTATGCCAGAACAATTGTCTGCGCATCTTGGTGTTTCACAGACCGTGTGGCTGAGGTTTCAGCATTACTCTTTTCACATCAACCACCTAATGTTTGTCTTGGCAAAGCTGGGATAGCCACAGATACACTTGTACACTGGAAATGTTTGGGAGTGTCTAGAGGAGCATTTACAAATGTTGACTGTCGTGTGGGCTGACTGTAGGTAAGTGCCTGGCACTCAGCTGCAGCAGGGCCACAAGAGCTTCTCTGTGCCTCTGAATCTGTCTGGGATAAGACAAGAGAATGATCTGAAACTGGTGTCTTCTCTGGAGATTCCTTGACCTTCGAGTCATTTAGGATTAGCCCATGGGACCATTGGAGAACTGCAGGAGAGAGAAGACAGGATGTTTCTGACCCCTGGGTTTGATGTTGCTGCAGGCTTTTTGTAGGAACTCCATGTGACAAACATGGTTTTTTGGCATAACTCCATACCAGGGCATTTATTCCATAATCTAGTTTTGTTACAAGGAGACATGTCCACGGTATTCAGTCCTCAAGCTCAGATCTCCAGCCTTCCAGAAAAGCAAAGAGAGTGTTTATGGGCTACAGTGATCTGAAAATGCAAACCTGACATGACTTAAGTAAGACTCTTCAGATAAATACGCTTCTGTTCAATTGAGATTACAAGTGCTCCTTCCTGGTGTGGTAGTTGTGTGCTTTGTTAGTTCCTTAAAATGCTCATTTCCATCTTCAGCATAACATTCTGATTTTGCTGCATGTGTCCATGGCACATCCGTCCTTATTTCCATGTACCATAAGCATTTGGGAAGTTTCCACTACGGTGCACTCTCACTTGTAGCTCACTGTGAACTTGGTGTTTGTTGTTCTTCACATTTGTAGAAAGGCAGCTGGGGAACATCGGGAGAATTAGCACCAGTGCTGGCAGCAGCACTTAATTTGGTGGGGCTCTTGCAAGCCTTGCATCTTGTTGTCTCTAATCAGTTTAAACTTGATGGGTTTTCAGTGTTTTCATTTTCTAAATTGATTTATCTGTGTAAAAGGTACAAGTTGTCCTCTGCTGGGAACAAGTTTCCAAGCTGTTTAATCTTGCTGTTTGTCAATGCAGAGAACAGCCTTGTCAATGTGAATCATCCTCTTTTCTGTTTTGCTCATCTCCCCAGATCTTTGACCAACTTCTTGCTCACTTCAGCTTGAAGTCTCCTTATGGCTTCACTCCTGCCCTGTTTAGGAGAGCAGTTAGGCTGTGAAGACCCTTTACCTGCCCACCGAAACAAATGTATTTGCAGTTCTCTCCCATGACCCTTCTCTCTTCTTCAAGTCAGCCTGATCTGGTGCTGGAAGTGATTCAGTCTTGTTGAGTTTGAAGACCACCTCCAGCAGGTCTGTCTGCTGATACCTCCCTCCTTTAGGAGCTGTTTTTATCTCTGCTTGCCAGGTGTGGATCCAGGATGCATCTTTCATGCCTAGAATGAATGGGGTTGCTTGGGGCTCCAGAATTTCAATTGGTTTTTGTTTTCTGCAGGACCTTTTTAAGGCTAAATGCTTGTGATTTGGACTTGGACATACCATGAACATGGGTTTTTTGGCTTTTTTCTGTCTTCTGCCAAATGTAAAAGCTGCTCTTTCCCTTTGAATCTTTTCACAAACAGTGCTCTTTGACCTCCACCCTAACAGTAGCATGGTCTTAATGAAAACTTGACTTCCTAAATTTTATGTTAATCTCATGGATAGAAGATCTGCTGAAGTCCTTGGATATGCTGGAATGAGCTGCTTCTCTACTGGTTAGGGCTTGGCTTTGGAATGTAAATTTAACACAGTTCACTGTGTCCTGACCAAGCAAACAGAGGAATTAAATTGACTAATGGAGCTTTTCACAATGGTTGTCCCACAAACTTAGCTAAACAGCTTCCAAATTACTGTTAGTTGGAATTAATTGCTGATGAGGAAGCACAGTTAAGAGTTCTCAGAACTGAATGCATTTGATTTTCTTTTTTCGTAACCTTTCTTCCAATGTGTGTTTTTTGCAGTGATACTGAAAGCCGAAAATTATGCAAGAAGATGAAGGTAGATCCTAATTCAAAGGAGAAGGGAGTGGATTTACTCCATTATAAGTGAGTGCTGGGCCGGGATTTGTAGTTCATAATTGTTGATGCCCCCATTAAGATTGTTCATTCTCCTTTCAGCCCCATGCTGCTGCAGCATTAAGATGACTTATTTTTTATCCTTTGACGGATGAAATTAATTGCTATTTCTTCAGTTTGCAAGCATGTGTTGTGGCAGAAGTTGAGTTAAATTTATTCTACTGTTGAGTAGAGAACACTAAAAGCATAAGCAGGGCCAGGAAGAGATGTCCAAAGGAATAAATCTGCCCAGTGCATGGAGTTGATGCCTGAGATTTGAGCTCTCTTGTTTTCTGTCACTTGCCTGCTGGCATGTGCCTTGGACAAGTTGCTTCACCTCTCTGTGCTTTTCTGACTTGAGATAGTCCTCCATAATGTGAGTAGAGAAAGGCAAGTGTCATGAGACATCAGATTTTTCTTCCTGAAAATAATAGGAGTGGGAGTACTGTTAGGTACACCAAGCAGCTGTATTTCCATCTCCAAAGATAATGCCTTAGTAAATATTCTTGTTAAAGTGTCAGGGAGGAAATTGTTTACTAGGAAACTGTTTTCTTTCCACTGGTTTGCACCCTCCCTTTTTCCTTCCTCTTGTTCCTCCCCACCCCACCCCCCTTAAATTACTGTACTGTAAATTCTACTTAGTTCTGTGGCTTCAGCAGGATAATGTTGTTCTGGTTAGGGAGAAGTCAGGAAGAGCAGCTGTATGAATTCCACTGATGTTACTGTAAGTTAACACTATTCCCCACTCCTCGTTTAACAGGGACGGTGCATTTCATACTGCATATAACAGAGCAGTCACATTGAAGGTAAATTTAAATATTCCGTTATTATTCTTTTGGTTTTGCTAGATGTGGGTGAGACATTTGTGGATTAAAAACTGGTTTTGGTATTTTTTCATGCTAAAGGCATGAAAGAAAGGGGATTAATCTTCATAAACAGCTGTCAGAATGGCCCAAAGGTTTTTGTGTGCATACGTGTCTGTCAACCATAGATCCAGGAAAATTGTTTATTATTTAAAAGATTGACCTCCTGTTGAACTGGAAGGTAAATTGTAAGTTAACTTGCACACTGGTAACAAATGAGGATTTTCTTGTTTTGATTACAAGGTGCTCTTTGTGGTGGTATAACTAAAAGTATTAGCTGATACTGCATTTTGATAAGGTGTTCTCTGAGGTTCTTAAATTTTGTGTTTATAAACTTTAAAGAGAGCTGAGTGGCCTTATCTTTTATCAGATTGTGGAACCACAGCTCCCATGAAAGTGCTCTGAGTGCATCAGGTATAAAATGACCTTTCTTCTTTTCTGGCCAATCTTGACATAAAGCAACAGAAGGCAACACTCTATGGGCAAGGGAAGAGAGAAGGTGTGAAACACGGTATGAATGTGTAGATCCAGATGATTGTGGAAATTAAAAGCACAATGAGCAGGCCAAAAGTGTGCAGCTTTCCTTTGCAAAGCCCTGGTGAAGCTCTGGAAGTTTCCTGATGGGGCCTGGCAATGACTTGGCTTCCAGAAATCACTTCTGCCCGGCTCTGATGTCCAGTTCCTGTTTCTCTTCCTCCTCCAGAAAACCTGGGTTCTGCACAGTCATTGGTCTTTTGAAAACTTGATGACATCACCCCAGGCTGATAAAATTCCATGTACTTCTCCTTTCTGGCTTGTTCAGGGGATCGCCCTGGGATGGAGGAAAGCCTGTGTGAGATGTGTGAACCTGAGTCTGTCAGAGAGGCTGTTCCTAAGTGCATTTGCTCTGGACTTTGCTTTTACAGCCAGAGTTGGAGAGTATCTGATGGGGGACTGTCTTGGAAGAGTGCCCTGACTTGAATTCATTCAGTGTTCACTGGAGGCTGAATGCAGGATGCGCTTGAGGCACCTCATGCAGGATTTGTCTGAGGTGGGGAGAGTAGAGCCATGTATCTTCCCATCTCCTGCAGCAGAAATCTTGCCTGGCCTTAGGAAGGACAATGTTAAATACCCAGCCCAGTCAGCAACTGCCTAAACCATCTTCTGTACTTAATGAGGAAATGCAGCTGGTGATTATTTTTTCCTTCTTGGTGGGTGATGAGTTAAGGGAGACCCGGTAGTTGCCTAAATGTGGGTGATTTGAACAATACATGGTGTGTCTCTCCTGCCCTCCATAAAATGCTGCAACCAGGAGTTAGTGCTGTGACTCTTCCTTACAGATCAGATCGAGTGGAAAGCACCTGCAGTGCTCTGGGGAGCATTGGGCTGAGAGGCAATCATAGCACAACAGGAACCAGATCGTTTATTCCTTCAGCTGTTTTGTGATGAGCATTTTGCCCTTCCCTTTTCTCCTGCCTGCTGGGAAGAAGAAAGCAGCATCCCGTGGACAGGGATGTGGGATTCCATTGTGGGTGGAAGAGGGGTTTTGAAGCTCCCTCACTCTAGGTGCTGGAGTCTTTCTCAATTTAACTGCCCCTGTGAAACCAGCCGCTAATGATTTACAGGTTGAGCAGTGGATCAGATCGGGGCAGTGGTCAAATAATTCAGCTGATGAGTGTTTGTTTGTTCTGCTGCTCACAGCTGCCTAGGTATTTTCTGTATTTTTCCCTCTATTCCACTTCTCCCTGTTTTCTTCTGTTGAGCCAGTGACCTTTGTTTCTCTTTCTCAGCTGTGTTTGTCAGGAGTCTCCCGGTACATACAGAGAGCAGCAGAGCAACACAATTACATAGGGTATCATACTCATTTTATGGACAGGTGGACATACTGAAGAACAGGGAGATTAAAGGATTTGTTTCACATCATTCAGCAAACTTGTGGCAATAAAACTCGGATCTTCTTTCCAGACATCCAGTAGACATATTAATATATGTATGACATTTTGGAGAATGATGGACACAGCTCTGAAGAACTGTAAAAGGATTCTTCTGGAGTAATCAGCAATTTCATAGCTGTGGCTGATCCAGCTGATAGTGTACTCGGGTTTTTAGAAAAGCTTTTCATTTCTTAAAGTAACTAAATCCTTATGTAATTAGCAGAGATGCCCTTGTGGTTTCACTGTTAGAAAAATGAGGAATAAAGGATAGCTCAGTGTTCACAGTGGGGGAAGTTACTTGGCAGTCAGAACCTCCTGCTGCTGAGACCTTTGTTAAGATCTGAGCTGTTTGGGGTATCTAGGAAAGGGAGATGAAATGCAAGAGAACAAAATTCAGTGATGCAAAATCATTAGGAATAGTTTTAAAAAAATTTCCAATTCTTTGTAGAAGAGCTTAGGATCTCACAATACTAAAAAGGACAGCTGGAGGAGATTCCAACAGATATTTCTGTAACTGTGATTAGCTTAAAAAAGGGAGGGATTGCTTCATTTTTCTCCAAATTTGAGGGCAAACAGTGGCATTTTGGGAGGGCTGATTTGAAACAAATAACTGCAATGTTAAAGAATTTTTGGAACTTCCAGCTACATATTGTGAAAGCCAAGAATTTAGGAGTCTGGAAAACAGTTTTGGATAGTCATTAGAGATAGATCCATGGATAGCTGGAAAGCACAGAGGTCCATATACAGCAGCTGGTGCAGAGTCCGTAAACTTGATTTCTTTTTGCCAGAAATGGAGAGCATGTGCCAGTGTATGCTATATATGAACTGTAAGTACTAGTGTATCTTCTCCCCTAGTAGCTGTAGTCATCTGCTGTTGAAAACCTAAGCTTAGATCAGCCTTTCATCTTACCTGGAATGTCTGTTCACATGTTGCTTTAGCCACGTAGTGTCTGATTCTCAGGAGAGCCACGATGCCAGTATCCAGGCTGTGTTTATTACATGAGGAAGCCTTTTCTGGAGTATAAAGTACAGGGAGAGTTTTACCCTTCTTCTAAAATGGAGAAAACTCACTGAAGTAGAAATCTGCTTAGTACTAGCAAAGGGAATAGACTAACCCAATAAATTGGTCCTGCTCTAAACCCGGAATCCTTTTCAAGTTGGCTGTTGTAAGGAGCGTATGTGTGAAAGTGAGGCAGGTCTTGTTATTAGCATCCCTACTGCATGATACTTCAAAGGAGTGAAAAACATGAGGATGTGTTTCTGTATATTTTTTTTCAGGTTAAAACCTAGGTCCATGTTGATGATCAGCTCTCCTGTTGGACTTGCTTGTTCTCAGCAGCATGTGCTGAATGAAGCATGTTCTGTATTCTGCTGAATCGAGGTGTAAGGTCCAAAGCTGGCACAGCTGGGTACAGCCCATCGTGGCTCTGTCCATGCCGTGGGGTCAGAGCAGGTCCTGACTGTACTGCAGCAGGACTGGAGCAAAGCTGGTTCTACAACACCAGGGTTGCCATGCCCTGGACCTTGCTGTGGCCTCTAACACAGCAGGCTGGGAACCACTGCTTTTCTGTGATTAGAAAGTACTGTGGTTTGTTTGGCTGTTGTTCTTCCCTGTTTAAAGTGAGAGAGGAAGTTCTCTTCACTGCATGAAGAATTGAGGGCAAGGCAACGAACTGCCTGCTCCTGCCAGAAGACATTACACATCTAATTTTTTTCTGTCTTGGCTGAGAGGGAGAAGCTGGATGAATTAAATCTCTTTAATCCCCCATCCTCTAACTACATCTGTTTCCACATGACTGAATTTGGCATGCAGGAATTCTTGAAACTAGCAGAGTCAATTACACTCATTAGCCGTTCAAAATGTTGACCCCTCTCTCCTCCTCTCCAGTGTATTGTTGAGGTCTGTGCATGCTCAGGGTGAGCAGAACTTGATGCAGCTGTCCTAAGGGTAGAACACCTCTGCTGTTTTGTCCTCATCTTTCCTTTCCCCATGAATTATTAGTCTTCTTAGGATGTCATTTGGGATGTTAATGCCTCTAAGTCTAGGGCTTTTTACACTGTAACTCCATTGTAAATTACTTGATTTTATGTATTTTTTTTCCTAGCTAGCTCCTTTCCCTGATAATGCCACTGTAAAACAAATTTCTTCTGGAAGTGTTTGTCACCCTCACCCGTTAGGTCTTTCTTGCTGTGTACATTAAGTGTTGTGGGTGCTGTCTGGTGACTGATACATGCTGCCTCTTGTGATAAGACAAATCTTTTCAATATTAGCTGTGCAAGCAGACAGAAACATAAATGCAATAAATGGATCCTGCTGTAAGCTCTGAATCCTCCCGAGCCTTGCAGTACCAGCTGAGAGGCAGGAAAATGAGCTAAACTCCCCTCTCTGTTGATAAGCTGCTGCGATGTTGTACCACAGCAGCCCCACCAAAGGCAGAGAGGCAGCAAAAGTGTCTCTGAGACTGTTCCAGTGGTGGGACGTGGTATCAGGTGGGCTGCCAACCTGCTCCTGAGAAAGTGGAGTACACACCCAGGCTTTTAGATAGAACTGGTGTGTGTTAGGATAGCTCACTTAGTGCTGTGGCAGCTTCATCCACTCACTCTCACACTGAAGGAAGCTCCTCAGGGACCTCGCTACGTTACTGGTGTGGCAGAGATCCTACATGGGAATGAAAACAAACCTACAATCAATGCTGTAGAGAAAGCAGTGGGGTCATTCTGAGTGGTGAATAAATATGGAATACCAGGTATTATGTTTCCTAGAGCACAGACGTCTGAGGATAAAAGTTATCAAGCCTGTGTTTCCATGTACAGCTGGAAATGGGGGTTAGTGTGGCTGCCAGAGTCCATGGAGAGTATCTCACTGATTTAGGAGGGCTGGAGTTTCCTTCAGGCTCAGGTTGAAATCAGAGCTATCAGAGTATATTTCCTTATGGTAAAGAGAGTGTACCTGTGGTCTGCTGAAGGGGATTTTTGGTTGTATGTCAGTCAGGTAAAGCAGTTACAAAGGATGTGTGCACCTGTACTCGGCTTGTTGGACCTGGGAGCTGCAGAATCCTGGGGTTTTGTATTTCCCACTTCTTCTGTCACATTTGCTTCTTATTCTCGTACTTGAAACTGCATTCAGTGAATTTTTTAGGCAGGTGGGTCACACAGGCAAGTGTTGGTGGATTGTTCTTCCTTTGACCAAATGAGCAGTTTGATCTGTAAGTGTGTTCATTTGCTTTTGCTCACAGCAAGTATCAGTGTGCCCTCGGGGTAGTCCTGTTACTCAGATACGGTGAAGGGCATGGGAGCCTGACCTCTACATAAAGAGAAGCCTTTCCTACTGACCCATGGACTCACTGTGGAAGGTCTAGTACCGTTGAAAGAGCTCTCTGAAGGATCCTTGAAGCTATTTCTGTGTGCTGGTCCACTTCCACTCTGGTTTTTTTTCCCCAGTTTTATAGTAGGAGTGGGAACTGATGAGTTGGAATACCAGTCATGATGAAGGTACACACCCACGTTATCACTTGGTTCTGAAACAGGAGATTTGTGCTAATCTGCATTAGAGCAGATGAATATATGAGCAGAAAAGCAAAGGCACTAATTGGATGGGGTTTGCATCACAGCATGGATTTGAGATTGGATGTCTCATGATTTCCATTCGTGTTTCTTCAAAAGCTTTTCCCCCCTGTTTATTACAGTCTCTGGTGGCCTTTCTCAAGGATCCAGAAGGTGTTCCACTGTGGGAGGAAGATCCTGAAGCCAAAGATATTGTGCACATCGACAGTGAAAAGGTACATTGGCTGGATTAGATGTTCTGTTGTGTTATAAATATATGGGGTGAAGGGAATGTGTATGCTTGTATTAACTCTTAGTGAAACACCATTAGTTTGTTTCTTTGGAAGGGAAGTTTAAAGCACCCAACCTGTTTGAAGTGATTTGACCGAGTTTGTGGGTTGTGGTAACTGTGAAGTCCTCTGCTTCCTGCCCTCCTCTGCCGTGCCTGTGGTCATGACCTCAGTCTGCCAGCTACACAGCAAGTGCCAGAGCTTTTGGATGGTGTGGGGGCACAGCCCTCTTTGTCTCAGGGAAGTGCAGCAGCTTGCAAGATGCAGTCACTGCAGAATGCAAGTGGGAGGTAAAATGCTGCTCTTCAAACTGCAGGTTGTCATTAAACCTTGGGTTACCCTGTGTGCTTGAGGTTAGGAAGTGTGGAGCAGGAAGAAACAGGATCCAGATCTTGAGGGATTTAACTTTGTGCAGTAGCTGTCCTCTCAGTGTTAAGTGGGAAAGCAGCAAATGTGATCAAACTGCCTTAAAAACTACCAGTGCCACCACAGTTACCCATTATGTGCTTTCTAATTTAATCAGCTTGGTCTTTTATATTAGTTTTCTAGTCTATAGATTTTTTAAAACTTTAATTGATTGGACTCTAGCTGGTATTTTGTAAAGGGCTTTCTCAATTTTCTGGCTTTCATTTTTAATATTAGAAATGGTTATTTTGACATTCAGTTTTTGTAGGAAGATTAATTTTTAATGTTCACCCTCTGTACTCTATTACAAGGCTTCCAAGGGTTGCATTCAATTTGAAAACTTCATCTAGTTTTTCTATCATGCTGGTACTTGAAAAATCCTTTTCTCATGGCATCTCCTAGGTTTGGCAAGGTTTCATAGTGTGAAAACTGAACTTGTTTTGTTATTATTGAGCCTGACTTTTTGAATTGCAATATGGATTTTGGATGTCACAGTGAAGAAGGAGTTTCCAGTCAGAGATTTTGCAGTGAGAATGAACTAAACCGTGGAACGTCCACATATTAACAGTGAAGATACTGGTCTAGGATATTCAGCAGATATTTGAATGTATAATAAATTTTGTCATCTTCTTTCGAGTTAAAATTGAGCAAGGAAAAAAAATTGAGTCCTATCTGTTAGGAAAGATAAGCCCTTTTCCCTCAGATAAATGAGCTTGTGTTCTATGAATACATGTTAGTTTTTTAAAGTTGTAATACAAATAATAAGAGGTGTCATTGAGTATAAGTGTGTTTTTTATTTTCTTTGGTTCATTCACTAGGAACTGAGAAGACTTCTGAAGAAGGAAGACAAGCCCCTTCTGATGATGTTTTATGCCCCATGTAAGTAGGCCAGAGGTGTCTCTCTCCCTTCTCCACTGAGAGATGTCCAGGTCTGACTAGAAGCTTCACTAAATGCCATCTTGTGCCACCTTTATCGTTCAGCTCCTTGTGTTGTTCTGCCTGTTTGTGTTCAGTTTTTCCCTGGTTATCCATCACTTGTATCCCAGTGTCTCTCTCTTGTGATGATGACTCTTGCTCCATGTTCTTTTAAGCAGCTGCTTTCTATAATTTTGTTACCCGTTGTCCTTTCTGGATTTGTGCTGCACAAAACAAGCACTGTATGCTGCAGGCAGAGGGAACAATGCAGGAGCAGGGCTATTGTTCCTGCTCCATCCCAGAGGCACCCTGCATCTTCCTGCCTACATTGGGAGGAGTAACTCAAATGCAAGTGGGGTTTCAGGAAGAGAAGAGCACATTGGAGTCACTCCCATTTCTTTTGTGACCTTGACCTTGTATTGCTGCTACTTTGTCATTGCATTGGCTGCTTATTCCTTAATGTAAATTCCTTAATTTACAGCTGCCTTTTTGTGTTTCCTGGTGGCTGCTGTGTGAGAGGCTTTCCAGCTCTTCTAAGCAAGACAGCATTGCACTTGAGCTGTTGCTCAGTTCAGGAAGCAGGGAAGCCATGAGAAGGGAATAAATGTGTGACCAAAACTAGAAACGCCTCCCAGGACTGCCGTGGTAGAGAAACTGATGTTAGGTAGCACAAGCAATTTGCTGGCTGATTCTCTTTAAAACTCTGTCCCATGGCAGCATTATCTGGTGTTACTCAGTGTATTTTCTCTGGTAATTACTGCCTGAAACACCAGTTTACCTTTTTATTCTCATCTGAGCACTGCCAAGATGGCCAAAATTGCCCAAGACTTGGTTTGATGCATCACTGAGATGATGGTTTTCCTTTTGACGAAGTCACTTGTGGCTCTGTGCCCTCAGACTCTGCAGCAGTGGGGTCCTGTGTGGCCTGGCCTGGTGTGTGGCTGTTCCCAGTAGCTGCTGCCTCGGATCAGCAGGAGATGATACGGCTGCTCTGCTGTAAATCGTCCCTTCAGGGAGAGCTGGGCTGCTGCACGCTGCTTTCACAGTTTACCTGTATCAGGAATAATTGTTTTCCACAACTGGGTCTCCTTCTGAAATGTGCCTTATCTAACCCTTCGTTCTCTTTGAACCGTTCCCCCAGAAACCCTCCTCCTTCCAGTTTCTCTTCTTTGAAGTGGCAAAACACCTGCTAGTTTTCAGTGCTGTAATACTTGTGCTGCTTTCCAAACTGCTGTGAAGGAAGTCTTCTTGTGAGTTTTTTTCTTCCTCTCTGATTTCTCAGTTTGTAACTCCCTCATCTTTTATTTAACACACAAGACCTTCTGACTTGGTTGTTGTCCAATTTTTCTTTTCTTGCTCCTCTTACTGGAGACAGAATGCATCCAGCAGTTGCATTAAAATGTGGACTTTGAGCAGCTGAAATTATTGGTTACATACAGGTGTTACCTTTCACAACTGGGAGCAGCAAATCAAGACTGGTCACTAAAAGAAATTCTGCTTTTCGTTGCTTGTAAGGGAGGTCTTTGGCACGAGAGGACATCAGAGGCTGTGTCTGGAAGGCTGTGGGGAAGACAGCTGCCTTATTTCTCTGCTTTGTTAGAAGCAGGGGCTTTAGATTCATTGTGGCAAATTCATAGCAAATGGGCTCTTTCATTTCGTACCGGTGCAGGGGGAGATGAAAGCGACTACAGACTTAGATGTAGTTACTTTAATATTTCAGGAATGCTTGGTCTGGGTAAAACAACTCAGAGCAAAGGCTTGCTTTCCTCAGAAGATACTACCTGCCATTTGCAGACCATTCACTGTACTTTCGGACCTGTATTAGAAAGTCAGACAGCACTAAAGATGAAATATTAGGTATATTTACAGGCATTCAGATTTATTTGCAGTTAACTGTCAAAGAAGGCTCCTGCAGGAGACTGTCTGGTTTTGGCAACAAAAAGGAGCTGTTTATAAACATGATTGAAAACAAGGCTTTAAAAATGAAGGTGTTAACTAGTGGAAAGACTAATGTGTATTTAATTAAGCTCTCTCTTTTGGGACAAAATACAAGAAGAAAGAACAGAAGAAAATGAGTTTTTTGAGGTTCCCTTTTTATGCTTGTTGAGGGGTATATGTGGCTTGGCAGCATCCTGAACAATATAACCCAGAAATACGAGGACAGAAGAGGATGTACTCAGGTGGGTTTGGGAGCAGCAAGTTTGAGGCAGCAGCAGAGCTGGGAAGAGGAGGGTGATAGAGGTGATGGCTGTGTGGAGGAGGCTGCTGTGTGCCTGTGCTCTAGAAGGTACTCCAGGGAGCAGCAAGAGAGTGCAGAGGGAAAGATAGCAACATCTGCTGCAGGAGTTTGGGGCCTGAGGCTCCTGAGGAGAGAAGAAATAGAGGATTCAGAAGATGATGTCTGTCAACTCATATCTTTTGATGTCTGTCAGCTGCAAGACCTCAGTGGGCCTTAAATGAGTGCTCTGTGCCCACCAAGAAATTGTCATTTTAACCAGCACTAATTTAACAACCTCATTGTCAATTTGAGCTGAGAGATCAAAGGTGGAAAGACCACAGAAAAAGAACTCTCTCAGAGTAAAGGATGTTCTTTTCCAGGCATGCTGATGTGATCCTAAAAGAGTGGCTGCAAAATCTGTTCCTCCTTTCTGGAAGATATTTTCAAAACTCTGTTAACCAGAGCAGAAGTGTTGACTACTGTCCCGTGGTGGACTGAGAGTTTCCACAATAAGTGTCTGGAGTGCTTGGCTCCAGCTACCTTTCTTTCATGCTGTCTGCACTCCTGCCCCTTCCCATCTGCATGCACGGATTTTACTTGGCAGGGGTGAAAACTGCTGCTTACAAGGTGATTTACAGCTAATCTGCTTAGCACTGCAGAGCATCATCAAACAGCTCTTAGCACACTCCAACTACACATTGGTGGTCTTCCTCACTCGCCCTTTGTCTTTTCCACAGCAGCACATTATTGTATCTTCCAAGGGCTGCTGCTTCTGAGCTATGTCTGCTCAATTAACAGAGCAATGTTTAACACTTGATGTCTGTGTAATGTGTTTAGGAAATGCGTCTCAAATTAATTTCAAGGCCTTGGTAAGATGGGATGAATCTGAAGTACCTCCCCCTGTCCCTTCAAAGACCAGAAATGCACAAAGCTTTTTGTTTTGAGTTCACAATTATGACATCTTCTGTTGACTTTGGATATGTGTGTTTCATTTTGGATTCTCCTCTGGGCTCAGCTCAGAGCCTGAGGAATATATATATATATATACACTCTCTGTATACTCTCTTCATGCTGGGATGAGAAATGAATATGAAAATGAAGAGCATGAAAAATGTGCAAAAACAGAGGCTTGTAACAAGAAGTACCATCCTTAGAAACTAATTATGTGATAATGATTTAGTGAAGTACATAAAGAATTTTTGTTTAATTTTTTTTAATTTTAAGTATTACTTCATACACTTTGGAACATAGTGTAGAAAAGGCTGAATAGAGTTGTTGGCATATTACTCACACAATTTCTTTTTTATCAGGGTGTGGCGTTTGTAAGAGAATGATGCCATCTTATCAGCAGGCAGCAACAGAACTCAAGGGTAAATATGTAAGTGAGACAATGAGATTTATATGACGTTTCAAAAATAATTTTAACACCTTTTTTTAAGTATCTAAACCCACAAATGTTTATCAAAATCAAAATTATCAATTTCTAAGCAAGCTGAAACAAAACAGAAATAAATGACTGTTCCAGATCTCTTCAGGATTCTCTGTCTTGGTTTTTATTCTTCTTAAAACATCGGAGAATGAGATGTTAACTCCCTTGCCCTTTGGAACAACTGCATTTTTTTCCATGGAGATGCAGGCTCTTACACTATGTAGATGTATGTTTAGCCTATAATTTGTGAGTTTGTAGACCTTTTGAGCTCATTTTGGTAAAGAAAGAAATGTTTGCCTTAATGGTTTTGATCAGCTTTTTGGCCTGATGTTTCATAGCAAGGTCAGGGATGGATGCCCTTAAAGCAGTTATTAATCCACCTTTAGTGGAGAATCACAGTGTTGTGGGAGGGAAATCCCCCTCCCATAAGCCACTGGTAGCCTTCCTAGCCACTCAGCATTAATAGAATCTTACAGTTTAACTGTAGCTCTGTCAAAGTCAGCATTGATGCTACCTAGATATGAAAGTAAGTTTTGACTCTAATAAAGTACAGCATTCACAGTAATTTAGTTACCACTTTGTACCTCTGAGGTGTATTGATCTCTGTAAGCAAGTCAAAGGCACTTGTCTAGTCAAGGTTTTATAATGTGCTTAACGTATGATTTATATGATGCCAGTGCACGTAAAGGATGAAGAAATAGGATTGTTGTTTCATGGCTGTAGCAGGATTTGGTCTGATCCTACCTGTTGGATCATTCACTGCTGTGTTCACAGGTTTCCTTGGGAGGAAAAGATGAAGCACTGCAGTTCATTGCTAGGGCAGCTCTGGCAATTCCTTCTCATGACCACCCAGTGCTGTCAGACTGCCCAACATTCTCCAAATTAGTTGTTTTCAGAAGTATTTTCTCTAAGTCCTTGTTTGCTTAGGGCTGAAATGAGTGGGAGTTATTCAGACTTATTTAGGACACAGCACAACCCTTAGAAGATATTTTCAAGAGTGTTTTTGTCAAGCCAGGCAGCACTCTAATGCCATCTCCCCTCAGGGGAGCATGTGCTGCAGCCTTTGGGAAGGCACTCCTGCCTTGCATGGCAGTACATTGTGGGGTGAGAAGGATTAGGAATGTAAAGCATCACCTATAGAGACAGTGCCAGAGAGAAGGCATGCTGCAGAGCACTGTGTCCTCCTGCAGTTATCCCTTCCTCGTCCATGTGCAGCTCATTTTATTGAATTCAGACCAGAGAATTTAAACTCTAGATCTATTCTGGTTTGAGTATTTCCTTCCTCACTTGGAAATCGTTTTTATAGATCTGGGCTAATGCTGCACAGCTGAGTGACAAGTCTAGGACACAGTTTTTTGCAGTGGAGTGTTGTAGTGCAGGGGTCAGTTCAGAGGGAAGTCCAGTTATGCCACTGCCACCCATATTTTTTACAAAAATTGGTCTGTTTGTCAAAATTTGACCCAATTAGCTTTGTGAGTGGGATGTGTACACAGCTTGCCATTTCTAAAGTTAACTGTGCTGCACCCATCATAAATTATTCAGGGAGTGCCTTAGAGTGATGCTGACCTCCAGATCAGACTTTGCTGCACAGTTTATGACTGGTTTGGACGAGCTGAAGGTTTGGCCTTTTAATCTGACCTGTCATTAGCTGTCAGGATGTGCCAGGCTCAAAAGCGATTATTGCTGCTATATAGCAGGAAAATTCAGTACAGTATTGCCTGTTGAAGAGGTCATAAAAGTGAAAGGGTGCACTGTACCTGTTGCTGGTCACGGTATTCCCTTGGGACTGGTTGTTTCTTGTGCCAGTGCTGGTGCTGAGAGGAAGGCAGGGTGGCATTTTTAATTCATATTATGGTTATATCTTACAATTCCATTCCACCCAGGGAAGAAGGAAAAAGTGCTTCAAATCAGAAGGGGGCTTATTTTATCCTTGGCAGGAAAGATTCCTGTGGTTAGAGGGCTGTCTGGGCTCTGGTGAGTGACTGTCACTGTGGCCCCAGAGCAGGGGGGAAATGGTTATTAGCAAACCATTCATCATCTTCCTAATGCCCATGGACTTTGTGAGTGTGCCAGAATGTTCTGCTCTTTAAAGACCAGCCTGAGAATATGTTTAAGTGCTTTTCTCCTTTGGTGCTTGGGTGCTTGTCTTTTTTCTTTTTTTTTTTTTTTTTTAGGGTTTTTGTTTTTTTTTTTTTTTAGTTTTTTTGGTGCTGTGAGGTAACAGTTTTGGAGCAATCCCATCAAGAAAACTGTGAATCAAGGTTGGGGGTGACAGGTGAACAGGAATGGTCAGAAGCTCCAAATTCATGGGCAGCTAGGAAAGGTTCAGAGGTGGTTTAGGTTATAGGTAGCTTGTTGGAGAGCAGGTAAGTGTTGAAATATTTCAGTGAAATAATTCACTGCAGAGGTGAAAGGGGTAAACTGATCTTTGTTTCTGCAATGGCTATTACAAGAGGTAATGGACTTAAATTGAAGTTGGGGTCATTCAGTCATTTGCTAAAAGCAAATTTGCCAGACATCTGGGCAGGAGGACCCTGGCTTTGGGCACTGGGTGTATTTTGATGGTCTCTGACAGCCTGATATTTCATAATTCTGGATTATTAGCCAGCTAAAGCTGTTGCTCTTGTCATTAAAAAGAAATCCTATTGTAATAAGCTTTTTGCTAATTTTCCGTCATAAAATGTAATGAACACCAGAATGAATCCAAGTTATTGACTTGTATCAATCACCATTGGATGGACAAAGTGAAATTGTCTGAAATGGCCAGGGATGCCTATTTAAATCACAGGAAATCCTCTGAAAGTTCACAGCAAACATGGAATCTGGTAGGCTGATGTTAATTGGGTTATTAACTAACAAACCAGATTCTTGCTTTATAAAGCAACCACTGTTATCTTGATCCTGTTGCATTTACCTGCCTTTAGGTGGTGATGTGGAGGATAAGGAAGGGGGAGAATTGAGTCTAGATAATCTCATATGAATTAAGTCAGTCTGGTTCTTTGAACTACAAGGAAAATTCAAAGTGGAAGACTAGGCCAGCAAGTATAAACCTTATTTCTGTACTCTCCTCTGTTCAATTTATCCTTTCTTAGGATAGGGAAGAGAAAACAAAGTATCTTTTTGTGACTTTCCAGCACATTCTTAGAAACGGTTGACCTTCAAATGAGGATTTTCTGCTTTAAGATTTATTTCATGCTGGCTCTGAGCACATTTGGTTGGTCTGTGCAGTTTGCTGCAGTCAGGAACGTGGTATTAAATTCTGATGTGGTATTTCAGCTGGAAGGAGAAAATCCTGTTTTTGGAGAGGGAAGGAGGAGGGGGTTGGATTAAGACCCTGCTGCTAAAATGATTTAAGCCGTCAGTGCCATTAAACTAAGTTAATCAGGAAGTGGTATCTCAGCAACTTGCTGGGTCCAGGTTTGACAGCAGAGCGACTTCTGTGTGAATTGCACACCCACAAAAACTTGGAATCAATCCCATCTTCCAGTTTTCACGTCAGAAATATTTGGAAGACATTTGGACAGGGCACAGAATGAGTTGCAGGGCACAGTACAAGTCACAGGAGCCCTGAACCTGAAGCTCAAGGACTGTTGAGATGGAGGGTGGGTTGGGATAGAGGTGAGGAATGGGGAGGGGAGGGTTTTTGTTTTACATGCTGGTCTGAAAAGCTACTGTGCTTCTGAGCCTCTCTTTTGAAGACTGTAGGACAAGGTTAATTCTTACCTCTCATTATACTCTACCCAAGTTAACATATTTAAAGGATATAAATGCCATGTGCTATTTCCTGAGCTCATGGAAATAGGGCACATTTTATTTTCACATCAAAGTCAAGGTGATTTCCCCTTGCCTTTCAGAAAGTGCATTTTTCAACTGGGATAATGCCAGTGCTTGGTTGGTTAGAGCTTTTGGACATGAGCTGAGATTGAAAATTCATTGCTGAAGTGGAAACTAGAGAGCTGAGGGTAGAACTTCTGCTGTCCTCTTTAATGTGTGGATATGAACTGAGAACTCTTTTTTTTTTTCTGACTTGCAGAGGAAGAAAGAAAAAATCTAGTTACACTTGTAGCTAAAAATCCAAATGTGCAAAGAAGAGCACAAATAGTGCAATTGAGAGAATTCCCTTTAGGTATTTCTGTTAGTGGGTGAATAAAAAGAAACAGAGATGCTTCCAGAGCAGGGAAGAGGTGACATGCTGACTGGTGTGTGTTTTCTCTGGATTAGACTCAAGTATTGTTCTGTTCCCCCTTGCACAAAATCAGAAAAACTTCAGTGCCTTTTACAGAGAGCCCCTTGCTTGACAGCTATATGAATGAAATCAGAATGTGCCCAGATTGAAGTGGGTTTTACTTAAATCTTCAAACAAATGATGTGATGTTCCTGCTGTATTGTAAGACTCAGTAAGATTATGCTCTTTTTCCAGGTTCTTGCGGGGATGAATGTTTACTCTGCTGAATTTGAAAGGATAAAGGAAGAATTCAATGTCCGGGGATATCCTACAATCTGCTATTTTGAGTCAGTTATGTTTTGCTACTATTTTAGAAATCATGCAATCTTCTGTAATTGCGTGTTTTTATCTTTTAGGGCAAGGACTGAACCTTGTTTTGTTGCTTTAACAGGAAAGGAAAGTTCCTGTTCAACTTCGAGAACTTTGGTGCTACCGCAGCAGATATAGCAGAGTGGCTGAAAAAGTAAGGCACTGAACTTCATGCACTCCACCTTTTATGTACTCTTCATTATTTACAGAATGTAATGGTTTAGGAACAGGCATCTCTCTCTCCTTCCCTCTGCTCAGAAGAGCAAACAAAACTACCCCGCTGAGATCAGCTAAACTCATACGGGGAGATTGACTAATGTTTGGTTTTTAGCATGCATGCCTTGCATTTCACAATTGCATTTTGTCTGTAATAGGAGAATGACTGTGGGCTAAAATAAATGCAGATACACAGATCTCAGCTTTGTTAAAAATGCCAACTTAAATTTCCAGTGTTCTTGGGTGCTTGAACTTAATACCTTGCAAAAGGTTTGACTTCTGTTGTGTTATTAAAAATGTATGTACCAAGTGTGCAGTTCTTGTTGGTTCATCAGCCTTTAGCTGAAGCCTTTAAAGTGTCTTGCAGAGACAAACTGAAGATCAAGGCACCCTCGATAGGTAGTCACTTTTACAACATCTGTGTTTGCTGTAATGATGTGAAAGTGTTGAAAGCACCTTGTTCTACCTAAAGAGAGCTGTTTGCAGTCATAAACGTTTTGGGGGCTGAATGAGCCTGTGGGACTAGCAGTTCAGAGACAGACAGGAAAAGTGTATGTGTATAGCTGCTCTTCAACTGGTGCAAATCCCCCATGGTCAGTGAAGCTGATGGAGCAGCTGGAGAGAGCTGAGATAATCTGGTGATGGAGAAATCCTGTTTGCAGTGCACCCAGCCTCTTGGGCATGGCATCATCCTTGTAAGCCTCCTGTGCTTGCTGCAGTCGTGGGAAAAATACTGAAATGAACCTAATGAAAGGAGACAAACACATGGGAAGGAACAGACTGTTGCAAACTATTGTAATAGTACAGCTTAGCAGAACTGGCTCAGAATAAATGTATTTTGCTGTACTAGTGGTGCTGTGCTGGGGACGTGCACAGAGCCCAGGGTCTTCAGCAGCAGTAGCTTCAGGATTTGGAACCCACAAATGAAGTGAGAGCTGCATTCCTGTTAGCATCAGGAGCTACAAACACTGCAAGTGAGTACTGCCCAGTGGCTCAAACAGGAGGAATTCAGCCATAGTCTTTAAGCCTCGTGTAGTCAATTAAGCCTTCAAATGTGAGTGATCAAGATGGCAACTCCAGCGACTGGAAGGAGATGATCAGCCCTTGGAGCAAGGCTAGGGCTTAATCACCTGCACTTTGTTATGCTTTTCAATTCTGCAAGGATGTGGTTATCTCTTGGCTACCATATGTGAAACATTAGCTGTTTGGGGTGTTTTTTTCCCCTGTCTGCCCACATAATATCCAGATAATCCCTGCAATATGCAGTACCTTTATATCAGTGCTGTGACAGCAAGTGAACAGAGCTACTGGAGGCAAAGCAGAACAGCTGCAAGCTCTTTCCAATGATAATCTCTGCTAACAAGCCACTGTGGATTTTGGCTGATACTTCAGCAGTCCAGAGCTAAAGACAGCAGTTTGTCCTCACTTAGTGTTAGTGCATGCTTATAAGTTGCCCAGAAGATGATCTGAGCAGTAGCCTTGTGCCCCTGTTCTGTGTAATAAGTACAAGGTTTGAAGAAACCACATTAAGTAATTATGTGTACTTATATTTTGCCAGTAATTGATGCTTAAATTATGATAAATTAAATTATTAATAAAACCACATATAGGGTAAACATTCTAATACATAATATTATACTGTTCTGAGGAATCTGCAGTGCAGGTAGTCAAAATGGTATGGCAAGGGCTTTAGGAAAGCCAAGGAGTGCAATTAGGTAGCTGCAAGGTGTACAGGCTGTGTTTCAGAATAGCATAATATTAAAATATTGAAAGGTTGCTTTGGTGCAAAATGTTGCTCCAAGGACCACGGCATGGCAGGGCCATGGCAAGGAAAGCCAATGCATTTTTATACTGTGCATGCATGTGCTGTCATTGTAGAGTCTTGAAAGCAAATCCAGCAGACATTGAGCAATATGAAATGGCCTATTTTGTGTGGACAATAAATACACTCTGCAGAAAAGCAGCTGTTGTCCCTCTCCCTCTTCTTGTTTTTTTCCCCTCTAAATATTACTGCCAAAGTGCTGACAGTGTTGATCTTAGGCTCATTTGTGAAGGAGAACATGATATAACTTAATGAAAGTTAGAGTTACTTAAATCATTGTCCATGCTTTTTCCTCTCAGGACAAGAACTGATAGTTCGGAGGGCTCCAACACCCCTTTTTTTTTTTTACTACTTATTGAAGGTGCTTCTTTCTTATGCTGAAAGTGTGCTAATGCATCAGTCTTATGGATGCTTCACCTTTCTTATCTTTCTAAAAGGCACTGGCTGCTGTGTTAGGGAGTTTCAGATGTTTTCATGAGGTGATATAGACAAACCATCATACAGCCTTAATCCAACACAGTAGAGATGCTATCTTGTACATACCACTTATTTGTTAACTCTGATACACAGCTGTATCAGCCTGAATGGTAGGCAAGCCCAACGGCTTCTTGCTGCCTTCAATAGCTGCTTGGTTTGTCTTGCTGTTTTTATAGATTCCCCACAGGCCCTTCCTTACCATCAGCTACTCCGTTAAATCAAGAACTTGTTCTGTGCTCTCAATTGAATTAGCTTTTTATAACTCTTCTGGACTTCTGTCATCCTAGTCAGGTGTTGGGTGTGCCTCGTGTCTGGGTTAAATGACATTTTAAATTTTGCTTATTGCTTTCTCCAGGCCTTGAGGTGTTTCTTACCAACTCCTGTGTAGGCTTATTAGCATGCACAGCATTTTAAATTAGGCCATTTGAATAAACATCCCGTGCCCTGCTTTGCTAGTTCCTGACTGAAATAGGTCACACCAGGCCCTGCTAAAGACAACATTCTCCCAGTGCTTTGTAGGCTCTGTGTCCATGTTCATCCTGCTCTGCCTACTCAGCCCAGTTCCCAAATCCATTGAGTGTCATGGTGTTTGCTGGAAAGCCTTCACTCTGCCAGGATACCTGGAGATTATTGCTCTCTGGGCTGCTTGGCCAGGTGCAGCTCTGGCCTTTGCTTTGATGTTTGCTTCTTGGTTTGTTTATTGCAGAAGCAGCAGCAAAGGTGTGCATCACAGTTCTGCATGGATTGCTTAATATTCTTGGATCACACCCATTGCTTACATCAACAGAAGTTGCTATCTGAATCTGTGTATCTCTGCTGCTTTTTTTTATCAAACCAGGCTTTCAGCCTAGAAATGAGTAAGGCAGGATAAATGAGTTATCATCTGTTTGCCATTCCTTGTTCCAGGAAGCTAACACAATAATACATTTTAATCAAAAATAGTAAATCTGCTTTCGCCAGAGATGGGGTCACATCCAGACCTGTACTTTGCCAAAGAATGTAGGGAATTTAGGGGGGTATTTGGAACTCATTACTGCAACTGACAAGAATAAAATAGCTTCAGAGTCTGGCTCCCAATGTTCGTATGTTTGGGTGTCTTTTCTGTGAACACTTCTTTAATAAATAAAATGTCAATTAGCATTGTTTAGTTCACAGCTGCCAAATTCTCTTTTTAATGTGCATTAATGAAAGCCAAAAACAATTGTTTATTGGGATGACAAGCTCCAGAGGAGCTTAGGTTCAGTTTCCAGACCTGCCACTGTGTCTTTGAGCAGTCTCTGTGGCTCTGACCCATCGAAGAGAGTTGAACTCATGTGCAATCATAGTGGAGCTGGTAGAACACATCACTTGCCTTTTAGGTTAAGCATGCAGCTGAGTAACTTTGGGAGTTAGGCGTACAGGCCCACTGCAGAGTGAGGACATAACGATGCTTCCCTGGCTCACAAGAGTTGTTCAGGGTAAAACCATGTATTCCTGGGGAAATGGTGTGTGTAGCTGGCTCATGGTCCCAGCACTGCTCCTCCTTTCTCTGTCGGCCCTAATCATGCTGTCAGTATCCAAGGTGACGGGTTAAATTGGCTGTTTCTGCTCGCTGCTTTTTTCTTTCATTTGCAATGACTCCTGTGAACTACAAAGTGGGGATGCTGTGAGAAAGGGAGCATCCTGCTGAGGAGGGTAAAAGAGTAGTAGAAATTGCATTTGATTTCTATAATGTAATAACTGAGCAGTCTGGTTATCTCCTCCCTCCATCCCTCTCCATTGCTGATCTGTGCTCAGGAGCTTCTTGCAGGTTTTTTTATTCCTCCTCCAGTTTTCTCTGTGTTTCAGTGCCTGTGAGTTCTGGATGGGTACAGTTGTGGAAGCTGTTCAGTAGGGTTGGTGTGTCAGACATGTATGAACATCTGCACAAAGTGATTCCTTACAGTTTGACTTTCCAAGATGACTGCTTAGCACCAGAGAGCTGCCTTTAAGCTATGTCTGTTTGTCTTGTAGCCCACAGGCACCTCAGCCACAGGCTCCAGACACTCCCTGGGCAGATGAAGAAAATGTGGTTTATCACCTGACCGATGAGGACTTCGACAAGTTTATAAAAGATCATTCATCTGTGCTAGTGATGTTCCATGCACCATGTGAGTTTGTTTTCTCTTCTGTACTCTGAGCCAAATGCTTGCTAACAAAATCAGTGATGTTTGTCCGTGGAAGTTTCACAGAACCATGAACTCAAAAGTCCAGGCTTTTCTTGTTTGTGATGATTGTTAAATACACAAGGCATGAAATGTTTGTGAAGGTGCTGACTTCACATTTAGGATGGAGATGTGCTTCTGGAAGAGGGACACTTTGTAGGCTGAGTCAAAATATAATTGAGGAGTGTAATGATGCTTAAACAGTCTGGGTACTCATCACTCTACAACATGATTCCCCATTTTCAACTTCTCTTTGGTATTGTTTGCTTTCAAAGCAGAACTCTGGTTGATTAAACAATTCAGCTTAAGAACCATGAACTCCTGGGTTCTGGTCCATGGCTGCTGATGTGTCATTTTGAGCATTTTCACTCCCCTGCCACAGTTTCTCTTGCAATGTAAAGGATGATGGTCATTATATATTGTGCTGAACTATGCCAAAACTAGACCTAAGTTTAGAAAGTCCTCAGGACTTTTGTTAACTAATGCAGAGTTGGTGGTGATACTACTTTTTGTTCTGCTGAGAATGCAATGAACTGATCTTTTTCATGACTTGAGGTTTTAGCTTGACCAACAAAATGCAGTGGGTTGACTTCAGGAAGCTGTTCCAGCCACACTGCCCTCCTGTATGCTGTTGGTTGGAAGAGAAGAGGACATTAACCTCTGTTCACTGTGGATGTAACTTGTTTCAGCTACATAGCTGGTTCTTCCAGTTGCGTCTGTGATGGACAGTTCAGGCTTGAATCTGCTATGCTGGATGACACACAGCTTCTTTCTCCTCTTGCTGCTGTGCTGGCAGTAGTACTTGGGTAAGATGTTAATTTTCAAGGGCACAGATTTAAAGGTTAGGGCTCTGGAGGCAGACTGTGTGCTCACAGCTGAGGGTCTTGGCACAGAGGCTGAAATCCTGCTTCCCTTAAGCCAGCAGGAGTTAGCTCCAAAATGCCTTTTTTTGAAGGTCTGCTCATAAGACTCATTTGAAAAACATACCATAATGAATTTCCTCTGCCTGATGAACTGCCTAAGAATTTGGTCCACTGAAGCAGGGGACTGACTGCTGTTTTGTCCCTGTGTTCCCTGGATTATTTGTACTAATGAAAGTGGGACCGGAGATGAACGCCTGGTCTGAAACCCAAAACACAAGTAGCAGAACTGATGAGGCCTGGTTTGCTCAGGAGTTATCCTTCGTTACCCAAATCCTTCCTTCCCCAGATTTCTCTGCACCCCGGTGTGCCAGTGACAGCAAGGGCTGCTGCTCCTCGGCAGCTGTGTGCTTGCTGAGCAGCTGCTGCCAAGCACAAATGTAACTCCTAAATTCCCTCCTTACCCTCTCTCTGCACAATGGCATGGGATAAGCATCCCTTCTCTTTAGCCCTGGATCTCAGCATGTTTAGAGATTTAGTAGTATTTTAAAGCTTTGCCTTTTTTTGAGTTTGTAAACGGGCAAAGGAGTCCAGTCGTGTATTCAGGAGGAGGAAGAGGGGGAGAAATCAACAGCTGGCCCTGCAAAACTTAATCCTTTAGGAAGCCAGATTAAAAAGAGATGAATACATATAACTGCAATAAAATCAAATTTTATAGTAAGTTCAAGTTAGTTTTAAATCTTAGTAGGACTCTGTTCAGTTTTTAGTGTTTTGTTAGTATTTTCAAGAACACAGGTAACACAGTTTTAGGGGTAACAATATTGCGTGACCTCTTTTGAGAGGAGGGTGTTTCCAGGCAGGTGTGTTTTGTCCTAAGGGGCATTCTGCACTAAGGTACAGCAGTACTTTGGCAAGTGCTGTTTTAAAAGTAAATCAAATGCCTTAATTGGGCTGTCGCAATCTTCTGATAACACTTTCCAGCTGCTCAGAATTGGGATAAAGAGTGTTCTTTGCCAGAACAACTCCATTTCAAATGCAACTCGAATATTTGGGGCGTTTTATTTACATTCAGGTGGTAATTCTGCCTACGTGCAGAATCCAGCTCGTACATGTGTAAAAGATCTGTGTTTGTAAGAATCCTCTCTGGGCATCCTCAGCAGAGAGTATGAGGCTTGCAAACTAATTAATGACAGACAACTATCATAAACAGTTATCTCCATGATTAAAAGCTCTTCTCTTAGCACTTCTTAAATGTGCTAATGGTGTCACCTTATGAATATTAGGAGATAAATTATTCCAGTAAAAGAAGTGGTAAAACCAGTGAACATCTTACTTGTTTTGACCTTGGTAGCTCAGGCTGAGGAAGTTTTATTCTAAAAATTATGTATTAATAAAAAAAAATGTTGAAACATCTATAAAATAGGCTCGTAACACAGGATATACTTCTAAGTAACTAAGAATAATCAAGGGGATTTCAACACTGGCCTGGAATTAGCAAGTACTTAAACTCCTGTGTCACCACGCAGCACACACGTGACTTGGAGTTTTTCTGGCACACTGTTATGGTTTAGCCTCAGCCACAGCTCAGCCCCACACAGCTGCTCCCTCCTGTTGGGATGGGGGAGAGAATTTTAAAGGTAAAGCCAAGGAAATTCACGGGTTTGTGAGATAAAGGTGGTTTAATAAGAATACCAAAAGCTATGTGCAGGCAAACCAAAACAAGGAATTTGTTCTCTACTTTGCATTTTCTGGCTGGTGTTCAACCATTCCCAGAAAAGCAGAGCTTTGTCACACATAATGGTGATTTGGGAAAACAAACTCCATCACTCCAAATGTCCCCCCTCTCCCTCTTCCCCAAGTTCTGTATGCTGAGCACAACACCATGTGGTCTGGGATATCCCTGTGGTCATTTGGGGTCAGCTGTCCTGGCTGTGTCCCCTGACATCTTCTTGTACATCCCCAGCCTCTTCACTGGTGGGTTGGGGTGAGGAGCAGAAAAAGTCTGGGTTCTGTAAGCACTGCTCATCAATAGCTGAAACATCCCTGAATTATCGACACTGTTCCCAGCACAAATCCAACTCATGGCTCAATACCAGCTACTGTGAAGAAAATGAACTCTCTCCCAGCCCAAACCATCACACACACATGAGGAGCTGTTTTAGTAGAGGAGATTTATTTCAGTGATGCTTTAATTGCATATTCGGGTGGCCAGTGCATTAATAGAGCGTAGTATGAAAAGATGTGTGGGGAATTGGCAGCATTTTATCTGCCCCCTGCCCCCAGTGCTGAAGATCCAGCTGAACCAAACACATCCCAGGTAAATACCTGTGAACTGCACCATTAGGCACTGTGATGGATGTGGCCAATTGGGTCTCCATGCCTGTGGCTACTAATGATCATCCCTGAGGACCACACTGTAATTATTTACAATCAGTTGCACTTACTAGTCCAGTCAAAGGCATGGGAGCATTTTAAGTGCTGCCTGGCATAACTAAGTTCAAGGAGAGCAGCTAGTGTGCTTTAAACACATCAGGAAGGTCTGCAGCATGCAACTTGCACCTCTTGGGATTAGAGACACCATACCTTTTGTGCAATAATTTATCACAACCATTAAACAGAAGATGTGCTGCTTCAGGTCGTTACTGCCGGCCCTGAGCAACGTGGGTGAGTGTGGATGGGCAGGATGAGTTCATCCTGCTTTCGTTTCACAGGTCACTGGGGACACAGAGCAGGATTTTTAACCTGCTGAAACTCCTCTGTAAAGCCCTTAAGAGGATGTTCAATAAATCTGAATGTTTAGCATAGGTAAACAGTGACCCAGCCAGTCAGGCTCTGAAGGCACTCTGCTCCCCAGCCATCTGTGAAGGGTGTGCAGTGTTGTGCTCCTTACTCAAGCATTTTGCTGAAATTTCATAATTTCTGGTGGAGAGCTTCGTGATATCCTGGATATATCCAGACTGGAGTCTTGCAGACATCTGAAGTGTTGTTTCAATGTGGTGTTGTACCCAAAACCTGAATTATCCTGCACTGTACAAAAGAACAAAGAAAGGGCCCTCCCTCCCAAAGGATTTGGAGTTTTTACTTGGCTTGATTGTATTTGGTAACATGAGATAGCGGAGTTGTGTTAGCAGGCCTATTTCTGAGGCTATAACAAAGGATTTATTGCACCAACCAAAGTTATTTCTGTACTATAACATAACTAAAGGCAACCTTGTTCTTATGATAGGCTTCTGATAGCAATGAGAATAAAGACTCCATGTCTGTGTATGCTTCTTGATATCTGTGCCTACAGCTGATCGATTTATTTAGATGCCCAAGATGACAGCTGGGTTCTGAATGTCTCTAAATATGGGTTATGCTGCCAGTCAAATGTTGTTAAATGCTTTAGTGTCATGGGTACTCACTGGGACTTAAAATGCTCCTGAGTCACTTGATCACAAAAAAAGCCCTGTTTGTGTTTTCAGTTTCCTCATCAAACTGTTTGCTGAGTCCAATGCAATTTTTAAAATAATTCTGTCCAAAATATTTGCCAAATTAGTGAGGGTTGTGGTCTTTCTGACTCTGTTTTGTCGAAGGAATAAACCCCCTACACATTTAAAGTATCCTTTCTACTTTTTTCTCAGCATTTTTCTCCAAGTCACATCTCAGTCACAAAATAAACCCAACCAAGTCACTGATAAGTCAATTCAAATGACACTGAAAGGTGTTTAAAGTCCAGGATTGAAATTCAAGTCAACTCAGAAATGGTTTCTACAAGTGTCTGCTGTTCATGCACAGGAGTTACTTTTCATTATGTTTTGTTAACACAAGAGACACTGCTAACATTTTAAAGCATACCTGTTTTTGCAGCCTCATGCAGAATGATGTCCTGGTGCCACTATGAGCTGTAGCCTCCCCGTGTACCTTCAGCAGGCACAGATCTGAGGAGTCTCTGATGCTGATGGGTGGTTGTAGTCAGTCACCCCTGATGGGGTGCTTTGCCCTCTCTCATACCCCATCAGCCAGAACAAAGTTTGTGGTCTGGTACTGATGCCAGAGGTAACAAACAGAGGAGAAAAAAGTGCTTTGGCTGTGCGGTTAGTGTGAGTGTGCGTTTGCTTTTTGGAGGATTAAACTATTAAAATGTTTTTCCTGCAATGTTTCTTCCTTGTATGTGGGCTTAAATTCAGATTAAACCTGTGCTCTTCCCAGTCCCCTTCACAGGGCTCCTTCAGAGACCACGTAAGCTGATTGCAGGACTTAAGGTTAGAAAAAATGTCGATATCCTTAGTAGGATATCTGAGCTGTTGTGGTTTTTCCTCCATTGATAAAGAGGGAAAACAGGGAAAATGCAGCCTAATAGACCTTTGCTTGCTTCCTCCCAGTGGAAGGGAGTGCAAAAATAAATCTTGAAATGATAAAATGCACCACAGTTTTCATGTGTTGTTGAAATGTCCGTGAAATTCCTTTCCTGTCCTCGGATATTTTCTCTCTCTTTATAAACCAACCCGATAAATTATGCAGTTGCTGCTTTCCAAAGTCAGCTATTCAGCTGTTCAGGTTTTTAATTGCACAGGGAGCGGTTTTATCAATTTGGCTTTGAAAAACAGCTTTTCACACCCTTCACTCCTTCCCTCCTCTCTCCAGTGCATTAAAACCCAAGGCTTTGAGCGACTTTGTGAACTCATTATTAAGAATCTCAAGCAATTAGCCCAGTACCAGAAGAAGGCCTCAGCTTCTAGCCAAGTAGTGAACTTGGATCTCTCCCTGCCAGTGCACCATCACTGGTTTCAGGGGGCTTGTTTTTGTTTCTTCATTCTGCACATGGTGAAATTGGGATGTAGGAATCCATTGCTTGCTTTAAATATGAAGTAAAGCAAACCCAAAATGTGTGCACAAAATCAAATCTATGTTTTTTCAAACCATATTTTACAACTATAAATAAATAAGTCTCCCTTTCAGACCCCCACTGGTTTCTTTGGAAAGCAACCTATGATGCTGTGAGTTCTAATTGGGATGTCTGTTGGCAGCATCAACCAAAAGGCCACAAGTTGAAAAGGCTGAGGAATAATCTACTCTGCAGCCTGAAAAAAATTGCCTTTCTAGCACAGGTCAGCAGCAGCCCAACACTGGCAGCCTGTGATAAATAAGGAAATTAAATTATTTATAAATAAATGAAGTTTTTCCATGATAATTCATTATTCAATGAAAGGTTTTTTTTTAAAATGTCAACCAACGCAGTTGTTCCAGTTGAGGTCAAAGGCTTGTGGGTTATCCAAACATCCAGCAGCAATGAACGTGGATGGAAACATCCTTTAATTTTTATTTGTCCCTGTCATATATGACATCTGTGATTTTTAAAATAAAATGTTGGTTGCGTTCAGTGGCTACATAGAGAGCCTTTGGCATCTGCCTTCAGATGTAAAGTCTCTGGAATAAAGGCGAACAGCAGGTAGCTGGGAAGCTGGTTTTGGTGGGCCTGTGCAGGTCTGGATTACTGGAAGTTTATAGTGTGTAAGGCAGGCTGTGCATTTGGAATCTGGTCAGATGCCATATCCCTGTGGTACAGCTGCATATACTAGTCCATAGGAAGATACACAAGGAGACATTTATGTGTCAGGGTGCTTGCTGTGCACTCAATCCTGTTCATACCAGACCCTGTGAAAATGTTCTCCTTGTTTCAGAGTAATTATAGAAAAGCTTTGAACAAGTCAAACTTTCTGGACTGCTATGTTGGTCACAGGCAGTGCCTGTCTCTGGTGGGTTTTTTGGTGGAGCAATGCAGATGTCAGGATGGGCTGTTGCACTGCCCTCATCACCGAAAACTGAATTGTTGTGTAAGGGCACTCGGATGATGAATGTTGCTGTTTAAGAGTCTGGACAGACTGTTGAAGAGAAAAGATTTGCTTCAATTTTAGAAGCATGTTTCCCGACTCTCTGTGTCCCATAGGCTCCTAATTTTAATGTTGCCTTAGTGTATTTTTTATGGGATGTATAATAAAATGCTTCCCTGTACAAGCCTAAGTTGTGCCAACTTTCTGTGCATTGTATGTATGTACTTCTCAGCTGAACATTCCTGCAGGCTTTAGAGCAGATAAATTCTTCATGTAAACAAGCTAGAAATTAGTACATTCTTAGCTTCAGAATCTGCTTCCAGAGGTGAGCAAGTCCTGACTGTTGATTTCAAAGAGAGTGGAGGTTTGGGTTCTTCTTAGACTGGGTTCTTCATTATATAAAAGCATGGAAGTCTATAACAAGATGTTGCTCAATACTATATATATTTGAATATCACCAAAAATCTTAGGGAGTGTAAACAGTTTAGCACAGTGACCTGCCAGAGCAGTGACCTGTAATTAAACTAATTGCAGAAATTATTTTCAGGGAGATTTAAGCACACATTAAAACAGAAGTCCTTGGAAAGGCAACAGACCAGGAAAATGAAGAACCTGACATGGATTTTTCCGTTAATGACAATACCACTTACGTTTCTCAAGGATCTAAAAGTAAAAGTCAATATGGGTTTTTAGTGGTACTTAATATAAATAGGAATGTGAAGAGTATAAAAATCCTAATAACTAGCTTGTGCAGTATAACTTGATAGGATACCTAATGAAAGGGGTGAACACAGTAATGACTGATTCCATTGTCTCTTTTATGTCTGTCTTTTGATACTGCAGCAGAGTTCGTATGGGATTATTGTCTTTTTGAAGCAGTTTGTGCTCCTTGAGCAAGGTACGGTCGTAAAAAAGGATGATCCGATGATAAAAGCGATAGCCTTGGCCCAGAGATGTAAAAGTTCAGTTCTTTGCCTTGCTTTGATTTGTACAGTCACGACCCAAGTCACTAAATATTTGTCTCGGTTTCCAACCTGTGAAGTGAAGATAACATTTCACCTTGCGTGGGAGTTTTATCTAGCAAGCCATGGCCAGACTGCAAGCTGCTCTGGTATTGCAGGAATTGAGATATGGAAGGCATATGAGCACTGCAAAGTCTTGATTAACGTGAAGAAAGCAGGATTCTACCTTTGGTGTTCCCTGCCTTGTGGCAGACATTAGATTTTTGGCCCACAAGTTTAGGAAACCCCATCTGCCACTGGGTGAGCACAGAGCTCAGACAAGATTATCGCATCTTGAGCTCATGGCTCACAACCTGGTTGCAGCTCATGCCAGGACTAACAGGGAGGAGCCTTGACTTGCTCTGGTTCAGCTTCACAACAGAACAGTGGCAAACTTGGGGTGTTTTGGGCTGCTCTGCCTTTGGGCTGGATCTTGGCTTGCCCTGTGGCATGGTGCTGTTCTGGGGACACAGCGTGTACATTGAATGACTTACTTGGTAGCAGTTGTGGGTATTGAGAGCAGAATGTAGGGTGTAGGTAAAGGAAGAAGGAAAGGAGACGAAATGTAGATATTTGGGGGCTGTGAAATTTGGGAGGCTTGTTCGAAATGCATTGCTGCATGCTCGCCTCCAATTGGGAGCAATTAGTTTCTCTATTAAAGAAGACATTTGCAAAGGCTATTCCAATCAGAAAAAAAGCTTCATGTGAATGTGTGGCAGGTGGTGTGAAGGGAACATTAGTTTCTTCGGGGATTTGCTGCCTCATTTCTCACATTACTATTGCCTTCCCTCTCTCCTAACGAGTCCTTACCAACTGACTCAGCCTGTTACACAGGAGTAGCTGCTGGAGCACCAAGGAGCAGCTGAGAGGTGACAGCTGAAGAGAGACTGGCCCCATTCTGTGGGTATTTGCTGTAGGTTATTTAGGTGTTCGGAGGGGTCTTTTAGAGGACTTAGGTAATTTTAGCTGTTAAAAATCCACATTTGAGTGTGTGAATTGGGGGACTGTCCTCCTGGCAAGCTTGACCCCAGTGTACATATAAGCCCTTAATGCTCTTGTGGTGAGTTCTGATAGGAGTGAAGCATAACTTATTTTTATAGGTTTACTTTGCTTGCCTCTAATGATGGGTTAACAGCAGGAATTAGCTTTAAGAATTAAACTCCAGGTTTATTTTTTCTGATATAAATTAATTTCCTTGCTTGGATAAGCTCAATATACTGTGAAGAGCTCTCATTTGGAAAGTGCCTTACAGTATCTCTGCTACTTGAATCCTTACCAGTAGAGTTTTCACTGTCAAGTTTATCTTCCTAAATACTTTATGGCTTCAACTTTTATTCTGTGAAAGGTAGAGAACTTACGTAAAGGGCAAATAGTGAACAGAAAAACCTAGAGTGAAAGATTGCTTGCCTCTCTGTCTGCTCCTTGTGCCCTTTCAGATGGTGAGTTGGCAAGTGATGCCATTTTCCTGAGTTACTAATAAATGAATCCATTGCCTGGACACTGAGGCATTGTGCTGATGGTGGAGCTGTGTCTTCTGGAGTTCTGACTGCTTGTGGTTGGCAACCATGCCAGCAGGCTTCTCCTAAATAGGTGAATAGGTCTCAGCTGGTAGCCACTTACGCTGTGTCTTTGGACAAAAAATGTGCATTCTGCACAGTATCTCTTCTTGATACTTGACTTTTCCAGATATCTTCACAGTGACAGTCAGTGTCACCATTCCTTTTAACCTCCTGCCCCATAAGCATGAGTTCTTTGGGATGTACCTTTTTAGGAAGATCTCATTGCGTTGCATCCATTTTGCTGATGTCTTACACAAATTGCATCCTAGGAAATAATTCTCAGGTTATGCTGTTTTTGTGAGCTGAACATTCAAAGCTCTTCCATCTAGCCTGTGTTCTCTGACATTTTCATTGCTAAGTCCAAAGCATAAAGTCTTCCATAGTGGGGTAAGAGTGTGAGGGAAAGCAGTGCAACCTCTCTTCCCTCCTGAAGGTAAAATTTTGTTGTTCACCTGGAAATGGAGAAAGGAAATCTTTTTTGGATGTGGAATAATTCTGGCTTAATTGAGAGGGAAACTTCCTGGTGGTATTTTTCATAAACTCTCAACAGTTTCACCTTAAGGCAACCATGCTGTTGTCTCACATTTCAATAGGGGAAGATTAATTTTCAACACCTACTCAGGGCCATGTTCCTCAGAGCTGGTGTAGGAAGTGTAATTCATATCTTCCAGTACCAGCTGATTCACCTTCCTTCACTTCCTTTCCCTCCAAAGAGGGATCTTAGGAGGCACCATCATCTCCCAACACTGATTTCTATCAGTTGCACCACAGTCTCAAGCAAGAGGGTATATCCATGCAGTTTTGGTATATCCATGCAATGTAATCTCCAATAGCTGGAAGCTGAAACCACCTTTGGAATGAAAATAAGGAACCATGTGATTCTTGGTTTTAGTTTATTTTACATAAAATGATGACTAGGTTAAAGGTTGTTCCTGGGTGCATGCTGGGGTCTGTGCTGTGCAGATGGGGTATATTTTTTCAAAGGCTGCTATCAGGAGTCCAGCTCAGCCACGGCCCCCTTTGACCTCAGAAGCAGAGAGCACACTCTGAGGGCAAGATAGAGCAGAAATCTCTCTCCCTGCTTGATTCTCAGGAGTCCCTGGGAGGCAGCAGGCTGTAGCTGAGGTTAGCCTTGGAGAATATTCGCCCTTTCCCCTGAGGCTGAGTCAGAAGATATGCTCCAGTGTGACCAGAAATGAAGGCAAAAGTATGTGTTGTGCAGTTCACCAGAGCTGCTGTCTTTTAAATCCCATGGAGGCAGCCTCCTGATCCATGTTTGTCCCCCCTGTGCTGAGCCTTCCCCTGCCGAGGGCCGTTGGTGGCTGAAGATGGCCCTTCTGCCAGAGCTGTGAACACAACACAGATGCAGACAGGGTTCCCAGAGGATACGTTTAGTTAAGCTCTTTTCTCAGTTTCATCTGATTCATGTAAGGCATCTGACTGTCTTCTTCAAAAACAAGTAAATAGTTTTAACTCGTACTACAGCTGTCTAAAACTGTTATGACTCTTCTGAGCAGTTTCAGTGATGCTGGGAGGGAAGAAATTATGCCACCATAGAAAAGACAAGATGGTGTCTGGGTTTGGGTCACTACCACCTCAGCAAGTCATACAGACAGGAAGAAGAGTGACCAATTTATAAAGATTTTGTGCCCCAACTTCACACTGAAGGGCTCCTGGAAACAGGCAGAGACTTTCTTCAGCGTGCCCGTGCTGGGATTGGATTTGCACAGCTCATTGCACGCACAGATTGGCTGCACTCTGAGTTGGTGGTGATGGCAGTGAGATGGTGATAGCGGCGGGGCCGAGTCGCTGCAGTGCCCTCCTGTCCCTGGGATGAGCTGTGCAGCCCCCGCAGCCGCGGCGTGAGGCTGCAGCCGCAGCAGCGTAGCATGACTGCAGTAATCCACACTGCTTAACTATTTTCCTCCTAATTCTGTATTTCTAGTTCCTCAGAGTCTTTTCCAGGCTGACCTTTCACAGGCTTTGTCTTTTGTAAAGCCGTAAAGCTGTTTGCTTGTCACTGATCTCTAAGCAATGTAATGCCTGGTCAAACCAAACCTGCTTTTAAATGTATGGTATTAGGGGTGGGGTGTGTCTGGATTTGTGTATGTGTGCTAGCTGTTGGAAATTTGAATTCAATATCATGTTAAAGATGTTGAAGATGCACCTCTTATAAGAAAGCATCAAGTCTTGAAGCATCATTGTGTTTAAGTATCTGGAATTTTACCTGGGTGTGCAGTGCTGCTGGTGGGAACATGAATGGTTTGGTGGGAATAAGTACCCAGAGGGAAAAGGTTGTGCAAAATTCTTTGGGCTCCTGATCCTTCCTAAGATGATTCTGGCTTTTTTTGTTTGTTTGTTTTTTGTTTGGGCTTTTTTTTATCAGAAACATGGAGATCCTGGCATGGCCTGACTGCTCTGGCTATTGTGACTATTAAGTGAACATGCAACCAACACAATTTTAAATTCGTACCTGTGATTACGGGGACAAACAGCTGCTTTTGTCATCCTCCCTCCCTGCCAAATTTGTGGATGATTTTCCATCAGATGTCTGCAATGCAGATGGCTAAATTATGCAAGGGAGTCTGCAGCTGTTGTAGTTTATGCTCTCCTACACCGGTGAAGGAACTGTAAACTGCCTCATGTCAGACCTGAGAGATCCTGTTTTACATGATGCATAAGAAGTCTTTGCGTGTTACAGACCTCCATGGCAGAAGAGAATACATTTGTGTTCTTGCATGGGTGATAAGAGGGCTGGGATTTGTGTGTCCTTGCTGTGGCTGCAAGGATTGTGTCGCCCCTGCTCCATGTAGATACTCCTGGTTTTATGTGTAGGAGTGCAAGTTCAAAGGCAGCAATAGGGCACATGTAAGAACTGGCTGTTCTGCTGCTGTGAGTGGTCACTGCTCCTTTGGGATTAAGAATGGAGAAACCAGTTATTCCCAGGTGTTAAATGTTTAGAGAGCAAAGGTGCATCTGAATTTTTTGACAATTTTTTTCTTCACTTGGAGTTGTCCGTAAATCTTGTGTGAGTGTATTCTGAACTGCCAGTGGCCCACTTGCTGAAAGCAGGACTTGTTTTGTGATTCAAATTCGTTTTCTCATCAGGCTAATGGAGGTATTTTTGGTATACAGCTATAGATGGATGTAGAGCTGGCATGATACAAGAAATAGCTGGTACATGATAACAGTATTCGAGCAGTCTGTTGATGGCAGAAATATAATGATTCTTTAAAATCTTTATTTGCAATTTAGTTTACCTCTAGGGTTCTTGATGTCAGAAATTGCTTCTTCACAACTGCCTGGATGTTGTCTTTTATCTCTTGCTTGTCACGCACACTTCAGATCCTCCGACAATGTTGTCTTGAAATGAGAGGACATGACCAAAAGCGTGGCATTTATTTATATAGTCGTAATAACCTGAAAGAAGCAAACAATGAATGACAGAGAGAAACAGAGATTTGTATTCTTGGGCCAGCACTAAGACAGCATATGCAGGAGCTTAGCTGGAGCTGTTTGACTGGTTTTCTGCCTGTAAAATTTGGTTTTAACAGTAGAAGTACTTGTATTAGTTAATTTCTGAGAAGATTTGGAGCTACTGTGTGTTGTGAATCTTTGCCATGTTGCCAAACAGGCTGCTGTAAACAAATACAGATACTTCCTTGGAAAAAGAGTTGCTTGGTACATTTGCTAGCCTTGCCTTTGTCCGTGCACTGCTCACCCTTTCACTTCAGCATTGCACTGTCCACGCTTGGCCTTTGCCTCTACATTTGCATCTGGTCACACTCTGTGAAGGACATAGTGCTGAGCAAGTGTTGTCCTCTGCCCTGCAGTGGGATTCTGGAGGGAAGAGACCAAGGTGACGTGGGGACCTTTGATCACCATTGTCTGGGGGTGCAGCTGAGCTAAGCTGTGTGACAGTGACTGCACCAAAGGAAGGAGCTGCTTGTCTGCCCATCTGCACAGTGCAAATGAGAAGATTGATTATAAATAAACTGAGAAAGAAGAATTCTCGCTTCATTTAGACATCTGTTTTAAAAATGGTTAGCAAGGGTGCGTACCAGATGTCCTAGCCCTGACTGTTGTAATCATTGACTTCTTTTCCCTGTCTTGTAACACTTCCTTTGTTGTGCTCATCTGTGTGCTCTTTCTATCTGAGTCTTGGCCCTTGCAGCCTGGGGCTCCTTTTGTGCAAGAGGAGCAAGATGAGGGGTAGGAGGTCAGAGGAGTTGTCCTGAACTGGTCAGCAGAACCCGGACTGCTTTCTGCTGCCAGATGGAGAGTAGCTCTGTCTTGCACCTCCAGGGCAGCTACTTGTTTTCTGCAAGAAAAGACCGAGGCTGTGGGAGTCGCCTTGGATAGAACCCTTGGGTGTTCCCACCAGCCATGACCCACAGAGGCTCAGAGGATGGCAGTACTTGGAGTAGGCATAGCAATCCTTGTATTGACTGCAGCCTTTCTTCTCACCTGGGATGGAATGAGTTGCTTCCCTGGCTTAGTCTTTCAGTTTTAATGTCAGTATACGCTTCACAGGACAGTGCATCTTCTAGAAGCTCATCTGTCACAGATGCCCACTGCAGACCTGTGGGCTCCTTCCACTGCCCTAGCAGCACTCTGGAGCATTTGGGCTCAGGGCCTGTAGGGTTGTTGTTGTTTTCCCACTCATTTTATGAACAGAAAGCATCTAAAACTAGAGGAGCTTAGCACAGAGAGATGAAGCTGCTGCTGAACAACCTAATGTAGCAATCAAAGGAGAGGCAGTGACCTTGGAATTAATTTAAATAACTTTTCATTGGCCTTGAAAATTTAATGGCAATCTTCAGAGGATTATTCAAAGATAGGATAAATAATCATAGGAGAGATTATTTGATTTGCAGTTTGTAGGTCTGACTTGTAATTTGTATCTCCCCTTTTCTGCAGTGGTAGGTGAAAGCAGGCTGTAACTCAAAATGGCAAAATTCTCATAAAGGCGGCCAGAAAAGCATCATTTATTGTGGGAGAAGCTCTTAAGGTTTGTTGTCCCTCTGTCAGGTTCAGTTTAATGTGGTGACTTTTTTCCAGGCTGATACATCATGCTGTCCTCTGTCAGGGGTAGAACAAGCATTCATGATAAAGATTTGAAGACTTCAGTTTGCATTTAAGTGCCTTTTAAAGATCTGATGCTTCTTCCCTTTATTTTAAGCATGAGTGAGTTAGCTTTGTGGCAGTCAGTAGTGCTGTGTCTGTGTGATGTTCATGAAAGAACCTGGAACAGTGACATTTCATGGTCTGGATATCTTGATCCAAAATATTACTTAAATGAATTTCAGATGCTTTGGATACTTTTTCATTTCCTGGGCAAAATATGCCTGGGTTGTTGGTTTGGGATTTTCCCCCTCTGCATAGCTTTGTGAAAACTCTGGTTGTTTCATGCCTTTGGTTGGTCAGATCTAATTAATGATTGTAATGTAATTGGAATGTAGTGGATACTGTAGCTAGAGCATAGTATGAACTTTGCTGTGGCTAAAGGGACTCACTGTGTAAAGCCCACCAGGGTGAAGTTAGCCCTGCAGAAAAGTACTGTTTGTACAAACTTAAGCTGCCTAATTCAGAGAGGTTCCCAGGTATCTGAGCTGGTAGTTGAGATGCCCTTTGTTTAGCAATGAGGAAGAGCACAAAATGAATAAAGTTCCCTGCTCCTAAAAGGAGAAATAAATCAACTTGGGCAGGTGTCAAAGGGATCTGTCAGCCCCTTACACAAAGCCATATGCCTGCAAGTTTTCTGTGGGTGGCAAA
The DNA here is from genome assembly GCA_026261815.1 of Monarcha castaneiventris obscurior. Classification (NCBI taxonomy): domain Eukaryota; kingdom Metazoa; phylum Chordata; class Aves; order Passeriformes; family Monarchidae; genus Monarcha; species Monarcha castaneiventris. The sequence goes on from JAMPIT010000467.1 coordinate 11,952,017, forward strand.
TAAATCATTTTGCCAGCCTCTTTTGTGCTTTTAACCGAGATAAGCAGTGCTGAGACAGTAACTCTTCCTCAGCCTCTCCCAGCTTCTTCCTGAATTCACCTGTGAAGCTGTCACATCAGGTTCCCAGCATTCTCACACCACGGTGTAAAATTAAAGCAAAGCTTTCTCCACCAGCTGAGCTCCCCTTGTTCTGCTGCTCCTACCACATTATTGTTTTTTGCTTAAAAGAATGGCATGGGGCTCTTTAATGTTGTGGTCTCTGTGCAGACGACTAAGTGGTGTGGACTGTAGCTGGTGTTTGAACTGGAGTTTGGTTTGAGATCAACTGCTTCGGTATTTGCTGTAATTCTTAGGTGAGATTTGCAGTTGTTACTCAAATGTGTTCACCCTGTTCTATAAACATGCCCTGAAAGTGTTCTGTGATGTGCTGTGGTGGCTGAAGCTCTGTTTGCTCTGGTGAAGTTACTTACACCTGGATGTCTTATCGCTTCTTGGCTGCAAAAGCTCTTTGACTTGTGCTGTATAAAACGTGCTTGTCTGGTTGAGTTCAGGCTCACGTTTGTGTCTGCTGGCTTCAGCAGTCATCCCATTAGAGGGAAACAAAGCAGCACTGAGGTTCAGAGTCTTTGGTTTATTTTCTTTTGGACAATGGTGCAAAAATAGCCCCAGCCCTGTTACCCATACACCTCAGAGTCGGCTTTTGCTGGTGTGCATTGAAACACATTTCCAGCCGTATCTTCTGATACAACTTCCAAAAGCTCAGCAAAGTCTGGGCTTTCAAGTGCCCATTCCAACAATAACAGCTCAGGAAGGTGAGCTGGCTGCTGCTGCAGACAGGAGGGAGAGGCACAGCGAGGCCCTGCACTGGGATGGCAGTGCGTGGGGCCGTGCCCGTGCCTTGTCCAAGCTCCCTGCACCTCCAGTCAGACCTGACTCTTGCCATGCCAGGTGTCCATCCCGGCCTCTCCGTCCCTGTGCACGGTTCCAGGGCAGGCTGCCCGTGTGCCAGTCCCCTGGGGGCAGGGAAGGGGCTGTCGCTGAGGCCCAGCATCGCCCTGGAGGTGCCGAAGGGTAACTTCACATGGCGGTAGGGGCCTCACCTGGGCCTGCAAGTTCAGCCTGCCTGCAAGCAACTGCACCAGCTGAAAGCAGTTTAATTCACACCCAAATAATTTATTCTAAGTCTGCTTTTCTCACTCATGCATTCATTTTACTTTATTGTAATGTCAGCACTTAGCAGTGAAGTAATGGCAGATCTCTGGAGAACTTCTCACAAGTGAGAAAGCACCATTATCTCGGTTTTACAGACCCTGCTTATGTTGGGAACATATGTGGTGGTGTAATTACACTGATGTGATTAAATCAGTGCAAATCTTTGCTAGGGGGACATGCTGCACCACTGTAAAGCGGGGCTTGTTATCAGTGCAGTTGAATTCAAATTATATTACTCTATTAAGCTGTGCTAGTGTAAGCCTCCACTGAAAGTCACGAAGTCATGTGAGGAGCTGTATTGTTTCTTTTTAAAGCAGATAAAGACTTGGAAACTGAAATGGGTGAAGTTGTGCCTTGCCCAAGAGCATGCTAGAAACAGTGGGCTTGACAAATGTTTATAGTACTTTTTGTAAGGAAAGAGGTGTGGGTGTGAAATCAGGGGGTGTATTATTATTATTACTATTATTAATAGATTAAATTCTTTGTTTAAACTATTGTGGCCATTTTGGAAAAAAATCCTGTATTATACTAAGGCTTTACAAATATATTGAGTAAAATGCATACAAAATTCTAGTAAATCTTTACCACATGGTTTTGGATTTTGATGCTGGATGGGTCAGTGAATAACCATGGTGTATACAACTTAATTGTATTTTTGTTTTTTGGCAGGGTGTGGGCACTGTAAGAAAATGAAGCCAGAATATGAGAAGGCTGCAGAGTTTCTCCATGTAACCAGTGATGTAAGCTAATTTCCTTTATTATATCCTTCAAATAATCAGTAATAAATAACTAGAGTAATAAAAGTGACTTCTCTCCCTACAACAAATTCAGCTGTTCTCATCCTCCCACAGGACCCTTCAAAATGTGCTTCCAAAGTACAGTCTCATCGCTAATGCATGAGCCCTGCCAAAGTCTGAGAAAGAACATTCTGTCTTGAACGAAAACAAAATCGAAAAATGTTTATGTATTCTGCTGTAGGCCTTATACATAATATGATCAAATCCAAAAATGGATTTTTTTCCCCTTACTTAAAGGCATTGAATGTGAAGAAACATAGGCTTTTATTTATGAATCAGATTTGGAAAAAAACAAAAGGGGTTGATCCCTGTTTCAAATACCCTGTTTTTAATGGTTGCAGCACTCTCTTAGCTTCATCGTAAGTGCTCCATCAGCATGGCTGGAGAAGAGAGCTCCAATAGTACAAGTATTAGTGTTATTGATTTGGTCTCGTGCTGTGTATGCCATGCAGGAGGAGAAGTAGAATTAGTCTCCCCCATACTTTAAGCATCTTCTGTGGAGACATCTTGAGTTCCTTTATTGCTGTTGGAGAGGGAGGAGATGAGAAAAACAAAGACCCAATGAATCACATTCTACAAATGCCTGTTCTTCTGTGCATCTAAAAGTGGTCCACGAAAAGATGCCCACAAGTTAGGGAAGGGTTAATTTGCCTTAAAGTAAACTTGTCTTTAGCAGTGCTTGTTTCTTCTGGAAGAAGAAGGGATTTGTGGGAGGAAATGCAATTTCTGGGAACGGCTCTTAAGCATTATAAAATGAATTATATACAGAGAATCCTATCAGAAATGGGAGGGGAACAGGTAAGACTCTGGTTACATTTAGTCCATAGTATGTCCCTTCCTGATTTTGCATCAGTTCTCTCTGTCTTTCTGTATGTCTGTGTTCAGAATCACAGAATTAATCAGGTTGGGAAAGACCTCTGAAATCGAGTACAACCCATGACCAAGCACCACCATGTCAACTGGACTGTGGCACCAAGTGCCACATCCAGTCTTTCCTTAAACACCTCCAGAGGTGGTGACTCCAGTGTCTCCCTGGGCAGCCCATTCCAATGTCTAATCCCCTTTTCTGTGAAAAAATTCTTACTCATGTCCAACCTAAGCCTCCCCTGGTACAGCTTAAGACTATGTACTCTTGGAGGCAGCAAAGGAACCCAGACCATGAGTGATTGCCCCCAAGCCCACTGTGTCCTGCTGAAGGGGTGTGTGGATGTGGCTGGGATTTACAGGAAGTGATCTCTGTTTCAGAGTCCGGGTGTTCTTGCAGCAGTCGATGCTACAGTCAACAAGGCGCTGGCAGAAAGATACCACATCTCAGGGTTTCCTACTTTGAAGTATTTTAAGGATGGAGAGGAGAAATACACTCTGCCACACCTCAGAACAAAGAAAAAGATCATTGACTGGCTGCAAAAGTAAGTTTTGAGGGTTTTGAGATAGTATTTGGGTTTCTGGTTAGTGACTCGTGCGGATGGCTTTGGTGAGGAAGTAAATGGAGCTTCAACACTGCCTAAATCCCTTGCTAGCAAAATTAAACTGAATTCCAATATTCAAACCCACAGAAACGTGTATGTTAATTATGGTCTCTAATACACCAAATCCTTTATTTGCTGTGGGGTTTTTCATAGTTGTCCCAGTATTTCTTTCCCAAAATAAATATTTTTCAAATAGACCTTAAGCCTTTCACCGGAGAAGGAATAGCAATGGCTCTGAAAAATAAACAGAACATTTGTTGTTCCCTCTTTATACAAAGCAGCAGATCTCAGTGTTAGTAACTGAATTTCTACAGTTGTACTTTTCTCTTTCCAACGTTTCAGAGCCAGTGCCTAGAATTCCAGCCACATGGGGCTGAAGGAAAGCCAGCGAGACCAACAAAACCAGCACCTCTGAGTGCACTAACCAGCTTTCCTTGGGTGGTGTGCTGAAATATGCAGAAATTAAGTTTGATATAAAAATGATGACAGTAATTCCATTTCAAATTAAATTGCTGGTAAAATTCTCTTTTTAAGTATCTATTATATATGTATGTATGTAAAAGTATGCATATGTATATAAAATATGTATTTTCTTTAGGTACTGTAAGCCTAATGTATTTTCTGCATTAGTCAAGGCGAAGAAAACCTGCCAGAGTTTTGTGAATATTTTAATCATTTAACTGTTACATGCAGTTGGCATGAGGAATGTAATCTTTATTTTCCCTACTTATTTGGTGGAGGAGGAGGTTGTGTGGGGTTTTTTGGTTCCCGTCCTTTTGTCCTTCCTCCTTTCTCCTTTCTCCTTTCTCCTTTCTCCTTTCTCCTTTCTCCTTCCTCCTTTCTCCTTTCTCTTTTCTCCTTTCTCTTTTCTCCTTTCTCTTTTCTCCTTTCTCATTACATCTCTGACGGCTTCAAGTCAGGTAATAGATACGGTCTGGCAGTATCTTCATTGCATGTTGGGAAGCTTTATCTGTATTTTACATTTAGACCTGGTACTCCCTTGGCCTCCCTGCCCACGCAGGCTCCAGGCTGCTGTATCCATATTGTATGTCAAGTCACTGTCCTCATTTCACTGCTTTGCTTGACTCTTTTGAGCACTGTGTAATTTGTAGTGAGTTAAACAGTCAGGCTGATGCTGCCTGTGCATACTGGCAGGTGAATAAGCAATGAGGAACAGGGAAGGGCTGTTAATTCTTGTGGATCCTGCTGTGCCTCTGGAAGATTTTTGTCTGCAGCCTCAGCTAGTCAGCAATACAGGTGAAACCCAGGCAGCTTGTCTCCTGCTCTTGCCTCCTGGATGTTCTCCCAGCTAGAGATGCATTAGAATAACATCCTTGTTTTCTGACCAGGGATAGAATATTCACAGCTGCACTGAAGCTAGTGGAAATAGGGATTCATCTGGGGTGCAGGCTGGTGATAAAAGTACAGCTTGTGGAGACCTGTGTCAATGGGTGGTCTAGTTGCAGCCACGTGGGTTTTGGCTCTGGTTCCTCTGTGGTGATTGTGCTGCCACTTTAGGTTGTTACCAGTTCCTGGGTAGCTTATTCCAGGTCAGCATGGAAAAGTTTTTGTGAGAGTAAGTCACACCTCTGTAACTGTATTCAGTGATAGCTCACAACAACTGTGTTTGTGGGAAAATTCAGCCCATCTAACTGTTTCTCTAGCAACTGGAAAATCAGCAATGATGGAAATACAGTGAATGTCCACCAAGTGACCTTGAGAAGGGCTTTGAAAATTAAGTTTTTCTCCACTTGGTTTTTATGTACCTGATACAACTTAATATGGTGTCATTCAAAGTGTCAGGAAAGTCTAAAAAGCTAATTTATTACCAAGGCGACATATGAAGGTCTTTATACTGTGGCACCATTCTGATGATTTTATATAAGTAATCACTATTTAAGATACAGCAGGAATGAATTTAATGAGTCTGAGAGAAGTCTGTGAGCTAGTGAATAGCAGAATTTTTGTTAGAGGCGCTCTAGGTGTGCGGGATTGCTCTGATGTAGCCAGTGTGTGCAGTCATAATTGAAACCTGACATTCTCTTTACCGAGGTAAAATATTCCAGTTCAGTCACCCCCAGTATTCCAAACGGAACGATGCTGATTATTGCATCCTGCCTTTAATAGCTGAATTCTAGAGAAGGTCATGAAATTCATCACAGAAGTTTGCATGATGGTGATAAAGAGTACAAAAAGGATGTTTGAATGGAAGGTGCTGTTCTATATCGGTTGCCTTTTGATTCCACCTGCTTGCTGTTCTTCTCAGTTCATGCCTGTGGATGATACAGTGATACAAAACAATGTTTTTTCCACCCAAATGTTGGATGCAATGTAGGAAGTCTTTATTCGACATTTCTACTCGTATGCCTGACTACAATCCCTTAAATTATATTTTTATTGAGTTCCAGAAATTAACTTGCATCTTTTTTGCTGTTGCCTGGTGTTGGAAATACTGAGTATGTCTTTCTTCTGTTGCAGGCACCCTGAAGGATTTTTCACATCAGTTCCCTCATGCTAATTATGACCATGACAGTGCTGTCCCTTTATCTGTTTCCAGAAACATTTTCAAAGCAATTTAATTGTCTTTCTTTTCTAGTCCTGAAGCACCACCTCCACCTGAGCCTGCATGGGAAGAAAAACAGACCAGTGTTATCCACCTTGCTGGAGAAGACTTCAGGGAGTCCTTGAAAAAGAAGAAGCACACCCTTGTCATGTTCTATGCACCATGTGAGTAAGCAACCTCTCTACGTGGATGAGTTTTATAAGCCCTACATTTATTAGGAAATCCTGAAATAATTCCCTCACTGTCCCCCCCAGACTTTTAAGGCTAAAGAGCTGATTCTGAATATAAGTGCGTGGGAGCATCATTGGCACCATCATTTGTATCCTTATAAATGGAAACAAAACAGTATATAATGGTTATATTATTTAATGCAGACACCAACGCCGGCAGAAATACAAAAACAAAACAGATTTATTTTCCTCTGCTGCGTTTTATGGTCTATATAACAAAATGTGATCCTTTATAGTAGCACAGTGGACATGGAGAGCCTGATTCATTAGTGCAGCACTTCAGTAGTGAAATCAATACAGCAGTGTAGGAGGAATCAGTCCACGAGGCGGAGAACAAATTTTGATGGAATAAATTTTGTATGCAATAAATCTGCATTTAAGTCTCCACTGGGACTAGGGACATAGCTTCCTCCTCCTAGATAGTTTTGCATGCACCACATAATCACTTTGTTTTTGAAGCTCCTGAGAATATTTGTAGAGAAGTTTAGAATCAGGCCCTTTTATAAATAAGGTGAATGAGGGGAACCTCTTCTGTGTTCCTGTGCTGTCCCAGAGACAGGCAGACAAGTTCTTAACTTTTGAGGGGTTTGTCAAAGGGAGAAGATAATCCAGGCATTTAATATTAGATACTATTAACATGACTTTACAGCACCATGACTCAGCCCCCCCAGATGCAAAAGAAATTTGTTCCCTATGACATGGCCAGCAATTAATGGATAACCTTCAGATAAACAGTTACCAATTCGTTCCCATTAAACTGAAGGTATTTTCCATAAAGAGAGAAAAGGGTCCTTAATGTTTAATCAGGCAGCCCCTTATTTTGCTTTTCTGTTAGAGAATTAAACATGAATGCTTTGGGGCTCCCATGAAGGGATGTGGGAGAAAGCAGGGGTGCAATTCAGGAGGGAGGTTTCTGGAAGGTTGTAAAAGAAAATGGAAGGGGACATAATCCCTTCTCCACTCCAGTTCCCACCACCTATTGACTAAAAATTGCCCATGTGCCCAGAATTTCTATTTCACGGACCTCAGCTGGCGAAGAGCAAATTGTAATTTTAAAATCAAATGATTGCACATGAAATGGTAAGATTTAGGAGTTCACTGTCTCTTGAGTTCTCTTTGCCCGATTAGTGACTTTCTGCATAAGAGAGATTTATTTCACTTTTGGTTTTTAGCTGCACCTTTTTAAGGCAGTTAGATTCTTGGTCTTTTTTAAGGCCATGTTTAAAGCAAAGACTTTATGTGTGATGAGTACGCAGCTCCCAGGGTTGAAAGCATAAGGCAGCTTGCCTGATGGGCTAATTTTTTGCAGTTTGACTTCCACCCTTACTTCAGAAGGGGTGAGTAAAGATCAGCCTGGCCCTGTCTGCATGAGCAGGCTGTAAAAGCAAGGCTTGCATGATGTAAAACTGTTGGGTCCTTCGAGGCTGCACTTCAGACACATTTTTGCACAGTTTTTGACACAGTGCTGCATGAGACCACCTATATACAGGACAAAGAGGTGTTAACTGGAGCCCTGTCTGGCCTTCTGTGACCCCTAAGACAGCATTGCTGTTGTGGTGTCAGTACGTGGGTCATGCACAGTTTCTGATTTGTCAGATTTGTTCTCTCTAAGTGTGGAAGTGTCTGTGAGCAAAGCAGAAAGCAGGCACACACAGGGAGTGCAATGAGCCTGCGCTTTGTTGGGTGCAGAGGAAAGTACCTTTTAAATCTTCATTTTCTACGAAATAAACAGTAATGCACTAGAATAATTAGAATGATTCAAATAATTATGTTTTTTCAGCTTTTTAGAGTGATAATGTGCCTCCTGATAAATTTGATAGATTAGCTTTTGTTTACCGTTTTCTCAATTTTGAGACCCCTTGGAGCTTACACTGCCAATTAATCTTAACTTGCTTATTTTAGTGCAGAAGGAACACTGCTAAAGTTTCGAGGTCCCATTACCTCAAATAATTTTCTTTTTCTATTCAGATCCACATCTTGGGTGAGGGCAGACTCACAGTATGCTACTCCATTCACTTGTGACTCTGTGGCAGTATTTGTTACACTTACACATATGCTGAGATATTTAAAGATTGGGGGGGTGTGTATACATGCATATATAAAGTATGTTTATATATAAATATTTATGGTAAGAAATGTATCTCTCATCTGTCATTAGAATTTAAAGCAGAAAGTTGAGTATTCTGACCTTTGTCAAGCTTTCAGCTAGAGTGACAAACCTTTAGGCAAAGGCCACAGATATATATCTTAGATGCAAATTAGAATGAGAGCTGGCTTTTCTGTGGCAGCTTCCTGTCCAAATTACTTAATATGTATAGGAGAACCACCAGTGTGCTGCTGTGCCGATAACTCAGGGCTGAGCTGAGCAGGGCTTTAATGGTACTGAGCAGTGCTTTACAGTGATTTAGCTCTGGAAGTGAAGACTACATCCACATGGAAAAGATAGGTAACTCATTACTCTGTCTCCTGGAATATGGGTGAAGCGTAAAGGTTATTCCTCATGCCTGTGGAATATTTTAAGGACTGAGAATTGGAATCAAAACTCTTGGAATTACTGGGGGGAAAAGGTCCACTCCTGCGGACTTGACACCCACTGTGATCTTGATTTCACAATCCCATTCCTGCCTGCTGGCATCTGTGTGTGCTGTAATGACTGATTTGGGTCAGGAGGCAGGAATACAGGCATGTTCCCAATACTGGCTTGGGAAAAGGTGCCTGCTGTAGAAAACCCAGTGCTCCTTGTGCCGTCAGTGACCTGGGACCAGATCTTCATCCAGATGTCCTTTGGGTAGGTCTGTACCATGCCACACAGGCTTGGAGTGTGGGCTGGCATGTGTTAGAGCTACTCAGGGATAGGACCTGGAGCAGGCTGCTGGCATCTGTGCTTCACAGTACCTGGCCCACCTCTTCTCTGGACCCTTGTGCAGCTCTTGTGAAGATGTAATTGTCATGCCACTCATGTGTCTTTAAGTTCAAAATGCCTGAAATAAGAGGAAGACAATGATACCATCTGCAGAAGGGAAGTATGAAGCCACAGGTGTGTGTGGGGACTGCTGTGAGGGGTTAGAGGAGTATTTGAAAGCAGTAGGATTAATGCACGAGCATTTGAGAAGCTTTCGGGGAGAGTTTATGTAGGATTTGTGTCTGTATTTTTTCTCTAATCCAGTCCTTGGAGTACTGGATTCCATCAGCTACTCCAGGTTTTGTCCTTGTTTGGCTGTGTCCAGAAATGGGGAGAGGAGACAACTAGTCTGAGTGTGGTTTGGGGTGCACACAGAGCCTGGTACGTGGATGATGGGGATTTGGGGGCTGTGGACCATATTGGGAAGTGAGCCAAATGGAGAAGAGCAGTCAGACTGCAGTGCTGAACCAGCAGGGTCAGGAGGGCAGTGGCTGCAGGTCTGTGCTCTACAGCCAGAGCTTGGTTCAAGGCTTGCAGGACTAAAGCCAGGCATCCTGGACTGACCCGTTTGCATCGGTGCCTCTTCTGGGATCAGTGCCCTGACTTTTCTTTTTCTTTCTCTTATGTCCTCCCTGTTCATATAGCTTATCTGGATGTGTTTTATCTGCATTTTTACTTTCATGTGCTCTCTCCACTCCGTTATTCCAGATAATTGAGATTTGACTTTGACAATGCATTAAATTTTAACCTTCTACTACTGTAGCACTGAAAACTGCAAAATAGAAGCAGTTGGTTGTGATTAGTTGTCAGAATCACAAAGGCTACCAAAAGTTCCAGTAAATAATGTCTTTGCAGTTGGAGGTGTTTTTGCTGCATTACTCAAACAGAATTAAGGGGGAAAAAAGAGTGACTGGAGCTAGGTGAGACTCTTCTCTGCAGTGCCCAGGGACAGGACAAGAGGCAATGGGCTCAAATTGAAGCACAGGAAAGTTTGCTTAAACATTTAGAGGAAGTGGTGATTTTATTTTACTGTGGTCATGATTGAATACTTGAACAGGTTGACCCAGGAGGCTCCATCCTTGGAGATACTCAAAACCCAGCTGGACACAGGGCTGGGCAACCTGCTATGGTTGACTCTGTTTTGAGCAAGCGAGTTAGACTAGATGATCTCCAGAAGTGCCTTCCAACACAGCAATGCTGTATTTCTAGGAATAGTTATACTGGAGTTTGAAATACACAGTTGGTTCTTACTTGGTTTGGGATTTGGTTGTGTTGATTGTGGTTTGGGTTGTTTTTCCCTCTTCTCATCCAGTTCTGATTTTCTCTAAACAGGAAAGTCTTAATAACACCCTCTGCTAATTCTTACACAGAAACAGAAAATGTCCACTTTTGAGTTATAAGAATGAGAGACCAACACATGAAAAGACATTTGTGTCATTTTTTGGTTGAGATTGCTGCTTCCAAAGAGACTACAAATGAATCAACTGTGTCAGAAAGGAATTATATATAATAGACCAGTCATTAACAGGTCCAGATGATGGGGGGGAGGGCACTCTGTTTTTAGATCAATCAGTTTTAATGGCAGGACTCAGCACTGAGCAAACTCATTCAGTTTCTACTTTTAGTGTCAAAACACGAGTTAATAAGCACTCTTAAAAAATAAAGACTTTCAGCAGCAATGGGAAGTAGTCGGGGGAAAGTGCTCCCTTTTAATGGCTCATAGGGGTGGCAGTTGCCAATGTTATTAACTTGCCAAATGGCCTCAATTTGTGGGACTCAACAGGGTTTGCAGAATGGGTATTTTTAATAAATGCTTTGCTGGGAGCTGATTTCCGGTTCTGTGTTCAGCAGTGAAACTTTCACTTCACTGGAAATTAATTTCATCAGCTGGAAAAAGTTATTTTCTGGTGAAGCCTGACCCACGGGGGTTACCCAGAGATCACCCAGAAATAAACCATCCTGAGGATGGTTTTAATGAGGTGTTTGGATGGAGCAAGTGGCTGTACTGCTGCAAGAGGATGTGCAGTTAAAGACATCAGCCTCCTTGGTTCTTCACTTAAACTTTTTTGTGGGGTTTTTCTTTCAGGGCTGGAAGAAGTGAATGAAGGTGCCTAATCTGTGTTGCATCTGATAAAGTCCCAGAAGAGTTTGGGATGTTGTTTGAGCCATTAAAATCTGTGTGTCGATCTAAGCTGTTTGTGGGAGATGGTACCTGGGTATTGTTCTGATGTAAAACAAAGACAGTAAAGCAGGAATATTTACATCACTGCTGCTTGATGGGTCAACTCCTGGCCAGCATTAAGAAGTAAGTGGGAAATCAGGTAGGACTTCCTTCAGCAGTAAGAAATCAGATAGGGACCTGACTAAATGAGTCCTGCCCACTCCTGTGTGTTTCATCACGAGTGCATAATATGCTGAGAGCTAAGCAAACCTGCATTCATTTTACCCACAAACTTTGTTCAAAATATTAATTATTCTGTATCCTGGTATGCTCTTTCTCGGTGTTTTCACAATGAAAGCTGCTTGGTTTCTTCTGTCCAAGTTATGCATCAAGGAATATACAGTGACAAAAAGCAGCTGGCTGATTGTCCTTGCCAGAGTGGGTCACACTGTGTGCACAGAGGGTGTGTGTGGTTTTTAGGTATTAATGCTGACAGCCAGGAGGGCAGTGTGCTCCTCCAGCCCTGGGACCCAAGCTGTCATCAAAAAGCTGTTCTGAAGGAAGCAGTAATGTTTCCTTTTCATCCTTCCTATTTTTTGGAGCAAGCTTGGACAAGGCTGGTTGCACCATATCTCAGCCTTTACACAGGCAGTTTTGGGGAGATAATGCTGTGTTTTGGCTAAGCTGCACTGCTGTAGCAAAACACGGCAGATTTTATTGGCTGTGAGGCCTCAGCCTGTGGCTGCTGGGCCTGAGATGAGCAGTCTGGGTCTCTGCTGGGTCACTCAGCACACTTGGGTGACATAGTTCTGTGCAAAGTATGCACAGAGGGGGAGAGCATACTTGACAATTGAGTTTATGAGTTCAGATGAGCGGAGCAAAGCAGCAGCACAGATGAATTTAGTGCCCCACGATGGCCTTGGATTGCCTCCCACCAAGAGGTTTTCCTGTCACTTGCAAGCACATCTTGTTAAGTTTTGATTAGGAGGCTGTATCAAAGAGCCTGAACAAAATGTGCGTGTTTGTAAATGAAGCTTTAGCTATCAAAAAATTATTAAAAACATGCTGAACAGAAAGAATCCCTTTCAAGGCAAAAACCCTTGCAGGAGGGATTTTCTGCTTGTTGACTGAGGCAGAGGTGAGGTCTGGACCCTCTGATAATGAGGCTTTAAATCTTGTGTGGGCTGGCACTGCAGAATTTTGATATGTTAGCTCTGCCACAAACTGCTTTCTCTCCTGCATCCGTGCTGCTCTTGTTACGGGCACAGTACCGAGGTGTGTTCCTGTTGGTGTAAATAGTGCTGATGCCACAGAGCCCCTTAACAGGCTGGGTTTGACAAAGGATGGATTTATAGAGTGGTCTCTGCAATCAGGCTGGCAGAACTGCTCTTAGCCCCAGTGTTTGTGCCGAGGAGAATAATTAGCACCAAGAGAACAGTTTTGAACTGCTCTCAACTGAGGATTTGAGGCGCTTCCCTGGGCTGTGCATAACTGTCACAAAGTGCTCAGAGCTCGCTGTGGTGGGGCAGTGGCATTAAACTAAAATTTGTTGGGGTGATCGAGCTCCCCTTGTTCTGTAACCCTGAAGTGTTACAGCTGCTTGATTTGGTGTGCAGAATATTGGCTGTATATGAACAGCTCCAGCTTGTGAGAAGGGAAGAGGAGGGAAGTGCATGTTCTTGTCCCGTGGAATTCTCTCCCCACAGACACACAGTTGTGTTGGTGCAGTGTCACTGTGGGTACATTAGGAGACTATAAATATGCCACCCATCCTTATGCACTGTTACGAAACCCATTTCCAGTAATACAGATGCTTTTTTTGGTGATGTGTAACATTGTCTGAACAGGAGCTGCTTTTAAGCATCAGCACAGCTGAAATTCCAGTGCTGTGTTGGCTGTTGCACCGTACACTGCTGGCTCAGCAGTGTATCTTCTATTAGTTATGTTTTCTGGTATGTCAGATGGCAAAATCATTTCATTTGCACTGTAACTGTGTTTGCAGTTAACCAGGGCTGATGCTGACTTGGTTAACTGCTGCTGGCTTTGTTTGAGCTGCACAGGCCGGTGACAAAGTGGAAAATGCAGGTCTGCTGGAACTGGCACTCAGGTTTGTTCTGGGTGTCACTGTTGCTCTTTAACCCTTTCTGTCCAGAGGTGACTTGCTGTACAGCTTTCCATCTCAAAAGGATTGCTTGTTGCCAGTTGCTGACTGCTGGCATGGCATTTGTAATTCACTGCAGTCAGTCATATCCTTGCTTTTTGTAGTGGATAAAATAGTCCAGGAATTTTGTACAGTCTTTTTACTCTCCTCACTTTGCAATTTGACCTGTTCCAATGACTTTGTTGCTGCTGTTGCAATTGTTCACATCTCATGGCTATGGTTTCCAAATAATTTGGGTTTTGTATGTTTTGTCTTGTTTATATACCTCCAAAGTGCTACAAAATTAGAGTTCAGATAGCTTGGGAAAAAACTCAACTAAATCCACCAGCAGGCTGTAAAATTTGGAGTAGTGTGCCTGTTATTAAGAGTAGTAAGCCAAGCCTTGGTTGACCTGATGCTTAAGTGAAAACCTCATAACATTTTTCAAATCAAAGAAAAAATCCTTCTCTTTCAATTAATAATATCTTGTGTCTTAGAAATATAATTATACTGTGGTGTCAGGTCATGTCATCAAATGAGCTTCGGGTCTAGATATTCAATTAAAAGGCCCTCTAGTTCTCTACTGATAAAACAAAGTGAATTAACCTTTCAGTAACATCTCCAAATGCCTTTCTGAAATCTGCCTGTGGATTCAATAGCTCTTGTGGCCACATGAATTGCATTGGTTTAAGCAGTATACCCCTTTTCAGCTCTTATCTGTGCAATTACTATCTGTGGCCTGTCTTTCCTTGATTGACCAAGTAATATTCTTGTTTTAATTCTAGTTAATTGCTTAAAACTCTTGAAGTGGAAACAGGCTTTGCTTGATTCTGTGGTGTACAAGCTCCCGGGCTGGCTTTGATAGCTGTGCAGGGTTGCTGCTTGCACTTGCTTAGAATTGCAGTCATTTAAAAACCAATAACGGAGGGCACTATCTACCCCTGTTATTTAAGCGGTGATGATTTCAAGCAGAGATGGGGAATTGGAAAGTCATTCTCTGCTCTGCACTTTGCACGCTGAGGGCTCCATCCTGCCACGTGCTGAGCCCTCTGAGGCCCTGGTGGTTGCGCAGCTGAACAAATGGAGTCAGCACCTTGCAGCCCGGCTCCCCGTCAGGCAGAATTGTGAACCCTGAGAGTCACTTAACCTCTTCCTGACTCTATTTAACCTTGGATGTAATGACAGAGGGGGATAATCACATCTGTCTCTCTTAGGGGCAATTTGAAGCGTAATTAATTGATATTAGTTAAAGCATTTGAGATCACCCGTTGAGAGGTACTAAAGGAAGCCGGGGGCTGAGGGGGGAACAGAGCCCTTTTTCATGCTGAGGGTAGAGCACAGACAGCACAAATGCCACGGTCTCACAAATCACTGGGCTTTCAGATCTCCTCCAAGGAGTTGGCCGGGACTTTGTTATGAAAGTACTGACAGTTTAGGTTAGCGTATTTAATATGAAAGCAGTCTACATTAAAATGTGTGCATGTTTAAACTATCTCTTTGAAAAAAAATCTCATGTAAAATATATGCACACCACTTTGTTACTTTATTTATCAAGATTTCATTATGTACAAGATGCTAAAAGCACGCACAGCAACGACATGGGTAGGGTTTTAAATCATTATGTATTAATGATGGGCAGAAGGTATAAGGTAGTGCTTTCTGAACTCCAAATGCCCCATCTGTGCTGCTGTAGTGTTTTAGTTGGGATGCTCAGGTTAGGGCTGGCAGGGGATGTTGTCCTTGCCTGACCTGCAGGCAGTGCTGGCCTCCAGCAGCTCCGGCCACTCTGAGATGGTGACACGAGGACAGCCAGGCCATGTCCCTGCTGTAGCAGTCTCAGCTCAGTGATGCAAGTCAAGGACAGCTGCCTTCTGGTCAGGTAGAGAGCCACTCTGTGAAAGCATCTCTTTTAGAAAACCATTTTATTTCAGACTGAAAATCAGTAGTGATGAGGAATATGAATTTCCATCTAAATTTGACTGGCTTCAGCACGCAGCCAGCTCTGGAGCTTACTCAGCCCTTGGCACCCAGCTTGAGTAGCTCGTTATAATGAAATTTAGAGACTGACTTTTCTCCATTTCTATCACTTCTTAATCTTTGGATTTAAGCTGTTGACACACTGTGCTTCCTGACTCCCTTTGCCATGAAACACGTCTTTCAGTCCTGATGTTTTTCTTCTGGGTCTTCTGAGCCCCCTCCAGTTTGAACTCGTTGATTTGTGGGCCCAGAACTGCAAACAGCATTTCAGAGGTGCCAGGCATAGAGGCCCTCTCCACACCTACTTACTATTTTAATTTATATATTCAGTGAAGTTCCTTTTGACAACTCCATCATTTTCTTTCAAAGCTATATTGCTAGCATTGTTTGGATTTCTTTTGCTTCTAATACATTTAAAGCCCCTTACATAGTTAAAACATCATTATTACCTCTGCTGACTGTAGATACTGCTTTGATGTCCATTTGCTTCCTTTATCTGTTTTGTACATATTGTTAGCTTTTGATTTATATTCATTAAAAAACAGCTTCACCTTCCTTCTATGTGCTGTGCTAATACAGCTTCGACTCTTCTAAGGAAACTGAATTAACCTTGTACTGTTCAGCTGTCGAGAGGTTATATTATATCACTGGGCTTTGTAGCTTCAAATTAAACAAAGCATGAAGTAACTTGAAGGATGTTTTTTCATATTTAAGCAAGTAGAAACCTGTGGTCTTTGGGAAGAGGACTTGATTACTTTAGGCAATTCTGAAAATTTGCCACAATTTTATTTTAAATGAAGTGAGGTGACTGTTGTACAACAGGGTGCATCTGTTTCATGCACTGCTCTGAAGACATCTTTAGAATTGCCATCTGGTCCTAATACCTTTGTACACTGAAGTTTTAATAATCTCTTAAGTTTTACTTACTATCATCTTTATCATCTCTAAACAATTCAGTGGTTAAAAAAAAGAAGCCCTTCAATGAAAAATTCTTCATTTGAGTGTAATAAAAACATGTAGATTACTCACTAGATTGTTTCATTGCTTTGAAATCCTTTTTGCATCCCTTCTGCATCCCATGGAATCCTGCAATCCTGGAAGATGTTTTCACAGGCTATGATGTCTGAAAAATTATCAAATTGCTACCACACTATATCAATTTTGTGTCATTCTTACCTTACCTGACAAAAGGGTTTATATTACTTTTTCGTCTGACTGCTTTTTGTTTAAAAAACAAAAAATTAGTTCACAAGATGATGTGAGCACTTAGTTAAGATTTTCCATTTCCCCATGTGATATCTTTGTTTTACATCATGTAACAAATGTGTTGTGGCATCATTTTGGAAATCACATCGAGCTCAACCCTGCAGTTCTTTATTTCTTCACTGTCCTCAGAGCAGTGTTTCCATGAAGATGAAGCTCCAGCACCTTTCTGTGCCCAAACCAATGCTGGGTCATTGGGTCTTTCTTCAAAGATACCCAGAGAAGATGCTGTACCTCAAGGTTGTTCCTGCTGTCAGTAAATCCAGTCCATGGAAAATAAGCTGGGTTATATATTTTCCACCACTTCATCTCCCAAAAGACCCACTAGCTTTCCTTTAAATGCTTCTCTAATTAGAGGATATTTAATCTGACTCCCTCTCCCCTCAGTGATAATGGCTCTGAGTGAAGCCTGCTTGCTTGCTTGCTTGCTTGATTTCCCTTGTCTGCTGTTCATCAGCCATTCCTCTTGAATTCTTCCCAGAGAAACCATATTTCTCATATACTGGAGCAGTCGGGAACTACTTGGTTTTCAGGGTGAGGAATGTGATGGTGCCTGCTGTGACTGTAGCACAGTGTGCTTTCCTGGCTCCTACCAACTTTACTACAGGAATGGTGGAGAAAAACCTTGTAGAAAATACTGGGTTTGTGTAAATGTTTTAATTTGTAGCACAAAGGCAAAGAGAACTTTAGAACTCCTTGATTGCAGGTGTTCTCTCATGGATCCAGGGACTGTGGTTTAAGTGTGCAGCCCTTGTGCCCTGGCAGGTCAGGGAGGGCAGATGCCACCATGGACTGTATGGGGGGTCCTCCAGAGAGCCAAATTCTGAGCACAGAGGTGACAGTGCCTGGCCAGAGCTCTGTTAAATCTGTATTGTTTGTTGGCTGAGAACAGGGAACGGCCTCAGCACATGCTGCTGCACGTGCCTTAGATGTCAAGCTCTCTTGTTTTCCTGCTGGGTGATGCAACTGTGTTTCTGCATTAGGAAATGGAGTTATCTTGAGATGTGCAGGAGTGATTAGAGGTTTTGAGTGCCAGTACTGGGATCCTGTGGAAAGGCCGGATGTTTCAGGAGCAGGTTTCTTTCGCATTCCTCAAGTCAGGCACAGGAAATTACTGTTCAGTTCACATCTGCTCTTAACCCTGTTGAGATCAAATTTGACACTGTTGTAAAAACGAAAAAAGAAAATTGTTAAAGCAAAGCCCTGAATCTGTGTTAGAAGGCTCTGCTCCAAGAAGTGCTGCTTTCAGTGCTGCTCAGTTAAAACTCCACTTCTATTCCTTGCAGGAAGTCTGTGTGCTTAGCATAGGATCCAAATTATTCAACGAAAATCAATTTTCCCACTTGTTCAGTCCATAGTGACTGAGAAGGGGCAGGACTTTTTGGTTCTTGTCGCCTTACCAACACCTTCATATGCCACCGATTTAATCTCTTTCCACTGCAGCCCATCTGAAAAATCCTTTCTAAGGAGGCTGCACACTTCCTATCCTCATGTACTGTGCTCAGTACATTTCCTTTCTTTGCACTTTCAAATCTAGAAGATAGTGTTAGCACTTAAAATAAATGTGTGATAGTGGGTGCTAAGAGGGAATGGGGAGAACAAGTTTTCCGTCTGTCAAAATGAAGACATCAACCTCTGCTTTTATTTTTTTTGGCATGTGTGCTTTAAATAGAATGACTGGGTTGGGTGACTTCCAAGTGTTTGCTGCATTTGGCAATCCTTCTAAGTTGTAACAGATGAAGTTCTGCTGTTCCATATGATGTGCTCCTTCCCCCTTTTTCAGTGGCTCCTTGAAACTCCTCGGGAATTCAGTGTAGCATTCACATCTGTTCCGTGGATGGATGTCCAAGGCTAACAAAATGCCTACTGGACGTGGAGGCAACTCTGCCAAAAGCCATATGGCTGTGTTTTAGTTTTGCGAGCACAGTGCAGTAAAGAAAAGAGGTTGGGCCAAGAGAGAAGTGAAGGGAGGAGGGGTGAAGCTTCAGATGGGTAAATGAAGGTAACTTCTTGTGATTTGGTATCAGATTTGGTATTTTTGTGTGGAAGAATATGCTTGTTATTTGCGTTCTGATTTTCTTGAGGAGTGGGGCTCATGAAGAGCTCTTCTGCTACAGCTTCACTGGAGGCTTTGAGAGAGGCCTTACGGTCCTGAAATGTCTTTTATTGAGGGTTTAAAAGATGTTCTTTGGTGAAATCTAAATGCCAAGCTCAAGATCATAAGCTGGAAAAGGGAACCTGAAGGGTTTAAGTTTTTAGGAGCCTTTATGTTTTAGTGTAACAGTTGGAAGTGCTTTCCAGAAAAACTGCAGCATGTAGTTAAGAACAAGTATTCCTGTTTTAGAGGTGCCTGATTTTTATCCATTTTTTGTTCCTGAAATTCTTTTTAGATGTTGTCACCAGTTCTGATTTATTTGTGTAGAGCAGTGTTAACAAGTCAACCAAGGCAGTCCCTCACAGTACAGGAAATTACCCAAGATGTGTTAAGAGGCAGGCTTGACCTGCAGGCTCTTCAGTATCAGGCAGACAGGACAGACAAGTGGTAAGAGAGAAGATGGGTCACCAAAGTGGGTTGGTGGACATGGGAGCAGCCTGAAACCCTAGCCTCCACCTCTTCTTTCTTC
Source organism: Monarcha castaneiventris obscurior (assembly GCA_026261815.1). Lineage (NCBI taxonomy): Eukaryota > Metazoa > Chordata > Aves > Passeriformes > Monarchidae > Monarcha > Monarcha castaneiventris. The sequence continues at coordinate 11,971,355 of JAMPIT010000467.1, forward strand.
TCTTCTCTTCCTCCTCCTCCTCCTCCTCCTCCTCCTCCTCCTCCTCCTCCTCCTCCTCCTTCTTTTTCTTCTTGTCCATTTTCTCCCAGGCAGATGCTGAACAACTCAACAAGGTTAATAGTTTGCAAGCTGTAGAACATTGCACTATCTCGCACTGAAACACAGCTGCCACAGGATAGCTGCCATCATGCTGCAGAAAGGGTTTGAAGCCATTAAGATGGGTTTACAGAAGAGCCTCAGTTTCCCAGGAAACGTTCCCTTGACTTTCTGGTGTTCTTAGCTGCTGCACAGACTCTCGGTGTATTTACACAGGTGTGTCACTGCAGTGCTTTCAGAATCCTATTCCAAAGAAAGAAATACTCTAAAATTCAAAGCAGTGCATGTAAGCAGTGCAATTACACTTTGGTGAAGCTGAAAGGGGTATTCAGCCTTTCCTTTGTGGGAAGGGGTGTGCAGTGTTTCTGCACAGATAATATTTTTCTTGTCAGCTGAAAGAGTGAGTGTAGCTTACGAGGGTGGCTGCAAGTCTCCTAAGAGGGCATTTGTTCAATCCTGACTTTAAACACTTGTTCATCATGTAAAATACTGGTAAACAACAGTAGCATAGGCTGTAATTGGTGCTTGTGAGCACCTCACTTGTGATTTTTCTCTTCCTATCCAGAAATAATAGCAGGATGAACTCCTTCGTCAGCATTACACAGGCTGGACTGAAGTATGTCCATTCATTTTTTAACATTCATCTAAGCAAAAAGTAGTGTCCTGAGTCTTTGCTTGGGATCAGCCTCTGTGCTGGGTTTGAAAAAAAGTAATTTGTTACACATCTGCAGGTACTTTCCTTTTCAAAGCCTTATTTAGTATAGTAATGATGTTTTGATAGATTATTCATAGACATTAATTTGTAGACATTGCTTCTGAATTAAGAGCACTCACACCTAGACCTTTAATCAAGACAGCAGTTCTGGTTTCCCTTCTGTGACTTCTGAAATGTTTGAGTAAATTCAGTGTATATTAAAGCAAGGGATCAGCTGGCCTTTTGTTTAATGCTGCACTGGTACAAAGAAGTATCAGCCCATCTCCCATACAAAGCTCTGGGTTCCTGTGTGCTGTGTCTGTAAAACTCTGCAGGGGTTGCCCATTTGTGGTGAGCAGCAGGAACGTCTCCAGGAAGGGCAGCAGCAGTCATCCTAACCTGGGACTGGACATCTGCTCTCCATCCATGAATGATGTCTGGCCTATTGGACGTGCTTCTCTTCCCTTCCTTTATGTTCCCAATGGCTTGGCTTTAACACAGGCCACTTCCAAACACTTACAAATGCTCCCAGCAACTTCCTTTCCAACTTCCAACCTCCTCCTGTTCCCAGCTGTGCTGTCTTTATTCCCATGCCCAAATGTAGCTGGTAGCTGTGGCAGCAGCAGTAATAACCTACGTGGCAATACCAGGAGGCACAGAGCAGGTACAGAGTGGTCTGTCTGTGGCTGGTGGTCTTGAAGTGCCCTTAGGGGACTGGTGGTAGAGAAAATCCCCCTGCACCATGGCCCCTATATGGGATGTCGTGTAACTGTAAATGTACACTTAAACTCCCTGAAGTCAGAGACATTTTAAACATGTGCTTACTTTCATGTAGCTGACACATGGTCTGCACATGCTTTTTCCTTCTCATCCCAGAACTGGATGATTTTTAATTCAAATTTTCCACTGATTCACCTCGTGTCTTGAGTTTGTCCCAGTATCTTTCCTACAACTAAAGTTTATGATGTCTTTTTCTTCCTGTGTCAAACAGGGTGTCCCCACTGTAAAAATGCCATTCCACATTTCACAACTGCTGCTGAAGTCTTTAAAGAAGATCGCAAGGTAACTTGCTGTTAATTATTTCTGTGATATTTAAGAATGTTTTCCATAATCTGTACTTTATAGGCTTTGCTTATTGATAAGGTGATAGGTTTGTAGATAAAATTCCTGTTACACTAAAAGAAATGTATCTGCATCATAGGGGTTGGATCTTTTTTGGTCAAATTGAGATACACTTCCAACCTATTCTGTTTTCCCTTATTTGCTGTCTTATGTTTGAATCTTTGTGTAAGAGTTGTTTTGTATGAAGTGAAACACAATTCTTTCTCATCGAGGGATTAAATAAAGATAATTCACATCATCTCCATTCCCCTTCAACTTTTGTCAGCTGTTAGGGTGCATGCAGAGAAACCACAAGTTGTGTGATAGTCCTGAAAACCTCAGTCATATAACTAATCCTTGCTTGCATAGCACAAAATATAATATATGTCTGTAAATTGGCTGACTTGAGCCCAGCATGTTCCTCTAGGACCCTGATGCTTCCACCTTGAAAATGCATCCGATGGCTGAATCACACTAGGTAATTTCCCTGCATCAGCTGAACCGTTTTAACTGAGCACATGCAGATCTAGGATTTAAAAAAAAACCCACTTGAGCCCCTAGATTTAACCAGATAACCAGCTAGGAACCTGTTTGTTACCTTTCAGTGAACCGTATTTCATTCTGATCTCTGAATTTATTCCAGTTTCACAATTGCTTTGTGTTTAGGTGTGGCAAGGAAAAGATTGGCAATTTAATATGGAAATTGCTCTCTGCACCTTCCTCAGGAGGGGAAACAGAGGGATGCTGAGCTCTTCTCCCTGGAATCCAGTGACAGGACACATGGGAATAGTTCCAAAGTGTGCCAGGGGAGGTTCTGACTGCACAGTAGGAAACACTTCTTTACCAAGAGGGTGATCTGTCCCTAGAACAGGCCTGAGAGAGGTGGTCAATGACCTGAGCCTGTCAGTGTTAAGGGACATTTGGACAATGTCTTAACAACAGGCTTTAACTTTTGGCCTGAATTGGTCAGGCAGCTGGACTAGATAATCCTTGTAGGTCCCATCCAACTGAAATAGTTTATCCTATCCTATATTCTAAATGAAGAGGTAATTTTGTAACATTTGTACTCCATAACAGAAGAATTTTTGTAACTTTTTTTTCTTTTCCTCTCATCTGTTCTGTAAGTCACAGAAAATGCATTGGATTGGCAAGAAACAAATCATTCTTGTATCACTGACTGCATAAATTAGGAGTCCATCACTTCTGCCCTCTGGCACACTGTAGATTCATAGGCATGCAGCTTTTAGTTCTCCTGCTGCTGTAAATTAGTTTGCTCAGATGCCTTTTGTTTACTTTTTTGTTTCCAAGATCTCTGAGAAAGTATCCTTGTTTTCCCACTTCTCTGGTAGTTCCCAACGTAGCCCCTCTTTCCTAAACTCATTAAAATTTCAGTCAGAGGAGGTGAAACAAATGTACCAAACAATGTGAAACTTGCTTGTTAGAGCCCCAGGATGTATTAACAAGCAATCTGAATCATGGCACAGTTAGTTGGACAGGGTGGTGGTGGGAAATGCAGGCTTGGGAAGCTTTTCCTTCAGACTGCAGGTTATGAAAGGACTCCAGGAGCAGAGCAGTGATGGATGGTTGCAGCTCTTGACTTCAGTTTAAGGCTGAAGTGGGGAGATATAAAATGTAATGAGTTAGAACAGGACAGCCAGTAGGGAATATTAAGGCTGGTACAGTTTTACAGAGGTGTGTGCAGTTGGGGAGAATGGTGTTATTCCACCCCAATGACTTATGAAAGTGCCAGGGATTGATTATGTTGGGAGCCCCTGTTTAATTGTGTACAGCTATAACCTGCCATGGTGCTCCTTGCTGCCAGTTTGTGCCATTGTAAAAAAGAAAACAAACCTGGGTTAGACTTTAGAAGGGCACATCACTGTTCCCAGAAGCAGCACAGGGCATATTCCCATGTTTCAAACTGGACTGAGCCTTCAAACTAATTCTGTAGGGTTTCAAACTTTGGTAAAATCACTGCTTAAGAGGAAGGAGTATTTATTCTTTCAAAAACATGGCAAGATTACTACTTTTCATTTTAAGTAGTAGTTTCTTTTCATTACTTCATTTCTGTAGTAGTGTCCTTTTATTTTTTCCCCTGGAGAAAAGTTTTTCACTTAACAGAGTCTGGTAGCATTTAAACTGGATCTTCTTTTTAAAAGAAGGGTCTTTTAATTAAACATTTAATCCTGCAGAAGCCAAAGAACAATCAAAAACATTCCAGCCTTGAATTGGTTATAAATGGTATCTTAAAAGGTGTCCTTTGGGAGACTTTGCGTCTTTACATTGGAATTTTGAAGATGAGCAGAGCTCGAAGCTGTTAAATACGTGTCGCTGGCTCTGCAGATTGACTGCAAGGGGGTGGTTTTGGCGCAGGAGCCCCCCTCCCCCGGGGCTGTGTGTAATGCTCTGTACTTTTTCATCATCTGCACTGCTGGAGTTGGAGTTTAAAAATGCACTGCTCAGAACATTGGCCCCAAATGTCAGCTCTCCTTGGCCACATCACTGCTGGTGGTTTTAGTGGGAATCCCCAGCCTGCTCGCTGGGCTGGGGCAGCCCTGAGGCTGCTGCAAAACACGGCTCGGGCTGGGACCCACAAACCAGAGCCTCCAGTCTTCCCATCTTCCTGGAGAAATTCAGTGCCAGTAGGACCAGATCAGTGGAGAGGCTACTCCAGTGGCAGAGAGCGTATTGTTTCAGTTATTTAAAAGGAATAAAAAGCCATCTGGAGCATTCTTACCTTGGGGCGCTGTGGCCTTAGCACACAGCTGCCAGGGGAAAGCCTTTGGCCAGTGCCACAGCTCAGGTTCTGGCAGTGACCAGTGAACGTCAGAAAATGCAAATGTGAGGGTTGTCACTTTCTGAACAGATTGAAGAGCAGGAAGTCATGTTCAGTAACTGTTCCACAGTCTTTCTTGAAAACGAAATCTTTAAAAAAATCTGCATTCTGCCTTTTGGCTGATCCTAAAGCTCAGCTTGAAGGAACTGATTTGTGATGTTCCAGCTTGGATTTGCTGAAGGAAAGTTCTTGACTCCTCAAGGCCTCTCAGTAACAAATCTCTGGCACTCCAGCAAAGGGACTGCTCTTTGACCAATCTTTCCATTTTCACGGGAGACTGTTCCTGTACAAATGCATTGACCCAAGTCAGAGCACCACAGCTGGGTTCAAGTGAGTTCCTACAGAAACAGCTGTGGCAGAGATTGCTGGAAAGGGTGCAGCAGGTGGAGTGAGCTGGGGTGTTGGGGGGGGCTGCCAGTCAGCAGTGAAACTGGTGGGTCCCTGGTGTGTATTGTGAATCACAGTTTAAAATGATTATACTAACCAAATGACTGTACAGAGTTATCCAAATGAGTTAATATTTTAGTTTGGCAGGGAACTTGATCCCTGTTTGCTTAAAAAGCATGTGCTGAATTTCTTTTTAATTAGACTCATTAAATATGGTGATGTTAGCACTGTACATCATGGTGCACTAATGGATGTCCCCTTTGCAAATAGGCCTGCTTTGAGAACAGCTGATGAGCTGCACCTCCTGTAATGCTGCCATGCCATATCTGGGCAACTGATAATGAATCTCCCATTTGCAAGGCCTTTCACTTTGAGAACAGTAGCTGCACTGCAAGAAGCTTTAGCAGACCCTAACTGCTGTCAGGATCCAGAAGAGGTGATATCAATAGAAACCTATGGAGTAATCATAGGGAAGAATGCACATCTGTCTTCTTTATAGGTGCTTTTAAGACATTTGGCAACAACAGACTTTTTTACTAGTAATCAGGTAATTGTCATCTGGAATTGATTATACTTTGAAAATGTTGGTTGGAAGCATTTATTTCCATGCTGCAATTTTGTTTTTACTTTTTTTAAGCTTATCAAATATCATTCCTCTCTGAAATCAATATTCAGTTAGCTATTCACTTCCATTTTCGTAACAAAAGTCAATATTAGCTCTAGCAGAGATTTATTTCCTTGAATCAATAAACCAGTGTGTGGCAGTACATATTTTAAGAGGAGAGCAACTATGATGGCAGGGGTTATTTTTACTGTATCATCACATGGTGACTGGGATACAAACTGTTAAAAAGAAAGAGCTTTAAAAACAGAAAGGAGGAGTTACCTGGAAGGTCAAGGGATCCCACTTTCAATTTTCTACACAGCTGTTTGAACCATTGAATGTAATTGTGTTTCTTACCTGTAAGATCCCTTTAGAGCAAAAAGTTATTTCATAATTCTGTTGGATGGGAACTGTGATTTGTGATGTATGATTAGATTACACTGCAAGTACTTCTCTTTCCTTCTAACACTTAGTAACAAAATAAGGCATCACCCTTCTGGTACAGATGGGGCACATGGAGATCAGTGGTCACATTTTCAGCATAGCTCCACTTCTACTGAAGCACCTAAATGAAAAGTTCTGGTTTTTGCAACAGCTCAGCTTTGTGATCAGTCCTCTTCATCTCAAAAAATATGCCATGCTCTATTTCCTGTGAGCTCTTCAGAGCTGCTCATAAACTGCTCACAGTATATTGCCATGCTGAATTAAGTTTGCAACCCTGCAGTTAAGCTCCCAGTTTTTTGGTAAAACCATGAAAAATTGTTGTGGGATTCCTTTTTCAAGTAAAGGTATTTTCCAGTCCCAGATGTTGCTAGACTCCTATTAACCTATACTTGCTATGGAAAAATGCATACTTACTTTGTGGGTTATTGTTGTTGTTGTTATCATTATTATGCATTACTATACATACTCACCTGATATTATTATTATTATAGGGTGCATACCAGGGGTGAGGAACTACCTGTAAAATTAAGAAAGTTGGATGTACTCCAAGAAACTTCCTCTGGGGTCCACAGTCTCTGATTGATTATCTTTTATTTGATAACGTTTCTACTCCTGCTACAGCTACTGAACCAGGCTGGTGATAGACCTGAACACCATTGGCTCTGGAGAAAGAACTTGTATATAATGATGTATTGTCAATATCTAAGGCAGCAGAGCTTTGGGTTATAGAGAATCCATAATCCCATGGAGTTTTGTGCATGTTGCAAATATAGCACTTACAGCTTTTTCTCCCTGAAATGTTTTTTCAGTGGATTTTCCCCTCTGGTTAGAGGAAAGTTCAAGAAATTAAATTTTAGCTCTAACAATCAAAATCTCCATAAAATCAATCTTGCCTTCTGAAAGCTGTTACAGTGGATTTTTCCATAATGGACATATATATATACACACACACACATAAACGTTAGACCAGTGTTAGCAGAGTTTCTTTCTCTCACAGATTTTTAGAGGGTTTTTCCCTCTTCAGGAGAGGGAATTTATGAGAGGTGATGCCAAGTGTCTTGGCTCCTGGACACCTATCACAGATACCTTATGCTTAATATGTCTGCAGTTTCTGGTTGAATAAACCTAGTGGGTTTGTAGGTCAAAGCATGTAGGTCTTGCTAGCCTGTGCTCTCCAGTGAACTTCTGGGCAGCTAACTTGTTGGTGGTAGTTGAATATGAAGATCAATTCTGAGAGGAATATTCTCCAGAAGTCTTTAACCACATTTCGAGAGAGGCTTTTTGGGGTGTTATTTTTCCTGACTCAGTTTCCTTCTTTAGTGAAGCAGAAAAGCTGACTGTTGCTAAGAGGGTTGAGAATGAGGGGAAACTCCCCCTACAGTGGATCACTGCTCACTTGAGCCAGGACTCTGCATCTTTCTACATGCAGCCTTTCAGTAGAGCCATGCAGGAATTCACTCTGGTAGGACACAGCTCTACCAGCAATGGAGCTCAGTGTTCACAGTCCATGAAAACACAAACAGAAACAAGCAAAGGCATCAGTGCTATTTGCTGAAATTCTGGTGTGTCTCAGAGTTCAGCTGTCTGGAGTTGATAGAATTGAGATAAGAATTGGTCCTCAGTCCGAAGTGTATTTTGCTACAAGTGTTTTGCAGCATCACTTTTCTCTCAGTGCACTATATTTGATCTTCCGCTGTGAGACAGGCAAGACAATTAGGACTGTGATGCTATGGTAATGAGTGCACAGAGATGGTAGCAACCTCTATATTTAGGCTGCCTTAACATTTCCACTCTAAAGCAATCACTCAAGCTCTCCTAAGTACTCTTACTCAGCCACTGTTAGCATCAGGCATTGAAATGCAGCCTCAGATACAGCCTTGGGAATCAGATGTTTCTCTATGAAATTTTGCTCACGTCTGTATGAGTTACAAGGCTTTTGAAAATTGCCGTTCCTCTTCTCTCACTGGCTGTAAAACCAACCAAATGTGTGTGTTCTGAAGAGCTGGACTCAAAATGGTGTTTGCAGGAGCAGTGGTGGGGCTGTGTGGGAGCTTGCATTAGGAGCATTGCAGAGAGGACAGACCATGGATGTGTCTCCCAAATGCTATTCCAGATGTGCCACTGGAGCTGTTAGACACAGCATTGGGCTCATGTGGCTGCTGCAGACAGACAGACTGGGATCTTTGTGTGCACAGCTAATCCACAGCTGGGCCAGCTTAGGTTTCCATGTGCTGAGGAGAGCTGTGACTCAAGGATGCTACTGAGCGTTTCTGTCAGAAGCCACCTCCTAAACATCCATCAGTCATCTGTTCTGAGGCAGCAGGTGAAGATGTTCTGAGCAAGGTTAACAGTGGTTTGTAGCATTGCATTCCTGCACTGCACCCTCTCCTCACTGGGGGCTGTTCTCACAAAAGCCTTTTGTAACTGCAGTTGGACTCTTTGCTCCAGCCAGTACCAGTTTAGATGTTTCCAGAGGTACAGATCAAGAGAGCTTCTCTTCCTTCTTCCTTCCAGTGTTCTAAAAACTAATTTTCTTAATATCCAAGACACTAAGAACAGATGGATCATCTGTCACAACAGCTTCATGCCTCAAACCAGCTACTAAGATCTGGATGAGTACATGCATACCTTCCCCTTTTTCTGTCTGTAATCTCTCTCTGTGTGGTATTTAGAGCAGTGAGGAAAAAAAATATTTATTCTTCTAGTTTTTAGGAAATCAGGACTTCAGTATTCTTTCTACCTTCATGCTATGTCATGAAATCAATGTTTGTCTCCATTCTAAGCCTTTCTTTACACAGAAGTAGCCAACAGATCTCTAAATTTTGGCTGGCTGCTAAGGTCAGGAAGGCAGAAATACTTAGATGAAACTCTTTTGCAGTTTATTATTCCTAACCTTTCATTTAAATTGGGCCTGAATGTGTAGGAGTCTGTGTTTACAAAAAGGAAAAAAAAAAAGGATCGTAAGTGTTTTTAACAGCTCTCAAGAGTCCTGATTCTGTAATAACCTTATTAATGTTTACAGTCAAAAACCAGGTATTTAAGGCAAGAACACTGTTCACTTTATCTAGTACTTTCCACCTGAAGATAGAGCAAGCAAGATCATACTGAATATTGTCTTGTCAGGCTTTCAAAGCCATAACAAAACAAGCAAATTAACTGAAGTTGGCTCTGCCAATCTCTTTTAATTACTGCTAGGATAATAAGATCAGGTTTTCTCATTTTGACAGTGTCACCATGAAACAGGAGGGCTTTTTGGAATATTAAGTGATCTTTTAATTATGGAAGCACAGTTCAACTGCAACCCTAAAGTCATGCAAGCAAAAGGTATTTTGATCAGCTGTTTGAAGGAGGCTTGTGGAATGGAAATTTGAAATTAAGATGTGTCTGCTGTGAAATTAGCACTTGATAAATTGTAACCCTCCAAAAAGTTGCAAAATGTCATTCCTCTGATTTGTTTGGGTTTTTTACATAGGTTGTACTTTAATGTGCTTGCCTTTCAGCAGGGCCTGGCTCAGGCTGTGAAGGCAGAGCCTGTGTGAGCAGCCTGTGTTCAGAGCCCAAACTGCTGCTCACAGGAGCAGTCAGGGTGAAATCACAGCACAGGGTTCAGTTGCTTTGAGTAGAATCCTATTTCTAAATTTTATTTCAGCATCAGAACTGTTAAGGGCAGCCCCTCCTTAATACTTCAGAGAGTCAAGACTTGAATGTTCAGAGCTGCTGCTCTGGGGCTGTGAGGTTGTGTTTCCTCACCCTGCCTGTGTGGAAGCAGGCAGGGACTGAGGGTGTTGCTCCACTGCCAAAAGGCTGAAAGTGTGGCAGGCTCTCTCCTGCTCAGGGTTTGTCTATGTGACAGTAGCATCTAGAGGTTTCAAAAGGAATTAAAGCCCACTTTGCTAATGGCTGAGTATAATGTACAGTCCTGAAAAAAGACAGGGAAGGAAATACAAACCCAGGCTGAGACTGTGAGCAAGCAGCCTTCTTCCCTATGTGCAGTGCTTGGTAGACAGTGCTCTGGGCTCTTACCCATCCCTGTTTGACCTTGGAAGAGCTGCATGGAGTTTAGAAAAGCTATTTGGAGTAGAAATCATTAATCTATGAATAGGCTGTGTAAGTGACCATCCGTGTTGGGTAACTTTTCCGAGCATTAGCCATGCCACAGGAAGGAGGATGGGTTAGCTGGGTCATTAGCAGCACCAAAGCCACTGTCACTGTTCATCAGTTAAAACCAAAGTGGAAGAAAAATACTGCAGCCTGACAGAGCTGCAACCACTGTGCTTGGATTCGGTTTCATTAACCCAGCCTCTGGATTTCCTGTTTGGAGTCGAAAGCAGAGCTCAGTGGGAAGGTGATTCTCTGCTCTGTGAGTTGAACATGCCTTGCAGCTGCACAGGCCAGGTGATGACCACCCTCTGCTCTCCCTCCACAGCTGAGCCCTTACAGAAGCCATTGCATGTTTGGCAGAAGACTTGGGCCTCTCACATTGCTAAGGCTAAGCTGCAGCAGCATCACCATGAAGTGGGCTCTTGCTTTGTCTTCTCCTGCCTCAGTGTGATCTCTTGTGTTTCAGATCGCCTACGCTGCAGTGGACTGTGCCAAAGGACAGAATCATGACCTGTGTAAGCAGGAGGGGGTTGATGGCTACCCCACCTTCAACTATTACAACTATGGGAAATTTGTGGAAAAATACACAGGAGATCGAGGGGTAAGTGAAAGCAAGAGTCATCACTGGTACAGGGAGGAAAGTCTCCTCTGCCTGTCCTGCCTTGCAAATGAAAACTGCAGAGGGAATTTTTACCATGCTGGAAGAATGTTGAACTGCCTCTGTTGCTATCTTACATGGATTGTACCACAGTCCTGTACATCTCTGCATTAGGAACACACTTGGTCTGTTTTTAGGAACATGAGAAGAGGAAAAAGGATTAGATTTGGTAATGCTCCTTGTATATTTTATTCTTTTAAGCTGAAGTCTGTGAGTGAATTTGGACTGAGTGAAAGGGAAGGGTTTATTGCATGTGCTGCTGGCAGAAATGCCAGAAAACACAGGACTGAACTCCTGTCAGTTCTGGATTGCATGGACACTGCAAGCATGTTACAGGTCCACCAGGCTGCCAAATGGTGACAGACCACTGGTTTTATAGCCAGGACAAAGCTGTCCTTTGGAGACTAGGGGAAAGTAAATATCTCATTTGCCCTGAGTCAGATTCACTCCTGGCACTCAGGATGGGAAGACAAATTGTGCCATCTACCCCTGGGCTGAAGTTTCATTCTTTTGTCCTGCTGTGGCCAGCTAATTGTATGCTATGAGTGCAAGAAATGGGGGCAGAAATGGCATAATGCCTTCAGTGGTTGTAAAGTGCCTGAAAATAAGGAAGCAATTCAATTATTTGTGGGCCGCCTTTGTCATAACCTCCTAGAGGGAGGTTACTCCTCAGCAGCCATTGATTGCCTGGAGTCTGCAAGAAAAACTTGGGATCTTTGAGCCATGCAGTGATTTTGAAAAAAAGATTCTTGCCTGAAAGTTATTGCTGCTCTTAGAGCTCAGAAAATTACATAGAAGCATGAATTAAAAAACCAGGGTCTGAGGTTCTCTGTTAGTCAGGATCTTGGGGAAGTATTCATGGAGCTTTGCCTCCCAGTTTTCTTCAGCATACTTGGACCCCAGTAATTACCATTTCATGGTGCTAATCCAGCCGTTGTTATGGATACTGTGTTTAGTTCCAATTCTGGATCTTTTCTTAAAAGTAAAGATGGGTGCAGTAGCCAACAATTGAAGTAAGATTTCAGCTGCAGTTTTTGCATCTCTAACCCATACTTAGAGAAACGATATATGAAAGAAAGGATCCGTGGTGGCTGATAAAAAGAATTTTTATCCAATACAGGAGGGCTCTGAGGCACTGCAGTGGGGAGATACTTACCCATATGCTGGAAAATGGACTAACAAATCCCCTATATGCAGCCAACCCTTTCTAGGGTAAAAATTACCCAACAGGAACACCCCAGTCTCTCTGCTGTTGGCTGCTTTGTTTCCCTTCCACCTCTCTGGGGACCTACTGTCTTCTGCTTGTGCAGCATTGAATTAGGGTTTGTTATCTCTTATCATGGTAATGCTGGAGGCAGTGCTTAGCCCAGTGCCTTTTGTGGGGGCTGTGGATTGCCAGATGTCTCCAGGTGACAAACGGCCCAAGCTTGTCACTTCATTTATTTTCAGTGGAAGAATAGTCAAATAGTTTTAGGAAAGTGTTTTGTTGTTCAGCCTTCTAAAAGCTTTGTGGTTTGGTTTTGGTTTATTTTGTTTTGTTGTTCCCCAACATTGTTTTAAGTCTTTGACTTATGGTAGTGGCTCTCTACCTTTGTATTTTCCCTCTCCATCACCAGTGTTGAGTGGTGTATTGAGTGATTGTTTAAATGCAAAAATGGTCAGATTGGGTGGGAGCAGTGCTACTTGCCCAGAAAACTTCAGTGTTGGGGTACCAGTAGACAGTGTATTCCAACACAGGTGTTAACATCTCCACCCATCTGAGCCTTCTGAAATGCCTGAGAGCTGTGTCACAGCTTTCCTTGGAAGAGGAAGCTGCTGGCATTCAACAGCCTTAAATCATAAGTTGTTGAAATACAGAGGTTGGCATCTAGACAACCAGGTTTGAAATTTTTGATTAATAATTTTAGTAGTAATTAAAAAAAAAAAAGTGATTTCCATCATTGCAATGTTTGGAAAAGGAGGAAAATCGTGATCAAAACTGTTAGAGGATGAGTGGCAAGTGTGGGTATAGTCAACAATCAATCCAGGAACTGCTTTTAAAATGACACAAATAACATACAAAGGCAGCTTGAAAATGTCTTTTGAGTGTTTTCTTCAAGGCATTGATGCCTTCAACAAAAAGGCATCAACGGCAGTTCTAGTGACAGATTTTACCTCATCCTGTGAGTTTTAGGGCCTTTTTCTCTGTGTCCCATCTCTTCAAAGTTTGGCATGTGGGATGTGCATGGATATTTTCCCCTTGCATTGCAGCAGAGCAGCCGTGGAGCAGAGCATGGTATGGATGAGGCAATGCAGAAGCAGTAACAGCTCCTTAGTTTCTGTTCTGCCGTGGGGTACAGAAACTAAACTACTGCTCCTTAGTTTATAGTCTGCTGGGATACAGAAGCTCAAAGTGTTCTTGATGCATTGTTTTGCTTTGTTGGTAAAAATATGACCCATATTTTTCTTCCTTCAAAACCAGGAGTCTGGATTCACCACTTTCATGCGAACCCTGAGAGAAAGAGATCATGAAAGAGTAGGAAAGAAGAAGGATGAATTGTAGTTTCTGCCTCAAAAGAAGCTTTCCGCTGCACTGTGAATGGTTCCAGGTCTTTTGTTGATGCACCTGAGACCTCACATATTCTCAAGACAGAGACTTTTTTTTTATAAACAGCCATGGCCATTTTGTACAATTTTGAAATAAAGTGAAACCACTTGATTTTTAAAAGGAAAATAAATTAGAATGTTGCCATAATGTTTTAAAGAAAACTTAGCATTTTCTCTCATGTTGGGAGACTATGCCCACTGACACTCCTATGCAATATTTTTGTAGTCTGTAGTGTGTCTGTAGGTGATGTTGTTTGTTAGGGTGAAATTTTTGTTCCGGTATTGCAGTATATGTAAAAAACCAAGGGGAGGGGACATGGTTTGGTCTGGGTTTGTTTTGTTATGTTTTGTTTAAATCAGTCCAGGAAAATGGGATTTATAAGTCACAGATTTATTGAAACGCAGTTTTACATTCTTGTGAAATAGTTATGTGTTCTTGACTGAGATTTGGGGGGAACAATTTTAAGGTGCTCAGGGATAAATAAGGTGTCTGAGTTAATGAAGACATTAACATTTGACCAGTCCAGATCTGTTAATTTCATTTAAACCTCTCTGGTCTTTAAATCAGAACTGTTTACATACGTTTATAAAATGTATTGAGTGAATTAAGCCATGCATCAAAAATCAGCAGAGCATGGGTGAAATTCAAAACCCTCCTTCTTTGGCATCAATACTGTATGTATCTGTAAGTTATGGCAGGAATGATTATCTTATAGGGGTACATGGTTACTCATACAGGGTACACAGTCTCCCTTCAAGTTATGATTGGGTCATATCCAATATGTGTTGTAAAGTGTTATGTTCAGCTGTTTTGAGAAATGCATAATACTAAATGCATAATACTTCTGGTAATGCAGTAATTGTGTGTATTACCTGTTTACATTCCAAAAGTTTATCTTCATTTGTAGGAGGGATTTTTCCTTTTTGCTCCTTAAGGAGTTGCACAAACAATCTCTCTCTGACAGTCATCACTGTAAAACCTGTATCAGCAGCAGTTGAAATGTGTTACACTTTTGATGCTTAAACAAAAAAAAAAAGTTGATCTGGAAGTACTTCTGTCTTCACAGGAGGGGAGAGGGAGGGGCAGGAAGTTGTGATTCACCTTGAACTAGAAATAAATTTTTAAAAAGACAAGTACTTTTATCATTAATGAGCCTTGTTCAGCTTCTTCCCCACTGGGCCAAGGACCACAGCTGGCAGTGGCTTAGGAAGAGCCGACGCACGCAGGATGAGTTCCCACTGCCCGTGGCTGGGACATCCCAGCCTCAGGAGAGCTGGGCAGCCCTGCAGGTGTGTGGTGCTGCGAGGGTCAGCCTCCCTCTGCCCTGGCACTCCAGGGGGCACAGAACAGCTTCCCACAGAACAGCAGAGAGCTGTGACCTGGGGCTGAAACGTTCCTCTTGCTCCTCAGTCTGCCCCTCTCGTTTTCTTCTAGTTTGGACCCGCAGGCCGTGCTGAGGGGCTGCTCAGGAGGTGAATGGCATCTTATCTCCTTCCTGGGGGTTTTTTCTTTCTCTCTCTTGCCTAATTAATGGCACTGTATGTTTGGCACCCTTAAGCTGCTGAAGCCATTAGTGAGTATTGTGGAATACCAGTAGCCTGATTGGCTTTGTATGGTAGCCAGCTTGTTAACCATGGCATCAGTTGGAATGGCCATGGAGCTGTGCCAAGTGTCTTCTCTTATTAGGCACCTCATGAGCCTCTTCACCCAAAAAAATCAGCTGCCCGATAGTACATAATATTATAGTGTAAAAGTAGCTTAATTTATGAAGTCTCCTACTCTGTTTTTTCCCCTTTCAATTAGCACAGTTACTTGTGTATAGCACTTCTGCAGAAGATCATGATAATTCTTTATTTCAAGCCATCATCACCTAAGTGGCAGGCACGCCACCCTGCATTTAGGAAACAATACATATTGATGCCATTTGATCTCAAACAGGAATTCTTCTGCTTTTAGCAAACTATCAAATATGATCAGTCCAGAACTTGCTGCATCTCTTTTGATCTCAGAGTCAAAGCAGTTGGCACTAATGAAATAACAGCCTCCAGAAAATGTTGAGTATTTCTGTGCATAGGCTGTGCCTATGTTTGTGCTAATTGGTGAGAAATGTAGACTTCTTCAAAAATAAGGAAGAAAAAAATGATAGCTTGCCAATGGTGACTTCACTAGTCAGGATCATTCTGAATTATAGGCTTTAGTAAATGTTTAGGATAAGACAATTGCACACTGTGCTTCAGACTAGTAATTCCTTACAGCTGGTTACACCATAATAAAATTAGGAATTCTCATTTTTCCCTTCAGTCTTTTGTCAGTTACTTCTTGGACTTGGGTGTTCATTTTTTTCTTGGCTAATCATGTGTTAATGCACAAATATAAAATATTTGAGAATAATTTACCTTCTGTTACAGGGTCATGACTCATCTGGTTTATGGTCTGAATGGTTTTTGAAAAATACAGTTTTGAACACCATAAATGATTACATCAAATGGCTGACAAAAGCCTTAGTTACTGTGAACTAGAGTGCACCAAGAGCTCGGAGCTTTGCTTCCAAGCCTTTTTAATTAGTAGGCCAGGTCTGGATATCAGTCACACTGTTTTAGTTCTGTTGCCTCCAGTAAAGCAAAAGTTGGTGTTTTTATTTGCTAGGGAAGTCAGTTTATGTTTATATTCACATCAGTCACATTAAAATTGAAATATGTTACTATTTTCTACGAACTGTGAATGAAAAATACATGTAAGAGCTCTTATTTTCTGTATTTAAATGGTTGGTCATTTCACACATTCAGAGTTTCCAGCCTGTCGCAGTAGATGCGTAGCCCAGGCGTTCATAATCACACAGGAATTTCTGCCATGGTTAAAAGTGAGTAATCTGGGCTTTCAAGTCATGAATCATTTATCAGCAAGAAACTTAATTGCTGATAACAAATGGTTTGCAGTGAATCAGAGATTCTGCTCTTGCAATTATGGGTTTGGTCTTTCAGTCTTTTTAAGGTGTGATTCAAAGGTCTTGGACATCTGCTACATAGTTAACCCTAAGCAGATTAAATCTTGTCGAGGAAGGGTAAAACGTGTACACAGCAGAGAGGCTGAGCAAGGATTGTGCATCACTTTGTTCCCCAGTGTTGGCTTAAACAAGATATAAATAGCCCACAGGGCTGTGTTAGTCCTGCTGTGTGGTTGGACCAAGAGATGAAGGGCAGCAAGGCCAAGCTTTTTGTGCATACTGGAAGCTGGAGAGGAAATGGTTTTCCCATCTAATGAAAGAGCCTGAGATGTTGGATTTGTTTCATCCACCAAAAGGAGGGAAAAGTTCCCAGGAGGGTGGATGCTCTGGGATATGGCAAACACAAGTTGGGAGTCCCAAGATGAGCATAAGCTTCTATCCCAGCCCCTGCGACACCAGAGGATGGTTTGGCTCTGTTGTAATCCATCTATCTCTGATCCAGGAACTATGGCCTTACTTGCTCAAACCAGAGCAACTCCTCCAAGAGAGGCTGGAAGAGACTTGCTTTCCGATCTGAGTCAGAAAAAGCAGCCTAAAAAACCTCCATTTCCTCTTTCCCCCTGCTTTAAAATTGCATTTTGGATCTGACATCCATGTTGACCCCCAAGTCCCTCCTAAATAGTTGCAGTTGGGTGAAATAGCCTTGGGAATTTATCTAAACTCCCACTCAGACCAAATTAAGTCCCCAAATCTTGCTAACTTAAAATCCTTTCAATAGTCATCCGCAAAGATAGATTGATATTACTGGTGAAAAAAGATTAGAGAGGTAAGGTCTATGTTTGTGCAGCATTTAATTTGGGAGTAAAAAAGCAGATAAAACTCCCATCATGAGTAAGCTCTAAGAGAATGCTTCAGAGAGTCTTGTTTCAGATGGAATTGCTTTATGGGTGATTTTGATTTTAGAGGCAAACTGCTTTTCAAAAGAAAAGTCAAGACCTGGCAACATAGCCTACAGATGTTTTGTCTGTTTGCCTTTTAAAAAATAAAAAGTAGAATCACTCTCCATATTCTTGATTGTGGTATATTACAAGAAAGAAATGTTGCCTACATGGATTTCCTAGAATAACACTGAACCCCTGCCAACTGCGTTTTACAAACTATGAAACAAGCTATTTGCTCCAAATGACACTCAGGAGAGTGGGGACTGCTGCCCACGTGCACCTCGTTTTAATTTAATAGCTTACTTTAGTGTGATTGGGTCTGTAATGGAACACTGGGATTGCAGGAGTAAATTCTGAAAACTGAGAGGTTGGGGGAAAATCAGCTTTTATCAGCAGGTGTTGAGCACTGTTGCCAAATGCTGGCATTTCCTTTGCCTTTGGCAGCCCAGCATCCCTGAGCTTTCCATGGCTCTGCTGGAACCACAGGAGTGCAGCCTTTTGGCTAATCCGGTTGTGTACATTACTGCTCTGTGCTGGAACTGATTGGAAACCAGAATTTTTCCCATTACTTTCTTTGACTGGTCAGAAGCTGATATGTTTTCTCTGCACATCCTGCTTTTATTTACAGAGTGAGGAAGGAGGGTACCTGGGTGTCTACAAAGGAAATGAAGCCAAATGCCATTTTTTCTGCTGGCAGCCAAGATTCCTGGGGACTGACCATTGCTGCTGAAATACTTCTGCAAAGCACTGTTGACTGGCTTGGCTTTTGCAAGGTTTTGGAAGGCACTGTGTGATGCAATATTGCAAAAAAATCTCAGTATCCAAGGCAGCAATTTCCAACCCCTGGTTTCTGAGAAGTTAAGCTGAAGTGTAAACTCTATTCATCAGCCCAGTGTGGCTGTTTTTGAGACAGAAAACAAAATGGTCTGTCAGCCAAAAATTCAGGAAATCGCGGCTCTAATGCAGGCCATAGGATGTGTGGGTGTTTCCACACAGCTGCCCGACCTGGTCCTTGGTTTGCAAGATTCCTGCCCCTGGGAGTCCTGTCCTCCTGCCCAGAGCACTCGGCACTGCTGCAGGGAGACAGTGCTCCTTAAGGACAGTTCTTCTGTGCTTAGAAAGCATCATAGTGCTAATTATTCTCATTAGCTTTGAGCCACTAATAAATTATCTTTCCTATTGCTCTTCCATCACTCAGTAATGAGAACCATTTAGCCAGATTTTGCAGATACTGCTTGCTCCCTCTCTACAGCATGATTCCCTGCAAGCATTCATCATAGGAAAAGAGCTACGTGAACAAAATCTTTTCAAATTAGTCTCTGGTGCCCCAGTTAAGTGGGTGTCTACATCGCAGGCATGCAGAAGAGCCTTCTTCATTAATATGTGCAATTCTGCCCGAGCTGATTAGCTCTTGCGGCTCATTTGATAGCAAATGTGTAAATCCGTCACACTCTAAATGCCAAATATGTGCACAGTTAAATTATGGAGAAGTAAGAAACTGCAAGAGTTGGGAGTCTTTATTTGGAAAAAGAGGTCCTTATCCCATGCATTAAATTGGAGCTCTGGGTTTATCTAGAGCATTTGTCACTCCTCTGCTTTGTCATTTTACTGCTGGCAAAATGAATAATTCTTCCTGTCATGTTGCTGGTCCTCTCAGTATGTGTGGGTGTTTAATTTGGTGCCCAACATTTGTAACAGACACCTGGTATCCAGCCTGATTTTCCATAAAACAATAGCCACAGCACAATGCAATCTTCCTTGTGCAGGGCAGGAAACCAAACTAATCAGTTACAACTGTGTTTTATTAATAATGCAGTTACCATCACTTCTCTTGTTCTTTTTTGTTTGTAAAAATCTCGTGAAGAAAAGGAGGGGAGATGAGCATCCATGTTTTTTAGCCAGGGCAGTGCTGCACAGTGTAATTAATGTCGTGGTGTATCTGCCAGCACAAGGGAAGCACTAAAGAGTGTCATCTGTCAGTGAGAAGGGGCTGGTCTGCTGCTGCAATACAAGTGCCCTCGGCCAAGTTAGTCTGGGACCAAAGAAGGAAACTGGCCTTAAGAGCTCCTAATTTATGCATGTTTTTCCTCCTTGCCATGCCAAGTAGCTGCAGAGCCAGCCCAGCCTCAGGGCCTGGACACACCAGCTCAGGGCAGCCAAGCACCCTGTTTTATTTTCTCTCAGCACGCAGAGAAATCGAAGTGCAGACCCAGCCTGACCTCCAACGCGATTTTGGCATTACCTTCTGGGCATACAGGCTAGGGGGAAAAAGCTTCCCACTTCCCAAAAGTTCTGGCATGGGAAGTTGTCTTTCTCCAAGCTGAGCATAAACTCTTCAGAGAACATTTCCTAGGAAAATGTGCGGCACAATAACGCATCTCTGATCCTGTAGCCTCCAGGCTGAAGGTGAGGGGATGCTTATTACTGTGCCCCACCCCACAAGCATGGAACAGGATGAGCAGATCCAACATTTCCTGCTGCATCCCCAGAATGTAGTGAGACCTCTCCAAGGGTGTAGGATTTGCTTACCAAGGAAGTTCTGTGCTGAGCTCAGCTGCAGTGGGCACACAGTCCTCCCCAGGGACAATATGGATGAGAGGCTCTTTCTTTTCCCTTTTCACAGAGGGACAAGCATCCTTCAAGGCAGATCTTTCCTGATTCAGTGGGAGGTGAATGGGGCCACAGGGGAGCTGCTGCAAAAATGCAGAGGTGCTGTACGATGCTGCCCAGTTCCATGCAATTCCCTTCAGACTCTGGGGTCCATCATGCCTTCCACCTGCAGGACGCCATAAAAGGATTGTCACAGGACTCCTGACTTATGTAAAACCTCTCTGCCAAAGCTTTTCTTAGGCAAAAGAGCAGCACAAAAGGAGGGACCACAGAAATCAAAGAAACAGAATTCACTGTGGAATAAAGTCATGTCTATCTGGCAAGGCACTGTAGTATGGGGTGCATTAGTATATTTTGGATGGATGTGTAATCTTAATTGTTGTGTATTGTTTGTGTTGTAGTCCCAAGATCCAGGTCCTCATTATTCTAGATGCTGTACAAATATATAAGAGTCTGTCATGCATGGAAAGTCTTTTATTATGTAAATAGTCAGGTTGGGATAAAAGAAGTAGTGTTATCTCTGTTTTACAGATGAGGCAGTGAGACGAAAAAAAAAACAACAAAGCCTTTTGCCCAAGGACACACAGAGTCTGTGGGTCAGTGGTGGACTTGAAATTCAAGTCTTGATTTAGTTTCTCACCAGCTCTTCTTCCACTTTGTGCACTGTCCACAACATAATTAAAATTAAGCACAAAGAAGACAATACCATGTGTAATTTATCTCTGTCTGAAACAACCATCCAGCACTTCTCAGCCAAATCCTCCCCAACTCTTCCCTGTTTCTGTATTTCTTCCATGCCCAATGCATCTGATCACCACACAAGTCACTGTACATGTTGTCCTCTGATTTTCTGCAACATGTATCAGTTTACTGTAAAGCCATTCAGGAAAAGACCCTGTTGCATGGGGGGCTGTGTCTCAGTTGGACCAGCATGCCAAATTTGCATTCCAGTCCTTTTAAAAAGTGATACTAACACCATTTATAATAAAAAAAGGATGCATATACATTTCTGCTGGGAATAGAGAGTCAATCTATAATCTATAATCTAACCAATCTATAACTGCTGCTCAACATTACCTGCTAGTCAAAACTGTATATTGATGCAAATAACTATCTATACCAAAGACAAATAAAACATGGATTTTTCACTGAAAAAGCACAATATATTTTGTTTTGTGTACAGCAATATTTTATGTCAGGCTTTTGGAAAGAATGTGAGAGGAGAGAATTTTAAAAGTCATGACAGTCACTGGAAAACAGAATAAAATGGAACTGGCATTTACCAAGGCTAGATAATATCAGACTGATTTGATAGGTTTCTTTGATAGAGTAATTAATTAGCTAGACAAAGAAGGGAAGTCTGGCTGTCTGGACTTGAATAAAATAGCTGATGAGGAACCATGTATAAATTTATATCTCCTGCATGGAGAAGTCTGAGATTTATAGATGAACTGCAAACCATACATGGTGCTGGAAGCTGAACTGTATTGAAAGGGAATTATTCAGAGCTCCTAAACTGTAAGTCTTAAGACTGACTGTTATTATTTTCATCAGTGACATGTTTGGAAAACAGAGGTGTCTGATCATAAAAATACATTGAAGTCACCAAGTTAGGAGGTATCATCAATGCAGAGAAAGTTCAGAATATTGCACAGCAAGAGCTGAATATCCTTGAAGGGCGAGGCCACAGAAGTAGTAAGGGAGGCAGCAGCAGGCAAAATTCTGCAGGAAACCTGCAATGACACAGAAAGATTTCGAGTTGCCCCAGCGCAGTGTGGGCATGGAAAAGACAACTCAAACTCTACAATGCAGGAGGAGAGACATTTCTAGCAAAGCAAGGGAAGTATGAACTTCTTTGAATAAGACCCCAACAAGATTTTGTTTGGAATAAAACTCCTTATTCGGATTGTGTTAAAGAAAGCTGGGCTGTTAATGAAATGGGTACAGCAAAGGGCTGTTAAGAGGAAGAGGAGACTGGAGAACCTTTCATGAAAGGACAGCGAGCACAAGGGGCTTGTTTAGCCCAGCAGCTGAAGACTGAGATGTGGTCTGATTGCTTTCTGTAAATACATCAGGTAGAGGAAATATTAAAGGTAGGCCATCTTGGTGTACGAGCAAGTGGGTATAAACTGACCATGAATAATTTAGACTATCAATTAGGTGTTCCTCATCCACCTGAATAGTGAGGGTATAAAAATTATAGGGATGAAACCATACCTAGTTTTAGCGTGAAGCTCACAAAATGTATTAAATGGACCATGTGATCCAGTTGTGTGCAGTACCTGGGGACTGGATTTGATAACCCAGAAAGTCCTGCCCATCCTGTGTCTTAGTGGGTTTCTATTGCAGTGAGCCACCACCTCCATCTTATAATCTTATTAGATATTACAGTACCTGTAATCCCTTCAGTCCTAAGAAACCTTTCTATCCTTCTGAATTAAATTTCAAATAGAACAACCTAACTGTGGATTACAAAGCCATATGTGTTTTCTTTCTTACTCAATAAATTTGTTGTGATGATTATCATAAACAAAGACAAATTTCATTAGGGACCAAGAAGTCTTTTAATATAAATTACAGTGTTTATGGCACAACTGTACTGACAAATAATGATTTTTTTTTTATTTATTGTAATTGTTCAAATGACTCCTAATGAAATTTTTGGCCTCATGAAGTGATCAGCTTGGAATGACTTTCCCTTCTATGAAAATATTTAAATACAAACAAAGTCTGCCAATGTGTTCAATTAGAGTCATGCAGGGAACTAAAGGGATTATGTGTACTAGGAGTATATTCATGTGGCTTTTCAGATCAGCTGCTTCTACCAGAGAGGGAATAAAGTAAGCAGAAAAGCCCCAAAGAGAGCCCATCACTGTTGGAATGGCTTGGGACATGATCATCAGAAAAGCTCACTCGTGTTATTTCCATAAGCCCATAATGCTTATGGCCCTGTAAATAAAAATACATTAACAACACATTGCTTTTCAAACTAATTGAGATGCAGTGTGAAGATTACTTTTCAGAAACAGGATGTTCTTTATGCAGGGGATCATAGTGGGCCCTGCTGCAACAAGAGCCATTGGGATAACGCTGTATTTTGTTCCCACATCTGCATTTATTACCAGTGAGAGACTTTCTGTGACATTACGAGGTTGCTTCATTCTTGTAAAGCCCTTGAGAGTTAAATACTAGTGTTGCATGAAAGAAGCTCTTGGGCCCAGCACAAGACCTTAAGACTGAATCAGCAGAGGAGGTTTTTAAAAAAGAGAAGCAAGGAAATATACTGCATATTCTGCTGATGATTTTTATGACCTTGCTCACACTTCTGCTGATGCTGTGTTAGCAAGAACAGTTCATTCCAGTGAGTATAATCCTAGCTCTTGCGATTATGGACACAGGTTTCTCTAAAACCTCTAAAATTGGGTGCAATTTTTTAGAGTGCAGAATTGTGAGAAAGTCAATGGCTTTTAGCCAGTGCCATGATTTCAGGAGACTGATTCAGAAAGTAAAGGCCTCGAGATGCAGCTGGGCTGCACTCCACATGAATTCACTGATTCAACGTACCTGGTTTTTTGTGGGAATTGGCATTACTATCCAAGAAACAGGAAGCATATCAATGGTTGTTAGTCTGGCTTTTAGCTAAAGCCACAGCTTGAGCATTACCTCCAGCTTCAAGCATCGAACTTCAAGAAAGATATAAGAAAAAAAATGGTACAGAGAAAAGAAGCAATAGAACAAGAAATGTGTAGTAAAAAGAAGGGGGCTTTTTTTGTCTTTTGGGTTTAAAAAAACCCCAAAAATTAGATGAAGCTTTGGGTTTAATTAGTCTTTATAAGAGAAGGCTTTTATTTTCCCCAGAAAAACAGTTACAAAGTGGATCAGTAATATGATACAGTCCACAGTTTAATTTGCTGCAAAGAAAACTGAAGATGAATTTTCCTTTCAGAACTTTACTTCTGTGTTGCTCCTGTGACTCCATCACTGATGAGCACAACTACTGCCAGCTCCTCAAGCTGGATATCTTTCCTTGGGGAAACTTGATTTAAAAGTCATGTTTAAATCCAGTGGACAGAGCCTAAGGGTTTGTCTTCCCCACCTTTAGTCATCCAAAGCTGAGGTGTACAAATGCAGCTAGACATGTCTGCTCCCTGCAGTGACTGAGGAGAAATAGCAACAAAGAGCTTCTTCACAGAGGGCAATTTCCAGATCACTGAACTTTGGTGAAGTAAATCCCGTCCTAACTCATCTCTGAGCATTTGCTGTTGGACTTTGCCTTCAGCTGATGACACACTCAGCAAGTGCATGGCTCCTCTATCTTGCTGAGCTCCTGGAGATGCACCTCGCTGGAATTTCTGAGGGGTTTGGCACAGTGGGCACTCCTTTGTCACCAGTCCATCCCATCCTGCTCCCTCTTCAACCTCTGACACTGTGCATACCCTGCCTCATGCTCCTCTTTGTCTCCTCGTCTCCTCTCCTCATTCTGAAATATCTACATTCCTCCACTTTGGCTTCCCTTTGCACTGACTGGATTTCCTTCTCATGAATCTGTTTTATCTCTGGCTGCAGCTTTCACTAATGCATTCACTGCACGCTGCCCCTCTGACAATGTTTTACTGCTTCTGTGTCTTAGGGGAGTCCATGGGACAAGAAAAAACCGCAATTTAAAGTGTAACTGGCTTGTTAGCCATGCAAATCCTTGAATAACAGATGTGACTTAAGATCACCATGAGAGCTGGGAGGGTTGGAGCTGTAACCTCGCTTCTGACTCTGCCACTACCTCCCTTGAGTGACCTTGTGTGATTTATTTAACCTCTTGGGGCCAGGTTCACCTGAAAATAAAGAATAATATGTTTTTTCCCCTCCTGGAATTGTAACTAATAGATGTATATACAATACTTGAAGTCCTGTTTATGTAAATGCAAAATGCTTATCTTTTTTCTTTAAAACATTTACGAAAGGTTAAGAGAATTTTAGGGTTGAACGATAAACAGTTCAGAAGAACTAGAAAAATTAAAATTACACACGTACGCACTTATCACAAACCTTTAGACAGCCTCTAATTAAGTAATCACCAGTTCTCTGCATTATAGTAGATGCTATCATAAGCTGTTCAACTGTGTAGCAGCTTGTAATGCTGTGCACTCTGTTTATACAGGGTAAGGACTCTCTGGAAATTATTCAGATTAATGTATCATCTTCTGAACATGTGCTTTATTTTTTAGTGTATAGTCACTCAGGATTGAGATGTTCCCATGCTCCACTCTACAAAAGCCTGACTGGGAACAGTTTTTTCCTGACAGGCCAAGACACTGGCTTGGAGATGTCAAGTTGTGTATTCAAACATGCACACCTTCCATCCCGTGCGAGGCTTTAGCAAGACCTGTTTGTGGTGCACATCCTTGGCAGCTCCTGCCAACAGCCAGCTTTCACTGAGAGAAGGATGCTCAGGAAAGACTCTCCAGGACATCACTTTTTCTTGAGCTTTTATGTTCAGAGAAAAACTACCTCACCAAGCAGGTGACCTCTCCTGCTGTGGCCCCTCTGCTCACCTTCTCCTTCCTTCCTCTCCCACATCTCTACGCCAGCCCCATCTTCTGACCCCATGCTCCACCACTTCTCTGTCTCGAGTCTGCTGTAAATACAATTTCTCCCTTTTTGCCAGTTTTCCCTCTGTTACTCAGCCCCAGAGCCACAGTTAATCTTGTACTCCTTGCAGTGGCCTTGTTTGACTCAGAGAGCTCGAGCCCTGAGCTTGGCTGAGCTTTGCTTGAAGCACAGAGAAGGAAGCCTGGAGGCTGAAAGGGTGAGATTAATCTCCAGCAACAGCAATTTACTCCTGGTTCTGAGACCCAAGAGATCGTTTTTCCTCACCTGGATCACTGGAGTAGGAAGTGAGGTGATGCCCCACTGATATCCAGGGTTGCCATAGGTGTCCACTTAAAATTGCTTGGAGAAGGCAGAGTTGAGGTTGGAGAGTGTTGATGTGCTCCAGCACCATCCTTCTTATTCCCTTGCTCCTGAGTAGAGCCCAGCAGAGCCTGAGAGTCCAGAGTGTGAGGTATGTTACCTCTATCCCAACAGTGCAGTGCTACAGGCTCTTGGATAGTGAAATAGTAACAGATGGAAGGAGAAATTAAAAGGCGTTAGCAAGGAAATAAGCTGCTTTCATTTGAGATTTGAGCCAACAGACTAAAACTGTGTGATTTGGTACGAAAACAGTGAAGTTGAAGAGTGGTACAGGGAGAAAATTATCCTTGTATCAGTAAAGAAAGTTTTAAAATAGGAACCTCGCTCTAGGGTTACTAATGAGGTTTGCAAACTTTCATTTTTGTATTGTCATTTGTTGTTGAAACATGCCCAGTTGATTTGTTGGGAAATGAGTGAGATTAGCCCAGCAGCTGGTCTCATCTCAGCACACTTTTCCTGGTGGCTACTCCATCCCCATCACACACGTGCCAGCAGCCGCGCTCGCAGAGGACCCCAGACACACCTCTGGTTATTCACACAGCGCCAGGCATATGCCAAGGGCTGCGTGATCCATCAAACCTGGCAGACACCGGCCAGCTGCAGCCAGAGGTTATTACACGGGAGAACCCAAAGAGCACAGCTCCGAAAGCTCAGATGTGCTGACAACAGAGGGCATTATTCTGGAGAAGAGGCTCGAGGGTGACCTTATCGCTCCCCACAACTCCCCGAGAGGAGGCTGGGGCCAGGTGCGGGTCGGGCTCTCCTCCCAGGGCACAGGACAAGGGGACAATTTTAAGATGCAGCAGCAGAGCTCAGGTTAGACATTAGGAAGCATTTCTTCACAGAAAGGGTGATTTGACACTGGAACGGGCTGCCCAGGGATGTGGCGGAGTCACCATCCCTGGAGGTGTTTAAGTAAAGACTGGATGTGGTACTCAGTGCCACGGTCTGCTTGACATGGTGGTGTTGGGTCATAGGTCGGTCCCGGTGATCCCGGAGGTCTTTTCCAAGCTGAGTGATTCTATGATAAATCCAGCCTCAGGCAAGGCTGTGCGAGGCAGCGCTGGCAGCTCGGCTGCTCCCGCCCAGGCGGTGTGAGACACCCACGTCCGGGAGCCCGTCACAGAGGGGACAGGGGCACAGCGGCGCCGGCACCGCGCGGAAGCGGCGTCTGCTTCGTACACAGCGGCCCCACCGCAGCCCCTCAAGTGGGGAAACAGCGGGGCGGGCTGGCAGCGGGTCTGGCCGGCGGCGGGCCCCGGGAGCGCCGGGAGCGCCCGGAGGCGCCTGAGGGCGGCCCCGCCCCGCAGCGGCGCGGCGGCAACGCGCGAGGGCGCTGCGGCGCGCGCGGCCGTGCCCGCTCCCACAATGCCCGGCGGGACCCGCGCGCCGCCGCCGCCGCCGCCCAGGTACGGCTCGCGCCCCCCGCGCGGGGCCGGCGCCGTGAGGGGCGCGGCGGGACGGGAGCGGCACCCGCGGCTCTGCCCGCCCTGCCCTGCCCGCCCTGCCCGCGCCGCCGCCTCGCCTCCCCTCCCCTCCCTTCCCTTCCCTTCCCTTCCCTGTCTGCCTGCCCGCCCCTGCCGGCCCCAGGCCCAGCCGCGGAGCCTCAGGGCCGGCTGCGTTCGCGCCTCAGCCGCGGTGAGCGCGGGGCCGCCGCCGTCACGGGGGGTGGTGGTGGTGGTGGAAGTGGCGGCGGCAGCACCGCTGGCACGGCCAGGGCGGGCTCGGGAGGCAGCGAGGGCCGCTCGGGGCTCCTTGCAAGCGCCACTCGGTAGCAGGAGCCCGCTGTGTGTAGGGGTCTGCGCCGCTCTCCGGGCTCGGCAGGAGGCTGTGTGGAGTTTTGTGAGCTGGAGCGGTGCGGATCCGCCTAAGTCAGTGACCACTGAGTCAGCGCTTCTGCTGCGGCTGCAGATGGTGGTGTCGGAGCTGCCACGTAAGTACGTGGTAGGTGAAAGGATCCAGCTCCCAAACTTTGGGATGCGGCTTGTTCCGTTCCCTTAGTTTTTCGGAATTGTTTGGACGTTACGAGGAACTTCTTTAGAAAGGGTGATTATGTGCTGGATTGGGGTGCCAGGGAGGTGGTGGAGTCACTGTCCCTGGAGCCGCCTCTTTAGGAAAGACGGGACGTGGCGCTTAGTGGTGGCTGGTGACATGGTGGCGTCCAGTCACAGGTTGGACTCGAAGATCTCAGAGGTCTTTTCCAACCTAATTGATTCTGTGAGCCTTGATTCTGCCTCTGAGATCTCTCTCCCCCTGGCTTCATGGAAAGGATTATATTGGCTTGTGGTTTAGGATTATTGCCTTGTCTCATCATACCTGATGATGTCAAAGTGGCTTTATTTGTTGTGTCCTTCTGTAGTGCTCCGATTCGTAACAAGAATTTCTGAAGTATGCTGTAGAGTGAAAAAATTAATGGCTCCTGGCTGTGTAATGCAGCTGTCACAACCCTCAGAAGTGGGGACAATAAATTGTTCAACAGTATTAGGTACACTTGAGGTAAGCACAGAACTTTTATTTTCGTTCTGTGTCGGAGAGGAGTGCAGCTTGTGCCGACTTCCCAATTTTGTATTTTATGGAAGGTTTTCATGAGAGGCAGACATCCCAGCAAGAAATGCTGTGATTGAGTTGGTGCTGAAGGCTGTCAGGTGCAGCAGGGTAAGCTTGCCATCACACTAGATCTGCTCAGGATTTTGGGAAGGCTAGACTTTTTTAAGGTAAAGTGTCCTGAGCAAATCATAGTCACAGGTCACTTTCAAACTCTTGTTAAAAGTGTTACGAGACTGCGTCAGATAGGTTTAAAACAGTTAACTGTCACATCACAAGTTACATGACCAGTTTGTTACAAAAGGCTGGAACGTTCCATTGTCTGTTTTCAGTGCTCCTAGGACTTTTCTAGATGATGCTTCAGGATCAAATACTATCTTAACACAGAAATAAACAACATGATAATTGAATATGTCTTAAAAAAAAAGTACAGTGAAACAGGCTCTGGTTTCCATCACCCGAGGTTCCTCATTCATGATGGAAAATGAAACCAGACACGTATGCCAATTCCTACTTGTGAAACCGTGGATGCTGACATGGGCATGAGGAATTGGACAGCTCTAGGGAAGGTGAAGTAACAGAGGAATAGCCACTCTGCTGGCTCTTACCTGTCTGTGGCCAGATTTCTCCATGCTCCTCTTTTCCACGAGTTCTCCCAGTCCTCATTTGCAGGGAGGGCTGTGAAGGGCTGTAAGGGGAAATGAATAAAGGTGGGGCAGCAGTAGATACTAAGGGAAGCAAGAATAATGCAAACATGGAGTAATGCTTCTGTGATGTACTCTCCCTGTTGGTGTTTGTGTGGGGGTCAGGATCCTGCTGAGCAAGGGGTTGTGATTTGGTTTTAATACCCCTGGTAGTTTATCTGTGAACTTTTCCAGCTGCCTCTTAAACCCACATAACATTGTAGCTCAGACAGCAGCCTGTGACAAGGGGTTCCACTGGCTGGTGACATGTTTTGGGAAGGACCCTCTGTGATACCTGTCAGCCAACCACCTGCTGGCTGGATTTGGTATTCCACAGTTCTGTCATGGAATGGGACAGCGAACCCAACCCATGTTCATTTCCTTGCGCCTGTAATAGATTTAGAGACTGTTTGTACTGGATATGCAGTCTTTTGTCATCTTCAGGTGGTTGAGGGATATAGAATTTTTTGGAGGAAAACATATGAAATTTGTAATGATTTGGTGAATTACTTCATGCAGCTTTGAATAGATGTTTAAAAAAGACATCTAGGGGTAGCTCTAAAAGCACTGCTTTATCTTTCTTCTATCTCTAAATCTATATGTGCATATCAAATTTACCACTTGGCACCTTGTGTAAAGCTATGTAGTTTTGAGAGCTGGGTAAAGTAGATTTAGTAAAGCTTTTTTCTTTGTTAATACATTTTCAGGTAAGGCTGAATGTTCTGTTACAGTATGTATATTATACATCTCTTGACATATGTATGGTCTTCCAAACAAAGTAATTTTCTTTTATTAGCTTTGGTTTTTAGATAGCTTTCTGATTCCACTGTTAGGAAGCTGAGGAAAAAGTTCGTATTTTCACTGGGTGGATTTTTAAGATGATGTTAACAAAACCTGACTGATGTTAAGATCTTCAGCTCAACACAATTTCTACCTTTTGTGATTTCATAGTATATTAAGAGAATTGGCAGGTTTCATTTGAGGCTTATCTTCTGTTATAGAGCCTGTATTTCTCTGAATATATGTAGGAGTCTGGAAGAAAGTTTTGTTCAAGATTTATGCAGATATTTGTTTACACACAGAATAGGCATAAGAGTTGGAAGAGTACCTCTACAGATGTCTTTATCATTTGCTTTGTCTGTTGTCTGTGCATGCATGCTGTTGTTAGTGGTATTGATGTTCTTTGTCCTTAGTTGTAGGAGCAAAGCAATTATGATGAGACTGAGCATTGAAAATCCTAATGCTTTGGAAATACAGCTGTGGTTGTTCTGTATTACGTTCCTGAAGTGTTCTGAGCAGAGGAGATTGTGGATTAATTAAACAATGGATGAGGTGCATGATGGGATTCAGAGTCAAAGGTTGTGTAAACCTGGATTACTCCTGTACTATGCAGACAAATAACTTGTTTTCCTGTTTGAAGTGCCTCAAGTGATGGGACTTCCTGAACGTCTCTTAAAGAACACAGAAACATTTTAATATCCATGTTATTCTAGTTTTCTTTTTCTTTGAGTGTCTTTTGAGTAACCTCCCTTGGCTATGTTCAGGCCTTTCCAATATGTATGCCCTCACAAAAAGAGCTGAGGAATGTTGTTAGCCAGTAAATATATTTATTAACTTTTTCTATTTGTTCTTATCCCATCAGATAGCTCAACATGAACATTAACCGTCAAGATCATTTAAAAAGTGAACAGAATAATATTTTTTCTTCTGAGAACTGGCTACGGGATTCTGGGTTTCTCCTGCAGTGCAGTCCTATTCACTGCCTTTTCCTGAAACAGGACATGGAGCTACATTCCTTTCTTCATGTTAGGTGCTAACAAAGTTATTTGTTTCATCAGAGGAAATGCAGATCCATGAAATTACATTTTGTGCAAGTAAGTTAATGAAGGGGTATTTAAACTTTGCTATTGCATCATTGCTCTTTTGTTTATATTGATATAGCTCCCAAAAGTCCCTGTCAGGATTGAGTTCCAAGTGGTAAAGATGGTTATTGTCAGAGAACCATTACAGTTTACAGCTCCTTTGTAATTTCGTTGTGCTCTTGAGCTGCTGCCTTGGTTATATGGTTAGCAGCATAGTTAAGAAAATGAGTCTGTGTGCATTCCGTGTGAATTGTCCTTCTGGGAACACGTGCATGAACTCAGAGACAGGTAAAAGTTTCTAGAACTGTGGGTTTAGTTTCTTGAATGCTTCATGCCAGCAGACCCATCTAGAGGAAGTCCTGGAGTAGGGGTTGTTTTCTGGTTTTGTGTCCAGCTGATGGAAGCCCTTTGTTCAGGAGGGAATTCTCTGGTGAAGTGCTGAAATAACAAGGACACCTGATAAAAGCCCCAAGGTGTTCATCAGACTGCAGTTAACAGTGGCTTCCACTGCTCTTACAGCTGTGGGCAAGTCTGATGTACTATACAAATAAAATACGAGGGTATTAATTTGGAATTTATTCAGCTAATCTCAAAGGAGGTTGAAGTTTGACTGCTGATGAAGCTGAATTTATTAAACTGAAAATGACTACACATTTTCAGTGCTTACATTATTATATGCCTCTTTGAGGAGTAAATAACCTTGAAAAACCTGAATATTGTTGATTATTCATTAAGTATTCTAATGGGTAGATAACCTTTGGGGAGTGGGAAGTAGAAAAGATCAGAGTTCAGTTAAAAAAACCAGCTATTTCCTCTCTTTTGTGAAGAGGCAGTGGGGTTTTTTTTGGGAAAATTTGGATTTCTGACCTGCGAGATTTCAGTCCTTCAGCTGCTGAGGCTTGTAAAGCACCCTTAACGTCATAGTTTGAAAGGTGCTGTAAACATGTCAGTATCACACACAAAAGCATATTTCAGCTGTATCCAGAAATCTGTTTCCTTTTGCAGTTTGTGACTGTATGGAACTTGAGTAGCATCATCCGAGGGAGGCAAAAATATTTTTTCATAGTGTCTGAAGTGATAGGTGTAGTATATGGTAGGAGTCTGCAGAGCAGTGTTAAGAGCTGAGGAAGTGTTTGCTTTTGGCTTCATATAAATTCTAGCAGTTCGCCCACTTGTAGGAGAAAAAAATTTGTGTACTGATACTTAGCAGATAAGTAATCCTTGTTTTAATACTTGCATTGCTAAACTTTTGAATGTTTTGATTTAATGTAAGGTTTGAAGAACTGTTTGGTGGCTTGTGTAGATTAATAGGTCCTGTTCAGTTAAGACTCTAGTCTGAGTTACAGTTGAAAATCCTCACTGTGCCCCAGTTGAAGCCTGAACCCAGTGTACAGCTTGAGAAGTTTGATTCATCACAGTTGACTGTTGTTTCTTTTACCTTAATTCTGATTCCTCCTGATGTGTTTTGTTGCAGGTTGTCACTAACTCTGTTGGCAATGTCTATGATTTTATCTGCCTCTGTGGTCCGTGTGAGGGATGGACTCCCGCTGTCTGCCTCTACTGATTATGACCAGAGTACGGGAATGCAAGAATGTAGAAAATATTTTAAAATGCTCTCAAAAAAACTTTCTCAGCTTCCTGACAGATGTACTCTGAAAAGTGGACAGTATAATATAAAGTAAGGCTTCTAATTTGTGTATTTGCAACATCCTGGGTGATGTGTGGCTGTAAGTTAAAAAGTTAACAGTTCACATTAGAAACGCTTAATCAAAATAAGATTAATTTTTGGCACTGTTTATGTAGCAGAAATTTAAAACTGATTCAAAACTGAGAAATTGTAGAAAGATTTGAACCTACTCAAACTTCCATGGAAGTTCTTTACAAGGGCACAAAATCATAGGACAACATCAAAAGAAGAGTGGCTTTACACTGAGAGAGTCGGTTTGGATTAGATATTTGGAAGAAATTCTTTATTGGTTATAGTTCACTTACACTTTAGCTAACTTAAATTCTGGTTCTAATTTAGATATTTTAAATGAGATGAGTAATTTAATCTTAACCTCTAGTAACCATGTAGAAGTTACAGTGGTGGAAAGTGTACCACCTGAATGATCCTAGAAAGTGCTCAGCCCTCTCCATCTCCTGTTGGGATGTGTGAGTTTCCAGCATTTCTTGGATTAAGGCCCAGATTGGACTAAATTGTTTCAGTCAATTTTTTTTTTTTAACAGGCCAACTGTAGTTGGCCTGTAAACTGATTAACTTAAACTTTCAAGAATGAGATGTAAGGCTTCATCAGGATAGTTTTTACTACTTTTTTCTTTGATTACTTTTAATACTGTAAGTTATCCAGCGAGATTTTGAAGATATTTGAATGTATCATGAAAACCTGAACTCTAGCGAATAGCCTAAATGCAACAGGGAATATGTATATTGAAAACTGTCCTTTTCTGATTTTGTATTTGCCATTTCTGGTTGTCCTTGCAACTGTCTTTTTGAGAATTATTAATTCTGCATTCTACAGAACAGTTTTATTTCTTCCCATGTTCTAGAAAGAAACAACAGCCCTCCCCCCAATCTGAAGATAAGGTTTTTGTGTTTTTGGGCTGTACCAGATCAGATATTGTACATTTGAGATGAGTGAAAAGCTGTTATGGGACAAACCTGCTGTGTTTCTGCATCCTGAAAGCTTTCTTGTTTTCTCTTTCACATGTGTGTATATGTATTCACACACATACATATAGGTGCTTATATACATATATATATATATGTGTAATGCAGCTTCTCATATGATTGTACAATGTGCTGTTCAAGTAAACATTGCCTAAAAGTAACTTGTTTTTCTTCTGGAATAGCGTTGGACTTTTCAGTAAACATTTATTCCTTTGCCACCCCAGATAAGTTTTTGTTTTTCTGGTTATAGAATATGAGATCAGACTAGAGAAGGAGTTAATTCACTGGATTTAAATTTGAAATTTTGAATATGTTTTCTCAATTCTAGCTTTATAAGTTCTCTGGGAGTAAGCTATATGATGTTGTGCACTGAAAATTATCCCAGTGTCCTGGCTTTCTGTTTCCTGGATGAGCTTCAGAAGGAGTTCATCACTACCTACAATATGATGAAGACAAATACTGCTATCAGACCATACTGTTTTATAGAGTTTGGTAAGGATCTGACTTTTTCCCCTTTCATTCTCATACAAATGAGTATTTAAATAGATGCAACATAATGCACACACACAAAAAATAAATGTCCAAAGCAGTTTATAGCTCTATTTCAGGTGGATTTAGAATCTGATTTAACTCATGTTAGAGTCAATAAAGAAATACTTCTGGGGGCATTAAATTAGGCTACCAGAGTTTTATCCAAACTTATTTCTGTTCATTCCAGTAGGTTTTGGTTTAAGCCTTGTGTGACCAACTCTGGAGTTTATCTTCTAGATAATATTACTAGGAGTTGTTTGACTTCATACCTGTTGAAATACTTAACCTGTGAAGTCATTGAGCTTCAGAAATTTCTCAAGTGAAATTTCTCAGTTTCATGTTAGCTCTTAGCTGTGCTACCTTTTCTTCAATACGTGAAAGGGAGAAATTTTTATTTATCTTATGTTGCAGTGAAGCATTTAATCTTCAGACTCCAAATTCAACTCATCTCATATATACCAGATAATAGCTGTTATGAATTCCATTAATTTATGTTGCTTTAATACTATATATTAGAAATTACTGTAATTAGATATTCTTATAAAACACATTAGAGCAAAAAAGAAGCACAGTTTTAGAAACATGGGGGAAGATATTGCAGTTGGTTAATTCCTGTCTATAGTTCAGTCAGTCAGTTACTGACAATTTCTGTACAATGTTATTGTCCTCCTTTTGAAGATGTCTATGAACACTTTTTCTTCCACAACATAATAATTTTTTCATAAGGATATTTACTAAACTAACAGAAACGCTAGAATAAGTGCAGTAAATCCATTGTATTAGAAATGCATTCGGTCTCATGCAGTGAAAAGTCATTAGTTTATTCACAGTTATTACATAATTAGATTTTTAGAGCTTAATTTTTTTTGAGCTGCAGAATTAAATAACCCATGATGTATTAGGCACAAAACAGAAATAGTGTTTAAAATCCAAGATAAAAACAGATATTTCATACAATATATTTCAATTTGTGAACTGAAAAGATGCATGGTCTTGGATTAGGTAATTAACATAGTCCATAAAACCACACTTCTTTATTTTAAATTTTGCACAGATAATTTCATTCAGAGGACCAAACAGAGATACAACAACACACGTTCTTTGTCAACAAAGATGAATCTTGCTGATATGCAGACAGAAATCAAGCTGAGACCACCGTACCAAATTTCTGTGTCAGAACTTGGTTCAGCCAATGGCTTTTCACATATATCTGTGGGGGAATATAAGGGTACTGGTAAGATATCTGCAGGTAAGTTCCAGGCTTCTGTTGTCGTATCCTTAAATGAGACAGATGCAACAAAATTTGTTGTTTTTCTTTAAAAAAGCTTTTTTTCATGTTCCTGAAGCATAAAGCTGGTATGACCGAATGTGTATTTTAGCTCAGATGTCTGTTTTATCCCCTGCTCCAAATGCTTACTTTCCCAAGGCACTCAGAGGGAGGAATGGGTCTGTTAAATGGATGGCTTTTATTGAAGGAAAAAATCCCTGCAAATGAAGATGAGCACTTAAGAAGATGGTCTTTTTCTGACCTTTTAAGATTTCTGAGAATTTTTATTATTTCTGCCCAGTAAGACTCACTGTTGTCATGAGCTGAGGACAGTGTCAGGAGGTAGAGCAGCTGGAGGGAGAAGCATCTCTTTAGGAAGTCTTTGCAATGGTGAAAATCCAAAGAGCTCTGCACTTTCCTAAATGAGTGCACTTCGTACCATGTTAAGAATTGCAATTTTGTATAAAAATGCCAAATTCATTTAAGTAGTTGTTAATTTTTTTAAACTTTAATTTACTTCATGTAGGAGGTAAATGTGGAATTGTGGGGTTGAGCTGGGTTAAAGGTTTGTGCTATTAAGTGAATCCTCTGAATTGGTTTGAGGCCCACCTTCAGATGTCTCCCAGCAGGACAGAAAAAAAAGCCAAATCCTTGCACTGATACATGGACTCCACATGTGAAACTGACATCATCTGATTTCAGTTCTCCAAGTTTAGTGAAGCAAAATCATAAATACAACAGAAGGAAGTGTTGATTTTAAT
The DNA here is from genome assembly GCA_026261815.1 of Monarcha castaneiventris obscurior. Lineage (NCBI taxonomy): Eukaryota > Metazoa > Chordata > Aves > Passeriformes > Monarchidae > Monarcha > Monarcha castaneiventris. Next base: position 12,007,644 of record JAMPIT010000467.1, read on the forward strand.
TAGTTAATGTATTTCCCTTTTTTTTCCAAAAGTACCTCTGTCTGTAAATTATCCTGAGCAGGCACACACTGATGCTGTTGACTTTACAGTGTCAGGGTGCAATCATAAATTGTAGAATTGCAGTCATAAATCTAAACATCTAAACAATGTTGTAATAAATGAGATTTTGTGCAGTTTATATATATGTATGTATTAATAGGATCTCTTCGCCGGTATATTGTCCTTATTATGTACTTACTCATAAGGATTACTCTAGGAGATTGAAAACTGCTTTCTATGGAAGATGAAAACCAGACAAAATCAGTAGGGTGCCCTGTTCATACTCTGTGGCCCCAATTCTGAGAATTCCAGGTGCTATGAGGCAGTGTAGAAATAGCTTACAATCTCTGTATTTGCAATTTAACAGTATTAGAGTTAGATTCAGAAAGATTAATAAAGGAAAAGTGTGAAGGTGTTTTAAGTTGTTTAAATGAGTGGAATCTTTTAAGCAGCACTGTACATACCTTTGTCATCTTTTTACATGTGTGGGCTCTTTTAAAAGGTATGTAATGCTGTGATACCACTCTTTTGCCAGTTTTGGTTCTTATAGTGTTGTTTGCTCTTAATGTTCTGGTGTAATCCTGCTTTGTGGAAAGGGTTATGGTGGCAGAAGTGGCAGCTGCTTAACTTTGAAAATTGTCTAGATTTGAACTTCCTGCAATTGGAAAGAAAAAAAGCAGTAAGCATGAGAGAACTCACCCTGTGTCAAAATTGGCTGTCTTTGAAAAGTTGTCCATGTAGTGGGAGATGTGGGTTTTATCACTTTTTTGAGTAAGAGTGTTGGAAGGTAATATAGGTCTAAATTAAAATACATAGGGACCATTTCCCTTTTTACTGGAGAAGATTTGAGAATAATTGGCAGGTGATCTAACTTTTTTTACTTACCTCTCCACAACAATTTACAGAAGCAGTTCTGTTGTCCTCTTTTCTTTCCATGTCGATTTTCTTCTGTTTCTCTTTCAGTTGCTTTTAACTTCTTCCTCTGAATTCCATAGATCTCTGTTCAGTTATCCACTTCCTTCCTTGAGTTGCTGTAGAAACTCACCATCAAAGGGCTGTACGTTATCAGAGGTTGGCACTTTGCTCCTTCTTCAGCTCTTCACATTTTAGATGCTATTGAGTAACAGTCTTTTTTAGCAAGTCTGCTAATGGTTTTGTAGTTCTTTACATTCAACACTTCTCTCCACCCTTGAAAAGAACTTTCTCTGGATGTTTGCTGCCCACTCAGTTGGCTAGACTTCCAAGTTTCTCCTTTTGCTCTAAGGACAGATTCTCACAAAAGGACATGTTTTGCCTAGTGGAATTTCCTGAATATGCTGTGCTGTTAAAAAGTAGGACTTGCTATAAGTGAACTGTTGGAGATGATGCAGAGGTAGGAAGTTAGGTGGATGCAAATCTTGTTTTGTTACACAGAATGGCAGAGTCGGAGGCATTAGTTTGGGGTGGTGGGGAAGCAGTGGCTCTTACTTGCTCACACTGTAACTGGATGGGCAGCCAGGGTATGGTGTCCAGGCTTCCTGTGTTGGCACAGTGCTTGCAGCAGCAGCCCTTTTCCCTCAGAGAGTTGTGCACTGCAGTGAGGAGTAGGGGTAATTCTGCATGTGGGAAGCGTAAAGTGTGCAGATTATGGATAGAATCTTGCTTCAAAGGTACACGTAGGTGTTGGCAGGCATTAGAAATAGGGTCACAGCATGCTGATGTGTGATGTTTCAGATTAGGATAAAATCACTATTTTCTGAGCTTTTTTTCAGTGAAGGAACAGTTGTCAAATTGAAGTTATTTTTTGCCTGATGGTATACTCCATGCTTTTGGGTTTGGGGCTTTTTTTTTTACGTTTTAGTTTGAAATATCTGTATGAGTAGTGCAGTTTCTCATGTCCTGTAAATTTCCTGAATTTTTATTTAAATGTCAACATAATTTCAGAATTTGTGCTTTATTTGAACTGAGAATTTTTGATGTAACACTTATCATATTTCGAAGATTGATGGATGTACCAATTCATAGTCAATTGTCCTTTACCCCGCCTTCTCTGACATTCCTTCTTCATTCTTTTGGTTTTGCCTTCATCTTTTTGTATATAAATGACCCTCGTTGCTTTGATTGTCACGCTAAAATTTGTCAATCCCTGGAGAGTTTAATGACATTAGTAGTTGTACACAATGTCCTCTACATTTTTGGAATCTTTTTCATATTTTAATAAGAGAGAAGTTAGTATTTTAAGAACCTTTGTAGACTATCTTGATTTAGCTGACCAGATTCTTTTCCCTCCATGGTTCTCAGAGACGTATTTTAAATGCTGTTTTAGCACATGGTGATTTTAAGTTACCCAATACATGGGGAAAAGGAGATTTTCTGGAGAGCTGCGAGTGGAGAGCAGTGAACTAATTTTATCCACCAGTTAATGGAATGGAGTTACTTGTGGCTAAAAACAGTCATACACACCCTCAGCTTTTTCCACTCTCTAGATGAAATGGTTTTAAAAAAGCCAAAACAAAACAACCAGTTGGGAGTCATTGAGAAAGAGTGGTTTGGTATGCAAATAGCATATCTAGCATATCTAACCTTAATTGAGTGATTGCTGCTCCCAGCAATGTGCCCTACAGTTGGAAAAGCAGTGAGCTCTCAAAGTTAAATGTGGGTTATGCCTTTGTTTAAAAAAAAAACCCAACTGATTATACACTATTAAATTCAGCACAAATGAATTAACTGATCTCATCCTGTATTTTATTTTTGTGTTATCATACACTCATAATTAGACAGCCCTGCCTGCTTATCAATGGGAAATAGCTTTTGTTGGGTTTTTTTTAGGTTCCGTAACTTCATAAACTGTTTGAAAAACCTTTTTCCTGGATCTGTGCAATACAAACAACTGGGATTGACACCCCTCTCTCTATTAATGTTACAGTTCATTAACCTCATTGTTCACATCTTTACACTTGGTTGATTTGAACAGAATGATTTGAGTACAGCTCAGTAGTCCCATTGTTTTCCCAGTGTTGCCCAGACTGTTAAGAGTTTTGCATTGTTTTTTCACATTTGCTTTCTGTTATTCATTATGGAAAAGGACAGTAATGAGGAACATACATGACTGTTACATACTTGTGACCCTAGATAAGCTTGAAAGAGCGGGTGTGCATGGAAAGAAAGAGTGTTTCAATTTTAATATGTTTTATTTGTAAGCAGCTAAGCACAATCTGGAAGGTCCATGTAAGATTGTAATACAGATCCCAGCTGAGTTTCAGAGCTGTCTCTTTATGTGTGTCTTTGGTAGCACTCACTGTGTTTTATAAAGAAGGGGACTGTGATAGCTTTGCATCAGTGTTCTGTTCAGCAAACAGCTAAATCAGTCTCAGTATCTCACTAATGTATTAAGCGTTAAAGAAGAGTAGAAGTTTTAAGAGAAGCTCTGAAGTATGTAACTTACTAGCTGGTTACTAATTATGGACAGATTTCACTAGCAAGTGCATCTTTTACTATTGATTTCCTGGCCTGTTTGAGCAGCTGTCAGTACAGACTGAATAAATGGAACATATTGAGATAAAGGCTAAATATAACAAGATGATTATATATGTGAACTGGAGGAAAGTTTACTTTTTGTTAGACCTTGTGCAGAAAGATTTACAGTGTTTTGTCTTTCTAGAAAAAAACCTGACATTTTGTGGTTTGCTTCAGTGATCTCTTGAGCTAGAAGGCACTGAAAAATGAGATTATTATTTTACTGAATTTCTGAAGGCATTGCTTTGACCTTTGATATCTTTTTTTTGATCTGCTTTGCAGCTCCTCATCAGCGTCTGGAGCCTGTGACTCTGCCAGGGATTGTCTCATTTGTTCTTAGTCTGTTATGTGGAGCTTTGAATTTAATCCGTGGCTTCCATGCCATAGAAAGCCTTCTCCAGGTATTGTACATGCTTATGAATTTAAAAGTTATGCATCATAGCAATCACAGTTCTCATTTTAGAAAATGCTGTATGAACTAAGTCATGCCAGTTTTATTTCAGAGGTACTGTTTGTGAGGTCAGGCCTCTGTTATGAAACCTGTATTGTTTGTGATCTGTGCATCCTCCTTGAGTGTGCTGCCTCATTCATCGAGGCTGGGAGTTTCAACAGCAGTGGAAGGTGGGTGGCCAACTCCTTCCCTGGTACCTTGGTAGCAGTGAGGATGTGAACATAATGTTCTGTTTTCTAAATTTATGCCAGGGTATGCAGCATTTAATTTCTATAGATGCTATTTAAAAGTACTTGAGTGAAATGATGAACAGCTTTGAAAATCTGGGCAGTGTTTTTGAAAAGTCCAGAGAGCGGGAATCTTTAAACAGGTTTTGGAAAATCATTTTTTAGAGAACTTTTTTAGTTTTTTAAAATAAACCTGATTTGTCACTGTGTGCTGAAAGGATCAGTGTCGGAAAATTGTTAAGTGATTTCTTCTAAACTCCCCTCACCTCCTCAAACAACACCCCCTTGCCAAACAAAGTCCCCCAAACCCATTTTTTTCTATAAAATCTCTACTATGGCCCTTCCTGTAACCTTTCCGTTTCTTTCTATTCCATTTCTTGTGCTGGTTGTATTCTCACAAGTGCTACAGTGTCACTAATAATGGTTTATGCTTTCAAGCAATTCAGGTGAATATGCTGGTAGTGCTTGCAGGCATGCACAGAAAGTTCATGTGTGTTGCCACAAAAAAAGAAAGAAAAACTTCCTTACCATTTAATGGCTTTTATTGTGGTGATAGACATAGAAACGAAAAGCCCCATGGAAGTTTTCTGAAAGAAAATGGTAATCCTCTTGCTTGACTGATAGATAGTCTTTTTATTCAAACATATCTGGACTTTATGGAGTCATTTAGGTTGGAAAAGACCTGAGTCCAACCATAACCCAGCACTGCCAAGTTCACTAAACCACGTTCCAAAGTGCCTCATCTACAAGGCTTTTAAATTCCTTCAGGGATGGTGACTCAACCACTTCCCTGGGCAGCTTGACAGCCCTTTCAGTGAAGAAATTTTTCCCCTGGTGCAACGTGAGGCCATTTCCTCTCATCTTACCTCATGTTACCTGAGAGAAGAGCCCAATCCCCACCTTGCCACAACGTCCTGCAAAGGTGGTTGCAGAGAGCAGTAAGTTCTCTCTGAGCTCCTCTTCTCCAGGCTAAACAGCCCCAGTTTCTTCAGCTGCTCCTTGTGAGTCTTGGTCTCTCGGCCTTCCACCACCCAACTGCAATATTTTTGATACCTAATGGATTTTTTTTTTAGGGAAATAAGGTAAAGAAGGATACCTGTATTCCAGTTGTTCTACATGGTACTGATATATGTAAAGATTTAATAAGCAGTACTGTTGAGTTTTCAGCATTTTGTGAAGACTAGTGGATAGATGACAAAGGTTAATGAAAATGTTCTGTGCTAGGTCCTTCTTTTTGAGTTGTCTTTGGTTTGTTTTTTAAAGAAAGACCAAGTGAACCTACATCTCTACTTTATCCCTAATTAGGATTTTCTGTGTTATGCACAGTTCTCTCAGTTTATTAATAGGAATGAGTTTAAAGTATGCTGTAGTACAAATAGTACTGAACAGATTTCTGTCAGTGAGTGTGATGTTGCTAAAACTTATTTTGTTACTTTTCTGCAGTGGATTTTTTTAAAAGGAATGCCAATGTTAGATTAATTGATTTAAGTGATGACAGGACATCCAGTTAATTTTATTCTCTGTGTTATTGCATCTGGAGGTAATAGATTGCAGTACAGATGGAAGATAATTTTCATTTCTGACAAATGAGGCACACTAAAAATCCATTAAATATTCTCTTAATTTATTTTATTATGGAAAAATCCACAAGGTTTAGGGAGAAGTAATCCAAAACACAGTTAATGGAACGTGTTGTGAGAAGTCATTCAATGGCATCTCTTTGAATTACTGTTTGCTTTATAATCAGTGGTTTTATTTGGGCGTTAGTAAAATTCTGTTACAATCTGTAACTGTACTCCACCAGATATGCAGTGGCACTGGGGCAAAGACTTACTGGGTAGAAGTTACTGCATTGTGGATGTAATTTTTATGTGCAGACATGCAAAGTTTTTCCTAGTCAGCACTGGAGATGGAAATGCTTCACACTGAACGTACTCTCAGCAGACACAAGTTATACTTGTGAATGGACCACCGTCTTCTCAAAGTGGGATTTGCTCTCAAGGAAGAACATTTACATGAATACGCATTGTTTTCCAAGGAAAATTTTTGGTGGTTGCAGATGTTTGTTAGAAATGCAGTTAGGATAGTCACTGAGCACGTAAATTTACTCTGCTCAGCTCTCTATAGGAGCTATAACAGTTTGTTTGAATAAGTTAAAGGATTTGTTTTGTTGTCTGAACACATAGGAGAAAAATCTGTCACTTCAAGTAAATTTTTCCATCTTTTCTTCAAAAAAACTTTATTTTCCAAGTCTATCTGATAAATTCCTGTGCTGCTGTTTGCTCTCACTGCCTGAGCACAGAGCTGCCTTCGTTATTCTCTGTGCAGAGTTTTACCCCACCCTAGTGGCCAGTTTGCATCCTTTCCGTTACCTCGTTTCCATTTTGTGAAGCTTTAGGGAGGCACAATTCTACAAAGTTGCTATTAAAGGTAGTTACCGATGTTTAGACTTCAATTTTTGAAGGCATCTGGAGAAAATAAGTATCCAGTGTTAGAGCTGGACTTCTTTAAAGCTTTTGAAAATCTCGGCAGGAGTTGTTTGTTGTGAATAAACATTTTGGTCAGACTCCAGATCACAATGATATTTTCACAGACATGTAAGTAAGCACTGATTAGTCCTAACTTTCAGTTTAGTGTGGTAAAGGAATTATTATAAATCTCTATGTGAAACTATTTTAGCATGCAGTAATTCATAACTTTCATACTGTAAATGCCTGGTATTTTACTGAAACATTGTAAAACATGGCTTTTTGTTTTATTCTTGCAGAATGAAGGTGAAGATTTCAGCTATGTTATTGCATTTTTTCTTGGAACGGTAGCCTGTTTGTACCAGGTGTGTTCTTCTGTTTGCATAATTCACTAAAGTTTAGAAACATTACCCAGTCATGCATAAGTGCCATCATGTTTTCTTAAATGTCACAGATACTTGAATAGGGTGATTATAAAGAATAATTTCTGCTCTGTTTTATTTCATTAATCATTAACTATCAGGCAGTACTAAATTGATACAAAGAGCTTCTTTTTGCCAGCATTTTTTCTCCAGTTGGATGATTAAGACATTTAATTTAGACAATTACCTGTAAAGTCACGAGCAGTGGAGGTTATATTATTTCCTTAAAGTAATAGTTTCATAGTTCAAGTAGACTTAACCATCTGAATAAATAGCTTACTGCTGCTTCCCTTTGGGCAGATTTGAAGTAAATGCAGTAAAACCTAAGCACTACACCCTGGAATTTTCCTCACTTTGTACCTTAACGTGCATCTCCTTCCTTTTCAAAGCTTGTGGCCACTTTTCACTGTTTTCCTTCTCCTGCCTGACACTTCCCCTTGCTTTTCATGTCTGTCAGTTTTCCACTTCTGCATCTGAATTTGACTTTCCTTTGTAATTTATAACAAGATATCATGGTGCCCATTGGCATTTGTCATTCAGTGACACTGCTGTTGCATTAACCTATGTCTCTTATGCTCAGTTGCTGTTATTATAATTATTTTGACTTTTACTATTGGACATGTGGAGTATGCAGTTTTTACTTGTTTCTGGGTGCCAGTGTTTAGTACAGTGTCAGACAATAAAATAAAAAAATGCCTTTCTGTCAGTCTTTTGTCCAGGTTGCCTGTAGTCTTCATTCTCTATTATTTATCTCTAGCAAAATGTCACAGTGCAACAGTTGTGTTCTTCAACACTTATTGACTTTCCATCAACTGCTGCCTTACATAATTTAGATTGGTGTTAATTTTCCATGCCAACAGTCTGTTCCATATCAAATAAGGTGGAGCTCCTCCATTCTTTTTTTTCTTGTGTAAAAAATACACGTTTTAGGCTCACTGACATGTCTAGTGTTGCTTCATAGTTTCTAGTCTTTTATAAAGAAGAAGGTAACAACTGTCTCAGTTGTACCAGAAGTGCAAAGCATCAGGACAGGAGCTGAGCCTTCAGTCATCTCTTAATATTTATTTTAAAAAAATTCAAAAATCAAAATCTTCTCTGAAATAGCACAGAGGAGCCTTCTCCATAAAAGCATACTCAGTAATTGCCGTGATAACAATTCCCTTTAGTAGTAGAAAAACAACCCTCAGGAGTTTCATAACAGTACTTGTTGTAGTGAGGTATTAAAACTGCAGCATTTTGGCCTTTTGACTGTTTTTTGGCCTTTTCATTTGTTCTGTAAGGGGCAAATCCAGTAGTTCAGACCTAGACCAATGAGAGATATGCTTCAGAATTCATTTGAAACAGTTCCTCAGTAAAATGCGGTCACGTGACAACATGTTAGAGTAACATTTTTAAACTACTGTAGTGTTTGTTTTTTCAAGCCTTTATTAATCATTTTGATGAACTCTTATTTTAATCCTGGAAGCAGTCACACTTGTTCATACATTGTCAGTGGAAGCAACAACACTAGGAAATTATCTGAATTCTTATTGCTGAGATACCAGTACCAACTAATTGCTCTTTTAGATAGGATTTGTGAAACTGTCAGCACAAGTAGGTTGCATTTACTCTGCTCACAATGGCCAAGCAGGTTCAGAGTAATTCTATCTGTATTCTGAAGTGTGCAGATTATTCATCTCTAGTTTTACTTTGCTTTGGAGGAAGGACATACAAGTCTTACTGATAGTGCCAGTCCTCACCTCTCTGACAATATTTAGATATCCAGACACTACAAGTAGCTTTGCTGCCCTCAGCCACACTTGCAGTGGAAATGCATGCTTTATGACAAAGTGGTAGAGTTCAAATAGAATATAAAGTAATCTCAATAAATTTCATTGTTCAGTTGCCCTTTTTTGAGGAACATGAGAAATGAAAATTGAGTTTTTTTGACTGATAAAACACGGCAAATGCCCAGGAAGAACAGAAATGGCACTTAGATAATCTGATGATGGATGCTGTTAAATCTGTGTGACCATGGTTATAAATCCACCGGGAACAGATTTGGAATAGAAAGTAAGCCTAAATACTGTTGTTATCTACCGTAAAGCTCAGAAAAAACTTCCTTCAGCAGAAATGACCTGAATCCAAGGGAGGGCCGAAGGACTTTTTTTTTATTTTGTAACAGGTAAGGGAGTAGTTCAAACAATAGAAGAAATAAAACTAATGTCTGAGTAAAAGCTGTGTCCTTTTAGAGATAAAAATTGAGGCAAGAGATTTGAACAAATTTCCAGTTACAATAGGCAGAAGGCTGAGTAGGAAACTGGGCAATACTGACAGTCTGTGTTACACCACAATGTGCAGAACAGACCCTAAAATGTGGTGGAATTACAGAAGAGTGGTTGTGTTTCTCTGCAAATGTGATCAGTGTTGCAGCAGCTGAAGCAGGGCAGGTACCTGAGGGATTGCCTTGTGCTGAGCTCTGGGGCCCTGGTGTTGTCCTTGTCCTTCCCTTTGCTTTCCTGAAGATGACTTGGTGGCTCTTGTTCCTTCTCCACTGCTTGAGTAGCGCAGAGTGTATTTTGACCAGAGATTGCCAGGAACATCCACTTTCTTTTGTCATGAGCCACTCATTGCAGCCTGTAATTAATTATTGTGACAGAATTGTTCTCAGAGAGGGTTTAAGGCAAGCAAAATGTAACATTGTATTGCTACCAGGCACTTTTCACCCTTCCTGACTGCTGAATTGATACTGTTCTTAAAAGTTTGATTCAGACTTCTCCTTGGTTTGGGCTGTAGTTTTTCAGTGGCCAAATATGCTTCTTCAGTGGGAGGAGTTATTTTCCATGAGGTAACTTGATTTCTTTTTTATTTCCTGACAGTGTTACCTGTTTGTGTACTACACAGGCTGGAGGAATGCCAAATCCTTCCTGACTTTCGGGTTGATCTGCCTGTGTAACATGTACCTGTATGAACTGCGCAACCTGTGGCAGCTCTTCTTCCATGTCACTGTGGGAGCTTTTTCTACCTTACAAATCCGACTGCGACAACCCCAGGGCAAGTCCCCTGATTACAATGTCTGACAACTCCTGGAGCATTGAGACCAAGTCTTGTTCCAGTAGTTACTCTCAGGAATGTAAAGCTGTTCTCCAAAAGAAGAAGCTGTCTGAATGGGGCTGGGTTTTTTTAAATAAATCAATGTAAGATGCCTGTGGACATTTTACATTTGGTGGTTGAACCTTTTTTTTTAATTATTTTTTTATTTTATTGAAAAGGACACAAAAGAATATGGGACTAGAGGAGGAAAGTGAAGCATATCCATGCAGTGAAATGTATGTAGAATATGACTGGTGGCATAAAAAAGCTTCATTCATTCATTCATGGAGATAATTTGATGTGGAATTATCTGATGGTATTACATGATCACATTATCTGATGATAATGTGGAACCACATTTGTATGTTAATGGAGGAATGTGTAGAGTATGTTCTGCATATCATAAAAGCTTTTCACTTCCAAGGTCAGTTTTGCCTTTGTGAGGCAGTAGGGAATAGGCTAAACAAATAATAATAATGCTATTGCATATTAGCAAACTAGATGTGGAATATGTAAGATACTAAATTTTGGAATGTTTTGTTTCACATTGACATATATGTGAATGTTTTCTTAATTAAAATGTAACCTGGAAACTCAGTTTCTGGGGATTGGCTTCACCCATGGCACTCTCTCTTGTGCTGTTCTTTAGTGTTCATTTATTGTTTTCATTTATGATTTCCTTTGAATTATTCTTTGAAATTGATTTATGTAGACAGGGTTCATTTTTTGTAATTATTCAAAAAGTTCTGCCACTTAAGCCAGGATTCCTGCACACTTCTTGTGTTTGGACTCTGGAAGGGTTGAAAGAGAACGGATTGGTGAGTAAATGGAGTGACTTGGACTTGTTGGAATACTGTTTTTTTTAATATGTTCTTCCGTACCTTCAGAAATGGATGAATAATTAGCTCAAACCTGAGATAGACAACTGGTGACAGGAAAATAATAAATCAGTCTGATTAGCTTAAACAAGAAATACAGGGATTGTGTTGATTCTTCTGGCTTTATGGGTTGGGTGTTTTTGTGCTGGGATAAAACCTCTGTGATCTAGACTTATGTTTGAGAGAACCATCATATTCTCAACCTGGTGAATCAGCCAGCAAACCCCAGCCAACCACAGAATACCACCATCACTTACACTGGGCTTTTATATTTATATGACAGTTACTTATGATGTTTCATAATGTACAAATAGATGTAGGTTTTTATCAACAAGTTGCAATCAAGCCTTAGTGGCAGGGATGTTGCCATGCTCTTGTGTTGCTGGGAATGGGTAGAGCTTTGCTGTGCTATAAAATCTTGGTCCAGGCAAATTTTCTTGGGCATTTCATACCAAAATGTTACATTTATAAATAAGTTATTTAGTCTCAGATTTTATGACCAAGAAGAAAGGAACTGGGTATCTTATTCTTAGATGGGGTATTAGTTAAGAAAATTGTGCATAATACAACCAAGAAGAATTAGAGAATGAAACTGCAGTGGGAAGTGAAGAGGTGTGTCTCAGACTGCTGTCTGAGGTGGAGCCCTTGGAACCTCCTTGTAGTGCAGGCTCCAGGGTTGGTGCTTTGCAGTTAATTCTCTTCCCTCCCCACTTGGAGACAGAGAAGAACACATTTATGAACATGAGCAGCAAACAGCCTTTGTTTAGCACCACGAATTGCTTGTATTAGCATTCAGTGCACCATTCTGAAAAGGTGAAGAGCAGTCCTTTACCATTTAAAATTGGATTTAAAAATAGAGCTATTACGTTTGAAGTATAAAACCAGGTTTTATTTTGCTTATAGTGTCTAGAAGAATCCTTATACCTGTGTTTTCACCTCCATTGATAGGCAAGGAAGCTGCCATGAATGCCTCAAGTATTGCTTGGTTTTTAACTCAGGATGTTGTGCACGTACAGAATTTTCTGTTGCATCATTTCTTCAGTTCATATGTTGGCAGAGAGTTTTGTTTTCTCTGAAGCACCTCCCCTTCCTTCTAATCCTAAAGATACATTTTTAAGGATTGAAAACTTCCTTTGCCACAGCATCTGGAGCCATTATTCCATTCCAGTTTCACTGGCATTAAACTAATTACTGATTAGCAGGTATAATGAATAAATGCAACTGTCAGTGCAACAGAAAACAGTTGGGGTTTTGTTTGCTTGTTTTTATAGCACTGATAAAAATCCCATTTCTCAGTGAAAAGGTAATGAGCATGACTGTTCTTCATTACGTGGTATTACTAGGTGCTAAAAACACGGCTTCTTGGCATGTTTGAGTTTGACTGTAATATTAGAACTTGCTGACATTTGGTGTCAGATGAGAACCAAGATACAGCAGGCCCAGTTGGAGGTGCAAATTTATTGAAAATTCCCAGGATTTCCTTCTTGCTTATACAAACTCAACACTCAAAGCAGGGGCTTCCCTGCTGATTTTAGAGGTACTTGAGTTGCCAGACTTAGGAAGGTGAACTCAGGAACGTTGATTATGCTCTTGAACAATGGGCTTTACTGCAGTGTGAGTTGCAGAAGGCCATTTGTGGTTGCTCAGTTTTTTGTGGGATTTAGTAGAAGCAGAGCTCATTTCATGCTGTATTTATAAAGGAAGACCTCCTGAAGGTTGGAATTGGTTCATCCAACATCCACAATAGCAGATTTTAATTTGAGTAAGGTGTCACTGTATTTGCTTTCAGGAAGGAATGACCAAAGGCTTGCCTGACTAACACAAGGTATGTATACAATGCTGTTCCCAGTAGATGGCAATAGTTATTTGCATCTGAAATTCTGTGTTAAAAGATCTCTGGGGCCAGCTGCTTACAGGGAAGCTCGCTCGAGCTGGTGTCCCATGGAGCTTTTTGTTGGAATGCCAGTGCCATGCTGCACCAGCCTCCCCTCTGAGTGTCAGTGCTGGGCTCTCCTGCTGCAGTAACTCCCAGCCCCTTTCCCAATGGGAGTCAAGGACAGGGCTGGCCCCAGCAGTGCAGCCACCTCACCTGCACTGCAGAGCAGGGCAGGCGGGGACTGAGAGGTGCTCAGGGACAGAAATTAAAATACGTAACTGCTTTTTACAGGAAACTACCTAGCCCCAAGTGGCAGGAAAATGTTGCTGCTCCTGCCCCCCCCCCATCCTGCCTGAAATTCACTTTTCTCAGTCCTCCCCACCACCTCCACAGAGTCTTCTTGCTCCTTCAGTTGAAAGGTCATGCATAGAGGGGGTCAAGAGCATGGAAACTTGAGTTTTTTCAGCTTAAAACAGCTGAGCTGCCCTTCTCCCAGCAGCATCCCAAGCCTGCTCTCTCTGACAACTCCTGGGCTTCAGGCTGGAAGTGATGGTGCCCTGAGGAGCAGTTGGGAAGCTTAACAGAAAGAAAATATTTGCCTCTGAGCATACTTTTTGGCCAGGTGCTGGTGTCTGTGGATGTTGTGTAACACATAAACAGCCAGGCTGGAGATATTTGTAGTACAGGACACACATACAAGAAATTCAGTGTGTCCCAAAGGTATCATTTTATTGACTGCGGGCAGATACTTGATGTAGCCAGATCTGTGTTGGGGATAAGGGGCTAAACACCTCAAAATTCATTAAAATGCTTTCTGGGTGGAAAAAAGATGCATTTGGGGAAAACTGTTCAGCCAATCTGTGTACAGTGATTGAAACAAGAGGGCACAGCATTGAAGACTCCTGCCTTCCTTCCCCTGGGAATGCTCTTTTCCAGATAGTTAAAAAAATATGCTTACATCAGGCAACATCCTAAACTGCCGTTTGTATGATTATTTAGGAGAGCATAGAAAGAATTAAATAGTTCTCCACCAACTTTGGTAAAGACTGATACCTTAAATACTTCATGGCTTTCTGTTCTTGCAGCTGTGTTCTCAGTACACTCATAAAATTCCTCCTAACCTATAACAGATTGTAGGGCATTTGGTTTTTAGCTGTCTGTGTAATGTCTTCTCAACTAAAAGAAGTCAGCTGGAAGCTGCAAGGTTTTGTTTCTCAGCTCTGCCTCAGGCTCCTGTTAATTGGTACAGTTACATGTAGTGTTTACTTTTACCTGTAAAGATGGAAAATGTTGCAGTGGCAGCAGTGCTGCCTCCTTCCAGTGTCCTTGAAAGGACAAATACTGAGGTACCTGGGGAATTCTTTGGCAAAGGTGATGTGCTTCTTAAAATACAAACTTCTTTTTTTTAGTAGGACACACACACACAAATTTAACCTGTTCAATTATGCCAGTATATTTTGTCAGCTGCCCTGACACTGATTCCAAGGGCAGTGGGTGCACAAGAAGTACCCAGGGGATCTTTGCTGTGCAGCCAAGCCCTTGGGGCCCCATAAGTGGGCAGTGCAAAGGACCAGGGCCTCCATCAATGACAGGTAAGACCTGGATATTTCTATTTGCACATCCAGCATCTCCTACACAGCTACGTCTGCTCCCACCAGCCAGATGCAGCTAAAATAAAACAGAGACACTTTACCAGTGAAACAGTGTTTAATATAGTTAAATTACTTAAATAGATTTCAATTTCCATGGGAAATCATAACTGTATCCATTTTTGCAAGATCCAGAGTAAAGAGTGTGTGAATACCCCTTGAAATGATCATGACACACTGTCAACAATCACAGCTAGAGATACTGGGGACTTGAAATTTCATTGACAACACAACTTCATAAGATGAATCAAAAGTTAAGAAGACTGCAGACTTTCGGAAAGCAGAAAGCAAACCTAAAACCAAGTGTATGGCATGAAGGAAATGAAACTCAGTGAGGGACAAAGGGGATGGGAGGTGGAGGAGGGGGAGAAAGGCATAACAGCGTGATGAAACTTAGGTATTTTGCAAACCAGGAAAGATGTAAAGGAGCAAAAGTATAGTACAAGGGCAGACTTGGCAGTTTTACAGAAGTCAATATACTATACTTTTCAGAGATGTTTCCTAGTGGAAGGGAGAAGGAAAGGGGCGATGCCATTTAAGCTCACGTTTAAATGGCTTAATGCTTGGGTCATGCTTAGCAATAGAGCAAATTAATTAAGACAGGTCCATGGATTTTCACTTATTCTCATTGTCGAGTATGAAAAAAGAAATCGCCACCACCATAGTGCAATCATTATGCTGTGAGTACTACAATAATTCTGCCCTGAGAAGAGTGGAAAACAAGTTTATTAAATGTCAAAAGATTGGAGTAATTTTTAGTGCTTAGCCAAATTCAATATCAAAACTTTCCCCTCATAGAATATAAAAAATATAGCTTTTTAAAATTATTTTCTTTTTTTAATAAAATATCAAGGGATTTTTCTTTAATAGTTAAAAAAGGTACATAAATGGTAACAGTGAACTATTCAGAAACCCCCCCACTAGTGATAAAGATGCCCAACACAGTATCAATGTCACTATTTTAAGGTCGACCAGCTCATATACACACTTGCCATCATAATTTTTTTTGAAGATCAGCTAATTCCTGAAAATTGAAAATCTGTGAATCAGTTTAAATAAGTGCTTACTACAGGAAAGTCAACTCGATGCTGCAGCACATAGTTCCTTGTAATCACATGGCAGTTACAATGTCAGACAACTCTCAGATCAGCAGGATTCTATTAAGACCATCTATGAAAAATGATTTTTTTAAAATAAAAGTTCAAATGAGCTTTTTTTTCCTTTTCTCGTAAGAGCTCCTGTTAAGAGTTAGAAGATTTGGTTAGAGCTCTTTTTGACATGTTTGGTACCATCTCAGTAGCTAAAACTCAAAGGTCCCGTTTCCATTGGGAAGCCGCCACCCTCTGCTGGAATGCTGCATGGAACAATTCTGTGACTACCGCGGGTGTTTCCTCTTCTTTGGGGTTGTAGATTTTTCTGGATTTTCATTTTAAAATGTGTGATTCAGCCTGGAAACTCACCTGTTTGTTGTTGGTTGATTGTATAGTGATAATCTGAAAACTGCCAAGTCTGTGTTCAGAGTATTATGCAGAAAAAAATTACACAAAAGTCTACAGGTTATATACACCTCCCCCCACACCTTGGTGTGGACAGCCTGCCTTCTAATTTATATATAATTTACAAAATATAGAATTTGGTATATCTGTTAGATCTCCATGTTTTCAATATTACAAAATAAAAAATACAAAAAAACCCACAACAAATTTCAGGGGAGTTCCCCCCACAAAGTGTCTCTTGTTTACATCTAGTCTTTCCCATGTAAACTGATAGATACCAAAGAAGAGCACAGACGACTTTTTAATAAATATGGTTGTAGAGCCATCTTCCTTTATCTTGATCTTCCCCTTCATCAGGTGTGCCAGCCCCACTCAGAAGAGCAGTCATTTAGCAATGGAGAAGAAGGGAAAAGAGGGAGCTGAGGCTATAATGTCTTTTCACACTAAAACATTACCAATGCCCTTCTAAAAGGCCTTTTTGTGTGCTGCAACAGTGGGTGTCAGTTTTGAAAGCCCATTCAAAACAGCTAATAAAAGCACAGTGGTACACTTCAAATAGCTGGCAGTATGGGATGGAAACATTATGGGAGTGCAAATCCATTCCAAAATAATGCTTTGTAGTGAATCATACATTCCTTCAACCAAGTAAATGTTGTGTTGCGTCAATAAATATTTAAATAGCTTCTTATGCCATCCTGTGGTAGCAGCCTTTTTAAAAAATGCCGAATTCATGTCTTATCTGTGAACTCTGTAGTGCACATCTTTGGTCAACTTAGCCAGGAACAACTCCAAGGTGGTTTCTTTCTCTTGCCTTTCATGATGGGTGGCCAAAGAATTCGCTGATACCAGCTCTAGAGTCACGGGGTGAAAATTCAACCAAGCTGCATGTTCAGCTTCACTGCCAAAAAATGATTCTTCTCCGATTCACAATCCTGGGTAATGCAAAATCCATCTTTGTGTGGCGCTGCAGTCGGTGCTAACTAATTGGAGGCCCTTCATTTAGAAAGTAGGTGGTCATTTCTCCCTTGCCTTTGACCTTTATGACCCCTCGATACTCCAGCTGGTAGTTGTTGGCTGCTAAAACCTGGTACATGTCCGTGGTTACCTGCAGAATAAATGAGAGTAAACAGATGCTTGCCATGTTTTCCACACAGTCTTTCCATCTGCTTTTAGAGGAATCCAAGGACAAAATTAAAGTAGGATCAACTGTTTTGTTTCTAAGTCAATCAACATTTGCACGTCAATCACTAATTGAAATGTTGGCACAAGTTGCTGAACAAACACAACCATTAGAACTTGAGAAAGTACAGATGTCACATCACAAGTGGGAAAATGCATCTTTTAAGGAGGTCACTGGATAAAGTGTAACAAATTAGTCACATTTTTAAAAACACACCAGTTGTTCAGTCTACTCAGATGCATTCATTGTATCACTGAAGTGGCAGTAGGAAAACAGGTCAGACTTACTAAAAAAATCCTCAAAAATGACCTAGAAAGTTACAGGGTGGATGTACAGCTTAGGGGTTGTTTTTATGAAGGAGAAGGTAGTGGGCAATGGGAGAGAACTGATCAAATGGAATACTCTAACCAGCATCCAAATTGTCTCTTCAGATGCTAGTCAAAAATAATCATTTGTGCTGCAGAACAGAAGTTTAAAGACCAGATTTTATGAGATATGTATTTATTACAATGTATTTTCTCATCCTTTTTCAGGTGTCTTTACAGACCATCTCATAGGGAAGCTAAAGAGTGATGTATAAATAACGAACCAGTTAACTGACAGGCAAGGAAATGGTGTGGCTGCCCCTCTTGGGCTTTACATCAGCTGCTCTGTTTTTACAACCCTTCAGTATTTTCCCAAGGAATGACATTCTGTTACTGTGGACATTGGCTCAGCAAAAGCAGGACAGTGGAATTGAATCACTGGAAAGGTCATGTCTGAAGGCCAAGGAGATGTGTTATTATCAGACAGGTCCCATTAACCCCTTAAACAATCCTCTTTCTCTGTTGTGTATCCCCATCCTGCTGATGCCTGAACCCTTGCTGGCCTCACGCCACACATGGCACAGTGAGCAGCAAAGTGAATTACAGAAATACGTATCTGAATCAGGCCCTTGGAAAATGAAACAGCCACGGCACACAGCTGAGCAGCAAATGCGAGCAGGGATCAGCCAGGACTGTGCTCAGCACCAGTGAGGCACATGGGGAAGGAAGCTCAGCTCAGCACTGCCACACAGAACTAAAGTGCAAATTTTCAAACAAAGGTTTATTTAGGTAAGTTTTCCAGGGACTGCCTTACCTGAATCCTGTCAGGCACTCCTGTGCTGTCCATTCTGCTGGCTACATTCACTGTGTTGCCCCAGATGTCGTACTGAGGTTTGCGGGCTCCTATCACCCCAGCTACAACAGGACCAATATTGAGGCCTGGAAGGAGAGGAGAAATCCACTCAGATCCATTTGCTTGAGGCAGGTAATTTTTCAGAAAATAAAACCCATCCTGAGGCTCCTTGGTTCTAGCTGTGCTTTACCCTGACATGTAAAGCTATGGCCAAACCGGGGCGAGAAAAACGTTAAAATAAAATTTGGCTTCTTTGATCCATTATGCCCAAGTGACTGGCAGCTCGGGCTGGATCTGCTCAATCCAGAGCCACTTTCCAGTGCCAGATAATGGGATAAAGTTTGTTTGCCACCTGGCTAACAAGCAAACTGCTCACTTGAAGTCAGCACATACCTGCTGCAATGCTGAGGGCCTGTGAGGCAGCAGCCCAGCACCTTCCAGATCAAACACCACACTTGAGATCCTCACCCTTTTTTTCCTGTCACTTTTTATTCCCTGACTTGAAAGACAATTTAATGTCCAAGAATGGCAGAGCTGGAAGCACAGGGGCAGAACGAGCCCAAGCTCAACCACCATGTAAGACCATGCTGTGACAGGAGCTACTCCTACTGTGGTAGGAGCTCCTAATTCCCTAGGGAGCTTCAGTAATGCTGCTATATCCTAAAAAATGACTGTCATGTTTCATAGAGGCCAAAGTGGTCACCAGGCACCAGACAAAAAACATCACTGTTCAGCTAATGTAACATCTGTGGTTTTTACTCTCCATAGAATCCCTGCCTCAGAATGACCACTACCTACACGGAATCCTGTGAGCACACGGACATTACCTATCTTCATCTGGAAGTTGTTGAATGAATGTTCATTAATGTATTTCATTTGGTCCATTAACCTCATGGCAAAATCTGCCAGAGCTTTGATGTGTGTCTTCCCTTCCTTGTCATAAGTGGAGTCATTGAGGCCTGAGGCAGCCATGTAGGTGCTGCCAATGGTCTTGATCTTCTCCAGCTGCCGGAATTGGTCTTCGCTTATTATCTGTGTCACAAGAGCAAAAGAAGCAAGTAAACCTTGACAAACACACAGATGCTGGTAATGTCTGTGCCACATGTTCTGCCTTGCTGCAAGCATTACAAAGTAGTGGACAGAGCCAGGAAGATACAGAAAGAAAGGGGATTAGATATTCAAAAGAGTGACAAGGGAATAGAAGGGATTTCAGTGTAGGAAAAAAATAAAATTGAAGACTCCTAGAGAGAAATGAACCGTGGCACAAGGATTCAATAAACCACCTTCCCTCAGGAGCTCGGCAAAGCCCAGCTAAACGCACGGATTCAGTTCACTCTGTTCACCCAGATTTTCTGTGACTTACTTCATCAAAATCGGCAATGATCTCATTGAGCAGCCTCAGACACTCCACCCCTTCGTTGTTGGCCTCCAGCTCCACGTAAAACTCGGAGAAGTTGCTTATGGAGGCGAACATGACAGCCACACACTCGCAGGACTGGTAGTACAGTTCATCGTTGCGCCGCTCCTGAGCCAAGAAATGGGCTGCCACATCCTTCGGCAGAATGTTGTGGAGGAGGCGTCTGTTGTAAGCCTGCAGCTCTTCCATCTCCTCCTTCTCTTCGGTGGCCTAGTTTAGGGGGGAGACACAGTGATGCATTGACTCTTGGTAGCTGCTCCAGGGAGGGGAAAAAAGCTGAAAATTAACTTGCAGTGAGGGCAGAAATAGAAGGGGGGAAAGTGCAAAGGAGAGCAGAATCAGAGAGATGCAGAAACTTGTGTTTTGCAGTGGAAAATGTTCCATCTCTTCGTGTGCACACATGTATGGAAAAGCAGGCAGAGAGTAATGCCAGAATCCAGCACTGTATTTCTGAGCCCTGAACTGGGTAACCACTTGGCTCACCCCTTCCATTGTTTTACAATTTATAAATGAGGATTACAATGTTTATCTGCTTCCCAAGCAGCTTTAATTAATTGTTGCTTCCTCAGTGCCTCTAAGTCAAACCACAAAGACGTATAATTAGAATGATGTCCTGCCACCCAGAAGGTAGAAAATCTAAATAAAACCTGCAGTCCTGAGGCCCCCCAGCCATGAGTGCTGGGCAGGGCCCAGGCCTGTCCTGCTTGCTTGGGAATCACATACAGTGCCCTAACATCACTCATGGGCACAAGCAGTGAAAACACCAACAGTGAACCCAGGGACAGGAGCACAGTGTGGCATTATCCACAGTGTGTTGGTTACCCAGTACCGCTGCCTGGGGGCTAATGAAGGCTGGACATTGAGCCAGTTCCCACTGCTTAACAGGAAAGTGAATGAAAATGCAAATGTGAATCTTTCACACCCTTGAACACAAAAACTAAAGCTCACTGAACTCTGGGAAACAATTCAGCAGTGAATATGAGCTTCCTATACTTATAAATTGTGTTATATTACATGTTCCTGCAGCAGTAGCAGCTCAGGTGCCCAAATTCATAAATCTCAACCTTCAGATGTATAACCCTTTACTATTGGGACCATCCGAAGTGCATTTACAAGGAAAAAAGGGGCTGAAGAAAATAACCAGGATGAGAAGCACAGACTATGCAAAGTACCAAAGAAGAGCAGAGCATTATTAGCATGCCCAGTTATAAACCAGATTCAGATTAAATTCAAAGGCACTTTATCACACTCCTCAACTCGACAGTGAATAGCTCAGTCATTTCATATTAACACCAAAGACCACGTGTGATCCTCCCACACAGCCAACACCCACTAACCTGAAGTTTCCAGAGGAAATCAAGCCTTGCAGTGGATTCCACTTGCTGGGCATGCAAGTACAGTGCCAGGACAAAGACAGTGATGATGACGGGGGTCACAATCTTGAGCGCGACTCGTGTCATCACTGGGGAGCTGCAGCCAAGGAAAGAGCAGAACTTCCCCGTTACTGGAACAACGCGGCCTCGCCACGCCCCGCACTCTCCACTTTAAGGCTAACCAGCCTCCCAGGAAAAGGTTTTTCTTTCCCCTCAAAGCCTGTCTTGGTAAATGGACAAACAATACCTGTAAAAAGCTGGGGACTCTGGCTCATGGGTGCCAGTTTCTAAAGGAGGACTTGGAAATTGGAAATGTAATCGAATTTCTTAGAAAGGGTTGTCATCAATATAAAGGCCACTCTTCAGAGAATGGCCACACATGCTCAAGGTGACAGCACTGAAATGCTGACAGCCCCTCAGACTGTGCTCACCCTGTCTTCTGCACTGGCTTAGTCAGGCTCCTGAGTCTGGAACTGTTCTAACTCATGGCTTCTCTAATTAGTCACTTCTTAATGGGCTTTGTTGTGTAAGTGCTCTGTAAGCTGAAAAGAGCACTAAGGCACATTCACATCTCCTCTGACAAGCAGGCAAATAAAAACTGTTGATTATAAATTATGGAGTTACACAGTATGAAAATATTTTGATAAAACCTTTGAATTGTATTACAAATAAGCCCTGAAGTGCTCCATAAAGCAAGCTGACATAAGTCCCACAGGAAAGAGGATGCTCTGAGAGTAGCTATACATACAAAAGGGCAACACTCAGTCCACTCAGGGCATCTGCAGTGTGTTGTACCAGCTCACAGCAGTGCACAAACACCAGACACTGCTGGTGAGTCAATGTGCCGGTATTGCACCTTGTGAACAGAAAATACCTACCAACAAAAACCTATAAAATATTTCATGCCAAAGTGACTCACCATGAGGATGTATCATTTGCAGACACGCTGAAAAAAAAAGCACAAACACAAGGTTAGTGGAGTGTTTGGCTCCCTGCAGCTCTTTTCCTTCCACACATCATTGCACAGCACTTCTGCAGTGTGGCATCTCTAACACTGTGTGGGGCTACAGCTCTTTTGAAGCAGGAAACTACTAAAAGATGGGAGGGGGAGGAGAAAAACGGGCTTCTGAGCTACACTCAAAACTCCAGAGTGATAGTGTGACATGGTTAATGTGGGTAAGATATCTAAGAAGCATTAAGAGTGAGAGAATGATTTGAGATTTTAATGTCAGTGTAGGATGCTTGGCAAATGTCTGTGCATCCATCACTACTTCATGAGGTCAGACTCCAAAATTTGACCTAAGGAAGAAAGCTTTGGGCTAATATCTTGTGAGGGATAGCTCCTTTTATTGCTGCATGGAAATGTGTTTAATTCCTTTAACTCTAATCCTGCTCCCTTCTTCAGCACATTCCTCACCGCCAGCTTGTGCCCAGCTCTGGGTACCACACAAAAGGACACTGAAGAAAACCCTTTAGCACATTCCTATTACTATTGACAATTCTGCAAAGTACCCACGTGCATCAGAGCTGCTGGGGGAGATGGAGGGTGTGCTTTTTGACACTGAAAGCACGGAATGGAGCTTTCTAGGTAGGTAGCAGCTGTCTGAACTCCTGATTGATTGATTGCTTAATGCTGCTGGCTTTGTTCTCGAGTGTGGGTGGAGTATTAGGTGGCTGAGAACCATGCACAAGCATCTTTTAAAACACTATTTAAATGGAAGGAAGCAGATCAGTGTTTAAATTACTGTAGAGTCATTGATGCAATTAGAACTTTGCAGGCTACAAACGTGACATTAGCCTGAGAATGTCACAGATCTCTGGAGAGCTTCAGGCCACAGTTTCATGGGGTTGAAGGGAGCCTTGCTACACAATCAGACATCTAAATGATCAAAATCAAAATAGCCAAGGGAACCTAACTGGGCATAACATCAAAAAATAAAAGCATAGTGACTCTCTAACCTTGTTTGTTCCAAGATATTTTCTGCAGTTCTGAGCATGGAATTTCTTCTGACACAGATTTTGCAACCCACTGTTGTCTTGCACACCATCTATTGCATGGCTCTTGGCCAGCTCCAGCACTGAACATGTGTGCTTGGACCCAGACACGGTTTGGAAAGCCTGGGGACTCCCACATTAAAGGCTGGATCTAGCTGGAGACACTTCCCACATGCAGCATGATTCCCCTGCTTCCCTAAATCACCACCTGGCCAAGGATGACTGACTGCTCCCCTTATCACTCTCTCTTATGATGGGAGCATGGCAGACCTGACCCTTAGTACTGAGGCTGCAGCTCGCGGTGGGTGTTACTCTTGCTCTACAATATTCATCAGAGCCTATGAAGTGCAGCAAAGCCAGTATTTACAACAACTCTCTGGGTAAGTGAGGATGCCCAGAGCAAGCAGTGCGGGTGTTACATTGGTAGGTTGTTCCCCCATGGAACAGACATTTCCAGTAGCAGATGGTTCTTTAATTACTGGAAGGGAACACAGAGAGAAGCTTGCTAAATACACTCCTGCTCAAGTGAAGTGCACATTTTTAGCAGGAAAGGCAGTTCATTTTGGAGACAGCTCCCATAGGACTGGAGCATCTCACTTTTCCCAGCCCTGGTAGCAAGGACAGACAGCTGCAACAGAAATGGGTTTGATGAACAAAGCACGGGGCAAAGCTCTTTGGGCTTCCTTGTGCAGGAACTCAGTTTAGAAGATCACACTGGCCCATCACATCTTTAAACCAATGCATTAGTTTTATCTTCTGCACAGGGAAAAGGTAACACATGACAGCCCTGTGCATGTGTTACATGCTGGTGTGGCTGCAGTCAAGTCTAGCAACTCCCAACGTGCTGTAATCAGCCTTTCAGCTGCTTGCATGCTGGGTTGGTTTGTACACAGAAGTGTGAAGTGACATCTGCATCACTTCTAATTAGTCAGAGTACCATAATGGCTGCAGAGCAGACACTAATTATGTAGCTACAATGGGCACCCAATTAAAGCAGTATGAGGTCATGGTGGCTTTTCTTTTTTTTTAGTATCAGCTGGACAATAAGGTCCATCTCTGAACTCTGTGCTACATGCTGAGCTCCCTTTTCCCACAACACACAAATGGCCTTCCAGACACTGGGGCAATAAATAGCCATCCACAGAGCTCTTCGGACAAAACAAATTGTCCTGGATTCCACTGGAACAGAGTTAACTTTCTCCCTAGCTGGTGTAGTGCTGTGTTTGGGATTAAGTATGAGAATGCTGCTGATAACACACTGATGTATTAGTTGTTGCAAAGTACTGTTTATGCTAAGTCAAGGACTTTTCAGCTCCTCGACAACCCCAGCAAGTAGCTGGAGGGACACAAGATGTTGGGAGGGGACACAGCCAGGACAGTTGGCCCCAAGTGGCCAAAGGAATATTCCAAACCATATGGCATTGTGCTCAGTATGGGAGCTGGGGGGAAATCTGGCCTGGGGCTGCTGCTCAGGAACTGGCTGGGCATTGGTTGGCAACTGGTGAGCATTTGTATTGTGCATCACTTGTCTATTCTAATTAAATTATTATTATTATTATTATTATTATTATTATTACTACTACTACTATTATTATTTTCTCTCTTTTCTGTCCCATTAAACTGTCTTTATCTCAACCCATGAGTTTTCTCACTTTTCCTCTTCCAACTCTCTCCCCCACCCCAGCACAGGGCAGTGAGCAAGTGGCTGTGTGGGGCTGAGCTGCAGCTGGGGCTGAACCAGCACACAAATCCCATTTAGTGAGAGATAATACAGCATCACAGAAAGCTATTTCTGGGAAAACATGCTAACCTTCTCCACTTTATTACTGACATTCTGATTGTGAAGTGATGTAAATTATACTTCCAAGTGCTGCAATTTCGCTTAGTGCTTGACTTACAAGAATGAAATTATGTTTGAGATATAAAATGCTTTTATTTCACTAATTGTGTTAGAAAATGCTAAATAGCTTCTGCTGATGGAACACCTAATATCTGAAAAAAAGGGAAGAAAACCTCATTCTCCCTATACCTCCCCACAGAAAACTCCATGGGGTTTCCTACCTAATTTCACTCACTTGAGTTAACAAAATAATTTAAGTGATTACTGCCAATGGCAGTGAAAGCTACACTTCCATTAATAGGCAATGCCAGCAAAATCTGTATATCCATTAATTATTACTGGGCACACAGGAATGTTGAAATCATGGAATAGTCATGTGAAGGAGAGGAGTAACCAGGTGCATCAGGCTTGAAGGGTTGGTGGTTAATGATGACTTGAAGGGCTGATGGTTAATGACCATACAGAAATTTGAGCAACTACAGAAGCTATTTCATAACACACAAGGTAGCACTGGAAGGGCCATGGGAACCTCAAACCACCCTCCTGTCCAAGGCAGGAGCAACCACAGCTATCAGCCTTGACAAACAGTTCACCTAAATCGGCATAATTTGATTCACTCACATTTAAGTACAATTGTTGCCTACAAGGGGAAATCATCAAAACAGGCAGTTAACACAACAACTCAATTCCCAGCGAGAAACAAAACTTGTGGAGGAGGACAGGCTTGTGGATGTGCCAAACTTGCCTCCCTGGTGTGGCCTCCAGGAGATGGGGAACCACCACAGCAGTGGAAGGAGGCTGCCACCGGGATTTATGTGTGACCTGATGACAAACCAGCTTTTGTAAGCAGAAGGGCAACTGTCCATTCCCACTGAGCCCAGACCCTTCTGCTGGGAATTGTGTTGAGCCCAGCTGTGATGCTGGCTTTTCAAACAACGACATGTGTCCAGCAAGGGGGAGGAGATCACTGGCCAAAGATCAAGCACCACCATTCCACCACCCCAAGCTGGGTTTGATTTATCGCGGTGGTTCATTATCCCATTCCTGAATGAGCTCAAGTTTGTTGGAGGATTTTTTTTCTCATTTGAGAAATGACATTTCTATATTGGGAGTGTAATACCAGAACTAAGAATGACTAACTACAGCTCCCCATTTCTGGAAAAAAGGAAATACAGATCCACTCTGATTCCAGTTATATTCTGTTATTAATAGATAGTTCATTACTCAAGTCCCACATTAAAAAGATCTTAAAGGGAACTGTATTCTCCTACTCTTCAGAGGCACTGGCAAAGCTTTATCTTCCAGCCATGCCTTCTCTGGTATCCTGCACTTCCCTTGCTTGCACTCCCATCCACCTAATGCCACACTGAAATCACTGTGGGAAAGAAATCAGGCGAAGGTTTCAGAAGTGAAAGGCACTTACTAGGTGTTAGCTGTAACCAGGAGATCTGCATTGTCAAAAAGGTTGACCCCTGGCACTTCCACAATGAGAACATATATAAATTCAATGATTAACATAAGGATCAATTTTCCAATACAGCTGATCTGAAGGAACACAGAGCAGGCCAGGAGACTCAATAAGACACTGTAGGTAAAGTACTGTATAAAGACAAAAATGGGGAAAAAAAAAAGAAGAAAGATGAGTGTCAGCTGGATAAATCAAAACTGAAAACAAAGGAAACTAAACAGAGGGATAGAAAGGGATTGGTAGTTACGTAGTTGAGCTGACCAAACATTTAAACCTGGGGCTGCCTGTGGGATTCTCCCACATTGCAGAAGTTAAAACTGAATGGATAAAGAGGAAATTCAGTGGCATTTTTCTTCAGGCATTAAGTGCTTTACACTCAAGAGACATGGGGCTCACAGCTGGACACCCAAGGTTGTGACACAGCTTTTCCCTGGACGCAGTTACTACATTAGCAGAAAGAATCACTGAGTTATGCTGGATTAAGTTGTGCTTTAAGGTCAAATTCTGGACTCAAATTTCCATATCTGTACAACACATAGGACCAAGGGTATTGGCAGTTCACACTCCTGGACAGATGCCCACTTGAGGCCAATGGGAAAGCTCTGTCCCTGCTGACGGGACACACTGGCTCCATCTGCAAGGTACAGGCTGGACAAACACCCCCATGCCCACCCCATGATAATTTGTCCTGCCAGCAGCTGCAGATGTGCACATGTGTGGCTGTGGAACACCTCTGCCAAACCCAGGTGGTGGGGCAGCAGCTCCTGCCAGGCCAGGAGCTGATTGTCCAGCATGCCAGTGCTTCCCAGTGTGACTGCAGACTGCGGTGCCATTTACGGCTCCTGGGAAAGATAGCAGGGATGCAAAACAAAGAGAGACATGTTACCCAGCTCACCACCTTCCTGCTATCAAATCTGTGAAGATTTAAGCTTCCACTCTGTCTGGACAGGCCTATTTCTGGCAAAAACCCCATATCATGTGCCTGAGGCAATCCATCCTTTCAGCTAAAAGCAAGCTCTAGTTGAAGTAGAAATATGCTTATGTTCTGAGCTCATTTATTAATAGTCATTACTGATATATTAAATTAGAGAAAATAACTTGTACAGCTTGTACTTGACTCCTCAGTTTCTAGAGAAAGGGTGGATGTTCCCTGTGACTGAGGGGTAGCACTCCACCATCTCCTGAATGGACACTGGGAACAACAGGCAACACCTGTAGCAGATCCAACAAGTGCCTTGCAGAGTGCAGGGGAGGGACTCCTCACTTCTCAGCCCCCTGAACAGCAGGACCTGGCTCAAGGCTGCCAGAGCAACCTCAGTATGCAAAATGGTTATTCCTCAATGCTTAAAATTCCTCTCTGTCCTGGACCAGTACTCCATACAAATTCATGGTGGGCACAGAGTGTTTCTAGTTCTCCACTGTGCCAGGTTCTGCTCCTAGGTCTTTCTATGGACACACTAAAGCCTCTGCAAGGTTGAAAGTCACAGTAATAGTGGTCTCAGAAACCTCACTGAATCACATAAGAACCATATTCCTGTTTAGTTAAATGGAAATATGTTCAGTAGGATACCAGGACTTTCAGTAGCACTTCGGACATCTGGATGGTAACAGATGCACCATAAATCTGTCAAGTCCCCATAAACCCAGCTGACCTTGACATAAATTCTACCTCCATCCTAGACAGAGTTGTTTTTCCTTTTCAATTTCCAGTAGACAACACATGTAACAGCCGTGACCTAAAGACTTGTAGAAAGGTCTTGAATAGTTACACAAAAAGATTATTTTATTTTCCTTTGCAAAGTATTCTACCAGTGTGCAAAACCTATTTGGGCTGGTTTGGGCTTTTTTTTCCATTAGAAGCATTTAAATATTTTCTAAAAAAAGATGTCCTGAAGATATAGGAATTGCATTGCAAATCAAAGCAGGCCACTGTCTGGGCTGCTGACCTGTCTGAGGCCAGAACCCACCATACCTTGGGAAAGAATATATAAGCAGAATTTTTCATCAGGATATAAAACATTGGAGGAAAGGGTGAAATCTGTGACTAGACATTGATTTTCAGAGAACTGATTTTCAGACAAAGTTGAGCACCCACAAACTCCTTTGAAATGACTTGCAGTTCTACATGCCATTAACAACCTCATGGAGAAAGGACATTTCTCCTGCTATAGGCAGGCCCCAACTATTATAAAAGACTACTAATTATTCAGCCCTGAAGGAACTTAAACATTAATGTGGATTCATGATAATAACTTCAGACACTTAAGTCTGAGTGTAGTAGCCTGTGTCAGTCCTGTAATGTCAGTCAGGAAAAACCTTGCTTTCCTCAGAATCACTGAGACTTATTCACACAGGTTTTATAGCCTTTCTCCAGACCAATCTCTGAAACCCATTTTTTTCAAGCAATACCTCTGGAAAGTTGCAGTTGGGCAAAGGACTGTCACAGAATCCCTGCAAGGTGCCCAGGCTGTAGTTAGAAGTCAGGTTGCTGATAAGGCATATGTCCACCCGGTCAGGAGTGATGTTGTATTCAGCAGCCATGCAGCTGGCAAGATCCACAGTGCTGCACATGAACTGGAAAACAAAGATGGTATTAAGCTCTACAGCACAGACAAAGAGAAGAAAACAAAATAGTTTATATCAGTTAAAAAGCTGCTTGGAAATGGCTGTAGCAATGTACAAAATATGCAACATGAAATCATCAGCTTATGCTTTATTGCATGTGCATGTCCCCCAAAATATTAATTAACAAAATCCAGGCCCTAGAGGACAGCCCATCTCTCTCTGAGTCTGAACTCAGCAGTGGTGTTTGATTGCACAGCCAGCCCACCTTGGTCCCAAAGGTGCAACTCAAAACAGAGTGGTCACCATGCCCGTGAGCTGATCCCTGCACTCAGAGCAGGAGGCAGCACCGTGCAGGGGCTGGCACAAAGCCCAAGGAACACTTACGTCCCACTCAGTGAGGTGGGAGTTAAATAACACATCAGCCTCGTGCCAGCCCTTCCCGCAGGGATACGCTTCACACTGGCTCCTGTACTTGGAGCAGAAGCATTTAAAGAATCACAATAGAACCTGGGCACAAATCAGTGCCAGGCATATAATGGGCTCTAGGGACGGAGCTGCTGGGCTCCCATTTCTTTTCGGTGCCCAAAAAGCAAAGGGCACCGACCTCAGATGCTGTCAGTCCTAGGCAGGATCGTGTTAAACTCAGCAGCTTTAAGGGTCATGATGCTGCAGAGCACCAATAAGAAAACAATGCAGAACCGAATGGATCAAAACGAAATAATGGACATACCATGTTGACAAAGGCAGACAGAAAAACCAGGATAATGGCAAAGACTCCAACTAAGGTACTATTGGTCCTGGACTGTACAATCTTCTTAGAAAGAGTCTGGAGAGGAACTGGGAAAAGCTGCATGAGAGGGGGAAAAACAAAATCAAACAGACACATAAAATCCTTGTTTGTTTTACAGATTACAAACTGCATTTGAGGCACCCGCATCCTACAGCGCGGGTCTGTGTGCATGCTGCACAGGGGCTGGAGGATGGAGATGGGGGATGGCGGCTGCGGGACAAGGGCGAGCAGAGACGTGACTGCCTCGTGGCAGCAGGCCCAGCTGGCTCACCAAATCTACTTAGCCCTCCCTAATGGGAGTGATGGCTCCCGAGCCCAGATAGCATGGCTTGCAGGACTGTGCTCATCCTGTCGTGAGAAGCGAACCACAAGCCATCTGTAACTGAAATAGCCAGGAGCTTGAGCCTGGAAATTACTGGAGCAAAAATTTTAAAAAGCAGAAATGAAAATACACGTCATGATCAGCAAGGCGTATCGTAGGACTGTCTGGTGCCGCTTCAGACACAGAGTGTCAAACAGCCCGGGCCAGCCCTGCGATCTGTCAGACCCTCGGCCAAAGGCGCTGCAGAGATCAGCCGGCCCCGGCTGCTCTGTAGCGCTTGGCTCCCCCCTCACACGGCAATAAAAACACCCACGGGCGAGGCAATGGCGGAGCTGCTGCAGCCTGACTGCCCCAGTGGGGCACTGCCGGCAGGGCTAGGAGCTCCCTGCTGGTGGCTACTGACTGCGGCCCTGCAAGCCCTGCTTGAGGCGCTGCATCGCGTTCCGGGCAGAAGGAGCCTGTGTTAGGGCAGGGACTGACCCGGCGCCCTCCGCAGCCAGGGTCTCCCCTCAGCAGGGCCCGAGGCCTCCCTGCGCTGCACGGGCTGCAACAGCGTCCAGGACACAGCCGAGCCAGCCCTCTCCTTCCGTGTGCCACCGCTGGGCCACTGCGAGCTCGGGGCTGGAGCAGGAGTGCCAGGAAACCCTCGGTCACTGACGTGCTGCCATGGGAAATTGTCCTCCCCCATGCCAGGGCACAGGGGCTCTGCCCAGGACTGCCAAAGCCTTTTCCAGAGCCCCACGCTCCCTTCCCTTACGCACTGCATGAATAACCAAGCCACTAGAGGGTATTTTTAGAGACACAAAGAAACAACAGCACAGTGCCGTGGCACTGCAATTTAACTATGACTAATGTTTCTATTAAAAGTCTTGCTTTTCCCTTTTATCCTTCACTCTTGCATCTTCGGAGATGCAACATTTTGTCAGTGCTGTGCTTCCCACACAGCAGCCCTACAGTGTAATTACCGAGTGTTGGAGCGGCCAAGGCCCTGATTAGCTGGGGACTTTGTACAAGGAGAGGCTGTGGCAAGAGTTTTGAAAAAGCTCATTTCACCTGCTACCAGCACATGCTCCAGGTGAAAGGAGAGGGCAAGGCTCTGTGGGGGACTGGAGAAAAGGGTAAAGTGGGATTGCGACTTATTTGCACTGAATGAGGATTGATTGAAATTCACTGAAAGCTTATGCAATCCTTCAGGCTCAGTGGCAGCCGCTATAAAACAAAGGAAAACACCTTTCTCTCAGAAATAAACCCTGATGACAGAGAAATCCTTAGCTCTGTTGATAAGCCACAAACCAAAATATCTCTTTGCCCTATCATGTCCAGCTGCTTCCACACAGATGTCAGCTAGCAGATCCCCACTAGAATAGGGTTATGGAAAATCCAGTGGGGCTTTCCTCTGCTCTAGCCCTTAGAGGATTTGGAAGGAGAAGTAGGATCTGTACTGCATTTAGACAGTTTTCTCACTAGATTAGAGCAGGACAGGTTTTCCTGCCACCTCTTTGTTTAGGCCTCAAGGCCAAGCTTCACAAAGGTATTCAGGGACTTAACCTCCATCTGTAATCTCTGGGAAATCAGGCACCTAAATAAAACTTGGGAGTTCTTTGTTGTGGATCTTGGCTCAAGCCCCTGCTGCCAACGATCCCAAAAAAGCCTGACTTTGAACCAAGCCTGAGATATCAAGCAAAGCAATCAGTGGAAGACACTAAAGTTCTAATGAAAACATGTTTTCTTTGTATTAATCTTGGTTCTCATTACTTTGCAAACTAGGAAAAATTTTAGGTCAGTAAACAAGTACAGCTGGAAAAAGTCCTGAAGAAGAAAGAGATGCCAAAATCCATAGGAGGTCAGGGCTGCAGTTGAGAGTGCAACAACACAGTCATGCTGTGCATCTGAGGAACCCCTGCCTCGTGAGCACTCATGGGGGCCCTGTCACATAAGTCATGCTCTCCCCATTTCACAGAGGCAGGTAGAGCCCAGAACACCTGCAGCCTGAAGGACTTGCTGTGATAGACATGGGGAGCCTATCTCAGCTCTCACAATTCAGCTCCATTCTTGCAGTGCTCCCTCCATGAAAACATCCAGAAGTCAGGGGTATAGCACAAAAGAAGGAAAAAAAAAAGAGAGATGACTTTCCCTCCCATTTTCAAAACCACAAAAGTAAGATCCTTTCTGTCCTCATAAAAGAAGCAGAGTATCAGGACAGAATATACAAGTGAAAATCAGTACAGTACAGTGAAAATCCAAGCAGCACTGCTTGTTGGCCCATTGGTTTGTACTGCCCAACACCACCTGCTCCTCTTAGTGAGACTCAAATCCTGCCTGAGTGAAGAACAGGACAAGGGAAGGTCTGATGAAATGGCAACTCCCAGCCTGCAGTGGCACTACTAACAAGGGGGTGAGAGAAAGGATGTGATCCATTTGGGCAGCTGAGATCCATGTTTGGGCAGCCACACAAGCATGAGGTCACTCATTAGCACTCTTGAAATCCCCATGTAAAGAAAACCACAATGGGAAAAAAGAAAATTGGATTGCCCAGCTGATTCCAGTTCACTCTGAATTGAAATGCATAAATGCAGGTGAAGAAAGGGCACTGCTGTGCAGGTGTAAGTGCAAGTTTAAAAAGTGATCCAACAAAGAGTATGTTACACTGAAAATAATCCACAACATCCAGTCATTTGCATGACAAAATTACTCTACATAAAGCCCATTCTTTGCAATAAGAGCTGATCTAGGACAGAAGAGTAATATTTCTTCTTTTGGTCTTCTTAACATGTAGTTTGGATATGGAAAACTGCTTAGATAATTGCTGTTGTGTTGTAAGATGAGGTCTTTAAGGTCTGATTTTTCAGTTTGTAATAAAAGCCTTTGAGTAATTTTGAAGTACATTAAGATGTTTCTGGAGAAAAAGACAACATCTCCAGGCAACTTGATGTTGCAAGTCCATTTATGTAACTTATTTCACAGTGATTTATTAGTCTATTAAAAAAGTACAGATTTCAGAGGGGGTTTTTTTTCCTGATTGAGAAAAGAGCCCCAAATGCTTTAGGAGCATCTAGACCAGCTTTTGGAGGCAAAGAAAGTGATAAGCAAGTTACACCTACGTAGAGCTACAGAAAAGCTTATTTTCT
The DNA here is from genome assembly GCA_026261815.1 of Monarcha castaneiventris obscurior. NCBI lineage: Eukaryota > Metazoa > Chordata > Aves > Passeriformes > Monarchidae > Monarcha > Monarcha castaneiventris. Next base: position 12,040,953 of record JAMPIT010000467.1, read on the forward strand.
CATAAAGGATAGCTTGAAATTTCTCTCCTATGTGCTCCCAGGACCATGCAAGAAATTGAATTCCACACAGCAGTGTAGATACCAGAAGTTAAAGGATTTTAAGAAAAAAACACAAACTTGATAAGTTAGTAACAAAACAGATGTCTGTCAGCAGAGTATTTGAGAAGGGACCCTGGTTCCCATGACCTTAGACTCTACTGGGAAGGGACACCATCTCAGTGGCCAAGTCTTCATGGAGCATCAAAGCAAAGAACTGGAACTCCTTGTTTATTACAGCTGAAGAAACTTGGAAAGCCAAGCTGGCTGTGCTGGCAGTTCTAGGATCAACTTCTAGTCCGTGGAGAATTTTATAGTGGAAGATAATAATGACAGCGAAGGAAAATAAAACATGATCAAGCTGTTCAGAAAGAGCCTGCTGGCCACTGTCAAAACCAGAGATGGAGAGGCCAAAACAGGGAGGGAAAATCTCCCATGAAAGCTGGAAAGAGGAAGAAAAAAGAGACACTTATGTAACAGCACAGTAAACAGGCCAAAGTTATGCTTATGCTGATGTCCTGGCATGGACACCTGCTTTCCAACTTTGTCTGGAATGAACCACGGGTATTTAAAACATGTGCTCTCCTATCCCACATCTGAGTGTGAAACAAAGCAAATAATGCTGACATCCCTGTCTTCAGGGATTTCATCTGAAGGATATGTAAAATTGCCTTCCTTCTGCAGGTACGTAGAAGTGTTTCCTGGAGCAATGTGGAGCAGAGAAATAAAGTAACACCCCTTATCCAAGGGCTGGGTAAACCAATTGCTTAAAAATCAAAGACTTGAAACACCAAGATCTTGCATGACAGAAGTAGGCTGCAGCTATTAGGAGCCGCTGCCATAAGACATGGAGCTGACAAGCTAGAAGTACCTGTTCCCTAAAGAAGCCATTTCATGATCAGGTGTTGTCAGCAGAGGCTAATTTGGAGCACTAAGAAGGGGTAATCAAAAAGGAACTGGAGCCAGAAGGCCCAATATTTTCAATATTTGCAATCTCTGCACAGAAGCCACATGGGATGTTATACATGAGCATGTTGTGGGGATGAAAACTCACTGCTGGAAATATCAGGGGCTTCAGAAAATCCCATTAAATTCTGATGTTATTCTGAATTCCCTCTCATATCTTGCATATCCAGAGCCTGTGCACTGAGGCAAAGCCAGCCTAGAAACAGTTGCAGGCACTACTGAGGAGACCTCTTCTACAGGAATTTGGAAGATCAAGGCAAAGAAAGCAAGATTGAAATATGCCTACCATCCCGGGGACTGAAAAGTCCTGTGTGCCTTTTAAATTAATTAGTAATTAAGATCAGTAATAATTTTAAACCAAAAAGCCCAAACCAAAAGGATTTGAATGATGACAGAAGAATCGAGTGCTGCTGTCAGTATGTGGAAGTGGCCTGTAAATGCCAGTGGGTGACAAACAGCTCTGAGCCTTGGAATGTCTGGTTGCAAGTCAGGCAGCTCGGGTTCTCCAGAGCTCCAGACCTGCCCCAGCTCTTGTCCCAGCTGAACCATTGAGTTGGTGTGGTCCTGCTTGGCTGGCAGAGTGCTGGGATGGTGCTGCCTGAGCACTACAGCGTGAGGAGGCAGCGCAGGTCGGCACAGAATTCCCAGGTTCTCTGTGGCTGTGACCAAAATTGTGTAACATTGGTTGTTAATTAACTGCTAATCACATTAACTGCTGATATCAGTTTACAAATGAATGACTTTTAGTAGCATCCTCAAGTGGATGGACACACCAAGTACAGCCAGGCATCCGTGGGTACCATGGCCCAGCTCAAGGGACCCAAGCCTTCCTCTCAGCACTGTTATTTCTGACTCGACTTTTCATTGCTGGTGAGCAAGCAAGACCAATGGGATGCTGCACATACAAAGTAGGCTCCCTCCCTTTAAAGCTGTCATAAGGCCAAAGGAAACCCCATGAGTGAGTTGTTAAGTTCAAATAGAACTTGAAGCTTCTTTCACTGGGAACAGTTTGCAGCTCTCACTATATAAGAAGAAGGCGAAGTTTAATTTCCAAATCTAGCTTTAAAACAATCAAAAAGACATGTAAGGTGCAAGACTGTGAAGAGCACCCACATTCAGCTGTTGAAAATGGCACGGAGAAGATAATTAAAGTGAGACAAATCATCTGCCTGACATTATCCATTATCCCACTGTTTCTTTTGCAGGAAACATAATGCTACTGAGTTATTTTATTCCAGGCACTGAGGAATGAAGCTGAGCTTGGGCTAAGAAACCTGAATCTGAGCGTATTCCATGTTCAGACACTTCTAGACTAGAATAATCCCTAAAACTGAAACACATCAATGTTTTTAATAGGAACACCTTTGAGTGAAATAGATGAGCACACCACCCTTCCCACAGTGCTCACTGCCAATTTACCACAGGCTGACAAGAAGAATTAATATGTTTTTGGACTTCACACAATGCATTTCTTTGCTGATCAAAGCCAGCTACAAGAAAGAGCTCACCAAATGTTGGAAGCTCTGTACACTCATCTGAGAAAGGCTGATAAAATTCTATATGTTTATGGCTTTTACTTCCCTCCAGGACATTTTTCCTTGATGATATTCTGGTTCTGATTATCTGCCTACCCAAACACGCATATGCAGCAGGGGCCAGTACACAGGCGACTCTGCAGGAAGTTTACAGGGAGGAAATGAATGGTCAGTGTTTGGTCCCACACTGGAAAATGTGCTCTTCTTATATCAATATGAGAATGTCTGCAGGGGACTTAATAGACATGCATATCCACAGAGTGATTACTTCTTGCTGAGCTAAAGAGATGCCAACCCTAACATCTGTTTGCAGTTCATTCTGCCTTATCAAAGGCTTTTTCTGTAACCAGCCCTTATCACATAGTGTGGAAAGGATGGCTAACAAAACACACTCTGTTAGCTGAAGAAGCAGATTGCTGATCTGGTTATCTTAGGCAGAGGACTACAAAGAAACCACAGTACTCACCTTTACACAGGAGTAAATGACTGAAACAAATACCACTGTGGTCAGGATCAGGAAACAGGTCAGGTAAAAACCCAGCATAAATGTAGAGCTGAAATCAAGGAGAGGTTTGGTTGGTTTAATTTTGTTTTGTTTTGCACATCATATAGAATAGCTACAGCTCTGCTCTCCAGAACACGTTTGTACAAGCTATGACACACTGCACAGGCTTTCCAATTAGGATAGCAGTAGGAGACACGAGGTGCCTTGAATACCAACAGACACTCTGGCCTATTTAGAATTACTCAGACAGGCTGCAGAACAGAGAATGCCGCATCTTTTATAGCAATCACCTTCCTGCTGAGGTGACAGAGGTGGGACTGAAAAACATTTCATGCACTAGAGGAGGTGGCAGAACAACCTGTTGTGGCAGGTCGGCCCCCAGCTGGCTGTGGGCAGGGCACCCCTGGGAAGGAAGGCAGGCTGAGTGCTGAAGTGCAGCTGAGTGGGAATAATCTCAGTGGGAATTCCTACCTGTCCTTGCACAGGGAATGTCTGTGCAGCACCACTCTCTGTGCTGTCTCGTGCATGGGATGTGAGCAACCACAGCATAAGGATAGGCAGGGAAAACAGCCTCACCCTGGCCAGCCTAAGAGGTTCCTGCTCCTCCCAACTTTGAAGTACAAAGAGGATTCCAGGGTCAACTTTATACTATGTGTTTTCATCTGTTTTCCTCACAAAGATATTCAACAGCAATTTCCTAGTGATTGGTCTCCCTGTGACAGGATAGGCCCCTTCCCAGAGTCAGCCTTGTTCATAATCTAAAGGAAGTATTCTTGTGATGCGACACTGAGGCCAACCACACCAAAGCCAGCTGGTCTCTGTGTTCTCTCATGACTACTAAGATAATTGTACTTGCTAATTCACTGTTTGAGCCTTTTTTGAAATTCCTTAAAGCTATTCCTCTTTATCATAATAAATTGACACTGACATTCTGTCTCTAGTTTCAGATTCCACGGTGTGCCTTTCATGAAGCTCTGATCATGACACATTTGCACCTGTGGTTTCAGTTGGTGTTTAACTTCAATAAAAGACCAAAGCTATGCAATTGAAATATCAGGAAAAACAAACTAAAAGGTGAAGGGAAGTGTATCTAACCTGCAGTTAAAACATGGAATTTTATTTACTCTTGAAACAAATCACCTTTCAGACAGGCCAGGCTAGGGACACTTTGGAACTTGCAAAAAAAAAAAAAAAAAAACCAAATAATCTACCACCCTCCTTATGGGCAGCATGGAAGGAGACTGAACAGCACAACATTTGCACCACACTGCCATAAGGGATTGGCTCCTGCGTAATACAAAGGAGGCAGCCATATGGTTGCCACACATCAGAAATTGTCAAGTTGTCATTTAAATGTTAAACTGGGTTTTATGAAGACAGCGTAGTGGATGCTTAGGGAGTTTGATGAGCAACACAAGGCTGGTAGAGGACCTCTTGCAGATGTGAAGTTAAGACAGCAATACCCAGGAATCCAAAGTGTAAGCCCTTGTTAAATCAGTTACTCTCAAAGAATATTTCTGGGTGCAATTAACAATGCATTAATTGCTGGGAATTAGTTCCAATTTTGAGCCTCTTTCAGCTTCACTTGCAGTTTCCCAAAGCAGACCTGTCTGTTTACACAGTGCATTTGTCCTGATGTTATTTTGCTGATTCAATCCTTCTGTGAGCTCTCCTGCCTGGGAGAGTGAACAACAAACATAAGACTAAGTGTTATTTCTGTGACCTTCCAAATATCTGATCTGAACACTACAAACCAATCTCCACTCAAAAAAAATCTGTGGTGGGAACAGAAGTAGAAACAGTTGTAACAGCATAAAATAGTACTGGAGCTCTCTTTAGGGACAATTTTTGTCTTTTTGTAAGAAAGATAAATTTGGAGCATTTTCAGAGCTTCTGTGATCTTGTTTTTCAGTTTAAAAATTACTAACTCCAAATTTATTTCCAACACAGCTCAGTGAATGGTGTATTATTGCAACTAAACCAAAGCATAGGAAATACCCACATGCTGTAATTTTAAGTGATTTTTAAAGAACTCTTTGAGAAGTCCCATTTCTGCAGAGCTCACTGCTGGAAAAGATTTAGTGGGTTGTGCTGTGCCTTGCAGACAAAGCTGCAGAGCACTGCAGTGGGCCAAGAGCACTGTGCCCCACAGCCCTGAGGAGCTCTTGCCACTCTTGCCTGGGGAAAGAAATGACTGCAACCCTTAAACCTGGAGCAAGCCACTCAAAGCTCAGGCATGTGCAGCTCAACCCCCTCGCTACTTCTCTTCTTGCCCAGCTGCTCTGAGTCCAGAATAGTAAATGTATGAGAGATTATGCCTCATTTGTTAAGCAGACCCTGAGACTTCAGTGCTCTGAGCAGTGAGGCTGTGATGGGTTTTCACCTCCCTGTCCCACTGTGTTTAGATAAGAGGACAGCCCAGCCTTGTGCTGTGTGTGCTATGCCTTGGTAGGCAACCCTTCCTACTCGGTGATATTTGTTTTCCACAGGCTTATAAATGTGCTGAACTGAATTTCCTAAGATGGTGGTAAATTATAAGAGAAATCACACTGGGAAAACAGAAATCCTCACATACCAGTGAGGAGGTTTTAATCTGCACCAGAAATGGGTGAAAACAATAAGCACCATGCATCACTTGAGCATGAATTATTGAAAGGTTTTTCTCTTCTCTTTGGTGTTCTGAATTTTCAAGGAAAAAACAAAGAAAAGTAGGCCAGAATAGAGGAGGGGAGCAGATGGGAGCAAAGGGATGAAAGGGTACTCACTGTGGCACAATTATGATTTGAACAAAGCAGATGAAGAGGAAGACTAGGGAGGCACAAGCCACGTAGGCTCCAAACCTGTCATCCACCTGCTTGGAGTACTGCAAAAAAACACAGTTATGTTAGTGGGAAATTTGGCTGGCTGCCTTCTCTCCACAAAAAGTTCTTACTTGGCTTTTGTCTACGTCCTCGGAAAGCAGTGCTGGTAGGAAACAACATTCCAAATTCCCCTTCTCCCCAGGCAATCTGTAAGGGCTTGAACAGGCCCAAAGACCAGGGAAGGAAGCCACAGAGCTGGGTGGAGAGAGGATTCACCAACTGCCCATTGCATGGGGAACAGAAATGGATTAACTGGGACCAACATTCTAGATCACTGTCATCAGACCAAAACTTCCATGGGAAGTTTCCTCCAAGAGGGACAAATGCTGCTAATGAGAAAACCTCGCATGTCATGCAGATGACTTGACTTGTTCTAATGACAGTGTGAGGCTGCTGTGGTTTTCACACAGTCACTCCTTCCAACTACTTGTCAACGTATCGGCCACGTGGGAGCTGCACCCGATTCCCAAAGATGCTTTATTTAGCTTGAAGCACGGTTCTCAGCACAGACCGTCTCAATGTTTGAACCACAGCATAAAAGGTGCTCTGAACAGGTGAACTGCTAATTTCCCTGGCAGTTTTCAGCTATAAAATTGAAGAGGAGGGGTGGGGGAAAATTACATGCTCAAGCTTTTATCCAGTCCCACACTGATTCATTGAACAGCTGTAAATCCTGAAAAGCTCTGCTCTTGCAATAGGTAGTCATTCTTGTCAAGGAAAGACTGTTTCTAAATAAAATTATAAAATAATTAGTGCAAACTTATTATGAAGTTTTTTCCGTTGAATAATGAGTTTAACCCGAAGACAACTCAAGCATCCCAAGGATCTGTGCTTGGATAAAAAATAAAAGAAAAAATGGATTACTTACTTCGTGCAATTAAACCCACCACTTTTTATGTGGTTTAATTTGGTTAATTTGGTTTATGTGGTTTAATAATGTCATCCAGGTACGTCTAGACTTAGAATTTAGACCTGGAAATTTAACTTTGCATCTAGAGCTGATGATGTCTCTACTGTATAGTCAGGGAAATGATCTTTGCCTCACAGCAATATCTGAAACCAAATCTGGAAGAAATCAACTGCTCATGAGCTTTAGGTGTGTTACTCCCCTTTCTCACATTTGTGAGACAGAGAACTCTATTTATTGCTTAAAATGGGCTCCCAAAAATGTCCAGAGTACAAATTGCATCCCAATGAACCCTAATAGTACCTGGGGCTCTTTGTGGGGACAAAGGGCAGGGAAAAGTCCCTCCAGAGGTGTTTCAGAGCTTAGGTAAGCTGAAGTGGGTTTCTCCAGTGATTTGAAGGAGATAAGAGGTGACCACAATGTCGGTTTGGAGTCTCAAAGTCAGACAAACAACCTGGTTTATTCTGGATTCCCTTTACTGCTTATCACTGAATATTCATGTGTGTCTGATAGAAATGGATTTGTTTTCCTGGCCAGTGCTCCCTTCAGATGACTGTGATTTTTTTTAGGACAAGTTATATTGAGGTTTCCAAGAAGAAGCATGGATTTCTTAAGATCATAACCACACCTCCAGTACCCAAACCATCGCTTAAGTCATAGATATAAAAGCCTGACCTTCTGCAGGAGAATTAAAACTCCTGACAAGCCTCCCTGACATGCTGCAACGAGTTTTAGACATTACCTTTTTCTCCAAGTCAGGCTCCCTGAATGTTAAGAGGAACTTGCGCACGTGCTCAGAGCGCAGCCGGTCAATGCTTCTGGCGTCAATGGCCCGGCCCAGAAACTCGTCCACTTCATCCTCTGGGTTCATACTCTCCTGGGTACTCCTGAGGAGGTCATGAAAAGGCAGCATAAGAGCACAAGATAATTTCTGCCTCTGCACAGAGTGTTATCACTGCAGTGTATAACAAGCTGGAGGTTAATGGCATTTTGCTTATGACAGCTTCAGTTGGGAAAGGGACTGGGAGCAGAGAGGGGAAAGATGTCAGCTCTAGAGCTCACTGCCAGTCCTGAGTCATTATTACAAGGATTCCATTTATTTGCCCTTTTTCTATACTACAGTTGTTTCCTTGCCTTCAGGTCTCATTTCCATCCCTCATTCTCTAAAACCACTGGGTAGCCTCCTTCCCCTTGTTCTCTGACTTACTCTTCCCTGCACTGCTGTGCTGTTGTAGCTGTTAGTGCCTGCACTGAAAAATTATTTATGCATCCAGTCATATTTCTTGCTTACTAATAACAATTTCTGTAAATACTACTATGAAAATTTCCAAACTTGAACAATTCTCCCTTTTTGAAAAAAAAATTGTTTACAGAACAAACGTGGGGTAAAAAATGTTGCCTGACTCCCCTTCACACAGTTATTTATGAGTATAAAGCATAAAACAGAAAGAAAAATCTGTTTACAAGGTATTTACTTAAGGAAAGGTTGCAAAAGAAAAAGGCAACAGAAGGAAAAAAATACAAATTAGATTCTGCTTTCTAAATATGTGGAACAAGATTTCTAGGTTGCTTATAATCTTTTATGTCACTGTTTTTCTGAATCTCTGCTATAGCTTCAGAAAATGAAGCTGATTTTCAAAAACTGTTGAGAAAAAATAAAACTTTAAACTTAATTGTCCTGAGGCATTTTGCACTGAGGATCAGGAAACCTGAAGCACCTCCCCAGATTCTAGTTATTTTTAAAATCAAACAGTATTTTAATGACTTGATGCTGTCACTTTAATGGCCTGCCCTCAAACAAGCTATAGACAGAAATTAAAAGCTAATCCTGAAGTGCTGTTTTTCTGCTCTGCTTGCCTGATTACCCAGGTTATCCACAGGGTTTGCCAATAGTTATCCACTGAAATATGCCCCTCTCTTGCACTGGGGTATATCCAGCAGATAACTATTTCTGTGTGCAAACCCCATGATGGCACAGCAACTTAGGGCTCATGTTGTGTGCCCCTCAGTTCAGGCACTCTGGAGAAAAAATCCCGGGGTCTAACAAGCATGATGAAAAGCTACTCTGCTTTATTTCCCTGGTTTCATTTGTACTGCACCAGAGCACACAATGCACTCTGTGTTGCAGCCAGCAGGCTCCCACAGGTGAGGCTGTGCTGGAAAGCAGCTTACAAACCAGAATGTGAATCTGTTTTAAAAGTTAAAGGTCCCTTTCCAAAAGAAAGGCTCTTTCAAAGCTTTCTGCAAAACGGGATCAGATTTTAAGAAGCCCTCTGTACCTCAACTCTTCTGTGCACCTCTTGGCAAGATAAAAATAAATCAGGTCTATCTGCTTATTTCCATTCTACCACTCCTTGCCCCAGCCAGCAAGTTGAATGTGTGTGCACCTCAGCTGGGTCATGATGACACACCAGTGGCATCTATTTAGTGACCATAGAGTAATTGCAAACCTAGTTTGCCTCAAGGTCTAATCTCTGTTTTAGCCAACCTTAGTATTTCAGTGGGGCTGGGGGAAAGAGTTTTTTATTTTTAGGCTCTAGAAGTTATTTAATTCCTAGAAATTAATATATCTGCTTTGAAAATAAAAGCGTTTTTTTTCCCTACAAGGTCAGGACATCCAATTTACTTCCTCAGAGGAAGCACATCTGCTTGAGCATTCAAGGGGATGCTGCTTATTTTCATTCAGTCTTTGCAACGTCTTCTGGGCTCATAAAAAACGAGCAAGGAAATCATTAGGCTTCATATTTACAGAATGTCTTCCAAGATCCTGTGAGTTATGTACACACTTGGGTCATTCACATTTAGCCATTTCATACCACGCACAGGACGTGGGATGCCTTTTCCACTGGAACCAAAGCAAAAGAGGCAGCTCAGCATCTTGGCAAAGCGCAGTCCAATTTCAAGTTCCAGTCTGAAAATGTCACTCAGGAAGATGCAAAGAGAAGATCCTGCCTGCTTGGTCCCTACCTCAGCTGCGTGCAGGTTTGGTTTACTGCTCAGGGTGTTTCTAATACACCCTCCAAGGTTGCAGGCTGTGTAGAAATATCTCTGCAGGTTTTAAATTGCCTTGCTGGGACATTGGCAGTGGGCGGCCACACTCACACAGACTGCAGGGAAGCTCAGCCACCTCACACAGACCGAGCTGTTCAGGTGACTTTCACAGCCCATTGTGCCCAAGCCAAATTACAGCACAGCAAGTTTGGGTACATTTGCATAAATGCAATTTTAAATTGGCATACAAAAGTTCCCTGTGCTAAGCAGTGCCCTGGAGGCAGTCCCTGTAAGTCAGAGCTGAGGTACTGCCATAGACCAATGAAATTCATATGTCCAAATGCTTTTTGATATATTGATAGTGTGGCTGTTGGGGGGAAAATGAGGATTTCAGGCTGCTATGAAACTTCCAAAAACACATCCTTAAAAGCAGTGCTGAGATTTCTTCAAATGCAGCCAACAGAAAATTGTGTCAAGGGAGAGGAACAGCACAAACAGAGCTTGTAGCAACTTTTCCACTCTGCTTGCAAATGTGAATACTACCAATTAGCCTAGAGATGCTGGCTTCAGAGTGGTCCAAAAATGTGCTGCTGATTTAATTACTTTCTGCCAATGCAGAGTGTGACCACTGCCAAAACTACATGTATGCCATAATTTTAAATGCTCCATGCTTAGATTTAGTAACTAAACCTGCACTCAGGCACATAAGGTTTGGTTCTGTTTTCAGGGATGTGTGGTGCCCACATCCTCCTTTGTTGCCAGACAAAAGTATTGTCCCTCAGTGTTTCTGCACGTGCAGGAACTGCCTTTAGTACTCGACATGGTTTAGGTATCTAATTTTAACCATTCTCACCATGCACATATTCCGCTAGAGATTTATTCTTGCCAAATCTTTGTACTTGAGTTAAACAGATTTCTGGATAAAGAGAATCAGAGGCAAGTAGTAGCTTCTTTTGGTGCTGAACAGAAATGCAAAAATCCTGAAATCTATATGATAAATGGGCACCATGCTGAGTGAGACAGCTCAGCTATTGCCTGTAACAGCCCAAGAAACCTTTCAAACTATAGCATGGAGCACAGATACTGTGGTCCTTGGAGCAACAGAGGAGATGCTGTTCCTCAGCTGTTGGGTGACTCTGTTGTGGACCAGCACTGAGGCAGCTGATTTTTGTGTTTTCTTGCAGGAACTATGAAGAAAAATACTATTTCATGAGGGATACTGAAAATTTCTGTATTCCTCTAAATTATTTTGTTGTTATGTGTTAGCTCTTTTTCTGCCCAAAGCATATCTAACATCAACTGAGTTCCCAGCATCCATGGACACAACAGGGAACAGGAAACAGTGGGACAAGCAAAACATCCCAGGGTGCACAGAGCTAAATGTTACGAAAATCCAGTTTGCAGGGAAGGGCAAGGGAAGGAGAGAATGACTCTTAATAGTGCCATGTTCAAACTTATCACTTTCCTTTTCCTTTCAGGCAGCTGCTCTCAGTGCTCAACCACCATAATGTGAATTTTCCCACAGCTGGATGCCTAGAGCCCACAGAAGCATTTACCTGTCCCAGCTCACAGAAATCCACTCAGTCCTGACCGGGAGCCTGAGAAACATGGTAAGGAGCAACAGCTACATATTTTAGGCATCAGTCTCCTCTACTGTTGCCTAACTTGCTCTGGGCAAACTTGTAATTAGTGCCATTCAGCAGGACTGAATGTGAAATTATTCTAAACACCTTTAATACAGGAAATGCTTTTGTTATGCCCAGTTGTAGAAGTTAAGCAGTGAATGTGTTTCAGGTTTTTTCCTCCAAAGGCAATTTTTCAAAATACCACTCTCATTAAATTGTTATTTTAACCATTTCTCCAAAGTCCTATATGAAAAAAATGAAATTCCTGCTAAAATTTGGCTATATTTTAGAGCATGAAACTTTGAATTTACTTTTTCCAACAAGCTATCCTTTCTGAGTTTATTTTTATATATAGAAATAAGTAATATGCAATAATGAGCAATATAAAATAGATAAAAATAAACTCAGAAACTATACAGGCATTTCAATGCATACATGAACTTTTCTTATTGGAGATGTCCAACACTTAGATATCCTTTAGAGGGAGATTTTGTCTTGGGTTATTTTCAAAGAGTGGAGATTATTTGGGGCAAGGGGAAGTGCAGCAAAAGCATTTTAATTATAAAAGCAAGTCAGAACCACCAAACAAATAAATGTCTTGAGGGCAGTGGCTGTTCTGAATGCACATCAGTCAATCCTGTGCCCTCAATTGGCTGTGCCTCCAGGACAAACCTCTGGGGAGTCCAAGCATTATTTTTGGCTTCCGGGCATCAATTTTTGTCCTTTTTTAATATGAGAAAAAAATCCCAAACGTGTAAACATTACAGTGTATGACAGAAGTAAATTTGCTTACTTGTCCTTGGGGTCCTCGAAACCCTGAAAGAAAGGAAAAGGGCACAAGGGTGAGCAAACAGGCTGACCTTGAGAACACAAAGCGTCCCGGGGACGGCGTTTCACAGGGGACTTTTCAGGTGCTTGTTTGTTAGGTGTGGATGCACAGCTTTACCCACCCACAGCAATATTTTGTGCAGCTGTGCCAGCAGGCAGACAGAGCAGTTTTGGAAAAACACATTCCTTCAGACAGAAATTCATGGAAGTGTAGATAAAGGAAATGTTTCAGCTGACTGCTGGCACGCTTTATTCCAGGTGTCTTCTTTTTAGCAGTCACCATTACAAATAATACAATGGAAATTGTGCTGATATTATAACTGAGGATGTATTTTACTTGAAACAAAACTCAGAACTATCAAATAACCTTTGTATTCAACAAGGCTGCATCTCCTTATGTCAGGGCTCAGCTAAGGGCAATGGATGCATTTTGCTTTTCGTCTCTCCCAGGGGTCTCCCTGCTCCTCCCCTCATCACAGGCACACACAGAACATGTTTTCTTGAGTAAGATTTCAGGAATTATTTGCAATAGCCCAGACATTCACAATTCCTTCAGGACCACCTGAATTGATTAAGTGTAAGTATTTATGAGTCATCCATAGTTTTAATGGCTAGAAGGCCTTAGACAAAATTATATATGGAGGCATAAATTTGTATGTTTAGCATTAACGTACCTAATAGACCAAATTGCATCAAAATTGCCACTTTGCATGGGCTGAAACAAAATGTGCCCTCTGACATCTTGGCTTAAATTTAACTGTAGTCAAGAAAAGTTGTGTATTTGACAAGTAGGGTCAAATACTCAGGCACAGAGTTTGTACCCTGTGTTCCAAAACATAAAACAAATGTAGCTGGGAGATATGAAGAATTGCTTTTGTTTTTCTCCCAGAGACATCAGGCCAAAACCGCTCAGGGCACGTGAGGATATTCCAGCTGCTGGACCAGTCTGGGGGCAGCACACTGAGATCCATCCTGACTGTGGAAAAGCAAACATCTTTGGGCAAAAGTCTTCCCACAGCCGCCTTGTCCAACACCATGAGAAACAACAGCACTGACCAGATACTAAACAAGAACAGATTTTGCCTTTGCAGTGAGTTAGCAATGTGGCCACATGGCAGAAGGAAAGCCAACACAGCATCTCTGAACAGCACCAGCTTTGCCAGAGGGAAAATGTGAGGTCTGTCACTCAGGTCAGCAGCCAGGACTGTGATTCACCGAGAGAGCAATTTCCATTTTTATGTACTCAGTTTCAGACTAAAACCACACTCCTAAAGAGAAACTGCCACTTCACCTTAACCCATCAGAAATTCAGATAAAGGAAGTCTCTCAGTTCTATGTCACAACCACTAGCAGATCCAGTGGGAAGAAGGAAATAGTAATGTTGATTCAAAATCAGCATGTCCAGTTATCCAGGTTAAAAAAAAAAAAAAAAAAAAGTACCTTCTGATTTCACATTAAAGAATGATCATTCAACTTTTTGTTGTGCATTTTTTTCTTCTTCTTTTGCCTAATTATTTTACAGTTGTCAGAAATATCTGATTGATTGATTTATTTATTTATCCTCCAAGTAATCCTAGAACACAGTGCCAAAACTGAAAGCTCACTGCTTAATCATGGAGACAAAATGCTCACTAATTTGTCTGGTGTCATAGTCAGTTAGGCTGCAAAAAAAAAAAAAAAAAAAAAAATCAACTGAACATGACTAGCTACCAGCCAAGAAATAAGCAGAGGGAACTGATGAGAAAACAGCCAGTACTTGCTTATTAGATAGATATCAAGTTCACATTTTCAAGCTTAGCCACTTGGGACCTGGATGACTGATTGCAGTGGGAGAGTCCCCTAAAATGGTCTGATTTTCACAACCAGCTGCATAACCATCCATCCCACTGAATTCCTCAAACTAAACACAGATCTCATGCTCCTGCCTTCGAGATGCACAAGTTTGAGGACACGGGCCAACCAGGTCAAGTTACTAAAACACCTCAGCAACCACATCCTCAAAAAAATTCCTCAATATTTCAAGTGTGGAATAATATTTAACTGGCCATTTATACGGGTGAACACTTAATCCACATGGAGTTTGATTCTGCCCTGCTTCTCTCCCTCAGCAAAACTGTTATAAGGAAAGTTTCTAAAATGGTAGAGAATTCACTGATATAGCTTTTCAATTTACAATACAAAATTATGCTTGAAATTCTGGAAATTATTCTTGCTGGTAACTCAAATTAAATTGGTGTTTCAAAACTAAAGACCAAAAAAATACACACTTCAGGTGAAGCAGAAAAGGAAAAGACTATTACATTTTCTTTCCTGGGTCTTCATTTAACGAGGCTAAATATTTAAAAGTGACTTGAACTTTAATTAGAGAGAATCAGCTTAAAATTAAATGTTGTAGGAACCTCTTTAAGTTAAGCAAATTAAATGATTCACTTCAAACGCTCCCATTTCATACTAAAGATTCTTCAAGCAGAATTGCCAAAAATGGAATTGTTATGGAGAAAGGTCTGTGGGATTATTTTAGGAAAAAAAATCCTTAAACATAGCTTCTTAAAAACTGGCCATTTATTACAGGGTATCTTTCCTATTTGCACTGGAAGACTTTGCCAGAATATAGGGCAAATATACCTCTAGGAGTGACCAGAGATTTCCCTCCCTCTCCACTAAAGCCCCCATGTTTTAATCACTCACCCAGAAGCCCTTCAGGAGGAGGAGGTGATCACACGCACAGGGTCACGCTGCCCGCCCTGGTTTGGGTTGGGAGGGAAATTTCCCCCTGGGTTTTGGTTAATGTGCTTTCACCTCCTCCAGTTTCGTGGTCATGCTCGGTTCATTGAAAAATCTGCACTTAAAATTATTTCCTTCCCCTTGCACAAGGCTTGAGCACTAATGACATATTGGTCTTTTTCTCTTCTCCACAGCTGGCAAAGAGTTTAGGATCTTAGGAGTTGCATGCTTTGCTCCACTTAAAGCCCTTGGCTCAGAGTAAGGCTGCTCCCATCAACTGCAGTGGTCTGTGTTACACACGGGAGGAACACACAACCAACCCTGCAGGAATAGGGTCTACATGGATTTGCCTTCATTCCCACTCATGATCTGGTGGCCAAATTTCCAAGCTCAAGCAGGAAAGAGAAATAAGAAGGGCTAAAGGCATTCTCCAGCACCCCTCACGCCACCTGTCTGTGTTTCCCACTGGAGGGTGGACAGCTGGGCTGGGGCTGGACTCAGCTTGTTTGGGTACTGCTGCACAGAGGGATGCCAAAATTGGCATTTCTGCACCAACACATACAGAAATCTGAACATCCCTCCAAAACAAGCTGATAAAAATGAGGTGCCAGTAATTTAGGAGAGGGGGAGTAAAGGGATAGGAAGAGAAACAACCAGTTCCTGGGGTTAAGAATATAAATCCCCTCTTGACTGCTCATGGATTTGCACCAGCAGGCTGAAGCAATGGCAGTGGTTTTCTAGGGCCCTATGAAGAAAAGGCTGGGAATTGTCAGCAGGGATGAAAATGGCAAAAGTGGTGATGGCTACAAGAATCGGACAGATAGGAGTTCACGGGAGTCCAAGAACAGCTCCATAATCATGATGATAAAGTAGCCCTTGTTAAGGCCAAAATTCCTTTCTTCTGGAACGGACCATAAGGCATGAGACAGGTCTTATCACAGTGCACTACTAATGGACTGCTGCATATAGGACCTCATGCAAATTTTATTCAGTCTTCTTTTAAATATCCCTGATACTGGTGTTTTTCTCATTCCCCCAGGAGGCTGCATTACTCTGCCATCAGATTGCAAAAGCAAAGGTAATAGCAGTTAATAATTGCTCTGAGACTAAGACAGTCCTCTCTCTGACTTCAGGAACATTAGCACAAACTCAGCTGGATCAACTCCCTTAAAGGCTCTGCTCTTTTGTCTTTTCTACAGGAGATTATTAAAAAAGCCTTATTTTTTTTATGGCAGGTCAGGTGACTCAGAATCTACACTGACATCCTCAGTGGGAGTAGATGTGCAGGAGGAAGAAAAGAGGGAATGTTATATTACTGCATCTGTCCCTGTGGCCCCTAAGGCTTACTATTTTATGGGGGATATTTTATGAATATCTATTGTACTAAAAGCTCATATGACTGCCATCTCTCTGCTTGACTTCTAAATTAACTAAGCCCTTCTCTTTGAAGATTAAAACTGCTTCCTTAAATAGAATGATAAAGTGTTTGTCAAAGACATGACAAGCTGACTGCTATACCATAACACTTAAAATCAAGAACGATTAGAAATAATAATTCTAACTTCGAGAACATTGACTGCAACTATTAACATATTGTAAATATGCAAAGAAAAGTGGAATGGATTTTATATGCTTTTAACTTTTCATTTAACTCCAAAAATAAGACAGTAGAGGGGCTGATGAGTTTCATGACCTTCTTAATGGCTATGTGGGTAGGAAGCATGAATTCCACCCTTAAAAACTTCACTCTCAACTCCAGCAAAGATCTTAAGAGCAAAAATTACAAAGAAACTATTTTTCCTTGCCCTGTTTTCATCCCCAGGACAAAGTCAAAATGGGATTTATATGATGGTAAAGCAGAAATTGAAATAACTTTGGACTTAGAGACAAAATGAGCTTTGTAAGAGTTAAGGCCAACTTGCAGAGGTGCTTCACACAGACAGAGACCATGGGAAACAGAAAGGGAAAGTGACAGGCTGAGAGTTGTTGTTAAAAACAAACCTGCTTTGGTCCTACCACAAAACTAATTATTCACATCCATTTTCAGCACTGTTATACATTCTGCTTTGTCCCTGTGGTCAAAAAGAGAAGGCTATGAAGATAGATGCTGTCAGGTGTAAATGTAGAAGCAAAACTGAAGGACTTCAAAGCACTCAAGCCAAAAATAACACAATTTCTGTTTCCAGAGTCCAGAAAGAATTAAGCCTGATAGGAAGGATATTTAACAAGCATCTAAGTGCAGAGCAACAGACTGGCAGAAAACCAGTTTATGGAACAGATTAAAAGATAAGTGTGTCTGCTACAGCTGGAACACAGACTAATGAGATCTGAAAAGGAAAGCTGAAGTGCTCCTTTTCTGCAGCCCACTCCACCTGATAGACTTTCATTCCACTGCACTGGTCACAGATAGTGAAACCCTCTACTTTCTTAACTCAAAATGATTCTGTAGACAGTCCTCAGCTGGCACACCTGGCCAATGCCATGAATTTATCTGACCCATCAGACTTTAATCTATAGAACATAAGAGGTTGCTTTGGTTGAAATAGGCTTTCTCCACCTTACTTTTAATTAACTTCTGGCTCTGAGCTTCCCCCTCTGAAAAGTGCAGGTTGTTCACACTTTCCAGTTTTCTGTGAACTCTGAATCCAAATTTCTCCAGTCCAAAGGTCACATTTTCAAGTGAAATGGTTGCTGGTTTCTGTGCCTCATTTGTGAACAGTTATCAGAACTTGCAAAGCAGACATAAAAACAAGCAGTCCTAGAAATGCTTTGAATCAGTTCCTGGCTCCATAATCTCTGCCCTTCCATGTCTACACTCGAAACAATGATAAACACAACAAACTTCTCCAGAAACTACTGTCAAACAGCCTTCTATCAGATGCAGACAGACTGAATCCAAGCCTAACCAGCCTTAACTGAAATTGCCCACTGGTGCTGGCCAGAGCTGCTCACCCTCTCCAAAACCCAGACCCAAACCTGCTGACCTGAATCCTTTTGACATTAAGGCTTACTGTCAGCTTGAGGAAGCTTTGGAAATAATTCTGGTAAGTGTTGCAAGTCCACCTGTGCAATGCTTCCATGAACATCAGAGGAAATGTTTCTGTGAATAAAGGGGAATTGTATTTTTATTTCTGTAGGTTTAATTTGGTCCCACTCAAAACCAGTCTGACACATTTTAGTAGTGTCTCAATCCAAATGACCTTTCCCACATGAGTAAAATTTGCTCCAGAAAGGGGTACTGAATGGTGGAAAAATTATCAGTGCAAGACTTCCAAGCAAACATCAAACTCTATCTAGGTTTCACAATAGCAGCTGCAGATCTGCTGTTGCATTGATTAGTTCCTTAAAAGAGGCATTCTTATCCCTCTTTCAAGGAACTAATCAAGGATGATTGCAAGTCCTGATCAACTAGAATAAAAGTTAGGTTAGCAGAGGAGGATACAAAACACTGTGAAGCCCCTGACAGTTTGAGCAAGGTACATTGTACTCCCACTCACTTATATGAGATCCCACGGATCATGTGAATCAGGCAAACCCTTTTCCCAGGTGAGCACCAAAGCAATTACACAGCATAACTGCTGGATAGGACTCCTCCCCTTGCTGTTTGAGAGCTATCAAAACCAAATTGGCTCCACAAAACCCAGACCAGACTAACAATTTCCTCCCAGGTCTATAGCAATACATGGATATTACAGCAGAAGGGATTTTGAGAGTTTCTCCCTGCTTGATTACGAGTTAGATTACTACAATAGCAGTGAAAAAATAGTGGGTCAAACTCTTCTCCATTGGGGGCCCCTGTCCAGCTCTGCTGACGTCAGTGTTGCCATTACCAGATTTAGCAGATGATTGCTGGAAAAGAGGATAATAGTGACCTGCAGTTAAATGAAACCTTTAGAAGGAGGGTGAACCCTCGGCGCCTAATTCATGGACTCAAATCCAATTCTCTTTGACAGAGCTGCATTACTGACTGAGGAAAACTTGTCCTATTGAGCCTTATTTTAAATTTCAATTGTTTCTGATTTTTCAGAAGCAGAATTGGCACAGAACCAGCTACGGCATCTGTTCCTCTGAGGCACCTGTTCCCCAATTTTGATTTCCAAGTAACAAGATCTATTGTAAGGGCAACTTGGAGACATAAAGAGAGGAAATGAGCTATATTTACAATGCAAAATGCAAAGAATTGTTTGATTTAGGACAGGGGGAATAGGAAAAAGAATTATTTTATGGTTGAATAACCAGGCTTGTAGACGAGTGTTGTTTTATTAGAAAACAAAGACCAAGCAATCAAATATCACGTAGAAGGCTGTGCAGAGCTCTGAGCAGGACCACAAGGAATCAGGCAGCACCTACCTGAAGGAGCTTGTTCTTTGTCCTGCCAGCCATATCCAGGATCCATTTATATAACCTTGTCTCACATCTTTAACATCTGCATGCAGTAGTATTTCCTACACATATATAATCTGTATTTGATTTTATGTCCATTTTTTACTTTGTAACTAACATCAACTTCATAGACAATTTCACTGCAAATTAAATGCTTCATTAGCTGTACTCAGACTCATGACAGAAGTACGGTCAGACTGAAATCAGTATTGCAATCTTCAGGGCTTCCTCTTTCTGTTCCTAAACTTCCTAATGTTAAACCTTTCCAGCAGCAGAAAAATGGAAGGAAGTCTGCCAGGCATCTACATGGCACTCAGTAATCCCATTAGCCACTCTGCTCATATTTGATTGTAACAGCTCAGAGGTACCTTCTGAAGTAAACTTTCCCCAAAGCATGCAGCAGTGGAACAAGCTAAGCTGTCACACCAGCCAGTGAAAAACAAGCATGATGGCTCTGTGGCAGCCTCAAGATCCACCAGCATGACTTCCTGACTTCCCACAGATGATTAGATCTCATGACACAATTCATGCCTTTTTTTTTTTTTTTGGAAGCCAGACAACATCAGGCTGTGTTAAGTCTGGTTATAAGACCTCAAAAATGGCCAACATATTCTGGGTGAGAATGACACCATGGTACTGCTGTACAGCGAATAGAAGGGGCATTTTGTGATGTAATGTCTAACATGAAAAGTTGCAGATGCCCCTTCCTTGGAATTGTTTAAGGCCAGGTTGGATGGAGCTCTCAGAAAGCTGGTCTAGGGAAAGGTGTCCCTGTCTATGACAAGGGCGTTGGAACAGGATGGTTTTTAAGGTCCCTTTCAACCCAGGCCATTCTATCATTCCATGATTAATAAAACTTCAGGATGAGTGCTGGGTTCAGCGTGGGCGCTCCCTATTACCACCGAAATGGCAAGTGCTCAGTGGGAGCAAGAACAACCATCAGGCTGGAAAGCACCAACCAGGGAACAAACTTGATGAGGGAATCAGAGCTGTGCTGAGACATGGTAATAGTCTTCAGCTACAGAGAAGATAATTGTAAAGGAGAGAGAATTAAACTGTCTTCTATCTACTGTGAATAGCTCATCCAGTACCATGGTTTCAAACTGAAGGGAGGAAATGTGAAGCAAAACATCAAGAAAAATCATCAAACTGTTGAAGAGAATGCCCAGCAAGTCTGTGGGATTTCCATCCTTTGAGGTCTTTAAACAAGGGCTAGACAAGTAACTGCCAGCAATGCTGGGGGTATAGCTGGCTCCTGCAGAAAGGGGGGAGATCCATGGCATGAAGATCTGTGCAGTCTAGATTGGAAAATTCCTAAAATCTTTACATCTATCTCATATTGTTCTCATATTATTTATTCCCTATACATTCTCCTAATACAGACTTTTTAATATTATTGTTTCAATATTTGCAAAGGATTTTGTGCTGCCACTCCAGAATGAAAAGCCCTGAATAAAATAATTAAAATCTGTTCCGGAAAATCAGGGATTTCACAAGCTTCTTATACAGCCTGTTCCTTGCATCTAAGCTTTTTCCTAACTTAGACCTTCCTTTCAGCAAATTAGGGTGATTATTTTTAAACCTGTCCTTTACAGTCATGGAGAATGATTTATCATTATTTTTTGTCCTTATAAACCTTCCTGTATTTGAAGGCTTTTGTTTCTAATCAGTCTTCTCCCTTCTAGGTTAGAGCAAATACAATACTTGAACACTTCCTCAGAGGACACACTGTTGAAACTCTGCTAATTTGTAATTTTCTCTACTGGATTATCTCTAACTCATCCACACTCTCCTAAATTATTGTAATCCCAAACTGGATGTGCTTTTCTGGATACAAACTTAATAATGCTGAGCAGCATAAAAGATGCAAGAGAATAATTTGTCATCTAGAACAGCCCTATAATTTTGGAAAGTATCAACATTTGCCTTTTTATTGCTGTTTACAACAAACCTCTTTCTGTTTACAGTCAACTACAATCCCCAAATTGGTTTTTCTTTAATAGCAGTTTTGTTTTGCTGATGAAAACTGAGACATGAGTATTATTTCCAGAAGTCTAAAATTCATCAGTATTTATAAAAGCCCTCTGAAATATATACTGGGAAAAGCAAAGTATTTCTCACTGGTGTATAAATATTGTTATAGCTATAAATATACCTGTACTCTCAAATGGTTTCAAGTCCACTTATTTTTGACCCTTTTGCAATTAAAAACTGGACTGAACAGACAGTGGGGAAGACAAGGCTGGTGTATGGAGCTGTGGTGGGATGAGCAGCACAGAAGTCTCCATTTCCAGAGAGATACAGCCACTGGTCCTGGACTGATTGCTTTTGTTTAGGAAACAAGAAGGCAAGCTGTAAAAAGCAATAAAAATAGAAAGCAGCTCTGCTGCTCTGCCATCCTGTGGCTCTGTTCATGCTCTGTGTACAGCCACTAAGATGATCCTGTGCAGGCTCCCCTGCCTGAGGACCAGCTCCTGCAGCAGCGTGGGCTCCCAGCAGCTCCAGCAGAGGCTGCCAGCTCAGAGCAAGGCTCTTTGCCCTCCCGGGGCATTTGCATCTGACCTTCCTCTCTGCACATTTACCAGTCCTTTCGGGGCAGTGGCTCCACCAGCTAATGGGGGTCAGGATCAGCAGAAAGGCCACTGCTAAGTGATGGAAAAGGAAAAAGAAGCATTTGTGATGGTCTGGAGAGAAGACCAGTGCACAAGGAAAGTGCAGGGGCTCTTGGAGAGGATGAGCTGACACAGCTGCAGCCTCATCTGGCTCAGGCCCCAGTCAGCCAGGGTAGGAGTAGGAAAGTGACTCCTGTTATCCAAGACATTTTAGATTACCACAGCATGGACACATGTAGAGTAATTTGTCTTATTCATGTGTGCAAGTGCCTGAAAAAACTCCTGTGTGCACAGGGGAAAAACTTAACCTAGAAACATCGTGGAAAATCTGCTGGACCTGGTGCAGGTTAAGCTCCAAGCCACAACGTGGAGAAAAGCAGGGACCAAAGGCTTCCACATGCCACTCTCTGGGCTGCCATTCCACACAAACCCCACCAGATGCACTGGTGATGTGCCCAGACACAGCAGCACATTGAAATGCTGTGACAAAAGAGGAGGAGGAGGAGAAGAAAGAAGGGAATATATGGCTACATTTGATGCTAATCCATCTCCTCCAGGACTACTGCTAATATATCCTAAGAATAGAGACAGCTACCAGAGCCAGCATTCACTGGAAAGAAAAATGGCCAAAATAATTCTGTTTTCTATTAAATATAACAGTGGCCAAAATAATTCTGTTTTCTATTAAATATAACAGTGCCTTCCCAAAAATGCAATTCAGGGAACTTTAATGTTCTCTTTCAGGGAATTGTAAGCAGAGCCAAAAAAACCTCTCTTTTTTTTTTTCTGAAAATATGGTTGTCTTTAAAATGCAAAATGTTTTACATTGGTGACAAAACCCAGTGCCCTTCATAACCATCTGTATTATTTCCTACACACAAATGTATTCATATCTACACAGCAACAGAATGGAACTGCACATCACTGCAACGTTACCTGGCTCCTGCCTGAGGACTATCTCACAATAACTCTTATAAATACCTGTTTTGAAATTACAGAGCTAAGGAGCTCCAGGTCTTGAAGAGAAAGGCAATGTTGCACTGCCCGCCTTTGGCATATTACTTTGACTAATCCAACCTTACATGTTCACAGCTTACAAGAAAAAAGAGTACATATAATAACATGCAAAAAGTCTGGGGGAAAGGTGGGTGATGTGGAACAAAGAGCACATTTTCAGGACGTCTGAAAGCTGGTGCTGTTTACCAAGATCAATGACACGTCATCCCAGAGGAGCACTGATAAAAGCCTGTGTGGTTCTGCTCCCCTTCTGTCTCTCTGTGTTTTGTATTTCTAAGCAGGCAGTTTGCAGCCAGTGTGCACTCTGCATGCATTAAGCACACACAGCATCCATGTAACACAGCGTTGGAGATTAGAAGGTACTGTGCAAAGCTGGGTGGTACAAAGAAATGCATATTTAAATTAGAAGTTAACACAGAGAGTCGAGACAGGAGATGGAGAAATTGTTCCTGTGATCTAATCACTGAAATGTCCATCTAGCAGATATTAAAATGGGGAGGCCACGGGGAGCGGCAGGTTTGCATTTTCGCTAATGCATCTCAAACATCACAGATCTGTAAATCTGTAAGGAACAGATTTTAAAAAGTAGTCCATAAGAACAACGAGAAGTCTAGCTGAAAATGATACATCTGAATCAGGTTTCGGTTGGTTTTCAAGAAACAGCCTGATGCCTGCAACATCAGCTTCTCAAAAAAGAGCTTAATACAAGAGGCAGTACAGAAACAGATTGAGTAGAGACTTTGTGAGCTGCTGAATTTTCAAAAAGGTAAATAGCATTACAGAGAAAGGCTCAAGATAAGGAAAAAAAAGTAAGTCTTTCCTCCTGCAAGTGAGGGGCAGTGAAGTTTTTAGGACTCAGCTTGGTGTTTCAATAAATAATTATGTTTTTCCAACTGAACAACCAGCTAGACACGGCAAACTGTAATTAACACCAAGAAGCATAATACCATTTGGCAAGCATACACCTTGTTTCTGAACAGGAGGCTTCAAGAACCCCTTAAAAGCTATTCAAAGAAACTTATAATTATAATTATGTGCTAGTGTGATTAGTCTCTTCTAATAATGTCATGCCTATTGAGCACACCCTATTGAAAAGCCCACATAAAAAATGCACAGTTCCACTGATCTGTATGCTCATTTCAGAAGCCCTCATTTGGAGATCTGAGAAATGGAAGAAACATTACTATGGAGATTAAGAAATTTGGTTTAGCACTGTAAAATAATATTAAGATTGAATAATATTAGCAGAAACTATTAATAAATGTGCCAGCATTTGCCTTTAAAAGATACCATATGCATTGCTTATAGCTATGCCTAAAGTTTTAAACTGTGGGATTGAATCTCATGTTCATGAATTTTTTGAATACTTAAAGGCTTTGGTGACCTGGAAGAGAACTTTGACTATAGACAACAAAGTGAGATACAAATAGACACTTTTGACTGTGCATGAAGGGTTAAAACAACATAAATAAGGTTATAGAACAATCTGATTATGCATGCAACTATAGAGGTGCTAAATATTTGTGTCATTATTAAGAATAGCTGCTGCAATATAAACTATCTTCTTAATCTTTATTGCAGAAAACTAAGATATCATCTACACTTTTATGTAAAATAAGCCATAAAAGTCCTCTCAGTGCAATTGCATTGGTAATTAGCTCTTGTTCATTTTAATTTAGAAAGACTGAAAGGTACAAGAAAGAAAGGAAGATGCCTGGTACCTTAGGCCAATTAATCCATGTACTTGAGAATGTATTCTCCAGAGTTAAACACAGCAGTGACATCCCTGGGCCCCATGAGCACACGTGGGCACACAGCTTAGAGAGAACAGCACCTGGCTCTGACAATGCAAGCCAGGAACCTCTGCAGGTACTGAGCTAATAGAAATGAATGTCAGATGCCTCTTGAATGCCTGCGTTACGGAGCAGTTTTTGCAGATAATCACGTCTTCTCACACAGCCAGGATGAGTGTTCAGAATGTGGGACAAGTCAGACAAAAGAGCCTTCTTTGTGCCATTCAGCCTCCCTTCCCCTCTCAAGCAACCTTGTGCCTCATCTCACAATCACTCACCTCCAGATGTACCGATTATTGTTATTTCTGGAGTCAAAATAGAATTTTCCACCCCCATTTGGAAAACGCCCTCGGGCCTATAAAAACCTTCAGACAAAGCAGGAGGGATATATAACGCTGTATTAAGAAGAAAATAAATTAATGTCCATAAAGCAAGGCATTACCATTCTCTTCATCTCCTTGGAGACCTGGTGCCCTCCGAGGTGGTTGTAAAAGGGCCTGTCAACACCCCAGTGTGGCGCGTTATGGCTGATGGAATTGGCACGCTGGCGGTTCATCTTGGCTATCGTGGCTTTCTCATCTTTCTGGAATACAAACCAGAGAGAAATCCATAATAAATTTTCAAACATTTACATGGCAGTTGCTCTCCAAAGCATCTCCCACTTCTGAGCTCTCACTCCAAAAGCTGGCTTTGCACCTTGAATGTTACGAAGCAGCCACTGATCAGAAGCAGTCCCAGTCCACCATTTCATTTTCTTCTCAATTTTTAGAACACTTGCCTCTAAGTGGTACCCATCATTTTACTCCTTTACTTGTTCTGAACAACCACCATAACCTGTGTAAACATGGGGAACATTCCAAAATGGAGACATCTATTTTCTTTATTAGCAAATTGAATCAAACTGAATAATTTCAGACAGAAAATTGCAGTTCCAAGGTGAGATACTACACAGAGGGTCCTCAAAAGCAAATGAACAGTTACATCTGCAAGAGAAATGACACACGGAGTGATCTGGTTGAAGAACAGGAGCCTTGAAGGTCCTTGAAGCTATGAGAATACAGGACACCATTCTCCATAGGTACAAGCAGATAATTTTCCACACTTGCAGGAGTATATTCCCAGACAAGCTAAGGAAAGCATGGAAATCTTTCCCACAACTGTGTGTATGTTAAGGGTAATGCCATTGCAGCATGAGACAAAATGGTCTTCCCGACCCTAATGCTAGCTTCCAATTTGACACTGACACTAATTCTCCTGAGGTTTGGACAAAGTCTTTCATTATCAAGGCTTTGACCCTTGGCTACAATGAGAGCTTACTGTGAGGTTAGTGCAGGATCTGTCAGACAGGTTTCATTCGAGCTCAGTGCCAGTCACAAGAGCACACAAGTGCAGCATGTCACTAGGCTCAACAATGGGCAGATTGGTTCCTTACTTTGAATATAGTCCCTAGCCAAAAGACAGACAGGTGTCTACATGGAATGTGCTCTGTGGACAGAAGTCCCTCTATCAAGGGCTGCACTGCAGACTGGCTCAGGGAGGGCTGTGTGATTTACCTGTACTGACTCAGAAGGCAGAGGGATGGCAATTATTATATCCTTTCTTAAAACAGACAACCTCTGGAGAGCTTGAAAATTCGGAAGGTAGGGATAGTTGTTTATTACTTGAGAGATTAAACTTTTTCAAGAGAATTGCTGCTTCAATGACATTACAGAAAAAATCCAGACTTAATAGTTAATTTTGGATTTCCAGACAACTGAGTTATTTAAACAGAAAACCTCCATTGCTTTCAACTCTAGAATTTTGGTTCAAGTGTTATTTGACAGTACAAGTAGGTCCACTGCTTTTCTTGCCTGGAGTCTGCATTCCATACCTATTTATTTTGATTCCCCACTATTCAGTGTAACTTGTACCTCTCAGGAGTTTGCAAAATACCTGGTGTTATCTCCATGGTAACCACAGAGTTAAATGTCAAGTGCTATGCTGCCTTAAATTAGGGTTTTTAAAAGGAAATTTTAAAAGGCTTGCTGAAATTCAGTGCAGGAGAAAGCTGCCTGATTGACAAGCATGGGAAATCATGTTCTCTCTCCTTGCAATGAAGAGACAGCTACAATGACAACATTTCCCACGAGACCACAGCTCACCATGTGGGCACTGAACATCCCTGAGCACGGGGGGCCACAGCTCCATGGCCAGGGGCTAGGGACACGGGGCCAGTTGTGCCTGGAGCCCTGTGCCCCACACCCTGCTGGCCCCGTGACAGTGAGCAGCAGTGGTCCTGCAGCTCCAGGCTGCCAGCAAAGACCTTCT
Source organism: Monarcha castaneiventris obscurior (assembly GCA_026261815.1). Classification (NCBI taxonomy): domain Eukaryota; kingdom Metazoa; phylum Chordata; class Aves; order Passeriformes; family Monarchidae; genus Monarcha; species Monarcha castaneiventris. Next base: position 12,068,043 of record JAMPIT010000467.1, read on the forward strand.
TCACCCACCCAGGATGACAAGAGCAGGTTCACAAGGAAACCCTGTGGAAGCAGACCTAAGGGAGCTGTCAGCACCCCGGGATGACCGTCATGGAGAGCCAAAGGTGCTCCCACATCGATGCCTCCAGGACAGCAAGTGCCTCCCGTGTCACCTCTTCCCCACATTGAACCCACCATTGGTTCATCTGGAATGGCTGAAAATTCCAGCACTTGGCACCAGCTGAGTTTCACATGAGCAGTCATGACAGAGCCACTGGATAACCTCCAGGAGAGACATCTTTTAAATGTTTCTAAAAATACATTAATGTGATGAAATGCCGATGTCCAGATTTGAGTTGGTTTGAGGTTTTGTTTTTTAAGAGTCACTGCTCTTTATACTCTTTGCCATCATTTGTAGTACTTTCTTGTGGTTGTTTTTCAGTTATGCAATCTTTTTCATAGTTAAGCTTCTTTCTTTTATGATGTGATGCCAGAAAACTGGTAGGAAATACAGTTTCATTATCTCCAAGCAAATAGATATTGTTTTTCAACAACAGAAGTGACACTGTCAATCTATTTTATTCCAACTTAGGGAAGGGTTTTCAACCAAATGGAATAAAAAAACCCAGATGTTGACACTAGCCTGGAGACCCATAAAAGCAAAGCTATTTGGTTACTTTACAAATGCCTTTACATCAACAGATGATAAAAGTGATATACAGCAGGTTTTCACCCCATGAGTTAGTAAATTTGGTTAGAATTTGAGAAAAGCCTTAATGCCAAAGTCCATGAAGGCATACTACCCCTCTCAGCCCATGAGTGATCCTCGTACCTGCTGCAAGTGCTAGTGAGTCTGAAGCATCACTTGATGAATTTGAAGGAAATAAAAGACCTCATACGTATTGGTGGACACATCTGGATTGAGGTAAGGACAGGACAAATGGGTAAACATGATTCTGAGATTGTTTCTAACCATGAGGTCAGGCGCCATTAATTTTCTATGGCTTCATGAAGTCTGGCAGTATTTCCCCTCCACACTTGTAGGAAGTTTCCACTGGATTGTGGACTGTGTTTCAGCAGTATTTCCAATCAGATTAAAACACATATATACAAACACAGTGCACTTTTGCTTTTCCACATTACATAATGTGCTACTATATCATCTTGAACAATAGGACTTTGCTGTTAACATCAATACTTATTAAAGAAAAAATAAAACCTGTTATTTTAAAAACCTGAGATAATTTATTTTCTGCAAAATCACTTGTTCCGTGGGTGATGAAAAGAACAAACTCTAAAAATGAAGCATTAGATGGGTCACAGCTCCTCTGTGGAAATTTACGAGGCTGCCTCCTCTGTTTCTTCCTGCCTAAGTGACAGCATAAGGACAACTTGCACACAAGGCTGCCTAAGGCATAACAAGGCTGGAAAAGAAGAATAAAGAAAGAGAAGTGGTGATACCTTTAAGTCCTACTCATTAGAGGTACTACCAACAAGAGAATAAGGTGCAAAAGTCTCTGACAGCAATGGGTTTTTCAGATTTTAGGTGGCTAAACTCCAGAAAGCTGTTGTGGGAACTTTTCAAATCTGGACTCACAAAGAGACTGTAAATCTGATTCCCAGGGGTTTTATTGTGTTCCCACCACCAGTTCCCACACACTGAGTTACAGTAATGCTACAGCAAAACTGGAGAAAGAGCTGGGGTTTTCTTGTACTTATCAATTGAATCAAGAATGCCTGTTACTTCTTTAGTGTGTGTGATAGGATTTTCCAACATATTGATCAGTATCAGTACAACAGTGAAATCTAATCATGGATCAGCCATATCAGATTTAGCTACATATTATTCTTTAAATTGTCTTGAAGTCCTTCTGACATCTGGATGATGTTTCTTGTAGTGTTACATGCTCTGAACCACTGCCTTCATAAATCTACATGAGTGGAACCCTGCTGAGCTCTGATTAAATGTGCTAAATTGAGGAATCATCACATTAGATTGATTGTGTTTTAGGAGAGTCACATGCTCAACATTTAAAGGACCATTTTGTTTCTTCAGCTGGATGGAATTCCAGGACGTTATTTAGAAAAGAATGAGAATTGTTTTTCTAGGAGCTACAGCCAAAGTTTTGTTGAGCTGTTTTAAGGCCACCATCAACAATCCTTTTTGAAACTGTGTACCTGCTATTGTTAAAAGAAACACCCAAGTGTAATCAATTGAAAGACATTGGAAAAAATAAACATTTTTTTCCCTTTCAGACTTTGTGCACTCAGCACAGCGTGTTTGGTCAGCAGTATTGCTCATCTGTTTGTAGGCACACTTTGTTTCTACCTGTGTTCAAAGCAAAGCATTCCCCTCGATTTCTGACAATGTCGAGGACGATAAAACTAGCTGTAAAACTATGTGCTGTTTAAGTCCTATTCACCTTAAGGTCTGTTTCCCACTCCTCCAAACACACACTTTTCCACCCTTCTCGGAGTAACGCTTTGACTAGATTAGAAGTGCTGGGAAGAGCAGTTATGATGGCTCTGCAAATTAGTGCAGCACCTGAGCTCAGACAAGAGAAGAAACCGAGCAACAACCACCAAGTGAGATGCTCCTGTACAAACACCAGAAACTGGGGCAGCACAAGAACTGGGAATAATTAAATGGAGTACTGTAAGAATATCAGGGAAGTGATAGGATAGCAATGATGACTGGGACAAATGTTTTGAATAAGATTCAGAAGGGCAGATATAAAAGTTGTGAAGGTGGAGGCCCAGAGTTATGCAATACGAATGCTACAGTCTGCAGGGTGAGCTAAAAAAGCCCCATGGAACATGAATAAACCAAAACCTTTCTGTAGAAGGGTAAAGACGTTGTGCAGGCCATTGCAACACCTAGGGGTTAAGCTTGGGAATCACTAAAATGTGGGCAACAGTTTTAGTAATTCTAGCTGATAATTTGCTGTTTATCTGGAAATACAGACTTTCAGGTAAAGATCGAAGCCAGTAAGGAAGAAAGGCAAAGATCTCCTTGGAGAACTCCTGTATTTCTTCCATGCTAATGTATTAAGTCTGTTAGAAACACATATCCAAATGGTTGTGAAAATTAACTGAATAAGAACCGAAATCACCCATGTGAGGATAGCAGAAACTTAAAATTCTTCATTACTGTAGAACTGAAGGAACAGATTGTTTCTCTCCAGGTAATCACTACTGCCACAGTAGAGGCAAAAGGGAAGAAGGCTCATAAGCATAGAGTTATAAATGGAAAGCATTGAATCACAGAATCATTTAGGTTGCATTTAGGATCATTGAGTACAACTGTAAACACAGCACTGCCAAGTCCCACTAAACCATGTCTGGAAGCAAAATTTAAGCGTCATGTGCTGAAGTCAGAAAGACAACCTCCATTCCAGATCTGTGGAAAACTGCCAGATTCCATTTCAGTTCTGGTAAGAGATATTTTTAATAACTATTTAGTCAGCGATCACGACACAGAGCTTGTAGAGCAGCAAATGCTAGGTTTGGATTAACAGCCTTGAATCCAAGTTTTTCTAAAGAGAAAAAAATACAGTATCTCTCACTGGCTTTGTTTCTTCCATAGAGCATTTGACAGAGTGCTGTGCTGGAGAGTAATGGCTAAGAGAGATGGGGAATATGAAGCTGGGAAAAGAGCTGGTTTCTAGTGAAATGGCAAGAGACAATGTTGAATAAGGAAGTATTAGTCTGGATGAAAGTTACTGAGCAGTTACTCAGTTACTGCTCTTGGGGCAGATTTGGTTGAATTTTTTCTTATATTACCTGGCAGCAAGTGAGCAATGACAGATTTGGCTAACAAGAGAAGCAGAGGTGTATTTGATAGATACAAAGAAAAGGAGTATTAGCACCCAGCATTTGAGGACTAACATGGTAGAAATGGAACTTGAGACATTCGAGTGTACAAAGTGCATGATCACTCCCGTAGAGATCACAGACAGAAATTCCTTGTCATTATCAGGAATCACACTAGTTCATCACAGAATAAATAGAAGACGCTGAGGCAATCCAACTTTGCACAAGGTAAAGGTTTCCTTTGATGAGCAAGAAAATGTGAGAGCTTGTGCTTGTCTCTTCTTTGTTGTGTGAAGACATCAGAAGAGTCTGTCTCAGAAGAAAAAAGGAGAGGGAGAGGGGATACAATTGCCGGCAGACACCAGACAGCAGACAACCGACAACCAGAGCAACTAGATTTTAGAGCAGCCCACTGTTAGCACTAATGGGAGCAACCAAACCACAGCAAAAGATTCAACAGACCTTTATGGCAGAACCTGCTAATTTCATCTTTCTATATGCTTCACAGGCAAGTGCTCACCCATGAGGGCAGCAGAATCAGAGGACAGGGCAAACAGAAAGGTGAAAGCAGATCTGGAGGTAGAGATGAGGAGAAAAAAAATCTAAAAAGACTGGGTTTTAAAACTTTGCATTTTGTTCTCTTTTAATAGAAAGGAACTCTTCTGCGTACCAGACAGAAAACAACAACCACATTTTCAGCTCTAGAGATATTATTAAAGACCGAGGGAGCAGAATCTAGCCTTTTCCCCCCTAAAATGGCACCAACTATATTCCAGTTAACAGCAATTTTAAAAAGGAAGAAGGAAAAAAAAATTTTCAAAGAAGAAGCTAGTTTCAGTTCCTGGAACAAGAATATTAGATAAATGTTCCTCCCACTTACTCTGTGCTCAAGAAATGGTATTAACACAGTGAAAAAGTCAAACAAACAAAACAGACAGAAAATTCAAAGTTGTGGCTTCCCATGGCAACAGTAAGCAGAAAGGCTATGGAACATAAACCCTTAGATTTGATCTATTCATTTGTAACTCATGGTGGTGGTGGGTTTTGATGGCTGTGGGGCTGATGAACCAGGTATCCAGCTAATTAAAGTCTGCTGTGTGAAGTGAGGAACAGCTCAGGCAGTTACTTGGATCTGCTCTCAGGCCAATGCTAATTCCAAGCCTTATGCGTGAGGACAGCAGGAACCCAGACACAACTCACAGGAACTCTTTACTAAGTTAGGTGAACATTTTATGGCCATTACTGGAACAGAATGAACTGAAAACCCAACTAAATACATCACAAGAAGTAATTAAAATCATGCAGAAATGAAAGGAAAATGTAAAGTACCAGAATTTTGCCGGCCATCAGGCAAAATGTTCAGGACTGACTGAACTGACAGTGGGCAAAAGCTTTTCTCACTTCTGATCTTCGTGTTATGTGAAAATGAATTCTTGAAGAGGGAGAGAACTGCAAACACTGGAACAGGTTGTCAGTGGTGGATGCCCCATCCCTGGAAGTGTCCAAGGTCAGGTTGGATGGGGCTTTGAGCAACCTGGTCTAATGGAAGGTGTCCTTGCCCTGGCAGGGTGTTTGGAACAAGGGGATCTCTAAGGTCCTTTCCAATCCAAGGCTTTCTATGATTCTATAAAAAGATCCACAAAGAGATTAAAATATAGCTATGGGAGCACAGAAGTTGCAAGAGTATGGGCAAACCTCAAAACTCTAAACACCTAATACCCATGACACTGGGTAGCTGCTTTTTTATGTTTCAGTTTAGCTCAATAATTACATAAGTTATGCAAATGTCCCAATTTTTAGCCACTCTGGGACGCAGTATGTTACAGCAGCATTATAGTAGTGCTCAGAGACTTCAGCCAAGGGCTGCACTATGTAACAGAGCTGCAATAAATACATATAAAGCAGTGAAAGAATGGCCCATTTTATTTTACTATGGCAAATCAGGGCATAAAGATAGAAGTTCTTCAAAACCTCTGTCTGGCCTGAAAGCCACGTCTCTTATGATTCTCTGTCCAATCTCCTACTCAAAATACATGCCATGTTCAAAAATGAAGTCAGGTGCCAAGCACGCTGAAGTCTCTGTTTCTGAGGCTTTTTCCTATACTTGCAAGCAGCAGAATCCTAATCTTATTTGCCTTTCTCTTCTGCCCAGAGAAACCTTCGGTTCTCCACAAGAATACACAGACAGCTTGGTGACTGCATGATTTAAGAAGGTTCTCCACTCCAGGAGATGGGGCCTGACCACAAGGGTATTTTGACTTTATTCTTAAATCTGCCCAGCAAAGAGGAAGTGATTTAGGTATAAACACCAGCTGGCCCATTGACAGGCAGTGATGCTCAGGAACAATAATCTTGCAGTGCAAGTTCTAATCCTCTTTTGAAGATTGACAATTGTTAATGAGATTTATTTTATGAGCAGATAGAGACCAAAACATCAGCTTCTCTCTTTAGCAGATGATAAGGGATTTTCTTGGAGATTTTTTATACAATATCCATTAAGGAGATTTGAGGCTTCCCTTCTCTCAGGAAATGAGGGAATGGTAGCAAAGTATTTCTGTACAGGTGTTAGTTATTCAAATCAACCATGCTGTTGGAACATGTCACAAACACTAATTCACTTAATCTCATGGCAGTCCTATTTAAAGATGTGGGAAGGTTTAATTGGTTTTTGATTCAGAAAAATATGAAATTATTTTCAGTTCAGGCCAATCTGTATATGCTTGCCCACACTGTGAATAGCAAAGTGGTGGCTACAGTGCAGAAATCAGTATGAGAAATATTACTGGCTATGCTCAACTAGATCAAAAAGGTCCTTTTCTAGTATTTCAGTCTACCATTTTTAAAAAGAATACAAACTAGTGATAATTTGCTATTGGCAGTGTCACTAAGAGAAGACATATCAGCTGAAGTCCTCTTGACTTTGACTTGATTCAAGTTCAATTCAGTAATGCTCTAATAGCCTTATTTTGTACAGCCTGACCCATGTCATAATTGGTATGATCTCATCTTACTATTACAGTGATCATCCTTCACTACAATGGGCCAGTTTTTCCCATGTTCAGAAAGAGAGGCTGAAAAGCAATGATAGGAACCACTCTAATCTTTATGTTCATTCATCTGGTGAGCAGGTAGGCAAAATCTCCTCTGTAATCTGACAGAGAAAAGATCTTTGTGGTTTTACTCTATTCCTTTAAGTACTTCTACAAAACACATATCGATATTAACAACATTCTTCCATGTGATTTTGAAAACAACTGAGGACAATTTCTTTGAGAGAACTAGAAAGAACTTGATGCAGACACTTTATGTAGATGGTGGCTATTCCCTTCTATGTACATAAAAGTTCAGGAAGAGGAGAGAGAAACAGGAATTTTTGTCACTGAAATTCAACCGTCTCACCTCTAAAGGCTTGACTTTGGTGTTTCAGAGACATCAAGTTATTAAAGGTACCTAAACCTGTTGGGTTTGTTTGGTCTTACCCTCTTCTGGCTGCACCGTACAATCAGGAAGGTCTCAATGCTGTGCTCTTTCAGGTAAGCGTTGCGCTCCCCTCCGAAGCCCAGCTCCACCTCGTAGTCTCCATTGAGATAGTTCAGGGTTGCTTTTGTTATGTGGATGCGCCTTGAATGAGACAAAAGACAAGCAAGTTTTGTAGGCTCTGAAAAGCTGTCACCAAAAAAGCCAGGTCCTGTCAGGAATGGGTTCCATGTACTGGAACAAACAAGCAATAAACCCCAATTGATTTAGCCATGCTACTACTCTTATACATTTAGTACAGGAGTTTCATGGATAAACACAACAGCTTTGATGAAAGAACTTACCCAGCTTTGCCCCCTGCTTCCATGTGGTTGGCCAATGTGACATCGTTGGACCACACATCAAACTGCCACTTCCTAAGGCCCAAGACCCCGCAGTGAACTCTCCCACTGTGGATTCCGACCCTCATGTTGACATTCACGCCTGTAACCTCACGGACTAGTCTGAAAGGAGACATGGGGGAGAAGGGGCATTACCAACAACTGAAGGGTTGCAGTCAACAGAACAAACTGGAATTCAGAACACAAAAATCCATAATGATCCGTAAATTATTCACACATACACAGTGCTGTTCATCCACACCAACAGGGCAACAGAACAAAACTGGATGAGCTGTACTGCTCTTGGATGGCCACGCTGGCCAAGAAGAGCACTAACTGGAACAGGGAGCTCTTGGAGTAAATCCATGTACACTGAACTCAGGATCAAGTTGAGAGCTCATAAAAAAAATTATCTCTGGGGCAGTAAAAGGATTAAAGAGCTGGTCTCTGATTTCCATACCAAAGCTGGACATAACCTGCCAGCACTCGGCCTCATTAAGAGTAATAGCATGTTGCAAAGAGAAATAGGAAATTATTTCAGAGATCTTAATTTGTCTGTATGGCACCAAGCATCAGCTCTTCCACAGATGAAATACGATATGTGTGTGAAATACCCCACTGAAGCTGGAAAGCTTTAACAGGCCTTACAGTAGCAAAACCAGAGAACCACATCTATTGCAGTCACTCCAAACAGACAGCTACAAATACTCAAGTTCTGATTGTAATGAGGTTTTGGATGCTCTGCTTACTCCCAAAAAGACTGCTGGAATACTTTGTGGGTTTTGCCCTTTTAGGGCAAAAGTTAACTTCAGTAGCTGTTCACATTAAAAATATATTTAGGAGTCTGGGTAGGGGAGAGTCTTGATGAGGCCTTCAGAACAACTCTGCTTCTCATTATTTCCAATCACATCATTCTCAGAATGTCCATGTTTTGCAGGCAAATTCACCTACATCCCATACCACTGTCCCTTCCTTTAAGAAGTAAGCTCCTTGTAGCAAGAAGGTACTTTATACCTATCAGATTTCAATCTCTTCAGTTTTCAGGTTCATCCAGTCCTTTCTAGATAACATCATCTGGATAAGTAAGTCCTTCCAACTCCCTAACATCAACATAGTTCTAATATTTATGCTGTAGTTATTAATGAAATTGCATGATTAAAGATAGACCAATTCTGGACTCCGGTTCACTCCTAACAGTGCAATATGTCCCTTAAAAAAGAGTTTCTTGTTGAAACAGCTGCTATCTTCCTCAAGTTCCTTTCTCTTTATGATTCCTATCTTATGTTTCAGTACCTACTCATTGAAGTGACATTCATTATTTTTATTAACAAGCAACAGAGATTCTCTAGCAGGTAAAGGAAGCTGATATGGGTAAGGTGTTACAGGCTTATGAACTGAAAGAACTCCAACAACACTCAGGAAAGGAACAGGAACTGGAGTAATAAAAATGCAGCACCCATAAACCTGACAGGAACAACACAGCTGCAATTCCTCCACTGGGTGCTATAGCCCTTCTTGCACTCCCTGCCCAGCCATGTTACTGACACAAGACCCGGGAAATTTTCTCAGTAGAGTCATTGATGAGAAGGTGACTGTCCAGACTTTGCAGCAAACAAATAACTTTGGTTATTCTTTACAGACAAATGAAATATCCTTTGTTACCTTCCTTTTTTTTTTTTTTTTCAGCTCATTTATACCAGCAGTACAGTGAATACAATTTTCTTGAATCTTTTTTTCTATTTGGGGTAACACTCCCTGCTGTTATTAGACACAGATGAAATCAGCCTACAGGCAGGGCCCAGTGTTGGTGAAGCCTGCAATCAAATGTTCAGTAGTTATTTGTTACCTGCAATCAAATGTTCAGTAGCTATTGGTTACCTTAATTGTGAAACCTCTTATCTTGATCCTTGGGGGAGGATGGGGGAAGAGGGAGAGCAGGGGTAGTGAGAACAGAGTCACCTTCCAGACTTATTAAGAGATAAGATTGTTAAATGCATTCATTATACAGCGAGTGGGAAACAAGTTTTAAAGGCTGTTGAAGAGCTATTTGTAAACAAACACTGAGTGCACTTCAGCTCTGTGTTTATTCCAAGTAAGGTGGGTTGCAGTTAATCAATGAAGTCTAGACATCCTGGTGTTATCCAGCCTTGTGGGGGATTACACAGCAACTACTGGGCAATGAACCCAGTATTCTGTTTGTAGGGCTGGTGGCCAAGGACTGCTGCTTCTTGTGTTTGACAAGACCCTTTGTCACCTGCTATTTAATTGTATTTCATGTGGAAGAAACAGCATTCTTTCAAGGGTTACTGGAAACTGGTTACTTGCAATTCCTTTTATTTAGCACATTGCATGCAAACCCCATAAGGAGACTGGTGCAAAGCAATGGAGTTTAAAACCAGGAGAGGAAAGGCAGAAAGTCCTGACAGTGTACACTGTATCTAAAGCAAGGGAATGCTGTTGCATACTGTGCTTTGAATGGAGCCTCTTGGGTGAAAAAACTGCTTTTCACCCTTTGTATCTGTGTTATGAAAATGAGGTTGAAAACTCTGGGGGTGTACTGATGTCCTTGCAGAAATTCAAATGGTTAAGGATGTACTGTACCAAGCTCAGTAAATAGGTAGCTGCAGACTTTATCAAACTGAAGTGGAAACTCCATTAATTTACAGTATGGAATAAGAGAATTGCCTAGAGATCTTCTACTTCTCCATTGGTGCCACTAATACTTCAGAAGATGCTTTCAGAAAATAAAAAAACAGAAGAGAAGGGAAAGAGCAGGAGAGTCTGTGCATCAGGGATGGTGTAGATATCAAGGTCAGCTCAGTTACTATCCAAAACTGACTGAACTTTGTGCCTAAACTTGTGTACACTCAAGATGACCAAAAAATCTTCCTTCCCTGAATTCTGAAATAATTGGCCTGTGAAAGCACATGTACAATGCAAACAATATTCAACACTGTCTGTAATCTTCCAAGTAATAAAACTAGATATGGGTCTCCTATTTGTTACTCTCTAAAGATGGGAATGGTCTGGACTAACATCATTGCTAGTCTGATCTCAGGAGCAGGGAAAGCATCACCAGAGGTTAAAAGGGAAAAATAAAGATGGGGAAGTAAATAGAAATAAAGAAAAAGACCATGAATCTGTCCCACTCTGTGCCAGACCAACTTCATTCTTTACTTCAGTAATTAATTTAACTAAAGTGAGAAAGCCTTGAATCTGACCCATTTGGCACAGGGACACATAGAGAAGGATTTGTTGAACTAGACAAGACAGACCTTAGCAGAGCAATTTTAAGGTGAGTAAAAAACTGATTTAAAGACATATAAATGAATAGTGACTGAAATTTAATAAGGTTATTATTAATCCTCTGAATTCACAATTCTGTAATTCACTGGAATCCTCCCTTGGGAATGAGACCTCCAGTAATTATAGTAACCTTTGCCTTTCTCATCAAGAGACTGAGCTCTGATACCCACTTGGCTGTGTGGACACAAGTGTCTGTTTTTCTGCCATCAAACCTTTACAGCATTTTGTTTTCTTGCTCCAGCTGGTTTCCCTTTTTGCTGGCCAGAGTTCTTTGGTCTGGTTACCTTGCTCCTAATGTAAAGAAGACCTAACAGGAAAGAAAATCTACTTGCATTTGTTCTGAGCTTCTCTATGGGGAATATGGTACTTACGAGATGGCCTCTATCATATCCATTCCCATTTCAACACAGCAATGTGCATGGTCAGCTCTTGCTTCTGGCAGCCCAGACACACAGTAATAGCAATCACCCAGGATCTTGATCCTTAAACAGTGGTTCTCCTAAAAAAAAAAAAAAAAAAAGAATAATAAAGGAGAAAGAAGTATTCAGCTTATATTCATGCTTGCAATAGCTTGCCTTTTAGGGCAGTGAATATTTAAGAAATTCAGTGAACCAGCACAGTATATCATTCTTGCAATAGGAGAATAAAAACAAGAGGAAACAAAATTATAATAGAACACTTACAGCTGCAAGCTTATCGAATCTGGCAAAGAGCTCGTTCAGCGTCATGACCAGCTCCTGAGCAGTGCACTGGGAGGCCAGACTTGTGAAACCCTCTATGTCTGCAAAGAGGATGCTTGGGAAAAGAAAGGAGAGAAAAAAACAAACGACGTTACAAAATTTGTTGCTGATATTTGTGTAAGTGTAAATTCCAAGGTAGAAGTCTGGGATGGGGAGGGTAGGGGTGTCCCAGCCCTACAGCAACAAGGAGATGAGCAGCCCTAGGGGTACCTTATGATGCAGCCCCTATGACACCTGCAGTGCCCAGGAGCTCCTCTCAGTAAGGCTGCAAGCACAAAATGACCAATGTGCTGCCAAATGACTCTTGCGACTTGCAACTGAGGCCAACCATGAATCAAGGATATCACATCACTCCTCCGCCCAGGATGGACTGGGAAAGCCCTGTGAAAGCAGCCTGGACTGTTTTGAAAGCACAATTATTTGAATCACAAGTATTATTAATGACCCTTTGATTTCAGTGAATCAATATTAATGTTGTACTGCAAGGACAACAGTGGATTGTTGGGTTTTTTTAACTGCACGAATATTCTGTCTTGTTGATAATTACAACAAGGAAAATACTGACTTGCAATCAAACCCATCCATTATAGCAAATTTAAAACTATTCAGTAAAACAAGCAGCAGACTGCATCTATATAGAGCTAAGATAAAATGTATACATGCATGTGGATTCATATAAAAAGAAAATTCATAAGCTCTACTTGTATATTGGAACATTTATCCAGTGGTTGATTTGTTCTTTGAAGTTGATTATTGCCATCAAGCTGTACTTGGAAAAGAAATTAAAAGTCTAAATAACAACCACTTTGGAATTGTTTCTTTTTTGTAAAATAAAACTCCAACATGTTTTAGGCAAATTGCAGGGGTATGTTTTCAGTTGGAATTCCCTGCAATGTCTTCAGTCAGAAAGCAAAACCAACAAAAATATTTTCACAAGCATTTTTTGCAGAAATCCTGAAACACATTTCAGTTCTGGCATGCTTTACATATTTTCCTTCTACATTTCAACTCCAATAAATCACCAACCAAACATATTGTATTAAATACTTCTTTGTTAGTCAGACTGATGCTAAAATGTACAAGAAAAAAACAAGCCAGGAATGCAAGGATGTCTGAATCAAAATATACTTTGCCATTTTTAAACACTTGAGAAAACACACATAAATAAATCAAGATTCCACATATTTACAAATAAAAGTAAACCTCCTGAAGAAACACACTTGAAATCAAATGAAAGCTTAGACAAGCCTGTACTGCTCATAAGCAACTTAAGTATGTGCTAATATGTAATGTACAAATGGGAAATGTCTCCAGTTCTTGTGGCAGTAACAAAATGTGCCTTGTTGCAAGCACGTTCTTCTTCCAACATGGGGCAAATTGCAAATTACTCGCTTTTGAACAAGTTCACACTCTTTGCTTGTGTGCATGTTGCAACAGCCTTGTGTTAGAACAGGAGAAATAAAGATCAGCTGCTGCTCTGACATTCAGATGTCAATGGGTGTATCTGAAAATACTACACAGGGATGCCCTGAGCCTTCTCCTCACGCCTAATAAACATGGATAAATGACTGAGGTTGCTCCCTCCATTCCCCATTACTACCATGCTAGATAAATGCATCAGACATTTCTAGAAGTTAAATTGTGGCAATATTTTCAACCACGCAAATGAAGCAATCAGCAGAGACCTATGGAGCTGTTCTAGACACAGATTTGTGTCAGCTGACCAAGCACCTGAGTGCATTACAGCTGTGTGACCTGCTCTGCCACCAGCTACACCACTGAGCTACCAGAAGACACTCTCTGGGACACACGGGCTGCAGGGAATGGAAAATCTCATCAGGGTATGGAAAGGACTGCATGTGAGATGGCAGAGGACAGAGCAGGTATCTGGGAACTGAAGAGTGAGAGGACAGAGACACACCCGTGTCAGGTGACTGGAGAAGGAACAGGACACAAGAGTCAGAGCAAACAGTCCTTGCAAACCTGAACCCAGCCTGAAGCCTCAGGCCTCTGCTCTCAGCAAAGAGCTCTGAAAGCCACTGAATCCCATTTTACTCCTCTGCCTAATCTGTCCCCTCCACACATGCCTGCTAGCACTGCAGCTCCAGCAGCAGAGATGCCAGCCAGGTTTCTCAGTCTCAGTCCTGCAAGGGAGGAACAGGGACTCAGGAACTTCTATTCCTTTTGTTACTAGCCCTTGTAACCCATAAAGTCAGCCTGCTGCCTGTAAAATACCCAACAACCCAGAAGTGACTAGGAGAAAGGATTTCTCTTACAGTAGCCATCAGGGAACAGCACATGATCCTCATCCCATGTTTAGTCAGAGCTGTTATTTGAAAACAAAGCCTGTTACACCTAGGTCCTTATACACACAACACATGTGCAGTGAGACGACTGAAGCACTTCCAGACCCTGCCAGTGCATCTTACCCAGACAGCAGCCTCAGAGATTAAACATGCAGCTTCCCACCACCCTTAGCTCCTCACTCCACACTTCAGTCTTACATGTCAGACTACCCTTAGCAATGAAGAGATTTTATTAAAGGACCATGGTGCTGGTGATTGTGGTGAAGAGCCCAGCTCAAGCCAACTATTTGTCAGTCTTCAGAGGTCATGCCATTTCCTTGCTGGTGGGAGGACAATGCCAGTAATGGGCCTCCCTTGTGCCAAAAAGTGCGGTAAATGACAGTGGTCAACAAAAGGTCAAATGAAATAATTATTATAGCTATAAAATATCGTGAGATAAGTAAGGCAGTGGTTTAGCAGTACTATTAGCTTAGAAGGGAAGCAGTACTATTAGATTAGAAGGGATTGACCACACAATCTGCAGTCTGGGCATCAGCAACTATTATCAGCCCTGAGTCCCAGTCCCTTCATCTGGGAGGCTACTGCTTTGTGGAAAAACCAGTTTAGCATGTAATTAAAATGTTGTAATGGCTTCAGCGCTCTTGATATATTTTCCACTCCATCACTGTCTTCAGATTTACCATCTGATTGGGTTTTGTCCAGCAGTAACCAGGGTGTGACCTCAAAAAAAATACAGAAAATGGTTTATTTCTGGGAAAGACAGAGAAGAAAAGAGGAGTTATCATTAATTTTATATGTCTTTTTAAATTCTTTCTGTTTTATTTTGGTTGAAAAGTACCACAAATTGTGTTTTAGGGTAGAGGTGAATACTTTCCTAAGCTCCTATTTCAGTTCCTATTTCCAGCAAGGACTGGCTCAAGATTTCATAGCTGTACAAGGCAAGCTCAGTTTTATGCCTGTTGCCCTACGTGGCTCATGATACTGACAGGAAAAAAAGATGAAGAAGAGCCTGATGGCAGATCCTGCCATCCTCCCCTCTGCCTAGGGACCAGGCTGATACCTGCCTGCTGTCACCCAAGCACCAGGCAGGGGAACAGAAAAGGCGGACTGGAACACCCCATAGCTGCTGGCTCCTGCTGATTCCACCATTTCTGAAGGGCAGCACAGGGCAGGCTGGGCTCACAGCTCCAGCTGCTGCTGCTGCCATGGGAATGCCAGCCTCTGCCTGAGCTTGGCTCTTCCCAAAACCACCAGGACACAGTGGACTGCAATTCCTCCATGAGTGGGATGTGTGGCTGCTTTCTGCACAGCGCTTCAGAGAGCTGCAAAGGCAGACTGAGCTGAAATGGAGGGAGGCACAGCTAGGAGGCAGAGACAAGAGGAGAACACTCCCAACCTGCTGAGCTCAGCTTTCCCATTTTTTGGTCTGTAATGCATTCACACAACAGTTAAGATACACCTGGACAAGCAGCTCTGGAACCAGCAGGAGCCTGAGCACAAAATCCCAGGGGCCAGCTCAGGTCCATCCCACTGCACCTGGAGTCCTACCACTGCAGGTCCTTTAAAACTACCTCCTGTAAGTCAGGTGATCCTTGCACTACTGATGCGCCCTGAGGCAGAAGCATCACAGGGTCTTTGGGATGGCAAAAGATGGCCAAGGAGAACTTTCTTTGCAAGTGTGCAGGAAGGGGAGAGATTTGGCAGAAAGCAAAGAAGAACATAAGGAATAAGAAGAGCTAAGGACAAGGTGGGAAGCAGGAAACCACATGAGACAATTAAAAACCACACGCATCTACAGAGAATGATTTTGAAGTGCAGACTTAAGCGTCTGAAGCTAATACAGTTATCAAAGGAGGGACACGACACAGGTTTCCCTGCAAATGCAGGATTATTCAAAATGCTAAATTAAATCATCAGTGCTTCTAATGTAAAAACAAAAAAACCAGTCGTGTTCTATTTCAAGACATGTGCGCGCCATGCACGCCAGCCACAACATAAATCAAGCAAGGCAAGAAACACAAACCCTATCACCATCACAACGGTAATGCCAGTCATGAATATAAACACCATGTGTTGCTGGAAACCAAACACCACAGGCACTGCCTGAGAAACAGAACAAAACCCCAGACTTGGTGAGCTTTAATGGCTTATAATAGCTGCAAAGTGCATCTGACTGGACGTGAACCAAAGGCATGGTATTTTACCACAATGAGCACTACCTACAAGAGAAGAAAGAGTTAATATGTCATATTAAAATAATCATTGTTCACTAGAAACAAGCATTCATGACCAAAGGTGCAACAAGGATGCCACTGGCTATAGACACAGTCTGCCCTTGTCAGTGAGCTCACCAGGCTCATGGGTGAGGACAGTGTCCCAGGCTACTACAATACCATCCACTGCAATTGGTGTTGCATGTCATTAAGTCATACTGTGAACAAGTAAGATGAAGGAAGAGGGACGGACTGGGGTGAAGCTGACAAAACTCACTTGAAAGGCTGGGTTAAGCTCTTAACACCAAAGCAGGCTTTCAGAGAACCACAGTAATGCTGAAGTTGGAAGGGACCTCTGGAGGTCATCTTGTCTAACCCTCTGCTCAAGCAGGGCCACCTAGAGATGGTTACCCAAGACCATGTTCAGATGTCTTTTGAGTATCTCCAAGGTGGGAGCATCTCTTCAGCATTTTTGCACTTGGATGTCTGTTTAATAGCCAGCTCCCCTCCAGCAATGTAAGCACAGAATTATTTTCCAGCTTCAGTGGCATAAGCATAGTACTAAGTTCATCTAGAAGTTTCTAGAATAGACAACACATCGGGATACATCCAATCTCTCCTTCCTAGTTATAGCTACTTGGGGATGGGATGGCACGGAGATCCTCTGCGTGTTCTCTTTTCTACTCAGCCTGTGCACAAAATAGGATTCCAGCTTCTAGAAACACTGAGAACATCTCATCACGCTCTTTCGCTGCTGAATTTGATAGCAGCAACAACAGAAGGACAAAGCAAAACAAGCTGAGGACAAGTTCACAGCAGTGCCACAGTGACCATGGTCAGGCAGCAGCATGTCTGGAAAAAGCAGCACAAATATGAGCAGGGAAGCAAAGCCCAGCTAGGGAGGGTGAAGTGGCCCACACTGATCATTGTGCTGGGTGACAGCCCAGTGACTGGTCCAGCAAGCTACTTCTAGACTGTCTCAGGTCTCAACAGCACGTCAGCCTTGCTCTCTAGGGATGTCTAGTGACAGGCTAAAGACACAGCCTTAGCCATGCAAAAAATGTCCTCCAGAACAGCAGGACATCAGACAGAGCAGAGGTTAAAATGTTTCCTTTTCCTACAGTCATGGGAAAAAAGCAAACATAACATTAAAAAGATACACACTCTACCCTAAACTTATATGGTCATTTCGGAGAAGATCCATTTGGTATTGGAAATCACCTATTGTTTCAAATGAGCCCTAGCACTGCTGTGACACATCAGCTGGCACAGCTCCCCCTTGGGAAGCAGGACTCCATCCTGCTCCATGACAGTGTTCCATCTTGAGATCAGTCATGCTGGCTCCCACTTGCTCAAGAGGGTGAGGAGGCACATATGTACACAAATGTTGTGATAAGCAAAGGAGTACTGGCAAGAGACAGAGAACAACACAAAACAGGAGGAAATATACAAAAAAACCCTACAAAACCAAAACCCTGGAAAACTGTGAGCTTTTTCACATTTTTCTTTAAAACAAAAGGCAAAAAGCCTCCCTCTCATCCCTCTTCCAAAGCTGCCAAAAATGTAAACCAAACCCACATGCCGTATTTGAAAAGTTCACTCTGCAAGGCCATAATAAGTGAATCTGGTGACAGCAAAAACCAATAAAGGAGCAGGAGACCAGATGGCTCTGGGAGACACTGGTGGCAACGTGCAAACTGCCAGCCACAGCCACTGCATGACGACAGCCAGGCTCATTGCAAAGACACAAACTGCAGAGCCCTGCCTTGGCTTGATTTTCCCGTGTTTGCTCTCAGGTGAGTGTTACTGGAGGTCAGAACTGCCCCAGGGGCTCGTCTGGGAGATGTCCATCTCCAGCACAAACACTCCACATTTATGGTTGCAGCTCTGTCTGCATTAGCAGTGCTGGGAATGCCCCATGGAAAGGGTCTGGCCCTGCTGCTGCTCAGGAGCTGCTGAGAAAAATGGCACCATACTGTCTGTCATGGTCAGTGCTCCTCACCTCAGTGCCTGTGGTCTGCCCCTCACTGCCAGCACAGGAAAGGAAAAGAAATTCAGATCCTGAAATCACTAAACAGAAGGTGAAAAATGCACCAGTCATTCAAAGAAAAATTTTTCCATGACCTCCCTAGGTCTGCAGTTTACAAGCATGAGTAGCATCCCCAGTTACTGGAACTTAGCTATAGCTAGGCAACACCAATACTCTTTTTTTTTTTCTTTAAACATGAAAAACTTGCTATCCTCTCCTTCTAAACATTTGGAGTTACAAGATTTTCCTATTTCAGCAGACTATATTTAACCAGATTGATTTTTCAATGGAAACAGGAGTAATAAATAGGATTTTGGGAAGAAAAACTACTTGAGGAAGGCAAAACCAAATAAAAATAGATATGCAGTGGCTACCAGACAAACTATAGATGTGACATATTATAGATGGTTTTGAGATGAGTGAAAGGAATTTTATTCCTCAATCATTGCCAGCCGAATTAGATGCTGCTGTCTGTCAAACCTGAAAAAGAAATCCAACCATCCTAAATAAGACTTTGTGTTAGTAAAAAGGAGGAAATTTAGATGTTTTTCATGTATCTATGAAGGGACTGATGGGAATGCCAGTTTTTTTCCATGTGTTCTGCTCAGGGGAAAAGACCATGTAAATGCAAGAGATGCCAAATCCATTCCATCTCCAAGGAAGTTGAAGAGGGCAAAGCTGAGGGATAGTGCCTTTTGCAGGAAGGAACCATGCATAGTGCTGACCCTGACCTTGTGCCTTTGCTGTGGCTCTGAGCAAGCCCAAATCCACCCAGTTTGGGTCACTGCCTGACCAGTACAAAAGAGCTGGTAGGTCTGTCCAAACTGGACCTGAATCCAGCCCACACCAAAATAAATCTCAGATTCATTTTTGTTCCACAGGACACCCTGAAATCCAGAACTGCATGTAAAAGAGAAAGGAAAAACCATATTCTGGTTTTCAAACTTCAGGTGTACTTCTCCCTGTGAACATTCCTGCAGTCTGTTTTCTGGGATTAGAGCAATCTCTGATATCAAAATTCTGCTGTAAACCAGTAAGTAGGACAACAGAGCTAAGAGAGTTCTGAAAAAAGGGACCAACACAGTTGTAGTTCTATTCAGGCAGGAATATTCCTGCCTTCCCTTTGAGACAATGCCTTGAAAAATTGACTGAAGCTATAGAAACAGCATGGCAGGACAAAGAAACAACTGAAAATTTAAGCATTAAAGCAAAAGACAACCTGTTGCAAAGAGGCTTTGTGCCAGCAATCAATTGGTTGTCAGGGAAGGCAAGAGAGTAATAAATTTTGTCACAGTTAACAGTTCCACATGTATATCCTAGCTCAGGCACATGGCACGGAGATGAAATTGCCTCTAATCAGGTTTGTGATGCTTTCTGTTATATATTGCTCAGGTCTTTGTATTTGATGAAGAAAGAATAAGCTCTTCATAGCTGTGAAAACTGCCTTGAGTCTGTTCTTCTCTGGTATCATGGATATTCAGGCAAACAATGATGCTTTTGTACTCCCTAACCAAAAAGCTGCAGTAATTCTGCATGCACCCGTCACTTCAATCTACCCTTACTTCTTCGCTCTTTCCACTATCTTTCACACTCTCCTGTCCTTTTGGGATTTATTTACTTTGTCATTTCAGCAAGTCAGGGTTTTCCCCCTGGAAAGTCACTACATAATAAAAACATTACATTAGTATATAAATGTCATAATTTAAAATACTAAGGAGCAATTTTGCCTTTCCCAAAGTGGGTAGGTAGCAAAATAGCAGACTCCCAATGGACCAGCTGAGAATGGACAAGTGAGGTGATGATCTGTGTACACAATTGCCACTGGTAGCTTGCTAGATCAATAATACAAAATGGCCATTTGGTGGTGTCCCAGTTTGGACAAATTTGGAGGAAAATATCCTCTGATAGAAAGCAGGTTATAATCACCCCACCCCCCACCAGGGTCAGGAAAAAAACTTTTTCCTCAAAGGAAAGTGAAAGAGATAAAACCTATTTATTAACAAACACACAGGAAAAGGATAATAATTCTAAATAGTAAAACCCCTTGCTATAGAGAAAACCTGGGAAGATTCTAGAGTCCTTCTGTAGGTGTGGTCTCTCCTTCTCGGAGCTGGCCTGGGTAGAAAACTCTCCTGATGTGTTCTGATGTTGTCGAAACAGTCCAGAAAAGAAGGGAAAAACCAAAATCCCAAGAAAACAAAGTTCACCTCTCTGTTTCTCTTCTCCCGAGAAAAACAGAGCCAACAAAAAAAACTGGCCCAGAGCACCAAGGGTGTTTTCTCCTCCCTTGTTGCTGCAGCCGGAACCGAGAAAAGTATCTGTCCTTGAACAAATTGCTTTGAAAGTTTGCTGGGTTTTGTTTTCTCTCTCCCCTCTCAGGCTCCGTTTAAAGGCACAGAAAAGGCACAGAATTAATTTCTGGGTAATAGAGCAGTGATAGGGGATACATATCATAAAGTCACCCCAAGGCAGGTGGGAAAACTGAGTGCTGAAGAACACGGACATCAGTCTTCCTGCCCTTTTCAGAACAGTCAGCATGAGTGGACTCGCTGCCCCCTCACTTATGTACTTTTAAACGTAACTGAGCAGTTGTGTTTTTAAAATTACCCTGATGAAACTGTAAAGAGGAATGGCCCAGAGCATTTAGACACACTTAACTGTGCACACTTTAAAATGGTCACTTTTCTGAGAAACACCAACGAACATCAGTGGAGAGGAACTGTAAAATGAAGACATAATTCTTTGTCAGTTTTTCTGACAGTGGAAATGGCTGTCCAAAGAAAATGGTGCAGCTCATTAACTGAGGGATCCATGTTATTTGATTAATAAACAAACCCGATAATAAATTTAATAATATACCACATCATGCTTTCAATGACAAGGGAGATTGGTTGCAAGGTCAGAATCAAATGAAAAGGAAAAAATCCTGCAGGAAATTGAACTCGTTATCTGGTTGTTGTTGTACACTACATTAATTTTCCTTCTGTGATAAGAAGCAGTAATGAATAGATACCCTCAACTCACAAGTAGTCTCCCACCTTTATAAGGACTATAATTTACATTAAGAGGGTTTTTTTCCTTTTTAAGATGTGACCTACCATCACATCTGAATTGACCAGTGGCACTTGGGTTGATACCTATCTTTGGTTCCCTTTGGTGACACAGAAAACTCCATCTTCCATGGAGAAACAAGGTAAATATAATGAAATTCTGTACAATCAGTATCAGCAGTAAAACCACTCCTCCTCAGAAGGCAGTTCAGGTGAACTCACTAAGTAAGGGTTTCTATGCAAAGATGGTCCTTGAACAGGGAACCTGAAATTCCATGCACCTCTTCAGCCCCTAACATATCTCATATTCCAAATATTTGGCATATTTCCATGATTGCATAGATAGTAAGCAATGACATTAAGCAACTGTTAAAATGTCATTGGTGCTAGAAAAGCAACACCACACTATTTTCTGGAGACAGAAGTATGGTATATGGATAAAATACATACAGATGCTCAAGGTATTACAGGAAAACCCTGACAAAGCAGGGATGTGAATCCTGGCCTCCCAAGTCCAGGAAACATCCACACAAACCCTACTCCTGACATGCTGGAGCAGGAACCATGGTGATGTCAGGTCTGCACACTACATATGTAAGTCTCTCTAACTTCCCCCTAAATCTCCCCTGATTTTTGCAATCAGTGGTTTCTTCTCATAATGAAGCAGACATATAATTTTAACTTGATTCCAAGAGAATTACTGTAATTGCCAGCACCAGAATAATAGATCTGCATATAAAGAAATGGCTTTTCTCTTGCATTTTCCATTGGAAAATTTAATTTCTGTGTTAATGCATTAAGATATTTCACTAAGCCATTTGCTTGCTACTTTCAATATTCACAAAATATTATCTCCAAATGTAGTTTCTGCAAACAGCTGTTAGTTTTAACTAATATCAATAAAATAGTGAACTAAAATCAATAAAATCAATAGAGTCTGATCAGATCTTTTTTATAGCATAGAAAGCCACGTTGGAGACCACTTAAAACATATAATATGGTAACGTGTCTCATAGCATAAAAATAAGAAGAAAGTTGCTGTTTCGGATCTTTCTACACCTATGCAAAACCAGTCTTGCTAATTTCTGTCTACTTTCTATGCCACTGCAGTAGCAGCAATTTTGGTTTTCACAAAGCTGCATGAAATGGAATTTAAGTGCCAGGGAGGACACATGCCCATCTGAAGGCTAGCATAGCTGGCAATAAAATTGTGGCTAACGAGTCACAGGGCAAACAGGTTGGGACTTTCCCTGTTGGGGATCTGGGGAATCCAGAGCTGAATTCACTTGCAGAGAAGGAAGAAGTTTGAACAAACTGCCTCAAGTGAAATGTCTTTTAGAGTATCCATGTTCACAGCCACACAGATCCTGTCCCTAGCACAGATACACCCAGGTTTCTAACAGATGCCTTGGATTAGAATAATTTGCTCTTCCAGACAGGAGTAGCCATGACTGTAGTAAAGGGTTTCTAAAACAACAAGTCTGTGCTGTCCCTGGGGGTCTGTGCTGTAACTGCATGAATTGATGTGGCACAAGTTTCCAGCATGAACAGGGCCTGGGGCTGTCAGGCAGAACTGGAGCAGTGGAGAGGGCAGTGGGAGGAAATGGAGCATGCAAACAGAACACAAACCGTAAAGATCTTTGAACAGGCTGGAATCTGCAAATGCTCACTAAGGCAAATGGCAGCTGTGGTATTTGGTGCTGGTATGGCTGGGTTTAATGCTCTTATAGTTCAGGTACCAGGAGATGATTCCCTATTCTTATGCACCAAGCCACTCTCCAAAAGGCTGAAAATGCTTAGCACAGCTACTCTATTTCTGAAATACCACAATAAACAAACTTGCAAAAGTGCTGGGTTCTAATAGCCACTGCAAAGAAAGAAAGAAAGGCGGGGGGAAAGCGCAGCAGCCCACACAACATCAGATGCTGGTAGGCTCAGTGCTAAATAGCAGATGATTCTTACTGAATAACTGCCCTAGATTTTGCAAACAATACAGGGAACAGAAATAGAAACCCATTTACATATTGCTGTTAATAACTTTATTTATAGTGTCACAGCTAGAGCACAATAACTGCAGCCATGGCTTAACTTGAAAGCCATTCACTGTGGAAGAGTCAGACAGACACTGTTTTCTCAATCCTTATGCAACTGAAAAAAAATCCTGCTGACAACATCCAGTCACCAGAATCCTTGTAAACAGAACCAGAAAAGAAGTTAACAGCAGTCAAAGGCAAAAGCAAATCATCCCCAGGATCCCCTTGGCCTCTGCATCTTCTGGCTACTTAGGACATGCTGTGGTTAATCTAAGACCACCAGGGCTAGAAACCCTGGCAAATAATTTTTCACTTCAGTTTGAGCCTTGTGACAGCATCTTACAGGAATACTTGACTTTTGTTTTATTTATTTCTTTGGTTGTTGTTTGTTTGAATTAAAACATACAGACAGGGCTCAGACTAAGTCAGCAGCTACAATAAGAAACAGTGTCCAGCATTTAAGAGAATCCCTCCCATATCCATGCTGCCATCTACATGACTGTAGCCAAATCTTACCTGGGAGTCAAAATTCATGCCAGCTAAAATACCACTGGCCTGACACAAAAGACTGGCACAACTTTAAGGTGAGAAATGTACACAGAAATTTGTATCCTCGATTCCACAGTATTTTGCAAATGCCTGCTATTTATAAGTAAATGGAGTGAAATTGAAAGCAAGGAAACCATCTCCTAAGACCCTTCACCCAAGATGTGAGAAAACATGGATCTAATTTTTCCTCTGTCTGCATCCAGCCTGAACTGGACAACTGGCTATTTTGGATTGGGAACAGGGGTGCCCTCAGGATCTCATGCTGCAGCTGCTCATTACATATAAAATACTCAGAATAATTAGAGGCAGAGACAGCGAGCACTGCGCTCTGCCCTGCTGATTATGGAGCGCGCTGTGACATGGGACAGTGGGATCCAAGCCGCTGCTCCGGGGTTTGATTCTTTTATATGGAAAAATGAAACAGAGTTAACAAAGGAGAATGAGGATGCCTTCTTCATTTATGGCCTTTCCTAGGAGATGTGGCCTCAAACGCCCTCTGGTACATGGGAAATCCAAACCCAGATAAGCTACCCTGGCACGTGGGCTGAGCCTCTACACTCCTGATGAGCATGGTGAGCCTCATCACTTGTGCCTCTTCAGGTTTTCACTACCTCTGTGTTGTACTTTCTGCCACATGGAATGTCAACTGAATTAATTAATTCTCTGTGTTTCCATTGGAGAGAGGAACAGAGAGATGCCCCTTTGGCTGGGCAGCCCAGCTGAGCTGCTCCTCTCGCTCCCCCTGCGGATGCAGCCAGTGCCCATGAGAAGTGCCCAGCACAGAATGTGTGTGTTTGTGCACACTCCCTGCTTGTTCCTTCAGCACAACTCCTCAGAGCCTTCAAGATGTAGTCAGCAGGACATTTCTGCAGTGGGAGCCAGGCATTTCTGAACTCTGATCAGCCTCACCACCAAGTCAAATTAAAGATCTCACTGTCCATCTCAGTTTTTAAGTTTACAGTCAAGATACCATTTGCAATTTACTCCTTCCCCCATTGCATACTTCCAAGGAAAAGCAGCTCAGCAGGCAATTTCAGTGTTCTTGGGCTTTGCAAGAAATTTGTAAACACTTCCAATTTCAATAACAAAATTATATTCAGTTTTTAGCTGAAAATTACAAAGAGTACTGGAAATTAAAAACAGAATATCACTTAAAATTTACACTGTGTAACAATTTTGTCTCTACATGAGATGTGTTATCCTAAACTGTGATCTGCTGGCCACTATTCTGCAGAAGGGGAGAATCTTAGGGAAGAAAGGCAAGGATGTGAGTTTTTTCTCATTTTTAATTGAAACAAAGTAGAACTATTAAATGAAAAGGCCTCTTTTTCTCTTGCCTGGAAAGGAAATGAATCTCACAAAGGGGCTTACAGTAGTTTTGAATGCAATCCAGAACAAAAGGTTCCAAATGAAACAGAATAATTATACTTTTATGGATCAGCTCTTGGCATTTGTTGAAGCCTGATCTGTAACTGCAATTGCTCAAGTTCCCCTGAGCAGAAGCCAAAGTTTTGTTTGTTTTGTTCTACAAATTGATTCTTATTAGCTCATTCTTTGGAAACAGCCAAGGCACAAAGCAGTAGTGCATTGGTGTGCATGCTCCTGGGAATGGAGGCTCTCCACCAGCACTGCTGTGGCCCATGACTGTCCTCCATCTACACCTGCTTGCATCTGGTTTCCATTCTCCCTTCTCCTTCCCTCCAGACATGCTAACCATTGGTAAATTTGCTCCTTTCTTTCCAAGTTTTTTTTGTCTTTCCCATATGTTTTGCCTACCTCTCCTCCCCACTAATATCCCATCAGCTCTGGGACACAGGTTCTCTCTGTTCCTTCATGGCCCAGGGTGTCACAAAGCACCTCTCTGAATTTCTGCCTCATGCAGCACAGATGTATGGGTCTGCCAGGCCTTGGAGATAACAGAAATTAAGTAGCTGTGAGAAGAAGGAGGGTTGTCCTAGTAACCTTCTATTAGTAACATTCCCCACAGTGAGCAGGAATGGAGCCAGGGTATGATCACGCTCTGCAAAGAATCCTGCTTAAATTAAAAAACCTACCCAAACCACCACTGTCCAAAAACCCCAAAACAATGAGCTGACATGGTGGATCAAACTGCCACTACTGTAACTCTGCTGGGAAGATTCCCCACTGCTTCCTACATGCACCTTCCTTTTCATGTGAGAGGGCAAGTTGTGCTTCCAGATGCTCTGCACAGCTACTGATGGGGACAAACAGGCATTTACAGCTGATCTCACAACTGAAAAAAGCCCTGGCCACCCAGCCTTTTCCATGCCACTTACTGGGGAGTTTTCTGCAACAAGAGGCTAGGAGAGAATATTTTGCTGATAGTCACACAGATCCAAGTTTTATAAGTAGTCCCCACACCATGTTTTTCATCTTGGGGGTCGGTTCTGTAGAACTGGAGATGAGGAAGTTGATTTTGAATGTTGATGATCCTCCTAGATATTTAAGGCATCAGTTTAGGAGGTTGATTCTAAATAGGGACATGGCTGCTGGTCAAGAGCTTCCTTAGATTTTCTCAGTGCTTTCAAGAGCCTCAGTTATTTGCCAAAATCACATACAGCACACCCACAAAGATCTCTGTTGGCCATGCTATCAAGGAAGATAACACCTATATTCCTATATTTTGGTTGCTTTTAAAACAGCATCACACAGACCCCTCCCAATCTCTGAAAGCTTTCTGCAAACTTTTAAGTCCCCAGAATCGACACAGTTTTACAAATCCTTATTCCCACCATTTAAAATTGTGTTCATCCTTCCTGGGCTTTGTAACAAAAACACAAATGGGCACTGAAAAACCTCAGTTTTCTAAAAAAAGCACTTCTACCATTCCACAAGGGCAGTGCCATGCCAATGGGATGTGTGTGATGAAATTAATTCAATCTTTTGCTTTTTTGCCTCCTTTGCACTTTTGTGCAGTCCTCCTTTGCTGCTCCTCATTTCTGTTAGTTCTGTTTCTGAAGTGACCTGTTCTTAGTTTGGTTTCTTGTAAGTACTCCACATATGAAATTATGCAGACTGCACAGTCAGTACCAACCTCTCCCCAACACTTTCACCAGTTAGCATAAAGCAAAGTTAATAAAAAAGAGAAAGTTGAAAAACTACACCATGACTTTCATTTACTGGAGGACATAGACTCAAGTTAGCAATGTACTAACTTGAGTCACAGGATGCCAGACCACTTGAGAGCTCTTCTCCACTAATTGGTTTCAGCATTTTTCATTTCTTCACTATTTATCCAGTATCAAAATTATATATACACCAGTAGGAACAGATGCACAAATTAGCAGCAATTGTTGAGGGATATAAATACAGTGTAAGACAAGAGAAGTTAATCCATCCCCATCCAAAACTGTGCCTCTGTTTTATAGCTTCTGTAAGAGAGCTTCAAATAGTTTTGCAAAGTTCACTGCATGACAGAATAAAAAAGTTTAACTAATTTTTGCTTTTCAGTCATTATCATCTAGGGAGGAAGCAAAAAGGTAGGATGATTTTAATAAGAACCTCTTCAAATGTTACATAAACTCAATGTTCTTAAAAGCACTTTGCATGTTAACTACATGACAAAGCAGTTCATCAACTGAAATTTCACAAAGTCTTTACAAGGGAAAAACAACTCTGTAAAAGCAAGTCTTCACAAAAGAAAAGTTTTGTTCAGAGAATACTCATTTTTTCTTGTCAAGGTTACTCCAGAGTACAGAGGACTGGGAGTCAATTAGTTGAATAAACATAATTTGATGCACTTTTTTTACTATAAATTTGATACATTTGTTTTTCTCAGACCACTCAGCAGTCACACTTACATTTTTAAAATTTTAATTTATTCTTAGTACTATTGAAGAAAAAAGAGAAACCCAAATAACCTTGATGAGCTACAATTCTGCTCTGTAAACTTCTGCAGGCACCTTCATTATTGTCTCCAGATTACTATTCACAGTATTTCATCATTAAAACATCTAACACTCTTCAATCCATCACCCTGTGAACTTCACAGGCCCCTGTGTAAACTCAGAATAGCAGGGTGTGAATTATACATCACAGGCCCTTCCTAATTGCTGCTGGCTTGCTGGTGGCTGCAGATCTGCAGTCACCTGGCACGCTGCACTTTTGGGATGTTGTCTTTATTACAGCCCCCGTGTTTGAGCAGTGCATCCAGCGGGGTGCCCTGCAGCCAGTCATGTATCTGCTTCGCTCTTCAGAGGGTACAAGGCTGCTCACACCCCTGAAGACACCAGGAGCTCCCAGCAGGGGAGATCACAATAAATTCCCAGTTCAAAGAGAAAGATCACAGATCAAATGAATACTTAAACGTGTTAGCATGTATTTGTTCTGAAAAGGTTGCTGTGCACACGCACAAAGAGGTAGCTTTGCTAAAATAGATAAACCTGCTGTATTTTTTGGCTTAAAAGCTTTCATGACTGAACCAGCAATACATTTGTTATCGAGAGGGAGTGGTCCTGGGTTGAAACATCCCCTGCAATGCTAACACCCAGCCTTATTGCCCAGCTCTGAGGTCAAATCCAGGTGTAACAAGGCTGAAAGGTAAGCGAATTTCTTTAAGCATGAATTTTAGCGTGAATTACAATCTCCAAAAGACAAGTGACGTTTCCTCTCAAAAACAACAAATTGACTAGGAAGAGCCAAGTGATTGGTGGTGGTAAGAGCAGAGTAATTCACCTTCATCCACGGATGAAACCTAATTCTGCACTTCCTAAAGCTTATTGCTAACTTGAAAGAAAAAAAAATCTACAACATTAAAAGGCAAAGATTCACCCCTGGCAGGCATAGGTGAAACTCCCAGGAGCTGGCTCTTGACAGAGAGAGTTCCTGCTTAGGTAAAATTCACTGCTGTCATTTGGGGAAAGACGTGGGCAGGCTCATTTCCCTCCTACTCACTTTTCTCATCCTACAGCCTCAAGCAGAAGTTACAGCAATTAAATGCTCTGAACTCACATGAAACCCACAGTTACCCCCCACCTATGGGCAAAAATAACTTTCTACTGCTCGTGGGCATATGCCTTGAATAAAGAAAAGGAGGGAGAGGTCTTGCCAAGACTTGATTCTGAGAAACAACCAACCAGCCCATCAACACACTTTGGAGGAAATCGAAGCTCATGGACTGGCAGGGAGAGCAGCAGCAAGGATGCAAGACATGGATAAAACTGGCTCTTGGTCTTTCTTCTGCTTAATGCTGCTCTTCCTTGTTTTTGCACATAAACCATCAATTTTCATTCTGCCTCCCCACAAAAAGGAAAGGAGACAAGGAGGAAGATGGATTATAAAGTAAATATTAAAAAATTACCGTTCCTGCCCTTTCCTGGCAATGAGGCCTTCCAGAGAAATTAAAGATACACAAACTTTGGCTGAGATGAGGGATTGTGTAACCTTTGAAAATATCCATGGAAGAACTGTCAGAAATTTATACCTGTCATAATGTAATTCTATTTATTAAGGAGGGTAAGTCCTTCACCACCAAGAAACATTAAGACCGGATATCCTGTGTGTGAGAACAGTGGAAGGAGGGGAAAAGATGTTTGCTTAGTTGAATTTTTCATCAAATATCGTAGTTCACAATTTCATAGAACCTTGTAACCTGGGAATTAAAAAAAATCATAAGCAACTAATACAGGCATCACAGCACCTAAAAGGTGAAGAGGTTAAGTTGACACAGCTGGTCTGAATACCCTGACACCCGGCCAAAGTGCAACTATTTGGTCATTTGTAGGCAGAGAACTTTTTGGTGTTATAATGTCATTAAATCAGAAGACGAGTTACAAATGTTTTTTCCTTTGAAAAGCTGAAAGCAAATGGTCTTGTTTCATTTCTGCAAATGGTTTTGTTCAAGTTGTCAAGAAGTTTAAGAAACTGAAAACAGGTTAATGTTGTTGGGTACATGATTCATAAGAATTATGTGAAGGGAACAAGAGAGGAAACTGTCACTTTTACTGCACTTGGATGCCAGCCCTAAAATAAGCTTCTTGAAACAGTTCATCAAAGGAATTTCTATGACAAAGCCAACCTTTATCCCTTCACAGAGGACTTCAAGCCTCCTTTTATAGCACAGAGATTACTATATTTGGCCAAACCTAGATAACATTAAAGCCATTATCACTGCAGTGAGACACTATAAATAGCAATAGTAATGTAAAACACTTAAAATTCTGTCTGGGAAGCACGATAGATAAACAATATTATCTATGCATAATTTAGGGCTTGTCTATCAGACATAATCTCATTCACGATAACATGAACAAATTTAGTTACATAATTCACCTTGTTGTTTACCCAAAATTACTTGCAGAGTCTTGGGAACTCCTTTCCTGATTGCTTTTGACAATAGACTTTATATTTAACACACACACATATGTGGGAAAGGTCAAATCATGCTCTGAGGTTCTGGATTTGTCAAAGTTAATTCTCATTCAATAAATCAGGACAGGAAACTGTTTCGTTCTGTTGAAAGGTTCTGTTCATGTGCATCAAAAAAAAGTGTATTAACCTCAAACATTTTCATCTTTGTTTTGTCACCATACTAAAATTTTCAGAAGAACATAATCCTGAAACAAATTTTGCTGCCAAAAATTACCGGAAATTATATTTTCATTGTGGATAAATTAGTCTCTGAACTTTACTTTCCATAACAATAATCAGGAGATTATGAACTCATTTGCAGGAAATCCAGATAAAAAGATTTGCTCAAAAAAGATTGTCTTTTACCCATTCAGGTTAAAAAGACCACTGTATTTTGCATTTAAAAAATCATCTTTCCATTATAGAGAGATAGCCCACCCTCTAAGAAAGAGAAGTGTAACCCAGTAAGCAATATCATAGCAGAACTGCTCCTTGTTAAAAGATCATGGCTGTGTTTTACAGTCTTACTACTGGCACTTGAGGAAGAGCTCTGCTACACAGATTTAAATTGACTTTTTTTCTTAAACAAAAAGAAAAAAAAAGGGAGTGTGTAACCTCTTTTTCTAAAAAAAACCCCTGAACCGTATAACCTAGAATCCCAAACTAAGCATATAAGAGCAAACTGGAAAGTTAAGGACACTCAATTTTTAAACTGAAAAAGAAATCCTACATGCATTAACTTCACATAATTTTAGAATAACATTTTCTGCTGGTAGAGTGGTTTGGGTTTGGTTCTTAATTAAAATTAGAGGTGGTCCCAAAAGCCCAGACCCAATCATCCCTGAAAATTAAAATATTTAATCTTGTCTGGAAGAGAACTTAGTAAGCCACTTCTCCCACACAAAATGTCAAACCAGGCTAAGTGCACGAGGCTGTGCTCCTGTGCCTCCTGAGTTCAAAGGACCCAAGTTAAACTCATCTGGATGGAAACCTCCAGAGCCTCATTATTTCCATGTTGACTGTGAGTTTGGAGAGCAACCTCACTCTGAAGATCCAGCAAAAATCAAGATGTCAGTTTCCAGCCATTAAGATGACAATCAAACTTTTAAATCAATAGCTAACAAAAATTCCCATCCATTATACTTTCATTTAAAATCTACCTTTATACACAATCTGGGAGAATGGGGGTGGGGGGGAAAGAATCACTGAATATAGCTGATGGAGAAAGAAAACCCACACCTCTGTGTGAACACACAGACCTTCCCACTCCACTGAGCTGCAGAGGAAATGCTCCTGCTGATAAATCATCAACAGGAAGCCAGATTCAATGGCTGGGCACAGCACCCTTGCACTGACTTCACATACTTCTCAATTGCCTTGACACAATAACCTTTAGCTCATAAAAACTTAGATCTTATGACATTTTTGAATAGTGACGAACACAAACCAAAATTGCTTGGAGTGTTCTCATCTCAAAAGCCTCCCCTTGAGCATTTCCCTGTGCAAAGTAAAGAGCATGCTCGCTTTTACTCAGCCAGTTCATTAATCAGCATCACTGAGATGCTACCTCCCCCCTCCATGGTGTTTCTGTGTGCATGTAAATGCTTCAAAATCATCCACAGTCATTCCCACCAGAGGTGGTTTCAGTGCACCCAGGCAGGAGCAAAGGCTCCGTGCTGAACTCCTGGTGTGAAATGAGTCATTTGTTCCAAATCATGTTTCCTTTCTTCAATATTCGTACTTTGTTATTCATTTCCCTAAAGTACATGAAGATGAGATGTTCCTGAGTTATTTTCTGTTTGCTCTCAGCACATACACTATTTTATTTCTATTTCTTATCTCACTTTTCCAGCCTTTTCCATGATTTCAGTGGGCTTTGGCTTAGGACCTCACAGGCACAGACAACAAAGCCCACACTTTGAGGAAGATATCATTTAAGTTGTTTCCTCTTGCAAGATCTTTTTGAGACCTCAGAGTCCCTTTGCACTGGAGATAGTTGGCACCTGCAAGGGCCTGATTCCTAAACACTCATTACCACGAGGAATAAAGTTAAAATTACTTTTAAGCTGCAGAAGTGGAACTATTACATAAATGCTTATATTATTCAATAAATATGCAAGATGTGAAAATTAAATGTTTGCAAGCAACTTGTTAGCTACCCATCAGGAACTGACTGGTGCACATAACCATTTCTGTATATGTGCCTCACCTTTCATGTTTCTTTACAGCCATAGCTGAAAATCATAGCTAAGTCTTTTTTCTTTCTTTACTCTTAGCCATGTGCCATTTTTGAATACATCTTTTGAGATCTGCATGTCTTCATACCAGCCATTATCTTTGGGCTATTTTTTCCAGTCACTATTGTTCCATCAGATTCCCCTTCCCCCTTCAAAATTTTTCATTTGCAAACATAGTTCATTATTGTTTATTTAGTTTTTGTGTATGTAGCATATGTATATGTTTTAATATGAAATTAAAATTTCAAATCAGTATCAAAGAGATTATCAGCTTTACTAAGATTTCACTACGGAACAATTTTCAAACCTACAAAATAATGACATATGGAAATTGATGTGAAAAACTAAAATACCATCGTTTCATGCCATATCTAATGAATTGCACTTAGTTTGAATGTCAAGTTGACCTCTGAGTAATGGACAAAAGTAATTCACAAACAGCATCTATCACAAGAAATTTACACACCTACTTGAACCAGCTCAGTGTCATTAAGGAAAAAATGAATGTGAAGACACAAAACTTAATTTACTGTAGCACAAAGCCTGCTGAGGGCACTGTGGATGGCCTCTTCCCCTCCCCTTCATCACCATGCATATATCCTTTATTTTTCATCACTGGACCATCACTGTCTTTGATTTCTGATACTGTTTTTTCCTTCAGTATTGCTAGTGGATCTTTACCTCTTTACTGAGTCATAACCAAAAAAAATGAAGGGCTGAATTCTGTCCAAGCCAGCACACACACTTGCCCTGATTTCAGTGAGTTTTACATAAGACTCTACATTCAACACTGAGCAATCTCCCAATTTTCTGCTTGTATATTACCTCTCCCAGCCATCCTCAATCCTAAGATAATGTCCTCAAATGCATCAGAATTTCATGTGGATGTTTCCACGTCAACTGTTGGAGGGTGCGGTATGTTAGAGATGGAAGAAAATCACTTTTATTTGTTGAGCATAAAGTATCAGAAAATACAATTCACCAACATACTCAAGCTACACGAGAGAGAAAGGCTACACAAGGAGTTCACAGGAAAAACTCCTGTTGTAAGGGGAGATGGAAAAGGGAAGCTCTCTGTCTCCAGCCCCTGAGTCTCAAAAGAAGTATTTATAAACTGACAGAGCTGTTACACAGCTCCAGGACCTGGCTTAGCTGAGACATAAGAGATCTCCAAAGAGATCAGGTACCACAGCAGAGGAGAAATGCATCAAGATTAAGTTAAACTTTGTAACTGCAGCCTATAAAGCTATCAAGCCATCTGAAATACTACTTCATTGCCTCTTCTCTGGGAAACTGGACAGTGGGAACCAGGAGATGTTGAGAAGCTCCTGGGGCTGGACTACCCCAGCAACACAGGCTGAGTCTCATTTTGCATGACTTGCCAGAGGCAGGATATCAAACTCTTCTCCTCATCCAGGTAGACCAAGGAGCAACACATTGCTGGGTAACTGAGCACTCTTGCAATTCCAAACTGCCAGAAACCACTCCAGAAAATCTTGACCTTAGCCAGGCTCTGCAATTCACCCTGAGGGAAGTGTTCCTAATTTTTAACTTGCATTCCATCATGTCTTATCAGAGGGGTGCTCGTAACCATCCAAAAATAACTGAACCCCAATATAACACCTTCTCCAAGCCATCAACACTTACTGCAGGAAAGAAAAAAGGGGGAAAAAAGGGAAAGAGATCAGTTCAAGTCACTTCTCAAAGCAAGATATTGCCAGAATGAGGCAATCCTTCTACCGTCCTATAAACAAACTTTCAAAAGTCAGCTAGTGACACTTTGGAGCTTTTACACTTATTTTGGATTATGTCTCACTGACATCTTCGTCCCTGGGTGTTCAGGGCCAAGCCCTGGGAGGGTCCCTCTTCCCCCATGGCTGGGAGACAGGCTGCTGTTCTTACCTGACATTGTCATGCTTCTGGATGTAGATCTTATGAAACATCATGTCTTCCTGTTTGGCATTAATGTCAGCTTTCATCTCCATGGCAACATGTCGGGGAAGTACAGAGAGCAGGAGACGCTCCTGTGGAGTCAGACAGATGAACCAATTAAAACACCTGCTGCCCAGTTAACAAACACACTTTGTTCCTTACTGGGGAGAAATGACTCATCACTTTGGTGAGAGATGAGTACAACCAAGCAAAATGGGCTCCATAAACCCAGTAGCTGATCCCCTAACCAGTCATATGCGATTCTGTTCCCAAACCCACAGTAAGATTTCAGTGATTTTAGAAGAAAAACTATTATTTTTCATTCCAGATGCACTGGGCTTACAATTCATGGTTGTGGATTCCTGCAAATGAAGGAACCATGCAACTCAAAGTGTCCGTGCACCATTCTTGGAAGGACTCTGGTAAATGATATTGTCTGACCTCCCACACAGTCTCTGCACACCACCCCGAAGTCTTCCTTCGCCTAACACCAGAGGAACGATACCCCAACACCCTTGGGCACTATTTAAAATTCCTTCCTTGCTTATCTAATTATTTAAGCACATTCCCCCAGCAGGCACAAACCTGCTCTTAGCAGTTAAAATGTTGTAGAAACGCCCCATAAAACCAGCATGAGAAGTATTATACTGCTACACTTTAAAGTGCTATTAGTACCCAATTGCATTAAGACTTGTGAACCCACCCACTCACCTACAAGAGTATTTTCAATAACCACATATCATCAACAGTTTGTGGCTCTCCTTGCCACTCACTTGGCACTTTTATTTACTGATCATATCTTTAGTGTGACTTTTTTAACATTATTTTGCAAGCTGTTCCGTATAGACTTATGGAAAATTGACAAAATGATGACTTTCTGGTGATTCTCCTAAAAGCTCACATAAAAACAAGTGCTTGCTATTATTCTAAATTTGGTACCAATTTCACACAGAAATTTTATAATTTAAATCTGCAGGTAATTTGTGCCCCAGGGATGCATTTGTTTATACCAGGAATCACACCTGAGAATGCTGCCCAGAGCTTCATTCTATTCCCAGTCACACCCCATGAAGTTCAAAAGGTTTTGCTATGGCTCATGAAGGTGGGGAGCATCTCCTTTGGGATCTGCTCTGCCGTGGTCCAGTCCAACCTGCAGGCAGTGCTCTGGACTAGCTGAAGAATCCCAAAAGCTTGTGCCACTCTTGTCTTTATTTTTCTTTCCCTGCAGTGAGGAGAAGGAAGAAAAGGGCCTTCCTTCTTGGTGACACAGACACAAGACGGTGCAAATGAAGGTCCCTAACCTTATCTAACAGCTCATTAATTCTCAACAGCACAGGGAGCAGCAGGGCTCAAACGCAGGCCTGACTCAGAGGGGTCAGCAATCCTGTCCCCAAGGACTCACGTCACCAAACCACTTGCCCATACTGCAGTTATAGGCACATTTCTGGTTTCTAATTCCTAGTTTTAACTGAAAGTTCACAATTTATTTCTTCCTCTAAGGAGAGAGAGGAGCCCTGGGGGCACCAGAGGAAGATGAATTCACTGAAAATGTGCTCAGCATGCACTGAGACATTTTATAATCTGTGGCACTGCCCAGTATTTCTCATCCCCTCTTCAGTGTGCACCTTAAGGAGACTTCTTTAACATTCTGCCTTCAGTCTTTGAAGAGATAATAATAACACAGAAGATGTGTTAGAAGGATTTCTATCTCTGCTTAAAACTGCATCAGTCATGAAAAGATACTTGTTTCTTAAAGTACTGTCACCTTCACTAGCATGCTGCAGGTGCTAACAGTTACATATCCACATTTTTTTAAAAAAAGCAGCTCATGAATCATGCACGTGTCCTTAGGCTTCTGTCAGTTATTGGTGCACTCCCTGAGTGGAAAAGCACAACACATTTGTATGCTTTCCAGGGTAAATGGTGTATACACTGTTGTCATTTGCATATTCTAATAGGCATCCTCAAATGTGTGAAAGCTGCTATTTTATGTGTGATTTTACTCATCCTGTAAATAACTTGGAGCTTTATGGGAGGCTCAGGGGCACCCACAGGTTTGGAACATTCCCTGTGGGCGCACGAGCATAGAGGGTTTACTTGCTTCCAAAACAGAGACGAATTCCAGAGCCTGAGTGTTGGTTACGAGCACTCCAGGAGATTGTCATATACATTTCTGAACAGCTTTCACCTGAGAGCCCCCACCCCTACTCTTCCTGACACCATAGGCACTGCCAGATTAAATCACCAATATTTTCAAGACACTTGAGATCTCCAGGAGCTGCACTAAGGCTTCTCTGAACTAATAATCAGGGAATAAGATAGGCTCATCAGGTGAAACAAATGCATGTGGCACAACATCCCTTCATGCAGCTACTAATTAGGAAGTTGAGCTGTGTTACAGAGCTGAGCATTATCTTTATTCTGTTCGCTTGGAGCCATCACGGTTGCTGAAAATAACCTTTGAAGCTAACAGGAGAAGGCTATAACAAGTGCATTTGTAAGGCATAAGCCACATTAAAAGGCCTTCAAAACAACCAAATCCCTATGTTTTATTTCAAATGGAGCAGAGAAATTAGGGTCTCCACTAGAGTATAATTTTCATTTTGGTACAATAACTAGAAAGTGCTGCAGCCCTCGCTGTAAAATCACTTATTATGCACCAGCGAGGTGACTAGGACTGCTGTTCCACAAGTATAACAAGGCAGCATTCTGACCTGATAAAAAAGCAAGAGCAAATCCATATATAATTCTCACTTCAAAATAACATGCAAGTATAGTTCCACTGAATTATACATTAAACAAATGCATCCCAAGGAGCACTTGTCTCTAAAACAGGCACACAGATGAAGGAGTCCAACACAGATTTGCTCTGTTTACACACATACACATGGATATGTGTGTGCATGGGCACACACATTCCGACAATGACTCTGCATAGGAATTTTAACTATTTATGTAGTACTCTCCCAAGATGACCTCAAATCACTATGAATATTTAGTATCTTAAGATTATCCATTTCTTCTCAGGTTTAGTAACAGTTATTTTTTACAAAAATGATGCTGAGATAAAAAAAAGGAGAGAACAACTTTACAGAGACAAAAGACATCCAACGCTATTGCATTAAGACAGTGCAGTCCCAACAACACATCTCTTACTCAAATGCTATTTGCTCCCTACAGAGTGTGGAGAACATCTGATTTTTCATCCAAGAATATTTTTTTCTGGGCAAACAACAGTGATTCCTGTTTATGGCTCTGCCCTAGGTTATCTCAAGTAATGAAATCACAAGTCGTCTCTTTTCTGCATTGGAGATTCTGGATTTTCTGTTTACTTTCTGGTTAATTTTGGGTGCTGGTAGATGCTTAATAAAGGAAAATACAAGGTCATTTGCCCAAGAAAACCTGCCTGTCTTTAGCAGAAAACAGCACACAGGAGCACCATCGATCTCCAGAAAAAGACAAGCGACTATAAATAACAGTGTTGGGCTGTGCAGTGGTGTTTCCCTCCACCCCTGTTTGGAGACTGCTTCTCCCAGATGTAGGCTGAGCTGCCCTTATTTGTGTCTGCTGTCACCTCATGATTATCTCAATGCATTATGCATAGAGAGGCATCTGAACTGAACCCGGAGATCAATGTCAGTGCAGGCTGTGGCAGCAAATAATCTCATTAGGAGTCTCCAGCTGCCAGGACCCGCAGTTACTGCTGGAAGGACTGAAGAGCACTTGGCAGTGACTGGCTTTGACCCACGTTTTTCTGATGGCTTTCTTATGTATGGTACTGTACTTTCTGGAGAGGGGGAGAAGAAAAAAGCATCCAGATTTGTCAGGACTGTTCTTGGGAGCTGCTTCTGAGACAGAAGCGTCCAAATCCAGCACAGCATAAGCATTTGAGCCATGTTGCTAAGGCAGTCTCTGCAGGGAGGACAGAGCCGTAATCAATAAGTAAAATAGCATAATTCTCTTGGCTCAATCCTTTCCTCCACTTCAAGGTGTGGAAAGAGGAGTGACTGCTCATTTCATCTTTCTGAGACTGTATTTGTTGCAAAGGATAAAGGAGTCTTGAGTGTGAATCTTGTTTTCATACATAAAGTACCAAATAAGGACGTGTACATGTTATTTCACAGCAAGGATTGAACAGCAGCTATGCCAGCCAGAGGTACCTCATGAAACACTGCCAAAACACAAATCCATAGATGCAGATGGGCTGAGACACGAAGAAAAATGAATCTGAGTTGCCCCAGAGATGCAAAGACTCCCCAGCTGATTCATTCCCCTGACTTCTCCCCAAACCCACAACCAAGCTCGGAGATATCTCCCAAGGGATGAGCAGAAGTCCCGTTTCTTGATTAATTTTGAGTTGGACTGAATAGACCACTATGAGAGGTACTGCAGGGCAGAGATGTGTGGGAATAGTCAACCTGCCCCAAAAGACCTTCCTTGTCTAATTCCAAGGACACAAGGCACTCATTGCAAGAAAACCCAAAAATTAATTAGGGGAGTAGATGCATTCAGTACCCTTGACAACTAAGCTGGATGTTGGCAGCAAGAGGGCTTTTTATAGCGAAAAACCAATGAAGCTGATGATGAGTCTTACTTTTTGACAGTACCTTTGAGGCCTGTAAGATACAGAGAGGTGTGTAAGAAGGTAGGAACCTTTGGGAAAGGAGGGAAGAGGATCTTCTTTGGAGCCATCAAGGAATATTATGTGGCGTGGACCAATTCTTACCTGCCTTACATCTACCTTTTGGCAG
The DNA here is from genome assembly GCA_026261815.1 of Monarcha castaneiventris obscurior. Classification (NCBI taxonomy): domain Eukaryota; kingdom Metazoa; phylum Chordata; class Aves; order Passeriformes; family Monarchidae; genus Monarcha; species Monarcha castaneiventris. The sequence goes on from JAMPIT010000467.1 coordinate 12,107,206, forward strand.
TGGCTTGGCAGACAATCATGCCAGGCTTTGACCTTACAAAGAGGGTCAGTCCACAGCCTGTGTGTTCTACCTGCATTCAACGCCTGGCTTCAATGATGGGTGTAAAAAACCTATGCAGACTCTTTGCACACTGTGTAATTTTAATCCACAGAGCACATGCCACAGGATATGCTGCTGTGTCTGGGAAAGTCCACCAGAGTATTGGACAAGAACTATGCTCCTGAGGTTTCCTTCAAACTTTTAAAAATCCTGTCCTTTAGCATCAACCTATTCTTGCTTGGATTACTCATGAAGCAAGAAGCCTTCAAATCCCATCCTACAGGAACAATTTGCATGCTAATTCTGTTTCAGCATTTTCATTTTTAATTTCCAGCCGTTGCTCTTACCTGCTGTTGGTTTTCCCTTTGAGAATGCAGCCTGGCTTGTATGCATTCCCTGGTCTCCTGGAAAGCCTGTCTTTGGGACACCTCTGCTGGGTAGTGGGTACACACGCCTACAATGTTTGTACAGGAGAAGATGAGAACATTGGAGACCAGCTGCAACAAAAACAAAAACAAAAGAAAAAAAAAAGAAATACTTGGTTACATTTTGGAAAACTGCCATTCGTAACAAAGCACCAGCCAGAATCCAGCCCCTTCCATGACTCTGTAATCCAACACATATTTAAACCTCAGGCTCTTAATTCCAGTGTATTTTACCTCTCTAGTCTTTAAAATAGAAAACTTCCATATATGACCTCAAATATATGTTCTTATCACAGTGTACTATTTCACAAATAAAAGGTACAATTTCACTGGTAAGTCTGCAATCTTGCTTTTGGTTATCCATTATCTTGGAACTACTGTGACACAATTCAATCTAAAAATGCATCATTGCTCCATCATTGGAAGTCATTTATAACTCACACAGTGAGATCTGGAAGAGGAACACAAATATTTCCATGTTTGTGTACCTACATATCTGGCTCAAAAACATTTCAAAGGTACATTAACCATTATTTTGAAATAGTGCTTAAAATACTGAAGGTAAAGTGTTGGTATTCACAAGGTCTCAGAGGAATTGAAGTAGTTTTTATAATCTAGTTCCAACTCAAAATTTCATAGTACTAGATAAAAACATAAGTTTTTTTACATTTCTATGCATGAGTACAGAAATTAGTTGCTATGTCTGAGGCATATTTCAGCTGGACAAGCATGAAGGAAGAGCTATGTCATTCTTCTACTCCCATGTGGGTTATGTCTTTTAAGGAAGCAGTCATGTAACTTTTGCTGAAAACTTGTGTTGCAACCTTTTATTTCCTAACTATTTTTTAATAAAATGGAAAAAATATTAATGCCCACTGCTGCTATTTGTTTCAAGCAAAATTCTCAAAGCCCGTTCTGATGGCTTAATGTAAACATTTCCCTTAACAGAGGTCAGTCCTAGGAGGACTTTTTGAGACTTGCACAAGCTGTCCTGGATCACCCTTTGAGGACAGACTTATTTGAAACACCTTGCCTTTCTTCTAGGGGAAAGACTGTCAGACCTCCAAGATTCTTAATAATACAGATCTTTGCTCTATTCCCTAATGAGCCCAAATATATCCTTTGCCTTTATTAATTTTTTACTTGCAGAATAAAAAAAGCAGTTTCCAGACCAGCCCATTCTCTGAAAATATGGAGCCACTCTGAAGGGCAGGAGAGCTGCAGGACACCCCTCAAGCCCTGAGCTTACAGGGGGCGCTCAGAACTCCCCAAACCAACTTGGACACTGTGCAGGAGAGAGGAGTCGCCCCCAGCTCAAACATGGACCCACAGGCCAAGAGTAACAACAACCTGTCCATAAAAATCTGACTGGTATTACTCCAACTGTTTGAATGCATTCACACGCTAAGGACAGCAACAATTCTTCTATTGACAACTCTGACTCGAAACCGGATTTAGGCAGAAAAACCTCATCTTTCAGCTCAAAATAAGCAACACCATCAACTACAGCCAGAGGAGGGACTTCTCTCTGTGGATGGCTGCCAGTAGATGGCAACACTCCAACTTCCCAAGCTCCTGCATCCAAGCTCTGCATTTTGGGCTGTGCCCCCGCTGTGAGTTCCCACACTCGTTTACCACACTGCAGCACAAGGACCTGCAGGTCATGGACACACACAGGTGACTATCATCAATGGCATCGAGATGTATTTGCAGACACCTGGTTTTCTAGGACGAAATTATTCTCAACCCCTGCAGATGGGTCCCTCCATGCAGAGCCCACAGCTCGCACTGGGATGGGGCTGGTGAAGATGCAGGTCACACACGAGGGCATGAAGTAAGTCCCAATCCTAAACTCACACATTCCCTTCACAGTTATATTCCCACTCAGCTCTTTCTAAGACTGCCTGGATCCTGCCAGATCCAAGGTCCTCCACCTCTCTCCCCGCCAAGCTGACCAGACACCAGTCAACCCCCACCTGGATCCTGCCCAGTTAACCTGAGGCAGTGCTGCATCCAGTGGGCATTTGATGGTATTTTTTTGGTGATAATGATAATTTTTAAAGATTAAAAATCCCCCCTAGCATTAAAAAGAAAAGCTAGGTCTTACTATATTGAAGAAAAGGCTTAAAAAGGGTGTCAAAATAGGGGTTGTCTAAGATTTACTCTGATTCCCACTCCATGGATGCACTGATTGAGACTCTCAGCCAAAGAACAGCACTTCCACAAGTTCAATCTGGTTAATATGGGCTCAAAAGGGTTAAAATTAAACAGCATCTTTTGCATGCCCAGATTACAGCAAGACTCTGAAATCCTCTCTATTGGAGCTATTCAGTTGTGCAGTCATTAGAAAATTGTCAGGGCATATGAAATGGCATAAGCATGTATGATATATTTTGAATGGATAAAACTGAGAACAAAGAAGGTTTTAAGGAAATAAGCAGTTTTCTGCTTTAATCCCAAGACTCTGAGATTTCATTTCACTTACAGTCACTAGCACAAACCCCAAAAATCCTCCCCAAAACAGTGACTCAACTCTTGCATCAAGAACAGGCGACAATAGGTAAGTTTAGATGCCAGGGAACATACTGAGAAGTAACCTAGCAGAAAGAGGAACACCTCAGTCCTCAAAACAAGCTCTCTTTAGGTCTTTCTTGACAAATTGGTGTTGTGCCAACAAAAAGTCCCCCCAGTGGGGTCCAAGCACAGAGATGCAGTTGCTGTGATGATGCCTTAAACAGCCAGGCTGTGCTGCTCAAGGCATGTGGTTCATATTGGACACTGAGACAGAGAGTACAAAAAACATCATCGAAATTGACATTATTGATAATATTTTTGGAACACCAAGCAGATTAACTTTTCAGCACTCATTAACGTCACTTTACACAAACCCAAGGGACTTCACAGACTGATTTACAAGACAGACTCAGATGACCATGCTTCATCAAGTAGGAACAAAAACTATATTGCAATGTAATGTTTAAGTAGCAGGGGACAGGTATCTGTATTTATTCTGTTTAGCAGGAGCTCATTTAATTCACAGTATGGCATCTTTGCCCCACCCTGAAACATAAGAAGTGAAATGACTGTGTTATTGTGTAACTTTTCTGTGAAAATATCAAAGATCTGCAGAGATTTAAAACTGAAGCTCCTACTATTTGCAGCCACAGTTTTTAGTGAGCAAGAGAATTTTGTTCAATATCTGTTCACAAGAATTTTCTACACAGGCATTTTAAAACCCAATAAAGCAAAAAAAAAAAATTCTAGGAGCAATAATTTTTTTCACAGTCCTCTGTCTTAACAAAATAAATTTATATCCTGTTTGCCAAATGGTACTACTTGCTTATCAGCTTCCCTGCCATTTTGCTATGGTAACCAGCTTCAGTCCCAGGAGGAAAGAGATGATGTAGATACTAAAAATCTGATTCCCTAAACCCCATGGCCTGAAAAGTAAAAACATATTATGGCAGCTATTTCAGACAATCTGTGCTTGAAGAGCTGTTCAAGGCAAGGGAAAGATACAATTTTCTGTTTTGTAGTTGATTTCCTTCCCCTGCCTAACTAGAGATTTAAAGACAGAAGATTCCTACCTGATTGTGGAAAACAATAGTTTATAAAGACCATTTAACTTACATATAACTCTTGGATAAGCTATGAACCTGCCTGCAGTATGAGTATTTCATAAACTAACACATTTACTCTTACATGACCTGTGTGAGGCAGAGAAATGCTGTTCTCCTGGTGTTACCAAGGCAGAGCTCTTCAAAGGTGATTCAATACCTAAGGAAAAGCTATGTACTATGAGGGGTTTTCAAAAAGCACCGTGACTCCTTAGTGCCACTGAAATAATAGATCACTCAATCTCTGACAACAAAACAGACCAGACAGTTTCCAGTCGCTTTGATTTCATCGCACAAACAGAGCACTGCAACGCTTTTGTTGAATCTCCCGCAGGAAACTGCTTTCAATAATTTTTTCCCCTGGTGACTGAAGTGAAAAAAGACAAGAGATGGAAACAGTTTAGTTCCCCATGTTCTAGGAGTTATGAAAAGCTGGTATTACAAAATCAAAATTGAGAGCTAAATTTGGCCTGACACCAGTATTACAAAATTGATGTTTTGGGCACCTCAGGCCAGGCTGAGGAAGAAGCAGTGGCCAGGGGAGAGCCACCACCACAGCAGAAAAAGTATCAGCTCCCATCAATATTGCCACACTTTCCCCTGCTGTGTTTCTATTCAGAAATTTTTCAAACACCAGATGCTATTCAATATGTAATTAAGAGACAACAACATGCTTAAGAGAAATAGCATCAAGATAAATTTAGTTAGTTCCCTACCTCTGCCAGAGCAAACAAGGCTGGCTACTGACATGAGAAGGTGGCCCATATTCATTGCAATATCACTGCTTATTATAAAAATCACAACTGCTGTTTTTTGCCAAGTTACTCTGCTTTGGTCCACTTCTTTTGGAGAGGCTCAGGGTTACTTCTGTTCTGAGATCACAGCATTAGGCTATTCCCTTTAGTTTCCAACACCACTAATCAGTGTTCTGGTTTTTTATTTATTTTTCATTTTAATCAAAATATTGTTTTGATATTTTCGTAAGGTCCTGTTTTGAAAACAATTACGTTTGAAGCTTTTACTGTGGGGCCATAAAACTGTCCCAAGGAGAAATAAGGCACATATATGGAAATTAAAAAGTCACACAAAACAACCTGCAACAAACAACAAACTATGTACTGCATCTTTCCAGAGCGTGTCACTGCTCTGCCTCAACTTTCCAACTCTAATGACACTCAGCCAGTAGCAAATTTTTTGTTAAAGTGATCATCTGTGCAACAGCCAGATTAAAAGCAGATAACAATTGACTTTCTAGGCTACATTTCAAAGTGGTTGTATACCGAATTGGCAAACTGGTCCAAATTAATTGCAGGGGTAGACACTGAAATCATCTTTACTTTTGAGAGTTAGTTTTTTAACCTTTAAAAATTATTATGAAATCTTGAGTATATACTGTAAACAATGTAAGAACAAAAATATTATGATTACAAAAGCTCTAACTATCCAAGACAATTCTGCCACACCTATGTGTGCAATCTTGAATTGGAAGTATGGATAAATTCTAAAGACAAAAAGCACAAACATTATGAGAAAGTGTTGTTATAAGATATAGCTGGTGCTGTTTTTTAAACACTTTCCCTGAACAGCAATTAACCCTCTATTGCCTCTTTATATACTACTGTCTAATGAAAAAATTGGAGCAGCTACAGAGCCAAAGGCATAATGAAAATTAAAATGAAAGACAACATCAGCTGGCTCCAAGATCAAATTACTCATGTATTTGTGTTGTATATACAACAACATCTTTCATTTCCCAGAGCTACAGCCAGCAGAGTATTAAGATAGTGAAAACTTGTAGATTATCCTAGAAAGATAATTAAACAGTTAAAGTCACATGGTCTTCTCCCAGTGTCTGGCCAGTAAAGAACAGTGTGAAGAAATCAGGAGGTTTCAATTTCAAACGTGGCAAGTACTTTTACTGAATATTGAGAGATAACTGCAACATCAAAAGATTACATCAGTACACTAGAGCCTGAGAACAAATTTTCTGAAGGTGCTGTCTGGTGCCTTCCCTCTCTGTTCTGCCACTGCTGTACAGCAACCACGGCTTGGATCTTGAGCAGAACAGAAAACCAGTTGCAGCCACTGCCTTCCAAAGGCTTCTCTAACACAAGAGTAGTGCTACTGAAGCCAGTGTGGAGAGTTTAGACACCTCCTGAAGTTACAGCTGAACTGTTGCAAAGCAGCAGAATTCTTTAGAGTATTAGAGAGCGATGTTCTACATATGCAGTAAATCTCTTCAGCTGATGGTGAGAACAAAAAATGTCTCGGCAGAAACACTTCTGAAACTTTTTTGATGTTCCTTCTGTTTGGTGAGCCTACAAGGAACAAAAGCTGCCCACTTCACTCTTTCAGCTAGATTCTATATTTGGCATAAAGTTTCTTGCTGAGATTGTCACGTGGTATTTTGGCTGAAAACACTAAAAGAACCCTTATGCCACTTGTGAATATCTCTGTTCAAGAACTGCAGTCAATAAAAACATTAATCTGATGCCATCCATTCTGTGCGTTTCAGCAACCATCTCACCTTTCCAGACCCCGTATAAATTGATCTCTCAGATATGATGCTGTTCTCCCAGAGGAAAGCCAAACAAGTATTTGCCCCACATAAGTTCTTTCTTTAGAATAAAAATTATTTCTTTAGAATAAAAAAAAAAAAATCTAATTTACCTTTTAAATACATAGTTGCAGGTAGAGACATAATACACTACCACCCCAAATCCAGAGCAAAAAATCAAGATATTTATTTTTCAATTGTCTTAGTTGTTTCAGAGAATATCGAAATCTTTGATGCTACATTGTTAATTGTAATGCTTCACACCTCATTCTATATAACTTTAATTAATTTACTGATTGTTGTAACTGCAAACCTTCCGTGCATTCTTGCCCACCAATATTTGTAATGTCATGAAGAATACAGTATTTATGATTTGGGATTTCTTTATAATTAAAACTTTAAAATCCTGGTTTTATTAAAAAACGTTACCAATACAGATTTTTTTTTTTTAATCAAGCTTCTCAAGAGGAAAAATCCTTACATAAAATGAATAAATTCTACTTTCCTATCAGTGTTTCATTAATTTTTCTGCTGGGATTTAATTTTCTTTCATTACTGACTGGTAAGATTAAGAGGAGAATATATTGTCCTAACCAAATCTTGGTGTAACATCAGCTAAAATAAATGTTTCTGTGCCTAAGTTTTCCTGGAACTCTATCACAATCCCAGAAAAGCATCCTTTGCATGGTGGCACAGCCTTGGGGGGAGGCAGTGCTGCACTTGTCTAGCAATAAAACAGTAGGGAAGGAGATTCCTGGGTCTGTCATCCACCCTCAATGAATCTCTGTGGCAAACAAGTTTTTCTTTATCTCCACACTTAACATTCTTTAAAAGCGACAAATCAGCACTGGTTTTCATGCAAGGATCCTCGATGGTGATTCAGATGAAGCAGGGCAAAAGCTGCATGGGAAGCTGGCATTCCAGGGAAACACACCGTGGCCCTTGGATGCAAGAGTGAGACCCTGAAAGAACTTAAGGGGAGGCTTCTTCCACTAAAACAGGGACATTTCCCCTTTCCTTTCCCCTGTTGACAATTCACACCCTGCATTTTTACTGAAATTACCACCAAAGTCTTTGCAACCAGGCTGTCTCCTTCAAATCCAGTGGCTTCTTATCTTAAGAGATGGAACACCATCCAGATGCTTCTCCGGAGCACAAGCTGCAAGTTTGGCCTGTTTCAGATCTGCTGTGGCAGTCTCCAGAAGGAGCAACACGAGGGGAATGGAGGACCTGGATGGATACACATCTCCTGAGCAACACTGCACAGTATTTTTAATGTTTTAACCCTCCATTTCACTTAACCTGACCCTAGTGAAAACGCACTTGTAGCATCAGTGAATTCATCTCCCTGGAAGTGTGTTTATTTCTGATCCACAGAGGTGACAAAGACTTCAGCAACCAAATAAAATCTTACCAAAATAAAAGCCCTTCAAACAGGACTTGAAACATTAGGTACTTCTCTTTGAGGATGTGAAAGTGGATGAAAGCTCTCAGACTTTCTGTGCATGACTCACAGCTGTCATTGGATAAACATCTTCCCATAAAAAACATGTCAAGATAATTTTGACAACTGCACAAAATTTGCCCAGATGCATGATAGCTTAGGCAATTTAGACAATGACTTCAGTTAAGAAAATTAAGCAAAGCTCTGATATTCCAGCAAAATCAATTGTTCTGCAAATGATTGTAATCACGTTTGAGTTATTTTCATGCCAGTGCCACCTGTCCCCATGCTCCCAAGACACGAGGAGCTGGTAAGATAAGAAGATACAATAGGTGTTAATAGAAAAATGTTGAATAGAAGTTGGATTAAGATGTCTGGTTATCCAGATTCTGCACAATGTCTCTGAAGCTAAAGGGAGCTGTAATCAATGAGGAGAAAAGTTGAGAAATGTACTTTATTCATCATTTATATCCTATTTCCTTCCATATCTGATGGAAGGGATGTGAGGGAAGGAAGACAAATGTTTAGGTTTTCTGTCAGGCTCTCTTAAAATTAGCCTGCTACCCTTAAAGTCCATTAATACACACCAACTAATTCAACAAGCAAACACCTAAACTGATTTAAGCCATGGTGGGAGCAAGATTACGTTTACTTTGCTTTCTTGCATTTTTTTTTCCCTTTGGAAGGGGTTGTGCCTGGCAGCCATACCAAGTATGTGATCTCAGCAGAAGAGACTTCTGGTGCCCAGGATCCCAGCTCTTCATGCTCCATGGCTGCCACTACCTCCCCCCCCCATCCTCCTGTCCAGGGGTACTCCGCCTTTCCCAACATCCTACACAGTGCCAGCAAACACGCTCCACAGAGAAGCACATGCCCAAGACTTGTGGCTGCATTCAATGGCTATGAGAGAAAATGTCTGTACTATATAGGCAAAAGCATGAAGGCAAACACCCCTCTGCTTCCCCCTGTCACAGTGAATCCTAGCCTTTAGTGTTCCTGGGAATATTTCAGGGAGCCCTGGACTCAGATACAGGCAATGCATCACACCCCTTATCTTCCATCGTCATTTAAGCACAGGAGTCACCTCCAGGTCACTGGGAAAACAAAAATATTTATCTAGTTACATGAAAGTCTTATTTATCTGGGAAAAAGGAACATTCTCCAATTGCTCAGCAGGCAGAAATGAGTGCCCTAAATATGGTCTGTAAGATATAAAAATTACTATTTCCCAAGCATTTAGAATGCTTTTTGGGAGGTGGTGAGTAGAACTGGTTTTGTTTGTTTGTGCGGGAAGAAACATAAAATTGGAGAAAGAATGGAATACAGATGGGTATTTTGGTTTTGATTTAAAGAAGACCTCCTTTCTTCTTCTGCTGCTGGATTTCAAATCAAGCCACAGCAGCTTGCCCACAAGCTCTGGTTCCTTCCTATTAGCATTCCTATCCCAACATATATTTTTAATAAACAAAACTTACCAAGCACCACCAGCAAAGTTTGAACTCTTGAACTGAAGCAGTGGCTTGCACTAGATGAGGTGAAGAAGCAGCATTCATAGCAGATTGCAAAGATTGTGCACAGCCACCACTAATATCCAAGTCAATCTGTGAGGGACCTGGCTGGGTCACATACTCTCCTTCAAAGGCTGATGTGTGGTTTTGCCAGCTGTTACAGTAAAATGGGCTTACTTCTGCATCAGAGGGGTTGCACACAAGTCTGAGATTTGTTATGGTATCTGGCTGCTTGAGCAGCTGAGCATACTGATCTCTAAACAGATTTGGATTCAACACAGAAAGTCAGTAAGCAAATTCCTGACCAAATTTTAACTGAGCCCAATGATCAGCTTGAAGGCACATTCCTTGGCCTTCAGCTTCGTCATGCTGAATTTCAAAGGTCTACAGTAATGTAATAAAGATTTTTATAGAGAAGCTCTAAAAGACACTTCAGAACTGTTTATAAAGGCAAGTGTAACACAACCTAATGACAGTGGTTACGACCGGCTCTGTTTATAATACAAATTACAGCACAATTTAACCTGCCTCGATTTCACTGTACACAGCCCCTCGCCTCTGTGCCTTTGGAGCTGCACTACTGCATTCTTCATGAGTCTTTCATTGTGCCTTCTTGGCACAGTAAATCCTATTATTACCCACCCTGCACTTTCTTCTTAGCTCCCCAGTTCCGTCTGTCCCCACGAGCTCCTCACGATTCCAGGCTCAAACCAAATGACTGACTGTAAATTAGCCAAGATGAACCTCATTTTGTTCCAATAGCTTCAACAATTTGGATACTCACTACTACATGAGTTTTTCACAGCACACTGTGCAAGGCACAATTTACATTGCTTTGCAGAATCTGAAGGAAAACATTTCAAGGTAAATTTTTGAGGCATATGTATCAAAAACATTATCCAAACCCCATACTGCAAGACTGCATCATTAATTTCTGTAAGCATTATGAAATGGCAGGAAACTTGAATCAAGGTATGCTACAGCTGATAGATATTTTGGTAGGATCTTAAACCTACTTTTTCTCACTGTCAAATGTGTAAGATTAATATACTGAAAATACTGGAATTACAATACTGTAAAAATTCCACTGTTTAACAGAAACAAACAAATCAACCTAACTTTCCCTGGAGATGCACAGTTTGGAAGAGCCTTTGAATTCTGACAATTGAAATAAGTTGGGTTGGCTAAGAGTTGGGTAGGATATAAAGAAACTAAATCCAAACTTCTGCTGCTAGTGGAAAATTCTGAGCCTGTAATTGAGCATGTACTTTTATTCTCCCAAAGATCATTACCAGAGATTATGCAGCTGAATAGGTTTTCTGAGGTGAACTTAAAATAGACCGAATATCATACTAACCTCCCCAAGAGGATACTGTACACCACTGAATTGAACTTTGAAAACCAATAAATTATGATTATTTAAAGTAACCTAATCTGAGGAAGGCAGACAGAAAAAAATAGGCAGTACTTATTTTCAGAATATTCTGTAATATGACAAGAAGACAGGACCTAAGAGACCTCCTGGACTATAGAGCTCATTTCCCAGTTGCCTCTTAAAAAAGTGTCATAACCAAAAACTGATACCACAATTCTGTTGAAGTTTAAAGTCCACTGAATAGCAGCAGTTGCTTTTCTTATATTATATGCAGTATTTCTCTTAATATATTCCAAAGAGACATTTTTTCCTGGAGTGGACAATATGGACAATAAACAAATTAGCTTGCAAACTTCTTTCCCTGTCATCCTCATCTGTTGCACCACTGCTTAAATATTTAGTCATGGCATTAGATTTTTAATTTCCAAGACTACAGCTCATATGCACTTGGCCTTGCAAGATTTCACAAATCAGCCCTTGCATTATGTGAAGATTTATTAGTTCACTTCAGAACAAAACAAGTTTACGAAAAGTAGCTCCAATGTGGAAGATAACTGGATAAACAACAGCCTAAAGAGGAAAACCAGCCGAGAGAGGTTTTGCTGTCTACTGAAAACCAGGTGCAGTTATTGCCTTTATGTCTGGGAACTGAGATCCACACAAATGAAGACTTTAGCAAGAGATAATAATAAAAAAAGTGGTGTAAAATGCTTCAGTGTGTGATCAGATCCATGACTGTGGCTGGAAATCCTAAACTGGTTCTTTGCCATGCTACTGTAATGTGATAGCATTTGTCAGTCTAAATCCAACAGGGAGCTCCTAAGCCACTTTGATAGGATAAAGATATTGGAACCAGTTGTCTATTCTTATCAGTTTAACTGTATCAGCTTAAGACAGATAGAACTAGAGAAAATGATTAATTATATCTCTAAGATGTTATTTCATCACACACTTCTTGGTGCTTTCTGGTGAAGCAAATATGAGCTCTCCCTTCAAACATGAAGTAGGTGGTCCTTGACAGCAGTGGTAACTGGCACATCCTGCTGCAGCGCTGGTAAAATAACAGTAAACAGAAGAAAAAGTGAAAGGATAGTGGAAGTCACTAGTCCAGATATGCAATGCAAAGTAGGAGAATACAGAAACACAACAGACCAAACCAAAACACTTAAATGGGTCGTTTTTGTCATCGACTTAATTCATCCACTGAGGCCTACAAGACAGTCTTTAAAAGTAGCCAACTGCTCTTGGAGAACACCAAGCACAAAATAAACTGACTCAGGGGTACATTGTCTGCCTGTGAACCAAAAACCTCCAAATTATTCCCTTTTAAGAAACCATTTCAGACATTTATAGCAGAAATTAAGTGATAAACCCAACTAGTCCAGCAATCAGGTGCTGAGCTGCTGGCATAATGTCAGGCATCACAAGCAGTAGTGACCACTGCTGAGTTTGTCTGATGCTTTTGTTATTACCATAGCCTGCTCAGCAATTTCTCATGTGGTTATGATCTACCAGCTTCTTTCTTGCATTCATGTTTAACTGGAAAGTTCACAAAGTCTTTGCAGTTCTGGAAAACACACACATACACAAAAGGCAGAGAGAAGGGAGAGTGTAGTGAAACCTTAGAAGAGGCAGAACCCACACCAAACAGGACAGAAGAAGGAAACGGAGATCTGAACAGAGGACCAAGAGCGGTAAGTTATGGACAAAGAAGCACAAACAGATTTCTGGAATGATTACATATTTCCTTCCTAGAGAGCTTGAAATCAAACCACGATTTTTTTTCCCACTTTTTTCTTCCTCAAAAATAACTTCTGTGGAATAACAAACTACACAGTCCCTTCAACTGGCAGGTCTGCAAAAGACCAAATGGTCTCTGTTGCCATCCCTTGCACAGAGAATGTAAGTATTCAACACTCTATTTGTCCTGAGACTGCCTCGAACCAGAGAAGTGAACAGAGGCTGCAGCAGCAAATACCTGAATGCTGAATAATGTTCATCAGCTCACAGGCAAGTTTTTATCTTGTTTCAAACAAGGCTCAGTGGGCAATGTGTCACATATCTGAGCATGAGTACTCAACTTCAGAGATTCCATTTGTCCTTAAAATACCACTTTTACAATGCAAAATTGCTATATCTGATTGTCAGCACTGCACAGATCATGAAGAACTATCTTAAAAATGGCTGCTTAATTACTTCAGAGCAAGCTGTGCTCTTTTGAAAGAGAAACTACTTGGAAAATCAGCATCATATTTTATTGGACTTTCAATATGTATATGTGAGCTGAATATCCAGGACTTGGAGTCCAAGGAGAATATTTACCTTCCCCACCATTTCCTACCACTATGGATGGGTCAGATGCTAGATATCATCCAACTGTGCATGTATCAGTTCTGAACAACAAGAACTAAAATGCTAGAAGTTACCTGTCAATGAGAAGAAAGAGAATTAGAGATTGAAAACAACAGAAACAGGAAGATATATTGGCTTACTACCCATTCCTTTCTTTAATTCAAGGAACAGGAGCAGCGTGATTTCTTGTGGTGATGCCTTAAAAGGCCTCCTAGAAACAGAGACTAGACAGGAATAAGGGAATAAAAGTAGGTATTTATTTGAAAGGCCTTTAAAGGTACCTCCTGGGGGGCCAGAGGCTATTGCCAAGATAGGGAAATGTAGGGAAAAGAAAGACCCACAACTGTACATTGTCCTAAGTCCACCATCCTATATACTGTCATAAAGGTCACTAGAATTGGAGTCAATGTGGCTGACACTGACTGAACAGTAAAACAACTTGGCTGTGAGTTCATGAAGAGCCTGTCTGCAAGCATGTCTTCTCAGCTCTGCTCCTGCTTCTCAATTTGAGTGTCAAACATCAGCTCCAGCACCAAAGGAACAAAAGATACACCTGGCATGAACAGCTTCCACTTCAGGGAGAAGAAAGTCAGCCCTTGGTCTGAATGCAGATGGAAAATGTGCTCAAGCACACTGATTCCTAAACTGTCTGGAAGCAGTTGAAGATCCCTGACATTGAAAATAATCTTATTAACAGCAGGTGCAATTCCCTCAGGGAAAGTGAATAACCCTATGCAATGGCATCTCAGTCTTTCCCCAGCTCTACAGAATTGCCTCAGCCCAGGCACACTTAAATCTCAGACACCAGGTGTTCCACCAAGCCCCCTTTTACCTCCTCTGTCTGTAACAGCTGCATTAAACAGACAGCACACATTTCTTCATGTTACCTTACACCTCATGTAGTCAAGCAGTTTGTGCTGGGACTGAGACCCATACAATATTGTCACTGTCACAAGTACTTTATTCAGACAGAATTTATTTAATTACTGAAGCTATTCCCACAATTTTTACAACTGTCGGGGGGGGGGGGGGCGGAGTGGTATCTTTTAAAGAAATACTAGGTTTCTGAAAATAACGTTTTTTCATATATTCCCCCTTTCCCCACAATCTGTTCTGATCTTTAGGACTCAATTACACTGTTTTATGTCCCCCTGAGTATAATTCTAGTCCTTCTCTATTTGGCAAGATATACAGAAAGGGGACTTACAGTCCAGACCTCTAGGATTAAGATTCAAACAGAATTTTAGCTCTTCCAGGAGAACATTCACTTACCAGATCTCATTATACCACATCCCTTTCCATGTCTATTTTGGTAAATCAGTCCTTCCTGTCGTTTGTTTGGCTATGGCCTCCTTTTCTCACTGTGTGCATTACAGAATCCATTTTTCATTGCTCTGCAACACCTGATTTAAAACCATCTTGGACATATTCAAGGTATGCACATTAGCAATATTCTCTAGATCCTATGCTGCACTAATCCATTTAAGCAGCATGAAGTGATAGGAAAGTCAAATGCAAATTCAACCAGAAGATTTAGGAAAATTGCCTTGTTCTCCTGGTCCCACAGGGAAATCAATTTTTGGCATTTCTGCCCACACACTCAAAGATCTTTCAGGTGTATAGCTGTCACCAGTTCATTAAGATGCTTTGATGAGGTGTTTTTAGGATCTAAAACTCTGTATAAAAAGTTAAATTTGTAAAAGCAGTTTAAACAAATGAGCTGCTCCTACAGTAAAGCATTTACTTTGAGCACCCAGAATCAATGTATGTAATTACAATTAATGTACTTTTTTAAAGCTCAAAAAATCTTAGTTCTTGTTCCCCTGCATATTCTGGTTGAGCAATTATATCCTGAGTTTTGATGGAGGCAGACACTGAGAGGTATTAACAAACACAGTGAGGGTCACTGTTCAGAAGAGGAGAGGCTGTTGATTTTATTTCCCACTGGAATCTACTGGGAATAAGTGAACTAAAGGATTCCAGAAGAACAGCTTGTTCTCCAGGACTTGCTCAGTTCAAACAGGAAAAACATAAGTTATTAAAATATATACACAGAGCACAAGGACTGAAAACAGGCTGTGAGTTATTTTGCTCTCAAAATCACAAGCCTAGAGCACATGCCTTTACTCTTCTTACTGCTTTACAATATTATTACTAGTGACATGTCAGCACTTCTGTCCATGCTGCTTCCCTCATCCTACTGTCAGACTCTGCCCATACCACTGAGGTTCCCATTCAAACCAAGTTTTCATAGTGGTTTCATAGCAAGGGAGCTGGTGACTGAATAAAAAAGGGGCAGCAGCCCCTTCAAACAGGTTCAGTCTTCCAAACCAGCATGCAAACTACCATGTACTGCTACCTCTGCTAGACAGCAATACTCCAATCCTGATACCTCAGAGAAAGATACTTCAAGAAATCCTACATTAGACCAATCTATCACTACAACAACACACAATATTCCTCTGGTCTTGGTATTGACTCTTCAGCATGATGGTTGTTTCTTTTGCTATCCTAAATGCAGTATGCAAGGGTACAAGGGAGCACTGATCTCAGCCAGTCCTCTTGGTACTTACCTGCCACAATCCCTGCTCTACCACCAAACTCTAGATTTAGTTACTGATTTCAGATGTAGAAAGGAAAGAGTTAATTTTGTATCATCAGAAAATGCACTAACAAGCATCAAATGATTTCCTACTTGATCATTAACCTGTCAAATTCAGCATAATAAAATCATCACCAGTTTAAGGAACTACAAAAGACTTGTCATGGAGATAATTTTAAGAACAAGACAATCATGTATAGATTTTAAAAAGTAGTGATGATCCTTTCTACAGCTGGATCCTCAAGAATAATTTTCCACCTTCACACAGTAAAAGCAAATGCTTCTGCAAGAAGCTCTTTGCTTTAAAAAATAAATTCTTAAAACTTTCTGAGCTTTCTTGCAAAGGACTCCTTTGAATCACAGAGTCACTTGATGTGATGCTTTAATGCTTTTCAGGAACTAGGCAGTGGTCTGGGTATACTTTAAGTCTATGATTTCTATTTCCTTGTAGTCTACCACAATCTATTACAACTATCAACAAGTGTTAAGGTGGGAGAACTAACACAGTAATTTTCCATCCACCTTATGCCAGCTCTCAAATGCCAGACCTCTGCTCCCAGTGTGTCTGCAGAGCCGGCAGAGGCAGCGCAGTGAGGATATTGCAATCTCAGCTGTGAGCAAGTTACTGTTGGCCAATTTTATAATACAGTGTTCAAATGCAAGAGATAATTCCAGGATCTCCACAAGCAGTAGGAGGAGGACAGTATTCCAGGCACAGTTTGCACTCCTGAGTTTGAAAACATCTGCACTATCAGATAAAGAGCCTTTTATAAGCAGTACAAAGTTAATGAATTTCTCCGAAGTACAAAGAGAGCCACAGAACAGAGATCCTTAAGTGGTAACACACTGACAGATGAGGCCTATAATTTTGTGGGAGGAATTTCAGTGTAACTGCTTTTCCCTCACTCAGTTGTTTCTTCTGGTGACCAGCTCCACTACCTACAGCCTTCCTAGAAGGAGGGCCAGGAGGGCAGCCAGGGGTTTCAGGCTTCAGGATTTACCTGACCACGCTGCTGCCACCAGATTTAGCACATCAGTCACACTGAGCCACCTGACAGAAACCGTGAGGTTCAGACCCACAAAAAAAGGTCCGTCCTCAGGACTCAAGAAAAGAAGGTCTTCAAGGTCGTTTCAGAAGGCTTCCTCTCCTTTTTCTGAATGACTGACAAACTAAGCCCTTTGGGTATTCACAGAAAGGAGGGCTGCTGGCTAAGGCCTGGGTGTTTCCACTAAGCACGTCCTTACACTGCCAACAATTTCACTGGTGAAGCGAGCAGACAATACTTAGGGTGGCCTTGTCTGATAGTGATGGACGAGACTGTCCTATCTCATTCACTCACTTCTTCGCTCACAGCCCTGCTTGATTTATTTGTAGCAGCAATCCATTAATGTTATCTGACAGCTACTATTAAAGTGTCACAAGCATGTGTATGCAATAACACAGATGCTGCAGGGAATTTGCTGCAGGCCACTATCCTCCTGGGCACAGAAGGCAAGGGGAGGCAGGGGAAATACTGTATGAAACAGAGATCTACTCCTTTTTCCTCTTATACAGAAAGAAAATTGCCAGGGAAAACTATTACAGAGACCAAGCACAGGCAAAAGGCATGGTAACATTCAGACAAAATGAATGCTCTAAGTTTTCTCACCTGTGCCTGATAATTACAAAACCCAGCAAAACCAAAACTAAACTCAGCCACCCACAGGGCAACATCCCACTGAGGTACCCTATGCAAGAAGATGGGCAGACTCACATGGCAGTGCTGTGTTAAGTGGAAGGGTGATACTGGGCTGCTGGAATAGTAGGAGACACAAGGGAAACCTTCTCTCTTCACTTTTTTTCTTTTTTTTTCTTTACAGCCATGTACAATCGTGCTGATAAAATGGCATGCCTTTGGTTGATAACATTTCCTGCCTCCATGACCCCTCAAGTACTTACAGATCTATTCTTATACCATACTTGAAAATGAGAGATAGTACCCTCATGTCTCGTACATACTGGACAAGCAAATATTTAGTCCAAGGTCACAGAAAAAAACAGCGGCAAAGCCAGGATTTGCATAAAGATTTCTCAAGCACCAGATTATTCAATACTTTAATAAAAGCATTCACCATCTTCTCTGTCTCAGCCTCTGAGACAACAGTTAAACAGGGAGAACTAAGCAAAATATTCTTGCTGTGTCACCTCAACTCAGAAATGCTACAGAATTTGCCTTAACCATATACTCTGTGAGTTTTGAGAAGAGAAAGTAACTCCAGGTCCATAACTTATGAAGGGCTGGAAATATCTGACAGCTGCAGAAATCTCAGATACTGAGGAATAAAACCACTGTGATCTAAAGAACAGCAACTTCAAAACAAGAACCAAAGGATTATTTCTGTTCTGCATGAGACAGAGCTTTTCATCTGCAAGTATGTGGAGACACATGTAAGAACCTCCCTGGGCTCACTGAAATCATAAAGTAGTTTGTCCTCAATATTCATGGACTATGGATCAGAATGATCATTATTATATTCACTGAAATTCAATGCATCAGGTAAAACAGTATAATTCTGTTAATTTTTCAAGGAATCCTGAAACTAGCCTCTAGAAAGACAGTCTGAACTGGGATGTTTGTCACCTGTCAAACATACAAAAACCTCTTAATTTTTTTATTAGGACTGATGTCTTATGTCCTCTCCTTTCCTACCTTAAAAAGTTATCACTGCAAAGCAATACTTTCTATCACACAAATAAATTTTTTAAAAAATTATCATATTTTCGTGTTGCTCAAGTGAGTTGACTGAGCCAGCTGATGTTGCCTGCTAATCACAAACTGTAGCCACACTTACATTCAGGCAGAGTATAAAGCAAGGTCAAAAAAAGGTGCTGCTTTGTATTTACTGGTGCCTGTGCCACCAGTTTGATGTGGTTTGCTAAAGATTAAACCACACAGGGCCTAGCAAAACCATGGCTGGAAAGGTTACTGCATCTTCTCATGTCAGAGTACTCTTAAACCATCAGTGCAGAGCACTTTGTTCAGTCATCCCCACCACAGTCCTCCAAGCATCTTTCCTTCTACTCAGCAGGATGGCTGATGCCCCAAGGATCAACAGGGAAACAAGCTGGAACCTATTAACTGCACAATCTACCTTCTCTCCCTTCAGTGCTAATATGGTCAAAAAAAAGGTATAGGTCAGATTTGCACAAGTATTTAGGCCAGATGTGCAGATAAGCAGTTAGACTACGTAGACATACATTAAATCACATTAAGTGCCTATCTGCACCGTTTTAAACTGAGCTTCTTTCCCTTTATCAGATTCATAGTAATTTAATTGGAGCTGATTAGAAATTAAGGTCTCCAGGGCCAATACAAGAAGTTTACATCTGATCACTCCAAGCCACACTGCCAGCCACAAACTGCTTGTTGTTTTGTAAGCAGAGACCCCGTGCATGCAAAGAGGTGCCAGGTGAATAAACCAGGGAGGGCAGGACACTTGTGCTGAGGGGGACACAAATCCTGAGTGTGAGCTCTGCAGAGGGACAGAAGAGGAGGCTGATGGTGGCTGTGTTCATGTGCTGCAGCCAGCTACATCTCAAGCTGTGCCTTGGCTTCAAGTGCCCCAAGGGATAAAAGTGCGCTAAAAACAAAGGCCAAATAAAACATGCTTTAATTCTCAGCCATTAAAACCCCAGCTGCAAATACAACTGAAGCATGTTTCTTTTTAAAGAAGCAACACAACACTTTCTCCCTCCAGCCCTGTTGACTTCAAAGGCTTCAAAAGTAACTTGATGCCACGACTAGAGGCAAAGCTGCCATTAAGTGCCAACTCCTGCAGTTGCAGTGATTTTGAGGCCCCGAATTCTGTTTTGATTATTTACCTTCAAATGAATTTAAAAAACAAAAGAAAATAAAGAATGAAAGTAAGATGGGATGCAGTTTCCAACATGGCTGTCTGCGTGCCTGCATGTATGACAAGAGCTGGGGGGTGAGTAAATGCAAAGAACCCACAGCTGCAAGATTTAACCTTACCAATCCTTCTGACACACTCCAGTGAGGACCATCTCTCCCTCGTACTACACATGGCTTGCCACAAAGGATTTCTTATGTCCCTGTCCCCGCTTTTATTACAGTTTGTGCTACCAGACTTGATCAAGTTGAGCACTTGCAGAAAAAAAGCATGAAACTCCTTTGAAAGTGACTTCTCCAGCATGCACATATATGTCACAGGTCACTGGGTTTAAGTCAGCAGACCTTTAATCCATGGCTTAGCACATCAACTTCAAAAGAAACGGAGTTCCTGCATCCACATCACACTCAGGGCCCTGAATTCAGCTGCAAGGCATTGCTTGGCTTGCCCTGATCCCTGATTTAGGCTTATGAAGCCCTCCCCTGACCTGGAGCCACAGACCAGGGGCCAAGTGAGCTGGTAAGTTTAGAAGACTAAAGGCAAAGGGTGACAAGGCACCCACTACACTGTGCTGTACTGACACTGCCAGTCATTCCACCTCTGAAAGCCAACCAGAGCACCAGTCCCTGTGCTGTCAGCACTGCTGCACTGCAGCCTGAGCTCTACTGGCATGTCCACATGCTCAGCTGTAGAGAACTAATAGAGAGGAGAGGGAGGGAAATAAAAAATAACACGAAAGGGAGGAAGCCCTGTGGCTACCATGTTCTTTGAAGAAGGATTTGTTCCTTGCTTATGCTACTGATGTTCTGGTACAGACTGCACACAAACAAGACATTCCCCAGCTTTTAATTTATTTTGGTGTTCCCAACAAGCACAAATATAAAAGTTACACTTCAGAATTTCCTGTCCCTGCATTTTTAAAAATAACGCAGCCACACCAAACCTCCCTGGCCACTGCTGGGTCTTTGGAGGGAAGGATCAATTCAGACAATAGCCCCTCCTTGCTTTCCAATTCTCCATCAAACAGATGAAAAAGCAGGGAGAGAAGAAAAGCTGAGGAACAAATGTCTGAGTTGACTCATGTCTTCAAAGTGACTGTTTAAAATGACCAAGTAACTATTCCTTAGCCCAAACCAGAATGAATACAAGTCTTCATATAAAAGTACCTTGCATAAAGGCAGATGCTAATCACAAAAGCCTAAGTTCAAACTAAACACACTCGAGGATGCTTCCCATTTGTGCCAGTGCATCTTGCAATCTTTCAGTTAAAGTAATAGGGGAAGTAGAGGATTGAGAGCAAATAGTCTTGAGGGACAAGACTGTAATCCAGTCACACTTGCACATGCATCTACACCATCCTCTGGACAAGACCTGATGGAATAAATTAGAGCAGTTAAGTGAGAATAAAAGTAATAAAGATTTTTCTTTTTTTAGCAGATAATGACAGCACAGAAGACTCCAGCCCAGCTTCCGCCTCTGCAGCAGACCTACTGTACAACCCACAGCTACTCACTTAATATCATTATGTGCCAGAGCTTGGTTGTGGATTATTTTTGTTTCATATCCCTTCTCATATTTAATCAGGCCTCTCAGAGAACAGTTTACAGTTTGTTACTATGCAGCTCCACAGCCTCGAGCACAATGCAGCTCCAGTCCTGGTCCTACGAGAACAGCCTCATAACCATTTATTAAAAACAGCGTGGCCGGCCAGTGGCAGCACGGAAAGGCTGGAGCAAAGCACAGAACACACAGCACAATTACTCTTCATGATTTAACCCCACAGTCCTATGCCTTGGACAAAGTCTATCTTGGCTCCTTCAGCTGGTCAGAGTAAACTCTTAATTTCTACAAAAGATAAATCAATGCACTTGCAGCAGCATAAATAATAGTTGTTTCCTATCACCTACCTCTAAAGCCTCAACCTGTTGAATCCACTCCACCACCCAAAGCCCCAACCAACTTGCTGAGTCACAACAGGCAGCCATGAAGGCTATCTTCAAATAGCAACCTGGAATATCATTTCTTCCTTCCAGGCCATCCTTGTCTCTCTCAGAGATGTATTTTCTTATGACCACAAAAAACCCCTGTTTTACTTGTGTTCCATTTAAAAGCAATTTGCAAAAAAAGAAGCAGTGAAAATAACAAAGAGACAATGCCTTTTTCTTTAAATCTTTCCAACATAAAATAGGAGAGCATGCCTAAAGGTTTCCAGGCCAGCACAGTTTTCTTGTTTTGTTTGTTCTAACATAAGTAATTCGGAAAGCATGAGAGCAGGACGTACTGGTACCAACTATGTTATCTCAGCAGTGCTGCAATTTCCCATAGCCTACACTATCTGCAGGACCTCTGTTTCTTTCTGGTCATGAATTCAGAAACAATGATAGAGCTGAATAAAATCATGAGTCTTGATGAATAATAAAGCACAGAAATCCTGCATCTGACCAAGGCTTCCTGCCTGGTGCCTTTATGGAAAAAGCTTGGCATGGGAGATGCCTTATAAACTCAAATACTTAATATTCAGAAGACACACAAAACCTATACTGCCCTGAACCCAACCTTATCACCCAACTTTTCCTCACTACCCTTCATGTGAAAAGGATATTGAGTGTGTTGAGTATGCCTACAGTGTATTCACACACAGAACTAGCGAGTTCATAGATGATACAGGCAGGCAGAAAACCACGTGGGTGCCCTAATGACAGAAGTCCTCCTAAATGCAGCTCAGGACCCTGGTAATGCAGCCACACAAATGCTAGCTGGCCCAGCCAGGCTCACATCTGCCTGCAAAGATCTTGCAGATGTGGCCTATTTCTCTCTGTCGAGGCTGGAGGGCCTTTCCACTGTTAACAGCTGGCCCTGAACAGCAGCAACAAGGAATGTCAGGGTCTGAGCAGCTGAGTCTTTTTCTTCAAAAGTCACAGCAATTTTGCACTGACTAGCAGCTCTGGATTGTGAATGAATGGCACACCTGAGAACCTGGTGGGGAGATCTCCACAAGAATTCACTTGGTGTTAAGGTGTAGTAGAGAAATGTGCATTTCCCCAGCTCGGGAAAGGGAAAATGAGAGGAGATGAACCTACCACATTCTGTCATTGCCCAAGTCTAGAAAACAGCAAGTTAGCAGCAGCAGAGTGGAGCTCACAGTGTAATTTCCCTCCAGACTACTCTAAACTTGGAATGGGGGTTTTTCCAAATTTATTGCTTCTCTGATTTCATAACAAATTAGCTCCAAGTACCATTACAAAAATTGCTTTGCTGTCAGCCCTGCAGGCTTAATTTGGGGTCTGGGAAGCAGAGGGCTCTTCCCTTCTCACACATTGTCAACAGCCACATAAGGTTTTGAACACTGAGTTCCACCCACGCTTGTCCTTGTACAACCCCAGTGAGGCCTTTCACAAGGTTGGACAGGTGTAAAATGACAGAACTTGACCTAAAACAGTACTAAAAAGACAAAGCTGGGGGGGGGGGGGGGAAGACATTGCTCTGACATTACTTAATAGACCTGAATTGACTAAGTTTTCTGGGGTTTTTTTGTTTTTAAAAAGAACATCAACGTATCAAATCAGAATGAAGATAACTGAAGGAAAGGGGTAGGAGGAAAGAGAATTGCTGCCAACAGTCAAGGCAATATTACTGTTTTCATAGAGCATGTGTTCCCTTTAAAAGTGGTCTGATAAGCCAGAGCGACAGCCTGCTACTCCAGCACTGTGAGAAAGTAAATTAGGGGGTTAGAGCCTGGGCCCGCAGTGTCACAGGCAATCTCCTGCAGATTCATGCAGGTAACTCTTGAATCTAATGAACTTTTTCCATCTCTACTACGTGGATCTCTCACTGATCAAAAATGCATCCAGCTAGCAAAGAAAGAACTCCTGTTGGGTGCCTGTTCTATCTGGTGCAATGCTCCTATCAGCAGGCAAGCAGGAGCAAAGGCTCTAGGTTAAAGTATTCCAAGTTAGATTTGGATGTAGTTGCATGCACTAATTGAAGAGATTCCCCCAAAGCTGCAGTAGTCCTAAACACACTGAGTATGCGTGCAAGCAAGCGTGCTGTCATGATGCTGACAGATGATGAATTTGTTTGTGTGGTGAGTACATACAAGGAAGAAGCAGCTGGAAATGCACTGTAATGTGTGCTCTGTACAAATCTAATCTCTGCTAATATTCTTCGGATTCTAGCTGCTGGCCAGCCGGGTGCAACTGTGACAACTTTGGTATAAATTTCTGTTTGTGACTAAAGGACCAAAGAACTTTCGCTGAAGGGCAGATATTTGAGGAAGGGCCAGCATTGGCTCTCCTAAAATAATGTTGTTCGAAGGCATAGAAACAACAATCTTCAGCTCGAATTAACTCACAGCCACATATTTTTGGTTTGAACACTGTCCTCTGGTTTAATCCAGTCTTCTCCTGCCCTTAGTTGTCTCATTTATACATGAAACAGGGTAAACAACTATATTTTAAAATATTCAGTGTTAGTTTTTTTTGTAATTAAGGAAAAGCTACTTCCTTTTAATTTCCCTGTGTGAGAAACTCTCCATTTCTTTACTAACTCCTTCTTCTTCCATACATCTAATTCCAGGAAATTAATTCCCAAGGCTGGCTAACCAAACCTGTGTGCAGTATTCCCAACTCCACAGGGTCTCATTCAGTGTACAACAGAACTACTAATCCCCCCTTGCATAGGGAGCACTTCACTGAATGCATCCCAGGGTTGTGTTTGTCTTTCATGCCTGCGCCGCTCCAGCAGCTTAGTCATTCTCAGACTGACTCATGCACTGTGGTCTTTCTCCTTTTCTGGCATTTCCAGCTGATGAAGGCTAAGTGCAGAGCTGAAATTAAACCCATGTGATGATTTATTGCCTATCAACTCATAAGACCCCACCTCTGAGGAGAAGGAGTGCATGTCTGTAAAACAGGGTTTAAGGCCAGGGTTTCTCTTTCTCAACTGGCATCACAACTGAGATCACCCAGGAGAGCATCCTGAGAGTTCACTCAGATGAATTTTTTTTCTCAGATATCCATCTGTATTTGCCATCCTTCAGACCTTCAGGCATCCTTTCCAAAATAAAGCATTCCTTAAAACTCCTTGTAATTCAGTGTACCACCATTTGCCTGTTACGATTTCTTTACTCATTTTCATCCCTATCTCCACTTCAGCATGCTTAAAACTTGCTTGCATTTAAATGTGTCAATTACACCAGCAGTTTTCCATATCTCTTCCTTAGCAATGCTTCTTTCACCTCTTCTCCCCCTCTCCCCTGCCATTCAGCAGTATTGTCCTGAGGCAAAACAGTTATTCACCTTTAATCCATTCCTAGGTGGTCTCTAACTTAAACCCAGGCTTGGCAGCTGCTATTCTTCCCTTGCTCTATTTTTATCTTTGTAAATATGTTCAGGCAGGCAAAATAAGAACAGGATTGCTGCAATTAGGTGGGTAGTTAAATGACACAGTGTGATGAAGAAAGACAGTTTGTAACACCTCAGAACCTCGTGTTCTGTAACCCAGCACGGAATGGAACCAAGAGGCAGAAACGCTGAGCCAGGGACAGGTGAGATATTGCTCACAGCTCTGCCACAAGCATCGGCTCATTCCTAGGAAATAACAGGGTACAAGTGGTATCCTTGTATTGTTAGGCAGTTACAACTTCACTGGCGGGCGGTTCAACTTGTGTTTTTGATTATTGCTCAGATCCATTTTTTCTGCTTCTGCAAGGTCAGCTCTAAGAAATAATAAAAACTGATTCACACTAACAAACCTCAAAGCAGTCAGAGAGCATGGAATCTTTTGGCAGCATATCTGGAACTAAATATTTACTGGACACGTTTCTAATCTGGGGACTTGGCCACAATGAGAGAGAAGGCATGTGAAGCCAGCATTTTCCAAAGCAAGCATAAAACCTCACACACATAATGCCACACATCCCCTGCTGAGAGATCACAGAAACCTGGCCGCCCCGGAGATCATTCATCTGAAAGGAAAAACAAGAGTGGACTGGTAGGCTGGGAGGCACATCAGACAGCCAGCTCAGCTGTGGTGTGCCAAGGAATAGCTGCTTTGACCCTGCCCCTTGCTCCTTTTTCTCCAGCAAATATTGCTTCTCGCTCCGCTGAGGCAGAACTCCAGCAAATGTTTACACTATTGCAGGACTAAGGTAAGGTTTAAAAATACCCTATTGAACAAGTTACTGAACGTGTGATGAGAATGTGTGATTGCCATCATGGGCTGAAATGAGCTGCTTACTTTTGTTATCGCCTTCCTTTTCCCATAGCAACCCTTTCCAATCAAGTAATCCTAACTGATCTTGGAAATCAATCAAACTTCTACTATGTTTACATGCAATAGACCACCATGACTCACTTTCATCTACAATCCTTGAGCTTCAAACTCTGGTTCAAAACAGGCCACAGATTATTATAATCATGTTTACATAAGAAATGTAATATGCCAACCTGTCAAAATATTGTCAATATTTATTACACATAAATCCATCCGTCAAAAATGAAGCAAAAACTTAATGAAAGATTAGAACTGAGGCAGGCTGGAAAACAGGTAGAAGCAAATATTTGAATCGAACACTAATAATATATGAATGAAGCTTAAAAGAAAGCTGAATATCAAAAAGAGAGAGACTTGTCCCAAATAAATTGGGTAGCTTCACAACAAGCATAAAGCACATTAAATTAAAACTTTCATGACACATGAAGTCATCAATACCAAAGAGAAAGGATGGGAGACTGCCCCTAAGGGACAGGAGAGAGAAATGCAGTGCAAACTTGTATGAGAAGAGGAAAAAAAGCTACCTACATGGAAAAGCAGCAAGAACAGCAAGCAAGTAACAGACCTTGCTTTCAAAGGATGAAAAAATATAACTAGATGCCCAAGCATCATGACAAGATGAACTATATTTCTATAAAAGCGGAAGCTGGACATGCCTTTTTCACTGCCACTCCTCGAGAAAGAATGCATGTGGGAAAGGGTTGTGTTATGCTGAAAGGCAGCAAGGAATCTTTAAAAACAGACTAAGCTCATTAAGCTACTCCATGTTTCACGTCTCCTCAAGGAACCATTCTTTTCTACTACATCTGGGGAAAAAGCAGAGCTGATTTCCACATCATTTAGTTCTTTTTCTGAGAGATTCTGCTCTGCCCTGTGCAATGCAAGCTTGAATGGATTTCAGTGGGAGTTAGCAAGTGAAGTTTGCATACAAATGTCAGGAAGGAATTCCATGTTATTTGTACCTAATCTTATTTTTTCTACGTGAAGTCATCTGGGGCAGTTTCATTCCTGCTGGAACCCTGCAGTCCAGGGGAATTTCAGGTAATCCATATCTTGAATTAAACACTGCACAAACAAAAGGGCTGACACAAAAAAGTTAAAGTTCTTTCTACTTTGCCCAGGTTCAAATTTGTATAATATGGGGTGATACAAAATGAACTTGAAGAGTCCATGAACTAGTTCTCACTTCCAGAGATTATAATGGAAATAATCCATACTCTCAGTTTTGCCACACAACTCTCAGCTCTACGAGCGTACACTGAAATCCTTAAATCAAAAAAATGTGACACTAAGATGAATACAGTGGTTCAGAACATGAAAACAAAGAGTTTTAACACTACTTACTAGTCATCCCTTACGTTCCTATGGCCTAGAAAACTCTGACAGAAGTTACTGAATATTCTGAGTTAGAAGGAGCACACAAGGTTCATCAAATCCAGCTCTTGAATGGCCTGCATGGGGATCTCTTGTTAGGAGTTTGCAGAGTGCTCACTACAGCAAGGTCCTGATCCCCCACTGCACACTTACAGTATAATAGAAATTAAGGTCTGTAAGGAACTAGTCAGGGATTATCTCAGTCCCCCCAATGCAAACAAACATTTTGTGGAGACAAAACTGTTTCACAATTTCTTATGGCCATTCTCTGCTGTCACCTTTTCAATTTATCTACAAACTCTCTCTATAAATCACTGTCTTTTTATTACTGAGTTATTTAAATTGAATTCTGTTATTAAAAGTTATTTTGACTTCTGATCTCATTTCCAGTCTCTCTCTCTAAAATTCTTAGGATCTTCAATATCTATAATGACATACACATACCTTTATTACCAAAAGAGTTTGCAGCATTGAATGCAAAGTTTGTGGGTTTTTTCCTCTTGCTTCAAGAATATATGGCAGAACAGCATCCATTTTTAATTTTTCCCTGTTTAGTTTGCTCCTTAATATTCAAGTTTGTCCCAGTTGGGACTTAAAGGCTGTACAGAACTGGTCACCAATAAAGGCAGTTTGATTTTTTGTTGTATCAGATATAAAACAACCTGTAATGTAAGCATACATCATAAATACAAAAATCAGTGCAAGTCTGACCAGTGTTTGATCATGGATCAGGTAATTATCCAGTAATTGATCATGCATGGTAACACATAAAGTGTAAGTACAGGAAACTCTTCAAAGTAAAATTAGATGATAAACTGCACACAGAAGGAAGCTTCTTCTTAACCTCCCTCACTCACCATAATTCATGGTCTGAAGCAGAGAAGTTTTTCTCTGTTAAGAAAAAAGGGGGAAGCTACTGGTGGACATGTTCCAAACTTTGGGTAGGCATCATTTTGTTCAGCTCTCATCACTTTTCTACCAAGGATGCAGCAGTACTAGAAGGGGATTAGTGACAGAAAATGCCTACTGCTAATAATAGAAAATATTATTTGCCATCCTCTTCTGACATATGTTCTGTTAGATCACCACGATACAATGAGCAGACATGCTCATTCAGCTTCCCACAGTGGAAGCTCCAGAAATAAATATTTTTATTCCTAAAAATATTTTTCCACCCACAATCAATGGCTGCTAATTTAAAACTCCCCAACATGCACAAATCAATCTTTTTATTCTTTGTTCTGTGACAAAAATGCATTTCCTATACCTTCATGTCCATTCATCTCATTTTTCCCCAGTCTTCCTTAATCTTCATTAACCTCTACAGTTCGTATTCAACTACTACCTATGCTTCATTATATTTTCACAATTATATTCATAGTGTCCATGTATCACAACATGAAATACTGGACTTTGTACAAAAGGAAGAATTCCTGAACATTTATTTGCTGTTTCTTGGCAGGATGGTCAAAGTAATGCTACCATTAGAAGCTGCAGCAACTCAGCAAAGAGGATAACAATGTTAGTGAGTTATTTTACCAGCATATTGTGACCTGCGGGACTCCCCACATGTAATACGATTATTGGCTTCAGAAAAATAGAGAACAATGATGTTTGCAATCCAATATCTAAGGAAACTTTGTGTCCTTTGGCATCAGGGCCAACTGGGTGATGAAAACCTCACTCAGCTTCCCAGTAGTTGGACATATCTAAAACATAAAGGAAGCACAGGCCTTTGAATTCCTCTATTCCCTGATAAGGGAATCCTGTGGGTGGAGCCGATGATAAGTGGCGTGCTAAGATGGATGCGTGAGGAGCTAAAATACAGAGAAGTATTTCTTCACTGAAAAATAAATTATGCTGAACTTTCCACAACCATCCTGTCAGACAGTGACCTCAGGCATTAGGCTGACCTGGGAACAAAAACCTAGGATAAGTTACAGAGCAGCCTTCCCTTCTCTCCCTTGCCAGGGAACCCACATTTTCCAACGTGCTATTTCAAGACAATGTGAGAAGCTTAGAAAACTCCTTTAATCCTCTTTATTCCCAAGTGTTGGTTTTGGGTGGGCCAGCACTATTTGTGCCCTGACATCTCCTGGTCACAGTGGCTCACACCACTTCACAAGATAGCAGCAGGGATGAAAGCAAACACCTCCTTAAAATTCTCATTGCAATCCAAACAACAGCTGTTACTCCTTTTGAGGATGGCACACATTTTCTAGCCTGGTTGTTTTTCTCATCTCTTTTAAATTCACACGTTAGTAGATTATTTCTTTTTTCTCCAATAAATCTTCAGTTATACCCTGAAGCTTTTCATTTCAGATCTGGGTACAACAATAAGGACGGCGGGTCTCTGTCTGCTTTTGCCTTGCTGCTTAAGTGGTAATGCATTTCATATTACCCTGGATTGCTGGGTTCTAAAATCCTTTCCCTTTCAAAATGACAGTATGATACATTACTCTGGCTTCTGAACCTGGTTCTTAACCACAGTGTGTTCTGCACACATCCCAGAGCTGTACATCTTCTAAGAGACCACGACAGCCTTCAGTCCTGCAGCTGTTCCTTGAGAAGTTCAGATCGTGGTAAGTTCTTTTGGTCTCGGATGAAACATGATCTGAGCACCTTTTCTTTGACTGATTCCCCAGTAATAGTACAGATCATAATTTGGCCATAACTCTGAAACTAAGCAATTCTATGAAGCTTGAACACATGCCCAGTTCCATTTGAGTTCTGGTTGTAATATAGAATTAATACTTAATCTATAATGTCTATATAATTTGTCCTATTTCAATCCTCTCCATGTTACCTGTGGTCCAAAATGCACTGAAGGAAAGAAGATAAAACCTTTCAGTATTGCTTCCAGTTTAGATCATGAGATCTACATGTTTATCAAACTGAACATCAATTTGCAGAATTTTTCACTAGGAAACGATTATTAAATTAGAGGTGCCAAAGTAGTTTTATTCTGAAGGATTTCTTAGAGGAGAAGGAAGAAATTAAAATGTAAAGAAATACCCTAATGGGAAATTTTAAAAATGATGCATTTATTATAACTATCTGTGCTTTCCTTCTCTTGCATTTTTAGCATTAAGATGAACATTTCCATTATGGTAAACTTTTAGTGAGGTCTAATACAGAAGCACTGTTTGCAAATATTATTAAGATAATAAGCAAGAACTTTATTAGTCTGAATGTTCTCATTTATTTCTCTGTTTTGTTCCTAATCTAATTTTCTATGCAGTTTTTCTACCTGAAGCTGAAGTATTCTGGGTTTGACACCTTTCAGAAAGAAAATGCTTAGGGAGTCACAAAAGAAGATGATTAACTGTGAGAGAGCAGAGTGCTACTCATGCGAATTCCCTTTGAAGAGATGGAGTTCTAGCACATGGGCCTGGAATGTTGGTTTACCTGAAGAGATCTTGTGTCCCACACGTTCAGGATTGCATTACTTTAACAACACTGCCAAACTCTCCCAAGAGCTTCTTTTTTCACAGTTTTCAAGCAGTCCTGTATCTCCTTTAGATTTGCCATCAAATAAAAATTTATAGGGGTTTTATTCAACTTATGGCCATACATGGAAACCTCAAGTTGTTCATCTTTTAGGACATCTGTGAGGCAGAGTCAACACAACAGTGCAATGAGTTATTGCTGGCTCAGGACAGTATGTCTGGCATGGCACAGTTCAGCACCATCTAAGTCTTACTAACTCGAGTTTAAGGTGAGTTTATTAGGCTGCACTAATGCTAATTTAGGGAGGTCATTAGTCAGTGACATTCAACCTGACTGCAACTACCCAGCTCAGGTGTCTTTGCACTGAATTCCCTAGCACTGTAGGCTGCAAGGACAACAGAGACAAAGGTGCAAGTTGTTGGAAAGATGGAAATTATGTCTCCTCACATCTTCGGTGACACTGATAAGCAGTTTTACAGTTGATCTCTTTAAGTTTCTATCATTCTCTCCAAGTCAATCAATTCAGGCTGTGGTGCTTTCTGCATTTTTGTATTCCAGCTGAACACAGCTCTCAAGAACATGAGGAATATTGAGATTCTATAATACTAAGGATATTGCAAAAATGTTCTGTTGCTCAACAAAATTAAGATTCAGATTTGTGCTGGAAACAATCCAGAGATCATTGCTGAAAGAATAATTTCACCTCATTAAGAATAAAGAAAACCACAATACTACAAGACCCTGTGAGACAGTAATTTGTAATTATTAACATGAATCAATTCAAAACTAATAGAACACAGCATAAATGGTAAACAACATAGTTGCTGCAATTTCTACTAGCTTTCCTTTATTCCAGCTCTTTATTGCTACATTGTTCCCACTCTAATTTCAGCCTCATCTGATTTGCTTTGAACGAGACCTGTTAAGTCTTGTATATGGCTTAAGGATTTTTTCCTGAAAACAAGATAAATCAACTGTTTGCAAAGATGTGAGCAGTTTCTTTGATTTATCTCAGTGGCCACAAGAAACTATCATTAGGAATCTCCTTCCCTGGAGATACTCTAAAGCCATCTGGATACCATCCAGAGTAACGTGCTCCAGAGGACCCTGCTTGAGCAGGGAGGTTGGATTAGATGACCTTCAGCTGTCTCTTCAAACCTTACCCAGTCTAATTCTGTGAAACAGAGAAGGGGAATATTTACCAGTGTTCCCTCTAAGAACTACAGCAAAACTGTGACGTTAGAAAACAGCATTTAAATTACAAAAATATTCATTCTCCCTTTATATACCATAATCCAACACCTCTTCACCTCTTTTTAAGTAAAACTACATGATGCAGTTGACATATATTTCATCCCATGATACAAAATTGAGTCGAATATTAAGAAAAAACCAACAGAAACACTGGCACTGGTATATAAACAGGAACCTGGTCTGCATGGATCAGACAGCAATGCTGCTATTCTGCTCCAACAGGAGAACAAAGATGATTAAAGTAATAGTGTAAGAAGTGGAGCAGTTGCAAGACTGACATGATAATATACGAAAGGCTACTGCAAAAACAAGGAAAATCATCTGTTCTGTTCTTCATGTTCTTCACTGTTAGCCAGGACAAGAACTTAATAGCAAAAAAGAAAAAGAAAAAAAGGCAGATTATCATCATTAGCTTTCTTTTCTGTTTTTATAAGGAACAAACATAACTTTCTAAATGTGAAGATAATTAGGCAGTGAAACAGATTGCCTAGGGAAGCTGGGAAATCTCAAACTCCAGAGATGCTACATAATAATTTAGACAGGTCAAAAATGATGCTTAAGCCTTCCATCTTGCGTTTTTAAATTATTATCTTACGAGCATGACTTTTTAAATGGCACAGTTTCCTAATAAATACAGTGTGTCAATTAACATGTCTAAGGATTATACATCTCAGTTGGCTTATGGTAGGAGAATGAAACACTGAATAAATACTCAAATTATTTTATTTATTAGAAACACTTATTTTCTAATTAAGAGGAAAATACACTCTTGCTTGTGCAACTAAGGGATTCAGCAGTGTTCCCAATGAGGCCAAAACTCTCACCCATTTCAATGAGATAGCAGTAATTATAAGCATCATCATCTATGTAAGACTTTTTAACACAAAATCAAAAGGAAAAGCAAACGGAACAATCTTTTGCTTAAGAAGAGAAAAAGCACCCTCATGCTTTGCCAAAAGAGGTTGGCATGGATGACGAGTTCCTGCTGGATGAGAGAGAGAGCAACATACTAGCTTCTTCCTACAATGTGCTTATTTTCTTAATTACATTATATAAAAGGAATTTCATTCCATCTGCTCTATTGGTGACAATTTGCTCGTATTATGGAGTTACTACAAAAGTCAGTGACACAAATGTAACGAATGTGAAACAATAAAACACATGCAAAGTGAGAATGACTCTTAGTTTAAATGTTCAGGCTGGTTTTCATGTGCCAGTTTCATGTTATAATGAAAAAACTTGCTCATCTTCCTAATCACATCATTTTTAATACTGGTTTTGTTCACTGCTACAATTTAATGTCTTCAGACACTGAAGTCTTTATAGGACAGAAGTAATTTATATGATTAAAACAATCTCAGTATTGCAATTTGGGTTCTGATGGGACTCCGCTTCACTGAGATCTTCATACTTAATCACTGAATATCTAAAATGAGAATTTTATATCAGCAGGGCTTAAGGACAGAGCTATGGAAAAGGAAACCCATCCATCTTCCAAATGATAAGTGTTCCATTTCCATAAAGTTGTAGGGAAGACTTGTATAAACCAATGGTTCACTCCCATCTAGAAGACTTTGTGCCAAAATATCCCCTCCAGTAAAAAACGAAAAGAGAACTTTTCAGGATTTATAAACAAACGACAATGATCAAAGGCATGGGAGGAGAAGGTGTTCTCACAAAATGAAATGGGAGACTGTGACTGCATACCTGAAGTAAGGAAATGACTGACAGAAGTATGTGCTGTCACAAAATACCAGCAGAATGGATAACAGAATCCTTTACTGTCTTTCATAACTGAAGTCCAATTGGTTACTCAAACGTTTAGTGGGCCCTTAGTAAAGCTTGAAAAATATTAATGATTCTAATGAAGCCAAAGTCTGATCAAGGTTCAAGGAAAAATTGGACCCATCTCTGGACAGTTGCTCATAGAGGTGTCTAGAAATGAAGTTCAGAAATGGCAAGTGGTGAAGGAGTTATGTGTCTAACACTTTAGAGTTTACATTAACCTCAAAGCTGTTGGCTTTCAGAGGAGCAGCTTCCTTGGGCAGAATAACTGCTTTCTTCTGAGTTCTGTAAATTGACCTCTGAAACACCCGCGGCTGGTTCCTGTCAAACACTCTGCAGATGTAATACCATATGCTCCTTCCTACGCTTTGTTTTCAGAAACAGTGCCATGGAGATGCCCTGAAAATGCCCACTAACTGGTATTTTTCCTCAAAGAAGAAAGTCTTTCTGCTAAGTTTCCTAAAAGAAAACGGAATCATTACCATCTGAATAAACCTGTGGTTTAAAATCAATGCAACATTACAATAATCGAATGTTGCTCATATTATTTAACCATTAAACAGAAACTTAAGAAGCTGAAATTGTAATAACATTTCCATTGTAAGCACAGTTCACACGTCAAATGACTTAGTCAATTCTACTTTGTGACTGCATACTAAGTGGTGTTGTAACATGTTTGGCCACCAACCTCAAAATTATTAAATCCTCACCACTTATTTCAATGTGGGATACTCAGCTGCTTTCAAAACACACTCTTCCATGAATTTCCAATTGACTTGTGCTGTGCAATGCAAGTGAACTGCAGAATGATTGTACATAAGGAGAAAAAGCCTTTCCCCCTCCATTTCTACCACACAGCAATTCCCACACCTTGAGATGAAAAGGGTCTTTGAAAGCTAAGCCTCCATGTAGTAAGCAAATGTTACCTTGCTGGAATTAGCAGGGAGCCCTTGATATCTAAGGCTGTGTATGGGTGAATATTATTTTAACTAGCCTCATTAATTTAAAAAGAGAGTTTCCATCCTGTGGAATGCACGATGACAAATTGCCTTCTGGGTTGAGCTCTTAAAACCTCACTGCAATAGCTTTTCCGACTGCCTTTCAAAAGGAATTTTAATTCTGCCTCAAATTCATCTGTTTATTAAAAAGGGATGCTACTTCCTTACTTTAAAGAGAAAGGGAAAAGTAGTGTTAATTTGTAGTAGTCCTAATGCATGAACCGTTGCCCTCTTGGGTGCAATATTGCCACTGAAAAAGCAATGTGAGATGTTATCACTGCAGTAATAAAACCAAGACAACATTTCACAACAGCAGAGTGCCTTAATCCCACAGGCTTTACAGAGATAGCAGTGCAGGAATTGTGGCTCTCTGAAACGCAGTCACACTCAGCTTGGTGCCATTGGATGAACCTGTTGGAAAAGGCTGGGGCAGCTCAACCACACACAGCACAGCAGAGAGGAGGAATTGAAGAGCACTATCTCTGAGGGAAATTCCAGTGGAATTCAGGTAGGTTGAATGCAACCTGGTACTTAAACAGGTCTAAGATTTCCAATTATACAAGTTTAAGAATAAATATTCCTCATGTGCCAGAACTCCCATTTTTCAATCTGCTGTTGGATAAATTGGTCCCATATTTAAATGATCTCAAAGAGAAAGAAACCCTATCCACTGTCAAGGTTGGAAAAAAGCTACTTGGGACAAAAGAAACATCCCACAAAGCCCTGTAGATGGTAACTGGCCTTTGAGAAGTCATTAAATACTAGGATGACTGACAAGCTTTAAAACAGAAAAAAGCCAGACAGAAAACTATCTAAGCATCAGTGTCTCAAAGGACACAAAACACTGTCTTCAGCGGTAAAATACATTGTTCTAAAGCTTTTGTGTATGAATCGTGGCTTTTTTGTTTGGTTTACTTGTATTGCAGTGATGAGCAGGAAGACAGAGGAAGAAGACAGAAAAGCACAAGGCACTCCTATCTTACCAGCAGGCCCCTAAAAGAGCTCTCAGTTCATTAGAAAAGCCCTGGAGAGTCCCCTTCTCTCAAGCTAATCATCCTGGAGAGCTCATTTCTCTGCAGTCTGTCTGTCCGAGACCAACAGAACGACCCTTTAATCTGTGCAGGCTAAATTGAACCAAAGGGGGCTGGCTGAATCATAAAATTAATGAATCATTAAAGTTTGTTTTTTGTGAGAAGCAAGTGTCTGAGTAGAAAAATAACAATAAGAAATTCTAGAGCTCTGAAGTGCAGTGGTTTCATGCTGGCTGCACAATATCCATCATCGCAGGACTTAGAAATCCATCTTCCCATAATGTTTCATCCCACTCTCAGTAAGGACCTGGAAAAGTCCCATCTCTCAAAGTCATATAAGTCAAACTGTACTTATTACTAATTCAGGCTGAGCAGTGCAACAGCATTAACTCTAGCATGAAATACCACAAGCAGCAGATGTCCAGCAACAACTGTTTTCCTACAAATAAACAAAACAGAATGTTGAATTCTTGAGCAGCATCTAAAGAACACCAAACTTCACTCAGAGAGCCAGCAGAGAACTAAAACAAAGCAAAGCATACTGCTGTGAGATGCTGAACTTCCTTATAGGGGCAAAAAATGTCTAAGAAAGTCAAATGAAATCAAATTTATATCCTAGAAAGGAGGAGTAGGAAGAAAATATCCATAGATTGAAATAGCTTATTTTATTGAACTTTATGT
Source organism: Monarcha castaneiventris obscurior (assembly GCA_026261815.1). Taxonomy (NCBI): domain Eukaryota; kingdom Metazoa; phylum Chordata; class Aves; order Passeriformes; family Monarchidae; genus Monarcha; species Monarcha castaneiventris. The sequence goes on from JAMPIT010000467.1 coordinate 12,143,862, forward strand.
AAATAAAGATGAGCTTATGTAAGTCCATCATTGTTCAGAAAGAAGTTCTCAGTGTCAATTCAGTAAAAACACTTTAATTACTGCTTTGAGTAGACACTTTTTACGTGTACTTATTTCAAGCACTATTCTCTAAAAACAGAGCTATCAGCTTCACAAAAGGTGGGGATTAAAAGACTGAAGAATCAAATTATTCCCTTAGAGCAACTTGATAAACTCCCATTTTCCCCCAGCTGCCATACATAGCTTTCCCATAAAAGGAAACTACTTTGGCTAACTCGAGTTCAGAAGTAAAAAAACCTTTTTGGCCCTGACCTGAGAAGTACCTGCAGCAAAACTCTAAAAGAACGGAAGAAGAAATTTCACGATGAGAACAAATGTTCTCTGCACGATGGGACATGGTGGGCTGAGGCACAAAGAGGAGTTTTCAACTAAGAGAACTTGGGTGAAAGTGCTGCTATTACAAAACCATTTTGGGATTAACACCACCCACACAGAGACTTATTGGATCCAAGAGACTTCAAGGCACGGAGTCACTGCTACAGCTTCAGCATCCCTAACAAAGTCAGGACCAATTAACCCCACTGATATTCTGCACCATGTGCCAGAGATTTCTATTTCAAGCTGCAACCAGCTTGAACCAGCTTGAAACAAGGCAATCAGGAAACCCTGTTAATGCTGAGCCATCAAACAGGACCACAAAGCGCTCCTTGTTTTACACCTGGAGGTTCAGGGGATGAAGGGCAAAGTTTCTCTTGTAGCCTTCCCAGTTTTACTATACAACACTTTGGTTGGACACTTCACTGTGCCCAAATTTATGGTGCTATGCAATGGAATGGCCCTCACTCCTGAGGAGGAGGACACGTGCTTTGGGATGGTGAGAAATACTGCACATACTGAGCACTACAATTGCTCCCTGCTGATAGAGTCTGGTATGTTCATTGCTCGATACTGAGCCACACTACTGTGATTAGTTACCATGAGCTATCTAATGCCCCTGCTTAACTATTTTTGTGCTACTGCCCTCACAAAAGCAAATATTTTCTTACATATAATTCCTGTGTGCATTTTCCACAGCTGTCTTGTGAGCAGAGAAAACATTCCTCCACTCAGGAGCACTTTGCTTTGGCAGGCAAATGATGCAGAACACTGTTCCTGCTACAAAGCCATCACACTACCATCTTTTCCCTCTTTCCTGCAAAAAAACTGCTCACAGTGTCGGCTGAACAAGCCAGCCTCACACAACACTGCCAGATACCAGCCACAAACACTTCACAGATTTGACTGCAAACGCTTTCTAGAATCCACAACCAGAACCAGCTCTCTCAGAAACTACACCACAGTATTTAAAGTGACATTTAGCCCTCAGACACAAAAGGGGCATGTTCTACATCAGTGGCACCAGTGTCTCATTTAATATATAGGGCAGCTGTTGAGTTAGACTTCCCTCCACAACACTGACAATACCCGCTAGATTGCCTGGAGCTCCTCTCTTGGAGGACTGTGCTAAAGGCAAACGAACTAGTTTGCAAACAGCATGTATTGTATGTGAAATATGGCCAGGAAGAGAAGGAAAAAAATCTAAGGGACAATATCAAACATAAATGCTAAAGTAAAAATAGTCCTATGCTTTTATTTATTTACAACGAAGCCGCTCAATTTAGAAAAGACAGATGTCATCCACATTCACGATCTTAAAAAAATACATAAATAAAGAGCACACCTGGCAGCTAAAGTTATTGATTTTCAAATTCCCATGGTACAATGAATCTAAATAAATTGAATTAGGCACTTTAAAAATAAAAACTACTTTGTTCCGTTAAAATCAGTACAGGGGATAGAAATGCAATCTTTTGATTTCCATTTCATCTTGATACAAATAGAAGAGATACTTTCTATCAAAAAGTACAACATGAGATGTGAAAGCTTCCTGCTGGAAAGCACTATTAAAGGAAGAGATAGATCCTCTTAATTAAGCTTGTCGTGTATTTGTCTCCCTAAAACAGACATGATCAATAGGTGCAGAATAAAATTGATTGCTGCAGCTCATTTCATTAGGTGAAGCAAATGTCTCCATAGAGATTAAGCATGTCTTTAATATCTGAAGGTGGTAACACCTGTCTGCTTAAAACTGTTAAAAACAACCAGAACAACCCAGATTACCAGTAGCCGCATAATTCTTACTGCTGTCTCCCCCACTCCAAACCACCAAACCCCGTCTTACAGAAATTATCTTTAGGGCCCTTATCTAATTGACCCTTTGTACGAGCATTAAATGCCACATCCATCCCTAGCAACAGCTGCTCGACCCAGCAAGGTCCTGCCTGTCACACATATTTCTGCATCGGAGTCACCCGGGAGCTCCAGCAAAAAGCAGCTGGGGGGACAGGGAAATGCTGCTCCTGCATGGCCAAGGACAGGAAGGCAAGGAGGGATTCTGCACACTGGGGGAAGCGTCTGCAGAGCAGCATTCAGCAGCGCAGGCACCCTGCCAGAGGAAGACAAACGACGAGGACAGTTCTCAAGTAAAAGGCTGAGCACAGATTTACTGCAATTACCGCCCCGAGTGCGCCTTCTCCGAGCTTCCTCTCACCCCAGTTTTTTTCCACCTTGCCAAGTCCCTGTTTTTAAAGGAATGCAGCCAAATGGTGAATAATGAATCAGTGCAAGGGAATGAGTCGGGCAGGGATGGATGGATGGATGGATGGATGGATGGATGGATGGATGGATGGATGGATGGATGGATGGATGGATGGATGGATGGATGGATGGATGGATGGATGGATGGATGGATGGATGGATGGAAGGAACACACTCATTCCACTGCATGTGGGTAGTCTGATTTGGTAAGATTTGCTGCTGCTTCTTATTTCCAAAAGGGGTTTGTGGTTACTCTTCTGTTTTCTCCAGCCACCTCACCTGTGCATGAGGGAATTCGAACGCAGAAGTCTGGCACTGTGGGAAGTGTTGTGCAGCAGTGTAAATGACTAATAGAGGATGTGAAGCCCTGAAAAACCAATCCCACTATTGTTTTATGTTTTCTTTCGCAGAAGGGTAAATAAAAATGCTTCTTGGAAGCCAAACAATAGGAAGGATCAGAACAAAAGGCAGCTGAACCAGCATTACCCCTTCATGCTGCACCTTTGCTGAAGTGAGAACTATTATAGGACTCAAGCTACTTGGAATGGCATGAAGCAATTTTCTGCCAGCAAAAGCCCTGAGCTGAGGAATTACTCTGCACCCGGGCTCAGATCCTGCTCTAGCTTCCACACAGCCAAAGATTCATGAAACGTTCCCCCACCCATGTTGAAGGAATTGTTTTCATTGTAACTACACTCGCACCATCTGTCTGAGTTGCCTAAACAGTACCATGTGCACAGTTTGAGCTGCCCTCTCAGTACAGATATTTACATGCTCTTGCACAATACACTTACTGAAAGATGGATGAAAAGGAGGCATAATCCTACTGAGGCAGCTGCAGGGAAAATTTAGGGAGAGGCATTTGGATTTGGCATGACTTGGGATGTTCAGCAAATCACTAAAACATTCTCATCAGCAATGCACAAACACATCCACATCCATGTACAACAGAAAGCTGGAGGCCTGGGAAACAACATTCCCACGTTCCCCATTCCTACTGAAATTTACATTTTTGTTGCCAACTAAAAGTCCTGCAAGAGTTGACTAAAAGGTGGTGAGTTCTCCACTACATGCAGATTCTGACTTGAGAAAATTTCAGTCAACTTCTGACACTGACTTGGAAGAATCATCACTGTAAATAAGTCACTTGTTAATGATGCCTTTCTAAAGTAAGGCTTGTGAGCACTTCTTTTCATGTTTTCCCTTCAGACCAGCTGCAAACCAGCAATGCAAAAACACTATTTGTACTTTAGCAAAACCCACACAACTGGCATGGAAAGACTAAGGGTGTAACTGCAAGCACCATCCACCAGTTCCTGGGGCTGAGGTTTGTGTCTCCACACTCTCAAACCTAAGAGAAATCCATGACAAACAATTTTTCTGGGTTGTGACTAATCGTTCCCAATGAAAGGAGATATTGGCCAGCCTTGTCTAAACAAACCAGATGAGGCATGTTCAGGAAAGGTGTTAGCTAATGTTTTAAACACCACTTAGATCCTACTTTAGGTAAACAGTTTAGCTAAAGCAGTTGGTAAACACTGGCCATTTTCCTAGTCTGGACAGTGGCAAAGTTGCTTTGTTCAGATTTTCACTCTGGTGGTTTATATGAACAGATATTTTGCTTTAAACAATTCCACAAATGGAATAGGCTATGATGGCCACTAGGAATTTTTTTTCTCAGGTGGGGGGCTACACCACAGCATCAGTGGGCACATCCATGCCTTCCCCCTCCTCACCACCTACAGGCTTCTGCTGAGGTGGGATGAAGTAAGTCCATTCTCTAAGATAAAGCAAGGCTTGCAAATTGAGGGAATATGTTTTGTTGAACTGACATAGCAGAAAAAGCAGCTTTGAGACACATAAACTGTTTTCTTCACTTCCGTCCCTGCCCTTGGACCATCCCACCTCCAACAAAATTTCTTCCTCTAGTGAGGTGAACTACCCTACTGGTACCTGTTACTTATCATTGTCTAGATGACCACCCAGAAGCACTGCCAAGATTGCACCAAGGTTTTAGGGATCTACAGTTGTCAGTATCTACATTTAAATAATATGACTCCCAAGTGCTTGACAATAAAGGAGAGTCATTTATAGTGGGACTGACTCTTTTTTTGAAGCTGCAGGAAGTTACAATAGAGGTGGTTTTGATGTAGTTCTGGTTTACAGGGAAGAACCTTCTGAGGGCTCAGAAGGGAAAGGTGACTGAAACCCATGTTATCCTCTGAGTGTACGGACAAACAATAGAAGCAACAGAATGAGGATGATGGGACTTAAAAAGACTTCAGTAAATTCAGGGAACTGGCTTCAAAAAGAAAACGCTGAAAAGCTGCCAGAGGGAAAGGATAGAAGCAGGACAGAAGGCAAGAAGGTATTAGCTGCTCATATTCACAGGTTTTGAAAATCCAACACAGAAACAACTTCTTGTGGCTAAGAATGAATGTGAAATAACAGCAAACCTCTCTTGCCCCGAAATCAGAACCTACATCACAAGAGCAATACAAGTACTAAGAGACATGAAAGAAAAGAGAATATTCTATAAATATATCAGAAGGAAGGAATCAATGATTGAGAGAGACTAAAGTGATCCATGCTTTCAAAGATCCATGGCTTTACAAAAAGAGCTTACCTATGACCAGAAACTTCACACTATTTTAAAAATCAGTCAAAAACACAAACTAGACTAAGGAAGGAAGCAGATAAAAAAGGTAAGACAGGGTAAATGCAGTCAAGCCTGCAGTTCTGGTGAAATCCAATACTGAATTTAATCAGAAAAACACAAACCTGTGAACCATTGCAATCATCTTGAAGGGTGTCCCATTAACATTAAACAGCCAGCAAAGTGGGAAAGTGAAATGTTCCAATTCTCTGTAGAAATTGAAGGCTTTGGGAAATAATTAGAAGCAGAGGGCAAAAGATCTGGATTAGTTTAAGAAGAAGTAATGTGAGAGGAGTACAGTAACTCTTAAAATATTTTAGCAATATTTAAAGAAGACGGCAATTAATTGCTCATCACATTTACAGAGTGAAAGACAAGTAGTTGGCTCTATTTACAGAAGCAAAGGTTTATTAAGGTCAGACTCCAGGGAATTTTTCCCTAAGTATGGACAGTTAAGGATGGGAACATGTCCCAGGAACACTTGTTGAGCTGCGTTCACTGAAAATGCTATGAATAAAAAAAAAACAGCTCTCAGGAACATCTTGGGATATTCAGTTGTGCCACAGGAAAAGGGAGTGAGTCATGAAAAATGAAGCTGTGTAGTTTCTTGAAGTCCCTTCCAGGGGCAGATTAAATTTCTGTGATTCCCAAAGGCTTCAGGCACAAACCTGAGGTGATATTGGAAAGGAGGGGGAAAATAAAAGGACAAAGCAGCAAAAAGCAAAGCCCACCTCCAGGTTGCTGCTAGTCTCACAACTTCTGTTTCTTTTAGAAAAGCTGAAATGACTTTGCAAAAGGATTCAGAAGAATATGCTTTTTTTGGACAGTGATTCAAACCTGAAGCTGTGCTGTAGGTGCTCCAAACTGCTCCCAGAAAAGCCTCCTACTTGGCTCTTCAGGCTGAGAAAACAGCCTTCACAGCTAAATCAACCCTCCTGAATACTATTCACTGCTCTTGATAACAATGACACATCCTAGAAGGTTGACTTGAAAAGCAAGCAAAATCCTGCTTGCAAGGAGGGATAAGGTATGTGACCCATACTAGGCATGGTATGGACCAAAGTTCCCTTTCTCTAAGCTGTCAGCAGCTCACAGACCCTTGCATTTAATCATCTTCTGGAGCTGGGGAAACATTTCCTTTGCCTGAGCATCTCTGAAGTGGTATCACTGGTGTGAAGGAGAAAATTTGTACAATGATTGCAACCAGAAGTTTCTGTGCCATTGGGGTGATGTTTAGAACAACTGAGCAGAAATGCTCTCTCGACAGAGATGTGCTGCTTATTATTATCTGCTGGACAACAAAATTTCCTGACAAACTCTTTGGTGAATGAACTCAAAAATGAACATTTCTTTCCCTTCCCCAGATAAAAATGTCACTCCAGTGAAAAAAAAATTTTCTCTTGCCTTTTTTTTAAACAAAAAAATCACAAGTTTTTTTGAAGGGGCAGGTTCCTACAACAGGAGGAGGCGCATCTATGCCAGACATCATACCTTTTACTATTACAGTAAAATTACCTGCCACAAGCAAGGCTTCTTCTACCTGAGTAAAGAACAATGCTGCTTACACCACCAGCTCCTGCCAGCATGGCCTGTAGGAGTCAGAGATCATCTTTCCTCTGCCCAGGACTAGTAAATGTTTCTAATTATAGCTATAAAAACCTCTGGTGGGGGGGGGGGGGGGGAAGTAGTTGTCTGCTGTATCATTTATAGTAGTTATACACATTAAAATGTTGGAGAAACATGATCTAGTGATACAGTGAAACTGGCTCAGTTAGAGCTGCTGCAAGATTGGGAGGCTGATACAAAGGTATTTTTATGCGAGCAGTTAAAAGCAGCCCTCCAATAGTTTGCTGCTCGTGAAATTAGTAAGGCATAGAAACAAAAATATTTTGGGAAATTCAACTTCAGGTTTGTTTCTGTGGAAAGAAGAACACATTCCAGATGAGTGAGGCTTTGGTAAGTTTAATGCCAACCATGTATTGTAAATACTCTTCTACGAAGCCACACAGCTACAACCCAGCGTGGTGAATACAGACTGTGTGCAAAGTTTAACACATTTAGTTTGTATGCAGATAGAACATCAAGCTATGAGTAAACCTGCTTTATGTTCCTTTTCTTCTGACTGTTCTTGTTGTGAAACAGTGCACTGAAATAAACCTAAATTACAGGCTGACTTGAGATCTGCTTCTTATTTTGGATCACTTAAGCTACATCCCTGGATTTTTACTATACTATTCTTCAGTTGTAACAAATATAACACATGCTCAGTGTACTTCCATTGCCATCAGCAGCTCTGCATATTCCTACAGTTGTCCTGAAACACAAATACTTAACAAAGCTTTCTGGGGAAGCTCTTCAGCTTGTCGGTTGGTTAAAAGGAAAAATGGGAATTATAAGCACGTACCTTATAAAACAGCATAATAAAAATTAAATTAATCCAACCAGCAAACTGAACACCTATCAAAGGAGAGAAACAAAACTCAACAAGAAGCCCAGTTCAGTGGCTCCTACCCACCCATACCTTTACATTATGTGTAGTACAATAAATACTATCTTGAAGAAGTGCCCTCACACTTTAGTTCCTTGAACTAGAAAATTTCCACAGTTCCCATACAATAAACAAAACCCAACTGCAGATACCCTGGAGCGAAATCAACATTAAAGAAAGCGGCCCTAACAAAGAAATGCAGTTCCGTTCAGTGAGGAATGACACCCTACAATCAACACTTTCAGGCCATTCCATAGTCTAAAATCTGTGCTAATAAAAATCCCTCAGGAGGGTAAGCTGACAATTCTTTTCTACACCTTAGGCTTGGACTCCACACACATCATTGTGGGATCCACTGAGGCCATCTCTCAGCAGTTACTCTAGAAAGTTTGCCAGGGTAAAACTAGTCCATGTCACCTTTCCTTGAACAGGCAGCACATGGTATAAGCAGCACATCACCATCACTGTGGTGCTTTTGATACTAGAGCATTAGAAGACCTAAAGCCAGATTAACTCCACTATCAATCAGTGTCTCTGAAAAAGCTGAATTTATAACACAATTTTATGAATGCTTCGCCATCAAATGGCTTCCAAGCTGTTTACACGTCTAATATCAGAGAAGTCCTAAAAAGTTTAGTTCAATATAAATCCTGTTTTTCAACTGCATATAAAAAGGCATACCCCAGTGAAGAATTCAACATTGTTTCCCCAAATCTGTCAGCTTTGAGTGCCAGAACTTAACTTTCAAGCCACGCCACTGGGAGATGGCATATGCTCACTAGTTGTTAAGTTCTGTGTTAACAATTATTTTACTTTTTGTTTCAAAAATATATTATTGTTTCTGAAAGCTTTCTGTACATTCCTCAAGATCAGGGAAAAAAAAATTAGAAGGGAGGCTACAAACAAAATCTAGATTAATATATTTTCAGTGATGCACTTCACTTATGAGACATTGCTTATTTTTGCAAAAAAAACACACTTGAGCTGAAGAAGAGACATTACTCTCTGTCTCACATGGTACACAGCAATGCATTAGTGGAGTATTTTCTTAACTTTGAAAACGTGGGTTTTGCAAGCAACACTGCTTGTGGATGGCCCTAGATGCCTTTGGTCTCAAACAATTGCCATGCCTTTGCAATTTGTAGAGAATTTGGTGGAAAACAGCTGCCAAAGGTTTCTGAAACTGGCAGTTGGAAAGCACCTCCTACAAACTTGGCTTCCCCCTCCTGCCCCCTCTCCTGGAAGTCACGACACTCGCCCTCAGGCTGTCAGGGCTCTTCCCCACAGCGACACAAGAAGCCCCCTGTCCCTCATGCAGCGCAAGGCACCGTGACTCCTGGAGAAAGAGCTGCACCACAGCGGCTGTGCAGTGCTTGGAGCAAGCTGCCCAGAGTCCAGAGAAAACCGGGGTCCCACCCCAGAAGCATATCCTGCTTCTGTGTCTCCACAGCCTGCTCAGGACACATCCACCCTCCCCCAGAGGATGCATCTGCATGTAGACTGACAGGGACAAACTCTCACAGTGCCAAGGGAGCCACAGGCAACACAACAAGTGACAACTTTGCTTTCAGTTTTCCAGGAATGTGCAAGAGAGGTCTATGCTCTGGCTCCACTGGAAGTTGTGCTGAGAACAGGGCTTTTACAGGACCATCTCATGCCCCTAGGAAAAACACTTTATCTTTTAGCAGATGTCATGGGAACAGGTTAAGAGCAAAGATACTGGCATGTTCCTCTAGGGCTCAGCAGAAGTTGGCTTGTGTCCCCGGGTTATGGCTATGCCCTTACCCTACTGCCAGCAGGGAACGGGGCAGTGAGGTGACACAGGGACCTCACTGCACCAAGTAGGATTTTTATCTCATGAACAAAAAGGCTGGTTACAGGCTGGCTGGGATCGTGGCCTTTTCCATCATTCTAATGCATTTCCTGCCTCAAAGGCTCTGGTTATGGTGAATTAAACTGACTGGAGAGGCCCTGATGCAGCTGAGCAGGATTCTAAATCCCATTGTCCATCATCTCCTTTCCTCATGAGGCCATGCCTCATGTGACTTAAGTGCCAAAGCCTGATTTTTCAGTAAACTCAACTCCTTAAAATCTCTGTGTAAAAGGAAAGCACAAGTGAGTGCAGACACTTAGCATGTCAGCTGAAGAACGAAGGGAGACAGCCAAAGTTCAGTACACAAGGAGGGGTTGATTTACACATCCTGCACGTTTTCTGCTCTTACTGTGGCACCCCATTTCCCTGCCCCCTGGCAAGGAAGGGCTGTCCAGGGCTGTCCAGGGCTGGTTCACAGCAATGGCCACTAGACCACCACCCCCTTCACACTGGGCAGCCAAGTGCTGCTTCTGGTCCCAAGTTTTGCTTGCCTTACCCTCAGCAGGGCATGAATGTGGGTTGCCTCCCTCTCCCCAGATGCTATGTTATGCAGTTTCTGTGAGCTTCACTAACTTTTGAGACCTGTTCTGCATTGTCAAACATGGTAGAAAACCAGCAAGCTGGTTTAAATCTATCCTGGTGAGGGAATGAGGTGAATTCACAGACAGTGTGATCATACAGCCTTTTTTGCTTGGAAAGTCAGGCTGAAAATCCCAAATAGAAACAGAAAAGCCTGTCAAAGGTTGTTTCTTAGATCTGCTGGAATGAGAGTGTGGGTTATGAGGAAGAGCTCCAGGAGCTGGCCTGCTTCCTCCCTCCATCCCACACGCAGGGCTATGGTTTGAAGGTCCCCCTCACCAGCACTGTGGGGACTGCATCCCCCTTGGCCTGGCCCAAACCAGAGCGGTTTGTGTCCCACAGGAGACCAAACTTTAGACAGAAAACGAGCAGCCACAGTGAGGGAAGTTAACCAGGCCCTTCCTGAGGTACAAAAATCACATTCAGACCCCAAACCCCCAGTGTTCTCTCCAGTAAGGGTTGGGGTTTTTTTCCCCCCCAATAAAAATAACACACTTTCCCTTTTTAAAAATGAATTTCAGAACAAAGCCCATCAGTACCCTGCGATCCAGAAGGCACAGAGAGGCTTTCCAGTTTCATTTTCCCCAGCCCTCCACAGTCCCCCTCCACAGGGTCGCCTCCTCCTCAAATGTGTCCACCCTTGGCATTAAAAAGTAAGAGGAAAATCCCCAGGACCCAGGTGAGCCCCAGTCACTGGCTCTGTGCACCTGCACTCCAGACAGGACTAAACACACGGAACAACACTGATTTGTTTCTAGTAGTACACAAATTTACTAGAAAAAGACCTCACAAGTAAAAGAGGGTGAAGCTCCAGGCATTCACAAACTGTTTGCAGAAATGCAGCCACGCTAGCAGGGCTTCATTTGCTGTTTAAGCATATGCAGTCTCGGATCCCTAAACTGTCAGTGATTTTACTGGCATACATACAACTGACAAAACCACTCAGCCTCTCTTGCAAAAATTTCCAGTCCTCCCATGATGTTCCAATTAGATCTGCTACTAATAACTGTCAGCTTTGCGAATAATTTCACATAATTCACTTGGGCAGAAATCTTTCTTACAAATCCATGTCTGGGATTGAAGTAATCGACCATTGCTCACTCTCACACCATAACAAAGCCACATTTCATCCCATTAACTTTTCCCCTCAGTGCCCCACAGTGCTGCCCTGGTGATGCTTTTCTATGTGTTTGTTGAATTACAATATACACAGGAACATGTGAAAGTGGGAGGACCCAGAGCAGCAGCTAATCATCCTTGCGTCCAATACAGCTTTCTTTGCAGCTGAAGTATGCCCTGCAGTCTTTCCTAAGGACCTTCTCCCATATGGAATTCAGGAGAACATATCCACTCATTGACCTTGATGCTGCAAGTCTATCTTCTTCCTACTCTGAGGAAAATGATTAGGAGTTGTGAATCTACCCTAGACCAGAAAAGCACAGATATTGAATCGTGCTCAGTGGTTCCATAAGCATGACTGGGTGCAAATCTGACCTGTTTGTAATGGTAACATTTTTCTCTACTTTCTAATTCACTTCAACTCAGAGAAAATATGTGGCTGTCAGTGCAGCATGCAAAATAAAATCTTGGCCTAGCAATCAGAGACAAAGCAGTCAACAAAAGCTGAAGAATTTCTTTCATCTTCTGTTTTTTGTTTTAAGAAATGTGTATCTACTTTGAGTTTCAGATTGGGAAGCTTTTGATGTTGCAGGGCAATGGAAAGGAAACCTCTGCAGACGTTTGCAGCTCATGCTCTGTGGGCAGAGGGCAAACTTTCCTTATCAGAGCAGGCACAGGACAGGAGGACCCATCTTGGCCAGCAAATTGTAGGTGTGGCCTGGGATACATTTATATTGTTACCTGCCCATAACTATCACACAGCGGTGCAATATTCTTCTAGTAAGTGGCCACATTCCTTTTCAGAGGTGGGTGCAATGACTCATTTTCTATATATAGACTTGTTGAAGTACCAAATGATGCTGCTTTTTTTTTCCTTGTAGTTGGTCTCAACATATGCTTTTCCATTTCTCATTATTATGTTACTGAAAGAGTATGCTGAATATTTATGAGACTGAAATAAAAGTTAACAGTGCCATTCCTCATAAATGTAGATTTTAAAAGTTTCTCATCTTTATTGTAAAATTTTCATGATTCAGAACTAATCTAACAAGAGCATTCTTAGACAACTAATTTCTTCTACCAGTTTGTCAGGTCCAGTTTAGTTGTTCAAGGGTTACAGGATTAAAAAAAAAATCCATCTGTGTTTATATATAGTAATACATTAGAATATAATAGAATCCAGTCAACAAGGTAAATCTCTTTTGTGTATTCTCCACTTGTCTGCAAGCCATCTGCAGCTGGGAAGTTTCATTGTTAGAGGTCCATTATTGAGATCAATACAAGCTATATCCACAAAGGATTAGTTGGCTCATACGCTATTGAAAGACTCTTGGGTTCAGCAAACTGTTTTGGTTCTCATGTGCAGTTACTCCTAACCACTCCTTTCCTCCTCCAGCAATCCAAAACCTGGAAATGGAAGCATTCCCATTTTTCCTCAGTATCAACTTACACAAACAAAAATCAGGCAATAAATAGATTCAGCAATTCTAAATTTATCTTCAGAGGATACTCTGGGAATAATGGTGGGGAGGGGTGTATCTAAAAGGGAAGGTTCTCTGCCAGATATTGCATCTACTGTATTTGTTAACTGACTTTTTCCCTGCTTTCCTTTGTGACTTATCTCACGTCTACTTATGCATTCAGCAGTTTTAGTTTTGGTTCCTGAGCAAAGCCAGCTGCAGTTGCTGCCACCAACAGCACTTAATGGCTCTCTTGTATCCTCTACTCATACCCAAGAAGTCATAACTTGTATTTCTGGATAATAATAGGCACAGGTGAAAAACAAAATTAATAGAGAGCAACAATAATTTTAAAAACACTCCCTCCACTTTCATCTCCTAGTGTAAAGCAGCAGAAGGACAATAAACAGAGGTCTGCAGAGAACAAAAGTCTGCTTGTTTCTCTGGGGAAGAAAAAAACATCAAAAATGTGCATTTGACATAGAAGAAATACTGCCTTTCTGGTTGTGTCTGAACTCACATGACAGATACAAGTTGACATAATACTGCAGTTATTTATCATACAGATGTTTAAAGATGCCTCTTAATAAAACACAGTAATCACACACAGTACCACAAATCCACCAGACCATTAAAGCTAATATTTACTCAATACGAAATACCTAATGACCATGCAACCCTCTAAGGAACCAAATTTGGTTACTGCTTTGCTACTTGGAAAGCCAGAGCTTCAGAGAAAATAGATTATTTGGATTTTTTACCAAGCTGTTCAGCTTTAGATTTTCCATCAAACAGTCCGTCACAGCACACAAGTTTTCTGATTCCAGAAATACTGTGCTTTTCAGCATGTCAAATGCCAGTAAAATGGATTTTTACCTTTGCATTTAGTTTTGCATTGGTTTAGCACTTATACAGAAACAGGAGCGAGAAAGGGTTTGAAGAACAAAGCAGGCCTTGACCCAAGTCATGCGTGTGCACCAGGAGGTAAGGAAGGAGATGGAGGAAAGCAGGGTCCCGTGCTGTACCCTTTGTCCTTTGCTTGCACCCCTCTTTTCCTGCCCAGGTGGCATTTCCTGCCCTGCCTTTGCGAGGGACAGCAAGAAGCCTTCATTCGCTTTTCATCTTTTTATTTAATGAATTTACACAGTCATACTCTGGCCCTACATATGCCACATAATCTTTAATGTTAATTTTTTTTTTTTAATGTATTGTTAGCTGCAATTTTTATCATTCGGAGAGATAAGCATTACTGAGAGACAGCTTTCCTCTCTGACCAGTTTCTGTGCAGGTACAGACATTGTAGCACAGTGCAGGGCTGTGCTAGAACTCCAGAGCTAGCTTGGATCCCAGGAAAAGCACAAACAGATCAGTGTGGTTCTTTGCTTGAGTAAATGGCTCATTTTTCCCTCACCCCTTGGTGTTGCTTTGTACAGCAGTGGAAAAACCTGAATTTGAAGAAATTGCACTTCAACTGAAGCAGGCAACAACTGAGGCAAAAATCTCCACGTACATTATTTGCTCAGTTCTATCCATTAGGCAAAGATGAACGCTGTAAACAGCAGGAAGGAAGAAGGCTGCTTTGGGATACTGGGAAATACAATGTCAGTAAATGCAATGGGCTATACATGGATAAAACCCATAGAGTTTATGCATACGCAGTTATGTGATCTAAGTTACCCTTTGTTACTCAGGAGACAGACCTTGAAACCATAACATGGAATTCTCTGAAAAGCACCAAATTGAATGCTTGGGGATGGTAAAAGGGAAAAACAGTGTCAGGGATGATTACAAAAGAAACAGAGAACACCATCTCTCTGCATATAAACTGAGTTTTGCCCACATCATCAATGATGGAAATGGATTTGGGACAATTAGAAGAAGACAGAGAAAAGGAAGACATAAATAGCAGAGGTACAAACCAGCTATTTTTACAAGAAGAGATTACCCAGATGAGGACTTTGCAGCCTGCAAGAGAGATCACTGTGGAGAAGAATATGATTATGGTCTGGTATCAGGAATAGCACAGAGACAGTGAGCAGGAACAACTGTTCTCATGATGCAAGAAATAGGGGGCACCAAATGAAATGGTTGGACAGTTTGCTTAAAACAAGAGGGGCCAATTTTATTTTTTTTATTATACACTACATAATTAAGTTGTGGAACTTATTGCCACAGGATGTTTTGAAAGCCAAAAGCATAAACGGATTAAAAGAAAAGCAATTAGAGAAATTCATGGAAGAAAGGTCCACCATGGGCTATTAAATACAATGATGCAGATACAACCTCTGGCTGAAGCAGTACCCGAATGGCTGGCTGCCAGAAGCTGGGGAAGAATACTGCTGCTGCTGGTGCTCTACACTGGCCAGCAGCAGATGCTTTGGGAAAAGAAAGTGAAGGGCCGAGCTCTGGTCTGAGTCACAGAAGGTCTTTTCTGTGACCCAGTGTAGATGTTTCAATGTTCTTCTGAAATGGACTTATTTGTCTTTGATAATCTGATGCTTATTAACATCCAAATTTAATTCCTTCCTTTTACCAGAAATTAACAGAAATATTACAAGGAGCAATTATTTAAAGTAATGCGATTACCTATACTTCATACTTTTAGATTGTCTTTTATATGGGAATTGCTACATGACTTAAAAGCCACTTCAGCTAAACCTAGTGCTGCATGAAATTTCATGTCCATGACAAAAGCTTTCTATGGCACTACAATAATGCTTCTGTGTTGAAATGCACCAGGAAAACATCTTGCTAATGCACAACAGTTATTGCTTGGAGGAAGAGAAATGTATCAAAGCAATGAAAGGCCCCATCTTCTCTCATATATATCAGTATAAACTAAATCCAGTGCAATGAATTTCCATAGATCAGCAATGCCATAGGACAGGATCACCTCATAAAAGCCATTAAAGACATGCTAGATTGTCTCAACAATACAAATTTACAATTGCATTCTTGCAGGTTTCTCTAAGGGCAGTGCAAATATGCAGAAAAATCAATTACTGGAATAACAACTAATCAATAATTCAGGGCTATGCAGAAATGCATATGCACAAGGCAGCACAAATCACTGTCAGCTTCTTGAGTTCTTCTTCTGTTTCTGCTTTAATGTTTCTCTAGCATAGTTTTAGAATACTGAGTTATTCAGGTGCTTAAGGAACAAAAAGAAGCAATTTTATCAAAGTGAGATTTGTTCCTCCTCTGCATTTTCAAAAAGCGGGGAAGATGAGATTCAGGTAGGTGGACAGATTTGAAGTGAGAGCGATTCGCACTAAAAGTTTTACAACTTTGTAAGAGTTTTTAGTATTTGAAAAGTGTCCATTCCACTTCTCTTTTAGACACTCCTCCCAAGACAGGCTGGAAAGGGCCCTGTTGTCATGCATTTCACAAAACATTTCTGGGGGAAAATACATACAAAGAAAAATGTTAAACAAAGGACAGCATTACATCCCCCTAAAAGGATAGCTCTTAAATTTAAGATTCACATTCAGAAGACTTAACATGGTTGCCTTCTAAAGCAAGGCCCTAAAATAAGCTGTAATAATGAGCTATTGGACGTAAAAGGGGCAGCTTAACCCCAACTCCACCTTCTCTGGTTTGTCTACCTGGAGTATAAGGTCTGTGCAAGGTCTGTGAAGGGGTGGTTGTACACAGCTGTCCTTTGAGAGAGCTTCAGTCTGCAGCCCTTGGGTACAGAGGGGAGCATTGGGGCAATCAGCTCCCAGCCTCCAGAGGCAGATGCTGCTCTGACACAGTACTGTACATTTTCTATAGATAGTAGAGAGATGCCCTATACTCACTGTGATCATGGTGTAGAGCTCATTCTCAGAGGCTGTACAGTTAAATGCAGGGCCCCACAGCTGCACTGTCAGTACAGTTCTATTGCTACAATCCCCAGTGCCCACCAGGCATCAGGGGGGTTCCTGCAGCATCTTTGCAGCTAAGAGAAGCCAGGTTGTGCCTCGTGCTGAAAAATCCCTCATCCAGATCAGTATGATTCAAATATAATGAGTCCTCAATGTTGGATGAAAAAGTTGTAGTAAGGGACCATCAGAAACGCACAGCTTCAGCTTCCACTCCACCTCTGGGTAAAACAGGGTGAAACAGTTACCATGGGAACACTTCTTCCCACAGAACCATAATCTCCCATCTACCATGATAACCGCAATCCAGCACCCTGAAACAACCCCTGCTTGGAACAGTTCCCCCTCTCCTCTTGCACAGGAACACGGAAGCATGCATGCACACACAGGCACAGACTAACTCCCTGTTGCCACTGGCTGGGATGTACAAGTACAACAGAGCCAGAACTGTGCAGAAAGTGAGGGAAAAGCTCAAGGAAAATGCTTTATATTTTCACCATCTGACTTCAGCCTAAGGCTACCCCAACCACAGCTTCTCCAAAGGAAATCAAGGGATGCTAGCTAAGGAAATGCAGCTTGACAGGCTTTCTTACACATGCCAACCTTGTTCTTGAAAAGGAGCCTGAAACTTTCTCAACTGACCATCATCATAAGAATATGAATGTTTTTTTAAAACTCTAGGCAATCTTGGGAGCAGCAACCTTCCTCTGAGACCATGACATATTACAGAAAGAATCAGTGAAGTATTTAAATCCATTGAACCTCCTGCTTTACACACATATCAAGCCCTATTTGTAAAAAGCATGGTTTACTTGGAAGCTTGGAAATGCCTGTTGGAAGTGGGGAGAAGAGGTTATCCATGGCACACTGGATCCAGTTCATTTAGGACTGTACATCACGCATTTGATTAGGTCAACTGGTGAGACACAAGAGATATCCTATGCTTCCAGTTATTCATCACAGTAAAACATTTTTCAAAACTATTTCATGCGAAATTGTAATGAAGTGCATGGACAATTCAAATTTAAAAAGAAACAATTTCAGGGCATCCTTACAGAAAATGATGATTCAGTAGCAGTAATTGTAGTCATATGTAGTTGATGAGCTATCTAACTCCAGACCTACTGGAGTAGGTCAAATTATTAAGCAAGAAACAGTCTGATCCTAGATAATAGGGCAGGAATCCAAAGACAGAGGAAAGTTACTTTATCAACAAATAGATGTCAGATTTAGCACCAACAGTCAATGACCCCTTTTATCTCTGGGCCTCGGAGCACTTTAGCAACCTTAATTAGCCTTGTGCGATAGCTCTGATACTCATTTCATGAGCACAGAGCAATTATGTCCACTTTTTGGGCACACAGCAGTTAAGTGGCACCCATGAGGTCAAAGGAGAATTCCAGTATCCAGCCACCAAATCTATCCAGCAACTCACTCCACTAGTAATATATTTAACCCCAATTTATTAGATCAGTTCCCATGCTTGGGTGGACCAACTGAGTGAAGTTTCAAGGATCTGATATTTCCCACAGGAAAGAAACTGCAAAGTACTCCCCATAGTGTAAATCTACACCAGTGCCCCACTGAATGGCAGGTCTCAGAAGCAGCATTTGGAGCTTCAGAAGTCTTGTTTTTCCCATACATGAAGTCAGTATTTCATGGAGACCCCTAACACCATACAGATACCACAGTGCATTCATTCCCTCCCTAACCTGCAACCACTGACTAGAACTGAGAGACCATAACCAGTCAACACAATAACTATGAAACTGAGTTTTGCATAAATGATTGCCAATGAACCATGGCTGAGAGGAGGAGGAGTGTTACCACAGCACGAGGAATGACCCTTAATATCACACTACTACTAAAGTGTGGCACAGGCACAAAGAGGAGCTCTGCTCCATCAGCCACAGGCAGGTGTTTTCCTCTACTGCAGAGCTGAGAGGGAGCAGTGATCAAGGCACTCAAATGTATATAACGTGTTCAGTTCTGTCACCAACTCGTGGTGTGACTTTTCACGTGTTACTTTGCCCTTGTGTTTGTTCCTTCTTTAATAAAAACTGAGAGAACAACTATTGTTCCAAATTCAGCCTCCTCTGCTTTTAAGTTTGGGAAAGAAGCTCCCTGGACATTCAGCCACTCACCACGTATGCAGCTGCACAGATCAAAGGCTTCTCCTTTTTTTTTGAAAAAGCTGTAAGCAAATAATCAAAAATCATATCCAAAGATGTTCTTTTTGTTTGTTTTGGGGTTTGTTGGTTGGTTGGTTGGGTTTTTCTGCTGAGGTTCACTAACTGGCTGCTTTATTATTATTAGCTTCAGATATCCAGACCTCTTTTTAAGATTCAGATCAATTTAAAGGTAGGCACGGCTTCAAAACAAAACAGAAAATGCAATTTACATCTCCTCTCATGCTGTTTTTCTTCTTAGACAAACCTGAATGAACTTGTGAATGAGTTCATCAGCTCCATCTCAAAACAAGCATTTTCATCATCTTTTTGAGTTCAAGAAGCTAACTAACATTTTCTGTCTAATTTTACCTGTGTACTTACAAAGAAAACAAATCAGTATTTCATTAGGTGCATGTGAGGTAAGAGCTACTGTGTAGTTGCACCATGTGGAGATTAAGAGTATCTTAATGCATCACAGCTACCCCAAGCTCTCTCAGAAAGCCTTAGATGTTGACATTTTGCAATTGTAAACACATGACATGCCACAAACCCTCGTCCCCAAATACTGCCTGGAAGCACTGACTAAACAACAGGACCTAGGGCACATTTGCAGGTATGCAGAGTGCAGAAAGTGCTCTTTGATTGGAGAGAGGCCTGGATACTGTTATATAAGAACAGAGCACCTTTTCTTTCCTTGCCAATTGCATCTCAGGTTGCTTAACCAACAGGACTGCTCTTTGCATGGGAAGATGATCTGTTTATTTAGCCTGCTTAGATGCTGTGACTGACTGTGAATTATAACTTCTTTTCTCCTCAACAAACATACAAATCAATGGTGTAAATACCAGCCAGTTTCACCCAAAGCAGAAAGTCCCAGAAAGGGGTGAGGCTTGAACAAAACCTTTATATACAGGTGCAGTGACAGCCCCTCTTGGTGAAGAGGGAAGCTCAGGACCTTCTGGAAGCCATCAAGCTCATCAACACCCAGGGAAGAACAGCTGTGAGACCAGTGATTTGAGGAAAGAAAGGTGAGACTAAAACTCATTAAAATAAACAACTACCAGTTCCTTTGGGGATGCTCCACTCTGTCCTACCCCTTCTCAGTATTCTTTTTATCCTGTGACCACCAGTGACTGCTCACCCTATCCTGGTGATACCATGCCTCAAGGTTCCAATGCCTTCCCACTACTCTCAACTGGCACAAGACATCAAACCTGGGCTGTCATTTACCCCAAATTAGAGAAAGGCAGGGCAGCAGGAAGGCAAAAGGATGTATAGGGTGGTAGGTCCTTCCAGGGTCTTCCTGTAGCCTAGTGAGTGGAGAGATTTTAGCAGATGAAAGCCATTCCCTGCTCTGCACTGTCATCTTCTACACAGATCATGCACAAACAAGGGAACAAAAGAGATGTGTTTGTTCCAGTTCTATTAGAAACACAAAGACATTGTTTTGGTGGATAATTTGTTTGCTCAGGAAAGCTCAGCTCAATTGCAGGAGTAGCAATTGCTGTGAGGTCCTGCAGATGATTTAAACAGATAAAGCTAAAAGCCCCACATTCAAATATCATAGGCCTTATTTTTATCATCACAGAGAAGTGACCCTGGTTTTGCTTGTGCAACTACCTGACTTTTCCATGTAAAATAATAAACATGAAAAGACAAGGCTTCCCATTAGATTAATTTATACAGTCACTAACTTTGTTCATAAGATGCTGCACCCACAACAGATATTCATCCTTCTTGGAAATGGGACTTGCACTAATTCCTCCAAAGTTTTGGTCATGTACAAACAGCATCCACTGGCTTGGCTTTGTCTATCTTGTGGCTTAATCCTTAGCTGACACATTGTGCATGCATGTTTTACATTGTTTATATTCCAGACTTTCCCAGCAAAAATGCACAAAATCGAGAAAAACAAGCACATTTTTTTAGAAGTTGTTAGATGTATTCACTTATGAAGAAAAAGCAGTCACATCTGTGCTACATAAGATGTGTTAGAAGGCCAAGATGTAATTATCTCATTGGTTGTTTAAATATAGCTTTCACCAGAGAGAGTTCATCTTCAGCCATGCTGTAAATTGGGTTAATTTTTCAGCATGCCAAATGGCAATTTGTTCTCTTAACATGAATGGCTTTAGTAGCATCAGCTGCAGCTTCACAATATTAGCATCTACCCTTTAGAACTCTGAAAAATGAATTATTCACCCTAACTTCAACAACTGCTTCATTCTCAAATCAAACAGGCAATATTAACCCTAAATTATTCTGCAATAGAGTAAGCAAGAGCTGTCTGAAACAGAGATTAAGTCAGTATTTACTCCACTGAAAAACCAGGCATCTGTTTAGACATGCAAGTCTGTGACAGTGTTACCTACGGGAGCGAGAAGTGCTGAGTTGTGAATGTGCAAAATTTTGCAAAGGGACTGCTCAGTTAAAATAGCATTGGTTCAGCCCACATAGGATACAGCAAAGTATGTATTTATTTAAATGAAGTGCAAAACTAGTGGTGGAATAGCTGGCAGGTACTTCCACAAACATAACAGAAAATTATGGAGAGTATGAAGAGGCATAGCGCATCTGCATTTCTGACAAGGCAGCTTTAAAACAAACTTTTACTGATTTCACTGAAAGTTCTGTGATACAACAAACAAACAAAAAAGCCAATAAAACACCCCAAAACTAACAAACAAACAAAAAAAATATCCAGAAGTGTTTATCTTTTTTTTTTCCCTGTGGCAACCCAGATTCTAAAACACTATTTTCTGAAAAGGGAAGATTTTCTGTGTTTTTTTGAAGCTGCCCTATTCAGTTTTTCCAATATTTTATCCTTTATGGTTTTTTTAGAATATATTATATTTGAGGGCTAGATTGCTTTTATGTACAATAAGCCGAGATCGCTTAACTCTACATAAAACAGATAGTAATTCTACCTCCAGATATATGACGTCTTAAAAACACGTTTGGAAATTATTTTCAAGGACAACCTTTTCTGATGAAAAAAACCTGATGGAACTACATGTGTTCCAAAGGCACTATTTAGTATCAGATAAACCTGGAAACTGCCAGGTTCCCTTCCCCACATTTGCACCTACAGTCTTGTGCACCTCCATGGGTCTGTACGAGTGTGGAGAGGCACATCAGGTACACCAGCTTCTCAGAAATCCAAGAAGAGCTGCAAAAGGGGAATGACACTATTGCACAAAGGCTTTCCCTTCCTAACACTACTTGATACTTTGTACCTGACAGAGCTGTAAAAAATTCCACATCCCACAAATTCTTACATTTCGCCCTTCCTAAGGAGCAGGGAGGAAATGAAGATCGACTCTGAAGTGTGCACTTCAACTTTCTCCCAATTTCTGACCTCTAGAAGAGAGACAATGGTGATATTCCAAGCATTTGATAGAACCACCTGTACATTTTGCACCCTGTCCCCTATTTAACAATCCATATTTCCAGGATGAGCAGGCTCCACAGGAGCTGTAAGGAGCAGAGGTACTATGATCTCTGTTGGAAGGACTGGTGGTACACCAGCTTCCCCCAAGACAGAAGCAGATACAAACTGTGGCTGCCAGACCTGGTCTGGAAGAATTGGGGTTATCTAAGACATTCTGTTTGCAAAGCCACCTTCATCTGGGAAGAAAGGGAATTAATTCTACAAAAAGACAGTTGATAACATGAGGTCAATTGCAAAGCAGCAGTGCAAACGACCTTCAAGGATTATTGCTGAAGTGAAATATCTCTTGCAGAAGGGTCCCCTATCAGCCCTGCCTCCTTAGACACACTTCACTCTTTTCATGTTCTGTCCTGCCCTCTTTCTCTGACTACAGGTAAGTATATATTTACACAAAGACTACAACAATAGGTCCTTGCTGTGATTTAATGAAAAGAAATTTAACTTTAGAGTCTTAGTAATTGCCAGAAATAAAATCTGGTTTAAATATTATGGTTTATTTAACACTTCCCTTAGACAAAATGTAGTGCTCTATTTATAACTTAATTAGAAAGTTTTACAGTGTTTAAAGAAAAGCTATTCCCATTAGGAAGCCATCAACAACACAAATCTTGTACAGATGTCTATAAGACATCCAACAGAAGCTGGCAGCATCAATCACCTGTCTGCACTGTCAATATAGTTAGCAAATTATTACAATAGCACAAAAGAATCATATTTAACCTAGAAAACAATTGAAAGAAAACAACTGAACCAACAACCATCTCTCCAGACCCCCGAATATTGACACATTTAACAAAAATCTCAAAGTTCTACTTTTTATCTTTTGTTGGCATCGTTTGTGATCGAGCAAATTAATGTAAGATACTGACAGATCTACAAAATAAACCTGTGTTGTCCATGACAAGCAGGGGCAGTTTTAAAGCCTGCCCCAGGCTATCTTGACCTTGCAACTGACAGTGAGCATATTTTCAATATGTAATTCCTTCTAGGTCTTTGAAAAATATGTTAACTTAATCGGTTGACCTCGGAAACCCATCAGGAACATGGAGCATCTGTGTGAGTGAAAAGCCCAGTCTCTAACCTCTCTGTAATGCATCTTTGGGTTTGATACTCCCACCCACAACCATCTGAGCATGCCAGACATAAAACCAGACTGGCTGCCATGCATTTTCCAGCCTATTTCCTAGCAGCCCTTGCTCTCCCATGGGGATAAGAAACAGTCTTTGCAGAGTCTGACAGTGGGGCTCTTCCTGTGAAAGGTGAGTTGTGCTGATGAAGGTACAGCTGCTTGGGTACCATTCTGCCCTCTTCTCACACTCTACCTGTGATGCTAAAAGGTCATCAGATCAGGTGTCTGGAACCCAGACCCATCCTTCCTTTGGGTCAGCATGCACACAGTCCCTACAGGCAGAAAAGGGGAGAGCCTTTACTGTGCCTAAGAGCTCCTTGATTAAAATACTCTCAGGCAACACACACGTTTCAGTAACTTGAAATGATAGACCACTGCACTGTAGCTACAAATCATCTGCACCACGCTGAACTGTAATTTTAGCCTATTTGTTTGCAATGCAATCTGGGTCTCTGTAACAGAGCCATTTTGTATCTGCGATTGCATGTGGGAGGAGGTGTGGGCGAGTGGATGACAGGTGCAGTAAAATAAAGCCACAAACTATGCAGTGATGAGGTTGCCCATAAATAAAAAAGGCCTCCAGGTAGCCGTATTTCTCAAGAGCAGTGACAATCGATCAGCCCTAAACAGATGACCTGGAAACATCTCTTGCATTCCATTTTACCTATACTTCTCTCAATGTTTTTTCTTACCTCCTGTTCCGAAAAGGAGGACCTTAAATCCACTGTCCCAAGATCATCAAGCTTTCCAGTGAGCAAATAAACAGTGAGTGCACATTCAAGAGCTAGAAGAGGCAATAAGACAAGAGGCAATGGGCAGAAACTGCAGCACAGGAACTTCCACCTGAATATAAAGACTTCTTTACTGTGCGGGTGCCTGAGCACTGGAACAGATTGCCCAGAGAGGGCGTGGAGTCTCCCTCACTGGAGATACTCCAGAACCGTCTGGACACTATCCTGTGCCATGTGTTCTGGGATGACCCTGCTTGACCCAGTGTGGTCCCTTCCAGCCCTACCCATGCTGTGATTTAGTGAATGTGCCCACAGGGCCTCCAGTGAGCAAGATCTGAGAGCACATCGTCACACAAAGATGAAATTGCAGTTTAAGGTGAGTTACCTATCGCAGACTGAGACAGAACTGCATTATTGATTATTGTAGCTCTCTCTCATCACTGAGTTGTACACTGAGTACACTGAGTGTACAGAACACTTGAGAGACCTCCTAGTGCAAACTAGTATGAACAGGAACACTGGACTATGTCCCACTGAGCACTAGGCTTCCAGTGCCAGGGCCTATTCTCTCAGTCTGTTTCATTTGTGTTCCCAGCTTGATTTTCTGTCTTTTCGGTTTATTCCAGTTTCAGTATTTCTAAAGTTATTCTCCATCAGAAGGTTTACCTACAGGAAGCCTTTATTCTGGAATGAGGCACAGCTTTAAAGTGCAGCACCCATTGCAGAATATGAAATAAAATGTTGCTGTTGCAAAATACTTTATTTTACAGTAACTACTTGGGTCAGCTTCCTGCAGAAGGACTTGCTGTGGTTTTACAGGAAGGGGCAAGATGAAGGAAAGCATCCCTTCCCTGTGCCAGAATAGATTTCTTTACACCACAGTTCAAGTTAGTCCAATTTTGAGTGTTACAAAACTTTGGTTGTGAAGAGATATCAACTCTTAGAATCTGCTTGTTGCAGAATGAGAAGCATCACCATCCACAGCTACTTGTCACCGGGCGTTTTCTAGGTATCACAGGAGAAAAACCTGGGAGCAGTAGGGCAGCAGTAGCAGCAGGTATCCCATCTTCCCTTGGACAACAGCATGTGGAGCCCACATAGAAGTTTTCCACACCCTCCATGGCAAAGGTGGCTCTACACACAGATGGGAAAATCCTGCATATTGTCTTTAGACTGGATGCCAGCAGCAGCACATGCAGTCTAGCCCTAACCCAGAGCTCCAGAGAGCTGCAGAGGTTTCTGCTGTGCCTTTCCTGAGGGTGCATTCCCTAGTCTCAAGGCAGGTGAGCTGCATGGGCAGGGCAGTGCTGTCCATGAAGTGCAGCCCTGCCCAGTGCTGCAGCACTGCGGGTTCAGGTGGTGTCATCGGGTGTCAGCCCAAGGTACTGTCCATCCACGGAGCACGCTGCACATCCTGCCCTGCAAAGCAGCTTCACAAGGCCTGCCCGGGGAGTCAGTGAATGGAAAAAACAAAGATGACCCCTGGAAAAGTTTTTCTGCTTCCCACAGGCCTTTCCCCTGTACATTAAGTCATGCCGTCCCCTTCAGAAATCAAACAATTTAGTTCTTCTGGCACAACACCCTGGCAGTTCATCCCACCTGTGTTATGCTCCCATTTAGGCAGAGCTAGTATTTTGCCTTTTTTATTTCCCTCCAAACATTCACTGGAGCCTGATGAAATCCCAGGCCCTCACCCTTTCAGTCACCTCTTCCTCCTCAGCTGAGAGGCTGGGACATCTCTCATGTTTGACCTTGCCCCTACACAAATATGCAGCACTGCTTTGTTTCCCTTTTATGGTGTCTCTGCTTATTGCTGACGGTGGTAATTTTAGTTTGTATCAAATCACAGCTAGATTGCTATCCCATAATGTTTACAGTCTCCTATAATGTATATTTTGGAAATGCTAATGAAAACAATTTTAAAAGAGGAGAAAGGAATGGCCTTCAAATTGCTTATAGAGCATGAAGAAAAAAACCCCATCTTGTCAAGATTAACTGTGGGTCTCTAACATTATCCTTTATTATTTAATGGCAGTCACAGGCTCTCATGGGGAAAACCACACTTCTGAGCCTTCTGAAAATCCCAACCCATTGTTTAGATTTGAAATTTTACAGGATGTGGGCTTTGAACCTGTCCCTGATACCAAATCTGATCACAGTTTGTGCATGAAAAGATTGTTTTAATCAAAAACTGGAATGGTCTTTCCAAGAAGCAACCTGTGCACTGAATACAGAGGCTTTTCCAGGGGATGCAACTAACGCCTAAGAAGGAAAAATAGAGCTATGGATACAGAATAGCTGGATCCTGCACTCTGCCACCTTTGAAAGGAATGCCATACACAAAGGTACAAAACTGGTTACATTCTCCTCTGCACAGACCTCAAACTCATGTTTCAGTCTAAATTACCACAGATCTACAGTATTGTACTCTTAAAGAAAACTAATGAACTGTTCTGTATTCATCCTTCTCATTACAGCTGTGTTGCAGCTTATCACATGAATAATATTCCAGCTCTTAAAGGGGGAAAAAAATCCCCACCTCTACCAGAGAAAAACATCTTAATTTCTCACATGCACTTAAACACTAAGGTAATTAAATAGTAATAAGTCATACAAGTTACTTTTAAGCTGCTAACACAAGATGAACCCCTGCTTTGCTGTGCTAAGGATGAATTTTTTAATGGAGTTCTCTCTACCCGTTATCACTGATAAGGCTTTTGCAACACCTTTTAAAAGAAATGGATGTAATTTTGCAGCATTATGCATTATTTTGGGAGTGAAATAAGGGCAAGATTTCATTCTACATCCATAAAGAGGAGTCGTTCAGAACTCAGAGCCTAAGGAGAGGACAAACTAGAGAGACTTTGGGTCACCTGTTGGCACTCCTGCTTGTCCTCTTTTGGCTGCTCTGACCTTTGGGCCTTTCTGAATGATGGTAATCGTGTGAGGGTGTCCCATGGGCCACAGCACTGCTCAGAGGCTGTGCTGCATTAGGGATTGTAGATGTGTCTAATCACATCAGCCCTGCCTGTAAAATCACTGCCCTCTGAAGCTTTTATGCTGGAGGGATCCTGCTGCAGCCACACATGGAACTGGAGCATTTACAGTCCCTGCTAGCAGTTTGAGATTGGAGCAGTGTCAAAGGGCAAGGATTTCAACCAAAAGAGCCAGCAAAATGGCACTTACAAACACCATGCAGAGTGCTCAGGCTCATTCAGTCTGCCACTTGAAGAGCAAACAGAAGCTACAGTTAAAGCTTATAACAGTGCATTAGGGAATACAGTCATACCTATCCCTATCTATGCAAAGCTGACAGCATGTATGCAAGCTGCACGTGCACAACCATAGCCTTTCTGGGTAGATACTTAATTAAATTTGTTGTTAATGTGGTTAAAAATAAGAACAGTCACAGAAAATCTTATGTCTCCTGAGGCAGGCAGATGCTCAGATCTCATTCTGAGTCAATACAGAATTTGGAGAGCCTGAAATCATCAGGTTTCAAGTCTACTGAGCCAAAACTAGTTGTCACCAGAACTTGCAAGCTGCACCTTCAGCAGAACAAGAAAAAACCAAAAATGGTTATGGCTAAATACATTAGACAGGCATTTAGAACTGGCACATCTGAATGCATTTCACTGTCACCAAGGTTTTTGTTATACCAGTGGCTGATGTCTGCCTTCTGGAGAGAAATACAAGCAAAGCCTTCTCCTGTGTCCACAAGAAGCAGCTCTGGCAAAGGAGGAGTAGACTATGAAAACAGTGTTCAGAGGTGTACCAGGACTGAGCTGGCTCTGGACCTCACAGGCATCAATGGATTAAAGAGTCCCACTACACATAAGGCACTGGACTGGTCACTGAACATGTACTACCAAATATCAGCTCTGCCTACAACTCCAGGTAAATCACACTGCTGATCATCCTCTCGCTCCTGTATTTCAAGAGTAAAAATGACAGAGCATACACAACTTCTCTCTAAATTTAAATTTAATTTGTTGCTGACAGTGAAGATTCAGAGCCTAGATTTTAGTTAGGGTCTTGAGGCGCTCAAGTGACAACAACAGCATGGTGGTTAGAAATCATCCTTGAAGCACAACAGTGATAGTTTCTACCCCAGTGAGCCCTTAACAAGGCCTCCATATGCTCAATAAGCTTACCTGTCCAAAGTTGTTACCATCCCTGAGTTATTTTAGATTTGTGGACTGTCTATGAATCTTTGCCATCTTGACCAGCTGAAAGTCTTGAAAATAACAAGATTGATATTAAGGGTTTAATTTGGATTAGAAATGGATCTCAGAGTCTACTTCAAATACTGCAGCACCTTTTCTAAATACAGTAAATTATTTCTAATCTTAACTTTTTCTTACCTGTCATCTATTCAAACAAATAGCCATTTATTAAAACTTCAAATGCACGTTTTCCCTGACTATCAGTTTCAATTCTCTAGTCAAAAGGATAAACGCATGCAACATATAATCACTGCTTTGCCCTCTCTGGCACAGATGTAGCTAATTGGATCACTAGAGTAGCAACTTGTTCAGAGTCAAACAAATTTCTCAAAGATATCAAACAGCAATTTCTAAACAATATGAAGACCACAGCTTTCATCTCCAAAGATCAGAAACACCACTGGAGAGAGAAACTGACATTTATGAGGGAGATAGAGGGGTTTGTTAAGTGTTCAAAAGTTGATTGATGATGTCTGACCTTAGCAGCGTGGATCAGTCAAAAAATGATAGCATTTTGAAGGATCCTTTTAAAACCACAGACCAGGGAGAAACCATAAGAAGTTTCAGCTGTGGGACTTTCCCAAGGCAGTTAAGTTTCCATACTTATTTAAAGTGACAAGCAGCTACAAGATTCCTAATATCTGAATACATTAAGTAAATCTACTTCAAGATATATAAAAATGACCAAGGTGCAAAAGGAGTAAAGCACCAATAAATTTTTCTGAACAACATATATATTTTAAAACTTCAGAGTTTTTAGACTTTGTGGCTTTCAGGTTGTTTTTGTGTCTAAGAAATTCACTCCCAGAAGAACACTGTAAGTAGTTCTCCCTATATAAATAATGCAACTTGATACAGCCGGCAATATATTAATTCTTCTAGAACATTTATACATTCAGTTTAAAAGTTCCAGCCAACTCTGTAGGCCACCAAAATAGGATTCTGGCAGTTGTTTCTGCAGAGGTAAAAAATTGCTTCAAGATATTAGAGATCAAAATGAAGATTAATCTGTGCTGAAATACGTGGTAGGCTTTCTGAAGACCTGTGAAATCTTGACTGTTCTGTTTATTTTCATGCAGGCTGTATCTTTCAGTACAATGCAGTGTTAAATTCCTGCTTGCTAGTTTGAGGTTTTAAAGGAGATATGCCAATTATACTTTTATTTATTTAGGAAATACGTCTTTGAATGAACACAAAAAGAAGCTTAGAAGGCATTACTCCATTTTATGAATTTGAATACAGAACATTACATTACAAGATTTATGCCAGTTATACCCAGTAGGAAGACACTTCTCTTTACTGGGTGCTCAGAAAACTCCTCCCCTCCTCATTTTTTCCCCTAGTTTCTCCATTTCTCTGCATTAAGTTTAGCTTCTGCTCACCCCATCTTCAATTGTCCTCTTATAGTTGGCTCCCCTTTCTTCATAACCTTTTCTTTTTAGTTTTTCAGTTCCCTACACCAGCAGTACCATAAGATCTTTCCATGACAAGCAGTTGACTGAAAAGCTGCTAAAAACCCAGAAGCACACAGAAGCTGAAAACCACAGTATCAATACATTTCTAAACAGATGGTGGTTTGGACAGTGGGTAATGCAAAATTCTGGGAGCAGATTCTAATCCACTATCTTTCCCTTGGAAAGGATGGAATAATAATGATGGAGCTTGAATCCACCCTTAACCTTTGCTCTCCACTTCCATACTTTAAAATCACAATCATCACAGTTACCACTGAGTATTGCTTTAACTGCAGCTGCAAACAGTGTTGTTTTAAGCTGATATCATTCTTTGAGGCAAACCACTCTACTCTGGGCTCCTTAAGTTTGACAAAGTTCATTTTTTTTAAGCATTTTCTGGAACTCATCACTGGGTAAAAATAGTAAAGAGTTGGCCTGAGGAGCATTTTTTCCTGCCTGTTAATGTATTTCCTGCTAGCTCTGTCTTGTGAAGTTAAACATGTCTCAGAAAGGAGTCTGTGCTAAAGAACCGTCCAATAGCTCATCAGTTCGAAGCACACCTAGTATTCATTTCTTCTGACAAAGTATCACCCCTGCCTTGAGCAGTCCAGCAGCCTCTTTATCACATGGTAGATGAAACATCTGTACAGCAAGGCTGAGCTGCTCCTGCTGGGTTTATTATTTCGGTCGCTCCGCAGGCAAAATTAACTGCTTTGTCACCGTGTTCATTTTGACTGCCCCACAGATTAAAGCCACTGGTAATCACTCCCCATCCCTCCAGTGCTTTCCAGGGCCCTGGACTGTTTGTTCCCACACTATCTTCATGAGGTGCAGTTGTGCCCCTGCTGATACAAAGAGCTGGTCAGTTTTATGTTTTATCGTCTGCTGGTGCTGCGCAGTCCGTGACCCACCCGACCGCCCTCCCTGCTGCTGTCAGCAGAGATCTGCCCATCACACAGCCTACACAAACTTTTGATTAGGAGCACTTCTGCAACAATTAGATGATAAAGCATCATGACATAAGATAGAGTCAGTAAGAGACAAGTCTTACAGTATGCAAGACCATATCTAAATAATACATTTAGCCAGATGTTATACGGCCTTATTTTTGAGGATCCTTAATACTACCCACAAGTGAAACGTGAATCAGTGTTGTGCAGAGAAGCCATTAGCCAGGTCAGGATCTTACTGTACACTCCGGGATTGTAAAATAACAACCATGTCTAACTGAAGTAAGTTATAGTTTAATATCTATAGCTACATGACTACCAGAAGACAGGTTAGTGGGCAAGAGGGATCAAAGCAATGCCAGGATGCTTCAGTACTAGCACAAACTTAAACATACTAAATTTGTTTTCATTTCAAGTCACTATATCATTTGAAGACTCATATGGCAGACAGCTCACTCACCTTGGGTGGTGGTCCTAGGAGCTGGCTCTGTTTCCCACCTGCAGTCACCATCCCATATCATCCTAACACCGCACAGGAATTAAGTTACAGAGAATTGTTTACCAGCTACAGGGAACTAAAGGCAAAGGAACATGGGGAAGTGAGGGATGAATTCTTCAGAGACCAGCTTCACTGCCCAGCTCATCAGGGCAGCCTAAAAGCTTTACTCAAGGTCAAGCCTACCTAACTTGCTGGGTACCTTTTGTGTCATGGCAAGATTTGAATCAGCATTTCTGAGTCTACCCTGAAGCTTTCTGTGATCTTAACACTGGGTGACAAGTTCATGTAACAGTGGCTGAGTCAAGGAGCCGAGGACCCTTACACCACATAACAAACACTGTTCTGTGGATCAAGATTTCATTCAAGTGGTGGATGAAACAGCACAGCAGGACACTGGCGGGCAGCCCCGGTGCAATCCACAGAAAAGGATGCTTTTAGCACAGATTAACGAAAAACATACAAAGGAGGAGTTTGGCTGAACTCCACAGCCATAAGCAGAGTTCTATTAAATGAGAGTCTGGTTGAGTATAGCGAACAGTTTTTTGCAGCGCATCCTTGCAAATTAACAACACAGACAGCTACAGAAGCTCCAATAATACTACTTTCAAACTTTTTCCCCCCCATGTTTCCAATCTAGAAGTTTCATAAGCAAAGGTAATCAATAAAACTTTTTGAAAAGTAGCAAATGTATTTTGCATTTTGATATTTCCATGGAAACCTTTAATACCTTGTGTAGCACAATATGTTCTTTAAACCCACTAAGCTCATGAGAGACTGCATTTTGTCAAGAGAAATGGATAGGCTTGTATTACTGCTGGCAACACACTTAAAATAAACAATGTCTTGCACTTTCCTTCAAGTGTGTTTATCCTACATTTTCCTCTGAAAGAAAATGATCCCACAACATGGAAAAAGGATATTGAATCCCAGCAAGTGGTTTAGGGCTGCCTCATGCAGCGGAACTGCCCAGTACAATTCCTCTGTGCAGGCAGCTGCAGCACGGCTCAGACAGCTGATCTCCGACATTGGTCTGGTGACATATTTCTCCCTGGCAATTTATCCATAAAAATAACTGGCATTCTTATTAGCATGGCTGGCCAAGACCTGAGTGGGTGTGGAAGCTGAAGCTGCAGGGCTTGCTGTTCCAGGTCAAGGAGGAGACACCTGGAGATGGGCCTCCTCGCTCCTGCCTGTGCTGCATAAATAGAGTTAAACTTCACTTGCCAGAGGGCTTGGTCCAACGCAAGTCACAAACATTAAGAAGTCGTCATTGTTATAAATTACAACCACAGCTGCCAACTGGAAAAAGCTTTGCATAGCTGTAACTGATAATTGTGCAATGCTGTCAAAACTCTATCAGAAACTAGATTATCACACACACCCTAAAAAACTATCCTGTTCCACCTCATTTTTGTCTTAAATGGTGTGAAGAAATTGCAGTTTCCAAAGAAACACACACTTTTTCCCGTTGATCTCTGCCATGGTTAAACACACACACATTCATGAATACCAAGGATTTTCTGTTTGCTCTCGTAGCACACCCACCATACACACAGCACATGCTGCTACACACTGCATTTGTACTCCCACCTGCTGTAAATAAGACAATAAGTTTGCAACACAAAAGATCAGTAAAGGTTATAACTAGATATTACAACTAACTGAATAAATTTAAGCAGTCTGTTGTTTGTCACTGGTAGAAAAACATTTAAAACTGACAGGAGAATTAGCTTTTATAGATGTTGTATTCCTAATGCAAGTACTATTTGGAGAGCCATGTAATCAGCATTACTTCTTTAAAACCACATTTTTCATAACCTAGTGAGTATTTCTCTGAGTTCTAGATAGATGGGTGGGGTAGAAACAAATAAATTAGTGGGGGATAAAAAGGATGCCAGCATACCAGTAAATCACTACAGAGCTGCCTTCCAGGCACAAGGTGAACCATCAGGACTCTTTCTATCTTGCAAAAAGGTGACATTTTACAATTCACTCCCCTTGAGCCTAATTCTTCTTTAGGTATGAGGCAAAGCTCTTATTGACTTCCAGTGGGAGCAGAACGGGGTCAAAAATTAGTGTTTCTGAAAAACTTTTCCATAGACCCAACACCAGGAACTTTTCCTGTCTAATGTATCATTACAATGAGATATTCATGGCCTGTGGAATTCACTATGTAAATAAGCAGAAAAGGTAAATATTTTCATGTAAATTGTCCAAAATGGCAGACGGAGTCTGTGGCAGAACTACTACCACAGATTTCTCCAGTGGTGTAGAACCATGTTCAGTCCTGTTGCGTTCTGCCTCCATCAGCATCATCGTGCTCTCTGCATTGATAAAAACATTAACAACATTTTTCCTGGCGAAAACTAGGAAAGCTCCTTCCAGAAAGGAGTTTTGGCACCAAGGCAGAAAAGCAATCTGATAAAAACTTGGGGAACCCACACTGTTCTATACAGACATACCTCATAAGCTATAAAGCCTTCAAGCTTGTGCAGTCAGGACTATTTATATGAATGACAACTCCGTATAGGATCCTTCAATGCTCCACCTCACCCACACAGGCTCAGTTAGCTCAGCTTCACTGCCAAAACTACAGCCACAGATAATACATGAGGAAGTAAACAAGAAAGAAAACCCACTTAATATCTTTGGTGGCAAAAACAAGAGAGGGTCCTAATGAAAGAAAAATGGCAGCAAGAAAGGACGTTTATAGGGACACAGTTTTGTTCCATCCAAAGTCTTCAAAGGATAGCTTTGCAAAAGAGGACAGAGTTTAATCACCAAGTCCGGAATTTATACCCAAGAGACTTTGTGTCTTCCCTTGCAACAATGTGCCAGTCCATTCCTTGGATGTTTGTTCCTGTTCAAGATTCTCCTTTCTTAAGCAATAAATCCATTGGGCTTGTGCGCTGGCAGACTCTCAGGTTTAGCATGTTTCCAGAAACAGACGTGTTTCTGGCTTGTTTTCCTGCTGCCAACATTCTTGTGCCTCCAAGGGAGCCTTTGTTAAACATGGTGTCACAAATAGCTTTTGAGACAACTTCCCCAGGTAGAAAATGACAGATACAGACCCGGTGAAACACTGGCAAAGCAAATTCCAAAAACCAAACAAAAAACAAACCGACAAAAAATAGGGACTAAAAAAGATTTGCTGCACTGATTAAATTGCCAAGTGAGGCAGAAGAGTCTTATAAGACTTTCTCTGTATCAGTACCTTACTCTCAGATTCCTCTATTTCATGTGAATTTTACATAGAAAGAAATACCAGGACAGAAAGCTGAATTTCTCCATCTTCTGAATCTTCCATATTTGAATACAATAAGGCATGTATATGTATTTCTATCTGTACCAATCAGATACAAGACACGTAGCTCTATCACAGCAACACAGAACCCACTAAGTACAAACAGACTCATGGAATAGTATATTCCTTTGTATTTTCACCTACCAGAGCTTAATCATTGAATGTACTCATCTCTCTGATAACAGGTTCCCTGACTCACTTTGTTAAAAATAGCCCAATACAACTTTACACACTGGCATGTGCACACACACAGTGACTAATTGGTCCAAGAAAGTTCCCAGGACTTAACTCAGTTCTTTCAGACTCATCAGCATCTTCAACTTTCAGCTAAACATAGTAGAGATTAATAGGAAACCAAATACCTCAAGCTTCACTGAAGTACCGTCAAATGATTTAGCTTTTTGCTTCTCCAGCTTACATTTTTCTTCAGTAAAAAATGATTCCCTTCTACTATTACCACTTAAGTCCCTTCCATCCTACCAGGTGATTTGGTACCTAAAAGAAGTTACCAGCTAAGACTGACCCTGCATGGAAGACACATTTATTGAAAAAAAAATGAGAAGGAATGCGTGTTTTGGTTTACCTCTCTAGAAACAACCTTCAACAACTCTAAACCTGATGGAGACAAGAAAACCAATGGAAAAATAACATAAAAAACATGGAGAGATCATTGCAGATTGTATTCAACAGCTCTCTGCATCACATATTCTAACTGTAGCACTGTACAGCTGCATGCAAGCACACTCCCAAAAGTTCACAACTAGAGTTTAGTAACCCCCAAAATGGATATAATATCCTCAGTATTGTCTCAGTATCCAGAACTGTTGTCATTTTAACACTGTTGATGGTCTATATGATAGTAACTAAATCTTAAGTCACTTTCTAGCAAATCTACTCAACTTCATTACTACAACATAATTTTTAAGAGAAACACTCAGGTACACTCCCTGTCTGCCACAGCAGTTACAGGTTTGATCTTATAAACTTCTTTCCTGACAAGTAAAACTTCCAGCAGAATACGTTGCTGATCATCACAGGGAAGTCTGCAGTACTTCTCTACTCTCCTGTGGAAATAACTCCTCCACTGCTCACCAGAAATTCCATTTCACAGCCTTCGATCACAACCAACGCAGACCCTTCCAGGCATTCTTGCAGGAACAGTATTCCTCAGCTTTTCAAAAGAAACAATAGGAGCTAACTGCACCTTAGAGGAGTCTTTCTTTACCAGCTATTCTTTTTAAGGACATACTGCAGAAAATTTAGAGAAGATTTTAACCACTCTATACATGTTATGACAAAATGTATAGAAACAGACATAATTCCAAATTCTTTGATAACAGAGAGTGTTTTTCTTCCTACCCTTCATTCTCCTTTTTCTGTATTCAGAATTACAGTGAAGCATATGTTCCCAGTACCATTACCACTACTGCATATCTTTAAAGCTTTAACATATGAAAAGCCTGAGATAAACGAGCTTCTCTCAGAATGACTACAGTGAATTATTGCCCAAACAGGATCAGTCCTGTTTTATGGCTTACGAGCAAATATCAGGATGACCTGGCACGTGAAACAGATAAAAAATTTGTTCACGGTTTTTCGTATCGTAATTTTGAGCTTTTAATTTTCCAATTATTTCTCTCAATAACTGAAAAGATTTGTTTTATGATACTCATAATTTAGGAGACTTTGGCAAGTGCGTACAGTATCTTTCAGCATTGCTGCCAAACAACTTGAGTTAAAGTAATAAATCAAGGCATAACTGTCCTGTGCTGATAAGCAGAATTACCAGCAACACATGTTTTATAGCTTTAGGATATCAGTTATTTGTATAATTGAAGTCCTACCATCACCTGAGAGAAATGCACACAAAATATAGTCACGAAGCATTGGTGACACATTGCACAAACACGGCTAATAATTTTAACCTTATTGCTGCCCTTCCCGTTGTAATTTGGAAGAACATTGCTGGTTAGCAACTGCAGCAATGATATACTTCATGTAAAGAAAAGTGAAAGAGAAGTTTCATTCTTCATAAGGACACAGCCTACTCCTTTCATACAATTTGTTCTCATTTCAGCTGCCTGAACTTTGGAAAAGCAAATACTTTAATAAATTGGCACAAGAGCATTGTAGCGTCCTTGACACCTCTGTAAGCATCATGCTGAGGTCCAGTCCTGCACTTGCTTTCTCCTACACAGCTGTATGTCCCTCAAGTACT
The DNA here is from genome assembly GCA_026261815.1 of Monarcha castaneiventris obscurior. NCBI lineage: Eukaryota > Metazoa > Chordata > Aves > Passeriformes > Monarchidae > Monarcha > Monarcha castaneiventris. Next base: position 12,180,670 of record JAMPIT010000467.1, read on the forward strand.
TGGTCCCTTTTTCACTGTCACTTCTTTGTCTGAGGAAGTAGCCTAATGGATGGGAAAGAAATGCACCAGCAACTACCTGTATACTACCATGACTCATTTTATTTTGTGTGCAGTCAGGATGAAAGGACTGGCATTGATTCGTACAATATCATAAAATATTGGGGTATGAAACAAGATGCAGCATCCTTTGCCATGCTCTGAGGACAACACAGCCTGGAAGAAAGTGCTTTAGAAAAGCTTTACAAAAGGAAAGCTATTACTTGTCTTCAATGCCCCACAAGGCTGACTTGGTGCTTTCCTTTGGCTATCCAGTCTCTGCCTAGCTAGGTGTCCCTGGTCAAGAAAGAGTTCTTCACCCAAATGGGGCTGGCTCTGCTCATTAAGAAGGGCAACAATTCCTCATCAGCTTTAACCATGTGGATTCTGTGACTTCTCACGCCAGCTAGAAGATCCAAGTAGTGCAAAAGAGAGCAAAAGAAGTGCCAGATTCTATCTGCCCTGGAAGAGGTGAACCCACAGACCAGCAGCAGGTAGGAAAGCAGCCTGTCCATCATGACATCTCCCCTCTGCACCTCCCACCGTGGCGGCTGAAGGCAGGGAATGGCAGACTTCGTATTCTGGGGCCTCAGGAGAATCTGAGGGAGCTGATGACAGCAGAGCTGTAGCTGCTTCCCCTTTCCCTCTTTGCTAGTCCCAAGAGCTGTAAGCAGGCAGGCAGTGTAGCCCAGGGACAGTACAGTGACCTGCCAGTGAGAGCCAGGAGCTCTCTCCTGCGAGAGATTTTAGTTGAATTCTTCATTCCTACTGGCTGACCTGTGGGTGCTGTCTGGCCTCCTCACATATTTCTGTCTCTTCTCTCTCCCTGCCTTACAAGAGAACAGTGGCAAGTGGGGTACTCAACAGATGGTGAGAGCTGAGCAACCCTCATCAAAGCTGAGAGGGCTGTGTTTACATCTGGAAAGGTTTCCATGTTTTGTTAGAAGATTAATACAGGCGTGACCATAAAAGGAGTATTTTTACATCTAAAAAATACTGCAAGAAGGGGTTCAGATTTTTATTTGCCAATTATGAAGACATTTATTTCCATCTCTAAACTCAGAGCAGTGAAGTTCTGCAGCAAAAGCCATGCTATTTCACTGCCAGAAAGTTAATTTTTCTTCTTCCCTGTGGAACATGTTTTTCATTGTGGCAGTTTCTGAATACAGAAATGTGAAACAGAGGAAGCATGGAGATCTTATGAAATTCCATAGGACTGAAAAAGTCTCAGCCTCTCCTGGCTGTGTGGCTCCCCATGGTCTGGGGGTACACTTATCTCTGCAACTGCCAAGGAGCTTTCCCCAGTATTTTGCCACCACAGAATCCATTGTAATGAATTTATTTCCAAGCAACTCTTTTAACTGGAGACAGTAACTGCTATGGACAGAGGGAAAAAGATTACCCTGTTCAGAGAAGGATTTTCTTTGGGGAAAAGTGTTGAAATACATAGTCAGCAAAACAGTCCACCAGCACAAGACAGATCTGGAATCTCAAACAAAAACTTGATTTGCTTCAGGGCTTCATTTGTCCATATCTCTGTGGGGAGCCTCACCCATAAAGCCAGTATTAGATCTTCATTTGCAGAACTGTTAAAAATGCACTGCCATTTACCATCTGTTCAACATTCTACTAACCTAGTCTTGACACAAAACATCTTTCTCCTAGTTGTCAAAGCAAGAAGCAGAGTGACAAGAGTTGCCAAAGAATCTGCCTCTTTCTGAACACTACCACCTTTAAAAATTATATTAGCACTTGAGGAAACTAATTTCAATTAGCAGGCCTGGCAGGTCACTTGGAATGAAAGGCAAGAGGGAAGAGAAGGTGGTATTTTAAAAATGCATCTCAAATCACATCAGGGCAAAAAAGCAGGAAAACTACACATTTGTCTGGCACATTTTGTTGACTCAATGACAATTTCGTTGACTCAAACTCTGAAATCTGACATTACCTTGTTACAAAAGAGGCATTTTCAGCCGCATGTTATTTTTCTACAGGGATTTGACTCATTTTTCCAAACTTTAATTTAGAATCAATTGTTTGCTGTGTTATTTTCACACATAAAAGGCAGCACTGGCTCTTATTACCCCACAGAGATTTTTAAAAGCCTAGAATACAGTTGTGAAATAAGTTGCTCCTTTATTTAGGGAGAGGGCAGAGAGGGGGAGGAGAAGCACAAAAACACCTTGAATTGCTTGAATCACTTAGTTAGCCAAACATCCTAATGCCTTTCTTTTTGTTTCAAAGAGCAATTCTCTAAGCCACTAGGAGTTGCAGGTTTGTGAAAGTTGAAGGCTAATAAAACCATTTGACTGTCATTTCTGAGTGGGTGGAAGCTCTCTTCTGAATCCATTTGGAAATGAAATCACCCACACATTTCCATACTTGATAAAGAGCATAGGGCAAATGACCACCCCGCCAGCAGAGAGAGGGGGAGGAGGGGAGAAATAGAAAAAAACCCAAACCCTAACACAAGGTTTTCCAAGCTGTGTATTTGTGACAAGATGCTAGAAACTAACATTAAACTGGTTTTTATTCCTCAGTAAACCTACAGAGTAGGTATGGAAAAGTATTTTCTTCATAGGGATTTTTTTTCTACCTCTCAAATAGGGCGCAGAATTACACACAGACTTAATATAAAACATTTCCATAAATTCACTAAGATCAGTACCGTGCCTTTTAAGACCTGTCCCAAGCAAGGTTTTGATCTGTGAATCAGAACCTTGCATGAAAAGGGTGTGGAGATAATGCTGCTTAGAAATCAAGCATCTTCTCCAAGCTGCAACAGTTCAATCAATCAACTTGTTATCATTATGAGAAACATGTACTGTCTGGAAACCTGCAGTCAGCTGAAGCAACAACATTACACCCATTTGTATGCTGAACTGATAAGGCATATTCCACAAGTGGGATGTGGAAGAGGCAATGAAACTTATTTTAAAAAGAGAAAAACACCAAAAAAAGCAAACCAAACTAAACCCAAACCAAACAAAAACCCCAAACAAACAAACAAACAAATCCCCCACCATAACAAAGAAGCAAAAACAACCCAAAACCAAACCAAAAACCACCACAAAAATTCATATGAACTTTCCTGGAAATTTAGTATTCCCCTCTCTGTGTTGAGGATCTCAGCCCTGACAACAGTCCTGTGTTCATCAATGCAATAAACTACAGTTTTGGGGAATCTAGGTCCTGTATCTGGCTCAGTGACTCCTGGCTGCCTTGGCCCTGTAGAGGGACTGTCCTGGTATGCCTTTTACTAAAAGCCCCCATCCCACTCTAAAGCCCAGCCTGCACAAAAAAAAGACAAAGTCTGAAATGGTTTCAAGGAAAAATTACTAGAATGATCTGATCTTGAGAGCTGATCCTAAAGAGCTCATTTGCACAGCTCAATGAAAGCAGGATGGAGAGACAATTACTCATATGCAGAAAAGAGCACTGATGCCACAGATCTTTGAATCATGCAGCTAAAGGCAGAACACAATCAGAATCTTTTCCATTGAAGCATCCCAATCATCAGAATTTTAGAAACAAGATATTCAAGATGGAAAGAAAAGGCACATTTTTACCACACAGGTAGTCCCTTACATCCCAGCTTAAAGCAAAAATTAGTTGGGACTCACACCATGTGTCATTTAGGAGTTAAAACTGTAAGTCTGAACACAACCGTGACAAATGATGAATTACTCTTTGCAGGGCTTTCCCAGCTGGGAGTTTGCAGCAAATCAATACATGTTCTTTTGTACAGATATGCAAACAGTTATCAACCTCAGGCACATTCCCTTCACTGTGGAAGGGATGGCTCCTGAGCAAGGCTGGATGCTGGCACATGCAGGGAAAGCTGCCCATGCTGCCATGGGGTGAGGTGAGCTGCTGGAACTGAAGGCACGGTTCCTCTCACATGGCTTCTCATGGCTCCTCCACTGCCATCCCCAAGGCAACACAGGGTTCTCTTTCCCTGCACTGGTACCCATAAACACTCAATTTGATTTTATCAATACAAAGTCGTACAGGTTTCTAGATTATCCCCATTTTACAGAATAAAAACCATCTTTCCCCCCTGTTTTCTACAGTCATTTACTAAGCACAGCCACAGCACCTGGCAGAAGGTCAAATGGACAGCTCTTATATTTCTGAAGGTGAGGACTACGACCTCTATACTATCAACATCCTAAAATTTACACCAGGATGCGAAGTAGAAAACACCGATTTTGCATGAAGAGAAAGCCCAGATTTGAAGACTTTAGCTTATAGCCACTAAAGCCCAAACATGCCATAGGGGGCTGCAGATTCCTTTTATTAGCAGTCATTAAGAATATGCTACACTGAAGTGATTTTTCTGCTGGCAAATAATGCAGTACTCTTAAACTTTCTGCAATAAAAGCTTTATACCACATCATTATTAATTTATCTCATAAATGCTATTATCTTCAGGATGTTCTTCTTAATAATTCCTTAAAAATTGTGAAAGCTGGCTGAAAGCCAGCCATAGTGACACTGAAATGAAAATAAAAGATCCCTGAAAGCTGAAACACAGAGTGATACTCATCAAAACCTAAAGCAGAATGTCAGTGTATTTTAGATGTTGACATTTTAAGTCAAGCATGACCTTATGCCTCTGAAACTTCAGTGTAATTGTTATATGGAACAACTTCCCCATTAAAACTTCAAGAGACATAGTCATTAAAAAATGTAGAGAAGAAACATCCGCTCTTTCTGACTAAGAATGTTGTATTTGATAATTTCTCATGCTTAAATACACTAAACAACACTTGGCTGTGTACCTTGTTCTGAGCTGTATGCTCAGAACAGCTGAAGAATGATGCAGAATCAAAGAAATAAATGCCTTCATGTGAACTAAGAGCAGACAGTAGTTATGAAAAGGAGGATAGGCAGTCAACAAGGTGTGACAAAGACTGAATTGCACGTAGGTCCTTATGTAAGACTTTTCTCTAAGCACCACAAAGATGAAACTTCAAGTGTGGACATACAATTTGACAACATCTAGCAGCTCTCACCACTAAGCAAAGGGAGAGAAACTGCAAGCCAGAAGCCTTAGCCTTTCTTTCTCCTGCTGCTGTTCTGTCACAAAACACAGGAATCACAGAACCTCCCCAAGTCACAGCTTCTTGCCAATGGAAGACAGAGAAAAAGCATCTCAAGTATTTTTTTTTTATTGTTCTGGGACAGAAATGGCTCATGTTTGTGCAGTGATACAAAGCTGAGCAACTTCCACAGCTTGTTGAGCACATGCAAGCACAGTTCCCTGTGCCTGGGCAGAAACACCAGTTCTGTCACTCTGATTTCAGGACATCTCTGCTGAGCTGCAGCGAAGCACACACAAGAATATAACTGAGGGACAGAGCGAAAGTGAGACTGAGTTTTGCTAGGGAGCTTGCCAGAGAGGCCCAAACAAAGAAACCCATCTGTTCTCCTCTTATGCCTGAGAGAAGGACATAACCACATGATTCATCCAAAACACTGTGATTCTCCATCAGCAGAGATCAGCACAGCCTTACAAAACATGGGAAGCAGTGGGTAAGGCTGTGCAAGGCTGCTGGTGTCCAAGTAGGAGGAGGAAGAGCTGTTTTGGTTATTCAGAATCTGGTCTCCCATTCACTGCTCTGTGGGGATAACTTTTAAAAAGGTGAGGTTCAAGGAATTTCATTTACTTTGAGCCCAGCAGCAGAATGATCTCTCACCTCAATTAAAGTAATGCAAGATTGAGAAACTTTGCCTGTCTTCAATACAATTATCAACCAGGTATGGGGAGGGAGGAAAGGTAAATCACCAGAAAGAAAGCACTTAACCATTTTTCATTGATATTCTGAGTGCCTTCCTTCAACTTCCTTCTATTGATGAGGAAGGTAAAAATTAAGGATGCTTTGTAGCAACAGTGCAACAGGCTATGAAGAATCTCCCTGCCGAGTAATCCCAGTACAAACTGAGACTCAAATTTAAGACAATCCTGATATCCCAATTTCATCTGTCATAATTCAAGTTCCTATAATTGAGTCTTTCATTCTTCCAGAGACTGTTTAATTCCATCACAGCCGGGGCATCCTGAGGCGGTTCTGTGGATCACAAGAATAGCACACAAGGAAACTGCGGTCAGAATGGAAAAAAGAAATGAAAATGTATTAGATCAATGTGGACTGTGAGCCAAGATGAAGCAGAGATCAAAGAAAGAACTGGGATTTCATGAACTGAAAGAAGATGCTGCTTTTTCCTTACTGGTCCAGAAGGGAGGACTCAGGCTGTTTGTGATGCACTAGGATGGGCTTAGGTCTGTATGACTTTCAGGTGCCACAGTGATGAGTGTGAAACAAACACAAGGAAGGAAGGCTAAAGAAATAAAGTTGGGTTGTAGTAAATAGGAACAGCATCTTTAATTAAAGACCCAACTGTACTATTTGGTAGACACTAAACACTGGCTTACAGAGCTGCTCATACCAGCATCCCACTGCACTATAAACACTGTTAAAATGGAAATCCCTCCAGACACTGCCACTGAAACCAGCTTTTTCATCACAAAATCTTAGCTTTACATCACATTTTAGGCCTAAAGCAGACTACAGTGAAAACAGCTCTCAAAGTACTTGAAATAATTAGAGACTAAAGGAAAAATAGGGAAAAAATATCTGGCTGAAAACTTCAAGATCACAGGGATTATTTAAAATATCAAGAGAGGGGAAGAGGAGAAATGGGACAAAAAAAAAAATCACTTGGAGGCTATGCATCATGGAGATGAGGCTGTAAAGCCCAGGAGTATAACTAGGATTGCTTCTGTTTTGAAAAACTGTTCAGCTGTATTTCTATTTTGCCAAGAATAAAGATGTCATAACAAAAATTAGAGATTTTAAACAGTAAGAACAACTGAAGGAGGATTTATTTGTTTGTTTGAATGAGACACAGACAGCACACACATACCCAGGAGGTAGAGATTCCAGCCTTGGGGTTAACTGGCTTCCAGTCTAGTCTCCAACAGGAGGTCCCCATGCTATAGAGCACTGCTTGTAAACACAATCCTAATGAAAGTCAAGCTACAAACATGGGTATTGCTGCCAGTTGATACAGAATATGTAATTCCTTAAGTCCTGGAATTAAGGAGGTGGTTTCCTGAGAATCTGCAGCTCCAGCTTAGTGGTATCTCACAGCACAAGCTTCCAGCAAACATCTCCCCACAGCTGGGACTGTGTTGCAGGGCTTTGCCCTGGGCAGATTTTTCAGAGTTCATAGGAAGGAGCTCACCTGTAGTAACACAGTTATCCTTGAGACTTCTACCAGCCTGTAAAATTCGGCTGACTGGTCAATGGGTTAAAAAAGGGAGGGGAACAGAAGAAGGAAGGAAAATATATGCAGAAGCAGCTTCATCTTGTGTGCTCGTTTCCTATGGAAACAAGGTTAAACCCAACAAATTATGAAATGAACACTCAGTCAAGTGCCAGCTCTGTTTCAGAGTGTAAGATGACAGAGAAACCTCAAGCAGCAGAAAGTATTTGCCCATCACTGTCTCAAGCAACAATGTCAGCAATAATGGGTTTTTCATGATGCATCACATTATGGCAGTGCAATGGCGAAGGAAGGAAGGAGGGAAGGAAGGAGGGAAGGAGGGAGAGAAGGAGGGAGGGAGGGAGGGAGGGAGGGAGGGAGGGAGGAAGGAAGGAAGGGAGGAAGGGAGGAAGGGAGGAAGGGAGGGAGGGAGGGAGGGAGGGCAGGTATCACTAGGCTTTGAGCACACAGTTAGCACAGAGATACTCCAACACTGAAAGGCTGCTAAAGATCCAAATTAATGATGTCCAGCTGGATGGTCTGGACTCTTTTTATAATTGCATCTCCTGCACAGAAGTCACAGATCTTGCACCTCACTGACGTGGTTGCCATATATAAACAATGTATAGTACACCTAAAGGAAGGGTAAAAAGAAAATACACAGCGATCTGTGTATTTAAGCTTGCCAAGTGTTGCCATTTGCCTATCTATATAGATCTCAGAGCTATGAAAGAACAGAAAAAGCTCAAAACGCCTTTGCATTTCCAAGCATCCGTTCTCTTCTCTGTAGAGTGACTCCTCTTTTAATGTCAAGATGAACATTCTAAGTTAGCCAGACACATTCTGATCCAGCAGAAAGGAATTATTTTCCAAGCCCATTCTAAGTCACTTGCTCTTAGTGCCATGTAAAGCTCTGAATCATCAAGTAAATATAACTTACTTTTAGGGAGACAGCTTTGCAGAATAACTTCTGTTCTTCAACACCCACAAGGAGCCATCTAAATTACCCACATGCAGAAAGACAGTAACTCCAGTAGGCAGATAACCAAGCTAAACACCAATGGCTCAAGCACCTTGTACATGATCTAAAAGAAAAACCTGTTTAGATGAATCAACAGCAGAAGACACAAAGAATTTAAAAGACTCTCGGTCTGATTCTAGTCAAATTCCTTACTGGCTTAGCAAGTGCCTTTTCCAGATCTGCCACTCACCTGCTCATCTGCTGAGGATAGAGACCACTGTCAACTGCTTGTTTCCCTGGGGCCCAAAAAAGCAGCTTTGCTAGTGGCTTCTTTACACTGCCAGAGAGCAGACTCAGGGATCTGCCACTAGACAGATAAACCAACCTTCAGCTTGCATGGAATTGCTTTGCCACAAAGGAAATCTTATCCAAGAACAACAGCCTTTCAGTTCTCTAACAGGGTTGCAAAATCCTCTGAAAGAGGAACTTGCAGTATTGGCCCTCGACAGACAGTTCCCAGCACATGAAAAGAAAGGCTGCTCTTTAGCACTGCTCGGAGGGAAATCATGACCTTCACTCAGCCAGCTACTGGGCAATGCCACGTCACCCTTCTTTCTTCCAAGCTTCACCCAGCACCACTGACTTACAAGTATAACATTTTCCACCGCAAAACACTGATGCCTCCCTACAGCCAAGTCTGCCATCACACTTCCAGGAGTACTCCTACCTCTTTACTAAAGACTTCATGGACAGGGAACAATCCATCTTCTGGTTGTTGGTCAGAATAAATGCTACTTGTTGTTCCTTTTTTAAAAATTTCAGATTCCTTATCATTAGACACTATGCTGTAATTAAGAGAAAGATGTGGTCTACCTGCCCACAATTAATAGTAATCCAAGACCTTGTCTTAATATCCCCCTTGGAAAGTTAAAGGACACCATTCTGACACACAAACACTGCCAGTTAATTACACAGGGCCTTATTTTCCAGTTGAAAAAATAATTCACATATTCACACAACTGTCCCTAAAGATCAAGCCTTTTTCAGACAAAATTATTATCAAAATGCACAGACATTTGGCTGGCCCTAATTTATTCTAGCATTTTACAACGGAACTAGCTTTTATAGTCACTAGGTTTTCATTTAGTCAGACAAAACAAAGATCTGCATAAAATTCATTTCCTTGCCCAGCAAAACAGTTTTTAAGAGCAATCCACTAACTCAGCTGGTAACAGAGAGAGGTAAGCCAAAGGCAATATCTCTGTTGCAGCCACCAAGAATTGATACCTCAGAATAAAGATAGTCTAGGACAGGAGTAGGACAGTCCACTTAAAATATCTGGACGTAGAAGACAGTCAACTGCTGATTCTAAAGCACACTCATCATAACAAAAAGTAACTTTCTTTTCCCCAGGTGATTTTGAGACACACAACAGGTCCCTTGCTGCTGCCTGTTCGGAAATACGAAGCCAGAGTTTCCATGCCATGTAACAGGAAGGTGTCATCTTTCTGTGGTGTCACTTACTCACTAGCTTGCACCGCCCACACCACTGCTACAGAAGACTCAGCTCTGCGATGGAGCCGGTTTTCCCCCAGGCAGGGATGCAAACAAGCCAAGGTGCTAAAACATTCAGAGGGAGAGAGCTGACATTCAGGCTGCACGCTGCCAGTCTGCTGTGGAACGCTCAGAGCTACCTGCAAACTCGTACCTGGAAGCCCAGACTTCCTGAAATGCCACGTCAGTCTCTGCCCCTTCTGATCCTCCCCACCTATTGCTTGCTAAGTATTAGGTTATTTCACATGACTTCCAAGTCCCTCAGCATTCTGACACCATAAAGTAGTGAAACCAAGTAAGTAGTCGCTAGCAGGGGTTTCCTTTATTTGTCCTCTCTTATGTTACTGGAGATCAGCACATTTGATAAGCCCTTAGCCCCAGCTCAGACAACTTAAAGTACAGAACCAGACGTTTGGGTTCCTGACACAGTCACTTAGGGAGAATTGGATGTTTCAGGAAAGTGGTGCTCCAGACTCACATGTCATAACAGGGATTCACCTACATCCCACTGTTAGTTTCGTATGTGAAGGTCTCTAAATACCCATTTCTCCCTAGGATACAGGTGTTGGAATGAGACCTGAACACTGGATGTCTTCATGTAGCTGGACATGAAGACTGAGAGATGCCTGACAGAGCACTGAACTTGAAGTTCACTCTCAAGATTTCTTTGGCATATGTGTCAAACAAGAAGGAGGTCATGCTGTCCCTCCTCAGCTTTAATTAACAGTTTATCCAGCCAGGAAAAATGAAAGATGCCTTACTCAGTTAAAGAACATTTAAAATTATGGTACCCACCTTCCTGCACTATCTGGCTAATCTAGATGAAGGCACTCCCTAAATGCAGTCAGAAAGCAAACACCATGGGAGCAGAAGGAAAACATGACATCACAGCCCCATGGTTAAAACATTTTCATGGATGTGGGAGAGCTCAGTGCGAGGTATCATTCCAAGAAACATTAAACATCTGAAGTGCTTGGAACTGCATCTAGGTTCACCCAGCTCTCCTCCCTACGGATGTGGTTATTGCAACAGCATAGGCTGTTGAAAAATCAGGACTGAAGCATGCAGTTCTGATGAATGATGGCAATAAATTAGCATGTGATGAGTCTTCATCTTTTAAAGGCAGCTCTCTCCACTCATCTCCAGTGCTATGGATCTTTACATTACTTTGAAGAGATGGCAAAATAAAAAACACTGCAAAAGCATTACTGAATACTATTTTCTCCTCTCTCCTCTCCTTCAATTTATATTTATCTCATCATTTTGCCAGTGAAAATCTTCTTATTTGATAATCTCTCTAAATTCTTCTGAACCAATTTTAGAAACTTGAGTCAACTGGATGTTGAATTTTGACAAGTTTTTGAGAAAAAGAGTTATGCCTAACATGTGATCCAAAAAGGTAGTCTCAGATATTTCAATTTTAAAAAGATTTACTCTGTAAAAAAACCAACCTAGATTTTCTTCAGACATTTTTAGCCTGTCTGTCTTCCCTCAGAGACAGCTGCTCCCTTGTTAGTAGTAGCAGAAGCAAATAAGTGTAAGCCTCATGACTGATGATACACACCACATCTTGCCATAGTTTCCCAGTGAAATGAATCTCTGAGATCAAGTGTGTCATTAAAATCACCTTATAACTTTGAGATTGGAAACCATACATAAAGAGGCAGCATCTCTGAGAGACTAAGAAAGCATAAAATCACCTGGAGCATCTGGTAGAGCACCAGTCATGCTGCATGGCTGTTCAGCATGGAGGCAGCATCTCAGTTGTGTTGTCCTGATTGAGATACACAGGGAGGTTTATGAAATGCTTTTTCACTGAGCATTAAGTTACTAAACGCCACTCCAGCAAATCCCAGAATCCACGTGTAAGCAAAACAGATATTCTTTGCTAATGTATATGCATGAAGGAAGGAGACTGTGAAGGATGCCATGACTTCACCGAATGATAAGCTACACACAGAGTGTGCCTCTCGATGGACTGCTGGGAGTCATCAGGGCACAGGAACTGCAGGCAGACTGATAAGAGCATCAAAGGAGGCTCTTACCATTTGCATTAATGTAATTGGCTGTAGCACAGGGATGCAGACAAAAGATAATGATGCCAGTAGTTTGTTATATTCACTCATTGTTCTTCCTTCCCCTCCTGCAATTAGAGCAACTATACACATAATGCAATGCAAAATTATATTGCCCGAATTCAGTCTACCAGCCCCAGCAGACAGTTTCTGTTTAGTTTGTTGTCTTTCAACATGCAGCACAATGCAATATCGGAGGCTTAAGATAGCAATAAACAGCATGGGCTCATTACCAAGATTCATTACCGATTATGCCATCAGTTGTGAGCTCTGTTTTTTCCAAAATGAAACATTTTTTTCCCTAGCAGGAGAAACATAGCTATTTCTGTGACAGAGTCCTGTTGAAGCATGCAGTTTGTAAACAGGGACAGAATATGTCAGGTCTGCTTAAATCCAGGACCGGATAAAATCACTCAGGTTTTGCTGGAAGGACGGATTGTCCTGTTATCTGGGACAGCTCCTGTGTTCTGTCGAGATGCAGGAGTGATGACAAAGTGGCTTGGCAACCATCTTGTCAGCAGCAACAACAAGAAGGAAAGAATAGCACAGCTTAGGAACAAGAGAACAAACACACACCGTTTCCACCACTGTGACCTTTTCCTCACAAAGGCAGAGAAAGTGCTGTTATCAGGAAGATATTAGAAGGGACCTTGGAAAAAGAGCACTGCTTAGTCGACTGGTGGAGATTGTTCTGTCCTCATTTGAAGTGTTCAGAAGAACATTCTGAAAGTACAACCAGGAATTCCTGAAAAAGAAGCATAATAACTGATAACCCACAAAGGGTGAGGAAAGGTCTTCAGCTGAAGTGTTGCATTACAAATCTGATTCTACAATTTTAAACAAAGCAAGTGCAAAATAAATGGATGTTTTGATCTGCAACAAAAGTGTATTATAGTGGAACACTTTCTAACTTAAGGACTGCCACTAATTCTCCATATGAGAGCCAGAAATAGCCTTCATTTGCTTATACAACAAAAGAGTCATTATAAAGGCAGACTTTGCTGAAGCTACCATCAAAGCTAAAAACGAATGGAAAAGCTGGGTGCACTTAAGGATAACAACACTAATCATGCTTTCATTGACCTTGAATCAAGAGCTAGAGCTGGTGCTTCTTCTGGATTTCAAAGGAAAGTGTAAGCATCTGTGCATACAGGAGTATCTATCTCACTGCAGCACAGATGGGCCTCTGTCTGTCCATGTGGGCAGCTCAGACGTTCCAGTTACTGAATTCCTCACCCTTACAAAATGACAGATTAAAATTCAATCATACACTGAAATTAAGAAAGTGAAAGAAATTACCTGCCCTACTTTAATCTTACAATAAGATCTATTTCAAAAGGGAAGGTTGTTTTTCTTCCAGCTTGCCTAACGTGCATTCTTCATCAGCTTCTGTTTTGCACATCAAAATGCCTTGGATAAGATTTAGTCAGAATCAGTACTGTTTAGCAAGCTGCTATTTACCAATTCTTGTTGCCTTGGTAGGTGAGAGAATACAGCTCCTCAATGTGGTTTTTTCAGATACTTTGTTTCCTGCTTCACATTACTTAATTCTGGATGCGAGACAGGGAGAAATAATGAGTTTCCCAGTAATTGAGCCCTCAAACACAAAGCACATCTGTGCCTTAAAGACAGGAGTCTCACTGACCCCATCCAAAGAAATTCAATGTTGGCAACGAGTTATTGCTCCAGAAATACACCATTCTACCATGTGGGATTTACAAGACCTAAATGCAAGTGGGAATTCAGCATCCTGAAAGAAGCAGCATTTGCCAACTAAATTATTTTCCAAAGTAAAACATTTAAGAGATGAAATTTTGTCCACGTGTGAAAGATCTGAACACCATGATGACAATAGTGGGAAACATAGATTCATTCTCCATTAAAGACGTTTTGCTTGACTAGCAGAGTCACATTGCACTCTTGAGTAGTCTGAATCCTCCTGAAACAAAAAAGGGAGTCTTCATGATATGAGGTGAAGAAGGAGACATTCAGGAAAACATGATAAAGTAACCATGTAAAAGCTCCAGCTTAACTGGTGTGGCTAGAACTCAGGGATGATTTATTGAGACTCCACTAACACAACATTTAGAAATCTTAATAAGAGGAGCTCGCAGCCACTAATAGCAGCAATATGCAACTGAGTCCAGAAATGCTGGACTATTTCCAGCTCTGCCACTGACTGGAAGTATGAAATGGTCTCAGTGCCAAGGCAGCATCATTAAGACAGCATCAGTATGAATTACTCATTTTTGCCACTTTAATACAAAGGAAAGATCTCCTTGTAGATTATTAGAAACACTCCTAGCTCATCTTCTGCTTGTCCCCAGAAAGTGGGATCTGTTTTTCCCCACTTCATAAACAGAGCTTAAATTTTGCAATATTCATCCTCTCAGTTTGCAATATTCATCCTTTCTCCCTCTATCACCATGAGTCATGGTCCACAGCTTTTTGGACTTTCGTATGAGCAATTTAGTTTCCTTATTGCCATTGGTCTTCAGTGTAAATTGTTATCTGCTAAAAAGTTGTGTAAGCCCACAAGCAGCCATCAGAGGAAAAGCAACTTTCAGCTGCAGCAAATGTAGTCTGAACAACTATAGATGGCAAAGCTGAAAGCTTATGTCTTTCTAGGTAATAGCAACACACTCAACCACCTAAAACTGCATGAAGTCAGTTCATGGCAAAAGCAAGGCATTCTACTGCTGGTGCTTTTTCTCCTTTGCATAGTTCACCCCAGACTTTCTCTGGGAGAAGGGAAGGGAGCTTTTGATTATGGTGCACAAGGCAAAATAAATTGTAAAATTTCCTTGGGTTGGCCAACAGGGAAGAAAAAGAGACATTGCACACCGACTGTGTCCTGCCCCCATCTAGCAGTGCCTATATTCCAGAGGTAAAACCTGGCAAACCAAATCTTTCAGCTCAAACAGGAGAGCTTCATGCATTTTGGGACAGAGACCCTCAGCACAGAATACCTGACAGATGTGTGCTCCAAGATGTGGCCTGTGCCAGAGTTTGACCACAGTGAAAGTAGAGCTGAAGTTTTCAGCTTTGTTAGCAACTGCTGGACATCCCTAGGCCAGACCACACTAAGCTTTCCCCTTTTATACAAAGAAGAAATGGCAACAATTTTAGCACAACAGTAGAACGTTTTACCTTAAGGGCTCAGAGAAATACCTTTAAATTACCTGCAGCAGCTTGCCCTCAAATTTTTATAGTCTGGATGAAAAAAAAAACCCAAACAGGCAGTACAAACACTGGGAAAACAAGTGATCCACATAAAAATCCCTCCAATATCTTCACAACATCTTCTTCAAAGGTAACTTTATCACTAAAACATAGATATTATTAACACAGTGTCTCTAGGGACACTGCTAATAGCAAGACTGGGAGCCTACTCACAGGTTGTGGAGTTGCTGTACTGGGCATCATATGAGACATGAAATAATGTTCTTACGTTTAATTTTTAACACAGGAGCTGAGCTGTTCCTGACATACTCAATTTTCACCACTAAATTCAAGAGAAACAACCAAAGCATGATTTAAATCATCAAGAAATACAACTACTGCTTAATGAGGAATGAGGGCAGCACATGCAAGTCCAGTTAAAAACAACTGAATGCACAGATCGGCACTGCAGAGAGTCTGTCACTCCTGCTCTTTTTTCTTCTATATGGCTGAAAAGGAGCAGAGCCAGCTCATAAACACATTTCAGACACTGGTTTTCTGCAAATCCTCTGAAGCCAGGAAACTGCCTGCCAGGAGTTTGGTTGTGCTCACAGAGCTGTTCCAGAGCTGTTCCAGGTTCTGGTTCTCAGGTTCCAGCCCTGCAAACGCTGGAAGGAGAGCCTCAGCCCACACCATCTCCCCATCAACAGAGGAAATTTAGATTCCCATAGATTTACTGTTGCATTTGCTAAGATTTACTTAAGTCGTTGAGTGAAGGTTTTGTTTTGCAGTTGGGATATTTATAACCTTTTTCTTCTCTGAGGATTCAAAACCAGAGGTCAATCTTTCAGTGTTACCATCTGTCAGAATGGGCACTAATGCATGGTGTCTTGTCCTCCACCTAAATACATGACACTTTATCTGAATTTGCTACTGTATCAGGGTCCTATTTAGTTCAAAATAATGGAAGTTACTAACACTTCGAAAGTTACAGTGAAGAAGAAGGGGAGAGAAAGGAAAGAGCCTGATTTTCTTTGGAAGCCAGATCAAAAGTATCACAAAACTATTCATATTGACATTTTATACTTTATAGCACCTCCAGATCTGTAAGCTGGTCCTCTGAATCCCAAGAGCATCCTTTAAGAATGTCGTAGAAATCCATGCTGTTTCAGATTTTTTTCAGCATCTTGTTTTCAATATGCTAATTAGAGGGGAAGCAATTAGAACAAAATTAATTTACCCATCTATAGTTGCTGTTCCAAGCTTTCTCCAAATGCTGAAGGAAATTGACAAATACAAAGTCAGCATGTCAAAGAGCTATTTCTAGCTTGTCATACAAGGTGTGAAGAAATACATGGCATTTGACTGGTTTCTCCTGTCCCTACTGAATTTATGGCTTTAAGCATCAACCTGTCAGAAAGGGTGACTGTCACTGACTGTAAATGGTAATTGTTTCCAACAGCCCATGCAATGATGCTTATATCACTTTAACTAAGGCATGATGTCCAGCCCAGCTGCAGACTAAAAGAAAATCCCCCTGTTCAACAAAACCAAACAACTTAGAACTTTAAAAAAAAAAAAAAAAAAAATCAAAATTTAAGGACCAAATCCGGGCCTGAATTGTATTTCTGTGTCTGCTGGGGTGGCTTGTTTAATGTGCCATTTCTCATGAGGTGAGATGTCTGCTGGGTCAGCCAGACACTACAGCCTGGTGGGGTGATATGGGCAAGGCATGGGGTGACTGAAAAGCTCTGTAACCTTCAGGTCACCTTAGTTCCTATCAGAGAGTGGGTCTGGCTAACTCAGCTTCAAATTTCCACTCCCGGGACAAGATCAACAGATATTCGTCACTGACCACAACCAGTTTGGATTTCATTTCTAGCCTTACAGATAGAGGCCAGAGGAAACAGCTCAGGTTCAAGGAGAGGTTTGCTGTATCACCACCAGTGCTGGTGCACTTGCAGTTCTCCCAGGGATTTGGTCATCTACACATTTGATAGCTGTATCTCTTCCGCTAAGCACTGAGTAGAAGCAGTTCCATGAAAAGAACCCACACCTACAGAATCTCACCCAGTGCATTCTTCAGTAGCGAACCCTTTACAACTGCGCTGGGACAGACAACCATTTTTGTCTCTCCTGTTTGACCCAAGCTGGGAAAATACACTCTAGATGCTGTTTACTTTCAAGATTGTTGTATGAGACAGAGTCAGAAGCTGACCTACAGGACACAAAACTTTACTATTACTATAATTTCTTCTGCTGCGTTTGCAGAAGGAAACATGACTGTTTGGATGCCATTTGTTCTCAGCAAAGCTACTTTGGCTGTTCCTCATCTCTGTGTTATGACCCAGCTGCTTGCATGCTGTGCTATTATTTCTTTCAGATTTTTTCCAGGAACTGAAGTTTGATGGTTCTACAATTCCCCCATACTTCCCACTCCCCTCTCCCCTTTTTTAAGAGGCAGGCATTATGCTTGATACTTTCCATTATTCTGTTACCTCAATGACCTCTCGAATGTAACTAACACAGTAAGAAGGGGTTTCAGCCACTTTTTTATGTGTTCCAGCAGGCCTTCCCCTGACAGCAAATGGGGCTTTTAAGAAAATGGCTCCTGCCAACACTGAGAGAAGCACCCCTGCTCCAGTGCCCAGAGCACAGGTTGTCAGCCCGAGGGCATGACAGACGATTTTCTGGCAGTTTCATCAATCACTTCTCTCATCACATGAGAGGGTCACCAGAGGTTTGAATGTAACAGAGTCACATAGTTGCTCCTAAAACAAAAACTCTGAAAATCCAACAGCCTGAAACAAAAGCTTTGCTAACATCCTGATGTGGTATATCTAGCTTGAACCACTCATGGAAAACAGTGCAACTTCTTTAGCATGGATGAAGCCACATTTCCACAAGAACACTTAAAACATTTTATTTATGTACAAAACCACAGGTCTCTGTAAATGGTACTGCATGCTGTCACACAACTGAATACAAGCTAAGAATCATGTTGATATAAGCCATCATCATACTTCAAAATAAATATTCAGCTGCTCGAGATCCCAGGTATAAGCCAACCCTAACATGTCTCACAGCCAAAAGCAGCTTTCCTTTTAATGTGACCATAGACTTCCACAATTCTCTAAACACTTCAATTCAAAACTGATAGATACATTGTGTCCAATTTCATATCTAGAAAAGAAAAAAAATAAAACTTCTCAAACTGATTGAGATGAGGTACTTGCAGAAAATTCACACCTAATCTTACTGTCAGAAGAACAGCAATTTGCCAACTATAATATTTAGGAACTACTCCTCCTCCAGCAGAGAAAGTTTAAAAATATTTGTCTCAAAGAGTTCATGAAGTTCTGTACATGCATTTGGGAGTTTGTCCTAGGGGACAGAATTAGAAGATGAAAATATTGTTTTGTACACGAGTTATCGTGGGCTCATCTAGAACACCTTAGGTTGACAGCAGCCTAGCTGGTTTCCCTGGTAACTAGAGATAAGCAACAAGCAAAGTTTAAGGAAGAGTGCCTGGTACAAAACTGTTTACACAAACAAGAAGCTATTCTGAAAAACTTGCAAGAAGTCACTGAAGAACAGATTTCGGTATTCCAAGAAACCTCATGTTGCTTTGGCTCTTTGGCAGCCTTGCCTTAATCTACAGAAAAGACAGCTTGGAAACACAAGTCCACTACTAGCAGGTTTAAAATTCCTTCACAGGGATTCACACTGGAGCAAGGGCCTAAATGCATCCCCTTAATTACATATTTAAATACAAGAAAATTCTGTAAGCTTCTTCTCAGCATGCCATTGCTTGTTTGCACCGTACTGCAACTTTCCTTGTAGAAGGAGTCCATGTTGCCTGCACTTGAGCTTCTTATTCTATTCTGGGGTGTAACCACATAAGTACCCAAGACTTTCATCCAATTTAATCTTGAGGCAAGAACCAACTTCCACCTTTACATCACTCTTTTTCCTGAAAGAATGCAACTGCATTAGAATACCTTGCTTGTAGGACAGATTCTGATATATAATTGAGAGATTTCCATAAAGAGTACTTCTGTTAAGAGCAGATTTCCACATTTATTTTCATACTTTGAGTTTAAAATATTCCTGCTCCTAACCTTAGTGATTAAAATGGCACAATCCACAACAACAGCGCATGTCAGTTACAACATAAAGGCAACAAAACACTCTAGACACTACCCAAAGCCTGTTAAATTCAGTTCCATAGATAGTTCTTCACTACTGATAAATGCTGTTCTTCTGAAAAAAAGCCCCTGTTAAATAGGTAGTTTTACGTGAAGGTCCCAAAGGTCAGCCTACTTTGGCAGAGATTATTATAGAATGGACAGTTAAGGTAGACTTACATCCATGTGCAACCATTTAGAGATAGAGCCAAGCCCAGGAGCTCTAAATTGGGAAATGGCACCTGAGGTATTCAGCCGAGTTCCAAATTTCCATCTCCATTTAAGCATACCACTCCTCTGGGAAAACTAATGAACCTCAGAAATAGTAAAGGGTGGAACTGTCAACAGAAGCTATTCTGCTCTGCAGGGTAGACCAATTTCCTACAAAGGCAATGGAAAGAATCCTAATGGTTTCAAGAAGGAACTTGATCGCATTTGCATAATGCATCTGTGTAAGTCTGAAATAGCTCCATGGATGTTTAGCTCCTCAGCCCAGGCAAGATGCACTGGCTTAAGAAAGTGAAGGAGGTCGCACAGCACCTGCACTGGCCTTGTCTGTGTAAAGCTTTCTGCAAGTTTACTAGTTTCAGGTGGAGCCTCACATCTGCCTATATCCTACACAAATATATCCAGATCAGACTTTATACACATAGGAAAGGTTTCTTTGGGTGTCTGACACTTTTTATTTGCAGAAACTATACTGATACCAGGGACTCCCACCCATTTATTTTAGGCTGATCAAACTTAGCCTTTATTTATTTCCTGATGTATCTTTCTATTGCTATATTAAAGGTCACACAACAATGTTGATAAATATAATACAAAATTTATTTTTTTTTCAACACAGGAGATATGGAAGGCAAAAGTTACTCAGAATATTACAATCTCTATCAAGCAGTTTATTATTAACTTTCTCCTGCAAGGCTAAGAATGAACAAGCCATCCTGCAAACCAGAAAGAATTGTAGGTACTTCCCTATCTTTCCACTGACAGTGGTGAAGTGCTGCCAGCTAAAATTTAGTTCTCAGTTATGGGTTTGGAGGACTGTAGCCTCCTGACCCTTCAATGCAATGTTTGTGTATCACCACCAACCACACCACCTAACAGCAGAAAGGTAAATAGCTATAAGTCACCAACAGTGAATAAATTAAAGGTAAAAGACTTTCAGACATTCTAGAGAAACCTGCCACACCACTGCTAATCAGAGGATCTAAGAATACTACTCAATTAATTTACCCTTTAAGGGTAATTTAAATTTAAATTAACAGTGCCTCAGTCAGTCAATATTGTTACTTGATTACAAACACAGAAAATAAATTTGTAAAATAAAGTGGAACAATGGAAAATAAAGGCAAAATGGGAAGGTATTCAGCCAATGTTATAGCCAAAGACAGAAGAGCCTCATCCAATTTCCCTCCTTGTTCTCTGCAAAGCAAATTGACTAGAGGGAAGGTACATAAACTTCACCAAACACTGACAATGTTTATAAATTTTTCTTTTTCAGGAAATTCCCATGCAGCAAGGGTTAGGTTACCAAAATGAATCTCATTTCTCTGGAAAAGCTAACACTACCTCAAATATTTAATTAAGAGCACCAGCACAAGATGAAAACATTGTGCAGCATACTCCTTTAGAGCATGCACTTCCCAACTCATTTCACAATGGGAAGATGAACTGAAGAAGGAAGTATTTAACAGAGAGCCAAAAATGCAAAAATTTGAGGGTAAAAGCAGCCAAGTTGAATTTAAAACAACAGTAAATTTGACACAGAGAAACCAGCAACAGATTACTGGAACTTTTTTTTTTTGTTTACCTCAACATGATTTTTAAAAGCTACTTTATTTTTAAACATTCAAACATTACTCCATAGCTAAAGGTATGGTTCTCCAGACACACTCTTTCATGTTTCACACAACTTAAACAAGTAAATTAAAGGTAAACAGCTTTAATTGCAATATTGAAGCACATCTTCAGAGATTCTCAGTAACTCTCTGAGATTATTTCACTAGTAAAATATCATTAATTTAGGAATCTAGTGCTAGGATCTAGGCCCAGCTGCTGCAGCAGTCTAGCTGCCTTTTACATGATGCCAATATTTTATGTTTTTCAAAGTCCATGTTTTTCTAAGCTCAACAGGACCATTAGCACTGCTGCTGGCATTCTGTGAGATAAAACACACTTTTTTCCCAAATGCTATAGGACTCACTACTTGAAGGAAAAGTGTTTCACAATTTTCCTCATTTTACAGATCCCTGAGCAGTGATGCACCTAATGCAAATAAGAGGTTTGGTGACAGTGAGCACAAGAATCAGAGTCTTACTCCATATTCCTGTCCCCTGTAAGACACAGCTCTCCTTCTGAGTCTGAAAACCATAACCATTTGTCTGAAATCTCCAGCATCTTCCCTACTCCTATGGACATTTAGAAGATAGAGTCAAGAGAGGTGAATCCAGCAATGCAGAAAGTTGGTGGCTGGAGGTATCAGGGCAACACACTGGGACAGGAAAGACAGAACCAGGGAAAACTGACAATGAAAGCAGAGGAGATGACCACTAACCAAAAAGATCCGGTTACAGGGATGCAGTCACAGATACTGGAAACAAAACCAACAAAAAATAGGGATGGAACATAGCAAACACAATCCCTTCTCTCTGTATGCAGCAATGACTTGGCAAAGAAAAGCTGAAAGAACAGATCAGTCTCTTGGATGGAGGGGTGGTAAAAAGAGTAGAGAAATAAGACAAAAAGTTATCTGAATCAACATAGAAAGTGGTGACAACCTCATCAAGAAAATAACACAGGATCTGCCAGTGGAAATGCACAGTTGCTGTTGGTCACAGCTGAAAAGCCTTTGCCAAAGGCTTTGAAGTTTGTTTCCTGGCAGCTCAAATAGCCAACCACCACCATTTGTGGAACAGCAAAGGACCCAAGAGCACGGTGCTGGTTTTGATGGATTATCCCAGGGACAAACTGGCCCTTCACCACATCCGTGAGCTGCAGGCTGTGCTTTCCTGAGCACAGGGAGCTTAAGTCAGAACAAGCTGTTCACTTTTCTTGCAAGTGTCTCCTAGTAAAGAGAGAACTTAAGTGAGGGCTGCTCTGTGGAAATCTCCAAGGAGCACCAGCGAAAAGGGCTGGGATACATGGCAGGGGGAGGGGTGCTCAGCCATCTAAGCCATGGCCTTTCTTTCCTAATTACACTTTTTTGCCAAGATGTAATTATTTTGCCTGCTTTGTCTTCAACTTGACAGTCTGCTGATCTCAGAGTCACCACCCCACATGCTGACCTGGCAGGAGCTCCTCTCCATCCTTTCCTAGAATAGGGGTATGTTTATTTAAAGCCCTTATAGACAGGATGGACTTCACAGAATCAGCAAAACTGTTCCTAAGATTCCCACTTCTGTAACTACTTCATACCTTTGGGTATAAAAATCCACCCAGCCCTTCTTCCCACACCTACACAAAGCATTTAATTCCAACTATGCAGGGAATAGAAGCTGTAAGTAGATATTATCATCATTATCCCAGACCCTCCAAAGTCAATGAACTATTAAGTTAAGCAGTCACTGCAGCAGGATCTGAGTACTTAACTATTAAATAACTGAAATGAACCAACTGTCTTAATGCAGGGCTGTCCTATGTCCACGTTAATACCAAATGAGCTGCTAATGCACACAGTTACAAAAAGTACTTCGGTCTTCTGAGAATTTGCTTTTACATATTTCCTCTATGATGTCTGACGAACCAAAGGAAATCCAATACCTTCCAGGTCATGCAGGGCCACAGGCCATGACCAGAGTTATTCAACTTAATGTATTTCCATGACAAATCAGACAAATCAGTCCAATAATGCTACAGACCAAGAAGGAATTTTTTACTGTGGTCAAAGACTCCCTGTGATGAGACCCAGTCGGAGCTCTGAGCTGTCTGGGCTTGCTCCTTGCAATTTACTCATCCCACCAATACTATGCTGTAATCCTGAAGATCATCTCACTTTTTCACTGATGTAGGATGTGCATCTGGTGCCAGGGGAAAAGAGAGAGCCCTGTCCTGTCACTTCAACTTTGTCATAGAAACTGCGGACTCCTCCTCTAGAAGAGCATTTACAAAGGGCTCAAAATTAACCCTTCTTTTTTATCACCCTGCAAAGGGGCATGGAGTTCCCAAGAACTGAAAGGCTCCAGGGATGCAGCTAAGGCCATTGGTTTTCTCTCTGCATCTTCTTCTCACAGGAATGGTGCTTCCAGAGCAAATTCCCTCCCTAAATCTGGTAGCTGACAGCACAGGCATCCCAGAGGCCTTTTGCTTAACAGCTTTTCCCCACACAAGTTAGATTGGTGAATCTTAAAGGCTGCTTTAGGGTGATTCATTTGCCTCAGAAAGATCGAGCCCCAAAGTTTCATCCAGAGTTCCCTTTAGCCTCCTCCATGGACGTGCAGGCTTTTATAAAAACAGTGGCTAAACAAATGAAAGTGGGCATGATGGGTTTCCTAATGCACGGTCAGGGAAAAAAAAACCTACAAATAAATAGAACTGTAATCCTAGTCTGTGCTGAACCACAATTTTCCTTGGATGTTCTCAGTGTGCCTCTTCTACAGGTCCATTGACCCATCATAGCTGTGCAAGCCCTCATCCTGCATTCTTCCAGCCAGAGCCCTGGACAAGTGGGTTGGTGTCATGGTAGCTCATTATTTACCACGCTGCCTCCCTCAGAAACAATGTGCACCCCTAGATGGCCTGAAATGGAGCAGACATCTCATATATTCAAAGGGATTTCTTCTCCCTCGTTATTCTGTATAACCTGAGACTGTCCCTGGTGTTGGAGATAGAAGTACTTGAGATACTTCTCCTCTTCTTCAGTCTGCTGTCCAACCATCCCCCAGCTGTGAACAGCTTTATTTTCCACTCCCATCTCCAGGTGAGACCACTGACAGACACATCCCCAGGGACTGGCTTGCATGATAGGAAATCTGCAAAGTGCATTTATCTTTGCTACCTTGCCAGCTCTCTAGGCCAAAGATTATTAACACAGACAATAAAGCTAAGGGAGAAGAAAGAGATACCGTGCCCAGCCTTGTCAGGGAAACAAACGTACCATGCCCCAAAACAGCCTTTGCTGGAATTTCCATGCCCATACCAGTGCAGCAGGTGTGTGCCTATCTGGGGATGTTTGATTATCCCACACTGAGGATTTTTAAAGCCCGTGGGAGCTAGAGTTAAACCTGGTTGCCACCCGTTCCTACTGTGAACACTCTTTCAGGAACATGCCTACAGAGGAGCAAGTCTGAACGTTTTGGTGGGTTTAAAATAGCTCTCAACTAACTTGAGCAAAGCAGGGCTGGTTTGGGGAGTGTTTCTGGCAGGGTTGGCTGAGAAGGCACAAGTTTGCATTTGTACTTTTGACTTCTCTGTTGCAGGCATGATGCTGCAAGAACTGTGCCGATTGTTGTGTTCTGGTATGTCCAAACAGCTCTGCTCTTCCAAGCCCCTGCACTTCTCCTTAAAGGGGGAAAACTAAACTCTTACTCTAAACCTTCCCACCTGCTGGCAGGCTGTTCCTGCCCAGAGGGCGTGCACTCTCTTGGATACATACTTTCCCAGACATTCTTGATAGAGGTAACTGTCTGCCCAGGATTCAGATGGATTTCTGTCAGGTCCTGGTACGATTGGCTGTGAATATATGGCATGATAGGAAATGGGAATAAAAAGGCATGAGGTGTGACAGCTCCTATCCTAAGAGATAACTTGTAGATTGGTGTGGGACATCACACAATGATTAAGTCACCCTGGGGATTAAAATGGAGCCCATCGCAGCGTTGGATAAAAAATCAGGGCAGACTGAACAGACTGAGCAGTTGGCACTGCAAGTGCCAGAACTCACAGAGGCTGCGAGTTCTTTGCATCTTGAGGCTGACCCATTTGCTCCAGCTGAGGCTTTTCTGCAGTTTTGGCACTTAGGAAAGTTTTGCCCGAGTTGATGCCCCAACCCTCGTTCAGGGGAGCGCTGACACCGCAGTGTTTTGCCTCCAGCTGTGTTCCCCCACTCTGCTTCACTGAGAGCCCTGTGTTCCCACAGAAGCCCTGGAGCCCACACCATGGGGAGCAGACACAGTGTTCCATCTGAGGTGGGGAAGGGAAAGGCACTTTCCAAAGAATCTGAACAGACCGATGTGAGCACCACAGTCTGAGCTAACATTAGATTTCAAGTGGAAGAGCTGCTGGCAACTTGCCCAGATTCCCTGGCCTGCTGCCTGCCAAGTCCTTAGAGACTATTTTTATCATTATTTATTTATTAAAATTAACTGTCTTGGGGCTGGACCGCAGACAGACAGAATCTAAAAATGCAGACACTCAGTGGAAAGCTAGCTGGGAGGTAGGGGGAGAGGTTAATAATAATATCTGGTCCTGTCCCACTGAAGGGCAAAAAACCCCAATCTTCTAAGTGAGATTGTGGCTTAACAGGCTTAAATTCTTGCAATTCTTCTAGGCACCAGGTTGCCTAGAAAGACAAGGTGCTGGCTCACCTGGCAGGTACATGTGCCGATTCCATACAGACTGGCAGACTGGGCCACAGCTTATGAATTTGGAGAAAGGTTATGAACTAGCAGGAGAAAGAAAATAACTGCTGTGAAAGCTGACAATCCACTGTACCAATATTGAACAGGAGAGCACTGCATGGAGCAACTTGAATCAGTAACTCATCCTTCACTACAAATCACTTCTGTCTGCTGGGATCCTCTACAAGACACTCTCCTTTTTGTTTTTGGCTGCCTGAGACCACCAAATTATACCACACAGGCTGCTTGTAAGTAAGCAGCCATGTCAGCTTCTGCTTCTAGATACCTCGTGTTTTCCTAGTGCCTTACAAACCTAAAGAGAAGTTCTCCCCAACCTGTGCTGAAACCAAGCCAAAGAGGCCATATATCCCATATTAAGCCCAAACCACACTGCTATTTGGAGAATGCAAATCCAGCCAAAGCCACAAACAAAATGGATTGTTCTAAAATGCATTTCCAGATGGATCACGATGAATGAAATACAGAACACCTACAAAGAGATTTTCATCTTCAAAAGGAACCAGTGCATCTGATCTCCCCAAAAACCAGGTCTGGGAATGGGGAAACTACGGAAAGGGAGGCTATCTCTTTCTACAGCAGAAATACTTCACACTCAGATGAATGCTTTCCACCCACAGACCATAAAGCATTTTTTTCTAAAAGCAAGCACTATTCTGGTTTCACTCAGAATAGCAGAAGCAAGGCATGTAAACCACTTGCTCAGGGTCACACAATACAATATGGTATTGTCAGCTCTTTGACCTTGCTTTTCCAGTGCTTACCTTGCCCTATTGTGCTGCCTGGACAATGTGTTGATAGACAACAGGCTTTCTAATCCAACAGAGCCCTGTAAATCACAGCTACCAGTCTGCCCACATCGTGCCTGGGTTTAACTGATTCAGGAGCTGTTGCCAGCACAACACTGATGCAGGAAACCTCATCGTATTCACACATTAACAGCATGAGCCTTGCAATCATGACACAGCACACCGCTGGGAGTGCCACGCAGAAATCACACTCACTTTGGATGCTACTGGACAGACACTCTTCTGCAGGGCCAGAGCGGGGGGTGTCTCACTAGCTCACGTGGCTCACACAACTGTGTGTATCCCCTTGGTAAGACATTTACCCTGGTTTCAGTGGGATTTCTTGATGCAAAAGGACTCACGGGTATAATGATGCCTTAGCACACTCTGAAAAAGCCAGAATATGTGTGGATTACCTGACAAATTCAAGGTCTCTCCTTTTTGCACTAATCCAAGCCTGGAATCTGGGAGTCTTCCTTAGGCAGATTGAAATCACACTCCAAACCACTGTAGTGCTATCAGCACAAGATTTTAGAAACACCTTACAGACTATATGCAAGTATCTCCCTGAAGAAAGCTTTGCTTGTATTCCAAGCCTCACAGCCTATCAAACATAAAGCACAAAATCCACTCTTCTCCCATTTAGAACAACACTTGAGCTAGGAAGGCCATTTCTATGAGATGTGCACACATTTCAAAATGTAAATATAGCAGAGCAGGAAAAGAAAAAGGACTCTTTGACTGCTAATGAATCACCCTTGTTGAAAGCTTCCTTTGGGGCATTCTGCCATCTGAGTCACTTTGCTCTGCATGCTTCTTAGCTTGGCTCTCTCCAGGCTTCATTCACCTGACATACATCTCTCTTTAGGTTGTAGGGATACATGCCTCTGCTTTTGTAATTCTGTATTAGCTGGGCAATGGATGAATATATGGCTATAGATATTTTAAGGTGACTGTAAGGACAATGACAAAGGGGACAAAAACATTATTTAAAGCAGCACTTTTCTTTCAAGAGTAATCATGGTACAGTCAGAACAGCACTTGTATACCACTCCTCATCTTCAGGAGAACTTTGCTAAACATTAACCAGCTACTCCTCATAACACTTGTGGCATGGTCTCTATAAACATGCATTAATTTCCTCATCAGTTTAACAAAGATGAGATTGATAAATTAAAACGAGTTGCTAGAGAGCAGGGCTTAAATTAAAGACATACATGAGGACTTGGGCCCTCTCAAGCCCTATGATCTGGCCTGCCTATTAACAGAGGAAGAGTTAATGGCTTTCTCTTCTTTTACACTGATGCAATCCAGTTCAGGTCCCATTAGTTAGATGTATTAAACCATATATAACCACCTCAAGAGCTGTGTTCTGGCCAGTTTCACTCACACTGAACTCAAACACAATTTTACTCACACAAGCAGGTTATGTGTCCTGTCTTCCCCTGTATCATCTCAAACTATCCTTCTCCCCCTTCCTCCGGTAATTTCAAACCCAGTCAGTTCCCAGATTTGGGCCTCCACATGTTACAAAAATATTTGTTCTTCCACAGCAAATGCTTCTTTTGCTGGCTGTGCCAGGCTATGCAGGTTCATTGTGTGCATTAAACCAGGCCAGAAGACTTCTCTTCTGCTGAGGAGAAATCACATCTGACCAGCACTTCCTCCAACAGACCCGCTCAGAGTTCCCTGTCTTAATGAAGTAAGCTGTTTCTCCTTCCTCCTCAGCAGCTCTCACTTTCCCTCCATCTAGCCCTGGCAGCCTCCACCTGCTCCATCTGGAAGAGACGTCAAAAGGTAAAAGATGACTTCAATAAAAGCAAGGGAAGAAAGCTGTGTGAAGCCTACCCTATGCAAAGACCCCACAGTCAGGATTTGTTTTAACACAAGATCCAATCCCCTCCAAGTAACACTTCTGCACATAACTGCTGACCTATGCTGCTGGGCAAGGACAAGCAGAGGGAAAAGGATTCTGTAGAGTGCTCTGCTTTGCCTGCTGAAGGTTTTCTGACACGATTAGACACTGTAAAACACCCTGGAAAGAGAAACTGAAATACAGCTGCTCAGCTGTTGGCTGACTCACTCAGAGCCACGCTAACATCCAGCGTGACTGCGGCTCCAGTGACACACCAGCTTCACGTACTCCTGGGTCTGCCTGCTCCTGGTAATTCTGCACGTGCAAGAGGACACCATCACCACACTGTGGGAGGTTCTGATCCACCAAGTTAACTCTGTCCAAGGCTCGGAGCCTGGAAGAAGAGGTGGTGGCAGCAACACAAAGCCAGGGCACAGGGCCTGCCAGCAGTGTGCATCAGGTGGATACTGACCCTTGGATGATTAGGCTCACTAGCGGTCTGCTGTGTTTACAGTTATACAGCAGATGGTTCCTTTAGAACAGAAAAGCTCAAAACAGGAGGTAGCCCTACCACCAAGTTGTTTAGTGAAAGTTTCCTACAATTTTTCCATTGTCAGTCCCAGCTGAGAGATGTTTGTTATGGAGAAGTCACACGTGAAAAAAGGACAAGCACGTGCATGCCAGGAAATTTCTGTGTTAGTCCCAGTAGAAGATCTGTGACAACATGTTGTGGGTCTCATTTTTGGAGTGTTTGTTTCTTCCATTCAGCCCCTTGTCCTCTCCTCCCTTCACCCTCTTCTTTGAATCCTCCTTCATACAATATTGAGCAATCATTGCCCACTCAGCCTGCTGCCATGTTGACAGCCCCTTCCAAGATAGCAGCACATTTGGCCCATTTTGGTGCCACAGCCAAGACTCTGCACTTCCCTGCATCCTACACAGCACACTACCAGACTTCCAGTTCATCTAGCTTATGAGATTTTGCTCAACAGGCAACAGATAACACTTCACAATTCATTTTAATTGCAACTTCTTTGTAATGTTTTCCTTTATTCAAGGGAGAGAAGAAAATTAAAGACTTGGTTGATGTGGTCCAGATTGTAACACTGATCCTTGCACTCAAAAGAACAGAGACGAGTTTACTCTGAAAATAACAACTCCAAATGACACCTCACAGCTGCCTCTCCCCAGCTCCATGCACCATCCTACTGATCTTCCTGGTTTCTCTCTCAGGCTGCTGCCCTTGGCACCTCCATACAGGCCCACAAGCCTCCTCCATCTCAGCAAGGTGTTTACTGTCTCCTCACACACACACACTCTCCTTTGCATCCCATTTTTAGTTTGACCCTTCCCAGGGTCCCACAGACCTAAGTCCACCACCCCATATATCTCGCTTCTCAACAGTGAGCTGCTGCTGCCTTCTCTTTCCATGGATGGCACAGAGGGGGTGGAGAACAGAGGAAAAGAGGCAGGCAGGACTGCAAGCAAAGAATTCAGCAAGGAAGATGCAGGGAAGCCATTAGCACCTCTCAGTGCTCGCCCTTTACCTGCACAGCACAGACCAGGCCCTTCCTCTTCACACGCAAAGAATTGTCAATAGTAACCTCTTCCCTTTTGCTCCCTCGCATTCAAATTTAAAGCTGTTTTCCCACGAATAACAAAACCAAACAGACTCCAAGCCTCCAAGTCGACTGTATTTTCGTTATTTCCTAGCAGAAGTCTGCTGTTCAGAGTTTAGTCAAAGGCCCTGTGAGAACCCTTTCTGCTCTGCCACACCAATTTCCACTGCAGATCACATCAGGAATCAGCAAGCTGTGGTATGCAGGAGTGGTCAGGCAGCTCATGCCTGTTCAAGTGTAGCTACATTCTAAAGCTGGACTGAACAGTAGGAAATACAGAAGCCCACAAACTTATTATTTATTCTGTAGAAATGGCTAGAGGCAAGAGGAGGCAGTCACACTGTTTAGTCAATGAAAAATACTCTTCAGGAAGATTTTAGGTGTCTAAATTCACAAGACACACTTGGGAACTTCAGGATGCCTGGGGCATCCCATGTTGAGAGCCAAGACACTACAGGAAAAAATGGCTTTGGAAACTTCATTTCATATTTTAACCAATCCAGCAGGGTGCAAGAAGGTTCTACTCCTTCCTCAGACCTCTCCTAAGCTCCCTCATAACTGAGGCTAGAAAGCCAAGGACCTCAGGAAGCCATAACCACTCCCTTTGTACTGCAAGGTAGATGGGTCAAGCCAGCTGCCCCGTAAGTTCACTGTGGCAAATATGAGATGCTGCACAACCTACCAAAACCTGCTTTCTTCTGGCACCACGACCTCAGCATGATCAGGACAGACACACTCTGTGCATGCTCATCCAGGAGGATCAGACCACCATCACACTCCTCAAACACCTCAGCACAGAGAGGGATTCTGCTGGCTGAAGGGGCTGAGCCAGCCCCAGAGCTTGGATTAGACACATGATCACTGCAGAGGGCTGTAATGCAGCCTCCCAGACTCAAAGCAAGGGAATGCTCACAAACACAGTGCAAAAAAAAAAAAAATCTTGCTATACCATATACTGTTCCCTTAGGACAAGTTATTCTGGTCTGGGGAAAAAAAAAGAAAAAGAAAAAAAACCAAAACAAAATACAAGTAACTTTTAGAAAACATAGCTAAATGAAAACAAAGCCCAGGCACCCTTTTCTGTACCTTCAAGGCAGATGCTAACACACATCTGTGCATGCAACAGCCCCAGAAGCAGTTCAGAGCACAGATATGGAAAGAGGTGCTGGCACAGCTTCCTTGGCCTTTGCTGACAATGCTGTTTTGTTCTTCCATAAAGCTGTTTTGTTTAGGGCCTTCTTTGAAAATTCCATCATGACACATGTGCAAAGTGCCAGCATGGATATATGTGCTCGTCCAGGATTGTTTTCACCATGGTTAATACTCTATCCCCCACGAAATCCTCAACCACAGTCTGTTCCACGTGCTCATTATTTCACAAGCAGGAATATGCAGTCCTGTCCCCACACAGTGTCTATCTGTCTGCCCTTGCTCCTCCCAGAAGTCACCAAGTGCTCCTGGGGCAGCTGCTTTTCAGGGATTTTGAGGAGGGCTTTGAGGGCAGCCGGGATGACAGGGCTCGCACACCCTGCATGAACTCCATCCACCTCTGTGAATCACAGGAGCCAGTGCTCCTGATGACACACAATGATGGCTCGATGCACATTTCTGTTCCAGAAAGTGTGTTATTCATCAGCACAAGAGTGTAGGACCTCAGTGCAAGGAAGTTAGGAAGCACTTGAGTATTAATGCTAGCTAAGTGAAAAACCTCCCGATTTCCTCAGCAAAACAGCACTTGACCCACATTTTCTAGAAAGCAACAGCTTGCATGTTAGGCTGTGCAAACTCTACTTAAAAAAGAAAGAAAAACTGACCCACATTTGAACTGTCTCAGTAATCAGTGGTGCATAAAAAAGGCTCCCAAAGTAACACCATTAACCCAGTGTGTTATCTCCAGTAGATGGGTTCTCTAAGACAATTTTACAGGGATTAATGCTGAACTTTTTCTTGCCTACAGCATCCACTCAGAGTAAAGCTAGTTACTACACACTCCCATCCGGGGCACTCATGTCCAGCTTCTGGGAAAAAAAACAGATTCCACCCCAAAAATATAAGCTTCCTATGAAGAGACACTCTAAAAATATCACCTTTCAAGCATTCAAAAACAGACCTAGATGTGTGGTCCATGGTACAAGGTGCAATGAGGAAAGCCATACAGGGAGGCCTGCACCAAAACTTCATTATATATTTAATATGATCCATCTACACTTCCATGCCCTCCTCCTACTATCAGTGACTTGTAGGTCTCTTCTAATATTTTAATCCCTTACTTTTCCTATAATCACTGAGTATTCAACTGAAAGTTTTTTCACCAGACCTTTCCTATTCAGTTTCATTTAAAAACTCTTGTGGAACAGTTACTATTTTGGTGAAGAATCACATCATGTAACTTCATGTATATGGGGTTTATACACACTCCAGAGCCATCACTAGTCACAAACACACACTGGATATCACAGACATTTTAAGGGCCCAATCACTGTGATATCTAGTTCAATAAGATGGATAACAGAAGGATTGCTCTGCAGTTTCCCACCAGCAGGTTCCTTTGCCAGGCGCTGCCATTTGCAGGGCAGTTCATCAGCAACCAGCCCAGTGTTCTGCTGAAAGGAGGTCAGAAACCAGGAGAGACAAAGCACGTCAGGCAGAGATGGTGCTGGATGTCTGCGAGGCCCAACTGCAGCACATGGGCAAGTCATGGCCTGATTTGCTAGAAATAGGGATCATTTCCTCTGCAGCACTGGTAGCAGAGCAGGCAGGTGAGCCAGGCGAGGCAGCAGAAGAAAGAGGCAGGATGCCAACATAAGCCTGAAGCAAATTAAATATCAGAAGGCAGCAGGTTCCTTTGAGACTGCTTGGTTGCTCTTTTGGCAGAGGAGAAAAGCAAGCCATTAAAGAGGCAGAATACACCCGTGTCAACTTCATTTGCAGCACTAATTGCCATGCACGTGCGCTAATTGCCCTCACATGAAGTGCAAGGGACTGGGCATCACTTGAATCCCAGGCAGTAGGTGAGTCGTCCAAAGTAACACTTGTTGGATCATGCTCTCACCACACATTCCACTTGTACCAAACAAAAATGGAAGGAATCAGTGCAGTCTTGTTTTTTCATAAAGTTATCCACTGCAGTTTATTTAGAGACCAAAAAGGAAACTTTAACCAGACCACCAGAGATCTTCAAAACTTTAACAAATTTGGAGCTTCTTACCAAGATAAGAGAAGGTAACAGCCACTGAAACAAACTGTTCCCTGCTGTCACTCTGGAGGACAGGGTAAAGGAGATCTATCCTGCAGCCATCTTCTGTGACTGTCTTTTCTTTTGTTAGCAATAGCAACACTATTTGACTGCTCTCAGTAAAAGCTGACGGCTGTCAGGGCTCATCCTAGTTACCTGCACAGGTAAAGTGCATCAGAAAAATAAACACTGGTGGCAGAAACACAGAGCTGCACTGCCTGGGGACTTCTCCTGGGGCTGTTTACATCACTGAGGAGGTGAAAGCAGGGAAAAAGCAGAGGGAGGGTGGACTGCGGCAGGTGGACAGAACATGCTTGGCCATCCTCTCTCCTGTTTTGTTAAGGGTTTCCTGGAAAAACAGAATTGTGAGACAGTGGAACGGATTGTCCAGAGAAGCTGTGGATGCCCCATCCCTAGAAGTGTTTGAGGCCAGGATGGATGGGGCTCTGAGTAACCTGGTCTAGTACATGTCCATGTCCGTGGCAGGGGTGTTAGAACTGGGTGATCTTTAAGGTCCCTTCCAACCCAACCATTTCATGATTCTACAAAAAAAGAGTTCATGCCCTTCCCCTCCAGCAAAGTCTGAAAGCAGCGTATGTCCGTATCAGGATATTCACATGTCCTTAACATCCTTCAGCTGCATTTGCTCCTAGCTCATTAACAGTCTTTTCTCACTAGATTATACCCACCCCTCTGATCTGCTTGCTCAGGTGTGCATATGCACCTCCCAGACTATTTTGGTCCAAATATATAGACTAAATTAACTTTGGGTGAGTTGGACTGAAAAAAACATTTCAGTTCCTGAGTTTGACTGTTCGGCAGTAATGGTACTTCTGCTGAAGCACATACAACTAAAAAAACCTGGGAAACAAGAGACTCAGTGATCCATTACCACATGAGTGAAGAAGAGGAAATGCACCTCTCACTAATAAATTTTTTTTGCAGTATTTCTTCCCTGATTTTTTTCCCCATGACCTACAGAGAACTCAGGCTGGGGAGAGAGACAGAAGACACTGCAGACACATCTTCCACCAGCATCTCTCTGATACTGCAGGGTGCCTAGTAGAAGACAGATGCCTCTCAGTAATGTGAGGATTGATCAGTGTAAATCAGTCACTATTGTTCTACACCAGCTGTCCCTTCATACAGAAAAGCCCTGAGGGGAGTTAAAGGCATTTTGCAAGCAGCCAGAGGGAAAAAGATATTTTTGGTGATAGGCAGGAGGCATTTAGATTCCAACTCATTTCTGGTTGTGCTAAATAAAAACTAGACAAGGCAACAACGGTTTAGGGTATGGTTAGAAGAGAGGTAAGATTCCTTTTAGATCTAATTGGGACAGGCAATAGCAGAGGGAAAAGTAGGTATCATGGCCACTAAGATTCAAAAGTTAGTTGACTCAGTCCTGGAAATTGCAGCTCTGCCTAAGACCACTGTTTGTGCAGAAGGCACCCTTTAGGTTTTTTTCCCTTCTGCTGAAAGGAAATCAACATTTTCACTCTGCCCAGACCCAAATGCCGTTTCAATGAGCAAGCCAATGTTACAATGCCACCCATTTGAAGGGAGCACAATATTTCTCCAATAAGCTTCAGCAGGAGGTTTGGCAGGCAGGGAGCTGTCACAGCATCTCCCCATGAAGTTTGACATGCAGAAGATATGCTCGTGTTGCAGCAAGGCACTGGCTCAATAGCGTATGGAGTACTGCAAATGGCTTAAACAGAAGGAGAGCTGCTGGAAACCAAAGGAGCTTCTCCCAGGAAAGACACAGAAGAGCATCACCTGCCACTTCTGTGGCATTCCAGGTGTCAGCCTGGGATCTCAAGACATAAAATATGCTGTCCCAGTCACAGCTGCTAAGGAATTGGCAATGGAAAGGTTTGGTCTCAGCCCCAAGCAAGAGGCCATGCTCTGGAAGCAGATAATTTGTCTGGGAAGGATGAGCCGTGAGCAGTCACAGCACCCCTTGCACAGAAGCAGCCATAGAGGGGACTCCTGAAAAGCAGCTTTGGAAATGGGGCCAAGGGCTGGCTAAACATGACAGATCAGCTCCTCTCTTGACTCTGTCCCTATCACAACCAGCCCCAACCCTTGCCAAGAGGGATAGCACTTAGTACAGAGGGTGACGCTCCCTGTTCTAACAGAAAATGGAATTATTACTAAGGTAATAATATAAAGTACTCCTCACTTACATAAGCTACAGTCTTAGCCTGAAGATATTATGGTAAAGATTGGTCTGTTCAGAAAAGTTCATCAAAATAAATTGAAGAAAATTATTTAAACCTGTGAGAACACTTTTTTAACGAGCATGACTTTATTTAGTTTGCATTCCCTCTGGAAGTGAATTAAATTAACTAGGTCCATTTGCATCTAAAATAGACAAGTAAGGTGGTTTCAGCAGTGGACTACAGTTTCTGTATAGTGGGCTCTATATTGTGGTTTAACTAATCCACAGAGTGTTACATTTCCTAGACATCATTACTTGGACAGACCATCAGTGTCATGACACAGCCAGATACTCATTACCTGAATTAGGGAAGAAGGAAAACAAACAAACAAAAACAAAGTTGCTGTTTCCTAACTTTCTCTCTTGAGATATGAAAATATTTTCAGGAAATACTTCCTTAAGTATTTGTTCACAGTCATTTCAACCACAGTGCAAAAGGCATACACTTTTAAGAGTCCCTGGAGCAGCTCTGGAGTTCTAAGGAGTTACCTAAGTACAGCTACCCTAACAGCTGAGAAGGACCAGGCACCCAAAAGGAGGTCACCTGTGAAAGGACATCTAACCTTCAAGCTTACTGCTTGTACTGCAGTGCCAGATGTCATTCAAATGCACTGTTTGTGACAACAGAGAACGGCAGGCTCTGGGTGGGGCGGGAGCTAAAGCCAGGTGAGACAAGGAAACTAAGCACCAGTTTCAGCTGAGAGCAGCCAGAGAGCTCCAGTCAGGGACAGCTCTTCTTTACTGTCTGCTCCTACCCAGGGCTGTGCTTGCTGGTTTGCTTAAAAAAACCACCAACAAAACAGACACAATAGAAATTGTGACCCCCACCTAGAGCACATACACAAAGGAGAGTTTTTTTCAGACAGGTCTATGATTAGTACCTGCCACAAATGGTTTTGGCTGACGTGGTCTTGTCTTGGTGCAGGATGGCATAGCTGACCTCTGGAAGTATCCTTCAACCATATCACTTCTGGTTTTGTACCTTTCAAAAGTTATCAGTACATCTGTCATACCACGGATGACACCTGTTCTAGCACACTGAAACAACTAAGAAGACACAAGCCTGAGCTCTAGTCCCTCATTTTCCTGGCTTGTCAACAGCCTTGCAAATTTCTGTTATGATAGTAAACCCATATGTACAGCATCTATTTGGTGGTGTACTGCTAAAAAGTCCGGAATAGACATGGAGCAAAGAAAAATGCCATATTCAACTTCAATTAAGGAGGCAAGAACATAATTACCCAGTACAAAATCTGGGCATGATGTCAGAACCCCTTCACAACTAACACGTCCATCTGTGTTATATTTAAGTAGATGCCACCAACTTGAGCAAATATCCCCAATATGTTCCATCACAGGGTATTAAAATCCTGTCTCACTAAGAGGAGAAAGGAAAAAAAAGTATTGGTTCAGTTCACCTTCAGTTCAGAAATCACTGCAGATTGCTTTTTCAACTGACAAATGCTGTGCAATTTAGCATTTCAACTTTTTTAAAAATTTATTTATTCCATACCATCTGAGTGGAAGAAAATTTAAAGTGTAGGAGAATTGTTCAGTGGGCACTGTTAAATGAACTCAGCAGTCCATCCTGGCCTTAAGATCCAGAGAGTTCACCACTCAACAGCAGTTCCCAACTAGTAACCCACTTCATGTTCAATGGTCTTAAAGACTGCATTTAGCTTTCAACATGAGTGAGAATGACATTGTGATTACACATCGTCCCACCACACTGCAGAGCCTCCTCTTTCCTTAGTACTGCAGAGCATTTCTCCCTCTCCCCTATGAGATTATTAGTAACCACCTGAAAAAAATAAATCCCATTTAAGTGGAAATGTCTTCATTAATAGTATGTCCCTTGGTCCCCCCATTTGTGCAATTCTGTGTATAAATACCCACACATTAAGCAAGAACACACAGAGAAAGCTGCCACTGGGAACCTGCCCGCAAATGGAAAGAGTTCATCACTCAGCGAGCGTGTCTGAGGAGCTCTGTCATCTGTGGGCTGACCAGCAAACTACTGTTTTTAGAAATACTGATTTGAGTAGTCCCTTACCACATTGCTGGCTCTAAGAATTCAGTTTGCAGAGCGAGAGGGACACAGGAATCAGTGCTTGTAGCGTTTAGTCTAGAGCAGGGAATTAAGGGAAGGAGGCAAGGCTTTTTCTGGAAGGGAAGATACAGCCAGGGAACTGTTTGCATCAGCAACATTTTATGACAGATTCTTGCAAGCAATGTCATAGCCTTTTCTTTTGACTATGAAGTGAGACAGAATGTCTTATACAAGCTGCAAACATATTTGAAGAATAAACAGTTTGCGTAAGCTGCCTCTTTCAGAGATCAATTTCTAATGTCTGGGGGGAAAAGAAAGCGAAAACACAAACCTTTCTTTATTTCTATTCCCTCTGTGTTGCATTAGCACAGTCCTTTGTTTACTGTCTGCAAAGATGCACTCTGATACTAATGGAATGTGTATATTGAATTTGAAGAGCAGCTTTAATTCCCAAAACTCAACCTCCCAAAAGCAAAGTTTCCCAGGAAAAGACAGGATGATAGCCAAGCTCAGCAATACCACAAAGACCCAATTCACAATAAAAAATTTGATGGGTATTACATGGGTGTGTAAAACTTTTCATGAAAAGGCAGTTTAATATTTCATCTGGAAACTCATCACTCAAACTGCAGAAGAAGCCGTCTAGGTAAAGGAATTATAAACAAAAATCAGGGCAGGATTGAGGATGCTTTGAAATATACTTCTCTTCTGCTATTTCTGCTGCTATAAAGTAGGAGAAGCCACAAAAGATGACTATAAAATGCACACTACAGACAGTCCCGATAACATCTTAAACACACAAATATGATTTGTGTTCCTGATGTCTGGGGAAGGGAGTAAAGATACATGGTAATTACACTGGTGACATATAAATATGAAGAAAGAAGTACATAATGATATTTTATTTGCAGAACAAAGCTGACAATACAATGAAACTTTCTATAGTGAGTGCTGTAACAAAAATCCTACTTGGCATCAGGGAGGCCAGCCTGGCACTAGAAGCAATACTGCTGGTGGTGCCAGTGCTGCCCATTAATTCTTCAGCTGTGGGGGGTCTTACCATTTGTAAACACATCATCTTTGTGATGCAAAACCGACTGTGTCTGGCTGAAGCAGTTCACAGGCTTGTCTACCTACCAGGCTCCTGATGGACAGAGCTGCCCAAATGTTCAAATGCAAGACTGGAAGCAGAAGGCAGAGCTTTGAAATGTGTTCAGTCCCTTTCTCTGAGTGTCAGAACAAAACCATCTCATGGTTCTACTGAATTCAGCAGATCTGCTGAATGATGCCATTCCTGTACCTGCCAGTGATGAAACCAGCAAGACTCAACATTATCATAAAACATCACGGAGACTTTCACTGGGAGTGGTCCTGTTGCAGGTGCTAAAAGGCATTTTGAGTCTTGTCTTGGCCTGACACAAATTTTTTGTGTGACCTTATTAAGTGCTAGAAACTTCAAACTTTCTTATGATAAGGTGAGAACATTTAGGAGTTCAGGAGACAAATATTAAAATTCTTGTCTGTTTCCCACACCCCCTCATAGCTAGATTATCCTTTTTAATATCTTTGGGGTTGTGTTTTTTCATTCACATGAGATTTCCCCTTGGGTTTTTACCTAGCCTAAGGACTCCATAATATTGAATCAAATTAAGTTTCTGGCAGCAGCAGGATACATCTCAGGTAAAGACAAAAAAATATATATATTTTTTAAAGTATCACTAATGTCAAAACAAAAAGAAGAAAGAGCATCCCATGGATGAAAGATATCACAAGTTCAGATCGCTAGGTTAGACTTCAGAGGGAGGGAAGGAACTAACACCGAGCATATCCCACATCAAAACACAGGACTTGCAGGAGATGAAAAAAGTCACACAGCAGTTAGGCAGGAACCCCACCCATTTCCCACAAGCTGTAAATCTTCACATTCCTTGCACACATTTTGTCACTGTCCTACCCCTCTGGGCCATAAAAAACCAACATGTAGCACATCATGAAATCATGTAGCAGCTGGAAGGCTCCAGGGAGATTCTGTACCTCTTCTGGCTACAGATTACCTGCAAGGTGCCATGTAAACCCTATAAGCATAAAGCAGATGGGAGGACAAACCTTGCCCAAGGCTGGCAAAACTTGGAGCCCTGTCTTCTACCTCCTCAAACAAAAGCGGGTATTTTCTCTGAACCGCACCCACCTGCACAGGGAAAAAGAATAAAAAAAACACAACAAAAAAACCCCAACAAGATGGAAAAGAAAAAAAGAACAAAAAAATTAAAAATAAGCAAAGAGAGACAAGAAGGAAAAAGAAAAAAGGAGAAGGAAAAGAAGAGAAAGACAGGAGCTTTTCAAAGCACAGGTTCTCAGAAGCCACTACCAGCTACAGGGAGGATCACTTTACCACACACATGGAAGCTGTTGTGAAAGTAATTTTGATTTTTACCTCTCAGTTTTTCAGATGCTGCTAGGGGTTTTTCACTGCATCTTCTACCAGGACAGAAGGAAAATTCTTTTGGTTCGATTAGAAAATGAGAGTAATATCCAGTAGTACCAAAATATGATGACCAAACCAGCTATTCCCAAAAGACTGTAACTATTCCAACTACTGCGATGGCCAAAGTTAGCAATTGTTCCGCTTTTCTTAAAAGACGGAGAGGGAGCCATGGTACATGACTGAAAGATTAGCTAATCAGACACAAACTGAATGCATTTGGAGAACAGCCTGGAGCCCAAAGTTCACATTCCAGCTGGGCTGAGTCCCAGTCCTCTTCCACCCTAGACCTTGGCAGTGCTGCCCACACAACAGTGCACTCAGAGCAAAAGTGCATTTAGGAAGCACTGGGCCAATTCATGCTCCAGGAGGGCACGACCAGTTCCAGTGAGCTTTTAGCACCAGGATAATCAGCATTTTATATCCACTGCTGTTCAGGTTTATAAATCATCTGAATGAGGTTAATCACAAAAGACCACATAAATAAGATGTCCTGCCTTGGACAGGTCTCTGACAGAGAACAGGGGGCACACTGGTGTCAAACTATGCCATCGTGCCCAGGACACCGAAGGACAAGTCAGTGGCTGCTTTGTAAGTTTAGGGCATGGAGAGTTTTCCTTCTGCCTCATGCACCTTGATGAATCCCGATGTTTTTCTGAAGTATCTTCACCTCTCCAGAAATAAACAGAACCAGCACACTCTGCCTTTTCAAGACGTCATAAAGATGCCTAGAGGACAAGTCTTTCTGCTATACACCTCAATCATGCCTATTTTGTTTTGTCTCCAACTCACTGAGATCCAACTCAGCTATAAAAGTGCGATTACTACCACAAGGCTGAGAGAAATTACTCAAATAGGTCAGTTTATCAAGACAACAAACCTATTAAGAATCCAGGGACACGGAGAAATTAGACACACAGCATTCTATCACACTAACAGGTTTTGGTATTGGTGAACGTTACAGTGAAATATTAAACTAATTCATGTTGGGGGGGGAGGGAGGATAAAGCAAGGGGGTAGATTAGGAGGTGGCAGGATCATAGGATAATTTAGGAGATAAGAAAAACAGATATGCCTTTGTGAACCTCAAGCAACACATGCATTCCCAAGAGATACAGGCAATATTCCTACAAAGGGCTAAACTGATACACAAAACCTCAGGGATTTACCTAATTACTTCTGTTACAGAATTACCCTGGGGAGGCAACTATCAATTCAACAGTTACTGAATATTTCAGGTTGCCATTTTTTCCCTTGAACAGAGGACCGCAAATCGATTTTCACTAATTTTGGTGCAACTGCTGCTCAGGCAGATTCTTCAGTAGTGAGCAGTGCTAGAGCTCTTCTCACTGCACAAGAGCCCCCACTATCAATGTTTATGCAGAACAGGGCATTAAGTCCTATTTGAGGCACCCAGTACCTGGCCCCATGGCTGAGCACCTTAAAAATCCCATCCTATACAAACATTACCCAACTATATTTTCCAGGTGGAAAAAAGTAAAACAGGCAACACCTAACCATAAGAGAGCTGACACAGATCCATCTGCATTCCACGTAGCTCATCTCTCCTTCTTGATGAATAAAGACAATGCTGCTTGAAGACAATGAAAGCACAAATGCAAGGACTTGATTAACACACTGCTGAGAATCTGTCTCTAAATCAGTCATCACTTACATATATTAAGCATGCTGAGGCTGAGATGGAACACACAGTACTACTTCTCCTACTGTGTGACTAACTTCTTGTTGAATGCCATTCAAATTGCCATCTAGAAAGCATCTCTACAAGGTGCTAGGAGATGTCCAGAAGATTCAAGTTGATTCCCTGTTACAGTAAGAAATAGTTTTTAGCCGTGCTGAAGTGAGTTTTATCAAAAGGAGAAAGAGAGACTGGTTTTCATACCAACATCTTCCAAGAAATGGTTAAACTGGAATGCCACGCTGTCAAGAGAGCCACCGTGCAGGTGTGGATCAGTCATGTACCATTAACATGCATTGTCAGACAGAAAGGCTCAGTTCTCAGAAGTGAAGGATGAGTACTACTAATGTAATGTTGTTATGATGGAGGCATGGAAAAGGGTCCAGCAAGAAGTAGCCTTGAATCAGAGAGACAAACAAAAGACATGTGCTGAGGTAGTTCAGAACTTTGCTGTCAGAGATCCTTTGCAGAAGGTTTGCAGTAGTATTTGGGGAGAAAAGAGATCAGTGCATTTCAGTTTCACTTTCAATGAGGTTACTGACACAAGACAAAAAAAAAAGTATTTATTTTTCATGGTACCTTAACAGTCACCCACTCACACTGAGTTAATAAACTACAAAGACTTAACTGTATCCTTGAACAGGGAACCTCAGAAAGTTACAATAAAACAGGTTTGGATGGGAAAACAGGAGTAAATGTAACCTCAGTCCAGGGGCTTGTTTGATGTTTGTATATGGCATTCTTATCCCCTACTCCTGGTCCCCCACCCACTCCCACACACAATCCCCATCCCTTTTTAAGTCTGATTCAGAGCCCAATAAACTCTCTTGTGAAATGCCCTTTCCCTTAGCCCATAGTCTTACAAAAATGCCAGTGCTTACTCAAGACTATCTGCACTGAGGGCAGCTGGTCTCCTCACATGACTTCAGTTGAGCATCTGCAACCCACAGGCTGAACCTCTTCCCATGTGCCTGTACAAGTCTGTGGGTCAGCTGGGCAGTTCACCCCGATCGAACAGAGAACAAATCTCAGTGTTATCTTTGCTGTGAATGCAGATTACTGATAAATAATACACTTCTTTCTCAGTTAAGTATTAGAAAGCCCCATTCACGTGTAAAGTAATGCTTATGTGAATCCTAGAGTTGAATGTGTTTTTGGAGCCTGAAAGTGTATGAAATCCATGGAAAGTGTATCAA
This sequence comes from Monarcha castaneiventris obscurior, assembly GCA_026261815.1. NCBI lineage: Eukaryota > Metazoa > Chordata > Aves > Passeriformes > Monarchidae > Monarcha > Monarcha castaneiventris. The sequence goes on from JAMPIT010000467.1 coordinate 12,223,637, forward strand.
CACACAGAAAAGTCTGGCCTGAAAAGAGATGCACTTACATACAAAGAGAAGACATACTGCCATGCAGTGGAACACATTTGTAGCCTGTCCCAGAATAACACAAGGACATAAACCTGAAGACAGTCATCCCCTTCCCAATAAATCTGAAAGCATTTTCTCCAGAGCAAGCTGATCCCAGGAACATACAAAACTCCCCTTTTAAGCAATCAGAATTTGTAGGTGATAGAGCATCATCTGTTGACTGTGTTCTGCTTCCAGCAGCATGCTGCCTTTGGAAACAAAAAAATTCTCAAACACAAGGTTTTTTTTTCTCCCCTCCCTCAGCACTGGAAAACTTTTTAATATATAATACAATAATTAGCATTTTTTTATTCCAATCAAACCTCAGTTCAAGAAGCCAAGATCATTGCTTCTAGCTGATTAAACTCACAGAGGTACCAACTATACTCATCTTTTTGAGAGGGGTGCTCAGGGCACTCTTTTGAAAGACTGACTCCTCCAGGTAGCAAAGAGAAGTCTTTCGACTCTAGCAAAGAGCCTACTTTCCAAATCCAGTGATCCCAGAAGAATTACTTTAAAAAACAGCTCAGTTAAGACTGAACAATGACAACTACTTTTACTCCTGTCACCTTATGGATTCAGAAACAGCAGACTGTATTAACCCTTCCATGAAGTCTGACTAGCTTAGACTTGGACCAGAGAGTCTGGGGACAGAGAAATCCAGTAATGACAGGAGAAGATAATTCAGACAGTAAAATCATGCATCCTCAGCTAGGGAATCCAACAAGCTGCCTTGCTCCCAAAAGGGACCTACAACCAAGAATTTCACTCTCTTGAGAAAGTGGAGTTTTTAACAGGCTCCAGAGCCTTATAAAAGTGCTCAGGAGTCAACACAAGAGTCACCCTGCTTTGAATGTCAGTGGATCATAACAAGAGTATATGATTTCTCCTGGCTTGGAAACAATTCGGAGAGGATTAAAAGCAAAAAGCTCCCACAAAGAAAAACTTGCTGAAGTATTATAGTTAAAAATACCATGAAAAAGAGAGGAAAGGGGATATATATTCTAGCCAGCCTTTCTTCTGTGACTGCTGGGTGTAAAGTACCATCCAGTGACATAGTCATGAATGCATTCACATTCACTCCTGCTCCAAAACTCAGGCTGGTGTGACTGCCAGTGTGAAGTCACAGAAAACATCTTAACTCCCTCTTCTTGACTTATCTGGTCTTCATCTGCCTTTGCCTCTGGTAGTTTGAAGGAGAAAAACAGGGCTTGTGTGCATTAGGGGGGCAGAGCTGAACACACCGGATTTCCACGGCAACGGGATACAGCCCCAGTGAGGAAGGCCTGTTAATAGCTGTGAGGCAATGTGCTCAGCAGAACAGATTTTTCTATCAGACAGGCAGAGACAGCAGCTTGTGTTCATACACAGACGTGTAAGGAATCTGATGCTTGGCCTTGTACAACCCCACTGAATTCAGCCCGTGCTACGCCAGTGTAGACCACAGCAAGATAGAAACTGTGTTAGTAGGAAAAATAAACAGGCAACGTGGAGAGACGCTCTACCTTTGAAGACAAAGTAAGAGTGCTCCTAGGACATTCCTCATTAACTGAACATTTATTGTCAAACTGTAGGAAAAACCCAGCATTACTATGAAAATGAAAGCAACTGAGCAATGTACAGATTTGTGCATACTGTACCATCACCCATTGCCCATGCTTCTACCTTTGACAAGTGCACATTTATACACAAGCCCAACCTCTTACAAATAACCTGCTATTTGGAAAGGGAGGGAGCTGTTATTGTTCCAAATTCTCTACTGAGGGTGTCGATCATTTGACCTTTGTAATTTAGCCTCCTTCCTATTAAAATACAGTTACCAACACTTCTCAACATGATGGTATTTTATTCATTTGTTAGTATCTTCCAAACTCAGCTCTGCTCATAACAGACTGCTAAATCTCCTAGCCACAATCATGATGGGATTTGCCTTGACATCTAAGGATACAGTCTCCAAATACACTGATTTCAACAGGATAAGTCTCAGTTCATAAAGCAAAAACCACACATGAGGCTTTGCAAGACCAGAGCCCCAGTGGGGAAGAGCTGAGGCCATTAGCAAACTTTTTCAAGTCAAGCAGAAAAACACCAACTGTCCCACTCACAGTGTATGCTCTGCTGGAAATGCACAAAAAGCCATCTATATCAAACATAAGAAAAATGTCATGTAGAGTTTATAAAAATACCTGTAACAAACTAAGAACAAAGCCAGAAACTCTCTAAGTAGGTTTAACTGGGCAGGGGGGAGAAGAGAGTAATTTCACAGGCTATTTTGTAGAGCAGAACAGTGACAGCCTCATGCTAAAGAGATTTTATTTAAGTCCTACAACTTTTCTTGCCCCTGCAATCAGCAGAACTCAACCCAGAACTAGGACTCAAAGCAGGCACTGAGTGTGAGGCTTTATTTTGTATTATGTCTTAGGGCTGTAGAACTACCAAACACCTGATTTTAATGAGCAATTCCTGGTTACACACAAGCATCAGGGCTGACTCTGTGACAGGCTCATCCTTGCTCAGAGTTCTGCACATCAGAAGGGTGACAACTGCCCCACAGCTTCAACATTTAAATTAATGGTTTCCTGATTGCCACGGAGCATGGTAAGCTTAAAGCACATGAGTCCCAAGGCTGCTTGCTTCACTTGAAGAGTGGCGCCTTGTATTGCTGTTGTTTATACAGATATGGTAATTAAAAATTGCACTGTAATGCATTTGATAATAGTCTTATTGTTCCCGTGAACTGAACTGCTCCAGTTAAACATGATATCACAGCTAAATAACAACCTGCATTTATACTTTTTTTTTTTGTACTTTTTATCCTGGCTGTACAGGAACTCCGGGTTTTTTCACCATAGATATTTCCAGCACATCTCAGAGCAAAACACTTTCCTGCTAAAGCAAAAGCCTACCCCACATTCCCGTGGAACATGCTCTCCTAAGATGCCTAAGCTCTGCGCCAACACTGAACCCAGAGTGACACACAAGGATACCCTGTACCTGATAAAAACAGCCAGACTTTCCACACATTTCTCAGTAAAACGGCATCATGCTTGGATACCGTTCCACAGGTGTGCTGAGCACAGGGCTGTTTACATTAAATACAACTGAAGGGCACTAGCAGGGCTGGCTGACAGCACTGGAGCAGCCGTCATGGGAACCCAGTAAGGCACATTTCTTGTATGTTTAGAGCCTTAACTTGGAGCAGAAATGAGGGAGCACCGCAGCCATGGGAAATAAAGCAAGATTACAGGCTAGCCACCACATTGCACACCATCCCACCCAGCAGCAGGTAAACTAGGGGTTCAGCTGGAAGTCCTGTCAGCCTTCCAGCGTCAAGCAGGCCTGTGGAAGTCAGACTACCCCACTTCTCTTGCCCTTCAATGCTGAGCACACATCCAAATCACTAATGGCTTGCCTACCTGCTTCAGGAGGAACTTATCCTCCGCGTTGATCTTGAGTGAGACAGCCACGTGGATGGCAGAGAGCACCACCCCGCTGATGACCGCGGCTCTCATCCGCACCGGCAGCAGCGTGTAGATGCTGTAGATAAAGAAGACGGTCCACCAGATGCCCTCTGAGGCGCTCCTAGGCCACACCAGCAGAACTCCTACCACTTGCACTGCCAGGATCACCAGGATGACAGAGTAGCACGCCAACCACATGTGGTCCTGGTGGAAGTTGTTGCGGTTGCACACCATGCACAGCACCACCATCAGCACGATGGCCAGGGAGAGCACCACGACATAGGACACCTCATAGCGGCCGTGTGCGGCATGGAAGATCAGCATGACCACACAGACCAGCACCAGCACGGCCATGAGCATGGTGAGGCTGCTCTGGTTAAGCCGAAAGAAGTAGCGCTGATAGAGACGTTCCAGTTTCTCAGACTGGAACTTCTTGGACCTGAAGATTTGCAGCAGGCTATTGCAACAACTGCCCATGGAGAAGGCGGCCTCGGAGTCCTCCTCGTCCCCGTCCTCTTCCTCCAGCTCCTCAATCTTGGCCTTGATGCGTTTCTCGTCCAGCCCCAACTCCACAGAGCGGGGCCGTACCTCCCCCTGCTCCCCCAGCTGCCGGGGGCTGGCATTGTTGGGGGCAGCGGGGGAATCACTGCCAGGCGGGTGGCGGGACCGGTGACGTCTGCTGTCGTCACCGTGCTCCTGCCAGGCGGATTTGGACCTAAAACTCATCATCCTGCAGCCGCTCTCCCCGCGGTTCCGGGGCTCGTAGTCTTCCTCGCTCCTCCACCTGCTCGACATGCGGGAGGCCTTCTTGCCCGAGGACCTGTTGGGAGGCGGCGGGTAGGAGTAGCCATTGGCCCGGGCCTCCGCCTCGCCCCAGGCTGAGCGGTGCTGCTCGGTGCCTGCCCAGGGCGCGGGACCGCCGAAGCCCGGGGGGCTGACGCTGTTGGACCGGGACATGCCCTGAGGAACGGGGCCGCGGGCGAGGGGATGACCGCCGGGCAGGCACAGGGGATGACCGCGGGGACGAGCCGCCGGGAGAAAACCCCAAAAGGCAGCGGGGAAGGAGAAAAAAAAAACGAGGGGGGAAAAAAGAAGAAAAAAAAAAAAAAGAAAGAAAAAAGGCAAAACCCGCAAACGCCCCCAAAGTCTCCGGAGCGGCCGGGCGTCCCCAGAGCCGGGGTGTCCCCGGCGGGACGCTCAGGGCAGTGCCATCGCCGGCCCCGGTGCTTCGACACCGCCGAGCGCGCTCGGCACCGCGGAGACCGGGACGCCCCCGGCTCACGGCCGCTCGCCCTCAGCCGCGCCGCGGCGGCCGCAGGGGCTCGGGGCGCCGCGGGGGAGCCGCATCGCAGCGCGCCCGCACCGCTCCGGCCCGGCCCCCGCCGCTCGGGGCCGGGCGCAGGGCGGGCGCTTCGGCGCGGGCCGGTCGGCGAGGAGCTGGCGGAGGCTCAGGCTCGCAGGGATGCGGCAGCCGGCGGCGGCGGGAGCATCCCCTGCCCGAGGGGCGCGGCGGGGGGGCTGCCCGGGGCGGGCCGGGCTGCGGCGGCGCTCCTGGCTCGTCTCGCCTCCCAGCGGCGGAGCCCCGGCGGTAAGGCACGGCCGGCGGCAGCCGCACCGCTCATGCACCCGGCCGCCGCTCCCGCTACGCCGCGGTGCCTTCGGGCGGCCGCAGCGCCTCTTCCACAGGCGCCGGGGGAGAGGGGAGAACCCGGCAAATCTGAAAAATCGGGAGGGTAAGGGGAAAGAAAAAAATTCAGAAAAACCCGAGAAGGAGCAGAGGCGGGGGCGCGGCGCCGCCTCCCTGGCGCTGCCGGCGGGGCGGCGGTGCCGGTGCGGGGCTGCGGGCGGCGGCAGCGGCCCCGCGCGCGGCTCTCCCGGGGACGGCGGCGGCGCGTCCCGGCCCCGCTTTGTGCTCCCCATTCAGCCGCGCGCCGGCCGCGCCGCCCCCGCCCGCCCCCATTGGCGCGGCCCCGCCGCCGCGCGCCGCCATTGGCCGCCCCTGGCCGCCGCCCCGCCAATGCGCGCGGCCGGGGCGGGGCGCCATTGACCCCTTCGGCGCCGCCTCACGGCCCCGGGAGCCCCGCTCGGGGCACCGCCGCCTCCGTGTGCCGCCCCGGGGCTCCCGTGTGGGGCCCGCTGCCCCCGTGTGCCGCCCCGGGGCTCCCGTGTGGGGCCCGCTGCCTCCGGCTCGGGATGCCTCAGCCGGCAACATCAAGCACCGGTGGCCGAACGGGTGAACAGAGGAAAATCAAGCCCCAGGAAACTCTCTGAGCATCAGCACCTGTTACCTCAACAGAGAAATTAAGGGTAAAATACACACAGAGAGGTAGGTTTGCCTTGTGATTTCAGCCGCTTAAGGTACAGCCCTCACCTTCCCCCGACAGCGCTGTGCCCACCAAGGAGGGCAGATTTCCTCACCTGGGAAAGGGGCATGGCTTCACCACAGCAGCTCCCAGCAAGTTTCAAACTCCAGACTCTTCCACAATGTTCTTTCAGGTGAACCACTCTTTCTGCAGATGCGAGTGAGCCAATTAATGATTTACAGTGCTTTGAAGGTAAGCATCCTATGTACTAAGAATAATATTATTGATTGATGTTCTGCAGCATGTTTTATTAAAAACAAACTGTCAAATCAGATAACTGCTTGGCTTAAGTTGCTGAAACTGGTAATTGTCTACATGTTTGTTCAAACATTGAAAATCCCTGCTCACAAGTAGTCCTTAGCAGTAGTAGTGCTGAAGCTGTGGTTATCAAGGGACAGAGATAAGCAGCGTTTGTAGAGAGGTAGTATTGCTGGACACAGTTGGGGAAAAAAAACCAAAACCCGATAACCTTCCAAACATAAGCCCTTCACGTGTCCTTTACACGTGTGAGTAATTCTAAAAACTACAGCAATTTAGGCCTTTGTGCTTTTCAGTGGTTTGTAAAACCATAGGCTGAATTTTCAGCAGCTTCTTATGCAGAGCATCTTTTACTTATCAGAAATTCACAGTTAAAGATTTTCACTAAAAAAATGCACACAACTGTTACAGTGGGGCTCACTTACATGGCATTTTCCTGATAGATGCTACATACTGCAGCTGATCAAGATTGGACTCACAGTTTACTTTCCATGAGGAGACATTTTATACATAAATACCACTGCCCTTCAGACGGAATTTATCATTTCTTATGATATTATACAACACTGTCACTATCCATGCACTACTTTTGTTCTCCTTGAGTAGAACAACACTCAAGAATTGTGTGGCTGGTTACTTTGGCTGCACAGTGCCTGAACCCAAGGGATAAAGACAGTGAAACAATTCATCAGTGAGCTGTAAACTGGAACAGGTCTTTTTGTTTTGTACACAAAGTCCCCTTTTGGAGTTCTCCTCTCAAAGCCAGGAGTAAAGATCTCACTTTTTCACACTAAAAATAAGAAAAAGGAGACAGGTGATCCACAAAATTAATTGGTGACCCTAAAATTAATTCTGCTTCATAGAAGATTACTGTGAAGGTATGTATAAGAACCAAGCACATTCAACATCCACATCTTGCTACATTTAGCTCTGGGTATCAATAAAGCATTGCTCAGGTAACAGACCAGGTAATTTCAAGGTTTTTATGTTTCACCACTGGGACTAAGCAAGGTCTTACTTAGCTTTTGGATCATGATAACCTCTGGAAGCCTGAATCCTAGGCAGGATTCCAGTGCACAGTAAGCTATAGCCCACCCCTTCTCCAGAAAGTTTACATACAGAAGTACCAGAAAAATGGTAGTTTCAGTTCTAGAGTATCATTCATGTTTCTTTTCATTGTCATTTTGTTTGACATACAAATAGTTTTGCTCTTCTGCAATGTCATAAGACTTGATGCTTAACCAAAGTTAGGGTGTTTTTTTAAAAAAAATCATTAGCCAGAGGGGAAAAAAGTTTTGTCCTTGCTACAGAGGAAAACAAGTCTTCAACCAAAAGTTTGTAACTTTAGAAACAGGTAGGTAAATATGAGGTGTTGAGTTTAAAGAGAAGTAAAGGAGCATTTGGAAGAGATTCTCCAGAAGACCTGTAATTTGTTAAAACAACAAGGATGTTAAAAAGTTAAAAAGTGTCTTAGAAGCTAAGAGTAGCACCAAATAAATGGGTACTTCACACAATGAGGACATACACGGCTGTGGCAAAGAAGATGTAAGATTCCACGTGGATAGTAAAAATCCTAAAACTAATGCCCACTTCTAGGTGATGACGTTATTGGATCACTTACAACAGTAGTAGAATGAAGGCAACAAGCAGGATATTGTAATGTTAAGGACACAGACCATAATATGGACAGCTTACCTACAGCTTTCCTTCTAACATGCAGTTTCTTCAAGCCTTGGCTCTTGTTTCTAATTCAGGAACCTGATTACAAATGGCAGTAACATAATATGTTTGTCTCACTCAAAAAAGTTATGCACAAAAGCAAAATACTGCATATCCTGGGTGGCTGTAAAGTAATTTAAAAATGCCTAGCATGTATTACAAGGACAGTCAGGCAATTATTGTTTGTTAATGAATTATACATCGTTAGGAGTTACCTTTTTCATTCACAACTTAGCCCAGCCATTTTCTGAAGGATGAATGGAAAAGCGAGGAGCTCCTGTACCTCAGTCCCAACATGGTTATGTACAAATTATGACCTTAATCAATACAAGTGTGTTTTGCATTCTAATCCATAAAATGAGAATATTTACTTGCTTTGTTCAAAGAGATCAACAAACACAAATATCACAGTACTTTGTAGAAAAACAGAGAAACTTACTATTCCTTATCCAGAAAGTCTAATGTTCCACCTTCCAGTCTAGCCTAGCCTTGACAAATTCTATCTGACCCATCATAAAAACTTTTCTTTTTTTTTTTTCTTTTTTCCCTTTCTGGGTGGATGGGGTAGTTAGGCAAAATTCCATTCAGTACCTTCAATCATCTTTTAATAAAATTCTGGATTAAAATTGAGCCATGCCTTTTTTTCAGAAAGTATTTATCTGGCTAAAATAATGCCTAAATGGAAGTAAACACATAGAAGATTTAGAGAATGCTTGCACTAAATCACTCAAATGATGTCACCTCCCCAAGAACCTTCAGGAAGCCATGAGGGAATCAACAGAGAGCTACTGAGGCAGATTTAAACTTCTTCAACATACAAAGAGTTTCACACAAATTCTGGTTTCACGTGTCTCATAATTTGTATAAAAATATTTTTTACTTTATTATAATTACAACAGGTGCAGTAGACAAACATTAGCATTTTTCCTTTCCATTATTTACTTAAAATGGGGAATACCAATTAGATAGTGACCTCAGAACATCTGTGTCACATTTCACTCTTCATCATCTTCATGCACTACAAAATTCATGGAAGCACTAAATCCAGAACTTTAAAATATCCAAAGCAGCCCTCTGAAACCCAGAGATAATCACACAGTCCAGCCTGGAGCCATGAAATACTCAAACTGAACAAGCTGCTGTTATAAATTCTCTTGCTCCACACCACCCCTCTCACAATAATCTGATGATTCAAAACGAATAGAACCAAAAGTGAGAAAACAGTGAAGACACAAAACCACAGTGACTTAAAAAATAAACAAAAAGCCCAACCCAAAACAATCTGACTCATAACTGACTTTTGGGGTTTTTTAGGGATACACAGAAGCCTAGGAAGACAAGGCATTAACAAAACATGAAACTTTCTTCCTGTTTCCTTTGGAATCCAGCAAGTAGTTTTTGTTCTTTGGGGCGAGGGTGGTGTCGTTTGGTTTTGGGATTATTTGGTTACTGAATCACATTTATCAGCTTTTTCAGAGCAGCATCCACGTTTCACCCCAAATGTAGGAAAAAATCTATCTGCATGCCCATGCTGTTTAGCCCAAGCAAAGCTGCAGTGCAGATGTGCACATCTGCAATACAGGAGGATTGCATCATGAAATTCACCATAACACACATAATTCATGTGGTCATTCCAGGGATCTCACATAATCCTGACATTAACAAAAAAGCAGCCAAGGATTCCAGTTCTTGACACAGAATGTGAACACAGCAGCTCATTTGTTAACTGTAGCACAGATTTACCTGCTCACCTTTGGGTAGCAGCAAAGCAATGAACAGCACTGAAATATCTGCACCGAGTGGACTCCCGGAGCCTGTATGAAACTCAGAGCACAACAGCAGGAGTTTTACATCTTTTTGTCAGCAGGTTTTTTCTTCAGTATCGGGTACGCCTCATCTGCAATTATGCATGCCCAGCAACCTGGAGCACAGTAGCCCATGAATGCTTACACCTGCCCCTTGTTTGAACACACCTGTAAGCCTAGACCAGGTTTTCACACATTGTCTGACTTGACAATATTTTTTGAAGAATAATTCAGCATTTTCAGACTGCAGTTTGCTTCTGGTAAAGGGCTCTAACAGTATCAACTATCTTAGTAAGTAACTACTTACTGAGTAACAGTATCCAGTCTTACTGAGTCAACTAACCAGCAATGTCTGACTTTCAATGTCACATCCATTTTCTTGCTGATGCAAGAAAGCTTTTTCCACTGTTCCAGTTTGCTAACTAAGTGCTTTGTTTACTTAATTTAAATTGCACCAAAAAGCTGAGTAAAGAAACTCATTTGATACTCTCAAACCAGCAACTTTCCCAGCAGTAGTTTATACACAGGAACAGAGGTCTAAAAGCACCTAAGCCAGTGCATCCAGTTCCTTATAATCTTGTAATAAACACCTGGAGGAAAATAAAACAAGCTTCATGTCATCGGCACACTAGACTAAACATTGCAGCATCTCTATTAAGTGCTGCTGTTCTGCCTTAATAAACAAACACAAAATTCCTCCCAAAACCAAACACCACCACCCTCACCCCAAAGAACAACTTCTACTGGATTCCAAAGGGAACAGGAAGAAAGTTTCATGTTGTGTCAATGCCCAAATACTCTTTGGGAAACACAGTGGTAGAGCTCTGTAACCTCCAGCACCTCTCCTCTTCCATCTCATCATTTTATTGATGGTAATTAAGCAGAGAAGATCAGCACTCATTGTCTTTTCTTATCCAGTAAGTGAAGAGGATGTATTTTACCCAAAGAAATCTTTAAAAGGCATACTGATTTCATAGAAGCCATCTAGTGTCAGGCTGATTGGAAGGTCCTCCACTTCCTATATACTCCCCACAACTCATGTTTTTTGTGTGGGCAAGCTACATGCAGAAAAAACCACGGGGCTGATCTTTACATTGTTATCAACTTAAAACTAATTTTAAAGAAGATACCTGAAATGCCTGTATCCCCCTTTATATGCATTCTTCAGATTATCTCTGCAGAGTGAAACTCACTCACTGTCTTGCCCAAGAGGCTGAATGTAATTACACAGCAGCTACGATTCTCCAAGTTTGGGTGTTCAAACTAGAAAATGTAATGTACACTTGTTTGCTGCAAGTGGTAAGTTTACAGAAGACTGTGCAGACTGTCTGTAGCAGGAGTCAAAACCACTGGACAAAATGAAATTCAGTGTTCACAATTCAACTGAATAAGCCTCTGCAAAAACTTCCAGCAAAGGACTTCCCAATAGTAACATCCTCATGTAGTGAAAGATAATGTAAAATTTTAATATACAAACTGCACAGAATAAATTAAACCTAGAGAGAGGCAGCTGTGACAGTTTGTGCAAGTATAACTAGACATGGAAATGTTTCTAAATATTGTGAATTCTGATTTCATAGTGGAAGATTGAAATAATATGCATCTACTTGAACCATTTGAAAAGTTAAGATGCAATACTGACAGGAACATCTCTTTCCTGACATTATCAATGTCACCACATCAAAGAGAAAAACAAACCTCTGAAAACACTAACGCTCAAGCCAACTTGTGAGGCCATAAAAAGGGCTTTAGGGTCTTTCACATCTGTAAAGGAAAATGTTTTTCTGGAAATTAGTGATCAACAGTATTCAAGAGTTACAAATTTTTCATCCACATTTGAAATTGCAACTGCTTCAAAGGCAGCCTTCAGAAAAGACCAAAGCAGCTTTATTATCTTACTACTCTAAGTCTTCTGACAACTGTGGAAGAGTACTAGTTTAAGAGACAGGAAGCAGAATTTAAAAGCTACTTGATATTGAATGGAAGTTCCAGGCAGTTGGGTGGCTTGAATCAATCACTCCCAACTGTAGAAACGCTCAGTTCTCATCACATGAAACTGAATCACACAGATATTCACACCTTTTTTTTATTTTATATTCAGCACCCCAGCACAGATCCCTCCTCTGTCTTATGTCAAGAACTGCCAATGCCTTAAGATGAGCCTTGCACACTTTCCTAGCATTAACTTGCTGACAACCACAGAATCCTCAGTTTTTCAGACTTTTTAATGTTACCCTAGGGAACTAAAATTGTTTCCACACATACTGTTTTCAAAATGCAGAGAGGAAACACAAACAGCCAGTGATAGTTACAGTAAGGCACAGAGCTCAGCACCTCTCCACAGCAAAGCATTTCCAAGATTTTAATTACACAGCAGTGCTAAGTCACAGCCATCACGCGTAGGCCATGTGCTGATGCTGGGCATGACAACACCATTTCATCCTGTCTTCAGCCAACAAAAAAATCACTGTAGTTGTGTAATCTTATGACAAGCATATGCCTAGAATAATAGCACTCACTCTGCAGCTACCACTCAGTTCCTATTAGAGGAGTGTAACTTGTTATTTATGAGCATTAATGTCATCTAGATACAGTTTTTTAAATCTCTCAGGAAGTGTTAAAAATGCTAAAAACGTTGCTGTGGTAGCAGACATATTATATTTAGTAAATGAACTCTGAAGTATTCTGTTCCATTAGTTAAGCATTCCACTAAATTTATAAGACTCAACTTTGTTTTTGAAGGAAACCATCAGCATCCAGAGCGCAGGTAACACCAGGAGAAGCAAGAGCTGACACTCAATTGAGGATCCTTCAGGAAGCTGTGAGTGTTCACACAGTCAGTTAAGGTGTTGTTATGAGCACTTCTTTTGAATGTGGAAAGCAGAGCATTAATAACAGTATGAAGTTTCTTTATTCTTTTGTCTGAGCTCCAGAGTTACATATGCTAAAAGAACTTGTAAATTAAGAGGTACACATTGTATACAAATGAATAAAAATACAGCCCTAACTTACATATTTAAAGTATCTGATTTTGTTCCTTAAACAGTAACAATACAACATATTTGGTTCAGAATTATTTTATTTGGATTATAGCAATTAGTATCACTGATCAGTAGGCCAAATCCAGGCAGAGAGCACAGAACCAATTTCACAAGGCAAAAACACGGACTAGTATTTTAGCATACAAACCATTTCACTGCATTATCAAGTTGAAATATCTTTCAACCATACATAAAAAAACTATGCTTAGTCTTTCAGAGCTCCAGGTAATACCAGATTCCTAAATATACAAAAAATACATTTAACTTATAATAATCTTAGTGAATCAGACTTATAAAATTACAATTTTATTCTTCACAACATAGAAAAAAATACAAAAATGACTGTATATAGTTTTCACCCAAGTTTCACTGACATATACATCAAAATATATGATTTGATGTATACTCATGAAAATTTTAAGCTGAAAGATAGGTTTTAAAATGACACTGCAGATTGGTCCACACAAATGCCAACCTTCATAATGATAAGAAAAAAACCCTCTGATAAAAACATCACATTGTGAAAAATTACAATTTACCTGCACTGTAACCTGCATCTTACTGTAATTTACAATATGAACATTTCTACAATTCCAGTTTCACACTGGTGAAAACCTTGGTCTTTCGGAGGGTAGTGACTAACTCAGAGCTGGCATGGTAGAACATAAAGTATTGTCAACTGAACCAGTGCACACAACAGAGAGTACCATAGCAGGGAAGGCCTGCTGGTTTGGATATGCTGATAGAGAACATGCAAGCCAAGTAAACAATCTGTGGGGAAAACAAAACCCTCTGCATTTGTGACACAGTACCAATCAAAGCTGCTGTTACAGAGTTCACGGAAACCACTTTATGATTTCAGTGACAGAGGAGGGGAAACTTCTTTTATGAGGAGAAACCCCACATGTGTCAGCAAAGTCAGTATAAGGGAACAACCTGAACAGTACTGAGGCATTGCACAGCTCTCTCTCAAGATCACCTTCCAGTGAATTCCACAGAAGGTAAACTTGAAAAAGCACTGCAAGATGAAGCACTGAGTTTTTGTACACAGTAACTGCAAGTTTGTATTTCAGACTATAATTTATAAATTAACTTTGCCTTAAGAATTCTTACTGTGAAAGCAATTTCTTTTCCTTTTAAAAGGAAAAGTAACTCCACTTTCTTTTAAAAGACTGTAGTTTATTTGCATTTGTGTGATAAACTAGGATTTTCAATTAAATATTCCACAATAAAGCCTATTCAGTAAAGGTGTTGGTTGTACAAGCTTTCTCCCTGCTGGCAGCTTGCTCTGCTTTTCCATGGTGCCAGTGCTATCTACTGCAGATCTGTACTGTATCTTTCTCATCAACAGAGCCAGGAGTTTGTTTCATGTAGGAGTATTACACAGCCGTTTTTTTCCTCCAAATTGGACCAACAAATTTGAAACCAAATCTTCTATTTGGGCACAGAAATCAAATTAAGAAAAGTTCAGGAGCTGAGCATTGACAATACCCAGCAACCTAAGTACATCAGGAAATCAGATCTTTCAGATGACATCCTTCAGAAATATTGACATTAACTTCTTTAATAGCAAGTATAAGCAAAAGGAGATTTTTTGTTCAGAGGTTAAAGTTTACACTTTCAAACAATGAGTTCAGAATAATATAACATTTCTCAGATCACTACAACAAAGCACATAAGCTAATACAGAAATGAATTCAATTGTTGCATCTTTGAATCCAAAACCCTTTTGAGGTTGTACATGGTCACAGTAATAGAATCACAGAATTGCTTGGGTTGGAAAAGACCTCTAAGATTGAGTCCAACCATTATCCTAACACTGCAAAATACCCCTAAACCATATCCCTAAGCACTACCTCTACAGCTCTTTTAAATACTTACACAGGGATGGTGACTACCACTTCCCTGGGCAGCTTGTTCCAATGCTTGACAAGCCTTTCCATGAACAAATTTTTCTTAATATCCAATCTAGACCTTCCTTGGCACAACACGAGGCAGTATCCTCTAGTCCTACTGCTTGTAACTTGGGAGAAAAGACCAACACCCAACTTGCTACAACCTCCTGTATTTTTTAACCCAGTTAGTAACTGGCTCCAAAATGTTGAAAACAGAAGCAAAGATTATTATTGTCTCTTACCCTCCCTCTGCTTGTAATAGTTGTGTTTGTGTTGAACAGGAAAGGCTCTATATAGAGAGTTAGGAAAATTCAGTCCTTTTGATGGAGCCAAAGAAAATTACTGAAAAATACCAGTTTTTTTTTTTAAATACAGCTCTGACAGGCATCAACCTAAACAATTGTAAATCCATCTCTTCCCAAGTGCTAGGATAGAGAGCCTGTGTCCTCAGTACTTCCTGGCTGTGTTTAGGGAGAGCTGGGATGTGTCAAACACAACAGGGCCGTGTCCGGGGAGCTGCTGGCAGGCACAGCACGAGGCAGCATTGCAGGTAGCACAGCAGTGGTCACACCTCATTTATGCACTAAATCATGTAACAAGAGAGAAGCCAGAGAAGCCCATGTGTTCTTGTCTAGTGATTCTGACTGGGTGCAGACAGGACTATTTGGCCATCAAATTTCTGTTCATTTCCCTTCTCCCTTTGTTCCTTCCATTCCTCACATTTTTACTCCCAGTGAAAAGTTTCTTCTAGACTTGGGGCACCGCTCACACAGCATTAGTGCTTTCTGCCTCACCACAAGGCTTTCTCAGCTCTTTCATTTTCCTTTTACCTTCCCAATGGAAGGTTAAGCCTGAGAACCCAGAGAAAGCACCAAGGAGAATATAACTTTTTGTGGTCTTCCACTCTTCCCAAAGAACAGATGAGGGTGGCTTGTCCAGTCTGCAAAAGCAGCATGTAACACGTGAGATAATCTGCTCTGCAAGGTGCATCTTATGACTTTGCAACATTTAAGAAGTTGAGTGCCTGGAACTGCCTGCTTGGATATGCCAGTGATGACCGCAGTCACTTGAAAAAAGTTAGGCTGAGGAGCAAGGCCCCCAAACACAGCAGACCACAGTAGACCAAGTAGTCCTCAGTACTCAAGGATGAGTATCACAGACAGTGATTAGAGATGATAATTTAAAGTAAAAGAGGGAGAACTGCACCTGTTTCTGGCTGACCTACCTCATACTGTTTAGATTCATTACTGATACCACTAGAAGTGTTACAGTTATTATTAATTTTATTTTTTTTCAATACGTAAAAAAGTATTCAGGGATGCAGTACTTGGGGGAGATTTAATGCTCCAGATAAGAATTACAGCCTCGGAATTAACATTAGCATTTGGGTACTCAGCTTAAACAAGATCTTCAGAGAACACACTCTGGTCAGACACTGTGCTGTTTAAATTCCTAAAGAACCACATTCCCCTCATTTTCCGTAACTGGCTTCTTGTTCTTGTTCCCATCACCTTTTAAATACACAACCTACCTTTCCAAGTTCAAACACTTTGCCCAGATTACATTCTCCACTGAAGTCTCTGACATTATCCTGAAGTATTCCAGAGCATATTGTTTGCTTTCACAGCAATACATACAGTTTCTGGCATGCAGTCAAGCACTTAAAAAAAAGAGGTATCAGTAATATAATCCCAATTCAGGCATTTAGTGGCTACAACTTCATCACTCATACTGCAACCTTCAGGCATTTAGTAATAAATGAAAACCATTTAGCACATCATTTAAGGAAAAGGTTAACTGCCAAGCCATATAAAGTTTAAGTTTTCTGAAGCACTGCAAGCTGAAAATTATTTTAATGTTTGACATCCTGGAATTTCAGTGAAATCAGATTTATTGGTTATTCTTGCTAAATTATTGGTCTTTTACCTCTCACTTATCTTGGTATATTCTTTACAAATGTGCTGGGTATTGAAAAACTGCAGCATTTTGATGTTTGAAGAGTTCTGAAAAAGAGTTGGAATTACTCTGACTTCTTATGTTCTTCAGTGTGGGAGAGAACCTTTCGCCTCTGATGTAGCATATGGAAATAGAGCTGAGGGAAGACTGAGGAGAAAACAGACTCAAGTCAATAAAGTGTGAAGCGAGGCCTGCAAGATGCACAGTCACATGGTCAAGGTCACCAACTCTCCATTAGAGGATGTGCTTATCCACATTTTGCTTAAGTTATCTATTGTCTTTTACACTCTAAAGAGATGAACTGATGTCCCTAGGCTTCAGGCATTATTTATTTTTTTGCAAGTGCAATCACATTTTTAAATGCAAAATGGCTTATTTAACTCTGCCTGTGCAAGCAGATGACAAAAGTTGCCTTAACCGCATGCACACAATACAAAGAGAACAGACTGCAGGGAGGAAAAGTCCTTCCAGGAGAAATTTCCAGATTTGTTTGATTTTTTATAATTCTAGTGTTACTTCTTCAGACTCTAAGGCACTTCATACACACCGGTGCCTCCTTCATCTCTCTCTATCCAGAGCTTTTTCTTCTCTTATTTCTAAGACCATGTAACACAGCATGTTTGCAGAACAACAAAGTAGGGGATGGAAAACATACATACACAAACAGCAAAAGCTGAATTTCCATGAGATACTAAACCTTTGTGAACCATGCAAAAATTAAACAAGATCATCAGCAGGCTAAATTGGTTACTTCTATGTACGTTAATCCCACAATTGTTTGTTTTTCCCGCAACAGCTATTAATACTAAAAAACCTAACAAAATCATACTTACTTGGAATGTAAGAGATCATGACCAGGATCAGGAATGTATAGTAGTCAAATGAAAAATTGTACTTGTTAGGCAAACTAATGGAATACAAGCCAGACTGCCTGACGAAGGGTAATGCAGCATATATTGTGAGTAACTCGCCTGACACTCCCATTGGATACAATACTATAAACAAAGTGTACCTAGAATGAAACATACACAGAAAGAATTAAAACTTATGGCAAACTCTGACAAAATATTTGTTAAATGATGTTATGGCTATTCAAATTTTGAATTCTCCACTCACTATTTATTTTTCTTAGCTCTTATTTGGCAAGGTATTCACTTTATTACAAGGTAAGTATTCAAATCAGCAATCGTTTGGAAATACTCAGATTTTATCTGAGAATCTAAAAACTATCTTTATAACTATTCTACACGCACATGCTTTATTATTTGATTTCTGAAGTCTTAGGTAAAGGTCATTTTACTACTTGAAACAAATATAGTTGATGTTAATCAATGAGCTTAAAGATTATTTCAAGTATAACCACTGGATTCAAGAATTACTGCTAAATGTCAGTTTACTTCCTGTCATCCCTTACTGTTAAATATCAGTTTCTGACAAACAATCATTTTGTAAATGGACCTGAGTTCAGATGAACTACTCTTTCAGCTTGCAATGCAATAGATTTTTGTAACCCAGAAATCTGCCGCAAAGGAGCTAGGCAGTCACGTCCACAAAGAGGGCAATTACCTGAAGGCAGAATCTAATTTTTTGCACTGCAACTACTTTACAAGATAAATATTCCTGTCAGACCAGTGCTTTAAGGCTGTGATTTTTATTATGCTACCAACCTGGCCCATTTGATGAGATAAGGGAGATGGTTTAACAAGCTAAATGTGTAAAAAGAGTAACGGATTATCTCGGTGATTGTCCAGGCTACTACAAACAAGAGGACACTGTCTTCAGTTTGTACCTGTGAGAAAGGAAAAAAAGGCTTAGTATGAACTCGAGCATTACCATTTACTCACCAGACCCAAGAAAACCTCACAGAAATAAATTCCTGTGGGTTGCTTTACTGCATCATTTTAGAAATCAGACTCCAAGAATGAGCTTAAAAGCAACATTAGCAACAACAATAAAAAACCCTTCTTATCATGCTCTGAATTTTTCTAGTTGCTTATAGCTCTGCTTCATGATCAGGTAAATTAAGCTCTCATACTCTGTGCAAGGTGAATTGGTACAAGAAATCCCTGAAATGCTGAGTATAATTCTTAACTCTTCCCATCCCTATAGAGTACCAGCTTCTATTTCAGTCCTACGATTGTCTCTTAGTGCAGAAAGAATGGTCTAACACTTGATACCTGGTTTACAGTTAATATTCTGATACTACTTCATGGTACTTCTGAGTAGAAGCATGGTTTGCCTTTCTCTGGTGAGCAACTGGGTCCTACTTTTGAGCAGCAGCAAAACAGCTAACACCAGATCTCAGGCTGGGAGGAGAGAAGAACGATGCTCAGAGTGTCTCACCTCAGGTCAGCTTGACAGGTACCTGATTCACCGTTCCTTGCTCCATTTTCTGCTTATCGTAACATCCGTTCCTCTAATGTTACACTCAATGAGTATCATGTTTCACTGCTTTACACCTCTTGGAGCTTTTATGTCAGTCACACATCACTGAACTAGCTCTAACTCCCTCCATATTTTAACCCTGAGATCAGCTCAGTTGCTCTGTGCATGATGCTAATAATGCCAAGGTTGTGGTTTGATCCCTGTATGGGCCATTCATTTAGGAGCTGGACTCAATGATCCTTGTGGGTCCCTTGCAGCTCAAAATATTCTGTGATAAACTGCCTTTATCTGTGATATTTAGGTTAATCATCAAAAGCATGTATTTTAAAATTAAGAGTTATATTTATTAGATTAGGGAGGATCATTATGAGGTTCAAGTTCCAGATGGATCAAGTATACATGGGGTCAGATACCCACAGTACAAACTCTTGAAAGAGTAGATATGATTTTTATACAGCCTTCTCCCTCTTTTCCTCCCCTCTGCAACAGAATTCCCAGCTGTATAAGCACCTTGAGCCCAAATTCAGTGGACCATGGGAATGAAAAGAGCTCAGCTACAAGGGCCCACATTTTCTCTTTTCCTCTAACTCTTGAAAAAAGAGAAAAGGAAGTCAGGAGATGTGGGTGGTGCCTCTATTCATCTTGGACAAAGTAGAAACCAAGAGAAAAAAAAGGAACAAGAACATATATATACACATATATACATATATTAATCTATATATATATATGGACAATGAGAAACTTTTTAATAGGAGGAAACTGATCCTATACTTTTGGGTAAAAACACTCATGGGAATTACCCAGAAAAAGCTTTGTTACAGACTGCAAAACCCAGAAAAATTTATACAGAAATCTTGAGCTATCCTGGAATGTAGAGCTGCTGGTAATCTGTATTGTGCTGTAAATCTATGTTCTGCTGTGTGTAACATTTCAGGTCACTTTCACTGCATTTTGCAGCAAAAGCACCTTATTCTTTTGCATTCTGATAATTTGTCTATATATTAATCTCCCTTACATCATCATAAAAGAGCAAAATCCAAAAATTATTTGAGGTGTTCAGAGAGGAGACTAAATCTATTTTTACACATTGCTGCAGGTCCTAATCCTGTTTGAGGTCTGCTTTATAATGTAAGCAAGATTTAGCTCTCAACAGGGAAAAGTTAAGAGCACTTCTCAGATGCTGCTGTTCCAAAGGAGGAATGTGCTTGACAAGCACTCCAGAGCTGCATCTTCTGGTCAAATTGGGAGTAGCAGCTTAGGGATGAGCTCCCTTAAACCTATGAGTCACAGGCTTCAACCTGTACTTTAAATCCCCTTCTTTTCCTAGCTATGGAAATCAGTAAAGTCAAAAACCCTAAAGTCTGTAGCTTGAAGTAGCATCCAAGGATATGAGCAAGGACAAGAAACTGGGACGCTGACAGTGAATCATACACATGGAAGTAGAAAATCACAGCAGTTACAATCCAGCTCTATCACATGACATCTGTAACACTACCTTTGGGTCTAATCTCCCCCCTTTCCTTTGTATTATAAGTTAGTAAAATAGTATTAAAATAATAGTTCACACCATTATGAAACACACAACCCTGTCAGGTCACTTAAAGCATCATTGATTGTGCCTTCATAGCTTGTGTCCCTGTTTAAGGAAGAAAGAAGACTGGAAACTGGCGGTTATCATTATAAAGTTTCTTGCACACTCACATAGCTGTCCACCAGTCTGTCACTGTCAGAACTTCTCTCTGAGCACTGACAATTTTTCAGTACTTCAGATAAAGATGACTGAAATGTACATTATAAATCCCCTCAGAACTGATTTACAAAACAATTTCTCAAGAGTCTTATTCTTTTAGCCACTGCTAATGCTGCATTTGCATCATTCCTCCAGGTTGAAGATAAGGCAAATACACAGTAGACCTTTAATAAACCACTAAGGTCAGTCAGTGCTGCCCTGAGAATTCAATTCTTCTTCTACTACTTTTTTTCATGCCAGTCTTTCAAGGAAGTCTTAGACACAAGTCAAAACACACTTTACACTTTATTTACATCTTATTTACAACTCTCTTAATAGGGGTCAATCATACAATTGGCATAATTTTTTGGCATGTGTTTCAAGCCAATATATCATCAAGGAGGGTCCTGAATGTATTTTAGCTTTTCTTCACTACTGGGAACAGCAGACAATGTTTGCTAAAATATAAAAGAAACCACTGTCTGGTAAGATGCAAGATGAGAACTGGGAGTTGACAAAATAAAGCCTGAGAGGTTTTTAATGTTCTCCTTAAGAATGGAAAGGGAAATTTCTCTACGTTAAGAGTAGAAGTTTGACAAATTTGCAGAAAATTTAAGCTAAACACATAATTAAGCAATCCAATGCAGAAGAGCAAAACCAGCAGCACTATGCAAGTGTAATGATGGAAAATGTTGGAACAGCATGTCTCTCTCCAAAGAGCTGGTTCTCTGGTACAGTAATTAAAAAATAAAAAATGAAATTAAGGGGAAAAAAAAGAGGAAGCTTTACAGTAGGCACAAAGGGCCTGACAGACTATTGTGTTGTATGGTATTGCTCAAATTTTACGTAGCTATTAGTAAGGCTTTTCAACTGTACTCAGCTGTTCAGAGTTCTGAGTTCTGACCCTTGCAGCATGGACTTTTAACTACAACTTAGTCTTAAATATCATAAATTAAGATGTTCTTCCTTCTTTAAGATAAATATGCTTTACTACTGATTGAAGATATCAATTCACAACTGCAGATACTGGAATCCCAATTACCAGCTCCACATGCTGTACAGGTTGTTTTCACAGCATATCTTACTGTGTGTTCTACAAAGGTTCCTCTAAATATATATTACACTTATTTGCAACTCATCTGTAACTGAACCCAATGGGATAAGCAGTAAATGCCTGCTGACACCATTTCTTAATTACCCATCAGAACTGGGTGCAGAATTATCTATCAGAATAGAACTCCACAAAGGCCTGCCATGATGTCACCAGATGATCTCAGTGCTCACACAAATTCAAAGACATCTTTTGAACTGAAGGGCACTTTCTGTTCTCCTATAACTACATCCTCCCAACCCTTCATGCCAGGCAGCACCTTCTCCTCCCTCCTTTGCAGGGGAAACAGAAAAATTCACTGAACTGATTCCTTTCTGATGTAATGGCCAGCAGTGATTACATGCCAGGCCCTCCTCCACAATACCAACAACTGCTCCTACAGTGCAGGTAAGGAGAATATCATTGCTACCCACAGAAGTGTGCAGTGCTTTAACATTTGCCATGCTTTAACATTTATTGTGAATAGCTTCATATTGAGTTTAACAACACATCAGCACTGAAGTCAACAAAAAGCACAAACGTGTTAGTGGCAAGAAGCATGCTTCAGAACACATCACATTTCTAGAAGTGTATCCTGACAGGAGGGATGCAATACACATTTCTTCTTTCAGCTATATTATATATGAAAACAGTCTGGAAAAGCAAGATACTGAACAAGCCTCACTCAAAAAGTTAAAGAGGAAAACTGCGTTGTATTTTACAAGAACCTCATCATGCAACTGCATCGCTTACAAGTTCCATAAAGCTGTGTGAGAATTTAATCCTGGCCTTCACCATGGAGCTCACTTGTGCAGACAGCCCTTTAGAGAAAGTAGAACACTTGTGACATTTGCAATACGTCTCCCCAGGTGAGCCTGCAGGCTCCCTGGTTGGGGGAAGGGGAGGGGTCAGAATACAGCCTCTTATTTGATTTACTTGCTCTAAGTCACAGACTTACAGAAACTCATCACAGGATTCCTCATCCTTGCCATTCTTATACCCACTTTCTAATACATTAAAAAGTAACACATAATACAGCCTCTTGCAAGACTTTAACCAGAAGACCACGCAAGTATGGGGAAAAATCTGCATGGATATTGTTGAAAGAATCCTTGTTAAAAGTCAAATGTTTGGCTAAACTCATTGCTCCCATCTTCTCGGTTTTCTCTGGTGAAAATGTGGGCATAAGCATCAAAAAAACCTAACCCACAATCTTATTACAGGTTTTTCTTTGATGTCTAACAGACAACACATGGAATAATTCTAATCCATTCAATCTAACCTTTAATATTTGGGTTACTTCAAAACCAGGAGACAATTCATAAAAACAGATTATCACTGTTCTTTATGAAGCACCAGGTATCCCAACATCATATAGAGAACAAGCAAAACTCCAAGAGTATTTATTTTAAAGTATTTTATGCATATATATAAAATCTAATGTGTTGAGACTAAGGCTGGTTTTTTTTTTGTTTGTTCAAAAATCTAGTTCTGATTGCTCTGATAACAGGTTTGGAGGAAGGAAGAGAAAGCAGCTTCCCTCATGACTTTGTAATAAGACAAGTTCCTTAAGATATTTTCCATGGCAAGTCACAAATAATCTTATGCATAAAATGACTGTCACTTATTTCAGGTACCCTGACACTGGTACTGAGACTAATTTCTTTCTTTAACGAGAAGAAAACCAGTAAAATTAGTTGGCTAAAATAACAACAGAGATGCAGCATCTTTGGGCTACTAGAAGGATTCAGATGACATGAGTCAGTCAGCGCAACCTGTACCAATTAAAGCTTGTCTAGATTTAAAAACAGCTGTCAAGAATAATTTTCAAAAAACACGGTTTCCGAAAGATTCTAAAGAGATCTGCATAAAGCACAGCACTCTTTAGTGTGGTGAGCAGTGAGAAAAATCTCACAGCCCCCAAAAACCACCTATGTTTGAATGTAAGAAAACTGAACAAAGTACAGAGGCGAGATTATCCTGGAGAGCGACAATGGAGAGCATGGAGGCACCGCTGTGCACAAACAATTGAGGGAGAGTTTCAGATGCCACAAAAAGTGAATTGTGTATGCAGTAGGGCAGCGAGATTTCCCTTTAATTATGGCACTAATGAGATGAACACTAGAAGGCTGTAGCAAATTCAGTGCTCTGTATTACACACTCTTTTACTGTCAGCAAGGACTGCAGAATCTATCCAGGAGCTAGATGTCTCACAGTGAGAAAATCAGACCTCGCTCTGTTTGACTGTCAACAAAAGATGACATCAGATCTATTTTTATTTCTTTTGATCCACAGAAATTCATATGAACAATTTCCCATGTTGGGATACAAATAGAAGACATTTTAAGGACAATAAGACAGCAATCAACACTTGCTTTTCAGCATGGATCAATAGTTTTTCTATCAATTTGTAGCTTGACTTACCTCTTTTACACTATGTGTTACTGCCCACGTCAGGAAAACCCTTGACATCACTTGGAAAGCAGTCAGAACAACAGAAGAGGGAACAATGCCTGGAAGATATTTTGCAATTAGTAAATATTCCTGACTACCGGTGGGGAGGTAGGGATGGGGAAATAAAACACAGCTAAACCAAAGTCCAGATATTTGACATTTCTGGAAGGAAAGCATTTAATTTTTTTTAAATTTGAAAATATGGAGTCAGTCCTTTGGTGTGTTTATACAGCCTAATGCAGTGCAATCCCCTGACATGGCTTTCTGCATCAAAATGCAAACAAAAGTAATTGGTCTTGGTGCAATCACAGCACATTCCTCAATACACAGAACAGCTCAATAAGATAATTTCAATCAAACAGCTTTTGGGATACAGGCTTTCAAATAAACCTGTTTGATTAAAATATCCGAGTTACTCTTCATTACAGTGATTTAGAAAGCAAAAACAATAAATATGTTTTGCACTGTATATCCCAAAAAAACAGCCAGCAAAAATTATAAGTATTTTTCAGAAACACTAATCTAGCCCATATTTTGATAGATGCAAAGTTTATAATTCCTTCCTGGAAATACAACTCAAAAAACACCAAACCAACCAAAAAAAACCCAACCCCACAACAAACAAACCCCAAGGAATAGCTGATGCAGTGGTAAGTACAGAAATGACTTGAAGATCCTCTCAAGGAAGCAGCTATCACTGGTTCTTCCAGCAAATTCTGAGGTGCCAATTAAACTGCCAGTAAAAGGACCCTACACACCTAGATCTGACAGAGCAGGAATAGCTTTAGACTGCAAGATTACACAAAATTTCTAAACTTCGCATCACAAAGTTTTATTTTCCTCCAATAGCTAAATGATAAAGACAAATACAAGAGCAGGTCTAGCTCCTAAAATACAGTAAAAAGTTTTTCTAAAGCTAATGTAAATCACAGGCAACACAACAGCCTCAGAAATATGTAGCGAACCAATGAGGAAAATGAAACAGGAAGGAAGAGTAAGAAAAGTCAAAATTAAGTTTCATTTGAGTTGTTTTCATTCATATGTGTGGCTTCTTTGAGAGTAAAAAGGAAAATCCTACAGACATAGTTCTCTTCAGTTTTATCATGTTGTCTTGGTCTCTGCGCTACATGTTACCTCCTTTCCAGGCAGAGCTCTGCAATTTTTAAATCTTTGCCATATGTCAAAGTCCTGTTCTCAACCATGCTTCATAGAAACACTTCCCTATCAACCTTCACATTTTGAAGGACTTGCCTCACAGATGCTAACATTTCAGATTCTACTGAAAAGATGTGGAAAGAAAAGTTATGCTGATACACACAGCCATCTGTCACAGATAAGCTCTTCTATTGACAGAGAATTACAGCTCTAGTTAGAGCAATTAGTTCAGCAGGGGCAAAGGAATCTGCAAATTTCCTGTTTCCCCTCACATAGAAACTTTTGCTAGAGTCAGTAGGACTACAGCAGACAGCAGCAGTGCATCCAGCTGCGCAAAACCCCCTCATTTTATTTAGCTGACAAACACTTCCATTAACAGCAGAAAATATAATCCATGGCCAGTTATGAGAAAATAACTCTTGCAAAAGAGCTTTGTTAGGGAAAGCAATGATAGAATAATAACGGTATAAAATGTTGCCACATTTCCCTAATGGGCCCTTTCCACTAATATTAAATTGTGCTCTTAAGGATAACATGGGCTAAATGGATCCACACGTCAAATCAACTGAGCCAGAATTATTAGTTTTGCACACAGGCAGGCTGTGTAGTCATCTTATTTGCTGTTCTGCATCAGCCTGGAAGGTGAAACACAGGACTCCCTCCTGCTACTCACTGATCTGTATGGATGCAGACACCCAAATGTGAAGAAATGAGAATCCAATTACACTTTTTACATACTTCGATTTAGTACTAGTAAACACTGGTGCCTGCACACCAGTTTAGGTTAAGAAAATAGCAGAGCATTATGGATTTAGGATGGTAAAACCAGCATTTTATCTGCAAGGTTTTCAGTCCAGTGTTCCAAGATTTAACTTTTCCTTCTTGCCACTTGTTAAATAAGATCTTAAAATTGGCACATTTTAGTATTAATTTTTGACAATTTTTTTTAGAGGTATGGTTTATTCTAGAAAAAAACAGTAATTGAGATTTAGTCCAATTAAACAGCATTGGAAGGACTGCCTTGGCAACACAGGCAAATAGATGATACACACAGTTTACTCTGAGAAAACTTTACATTAATTTGAGGTGTATATGATCATTCATTTCTTGGGATGATCTGTGCACAGTTTACAAACTGCCTTTTTAAGGCCTTTTCAGAGTAACTGGATGATTCAGGAGGGTCAGAACTACTCCATCAACGACAGAACCAGACTGCCCTCTGCTGACACATTCCCGTGCACGAGTTTGAGTTCTCCCCACTACCTCACCTGCTTATTAAAACACCCCAGAGGAATTCACTGTGAACCTACAATCTAATGTCCCCTCTGGTATGTGGGCTGTCTGGATGATGATGAAAAACAGCAAGTTTGTAACTGCAGCCTTAGGAACCTCAATGCCATCTTACTCTTTAAACAGTGGCTAGCAAACATTCAGATAGGAGCAGAAGCACAGTTTCATTGTTTTGTGACTTCTCAAATTAGGGAGTGAAAAACTGGAATGTATTTCAAACAAAAATTAGTAAGTTATGCAAGAATTAAATTTGGCAATTCACAGACTAACATTTTGCTTGCTAATACATTGCTAAAAGTGCAGTCTTCTATAAAAATAATAAACTGAAAATTTGCAAGCTTACCAAGTGCACAGTGCAGAATCTAGAACAAAAAGAAAAATTCAAATCACTAACATTTCAAATTAAGCAATTCAGACACACATTTAGTTCTGTTACAAGAGCTTAAGATTCAGTATTTGCATTTCAATGACTAATATTAATACTTAGCTCTGCTGCCCAAGCTAAATAGCAGACAGTAAAACTCCCTCATCACTCGCTAAAAGGAAAATTCAGCTTTTGCGTGAGATGTTCAGTAGAATTACAGTAAATGTAAGAAATACAACATATTCATGCAAATATTAGTAATGCCAGGGAATAGAGGACTACACCCACCTCAAGCAAAGCTCCGGTTTGGAAGAATTTCAGGGGCTTTTCTATTGAATAGTAAAGGCTGTGGTAACTGCCTTTAGCCAGATATGCCCGAACTAGACCAACTGCAATAACGAGCCACCTGAAAGAGAAAAAATGAGACATTAAGCAAAGCATAAATACAAAGAAATCTTTAATCCCTCTTTCGATACCTGAGAAAGCAACAGGCAGAACTGTCCTGAAATACACTAACTCTGCAACACTGGAAATGTTAAATACTTGCATCTTCTACTAATTTATCCAAGATGATGCGTTTTTTTAAGCATTTTTCAGCACCGACATGGCACCAATATCTCTAATGTCTCAGTTTATTTTTCAGTGAGCTCTATTTAATTTAGTTATGGAAGGTATTCATGGCAGATTGGCATCACATTTTGTTTACTTCAACCAGAAAACCCTGGACAGCTAGTCAGAGATCTCTTCCAAAATTACAGCAGCACGACATGAACAAGATTCAGAAGGCATTGATTTTAACATTTCAGTTCAAAGTAAACCCCTAGACTTTATGAGAAGTCATCCAGCTTAGCTGGTAGCATACAACACATGAGAAATAGTTATAGATAAATAACTGCAAGGAAACTGAGTGTGCTAAAGCCTTGAAGGCAGCATGGCTATTCTCACCCCCGTTTTTCTTTTTAACCAACAAATCAATCTAAGCCTATGTAAGTAGTGCCCATATAACTGCAACTATATGAGAACAATGTGACTGTTAGCCCTGCTGATTTTCCCCTCAGGTAAATTATACAAACTTAGTATTTTTCATGCTGGCTGATTAAACTTTCACTACCCCAGCTGTCCCGAACTGGTGCTTGCCCACAACATGAGAAATTCTTCAGTCAAGTCTGTGACAAGCCACAAACCCAATGTGAGTTATCAACCCTGGTCAGTCTTTCATTTGAAAGTAGCATCTTTAGTTAACTTTAGTTTCCACTTGCCTTTGGCAAACATGGGGAGAAGGGGTTGATTGGTCAAAAAGAATCCTTAACAGGGGCTCCCAAACTTTTCACTGACAGGCTCATCATGGCTGTCTCACTCTCAGCTACTCTTAATGCCACCCTACTTTACCTCCATCTCCCTCCAAACCCCTCGTGTAAATCACCAAGTGTCTCTGCTAACAATTCACCTCAGTGTGTAGACATGCAGCAAGCCCACTGACTATGCAAAAGTTTTTACCCTTTGGAAAAAAGTGTGTAGCTGTGGTTTTGTAACAGGGATGATGAAGAAATTCCCTTCATTTACAGCATATTAGAACCTTAAAAGTACCACATTAGGTTGGGTATTGCAAAGTATGTGCACATATTATCCCAAATGTAGTAACTGTTTGAAATACAGTGAAGTTCAGATTTTTCAACAATAAGTAATCCTGGCATCCAAGTTTGTGTTTGTAACAAAATCTATTAGCAGAACTGAAAGAAAGCTAATTAATTTCTGCCTCAACTTCTCGAAGACAAGCACCAAAGAAAAGCAGGGGGAGTGGGGAAGATAAATGGGAAAGAGAAACAAGCCCTCCCTTTTCTTCAGTGACAAGTTATTACAGTTAAAGCTGTCTTGTGAAACCAAAGAACATTTGCCAAGTGATGGCTGTTTACAGAGAATTAATCAGATTCCTTTTGTATTTGGACTTCAGTGTAGAATAAACCAGTAAGCACTAAAGTATCAGTGATTCTCCCCTCCAACACCAACTGCTTCTTCTTTGGAACAGGAAATTAGAGCAGGTTGACACTCCTGTTCTTATCTGTTGAGTTTCTCTGTTTTTCCTGATCTTCCATGTCTGTTGAGAAACTCTGCTAAATTGAGCAATTTCTCCAGTTGCACAAGATGCCAGTTCTTGGTTGCGCCTTCCAACTGTTCTCACCTGAACTGAGACTGGTAAATCCCATGGCTCCCAGAGGAACTCCAGCCTTTTGCTCACCTCCACCCTCGTGCCAGATCACTGACTCCAGCAAAACTGTACTTTCCATTCCATTTACTATCCTTCAAAAAGCATTTGATACAGATCAGAGCATAAATCCACATAAAATGAAAAGCTGAGCCTAGTTTGTGCTGAAGCTTTTAGTACCTCTGTCCTGCTTCTGTGATTCTTAAATAGTTCTTCATCCTCTAAGACTAGAGAAAATGGAACAGGAGAAGGTGAAACCAAGGAATATCAGCTGAAAATGGAACTTGGCAAGAAGTTTAAAAGGGCAGCAAAAGGCACGACTGTCTCATGAAAGCTAAGCTTTCTCTGACCTACACACTGAACTCTACCTGATAGGCCAGCTGGAGATACATTTCATTAAATTACTGCTGCACTGTCTGTAAACTCCAAACTGGACTATGACATTCCTTGATTAATCCAGAATAAGAAAAACGAATACTGCACACACAGAGTTTTTTTACTTTCCGTTGGTCAGACTTGATAGACAAGCTTTGTGCTCGGGTCCTTAGGTTAACTCCCTTGACTCTCTCAGAGGTCACAAAAAGGCATTTTCTTATGCAACGTTTACTGAGGTTCTTCAACATTTATGCAAGAGAATACAGCAGAGCTATGCAGTGAGTGCACCTGCACGGCAGAAGTGTACTTTGACTCTCAACAACCACTCACTGAAGACATGGAGAATGAAACTCATAACCTGGAACACTCTTTCCTTGACACTGATTAACACAAACCCTTGCAAATTCAAAAGCTATTATATTACCATTGATCTCCTTGAGTGAAATCCTTTTTAAATTCATTGTTTATACCACCAGCAGCTACTTATACCCTGAAGTACTAGTCAGTTACAGCACTTGACTAAAAATAAGAAACATAATCACCTTTTAAAGCAGCTTATCTAACATTTACACTCAGCTCTAACAACACGCCCTCTCTCCCCACCCAGCCCTCTTCAGTGATTTTGGTCAAACACAGTTTTTAGGAAAAATAATTTCTATGCGGCATCTATGCCTCCAGAACGAGCTTCCCATGCCAGGTCAGGCATGACTACACAGCTTCACACTGTGATGGGAAAAGAGTCTGACTGAACAAAAGAGAAGCAAGATGCAAGGCTTTCTGCAGCTCAATGCTTTGAACTGTGGGCAAGAAAACCTGAGCAAGTACAGCTGAGCCACTGGTTATTCCCTGTTGTGCCATGCTGGTCCCATTTCTGAAAGAAATCACCCAAAACATGAACCAAATGCTAAGTGCATGCAGCTCCAGTCAGGGATCCACAGGCACACAGGCCTTAGCTATTGTTTTGCTCTTGTAAAAACCACTGTATTACTAGGAATCCACATACTACATGCACTGCAGCATAAAATTAGAAGTAAGATCTATTATTTTTGGAATCAGTTGTGTTTTCTTTAGCTAAGTCAAGATAAATGCAAAGTAAATACAGTAGCTATGCTGAGATTTTTCAATTGTTACTTGATCAATTTTAAATAAAGTTAATAGTTACGGCAACTATGGTTTTAAAACGTTAGTACCTATTTACTGAACAACATTGTTGTGTGCTTCTGTTTATAAGCCTTTTGTAAACCAAACCAAACAAATCACTTAAAAAAAAATCCCTGTGCTTTTGCAGCATCACTTCATCATCTGGGCACCTTGAATTTTTTTGTTTTTTCTTTTCACAATTCTCTTTCCAAAGCAGTGCAGTCTGAGAAACTAAGTCTGAGCACTCCGATTGACATGGGGTCAGTAAATAGTCACTGCTACCAGCTGTGTATCAATCTTTTGATCTTCTCATCGGAACAACTGAGCTTCTGTCAACCAACTACAGAAAAACTACCTTTTTAAAAGGCTTCATAATAATAAGAAACAAACTGAGCTTTTTTCTAAACTCAGCCTTGTATATTGTGGAATTGCAGCAGTGTCCAGGGGAAGCGCAAACTCCTCATTCATTTGAAGACAAGTTATCAGTCAGAGCCCTCTGTGACCTACCCCAAAAGAAAAGTGAGAGACAACACAGAGACCACAGAACTATAGCAACTCCCCAAATTGCAAAAATCATCAAATCACAAACACATCCAGAAAAAAGCAGCTCATGTTAGAGCACCATAATTCACATCCCACCCAAGAGTGGAATTTTCTAGGAGGCTTGGTGTAAATCAAGAAAATGGGTAACATCATGATCAAGATTTACATGACAACAGAAAGCAAAATAGAGGTTTATGTTATTTATTTCTGAGTTTCTAGCACTTGAATTTTTTTCAGTTTGTCCTTCTGAAGAAACAGAAATTTCCCATGCTCAGGAGCTTGCCTGCCATGACAAAAAGTTCATGACCACGAAGAAAACTTTCCATTTATACCACAGGTTCTCTCTCAGGCTTTTTAGATCTTTTATAAACACAAGTGAATTGCATATGAGCAGCAAAATAAGCAGGGAAATGCTTTTATTTCTTTGAAGAGCTCAGAGAGGTGAACTGGTTAACACTGTGCAGGAACACCACAACAAAACTGAAAAGCCCTCCTGACTGCCTGCAATGTGCTGCATTACTCATGTAATTATTTCTGAAACAACAGATTACTTAAATCAAACTGCTGAGCAATTATCATTGCCCTCTGAGTGAAATACCCTGCAAATATCCTATGGAGCCATAAACCTGCTTAGTAACATTTCACAGTAACACAACTATTGGGTAACGGGTGTACCAAGTACCTCACAAGAACTGAGCTCTGCCTGCTCCCCTGCCTTTGTTCCACAGAAGTGTAATTATCTTGTAAGCTGAAATAGCACCGTCACCAGCAAAGACAAGAATCTTCATGTCCAACTGCCTTATTGAAGTAAATCGTAGCTGTATTAATTCTACACTAATCTTCCCCCCAAACATGACACTACTCTCTTTGCTCAACTCCTCACCTGCCAGGGTTTAGCTAGCAGAAAACATGCTCATTTGGGATCCATTTTAAAGGCTCTTTTCTCCTCCCACCCAAATATCCTCAATCTTTCAAAAGATGGTGTTATTTTTAGCTGGATTCCAATGAGACACCACAGCCACATTAAAAAAAAAGAAAAAAATGAAAAAGTCTACTTTCTCTTGAAAGTCCCCAGTCGTGACTATTTTTATTTTTATGCCTAAAAACATAGCTGAGCAAGGCCCAATTGGCCCCAGTCTGCACTGTGCAGGGCAAGGACAGAGCACCAAGCTGCTCCAGGAGCTCACCTGTCCCAACAGCAGCTTTCAACCTCAAATTACAGAGCAGCTGAAGGATTCATGGAGAAATCTTGCAGGGCTCAAGACCTTTGCCTTTAACTACTGCTGTGGATAAATTCCCTGTATTTAGGGTCACCTCTCTACTGAAAACTGCTGGAATGGTGCTGAAAACACAGACATGGTGATGCAAGGAATCCACAGCCACCTGGATGTGACCATCGCTGCAGAGCAAATTACGGTGTCAATTACAAAACACGGCAGTTCCCAGGGAGCACGCACTGGTGCTGCCGTGCAGAACTCCTTCTGGAAGGGGCAGGTCAAAGGGGCCAAGCTGCGGAGCGGCTCGGGCAGTGCTGAGGGGTCACAGCGGGCCAGGAGCTGCTGAGGCCTGGCACAGGCGGGGAAGCGGCCGCACAGGGACGGGCTCCGGGGGACCCCGGGCACCCAGCCTGGATTATGGTCACGGTGCACGCCGGAGAGCGGGGACAGCGGGAAGGCAGCAGGGCATGTACGTGCAGGAGCCCCCTGCAGCACGAGGAGCAGCGAGCGAGGGGCCGGCTGTGTGTTTTAGCGCTATCCGAAGTGCAAGGCAGGGCCACCGACAGCGCGGGGGCACGGGGCACACCAAGCGCCCGGAGCCGGCACCCGGGCGGTGCAGCCGCATGGGCTCGGCACGGACGGGAGCGCGGGCACGGCGGCTGGAGGCAGGGAGAGGCCGCTGATGCCCGCCCGGAGCCGCTCCCTGCGGCCTGCCCTGCCCTCTGCCCTGCCCCGCCCCGCCGGACCCACCGCGGCCGCAGCTCGGCCGAGCACAGCCCCGCGCCCCGGCGGCGGCCCCGGCCGGGGAGCCCCGTGAGCGGCCCCGCCCGCTCCTTACCCCGCCGTCATCACCACGTTGTAGATAACAAGGTAGCCCGTGGCCAGCGCGCCCGGGCCCTTCCTGCGCCGCGCCTGCTGCCCGCCGTAGCCGTTGTCCGCCCGGCTCCCGCCGCCGCCGGCCGCCGCCATCTCGCGGCTCCCGCGCCCCGCCCGCTGCCGGCGCTCGGCGGGCGCGGGGCGGGACTTCCCCCGGGCCGGGCGGGGCGGGGCCGGCTCCGCGCAGCCGCGCTCCGGGCACGGCCCAGCTGCCGGGGATCGGGGTGGGGCGGCGGCGTGCCCGGGACTCGGGAGGGGATCCTGTGTGGGGACCTGTTCGCTCGGCTTTTAGGCCCGGTTCAGAACGCCCCTCTATAGGGAGAAATAGGTCTGCCTTGTCCTTAGAGACGTTAATAGCGTTAGTTGGTACGGTTATTTTTGGAATATGTCATAGGTTTTCATTACTTTTATAATGTAGTTCAGAGGAGAGAAGACTGACAGGTGATCTCCATTGATGCACATAAGTATCTCAAAGGCGGGTGTCCAGAGGATGCTGCCAGACTTTTCGGTGGGGCTCAGCGACAGGGCGAGGAGCAATGGCCATAAACTAAACTACAACAAGTTTCACCTCAACGTGAGGAAGAACTTCTTTACATTGAGGGTGGCAGAACATTGGGACAGGCTGCCCAGAGGGGTCGTGGAGTTTCTTTCTCTGAATACATCCCCAACCCACCTGGGCATGTGCCTGTGTCACCTGCTGAGGTGACCCTGCCTTGGCAGGGGGCTGGACTGGGTGATCTCCAGAGGTCCCTTCCTGCCCTAACAATTCTGTGATCCTGTGTGAATAAGGAGTTAAAACTCAGTTCCTCCTGAAGGTCTGTACAAGAGCAAAAGCCTGGAAAGCATTACTTTCCCAGCAAAGAAAATTGAAGCATCCTCATCAGGGCAGTCAGAACTGCCCTTTTGAACAGCCACGATGGAAGAATTTTTATTTTTTCTCCCGTACAGAAATTGTAAACACGTCGTGGAGTTACTTCTCCACTCCCATAAACATCTCTCGGTTTATTTCCCATGCATGTCATGGTGCAGTCCCTTTATGAGCAGTGCAGAATAACCGCATAAGCCTCACTCCCCACCTCAGAAAGTTCTGCTTCCACACGAGTAATTTTGTGGCCTATTAAATTCATGGGCACATCTCTTGCAGACAATAGGGCTCAAAATGCAAAGATGATTTATGAGGATTCCATTTTCAAACAGCTATGTTTTAGTGCAATGTTTCAATAAATATACCAAGAAATTTTAGAGAAACAAATCATTCATTATTCATGTATGCAAGTAAAAAAAAAAGGTCTCGTTTTCAAAGCCTGACAGTCACTGCAGAGGAGAGGGCTGTGCAGTCCAGTGCTGTCTTCCTTGTTAGCAAAGGGAAGCAGGGACCCAGCCGTCTGCATGCCACACATGCAATTAGCAAAGGTCTCCTCATCAAACAGAAATGTGCACAGGATGCTTGGGAGATTGGACAGGACAGTCATTATGTAAATTAAGTTTCTGGAAATCCAGAAACACGAGTAGTGAAAAACAGCAGCCAGTCCCAAATTCTCCATGTCTCTTGAGAAGACTGAATGTCATGCAAAAGAAATACAAGGAGAATTAACTGGTCCACCTTGGGCAATAGCAGTGTCCTGCATTAACCTTTGCTATTGGGGTTTCAGCCCTGTGACACCCCAAGAGTGGATTTCTGCAAACATTATACAAGCAAGACAAGGTTTATAGAAAGAGGTAATGCCTTTTATTAGACCTTGGCTGGCAAAATGAGACAGGGTTTCAAGTACATAAAATACCTTTCTTCAGTGGAAATAGAATTCTGTTCTTCAAACAAAACAAAGAATTCAAGGTCAAATACAGCTTGGAGTCAATTGCTCAGAGCTGAATTAGATGCGTGTCACATAATTTTGGAAGTAGAGGTCATTGTTTCCTGCAGACTAGAATGGATGTTAATAGGAAGCTACAGGGAGATGGTAAATTCCTTGGGATGTCCTTGGGGCAAAAGAAAAATAGGCAGTTTATAAGCCTGTGGAACACAAAAGGACTAGTAAAGGAGGAGAGGGAGGGGAAGATCTGTGCAGGAGCCCCAGTACTGAGTCTGTGGGTTTTGATACCCAGTCCATGCACCCACAGACCTTGCTGTGCACGCAGAGCAGCCCAGCAGAGCCAGACCTCCTGCTTCATGCATGTGCCTGCCTTGATGGAAACCAGCAGTCACTGAACAAAGCCAGGTACATTCACAAGACAGTGGGGCACACCTTGCAAAGATGCCGGTTTGAAGGGCTGAAGATTTGCTCAAGAAACACGTTGCTACAAGCAGAGTGTTTGCACAATCTTTGCTTTAAGGAGTTTCTGTGTGGTCCTTTGTGGTCTGTGGTGATTTGGGCTGCTTATTAGAAGTCTGCATAAAGGCAGCACACGCAGATTTGTCTTTATCTCTGCCTTTACAGCTTTTAGAAACATTGGTGTAGGTCCATATCTACATTGAGACTTCACTGATTTTTTTTCTGTGTTCCTCCTACAGTCTTTCAGAACTCTATGTTTCCCTGCCATAAGGGAATTCCCAACTGTAAAACAAACCCAGAGCTACCCTGGTGCCCCATCCACATTGCCACTGAAGCCTGTGATGATGCTGGAGACGTGGCAGAGCACAAGGCCACAAGTGCCAGCCCCAGGCTGTAGCTGGTAGCGCCGGGGCAGAGCAGCCTCTGCACATCACAAGCCTGCTGCTGTGGCAGGAGAAGGGCAGCAGCACCACAGACATCAGGGGGGCTTCACTGGTGCCAGCTCCTGGGTTTGTGTGCCCAGCAGCTCTCAGGGGCAGGAGGAGAGGCCTGGCCAAGGTGGACGCGGTGACGCTGCAATAGAGCATACGAGGAGTGTGCTTTGTGGTAGTATTTATTTAGGAACCGTGAGTAACTACAGCCGTAGCGGTCTCATCTTTGTAATTCTGATGGTTTAACAAACAGGGAGAACATTAGCATATTTTTATTAAGGTACAAAATACACCCCGTTGTTGCCTAAAACATAAAAAAAAAAAAAAGTGAGGAAAGCTCTGTATGCTCTAAATCAGATTCAAAACCTTTCTGTATAAGGAATTGTGGCAATACTGTGTTTAGTATAACAAGAGGTTTTTATCAATCGAAAAGAAAAGACATGCTGGCAATCTGAACTTAGCAACAAAGAGTAAAGCAGTTACAAACCATCGTGTCATCCACATTAGTTGAGCTTTGAATGTAGAAGAGCAAATCTTATGAAACACATACACAACTAGGTAATATCAAACAACCTAAGGTTGATAATGTACACACCTGTATTAAAGTACACTGACTACTTAATGGTGAGGATTTAAGGTAATGTCTTTTTTTAAAAGAGGTAACCTTTGAAATGCAAATGGTTGCACTTTACATACAAAAAGTGGAAAAGAAAAAGAATCACTTTTGGAATGATACATAGATATAAGACACACTGGTTTTGGATTATGCGTAATCACCTTGCAGCCTCTGATATTACCTTTGAACAACAACAAAAAAAAATTAAAAAGTGCCAATACTGTGAAAGGAAAGCAAAGTTACTAAGTCTGAGTGCATTAACCATTTCTGAGAAAAAAATGGGGTTTGGGTTATTTGTTTTGTTTTGTTTTTCTGCGTTTTTAAAAAACGCAACAGCCTTACTGGTGCAGGTTCAAGACAAAAACAAGACAGTCAAGCTCATAAGGTAGAAATAGGTCCTATATAGGTTAAGATTCTTTGGAAATTCCTAAGAACAGAGGAGTTTGTAATCCAGGCTATCTTTTTGGCTACTCAAAAAATCTGTGGGAGTTTCCAGCTTATCATCAGTTGAAATCTGTTTTGCAATTGCCAAATAAATGCAAGTAAAACTTTAACTAACCAGGGATTCTATTCACACACATGCACGGAGAAATCACTGATTGTGCAATAACCTGTTTTTTTCACAGCAGCATATATATGAATCATAAGTCTTTATTAGACTGACCAGAAACACAGAAAATATTCTCAGTCTTTGTGTTTTCAGTCTGTTTCTTACGTAGGCAGCTGCAACTGCACTGAAGTGACAGGCTCCATAAGGGAGAGATGACAAAGTGGGATCAGCTGGCTAAAAGCAAGATCAGGAGTATCTCGTGAAACCACCTGGATGTTTAATGTTAGCCAGTAATACAAGGGCACTAACAGCTCACTGACAGAGGCAGTAAATGTGTCTGAAGTTTGGACTGTGAGACTCTGCTTGAAGCAAATGAGAAATGAACGATGCCAACATACAAATTGCAGTGCTGGCTGTGTCAAATCTTCCCTTACAGAAGATACAGCTCAGGGAGCAGCCTATTCCTTAGGACTGGAGAGATTCACTGCATGTCTGGCCAATGATTCCTTTAAAGTAGATCTCGGGGAGCCAACTTAGCTGCAGCTTTGGCTGAGAAAAGTGATGGTAAAGAGCAATAAGCTCAGTAAACAGACTATTTTTCTTTAAGATGTTCAGAATATAACTCAGTTTCCATACATTTCATTTTAAAAGTAGTCTGGGCAACTTAGTTGATGGCTTGCTTAAAGTCAATCCAATCATGCTAGCAACTTAGAAATGCCTGCTGGTTTGAAGTAATGCCCATACATAAAGCTAACAGGTATCAACTGATCATGCTGAAATAACAACCCCCCAAAGACCTATGTTTCACACAAGGTGCTTTTGATAACTTGGTTTTCTGAGCCTTATAAGGAGAGTCTTTAAATATATTTTTTTCTTTATTTTTTTTAGCCTTGTTTCATTCTTCCTCCTCTTCATCTTCTTCTTCCCCTTCTCCCTCTCCTTCCTTTCCCATTGTTTCCACAAGGAGCTCTGCGGTGCACGTGGCTTCCCCAAGGCTGTTAACAGCTTTGCAGGTGTATTTGGCATCATCGTCCCCACATACTTCAGAAATAGTCAAAGAACAGTTCCCTTCCTCATCATAATCGATCTGGAAGTGACGGGACTCCTTGACAGGCTGATCATCCTTGAACCACATCACCTCCGGGTCGGGATAGCCTGGAAGAGCGGAGAGAGAACAGTGACTGCAGTAAACGAGCATTAACTCAGTGCTAATTACCTTGTGCTCTAACTCCTGTGTATGGACGTGCCAATGTGTTGATAGACAAGTATTTCTTTGAGTTCTACGTAAAATAAATGTAGATGATGTGAAGCTTTTTTACGTCACATTTACCTGAAACTATTTCTTATGTCTAGCAAAAACTGCAAGTGAGCGCTGCGGTACTCGCTGGATTCCTCCTTCCAGTCCTTCAGCAGTGCCTGCAGGCAGCTTTCTGTGTGCTGTAGCCATCAGCCAGCGGGGGACTCCTGGCAGTGCATCTGAGGCTCACGTTACCCTGCAGCTTCTCTGGAGACAGCAGCTCCCAACACCGAGATTTAGAATTTCAAGGGTAAACTGGTTTGGGCTGTAACTACAATTTCATGTCTTTCTCAGGTTGCTTCAACGTGGTTATTCTGAATCTTCCTCCTCCTAATCTGCTCCTTACAAGCCAGCCTATCCTCTACATTGCAGTCTCATTTTCTGTTTGTTAGGGTAAGTGAGCAAGTGTAAGAAAAGCATTTTGATTGTGCATCTCACAGGAGTTTCAAGCCTTTTGTGAAGGAAGCGGCTCTGCTAAGCCTCCAGAGCAGCGCTGCACAATGCCTGCTGCAGAACAATCCCTTATACAGTACTCTTGGCTGCTGTAACAAACTGAAGGTTTGTGGTCTCAGCCAAGTTCTGGACTGTGATGGGAGGGTAACTTCCCACTGAGCAGAAATACAGTGCAGGAATCCCTAATACCCACTGAACATTACAGCAATACACTGCAAAGTTTGGAACATCAGCTGTGATACATCCGTTTTATTCCATGCAGTACTTGTGCATGTACCCCTCCTGCTGAGCAATAATAATCCATCCTCATATCTCCACTGTGAGGTAGGAAACACAGGCAGGGAAAGTTTGGGAGCACAGAAACAGAGAGAAGGTCCATGAGGCAGTTTCTGAACCACATTTTAAGATTATAAATTAACTTGTACACATGCAGGATGGTACTGACTCTACCCATTTTGTTTTCACAGCTCTTCTTTCCGAATTTCTAGTTTTCATTCACAGCTGAGATACACAAGGTTCAATCTCATTGCAGTAGATGCGCCAGTGGTCTTGGCCTTCAGACTTTTGGGCTGACCAAGCCCACGGTCCTTAAGTATCTTCTCATAAACTTACACTTTGCATATTCCAGTCTGAGTTTTCTTTCATGAACTCGTAAGTTAAAAAACCCCAGTCATTTATTTTCTAGATGTGACTTATGTCACCAGCACAAGAATATTATCTTTGCTTCTCATGCATATACAATTAGGGACTTGTTTACCTTTAATAAAATGTACCTGTAGCTTAAAGTTATCTTGAGGTGACCTAAAACTGGTCTGTCATTTCAGACAACTGACCTCCTACTAATTCTTGGTCTCTGGCTAGCACTCTCTAAGAGTATACTCTTGGAATTTATGGTTTTACTTTGCATCTTGCTTTTACTGTTTCTGCCCTCAAAAATCGTATGACAGTTCCTACTTGCTATTCTAAATTAGCGATTCCCACGTGGATTCCTGGAGACTTCTGTTCTATGGCAAGCACAGAACAAGCTCCAAATAATTCCTGTTAATGCAACATATTCATGCTGTGACATGCAGATATTGGTAAAGCAAAACAATACCAACTCAACAATACAGAACAAAAAATTGAAAAAGTGAAACAACTGCCCAGTGCAGAAAGCTGACGAAGGGGGAAAGAAAGACATGCTTATTCAAAGTACCTTCAATTTTGCAGTCAAATCTAGCAGCACTTCCTTCCACAACTTCCATGTCAAGGATTTTTTTAGTAAAATATGGCTTTACGTGGGGCTTTTCTTCAGCCACTTCTTCGAGGAAAGCATCTGGAGGAGAGCAAAGAGGTAGTGAACAATTTTACTGGGTGTGTTCTCAAAAGATGTATTTTAGATTTTAATTACCAGATGGTAATGAAAGCATCTTTTATTTCACTTAATTGTGTCAGACTAATGGGACAGCAAGGACGTTGGCTGCTTAGCTTTGTGCCAATCTTTTGCAGCTGGACAAGGATTCAGGCCATAAATAGAAAGAAATGGGCGTGCAGGGCCACCACCCTATGATTCCTCTGTATTTTCCCCTTGAATTTGTTTCTAACTGAACCTGGACTTTTGCTAGTCAGAGGGATAAACCAGCTCCACTTCTATCAGGCCCACAGTGCATTTGTCAAAATTACTTGCTTGATTTTCAGCAGTGTCAAACATCTGCACCTCTGACTGTTACACACCACAAATCCACATTTCATCTGGGGACATAGGGGAATAGCACAAACATTTCCTTAAATGCCCTGTCTGAGGAGCATGGTTAAGGCAGGGTGTGTGCCATGGTTACAGCAAGTGTTAATACTTTATTGCTTGCTTGCTTGCTTGCTTGCATGAGAAAGGAATACATCACTGTCATCTTTGTATAAACATGCATTCCCAAACTCGGAGAAAGTGCAGCTGACAAATCTGCCTTAATTCTTTGGCTTTAAAAAGGAAAGAGTTTACTGCCTGTGCTTATACTGTGGCATTTTGAGTAGCAGGACAATATAAGAATAGTGAATTTTTGACAGATTTCTTTAAAAAATAGGAGGATGAAAACAGAGAGAGAGAGAGAGAGAGCGCAGGAACATCCAACTTGATGATTGATCTCTAGCAATTTGCTAAAAGTTTTAGTAAGATTGATTCAGAGACAGGTAAAAATATGGGGCAGAAAAATTCCTTACCTTCATTCTCTGCTTTGTCTGCATTTATAGGGCTGGTAGGCGAGCTCCCAGAGGCCTTCCTCCCACTCATACCAGAAATCATTGCCATGGACGACAGTCTTCCTATTGCTCGGACAGCATGGCCTGTTTTCTAAGACATAACAGAAGAGCTTCTGATCAGTCCAATCCAACAGGCATGTGATTTTCTGCAACAATCGTGCTTCGGACAAATTATCTGGGATCTCTGCAAACCTCACTGGAATTGGTGGACAAACTGCTTATATATAGCTCTGTTGTTCTAGGAGAGACAGAGCAGGCTGGACTGAATTACCAAATTTAGTTGCAGATATAAACTTCCCCTGATGAACTCATACCTAAATGAATGTCTGTTAGCTGCGGATAAAAAGCACTGTGTGAGAGGAGGGCAGCAGAGAAGCCCTGTCCTGTGTAACTGGAACTGAACTCTGGTGGGGGACGCCTCTCTCCACAGCCTTCTGGGCTGGGCTGAATTTCATCCAGTATGGATAATGAGCTGATATGAAATGAATGAGAAAGCACCATCTGCATGATGGGAGCAGACCTCTGACAGGATCGAGGATCAACCACCAGGCTACTAAAATATGCTCAGACTCTGAGGGCTGTAGTACGGACACTTGTATCGCATGAGCTTCAAGAAACACGTACAGCACAACATAAGAGGGAATATAAGCCAGATTTACATAAATTAGTATTTTGTAGGCTACTCAAAAAGATCCAGGCTTTCACACAGCAACTCCTGTAGCTATGAGCATGGCACACACGGAGCTGCTACTCCAGTTCCAGCATTAGGAAAAAAGAAGATACGGAGACTGAATATGTTAAAGGAAATTATTAAACCAATCTAATTGAATCCATGGGAAGCTTGGGGTTCCAACAGGACAAACTCTTGGCTTAGAAGAATGAAGCTGCCACAAAATAAGGTACCTTTAGGGAGGCCAGGCAGATGAGTTTTACCTGAACTGTTCAGGTTTGTTAAAAATTGCATAATCCCCCAGCTCTCAGTGGTATGGAGAGGGCAGGGAACAGAGAGAGAGGCATACCCTGAGAAGAGTGGGAAAAACTACACTTGAGCTCATATGCCTGAAATGGGATCATCCTGTGTAATCCACATGCAGCCATGCACCCTCCAACTGCCCAGCTGCAGGAACCCAGACCTGCTGTCCTGCATTCCCACCCTGGCTGTGCCAGAGCTTTCAACAGCAGCAGAAACCTCCTGGTGTGTCGTGTTCCCCAGAATCACAAACATTAAAAATAAAGAGACTTATTAGGATATCCAGCCCAATTCCATGTCCTCTTCATTACCTGCCATTTTCTTCTGGCCATGTATTTCTTCATCCTATCTTTGGAAAGTTTTTTGGCTTCCATGTTTTTGGTGTCTTTTTGCAGCCAGGGATGCTGAAGACATTGAGTACAATTTAAGCGACTCCTGTTTTTGTATAAAAAGACCAATCAGTGTTGCCAATAACAAAAGAGGAACCTACCTGCTGTAACATTATTTTGTGCTCTCTTTGCTGGGAGCTGATTTATCTGTTTCCTAAATTTAGCAACCAAGATCACATGGCTCTGCTTTCCCAGCCATTCTAACTTAAACTCACTTTCACAATTTCTGTAGATCTTTTTAAGAGAAAACTGAGTAATTTTAAGTGTTAATAAAACATTATAAAACAAAAGCCATGTTTTAGGCATGGAACACATACAGCAGAGCCACAGTGGCAATGATTCAGCTGCTTCATGCTGGCAGAGCCCCGTCCCAGATCTCCTTTCCTTTCCTTACAGAGATTCCCCATCCTGCCATTTAATAACCTCCTGAATATCTAATGAAACAGAAATCTCTTGCCACACCCATTCTTCACTTTGCTCAGGCTGCACAGATAAATAACCCTCTGTTCTCCCTCCATTCAATTGCAAACTCATTGGCAGAAGTACATTTCCTTTCCTTGGTTTGTTCAGACATTTCTGCAAACAGGGCTTCCAACTCTGATTTTTTTTTTTTCTTCCTTGCCCAATTACTGCATTTACAGGGAAGCTGCTTACTCAGAGGTACCACACTTAAAAGCGACCCCCGGCAAAATTGCAACCCGTTCAGAGCAAGGCAGAAGGTGTCATGCAGAAATGCGTGTCACGGGGCAGGGGGGACCAGAGTGGCCGCATAACAGCCCGGGGGAGGGAAGAGCACAAAGAGCCGGCGATGGAAGCGAACCCATTCAGCCCCGGCAGCCTGCGAGGGAAACAAAGAGCGCTGCTCTCGCAGAGCCGGGCGGGCACGCACAGCTCCTTATAAAGCCTGGCCAGAGGTGCTGCGGCCTCGTGGAGACTCGCAGGGGGGAAAACCACGAATGGCAACTTCAGCTAAAGGCAAACACAGAGCGTGCAGCAAGTCCTGCGGCTTTACTTCATGTCTTTCTTCAGCAGATTGCTGATAAAGTCCTTGGCGTCGTCGGAGATTTCATCGAAAGCCTCATCGTCGAAGTCCCACGTTGCTGAGGTGACATTGGCAAGGGTTTCGTTGTCGTTGTCGCCCATGAAAGGAGAAAGTCCGCTGACCCTGGGGACGGAGCAGACACAGACACGGAACAAACCACGTCAATTTGCGAATTACCGGAGGGGCAGGTTAAAATCGCGTGTGACATCTTCCGTGCTCTGCAGTTCTTTATCAATAAAGGCTCGCTTTAAAAACTAAATGAAATAAAAAATAACTCAAAACGAACTGCAGATAGCCTTACGGGAAGGAAACTAGAATTTTGCCCGCAAAACTGAAAGGCACATTTTACTAGGTTTTTTTTCTCTTTTCCCAAGACATTTTTGAGGAGAATTAGAATTAGGTGAAATTGGAGCAAAGTAGTTTGTCAAATGACTTGTCTAGTTCTGCATAACTAATACTGGATTTTTCACACCAAATTCAGTGGAATATCTTTTTTTTTTTCCCCTGGCACTTCCTCAGAATCCCAGAATTATTAGGGTTGGAAGGGAGCTCTGAAGATCATCTACTACCATCTTTCAGGGTGATTTTGCTGCCTTTACTGTCAAACCAAGGTTTTTTTTTGTAGATTTTATTCCATTTACTCCTGCAGAGAGAGCCCCAGAAGAAAGATGCATGATGAAATAATGAAATCCACAGCGCTGTTTTGTAAACAAACCCACCCTGAGTTATACAGACA
This sequence comes from Monarcha castaneiventris obscurior, assembly GCA_026261815.1. Lineage (NCBI taxonomy): Eukaryota > Metazoa > Chordata > Aves > Passeriformes > Monarchidae > Monarcha > Monarcha castaneiventris. The sequence goes on from JAMPIT010000467.1 coordinate 12,268,002, forward strand.
GATAAAACAGTGCTGCATCACTGCAGGCTGTGGAGTTATGCAGATGCATCCACAAGTAATTTGGTCTTTATATTCTCCATCAGTCACAATGATGCGTGAAACGGAAATAAGGCTCTCCTATAACCTAAGCTGAGCTTCCAAGGCTTTTATACATATAACTGATAAATTGCCACTGAAAGGCAATTACAGAACATCATGGTGTCATTTTTGCAGTCTCCTTCTCCAGCTGAGCATTATCCTTTATTACACTGTGCATCTGGATACTTTTGATGCCTGTATATATATCACCCTTTCAGCAAAAAACTTAGAGGTGAAAGGTTGCATATTCCTTAGAACTACAAGTTATTCACTTTTCCAGGTCCTCCTGGCATGCAATTTACAGAATAACCTATTCTTCATGAATTTTTACAGACTTTTTTTGATTTCTCAGTCAAAACACAATTGTGTTAACCAGTTACATTTCACAGTACTACTCCTTTCTTTTAAATATAGAAAAATAACTAACTTATTAGGGTTCTGAAAACACTACATGGATATAATACTATATTGATATATGATGCCACTGAATATCGCAGAACAGACTGGTTAAAATAAAGATTGTGGTCAAATAAAGTGAGCTGTTGGATTAATAATATTAGAATATGTCCTCCTTCAAAGTTATTTTGTTTCTTTTTTGTATCTAATTACATTCAAAATCGGATTTGGAATTTGTTCCTAAGCTTTTCATTTTATAAGCACCGCAGAAACACACTCTTTGAAGTCTCACACAGAGCAGACACTAAATCTTTTACCATTTCTGGAAGTTGTGTGCAGTACAGCAGAGTCTAGAATCTTACATGTATACTTCAGAAACTTCTCAGTAATAATACATGAGCTGAAGATAAAAGGTTCGTTTATTCTCAGGCAGAACAAGGTAAATCAGAACAGAATGTATTTGCTGTCTTACTTTTATGTGGTGCACTCGAATGCAACAGTGAATCCCAACTTTGTGAACATGTAAAGTGGCATAAACCCATTTATGAAGATATAACAGGCACAAGTTACCAAAAGCCGAAAGATGAATGCACCAAAAATGCTCCCAATAAAGCAACTTTACCACAACTGCTCCCTGTGCTTGACACTTGCTTTGCTGGAGGAGAGGTTTGTGCCTGACACTGAGCACTGCAGAGCTGGCACAGCTGTGGGCAGCACAAGGCTCTGCTCTGCCCGCATGCCCTCCAGCCCTCATGGCCAGAAACATCCATGAGGCACAGGAATCTCTGTCCTGGAACCCACAAAGCATTCCTGCAGGGCCTTAAACCCATCTCCTCTGACAGCTAAACATTTCCTTAGTTATACGATGTCAGTGTTCTCCATAATGCTTTAGAAAGTGAAAAAAATCTCTTGCAGACTGCAGTTCTGATTTTAGCTCCCACATACTGACTGCTGGGTTGTCTCTTTTTTACCTTGTAGTAAGAACAACAGTCTCAGCCAAGCCAGCAGCTTATGCAATGACAGGTTTGTGAAGTATTCCTTTAGCTCACTGTCAAAAGAGGAGATGCACATTTTCTCTTCATCCAGTTAAGCTTCCAGAGGACACACTTGGGCAGCTGGAGCAATACCAATCCCATTTCCCTCCAGTACTTGTTCAAAGTATGTCAGAGGTGACCTCTGCACAGTATTACCACAAATAGTGTTGTGCAGCTCTTGCACTACATTAGACAAGATTTTGGCCTATTTCCAGAGATTAAAGCTGCAGTATTGAGAGATCAAATGCATACTACAAAACCTGCTGTAGGTACAGAGACATTGCTTCATGTGGAAACATCACTGCTGCATGGTGCTGTAAGAGGCAGTGGTTATACTGCATGTCCCACGCAGCTTTTGAAGTGTGAGGATAAATTAAAGAATGAAAACTTAGAGAAGGAAAAAAATTCTGAGATTTCTGTTGGGTTTTTTGGAGTTTTTTGTTTGGCTGATTTTTGTTTCGGTTTTTTTGTGTGTGTGCATGTATTTTTTTTTTTTTTTAAATTTTAGAATTGTATGACAGAATTATCTGATACAATTTTAAATGCTGTGGTAGGATTGTTCGATCCCATGCATTTGGTAAATTACCAGGTGGGCCTCAGTTAAGCCTCCACTCATTTCATCATTTACAAACACCAGTGGAAGGGTGCCCATTCAAATATTTCAATGAACCTATTTTTGTATTCCTGAATGCGCTGTTGCAGATTTATAAAGCTGAAATAATTTTCTCTACTACAGTTTTACACTGTGAATCAGTTGCCTTGTTGTGGAAATACTTCTAAGGGGAATTAGATCCTTGTCTATAGTCAGAAAACAAAATCCAGCAACTAGTATAGATTAGAAATTATGTAGCCAGAAATTTTTATCTCTAGCACAGATTTCACTGACCGAAGTCTTGGTTGTTCAATTCTTAATAACCATTTAAAGTAATAATGGTACAGCAACTCTTTTGACAGATAATGGAAACAATTTCTTTTTGGAATGCTGAAGTGATAAAGATGAGCTACTGCTCCAGAAAATTAACACAGAGCTTACACTGCGAAGTTACTCTTAGACAAGCAGCAGGCTGTTTACTGAAAACATTTTTCCAGCTACTTTACCAGGCATCTTCCTGGCATGTTAAGAACCATTTGTTTAGAAAATCTTTCACAGTTTCCACTTCTAAATAAAGAAGAAATATATTTTATCCTCTAGGAGTTCCTTAACATTTATTGGTCTGTTCTAACAAAGCTCCAAGTGCAGACTTAGAAATCTTTCACAGTTTCCACTTCTAAATAAAGAAGAAATATATTTTACCCTTTCGGAGTTCCTTAACATGTATTGGTCTGTTCTAACAAAGCTCCGAGTGCAGACTTAGAAATGTTGAGATGGAAAGGGTCCAATGTGGATGCAAATCTCGTTGCCTATGTAACAAACACCATGGCATTTCAACTGGAAATCTCTGCATTAAGACTCCTGCTACTGCAGGGAAGATGGCTTTGCTGCTTGTGTCAAAGAGTCAGACTGTGAGTGTTCCTCTGCAAGCAGTGCTTGCAGCACCAGCTGACTGGGACTGCTGGCACTCAGCTCCTCCTTACAGGCTTTGCCTTGCATTGACAGTGCAGAGTAACACACCTCAGTATGAACAGATCTCGGTATGTGCTTCTGATAAACCTGTGCAGGGCATGTCAGACAAGCACACGATGATGACCCCTGCACCCTAGAGATCAGGTAGTGAATTAATTCTTTTTCAAGCGAACTAAAGCAAATAGATAGTCTGAGGATACTTTGTCAGGGACACACATCCATGGGACACAGCTGAGGGCTGACTGACTCCTACCCTGATCCTTTCTGGAAGAAGCAGACCACTGAGTCCTTATAAAGGACTTGCTGAAGCAAGGGTGTTACTGCTGTTCTCATCCTTGTTTCATGTGCCCAGTGGGTTAATGAGGAACCCCAGTTTGCCAGCGCCACTGAACCAATAAAACATTTTCTTTTGAGAAGTACAGTCTGACATTAAAGCCTTCCTAACCTGGTTTAAGGAGAGAACAAGGAGTGCTCTCACATCTTTAATATAAAGAGATATAAATTTTTAACATGACATGGAGCCAAGTGTAAGCCGGAGGTGTCTTGCTTTATCGAGGTTCCAAACCAGCACACCCAAGAGATGAACGATGCCGAAAGATCTTTCAACCAACCCAAACTGCCAAACAAGGGAGGGGGAACAGCAGTGATGAAAAACACAATGGATAAAAAGGAAAGGGAATATTTGAAGAATCAGGGCATGTGCTGTTAGGAAGGTGCTGAAGGAAAAGAGTATACAGCAAGATCAAATGTGGTATTAAAACACAGCCTAAGAGAAAGTATATTAAAAAATATGAATTGACAGAGATCAACTATGCTGAAAAGATAAACACTGCTGGGCACTGATAAAGCAAGGAGAGCTATTGGAACACAAGCAGGGGTTTGAATCAGCCACAGACAATTCCTCCCTGAAACTGCTCATGTCCAGTGGTGCCAGAAGGAAAAGGGCAATCCACAGTCAGTGTACGCCCATGCAGCACTGAAACCTTAGCCTGAAAATTGCTTTGAAATAAAAATTAGAAGTTGCTTCAGATTACTAAATGAATATTTAGTACAATCCAAACTGATCATCAGAAAAGAACTAGAAATAGAAAAAACCACACAAATTCAGCAATGCTCAGAAGAATAAATGGAACAGAAAGAGCTGGAAAGAATTCAGGAGGTTTAACCTTCATTAGATAAAGATTATTGTAAATGCAGAAAGGAACACTGAAATAGACATAAATGGAGATGATATACACAAGCTGTAATATTTGTGGCCTGTTATTTCAAAGGCAATAGATCAACTTAAGTATGTGGAACAGTACTGTGATGCAGAACAGGACAGAGAACAAGATAAAAGTGGAAGATAAAAAACATGAGGTGGAGAATACAAACGGAAATTTGAGGAAGAACAAAGACAGATGAAGAGACAGGACTGAATGAGTTATCCAGGGAGATTAAAAGGATTTAATATTTAGCTTAGAAATGTGTAAAGGGAACCCATGAACTGTAGCATGGAATTAAATCAGTCATGCCGTAAGGAAGACAGATGCAGTATCTCAGCAGGGAGTGCAGTATCTGTACTTACATCTGCATAGCAGAGGGCTGGGGAGAGGTTTTGCTGCAAGGTTTTGGAAGAGTGCTGTCACCCTGCCCTCTACTTGAGATTACATCCCAACCATGTATTCTTTTGCAGGGGAGGCCCTTCACTCACAGACATCACTTTAGCAGCTCTGTGTGAAACCCAGTTTGTATTCATTGTTGTGCAGCACATCATGGAAACACAGTCACTTTCTAGGCAGGTGTTATGTCAAGTGATGCTGTTGATGCTGTAGCGTGTTCCCTGCTGTTTCCCTTGGGACAGATGATGGACACAGCAGCTTTGGGCTATCAGCTGCCAGTAAGTCCAGTGCTCGCCTCTGCCTGCATGGCCCCACTTATGGCAGGGGAGAGGGGATGCAAATGCCCAGGTATGAGCACAGTGACAGTGTGTGAGACAGACACCAAGTGAGTGAGTTTTGCACTTCAGGCGTGAGATTTGGCAGTTGTGAGCTTACAATCAAAATGGGAAAGCAGAGCTGCAACTAAAGAGAGATAAAATTCTCAATGACTTTTATTTGCATTCTGTAATGATGATGTGATAGCTCATTTTGGATAATGGCTCATAGTTGTGAGTCTGTAAAAATAGCTGGGCTCTAAGAAAGTTAAGACAGATTGGGAACCTCTGTCACTCTGGGGTGGAGAGGGAAAGTCCAAGTGATGACTCACAGGCCTTCCCTAACTTCTATTACTTTATTCTTATGGCAAGAAAGACAAAAGCTGATTATCACTGCTAATCATTATTGTGGCAATAGCAATGCATCAAAAAATCTTTTTTTGTTTTGTTTGGGTAATGTAGTTTTCCCCTTATGACGGGTTAAATGAACTTAAATACACCTTAGCAAACAAGTAATTTCATAACATATTTCACAAGGCATATCAGATCAGCTGAATGCGTGTAACACCACCCCAGCCCCATCAGCTGAATGGTACAGCACGCAAATATCCTGCTCGGCACAGAGAAACTGGGAAGAAGCAGACCTGTCTTTGGCAAGACCTGTCACCTTTTCCCCACCAGTTCCACCTGCTCCCTTCTCTTTGTCTCAGCCGATGCCCCGGCTGCACTCCCCGGGAACACTCGGTGCCAGCACCGACCTGTGCCTCGCTGCTCAGGCTGGGAGCACACGGAAAGTCGCCACGGGCGTGGGTACCAACAAAGGGCCCCGAAAGACGAGCAGCTCCCCAAAATGCGGCGGGTGCGTGCGGGCTGCAGGCGGCGCTGCGGCACCGAGGGATTCCCGGAGCGCAGGGTTTGGCGTCGCGCTGCTGCCTGGGTGGGCTGCCTTACTGCGGCTACCCAACCACCCAAAGCCGCTTTCAGGATCCACGAAGAAGCGCTTGGAAGTGAATGGAAAATACAAGTCCTGTAAATAAACTGGCGGAGCGAAGTGACCTTGAAGCGTGGAGCGCACTTCGCATGTGAAACTGAAGATAACAGAAGTATTCCGAGTCTTTGCTGGAAGTAAGAGGGAATTGATGCAGTAGCTTTTGCATAGGCCAAGTAAGGAAATCATGTTGCTTAGTTTGGAAATGAGAAGAGCATGAACAAGTGCAAGGTCATGAGAAAAGCAGGAACACAGAACGGCTGAGTAAAACTGAGCCAAAGAACTGTGCATTGCCAGGTGTCAAGGAGCGGGTTAGCCAGGGCAGAGGGGACTCTAATAAAGGAAGAAAGGCATTGAGAGGAGTCTTTTAAAAGAACCAGGGCAAAGCAGATCTGCCACTGACTTACTACTGAAGCTGGAACAAGGGAGAAGGAACCATGCTCCAAACTAAGCTTCTCTTTTCATTTGTTTATATGGCATCAAAAGTGTAAAGTCACAGCTGGAAGAAAACCACGCTGTTCTAGGCATAGAGACACTAATTCCATATACATTTCTCTAGGCATGCTCTATCAAACCATATATAAAAATCAAATCTCATACTGAAATATGCAACCAAGAGCAGCAGTTAACCATCCTTGAAATGTTTCCATGAGCTCGATCCATGCTGCTTGTAAACCGTATTTATCCAGTGGCTTGTGCCTGGTAATAAATTAAAATGCACTGTGAACGGATATGGTAATGCTGGGATACTTCAGTGTGTCCCACAAGATGCCAATGTTTCACAAAAATTTTCTCTCATGGAATAAAAGAATGGAAATTATTGGTTGTGAGTGCCCAAACATTTCTCTTTAACATCTGCAAAGAAAAAATAGTTTGAAGTTAATAATAAAATAGTCACATTGTCTCTTAAATGAGATGAAGCATTGCTGGTTTATGATGTAAGATGTACAACACTAAATAGCTGGATTTCCAGAACTGCCAGTTCTGCAGTTTACCAACTGCACCCTTCAGAGAACAGAGAAGTTTTATTAAACATGCTGGAGCTGCTAATTACAACACAAAAGGCCTGAAAACATCAGAAAACTTCAGAAGTTGATGAAAATTTTGTATGATGAGCAACTGTCAGGATTTATGTTACGAATAGCAAAGTACTCACAAAATGTAGCAGATAACTCCTATACTCCACATATCTGTTTCATATCCAATAGGTTCATAGTTTATAACTTCTGGAGCCACAAACTCAGGTGTCCCAAAGAGAACTTTCAGAGAGCCTGCATTTTCTGTGAAGAATGGAAGAGGAAACCATTAACTGCTGCATGGAGATTTTTAAAAACAGTTATTCTCTAGTAACAGGAAAACCAGTTTTGCCCTCATATTTGCGATTTGGTTAAAGATTCTTATCAGAAGAAATAAATGATGCCTGAATTGCTGTTTTCTTAGCTGAGACATGTATAGCAATAAAGAATTATTTATTAAGCATCCTCAAGCACACAGCACTGTATAAGGTGCATTAGAAGGTTCCTATTGCAAGAACTTCCACAAGGCCAAATCTATGAAAAAGTAGTGCCATCAGTGTTTAATTCAGATTTTTATGTCCTGAAGTACAAAAGTGTTTGAGCCTCCATCCCTTTAGCAGTTGCAAAAGAGAACTGCAGGACTCCAGTGTCAGAAAGAAGCTACAGTTTTCACAAATTATTGAACATTTATCAAAGCTTGGGGCTCTGCCTGTTGTGGTAAAAAGAACCAAAAGTGCTAAAATTACAATAATAGGAAAAAACTATTTCAATCCAACACATTTTCTTCTAGTGTAAACAGGAAAGAAAATAAATAGTGGGTTGCATGTCTCTTAAATTTGAAGTGGCACAGGCCAGCAGTGAAACAAGAGAAGCAGATGTTGTGCACCAGTCAGATCTTTACCTCACAGGTAAAACTGGACTTGGGCATGGTCTCCAAACCAGGCTGCCTACAAGCACATCTGTGCTGAAGGGGAAGCACAAATCACCAGCTGTCAGCCATCAGCTGCTCCAAACTTTTATTCAGCTGGCCTCTAGCACAGGTATGCTACATTTGCTCTGCTTAAACACACTGTGGATGCTTTTAGAATGATCTACAGTGAAATTGCTGCCACCAATATGAACTGGAAGAATGAGCTCATGAGACAGGTGAACTGGCTTGACATTCTTCTAGTGCTGACCCACCAGTATTGCCCTACTGGAAAATACAGTGATGAAGGTAAGAGAAAAAACTGTTCATAACCAAGTACTGCCAGATTTTGCTGCCAGTGTGCAAGCAAGTGCAATGTCTACCCTCTGGTACAGTGTGAGACACAGTGCAAGTCATTCAGTTAGAAATTCTTAGGCAAATCTCAGTGGGCTCATTTTCATCAATGCTCATTCTAAATGTGATGGGAAAAAGAAAAGAATAAGCAAGGTCAGGAAGGAAGGAAGCTAACGAATAGATTAGGGACTGGGAGGAAAAAACCCACATCCCAGTAATAGAATTGTATTGTAAAAGTATAAAAATGACAGAAAATAAATTGTTTTTGACTTGAAACACGTTTGGATTTAGGTTGAGAAAATCATGTCCAGTCTGCACATGTGCCTGAGCAATCAGTGTATGCCTTAAGTGAGATTCATTGCCTTACATTTATCTTTTGTGCAAGAGCAGCAGCCAGATTAGGCACAATAAAGTGTCCTAGTGAGGAACCATTGCTCTCCCAAAGAGATTACCATCTAAACAACACAGATATGGATGGGAAGGCAAAGAGATGTAACACATTCCAGTCCTGCTCCTGTTAAGGTTACCACAAATACAGGGATTTGCAGCTCTATAATCAAGAGAAAAGCATAAAAACCCCTCAAACGACAGCCAAGTTTTGAGGAGTTTACAAAAGAATTTACCTTTCCACAGCACTGAATCTGAATAGAATATTTTTATTTACCAGAATTTAATTTAACAAGTTTTGCAACATAAATGCTGATCCCACTACAGACGCCACTCCCAAACTTAGCTCCATTGAAAGCTCCTAAGGCACTTCATGAAATGTAATCAAACACCTGAGCTAGTGCTCTTTTGAGGTAAGCAAATCCCCAGCTTACCAAATGAAATCTGAAACATGTATGGGGTTAATAACTTGCCTAATGATTGAACACCATGCTTGAGGCAACTTTTGAGCATAATCACAACAATTCACGTGGAGGTGTGCCAGTTTCCTATTTTAAATGCTGTAAAACCCTTTTTTGCTCTGTTCAGGTATGGTTATAGTAAATTAATTGCAGAAACCTTATTTTCACGTGTTTTCCCTACTCCCACCATGCAGGGAGTACCCATTTTTAGAAACAGAAACAGAGAGAAGAATGCCTGGGAGCAGTCACAGGAAATTACCCAGATCCTCCCATGCAAGTTCACCAACATCAAGACCCTCCTGCCAACTCTCTGACTGTCCTTTAAAAAACACATTCAAAAACTATTCCACAACATCCCTACAGTCACATAACCAGAGTTTTCTTACTCCAAAAAGTGTACTTTTTCTAACATGCACTCTAAAAGGACTTAGCCTAAAAGAAGGGCAAAGTCTTCTCCACAGTGGCAATGAGGAGTGAGAGATCACCTTCTTTTTCCAAGTGCAAACAGGAAGCCTAAGATCCCATCTTCCCATCTGCCTTCATTTTAAAGTCAACACTTGCATTTTTTTCAAACTGTCCTTACAAGAAATTACTGAAATTTATCACGATGAACCTATTTTCTAAAAGCTTCATCATGATCACCCAAGTCTCAGGCTCAGATTTTCACATCCAAAAGTTTGGAGTGTGCACTGTGTAAACTACCATGAGCAACTGTGTATGCAAAAGGCTGGTGTATGAAATGTGCTGCCTACAGGTCGGAGAAATGTGGGGTTTTTTTCTGAAAACATGGCATTTGAGTGCAAGCATACAGTGTGAAACAACTGACACAGCATTTTCTGTGTATAAAGAAAAAAGAAAGGAAAAGAGTAAGACCCTTTCTATGCAGTAATATTTCAAGTCTTTACCCAGTTGTTTACAAGCTTAGTACACAAGTAGGATCTGTGTTTGGATATCCCTTAGTTCAGATAGAAAGCTGACAAGCTAGCTGGAAACTGTTACTGACACTGTGTATAATCAACTGATTAAAAAAAAAAATCTTTACAGTACTCAAAAACCATTCTCTTTTCTCCTCAAGAAGTTTATCTTAAACAATTTTCTACAAAATCTTTACAGTACTCAAAAACCATTCTCTTTTCTCCTCAAGAAGTTTATCTTAAACAATTTTCTACATGTGTTCCTCAGCACACCAAAAAAGGTCAGGAAAATATCCCACTGCAGCTTTGGTATTTCCTGACAGTGCAAGAGAACTAATTAGCTGCAGAAGATGACTGCAGAAGGAGCTGATCCCAATATCTTTAAAACTGATCAAAACACTGAATATTTAGAGGCACTAGTTTGCAGTAGTTACAAAAAGTTAAATCGCAGAAGTTGAAGTGCAGAATCAGCCACTGCTCCCTTCAGCAATGCCTTGGCTGAGCAGTTTCTGCTCAGTCAGGGTCAGGTCTGTAGGATGAGGGCTCCAATCCCACATCTATCAATGCCAAGTGAATTTGACAGCCAATTTCAAAATCACAAATCTCGAAGGAACACAAGTGGAGGAACATGCCCTCAGTGCACCACACAAGACAGCTGGCAAGAAGCAGGAATTAGTGAAAAATTTTAACAATTTTTGTAAATAAATGAAACAGTAAAAGTTGTTTTCTACTTTTGGAAATAATCTCAACTGAAATGTTACGGTTGTCTTTGCAATTAAAACAGTGCTTGTGCTTGCTGGGCATGGAATGGAAGGGCCCTTTCCCTTCCTGGGGAATGCCACCCACGATGGAGTTATCCAGAATGGCAGGCTGATGAATAGCAAATACCTACAATGGAACCTGGCAAGAATCAGCAGCATGTTAAGCCAAATGAACATACAGCATCGTAAAATCAGAATCAGAATCAGCACCCACAACTCTCATCCTTCTACACCAAGAGAAGTTATCTGGAGGTCAGGGCTTTCCTGCCTGTGGCATGGCTGGAGCAACTCACGAGCTGCTGTCAGCTGTGCAATGCACTGTGCTGCCACCAGATGAACAGAAAAGTGGGAAAGCCGATGGATATGAACAGGCTACCGAAAATAGGATCTTCTGTTTGCTAAGTGTGGGTGTAACTGTGGTCTGAAGTTAAAAAGGCAGCTGAAGAAGTTTCTCTAAAAAGGGCATTCTGTGTTTACATTATATCTCTGGATGATGAAATCCACTCAGTGCAGCAGTAAATGTACGGTTTTCAGGCTGACAGCTGGAACATCATGGGCTGAAATCTTTCCCACACCTCTCACACAAAAACACCAGCACTGGAACTTAAGTTAACAGTTCATCAGTTTCCTGAACAAGAACAAAATCGGTTCATGTTCTCAGAACACTACTGGCTCTATACTGGTGAGGAACAGAAATGGCAATGATCTCTTTTTTAATAAATAAAATAAATATCTTATCTCTGAGTTAACCGTGTCCATGTGACCAAGATTCATTTAATACACTTTTGGAGCAGAATATAATCTAAAATTCTTCAAAGCAGACTTCTTTTTCCCTATTCATTCAACAAACCATTCCTGGTTTGTTTTAGTAAAAAAATATTCTTGGGAATGCAGTAGTCTGTTACTTAAGTGTCAAAAGATGTAGGATGAGCAGCATTTAGGCAGATAACAAAAGGCAGGTGGTAGTAAAATCATTGTTCTCAAAAATCATTGTTCTACTTTTTAATAAGTATTAAAATTAATACTTTTTCAAAGAAGGGAAGGCAAAAGATTTCAAGTAAGAATCCAGCTGTGGGCCCCTTTATATAGAGAGTAGGAATTCATTTAAGTTGTCCCAATCAATTATTGTCAGGAGAGCCACAAATCTCAGCTCTCCCAGTGTAACAGGTTTGTAAACTGTTTTTGTTTCTTTTAATTCCTGGAATGATTTTTATTTCTTTTGTGAAAATACAAGATGTAGAAAGATCAGTGTGGGATGCTGGTATTGTTTACCACTGAAAACACAACTGAAGGGCCGCTTTTTAGAGCTGAACAATATGAAGACAAGAACTTTTTAAGGTCTTTGGCTTTCAAGTTGCAGAGCATGTTGGAAGCTTAGACCAAACTGAATGATAGAAAGCTGCTAAAAAGCAGCTTAGGAAGAGGAAGGGCTTGTGAAATGGAATTTCCCCCTATTGCACCTATTTTTAAGTAGTGCTATTACACAGCTCTTTATAGAATTCCTATGATCTTTAACATGTATGACAACATCCTGCTATTTATGATAAGAAATGATAAAAATAATGGGACAATGTAAACCAACTGTAATTATCTGAAAGGCTTCTAGAGCATCACCTTAATTCCTGCTGTTAAAAAAGTTTCCAGGATTTGCAGTATTCATGAAGCATTCAGTTAGAGAGTTAGTGCTTTATGGTACCAAATGTAAATATTTTTTAACATTACTATTACTGTGTATTTTAGGTGGAATCTACAGGGATACTCTGCTGTAGAAACAGACAGGTAGATTGTGTAATCCTCACTGCAAACTTCTCTTGAAGATGAGGTGCCCTACACTCACTCTTGAATGTCTTCTTTTCTCCCTTTTCTATTTCTTCCTAAACCCAGAAATATTTATAGGAAATACAGTCTATTTGCTGTCTATACATGAAAGAATAGAATAGGTATCATGAATTACTGTTTGTTCTGCCCTTTCCCCCTGTGATACTGAAATAGGCTGAGAATCCATTACCTAATCTTCTTGCGAGTCCAAAGTCGATGAGTTTGATACTTGTACCAGTCTTGTTGACACACATAATATTTTCTGGCTTCAAATCCAAGTGGACAATACCCTGCTTATGAATGTATTGAACTCCTTCTGAAATCTGCTTCATGTATTTAATGCACTCTCTCTCTGTCAGTTCAAAGTCTTCATCAATGATTCGTTCAAAGAGTTCTCCTCCAGAAACCCTACAAATGACAGAATAAAAAGAGACTTCTGTAACATATTCATTTGGGGAGTAACCAGACTTTTTTTTTTTACAGCAATACAGGGAGTTCAAGCTTGCAGCAGTCACTTCAGGATGCAGCCTGTGTTTTGTAATTGCATTTTCCACAGACACATGGAAAATGTGGGAAGAATCGCCTCGTGTATGGCATAAATCAATAAATGTTTTCTGTTCTGAATGTCTGTTGCATGTGAGAAGTGTGAAACACCGATGATGTTATTGCAGGCAGGAGGGATTTACATCCTGCCTCTAGCACTGGGTCACCTGCAGCTGGCAGTGAAGGGTGTGCTCTGTGATTGCCACCCTGCTGACACGTGTTTGTAACACTGCTCCCGACTCCGAGCACACATTTCCCTCTTCTTCCTTCCCTCCTACCATCCATCAGTGAACAAAGATACATAATGTAGTTTAGAAATAAAGAAAACTAAAATACATGGAATGGGTCCCAGGAAAAGAACTTCAAGCAGATGAGCAAAAATTCATGAAAAAGGGAGATTGAGAGTGACAAAGGCTAGGAAGGAAGAATTCCTATGATATGGTTAATTGGAATGCAAAGCTCAAAGGGTAAATTACTGACCCAAGTGAGCTCAGAGGGAATTTCCTTCTTAGCTATGGCAGGAGAAGGATATAACCCACAAGACTTTCAGTGTTGGTATTTTTAGCTGAGGCCTCATCACACTTCTCATAGGTCAATTCCATTTTTATGCTAATTTAAGATGTGAAATAATTGGTCTTTCTAGGGTAGCATCTCCTGGATTGAACTGTTCATGCAACTGAAGTGGGACATTTTTAACCTAGATTTAAAGAAGCATAATTTAAGTTGTGACTTGTTGGTTTTGGTGGGGTTTTTCTGTTTTGTTTTGTGTTTGTGTTTTGTTTTGTTTGTTTGTGGTTTTTGTGGTTTGGGTTTTTGTTGTTGTTTTAAATTCTGAGTAATCACTCAACTGGTTTATTTGCTTGCATCCAAAGATGGGAAATACTTTTTTCTTATGCTGTGGGTGAATGACCCGTAAAGAAAGGAACACGTACTGAAGAGCAGCTTTGCTTTTAGAAATTAAATACACCATGTTTTTTATATGGTTTAATATTTTGCAGCATTCATGCTTGTTGCCAAATGCAATTGCACACTTCCGTTACAGAAAGAAAACACACAACAGAAAAGTGGCCTTGCCATGTTTGCAGGTTGCCAGATACATGATTTTATCCCTCATGTACCAAACTGAATTTGAAACATCTGAAGTTCTGGATGCATTTCTTGCTTTGGCTGTAAGATTTCATAAAATATGTAATTAGAAATGCTATTGTGGTTTCCTTTGAATGTGAAAATAGTAAGAAGAGCATATGCTTGACAAACTGAGAGGTTATGTTGGATTAGAGCACATTTGTAACCTAAAGCAATAGTATTGCCAGACCTGTTGAATAAACATTCAGGGGATCTAGTTTGTTGTTGCTTTGCTAAGACATTAACCAGTATGGGTGTTTATGAAAACATCTGCAGGCAAAATGTTTATATCTGGATTACTCTGCAATTCCAAATGATAATCATCCTCATACTAAAATGTACCAGTTGTTTTTGACTGTTTAATGCAGATAGTGATGACTTACTTGTACTATAAATGTGCCATCCATTTCAGATCCCTAAAGGGAAAACTTTTCAGAAATTGTACCATTGTCTCAAGCACCACTCTTTTTTAGCATATTTTTGTAACTGAACTACTGTTAATACATCTGCCTGCTGTTTTTACCAGGGGAGCTCTCAACACTCTGGTAGCAATGGTAGATTAAACTGCAATGCACTTATGGGATGAATATTGTTGCTTTTATATCAGGAGCTAAATCCAGTTTGATTTTTGCCAGTTAGGAAGCTGAATAAAACCAGTGTGGATGAGGTTCTACACATACACAGGTGGAGAAGTCGGCTTTGTTCAAACAGTCCAACTAGTTCAGAATCTAAATCTCTATTTTTTTTCTGGGTTCTCCTCTTTTCAGTCTTCTCTACATGAGTCTTATAGGAAAATATTCATGTCTGTGGAATCACAGAATACACATCTAAGGTTTTGGTCCACTAGGAACAGTGAGAAGAATCTACCTTAGAGTTGCCCGGGCGAATACTCAACTGTATTTTTAAAAATCTACCTTAGAAAAAAAGAGAAAATCGAAGTAACTTGCACCAGCTTAAATCACATCAAATGATAGAATTTAGTGCTGAGATTTTGCTCCAATAATCTTAATTTGCAATACAATAATCTCCTTCTGATCTACGAAAAAATTAACTGACTATCTGAAGTATATAAAACTTGGAGGCACTTATCCCCCAGTGCTGAATTACATTGACAACATGCTACTATTTTCAGATTTACTTTTTCCACTGAGATGCTTATGGTGGAACCAATATGTTTCTGTATTTGAAAAGGAAATGCCTGAGATTTGCCTCTGACTTCCAGTAAATGTTAGATGGAAAGGTTTCCAGGCAAGAGCACATCATTACAGTGTTTAATTTAAAAGTAATAATAAAAAAATCATATTTTATTTTGAATATGAAATCAAACCATATAAAATAGTGTAATGAGAAATAATAAAAGCGGAGAGTATAAAAGGTTCTAGGAAAGGTATGGGAATAAAATTAAAATTAACAATTTAGAGTAAATATCAGGAAGCAAAATCTAAGGGTGCTTCTCATCAATTTGAATAGAAGGGGAGCTCCTAGATTCCAGTCACTGCTAAAATCTGATTTAAAAGACTGATAACAGGTGAGCATGATTTATTTGAAAACCATGCATTTAAACTCTGGTGGAAATAAAACAGCTTGGATAGTAAGAATTTTAAAGGTATTTCCCACAACTTCTTTGAATGCAAAGAAATACTATATTACAGCAGAAATGATCCCTTGGAGGCTCTTTATCAATACAGGTGCAGTTGCTGGGCTGGGATTGTGACAGTGGAAAGGCTGCCAAGACACCTGACAGAGGTGTCACATGAGCACCTCACTGCCCAGACCTGCTCTGCTGCTGCTTGACACAAAGGAAATGTTGGGGGGGCTCAAAAACCAGAAAAGGTGGCCACCCCAAACTAAATCCACATCCTAGTGAGACTGGGTAAAAAAACTACTTTGAATTTGATTGCAGTTTTCTATATTTTTAAAGAGCAAACCCCCTTTGCTGCCAGGGGGGAACTAATGGAGTGTAAAGCCATATGCTATTCCAGACTCTTTATACATCTCCCTGTTTTCCATTAGGTCTGCCAGCTCTCAGTTCCAAGCTAAGTAGGGTTCCCTTCCTTTACCATCGCCAGTTTGCTCAACTGCTCAATTTAAAAATAAAAACACCTTCCTGCACATAAGTTCCAGGGTTGTAAAATCCAATCTCTGAAATATGCCAGTGCAGTAGTAGTTTGCAGATAATCTAAGCAAGTGCCAAGCAAGCAAAATAGACATATAGTCTCTTTTGCCTCAAACAATTTATATCTTACTTAGAACTTCCAGCCAGCAAAAAAACCTGCTTCTCCTTGCATCAGAGAGCATATGAAGTCGGTGGGGCAGCAGAACTGTAACTAAAGTAACTTTTTGGGGAAAAAATCAGCACAGATCAGGATTTAATTTACTTTCCAGCTGGTACTGCCCCAAGTATAGGATTCACACTAAGCAGGTGCATTATGGATGATGCAGACATTGGTCATATTGGCCTTTATTGTTTGTGAAGCCTGTTCCAACACGTTTAGAACTGCCTTAAGTTAAAAAAGTTCTCCTCCCTAAACACATTTTGGTTCTAAATGAAAGTTCAAAATGCAGTTAACTTTGCTCTCACCTCTCCCAAGCATGCCATAAGAGTAAGCTGCAAAACCCCACCACATGTACTTTAAGAAACAAGCAAACAAGACAATAAAAACTGTAAAACATTTTGACTGATTTTTAAAAGATTAACACAGATTCACTTACACAGTTTAAACAAGATGGAGAAATAATTAGAAAAACTTGCAAGATCTGAAAACCATCCAGGCCCTGCAAATCCTGAAGCATTTGACAGTCCCGTGTCTGTAAGCTGCTACTTTTGTACACACAATTATTAACATTATTAACTTTGTTAGTGTGCTCTGCTTTATACTTACATTTCCAAAACCATAACGATGTTGGCTTTTTCTTCAAAGGCATCTACACATTGGACAAGTTTTGGATGATGTAGGCAGTTCATGATGCTGATTTCATCCCTTATGTTTTCTTTTTCCTTAGCAGAATATGCTTTGAAAAATTTTCCTGCCCAAACTTTTCCAGTCTTCTTTTCAACAAGCCTGAAGACTTGTCCAAATTTTCCCCTGAAAATATATAACTATTTCCATAAAATGTTTTTGCAATATATGGGCCACCACAAATAGCAACAATTTACTAAATATTCCAGCACAACCATTCCGTTCTGAAATAAAAATGTCTTAATATCAAGTATTATTCTATACTGATTTTGTGCAGAGCAATCTGCAAGAACTTTTGAATGAATACCACGTTTAGAGATACTCTGCCGTTCCAGTCAAAAAGTCTTATATTGGAGGGTTCAAAAATTGAGACTCCTACCAGGCTTTAATTCAGGTCTTTCTGCACACAGTTTTCTGTAGGTCATACACCTCTGAAGGGGCAGCAGATGGGACATCTCGGGTACAGGATGTAGGTGAAATCAGAATCTGAATGCTCGGGGCTTCAGTACTATTGTTTCCCATCGCTGTAATGTACAATTCTACCTCAGTGTTACACTTCTCAGGATTTGTTATTGGCAGCACACAGGATCCCCTGGCCTTCAGCACTGATCACTGAAAGATTATCATGGCCTGCAGTTCACACCAGCACGAGCTGGGGCCCTGAGAAACACAGCCAGACTAATCACTGACCTTCTCTCAGCAATAGTATTAATGCTCTGGGGATTATGGCTGCTGTCAACAGAGATTCCAGCCCGTGGGCAGGATAATCTTATTACCACTAATGGATATAATGGAAATGCAAGTACACAATGTGTACCTTTTTTTTTCAGATGGCTTTTAGGACATTGAAAAACGAATGAATCCTCTAGCTTTGTTCATTTGTGGGCTCCATTTTCCTTGTCAGAAATACATGTAGTGCCTATTTAAAATTATCAGCTAGTAGGAGCAAAGGATCTTTATGGAGTGGAGGCCAACATACGTTAAAATCTATTTTTACCCCAACAAAGGGGCCCAACTGGGTAGTTGAAAGTGCAAGACAGTCAAAGAATAAATTCACATGATCATTATAACTGGCTGGTAGCCTTGAGAACTGTGTGTCTTCAAAAGCACAGTCCAGTACTTACGATCCCAGTCTTTCTTCAATGTTGTAGACATCTGACACCTTCTGTTCAGTGTTGATTGTAACCGTCCGATATTCGACCTCTGTTTCTTTCCCCTCTACAAGTAAGTGTTAAGGACCATGATTAAAAAACTCCAGAAAACATGAATAAGAATGAATTTGCCTTTGTCCTGTTTAAAACATGCACTTCTTACCGTCGTCAGATAGCTCCGCTTCATCCTCTTTAGGTTCTGTGATGAAAATAAAAAGACATGAATAAATTTTTAAATGGGATATGGTACTTACATAAGATTGTCAAATTATTCACGGTGACGTGGACAACAGATAGACCCTATGGCAAAGCAGCAAAAAGCAGTCAAGGAGTTTGTGCATTAGCTTCATAATTAAAATCTCTTCAGCCCTTCTTCATCACTATTGACTATCCTGTCACAGTCTAGTCACCATTTCTGAATTGATCAAGTTCCTGTGGTTTGCAGTACGTGTCAATTATACCTGCCTACTAGAAACATCAGCATACTGCATCAGTTCAAAGTCATCTAAGAAATACCTTTAGGAATGTCTCAGGGAATAAGCAAATAAATTAAACATATTAAAATCAATAACACTTCTTGTTCAATGACAGTTTTTTCTTGGCTTTGATGTGCCTTTTTTGGATTGTGAAGCCAAAAGTTAAGCAAGTTTGTACATGAAAAGATTCCCTGCAAAGCATCCAGATAAACTTTTCAGTCTCAAGACACTGAGAAAATCTGAACAGCATGCATTCCCCTGAGCATGGCTGAATTCTGTAATCACTGAGGTCCAAAAGGAGCCTCAATTCTGCAGGCAGACTCAAAGACAGGTGAACCCAGTGACCTAAGTCAGAGTAAAAGCTGGTCTGAGTGTCCTGATTTTCATTTCTAATTTTCATACACATGAACTGCCAGTAGCACTGCTTTTTGCCTCCAGGTATGAGGGAAAAGGGGCTATAGCTGGAATGTTGTCATACATTAGTTACATTGCTTGGGCTTGCTCCTAAGACCTGTGGCTGTGACCAGTAATTTGAGAAACTGCAAAGACTGTTTCACAGTGACCTGTTCAATTCTCCCTGTGGCTGCTGAAGCTGCACTTTGCCATCATGGAGTGCAAGCCTAACCAAGGGATTTATCCCCGCTGTGTCAACAGATTTGTGTTATGAAACAATAATGCAGTACTCTAGGCACTGTTAGGTGCTTTAGAGCACAGAGTTAGATGCAGAGGATGAGAAGAAAACAACAGAAATAAAGGGTGCAGGGTGAGCAGCTAACTGGTCTGAGGCATCACCCTCTCATATCCTACACAAAATGCTGCATCTGTGTGCTGGCAGCAAAGCCAATCAAGTGGATAAAGTCTGTTGCTAAAACCTTCCTCTTTTTTTTTTTTTTATTGGAGCTGCAACCCTTGCATATTCCTGCACAGACAAGCTGCTTTGTGCAGAGATCTATAAGAACAGCAGGGAGGGAAGGGAGGCTTCCCCACCCGGGGTAGCTGTCCTCAGACCTTCCTCAGCTACAAACCACTCCTGCACAGCGCACATCACATTTTCCTCCCCTTTTAAGGGCTGTGTAAGGGAGCTGCTCCCATCCAGGCTGCCAGTAGGTAATGCCTGCCAAATGCTGCTTAGGCAAGAAGTCAGTGCTCAGTTCTGCAGCGACATTGCATTAAAGCCATGGAATAGAAACACTTAGGTCCACCAGTGGAAGCCTAAATTATATAAGTAGAACACATCTGAGCTTGGTAAGTGCTGAGTAGCTGTGCTGAAACCTTTCAACAGTACCAAATTTTCCTCAAACATGGCAATGCGTGCTTTAATCTGTTGTGACTTCAAGCTTATTTTAGTAGCTATTTTCTTCAAATGCACAGTGAAAATTTAGCCATGCCTTTCTTCACTAAGATCATACTGACATTGCTAATACGTGCTGGCCACCTCAGTATGAAAATCAGTTATCAGACTTCCTGGCAGCCTAGAAAATCTCAAGTTACTCAGCTAAGTGTTTACATAGATGGCAGCTTAAAGCCCTGACTTTGACGGGTGTTGAACACAGGCATTTTCCACTGCCTTTAATTAAAGCACCAGTTATAACCACACACTTGAAAAATCACTCTTTAGATGACTCGCTCTTTCTCCATGCTATCTGCAGTACCAAGAATTTAAATCAATAAGCCCTGGAATTGAGAGCACAAAGACAGCCCCCTCCTCCTGCAAACAGAACACATTTTCTTTTTGCTCAAAACAACTTTTTTGTTGCCTTTTTTAATGTGTATCACAGTAACTCATACACTTTCTATCCTTTTATATTAAATCTATGTAAGAAAATAGTCTGAAAAAGAAAAATATCTTGTTTGCTTTGGTTCAGTACAGGTAGTGCTTGCTCTAGAAAAACATAGAGAAGAGTCAGGTCTCCAACCCTAGAAGGTATTTGTCCTGAAGCTAAAGAAAGAGGGCATTCAAACACAGGGAATTTTATTATGAAGAGCCAATACTATCTAGCTTCCTTTCAATTTTATTGCTACTCCTAATGTTATTTTCCCTGCTTTGAAGAGAAGGTGCATCTTGATTTAGATTGCTTTTAAATATTGCAAATAGAGGAAAGTAATTTCTCATCATGCGTCCCATTTACCACTTGAAGAGAAATATGATTTACTTTTGTTTAGAAAACATCTGTTGAGAGGCTTACACAGTTGTGTGATGGTGCATCACTTTGCTGTCATTTTGTCTTGTTTTAGCAGTAAAAGATAAGTTCACAAGGGTTATGTGGAACACTTAAAGCTCCAAAGGCCTGCACATGTAAGTAGGGAGGGAGAGATACAACACACAGTCCGCTCCTCAAAGACAGGAAAAATGGTAAAATCCATTGTTCCTGGTCTGGGCTTTTTGGTGAGGTGACTATCAAAGTCATGCTTGCACAGTAGGTAGATGGAGGTGTGCACAAAAATATGTGGTCACTTTCTGCTTTTGAAAAATAATGCTGACATTTGTGTGTTTCAAGTTTTAGTACCAGTTTCTGAATAATTTCTACAATGATGCAACCCCCTATTAGCTCTTTGAGAAGATCTTAAATAAAAATTAAGAAGTAGAAGATACTGAAGAATGTTTTTAAAAGTACATGCAACTGTAATCAAAAACCCTAAAAATATTTTTAGCATCCTTAATGCTGGAAAACCAACATGCTTAGTAGGATAGCCTTGAATTCACAGGCTGGGTGTACTAGGGGACACAGCACTGAGGTGCACTGTCATGCTGGGATTGAAAGCACGGGAACTATAGCTAGCTACAAGGTCCAATTAATTTTCTGCTTCATATTCTGTGCTTGGCTAGCAGCAAGCACATTCATTATTTCCAAAAGCAAATTTGGGATAGTGTTTATGACTTGTTTTTCACGGTGTGTCCAGTATAAACTTAATGAATCCATTGGTGTATTTCAGGTAAGCCACCAATCATCATTTTCCAACTGGGCATGGGCTGAATGTATAAAATGTGTGAAACGTTTCATCTCACATTACCTGTGCACTGAACTGCAGAATTCTGTCAACCAGCACTCACCCAGCAAGCCAGAACGAGAATTATTGCTTGCTTTCACAAGGCAGGGATTTGGGATCCCTGAAGCCAAGTTTCCACACTGGATGTGTGCAAAACTGATGTGTTCAGACCCCCAGACGAAGTCTGTGAAGGAGCTGAGCACAGCTGCAGCCCAGCACAAGCATTCACCACACAGAGACACGTGGGAAGGAGGCTGTGCAGCCTCTGCCCTCACTAAGGAACTCTTAAAGTAGAGTTCAATTGAATTTAGATTTTTTTTTTCCACTTAAGAACTAACCTTCTTGTTTCTCTCCAACTTTTACCAGCTCGGACTCCTGGCTGGGCTCGCTGATGCCGTACACATTAGCAGCTCGCACGCGGAATTTGTACTCCCGGTCAGCCTGCAGGTCCTGCACGTTGAAAGAGGTGCTGCGGCAGGTGGTGAGGTCTGTCCATTTGTTATCCACTGAGTTCCAGATCTCCACGGTGTAGGACTGCACGGCACTGCCACCATCGTAAGAGGAGCCATACCACGAGAGGGTGAGGGAGGAGCTCCGTATGTCTGAGGCACAAGGAGTTCCGGCAGGTGGGTCAGGTTTATCTGCAAAAACGTACACAAAGCACACCGTGAGGATGAGAGACAGAACCTCCATAAGGGTATTCCTGGCCCTAGCTAACAGTCCTTCTCTTTCCATTCCATTGCTCTGCTTCACAGCTATCCTTACAGAAACTGTGGAGACTAAAACCAGTCCCAGCTATGCCTGCAATCTCCCACAATAATGTGGGATCTTCCTTAGAGGAATACCCCTGTAACCATCCCATCACTGCGATGCACTTTCTTCAGCTCCCTTCATCTGCCTCCACACTTCAGGGCCACTGCTCACCTTTCACAGCCTCACAAAGTGCCACTCATCCAAATACACCCCGGTAGCAGAAATACTAAAACCAGTTTGTTGCCATGGAAACAAGGCCTGGAACAGTGACAAGTTTATCAGTCAATAATTTAGTGAAAAAAATTCATCTCTTTGCAGTTTTTGGAAGTCTAGTGCACTTTTTGGTAAGAAGGAGTTCAACTTAGAATATATAATTTAAATAGTGAGATTTTAAAAATCTCATATGCATTCTGGAAATTGTTGAGGAAGTGAAAGATAGAAACTTCTGTGTTTCCTCAGTTAGAGGATTGCTACTGAAGTCCTTATTTACATGAGTAGATCCAATATCAGCAGAACCTGGTGTGCAGATGTGCAGCCAACTATGCAAACACCTGAGAAAATACAAAAGCCTTGCAGTTATACGACTTTTTCAAGATTTAGTCTAATGATTAATTATCGAAATTAATGTTCTTCCAAGAAAAATTATGACTTTTAAAAGAAATTGCTAGAAAATAACTGTGGAAGTTAAGCACTTCAAAAAACTTTTAAGGGAACAAATAGCTTCTCTGGAAATAATCCTCTCAGAAATAATCTAGCAAAACCTACAAAATAATGATGATGTTGATCTGGATGAACTAGGGGCCAAAGGTTGAAAGAGAAATCAAAGGATGGGGAAAATGGAAAGAAAAATGATAGAACGTGTGAGATGCTACAAACAGTGGTTACACTGGAGAGGGACTGATAAAATCCTGGTCCATTTTGCTTGTTCAAACTGCTAATGGACATTCTCACTTTTTCTGTAGGAAAGGCAGAGCAAACAAAGCAGGCAAAAAATACCACCACTTTCTCAGCAATGAGAACATCCAAATGCTGGGGAAAGCTCTTGTAGACTTTGATCAAAGCCTTACTGTGACAGACTATATCCCTCTATACTCAAATTATCATTCCTAGGAAAATTACTGAGCTGACAGAAATAGCCACAATTTGTCAGAAACATGCCTTTGGTTCTTGGACAGAGGAACCTCTCCTCTGACTGCTGCGGTTTAACTCACAGAGAGGAAAATTAGGACAGTCTAATCTGATCAAGATAGTTAAGTATCAGTTCACTATTTGGAAGAGTACAAGCTTCATTGCCCAGTGACTTCCCTGAAAAAAATTTTTAGTTCAGTTGTGATGAAAAATACATCTCCCTCCACAACTTAAACATACTAGAAGATATATAAATAGAAATTTTCAAGTATGAAGGAAAAGACTGAGAGGGAGGAAGGGAGGTGGACAGTGACTTTGCCACTGCATTCAGTATGAGAATGCCCCGGTGGAAGAAAAAGTGACTGCCAGAATCAAGATTATCTTTATTCATTTTGGCAACACTTAAAACACCATTCCACTAGGAGTCATCATTATACAGTACATCTCTTGTTAAACACATGTCAGAGACCAGATGTCCTTAACCTCTGGAATAGTTTACTGTTCTGCTTAGTGGTCACATTTTACTCACCTAATTTTCTGGCAGAATGGAAGGGGCAATTAGCAAGCATGAATTTATAGAGTAGATACATAATAAAATGAATCACAGAGGAGTTACATTATTTGTCTAAGATTAGAAAGAGAGATTACAGCAAAGATGAGAACTGAATCTGGATCTCCTGATGCCCAAACAGCAGCATCCCTCTTCCCTGTACTGATCCTGTCCCAGCCTCCCTGAAGCTGCAACAAGTGAGGATTCAGTGCTCACACCATTTAGAGGATCAGCACATTTGTACCATACCCACAGCACCCACCAGAGAGCTGCTGGCATGGCACACATGGATTGTATGATTTTAGTCAGACAGTGGCAACAGCATCTTCTTTTCACTTCAACTTATTATCCATGCAGACCTTGCTGGGAATGATTTTCTGTCCTTTTCAAAATCTTTATAGAAGAAGAATATTCAGCTCTGTGTCTTGTTTTCCCTCCTGTGTAACCATCACTGCATCATCTCAAAATGCAGATAGCAGACCTTGAATAAGTAACAGCCGATTTATCCTAAATCCAAACAGAACAGAACAGTTGCTGATAGCAGGAGAAAAATACTTTGAAGAAAAAGCCAAGCCAGTAGTCCATCACCTTACAGTGGCATCTGCTGAGGTTTGGCAAAGCAGTGCAGATTCTCTGACATCTGCTATGCACACAACCAAACCCGGGTGGATATGTTGCTTTAAAAATAAAGTGTTAGGTTGCTTTACTGCTGTGCACTGAATTTCTATGAAGAAAATGTGCCTATGTTTCAGTATTTGCAGAGCACAGTAGCCTGCTTCCTGTGCAGGACATGAAAATACACTCTCTCATTGCTGACTTTCAACACACTTCTCTTTCCAAATGAAACTCTGGGCATGATTTATCAGTTTTCTGGGCCTCACGTTTCCTCAGTGAGCTCTCTTTCCATGACTCACCTAGACAACTGCAATCCCTTTGGCCAGCACGGTTTACAGAACCAAGGCTTAGGAATGTGAGCACTGCAGAGAGAACATTCATGGCCAAGGGGACATCAGTGGCAAAGGAAGTTCTACATGGCTTTAGACTAGCATCTGCTATTCCTTTGCCACTTGGGAATATTTCTACATTCCTAACTCATTTTCCCCAACAGGTAGAGATGAAAGCCTGAAACCTTGGCTGTACTCTATTGAGCCAGAAAGATGCACGTTTCTGTTTGAAGTCTATCACGTGCTGCTGCTTGCAGATCTGTTCAGTGTATAAATACTGTAGTAGCTGCTATGGGAGATCATAGACAGGAATGAAAGCCTAATCTTTGCTCTTTTTTAATATGACAGATGTATATGTACCATTTTACCATGCTTAAAAATGACTCGATATCAGACTGGATGGTATTCTACAGCTCTGCACATTCAGAGAATCTACAGATGGTCTCTCCATGTGTCTGTTTTATTTCTCAACAGTTTATTCTATGGGGATTTTAAAGGTTACCCTGTATTCATCTGTCTGTATTGAAAGCTAGAATATTTTGCCAAACTACATTCCCTTCTGGATTATGAAATCTCTATCAGCACAATTAACTGCTTCCAATAAAAACATCCCATGGGTTCAGGAGGGTTGTGGAAGACAAGAACAGTTCTCTATTTTGTCCTTCAGTTTTAGTGTTTACTATACCATCAGTGTCCCTGAGCTGCCTGTCTCCAATATCCCACTGCATGTCATGTACAGCCTTTGACACGCACAGTCATATTTCATACTTAGGCTTATATTATGAGGGCTTTGCATTGGCTTTATTGGACCACAATTTACCATAGCTACAATCCAATATGTGAATTAGAAGGAAGGGAGAGCATCCAAAAGTGCACTTGTGCACATTTCTATAGGAGAAGGGACTGATTTAAAATATTGAGCTCTAACTTCAATTTCACTGTTGCGTGCAACAGAAGAAAGCCACAACAAGGTATCTTCAGTACACGAAACTAGGGATACTCCAGCCCTGGCTAACTTACAGCACATACATAACCCCTAAATCAAGACTTATGGTATTCTAGATTGTCATGGTCAGACTGGCTGTATCCACACAGTCCTGTTGAACCTGCTCAGAATCCTACAAATTCCAGTGCCTTTGCATGTAAATCTCTCTAGGAATATCAGCAGGATTGCCCCAGGCTGACTTCCAAAGCCTTGTGGCAGGCAAAGGAGCTGGATAAGCAACTGATTTGGCCTCAAACCTGACTCAAGGACTGTTTGCACAGCAGCACAGAGACTGCATTGAGTCACTGACACCAGCAGCACAGAGGAAGCAGCACGAGCTGTGTGCTCTAAGACATAAACCAAGCAGAGAGGAGTAAGAGGGACTGGAGGTGAAGAAGGGCTCTACTGCTTTGTAGCCCTTTGTGCTCCATCAAACCAGGCACAGATTAAAACCCCCTGCTTCTCAACAAAGGGAGGTGTAAATTACCACTACCCCAAGAGCAAGGAGGTCAGATTCCAGTTCATTCTTTGTGGCATGTGTTCCTTAGGGCAAACGATAACATCATGAGCTGGCCTCACATGAAATGTGTAAGCCATTTTAAAGACCATACCAGCACTGAAACACACACTTGTTATTTACTTTCAAACTGAATTCAGCTGCACTCCTTCCTCAGATAAATTCTCAGAAATATTTTGGTAAACAGGTTTTGATATACAGCCTGAACTAAACTTTAATTAATTTGTATTTGTGCACTCTGAGAAACATAAAACATGAGCATGCTCAGCCTTTAAATCATTGCTATTTATCAGACAGATTTGACTTGATGTCATTGCCTTTTTTTTTCAGTGGTGTATTGGTTAGAGCATGGTGCCAATAACACCACGGTTGTGGGTTCAGTCCCTGTACAGGCCATTCACTTAAGAGCTGGACTCGATGGTCCCTTCCAACTCAGAATACTCTGTGATTCTATGAAAATTCCTTCACATCAGGAAAGAGACTTTCTCTCTTTCTGCATAGAAGGCAAACCCACAGCTCATCCAGGACACCCACATAACATGAAACTGTGCTATCGAGACCTCACTGCCTTCTCCATGTGGCTCAGTTTACAGAGCCCTCAGAACACAAGAACCATTCCAAGAGACCAAAAAAGGCAACAATCTCCTTATCTAACTGAGTACAGGGAAATGGAAATTGTTCTGCTACTTGCTGTGACAGTCAGGCTGAGCCAAGGCGAGGCGACGGGGTTTGCTGCACATTAAGAACTCGCACGGCCCTGGCTCTTAAGTAGAGATGTTGTTCCAGCAGAAAGCCTCTGAAAACTGACAACAGTATAGCCACAGCCTCTGAATTCTTTTTTTCCTTTCTTTTATGAACAGAGACGGCACTGAAGCAATGTCTCTGAAGTAGTTTTCTTTATCTGTTCTCAAAATTGGTTTGTTTTCTTTCTAAATCCAGTTATCATGTTACTGTATAATACTATTATTAGCTATTGTGATATTTGTCTGCCAGATAAAGAACAGACAGAAAGAAACAATTTAATTCCATTCCACAAGCTGTTTAGCCAGGGAAGGTATTTAATATGCTGCAAAAGCCAGTTGAACACTGTCCATGCCGACAGCACTGGCAAAGCTTTCATTTGAAATCCATCAGCAGGAGAAAAGCAAAACCATAAAAGGTCATAACTGAACTCGGCACTATCGCTGACAGGGCTCGGGGTCATGGCAGACCTTGCTGCTTTGCTTGGAAAGCTACACCCTGCAGCTTTTTCGAGGGGAGAGGAGTGCTACAAGTGGAGATATTATTACCCCTTAACACCCTGTAACAAATGTACAATCTGTATGTTGGTGTACTATAGGTTTAGGATAAAGTTAAACTAGAAAATGCCTGTGTTCTCCTGCAGAACAACTCAAGAGAAACTGAAATGAATATGAGTTTTCTCCTAATGAAACAGAGTCCCCAGCAGAGGCAAGGACCCCATGGTAAAGATTTGTTAGCCCAGAGTTTGAAATTTACACCTCCTCTGTAAAATACAGTGCAGAACGCTTCCACCACATTGCTCCTCCTGACAACTCTGACATAAAACTAAGTTATTTAAAAACGGCCCTTTTGAGAACTGTGGATAAAGTAGCTCACAAATACCGGTGGCCCAGAGCACCACTTTGTGCTGTTGGGGTAACTGAGGCATGAGAGTGTAAGATGACCTTGCCCAAGGACACACAGGAGAAGGGAGCTGGGAACGAAACCAGAGCTCACCACTCCCACGCAAATGCCCTCAGCACAAGAACATCTCCTTCTGCCACAGGCCTAATGGAACAAACAAATATATAATGCATTCTCAGGAGCCTTTTTCTAAACCATCTGCTCCTGAGCCTGAATCAACAAGCTGTTCAGATTACTCATGTGCTCCACGTTAGGTATCTGCTTTAATAACTGATTGAATTAGATGAATAAATTCATCTCTTTGCAGTTTTTGGAAGTCTAGTGCACTTTTTGGTAAGAAGGAGTTCAACTTAGAATATATAATTTAAATAGTGAGATTTTAAAAATCTCATATGCATTCTGGAAATTGTTGAGGAAGTGGAAGATAGAAACTTCTGTATTTCCTCAGTTAGAGGATTGCTACTGAAGTCCTTATTTACATGAGTAGATCCAATATCAGCAGAACCTGGTGTGCAGATGTGCAGCCAACTATGCAAACACCTGAGAAAATACAAAACCCTTGCAGTTATACAACTTTTTCAAGATTTAGTCTAATGATTAATTATCGAAATTAATGTTCTTCCAAGAAAAATTATGACTTTTAAAAGAAATTGCTAGAAAATAACTGTGGAAGTTAAGCACTTTGAAAAACTTTTAAGGGAACAAATAGCTGCCAAATACCTCCCAAACCTGCCCGCTGAAAGGCAGAATAAATTTTAGGAGCTTCCCTAGTGGGACTATCAGTGGATTAGTCTCCACTGGAGTGAGTTTGGGTCCTAGGAACCCCGTGTTTGCATGCAGGAGTTGTGATTAATCATTTTTGAGTAACTAAGATATCCCTAGGATTTAACAGCAGGTAAAATACTGGAATTTTGTTGTGATTGTAAAGGTATTTATTTCCTTCCTCAAAAAGAAGTTGAAGGTATGTATCAGGAAAAAGCAACTATGCACAGAGTTCTACTGAAAGTTCTCCTAACCGAAATGGCGTTGAAACTAGATGGCCTTTCAAGGGATAAACCTGGATTAGTGTACCAGCACTGATGCATAGAGCAGTGTAAGCTGGTTTTCCTCTACACATTTTTATCCTTCTGTGAAAATTTAGTTTTGGTACAGCTGCAGAGTTTTGCCACTATGCATTAGTGGGAGGCTGACAGTGGAGGTTACTATACTCTTGAACTACAACAACAGCAACATAAGACATCTCTTCCTTAACCACCAGTGTAGTTGCCCTTTAATGATAAAACCAGTGACAAAAATAGTCCAGCAATCCAGAGGAATTTGAAAGGTTAAAGGTTACAGAGCGTGTCCACCCACATATTCTTAGGAAATTCACTGCATTCTTGACCTGACTGTAAACAGGGAATCACATAGATACTGCAAGATATAATCTGATCCTTCTCCAAAGAAGAACTTCAGAATCATTCATAGTTGCACTTCTGAGCTGCAATATTCTGTGTCAAAATGTCTGTGGATGTCTCGCTTCACTGTCTGCTTCCCAGATGTCTGCATTTACTTTTCCAGAGAGGAAACACAGAACCCTGACCATTGGGTTGTCTCTGTCTGAGCAGCGAGCACTGAGCACTGAGCCAGATTTCTCAGAATCTCACACAGTGCATTCACAATGCTGAAAGGGTCACTGTGTGCTGCTGGTTTTGCTACCACTTTTCCTTGTAACAGAGTTTCAGACAAAAACAAATGCTAATATAGCTTGCATATATGTGGCTTGTGGAACCAGAACCAAGCCCTTCATAGCAGCAATTAATAATCCTATCATTACATTCAATGACTATTGGAGTTAGTGGTGAGCAGACCTTGTTATCAGTTAAATTTGTATTTTCTCATTTCTGCCTGGAAAGACTGTGCTCACACAGGTTCTGCTAAAGGCATGCAAGTAACACCTTCCTCACAGAAAGTAACTTCCCCAGCTCAAGTCAAGTATGGAATGGAGCAGAGGAGCAGGTATCAGTGAATTCAAGTGAATTCATGTTATATTACTTGCATGCCTGTATGCAACATGCTCATAAATATATATATATATATATATATATATGTGTGTGTGTGTGTGTGTATGTGTGTGTGTGTGTGTCCATCCTTGAGTACTTAGTTTATCACTTTCCAGCTGTGGAGAAGGCTGCAAAACACAGCATGTGCACCTATGCTTAGAGTAATAAAAACACCATAACTTTTAACTTCAGGCCTCTCAGGGTCTAATGACATCTGTATCTACCATAGAGCTTCCTTATCACCATGACACTTATATATGTGTGTGTGTATAATACATACATAGCTATACATATATACACACAAAGTACCACACCAGGAACAATACAAATCCCAAAGGATTTATAAAAGACAAACAAGGTTGATCAAAATCAGCCCCCAGGCAGGTAGTACATGCATTTCTACTTCTATCTTTAAAAAACATAAAAGACAGTGCTAATATCCAAATTATTCACCAAACACCAATCATCAGAAAGCCCTTGCATAGTAAGCATGGAAACATGAAGCAATATGCCCAAAAGCATGAAGCAAGCTTGTGTCATAGCTGCACAATGGATTTTGTCTCTAGTGCCAGATACCCTTGTTGAATACTGTGTTTTTCTTCTGACTCTTTGTTGTAGTATCCAGCTTGAGTCAGTATGAAAACCAAGTTCCTTTTTCTAAGGTGGTTACAGACCCGGGTCTATCACACAGCTAAAATGTTCAGAATCATAAATTTGATAAATATATCAATATACATCCAATAAAGGCATGAAAGGAATTAATATTCCTTGCTATCACTGTATAGTGAGGGCTCTACCTTACCTAAATCAGTCATATCTTACACTAAGCTCATTTTTGGCTCATTTAACAGCTTTGGCAACACAAGTCCACTTCAGTCCGACACACTGTCTGCTATAAATCATTAGCTCAATCTCACATCAGGCTGTTTCAGTTTTGGAGCAGAAACAAGTTACAAGATCCCCCTAGAGAGATCAGTCAGCTGAGGAAATTGCATGTTTAAGAGAGCTGATCATAACAATAGAGAAGAGCTCAACATGGACATTTTGAGACCAGCTGATCCTTTAAAAGAAGACACTGCTTAACTTGGATGTCTCACAGACTTGCAGGTCTCCCAGTATTATTAGTGCTTGTACAAAGTTACACAATGAATCACAAGGCTCAGTCCTTGTGGCTGAGTGCTGTGTGCTCAGCACCACACCATTATTTAAAAAGGTCTCCTTTAACTTGTTTACTTATCAGTGCATCTGCTGTGTGGACTGCACACAGCTCACACTGGAAGCTGACTGTAATGAACATTTTGTTCATTGATATTCATTAAAGGAAAAAAAAACCCCTTGAAATAAAGTTGGGCTTCTTTCAAGAGCATCCTTTCCCATGGCCCAAACTGCAGCAAATCATAAGCTATTCAAATACTTTAAGTGTCAGAACCCTTGCACAGTTCAATTAAGTTTGCAGTGGAAGCCTGAGTCTGACAGTTAAATTTAAGACTGGGAGCTAAATTCAAAGGAATGCAGGGTATCTTTGTTTCCATAAATATTATTAAAAATAATTTCTAGAAATTGTACCCAGATAGAGTTTACAATCTAGGACTCAGGGTTTATTTCATAGCAGGATCATTTCTGATTTGAATCCTGGCAGATAAGCTCAATCCTTTGTCCTCTGATTGGAGGTTAAGTCAATAATGTTAATTTTTCTGTGAAGAAAGGTCTTTGACAAGTGCAAGTATAAAACAAAGATCCAGGATGGTCTTAAATACCCTCAGGAAGGTCTTTAGACCTTCTGTTCAAAGCAGGATCAGCTATAAGGTCAAACCAGATTGTTTAGATGCTTATCCAGTCTGAACTTGAATACCTCCAGGGATGGCGACTGCACAACTTTTCTGGGCATCCTGCTCCTTGACATGTGTTACAGTCCAAATTTAATTTGAGAAATGTTTATTGGAGTCTTTCACGTCAGAAACTTGCCCATCAGCATGAAGACATTGCAACCTACATGGCTGTAAGACGTAATAATAAAATAAATACATCTTTGTTTCCATATTTATTTCATTTTATATTTTAACAAATGTCTTTGATTTGCTGAAATTCAGAACAGCCAAGCCTGCTATCTGGCCTTTTGAGAAACACAGCTTTGGGTCTGCTCAGGCACTCTCCTGCAGAAAGCAATTGTTCTGTATTTGTAGTTTCCATGTAGTTTTAACACAATCAAGGCTTGGCTGTGGAGTGTGATCCGGCAGCAGTGTTTTGAGCATACAACATACACATGGATGTGCCTTTTCTTGGTAAACTTGCAGGGAGGCAGCTCACACAGAGTTTAGAACCTTATTATAAAGAGCTGAGGCAAACAGAGCTGATGTCTAGCATCAGGACTTTCTCCACAAATGCTTCTTATGAAAGTGGGGTCAGGGCAGGGAGGGCAAGTTTCTTCCCAGTACTTAGGATGGAGCAAAGAGAATGGACAGGCAGGAATTTAGGACTAAGGATGAGCTTTGGTAGACTCAGAAGTCTTTGCATATTTAGAGAAACATGGCTTCCCTATTTTGACTGACAGGCTTTAGAGAAAAGTACCTTCCAACTTCAGTGAACATTTGACACCTTTAAAGGTGCAAACAGTGTGAAGGATTTTATCTCACTAGTGAGATTCTAACCCCCTTCCTAGAAGGAAGACATCTTTGCTCCCTTTTCCTACATTTTTGAGTGCCCAGATGGAAGAATCTGGCCTTAAAATGCATGTGTAGCAAAGCAGGAGTCGTGAGGCCTTGTCGTGCCTTCGGCAGTGCTGACATCAGCGAGATGTCTCACTGAAGAGCTTGGCAATTTTACAAGATGGAATTTATTCTTTTTAGCTGGAAACAGAGAGCGTGTCATCAGCCAAAACACATGGCAAACTCCTGCACATTGTAAGGATTCTCCACCCAGCTCTCCCAAAAGCATCTCTGGGAATCCCACGGTTCTCTGGCACATTTCTTAGGGAAGAGCAAAGCAGGAGGCTGAGATGTAGCTTTATAAGGTTATAGAATTCAAAGACTTTCAAACCAATTAACTCCAAAGGATATAAAACAGTGACTTATATGAGTCAAGGCTCACACAGTAACAAGATAATGGGAATTGTCGGCCTTGTGCAGCTAAAAAAAATCCATCTTGCCAATAACCTGCTACAATTAGCTGCCTGCAGGAGTTGCCTAGGAAAGAGTGAAAAGGAGGGAAATGTAGAGCAAGTCATCTCCATTCTTCTAGCTGCTAATCAGCTGTTTTGGGGTTTTGCAGCCAAAACCTATACCCAGACCAATGTATATTATTATTCAAGGACCAATGGTGTTAATTTTTAACCTAGCTATACTTCTCACCTGTACAACCCACTGTTGGAAGGGGTAGTACAATTTATCTGTGCATCATGGGAAAAATACTGATTCTATTTTCTTCTGTTCTTGAATTCTCTAGCACACAGCTGGAATCTACTTGATATTTTTACTCATCCATTCAGTTATCTTTTAACTGCAATGAAAGCCACAGACTGGATGAAAGGAATTTATTTAAATAATCAGGAAACCTCTATTGACAAGATGTAGAGCAACAGGCAATTGAGGCACATTCAGTCTGCTTCAGTTGATATTGTACCTGAAAGTGTGATTCTACTCCTTAAACTTCATATGGTATTCCCTGGATTACTGGAGTGAATCTCCAGTTCATCTGGGGTTAGAGGTATTTTGCCATTGATTTCATTGGAGTCAGATATTCATCTTTGGCCTTATACCCACGTTTCTTGCCTTGCTCACACCCTTGTGGCTGTCAGGGCACCACCTTCTGGGATAACCCCTCTGCAGGCCACAGGTACAGAGCCCTGAAACAGACCCATCCCACAGACTAATGTTC
Organism: Monarcha castaneiventris obscurior; assembly: GCA_026261815.1. Classification (NCBI taxonomy): domain Eukaryota; kingdom Metazoa; phylum Chordata; class Aves; order Passeriformes; family Monarchidae; genus Monarcha; species Monarcha castaneiventris. The sequence goes on from JAMPIT010000467.1 coordinate 12,302,274, forward strand.
TAGCCAAATGGCATCTTAGCTTGTAGAACTCCCCTGGATTTCCCTGGAAACTCTTTGCTGTGCATCCACACCAAGGTGGGTTCAATTAGCCCTTTCAGAGCTTGATGTCACAGCTCTAGACTTTGGCTGATCCTCACTAGGCTGCAGTTTTATCTGCAAATACACTGCAACTGCCTACCAATCTACATCTCTGTGAAGCTGTCCACAGCCTGCTACAACAAACCTGATGGCCTGGGAGTGTCGCCTGACAAGGCTGTTTGAAGCTTTAAAATACCCCTGTAAAAACCCACATATTAAGGGCTCTGTATTCAAAACAGAGTTTGTTTATTCACTGCTATCTGTCACTGTGAAACAGCAGACCGTGGTAGGAATTTACAATGGAGACATGAGCTGTTTTTATCTCGTGGGGGGGATATTTTTTTAAGCACAAGCTATTTCACATATTTTATACCTTCATCACCATGGAATTAGTAATTTTTCCAAATAAACACAGTATAGACCTACTAATCTTGCTTAAGTCCTTATTCCAATGTCACTGTCCATTTTTTGAAGTACTAGCTTTTTATTTCAGTCTTAATTTAACCAATTATTTTACTTAACCTGTTGCACATCATTATATAAAATGATATATATCATTATATAAAAATTATATATATCGTTATATGAAATTATATAAAATTATATAAATGTAAACTTATGCCTGAAAAATAAGTATACATATAAAATATTATTATGGACTTACCAACAACTGTAAGGTTGACTTGTGCTTGTCTGCTGCCAAGTTTGTTCTCTACAACTAGGGTGTAACATCCACAGTGTTCCTGCTTTGTTGATGATATTGTTAGCTTGCTGCTGTTTTCAGCATTCTCAATTTTAATGTATTCATTTTCTTGAATCTGCCAAATTAAAAAAAAATAATCATGTGATAGATTTCTTTGTATCTGAAAGAGCTTAAAGAGCAATATAAGGTTATCATATTGAGTGTTATCTGCAGAAAGCTATTACAGAAGTGAATATGTGCAGCTGGCAAAATGTGTAATCAACACAAATCATCTAGAAATGCAGTGGAACATTAAAATGGCTCCAGTCCTGCAAAGCCAACAGGGAGTACTGGTGTTGCTGGAACCTCACTACGGAACAGGAGTTTCACTTTTTAACTTTGACAGGCTGAAAGTGCAAACTGTGTAATTGTAAAAGAACAAAGTTTGGTCTCACATATCTTAGAGAAACCACAATGGAGCAAGGTAATAGCCTTTATTCATTTGCCATTCCCCTTCAGAGGCCCAGTGTGCAAACCATCCATAGCTGTGACTTTTGCCCTCTTGTTTTAACCAAGCTTATTCTGTACTTCCACACAAACCAGGGTAACAGTTTCTTGGGCTTGACCAATTGAAGGTGGTGATGCATGAAATGGAGAAATAATGCCACAGCTGTACAGAGAGACATTCAAAGAGCAGATTGAGCTTTCCTATAGCATTTTTATTTTCTGGACAAGCGAAACTCAAAATCTCTGCTGAATACCATAGGCATATTATGAATTAGTTTTTAATTGAAACAGAGCTATCATAGCATAAATGGCCAAGGTGACTTAGATTTTAATCATTATTAGCTTGCGACATGACAGTTCTTTCAAAACCTCACTGCAATTATAGAAGCTGTACACTGTGTTCTTATGAAACAGACAACATAATGTCAATGCCCTTCTTCCTCCCACCACTTCCTTCTTAGATAAGTGACTCTTCCAAGCCATTCTCAGAATTTAATTAAAAATGAAGGCTATTTAGTTTGCCTTATCTTGTCTCATATATTCAGGGAAGAAGAAATCAAAAGTTTAAGAACAGGAATTTTCCTGCTCTTTCAACTGAGACAAAACACATGCACTGCTATCTGCCCAAAAGTAATGTTAGAAATATTTTCCTACAATAACTCAAATTGAAAGCTAGCAAAGGGGATTATGTAGGGTTAAATTATACTGAAAGTTGTTCTACCCTGCCCACATACTCCTGAGATTGCAAACTGTCTTTTATGTTTTGCTTCATTAAAATTAGTCAAGGGGCAATAGTGGAACTAGATCTGCGTTATTCAGAGAAAGCCCTGAAAGGATACAGAGAAAACCCTGTAAGGAAGCAGAGACCTTGAAAGGATGCAGAGACAGGCCTGAAAGGATGCAGAGACAGGCCTGAAAGGATGCTCAGTGGCTTGCAGTGGTTGTGGGAAACATGGGGCTGGTTCCCTGGGATCTTGATGGAAAGTTGCTTCAACTGCTGGCAGTGTTCAGTGATGGACTTGGTTCCTCAGCTAATGAAGAGGCTTTCAAAGGCTTCTCCCTCTTTAGCTGAGCACAGTTCCAGCACCCCTCCACCACACTGCCATGGCATACAACAGTATGGGTCACAGATTCATGACATTCCCTTTCTTCAAGCACAAGATACTCATTTGGAATGTACCTGAGAGAGGCCATGGTGGCCCTCCTGCACCTGAGGGAACGTGAGGAAGAAACATGGAGAGGACACTGCAGCAAACAGTGGCAGGGCTGAAATCTCAGCTCACCACTTGCTGGATCTGCTCAAATAACAGCTACAAGTAACTCCCAATAAACTGTCAAAACACTTGGCTGGTTTTCACTTTTAGGACTGGGAATGGAACAGAGTTGAAATCAACCACATTTATAGAAAAGGAAGAAATCCAAGCATAAAACTATATGTGGTGAAGTGTGAGTGAAAAATAAAGAAAAATTATGGTGCAGTACAGGACACAGTAAGTGGCTCCTCTTTAAAATTAATAAATGAGAGACTGCTGCCCTCACTTGTCGTCCTACAGTGTTTAATAACATTCCTGAAGTTTTTTTCTTTTCTATCTCATTCACCACAATGAATAATTTAAAATTTTTTGTCATTTTAATTTATGATTTTGCAATACTTCATTTTGTGATAGTGAATAACTAAAGAAGAAAGTATAAAGATAGTAAAAATAGCATTTTACAAAGGAAAACTATGTTAACTCACAGATTATGGATCTGATATGGGCATTAGGAGCTGCTAGTCCTTGTTATCACATAGATCTTGTATATTAAAAACATCTTGTATGCATAAAATCCATGTAAATAGGATTGTTGTATTCAACAATGAACTCAGAATTCTACACAAACCAGAAACTCACTTTTGAGGGGTACTTTTTACCTAAATGTTAAGACAGAGCTTAGCAAAATCAAACACTGAATGTCAGTGAAGCTTCTGAGACCTATTTTTTTTTGTTGAAAGGAGCAGTTAACTCCGATCTTGAAGATAAAGAAATTTAAGGAAATATAGGAGTTCAGGAAAAAACCCACCCTTTCCCCTAAAGTAAGAAGTTGTTTGGAGTCAGCAAGGATGGACTCTGGAATACCCTTTGCACTAATAAACTGTTTTGAATTCTTTCAATTAAATGCTGACACATCTGGATTTAGAGTCTAAACTTCCTTCTAGGAGGAGATGTTTTTATTTATGTTCTATAGAGTGCATAACAAGTTCAGGATGAAATAAACAGAATAGCAGCTATAGTAGATATTTATATTGGCTTTGTCCTAACGTGACATTTCATCTTCCAGTCTGAACTTGCATATTGGGTTATTTGATTTAAAGTGGTTTGATTTCAAGTAGCTTTGTTAAAGCAACTCTCTTTAGAAACTGCCCTTATGGACATGTGATAGAATTTAAAGATATTAATTCAGGTAGAAGGAACTTTAAACCTACAGAGTGAGGGCACTGATGGCATGGATTGCTGTTGTGCCCTGTATGGTGACTTTGTGTTGCAAGACAATTCACTCAAGCTTTTTATATGGTACTTTGCCTCTCTAGCATAATTTTAGATCCAGCATCAACAAAGCAGAGGTCATTTTCAAAGGAAAGAAATGTCTCCTGTGACAGATACTTTTCTGACACCTGACTCTTTCCCATCACTTATCCTTTAATTCATAGTCCAAGAGTTTTCACAAAGAAGTGGTTATTTGTTATAGGAGGGGACAGGCAGCAAAGGGGTTAAACTGGAGCAAGAAAGATTTGGGTTTGGCATTAGGGAAAAAATTCTAACACTCTGGCTATATAAGCACTGCAATAATTTGCTACTGGAGGTTGTGAAATATTTATCAGTGAAATGTTTTCAGCAGAGGTGAGGAAAACATCTGCAGGAACAACATGGACTTTGCCATTTCCTTGGGAAGGGAGATGAACAAATGGGAGATAGGCATTGGTGTTCCTTTCCAGCTCTACTTTTTCAATGATTGGTAAAAGAGACCAGAAAACAATTTACCTGCTTACGGAATTTCATCCAGGTGCAGGTTATGGGTGCTGTTCCTACCACCTTGGCAAACAATTCCACTGCTTCACCTGCACGGACTTTTCTGTCTTCTGGGAACTGAGTAATCTGAGGAGGAGCAGCTGATGGGAAAAAGTAAAATAAATAAAATATCCATTTAAATGACTATAATTTTTCTTAACATTCAAAACACACATTTCTCAGCTCAACTGTTTCAGAGAAACATTTGAAATCCAGATTAGCAGTTACCTGTTGCTTGCAATGAAAAAAATTCTGTGGATTTGTTAATTCTAGGGGAGGGAAGCAGTAACAATCTACTCATCCAAAGCTTGCTCATGCAAGACCAAGGTACAGACATCCAAAAGACAAAAACATTGTCACCTACCACCAACTGCAAATATAGAGTTTATGAAATTTTGGTTTGGGTTTTTCAGAAAAACTTCTTTTTCTTTTGCACTTCATGTTTTTGAAGGATGGCTCCAGCTACCTTCTTATCAATTTGCATGTGCTGAGGGGATCTGCAAACCCCTGTCATCAACAGCATTCAGAAAATTTAAAATTCAAGATCTGCCTATGAAGATTCTGGCTTCAGTAGCCAGATAAACATTATGTGGCACAGAAGCATCATGAGAGACAAGGAAGGAAACTGATGTTTTTCTCCATCACACTAAATTTCCCCATGAGCAATGATGGATCTTTTTGTGTATCACAGTGCTTCTTTTAAACCTTGCAGTCCTGTTTGTCCCCCTCTATTTCTCAATCAGGCATTCCTGCTTCTCTTCCCTCTCACTGCTTGAGTATCAATAGATGGCAGAACATCTCTTCTGCCAACAGTGCTCCTTCCTGGCTCTCAGTTCTGCTGCTGAGTGTGTCAGACCCAAGGGTAGCTGCTAAGCACAGATGCCAGAAATATCACAGGCTGGACAACTCCAGAGTGAAACCTATACTGCTTCTTACAAAAGCAGCATGATAAAGAAGTTATTCTTGTGTGTGTATTGGAGGGGAAGGGAGCAGACTTGAGGACATATTGACAGAAATGGTAAGAGGCATTCCCTAATATTACAATGACCTCACTGCCAAATGTAACATTATTTCCAAAGCACGGTGCTACTGGGCATGAAAAAAGTGCTTTATTTTCCTTTTCAAAGTAATTAAAATGAAATAGATTTTTCCCTTTCTCTAGATTTGACCTTTTAAAAGTGCTTTTGTTTCGAAAATATCTGAAGGAAACTAGGCTGTGGTGCATATCTGACACAAAGCAGCTTGAACAGTTTAAAAGTCTGCAAAGTTTTAAGACACTAAAAAGAGGTTCCTATAGAGGAGATTTCCTTGTAACTTTAAATATAGATAGCTTTGCCTCGGAGACTGTGAACACACAAACAGGTTACCATAATGCCAGTGATGAGGAAAAGTAGAATCTATTACCTTCTCTGTGGTAGCTACTCATGCAGAGGATTCTGTGATATACAGAAGAATTTCACAGAAAGCCAAAGTGTATTGTGGATATGCAAAAGAGCATAAGTTACACACTACTGACACTTCGTAGGATCTTGCTGTAGCTCATCTGAGAGTTACTTCTTTGGATGTTCATAATTTAATTCTTAGTACAGCGTAAACAAGTTTAACTTATCTACCATTTAATCACATATGCAAACAAACTTAGTAGGCAAACAGCTGCACTGGTAATTCTGGGTGACACAGGCAACAAATTACCTGCTTTTGGAGGAGTCTTTGGAGCTGGTTTCTTCTTCACTGTTGCTTCACCTTGTTAAAAGAAAAAAACAAACAACAAACCACGTGAATTCAAAGGTGAGCTTTGGAAGGTACCAGACTAAGCACAAACATCCGTATCAATGCTTTGTTGGCACTTGAAAAGATGTTACGTTTGTCCAGCATATTAAATAATTAAAAATACCTTTAAAAACCACTTTTATTATCCTGAATGGCCCCCAGAATATTTAAAATTGAAGCTGAAGTTTTTAAAAGAATCAAAGAAATCTGTTACACATCTCCCATGATTTGTCGTCCTCCATTCCTTATAGCAGTTTAACAGGTAAAAACACAGGGCCGAGATCCATCTCATACTGAATTTCTGCTCAGATTTCCAGTATAATCAATGCTGAATGACCTCAGTTAAAAGTAGGATAGTTAACACCACGTGCTGCTTCTCATTCCACTTGTGAGCTCACAAAGAAACAGCAGTATACCAGAAGTAAGTATTAGTACCACCCCTCTGCCTCATCCTCTTCCCTAAGCAGGGACAACTTTTTGCTATATTCTCAAAAGAAGAAGTCATAGCTACAAAAATATGGCTTAGAACTTGAAATCTGGGCACATAAATTTTCAGAAGACAATGTTCTACAGATTGTGCAGAGTAAATAGAAGAACAGTAGAGAAGACATAGGTAGAAAATGTTTATTAACTATTTTTCACAAAGCAAGAACTAGAGGCCACCCAATTAAAGTACCAGACAGCAGGCATAAGAGAAAAACCAAGTTAAATATAACATCCATAATCTACCCTCACAAACAAGTAATGCTTTACAATACAGAAACAGAAACAGGTTCAAAAGGACGAATTCATAGGAGTTACGTCTAGTGGTGGCCATTAAATGGAACAGTCTGGATGCCTTCAAACCACTGAATTCCAGAAGTAGAGTTCATTCCTTTTAGAGCACTCTTTTTTCCTGCTATTCTAAGCATCCTGGTCAGAGAATGGCCTCTGCTGAGAAAGAACATTTCTTATTTTCTTGTGCTCAACTAGGCAGCATGAGTGAAGTAGTCTGGCTTTTAAGATGTTATTGCCTCCAACGGAAGCAGTATGTGCTAAGTGCTTTTCAGTATCTGGCAGACTGTTCAGAGGTGCCTGGTGATAGCCAGAACAGATGCCAAAAGTTCTGAGGTTTTTTGGTCCATTCTTTCCTTTTCTTTAATTAGTTATTTCAAATTAGAAAGACATTGAGCGGCAAAATATCCCACCATTTTCACCAAACCAATAAAACCAGTTTTTCAATGGTTCAATGGTCCAAAAACCAGTTTAACCCTTTTGGCTGCAGCAAACTACAAGCTGTGCATGATAGCCTGGAACACATCATGTGATGCCTCGTGAAACTCAGGAGCCATGAGTTGCAAAACCACTGTGGGAGTCTAATGCTAAAGCTCAAACAACAGACAGGTTGATTTTTGAGTAATTGGAGATAGTAGGTGATGTGCTATAGGATATGAAAAGACCAAATGACTTAAAAAATATCTAATGGTTTAGCTGGCAACAAAAATGTTTATTCAGTTCATTCTGAAGAACATTTCACTATGCAGTGAATATAGAAAATTTTTTTCCACCTTCTTTCCATTTTATAGTAATTTTCTCTAAAAATATACTTGGCTTTTATATGCTCTGAATTTATTGATTTTGTAGCAACCAGAAACACAACAATAGAGAGGTAGGATATTCTTGCAGTATTTATGGCTGAAACAAAAAAGAATAGTTGGATATTTCCCAAAGAAGCTTTTCTTCGACAACTATCAGCTCAACAGAACTAGGTAAAGATTTAGATGAGTACTTGTGAGGTCTGTGTCCCCTTATAACTGGACTACCAGGGTGTGATCAATGTATCTGTCCTGCCACATCTTCCATGGGGACTTAACCCTCTTTAAGCTAAGACCTTCAAAGAACCCAACTTTTCATTAAAGGGACACATTACTTTTTGGGCCACCAACAGAGTGACATACACCCTGGCAGCTGTGGTAAGTGACAGCAAATGTATTTCTACATCCTCTTTCCTGCCCAAGCTGTACAAGCAAAGACAGAAAGTGGTGTTTTCAGAGCAGCTTTACTCTTTGTCATGGTATGGTCATGCCCTGAGCTGAAACTCTTATTTCAGGTTGGAGCCATATTATAGGGATGAAACTATGCATATGATCAGGTGCCAGCCAGAAGGCCTGTAGAGTCTGGCCTCTCATCTGCTCTTAAACATCCCTCTTAATGGAAATAATCCATTAGTTACTCATTAGATGCATAATTCCATGTAAACTAACGCAGTTATATGATTTAGAAACATGTAAACATTTTTATTTGTGCATGTGCTATATTTGACACTGGATTCTCTGCTTTTCTCTAAACTGAAGTAGTGGTTGGATCTCTTTTCAGAGCTGCAATGGTTTTTAATACAAGCTACAGTGACAGGAATTTGATTGCTTCCACACTCCATTAAACTTGATATGAACAAAGAGCAACAAGGGTGAAGAAAAAGCACCATTTGTCAAGTGCCATCTTCAGTTGCAGCTACTGTTGTTATTTTTCAGAGAAAAAATGCAAATTCCTGAATCCAGTATGATTTTCACTCCAAGTTCACCTCTTGGCCTACAGTGTATGTTTGTTGCAGTACCTTAGTTAATAGGCAAGGTGCATGCATACTGGAACAACTAAGCTTAATCCAGTTTAAGAGACTCTCACCTCAGTGAAGATTTCCATAGCAGCAAAGCAGAGAACATGAACTCATCACTTTGTTCAGCTAGGGCACTGCTTTTTATATACAAGTACAATTTTTTGTTTAAATTTTAGTTTTTACCCACCAGGACATTATATTCACTTAACTGAGGATATACAGACTGTCACTGGAGTTCATCAAACCATGCAGATTGCCAAGGGTTGCTGGAAGGTCTGGCTGAATATCCTGTTTTGCAGACACGAAGAGCCCTGAGCAGAAATGAAAGGCTGGGGCAGGGTGGAAGGGGATGGGTACAAGGACAGGTCTCTGGTTCCATGAAGCTGGCTTCTTTGGCTAATAATGTACACTCTGTTCTTAGATCTTCCTTAAGAATACCAGCTCATCTTATGCATCTCTTTGAAATGCAACTTTTTCTTTTCAAGGGCTGCAGGAGACAGTTAGTGAAAAAATCTAATAAGATTACTCAAAGTTGACAAGGTCAAATGATTGTTTTCAGTAAAATATTTGAGCTTCTTGGAAATGTTAGTTCAAGTCTGCTGCATTTTTTTTTTTAAAGACAGTTTGTCTTTCTTTTGGTATTTACATTGAAACATGCTGAAGCTGAAAATCAGCCTTGAAGTAACAGAACTAATATTTCCCCTTCAATGAATCTGCCTTCTAGAAACAACTTAACACAAACATTACAAGGCAGGTTTGCCTCTTGCAGAGCTTGCTTTTGAGTGGGGGGACATACAGTAAAAAGGGGAAAGACCCCATACAGGCTGATAGCTGCTGGACATTTGGTTGTGCTCTTCCTTTCTCTGATGGTGTAGGCATGAGAGCAGATATGCTCAGAAGCCTCCGTCTTTCTTTTCTGCTTCCCTTTTTTGGAATTTTACTAAAAATAGGAATAGCTCTCCCCTGAAATGGCTCTCTGCTCAACTTGCTTTCATAAAGCATGAAGTAAAACTCTTAGGATCTGAAAAAAACATCAGTACTCAAGATAGTATTTCCAATCAATCCATAATTCCTACTGTCTTCCCTGAGGGACATGCCCAGAATTATGTACATATCTTCTGTAGTGATGGATTTCAGCACCTGGTAAACAAGTACAGTTAATACCTAACTCCATTACCATAAGGAACAAGACATATCCCTGCTTCTGTCTGTTTGTGGAATAGCTTCATTTTAGCTCAGGAGAGCAGAAGGATTAATGACATACTCTCACACTACAGGCACATAGAAAACCATTTTCCCCTCATGCAATACATGTCAAGATTTCATCTTCCTAGAGGAACTAAATTGGTTTTTTTCAGGGTTTTCAGAGTTCAAGAGAAACTGAAAAAAGAAGTCATGTCTGTAATGTGTCAGACACCATGGTAAGAAGAATATTTATGGAAAGCCCAGATTCAAGTATCTGCTCCTTCTTTTCTGTCTCACTTTAATCCTTCAGGCTTGTGGGATGTGACATCATGAGGTCTGTCTCCCACAAGTAAATTAATCCCAGTGTAACCTCCTTCAGACCCTTCTGGGGATAGATATCGGGGTCTGAATCAAAAGTGACAGTTCTCTGTAAACCTTCACTACTCCCTGCTTTGCCAGAAAGCATGGAATGACTGACAGCTAGAAGTACAGAAAAAATAAAACATTTGGCCTTGTGGTCAAGGTAATGAATTATTCTTTTCTATCCTTGCTTCTGTCACAAACCTAGTTGATGGTACAAAAACTTATTACAGATTTTAGCATAGACAAGATGAAGCAGGAGAAAACGATGGCTACAACTGTATCAGAAAAAGCCAACACATCATTACCTACCAGTTTATTCATACATTCATGAACCTATGCTAATTGCTAGAGAGAAAAATGACAGACACAATGCACTGAACACCAGTAGCTTGAAAACTTCATCAAGGTTTGGTAGTTTAAGCAGTTTCACTTCATTGCTTCTCAAAGAGCAAATTTCTTATAATGTTTCCAAATAACTGTTTAGTATCTAAATACAATAAAACAGAAAGCAACTCTGGTTTAATTTGATGACAAGCAGAAATTAGAAAACTTAATTCCGTACAAGTCAGTTATTTGAGTTTGTGTGCTTCAGAACAGTTTTTTAAAGCTTTTATTTTCTTTTCATTAAAAACAACTGTAATTTTGTTGCAACATCCCATGTTTAGTTTCTAAATCATGCAGAGATTGTCCTCTTATTGAGAAATATACAGCCTCTGCCTTCTGAAAACAAAAATAAAATCCAGGAAATACTCACTTTTGCATTCCAGTCACGAGAGAGCTAGCATATACCAGCACACTCAGAGCTTCAATAATATAATCTGGTACACTGAAAATAACTGAGTATTTGAAAACAGCTCAGCTGAAGGAATAAAAAATTCCATAGCAGTTTAGTAGCACAGTTCTTGAGCAACTTCTACAATTCAAGCAAATCTGAGCAGCACAGAAGAGATCCAGTATGAAACAGAGCTCACAAACAACCCAGGCCATATAAAATCCTCTCAAAGCTCTGGTGGGAGCAAGACAGCAAGGTTATTTTCTTAAGTATAAGTTATAGTTTCACCTTTATTATGTCCTGGGAGAACATCTACAATTAGATACTAAAAGCTGTGCCCAAGCGTGTAGGGACAGCAATCTAAGGTAGGTTAGTATCCTGTTCCATAGGAAAACACTGCCAGGTCATCTGGACATTCAGGAGTTCCAAATGGTTTCAGTGGGAAAAGCTAGGTGTTATATGTTTTTGCACATTAATTAAGCCAATGGGTTTAGGTCCCTGATTTATAGAGAACAAACTTAATGTTTCTATTACATGCCTCAGATGTGCAATTTCTGGCCAACGGCTTAACTGGAAGTTAATGAAGCACAGCAGCTCTTCGGTTCAAGGCCACTTTGCAAAAACTATTCATTTTTCTCTGCATAAGACAGTCAATAAACATTTCTGTCTTCTTCTGTCCACATACAGATATGTAGGATGGACTGCATGAAATAGTCATGGAAAATACTGTTCTGTGCCAACATTAACTGAGAAAATGTCAGTACGGGACAGCTCTAAAGTAACTCGGCAGAGATTCAAAATGCATGCCCAGCATTAGGGAAACAGTGCTGAACTGGGCACTCAGTAGAAGGGATTTGGACAACAAATTAGTGTTTCTCCATTGCTCATTTTATACGTACAATAACAGATTTTTTATTTCATCCATGGAAGCAACCAACCTTCAGAGTCTCCAGGTTAAATCTTGCATTGCCTTTTTACCTCAGTCCAGCTTGGCTGTCGGGTCTTGTGACACATCTATTCACCCTTGGACCCCGAGCCTCAGAAATGAAGGCAGCACCTTTCATGATTTAGAGTTTCAGAGAAATCCTATTTAGGTCTTAAAAATAGCTAATGGCAATTTGATTTACATGTACTAAGAGCAGAATTTTCAGCTTAGGAAAAAAGATTAATTTTCCCTTGAAAAGTTTGGTCAGAGGCTTCCCTGACAATGTAATTCATATTGTTTCAACACACTAAGGACTTGAACTCACTATGCAGAAAATGTCTTGGATCAGGGGTAGAGCAGCACGAGCCTTCTGGGAAATGAATGGGACAGAGGGAACTGGCTTGTACAGCCTCACTGACCCTCAAGAGCATCTCAGACTATCCCAGAGACCAAAGAGGTCAGCAGCAGTCACAGATCACAGCTGCTATCCAGTGCCCACATTTCTGCAATTAAAAGAACATCTCTGACCTGAACAGTGACTTCCTTAGTAATTGAGTTCTTCACTTAGAAAGTGGCAAGGTTAACACTTAGGACAAAACAATCTATCATGAAATGAAGATTTTGAAACATTTTATATTCTCCTATGCTGTGTTTCATATTATTTTCATAGAATGGAAATCAATAGAAGTCTTGAAGTGTTTACTGATTTAGTTATATATTAACTAAATTGGGCACATCAAGTTTATAAAGTTTTAATGACATTTTCTTAAAATGGTGCTTGCAGACTTAGATTCTCTGACAAGATTGTTTATTGAAGAGCAAATAGCAGAACTGCATTCTAATCACTTGGCCACTGACTCATAATTTTTCCATGCTGGATAACACTTAGAATTCTCCCTACTATGGACAAGAATATATTAACATAGTAAGGGGTCCTGTCTAAAATATTTACTTTCATGGCACATTGTTCCAGAGATGTCACTGCTCAGCCTTACATTCAAGTACCAATAATGTTAAAAATTCAGATCTGGGAAGGTAACAGTGAAACCTTCCAGACAATTTGATCTGGACAGTGTCAGTGGTGAAATTTTATTAATAACCATCAGCAACAGAATACAGTTACTGAACCAAAAATATGTTTCACATGAAATCAAATGTTTTATATAGTGGCATATAAAAAAGATTTCTATCAGCAAGCTACCAAATACTGCTCAATAACTTGCAGGTGTGTAGACAAAGTTCTGTTGTTTGATGTAACTTTATTTTTAACTGAATAGAACAACTTACTTTTGTGCAATCAAATTCTACTCTGGGTCATCCCTTCAATGTATGTGGTCTGGATATGAGAACAGTGAGTTTAAGAAGTATTACTCCGATGAGGGAATCCAGGATATCCTGTTAGGTTTTCATAACAATGATTATGACAGGTGATAATTGCCATTTCTTAATATTTACTGGAAGTAGTTCTGTGAATTAGCCCTACAAAAAACATTGGGCATTTCTTTCCAAACACTTTAATCCAATGCTTAGATTTATGAGGATTATTTTGTAAAGTGTTAAAATATTTTTTTTTTCTCAGTAGCAATAATTGGGATACAGTTTCTTCCTACTATAGTAATGTTGCATCGCTCAGCCGTGGTGAAGTTTAAAAAAAAGAATGAACTGCTGTAATACACCTTTTTCATCAGCAAATCTTGAAAAAAGCCTTTGAAAAAAAGTCCTTTTGGAAAGCTCATGTTTTATGTAAATTCTGGTGATGCCACTTTAAAAAAATCGATACTACCTTTGATACTGCATACAAACTAATCATGAGACTGAGGATCAAGAAAGCTGGGTTCTAGACCTGCAAACAAATCTGCCTCATCTTGGGCTAATTCCTTCTGTTTTGGTCCTCTGCTTAAGACACATTAAGGACATCAAAATATTTGCAAGTGTGGAGCAGTAATAGATTTTTTTTAAAAAGAAATATTTATTTGTAAACATTCAAATCTTTATTTAATCTTAAAAATCTCAAGCAGAACTTTGATTTTTCCACAGTTTGTTGCGACAAAAACATTTATTTAATAGGCACTGAAGATTTTGCAAGTGGTTTTGGTAATTGAAATAAACAATTCCCTTTAAGCTTAAGTTGAAGTAAGTTCTAATTTCAAAGGGTGCTGGGTGTCTAAATCCCTTCACAGCAGTTTCAAAGCTTTCTAGAGAAATGTTCAAGTGGTGAGAATTTTTGGCTTAGTGTTTCTGCTACAGGGCTGTGCCAAGCCAGGAGACCCTTACATTACCCACTGATTGTTCTGGCACAGCACAGAGTGTGCAGTATGATAAATATTGAAAGGGTCCAATTTTCCACTGCCTCTTTTAGAAGAAACGTAACTCTTTATTATTCTAACTCAGTAACATTTGTCATCCACTGAGCAAAGACAAAAGTGACAAAGCCCAAGTCAGTGCAGTCAGTAAAGAATGAACCACTTCCAGAGGTGCCCTTCCTCTCTTCTCCCTTTCAATTATTTCACCCAGATTCAAAGGTGGATCTGTTTGTTATTCTCAGAAACAGTATTATTTATTCTATTTATCCTTAGAGGGTTGCATAATTATTACTAAATTCTGGTGACATAATATTAAATCTAAGCAAAAAGAAATACATTGTAATTTTTGTAATTTGCCAGCATGGGAGCAATCTTTCTGCAGTGAACACTGCATGCATCCATTCAGAGATGTTGTCAATCTGAACTGAATGCCACACAGCTTCCTTCATAATGTTCTTATTCTACACCAGAATCCAGTATATATTGCATATCAAAGGAAGCAATGCCCCAAATTCTGCCTACTATTGGATTTCTGCAGCTTACAAACCCCAAGCTTCCAGTAGTTAAATAACATTGTCAGAATGAGCAGGCAAATCAGCTGGATCACCAACTATTCTCACAGTGAGACAAATTCTACAGATTAACATACTGACAACATTCACTCTTTTTCACAGTAAGAAATGTATTGATCATTGCTTTCAGGAACCTAAAGTTAATTACTTTCCTGAAAGTTTCTACTAGGGCAAAAAACCAAGGATCACTTGTAATTTAGCTGAAGGGAGAAAAGGATGACATAGCTGCTAACCATGAAATTTGACTTGCACTTCTTTACAGAACGTGGAAAATAGGGATCTTTTCTCTGAAGAGTATTTCTAAAAAGTACAGTAGAGTATATAGTCCCTCTATCCCATAGAGTATATGCTGTGACTGAATTTACTACTCAAAAGTCAGAATATATTCATTATTAATTATTATCACATTATTAGGAAATTTTGTTCTTTATTTCGTCAGCATCTTTCTGTACACTCTACTTGCCACTAGGATTGTTGGTAATGATGTGGCAACAAAGACCAGAAAAGATCAGAGTAAAAATATATCTCCTTATTAGACTGGGACATCTTAATTCACAGTTATTCTCCATTACCCTTCTTTTCAAGAGATATACAGTAAAGATAGAAAAACATCTGCCTTGTTAAGCCCATTCTCTCTTAGGTAAGGAAGTTTACAATCTCTACATCTGATAAGGATTTCAGTGTAAATTGGAACTGTGTAATCCACTGAATCTGTTTTGTGTATTTTACCCCTGACAAACATACAACTAAAAAACTTATTTCAGCAGACAAATGCTCACATTCCTCAGAGACTGAGATATTAAAAAACCACCTGTGAAATCTCTGCAGCCAAATCCTTTTAAAATTAAATATGTATTTTTCAAAGCCTTTCCAAAGACTGTTTCAAAGCCCTGTTTCCTAACATTCTCTCTGGTTACCTTGATGTTTTCTGTGCAGCAGAAAAGATGTTTTAAAGGTATTTTAAAAAAAAGAGCTTATGAGAAGTTCAGGAACTTGAAACACTGATATAATACGCCATGTAGAAAAACCATTCCCCATTATTTCAACCTTCTTTTCACAAATATTTCTGCATCCAGATTTGGTTGCTTCTGTTTTGTTATCTATGTCCAGTTTCCACTAAAACCAAAAGCAAAACAAGCAGGATGTGGATCAGGTCATATGGCTCCATATTTAGACTTAGTTCCCCACTCACACTTTCTCCTGGGAAAGCTGTAATTGTTAACACTGCTGGGAGGATCAGAGGAAATGTGTGTGTGTGCATAGAAAATACAGCTCAAAACACTATCTTGTGGAGACTTAAATGGCTTTAAAATTTTCTTTTCTATTGATGTTCAATAACAAAATCACTGTTCTTAACTGTTACTATTTATGGCACTTGAAGCTCAAGTGCAGAGATGGAGCATGTCAGTGTGACTCTTCCCACATCCCCAAAGAGAGACTGGAGAGAGAGAGTTATAATGCTCAGCCAGAAACTCAGAAATAGCTCTAGCCCAGGGCATAGTTTTATGTAAGTCACAATTCCAGAAGCACAATTATTACCTGTGATCATCGATCAGCATAAAACTGCTCTGAGTCCAGCTGAAAGCAGCTGAAAAGGTTCTTGCTGGAAGACCAGCCTAGAGTTTATTTGCTTTTTGTTTTTTGAGAAAGCTGGATAAAATATTTCATGTTTCCATTAAACCCTGTCTTTACATATTTTTTAGGAACTCACATGGTAGACATCTTAGATAAACAATTTTCAAAGCCCAGTTTTGATTTAAGAGATATTTGTATTCCTTAATTTCATAAGTAGTACTGGTGTTAGGAATTCCTAAACTGATATTATTGTGCTGCCTTTACCATTTAAAGTTTCCTATTAACCAAATGCATGTATGCAGAGCAGCAAACATGGGAATTTATAGCTAATTTATTATTTCAGAATGCATTAAAAGCAAGTTAAGCATTTAGGATTAAAACAAAGAATGCAAAATTTGCAAAACCACTCTCCATGGCCATGCCAAAAAAGGACAGATTATTGTACAGGACTAGTATTTCAATCAAGATGCTTTGCCTACCAATAGCAAAACTTCATATTGTCTACACAGGACACAACACAAATTGAAGCAAACTATTCGAGTATTTCTGTGCTCTTTGAGAGGCAGCCAAAAATAAATCGGTGTCACAAGTTTATTGCACCATTATGAAAAACAGAGACTAGAGTGGGCGAGGTCTGAACTCACAGTTTGGGCTCTTATTTCTCATCCCCACATGGCAAAAACTCATTTCACATGACTTAAGTGCAAGGGCTAAAGAAACAGTACAGGCTTCTGATACAATGTCTGCAAACAGAAGGGAATGACCACAGAATCCTGAAGCATTCTTTTGTTTCCACTAAAAAGAAAGCAAATCAAATCACAGCCACTTACTCTCTGTTGGCAGCACTGGGGGAAGTGTGGTCTTAGGCTTCTTGGTCTTCTTCTCAGCAGGCTTTGAGGTCTTTGAGGCATCTGCAATCAAAACAAATAATAAAACACAAATCCTATTTGAAAATCAATAATGACAAAGCTGTCTAATAAAAGGTTTATTCTGGATCTTTCTGCAAAGTTAGAGGAAATTGCTGTCCTTCAGGTTTTTAAGAAAAATTTTCTGCAGAGATTTGCTGGAGACTGTCATATTCTGAAACGAAGAGGGAGCAGAGAGGGAGAAACCCTCTACAAAAGCAGCTGCACTGAAAACCCAAGTAAGCAGCTAGACAAGAGGTACCAACTAAGCTGATAGGTATTTTAGCTGAATAGACCAAGTACAGTGTGCACAAAGCTGTGTTAGGCAGTGCAGAGAAAAGGGAAACAAAGCCATATTGAAACATCATTTCATCCAAAAAATCTCTTGCCATGTAATTCTTCTATTCCATTGTCTGTGTGATCTATTCAGATTAAGCCATTTTGAAGAGTAACATTTCCTCCCTGTGTTTAAATCTTTCCAAGAAGATATTATTGGCTATTGATTTATTCCTAAATAGAAACACCAAAAGGGGCACCACAGGACTGAAGTTTGGTGGATTTTAGTACTTTCACAATTGCACAGCTCTTACCCAGAAACTGCTCATCACTGCAGGCTACACCAACAGCTAGGAGTCAATAAAGCTCCCTTCCATGTGTATCCCACATGAGATATAAATAAAAGGTGCAATTTTTTTAAAGGTTATTCCAGGCTGAGCATGATCACAGGGCTGGAACACCTCTCCTGTGAAGACAGGCTGAGAGGGTTGGGGCTGTTCAGCCTGAAGAGAAGAGGGCTTTGGGGAGATCTTAGAGCCCCTTCCAGTACCTAAACTGGCTACAAGAGAGCTGGGGAGGGACTTTTCACAAGGATCTGTAGTGCCAAGTCAAGCGGGAATGGCTGTAAGATGAAGGAGGCAAAGTTTAGATTAGATATTAGGAAGAAATTCTTCACTGTGAGGGTCATGAGGCACTGGCACAGGTTGCCCAAAGAGGTTGTGGACTGCCCATCCCTGGGGGTGTGCAAGACCAGGCTGGATGGGGCTTTGAGCAACCTGATCTATGGGAAGGAGTCCCTGGCCATGGCAGGGGTTGGAACAAAGTGATCTTTAAGGTCCCTTCCAACACAAACCAACACAAACCATTCTAGGATTCTATGTCCTATAATGTAAATCCTAACAAGCTCTGCTTATTAGATCGTTTGATCCTGACATTTATCTTTGGAAGAAAGATTATGATTATGGATTATGATCTCAGCAATAGCTGTATCACTTTACAGCTTTCAAATATTCAGCTTTCAAAGGATTTGTGAGTGACAGAGCTGTTAGCTACCAGAGAAAAAGATGACATAAACGTTACAGAAACAGCTATTTTAGTCACCTTCTTCTAGGTGCCAGAGTGTGAAAATTTATCTAAGTTTCCTTAAAAGTTAACAGGGGAAAAGAGAATCCCCTAGTAAATAATTCAGAGAAGGAGGCTGTGTGAGAGTTCAGACACTCAGATTCTACAGATCTGCCAACTGAAGTCAAACATTCCTCCATTCTTATTTTGAGTCCATGGTGTCAAAAAAAATATAATGATTATGGCTACTTAGTCTACAAATCAGCATCTGGGATCCTGACAGCAGACTGAAGAAGGGAGAAACTTGAACTGTTGTTTTAGGTCACAATTCTGATTTAAAAATAACAGTCATCCCCTTTGCCAGTCTCAGACATGGGATATCAAATGGCGTCTTTCCTAAATAGCTGGAATCCATGGTGCCACTCCTCAAAAACTTCTCAGTAGCATGCCAGTGGAGAATGAAAAAGGCAGATGAGGCAGCCAGTATTGGGGTAAGGAATGTGGTCATTCTGGTGCCCAACGTGATGGGAGCAGTGAGCTCCTAATGCCGTGGGTGCTACCACCACAGAAAGCCAGACAGCTGAGGTAATGTCATTCACATCATCGGGCAAGGAGCTGGCAGCCTCCCATGATCAAGACTTTGCAAGCCAAACTCTACCTGCAGCCTCCTAGAGCATGCACTGTCCAGTGGGAGACCTGAAGTGGGGAAGTATGCTAAGGGAATCTTCAGGAAGGAAAGCAACTACTTGAAGGAGATTAGAAGACAGAGGAAAAACACAGAAGTGGCTGAGACATTTAAGAGTTGCTAGGGCAGCTCTGGAGAACTACTGTATGCTAAGCTTTTGACCTGATCCTTCAACACTCTGGGTCTGTGGCGGTTAAGGTGTTTCAGGGACTAGATTTTGCTTAAAGCCTCTTCTTTGAATTTCAGTAGTGACAAAATTTATTACTTTAAATTACAGAACCATAAAAAATAGCTTATCAAATATCTAAGACAGATTATGCTGTGACTGTTAATATCACAGAAGGTGCCATTAAATATACTGCCATACTCTAATGCCAGTATATTTAATTTTAATTTTATGTGTAATTAATTCCTTTCCCAATTACATGAAGACTGTCCTTTAGTGAGGAATTACAGGATCACATTCTTACCTTGTGTCATGCAACATTAGGAAAAAAAGAATAGTTTTCTTTTCTAGACCTCCTGCCACAAATACCACATCTGCAACACAGCTGTGAAGGTTCAGTACCCAAGCTCCATGTTACTAGGCTTGTTGTCTAATTTTCTGTTCCTTTGATTATAATGGAAAGTCTCAGAGTATTCAAAAATCAGTTCACCAGAAGGTGAGTTGATAGGAAGGACATTTGGTTATTTAAAGCTCCTTAAATAATTTAAACTCCATGGCAGCTTTATAATTCTGTGTCTCACTCAGCCTCACCTTGGCCTCGCCCAAGGCCAAGACTATTTGACAAGAGTACCGTGTCATCAGCATGACCGTGTCTGAAAACAAGTACTTTAGTCAGTAAATTATCCATGTTCTAAGACTGTGGAACACAAGGGTGGTTCAGCTGCTAATTTGTTTATTTTTGCTCACTTATGCTAGAAAACCAAAAGACCAAACAACTGAATGCAAAGAATCGGGGAGTTGTAGAATGAGAAATGTGCCACATGCAGTCCTGAGGCAGACTGACACCCAGGCTCACACAGGGAACTTTTTTGGGCTCTCAAAGGATGCACATAGCTCAGAAACAAATCTTACAAGTTCAGCTTACTGCTCTAAAAACCTCACAGAAATACAGTGGGCAGCAGGAGAACACAGATTTTTCCACAGAGCAACCAGAGCCCTTGGTATGGTATCGTCTCTCTGCTCATGCTCCTTTATGGGAGACATTGAATTATCTATTGACCAAGTGCAGAAGGGAAAGGGGTAGAGTTCTGTTTCTTTTTGTGTATGTACTAATTCCCAAAGGTTCTTCTTGGGAAATAAGCTGGGAAGGAGGAAGTTCTAAGGAAGGGGTTTTTTTTACCCATCACAGTACTTACCTTCTACCACCACTTTGCAAGCACATTCAGCTTTCCCTGCTGGGTTCTCAGCTATGCACTTGTACTCGCCCCCATTTTCAGGTGTGGCCTTCTCAATGGTCAGTGAGCAGAGTGTCCCTGGACAAAGGAGGGAGAAAGCAAATGCATGTTATGCTGCAGTTCACAAAAAACCTTAGTGCTAGTAAGGAGCAGAAGGCATCACATGAGCCAGTCCTTCACTACAGGTGATCTTCACTGCTAGAAAATGCTGTCCTTAAAAATTCAACCTTATTGGAGCCTTATTAATGCTAAATAAATAAAAAATTGAATCTTATTGCTTTTCCCTAGGATACTCCAAGTTCTCCCCGCAGCCCTGAATTGGTTAATGGATAAAGGTAGACAAGACCCAGAGCAGCACCTCTGCTGCTCTTCTTTGTCTTACAGCAGAGATCAGAATTCCTCACTCAGGTGACTTTCTTCAAAAAGTGCTCATAGTGTAGGAGTGTAAATAAGAGGGTTACTGTCAAATGCCCATCTGCAATGTTTTGATTCAGCCTTGTCCCTAGCACTCCCATGAGCATTCACATGTGTGAGACCAGAACTTCAGCTTAGTGCCTAAGTTTAAAAATGGCACTGAAAGACATTTTCTTTTTGCTTGAATTTCCTAATTAAAAACTGCCTGGTATTGTAAAACATCCATTAGAAAGTCCAATATATTAGTGGCAATCAATTTGTCACTGCAACAAATCCATTTCTTTCCAAACAAAACCCCAAAATTTGACTTAATTGGGTTTGCAGAAACAGGATGTGACATAAGCTCGTTATTTACCAAGGGAAGCTTGGTATGACCCAAGGGAAATACATTTCCTCTTAAAAGTTAAAACTCTGTGAACCAAAACAGAAGTTGTTCCCAGTAGATGGGGGATGAGGAAGAAGAACTTTGTCCCTTATGTTCACTTGCATTGCTTGGAACAATGAAGTACTTTCCTCGCCAGGGTGAACCCCAATTAAAATGCTCCACACTTTCCCCTTACAAACATCCCTCATTAAGTGAGAGTGAAGGGTAGGCTTGCTTTCTCTTTCCTCATTGGAAAGCTGGGTCTGTCCCCTAAACACAGCCTGAGGCATTGTGCATTTCTGCCCAATGCTGTTGGCCTGTCCAGAACCTCCATCCTCCACTTACCTCTGCTGCAGTAAAACCTTCCCCCTTCTGCCATTTACCTTTCTCACAGTCATTCCTAATTAATGGCAAGATTGAATCGATGGGTTTTTTTCAGATATTTACCCTGTTTCCTGAGATGTAAGGAAATCTCCCAGTACCTTTCTCTCTATGGTAACTGGAAGCTGCCTTCTGCCTTCCAGAGCCCTCAACCCCAGGCTCCCCACCAAATGCATCCCCTGTGATGTGGGAGATGGCACAGGCACAGGTGATACTGGTCCATGAAAAGGACCTTGAAAAGAACTCCCCTCCATCTGAAGAACTTTGGGAGTTTACTGGTTCTCTTTGGAGACGAGCTCCATTCAGACATGGCAGTTACGCTCTTGGCACTCAGATTTTTCTCTCATTTTAAACCTGGATGTCATTACTCAGGACAAATCTTATAAAAAACATTCAAATGGTTTCCAACAAATTTGGTTTGCCAGAAACACACAACAGTTAGAAGAAAATTATTTTTTTCCCTCTTTATCATCCTCCACAAATCAAGAAGCTCTAAATAATGACTATTTTCCCCTGAGAAATGATGTGAAAACTATCTCAGAAGAGGAGCACTGACCCCTCACTCACATGGGCTGTGCACAGCCAGCCACAGGGTGAAAAGAAAATCCACATGCCCTCCCTGAGGCAACGCTTTTCCATGAGTCAGGCTGAAGCCAAAAATGTCACGAGCTGCAGTTCCATTCCAAATGGAGGAGAGACAGTAGAAAAGTATTCTTGCAGGCATCTAGCAAATATAAATTCACATGTCTCTGCTGTTTAGAGAGACATTTGGAGAGCAAGCCAAAGATAACTTCCAGTCTAAGAATTTGTATAAATCTATGTAACATGATTAGAAAACATTGCACATTGAAACTCAAAGACACTGCTGAAAATAACAGAAACTATGGAACAAAGACACACACATATGAAGGAGACCTCTGGCCACCTTAGTGGAGGAAAGGAGCCTGGCCTGTAAGAATAAATGAACTGTTAAGGGACTGGAACAATGCAGAATTTACTTTAGCTTCTGCAGGAGTTTTCTACCTACTCAAAAGCCCTTCCTCAATTCATTGAAGACTAATGTGACACAGGGTCAACACTCATTTAATGAAGTTATTGTGAGGAAGGTGAAGGAAATTTGTTTTTTTTCCTCCTAACTCCCACCTCCCTGCGGAAATAATCTGCATCCTATTTTCCTCCACTTCTTCTTTCTCCCCAGGAACTACACTGGAACAGCACATGCAAAGTACATGGGGATTGCTGGGCTTCTTGCTACCACCAAATACAATGGCAGTAGCCCTCCAATCACTGGAGGAGTGAAGGGAAAATGAGACATTTTGGGTCACTCCTTTATATAGCCACTAGTATTTGTGAAACTGTGGACTACTAGGACTAGGTATGAAATTGGCCAATGGATCAGAAAGTACTGGCCAGGTTGGATCAGGAGTATAAGGGGAGGCTGAGGGAACATAGTTCTGGAAACCTCATTTCCATAGAAAACCAGGTAAAAACCCAAATCACCAAAACCCAGGCAAAACTTGATGAGATTTAATAAGGACCAGAAACTTCTCAACTAGGCCTGTGTTCTGTGATCTAGAGCTGCAGTCAGTTCCTGGGGCTAGAAGGCCAAATGTCTTTCAATGAAGTATTTGGTATTTCCTCTGCAAACCCCTTCATGACCTGAAACAAGCTTATTTTCTCAGAACTGCTGGAAAGCCCAGACTGGTTATTCCAGTTGGGCATTCTGAAATCCTGGCACTTCACAAATCCCAGTCAACTAAAAATACTTGCTATCTATTTTGTCCCCTCAACCCTCTATTTTTTTCAGGAACCAGGCCATGGATGATCCTTAAACATTGTCCCAAAGCGCAGGATTGGAATAAACATGAATACTGGAATCTACCAGTTCGACACTGGGACTGGTGCAGCTCTAGAAAAGACCTTAACAGCCACAGAAGCTGATATCTTACTGGAGGCTTTGGGTTAGATACACAAAGCCTTTCCCTTGAATTTTGAGCTATTAAAGGGTTCTCTGACTTACTCAAAAATAGTGCAAGACAGTTTAAAATATCTCTAGGCTTCTGCATTCTTTCCATGAAACTCCACAGAAAGTCAACCTCAGATATAAAACAAATACACAAACCAACAAAAAACAGCTCCTTATTCTCATTCCCCACACTGGCATCTAGCTGGCCAACCTCCTGACTCCTGTCCATGATGCAGACTCAAGCTGATGGCTTTCTCATTTGTATCCCATGGTATAAAAAAGTACTGTAGAGTATTTAGGCAACATTAATAAACACTTGTCTGTGAGAAATTGTGCCTGGGAGACATAATAATTTTTAAGGAACTCATTGGCATATAGTGTTAATTGTCTAATAAATCTCAAATTGTCTGGAAAAGTTCAAATATGTGCTAGTGTCACAGTCATGTTTAAAAATGAGAAGTGGGTTGACCTTGAAAATATTGACTACAGTTACAATGACAACAAAAAATTCCGTGAAAAAACCACATGAATTTCAGAGAAGAAAAAATGTCAAATGTAATTACTGCAAAATGATAGTTTTGAGGAAAACAATGTAAAAAACCTATTCTCATGATTCATGATATTAGACATTTAACTGGCAAATGTATCTGTGCAAATTTTCTTAATCCTTACTGAAATATTTGTGATACCTCACATTATTCTGCTGTTATTAATGCTATTTTACTGTATTGATGACACTGATTTAGAAGGAGTTAGAGCTGCCAAAATAAAGATCTCCTAAAGAAGCTGACAATAGGAAATCATCACTCAGTCTGTTTCTAGTGGATTTCCTGTGATCAGACTAGGACCCAAGCTATTAAATATTTTAATCTATGATGTGGAAGTACTCATAAATTGACTTTTATGGATTTTCAGATGCTAGAAAGAATCTTGGAAAGGGAAAAGACAGAAAGAAAGGAAAGAGGACAGTCCTCGTAAACAATCTCATTTACTGTAAGCTGAGTCCCACTCACTCAAAGAAAATGGGGCTTGAGACAGTGAAAAGACAAGCACTGATGGCAGCAAGGGATGCTGTATATTCAGAAGGTTTAAAGGTTGAATAGAGAAATGGCAAACATGAGCTCCAATGTTGTGAGGTAGAAAGAGCACCAATAACCTCCAGTAAGGGCAGCAACAGGAAGGTGACCTCCATCTCACTGATGCTGATACCCACACGTGATTCTGCTGCTGTTTTCTAAACAGGATAATAAACCAACAAACAGCAACTGGAGAGGGGGTATTGGAAAGAAAATCAAATCCAAACAAACCCAAGCCTCCAAGGGCTAGATGAAACACAGCATGGAGAAAAAGTTAGTAAGAGCTTGACTTGCCAAATTTAAAAAAAAAGGAGAAAGACATCGTGGTTACAAGAGTCAAAGCTGTTCTATCCAGTTAGAAATAAGGCATTGTTTTGTTTCTTGATTTAGTAGCAAAACTCTTACTAGAAGAGTTAGACATTGCAATGAATTACCAGTGGTTATAGCAGATGTCTCTCTTTTGCTATATTTAAATTCACACTACAAGCATTTTCTGGAAGAAGACAGATTCCAACATAAATGACAGAGGGACATGTGGCCTGTGACAAACATGGTGTTGTGTCAGAACTGATGCTCAGATGATCTCCCTAGCCTTAAACGTTCTGAAGAAGCTTTTGTAAGGTGCAAAATCCATCTACTTTCAGCAGTACATAGAGTCATGTTAATTACACACCAAATTCTTGCTCAAAGTTAATTAGAAAGAAAACAAAAAAGTCACAGCAGATCCTAGTTAGACTGGCATAGACTTGCACAACTGATAGGAAGATTTAGGAGTTACGTTAAGTCACAGGAAAGTTGTTAAGGCATTATTGCTAATAAGATTTCCAAATCTTTATGCTGCCAAGAAACTTGGGAAGAAAAAAATGCTGGCTGAGACAAAGCAATACAAACTCGGGGCATTTTCTAAGCTACACCATCACTGCTACCTGAGACTATATTAGACAGTTCCTCTTCCATCTATATAGTCACATAGTAATAAATCTATGCAAACGTAGCAGACCAAGCTGACTTTAAAAATTACAAGTTTACCAGTTTTGGCTTGTATTCACTGTACACCTCAGCTGACCAGTTTACTAAGGATGCTGGCTTGCAAAGCCCTTTCACTACCATCTTATGGAACAACTTTTGGAACCATGCAAGAACTTTCTCCATGGATCTTCTGTCCAAGAGTGAGTCACACAGCAGGACAGAAGCACAGGGCACTGCTGGGCCAGTGCTATGAAAGTGTAAAACAAAATGGGTCCTGCTCTAAAGAGTTCACCCTGTGAGGAAAATTGTTCTACTCAGTCCTTATATGTCTAACTTCACTGCAGTGTCTGCTAGAGCCTTCTTGAAAACTTTTTTCCAAACAAAAAACACCCCATAACTTCAAACAAATGTCTCTCATATTAAAGTGCCTCTTAAGCATGCATCATCTACCCCATACAGTATAAATGCATAATGCTCTAATTTATGAGTACCCTCTTTTTATTGTTAGTAACAATTTATTTTGATCTCTCATGGGCAAAAAGCACTATCTATCTCAGGAATGTACATAATTGCACTCTCACAAGTTTAAAAGAAGAACACTATAAAATCAAACCATTAATAAAATTGTACCATGTCAGAAAAATAGTGCAAGAGCTCACTTCATCATAAAAATGATACATTAAGCAAAAAATCATGCCAATCAACCAATAGAGCACTATTTGGGGAGCTGTTAAAAGGAATGGAAGAACAAGTATACTGATATTCATGATTTCAAAAGGAAAATAGTTGAAATGTAAAATGGAAGGAACGTGACGTGATATTAGCTATTGTTGTGATTGAGGCACAGAGGATAATGGTGCCCGGATTTTGACTTCTAACTAAATTTAACCCTGGAATAATGGAATACATTGCAAGCCCCAGATGAACTACCAGAACATAGCACAAGTACCACATAAATATGTCTGAAGATGAAGGTCTTTTTTTGGAGCAGGGTTTAGCTTTTCTTTTGGCAAAGGCCTTACCATTAAGAGACTATTCTGATGCAGGTGCTTGTATGCAGGCTTCTCCAATGGTACAGAAGCAGGGATAACACTCTCCCTTCTCCTGCACTCCAATGGCTAAACTGCCTTGGGTGGGCAATTTAGTGTCAGTCAGGCTCTGCAAGCACAGACACCTGTGAACAGCCTTGTTTCTAACAGCCTCACTATCAACTAGGACAAATATGCCAAGGAAAGTTATTTTCAGTGAGTGACAAAGGGACATAGCTGTACATAGTTTGCCTGTCCTGTCAACTTGTTGCACACATAAGTTTGACCTTCCTGGCCAAATATGCCACTGTTTAATTACATGTTCCTGAAACTGGATTTTATGTATTTATCTTCACAATTTATTTGGCACCAGGAGATGAGAAAACTGCTGTCTCTTTTTGCCTTTTTTTTTTTTTTTTCCCTGTCTTTTGGGAATGACAGAGAGGAATAATTCAATTTCTAAACCACAAATACATGCCATTCTGGGGGTTCATGCATTACTTACACTGACAAGTTTGTGGGACAGTATTCCATACTAAGATGGGCTAGTAGTGTGGCTAAGAAGCAGATGGACATGCATTACACTAGATGGAGAATTTTCCTGTATCCAACTCATTAAGAACACATAAGTTATTGTGAAATACCTCTGGAGAATCTGAAAACCCCCCTCCTGTGGTCACCACCAAACATCACAGCAGCACAAAAGCAGCTGGTGAAATAGCTAAGAATAGATCTAGTCTATCCTCTTCCATAGTGGATTTTGTTGCTGAACACAAGAGGAGCAAGATCATACCAAAGAAATAAAAAATGGCTTTGCAAGATCTTAACCCCCTAAGGTGAGCTAGATCTGTTTGCTCTGAATTCTTCTTCCCCACAGACTCAACCTTCTTTCAGCTGAGGGTGACTCTAGAGCATTATCTCCAGGGCCCACTAAATGCAGCTCCAAGCTTTGCCAAAGGCACTACTGCTCCCACATGACACCTGTGGGAGTGACAAAGTTGCATTTTCAGTGTTTGGGGCAAAGGATGGACACTGGGACTTTGGCTTTGGCCTGCTGTGTACTGCATGCAGTGTTATTGTTGCTCTCTGTGTTTAAAGCTGCATCAAACACTGTCTATGGGATTAATCCATACAGTTTCCCTATTGAACAGTATTTCCTGATACTGAATGAATTTGCTGTTTCTCAGTTCTAGTCTGTTACTCCAGTTACTCTTTCTCCTTACTTGGCTCTGTCAAGTATGTATGTGTTCCTAATTAGGGAAAAAGAGAAAATTGAATGTCTGTGAAATCTGGAACTTACTTAAAGTATCATGCATACCTAGTTAATTACTTAACAGTTGGCATGAAAGCATCCTACAGTGAGAGAGCAGCAACACATTCTTCTCCAAGTGCCAAAGCTAGCAGGTACTAGCTAGTTGTCAGGAAAAAACCCCAAATAGACCATCATGCAATGCACCCTCTCAGTGTACCAGAGGGTATGTAATAAGGTTTAAAAAAAAATAGTTCTAATCCTCATTCCTTGTCTTTCCATTAAAGGAAAAAACTTGCATCCCTGTGTAATAATTCTTTCTAAGATCCTCTGCAAATATGTGCAAAAGAAAGCCTGACTTTGAAGTACTGATAACACTGACTGCTAAGCACAACACAAGTGTAACAGTGCAGGTACAAGTGGAACACAACCACAGTGTCTGCAGCCCCTGCAAGAAGCTGTCCTGGAACAGTAGATTCCTTATGCAGTGCTGACCTTTGATCCTGACCTCAGTGGAAAGCACTGCTAATGTGTGACACCCTGGACCATCACCCAGCCCAGACAAACTGGATGGGAAAAGTCTCACTCCCAGCTCAGGCAGGTGGCAGAGCATTTCTAGACATCAGGATCACTTCACCATAAACAGCTACACTGGATTTGCAGCTCCACAGCACCATTTTATAGAGAGAATATGAGTTGGGGGATTATAATAGTCAATTAGTCTGATTATTTCAGTCAAGAAAACAGCTTTCTGCAGCACCATAGCACCAAAGCTTTGGGACTTTAGGAGCCTCCACCAAAACTCAGAAGCTTTGGTACAGAGCTGCTGTCTATCTGATGTACTTTGACAGGAGTCATGGAAATTTGGGATGTATAATTTCTTTTTCACTCTGAGCAACTCCAAAAAAAGCCTTGAAATCCTGCTTCCAGCATAAGGCTAGCTAAACTGACTGATTCTGTCAGTCCCTTTTATATGAGTGGCATTTCCACCAGTCAATGTTTCTTCATGTACAGGACACTTACTCTATGCAGTCCCCTTGGGTGAAAATCAACATGTACTCACAAAAAACCCCAACATTTTGCTACTTCAGACACAGGCCAGACACAATGCACCTGCTACCATTTCCCTTTCTCCATCTCCTTATTTTAGCATCTCCTTAATGCACTACTCGAGTACCCCAACCCTCTCTGAAGACAATGCTGTTTCTGACTGCATCCACTTCAGGAGAATGCTTGTGTTACTCTGTTTGGAACACTGCACAAGGATTCACTGTTGTGCTGAGCTATTCTGCATATTAATTTGGTTCTCATTTGGTAACACTAAAAATAGTCTGGATTAGATGAAGGAAGATTCAAAAGTAAGAGTGCAGACCCCTGTGTCAAGCTCTAATTCGTACTGTGAACGTTTTTGCTACAATACACCAGAGGGTACCATTCTTAGATAATTCCCTCAGTGTTTTACGGAACACATAGGAAGTAAAGAAGTGGTTTTGTGCTATCAATTGTCCTTCCTTTTTTTGTCCAAGAAAAATACATTTTGTCTAGATACAACATTAACTTTCATGCAGAAATCCAGTCTAGCTGGGTTTGATCATCCAAAATGTGAAATATAAAGGAATCACTCAGTTTGAAAACACTAAGTATTTCCTCTAGTGACTTCTACCAAATTTTATACAGTGTTGAAGTTAATTAAAAGTTACCGAGACAGTGAAGTTCAAATATTTCAGTGCTTGTAATGGCAACAGAAACATCTGTGGTGGGGCATTAAATACACTGGAAATCTGTTCTCAACTCTGACCTTAACTTGTATTTGTAGTAATTTCATTCTATGACACAACCCCTCTTTGCTTCTGTGTTTCCTATTGCAATAAAAAGCCTGAAATATTAAACATACAGAAGAATTAAATTAGAATTTTTAAACCAGCAATAATATTATTATGTTTTCAATGTTCTAAATCCTTAAAGTTCAGTTTAAATAAGCATCATGTACCAGCTCCTTAAACAGCACTAGCAATGTAAACAGCATTTAAAAATGCAAGAAGCTCAACTTTATAAAATTTACATCTGCAGGCTGTTAAAGGGGAATCTGCAAGAAATGTCAAACAATACTGTTCCTTGTGTACTCCACTGAAATAACAAGAAAGCTGCATCTGGGAACAGTTACTGGCACAGGACTTAAATAAAGTATTGCATTACCTTTAATGAACTAAATATTATTAATCAAGAGCCAGATATAACAGTGTGCCATCCAGCTGGCTTGTAATGCAATTAATTTACCTTCTTGGGAGATGACAGTGGACTTTGATGATTTGATGGCTTTGCTGTCTAGAGTCCAGGTGACAGCTGCAGGGGGATCAGAGGAAATCCGACATTGTAAGACCAATTTTTCACCATCAGGTACTTGAGCATCCTGAAGCTTCTCTGTAAAGGAGGGTGCTGTTCCTTTGCTTGCTGGTGGTTTGCTTGCTGGTGCTTTGTTTTCAGGTGCTTTGTTTTCAGCTTTTTTCCCAATTATTCCGCCATCCACCACTGCACACCCATGTTCACAGTTTCTGTCGTTCTTCTCCTCTTTTTTCACTGCTGGTTTGGCAACAGGGGCTTGAGAATTGGGGGTCGCATTCTGGGCTTCGGAGTTGGTGCGAGCATTCGGAGCTGGGGTGCCAGCGCTGCCATTCTCTGCAGGTGGCTTCTTCTTGGAGCCCAGCACAGACCTGAAATCTGTGACTGCAGGTTTAGGAGGTGGTGCCTTCTCTGGCAATGGGGTTTTTGGGGTGCCCTTCTTGGCCAGCACAGAGCGGAAGTCCACCTGCTGGGGAGCATGGACTTTCCTCTCCTCCTCTGACAAGGTCTTGGGTTTGACCTGCCGCTGCAGGTTTGCTCGGAAGTCCATTTGCTCGGCTGGGATTTCTTTCAGTTCCTCCTCAGAAAAACTTTTGGTGCTGACTTTCTTGCCTAAAATATCACGGAAATCAAGTTGTTCAGCTTCCTGCTGCCTCAGGCTCTCCTCTGTGTGCTCCCGAGTCTCCACTCGCCTCTTCAGCACACCTCGGACGTCTTCCTGCTCTTCCTCAGGTACTCTGGTTACACTGCTGTTCTTTTTGAAGCCACTGGTTCTACCAAATGTTAGTTTACCATGATCTCCACCATCTCTTTGCTCTCCAGAGCTGGCTGATTCCCTCCCACTATGATCCGAAAAAGAAAAGAAAGAGAGCCAGGAAAGGGGCTGGTTTAAAAATGTCAGGGAACAATCTCAGAGCAGGAACAAAATGTGTTTATAGAAGGGGAGGTTGATTAGAGGAGCATACTCCATTAGTTTATTGCATCAATGATGACTTCAGGAGCCATATAAGGGCACAAACAAAAAAGATCTTCTCTACTCTGGCTTGGTACAATGTGCTTAGCTTGTATGATGAAAACAATTTGTTAGGTCACATTTGGGGATTAGGTTGAACAGCAGCCAGCCTGGGTCTGTAAGGGCAGGGAATTAACGGAGCAAAAAATAGAACCCACCCATGCAAGTCCCTGGGAAAAATACTCACTCTCTGAGCATTTCTGCTGTGGAAGCTGAACTCTCCCGCAGCATCAGAGACACCTGGCAGCTGCATTCTCCAACTTGGTTCCTGAAATATTTAAGTGAAATCAGAAAAACAGGGGTTTCTTCCTCTGTAACTTGCCTGAGCTAAGTGATTGTGTATTGCACTAAAGCAGCTCAAAACCAGTGTGGCATTCTCCTTTTCTATGCCCAGCATTGTGGGGACTGACTGAGTGGATTTGGTCCCCTTGTATTTGGAGCCAAGCTATCTCAAATAGCTTTTACTGATCTGTTGCTATCTGCACTGGGAACAACATACTCCCTGAACAAAAATCAAAGCAATTTACAGAATGAAGCAGCTGCAAACAAACAAGCTAAAGGAAAATAAATACAAAAGCTGGAAAATCAAGACAGAGGAAAGGGCTATTTTGCAAAGCTGAAAATCTTTCCAACTCTGCCTTCTGTTTATTTATTCAAACCCAAGCTCTTAAGTTTTCGAAAGTTAAGATATTAAAAACAGGGTCTCATTTCCTTCCCTCCCCTCTGGCCCAACCAATCAGCAAAACCCATCTACATGGATTGCTCCAGCCTGTACATGTTTATATTAAAAAACATAAAAGTGTCACCATATATGGTGCTGAGTACTTATTCTTCCTTTTGCAGAGGAATACCACGGATGCCTTCTGGAAAGGGCTCCCATTAAAGAATTCATTTAAAGTGCTCCCCGCTCCCCTGCAGCTCCCTCCCTCCCGCAGATATATATCGTTCTTCTAGCCCCAAACAGCTCTTTGCTTAACACAGGAGATGCCAAAAGCAAAATTTAACTCCCCCAGGGCAGCAGTTGTGTAAGTATTGCCACCATTCCCCTGGCTGCTATTAAAAAAACAGACTTGAATTGATTGAGGACTAGAGATATCTTTTATTAGTGAAAACACTTCTGTCCTTCCCAGTTTAAGTATAAGCTTGTAAATGGACTAGAAAGTCCTGGATTATTTGTCTTTTTTGAACAAAAATAATTTTTGCTACTGAAAACATTTCCTGGACATGAGCAAAACACATGTGTGTTGGAGGGGAGGAAGGCAAGAGGGGCAGGTTTTCCCAGCTGTGTTCTGCTTTGAGCTTGCTAGATAAGAGCACCTTCAAGTCCACTTAGCCCTGAAGTTTAAAACATGGACTCAGGACTGTTAGCTTGCCATAAATATATTGTCTGGCCTGGTTTTTAAATAGAGCATGGAAATACTTTCCTAGATATAGTACTGTTTGGGTGAAGAAAACCCTATAATTTCACCCATTTTTAACTTGCAGTGAAGGCAAGACAATTAACACAGATCACAGAATCACAGATTCAGCACAAAGCTTTGTCTTTATAGGAGAAATTAGTGCCATCACCTTCTCAGACAGATTTCCCTTGATTTCTATTGCTTCAGTAAAAGAAACAGTGGATCAGACTAATATGAGAACTACAAAGAATTGGAGGGTTTGATCAAAATAGCTGGATTGCAAAGTAAAGGCCCTGCTGATAGAAATATATCTTATTTGACCTTAAGACCACTAACAGCGAGAAGCCAGGGAAATGTTTTTAACACTTTTATATCCAGTAAGTCAGAATATGTACACTACAAACTACTACTGAAGGCAATCCATGAGGGCAGCATTGAAAGCCACAACCCTCATTTCCTCCAATACAAAAAAAACTAGATTACATCTGAGTACCAAACAGAAACTGTCCAAAGGGCAGGAGAGGATCCAAGTCAATGCAGAGATTATTTAACTCAGCCCCGCACTGGAGACCTGCCATTCTTACTCTTATGGGTGGCCTCCATTTGGAAGCAAGAGAAATAGAAAGAAGTCAAGACAAATGGAAAGATAAATAAAAAGAAAATAGCACGTCACCTTCTCCCAACATACCAACTGGCTTAAAATTATGGCAGGGTACCAAAACTGCTGAAAACCTGATGTTTTCAAATAATGCATTTCAAACTGGCCCCTTTTACCACTATGGGAACTCATGAAGTTTTTTCCCTGCTTCTCCAAAGTTTTTCAGGAAAGCAGACACACTCTGGAACTGCTCATTCACCAGTGCTGCAGGGCTTTAACAGGCTGTTGGCTTACCTGAAGATCCCTCCTGTTCAGGACCTAAAACCAATCCAAAGCTGACAAAGGACAAGCCATGCATGCTGAAGTATAGACAATTTGCAGAGTACATTAAATGTTGAGGTGCCCCTGCTCAGCTTCTGTCGCGACTGTCTAGCAAAAATATTTGTCCACAAGAATTGTGTCACCAGTGGGAGAGGTTGAAGTAACAGAGACAGCACTGACCCAGGAGAGTAATTCAGGCATACTGAGTGTGGTCCTGACCACTGTGAAGAATGGCAGCATTTCTGCAGGACCCATTTCTGCAATGCATCTTCCCCTCTGCAAATTCTTCACATATGCAAAGAAGCAAATAAGGCAGGCAAAGTAAATCCTTCTAAAGCAAGCTATTTTTCACAGGGTTTGGAAAATAAAGGAGGGAGTAAGAAAGTAGGAGAGCATTTTGTTCTTTCTATTTTTAAAACCTTGGGAAGCACTTACAAATTATGGCAACAGTGGGACATACAAGTACCTAGATGGAAAAATTATTCACAAGGTAGTTTTTTGATCTTATGATTTCTGATTCAAGTGAATGGCTGAAAACCAGACTTCTGGACACAAACCTTGAGTGTGTGTCTGTTCAAAAGTGTAGCATTCCTAGGGCAAGTCCTGCTCCCAGTGAAATCAAACTGATGATTTTAGGAGTAGGGAGAACCTACGTTTGTCTTCTGAATTCAGTGGCTGTGTCTAAAAAGGTGAAGTTAAAAAAACTGGCCCACCTTGGAGATCACAGGATGGAAAAAGAGAAACAAGCCAAGAAAAATTAAGAAGGACTGGGTGATTTAGACACCAATTTCAATCAAGAATAATTCTGGAACCCTGGTAAATATTTTTACATTTACGCAATTTCAGAATGTAGGCAAGACAAAGATGCATAGGGGCAGTTAGAAGAAACAGAGCCTTGCAGTACATGGGAACATCTTCAAGTCTTTCACATCTCTGCTGTTTTGAATCTTGGCAATATCAATATTACTTGTGCAGCTTGAAGTTCTCTGTGTTGGCATTTTATCAACAAAACCCTAGACACAGACAGATCTTAGTGGCTCTGTTATTGTGGAATAATAGTAGACATGGATAAAACCTATGCTTAGTAGCTTTGCTGTGAAGAAGTGCCTGAAGTGTTGACTTTTGCAGGACCGTTCTGTAGAATGCTCATACACAAGACTTATCTTTAAAATGTCAAGGAATAATAATAAAAAAGCCCACCAAAAACAAATAAAACCCCAGCTGCAAAGCCTGAGGCAATTTTAAAAATAGCTCTGTGTCCTATTGTGGGATCAGTTTTCCCTGGAATGGCTTTTATGTTCAAAATATCTTGAAATACTAGTTTCTTGGCAGAACCTACTCAAATATTTTCACTGAACCTTAGATGAGACTTATTGTCTGCATGTCCCTAGGAAGCACTCTCTGGAGGAACAGGAAAAAAAGCATTTGTAATTATACTGGGGGGACTCGCTGAAATTTCCTACCAGCCTACCAAGTGTGAAGTAAATATTGCAGAGTAAATTACATTTTTTCAAGAATGAACTGAAAGGGGCAAAGAAGTTGATCCCTATTTATAGCTGGTGCTTCAGTGCAGGTAACTGCAAAGCCTCAGAAGGAGGTTTTGCAGCTTTTCTGTGAGTTAAATGGAGAGAGAGTGCAGACTCCATGAAGCTTTAGCCCCAAAGAAAGCAACTAATCTACTGGATCACAACTTTAGCTGATATAAAGCACAGCAGCTCTACCGGCTTCAAAGAGGATGCACTGATTTACCTCACTTAAGGGTTTTGCCAAAAGCTGTTTATACTTGAAAGAACAATAATTTCATTTGCATTTTAGAGCACTGAGTGGGAGAATGGAACAAGAAAGGGTCATGGTTTTCTTCTTTAAAATAGACAATGTGTTGATAGGAGAAAACAAGGTTAGCAAACTGAATTTTACAGAAAGACAACTGTATTTACTGTTTAGTGCAATGAAATGTAATCTTAGGAGTCCTTTTCATAGAACTTAAATTGCAGAGTATTTGAGGTACCACTGATTTGCAAAATGAATGTTTTTCCCTGATTTTAAGCAGATTATCAAAATATCTAAATCAATACTAATCAACACTAACCAAGCTTTTATGGAAGACAGAGTGGGGAGAAGAGAAATATTTAATGTCTGAGACGGCAAAGGTTAACAAAGCAGACTGTTTCTTTAAGGAACTGCAGGATGATTTCTGAGGTCTCTCATGTTGACTCTATTGCTATAAAGATAGAGGTTTTGCTCAACAGTCTCCAGTTCTTGAAGGTTTTTTTGTTTATCTCTTCATTTATGATGTACACTCTGAGTGAAAGAACGTAGAAAAGTCATATTGGGATAACAGGATACCAGCACCTGCATCACTGGAAGGATGCAAAGAACAGGAGGGGAAACAGATATCTGTGTTTTTATGAATAAGGAAAAGGATTTTTATTTTCTATTTTAAGCATTTTGCAGGCTGTAAAGTGTCTAAATTTCAATAGATTAACTACAGTAGTGGGTGAATCTCTTCTTGTTTTAATATTTATGCAACACTATTTCTCTAGGCCTGAGACATAACAGGCTCAATGGAACATTATTACAAAATTAAAATGAAAGATGCAAATGTAGAGGAATCATAGGCTACTCTGCTAAAAGCCAGACTTAGCAGTCTGATGAACAGTAAAAGGCAAAGCAAAGATGTATTCTCTAATAATGCTGAGGGATGGTAAGACAGAAAGCCAATGAGCAATCATGGATGGATCACACTGCATTCCACATCCCTGTCAGCCCACTCTGACTAAAGAAGAAAGAACCAGCAAGAAACAAACAGCTCTTTTGTTAAACCCACATTTTTAAGACCTGAGTTTTAATTTGTGAGCAGCCAATACAAAAGAGAATTGTGGAGGTATTAGGAGGTATTTAGAGCTTAAAAATAATGGAGAAGAAAATTGGAAAATAATTAACAGTAGTAGGAAACCATGCCCAGACTAAATTAAGAGAGTTGGAGAAGGAATAGCAGCAATGCAACCTGCTTCTAAAATTAGTATGTGAAAAGGAGGTGCACATTTAATTTGAAATGAAAATTATTATGTTTAAAAATAGCCTACTGTCCACTCTATAAACTCTTCAGTGAATTGGCTCATGTTTTCTCAGTTATTTCATATTTTTAATGGACTTTGTAGGAGTTTTTGAGAGAAAGACATAAAACGCAGCACTCTTCCTCTCAGGTACTGTTAAAACTGTTTAAGAATATATAAACAATTCTCAGTCAAGCATTCAAGACAAATGCAACCAGTTCAACAGCTATTTAGACAAGACTATTTAGTACTGAAAATTATTGAAACTCTATTGCAAACTCGAAGTTACACAGCTGACTTTTGGCTCCTTGGATATGCCTGAGGCTGTTACCTCTCTGTTACTCATAGTACATAACCAGTGCCTAAAAACATATGACTTTCTTTCTCTGAAGATTAACTGGAATTTTACAAATGACAGCAGGATAAAATGAGGTATGAGCATTCCCTTTGCTCTAATTGAAGCACAGCTTTACTCATTACGGATTAGAAAAAGCCAACATGAATGCACTGATCTTTGTGGGATCCCCAGCTTTTTCTCCAGTGAAAGGATTAGGGAATAGTTGCAACTAGTGTGTAATCTGTTGTGTTGTTTTCTAGCTACAACTTTACTTTTTCTCCTTCCCTTGTTAATTTTCTGAAATAATTTATTTTCTAA
Source organism: Monarcha castaneiventris obscurior (assembly GCA_026261815.1). Classification (NCBI taxonomy): domain Eukaryota; kingdom Metazoa; phylum Chordata; class Aves; order Passeriformes; family Monarchidae; genus Monarcha; species Monarcha castaneiventris. The sequence continues at coordinate 12,339,804 of JAMPIT010000467.1, forward strand.
GTGTAAATTCTAGAGTTATGATATTGTCAGGCTTCCACTTTGAAAAAAAGTCTCCAGTGATGAATTTGGCCTGAGCCATCACCAACTACAGCTGATCATTATGGTTGACTTCCTACATCAGTCCCAACAAAATCCTCCACAAAGCTCTCTTGGCTCTCCTTTATCCTCTTTCATTCTTTCCTCCCTGAAGTTTTGCTGAAATATCTCATTCTCTTTCCAGTTCAAGTGAAACCACTGGCATATCATAAGAGAAGATGCCCATGCCCAGGGCACACACACTGAAGTGTGGAAATGTACCAGCAGAGGATAGCAAATCTCACAGTTTCTGCTCTCTCCTGCCGTGGTTGGTGACCTGAACGAAATTGAACTGGCATTTCTAATCCTGCCAGAGGTACTGAGTGCTAGAAACACCCCTGGTCCCCAAAGTAACATAAATGCAAGGATTTCTGTAGACACAACCTGCATAAATCAGCATTATGAATGTCCCAGATGACTTGGGCCAGTTGCAAACAAGCCAGTTCTGAAATGAGCGAGTTCACAACTTACTGCAGACTCCAAAGGGCCTAAATGTACTGAAGAGCTGATTTGCAAGAAGGTCATAGCACATGTGGCTGTACCTATATAAATGTTATTAATAAGACTTGAAATTAAGTGTAGAAAAAATGTTATTAATAAGAAATCTTGATATCCAACAGAGAAAACTTTCTAAACCACCCTTTTCTGGTGAAAAGTGAGTGCCTCATTTAACTTTAAATACTAAAATATACTACTGAAGTTAGTGTCTGCCTGTGATAGGCTATGGAAACCTACTTTTGAGCTAGGAGGCATCTACACAGTGACATATCCATCATTTGGGCCACACTGGTTGGAAAATAAACTATAACTATAAAAAATTAAACTCGTTGTTTACAACCTAAATAGCTTGAGTTTATTAAGAAATTCCTTCCCTCCTTGTATTAAGAAGAAATGAGCAATTTATTTGCAAGCAGGCAAAGGACAATTCAGACTAGTGCACCTGGACTAAAAAGTTAGTGTGTGGAGCAAACCAGATGATTTTCTTTCAGTGTAATGCATTCAAATGTCCACAATGATTAAGTAATTTTCATTAAAAAAGGCACAAACATTAGCCAAGTAAAGCAACTACATCTATGCACAGTAAATAGCCTGGAATGATAACATCACTTTAAAGTTTTACACTAAGTCTTCTACAGCCACATAGGTGTAATCTTCACCATTGGAGATAGAAAATGCTGTGGCTCTTTCTATAAGGTAAAGAGCCAGCAAACATGATTCTTTATTTAAAGGACAATTATTTTACTAGAATAAAAAAAAATTTAATTCAAAACAACTCTTCCAGACTTTGTACGAATGATGAGATGTTCAAAGCATCAAGGTGCCTTGTTTCAAAGATACATCACCAAAAGGAGACTAAAACTTGCATATAAAATTCAGACATTTCAAACTGGCCAGGGAACACTTTTTCCCTTTAAAGGTATGGATCTTATGCAACAGCCCTCCCAAGTCAGGTTGTTCCCATGGAAAGGAGCATCCTTACAAACACCTAGAAAGATGCCAAATATGACTCAAGACATTGATTGTAGTTTTCCTAGAAATTGCTTCCATACTGCTGCCCCAAAGCTTTGTTCTTCAGGATCCCAAAAGGAAACCATAATGCTTTGTCCTTTTTTTCTGACTCTTCTTGTGTTTCCTCTTATCTCTTGGAGTTTTATTAGCTCTTTTCAACCCTCAGAAATATTCTGTTCCTTCAGTACCCTAATGTTTCACATGAATACGATGGAACTCTTGTCTTCTTCAGGTGGGAGTTCCAACTTGAGGGTAAATATAACTAATTGGTCAAAGGGAACAACCTTCTATTTCACAGCAAACATACCTGAGCTGAATTTCATATTGCCCTGCATGACGAGACTGCACATTCCTCAAGACCAGCGTGAAGATGTCTTCATTTTGCAGGATTTCACATGCTGTTCCTGGTATTATTTCTTTCCCATCTTTAAACCAGTGAACAGTGGGGAAAGGATCTCCAGCAATGGCACAGGATATCAGGACATTTTGCCCAGGAGCTGCTGTCACTGATCTCGGTTTGCTAATGAACCAGGGCTGAATACCATCCTGAGGTTCTGTAGTTTACAAACACAGTGTACATATCAGAAGAAAATGCCAAGCTTGAATGTCACCACTAAGCTAACTAATTTCAGAGAAAGCAATCACAGGCAAGCAAGGTTATTTTGAACATGCAGGGTATAAGTTTTTAATCTGAAAATAAGTCAGGCTTTAATTTTGGAAGTAACTTTTGTTCATACTAAAATTAATCATTTACTTGGCACTTTACTGGCTCAATCCAGGCTTATATTAGGAGCAAAACAAAGGGACTTTAAAGCTGCCCTAAAAGGAATCTTGGAGATTTCTCCTTAGACAATATGGGTAGGAATAGCTTTAAGGGCAAGTAACAGTACTATGACTGCTGTGCAATTGAGAGATCATGTAATAAATCATCATTAACAACTGTATAAAATTGCATTTAATATAGAAGACTGACCCTGAGGTTGGATCTCAGGGGAGACTGGAGGAGAGAGGAAGGTCTGAATTCAGAGCAGACACTGATAACAGACTAAACAGCTCTCTCAATCACTGCAGTTAAGATATTCTACATTAAAAATAATAAAAGTCTCACAGTGATTTCCAATAATTCTCATTAATGGCTTTGAGGAAATGTCAATATTCACTAATACAAGAAGTCCCTGTCACAAAGGTAGTGTGTGCCCAATCACAGGAAGTTTGTAGGCACTTGAGTGTTTACTGTGGGGTTTACATCATGTGAGGAGATTCAAAGCCAAATTTTTTGCAGGTAGTTCTCAGACTGCAGAAATTGTGTCTTCCTCACCTGCTACCACTACAATGCTAACATTAAAGCCAGGATACCTAGCTCCTAGACAGCTTTTCCAAATACTAAGGGCTTCCATTAGAAACAAAAACATATTAAAAGGTTTACTTTAATCCATAGTTAAGTAAGCCTGATAGTTATAATCTGAAGCTGCACTTAGCATAAGTTTTGCACTGTCCCTGAAATAGGACTCAGGAATGCATTTTTGAAATAGTAACATAATGTTCCAGAGTGAAAACATTTTTTTAAAGCTGCTTCTGCTCAATATCCTTTTTAATTCAGATGCAGAGAGTGAGAACCTGAGCGTCCTTCGCAACAAACCTTATAAACACTCATGTATTTTAAACAGACATTCCTCCAGCACTTTAGAATAATTTTCTTTCACCATTTTGTAAGGAGAAGAGGAAATTTATACCTTGAACTGTCAATGTAGCCTGTGTTTGACTTTCTCCTACTTCATTCCAGGCTTCACAGGTGTATTTGCCTGTGTCTTCAGGAAACACCTCCTGGATGTACAGACTGTACTCATTGCCTTTCTTCTCAAAGTGGAAGTCTTCTGTCTCCTGGATTTCTTTCCCATTATGCAGCCAGATAATTTCAGGAGGTGGGTTAGCTACAAAATAGGAAGCAACAAAAATCTGAGACACACAAAATCCCACCATATGTCAATTAAGAAAAGGAATAAGGTTGGTTGTTTTTTTTGCCACCTGATTCTGCAATTTCATCTTCAAAACATCCAGGAATTTCTATTATTAACTCTTTGAATGCTGTGTAATGTGGATTTGTCTTATTATGGTTAAAATACAAATGAATAAGGGAAGCATGAATACAACAGAGAGGGAGAATGAGTTCTAGACACCATGAAGATGGTTATTAAGAGTTGCTGATACCAAAGTTCATACCAGGGCTGCTTTTTCTGCAGCATCAATCTTGTTTGGTTCACAACAAAACCTATTACAAGTCCACCTCAACAAGAGGACACATATTAAACTTATATCATTATATCATTGCAATTAAGAAACACTTGTACAGGTCAGAACATGTTAACAACAGACAATGTTCAGCCACGCTGAAGATCAGATTAGACAAACCTAGCTTTTAAAAAACTGGTTCCTACAAATATTGTTTCCAAATGCAAAGACACCAGCTAAAAATATGGAAAAAAACCCAAACGTTTTGCAGCAGGACTTAATTTTTTTAAGTAATACTATTCTATAGCTGCACACCTGATACCTCCACAGTCATTATCACTTGACTTCCATCCATTACTTTGAGGTCAGTGAGGCCTTTAAGGAAGACGGGTGCAAAAGTCTTGTTTAGCTTTGCAGCCTGTGCACTTTCTGCCTTCTTGCTGCTCTTCTTTTCTGTGAAGTCAAAAAGAGAACAAAAGGGGTCTCTTACTGGAATTTTCATGACAAACTTTAACTGAGGCCTTAGGCTCAACACGATTTCGAGACAGTGGTTTTGTTTCAGCTCTCAGAAGGCAAAAATAACTGAAACCATCCAGTATAGCTGTTTTGCCTTACCAGTATTCCAAACAGAAAGAATGGAATGGAACTGTCCTCCTTCCGAGAATCCTCTTAAATCATTGTTAACAGATATCAGAGAGTACCACTGAGAAATTACACTCATTTTCCCCAAGTATATATGCTCAGGTGAAAAAAAAAAGCAAAGCAACCCAAAAACTTGTAACCAAAAAGTCAATGCCTCTAATCACTGCTAAATTAATCTAAAAGCCCTAGGGGATGTTACAAGTTGCCATTGTCATGATTGATGAGTTACAAATGTAAACTTACAGCAGCACAGGATTTGCAACTGTAAGAAATTACAAACCATTTAGATTGTTAGATGGCCCATATCCAATAGGTTTGAGTTCACCACATTCCTCTCCTGTACTTTACTTAGGCAATTGATTGATGATGGTAAAGACTAAAACCTGAGGTTATCAATATATATCACAAAACACACTGGGATTGGATTAGGGCTTTTAAAATTTCTTTTTGCTTTTGAGGCTGTACAATCAAATGCTGAGGGAATTTGGAATTAAGTAATTCACTTTTGAAAATCGACTCTATCTATGATATGTTGTTTCCAGTAGCCACAGTGATTTCCTCTGTCTTGCATTCAGAGGCTATGAAACAAGACCATTTAACTGTGATCTATACAGTACACTAGACCAGGAAGTCTACCCTGCTCTAAAAACCTGAGCTAAGACACTTCTGAAGCTCAAGCAGTGATCATGACCAAATGCAAAAAGTCATAAATATTTATTGGTCACTTGGATACACTTTCTGTTTGGTTCAGCTTGCGTTCAGACCGCTTACGTCTTGCCTTTAAAATGCCAACCCTACATTCTCTCCACACATGAAAATATTTTTATTTTGCTTATTCCTACCTTCAAAATTTTCAAAGGAATATCAAGCACATCCAAAATAGTTTTACAGCAACAGAAGTGCCAGGTTGGAGAAAAACCACAATTCATAAAATTAGTGATTAGAAAAAAAGCCAGCGTCTCACTGAGCAAGCCCACTGAACCTCCCGGAGGCAAAAAGTTAAGTTTGTACTGGGGTAATTTGAGCTCAACATAAATTTGGAAGCAGCCTGGATGGGAAGTTTTTCCTCTTCCCTAGCAAAGCTTTTTCTAGCCAAAATCTTGTCTCGCTGGCTCATGCTGCAGGTCTTTTCTTGGTACTGAGCTGTGAGACATTGATGCATGTGAGAATGGAAATACGGGACCTGAGCGAGACCCGTGTGGATTGGTGCTATGGAAGCACAACTCTGAAGTGCTGGATTCACCATCAGACCACACTGATCTGTCTTAGGGCTTCCCACAGCACCTGCTTGGAAGTGACTAATGCTGTACAGAAAATAGCCAAGTAGTTGGGTGTAACTCCTCTACAGAAATAAACTCCTGTTGTTCACCGTAGCCCTCTGTTTTGTAATGTTTACTCAGAGAAACAGCTTCAAACAACTGCTGTACTTAGCAATATCAGCAGATGCTCCTTCACTGCTCTAATGCCTTGCAGGAAATTGCTTCGTCCCTCAAAGTGAAACTTTGTCTCACTGTGTGGGAGAAATCCATACAATGAAATAAACGGAGGAAAAGGAGACAAAGAAAGGAAGGAAAAAACAAAAAAAACAGTAAGACAGGAAAGAGACATAGGGAAAAAAAAACCCAACAAAAAGTATGCTTAAAAAAATGTTCCTGTTACTCTTTTTTACTGAAATAATTGATCACACCGCAAATCTACAAGGCAGACATGCAAGAAGAGGAAAGCAGGAAAAGAAAAACAAAAGCAGAGGTGTGCCTCTAGACCAACAAAGAAACAGACCTGGTGTCTGATCAGAAAAGTTCAAGTCTTCAGAGAAGGACAGGTAAAAGAAGAAGAGCAGAACCAACTCCCACGAGACTTAACAGTGACCAGGAAACAAATTTGCTCATAGTGATTCTAGCAGCAATTCTCCCATAGCCCTGGTACAAACAGCATTAAGTCTGAGCAGCACTCTACATCCCTCACAACTGGCTCTTTGCTCTGTTGGACTCACATGCCTTCTACATGTAGTCTAAATAAATGGATTTTTATAATCAAGGAAGACAATACAGTATAATGGCCTCAGCTTATTAAAAAGAAATGTGTGAGCAACTACAGAGGAAGCAGACCAAAATCATTTCCCATAAGGAATTTTTCAGCAATGCTAACTCCTCCAAAATACGTGCTGCATTCCATGTACTGGAATAAAACCACCTTCTTGCACAGAGCTGCATAAACATTAAATGGAAGCAAGCAAATAATTCACAGTAATTGCATATATGAATCACAAACCCAAAGAAGTTAGGCCTCAATTTTTTAAATTATCTCAGGCAGATGTATCCTGCAGTAGTGAGGAGACCCCCATGTATGAGGGACATCAAGATTTACTGGGGCGCAGGCATCCACTCCAGAAAGAGCAAACTGCAGGACTGAAAGGATGAAAGCCAACTCGCCATTGCTACTGATCAGTGCTCACTCTTTGTAAGGGAAGCTGTCAAACTGAAATGAAGGGGGCCAGAGCCTGCCTCACCACTGCACAAATTTTTAAAAATAGTAGTGCTTGCACTAACTTTAAGCACTGCATAGGTTTATGCTGACCTCCTGGATGAAGACCAGGTCTGCGCTTAAACAGAAACTTAGGATGGCAAGTATTAAAAAAATAGAAGTCTGTGGTATGTGAGGAGTAAAAAACTTGAAAGAATAGAGCTTCAGTATGAGAAAAGTTACTGGAGAGACTAAAGAGCTATTTCACTGGGGGGAATGAATGTAATCATGCAGAAGAACATTAAGGTGGATCATTAAGTCTGAAATATTGAAAACTCAAGGCTTAGTCCTGGGACAGAAAAGAAAAGCAGCTTTCTGAAAACATTCCTATCCTTGTAAATGTATCATATGAAAATGCACATACACTTTGATTTAGTCCTTGAAGTATTACCTGATTTCTCAATACCTGTTGTTAGGAAGGAGTAAAAACATCTCCCTATGTATTGCTGGAGCACAGGGGAAGTGAAAACATTTCTTTACCAACAGATACAAAAATCTGTTGTGTATAAGAGCTCAAAAATTAGAAGCTATCATGGCTAAAGCAACCAGTATTCCTATAAAAACCTGTGTCATCAAGGATACAGGCTTGTAAATACATGGCTAATAAATCTGACTCCATGGCAACTTGAATAGACTTTCTTCAAAACACAAGCATTCCCCCGTACTTTAAAAAAATGTATTTTCAAAGGGCATCTCTAATCCTATGCTACTGTTGTTTAGAAATGTATGTTAATCAGTAGCATTTTGTACCAACAACATAATCAGAATATCACAAAAATCATCAAATATTTCTTCATGTAGCAGCAACAATTAAAAATACTTTAGTTCTAACCATAAATGCTGTTTGCTCATTAACAAACCATAGGGGCTCATTTAATGAAATTTTTCTTCCTTTACTTAAAATTTGATGCTATGGATTTCTAGACTTAGAGAATATTAATATTACCTACTGACAACTTTAGTTTCTCACAGATGTTTTACACAAGACAAGACATTCTATTTCAGTTCTGTTATTTAGTCTAAAATCATTGCATTTTCTCAGAAGGGATTGATACAATCATCCAGAGGCAAAATTAAAAAGCCTGAATGTCAACTATTTTCAAATTCTTCTGAAGCTTGTAAGTGCTTTTAGTTGTTTATTTATGACAGAGCACTATGCGGTGACTCAGTGTTTGTCTGATAAATGCTTTAACATTTCACAATTTTACGATAAAATGGCAGTGCTCTACATTTTCACAGCTTATTTTAATATATCTAAGGGCTCTTTCAATTTTAGCCTTACAGGTCTTCTTTGGAAAAACAGCAATCAAATTGATTTTGGAGTGAAAAGATGGGATGCTGATCATTTGAAATTAAGCAAATACCTCTTGTTCCCATCTACGTTGAAAAGATACTGTGTGATTTTACTCCCTTTTGAAAACACCTGGGTAATTACTTCGACAGTAACATATTTAAAGGAAAACCATACACAAAAACGCAGGAACTGTTTGCAAAAGGGTGGCTTCAAAAAGTGCAACAACCATAGAAGTTCACATTCTCTGGCCACAGCTAGGTGCTTGCTAGTTTCATACCTCAGGAACAAAATCTATGACTTACACCAGGAAAATAGTAAGAAAGAAGATAAGAAAACAAATGAGCAAACTGCACAGAAAGCCCTGGCCAGGATTAGGGCTTGCATTCCTTCAACTCTCCAAAGTCCCTTTCACCACACAAACTCTGCTGGGGTTCAAAATCCATACACTCTCAGGGGGCGCTGCCTTCAGAGCCCAAAGCAGGAGGACAGAAGGGAAGGAAGAAGACAGAGGTAAAGCTCCCAGCTGAGATACTGCAAGTCACTGTGCTTCTGGCTGACACAACCTCTTTCGTAACACTGCAGGGTATTTCTGCTGCCAAAATACAGACAATAAAAGTACGGCACATCTGGCACCAGAAAGGAAATCTGGAACCTAAGGAAAATTTTGCTTGACATTAGCATAAGGGCATGACTTCATTATGTATCTATGCATCCTCAAGCTTATTCAACTGGATGTGAAAAAAGAGGGGATCTGATCTCTGTTATGTTAATGCTCTCTAATCGCCTATAGCCATTTAACAGCTCCCTTGCCACTCTTAATTCTTATTGCTTTCATGTAGGAGTAGGCTCATCTCTAAGAATGAAAACAAGGAATAAAAGAGTCAACAGTTACTAAAAATTTCTGCCCAGGGCAGTTAATTTTCTCTGTCTCTTTCCCTTCCCCAATCAGCTGCTGCTGGTGCACTCAATTCCCCACAGCTGGACCATGCCAAGGCAGTTCTTGGGGGACATCAGAGAGCCCTACTGCTCCCATAGGTGGGCTTGATAAAACACAGGTACATTTTCAATGACTTCAGACCTTGCATCTAGTTTACTTTATTGTAGCTTACAAAAGCTGCCACCATATTTTAAGCACAGCAGTTGGTTTCATGCAGGTCAAATTGTGTAAGATAATACGGAAGAGAACTATGATTTTCTGAAAGGTGTCCTACAGAGAACAATTTTGCACAAATGAGTAAGCCCATCTGGAGCCTTTCTGGTGGACAGTGATCTCTCTGCCATTTCAACAGGTTTCTGATAAGGTGTTAACACAGGGTGATAGATTTTAATGTACACCACAATAATCCCACATAAGTTTCCTGTTTTTTGCCTTTCCTCGGCTTTAATATGCATGAATGTTGGGAAACAGTAAGTAATAAGATGCACAACTCAGTGGGAAACACAGCCTGGGAGACCAGAAATAGTAAGCAAAGCATGTAAATGGTACTTTATATACCCACATGCATTTTCTACAAAGCAAAAGGAACATAGGCTTTTCCCACTACATTTCCTTACCCTTGAGGGTTCATTTTTTATTAGAAAGACACTCTAATGAGCATCCAAATCTATGTTTAAAAAAGCCACTTTCTGCATTAAATCCATAGAGATTAAGGAGAATTTAAACTGTTCCAATTTCTTAGAAAAAATACAATACTCAGCATATTTGGATGGCAATGGGAAGAGATATATTACCTTTGCTGTAAAACTATTTCTATTAATCTCTTATTCTGTGTTCCAGTATTTATGTAATCAATAGTAAGGTAATCTAACTACAGTGACTATATCAATATTTGGATTGTTTATTAACCTCTATTAATAGAATTTTAAGGTAATAAAAAAATGCTTTCCTTTTAATTGAGTTTTCTCAATCTGGGTTTTAAAGAGTCCTCACATAAATTTAACCTCTGCATATCTGGAGACTGGAAGTTATTGCAGGAGGAGTCTTAATGTTAGCTGTGGGTCTAAGCCAAAATAAACTTGAATTTTTTAAAACCTTGGCCTGGATCAGAACTTAGGGCTTGAGCATATTTGTAAAGATATTTATATTGATAAGCAAGGGTGAGTTATTGAGTTGAAGGTGTATATCTAACAGAAAAGGTTATGCTGCACTGAACAGTTAACCTAGTACAAGTCAATTGCACAATACACCTGTGCCAGTTTAACTGCAATTATGCAACCAACTATTTATATTCAAAGGTAAAAGACATAGACAAATCTATATCCTTGGAGAGAAGGAAAAAAAGAATCAATAACTGCACTGTGCCATTCCCATTCCCAGACTTGCTGCTGAAACTGAACAAGTAAATCCAGATCATGATGCAAACTTTAAGAGGGTTTCCAAAGAATAGACCTAGGTTTTACCTAGGCTTATAGTCAAAACAGTTAATATTTTATGGACACCTCTGGTCTAGGAAATTTTCTTGTTCATTTGCCTACTCAGATGTACTAAGGATGTTTTCATGTGAGCTGCAGAATGCTGACATCTCCTGTTGAAATATCAGGACTTCAGCATGCTGAGCACTGAACAGAGTCACACAACAACTGAGTTTGGAAGGAACTTCTGGAGATTGACCTTTCCAGCCCCCGGCTCAAGCCGGGTCAGCTACAGCACTGCACATACACACAGCTCTGGAGCAGCAGCTCAAGGCCAGGGTTACAACTGGTGACAAATCAAGGACATGCAAAGAATAGAGAGTTTGCTGCATTATGTTCAGAACACCACAAACAACTTGCAGTGTTTAGTCTTACAAGAGGTTTAATTATACTCGAGGAATCTGTTTGCCAGCATCATGTGGTTGACTGCCAGCTAATGCCTGCTCTGAGCCGTGCGGAAGGGCTGCCTCGGTAACATTTACCATTTATGGTGTTTAAATATCATTCTGGCTCACAGGCTAATAACTCAACTGAGCTGAGGAGAATGCTTAACTCAAAAAGTTCTGTGTGAGCAGGCTGAGAGAGAGAAGCACCAGATTCCACGAAAACCTCTCAAAGCAAGAATCAGGTTCACACACAGATCTCGAGCTTGAAAAGAATTTCACATCCTCAAATGTTTTTGGTGTAAACAAATCCAGCAATTACCAGATCATAAGCTAAGAATGCTATCAACTGAAAAATTAAGAGATTTTATAAGGCAGAAAATTGATATGAAGACACACATTGTCTGTCTGTAAAGTGTCTTTGCCTCAAGCCTGAGGCATAAAATTTTCTGAGAGTTTTTCAAGAATTCAAAACTTGATTTATAATGGCATAAAAAAGTATCAGACCTTTATGTTCCTGAGACATGTAGGAATATTTCTGCTTTATTAAAGATCTCAGGTTAGTATGCCATTTTGCAAACTTAGGTCATGAGAACTAGGTGTTCAATGACCTAGCAGTGTTCTTGACACGTTTATCTCCCATCATTTATTTTTGCAGTTATAATCTGTTTTTTGTAAATGGAAGGTAAGATTTAAATATCCTTGGGAGATGCTTTCACTGAAGAGCTGGGACAAGTTATAGTCTGTATGCTGTCCCTGCATTACACAGAAGAACTGATAACCTAAGACTGACAATGCCCTAAGCCTGTTCCAGTAAGGGTGGTTGGGGCTATGCAAAGGAGACCAAGTTCTACTTTATCTTGTCTGGAAATCTCTTTATTTTACTCTGGGCTAGTCTTCCAGCCCTATCCTGCAGCTCCATGTATGCTCCTTCTTTCCAGAATCTTTCCTCTGCATGGGATATCACCAGGTCATCAGCATTTTAACCTGTTTTGTCTACTCCATTTATTCTGCAAACAAATTGAGTTGTTCCAGCTGAGCACTGGAGCAGGCTCCCCAGGGAGGTGGTCACAGCACCAAGCCTGTCTGAGTTAAAGAACCATTTGGACAAGGCTCTCAGGTACATGGTGTGATTCTTGAGGTGCCTTGTGCAGGGACAGGAGTTGTGCTCGATGATCCTGATGGGTCCCTTCCAACTCAGCATATTCTGTGATTCTGTGCAACTGAGATGGCACCCCAGAAATCCCACCATGAAAAGGCTGCACCAGTAAGATTCCTGTTTCAGTGAACAGTCAGAACAGAACAGACTATCTCAGTTGGATGGGGCCTACAAGGATTATCTAGTCCAGTTGCCTGACCAGTTCAGAGCTGATCACAAGTTAAAGCCTGTTCTTTGGGACATTGTCCAAATACCCCTTAAACACTGACAGGCTCAGGGCATTGACCACCCCTCTAGGAACCTTGTTCCAGTGTCTGACCACCCCCTCAATATAGAAATGCTTCCTAATGTCTGGCCAGAACCTCCCCTGGCACAGCTTTCAACCATTCCTATGATTCCTATCACTGGATTCCAGAGAGAAGAGAACTGTAGCTCCCTCTCTGCTTCCCCTCCTCAGGAGAAAGCTCAATAAAGAGTGCAGGGGTCACAGATATAAAAAAGATAGTCTGGGTTCACAGCAGATTACTTTGCAGTCAGCAGACTGAATTCCTCCCTGACAGTCTCACTGGAAGCTTCTGCAGCCAAAGTGGTGTTTGCTTTTGCCTTCAGAACTGTCTGCCTTATTAATGACTTACCCTGTTTGCAAGTTATTTATATCAAATAATTTCTCTTTTGTCACTGTCACAGACAGCAACTCCATGGAAGGCCTGAGAGCCTGTATACCTACCGAATACATTTATAAGGCAGCTCAGCTGGCCCACTGCTAACAAATTCCTCAGCATTAGATACCAGTCTGACATGGAGAACTGCAGGAAACATGTTAGATCAAGCCAGGTCAGCTCCACAGTGAAAATATGCGTTCTACTGAGGCAGAATTTCACTTCCACATGTATAGTCTCAATTTTTGTGTGACTGTCCAGGTAGATTTTAATTTAATTGCAGGGAGTTATGATGTATAGAGACAGCAGTTCCATTAGAAAAAAACTGGGCTGTGCATGAGCTGAAATGCAACAGAAGCACAGTAAGAACAGGCAACCACATAAAGCACGTGTCCCTGAGGATGCCACTGATCTAAAGAGTTACAGCCCCTTCAGCCTTTCCCTCCTCTGGCAAATCCACACTGGCAACAAAATTAGTTATCCCATGGTAATATTAAAATAGTTCTGCTCCTCTCTTGGGTGAGCAATCAAAAGGATACTGTACTAAGAATGATGTTAGGGAATCCCCCAAAGACAAATAAGGCTCAGATTGAGAGCTAAGAAACCCAATTTGAAGTTAGACTAATGTAAAGTGGAAAAAAGAGAAAAAAAATACAACAACATTGTATTTCTGGGTATAAGTTGGTGTCAGAAAGGAATTCTAAAGCAAGACCTGTTTGGCATTTAAGTCCATAAAAGATAAGGTAGCTCTAGTAGAGCATTGCTTGTGGTCAGTTTTCTCTTGATTAATTTATATTAAAATTATCTTTAACCAAGACACTTCCCTGAAAAGCAAAAAAAAAAGACAGAGTCTGTGTATGTGGCCCAACAGTCAAGCCTTCATTAAAATGAAGTTGCAGAGAAGCACTTCCATTAGCACACAGCTATACAATGTGCCTACCCTTTGTTCTGTTCCTCTGCTGCACAGGAATGATAGATGCTTCCCTTAGGCAATTTCTGGAGAGTTTTAAAAATTTAGCTAATCCTATGATAGTTTGATGGCTGTTTTGAGTTCCCATTACTAATCCACATCAGCTGCTCTTGAAAACATTCTTTGGGGTGATGTCATGCCCCTGCTTTCAAAATTACTCAGGCATATATTCAGTGAGCAGGTTTTATATGTATTTTGATGACTGCCACTTTTCAGCTGTAACTTAGAACACTATAGAATTTGGCAATCCAAGCTGGGACCGCCTGCCCTTTGGCCAATGCAGGACCATTCCCAGCTGTTACAATAATTATCTGTTTTCTGTCATTCTGGTACATAAAAAATTAATGCTCCCAGTATTTGATTACAAATCACAGTTTATTTAGGGTAAGTTTTTTTTTTTTCTTTCTCTTCCTTTTAAATTATTTTTTTCCTGTCAGCATCTCATCTTTTTATTTCATTTATAAGAAATGTTAATGCAATTTCTGACATTTAAATTTTCCTCATTCTGCAAGTACTCATCCCTCATTTGCATCCAAATTTGGTTTCCCTTTTTCTGGAAGTGATTTATAACAAGAAACTGTCTTTAGAGTGCATTTTTTATATTGATGGCACATCTATCATAACAGCTTTCACACGTTTTGCCTTTGTCCTTCAGTTTTGGTCTCTAGCTCGCATTCTGTTTCACATTTCATCCTGAGGTGCTGCAAGAAGGCAATTTAAAAAAAACCAACCCCAAATTTAGAAGGGTTATAGCTGTTGATGAGCCATAGAGCGTTCTGGACTGAGATCTTTGGGACACTCTTGAAAGCTTTGGAACAGATTTTCTTTGATGCTCATGATAGTTTACCTCTGACTTTTCAATACAGTAACAAAACCCCTCTCCCTTTCACTTAGTGCTCTGAAACCAATTCTTACACAGACAAGCAGTGCCACCAGGCTACTGGTCTGGAATGCCTTTTGGACATTTCTAGACTGGCATATTTTGTAAAGTCAGCTATAGTGCTTTATGTTATGCTTGAAATAAAGCAAAATGCTTTCAAATAAGCAGCGACTTTGAAAAGCCGTCACAAACATTTCATTGGTGTTGGCAAGTAAGACATTGTTCTTTGCTTACAGAAATAGGGATCTCAGAGAAACAAAGCTGTGGCCTCTCAATTAAATTTTCAAAGAGAGGCTGCTTATTGAGGTGATAACCTTCTTTAAACGATTAAGAAGGGTCATTCTGAGACAGAAAGAAAAACAACCCACAACCTGAAGAGAGCATCTCTCATGACTGAAGGAAAAGATTCCTACCTGAAAGCTTTTCTTCCACCTGGTTACATTTTATGGTCCCGCTCACACCAGATGGAAGAGTGACAGCAGCAAAACAAACTGGTTTTTCAGAAAGCATTTCCCTTCGCTGCTCTGATAAACTGGTTACAGCAGGGACTGTGACAGGCTTTCAGGTGGCTCTAATCTGCTCGTCCAGTGATCAATGAATGAGTACAGTAATCGGCTTGGAAGGGCTACAGGCTTCCCATCATAGACACTTATGCTGGGGAGGCTGCACTGGAAAAAAAAGGCATGAACAGAAAGTGGTGGGGAAGAAAGGGGAACAGATGTGAGTCCAGGCAAATGCACTGCTGGCAGGGAAAGAGAAATGAGGTCAAGAGCCAATAAGCAGGGGCAGCACTATCTGCTGAATAGTGTTTGCTTACAAAGAGTATTAGGTCTGTTGTAAAACAAACAAACAAACAAAAAACCCAGCAGTGTGCAGAAAACAAGCATCAGCAAATGTGTGGCTGAAGAGCATTAGAGCCCACAGAAACACTGTGGCTGCCAGCCTGCCCTGCTGCTCTCACTGCCCACACCTCATGTGTTCCATCTTGGAAACAACCAGGGATGCTGCTGCCTGGTACAAGGAGGCTGGAGAACTCTCAGGGAGCGTGCAGTGGGTCAGGTATCTTGTTTGTCATTTACTGCAGAACTGCAAGACAGAGGACAATCTCCTGGGAGTCACAGCAAGAGCTCCAGCTTGGTACCATACCTAGAGAAAGCTGAGCCAGGCAGTCACCTACCCCCCACCCCGACACGCAGAGTCTGTTTGCAAAATAAGAGAAGCTTCCCACATGCAGTATTGATGTGGTTTGGCACAACAAAGCCCACACTCTTCCCACTCTCCCTGCAGTCCATAATCAAGTGTAACACACTCAGATTGGTGTGAATGTCAGGTAATTAAATATCCCTTTAACAATTTTTTTCTGCAAGTGGACCTGACCTATATTGTCAGTGATTAGTTAACTGACAGACAACCACATGTCAGAAGGCTTATCTCAGGAATGAGGCAGACCTGAAGAACTGTTACCATTCCTGGGAGCTGGCCTTACCTTCCAACTATACCAGTTATTACCTCCATCTGTCTCGCCTTTATACTCTGATTGTCACAGCCTCAGCAAAACACTAACATCAACTCCCTACACAGGCATATCCAGAGTCAATTAACTTTTCCTCACCTCAGTTTCCTATTAATAAAAAACCTAATTAAAATATTCAACCACCCTGATTAATAAATTTTAAAAACCTGAATAATAAATTAATAATAAATAAATATGTAACTTATTCATAGCCCAATTCATAAATTCATAAATAAACCTGAGTATCTGCAATCCCCATCAGTATATAATCACCATATATTTCAGATGACCTAAATGTCCCCTGAATATCCCTGTTAAGAGCTGGTTGGTTTGTTTGTTTTTTAAGTAGGATGCCTAGTGTATTTAAAAATGGCTCGTATACTTATTTTCATATCATAGAACAACATGAAAATTGTAATATGAAATGTGAAAATGTGAACACCAAATACAATAGCTTGCACATACAATAACAGGAACAAATCAGTCATGCGCGTGTTGTTTAAAAACTTTAAAAAACTGTGCATCAGCCCCAGAGCCTGCCAAATTTGATTTTTGTGTGTATAGAAAACAATACATAAGGAAAAAAAAAATCCTATGTTTAGTAGCAGATGGTACCATTTCAGGAACATCAATAATCGAGTGTTTGAGCAACACTGACCATGTTTCTCACCTCTCAGGTTTACTTACATTAGGCCAATTTACCCAGTGCACCCACTCACTGGGAGGTTCAGTTAGAAATAATTCCCGTGGTGAAGACATTTGTTAAGCTGTTTTTTCCAGGGAGCACTGCTCAATCTCTGTAGTTCATCTCTACCTGTGTGTCAGCTTTGAGAAACTGCTGACAGAGGGAAGATGGCTGTCAGGGTTCAGTCTCGTCTACTTAGTCCTTTACAAGGCCAAAATCAGCTTCACCTTGATTAACTTAGTTTCTCCACAGACTACCTAATGGATCTACCCCAATTTACTCAGCCTTCAGATCACTTAATTAAGTAGAGAGATCTCAAGTGATCTGAAGACATTAATTTCTCACTTTAAATAAGCACAAGACTGATTAAATGAAATTTTTAGAGACTGTTGCTTCTCTTATGCCCCATCCATATGAAATGTGGGACTTTTTTTGACACAGTCAAAAACCTCCTACAAACAAATAAGTACCTTCACTGTTTTTCATACAAAAAAAAAGGAGTAATACTGACGTTGTTCAGTGCTAGACAGAATTTATCCTGCTTCATATTAAGGAAGAAAAGGACAACCATAAATGAATCTGAGAGCGATGACTTAGAAGGAAAGCTATGCCACAATTAGCTTAGCTAATTATCCAGGGCCCAATGCAAAGCATGCTGAAAGTACTGGGAAAAATCTCACTCTTGTATTTAACTGGACTTGGAACAGTAACCCTTTATGGGGCAAAGGGCCTTTAAATTGTTGTTCCCTACAATAATTTCCTTCACAAAAACAAAGTAACAGACCTTCCAAAAGGCAAAGAATGCACAGAAGTTGATTGGAAAACTCAGCATGTGGCTAGATAACACCTGTAACCTACTAGCAGGTTAAGGACCATCTTGTACTACAATTCAGACGTGACTTGAACAGTTTGACACTCTTTATCCTTGCTGCTAACTTTTCTGAGTTATCTGTGAGCTGAATTTCGTTTAGAAAAATAAAATTGAGTTTTACTGTTAAGACAGACTCTTCACTCTCCAGGTAAAGTTTCCCCAGTGATCACAGTAGATTTGTCCTTTCATGAGATCCTTGCCGCAGTAGAATAGCAAAGCCAAAAATGGCAGTAGGATGTGAAATGCAGACCTAGACAGAGATGTGTCCAAGGACCACAGAAACAAGTTATGGAAAAGCTGGATTCTGACACTGGTCTGATACTGATGATATGCCAAGAACATCCATTCCTTCTTAGATTAAATACAAAAGAAAAATATTTCTCTAACAATGAATGAAAAAACTGAGTACTGCAGGAAACCTGACATCCTTAAATCAGCTTGGAGACAAAAAGAACTGGAGAAAGATGGGTTACAATTCAGAAACTATTTTACAGACTTTATTCCAAAAATCAATGTTTGGTCAGCAGAGGATTTTTGAAGTTTTCTCCCCTTCCACACATACAACCATTTTCTGTTGTAATCTGTTTGCACAAGCTGAGAATTTAGAGAAGCCTTAGTAGCAGCATTGAGAGACTCAGAGAACTCTAATGTCAATAAGCTTTTGATAGAGGTTCTGATGGAAAAAGATATATAAACAGATAAGAGATTTGGAAATTAGATTTTAAATTTTTGACAGAAAAATCCACACTGATCTGAGTTTTGGGGAAAGTTACTGTAATCCTCATAGCAACAGGGACATAATGAGTTTTAGGGAAGAAGCAGACAGAATAGCTAAAACTGTAAATATATTGAACATGTAGTTTTACAGCCTGTCATGTATGTTTTTAACTCTGCTCTTATTCTTCCCCCTCCCTACTCCATGACTCCCAGAAAACAGAATGGGATACAGATGAGAGAAACTAACTCCCCATGATGGTGGCAATGCAGCTTCCTAGCCCCAGACTACGTAAAGTGCAAGAGGAATCCAACACAGTGCAACAGTGATTACATGGCCTGAAATAGCTCAGCAGAGCTCACAAGCCCAGGGCAAAGCTCGCTCTCTGCTGCTCCCACGTTAGCATTGCCTGTCAACCCTAAAACAACTCAGAAATGCTCAGCAAGAGGGGACTGCCTCTTTGGTTTCTGAGTCCCAGACAAGGATCAGAAGGCCTCATGTCAAAACCAGCTCCCTCGAGGTGGACCCCTCTTCACTGGCCCTTAGCTAATGCAGATGAAATGCTTCAGAGAAATTATAAATGAGAGCTTTGAGAACAGACTCGTTTCACGCTTATTTTAAATTGGTGTCTTCTTACTTTGTGCAATTTTTCAGGAGGGGAGGGTATGGAGGGGATGACCATATTTTCAATTTGGTAATCAAGAAATTAACTCACAGGTTTACCAGAATTACTTTGTTTTCACTTTAGCCTTGCCAAACAGACAGAATAGGGGCAGGCACAGCACTGAAGAGCTGCAGACAAACACCCCAGAACAGTGGTAAACAAAGCCAAATCTTGAGACCCCGAGAATCAGGGTACATTTCCCATGAAACTGCATGTACAAATTTAGGGCAGGTATTATTTAGTCATGAACGAAAGGAATAGCTCCCTTGGCAGCTCTCACTCAGAAGTCTGTTGGATAGGCAGTGACAAACTGTTATAACTTTGGGGAAAAATCATTTGCAGGTGACAAATATCAAATACAGGCTTGATTGTAGAGGGAGGGAGAGTCTGAGGGAGGGGGATTGAAGAGAGAGGCGGGGGGATAATCTCCAGTCCATGAAACAAAACACCTATATAGACTGATGCCAGGGGAGATTGAAAGAATAAAGACCATGATACTGATGGATACTACCCCACTGTTGAATTTATCCATTGAATTCTGTCATCTACTGTCTTCATTTTGAACTCTGGTCTTTTAGAATGTGTTTGTTGAGATTGTAGTACAGAATTATGGCTTTCAGGAACAAATCAATTCTGTCAAATCAGCACTCTGTCAGATTTCTGAGACAACAGGTCACATCAATTGCTTACTACAATGAACTTCTGGTACTTTCTCTACGAAAATTCGACTTATTTGTAGTTATACAGTCCCCAATCAGCTGATACATGCCTGTTCTGAATTGTATCTGACAAATCCTGGTAACAGAACAAGGATATTGGCATTTGCTATCATAACTGCAGTCCCTGGCACTGGTCTCTGTGCTCTGCCTTTCAAGAGAAAGGAGTAGCATCTGCCTCCTCCCTGTAACATTCTCTGCCTGATGGGTGATATTGGTGATACTGCAGTTATTTTCTTTTCAGCAGTCCCAGTCCCTTCTTACACCAGTAAACCTCTTCCAGAACAGCCTCACTGCTCTGTACACTAAGCCCTTGGGAAGGTCAAAGCACTAATACCTTTTTCTGAAATGTGCTTATTACTTTACACTACACAGTCCTTAAGCACTTAAGTTGCACACACCTCCAACGGGGAGAAGAGGTACCCAGCTGACAAAAGCTTGGAAAAAACAAGGAATCCACGTACAACCACCTCTGTTAAGGAACCAAAATTATTTTTGTTAAAAAATATTATAGTTCATACGATTGTAGTAATTACAACTGTCTGAGATATTCACCTTTGACTGTGACCTGAGCACTGCAAGATGCCTGTCCTGTGTTGTTTTCAGCCAGACAGGTATAAATTCCATCATCTTCTGGTAGGGCATCTTGGACAGTCAGTTTTGCAACTCCGTCTTCAAAAGTGGAATGGGCATATTGAATTGGCTGGTCTGCAGACAGAAAGGAAGAGAATTGATTTAATACATCATCCACAAATTTCAAAAGCACTTCTAGTTTTCAGCGAAATCTGGATGCCTCACACCAGCCAGTACATTAAATTGCAGAGCCAAATCCCACTCACTGGTGCACAGTCACTGCTCTCCAGTGACTACAACCAGCAGCATCCCAAGCATAAAGCACAACATGGGTGTCAGACAAAGGTCACCATCAGGTTCACTGGGTGCTACATTGAGTAGCAGCAAAAGGACAAAAGTTTCTCTTTGATTCTCTTTGAGGTAGATAAGACAAGAAATGAGTGCTTGCTTCAGACACTGTCTTGTAATTTGCCTGAAACTAGACAAAATGCAGATGAAGCTAGATGTGCAGAATCTGTTGGGCATGGAGAAGCACATGAAGTCCTCCAAGAGGTACTTGGTAGTGGAAGACATTCCAAGAGAGACAATAAAATCTGCAAAGGAGGCACGAAGCTGATTTACAGAAGCAGCCAATCTGCACTACAATATGGCCAGTAACAGAAGCGTACAGTGTCAGCTGTGGTGATTTGACTATTAAAAAAGTTCATTTTAAGAAACTGGTTCCTTGAATTCATTTGGAACATGCTTGAATATTAGTATAGATGGCTTAAATTTGCCTTGCTATTGTTTCAGCAACCGTCATCAATCTCAGCCTTACTTTTTGAAATGCTTCTGCAATCTGTTTTCCCAATATTAAATAGTTTCCACTACTGACTCATCTTTGGTTGCTTTCCCAGTGTATGCAATACTTAAGACAACTTTATACCTGTCCATAAACATCATGCTGGAAATAGAAATCAGGGTCATCTAAGAGAAGAGGATGAAACAGCAGAGAAATTGTGCAGGACTGATTTGAAGATGTCTGTTGCTTGGGAGTTTGTGGTCAAAAAAGATCAAAATTTATTACATTGCCAAAGAAATTTTAAAGGACACAGATCTGTGGTTTCTAAGAACCAGTTCTGCACTATGAGCAGGATAAATTAAATAATGGGACAGATTTTTCTCTCATCTCCGATTTTCAAAGGAAGCCAACTCAGAAGGCAGTGTGCACTATCTGTGCACTAACTATCTGCATACAAAGTTTCATTCTGAAATACAAATATGTGCCAAAATCAGTTCTTGCATATATTATAAAATGTGGTAGATGATCTTCATCCTTTGCTTATAAACCATCTGTTTGTTAAGTTAGCAAATTTTCTGTTGCATGAAAAATTGGGGTGAATATTAATCAACTCTTCAGAAGATTCCAATTTTAGAATAAACTCTCTCCAGCCTTTGTCACAGGTCACATATTCTTATCACTGGTTCCTCTGAGCTCATTTCCCCTCAGACACACACAGACTGTTGGAACTATTATGTTGAACCACAGAGTTTCTATGTGGGAATAGCACTACATTCAAATACATACAGGCAGAGTTAAATCCCAAGCAGACAAAGCTTTCTGGACAAGGGACACTGGGCTGCCTTCCTGGTCCAACTATAGAATATCTAACCTGACAGGTCCTTGCCTGGGATTCTGACATTGAAACTACTAGTGGTGACAAATGATGCTATGATGCTGTATCAGAAATACACTCGGGAGAAAAGCTGCATCATCAAAAGCAGAATAATGCCTTTCTATTTCTATTGTAAGTAACCAAATTAATAGGGTGAGTGTTCTGCATGGAAAAACAGAATATGGACTACTTCACCATGTCCTCAAATTTTGTCAGGGCTCTTTTTCACTCCAGCTCCCAAAAAACTGGCTGTTTTATAGCATTATTCACAAAATAGTTAATTCACTTACAGAACAGCCTTTTCATTAGACCCAGAAAAAGCACATAAGCATATCAGCCCTTAGGAATAACCTGCAGCAAGACTCTAAGTTATGTCCACAGTACCTATATTTTGATGTAAAAAAAACAACTCTCCCAGTAGTGAAACGTTCCCTTCTCCAGAGGCAGAACAGTCAAATCTCCAGGACAGCTTGGCAGCAGGAACAATAACAAAAAATACCTTTCTGCTGGCATGTTATGCCTGAAGAAAGGAAATTTTCCCCTGACCCATTTATTAAAAGCTTTCTGGACAAATCACAAAGCTATCCTAAAACCAAACACTACTCAGAGAATTGTTATGCTAAAGCCATGGTCATACTGTTCTTAAATTCAGCAGAAAGAGGTTCAATTAAATTTTGAGAGAAAGAAAACCCACACAGAAAGCAATATGAATAGAAAGATATTTAAAACAGTCATACACTCCTTATTCCTGCAATGGCAAAAGAAGTTACCCAGAAAGTATTCTAGACAGATAAAGTAAATTGGAGTTACACACTGAAGTTTTGTCACAGAGAGCACATGCAAAAAGTTATTTATAAGGCTTTGGTGAGGCCAGAACTAAAACACAAGAAGTTTACTTTCAGGGAAGTTACCAGTAAATCAGTGAAAATTCAGAAAGAAACTTCAATAAAATGTAGAGGGAGAGCAAAAGGACAAAAGAACCATCTTGAAAAAGTTGGAAAAAAGCTTTGATGGTAGATTTGCAGAGAAGAGTAAGAGCTCAGATAAAATTCATAGCTCAGTCAGGTAGCTCTTATTTGTGCAGTCTCTATGAATATGGAAAAAATTCTCATCCTCACAGATGTAAATACAGATGTAATTACTCACACAAGTAATTACAGACAATGCAGAGCATACATCATCTGTTTTTTGTCTCACTTGACCTGAAGGAGAGGTCAATCTGTATAATGCTTGGAAAACGTTTTGAATTCACATATAGTCTCAGCTGGTAAATATTCTTGGCACCTAAAGTAGTACTTGTATGTAACATTGTGCAAGAAGTTGTTGCAAGGCTTTCAGTTCTCAGGTGGTGTGGATTCCTTGGAGATTGGAGAAGGCAGACTGGACACCATGCAGCCTGTTCAGTATCAAGGGATGGCCAGCCTGGAAGGGAGCAGGTTCTGCTTCCTTCCTTTTTTTTTCTTATTTGTTTCTCAAAGACACCTTCCGTTCATGTTTCTTATGATTGATAACTTGGTCTTTACATTCATTATTTCACCCAGATATACATTCTTTCCTCACTATTCCACTCAAATTAATTCTGGTTTGTTACCATTGTCATGCTTGGATGACAACTTGCATTTGATATTTTCTAGTGAACTTTACACGTCCTGTCTCATGTGATTTTTATTTCTATGGAATTCTGCAAAAGTGCTGTATTTTGAACAGCAGTGGGACTGCTCACAGCATATTGTTTTTTCCTCTGTCATAGCAGAGTTCAGTTGTGAATATAAAAAGCTTTATATTCCAAACATGGAGAGCAGATACTAATACACCTTTTTTTAAAACAGAATTGTTCTGCCTGCGTCAAATTATATACGGTGAATAAACTGCTTTCTTCTTATGGCCAGTTAGTTGATGAAAGACTCTACCATGTCATTTTGCCAAAGCACTGTTATGTCTGCTTAGAGTAATATTTCAGGACTAGAAGCACAATTTTCTCCTTTATTTGATCATGGATATAAATATGAGAAGTTTGTAGTATCTAGCTAGGTGGTAGATAGGAAGGAAATGTTTGCATTCAACTGGATATCACAACAGCCATTTTGATCCTTAAGTAAAATAATAACCCTGGGAGTGTGGATGGAATTATCAACATTAAACAACTGTTTATAATCCCCTCACATTTGTATCAAAATGGCATATAAACAGTTATGTCTTACAATCCTGTGCAAGACAGAAAAGCATTAAACTATAGTGATATGTTTAAGCCGTCTGGAATGAAAGTCGTGTGCTTGTGTCTTTAGGGTAATATATGATGTGTCTAATTTTTATTATTATGAGAGCTTCTTGTGCTTCTGTTATGCAGACTCATCACTGCCTTTTGATTTAAGAGCAGAGTTAATGCACTGACTCACTTACAGAATCCTAATGGTTTGAAATCCAACTAACTAAAAACAACCCCCACCTGCATTGTCATATCGAGCCAATTGCAATTAGAAGTTTGGATGCAATGTAAACATGATTATACCTGAACAAGGGCAGACTAATATGAGTTCAGTGAGAAGAAAGGTCAATATAAAATAAACAACCTGAAAAAAGGCAGGGGGGCACAGTGCGTCACAGAAATATGTGGCTTATTTATGTTAGGCTTTATTTTTCAGGAGACAACAGCGTTCTGATTAGAACACGGTTGCATAAATGGAGACCATATATCTATGCCTGATGAGCTGTAAGTCATTTGAAAACCAACTCAAAGTGAGTCAACTGAGACAGGAAGATGCTCTGTATGTGAAGATAGCTGAGTATAACTACATCATTCAATGTCTAAGGGAGCACTAGGAGCAAGTGGAATATGAAGATGAAATGACTCAGAGTTGCTCCTGAGCTGCAAGACAATTCCTGCACAGCCAAACAAGAGATTCTACTCACATCTGCAAAGGGGGAACTTCAGCATAGCCTTCAGACAGAGAAACAAATTATGCCCAATGGGAGAGTGTCAGAACCTTTACTCTCATGTTTTGTGCTGTAAATAAAGCACTGGCCTTTCTATTCTAGACATGGAGTTATTGGGAAGGGGAACAGCCTGGGCTGTGGGAACATACCAATCTCAAGGTCATAGTTCGTTTGCCCTGCCACCTTTTTCAGTCAGCCCATTTACTCTGAATAGCTAAAGGAAAACAGAGATCATGTGCAAATATTTAATTTTAAAATAATCCTGGAGGAAACATCTTTATGGCAAAGTATGCTGTTCTTTGTTTATAACCACATGCGCATACCCACGAAGATAGATCGCCTGGGAGAATCTGCCAAAAAGAAAAAATCAATTGCACTTCAGGAGTAAAAGAGGTGATCAAGAGTTAAGCTGAATAAATTTTTCTAGTGTTTTATAGATATGGCTTTAAATGGAAAGAGTGCTTAGCCAAAGCATGTAGTACCTGGATTTCTGAAATAATTTGGAATTGAAGCAGAACACTGATGTTTGGGACTAGCTTTGATATTAAGAGGAAGTTAAGGAAACTTGACTGTTCAGCTGTGTCATCGGGACAGGGTAGGAGATTATACAGTCTGATAAAAGTCAAAAATATTTTATTTTTTTTAGTCAGCTTTAGGCAAATATTAGAATCTCAAGGAACATATTTCTAGTTGAGAAGCAACCAGAAGAGCTGTGATTTCAAGATCTTGGGAACAGAGCTGCTAATGTCAATTATGACCTGCCCAACAGATGGAAAGGTGGAATCAAGCATTGGTCTCCCCCCTACCATAGAGAGTGAAATACTGCACTCAGACTGAGAAGCATAAACACATGTATTGAAAAATGAATGAAGTTTAAATCATCACTTGCATTCCTATATCCACCTTAACGTTGTTTGCATTGTACAAAGGGAATTGTGCATCTTGGGGATGGGTTGATTGCTTTGCATGAGCAGTGCTAGGTCTTGACAGGATACTAGAAGTGATTCCTGATAGTTCCAAATGGGCAAAGGACTTTTGATGTAGTACTTCTTTATTCCTATTAAATTAATCTGTTATTATGTTTACGTATAAGAGGCTTTTTAGGGCAAAGCAGACACAATTCAAGAGAAGCCGAAATCTGAGTTAAAACTAAGTATGAATATAAGCTCGCTCACTACTTCTCATATGTGCGGGTAGGCCCTTCCTACGTATCTTCTGTGGTAATTTATACATCCCTACAACATAACTCTTGAATGATTCAGAGTGTTTTGAGTGGAAACTAAACATAAATTGGGAGATGTAGCTACAGTAGCTGAACCAGAAAGGCTTCAGTTGGTCCAAGCATGGGGCTAATAATGCCAAGAGCATGAGTTTGGTCCCTGTGTAGGCCATTTATGTAAGAGTTGGACTTGATGATCCTTGTGGGTCCCTTCCACCTCAGAATATGCTGTGATTCTGTGATACCTTGCTTAGCACTTACTGTCTCTGCAGGATCACGATGCCAGCCCATTATGCCCAGAGCAGAAGCTCATGCCAAAGGCGTGGGGGCAGCACAGGATTCAGCACAGGGCAGCAGCTGCAGCACAGCCATGTCACAGTGCTGTGAGGGGCTGTGTGACACAGCCCACGGAACTCACCTGAGCACAGCCGTGTGACACAGCCCAGGTAACTCCCCTGAGCACAGCCATGTGACACAGCCCAGGTAACTCCCCTGAGCACAGCCATGTGACACAGCCCAGGTAACTCCCCTGAGCACAGCCGTGTGACACAGCCCAGGTAACTCATCTGAGCACAGCCGTGTGACACAGCCCGGGTAACTCATCTGAGCACAGCCGTGTGACACAGCCCAGGTAACTCATCTGAGCACAGGTAACTCCCCTGAGCACAGCCGTGTGACACAGCCCAGGTAACTCCCCTGGCACAGTCGTGTGACACAGCCCAGGTAACTCCCCTGGCACAGCCCAGGTAACTCCCCTGGCACAGTCGTGTGACACAGCCCAGGTAACTCATCTGAGCACAGGTAACTCATCTGAGCACAGCCGTGTGACACAGCCCAGGGAACTCCCCTGGCACAGCCCAGGGAACTCACCAGGCACAGCCGTGTCACCAGCGCACCCTGCTGGATACAGCGCAGAACTGCGGCAACACAGACCCTGCTCGCACCGCTTTTGGTGCACTCGATGCCCATGCGAAGGGCTTCCCTCGGGTTGTATTAGGGTGGTTTAGAGCGTTTTGGGGTGTCAGTGCGTTCATGCAGGTGTTGCAGAGCAGGGGATTCCTTACCATTGAGAAGCCATGTGATGTGAGGCACAGGGACCCCTCCCACACAGCACTGCAGCACAAAGTCTTGCCCTTCGCTCACAGTGCATCCTTTCAAGACACTGGAAAAGCTCGGAGCAACCTCTTCAACTTTAGGCCCTTTAAAACCAAAATAAAAACAGTTCCTTTAACTGTAATTGAAGAAATTAGCTTTACCACTTAGAGCCTTTTTCTAAGTATTCTTAGATGACCACAGTTTCCAAAGTGCAGATTGGTCCACAAGAGCATACTTACTTCTGACAGTTAACAACCAGCTGGTGGAAGTCCGGCCTTTGGGGTTGACAGCTGCACAGCTATAAGAGCCACTGTCCCTCAGGTAGGCTTTCTTGATCCATAGGCAATGAATTCCATCTTCCTCATATATTTGGACATCTTCTCCAGCTTTAATAGGTCGACCATCTTTGAACCACTCCACATCTGGTTTTGGCTTCCCTGAAACTAGACAGTCATGTATTTGGAATTTTATGAACAGGTATTCGTAATTAGTGTTATTTAGTATATATTTATTTAGTATTATTTACTTCAGTATAAATTAGGCACACTTTACACATACATAATTATATAGACCTTAACAGGCAATACAAAAAGCTATTGTCAGAAAGACAGTTTGATATTTTTGATCTTCTAAAAACTCTTGGCCAGTCCATCTTTAAAATAAAAAACATTTGGCAACCTGAAAAACCATATCTGAAAAAAACTTCTGTCTGAAAACTGTTCTTCTAAAAGTCACAGACAAAATGGATTTGAAACACAGAAGTCTGTCCTTACACAAACCCTTCTTTACTCAGCACTGACACAGGTTGCCCAGAGAAGTTGTGGAGTTTCCTCACCCTGGAAATATTCGAAGGTCACCTTGGTATAGCCCAAGATGTGCCTGAGGTGAGGCTGCACAAGCAGGGAGAAGGGCCAGTGAAAGCAACCCTGGTCAATCTGCAGAGAGGATTCTCAGGAGAGTTTCTTGGATTAGTTACTAAAGTGCATTAGGGACATTGCACTGTGACCTCCCTGCAGACACCTTGCCTTTGCATGTAAGAGTTTGTGCTTTGGGTCCAAAGCCAAATGAGAAGGCATTCACCGGCTTCAATACAAACTGGGTGATTTCCTTTTTCCTCTACAACAAGGACTGTATTTCCCTACCAAACAAGGTCATGAATTAGTTAAAGCTTGTAAAGTGTGTGAGATGCTCGGACAGAAAACAATTCACATTTTTAGTAGTATACCTGAAAAATAAACTATTCAAAATGTGCCAGGATCTTCAGAATCTTTTCTCCGCTCCACACGCTCTGACTTGTGATAGAAATTATATTCTGTACTCATGGGGCAAGACTTATCAAGAAATGAAATAAATTACCATGGTGTTGTGTGATTTGTTTTGGTTTGTTTTTTTTTTTTTTGCCTCTAGAGAAATAAAACCCCAACATCTTCCTCATTTATGTAAACACTTTAAAGTGCAAATGTTATTTAAAAAAAAACCAGCAGAAAAATGCTTCTAGATTATTTTCTAAAATTGCAATTAAAAAAAAAAGAGAAGTGCTCCAAGTCGTGTTCCAAGTCTACTACGCAGATGCAGCAAAATGTAGCTCTCATTACTCTTCTGAGAGGTTAAAACCTGTTCAAATTCTGTGGAACAAACTCTAAACCTCACTTTTAATTCTGGCTTTATCATTTCAGCTGTTAGGAAGCACTCAGATCAGTCTGACCAAACACGAGACATAAAAATAGATGCCGCAAGGGACATGCAGTGACTGTGTTTTCTTATCTGATGATTTTTTGGCTCAAGGGTAGTGTAACTAATTACAGTTCTGGAAAGTGTGTTCTCTTGCACCCTCATATAAGAGGACCTAAAACTACCTCTTAGAAGGAGCAGCATTGGTTACATCTGGGGAAACCCCAGATGAGAGAGGAGATGGACACTATGGTATAGGATGGTTTGAAAATTTCACTATATGTTGTGGAAACAGCATTGGATTCTGCATCTGTTTCCAAAAGGCTTTTAGGAGGAGAACAACTTTCATAGAAGGAGGAATTGCTTTCCACTCCCATACACAGAAAGGGAACCCCTTTCTGACTAACCCCAGGGGCTGGGATAATTTTCATCCCTTTACCTTTGCTCTTGAATTTAATCTCCTGGCCTTCTGATGCATCCAGGCTCTGTGGATGGATCTCAAACTGAGGGGGAATTTCCAGGGTCTCCCTCTTCTCCTCCATCACAGACCCCCGAGCTCCAGACCTGTTTTCTGCTTCTCTAGTCCTGGGACTGACATGCCCTGTCAGAGGTGGAGTTTGTTGAGCTGACATCAGGAGCTGCACTGCCCTTTTCCTGTTTTCACCCTGTCTGATGGAAGTGTCCTGGGGTTCTGCCTTTGGTTCTGGTTGCAGTTTGACAGATTGTAGTGTGATGGTACTTGAAGTTTTCTGCAAGACCTGAGGTCCCTTTTTTCCTTCTTTATATTCTTGAGAAGACGCTGTGTTGGTTTCTTGGTGCTGTCCTTGCTTACTTTCTTTGGCTTCTCTGGTGATGTAAAAGGACTCTTTCTTTGCTGATACCCTGTCTTTGGTTTCAGCCGTGAGTTCTGTGCTGCTGGAGTTCATCTCTTTAGCAATCCCATTGCTGGTTGCCTGTTTAAATTCTGAATTTTCAACAGCTTTAACGGCAAGTGTGGTTGGTTTCGATGGCACGCTGAAGGGAAATGAGAGGTTTGGAGATACATGACACTTTATAAAGACATTATTATTAGCAATGATATAAATATATAAGCCCTTAGCAAGAAGGTGAACTGATTAGCCTTTAGATTCTTTCACACAGATCAAGAACATGGGTCAAAGAGGTGAAGTGAAAAGCTTCATAAAGTGAAATCAGGGCTCAGACACTCTCTCAGCTCAGGAATTTCGGGATACAAGTCCACTATTCAAGTTCTAACATGTTCTGTGAGTCAGACATCAACCTTGCATGCACTGCATTAGATGAGAAGCAATTACATGAGATCTGAATGACCATGATGTAACACTACTCGATGCTTTAATAAATTGAGGTCATGTACAATTATATCTCAAAATGTCACATAAAATACTTCCCTAAAAGGAAATGAAAATGTAAATTGTGAAGTGATTTAACTATTTCTAATTAGGGTGTCTTGTAATTCAGGTAACTTCAAAGCGGGACTGATAGGAAACTTGACCAAAGTCTAGGAGAGGGAGAAGGGGTATTGGCCCATTAAAAACTTGACTGGATGTAACAATATCAGCTATGTATTTATTAGGAAGAGTTTCTCAGAATTATGGTGGATCTGCTGCTCAGTACTTTGGGGGTACAAGAGTAGGTGACTAACTGGGGACTTGAATCTAAGTCTCCTTCATTGAAGGTGACTGCTTTGATCCCTAAGCTATCACCCATAGAGCACTGTGTCTGTCTCACACTTCCACAGTATTACTCCAAGGCAGAACTGGAACACATTTTAAATAAAGGCAATAATTTCCAGCCCAGCTCTGTTTTGCTACACTTGGTGCCATTAACTTATTTGCTCAGGGAGACTTCTTATATTTATTAGGGTACTTTCTTCAGCTGGAGTTTGAAGTACTGTCTGAGATTTGTAGTGACAACTGTAAGACTTTTTCATTTTACAAAATATCTTTTTTTTTTTTTTTGTGAATAAATGATGGAGGATGCGGAACTACTCTGGAGAACCACATGCATGGGGAGTTCTGCCTTCAATGCTTCAGTTTCATTTATACTAAACTTACTTTCAAGTATGTTCCTAAAAATCACACAGATCTGAAAAACAGAATAGCACAGCATTTTCAATTCCACTTTGCAGTTAGGACAATGTGAACATGCCATTTTGAAATCTCACCCAGGGCATGTGAGGACAGATAAACATGCCAATGACTATAAAGGATCTGGCCTTCATCAAAGTGTCTTACACAGACAGCCTTGATCTTTTCATTCCTGCATTTTCCATTCATGAAGAAAAGTAATTTTATAAAATAATTTAAAAATATTAATTTAATTTTAAAAATCTTGATAAAGGCCTAAATATTAATTTTTATTTTCTTGTTACTTTACCCCTACTTTTGTATGCATTTTCAGACAACAGCAAAGACCATGGCTATACCATGTTTAGTTTATGACAGGAAAGAACAACCAGCTCAGTACTGACAAGGTGCACTCAGGCTGTTAGCTCCAAAAAGGAAGTTTGACCCTCTGGTACAGTGTACAATTTCTCCTTACATAGCTTGTATTTTTAAATTTTGCTTTCCTGGAGCAGACCAGAACTCTGTATTTCATAATGTTGCCACCAGTTCCACCAACTATTTCCTACAAGTCTACCAGGACAGCTGATTTGGGCAGCAAGAGAGAATCTTATTCCAAGCAAACATTTTCTTACTCCCAAATATAGACAGACCCTCCAAAAATTTATCAGTTTGTGAAGAAAGCACATGCAGTAAATGTCAAAATTAGTGCACTGCAATTAAATAGTCAGAGAAAGTACTCTAGTGAAAACATACCAAGGTGGCTGAGTGTACGTGTCAATCTTATCTGGACCTGAAATATAAAAGAAGAATCAGGTAACTTACGCACACAATACTGTGCACCATTCCAAAAATTTGGAAGATTTTAAGCAAAAAATATACTTAAGAACCTTCACTCTTTCAATTTTCAATCCACTGAAGTCAAGATTGACTATCACCACATCTGAAATTGGTATGGACAGCAGGAAGCTGCTCAGCTGAAACACAAATGGGTCTTGGTCCATTTTGAGACGTTGCTGAGTCATGTTCTCACAACCCTGCAGAACTAAAGGTTCAGGGAGCCTCAAGAGCTCTGTGTTGGGCGAGAGCAGTAAGGAAGACATTCCAACTACAAAGCAGCTTATCAAATCTTATGATAACTCCACACAGTTTGTAGAGGTGGACAGAGACAAACCATCAGTCAGTCCTACACCTGAGGGTGCTCACAGTGAAACTGCGGCTGTTCTCTGACTAAAACACAGAACCAAGTCAACAGGAGAAAAACCTCCCAAAACCTGGACCCACTTGTAAACATTTACCAATCCATTTGCTGTGTAGCAAGAATTATCACCTTTGACATGAAAAACACAAAAGCAAATGCATCATATTTCTTCACTTTGCAACACCACCAAGAAATCTGTGAACATGGCTGGGCTATATTGATTTGCCAAGGTGCCTCATCAGATGCACTGATAAAACTGAGCACATATTTGCCCACAATCAGTCTCCTAATTTGTAATCCTCCGTGACAGTGTTTGCCTCTCTTGGGGGCAGCATGAGATAATAAATAGTTGTGAGGAGAGAAATACCATTCTAGGTCAAATACCAACCACATCTCTCCATTACTCCCTAATTAACATTTCAGGATGCAATTTGTTTTCTCCTGGTCAGATCAAAGCTGCACCTACGCTGTTGTCAGCTGTGAGACTAGAAACTACAGTAGAAAGACATGTAATAATATATTTGTAAGATAACAAATTTTTCAAGTCACCAACAAACACTTCATAAAAATGCTTTCAGAGTCTCTGCCTCGGGGAAAAGACCAAATCATGTGATGGATTATATCCTGATTTCCACTGTGTTTTGCAAGCAAAAATCCACATCTAAGTGCTTGGACTTGCCAAGCCATTTGGAGTGACCTAATGAATCTATTTACACACAAACAAAAGTTGCAGTGAGAGAGGGAAAAACCCATTGACCTCATTTCAATAAACCTGCCAATAAACAGTAACAGAAATATTGAAATTAACACTGAAAAGACTGGATAAATGCAGAAAAAGAAGCTTCATAACTACTGGTTGCAGACAAGAAAATACCATGCGACCCTGTCAATTGAAAGAATATTTCCTCCTCCTTCTTCACCTTCCACTCAGAAAAAATACAGCTACTGGAGGAAAATATCTATATGTGAAATTGCATGTCTTTGAAAGAAGATGTAATTCTGAGCCACTTGATTGTCTGCTAACATCTTGCAGCAACTCTGACAACCTGATTTAATGGATAATGGAAGAATTAGGTATTATATATTGTGGTCAGGTAAGTGGAATCATCCAATTAATCAAGAGCATTGCAAAAGAGTGCCCTTTTTACTGACCTGCACTAATCCAAGAAAGAATGCCCACATTATTCAGAGATGTGGTCAGCATCTGTAGCAAACATATACCACAACTGACTTTGTGACCCCAGTTCCGCATCATCTCTCACGGCAGATGTAGCCATAACAGAACAGAAAGCTCACCACTTCAGGGAGAGCAATTAGGGATCGAGTTCTATGTTTAGATAAAAGCCTCATTGAAAGGAACAGCCCTTTCTCTAAAACTACCATTGAACAGGCAAACCGCAGAAGCTTCTTCTACAATGGCTTCATCAGGTCAGAACTTGCAGATAAAAAGTACAGCTTTAAGTTGTAGAAAGGTTAGCTGTGGTTCTGAGCATCCCAAATGTACATCCACTTGTTATTTATATTCTTGATGCCTTACAGAGTGACAGCATTGCTGTGAAACTAAAAGTCTTGCAACAAGAAACTCACTGCTGGCTGCATATGTAACCCATTGACCTCATGACTGCAGTTGAAGCCAGAAGCTGTGGTTTTAATTATTTAATTGGGTCCAGTGACTGCTTACCCACTGACTGATGAACTTCCTCTTAGTGTGCTTGCTGAAGGCTGTATGATTTTGAGGCTGATGCAAAGGGCACCCTAAGATGCATCAAACTGCAAGATGAGCTGTATGTGGTAATGCATGTATGGAACAGAACATCCTACTTACGCAAAGATACTTGTTTCCTTAACAAGCAGTGAAATAGGCAGGGTTGGGAGTTGAGAAGCCTGAATTTTGATCTTATTAAGTTGGGTTTTCTTCTCTCTCACAATTTAGAATTATTCTCCTATACTTTACTTTCTTAGTTACACAAATACAGATAGAATTTTGCCTCCCATAAGGGAGATGGTATAAATGTGCATCTGGTGCTAGTACTCGACAAATACAAAACTAATTACTAATTATAATGGTAAGTGCCAGGTTCCATTTGCTGAAATTCAAATCTACGTTCAAAACATAGAAGTCAAAATCACAGTAAAAGTGAAAAGGTGTTTTTAAAGGAAGCTGTTACAAAGCACTTGGATAGCCTTTTTCCCCATGAACCAACACAACATTTACAGCTGTAGCACACTCCAAGCTATCACAGAATCATTTAATAAAGAGACAGAGAGAGAGAAGAAAATAATGGAAAAAAGTGAATGTTTCTTGTGAATGTCGAGAACACAACCAGATAAATGTTAAAGGACTGTCTGTGGCTCACTGTTCTCTCTCCTGCAAACCCTTTGCTGTACCTTGCACGGTGAGCTCTGCAGACACAGAAGCCTTCCCAGCGCTGTTCACCACTGTGCACGTGTAAATTCCTGAATCAGCAAGCTGAACATTTTGGATCTCCAAGAACTGGATGCCTGTTCTCTCATACATGTTGAGACGCTCATTTTGCTGTAACTGAGTATCACCCTGCAAATATCACAGGACACCTTGAGACAGCAGCTATTGTTAAGAGAAGGGGAGTAAGATTTTTTTTAGTAAAACATTAAGTCAAAATGCCTTTCTCCTATCCTTTAGCCAAATTCCTTCTATGAATAATACTCACATGGTATAAACAAAACAATAAATTGTGTCCAAAATTCTGTAATTAATATCTTCAGGAGGCTTTCTTTTTCCTCTATTTTTCCACCTACTCATCTCAGTTTGGTTTTGGCCTTTCTCTGTTTATTATACCCAGATTCCTAGAAAAAAATATTTTATTTGTATGTGGGCTCAAACCAGTTTTATGTTCGTGTTTGTTCCAGAAAGTTAAATGCTTTTAAGCAAAAGCTTCCAATCTGGAGAGTAGTTCTCTATCCTTCAATAGTTACACTGGAATTAAATCCAAAGATATGGCTTTGAGGCAGGAAGAAATGTGTGTAGATCTGTGCTCTCTGTTACACGGAGTAGATGATCACAATGACAATATTTATCTTTAAATTCAACAAAGCAATTGACCAATACCTCATTTGTGAGCACATTAGTGCTTCTGCTTCGGCAGCAGCCATTAAGAACGAGTGCCTTGATACCAGACACCACAGTTTCTACCATCCTAAGTTTAGGAAAGGAAAGCCTACAAAGCTACAATTCTGCTTGGCCAGTAGACACTTGAGAAACATCAGTGTTTACAGACACTGTCATTCTTGAAGTCTATCAACTTACTGCTAGCTGGGTGCTGTAGGTCCTAATGGAATTTCAAAAAGCTAGTTCACATCAGGGGGTTGGTGTTGATATAGAAGCTTCTGTTCCTTGCAACTTAACAATAAGGAAAATTGGAAAGAAAACAATAAGCAGAGTAAGATGTTTACAAACAGGCTTATTCATTAGTTCTGAGAAGTGCAACTTTACTTGTTGGTAAAGCTTCCATGCTGTAAGGAAGGTGGTCATCTATTGGTGCTGCAGTAGCCAGATGTGGTCCATCAGCCATGTAAGTTCATTGCCATGAGGCACACATTATAGAAGGTGATAATCAATAGCAAAATATATGATATAACCTCCAGCAAACTGCAAAAAATGTGTGGAGAAGTACCAAAGTGTAGATCCAAACTGCTGGATTGGTAGTCTCTACTTCCCATTTACCACACAGCCCCGAACAAGGAGAGATGAGTGACAAATCCTGTTTTGCACAGAGCTGCATGTCTGGAAAACCTGAACGAGCCTGGTGGGACTGGAACCAGGCTGTGGTGGAGCAGCTGCACTGCAGAGTTCCAGGGAGCCAGCAGCTCCCACAGAACTGAGGGCAGCTGGAAGGAGCAGCAGACTCCAGATGGAGCCGCCGGCTGAAGGAGATGTCAGTGAGTGCTTCCACAGCAAGAGGCTGCCTGTGTTCGGGGATGTACCCTGACATTCTTGTTATTACAGACAAGGATAAGTCTTGAATAAAGCAGAAAATTACTTGAAAGCATTTCCCTGTTCTCTGAGAAGTTTTCTGAGAGTTTGTTTTGGCTTCTTCCCCCTCCCCACCTTAAACCTGGAGATAACAAGAGAAAATAGAAGCACTGATAAAAATTGGGGATTTTTCTGTTGTCTGGACATAATTGTCTGTTGAAGGCTGAAGGGGAGCAGGATGCCATCAGAGCAGTCATATATTTGCTCTTCCAAATTAAAGAAAGTAACTGTAATCCTCTAAAATACTGACAGTTTCAGTAAAAATGGCATAATCAGTGTAATACCTAGCTATCACATGAAAACTCGCTCCTTACAACCAAAAAAAATGTGTTTGGAGATCTTGTGTATGCCCAAAGGAACACTGGGACTTAAGACTTAAATGTTTTTTTAATAGTCTAGTGATTTTTAAATATTGCTCATATACATGTCTTTTCTGTAAATGACAGATATTCAGTTCCCAATTTTACTGCAGGTCTAAAGTTGACAGCTGCTTTTTATGTCTCCTATTTTCTGTCAGACACTTTTCTCCTACCAGTGTTTTAGAAGAGACCAGACTGAAACAGTTGAACAGTTGTTCATTAAACTTGAATTTTTCATTTTTAATTTGCAAAAAACAGTTGTGTATACCAAACCCCAATCATATCTGTTCATTCCTAAACAATTTTTCTTTTCAGTTCAATTTAATTTCCTTGCAAGTATCATCTTCAATATAATGTACAGGTAAAATTCAATGTGAGTGGTACAGAAAAGGAAGTCTATGACTGAGACATTGACATGGAACTTGGGAAATAGAGCTATAATTTTCACAGGTGTCACAGACTCCTCTGTAACCACAGTTAAAGCATTAAGTCCCTGCAGACCTTCCCTATAAACAGAGGTAGTGGTGGTATTTTCATTCCTTGTCCTTTGTCCATTTCCCTGACCTATTTAGTAAGGTCTCTGGGCAAGTACATCCCACACTTGGTATTTTTTAATGGAACCTGGATGTAGTTCAGTGCTTTCAGATGGTTTTTGTAGAAATATTTTCATCAATGAGCCATATAAGGGAGAAGTTTAGACTGAGAAGAAGCACTATCATCTTTTTTGAGTTTATTCAGCATAAAATTGAGGAAGAATATGGCTCTTCTTGTATGTAAACTCTCACCATGATCATTTGGACTGTCAAGTGCATTTCATTCTTTCAAGTCTGAAAATTTCAAAAGAGATGGAAAACATAAACTTTTGGGGAAATCATACCTTAAACCAAGTTACTTGAGGCTGAGGTCGTCCTGTTATTTTACATGAGAATTTGCCTGTTTGGCCTTCACGCACAACAACTCTGTTGGGTTTTGTAGCAAACTTGGGTGGACTTTCTCCCCAGATGCTTGGCCTCTGCTCCACAGATGGAACAGCAAGTCTTCCCCTGGAAAGGCAATTGACATTCTGGTTTTACAGAGGAGCTGGAAGCTGTTGTGGTTAGAGCACATGTCAGGAAGCATTTTAGACCAGTGGTCTGCCAACAAGGGTATATAATTTGTGGCAACCTAGACTGTAGTTGCACAATATTTTTCTTGGCCAGTGGAAGAAATGAAAATGCTGGTGATGACTGCTCTTGATTCCTCATGCAACTAAACAGTGTTATGTTATGCACCCTGATCTGGCATACACAGAACAGATCTTGGAGAAAATTTGTTTATAAGCAGAGCTGGACAAACCAAAAGATAGGAAACACTGTATGCATTTAGTTTTCCCCATTTTCTGTTTTTTAGTTGCCTCCTAAGAGTTTCTTTGTGCATACGTGTTCACTGTTCACAGGTTTTTATCATGTAATTTGTTTCACTTGTGAATGCAATTGACATAATAATTTCTGATTTATGAATCAGCACCTTGGTTTTGCAATATTTCTGACATGTCCTGGTAAATATTTTTGGTCTGGGGAAGACTTTCATTTGTAATCTCATTTGCTACATTGTTTGCAAAGAGAACATGATGGGGGCAGAAACCCAAAGTACACCTGTCCCAGGTGAATTGCTGTTAAGTGTAAATGCCCAGTTCTACTTATATGGCTGGCACAGTTGGGAAATGACATGTGGGATGAAACTGAAGCTGCATCAGTGACTGCAGTCCAAAACTGTAAACAGTTACACAACCATAAAACATCAAGCAGTGTTATAGCATGAAAAAACCCAAAAAGGTGCAGCTTCAGGTCTGTAAATGTCAAAGGAAACACACTCACTCTTTGCTCTGAAGCCTTGGTACAACAGACACATTAGCAGATGGCAGATGGTGATTTCTTTTTTTTTTTTTTAACATTTAATTTCAAGCAAACTGAACCATTTTTAAGGCCTTCTTTTCCAGATGGCCTTTTACCACATGCAAGTAAGATGTGTCAATACCTCACCATTTCTGCCAGGTGTCAGATACTAACAGAGACCGCATCGCCTTAGTCCAAGGTGCTGCCAAGACATGGTGGTTGCCATATGGGCAGCTCGAGGTTTCTAAGCAAGAGATGACACCAATGAAAGGATTTACACGTACAAGAGGACCAGCAAAATGTATTGAGAGAAGGGTGACGGTAACATGCTAAAATGAAAATCACTTTATCATAAAATTAAACACCTAATAGCTTTTAATGTCATCTCCCTCATACTACCACTAAAGAAGAACATAAATTTGTATTAAAGAAGTTTTTCAGTAGCCATCTTTAGGTGGTGACTCTATATATCTATACACACAACATAGGAAAAGAAAATCAACTACCAGCTGGCCTTCAGCTTTATGGCTGCTTCTTAGACATGGAGAAATGGAAATGTTTAACGTATTTTTTTTTTCTTTTCCCTTCTCCTACCATATAATTATTAATACTGAATAGAAGGAAAACACAGGAGCATGCCACTCTAACTCTCTGCAATGCAGTGGATTAGGATAGTGCTTTGTAAAGTCTGAATATACAGCAAAACCTAGCAGCAACCTCTAGTGTCCTTTGTTGTTTTGATTATTTATCCTGTGTGTATGTCTGTAGCTTATTTGCAATACAGAATTTATCACGTAAAAGCCTCCCTGATTACTCAGTTTTACTTACCATTTTCACTGTTGTAATCTCAGTTAATTTTAAAATTCAAAACAAACATAAACAATGTTCATATCAATGATGAAATTAAAATCTCCAGTTTTAACCATCTGTATTCTGATCAGTAACATAATCAGAACACATATTTTTGCCTACAGCCAGAGCTACTCAGTGCCAGAGATATAAATCAGAAAAAATTCTGCTCATATTCAAACTACTTATAAAGCAATTTATTCAGCTGCTGGAAGAATTAGGCCTGGGGCTTTTAAAACAGTGACATTCATGTAATTGTAAATGCTTACTGAAGTGCAGAAAGTACAAGTAGGCTTTTGTGTGCCAGTTTATATCACCCCATCAACTCATTCTTGATAAAGTTACTCCAAACCAGAACAATTATTTCTTCTGGACTACAGTTTACTCACTGTGTTGCTTGGAAATACTTAAATTCTGTGTGAGAGAATCCTGATTTAAGTTGCTTTTATTTCTTACTGATGACTCTTAAAGCAGTATTTGCTCTGGCTTTAAAAAAAGACTGTTGGGTCACGGAAGCTGTGGGGAAGGATTCCTGAATATCAGAGAGCAGAGAAGAGGGTGAAAATTACAGCAGAGGAGGGTGCAATATTTAGGTATCAGCTGGATGTTCTGTTTTCAGCCACATTAATTCCTCAGTCAACATGCTGGAACAGTAGCTGTACATCTTCCTGACTGCCTCAACCATTCTGCTAAGCCAGCGGCTCTCACAGTAGCTATTTTGCTTGGGATAAATGGAGACTTTTAGAAAGAGTAATTTTCCTTGTTTTCCTACCAAAATATATTTGTCTGTTAAACAATATCCAAACCAGACTGCTTACCCAGAGGTTTTGGCACAGGATGGCAGGCTGTATTTCATCAAGGAGTTTCCTGTAGGCATAGGACAGAAAGACAGG
Source organism: Monarcha castaneiventris obscurior (assembly GCA_026261815.1). NCBI lineage: Eukaryota > Metazoa > Chordata > Aves > Passeriformes > Monarchidae > Monarcha > Monarcha castaneiventris. Next base: position 12,380,122 of record JAMPIT010000467.1, read on the forward strand.
AAGTCAGAAGTTTTGTCAAGCCCATTGGGAATTACAGATACTAAAGGCTATGTAAAATATGTATTTCTCCAGGTTTGAAACATAAAGGAGGAATGCAGCACCTGCAGTATAAGGCTAGTACAAAGCTAGGCTCTCCAATTTCAAAACCAAGCATTATCAGAGTTACTGTCTAACCCCCAGCCTCAGATGCAACAATGATGCAGATTATTAAAATACTTTTTAAAGGAGAGAATGTAACGCTGTGTCTAATTCCTACAGTGCGGCGGTACTTCAGATTAAGACAGCAGGAGGTTTTTGGACTGTGAAAGAGGCTTGCTTTCCTGGGTTGGGTTTTTGCTGCCAATGTCGCGGCGCGTCTGTGGCTGCCGTGCGCAGGAGGGAGATGCTTGGGAGCCCAGCGCCCTCTGCTGCGCAGAGAGCCCGAGCCGGGGGATGCCCGGAGCCGCAGCAGCGCACACAGCTCCGGGGCCGGCAAAAAACACCTGCTCTAGAGCCCTACAAGAGCCCACATCGCTGTCAGACAGGACAGCCATGCAGCTGGAAAGACTAGATCATGTTTCACTCAGCAGGCAGCCCCACGTGGTTATCTTTGCTGAGAACAGAAAAAAAAAAAAAAGCAAAAAACCAACAACTGTGCTTTGCTACCTTGACGCATAAAAGGATTTTAGAACAAAGACCACATAATTCCTAGACTCTGAGAAATTCAGTCATTGGGTGCTGCCCCGAAGTTGTTTTAAACTGCAGCAAAGACCAGGTCAGAAAAACTGATATAAAAGCAACTTTTAAAAATTTCTCCACCTCCATGTGAATTGTCATTCATTAAGTTGTCCCAATTTAAAACAAGGGGAAAAAAATATTTCACGTAACTTTTACAACAGAAGGCAGTAGCAATCATGCCAGATCTATGCATATTTCAGTATGTACTCTGAAGAGATTTGAGATTTTGACTCTGAATAAACCCAAACACTGATTGTTTCAGGACTGCTGCAGATATTTTCTTTGCTTCAAGAACTCAACACAAAGGTGTGATCTGAGAGGTTTTGATATTCAACAGATCTCCAACATGACCAAACTGCAAGAGAGAAGCAGTACAATTGATTTCAACCCTTCCCTGGCTTTGTGTCACTCTTTAAATTTTAAATTTGGCAGTTTGCAACTATCTAATATGCAGATGTGCTCCTAAAAATTCCTGGGTTTGATCTTGGCTGTTTCTTGTGTGACATTAAGCACGCAGTTACAACCAGGTGTGCAGCGTAGCAGTTTCTGTCCTGGGTGGTGACTTCCATGAAAATTACAAAGTTTAGAACAAAGTCTTTAAGGTTAGGAGTTTTGTTTCCTGCACATCATCACCCACACCTGAAACAGAACTCACACTTAATCTGATTGTAGATGTGTAGTTCACTGCACAATATCTTAACCTGTGCAATGCAGTAAATGAACCTTACGCTTGTATCAATGAGAAAGGATGTGTGTACAGCTGGGATTTTAACCAGACTGCTTAACACACCTTGTTCCTTTACTTAAACCCTATAATCATCACAACAAGTATAAGAATCTCCTTACCTTCCACTGTGAGTTCCACGGTCACTTGACGAACCCCACCATCATTTGCAGCCTCACAGGTGTATTTGCCACCATCACCCTCCTGCACACCTTTGATGGCCAAGCTGAACACCCCCCGGATGCTGCGGTCCACGACATAATGGTCTCCCTCTGGGACAGGATGCCCATTTCTGTACCATGTGATCTGTGGCTCAGGGTAGCCTCTGACCTGCAAAGATGTGAGAGAAAGAGGAGAAAGAAGGTAAACTTCACAGATGACGGTATCAGGAAGAAATGTTGGACATTTAGCAATGCAGTGGAAAGTTCTTGACACAGGAGCTGTTAAAGACATATTCTTCACAAGCCAAATGGCAGAAGATAATGAAATTAAATGAAAAAAACTCTTGGATAAGTCAAACTTAAAATCATAAGACTAGTCAGGCAGATAGATACTTATGCAGAAAAAAATTCCCACTAGAACGGTTTCTCTGCAAAAACACAGTGACAGTGCCAATGAAGAATCCTGACACCTGGGTCCCCACTGCTCAGAAACTCAAAAAAAGAGCAGTAATCCTACTACACCTCTAAGTATGCAAGAGTGCAAGGCTGTTGGATCAAATATTTCTAGCATGGTTGCCAAGGATTGGGCTTATAATGAAAATATGTACACAGCCATCTAGTTTTCAAATCTGCTGAGATATAGTATCTCCTGACAATATACAGGCAAAAAATGCAGACACATACCAAATTTTGTCTTGATCTTCAAAAGCAGAAGATAAGGAGCTGCAATTTGAGAAAGCATCATTAAGGGTCATGCTCATGTTATGGTGGGAGGGGACTATTAGCACATACACATAGGCACACAACACACAGCTCAAAGAGATTTCTGGTCTACCCAAAAAAATAATTTTCGGCAAAATGAACCAGTCCTGTTCTCATTAAGTAACAACCATATTGGTATATCCCTGCTTACTGTGGCATTAATGATACCTTCAGATTTACAGGCTGATCCTCGGCTGGTGAACTTGAGAACTGAGTTATTGATTTGCAATTGAGCTCTTGAAACTTGATGAGGATCTGTGACTTTCTTTTTCAAAAAAAATGGGAAAAGCAGACATATACAAGTTTCCACCAAATAAAAAGCTACTCAGGCAAATGTTCTTCCTCTGCTTTGTGAGAAATGCCATCCTCTTTGAGGGTCACTTTAGAATGTGTTAATTGTTAGCACACCCTCCCAATCATCATAACAACTCCTGATTGCAGTACTCCTTTCCCATCCCCCCTCTGATATGTCAGCTCTCCATCTTCTGACTCTTTGATCCTTTGCCTACAAGTCATGAAGTAACTGAGTGGATCAAGATGAGCTGGGATGAGTAATAGTCATGGCTGTGTTTGCTCACTGGGAAAGAAGCAATGTTGCCTTGTGAACTACATATCAAAATCTGGCAACTGAGCAGGAAGTCCATTCAACCTCCAGGTGGGCAAAATATTGATGATCTGTCTTAGAGTGAAGAAGGCTCGGTTGTGGCTTGGGCAAGTTCCTCCCAGCATTCTCCTCTCAGTTTCCAATTCTCATTTCAGCTCTGCTTTCTCTGACTGCACAGCACTTACTTTCCAAACTACAATCTTTAGCCAAAGCTTACCCATTCTTAGGTTCTCTTCTTTAAAAGCCTTTCATTTTTAATCCAGCCCCACCTCACTCCAGCTGGGTTTCTCATCCGCTGCAGCTTAATGTACAGCTGTCAGAAATTTTTTGTCTTTCCTTTAAATTTTTAGATATCAATTCAGACAAATTAATTTTGCCAGTGATGTGGTGACCTCTTCTCCCTGGCACTACTTACTCAGTATTAAGGACACTAACATTTGCCAAGAGCTGAATATGCTGAATAAACTGGAGAAACTTTCCACTTCTTGTATAATTTCTCAAATTCTTTCTATCTTTAACTAAGCAAAAGCCATGTTCCATGAAGTACAAATTGCGGGATCCTGCACAATGGGGAGCTGATTCCTGTTTAAAAATGCCACAGCATTTGTCTAAAGCTCTTTGTGGCCATGTCTTTTTCCAGTGCTTTTTGAAAAACAGCAGCTCCTGCTCATCCCAGACCCCTCACCCTACTCCAGCATATTGATTTGGTGCTTACTCAGAGCACAGGCTCCAAGGAATATCTTTCTCAGCACATTTCATTTTCAGAAAAAGGGAGTTGTGAAGCACTAATATGAGATTGCTACAATACTGTAACTCCAGGTAGTTGATAATGTGCTCACTGTCACAGAAAGTGACTTGCACCAAATAACTGTTTCATACTATTAACATGTCAATGCCCTCGTACCTATCTTTTCATTCTAGGCTGAGAAATCAACAGAGAGATTATTTACCCAAAGCCAGAGAGTATATTAGAATGGAGTCACTGCTTCTCATTTTTACTTTACTATATATTAAGATTTACTTGAAATATTTGAAGCAAAAGTGTTTTCAAACTGATGTATCAAGTATATACTGTACAGTAAAATGGAAGAGTAGCACTTCAACTGATGTGAAGACAGAACCACCTTTTCAGTGGTTCTGTCTTCACTTCACGGCCTTTTTACTAGCATTAGTCGAGCCACATCTGTTTACAGCTGCTGAGATTCCAGCCTGCGAATGAAAGTCATCAATTACATGCCACCTAATAAATTTACTGTTTTTTCCAGTTCATAATCATTTCTTCTGGTGATTTCATTGAATTGTTCAACCCAGCTTCAAAGGTCCCAAGCATTAACCTTCCATCAGTTGTAACAGGGAACAATTGAGGTCAAAACAATGGGAAATACCTTTCTTCCTTTTTGATTTTGTTTTAAAATATTCTTAAGTCCCTCTTGGACCTCACAAGGCCATTTTTAGCTGACCCCTCAAGCTCTGGTAGACCATGATGTATGTACTTTCAGGATCACATGGCTGAGGCTACATTAAGTATTTTTCCATTTCTTCTCTGTGTCTTTATTTTATACTTGCTCTGTCTGTATTATTGTGTTCATCCACACCTCTCCACTGAGGAAATGCCGCACCAAAAACTACAAACACAGATGATCAACATTCCATTTCTTTTCAAAAAGTTGAGTCATTCCCTTCCCAAACTCTGGGTTTTTTTTCTTTCATTTTTTGTCAAAAATGAAATGATGGGAAAGCAGAAGTTTACAGAATTGCTCTGTTGCAAGGATTTATTTCAGGTTTGGGTTTGGAATGTGTTTCAAACTGAGCCAGCCCTCTCTGAAATACACGGTCTTGCCATAAAAGTGTCAGGGACCCTTAAACAAATCACTGGTTACCAGGTTTTGATCCTCGTGGATCAATTCCAGAACTGCAGCAGGTTTTATATTCCTCCAAACCTTTCCAGAGCTCACTAAAAACATCTGCCTTGAATAAATCCACAGCAAAGAGAAATTTATCTGCTTATTTAATGCCCAGCAGCAGCATGCTATAACCCTTATTTACAACTTGGCCTGTGTGAGTATTGCCAGTCCCAGTGAGACTGCAGCTTCTCTTTACCTGCTCTACTAGAATAACAAGTGGAAAACTGAGAGCAAACAGCAAATAACCATTGTATTAGCACAAACACAAGTTTTTGAGTTCTTGTCTGGACCCATCAATTGCTTAGAGCCTTCCTGGAAAAGTCTGCTAAGGTAAAACAGTCTTTCTGCCCCATGCATCAACAGCAAGTGGAAAGAGCTGAGAGAGACCCTGTGGTGTGTGAAACTCACAGTTTAGGTTGTTCTTCATCTGGGTGTGAGAGAATGCTATAGAAAAGGGATGGTGCTAGGTTCCCAAAGAAAAGAAATAAGGGACAAAAAATTACAACAGACCCATGGAAACTGTACAGTACAGGACAGTATTATTAGAAAATGTGCCCCTACAAACTATTCCCCACTGTCATGAACCAAAAGGCATTCAGTGACCACCAACATCAAATACAGTGATCCTATTTCTCGTTCAAAAGCACAGGAAATATTTTCTAAAACTTTGTCTCTATCAATGCTCCATAAAAGCTGTTTATATACCAATTTCAAAAAAACACAGGTTTGCCTACTTAACCAGAGTGGCCATAGCAGTTTAAAGCAATGGGATGCACCCTTTTGGCTCATGCTTTTAACTTCAGAGTAATATCCTGTTCTGTAATAACTGCTGCTGGACTCAGTGAAGTCAACATTGAACATAAACCCCAAAAGGAATCAGCCATAAATGACAATAAATCAGAGTGTAAGTGTGAAACACTGATGGGGTGTGTACTGTTACTGACTATTGTTCAGTTTGATAGTAACACCTAAAGACTATTAGAAATGATGGCAAACATTACATGACATATTCCAGCACTACATCCATTATACTGGCTGAAATGTTCAGTGCTTGATGTTAAGGACTAGATAAATATCCCATTTTGCTGTTTAAGGTCACACAGGCAATGAGATCAGGAAGAAAACAGCTATCAAAAGTTATTGATTTGCAAAATCTCCCCAGATTACATCATATATAGACAGGCACATCAAAAGTCGCACTAAGACTGGCAATCTTACAACTGTTAAGAAGTTGCTATTCAAAATAACTCCCCTCATAGAGATGATTTCATATGCTGAAATATGAATTCACTAATGACTAAAATTCCTTGCAAGAGACAATTCTTCTCCCATGAAATCAGAATTTTAAAACACCCAGATTCTTTCAGCACACAGCATTCAGTTGTGCTACTATTTCTGTAGACTACCTTTGCCTTAATTCCCCAAAGTCCAGAATTAAGACTTATATGTGTATAATCTTCAATCGTTGAATGAAAGAATCAGTTTTATTTGGGTGGTTCAATCCACCTAAAGAAAATTGATTTTGAATACACATTTAAAAGACAGAAATATTGTCTATTCACATGCATGTAATGTAGTTAGCACATTTACAGTTAGACTGTAGTGTCTGGAAGCAGTAAAACAACACAAAAACAGAGTTTGGATGACCTGGGTAACAAGTCATAAAAGAAGAATGGCAGTAATGAGAATGTTAAATGTTTTTAATGCATATAGGTATCTGCAATGCAGAAGAGAATAAATTAAATCCCACATCCACAGCGGATTTCTTCAAGAGAAATTGGCCAGTGGGTTTGCAGATGATGTCTGTCAGCAGTCACCTCCTTTAAAGGAACAGCAGGTGTTTAGCATATTTGGCTGCCTGCCTATCTTAACATTAAGGAATGTCAGAAATCAAGGAAAGCTTGAGAAGCCTTTGTAGCCTATTCTCTGTTTGGTGCCCACCTTCAAGAGGAAACCAGTAATTTCTGGGATCTACATCTCAGTAAAGGCCACAGAGATCAGAAGCTGCAAAGGAATAAAATGAGGATAGCCTCAGCTAGAGATGTCAGATGTTACCGCTGAGCTCCCAAATATGTGCTTTGGGCAGATCATTAGAAGTCACTAGAAGGAGATGTCAAGGGAGATGTGGAAAACTGCTCAGAATATCTAACAAAGTCTGACCTTTATTCAGCTGCCTGCAAACCTGGCAGAGCAAATACTCATTACTAGTGGGGAGCAAACTGCAGATTTTGCAAGTGTAGTTCTAATTAAAGAAGTAAAGATACAGGAAAAACCTCTTTATAGCACTTACACTTGAAATGTGGTAGAGACTGGATAGTGTGCCTCTTCTTCCATTGTCTAGGTATCAGCAAAAATAGGTTATTACTGCCTTTATGGCAAGTTACATATTAGATGGGCTCATCTGAAGGTCATACAGTTGAAGGCTCTCATGCACCCCCAAGAGATTCAATCCAAACAGTAGCAGCTGTTCTGTGGATGTGGCTCATCCTAGGTTCTACAAACAAAGAGATGTTTCCCATAGTCATCGGAGGGCCAGTGCCCTCTAAGTTACTTGAATCAAGAGCCAACAGGTTTTGGCCCTGGACCTTGATCAAAAGACTGAGGGGAATGAAGCACTTGAGAGGAAACTTAGCAGAGGATGCTACACCATAAAATACACTCTGTCCATGCAGCCAGAGCTGTGCCCTCAAACTAGAGAAAAAAGCCACTTCTCATTTTAATATTTCATACTGCTTTGAACTCTTAATTTCAGTCCTAGGAAAGAAGTACTATAAAACCTTTGAGACTACAAAATGAACATTGTAACTACAGCCCACCTAATAGGTGCTATATTTTGATTTAAAATTAATTTTTGTTGTTAGTGCAGGTGGGAAACATAGTTCTGGCCAGTGCAGCCCTTTCTAAGTCTTGTAACAAAGCTTCTGTTAGGCTCAAGCTGCAGTTTGCTTTAACAAATGAACAGCAGATGTTCTTGATAAAGGAAAGTGGACATGATACATTGTTAAGCTCCTTCTGAGACTTTAAACACACACAAACCATATCTCAAGAATAGTGTATCCCTTTTAAAAGCTTGCTTCTAAAACAGAGAAGTTGCCTGGCAAGGTTAAACATGAAAATGTTAAATATTTGGAGACTTAGCTATGACCTTGCAAACAAAGAGAAAAACCTACCTCTTCTACAGAGCAGTCTAGAATCCACAGTTGTGTCATTAAAGCAAAAATGGAATACAGAGTAGGAGCAAACCTGCTCACTTCAAAGCAGTACCTACTGTATGTACAAGAAACAACAATGTTCTTTCTGTAAACCTTGGATGTGTTTTATTTTTCTACTTTGCACTCATCAATGCCAAATGGCATTTGATACTTTATAGTCCAAGCACCAAACAAAAGATCTGCAGATGGCACCCCAAAAATTTTAGTTTTGACTCTTGAAAAGTAGTTCTGCATAATCTGTTTATGCAGTATCACACTATTCACCCCCTTTCTGCAGATTGCAAAGGTTCTGAACACTACACATACTACCATAGGTCTTTAGGGGAATCAGTTTTTATGGTGCTCAGCAGGGAAGAATTTATGACCTATCCATGGAAGACATGGTCTGCTAACTGAAAGGCAGACAGCAGCTGCACATAATTTCTTCTTCAATCTTCTACATTTAATCTTTTTTCTTTTTTTAAATTCAGTGTCAAGATTTCCCAGAGGTGCACAGCATATTGGCTTTGTGCTCAGTCACCAGAGTATAGCCATTTGAAAAAAACATTGCTATCCCAGGTACCATTACCTCAACAAGTCCATTTGTCTTATTTTTTTTTTTCTGAAGGACTCAAATAGAATTTCAGAATAGCACTCAATCTGCCTTGAATTTATCTAAGTTCAAACACCAGTCCCAATTTATGCAGCTCTTAAGGGAATGTTGAAGCCCTATTTATGTCTTTTGGAATTAATCACATGTACAGGTGCTTTTCCTAAATTAGATTTCATTTCATTTAAAGAATAAGTTTAACTGTATTGTTTTTAAAGTAACATTGTTACGGGAGTCTTCAGCCAGCCATGAAATAACCTGAGACATCACTCATCTGAAATACAGAACACTGCCAAGATGGACTCTGCTCTTTCCTGTCCAGAGGACATGAAGGGAACACACTGCATAGAGAAACACGTCTGTGGAGCTGGGATGTCAATCACCACCTGGATCCGGGGCTGTAAACATCTGTTACACTGATGGGGGCATTTTCACACAGCTGCTGCTGTCTCAGACTGGCAGAGCTTTTCTGATGCAGCTTTCATAAATCATTCTACCAGCAGCAACATCTGCCTTTTTACTCTCCCCACGCTGTAGCCAGCTGACCTGTAGCCATTTAGGTGCATGACAAGACTTTTATGCAAACCACCCATAGAGTTCACCTGGACCTTTTTTTCTCTAAGTACAAGTTTTCTAAACTTAATATAGGATTATAGGTTGACTGAATCTCTGTCCATTTTTAGAGCTTTTTAATATTTGTATGTAGCTATTGTCTGATTTTTCCCATTTTTAAAACATCTTCCTCTAGGTTGCCAATTCAAAAGCAGATGCCTTAAACCTTGGATAAAGTCTAGGAGAAAGCTTAGGTTATTTCCTCCCATTTATTCCACCATGCGCAACTTACTTCTATGCCTTAAATAATTAGGATTTCTGTACAAAATCCTATTGCAAAACATCAAGGGCTTGTTAGCAACTGTCAGTGATTCTTTTATCCTGTAATAATCTGTGAAACTGATAAGCTTTCCTAACTTCACACACAGACTTTTTAATAACACCTTAGCAGAGGTAACTCAGACACTACAGTGTACGAATGGCTGTGTTTAAAATAAAAATAAAAACCAAGGGCTGAGCAACAACAGTTTAAAAGGAAAAACCCTCAAAGCACTAACTGAAATACTAAGTATAAATTGCTGTGACCATAAATTTCTAGTTCAACAGTCCAGGATAAATATTTATAGACATGCTGCGTTCAAGAGAAAGTTTGTGGGCACACCTCTTCTTTCTAATGCTTTCTCTCAAATCTAAAATTGCTGTGATCTTGGTAAGAGAAACACACACGTGCACTCAAAAGTAGCTGTTTAGGTTGTGGAAAAAGTGCTTACTCTGCGTATGCTTTCAACAGAGCTCCACTTAACTGCAGTTGCTGTCATTCCACCGAGAGGTCTGAACAAACCCAACATCGTGTTTTCCATTAAACCTATGGGTGTGCAATAGTCTCCCAGGCAGACAAACCTTCTGTTCATTGGCATATTCCAACAAACCAGCTCTGAGTCAAGGCTCTGAAGAGCCAGTTCTGGCATTGTGAAAGTGATGCTCTTAATCCAACAGCAGGCACTTAGATAGCTGTGGTATTTGCACCTATTGCACATCTTAACTTCCTCTTCCAAAATCAGAAGTTCTTCATCTCCCAAAAGGATAGGTTCATGTCTAGGATACTGGATGGGGATTGAACCTCTGGAAGACAGACATTCAGCTCTGAATCCATGCATGTATCTCTGTATTTCTGTGTCATCTTGCACAAGACAATAAATCTCACCATGCCTTGGTATCCCACATAAATGCCATGGGGGTAACAGTGATTATTTCCTCTGTTGTTTTAGCTAGAAAGGCCACCAGAGAAGGATCCAACTCTACTGTGGCCTGTGCATGTGTTAAATACTGCAGACAAACACTGGGACTCCAGTTGAATTAGGCTATTTAAGTGGTACCATGAAATGAGCAGAAATCAATAACATTCGCCATAGTTCTTTATTCTGTATTTCCAAGATTTTATAATAATTTTCTTCCAGTGCCTTGGCTTTGAGCATAACTTTATTTTGAAATATTTATATTTGCTTCCCTGCAGAGACAAACTGCTGGGTTATTCTTCTATAAAGGAACACCAGAATTTATATAGACAAAAATAATCAAGCTTAAGTATATTGAACTCTTGTTCCAGAGAGTTCACAGAACAGAAAAATTCTTTATTCACTGTTTGCCAGTACAAGAGTGTGATATAAATGAGTTAGGTTTCGGATACAAGTTAGATTTCAAAATACCATGTGTGTGCAGGTGCTTTTACAAACCTTTTACAAAACAGTGTGCATTGCATTAATATTCTAAGCTTTGCAAAACCAATTTAAATAATACATACACCATAACTAGAGGTTTGCTTGTGTATTATGGGAAATACTGAAAGAATGGCAGACTCTCAAGCCACACAGTTGTGATTTGACTCTAGTATGCAGCTGGAGGAAAATTACCATTCTCATTCAACGTGAGTTGAGAGAGCACAGAGCTGGATGAAGTAAGCTCAGTATGCCATTGCCAAAAGGCAAATAACCATGAGCAGAATTATTTAATTTGTCAGTCTTTGCGTCTCCCTTTTCTTTGGGCTACATGTGCAGATTGTTGACATCTTTAAATGAAAAGTTGCACTTGGAATGCAGCAAGACTTTTAATTAGTGTTTTAGTAAGCTCAGCTGTTGTATTTATAATAAAAAGTATATTCCATAGAGTAACATTTACAACAGTATTTTTAAAAATATTCAGAAAAGCAAGGAAAATTCATAAAAAGATAACTTATTTTTCCATTTTGCCTCATTCTTCAAATGAATTACAAAGGTCTCCATCTAAGTAATAAAAACAATGCAAAGCTGACTTTGAATTTCTACCAGTTTTAGCCATGGCATTTTCAGAAGACAAAGATTACTTTGTTCTATCTGGCTACAGGTTTACAACAATGCACTGACTTACAGAGAATAAGGCTATCTTCCCCATCAGAAAGCCTATAATTTTATTGTTTTATAAACTAAAACTTCCAGGTTTTCACTCTGTCTATTCCTAAAACTCCTCTGAAAAAGAAAGGTGTAAGATCTTAGATAACCTCCAGAATCTCACTGCAACATATTCTTAATGTGGGATGGCTAGTCTAGAGGCCAGGTTACTAACTTGTTAGTCAACAAACATGATTTAATTCCTAACCTTTAGCCTGGTTGTCAGACTTCCTAGAAGAATAAAGTCAACATATTTAGGCAGGTAATTCAAAGCCCTTGAACTGGACTAGTCACCCCAGGGATGACCAGTCAGTGAAATGCCTTGATTTTCTGGCTCCAACCAGTGCAGAGCCATGATGTGTAACCTCTGACAGCAACAGGAGTAGCAAGCACTAGCCCAACACATTGACATCTCTCCCCTTCCAAAGCTTATTTCCCCAACATAAGAGAAGAACACAAAGATGTGTATTCACATGGGATGTTGAATTATGAACTGGGATGACTTTTGGCTTAAGAATCATGATGAAGGAAGGTCTGTCCCCAGACAATAAACAGCGAACTCTGAAAGCTTAGGTAGAAAAATGGATTCTGTTTCAGGCCCCTGCTGGAGATCCAGTAACCTCTAGTATCAAGATAATGTCTTACAGACTGAACATTAAAAACTGAACTGGAAACCCATAGAAGAACAATCAGGCCTTGCCTACTTTTGCTCCTGACTGTATCCTCTTTTGGGATGCTGACCCTGGTTCATTGTTTGCCATGTGTGGGTGCACCAGAGGACCCTGTCAGAGCACATGGCAGTGCCTGCTGGGAGCAGACCCTGCAGGGCTGGGGCCAGCTGGTGATGGCACAGCCACGCACAGCTCCCCTTTGGCTCCTGGCTCGTGCTCCTCTGGGGAGCAGCCAGCCCTTGCTGCTCCCTGTCAGACAGACGCGTTTCTCCCCCTCATGAATGGGCTGAGTTCACAGCAATGCAATTTTCTGTTCAGCATGCACTTAGATACTGGGGAGTCCAAATTTTACATGGAAAAATATTATGTTGTCTGGTTTCGCCCAGTAGGTTTCCAAACTTCGTACTATATCCATGAGTGAACAGAGCCAAGTAACATATCAAAAGCAGAAATTTTTAGCTTTGGAGTCTAGGTGCTAGAGTGAGCGTGGGCTGAGCAAAACCACCATGAGTAATGATGTGTTTTGATTATAAACCTTCTCCACATGTGGCCTTCTGCAAAGATTCTGAATGTATCATGCTTGCTGTCTATTAATGATTACTCTCTTTTCCCACAGGGGCAAAGCAGAATTATATCAAAATGTGACCTGGCGTCATTTGGTGCAAATTCTCGAGGACACTTTTACAGACAGTCAAAAGCTATTTTATGTGGGGTTCTCATTGCTACATATGGCACTGAACCCTTCCCTGACCTTTCTGGTTTTATCAGCCAGATGCAGGCAAGGGGCTTGAAGTTCAAAACTTGTTTATGATGGCAGAAAGCAAATATATTGATAGCTAGCCAGATGCACAGCTGATGATAAGCACTCCATCCTACCTTTTGGGTGAGCTAGAAAAACAAAATTTAAAGCTTTCCAGGTAGAGACATATTTCTGGAAGAAAAAAAAAAACCAACCAAAATATTTTTCCCCTCTTTTCATACCTGTCACACCACTATAGGCTATTGCAGCACAAGGAAAAGAAAGTCAACTACACTCAGTTCTGTTACAGTTACTAGATCTTTTTTAACTTTTAAACTCAATATGACTGTGATGAGAGTCAAATGCGCAATTCCCCAAAAAATCAAGTTTAAAACATCATAATGCTAAGTTGCTGTCATATTTCTTGTACCACTAAGAATGTTTATTTAAATAAGAAAGCACAATGCTACATGATGAGTTTTATTGCCAGTGGAATCAACCACAACAAAGACTTATGCACTGACCCAGAGGAGCAAGGGAGACTAGTCTGGAAAAGATGATATTTTTCAAATTAAAAGCAGAACTGAAGTACTTAATAAGACATTGTTGAAATTTGAGGGATTCATGATTAACCATCATGGGACGGAAAACCCAAGAAGAATTATAATGACTGCTTCTATTCTGACCTACACAGACTCAATCTCTGGGCATATCTTTGTTCAGCTATTTAGGATATGCTGATTAGCTGTTTTTCTCTTTGGAAATAGTTAGATATTCTTCTATTCCTTTTTCAGATACTTGCATATTATCAACCCTAAACAGTGGCCTTTATGATTAGTCATGGTATTTAGTCCATCATTATTTTTGTAAAAGACTGAATCTCTTTTACACCACAATATGAATATTTTATTACTCCTTTTCCTCAGCAAATTTGTCAATACATAATTTAGGAATTTTTTTTCTGATTTCTGCTTAATGACTATAGAAAAATAGCACGTCCAGAAATCCCTGCTAATGAAGTAAATTTTCTCAAAATCAACCCTATGGATAAATTCTTAAATAGCTACTCTTTTCCTCTTTAGCTGACACAAACCCATGCTTTAAAACAATACATTACACTAGTAGGGGATCACAAAAAATATACCTACAATAAACGTGCCAGAATACAGTTTGTTGGTTCCCCCAAAGCAAACTGGGGGCAGGTAGATGCAATTAAATCACACAGATTTTTACTGTCGGCTTTGTCATGTGATTTTAATTGCTTCCACCTCAAAATCCAAAATATTTAGAAACACACTAAAGAAAAAGTAAAGAAAGAAAGAAAGTGGTGACTAAGAGCAGCACAAATATGTGGTCTGACTTCAGCTAAAACAATGCTGGTTTGGGTAGATACTCCACAAAATAATAGAAGATTCTCTTTAATTCCATATGTACATTAGTTGTAGTGGTTTAAAAAACTTCTATTATTATTATCATCACAATTATTAGATTGGTTTTGATATTCCTTTAATTACAGCAGTTCCTACCACAACAACCAAAAATAGGGATCCAATCTTTCTGGCACTGCATGGGGAAGAACTCCTGTCCCCAGTGGTTGTAGATAAGCAATTAGGTGGCAAAGGAGACAGAAAACAAATAGAACAATGAATGTGATAGGATCAAATATCACATTTCTTCCACAGTTTGGAGGTGGGTGGGTTACTAAACACAGGCTCAATTATACAAAATAATAAAACCAACCCTGAGAAGAGAACAGGGATATGTATGTTCAGTGTTCCCCAGTCATGGCCTCTTTTCCTGCACAGAAATTTTGTCTGGGTGGAATTTGAGGATATTCAGCATTGTCTAGGATTTCTGAACATCTGGCAGATTGAAAAAAACCCTGCAAAAGGTCTGACCAAACTTTGCTGCCAAGCATCCAGAAGTATTGGCTGCTGCCTCAGCGCATGCACAGATCAGTTGCAGGGGACGGTGTATTAGGTCCAGCACTTTTGAGCACCATCACATGCTCTGCACACAGACTACACAAGGAATGCCTAAATGCTTCTTCCAGGAAAATCCTGAGTATAATTATCATGGCCACAGGTGACAGGGAGACAGGTATGAAAGGAGTTTATGAGAGACAGAAGTGGAGCTCACGGGCCACCAGTCCTGCCTAAAACCTAGAAATTTCTTGAGCAGCAACTCATCCGTTTTTTTCTAAAGGATGTAACATTTGCAAGGCAGGAAAAATGGGTGTTAACACACGGGTGCTTGTGTCAGTTGATGAAAGGAAGTGTGTTTGAAGAATTCTGGGTGTAGATGACACAGTGTGGGGAAATAATTTTGACTGAATCTCGCCTTAACCACTTCCCAGCAGAGCAGCCACCTCCACTTTGGCCTCATGTAAAGCTGACAGTGTTTCTATATGCCAATATAGGGTTATACAGTAAAATAAACCCAAATAAAACGATGTATGCATTACTCATGAGAACGCATACATGGTAAGTGAATATGATGGGAGGTCAATTACTCCGAGGAAGAAGACACAGCACAGCAGAAGATCCAAACAGAAAATAGTGTGCAGTAAGCTGTTCACAGCCACCCTGTGCATTTATTTTTGTGGTTTTGGGGTTTTTTTATTTTTATTTCAGCTGTCTATACCTCAATGTCTGTCTGATACAAAATGTCTCAGTAACTTCTCAATGCACCACATTTTTCCCAAGAATGCTCCAGTGCTATGTGGAAAGGAGCATCAAATAAAATCTACAGTCAAGAACTTTTTCAATTCTTTCCCCCTCAAAACATGCCTCAGTATTTCATATCAGGTTTCTGGGAGTATCACAGATCAGCATGAGTCCTCTCACAGCACTCACTTCCATCAGACAACTGTCTCCCATGAAAACATGGATCTTTCCTGAATTTCTTCCTTATAGGGCTGAGAGCAGGCAGCCCTCCAGAAAGTTTAGATCCAAAGCCACTGGCAGCTTCATGCAATTAGCTGCCCAGTACATTTTGTAACAGCAAACATCTCATGCCAACAGCAAAGGATTTTGGGCCATGTCATCATCCTCTGTCATTACATGGGCTTCTCTCAGATCCTGCATCTGAAATCCAGGCATGTGGTGTAATTAAGGGATACTTCTGGAGTACCTGCTGACTGAGGGCTGGAAATGGCACACACACTGCTGCATTGAGTCCAAATCTAAGGGAAGATACCAAAGGTTTTGCCATGCACAGCTTATGCTATGAATGTAAAACATGCCATAGTTAAATAGGTTAAAAATTAGTTTTTCCTTTAGCAGGTACTTGAAAGAATTTATAAATTCTGTGGGAGTGTTTTCCTTTAACAGAGTCTTCATTCTTGCAATGCTTTCCTATTCTTTACCTCTTAACACACTGCATAAATAGGTCCTTTCTCCAGCCCAGAATAGATAGCAGAATCACTGCTGATCTTCCCATTGCCTCTTGTTTCTCAGTGCCTGATCCCAATTCATTTTCTCAGGCATGTTGTTCCAAAGAGTACCTGTGCAACCACCAGCAGCAAAAGCAACTCAGATTGATGCATGTCGTTGGACTTAACTGATTCGAAGAGATGCAAGTGCAGGGTGGTAGAAGGACAACCAGAAAGCACATTGAAAGGGGCAGGATTTGGCATTGACCTGGCTTGCCTTAAAATTTACCATCCAGCTCCCTTACCTGGAGGCTGGTGGAAGGGGAAGGGCAGAACAGCAACTACTTGATGGGGCACCAAATTGAATTTAGTACCGCAACACCTACTCAAACCATGAGCTACATGAAATCCAGCTCCCTGGGATTAGGATACCAGACTAGATTTAGTAGTTTGACATCTTGGTTCTGGCAATGGACCACGTATGATGCCTCACATGAAGCAGAAAACCATCCATACCACACTGTTGCCAACAGTGCAATGCTTTATCCAAGAAGGAAAATTCTTTCCTGACCCCTAGGCAACAGGTTTGTCGCCTGTAAAACATTTGGCTGTTCCTCTCAAGCAGGGCTGTAGCACAAGTATTTTTTTAAGCTCATAAAATTAATGACCATCAATACTACCCTCAAAAATTATACATCTGCAAACAAGGCAGGTTAACTGCTTGCTGCAATCAAATGCACAGTTTAACATCCAGCGTTCAATACAACAGAGAAAGAAGTAGCTTAAAACAAAGCCTGGTAACATTTTGGCTTGCTCTCCTTTTCCAGGAGTGTCTTAAAGGTTCTGACAGATGAGCTAAAATGCCTTAAAACAAGGCACAAGATTACTGCCTTGAGCTGTTCACCTCACCCATGATGTGCAGCTGAAGAACAGCACATCAGTTGAGTCCTAGCAAGCTGAGAACACACAACATAATTTCACAATTATCTGGGATGGTTTTCCTAAGAATCACCTCAGCAATTTATTGATGAACAACTACAATGTCCATCCAGCAGATGTTTGGGGAGTATCTAGTGAAGGTAACCTTGCCTTTGCCTTACTAAGTGTTTCCACTCCGTGTTCCAAACCAAAGTCATGCTCATACTCTTCAAAGATGATGATTTAACTTTCTGTGCTGAGGTGCCACTGGAAAACGGAGATCTGCAGTCAGATATAAATAAAATTCCTGAGATTATACTAAGAAAATCAGGGTGGTAGTTTAAGGAACAGGAAAATAAAAAAGTTCCCATTAAAGGAAGCGCCAGTTTCTTTCTACCTCTAATTTCCTACATTTATGGGGTATTTCTCAATTTCTGCACTCTCTTTGATCTTGAATTGCCATTTCACACAACTTATCTAATAATGCCGCTGGAAAGAAAACCAACAAGTTTAATTCTGGGGCCTCTCTTCCTTGTTCACTTAATGAGAGTACAGGATCATCACAATATCAGATTTATATCCTGTCTTGGATTATAAAAATGTTTGTTCTTTCTGATAAGATCAATTCCACTGCAAAGAAACTCTTTGAAGAAAAGCTCCTGTCTAGCCATTTAAAAAACTTTTTATTTTTCTTTAGCCTGAGTCTGGTTTAATATTTGTACTCCAACAACATATCATAACATCTGTAGCCTATTTTCCAGGACAGAAAAACCTAAGTATGTTGAGTAGCTTCGATTACTAAATCTTAATAAATTGTTTTTGTTAAGATTGTCCTCCTGAACCTGTTTTTCTGAACAGGTCGGTCAACTGTTCTGAACCTCTGAAACATTAAAGTGGCAGAAGAAGCAACTTTGTATTACCCAGCTGAAGATGGAGCCAGATGACAAAAGCTCTGCAGGCTGCTGCAGCTGTTCAGCAACAGCACCTTTCAAACTGGGCTGTTGTGCTCCCCCTCATTTTTCCCATGTTACCAGACAAACTTGTGTTTGTTACAATCACAAACAAAATGCTAATGTTGTCATCCCCACTTCAAGGATGGAAGATTAAAGGTTTTGGCCATGCTCATACAGCAAACTGCCAGAAGAGATACTTAGATTTTTCATCAAGTAAGTCTAACTCAGGACTTCAATCAAAGTTTTGTTCCTTCAAGGAAATTAAACTTGACAGTTTAATTAGTATTGAATTTGTGTGTTTTTTCCAAGCTACTAAAAAAAACCCCTCAGAATTCAGCCTTCCAGTCTTCAAAGTGCCTTTGAAAAGGGGAGAGGTATCCCTGGAAAATTAACACGTTAAAACCAGATATAAAAAATTGTACAAAGAACTGATGGCACTCTAGCTTGTAGGTCATTATATTTTACAATTGTTTCCATTTGACTTAATAATAAAAACTCTGCAGAGTGCAATAAAAACTGGAAATATCCCACTTGAGCTTTTAATTAGGAAACATGAGAACTATAAAACCAAATCTTAGCGCATGCTTCAACTTTGATTTCACTGAACTGTTATGGCAGTGTAGCATGGAAGAACCAGTTGGGTTTAGAACAGCATTGTACACAGGTGTCACATGGAGAATGTAGAGACATGCTGCCATTTTCCTACTGTGCTTGCAACAAGGTGAAATAATGAGGGGAAGAGAAAAAAAGAAACAAAGAGTAAGAACAGGAATGCTCATTGGGACTGGCCAATGTCAAACACAGAAGGGGTTTCTGACTGGTGCCTTAAAATCACCTACAAGTAAGCAATTTAAAAAAAAAAATTTCTTGAAGGTTTAGGAAAAAACTGTTCTTTGGTTTAAACACTTCCCTTCAAATTTGCTTTCTATGAAAAATGCCAAGTTTTCTTCAAAAAGTCAAATCTAAGACCTACTTCTGAGTTTTTCTTTAATACTACAAAATTAATATACTCCAAAACCTGTTTTCCTACACAGTTCCTGTTGAAAAATCCCAGTTCCTGGCCTGCTCTTACATAAACAAATAAGATAAATATCAGATGCCCTCTACCGGCCCTGTGTTTAAGTTAGAGTTTCAGAAGTTATGAATTTCCCAGATTCCTTCTAGCCCTTGCTTTTGTTACAGTAGAGTTGCAGTTTCCTGCCTCCATCAGAGTCCCACCACTTCAGAGATGAAAAGTGTGGTCAGTTTGATGGTGCAGCTGCCAGCGTGCAATCAGAGTGTGACAGCAACCAAAGGGAGCTGAAAGGACTGTGAGGGGAAAGCTAACAGCTCCAGGAAAAAGAACTGGGTTAAGGGAGGATAAAGGAAGATAGCTATAACAAGGATGAGTACACACTAGGATTGGCACATGAAAGAAATATGGATGCCAGGAAGCACAATCCAATATCCCAAAAATGAGAAAAGGGGAGAACCGGGGACACACACCCCACTACACACCCTTTTAAACCCTTCAAGCTAACAAGTTTTCCTGAACAAATCAATCTTTCCTCTGAAAATGCTCTTTTTCCTTTCAAGTTAGGAACATGTATGGCAGGTGGTGCAGATACAGAACTATCCCAACACTCATTGCTGATTCCTACCTTGTCTGCTAGGAAGGACATGGTGCAGCAAGGTTAGCATTGTGTCACACATGAAGCTTCATGAATAGCAGACATTTGGGATGCAGGGATATGAATGTGCAGAAGGAGAACATGTAGAATTGCAGCAGGGGAACATGCTGACTAGAGACAGCCCTTAAAGCAGTTTCTCACAGATAATAACCTCAGTTCCTGGCATGCTCAACGAGGTTATACTTTGCAATGCTCAGGTTTTGCTGTTGCACTCTCCTCTACACAGAAACAGACCTGTAATGCTCCTGCCTCCCCAGGAGGGTAAACACTGATGTATTCTTCTTGAGTAAAGGTCCTGTGTTGCAGAGGCAACTTCACTACCTTTGCAGCCCCCGGTCAGCTTCAGGAAAGGGCAAAACCCAAAGGAGTTCCCAAAGCCCTCCATTGTCTGTTTCTTACCTTCCCCTCAAACCTGGCGGTGGCTCCCAGCTGCACTCGGATATTCCGAGGAGGAAGGGTAAATGCTGGTGCTTCAACTGGGACAGGGGGGCTGAGTGTCAGGGAGGTTTTGGAGACTCGAGTAGATGTCACCAGTTTCACATCCCCCATGATGTGGACTGCAAAAGAGAAACAAGTGATAACATAGAAATTATGATGTTTAATTACTTTGATAACAGAACAGCTAAGAATCAGACCGGGGCAGAGGTTCTCTATGTGTGCTGTACTTGTATACACAGCAGGATCTTCAGCCTGAGGTGACAGGTGCTATTTTCTGGGAGGGGAACTGAGACACAGGAGTGGTGCCTGTGCCCACAGTCAGGGTCATCATCTTGAGGTGAACTCAGTTTGAACTCTCAAGTTGCAGGCCAGAGCCTTAACCAAAAAGTCATCCTTTACAACTGCATTAAAAGGTAATAACTTATTTCTGGAGGATATTTTCATAACATGACTTTGATTTTCCTGGCCTGGAATACAACAAAATCAATAAGTCTCAAAAGTGAGCCAGCATTAAACAAGTACTTATGAAATAAAGAACCTCTGTTTGCACTGGATTTAAGTTGCAAGCGGGAATGTGGAAAATCTGATTTTTCATACCAAGCTTTCAAGATCTTAAGAAATATCTGGATAACTCCCTGCAAAGTACTGTTAGTACAGAACAAATGCTTTTGCAGAAATTCAGTCTTTACTTTACTGCAAACCCTTCTTACAGCACATAGACTAGTAAAATAGTATGGAAAGCAAATTTCATAATGCTACGAGAACAGCATTTTAGAGACCTATTTGTGGATATCTGCTTCAGAAGAAATTCTTCTGCTGAACAGTTCATAGCTCTCAAGAAAAAGCAAAAATTACTGCATTTTTTAAAAAGTAAAATTTCATGGTTTTCAGGAAAAAATGTAGTAGCTGACACCAGTAATAATTCCTTGAATTGTCTATGTAAATTAGAAGCCCCACTGTAAAATGCCTATTTAATAGAAAAGTTTAACAAAGAAAAACCTGAGAAATGGCTTGACCCACTAATAGGTCACGTTAGACCAATGGAAAACACTGGACTTCCAGTTTAATCCTCTGCCATACACACCACATGACAGACTATGCATTTATTCATCTAATTCTGATGGAAGTTGCAATGAGCAATATTTGAGTAAACAGTGAAACTTCAATTTGAATAAGAGAAAAATCAATTAAAGTAAGGCCACATTATTTCTGACTGTAAGAAGGATACTTTTTCTAGAACAGGCTGCAGTTATCTAGGGAACAGGGAAACAGAAAACTCATTTGTTTCCAAACAGGACTTACAGTCCAATGTCACATGCATGCACCTAAGAACCCAGAACCCGAGAACATAGTTTTCCATAGAACATACCTGGCATGCTCCATAAATGAACAGAAACACCTTCTCTACATTTATCCAAAACAATTTAAGAGGGCAGCTCCTCTCACAGAAGGCATTAGTCTAAAAGATACATATTTCATCCGAGTTTTTTCTCCCTCACAGCCAACAGAGAAAAAGAGCCACCTCCAGAGGGTGTTTTGTTCTAAGGTGTGGGAACACAAAAGCTTTCTGCTTCGCAGTATGCACTTGTCAGGAACTATGGTTTAGCAAGGAAATCCTTCCAAGGTATCAGATAAATTATGCACACAGATTTTCAAATAATGCTTGTAATCTCCTTCCTCATTCATAAGAACGCAGATGATGTGAACTTCAGATTTCTTCTGGCATAGTGCTCTGTTAGCATTTCTGTATATTGACATCAAAAACCCAAGAAAATCCTCTGGTGTTTCTAGAATTTGAATTGCTGAGAACAGCACAGAAATGGAATAAAGATGATTTCCTTAACCATGATGTAAAGCTTCAAACTGAGAAATTCTGCTTCATTTCCAAAAGGCAAACTTGCAATTTATGTCTGTATTGGCACCAGTTACTTGAGAGCACAGCATAAACGTTCCTTCCCAGTATAAGCACCTCTTTAAAACACACATAGGAAAAAAAAAATTGTACTTTAAAGAATGATATGAAATCACAATACCATTTAAATAAGAAAGAAACTGGTTGTGTTTCCAAAGACACAAGATTAAATCAAAGCCTTGCTTCTCTTCTAACAAATGTCACTTAGTACCTGAAAGGGCCAAACAATGAAAGTCTCTCACAGTTATAGTCACTGCAATAAACAACAATTTCCCTGAAAAAGAGAAAGAATGATTTGTTCAATTAATTGTTCTTTCATTAAGGACAAGATTCCAAATTCAGTTCTCCACTCAGCTAAAACCACAATTTACCCCCGTGGACTTTCAATCAACTACGCAGCTGTAAACTGCTGCATACTGAGTTCATATTTGCCAACACATTTCTAAAATTTGTTTTTCTTTACAGATGAAGACCAAACCTTTCAAATAATCAATCTTCAGGACTTCTTCCCACACGTCCTTCTTGCCTGCTAAGATACACCTTTCCACAGCCTATAAATGCCAGTATTTGCAAGGTCTCTCTAGCTTTGAAACTCTTTAACTAACAAATCAGTCTGCCACTACAAACCTGCAATAAAATTTTCAGATCACCAATAGTGACAATAATGTGCCAGGTATAATGTAGATGGTATGAAAATCTTCTCTTGTCAGGAGCCACATTAATGCAATACGAACTAAATTGCAGTGAAGCTGCAATACAAACCATAAGAGGCCAGTAACAAAACATCTCCTTCCCCACACATCTGTATCAACTTTGCAGAGTGTTTATGGGACCAAAACAACATCAGAGAAAGCATATGCCACCTAAATGTTGTTTTAAAAACAATGTTGTAAGCATAGTAAAATTGAAAACAAAACTAAACCCAGCAGCCAGCATCCAGAATCCAATTCAAACGATGTTCACCCATGCAAAGAGTACTTCACTTTGGTCAGTGCCATTGCAATGGCTGAGAAGAGCAAGAGAGAAAATTATCTGTACTGCAGGGGCTCACAGCACTTTTGTAGGGACAAAATGCTCAAGTATCTGTAGTTAGGTACAAAGCACTGCTGTCACTGTCACAGGGTGACTGTGACATGGAAACACACAGAAACCTGAGCACAGTGCAAGACCAAATTCACCAAGTACCTGAAACAGCTGCTGGCACATGGCTGGAAAATAGACTATGTTCAACATTCACTCATCCTCCAAGCATCACTGGGCTCAGGTATGCATTGGACAAACAGTCCTGTGGCTAAAGTCCAACTCCAAGCTCTACACAAAATGAAATGAAAAAAAAAAAAAAAGGAAAGAAAGAAGAAAGAAAGAAACAGTGTAGGAGGAAGTAGAAAGGAAAAAAAAAGAAATCCTGAACAAATAAGCCACTGTTACTGGTCAGGTTACATTTCTATTGCAAAAACTATTGACAAATTGATGTGTAATATAGTGAGACTGTAAAGCATAAAGAAACAGCTAGTCTTTTCCATAAGAACATCTTGCAAAGATTTATGCTTTTTCTAAATAAAGTGTCCAAAAAGGATTGAATTTACAAATTAAATATTAGCTCAAATCAGCACGAGCAGTTTTCTAGCAACATAAGCCTCTAATCATCCACATTTAGCAGTCTGACTTTAATTAACTATGGATGCTTCTAGTAAATAATTAGGAAGTATCCTTTTACAGCTTAGAGGATGTTTAACAATTCTGTTCCTAAACAAATAACTAATTCCATGTTGTGAAGTCTGATGTTACTAGAGAACTACCATGTCCAAATATTTTAAAGAAATAATGTTCCAGAGAACAACTCTTGTTCAAGCTTATAATTTGATAGACAGGAAGAAAGCACAGACTTAAATGCTATGAAATGTACCTGATTTTTTATTCTTTTATTTAAGCAACTCTATAGAATGAGAATATCCCTAAAATATTTTTCTTTGGTATTTCAAGCTTCCTGCTGAATAAGATTTCAAGGATGCTACATGAACTCCTAACATTTCATCTCACACGCTGTGCACACCTAGACTATGATCTTTAAACAAAACCAACTGTAACTGAAGTTACAATACAAACATTGTGGTATTAAACATAAAAGAAAACCACCATGCAAATGTTGGCCTGTAGAGAAGTGATGTGGTTAGACAGCATTTCTAATCTGGATTTTTTTTTTTTATTCTTAATCCTCTCTAAAAAGCACATAAATCCTTACAAATTCTCACAGTGTGCCCTCTAATCTTTCTAATACCAAAGCAGACTAATATGTTTCAAGCATTTTCTACTGGGAACAAATCTCTGTCACTCAATACTCTGCTCCCAAAAATAAACCCAAGAAAGCAAACACTAAGAAATCTACCTCATACATTTTTTTCTCCTCCACTTATTTTATAAAAGTAAATACTTACCATCAGCTTCCTACATAACCATTTAATTATACCAATTTCCTTTCACCAAGTCCTTCCTCCGAGGCAGGAGAAAAATGAGTTGCAGAGAGTGCATGTGTTGTGTGTGTATGAGAGAGCAAGCTCAAACAAGTGAGAGGAAACCAGAGCTGCCAGCGGAAAAACCTTTATTTGACTTACTGATATTGCAACTCTACACTAAGCAGCACATTTTCACTTGGTCCAGCTATTCTGTTATTTCAGTCAGACTGGATTCAATAACCCCTGAACCATCTCTGAAATCTGGATACAACCTTTTGAGCGCTTTAAAAATACGAGCTGCAGGGACAGACAGCCCTGGGGTTGGAGCATTTGTCTGCTGTTTGGGAGTTCTGGTTGAATTCCCTGCTCCATAATAGGCTGCCTGCATGACCTCAGGCGAGTCACTAAGCCTCTCTTTTGCCATGGCTCCCCATTTGTAAAGTGGGGATTATTGTACTTCCTTACCACAAAGAAGTGCTGTGAGGATAACTATATTAGAGAGTGGGAGCCAGGCTACAGTAAAGGACCACATAAATAGAGCAACTAGCAAAAGGCACAAAATTACCATAAACTTACAGGAAGCTGGATCTCATTATACCTTTCTTTTTTTATAAATCAGTTGGGGGGTGGTTTTTTTTAAAGCACGTATTTTAAAAAATTGGGTACAGTTTATTCCTTTCCACAGATCGCTGAACTCAGACTTTTGCCAGAGACTAAGTGCTATCTATTATGCTTCAAAATTTTTAGTATTTAAATGAAGTTTTTTTCTATCCTAAATGTCCTTGAATTTCCCCTTTTCAGACACTTTACTTCCTTTCTTACAGCTTCTTTCTTTACCACAGGACTAACATGCACAAGGACTAACATGTGGTTACCATACTTCTGTACAAATCTATAACTTAACACGTTCTCCCCTGAACTACAGACATGAATTTTTGCAGCCATATGACTTGTGACTATCTTTTCAGTCTTGCCCTACAAGACCACACAAGGAAGTATCCTGTCTTCTGTCAGCTACTGGTACTCAAGAAACGGCAAGTAGGAAGAACAATAAACCATAAAGGATTGGCAAAGGGGATAAAGTCGTGTGTCATTTAGCAGAGGGGAAGAGGCTGGAAGCTGGAACAAGAGGCAAGGGACTTGTAATGCCACCAGTCTTGGCCACGCTGTCCTGGGCAGTTTCTCCTTCAGACACAGTAATAGGTATTGGGCTCTGCTGAAGGAGTAAGAGCAAGATTATGATGCTACAAGTAGGACTAATTTGAAGTGGCAATGATATCAATATGAGTGAAATAAATATTTTTCTTTTCTGAGGGGATAATAGGATACTGTCCACAATTCATGCTTTTTGTGACATTCAGATCTTGTTTTGCCTGTGCTCTGCAATTTGTAGGTCTTTCTAAGCACTCTGGTCAAGCAGAACCTGAATGTATCCTGACACCATAGAAGCAAAATAGATTTCCTATCCCAACTTGACAGGGGTATCTTCCTCCATTGTCTCATCAATGTTTTTTGTTCTCTACAAACGTGGTTTCTAGGAAAGACGGTTTTTATAAAAAAAAAAATTGAGGCATTTTCCACCCAGACTCCTAAATGCCCTGTTCTTTTCCCAGTAAAATTTGATAGCTACTATAAGACATCACAGTAGGAACAGGATCAGATGCCAAATCTTCATGCACAACTCCATGATCCAAAAGTTTTGCAAGCTAAAGTTTTGGCAAATGTGTGTAAAATCCTGGGATATGTTCCCACAGTATGCTTTTGCATAACTGACCCACACAAAATGGGAATCACAGATCAACTTGCAATTTGTGCTAAAGCTTAGACTCAGTAAAGTGACAGCAAAAATCTCCAAACTAAATCACAATTTGATTTGTGACAATCACATCACAGATTTTCCCAGAAGCAAGAAAGTTCTTCAAATCCCATAATTCAGTCCCTTGAATTTCACATTCAGCACTTAACCATGAGGCTTTGCATTAGCATAAATCTTACCTGTACATAGAAAAAGGAAAGAACAGGTTCAAACTGTTCCAGGTCTCATTTTAACAAAATACTGTTGCAGCCCCTATGTTCCATTCTGAAACAATAAAGTTCTCCAGGATGCATCAGACTGAAATATTGTCAAGCTCTCATGGAGCTGCATGTGAGATTCTGATAGGATTTGAGCTATGAAATGTAGAAAGAGCTTTCTGAAATGAAGTGAGGCCATTTTCTTTATGTAGCAATGTATGGTATCTTCTAGGAGTTTGGCCTACAGTGTTAGAGATAAGAGGCGTTCTGTGGCAGATTTCCTTTACTGTATGTCTTGTGTATCCTTGCAAGAAGGACAACTATTTCTATGTACTTTTCCAAGGCTTCTGTGATGCTCAATTGATTAGTTTTTGTTGAATATGCAAATCACAACAGTGGCTACTGTAGAAGTATCTGTAGGTAGAAGTGGCTAATCTGGTGTGACCCAGAACAAACTTCGTATCTAATATTCAGATGATAAGTCTCTAAAAGATACTAAAAAATATTATACAGCTTACGTGACACAAAACTTAATTATTTTAAGTGGAGAGAGATGTAAGAAGATAATCTATTTGTCTAATCAAGAAACTTTTTGCTTTTATTATATTTGCAGCATGGACTTTAAACTGAAATGGTTTCCATAGTACAATCACACAAATTTCCTCCTCATCTTATGTAAAAGAATATCTCAAGATGATGCTAAGTGATCTACATTTATTTAAAGCTGGGTTTATTAAAGGACAAGGATGGCAGTCAAAACCTTTATTTATATAAATCCTATAAGGCAACAAACAAAATGAAAAATCATCCATGTACTTTTAAGGGAAAATCGTGCCCTCCATACGTGTCTGGACTGCCTAGGAAAAATTCATTAGCAATGATGACTTTCTTCCAATTGCAAACAGTTGTAAACCTCCTCTAATTTTCCTCAATTTATCAGTGCTATTTAGGTTACTAAATAAAGATACCAGGCCCACTGGATCTGGAAAAATATCTAACTTCACTTACCCCCAGTAGTTCATGTGGCTGCAATGGAATGTCTAACATGAGCCCTGATGTGTGCCCTTGAACAATTGCACCTTAAAGGTTTATTGATAAATTAAGGCAGCTGCAAAGGGTATTTCAGGTACAAGGAAGGGTGCAGAAATATAAAGAAAAGTGAGAAATAAATGTGTACCTTTGATAATATAGAATCATGATTATAAACAGACATGCTACATTATGCAATTATTCCATAACCACTGAGCATTAAATGGTAAGAAAGAACACACCCATTACAAAGCAGCTGAATATGTCTTAAAAGAATGCAATGACATTTGAAAGCTCAGGTTTAATTTGAAACATCAGATTAAGAAGCAGTAAATCAAGAGAGACCACAAGAAACAGCTTCTTTGCAGTTGTTATCTTAGAAGAAATATGAGTAACTAAATGTGACATGCATTGGGCAGGTTCAGTACAGCATCCATACCTAAGAACTGTTTTATAGCAGCAAATTGAAGCCAGAGGGAAACCCAGATGGCAAACGGGATGTAAGTTGGGCTTGTTCTTGCTGATTCCAAAGGGACTTCCTATAGAAGCACACTGGGAAGAGTAATTCAATCTGACTTCAAAACCTCCTACAATTCTAGTTTATAAGCAACATTTAAAAAAAGGAAAAAAAAAGGCAAGACCTACAGAAAGGTTTTCAGTGTACTAAGCAGCAGGTCACTGCCAATGAATTTCTACTGGTTTTCCTTTAAAGGATCATTTCTGGTACTCAGTATGCACCAAAATCCAAACACTTTGTCTAGAGAAGGTTTGGACTAAAAATCTCAATCTGAATTTCATCATTGGCAGCTGGTCTCATAAAGGATCAAACTTCTAGTAACACCTCTCACCTCTAATAGTCTTTAAAGAAGGATTTTCAGGATATGAAGAGCATGCACTTAAGAGTATCTCAAGAGAGATTGCACCAGGCCTCATCTTACCAATAAACCTTTCAGGTTAATTTGTGTCATGTAACTTGTGCTTGACAAGTACAGAGTAACTGGTACAAGTTGGTGTCTATGATACAAACACACATGTGACAAAGACTATCCAAAATTCAGGGACACTTCAGGGTATGGGTATGACCTTGATCATTGAACAGCAGGACCTAGACTCGTAACCTGTTTTTGCAGGAAGGAAAACAATTTTCCCAGTACTGTGCTGCCTTTCAGAACAAACACTGATGCAAGCAGCAGAGAAACCACTAGGAAGATATTTGTTTCAGGTCATCCTCCCACAGCAGGTGGAATTTCCACTGTTTCTCCACAGCTCACCTCTATGTGTCACCAGTGACCGAACACCACAGAATACCTGAGCATCACCTGGGAACCCCAGATGAGAATGTATTTAAGAGAACTTGCATGAAACATTTGGAAGAGGGGCTTTTGAAACCATCTTGAAATGCAACTTGCAACTTTAGAATAATTTTCTGTGCCAGGGATGTGAAGATTGTCAGTATAAGCTGATAAAAGCATGAAGCTTCAAGTACACAAGACAAATTTGCAACTACAGCTCTGGCTTCAGACAGTAATACTCAATATACACAAGCCCAACAATACTGCTTTGCTAGCATTTAAACAATACCTTCCAGTCAAGCCCCCTAGAAGTAAATTATGTATATTGACTCTCTCAGTCTTGAGAAAGAAGAATGATTCAGTGCTTCAGTTACTTAGTCTTAGGACTATAGAGCTGGGAGACAGTAAAAGAAAATGTAAAAACAAGATCTCAAAGAACCAAGGACTGAATAAAAAAGAATTCGACTTCTAAAAAGAAAGAAAAGCCTTACTTCCTGTTTATTTGGTACAGTACTTCCTTCTAGCTGAGTGCAGGTTTCAGCAAGGTTTCTAGCAGAGCTAGCAAGTTTTATTCTGGTGCACATTAGCATGGGACAAATTTTGAGAGGTCTGCCTACCCTTTGATTTAAATAAAAAGTTTTACAGAAAAAGTCCTATTGTTGAGATGTCTTAGCAGTGGTAGAAAGTTATGCTAAATCAGCACATTACAGTGAAATTTCTGTTGGTTTGGAGTATTTTTTTAGGTTCCACATTTCAAGGAGTTATCACATCAACTTTCCTTGATGCTGATGCTGCAGGTGGCCAACTGCTGTTGCCTATTTCCAAGCCAGTAGGGCCATAAAATTGCACGAAAGGTGAGTCATGGAATATTAGTGGTTCATAAACCACAGAATTCTTAGCCTCTAAATTTTGCTTTATGCTTTAGTTTCAAATATATCCAGAACTCAAAAAAAACAAAGACAGACCCAAGTCTGCCAAGTTCTAAACCATTTGGGAAAATGAACACATGGACTCTACTGGCTGAGGTGTGCGAACCCTGGGGTAACATTGGAAAGAAACCTGTTGACTTCAGCCAGAGATAGACAGGGCCGTGGATAAACACCACTAAGTTTCAAATTATATTGCAAATACTTAATACTAAAGGAATTAGTTCTTCATTTGAAAGAGCCACTGGTCCTGCATGCTGAGATACTCAGCACAAGGCCAAATTCTGAGCTGCCTTCTAGTCCATGAAGTCCCATTAACTGTCAGTAGAAAACCCAGTCTTGAAGATCTCCTGCAAGTTTATTTCTTCTGGAAACAGAAGTTTTTTTCATGCATGCAAACCAGCATATTCCAACAATCACTGGGTATACATCAGTCCTTAACAATGTATTTGGCACTGTAAAACAAAGAGAAACACCACCTTGCACAAAAAGTTACAACCTGGGTGTGAGATGGGGCTGTCCAATGACAGGTCCTAATTTTTTCTACAGGGGTAACAGCTCTCAAAATTTCAGGATAATGCGATGTCTTTTAGACAGAATGGTTGGTCCACAACACCCACATTTCCCATCTGACACAGGACATGTTCCTGTGACTTTCTTCCCATTTGTATCCATAGACTGATGGAAGTGAAACCTTTGAGAGTGCCATTCCAAGAGAGCTGTAACAGAGATCAAGAACTTTAAGCACTCTTCAGATGATGGAAAGTGAACCCCTACATGCATCCTTCCAGCTGGGGATTTCTTTTCTACTTTACCTCTACTGTCCAGATTTTAACAATGATGTAACCAAACAAGACCAACTCCTGTCTGCTCTTCTCACAGATAGTAAGGTCTCACATCCAGTGCTACCTGCTGCATTTCAAGCCTAAACCACCTGGGACTTCAATTAAACAAAAAGCAGTAGCATTTTTACAAATTCTTGAACTGAGTAATTCCCCATAAGGGCTCCACTAGATGAAGTTAACGTGCTAATTATATTCAAACAATTAAAAGCTTGCTGCAAAGAAAATGAAGACAAATTTATTCTCAATGTACATGGGAAATAAGATGTGAATCCATAAGCTTTTAATTGTACCACGGACAATTCAGACATGGGAAAAAGTTTAATAATTAAGAATTGGAGCACTCCTGGAAGAGATTGCTCCAGGAGTCTGTGGAGTCTTCAGTGCTGGAAGTCATACAAATGTCTGTCAGGACTGACACGTACCACTGATTAAGCCTTGGATATGGGAGAAACTGGATGGCCTTCTAAAGGCCCTTCCAAGCCCATGACTCTGTGATTCATCTAACAACTGATGTTAAATTTGAACTACAATATAGGACACTCACATGCTGGATATGGGCCAGCAAGACAACTCTTACTCTGTAGAGAACACTATAAATCTGAAAGAAACAACCGCTATATGGTGAAAAAATATCAGCCTATGAAAATGACAACAATGTCAATATATAAATCATTAACCTTGCAGAGCTTAGTGAGAAGCAGTGAGACAGAGGGAATCTGGTTTAAGCATCAGTTACTTAAGCATCAGTTTGCAAATCTCAACCAAATGTCCATCTCTGATAACAACGCAGCTTTCATTTGAGACTGCAGAGAGTAGGACATGCAGGCAGAGATATGAATGACTTTAAAGATATTTCAATTTTCAAACATAAACTGCCCTGTAACATTCAAACACCACACTGCACATAAAAGTTCTTTTACATACTTTTTACTGGATTTGTGAAGTAGAGAATTACAGAAAGTTACTTAGATCACATCACATTTCTTCAGCTATGTTCTACAAAAGCACACAATAGGTGTTCTTGAAGCTAACAGCTAAAAAGTGCATATAAAAGAAGATTCAAATGTGAATCAATGATATGGAGCCTATTCACATTTCCATGGGGCTTGCATGGACAGAAGAATGGCTGGACTATCTGAAATCCAGGTCTCTCCTGACTGGCCTGCTTCCAGCTGGGAGACAAGGGCCTGTTTTCCTTCTTCTGTTTGGAGCTTCATTAGTATGGCTCTTCTCATGAAATTTGGACCCCATCCAGTCCTTAGCCCCTCTTTACACAGTACATCTATTCAATGAGCATATCAACATTTACTCTATCAGCAGGGAAAAATTGGTAGGAATACTGAAACCTTTCCATCAAGCCCACCGTATTTTCTCATCCCTTTCTAAAAGGGCCCAGTTCAGCCAGACATAGCACTGTGATGCTTTTGTGAAGATGTTCTACAGAGACTTGATCCTGTAAGTCACATCAACTTGTCTAACAAGAAACTGGCCCAGCTCTCCTCACAGGCAGTGAAAGGTAGGAGGTGAATACACTGCCAGGCAGAGGTGATCCCTAGAAAGGATGGAACAGAGAAGAAAAGGAACAATTACAATTAAAAACAAAGAAAAGAAGAGACTAAGAAAGAAAAAGAAATCAACAGGAGATGAAAGAGACAATTCGGAGGACACAAAAAGTTGCCAGGGAGGAGGAGGATTACGGTCACACAGGCAGAGAGAAAATAAGAAAGAAAATATGATGAAGGCTGCCAAAGACCAACCAATATTCAGATATACTGGCAGTATGGCTCAGAGTCATGATGGCTCGAATTTTTAATTCCACAGTTTTAACTCAAAAAACTTTAGGACATTTTTTTTTCATTTCCCCTCCTCTCCCCAATGTAAGAACAAACAAATGATCCAAGAATGAGTGAGGTTCATACAATCCTCTTTTGACTGACTTTCATCCACAAACTTGGTTGGTGAAGAATCATTCTCCACAACTCCCTCGTCCCCATTTCTCAAACTTTGTTGTTGGCAAAGTGTTTTATATTTCTCCCCACCCAAGTGCCTCACTCAATCTGTCTACTTGCCAGTTCAGGGCAATTCTCCTTTATATGAGATCCCAACAACTGCTCTGCATGCCAATACTGAAAGTGAGCAGGTCAGAAAGATGCCAATTATCCAAGTGTTTACACAGATGTGAATAAAAATGTGCAACGTTGATATTAGAAACAGAGAAATGCATTCTTCACTTGTTTTTTTAAGATATAGCATTAAAGAAGATTTCAAAAAAACACACATGGAAAAAGCTAGTTCTTCAAATGCTGCTGACACCTCACATCCCATTACCTCTGTGGTATACTTCTTGCATATACAAAATTGATTGCATTTTCTCCATCATTGTTTTCCAGTTCCTTTTGCATGTAGCTCCTTTCAGAGATCTCTTCTTTATGACAGATTAAGAAAATCATCCCTCTACTCCCCTTAAATTAAGTCCCACTTTAACACTGAGATGGTTACCCTTCTTAACAGATGAGCATATTAAAGCCTTGAGATTAAAATTTGACCTCTCTCTGGTAAATTTATTCTGACAACCAATTTCATCCATGAGGTCAAAGGGCAGAACCTGGCCAGTTTTGTTTTTTGTTCCTGGCCATACATTTTATTCCATGAACAGTACAGTGGAGGTGAGCAACAGGCAGAATGTTGTCTCACTTCAATTTTGCTGAAGTTAGTAGAGAGACTGCCAATACCTCCAGTGAGACCTGGAAAGGGAACCAGGTCCAAGGCAAGCTCTTCATTTAGAAGCACTTGTCAGGAGACTTCTTTGCGCTCCACTCAGAGCTCTACAGGTCTGAAAACCAGTTTAGAACTGGGTACCCTTTTAAACTCTGCAGAGAAGCTCCAAACCAGATGTGCCTCAGGGATTCATTTATCCATTTAAAATGTAGCAGTATGCTTCAGTTCTAGGTCTCCATGAAAAAGTTCCTTAATAAATTTGGAAATAAAAGAAATGGGAAAAATTATCTTTAATTAGTATCGATAAGATCAAAAATATTAAAGAATTTTGCAAATCTTGGAGAGGGGGATTGAGAAAATATCAATAAAACCTGTATCATTTTATACCAGGAACAACCAGAAGGTTACCCCATGAAATTGTCACAGAAAGTGTCAAATTAAAATGAAAGTTTTGCAAAGCACGTAAGATCCTCTTTTAGACAAAAAATATCTCAATGTGCTGAGAAGATAAGAGAGAAGGATAGAAGACTGCTTTTTCCAGTGTACCCTCAGATACAGCATGGACACAATTCTAGCAAAAGGTGGTTTGGCCTGTTACAGAAGAAAATTTTGGAGATAATTAAAACAGTGTTTTTCCAATAAAAGACAATTATATAGACAGTTTATATCCAGAGCCTGTAAATAGGGAGCAGAAATAATTTCACTGAAAATTGCAAAGGTACACAAACAGAAAGTTCATTGGTCTTGCTGAGGAAATTCCTGGAATATTTACACCTCATGATACATATCTAAGTCTGCTGATCACGGAATGTTAAGGCTTCAGATTTA
This sequence comes from Monarcha castaneiventris obscurior, assembly GCA_026261815.1. NCBI lineage: Eukaryota > Metazoa > Chordata > Aves > Passeriformes > Monarchidae > Monarcha > Monarcha castaneiventris. Next base: position 12,414,548 of record JAMPIT010000467.1, read on the forward strand.
AAAGATACCCCCAAAACTACATGCAAAATGACTTATTGTTGAAAAACTTTTGAGTGCAAACACTAATTAAGAGAAACAAAATACTTAAACACCCGGTTGTTTCAAAGAAAAAAAAAAAGAGGATGAAATTACATTTAAAGGCATCAGAATGAGGTGGGGTTTTTTTTTTAACATCAGGTATCATTTCTGTGGAATCTAGCTGTGAAGTCAGAGGAATAAATGTACGATAATTAATAAAAATAAGACTGTATGAAAATATAGACTAGTTACATGTATCACTAAACAACTCCTAATCAACACTGTTTTGACAAGTATCAGCAAATTCTAAACCCTCAGGAAGTACCTCCAGGATCCATAGCACAGGAAGCTAAGGTGGCAGTAAAAGCACAAAGAACTGTTTGCTTAGAAAGTTAGAGGTCTGTAGGGGAATTCCTGCTATGTAACATCACAGGTCACAACACAGGAAGATTTCCCCTATTCCCCAAATACTTTTCTTACTTTTCCTGTAACAGCCACTTGGCTACTTCTTCCAGTGGTGATGGATCCCTTCTCCAGCAACACAGAATTATTAAGGTTTGAAAAGACCTCCAAGATTGTGATGTCCAACCTTCAAGCAAACAATAATGCTTTTAAGATTACTATTATGTTTCCATAAGTGAAAGGAATGTTTTAAGGTATGGACCTAGGATTTAAATTATTTTAAATCAGAGTATTTTCACCGGGCCACAGAAGTGAGCCAGCTTACACCAGCCAGGGATCTGGTAGCACATCTTTCTGTAAAAGTTTTGGCAGCTCAGTGTAAACCCATTAATCTTGAACTACAGGACTACAGTTCTGTGAGATCTGCAATCACCATGACCCTGTAGTATTTATTCTATTTCTTATCTGACAGGAAAAACCAGCCTGCAGGAATCTGCCTGGTGAGGTACAGGACAATGGACAATTTCTGCCTCTGAGGCAACAGCCTCGTGTTTGGAATGACTCGGTTATCTGAAACCAGAGGCAGGTAGTGAGCTTTTTCTACTTTAGATCAAATAGATGCTTTCAAAAAGTGGAGATATTTCAAAGCATCTTTGTATTGCTTTTATAGATAACATTTAAATAGAGTAACCCAGGCAAATTCTACACAAAATCTAGTAATTTGAAGTGAGGATTGGGAGCCCAAACTTCCAGAGTTCTGAACTTGATTCCCAGCATTGTTGCTTATGTGTGGTTCTACAGCAAGCATCTTAAAGATTCACCTCACAAGTGACAAAGAGAACAGCTTTCCTAGGATTCTAAAGATGATGTTACAAAGCATGTCCAGCAAAGCATCAGTATTTTTAACACACACAAACTCATGAACATACAGGAAAAAAAATCTCTTTTGAGAAGTCAGGGGAAAAAAAAAAATGGACTATTCCCCTCAGGACAGCTACCAAAAAGACTCACTACTGCCCTATTTTCTAATTTTAAGTTTCTGATGAGGAGTAACAGCAAGAACAAATAACTGGATGCAGCAGAATTCCAAATAAGAATTGGTTTGTTGGTTCAACAGACAAGAACCACTTTTCCCAGCACAATTATCTACATCTATGAGATATCCAAAGCAATTATTAACCACTTACTACAAAGAGGTAGTTTCTCCTGTGCTAGAAAAGACAAACACTATCTGGATTTATTTGCTCTATGCATGAAGAGAGATCTGAAATAAAATGAGAAGTTAACCAACCTTTACAGGTTTTTGATAGTACAATTGGAAATCTTTAGAATATAAATCAAATAAAAAACACAATTGCCTAATTTGAAATAGTTTCTTGTAAGTCTAAAACTTAGGCCAGTTTCCTGAAGTTGGCAAACATTTCAGTTACCTTTGCCATCCCTGATCACAGCAAGTTTTTCCTTCCAATATTGGCTTTTCTCTGAATTTGAAACCCAAGCTTAATGCAAAACCACATCAAGCAGAAACAGGATAAAACAGATCCATGCTGAGCCTGAATGGGTAAAGCTGCAGAGATTCTTGCTGCTCCAGTCACAGTAATAGTTTCAACTTAAAAACTACTGGTCCATTTCAGCAAGTGGCTGCTTTGCTGCTGTGCCACACAAAGCCACATAGAAGTGAAGTTAGCCTTCTCCTGGATTTTTTTTAATGTATGTTATCTGGGACACAGCAGCAGATAATCTTAGAAGCTTGTAAAATGATTTAGGCAGACAAATGCACTATGTTTGTTTTCAGTTCAATAGGAGGCTTTAATATTGAACACATGAAGGACGAGACATGCTAAATTGAACGAGCCTGGAGGCTTAAAGTGATATTAATTCCACTTGCAATCGACCATGTGGATCCAATGATCAAAGAGACTTGGAAGCAAGAAGGGAATAATGGAAGTATCAACACTCAGCAATATTCTGCTGCCTCGGGGCAGCACAGAACCCAAACAGATGCCAGGAGAGCAGCAGGGCTATCTCTTCTCACATCGAAGGGAGACAGGAACTAAAGCCACACTGGACTGTCATGCTCCAGCCTCAAATCTTCAAGATGGTGGCAATTGCACTTCTACCCTTTTGCTTTATAAGCTTAGATAGTGCCCTGGTTTTGACTGAGATAGAGTTAATTTTCTCTTACACCATGTCACATTAAATCATGACAGAAAATTTATAAAGCACTGCTAGTGATGGCTGGTGTCTCTTAGCATGACTTTGAAGAGGTAAGAGATGAGCACCAAAACACAATTGTAGTTACTGAAAATTATCAGATAAGTCTTTAAAAAGACCAGAGACAGGTCTATGGATAAGCAAGTGTTCATTTTAGCAACAGCACCTGCCACAGAAGATAAAATCTAGGTTTAAACTGTATAAAAAAGCCTTCCCAGATCTAGCACATGTATTTTGCATTATCCAGAAGCAATCAGGAACTAAACTAGAAATACTAGCTGTTTAAAAACAAAAATAACCCACCAAGATTCAGAGCAACTTTTTGTCAAAAAGTTCTTTCACCGCACAGGACGTTCAACATGGTTGCACTTCTGAATCAAACTAATCATGAAAGCAAGTCCTCATATTATGAGGGCCTGAACTGTTCTCTACATTCTTGTAGCTGAAGGCCAAGATATTAATTTTTCTTATTATATGCCAGGCCTTAGCTCTGTGAAAGAACAGGCCAGTATACACAAGGGCTGAAATTTTAAAACAAGTGGTCAAAACTTGACATATAATGAACAAGTTCATATTTAGCTGTAGCATTCAACCTGCCTCAACTTAAAAAAAGGTTAATACTTCCCATTCAAGTTCTGTTGAAATGAATGGGAACGTTCTCCTGATTTAACAGAATATTGATCATGTTTTTTGGCAAACTTCATCGGTTACAGCCTTTCATTCTTTGGTGCAACAAATCCATCCAGGAAAGTGGAAAGTATTCTTATAGTAACTGGACATTGTTGGAAGAACGTTTGAGGAAATGCTCTTCCCGAAGCACACTTGTTTTGTTTTTAACGTAGAAATTGTTTTCAAGGACCAGATTTTGTTGTTTTTAAATGTTTAAGTTCTTTGTCTTCCTTGCCTAAGTTTAAAAAAGTGTTAGTGATAACTTTCCTGATATCTTGCTGCATTTTTTAAATAGTTTAAATTTACTTTGGGAAGGTCCTGTGGTACCTTATAAATCTCCCAGAGAGTAGAAAAGGATTTTTGTGGGCTTTCTTTTTGCCAGATTTCCCCATGCTATATGTATTTTAACTACTACTTTCTTTAGACTGAAGTGCTGCCTATGTTTTAACCCCTGTTATGCAGAGTTGCTGTGTCTTTGCATGGGAGATTCAAATTGCCAGAGCCCTAAATTATCTGTTACAGGCAAAAAAACTTACACATCACTTAAATAACTAGTAGATGTCCTTAGTGTTCCAAAAAGGTAAGGATTTTCAGTGTTTAGAATAAACTAAAGACAAGCTCCTCACAAAGACATGTAGCTTCAGGTAAAAAATGGTGAATGATGCAAAACAGATAAATGTCTACTTACAGTTTTCTAGCCTTTTCAAGCTATCTGTGCTGTTACAAAGTTATTTCTTTCCTCATTCTTTAGCTATGTCTAAGTTGATTTTTAGCTATAAACTGCTGAAGGGTTTTTTTTTAAATAATTGTACTCTTGGAAGAAAAAAAGAATCACTGGGAGATTTGTATTGTTAATGTTAAATACATGAAAGAGATAAATGAAGACCATATAAAACACAGAGGTTTGAAAATACCAGCTATTTGTCCCTATAATTCCTAGTCCTAGTTCCTGTCAGTCCCTTTCCTTAAGGGCTTTGTTGCAAGAGTTTTGGTCTTGCACATATATAAGGCTCTTTATTAATTTAGTGGGTCTACTTACATAAGTAATAGAAAGTTTGCAGACCTAGGTTGAAATTGAAATGAAGCAATAATCACGGAACAAGAATAAAAAAAATCTTAGTACAACTTTCAGTCAGAAGAAACATGGTCCTGTGAAGTCTCTGGATGTAACATTATTGGCATCTGAATAGAAGTGCTATACTTTTGCATTTGAGTTAAGCAAATATTGAGAAAAGTAAATGTTTTAATGGCAGTGATTGGTTCTAAACTTACAGGGCATGAGAAACACCACTGTAACACAGAGTGGGGCACTGCTGACAGGTTTAAGGCTCAGGAACAGACATCCAATGAAATCTAGGCACATAAACATGGCTAAGTGAGACATCTGCTTCAAGTTACTCAGTTCATCCACAGAGTGACACTGGTTTGCATTGTTTACAAATAAATATAATAAATAATCAGGCAAATCTGCTGTTAGTTAAAGCATTAGGGAAAATACACCCTTTACAATGCCTCTTGCAGAAAAACATCTGTTAACTTGAACTCTCCAACCCAAATTGCTTGCAGAATCTTTTATTTGGGTTTACCTTTTGTCTCTTCCCATTTAATTTTCTGCTCTCACTGGTCACCTTATTAGTTATGTTTAAGAAGGAAACATGTTTTCTAGCAACAAAGGACATCATAGTTTTGGCCATATGCTTACCATTACACCAGAGACTCAACAATCAAAAATTATTTAACCAGAAAAAGATTCTAGTGTTTCCAAAATGCTTTGGAGACAAACTTACTCATCTATGAAGAAAACAGACAACTTGTTTGTACTACTACATATGCAGTATCAGAGACTAATGTGCTTAAAAGATCAAACCTTTCTGTAAGGGAATATGAGTAAGAAATTTAGAATGAGGGGTAGATTTACAGCTGTTAACTCTTCTCACAACAAGCAGTTTTCCTATTAGTACATCTTCTACAATCATCTGCTTTCTGTAGTGTGATTTTTCATTCTGATCCCATTGAGAAGAGAATTATCCACAGCATAGTGGCTTCTCTTGAGCTGAGCCAAGTGTGGAGCATTCAAGTCACAAGTATTAGAGCCAATATTATATATGTGTGTGTGTGTGTGTGTATATATATATATGTATTATAATTTATTTCACAGAGGTTACTAGCACAAATCAATAAGGAAAAGTGGCACATAAGAATGTCTTCCACAGTTTTAAAGGAAAACAATCAAAATCAGCTCCGGAGTATTAATTTTCCATCCTAACAAATAGTTTAACTTCCAGGCTCAAGCCAATTTTCTAAACTGGATTGATTCCATTGGAGACCCTAGTTAGGACTGCATATCAGCTGCTACAGAGTAAGTTCATGATGAATCTCGTTCACTGGGAAAGGATACCAAAAGAAAAAATGACATCTAAAAACAGAAAGGTGAACTTTATGCTAATAAGGACACTGCATTACCATTCTGGAAACGGGTGGATTTTCTTCATTGAAGACCCAGAGTCTTCTGGCGACAGGCAGTGCTGGCTTCTCGCTGTGGTTAAGCTGGAGGTGTCACCCTCAGCACCAGACTCCACCTCCAACCAGCTCCCTCTCTTAATGAGGGACCATGCACATGAGACAACCAGGAAGTGATAAACACTTTTGTGTCCCTCTAAACGTCCACATGTCAGGAATAAAGATGAAAATGAGAGGGAAAACCCCATACACTAAAAGACCCAATTAAGCTACTGTTGACAGCCCAGCACCAAGGCACCTCCTTTGCAGGTCAGATATTGCCTGTTCTTGGCACATTCTATGTTTCTACTCAGTAGGGACAGAAAAGGTGATATGTAACTTGAACTACTGAGTTTCTTCTGAATACCAGGAGCTATCTTGACTTGCTTTTACTCAGTACAATTGCTATTTTGTTTCCTGTTGAATATGCATATTTATCACTGCAATGCAAACCAGACACGTGAAACCACAAAGAAATCAGGATTTTATAGCTCACAGAGGATCAAAATATCTGTATTTTATTGTGTGTGGATCAAGAGACTGGCTCTGCAATGAAATTATTGCAGCATGAACAAGAAGAGAAAACAGATTAAGCAATACTTGCTTATGACCAGTTTTTGTCAGCTCCTGACCTCTCACTAGTGCCAAAACTTGGAAAAAAAAAAACCTAAATAAAACCTAATGTCTTTAAATGCTGGAAAAATTTAGTTAGTGCTCTGAAATGAACCTCTAATCAAAGAAGAAAAAAATTAACATCTTCTGGTCTTGTGAATTTTGTCTGCTCCATCTCTATTCATATTCTTTCTTGATGCCTGCAATGACATCACCCAATTACAGGGAAAATGGAGATTCATCGTAAGCTTAATTCACAGCCCTTTAAAGGATTCAAGATCCAAATTGTACCAAATTAATGAATTTACAGGAATGGGGCTACTGCCTTCAAGAGTTTTATATAGACGCAATTTACAGGTCCAGACACCCACGAACAGTGGAAAATACAATAACTGAAAATGCAGTCACTGACATATCTTAAACCAGAAGAAGGCTACACCAGATTCTATTTTTAATCATAAAAGGAAGAAAAAGAAAATCAGACATTCCAGTAGTTTAAATGCTGCTGACTCTAACTTGCAAAAACTTTTAGTCTAGAATTTTCATGTTTTTCATATTTACCACTCATAATAGTTCATTGCTTCTCCTTTCATTGACTACATAATATAATCTTGTTTACCTAAAATTCTTTGGGGATTTCTAAATCCACTTGAGATGCAGACATGAGAGGGAAATTGAAGGATTACAGGGACTTGCATCAGTTTTCTGAAGAGGTATAATTCCTTTAATCTAGTCTCTTAAAGGGAGTGTGTGTTCTTTTTTATTGCACTGAAAGGGATATTTGGAGGGGGAGTGGGCAGGGAAGGAAAGTCCAATCACATAAAATATAGTGAATGTCTCTTTAATTGGGATTTTAATTAATCAGAGATGTTAAATAATCTGGCGAAAATATGTGCCACTGCTAGTAAAGAAAACAAACCTGAACCCCTCCTAGTCCCTATGAGATTTTGAATAACTACAAAGATATTCCCTTTTACCCTGAGTTGCATCTAGCACAACCATGGGCATCCAGCTCCTAATTTGGGATTGAGTGAGGGTAACTGCTTGTATGCTTGAGCCTTGGGAACACAAACAAAGCAAAAAGACCCCTCAGTTTGAAAACACGCTGTACTACTCCTTGCCTCTGGATATTTCGAAGAGACATACAAAAAGTCCACAAGAAGAGTGAGGAGAAGAAACTGACAACATCCACAGAAGAGAATTTGCTACCTCTCTTAAGACCATCTCTTCCCTAGACTATCCAAGAACTTCAATGCATCCTTCTTCCATATATATTCGTCACTTGTATCTATTGGCCTCCACTGTGCCAATCACCACACTATTCAATTTCCAAGGGTCTGAGTGAGACCAAGGCCTTTTCCAACCTAAACAAATAAGATAATGTTTACAGCTTTCACCCAGGGTGATTTGCTGACTTTGGCATAAACAGTCTCATTAATCTTTCGAGATTACTTGAAAAAAAGAATGTGCTCACATGAAAAGCACTAGCACAGGATAATTTTTCACTCAGTGATGGAAATACTGGGCTGTTACTCTTGATAATTTTGCTTAATAAAACCTAATTGCTTTTCAGCTTTTTACCTCAAACTCAGATCTACACAATCACAATTAGCTGTTATATAGGCTAATTATTACCTGTAACTGATACAGTGGCAACTCTCTTTAAAAGATTGCAAATTACTCCTAAAAAAATTAATCATTCTCCTTGTGCAATAGCATACATGTTTTCATTATCAGTAGCTGACGACTCAGCCAGACTGAGGATAAAGACAGCTTATTCCTCTTTTGTGTTTCAAGTTGAGTATAAGCTGAGAAGTGAGGCATTTTAAAAGATTGCCAGCTTTCCCCTAGCCCTGACAGAAGGAGACAGCCATCCTTCCTGTGGCTTGACACACCTACAGTAATACTACCCAGCTGCTGTTTGTGGCTCTCTTCAGTCAAATTACTATGATTGTTTTTAAGGGTCACCATTGCAGTGGACAAAATAACCCGAATCACCCCTATGAAACTTGAGTTTTCCTTAAGTTTCTTTGTTTTGCACAACAATTTAACACTTCCCTAAGTTTCCCTTGCTCTTTCTACACAAATCCCACACTTGAGCATGTCCTGGGCAGACACACACACTTGTCCCCACTTATAACATTTTTGACCAAAGTGCATTCTCAAAAATTGCAGAAGTGGGATTAAAGCTTAAAGATTTATCCTTGTCCTGTGTTATAAGGCTGGATACTCCAATTTTTCCATGACAGACCTAGCCACACATTCCAGTCAGCCTCAGATGTCTCCAAAGGCATATTATTACTTTTAAGATTGTTGAACATTTTGGCATCTCAGTTCTACTGAAAATTAAACTCGCCTTCAGATTCCAGCCTCTGAGTCTAATTCTACCATCAGTAACTTTTTGTCCAGGTAGGTACAATTATAATCCTTTTGAAACATTAAAAGGACTGAGCTTTAGTCTCTGTCTTCACAGCATTTTTCCAGACAATGCATCATTCTTTTCTTTCTTTCCTGAAACTTTCCCACTTTCAGCCTCTGTGACTTGTAGCTACCAGAATTGGGTATGCTACGTGTATCATTATCTCCGTTGTGTTACAAAAAAGTAACATCCCCACCTCTGTTCTCCTTGACTTTTCTTTCACTTATCTACATGTCCATTAGGACTTAATCAGATCTCTTACCTACAGCATCACAAAACCAAACCATATTTTGTTGTTTACCAAACCATTTCCCCAAAATGTTTCCCCAAAACATTTCCAAAGCTGCTTTCTCAGATTTAACATCCCATTTTATGTCACCCACATTCCACTCCTGTATACATGATCTAACAAGTGACTGTTACCAAACTTGAGTCTGTCTTGCAATAAGATCCAGAACAGCACATATGCACTCCTTACATTATTGGATAAAAATCAAATATAAAAACAAAGAAAGAAGGAAAAAAGCCTTAATTCTCTGCCCCACCGAGGCTCATATTCTGTCAATAAGTCCTTGGAAGTAAGCACTCACCTAGAATGAGAACATGGTGTGCTGCAGTCAGGGCTCTGATAGGAGGGAATTTCCCGTAAGATTTCAGAGACACAAAGGTCAGGAGACAATAACGGGTTTGTACGCCTTCTATCGGAATGCTGATTTGAAACACAGTGTGGATAAAAATAAGTATTGAATTTGATCCATTTCCAGTGACTCTTGGAAACAAATGCTGGGCTTTTACTGATGTATTAAGAGATGAACATCACCTCTGATGCAACTGATGCCAGTGATGGATTTATTTGGAGCATTTAGCCTGCTAATCCCATTAGTGAAGGCACAGTTGATAGAAAAACCATCCCTAGAGACGTCCCAATTTTCTCTTCCAGAAATACTAAGAAATAGCTAGTGAATGAGTTAGGGATTTTCCACACATCATTCCTACAAATCTTCCATTGCTTCATGCTGCTGACAGTCAGACAGGTAGCAAATATCACAAAATGGGAAAGACAATTTCATTGGGAAAAAGGAGCAGGGATTTTGCTAAAGCTGTTTTCTACTGAAAAACTCCTAAATGGAAACTTATTTGGCATCTCTGCCGGAGCTGAATTGGCAGAGTAAGATGGAAAGCAGTCCTGTATCTCATTACTGCCTCTACTATCACTAGCTGGAAACCTTGGATAAACAGGCCCCTTTCTGTTTAGATACAACTGTGCTGCTGCTGTACAGAGTGTCTGGCTTTCCCTTTCCTCCTCAGTAAGGATGACACCTGCATAGAAAGGCTCTTTGTCTTTTCAAAACTTTACCTACTACTGCTTATTTTGTACCTGACATCTATTTGTGATATCACATGCATTTCCTAAGGAACAATTACAATGCCAGCAAGGTGAATAAAAAGCCACCACGCATACGTAATTAAGTGTTCTCAACTTTATTTCAGTTTAACTTGGTGTAGTAAGTATTTTCACTAATTACTTAAATGCAGACAGATAAAGCTTTTTAAGAGGACTAAAAATTGGTACATAGGAAAAACAATCAAGATCTACTAAATCTTCAGTGGAGCCCAAACAAGACCTGGATTTAAGGCGAGCAGTAAGTGACAGGAAGAAGCAAGATGTGTAAGAAAAACTCTGCTTTCAGGTCAGGATTCCCCAGAAATAAAGGATGGTGGAAAAGGAGATCAAAAGCTAGGACACATGCTTGACTGCAGTGGGTGAATTATTTCTAAATAGCTGCATTGATAAAAGAGACATAGCAGCTACTTTACCAGAGCAGGAAAGGTGTTCTTACACCTCACATAAGCCTCATCAGGGCAGTACAGTATTCTACAGACATATCTAGGGCAGTTCAAAGTTAAAATAGCAACGAGAGCATGCTAATCCACTGGACTAATTATCACTGTTGAGACCTAAGCTAATTTTTCCAGGTGTTTCTTTGGATAAGATTTATAAGCATAGAAAGCAAGACTGTGGGCTCCCAATATTCTACCCTTCTAGTTTAGGGAACGCAGTTTCCATCCAAGAGCAGCAGAAACCTGAATTCCATCATTACACTGTTTAAAGTCTGACACAGAAGAGACAACTTGGTATAGCAGGCAGAACAATCAACTAGTAGGAAATGGAATAGCTGACACTATTTCTAGATAAATCTATGTAATTTTTCTCTTCTTTTTATCTGTATTTTATTCAGTGCAAAGGATCTATGTGCTTATACAGAGCTGAGCACAATGCCATCACAAGCAGTCTTTTTTTTAGTGCAACAAAAATGCTACATTTTTTGTTTCCAGGCTCTCACAGTAGGGTAGGGCTGTGTCTCACACTTAAAAGATGTCTGGAAAATGGAATAATATATCCAGATCAAGACAGAAGAAAACAAAGGCTTAAGTCACTCATATAACACAAAGAACCACAGTCCCTTTGCACACCCAGTCTTTAAGTACTTATTTCACAGCTAACACCAGAAATTAGACCCCCACCATCCTCTTCTCCCACTAATAAACTGACTGATTTCTCTTAAAGTCACTGACACTCAAAGGGCACATTTGTTACAATTGTGCTGTGTGTGCTCAGACAAAACTATCTCCAGTCAGATTGGCCTCTTTAGACACAGCGAGATCAAACAGCTCACAAAATCCTTTGATGGAAATTTAATTCTTTAAAAATATGCACGAGGTAATTGAAAACACATTTTATGATATTTCAGATTATAAACAGTAGATCTCTGGCTGGGTTGAACAAATAGCATTAAGCCTTTTTCTTCCTTCTGAAAAACCACAGTGCTTGGCAGCATAAGGCACTGATGTGTTTTTGGTACCAGCACAGGGAAGCCAGTGATTATAATGAAGAGCTTGTGTTAGGATGCAAATTGTACTCAAACAGAATAAACTATCTGTAAACATCAGTTATTGTTAATTCAAAGCCATTTTGTGATATTAGCATGTTTTTCCAAGACCTAAGCACGAGGCCTGGGTTTATTACATACCCATCCCCCACCTTGTGTCCCCTTGCACAATTCTTCAGGAAAAAGCAAAAATAAGTATCCTTTGCTCACAGTCTCCAGTCTTATCATCAGTTCTACACATCCTAGAACAGAGTATAAATTCTAAGTCCAGCTTTGTTCACTTGATATTTAAACCCCCTTGTCTTCGCTAGTATTGTGAAACTTTGATGAAACAGATCTGTATGCAACCTTTATAGAAACAACAGTTCCAAAGAGAGACACTGCTTTATCCACAAGCTACCCCTTCCACACACATGGAGGTCTGTTCGGCTCCATCACTAGTATTTTTTGCATTGCTACACAAACAAGGAAGCCCAGAGCAGCAAATGCCATGGGGCTGTTCAAAACTTCAGCATTTCATGCTGCCAGACCACTCTAACTTTGCTTCTATTTGCTTCTATCTTCCTGGCAGCAAGGCAGAGATGTTACATGTCTGTGTTAGGGGTCAGAGAAACCACGTGTAAGAACAGAACAACCAAGGTCTCTTTGTCTTCCTCTGAAGAAGACAGGATGTTAATGGGGTGGAGTGAGTGAGAACTTCTCTGGTAAAACTGAGAAAACAGTACCTTTGTCACAGTTGAAGTATTTCATTCAGGATAGTGTGAAGCAGGTAATTTCTATTCAAAGAAAGAAAGTGCAAAACCAGCCTTAATTTACCCCAAAAGAATCAGGATCCAGGAGGGCACAGGTGTTTGTGGAATCATACACAGGCCACCTGTGTACCTCAGTCTTCCACATGACTTCATGCATGGCAAGTGCCTCAAAGCATTTAAAAAGTCTCTTAGTAGTAAGAGTATAATGAGTCTGTGTCTCCCCTTTCTCCTGTCCTCAGGGAAAAAGAGGTGGGGGAAATCCAGAACTGTCTGGGGTTCCTTCTGTGGCAGAGCCACAGGAAAATCTTCATGCTCAACAAACCTCAGGTTCAGTTTCAGTGCACATTGCTCTTAATTATCTGTCACATTTTCGACAGACTGCGTAACTCAGTGCCGACACTATCTCCTCAAACTACAAATTATACACAGTGCTAAAAAGGAACTAGCTATGATTTTTATTTCCACAGACTCCATGTTTAATCTCAACTTATTCCAAGTCAGTGGCCCTTGAAAAATACAGAAGTTTTTCTCCTGAGTTGGAACAGCACAGACCAAGGAAGGTTCGAAAAGCAGGCCAAGACTGATGTGGTGTCTTGCTAAGGTAAAATGCACCTTGTGGCTTGCTTCAGCTTTCTCACTGCTTAAGCCACAAATGAGAAAGCTAAGACAAACATTTGATGAAACAATGGTACTCACCCTCTCCCTCTCTGCTTCCCCTTCTGTCTATTTATATTGACAGAAGCCTCTTCATTGTGGGGGGTTAAAGAGAAACCCTCGCTTTAAGGAAAACGCTTCCCCTACCTCAGAAATAGCTGATGTTTAAATTAAGGTTTCCTGGTTTGTCAGGTTCACAAGAACACACACAATGTCTGAAAAAATCTATTATTTGAAATGTTAGGATATCATCCATGCTTTAAACCACTGCTCTTGTTTTCCCTGGGTCACTGAAAGAATGTGCTGCCCTTTATACAAAAGAAACAACAACTTTGTGTGAAGTCTACAAAGCTCCCCTGTTCCACAAGTTCCTGTTTAGGGATTCTTCGTCATAACTGAAGTTTTGAAAAGTGCAACAATCCAAAAGAACAGTGCAATCCAATAATAAATCAATCTTTAAAGCGAGAACACACTCAAACTGTGCAGGAGGAATTGCAGTGCAATATGAAGGGAGGCATCTGTGCCTAGGTAAATCCTAGCACACAGTGGTGAGGCAAAGCTGAATGGGTTGCTCATTGTTCTGCACCATGCTCCCTGGGTGAAGTGAAAGTACAGGAAAATGAAGTCTTTCCCTCTCACAACTAAAGTTAGAACAATGAAAATCACAGGGCAGCATTGACTTGTTAAACAGTTTCTGCTGGCTCTATTTTAAAACTCTAAAGGCTTTGAAGTGGAGTTGTAAACTCAATTGATTTCAAACAAAAGGCTAATGTAATCCACTTTCAGCACCAGTACCATGCTGGCAGTGAATACACTCTTCTCAGTAATAGAAATTACTTATTAGTGTTTAAAGCAAATCATTTCAGTGTTTTCAAGCCACTTAAGAAGTTGGATAGAAACGCTTTTGGCTGAATTAAGCCACAGAGGAACAAAGCCAATATCTGGACCTGTTTTATTGGGGGACAGCGAGGCCTCCAGGAACACCAGCATTAATATCTGACACATTCATGTGCCCTTTTTGTCCCAAACTGCTTTCCAGGTATTGTAGTTTTACGTGTGACTTGTTACACCCAGCCCTGGAGTGCAGCCATCTCTGGGGTGGGATGCACAGATTTAGCTGTGCAAGGTCAGCAGGATCAGTGAGGGCAGTAGCAGACACTGCATCAGCTTATGGGGTTGGGCAGCTCTCTGCTTCAGACACTGGAATATGGAAAGTTTGGGAAATACTGGCCACCCTTTAAAAAATTTATAACACAAGTCATGAAAATGTGGCAACAAGATCAGAAGTCTGCAAGAACAGCCAAATGGAAAAAGATCTAGGCAGGAATTGATTAGAAGAACGTGGGACAGACTGAATGGAATTATCAATTGTAGAAAGTCTAAGAAAAACAAGTGGAACACAGAACAGGTCAAAAATTTAAATGTTTCCAATAAGTTTCACAGGATTTGGCCCCTTTATTTGGAAAGTACATGTGATACCCCAGGGAAGAGGAATGACTCAAGGCAGAGTGTGAAACCAGGCAGATTTTAAAGTGGTCTTGACTTAGTTTTACATGTGCACAAGAAATCTGCGCTGCTGGGTTTCTCTGTGGGTTTAAGTTTCCAACCAAAAGGTAGAATTTGTATTAACAGACCCCTTAGGATGGGATGGAAAAACCTCTAGAACAACCCAGGTGAGTGCTTGGCAGTGGGTACCCAGGATAACAAACCCAGGAGTGATTCAAACTTCCTCAGGTAACTGGAGGCCTGTTAAAGGCCCAGTGACTACAATATAGATCATGTTGTCCAGAAGATGTATTCTGGGCTAGATCTGCTATTTGAGCTTTCAGGTCTCTTGGCAAAAATCTACTATGTCATTAATGTCCAGATAGATTTGGACAAAGAGAATCTGCTTTCAAGAAGCTTTTGTAAAGGAGGGAGGGAGGACAGAGCCTAAGAGGATTTTGCAATAACTAATTACAAATATTCCCATATTGTTGACAGTTTCCAATGTCTATCTATCCTTGCTTCTGCAGAACTAACTTACATGTTAATCCAAGAGCTCTTCTTCATGGTATTGTAACTACACTGAATGTCTTGTAAACCTTTACTACTTTCCTCTTCTATTTTCTTATCACTTGACCTCAGTCCAGACTTAAGAACTTTGAGTCTATCAGTCTCTTCCTCAGGTTAGCACACTGAAGTCATTTAACATAACAGCAATTCAAAAAATATCAATAACATTCTGTAATTAGAGGAATTAAACCATGTTTGATATAGAGGAAGAGAAAGGAGATTTTTAGATGCATCTCAGCCTCTCAGAATAGTTTATTTTAATAAACTTTATTTTATTAACTAGTTAATAATTTTTGAATTAATTTTATTATTTCATTAACTTCATTAATGGTTTATTTGAAGGAACTTAATGTAAATGTCCTCCATGTTCTCTAACTCAGATGAGCACAAAGCCATTTTTAATGCAAACGGCAATTACTTCCGAGTCACGTTACACAGCAATAGCAGTGTCTCTCTCAAATTAAAGTTTTACCCCAAATGAAGTACAGAAATCATTCTTTACTTTTGTTAGTAACAAAATACCACAGGCATATCCCTCTCTCAAAACTCTGTTTACCAGGTAGGAAGTGCATGCTGTCTCTCCTTCAGACCAGACAGGCAACAACCCCAAATCC
Organism: Monarcha castaneiventris obscurior; assembly: GCA_026261815.1. Taxonomy (NCBI): domain Eukaryota; kingdom Metazoa; phylum Chordata; class Aves; order Passeriformes; family Monarchidae; genus Monarcha; species Monarcha castaneiventris. The sequence continues at coordinate 12,430,347 of JAMPIT010000467.1, forward strand.
AGAAAGTAGACAAAACCTTTTTGCCTGCCAAGGATGAAAAATAATTTGGTGAGCATGAGACCTCCCACAGGCAAACACAAGAAATGTTATGACAAAGATCTCTTTCTCCTATTTTTTTTTACACACTTCATCCTTTCCATTGTTGCTGCTCATCAATAGCTAGTGTTTACGTGAGCAGAGTGGGGCTGCACAGACACTCAGAAACCAAAGTTTATCTCACCCTGAGCTGTTACCAGAGTGCCCAACACAACACTACTCACCTTCATCACACACTCTCCCATTTTTCTAGCTGCTGTGATGCACAATGAAACAGTTAATGTTCACCTTTAAAGGTGTATCAACGCCACTGAAATTAGCCATCCATTGAATGAATGAGAGGAATTCAGCACCCCAAGGCTTCTTGTTTGGGGCTGCCTGCCAGCTCAGGTGGCTGCAGCAGCAGCTGCACTCTTTCAAAGGTCTCTCCACAACTCCCAAAAATACAAAGTTAGTCACAGAAAATAAGAGTGTAACTGTGGTATCTGTCCAGTCCCCAAACTTTACCCAGTCCTTTTGAAGGGGAAGACTGTCTCACTAGTTTAAAAGTCCTGTGTTAATCTACAGTTCTTTCATTTTCGACAGAACAGCATTTTACAACAGGACAGCCTTCTTAGGAAGGCACAAACATTTCCTTTGCTCCCTGATGGCTCGCTGAGGGTTGCATACATTTACACTGTATGCGAGCTGTATTTTTGTGTGCATGGCGAGGGAGGAAAGCTGCCACCTCTGCACCCCCAGAGGAGCGTGAAAGCTGGACTATGACACAAACCACAAAAACAGGCAGTGGGCCAGATCCCAGAAAGCAGAGCAATTCTCATTCCTAAGTACTTGCTGGTTTCCTATTGACTGCAGTGGGAAACTTCCAAGTTCCCACTCCCAGTCTCTGGGACAGCAACAAAAAAAAATGCATTTTTCTGAGCACAGCACTACAGAGGTTAACAAATCTGCACAGCTCTGCAGCTTCACTACACTGCCTCACACACCACTAATGGGACACTGGCATTGATCTGGAATTCACTCATGGCAGTTACAGATTTGAATGAGCAAATTCTAGAACAGACACATCTCAAAGGCATTTTGCCCATGTGAAATACAATTGTCTGTCACTTGTCAAGGGAGCTTTACAGAACTAACAGCTTACAGTATCACTTCCTTCAAATTCACAAACATGAGCCAGAGCACCACACTTCCATCCCTTCCATGACAAAAGCAGGAAATTCCCCCCACCCATTATTCCAGGGGAGGAATATGTAGAACCCAGAGTCAGAAAGGTTAGCTGGAGAGAAGCGTGGGTCCTAATTAGGGAAGCAACAGCTAAAATACCTAGATAACAACAGTAAATAACTTCAATAAATAGAAATACAAGGGGCTTCTAAGATGATTAAAGCAACAGCATGCGAAACTAAAGTGAATGTATGGATGCTAGAGATGTTACAGAAGAGATAAAACAGGGATCAGCATCTCACAAAGCAATTGTTCTGAAGAAATTGATGGAGCCACCCTGAATAGGTAACTGAGAAATTCCTGGATGAAGCTCTAGCAGACAGGCTACTGAGAGCCTTGATGTATGAAGAGAGGAGTAGAAAATAAATTACAGGATATAGTTTGATCATTAGGTGCAATGTTACCAAACTATCATGTCTGTAAATGAAGTCAGACTGCCACAGATGTTGGAAAACAAGCCGCAAAAATGCCCCAATGTCTCGTTCTTATGCATATCATATCTCTAGTGACCATCAGTAGCACTTGCCTTGGGAAAGAACACAAAGCCAGAGTAAGCTTACAACAATTCTTTCCCAAATACACCCTCCTGGCTTCTGGCAGTCAGCAGTTTATGGACTTAAGAAGTCAGACCATCATGTTTCATAGTCCCTGAGTTTAACCTCTATTAATTTAACCCCTTCCTGAACCCAGTTTGGCCTTCTTGATATTTTATTGTAGTGGGTTCCACAATCAGTTGCACATGCTTTGTATTAGAAAAGAAAAAAAGAAAAGACAATTTTTTTTTAATCTTGTTGTCTGTGTTTTACTGACTTCTCCTTTTATTCAAATGAAGTTATGTCTGATTGATCCTTGTTTACTGTCTCCACATAATTTCTGGTTTTAAGACACCCTCGGCCTCCAACCGAGATTTTTTCTCAAACTGGAGGGTCCTAGTTTAGCCTCTGGTCCTATGGATGTCATTCCACAGCGACAGCGTTTCTGCACCTCCGAATCCTCAGTTCTATCGAGCCTTTCTGAGTTATAGTCAGAGTTGCAGATACAAGTTACAAAAATGCCAGGATACCTGTTTCTGGTCTATTCCTAACTTTGTTATTTGTCCATCCCTAGAACTAACAACTTAAAGAACTATCCACAGTAATGCCAAATCCCCTTGCTCTACATAAGAATTCGAATTACATTCTTCATTAACATATTGTATACAGATTCTCAAATCCTTGGTTGTATTTATTACTACAATACTTTCTGATAATCAGTCTAGAATTAACCCACAAACAATTCTCAGCACCACATCATCTCAGCAACGCTGTACATGTAGGAGAACATTCATTCCACTTCTATAAAGTTTTTTAAGTAGAAAGTTGTTTCTACTTAAAACAGACCATGAACTAACCTCATATCATCCCTAGCATATAGAGGTATTTGACATATAGAGGACAAAAAGCTGCCAAAAAAAATACCTCAAATTCTTGGAAGTTAATCTATAATGAAGAGAAGCCTGAAGAAAAGCTGTGTGCTCTTTTCTCACTCTTAGTACTCTTGTTTTTCCCCCTTCTCCAAGAACATGATATATGGATATAAACCAGTAGCCTCAATGCTTCACATACACACACCTCCCAAGTCAACAGAAAAGATGAAAACCAGCTGTATTCTAATTTGCCTCTGTTCTAAACAATTCCCACATTTATCAATACTTCATCTAGCTTTTTTTTGGCACCAGCATTTTCCATATTACTTAAAGGGGAGAGTACAGACAGGAGGGGAGAACATAAATATAACTGCCACACAAAAGTAAAAAAAACCCCACTGGTGTCAGGTTTTAGAGTGGGACACTTGTTTTGCAAAATTATTCACTTCCTTTAATGATTTTTCTCTCTTGCAATAGGACTTAAAATATTTTTTTAATTTTGAATGACCAGAACAAGAAAAATTAATATAGATTCCTTTGGAAGTAGAAGAAAGCGTCTAATTCCCTAGTTCTTCAGTGTTAACTCAGAGAGATTGACCCATTTTAATCCACTCTTAAAAACCAAATATACCTCAAAGGGTGCTTGGAAAAGATTGCTTTTTGCTCACCCACTGAGAGCTTCCGGCTTCTGCACATGCAACAGCAGGTTCCAAAACAGCAACCAGCTCAGGACACTTGTAAGGTACCAAATCCACAGGTAGAATGCTGCTTGCCTGGATAGCAAGTGAGAGAAAATTGCTTCTAGAGGCTCTTGGAAGGCAGCGCTGTGGTTTTATCCCGTGCAGCGAATCCACACACGCACTCCCTCCATCGCACAGGCAAGGGCTCTGCCGGCTCCCTGGTAACCAGCTCTCTGTTTTGTTGACCAGACTGTTGGAAATCATTAGGGAAAGAAAAGCATGACTTGGCAGTAATGCTCTGGACTCAGAATACATGAGTTGTGCCACTGTCAGTTTCTGTGAGAAGGGGTAACTACAGTGACCTTTGTCAAGGTACTTCATCTTTCCAGGACAGAGTTCCTTATTTTTTACTTGTAAAAGGACAGGACCTTTGTGTTTCTAAGTGCAAACTCCTTACCCAGGAGCTGTGTCTGTTGTTAGTGCTTATAAAGCAACATGAACACATTTCTGATCTTCATTCCTGAGGGACCTTGGATCCACACCTTATGTATCAGCAGTTACTAATGACAACAATTCTCCTCCTCCTTCCTGTCCCCCTACCCCATTCTCATATTATAACCCTTCCTTTTTTAATAACTCTAGCATTCACCCAAGCACAGAGGGATCTGGATCAGGACAGAAAATAAAATCACATTACATTCGAAAGGACCAGAATTTGGAGTCTGAATATCTTCCTCTATTCCAAGATGCAACTTTTCAAAGGTCCCTCTCTCCATGATGTCTTAAAAATATATTCTAGGTTAAAGTCATAATATTCCTTAAATTCTCTGTTTAGGAGAATAAGAGATGCAGGACAATACCCTTTCCATGAACAGACAGACTGTTTGTCACATAAGAATGAAGACCCCCAATATGAAAATATGATCAAAATGTACCATTGCTTGCTGAGATCCAGAAAAGCGCAGAATCGGGATGACAGAGACAGCTTCAGAAACTATCCACTAAATGAGCTTAAACATTTCTAAACTGCTAACTGGAGTTTTGAGCAACCTGTTCCTGTAGAAGGTATGGCAGAGGGGTTGGAATTAGATGATTGTTAAGGTCCCTTCCAACCCAAACCATTCTGTGACTCAATGAACCAGGACCCCAGGCAGACAGAGTTCACCAGTTTTGTGAGATGCTGTAAAAGGTCTTTACCTTAATCAGGGATGAGGATGGAAGAAGAAAAACCAATAAATAGGTAACATAATGGCCAGGAAATGTTAGCTGGAAAGGATCTCTACACATCTCTAACCCAAAATCTTGCTGAAGTAGAACTACCATCAACAGAGGTGCCAAAACATTTCTGAGCAACCAATTTCACAGCTGTGCTACCCTCATAAGCTTCAATAGGAATCACTCAAGCTGCAACCTGTGGACACTGCCCCTCATTTTTGCATCTGCCGCTACTGAGAAAAGCTTGGCTGTTCCATCTTTGTAGCTTCCCTTCAAGTAACTGTAGGCTGTCATTTGACTGACAGCTCAGTAGCAGGACTCAACATGAAATCTTTGTAAATCCACCACTAGAGTAGGATATACTTTGCAATGAAATCTCTTTGAAAAGGAAATAGTGAAACTGAAGAGTCAAATTTTCAGTTTCCCGCTAATTTACAGAATTTTAAATGAAATACAGTACCACAGAGTAAAACAACATCTTTCATTAAAAGTGGAGTTTAGTCAAAAGTTATATTTTTCTTCCACACTATTTGAAAAGAAATAACTTTTGCCTTGGTGGCTGTGATTCCCAGCTCTCAATTCCTCCCAGGAAATAAAATAAGAAATTTCAATGTAAGCTTTTTTCCTCCCCTTTAATATAGGAGTGGAAAGGGGGAAGAATTTAATGAATATTATCTGCTCTGCTGGCACTCACAAGGGCTATGACTGAGAGAAAAAACACCCCATGGAATATGTAAAAATGGATATCATTACAAAATATAATTAGTTCCTACAAAAATATCCAGTTTTAATGAATTCTTTTCCAAGTTTAATGTCATCATCCCAGTCTAAGTTAAATACTCAAATCTATACCATTACAGGACGTTTGTACTAGCCTGTTTCCTTAACCAAAACAAACACACAGTCTAACTAGAATAGTATGTGTAAAGTTAGTGGGTCCATGCCAAGACACTGCACTTTCACTGTTATTTGCTTTTCTTCCCTCTGCTTCTGCGTACCTTTGGGATGTGTCTTCATAAAGCAGCTATTGAATCAACATACAGAAAGTTAGTATTTTGCAATATGCATTCAAGATACTTTAAAGGTAAAATTTTGGGTCTACTAACCGATTTTGGGGAAAAATTTAATACATTTACCTCACTAAAGCCAAAACTCCTCTCTAGGTAATTCTCCCTAACTCTAAAGGTCAAGAGTGCACAACATTCCCAGTTCAATCTATTTGTGTTTTTGGATGAAAACAGGTTAATGACCAGATCCAGACTAGATGCAACTCCGATGACTCCATATGGTCTCAAACACTGTGAGAAAAATAGTCATGGTAATGATAAGCATGAGCTGATCCATCCAAAGTATGAAGCTGCTCATGTCTGAGTGAGAGTTGTCGTAACCTGGCAATTCTCATAAAAATCAGTACTTCCATATTGCCTCAGTCTCCTACGCAATGAAGTCAAGCTGCTGAAAACCCACAAAAGTTTTTCTACCATTTTTCTACATAAATTTCTCTTAGGAGGTTGTTTATTCAGCCCATAATAAAAAAGTTAAACTCCAAGAACTGCTGCAGTTGTAGTCAAGGAGGGTGAGGTTTTTCAAGAAAATGTATCATACTTTAGACAGAGACATGACTGGTATGCTTTAAATCTTAAAATATGCTCTATACAGCTATAGCTGAAGGGGTTTGTGCTTATTTTCAGAATATACTTAACTAAGAAAAATCCGCAGAATAGCAATTTTGAGAAGAAAAATGGAAGGAAGAACTCCAACACCACAAGATTTGTAACATGAAACAGCTCTTTTCTAACCAGTTTGACCCTGCTTTTCAAAAGGAAAAACATCAATTATGAAAAGAAGGTGATGCCTGGTGAATTTCCCAGTGAGTACAGGATGATCAGGACAGTGGGCAACACAAAATGTGAAATGTACCATGTTACCCTCACAAGGAGCTCACTTAAATTAGTAGTCCATTTGCACCTGTTTATCAAAGGAGAATAAACAAAGACATAAAGGAACATGCAGACTTGAATCCCACACTGGTGTAAAGTTGTGTTTGCTTCAGTAGACAAGTGGGGGGTGGAGATATCTATCCCTTTTCTCTAAATACTTGAATGCAATTTGTAACAATTACGACAGTAAGTTTACAAAAGTAAAAATCTGTGGAGAGGGCATGCAAAAATGCAGAAATCGGGAGATGGAAGGAAGCAGTAGTCTGTCAGGTCAATAGTTTGTCTAAGACTTGTTTTCCCTTCACCACCTTTTCCCCAAATTCAGCTAACAGGAAAAACCTCAGCCAACCAACAGCAGTATCCCCGTTGGAAGACGGATGTCTTCTATAGAGTTCATCTGCAATGGTATTCATGTCCCTCTAGGCCTCTGTTTGAACATCGTCACTATGGAAACAGATCTCTGATGCCCTGCACCTTATCAGGCCTTCTCTATTTAAATTCTTTTCTTGTGTTTTCAACAAAGCCATTCACTGAACCTCAACTAATCCAAGATTCTGTTAGGGATGAAGTTTTTGCTTGGTGGGGATTTTTTTCCTTCACTATCGTGTCTCTTCCAAAAGGTTCTCTCTCCCACTAATGCCATCTGACAGGCTTTATTTGACTCACACCTCTTCAGTTCCTAGCTCAAAAATATTATGGCTGCATTTATTGCCAAACGGATTCTATAGTTTTTATTCCCCCCTCCTGCCCCCCAGGGTACGTAGTTTTCAATGAAAATTCCACTTGTTCAACAGCAACTTTTTCATTTTGGTTTTAGCTGTTTAGAATCTGCCTGCATCTACATCAGATGTGTCTGTAAGTTCTCTCTAGAGCATTCCTAGGTTAGAGGTATAAAGGGTTACATCTCTGTAATACCAACAGTTTATCAATTCCAGATGCATATGGAATCCAAAATCCTGTGTTTACAAATTCCAAATATTAGAATACTTTTGGGGAACAGAGAACAGGAGGGGAGCTGGGAAGCTTCAATGTTACATTATGCAAATGAAAGAGGGCAAATCTGGGTTTGACCTCACTGCATCCAAATCTGGTGCACAGGCAAGAACCAGAGCAATTCTTCTTCAAACTAAGCAAATGTTAATCCTGCAAGTGCCCCTGCAGTAGTAACTGAAATTCTTGCTATAGTCTCCACCTAAGGAGACAAGCATTATTTACCCTTTGAGTTTTTAATATGGCCCATAACTGTAATTTAAAGTGAGAATCCAAGAGACATTTTTAAGGGGAATTTCTGGTACTTCCTAGTGTGGGGAGAGATGGAGTCCTATCAGTTTGCATGAAACTTTGGTGCAGAGATGAATGGGAGTCATAAAATAATCTTATTTTATTCTTTTATTACCTTAGGTATTCTGGCATAGCTGAGGAAGCAGAAGATAGAGCAACACAGTAGCCTGTCATACTGTGGCTCTCACAGTTCCCAAGGGGACTAGTAAAATATAGAAGCAATTGCCACTAACTATGGAAATGAGCTTCAAAGCCTCCTTATGACTTGCACTGGGACAAAGCACCTGTATGTGTGATGACGCTTCACTAAAAGGTGAAACTGGAAGAAGGGACACGCCTCAAACATTCCCCTTCATAAATCCAACTGAATCATTTCTAGGTTCTCATGGAGCAAGCTCTCTGATGGAAGCAGGACAGCACAAATTTACAGGCAATACTCACTGCAGCCCAGTTACTATTTCAAATGCTAATAAGAACTTTTAGGAACCTCATAGCAAACCATAGTTTCTTTCCTGTGTTGATATTACAGACTTGTATTAATTTTCTTTACTCTCTTCATAATATACCATCTAACAGTTTCTGGGAGGTGTAAAACATGACACATCACAGTAATGAATTTTAAGTAATATTTTGCACAGCTAATTTTGGTTTACTGAGGAACGAGTTTGAGGAACAGCCAAGGAGAGGACTAAACACACTGCTGATTTTCAGGAATTTAAAAGCTGAGATACAAAGTGAGGAACTAGGAAGAATTGTGCTCTTTTGGCACAGCTAACTTTTCACTGGGTAAAATCAGGGCATTTCCAGGGACCATGGGCATAAGACCATCAGTGCTCCAACCTCCTCTTGCCCAGACAGCAAAGGAGGACAGTGAAAGGTCAGTGGTGCTTCTGGAGAGCAAAAGTTCCACACCAAAAGCTGCAGATTTGCAACCTAATTAGATTAACTTCCATATGTATGTAACCTCCAGGTTAATTTTGTTTCTCATGATAAACATCCCTTTTTTGAGTTTGAGCCCCACTCTTGATAGCCACTGTTAACTGACATCAAGCCACCAAATCCAAACAGAAAAATACTTAAATAAAACAATTCTGAGTATGGAGAGGATGGGATAACCAGAGACATAACAGTCATAGGTGGAAAATGAACAGTGAACATGCTCGGGTAAGAAACCAGAAGAATGCTTCCAATATGGCAGAGAGCAGCACCCCACTAAATAAAGCCTAATTTCACCTAATTATCAGACTGTGAATGAGGCTGTAAGGCACAGCCATTGTACATAAAGGCTGGCCAGGCCCACCTGGGTCATTGAGTCTCACTCACTGCAAGCACAGTGCTGGAGCTGGATACTTCCGTGTACCGCACTATCCTCTCATTACGTCGTGCAGTTTTCTCTGAAATTACTGAAAGTTTCCTTACATTACTGAAGGCAGATCTGGGCAATTTGCCTTTAGCCTCATACCACTGAACACACTTCCTTTTCTCCATCCCTGCCCACAACTTTAAGAATTACACTGGGAACATAAATCTCTATTTCAGGTTTCCTTGGTTTAGATGGACCAAGGCAAGACATTTCCTGCCCCTCTCAACCATCTATAGCAATGAACCCAATTTCTTCTCCTATGGAAGAAACTAGCCAATGACATTGATATGTATTTTCTGTCCATATTAATTCCATTTTTTAATCCAAACTAGAGCAAGACTTGGGTTGCTTCTGTATTTTTCAGGCTGCTGTGGGTCTTCAAAAGACAATTGAAGTGGTGAAATGAATTTGGAGCACTGGTTTTCCTCAAAAGCTTTCCCACAGAAGGCTTTAGTGATCCTTCCACTAGAAACTGATCACCATACAGTTGCCATTAATTATGGCAGGGAAACATTTGGCTGGATGTACAAGACACAAATCATGCATTAGGGATTTAGCTGGTTTAGAGCTATGGCAGAAGGAGTTGGCTTTCTCACATTGTATCTTGTATCCATAATTTCAAACTCTATGGCATTTTGCTGACCTGGCTGCAGGAAGAAGTAAAGTAGAACTCGGGAGTGAAGCTGATGAAGGACAGCTCACAAACTCAATTTAAGTGAAGTAGAGAAATGGAACTTTGCCCAAACCATAAGCCCCTCCCTGCTACACTGCACCCTACTGCCCTAGAGGTATTGCAGTGAAATTCCTCTGCAAGCCGTGATGAGGACTATGGTGAAACAAACAGGTTTAAGCCCATGTCTAAAAAGAAGCCACCACTTCATGGTCTAGGAGAAAAATAATTTGCTGATTAAGAGAAAAAACAGGGTTTGCAACACTGTTGATGTCAGCAGTAGTAGAATCAGCTGCTAGCCTCTTAGAATGAGGAGGCACATTGCAATAGGAACCACATTGTCTCTAAAGTCTAAAAAAATCTCAGAGAACATTACGAGCAAGTTGACTCCAACATCTCAGATTTACAGCATGGCCTGGCTCCGAATCACTGCAATTTCAGAGCTTCCTCACAACAAAAACTGTTATTAAGGCCTGAAACTCTGGCCAAGACTTTTATCCCTATAGCAGTTTATTATCTCCCTCTCTTCTAACCCTAGAAGTTCAACAGCACAGTGTTCTCCCTAGGCTGAACGTTAAAGCGTGTGCAATAACAGTTCAGAGTTACAGCATCCACCTCCAATAAAGCACTTTCTGCTCAAACTGCTCGGGGCACGTGGGGTCTTGAAGTCATCAAAACACATCTCCTCATTCCACCTTAACCTCTTCTGATATTAAAAGACATCAGCAGGTAAGAAAGAAGAAAATTGTGCCCTGGCATTTCCATAGGTAGAACCAGGCATTTATGTGGACACGGTGTGAAACAATAATGCAATGAACCTAGAAGAAAAAAATTCAGGGAATTTTCTGTGTAAGCTATGATGCACAAAACAAATGAACAATACTGTTTGCACAGGCAACAGCTCTTCCACACAGTTGAACTGGTTTTAAAATGAGTTAGAGATGGTGAAACATCACAGCTTGAAAATCCCACCAAAAAAGTAAGCAAACTTTCAGTTTATTGAATCCGGCTCTCTTCCCTTCAGGGAACTGAAACATTTTCCTAGGACCAAGAGGGCTCGGATCCAAAGGAAGAACCACTGTGACACTCCAAGTCTCCCAGCTGATTCCTCTACCCAACAAGTCTGCACTTTATGTATTGATATATGGAAGAAATTCCCTTGTAAAAAAAAAGGAGATTAGAGGTTAATCTTTGCTTTAACAGTATAAATAAGAAGCCACTTCACAAACCATTTCAGTCTCATGGGTTAAATGGAACCAGCTGTACGTGTGGCCATCATGCAAACAAAACACTGTCACTAAAAAGAAGCAATTTCTTTGTGGGTCAGAAAAGTGGGTAGGACGTTACACCACTGTCACAAAGGGACAGCTCAGTCATTTAGTCTGACCCACGGGATACTGCCAGTAATTCAATTTAACCCTTTCTCATCTATATTGAGCCTGATCAGTGCTGCCTGGTTGATAGAGGAAGAAAATTCTAAGCAGTGGTGTTTCAAGAATTTTTAACAGCTGCTGCCTGCTTCATTGATTGAACTCAATTCTCTGAATTAAATCCTGTGAAATCCAGTATTTGCCCCAAGAAACACATCTGGGATTATCCCAGAGATTTCACATGCACAGGATACATGCAGCTTCAAAAGACAGCTCCCTGCTGACTGAAGGAGGAGCAGGTATTACAGGACTCTTAAGTCTCTGCAAGCAATATAGATATCATATCCATTTCCTGTATTACTCTATAGACTCCAATAAATCTACAGAATTCAGTTTACCACAAGGCTACTGTTTTTCAGACTGACTGACCCAATGACTGGTATTTATTTGCTGAGACAAGCTCCATAAAAATAAAAAGTAAGAAAACCCACTCTCTTCCTCCTCATCACCACAAAGATGACATCTTGCTGCCAATCTGCCTGCCAGGAAGCCATCTGGAAATAATATCAATACCACAATCTATGGGCATCCCTCCAATGCATTAATCAGGTCATTAGAGTTCAATACTGACAGCATCTTTAAGAATTGGAAAGGATAAAGCTGTGGTAATAAGGCACAGTGAAGATCGATCCCCAGGGTCTAGTTAGATCTTCCCCTCCTTTTTTCTCTAAAAAGCATACAGCATTAGCATTTTGTTCCCCAGTGTTTGGTTTAAATTTACCATTCTGGAGAACTTCGAAGCACAAACATAATGGAAAATGTCTTCCACCTCACTCCCGTCCTTAAAAGGGCATTGAAAAAGTCTGGAGACAATTAAATGGGGCATGACAATGATCTGGAGACTGGGAAAAATAGATTTAAAAATATAAATATGTACATATATGCATATTATAGCCAAAACCTATACAAAGTTCAGTTTAAGAGGGTTACAAGCTTCTTAAAACACAGAGCAGTACGTTTAGAGGAAACCCAGCAGTGGATGCTAAAGTTATCTCAGAGACATACCAAAACCCAGGGGCTGGAAACTGAAGCTGCAGAAATCTAAATTTGAGAACACCTTTCTTCTAAAGCATGCGGAAAGGTAACAAATCAGGAGGAAAAAATAGTAATACAAAATAAAAGGTGTTACATGAGATTTTGATCTCCTATCTTTCTTTCTCAAATGACAAAAATTCCACGTGGCTTTCTTACAGATCTGTTCTAACAACACCAGTTACTGAATATGTTACAAGATGAATGAAATGACACACACTTTTGAAAAGCAGCAGAGTAAAAGCAGAAGCACAGCAAACCCCTGGAGATTAAAGAAACAAACAAATCACAAATATTCAGTTTTATCAGTACACTACAGCTCCCCTTTAAAATATTATATACATATATATCTATATGTACAAATATCACTGCACTAGAAGTAAGCAGCTGTTCGTCATCTTGGACAAGACTCTTTAGGGACAGTGACAAGGCTTTCCTCAATGTTTGCACAGCAAGCTGGCATAACATGACTCCTAGTTAACTGCTGTACTACATAACTCCAGCATACAAAAGGGAGCAGTCAGTCCTTGTTCTGAGTTTAACTTAAGCAGAGCTGCTCAAAATAACAGCATCAAATTCTGATACTGAACCTAAACTCAGATTTTGTTTCCACAAGTTGAGATTCAATATCTGTGAGGCAGTTCATAACTTTCCATTTCTTTAGTGAGTTTTTGTTTTGTTTTTTTTTTTCCAGAAGTATTTCTCGTTCTCCTACAAACCTAGAAACTTTGCAGGGTAGTTTTCCTATGAAGCACATTCGAACTGTCTCATTTGAAGATGAAAGAGAGTGAATAACTGTCATCTGGAAGGGGCAAGGTACAGATAATCTACGTAATAAGGTTACGAGGTTATTTTTATCCTTATTTCTTTATTTTTTCAGGATACAAACTCCCCAAAGTATCTAGTAGTAGCTTCATGTCTACTTTAAAAGCACCTAAAAGTCTTCTTGATCAGCAGATGGAGTGGAACAGCTATGGATAATGAGAATCAGAGTTAATGTAAAAACAGTTTCAGAAGTTGAATCTCTCATTTTGGAAGAAATTATTATTTTGGCTTGCCACTTAACTAAGTACATATTTTTGAGCTAATTAATCTAGCTGAATCAATAGAACTAATATTAAATTTCAAATGCAGGGGGAAAAAAATTAGAGACTCACAGTGAATTAGGCCAAAAAATTCACGCCCCAAAAATTCTCCAGTAAGCTCCAGAAGTTCTGCTTATAAAGAATGCAGTTAAAAACTAAAAGCTTAAATGTTTGATAATACCTAAACACTCTCATGGGTACATTTGCATTCCTAAGTGACTTTTTTGTTGTTTTTTTTCCCCCCAGTACATTAAGCTAAATCAAGGCTAAGCCTGTATTAAAGGTAATGCAAGTATATTCACTCAAGAGTTTTATTCAGTGACCTCCTAAACTGATTTTAGTTAGAATCAGACAACTTTGCATTCAGACATGAAAACAGAAGATTCACCATGCTTACCTTTTTTCAGGCCTTAGAGAAGTCCTTTCAAACTCCTTTCCCTCTGATACTTCTTTGTAAAGTGTTTTGAAACCTAGTGGTGAAAGTAGTAAGAGCTATGTATTTGACCACACCACTTGTGAAACACTCTAGTAGATATCCTGCAAATAATTCAAATTAGGGAATGTAATGTAAAAAATTAATTGAAAACAATGGATTATTATCCTGTTGAAATTATTGATACCTAAATATCAGGCAAGTGAAGTCTGGCTGCAATAGTTACATAAACCTAGCAGTCCAACTGCAAAGCAGAAGATGGTATCCAGATAACAAGGAAAAACCTTCTGAAGCCTGGCAGTGAGAACAATACCACAGCTAAACCCCTCCACAGAAGTCAAGGACCACAAAGATCCTGACAGCCACAGCAATTTCATTTGGTAAGAAATCACTCAAGAGAATGGATTAGTCAAAAACAGTAAGAAGTCTTCTATATCACGAAGATCAGTTCCTCTCCATGACAAGCAACTGTTTCATTTAACATCATTTCCCTTGCATGTGTCACAATGAAGTGATGAGGCACAGGTTTTCACCACAGATGTTATTTCAGTCAGCTTTGATGAAAAAATTGCTCTGGACAATTTCACTTTCTTTTTTTTTTTTTTTTTGCAGTAACTTTTGAAATATAGAACTCTGCTTCATTATTTAGCTCATCTTAGGATGGGAACTCCTGCAACTCATCACTAAAGTCATCACCCAGAGACAGAATATACATTTCCAAGAACTTTCTGGTCTAGCAAGAAATGCCATCGGCTTGAATCCAAGACATTCAACAACAAAGCACAACCACATAGCTAGAGATTTGAAACAAGATTGGTCCAGCACTCACAGGTTAAGTAAAGGCTCAAACAGATGAACTCTGCAAATTTACGTGTTTCCCTTTATAGAATGCAAGGCATTCTGCTGCAGCAGGGGACCGGATGTGCCTCAGAGGTAGGAAAAAAAAATATCTCAAACAATCCCACAAACACTTTAATCCTGTGCTCAGGGTAAAGAGAAGACAGTACTACATTTATTACATTTATTCACCTGCCTAGGTGTTATTGATTAAGATGAGCTTCAATTAGTTACGCACTATTAATCAACAATAACTTGTTTCCATATCTTGTTGGATAGAATCTGCAGAATCTTGCTGGATTGAATCTGTACAAACAACCCTTCCAAGTGCATCTGTAGAGAGTAAACACCTGTACTGCTCCTTCAAATGCATACACACACTTTATGGGATAAGTGCAATCCTCCAATATTGCACAGGAATGAATATATAAACACACTTGAGCTCTTGTAAACATGTCCACAGAGAGCTCTCATATAACCACAGAATATTCTCCTTCAGGTTTTTTTCATATTTGCAAAACTGGAAAAGCAAGGCTATCTTCTTGGTGGATATTTCAAGTGAGTAGGTTTTGAATTTTGTACATAATCTAGTCCAGGATTTCAGGAGTGCAAAGTTTTCATCACCACTGCACATACTGTGTGCATACAAAAGGTAGTAACATATCCAGCTCCATTAGCACCAGAACAGTTTCATACAAAGCTTGTGCCCCTCAGTTTTGATAGATGGCTTCCACAGACTATTACAATACTAACAGCAGCTGTACACCAAGAACACATGAGGATGCTCAGAAATACTCAGTATTAGCCCCTGTCCAAAAGAAAGGGATGATACAATATCATTTTTCTAGATCCATATACAGTTCTCCAGTGGAAAAGAAACTTCTAAGTACAGGGACCATCCAAACCAGAGAAAGCTGTTAAGGCTACTTGTTAACTAACACAAAGAACAGCTCTGATGTAAGGGTCACCAAACAAAAGCTATGTACAGTTATTTAATTTTAAGAAAGGGAATCATGTAAGGATGTGAAAAAAAAAAAGAAAGAGGACACTCAAAAGAAGCAGTTCAAAAAGCAGGAAGCCTCAGGGAGAGTCAGGAGAGTATTGCAGGGCATAGGTCAGCTCTTAGAAAATGGACCGCTTAAGTAAAGACAGGGAAGCCCATAAAACATGGCAAGTAAAATGTAAGCAGGAAATTAAAAGGGCTAAAAGACAATCCAAAAATTGCTTGCAAACAAAAATCACCATGCTAGTAAACAGCCCTTGAAATACATCAAGGACAGGAAGCCAGCTAGGAAAAGCAGTCCAGCTGCTGGATGACAAAGGTGTATAAAGCACAGATGGGGATGATACAGTTGTAGCAGAGAAGCTCAGGGAATTCGTTACATCAGCCTTTACTGATTAAGTCTTTGGGGAGATTTCCACACCCAATATATTCTCTGTTGCAAATCTGGTTTAGAGTAAAAATAGAGGAACCAGACCAATCTGAAGTAAAATCAGGAAATACCAGACCAAACAAGGAAGCTAGATACTAATAAAGCACTGAGACAAAACCATTTTCACACAGGTTCTGAAGAAACTCTAATTTTAATTTAAGGACCACTGGCCAAGGTGTGTAAGCCAGAGCTATAGAGAGTCTCTGTACTTGAGGACTCACAGATCCTGCCTGCATAACTTCCAGCTGCAGGAAGGGCTGTGTGAGGAACCTGGAAACCACAACCTGACAAGTCTGACTTCATTTAAGTAGGAGAGTGAACATTAAAAAGAATAGTGCTTCACAGGCTTTTTAAGATGGAGAGGAATCGGCAATGCAACTCCTGGGGTCAGTGCTGGGACTGGTGTTACTCAGCATGTTTATTAATACCAAAACTAAATGATTGGGGAATGTTGGCAGGTAGGCTTTAGTGTAGGAATTCCTCAAGGCAGTATCAATTCTGACTATTTCTACTCGGAAGCTGGAGCCATCCTTGACAGTTCTCTGAAGCCCTTGGTTCAGTGTTCAATAATAGCAGTCAAAAAAAGCTAGCAACATCACTGGAATCCTTAGAGAACAAGAGAAGGCATTTCTGCCACAGTCTGAGCGTTCCCACAACTTTAGTACTGTGATCTGCTCTCCACACACCAAGGAGGACATTACCAGGGTGTTGAAAAGGGTAACCAGATGGAAATGGAGATTCTAAAAAGGCTGTGAGTCCTCAGTTTGGAGAGAAGGTAAATATGGTGGATATGACCAAGCATAACAAAAAACCCATGAGCTACTAAATGCAGAACTGTTGTTTGTCCAACCCTACAAAACTAGAACAAGGCAGTACTCAGTGCAAGCAACTCATTTAAATAGAAAGGACCTGTTTACCCAGCAGGTTACAAGCTTCTGGAACTTGCTGTCACGCAAGACTCTGAAGGCAAAGGATGTTCATGGGTTCAAAAAGGGATTAACCAAACTCTGGTCAACAGCTCCATAAATAGACACTTAAAGGACTAAACAGGTACATATCCTCTAATATCCTTAACAGAGGAGCTGTGGAAACTGGAGATGTGTTGAGAGAAATGGATCTCAAGAAACAGCTGTTGGAGGTTCTCCTGTTAACTTGTCAGACACAATATTGAGCTAACTGGAACACTGAAGCAGTTCTAATATTATTTATTTTTTAGGTTGACTTAGAGGTCCCACACATCACACCACTTCCTGAGGATAAGCAATGACCCCAACAAAGGAGCAAGGTGATAGAAAGCAAACATATTCATTACCCCTCATGACAGGGGTGAGAATGGGACAGAGATACAAAGCAAAGGAAATAAAACAATTTAGACCAGTTACAGGTGCCAGAACTTCTCTTTATAACACCCTTCTCCTGAAAACACCTTTAACATTTGTACACACAGTACAGTAAGTAATTATTTTACCCACCCAATTTAATTTTTAATTCATCAAAGTTTCATTTTAGAAGCATTTTCTAAATTAGCACATCTTTGAAGACAGTAAGTTATTTATAGCTCTAAAAATGCAATCAGCAAGGCTGTATTTCCTGTCTTGTAAGTGAAATATAAGCTTGGACAAAAAAAAAAAATCTCACAAGAAATGCAATTACAGCAAGTTTGTTTTCAAGACAATAAATCATTTGTTTTGATGTTCAATTTAGTTCATTATCTTGTTACTCATACAGCTTTAAAAAATATTTTTGTTTGGTCCTTGGGGAAAAAATTTCTATGCTACACAGATAAAAAACTAACAAAGTTTGACAAAGTCGTCTTGTTCCTGCCCTTGACACAGTCTGTCTCAAAACCTTAGACTTACAAGAAAAACAGCTAGAAAGGGACTAGCACTGGAAAGCTATATAGTGAATTCTGTTCACCACAGAAATCATGACAGGCATGAGCAGACATGAAACATCACATATTTTTCTCCTTCTCCTTCACCGCAATTTAGTGAGAAGTAGGCTTGTTACTACAGTTCCCTACTCCAATATCAATAGCTATACATTACTAATATAATATACCTGTATTTTAGGTATATACCTGTAATAAACCCACAAAGGCTCCTGCGCAGTGCTCATGAACTGATGAGCAACTTCAAAGAAGGTTACCTCAGCTGTCAAGCAAATATAATATAAAATCAATGTAACACCAAGTACTAAAACTTATTTACACATTTATGTTTACTCTCGCCCCCTGAGACAAAGCAAAAAGTAAAAAGTGGTAAAGCATTTGCAGTCAGAGGATCCTACGTTAAGTTTATGGTCAATAGCACACATGTGGAGAATGGAGTAAAGTCCACACTATTTTATCTGGGGAATTATCTGATCATCTCTGACTGTCCTTGTTGGTGAGATGCCTGCAAGCCCTTAACTTTTGTAACCTCATTTTCTGGCTGTCACTCTGATCCAGTCAGGAAGTGAGCCCCCACTTCTGCTCAGGCTAACCAGGACCACCTCAACATCCACAGCTTTAGCTTGGAAATACCTTGAAAGAGGAGCTGAGTGCTGTATCAGGTAAGAACTAAACTGACTGAATGGGAACTCAACACTTCATTAGTCATCTGAGGTGAACTTGATTACCTGACAATTTCAGGTAAATTGAAGGAGCAATGCTTCTGCTGAGTTTGGAATCACTTTAAGAAAACCCACATGAAACTGACTTTTACTCTGCACAAGATGTGATTAACTGATCAATAAGTACCCCAGTGCCCATGTTCAGGCAGACTTTAGTGTGTAACTTCAGCAAAATTCCCCATCAGTTGCAATAAAGCCTTGGTCCCACAGGCCGGGGCTGAGGTAAAATGGCGGGAAGTGCTTTGAAGCGGGCCTGGCAGGAGGTCAGGCCTGCACAGCACCGCTCCTGCCTCCTCACCGTGAGGGCATTCCCTCCTGGATACCGACTGCCATCCCACAGACGCACCTCTAGGCACATCCCTGAGCAGGGCTGAGGGAGTACGGAATGCAAATCCCGTCCCTCCCTTGGGAATGCTGGAGCTCAACACTTCACAAACCCGCCGCCTCTTCCATTCAAATGTGCTCACTCGACTCACAAGCACGGACGCTTTCACAGCAACATGAAAAACTGCTGTACTGCAAAGGAGCAGGAAAATGAGTAGGAAGAAGAAAGGGAAATGTAGGAGAATATGAAACAAAACTTCTTTCACCACTCCCCTGTCTGTGAGAAAGAGGCAGCCAGACATGCACAGACTCACAAGCCAAGATCTCTTCCTAAAA
The DNA here is from genome assembly GCA_026261815.1 of Monarcha castaneiventris obscurior. Lineage (NCBI taxonomy): Eukaryota > Metazoa > Chordata > Aves > Passeriformes > Monarchidae > Monarcha > Monarcha castaneiventris. Next base: position 12,449,687 of record JAMPIT010000467.1, read on the forward strand.
AACCTGCAGGATACATGCTCAGATATTTGCCTGCCTCTTTATATAGAGTTCAGTTAGCATTAAGTGCCTCCAGCCGGTTTCAAGTTACAGCCAGGGGAAGTCGTACCATAAAATTCCTCATAGCCACCCAAACCATTACTCTTGTATTTTCTTCCATGTGGGGTCATCATACCCCCTCTGGAAAGCTTAGAGGTATGATACCACTGCAGGCCTCTTCAGAAAGAGCTTGACAATGGTGTATTATGAGGCTTGTTGTAACATCCTTTCAATATTCTTAAGGTCCAGTGGTTTAGAGAAGAGGGTCTTTTGTGTCTGCTGTCAGTTCCAGGAAGCTCCTGTCACTGGCATGGAGACTGCATATGGAAAAGAGCTACTAAATAGACCAGTTAAAAGAATATAGGCCCAGTTTTGCTCCCACGTCACTGAAAACCATGAATGCTGCGACTCTGTTGAGGTCAGAGGAACTTCACTGCTGTGATGTTGGGGGTGAGACACCAGCTGTTGTTTCAAAGCCAGGGCTCCCTCTGCGATGTTCTCTCAGGCTCTGCCCAAGATACACCCCCGAGGCCACCACGGCCACAGTGTCAGCTCTCAAAGAGCAGCAGCAGCCTGTGTGCAGGTAGGGCTCCCCAATCTAACCCACAACAGCTCTGCTGTAAACTTACCCTGCACGGAACAGAAGAGGTTTCTTGCGTCCAAAACCAGGCTGGACTTGAACTAGCAATGAGTCAGTAATGCTTTCAGACGTGAAATAGTGGCTTAATATCTTCCTCTTCTTCCACCAAAGGGAAGGAAAGCTTATGATCCTAAAAGATCTGAGGTAAATAACCTAACTAAAGCAGGCCATTCTTGACAAATTTCTTTCCTGTGTATTTTAAACACAGCTTGCTTATTGCTTTTGGTTTGTAACTTTCCTTTTGATACAATGTGTGTATGACAATGTGTGTATGACATATATCTCACACACAATGTATGTGTGAGAACACAGAGTGTATGTCTGACCTAGACTTTGTGAGTGCTACAGAACATGCCCTCATATTTTATTCTTTTCACCCAGTCAGGCTATTAATCGTTGTCCAGGATAGATGGTCAGTATTTTGGTTCTGAGGGGCTTTTGTTTGTTTGTTTTTAATGACATCGATTCCAATTACATGACATAAAACACATGAACAAAATAGCCCTTTACTTCAGTATTTAACAAACTGCTTACACCATTATAAAGAATTAATGGAATTATATATTTCTTCCATTAAGAGACAAGCAAATTCTTAATAGTCAACACTGCCAAAAAATATTAGGCAACTATGTACATTTTATAATGGGGTATTAAAACAGACATCCTTGTTACTATTTGTGCTGCACATTCACATAGTAAATTAGATTGTGACTGTCTTTTAGTAGATATGGAAAATCTCACACCCCTGTCTCACCTTGTTTGCCTACTGTTTTGCACCGGAAGTGTTCATCAGTTTATAGAATTTAGAGAAAACAACATCACCTTGAAATCAAGTGCAACAATGCCCTGATCGGAACACAGAGCTGGGAGCTCTAGTTCCTCTGCTGCCTGCAAAACACAGCTCTTACAGGCCTCTGCAGCAAACAGGAAACTTGCAGTACTTCCAAGCAGATAAGAAAAGCTAAAACAGGGATCCTTTCATAATTTGGAACACCTCAGAGTGCCTGTGCCATACTGGGTGCCACTGTGTCTCCCAAATCCTCTTTGTGAGAGTATTTGCAACTCTGTCCTTGGTCTCCCCATTACTCACTCATCCATTTTGCTGAGGTTAACAATCGGGATAGTGATTTTTGCTGCTTAGCAGTGGCTGCCACTGAAAGCTGGATTACACTGGTTTAGACAGTATGTAAAAGGTCTCCGGGTGAAACTACAGGCTTGGTGATCAGATTATCCTTCACTACACAGGTCTAGTACCCTTTTTGGGTACTTTTTTTTTTTTTTGTTCAGGTATCATCCTGCCACTGTGCAAATACCTCAGATCACAGGACTGCTGAAGAATAACAGAAAAAAGCAGCAAAATGACAACTGAGAATAATGATTTTAACCTGCTGTGCAATGATTAGAAATAAACTGCAGTGGGTGTGTAAAACAGCACATGCCATCACTCACTTTCCTGAGCTAGGATGTCTGTGGACTCTCAGCAATTTATCACATTTTACAAGAACCAGCAGCAAATAATGTACAGGACTGGCAAGTAGAGCAAATAATTTCTTCTCCCACAGGTTAGATCTTCTACTTTCACACAGAATATATGGTCTGTTTGAATCATTTTGTGATGAAGAAAACAACTAAAAGCATCCCTCCATGACAATTCTGTATCCTGTGGCACACTGACTGCATCACAAGCCCTAAAAATGCCTTTGGTACCAAGGAACCTATGCATACAAAACAGCACTTCAGTCTGAAGAATTAATATGCTGTCAGCGGGTCGTGTTTTTGGCAAGTGAGTGAATTTAATCCAATTACAGCAAAGGTGGTGAGGTCAAGCTGACTCTGAGTAAAGAATCACTAGAAAGACTATCCTCAAAACAGAAGACACTGCAGCTTGCTAGACTTCTTCAGAGAGCTGACACGCTGTAGTGAAGTTTAGCAATGCTCAGACTTGTTATAACAAAGGTAAGTGCCAAGAAACTGCTCAGTGCCAGCAAACAGAAGAGGAAAGGGATTCAGCAAGAACACACTTTGTAAAGCACACTGTAATCCTAAGCACTTAATTGCCTTTGGCAAGAGCTGCATCCCATTGCTCTCTCAGAAGTCGTTTTATCTGCAACTTGATGCTCACAGCTACAGGGATGAATGGAGTGGGGGAGGAGAAGGAACTGGGGGAACTAGTGAGAGAACTACAGTTACCAGTCTGGCTTTGATGAACTACCAAAGTAAAATATAAAAATTACTGGTATGTTCAAGGCCTGATCTACATATCTGATGACTCTGAAGAGCTTTCATAGAAGCAAATGAGACCAACTCTCCTCCAGGCCCTTTAAATCACCTACAGAGGCAGGGAAATTTGTTGTAGAGTTACACACCTGTATTTATACTTTAGTATTTACATATGACAGGCCTCACTTTCAGTCCTTCTCACTGAACCCATATGTGGGGTTTGGTGAGATTCACACCCCAGTGTGAATATGAAGGTGCAGCCAAAGTTTGTTTCTTTTCCCTGCTTATAATGCAGCATTCACAAATATTTTACAATATTTTAACCCCAACTCATTGTTCCCACATAAATGGAAGACTCAAAAGTAATAATGTACCAAGCCTCTTTAATTAAATAAGGAGTTTGGGGGAGGAGTTTCTGCAGACCCTTTTAAATCTTAAAGCCTGCCAACTGGATGAACAAAAGGTAGATTAGGCTCACATGATAAATCCCAGCAAACCTGAAAAGCCTTTGTTAATAAGTCACTAAGGGAATTTTTCTTTTTCCTCTAGAATTTCTGCTCGCCAGAAGTGAGAGTTAAGATTATTCAAGCAGGTTTGGTTTCCAGCAGCATTAAATGGGTATATGCCTCATGGAGCTCTAATCTCCTCATTTCTATAGAGCTCAATTCTCCTTTCATTCCTACTAAAGCAGAACTAGTTATTCCTAGCTTGTATAGAAGGAGCAGCTGCTGAAACTTCAGAGGCAAAAAAAGTTTATGAAATTACTTAAAATTTCCACCAAAACTAAACTGGAATTCTGTATCAGCTTTAGTAGCTACAACAACAGGAATATAAATGTATTTTCATTTCACATTGGCATTTCTTTCATGTAGCAGGTTGCTAATGAGCCTTTTAAGTTTCCATTCATGAGTTAGTGTTCAGTAGCTTGTTCACAGAGCCAAATGACATGTTAGTCTGGCAATTAGTTTACTCTTCTGTCTGTAGAGAGGCTTAATGAAAACATTATTAGAGACAGACCTTGCTGTAGCACACGCAATAATCCCTGTACAATTGCTCAGAAAAGACACGGATTTTAGCAAAACCCATACAGTAATCACAGACAACATAGATGGCATTTAAAGCTGTGCTAAATTTAAAAAAAACTCCAGGTCCATCCTACCTGGATCCATCTGGCTTCACTAATGAATCCTTTTCAGCACTATAGATTAATCATATATTCTCTGCATCCAGTGCAGAAATCCAAACGACATGTGTAGCCCTGAAGTACATCATGGAAGCATTCCCATCAGTGAAGGGGATGAAGGCAGCTGTACAAAGCTTGCTAAGATCCTGTTTGGTGTAGAGGATGCCACTGAAAAAGTTTATAAAGTCTACTGCAACAGGTGCAGCAATGCATTTCTAGAGCCATGAGAGAAAGGAGCACCTATCTTCCATTGGACATTGAAAAAAAAAGAATAATTTAGCATCAAAGAGAGGAGTGTGTTAACCAGCCAAGGGAAGAAAAAATTACCTTCATTACTCCTAACTCATACCTGTGGAATAAGGTTTGGAAAAGCTATTGAGGAAGGCTCTGAACACAGTGAAAGCAAACAACCACAGCATGTTTTATTATGTACTTGACAAGTTTATGAATGAGAGGAGATGAGTCTGTCTGCAAAACCAGGATCACTTCCAGCCCATGCTCAGACCTGAATTCAAACTACCTAGAAGAGTCCAACAACCACAGACTCTGGCTACCAGTTCTCCAGAGTCTAACCAGAAACTTCAGCCATCTCCTTACATGGCTCTCAAATAAAACTTCTGAGCACATTTTCTGGATTTAGACATCCACAGCTTTAAGGCACAGCATTTGGAGCAGTTCTGAACTCTATTTACATCTGCATTTTGTTTTAGTAGGGCTCTGAAAGTAATTTGTAGCTGTTGGTTTATTGTGTTTCTAAGTACAGTGTATTTGGCCTGAACAAGGATATTGGTATGGATTTTGATTGACTGTCAAAATCGGATCATTGCCCAGAGGAAGTCCTAATGAACTTAAAGGAGGAGCCAGGGAGAACAGAGAACACAAAACAGACCAAAAACTGGTGAAAAATTACGCCTCTCTTACATTTAACTTAAGCCAATGGTAATACGTAATCCCACCTTATTTCAGACTTTATAAATTCCCTTTCACCATTATACAAGCAAACCAGCAGAACTTCACTGATTTATTTCCTTCATCCTCCTTTGCATCAGGCAGCAGGGCAACTAAAGCTATGGACAGATGCTTGCAACAGCAGAAGTATCTGATTTATAACTTTCTTTGCAGCAGACCTTTTAAGACTTCCCTACAAGACCAATAAAAATGGGGTGAGTGATATTAACTGGTGTGGGCCTCCCATGTTTATATAAAATTCTAGCTGTGATGTTTATTAAACCAGGCATTTTCTTTCTCCTCAGGTCCATCTAAAAAAGGTTAAATGCCGTTAATACGTCATTAGGGCATGCTGCCTGTCATTCTAGTGGCTGGTGCTCTGGTAGCAAACATTCTCCTACTACAACCAACAAAGTCACTCCAGTTACTTTTGGAGTTAAAACACTTGTCCTGTAGCATTCATTTGCAAAAGGCAAAGGATGGGGTGTCACATTAGTGTGTTATGAAAATGTGTCATCATGAGCTCTTTGTTATGAATTTCAGAAGACACAGTGACCAGCTACAGAAGAATACTATCACTTGAGGAAACAGAAAATACTGGATATGTGCCAGATGAAAATTAACTATTCAGCTATTAGTAAATATAATTTTAGTTTAAAAATTGAAGGCTCCTAAAAGGCACTCCTAGAACCTAGTTCCAGGAATAGCTCAGCAAATATAAAGTTGCACAGGAAGACACATATCATATTTTGCAAATAATTATGCAAGTCATTAGCAGAATAAAATAAAATAAAGATGTGTGCAGGAAGCAGGGGGAGGAAGATAGTAGTTCTCTTAGGGATTTAAAATGAGAGAGAAATTACTATTTCTCTTATAGCTCCACTGACAGAAATGGCATTTCCAGCACTCCACAAAGAGGTAGCATAATTTTGTAGTGTCTTAGTGGGGAACACACCTTCTGCATGTCATGTAACTCCACACTCACCCCACCAAATGCCTGGAGACCCCTTAGAAGAAGGGTGTGGAATCAGGTATTTGCACTTATCCTCCTAGCCATTCCCTTTGTAGGGAGAATAATGCAGCCTTCAAAAAACTTTTGATTCCACTTCCTGACTCCAGGAGAAGTATTCCTGTGGATTTACTCTGCGGAAGACAAGACTAGTGCAGAAAGGTATCTGTAAAGTGTAAGAGGAAGGAAGGATCCTCTGTCTTTTCATCCCTGGTCTCCAGCCCCTGCCAGTCTGCCATGCCACTCCCTTCCAGCCTGAGTGCAGGGAGCAATGCCAGGCCAGAGTCCAGATGTGCACATACAGGAAAGAGGATTAAAAGGCAAAGAATCCCAAAAGCATATTGCTCCATAGCGTGAAGGCAGCCTGCAGAGAAGTGATTTCCCCGCCTCTGCCAAGTTAATGATTTTAAACACTCATCTCCTTCCCCCATCCTCATGCAGGATGTTTAAGTGGTGTCACCAGGATTTATCCTTCTCTGAGACGCTAAGCATGTTGTGCAACATGATGCAAATTACTTTGAGAACAGCAGAAGTTAAAAAGAAAAATCCCAGCACATACATTTTGTCTGAAACATTAAAGATGTAGATGTGTAGTGAAGGAACGTTGCTACATGTGCCTGCACATATGCACTTCTATATTTGAAAGGCTCAGGAGGCCAAGAGAGAGCCAGAGAGATTATCCTTACAGACGAGCCTATAAATGCTTGATCTTAGAGATCCTTTGCTACCTGCCAGCAGAGAACAATAAAACTGTGAAAAATCATACATAAAAGATGACAAGTACTTACTACCAGGTTTGCCTGCTCTCGGATGCACTCCGGGAGGGGAGCCGTAGGTGAGCCCTCCCTGCCGGAGCCCAGCTGACGCTCTCGCAGGGGAAGGGACGGGAGCTGGGCTGAGACACCCGCAGGAATCCAGCGGCTCCGGTGCTCCAAGCCCGGCATGTGCCCGCAGCTCACGCCGCTGGGCTGCCTCTCTGCAACGCCGCTACCTCGTCCCTCCGGAGAAGCAGGTTTCTCTCTTCTCCTCCTCCTCCTCCTTCTCCGCCTACTTCACCTCCCCCTGCGCAGGATGCCGCGGTACCCCCCACCCCTGCCCGCCCACGAGCTTCCCTCCGCGTCCCGGGGCGCAGCCGGCAGGGAGAGCCCCACGGCCCCGGGTAGCGCTGCCGGAGCCGCCTCGCCCCGAGCTGCCCGGCCCCGGATCGGCCCTGCGACCGCAGCCCACCTGCCGCTCGGCTCGGCTCGCCTCGGCTGGGCTGGGCTGGGCTGGGCTGCGCACGCCGGCAGCGGGGGAAGCGCGGAGCCCGCGGGGGAAGCGCGGAGCCCGCGGGGGAAGCGGTGCCCGGCGGCGATAGCGCCTGCGGTCGGCGCGGCCGCCTTTGGCTCCCTCCCGGCGGAGCCTCGCTCGGCAGCGGCCGGGGGTCCAGGGGGAGCCCCGGGCCCAACAGAGCCAGCGGAGGGGGCACGGCCCAGCACCTGGGGGGCACGGCTCGCCCAGGTGGGGCGGCTGCGGATGGGGGAGCCCAGAGCTGGGTGCGGGGTCTGTGTGGAGAGTGTAGGGATGCACGTGGGTGCCATATGAGCCGTGCACTGCAGAGCCTGTGGGGATGTGGTGGCTGTATAGCGGGCATATGGGGGTTATAGACCTTGTGTCTATGGGGTGCATGTATGGGAAGTGTAGAGGAGCGTGCTTATGGGCTTGCTTGGGGCGTGAATGACACGCATATGGGAGATCTGTGTGTGTGTTCTGGAGGAACTGCATAGCTTGCATACAGGGGAGCGCACAGAGGATGTATGTGGAGGTTTGCATGGGATTTGGGTAGGATGCCCTAGGGGTGTGCGTGTGTGTATGGAGCATGTAGGGGTCTGTATGCAGCCCTGCCGTGTACTGCCCCGATGGCAGCTACAGGGCACTGTCTCAGGCACACAGGGGCCTCAGGGCTGCCCCTGCCTCCCCCACCCCCAGGGCCTGCCTAGGGCCCATGCACTGGCACATCTGCCTAGGGACGTCCAGATCTGGGGCACGGGATTTATTTTAATAAACCGTTTACAGTTAATTGTGTTAAGTGCTAAAGTAGTGTAGAAGAAAGAGCAAATGCGAGATGGGGACAGATTGAATTCTCTGCAACGAGACCTTAGAACTTCTGTTTTATAATGTGGAGCTGAAGACTCTGAAGAGGAAGGTAGGATAATCGCATACATTACATACTTAAAGCGTTTTTACTATAATATTTTAAATTTTTGCATTTACACATTGAAAAAACCCAATCAACTGCCTATCTGAAATGGGCTTACGGCCAGATCATAAACATACATAGGGATAGACATACTGGGGGGAATTGCTGCTGCCCCTTCAGGAGGAGGCAGTGACAATTTCCTTATTCCTAATTCCTTTAGATTGACTCTCTGTTAGGAGAACATACATAGGGATAGACATACAAAAAGCCCAGGTTCTACGGATAAAGCCTTTCTTTTCTGTCCTCTTACATTCTTGTGTGCCACAGACTGCTGCTAGGTGTGCTAATCCGCAGTTTTGAACTACTGCATAAAAAGGAAAGCGCAAGCTTTAGAGAACCTGCCTCCTCACCAGGCACTGAGATACCTCTAGGGGTGATGGAGCAAACCACCACCCAGGCTACAATTCCTTCTCTCCTCTCACTGTTCCATCTCAACAGCCGTCAACAGAGAAGAATGTGGCCAAGATAAGCAAGTCACAGCAAAACTGTTCTTGGCTGCAGTGATGTCAAGAGTTTTGTATTTGCAGAGACCTCAGTGTTTTCCACTTTGATTCTGAGGTGAATTTTTCCAGCTGTTTATAGAGCACGTGTCCTGAAACCCGAGTGGGCTGTACATGGAGGCAGTGCAGGGTGCTGCCTTTTCCTGGTGCATCGTTCCTGGTACCCGGGCTTCTGCGAAGGATGAGAGCACTTACCAGTATGAGTCCATGAAAAGTTATAGCCATCAGTTTTGGCTCTTTCAGGTGCAGTACACAGGGAGTGAACTGGGGGGAATTGCTGCTGCCTCTTCAGGAGGAGGCAGTGATAGTTTCCTTATTCCTAATTCCTTTAGATTGACTCTCTGTTCAGAGAACAAGATGCTTTTTCTGTTTTCAAGGCTTTGGGACTTTGAAATAGGTTAATAAATATTTATTTATTTATTTTTATTTAAACCAGAATGACTGAAAAGGGAATCCTAAAGAACAGTAATTTTATTGTCAGGGGTTCTGAGTACCTCAGTCCTCACTTGCTCCATTAAATCTCTCTTCCTGTTGGTTACATCCAGCTAGACTGTTACTCCTGGGATTTTTCCTTCTCAGTGCATGGCTGTGGCATATTCTGGATTGCCAGATGTTTTTCTCTTTAGTCCAAAACAAATGGATATACATCCCTGATCATTGGTGACGTGCATGACTGTCTGTCTGTAGTGGATTTCAGATGGCAGTGCATGCACACAGAGTTCCACAGCTACACACCCATCAGCACATGAGCTGTTAAAAGCAAGATGCTTGTTGTATGAACACTTGTTTTCTGCAGATAAATGATTATTTGGCATTAGAATACAGAAAGTACACAAAAACCAAAGAGCCAGGGACAAGCTTGCTTCGACCTTCTCCATGGTCTGACTGAAGACTGTACTGCCAACACCTTTTTGGATGGAGTTTTCTTCTCAACATATTGAACTGTTAAGAAGATGCTGCTCTGCATTATGCTTATGCTTTTCTGTGCTGATTTCTAGCCTAGACTTCATGAAACCTTTTTCTTGTAAATGTTCTCATGTCTTACCAGTTGGGAATCGCTGCTCTAGACAATCTTGTAATAACATCACTGTCTCTGCTTTCAATTTAAAATGATTGCTCAGGCCTTAAACACTCACAAAGAACAAGTCCCAGTGTTGCCAGTGAACCCACATCTGCCTTCAGCTGGGAGGGAGGAGTAGGAGACACTTGAATCGTGATGAAAGCCACTGAGCTCCATAAGGAGAGCAGACGGTTTCCCTGGTGGGTTTCAAGGGATTGTCTCATTTTCAGCAGAACTCATCTTCCTATTTTGTTTTGTTGGTGGGTTTTTTTTTTTTGGTCAGGTTTGTTTTGTTGGATTTTTTTTAATTGCACAAGTTAGATCAAGAATGAAAAGAAAAAAAAAAGTGAGGGATCTCCCATCCTGGTAGAAACCAGCATGACATAACACTTCTTGTCCAGTCACAGTTCACCCCCGGAGTCCCTTTGGGACCATTTATCTTCTAGCTGGGCAAGTCAATAGTTCCACTTCTTTAGATGCTGATCTTAAATCTGATCAAGCTCAAGATAATGAAAGTTCGGATATGACATTTAATGAATGCTGCTGGCTACAGTAATCCTGTGCATTCTTTACTGGCTGCTTGAGGGTTGTTTTTTAATTGTAAACATCCTCCATGCAGCTGCTCCAGGGACGTGTTTAGGAAACAGCGGCTGGCTGTGTTTAAAGATTTCAACTCATCTTGACCTACATTTAGAATTTTGTAGCTTACAGGCCATGGACTGTAACCAGCGAAACCCTCATAGAGTTTATATAGCTTCTGTAGGGCAGGGCACAGGAAATGAGTGAAGGATGAAGTTACCCAGCTGAAGTGTTAGGAGAAGTGAGTTACTGAATCTGAACTACTGGGTTCAGATGATTATCAGGTGATTAGGAGTACAAGGAGCAGCACTGCACAAAGGGAGTAAAGATAACCTCTCCTTTTGCCTTGTGCTTTCTTCCCCATTCATTCTTTCAGTTGCAATCTTTCTGTAAAATCTTTTAGGGTTCTTTCAGGGTAAAGTTCAGGAGGTACCTAAACACAATTGTGTTTTGACATGTGCTGCCTTCTCACTTAAACTTCTGCTCCAGAAATTGCTTATGTTTAGGGCTTGTTCCTGATATGATGCCTAATTAAGTGGAGAAACTGCTAGAATCAGATACTTAGGAATTAACTTTATTGGGAAGTAACACATTTGTCCATTTCCCAGAGCCCATTCTTTCTTTTCTTTCTGACACAAGAGCTTGTTTGGGTTTTTTCAGAATGTAAGCTCTCATTTTAATAGCAATGCAGTTTCTAGTCTCTTGAGATTAGAAGTTAATCTTCTAAAAAAGGAACCACTATAATATCTTCCCAAATCTGCAGGCAGACTAAATTATCATCCTCATCCTGCTTATGTCTTCACTGATTGTGAACATAGAAAGCATTAAAAGCCTGTGAGTTTCATGCTGCAAATAGAGATTGAGGATGTAAGGAGGGAGGAAGCCAAGAGGTCAGACACTATGTACTACTAACATTGACATAAAACATTTAGGCCAGCATTGGTTTACTCAGCTCAGGAGCAAAAAAAATGAATTAGATGTGCCAGCAAAAGACCACACAGGTAGTTTATGCCTATGTGGTGACTTGTACAGGTATCTGAGCCTTTACAGTTCTGTGTTTGATGGGAAAAGGCAGCAGGGCTGTAAGCATGTTGGCTGCTGGGGAAATTTGAGATTTGGAAAATCAGCAGCTGTTTTATCATCTTGTATTTAGAGGCTGGAATAACATAAGCTATCAGAATAAACAAGGAAAATCTAGCAATTTTATTCATTTTAATAGCAGCTAAAATGCACAACTTGTGTTTCAAACTAACCAACTGTTCAGACTAGCAGACCAAATATTTGGTTGAACTACAAATATTCTGCATCTTCATTTTTCTAAAGCCACAGGTGGTGGCAGAGAATTTTCACTTTCATACATTACAGCATTAAAACCAGTAACTACTTCTGACTGTTGCTGAATGAAATCCGTCAGCAGAGTGCTATTGGTTTTCATGTAAGTTGAGTGATGGATAAAGGGAGTGGTTGCTCTGTGTTATGCAAACAGACACAGAGAAACAGATACCAGCTGAAGCTAGGTTAACCCTGCAGAAGAATCATAGAATCATAGAATCACAGAACATCCTGAACTGGAAGGGCTATACAAGTCATCAAAGTCCAGCTCCTGGCCCTGCACAGGACACCCCAAGAGTCACACCCTGTGCCCAAGAGCATTGTCCAAATGCTTCTTGAACTCTGCCAGGCTCAGTGCTGTGACCACTGGCCTGGGTAGCCTGTTCCAGTGCCCAACCACCCTCTGGGTGAAGAACCTTTTCCTGATATCCTGATACGTATGGTGCACTGTAAAGACAATCAACAGAAGGAAAATATTCCCACTCTGCACTGTGCAGTTATCTTTGTCCTTTTCCATGAAATGGGAACAGTTCCTGTGCACAGGGAAGACACAGCTTTTTGTCCTAAAGCTCTCACTTCAGCAGAGCTAAGTTCAAATTTACAGGGGGAGTTTGAGATGAATCAGAGGCTGGAAAAATTCAGCAAATATGCCTTTTACTGTTTCTACCAAAGCACAGTTATACTCTGCTCAATAATCTACAGTGGAGAGCTTCCATTACATCTGGAGTTAGTGCCCATTCCTATGCATGCAGAGACCAGCCAAGCCAGCTAGAGTATAATTTACTTTTATTACAACCTTCAGTCTCTAATCTCAATTTCTAGCCTAAAGAAAGAAGCACTGGTCATGGCTACATGGCTACAGCATAATTACAGAGATGCATGGTATTCTTGTTTTATTGTTCTCTTCTCCTTTTTTTTTTTTCTTCTTTTTAATGCAAAGCTAAAGAATGCAAATACCCCAACCCTTGGGAATGAAAGTGAAGAACAGAGCAATAGAAACAATGTCTGGTGAGTGTTATATAACACAGATTCGTTACCCACAAGAAGTAAACATGATAAATTGAGAGATATATTTGAAGGTTACCTAACTCATGGCAGTAAAACAGTTATTTGGCAAAGCTTAGATTAGGTAACTCCAACGGTTATGGGAGAGTTATGTAGCATTTGTAATTAAAAGCTTTTGCCAGGAAATTCTGTTCAGTTATCAACCAATACACAAGCAGTAGAAATGCAAGAACATATTGTAGTTACCTGTGAATGCAGCACATACCTGACCATGCTCCAGTGCACATTGGGATTTCCAGCCTCCCACAGCAGGAGTTTCACACAAATAGTTCACTATCTATATTAGATAGAAGCCAATCTCAGTTACACTGTAGATATGCTCAGGCTTCTGGATTTACAGCCAGGTGTCTATTGCAGAGCAAGTGAAAATATGCAACTTATTGAGGGGAATGCTCCCCTCCAGGAGGGGAATGCAGAATTTCACAGGCACTTCCAAAACAACTGTATTTGCACATCATTCAGCTATGGCACACGTATCTGAAGATGCCATACAGATGTAGCTCGTACAGTTTACAGATCTAGGGAGAGACAAAATGAATACTTGTCCCCTTCCTTCTTTTTCCCTGAAAGAGGAAAACATTCATTTTTACCAAGCTTAATGAGAGAAACCAATCTGTCTTTATTGGTGCCCTGGCTGAAAGTATTGTCAGCAAATTCCATCTAGACTAAAAGCTTTAAGTCCCTGTGGTGGTGTCAGATTTCTCAGACTTTAAGTTAAAAATGAGTTTGAGCAGATTAACTAGCTGGGACTTGAAGATAAAGCTGGCTTCTCTTAAAGAAATGTGTTTTACACACTGCTAAGTGTGCTTGGTTCCTCTTTTATTCAAAGGAAGCAAAGGAGTTTTGTGAAAAGAGCCTTCAATAGGGTCTTTTCCTTTTAAAACTGTGGAAGAGTTCCAGCCAGTCTGTAGCACTGGCTTGAACTTTGTTTTTCTCCAAGGCAAGAACCCTTTAGTTTTCAGTGGCTTCCACATTTTTTCCTCCTCCTTTTGTAAAATGTGCCAGTGAAGTCAAGTGGGTTGTATTAACAATTTTCCAAACATTCACACTAAGGACCAAAAAAGGAAATATTTAATAAATATAACCAGGAATATGTGGGAATGTTGATCTTCCGATGATCATAAGAATTTTCAGTCATAAGGTCTAATTAAATGTACCAAGTTGGAAATGCTTCCAGTGACTGTTACGTCTCCTTGTTATCTGCTCAAATATTTTTAAGTCTGCCCAAGTGGCTTCTCTGCCAAAATGATATTTTTAATGTGAATGACACACATGCACAAGAGACTGCATTAAAATTCACCTAGGCTAGTGACATTTTGGCATCTCAAATCTTCTCTGAAAGCTTCAATTTAACTTAATGCACTGGGGGATAACTGGCAATGGAGCAGCTCTGCAGTGGTAGTCGTATGTGTTTGTTTAGAACAAAATTTTTTGGTCTACAAAAAATTTGTCTGCGTGGCTTAGTATGGCAGTTTGGACTACCATTGCTGACATTCTTCAATTGTGGTGGAGTGGGATAAAAGGGAAATAAAGACATCACGTGAGACAGTTTTCCAAAAATACAATGTTACACTGTTATTCAAGAAAAAAACCATTTTTTTCCAAGATTAGATACAGAAAACAAAAATGAAACCCAGGGATAGCAAATGATTAATTAACCACTTTTTCTGATTAGGAGCAGGAGAATTCCAGTAGCACTCAGATGCTCAGAGCTGCTTTGTATTAACTAGTAAAACAAAAAACATTTTAAGAGACAATCACTGCCCCAAGGAGCATCTCCTCTACGTAGACAAGTCAGACAAAGGAAGCTCATTGTTTTAGAATTAGGGAACTGAGGCACAGAATAATTGTCTTGTCTGCAGCCAGTCTGTGGTAGGAGGGTAATTGAATGCAGATCTCCTCACCACATGCACATTCTCTATCCATATTCCAACTGGTCAGCTGAAACAGCCTTTCATTAACTGCTCTGTCAACATACCAAGAATTACAGAAGACCAGGAACATTTCATATGCTTCAAATCCACTTCTCCCACCATGGCATTTAAAAGTGTGTAGAGCAAACACTTACCATAGACACACTGAGTTCTCCAAGCCAGAGAGCAGGTTGGAAACTTACAATTCATGGGGAGACTCCACCTCCTGCAAAATTCCCACTGATATTCTAATTTGAACTCCAGCTTCTTGTTGCAGAATCACTCTTTTATTTTAAAAAAATCTTTAAAACTTTTCCAGTTTTCTTTTAGCAGGAAGGTGAAGCTTCATTTACTTTAAGCTAAGATCTGCCTTCTTACCATATCTTTCCTCACGCAGTGAGTGGCATTTACCTGTTCAAACACGGTAAACTGCATTATCCACACAAAGAGTGAGGCTGTCATAGCACTCCTAAAGGCAGTAAATGCAATTCTCCTCTCTACCAACAACCAGCAGAAGCCAGGAATTAATCTTGTTTGTGTCAATGTAGTTTTTGGAGAAATCAATAAGGAAATAACTACAGGAAGGTTTGGGGACACCAAAGCAAGTTAGATCTGGTCACTTAGCTGAGATCATTGACTCCAGATAAAAGAGGCAATTCACAGTCCAACTCCACTTCTAGGCTGTGACATAAGGGGGGCAGAAGGTGTTCCCCAAAGCAAAGTATTTTCTTTTATAGACCTGTGAAAATACCTCACCCAGTGGGGCTCCACAGGCCTCCTGCAGCACAAATAACCAACTGCCAAGTCAGGCCATTTGTTTTGCTAAACACAACCTTCTCCAAAGCATTTTTATGTTACACATTTGTGTATTTTATTCATACGCATCTTAACCTACTGGGAACCAGGGAGGAGAAAGCACGTAGAGAACAAAGTGTGAAGGCCTCCATTTGCTCACAGGACAACTGAGCAACTATTTAAGAATTTTGGTACATGGGCCATGATATAAACAGCATTTTACATGCTTAAAATGAGGATTAGTAATAATAAGATATAAAAGCAATAGAGGACATTTTGGTCCTTCTCTTTGGTGGCTTCACTTTGATTGAAATATAGAACTCATTTGATCTTTGCATGACAAGGAGCTTCATCAGCACAAGGGAAATTTAACTAAGTAGGAAGCAAATCTGTGATTCCTTAGAAGCCTGGGGGTGCCAAATCGGTGTTTGTTAGCCTCACAGCCATCACCTCACCCAAGAGTGCCAAGTTACTCTGTCAGTCTGGCTGCCCAGCTCTTTCTTCATAAGAAGCTGTGATGCAGCTGAACCCTATTTCCTAGAGCATTCCCGTTAAAACTTGTGCCTGGAGCACTACCCTAAAGCCTGTTCCTTTTGAAGACTTGGCGTTTGCTGGTGTCCAGGAACAGTTTCCGATTCTTTCATGATAGTTCTCTGACTCCAACGTGTCCTGTGGCAGGGAGTGAGTTCCATAATCTAGCCCTGTGCTGAGGAAATATATTTTAAATAAATATTGGCTACTGCCTGTCCGAGACCACTTGTAAGAAGAAATCAAATGGAGGAGTAATTTGTGCTGGATTAAATTTTGTTTCTTAGAAAAATCCCCTATGCCCTCCTTCATCTCCTCACCAAGGAAGGTTAAGGGATGCCTAGAATGTGGGTGCAGGGTAAGAACTAAATGAGACAAGTTCTTGTTCCTTTTTTGTGATTGCAAAGCAAGGAGTAAGTGTCCTTTATTAGTTTTACTTACACAGTGAATACATCCTCCTGCTGTTGGCATCTCACAGCACCAGAGGAGACAGGTCTAAAGTATAACTTTTAAAAGTTTAATTGTTTGCCATAGCCCTCAGGCATGGAGATATGATAAACTCTCTCGTATTCCTTCAGGCAACCTCTCATGCAGAGGAGAGGAGACCACAATTAACAGTGCCCTCTCGTGCCTGATGGAATAAAGCACCTGGTTACAGATCAGGTGCACGGCTCTGTATGGGGTGTTACATCCACAGCGTGCTTTGGAGGAGAGGATGTAGGGCAGCATTCAAGGGAACAGCTTCCATTATGGAGAGAAAATCAATGAACTATACTCTAAATAAAATCATTCCCTCTCTAGAGAACTTCCAAAGCAGCAACTACTACCAGCAAGGCTGGCACAACACCATCAGCATATACACAGCCAAATATTCATTCTTAGAGTTAGACCTTCTCCTCCATCTCCAAAGTTATGGCTCCATTCTCTGCTAGAGGGGAACAGGGCTCTCCAAGGAGAAGGAAAATAGATGGAAAGCAGCTGACTCTGTCTCATGTTGAGCTAAGCACAGGATAACTTCAGAGTGTCCCTGAACTTTTGGGCTTAAAATGGCTGAGCACAAAAATGAGTATCAGCTCAGAGACACACATAGTACTGAAAAGAAGTGCAACTAATTTTTCCTCTCTGATCCTTCTCTGTTCTTCTTCCTGGTCTTATCCCACATGCTCAGTGTAAAATACACTGTATCTCCTTGTATGCACTCACAACACAGCTCTTCTAGCACAGTGTCACTACGAATTACAGTTCCAGGGGCAGTTTCTTAATACCAGTTATGCTCTTCCTTTCACCTGTGCTAGGAAAAGAATAATTTAAAAGTAGATTGTCTTCGTTGCAGCAGAGAATCTGCAGACATCAAAGCTGGCATCTCTTCTCTGCAGCCCTGCAGGGAAACATTGGGTATTCAAGTCATTTCTGATAAAAAGAACTACTTCTGTCATGGGCTGCTTTATGCCCTTGTAGTTCCTAAATCTTTTGGCAGCCAAATCCAAACGAGTACACTTATAGTAAACACTCTGTTTTCACACAGCATGGATGCAGCTCACTGTCTGTTCCAAGCAGTGCCAGCTCCACAGGCTGCCAGCCCTGGTCCCCATGGCTGATCCCCAGCCCAGCACCAGGACAATCTGATCCCTGTCTCAGTGTAGTGACAGTTCCTCCTGTGCACCACAAGACGTGGTGCTGCTTTTTGACACATAAGCAGACTAATTCCCTGAGTACCAGGCTAACTCAGGCTTGGGTTGCTGTTTATTTGTATTTCTTGATCAATGTCAGTTTCATATTCTAGGTGTTTGGGTTTTGGCTTTTTTCCTGCAGAGGGGAAATTTGTAAGGGATCTTTACTGTATGAATTATCTCAGACTACATGAGCATTCTTGCAGCAGGCTTTCAGGGCCTTTACAACTCACTCTCTTCTATACAACCTCTAATTTTCTTGAAACTTGTAGTAGGTCAATTATCTTGTTGTCCCACCCCCACCTTCTGTCACATTAGCTCGAAGTCAGGCAGTGAGTTCAAAAGCTATTAAAGGGACACAGACAGATACCAGGATCATATAAGTCTCATTTCCTTAATAAAGTAAATTAACATTTCAGATGGTGTCTGGTTCTCATTGCTCACAGTCTAGACAAAACAGGCATACACAGGATAGACGGGGCGTTAGAGCTGAAATTTATTTTTATCTTTATTACATTTTTACAGCAAAGAAATTGCAAGTTCACAATAAGAATAATTTTACATTGTTTTGGGGACAGCTCAAGAGAATGGCTACAGAAGTAGCAGCTGTTCATTTTTATGTTTCCAGATTTATTCCAGAAGAGGACAATACTGATCAAAATTCAGGAGTGTCTAAATGCAGCTCTCATTAGATGGTACCCACTGCAGACAGCACTGGTTATCAAAGTCTTTATTTTTAGAAGCAACCTCTGAACTGTCTTGTATGGATATCCAGTCTTCCCACGGGTTCCAGATGATGAAGAAGAAATTAGTACAAAGACATTAAAATGTAAATTATATATAAAAGTTGGAAATAGACATCAGGTGTACACGTGGTGGCAGGACATGAGAAGCAACCTACAAATTAATGCTGAGTTTGAAATGGAAAAAAAAGGGAGAAAAGCAGACAAAGGGGTAGCTTTGAAGTACACTCCAATGTCACAGCTGAAGGACTCCATCATCAGAAATCAAAAGAGAACATAGATGGATATTGCTTTATAAGTGCTCATAAAACTGGATGTGCAGTAAGACAGCTGTAATAAGCTGAATGCTGTGAGCTAATCCATACTTTTTTCACAAGAGCACTGAAGCTAATCCATACTGGCATTAGGCTCAGTAATTACTCAGTGCAGGTGCATACATTTGCTACGCCTGCAGCCAGCTTTGATGCTGCTCCAGCACAAGCTGTTAGCTGGGGAAGGGCAGCTGTGGGTACGTGTTTTGTACCTGGCATTCATTAAGACATCCAGTGCAGATCCCTGCCAGGACTCGACTCTGCTGAAAGTGTGCACTTTGTAGATTTTGTAGATTTTGTTTCTGGAAGTGCTTTGGATACAGAAAACTGTGACTAATGCTCTGTTATTCCACCATAAGGATTAACAAAATATTAGAGTCTTTTAAAAATTATGTTGTGGCTGTAGGATTTTTTTGCCTCTGTATGTGTACATGTATAACTCTACATAGGTATATGTGTGCCACTGTGTGTAGCATGAAGGCAATATTTAGTCATTAAGCAAAGGACTAAGACGTTTGCAAGCATTAATCTGGAAAAAGGTGCCTAGTTTGCATCTCTGATCTCTAGAATAGACTAAGATGTCATTGCAATGCAGATGTCAACTCTGATTATTATTTTCAAAAACAGTTCCTTTGAATGAGTTTGAAATATTTGAAGATTGATGGCTGTGACAGCTCAAAAGGCTAAATATGTTTTTGGTGAACTGCAGAATAAAGGAGTGGAGCAGACCAGAACAGAAATATCATAACCAGCAGATTCTTCCAACAAACTTCTCAACTTTTCAAACATGTACTAACCCCAGCTTACTTGCATCCCCAGATCTTTGGTGTCATTTCATCAGAATGGATATTTCTACTGGAGTATTGCAAAATGCCTATCTTAAAGATGAAGCAAATCAAGCCCTGAAAAAGATAATTGTGAAGTGTGAGATCCAGATGAATGATGGTAATGCCTGGCTGTTTATCAGTATGCACGCTGCAAGAGATGAGAGTCTGTGTTCCTCCCACACCCATTAACCGACTTCTACACAGAAAGTGTCTCTCAAAAGATACCTTGATAACTTTATGAGTGGGGTGTAGGTTTTTTAAGGTCTAGAAGTATTTCTGGTACATCTTGGTTATTCTGAAGTCAGATTATTGCTCAGATTTTTCTCCCCAGCAGTGCTGATTTAGCACCTTCACGGGCCACCTCAGAAGTGATGAGTGTTTCAGTAGAAAGAACAACCTTGCTGACCAGCTACACTTTCCAGATAGGGGTGAGAAGCATAGAAGAGGAACAGATGTTTCCACGTGTGACTAGAAAGTGTTAGTCTCCAGACATTCCAGTTCCCAATGCTTTCATACACATTAAAGAAAAGCAGTTGCAATTTTACTCCTTAAAGGAGAGGCTTCCTACCAGCTGTCTTTCTCTGCATTCATGCAAGTTGGAAACCATGCTCACTTCAGTTGGAACACTGCATTCATTAATTCCTAAACATCCAAAAAGCTGGGGTTACAAACAACCAAAAAAGGACTCCAAAATCCACCCCCAAAATAAACTGCAGGAAAACCCCTCAGCCTATATGTTTTCCTGCCAGAGTTTGATTTTCGACTGGAGCTGTCTGACGTGTTTGTATGTTGCACATATTGCTTTTATCCCGGAGTGCGGGTTCATTAGGAACAGAAACGTGTCTCTCCTGTGAGCTGGGGATGGGAAATTAGAGGCAGCCCAGTCACATCAAAGGGAAATGTTTTCACCACAGCTATGGAGCTCAAAAAACATTTTAATTTCTTTACCACAGTCTTACAATGTAATCTGATTTGGGCAGCTTTCTGTATCTCAATCTCCCTGCTTTAAAATAGAGGTTCTAATAATAATTAATTACACATATTCTTTGCCTATTTGTACTAGATTTTCAGGATTTTTTCTCTATACATAGCCCTCATCTTCTAAAACAGAATCTAGTTTGCAGTCTTTTAGCCTTATAACAATAGAAATAATTATATTGGCTGCACAGAAAAATGGCCATAATTAATTAACAGAATGAGCAAGAGTCTGAGACTCAGATCAGACTCCTATTCATCAGTATAGGCATTCAAGTGCTAAATGATTTGCAATAAAACTTGTAATTAAAGCTCTAACAGTTTTTCTAGTGCGAAAGACGTTTTTTCTCTGAGAACATTTCAAATAATTTGCTTTATTTCTAAAGAACTGAGCACATGAATGAGCTAATTATTCATGGAACTGTGGCTTTTAATAAGGTAATCTCATTAAGGCAAATGTAATGATAGGTTGAAAACAATTAATCAAAGAGATCTAAAAACAAATGCTTAGCAAAAAAAAATTATACGCTTTCATTATAGTTTGAAAACAGCCTAAGCACTAACAGATTGGCTGTTGTTAACACACCTCTACCTGAGGCCTTTAGCTGCACAAATGGCTGTTGGAAAGCCCTTTTTCTCTGAACACATAATCTTTATCTGAGGTATCAGCTTTGTCCAGAACTCATTTGGCTTCAATAAAGCTGAATAACAAATGTTAGCATTTTAATGCATGTAACATTGTCTGCTTTTAATGTGGCTATGCATGTGTGCAGTCTAGAGAGAAGGTAATGAGGAAGGGACAGTAGGACTGTGAAATTATGCATTGTATCGAAGGATGTCAAGTGCTCCATTGCCAGTACTGAACTATGGAATATCAACTGAAACTTCGAGGAAATTTATTTACAACTGAGCAAGCTTGAGGTGGTGCCACTAGTCCCCAAAATGACCTTTACACTTTGATGAGAAATCATGCCATATCCCAAATATGCCTTGGACTGGAGACACCCAAGGGCATTACATGTGCACTACTGTTTTAATTAGAGTTGATGTTTCCAAAGGAACAACATACCTTGTGCCTGCTAGAGCTAACTGGAATCCTTTGTAGGTCCAGGCATGCTTAAACTGAAAACAAAGGCATTCTAGCAACTGACTTTTGGAAATAAAAGTGGAGAGGAGAAGCCCAAAAGTGATAGAATATAAATTGTGAGGACATCTAACTGTCAAGGTGGCCTTCAGGTGTTCCAGTGACTCAGCCATCCTGGAAGTGGAAAGACAGACCATGTCACTGGCCTGGTGTCTGCTGCTTTCAATTGTGCAGAAGTTTTTTTCCTCCTTTATCTACGAAAGAGATTTTCTCCCTATTTCATCTGATTCTCTCCCTCTCTCTCCCTCCCTTTCTCTCTTCCTCTCTCTCTCACATCTGTTTTAGTCCCAGTCCGACTTTCACTGCCATTCACTGTCACTGTAATAAGTTGGGCCCAAGCCCTTTCCTTGAGAAATGAGGGAAGCAATGCTCTTCCTAGATGTGGCTACCTAATGAGATAGGCAGAACTATTTTCCCTTGCACCTTTAGAGCACTCATTTGTGCTTAAATGACTCCAGATGAACAGAATTAACCAGGAGAGCTACAAAGCTCCAAAAGTCATATAACAAAGCAAGTTTTTGTTGTATGTATGTCTCAAAAAATTAAAGACTTCACTGTGGTCTGAGCTCTTCAGGAGAATTGCACATCCAAGGTAATGATGCCAGCAGCAGGCCCAGCATTAGAGCTCAGTGGTGCAGGAGAAAGGCTTTTCCCAGGATAGCTCCAGCTGAATTTCCATGGAAATTTTTCCTGAGAGATCAGGACTATCACAGTCACCACTTCCACCTTCTACAGATACGTAGGGTATCTTTTAAGCTTTCACTGAAACATAGAAATTAGTTGAAAGGAAAATAAATAGGACAAAAGCATGATTTCCTCCAAATGTGTTTGGTATATCCAAGGGTAGGCGATCACTGACAGAATCCTGCTGCCGTACAAACAATCCAATCACATATGGGAAAAGTGCTCATGAAAAATCCTGCTGAAAACTGCTGTTTAGCAAGAAGTTCAACAGCAATTCCTTGCTCAGCCTAATTAGAAAATGGGAAAATGGGAACCCATTGGGACCAAAAAATACTGCAATTTCTATGAGAATATTGCAATTTATTATCAATTATGGATGGAGTAGAAAGACCAGAATGATTGCAAGCTTAGCTAACATATCTTGGCAGCTATTAGTTTCTCTGTTAAATAGTGATAGGACTGAATAATCTAACAAATACAAGTTCTGATCCTAAAACTGAGATGCAGAGTTCCTTCACAGTCTCAGAGCTGAGATACTTACACTGACTACAAGTACCAAATTTTACAAGCATTCTTTGGGGAACTTGGCTTGGACTGTCCCTGGAAGTTAGAGCTATGATTTATAATGAACTACCCACAGACATTCACATTCCATTATGGTAAGAGCTTGTTTTCTCCAGTGGACAACCAAGGAAGAGTCTTATCCTGGTAAGGGTTGCATTGGAATGAAGATGGGAGCAGTCCCATATACAACGTGGTATTTGTAAGGGGAGAAGTATGGCAGGAAGGAAAGGGAGAGGCTTTAATATATAAGCATAAAGCCACAAAGATTAGACCAAGAAATGCAAAACTGCTCCAGAGAAAAAAAACCCAGTCTGTCAATGTTATTGAGTGTAATAATGCACAGAAGGAACACATTAATTGTAACCTTGATTCAATTGTCAATGCTCACAAGAGGTGGATGGGAACAACAAGACTAGTTAGTGTCCCCTTAAACTGCCAGAATAACTTCTTTAAAATGCTGCAAACCCACGAACACTAAATCCCTGGTGACTTGGCATACGACACCGCCAGGCTGTCTGAGCACAGGCTGAGAATGATCAATTACAAGCCTTGTGACTCAAGTAATGAATCTTGTCGCAAGCCCATAAAGTAAACTTCAAAAGGAGAAGGGTTCTTTTGCTGATTTTTGGAGCCCTGAACAATTTTTCAACAAAACCCAGGCACTCTAAAATGGCTTTAATTTGCAGTCATCCCAGGTCTCAGCAAAAGGCAAACCAGACTTCGAGTGCTTTTTGTGTGTTCCTGTTTAAAAGGTGAAGAAGCTGCTGTTCAGTTACTTCAGCAGAGGGAATCCAGCTGAAGAGGCAACTGGGGGGAAATTTCTAGACTTTTAGAAGTTGTTTCTGGAATTTAGGAGCAAAATGTTTCTAATTGTGGCTTCTGTGGGATGAAATGACTGATGAAACAGTGTATTTGGAAGATGTGGCCAAATCCAAAGCAACCACTTTCTGCAGCATGGCTGGATGACAACAGCTTTTGTTGTAGCCGAGTAGAACAGTGGTTTAGAAATGCCCAGAGCTGTTTACAAAGGAAGAAAATCAGCTTCAGATAACTTTTAGAAATGGCCCCTCGTATAGTGTCATGGGCATGAAATGTACATGTCACCCAAGATCATGCCTGAAGACCCTTAAGCAAGAAGGGGCTAAGTACTGCAGGCACAGGACTATGTCCTGTCACTTTTGGAACCTTTGGAGGAAGTTTCCAAGAAGGCCATCAGAATAGATTTAGCAAACATCTCAGTAATTTAAAATATTAATGGTGAACATGTGTTGTAACTGCAGTTAATTAAGTGTTGATAAAAGAATCTGAGCATAAACAATTACACACTCCCTCGGATATTTCCTAAGCAGCACCAACAATAGGGGCTGTGCCGTGCACAGACTGAGCCAGCCTGCAGGAACGAGCCGTGTCTGACTCTTCTCAGTGCCTTTATGGGGATGATTCCTGCTCTTGTTCCCAGAGCCAGCTGCTGGGAGAGAGCTCTGCTGCAGTGACTGTGCTCTGAGCCTGGCTCTCAGAGCAGTGATTTCCCAGGGGAAGGTTCTTAACCCTTTTGTGAGGATAAGGGCTGGATTATGATGGCAAAAGTGGAGTAAAGACAGTCATGGCATGTGAGGGAGTCTTTAATGTGTGTTCACCCAACAAAGAGTATGAATGGGCAGGGTTGTGACTCCTCAGTCTGTATACACACTGCTCATTGTTATGTCAGATGACATTCTGATTGCAGGTGTGATTACCACTTGCAGAGGAAAGGTTGTTAGTGACTCTCAGAGGCTTTCTAAAAGCACAGCAGTGATTGCAGGACCCTGTTCAGGAGTGCTCTTGGGAAGAACTAGGAACCTTGAACAGGCAGATGCCTATAGTTGCTCAGTATATATTACCCTGAGCAAATTGGATTGGTGATGGATAGTATTTTTAAAATAAAAATAGTGCTTTTGATAAAACTCACTTCAAAGTCTGTTGTTCCTCAGTAAATGACTGGTATGAAAGCAGACACTTAAACTCTTGCTTCACTGCTTACAGGGTGGCTCCACTGCTCTCACACAGAGGGTCATGGTTTAAAAGATGGACAAGGTGACAACATTCCCATGTGTTTGGTGTTACAGAAGGCAGGTGAAAATCAGTAGTCCTTGAATGTCATGTTCTAGCTCAGGGGCCTGTGTGAGACATAAAAATGCCACACTGAAAATTCTTTGAATGGAAATGAAACTTTGGTTGGAGATGACACGTGCTGGAGAGAGCTCAGTGTCATGGTGAGCTGCTGCCATCTCTGCAGACTGGGAGGGAAGGTTCAGGGAGTGTGTGGAAACATCTTCCCAGTGTTGTCTGAAATCTTGGGGAGTAGAGCAGAGTACCTGGCCCTGGTTTGCTAGTGTTTCTTGGAAAGGGGGTGCTGGGGCAAGGGTGATGTTGGGACAATCTTAGTACTGAGACTAACTATGGAAGAGAACTGGAATTCCCCAGGGAATAAAGGGAACCAGAAACTGATGTTAAAGCTATTTATATTCTAGATTAGGCCAAGAAAAATATTTTACACTTAGCTTAATATCATAATTGCAAGTCCAAAACCATCACTGCTAGCTTCTAAATACAGAATAGAATCTGGGAGGAGGCAGTAAGAAAATATATGTTTTGGCTTTATGATTGCAGCAGAGAAATAGCCAGAATTCATCATGGACTTGGACAAAACCAGGAGTCTTAAAAGAAATAATACTTCTAAGTGGTCTTTAGACATTCAAATGTCTAAAGAGTCTATAAACCACATAATGTTAACTGTAGCACAGAAGGCCACCTAGACTTTGAGCAGTTGAAGCTGCTCTTTTTAAAGGCAGTCAGCGAAGCACTGATTTTACACTGTCTTTGGAACTCAGTGTAAAAACTTCAGTAATGGATATTCCCATGCATGCAAAAAGGAGATTTTCAGCATGTGCCCCTGCCTCTGAACTTGCAATACTACTGGTGTCACTTCATGATGGGATTGTTGCATGACAGTGCACTGTGACTCCAGTCTAGTTGGGCCAGGAGTACAACTGGAGAACCTTCGGACAATATTCTCTCCAGTCTAGGCCCTGATAAACAGAGGATGTCTGTGAAAGCATTGGACTTTCAGTTCAGCTTAGTGTTTGGTCTTCAAATTGTGAAATCATTCACCAATGGTGCATTTAGGTATGACCACAGGATCTGTGTAAATCTGTTTCATGGTTGACACATCTTGCTCACATACAATTGTATCCCTGAAAAAGATCCTCATGTAACTGTGGCATTTTCACCAAGCCTTGGGAGGGAAAGCAGCGTGGACTGCTTACAGAGAGGCACCTTTCCCTTCCTCCCTGCAGTAAAAGCAAAAAGCTATAGTGAATACACTTCCCAAGACAGTTATAGAACACACAAACAATCCATTTTCACAGATTACAAAAAATCTGGAGACTAAAGAAACTATCTTATTCTCTACCAAAAAGATTTCTCACCTCATACACTGTGTATGTAAATACCGTATGTGTACAAGTGTACACCCTGAAAGAGAAAACAACAAACTCACCCTATGCTTATGCTGAAGGGAGACCTGATCACCTGCAATACGAATCAAAGGCTGGGGGAATGCTCTTCTCTTCAGGCTCCTGCCTGGTTGCAGCTCAAATTGCAAGAACAGTCATGAAAGTGACAGTGACTCTTGATTTCACTTTAAAGCAGAGGTTAAAGCAATGAGCTCAGCATAAAGACTTCATCTCCTACTTGTTTGACTCCTCTGTACCTAAGGCTCTGCAGGCAAAATCCCTGACTCATGTAACTGAAGACTCCTGAATATCCCTGCAGCTGGCTGAAGGAGAACAGACTCCAGGACTTTGTTGTGCAAGGAAATTATGGAAGAAATTCCCTGAATTTTTGGGAGGACAGATGCTATCTCTAACACTATTTGCATTAATCTTGAAGAACCACTTGAGATGGGCTGCTTGAGCTTCAGTGGAAACAGGTCATTAATGTGGGTAGTCTGGTCTATCTAGGATGGTTTAGAGCTACATCTGTGTTTGGACTGAATTGTCTGTCATACCCACTTTTACACTTCAAATCTGACTTGACATTTTCATCTCTTGTTGTAAGTTCAAGTGCTATGGCAGGTGTGCAGACCTGTTCTGGCTGACCAAACTTGAATATGCATCTGCACTATTTGGGGACCACTGAAGTGACTAAACCTATGACTTTTTTTTTTTTTGCCTTAGTCTGTTTCTCTGATCTAACAAATAAAATGTTTCTTTCCCTTCTAAGGAAAAAAAATCACCCCTGTTAAGAACGTCTGCATTAAGTCAGAGACTTAAGAAAGGTACTTGAGGTAACAGCAGCAATCTGTGGATTGTTTGGGGTTTTTTTTGTTAAATATTTTGTGAAACATTGAGGTCTAAAACCTCCCTTCCATGGGCAAGTGAATGATGTTGCCATTTGACCTCAACTGGTGTGCCAGGTAACTTTAACACACACAGATGCAATACTGGCTTCACTTCAGCAAATAAGGCAGCTTTTGTTCCTTATGAGGTTTTTGATGGAATTGGACACAGTAGTAAGACAGCAATCTTTTGTGTTTGCAGGGAGCCATTACCATTCCCCAGTTCTTGGAATGGAACTCTGGATTATAGGCACTCATTGCTCAAGAAACCAGAGCAGGGAATTATATGTGGGTTAAACTCAGGTACACTGGAGTACACAGGTACTGTGTACTCAGGTACACAATCTTTTCTGTGTTCCACAAGGGAAAGGGTTCATAAAGGGAAAAGAGCTTGAGGACATATTTTAAAGAGATCCTTTTCTTTCCCTGTCACTGGAAGGTGCAGATGACAACTTCACAGAATATGATTTGTAAAAATGAAACTCTTGTAACTTCTGAATTTTTAAGAAAAACCTGCATGAGGCTACATAAAATGGTTTGGGTCAGAAGGGATGTTAAAAGACCCTCTAGTTCCAAACCCCTGCCCTAGGCAGGGACACCTTCAGCAGGTTGTTCAAAGCCTAGAACAGCCTGCTGTCCAACCTGGTCTCAAACACTAACAGGGTTGGGGCATCCACAACTTCTGGGGGAAATCTCATCCAATGCCTCACGAGCCTCATAATGAAAATTTTTTTCATAATATCTAATCATGAGTACTGGTGTTGCAGTTTGAGCTGTTCAAGAGAATCCATACAACAGAAGAGATGTTTCACACCAGCTGTTACTGAACATGTCAACAGTGCACATTCATAATGCCCATATATGGGAAATTCTACATTTCATTAAGTTGCTATAGCTCTGACTGACATATTGGAGAATAAAACAAAGGACCATTTTTAAAAAAGTCTCCTCCTTCCTGTCTCTTCTTCTGAGTTTCTCCTCCTTGGAAGAGGACACACATTTCAAACCTGCTCCTATGCCATTATGCCCAAGAGTGTGTTTCCAGTAGTCATCTCCTGCTTTCACAGAACTGACTTTGTGAAGGCAAACAGGAAACAAGTAAGATGGTGAAACATCTTCCCCCATTGAAGTAAAAGTGAGTGCAAATGCTCTCAATACCAGAACAATGTGCTTGAGCATCTTGACACCACAGCTGCCTTAACACAAACTGCAAATAGCTTTGGCCAAGAGGAATACTCTCCTTCAAATGAAGAAAGTCCTGGCTGCAAGGAGAAAATTGAATGAGTTGTCTACTAGTGAATACTCTTCCCATCTTTTTTCAGCTTTCTTGTGAGTTCTAAAGACTAGAGTTTGTTGTCTTTAACCCACACCATAATACATAGTTTCTACACTGAAACTTCTTGTAAATACTTAATTAAAAGCTGTTCATTTTCATACCATCAACCTTATTTTGAATCTGAGCACAATGAGTGTGGAGAATACTCAGAAATCCAGGCCAAGTCTTAAAAGCATTCTAAATGACTGAAGTCACTATTTAGTCTAACTTTCCTTTTTCAAAGCAGGAGTGCCAGTTGGCATCTTCTGTAGTGTGTGTTCTCTTCATACCTTTGTATGACTCAGTTACCGGTAACTAAAATAATCACAGAGCTGCTCCCCAGCACAATGCATGGACAGCATCCTAACTTTTAAGATGTGTCCACTCAAGCAGATAACCATGAGGGACTTTTCTCCTACATGGAAACATACAAGAGAAGAGTGCCAGGAAGGACAACTATGTTTTCTAGGAAAAAAATAATTAGCAATTCTGCAGGAAAAGCAGTCTTAAACAGAGGTCTTTATACTGCTGTTCCTTTTCCAAAGATATTTGGAAGTGCTCTGAAGCACTGCTGAGGGTGTAAGAGGCACAGAATGCTAGCAATACCAGCTTCCCATACCTGTAACTTAAACACTTACATTATGCATATTCTTGAGACAGAAATTTGGAAAAGCCTGTCAGGGAGAACAACAGACTGAAATCATTCCCTGCTCCACTCCCACTACTGTGAGAGCCAATTCGGGTGATTCAGTCCAGACTCTCTGTATTTATGTCCAAGAGATGTTTGACACCTCAACAACTGTGGAATTTCCATGCCTTCCTCGTGCTGTGTATTCTGGTGCTTTCCCAACTGTACTGGACACCAGCTTTCAGCTAAAGCCTCATTTGTCTCCTTTGTGTCAGCTCTGCTGCTTCTGTTCCTCAGCATCCTTCTGTTCTGTGTTTATCCACTGGTTCTACATTCCCTTTTACTTTAGATAAAAGGCAAACATTTGTAAAAAGCATGCCCTATAATAGAACTGTAGAAAACAACAGAACTTTGATGATTCTTTTCTTGCCCTTGTCTGGACTCTCCACTTCATCAACTTTTTCCTTCAAGTACAATGTTCCAGACAGAATATAAAGTTTTATCAGTGGTGAATGAAAAAGGATTGTTCCATATATTTCATAGGATGTATCATACACTAAAAATAAAATATTGATGGCTGCCTTTATTTTTGGAATACCATGATCCTGACTTAGCAACTGTAACTGTCAGCATTCCTGCAGAGCTACTCTGTAACTAGCTCTTCCCTGGCCTCTACCTGTGGAACCTCTTGCTCATGTACAGCACCTTACAAAAGTTCTTTGGGGAAGGAAAAAAACCACAAATAAACAAGTACATTTAATTTTGCAAGTAAAGAGTATAAAACAAAGTAATAATTTAAAAAGCCATTTCTATTTTATATAAAAAAGCCAGTTATTTCAAGTAGTACACATCAAGGGGAACAGCACCACAGCCTAATAAAGAACAAATTCCATCCATAATTGAGACAGCTAGGAGCAAGTTGTTACATACAAATACGTGTATCAGTATCATACTTAATATACTTCAGAAAAAATTTATCCAAATAGCTGCAGCCCATTTTGCTTTCTCATACTCATTGTTTCCTAATGTTACTTTGCAGAGTCCTTTGTAACCTGGCTATGTTAGCATCCAAGGCTGCTAAGCTATTTTTAAAGTCCTCTTCATCTCGAGAAGTAAATGTTGAGAAAGAAGATGCACTCCAGTCAGACCTCCCTGATAAATCATCAAATGAAATGCAACTAAAATCAGCTGCTTTACTGCCTGTTCTCTGAGAAATCCCTGTTGGGAATGGCATCGATGCATGAGGGTATGTACCAGGCTGAGGCTGGTCTGGTTTATCCATGAAATCTTTTGCAGCCCCACTTGGAATGCCTCTTGGTCTCCCTTTGTCTCCTTCTGGCTTCCCTTTATCCCCTTCAAGCGTGTTTTCCACAGTTTTTTTCACACTGCACCCAGCACTTAACTTATCCAGTACAGTTGGATCCTCACATCCATACTGCTGCACGGAGCTGGGGAGCTCATAGTGGTAATCCAACCTCTGGCAAGCCCCTCTGCTCTGGGGTAGCACACCACTTCTTCCAGAGACTGCCTGCTGTTTTTTAGAGGCACTGCTAGTCAGTGGAATATAAATTGTCTCATCCAACTTGGTCTGGTCATCTAGTAAAGTCCCAGAATCACTCCCTGTTTCTGCATCTTGCTTCAATGGAGCTGGTAGTACTCTGGGAGCTGATGTTCCTTCTTCTGTGAATGTACTGTTAATTTTACTTCCTTCAGCAGCAAACTTTTCATAGGACAGATTTTGCATTTCTGCTTCTCCAATTTTATTTGGGAACTGAAGATCTGTGTCTATCAAAACATGATCCATTTCTAATTTTTTAAGGTAAGTCATTACTGAAGTACTCCCAGGAAATGGCTCAGGTTGCATCTGCTTTTCATGGTCTTCCAAAAGAGATTTTGAGAGAGTTTTTTCAGGTTTGGGTCTAACATTGTCTCCTGTGAGGTCAGACAGAAGCTTGGCCATACTGCCCTGTAAGGTTCTGTTAAGGTAAGATCAACCAGACAGATTCAAAATCAGTCACTAAAAAAAAAAAAATTTTAAATTTTTTTAATAGAAACAAAACATTAGATTTATTAGGCTGTGGCAAAATTGCAATGCACTTTCTACACATTGTCATAAAATGCAGTGCAAATGTGAAGCAATTCCAAGTTTTTTGAGTTCTTCTTCAGCTCACTGTGGCTAAAAAGTAACTAAAATAGCACAGCCCAATGAAGTTCTCCAGGTTATTCCTGGTATACCGGCTTTGAGCAGCACAAGATGAAATAAATTGATAGAAGCAGTTACCAAAATCACTAAGAAAGGTTTTCTGAATTATTTTTCCCATTGCATCTAAATTAAAAAAAAACATAATAAAAGAAATAATTCTTCTAACTTACTGCTTTGTACGTCAAAAGAGATGAACACTTAGATGTTTATGTCTCTAGCATATACACAAATACATGTACTGTGACATCATTCTACCACCACCTGGTGGTCAGTATTGCAGTCATAGAAGCCTCTAAACTCCTGCTGAAGAATTTGACATGTCTATTAAAAATATTCTGTTGTTCCAATCAGTCCCAGCTATAAACACAACAGACAACAGTTTTGTTTCCTGTGCACAACATATCCAAAGCAATTGTATATACACACTTTATGTATCTGCAAAAAGCTATTTATGTCTCCCAGCTTGCCACTATTTTCAGCATAAAAGAGCAAGATAAAATAAATTCACAGCTATAGTTCTTACTGGCAGATCTGCTATTAAAAGTTAAGACTTCACAGAAGTTATGGCAGATAGTATTTTACTTACTGCAGAACTTAAGTCACAGAATATGATAACTCTGTTTTAAAACAAAGTTATAGCAGCATTGTAACAAAATGAACTGCAAAGAGAAGTTTTAGCCTATGACCTCCCACCACCAAGATACTAAGGTAAAATCCACAGTACGAAAAAAACCACCCCAAAGAATAAGAAAGAAGAAATATTTTTTTAAAAGAAAAATAATGTCAGGAAGCCAAAAAAAAGCTTAGCCAATAGTACCTGGTTAATTCCCTCAGTCTCTTAACTTCTGCATCACGCTGACGTAACGTTATGCCCAAAATCTTATTTTCTTTCTCTGAAGCTTCCAGCTTAAACTGAAGGCTCTTCACAGTTCCTAATGCCTCTTCCACTTCTGAAATGCCAAGAAGAACTTACATAATTATTTCTTTTAACTTTTAAAATGCTAAACAAAGAATAACCAAACTGAAAACACGTACCAATCTTGAGCTTGGTGGAATGAATGTCATAATGCTGTTTGTTTTCAAGCAATTCTTCTTCTTTATCATGAATACCTTTTGCAAGATGTTTATTTTCTTCTTTCTGACTTTCTATTATTTTCAGTAGTTCTTCATTTTTAGCCTGCAGTGAATCAAGGCCTTTTTGCGATTCTTTCAATTGACTCTGGAGCATCATATTCAAGGACTGCAAAGAAACCACTACCAAAAGTAAAACATAAAATGTTTAAGTGTTTTGCATGGTAGCTTGAATTTCTAAACCAAACTAAGTTTTAAAATAATCTTGGTAATATGAATTTTGGTTACAGATAGAAGGGTTGTTTTTTTTTTTTGCAGCAAGATAAAGCTCAAGCTTTCTTCTTAATTATTTAACCAGTCATCTTTATTTTAAGAGGCACATAATGAAAAATAATCTGCTTGGCAGCTGAAGAGCCAAATTCCACTATGTGGAGTCTAAAAAGGCCCAACAGTCCATGCAAATGCAGTCCAACCATTAGACTCACTTAACTCAGCTATTACTAAAGGCCACAGTACATACAGACATATGAAACTACAGATATATAAATAAATAATAGTATCTATTGAAATAAAGCTTTAACAAATATGCTCCTATCAAGAAACATTATTGGTACTTTACATTCATAGTTGCAGCTCTGTCCAGATGTCTTCTCACTGTTTTCTTGTTCCCTAAGTTGCTGGTTTAATATTCTTAGTTTCCTAAATACAAATTGTGAAAAAGCACAAATTCAGAAATATTAGAATATGCTCAAAAGGACTGCACTTTAAATTACTTTGGTGAGAAGTTGCTTTTGAGAATTAAATGACAGGTAATATTTCAGAAATATAAAGAAGTCTTAATAACATATTTTTCTTACATTCTGGTACTTCTTCAACACAAAAGACCCCTTCCAAGTATCTGGTAAGTATCTACTAAATAACCCTGAATTGAAGTGCTACCCAGTTTGAGAACTCCCCTGAAATGAGAGACACTTTTGCACTTGAGAATAAACTACAAAAAGAATATGAGCAGGCCAGCTATCTTGATACTGCAGTTTTCAGAATGATGCATTGACCTCACCCAGTCAAAGGCCCAATCATGAGGTAACTGATGCTACTAAAATCCCAAAGTCATGCTATGTGTTAAATTGCTTTTTGAAGTATATGGCCTTACCAGGACACTTTGTAATCCATAAATACTACACAGGCAAGAAGGGAAGAGCCTTAACAAAGGCAATGTAAACCAGAGCAGTTAAAGATGCTTTGGGTGCAGTTAAAGATGCTTTGGGTGCAGTTAAAGATGCTTTGGGTGCAGTTAAAGATGCTTTGGGTGCACCTGCAGTAGCCACAGGCTCCCTGAGGAGCTCCCCACCTGCGTAGCTGCGCATTCTCACTCCGCAGAGGCTGCAAAGCCAGAGCTATTTCAGCTTGGATATTTGCACTTCCCACCACAGCTGGGAGCAGTGATATGGAGTCTTCTATTTCACTGATCAACCTTAACATCTCTGAGTCACCTGCAAGAAGTGAGGGAAAAAAGACTCCATAAACCTATAAATCTGTAATATAACTAACATTTTACATGTGATTAAGCAATCTGCAAAGTGACTTAATAGCATATGGGCTTTTTCTCCCCCAAGAAAATTTCACCTGTAACTATATTTATTTGAAATTGTTAAGCTTGAGTATGAAAACCATGCTTTATATCCTCAATAAAACACAACTAACCATCTTTCCAACCAGCCTTGGTGGGACTGCTATTGCAACCTGTCCACATTGGGACCCCTCTCAGGGGAAACCTCTGTATATGGAATAGCAACAACTTTTATCTTGCTGTTATAATAATATTACAAAAATAATTTAATAATTATCCAGAGTGAATCCCGAAGGTTTTACAGTTGCGGAAAACCACAGTAAGATGGCACATACCATCTGACACATACAACTTCCAGCAACTGAAGTGCTCACTCATTTAATAGAACTCTTGTGTTATTTGTATACAATAAATCTGCTGGACAATGAAAATGTCCTCACCTTGATCTGTTACCAGTGCTCTGAGCTCACCAATAAGATACTTTACAGTCCTAACTTTATGGGCTGTTTCTTCTGGACTTTCTTTTCTAGATTTTAGGACTTTCTTCACATAACTTGTCTTACAGCTTGTATCTCTCACTGGAGATACATCAAGTACATTCAATTCATCTTCTTCACTGACCATGTCCTCACTGTGCTCTTCAGGAGTCTCCTCCTCTGTGTCACAGGAGCCATCATGTTTTGCTGGACAGTGGTGGTGGCCCCTCTGTTCAGTCCTGCCATTCAGCATTTCATGGGACTGTAACAGGGCTTGTATGCACCGCATCAAATCTGCTTCTTTTATCTGCTGCTCTTGGCTTGGGGCCATCTCTCTGCCAGAAGATGCTGGGATCAATGCAGGCACTGAAGGGGTTGATGCTCCTGGTGCCGTACAAGGGATCACACCAGGAAGAGCAGTGCCAGACTGCATTTGTGCAGCAGCAGAAACCACTGGGCAAACCACAGGTGCTCCCATCTCTGGCACACATTCACTGGCACTGTCTACAGGAACACCCTGCATGAAGAATATTCTAATTAAACAAAAAATTAACGTGATTTTTAAATCTTTAGGGAAAAAACCCCAAACAGCACCACCCTAGTCTGACTCAATGTAGACTTGTTCATTCTTTGCTAATTATAAGAACAACTACAAATAAATAACTGAATAATTTTCCTTTATAATAAGGAGCAATTAAAATGTAAATCTGACTTAGATTACCTTTATCTTAAATGTTATTGGCAACATTAAAGCACGGTTCGTTTAAACTGTTCTGTAATGAAAAAACCTCAGCAGTTTCTTGAATCTAACCAGAATGGGGAAGAAAAAAAAATATAAAGGACAACACTGTTACCTTTCAGTATTTTAAGTAGATGAATTTCTTAAAAGTCAAGGTCATGACTAGCTATACATGGACTGCCTGCAGGTGGGAAGGTAAGTCTACAGTCCTACAGATTCAAGGTGGAAGCCCTGTGCCACATTTCCCGAGGTGGTGGCTGGTAATCTCCATCACCTCTATTCTATTCCCTGAAATACACAGGCATTTTAACATGTGGCTCTAAGATAATGCAGCGTGTCTGAAGAAATAATTGCCTTGATCATTGGCAGGGAAAGCTCCACATGATAAATGATTTCTTCTATCAGGAGCTGGTTAACGATCCTAGTGTGCATTACTGAGAATGCAATTAATAGTAATCAATCATTTCCTGCACTTTCCATGTTTGCTGTCCATTACAGAATTCCCCAAGCAGAAACAAGCAGCCAGCTGAAATGCCTCTAATTTCATTGTTTGGTGTCTACATAAAATGTGTTTTGAATAGCAGCATTTTCTCTGTGCATTACTACAGTTTGAAATACAATTTTTTAAAAGGAAAATTATCAGGAAAACCAACAAGTAAATGTATAAATACACAGGCAGTGCTAATTCAATGTTTACTGATAGTGAGAATCAAACTTTTACTTACTGACTGAGTGGATAAGGGATTAGCTGAATGCTGCAGGGACAGTGCTGATGTGGAAGCAGGTAACTGATAATTCAAAGCTGTAACATTTTGACATCCTAAAAGAAAACGACACTCATAGATCAGGGCAGTGTGGGACAAAACTCATGCACTAAAATAGTCAGCTCTACATTAATAGTTCCACTAACCCTGATTTGAGGTAGGAGAAGGAGTTACAGTGGGAATTTCATTACTCTTCTGTGGGGGTTGGCCAGCTATCAGAGACATCTGAGTTTGCACATGCTCGTACAGTTTCTGATAGGCCCCAGGAGAATGTTCACTGCAAGGCACATGAATTGATTGAACCATCTGATTCTGTGCTGCACTGGGAAGTTCCTGCTCAGTAGAAGGTGTGGTTGATGAGGCAACTTTTCTATTTGATATTGGCACTGTAGAGAAAGAAAGAACAAAAAACTCAGTCTGAAGGTGCCTGTCTTCTTGATCTACACAAACCCATTGTATCATCTGGCAGATTCTGGCAGGTTCCCTTGAAAATGGAAAGAAAGATCTTATAATCCAGGATTCCAGTCACATTTTGAATCCCCAGCAAATGAATCCATCAATTTTTTCTTCCAGATAGAGCAACCTAAACCAGTTGGAGAGGCGGCTGTCCTTCAAGGAAGCACAGAGACTTAATCCTACAGAAGATGAGTTCTAAAATGCAATTCTTACAATCTCTGCTTAGGTATAATTAAAACTCAGTAATTTTACAGCACTGGGAAGATATCAGCTACATGCTCACTTCCTACAATTCCCAGCGGGCATTCTGCTACACACCCATCGACAGGCCACACCCACCTTCTGGATTAGAAATTGCACAGAGGAAACAGGGTGCAGAGAGACAGCAATTATAAGAGAAGTACTTCCCCTGGGAGCAACTCAGCCAACAGCATCTACCTTTTAATTCAGTGCTTTGGCCACTAAACCATTTGAGGTCTTGTCATTTCTAGCCACACCTCCCTGTTTCCACTAATCCTGCTTTGAGTAAAGCCTGGCTGGACACTGAACTCCAGACCAGTTTCTAGCTGTGGATCCTAAACTGAGACCAAGGACTGCAATGCTTCCCTGTTCAAGATATATAAGGAAAGGGCATTATCATTCTCCTCCACACTTCCTACCAGATAAACCTGATGATGCTGAAACTTCTAAACATACTCAACTTTCTTCCTTGTACACGAAGTTCAAACGTCTCTGAATTTCAGTAATTGTTTAGTAAACATTTAAGATTTCTAAAAGACAATACATCCTTTTGTGGATTCAACCCAGGATCAACCTATGAACGAACAGCAACAATTATTTGAAGCCTTGTTGTATCTCAAGAGGTTGAGGAGTCATTCAATGGTGTTTGAATAAAAAAAAAATCAAGCCTAAGAAAACCCACTTACCAATTTCTTTTTGGACAGGGGCAGGAGTAATGATTCTTTTTAACCCTTTCTTCTTGGAAGCACTTCCTTTGGTTAGCAAAGGCTTGGAAGTAGTTTTAAAGGTAGTTGTTTTCCCAGGTTGTTTATGGACAGTCTCCCTTCCTAGTATTAGTTGAAAGAAAAAGTAGTCAACGAAACAAATCAAGAGAGTACTACAAAACCTAAAAATGTAACCTGTGTTTTCAATAGGTACAACCTGTAGCTTCCTTTTGTAAGACATTCTTCAGTAAAGCTGCACAATGGTCAAGTCCATTATGAATAGTATCAACCTGCACAAAGAACATTGCAGTCAGCAAATGAGTACCACTGTTTTCTTTCAGTAAACCAAGATGCTGTTTTGGAGGTGAGTGTACCCCACTCTGCCACCTGACAAAGAACAACTTATAACAAAAAAAAAATCATTTCCAATGTACAACGTTGCAATTACATGGAAGTTTGCAAACACACAGATTTTCCAAAATAACTAAATTGTGCCGTTGCACTCATCCATTTGCTGGATTTTATGTTAATTACTTGTATGTTTTTTATTCAGATTTCCATGTACAGTTAAACAATTATCTACAGCCTACTTGTATTTTGGAGACAACTGGCTCAGCACTACACAAACCCAGTCCTGCAGCCCTGACTCTGTGCTACTCTTCCTTTCCAGCACAAGAACCTAACAAGGGTGGCTGCTCTTCTGTGAGGGCCAGCCCTTGCCCATAAGCAGGTTATTGGTGTTTGCAAAATGTATCCTGTGCCTTAAGGACTTTTGTCAGAGCCAAACTCACTGCACACAAAGCCCATCTGCTCCTGTCTGCAAGATGCAGCACAGACACTCTTGCTTGCCTTGCAGGAGCAATTTTGGGTTCAGATGAAAATTAATTAAGATCTAAATTAATCTGGCTTTCCTCTGTTACTCAAGGTATTTCAATTTCCCTTCTCTTTAGATAAGGGGGATGACTGTGTTAAAGAGTCATTTAATTACCTGATCGTCAGATTCAGTGGAATAGAATTCTACATCAGAATGACATCCTTTCCTTAAGCCAAACCTGCAGAAGTGAAATTCACTGTTTATACCACCTCCTTAATATGAAACAAAGTAAAAAAAGACCCTTACTTTCATTCAATAATAGCAAGCAAAAGAAAATTAATTTTATCATGAAACAAAATAACTTTCTGAAAACTTTGCATGCCTGCAACAAACACATTAAGCAGATAATAACACTTTACATCAAAGAATTCAGTCTCCACTCAACAGTCTTACAGCTAGTAACTATATAAATGCAATCTTTTATAATTAAAACATGAAGAGTGAAATCTGTACTTTTTAATGCAAAATTTCTATTCAGTTTAAGCCCGTCTGTCCATGGGCTGCTTAGAACCTTTCAGCTCAAAATGTTTGATATATACACACAAGGATTTTTTGTTCAATTGTGAGGTATGACAAGTATAAGGCTCCCAAATACACTCAATTTTAAAGAGTATTTAAAGAATAAGGCCTTACTGTTTTCTTCCATTTGTTAGTTTAGCTGCTCCTGACAGCCTTCCAGAAGACAGAGCCTGTTGATTACAGAAATACACATTGATTTCCAGGAAGTATTTTCACAACACACTTGAAGACTACTATTGCCCACCAATTCCAAGAACTTTGCCGAGGTGGATCAGTTCAAGAGAAGTTTCAAGCTCTCAGGCCAAGGAGGGGGCAACTGCTGCCAGTAGGGCCTGAGACTTGTGGGTTCCATTTCACAAAACATGCTGTGACAGCAGGATGCTTTGTTAATTTCCACACCATTTTACAGACAGTCGGTCACTTAAAGACACTCCAAGGGCTGATGTACAAACACGTTTCAAATGGAAACCAGGCTTGATAAATATAGACCTGAACCGTGGGGACTTTAAGAGAGGACACAGCACAAATACACAATCACAGTCACACAATCACACAGTCAGAATCACAGCACGGGTGAGGCTGGAAGGGACCGCAGTGGCTCGAGCAGGGCCATCCCAGAACACATGGCACAGGTCTGCAGCACGACCTGTTCCTGAATATCTCCTAACCCAAGACTCCACACCCGCTCTGGACAGCCTGTTCCTCCTCATGTTCAGATGGCAACTCCCTGTCCATCGGGTTCTGCCCATCGCCTCGTGTCCTGCTGCGCGGCCCCACCGAGCAGAGCCGGGATCCATCCTCTG
Source organism: Monarcha castaneiventris obscurior (assembly GCA_026261815.1). Taxonomy (NCBI): domain Eukaryota; kingdom Metazoa; phylum Chordata; class Aves; order Passeriformes; family Monarchidae; genus Monarcha; species Monarcha castaneiventris. Next base: position 12,489,392 of record JAMPIT010000467.1, read on the forward strand.
ACATCCCCCTCTAGCTATTTATACACATTGCTAAGGTCCGCCCGCAGTCATCTCCTCTCGAGGCTGAACATCCACAGCCCCTTCAGCCTTTCCTCCTAAGAGAGATGCTTCAGTCCCCAGCCATCCTCGCTGCCCTCCGCTAGAACCGCTCTAGGAGCTTCACGTCTCTGGGGCAGAGACCCAAGCCCAGAACCGCACACCGCGCCTCAGGAGCACCGCCAGGCGGCCGCGGGGCAAGCCGGGCTCGGCCTCGGCCTCGGAAGGCCCGGCCTCGCGCAGGAGTCCTTAGGCGGAGGGCGGGAGGGATCCCCCCGGGCCCCTCACCCCCTCCGAGCACACCCGGGCCCTGGGGAGGAGACCCCGACCGACAGCCGAGCCCCGCCCGCTGCCCCGGCCCTCACGCACCTTGCGGGGCCGCGCAGCCCCCGCCGCGGCCATGGCCCGGCCCGGCACCGCCCCGCCCGCGCCGACCAATCATAATCCGATCCGTCGGCAAAGGGGCGGGGCTAACGCAGGGGGCGGGGCTAACGCCCCCGCCTCGCGGCGCGCCGGCGGCCGCAGGCGCGGGCGCGGGAAGGGGAAGGAGATGAGCCAGGCAGCGCGCCCGGGGATTGGCTGAGGGGGCGCGGAGGAGCCAATGGGAGGCGAGAAGGGCAAAGGGCGGGGCTAGGGCTGGCCGTGAGGGGGCGGAGCGCGCCCCGGCCCCGCCCTCCGCTCCCTGAGGGAACGTTCCCGCCGGGGCCGGGAGTTGTTCGGTTCCCTGGGAAACCTTCGGGAAGAGCAATCCCTGTGCGACAGGGGCTCCGTACACTCATAAAATAAGCGGAAAAGCGAACCTTGAGGGTGAGGGGTCACATAATCACAGAATGAATCAGGGTGGAAAAGATCTCTCTGCTCGCCGAGTCCAGGCTGTGAGCGAACACCACCGTGTCAGCCACACCGTGGCACCCAGTGCCGCCTCCAGTCTTCCCTTAAACACCTTCAGCGTCCGCTACTCTACCACATCCCTGGGCAGCCCAGTCCAATATCTAATCACCCTTTCAGTGAATAAATTCCTCCTCGCGTCTAACCTGAATCTCCCCTGGTGCAGCTCGAGTCAGTCCCCTTGTCCTGCCTGGCCCCTCTGCGACTGCCTGTGCTGCTGCAGGTGATGCCTTCTCCAGCCACCTAGAAACAGAGACAAGAGTAAGGGAATAAAGATAGGTATTTATTTGAAGGGCCTCCAAGGTACACCCTGGGGGAGCCAGAGGCTGCTTCCAAAAAAATGGACCCCAAGATGGGCGACAGGTCACGAGTTCTTCACAACTTTATAGGTTTGGTTCATTTGCATACCACGGTTAATTCTCCAATTAAAGCCCCAGGTTAATGATGTAATTCCCCTCAGCTTGCCCTCCCCCTCAGAATCTTTGATTTACACATTTTGGGCCTAGAAGAGCCTGGCTGTCCTTGAAGGCAAAGCCTGGAGAGGCTTTGTTATGTCTGCCTGGCACGAGAGAGCAGAAATTACAGGCCACAAGGAACCTCAGAGTTACACTCTAAGCAGTACAGAATTTGAAAAATATAAAAGTTAAAACCTAAGATATCATTTCCCCTCTTGTCCAGTCCGACATAGACTTCTTAACCTTTTTCCCTTTTCTCTTATTTAAAAGCGGGTTTACACAAAGGTAAAGCAGGCTGGCATGGCAAAGGAGGTGCTGGATCACAGTGTGCAGGCTGAATCCATCGGGTCTTGGTTCTGCACGCTGGCTCCCAGCTTGTTAAACCTCCTGTGGCATTCCCAGGAAACACCCCTTTGTGCACATCAGCAAGGATGTGCATCCTCACAAGCACACACACTCTTTATCATTGGCGCATCAGTATTTTGCATTTCCTCTCTTTTATTAACCAAATAAATAGAGCTTCTGAATACACAGAATTGGAAGCAATTACATTTACTCAGGCTGAAAATGTGGTTGCATTACTATGCTATTAAGACTACTATAGCAGAAGTGTATATAAATATTCCACATTCTGCTCTCCCAATGTGTCAATTGTGTTGTTATTACCATGTTAACGTTTATGCTGAAACTGTGACAAACATGAATTAAAAATATATTGTGAAGATATTTATCATCTTGTCAAGAAAAACCCCAAGCAAAACAGTAACTGAGAAGGGTTTTCTGGCAGGAATTTGGAGACTATTTCAATTCTTCTCTTTGAAAAATTAAAAATTATAAGATCACTGTAATAGAACAGCTGAAGGAAGGAATATAAACTAGAAAAATAAAAAAGAAAGATTAGAAAAACTCAAGAAGAAGTGGCAACTACCAAATCAGAGCCAGAACCATTGGCATACTTTCTTCTTTAGGCAGTTTCTGGAAGTTTATGGATAAATTCTCGTTCAACTGATAGATGTGTGTGCAGTATTTAAATAAGGAAGAATTATTCCAAGGTGTTTAGCAATAGGTAACATAAAAAACCCAATCCCTCCTCATTCCCGTCCTTTGGTTTGAAGACACACACATCAGCCAGCACTTCATTTTTTCATGAGAAGGAAAATGAATACAGAAAGCTATCAGGTTCCATTCTTGCCAACTGAACCATTTTGAAACTACAGATTAAGCAGCCTGGTTGTCTTATAAATAATTTTTAGAAATGCAACTGCAAGGATTAAAAAAGTGCATAAAAAATTAAAATTCTTGAGGTCAGAGCTCCAAGTAGTCACTCCTTAAAGACAAGAACAAGCTGCCATGAGACTGGTAGAATTACAGGAGTTTGCAGCAGTGTATGCTGAGGATAGAGTCAGCCATCAGAAGATGGACACTTTTTCTGACTGGCACTGGCTTTCTTTCTTGAAACAGTCTGGGGAATCACTGAATATCTCTGGACCTGTCTGGTTTTTATGGTAAAACTGTGATTTAAAAAAAAAAAAAGACTGTTCTTTGTCTTACATACTGAAATGCTTCAAAGTCATGAGCTGCATTCATACATAAAATTATATTGTTACTCATATTTATCATCAAGATGTCTTTCAGAGAGAAAATTTAATTCCATTTGGTGAAACCATTTTTATATTTTCCTCCTGTTTTACTGATAACTAACATTCCTCAAACAATTCCAGGACATGATTTTGGATATGGCTGAGGCCTTTGTGAAAGAAAGCTGACAATCTTCCAGGTTTCACCCCTATTTGGTGTAGAAATAATGCTAATGTCAATCAGAAAAGAAGAAAAAAACTAGCAAACGTGATATAAATAAAAGCGTAGGATGTGTGGAAGAAAAGATCCAAATCATTAGCCAAGGAAGAGCTGCCTGAATGATGAATAATTAAAACACATACTTGTGGTTGTATTTGCAATCTTAATGCTTGAGGTGCTGTCCATATTGCATGAAGCATCACTAAAAATAAGAAAAAGCTTGTTCTTACCCTAAATTATTTACAGAGTGAGTTGAAATACCAGAGTCTTACAGAAAAAGTCTTGTGTACAAGACTGATGTGTTTAATAATGGTGAGGAAATAAATACAGAACAAAGCTTTCGAGGAGCAGAGATTTTTGAGGGAAACATTCTCAAATAAAGTAAAACAATGCTCTTTTCTTGCAGGAGGGAGACAAAGCAAAGAAAATGAGCCTAATAAAGGCGGCAGAAGATCAATCAATCAATCAATCAATCAATCAATCAATCAACCCAGTTTCATCAGAAAATGGGTACCTACCTAGGAAAACCAAGGCATTTTCACATTCAATGTATGTCTGAAATTCTCTTGCTACCAGTACTAACAAGTTCTAGTGATTTAATTAAAATATTAACCTAAGCATGACTGAGCACAAACTAATATTAAGCTTTCCTCTGAGCAGTTTACAACTAAAAAATTGTGTGGACTTAACAAGGGAGCATTTCACTAAATAAGGAGTTTTTTATAAGACAAGTAGGCCAAGAATATCCGTGATTATTGTTTGAGACTATTTTGGTAGTTCCCCAAATCCCTGTAAGTGCAGAATTAGGGAATATAGCTACAACTTGGCTTATGGAAAGCAAATTAATAGACTTTTGTCCATCCACCTATCCTTCAGTCTACATAGAGCCAACAGAAAAGGGGAGGTGAATAGCAATGAATAGGTAGCTAAGAAAGCAACCTATAGAAGACAGATATTTTGTTTTTCAAAGTCAGGCATAAGGGATGTCTTGCCCACAGTAAAATATTATTAGAGGAAGCAGGAATTGAATAGAGAACATTTCAGTTGGATAGGTAGAGATATAATGAGGAGGTTAAGATTGATGTATTATGGACCCCAGAATTGTGGTGCAATTGTAAAAGAGGCTTCAAAATAATCTACACTAGATTTTCAAGGTCCCAGTCCAATTTCAATCATGCATGATGAAAGCTACTGCAGAACTTTCTGCATGGGAGACCTGTGGGATTATGAATCCTGTCATCACATTTTGATATTCTGATGTCTTTGGAAGTAATATGTCTATAAACCATTAATTTCTTCTTTGTATTATGCAAATATAGAGGGGGGAAAAATAACTCGGCTTTGGTCTGTCAGCCCACATTTAAGCGAAGGATCTTATGTAAAGCACATTAAATGGTCTTCATCCTGAGAAGTTCTCACCAGGACGAGATCAGAAGGGTTTTGAGTTATAACTTGTAGGAGACGTCCCTAAGAGTCGAGCTGTTATGGCCTTTCTGAGAGGACGGCGGCGTCACACTCAGAGTGCTCCGGCAGGAGGTGCTGGCACAGGACTGGTGCAGGAGGCTGGAGTGCCACTAGATGGCGGCACGGGCACATAAAATAATTCTCTCTGCGCTAAACCTAAAAGGAATTTTCGATTCCATGCCATAAATCCAAGCACGTATTCCTAAGGAGTTAAGGAATACTAGGAGAATTCCACTGGTATTTCATAGAATCTTTGTCACAACTTGTCTTTTCATACAATCTTACTGAGAAGAGTACTGTTTTATTATTGAAAGTGTGTGAAAATAGTAATTTTTTACCTAAAGCACTATTTATTTATTGCTCTACTAAATATAAAATCTACTGTGACATAAAACTTATCTTTAAAACCACATAGAAAACGTTCACAGTGTGCAAGTTTAATAGCAGGTCTAGAATCTGATGGGTTTAGGGGAAAAACAACCCTAACAACAGATTAATTTCTCAAATATTCATTTTCATTCTGTGTTATGAAGAGAAATTAAGCAATAGAAGAAAAGAAAATAAAATATCTGAGCAGAATTTTCTCTAATTAGAGTGTTTGTTCAAATTTCCCATGAGGCAGGTTTTGGAACTAGTACTAGCAGTGGGAATAATTAGGTCAAAGGTCAATGAGGTTGGTCCCACCAAGGTTAAATCCTGTAACTTTGCCTGTTTTAGGAGAAAATTCATAGATAATATGTAAGAGACTTAAAAATAATATACTTGTGTTGCAAACAGCCAGCAGAGCTTTAACCACAAGTTTTTGCTTGAAGCTTTAACTTCCATTTGAGCTGTACCAGATCATTCAGATGATCTCAGGGGGTCCTGTCCAAGCTGAATGATTCTGTGATTCTGATTCAAAACCTTTTTCTTCACATCCACTTTTGATTACCTCCATGTAATCTATTGCCTTGCTCACATCCATGGCCTAACCTCATCTGAATTAAAGTTTTTGGGAAATAAAGCTGGCTGTATTGATATAAAAACAGTGCCATAGCCAGTGCTCTGTTAATCCTCCCACATAGAAATTATGGGACTATGCAGTCTTCAGTTTGTAAATGTTTGCCCAACTGTGCTAAATTGGATGAGTGAGAGGTCCTTTCCTAAGATCTGCAGTGCATCTATCAGGCTAATACCTCTAACTAGTCACATCAGCACAGTAACCTGTTTGTTTTACACTGGTAATAGAAATTCACAAATCCACTTCCCTTGCTCTATGGAATAGTTAAAAGACTTGAAGAAGTCATACATTTAAATGCTGTGAGAAGGATGTGGGTACTTTTCTGAATCTATAGTGAAACCCATGACTATATTTCCTGTGTTGTCAGCATTAACTGATAAGCTTTTAAATTCTGGTTTCTTGACGATATGTGAGAAGACTGCAGTTTACTTTCCATACATATTGACTATCAATTGCCATTAGATCCAAACCCATTATCCACCTTTTGGTTTTCTTAGTAACTGAAAACACATGTTGTGGTACTGACTTCCCCTCATATTCTTGGGTTTCTTAGACAGAGGCTGCCTGAATATGAGGTAGTGTGGAAAGATGCTGATGTTTCCTTTGACACAAGAAGTTTGCTCCAGTCTTCTACATTAGCTATACGAAATCAGAGTGAGTGAGGAATAGCAAGACAGAACCAGGATAGTGGTTCAATAATCAGTCCTGGCTGCTGAGTGATGCTGGAAACAAAAAGGAAATCTTTTGTGCTCACACTCACAGCAACGGCACAGCCCTGCAGAAACAGCTGTGGCAAACTGTTACATGAAGCCTACAGCTTTTGTCCCTGTCTCTCCAGCTGTCTTCCCCAATGCTTAATTTGTTGTCAATTGTCTGGAAAGGAAAAAGCTATTACAAATATTCTTGCCTCATTGATTCCTGAAAGAAGACAAAGTAATTCCCACATTCCTAAAAAAAGATTTCTTCCTGGCTTTCAGTGGTTACCTGGTTAAAACACGATTACTTGGTCTCCTTTTGCAACATAAATATCAACTCAAAATCACAATATACAGCATATTCATTCAGGACACCATGGAAGTATGAATAAACTTTCGACTCCAAGCAGGTTACATGCCAGGGTTATACACTTCAGCCACTCAGTTTTTTCAGTAAAGTGTCCAATATTCCTTACACTCTCAAATGAGTCTTCTGGGAGATTGAGTGCCTCCTACATGTGAGCCAGCCCAGCTGCAGGCAATATAGCACTCCCCTCCACCTGGGGATAAGCACAAATTTAAAGTGCATCACAGGAAAAATGCATCCTATCTGCCTCCATTCAGAGGATGAAAGTTTTCTGTAATCCAATACACCCCCAAAATACTTGAATTTGGCTTGACCTAGACGTTTCTTTTTGAGGTGTGCTGTGATATGTGGGAAGCACCAGTGATATCAGAGACTGACTGGATACCCAAAGCACGTATTTGTTGGGTACATTTAAGAAAGATTATAGGAAAAATACTCCATAAATAAAATGGGAGGATAAAGTGGAAGCACATAAATGATTGCAAGTCATAAAAATACAGGTAAAATTAACAGTGTGAGTACAGAAAATATCTAGGTCTGTAACTACGGGAAGGATGTTAATTTTACAGAAGAGTGACTTGAATATAATTTTGTGTTTGTCAGTGGACATTTACTCATGCATATTCTTTCTTTTGCAACGGGGGTATGACTTGGGTGAGCAAGTGATCTGAGTATGAAAACCAGAAATCTTCAGGGCCAGAGGAAGCACAGCTGAAGAAATAATCTACTTTTTGCTATATAGAAACAGCTAATAGATCAGTATTTGCTGTCTCTTGTATTTATATTATCCATATAGAATATTTATGGACGTATGGGTGGAAGCAAATTATCCGAACTAAAAATGTAGTCAGTGTTAACACTATAACTGGAATAATAAAATAAGAAACCTATGGATGTAAATTATCAATGTTTAATGTATTTGCCCCAGAAGTGGGGAAGATATCTCTTGCTCTTTTTGATTTGGGACCTTTAAGAGCTCTGGTGTGATGTCTCTCCATTCTGTCCGAGGCATCCTTCCTGATGTCTGGGGAGCATCACTGTAGACCACAGCAGATGTACAATAAAAAGATTCAGATCTCTGGCATCAAACTTGACATGTCAAAACAAAGAAGGCAAGCCTAGAGATCACCTGGTCTCTTCTTCTGCCCCAAGGCTGGATCAGAGATGTTTGTGCCCATCCTGCCAGGAGCCTGCTCTTGAAGACCTCCAGCCTTTCCATGTGGCAATCCATGTCCTGCAGCCCTGAGGGCATCAGTGGCCTTACTGGTCCTGCCCAGCCTCCCTCGGAATAGTCCTCATGGCTGCCCTTGGGCCAGGGACTTTTATTCAGCCCAGCCCAGCCCAGGGCCATCAGTCCCTGCTCCTGCAATGCCGTAGGATGCCAGGCTCAAGCCACAGCCCCGCTTTGCTTGGCCATGTGCCTTCCTGATCTCAGTCTGCTGACTGGTGCTTGGCTTGACCTTGGGCCTGCTGCATAGCCAGAAGTTGCCAGATAACACTGGCTTGAGCTGCCTCCCCTGGCCTGCCCTGGTTCCTTGCTGGGGGCAGTGGGATGGGCCCTGTGGAGGGTCTCTGCCATGCCAGTTGTGGCACTGGACACAGCTCCAGGCATCCCACCCCTGAGGGAGCAGCTGGCCCTCGTGCACTCTGAGCTACCATCCTCCTGAGCAATCTGTTGCAGTGCTTCACTGTGAAAAAGATTGTCCTGCTCCCCACTTAAATCTTCATTGGTAGATTTGAACCTACTGTTTTATTTTCTATTCTTCATGAACTTGGACAGCATCACTTCCCTTTCTTCTTTGCAGTAGTGTTTTAAAGATTTGAAGGCAATTACTGTGTCATTGTTGGTACTCCATTTTCTGTGGTAAACAACGTGAAATTGCTCAATCCTGCCTGTGTGTTGTGTTTCATAAAACTTTATTTACTCTTATCTGAAAATTTCAGCTGATACACATCTTTCTTGAAATGTAATGCCCAAAATGGGACAAAACACTTCAGCTGAGACCTTACCAATGCTAAGAATAACAGGAGGATTACATCATCTGTCTATAAATGTTAACCCTGTTTATATTTCCCAGTACAATGTTTTTCTCTTTTGCAATAGCACAGTGCTGTCAACTGATGCTGAACTTGAATTGCATGATAGTCCCCAAAACTTTATGCAAGAGTGTGAGAAAGCCAGTTATTCTTTATGTTATGTATATTGCTGCTGAATTCTGACTCACTGTGTTGCACATTCCTGTATTGAATAGCTACCTTTTTTCCCACAAGACTTTTCTAATTTGTTAAAATATGTTAAGGGAATTTTTGATCTAGTTTTCATCCTGTAGGTCCTTGGGATTAGATCTGCTTCCTTTAATCTACCTACATGTAGCAACCTCTACACAATTCATATATCAAATACTTTCCCTTCCTATCAGCAAAGTAATTAATAACACAAACATTTCAATTACCATTTTGGTTCAATGTTAACATCACAGTATGATGAATCAGTTTTGTCAGAAGATGTGAGACAAAAATCAGTGTATTACACCTTCTGTACTGCTTGGATATTCCAGGTTAGGCTTGCTGCTGCAGTGGATTGGCTTCAGAATGTGGCACTGGGGTGATGAGGAAACAAATGCACTGCAAACCTTGTCATTACAGGTACACACCTTGCTTATGTGATATATATATATGTATGTAAAATTGAGTAGTATTTTTGTAGCTTTGAGAAATTCCCTGGTGCATTAAAAAAACAAAACAAAAAACAAAACAAAACAAAACAAAAAACAAAACACGACTTCTCTTCCTGTGAAAATTATGAACTTTGATTATCTTTCTAGGGAATTAGGTAAGACCTGGGCCAGATACCACCATCCATTTAAAATGGAGTCTCAGCTGGGCCCAATAGAGTTGCTGTAAATCCATAGAAGTCCCTATTAATCAATATGTTTACCTGAGCTAGGAAGCTGACCTGTATGCTTGGTTTGGCCACTGGGAGCTTTCTGAATCTGAGCTTATCAGAGCTCCAGATATTTCTTGCTCCTTTTGGACCTTGACCTCAAGTATTTGAAATAATTAGGGAACTTACTATTTATTTAGTAGTAGGCTTGTGATTATTTCCTTTATAAACCACATAATAGTGGTGAAAATGTATTATTATCTGCTCCTTGAAACAATAAGGAAATGACTAAAAATAAGCATGTGTTAGATATGTCTCCTTAGCACTGGGACTACATCAAAGGATGCAAGTAACAGCTTAAAGGCAAACTGTTGTCTTCACCTTAAATTATTCAGTAGAATTAAAGAGCATTAAATCATCAATATTATCATCATCTTTACCTTAATTATATTCTCTGAGAAAAGCAATTATTGAAGTAAAATAGACCTTAGTCACAGAAAAGCATTTATCCTCTAAGCCCAGGTTCTCCTAACCTGTTTTATGGGATGGAAACTATCCCTCTCTTTTTTTCATCCTGCTCCATCACAGTTTTTACCTGGAAAGTCTGGTTTTGATCTTCAATACTTCAATATTTCTCAGCAAAAGCAAGCATTTTTACTTCCACTTGTGGAACAGCCATGCAAATCCTGTTATATCCTGCTCATCATATTTCCTGAAATATTTGGGCAAATAATTAGACAACCTTTCTCAGGATCTGTGTCATATCTCTTTTATGTTAAAAAAACAAAATTAAAAAGTAAAAATCACTGCCTACTATTTTGCCCAGCCTGGTAATGAAAGTGACTAGAGATCTTTTCTTATCTTATGACTCTTTGTTGTCGTATGAGAACTTAATTCAGTGGTCTCACTCTGCTTGCTAGTGAATATGTTTGCATAATTTTTGACTCCCACAGCAGAGAAGGCTGAAAATATAAAGACTTAGGAACAGTTTTTCCTTTTCTAATGTAAGTGATTGTGGATTACCCCTGAGGGACACTGCCTGGCTTAAGCCAGGAACTTTTGTGTCTCTGCCTCTCCATATGGTGAGACATAAAGGAGCCATACATGAGAACTTCTCTAAGGCTACATTCTCTGTCCTCCAGCAGCCTACACTGCCAATATTGACTTTAAACTCAGATGTTTTGCAGTGGTTGTTATATCATGGGATTGGCTGCCTTGTGAGCTCTGTAAGCCTTGCCTCAGGTGAGCCAGGGTATTCTCAGGCCTGAGTTAGGCTAAGGTGACCCAATATGTTGTTCATACAGAGGATGACCTGACCTCCAGAGACTGTCCTGAATTTGAGAAAAAATTGGATTTTTTCCACCCCTTATTTGGTGTCTATCAAGATGTTGGTTTTTCACACTTTCCTTCTCATTGTTTGATTATAACTTATTCACAGCTTCATTTTCAGTTTCACTCTCAGAGATAAAACTGATGGCCTTGGTTTTGGTATCTATGTCAGAACACAGAGAACCTTGCTGACTTGCTGTAAGTTTTTTGCTCAGTGTCTCCCACTGGATTCCTCACTTTCACTCACAACTGTATTCCCCATTGTGAGTCCAGCAGTTGTCATCTCCCTTCGTTTATTTCCTATTTCTTTTGCCTTTTTCCTGCACCAAAAGTGTAAGCCCTTGAGTTATGGTGGGCCTGCCTTTACAAGGTTCAGTGCTGGTCTTTCTGTCCCACGTGGTGTCTTGCAGAGAGGAGTGTGAGCTATGCTCTCATTTTGTGATCTTAGTGGGCACTTCAGTCAGTATGGGATGGGCGTAGATTTGATTGAGTGTTTGGATTGTGTTTCTGCACACGAACCAGAGAATCAAATAGAAAAAGCTATTTACAGTCTGGAAATTTATTCATCGACTTTCACTGTTCAATGTGATTAAGAGTGAAATGAATGGGGGAAAAAAGTTTAATAATCTCCCAAGTGATTACTAATAGGCAAAAGGAAAGTGTTAGCTCAAAAACAGTAAAACAATCACTTCTGGAAGTGAATCTTAAATAACTTCCAGCAGAAGTTGGCAGCACTTGTTTATGTGACTTTAGTGTACAAATGAAATAGAAATGGTTATTTTATTTCTACATAAAAAGTCTTTCTCCCTTCCTGATGCTTTTGTCTAAAATTGCCTTTAGGGATATCTTTGAAGGTCAGAAAATACTGGGGAGTTAGCCTGCTGCTTGTGGAAGTGAAACTCTCTTCCTTCAAGCAATTTCTTTTTTTCCACAGATGCAAAAAGCTAAATACTGTTGCTAAACCGTCGCTCACCAAAGCGTGACCTGGATATTGGGGTTAACCAGCTGAAGTCAGTGCTGAGCTGGCTGCAGGCTTGCTGAGGATTTCTGATGAAGTTCTCATGCTCAGCTGTGTGTTCCCCTATGTAACTGTTTCAAGTTGTGAATAGGCTTTATATGTCCCAGAGAGATTTGTTACTAACCCATTAGCACTAATAATATTACTTTCTCTTTCTTGTTGATGTCAGAGCTGGCTTTTGTACTTGAAAATTGTGGGAAGAGGATGGGCATCTTAATTACTGAGGGCTGGATCATGCTGCCTTGTAGAAACTCTGTGGGAGGAATACAAAAGAAAGCAAGATTCCTCCATCAAAAGAGAAGTAGTAGAAGGCCAACTTCTCCTTCCTCCTGCGCAGAAGGCACGGGGAACACTGTCTCTAACACTTGTAAACCATCTGCAAGAAACACTGGCCTCAGCAGCAGTTGGACTTCATGCTCTCCAGGTTGGCAAAACACTGCTTAAAGAAAAGGAAACAGGATCTTGGTATAAATTAAAACCAGAAGACTGCTTTTATCTCTTTTATTGACTCCCCGTAGCACCTGGGAGTTGAACATCTTCCTCACCTTCAGGATTCACAGAAACCATTTGAGAATCTTCTGAAAATATTCACCCTGACTGCACATACATAATTATTTTAATCTAGGTATACATATTTGTATTTAAACTTATTGCTATCTAAACTGGCTTTAACAGAAAGGTAATTTTAAATCATGTTTTGTGTATTGTAGTAGGTCAGAGTATAATGACAAAACCGTCATGTTGAATTCTGTTTCTTCTTTAAGATATTTTGTGCAAATGCAATAGAACATGGGCAGACTAACTTTTTCCTGTGGATTGCTAAGGGCAGACATAAAGCTTGTGGAGAATGAATTAAATCAATCTGAGAAACTGCAAATGTAGACACTTAGTCCTTGAGAAAATTAAATTAAACAATCTTTATTGGGAATTGATTAAACAATAGGTGATTTTTGTTGTGATTCATATTTATATTCTATTATTCTTTGCCACAATTTCTTACTATGTAGAATAGTTTATAAACCTTGTTTAATAGGAATGTATTTAATTCATCTCAAAAGAGAGATGAATTCTTGGTTTGGCATAGCCTGGGTAATTTTGTGACAAAAACAAAAGCATAATAATCTTATCCTTAAACTTAATGAGTGGATCCAGGTGTGCAAAGGCAGTGTCCCAGAGAGAGCTGTGTGGTGAGCACATCACCACTGATGGAAGGAAGTCGCAGGAGGCTGCTGTGGATGTGCACACTACGAGTGTTAGGAAAACTCTGCCTGCACTCCTTCCTCCCCCAGTTTGCTCCTAGTGGTTCATCCTTCTTTAATCCCTGTTTTGGTAAGAAGGTGAGCAGAGAAGATTGAGTCTGATCAGTCATTCATGGGTTGAAGCACTGGGATCATTTGACAAACACAAAAATAAAAGCCAACAGCCTGGGTAGTGGAGGCAGGCTGTGTTTGCATCCAGGCTTTTGGAAAGAATGGAGTCTGTGAGAGATATGGAAGAATGACAGTGAAGAGGATCTTGCTGGTTTTGTATCACCATATCCTTAAATAGGGAGGGGAGACTTGAATGTCTTTAATTTCCCTATTTGTAGCCATAGCCAAGGGAAACAATAGCCTTGCAGACCCAGCCTTGCATATATTGTCTGCTCTTAGACCTTAGCAGGGTGCAGTATGTATGTAGGTGGAGGGGTTTGAATGCTGAATACATTTTGAAACTCAGATATTCGTGTTCTCATGTCAAGGATACGTCTTTCATCAAGCCTGGGAGGTCAAAATCAATTATTTACTGTAAGTTCCTTGTTTGATCTTGGTTTTCTGACATCCAATCTGACAATCCAAGGGCAGCAAAATTAAACAGGGTAGCTCTTTCAGACAGCAAATTTTTCATTCCCTAATTCTCTGGTGCAGGTGGGATGACACAGGAATGGCATGTGGCCATGGCTGAAGCAAAGTGTGCTGTCACTCATCCTGAATGACCCCTGAGCCTTTCCAACCACCTGCTGCTCTTACACTTGGCAGGAAAAGGACAGTCATGACCTGGTTGCTGGATTTTCTTGCTTCATGGCCCTTACGCTTACGTGAGTGGTAGGAGGAAGCCTGTTCATCATGGTTCATTTGGATCCCATCAGTCATTCCTCCACTCCAGTTCTCCTGTAAACCCCATTCTTCAAAGAGAAACAGAAAATAAAGCAGCTAGGTCAGTTTTGTCTCTCTTCTCTCCATGACTCAGCCAGCATCCAGCAGAGAAGTTGCTATACAGCTGCAGCAGGGAAGGAACACTGGCTTACCCAGCCATGCATCCACGCTTGCTGGAGAAGAGGCAGAAAAGCTATTGTGTGATGGGATGCCAGCTACAGCAATTACAACTGGTCCCATCAAAAGCCTCCATGTTTTCAACTCTTTGTCAAATACACATTTTTGTTAAGTCAAATTGGCACCATAGGAACTACAGGCCATCAGCAGGTGAAGGCACAGCACCTCTGACATGCTGGTGTGTAAACATGGTTGCTTTCTGGCCTTGGCTTTGAAAGTTTGAATCAGAGAATGGGAGGTCACAGGGACATGGAGGAAGGAGATTCATTGAACAAGCTGTGAGAAAAGATGACACTCACACCACTTCTGTGAATCCACCTCACACTTGCAGCCTCTCCCCGCCCTTCAGTCTCTCCTTTGTTCTGCCATCTGTGGATTTCTCGCTCCCCACATCTGTATCCCTCTGTGTCAGGAAGGAGACTGCAGTGTCCTTCTGCATCTGTCCAGATGTTTCCAAGAACAGAAGAGACCCATGTTCATACTGTGTGACAAAGGCCACTGGCAAATGTTGTGTTCTTGACTCTTGTTCTCCCATTGTGCATCTTGGTCAGTCCCCTGCCCACCACCAGGAACCTGTTGTTTAGATAAACATCTCCTGTTTTGGTCTGTTTTAACCCGTCTGTTTTGGCATTGCTGATGTAGAGAGACCAGAGCATTGCAAAGAGCAGGACATAATGAAAGATGGAGGTGCTGTGTAGATCTGTACATGATTTTAGCTAATATCTAAATTAGAAAAATATTTAAAGCATCTGAATTTTGCTTTGACTTTTAATTCCTTTGGTCCTTTACCACATAACTGGACTCTCCTAATATTGTGTCAGTAAACTGTAAAGTGGAAAGCCCAACTCCATTTTAATAGAATCCATACTGAAAATAAGAAAATAAGATGAAAGATGAAGTTTTTGACTTCTGGGCTTTATCAGTCTCTAGGAAAAAAAATTTACATTTCGTCTGAAGAGAAGAGGAACTGGGAAGCCAGAGCACATAGATGAAGAAAGATGAAAGCAGTTGAGAAAGAAGAGGAGGAGGTGAACGAGGCAAAATAGGGTAGAGGAGGTATGAAAGGGTCAGGTGGCTTACTAGGAAAGCAAAAAAAAGGATCAAAGGGTAGGAAGCCGAGAAGCAGAAGAAAGAATTATAATTTTCAGCAAACTAGAATAGAAGACTCTTGATGGTGCACCATTGGAAAGGGAAACTGAAAGGTACTAAAACAAAAAATTACAGTAAGATAGAACTTGTGGAGGAAACAGCAGAGAAGAGCAAATAAAAGTGGCTGCTAACTGGAGAAGCATTCTGTCATTTGTATCAAGGGATGGTGGTGTAAGAACAGTAATAGATTCAGCTTCAGCTGTTCAGGGAGAGGTGTTGGAAATCCTTTAGCAGTGGTGCAAAGAGAAATGTATTTTCCATATTATGTCCAGCTGAGGCACGTCAGCAAGCTGGTGGAAGCAATTAGCACAGCTGATCAGTGCATCATTCTTTGGATACTGCTCTGCTAGACCTCGTTTTGGCTAACACATGATACAAACATTTCTTTCAAAGCATTAAGTTACAAATCAAGAAACTAATGAGAAACTCATGGTAAATATGATCCTGCTTTTAAGGACAAGTGTGGTGGCAGAGGCTGAATAATGATCTTCATGTGGGAATGGACTGACCTTCAGGAAGGTTGTCAGGTGGGAATGGGAGAAAATAAGAGTGACTTTTCTCATTTTCTGGCTCTATTTTTTCCTGTGTCAGCTTTTGTTGCAGTCTGTGTAGGTGGTGGAGCAATTTGAGCTCTTTATCAAGGGAGCCTGCAGAGGAATCTGTAATTTCCTTAGGTTCTCTATGGATTTGTTGAAAATGATGCAGCAAAAATACTTTCAATGCATACGTTTTCTTTTGCTTATAACTTTTTTTTCCTTCATTTTCATAATTTTCAGAGTTATATTACCATTCTCTACTATGTGACAATCTTTTGTGAGGGTTTAATCCCCATATTGTGTTAACAAATGATCAAGATTTTTAGCACCTCTGCTAGATTTGGCTCGAGCCAAAAGCACAGTAAAGCAACATAGAGTTGTCCTCCCTCAAATTTCTATGATGGAAAAAAAAAATAGACTGAAAGTCATGCATAGGCACAGTGTTTTCCCTGGAGATGGAGAAAAGAAAGAGGGCATCAAGAGAGAAAATGTATTGTTTTAAAATAAGCTCTGTTCACTAAATCGTAACTACTGGCGAGATTCCAGCCTGTTTTCAATGAACTGAATAACAATATTAACATTTTCAGTTTTAGTGACATTAAATGGCAGAAGACCTCCAGTTCACCCCCTCTTCTCACAGTGTTTTGTCCACTAACAAGGGAAATACATGAGGGAGAAAAATACTGATCTCAAATAGCAATAAAATGGGAGGAGCTGATGTGCATGTGCAGGAGGTGTTATCCCCTTCCAGTGATAATTCTAACGATTTTTACCTGATGGGCATCTCAACAGATAGTCCTCTAACCTGTAGGAGAGTTATACATTTATGTGTGCAGCAGGATTGAACCCCAGATTACTCCTAGAGAGCACCTCCTTTTGGGCCCTTGTTAAAACTCACCAGCTACTGCTCCCTCCTGGGCAGGTGAGGAGAAGCCTTGGCTTTTTCGTGCTCAGCCTCAGTTGCCACACACCCACATCAACACGTTAGAGAAACTTGCTACAGCAGCAATAGCTCACTACAAAATGGGACAAGTTTCCATGTACCTTTTTTTTACCCTTAATGCAATGACCCCTTTGGTGCTGGCATCTTCTTGCAATCAGGGCTTAAGCCTGCAGCCTTACCCACAGGTTTTGCATACTGTGCATGACAGTTTGCAAATAGGATTTTGTGTTTTCAACTCACTGCTTTACAGCAGTGTTTTTCTTAAGTTTAAGTGTCGCTACTGCCCCACATTTTGCCCATTATGATTCTTTCTTGCTCTCTTTCAAAACTCTACAGTTCTGCAGCCAAGACAGAATTTTCTTGCCCTTCCATGCTGAGGCAGGAAAGATGTTCTGGGACAGTGGAGAGGATAACTGGGGTTAAAGTGCTACTTTTTCTATTTCCCAAATTAGCCACAGGACCCATTTTAGTAAATGTCATTGTAAATGAACAAAATAGACTGACGTCATTCTTACCATGTTATTTTAATGTAGGTAAGGTTCAGAAAGACTCTGGAGCTTTTCTTTGATAAATAAGAAGAAATGCAATATGACTACAAACTTTTCGGTGAAAATAAAATAAAACCTTGCCTTTTGTGAACTTGAAGAGTATTGTAGTGAAAGTATTGATTTGGGCACCTATCATAAATCCTTTAAGTTCAGAAAGCCTATCTCCTTCCTTTGCCTAAACAAGATGAACTCAAATAAGGTTCATTTTAAGGTTTTGTGGTGCGTCTAAATTACAATTCCCTGAAAGAAAGACCAGGGCTTGGAATGAGGCCCGGGGGAAGAGGCAGACCGAGGTGGTGCCTGGGGTGCCACAAGTTGCTGCAGGGCCAGTGGGAGACGGAGGCAGCTGGGAGAGGAGTTCTGGGTTGCCCTGGTACAGAGCTATGTAGCAGCAGAGAGGAAAACCACCTCAGTGGCCTTCAGCTGCTAACAAGGGAAGAGGAGAGAGTCTAGTGCTGACTTAATTAACAGATAGGTCTTGCTGTATAGCAGTTGTTGGCTAATCAGGAAGGCTGCTAAATCACAGCTTTACTATAGAGAAAAACTGATGTATTTGAACACACAGGGAAACTAGAGAATCATGTAATCATGTTGTTACAAAGCAGTCCTTTTGTCTGACCTCTGTTATTTGTCACTTTTCTGTTTTGGATCATTTGAAAATGAGAGCCTGATTTCTCTTCTGGCCCTGGAAAGGCAATCAAACTTTCCTGCCCAAAGACCCCTCGTGTGAGTCTGCTCCTACGGGTCTGAGATGGGCTCCTCCCATCACCTACTGACACTGGCAAAAGGAGCAGTGTCCTCTACTTCTCCTGTTGCTGTACAAACAACAACATAATGACCATGGGAGGAAATGACTTGGCAGTGAAAGTTGGAAGGAGACTACTGTTGATTAGTTTAGCAGCCAGAGCCTGCTTTTTTCACCTTTTGCTTTGATAAAAGTGGTTGGATTTCTTACAGCAAATAGAAGCGTTATAAAGACAAGTAGCATAACTCTGCCCACACCACGCAAGCACCCTTTATTATGAATGTGGGGGAAAGCTGTGAAAACATAGGGAATCTGCATATCCACAAGTTATGTACTGTGAGTTGAGTCTTCATCAAGCCTTTAAAGGAGCATCTCCTAAGGGAAAAGCAAGGGACCCAAGCATATGATGCCATTGAGAGATAAGTTCTTTATTGATTGCATTGGATTAGTTAATTCAGTTTTACCCAGAGTCCATGAAAAGCGAGTAAAAAGGTAAGCTTTGGATCAGGTTAAGTGAAGGGTAACAAAACAATGAAAAGACACAGCCTTGATACAGCATCGTACCTATTAATTAAACCAGTCATAATGACCAAATCAGAGTCCTAAGCTTTACTCATACATCCGACATGTATGAGTGACATGTTTCTTGTCACCAGAGGCCTCTTTGTGCCTGGAAATGCTGTAAGATTATTGTTGGAGAGCTATTTCTGGGTGATGAAAGGATGGTGCCTCCCCAACCTGCTGCAAAACTAACAACAAATGTAGGATTCAATCTTGCCATAGCATTGCAGTGTTGCAGCTGGGATGATCCAACCTTAAAGTATAAGTAAGGCAAATTACAGATCAAAACATTCTACATTTTAGATGAGATGGCATTGCTGGTAAAAAAACTGATGTATTTTGGGGAATGTGTACCTCTTTTTAGGGAAAAGTATTTCAAAGGCCTGGAGGAAGAATTCTGCCCCCAGCACCGTATCTGGTGTTTCCCAGTTACACCTGCTGAACTAATAAAAGATATTCCTTGCCTTTGCAGACCGTATCTCTTTTTGTGATAGCAGCGTGATTTAAGATCCGGGATCTTTGAAATTTATCCTTTTTAGTTCCGCTCATCTTCTGTTATGTGGAGCAGCTGGAGTAGCCTGTTGTTGCCCACCTCTAATCTACCATGGAAGAAATGTCAGGTGAGTTAATAAATTATGGTTGGAGAGAGAAGTTTTAGTAAAAGCGAACTGTTTTTTATCTATTCTGTTCTTTGTCCCCCAACACAGAGCAAGGACTGGAACAGCTGCAAGATTTTGGTAAAAGCTTGAAGTTGGAGGTGCATTAAGGTAGTGAAAAGCCACTTTGGCATTGTATCTCACTTTTATTTTTCTTGTCTTTAGATAAGGAATAATCAAAGTGGAAAGGAGGTGCATGTAAAGAAGGAATTTCCTTCTTGTATTTTAATGTGTGTTTTCTCTTTACTTGAAATAAATGGCTTTTGTTAATTCAGTTGGTGGTTAAACATCTAGAACTTTCAAGTTTAATTTAAGACAATAATCCTTGTGTCTGAAAACAAACACACCTGAATATCAAATCTTTCTGGCCAGGTTATGAAACCAGTTTAGAACTAAAAGTTTTGTAAGTAGTTCCAGACTTGGCCAAGTCTTTCATGCCAAAACCCTCTTTATTCTCTTTTTTTGATGCTTATTGTGGATGCTTTTCACTTCAGCATATTCTGAAGTGCACAATTTTTATTTTGTGACTTATGTCTTTCCTCCTCTAAAATGAAAGATCTTGGTGGAGGAAAAAAAATTGCAATTGTATATGTCCATTAATCCCTGTGATTCCAATTATACACAGGCCCATATAATTGTAGTTTGAACTCAAGGCTGGCTATACAGGTCTCATTGAATTTTGAAATATGTTTCTGACAAATGGTTTTAATTAGATTCAAGTGATGGTACTGCTATTTCAGGTATGTAGTCTTCACAAGGTATTTGTCCATGAAGATTCTAAAGAAAAAAAAGTCTTTTTGAACTTTAAAAGAAGTTTTTGTTACTGGAAAAAGCTGTCCTAAGAGTGGCCAGTGGCACGATAATGTCAAATTCAGAAATGCTTAGAAGTGATATTGAACTTGTGTTCTCTTTTATTAGCTCTGAAATCTTAGGCTAATGATTCACATTCATGTATTTTAAACTAATGCAGATTTATGGGGCTTCAATCACAAAGAGCCATATGCTTCCTCAAGCAGGGAGCCCAGAGTGAACAGGACGCTTGGAAGACACTCCCCAAAGTGCCTGACACTGCTTCCTGGCACAAAAGAAAAATCTCTTCTGTTTAAATACAGTCACGATTTCAGATCCTTGTGGGCTGCAGAGCACAAAGAGCTCATCCATCGCTCAGTGAAATCAGTGAGGATTTTACTATTGATTTCAATCAGTGATAAATCAAGAAGAGGTGCTTTATCCAAGCTGAAGAGTGGAGAGTGTGTTAAAACTAATCAGTTGAGGAACCTTATCCTATGTAATTCAGATCAGCAGAAAATGAAAGTTCTCTCATTCCTTCCTGTAAAATATTTTAGAGAAATGACAGAAGGGGAATATTTAGATGGGATGTTTGGAGGTGCATGAATCTTTTCTGTCCTGTGGCCTTAGAAGTCTTTATCAAAGATGCTTCTGCCTGTGCAAATGCCAGCCAGGTCCAGGGGTGGTGTTCTGGTATTTACTGGCCATCAGCCCCTCCTTGGCTGGACTCACTTTGCTGCTGATTGCTTTGAGCCATAGCAGAGACTGAGAAAGAGAGAAGGCAATTTCATATTGCCTCCCAGAAGGAATCTTGCACTAAAAATCGAGTGGCTACACTCTCATTCGCCATTACTGTAATATTGCAGAAAAGATGGAAGAAGCTTTTTTCTTAAATTACGAATCTCTGGTTGCAAAGGAATAAAGCCACTGAAAGAGCAATTTGGTGCTAAGGCAACTTCTCTCTGTCCTCTGCTCAATAACAATCTATTTTTAGATGGTTTGGATAAAATTATGTTTGGCCTCTTTGGCCTTTGACAGAGAATCAGAGTTTGTTTGAAGACTTTTTGGGTGAGCCCAGCACCTCGGCACTGAGCCTGTTCGGATGCTGAGCTGAGAAATGAGGTTCTGGTAACGGAAGGCTCTGTGTGATTCAGTAATCTGCTTTCCCATGCATGTACACATCAGCCCCGTAAATCTCATGAATCACCTTCTTGTTTATTTTCTACTCTCCCTGATTAATTTGCTGATTTCCTCAGTGCTGATGTTCATAATGGGAGGCTGTTCAGAAGGTCAAAATGCCTCTCACTGGGTACTTATTATTTCTTTTTTTCCTTTACCACTAGGAAACAAGAGTGTGGTCAGTGCCAGAAAAGTTTCCTCATGTGTTTATGTTTTTAAGTTAAAACCTACAGATAACTGGCTGGTTTTTAATATAGTGGAAAAAAAAACCAAGAAGCATCACGTTTCTTTGGGTATTCTTTCCACTGCATTGTGAGGAAACATAGTAATTTGGTTAAGTCATTCTGAAAACATGTTTTTTTGTTGCTAGTTTTTTGATTAGTTGAAGTATTTTTAATGACTTGGATTGTATCATATCACCTGTAGTAAGAAATTATGAATATTTGCAGTAGAGGGAGCAATAGCCCCATTACTGTGCTATTTCTCTTTGGCTGTAGGTTGTGTTATAGCTTTTTAGAGCAGATATGTAGAAAAACAACAATTACTGATATGTAATGATGTGTTCTTTTCTGTAGTAAAGATTCCCTCATGATTCATATTAACTATTGAAATAATACCTTTCTTTTAAAAAGCAGAAAATTATGCTTATGGAGTTGTCTTACAATAAGCTGGATGAGCAGAACAGCAATACTGTTTCAGCCTGAAAGAGATTTCCTTTTTCAATTGCTACCTGAAAATTATGCTCTTATCAGAGAATTTTAAATTACAATCAGCATATTTAGCACTTTTTTTTTTTTTTTTTTTTTTTTGAGACTTGCTGAATGGTTTAAAACCTTTGTGAGTGTTTTGTGCTACCTGTGGTTAACAAGACCCTTCTGGTGTTGCTATGGAAATTGTGAGGTTACAGTATGCACAAGCTGGATCCTCTCCACACTCAAATGGGAGTGGAAGAGGGTGATGGTGGTTCAGCATCTCTTTGTTCAACCACACTTCCCTGAAGCAGGAGGCAGTCAGAAAAATTAGAAAATTTTTTGGGTAAAGTTATCTTAATACAGGATGTGTTTTATGACCTCTACTCAATGCAATCAGACTTACAGGCTATATCTAGTATCAGCCTTCCCAGACTGGACTTTTAACTGCAGGTCATATAAAAATCAATGCCGCCCATTTTCACTAATCCTTTGGGTAGTCACTCGGGAAAGATTTCTGTATTGTACAATGTATTTCCTTCAATTAAAGAGGCTCTTGAAAAGGAGGAGGAGGATGTGTTTGGCACTGATGTGTCAACTGAAGCTTTTCTATGAGGCTGCAGTGGCTGCACATCAGTGTAGAGTTTGAGTTAGTGCCTCTTCAGATGCACAGGTCTGGATGATGTAGCCAAGAAATGAAATGTGCCTAAATGCTGGTCTGGATTGCATCTTCAGCCCCATCTTCACTTCAGCACAATCACAGGAAGGATATTCATTCTATATGGTTGGGATTTTTTAACAGATTGGCTTCAGCAACATGTGGTGTCTTTTGAAGGGCAGAGATGTGACACATCATGGGAAGTGGTTCAGGCTGGAGGACTAATCTTGGGTGAGAATGGAAGGGTGAGGAACTTGAAATGAAAGAAAAAGAAAAAAGGAAAATTTAATTTTTCCATCATAAAATGAAAAAAAAAAAAAAGAAAGCCAGCAAATCAGGAATATTCCTGTCAGGAAATTTTGAAATTTGGAAGACTGTTTTTCTTAAAATGTAATACTTTGGTTGAAACTTCCTAGTGAGTTCTGCTGTTCAGGCTATAAACTCTTCCAAACAAGGGACTGTCTGCAAATACAGTCTAGATAGTATGTGGCAAGATAAGATCTGATCTTAGCATGTTCTCTAGACATTACACTAAAAATGAGACAGTATAGGAAAAAAAAAGTAGGAATAGAGCTTTCCTCTGGTGGTCACTGACAATGAGTGTTGTCTTTATGAAACCACTCTTCTTACCAGAAATGCACTTTACAGTCTCTTTGGAAGGTGATCAGAGGAATGGGGAGAAAGAAGGCTCAGATGATCCTCTTGCCATTCAAGATGAACTGTCAAAACATTGTCATTTATTGTCACTGACTCATTTAAAAAGCTGAATCACTAATGCATAAATGGCTCTTGTTCATAACATGATTTAAGTGGAATGCCTCTGATTTAGTTCAGTTTAATTTGGACTTCATGCCATCTTTGCAGAATCGTGTTAGTGTCACTTCCATTTTCTTGTTAAAGGTTGCTCATCAACAATTCCCAGCATCACCCTTTCATTTCACTTTGGCAGCCCAGTGTTGCCTCCATGTGTGCACACTGAGAGTTTCTGATATAGACTCACAGAATGGTTTGGGTATCGTGACAGAACCATGGAAACATTGTTTTGTCTCCATAACGGTGTTATAATTACATCATAATGTCTTGAAGCCATTAGTATTACAATAGTATGTTACAAAATGTATGTGATGTGTGCATAGCAGTCTGTGCTGTAGCCTTTGTTTGGTTTGTACTGAAGTTTGTTTTGCTGGCCTCCAAAGAGTGGTAGTTTGTTATAAATGTTTACACAATAATTAGCATTTGGGTACATTTCAGCAAAAAAACCCCGAACTTCCTACCTTGTCATAAGTAATTGCCTTTTTCTGTGTTAACTCAGAAAGAATTGACATATTAAAGCTATTTTTAACCACAAGGTTGACAGTTTATGAACCAATTAATTCTCCACTTTTCTATAGCACTCCTTGAGCATGTCAGAACACTGTAAACTAGAACGAGGGTTCCTTGCCACTCTTGTGAGGCAAACAGTATCACTATAACCATTTTACAGAAGTATAAAGGAGAGGCACAGAAATGTGAATTGCTTGAGGTTGTTTTGCGAATCCATAGCAGAACTGTTACAAGATCCAGAGATTCCTGTGTGTGTATGAGAACGTGTGTGCATGCACACACACACACTTGTGTGTGTGCAAATCACCCAGAGCCACCAAGTCTTTTCACTTACTGCTGACAACTCTGTTACACAGTTGTTGAGTTTTACTGATCAACCTTGAACTCCATTTTTTATTCAGATACTTTGTGTTTCATTAAGATTATAGGCAAAAAGATGGGATAATGACATTTCTAAAAACATGGGTAGAAAATTGCCATTTACAAGAAAATGGAAAGCACTGCCCTAAAGAATCAGAAAAGACACAAATAAGAGTTGAACACTGCAGTTGTTCTCTCTTTAAAATCTTGAATGAAGGCTAATGACAATTTTGCTTCATCTGAGAGTATACCCAAAATGAATACGGATTTGAGAGCCCTGGAACTCAAACTGTCTTTCCTCTGACTTCGATGACAATTGTACTGGACTCTAAAGGAGTGGTGTCTTTTCTTGTGTAATGAACTAAAAGCAACATCTGTTGGGTAGGCTCAGAAGGAGGTTTCTGTGACCTTTTCATGGATTGGTTTCTTGGAGACTGACAAAGTTTTTGCAGAGGGAGAATCCCGCTAGGTTGGAAGTTCAGAGCAGATTCTGAGTCAGTAGTTCCTCTGCCTGATGTTAGTGTCTAAAAATGTCCACCTACACTGTTATGGACAAAACCATAGCACAGCAGGGAGGCAGCTCTGCGCCTGGGCAAAGTGTGGCAGATGCAGTCATTTCTTTAGGGATTTTCATGGTCTTTGGCACTAAACATCCACAGAACTGTAGTGGAAATGGAGTGCCTAAGTCTACCAGGCTCTTGGCATAATCCCAGCATGGTGATGCTTTCCTTCTCTCCTCTTTTCCATTTCACTAATCTCCCTTTCCCCACTTGGGTTTGCAGGAGATGGAAGAGTTCCTAGAAGGAAGGTGGATGTGTCAGCAAGCAGTAGCAGGTTTGTGATGCTCTATCGAGGCATAAGGAGAACTAAAGCAAATGCAGCCACTGCTGGTGCAGTGGAGATGTTCAGCTCCCTTGCCCTGGAGGGGTTGAAAGCTTTAGGCTCTGTTTTAAGTGTCTGCTTTTGTTAGCATCCTATAAACCACAGAAAGTGTCATTGGGCCTGGAACAACAAAGTATTTTTTCCCTGGTGAGCATGGGAGGCCCATCTAGCTTTTGTTTTCTTTAGGGATGTATGTTGGAGTATTTTTCTTTGTCTAATGCTTTCATGATTGTGTTTCTTGCACCACTGAATGTATCACAGCAAAATCCAATTCAATCTTAAGAATAATCACTTTGTAGTTTGGAGAATATACCTTTCAATACACACCATAATGATCTAGAAGATTAATTGAATAATGAGGTGGTGAAACCAAGCAAGAAAGTATGGAGGACTGGGAGAATGTCTCGAAGGATTTAATAAACTGGATGATTGGGCAATATGATGGCAAATGAAATTCACAGAAGATAAACACAATAATGCATTGGGGGAAATAATTTAAGCTGCTCTTGTGCACTGATGTATTCTGAATTAGCTGCAACTTCTCAAGTGTAAGAACTTGGTGTTATCAAGGGTAGTGCAAGGTCTCAGAACTGATGCAGGAGGATGTAGTGAGGGACATCCTGGGCCATATTAATACAAGGTGGAAGAATAATTTTCTGATCAATGCACTTTACTGAAAGCATATAGAATGCAAACATGTTGATTTTTAATTCAAGTAAGAAATTGCTCCCAACTAAACTTCCTAGGATTTGTTCTGGTTACATAATCTGGATGTATGATGAATCGTGTTGCTAATAGTATTTGAACCTGAGATTTTCAGCAATAAAAACATCTTATACTGATCAAACTGAAAGGCATTTGGATGAAACGGTCTTTTTGATGTTAGAGGGACTTTGGCTTTTAATTTCACCAGATCAGGGACTTTCCTCCAGTCCCACAGTTAAAGTCAATAGTAGACATAGGACACTCATGCACACTACTGACTAAAACTAAATGCTGCTGTTGGGCCACTATTGAAGATACCAGGCACAGAAAATCTATTCAGTCTAATGAGTTAGACAAGATGATAGTCACTGGTAAATAAAATAGAAAACTATCTAGTAGAGGACAATGATCTTCATTGCCAAAACTAGTTTTGTTTTCCCATATTTTAGAAAAATACATATATTAAAAAAAGAAGTGTGTGTGAGACTTTCCATTGACTGTGGGAGAATCAGCAGAAGTATGCATGTGTGCCCACACGTATATGAAAGGATGGCCTTGGCAAGAGATTAAAATAAAAGTACTGAAATGCCATTACATATAAACAAATATGAATTCGTGGATTCCAAATTATATTTGACTGTGTGGATGATAATAATAATGACTGTAGTGTTTATTTCTGTTGCCTAGGAAAGCCACATATGTTTGCAATATTGACATTTGAATCTCAAATTCATGTTGTGCTGTTCAATTTTATAACTGATGAAGAGATGTATCTTTGAGATAAAAGCTTTTCCTGGCAGAGCTTACTGGTTATTCTTTAGTGCTTGCAGAACTTGGTGGCTGGGGTTTGGGTGCCGCTTCTGTGAGCAAATGGGGACCAATGTGGCTGTTGCTCAGACCGTGCCAGCTGGGAGGAGCTGACAGAAGCTGCAAGGGGAATGTGTGTTCTTGGGCACCAAAGTGTCCTGCTATAGCTCTCTACCATCCTCCATAAATGGAAACGTGGAAACCACCTCTATGCATAAGATCCAGTAAGGCTTCTCATAGGAGTAAAATTCACCCCGAAGTTGTGTCTTGTTCAGCTGTAGATTTAAGAGTATTTCACTGAACTGTAATGAATTTAGCCTTTCCCTGAAGGCAGGAATATACTGCAGCCCTGTTGCAGATAGGTTAATTATTATTTAAAGGGGTAATTGTTCTCTGGAATGTCACAGTTTACAGCATAAAGAAACCTTGTATTTGAATCTCAGAATTCTTACTCCTAGTAATTGTTTCTAATACAGATTTGTTGTTGGATCTTGGTAGCCAGATGGCCTGTGGCCTATAGCTCAGACTTCTGGCAGCTCTGGAGCCTGAGCTGTCTAGTGCTCACCATGCAATAAGGCATGCTAGGATAGCATAGCATGGAATTGGTCTCTTCCCAGATGTTCACCAGAGCACAGGGAAGAGCTGACATGACACAATCAAGGAAAGGAAGATGGTTGGTTCTTGTGTACAATTTCTAGATTCATTATATCAGTCAGTGATACAGAGCGCTTCTTTTTAGCATATATCAGTGTTCCTAAACAGATCCAGATGACCACAGAGGATTTACCCTTTGAAGGAAGGCAGTATTTCAGCTCCAGCAGCTGTGAGGCATTATGTTTTCAAAGATATTCAGAATCATGTGTGGTCCTAAAGAATTTATAGCACAGCTTCCCTGGAGGTCAATTTTGATACCAGCCCCTATCAGATTGACAGATGGGGCTGTAGAAATACCTACCTTGAAGGCAGCTCTTCTGCAGAAAGTATGTCAGTCTTACCTGCTGTTACATAAATGACCTCCCTCTCAGAGCAAGTGTCACAGTGGTTTGGAACACACTGTTTTGAAAATAGTGTCTGCAGATACTGTCTTGCCCCTTCTGCAGAACAGTATCATCTGTGACTTCCCATCTGGTTCCTAATTTTGTATCCTTCTAAGCTGTCAGCACACCAGATCCACACACTTCTGTATGAATCTTGGCCCCATCAGCACTGAAACTAAAAATACAGATATCAAAGTGGCAATATGTATTGAAAACTCAAGTTACACAGAGGTTCTTTCTTGAATGTTCTGCCACTGAAGCATCCCTTCTAGGGTGAAAAACATTCATACTTGCAATTGTTGGAATGGGCACAAACCTCATCAGGAATCTTCAGTACACCATATGTACATTATCATCCCTGACTGCCTGAGTCTCCTCATGAGCCATAGGAAACCATCCCTGACCTTTTACTGCATGGAAAATGTGAGGTACTCTAAGCAAGATGTGGTGGCAGTAGAGACCTACTTTTAAAGTTCAGAGATAAGCTGCGCTTTGAACTGAGATCTGAAGCACCACTGCAGGTAGGTAAGTGCCAGGTCTGGAGTCACTGTGGAGAGGGGTGGAAGGCTGGTCCTCAGCCCAGGGTTCTGGGAAGCACGAGGATGTCCCCATCTGCGTGGGCACATCTTCCTCCTTGTCTAGTCACAAGTCTTTGGTTGCAGCCACCTGTGCTTCTCCTTTATTCCCAGTATCCCAACACCTCTCCTCCATCACACCTGCCTGTAGCAAGCAATATTGGGAGGAAGCTGGAGCTACTCTCCAGCCTTGTGAACCTCTGTTTATAGGCAGCAGGGAAAGGAGACCTGCTGCTAGTGGAAAAGAAAAAGCCAAAAGGACAATAAATGAAGGACAACATCTGGAACCTTTCCAACCATAGCTGTAAACCAGGCTGAAAATATACCTGGGGAAAGTGACAGAAGAGGAAGTGAGCTCAGCAAGGCTCTTAAAGCCCTCTGGAGAGAAGTGGTTACTTGAAAGCAGAGAGACACTGAGTAACTGAGCCCTGCTCCCTGTGTCAGGAGGAGTGATGACTGCCCCTGACATGTAGCTGCAAGAACTGCTGTGTGTGCCTGTGGGAGTGTGGGGGAAAACTCAAAGTCACTGAATGACTCCAGTGCATCAGACTTGGTCTCAGTAATTTACTGATTGCTGCCTTTGAAAACACTAATTTTTTTTTAAAAAAACCAACAAGCCCTGCCAAAAAACCCCCAAAAACGGACTAACAAAGCAACAACCCAAAATCTAAACTGCCTCAAAAAATACCACTGAGGGGTATATTCTGACAGTTCCTCGGGTGAGGCTCTGTAGATAAGACTTCTCCAAATCTGTTAGATGAGCAAGATTGGGATATTTGCTTAAAAGAAAAATAAAACTTATTTGATTAAATTTATTCATTTGGGTAATTAGTGGAGAAAACATTCCCCTTAGCAAGTGAAGTCTAGTGTGAACATCACTATGTACATTTTCAGTGTTACAGCTATTGCAAAGCACTAAGCTGGATAAACAGCTGCCAGTACAGGAGCTGCTGGCAGGATTTTCAAGGACTGTACTTTGTAGTAAGGAGTTCCAGGGGATTTTGAAAGGTTGTCACCTGATTCAATAAGAATGCATGACTCATTTGATGTGTTAGCCGATTAATTTTTCGTTTACTAGGGCTTCTGAGGGGAATCCAGAGATTAAACATTATGGTACATTTACAGATCCAACACTTCAGTTTTGTAACTATTTGTAAAAAAAAATATAAATAAACCAGGCTCATGCTGTTTTTGTTTTTGCATACACCACTACTAGTTTTATCATAGGAAGAAACTTCTTCTCACACTAATTTATACTGGTGAAATGGAAAACAGGTTAGTATTTATGTCCAGCCATGTGTGAAATTAGTATCCTACAAGTGCATTGAAATGAATGCTTGTGGTAATAAAGTAGTAGTCACTGTTTAATTTTAATGCATGCTTCACTTTAAAATTGGTTTTCTGAATAGCTACTACGTACATTTACGTTCTTCCTAAAACACTTCAATATTTAATACTTCCTTTTTCTGGCCTAGTTCTGTAACTCTTTCTGCACTGGTCAGAACTTGCCTGGGAGATTGCTTGGAACTTAGGAGCTCCTGGTAAGTAAGTACTGCTCAGTATCACTAAGAATCTGGCAGAATTTCAGAGTCAGGATTAAATGTTTGCAGGGAACTTAGTTAAAATAAAATGTTCCAGCTTAACCGTGCTTAAGACTGATGTTCTTTATGTACATGAAAGTACAGTGTAGACTTGGCCAACACAAGCTTCTCTTTTCAAGCCTGTTGTAACAAAAGGAGCTTGGCTGAGGGATACCACTTTTGTGTTTAGATTTATTTATTTCATTACTTAACAGAATCTGTGATCCACTAGCACTTATTAGCAACTTATTTAACAAATGAATCCAAATAGTTACCAAGGAGAAAAGGATTTTCAGTCACTGTTGGCTCTTCCAGATTCATATCTGTAAACTTAGCTAAGACTTGTGTCTTCTTGGATGCATCAGCTGTTCTGCTTGTTGCTAATTCAGTCTAAGCTTCTGTGGCCAGAGTGGCAAATGCAGTTCTGAAACTTATGGAGACACACTTGTCTGACTGATGATGCTAGTAAACCTTTGCACTGCCACAGTGATAAAAATATTCTATATTTTTTAAATTGTTTTTCTAATAGTTTTTGCTTTCTTCTGGGTGGGGTGACATTTCTGTAGATAAGTGATTATTGCTCAGCTTTCTGTCCAAGTTTGGGGAAATTGGCTCTGAAAGCAGGAGACTAGATGGCCACTGAGCAGACATTCCCACTTCAGCTGTGATCCAGAGGGGGAGGGTAACAAGAGCAGGGATGATACTGGGACAGGGACTTTGGCATGGTGTTGAGTTTGCTCTATGCCTGCCCATACAGCTGTTCCACATCTGAGCAAATAGTAGAGCTAAGCCACACGTGTGAATGTGAATGTGGATGCTGCAAAGCCAACCTTGATGTGTGCGTGCTGTCTGCCGAGCCAGAAGTAATCTTTGGCATATATATGGGCATTTGAGTCTAAGCATATGAAACGTGTCTTCTGCTTCCTCCATCCTGCCCTGAAGGCTTCTCTGAACACTCTGTTTCTGGGGACTTGCAGATTTTCCCTTGCAGGATTCCTGATAGTCTAGAATACAGATGGAAATTTCCACCCCACTCTGCCTGGTTCCATGTAAGAGCATAGTAATTTCAAGCCTAATACCTAGACATAGGCCTGAACAGGTCTCTGGGTGTGAGAAATTCTTCTCTACATACCCAGAATGTAGCTGCAAATAACTTATTAACAAGGCAGCCCTAGGTGCTTTTAAGACTTATATTTTCCTGCTCTACTATTCAGGTTTTCTCTCAATCCCACCTCCTAACAACACTCTCTATTTAGACGTTGCTGTGTCACTGAATGGGAGGGACTTTCTGCACAAGCAGTGGTCTCTGCAGCACCTTGCAGACTGCAGCTCGTCTGCTGAGCCTGGCAGGATGGTTTTGCTCCCTGTCCCTTTTGAATGACAACTCTTGGCCCATGTACTGTGTTTTGTAGCACTGGACTCCTGAGCCTTTGTGCAGGACACCCCTTTGCATGTGCCTTCTCAAAGTTCTGTTCTGATTCCAGCAGTGCAGCTGTCCTACAGCCATCAAATATATTTCTCCTTTCTTGGATCTGCTGTCTTGGAAAGATGAATTTTACTGATTTCTTGTTCACATTCTTCTCCCTCCTCCCATCCTGTAGCATGCAAGCTCATGAGATTCAGCTAAA
The DNA here is from genome assembly GCA_026261815.1 of Monarcha castaneiventris obscurior. Classification (NCBI taxonomy): domain Eukaryota; kingdom Metazoa; phylum Chordata; class Aves; order Passeriformes; family Monarchidae; genus Monarcha; species Monarcha castaneiventris. The sequence continues at coordinate 12,520,984 of JAMPIT010000467.1, forward strand.
AAAATGTTTCATCTCAGATGCTACCTATTGCCATCCCATTGGAAAACCTGGCTGTAGCAGAGGCCTTAAATCAAAAGCCTGTGTGACAGTTTCTGATCTTTGAGCAGCTTTAGGGGCTGTCAAAAAGAAAAACATTCGTACCTAGTTATACGAAGTTGTTTGGTGTGGATTGAGGTATTTTTCAAGTAGAGCCATGCAAAAGATTAAAGCAGTGTCTGTCAGTGAAACTTCTGTATTTTGGCTTACATAATTCTACAGGGTTTTTTTCCATGTTCTGCTTTTCAAGGAAACTGTAGGTGCCTTCAGCATTATATCTAAAAAGGGAATTATACATTGCAGATAGTATTTCATTCTATATTTAACAGCTCTTCTTTGAACAACAAAAACTGTAAACTCATTGCTGGGACTTGAACTGAAATCATGGTGGTTCCTAGTTGTTAATGATATTTTACAGTGACAGCCCTGCTCTGCTTGCAGTGTTAAGAAAAACAGTAGCTCATTCAGTGTCTGGGTTTCCACTAAAGTTTACTGATATTGTACTGTAGTACTGCCCATCCTGCATTGCCATGGTGTGTGCATATGAGAGGTGTGTGCAGAATGTGACAGCAGGACTGCTGCTTCAATGATATAGCCATGAAAACAGTGAAATATTGTGCAGGGCTTCCCTGGCCAGTGGAGCTGCAAGTGGAGAAGAACAAACTTGCTGTGTCTAACACAGCAGAGATGAGCAAGAAAAAGACATGGCTAAGTCTTGCTAGACTTAAATGAAAAACCTCTCAAAGTATCTTTATTCTTTAAAAAGTGCAAATTCCCGTTTGTTTTAAATTGTGAGAGAACTGGGACCATTCATGTTCTAATGAAGCTTTTCTGTGAAGAAAAAAAACCCATTTGTTTTCAGAAGATGCTGGTAGTTTACACGGTTAAATATGAGTATTTTCACTGTTAATCATTAACCAGGAGTCTGTGTAGGTATTGGGATTAGCTTACCTGGTAAGCTAAATGAACTGCTCTCCCTTCCTTCAGCGTTTTCTAACACCTTTGATTGCAGATTATACAGAAAAACGTGCTTTCTGTAGCCTATATAATTTCTACAACTGATGTTGTAGGACACATCTGCAGGGTTCCTAATGAAAGGGGAATATAAATTTCTCTGTCATTGACAACAATAATTCCCTTTGGATGATGCTAAACCTTCCTTGCCTATGGGTAACTCCTGTCTAGCTTCTAAGGATGCTCCAGAATGCTTTAACTCTGAAAACGACCAGGCTGTATCAAATCCTGAGTGGATTCAAAGTGCTTCATGAGGAAACCACATTCTTCCCAGCTATCAAGCTCACAGTCCTGAATGAACATGTATGCAAAATTCCTGGGGAGCAAATCTGCTTTGGGCTAGTGAATATTCAGAGACAAGATCTTGAGGTGGCATTCAAAATGGTGCAGCTTGCTTAAGCCTGGAAGAAGGAAGGCTTTTTTGCACTGTGCTGTGATGTGGAAGGAAGGGTAAATGGTCACTGAAGAATGTCTGATGTTTGAAAGACTGATTTTACTCAGGTGCTTGTACTGTGGTAATGCCCTACTGCTGGCATGCCTGATACAGAGGTGCTTCTGGCATCCTGGTTTTCCTAAGGAGAGGACCTCAGAGGCTGCACAGGGGTCTGTAAAGGGCTTTGGCAGCCTGGACAGAACCTTTGTGGTGCTACTTTCTGCAGATAGTTGTGAAATGACCTTTATTAATCCATAAACATAAAAAGATAAATGGCTTCAGTTAAAACCAGCTGGAGGTAGGCATCGGAAATGGCACTACATGAGATATCAGGAGGGAGGGAATGAGGAAACTAAATGCTAGATGGATCTCTGTAGGATGTTTGCTCTTATTTCTAAGTCCCTGGGTATGACATATTCTGTTTTAATCACAGTAGTAAACAGTAAGTTCGGAGGAGATGTGACTGGGACCTCTGTGCTCATCCTGCCTGGTCAATACCATTTAGACAGTTAAATTTATGCAGGGAAATTTTCAGTCTTTTTATCAAGTGCAATATACATCCAAATCCAGCCTTCCCTTATGTTCTATTGAGAAGAGATCAGGTGGAGGAAACCCATGCTCCTCTTGCATCTAAAATAATCTGGGCTGAAACAGAAGAGGTTCTGCCAGCCTCAACTGCTAAACTACCTACGGATTGAGAACAGATCCAGACAGTGTCACAACCAGTTGGCTCTGACACTTCTGCTAGCCAGAGTATTTTCTTCCTTAAGATGCACTAGACAGATACCTCTTTTGAAGCTCCAGTGCGTCCCTCTGTGCTGACCAGGTTTTTGGGAGGTTTTGTCCTCAAGTCCCTTAAACATCAGAGATTTTCAATGGCAAATGAGTGATGATTAGGCATTACCCCTACAAGATAAAGACACTGAGGCCACAGGGATGTCCCGGCTAAAAGACTTCTGTTCTTGAGAGTGATGGATGGAATTTTGCAGCAAGGATGGGTTATCCAAGGGCAATACAGCCAGAGGGGTCATCACAGCAACAGTTGCTTTTTCTTTCCAATGGTAGAGGAAGCAAAGATGAACAACTGTGAAGTGTGAGAGTAACATCCCTCTTTTACAATGGTGGTTTGAATAGGTGAAAAAGCAACATTTCTCCTTAAGCTCATTTTAGAGCTGTTATGCGATTATAGAAGAATGAGGAGCTGGGGAAACTTCAAATACGTGAACAGGAGAAGAAAGTGCCCAAATGGCAAACATCTGTCTTCGTCTGTCTCTGCCTGTCTGTGCTTGAAGTCTTGATAGCTGGGCTCAGGGTAGAACATTTAACTCAGCGGCTAACAAAGTACAAACAAGTATTCCTCACAGCACTCCTTTTGAAACAGCAATTATTGTCCCAAATCACAAATATTGGAGCTACAGCAGAGAAATCAAAATCATTTGGCGAGCAAAATCAATGTCTGAGCTGGGACCAGGATCCTGGCTTTCCAAACTCCTTTTTGGCTCTCTAGTCACCGAGGACTGTAAAGAATAAAATATGAAGGCATACCTGCAACAACATGCAGTTTTACTGATCGTTTCCAAAGCAATCGTTCCCCACAGCTCATGAGCATAAAAAAACCCCTAACCCCTTTACCCCACCCCAAAACAAAGAATAATTTTTCGTGTCCGTGTAACCACACCAGCGTTCACTTTCGCTCCCCGGGTACCTGCCCAGCTGACAGCCGAGCGCCGCGCCGTGCCCCCGCGGCTCTTCATCAGAGGGGAGACATGGCAGCGGTGCAGCTCGGGGATCCACAGCCGCACGGCTGCGGAGCGTACAGGGGTAGGGAATAAAAAACAATTCCCTCCCGGCCCCCACGGGGCGTCCGTGCCCGCACCTGTGCCCGGCCCGCCCCGCCCGGAGCGGCCGCGCCCCGCAGAGGGGCTGCCCCGGCGGCGGGGGGCGCCGCAGCCTCCCGGCCGGCCCCGGCCTGCCTCAGGAAGTGCCGGCAGGGAAGCGGCGGGGGCGGCCGCCGGGGGCCGGGCCGGGCCGGGCTGTCAGCGCGGCGAGGGGCAGCGGCGGCGGCGGGGGGAGCGGAGCGGAGCAGGTCGGAACAATAGCGGGTGGAGGGGAGGGGGCCGGCGGCGGCGAGGCTCGGCACCGGCACCCCGCCCCGGCCGCACCGCCCAGCGCAGCCCGCGGGCAGCGCAGCCCAGCCCCGGGGCAGCCGCCCCGCAGGCACCGCGGAAGGGATGATCCGAGCGGCGCTCGCTTGGGCTCGCAGCTGAACGCGCCTCCATCCCTCCCTCCCTCCTCTTCTCCCTCCCTCTTTTTCTCTCTCTCTCTCTCGGCTCTCCTCCTCCCTAACTCACTGGATATTACCAGCCGCCGGGCTCGCCGCCGCCTCTCCCCCAGCCATGAATCCCGCCGAAGGGGCGGCGGAGGAAGGCGCTGTCCCTGACTCCGAGGTGGATGCTTTCTTCCGAACAGGTAGGGGAGCCGCGGGGAAGGGGCCAGGGCAGCGCCGGGCCCTGCCTCCGCCGCGGGATGCGGGGCTGGAGGCTGCGGCGCGGGCACCGCCAGCAGCGGAGCCGCGGGGAGGGGAGCAGAGGGGATGGAGGGGGTCCCCGCCTGCCTCCTCGCTTTGTCCGCCGCAGCCCCTCGGTGCGCCCGTCGCCCCTCCCGCCCCCGGGAGGATGCTGCCGCGGGGCTGCGCTCCCACCGCCTCGGGAGAGGACCGGCCAGGCCCCCGCCCCAAGCACGCACAAAAGCCCCGCGGGGATGCTCGGGGAGAGCTGCCGCGTTGTCACCCCCGCGGGAAGCAGCGCCGGCTGGGCCCCGCCGGGCCCCCGCGCCGGGCGGCGGCGGCCACCCGGGTACCGGCTGGTGTTTGCCAGCGGAGCTGGCTGCCTGCCCCGCCTGCCCCGCTCCAGCCGGGCGAAGCGCCGGGCGCTGCCCCTGCCGCTCTCGGGTGGGCAGGGACTGTGTGCGGAGGCGCCCTGGGCAGCGCTCGCCGCTGCCGGCCGGGGATGCTGACCTCGCGGAGACGGGCTCGCTAAGTAGCTGAGGGCTGGGTGAGAGCCCTGTGTTCCACTCTCCGGATTCAGAGGATGCTGAAGTGCAGCCAAAGTGTAGCTGGACTACAGCAGAGCGTAGAGACTTCGCTAATGAAGCAGTGGTTAATTAAATTTTGTGGGCAGTAGGTACGTGCTGGGGTCCCCACTGCGTCATCACCCGTTTGTGAGGTGGTGTTTGTGTGGGAGCCCCCAGCTCTGAAACATGGCTTTGCACAGGATGAGCATCTCAGCTGAAGCAACTTGTGGTCTGCATGACACACCCCCATTCTCCCTCGCTCCCTCCCCGTCCAAATCTTAAGAAAGTTCTATAATCTTCTTGGTAGATTTTAAATTAAAAATTGTAAAGGATTAAGTACTTGTTTCATAAGGGGATTGACCCTTTTGGGCTAGGATTGACACTTACTGCCACAGCTGTTTGTCAAGACTGTTTTTCAGCTGTTTTCCTTTTTCAACCTGCTCATTAGCTACACACAATGCTTTGAGCTCCAGTTACAAAGAAGCGATTATGTAATCACCAAAACTTTAAAGAAGTAAAATCCTGAAGGCCTGCAGCAGCTCCCTGCTATGGTAGATTGCACCCCATTTATGTGAAAACCCTTTGATCTAGAGGATAAGTATAATAAGGTCTGGCTGTGTGTATCTTACGATCCACAAGTCATTAAGCCATAGGATATTTGCCTGTTGATAGCCTACCTGGTTACAAGATAATTTCTGAAGTCTCAACAATGACAGATTTGTTAGAAAAAAGAAAAAATAACCCACCAATTTTCCTTTTAAAAGAAATGTGCTAATTAAGGTTCCCCCCTACCTTTTCGCTCTCTCCCCTCCTTCACCCAAAGCTGAATCATTTCTCTGTGACACTGCCTTCTCAATGTAAGCATGTTAGCAGAATTGAATTTGGAGAGAGTTAAATCTGTCTAGCTTATGTAAAAAAGTATTCCTAAATGAGGGAAAAGCACAGGGAGCCATGTGGCTAGACATTTCTCCCAAGCTGCCCCCTTCACCTGAAATTTCACCTGTAGATCCATAAATACTCTTGTAACCTCCATTATACATTTAGCCCAGAGATTTCAGAGAGTCTCCTAACACTTTTGCTTCTTGAGGAGACAAAATCACAGCAAGCTCAGCTTAGAAGAGATGCCTAGGTCCACTGAAGCATGGGCCATCCCTGATGGTTGTCTGCTTCACCTTAAGCTTCATCAAAGAAGATGGCAAAATTCTTGTTTCTGCACCATTACGTTGCATCTTGTGTCCAAAAAGATGATGTGGAAAAAAAAAAACCCCAGACTATTAGTAATTAATTTTGGCTGTCTGCTGTTAGAGTGGCCTGGCAACATCCCTGAGAACTGGGGAAAGCACAACTTGGGTGAAATGACACTGTTGGTTCTCTGTGTTGTTTGGGGCCCCTTCACTTGTGGGGTTTGTGCTCTGCTGTTGTGCCTGTGTGAAGCTGTGTTTAATGGATGGTGGAGAGAACAGCTGATGTGGGGCTTGGGAGGACAATCATGGCCAGGACACAACTGACTCCCACACCTCTGGCTGACAATAGCAGTCCTGTCTGAGTAAGGACTGAGATGGGGTCTGATTTGTAATATCTACAGAGACCTGCATTGACTTAGCGTTCTTTTTCCCTTGGTACTAGATTTTTTTCTTTTATACCTTGCCCTGACTTGTGTTCTGGCTTTGTAAAGCGTAACCATTGTCTTAAATGCTCACATCAAATAAAAAATGAATCTATATGGTTTAAAGATTAGCTGCTCTAATAACTCAAGTGTATACTAAGCAGCCTAAACTCTTCCCAAATTCACTGTTACCACATGGAAAAGCACGAAATCATCATTCTCTGTTAAAAAAAACGGACTCGAAACAAGGAGACCTCTCTCAGAGGTTTTTAGCAGCCAGCTGGGCTTTGCACTGCGCCGCGAGGATCGATAGGCTGCTCCCTGCTACCGGCAGAGGAGGCTGATGCTGGGAGTGGCGCCGCTCTCAGAGCAGCTCCCCGAGCAGCACCCAAACACTCGAGGTACCCGTCCCTTATCAGCGGAGACACCTGAGATAGCAGCTTTCTGAGCTCCACCTGGAAAGGCAAACTGGAGAAATTAACATGAAGTAATAAAGGAAGTTCTGTGCGGGTGCTTATACTAATGAGAACTAGGAATGACTTTTAAGAAAAGGGTGGATTTAACAGCTGTGTAGTTGATGATAGCAGTCAGTCAAAGCCTCCCTGGAGTCAGGCAGGAAAGGGACTACTCTAATTTTCACCATCAGATATATGCAGTAAGAAATACAGGAATTCTCTTTTAGAGAATCAGTCCCATGTAATTTGGATAAAAATTAACAGGCAGAGGGACATGAAGGGCAGAAATTACTGTTGCTGTCTCCAGCTCTGATTTCTAGGATAACACCATCTGCTGAATTGTAGCAGCAATTTCTGCATGATGTCTATCGCTTCTGTTTGAGTTAAAAACCGAATCTATGCCTAGGTGTACCTTACCAAGTTTCTTAAGTCTGTTTTTTTGACAGGTAAAATATGACCAGGTTCTCTGGAACTCTTAATAGTCTGTATTAAATGTGTACTGAAACTTTTGTATTGCATGGAATGGAATCCAAATAATTACAGTTTCAAGCATAAAGTAAGTCACTTTGCAAGGTGTACAAATAAGAAATATCATTTGAATGCAGACACAGAGAGAAAGCTTTAGCTTTCTGATTAAGCTGCAGTGTTTTTGGACACAGGGGTGAAACATATAAGGAAATTCTTTACCAAAAATTTAAATATTTATAGAGGTCAGTGACAGAACAATTTAGCAAACTACCAATTACTACTAAAAGTAGTCATCAATATTTCTTATGCTCTAGCAGGTACTGTTTAATTTTCTAATTTATTTTTCTGGCACTTAAGTGTAACATTGATTATGTCTGATACAAAGATGCCGACTTTGTCATCGATACTCCTGTGAGTGAGTTGGAAATTGACGTTGTTCCATCTCCTTTGGATGCCATGAATTATTCTGTTTGCTCTCTGCTTTTCAGCCAGCTATACTTCTAGTGTTGCTCATTTGTGCACGAGTGACTGGCAGTTCTGCTGTTAAATACCTTTAAAATGACTGGCATTGGCCAGGCTGTTTGATCAAAAGATGTGCTTGAAATGATGTCAGCAGAGAAGTGCTCCTCGAGGTTGATGGACTCAAGTGTCTCCTCACAGAGCAGGTGAATTGATTCAATTGAGTTGTCACTAGGAGTGAGGTGTGTGTGTGATGCCTGGCTTCCTTACTTTGAGGCTTTATAATTCATAAGGCCTGGTCTGCTAATGTGGGCTGATAAAGGAGGCTCTGTTGCAGAAAAGACTGTCAGGTCTGTCCTAGCGTTTGGAAAGCTCTTGTGTTCTTTGAGGTGATGCTTTTAATCAAAATCTGTACCACTCCCTGGAGGCTTTGACTTCTGACCCTGTCAGGAATATGAATTTTGTTGTTTTCTTTATTTTCTAATGTAGGTGGTTTTTATTTTTTCATGTGATTGACATGGGGGAGGAGCACAGTTGTTTCCCTGCAGGTGGGCACCCAGGTCGCCCCAAGCCTCCACAGTGCATGGGGAGAGCTGTGTGGCTCTGCCCTGTGGTTGTCTCATCTCTTCCACCTTGGGACTCTTTGAGGCAGATCAGTTCAGGAATTTTCATGTAGACATGGGAAAGGACATATGGATGGATCAAGAGGTCTTGGTGGGAATGACTGTCCTCTTGCCCCTCTTGCCGTGCAGTTGCTGCTGAGAAATGGGGCAGAAACTGCTGTATTATGGGGTCTTGTGACAAAAAAAGAAACATCTCTTTTTGTCTGATGATGGAAGGAAGCAATTTAAATGAGTGATTTATGTTCAGAAGAGCATTTCTTTCCCATACTACTTTCTTCCTTCTCACTCAGAAGTATGTACAGGGCAACAGGGATGATATCTGACAGTTATTTACAATGTATTTATTCTGGATGAGATTGCGTTGTGTTATAGGCCAGTGGGAAGATACTTACTCTATTTGATATTAATTCAGTTAATGTTGGACTTACTTTCTTCCCAAGAAAGGGGCCTTGCACACCCAGCTTCTGTTCAGAGCTCATCTGTACTGAAGTTCACAGTCCTTGATTTCCAGGTCAAGGTGCAATAGGGAACATAAGCTAAAAACACAGACATTAGTGAAGGGCACTGTAATAAGGCTTGATATGGCACCTACAGAAGTTATGGGGGGGAACCTGTTGCCTGCACTGTGGTTTTGGGTTGAAACTCTGAAAGAAGTGTAATCCTGAAGTCATCACGAAAGAGGAACCCTCCTAGTGCTTGTGCAGACCGTTTTACCTGTGGACTTGGATGGCCACGTGAGTCTTGGAATGATGCGTGGCATGGATACAAGTGAGTATCCAACCTGGCCAGGCAAATACACCTATCACTCTTTCCTACCACCTGCCTCCCATACTGTGTTTTAGCAAGCCCCATAACAATAACCTGCTGGGGAAATACGAGGTTTTAAAAAAGGGAGCAGCTTTGATGAGTTTGGTGGGTTTTCTTTGCTGTAATTTCTGGGCACACCCCCATGTTAAGAGCCTTTTTGGGAGTCCTCTGGCTGCACAGGTGCTCTGGGCCTCTTGAAGGTTGGGAATGAAGTATTCTGTTGTTTCAGCTGCTGTGACCTTATGGTCTCTGGAAAGGCTGATTATGGATGTATAGCAGCTTTATGGCTCCTTGGTGACATGTACCATACAGTACCCAGTGGTATTTTAAGTACTTCATAGTTACATCAAAGAAAATACTTACAGAGTATTAGGCCTTATAAACCCATAGTGCTGTGCCTTTTACAGCTGGAACTTAAAGTCATGAAACGACTTAGAGGTATTTGTGCTTTTGTTTGATTTGGACGGGTGTCCTGCTTTTAATATTTCTTTGGATAAACAACTCCTGTTTTACAGCCTTGCGTGGCTCACGCACCCTGTGTTTAACTGAAGGGACTCTGCCACTTGGGCAATTTTGCCTAGAGAATCTGGCAAGAATAACAGCGAATATTCCAATACACGTTTTGCAAAAGAGAGCTGGATATGAAAAGAGAAGTCATATATGATTGTCCGAATGGAGAGCCTTGAAGTGGACTGTAAAAAAAAGAAGTCATAATATTTTGAATTATTTCTTTCCCACTTGCTTCTAGAATGGATTGTGTTACTGCTGTACAGATCCACAGAACTTCAGAGGAATTGCTTGGGAGTTTTCACAGACGTAACTGAAAACAGAACTTGGCCCAGGCACTGCAATGGCAATGGTAAATCTAGGTTTAAGTCAGTCACCTGTGTGATATGTGGCCTGCAGTGTGTTGAAATGGGATTTAGAGCATTTTGTGCTAGGAATGGAGTAACATTTCAGCAAAACATCTAAGTTTTCATGTTGTGTTTCGTATTTGGTTCAGAATGATCCTTGTATTTGAATCCAGGTCAAAGACTTTCCTCTGCTTTTAAGTCGTTGTGAAGGTCATTAACTTATGTGATTACTATGGATTCACATTAGTTTCAGTTGTTTTTAATATATTTTATTTTGAACTATTCAGTGAACATTCAAAGTGATATATTGAAACTATGTATGTTCAGTGCTGGAGTGTTAAATATTTAAAACATTTGCTGAAGTTTAAGTAATTTCTGTTACTTAATCAAGGGCTTAGAAGATAATTCTGTTTCTACTTTTAAATATAAATATTAATTTTGTTTGCTCATTTTCTTTAACAAGTGCCCAGAATAAATTGTGGTTTATTGGGGCTCTTTGTCTCTTACCAACGTGTGGCTTTCTTACTAAAATCTGTGAGTGCTTTTTTGTTTCTTTCAAATTGCACAAAATGAAAACATTCAGGTACATAGGTCTAATTTGTTGCACTTCTACTTCAAGGCAACAAATTACCTTTAAAACTAAAAATTAAATTCCTTTTTTAGTAACCCTAATTATATGAACCAGCATTTCAGTTTCACTGATGGAACAAAACTACCATAATTAGGCACACTGTAGTTTTTAGTGTAAGGTCACATAATGCTTTGCTGAGAATAATAAGAGGAAATGAGCTTCAATTTAACATCTTGGTGACTGGCAGACCAGCTGCTCTGGTCATTTCTTTTAGTGAAGTGGCCTTGGGAAAAAGGGTGAATGTATGTTGTTTGTGAGAGAAATTAAATTAACCTCATTACATAATTAGTACCCATGTAGACACGGTGGAGTTTTCAGGTTTTAAAAATACTTTTTTTGGGTGGGGGGAGGGTAGTTTTGGTGTGTGGAATTAGCTGTTCTGGAGTGGTAGAAGACATGCTATAGCTTTAAAATAATAATAATAATAGTAATAATAATAATAAAACAAGGAAAGATTTGACTCCAAGATGTTGCTCTCTTCTGGGGATTGTGACCCTTTCTTTGCCAGGTGACTGCTTGGTGAAGCAGGAAAGGCAGCAGGTCAGGCATGCTCCAGTGCAACTTCAATAGAAAGGGTGGTAGTTGGCCCGGCTTGGTTTGTTACCTGAAATCAGAAAATATCTATATCTGTATCTCTCACTGTATATAAATATGTCTCAAAAAGCACTTTGTATAGGTTTCCCGGTAATCTCAGTGCTGCTGGCATGGTTCCTGGCTCCTGGAGCGTACCCTGGTGCTCCTGCTGTTTTAGTGGCAACTGGCAGCCTACTTTGGGAGCAGCATCGTCAGCTGGAAACAATAGTGTCTGATTCTTGTTTGTCAGCAGGGACAATACCCCGCTGATGGGCTGCGGCGGAGGAGAGGGGGCTTCCTTTGTATGGCAGTGCGGGCATGGCAGATGGCTAATTGGACATGATAAACCGCGGGGGCAATGGGGGAGAAAAAGGAGATCTGCAGGGATTAGCGGCTCGTATCCCCCACACTACGGAAAAAATGTATTTTAAAGATGTTATCAACTTTAGTGCTTTGCCATGAATCTATCATTCGGTAATGAAGAAGGAGGACATCCTAACTGAAGTCTTTCCTCAGCTGATGTGAAGTCCACTTTATTAGCTGGGAACAAATCCTTTTACTGTATGGGAAGGTGGGTGAATGCATGGCCCCCAGAGGCGCTGGCATGGCACTTAGGAAAATTAGCAGTGCATATTTTTCACTGGTCCGGTAAGTCAATGTCAGACTGTTGTGCCAAACAGCATCCAAGCTGAACACAAAGAGCTTTGCCAGCTGTGTTTGTCACCAGTGGAAAGTTACGATCTACCATAGCTTGACTTGATAAGAAGAGATGTTCCTCAGTGTTGGAGCACTGAAAAGCTAAGCTGATTATCAAATATGGAATTTATTTATTTAAATGTATTTTCTTGGTCTTATGAAGCCAAAGCCTGAGACCCTTGCACAAACAAACTTTTGCTTATTTAAAACAGTTTAGTGAAAAACGGAATTAAAGCCTCGAGGTCAGGTCTGTAAAAATGATCAGAGGAGTTGGACACCTGTCCTATGAGGCAAGGCTGAGAGAGCTGGCGTTCTTCAGCCTGGAGAAGAGAAGGCTCAGAAAAGGATCAGTTGCAGTAAGACAGGAGGCATCATTTCTAAAGTAAAAGGGAGTGGGTTAGGACTAGAGATAAGGAAGAAATTTTTTATGATGAGGATGATGAAACCTCTGAACCGTTTGCCCAGAGAAGTTGTGGATGCTTCATCCCTGGAAGCCTGGACTCTGAGTAACTTGAGGCAGTGGAAGATGATTCTACTTGTGGCAGGGGTGTTAACTAGATGACCTTTAAAGGGCCCTTTCAATGCAAACTGTTCTAAGGTATCCCAGGTAGTTTTTGGTATGAGATGTGTAGGCTTAGCTGATGGCTTCAGCAGCTTCAAGCTGTGGGCTGTGAGCCCAAAATTGTGTCTATAGCCTGGCAGCAGAAATCAAAATTCATTGTGATAAATTGGATTAATTTTAGTTCCTTTTTTCCTGTCCCCACCTCCCCCCCGCCCCCCATCCCCCCAACCAGTTAAACAGCAAGAGAAGGCACACCACAATGTTGGGAGTAACTCCACAGAGGAGCTTTAAGAAGTAAGGCTGAAAGGGGGGGTCACAAGCATTGGTGGCTGCTGCAGTGAGCAGCAGTCGAGTTATTCATTGCTGGCTGTAATTCCCTGTTCTGTAAAATGGTATCAAGTGCCCAGAATACTTTGCTATTTTAGTGTCTCCCGTAATAATAATGTTATGGCATATAACAGATACATTTAAATTGTAGTAATAATAAATCTGCAAGAGGTTAAAAATAATAGCTAGCAAGAAATATGCAGTTCTCTGCAGAAGCAGATTTACTTTCTGTGGAAATATCTGGACTGTGTTTCTCTTCCACTATTTACTACTGTCTTTTCCCATGGGACAAGTGTAGTGGAGACTCCAGATGAAAACTTTCAGCGAGTTGCCTTTGGTTTTCAGCAGGCCAGTCAAGTGCTGTACCTGTCAGTCTGCACAGCTTTTGAAGCTGTAGGTGCTTGAGAATATTCAAAAAATTGTGAGTGAATGCAATAAAACTTCCAGTCGGACTGTCCTCCTATAGGACCTATGATATTGTCGTAATGCTATGATGGTTCTCTACCAGGGTTTATTATTTGTATTGCTGTTTCAGTCACTGATTAGTTCCTTCTGAAGCAGATGCTCTGGGAGCACTGAACAAAAAGATGATCCGTGCCATTGAGTGCTTATGATAAAAGCTGTCAAGTGGACTGTGAATTCATTTAACCAAAGATTCATGTTTTGCTTTTGTTTTTAAATATGTCTGAAGGACAAGCCTGAGGAGTTGTGGAGTCAAGCACTGGGTGCAGAGCAGAAGAAATGACTGAGAATAAGGTACAAGCAGAAAGATAGGGAAGAAATGAGAAATTTGTAGAGAAAGCATGGAAGAATGCCATAAAGTTACCTAAGAGAGCACTTCAGAACTGGAGGGCACTTTGCTGAGAAAGGGATCACAGCCTGCATCCTCTGTGGAAGGGAAGCAGATGATGTCAGGGAAGGTCAGAAGCCAGAGAAAATTACAGGAATGAGGCAATAAGAGGTTTGATTGGAGTTGTTCCTTTTGGGATAGAAAGCCAAAGGTAGGTTTTCTGACACTAGAGAAAAAAATGGAAAGATTGCCTGAGTACATGGTGAAAGGAAGGAACAGGCAAAGCCTGTGCATGTTCCATGTTCAAACTGGGTAAGGCAGCTGTAAGAACTATGACAAAGCAGAGGAAAAATAGCAAGGTTTTCTCTTCTAGATGTCCCTCACCATTGAAGACTGTTATTATCACACTGTAGTCTTTTAATAGTGGTGCACCAGATGCCTGCCTTGCTTTGATGCTGTGAAGAGAAGGCATTTCCATATAAAGTGAAGACACAGAGCCAAAATCCTTGTGTGTTCTGTTTCATGTTTAATGCCTCTTGTTCACAGAAATATGTCATGGAGAGCCGACCTCCTTGGATCTGACTGCCACTCTGTTTGCAGCAATTTAACTTTCCTGCTCTGCTTTTCTGTGCCATGGCAGAGAGTTCAGGAGCGATGCTAATTGAGTCAGTCTGAAGCATTCAGATAAATTTAGTCTGAAGGAGACAGTCAGGCCTACCGGGTAAATGGTAATGATCTTGTGAGCTTCGAGGAGTTAGATCTAAGGTGTGCCAATCTCCTGTTAACAGCTTGCTCCTATTCAACTCAGTCTTGCTCGAAAGTTAGCTGGAGTGTTAAATAGGTCACCTGTCTCTTACAGATTCCTGCTAGTCTGTAATCTGTCTGCTGCCTCAGTTTATTTATCAAATACCTAATGAGATGGTCTGGACCTCTTTGAGCCAGGAGAAAGTTTTTAACAGTGTCTTGGTTTAAAACACCTCTGGTGCTAAAACTGGAGGGGAAACCCTGCTGATTGGATGAGTTTAAATCAAGTGAAAGTGATCCATGTGGTAACGGGAGTTTGTAAAAATGACACTTCCCAGCATGTAAGTCTGTATAATAGAAATTTTTTTTTTAAAGCTGATTGTCTCCATCATTGAGCTGTGCAGTAAGGTGGTACTGGCACCTTGGACCTGGTTGCTATTATTGGGATTGATTTCAGTGTTTGTTCCAGCTTCAGCTCCATCATGATGTTCCAGCCTGGGGGCCTTATGATGCTCATTTGCGATAGTTCAAACCCAATGACTGGTAGGTTCTCTCTCAGGTAGAACAAGGGAAAGTTTCTACAGCATCCACCTCCAAAATCAAGAAGTGCTTGACATACAGCAGGGTGAACAATAATTTCTTTGCTTGGCTCAGCCATCCTCAGCTCCTCTTGGTGTGCAGTGGTAATGGAGTTAACAGTAATTAGAAATAATACACAGAATTAGTACAGCATTTCAGAACACTTCCTTAAGTTTTGCAGTCTTTGTGTAAAATAGTGAAGTCTCATCTACAAAAAGGGGAAAATCAGGCACAAAGCTGTAGTAAGTGACTTTCTTGAGGTTGTATGGACTTGGTGCCCATGTTCTTGAGAAACCCATGTCTTGGTGGTAGAGCAAACCCTGACAAAGCACTTAATGGCTTCACCTTCTGTTGGCAGGGCATGGGCCAGGAAAAGCACACCAAGCCCTCTTTACTGTAGGAGTTTCAAAAGTTCATGCTGAAGTGAGAAGTGAAATCAGAGATATATGCAAACTCTGGTCTCTTCTCAAACCACTTGGTATGGGTGCCTATATATGGATGCAGGTGTCCTACTTCAGACAGGTTGTACTTGGCCTTAGTCCTGGAAATGAGATTAACACACCTTGCCTATGTCCACACCAAGAAGTCAAGTGGTTTTAAGATTTTTATTACACTTGACCCTATTTTTAAATATACGTAGGTCAGAGCCACAGCTGGTATAAAAAATGGCCCAATGCCAGTGACAGCAGAAGAGCTACCGTAATTGACACAGGCAGAAAGTTTTGGCCCACGTTCAGCTGACAGACTTGTGTGGGGATAGGGCCAAAGAAGACTGGTAGCAGAGTAAGGATATTTCCAATTCAATGTGTTAATACTTCCACATGATTTTGCTCATCACCATGGTACCCAAACACTGACAAAAGAAGGTGCTTGGGCTCTGGGTCTGTTCTGCTCACTGTTTGGTAAGGTCCCTGTGCCTTTTTGGTAATGAGCATGCTGCTGTGAAAGTTACATCTATTAAATACTAAATGTAAGAGAGATTTAATGACATGCTATTACTAAGTTCCACCTACCTAAGAACACTTTGCTTTCCAGCCCAGGTTTACTAATGTATTCCATATTTCACAGAGGTCTCTCCATGAAGAGAATGCTGTCAGGAGCCATTTACAGCTCTGATCCTACTTTGTTGTTGTTGTTTATGAGCACCAGGTTCCTATTTGCTGCAGTCAGCTGCCCTACCATGAAGTTTATGTTGTGGATGTCTCTCGTGAGCATGTTAGTTACTTGGGGCATGGGATGGTACCTCCTGGCTGGTTCTGTACAGCTGAGTTTAATAGAGCTATAACCATACTATATGATTTCCTTTTCTTGGTCTCATTTTCCCTCGTACGTTTTCCTCTTGGGCTATATCTAGCAAATGTAGAACCTGTGTGTTGCTATTTCAAATGTTTGCTTAATGTGGCGTTGTCTGGGGTAGAATAAATACCTGTGGCCTTCTGAAGAGCACTGATTGATTGCACATCCCACCTATGTTTGCCCAGTAACATTCTCCATGGAACATGTGAATGAGACAACTGCAGAGACTTCTAATTAGGTGCTACTCCAAAGAGTAATTTTCACACCGACAAACAGAAAGTCACGTTGCACCTTCCTTTGGGAATCTATAGACAAAGGAAAGTTTCCTCTTTGGAAATTATCTTTAGAGACAGAAGCTGTGGGAGGTGTAGCACAGGCAGTGATCACCACTCTGAGGCCTGTAGAGATTCATGTGGGAGCTCTCTTCCCCCTGTGAATGCCTGTGGTGGGTTGACCTTGGCTGGTGCCCATCAAGCCACTCTGTCACTCTCCTCTTCAGGCCAGGGGGAAGAAAATAAGATAGAAAAAACCCTCATGGATCAAGATAAAGGCAGCTTGATAAAGAAAAAGCAAAGGTTGCATGCAGAATCAAAGGAAAACCAAATATTTTAATGTCTGCTTCTCATGAGCAGGCAGTGTAGAGCCAATTCCAGGGAAGCAGGGCTTCGGTGTGTGTAATGGTTGTTCCAGAAGACAAGAGTCGTAAATAACAAATGAGCCCTTTTCTTCCTTCTTAGGATGAACAGACATCATACAGTATGGAATATCCCTTTGGTTTTATTTGGGTCAACTGTCCTGGCTGTGTCCCTTCTCAAGCCTACTGGTAAGGGAGGGAATGTGGGAGAGACAGTGGTGGTACTGTGAGCTCTGCTCAGCAGTAGCCAAAACACTGGTGTGTTATCAACACCTTTCTAGCTACCAGTGCAAAACACAGCACTGTGAGTGCTGCCATGAGCTGGCAGCATGCCCAGGTAGCCGAGGAGGTTGGTGGCATCCTGGCTTGTGTCAGAAATACATGGCCAGTGGGACCAGGGAAGTGATTAATCCCTGTTCTTGACACTGGTGAGGCACCTCGAATCCTGTGTTCAGTTTTGTTTCCCTCGTGACAAGAAGTATCAAACCCATGCCCTGGCTTCTAGATGTCCCAAATCCAAATGGGCCTCCAATTAGTTGTACTGAATGAGAGGGTGCTATCACTCGTTTTTGAGAGAATCTGTCACTTCTTTTCCTCTTGTTCTTCTCCTGGGATGTGCAGTGACCTCTGTTTGCACACAAAGTAGTTGGATGTTAAATGGTCAAGACAGAGACTTTATACAGTTTAAACTGAAAATCTTGAAACTAATAGGATAACGTGGAGGGGAGACTAAGGGTGCAAGCAAGAAAAAAGGGGGGGGTTTGGGTGTTTTTTTGGGTTTGGGTTTTTGTTTTTTTTTGTAAATCTGACGTGCAGCTATGTTAGCAGCTGCAGCTAATGAGTTCTGGAGAGATCTCCTCTCCTGGCTCCCTTTTTGCTCTTCCAATCTCTGTGTGTATTTTCCCTGAGAAGTGTTCCAGGAACTGCATTTAAACCTCCCTAGACATTACTTTTCCTTTTGGTGTGAGGACACCTTGCAAACAGTGGCTCAGGCAGGAGGTTGAAGCAGTTAGATTCCAGAGGAAACCAACTGTAGCAATCTATTTTTAAAAGGTTATTCTGATGAATTGGATTTTATGACCTGATTTGAACTGGTGTTGAGCACCCACGCGTTACGTTGCTGCAGCCTGGACCACAGGAGTGTCCCTGTGTGCTGTTCTGCCATTGCAATCCTATCTGCTTTCTGTATCAGACAGTACCAAATTATTCTCTGCATTCTTAATCCTGTGTCAATAGTGGAAAGTTGCAGATCTTTTGCTGAGGAAAATAAAACTTGTTACATTGCAGTTTCTTGGCTGTTCTGTTTCCCTTCAAGCAGTGGGAGTCTGGGGTTGAGGCTGTAATCTTTTATGAAACATTATTGTGCTTATTTTGACTATCTTTAAAAAATTATTTAAAAATCCTCTATGACAAAAGATTTTATGCAAGAGTTTACATAAGATTCATCCTTAATTTTGTTACAGAGTTACAGATACAGGTACTATATTAAGACCTTAAAACACCAAACATCCAGAACTTTCAACTACAGCTGAGAATGAAATTTGAATGAAATTTGAACAACCCTGATCCAGAAAGCCAGGGGCTGCTGCAGAATCAGTCACTGATGCCTTGTCTGGACAGGTCCTTGCACAGCTCCTCTTAACATCAGTGGCAGGGGAGCTTTACAGTGGGATTTTGGCAGGCACCAGCCTGGGCTTGTACTTCCTTGTAGGAGGCATTCAGCATGTAGGAGTGAATGTAAACCTTGTATTCAGTCCCTTAAAACTGTCTCAGTATTTCTATTGTATAATTCTACACAACATTTCAGTTGTGCTGAAGTAACTTGAGTTGACTCTCAATCCAGGAACAAACGGGAAAGCTGTAATGGATGGCTTTGGATTAGGTATTGATGCTCAAGAAAGCTAAGTGACACTCTTTTACACATGGATAAGTAAATGAATATGTTAATTTGTAAGTTTAGGACTTGTCATGGAGTGTGGAGGATTTTGTCATACTGAAGTCCTGCTGAGACTCTGTTGACAAATAGGATTTTTAGATAGAAAGCCTCGTGGATGAGTAGGTGCTAAGGGCTCTGTGGTGGGCACCCATGCATTTGAGCCCCTAAGTGGCATCTGGATATTGGGAGTGCACTTTTTTTGAAGTTAAGGCTTGAGGTTCATGGTTTTGAAGCTGTTGGTGCAAATAAGGCATTCCCTGTGCAGTTTCTGGAAAGGAAGGCTGCATTTCTATGTCTTGCCCAGATTCCTCTTGGGGTAGCTATATTCTTCTCTTGCTTTTCCACTTTTCTACTCTGTGGTTATGCTTTGCAGTGCTGGTGAACATGAGTAGTTGCTGAATTTGACTGCATGAATTGCTGTATTTTCGTTTTGAGAGGTGATTTGTATGTGTGACTCTTCCATAGGGTTTCAGTGTGCAAATCATATCCTTAGCACCTCTGCTTGTCTTTGCATAACGTCCCTTGCTTTAGTTAAGGTAAAATAAACAGAGTCTCTGGCAGCTGTGTCAGGAACAGCACATGCAGACACCATGTGCAGGCACCCCATCCTTCCCGGCTGCTCCCAGAGCCATCCGGGAACACACGGGCTTCCCCTGCGTCACGCCCCAGCCTCTGTGCCCAGAGGAAACCTCCTTGCATCTTCAGCTCTTCCTGTCCAGCTGCACACGGGTCCAGCACGTCACCGCTCATTGTTTCAGATGGCAAAGTGCGCCGCGGTCTGCAGCACGAGAGGAGCTGGAAAATGGTATTTTACAACAGTGTTATTGTTATTCAAGAACTCAGTAAATGGTTAAGTACCATGTGTTGGTCAGACAGAGCTTCCTCACTTACGCTGCTTGATAAGAGGCTTGTGAGAGAATGCCTGCTATGAAAAGAAGGGGAAAGGCAGGCATTGATTTTCTCCAGCATCCCAAATCAACGGGTGCTTTTTCTGGTGCTGGCTGGAATTGAGTTCCTAATATCTCAGCCCTCTTTTGTTGTTTTGTCTGTCAAGTTCTTATAGGGTTAAATTAAGGTGCAGCAGCTGAATTGCAAGAGCTCTTCTGACAAGAGCTCATGAGCTTCTGCTTCTGTAACTTTCCTGAGGCTCCCTGAGGAAAAGTCTGGCATGCTTTATCTGGCAGACAACTCAATTGATCCTTCTACGGGTTTACTTTCCTGGTGTCAGTGCATGTAGGTGCAGCCAGAAACGTTCATCCTACAGTTGTGGGTATCCCCAAGTTCCATTTACAAGTGGCAGTGTTGCAACAGAAATGCCTCAGCAATGAGGCAGTAAGCGAGCATAAAGCAGTAAGGAGTGCTGCATCCCCATAAGGTGAGACAGTTGTACCTTTTCAGGTGGGAACCCTAATTTGGATGTGGAATCCAGGGTTTTAATTTCATGCATCTCACCTCTTCTGATCTATGCCAGGCCAGAAGGTTCCTCAATACTCTTGTTCATCTTAAATACCAGTTATCCCCTTGCTGTGGAAACAGATCCATTGCAGAACAAGGATTTTTTTGCCTTGGAGTAATGCTAAGAGAAAAGATTGCTGCTGTGAAAAGTAAAGCTCTTGGTGTTCTTGTTCTGTGTTCCTCTTGTCATCATTAAAGCTTCTTGTGTTAGCTTGTGAGCAGCCCACATCCTCACTGGCTTTCCCTGCTGTTGGAGCCTGCAGTGAGACAGTAATCCTGCATTTACCATCACAGTGTCTTCGCATACGGTGTGATTTTACAAATCTAATATTATGTTTCTCTGCGGGAACAAGAGCAACAACAAGCCAGCTAAACAGTGGCGTTAGCAGAAGTAAGCAAGTGTTGTGCCATGTGACAGTGCTGGACAAACAGCAAACTAATTTTGGCCTTGTAATACCAAGGTTGTAGATAAGTTTAGAGGATAATGTAAAATGCTGGAGATGAAGACTCTACTTCTGCTCTGGCCTACTGGATGACATAAGGCAATTAGTGTTGCTCCATGCCTCAGTTTCCCTCTGAGAGTTGGGTAATTGGCTGTGGATAAAAAGCCCCGTAAAATAATAGCACTTAAAGCAGTGCATATAACAGTTATAAACACAGAACACTGTCATCATCTCCACTCCATAAATGTGAGGAACTGAGGCAGAAAATGGTTTGCCAAAAGCCATTGATATAGCTGGGGCAAGAGTCCTCATTAGACCTCTGGAGCTGGAGGCTGCCTGCCCAGCTTGCAGGCTTCGAGCTGCTCATGGCTCTCCTGCCCCTGCCACCAAGCACCACAGCCTTGGGGGAATGCAGACGACTTTGGTGTGGGGAACAGATTTAGGCCCATTCCTTTCACTGTTCTTGCTGAGCGAATTGGAAAAGTCATAAACAAAATTGTTTTTATCTAGGAAAAAGGTTTTAGAGCCCTCTGTTTTTAACAGTCGGCCGCTAAATAGTACAAAGTATATGGGACAGCATTGTCCTAATTAGTTTTCTGTCAAAATTAACAGCCCTTGAGTTCAGTAGGAACAGATTTAGGCCACCACAGTGTCTTTGAAAAATTCACAGGACTTTTTGAATATGAGTTTGAAGCTTCAACATCATGGAACCTCCTCTGAGCAAAGCTTTACTCTTCATATAAAACATTCTCCCTCCTTAAAAGCCTGTGCCTTAGTGTAATTCGAATCCATCTTATTTTAGGGTATATATTTAGTATCCAGCTGATTTTTTCCCTCTAAAGTTCTTGGATAGCAAGTCCACTAGGAAATCTCAGCATTGCCAAACCATTTTAAGACATTTGGAACTTCAATTACCTGCTGAACTCTTAAAAAGTAATTTGGTAATGAAAGCAGTGAATGCATTCTGCAGTGTTTAAGGATTGCTTACAGAGATAAAATGGTTTTGGCTGTAGGTCAGATAAATACTTTTATGATGAAGCATATGTGGAACCAGTTTTTCTCCTTTTCTTTTGAATGAATCTGAAGAGTCTAATCCTTCAGAATATCCCTAAACAAATTTTGGATTACTAGACCCTGTGTTCTTAAATGAAGAGAAACATTTAGTATTTTGCACCTAAGGAACATCTTTCATCGTGATGTATTTTACAAAGCCAAATATGTTCAGTTTTAACAAAACTTCTGTGAAACAAGAAAATGTAATTTCCCATTTTAGAGCTATGTTAGCCAGCAGCAGGACATGATCTGACTCAAGTGGGGCTGGTAGCAGAGATTGCTGGAAGATGATAAGGGATGGCATGCCTAGGTAAGAAACTTGGGGAACAGATTCTTGGAGTCTTGCTATTTTTGACATTGACTCAAATGTGATCCTGGTCACAAGTCTGGTGCCTCTTGTGGGTGAACAAAAGAAGGGTGCGTAACTGTCTTCCGCTCTGAGTTGCAGATTATGTTGTCATGGATCCTTCAGGAGTTCTGCCCATGCCTGGGAAGCCAGACAAGGGCTCTGGTGTGTGTAACCACAGCCAGCGTAGAGGAGGAGAAAGATCTGAACTGTCTTGCTACCATACAGGTAACACATGGAGCTTTTCTTGAGGGACAGAAACTTCTCAGCTCTTCTAGTGTGCTTCCATTTTAAAAGTCACGTTTCTGGAGTTGGGTGGCTAAAATAAATACCCACTTAGCCTTGGTTTGAGAGGTGATTGAATTGCTGTGGGATGCCTGTCTTGGTGTGTGGCTTTGTAGTATTAACAAGTTTATTCTAGTCACCCTAAAAGGATGAAGTCAGTTGAAAAATGAAGACCATTAGCACCAGAATTGGAGGGGGGAAGGAGGGGGAGGTTAAACTGTGATAATGGAATCTGAGGCTGAGTTTCTGAGTTTCCTGTGAATCATACCCTAACTTTTTACACTCCATAGTTTATCTCGGACACTGAATGTAGCCTCATTTGCCATTTTTTTTTCCTGAACTACAGCATCTACAGCTGTGGCCAGATGTGCTACTTGGCTTGCAGCTGAGCTGGGTCCAAAGGCTTTGAACCCAAGCCAGGCTTAAAGTGCCTGGGCACTGTCCCCACAGCTGGGGGTTGGTGTCTGCAAGCTGCACATGCAGTCCTTTGCTAACCTAAATCAGTCAAAATCATCTGGGTTAAAGAAAACCCTCCATGCTTTTAAATAGAAAGCCAACCTGGATCGTTTTGACACAACCGGGTTAGGGAGCGACTGCATTCAGATACAGCGACAGATTGGAGAGGCAGAACCCAGCTCTGCTGCAGCTGAACCCTGAGTGGGACCACAGGCCAGGGAACACTGTTGTGTCAGAGTTCAAGAAGCTGCCCCGAATTTTGTCCTATACAATAGTCTTGTTTGTAGGAAATCATGAAATAGGCTAAGGGAGAGAAATGCAGCTGGTGTTTCCCAGTTTTAGCCTCTGATGGCCAATTTGCAGCCTGATGCCATCTATTGTAGATGTATGTTCCTGCCCAAGGGTCTGGTAATGGCTGAGTTTTCCCCTATAGGCAATTTAGAGCAACTTCAAGGTTCTGCTAAACTGTGCTTGCTTTCTTGGGCTGTAAGGAAGCTGCTACCCAGGCAGTATTTTCTGTACAACATCAGTAATTTTCAGATATTTATGCACATGAGTGGCACACATGTAATCTTGACATGAGAGATGCTCTGTGGGTTTTCACAGTGTTCTAAACATGCTGATTAGAGGCAGATACAGCAAGACTTTCTGCAGAAACTGAATGAAAATGTTCAAGATTTTAGTTCACAGAGGATAGTATGAAAATCTCTTGGGCAGGTTTGTAAGTGTGTGTGTGTTTGACATTGGACTTGACAGTGATCTCATTGATTTCTGCTGGGCTCACACTCAATTACTTTGGTTTAACATCAGTGCATTTGAGAACAGAGTTAGGCCTGCTGAAAGTATGGATACTTTTTCTTTCCTCCTGGGGAATCTTTTAACAGTGGTTATGCAGGTCACATCCACATGATGTGACCTGTCTGCACAACAAGCCACCACTCTATCACTTGGCTTTAGACATTTCAGATGCCTTCAGCTACGAAAAAGCATTTTCTCACCTTGTCTTCTCTCCCCAGGAGATACAATTCCCTTGTTCCCATAGCACACACACTGGATGCTGTGGTCCAACTCCACACCAGGGCATTGTGCTCTTGCCATCCTGTGACCTGTCCTCTTTCAGTTTCTGGTGGAGGCAGCAAGAGGAGAATCCAGGTTTTGTGTGTAGACTTGTTCAGGAGAGCCGAGCACCCATATAAACAAAGGGAGGAAGCCCTGCTGCAGTGAGGTGAGTGGTGTGTGGTGCTGAGGAGAGATGGCTGGGCCTTTGGATAGGGTTCTCCCCAAAAACCAAGGCCCGTGTCATTGACTTCAGTGATCCCATCTGCATGCTGCAGGTGTGTTGATGATGACTTGTGTCAGCTTCATGTCCTGCAGCCCTGAGGCTCATGAGAACCAGAAAGAACAGACTTTTCCTTGTTGGTGATTATTTCCAAATGCATTCACAGCACAACACAGCGCTTCCTCCAGCTGTCCGAGGTGAAGACTCGACCTCTCCTTGTTTCACCTCTTGTGACATTTACTCATAGCAAACAGACCTAGATGTTGCAGTATGTTTTTCTGGGTCACTGAATGCATTGTATGCTTGTCCTTCAAAGAAGAAATACAGTATCTTTCATCTCAGCCCATTAGCTTGTTTTTGTTAGTTTTAATTTTGTTGTAGTCTTTTAAACCCAGTCATTTTGGGGCTGTGAGGGAAGCTATTTGAGGCGTTTGGACAATACTCTTGGGAACACGGTGTGACTCTTGGGGGTGGTTCTGTGCAGGGACAGGAGGTAGACTTGATGATCCTTGTGGGTCCCTCCCATCTCAGCTTATTCTGTGGTTCTGTCAATAGCCATAATTCATGTGGGGAGAAATGAATTGAGTCCTACTGGAAGCACACTTCCTCCTGCACACACCCCTGCAGGGCTCTACCATGAGGCAACAGCCATGAGTCCAGTCCAGAGGGTCACCTCCATTGCTGTGCAACCTCTGGGGGAGAGGGTGGGATGCAAAATCCCACAGCAGGACTCAGACACCAGCGGGGCTGACCCGTCCCAAAACAGAATCTGGCCTCAGGTGGTTGCCTTTGGCAAATCTACAATTTCTCCTGTGTTATGAGCATGTGCTCCCAGCCAAGGCTCTCTGGTCTCCTGCTTGCTGTGTTATATGTAGAAACAAGTCTACACACAGCCTACAGGCTGTCTTCAGCATTTTGGAAACCTCTGTGCATGAATGGTTTATCTGCACATCTGGAAATGAGCTTGATTGACACAAAAACACAGGAAAAGCTGCATCCCAGATGCTTTTGCTATGATTTGGTTGTGTTTTCTGTGAATACTTGGCGTTTGTAGCACTGTCTGGTCTCCTTCAAGTCATATACCTGCCTGGAGGCTAGGACTCTGTGAGCTCATGGCTTGAGCTGGAATTGGCTGCCTTCAACCTTAAACACTACTATTCTGCAACAACTGTCTTTTATTTGTGGAATTTCGGGCCAGTTTCATGGTATGCAGGCTGTTTCACTTATATTTCACATGCTTTTTCCATGCCATCTCTGTGTTCCAGTAGTGCAATGGTCTCCACATAACCTCGTCCTGAAAATTTTGGTGGTAACAATAAAAATGTTCATGTTTATTGATGATTTCAGGAGAAATCTCTTCAGCTTTTCTTAAAAAAAATAAAATAAGACAACTTGACATGTTTGGACAAAACCACTAATAACTGAAAAATTTTGTTTGAAAACTATCCAGAATATTAGAATAGAAATTATTAGCTAGCAAGTACTGTACATTTTCCAACAAAAATACTACATTTTCTTTGAGAACATGGGACACTTTGATTATTTTTCTGAGTCAGACATATTTCGTAGTGAAAAGAAAGTTTTGCTGAAAACTCCTTGTTCAGCCCTGCTCCTACAACTGGTTCCTTAAGCACCTCCTAAAAAACCATTCTGCTTGTATCGCCAGTAAACTACCATGTTTTAATATTTTTCTTCAAAATGAAGTTTGATAACACATTAACAAACAAACAAGCAGGGAAGCCCGTGACCTGCATGTGCCAGAGTTAATGGAGCTGTCAGCTCTGTTCGTGCCATGGTGATTGATGGGTGCTCTGATGGAGTGGCCTCTTCCCTCTCTTTCTGTCTTGTCTGCATGTTAATGCCTCCACTCGCTGAATAATGATGCACTTTAAAACAGATTTGTCTTATTTTTGTTTCTGAGTGTTGGCAGGGCTGGGATTATGTCTGTGTTTCTCTGAAGTACCTGTCATGCTTCTGGCCAGGAGGAATTTTACCTGGAGATGAGAATGCCCTTGCTTTATGGGAGCACCCACCAGTAAAACCCATTGCCATGTTGTATTTCAGTGAATCTGCATTTGTTACTGGGGGTAGATGAGGTCCTTGTCTTGGAATATATGGGATTTCATGGATGTGCATGGGTATGCCTGGCATTTTGGGGTGGTTTCAGTGTGGCAGAGGTGTGGATTTGAGGGCATGAGGGGCACACAATGGACTGTTGGTGGGCTTCTTGTAGGAGTTTCCCCAGGCAGCTTGTGGGGAACACTCCTGAAAGCAGAGAGCAGACAGACAGATCTATGCCCATCTTGTCCTTGTGTCTGCTCCTGAGCCAAGTTGTGAGGACCAGTGTGGACACAACCAGTGCAGTTTTATGTGGTTCCCTTGTGGATATGCTGGCTGAGTTATACCTTACATGATGGATTCACTTGAATTTACACTTTATGTACAGGCATCTGAAGCTCATGTGAACCATCAGAAGCAATGTTTCACTGTGTGGACAAGATTCCTTGTGGAAGGTTATCCATAAGGGTGATTTATTTCTACCCATGAACCACATATCAAATATATAGGTTGCCAGTATTTTGTAGAAAGCTTTAAATCCAAGAGGTCTCAGTGAATCTTAAGTCCTTTAGTGTTTCTGTTGATAGTTTGGAAAACAGTTAAAAAAGCTTACACCATCCCCCCACTACCCCCCAAAAAAACTCTGCAGCTTCCTAAAAGTAGGTTGTAGCAAGATGGGCATCAGTCTCTTGTCCTAAGTAACAAGTGATAGGACAAGAGGGAATGGTCTCAAGTTGCACCAGGGGATGTTTAGATTGGATATTCAGGAAAATTTTGTCACAGAAAGTGACAAGCACTGGAACGGGCTGCCCAGGGAAGTTGTGGAGTTGTCTGTAGAGGTGTTCAAGATGTGGATGTGGCACTTGAGGACATGGTTTTGTGGTGGCCTTGGCAGCGCTGGGTTAATGGTTGGATTCCATTTTTGGGGTATTTTTCAACCTCCTGTTTGTCCTACTTGATATTCCTGTCTCTAATATAGGCATTTATGGTAGGGCCAGCTCAGCATGTTATTAAATTTACAAGCCCTTGGTTACATCGTTAGTAAGAATAAATGTTTTAAAAGACAAGGGCAATTTAGAGATCCTGGGTTAGGTGTCGCAATTTAAGCAGGAAAAGTCAACTGATACTCTGCACGTGCCAAGACTAGAGATTTAACGGTGTGGAAGGAGGGGGACTTCAGGGAAATCTGCCACCATGGGATCGTTTCAAACACTGCAAAAGACCTTAAGGTATTTGGATCAACTACTGCTGTGTGATCACAGTGTGTGAGGAGGGTATATGAGAAGCAGGAAAGGCAAGATTCTCACTAACAAAACAGTTCCCCACATACTTCTATATTTCTGAAAAAAATTGATTTTGGGAGTCTGGTGGGTCAAAGTGGTCCCAGGGCTGCTGTCTTGGGTAGGATACTTGGAAATCAGTAGACCTTAAGAGTAAGTAATTCTTTCAAGATTGCAAATACCCTCTCCCTCCTATTTGCTTCAAAGGTAAGTCTTGGAATAAAAGAAAATTCCCTGTTTCTGTTGACAAATATTGCAGAATATAGCATGAATATATAGTGTATGTGTGGTAAAGCAGCAATTTACCATGTAGCTGCAGTCAATCTTCATGCTATTTGGAAGTCAAAAAGTATTACAGTTCCAGAAGGACAGCAGAGGCTGCAGTTTGCAAGCTCTGCTTGCTCCTGCTCTTGTGCAGTATTTATCCACCAAACTGTGCAGAGGGCTGTTAGCCACCAAGGCGCTTGGGGATTTATCTCCCAGGCTGGCTTTGTTTCACTAAGGGGTATGGAGCTTTCATCCCTTCATCAAGCTACTCTGGAGAGGTTTAGTGTTGTGAATATGCCAGTGCATGGTGCAGCTGTCACAGTCCTGCTGCTCGAGCAGAAAGTTATGGCAAGAAAAGACAGATAGAGGTGGTGTTGGGTTATGGGACTGACAGATTTGCTGCCATGTCTCACAGCAGTTTAGTTGAGGTAAAGCTGTTCTTTATTTATTTTATTTTTTCATGGAGTGCAAAACTTGAGATGAAATAAGGGATATTTAACAAGTAAAAGGAGCCTAATTTTCCTATTGGTGTAAATGTGGAATTTCTCTACTGATTAGAGATGATTAAAAAAACCACCTCAGCTAAGTGATTCAGAGGAAGCAGACAACGTACAAGGCAGTGACAAGCACAACCTCCAGCATTCTGGGGACAGAGTCCCAACCCTCACTTGGGACAACGTGAGCAGTGCTCACCTGCAATGGGTTATCACAACTTTATTGAAATTGTTTTCATGTGTGAATTGTTGTCATCCTTCCAGCAGCTGTCCAAACCCTCCCTTGGGTATCTTCTCAGAGCACTCTGATCCTGATGCAGGAGGCCACTCGAGCTTGGGCTCCCTGAGAGGTTGTTGCACACGGCTGATCACATGGGAAGATGTGCTACGCCACAGGAAAATGCAGCAATTAGGGAAAAACCTGGAAACTGGGTTTTAAGCCAAGATTTTCAATAGTTATTACCAACTTCTTAAATTTTCTGGCCCCTGCTGGTAGTTCCTGAAAAGGAGTTTAGAAACTGGGGTACTCCATGCTGTTAGTATTTGTTAGTATTTATGTTTTGAGACCATATATGTGACTATTTGTTTCAGAAGCTGTTGCCTTAAGTGAGCCAAGTAGTGAAATAAAGGTCAGTGGGTTTTCTTCTTCTCTGTGCCTTCACAGTAGGTCTGCATGCCCATAACCTGTCCACTGAATGTGATTTAGGATGTCTAAGAGGAAAAGGATATTTTCCTGTATATATGAGTGTATTTCTGTCTCTGAAGTAAAATGTGAAGAATTAAAAGGAAAAAATCCATTCATTATGTCATTTCCTCCCCCACTTTACTGTATTTCCTTTGAAAAATGTAATCCCTATGACATTTGGATGTTCCAGTGAATTTGTTTTAAAAAATCTTACAGGTGATTCCAAATACTTATTACTTCCTTAGTGGAAAATCAGTTTCTAGACACTTCTTGGCAAATGTCTTTTTTTTCTTTTTCCTTTTCTCCCTACATCATGGTCACACTCTTGTCTAATTTATTGTTCAGGTCTTTAGAAAAATAAATGAATCTGGGAAAACTGGATTTATTTGCTCTGTGCCTGGTTTTGACTTGTCACATGGGCATGACCAGAACCGTAGAGAGAGCTCTGTTGTGATTTAAAGCATCAGAAAATATGTATCCTTCAGGCTGGGGTGATTCCTTTGGGATTGCTTAGAAGAGCTGGCAATAGATAGAGCCAGCTCTGCCCTGGGCATGACTTACCTGGGCACGTTGGAGCACCTTGGCATTAATATAGGTTCTGCATTTACCATGTTGTCAGGACGGCACCATGTATTGCTGTGAGCTGTCTTTTGTAACACAGCTTCATTCTGGAGAATCTGCTGCCAGATATTTGGGGGTTTTTTTCCCCCTTGCATATCTCTCTTTGTATCCCAACAGCTACGCTGCTCTGTGTAAAATAATACTGCTTTTCTGATACTGATAGTCATCTGAAAAAAGAAATGCATTGTCTTGGTCCAAGTTAGATGTCCTAAAAAGGAAAAAATATAACCTTCATGATTGCTTTGTAAATCTTGACATTCACTCTATTTTTTAGTGAATGGATTTCTTAATTTTCTTTGTCCACAGAGAAACCAGAAATTGAATGACTGCAATACTTGCTGCTTTTCATTATTTGTATATTTTTGGTACTCCACAAAGAAATATTGGTATTGGGAAAAGAAGCTCAAGATTTTTTTTTTCCTTTTCACCTCTATTTATCAGGCTCTTTCTTTTAAAACCTAATATTAAAATGTGTTGAATATCTTCTGGTGCCTTTGGTTCAATCCAGCAGTAGCTTATATTGTGCCTTGGGTAAGGTATTTTGTTCTTAGTTTTCTGAAAGTTAATACCTGCTTTACCTGGAGTATTCCCTCAGCTAATGCAGCAATGTATGGTTATCTTTTATCCTTTAGACCAGCTGGAGTTGTTAACATCTGAACACCTTTAAGTAAAATATGAAACCTTGTTGCCTCATTCATGAAGCTGCTGACCTGTACAGATGCTGAAAAAAAAAAATCACTGAGCCTTTAGTAACCAATATTCCGTAGTTCAGTAAATGAAACCACAAACAAGTAAACAAAAAATCCCCACCAGCCCTACTGGGAGCCCAAAGCAACCCAGTTGTTATACATATCAAATATTCAATTTGTAAGCAAAAAGGTCTCATCTTCTCCATCACTGTGAAAATGAGTTTTGATACCAGAGCTTTATGGGATGAGTGTGCTAAAAGTTCTGACTGCAGTTCCTAATATTAAAGATAAAAGTACATTTTAGACTTGGATATGAATTGAGACTGCATTTTGGAAAAGAGCAATAACACAGCTCTCCTGAGCATCTGCAAATGAAGTCACTTGTTCAGGAGTGTGAAAGAGGTGTCCAAGATGTTGGCTGTAGCTTTCAGAGTGAGTTGCAGCATAACTCATACTGGTGTTTACCTGGAGCATCCTTACACCCGTGGTGGGGGCTGGACCTATGGAGAGCAATCTGTGGTGGTGCTCATGCAGCACAAACAACAAGGTCGTTCTGTCTGTTCTGAACAAGACAAGAGATAGAAATACTTCTGGTCTGATTCATTAAAAGTGGCATGTTTGAGCTTCCACACCAAATAAGGCTGTGGTAGCAACAAAAGGTCAATTTTCCTGTAACTTGCTGTCCATGCTGGCTTTTATTGTTTATTTTGGTGATCAGGTGCTGTTCACTTAATGTCTCAGACATGCAGCCTAGAGCAGAGAAGATCTGAGAAAGAAAAATAAGTTTTCTCTAAACAGTGTAATTAGGAACTTAGAATGCAGCTCTGGCAGTGATGTGTCTCAGACCCTTTTTTTTGCCCCACTTTGCTCTTCTTGGGGTGAATTCACAAACAGCTAAAATGTAAATGGTGTAAGAAGTTTTCACACTTTAAAGAAACAAGAAGCAATACCTTTGTAGGTTTTAAAAATGTTAGAGTTCAGGTTCCTGACACCTCTAGTTAGCTATTTTCAGTAATCCTCCTTTCAGTAAAGTCAATGAAAGCTTTGCCACTGCCTTTGGTAAGCTTAGGTCATTCTGCAGCAGAGAGAAACAGAGATTCAGTGATTTATTGAAAAAGCAGGTCTGCTCCAACCACCAAAAAGTTCCCTTTTTTCTAGTCCCTGATCCTTTCTTTCATTGCTGTTCTAGCAGACATTAAAAGCAGTAGTGTACCAGCAATATTGGAGGCTTGCTTAAATTCACATCTGTCTGCTGACGTAGCAAAGCTCCGTGCCCTGCTATCTGCAAGTTTTCCCCAAATTGTAAAGTGCACACACGCAGAGGCTTCCCTCTGCCTCTCCCCTGTGCCATCTGGGCTTTGTTTGTCTGCGTGTGAAGTGGGGGGTTTTATGTGGCCTCCCTGTTGCTGCACTGTCCTGGTGCCTGTGCCTGAGCTGAGTTGCACATGGGGTCAGTTGGGTGCTGTGAGCCACAGCCCCCAGCTCTGCAGCTTTCTCCAACAAAGGGAAAGCTCAGCCTGTGCCCACAGGGCTCTGCTCCAGCCAGGATCAGCACCAGCCTCAGTGAACTGCCCTCCAGACCTGGATCCTCCCAAACAGTTTGGGTGCTGAAATGTTGGAGCTCTTATTTTGTGTTTTGTGCTCCAGTGAGCCTACATCTACTCTCTCTTTCATCCAGCTCCTACCACTGCAGTTTATTCACTGTTGTGCCCCTACAGAATGGCCTATGACAGTTTACTTGAGCTGACTAATTGCTCCTTTCTGTAATTCTGTCTTCATACCAAGTCACAAAGTGCTTTTTAAACCAGTTGAGGACCAAAAAATGAAACAGAATCTTATAGGAGGCCATTCTCCATGCATGAAACGAGGGGCTGCTGGTCTGTCCCTCTCAGCAGATCTGCAGTGTTGCTCAGCCTCCAGAATACCAGGACTGAAAAAAGTGTGTTCTTACTCTGCAAGTGCTTTTTCTCTCTACTGCTCCGTGCTGGACTGGGAGGCTGCAGAAGGAAAGTTAGGATTTAAATTTTAAATCACATTCCTACAAAGTGATGATATGGAAATATGGAAATGATATTTATTTGGTGGTTGTTCTTTGTTGACTATGGACTTTTTATGGGTTTTTTTACAGGTTGTTTCTGTTGGGTTTTGTTGGGGTTTTTTTGGTTGTTGTTTCTGTTTTTTCTTAACAATAAAACCCAATTCTGTTTTTTCCAAATTCTTTAATCTCCTGTCACACTATGACCCAAACTGGACTGCAAAGGCTGTTCTTGCAGAAGCTGCAAGGAGGCCACATGTGGTTCCAGACCTGATCTTTCTTGAGATCATGAGATCTCACTTTACCCCACACCATCCTGAACTGCAAGATTTACATTAAAGCTGATAAGAGAAATTTATTTCACTGTATTTCCTCCTTTGAAAGGAACCATGTATTTTGCTTACATGGTTTGACATTGCTGAAATTGTGAGAGAAGTTGGACCTTTCCCAGGGTCCCAGTTATGGAGCCTGCCAGCTCTGCCAGCCACCATGGGGTTGGCAGTGCCCTCTTGGGAGGGATGTGGTGCCAGGGCAAGCAAACCGCTGCGAGGCCGACGATCCTGGCATCACAGGATCTGTGGCTCAGGCGCAGGCTGCCAAGCCACTAGGGCCCCATTTTTCTTTTGGAAGAAAACCAGGTTTTTAAATACTAAAATGCTGCATTAGGCAACAGCCTTTTTCTTCCCAGCTCTAGTTGTTCCTGACCCAGAAGGAAGAGAACCATCCCAAATCCGCTTCTCTCAACAGTTAACTATTCCTTGGATGTTTCCCATTTAAGTATTAAGTTTAATGCGGTCCTTAGATCCCAACAGAAGGAGATACAGCCCAGACAGCATGAGAGAAGTTAATTTAGTCTGAAACAAACTCGATGAAAACTTCCTTGGTTATTCCTTGAAATATTTCCGCAAAAACTACCATGATTGCTTTTTTAATTTTTAGGATCTGCTATGGTTATAAAACTGTTGCTGCCTCCCATTTAGGAAGCTGAGTGGAATATGTAATATAAACAAGCACTTTGTGTGTGTAGGCTTATCAGGTACAGCTGAAAGATGAAGGCTTTGGGCTGGCATCGCCTCCCATTACAGAAATGTTTAATACCAGCCCAACAGGAGACAGAACTGCAATCAGCAGTAGGTAGTGATACAGCAACACTCATTAAAACAGGGTGAAAATTATATATTGATTAAAAGTTTTGTCCTACCCAAGAATGTGACAGATGGTTGATTTGTAGGCAGGGAAAGGTTATTGGCTCTCAATTATTTATTTATTTCAGCAATTCAAACATACTCAGTTGCAAGACCTGGAAAATATGTGCAGTAATTAATAAGTTGACAAAGAAAAGAGGTGATGCTGTGCATGTCCTATGAGTGCCCATCAGCAGGACCGAAACACCACTGAGCCCTGGCGAGTTAATTCACAGAACAGCTGTGAGATGTGGGGGATTATTAGCATCTCTGTTTTACAGATGGCACCAAAGCATGGAGAGGTGGTTGAAATGGTAGGATTTGACAGTGGTTGAGAGAGCAGAAATGGTTCCAATTTTTTCCTGCTTGACTTCAGGACCTCCTTTCTCCCACCATTGCCTCTTGTAAGAAAAATTAGACCCTGTGTCAGGTCCAAGTTTTGCTTGAGCATTTTGTCTGATACTCTCTGAGTTAGTGGTAAAGGAGGACAGGGAAAGGCTTTCATTGAACTGGAGCCTCAGAGGGATTGCTGGCCTGTTAATGGCTTGGATTACAACCAAGAAACCAGTGAGAAGCTGGTCAGCCTGGCTCCCTTAAGCTTCCTCCTCCTGTTGCCTCAAGCAAAGAGAAAGCTGCTGGCTGTGTTAGGTGAAATAACTCGACTGTCACCCATGGAGTAACCTCAGACAGGCTTGGGGAGAGTACTGGGCAGAAGAGCTCACTGAGTTGGATGTGAGAACTGAAGGGAACGTGCCTGCCTGTTTTGACACTTACTGCACATTTCCAGCAGAAAGATTGTAGAATCATACCTGATGTACTGCTGCAGGTCATAACAGCCTGAGCCTGCTTTGTTGGATTTCACAGAAAAGAGGAGAAACACTACAGTAAGAATAGCAGCCCTTATGAGCACCTGCCAGGCAGTCAAGAAAACCAGGTTTTCAGCACCAAGCATTCACATTGCTGCATTAATGTCAGTGCACTGTCCTCCTCCAGGAGCTTACGTGTCTCTTTCTCCTCTAAATGAAAGTGGAACTCCTTGAGACCCTCACTGATAGTGAAGTGGTTACCTTGGTGGTTTGATGGTATTGGTCCTTCAGGGGGTATGTGACAGTCTGCAGCAGCAAGTGTTGAGCTCACTAAATGCATGAGGTGGGAGAGGTGAGGATGAGCAGTTCACCAGGCTAAGCTGTGCTCTGGAGTTTCAGCTGTCTTTTTTAAATTTTTTTAAAAATTTTTTAATTAAAAACCCCAAACTGTTTGGGTAGTATCTGTGTTTTCCAAATGCTGGCATTAGGAACACATGGTTCTAAACAATTACCACATGAACAGGAGGTAGTGATCTCCACAGAACTACATGCAAGTCTTAAGAAATAATAACTTATCTTTTGGGGAAAAATGGAGCATTTGGAGGGTATAACTGAGGTTCTGAAATTCCACTTAAAGCCAGTGTTTTCATCCTTCCCTCAGTTATCCTGGATAATTGATTAGTGGGATCACTCAATCCCCACTGGACTCCCCTAATTTTATTTTAATTTGTTGTCTTGTAGTGAGTTTCTCTGTATCCTGGGCATCCTTTCTAACACTGAGAGTTTTGGAGGATGATTTTTTTAATGATTGAAGATTACTTAAATATCTAGACAGCTCATGGATTAAGAGCTCTTCAGATTTTTTTGAAAGGGCTTAAATTCTCCAAGTTTTATTTCCAGATTTCTCTTTTAGACAGTGATGGATGAGATTTCTCATTCACCATTGCACTGGTGCATAATTCTAAACACAGGGTGAGGGGGGTACACACTTTGTTGGTTTTCTGTGTGTGTGATGGACTTAATACCCCTGTTTGTGAGCTCCCAGCTTCAATTTTACAATTTGGAGTTAGTCAAAGTACAGTTTGTCCAGCATCCTCATTAGGTTTTTATGTTTATAACTGCTGATTTAAACAGATTCAGCTTGCAAAGGGCCTCAGAGATCTTCAAAGAGTATTTACCGAAGGTCCAAGAAAGCACAGTTCTTCTAATTGTATCATAAATTCAGTAGGGACGTTATGCTGCTGGTTTCATGCTAAAAATACTATTTGTATGCAACAAAAGAGACACTTCCATTTGCACATCTATCAGTTCTTGTAGAGCACAGTTGTTTTCTCAGGATATTTCTTACCTGCACACTAATTAAACAAACAAACCACTTGTAAAATGGGCTGAGAAATTGAATTTTTCTAAAAATATGGAGGATGCCAGGCCAGCTCGTGTGTGGGCTAGATGGTGATACCAGGTGGTGTAGAGGTCTAAATGGTAGTGTAATAGATCCTCTAAAATGACATAAAACAAAGGCACTCTTCTGATCATAAATCTGGAGGGACTGCGTTGCCCGGAGAGTAAGTTTCATAGCACTTCCTTGGTGCTAGGAAGCTGTCACTAAAAGTAAGAGATGAAGACTAGAAGTGAAATTCCAGTATTTTGGTCTAATTTTAGGTGTGGAGACACTTTGGTGAATTCAGAAAATTGAGATTTCTTGCTGAGTAAACCCAGGCTCTTCAGCGCCACATTTTATTCTGTTTCAGCATTGCTCATCTACAGTGATTCCAGTTTTATCAGTAAAGTATTGAGTGATATATTAGAGCCACATTTACTGCTCTGGGGATTAAAATCCCACAACAGCACAACGCTGAAAGGAGTGTGCTTTCAATGGATTTCTGTATCTTAAGTAGGGAAAAGCAGCTTTCTGTCATCCTAGAATTGATACAAACTTAGTTAGATTGAAGCATCACTGTAAGTACAAACCCCATTTTGAATGCACATCTTTGCTGTGTTGGGTGGTACAAAGGTCAAGTTAACCAAAGGAGGTCATGAGGTGATACAGAGAAGATACAGTAGGAGAAAATAATTGAAAACAGGTAACTTGTTCCCATAAACTTCCTAAGTGGTGAGAGAAGGATGGAGTAATGTAATTAATACACAGTTGGAGTTGCTGTGGCTGAGATCCGTTCATACAGTGTTGTGTTGAAAAACACAGGTTAAAGACCAAACTTAAACAACACAACTCCTCCTCTCACCATCTTTTTAACCAGTTCAATGAGATTTATTTGTATTGTGTTTGGAAATGACAGGCTTTAGCAACAGAAAGTCCTTTTTGTGCTGGCTTTTCCTTATTTTGGCATTATAATTGAAAATAGAGATGCAGCCCAAGATGGATGTGACAGTCCTCTGGCTGATTTGCAAATGTGGAGCTGTTCATCAGGTCTTGCATCTTCTGAGCTGAGTAGGAAGTTCTTTGTTATGTCCCAGTGAATGTGGCAAAGATGTGGTGTTCACCCAGGCATGATTTAAACCAGACAGTGGGTACTACGAGGAATTCTCTCAAACCTGAGAATTTCCCTGTTTTACTGGGAATGCTCAACGAGCTCTTATTGAGTCTTAATAACATTTGATGCAACCATCAGAGTGCTACCTGCACTGGGAAGAAAGCAAGGGATGTTACAGGTGGTGGCATCTCAGGGAAAGCAGAGCAGCATCTGAAGTGCATTTCTTGATGATGACTTTGGGACACTGCATAATTGACAGGTCCCAACAAGCATCTTTGGAAAATTGGTCCTTTCAGTAGTTATTTTGTATAAAGGTATAAACAGGGTTTGCTTGTCAGGATTTTACATGTGTTTCTCATAAACTCCATGTGCAGGTATCTAAGGAACAGTTTACAACTTAGCAATATGTGAGAATGGAAAATATTATTTTTGTTGTAAGTATTATTGGCTGGATGAATGAAATTTCTCATAAAAGATCCAGTGCTTCTGAGGTGCCTGTGTCCCTGAGGAGCCTCCATGCTTGGAAGTGTATATCTCTTGTGGTTCAGGATTGAGTGCATCCCACACTCTGTAGGAATTTCATATTTCCATAGAAACTTAAATGCAGTATGTCATTCAAGCTAGACAACTTTTGGCCTTTTGAAAGTTTTCAGTGTACACAGCCTGGGTCTGATGCTGCTCTTACTAAGGCTAATGGGAGCTTTGCCATCAACTTAGTAGGAGTAGGAAAGAATCTGTCACAAGCTGTGCCTATCCAAGCTATGGTTTATTTTGCCCAAGTCACGGTCGTTGCTTTAGTTGATTTTTTTCCTCAGTGCTATATTTTTCATTATTATTTGTCTAATGTATTTTCATTATTATTTGTCTGAGTTTAAGTACGCTGTGCACTGTACAAACAGGTACCTGCAGAGGAAGCTTGCCCCAAAGAGCTTGTAATGTTAATAGGAAGATAGGGGAAAGCTGGCAGGCAAAGAAAGAGAACTGTGCAGGAGGGACACAGCTTGCTTGGAACAACAGGCAAGGATGAGGAGTCCAGCCAAGTCGCTTTGGTCCAGGTTCAGTGCTCCTGAGCACACTGTTCTGTTCTGTGCTGGACTGATTTTGGATCTATTCTGATGGGATTGAAGGAATTTTCAAATTGATTTCAGCTGGAGCGCTATCTGCCCCTTGCTGATGAAGGGCAGAAGGAGAAGGGACAGACTTTTGTGTATTGGGGAATTACAGTGCCTGTTATCATGGGGAATAGAAGCCATGCACAGCATTTCTCTTTGGCTTATCTGGTCCCATGAATAACTGTTTGCTTTCTCAGGAAAGTTGTTGTGATGCTGAGTGATTAAATGTGCTGCGTGGTGGAGTGCTAATAAGAGAAACACAATTAACTGATGTTTTTCCTATTGGTGTTTCAGAAATGCCTGAGATCCTTGTTAAAACAGGAGTGAAGTCGGTCTCCTGGAACTAAAATGCACCTTATTAGTTACTCTTAGATGTTTTCATTTGCGTTTCTTTTTTCTTCAGCTTCTGTTAGAGAGAAGGAAATGTGTATTTTCTTTTGGTTCATTATTGATGAGGGTTCCTTAATTTTATCAACTGCTGTGAAGTTTATTAATTTCATTCTTTTACTTGTATTTATTCTCTCTTCAGCTCTATGGTTCACATGTTTTAAAATCACAGAATGGTTTGGGTTGGAAGGGGCCTTAAAACCTGTCTTGTTCCAACCCCTGCCAAGGGCAGGGTCACCTTCCACTATCCCAGGTTGCCCAGACCCATCCAGCCTGGTCTTGAACACTTCCAGGGATGGGGCACTACAGCTTCTCTGGGCCACCTCTTTCCATGCCTCACCACCCTTAAAGTGAAGAATTTCTTCCTAATATCTAATCTAAACCTACTCTCCTTTTAAAGCCATTCCTCTTCAGAAAAGGAGATTTCTGTTTTTTCACAGGGGCTGGTTTATTTATTCCTTGGAACAGTCCTTCACCTGTTGAAGAAATGAATTAGCAAAGCCTAATAAGTTCTGGATTTGTCTCAACTAATTAATCTACTCTCTTCTGGGCAATATCCCAGGCTTTTTTTTGACTACACGGAAAACATAGTACCTTGTTTTAGCACAGCAGAACATCAATTTTACTGGTGAGCAAAGACTACATTGCCCACATAGGTATATTTATTTTAAATACATTAGTATCATGAAAAAAAAAATCCTCTTCTGTTTTCCAAGGTGCATTTTTGTGCTAAATTTGGAGTGAAATTAATTCACTGTTGCAATAAGAAATACTACAACCTAATCTGCTTCCTCCCTGTAGGAAAAGCCACCAACATGTACAACACAACAAATTTGCATTTGCTGTTATGAGCTTTCTTCTGTATGTGATACAATTTGAGAAATGGAATGCTGTGGTGTATTGAAGGGCTGTGTTGTAAAAATGCATATGAACAGGGGGTAAAATTAAGGTTGCCTGGGTAACCTTAATTCTGGCATTTCCTGATTTTTGAATGCTATTTTGTGCAACCTTCTCATTGCCTCAGAGTGGTGCTTGCACTGTGTTCTAATTATATGCACACAGTATAAACAAAAATAAATTCTTTGTAATGTTAGTAGTGGATTTCAGCTGGTCATTTGTTCTTGATTTCATGCTGGAGTTGTTTTGTCTTTTGAGTTTGTTTTTGAACATTTTTAACAGTTAATATTCAAAGGAAAATGTTACGGAATTTGTCTTTCCTGTTCTGAAGTCAGCTCTTTCCAACTGAACCTGGCCATGTAGGGGTGAATCAGAAAAGAATTTTGCTCAAGAGATTTCTATTTCCTTTGGTACTTTTCTCCCTGTTTTGCAGTAGTTCTGGATGCAGCTTTTCAGTGAGCAATATGTTTCTCCTACAGTTTCACTTTACTGGAGAGATCAGGATGGAAAACATAACATCCAATCAAAGTGATGTAATCTCCAAGGGAAAAGTTTCTTCAGCTTGCTATAAGTAGAAATTACGTTTCTTTTTAGCAGGTCCCCTGGATCAAGCTGTTTAGGGCTTCTAGAAGGGAGTGACTGCATCCAAATGGATTCTCTCCAAAGTAAAATGTTCTTTTTTTATTTGGCTGTGCTTTTAATAGCAAAAGTTGTTTTAGCTCTCATCAATTTCTAAAAAGATAGAAGAGTAAATTTCACTGAATCATCTGGAAATGTAGCTGATAAGTAAGCAGAAGAATCAAACTGAGGAAACAAGGACTGGAGTGTAACCTATGATGTATGGGGACCTCGAGGAAACAAAGATGAATGAGGTGTTTTATTGAAGCTGGGAGCAGGAAGGAAGCAGGTGGGTAGAACTAGCTCTAAATCAGATAGCAGTAAATATGGTCCAGGTTGTTTTTAATATTACATATCCATTTCTTTTAATGTTGTGGAAAGTATTTTGGTTTCCTAAGGCCTGATAATTGAACAGTAAAAAAAAGGTTCATGTTTGCAGTCAAGACTGATGGTGAAATCAGTCTTGCAAGATAACTAAGGGAAGAACCTGGTCAGTAATTAATTCCTCTTGACTATCAAACTCAGTAAATCTCATTGCCCTTTGGAACATGAGGAGTGAGGGCAGGTAAACACCTTACCAAAGGGGTGGTGGGGTGCAGTACTGGGGCAACACCTCCATCACTGAGTTAATGGCTTCCAGCAGCCTTGGGTCCAACCCACTAGATGTGATCTCTTTCTAAAAATGTTTGCTTGTACTGTGATTTAAAATTAACATTCCTCCCCAGCACATCATATGATTTTCTAGCAGGGGTAGAGTGAATAAGAGTGCTCAGGACACTCCCAATATCAGCTGTTTTAATCTAAGTACGAGTAAGGAGTGGTTCAATGTCCTTCAGACCTGCTTTCCAGGCTGGAACATGCTGTTCCTTTTTCCCATCCTGACCTTTTCTACGTACTTTGGGCCAAACTGTCTGCTGAAGTAAACACCCAGAGTACCATTTCAGTTTATAGAATCCCAGACAGGTCTTCCTCCCAGTGGGGGCTGTGGAGGGTGGGGGAGTATTTTATCAGAACTTCCCCAAATCTAAGAGCTGCAATCACAGTGAGTTTGAAGTTTGAGAGACACTTAAAATAAATCACTATGATATAATATGAAATGCACAATTAAGTCAATCAATCTTTATACTAATGTCTTGCAATAATGTTAAATGTGTGATTAAGGAATTTAAGTGGTTGTGGTCCTAGAATACATGCAAATAATTATGAGGTGCATTAAAGTTATTTCTTCTCCTTCTGGTATCTTGTAAGTCAAAGACAATTCCTGCAAGACAGAGGAATTGAATCCTTGATTCAATTTGCAAAATGAAATTCAACCTAAATATTGATTTGCTCAGAGTACTGTCACAGTGAGATCATGCAATGACTTGCAGCATTTTGTGCCAGCTTCTGTTTCCATCAAGATCACTGGGAACTTTGTCACCGACTTCCTTGGGAGCAGCTCTGGGCTGTTCACGTGTACTTGTCATGCCAGCACTCCCACTTAGCAGGGCCTGAGGATAAACTGGTCTTGGAGGTGATGGTTCAGTGCTCAGAAAGCCAGCGGGGAGAGATGTGAATTTTTTGATGTGAGGTTTTCAGTCACTTCCTGGACTATTTGGAGCCTCAGTGCCATGTGGTTGTCACTGCTGAGCTTCTTTATCCATCACAGCTTTTCTGACCAAAGGCCCTTGCACAGATGCACCTCTACCAGAGCAGCTGTGCTCACCCTGTCCTTGAAAAGACTAGCATAAATCTAGCAGTTTTACCTTTTTTATTTATAAAAAGCTGCATCCACAGCCTCATCAGCACAGTTGTCCTGGTTTAATTGCACTGGCATGAAACTCTTGCAACCGGCCCAGCTCTGTGAGCTGGACCAAAGACTTCAGCACATCCCTGGTGGACACAGTGTGCAGGCGAAGTTATATGGGTATTTTGACACTTCCTTTGTGCTGCTGTAAGCCTTCCTTGTTTCCTTTTCTCCAGGCCATGACATTCTCAGTGATTGGGAAACAGTTCTTTATAAAGAAATGACATAGACTGGTCTTGCCCTGGACGTAGTGAAAGTCAGGTCTTGGGTGTTTGTTACTCTGCTCTACAAGTCCAGCTAAAAAACCTGAAAGTTTCCCTTGTTTCTGCACTATCAGAACTACTGTTACCTGCATTTATCTTGCAAAGCCACCTGTATAAACTTATTGTCTTCAAATTATGCTCCCAGTGACACATGTACAACCCCAGAAAGGAAATAGTGTTGGCCAGATGACACAGGAGAGATAATTAATGAGTAATGGATTTACACAACACTGAACCTGAAAGGATTTGTATTGTTACTGATGATGCATTGGCCAGAAGACAAAAAGAATTTGACTTTCAACTTGAGGTGACATTTGCAGTGGTGCTGTTCTCCTTTTGATCTCGATGTCATGTTGTAGTGGTTCTTAGCAGCTGTACAAGCTGTGTACAGAGGTGTACAGAGTCACAGTGCAGGGCTGGCTGACACTGCACAGGGAGCATGGCAATCCTGAACAACAGGAAAGCTCTCCCTAAAGACACAGCAGTCCTCTGATGAGGAGAGCAAAACTTTTTCTTTTTTACCCCACCATGAAAGTATGTGATGGAATCTGAAAGTTAGGAATTCTTTCCATCTTCTAATTCACAACTTTTAGATCAACATCACAGTGTGTCATGTTGGAAAATTAATAGCTTCAAGCTGAGTTTTGTCACAGCATCCACAAGTTGGCCTTTACAGCCCAGCAAAAGCACAAACAGTGCTGGTTAAACTGTTCTCCTAGGCAAGTCTTCTGGCTTATTTACTTCAGCAGTGTTTAGTTACTAAATATAATTTTAGGGCCTAAATTTTCAGTGTTAACACTTGGATTTACTCTGTTATAGTTCATTGGAAGCCAGCGATGCCACATTGTCATAAGAATGAAGTAAAAGAAATCTCTCGCTTCAATCTAAAGAGTCATCGGGTGCTAACAGTTATGAGGAGAAAGGGCCAATATTT
Source organism: Monarcha castaneiventris obscurior (assembly GCA_026261815.1). Lineage (NCBI taxonomy): Eukaryota > Metazoa > Chordata > Aves > Passeriformes > Monarchidae > Monarcha > Monarcha castaneiventris. The sequence goes on from JAMPIT010000467.1 coordinate 12,563,504, forward strand.
TCAGCACAGCATTCTAAAAAACTTAGACATTTAAATCCATATATGGACGTGTCTTTAACACATGCCTACTTTCAGACATGCTGAATCTCTGCAGTCCTTGCTTGCATAAATGGAAATCGAGATGTTTGTTGCTAATGCTCGTGCAAGGCTTTGGGTCTGCTTTGCACATGTGCATGCCCAGTCCTGGAGCATCCAGAGCTTAGAGCCAGATGCTGAGCTTCCAGCTCTCTGGGCTCCGTGGGCTTGCCATTCTCTCTCTTTTTTTGATGGACTTCCTGTACCAGCCCTCAAAATTTGTGAGCAGATGAATCAGCTTGAAAGCACAGAAGGCTATGATAAGATTTCCTTCAGGTCTCATCAGTGCTTTTCCTTATCATCTAGTTTCTGTTTTCCAGACCTTAAGATCGGGGCCAAAGTGGGCTACTGCTGAACAAGACAAGATGTACCTTTTTCTGAAATAAGCAGCTTCTCTTGCCTCTTGAGTGTCCTCAGCCTAAGGAACAGCAGACAAGGACCAAACATGGCTTGGCACAGAGATGCAGTCACTAAGCTTCCAGGCTGGCTACAAGTTGGTTCAGTTGAGCAATTTTATTGAAGGATGATGTAATTATTTCTTTTTTTTTTTGCTTGTAAGGGAAGAAAAAATTCATATTCTTTGGGTTTGATTGTAAGTTAAATGATCCTCACTACAGTATTTCCCAAACTACCATGTAATCCAAATAAGTCTGGATTTGACTGAACTCCTGTAAGAGGCTTAGTGATATCTGAGCCATTGTTTTAACTTAATTCTGTCTGGTGGGTTGATTACACCTAGTGTTGTAATGCTCAGAGGTTTGTTTTGCTTGTTAAATTGTGGATAAAGAAGATGAGATTCCTTTCATCTCTTTTAGAAATTAACAAGTCCAGCAATTGCTCATTTAGCGATTAACAGTTTGTGGCGTGTCTCACTGCATGGGCTTTTCAGGTTCTATTACCAATTTGCACTTCTGATCAAGGATCTGTATGATTTTGGTGGAGCTGTATGCACAAGGCATGATGATATTTTGGATGTTTCACTTCTTTATTTTAAGAGCCTCTCTCAATGAGGGTCAAATTCTTCTCTTTCACTGCTGCAAATTCAGTGCAAAAACTATCTTGTATAACACATCCATGCTTCCTCTTGTAATGGATGAGATTTACTGGCATCATATTCCTTGTTTGTTCTCGGCTGGCAGTATGATTTGCTAAATGATTACCTGTAGCTGCCAGATCCATATTACATGCCTGCTTACACCTTGTGAAGATAAAAACATGACAAAGGATCAGTCCAAACGTCTACTCTGAGGCTATTGTTAGTAAACTATAACTGTCAAATAATATATATGACTGTGTAACATTAGTGGCAGAAGAATAACGCTGTGCAGATGTTGTATCATATAGGAAAGAAATATTTTCCCAAAATTTTACCATTAACTATCAGCATCAGGAGAATGTTACAAATTGGCATCATTATAACAGCAGTGCCCAAGTCGTGCTCCCACTCAGATGTAAACAACCAGGGCAAATTCACAGCATAATGATGGCGTTATTAAACACTGAACCAGATTGTGTCCTAGTTATTACCTTTGTGAATGTGTTGTGATGAAGAGGCGATTTTGGGGGAAGCCACGCACCCTTCTGGACACATGGCAGGAAAAGCACGTGCCTAGTGCCTGTGCAGGGCTCCCAGCATCAGCTGTGTGTCCTGCTCTATGCCAGGCCTGTCCTTGAGATGCTGGATGGAAAGGAGAGACAGTTTGGCACCGTGAGGGCTTGAGAATCACAGGGTGTTTAATTATAACATCATCTGGCCAGGAGAGAGCTGATACCAGTTTGACAATTTAAACTGAAAACCAAAGACACTCTGGGGAAAGAGGTGAAATTGATTCCCTCTTGTCATACAGGTATCTTGTCTGATATTTCAGTGACATTTACAGTGATTAAATAGAGAGGATCTGTAAACCTATGATTTAAGGTTTTAAAAAAAAAATTATTTTAAAAAAGCCATTAGGGATTGGGAAGAAAGCTTTTATGATCTCTTTAATCAGTTGGGGAAGACTTGGAATTACACCAGCTTGTGAGAGTCTGCCTTGATGGCATCTCTTTTCTTGAAGTACTAACTGTTAGCTATATCCTCTATAATTTGGACTAACAAAAAAAGTATTGCACACCGGGGAATTGCTTTCTCCAGCTTCACTTCTTTCTGTCATTTGTATGAAAAATGCTGTGCCACATGTTAGCATAATATACTTCCCAGGTCCTTGCCTTATTTTGAAGCATCAACTTGAGTTTTCTTTTTCACTTCCTTTGTAATTTCAGTGCTGTTGAAATCCTGGTGTTTCAGATCAATCTCAGATGAGCTAATGACAGAAGGCGAAGTTATAATTCTGATAGTTTTATTTATTTATCATTTGGCGACACCAAAAGCCTTAAGGAGGGCCTGAGGTCTTTCCCAGGTCCTGTACAGGTGCTTGCTGCCTGGCATTCAGATTTGCAAATGTATTTAAGTGCCAAACTTTTCTTTTTGGTCTTAGGTCCCTACAGAAATGAGTAAGAATTTAGGGTCTAGATGCATCAGAAAATTAGACTTTTATTTTCCACTGATTTCAGTAGCCAGAATCTCATAAATAAATACTTAACTAAGCCAGGCAGTGAACGTGGAGTAGATAGTGTGGATATAGGTTATGGAGTGAGTTCTGTAGCTTTGTAAGTATTTTGGTAACTGTCCATGAGTAAACCCTTAAATTAATGAGTCACATGTCAAAATGCCATTTGAAATCTGTGTTTTACTGCATTAACTGCTGCACTGAGGTGTACTTGGCATCAGGGGGACAGCACACCAAGTTGTGCTGATGTTGATCAGGTACTTCCAGAAGTTGTAGAGCTTTTCCTGACGAAATTATAACCCCTACACCTGGACACCAGTCCTGTTATAGCTCCAATAAACACATATGGACCTACTTTTCCAATTGGCAACAGCAGCCTATTTTTATTTGATGGCACTTGAGTCCTAAGTGGGGAACATGCTATTAATAATAATTTACTAAAAATACTTTGTAGTGAATTTATCATTAATGCAAAATATATTTTTCTAATTTTGGAGTAACTTCTCTGATTGCTCATTGCATGCTGGTGGATATGGGGGCAATGGCCTACGTAGACACTTGGAACTCATTATAACAATTTTTTCTTTGATGACTTTGAAGCTGTTACATTGGAAACTTAATGCTGGTTTACCTTCCCCTGCCTTTCTTGGAAACTTCAGCCTGACTCCATCCTGAGCTGGGAGAGGAGCTGTGGCCTGCACACAAAACTGATGTTTCATATTGACAAGCAGGGCTGAGCTGCAAATGGAGTTCAGAAACCTTAGCAAATCTCTACTGATGTTTTTCAGTCCTAATAAACACTTGTATAAAATTTCTCAGAGTGCTGATGGGAGGAACTGAGATGGAGCTAGCATACAGCCTTACACCTTTAAAGGAAAATAGTAAGTTACTGTGCTCAGTGAAGTAGGCTGATACCCAAATGCAGTCAGTTCAGTGGTTAAGGAGGGCAGTTTAGTTACATACTGAATCTCTTCTATGTCTGAGGTGTAAATTCACCTGCAGTAGCTCTCAGATAGGTTCCTGTGCCATCAGGTGCCTCTCAAAGCCTCGTGGTAGTTTCGGTGCCATCACAGCAGGGCAGTGGTAGCCAAACCAGTGGGGGACACCTGGGGCAGCCTCTTCAAACACAGCCTCAAATGTGCAGCTCAGTTGTTTTGGCAGGAGAAACAGACTTGTAAGGTCCTGCATTGCTCCTGTGTGCACTAAATTTAGAGGGTCCCTGTGTCGTTACAAATAGATTTATTATTTTTAGGCAAAGGAGATCATTCTGGAGACCTCTCCTTTCTACAGATGTTGTTTTTTCATTATTATCTAAAAGATTATTTGTGCTTCTCAACCCAAGTATGGGGCTAAAGTGATAACTGCTCTTATGCTTACAAAATACTTCAACCAGAAAGAGGAAATGTCTGAATTTGTATAGTCCAGTTTTGAAAAAACACTGGCTTTCCCTTTAGAAGAAGAAAGATTTTGTGTTGAAGGAGAAATGAAAAACATTCCCAGACATGGGTAAGTCTCTTACATAAGCCATCCTTTCTTTTCAGATGCCCAGCAGTAAATGATGCAAATGAAAAAGATACAGTGTGGGGAGTACTATTTCAGTGTAATCTTCCACCTCACGACTGATGCCTGAATGATTTTATTATAAGAACAACATGGTTTGGGGCACAGTGTCAGAAAGTCAGCTCTTGCCTGGAGCACACATTTGAACATTAGTAACCCCTCCATTGCCAATTGTCCAGAGAAATCCCTCTCCCTTATATTGTAAAACTTTTTCTGTGCTGAATACTACCACTAAATTTCAAACACAAACCCACTGAGAAGGCAAATGCTCTCATGTAGACTGGCTTTTCAGTGGCATTACTGAAAAGGCTGTCCAATGTGGACAGCTTCCTGTTAGTGTAAATCAGTGTTAGGATGCAGTGTTTGTAGTGTGACCAGATCTTGCCAGCTTGTCACCAAATGGCTTCGCCACTGTCACTTGCTTCAGGAAAAGCCTCCAGATGCTCTTTGGGAGGGTGCAGTGTTAAGGAGAAGCTTGCAGGGTGGGCTATAGCAGTAGTTTATAGCATTCCAGGTGTGAGGAGGTGAAAAGGTACTGCCCAAATGACTTGAGTTTCAGCTTTCCCCCAGGAAGAGATTTTACTTCATAGAAGAGTGTGCTGTGTTGGTACTGCAGAAACAATTTGCCTGTATCAGGGAGAGAAAATACAATCCCAGAGAGAATGTGGAGAGCATCAATGAGATTTGCCTTATCTAGACATACCCTAGGCAAACTGTCATTGAGCAGTCACAGACTGTGTGCTCTCCTGCTGGGTCTGAACTGAGCCTGTCTATTTTTGGAGAAGGACTTCCCATCCTGACCCATGAGTGCCAGTCATATTTAGGGATATAATTAATGTTTACTATGTGGTCAGTCCATAATATATTTTACTTCCAGGCCAGTGCAGAAGTGCTGTGCTGAATTACAGCCTCCCCCAGGGAGTGCCAAATGGGTGTAACTTGTGAAAATAATAACCTTCCTAGGACAGCACAGGGCCTCCTCACCTGCAGCAGCTTGGGCAGCCTGTACTGCTGCCTACCTGGGACATGGAGATGCTGACGTGAATTCTCTCAGCTGTTGCTTGACATTTCATTTCATTTTATTTCATTTTATTTCATTTTATTTCATTCATTTTTATTATGTTGAGCTGTCTGGAGTGGATGTTGTGTTTACCGTGTTTATGGTGGCCAGCTCGAGTTTGGTTGAAAGCTCCAGCTGCTGCAAGCAATGTTACAAAACGATAGTAAAAAGGCAAAGAGCTGCTGCTGGGGGAAGTGTGGCCTGTGCCACTGGCCTGGAGCAGCAGGGATGGGCAAGTTGCTCTTCCATCTACATGGATTGTGTGGACCTTCAAAGAAGAGAGCAGCCTTCCTCACCCAACACCATAGCACTGGTCCTTGTTTTCCAGGAATCACATAAACCCCAGGGTGCCTGGGATGAAGGAAGCAGCAGCATGAGCATGGCAAGGGGCAGGAAGGGTTCAGCTGGTGTACGAGGAAGGGAGACAGGGTTTGCCTTGCCATCAGCTTCATGTGAGGGTGGCTGCAGTGGAGCAGCTGCTGCAAAGCTGAGGGCTTTGGGTGCTGAGGAGCTGGGGAGCTCAGTGATGATTCAGTGGCTGTTTTCTGATTTGTAGCCCTGCCCACCTGGCTGTGCTAGCTAACACAAAACTTGATGTTTTCTCAGCATGTTTCCTCCAAAACCATGTTTTCTTTCCCTTTCCACCCTCCATCTCTCTAGTGCACAGCCCCAGGCAGCAATTGATTCCCACAGTCTTGGAGATGAACCTCTCAGCACTTCTCAGTTTCTGCACTTTTGGACCACACATTAAAACCTTTACTTTTGGCTGACTATGTAGGGTGCAGCACATTTCCCACGTCTGAGAGCATGTTGCATGACAGGGAAGCATTTAAGTGAAGGAAATAGTTTTTCTGCCCAACACATAATTAAACTAGAGAATTCATTGTCACAGGAGGCTGTAGGGCTCAAAATTATAAATGGATTCACAGAGGAATTAAAGGAACTCCAGCAAAAAATATATGCAAAACAATCTAATTAGAATTTGTTTCAGAGAAAACTGGAAACTGTTTGCTGGGAGAGCATCCTGGAGAAGCACCACTTGTCAGGTGCCTGGGTTTTATACCCCTGTATGTGAGGGTTCCTCAGGTTATATCAGTCCTTCCTGGGGTCAGGCCTAGGGCTGAACAAGTACAGCACTCCAGCATGGATGTTCTCCAGAATGATTCTCATTTCTTCATGACTTCATTTTTTTTTTTTTTGTGGTAAGTATGAGGATAAAAATAAAAGAGTTAGGATAAAAAAAGGTGAGATGTGCATGTATATTCTTGCTGGTCTTGAGACACCAGCACAGTGAGTCAGTCTTCTCTTGAAAAACAGAAATAACTTCTTGGGACCTGTGAGCACAAGTGCTGGGGATGTAGATGCTGTGTTCCTACTCATGGATTTTGGGGTGTCCTGTGCAAACTGAGCTTTAAAGACAGTATAGAAGCATTATTTTTCTGCCTTGACTCACTGTATGAGTATTTCTTGGCTTAGAATTAAGCGACAACACATTTTAGAAAATCTGCAAACTTTTGTTTGAGTTATCTGTAAACAAAATTAAATGGTTAATTTGGCAGGTGAGTTTGTTACTCTGAAGCTTTTGCTGGTCTCTGATTTTGGGTCAGGTAGGTTTGTTTTTGTAGTTGATATTGTTTATGTAGCTCTTTAAGTGTCATCATGCCTCATTGAACTCTAAATGTGTCACCTATAGTAATGTGTACAGAGTCAATGTGTTTTGGTTTTTTATCAAATATGGTAAAATACTGGTGCATAAACGTATTGCAATCTTGATTTCTTTTACAACTTCTTTAAGCGCTTAAAAACTGCAAAGCCCCAACTTCAAACACTTCCTGCAACTACTTAGGGATTCATTTGAATTAAGATAATTCAAATGTTGGCATGTAACTACGAGCTGGGCTTTAAAAAAAAAAAAAAAGCTTTGCAAAATGAAAGGATTTAAATTTTTTTCCTAATAAAAACAAACAGCTGGGTCTCCCATATGGTATTCTCTTGTAAAATATTTACATTTGAAAGGCACCCAGACTCCTTGCAGTAGAATACAATTTAAACAATGAGCCCAAGTAAAAAAAATTCTATTGTTGTTGGTTCTGATTGCAAAGGTTTCCAGCGTGAACTTTCCTCCTTCTGACCCTTCTGTGCTCAGCATTAGGCTGTTGTCTTAGTGTTGGAAGATTTGCCTTGTTGAGTAACTCAGTGTTTCCCTTTCTGAAGAAGTATTAATTTTCATCAAAGCTCAACCTGATCCATGTCAAAGGGTGTGTGAGAAGCAGGATATTTTGAAGGAATTGGGGGGAAAAAATGACAGAAGGGAATGAACTAATAGTTCATGAAGTTCTTACTGGTTCACTACTCTGAACTGCAGAGAAGTTGGCGGTAGGAGAGTGTCCCTGGAAGCACCATCTCTCCCTGGTTAGTGGAAGGAGTTTCCTTGGCTGCGTGGCTGCCAGCATCTGTCTTTTTTGCCCTACTGCAAGGATAAATGTTAACTTTCCAGCTGGAATTGCTCTGTTTGCTTTCACAGTGAAAACAGAACTAACTATTCTGGTTATGTTATTAAAAAATATTTGTCATGTCAAAAAGTCTTGCTGCCTGTAATTATGTTTAAACATCCCAAACTGAATAGCAACATTCAAACTCAGCTGAAGTATTTGATTAGACTCAGTTAATAGTTACTAATGGCTGTGCAGCTTGTATGTAGGACTCGAGGGAGAGAATGGGGGAATTAATGGCACGATTATTTGGAAAGCAGTGAATGACTGAAGAGCTATGAGGTCTTGAACCCTGTCCACCGAGTGGGGCAGGGAGGCTCATGTCAGGCCTGTTTCATGAAGCAAGAGACCTGATCTTACCAGATTAAGGCAAGATCTTAATAGAAAACTAAACAGTTTTTATGTCTGATGAATGCAAGGTTGATGAGAGTTTCTTTTTTCTTGCCCTTTTTTTTTAATTTCAAAAAAGTTTCTGTTTTGTCTCAAGCCCACAGCAATCCTTGCTGGCTGTGTGTGTTGCTGATGTTATGCTCTGCAGAGCAACAGGGACCTGAGTCTGGCGTTTCAGCAGCAGCCTCTGATTACAGCTCGTCCATGGTGCAGGACACATCTGAGTTTGCCAGACACCCACAGTAGTTTCCTAAGGCCTTCTCTCCTGGGGAGCTGTATCACTTGTAATGCCACCAGTGCTGCTAGAGCAGTCCATCACTCCCCAGTGCAGCTGCAGATTGGAGTTAGTGGTGCTTTTCCCAGAAAAGGTTGGTGCTCAGGGGAAATTCTGCCTACATGGACAGAGGTGAGCACTGCAATCGTCTCATGATGCCACAGCAGGGCTTACTCTGGGAGGCTGCATTTATAACTGTATTTCATAAAATCCCATCCCTCACCAGCAGTTGCACATGGAGGAGAACTGGGTACAGACCTGGCTTTGGTAATTAGAGAAATCCACACAGTTTTACTTTTCATTTTATGTCCATATACCAAGGCCTCTTGGTGTAAGATTCCCTGCAGTCCATGAGGATGTAGAAATATGTTAAGAAGGAAGCTGTTTTACCCTGTCAGTGCCATCATGACATCTTGAAGAATTAGTTTCCAGCACAACTTTGTCCTTTCTCCTGTTTTTTTTCTGTATTTCCCATTCTGAGGGCGTGCTCTCCTAGTTGTAGGAAAAGAGTATTTCCCTATTGAATTATTTATCAGCTCCATCCAGTGCATGTTGTTTCTCAGGAATAAATATGAACTCCTAACAGGAAGATAGTTTTATGCGTTTTGGCAGTAGCCACAAGATGGTCAAAAAAAGCTGCATCCTTTTATTATATGCAATGCTTGGACTTTAGGAATATGTTCTATTCAGAAATAATATGTTGCCAGCACCTTGAGAAAAGCCATGAGACTAAAGAGCGTTTGTTTTTGTTACTTAAAAAAAAGGTTGTAAAGATAATGTTTATGACACATCTGATGCTTGAGATAAACTTGTTATTGGGATGTGAAGCAGCATGCTGGTCTGTTGTTTGCTGTTTTGAATGGAGGAATTCAAAGTTTTAGATTTACAAATGCATTTTTTTCTTAATTTGAAAAAGAGACTCTCGGTAAGTCAGAATACAAGAACAGTTAATTTCAGAGCAAAACTGATGGTGTCTTTGAATAAGTCTGGATGATGCATTTCTGACACAAGTGCTAGAAACTAGTGCCCATTTTAAAAGCAACACAGGAAAGGCACAGCTATTTTGTCCTGGAAGGGAAAGCACCTGGCATGGTTACATTGAATTCAGAGTCCCACATCACCCGCCCACGTTTTTGGACAGGTCTGGAGGAGATGACAGGAAGATAATAGCAAGTTCAAGGGGTGCTTCTCGCAACAAAAAACCCCAAAGCAAGGTTTTAACCCCTTGCTGGCTGCTGCTTTTCTCCTTGGCCATGTGTTGCCCTGGAACAGCTGTCGGCAGCTCAGGCTTGGCGCACACAAAGGCTCAGCGACACCGAGGTTATGACCTAATGTTAATGGTGCTGCCATTTATTGTGTGGCTGCCATGGGACTTCCCCTGCTTTGTCTAGGGTCCTGCCTAACCTAATACTCTCTTTAAAAGGAAGAATTATGAAATCCAACTTTCTCTTTTATTGCAGCAGCTTGTGTTTACTCTTGACGTGCTTGCTCAGAAAAGCTATTTTTGTCACTGCTGGGGAGAAGAGAGTAGGTTCCTGCGTGTCCCGTTTAATCAGAGTTTCAAATGCTTGTTTTCTAGGGGACGAAAAAAATCGGGTCAGCAGTCAAGGGATCTTTTTATGTTGATGGTGACAGTTTTTATTCTCTGGGAGTTTTAATCTAGATGAGAGAGGCAAAAGTACTCGGGGACAGATATCTGGCTCTGCAGAGTAAAAATGTTAAGTGTTGCTGCAAGGCTGAATGTAAGTCTTATTCACTCGAGTGCTTTACTGTAGCAGTGCAATTTTGCACCATAGATTTTCCCTTGTAAAATCTGTGCACATCTGCTTTAAAGCTCACCATAGTTTGTTGCTCCCTATCAATTGGATGGTGGGAGGCATTTATTTATTACATGCTTGGGGGATGTCTGTGGTATTCCCCCAACAATAATGTGAATAAATACAGCATATCAACTATAATTAATGATGATAACAGTAATAATTTAAAATATCAGTCCTTAGATATCTTTCTATCTTTCTATCTTTCTTTCTATCTTTCTATCTTTCTTTCTATCTTTCTATCTTTCTATCTATCTAAATAGAACTCCTATTTGCAATAGGAGATCAGTCTAATTCCAAAAGGGCAGCAAGGATGGAGCATTGTTCTCCAGTTCCAAGAGCACAAGCCCGCTGCTAGCAGCATCTGTTCAAATTTGTCTGTGGTTATTAACTTATAGCTGACCCGTAGTGCATGTTTGGGCACTCCTTTTTGGGACAGTGAAGGGCAGCAGTGCTCACACATGCTGGCCAATTCATTATAATTAGTTTTGCAAACTGGGAAATCTAGAAGAGCAAAGGTTGATTAAGCACAGGATAATCAGAGCTGCAAAATTCAGTAAAATACTATTTGATTCAAACTGTGCCCAGGGGATACTTAGGGGAAAAGCAGATTATAGATACATCATGGCAGACACAATGCTATACAGTCCTGTCCAGAATTATTCCCAATGTTTTTATTCAAGTATGCAGTTAAACTTGCCCTTTGGTTAGTCATATTTAATTTGAGATTCAAGTGCCAGAATGAGTAATGTATATTTCAGATTCTTGTTTCTGTTGTTTCTAACTGGTGCCTAAAACTGAGATACCTGAAATAACTATGTGCTTGTTAAAATCTTTGTTAGGTTTTCATTGAGAAAAATGATAAATGGATGGGCAGGAACAGGAAACATTTAAATTCTTTGAACATAAAAGCCTCATGTGGCTGTAGAAACAGAATAGAGGCTTTTTGCCAAATGCCTGGGACAGACGCAGGGCCCTGAGCACCCCCACGTACTTGTGATGCCAGCGCTCAGCCACATGGTGAAATTCTAGATCGCCAACTTTGTTTCATTACTTAGAGAATCTGTTTCAAATTTACTTACATAAAAACCCCACAACCTATTAAATATGGCTCATTACCAAGTTTAAAGGATATCTGTAATGGATATTTCTCAAACTTGCAGGTAATGGAGGGTACCCTATGGAGAGTTACCTAAAATGACCCTTTGCATGCTTAAACCATTTTCTACCACCGCTGCAGAATGAATTATAAGGATATTTTAAAGGAAACGCATATTGATTAAGAGACTTCTGGGATCCTTTAGTTGTGGTTCAGATTTGTCACCAGGATGATACTGTCAAGTGTCTGATGTTTCACAGCTGGATGTTGCATAGGGGGAACCCCATGTTTTACCTCACTAGAGGCACATGAGAGCCCAGTGCTTTGGACAGGCGACACTGGTGTGGCCTATTGTTCATCATCGACATATCACCTTTTGAAATGCTGCTTGCCAAAGCTGGGGGCATGTTGTGTGCCAAACAAATCTTAGAAAATATGGCCCTCAAGAGGTTGTCCTTGCCCAGTCTATCCCGTACTTTGTGATGGGGACAGTGACTCCAGTGTTTTGCCTAGCAGCTCCAGCAAGGAGATGGCCACAGGCCTTGCAGTGGCATCTGTTCCAGCAGTTCACTAATGCACTGTTTGCAAATGTTTTTTCCTAAAACTTCACCTCATTTGCAGAAATTTAAAAAGGAATCTGCAAGTTTGAAGCTACCCTTTCATGAATTTGTTTGAAAACCCTTTGTGTGTCTTTCCATAGTCCTCTCTGATGAAATAACACCGGCTCTTTCATGTTTCCCAGGAGTTGTGTGCTCCGGTCCTCTGCATATTTATATCTCTGGGGAGGGTTTTTTCTTTTTCCTCTTTTTTTGGCTTTTGGCAAAGTTACAGAGTGTTTGGAAACAGTTAATTGGGTAAAATAGAAGGCAAAACGAAAGAATTAACATTTCATTGTTCAATTAATCCAGCTTGTTCCAGGTGGCCCAGTGCCAGTTTAGTAAATTTCTTGTAATTCGGATGCAAGTGATTGGGATGGTTTCATTTCCTGAATGTTGCAATTCACTTATTGTCTCTTATTCTCTTCTGCTTCATTCTATAGTATTTACTTGCTGCTAGTTTTCAGGTGGAATTTTTGGGTAACTGAGAATGAAACGAAGAGATCCAGCACAAGAAGGTGGAAATTTACTGACTGCCCTGTTCCATCCCAGCCACACACTGATTTATCTCTTTCTTCATCTGCAAGCCAGCTGCCCTCTCTACTTTCTAACCCTGATTCAGGCCTCCTTGCTGTTGTTGCAGTAGTCTGGGACATAGGAAAACTTCTCTTGTGTTTCCCTGCTATCCTAAGACTATTGAAATTGTATCTTAGCTTTTTCTTTGTGTTCAAGAACAAAAAAATCAGCCACAGAAATAACCTGAACTTATTTTTTCTGTGTTTTGTGAAAGTAAATCTTGACTGGCTGTTTGCTGACACCAGCCATCCTCATGGCTGTAAATGAGAACAGAATACGGTCCTGCTTGTTTATAGAAAAAAAGAAAACCCACATCCTTTGGACTTTCAGTGATATTATCTTTTGGTTGCTGATCTGTCCAATGGTTTTCAAATTACGATTTCTAAAAAGTTACTCATAAGGCATCTGCTGAAGGGTTTTTGGCCTAAGCAGTTCGGCTAAGTGCTGGTTTTATGGGATCTGTATCAGGGTTCTTGACTGTTAGTGCTTCTACTGACTTATCGTTTCTATGCTGATTTGCAGCTCTGAGTTGTGGTTACCTGCAGTAATAACTTTGGCCCTTTCCACTGAACAAATGGCCCAGATTCAGCACTGGAGTTGCAGAGGGGTTGCAAATCAGGGCCACATGTATAGACTTAATATTTGCAGGAGTATGGATTGAAGGCGCATTTCTGTCAGGGGAAGCAGCCAAACAGGACGGAGTCTCGTGGAAGCCAAAATCTGGGGTTGTGCAGTGAAAATGCTGGAATTGCAGTCATGCTGGAAGAACAGCTCTTACCTAAGTTGGCAACAAGATTATGAGAAAACCATCTCAAAAAGCACAGCCCTTTAGGAGGGAGGCAGCAACCATAGCAGTTATTCAAGCCTCTGAGTGAAACAACCTCCTGTGATGGTTGCATGTCTTCTTCAAGTATTCTTGGTTTTGTGCCAAAATGTGAGAGAAAAGTTATTAATCTAATACTGTAAAATAAATTTCTGTCATATTTGCATGCAGAAAAAAATGAAAGAATAAAAAGCACTGAGCTTTGCCATACTCAGAGCAGTGTCTTGGCATGATGAAATGGATGATGGAGACCTGTGCATGACTGTCCCCTCTTTTGCAAGTTTAGTAGCCACAGGGTGCACTGTGGTGACAACAGGCATTTCCTGGCTGGGTCTGTAATTCTTAGAGCAGAATATTTTTGCATGCCTCAAATACGTTAAGATCTGAATGTCCTCTTTTTGTAGCTGAAGGAAACCATCTCTCTGACCAATCTTTTTGTTCACTTACTAGCTGTGCTCAGCACTTTCCAATCCACAGTCATCTAAGTGACAGAGAATAGTTGGCTTGGACTTTCAGCCTTGAAAAATATGTCTTGTGGAAAGGATTGCATGCAGTTCCTGCATTTGGAGCTCAGGACACTCAGAAATGCTGAGGAACCCCCATGCTGCTACATGCACAGTAGTAAATAATATGTAGAGGGAATGAATCTGCTCCTGAGCGATGGTTGGTGTGAAGGAGCTGATGTTTTCACACTGTGTATTTCACCTGTTGCACTCTGGACAGGCCCCATGGATGCCCAGAGCACCCATTTGGGAGGTGTGTGTGTCAGTCATTTGAGCATCATCTAAAAAGATGCTCTTTGGCTGTCCATTAGCCCCTTGGCAGCACAAATCAAAGCAGCTGGGAGATTTCTTCAAAAGTGCATTCTGGACCTGTGCTGTGGTGCTGAGATAGCTGCACCTGCTCTCACCCTCGTGAGGTGTGGGGCCTCTGCTTTTCCTCTAATCAGTGATAATTACTACTGTGACTCTGAAAGATGAATGCACATCCAAAACTCTCCTTTACAATCTCCTTCCTCAGCGTGACACATTTGTCTCTGGTACCATCGGTAAATCTCCCCTTGCAGTACAGCCCCTGCTGCTGTCCGTGGGGGCTGTGCTGTGCCCCTCAGCCAGGCACCCAGCTTCCCTCTCTGGCCCCTTCACCTCCCTCTCTGCCAGGGAGTTGTGTGCACACATCAGCACTGCTCCCACTCAAGTGGTTGCTATTTTGGAAAAGAGCAGAGAGGGTATCAGCCCCTGCGTGGAGCACTTACTGGAAGTGCCTCACTGACTCACAGCAATTACTGGGGTATCTGAGGTTAAGGGAGTGATGAGTAATTGAGGTCTTTTTCACTTCAGGGATGCCAGATCCTGTCTTCTTGTGCACCCAATGGAGAGAAGTAATTTGCAAGCCTCCAGTAAAAGATTTATAATAGATGGAGTATTTTTTTTACCTCAACAATACTATCAGTGTTTCTAAAACATCCCTTTGTGTTGATCGGGGGTGTCAGCAAGGGCAGAGAGTGTTGCACACTGCATCCTCTGTGAGAAGGGTGCAGGGCTTTACTCTCTACCAGACCTGCAGAAATTGTTCTGAGACCTGACCTTTTCCTGTATGGTCGCTCTGAAATTTGTTGTATCACACAGAACACAGGTTTGTGCCTAAATAAGATTCAGACTGATAATCTTCCAAGAGTGCTCTGTGCCTCTTCTTTATCAACTGGTGAGCCACATCCCTGGCAAACTAACGATTGATGCCTGATAGCAGACATTCCTGGGAATACAAATCCCCACGCTGCTGTGTTATGCATTCATGAGGCCATTAACAAAATGGAGGTGATCTTGCTGAGCATATAATTTGGATGCTGAATAATCTCTACTCAAACGTAGTATCAGTGCAGAGTGGAGGATCTGTTTTTTGTGCCTGAACGTGTAAATCTTCGAGCAGAGAATACAGCCCAGCAGCTCTGATAGCTAAAGCTTGTCAGGACTCTGCACCCACAGTCCATCTACTGCAGTTGTCTCACCTTCCTGAAGCAGGAAATTGCAAAAATGCTTAGCAATTATCGGACACTCTGTATATTCCTATGGATTATTGCAATTCCATCAGATGTACCAGATGGTTGCTCCTCCTTTTCTTTTTAGACTCGGCGTAGTTTTCCATGGGCTTTTCCATGTGTCTGTAAAAATTCAGAGAAGTTTGGCTGTCGTTAGTCTCTTGCCTGTCTTCCATCACCAGCTTTGCTTTCCTTTGTCGTGATGCCTGCTGTGCCATCCTCCTGGAGGATGCCTGCCACAAGGGACTGGAGCTGCAGCCCATACACATTTAATTCTTGAACTAAAAATACAGAGATGTCATTCCAGTCATTTCTACCCTGAGGCCAGACAGGCTTGTGGGGTTTTTTATCATGTAATGAAATGCTTCCAGTGACACAGTCTAAATGAAGAATAATAACTTATGCATCTTGTGGAAATGAATTCAAAACTGAAATATAATTAAAATTGCCTTTAAAGAAGAACAAGTCATATTGCATTAAAAATAAGGAAAATTTCTTTCTAAACACTCATTTTTCTGGAGAATGTTTAGTTTTGGTCTGATTCATTGAAGTAATGAGAGCTTCCACAGATCAATGTTTGTCTAAAAACTATTGGCTTCCAGTTATGTAGACTGTATATGCAACCTTTCAGGGGAGAACAAGTTTTGTTATCACTATTTAAAAACAAGTCAAAAAAAAGAAAGCTTTGTTTGAGTAAAACCCTTCATCCTAAGCTCTGGACAAAGTAGATGGGACTGAAGAATGGCTTGTAGGGTTACAGCTTCATCCTCTCTTCTCCTCAGGATCAAGGCAAAGTGACCTGTGGCACCACCTGGGTTTTGTTGCTTTACAGGACTGTGTAAAGTGTGGGTTCACAAGGCAAACCTCCTCTGGCATCACACTTCCCAAAACTTCCAGAACCTGGACAGTGTCTTCTATCACACTCATAAAGCTTCAGATCTAAACCCAGAAATGAGCATTTTTTCCTTGGTGGTTCCTGACTATGCAGGGTAGATTTCTGAGCCTATGTTTTTGGGATTAAACCAGGAACTCCTCATGGCCCTTGGGTTTTCCTCAACCCAAGCAGGGCACCAGGGCACTGACCCTGGGCAGACCCAGTTTTCTGCACCAGCGCCCATTCAGCCAAAGCCTGGTAATTGTGCAGCCAATTAGTCTTTGTTGGGAGCATCTGTGACAAAATACACTTTGTTTTAATAACAATCATTATTTGAAAAGCCACTAAAAATTAAAACAGATGCAGTCATTATGTAGCTGCTTACATTTGTGTGGCTCTACCGGCTTTCTTCAGTCATGAGTGAAATTGTAGCTTGTTCAGGGAATATGACAGACCCCTAAATATGGAGATCAGGCAAAATATTTTCACCCGGCTGCCTTCACACAGAGGAGCTCACACACGCCTGTGCTCCCAGTGGCTCAGGGTGAGACAACGAGCTGACAGATTTCTGAATTCAAAATAAATTCAAGTCAGCCTCAAAGGCAGGGATGGGAGGGAAGCCTGTCTCATACTCTCTGCCCCTCTTCACTCGTGTGAGTGTTAGGTCTTGATAAAGCTCCAAATTAAAACATAATTTGCAGGTTGTAGTTTTGTGAGCAATTTTGTGCTTTTGAAAAATATTATCTCAGGAACTCAATTAAAAAATATCTTTCTTCCACCTTTAGTGGTGGGAGTGCATTTTCTGGTAAATAAAGTACCAGCAGTTACTGTTCTTACACTATTCACAGACCCTGCAATATTTGTCAAGGTAAAAATCCATAAGAAAAAAAAAGCATTAGCTGAATAGTACAGGAAATACTGTTTGAAAATGTCTGAGTCATGGCTAAGAAGACAGCATTGTCTTCTCACAAAGCCTGGGATGATATTCTTCAATATTCTCAACATGCATATTACCAGGTAACAGTGCAGTGGTCAGGTATCATTGTATCTGCTATGAGAAGTAACGAGGACTTGTCAGAAGTTTTCAGTGTATCATTGCCTGAAGAATATGAGAGACCAGGAAAGGAGTTAAGTGAGAGAGATGTCTTAGTTTAGTACATGCCACACTTGCTTTTTCCACACTGGCCCCTATTTGCCCAGAGTTCCCCTCCTTTTTCTGCACAATCCATGCCATGAGCTCAGATGGACGGAAAGGTCTCTGTTCTTCATTTGCTAAAGAGAAAAAGAATGGGATTCTCTTATTTTTCTAAACTTCATCCCTCACATCAAAGCCTCCTTCAGAAACTGCTCTTCCTCATGTGTTCCTACTGCCTCTCTTTTTCTGACTGTTCCACGAAGTTACAGCTCTGAGTAACAAACACTAATTACAGACATCGTGCATCACGGGGAGCACCAGGCTAGGTAAAACCAGAGAAATGCTTATCGTGACCTTTAGCTTCCCTTCATTTTCCTTTCTTGGTATTTCCTGCTGTGCTGTGGCCAGTTAAGTACCTGAAAATTTCCTCTAAAGTCAGAGGGTTGAGCAGTGTCAGCAAGAACTACTCACCTAAGGAAGAACTAAAGCATGACACTGGAACTGCAAGTCAGATCTCCTTAGGCACCTATTTCCACTTTCTTATTTTTGTAAGGCTTAATAAAAGTTGGTGATATCGGGGAGACTAAGTGAGGAGATCCCACTCCCAGGCAAATGGAGAGTGCTGAATTTGTGGTGTCCAGCAGCAGAACACAGAGCTGATGTGATGGGGTTGGTACCAGGTGTGTGCCAAGGTCTGCCTGAAAGGGCTGCCAGCCACAGCCTCCTGGCAGGGCTGGTCAGTTCAGGCCCTCATCAGCCTTTTGTGCCAGATCTTTGCAGTGGGAAAGCAGCTTCTCAGTTGCTGTTCCTCTGCATGTCAGTACTTAAATCATGACATTTATTAATTAAAAACCCCAAATCCAACAGATGAATATATATGCAGGGTGCATAACTTTGGAAAGTTGATTAGGGACAGTAGAAAATGTGTTACATTAGCAGATTAAAGTGAATCACACAGACCTTTAAATAAATAATTGATCCTAACCATAGTTTGTTCGAGAAAGTTGCTGAGTAGAAACTTCTTTCCCCATTTTTCAAGTGATAGTCTGGGATGCAGTCATATTAGTGGACTCGTCCAAAACTCAGACAGACGGTTTCAGAAGGAGATTAAGAAAGCAGAAATTCCTGGCTCTTGGCCCTGCCTTCAGACCATTTGCCCTAACGCAGAAGAGGAAACCACAACACACCAGGCACTTGGTTGCAGTACACTCCATTAAAGAGAATATAAGAGTTTTAAATTCAGCTCTGTTTCAGTAAGGTGCTTTCAGCGTGCACTTAATGTTGTGTGATTTATGCAATGACTTCACATGTTTTCCATGGGGTTACTCACACTTAATGTTATTTGTTTGCTGAATCAGGGCCTAAATCAGATCTTCTTTTAAAACTTCCTAGTTAATTAGTGATCTCATATTATTTTGTGCCCAGAGCAGTTTCCAAACTGGCATTTTAGAGCCTGTGGGTACAGTTAGCTTAAAGTAATCAAGATAAATGTTAGATTTGGAATGCTATGCCTATCCAAATTGCATGTTAACTAAAAATACTGTTTGCATAAGCTCTATTGAATGCAAATAATATTAAAGAACTGAACCAGCCCATGTGTGCAACTTAGGAGATGTTGGAAATCAGGAAGAAGAGGGAGTAAATGAGAAAGCTATTGGCATCTTAAAGAAGAAGTCACTGATTTCTGTCAGATTTGTGACACAAGGTTTTGCAGAAACTAGGGACCAGTATATTTCTCCAGCTGTTTTAACTTGGCTTAAACTTACAGCCAATTTTTCAGCTGAAGTAGAGGCATAAGATGATGGAGGAAGAGTGGTAATGTGTTTATACTACGTGACAGAAAGTCTGTGTTCAGTTCTTGTCCTTGCTATAAACGTCCTGTTGGACCGTGGGCAAATCTCTATAAAGTTTTGTGGGCTTCAGGTCTCTGTTTTCTGCTTCATGTTTCATTTACCCATTGGTTGCATATCCAGAGTCTGGGCTTTCTGGAACAAGAGTCCGATGTCAAAAAGCTGAAAAAGTTTCAATATTGCTTCTGGTATTTTCATATCCCAAGATCTAAACACACATTTTCCATCTAAACAAGCTTATTTTAGATATAAAGAACCGTGGCAATGGATAACCATGAGACCTACGAACAAATCTTCCCTAAGGGCAGAACTTTTAGAAATGTAAAGATGTTGTCCAATGCTCACACAAGAGAAAAATCATCTGTTTTACAACTCCACACATGATACTAATTACTTTTACCATGTAATGTTCACTTTAAATAATAGTGACATTTCATGCTTAAAAGCATTTTGAACTAGACAAAAGGGCATATTGATCACACTTAAATCCTGTGAAGCAACATAGGCAGTTTGAGCTGGGATCTCGATGAGGTCCTTGGCGAGGTAAAGCCATGGGGCACTGCATCCAGCATTGCAGCCCTGAGCAGTGCGGGTCATTGGAGTGGTACCAGGAGGAGCTGGGAGAACTTCTGCATCTCTTAGGGAAACAGCATCACCTCTTGTAGGACAACATTAGCACAGAAGAAATGAAGCCAGGAGAGTAATTTTTATTTTTTTCCCCAATGAAGAAAAATGACAGAACATTGTAGTTCATATAATTTTGTGATTTGATTATTGTAAATTGCATGTTGATTTTTTTGTGTTTCAGAAGTACCTACATATATTAACCAGATGTAGGACCCAGTGTGCTGAAAGTGTGTAGCTCTGTAGGACATCTGACTTGTGTATCTTCTTCCCTAGGCCCTGTGTAGCAAGATTGAACCAATATACTGTTGTTTGGTCTTACCTTGAAATGTAAAGAGAAATGGACCCTTTGCCATTTGTAAGATTGCCCACCTCCACTGTCTTTAATTTTGTCCAAAGGAGACCTAGCCTATGAAAGTAAATAATCCAAGCAAACCTTAGAAGCACCACAGAGTAAGTTCAAATGAAATAATTAAAGAATGAAAGCCATCTTGTTATAATTTTAATATTTTTTGATATAATTACAGGATTATATTTGTTTGCTTGGTGTTGGCGCTGGCATAACACTGTTGTGCATAAACACAAAAAGCATGAGGTTGTGTTTAAAGTTCGTATTTATCAAGCAGCATTTCAACTTCAGTGTGATGTAGCTTCCAAATCAATCAGGAAGTATGGAAGAATTTACCCACTGGGTGGAATTCATCAATTAATTTGAACTGCAGTAGAAATTTGTGTAGATGATTTTAATCTGCATGCTACCAGTAGCTCTCTGTGGTGGAATAAGATGACATTTTGTGATCTTCCAAAATTGCTTGCATTTTTGACACAGATACATGGCATTACTAAAGTTAAGTGAAAAGAACCAGAGTGAATTAAATAGGAAAGATTATTTAAGGTGGAGAAAACCTGTTCTTAATATATGTAAAATGACAGCCACCATCAATCATAGTCAGAAGCTGCAAGAGATGGACTTTTTTGTTTGAGTCCTTGCAAAATAGTCCTGGGATGTCCCAGAAGTCTCTTTATCAAAAGAATCAAAATGTGTTGTACATCTTGTACCACTTCTCAACCTTAAACACTGCTAAGGTATAGAGAAGGAATTTCCAAATATCCTTACTGTCAGCCTACCTCAGCCTTTTTGGTTGTTGAAGCTTTACAAGTGATATCTGAAGGAAAGCCTGACTGACAAAGAGCTCGGAATGCTTCCTTTTCTTCTTACCCAGCCAACCTGTAGATGATCCCACTGCTACCAGGTCATGAATATACATTCAGCCCTGGGAATAAACAACAAAAAAACATTGCATAATGCATAAGGCATCGATAAAACTCTTGAATGCCAGTGAATCACAAGATTTTTTTTTTTCTTTTTTTTTTACTAGTACATGAATAGCCATTTCCAGGGGTTGCAATACTGGGGCTGTAGTTATTTGGCCAGCAGTTTGCACCTCACTGATGCAGAACCTGAAGTGTGATTTGCAGCTAGAACTGGAAGAATTAGTCTCTGGCTTTTATACCTGCATATTAATCTGGACATGCAGATACCTCATTTGTAAGTTCATTCAAATACAAAACCAGCTAAATGATATCTCCAGAAGAAGCTGAGGGTGTAAAAAGGTGCATAATAATATTCCCCAAAAATATAGGAATAAGGCAGATGCCTGGCCAATACAGCTTGCAATTGCAGGTCTTCAGGCTTTGCCTCAAAGTTCGTTGAAGTTGATGGAGGGATTCTCCTTGCATCACCTAGGGCTTGCTTTTGACTGCAAGTGTATGCCAATATTTCAGAAGCATAAAATATGAATAATTGTCAAAGCAGCACATGAAAATACAGCAAACAGTCTAAAAAGCTGACGAACAGGTTAATTAAGGGGATCCTCCACAGATTCTCTATGTTGTGTTACAGTGCTGGGAGTCTGAAGATAATAGTAGGTGAGGTATAATTAAAGGGCTTTTCAGTTTAATGTGCCAGAGTTTGAGGTCTGCCTGCTACATTATCAATCACTTAGCCTGGATTTTATTATGTGCCCTGTGCAGCTCAACAGCTTCTGAAGAATACTAATTTAAATGCCCTGCAAATGAAGAATACAGTATTGATTTGGTGTATATCCTGTTTGATTTGAAAACAGAGAGCAACGTTAGCCTTTGGTCTTTCCCCTGGATTCCTGTAGCCAAGACATGGTCCCAGCTATGAAGCAATCATTGAAATCAACAGTTTCACGGGCAGAACAAGTACGAGGTCCACGGTGCTGCAACCCAGGGGACTTCCTGACTTTCAGGAGATCAGTACTCCATTCTGCTGGCTTTACCATTGGGGAAAAAATCCTATTCCCAGTTAAACACATGTAAACCAATTGACATCGGTCAGGCTAAAGGGGATTTAACTGCATGGGGGGATTTAGCTGCAGGCAGAACTTGGCAAAAATGTGAAAATTATGTGGGAAATAATAAGTTTTGAGCTTGGGAATAACTGATGAGGCCTTGTCAGCATTTGATGGATAATTTTCATTTATCAGTCCCCCTTTTCTCCCTTATAAAGATTGGCTATGATGACTTGTGGATTTATTTTTTTTTTGGCATAAAGGATTTTTCGCTCAACTGGTTTGGACAATACTTTGCTGAACTGTTTGTACCAGGGATGCTTCCTCGCACAGGTAATGCTCAGATGCCAGTGCAACTGAACAGTGAAAACTGTATCTGTGTTATAGCAGTGGCTCCAACCAGATGTTCTTTTATAACTCACATACAGATCCTTCTCTTGCATTTAAATGCTGTAAGGTATCACTAAGTGTAGTTACTAAGGGTCTTCTTCTGTTCCATCATGGGCTGTTCTGACCAACAGAGTGGGATTTTCAGCATTTCCATTAATGAAGAAGGGGTTTGGAAACCTGTAGATTTTTGCAGGCAGTGTTTGCTGCTGCCTTGCAGTGTGCATATGAGCACTCGAAGCAGACTATAGCAAGTCAAAAAGCTTAGTGTGAAATTTTGTTTGATTCACATGCAATAAGATACAGGAGGTCTTGAGCAAAGAGTCAGTGTTGAATAACTTAATGGTCTGTGGGAAATGCAGCCAAACAGCTTTAAGGTGCTTTAGGGGAACTAAGGAGGTTGTCAGCAATTGAAAGAGTTGGGAGGCTTTAGTCACTGAGAGATGTGGGTGGGACTGTCTTCACCAGTCACTGCTGACCATAAAAGCTCCTTCCTGCAGCCCTTAGGCAAGGCTTTCCTTGCCTGCAGTAGCTGTATAATCACACCTAAACATCCCATCAGTGTTAATGTCTGGCAGGTCATTCCACAAAGCAGCTGTTGGTTATAACTATGTAAGCATATCTGCACTCCCAAAAACTCAGCATTGTTATTGGCTGGTGGTTAGGAGCTTATATCCTGTGTTGCCCAGAAGAGACCAAATGTATTTACATTTCAGCACAGAGAAAAATTATATTGGGATGGTTTGGTAAGCATTTATAGACAGGCTAACAGCTCCCATCAAGAACCACATAAAAAGGCCATTTCTTGGCATGGCCCACACAGTTATGTTTGATGAACCTGAAAATGTTTCGTACAGAGAGACCTTGCTATGTTTTGTCTAATTGTCAGAAAATACTAATAATATATCCAAGTTGCTGGTGTTTTCCAGAATACAGTGGTAATAATGAACAAGGAATAAAATCTTCCCAGCAGAATGATGTAATATGCTTAAATATGTAAACTGTGTAAGTGGCTCTCCAAATTACTTGAAGGAAGCCTATAAAAATCAACCAAACTTTACCCTTGCGTTCCATGCAGCAAAGGCCCTTGAGTGTGCTCAGGGTGGTCACCAGTGCCCGTGGGATGGCCCTGGCTGGTGCATAGGTGCAGAGCTGGTGCATAATCTCCATTTCTCTGAGGCAGAGATCTGGCAGCTGATGGCTCTGAACTGCCCGTCAAGTCACAGCCTGGCTGAGCGGGTGATGGATGTTCCTGAACAGCAGCTTAGTGCTGGAGAGAGCCCCGAGGCTGAAGTCATTTATTTATGCACAGAGCGTCCTGCACACAGCAGTGCAGCCTGGCCCCGTGTGGGGAAGCACCCAAGGCTGAGACCAGCTGTCCTGGGCATCCTGGTGACTTCTGACATGGATGTGTGCCTGGAGAAACTGTCCAAAGGCCACCAAGGCTCCTCCCATCCACCTGGGGTGCCTGGGTCAAACTGGGAGGACTCTTGCTGGTGATCCCTGCAGGTGGGTGGCTCACTCAGCCCTGAGCCACGGCCATGACTCCAGCTGCCCAAGCACCTAAAAGGGTGGCTTCCAAGGTGCAGGAAATTTTCATATCAGTAATGGCCGGAGTGGGCATGTAAGTGAATGGCATGGGTGATGTCTTCAAAATGAGAGCAAAAAGTAAGGGTATTTGGGAAGGTCTGGGAAACATGGGTGCTATAGTACAACCTTAAGGCAGCACAGGGATTTTGCTTCCAGGAAAGATTGGACAGACTTGAACAGATGACATGGAAGTGACTGAGCATGGGTTCCTGTGGCCTGATTTGTCCACTCTACCTCAGGAATTGCTGTAACCTATATTATGTTTGTTGTAGCTGCTGGCAAACAGTTTCTTAAGGCAGGGATGGACTGGCAGAACCATTAATTTATGGGTTGCTTGTTTCCTTTGTCCAGTCCATATTCTGCTTCTCTGGAAAGAAAGATGTTTACAGTCGGGCTGGATTACCGAACTGCCACTGATACTATCAGGAGTGATGATTTAGGATTTATTTATACCCACCCAATAGGAAGTGATGGACAATGCTGTTTCTGGCAATCCTCAGCCATCAGCTCTTAAAGGAGACAGTCACAATTTCATGTGTTCAGGATTTCTTGTTGTTGTCTCAGAAAGCAATTAGAACTTTAATTAAAATCAGCACTGTCTTTACTGGCTACAACTGTAAATATCCTAAAATGATCAGACATGTGTCTGCAGCCTTTGGAATCATGAATAGTGAACAGTTGCCAAAGGTTGAAATGAAGGAAAGTGTTGGCATGCATTTAAAACCCATATAAATGCTAAATTAAATCTTTTAGATTGGATAATAATCTCCATATTTATTTAAAACTATTTTAAGTATATCGGTCTCAAAATAAAGCAAGGCGGCAAAGGGAACGACATATACTTTAGACAGAACAACATTACTCATCAGACTTCTAACTTCAATGATCACAAGGCTTTTAAAAAACTCCCTGTGCAATACTGTGTAATGCAGAACATATTTTCAGCTGAATATTTAGGACAAATAGAGTCAGTTGCTATAAGTCAGAATTAAGCCTCCAAGAATGAGCTTTTTAGAGGCACTGGGATGGCATCATGGCAGGGAAAAGCTGGTGACTTCTTGTATAATTCTCTTCTCCTCCCCATTACTGGAGTAGATTTCAAAGTTTGTTTACTTTTAAAGACTGCAATAGATTTTTGTTGTATTCATATTTCTTCTATTTTAATTCATGTCCTTTATTTAAGAAGGTTTTGGCATCTATTATAGGCAAAGAGTCTTGTTTGGGAGAAACACTGGTTTGAGGAGGAAATTCTACCAGCATGGCCTGGATCTAAGTGAGTCCAGTTTTATATATTTAAATGATTGTGAATATGTCAGAAAACTGCCCCTATTTTGGCCATTGAAGGTTAAATCACAGCCTCAGAAGCTAACTTATTGAAGGTGTAGAGTCAAGGGATGTCTGCATTCATGAGGTATCAGGCTGTCAGCAAAATGGAGAAAAGAATCATAGATAATGTAAAAAAGGGAATTTTATTTTAATGTCCCTTCTGTTTTGCATCCTTGAGTCTGACAGTCTCACCAGGCCTGCAGGAGAGGAGTGTCCTTCACTTTCTACAGATTCTTGGTGTTACACAATGGATCTCACCCAGGATGTTGTAAAAGCCCTTACAGTCCATATCCTGGTATCTCAAGCTGCAGGATGCTGACTGTTTGCCTTGTTTGTTATGGGTTGGTTTTTTTCATGCAAAGAGGAAACCTCAGAAATGTGCATAATTACTAACACTAAACAGCCAGTGTGCAGTAAAAATAACATTAGGTCTTGGTGTAATTGTAGCCACAGAGCTGCTCTTGCTGGTAACAGCCACATGCTCAGCTGCTCCACCAGGTTATGTCAGCCAAGAGTCCAACTGACTGTTCTGCAGTCTTTATGTACATAGAAACTGTTGCTGTGGACAGAGGTGTTATTAAAAAGGCACAGAAATTATGTTTTCTGGTTTTTCCATCCCACACGGAAAATGCCCTCCCAGTGCCCATTGCAGAAGTTGGGTGAGAAGTCAGAGGTGCAGCGAGGAAAGAGTTTCCATTTTCTTTTCTGTACATGGGTGTTCTGCTTGGCACTAGTGGTTGATTGCAGCACAAGAGTTCTCCATGTTAGAAGGTAATTCTTTGCATTAAATATGTGCCTTGATAACACGGGACTAAGTCCAGATATCCTTCTGTCACTGAGACAGGTATTCTTCAAGTGTTGCCATTCTTCTGGCCTGCTTTTGTTAATCACTGTCATAAATAGTCCTAACCAGGCCAAAAACCTCATCTCTCAGAAATGAGAAAATAGCAATGGTTCCTTTGGTCAGTGTAGGAGGAAACAACACATCAGGAAATTTATTCCCAGTGTAGTGTTGCAAGTGGGCTTCAGGCAATAAGTTTGGTTAAGCACAAATTTGATAAGCATCAATGGTAAAAGCAGTAAGGGTAACAGAATAAGATGCCCAGTAATGGAAAACTTCAAAATTATCTTCAGTGCTCTGTCTTTGTAGTTGTGAATGCACCTAAATGGAACCTCTGTTTCTCATGTTCCTATCAGCAAAAAGGTATCACCAGGCACAAGGCTGTTTAGGGGTGCAAGGTTTCCCTTTCCTTTCTGGCATATGATAGGCATCATTTGATCAACTTAGTCAGCTGGAAGCCTCAAGCGATTTTGTGAACCTCAGCCTTTCAAAAACTGGGGGTTGAGTTCACCCGTGCCTTCAAAATGAGATTTGCAAGAAGTATATTTTTGCTAGCTTTTTGTATTTGTACCCTGGTCTTAAGACCTCTAGGAGGTGTCCTTTTAAAGTTTACGTTGATAACCAAGTTTCAAGGGAAGCTTCAGGAGGTTTGTGGTAAAATCAGGAGCAATCCAATCTCTGTTTTACAGTATGTTGAGTCTGGTATGAAATGTATTGGAGAGCTGAAGTTTTATATCATATTCTCTTATGTGTAATGTATGTACTTCCAGATGTGACACAAACGGGACTTGTTGATATTCATCCAACACAATGTACTGATCATATGCAGTAATATTTTACAGGCATTACAGAGCTAAAATTTTGGAGTTTGGAAACAAATTAGTCTGGCTTATTTGAACACTTTTAAATAGACACTCTGGGAACCTGCAGGTCTCTGGGGGTTTTCCATTTCTGGTAAGATCTCCAAAGCTAAGTTAGAGCAAAAGGCATCATTAGAAGGCCACACAATTGCCACAATTGTATCTCACCAACCTGTAATTACAAATCGTTCCCACCGATTTGCCTCACTGACCTCCAGTGAAGGCAAATGAGCATTTATTTGGCACTGTGTTGCAAATTGTCCTGTGTGCTTCTTGATGTACGCTGACTTTTTTATTCTTTCTGCTTTGTGTCTTTGTTTTTGGGGAATCACCAGTTGCTAGTATTTTCCTAAAAGTTATAAAAATAGGAGAGACAAAACTTCAAAAGAGAAGAGGGAATGTGTTGCTGAAAAAAAATCCATTTGAAGCCATTGTAGAATTCCTACTGTCACTTGAAATGGCTGTTGTGGGGGGAGATAATATAAAGGCCTGGATTTTTAGAAGTGATTAAGATAAACAAGCAGCGTTTCTTATCCTTGAGCTGGTTACAATCTAATCCAAGCAGCTCAGTGTAAAAGTGCATTTTTGGCCTTAATTGATATTTTTAATAATGTCAGTGCACAGTCTGGAACGATCACATTTTGCTTTGACAGCATAAAGCATTGTGTAAGTTTTCATCCATACCACTGAACTATAAACAGTGCCTGAGCCAGCCCAGCAGAGCTTGAATGTTTGAACTGGAGCTGGCTTGCCTCGAGTGCGGGAAGGAGCCACTTTTCTTGCTGAGAGCAGAGTTGTCAATGGTGGTTTGGGGGGACACCAGCAGGGGCCACTTGCAAGAATTTTAGATTATAGGGGTCTGATTCCATAAACTGCCCAGCCCTGAACTCTCACGGAGCAGAAGTTGTTGTGTGTGTAAATGTGTGTGTTTGTGTGTGTGTGAGAGAGGCAGGTAGGGCTTGACCCCAAAATAGTTTTAGGTTAGCTGCCTGTTTCTGGTGCAATTTCAGTATTAATGGTGAAGAGAGAAATTCCTTAAGTACTGTTGGATGCTAAAGCCCTTGCACAATGGCTGTCACGATATATCCTCCCTGGTTAGCTTTAAGGGTGTTAAGTCCATCTTAGTGCTTTGTAAGCCTGAGACTGAAGTTTTTGTTGGATCCCTATCCATGAGC
This sequence comes from Monarcha castaneiventris obscurior, assembly GCA_026261815.1. Lineage (NCBI taxonomy): Eukaryota > Metazoa > Chordata > Aves > Passeriformes > Monarchidae > Monarcha > Monarcha castaneiventris. The sequence goes on from JAMPIT010000467.1 coordinate 12,591,833, forward strand.
AATGTCTCCACTAGTGGTGGGTTATCCCTTCTGGCCCTGGAGAGTGCCCACCTCCAGCCAAATAGGACTTTAGCCAGAGGATGCTTCCCTCTTACTCAGAGCCATATTGCCCTGTGCTTAGAGGAGCAGCAACAAGAGAAAGGATCTCAAAGAAAACAGGAATCCTTATTTATTATATCCATGATGCAAATTAAGGCTTTGCCTACTTGTTGCAGTCCCCAGGGTATGGGGAGCAGGTGATGGATGGGGAAGCTGCTCTGGTTGCTGGGAGCCATCCAGACTTCTCTGTGTTTAGATGGTCTTGAGAAGCTTTGGGTGGCAGAGCATTGCCCCCAAAGAGTGGACCTCTCTGCTCTGGACCTGGCTAAAATGATGCTGCCATAGGTTATAATATAGCATATTACAGAGAGATTGGTAGGCTTTCTGCAATGATTTGCATCACTTGAATTCATCTCTTCCATTTGTCACCTCAGCTTCTGTGTCCCCAAATCCAGGAGCAGAGAGGGTGAAAATCTACAGGAGGGAAAAACTACAGCTTTTCCAAGCAGCAGTTATGTTTTGATTTAGGGATGCATGGAAAAAAAGCTCACTGTGAAGCAGTAACAAAAGAAAAAGAAACCAAAGCAGAATGCAACAACATAAAAACAATTCCAACAAACAAAACAGGAAGGGAAGATAAAGTAATTTTCTGTTTGCTTTTGAATTTAGAAAAAAACCCCCAATTCATAATGCTATAAACCCATATCAGTTTTATCTTACTCACCCAATTTTGTTTATTTGGAGTAGGAAAAGTTTGTCTTTGTATTTACTCAAACTAACTTATTTTTTATTTTGATGTACGTAGTGTTGAAGGGGTACGGGATAATGTTGGTGAGAGCCAAACACCACATGGAAACATTGCAGGGTCCCCACACCAGCAGTAAGGCCAGGCTCTGAACCACACAGGACATTTATAGCTCCCACTAAAGTAATTTAAAGTTCTGCTATTCAGTACCTTCCACCTATATTGCTTTTCCCTTTAAATCTGTTTGCAGCCTATCTGTCTTCATCCTTTTAAAATAAATTCCTCAAAACTCCTCTTTGTTTTCAGAAGCATGAGATCATTGTTTTTGATGGTTAAGGGTTTCAAAAGAGAAAGAACACACTCATTTGCTTCATGTAGTTTGTTTACAGAAATGAGCAATGACATTCTTTTTGTTATTTCTGCTTCATCCGAAATCTGTACTTCTCCTTTGCAGTATTTAGTGGCCTAAAATTATAAATAAAATTTCAGAGTTAGTTTGCCAATGGGAAAATAAAACCTGGGACAAGATGGCTTGGCAATCTCCAGACCAAACCTACAGCATTGAATGAGAGCTGAGAGCAAGTGTTGGTGAGCAGAAGCAACACAAAGGCACTGTTGAGGCACATAAGGCACTGTTGAGGTTGGAAAACCAAAATTGGTTTAAGTGTCAAAGCTGCTGCTCATGAGAGTAAATGGGAAATAAGATGTGGAAAATGTGTTTTCCTCTTGACCCAAAGAGGCGACACTGACATGACAGACCACATCCACAGGTGTCCAAGGATGGTCTGTGCAGGACAGAGCACTGGGCTGTTACCAGCTTGTCCCCTTGCAACCTTTTCTGACTCTGTGAGAGCAGAGCTGTGGTCATGGTTGGCCTCATCATGAGAAGACTCGTAGCTCTGAGTGCTGAGTGAGCTGGGATTTTAAGAAAATGACTAGTTTAGATATATGTGTTTGCATCCAGGGACTGCTGCTGTTGATGTCTTCCTTTTACCTTTGTGCAATGCTGTAAAGCAAAGGGATGCTCTGAGTTTTGGTTCATCACTCCTGGTGTACAAGTGCTTCACTTAATTCAAAATGTAGAGTCAGGAATCTCTCTGGACCAGTTCCTCGTTGCTCAGCTGTGTATCTAGTAAGACAAAGAAAAATTAGTATTATCATGTGAAACATGGTGTCTGTGCTGACTCTGCATCACCAGCCAGCTGGCTCCTCAGAAGGAATTTTAGTCCCCTCTGAAACCTGTGAAACACTTCACAGGTTCACACAACCTCAGTAGCCAGATCTTGCCAAGGTTGGCTGGGATCCACACCACCCTGCATGTGGGTAGTTCAACATGCCAGACTCCTGAACAGTGTGTTTGGAGCTGGATGATGATTTTGTATTTATCAAATAAACCTTGTCTGATTATACTAATTCACATCCTCTTTGTGTTCCACTGTCAAACAACAGATTGACCTCTCTTTAGTGTCCATGACACTCACCTGCTCTGGGATGAGGAGCACAGACACCTGTGCACAAACATGCAGTGTGGTGTCCAGCTAAAACCTGTCTCTTCATTTGATATTCCTATGTCCACCTTGTTATCTTCCATGCTAATGAGGAACTCATGAGGGTAAAGTTGGTGCTGATGCAGACATCAGTGGCAACATGACTAAGATGTTGACTGCACAAAACTTAATCCATTGCACCAGATTCTGGTTTATTTCTTGCGATTTTCCTCCATCCATTTCTTGCAATTTCTCTCCGTCAATTTAGTGCACCCTCCACCTCACCAAACACATGTTGAGTGGCTGTTTTGGAAGAAGGGGGTCACAAATATTCAAGCAGCAGCAGAAAGGGCTCAGTTTTGAGCACTTACCTGGCAAGGTAGGAAAGGATTTCATTTTGGCTCATCGACATCTTCTGTCTCAATCCAAAGCACGGACCCAAGGTGTTTTGAGCCTGCCAGTGGTGAAGCCAGGCCTCACAACATGATCAACAGAAGTTCTGTTTTAGAAATGGTCTGGTTTTGCTTCCTACAAAGATAAGAGTTTAAAATATTCAATAAAGAAACTTACGTCTTCCAGGGCCCATAACTCAGTCTTGATGGGACTTCTGAGACAAATTTTGCAACTGTCGTCATTCTTTCCATTCCTCTTATAGGTGAATGGAAGAGCTACAAAGCTTTAACAGGGCTCCTTTCCAGGGCTTTTTTATGCAGAGACCTCACAGATCTCTATCAAAAGTCATCTCAGAATTCCATCCAAATTGGCCAATATATCCATCAATATTCTTGCAAGAACCTAAACATGGAAAAGCTGAGTTTACAGGACATTTGGGTGCAGTGGATTTTATACAGACATGCATTTTAGATCCACTCCTTGGCTTTTTCCACCTGCTGCAAAAATAATAACTTTAAAAAGTGTATCTATGTGAGCATAAGGTAATCTTAGCCCAGCTCAACTTGCATTTTGGAGACATCCTTTTCACAGACAGCTTGTGGTACATGTAGAGCTCTGCATGGGCTGTTCAGAGGAGCAGCACCTCCCAAGACGAGTGCCTGGTACTCCCAGGGTGCTCATGACTGCAAAGCCATGGCCTGTCTGCAGTGGGTTTTTCATTCCTTAGTGTCCTCTTTTGATGACAGCTGCAAAGAAATGAAGACAAGAACTGTTAAAAGTTAAAATACGTCTTTGTGATGTTTCAAATTAACACTTGGTATGAATTTTGGGGGTTGGGGTGTTTTGGTTTTGGTTTTTTTTTCAAGAAATCTATCAGATGAGCATGCTTGTTTAGTGGCTTTCAACTATAATCTGTGATAAAAATGAAGCTTGTGTTCTTGGCTCAGAATCAGCTATGATAAACTTCAACAATGTGTGTGTATGTGCATGAGAGAAAAAAGATTTTAAGAGGATGACTTGGAGTAGAGAACTAGAAGCTGTTTTGGTTACGGAACAGTAACCCTTGTGCTTCAGACAGAACTGTCAGAGGCTGGTTAAGGGTAGTTCACTGAAGACAGTGACACTGAAGTTACTAAAAACATCCAGCAAGTGGGTAACTTCTTTGTTCCTGGTGATGCATTTCCCTAAATCAGTTTGCTGAGAGCGAGTTGTCTGATAAGAGCTCTGTTCGCTGTTTGAATGAGAAGTGAGTGTATTTAATTTGTGTCATCAGAGGTTAGATAATGCTAAGTCAAGGCAACTGTGCTGACAGATGGAATGCTTAGTCACAACCAGCTCCTGGAGCCTGTAAGATCTAAGATTTATAAGGACCAGTACATTTGTTTTCTTACAAGTGATAAGGGAACAAGAGACCCTCTGCAGAAACATTGATTAAGTCTTATTTTCTCTCCTAATGCCCTAAAGTTATCTGATCCTTTGTGAGAACTTGTGCCTACTTATGCTATTTAATTTCTTGAAATACTTTAAGCCTTTCAAGTTATCCACAGATAGTACAGAAAAACTGATAGAAGTGTCTACTTCAGCAGCAAAACTTTCCTATTTTACTGAGGTTTGGAGGAGAAATAGATGCTGACACCAAGAGAAAACCCTGCTGGTATGGCGGATGCATTCATGGCAATTAGTCAAGGAGCTGTCAGCAGGAATCCTTACATTTCTGTTGTCTGTGACATCTTGAGATTATCCTTTCCCAAAGTACAATAAACTTCAGGAGGCAAAGAATGCTACAAGGAAATTCCAGCTATGAAACACAGTGTTTCTTCAGTGTTATAGTGAGGAGAACAGAGGGGCTTGTAAGAGCATGGAGACCAATAAAGATCAGACCAATAATCCCAGAAGTGCAAATTTCTGTACTTTAAAAAATTTTTTTTTAATATTCTTTTGCTTTTTTTTGAGTGTTTTTTATTAATTTCTTCTTTGCTTATTGAGATGGAAGTGCATATCAAACATGTTAAAAAAGCAGTTGGTGCTATTTTATTTCAGGACGTTACATTTGTCCCATTTTTTTCAGTCTATTGGGTGGAACAGTTTCACAGCACGCTTTGCTTGCAGCAGATATTGAGAAATGGACATTTCTATCAGCTTTTATGTCTACTTCTTTTCCTTAATGATTGCAATGCTCTCCATTGAAACTCATTGTAAAACTAACTTGATCTTAGTGGAAATACAATATCGCCTAGTGTGTTGCATGAAGGTCTCATCATGTAGCCTGGTAAGACACACAATGAATACATTGACACAAGGATAGGATTCATAAGGACAGTCTCATAGAGGCATTGTCAATTTGGGTCAGAATTTGAACAATCTGAACTTTTTTGAACTGACATCTTCCCTCCCAAAAGCCACAGGAAAATTTCAAGGCCAAATGATTTGTCATGAAAAGCTGCATCTGGCTCAGGGACTGGAGTCTATGCTTCACTGAGTCAGGGTTGCTTAGGGATCATGAGAGCAAAGAGAAAATATCACCCATTGGTGGACATTTTCAGGGGAGCAGGAGTGGAAGGGAATTTGTCTCTGGGGAGGGGGAATTTGCTGGAGAAGAGAGGAGGGAAGCAAATGAAGGAATTGCAGGAGGAAGAAAGGGTTTATCTATGGACTTTGTGGTCTCATTTGATGATGCATTTAGGGGTTCACCACTGTAAAACCTTAAAGGGTTGGTGGGTACCTGAGTGTCCTTTGGCATATGTACAGGGTGGGGTGGAGCACTGTATCCAGACTCTCCCAGAGTGAAGGATTTGTCCTTTGTTACTGTCCTCCGAAGACTCTGCTGCCGACAGAAATGGTATTTGGGTTCATTCTTCAGCTTACTCTTTTGCAACCTCAATTAAGAAAAAGTTCAAGCAAGAGCTGTGTACTGAACTCCGTGAAAAAGCCACTCTGGCCTTGGATCTTCCCTCCCTCTTCAGATGTTGCTGGGGATGCATTCTTTCAAATGCTGAGATTGTGTTGCTTCCAGACTGAGCCATTTTAGGATTGTGGTTAAATATCATATTGTTGAAATTACTGCTGTTGATATTAAATTGGCTGGATGGTGACTCTTGCTTGGGGTTACCACAAGAATAAATTCTTTCTCTAATGACTGCTTTCAGGTTCAGTGCCACTAACATTGTGCAGCAAATCTGTTCTGAATATGCTTAACTAAACTTCTTGGCATTAACAGATGTGTTGCTTCCACTGGTGTACACAAAACAGATCTTGCAGAATTTCTTTGTTTTGGGAAATCTGGATTCTTGAAATCAAAGGGGTGAACCAAATGTTTAGAACAGATTTATATATGTTTTAATTCTTGCCCTGTGAGAATATTGTACTGTCTCTTAGATGAGATACCTTCAGATTTATATCCAATACTGTTGACAACATGTCTCTCAGAATTTGACATCTGAGTGGAGTGCCACATACTATTTCAATATGGAATATCTTCTCATTTTATATTCATTTAAAACCTGCTAGTGCCAGCAAAGACCCCCTAAAAAGTACTAATTCTCTGCCAAAATAAGCTTGGAGACACACAGTGGATAGAGCACGAGAAATGCAATGCTCTGCTCTACTATATCTCATTTGCTTGCTAGAAGCAACATTTCCATCTTGATTCTTCTGTGTTCCCTCATGTATGTGTGCTGTGTATTTGTTAAGCACTCATAATATTCTCAACAGATGCAAATATTACAGTAGTCCCTTCCTCAGGGATTTCACAACTTAGAAAACACAAAAATAAAATATGCACCTGAGTCAGGACACTGACAAGTCACCCAGCCTTACCTGAGGGGACAGAACAGCCCTATAAAAAATGTTTAAGTGAAATGCGTGTTCTGATTTTGGGAAAAAATTAAGGCTTTTCTAGAAGTCAGTGTAAATGGGGAACATGAACTCTCTGTGCCAGTGTCTGAGTGACGAGAGAACTGTTGGATTTTTCTTTGGCAGCAGCTGCAGAGCATGAGGCAGGGAGGCAGACTGAGGCAGGAGAGGTGGGACCTGGAAATGCTGCAGGTTCTCAAGCCCATGAAGTGAAAGCCAAGGTGGGCAACTTGCAGTGAGCTGGTGGGAAACCCTCTGGAGATGCTCAAGGTTGAGTGCCCTTGAGATGGTGGGTGGTGGGGAAGCCCTGGCTCAGCCCCAGGACAGGGTGGCTGTGGCCAGCATTGGGCGTCTGCCTTAGGCAGTTCTTTGCATTTAGCTCCGAGTCCTCAGAAGAGATTTTCAGCCTTGCACCTTCCAGCCAGAGGCCCTCTCCTCTGAACAGAGAAAGGCTGGGTTGGAGAGATTACAAAACTGAAAGTAGTTTTTTTTTATGATGGCTTTGTGACTCTTGTTTACATGGCTGATACATAAACTCTCTCCTCTCTCCTCACTTTCGTGCCATCTCCTGCAGTCTGCATCTAAGTGGCACTAGTTATGTTTATTTAAAGAAACTTTTATGTTCTGTCCCTTGTACAGCTTCCTTCAAATCTCTCCTTTCTTCCTTGAACCATTACTTGTCTGACTGCAAAGGGGAAGTAATCTTTAGAATTACTCCTGCTGCCTACAGGGACAGTGTGGGAGTCACTGTCTTAATAGATCCTTCCAGAGGCTAACAAAAAGCAGTTGCCTACCCGGGGGGACTCAACATGTACTCTGTGCTCATAGAGCAATTCTAGGGTGTTCTCTTAGTAGGGGAGATTTCTTCATGATAAAGGCTTTTCCAGAGGAGTTCACTGTGCATTGAAAAGTATCAGATTTTTATTTCTAATGTGAAACCAAGTAATTTTCTCCCTTCATTAACCTGTAAAAGTGCAATTGCCAGAGGTCTAACAAAAGCAACAGAGTGGAGGCCTCTCTGATAATGACAATCAGTTCCTAGCTTTAATTTATGAAAAAGAAACACGATAGTATTATGTGCAAAGCCATTATTAACTGTGTAAGTCTTTGTAATTAATTTTCTGTCTTCTCTAAACAGTCTTTTTGCTTTGGTCATTTGCATTATAAATATTTTCTGCTATGTCATGGGTTTAAATTTTTTAAATTGAATGTAATTAATGTAGAAAGTAGTTCATTTGTGTTGTAAACAATGCTAGGAATTCTGACTGAATAACTAAACAGATCTTTTAATTCTTTTGTTGTTACTAGACTACCAAACACTGTCAAGAACCATCATCCCTAGTGATGGATCTGGTATCAATTGCTAGACAAAGATCTTCTTAAACTTTAAGTTTTCAGTTGTTTATATAGTCCTAGTTAGCTAATCACATAGCATAATCAGCTCAGCTAAACCTCTGGCATGTTTAGAAATACCTGGGATGGGATGTGCAAACTGCGAGATCTGTACAGAGCAGAAGATGTAGGAAAGGATTTGCAAAACATTTTGATAAGCAACTGAACAAATTCAGTTTGTTCCTTAGCCCAGTTTCTGAAAGAACACCACCACTGTGGTGATTGAGATACACTGAGAGTTCTTGGGGTAATTTCTGAGCCCAGTGGGAAAAGACTGAGTTGTATTGAGTTACATCATTATTAGACTGTAGAGAAGTCCTGTTGTAAAGGGCGGTTCTGAAAACCAAGCTGTAGAGAAGGCTTTGGATCAAAACATGTCTTACACCCCAGGGAACTCCTCCACAAGACAGAAAGCCATAAGAAATGGGCATTGTTAATGCCAGTGTTGATTGCACTTCGTTAGAGCATGAGGCTGGGAAGCAGTAAATCTCTCAGTTGGTTGGGGTTTTTTTCCTGACTCTGACCTTGGCTTGCTTTAACTGTTTGGGTAAATTTTTTTTTACCATCTTGGATAATCATTAAAAGGATTAAAATGCTTGGCCCTCTGTTCTACTCAGGGTGGTAAAACTGCTTTACCTAGAGAAATGGCATTAAGCCCTTGTGTCATCCAGACCCACTTTTCACTACACTGTGATATTCTCATAAATGGGGATGTTTCTAGCAACTCTTATTCATCCACAGGAGCAGGGCAGTGTTACTGAACTTGGATACTTACAAATTATTTCACCCCTCAAGAGGCTTGATCTAGCATTGGCGTAAGGCTGTTTCAGAGATTGGAGGGGCCAAAAAATGCTCTTTTGTGACACCATATTATTTCTAGGCAAGCACAAACAGTGTTAAGGTTAGGATGAAATCATTCTGCGTCAAATAAGTGGAAGCTTTGCCAATTGCTTTGGAAAACCCAGGCCTTTAATATAATGATTAATTAATGAGAAAAAATCCTCACCAAGAAACTCCAGAAGCACACTTTCTACCTTGAAAGTTCAAACTCAGTTTAGCCTTTGATGAAAACAAGAGAATGTCAAAGAGTTTGAAGTAAACTGGAAATCAACAAAGCATAAGCCTCTCCCTGGTTGTGCTTTTCATCCCCACTTCAGGCTGTTAACCTGATAGGAACTCATTGATAAGAGCATTAAAAACTTATTGATAAATTGTTGAGAGAAGCTGTACAAACAGACAGGCCTGGGAAGACTCCCTTCCCAGCTGCATATCAGTTTGCAGATACTTTCCAGCCTTCTGAGCAACCAATCTGAAAAGCTATTTACTTTCAGACATATCAGGTTGGAGTTCTAGCAGCTGGAGCTGAGTGAATAATTACTTCAATTAAAATACATTCAGCAAGAGGTCAGTGAATATTTTGTGTAACAACGTACCCAGTACTTAGCAGCTTAAATGTGTGCAGATTTTTCAGCTATGCATATATACAGAGTGTCACTTCAGGCGAGAAGCTCAGGAGAGCAGCATAGAGGTCTGGTTTTTACTGCCCTGCTGTCTGGGAGTGGCTGTGCTGGGCTGTGGGGCTGGAGGTGTGATGGGGGGCAGCAGCCACAGGGGATGTGCTGCCCTCCCTGGGTCAGGACTCAGAGAAAACCTCTGCTGGTCTTGGGCTTGGAGTGCAGACTTACTGACACCCGAGACATTACATATGAACACTGGGCACGCAGATGGGCTGTCCTCTGTTATTATTATTATGCAATAACTGCATAACAATGCTATTAAGCTAAACATGAAATTAATTGAACATAATATGGAACAGACCTATGAACTGGCTCCATGGTCTGTCTGAGACGACATGGTCTGGTATCCACAAATAGGGATTTATTTCTAGGTCTCATAACCCATTTTAGTTGTGACAGGTAGTTAAGGCACCTGACAGGGTGTTCAGAGGATAGCGTGTCCTAACTCCTTGATGACCTGCTTGTCCTATTTGTGAAGTGGAGCTATTAATTCTACCCATCAAAAGACCATGGAAAATATTCTTAATTTAGAAGCATTTTCCTTTCCTCTTTTTTTAGCCTTTCCATATGTGTATCCATATTTGAAAAATCTTTACTCCTTTCCCTCCTTTTGTCTTTCAGTTGAGTGGTTCAAATTCATTGAGCCTTCACCAAGTGAAGGGCAGGTGGGTGCTGCCCAGGTAAGGGACCCAGGCTGAACTGCAGAAGTGCACCAAGTTCCCAGTAAGACAAAGGGGCATCTGTGTGACAAAGAGTGGATCACACCACTGAGCTTTGCTGCTCTATGAACTAGGGGGCTGTGGATCAGGGTTGGCTGTCATGCTGAGTGCACAGCTTTTTAAAGGAAAATATTTTACTCAGCCATCTGAGGCTTAGCAATTGAGTTAATTTGGCTTTTTTTTCTGTCTGTCTTTCTTTCTTTCTTTCTTTCTTTCTTTCTTTCTTTCTTTCTTTCTTTCTTTCACAAAACCCTATTTAATACAAAGATTGTGACAACTGGAGAACTGACATAGGTCTTCCTAGAATCAAACTTATGGTTAGTCATGCTCTTTATATAGGCTTTTTCCTCTAAAATTTTTTTCTAAAACTGGCAGGAGTTAGACCTTGTGATGCAGTCAGATGCTTTATTGCTGGTAAACTATGTAAATTAAGCTTTTGAAAAACTCGTTTTAGATTTTGTTTTCTATACTTTGATTTTTTATGGCAGTTTCTGCATCACTTTCAAAATTTCAATCTTGCTGTTGCAATACTGATCATAAGCTACAGTAGTTTTCCAGTTCTTCTTCCAGTTCTCCTTTAGTAGTCCTCTGTTTGCAGATCCCTTTTGTAACATCACTGAATAAAGAACTTGGGTTCAGCTGCTGTAGCTCATTAACCTAAATTCCTTCAAACCTGCTGCCTTCCAGAGAAAGTCCCACTTTCCCATGCCCTTTGTTTCTTGTATCATTTTTCACCTTGCTTTGTAAAAATACACGGTCTTGGAATGGATTCCCAAGCAACCCAGATTGCTGCTGTACTAGAGTCCTAGACTGTGCTGCCTTCATCACTCTTTGCTGCTTTACCAGGCCTTGTATAAACGAGGCAGTACAGTAGTAACAAAGTTACTTTTACCTCCTGAATGCTGATGAAAATGTTCTGTGGCTTCAAGCATAATAGTAATAATTCCTGAAGAAACCTCTGCAAACACCCATCCTTCATGTGCAGTTTGAGATCTCAGTTAGCCAGGCCTGAGTTAATTTAATGCACACTGCACTGGGAAACGATCCTGCTAATTTTTAATATGGATGTTGCACCATACTAATTTAAAAAATTTATAATCAGATAAGTGCCCTGTGCCAATACAACCAGACTTAAGCAGCCACATTTTGCTGGCTCAATAAAGAATCAAGTCAGGTTTGTTTGACAAGATTTTTCAGTGATTGAAGTATGCACTGAGCTATTGACCATCTTCATCCTTATCAATTGCATTTTGTATTAACTTTTGCATTCATCTCCCTGCAGTTGATGTCAGACTCTATAGTTTACAGTCATCCTAACTCTGTGCTTGTACTTTTTCAATGTTGGCACAGCATTAATTCTCTGCTAAAGATTTTTCCCTGGCTTAATTTGCAGGCCAAACTTCTTAGCTGGCTTTAAGACCCTTGGGGTTTGCTGCTTTTTGGTTGTGCTTTTCTTTTCCTTAGATTCTACCTGAAAATGTTTTCAGGTTTTGATTACCTGGAGAGGAGTTTATCATCTTTGCATGATGGGAATTCATTGCCCCATTTCTCTCAGGGCACAGTGCTTTTTTTCCTGGTAACAATTCAACTTCTGGCATCTAGCAAAAAGGGTCTACATAATTGCTAGGATTATAATTGCTGTGATTTCTTTTTCTGTAGAAGTTTATATAAAAATCTAAAGCGTACAGAAATATAGCTGAGGAAGAATAATTTACTGTAGGAAGTAGATGAGCACTCTGCTCTTACAGAATGCTCAGATCTAAAATGAAAGTTCAGCTTGGCTTCTGGAGCAGCATGCTGTGTAGTTTTCCCTTTAAAGACTTTTCCACCTTCAGCAGTGAAACCTTTTCATATAGGGCTTTTCTTCCTTGAAAAGATCTCATGCTGGTTAATGTCAGTAGATACACCCACGGCTACTCAGGAGGGAGATGTCAGAAAGGCGTCCTGCCAGGTTTGGATTCCCGAGGCAAGCCGGGTGCCCTGCTCAAGGGAAAGAAGCTGAATGCTGCCTCATGCAGCAGTAATTTTCCCTGGTTAAAATGAAACTCTAAATACAAAGCCCTGTACTCCCTCCCCCACAAACCTAATCAAAATACTTATTTCTTTTGTTTAAAAATCATAAATCACTATCATTTCATGTACTTGTGCATGGCATAAACTGAAGCTACCTAAGTTTTCATTATAAAGACCTCCATTACTGTGACCTGTATTGTATTTTCTTTTTGCTACTTAAACTTTTAGTCTTTGATGTTATTGTGATCTGTAACAGCATGGGCAGTAACTTGTGTTTCCTCCTGTCCTGTTGTATCCTATCCTATCCTATCCTATCCTATCCTATCCTATCCTATCCTATCCTATCCTATCCTATCCTATCTGACATTCATGTACTGTGCTCACTGTATCCAGAGCTGACTGTCCTCCCGTGGTACATTGGGCAATCTGAAGAGCTGAAACACATGACAGCATTACCACAGCTGAAATAATTACTATGCTTTAATGGCTGACTGACAACTATAAACACACATTGCTTCCAAGCTCAATGTGAGATGCTGTTGATGAAATACGTCCAGAAGCCTGGACGTCTCTGTTAAAGAAAGGTGTCAAAAAGAGCTACTGGGATGATCCAAAAAATAGAAAATATACATATGAGTTTTTGTTGAAAAAAAATTACTCTAGATAGGGTTGTTTATTTCTCTAGAATAATGAAGAGTGAAGGGATATAAGGGTTGTTTTCCTGTAGATACAGGAGGAGATAATCCATTATACCATCACTAAAGGAGATTGAACTCCATGTAATTGTCTAATACAGAATGTGTCAGAATTTCAGGTCAAGTTAGATTGGGTTAGCAGCTGGAAATTTTCTATGAGTTTTCTAGGAAACAGGAAGTTTAAACTTGGTCATCATTTGTGAGATTGTTATGAGCTTCTTCTAAGGTCTGGATAGATCCTTTCAAATCATGACCATTGTCTGGTTGACTGGATCAGATCTCTTGGGGTAACTTAGTTCCCTGTGGCTTGCAAGCATCTTGTGAATACTTCCACTGATAGGCAAAGGGAGAAGATGGAGGGTCCTGTGACTGCCCAAGGTCACTCATGCACCAGGTATGGCACTGCATGGCTGGGATGGTGTCACACCATTGATGCAATTAGCCTGTACAGGAAAGTGGGAGACTCTGGAAACCATGGCTAGCTATTACCTAAGAGAAAGGCACATCCTGGGTTTGGGCCAGTCATCGTGGATTGGCTCTCCCATTCCTACACTGCTGGACCCTGGATCTGGAAGCTTGATCTTCAGAGAGTGTGACTGATGTTGCTCAGCAAAGGCTGCAGTTATGGCAAGTCCTCTTGTACTGCTTCAATCCCTACAGCTCCTATCACCACTGGGAACACAGAAGAACAGGCACAAAAGCTCCAGTGAGAGCAGCTTTACAGTGCATTTAGTGGTCATAAAGTTGATCATCTCTCTTCCCCCCAGTGCTTTCTGACTGATCCGTAGTTTGATAGATTCAGGATGATCCTGAAAATATGCGTGGAAGACTTTTTGTCTTTTATTTTGTTTTGTTCAAAGAGAAATAATTAATTCCCTTCCTGCTGAACTCAATTCTGTTGCAACTTAGTTTTTATGCCTCATCTTACCACTTGACAGGCAAAATATGTTTGTGTAAGAACTGGCTTATTAAAGTGGGATAGCCCAATAAACCAGAAGTAAACCCATTGAATCCCAGTAATATCCTTGCCTAACAAAAAACCAAATCCCATGCAAGTGTCCTTGTTTATTGTTCCAGATTACATAAAAACTGTGCCAGCCAGTGATGAGAAATAAACTCTTATTTTTCTTTTTATATTTGAGTTTTTGGGTAAAAGAAGAGAGGAAATATTCAGCTCTTTGAAAAGAAATGCCATCTAACCTCAACCCATGAGGAAGTACAGGCCAGATGTCTGGATGCTTTGTACCTATCCTGGAGGTCTGTGGGTGGGTAATTTCAGGGCAGAGATGATCCAAATTGTTGGGTGCCAGATAGCTGGATACTGACCACAAATATTCAGTCACATTTGGATGGCTGATGTTTGTGTTATTCTGAGGGTAGGTGTTTCCTTTTGGTTTTTTTTCTACTGCTAAGTCTTTTTCTGAACATCTTAGGTGATGGGGGAGGAAGAATTGTTGAGTGCAGAAGGTCGGCAGCAATTTCATCTCTTGGAGTAGTCTCAAATTGTTTAGAGAGAATAACCTTCCTTTCTCCTTATTAAATGCTAATAGCACATTGGCTTTTGAAAACCTTTCTTTGCTCAGGTACTTGGCTGGTATCTGTGAACCGTGGTATTTCATGGAGGTGGGCTGAGTATTTCAGTAGCTGCAGAGTACTGTGTTCCCATAGCAATGGAGAAATCTTAGTGCCTTGCACAGGCACTTGCATGATTCACAGCTAGGAAAGGCAGTCAAGGGAGAATGGTGGTAAAGCCTACACAGTCCTAGTTCTTTGGGACAGTTTGTTGTGTCTGCTCCTTGCTGAGGAGGAAATGCTGACGTGGCAGTACTGGATGAGTTGATCAAATCACGCTGAAAAGGAAGACATCTGATATGATTTCTCATATTGGGGTGACAGTATTCACCTGGATATGTGTTTAGTGTTGTGGCTGTCCTGTCCACAGCTGACAACAGGCAGGGTTGTCATGTGGTTATCCTATTTATCTGCCCACCACACCTTTCCTCAGGAGAAGGAATTTGGGACCAGCATTTTCCTGGTAGTGCCACTCTTCTCTTCACACCTTCAATGCAGAGTGAAGAATCTGTGCATTGTGAATACCGAGGTACTGAGCTGCATGGTGGTTTTGCCAGCTTTCAGGAGCAGCCAAATTTGGGAGAGGGCCTGACAGAATGAAATGAGAGAGAGAAGTATCTGAATATATCTTCTGTAAAATAATCATCTATTAGTTTTATAGTTTCTTTGCTTGATAAAACACAGAACTAGAGAAGTAAGGAAAAAGAGAATCTGGATTGTACAGATTGTCTTCTTCTGAACAATGGATCTTAACAGACATCCCTGTGCAGGCTGGAGAGTCACTCCAACTTCTCCCTTAGCAGGCTCTGTCTCTTTGGGATCAGAGGTCACAGTGTATCAGCTGGGTTTGGTGGTGGAAGGCTTTGCTTGGACAAGGACATTGGGGACTGGATGCCATCCAGTGCTTGGATGCAGGTTAGGGTGATTTGTGCCCTACCAGTAATGCATTGGGGCTGTGCCAGGATACATTCCTTGGGCCAGCCAGGCAAAAGCAACCATGGGTTTATGAATGTGCACAGAGGAGCTTCAACTGCTTGCAGACAGCACATCCTTGAGAGTGCTATTTTAGTGACCTTCCAGACCTGATGTGAAAACAAGGCTCACAAATGCCCTTTGGATACTCAAAGGAAGACAGCACATTAAACAGTTGTTTAATTAGTAGGAAGAGGCATTCTGAGATCCTCTCTCTGGAAGCTGTAGTCAGCTAAATTGAAACAGGAAAGATGGGTGACACTTCAGCCATCAGGGTTATGGCATCTGCAGCAGCTTACCAGCGGATGTTGGAAGTGCTTAATTACCTGCAATATTTCAATAAAGATTTAATATCTTTCTGAAGTAAATGATCTAATGTGACCACAGCATGTAGCTTTCTTTCCAAGAACTGTTAAGGAGTTATCTGCAGCTTGTCTGAAGTGGTGGATATAAATTCCTGTGCTTGTGATAGTCTCTTCTTGCTTCAGAACACAGGTACTCATCCTTTGACTATTTCTGCATATACCTAAGTAGTGAAACTGAAGGGGTTGATAAGGCAATGGATTAAGATGAATTTTTGACTTTGTACTTTTAGGCTTAAAGAATTCTCAGGATGAGTTTCAAAACACTTTTTGTCTCTGGCTTATTTATTATATATGTCTTAACTAATGAAAAAGAAGCATGCTGAAGTAAAGCGCCTTGATTAAGGTCACACAGGAGAACAGTGACGTTACTGAGACTAGAAACATACCATGATTTTTTTTTAATATAATTTTTTTCTAGGACTGAGGAGACCCCATAGCATCTGTACTGGTATATTCTCTCCAGTTAAATTAGCTCATTTATACCGATACTTGGTCTGGTGATCTGGAGAATTAGACTTCT
This sequence comes from Monarcha castaneiventris obscurior, assembly GCA_026261815.1. Taxonomy (NCBI): domain Eukaryota; kingdom Metazoa; phylum Chordata; class Aves; order Passeriformes; family Monarchidae; genus Monarcha; species Monarcha castaneiventris. Next base: position 12,608,114 of record JAMPIT010000467.1, read on the forward strand.
CTGTCCATTGCTAAAAAATAATGGGGGGGAAAAAGCAAGACAAGCCTCATTCATTTTGCATCCCATTCCTGAGCTGAAAGAAGGGTTTAGCTCGTGAATTTAAATAACTGTTAGCAGATACTCTTGGCTGAAAGAACCTTGACAGAAATTATAGTAAAAGCAGATGAGAGATACTGAATATTTTTCACTGCATATAACTTTTGACCATCTATGCAGTCTGCTTATAGATTCTGGCAAAGAAAATCCAACAGAATAACAATGTGCTTGCCATTTTTGTATTTAATGATGTGATATTCCCTCTATCAAATCAGGAGAGGTGAAGTTTGAAGCTCTTTCACAGGCTGCCCATTTATGTTTCTAAACAAAGAAAAATGCGTAATTGTGCCTTTATACTGCATTAATTAATAAACAGCAACATAATGGTTACATAGTGCCTTTTGTGTCTCAACTTTACAACAATTAACAGGTAAATAACATTTTCAGTTCTTTCAGAGGAAGAAAAATAAAGGTGAGGACCATGTAGAATCAAACAGTGCTAGAGCTGACAACAAAGTTCCTCAAGTTCAGCTCCACGTACAAGCAGCTGTCAGCTACCAACAATCAATGCTTTCAATCATGACTTGTGGCTTCTGTTTTATGATAGGACTAATGACAGTGACATACACAACTGGAGTGCATTTTTAGAGTCTGAGCCATAAACAATTTTAAGAGCAAGTCTTATTAAATGTCTCTCAACATCACCTGCTAGGTTTAAACATTCAGATCTGTTTTCATGTAAGTGTTGCTGATCTCTTTGTCTTCTCAAGGAAATAACATGTACTTTTAGGCTGATTTCTGAGAAAAGCCAAGCTGTCATAATCATTCCCTCTAGCAGAAAGAATATGTTGTTATCTGAACTATCAGAAGGATGAACTTCAGCTTTTTGAAGAATTTGATCTAAATCTTGAAATGTATCAAAGATCACTGTGATTTAGCAGAGCTTACCTGAACTTTATGAAAGTTCTCCTTTAATGTTTTCTGTACTGAACTTCTGCATGTGAAGGTATCTGAGATGTCTGGGAACTTGAATTCACTTTTAACAGAAACCTCTCTTGATTTAGCCCATGAGGAACAGCTGTGAAGATCAATAACCCACTTGTGGCAAGGAATAAATTATATTGGCAGGATTATTTATCAAGAAAGGAAAAAATGGTTTTAGAATAAATCTAGAAGGTTGATAATGCATTTCTGCTGTATTTATAAAATTTCCTATGAGCTTATGCATAGCTTTGTATAGACAGATTGGTGTAATTCTTAACCCAAGTGAATATTAGAATAAATATTTAATCAAACCACTTACAATGTGAATCATAGAGTGAAACATAAATCTCATGTAAAAACTTCCTATTTCTTGCTCTGAATTTCGATGCAATATTTATTGACTAGGTCCAGTTGAATAATTTAGACTAGCATGGCTGGATTTCCCAGAGCTGTATGTACCCAACAATCCTCCCATGGACATACATTGTTTGCCATCTTTCCTCCAGGAACACCTGAAATTATAAATCTCCGAGTGTTTTTGATTTCTGCATCACAAACTTACACGGAGTAAAACTAAAAGCAGAGGGGGTGTCAATAGGCTGCTCAGTAACAAAAGGGGAAGAAAGCAAACCCAGCTGTAATCCATTGACATATTTTCTGTCTCGAGAATCTCTTCAGCAGGTTGGCTCTGTTTTTATAGGCTGGCTGTGCAATGAGCAGCATCAGTGATATAAACCAATGCATACTTGCATTGTTATTAGACCAGAGGGACTTTCAAAATGAGTGTTTCAGGAGACTGAGCTGTCCCCAAGCCACCTGTTAGAGAAAGTAGGACAGCCTGAGCATCTGATGTGTGCTGGGGCAGAGGTTCCTCTGCAGCCCGTGATGTGGACTGTGGTGAGGCAGGTTGTGCCCCTGGAACACACTGCAGCAGGGGGATGCCCAAAGGAGGCTGAGACCCCATGGGAGGCCTGTGCTGGAGCAGACTCCTGGTAGGACCTGTGGATGTGTGGAGAGAGGAGCCCACACTGGAGCAGGTTTGGAGGCAGGACTTGTAAACCTGCAGGTGACCCACGCTGGAGCAGTCAGCTCCTGAAGGACTGCAGCCCATGGAAGAGACCTGGGGCAGCTCATAGGAGACTGCCTGGGAGAGACCCCACACTGGAGCAGGGGAGGAGTGTGAGGCGTTCTTCCACTGAGGAGGAAGGAGCAGCAGTGATGATCTAACCACAGCCCCCATTCCCCGTCCCCCTGCACTGCTGAGGGGAGGAAGGAAAGAAATTAGGAGTGAAGTTGAACCCAGGAAGAAGGGAGGGATGAGGGGAAAGTGTTTTAAAATTTGGGGTTATTTCTCATTATCCTCTTCTAATCTGATTTATAATAGAAATTGTACTCATTTCCCCAATTCAAATCTTTTTTGCCTGTGATGGTAATTGGTGAGTGACCTCTCCTTGTCCTTACCTTGACCCATGAGTTGTTCATGATATTTTCTGTCCCCTCTGTAGTTGAGGAGGGGAGTGATAGTGCGGCTTTGTTGAGCACGTGGTGTCCAGTCAGGGTCAGCCCACCACTGACATCAGGATCTCAGATACCAGATTTTGATTGGCAAAGTAAATCTGTGCTTTATGCAGCTCAAACATATAGAGCAGCAGTGACCAAAGAAAAATGAAATCTGTCTATTGTCATTGAATTACAAATAATGCCTAACATATGCATGTAATTATGATCAGGATTACACACAGAAAGCCAAGTGAGAGCTGTACCATGCTTAAAGATCCAGCAAGATCTTTCCAGTCCTGTAGGGATTATGTGACAGCATGTTTGTTTTACAAATATGCTTGTGGTCCTAATGCTCCAATTTCTGCTCCTGATAAGTTACTGTTGTCTTACCTCTCCTCCTGACAGCTGTTTAACCTGGAGATCTTTAGTTACATTGTCTTGGGCACCTGGGAAGACATGGGATGAAGGGCTAACCTTCAAGGCCTGGCTGTCATCAGATGCCAAGCATCTACATATCCCACTTAACAAAATACTGACTGTGGCAAGGGTTGGGCAAGTGAAAACATTGGAGAGAAAAAAAAAAAAAAAACTTGTTGAGAATGAAACAAAACTGGTAGCAGATCAGTAGTTTTGTAAGTGCTTTCTTCACTTATGACCAATTACAGTGTAGTTCACTGTGCAATGAAAATTTCCAGCACCTGTACCCCTTTCACATTGCTGCTGCTGCAATAAGTAAGTGTCAGATGCACTGGAGAAAATCCAGTGGCCCAGCAGAGAGACGAGGAATGGGTCTCACTTGATATCAGCTGAGCTGCTTATTACAACTATTATTGCTGATGCTGATCCCTTACACCATGGATATATCACTTGTTTAAGCAAAAGGGAAAGTACAATAGTTTTCTCTTCTGCCTTTTGGAATAGAATTCAGTTAGTGTTTAGTTGTTTTTAGAGAGAACAACTTGAAACTCTTCTGTTTAGAAAGGTCCCTCCCTACTTTGTAAGTCCAGACACATCCTGCTGAGAAGTATCTTGGTGCCTCTGACATCCTGCATGTCTTGCCTGTGCCCCTGGTGTGAGCTGCTGGTCAAGGAACAACAGCTGTAAAGGAACCATGAGAAAGAATGGAGTCTCCTATTAATCTGACAAACTGATCAGGTCCTTGCATGCTTTAACTCTGAGTACTTTCGCACCAAACCCACTAATGTTTGCAGTAGTAATTCTAGAAAATCAGTTATTTGTTTGCATTTTTGGTCATGATCATGGAAAACAGAAAAAATTAATGATTACCTTAGATTTCCTACTAGGATGAGGCAGACAATTTTCCCCTGCAGCTTAGTTGTAGCTCTTTAGGGACTAATAAAAATTATAATACTGTATCTTGTTTAAATCATTAAGTAACTTCATCCAGTTTTGTAGAAGAAAATATTGTCAGATTATCTGCCTGCTTTGATGTGGAAACTTGTCCTTGGGTAAAGCTTTTTCCATTGAAGTCTTATTCATGTCGTTTTTATTATTTTACTGTTTTCACACGTGGACCCTATTATCAGCTTAGGGATGAAATGGTGCTTCTATATTCCTTTAAATAGAGAGTTCAATGAAAATATTATTAATCTTTCTGGAGTATTTATTCAGCATTACGAGTAGCATATCTGTGGTGTCAGTGTTAATGATTTTGTGCAGGAAGGAATGACATCTCTCTGTTGACCCTAAAGCACTGTGGGTTTGCCAAGTATTATTTTGTAGCACAGACATCTACTACTGGTTACCGTGGTTCCATGGAAGAGTGTATTAGCTGCAGCATTGATTTTTCTTGTGCTTGTACATAGACAGGAAAAAAATGCGTTTGCTACAATTCATTTGAAGGGGAATCAAGCAAGGTTTTTGCATTCCTCTAGCCACTGCTCACAGGGAAGTTTGGGTCCTGTCTTCGTAGGTGATGCTAAGGTGGTAGCACAAAAAAAGGTAGATTCTTTAAAAACCATGGGCTAATGAGCTACAAGTGAAACTTATTGAGCCTATGCTCAATATGTGCCTTATTCTACTGGAAACCAAGGTGTAAAAAAGAAAAATATTGACCTTTCCCAGGAAAAAGTAAAAGCTGCACTCTGAAATGCAGGGTGGTAGCTGATGCAGCACCCTGGCCAGGACCCAACCACTGCCCGTAGTGGAAGATGCCAGAGAAATCCTTGTATTTTTGTCCTCTGAGTGGATCAATTCTGTAGCTGTATGAGGCATGACAGGCCCCCAGCGCTGCACTTTAACTCTTGTCACACCGTGAGGTCTGGCTCTGTCTCCCTAGTTTATTTTTAGAAGTGATTTGGCAGAGAGAGCAGTGCCGAGGCTTGCCCTTTCCCTGTGGAGGGGAGCTCTGATTATTCCTTTAGCTGCTGCATTCTTGTTTGTCTGTCTCTAATCTATTCTACCTCTGGAGGCATTTCTACTGCTCTCATTACTGTGGTATGTGAGCACTTTGTGCAGTGAGCTGAAAGCAGAGTCAAATACAAAACCCAGGAGGGTCCTGCACCATGTTCTGCTTCTCTCTTTTCAGGGAGGTGCTGGGGTGAGGTGGGGGGAACTGTTGAGTTTGCCATCCCCTTTCTGTACCTTTTGTATCTGGCCCTAGGGTGGTTATTGCTTGCTGTGGTTCCTGTCCCACCACCATGTGCTGGAGGACTTCCTGTGTGGGGGTTTCCACTGGGACTGTGGGTCCAACACATCGAAATGACAACAACTGTGATGGGGCTACTGCAGTTCTGCCCAGATGATGCCCCTGAGCTGCAAACCAGGATATCCCACATCAGCAACAGCATGTGTCCTCCTTTGGACCATTTCAGAGTGATGTGGTTTTTAAAGTTGTGTTTGTTTTGGACTCATCTGTGCTCTGGACTCCCTTTCCATCTTGGACAGCAACCGGCGAACTGTGACACTTCCTCTACAAGCAGGTCTTTATCTTTTCCTGCTCATGAGCTGATATGATCCTTTAGTTGCAGTGCCATCTGCCCGTGCCAGGGTTCAGTCGCAAGGCCTGGGTGTGTGTTTGTGTCACACATGCAATACCTGGAGCAGAGCGGGTTTTGTCCTGTTCCTTGGTGCAGAGGCAAATTGCTGCCAGATATGTGGAGAGGCAAAGAGATGTGCACAGAAAAGCAGAAGCATAACCAGCTCACACACTTGGTGGCAACTTGGTGTGTTAGGGATGCTGTTTTCTCTAGCTTTCCCCCTCTTGTATCCAAAAGAAAATGAAAAAAGGACTGGTTGAAAAGTGCCTGGGTCTCCAGAAGATGCAATTCCCTATGCTGACAATCCGCTGTTTGTGGTGCTGCTGAGGTGCCTGTCTTACTCCCAGCTACATTCCCTGTGCAACATTGCAAAGAAACACACTTGTCTGTGATGGTTCGAACACTCTGGTAGCTGCTGAGGTGTTTCGGTTTTTCCTCCTTTTGGCAAGGGATCCCTGCGAGGTGGAATACTTCTGTTTTCAGCAGTGATGGAGAGAATAAGAGGTACTCGTTCCCCATCTGCTGAGCACTTAAATTGTTATTCCTTCATGCTTTCCCCACCCTTCAAACATAAAATTGGCAGAAACAAATGAAGCTGTAAAATAACAGCTCTGAATTAAAGCTTAATTGTGCCAAGTGCTGTTAAAAAGAGCATTGCCCTCAGTACGCTCTTAACACTTCAGCTGTTACGGCTGCTGGGAGGAGAGGAAAGTTGTTCATTTTTACCTGCCTGGATACTGTAGGGTTAACAGACCCCACACTAGGTCAGTCAGTGTTAAAATCATTGTCTGGAACAAGTGGAAATCCTACTACAAATGCAGTTAAGCAGCACCAGTTAATAGCCTGGCTGTTAATAGCTGGATATTTGGGATTGCCAGTGAAAATACCCAGAAATGGGCAGGGCACTGCTTAGAAAGAAAACCTTGTAGGAGCACACACAGTGCTGCTGGGAAGGGGTTGGGATTTTTACAAGGGTCGTCAAAGACCGATGTGGGTGTCACGTCTCTTGGACAAGACTAAGTGAGCAGTGTAATGCTGATCTATCATAAACATTTGTTTAAAGTCTTCCAGGAGACTCACCCAGCCCAGGCAGGGGGCCCGGTGCTTTAGCTGACTGTCAAGCAAAGCTACTTTGTATTCATAGGCAGGTAGCAGCCTGTCTGAAAATCTGCCAGATTTTCTATTTAATTATCTATGAGGGACGTGTCACCATTAGGGCTGTTTCCTATTTTGCATTCTTTGAGGAAACACAAGAACAGGCTCCCTGTGCCAATGACAGGGAAATTCAAGGATGCCTGGGGAAGAGTGGCTGCGCTGGGGCTGCAGCTCTGTTAGGGCTGGTCAGAAAAATTTGGCAGAGGCCTTGCTCTGTGCATTGAAGCTGAAATGTTTTGTGGTAAGTGGTCTCAGGGATGTTTTCTAAAGGAATGATTTGGGAGCGAATGTAGACTGTGATTACTTCTGAAAAGAAGGAGAAATGTCCCCATCAGACCCCTTACTGTTTCTGCCTTGAAACAGATATTTTGGGTGTACAGGTTTTCCTGTAAAATTTGAAAAAATTTTCAGTTGAATGCTGAACTTAAACAAAAGAAAAGAATTTATCCTTTGTTCAGCTCTAGGTTATGTCAGGGCAAGGAGATTCACAGGCCAGCACATCTGAGAACCTAAAAGGCCATCTTACATTTTTAGTCAGTAAGAGGATGCACATCCTGTGTACTGCAGGCTGAAAAATGTCTTCTAAGATTCAGGTTGTTTTTTACTTTTCCTTTGATTATTTATTGTTGGTTTTCTCTGCGATGAGGAAAACTGGTTGCTCAGAGCAATAAACCCAAGCCTGTGCATGTCAGATGATGATGTGTGATTAATTGGCTGGAGTGAGGAGGGTGTCTAATTCAGATTATTAGTTTGGTGATGTTGGCTTGGGGCTACAGGTGAGCCAGCTGACCAGCTAAACGCAGCCACCTCTGATCCCATAGCAAGACTGGGTTGCTTGTAGGTAACTGCAGGTCTGGAGCTGCCCTGAACCTTTATTGGCATGTCAGGTCTATGCACTGAATGTGATTTATTTGGAACTTGATGGAAATATTAGACAATAGAATAATATGAACAGATCTAGCTATGTACATTCTGAATTATTTAGAAATTCAAGTTAAAGGACTTAGATTGTGGTGCTGCCAAGAAGCAGTAACACCCAGGGGATTCAATCAAGAAAAGTGGAGCTCATATTCCAGCTCCACCACTGACATAGTGGACAGTGCTGGGAAAACAGTTTTTCTTACTTTTTTTCAAAGATGTCTCTTTTCTTTGGGTGCAGAAGCGAATGTACTGTGTGCTTGGTTTTCAATGCCAGAGCCAGGGACTGGTGCAAATGCTTGGGGCTCACCACTGCTGAGAATTTGTCATGGCCATCCTCATACTTGACGAGAGGACATTAAAGAACTCAGAGTCATGGATGTCTTTTGGTAACTCTGGCGATGGGCGTGTGTAGAACTGGAATGGCAGCCAAGGCTTCAGCATCTTTTAATCTCCCATACAAGAACTGAGGAAAATGGAAAATTAAATGGAGAAAATGGCCTCCAGGATTTTGGTGCACTAAAGCAAGTAGAAACATGAAATCTCCAGAATTTACAGTGGTCCAGCCTCAAATGTCTTTGGAAATAAACGGGAAATACAAGATTTAGTCACTTACTAAGGCAATCCAGGTTCTCGGTGTACCCTTTCCTTCAGAAAGGAGTGTTAGCAAGCAATCCTTGGTTCAAGAAATATATCTTCAGAATGAATTTTTAAGTCAGAAAGGAAAAAATAGAGAAGTTTTATGGACACTCAGGGAAATTTAGGCTGAGAGCGGGTCAAGATACAAAGCAACCACTACTTTACCCTTTCCCTGCAACTTCATATTGATGTTATTGGAAAAACACATTAGCAGCTGTGCACTTTTCTGAGGAGAGTGCAAGTTGCCATAATTAAGAGAGGGATGATGTATTATTTAAGAGTAATTTGCTATTAGTGTTCCTAAGTGCTCTGCTATATTATTGGTTTCTTCTCTCTGTCTTGATCAAATGCAGTTGGATAATCTGTAAATTAAAAATGATGGAAACACCACTGTGAGTACAGCTCTGGCTCTCTGGACTCACCAGAGCTGGAAGAGGAATTGGCAGTTGCTGCTCTGGTTGCTGAGGGCGGGTGGCAGAGCGGTGGTGGTGGGACCCTCGGGCACTCTGGGCAGGGGAGATTTGGAAGCAAGCTGATGTCTGGGACTTAGCAGCCAGTCCAAGGCAGGTCTGGCAGGGAGGGGATTTGCATCTGCCTGTGGGACCACATTTCTGCAAGTACTTCTCTCCTTGGGATGGGAAAAGCAGAGCTTTGCTGTCAGAGCTTCTGGATGTTTGCTGGAGGAGAAACCCACCTGTCCCCAAGTCTCAGTCCTGCCTTTGGGGAATGCACCTGCTCCAGACTTTATCTTTGTGCATTCACTGGAAAAGGTTGTAATTATGCATTACATGCCCAGTGATAAGTAAATGCTGCTAGTTTAATTATTTCTCAGAAGGTGTTGAAAAATGAATGTCTCATCCAGTGTCCATGCTTCTCCGTGGACACTGGATGAGGAATTTACATGCTTTGAGACCGAGGAAAAGTTCTTTACTCTGTTAGAAGCTCTTCCTCTACATAGGCATGAAGCAGCACATGTTGCCACTGTCACATAATGCCAAATGGACAAGTTTCTCAAGATCTTTGTCACCTTGTATTGCTACATTTTCCTTTCCCTTGGTAGATTTAACCTTGCAGTGGCTATAGCAGAGAATGATCAAATATAATTTATTATTTCAGACATTTCCCCACTGCTCGTGGCTTTAGTAATGTGGTAGGAATATAAAAGTGTTCAACCTGTAATGTCAGTGCAAAGAATTAAATATTTATCATATGTATAGTATTCCAGGGAGTGACTTGGGATTGATTAACGTGTAGATTTGCATACGGGAGCATTAGGAAACCCCATGAAGTGGATCACTCTTTTCTAAAAATACATGCAGAAACATGTTTGGTTTTCAAATTTTCAGATATATGTGTTTGAAAGAAACCTAAAGAACTGTGAAGAAACCTAAAGAACATGATCCTGTAATTCTGCTGGCTTCAATGGCTGATTATGCTACGTATCCCATAGGGCAGCTGTCTCAAAGGCTTTTTGTCTATCTATGACTGTCAGTCTCTCTGAATCAGCATCAGTTTTAATTTGAGCTGGTGTCACTGTGAGCACCCAGTCTTTCAGCTAACAGAGTAATGGTTAATTTGCATGGTTGGAATCAGTCAGGTAGCTGTGGCTTCACAAATTTTAGTTTATCAGGCAAAACATGCTAATCTGCTGTTGGTGTGCTCTTAGATTGGTGGGTTAATACCTCCGTGAAACAGCTGCAGATATCCCCGACACACGTTTCCAGCAAATGTATTTTATTACAGTCCTGAAGTGGGATTCAAGTGCTCACATACTTACTGCAACTCAGAGGATGGGCAGTAAATTGCTGGGCTGTAATAGCTCAATCATTTTTTGGTTATGGGAATGTACCTATGCTTTCTGGTTTTATTAAGAGTTTGATTTTTTGTTACAGGCCAAACTTGAGTTGGCAGTGATGAGCTGGAAATGCTTTTGACTCTTTTTCAAAATCAAGCAGAACAACTTCAATATTTTAAAGTGGTTTATATTTGTTGTCACTAGCACTGCCTGGCCATTTAAGCAGAGCCTTCTAGGAGCTTGTTTCTTCCACCTAGGCAAATGAAATTGCTTACCCAAACTAGAAAACCAGGAGGATTTTAAACCTCTTTTCACTGAGAGGGTATTTCAGTTTCTCCTGTGTTTAGGCTGGCAGTTTGTGAGATACCCACAACAGGAGTTAAAGGCCTGTTTTGTTTTGTTTTTCTAAGCTGAGTCTATTAAGGTGTTTGACACTGGTTTGGCTTGCAGAGCTTGTGCTGAATCCTGCTGTGAACCTGGCAATTCTCTTGCAGAGATCACATCCCACCATCCTGTTGGAGGTTATAGCCCATGGAAGATGTGTTTGTTCTGTAGCTCTCAAGTATCTTTCCCTCTCCAGAAAGATAGAAAAAGCCATCTTTGATTCCACAAAGCTCTGCTGGTGTTAAAGGCAAATACAGAATACAACTGAGCTGACTTACAGATATTGCAATATCTACCTTGCCATCAAGTTTAACAGAAAACTGTGGCTTTCAAAAAGCCTCTTGCATTTTATGGAAGTAAAGAATTCCAACTGGAGTCCCTCCATCATAGCTGTACTCCTGATAATAACAGTTTCCCATATATTTGCAATAGGCAGCATGGCTCCAGGTATTTAAGAATCCTAACTAGTCAGAACTGCCCGAATCTTTTTTACTTAATATTCTTTTCCAGTTTCTTGTCTCCTGGGAGAGGAGTGGGTGCCAGGGTGGGTACCCAAAAGAGTGGATGAACCTAAGCCCATTGAAGCACCTTGTATGTTATTTCCTTATTAGAACAATATTTCCAAATTAGAACAATATTGGTTCTAAGCAGTGACTTTTTTATTTTTAAAAACTCATTTCAGCCAGAGTTGTAAGGTTTATTTGTGCAAGTGTAGATGTCTGATACATAAATATTTCTGGTTTCTTCGGTCTTTTAAGTGCTCAGAGCACCAATATGACAGGATGCTGGGAGTTTGGTTATTAACAATAGATATGGTGATGCTATTCTGAGGATTAGATTCGATTCAAGGTAGAGCCCACAATGCTCATTCATTTTCTGACTTTCTTAGAGAATTCAGACTAATGAGGGACAAACCTGAAAGAGAATTATCATTTGTAGGAACTATCATGATGCATGATAGGGTAGCACATTGTTGAATCAGCTGGTTTTAGAGGCCAGGTGCCAATCCTGTGGTGTTGATGAAATTCCATAAAAAGGAAAAATGAAAGAAATGGAAAAGAATAAAACATGAACCAAGAGTTGAAATATTTTATGAAACACATGCTAAATCTCCCTGCTTTAGGACTGGTGGCCTACAATGGAGCAGAGCACTGGGCCAAAAAGAATAAATCTTACCCTAAATCAGTGAGACAATTTTATGCACAGCATGAATTTAGAAAGGGGAGGAAAGGAGGAGGCCATAAGACAAAGCTTAGCAGGAACAGAAGGAGGTAGAATATGTCTGCAAGAGAATGCAATCATAAAAGGAAAGGAAAATTGACACAAAATGAACGAAATATGATGAACTTGCTTTTTTGTTCTATGGCACTTTGTCTTCTCTGTCAAAGGCTATTCTACCATTACCTCACTCATTTGCTGAGTACTAACCTGTGCTTCCCTGGGTCATCTCTTGTTCCCAAAAACTTCACTACCCATTCAGATCACCTTGAGGCTTGATTTTGCATTACGTCGGTGACACTGGGTTTAGTCCTGATTTATATTGTTCTAATCATATAAAAATTGCACACTTCATTGGTAACACTCAGCATTTCTTCAGGGTTTATCATTCATTGATCTCAGAGCTCTCTGTGGCAGTAAATAATGATCATTTCCAGCACACGGCAGATGATTAAAAAAACCAAGGAAAGCAGAGAGCACTTGCATGTTTTGCCAGTGATCACATGGTATGGCAGGGAACACAACCCAAATCTCCTGATGCCTTGCCTATGAGATCATGCTGCCTCCCTAAATAAAATTAAAGTGGAGTTCTGCAGTAAAAAAGAATGATTCTGCTCTGATACCAGTCTTAGTGAGATCAGCACTGGGCCTCCACTTAATAACACTGTGTTACTGCTGGGTTCACTGGGAACACTATTAGACTGCCTCAATAACTGGAGAAGAAAGTGCCCAAGCTTTGGTTTCAATTTGTACACAAAATGCTGTAGAACATGCAGCAGGAGTGCTCCAGCAGGTGAAGAAAAACGGTCGTTCACCTCGCAGTTTACAGAGCAAACAAAATATTTGCTATATCCACCCAGTTTGTAACTGAGAAACCCCACTGTTCTTTCCCCTAAGGTGGCAGTGTCCCCAGTTTATCTGTGATTTTCTGAGACTCGTGTCTTTCGTGGAATGCCTGCGAATCCCACTACCCCTCTCCCTCTCTTTCTACTCCATTCTGGTTGGGAAATGTGTTTTTAATATTGTGAATCACAGATTGTGTTTCCACGCTACCAGCACCACAGGAAATTCAGCTCTTGCTAATAATAAAAAAAGACTTAGCAATTTCAATTGGAAGGGAGTTCAGGACAAGTGCAGTGTGCAGTGTTCCACCCCAGGGATGCGAAGATGTGGGAGCTGGGCAGCAATGGCCATGGGAAGAGCTGTGGCCATGTGGAAAATACACCACAACAGGGAAAATACAAAGCAGTCCCAGGGTATGAAGCAGCTGGGATGGCTACTTAGGCCTGTCCTGGTTGATCTGCTCAGATGCTCTGTGGGCACAATGGCTCTGTGGCAATGCTTCATGGGGACATGGAGATGCTGGGGTCATACTGCTGAAGGACACTAAGCTTATAAGCTCCCCTGTCAAAATGATAAATTTGTGACTCTGTACTCCAAAGTGAAAGGTGTATCCTGCAGACAAAACCATTAATGCCTTTGTTTCCCCATATGAAAACAATGTAAAGGAAAAAACAGGTTACTGTTTCACTATTTGCAAGTATACCATTTATCTGTTTTTCCTTTTTCCTCTTGGATTTTTTCTTCTCCTCTTAAGAAATGTTTTGCATCAAAAGTTCTGGATAAATGGCCATAACAGATGTTTAGGCCACCTTGGTGCGCATTTGTTTATTTGTGTTGGATCAGCTGGGCTCTGTGTGGTGTGTGGCCCACAGATCCTCAACACCTGAGGCAGAAAAGTTTTCCTTACAGAGAACAGGGAGTCTCTGCTCCATGGTGCAGACAGGACCTCAGTTCTGCTCACCTTTTTTCTGTGTGCAGCCTTGGCTAATTGTGTAGGCATGAGGGGGATGGAGGGTTTGTGTCAGGCAGCCTGACCCCAAGGTATCTGCAGTAAAGCTCTCTGATGTCAATGCAAATGTGTGTGTGCTCTGAACTAAGATGCAATTTGCTGCAAAATAATAAACTTAGGGCAGCAGAGCCTAGGTACATGAACATAAAGTAGTCTGTGGTAAATGACAGGGCAAAGTAATGCTACTTCAGTGAGATGGAGCCTGGGTTTATACCTTCCGAAAATATGGCTGTGATTCGTCTTCATGGGTCAAGGTTTGTTTGTCATCCAGTAGAGGAATGTGTAGGAATCTGAGCATGAATTATCTTAATATTGCACAATTCACCTGTAATACTGAATTCCTGTGGTGGCATGAAGTGACCTATTTTGCTTCCTTGTGCTTCTTCACAGGTGTGCATGGTCAGGGCATCCCTTGAAATACTTCTGAAATGACAATGTGCTGAATGTGTGGCAAGTCGCATCCATAGTGGTGTTTTGCAATGACTGACCATTTTCTTTTAAAAGGTTTTAAAGGACATATTTATTATGTGTGCTTGATGGCATTAAAATGATTGCTTTAAAACAACACAATAGGAACAAAAAGCAACTTTGAAGTTGGTGTGGAGTTTGGCCTTCCTTTGCTTCGGTACTTCAAGTTTATACAGAAAATAAATACTGGATTGCCATGGTAACTGCTTTTTCACAGGTTCACCCTGTGTAACATGCTATAAATCTTTCTTATGTGCTAGTTGGACAGAGATAAGGAGGTAAAATCTAGGCTCAGAGTTTGATGTATGGAAAGCAAAGTATAAAGTGTGCTCATGTGGAAGTAATTCAAGCAGTGCAAAGCACACAAATGTGCCAGTCTATCAGTGCATCTCTCTCTGTTTTAATTAATATTCCTCTCTTGGGAGTACCTGCTTCATCAAGTTCCCTGTATTTTTTTACAAGCCATCCACTAGAACTGAAATTGTAATGTTATAACTCTGTCATGTGGCTCATGGTTTTCTTAATAAACTTTGCAGTCACCTATTTCTTAATGGGATTTGCTCAAAGCAGACTGACAAACAGAATTTGTGATGACCTCTGTGGAAAATCATTATTGCCTTGCAGGGCAGTTAGTATCCCATAAATCAGTAAGATTATAACTCTTGCACTCTCCACAAAACACAGCTCCTGCCTCCTCTGTTGCCCTGCCGGGCTCACACATTTGTGCTGAGGATCTGGGCTAAGCTCCCATTGCACCAGCAGATTTTCTAAGTGTTTCAGTTCTGATCAGCATGCAGTTTGTAATCAGTATCTAAATCTTAATAGGGAAAAGCTTTAAATTGCAGAGAAATGGGTGTCAAAACTGCAAACATCTCTTGGTCATTTTTGGTACTGAGAGTGCAGCACTATTCTGACATAAGCAGTTTCTACCTTGAAAAACTTTCAGACCAAACAGAGGCAGCAAACAGAAGTTTTAAGACAGAAATATAGGGGTGTCAGAAGAGCACACAGAGGTGCAGCAATGTCATGGGGAGCAGAGGGGAGCTGAGCACTGGGTCCATCTGGCTGTGAAGCATCGCCAGGTTTGTCCTCAGTGCACGATTTTGTACATGTTCATAATTTTGAATGAGACAGAAAATTGAACTTCTCGGTGTCTCCTAGTGATTGTAACCTTGATGTCTGTTGCAGGGTGAAGCAGGGTGAAAACTCTGGAGTGAGAATGTTCTGAGTGAAAAAATATGAAACTGTTTATTAGTATTTGTACCAGATTTCAATGACACCCTGGGTGTGTACACCCAGAGAAATATGCAAAACAAAGCAGTCCTTGGTCACACAGTGTTGTGGTGCTACTCTTACAGGTATTTGAGGACTCGATATTCTTAAGTTACTCAAGCTCACCTCATCTTTTCACCCTTTTTACTTTGTGGGGAATGTGTTCATGGTGAAACACAGCATGGGAGACAGTACATTAAAACAAGAATAACTGAGAACATACTCTAGTTCTCTGCAACAGGTAGATCAAAACAACCCAGAATTTCCAAAAAAAAATCTGGCTTGCAGCCCCATTTCTGTTTTTACTGGTGGAATGAAAGCCTAAGGAGAGCCTTGGTAGCAAACAAGTGCATGTGGCTTTTTGTCTTAATCTCTTTCTTAACAGATACTGAAAGGCAGTTTTGCTAGAACTCTGAATTCTGGATCTGTGATTCACTGGGTTGGCATAAGTGAGATCTGACACCTGAAATACTGGTTTCAAGGGCTGTCCCACGTTCCTCTGATGATCTGCAGCACTACAGCACCACACTGGCTTTCACCAATGAGATTCTTTTTGCTAGGCAATAAACTTAAATTATGGAAACTACCCACATATCATAATTATGTTAGAAGAGTTGCAGCTAATTGTAAATATCCATTTTGTATTTAGTTATCCTAGAACTCGGGAGCAGTTCAGACAAAAGCCTAAGATTCAGATTCTACTTACTGAAGGAAAAAGGTTGGACAGCTTCTGATTTTATTTGCATTGATTGCTTTATCCATTAAGCTTATGTGCAGGGGAGCTTTTGTGAATGGTATCAGGCTGTAGGTAGGCAGCATAAAGAGCTGCTGGCGGGATGCTTTGCTTATTACCAGCCACGCTGTGGATGGGGGCATCAATTGCCAGGAAAGTATTGAATGGTGAGACAAAAGGCTGACCTTGTAATGGGCAGCATTAGGGGCTTGTTATGGGCCGTTTCCTGGACAAGGCAGGCACTTTGGCACCAGCCTCATCATGCCCTGTCCGCATGAGAAACAAAAGTGCCTGAGAGCCAGAGCCCCCCTTGGTTCCTGGCACGGGGCAGAGCCACTTGCTGAGATCTCCTGTGAGCTCCTGTGCATAAGAGGAAGGAGCTGCAGCCCTCACCAGACTCCAGAAGTTTGATCCTTAAGTAAGGGTCACAGGTGATAATAGTAGTAAATAATAATAATAATAATAATAATAATAATAATAATAATAATATTAATAATGTTGTGCCTTTTAGGGGATAAGGTTGCAAAATGACATAGCAAAGGCAGTTTGGTCATTAAAGACCTTTATAAGCTTCCTGGGTGTCGAGTGTTTTCAACTTTCCATGAAACAGGAGTCCCAAATGATTTAACTGGCTCCAAAGCACAGAAGGCTGTGCTAAGTCCCCGTTGTTCAGTGTGTTAAAGCAGAACTTGGGTTTCCTGAATTACCTCTGTTTTCTTCCATTGAACACAGGACCTGGAGAGGAGACAGTGGGACTTAGCACTTCCCCTGATGTTAAGTTGGGATGTGGCCAGAGTATACATCCAGAGCAGTGGGAAAAATTTCCCAGACATGATGGTTTAGATGTGCCCATGTAAACACTGTCTGCTTTTCCTGATTTATTTGACGATGTCACCTGGATAAACTTCTACAATGCTAGGCAGTGCCTTTGAAACTCCATCTCCTGCAGGGAATACTCACATCCCACTTTTATGCTTTTGATCTGAGTACTTCAATCACCAACTTAGGTGATCTGTATGAACTCACTGGAGTTTCCAGTGGCAATTCAGAGCCTCTAAGCATCAAATTAGAAGCCACTTCTGAAGGGAGGATTTTTACATGTCTTTTTCTAAAACTGAAACAATTCAATAATGCTCTTGAAGTGCATTGTAGGAGTCTTATAAGTACTCATTCAGTGACTGTTTTGAGAGACCTGGAACAAAAAGATAAAAAACATCTTCAGTCTTACTGTGGTTGACTCTACTGAATCCAGATGGAGGATAATTCTGGTCAACTATGTCTCAGCAAGAAAAGTCTTGGGTTCCTAGGTGGTTAGATGTTAATGGGAGCAAGGCACAAGGTGAAAGGATCGGAGATGATGAGTATATTGACTTTAAACATGTGCAATAGAGATGACACTAATTTTGTAATGGTTGCATAAAGGTGTGTTAGAAAGTGGACACGAGGTTTTTTGTCTACTTGAGGTCACTCAGTTTCTGTACTGAGAGTTAAAATCTTACACAAATTCTGACCAGCTTGAAAAATTTATTGAAGCATTGAATATCTTTTCAGCCTGGTTTTCATACAGGGCATGGCACAGTGAAACGCTTCTCTGGAAAGGGTTCTTGTGTTGTCACTGTGCATGTGATACATGTGCTTCTTGGCTAAAATGTTTCCTTTTGATTGAACTTCTTGAAGAAGTTCCAGATGCATCCATGATTTTGTTAGTGAGATAACTATATCCAGTTTACAAACAGAAGGCAGCCCTCTCCTGTTGCTGTGGTTCTTTTGATGCATCAATAAAAAAAAAAAGAATATATTTTTCTAGAGAACATGTTTTTCATGCACTGAAGTTCACTCCTACTGTCATTTCTTCAAAATGGAAAAAAGTTCGTTTGGTTTTCCATGGTGCAATCATCAAATCATTAACATAAAAAAGGATGAAACAGAAATGAAATGGAAATAATTTAATGAATCATATTTGAAGATTTATCGTATATCTGCCTTACTACTCTGTGTCTGCCTTTTTCTTTTCTAACCAAAATCTATGGCAGATTACAAAAACTGGAAAGCTTTTCTCCTTTCTCCACCTTCTAGAAAGCTGTATGTTAGGAAAAACATACAGGCACATGGATAAACTGTTAATAAATTAGCATCTTAATTGATTTTAAAGACCCCATCAGACGACAAAGACAAAATAGTAAATTATGACATTGTGTCTTTATATGTAAATTACCTACCAGATTCCCTCAAAAGAGTTTAGTCCTGATGAAAATTATATGCCCATATCCTTGTATATCCAAAGCACATAACATAACCTTTCCTTTAAACTCTTGTAGTGATTAAATATAAGCTCATTATATTTTTTGATGTATCCATAATTGATTGAGATTACAAAAGTGTGACAGTAATTCCTCTTTTAGGAGAGTTGCTTTGCATTAATCATACTTGGTTGTGGGGAGAAGTGTGGGTGTGACTTTTCAAATTAAGCAGCCACAGAGAAAAACACCTAGTGATTTCTTCAAGTAAGTTAATGTTTTGAAAATTATTTTCATTTGAAGGCAAACAATCTTGAGATCTGGGTTTGAGAAGAAGGACCAGTCTTGTATTTTTATTCTCATTTAATGTTCCACTCTCTTCCTTGGCATTTTACTTGCACTAAAAAAATTAATTAACTTAATTGAGTTCATTTGGAAATAGTAACAGAAGGATGGCAGACGCGTTTGTTGACCCTTTCCCTAATGAGGGAGCATTGTGTCATTCAGTAGCTGCCCAGTGCCGTGCATGCATGGAAGGAGTACAGCAGTGGTCCCACTCCCTCTGCCTCTCAATGAGCAGAAAACGTCCCCCTACTTCATTACCAGCCTGTAATAAAAGCTGCAAAGATGGTCCTGCTAGACCCCCACTGGGGGTGGCAAGGCCGTATCTCTGGTGCCCATTCAGGGCCTTCGTTGTCTGTGTCCAGATTGAACAACTTTTAGTAGGACAGAATGCTTTGGAAAAAACAGCCAAGATGAAAAATGAAGATGTTTCCATCTGGAAACAGGACAAGGATGCCTTGTTCCTCTGTGCCCCTGTCGTCTCTGAGGAGCCAGTGTTGGCATCGCTGCTGTGGCCCCTCCAGTCCTGTCCTTCTCTGGCTGTGGGTATTTGCAGTTGCCAGCTCCTCCTCAGGCTTTTCTGTGTGTTTGCACGCCAGTGTGTGTGTGCTGGCTTCAGATTTTTGTCTGGGCTTCCAGGTGCTCTGTGAAAAGTAGTTCTGTGCACCTGAGTAACAAACATCATCTGGGACAGGAGGTTCACTCGGAGGGATCCAGCCAGTGTGAAGTTTTTACTTTATCCTGGGATCATGCAGGGAAAGCTGACTACACAGAAGCCTTAAATAATCTCTCAGGAATTTACTCTTTTTACTTACGTGGATCATCCTTTAAAAAAACCAATTAATTTTTCACTTATTTTTAAAGCTGAAACTGACGTCACTGTTGCGGGGTTTATTTTTTGGGTTTTTTTTGCTTTCCCTATCTAATCAGACATCCAAGGAGACAGCCCAGAAATCAAGAATGGGCGCAGGGGAGCTGAGGGCTTATCCTTTGTGGCACCTTCCCTTCCCCCTCGGGTTCAGGCTTCCTCTCCCCCCAGCTGCAGATGAGTGGCTCAGTTGGCTGTGTTGGGGCAGCAGTGTAGGCACGGGTGAAGACAGCTCCTCTCCCACATCAAGCCTCCCACGAAGCTCCAGAGGTCTAAATTTTTCTCATCATTTACGGTTTCAGCGTGGATGTTGAAAACATCTGCTAACCTGTCCACAGACATGAAAAAAAGGGGATTTATGCATTGTAGTCAACTTGATTTAAAGGGGTAAGAGTTATTGCAAGACAAGGAAGTATTGGCTGTTCTTCCTTGCAGAGCGAGAAGCACCACATGGCCGCAGTGGACTGTATTTGGCAAGCACAGCTGAAGTGCACTGACGTGCGTGTTTCCTATGGAACACCAGGGATGAGCCATGAAAAATGCCAAGCAGCTCTCCAGGAGCAAGGCACGCTTGGCTTTCCTCACTGCTGAGCCCCATTTCCCCAGGGTGCTTCGGCTCCTGAGACTCTGGTTTACCACACCTCCCCTGTGCAGCAAAGCACAGACACACATGCTTGAAGTTAAACCTACTCCTAAGTCTTATATAACTCATTAAATACAAGCATATGCGTTTAAATGCTCTCCTGAGTGACACCCTCACAGCACATGACAGCAAACACGTATTTAATTTCATGCATTTGGTGAAATGTTGATTTTGTTTTATTTACTTTTGTGCCTGGTGAGACGGAAAACTTCTTTTTATTTTTCTGCAACTTTCTGTATAGAGAGTGTTGAAAACCTGGACTCTACACCATCAGCAAGGAGCTTTGCTACCTACTAAATCTAATTGCTTCCCCTTGTGGTTTTAAAAAATCAGTGGTGATTTCTGAATGAGTGTGCTGTATAATAAATTAAATTATTTTAACAACAGCTTGTATCTTGAATATCTGTCTGCAAGATAAGATGTGTTAGCGATTGGGCATGATGTGTAGAAGAAGAGGCAACATTCCCCAGTATAACTTTGACAACAAGCAAGCAGTTACATTATTCATTAAGAGAAGAACTGAGTATTCCTGCAAATGAGATGCCGCCATACAGCCCCAGCTCAGCAGAAAACATCCTGGCTTTGCTCAGATATTGCATGAGCATGGCTTTACTCTGGAGCACGGCAGAATTTTGAGGAGATTTCTTATACATTTTTCTTCCCGGTGAGCACCATCTTCCCCCTTGCATGAA
This sequence comes from Monarcha castaneiventris obscurior, assembly GCA_026261815.1. Taxonomy (NCBI): domain Eukaryota; kingdom Metazoa; phylum Chordata; class Aves; order Passeriformes; family Monarchidae; genus Monarcha; species Monarcha castaneiventris. Next base: position 12,628,849 of record JAMPIT010000467.1, read on the forward strand.
GTGTGCAGTTTCCCTATTTAAATTGGGCTGATCATTACAGATTTAGTTCAGCAAAGCTTTTGATCGTGTTCCTAACTTCAGCAGGAAGTTGATGAGCATGCTTTGATGCTTGTGGGTTCATCACTGCCCCTCTGATGTGGAGCAAGGTCAAATTAACGCTGAAGCAGGACTAGAGCTACCACACTTCAGATGTGTCCAGGTTTGACTATTACTAGGATAAAAGCTCTTAAATTAATACAGGTGGCAAATTTGTACCAGCAGAGGTTTTGACTTGGGATCTCCATGGGGAAAGATGAGGTGCTTCTACTTTTCTAAAACTTGTACTGTCCTAGTGAGATTTTTACCTTTATCTTTTAAAATAATGCCTTCCAGGTCTGGAAAGGAAACCCCCTTTCTTTGTTTGGCCTGAACGTGCAATGGGGTTGGTGAACCCCATAAATGGACCTGTTTGAAAATATTGTCCCCAGAAGGGTTTCTGAGAAAAGTGAAGGACCAGACAACATATTTTTATTATTTTTAAATGGCTAAGGGATGAACCATAAAACTGTAAGCTAGTTTACTTTAGAAGAGGAAACTTCTTGGAAGCTTTCTCCAGTGATAGGATAAGAAAACACCTGAAAAAGTGTAGTTCCACTGTGGACAAGCAGGGTGAGGGCTGGCTGTGGGGGTCATGCTCAGACAGCTTCTGGTGACACTTGGGATATTGGAGGAAGAGCATTTTTTAGAAGAACTGCACATAGGCCTATGGCAGGAGACAGCTTTTGGAAAAAGGTCTGCATGGATGAGCAGTGGCAGAGGAGCAGTTGTGTGCTGCTGGAAACTGGCCTGACGCCAGCAACTGATCACTGCAGATTCAAAATCCAAAATTGAAAGGGGTCAATGGTGTGGAACCCTGTGGCACAGCTCTGCTCGGCCTCCCCAGCTGGCGAAGCAGCAGGGTGGGCACCAGGGCAGATGTGGGGGGAGGCTGGAGGCTCCCAAGCCCCAGGCCTCCAGCAGCTGTGCCCCTGCATCTGGGGGCCCCTCGTGCACATGGGACTGCTCCTCCCCTGGGCTGTCTGCTTGGTACTGCCTACTACAGTCTGTGGCAGGAGTCAGAAGTTCTCTCGAGGTGTCATTGCCTTTATTAAAACAGTGTAAATCATGAAGATTCTGGGGGTTTTGTTTTGCAGGTGGTGGTGGGAGGGGGTTGTTCATGTCCAAAGGTTCAAACAGAAGCAGCGTTACAACTTTCCTATTTATTTTTTGTTGTGCCAAAATGAAAAATATATGGTGTCCACGATGTCTTATAATCAAAGTCTGTCCTGAGACAAATGCATGCAGTTGCATATATTCATCTCTTTTGGACACAGGAGGGAATTCTTCTTGCTCCTCTTTAAAGGTCATTGTCCCTAGTCTGTCTAATAACAAAATATTAATTAGGGTAACTGGTATAATCCTCGTTTATCCCTGACAGTCTGCTAAAGCCTGCATAACCCTGCAGGCTTACTGCCAAATTTTAGTGAGTGCAGAAGATGCCTTGCATTTGTGGTCATGGTCGTTCCTTGTGCTGTAAGTAAATGAAATGATCAAAATGCACAAGCAGTGTCTGACATTAATTGCATGAAATACAGTTCTACTGAGAGTTAAACAAAAGAGAAATTCACTGCTGGAGACTCCTTGTCTTTAAGATTGATGCTACGTGGGACAACAGCCTTAAAATTCATTATTTAAAGTTCATTGGAGGCTGCTGACAGGGGAGGCCATCTCGATGAAAAGAACTCTTCATGTGGGATTTCCTAGTTTCCTAAATAGGGTTGGGCTTTAGAGAAGACTGTGTTAATAGTAGTTAGATCTTCTGGGTTTTCCTTATGTTCTCTGTAATGCTCAGGAAATCTGTGCTGCTGCCCCATATTCTCAGATTCAGAAATAAGGTGGTGCAGGTATAGGCAGCTGCTTAGTGCACTCAGTTTGAAAAATGACATTTCCATTCCTGTTTGGAAGCAAAAGCACTGTGAAGCTTATTAGAGCTCAATTAACATAATATATTGCAGTTACGACTCTCAGAATGATACCAGACATCCCCTGCGGAGGGGGTAAATTGAATCCTGATAACTGGCATTTAAACAAAACTGGAAACCAGCACTTAATAATAGGCAGAAAAATACAGAATGTAATTGTTCCTCTTCTGACTTCAGCTGAGTCTGGTTGCAGGTGAAGAATTAACCATAGACTTCCACCTTTTGTTAAGAAAAAGTAAAAAACAAAGAAAACCTTAGCCTGAAATAATCATTATACTTCGTAACATGGTTTGCTGTCAGTACAGAGCTTAGAGAGAAGGAGGAAGGTTTTATGGTTCTCAGCTCAGCACTTGATGGACATTTATGGACTTTATCAGGCATTTCTTCCCAGGCCCTGCTCTCATTTTCTTAAAGGACAAAGATAATCATTTTTCAGTCTGCTACAATCTCCCAGACCTCTTAATACGATCCTTTACTCCTAACACAGGAGAAAAAAAAAGTGTGTTCCAGCTAAAGCCTTAAACAGAATTGTCTGTGTCCTCTGTAACACAATGGGAGAAAAATTAGTGTTGAGTTAGTGCCTCAGAAACAAAAATTCAATGGCTATTATGTTGTCTACAAATCAATATGATTTTCAGGTTTCCGAACAGAGCTTTGAGTTATTTTGGTGTTGTAACCAGCAGTTTATGTGAAAATCTTTTTCTCTAAATATCTGTTTTCCTCATGTTCCCCAAATAATGTACTTTTAAACAAAATCATTATTACAGATACAGGAAGGACATTAAAGTGAATCACATTTAGTCAGTTCTTCCTCATGCCTAAAGGAGAGGTTGCCATGGCAAGCTGCCAAAGCTGTGTCCATGGATTGGTGTGCTCAGTGCAGCAAAAACTTAGGTTGGGAACGATTTATCAGAGAGTGGGGTGGGACATTCTCCTCTTGCTTCACCCAGCCGTGTCTATCCATGACAGACAGTGCTGCTAAGTAAGAACTTCAGGGCAGCCAATTTTGGGGAACAATCTTTGATTTAAAATGTAGTCCCTACTAGGAAGTCTCAGCTGGAAAGTTTGTCAGCTGGAAAAGAAAGCTGAGTTGCAAGACCTGTAAAAGATGTGGGGATCTATGAAACAGAAAAAATGGTGATGGGTCTGAGGGCATTTAGTTATTTTCATTACATGTAAAACACAGCTAAAATAACTTACTGGGATTAGTCACGTGTAACCTGAAGTAATTATGACAAAGAGCTGGCAGGCAGGAGCTGCCTTCACGGGCCACTAGTGTTCACACTCTGCACCACACTTTTCCCAGCTCCTTTATCTCCCCATACTACCATTCAGCAAGATGCTTGGAGGCCATGCTTACATCCATTAAAGCTCTCCTAAATGTATGATTAAGTACATTATTAAATAGAAATCTTTGCTGAATTGGGGCAGTCAGTGCCATGTCAGCCTTTCTTGTGACCTGCTGCCTTTTGCCCCATGCTCAGGGCCGGGTGCCCTCAGCAGAGCCCATCCCTGTAGCTGTGCAGCAGCACACAGGGTGTTGAAGACCTGATTACTGTTTAAATGATCTGAAATCTGTGGAAGGAAGTTGTCACAGAAATGCAACATATTGCAAAATATGTCTGTTCTGATGTACTTGTTAATAGGTTCTGGGATCCCTTGGAGATGGAAAGTGTGGAATAAATGTGAAATTTCAATTATTTCATGTAGCATTACTCATTGAAAGGTACTGCAGACCTCTTCTATCTGATTAACATCTGCGCTGGTTAATTTCAGATGTGTTTAAATATTGTTATTGGACAAATTGAAACCACAAACAAAACCTAATTTGTAGTTTTATATTGATGGTAAGATTCCATTATTATTTTTTATGTAACTTAATACAGATTATGTGCATGTATTAATTATTAATAAAACTGTACAATGGAATGGGTCATGAGTGGCCAGTATTTCAGTGATTAAAATAACAAAGCGCAGTGGAAAGAAACATAAATAAATCGAGACCCGTTTTTAATTAATATCAGCCTCTTTTGAAACACGTCATGCAGGTCTGAGAGTGGTGCTGCTGATGTCCATCGCAGTTTAATAGCCTCCTTTGTGTGGTTCCAATTTGCATGAGATTTACTTGGGAATTGATTCTTCTCCAGCCCTGCTAGCTGCTATTTTGGGAAGACAAAAGGGACCAAGTATGATGCTGTAGCTCAAGCACAGGGCAGGATTTCAAGAGCTGCACCCCAAGAGGCTTTGTATGGCTGTCAGGCTGCTTTGTTTTCCTGAGCTGCTTCAGTCCAACCTCTGAGTTTGTGAGCTTTCTGTCTTACAGAATAGAAGTAATAATAGTTCAATTATTATTTCTAAAAATAGAAATAATAGAAAGTCCAATTTTCATTGGACCCCAGGCATTTAATAATCTCTTAATGATTTATGCAAGTTCTGAAGATGAGGAATTGCAGCTTTTTTGTAGCAGGTGAAGCCCAAGTGTCTGTATGAGCTCCTCAGTCCTGCCCTGGCAGCTCTGTTCTGGTACAAGGAGCAGGACAGTGCCTGAGCCCAGCTGGGGCAGATTTCTCCCTACCTGGGAACCCAGCTGCCTCCCCAGGGTCCTGCAGGAAGGGTTTGAAGTGTGCCATGTAGGAGGCAAGGGCATGTAAGGGACCTGGATTTACTAAGGAGGGTGTGACTGTGTATTTCACATACTGCAGTGTAAACACAGCTCTTAGGGCAGGCTTGAGGAAAGGTTGTGACACAGAGAAATCATCACTGAATTATGCCCATGGCCTTTCCAGCCCCAAGGTGTTGGGATTTGGAGTGAGCAAAGAGGACTTTGAGCCACCCGGGGCTGCTCTGCCCCATTGACTTTAGCCAATGGTCGTGGCATGGTTTTGCACCAGGTGACCTTATTCAGGTGGCTCATCTAGGTGTGACCGTGGCTGGGTGTGCACTTAACACCAGCTTGACAAACGTGAGGGTGTACAGGTGCAGCACAGTAACGTCAAGGGCAGCATCCAACAGAAGATCAAATGTGGGAAATATAATTTACACCATAGCCCTTGGCATGTCTGTTGAGTTTGCAGACAAGGGTGCCAAGCAGCATTGGTGGTAAAGTGATTTTTGGGACATAAAGACCTATTTAGCAGCATTACCACAAAAAAGATTACAAATTTGAAGCAACTGAAAAGGTAAAATCTAAATAAACAGAAAGAAAAACTGAGGGTGTTGTGAAAGGGTTTTTATACAGTCTTCAAAGTAGAAACATGTAACTGTAGCACCATCTGAGTCTCTAAGAGAGGCCGATTCTGCATGGTCCAGATTCTTGTAGGAAGCAGAGCGTCGGTGGGAGCTGAGATGACAGAGCTCCTGGCAGGATGAGACCAGGAGCTGGCATGTTTCACAAGTGGCTCTTTTTGCTGTTAGCAACCAGCTCTTCCTTGACGAGTAGCAAATTAAAATGAGTGATGTGCTTTTTTGGTTCAAGGAAGGGTTTTGAAATGTGATGGAGAACTGCCAGGATAGGAGCAGCTTCCCTCCCTTATCCTTGTTTTTGATGTGCAGCAGAGATGAAGGCATTGCCTTGAAATAGTCTCCTGCACTGGGAAAACAGGAGAAGATGAAAGGGAAGAAAAGACCTGGTCTAGACCATAGCAAAAATAGTGTGCAGAATAGCCTCTGTAAAATGTGTCACGATAGGAAATCAATTTTGAATTACACTATGTGACACATACTGTATTTTCCATCCTTCATTGTAATGAGCAAGCACAGCCTTACGTAATTATGGCTTTTTAAGAGATTGCCTTTGGCTGATTTTATTGCCAGACAAATCTATCTCATGGCATTTAAAATTCACAATGCTATGAAATGTGCAAGCTGGCTGAAATGGCAGGAGGTTGCTTGTAAAATTCATGCCAGTGAGGGCCATCTTTCTTTTGCTCTTGCACCTCATTGATCTCCTGCACTGGGTGAAAAGCAACACAAATTGTGCCACAGATCTTTTGCAGGAGCTGAGTTTCACTCCCACTTGCTGTACCACAGCAGCAGCAACACTGGTTAACAGGAAGAAGGGGTTTTCCTTAGCACTGAGATGCTCTGTCCATGTATTGTGTCCTGCAAGGAAGGCTGAATAGCTGCCATGGCTGAACATGCAAAGGTGGTGACAATCGTTGAAATAACTGCTCAAACTGGGAAGTGAGGCTTATGCTTTCTCTGTGGAAATCCCCAGTTTAGATGTGACTGGCTGCAAGCTGTTGGCACCTGCAGTTTCACATTCTTCCACAGGATATTTGGGCACATTTCCCAGTGTTACCTCTGGGCTGAGACACAGTAGAGACTCAAATGGGAAGGGAGACACTCATCTTCCATGCACATTTGCTTCCTCAGCCTTGCAGCTAAGGAGGCCAGTGCAGATGCAGGTTATGATGGTGGCTTTCGGCATGTGGGCATCCTTCCATTCCAAAAGCCTGTGGATGGATGGATGGATGGATGGATGGATGGATGGATGGATGGATGGATGGATGGATGGATGGAAGCTCATGGGAGCCAGATATTGCATAATAACTTTCAGAGGCTGGATTTGAGCTAGACCACCATGGCAGGAGTGCTGTACTGGCTGATTGCTACTTCCCAGCAGGCAAACAAATGCCCCTCCAGTTGCAGTTGCACTGAACTGTTGTCTTCATCTTAGAATGTATTCATAATTGACAAGACAAGATGGGATTTTCACATTTTCTGTATTTCTGCTGCTAAGTTTCTTTCTACAAATGGTGTGGTGAAATCCCCCTCTCCTTTTCAGAAACTGGATTACTATTTAATGAATATGAACTACCTCTCATCTTGGAAGACATTTTCAGCAATGCCCAAAGTGAAACTCAGTGATTTATTTGCTTCTAGAAATTGCTAACTATCCAAAATTCACCCAGGAATGTCAGAGTGCTTCTCACAGAGTCATGTTATAGCCCTGCTCAGCTGCATGAGATGCCAGTTCACTAAAAACCAGAAAAACTGAGGACCCCGTTCCTGGTTTTGCACAGTGAATTTAAAAGATAATTTAAATCAGAAAAGAACTGGTTTTGAGTTTCCATTTTGACATCTAAACTGGACTTGACTGGTTTATTAATTGTGTTTGCAAATTCTTTGAAAAATGTGGATATTTGTTCTATACTTGTCCATTGAAACGAGGAGGTATCTCCTGCGTCTGAGATGGATGAGAGGACCCCAGCATGGAGCCTTGTCCCTACAGGCCTACAGAAGCCTTTCACATAAATACTCTCTGCAGCCCTGTTTCACTGGCTCTTTAAGGGTTACTTCCTTCGTGTTGAGAAGGTCAAAACACCATAAGGAAATTGAACATAACTTCTTGACATTTGAGATCGTGAATTTTCCTTTCGAATTAGAGCAGTAAATTTGCAAGTTAGTAAGAATAAAACTCTGAACCCTTCAGATGGTTTGGGGAGGGGGGCCAACTCTAATTAAATCCTCCAGGTCGAGCAGTCCTCGCTCGTCTGGTTTGATTTTGATGAGCTGTCTGAGCTGGTGTGTACAGAAGTGTGCTGCTGTTTGTTTTGTTTCCCAAAGCACAACTGCTCGAATCCCCCAGTGGCAACAGCAGACCTGGATGTGCTCATCTGTGGCAGATTGATTGTCTTGGTGCTACCCTTGGAGTCACTGACTGTTTGCACAGCACGTAGGGATGGCTGTACATCACTCTGTCCCTCAGAAGTGCGCTGAGCTGGAGCTCCCCAGCTATAGATACTGGGGGATGCTTAAGTGCAGATCTGGTTTGCACCTGAACTTTTCCTGTTCTCATCATCTTCCCTGTCCCTTCCTCACCTTTGCGTTGTCTCAGCTTTTCCAGAGGGCTGTAGGGTTTTTTTTTTGTAAAGTGATGGGGGCAGGACTTTGGTTTGCTTTCCAGAAGGACGTGGAGGCTGTGCAGGGCTGCCCTCTCCATCCTGCATGCCGTGATCTCTGGATGGGGAAGGAGAGCCATGCCCAGAAGCCCAGAATCCAGCATTTCTCTGTGTGTGTTCACGTGAGGTGGCAAGAAATAATTCCCATACTGCAGCACAAGGCTAAGTAATCGCCATCTTATTGAGAAAGCCACTGAACTTGGACTTGAGAGTGCATCTGGGCCAACAAGTGGAACGTGGTTCAGACTGTTTTTTAGGAGTAAGGGCATCTGGCATGGGGCAGCCAGTTCTGTGCTGATACCAGGGTTTAGCCTCCAGAGCAGGGTGGCTACTTGCAAATTGCTCATGGGAAATGGTACATGGCCTGTGCTACCCTGCTAGGAAATAATTTAGGAACAGACCAAGTTAAATCCTGCTAGGCACCTTTCCTTCAACAGCAGAGAGCGTGGACCTCTAAACTGTGTTTACTCATCAAATGCAACCTGTGATGTCAGAGTTCAAAGCAATGACCATCTACTCCAGCTTCTGGAGGAAGCAAGAGGAACTGGCTGCTCCTCAGCTCATGCAGACTCCAGGAGGCCAAACTTCCCCAGAATATCCTGCAGGATGGGCAGGGAGACTGGAGATGTCTAAAGAGTATCATGAGACCTGTGGTTAGACCAGTCTGCCTGGGATCGAAAGAGCTGCACCAATGCAGAATAGCACAGTTATTTTATTAGAATTTTCCCAGGGAAGCATGGAGCGGTCAGTGAGGGTGTCTGGAAGCAGAAATAGGCTGTTTGATCTGCTAGTGTAAACAAGCAGTAAATCTAAAGCCAAATTCAGATCTGGTTTGCAACATATAATCCGCCTTGGCTTAACGAGGGTTAATGAGGTCTAACCCTGGGCTGGTAATGGGCCCTGAGAGGTTCCTTCTCGGCTGTGTAACAGACCATGGATTCTGCCTCGCTCACTCACAGTTACTTTGACAACAACTCTGGGTCCAGAGCCAGGAGATCTATTTGTTCTACATAACAGAACAACTTTCCAATTTATGGGAGTTTTACAGTGCTATTTTTGTTAACACTGGACTTATCCAATCAGTCTCTTCCAGTTCCAATTTCTGCAGGTATTTGCAGTACAATTGCATTGCAGATACCACTATGGCAGCATTTCTCGTATCACTACTGTTTCCCCAGATTTTGGGTGGGTTTTGTTATCCATTCCTGCACAGGTTTGTTCCAGCTCACAGTCACCACTTCATCCATTAGCCCTTACCAGCTCTTTGGTCTGTGTTTGAGCAAAGCAGGGAGTCTTCCTGGCTCCTGATCTACTGTGGGAACCTATGGAACAAATATTGAGTTATATATTTTTCAAGACCTACTTCTATCTACTTTCTTGTATGGTGTCACATCTTCTAAGATTTTAACGACTTTTTGTTTTCTTTTTAAAGACAAATATTTCCTTTCCTTTTACATGCTTCATGCAGCTTTTCAGAAACACGCAGGGGAGTTTGAAACACCAGCTGTTTCCTTTCAAGATCTCTTTGAAGATCCCTGGGCCATGTACTCCTTGTTCAGCTCCTGGGTAGCTGCAGGGTCCATGCTCCATGCAGACAGCAAGGGAACAGTTTCCAGCCTCACTCAAGAGTACCTGGGCCTGACTTGTCTCTCGCTTGTGGCAACTCGGTCATCCCAGTCCTACCATGGTGAAAGCAAGTGACATCTCTGTGACTGTCAGTGATAAAAATTCCTGTTTCTCAATCCCTGTGAGATGTGCCTCCATGTTAAAGAGCAGAAAGGCAAAACATGAGCAAAGTGAGAAAATGCATTCCTATACAATTTGCAGTCAGAATTTGGATAAAAATTACATAGGGAGAGGTGGAAATTATCACAGCTGGTCTGTTTTAAGAATAAAGGGCTACAACAGATAAAGTGTGCTCAGCCTCCAAGGAGTTTAAAGACACCTGCTGAGAGCAGCCACTGAAGAAATGTAGGAGTGGTAATGCTGGACTTGGTCATGGAAATATTCCACTGTAGTCAGGGGAAAACTGTAAATGACTCGCCCGTTTCTGGCCATGCTCTGCAGTTGGGGTCATTACCAGGATGCTGAAGCTTTCCCCATGAGCACTACTCCCATCCCCATAACAAAAACATGTCTGGTGTTCTCTCTGCACTGATGCTGCCCTTGCCTGGGCACAGCCCACCATCCTGGGGTGATTGATCCCACAGAGGTGGCCATCCTTCCCTACCAGCTCGGTGCCAAAATCTCCATGCAGCCAAGAGCATGGAGTTGTGTTTGAAGCTGAGAAGTGGCACCTTAGTTGGTCCATGAGGGGACCTGGTTCTGTCCATCCCTCTCTTGGTCCCAGAGAAGGAATTTAAGGTGCTCTGGTTGCCTCTGTACAGTGCCAGCTCTGCAGCTCAGCCATCAGTGCCATCCTGGCATCAGAACTCTCTGTGAACTTTTGGTCATAACAGAGGATGAGGCTGCCTGTGTCCATGCTGGTGTATCCATCCCCGCAGAGTGCAGGAACTTTTCCCCCTGAATGATGCTCCATCATGGACAATATTAGCACCAGGTGTAAAAGTAAATCCCAGTTAATAAATATTTGTTCTAGTGATGCATTCATAGCATTGCTTTTGTTGCTCTTGACAATGGTAATCACATGGGTTTCTGGAAGACCCTGCAGCTAAGAGATAACCATGGCCTTTCTATTGCAAATATGCCTATGGGTAACTTTTTATGCATATGCAGCCTCATTAAGCCATCTGTAGAAAATTAGACTGCTCACTGCATAATTGTTTGCAGGAACAGGAACTGGGTTCATCGCCTTTCTAACAAAAATTGTATATCTGTCTAGAGAATGATGACTTCATCTTAATTTGCATCAAGGCTGTGGTAATGAAGTAGGCTTGATGAAAATGAAAAGCAGACTATGAGAACCTGGCATGAGAAGTGAACTACTGATAGCAGAGTCTCATTTTCAGTTCATCTTGAGGCTGTGCTGTGCTAGTGCTGGGAAAGTGTCAGCTCCTTATTTGTATCCTGGGAACATCAGTCTTTTAAAGATCTACACACCAGTATTGATGCTGTGTTGTCACTGCTTATACTGTCATATACAGGCACTCTCTTTTTTTAAAAAAACCCCATTTATTAGAATTTTCTTTTTTTTCTTTTCTTTTGGGAAGGAAGGACAGTCCTTTACCTGAACACTTGACTGCTGGATATAGATGGTTGCATTCCCAGCTTTTCCTCTCTCTGGTCCTGCAGTTTATTCATGGCATAAATAGGACTGTGCTCCTTCCCTTCTCCTACTCCGTGTGTATTGTCTTTGGAGACTTTCCTGTCCTTGGGAAGTGTTACCTCCTCTGGTTCCAAGCTAATGCAAGCAGAGGTTGCCAAAGGAGGGGCTGGCATGTCCCTCATGCCAAGTGCAGCCTGATTTTGTTCTGCTACAGACAAACCTCTAGATGTGAGTCTCCTGGAGAGCAAAGCTTCTTGCTGTGCTGGTGATCACACTGCCAGGCAATGCACAGTGCACTTTTGGCGTCTACTCTGTCTCTCAGGCACCTAAATTTTGGGATCTTACATTAGTCAACACAGAGGTTTGATATGTGTAGGTGGTGGTTACACCATCAGCTTTTGCCTAAACTGTTGAAAATCTTCCTTCATGCTTCATGCTTTTTTCCCAAGGTATTCCCCACCTAAAGCAGAGTGTGTGGAGCAATTTGACCTAAATACGTTCATTTGTTATTAATGGCAAAACTCGGCACTGAGGAAATGCAAAGGCACCCAAGGATCTCATCTCTCTGAAGGTGTCGTGGGTGGGACTGGTGGATCCTACTTCAGAAGTTTACAACATTTACACCTTCATTTGGGCTAATCACGAATCTCTTTGTTGTTAATTTTGAGATGTAGGCACGTTTAGAGAGTGATGCATTCGATTTCTTTTTATTTGTCTTTCAAATGAGATGAATTCTCCCTTGTATTGCACCATTTCTCTGTTCTCTCTTTGATTCTATGGTAAGCCATTTGCAGCCCATGGAGCAAAACCACCAAATGTTGGCCTCTCCAGTTGTCTTCCAGCACTGCACTGCAAGGGGAGAGTTTGCACCTGCCCCAACCCCATGCAATGTGAAGGCTTAGCAGGAACAAGGGAGTTAGAAATGCTCCAACGTTTTCTCACCTGAAAAAACAGTGATTGAAACCCACAACTGAAGTTATTCCTTAGCCCACACTGAGCTGTAGGGCTTTATTACCTTCTGTGCAGCGCATCTTTGCAACCTGCTCTATTTCTCTCACTTACTTTTCTTCTGCTGTGCTCGACTGGGAAGCATCTTTGACTTGGAAGGGAGCAGTGAGAGACAGCAGCAATCCACACTCTACCACTCTACATGCTGTTGGCAGCTGGAAGGGAGAAGCTACTTGAAGTGGAAACCTCCTTGCTTGCATTTTGCCACCACACACAGCCATAACTTACAGCCAGGGAAGCAGGTACTGCATATGGGGCACTGATTTATTTCATACCATGCTCTTGTGAGGTAACCATGGACTGAAGTGGAAGTGTGCAAACGGCCAGTGCCATTAGGGGTCCTTAATAAATACTAATTTAAGTGCGTGCTTTCCTGCTAAGGAGGTGACTGGTGAGCAGTGCACGCTGGCAGCTGTGCACAAATTAAGCTTTTCCATTTGCTGAGCTCATGCGTGGTCACAAAATTACATGGGGAGAGGAGATGCACCACAGTGGGCAGATGCACCCTAACATCATCACACCACAGAGTCCATCCAGTCTCTGTAATTAGCATCAGAAGTGTCTTTGGTTTTTTTTGTTTTTACTTTTTGATCATTTTACAAGTCTGGTTTAGTAAACTTTAGGATATGATGATTTGCCGAAGTACATAGTTTACACCAAATCTGGCAGTTTTGCAAGCAAGAGAATACATTATACTCAAACGTAAGCAATTAAAAAGCTTCCAATTTCTTTCTCCTATTTGCTACTTTTAGGCTTTAATCACTTAAAAAACAGTGTAACAATTTTATTTTTATTTAACAAGTTACTTTTCATTCATAGTTTATACCAAACTTGCTAAGGATGGAAATTGGATTTCAGTTAAAATGCAGAAAACCTGCCCTGTGAAATTGCCTTAGTATTAGCTAAGTAAATCTACTTGTGCTGGATGAAGAGGTTTTGGGTTTTTTACTAATCCAAATATACTTGTATTTTAAAATGTTTAAAATACTACTTTTAGGCAACAAACTAGACTGAATCTTTTTGGGCAACCTGCCCTTCCGAATTACTAAATTCCAGTTTTCCACACCCATTTCTTTTTGATGTAATAGCAGGGAAAACAAATCTTCCTGTTGTGTTTTTTTTTCCCCCCCCACAATACTCAGTCCTTCTCTTGTTCGTGGGTGAACTGATGGCACTGCTTTTACTGAACTAAATTAACCTAAGCTAAATGGATCATTCCATTGAGACAGCAAATATTTGCAAGGGTGGCCAAACCTGGGCCTAGTGATAGATAAAGCAGTATCAAAAGAAAATAGATGTACGAGGTTTTATTTTCCAGACCTTGAAATGTTAAAGTTTTCTATAAAACTGTGTTTAACAAAATGCATAACTCAGTCATTCCTAGATCCCTAATGATCAATTGCTTGTTATTGATTCCCAGTGCTATTCTTAATCTAAAATGGACAAGAATTGATTTTAGAATGGTACATAATACAATTAAACAAGGTGAAAGTTTTTTATGTCCAGAATATTCACTGAGATCTAGATAGATGAATAATTGTGTGATTTCAGAGTTGAATATAAACAGAAACGGAAAGAGTTCTTATTGTTAGCAAACATAGCTGTTGATTTTTAATACAGAATCCTTACTATTTATCTTTATGGTTTGTAAAGCTAAGAATTGTTTATACATTGGAAGTCAAACACAAAATAAGTATTTTATATGCAGAAGAAAGAAGTCATGTAAATATATTGGGTTGGATTTAGTTGAGTGAGGTTATTAAATTATTCAGTTCTTCATGTGATATTTAGATAAATAAAGTCTCATTTTCCACTGTGCAGCTGATCTCATTAAAGGGAAAAAACCCCTTTAATGTTTAAACCATCCTCTAATTCTGAGCAAATCCCTAAGAATGTTCTAAGGAGAGAGAATTCTTAAATCGCTGGATTTTGTATCCTAATTAAATCTCTTGACAGCTCTCCACATTATGTGCAGCAGTGGCTCAGTGCAATACAGGAGGTGGAGTTCAGCTTTTCATCATTCTCCTGTTTTACAAAATAAGGCTTATATTTCCTTTTTTATTCTGTGTACTGAGGAGCCTCATTTCCGGGTGATCCAAGTTCAGTTACTCCTTGGAGGTTCTGTTTTCTGGGGTTTTTCCTTGGCTGGGAAAGGGGGACTGTCCAGAGGAGGGGTAGATGTTTCTGGTAGTGCAACAAATTAGGAGGAGGAGTGGATCTATTTCTGAACTTGTCTTAAGAATGAAGTATGGGATTTGACTGATAGATTTTAAACTATAAATGGATTAATTAGAGTGTGACTGAGATCATGTATAAAAAAGGAGCAAGCTAATTAAGTCTGAGTAGTACTCCAAATGCCTTTTGTACTGATGACTGGAGATCAAAGGCTAGAGCAAGTTTTTTAAGATTATATTTCTTTAAATGAATAAATGAGCCTTACTAAGGGTGGACAGGGCATTATTTTCAGTCAATCCAGGCATATTTTCTACCTGGTTGATATGCTTAGAAGTGTCTGATTTTTAATTGATGCTTGAGTATTCAGATATATTATGCTCCCATGCATTATGGCAGAATAGATTTGTCCTTTTGCATTTTGATGCTTAATTTAAGGGGAAGAATTTTTCTCCTATGCCTTGGGCTCAGTTGTCAGAGATTTTGGAAATTTTGTGATGGATGGACTGTAGCTGCACCAGCTCAGGAACTGCAATGCCCTGGTGCCTCCAGTCAGGTGTTCTCCTACACTCTGTCCTGTGTTGCTGCTGCCTGCTCTCCTTGCTTTCTGTGGCTGCAGATATACATCCAGATTTGGGGTTTGGAGACATTTGTTGGGGCCAGGTTATTGTCATCTTGTTATGGATTCAAAGCAGCAGTAATAAATAAGAAAAAGTATCTCCTGTGATGTGCTGAATGCCAACTATGAGCATGGAAATGGGGAAAATAAGGTTGCTCAGCTCAATGCAAAGGAGCCCTGAATGTCATTGAGGATTAGGAGTCTAAGTGGCACCTTAGGTTTTCTTTAACATTCCACTGCTGTAGTTTAAATAGAAATGACAATTTCCCTGAGCAGAGCAAGCCAAACCCAGATACATCTTTGTGGAAGTCAAGATAGAGTAGGAAAGCAGAAGGACAGGTGTACACCTCACTGAAAACTTTGGCATTTCCACATGCATGTGATTTTGATGTAAATTTTCTATTTTGAAGTTGAGGGCATTTTTTTCTTATAGACAAGAAAAAGGCAAGGTGAGGGCTGCTAGTTTTTGACAGCTGCATTCTAAACTGAGAGCTATGTCCATGTGAATTTTTAAGTGAAAAGAGTAGGTTTCTGCCCCTTGTGGGGGTGGCATGGACCAAATGATGCCTTGAGGTCCTTGGTTCTGTTTTTCCTAAGTATGTCTTAGAAGTGACCCAACCATTCAGAGTTACACCATTTAATTCATGAGGCTTATCCTTTTTCCTGTGTTGTTCAGCTACCAAAATTTAAAGGACATTTAGGACAGTAGGAGTCACTGGTTGATGTCCAGGTGAATGTGCAGATTCTCCTGCTGAGGGTGTTGAGAAGCTGGGCAGCAGGTGATGTTTATAAGATATTACTGCTGACAATCTCATCAGTCAGATTTCATCTGATGTGCCAAGACCTGTGAAGGGGATTGAAGGATGATGTATTGTCTTCCTGCCCTGGATGGCCCGAGGTGGAGTGCTGCTCTCCAGCCTGTGGATTGTTTGCAACATCCCTGTAGCTTCCCATGCATCACAGCACAAACTGCTTCAGTCTGTAATGCTCTTAGAGAAATATCACCTTTTCATGACAGTAAACATCACTTGATGGATACTCCAAAACAGGTTTTATTGACCTTTGTGTCTTTTTATATTTTCTGATTTGTTTCTTTTTTGGTATAACCCATTGTAGAACAATATAATTTCAGAAATGGGAATAGCTGCTAGCAGGAGGCTTGAAAGCATCTCCTGTTGCCAGGTTTGACCAGCAACACAGGAAAACAGGAAATAGCTGGTTCCTCAGCATTTTCCTCCTCTGTGAAGAATGAGTTGATGTTTGGTACCTTTCAGTCCTCAGCACTGGTTTAAGCCAAGAAGGATCTCCACTTCCCACTGTGCACATGGGTGCTCTGCAAGCACCTCTTTCTTTCTCCAGTTCAAACTGGAGCACCCAGTGACTGCAGATCATGACAGTGGGATTTGGACACTGGAGAGGCCATGGCACAGCAATTTTTAAACCTACTCAACAGCAGAGGGGACCTCTGAGTATCCAAATCAATAGCAGAGCTATTAGACTTGGGGAAAAAATCCTAAATACATCTAAGGACAGATCTGTGTACAAATAAGTGTAAATATTACTTTGTGTGTCTTGCCAAATCCACTTAAACAGCTTTCCTAGACCTGCAAGCAGTTACTATTTGGAAGACAGATGACTACCAGCCACTGTTCAAGCCATATCTGCCTTTCTCAGGGCCTAACTAAATGAGATGATGCCTGTCAAGGACTTTTATTTGCAAATAAAAACTGCTCAAAACCATATTATTGACAAAGGAAGAATTCTGTGGACAGGGAGATGGGATATATTGTGCCTGTTCATAGAAATTTTAACTGGGTTATTTGGCAGGGCACAGCATGCATACAACTGCCTGTATTATGGAACATTATTACTGTATGTAATAGAAACAAATCAAGTGCTATTAGATAAAAACGTTATCATCTCCATTATTCTAACAGCAGCAGACATTCTGCCCAGTCCAGGTGCTGTGAAACAGCACTGGAGTCACTCTCTAAGCACACAAAGGCAGGTAGGTGGCAAAAAGCTGTTTGCTCCTCGTCTGCTTGTCACATACTGAAGAACAAGTCTACAGGAAAGTCTTGTATTCAGGTACAAGCAAATCCACTGTATGAGCAAATCCACTGTAAAATTGGGATGGTAGTTGCACTGCAGAGACATTAAGTGAAAGTGCTTTGGGGACTTCAAAGTTTTCAGGAGTTACAGTGGAAAGCACATTTCATTTGCTGTGTAAGAGCACAGCATGACTCAGCCCCTGGAATCAAAAACTGTGTCCCTCTCAACATCTTAACCAGGTGGCAGCCAGAAAGAGCCATGCCATGGATGGAAAACAACATCCAGGAAACCAGAGCAACACACAGTGCGGCCACATCTCGTAGAAAGCCAGGTATCTCACAGATATGGATGGCAAAGCAAAAAGCTCCTTCCACACAAAAGTATTTCTGGAAACTGTCTCAACTGCTACTGGTGTTGCACTTCTTTGATACAGGCTGGTAATCTGACAGGTTTATACCATCCACATCTATATATGTGTATCTCTATCTGTCTCTAGGTATGGATGGTATAAACATAGATATGCACACACGCATGCTCAGTTTTCTCTCTCTGGCTTTCAGAACTCTTTGACTTTTCCAAATGGCCTGTACGATGTGTATATAACACGAGTTATGTTCTTCTGTGTTTCTTCTCCTGTTATCTGGATGAGTTTCTAAGCAGTGCTCTCACTGCTGTCTTGGAGCAGGGCTGGTGACTGGGAGGTTGCTTTAACAAGACAGGAGCAGAAATCTGAGTCTGATCTGTGTAGCAAGTAGTCAAAGTAACTTGAGATTATTGAATGGAAGATGTGATGCTTAATGCAGAGCATTCAGTATGGCTTTTGAAGCCCTGAGCCTTTATCGTGGTTTTCAACCTTCTAACTGAATTTAGGGTGCAGAATATTTTTTAGGTCTTTGATGTGCAGCCACTCAGAGGCAGAAGGAAGCACAGGGATTTAGCCTGTCTCTCTCTTCTCAAGGCTGGCACACAAATGGGGGTGCCCTAATTATGCAAAAATTACACCTGCGAAAGACATTCTTCATTTGAAATCTAGCCCTGTCTGAAATGCAAGACAGAAAGGAAATCTGTTTTTTTCAGTGAATTGGGAAAATGTGGAATTTAAGTCAGAGGAACTGCTCGTATATGTGGTGCTGCTGTTCGTCTTTCACAGGAATAAAATTTGATATGAATATGTTTATTATTACCTCATAAAGCCAAGCAGCATTTTCGAGCAGAAAATATCTTTGATGGATTGTTTCCCCCGATTGGAATGAAATCCCAGTGAAAGCAATAACATGTTTAAGGAGTCCTTTGGGAAGCAGAGGATGACGAGGCTGGAAAGCCTTGTGCAGTTTCACACTGGTCTGTAAATAAGCTCACACCTCTCTTCTGTCTCTTCCTGTCTCTATCCACCTGGGAAAATGTTTCTTTTTAGGACACTACCTGTATTTATATTGCTGTCTCTGGAACTAGAAGCAGTTCTTGTACTAACAGGATTTACTTTTGAAATTTTTTGAAGCTGTGAACATTAAAAATTAGAGTTGTCCTGTCCCTTTCTAGAGTTTATTGGATCTGGAAGCCTCAGTGTATTTCACACCTTGAACTGCTTACAGAACTGGGTAATATGAGTGATGTGTGTGTGCTGGGGGGAGTTTTGCAGCTGAGAGGGAAGCACAGGAGAGTGGATTCTGCTCCTGAGGCAGGTAGGCTGCAGGGCCTGTGTCTGCTTCTCTATGTGCATGCACTGCTCACAGTGAGGTTCTTAAAGGGATTTTTGTGATGTCAAAACCCACAGTGGCTGTACTTCTCTGTCCCTCTGCTTGTAAGACTTGAACATGGACACAGATCACTCTGAAGTTTAAAGGGTAACATAATTGACTCTAATGGACACTGTCTCTTCCCCACCCTTGATCTCTTCAAAACACCTTGAGCTCTCCCAATGGAAAGTGCTAAAAAGGTGAACAGTATTTTTCTTCCTGCACATACTATAATGTCCTTATTTTTCTTAGTGATTTGAAACGTTTTTTCTGTACCAGTTGGCAGAACAGCATCATAATCTCTCCCTTCTATATAGAAATATAGGCAATTTGATTAATCCCCCCAACAAATAACTGTCACCATTAGTCATCAAAGGTGTTAATAAGTAGAGCACATAAATATTATGTTGACTGTCTGCCTCAAAGGATACAACTCCCGCAAGATAAGCTTCATTATAAGGATTGACCTGTCTCTCTGTTGAAAGTTTTATGGAATTATAGCATGCCAATCAGTACATGGGGGAAGCAGCTTAAATTACCTGAAGATGTAAGATTTTGGTGGGGGGGGGGGGGGAAGGCAACCCCATTGCTGCAAGATTCAATGCCCAACACAAAGAAATTCCACCCCCCCCTCAAAAAAAACCCCAAAAAAACACAAAACCACTTATAAAAGGAGAAAATTCAATTAAAAGATTGAATTTGGAGGTAGCAGTTGAATCAGATTTATAGTCTAAAGATCTAGATTTGCTCCTGCAAATCTTCTATCTGGATCACTTATTTGTTAGGAAAGGAATTTTTCTGCTGTAGACAGTTTACTATTACACAACTAACATTTATGAACAACTGAAATGGAAATGGTAAAAGAGCCCACCTAAAAACCCCAAATGAAGAAATATCCCAGAAGCAGTTTAGAGCAGTGAGGTGTCTTGTCCCAGCCAGTGCTGAAGGTCAGCTTTGGTTGTGGTGTTTTCCCTTGTGTCTTGCTGCACTCTCCTGTGAGGTCACCTTTCTGTTCGACCCCTCAGAGATGTCCATCTTCTACCAGCAAATCCCTGTAGTGTAGAAGGTGGAGATGAAAATCTAGGAGGTCCTGTCCTGCACCTGTCCTTTGCAGAATATTGTTGTTCGGTGTAGTTATCATTTCCTACTTGATTATGTTTAAACTGTGTAAGTGGCCTTACTGCTGAAGATGAAAGTAATTTTTAAGTGCTGTCTTTCAAGGTGTTGAGCATCCTTGTGTCTATTATAAAGTCAGCGGGAGTTGATAGCACTAATCACCTCACAAGAAGCATTTACCATCCGTGAGGGTTGGAGTTGCACATTACAGAGTCCCTCAGGGAAGGAGTCTGTCATGATTTATTTGTCTTTGAATCTCCTGAGTCCTCTGTGGTGCTGTATAAATAACAACACCCTTCTGGAAATGCCATTTGTGCAGCCTTGCTAACTGACCCACTTATCTTAAACATCTCAAACATCTCAAACTTCTTTCCTACTCTTAGGCCTGAGGGTGCAATGGTTGTGCTCTCAGGAAGCTGAGCAGGGCGTGCTGGCAGAGATCTGTGTCCCCCAGCCCAGAAGCCTCCCCTCCAGCACCACACTGCAAAGTGGCACAGGCCCAGGGGCTTCCCCTGCCCTGGGAGCACATAAGAGCCTCAGTCGTCATTAAAAGTTTGGCTGGAAACTAGTTTACCAAAGAGGTGACCTGCAAACATTGAGAAGAACAAAGAATTTTAGGACAGTGTTTCAAATGTCTCAGACTGAGATGGTGGGGGGATTCGTGGCTTGTTTTCTCCCTGTCCTCATTAATGGGATCTTAGTGGCTGGTTTGGGTGTCTGGTGCAGGATACACTCCCCTGCCTGTGTTGAGGCATTGAGGTAATCACTGAGCATTGCTGTGGGTTGCCTCTGGATTTCTCAGCTTGGTTTGAACGGCAGAGCAGATCAGCTCACCCTTGCCCTGGCGCCCTGCCTCCAGCCTGTGCTGGGGTGTCATTGTCACTAGATGATGATGTAGGCGTTGGATCTCTCACAGAAGATTCTCTGAGTGATCCACACGAGGTGCATCACTGCTCATTTCCATGAACCTAATCAAGCAGATGTGTCCCCAGGTGGGAGCACGTGAGACCCACTGTCTAGACTAGGCAAAGAGGAGGAAAAAAAAAGATAAAATCTGACATCTGTTCAGTGTCAGATGCCCCCCTTATCCTGCGGCTCAGCATGCTGCTGAATTACAGATTTACTGCAGAGATTGAAGGCTCTCCCTTTTAACACAGCCCAATTGATGCAGGTTTAGGGGACTAATTTGCTAGCTCCTCTGGAGAGAAAGGTTATATACACCTTTGCTTGTATCAAGTGATTCTGGCAAGTACAAAAGCCTTCAGAGCAGCTTTGCCAGTGCATTCAGCGCTGGGAGTGTGCAGGGTGGTGAGGCAGGACACCAGCTCCTGTAGCAGCTCAGGTGTGTGTCTGTGAAATCACACATGATGTGGGGTTTGAATTTTTGTGCTGACTGTAGTGGGGCAGGGGAGGAATTCAGGCTCAGCTCTGCAGTTTGAGGTGACCATGTGCTCTCAGTTAAGCAGGGAATGTCACAGTGCAGCCCAGGCACTCACAGCGCTGTCATCAGAGCAAACCTGCTTGCTGCTCGCCACCCTCACCTCAGGACAGGGCTGGCTTGTGGCTTGTGGCACTGCACTGTGTGCAGCCACTCAGGAAGCAGCTTTTCACTCCATTTCAGACATTCTGAATTCAGTTAAAGCTTTCCTGGACTTGGTTAATTCAAGTTTTTGATTTTACACTCTGCTGTTTCCTCCGGGGGAACGTGGAGGCTGAGCATACATAACTATCGTTTCCTTCTAGCCATACCAGCCCCACTGTTTCAGCAGCGGTGGGAGCTCTATAAAAGCTTTTATACATGGATTGCAAGGGGATTGCTCCACACTAAAGTGCTTTCTGATCAATGGCTATCAAGGTCAGCTATTACTCTGTAGAAGCTTCAGACCTACTGGTTAAATTAGGAATTCTTTTAGGGATGCAGTCCTGGAAGTACTGCAGATCAGGTGTGTACAATCCACTGGCAGAAAAAGCTTCTGGACTAATTCAGAAATACATACATGTGTTTTTCAGTTGTTTTGCAGCTCTTTTTTTCACCTCTTTATTACATGCTTATCACCAATTAAAAAAAAAAGGAGAATCTAAAATCCAAAGTTCACTTCTGTGGTCAAATAATTTTTTGTCTCATGTGAAAGCGTTTTGCTGCTAAATGCGTTATCTGCTGCGGGAGACAGAGCTGACAGGCCCCGGGCTGGGAGTTTGACTGTTAAATCCCACTGACAAGGCTGTTGATGACTTTGACAGATAGCATGGCTTTTATGTTGTGGCTCAGCTTCACATTCAGATTTTCTTAACCTCATAATATTGAGATCTTCTCATGAGGAGATGCTCTGACAAGTTGAAATATTATTTCAGTGGTTGCCCGCCAAATACACCTCTTATCCAAATTAAATTCTTTTGGCTTTCTCTGTAATTACCCTATGAGTCAAGGAGGTCTGTGAGCTACACTGTGAGGGCTGGGGACTTGCTTGGGGACATGTCTGTTGATGAACCAGCCTCTTGCTGGGTTTTTTTCAGAAGCTTGTCTTTAATGTTGCTCAGCAAGGATGTCAGGACCACACAGAGGCTGCGGGACACCCTGAGGTTGGGGTGCATCACAAGGTGATGTGATATCTAATGTGTAAATGCAGAAAAGGGGCCCAGGGATAACCTGCTGTGGGTTGTATACTTTCTTTCATGTGCTGAAGAGCCCTGAATAGCAGGGCTCCATCTCTTTTGCAAAGGGATGGGTTCATCTGTGGATTTTGGAGACAGTTCTTCCCCAGGGGCCTGGCAGCCAGACCCTGCACACTGCTTCCTCTCCCCACATGACCATTTCATTGAGGTTCATCTCTGCCTGTGGCATTACTTCCCATGTAGCTCACAGTCTCCTCTGGTCATTACTTTCTGTTGGATTTTGGAGGGAAGTGAAAAAGGCTGCCTTTTTTTTTTGCTTTGTTTGTGTGTGTGTGTATTCAAATCTGCAAAGTGCTGAGTTTTATTTAGGACTCACTTGTGCCAGTGAATGAATTAGAGTCGGGATGATGCAGCTGATTTATTTGCAGAGAAATGCATAGCAATATCCAGTGCAAAGATCGGTGCTTCCAGGTAGGAAAGGATCCCATGCACGGATTTAGGTCCCCACCCACCTTTGGTGCAGGGCTGCACAGCCAGACAGGGGCTCAGTGGAGTCTTTCCTTCCTCTCCTCCTGTTCAAGTGTCAGCCCCTCGTGCTGCAAAGCCAGATGGCAGACTCGATGGCTCCTTGGCCAAGCTGCTTCCCTTATGCTGTGATCTCTCTCCTGGGGGCCAGATCCTCAGCTGGGACAAATCATAGCAGCTCCCTGGGTTTCACTGCAGCAATGGGAAATTACAGCTGCTGACTCCAGCTGCTGAGGATCCAGCCGGTACCAAACAAAGAGCCCAGTGAAAACCTCAGCTCATGGAGATGGCTGCCAAAAATTCAGATGCACAGCTGTAGACCCAAAAGCAAATCTGGGCTGTGATGTCATTGCTCACCATTGTGCCACTGAACCAGTGCTTTAAACCTGATGCTGCAGTAAATACTGGGAAAGTGCTGGCTACACCTGCACAAATCCACTTCCAAACCCAGCGACTCAAAAGGCTGCACAGACATACCTGAGGTCAAAATCTGGCACTCCCCTTTCCACCTCATGCCTTTTCTGCCTGCTCTTGGCTTCCTTTGACAGGCGCCAGCTGGACCTTTGCATTTTGTCTGCCTTGGGTTTGGTGAGCATCACTTTACCCCCACGCTGCCAGTGGACAGCCATTTATGACGTGTTTATTCTTGTTGAACCAGTGAAACACTCAGCTGGGAGAACAGCCTGCCAGTCAGTTTGGTAGGAATGGGGCTGTTTCCCATGTTGTGCCATTCCTGATGTAAAATCCATGAGTCTCCTCACACCTGCAGGAGAGGCCCTGGGGTCCAGTTTTGTGCAGGGTTTTGGAAGATGCCCACCAAGCTGTGAATGAAGGGCTCCAGTGGATTTCAGCACGGCTTCAGTCCCAAAGCATGCAGGGTTTCTGGCAGCAGGTTTCTTCCAGCATCACACTTTATATATATACATAAATATATATATATTGGATCTCACTTAGGCGTGAGTGTTTTTCTTTTACAGGAAGGAGGAGATGTATAGAAAGGAAATGTAATGGCTGCATATAGGAAAAATGTTACTTTTTTGGCTTTAAAAGTTGAGTTCATACAAACCACAGGAATATTCCTCCTCCCACTGGGAGAGTCAGGTTTTGTCTGGGTATCATGTCATCTGTCCTCATTCATTTTGGATCCAGGAGAAATTATTAAAAATGATTGAAAAATCAGGCTTTGAAACAGTTGATATGGAAGTGTGAGACCTGTCTATCACCTTCCATCAAAGAAGTCTTGGCACCTTTCTTGCCATCTGACAATTCTCCTCACTCTGCTTCTGTAAAACATAAATGCTGGCTGCTTTGATGAATAATAGGGGAATGCAGCCTAGTTGATACCAGCAGATATTCTGTGCTCACCATGTGACCTGTTGGTAAGCAGCCTTGATAGAAAATTAATCCTTTTAAAAGCAAATTAAGGAGACTGGAGGCTGTTACTGTGCCCCAATAAACATGTTGGTCTCTGGGATATGGTCCACAAGAAGCCTTTTTCCACTTTTTGTAAGGGAGATGCTTTCTGTTCTCCATCATTGGCCTGTTTGATTTTTTTTTTCTGCTGTCACAGGTGATGCTTTCTTGGTCAACATCCTGCACCATCATCTAGTCAGATTTCCTTTCAACTATTTGTTTTCCAGCACTATCCCCTTTCTCTTCTGTTCTCAGAAGTGAGTGGTTGACCTATTTTCTCATTTTTCGTGTTTCTGCATCAGTCTTTTTATTAGTGGGCTGAAGCGTCACTCACTAATCTAGGAAAGCAGCCCTGTCCCAAAGTAGCATATCCATATGCCTAAGTGCCTTCTTGAGTTTAAAACTAAATCCACAGCCTTCTCCTGCTGTCTCCCACCAAGAGGGAGCTGTTTCCAATCCAGAAATCCAGTCACAAATGCAGGGCCACTGCAGGATCAGTGCACAGAGTCAGTTTGGCAGCCCCAAACTGGGAGTAGGTTAGAGGCTGGGACTTGGAGCTGTTGACTTGCTCAGCTCATAGGCAGCTGAGTGACTGCAAGATGGGAGCAGCAAATTTGGACTTGGTGCTGACACAGTGGATCACAGGTGCAGAACACCTTCAGTTACAATAATATGTATACAGCTTTCTGAACAATAAGGAAAATTACCCCACATGTTACTTTTCCCCCTACCTGCAAAATGACCACATATCTACTCTTCTGCACTTGCTCCCATTGACTATAGAGAAGGTACTTGTCTGCTGAAAGCCAATTCAGCAGGATTGGCTTATTCATTCTGGATCTGTCCTCACTGTCATCTCCCTACAGGAAAAAAAATAGGTCTGTCCACCTTGACACCCCTCCTGTGAATGTGTGTCACTTTTTATTCAAGTTACTGCCAGTAACTTTTCCCAGTGCTAAGGCCAGGCTCGGGAAGCCGGATGTTCCTCACTCTGTGTCCTGAACCTGAGCTCGCCTGGTCTCTCATCTGCTCCTCATGGGGAGTTAAAGGGCTTCTTCCATGCAGGTTCTTCAGGCTCTTGCTCCTGCCTTGCTGATCCTCCTGACCTCTCCAGAGCATTGTTTGATTTTAATTGTTCTTATCCCTTTTCTCGGTCATTTGACATACTTGCATGTTGCCTAGCATTTCATTAATTTTTCATTTTCTGCCCCCGGGAAATTTCTCTCCAATTTTGGCATGTTTCCCTCATTCTCCCTGCACTGAGTCAAAGAAATCATTTAGTTTCCTAGTAATATCCGCCTCATCTGTCATCAAGAGATAAAATTACTAAAACAATGAACAAAAGGTTAAAAAAAACTGGATATGTTCAACTGCCAGATTATAGGTCCTTGCAGTCAAATACTGGTTGTGTGTGTATTTTCCCAGTATGCCTTCACATTCACCTCCTGCCTACTCCCTCCCCTGTGCTGAAACAACTTTGTTTGATCCGATCCATCTTTCTTGCCTAAAATACGGGGTGGAAACCTCTCCTGAAAGCATCATTTTTGCTGATGGGACAGATGAAAGGTTTTTGGACATGTCTGTTGACGGTTGTTAAAAAGAAGTGTAGAGTGGTTTGTAGCACTAGAAGTTTTATTGGGATGCTTGTGAGTGGGAATGGGCAACCTTTGCCTTCTCAAAGCAAGCAGGAAATGCTCAAAACATTGGGTAGACAGAGCCAAAAAAAAAGCAGGAACAAGAAGTGGGTCTGCTTAGCAGAAAAGCGGAAATTCTTGGTTTATTATTATTCATATTGTAAATGAAAGCATTTTTCTTGGCCAGCAGATTGTACTCAGCACAATTATTATCGTTATTAGTGCTGAGGACAAGGATCTGCCAGGGGATATACCCAATTTCTGTGGGTACAGAGACTCCTTTGGAAGGCAGTGGCTCACACAGGTGGGACAGAGGTAGTGAATGACTGACGGCTTCCTCCCGTTTGCCTTCAGGATCCTGAGGCAGCAGATGTTAATGGGGTGTGCTGCAGGTCTGGTGGAGCCAGGCATGGGAGGAGGGTGCCAGGGCCAGGCTCTGTCGTCTGCTGGGTGATGCAAACCCGGAGCTCTTGGGGCAGTTACACCGGATTGACGCTTGCATTGCTCAGATGCTCTCTCCTAACTGCGAGTCAGTTGAAGGTCTTTTAAACTTCAGAGATCTTCAGGCCTCTGCAAATTACCTTGCTGGTTTTTCACAAGCAAGTGTTATGTCCCAAGTTAGTAAAATTGAATAAAACGTTGTCTGAGTCATCTAAAATTTGTACTGGGGAGCTCTTGTTCAACAGAATGAGACTCTCTGTATGTTTCAAACAGCTGTCAGGCTGGAGCTTGCTTTAATCCCAGATGTGTGAATTTCCAGCAATGTTATTAACTGGATTGTTCATCCTCAATGCTGTATGAAATTCCTTCCTGCTATTGCTATTGAAAGGAACAAAGAAAGAAAGAAAAGGCTGGGTGGGGTGGGGTGGGTGTTGCAAGGTGTCTTCTGCTTTCCTGGAGTGATTATAGAAAAAAACTTCTGACAAAGCTAGACTTTGCAAGTCAGTGGATGTGTTTTCATGTGATAAAGGAAAAAAGGGTAAAAGGCCTTAATCTATGTGTCAGTTTGGAGTGCTATGCTTTGGGCTTCTGGCAATTTTGGTGGTTATTTTAAAGGAATCCAAAAAGTGTAGAAATATGTGATGGCTTCTTGGTGTGTTAGTACCAGTCAAAGCCACCAAGTCACCACTAGCCAGTGGGGAAAGCGCATTTTTCAAGCCTTGACAGAAAATATCTTTGTGTTTTGCATTTGGGCTACAGTTCAGTTTGAACTCTTTGAAGACCTTCTCATCTGTGCTCCTCTGGGTTTGGATTTTTGCTTTTAAAATGTGACAAAGAACTCCTCCTGCTTGAAGAAAGACCATGGCCCTGCCTTTATGGTGCATTGATTTTCATATTGTTTAAGCATATGCAGAGCAGAGAAATACCACCAAATCATGATCTTTATTTACAGATTAAGTAAATATTGGTAACCATTAAGTTTATATCATGAAGTAAGAGGGAAGACTTTTGTCCAGTCACTGATTGTCCCGAAAGTGTGTGTGTGGTCTGTCCTTTACAGCCCATGGCCATACTCTGTTGTGAATTTGCCAGAAGAATCAGTCTTTTAAAAAAATGTGTGTTTTTCCAAACTGCTATGGGAGCAGTCCTAGACCACTTGCTATTCCATAACTCAGGTTAGTAAAACACTGTAAGTTTGCTTTTCTCATTTTAACTTGATGACCTGTGATGAACAAAAATTGAGAGAGCTATTCCAGTTTATTTCCCATGTGCATTTTAATTCTGCATGCAATGCAGGTTGCTCCATCAATTTATATTTTTCTCAGATCAAGAGTTGCTATTTAATTTTTCCAGATATTTCAGCTGCTTTAAATTTGCTCTGTTAAATGCCCGCTAAAGCATCAGGATGACAGTTAGTCAACACTTGGAAGTCTGTTTTATGAAAAACTTCGACATTACCAAATTTGTTTTCTTTCAAAACTCGAATAAAACCAACCTTTGAATTTCTCATTAAAACAGAATTTGCAAAGCTAGAGGTGAAATAACTCTTTCCATCATAATTAAAAAGTGTGAGAGGGCTCAAAAACGCTGCAGGAAGCAAACCCCACCATTGGCAGTACAGAGGGAACTCTACTACTTCCTAGAAGACAAGGCATGTAGAGGGATTGAACAGAAAACCCAAATTTTAAATGCATCTTCATGGCCCGTTACTGCTGTTGCTTCATTGCATTTAGCTTCAGAGACCCACTCCTTGTCCCCACAAATGTGGCAGATAAGGATTGGAGCCTCTGTCCCTCTCTTTCTCTTGTGTTTAAATGTACAACTCCAGTGATCTGTAGTATGCATCACCAAAAGAAAACATATGGCTCCTTTTACATTTTTATTCAGAGGAG
The DNA here is from genome assembly GCA_026261815.1 of Monarcha castaneiventris obscurior. Taxonomy (NCBI): domain Eukaryota; kingdom Metazoa; phylum Chordata; class Aves; order Passeriformes; family Monarchidae; genus Monarcha; species Monarcha castaneiventris. Next base: position 12,657,199 of record JAMPIT010000467.1, read on the forward strand.
TGGGGATTCTTAGGTGATATTTCTGGTAGTCTCTAATGAGCAGCTTTATAACATGTGCTTGCATATGAATCCTCTAGTATAAAATCTCGGGGTCCCATATGACTTCACATTGTAAATGTCATTAGTGTCTTGTATGTTAACAACGCTAATTGTTTTCAGTGATCTGTCCTGAATTGTTAGCTGAGGACACCAGCTTTTAACAGGAGACATTGCACTAATTGCCTGTTTTTCACAGATTGGCTAAACCTTTGGCCTTTTGAAGTTTGTGTGTGTGAGTGTGTGTGTAATCTTTGTTAAAGACATACAGATGATGAATAGAGCATTCAGCTGTGCTGGCATCCTCCAACAGTGACTGTGGACCTCAGTGGTTCCTACCAGTGAGTTCCTGGGATGAGCCAGCTGCTAATGACCCTGGCTGCACTCTCTTTTATGTTCAGAAGCTCCCGGAATAAAAAGACACTACAGAACCTCTCAGTTTATAATTTGTGTGAGACCTTGTTTAACTTTGAATTATTTGGAATCTTACTTCTTGGAATCTGGGATCACATTATACAAACACACTTCAGCCATAAATTCTGCAGTCTTGCAAAAGTGGTTACAAAAACCAATGCTCTGAAGTGGTGAAAGCCCTTCTTTGGTGCTTTAAATGGTGTCTCACTTATTTGCATCCAGTGAAATTCAACTATAAAAATTCTTTTCTTAATGAAAGGAACTTCCGTAGTAAATAATCCTGACATCTGTAAAGCAATCCAGAATAACACCCATCTTCAAAGTAACGTGACTTACAAATTTAATGGCAAAAGGAGATTTTCTCCAGAAGACCAGGAAAAACAATTTAGGGGACAGTGAGCATTTCTCTTGCTGAGCAGCTACTAGAGCAAATCTCTCTGCTGCCTGGTTCAGCAATTCCCTGTCCTGTGGTAATTTTGTCCTGCCATATGAACCTGATTTGAGGTCCCCTGAGCCAGGCTTGTAGTGGTGATTTCCTCATGCACAGTGTCACTCCATGCTGCTCTGTGGTGACAAATAGCAAAGCTGACAGGAGATGCTGGGACCCAAGGAGAACCCTCCTCAAATTGCTGTCCTGGGGTGTCAAGGGATGCCAGAGGCTCGGGTGGGATCGTGGAGGGAGGGAGCCCAGCATGTAAGCACACTGTACTGGGCAGCATCTGCAAACACAAGCCTGATGAGCCACGGTTCAGGGAACTCTTGTGTTTTTAAAGTAATAGGGAAAAAATGTTTGGTTTTGGCAGAAATTTGGATTAAATTCCATTTCCATCAGGTTGCGTTAAAAGAGAAATTGTGACTCCCTCATACTTGTCACATAGATTTTTACTTTTCGAAGAAACAAACTATTAATAGATTCTGAAAGTGTAAGACCTTGTAGTGCTTGTGTTTTGATTTATGGCTTCTAATAGCGAAGGAAGCAATACTGTGTGAACAAATTATTCAGAGATCAGAAAAAGCTGGGAGGCAGGGGAGAGGAGGGAAACAAGAGGTCGCTTAAGAAATTTGCCTGAAGAGGTGTCTAAAGAGATTCCTGTTTCCTAGTGGAGAGCTGGGATAAAGTGTGCAGCACTGAAATGTGACTGAGCCCATCCCAGATGTATATTCAGCAAAGCAGAAAGAGGAGGCAGAAATGGAGAGCAGAAAGGTTGTTAAATGTGAGGGAATGGAGACTATTTGGGTATTTGGGGGGGAGAGGATTTTTTTTGTGTGCAGTGCTGTGCTGCTCTTGCAGCAGTGGGGATTAGGAGGCTGCCTGGTACCACAGCAGGTCTTTTGAGGACTCCGGTGTGAAGCAGTGCTTTAGCATTCATGATACATCCACTGAACTGCTGACAGTCCATTCAGCAGGGCAAGTGAAAAGGACAAAACTGCCCTGTGTTCTGCTCAGCTGCACTGCTCTCTGGTTTGGATTAATAGAAAAACTCTGCTCCAACAGCAAAGGAAACTCACATCTCTTACTAGCAGTAGATTAGGCAAGCCTTGGTTGTGTCTGATATTGCAGCTGCTGAGGTGTGGGGTGTGATGCCAGAACGTTCTGCTTTCGGAATTGCAAGTTGAAAGAGTCTGTCATTTGATAATCCAATCTATACAATTCTCTTTAATCTCTTTTCCTAGTGGAGTCATTAAGTACACAGGAATGTTTGGCAGAGAAGTGATGGAGTGTGATACATCTTATTTTGGGAACTGACTTTCTTTTTTAATAACAATGAACATTTTTTCCGCCCATCACTTTTGTGACTGACACAGGAGATGTAGTAAAACTCCTATTCAGAAGTGTTAGGTCAACCTGCAGCATTTCCTACGTACACAAACAGCTAACAACATTGTCTGGGTAAACCCCTCCGATTTACAGCCAAGTGTTTGAACTTCCTAAGCATGTTGAAAGATTGATCTTAATGTAAACAGGGCTGCTTGCAGCATGGACAATAACACCTTACTTTAGTGGGAGCAGGAGGAGGATGCACAGGGGATCCAGCAGGCTGTGTCTGATACAACACTGAGATGAAATTTTCCTAGTGGAAGCAGATGTTTTGAGAGTTTATATTTTCAAATTACCCTTCTGGAGCCTCCTAAAAAGAAGGAAGGTTTAGAGCATGCTCATTGCTTCTCTTCTTGAAATCTCTACTCCTTAAGAGGTCTCTTGCAGTTGCTAAGAAACTAGGTTCCCCAAATGGACATCCCTTTGAAAATTCTGGTTTATTGTCAGAAGTGTTTGTGGTATTACAAAGAAGACACAAAATGGTGAATAGTTCTATGTTTTGTTTTGGGGTTTTTTCATTGTTTTGTGGTTTTTTTGGCGGGGGGGTGGTTGGTGTGTGTGTGGGGGGGGTTTTGTTGTTTGGTTGGGGGGGGTTGTTATTTTTGTTATTTTTGGCTTGCTGCTGTGGGCAAGAACAAAAAGAACCATCTTTTCTCATAGAGACACCTTGCAGATGAGGAACTTGGCAGAGGAAAGGACGTCCATCATCCCTGGGTTTAGGAGGATGCTGCTTTTATACTATGAAAAAATTGGTCCATGTACACAGGGCCAACATAACACAATCCCACCTCACTCAGGTCCCTTTTTCATGTCTGCATGGCTAATACAGGCGAGGGAGGACCATGGGGACAGAATAAGGAGCATCTTTATCCTGACACCCTGTCCAGCTTTTGCTGTTCAGGCTCTGCTTTTTCACTGCCCTGTGTATCTACATTCCAGACCCAAAAACTTGCAGTGGGCAGGCTCCAGGAAGAATTTCTGGATGGTGAGGTTGTTCTTGTGGATACTGTGGCAAGGTGACCAAGAGGCTGACTCAAATGGGGCCAGCTTGAGCAGCAGTGAGTGCTTGAGCAGGCCAGGGCACTAATTTCTCTTGCCTTGAAGATGGGTAATGGCTCTACTGAGCTTTCTAATGTGGTACCTTATCAAGTGCACTTATAACAGCTTCATTATCTGTGCATTCCACTGCTCTTTGACATGAAGACCTCCTCTTGTGAGCTGTCCTCAGAATCCTTCTCTGCTTCTCCAGGAAAGTGAAAAGCCATCATCACGCTTTGCACTAACATGGTTTTGTGTTCTTCCCTGGGAAAACAGCCATTATTTGAGCCTATCACCAGTCTCTAGTCTGCTCCATTTTTTGTTTAAAGACGTATTATCTTCAAAAATAGAAATCAAGGTCCAACTTTTCTGATTTACACTCCACGCTACCACCTGGTCCTGAATCTGCAGTGATTCCATGTAAAGATATCCCATCTCTTTCAGTGGGTGTTTCATGCATGGATAGTGTGTACTGCCTTGGCCTTGTAATGAGATGTTTGCTGGCAGTATGTTATTCAGCTGCTAGTTATCTGTGTGTACTGTAGAGAAATTCAGGCAAGATTTGCTACTTGCTAAACAGGAAAGCAGGGTGGGAACCAAAGTCTTTTTATGCATGTCAACTCCTTAGGGTTTTTTCTACAACAAATATCTTCTGTTTAAGAAAACAGTGTCTGACAGGAGAAAAGTGGGAACAAAATGATCATGGATTTTCAGCTTGGACAAGAAATTGCATACTGCTTTTATTCCAGATTCTGGGTTGGAATTTTATCTTGTCTGGAAAGGTTTGATGAGGTTTTACTGCCAAATATCAGCATGTTCTTATCAATTCCACACCCTGTCTTCTGATCACCATGGAAAAATGGATCATTCAGGCCTGTTTTATGTTCAAAAAGGCAGTGTATAACATGAGCAAGTTAGCCTGAAATAAAGAATTGTGCCTTGGATGTCTGTCTTCCTCATCTGCATGAATTTACAATACCTATTTGAACTGGCACTGATTAATAGTCTTTAAAATAGCACAGGGCATTTAACTGAAGAGGACTGACAATGTGCAAGGAATAATAGACTGTGAAAGTAATGAGGTTACATAGCTAGATGTTTTCTTTTTCTTTGTAATTTGCCTTTGAGCCTAAGTTAAATTTCCTTTTCTGTGTATATAAGATAAGCAGTAGTTATTGGTCTTGTTTGAAATGATTTCTTGATTTCATTAAGGGTCCAAATCATTCTGGAAAAAGAGAGGCTCAGGCCTAGTTCAGAAGTCACACTGTGCCTGGACTGCTGGTCTGTAACGATGCATCTGCTTCAGACTCATGGATTCCTCCCAACTACCTTAAACTCAGGGATTGTTTGGTTTCCAGATCTCCCTTGGTTTCCAGATCTCCTGGCTATTCTGGTTTCTTCTCTTTATTTTTCCTTTCTTTTCATAAGAACACTTTCCACTGTCGTATCATCCTAGGATGTCCCCTGGCTGTTGGGTGTCTCTCATACCAATATGGACATAGGTCCCATTTGTGCATCCAGAGAAAGTGTGCTGTGAATTTTCTGTTTCCCATGAGTTGGGTATTGAGGCACAGCTGTAAATGACAGCCCAGGTAACCATGAGGTAAGTTACTAGGCTGTTTCTAAGCAGGGAGAAAGGGGAAGAAAAAGAAAGGACGCTCTTGTTTAACAAATTATTCTGAAGTTTTCCTCATAATCTTAATTATTAGTTCCTCACTATTTCCTTCCGTAAGTAATTATGAAGAAGAACAGTCATAAATTATAACTTAATTTGCCCCAATTAATGTTGACTGATCAGTGCAGTTTGCAGAACTGAGTGATTCAACTGCACTAATAGATCGTGGTGAAAATGGGTTTCTGTCACATTATATAATGCTCTGTTATTGTCTTTAACTCAGCCCATGAGATGCTAGAAAATCTCGTTTGCACTTGCTTGGAAGCTGGAGGCTGTCTCAGATTGCCAAGCAAATTACGTGGGTTTTCTCCTCAATGCTGTTACCAGGAACCCTGACAAAGTCCAAACCAGGAAATGGCTGGATTTCTTATTCAAGGGTTATCTTGATGGCAAAAAACCAGTATGAACTCATTACAGATAAGTGTATTTACTATATCCTTCTCTAAGATCATGATCTTACATATTAATTTTCGGGACTACCAATTTCCCAGTGGTTTGACTGAGATCTGCAAAAGCCATTGATAAGAGGTTTTTTTTCCTGTCATGGGACTAGACTCTGTTTCCTGTTACCATCCTACAGTTTTGTGTGCAACAGAACACTGACTATTTAGAAGACAGGATAAAAAAAAAAATCTGTATAAAATGTACTTCTTTTAACTTGTGCCACATTCAAATTTTCTTCTTTTGACTTTCAATCATGCAATTTAGCAGGATAATATTTTCATTAGAAAGTGAGTCTTCCTGTCTCCCTTTCTCTTTTTTTTTAAATTCATTGTCCTCATTTTCATTAATTATCTGTCTGTTCTTACCCCATTTCACTTTCAGCTGGAAAGGCCTGGCAGTTCTGAGCTATCACACAATCTTTGTCTTTTAGGAAAGTCCTATAGAGTGCATTAGGTTCTTATAAATTCCATTTGGGTTAAAGGAAGATCATAGGATAGTTAGATTACCCTGTTTTCAAGAAATAATATGTATCTGTGACTTGAATAAATATGTATTCAGCCTGAAGAAATGATAAGCTTTGTCTCCCAGATGACACAAGTTCTCTAACAGGAAGCTTCTATAAAGAGATATGGCTCCAGCATGGAGAGATTGGAGATGAGCACATCTCTTTATGACTTCTTGACTGCCTTTCAGCACAAGTCTCCTCATAACAAGATCCAGGTCTTGGCCTAAAAAAGGCCTTGAAAAGGCCTTGGAATTTGGCCTTCTGTGCCAGAAGAACATGTGGCTGGGACCCACTGTAATGGAGATGCGTCTGAGACCCTGGATGTATCTCTGTGAGGAGGAACAGATTTGGCTCGCAGCTACAAGCCCTGAGTGAGACCTGGTTTCCCTCACAGGACAGCAGGATGAAGGACAAAGATAACCTAGTCATTAATAACGTCGTCTAACATTTCTCTGCTGCCCATTGCTATTTTTTCCTCACTTTTGGTATGCATTTCTTTTTTGTTTCTTTTGCCACATTGTTGATTAGTTGACCAAACGTAAAATCACAGACTCCATCAAACCAAGTATTCCAGAGCAGGAAGCTGTGGTGCCTCTGATGAGTCTCCTCTTTGGCTTTTGGTCCAGATGTGACTCTCTGGCTGGGAACAGGGGGGGTCTTTCTGAAGCTTTCTGGTTTTTATCCACATGTCAAACACTACTGACTACCAGATCCCTCTCCATGTGCTGCTTAGCACCTCACATGCAACCATCAGGGACAAGCATTTTAAATGAGAGGTAATATGGCATCAGTTTGGCTGGTTCACCTGGCAAACTGCAGATTACTCCAGATTTCAGTGTGTAGGTTTTCCTATTGAGGACCAAATTTTCATTCTCATTTCACTGAACATGCCACACCAAGCTGGGGCATATGCCTTAAAATGAAGGTGATGGTTTTGGTGACCAAGTGTTCCTGCTTTGCAAAAAACATTTTACAAAAGATTTCTGCTTGTTGCCCCACACTGCAGTTCCTTTCTGCAATGGTGTTGGCAGCCTTCAGGCTCATAGAAGGAAGAGTTATTTGCTCCAGTACCCTGGCGATTAGGTATGTGGCTTCATGCTTTATTTTCAAATCTGCCAACTTTTGGAGCTGTTATTGCTCAGAAATTTAGTGCAGTCTTTGTCAGATATAAGGAAGACGTGAGGAGGAAAAGATCTGGGCTAACACCCACTCTGTGCTTAAATGCCTCTTCTACCAACTAGACTCAGTACCTTCTGAGGATCACCACTTGCTGTGGTGGGAATTTCAGATCTAATGAATTGTTTGAAAGCTCAGAAGATTGAAAATGTGTAAACATGCTTCTGAGACAGGCACTTTTTTGAAGTGTTTAGTGAAAATACCTATAAACATCTGCAGCATGGAGGATAAGCAAGTGCCAGGTTTGGTCCTGGTCTGTGTCAGGGGAGACAGGCAGTGCATGGCACAGGGCTCTGTGCAAGGGACTAGGGTTTATCCTGAGCTTGTGATAACCCCCTGCATGACCCCAGTGAGGGACTTGGCTTTCCCATGCCTCCCTCCCTTCACCCACACAGATTTACCTTACTGTTTTCCATGGCGGCTGCTCCAGAATAGGAGCAACCCTGCTGAGATGTGTGTGTTGAAAGCTCAGGGATGACTCAGACAAGCTGGTTTTCTTTCTGAATTTCTGAATGCAGTATTTGCCGCTCTGATTTCTCACTTTCTTCACTAAATATTTGCACTGAGTGCTGGGTTGCAACTGAAGGTCTTCACTGGGTCAGAACAGGGCAGTGGAGCAGCTGAGAGTAGCTCTCTCTGACCACCATGTGCTGGAAACATTCTGAGGCTTGCACTGCTGGTAAATTAGATTACACCCAGTGAAGTTCAAGCAATCAGCAGACTAATTGCTCTAGACTTCCCTTGGCAGCAGTGCTAATGTGTGGCACTTGAATATTTTCTCACTTTTTTAGAGATGGACATTTTCTTTCAAGAACAGCTTTATGTCTTTGCTTTCTGCCTTTTAACTTCCCTCTGAGAAAACTGTACAGAAAAACACCCACTTAGCACTGATGGTAAGAAATTTTCTTGGCCAGTGGAAAGACAAGATGCTGCTTCCAGGCTCTGTGGCTGCTCCTGGGAGGCAAGGAAACACGCTGTCCCCAGCATATGGGTGAGCCAAGATGCTGGATGACTGTACGAGATTTGCTTGTGATCACAAGTTGTGTCAGTAGCCAGGATTAAAAACCAAATGTTCCTGGCTAACCCTGATAACCATTATCCTTCCTTATCTTGGGACCACCAAGGAAAATGTCAGAGCTTCCTGGAGACGAGAGCTGGCACAGCAAGACCCCAGGCAGAGCCACTTGGAGCTGGGGGAAGATCTCACGTACTGGGCCACCTGCAGCTTTTTTCTGCCTCACTCTGACATGGGTTACTTCCTTCACAGGCTTTCCAAGAGGGTACACCACGGAAGGGAAGGCTGTTGCCTTCCGAGGAGTAAACTGCAAGTGTAGAGTCAGTGTTAATTTCTAGAGAGTGTTCTGAAATGAGCCCCAAAAATGGATTGGGACCTGCACTGATGTCTGGGTATCGCCATCATCTGCTATTTTTTTGCAGGATAACAGTTAAATGAATGATTAGAAGTATCCCATGTTTATAAGGCAGTCACTGTTTCTTGGGACAAATTAATTTATAAGCAACTTTGAGTAAGATATAAATCCTGAAGCTTTTAGCCAATGGATTGTCCATGATGGCTTTATTTTAGTGTTGCATACCTCTGTGTTACTCCAAGCAGTCGGATGGATATGTGGTCTTTTTTTTCTCATCCTAGAATAATTTAATAAGGGAAAGATAAAAAATGAAATGGGCTTTCAGTATCAATTTAATCTGCAAAGGGCTTTCAATATCAATTTAATCTGCAGCTATCGGTAGTACTGATAGTAGTACTAGCCATAGCTGTGTACTCTTTCCCTGGTATCCCTGGAGGCTCTGCATTGTTGCTAGTGTGCCTAAACATTGATTTCCATACTTCAGCTGTCTTGATTTGTTTTTACATTTAACTCAGTTTTGAGTTTTCTTGGTTTTTGGGTTTTTTTTTTTTTTATTGCCTGGAAGGAATAATTACAACTTCCCACAAAATGCTGCTTTTGCTTTCAGATATCTGAATTTACTCAGCTTAGATTCCAATTTAATGTTATTTCTTATGAAAATCCAAGTAACTATGCAAGGTCCTGTGCTGTAAATGGCAAGGCAAATCCATTTCTTCTTATAAGGAATTAAAATAATTTGCAGAGAGACCATGATGAAAGTCACACAGAAGTGTGGAAGTGAAGGATGGTTTCAGCGGGGTAAATCTACAATTCTCTGAATACTGACAAGTGCTGCTCCTCTCTGCATCAACATGACAAAGGACAGGGTTTAATCCAAAGTCTAAAGCCACTAGTATTGTGAGGGCTCAATTTTCCCTCCAGACCCACGCATTTCATTGTCTGCAATCCTTCCATGCCATCTGTGCAAGGCCCTTCCCCTGACGTGGAGCGTCCTGTAGCTCTCCAGGTCTGGGCTCAGCTTGGAGCCCTGGGAGAGAAGCTGAGCTCTCAGCCTGCAAGCAGAAACGCTGTGTTACCGGTTGGGAACTATTTGCGTTCTCAGATGAGGATGACTCAAATAGCACGAGCTGTGACTACTGCTGGGAAAATATCATCCGGAGGACGCAGTGAGCCACAAGTACACCCATTCCTTCTCACTGTGCTCCTTCCAGAGTCCCCTTGGCAGTTTATGAAGGCAAGTGCTTGTTGCAGGAACAGCAGCCTTGCCTTGTGGGACTGTGAGTTTCTAAAATCTCCAGGCAGATTTCATCATCATGGGCAAAACCTTGGCTGGGGCTGGCTGGGAAAGGATTAGCAATTGCCTGGCGCTAAAACGTTGTGTGATTGACGGGACTCCTTGGGAGTGAATATGTCCTAAGCAGCACAATTAGCATTTGAGGCTGCACTTGCTTAGCTTACACCTGAATACATAAAGAGATCCAGAGAGCAGAATTATATCTTTCAGCACCATAACAGCTGTAATTGGCCTGATGTTACATTGATCACAGCGCTCCTTAATGATGAGAGCCAAGCGTGCTGCTTTCCAAGTCAACAATTTTACACTTAGCTAAAAATGTTAGCATTTGGATTTAATTAAACACCCTTGCTTGTCCTTGTTGGAGGGAGATAGGAAAGGCTGGAAAGCCACAGTAAAGCTGCAAGGATGGCCTGGCAGGACTGCCCTTGCAAGCAGGCACCTCCAGCTCATGAAACCAGCATGGAAAGGCTGGGTGTGTAAAACTGGCTAATATTTTGGAACGTTCCTCAGAACTCGCTAACTCAGTACATCTGCAAATGCTGGCCGTGTTCCCAGCCTTTATTTTCAGCCCACTTTTCCTGTAAGCTCTTATGCATTATCTCTTTGGTTGCCATCAGACATTGTCATTAACTCCCAAAGGCACAAGGACGGTAGAGGCAGAGCACAGATCCAGATGGGGCAGTGAGGTGGTCAGCATTAGTACACGAAGGAATGCTTTGTGCCAGCTGGGTAACAGAGCAAACCTTCCCTCAGTTTACCCACCATGAATCTGTGTTTCACAAAGGTAATGTTTCTGCAAATCCTTCACAAGGCTCACGGTGACCATCACACTGGGATCCACAGAGCAGCCCGGTGTGTATAATATATGTTTGACTGGTGGCATCCAAAACCATTTGGCACAGGAGCCCAGAGGAAAGAGCTGGATGTATTGGGGATTGAAATGGGGAGAAGCAAAGGCATGGCTGAAAATTTTTGCTGTAGGGAACTCACAGAAGACATGACAAAGAGTTAGACGATTTGTATGTCAACATGGTAGGAAGCTAATCCATTCCTCTGCCCCTAGAACATGTTGTTTCTTTCATGTGCAGGACAATGGGGCTCAGATACCTGATTAGGATGTGTCAGAGTTGCCGTGAGGGAAACCTTCTAACCCCTACAGACTGAGGTTTGCAGACAGACAGCTGGGGAATGGTTGAGTTATGTGTGTGCACATGGGTCTCTGTAAGGAAATTGGCCATGTCTGTAATGCTGCAATTTGCAGCTGTCAAATAGTTAATGTTAACTCAGCCTGTGGACTCATACATTTTAGTTTAACATGCAATTCTGCTCCGACAAGTGTCTATATAAAAATAACACCTTCCTACAGAAATGATGTGCTATCTATGTGTAATCACATGCAAATCTGATTAATTTGCTGACTAAATTAAGGGGAACAGTTTTGAAAAATGGGTGTCTAAAGTTAGGTACATACTATTTATGTACCTAAATATGCAGTAAGATTTTAAGTGGTACTTAAGTCTTGTTACTTCGACTTGCCCTTGGAGTAGCTCTTAAAATCAGATTACCTTTCTGGTGCCCTGAAGCGCAGAATTAGATAAGTGGGTTTGAAAATATTGTCTTCATTTTTATTCCTTATTTTTTCTGTCGAAGCTGGAAATACACAGCCGCTCCAGGAGCAGGCGAGCAGATTTCTTTTTCATTCCTCTTGCAATCGTACAAGCCAAAAAGATGACAACTTAACTTCTAGATCCCAGCATGAGTTTGCAGACCTGGTAGTTGGAAAAACAAACCAAACATCTTTTTTACTTGTAAACTGACTGCATTTGATCTGGAAATCATTGAGATGCAATAAACATGAACTCCATGATTCTGTTTTTATGGAGTCAGTTTTCCAAGTAGAACCACACGTAACAAAACAATCATTATAGTTGAATAGCAATGCTTATGAAAAGGACTGGATTGAAAACACTGATGACAGAAGCCTTCTGTTTATCCCTGGAACAGCAGTGACAGTGGTAGTGTAAGCTACATCACACTGTTCCCCAAACAATTGACATCCAAGGGACTAACTGGTGTTACAGCTTCAAGTGCACTGTTTTGCTGGGTCCCTGATTCCTAGCTAGCAGTGGTGGGTGCTGCTGAGCTAGTGGTGCTGTAAGTGGTTGCAGAGCCACTAATCAGGTACTGGTGACTTAGTGCACGTCACTGGCACTTCTGTAGCTATGCTATTGCTAAACACTTTTTGGAAGCCGAGGGGTGAGGAGGTAGCTTGGCTGCTATTGCTTGCTTGGTCTCCACAGACAAGCTCACTGCTGTTCTCTTGATTACTGCTGGCTGTGCAGAGCTTGGACTTTTTTTTTTCTCCTGATCTTTTTATGCTGACATCTGTCTGTTGGACATCAAAAGGCAATCTTTCAAAGCCAGAAAGTCATATGACTTACGGAACACTTAAGTGATGATCTGCAGAAATGTGGGTGAGCTGGCCCCTGGAAGAGGCATTCTGCTGTTGTGATGCGTTAAAACAGCTCTTTGTACTTGGGCAATAACAAAGATTCATTTGAAAGTATTAGCTATCATCAGGGCTTGACCTCTTCAGAAAGTATTCTTCAGTCAGGGTTTAAAGTGGATTTGGAAAGATAATTATTCTTGTCCCCGGGTAGAATCTGGGCAATTTATGTGCTCAGCTGACTTGCCACTTCGGCTTCAATGGGTATTTATTCCATGAAGTGCATGGTTGTGCTGTGTGGCAGAGGATGATGGTAATGGGCAGATCAGATACATGCAGACAGAGATACTGCTCAGGGTGATACATCCTTAATTGTCAGTAGTCTTATAACAGGCAGTGTGCTCAGTACTGTAGCACTTCAGTGCAGGGGAAGATGACACTGTTTATTTATCTCATTGGTTTTTTCTCTGTGTGTGAGTTCACAAAACATTTGCAAAAAAGCTTCATTTCATGGCCATGAAAAGATTGTTTGTATCATTTAAGCCAGAATACCACTCAGAAAATTGAATTTTGTAAATCTCCTGCCTGATAACTTTCTTCCTATAATATTTCAGTATGCATTTTTTGTTCCCAAGATGTCATTTTTGCTTTATCCTGCAGCTTTCATTAGTAGCCAGTGTCATGTATCTCGGCTTTCTGGAGTCGCTATAAATGGATATAATAACATCTGATAGGGCTTCCTAGGAAAAGTGGTAGGGAGAGTGGATGTATTTCCACAGGCTGAATTTTCATCAGATGACATGATTCAAGGAGGCATTATCAAGAGGATATTTTTCTGGCCCTCTCAGTCCTATGTAATAACCCAGAACTCTGATGTTGGGTCAAATCCTTCAGTGGGATCCACCTGGTGAGGTGTAAACCAGAGGTCTGAGGACTCATGAACATATGTTCCTCAGGAGCAAAAGCTCTGGGTGGAACATCACAGCTGCTTTTCCAGAGCAGGCTTATAAATAGCAGGTTTATAAAAGGCTATCATAAATGTCCTGTATCAAATACCTGGCCATGACACCTGCACTCTGCCATCAGTCAGCGCCCATGAAATATGGAAAATGAAGTTATGTGTCTGGTTGTCTCCCACCATAGCTGGCTCTGGTCACTTTAAGCACTTTGGAGTAAAAACTGCTCTCTGTGTGTTCGTGCAGCTCTACCAGGGCTGCTGACTGGACCCATAACAAAGCTGCAGGGTGCAGACGTAAGAGATGGTGAGGGGCGTCAGCACAACTACTATTTCCCATGACTGACACATGCATGTTGCACCAGCTGGTGGTGGCAGAGGGGTGGAAACAGATCTTCTTAATGTGCACCTGCTAATATAAATTAATTATTATAGTAATGAAGCCAAAACGTGATGAATCTGTTCTCTCCAGTCCATCTTTCACTCTGCTTTTTTTTGTAAGCAGGCAGAAAAACATTACTGCATTTTTCTTTTCTTTGTGCAGTTAGTTTGCTATTTCTGATTTGTCATCGCTCCTAACGTTTCATTGACTTCTGACTGTGACTTGTTGTTTATTCAAAGCAGTATTAGCTCCGTAGTGCCTAAGAGTTATTGAACAACTAACATAATGGACAAGTCATTCCAGCAGGAGAGCTTGCAGGAAAAGGTCATGGAAACCCTGAGCTGGGCTGTAGGTTGGAAATGTGGACATGGTCTGTCCTTCTATCAGCAAAGCTAGAACCCAAATATGAGAAGGTACACGTGGTTCCATGTTTGTGTGGGAGACCAGGGGTGGCTGGCATGAGATGCTTATGCAGGATGAACTGGCTGGGGAAAAATATAAAAATGGATTATTAAAACTGCTGCAGCCAAAAGAGTGAAATCTCGCCTGCAGTAGGAGATGTGGGAGAAACTGTTTTCTCCTCATCTCTTATTAACTGAAGGTATTAAATGTCCTTTGGTTGACTTAGCTTGGTTTAGACTGGGGTCTGCTCCTTAGTGTGGTACTTGAGGGAGGCTCAACAGCTGCCTGTAGCAAGATTCTACAGGCTGCAATAGATCATCTCAGATCAAACTATAATTTCCCTATCTTTAGAAACCTATCTAATAAACTTTGTGAACTGACACATTGAATGGGACAATTTCCTCCTGTCTGGAATTTCTGGTTTTTGCAGAGCATGCTGCAAATCCCTTCAGAAGAAGGGAAAATGTGCATGGGAAAAGGATTTTACAGTTCAATCTGTGAAATTAAAATATCATTGCCAATATATTGCACTTCCGTCATCTCCACTGAAAGAAAAAATGCAACCTGGCAGTGGGCTGGAAAGCAGGGCCCCAGACTATTTCCCTGTGTTTCAGGGAGGAGTTGGATGGTCATCTGACTCCAGCTGTCCAGAATCTATAGAGCAGCAGCTTGCACCCTCTGGAGATCAGTCAGATCTCATTAACCTGTAGCCAGTTATTTGTGCAGCTCTGAGCTCCCCCTTAGTGAAAAGAAGGCAATTTGCTGCGTTTAGGTGATAATCATTTAGCCTGTTCCATAAAGAAAGGTATGCTTGGGATGGAGAACATATTCCTGGTAACTCTGGTATCCAGAATCACAGTCCAGTGGGTTTAATGGTGGATTTGGCAGTGCTGGGTTAACAGTTGGACTCAATGATCTTAAAGGTCTTTTCCAACTTTGGTGATTCTATGATTCTGTGATAGATAAGATGCGATTAAATGCATCTTTGTCTTTGAAACCTGCCCACTGGCCTTTTGTAACTCTACCTTCTGGTGAGTATCATTTTGGCAAACTTAAGGGCTGCTTGTCCAGAAAGAGATCCAGGCAGCTCATAACACTTTAATCCCAGTTATCTCTTTATATGTGTCCTTAGCTGGAACAAACTAAAGGAAAGCTGCATTTTCAACCTATTGGTGATCCTTTTGAATTCAACATTACAGTAACAACACAGGTTATTAGCACAAGAATGTCAAGCTTCTTACAGCACTAAGTCTTAGGGCTATAAACATTTATACTAACATGCTAAAGAGATTTGGGCATAAGGGGCCATGCTGGCATCAGGGAGCAGCTGAAAATATGAGTAGGCTAACATTAGATTAAACAGAGGCAGGCGGTAATTTAATTGGCATTTATACATTGAGAGAAGGAAAAAATAGTAAGTTAAAAAAAGAAATGCGGCTAGGAAGCTTTTGGAAATCAGGGAGGTAATTTGCTTTCCAAAATGATTCACAGCATCTCGTGTTAGCTAATTAACAAAACAGCAGGTTTGTGAATTTAACTGCAGCGGGGTTAGGGCTCCGTGGGCTTGGTTCTTGTCCATGTGTTCGTTGGGATCTGTTCAGCCCCCTCAGTGCTTTTGCTCTGCTCTTTGGCATCTGGGGGAGCCTGGCCTCTTTCAGAGGGCAGAGTTACAAGTGGCTGCACTCTGCGATAGGAGCCAGATGAGGGTGAAAGGGGCAGGTGGAGAGGCAGGAGATTATCCATTGACTGGCATGACTTAGCCATCCATAAAATGATTTTCATTAATGTTTAATGTGTGTCAAAAATGTCAGCATCTGTAAGAGAGGCAGATAAATTATTTAGTCCTGTGAGTGTCTTGCCTTCCCCCTCCCGCTGCTGTATGTAAAATGCTTGCCCTGGTTTTGTTTGGATTTGGGATGCTGGTGGGGGAGTTGAAGTGATTGCTGTTACACCCGGAGTGTTCCCTGGGCAGACCCTCGGAGGAGCTGCTGCCGCTGCTTTGCAGTTCCACACTTGGGCAGAGAGGTCTGGGCAGTCTGAACTCAGCTGCAAGTGGGTTATGCACGGGCCCTGCTGGTGGACTGGGGCTGGTTGTAGATTGGTTTGCAGAGGAATAGACCCTGGGAAGCTGCCATGAGGGCAGAAGAGTGGGGTGTGAGGGGAGGTCCTGCTCCCCAGGTAAGGGCTGGGGAGGGCGGCTTTGGAGTCACCCAGCATCACAGAGTAGCCCATGAGCATTCCCTGTGCTCCCAACGGGCCTGCCTGAAGTGCCCCGAGATCTGCCTGATAGCAGCTGGAGTTCTTCGTGCTGCTCTTCTTGCTGCCTCGGTTTTGCTGGGTTTGTCCAGAGATACGTCACCCAGAGACCTGAAACTGCCCTGTTTGGATGAACTGTGTCCTGCTCAGGGGTGGGAGCAGCCTCTGCGATCCCACCAGGGCTTTGGCTGCTCTCCCATGTACCCCTCTGCAGGGACAGTTTCTGCTTTTGCCTGCCCTGTGTCAAGAGCTTTGGGCATGGATCTTGCTTTATCCCTAACCAGGGAATTAATGTACAGGAAGGGAAAACTGCCCTTTGAATTGCAGATTAAGTTTTCTTTCATTCCTCTTTTTTTTTCTTTTATTTTTTTTTTAAATCAGCTTCCCAGGATGACACAATAGCTGCAAGCTGAAATCATAAGCCCTGGCAGAAAGAAAGAGGGACCAAATGAGATGAGCAAAGGCAGAAATATATCCGGTCAGAAGGGATTTGAGGTGACGTGAGACAGGGGAAATGTAAGCCTAATTAATTGTGAGGTGCTGGTTTGTGAATGTTGTATGAACCACAGTCAAAAATTACTAATTTAAAACCCACTCTGACAGTCATATTAGAGACAGCCATCCTTCCTGGACAGGGTTTTTTCTGAAGGCAATGGGAACTATGTCAGTCTCTTTGGAGCATGTTGAACTCTATCAGAAAAATTAAAAAGAGAAAACGTAGAGTGTTTTTAAACGCTGGGGGGAAATGCAATTGCCTTGTTTGTTTAGGATGTTTTTTTTCTTTTTTAGGGCAGTCACAGGCTTTGGGACAAGGATCTCAATTGGCCTCTAATTAAAGTTGCTTTCTTAGTGTCTGGCATGAAATCCCCCTGAGAGGCAGATGTTTGCAAAGCACACTTGGGGCACTGGCATATGGTTCCTTTGTACGGCTGGCATTTCAGCAAAGTGCCTCCTCAATGTTGTACATAATTAGATATTTTATTTTATTTTTTTGTCCTGGAGAAGTTACTAGTGGCTGGGGACCTCCAGGTTGTGAGTGGGAGGCTTTCTGGGAGACGGATGGGAAACCCTAAGCACGTCACTGTTGTGTGACAGGTGCTGGCAGATGCCTTTTTGCAGCTTTTTTGGAAAAAGCCTGTTGACTAAACCAATTCCAGTTAAAGGATATTATTCTAACCTACAGAATTTAATAGAGGATGGGACCCTGGGTACCCAGCCTCTACACATTCAAAGAGGGCCTGCATCCTTCCTGCAGGAATCCATCAGCAGTTCTAAACTTTTTATGGGATTATAAAATTCTGAGGAATGTTTCCATAAGAAATCCAATTGTAATTGAGAGGGGAGTGAAATGAAAAGAAAATATTCATGCACACTAGGCCTGAGTAGAGACCATGGCTGTGTTTAAAACGTGACTTCAGATTACAAATGGCCCATAGCTGTTTATTAACACCATAAAAGACTGTTGCATCTGGGTGGTCACTGATGTGTAGAGCAATCTGTAGATGGCAAGAAACTTAACCACTAAAAGCTCAAGGTGCTGAATATACTTATTTCCCTCTAGGGCAGCACATCTATCCCTTGTACACTTAAGAAATAAAACACAGGATTTTGTGTCAGATGATCTAATTTTTCCAGTTCTCCTAACGTCTCCCATTCCTTCCCAGAAAGCCCTTTCTGTGATCACCAGAGCAAGTCTTTCCTACTGTCAGTGCCTCATTTTTGCCTGTCTATAAAAGTGCACTGCAACAGTTCCCTGCCTCAGAGAACTCAGAGAGGTTTTTTCAGACAAAATTAATTCATGTTTGAAAGGTGCTTTTGAGGTCTGTGAACCTGACTCTGCTTTACTAATGTGGGCAGTCATTATTTCCGTTCTGTAGAGAGGAAAACCAAGATCTGGCACAGTTAAAACAGCTTGTTCAGGATCATAAAGCAATTTAGGAGCAGAACCACAAATAGAGCCAAGTCTTTTGATTAGCAGTCAGATGTGCTATCCACAGGGCTACCTATAACGTCTAATTATTTTTCTAAGTGTAAGAACTGAAAGATCTCAGCCTGATTCCAAAGTCCTGATGAAAATGAAAAGGAAACGTGCAAAAGATTGACTCACAGCCATTGCATTCTCTTAGTATCTCTATTAGTGTATGTTTAAAATGAAATGAGTAAAATCCCCCATGGATGGAGTTGAAGCAGAACCTCCACTGCAGATTGTGCATAAATTCAGTATCCTTCTGATGCTTTGAATGGTTTTGTGCTACTTATGAAAAGGCAAAGCCTGGCTGTTGGCTTAGGTGGGATGCACAGGGTGGGATGTTTCGGCTTCAGATGCTGAACACTTATTAGAGGCCACACGTGCACACAGGCTAATGAATTTGCATGCTTGCTGCAAGCTGCTCTATCTTTCTTGAGGCCTTGCCTATTCTTTGGCTTGATTTCAAGCTGAGGCTACTGTTTAAATGTGTGGACATTGAAAGGCTGTGCTGGGAGGCTCAATGCTGCCAAGTACCTCGTGGAAGGAATAACAATCTCGGCAATTAGCAAGGTCCCCCAAACCCCAGCCCTGCCTCTCTCGGTGTTACAGGCAGGGGAGGGAAGGGGTCTGTGCCTGCAGGGGCTGTCCCTGTGCAGGGATTCGAGCAGTGAGAAATCAGAGGGACTGACCTGTTGGTGTAGAGGGGGAGAAAAGCAGCCGGACCTCTGACATACACTGGCAAAACCTGAAAGTGGAGGGTAGCCTGTGGAACTGCCACCCGAGAGCTGTGACCAGAAGGATGTTTCAGAAAGCAGGAGTGGTGTGTAATTAATAAAAAGAAGGACAGAATAAAGAAGCACTGAGAAAATAATATTCGTCTTGGACTGAGCCTAACTATTACATATAAATCCAACATTCATGTTTTAATTTTAGAATAAATGCTACAGTGTAATGCATGTGACTTTTGTCTCAGCTGGGATAAAGAGTGTGGCATGTGGTGCAGTGGGATTAGTCTTTTGTGCAGACTATCTGTTTGGTGTCCATGGTTCTTGCACTTTTGGAGCTCTAGCATGGATCTGTGTGTCAGTCTGCACCCTGGATCTGGTGGCTGGAGAAAGCAAACAGAGGAGCATGGAGGGGCACAGTGGCCATCCTTGCCCCAGGGCTGTGGTGCTAATCCAACCTGCCTTTCAGCCTGTCCCTGCCACACTCCAGCCTGCAGCCCTAAATGCTTCCTGTGAGACCAGGTATTGCCTTTTATTGGTTATTATGGAGAAGCATTAATTCTGGGTTAGTCTCCAGTAATAGTTGGTAATTATATTTACAGCTTGATTTTGTGGTTTTTTCTCTCTGGTGCTGTCTTTAGATTCAATTCAATTGAATCCTTCCTTCCTTCCTCTGTGAATTCAAAGCCTGCTCTTCTGCTGCCTGCAGTGGGGAAGGATGACAGGAGAGCCTTGCAGGCTCCTGGGGAGCTCAGGGCACCAAAATGGTCTTTCTTTGCATCAGGGACCAGGCTGTTGTCCGCAGAGGAGCGATCGGCAGATGCAGAGTGTCCAGCCTCATTTATCTCTGCCAGATGGTGCTAAAATACTAGTCCAGAGCACATGTTGCTTCTATTCAACCAAATGCTTGTGCCATGCTGTGGCCTCTCTGCCTTGAACCAATGAGCCTCGGCCAGCAAAATCCCAGCGGCAAAGGCCCCAGCAGCCCCTGGCTAAGCCCCTCTGCGTGGCTTGTGGAAAATCAGAGAAATCAAACTGGGAGGGCTCACAGCCCTGCGGGGACAGACAATAGCCTGCAGGAAGGGGAGGAAGGGGTTAAAGGGGGTTTAGCACACACAAAAAGTAAATATTTGAGGCATAAATGCAGAAGGAAAGAATAATGGAGAGAGAAGGGCAGGAGGAGGAAGCCAGAAGTGTAAAGAGAAGAAAAAGGAAGATTATATTCTGCTGGAAAACAAAGAGATATTTGTACGAGAAAAGCATTGGGGAAATGAGGGTTCAGCTCTGCACAAACTTTCTGTCTGACACTGGACAAGTCAATCTCTCTGTGTCTCAGTTTGCAAAGGCTACAATGGGAATACTAAAGTCTCCTTTGTTCTGCCTCTCTCTGCTCACATCAGACGTCCCTTCTGTTTGTGTGTTGTAGAAAGGCAAGACACTACAGTACTGCAAAGACAAATAAATTCCACTGAGACTTTGAGGGGAGAAAAATAAAAAGGTGGGAAGGCAGATAGGCTATGATAAACCTGGGAGATAAATGCCCCAAAAACTGGGGTGTGGGAGTGGGGGTATAGAAATACGGGAGAGGCCTTTACTGGGGGAAGAAGAAATATGGACCAGATTAATCCTACTGTTGCATCTTGGACTCCAGTGGAGTTCCTCGAGGGATGGGTTTAGCCCAAGGAGTTCAGTTTTGTTTGGTTAAAGAAACTTTATGCCAAAGTTTTAAAATACTGAAATCTGTTCAGAGAACTATGAGAATGTGGGCTGCCTTTCTTGAAACGTTGCATGGGACTTGGGATGAACAACTCTTGCTGAAGGCATCGGGAGCCAAGTGATTAAGCCCCATGCAGTGCTCTGACAGGAGGCCTTCTTCTTGCCTACGCATACTTTTTTTAAGTATAGAAAGTATTTCCATATTTCCAGCAGCTGATCTTTATTTGAAGCCAAGAGCTGCATTTTTCAGATTAGAGCTGAAGCTTTTCTAGGAAAAGCCACTCTGGAGCAGACCATTGCTCCATCTAGCCCAAGACGGTGTCTCCAACAGAGATCCTGCACTCTGCTTAGAGAAAGAAATGCTAAAGCTCACAGGGCTCTCTCTGGGGATAATTTATTTTTCACTCCAAGACTTAGAGCTTGGCTTTCACTTCAAAGTCTGTAGGCTTACATTCTTTCCAAAACTCTTGCTTATTTTATTAATCTTTACGGTTCTCTGGAGATGTTTGTTGTTTGCAGATCTCCAACCTGTTCGTGAAGCCCCTTGAGCTGCTGACCCCCATGTCCTTCAGCAGGGAGCTCTCCAGGCCAGCTGGGGCATTTGTGCAGGGGAAAAACAAATTTTCTCAGTTTCAGAATTGCTGCGTTTACCATGGAAGCATGCTTAAGCTTCTCAGCTCACCCATCTGGCTTCTCATTACAGCATCTCATCTAAAACTGTGAGCTTCTTCTGCCACCCAGGGAATCCCTGCTAGGAGATGTTCTGTGCACATGCAATGCTGCTCTGCCCTGAGACGTGAATCAGCCATGCTGAGGATCCACTCTTAATTCTTCCGTCCTTCCAAGTTTACAAGGACGCATTATACTGTCAGCTGCTCAGGCTGACGTGGTGTGCTTTCTTCTTAGGTCATTGGAGTAATAAAAGTTTGTGTCCCTGCTCTGTGGGTAGCACACTAAGCCAGGATGTGATGGAGGTGTGAGGGGCTGCAGGGTGACAAAGTCACAGCACTGTGCTCTCTGTGCCTCTCTTTTGGTACAGAGGTGATTGAAGTGCTCGAGTATCTTGGCAGACCATGAAGGTAGAAAGCAAGAGGGGCCCTGTTGTGTAGTCCCATGTTTATGAGGATGATGAACCAGCAAACCAATGCATGGACAATGGGCAGGATGGCTCAGTGTTCAGCCTGCCCTTCCTTCATCCCTTTGTCCTTCTGTGTCCATCTGCTGCAGAAGGGCTGTCTGAGAGGAGCAGTGGAGAGATGTAGGGCAGACTGCAAAGTACAGCCTTTGTGTGCACGGGGCTCTGCACCCAAATCAGATGGTGCTCTGCAGGCATGGCCTTGGATCCAGCATGCAAACAAACAAAACAAATGTATTAGAAACAGCTGGGGAATAGGATGAAAATGAGCATCATTAGGGATATGCTTACAATAATTTATGAACTGGGGAATGCAGCATTGCTATGCTGGGCCCTTCTGGAGATAGATTTGCTGTTGCTTTTGGAGTCTTTGTTACAGCCATTGGTTTTCCCATTTATGCATACCTTTCCCGAGCTCTTGCTGGCAACCTGACAGCATGCTCCGAGATTTAGCCTCCAATGAAAGGATTTTGTCAGGAACTGGAGCAGCCTCTGGAAGCACTGGCCATGGCCTCATCTGTGGGTCATGAGCTGCCACTTGGTTAAGCACTGTGCATTGCTTTAGGTGCTGATTTGCCTTCCAGAGTTTCCTTCCTCATCCCAAGGGAAGTTTTGCAGCTCTTGGGACTTTTTGTTTATTCCCTCGTTGTAGGACAGGCTCACAGTTTTCCAATTCATTCATCATTTATTTTGGAGTGTGTTTGACCTGTCCTGGGCAATGCTGAGAAAGGGGAAAGCACCTGCTGCAGCGCTGTCCCCATTCAAGTCTTTTCTCACTTCTGCTGTGCACAGTCAGGACATAGGGGCTGTTAGCAAAGAGCCCCTTGCCTGCAGCCTGCCCTGCTACAGCTCAGGAGGTGACCGTCTTTTAAAGTTATACATTTTTCTCCCGGTCTCTATGCGTATTTCCTCTGTGAGATGCAGTCCTTCCTTGCAGGAGAGTGTCTGAAATTGGCCTTCAGCCCTCAGTATAGTGGGTTCTTGCTAAGAAGTCCTTATGGTGTGCTTTACATACGCCCACCGGCTTTTTTTAGTGATGCTCGCAAAGATTTCAGTTGCATACTGTCTGCTGCACAGTTGGGTGCTTAAGAATTGACTTTGCCATTTTCCTGACAAATTTAACAAATACTGGCCAAAACTCAACTTGCACTGACACTGCAGATCTTGCAGCTGGATACATTTTGCCCAGTACTCCACTTGAGTGTCTTCAAACCCTCATGATGCGTCTCGCGCATTGGCTGTTCCTGTTTGCTTCATGGTTGGGTGAGATACTTATATATAGAGCTGCTTAAATTCCAAATGTTGCCTGTGGCTGAGCAGCTCCTACCTTTGATGTGAGAGCTAGCCACAGCCTGGGATCTGAGAGGTTATTCTTGTCAAGAGGAGAAATTAATAGCAAAGTCTCATATTTAACACAGAGTGCACCAAGTCCTGCTTACTTGAACACAGAAAGAGTTCAGCAATCAGGACTCATTTCCCTGGTCCCCAAACACTTTACTGACACAATGCACTCTTTAGGCATCCCTCGGGACTGTGCTCCAGTGCCTGTTCAAATTGCAGTTCTGTTGGTCTTGGCCTTGCATTGAATTACCTCAGTCCTTTGAGTACCAGTTTTCACTAGCTGTGGGCTTAGCTGGTGAGCTTACACATCTCCTGGAGCTGAGTGTCACAGAGTGACACCGAGTGACACCTGACAGCAAGTGGGGACAAAGAGAGTTAGCTGTAGCCTTTGGTCACCAGTGAGGGACATATTTACATGTACAAGACAGCCTTGTTGCACAGTCTGACTGTGAATGGCAAAAACCACTAACTCAGCCATGATAATACAAACACTTGTGGTTCAGCTGGAGATGAAAATGGCTGTTTAGGTCTTCATGCTCTCTGTTCCAAATGTCTGCATGGATTGGACCACTTTGCCTTGCAGGCTGCATGTTGGGAGCAATAGATGACAATATAAAGGGGGTGCTTTTATCCCCAGTCCCTCTTTCAGACCCAAACAGTCAGGGTATCATCTGCTGTGTTCAGCAAGGAGGGTGTGATGGCCACAGCAATGCCCTGTTTCTGGAAAGCTGCTTAGTGAGAAGACTTTCTTGCCCTGGCACCATCTCAGAAGAACGGTGGTTGCTGCCTGCCTGCTGTGAAAGGCAGAAAGGGAAAATACAGGGTTTCAAAGGCCATCTATATGGCCTTAGATCTATCTTAGCTGGAATAGATCTAAGGCCATATAGAACATCACTTGTCATGATGGCTATTCACTACCCAGTATTGGATGATTTATTTTTCAGGGGAACGGCAAAGATGTCCTTCAAACCCACCTTTTGTGGGAATAGCAGTGGCTGGCTTGCTCTGGGATGATCTCTTACTGCTGGTCTTTTGCAAAGCCAAAAGATGCTGCTGGCACCTGAAACTGGGTAGTTCTGTTCCCAAGAAAGTAAAAGTCTGTGATTTCTTGTGTGAACATTTAGGAGACATGAAATAATTTGGCACTTCAGGGAATACAAATGGCCCGTGCAGGTATGCTTAATCAAACAGTGTGTATTACCTGAGGGTGTGCTGGGGCTTCAAACCATTCCTTACCCAGGGAAAATTTTGGCTGGCTTGTAAGGAGCATGTCCTCCCTCTGAGTGCTGTCCCATCTTGAACCATTCCATCTCAGCTGTGCTGTGCACAGCAGAAAGGGGGAAAGGGGGAAAGCCCTTTTTAAGCCAGGCCCTGTGCAAATCTGTCTCAAGGGCTGGTGCTAAATGGATGTGTATGTGCTGTAATATTCCCTGCAGTGTTGCCTGGACTGTGTTCAGAACAGTGAAGGGAGAAGGCTCCTGGCTCGCTGTGCAAGATGGGCATCTCCCAGGCTTGATAGTATGGTCTGTGAAAAAGGCAGCAGGAATTAAACTGTTTACTTGGTGGGAAATCTGTTAATCTTTCAGAACTTCTGAAGGACAGGGCAATGAGCTAATTCTCTGTATTTAATTTTTTTCTATGAACCTATCTCTGTTCATCAGCCATTTGCATCTGTTTGTTGGTGCTTTTATGTAATTTATAGCCTTTCTCCAGTCTGATTTTTGAGAAACATGGTGTGTCCATGAAGCTGGGAGCAAGAACCTGCTCTCTTCTAACCTGACTTTCCTGTTTCTCTCTGTTTTGCAGGTTCTTTTCGAAATGATGGTTTAAAAGCTGCTGATGTCCTCCCTATACTGAAGGAGAAAGTGGCCTTTGTGTCAGGTGAGCACATCTTTCCTTGATCCCTCCAGCCCATCATGAGCACTGCCTGCCACATCCCGGTCCTGAAGATGCTGCAGAGTCTCGAGGGACCGGTTTATGTTTGAACTGGGTAGTACTTAAATTAGCTCTTTGCTAACAAAAGGGATGTATGTGGACCAGGGCTATCCAGTAATACTCAGGGCATTGGAAACTGGTCCGTGTTGATTTTCTTCACATTCTGAAATACAGGTAAATGAGCAGCACAGGTAGGATGAAAGGCAGCTTCTTAGCTCCAGCTCAGATGTGGGCTGTCTCAGCATGCAGGACACTTCAGGGATCCTGCTTTTGGTTCAAGGTCAGTGAATAGCATTAAATTCCTGTATGTAGAAAGCACTCAGACCCATAAATCACTGGTGTTCCATTTACAGTCCCAATCGACTTGCAGTTAAAAGTACCATTGATGCTGCATTTACATAATAACTCATGCTCAAAGTTCTCCTGCCATTCCATACAAAGATTTACAGCCTTCATTCAGGAGACAAATTTCAAGTATCTGGGGGTGGATCAGGACTAGACAATATGGAAGAGGCTTTGAGAATAGCTTGGATGATAGTGCTTCTGGTGTGAATTACAACTTGTCAGTGAGAGGGGGAAGAGAAAGTCTGAAGCAATCATAATCTTGCATGAAGTCACTCAAATTGGCAGCATAAACCCAGGGTATTTCCAGTGGCAGCATTTCTGGTGATTACAAACCATTCAGGCTGCTTGCAATGAGAAAACCTCCATCAAGAGCAGCCAGCTCCCCTTGTTTGCAGTCTTTGCTTTTTTGTTTCCTTTGTCTCCACAGTAATGCTGACTGCAGAAGGGAGGAGGTTTCAGCAAGGCTGTTAGGTGCCCAGACTCTTCCTCCCTGGCTCTCTCCCCAGGTGCTGGAGTTGCATCCCCAGGCCCATGAGGATGGGGTTCATCACCCTGCTAAGCCATGGAGATGTCACCCAGGGAAGAAAAGCTCTCCCCTTGACTGATAGCTGGTGTGAGATGTCTTCCCATATAGTAACAGTTAAATGGCCCAGGGATCTTGAGTCCAGCCGTGACTCGGGGAAACAATTTGAGGAAAAATGCAAAATACAAAATTTTCTCATCAATGACATGAATATCCAGGAGTTTAAGGGAAGTTTCTGAAACACCAAAAGTCTTGTCTGAAAACCTAAGACTATTCCAACAGTACTGACATGCAGGAACACTTTATCTCACACTGAAGTCTCATTCTGAATGTCCTGAAATGTTTTACATGGTTGGCTTTAACTGCTCCGAAGAGGGGAACATAATCATAAAAACACAGCGTACCTGCACACTTGTTTGAGACACAAAAGCTCAACCGGGTGCCCTGGGGAAGTGAAGGGGAGGAATTTATGCAGGGACTGTACTGCAATTTAGTTCTTGGCTCCTGCTGTTGCTTTGCATGGAAATGACTGCAGGATCATTTGGTAATTCATGGAATATTTAATAATGACAACCTGTCTGGATTGTTTATGTAGACCCTTCCACTGAGGGTGCCTGTGTTCAGCTCTGAGCCAGAGGGTCTCACATCAAATCATCAGCTCGTTAGACACTGTCCTGTGCCAAGCCTGCCTTGTGGAGGGGGGTGTTAAATAAGCAGCGCCAACACAATCCCCCGGGCTTTCACACCATGATCTGCTGCAGGCAGGGTACAGCTTGCTCCATATAGACTCACCAGCCTCCAGACTTGGATCTGCTCAAAATGTGCCGTTCCTGACACAGCTAGAGGTCCTGGGATTTACACCTCCTCTTCATGGTCTCCAAATGCAATGACTATGGGCAGCCGTTGCCTTTGCAGGCAGAGCACTCTGAGCTGCTGGTGTTCACTGCAATAGCCCCAGCATCCTCTTCTAGCCCAGAGTGTAAGTACTGCCCAATGTTCCCCTGGACTGTTGTAATAAAGCAGATTAAGAAAATTATTTTAACATTTCAGCTGATGGCTAGGTTCTTTTAAATTAAAATGGAATAATTTCCTGGACTATGTTTTGAGCACAGAAGAGAAAATGTTTGACAAAACAGAAAAATCAAATAACTGGACTTTCCAAGATCAACAAATAAAAAGCACAGACTCTGAGAGCACATTGTGTTTTAATCAGGCTTCCTTGAGGAACAGGAGAGTTTTATTGAATCTTCTTCAGAGTTTAATACTACAGTTAATTTTAACGATAACAGTACAGTAAAGTTGTCAAGGGGATTCTCCTTACACCAGCAGAATTTATCAGCACACACAAAAACTCTCAGCTGAACATGTCAGTTACATATTTTATCATTTTTCTCGTCAGCTGTGGCTCACCAGCTTGTTTGTCTGTGATTTAACAGGGAAATTGTAGGGGACGCACAAGACCCTTCAGGCAGGAGCTGCACTTTGCTTTGTGTTGCAGTGGGTGCTCCACACCTGGACCCTGCAAAGCAAAAGGGCAGAAGAGGCAGGGAAGGGAGAGCGGCTGCCGCCTGCTCCAGAGCAGGCACACAGGACCTGCCTGCACAGCCGTGTCATCTCAGAGGAGCACTCAGGCTTTCACAAGTGCACTTAATTTCAGAGTTGACACACAGCTCTAACTGTCTGGGCATGGATTCATCCAGCCTAAGTGCTGTCTGGAGCTCTGTGCCTGGCACTTCCCCTCGGCTGACTGAGCCGGCAGCGAGCAGTGGGCGCCGGGCTCTGCATCTGCATCCCTGCACCATGGGAAAGTTGAGGGGTGGTGGAGAATATCAAGATTTTTTCCTGGAACTAGTTCTTGGTTTCTTCCAGTGATCTCATCTATGAGCTAGACTGAACCTGAACGAAGTTCACATGTGTGTTTAAAGAGTACCTGAACATGCCATTCCGTAGCTCCTGTGCAGAGTGATGGACTGAGCAGTTGTGGGTGGGGTGCATCCCAGCCATCGCTGTCTGATTGCTTCCATCGCTGACCTTCTGGAAGCAGATTAAGCAGGGGGCTGGCAGGGGGGAGGCTTTGGCCACCTGCTTCTTGTCTAAGCCCTAATAAAATCTTGGCTTTGCCTAGGTGGTTCAATGTGCTGCTTCCAGCAATGGAATGGCTTTGGGAACCATTAGGGAGTGAGTTACAAGCCAGAGACTGATTTTTGTATTCTGAGAA
This sequence comes from Monarcha castaneiventris obscurior, assembly GCA_026261815.1. Taxonomy (NCBI): domain Eukaryota; kingdom Metazoa; phylum Chordata; class Aves; order Passeriformes; family Monarchidae; genus Monarcha; species Monarcha castaneiventris. Next base: position 12,685,321 of record JAMPIT010000467.1, read on the forward strand.
AGAGATGAACACTGAGGAGAGGAAATAAAACAGGTTGTAGATTATTTTAGGTGCTTTTTTTCAGTGAGAGGTGGTGAAATATTTTGGAAACTGGGCTTATAGTCTTCCTTGGGAAACACAGACGATGTTTTAGAAGAGTGGTGTAAATTGGGGCGTTGTTCAGCTGCTTGATTATATTTATGGGAGATTTTCTATTGATCAGTGCAGTACGGAACAAAGTGTATGAACTTTCAGGAGAGGGAAGGGAATGTGTTATCATGTTCCCTTCCCGTGCATGGAACTGTTCATGTACTCAGGCTATAAAAAGCTTGTTAGTTGACTGATGTCATGAGTCTCACTGAAAGCATTTCCCAACATCCCACCCAGAAGAGTTTCTCAGGATCCTTCCCGGTACTTCCGCTCCCTGGAGGGCTCGGAGGAGCGGTGGTGCGTGGGCTCCTGCTGTCACCCAGGTACTGTCTGCTCCTCTGCCGAGGCAGGAGTACAAAGGAGGAGGCTGGCCAGGTTTCTGAGAGCGTGGTTGAGCATGGAGGAATCAGCAGCAGAGGGTGTAATAAGCTGGTGAGCTGCTGCAGCTGTGACAAGCAGAGCTCACAGCATGTATCTGCAAAGCGGGAGGATTTTCTGTGTGCTTTGGGCACCAGAAGGGCACAGAGCAGGGAGAGGTGGATGCAGTAACAGCTCAGCCATCTCCATCCTTTGGTAGCCCACTGTCTCCCACCCCACGTCTCGGGAGCAGTCTTGTTGTTGGGTCACAGCTACATCTGAACCTGAGAGTGTTAAGGAAAAGCAGAGATTTCCTGAAAGGTCTTTGAGCGGAGGAGTTTCAATGTTAATAGTTCTAAAGAAAGCCCAGCTTTGCAATTAGGTTCCACCAAATTTAGGCCAGCAGGATAAATCAAAGAGGAAAGCTCAGAGAAGAAGACACTGACCTTCCCAAAAACTTGTCCAAGGACACCACAGGTTGCTTAGTGTCAGAGGTACCACATGTAGAGGTGCATGTTTTTAATTTTTCTGCCATGGAGGCACTTCACTCTTCAGAGAAAGGGTTAAAATGAGACCCCCAGTGCCTCTGGGCACTGGAAGAGTTCACATCCTGGTTTCAGGGGGTCTCAAATGCTGATTTGTGGACACTGGAATTTGTATTGGGTTGGGAATAAAATTAACCAAAATATTTAATTTTTGAATGATGTAAACATTTTGTATTTGCACAAAAAGTTTTGATTTAAATTAAAAGTTTCCATTCTCCTCTTCCTCTGGAATGGAAATTTCAAGTGAAACATCAACAATTCTTCTATATTTTGTTACAGAAAAATATCTTCCATTTTATACCATTCCCTGGTGTAGTTGGAAATCAATGGGGATTTCAAAAAAGGGAAATCTGCTATTAGAAAAGCATGGCATTCCTTGACTGTTTCTCCATGCTTGTCTCAGATGAGCAAGAGAAGGAGTTTATGATCAGGATGTACCTGGCCTCTCTTTGTTACTCCTTATTCTGTACAGCTTCTGGCACTGTGCCCTGTGGGGTGAGTTTGGAGTGTCTGTCTGTACCACCATCAGCAGTGACTGGCATCACCATGTGCCCTTCCCTTCCCTTCCCTTCCCTTCCCTTCCCTTCCCTTCCCTTCCCTTCCCTTCCCTTCCCTTCCCTTCCCTTCCCTAGCAGCAAGAGGGGTGCTTTGTAGTGCAGTAGGTTTTGCAGTGGGGTGTTCTGTTGTAGAAGATTTGGGGTTTATTTTGTTCAGTCTCATATATACAGCTATTCCCATACATCTGGAATAGAGAACGCAAGATCAACAAACGTTATATGTAGCTGGGGCAAAAGGCAGAGAGCTTTAGTGTCAGTGTTGAAGAGGAGGGTGCAAGTGCTCCCCTGATACTTCTCAGCAATCCAGCTACTTCCAGAGAAAGAAACAAGTTCCTCTGTACTCTCTCTGGAAGTTTTGCCTTCCACATAAGGTATTCCCTTCCTTTTAATGTGTCTCACTTGTCCTTAGTTATGCCTTGCTGGAATAATAACTTTCTTTTTGGGAAATGAAATTATTTCCCCTGTGGCTTATTGGCCAGTGTACATTTAAAATTAAAGAAGTACCCCAAAATACTTGCATAAAGCAGTGAAAATTAATTACAGGCCACAACAGGTGGTCTCTTCAAATCCATGCAGTAAAAAGATAATAATAAAGAAAAGCAGTGGTATAGACAGACTCCCTGCACAACCAATGCTAGAAGATTTTCTTCTCTTTTAGTGTCTGTTGCTACTTCTCAGCAGGCTCTATTAGAGGAGATGAGCATCCTTAGGTAGACATGTTTGATGGTGGCAATACCCCCTTTATTCTGCCTAGAAAAGCTGAGATTTTGGGTTACAAAATGTAATGAAAATGCTGCATATTATCAGCATTTAAGAGAGTAAACCAGCTACTGAACTCTGCAAGTCTGATGGAGAATTAAACATACAGTGGTTTGTTCTAGAAGAAATCTGGTGTTTCTTTATACAGGCTCTTGATAAAATTGTAAATTATCCAGGGATTCATAAAAATTAGGTGATTGCAGAACAAATTTACTTGGTAGCAAACAGAATCCTTCAGTTTCAGACACTGCACTGGGTGTCCTATCTCCAGCCTCTGACCTGCTCTGCCAGGAGATCTTCTGGTGAGAACAATTAGCCTTGGTTTTGGAGTCATTAACCCTAGAAGTAATGTTGTAAGAGTTTGCCATTAGAATTTGATTTTGGCAATTGACTCTGAGCCATGGATGCTGCAAAGAGCAGCACTCTGGAGAATCAGGCCCTGATGACTGCACTGTAGCTGTGTTAATTGGCTTTTTGTGGGAGCTTAAATTTCCATAACTTGCACTAGAATCACCAGATTGAAACCAACTGAATTGGAGGGTGGTCACACAGCTAATCCTGTGTATAACCCTTGCAACAAATCAGTCTATCTTGAAGTTGAAGGAGTTTTAGTATAGAAGTCTGCTCACAGTAAGTCCAGTAGCAAGCAGACTCGCACAGAGCTCAGCTGTGACAGGGAAAGGAATGTTATTTCAAGACTCTGGATACCAATTCCTTGATACTTTCCTTTCCTAGGAAGTCTGTCAATTAGATTAGAAATCCAGAGTGTATTGTTTATCACTGTATTGAAGTGCCTGACATCAGCTGAGCTCTGTCTCCCTCCTAGTTCTCTTCATTATAATTCATTTTTTCACCATATTTTGGACTGAAAGACCTGATGAGGATTATTTCAGCTCCTCTGGAAACTCACTTACGGTCTCAGCAGAGTCTACAACATCAAGATTGATCAGCTTATGATGTGCAGGGTCAGATGAAGCGGCGCATCGACTTGAACTGCAGTAGACATCTGAACAGGGGCCAGAGACACCGTGTGCTGCTCCTGTTTCCGTTGCTGCTGTGCTGCAGGATGTTAGACAAGGTTCTTGGGAGCCTTTACATGCGTGGACATTTGCCTGTCTCTGGTTAATCCTTGTGGATTCATGCTTACGAAGGGAGTGCGAAAGGAAGCAGAGGGTTTGAAACCCTTCGGTGTGGATCACTGCCAGCAGGTTAAGGATCGTGGTGGAAGGGCTGATAGAACTGGAGAGATGCAGCTTGAAAACAGAGCTTGATAAAATCATTATCTGCTGTATACAAAGTCTGCATTAACGGAAACTGATAATTTCCTGTCCTCGACAGGACTACACATAGCTGGAATTCCAGTTTATTGTGTATTAACAGGAATGGATGTGCCTCAGGACTTGAGATTGGTAAAGCCTGTACACAGAGTTCATGTCACTAACACTTTGGGGTGGCCAGTTTCTTGGCTTACCTCTGGGCATTTGGGGCCACTGTAGGCAGAGACATTTGGGCCCGCCGCTAAGAGGTGTCATGTTCAGGCAGCTGCCAGAACAGAGATCTTGTCACTGGAGTCTCTTAGTTGCAGGCTTGACTGAAAAAGTGGCTATCAGAAGGCCACTGACTGTGCTGCCTGCCTGCATGCAGGTTTTATGAGGTTTCTTTAAGGTTTTCTTTTAATGTGGTATGCCTCACGATGCCTTGTGCCATCACTGCAATGCCCCCTGGATGATTTGTGGAGGAAAAATGATGTGATCCCACTTCTAGGAATAAAACCTGAATTTAGCCGTGGGTTCTTATAGGATAGAAGAAAGGGAGATGGGAAGAACGGGCAAGGAAGCCACTGACAGGAAAGGCCATCAACAAAGGATTTTGTAGGAGAAATGCAAGGCATATATGGCTAAATATTTGTTCTCAGTGTACTCTGTGCCCCAAAGAACATGTGTTTTTCTAACTCTTTTTTTCCAGAGCACTAATAACTAGACCATCTGTTTGCCTCTCTAAATCAGAGCAAAGCTCATGAAAACCCAACTTGAAAAACAGTAAGACATTATCAGCTGTTTGTTTTAGCATTTAATAACTGTAATTAGCAAACCTAATTACATGTTTGATTATTGCATCCCATTGCTGTGAGTCCAGGGGGAGGCAGGAGATGGGACTTATTGATTAGAGCAATTGAGACTCCTGGCTTCCTTCTACTTTTTATTGTCTTTTAAAACAATGTGCTGAGTAGCTCTCTAAAGACTGGATGCACAATCGGTGTGGAGATCATGGCTGACTTGGGGCAGGATTTGTCTCCCTGAGTGGATTACTAACAAGCAGAGACACAGTCTCAAGCACTGTGATACTCTAACACAGTGGATCAAGTCAGAAACGCTCAGTTCTACTCCTGGTTCTTGACTCACTGTGGGGTGTGCACTGAACTTCTTCCCCTCTCAGTACTTTATTATTCCCCTCAGTAAAAAGGTAATAATAAAGAAAAGCAATGGTATAGACAGACTCCCTGCACAACCAATGCTAGAAGATTTTCTTCTCTTTTAGTGTCTGTTGCTGCTTCTCAGCAGGCTCTGTTAAAGATGAGCATCCTGAGGTTGACATGTTTGATGGTGGCAATACCCCCTTTATTCTGCCTAGGAAAGCTGAGATTTTGGGTTACAAAATGTAATGAAAATGCTTCATATTATCATCATTTAAGAGAGTAAACCAGCTACTGAACTCTGCAAGTCTGATGGAGAATTAAACATACAGTGGTTTGTTCTAGAAGAAATCTGGTGTTTCTTTATACAGGCTCCTGATAAAATTGTAAATTATGTAGGGATTCATAAAAATTAGGGATTTCTCAGTAAATTGGATTGCATAGAGTTGAAGGATGCAATTGAAGGGTTCTAATATGTATGATGTAGTTGTAATAATTTCACTCTTGCTCAAACCCTAGAGCTATACTTTTATAAGAAATGAGAAACATTTGTCTCTAAACTTACCCTATCTTGATATTTTACCCAAGTCTCCTTTTTTGTGTATGCTGTAAGACTAGAAGGAATCAGTCCAGGCACTTATTTATCCTTCCATCATCCAGAAACCTCCAACTGGGTCATCACGTAACCTTCCCTGCCCAATGAGAATTAACCCATTTTCTCTGGTCTGTCCTGGTAACTTCTGACCCTGTGCCTGAGCCCTATTTATCCTGCTCCCCTGAGGATGAACAGATGAACTGTTGAGGGACAATTTTTATCCTGAAGCAAAGACAGGACAGGAATGTTCTGGATCCTATTTTCTCTTCTGTTGCTGAAATCCTTGTGTTGCTGTTACTAAAAGGGTAAAGAATTTTCTGACTTAATGTTTTCAGCCTACCAGAATTTGCACAGGTTTCTTATTTATTTATTTTGTAGAACTCACTTTGGTGGGATGGTAGGTGTTAAAGAGGTCCCTGACCAGAAACACAAGTTTTGGTTTATGAAGCCAAGGTGAATGGGCAGCATCAGAGTGATTAGTGCTGCTGGGCTGTGGGAAGCTCATGGCCCTTTCCAGGTGTTTCATATCCTGGGAGAGGATTATAAATGTGGGCTTGGATGTCTTCTGATCTCAACTCTTGGTGCTTTTCCACGCTGTACAAATATTTAAATAATTGGGAATGGAGGAGAGGGAGCCTGAATGAGTAGCTGGTAGTGTGTTCTGGGATGCAGTTCAAGTTAAGGTCTCTGCTTCAGCAAATATCTGGAAGCTTTTGAAAGCCTTGGTTACATCTTGATATGATGGGAAATTTTTCAAAACCTTGAAAAGCTTCTTGTGTTGAAAAAATATTTCCCTCCAGCTTTAGTTACTGTGTTGGTTTGCTATTCTACAGGCTGGCTTGCTTTTCTGTTGGACACATATCATGCATGATATAATGGTTTGGCATTGATGTAGTGTGTGAAATAATCTCAACAAAGGGAGAATGTACTTAAAATAAGGAAGCTTTTTTTCATAAAAAGGTCTGAAAATTTAAATGAGTTTATTTCCTTGAAAACTGAATCCTTTCTTACGTTTTGCCCCCATTTTCATGTTGTGTGGCAGAGGCGTGGATCTGCCAAGGTGACACTGAATTCCAACAGACCTTCCTCACCTTCATGGTGTAAAGCCAAAGGCAAATAGAAGGCACAGAGATTTGGGTGGAGATTAGGCAGGACAGTTTTTGTACTCCTTATGTACCCCTGTCTGCATGAGGGCTCAAAATAAAGATGACATCTGTTGTTTGCCTCTCCATTTGTATCCCTGGACAAATCAGACACGACCTGGTTCCAGTGGAGACTTGCACAATGTAGCCCTTCAGGTGAATTGCATCTGCTGAAAACGATGGGAATGTGAAGGCTGATGACCAGTGATGAGGGGTACCAGCAGCATCTCTGTCTGTATAGATGAGGTTTGTGTAACAGACTCTGTCTTGTGCAGGCAGCAGTGCTGTAGAAGACTCTCTAGACAGGTCTTAGCAATTAAAAATTATCTGTATTTTAAGAAAACTTTATATATAGTAACAGGAATGTGCCAATAGCACAGCCTGCAGGTGTCCTGAGTTCTTAATGAGAGAGTGCAGTGGAGATCAGTGCCGGAGATGTTCCTGTCCTTGTGTAGCTTTTTCTTCTTGTTGGCCAAGTAAATTAGCTCAGAAAGCACGTGGGTTTCCTTTCTCAGAAGTGATATTTCTGTTAAAGGGATTATCCTTTCCATTGAGAAGTGCAAACTCATGTGCATTTTTACAGCTTGTTTGTGAGGTCCTTGCAGTTCCATGCCAGCTTTTTGAGCTGTAGTTTAGCTGTAACTTTTTCCTTGATAACAGTGCAAACATGTATCTAACAACACACAATTCCTGGAAAAAATCCTGATATAATATGTGAAGAAAGAACTAAACATTGAATGAGGCACTAGATTTCAGTTTCAATCTTCTTAAACTTTATTTACAGGAGAGAATAAAATAAGGTGCTGTAGAATAGGTTGTATAGTTCAGGGTAGAGTCATTCCTTTATGGCTAAGCCTTTAGACAATTGTTGTAAAAGATGAAGGGCCAGACACTGGCAGTTTAAAATAAGTGGTTTTTAAGACAGGAAAGCTACAGGAAACCCCCCTCCAATTATTCTGATTGCCAACAACAATTTATAGATAGAAAGCTTAGGAGACATGAACTTCTAATCAAAATTTCAGTTTTAATGAATTACGTGATAGATTAGAACACTGTGCTGCATAAACATTACTTGGATACATCCCTTCAAACTGGCAGGACGTGGTAAACTATCTTGGAACGAACAGTGCAACACACTGAGTAAGAGTGGGAAATGCTTTCACTTTCTTGGTGTTGGCCAGTTTAAAACCATCCCCGCAGTAGGATTTCATTAGCATTGCCTGCTTGGAGTGGCAGCTTAGATTTGATGGGATTAGGTGAAAGAAGAAGTGCTAGTAGCAATTTTCCTTGTGTGGGCTTTTTCTTTTTCTTATATCCCCCATTTGGAGCTCCAGCAAATGCAAGCTTGTCTTCCTCAATTAGGCAAGTCTGAAAGCTACAACGGGTGTGCAGACTCTTAAATGTGCTGTAATTTCTATTTATCAATTCGCTGCACATAGTTTTTTTGACGTGTGCTTCCTGCCTGATTTTCTAACAATCCTTTATTTTCCACAGGTGGCCGTGATAAACGAGGGGGTCCTGTCTTGACCTTCCCAGCCCGCAGCAATCATGACAGAATAAGGCAGGAAGACCTTCGGAAACTTGTGACTTATTTGGCCAGCGTGCCAAGGTAAAGCTCGAAAGAAAACACTTCAAAGCTTAGGGTGGATGGGTGGGTGGGGAACTTGTTCTTGGCAGTTGCTGATTTCCAAGTATTAACATTTAGTACCTCGAGTTCTTGGGGTGGAGGAACAAAAGTGTTCCCTTCCTCCTCCTGTGTGTGCTCCGCTGGTTTTTATGGCACACGTGGTAGTGCAGGAGCCCCAGAGCGGGGACAGTGGGAGCAAGCCTGGGCTTCAGGCTCCTCGCAGCAGCGAGGAGCAGCTCTCATTCTCCACGTTTCTATGCATCTGTTTCAGAGGAGTGCAAAGGGAGGCATGCTTAGAGGTCTGCAGTTAAATATAGTAAGCTGGAGAGAGCCTGCTGTCTGTTGTTGCTTTTTAATACCTTGTGGGAGGTTCGGGAGAGCTGGGGTAGGGGACTGTAGTTGCTGAGGAGGAGAGAGTGCAAGGAGGCAGATCTTCGTGCTCCAGCACTTTCCAGAGATTTCTCCAGGGTGGGGAAGGAACATGGGTGGACTCAGGAGGAAGCTTTCAAAGAAAGCCATTTCAAATTGTTCTGAATGTGAACCACCACCTTTCCCTGCATTAGCCTCTATGGCTCTCTTCCAACAAGCAAGTCCTCATCCTTTTCCCAGGGGTGCTGGAGGAAAGGTGTATTGCCAGAGCATATTTATTTTTTTGACCTTTGGGAGATCATTTATAGAGCTCAGTGCCCAGATAGGTATTTCTGATCCAGCCTCAGAGAGTATGAGATTACGTATGCCCTCATCCACCTTCCATTTCCTATTTTTAAACTTGCCAAATATCCTTGCCCAAAATCTGCTGCACCAGCTATTGAGGTGAGTGTTACCCCGGGGCAGGTGAGGGACTGAGAAGGGATGCTCAGGGTTGTAGGAACACATCCTGTGCCACCCAGGAGCTCCTTCTCTTTTAAACCCCCCGGAGCATGAGCTGTTACACAATTTCATGTTTTGGCAAAGAGTGTGAAGTTAAGACATAAAGAGCAGGGGGGTTGGCTGCATCTAGAAGTCAAGAGGTAAGGGTCTTGGAAATGGACTCAGTTCCTTAAACATGCAGTGTGCAGAGAACAAAGGTTGTGTTTGGTATGGAAGAGGGTTAAGGGCTGTTTGGAGACTTAATCCCTTGGCTGCAGAGCGAGTGGCAAATGCAGCTGTGTGCACCAGACCTGCCAGGGCTTGTTTCCTGAACGTTGTAAGTCCTCTGGTGATGCACTTTTTGCTCTGTTGGACATTCAGTTGTCAAGGTTTTACTAATAAACTGGGTCTCCCCACGCCCTTTCATTTTATCCTCTAGCCAGCTCCATTTTCAACCATATTGTGAGAGAGATTACAGACATGCTGCAGGGCCTGGGGAGTGCTAGGTCACTCCCTGGGAGTGTGTGCCCCAGAGCTTGGTAATTCCCCCCCAGCTGCTGCAGTAATGAAACTGGTCCCCTACATCTTATCATTTTTTGCATGGTTGCAGGTATGAAGATATGACATTGCTTCGGGTTGCAAGCAATTGCAGAGCAAAAATTACTTTCTAAAGTATCAACCTTTTCTCTTAATTGCTCTTCCCTCATGGAGGTGGCAGTAATAGAAAGATACATCCCTTCTGTTCCCCACTGTCATACAACTGAATCAATTAGCTCAGTCTTTGATGCTGCTTTTGGTTGCCTCACTCTGGATCAGTGCAGCAGTGATTTTTCTCTGGTGATGCAGAACCTGGGGTCAGAGGTACGTGCTGAAGGAGCCAATACAAGACCTGGCTGTCTCTCTAGAAATGCCAAAAAAGCATTCTCCTCCTGGCGGTCACTACAAGGCCTTGTTCTGTCCTGGTGTGTGAAGCCTTTGGAGATGTCTCTCTAGTTATACTAGAGTATATCCCCTCCTCTGTGGTGCAATCTCCTGTCATGAAAATGTGCCCAGCAGTGAGGGGCTGGCTATGCATGGAGCACTTTCACTGGCTTCCCAAGGGTCCTTGCAGATTGGACCTCTGGAGGTATTAGCTGGAGTATGGTCTCCTCCTTGGGATATTTGCACATTGAGAGGTGCGGAGCAGAAAGCAGCAAGAGTGATCAGAGGTCTTGAGAAAGTGGCCTGTCAAGAAAGGATTAAAAGGGTTGTTCAGTTGTAGAGAGTGAAAAGGGTCCGTGCAAGCATGTTGTGATGTTGTAAGAGGAGAGAGTTTGTAGGGTGAAGGCAAACAAATGTGTTACACTGAAGCAAGTGAACATTAGGCTGGATATGAGGGAAAGATTTCTACATTAGCACTGTAAGTCATCTAATTTTTGCTTAAATTTTTCCATTGCTGTATAGACAAGCCTCTGGAATTGATATAAATGTTACAGAGAGGTTATGGTAGATCAGGAGGTTATTTCTCCCAGTTCCTCCTAGTCCTGTTTTGTCTGGTGCAACAGCTGGGTAGTCACTGCTGTAGGAGGGAAATGTGACCACAAACTTCATGGGTTTGGCACATGGGATTGTGTAACCTGTGTGGTGTAAGGAAACACTGAAAACTCATTTTCCCTAAACATTTTGTTCACTTTAACAAGGGCAAGCACCAAGCAGAGCTTTCAAACTTATTTATGTTTTGGAAACAAATATATGGAAGGAACAGTTGGAATCCTATCACTGGCTCTCAGTTCATGTTTATTCCAAGATGAGTGCTGTAGTTACTAACTGCATCAGCCATCCACCAAAATAAACAATTTCATTAGCAGAGACTCTGAACAGAATGTCAGAAGAAACTGCTCTGATGTTGAGTGCTAAAAGGAGAAGAGTTTTCTGTGCTAGATGAAAAACTAAAAATTCTTTGGGGAAAAAGAGCCTGTAATTTGTCATATTGACACCAGGATAATAATTCTTTCTTTATTCTCGGTGCATTGGTTTCTGAGTGAGACAGATTGCTCTCAACGTTGATACTATCTGTCACTTAACCCTTGTTTTATATCTTAATGGAGGGGGCAGAGGTGGCGCAGTGCTGGGAGCTTGGAGCAGGTATGAGATTGGTGATGAAATGTGATGACAGATCAGGGTAAGTGAAACCAGGGTCTTGCTAGCAGTTTTCAAAGTTTCTGATTCAGCTTTCTGCAGTTCCTTCTTCAAAACCAGAATAATAATAATGTGGGCTTTCTGAAAGCAGCTATGTGTGCTTGAGTTAGAGCAGAATAGTGAGGGCTTTCATGCAGCTGGGAGCCACAGTCAGGCAGGTGCCTGCAGGCAGTGGGGTTTCCTGTGTGGCTGAGGATTACTGCCTGGGGGTGAAGATCTAGGAACACAGCTTGTTCCTGTCCTGAAATGGTAACCTTTCAGTCCATAGTGCCTGGGGTAATTTAAAGCTCCTGGAAGGTTCAAAAGCCTGATGCTGCAGTTTTGGGTAGGAGGAGGAGGTTGAGCGTGGGTATCCTGACACTGTGAAATAATGTGGTCCTGGTTTGGTGCCCTACCTTGGTTCTTTCAGGCATATCACAAGGTCCTTTTCTCTAAACAGTTCCACTGTAATTAGTTACTAAGTAACGAAGACGCTATTCATTAGATGTAAAGATAATTGCCTCGGATGCCAAGTTTCTACTACTCTGCCATTTTCTGCTTGGTTTACATTTGCACTAATGCTTTCTGGGTAGGCGAAGCTGTATTTCTTGTGACTCAGGATAGCTTCTATTTACATGTAAATTTAAATGGATGCAATGTTTAGAAATTTGGAGGGCGTGACTGAATCTAGGATAACATGGTGTTTATGATCAGGGGAGCTGAGAGAGAATTTCCTGGCCTTGCTGAGGATTTTATATTTTAACACCAGCGCAGTGCCATCTATTCCAGTAGACTGAGCTTTGATTTATATGTGTGTAAATGAAACTAGCACCAGGCCAATCTCCTCTGCGAGCCCTTTGGAATTAGGAATTAAGTTATGCGTAGGCTATAGGAGGATAAAAAGGAGACAGAATATTATTAGCCTGAGTTATCTCCTCGAATGGTGAAGCAATAGGATGAAGGAAATGTTCTCTGTCAGCTATAGTGAACCTTCCGGCTGAACACATCAATCTGTTCTGGGGCCAAGATAAGCAATCTTCAGTGCTCTCTGCAGAGCGGAAACCCGAGATGCCTCAGGGACCTGTGTTTTTAAAGACATCTACTTTTTATTTGTCCCCTGTTCGAAAAGCTGCTCAAATGTTTCCCTGTTCTGGGGGACATCCAGGGCTCATAACAGCAGCAAAGTGTTTCCAAGGGCCAGCCCTGTGTGTCTGAACAGCTCCTCAGAGCTGTCCAAGCTTGGTGAGAGGTGCTAGAAGCAGTAAAACAACTGAAGTGCCCCTAATAACTAGTTCAATGACTGGGGCTTTGTAAAATTAGAAGAACAATACAGGGAATGGCAAAATGTAGCAATACTCACCCACTCTTGGATTTATTTTAAGCTCTTCTCCAGTGACCTGTGGTACTGTGTATATTAGCTCCTCTGACCGGGAGTAGTGTGAAACTCATTTTGTTGATTGATAGGAATTAAACCCTAGAGCTCTGCTTTCTGTTATGTGATCTTAGCACAGAAGAACTTTTTTTTTTTCTGGAGGCTATTGTAGATCTACAAAAATAACCATCTATTTAAAAAATAACACTAGGGACTTCATACTAATTTTAGTAACTAAATATCTGGTGCCATCGATAAGATAATTATTCTACCATACACGTGTACCAAAATACAGCAGTAAAAAATGCAGTGGAACTAATGAGCCTAATGGAGATTTAGTATTTTCTTCTGATATAATCTAAAAAATAACTGTAATGTATTTTGGAGAAAGGGGTTCATTAGAAGTAAATAACTGATATGACTGCTGGTGAATTTAAGAGTGTTTTGCCACTCTGTAGCCAGTCCAAGTCCAGCCTCTACCATATGTGGTATTGGTGCGTGATGTTTTTATCACTCTGTTAGGGATTGGGGGACTTCTGTTGAAGTAGTGGTGGTCTTACCTTGTCCTACCAAAAGGCTGCTGAGCTCTCTGCTCTGTGTTGCTTCCTGTGTCCCCTTACTGACCACCTCACAGCCAAGTTACTTGTTCACTGCTTGTTGCAAATCAGCACTTCAAAAGAGGATCTCTGATTTCCTTCCAGCTGTGTTAATAACCTTTTGAGGCATTTTATTCCTAGATGAGTGGATGTTGGTTATAATTGATGTTGAAATTCTGCAGCAAATGTCTACAGCTGCAACCTTGGAAACTCCCATTTACCAGAAGCTGTTAGAAAATGTGGACTTCCTAGAAGTGCAGAGGGAGTGACAAGAGCTGTCAGAGCCTGGGGAGCAGGAGTTAGGAAAAAAGATTGAAGGTGTTGGGGCTGCTTATGTTAGTGAGGGAAAGTGAAGTGGTAAAATACACTCTGCAAGCCTGAGCTAATATAAACAATTAAGTCTCAGTGCACGTGAAAAATGGGACAAAAAGAAAGTGATTAAAATCACAGATTGAAGAACTGTGTCCCCATCTTGGAGACCCTCTTAGGAAGTGTGTCAGGAGGGACCCAGGTCTCGTCACTCCTGTCTTGCAGCAGAGGTATGAAAACAAGTTCACTCCAGCTTTTGTGACACTGTTTTGTATAAAGATGTGGGGTTTTTAAACAGATACACCATTTTAATTTCTTATGTTTGTTTTTAAATCAACCCAAACCTAAGGTAAATGGGGGGGAGCTTTGGTCTGTTTCCAAATCCCTTCCTGCTTTCACTACCTGTTGCTGTTTTTCTGGATAGCGTGAGGTCCAGTCTTGCACAGCTTTGGACCTAAAGCAGATATCCTCTTTTCCTCTGCCCTCTGTGGGAGCTGGGAGTGCTCTGAGTGATTCCAGCCTGGTTACCTGCTGCACCCTGTTCTGCTATCCAGCTCCATAACAGTGCATGTGTTTTCAGACCGCTTTTGTGATGAGCAGCACAAATGGCATGATACAGAGCTTTGCAGTTGATGTACTGTGAATTGCACAGCTCATGTAGCCTTTTCCCTCTAAAGACTAATAAAAGGCAGTGTAAGCTGGGCTCTGCATCTCATTTCTACCAGTGATCATCGATATGGGTCTAACAGAAGTCTCTCTCTATTGTGAAATAGAAGCAAATGAGATTAAGTTAATGTTAATATTGAAACAAGCTCATGAAGATTTCATTATCTTTCTATTTATTATTCTTGTTTCAGAATGTGAGTTTGGCAATTGAAATAAATAAAATAAAGGTTGATGTTCTTTCAAGAGTGAATTTCATATTTAAAGTAAATTCCTTAAAGTACTTACAAAGGGATTTGCAAAGTATTTTCTAAGTTATCTTGTATCCAAACATTTTGTACTGTTTTGGAAGACCTGAAAATCTTACTGTTTTCTTCTACACTAAATTCTGCAATATTTCTTTATTCTTAAGTATAGCTTGCTTCATTTAATTATATTTTAATTGTATTCCAATAAATAATTGAAGTTACTGATTGCCACATGCAGAGAAACTGGGATTTCAACTTGTCATTGTGTTTTTAAGCATTGTATTCAACACTCAACATCTGCTTAATTTTAGACTATAAATCTGCAATTAAAAACAGTTAATATGAAGGAATCCCTCATTTATTATGTCTGAATTATGTCCAAGGCAATTGTTCTATTTTACAGTGTAGGGGAGGGAGTTCAGTTTTCTCTTACTGCCAACCATGCAGATTCATGCTGAGATTTGAAAGTCATATTGGGCTCTTTCTGGTTCATCTGACATCTCCAGCACAAATTCAACATTAATTATTTGAAGATTTAGGATTGCAGAGGGCCCTACAGGCCAAGTTTAAGGTACAAGGTCTGGAAGAGAAGTTCCCTTTCCTGGCACTGGGTTGTTTTCCAGCCCAGTGGGAGCTCAGTCATACTTTCTTCTGTGGAGTCAGTGGATAGGGCTGGTGGAGGGCACACATCCAATGCAATAAAAGGCCACTGTTTTACTTTGTGCTCTTCTCAGGCAGCAAAGCAAGCACCTCTACCCAGTTGAGGTCCAATGACTTTTGGTCTGGCCTTTTTTGCTTCAGCCCTGCCCTCCCAGCTGCAGAGCACTTCTCCTCCCCACAGGCAATGCATTCAGGCTGCAAGTTCAGAAGAATGGCAGTGAGTGGATTCCCAGCCACAGCTCTTGCAGCACCTCCACACCTGGCCTCTCTCTTTCTTAGTGGGAGAGGAGCAACGGGAGGGCTGTTAAAATCCTCTGAGCACAGTGAGAGATGCCTGTGGCAGTGCTTCCTGCTAAAGCCAGGGCCAAGGGGGCTGACCTGGAGACAGCTCCCTCCAATATGGGTGGTGATGCCATGCAGGGACATCAGCTGAGCCTTCTCAAGGTTTGGTGGGCTTTGCCAAGGGTCTGAGCTTTGCCAAGGCCCTGAGAAAACCTCAGCTGTCTTCTCAGGGGAGCTCAGGTGCTGCTCAGCTTCCCTGCAGGGGCTGTGGGCTGCTGATTTTGGGTTTCTCACACAAGATGGGTGCCTGTCCTGTGCAGCCGCTCCCCATGCTGCCGTATTTCTGTTAGCAATGTCACTGCATTTCCAACGGAGGATTCTGGCTGGGAAGGATTCTGCTTGGATTTCTCCAAACCTGGAGAAGCAGCAAAACAACTCCCCTCCCCATGCATGCCACCCCTGCTGGGATGTAGGGGCCACCATGGCCCAGTGACACCCAGTGCTGCTGGCAGGGCCTGGGGCCTGATCCCATCCCCTGAGTTGTCTCACGTAGAGCTGTGCTGCACACTCTGCATTTTGAGCTCTGTCCAGGCCCTCAGTCTGGGGATTAGATCAGCATTGCTCCTCCTCCTAAATGGCTTTTGCATGTTGGTTGTACCAGCATCTGCTGCCTGGAGGAAGGAGTTGAGGTGATGGAGAAAAGGCAGAAACTTGTAATATATGATGTATCCTGCACCCATTCACTGGTGAGGGAGCGGGCACCACAGGCTGCTGTGAATTTTATTCAGAGCATCATTTTCTCCATCCTCTTCCTCAGTGGCTCTGACAAGTGTTTTGTGAGTCTCTGCAGCACACCTCCCCATGCTGCCCTCTCTGGCCTCGGCCATGCTAGCGCTGGTGTAAAGCTCTTGCATGTTCCTTATGGGCCTTTTAACCATCAGAACTGTGCCTCCACAATGCTCCAAGACATCCAGGCAGCAGTGACTGGGAGAATTCCTCAGAGAAGGCAGGCTTGTGCTAATGTGAGCAGTAATTCAGAAAAGCTAAATTTAGCAGACAGAGAGGTTTTGTGGGAGCGTCTCGCTGGCAGCAGAGCTGGCACAGGCCGTGCACAGTTCCCTCCTGAAGCTGTCAGCAGCCGTCAGTGGAATATGCAGCAGTTCAGCCAATCCTCAATTTTCTTTTAGGTGATCTCTTTCCTACAGTTCTTGCAGAGACTGTAAAATAGTTTTTGTCTCATTCCACTATGGACGCTTGTGTTCCTCATCAGTAACTCCAGTATGTGCTATATCCTTTTCACTATTACAAATTATTACTGTTTGGAAGTGGCTTATGCCATCTCTTCATGGATGTCATTAGAAGCAGGAAAACAACTGCTGTGCTTTTCAGTCTGTTTTGTAATGGGCATATTGTCCAAGGTATGTCAATGGAAATCTCTTCTAAACTCCCATGGAGAACAGATGAGACCTTTGCTGTGTGCCAGTATGAAGCAAGTAATGGGAGATGCAGAAGTGGAGTTGTCTCAGCCTAGACAGCCTGATCCTTATCCTTATGGAGGTGTTGGGGATGCTGCTGCAAAGTCTGGGTTCCCCAGTGCACAGCTTGGGTAGAACTGAGGATATGTTTTCAGGAATATACTTTTAGCCGTATCTCCAAATGAATGATAAAAAGCTGATGCCGTTGTGCTGTCAGTCATTGTTAAACCAAATCTGTCAGGGAAAACATTCAAGAATATTAAATTTCTACAAATTTAATGAGAATAGACAGCTGCATCGAGGAACCTAATTAGTGTATACAGAGAGGAGAAGGTGGTCTGAACTCTGCCCTTCTTAGAGATTGGAAGTGTGAGGGTATCTCTAGGTCATGTGAGAGGCACATTAGAGAATCAATGTGCAAACCACTACCAAGGGTTTGGCAGTTCCCATGCTCATAAAAGCACATGCTAGTTTATGGTATTAGAAAATTTGATCATATTAAGACAAAACAATGACCAATTCATGGTAAGATGTGGGATTGAGCAGGCTGATGTTCTTATAGCATGGAAAGTATGGCTTGGGACTGGCAAAATTTGTCTCTGATGTTGGGGTGCTCAGTTCCCTGCTGTTTGCAAAGGGAATTGGTATCCAAGTTTGGTAGACAGTTGTAAATCTCATCAATGGTTTCTTCTTGTTTTCCACAAGGTGTTCCTAACCAAGTCTGTGGTGTTTTATGTCTTCCTTGTGGATCCTGGCACAGCTTCAGAGTTCCCTGTGGATCCTGAAGCACTGCGTGTAGCAAAACAGAATTGTAACTCTGTGGTGTGAGACTGCTGGGCTACGTAGATTAAGAGGAAAAAAAAAGAGAGAAAGAAATAATTTAATACAAAGTAAAATCATAAATAAGAAAAATAATTCTAGAGTGCCTCCTTTCCTCCCAGGAAAAGGCAGCAGAGTGTAATTCAGACATGCTTTTGGCTTGGCAAACATTGTCTGGCCAGCAACGTGTGCCACAGTGTACTTTTCTGCTATTAACAGGGGAGGATTGGTTTCCCTGACTGTGTACACAGGGCTTTATTTTATGTCTAACCTTAAAGAGAAACATTAGTCTCTAGAGAATTTTCCAGTGATGTAATATTTTAGAAAGATCCTTTGTGGTACTTCACCAACAAGGCAAAGCACCAAAACAGCTTTCCCTTACCCTGTGACTGTTTTCAGGGAAATCTTCCACCTCTTAAACATGCCCACACTACAGTGCAAACAAGAGAAAGTAGGAACCTGTTGTAAGCTCCATGCTGTACTTTCAAGGGACATCGTTGCTGAATGGTCCTTTTGGTTAAAGTCATTGAATAGAAATTGTAATAGAGCATGGGTTTTGTAGAATAATTGCATCCCTCTCCAAAAATCATAGCAGCAGCAGTTCATCTCCAGCCAGAGTCAGGCTCCTTTCATATGCCTTTCCTGTCCCTTTCCCCTGTTTCACACAGGAATACAAGAAGAATTGACAATTTCTAACATTAATGCTGTGCTATTAGGAAACTTTCACTAGAAGGACAAGTTAAGTTTTAGTTTGTTTATTTATTTGAGGGTCTGCCAAGCCAGATGCTTGTGCTATTGCTGTTGTCATTGAGGATCGAATAAATACTACTTTTTGAAGTTTAGTTTGAAAGAATTACTAATTAAAAGTAATTTTTGGCTCAGTAAAATTCAGCCTTTCTTCCTCCATTACTCCTAAACAAGTTATTAAATGTACACATTTGAGGAATAGAAATAATATGGATACCAATACAGCATTAATACAGAGACGGGTGGGATCCTTGGCAGGAACTTTATGACTTTTTAAAATGCACATTGTACTCATACATGGGCCTGTGATACTTTGGAATTCCAGGGAGGGTTTTCAAATGTTCCTTGTAGGTTGCCATTCTGCAAGGCATGGTTCATGGCTTTGATGTTCTTGAAGGACAATCTGCAAAACCCTTAGTGTTGGGTCAGGAGGGAATGCTGTGTTCTGAAGTGCTGTTGCATGGTATTAAGCTGCTCCATGGGCAAAAATCACATTCCACTGGGAATAAAAAGGATTTTTTATACCTTAGAGAACTCCCAATGGGCTTCCTGTGCATGTTCCATGTACTATGCACCTACACTTTGAATGTCACATGGAAAAGGCATGCATACTACCTACACACTACGCAGTTGTGGTGGATGGAGACCACTATTTGTTAAATTATACTGCTCTAAACTACATGTCTAAATTAATTTCCCATCATTCTTCATTATTTGCATGTTAATTTAATGCTAGTGAAAAATTAGCTGCAACAAAGGTAGGCTTCTGGTACTGATTACTGTTCTCTTTTGGCAAACTACCAACAACATCCCTGGTTACAGTGATTTAGGAGGTCTCTTCTATCTCAGTCTTCTGTGTTTCAGCAGTTGACTTCCCTAGAGGCCAAAGTCCTCTGTTAATGCAGCAATGTGAGCTTTTCCTTCCATTGCTTTTCTGCTGTGAGTCAATCCTAATTGGAGACTAAAATTGCATTTTCATTTCAGTAGACTTAGCAGCTCTGCTTAGACCACCAAGTAAGGACGATGTTTATTAACAGCTCTGTTCATGTGTTTTGTTAATTTTGTAGACAGTAATCAGATGGAGCCTCAGGTTTAATTTAGGCCACCCATTTAGGTCACATGCTAGAACCTGGAACATCAGGGAAGACACACAGTCAGAGCTTCCTGAATTTTAGTTCAGGACTCAACAGTGAGTTATTTCCTCCCTTGGTTTGACTGCATAACCTGTATTTACCAGTCCACGCAGGAGATGCCTCACAAATGTTTGGGAAACCATATTAACTGATATTTCTACATCCTGAAAATAGAAAACCCTAAGTGGTTTTATTATGGATATGCTGCATGAGGCAGAAGTACACATCCCTTTAATAGTGTGCACTGATTAGACCCCTAATTTCTGGGAAGCAGGGTCTTAAAGCTGCCTTTCCCAACACTGAATTGGGAGCACTGTGTAAGAAATTAGCCATGTACTGTGTCGCTGCCTGACCTTAGAAAATGCACTTGGAAAACCTATCTCATTATGAAATGTACCATTTTGCCATGCAGCAATCCCAAGGAGTGGAAGAATTTAAGGGAGAACAGTAATCCTAAATGTGCCCAATTAACTAATGGGTGATCTTGCACATAGAAAGCATAGCTGAAAAAGCTTCCTTGTTAATAAACTGTTAGTCCAAGAAGTACTCAAATTGGCAATATGTTCTTTTTTCTTCAGACCTCTTTTTTTTTCTTTTGTTCTAAAGACAGAACTAAACTCTTAAAACACTGATTAATCACCTCCAATTCTGTGGTTATGTCCCCTTATTTCTCCATTCTTCTCTTTCTACAACATTTGTCATTTAGTTCAGAAACTGCATCTGGAGAAGCAAACATTTCTGGGATCACAGATTAGTTAAGATTTTGCTCCCCACTGGAGATTTGTGGGTAGGAGCTGCAATTCCATTCCAAAATCTAATTAAAAATCAGGTACACAGGAAAGTAGTGAAAAATCTTACCCATAGGAAGAATGTCTGGGAGCTCTGCTTTGTTAATGAACTGTTAGACTAGGAATCAAATACACAAGCAGTATGTGCAGGTTTTTTAGGGTTTTATCCTTCTCTATTCACAAGCAAAACTCAACTGTTATACCATTCCACACTTACCAGGCTTACTGGAAATCTGACTTTCTCTTTAATTTCCAGAACAGCCACCCCAATGATTTTGCAGTGTTGGATTGTACACTGTAGGTGACATGGAAACAGGGTCAGGTAAAAATGTTTCCTGGGATTTTCATTTAGGAATGAATTCTGTAGGACACTTCACCACAGTAGTTTTAGGGACTGTTAAATTGTATGTGTGTATTAGCATCAGCAGCACTTACCTGATGACTTGTTGGGCACTACTAATTATATGAAAAAGGCATAAATTTTTGTTCAGTAAAATCCACTCAGTACCTTTGAGAAAGAGGCCACTTGAGAATCCACCTGCTCTAACTTGGACGTTAGGTTTAGAAATGTTCACCTTAGCAAATAAGATGCTATTTGTCCCCATTATATATTTTTTACATTCCCATGGGCACTTGGAAAATTAAAGCAGACACATTTGAATAAGGTAAAGAAAGTGGAGCAGTGTGAATCAAATTAATGTATTGTATACAGTACCAGTGCAGAGCTGTCTTGATCTCCATTTCTGGGCTTTTGAAATTGGTGACAAGTATTTCCAGAAGCTGAAGTCCATTTTGTCAATACTGTGCTCACTTTGCCCTTTTAGAAGCAACTGACTTACAATTGTTTTTACAATGAAAGCATATTTTTCCCTTTTTTGTGGGAGAATACAAATGCACAGAGAACTTTGTGTTCATGCTGCCTTGAAAAGATGCCAGAAGTCAAATGTGTAATTAGGGATTCTGTTAAAAGTCTAATTCCTATACCTGTGAACATTTTTTTGGCACATAGCTTTTTGAGTCATTGCTTTCCTTTTTGTATTTCTTATTCTCTTGGCCAAGAAGTAAGTTCCTTTTCAGAGGAGATTGCCATAGATCTTCTGGCATGTGATTTGTTCTTTGTCAAAGTCCAGTTTTGGTTTTGAGTGAAATACTCTAAAGCATAGTATTAGACCTTGTTTTATTTAACACTCATGGCAAAGCTCTTTAAAATCTCTCATAAGATGTTACATTTTAAGATGATACAACAGGTTATGTCAGCATTCTTATAATGTAGGTTTGTTCTTGCAGTGGTAAAATGGAATGTTTCTAATGCTGGGACACTGTTGTACGTCACATAGGTTCAAATATTGGTGAAGTTCTAACAAAGCTAGTGATGAGCTATTTCAGGTAGATTGGGCAGAGAGAAGAGCAAAGAAATCATTACCACCAGGTGATGTAACAGGATTTTTTGGGGTGGATTTTAAGGTAGTTGGAAACAAATTATTATATTAGGTAATTTTATGAGTTAGTCTGAATTGATTTATCAAACCGTTAGTTCTTCCTACCTTTGATGTGTGATTCCTGTGAAAATTTCAGGATTCCCCTGTTGGTTATTCCAGGCTACAGCTGACTTCAACAGAATCTGAATGAACTGGAAATATATATCTGCTCTGCAAACAGAGTTAAGTAACAAATGAATCTCAAGATAACAGACTAGAGAGGATTTTTATAGGTAGCCATTACCAAGGTCTCAGACTTTTCCAAAAGTCTTGTACATCTTAAGACAGAATAAAGATATTTATTCATTGTGTAAATTGCCAGGGGCATAAGAAGGAAATCACTGAGGTAGAAACATGCATTCACCATGTCTGCTCTTAGTCACAAATGAAAGGAGGATATCAATACTTTTTCAGGCTAACACATTAATTTACTACAATAAAATTGGAAATTGATGCAAGAGGTCAACCAAAGCAGTAAAAGGCCTGCCTGGCCTGTAGGCTTCTACTTACTGTGTCTTTTTTCTAATTCTTATTTAAGTACTGTGATCCTCCTCCAGAAAAGCAGTCAAGTGTGATCATAAGTCCATCCATATCCAGCAAGTGTAAACATGTGCTTCATGCACCATCTTAATTGCTTAATCAAGCTCCTTCTATTGTGAGGGACAACCATACAAACAGGAACCAGATGGAAGATATTTTTATCAGATGGGCCATAGGACTAAAGAAACATGGTCATTGAACATTGCTGTCCTTAAAAACCCCAGTATTAGGATACGGCTGCATCCATGCAACATCCCCACAATGTGATGATTCAGGCAGCAATGTCATAAACCCAGACTCGATCTTACCTCCCTTTTCAGAGGCCAACAACCTGAGCTTGCTGGAGGGACATAAGCACACACTGATAGTTACTTTAGAAGAGTTTACATTAAAGAAGGTTGAAACATTTCTTTACATTTGGAATCAGGGTTGGGTTTTTTTTAGAGTCATTAGTTTAGTGGATGATTTTAGGAGTTTGTGTAACATCATTCTCAAGAGACCAGTGCAGTATTCTTTTTGTTTTCAAGTGGTAAGAAAAAGTCTATTTGTGCTGTTTGTGAAGCTATGTCATAGCAACAGAGGTTTTAACTTGTTTTCCTTAGTTTTATGTCATAAAGCGCTTCAAATTATGTATTAAACTAGTGCTCCTGTGGGTTCTACATCAAATCCCCAGTAATTGTGCTTTTGCAGTCTTTTCCACTGTAGGCTTTGAGTATTGGTTTAATTATGCTGTGATCACTTTTACTCCACACAATACAAAAAGAGCAAAATCCTTGATTATAATTGCAGGCCGGGTACTTGCCCAGTCCTAACTGACAGCCTGAATTGTGCAGCATCAAAACAGGCAAGAGCTTATGTGAATAATTCATGGCTTTGACAAGCGTCATGTGGGCAGGTTTGGTGGCAAAATTAGCAGCGGTGAAATAGTTAAGAATTCTGGTATTCAGGCTGCCAGAATTGGGTTTTCAGTTAACACCCCAATAAGATGGAGCGTGCAAGTTCATGTTCTAGTCTTATTGTTTCTTCCACTGGCTGCAGACTCAGCAAGACAAATGTGCATTAGTTTATATTGTCAAGGCTATCTTCGCAAGCAGATGGGCTAGAAATCTAATTAAAAAACCCAAAAGCTTTGATTCTGGAAAAAAATAGAAAAGTCGGTGGGACAACCCTAAATCCTCTGAATTAAATGGATGTTCTATGTCAATGCTGTTCTATTGTCCCACTTTATAAATAAAATATGAAGGGCTCTACTTTCACATAGACCCATAAATGTGCTCATTTATGAGTTTAATAAGGTATGTGTATTCAGTACTATTAGATAAGCACATGTATAGAGCAATAAATGGTTCCTATATAAAATCAGCACATGTGTAAGAGAGAATATATCCCAGCATGGATAAATAAGCACATGGTTAGATTATTAACTGATCTCTCTTAAGCTTTTGTAAATTAACCGTGAGGCAGCCATGACTATTTGCAATTTTTCTGCAATTATGGATCCTCCCTGTGCCTGAAGATGTGGTAAATATAATACATTCCATGGAAGAATGCAGTGGCTTCAATAAAGAAAAGCATGGTAGCATGCACAAGGGGGTGAATAATTCAGTGAGGTTCACCTGACTCAGTCTCATGCCTTGGACTACAGTGCTCCAGCCAGGTGTAAAAAATGTATAAATTGTGAAGTTGTAATTGCAAGGAAAATAGCTACATATATTTGTGTTATCTCAGTATCAGGGAGTCACATGTCATCGGCTTTTCTTAATCTGGGGGGTGTGTCCAGTGTGAGGGTAGGGGTTTGCAGAGCAACTGTGAAATGGTTTCTGTTGATTCTCGTCAGTTGTTACTTGGTGAGGAGGGGAGGGGGTAACTATGGTGGTTCAACTTGCTACAGAAACCCACTGCATTGAGCCCATTTCTGCACAGGATGTTATCCTGGCATTAGTTTATCTCACAGGTAGGAAACCCATTAGTCTGGTGGAGTAGATGTGTGTTTGATGTGCCTCTTCCAGGTCAAATGAGTGGCTCAGTATTAGGCCTATATCCTTAGGTGCAGTATTTCAAGAATCTGCTCTCTCTGATTTTCATTACCATGGGCTTGCTGACATCTACAATAAATAGTAAGTTCTCTGACTAGCAGATTCCTATCATTACTGCCCTGGCATATGTTAATTTGTCAATATAATTTTCAGGTCTGTCAGCAGGAAAAGCACCACCTGGGGTATGTAGTTTTTGAGATGAATAGGTTGATGTTTTTTCACGTGTGGCACTTGTAGATGGATTTGCCAGTGAAGTTTTATTGTGCTTTTGATAGAGAAGCAATATAGGTAATAGGGAAAAGGGAGCAGGCAGTTGAAACCAGGCAATCACTTTTCAGATTTATCTGAACCTGCTTTAGCTGATAAAACAGTTCCTCTGTTTTTTCCAATTAGAGGTGACTGATAGGTGGAGGTACTGATGGAGAACTGAAATTATTTGCAACCGTGATGGAAATTGGGGATTGTAAAGGAAGCAACATTAAAACTGCATTTCCATGACAGCAATGTCCCATTGGTGTGGTACAGTGCTGTAGCATGAGGGACTGTGAACCTGAGGAGACCACACACTGGCACCTGAGGAGCTCAGTCTCCTGCAAAGGTGAGAGCATCTGAGGCTGGAGAAATACCTCAGGTGATCTTGGGAAGACACTCAGAGAATGTTAGCTCCGAGGCTGACTCAGCTGGGGTTTGCACTTTTATTCCCAGGATTTTGACTGTTGGATTAACTTTTTCTTTCCTGAAGCCTTTTTAGATCCAGCTTTCTCACTCTGGGTGTCAGTGGTGTCCTTCAGGTCTTCTAATGTCTTTGAAATACTGAGTTATCAACCTGTTTGTGCTCAGTCAGCTCTGGTGATTTTGATGTCTCCCACGTCTATGCCTCCACACGTGAAAAGGGATGATACCTCACATCCAGTGGCTTCATTGGCAAGGCTTAGCCCCTCTTGCTAAACAGAGGGAGAGAGCCTGGCCTTGCTAGGAGACAGATTCAGAATAAATTGGGCGTAAGCTAGAGGTCTTGGAGCTGAGTTGGGAATAGCACATCAGTTTCCCCTGTCTCTTGAGGACTCAGTAAAAAGGACGTTTTCCGCTCTCAGTGCCATCGTGGTAGCTTTTTGAAAGAATGAGTAAAGTCTGCTGTATAAATGAATACACAAAAATTGATTTTACAAGTGTCTCTTACAACACAGATTGATTTTGTAGCTTCAGAGCAAGTCCTTTTGGATGTAATACAACAGGCAGTCTTCATCCAGCCTGGCATGGCAGGAAGCATCTATCTGATAAGTGAACTATTCTAGGTAAATCATTGTGCCTACAAAAATCTGCTTTGTTTGTATACGGGTGGAGCTCAAAAAAAAAAAAAAAGAGTACCACTAATTTATTAGTCATGGCGAGTCCTCATTGTCCAATCTGGGGAAAAAGGAGGCATCAGCTTTTAATTGTGCAACTCTAAAGAGAACTGAAATTCCTATATAGTATCAAAACAGACCCATAGAAGGGACCGTGGAGGGTTTCTGGGATGGAGTATTCAACCTTTCCTCCTAACAGATACACTGGAATTCAGTGTTTGCCCCTTTTTTGTGTGTGGATTCTGGCCAAAATCCTGTAATTCTTAAGGAATAGTTATATCATTTTTGCTTAGAAGACATAAAGTGCAAAGCGAATCTCATGCTGAACCCTGCACTGCAAATGGGCAGAAGCTAAGTTACTTAGTTGTGGAAGAATCTGCTGTTTTGAAGTGCAAATTTTTAAATGAGGAAAAATCCAAAAGATTTAGAAATTCCCCACAAATATAGCTCTGAAATGTTATGTCAGTCAAAACATTTTGATAAAATTCAAAGTTTTTGTCCTCTTTTTTCCTGAGTAGACCGATTGAAAAAAGGAACAAAATGAAAAAAAATTATTTCATCTGAAAAGGGTTAAACAGAATATTTTGCCATTATAAAAGCCTTTTTTCAGTTTTAAATTCAGCCATACTTTCATGAGAACCTGCACTCACCATGAAATATCTTATTTTGAATTGATATGTAACATCTCATCTTTTCTCCCTGGTTCCTTATTTTAATTACAGTTCTATAAATAGGTGTGCATTGCTCTCCTGCACTGCCAGGAGCAGGGTATGGGAACTGATGAGTGCTTACTGCAAGAAATGTCAGTACTATGTAGAAAAAGTGATTTTACCATCTTTGAAGAGGGTTTTTTTCCTATCATCATCTATGAGCTCAGTGGAGCCCTGCATCAAATGTACAAGTCCCAAAGTGGTTTTACCTGCCTGCATCGGGAAGGAATTTGGCATTGTGTCTGCCTGTGGACATTATTGGATTTTACCAGGTGCTGCTGTTGACTGCCTAGACCTACATTAATCATTCTTTGCATGAGCTGAACATGTTTGCAGGCTTCTTTATGCTATTAAAGGTCTTTCCCCCATGGGTTTCTCTGCCTCCCACAACACATTTCAAGGAAATGTATGTATTTGCAATCTGGAGGCTTTCCACTCTGGGGTGACCCTGTTTTATGGCGCTGACTGGAATTCCTGGAGCTGTTCATCCTGCTCCATTCGCTTACTTGTTAAGTCACTGATGTTGTGAACTGATGCTGCCTTTGGTTTTAACTTTTATATTTTTCAAATTCTGTACTGCTTAGAGTGTAACTCTGAAGTTCCTTGTAGCCTTTAATTTCTGCTCTCTCGTGCTGGGCAGACATAACAAAGCCTCTCCAGGCTTTGCCTTCAAGGACAGCCAGGCTCTTCTAGGCCCAAAATGTGTAAACTAAAGATTCTAAGGGAGGGGGCAAGCTGAGGGCAATTACATCATTGAACTGGGGCTTTAATTGGAGAATTAACCGTGGTATGCAAATGAACCAAACCTATAAAGGTGTGAAGAACTCGTGACCTGTCGCCCATCTTGGGGTCCATTTTATGGAGGCAGCCTCTGGCTCCCCCAGGGTGTACCTTGGAGGCCCTTCAAATAAATACCTATCTTTATTCCCTTACTCTTGTCTAGTCTCTGTTTCTAGGTGGCTGGAGAAGGCATCACTGATAAATTAAGATGCTGTGTCTGAGAGCCCAAGCACTCATTGCCCAGATGAAGTATCCCTTTCCTCGTGTGAAAATCTGGCAGTGCTGACCATAGACTAAACTTCATAGTGACGGCATGTGAAATGGGCTTCACAGTCTCCTTGCCTGAACTGCAAATAACTCATAGTGCAGGCAGAAAGATCCATTTATTTTCTGAATCTTAGTAGTCTGGCTGTGCTAAGCACAGACGTATATTTATTTATATATTTATTTCTCCTCTGGAATCCAATGGATTTGAATCTTCAGACTTACTTCCAATAGCCTCTGCTCATCCAAACCTTTTCAAGAATGGTGTGTTTATATTTCAACACAACCCTAGTATTTATTTTTTCCAGCAAATGTCAAGAACATATAATTTTCATTTGGTAAAGCATTTTTGTTTTGTTTCTGCTAAATCATCTCAAATACAAGACTTTAAATGCTCAAGAGAGAGTTGAATGGTACTTACTGTTCAAATATTTTTGTTGTAGTAACAAATCTTTAAATGTAGCCCTGCTTCAACAAAAACAAAGCCCTGATTAATTTCATATTTATCTCAGCAGCTGTTTCAAGGAAGACCTGCCAGATATTGATCCAAATATAGTAGACTTGCAACAACAAAAGGGGAAGAGGGTGAATGAGTTTAGATGAAGACATCATTTACCAGCAGAAACTGAACAGGAATGTGAAAAATTATAGTTTTCGTCCTCCACATTTGGCTTTAACAGCTGCGATCATGCATTTTTTGGACACAGCTGTGTTTTATATCTTTGCTATTTGAATGAAGACAGGAAGCTTCTCAAATAGTGTTTATTTGCTCAATTAAATAGGAGGCCGAATGCCTGCAGAGCTCTGGGTCCCAGTTCTGGTCTGGGCTGTAATGATGTGGTTCAGGATTTTTACCTGAGTAGAAGAGAGCACAACACAGCCCTGTTGAACCCTGACAGAGGTACGAATGGGACCTGCACCTCTCAGAACTACTCCCAGGAGCTCATGGGATCATGGTTACATCTTGGAAAAAGGTTTTCTTACACCTAGCTGGTTTACATCATTTTACAACAGAATTTCTTTGAGTTCAGAGCCATTTTTCTTAGAAGTAAGAATAGAATACCAAAATGAGTTACTTGCTTGAGAATAGCAGGAGAACCCATCTGGCACCAGTTAGCTTCTGCCGAAGTATTTGGGTTTTTTCTGCCTTTCTGTTCCCTTCCTGTTGACTTGGGGCCAGAGGCAGGGGTTGAATGTGGATGTTGTGCAGCCCACACATCTGCATTCTTGTGCCATTCACAGACACACCTCATGTCCCCTAAGAGCAGTGGCTGGAAACCAGAGACAGGAGGTTTGTCTCTGCCTGGACCTCACTGGCTCCAAGTCTTTTTACAACATGTCACTGAAATTTCTCTAGATCACTGCTTTATGTCGAGCTCCAGCCACTGTGAAACTGGCTTTGATTTCTTTCTTTCTCTCTCTTTTTAAAAAAGAAAAGTGAGAATGAGTGATTCCTTTTCAGTGCTGAAAGAGAATAAACAAATTTAGGTCACACTAGGGAAGAAAGGATTAATTGAAAGTGGAGTCTGGGTGGCTGTTTCTCCTCTAATTGCAAAAAAGCACTGTGAAACCAACTTTGAAAATGTCAGAAGGAAAAGCTAGGATGACGATTGTCCACCTACAGTCTTTTAGGTGGCTGGAGTTCTCTGGTGGGAGCTTGCTGTGAATTGTTATTGCAGAGTAGTGGTGCTCTTGTGTTGTGCATCACTAAGTTCCTCTCCTGGTCTCTGATACAGCAGCACACAAGGGAGATGTGAGGATCAGGAGTCACGAGTGTCCCAGGATCTCTGAAAAGACAGTCTCTGTCTCATCCCACTGAGCAGCCTCTGTCACTGGGGGAGGTGGGTGACAGCTCAGACTGACAGTGTGACAGTGCAGGAGCACATCTCTTAACTGGGATAATGAGCAAGGTACATTTTGCTGAGAAGTACTAAATAGAACAAAATACTTTAATAAATAATGCTGGTTCAGGAGTGCTTGGCAAACAGGTCTACTAAAAAGTACTTTACCTGGTCCTCTAAATGTATTGGAAGGTATATTATGAACAATGGATACTGACTGTTTATATTGTCAAGGTGAGCTTCAGGCTTGACATGGTGATGTGAAATTAAAGTATGAAAGTCTGTAAGTGATGTCAATTATAAACCTCTCTGTCTAGTTTTATTTTCAAGCTGAGTAAATAAACCACACACAAAATGAATAAAAAATTGCAATTAATCAAAAATATTAACACATAAATTACTGAAGTGAACCTTGGTGCATTTTGATATGAAGACTAGGCAGTGGAGTTAGTAAGGTCTCATATGAAATGAGGCCTTTGGGATAACAGTTTGTGCTTGGAGGCTTTCACATACCTGTTTTTCTGTTCTTGCTCCCTCTTTTCCACCCTCAGCTTGTGAACCAATTGGCTGACTACAGCCACATTTGTCAAAGGAATGATGATCTCAAAAATAATTAATTTCCTGCAGATTTTGCACTTAGCTATTGATGAAGAGCTACTTGTTATTCTGACAGTGCCTCCTGACAAGGTTATGCTGACCCGCCTTAAAAGAGATCTTGCTCTCCCCGTTAACAAATCATATTTAGAATGAGATGCTGGACATGTCAGATCTGGGCTTTTAGTGGTCCAACAGGAATGCTAAATGTGCTGCTTCATCATTAACTCATGACTGCAAAATGGGAATGGAGATATTATGTTATTTCAGCTAATCAAGTGCTGAAGCTTCGAAATGCCAGAAGCTTTGGCCAAACTGTAAGGATGAAAAATACACATAATCAATAGGTATCTGAAAGATTAATCAGAAAGCATGAAGTCCTTAAATTCATTTGGTACCCAGCAAGCCAGCTCTTGCCAAAGAAAATACAATTTAGAATGTGCCTGAATTAAAGAGGAAATTTGAGAAAATAACCTTACGAAAGTACTCTAGAAATCAAAATAGAGGCATTTATTTTTACAAAATTATCACATCTGCTTCTGAGTTTCAGTTTTATGCCTTTTTTTTTTTTTTAATTCAGATCGTAAGTATTATTTTCAAAAATTTTCTAGGGTATTTTTATTAGACTGATAAGCTGGTCTTTGTCTTTGCTTAAAAGCAGTGGAGCAACTGAAACGACTTAACAACTAACTAATTTCTGCTCACCGTTGCAAATCTAGCCCAGATGAGCACAGCCAAAAGGTTGATGGATTGTCCAAATACCTTGATTTGAGCGTTTTTTCCAGTTTCTGGTCAAATATCAATACCGGAAAAAATTAAGCACCACAATCAACATTAATTGCCGTACTAAAGTGGTTACTTGTGCGTAACAGATATGGGTATTGATGTATCATCCTGGGAGCCAGGAGTAAGGCACGTCTTGCTTGGACAATGTGGAGGAAGCTTGATTGCTACTGATGCTTTTCCCGATCAATTGCTAGATTGGGAAGGGTTTGAGTTGTTGCTTTTAAGCAATAAAGTTAATAAGCATGGCTAGACTATTCAAAAGGAATGTTGGGTCATTTCCTCAATCCATGCTGAGGTAACTGAAGAAAAATAACTGATTGCCAGAGATGACAAATCGTCCCAGATTGCCTCACCAGGGTTTATCAGGGCTTCATTATGCCTAGGCCAAATTTTTAAGGACACTATCAATAGCTGGAAATATTTGGATATTGCAACTCAAAATTTGGCCTTTTTTTTAGTTTTTTGTGGGGGTTTTTTTGTTTGGGATTTTTTTTGTTTGTTTGCTTTTTTAAATTAATTTGCCTGTGAGGTGTCTCCACAATTATGTAAGCCTTTTGTATTTCCACATCCATGTTTAGTTTTGGTTTTGCAGACCATTATTTTTAATTACCTGGATTTGCATTTATGGTTTCCTGAAAAGTAATTTATTGGAATTCATTCCAGAGAGCTGAAGACTGTAGTATGAATATAGGCAGCTGGAGACCTCCAGCAAGGCAGGCTCCTTAAACAAACACAGCATGGCAGATGGTCCCTGCCATGAAGAGGTTTCAGGTTAAATAATTTTCTTACCTCCCACTTCTTTCTTTGAGATATTAGTACCTGAATAGTATCTGGCTACCTGTTTGTGCAGGGTAAGTGCTCTCAAAGGCACAATCTCCGCAGCAAGCTCTGCAACTGAAAGTAGAAATGATGAGCAGGCAGCTTTCTGTCTTGCAACAATTTAAACACTGCTAAACAATAGCTTTTGACAAGCAGGTTTGGAAATTGGGTGCTAATTTTCTGCAAGAACTCAAAAGAACGTGGAATTATCACTGTGCTGGGGGGATCACATTGTGTAGAGGAGACTACAGACCCACAGATCTTGTTACAGGTTAGCACCATTCATCACATTAAAGAAAAAAAATGCAATTTTGGATCTGTTTGTGTCTAAGACTTTCATTCAGGCTCATAAACAGAAGGTGTCAGTCTTTCAGGACATTCTTGTTCTGCTTACTGAAATAGGTTTTTATGTTGTTCATCAATAAGTGTTAGCTTATTGTTTTACATCGGATTTGGTAAGTTGGCAGGTTGGCAGTGGCGAGGGGAGTTGGAATGAAGCTAATATTGGCTATGTATTGGTGTGGTTGCAATGGATGGTGGTGGTGTATTTATTTATTTCTATCAGAAAAGACAGATTGCACTTACCTGTTACTTGTCCACTGTTGGGGCTCTCCACATCTCTGTATGGCTCCTGCATCTCTTTGTCAAGTGTTTGAAGAAATCCTTGGAAAAGTCAGTTCAGTATAACAGGGATCAGTGATTTGGCAGAAGTTCCTGAAGATCCTATAAAGATTTGCAAGAAAAATAGCACAAAACACAAACCCCTTTCTATTCCTTGCTTTCTGTTTTGATTCCTTGTCTCAGCTCTTGTTCCGAAAGGCAAGAGGCGGTAGCACCCCCAACAAAGCTTCTTTTACAGCCTTTTTTTGGCATTAGCTATGAAAGGATCAGATGTCTGACCTTTCAGCAGTAGGTAAAAGGAGAATAAAAAGATCTATATTCATGACAGTGTTTGGAAGTGCCTGGTCTCCCTAGTTTTTCTTTGCACTGACTGTTTTATGCAGTGTGCTCTGGATATGCCAATAATGTCAGGGCAGAGGACTAAGCTTGTTGTCTCTGAGTGCTCCAGCCTGGCACTATGTTGAGACTGTTCAAGTTAGCTAACTCTCTTAACATGTATTAGTCCAGTGTGCCTCCTATGAAGAATATTTCTGTCCTTGTTCCAGCCCAGAAACCTAATTGTAACTTTATAGAGTTGCTTTCTGTTGAATATGTAGGATGGATCTTATTAGCAGAAAGAATGTTTTAAGAAGTTAAAGAGGTAGAGTGTAGTGAAAATCCTCCTGTGTGTTTGTGCAATGGGAATATTTCTTTGGAGGCTAAACAGTCTTACAATTTCTGCATTATACCCATACCTCTTTTTCTTAGGATAAATACTACTATGTCCCTTGAAAAGCTGTGCTGAAAGCCGCACAGACTTGACTTGAATGGACATGTCCTTTTATTCTTTCTCCTCTCTTCTTGTGAGGAAAAAGAAGAGATGTGTTTGCAAGTGAATGCTCTGGTGGATTTGGGCCCCACGCATTGCCAGTGAGCAGGCCAGATAACTGTCTTGGACTTCTGAGAAAGGAGGAGCACAGGCTGTCAGAAACGTCTGACTGCAGATTGAAAAATGTCCTGCAGCATTTGGAAGATCAATCATGAGGGAAAAGGGCCCCAGTGATAACAGTGCACATGCTGAGTCACAAGGGCCTTCCTGACAGGGAGTAATTGCCAGGCACTTTTCTGGAAATGACACTTTTCTGGAACTGGAACTTTTTAAAAAGCTTTTATAGGGGCCTCTAAAAATGAAGGCACCCAAATTTACAAGTAGCCACTAATGCTAAGGCACAGGACCCTGCTTGTTGACTTTGGCTGGGTTGAATATGTTGAAAGCAGAATCCATTGTATGCACACATAAAGAGCTTCTATACAGATATACTTGATTCTGTTTTCAATTGTGTGAAAGTATGTATGTTTTTAGTGAGTGTTAGAATGACACGTGTTTGGAAAATTAGAGATTAAACTATAATCTAGACACTTGAATTTCATGTAAATTACATTACAGTCAATTTAATATAACCTTTCTTATAGCCTTTATACTGTACTATCTTTTGTCTTTTATGTTAATCATTCCTTGCTTTGCTCTGAAGCACCAAATACCAGCAACAAAAGTCAAGTCTCAGTGTGGCTGCCCACAATATTAATTATCATGATATGCTTTTATTCCTGCAGCGAAGATGTTTGCAAACGAGGATTCACTGTTATTATCGATATGCGGGGATCCAAGTGGGATTTGATCAAGCCACTCCTAAAAACCCTTCAAGAAGCCTTTCCTGCTGAGATTCATGTTGCCCTAATTATAAAACCTGATAATTTCTGGCAGAAGCAGAAAACAAACTTCGGCAGTTCCAAGTTCATCTTTGAGGTGAGAACCACATAGAAATGTATGGTAAAGCATTATCTCTGATAAGAACCTTTGTTCAGGTAAAAAAACCCCTGTGATTGAAAGCAAAATATACATCCGTGGTTCAAACAAAGATTTCCTAAGCTGTGGTCCACCCTGAAATATACACACCACAATCAAGGAACTTCTGTTTAAAGGATTCTTTGGGATGCTGCTGCTTATCAGTAAGTTCAGGCTGTTGGGCAGCTCATACTCTCTCACAAGAACTGTGAATATCAAACAAGGCCCACATTAATTTGGTTTATGTGGGACAACTCACAGGTACCCTCTCTGAACTGACCTGTCGTGGCAATTTCCCACAGCTGGGATCAAACACGAGGGCCTTGGCAGGAACACACTGCAGTGGAAGGCAATGGAAGTCTCTGCTGAGCTACCCCATCCACAAACTCAGCACTACCCAGTGTCAGTTCTAAGGCCAGATTTATTTTTTGAGCTTAATGGAAGCGTTATGTGTGTGCCAGGGCACTGTAGGACCCTTGGTGGAGGCTGCTGAACTGGATTTTGTGGGGTGAGACTCTGGCACAGTGTTTCTGTACCACAGTCCAGAGTGAAGCATGTACACAGATCTTCACCCAGAAAGAGAAGGAAAAGTGTTTGGTTGATGTACATGAATTCCAAAGTTTCCTGTCGCTTTGAGGAATGGACCAGGCAGCTTATTTAATATTAATTCAGAGGTGCCTTCAAGATTATTTTCTTTCTCCTGCTGGAAGAGTCTAAATAGTGGACAGCACTTTTAAATTGATTTCAAAAGAAGGATGAGTAGTGCCTAGGAAACAGTAAGCACCTACCTACCTCACTAAAATTGTTTTCATTAGAGTTTCAAGAACTACTTAAAAAATCAAGCCTGAATAAAGGAAATTTCTGCAGAATTCAAGAAATGAAAAGCTTTGCTACTATTTAATGTCAAATTCTGTCCATGATTAGAGCAATGTATCCATTAGCTTGACAGACTGAGAGGGATGCCCAAGTGTTAGCCATGAAGAGAAGTATTTCCCTGACAGGCAGTTAAACTCTAAATTGAATTATCTTCAAGGTCTCAGTGTCCAGGTCAAGAGGTTTAAAAATTTGAAAACCCTCTGAAGCTGCATACTTACATTCCCACTGTTTCTTTGCTCTTCCCACTCTCCTCCCTTTTCCTTAAAGCAAGGAATTTTGCAAGACCGTTTTAAAATAATCTTTCTCCTAAGCTTAAGTTCAATACAATCTCAATTTTAATACATTGCAGAATGCCTGATATTTTTGGATGGATACAAATTGGAAGAAAAAGCCTATTATTAACCTTTAACCAGTGGCTAGCCTACTATTTTGGACAGAATTCAGGGTAATGGTCAGGACTTCAGGTGTTTTTCTTTGTAGATTACTTTTACGAGAGTGCTGTGATTATTGGGTGCCTTCATTTCTGAAGAGCACAAGCTCTGGCATTCTTTAGAGGCCTGATCTCTAGGGGATAGATGTGCAGTCACTGATGAAGATCCAAGCCTTTAAGGGCTGCCAGCTTGGGTGTTAACATGACAGCACTGAAAATCTCTAGTTACATATGAAACCCTATGCTCCTAATTTCAGAAAGAAGTAGTTTGTCTAAAACAAATGGGAAAAGCTATCAGTTTCTGTGTCCTTAAACTGTAATCTGTTTTCCAGACATCCAGTGCTTTTTTCTATCGCCAGTTACCGAATCTGAAGGAATTAAAACCATTTCTCATTGATTGTGTATGATTCAGGAGCAATACTTTCTATTGGCAACAAATTCTAGTAGTTAATGCTTCAATGACATTTCACTTTTACATTGATTTTGGTATAATTACATTAGGAATTGCTAATATAGAAGAGTGGCAAAGAGCCAACTGGAATAATTTGGAAGAAGAAACCCAGCATATTCTCAGTTATGGAAGTTTGCAATACCTGCTTCGGTTCACACACCTGAAACTTTTGCTTCTGTGTAGCCACTAGCTGGGGTGTAACACAAGTAGCAGAGTCCCTGTAATACCTGTACCTGTTTAGTGAACAACCATGTCCAGATATCCAAAGGCTGCAGTGAGAAGTCTTCAGTGTCCAGCTGGGCTGATGAAAGCTGTGGCAGAAGCATTTTCACTACATGTTGTTGATAGTCGGGCCAGCTGAAAAAGATAGGCATTATTCCAGTAAATATAATGTCTTTTAATAAATAAATAAATAAATGCCATTAGTAGCAAAGTTTTCTGTCCAATTAATAAATCAAAATCAAACACAGTCCTTGACATATTTTACAATGTTCCTTCGACTATGTATTGATGAGGAAAACACTCGCTTCGTGCTGTTTATGGGTTGTGCTGTTAATTCTGGTTGGATGGCCCCTGATTTAAATGCTGTCCCTTTCCCTTCATTAGACAAGCATGGTGTCTGTGGAAGGCCTGGCAAAGCTTGTAGATCCTTCTCAACTGACAGACGAGTTCGAAGGGTCCTTGGATTACAACCACGATGAGTGGATAGAGCTGCGTGTCTCCTTGGAAGAGTTCTTCAACAGTGCCATCCATTTATTGTCAAGGCTGGAGGATCTCCAGGAAATGTTGGCTAGGAAGGAGTTTCCAGTTGATGTCGAGGGCTCAAGAAGGCTGATTGATGAGCACACGCAGCTTAAGAAAAAAGTGATTAAAGCTCCTGTGGAAGAACTGGATCGTGAGGGCCAGAGGTTATTACAATGCATAAGATCCAGTGATGGTTTTTCTGGTAGGAACTGCATTCCTGGAAGTGCAGATTTTCAAAGTCTTGTGCCAAAGATTACCAGCCTTTTAGACAAGCTGCATTCTACCCGGCAACACTTGCATCAGATGTGGCATGTCCGCAAGCTGAAACTGGATCAGTGCTTTCAACTCCGGCTGTTTGAGCAAGATGCTGAGAAGGTAGGGAATAATCTGTTCCTTTTTTCATACTTCAGACAAGACTCTGTTGCAAGGGTGACCATTTTTTTCTGTAAGTGGCAGCATGAGGTGTTCATCACAGGTGTAAATCTCATGTTGCCAGTAGTTACACTTCATGTGACTCATAAACCAAATTCACCAAAGTAATTGTTGGATGTAGCAGGCATAATAATATCCAAGAGTAACTTGTCTCTGTCACTTTTGGTGAAAGTTAATCTGCTTTTCTGTCTCTCAATGAGTATATTTGGTAGACATTAGCACAAGAATCTGGCATTTTTTTCAAACTTCTTTTACTAAGCTTATGAATATATTTATTAGCACCAAAAGAAGAACGATTTTGGGGTTTAATTCACTATGATTATTGTTTGCACTTCTTGGAGTCGATGGCAAATTTTAAGTATGGGTTTCAGGGAATTGACTTTAGAAAATTGTGTAGTGCTAAAGCCTTGGCTTTCTTAATGCAGAAGTGCTTGGCACCTTGTTAGGTGATTTTATGAGAAGTCTTTGTTGCACATTTAAAATTCCAGGCCACAGAGGTAAGGTATTCTCAATGGAAGGTACTGAACTCTCAGACTCGTGTTTATCTAGTCTGTATATCCATCAGAAGCACCAATCTCTGAATCTTCTCTACTTAATGTATTATCCAGTTGTCTCACTAATGTGCCTGCCTGGATGGAGCCAGGAGGAGTTGCAGGAGAAAAGCAGACCTCATCTGCAGGGGGATCTCATGAGGATGTTTCTTCTAATCAGCTACTAGTTAGTGTATTTTAAAACACCATGGAGAAGCACATTGCTGAAACAAACTTAATCTTGAGTAGTGCAGAACAAGACACTTGACATTGGTTTTCAATGCATGTACTAAGTATCTCTAAGACTTGCTAGGACTGGAAAAGCTCCATCGTTGTATAATCAATCCTCCTGTTGGGAAAACCTTGAATTCAGATGAGTCCCTCTGAAATAAGAGTCAGTGCAGCATCACTCAAGGATGCATAAGATCAGAGTTTAAATTCCAAATGCTACAACAGTAGCATTTCCCCTGTTCCTTGTGTGTCATATGCTATAAGGAGGCCACTCACTTTTCTCCTTCCCAGCAGGGGCTGTACTTCAGTCAGTGCTTCACTTTGGATTTTCAGTTTCTTGGGATTATTCAGATCACCACTGCTTATTAATTCCATTTTTTAATTTATGATTAATATTCAATAATATTATTAGTAAATATTTAGGAAGTTATTAATAATGTTATAAGCTGAAAGGCTCTCAGATCAAGCCAGTGTTTGAGAAGTCCTTGTTGCCAAGCACTGTTCTGTGGCACTGCAGGAAGTCTCCAGGGAGTTTCCTTTCTACCTCCTGCACAGACATGAAAGGATGATGTGATATAAACCTAGGCAATGTGACAGCAAAGCTCTTTGCTCGTGTTGTTCTGAGGTTGTTATGTGTAAGGTCTAGGCAAGTCAACAAGTAAATGAAGCTGCTGAGGTGAAGGAAGAAGTGAGAATGTGCTTTCTGCCTTTGTAACACTGGCTGCCTTGAGCAATTCCAGTTTGACAAAACCAGGATTCTGCTCTTCTCAATTTTTCTTCATCTGCCTCACATTAACTAAACACACAGTCAGCTTCTCTCTGCTTTGGCTATGTTTGCCTTTTCTTGACTTCTATGTTTTCCCAAAGAATATGAAATATTTCCTTCTTTTATATTCCCAAGTCTGTGTTTTTAATCTTCTCAGTTTGTGAGTCCCTAAAATTCTTCCCGGAAGGGTTGTAGACCCTTTAACGTCACATTTTGCACGTGTAGACTGATGTAAAACATTGATGTGCTTTTCCTCTGTAGCTGCCTTTTTCAGATCTCTTTGAAGTAGTCTGACCACCTCAGACTGGAAAGTACTCGTTTCATAAAATGTTCAGAGCTAAATCCAGCCTGAGTGCTGTCTCCACTATAGAAATAGCCACCAATGTGTCTGCATATTGAATTTTAGAGTTTCCAGGTACCTCCATTTGCTCAGTTGCACTCTACTTAGGTATGGTAGCAGAGCCAGGATGCTTTTCATCTCCTGGAGAGAGACACAGATCTTTTTGAATAACCTGGATATGTCGTTTAGTTCTAGTCAAATGACAACTCTAGTAGCCTGTGAAAGCTCAAACTCCAGCATAAAATTCTGAATATAAACAAGGTTTTAGGGTCTTTTAAAATATCTCTGTATGTTCATTGGATGATATTTCAGGAAACCTGTTCTAACAAGGAGAAAATGGACAAGGACTTTAATTTTCTGGACATCTCTGATTTTAAAAATTTCATGTGTCCTCATTGCCTGAAAAGTTCTTAAAAATGGGATAGGATAAAAAAAGGGACACAAGGACTAAAACACCCAGTATTCTAAGGAGAGTTAATTTTTGAACCCTTTGCTTATTACAATATCCCAGATGTTCAAAGCAAATCAATTCACTTTTTTTCCGTACTATAGATTCCCTCTTTTGGAACATTTAGAAATGGCAGTCACTGCCAGGACACACAAAATATTTAAATTACAGGCATTAGAACTTACAGAAGTCTGTATAGTTGTGTGCTGAACAACTCATATGATTGCCAAAATAAACAGAGGGGGTGGCAGTCACAGCCTGGGCTTCTCCCTCTCAAATCAGTGGGAGAGAGCAGGGCTCTCTGTGGTGAAACTCTGTCCCCAAATCAGGCCTTTAGGGTTTTATTTTCCTGTACTGGGGCCAAGGGAAAGGAAAAGTGGGGCTATCACATAGGCACAAGCAGTGCAGTGAGATTGAATCTCCAGATGGAGACTGGAAGCTCCTTGAAGCTCAAGTCAGCAGGCAGGTCAGCCATGTGGGGAGCTTTGGCAGAGGGGTGTGAGGAAGTTCACATGCTGTGCAGTGCTGACTGTAATGATCTGCTGATAAATAACACATTTCAGCTGCTGGCAAAGCCCTGACCCTCACTGTTCAGCAAATTTATTGCTCACCAACTAATGGAGAAATACGTATGTACATATATATAATTTCGAAACTAGAACTGAGGCTTCACTGTGTTTTACTGGGTAACAGGGAAAATATTTTTAGTCACCAGTAACATTGAAAAATGTATCCCAGTCTAAATTGAGTATTGTTTGAAACAAAAAACCCACAATCAATGTAGATCCAAGTATTAGAACTATCTGAGAAATGATAATTGGTTGGTGGAAATCTGGACAGGGAGAAGAATTCAGGCAAGAGTCCACATGTTTTGCACTTGAATAAATACCAAAAAAAGACCAAAAATTATACTTACACTCCATACTTTCCAGCTTTTCTGGAAATCATTTGTAACTGGCACCCAATTTGACTTATGTAGGAATTTCCACATCATTCTGTGTTGGTTCCACACCAATTTTACTAGCCCAACATGTCTGTGAATGAAAAACATCTCATGATGTAATCAGCGTTGTCCATGTTAAGTATAAACAATACAGTCACCAGCTGGACCAAGCTGAGGGTCTGCACTGTAAGCTCCTCACAGCAGAGCGGGGAGCTGCTCTAACACCATGGGGGTCAGCCCCAACAGGAGGCAAGAGGGGGCTTGGCATATTCTCTCTGTCCTCACCTCCCCTCCTGCTTCCTGACTTCCTACACAGTCCACTACACAAAGGCAAACTCCAAAAGATGGAGTTAGAAAATGCCATGAGTGAATTTCATTGGAAGTTTGCGGTGGGAGAAACATTTTATTTGGATCAGGCCAGCTTTGTAGAAAGTCTAGTGGCAAACCACAGGCCACATCTAGTCTTCAAGGAGCAGTGAAGTAGCAGGCTTACATTCAAAACCATCAGCCCCATGTAAACCAAGGCTTCCCTTTGAAAAACACAGCTCTGCCAGAGATTTTCCCTGTGGAGCAGGCGATGGGAAGCTCTGCTGGCTGCTGGGGCTGCCGTGGTACAGCTGCTCTGAGGGTGTCTGCAGGGAGAGGGAGGGGAAAGCATGGATAGCTTGCAGCTCCTACTCCACAGCAGCTGTAGCTCTCAATTTCCAGGTGATGTGACCAGCCTGGAACAACAGAAAATTTCAGTGAGTGGAAGAATCATCAGAATGTGATTAACAATGCAAAGTTCATAGAAGACAAATTTGGAGGGGGGTGTAAGCAAAATGGTTAAGAGGAATAGGGTGCAGTGACAGTTGCAGCAGTTCTCCTGCATCCCGCTCCCAGTGGAAGTGTGGGCAATGAGACCACGGGCACTGAGGAGCAGACACTGCCTTCCTCCCTTCTCACACCCACTTCTGGCCCTTTCCTCAGTCAGGGCTCCTTAAGTAAGGGAGCTGTTGTGTTATTCTACTGACTGGGTGCTATTAAAGTCAGCCCCCCCGGAGTGAAATAAATAATGTGGCATTTGGTTCCTCGAGGAAAATCACAGCTATATCAGCTGTACTAGAGTCCTGTCCAGTCTCTGATTCCAGTTCCTAATGAAAGTATTGGGAAGACTCCTACTGATTTTCAGCAGAAGCACATTATACCCATTAACTAACAATATACCCATTTGGAGGTGCCAGGTGAAATTTAGGAGTTCCTGGTTAAGAATGTTACTTAACAGGCAGAGTTAGTCTAGAAAAATACAGAGAAGCTCTAGGTCAACAGCAAAGTCAGTGGGGGAGAAGAGTATCCAAGAATATATAATCCAAGTACTTGAACCATGCTCGTACTCGTTTTGGAGTGTTACACCTGCCAAAGATTCATGTTCCTCAGAAGGAAGGAATGTTGTGCAAGCTACTCTTTGTCTAAAAAGATGCAAGATGGCTTTGATGGATAATCGAGTGCAGCATGTGGAAATTTATGCTGTGGTTTAGGTAGAAAAAGATGACTTTAAAGAAGAAACATCGATACCTTGATGTTTGGGAGAAAGGAAACTATCAGTACATTTGTGATTGTATGACACCCACTTTAACTGTTTCGTACATTACTTCCCCTCACACTGCACTTAAAACTTCTGATGCTGTATGTTTTGTAATAAAATGCATTACAAAACAGGTGATATGATCCTTCTTGTTAATAGGAGGCAGTTTATTTTATTACAGTCCATTAAGTAGAGCAACTGTAGCTGCTCCTTTAGTCAAGGGAAGCATTTCCTAGAAATGGGTCTTAGCTGACTTTCTGGAAAAGCAGTATAAGAAAGATTAAAAACCAACTTTGCTTCCTTTTACATTCCACATCACCTCTAGGTTTTCTTCTTTTAGCAGTGTCAAAAGACCCTTGAAGTGATACCTAAAGCAAATTTATAGAGTTTTCCTGTTTGCAGCATGTCATATTAACCCTTAAGGACTTGCATAATTCCACCAGGCACAGCACCTGGGACAGGCTCCTCTGACTGAGATAAAATCCACTTAGTGAAGGACCATTTCCCTTCTCTGATTTCACTGCTGGAAGCCCTTGGTTTCTTTGATCTGTGCTATGTGCCATATATACAATTGCCTCCTAGATTTCATGTGAATTACTGGCTTAGAAGGTACTGTGAGAGGGTAGTGTCCCAGGGAGTGAGAACGGGAAGCCAGTGAGGAGAGTTCTGAGAAGGTGACAGAGGAACCTGTCATATGTGAAATGAATACAAAACAAAGGAGTTCTGGGGAGGTGATTAATTAGGACTGGGGAGGAGGCAGGA
Organism: Monarcha castaneiventris obscurior; assembly: GCA_026261815.1. Classification (NCBI taxonomy): domain Eukaryota; kingdom Metazoa; phylum Chordata; class Aves; order Passeriformes; family Monarchidae; genus Monarcha; species Monarcha castaneiventris. The sequence goes on from JAMPIT010000467.1 coordinate 12,727,700, forward strand.
AGCACATTTAGAGGGGACAGAACCACAGTGGAGATTAATAATGAGAGCACATCTGAAGTACATATGCCCCATGTGCTGTTTGCCTATGAAAGGATTTGTTACTGAATGAATGGTATTTAACAGTTAACAGTAATAATCATACAGGCATAATAATAATGGATTAGACATGGATTTTTGTATAGGATTTAGATTTCATTTAAGTTACTTGAGCACTGCATTGGTGGGCAGAACTCAGCATGCCCTGGATTTTCCATCTAAGTACTTACACCAAGGATATCACAAGAGCACAGTGAGTGAGCATCGCAGTAAGGAGCTTTCCTGGAGATTTTGAACACCAGGGGTGTTGTTAGACCTGAGGTAAGCTCCATAAGACTTCTGCAATAAAAAGAAGTCAATAAGCTTAGTGTCTTCTGCAGAGACATTTTGACTGAGGGTCTAAGTGAGACTCATTTAAACATGTTTCTTTCATGCTTAGTGTATTTCAAATGTCTGTGCAGAGAAAGGACAGGGCTGTGGGGTACGAATTCTGACTGGCAAAGGCACTGAACTGGCTGTCTGTGTTGGTGAACATGCACATGTTTGCAGAGAGCTTTATAAGAGGAGTGACCAAGAATTTACTGCTGAGCATAAATGAAATCACTTACCCGTAATTCCAGAAAAAGAGTTCCCAGAAGACCAAGTTGGTGGTGGTACCTACCCCTGTCAGCCCAAAGCAACAACTGCTCTCTTCAGCTGAAACAGCTCAGTTTCAGGCTAGTTGTAGCTGTGTTTCTGATCTAGTTGCATTTTGGTGCTTGAGGTCTCCCTGAGTCGTCTGCTAAAAAGACAGACCTGGTCCTGTAAAACAGAAAGTTTCAGCTGCTATTGAAATCAGTGAAGGACTCGAGGTCTCTGTCAGAGCTCCCAGTGACAGCACTGAGTGAGCTGGAGCAGTGTGGCATTCCCTGGTGCCAGCTACTGGCTCTGGCTCCAGCCCTGGGATGGCAGGGTCAGCCATGGCCACCCACTTAGGGTAACGAGGCCGTGTCTCCATCTGTCCATGCTGGTGTCCCCATCCCAGGATTCCAGTTGTGTTGGTTCACATCTGAAACATTATGGGCAGTCTGATTTGCCAGGGCTTGCAATAGTCCTAATATAAGAACAATGAACTTTGAAATGAATTCCTGACACACTTGGTTCTTATTTTTATTGTATAGAATAAATATACAGTTCTCTACATTTATGGATCTGGAATAGACATTGCTCAAGAGTCTTTGACTTTAGTCAAAATATTTTAAGTTGCCTTAACATCTTTGTCTTTTTTTGATGCAATGGACTCTTGAACAGAGCACGTAGTGTCTGTTCTGTCCTGAAACCTTGTTCCAAATCTGGCATCTTCTCTCCCATGCTGCCAATGAAAAATGTTTTATTTTATAATCTGAAGTTTCCCTTAGCATATGGTGCCTTTTTTTTTGCTCTAGAGATTCTCACTAGATAACTGTTCATGAAATCAGTCTTGGGATGCCAGTGTTGGGAAGGAAAGTCAGCTACCAGCCTAAATAAGCTGCCATGTGAATAGAAGATCATCATCTCATCCCATGCTTTGTACTTAAGCCCACTCTGAAACTAAAGCAACAGAGGGCAGGTCCCATGTTCAACATCAAGTGTTTGCTCTGACACAGAATTTCTGATACCGGGCAGAACACAAAAAATAAGTGCAGATAGGTCACTAAATTGTTGAATTGGCAGACACCAGATTATAAAATGTTGAAAATGTGATTATATAGGTGATGTGGAAAGGAGGCTTGAACTGAGATCGAGTTGGGTGCATAAACAATAAATAGTTGAGTGCATGTTTGTATGACATCTAGCACAGTGGAGTCCTGAATCTGACTGGGATATTGGTTGTTTCCAACAAAGAAATTTGGATTTTCAGTTGAAAATGGCCCTTGGAGATGTAAGGGTATCACAACACTCCTATGGAATACATATGCATATCCACACAGGATTTGGGTTGCTTTGGCATATACTGAGAATATTCTGCTTCACTTAAGCTGTTTTGAGCAGTAACTCTTCTGATAGCATCAATCAAGGACAGACAAAGGATCAACACAGGAAGTTCATATCAAAGGGGGAAACTGTATGTCTATTCTTAAAAATCTGTGTATTTCCATAGATGAACCTATGCCAACTCTAATCACTTTTATTTAATTACTTCACACTTCCTAGAACAAAGAAGGCTGTAATAAACAGGTGAGAATTAAAAGCATGTAGCAATAACTCTATTGTAGCAGGTTTTAATTAATTTTCAGTGTTTATTCAAATGTGTTCTTTGTCATGTCTCTGTAGCATTTTAAAATTCAGTTTTTGCTACTGAGTACTGCTTCTGCTTTGTCTTGAAGCACATCAGCACTTGCTGTCATGGGTAAGCCATTAAGAGGTGTTCTGATGCAGCTGAATAAACAATATGATGTTCTGAATGCATCTTTACTGATTGCTTTTGGAAGCTCAGTGGTGGCATAACAGGCTCATGGATTTCCCAAATTACTGGGTTTACCTGGCCTCAGTTTTTTGGTTTTTTTTTTTAACAAACCAAATAAAAGAACAAAGTTTGCGTAGAAGCAGAAAAAACATTATAACAAGGGGTGGTTGTGCACAGAGCGTGTGTTGACAGTTCCTTGTGATGCTGTGAGCGTAGATGTCATGTGCTAAAGAGATTTCATAGTGGGATCAGCACCTTCCATTTTGGAAGGCTCTGAGAGCGGCAGCTAAACCGTGTCAAATCTGCCATTTCCCTCACCTAGTCATGGACACAAAAGAATCATAGGGGAACTGTGGGGGCAAATCTTCTTCAGCATCTATAACAATAAATTACTTGCAAACCCCTTCATCTTTAAGAGGAGGACGAATCCCACACAGCCTGCATCTCTCAGTTCAGGAGCCTCCGTGCTGGCACTTGCAGCCTTTGCAGGCTGCAGCTCTGAATTAAAGATGCAGGGAGCTGATGTCTGCTCACTTTAATCGGAAGTTGCCTTCTGACAGGTTGCTAATGCCATCCACAATTTTTTGCCCCCAATCTAAAGTGAAGAGCTGTCGGAGCGGGAAGTGATCATGGTGGGCTCTGTGGGAAGTGTTCATTACTTTGACCACTGCTGGTCACGCTTAATAAGATCCTGGTTTTGGCACCTATAGGAAAAAAAAACACAACCAGATTTTTGCAAGATCGGGAGATCATTATAGAAGTTTTTAACTTTCCTCAAAGCAAAAGCAGAGCTCATTTCTGCTAATTGGACTGTAAAAGAAATAAGTCTTCATTATTAGTGATGTTCCAAAGGAGCTTGCAGCTTTTTCACCGTGTCAAGCTTGTATCCTGATACTTTCCCATTTATCAGTCAAGACCACAGGGGGTTTTCCCTTGTATGCCAATATTGTGAATGTTTGCTTTTCTGCCTTTCCATCCATCAGGAGAAAGCTTGGGGACAAAGCTAATAACTACAGGACAAACTCACAAGTACACACCAAGTGCTTTGTGCTGCTCCTACAACTGAAAGCAGCTACAAACCCCATTTTGCTATCTGGTTTGAGGAAGTGTGGGATTGCCTTGCCTGCTGAGCAGAGCAGCTCAGGGATTGGAGTAAATATATATATCAGAAATTCTCTTCCTTGTGGCTGTTATTCTAGTGGTGAATGTCACCTTCCATTGCTGTAACCATCACTTCTTTTTCTGTGGAAAGGGTACAGGACCCTTTTGTAGCCTCCCATTGATGTTTCTGTTTCTCCTGCAACACGTCTGAATGCTGGTTCAACAGCTCTGAGGGTACAAACTTCCTCCCTTTACACTTCCATGACCCGAGTTCAGACTCCAGAAGCAAAGAACACAAGAATCCTCTGAAGGCATTTGTACTAATTTTTCAGATGTGGACAGCTGTCCATCAGGAAGGGCAATCATCTGCCAGACACTGATTTCTGTTGAGCTGGACTGGCTTTGGAGTAGCAGAATGAAGTGCAAAGGATGCAAAGTTCAAAGCTAAAAATTGAGAATTAAAAAACAACAGGGGTTAACTGCCTTGCCTCCTGTGGCACAGGAAGCCTGTCCTGCAGTGGGAGTCTCGATCTGATGTGTAAAATAAATATCCCAGTGCTTTCCTTCTTTCTTTATTAATTCATTCTGCCCGGTGCTGCCAGATCCGGTGGGGTTTTTTTTCTTTTACTGGCAGCAAAACATGTTGCCTCCACAGCACTTGGAATTGAACCTGGTCTTTTCGCCGGGAATGTAAAAACACTAACAATGCCTCACTCTGCTCGGGACAAGGAAGAGCTGCACGTTTCCTTCATGCTGAGTGTGCCCTCTAGCACAGTCCCAGCATCCAGGGCCACTCTGTCCCATTTACGCTGCAGCATCCAGCACACTCGTGACCTCTCCGTGTAAGAGGGCCCAGCTCTGCCCGAGCCATGGTGCAGTTCCTGCTCTTTGCAGGCTCTGGCAGCAGCCTCCTCACTGCCCCTGCACCCCTGACTGCAAGGAAGCAGCTCCGAGCTGCTGCTGCTGGGGCTGGAACATGGTGTGCTCTGCTATTTGTAGTTTCCTGCTGCCGACACGGGATACGCAGTTACTATTCCTCCTGCTTCCTCCATGAACATTAGAATGGGTCCAAAAATAATTGAAGGCAGTATGTTCTGGTGGAATATTTTTGCATTTGCAGAAATTTCCTCTTTCTTTCGCTTGCCAATTCTGATAGGGAGTGTTTTGAGGTTGTTTCAGCATCTCCAACTTGGCGCCGCTGGGAGGCACAGGAATGCTCCCCTGATCAGTATGGCACAAAAAAGAGTTTTGGCACCCGAATACAGACTTAAAACTAATTTTTAAGGATGATTATGGCATGTTTTAACCACAAAGTTCTGCTTTAGCTAGTGAAGATGAGAAGACCCAAATGCTCTAAAGGGCAACAAAGCCCACACATCTAGAAAAAGAGAAGAAAGCAGCTTTTCTTTTTTTATTTATTGCTTTGATCCTCAAAAAGGTTAGGTGATAAGAGACTAGCCATCAGGAAATAATGTAATTAAGATGTACATGAGGCTCACAGACTTATTGTGCAGCATCTTTCAGATGTAGCCATGTGATTATTTCTAAATTAATGTCTTCCTGGCCTGGCCAAAGTGCTTTCAATGGCCCACACTTGGCAGAGCTTGGGGTCTTAAAAGTGTGTCTTAAATTACCCTTCATATCTATTTATAGGGAACAGATAAAGGTGGGTGTACAGCTGAGAGGTTGCCTTCTCAGGAGCTGGTGAGGGTTGAAGAGGAAAAACCAAGAGCATGGTCTGTGGATAGCTTCCAGAAGTATCAGTGTCATTTAAAACCAGCTCGCTCTGACTTTTCTTCTTACAAATCGTGCACATTATAGAAACTAATTCAGAAATGTTTTCTTGAACCCTCATGTCTCGCAAGACCTCTCTGTATTATTTGGCACCAGAGTCCTGGATGCCTCATGTCCTGCACAGGTGCTGAAGAGGTGTCACAGACAAAACAGTCTTGAGCTGAGGAATTTTGCTCGGTTTAAAGCTTATGAACACAAACTTCTGATCTTGATTTGGGTGTTGAGAGGAAAAAGCAGGACACATTGCCATAAACACCTACTTTTCGCTGGCTTAAATTTCCCTCATTTTTGTCTTGGTTTATACCCAGTCCATCAAAAATTTTTTGGTGGGCTGGTGGGCAGCAGGGCATGTCAGGGATAATATTCACATAAGTTTGTTTTTGCAGCTGTTACAGCTGTTCTCTGATTCTTCATTTTTTTCTACTGTTGTTCCTTGGAGTTGCTGCCCTGACATGGGCCACTCATCCCTCACGTGTGACCCCACAGTGTGTCTCCAGCCCTCAGCAGCCCTCATTTTCTTTCCCTAACAGCTTGTATCCAGGTGTTCTCTGGCTGATGAATGTTCAGGCACCATGCTCAGGCTCTGGCCTGTGGTGGTTCTCCCTGATGGGCCCTCCCCTGGTGCCAGAGCTGGTAGGAAGGGGCTGGTGGCAGCTCGGGACCCCCTGAAGGCCACCTTTGAGATCCAGGGGCATTGCTGAGGGGGCAGCGAGACCCAGTGCCAGCTGTGGAGCCACTGGTGCCACCTCACCAGCTGCAGACACTGTCTGCCCTCCCAGCTCCACAGGTTTGCCAGAGCAAGGGCAAACACTGAACTGGTTGATTTATGGGATGGGATAAGGAAGGCTGTGTGCCCCAAAGTCCCGTGGAAAGCTGATATCCTTGGCTTTTCATCAGGCATTCCAGCACCAGACATGAAGGAACATGACATGTCAGGAGTTTAAAGCTATGGTTACACCATCTCTGGGCCTCAGACACACGTGGGTTTGGTAGGGGAAATGCCACCATTCTGGTACCAACCAGTAAACATCTGTCTGGCTGTTTTGTTCTTATTTGGAATCACAGGAATGTCACACATTCAGCCAGGAATAGAAACAGGGTCTATAACAAAGTCACTGAATTCCTACAGCATTTTCAACTGAGTGAAAATTTCTTCTGGAAACTCAGAGGAAGACCCCTCATCTGGTGGGTGAAATTTTCATAATTTACACTGTGTTTTCCATTCATGGGTCTGTTGTCTGTTTATATCTTTTACTATTACATTTCCTGTCCAACCAATGAATTAATTTCCACTTAGACAGCAAGCAATTCTCTGTAGATGATCCATGCCCAGAAAAGACCATTTCCATTTTAAGGAACAGAAAATCCTTTCCAGGAATGCCTGAGTGTTTGATGTTACTAAGCATGGTGGAAAGGTGCAATATTTCAAAAAGAAAGCAAACAATTCAGATGTGTAAAATACGCCCAGATGTCATTAGTCATATTTTTGTGTTCAGGATCTGTAATTTTCTCCCACCTTCAACAATAAAATTCTTACTTCTCTACTCAACACTGTAGGAATCACGTGCCTTACTTTGTGCATGGCTGTGGCTTGATATGTGTCAGGAAAAAATACACAGATCTCTTACTCTGGCATTTAGTAGGAACATTCAGTGTGAGTATGTTGGAAGTGATGCCCTGCTATAAATACAAAGCTATTTGTCATGTCACACATCTCGCTAATTTTCTAGTGGGTTGACAGTTGGGCCCATTGTCTGGAATAATTCAATGTGCTGTAGCCTTACTTACTGTACTCTATGAATCATATACACAGATATTCATAATGGAAAAGCTGTGTTCATGCAGCATTGAGGTTTACACAAATACAGCTGTGGGTCTGAATCTTCAGCTGGTGTAAATTGGCCTGTTGGAACGACACCAATTTATCCTGGCCATGGACTGTGCCGAGCACATGTGAAAGGGAAAGATCTGGCAGAAGGATTGGCTTGTCCGTCACCATCTGTAAACACGAGACAAACACAAAAACAAACACAGCGTTGTATTTAGGCCCTGGCTTAGCAAAGCATTTAGATGTATGCAGAGTTCTATTTTAAAGCTACAAGTGCTTTGATTTAATTAAGGCTGTATTTATAGAGTGGCAACAGGAATTACAGCAGATTGGAATTTTTTTTTTTTTTTTTTTTTTTTGGTTGAAACTGTTTCCATAAAATTTGTTAATTCATGAAAAAAAGTTAAATGTGCTATCAAAGTTTTCTTTAAGTCCAAAATGTATTCTGGAGCCAGTACCCTGCTGCCTGAGAACAGCCATTTTGCTGGTGACTCTGCAGGTAACCCAGCCCACTGTCAGGGCCCTGTGGGCACTGGTGGACATTAATGGGTGACCTCACTGCCAGCTTTGCCACAGCCTGGCCACAGGCCCTGCTGGGCCAGACACTGATCCATCAGCTCATTTTGTGGCATGACCTGGGACATCCCTCATTGCTGTGGAGCTGTGCTGTGGTCATGGGGCTGCATCTGAGCCTGGTTACTGTCACTGGGCCTGATCCTGACTGCTGGTTGAGTTCATAGCTTGAGCTTGGACTTGTCACCAGAACTGGTGCGATGTCCTCTTGTTTAAATCTGGTTGCTGTCAGGTTTAAACCTCAGGGGCTGTGGGACAGGCCCTGGTTAATGAAGCCCCTGTTCTACCTGCGGGGTCTTAGTTTCTGGCTCCTTATCCCGTGGGGAGCAGCTAGCCTGGACAGCCAGCATCAGTCCTCTGTTCTGCTGAATTTAGCTCAGAGGCTTGACTGCAGGGATTTTTCTGTATTCTAGGTAGAAGTCCTGATTCTTTAGACTGTTGGCATTTCCCATGTGCTCCTTCAAGGAGGTGTTGCACTTCTGTTGGCCTTTCCCAGCCGTCTAGGTGACCCAGACATATGGCTGGCTCCAATTAAATTGTAGTTTTGATTCAAGTCTGGAGACATTGGGGGAGTTCCTTGATTGTCTCTTACAAAGTTAGCTCACATGCAAATCTTTCCTGGATCATGCCCTTGAATGTCAGTGTAGACCTTGTGTGTACCACAAATCCATTGCACAGTATTCTTTTTTGTTCAAATACTGGCTAAATTCAATTGTAGACGATGTGAGAAATATGCCTTGGTTTTTGTTTAATTGAGTTGTTGTGAATACTTGAATTCCCTTAATGAGATAGGAATAGACCTTGTAGCTGGAAACTTTTTAAACCTCAAGAGAGGAACTCTGGCAGTTACTGTTATGTTATTATTTTGTTTATATTGTGGAAACATATAAAAATGAACTTGCTTAGCTGTAGATGCTCTCAGAGTGGAAATTTCTGTTGTAGATTATTCAGTTTTAACACTGGCTGGACATTTTTGAAAATACAAAATGCACGTGGACTCTTAAATGGACCTCTCTTTAATAAGTAATGTATGCTTACTTCCAGCATTTCCCAGCCTGTGGATTATGGATATTAAGTTCCTTAGTAGGTGGTGAAGGTATTTGATAAAACAGATCTATTGTTTGAGGACCTTAAGTGGCTACAGTGCTTGCCTTGAAAAAATTTATGGGGTCCACGGATTGGAAGAGATTGCAAAGTACTAATCTAGTAGGTATTTCATCTGGTTTATAATTTGTGATCTACCCTCTCCTCAACTACAGGCAAGACATTCTCTTAGATTAACATTTTCTGTCTCCTTGTTAGCAGCATAGGGAGGCATAGTGAGAGAATGCATTTATGACTACCTGGATTTCAAAACCCTGCCTCATATTTTCCCTAAGTGCTCTTGAACTTGCTCATATTCAGAGCATCATCTGAGTTGTGCTTGTCAGAGCAAATCACATAAACACTACTGGTCTTTGTCAGTATTTATGCAAGGAACTACCAAGAGAAAAGATAGTGAGGCAAAGCAGAAGGTACTGACGTTGATCCAGCAGCTGTAGCTCTCCCATTTTTGTATCTCCTTTTCTAGAGCTGATACCAGAAGCACTGCACAAGTTATCCTAAATGATGTCAGCTGGAGTATGTTAAAAAAAAAAAAAGAATCAACATTTCACAAAGTCTTATTAGGATCTTAGCTGGGATTGAAAGATATCCATGAACTAAAACAAGTGCAGAGAAAGGCTGTGTATCTTAAGAAGCTTTAAAAGAGCTGGGCTCTATTAAAACAAACAATGAACCCACCTAGTCCACACTGAAAAAGGTTAAACACCTGGTTAAACACTTTTTTAACTTATAGGGAAATGTTGACCTAAGGAAAATGTGTATAAACTGGATGTGAACCTTGTGTAGATCAGAGAGTATATGAAGAGCTCAGTTACAGGAGCAGGAAGTTTTTGGAACTGCTTCACATAGGAGGAGCCAAGCTGTAGCCCCTCACTAGTTTTCAGGTGGAGTTTCATCTCTTTACGAAAGGAAATTTTGTTCTGTGGTTAACAGTGACTGGACTTGACCTGAATGTCCCTTTGGAACCATTTTCTTTATATGTGCCCTGTATTGTTCCTCAGGATGGTGTGGCTTTAATGGTTATCGTTCTGCCTTTAATTAACCATAGGAGTTTGATATTTATGGCTCAGAACGTAGAGAGAAGATGATTTGCTACAAGCCAGTTCATAATTAATTCCAGCCCTCGTATAGCATTCGATAGATTTGAGATTTATTATTTCCAGCATGTATAAACAATTTCATTAATAAATATAATCAGTTCACTGGCTGCCAAGGCCATGAGGGCTGTAATCCTCCCATCAATACCACTTGGCATAGGGTGTGCTGCCAGCCATGTGTTGGGCACGTCATCCTGTGGTGTTCTGCACTGCTGTGTTCAGAATCCAGTGCTAAAGCTCCTCAGCGAGCACTGACAAAAGCCAGAGAGCAGAGGTTTTTATCTGAAATGATGTTATAAATCTCATTTTAGCTGATGTAGAGCTGGACTGTGCACAGCCTACATACATGCTGTTCCATATCCGTGTGTTTCTCGTCTGTTTTCAAACAGCTGTTCTCACCCTGTACTCACTGGCCTGCCAGATGTTACAAATCCAGGGAAAATAGGGAGTCACGTTCTTTCTCTGTAGGACTTATTCATGACCAGCTTGAGACCTGCTGTTTGGTCTAACACTTAACCTGGATTTTCTAGTAACTCATCAACTATGATGACAAAACATGAGGTTAAGGACTCAATGTTGCCAGCAGAACTGATGCTGGAGATGTGATCTCATACCCTAATCTCAAGTGAAGTTGCCTCAAGATCACATCTATAATATAGTTACTGGTGCATATATGATCACTAGTGACAGTGAGGCTAGATGCTTTAAAATGCATGGGGAAGAGACCCTTTGGATCATTCTTAGTTCTTCTGACTCTCTTATAAAAGGCTAATTTCCTTAATTAAATGTAGCATTTAACATTCTTCAGCATATGTATTCAATTTCCTTTATGTATTGTTAGAAACAGGACTACAAGCGATAATCACATTGAAAGTTTATCATCTTTTTAAAGTGTTCTTAACCCCTCCCCCTGCTTCTCAGTCACTGGAAAACTCCTAACTACTTAACTGGTCTCCACATTATCTACAGCAATGTGGAGAAGTGCCAGTCTGGGAGACAGTGAGGAGGGAGGACAGTTGGTTCACGTGTTTTTAGTGATGTAATGTCCAATCTTAGTTATTCTGTGCTGCTGTTTAGTGTGAATTCATGACTGCAGGACTGATTAGAGGGCTTGAGAGCAGAATTATTTCACTGGCAGTCAGCATGACTCCAACTAAGAAGCAAGTCACAGGAATAATTAAAGATCCATTAATTTTATGATAATCACTAGACTAGGTTTGTTAAGACAGTCTTTTTCATGGATGGGATGAGATCAATTGATACAGTGCTGTATAGCAATGTTAGAGTGATGCAGAAAATCTGTTTGCTGAGACACTGTGTCTGGCTTAAACTGATCTCATGGGGCACATTCTCCACACTTTGATATTTATTGTATTAAAAACTCATTCCTTTAACAGGGAAACTGACTTGTCAAAGGATCTTGAACATTTTTCCAGGAGCCCATGTTAGCCCCTTCAAACTGGGGCAGAGCTCTCAGGGTTGAGAGAAATTGCAGTTGTTGGGTCATTGCCATGTTCACATCTGTAATGGTGCATTTTAATTAAACAAACGAGGCAGCACACTCGCTTCAGGAACACAGGAAGCATCAGAGTTCCTCATGTGGAAAACAAGTTTCACTTGAAAGCTTTCAGGAAATATTGCTGGTGATATGGGCCAGGTTAGACAATGCTGACAGACCTTCACATCGAAACCTCCTGGCTGCACATTGCAAACTCTCACTGCACCATCACAACTCACCTGTCATCTGGTATTTTTAGAGCCTTGACTTGGAGTCATATTATTATGAGAAAACTGTTTAAGACCATTTTAGGGTTTTTTGCTCAAAGAAAAGAGTTTGAAAACACAATCCATTATATCTCAAAAGCAAAAAAGGCCCCAGTTTTGGGTATTTCTTTATTTAAAATCCATCATTGTTAAGGAAATCTTGTGACCTGTGGTATTGTGTAATACTTATGATTTCCATGCATCCTTGATTAGGAGGATGAAAATAAAAAGTAGTCCATGATGCCAGACCCGTGCAATCAAGAAATTCCAGTACTCTCTTCTGAGTGCTTGGGAAAATGTCTACGGTTAAGTAAGCATTAAGCAGAAATCCTTGAGAGGTCACGGAAGGAACCAGCCCTGGAATCAAAATCAGTGTGGACAAATCCAAGCAGTCCTGTGCCAGGCTGTGCTGTTTGGAGGGGCAGGTTGATATTTCTACCCTGCACAGGACTGTGCCATGCAGAGGCACCAGTTCATCTGGAACTTGTTTGGATATCTCAGACACACCAATCATTGCTTAAGGTCGGTGTGTCTTTAGTTTGCAAAGCCCTGGCTGCTGGCTAAAGCAAGAGTGAATGTAAATGCTGCTTATTATTCATTAAGACTCGAGAGCAACAAAAGTTTTTACAGAGCAAAGGCATCATTAACCCTACTTTAGCCCATAGTGAATCTGCACCTTTTTTACTCTCCACTGGTCCCTACGCATCTCGCTTGATTTCTCCTGGCTCCAAACCACATGAAACTCAAAACTCTTCACTCTCTGGGCTTTTGTGTGGGATGTGAGACAGTCAGGGTGAGACTCCTGATCATACTGATAGGGGATAATTTCCTACTGGAAAATAGGTCTGCTGAAACCAAAGTAGCATCATAGAAAGATTCAAAGTCTAAACTGAAGGTGAGTCTCTTTCAAAATGTGCTGTTATCTATGGATAGGAACTTAAAAAACACATTGTTTTGGAAGGTGGTACATATCTCATCTTTGAGGTCTATTGCTCAGTGTTGCTCAAAATTTTTGAAGGACATCCTTTAAACTGTTGTCGTGTATTTCAGTTGCTTTAACAAGACAAAAAAAGGCTAATCATCTCCTAAACTTCCTTTCTTTTCCTTGATAGTTTATTATTTTACGTTAAAAAGGAGAAGCATGGTTTAACTTAAGCTAGATTCTCATCCAGCAATATGTGTATAGATTAGATGGAGGAAATGCTCCCTATCCACAGAACAATAGATTACTTGTTTAAATTACTTGTCTTAAAAAGATCCCGATTCAGCTTTGCTGAGCATAAAATATTAAATTTACTGTTTATTTTTAGTGGATTGCTGCCAATTTTCTTCTCCCTGACTGTCTTCAGATTGTTTACAACATTAAAAAAAATGTCCTCATCAAACATATATCTACTTACAAGAAATCTCTGTTGGTCTTTCCGCAGAGACATAAAATTTTGTTGTTGGGACATGAACTTTGCTGTTATGGAATTTTCCTTTCTTTATTACCTTTGTGTTTTTCCTCTTCTCTTTCTTTTTTCTTTAAGCCCACAAGTATGGCAAATTATGTTGTGCTAATGTTGCTTATTAAATCTTCATAAAGTGAGAAAAAGGAATCCAAGGAGAAAGCTTTAGCTGTCTCTTCAGGTGTAGTAGGTTATTTCATTCTGTTTAATTGGCAGTAATGTTTGAAAACTCTAAACCTCATCCTTGCAAAAATGTTGTTACTTGTATTTCCTGAAAAATGGTGATGGGCCTGGTCAGCTCCATCAGTAGAAAGGACCAAGTAACTGTGTCATTGATATTACTTTGGACTGCATCTTTGTAACTTGAGTATTTGGCTTTTAGAAGTATTTATCACCACAAAATACAAGGCTGGGGTAGAGTCTATAGTTGCAAGCGTATTTTCATAAATAAAAGATTAAGAAGTCAGGCGTATGTGACAGATTTTTGGGGCCAGGTCAGTGTAGTGTGTCTGGTGACACTTGGAATGTTTATTTGCCTTTTGTTGAAAGGGATATTCAATGTTATTTTTGCAAATCCCCTCCATACAGCAGAGCACTCCCATGCTGGATCGAGTGCTCAGCATGAAATGTTGTTTTTCCTGCAGGAATCTCAGGTGACCCTTGCAGGGCCTTTTCTCTCCTCTCAGGAGCACCATCTCCACAGGGAATGGGGAACTGACCCTGAGCAACTACAGCAACATACAGGGCCTGAGCAGTGGGCTCTGAGTGTTCTTCAGCTGTCACAGGTCAAAAATTGTTATGCAGTGCTAAAGAACAAACCAGCTTTTTACTGGAGGACATGTAAATGTTGTAACAAAGATCTGGACTGATCTTTTGACCCTGAGGTGGTTACTTAGAAGCTGCATCACTGCCTTTTTACCTTAAAACACTTTCTGTAACACCAGGGACTGAACTGATCTGACCTTTGCTGCCTCTTTAATTAGTTTTTTCTTTTTTTATAATGAATTAATGAGTGGGGGGAGGGGGGTGTTGTTGTTGTTGTTGTTATTGTTGTTGTTATGATGGACATATATTTATTATATGTCTGTCTATATATATCCTGTCCCTATTAATGGACAGTTTCCCAGCTTACTGGGATGGAGATAAGGGAACATCGTTTTAAAGGGATCCTGCAAAGGAAATGTTTGCAGGAAAGATCTGAGATTGCAATTGCCTGCAGAGCTGTAGTCAGGGGTAAAGAATGAAAGGTTCTCACTTTGAATGCATTTCGTCTCTAACACAACACAGAGCAAGCTAAAACTTAAATGCACTATCTCTTAGCTGACTTATGACAGCTCATAATGAATGAACGTTTTGCAGATTGAAATGTCACACTGACGTGCTTCTGAATAAGGAATGAGTTTCATCAGCTTTATTCAATGTATTTCTATCTCTGTCTGAAGTACTGAACAATCCATTTTGCTTGGGAATACATTTGGAAGTGGAAGAAGTTGAAATGTGTGCTCTCTATAAATATTAATAAAATACTTTTTATCTTTTTTTCCTCTTCATTCCCAAAAATAATAAGTGGAAGATAGGCTGGATTCTGGCTTTGAAATTGGAAACATCTATGAAATGAAAGTGTAGAAAGTCAACTGGCTATTTGAATGTAATATTTGGAAACTTTATATATAGATAAAAAAGAAAGGGGTTTGAGAAAACCACATCATAATACTTACAGATGTTTTGGTCCATTTATGGATTAAAAGCACTTTACAGGCTTCTACATCTTTGGTCAGTGAAGCAATCCCTGATTACAGCTCCCTCTGCTATCTTTCTTTATATGAAATTCCCATTACTTATAGGAAAAGACTATGGGATCAAGCTTACTGAGGAACATGTTTTATGAATTATTTTTCCTGACCTATCATTCTGCTAATAGTGAAATTTGACACTGCTTGTTTTGCTCAACAGTTTATTTTAAAGAGGACCATAGGTGAGGTGATTTTGTCTGTGTTGCATACATTTATCTCAGAAGAGGATTTTTATATTTTGCATTGTCTCTTACTGTTTCCTTCATTGTCTAACTCTATTTTTTCCCTTCCTCTTGTGTGAACCCTTCTAGATGTTCGACTGGATCAGCCACAATAAAGAGTTGTTCCTACAGAGTCACACGGAGATCGGTGTGAGCTACCAGCACGCCCTGGACCTGCAGACACAGCACAACCACTTTGCCATGAATTCCATGGTGAGTTGAGGGCACACTGTGACCAGCACAGGAGTGAGGAGAGGGCCAGCACAGGAGGCCACCTCCAGTGCACAGGGCTCTAAGGACCTGTGAGAGGTGATGGAAGGAGAGTCAGGCTGCCTGTGACAGCAGCAGTGTTGCTCTGTCCACCCAGACCCTGATCTATGGTTACTTCCTTGACTTAAGAGCAGCACAGTCCTGTGGAGTTTGTCTCCATTTTGAAGAGCAAATACAATATTTTTAAAGTTTTTGACATTTCTTTGACTGGGAATTAATGCAAGCTGTAGGTGGCACCTTAATGATTTCTGCTTCTCCCTCCACTCCCTGCTAAGGTACTTTTCAAAACCTTGAAAAGGAGACACTAATCAAGCTGTCAGTTGTGGCCACAGTGGGATTTTGCCATTTTCAGTTGTTAATCGGTCAGAACTTTTGAATGCAAATCAATTTACCTCCCTTTTTTTAAAAAGAAAAATCATCATTATACCTTTGTAAGTGCTTTGCTCATTTTCTTACTCTTTCCAGACACAATGTATTTGTTCTGGAAACTGCCCTGCTTTCAGCACAGAAATGAGGACAGGATGTATTGACGTTTTGATCATTTCAGTGGGATAGAAAAACGCATGTATACCCCCTGCTGCAACTGCACAGTGCAGAGATGAGCCCTCTCTGAGCACTCTCTGCCAACTACAGCAAAGCTTGCCCCGAGTAAACCTCTCCTGCAGGTGAACCTCCTCCTGCTGAGCAGGGTCAGGCTACAGCTGCCTGTACAGAGTGTGGTTGAAGTTGATGGTGTAAGTCACTGGAGAGCCACACCTGCTCTGCTGCCCAGGGGCAAGGTTCTGGAGAGCAGCTGTCTGAAAAAGAGATCCCGACTACCCGAGGAAGTTACAGACCCCACACTGCTTTCATAAGGTTACAGGCATTAACCCTGGGATTCTGGCCAAATTCCAGGTCAGGTAATTAACTTCTCTGACCTGAATTCCACAGGCCATTTCCACCTACCTCGCTATTCCCCACTTAAAGCACTGTGCCTCACTAGGGCATTGCATAACAGTGGGAGATGAGAAATGTTTATGATGCCTCTTAATGTGTTTATTGTGATTATATCTGAACTGAGCACTGAAAACCAGGCTCTAGGCACCTGATTGTTAAACTTGCCATCACAGTGCCATCTAGCAAAATCCAGGATAACACTGCCTCCACATAACACTGCTGCTCTCAGAGTCACAACAAGTAAATGTGTCCTGGAGGTTAGTGCATTAGAGTTCATTTGACTTATGAAAGATGCAAATTTGGTCATAATTCTTCAGAAAATACCATTAGAAGAGTCAAGCTGAAGGATCTCCCTTTTTCCTTTTTTGTGGTAATAATACCACAAAATATGGTAATGTAGAATAATGTTGTGTGGTATTTTTCTTAAAATAACTGGCAGTTAGGCTTGGGAAGAGATCACTGCTATTAATAGAAAATTAACGAGTGGCAGGGATGGGCCACCTAATGGAAGAAAAATTATTTTCCTCCATTTTTCATCCATCTGTCCCCAAGTGAACCTTTGAGAATGAGAAATGTGAGGAAGTGAGACATTAGCAAAGTTTTTGAGGGGAGGAACCCCAAAATGTAACAAATATTCCAGACACTCCCTATAGGAATATAACAGATATAGCTGTACATCATTTCTCATATGCTAATTTTCTTTTAGCTGTAGTTGAATTTTAGAACCAGAATCGCCTCTGATGATGGGGTAGTGTCTTCCCTTTGATTTTGGATCAATATCAATTCATACAGAAAACAGGAACAGTTTATTCAACTTAAATTTTCATTTGAAAAAAGTTCTTGTGATGTGCTCTTGTAGTAGGAACTTAGAAAAATTCTTCAGCAGATTTCAGTTGTCAGAGATTGGATAATGAGTTGTGGTATCATTATGGGCAGTATGGCAAACTCGGGCTAAAAAATATTCTAGAATTCCTCACAATCAAAAAGGTTTCTCTAGACTTTTCCTGTTGCTGAAAGGCTTCTATTTGGATTATGCATCTGCACAGTGGCCTTTTTAGAGGGTATTTCAATGTCAGGGTTGCACAGGCTGGGAAATGCGGTGAGTTTTCCAGCCTGAAGAGATTGGCTTGTGGAATGAGACAGGGTTACTGTCCTGCAGAGGGCTGGGCATCCTATTTTTGAAACAGCAGATGTGGGGGTATGTCAAGCTGAAAGGACATTTGGAAAGTATTGGGGAAAGGGTAATACCATTAAGATATGGCTACTTGAACCAACCTGGAGCTGCTGTTGTTATGTGAGCATAAGTGCTGCCCTCAGCAGTGATGTACTATTTTTTTAGATGGAACAAATTCTTTACCAGAAAAATCTGGAGTGAGTTCTGGTGTCCCCAGAAGTCAGTATTGTGATCATGAGGGTGTTGGCATGCAGGAGACATCAGCTTGCTGCATTAGAGTGTTGAGCTGCATGCAAGTCACTCCACAGGTAGTAAAGCATGCAGGAAGAACCAGAGGAGACTGAAACTAAAGTCACCTTTTCCTCTCTTATTTTTACGGCAATGCCTTATTTCAGTTGTTCATGCTGCCGTTTGATTTCTGCTGGAGATGGTTGGAAAATGACCACTTTATTACTTGATAATATTTATATTGCAGTAAGAGTAGGAGGTTTAGGGCACTGTTACAGCTCCTGAACACTTTCAAAGAAGGAAACAGGTTTTGCCTGGCTGTCTGTTGCCAAAGTCTCTGCTCCTACAATATTATTATACATAAATTGCTTTTGCCCCTCAAAAATATTCTTGCATTAGATTATCCACTGATAAACATTTGTGAAGTTAAGGATTAGGATTAAGTAATGTAGTGCAGAACATATTAGAGAGGAAACTGTAGCCCTGGTGAATTTACTATTGTGTAGTTGTGGATAGGTACTCATTAGTGTTTATAATGCAGTATTTTCAATCTCTTCATGTAATACCCTTGGCTGCAAGAAGAAAATTGCAGGAATTCTTTCCAGTGTCTTTACCAGAGAAAGGGGAGATTATTACCCTCAAATTTGTTTGCTGCCCCAGGTAGAGTACTGTGACCCACACAAGTCTGAAAAGTTAAGATTATGGAGAGCTTTAATAAGACAAAACAAGTATTAGATTTATATCCGATGAGTCTATAAGCTCTCTCATATTAATTACAAAACTCAGATATTTAGCTACCATGCTTTGGGCTCAGGACATGGAGATTGGTTCAAGAAGAATGACTTTTCAAACCCAGTTAGATGGTGCTTAAGTGTTTTGATTGTTGGTTGTGATTTTTTAATATATATACTATATATATAATATATTTTTGTTTCTGAACCTTGAGAGTGAACTAGATCACACTGTAAACTTTTTTTTAAATGGGAATTTGCTTTTTAATTGTGATTTTGCTAGAAATTTGATTTATAATTTAGCTGGATCTTTTTACATGCAATACATCAGCAACTGTTAGATTGAGAATAGCTCAGCTGTCAGAAGTCTGAGTAATAAAAAATGAAATCTTGAAGCACTTTTGTGGTTACGGGGCTTGTTTATGGTTTTGGATTTTATTTTGTTTTGTTAATACATTAAAATAGTATTGAGTGAAGATCTGGAGGAGGACAAAGTAGCTAGAGATGTCTATGTTTAGCAGGAAAAAAGCCTATAAACTGCAGTGGAAGTTGATCAGAACTTGGATCTCTGAGGTGTTTGGTTTCGATTGTGTTTGTTGTTTGGATTTTTTTTCTTTACACTGTGCCTACTGTCCTTTAAGCCTGGCATAACTAATAATAATTAAAATATGATCTTCAGTTCCTCTAGAAAGTGCATGTTCCTAATGTTTATTGGGTCATGCCTTTTGTTGCTTGATCTTCCTGTACATCTCTGTAGGCATGCTGTGACCAAAGCTCCTTCTTGGAAAAACAATTTGCTACTCTGCTTGTTACAATAATTCTTCCTTTTAAATGATCAATGTGGGATGTAGAGAAATCATATATTTGAGGTAGTAAACTGTAGTGTGGTATTTTTCTTTCAAATAAGGAGCATAGATTATGTTTTTTTTTCTGTGATTCAAGGCAGTGCTTGTTTTCACTTCAGTTTCAACATAAATTATGTTACTCTTTATCGCAGCTGTATAATGTTTATACTGAAGCAATAATACTTTCCACAAAAATGAATACTTAACTCAGACCTTTTTCAGGCAATATCAATAATCTAATAAATTCACTAGAAAACAAAACCTCAGTGTTCCAGTGTGGCACAAAGCATACTGGGCTTGGATACCTGGTGTACATGCCATTTGTTCTGACTAAAGTTGTTTGTATTTCCCTTGCCTGGACTTTTTTATGCCTGGATCTGATAACTTCCTTAAATTATGAGTTCCTGCTTTCTGTGAGGCATGTACACAAAAATGGGATGTTCAGTGCTGATTTTGCTGCTTGTCCTGCTGGCAGGGAGTTACCTGTCTGACACCACACAGAGATCCATGTTGTCCTGAATCACAATGTATTTCAAATGCATTACAATTATCATGTAAAGGCTAATAGTGTCTCTTGAAAATTCCCAACATCTGTCTTAAATGAATGGTATTTTTCTGTACGTAGGCTGACCTAAAATGCCATCCAGTATTACACAGGGTAATGATTGCTCTTGTTATAGAAACTTAAAGGTCTTAAAGATATCTCATGAGGGGGTTTTTTGTCACTGAAACATTCTCCTTTGGATTTATGTGTTAGGCTCATTTCACATATGGTTTCTAAAGTCACAGTAGCACAGTGCAAACTGGTTATTTATTTAATTTTATTTTAAAGAAAAACACTTCAGCAATCAAATTTCACTTTCAGTTAATCTGCAGAAGCCTTCTCTTGCAGCCCACCCCTGCTGCTTGCCATCACAGTATCTCACCTAGTCCTCTTGGAAACGAGATGAACACAGCCTTGCAGATTTAATGCTTTCCACTGCTCATTTTTCTTTTGAGAGTGTCAGGCATTCTTTTCATAAGTGTATCATAAGAAAGTGCTGTCCCAGCCAGGCTTGGAGGGTTTAATTAAGAGGGGAGGTCTCCCAGCATGCCAGCGAGATGATCAGGGATGAATTACTGTATTCCCCTGAGGGAGATCATTCCACAGTTGCAGCTCCACTGCTGTCAGTGCTTACTGCTGACACTGAGGGCTCTTATCTGAGAGATAAGAGGGATCTGGGCAGTGCTTGCTGCGATGGAGGGAATGGCTCAGTTAAACACCCTGGGGACCAGAATCAACACCTTGGTTCGGCCACAGAAATGGGCTGAGAATTGGTGGACAAAGAAGGGAATGTGAACTTGCAAGGCACTGCTCAAGGCTTTCCTAAACTGTAAAAGAAACTCTTACCTATCATGATGTCGATGTACATGTGGGGAAATTTTTGTTTTGTTTGCCAGCCCAGTGATTTTTAGAAGGCAAAAATCTCCCTTTCTGGACTAAAGTTTCAAAGTTGAAATAAAGCCAATAAAAATTACCTCTAACATGAGGAGTGCTTTTGAAAAGTCTGCACATACATGTGAAATAGTTTTTTCAATGCTGAAAGATATATATTAGCCAGAATTTCAGTGTACCCTAGTGTCATGACTACAGACTGTCAACTGAAGTGCTTTTACTTCTAGACATTAATATATTGTTTCCTCATTGTTTGACCTGTTGTGGTTTTATATAGCCATAAATGAGTGATCCCTTGCAGTCCTCTTTGGGGACCCCTCTCGGTTTTGAAAGAAAGATTAAATTAGGTTAAATTTGAAGTGAGATTCTCCATGCACCTGCTATGGTGGATTTTCCGAGCCTAAAGGTAAAACAAAGGCACAGAAATTAGTTGCTCTATTGAATTTATTTAATATTAATATTGAAAGATCCTTATAATAGTGACATAGAAAAAAATTCTCAATTCACTCAGTTTATAAAAGTGAACAAACCAGAGGGAAAGGAAGGTTTAACTTTGTGAAATGTCAACAGATGATTTTTGTCAGCATAGATTTTCCATTTTACTCAGAACATTATACATTGGCAGATAAAGATGAAAGAAAAAAAAAACTGGCTTACAATGTTGTTCTTCTTCAAGGTGGAAAAGAAATGTCTTGCATTTTGTGGATTGTGGGTGAGTTAAATGTTGGGGTTTTTTTTTTCCTGAAAGTAAATTATGGATTGCTTTGAAGCCGTACTGCATTTTACTTCAATCTGCAACAGCAGTACAGAAGAGCACATCAGAGGTGATACTGCACTTGAGTGCATTTGTTGCTCAAAAATGAGCAGGATAAGCTCAGGAGTCTCTGTTTTCTGAGCCTTTTCCACTTGGTGCACAAAGAACGGAGGTGTGAGCAGGTGATTCCCAAGCTGCTGCCTGCTTCCTGCTGAAAAAGCTGGGGAGTTAGTGGGTTGGTACCCTTCCATGAAAAATTCTCCTATAGGAAAGGGAAATTTCATCCTCATCCCTGTATAAAAATATAGCAGACATGAAAATATATAAATCTCTCTGACTTAAAAACCAGACTCAGAACATCTGCTGCAGTTCAACTAAACTTACCCTTACCCTCCTGCTGGGTAACACATCTCTGCACTGGAGCCATTGGGAACCACAGAATTCACAGTTGTTTCCTCCATGCCCATTGCATTGCAGTGGCCGAGATAATTCAGCATGGGAAAAGATAAATAAACAAAATCAGAATGAAAACAACCCTTTTCTACATGAAATCGAAACTTCTTCAGGAGCCTTTCCTTCAAACAAAGCGAAGTTCCATGGTGCAACTCAGATGAGTTATAGCAACTGTAGTGATGCTACACTACTTTCTACCAAAAGGATTGACCTGAAATAATGCAAATTTATTTTGGCTAAGGTTTACTCATGAAGAATTTCTGGGAAAAAGGCTTAAATATTTAGCCTGATTTCCAGTTTCTAACCTAGAGGGACACAAAGAAATGTTTGACTGTGGCTGGTGGTCAAAATTTCAAATCACAGTGACTTTTTTTAGTATACTTTAAGCTCCAGAACAATTTTGATTGGTTTCTCTAATTGTACTGAAAAAAACCTATTTCTTTAAACTTAATCATAATGATTTTGAGCCAAATGCAAATTTTAAGAAAAGGCTTTGTGATAAGTGGAAAAAAAACAAGACTGAAGGCTGGGTATTTCTTTAGATCTCTGTTATTTATGTGGCAGTTGTCACAGTCATGGTTCCACCAGGCAGAACTGAGTGGCTCCAAGGGCTGGGGCCCAATCTTTTTCCCCTTTAGCACCTACCGTTATGATGAATGTGCTTCATAGTTATCCCACACACTTTGCAGACATACTTTGCCCTGCTTTACAACTTAGTTTGGACCTGTGCCTACCTTGGCAGTGCTCTGTTGCATTTCATGTTTGGATTGGCAGATACCTTTCTACGTTTTGCTCCCACTCACTCTGATGAGATCCCGGTCCAACAAACACTTCCATCTCTGATTTATTATTTGCCCATGAGTAATGCTGCTAAAATCATCAGGGTTGTGTCTGTCCTTGTGCATGAAGGTCTTGCAGATTCTACTCTCAGAGATTTCTAAAGCCCTTTGGAAATAGTTTAGAGAGACAAGAAAGCAGCTGTAGGTCAACATTAGCAAAACATCCCAAATTTTGAGATGTTCCTTTCCCCTGGTGAGGAGGAAAGAGAAAGGAAAAGTGCTTACATCAAATGACTTTCCAGAAATCTGCAGGACAGCTGTCATTTGTCTTTTGATGGTGCATCGTTGTAAGACACTGTCATGATGGCTATTTATTTTCAGCATTACATTCCTATGCAGAATGGGGATATTGTAATGCAATTACATTGCTGTCCACGGTTCAGTTTGAGAAAAAACTATTCTTCCACTTCTTCAAGGCTGAATAAAAACAATAATGGAAAATTCTTATGAAAGAAAAGAAAATATTACCCTTTTAGAAGCTTTTGAATCCTTCTAAATGCAGAATGGAGTTGAATAATATCTCTGCTGGAGAACAGCTTAAAATAGCCTGCAGAAAAGATAACATTTTAACTGAAGGCTATAATGTAATAGACATTTCTATGGAAACACTTATGTTTCTGTAGAATATCCTTATAAGCTCTTTTAAATTCTGTAAGACTTTTCCATTTGTTGACACTACATGTCTATAAAGGACTATCAGACAGTTCTCCAAGGGCATAAAGCAAACCTTTTACTTATGAATATGTGGATATAGCATCCAGAAATATGAATTAATGCAACGGAAATATCAGGAATAAGATAGAAGCAACAAGTACACCCTAACAGGTGAGTAAATAGCTAAAGTATGACAAATTAGTTTTATATAAATAAATTCAAGGAGAGAGGGGGAGATAACAGTATTAGATAATGGCATAGATGTACAGAAAGAATCCAGAGGGATGTGTTTTTAGAGTGGCAGGTAGTATGCCTGCTATTCATGCATATTTAAACAGGTGCTTGATTGCTCTCACTGAACTGCTTGGCTTTACTCCAACTGGAGGTGTTTGGAATGTGTAATGAAGGCAGAGGGTGGTCACAGTTCTTCCTTCTCTTTATTTATGTGTGCTTTTTAATTTTCAGAATGCCTATGTCAACATCAATCGAATCATGTCTGTGGCGTCCAGGCTCTCTGAGGCAGGCCACTATGCTTCCCAGCAGATCAAACAAATATCCAGCCAGCTGGATCAAGAGTGGAAGAGTTTTGCTGCAGCTCTGGATGAGCGCAGCACCATCTTAGCCATGTCTGCTGTCTTTCACCAGAAAGCTGAACAGGTGAGCTGCTTTTGGGAGAGGCAGAATGGTCCAGTGCTACCTCGATAGTGATGATACTGCAATTGTTACTTCATGGCTTTTGGCTTAGGTGCAGTGAGGCTGAGAGCTTTGTTCCTGGTGGCTCAGTGTCTCAAAAACACACAGTAACATTTCCACCCCAAAAATGGCCTATTGCCCCTGGTGGGTAAGAAATTATGTTTTCACCCTAGTAATGAGAAAGAATCTGATCATAACTGAAGTGCACTGGTGCAGTAACAAGCTGTTTTATTTCTAATACTTCATTAGTGCTGTGAATAAATTCAGGTTTATTATGGTCCGGAAAACAGTATCTGCACCCAAATGTGTGTGTGCTATGTTCACAGCAGTGTTCACACATGTGACAGAGACCTGAAACAGCAGGCAATTTCAGAGACCTGAAACAGCAGCCAAAGAACATTGTTGTGAATGAAAATTACAGAATTCATTCCAACACTTACTCTTACAGTGCTCTCCATAGCCCCAGACTTTGTTAGACCTCACCAAGTAGAGATACCAGAGACAGATGTGAACATCAAAGAAAATTTTCCATATCACTGAACTTTATTTAGTGTCTTTAACAACTACTAGAATGGTTCCATAATTCATAGCTAGAAAAGATTTAAAATGTCACTGAATAAACCTTGTGCTTTTTTTTGCATGTAACCAGGTCCACCCAATGACGATGGTTCAACATTGATTATATGCTGATTACATTCATTTTCCAGTGACAAACACTGCTTTGGGGCTCTCTTCAATGTTGTTGTGTGCTTGTTTTTCCAAGTAGTTAATACTAAAGCTACTAAGTGGGTGTGCTTGATGTTTATAAAATAACCCATACATGAAGCATCTGAAGAAGAAATTTTAACAGCTAAGCCAGAAACTGTGTCTCTTAAGGCAGAATATATGTATAAAAAGGGTTATCTTAAAAAGATTTTCCTCAGTGTTTGTTTCTGACTGTAGAATTACAATGGATTTTTCTTTATTCCATGTTTCCTATTGACAACAGGCAATAGCATAGAGCAATTACTCACCCTACTGGGCACTTACTCATGTAAGCACACTCAGTGCCTTTGATGGGACTGATAATCTGAGAAGATGCCGAGTACAAGAACTTTCATCTCCTTATAATGGACACTGAGTGTGATTAGGTGTAGTCTGCATGTTCATAATTGGTCAATCATCATATCTTCATAAAGTAAAATCAAAACTAGAATTTATATGCAGTCACAATGAAAATGTTTAGGATTTATTAATGAATTAGTTCTTGTTTGCTTAGTTTAGGTTTGGGGTAGTTTTTACCACTTTTTTTTTTTTTTTAATGAGTGATCCCCTATTTTTCTGAAGTGTCAGTCTTGTTTACGGTTTCTGAGGAGCTACAGAGGTATTGTACAGCATGAAAGACAATAAACCAGAAAACTATATTGACCTGCCTGGCACCTCTTCCCAACAAACTGAAGTTTGTGCTGTCTGGCAGAAGCCAATCTCTCATTACTAACAGACAGGAGGATTCACTAATTGTGACAGCAGTTGCCTCTCACTTGCAGTAAGAGAAAATTCAGTGGAAGATGAATGCTGAGGTGAATCCTGTGAACTCAGCTACAAAAAAGAAATGTGGGTGTCATTGTGTCCATGAGCCAGGACTAAAATTTCATCCCTGCCTTAGTAACTATGGTGGGATAAGCCAATGGCTTGAGCTAATAATTTGGTCATTTAAGCTCTGTACAGTATAAATAGCGAGGTGTTTGAGATTTGGTCTGTAACTAAGTCTGTTGTCTATCAAACATTCATTCCAAATGTGACTCTTTATTATTTGGCATCAGCCAGGGGTTTTTTTAACTCAAATCAGGGCTTCATTATTTTACAATAAATAGGGCTTACTATGAAATAGGGCTTTATTGTGAAGCAAAGATATAGATAAACCCACTATTTCCTCTGTTGCAGATAGAATCTATTTTCGCTCCCTTTGTTCTCTCAATAAGGGTAATCTTGTTGCAGATGCAGCCATTTCTCCCACAGTGTATCCCTGCTTCCCTCACACCGATCTCTGGTGCAGATTGTCATTCCTTCTCCAGGGCAATAAGCTGCTACAGTCTCTTTGTTCATTCCTTCCTATTGATTGGAGGTCTCTGTGATGCCAACAGGAAGCCAGTCTACTAAGACCATAATCTTTCAGCCTCTGGCACACCCCAGTCTGCGAGGGAGTTGTTGGCTGGGGACAGAGATTTATGAAATATCTATAATATGCAAGCTGAGCAGAAAGAAACTTGTTTTTTCAAGGACTCTTCCTTAAAACCCCACACAGAAAACTGCACAGAATACAATTTGTCTGGCTTGGAAGGATGAAAGGCTGAGTCAACCCTGCTGGGAATTGAACCTCACATCTGTCTTCATGTGCCTCAGAATCACCATGCTTTCCTGGCTTTTATTGTAGATACTTGTGGCATGTATGAGTGGGACTCGGCTGAACAGATTCCTGGATGTTTTATTTATTTCTTTTCCTTTTTCATTTTTTAGTGTGTGTGCACCTAATTGTCTTTCTTAAATTTTTAAGCACAACTAGCGTGTACTAAACCATCATCAGGAAAACAGCAAAGAAAAGGAAAAAATGGAAGAAAAGAAAGAAAGCAAGACAAACCTTGCCAGCCACTTAGCCTCCAGCTAGGCGCCCTTCAACACAGGTGTTTGATCAAAAGCCAGTAGAATAAACTCGAAACAACCACTTTGTCCAGGTCAAGGTACCACTCAGCAGATTCAGTGGAGGTGTTTCCTGAATGTCCTGTCATTCCACCTGCTACAAATCTCTTGATTCTTTGGGGTTTTTTCCTTCTTTCCTCTTTTTTTTTTTATATTTCCCCTCCCTTTCTCATGCTTACATGGAGATTTTCTAGAGCAAAAGAGAATCTACTTCTCTGTGTATGTCTGAAGCTATTCAAAGTGTCAGAAGGGTGTAGGACAACGTCTTATCTCACTGAGCTTTCAAGAGAATGTGCTGATTTACTCCAGGTGAGATTCCAGCTCACCAACCACCAGTCGGGGGAAGCACCCACACCAGGTGTCCTCCCCATTTTGGATATAATCTCTGAAGGTGTGCTTAAGTGTTCATGAGGTGTTCACTCTACAGATCCTGTCAGAATGAACAAATTAATGTTTTGAATCAGCCAGCCAACTCCCCTATAGGAGGCAAGGGAATGAAAAAGAGAGAAGAGAGAAGAGAGAAGAGAGAAGAGAGAAGAGAGAAGAGAGAAGAGAGAAGAGGAAGGAAGGGAAGGGAAGGGAAGGGAAGAGAAGAGAAGAGAAGAGAAGAGAAGAGAAGAGAAGAGAAGAGAAGAGAAGAGAAGAGAAGAGAAGAGAAGAGAAGAGAAGAGAAGAGAAGAGAAGAGAAGAGAGAAGAGAAGAGAGAAAAGGAAAGAAAAGAAAAGAAAAGAAAAGAAAAGAAAAGAAAAGAAAAGAAAAGAAAAGAAAAGAAAAGAAAAGAAAAGAAAAGAAGCCAGTTAATATCTGTAAGATGCAGGGCTAAGACCAAGATATAGGGAAATTCCAGAAACAGCATCCAAAAATATACAAGTAGCTTCATACAAAAATTTGAAAACTTCATGGTAGCAAGAGGTATTAAGAGTCACTGAGGAAAGTGGCTTCATGGCTTCCTTCCCATCTTTCCCCACAGCCATTCTGGAACATGAAAGCACACTAAAATTTTGTTTTAAATTTTCTGGAGAGCCACCCTGGTTATCCTGCAGCTTCCACACAGAGGCAAAGGACTCTTAGCAAGGACTGTTAGCAAGGACTGTGCAAAAAATACGGAGAAATTCAGAGTACAAAATGTCTGAGCTGTGTTTTGGAGCATCCTCGTGGTGCAGCAGAGCAGCCCCTGAGGAAAGTTAGTAAGAAGTCTGAGAATCCATTATTACCTGTTAGAATTTGCATACAGAATTTGCAACTCAGGTTGAATTACAAGTAAGTGTAGGTCATAATTTTAAAGTTACTTTTGGATTGAATCAGAGACACAAAGGTACCGTAGGGACCTCTTTATTTTTTGGGAAATGTTCTTCCTCATCTTTCCTAAAGGCTTGAAAAAGCATGGACAATTATTGTAGCCTGTCATTTCAAATCATATTTAAGCAGTTTTTATGTTCCCAATAGGAGATAATCTAATCAATAAACTAATTACGAATTTAAGCATTTTGTATAAATGGTATTGAGTTCTAGTAGACAGTAATGACTCCTCTTCCAAACTAACAGTTAGTAATTTACAATTTTAAATTCAAGTTTTTGCAACTCAGCCAAATGGTGATTTTGTGATAAGAATTTGCTTCTAGCATGAAGGGTTACATTTAAATAATTTTTTTGTCTGCCACAGTATGACAAATAATTAAAATTAACAAAGCTGTTTTTTTCAAAATATCCAAATCAATAGTCATATGGCCTGAGCTAACACTTTGCAACAATCCTTAAAAAACCCTATTTGCTCCTCCTGCATGACTCTGCACACACAGCACAGACCACTCTGCACTGTTTCAGAATATCAAACACTGACACCCTGCATCTCTTAAAACTTTTTAAAACAGATGATATCAACTGCCCTTGCTAGTGGCAGAAGCAAAATTAACAAAGTAATTGTGACATTGTCTTTGTACAAAAGATAGATGCAAGACAACAAGGTGGACATGGTTCTGTGCATTGGATCTTTTTGAGGCTTCTCCCACCTACTGTGCAAATCACAGTCTGGGGATGTGACAATAGATGAGTAACATAAGAGCTTTTACTAAAATTGGTAGAATTCAGCAGTTTTGATAAGAGCCATAACAGTGTGACTCCAGCTGCAGGAACACTCATCTATAAGGTGTAAAGGTCTTTCGTTCACTGTTTCGACCAAGAGGTTCATGGAACAGCCTCGAAAGGGATTGATCTCGGCTCTGGGCTCTTAAGCTGCATAGGAAATTATGTGAATTCCATTACTTCGGCAAAAAATATGATGACTTCAGCTTTATGCAGGGGTGTGTGGGGATTTCATCTGAGCAGATTCAACAGATCATAAGTCAAGCCAGTGCAGGAGAGCCTGCCATCCTTGCCTCTAGCTTTCTAGAAAGCAGTCGTCACTGGTAGATTTGTACTCTGTAGACATGAATGCTTAAGAATTCATCTTTGTCACCAAATCTTTGTGCACTGAAGTGTTCACAATGCAAACACTTTGTAGCATTGATTACACAGCAGCATGGTGAATGGCTTTACACTACCAATGGAAATGATGCTGATGCCAGAGACAGAGTTGAACTGGAATTCTTTGCTTTGAATCTCACAGACCTTCACGCTGTGAGTGAGTGCTTTACTAACAAGCCGCAGGTGAACACTTCAGGAGGCGATAGATCTGTGATCCTGGGGTGGTTTTGTGGCATTATGTGTTCGTCCTACAGGGCACTGCATCTGTTATGTAATTAGCTGTTCTTTTTTATAAACAGCCCAAGGTATGGCAGGCTGGTTTAACAGAAAGATGGAGGAAGAGAAAGCATTAATGAGAAGTAATGAGGTGGCATTAGGCAGTTCATATGGAGAAAATATGAATATGTGAGCTGTGTCATTGAAGTAAGCCCTGCTTAAGTAAAAACAGGGTGGCAGTCTTAGAGACTAAATTCCTCTTTTCTTTTACAGAACAGGCAGCACCCAGGAGAGCTTCCTCAGTTTGTTCTGCCAAAGTGCATCAGCACTACTCTGGAGGCCTTTAAGAGTGGAAAAATATTTTTTTCCACCCCTTTGCTCCCCGAAGTGTTCAGTTTCTGGCTGGCTGTTAAGGCTTCCAACCAAGGTGCTAAACCGTATCAATTGCAATGGCAATGCATTTTTTTTTCTCCCTTTTCATGGACATCTGCCTACCAGGAACTGGACTGAGACCAGCAGCTCATTTTGTGCTGGCTGCTTAGCAGGCATCAGATGGTAATGGTATCTGATCAGTGCTGACCTGGGCCAGAAACATGTGTGACCCAGGGGCTTAAAGCCTTGGCATCCTAATAGCAATCCCACTGAGCTGGACCTGGGTTGGGAACTCCTTGAATGCAGACTGCCTGCCTTTCATGGAAATGAATGTCAGCAGTGATTTTAATGGGAGTTTACTGTTGCTCATGCGAGTAGTTTTAAGGACAGGTAAATGACTGAGGAAAGATGGGCAGATGATGCCAAATGCAGCTGGAGCTGTCACTGTGCCCTTTTGTGCTTCACACTGATGTATTTTTTCTAGACATGTTGCAGCCTTCCTTGGTGGACTGCAGTGTTGTAGCCTCCATGATGGTGTGCAGAGGCTTTTAGAATGAGTGTTTTCTGAACCTGCTTAAATAAGCATTTATTTTTAATCCAGAAGAAACAGAAAACATTCCTCTGGATCTAGATGTCATTCAAGTACTGAGGAGGTGACAGGAATGTGCCTTTTCAAGGTGCCCAAAAAGACTCCTTTATAACTGCTGTGTTCTTAGTCGTTGCTGCAGTCACATGTGGCACTCTACAAAGTTTTCTAATGTTGATCAGAGGTTGTTTTGTTGCTCATTGTTCCTGGAATTGTTTCAGTTCCTTTCAGGTGTGGATGCCTGGTGCAAAATGTGCAGTGATGGAGGCCTCCCCTCAGAAATGCAAGACCTGGAACTGGCCATCCACCATCACCAGACTCTGTACGAGCAAGTAACACAGGCCTACACAGAGGTATGTGCTTCCCAGAGAAAATGTGAGTACCTGCTGAGTGATGACAGACACATGGCTGCATGTAGGAGCTTAGCTTTTCTAAAGGAGGTAGGTTCTCCTTTCCATTTCTGCAACTCTTATAAAGTTGGAGTCAGACCTAATCCCAGGCTGTAGTACATGACTTCCCAGCAATTTGCTTTTAAGGGAAGAACCAAAGGACAAATCTGAAATCCTACAGAAATGAACTCTAGAAGCAGAGTTGGCACCCCAAAGAAGAATGATTTAATTGCTTCTGCTGAAGTGGGAACCCCTTTTTGCCACCAGCTCCTTTACTCCTTGTGCTTTCCTTCTGTGGATGAGTCCTGGCTCTAGCACAGGTATTCTAATGGCTCAAAGGATGCCAAAGGCTTTTTCCTTCAATGTACGAGTCAAAGAGATGTAATTGCAACAAATGCTCAAAAAGACTTGGCTTTAGATAGAATCTAGAATCGTTTAGGCTGGAAAGGACCCTTAAAATCCTGAATCCAACTGCTGAACTAAAGCTATCATCTACCACTAAATCCTGTCCCTAAGCACCATGTCAGATGTATTTGTATATACTGTTGTAAAATAGCTCCAACCTAAATAAGGTATGTGCTTTTTTCCTTTAAAAGAGGATGTCAAGAATGCTGAGACAAATTCTCTGGAATTTTGTCCAAAAAACCCACATGAGGTTCTTTACTTGCTTTTTTCCCCATTCAGGCTATACAGCACAAATTAAAATGTCACATTTCCCTGGACTGTGCTCTGGTGGAGTGTCCCTCTGGCTGTGAAGGGATTTTGCTCCTTGCAGGGTTTGCCAAGCTGGACTGGAGGATTGTGGTAGTGTTTGCTGTACTTAGTAAATTACCAGGTGAAGATTCCAAGACAGAAAATAGCAATATTATACACACACATCTATCTGTCTATCTATCTATCTATCTATCTATCTATCTATCTATCTATCTATCTATCTATCTATCTATCTATCTATCTATCTATCTATCTCCTATGTGCTCATCCCTTGCTCTGGTCATCATGGCCTTGAAAGAATCTATAGTCTAAAATAGAAGAGAAGCTGATTTACTGTTTAATCTTGGTGGTAGGCACTCATGCATTCACAGTGGAGTTGTGCAGGTACCTTGATGATGAATGTAAGGAGCATTAGATAGAAATCTCTTGTTCCCCAAACACCTGCAAGAATTTAGGATTTAGTCAATTAAGAATGAGCAGGTCTGGTTTGCAATCACAAAGGGTGCTTCTTTACTCAATCCTCAGGCTTCTCAGGAGCAGTGCATTGTGTGCCAAATATAGAAGAGTCCTGTTGACCTCTAGTTGCAGCTGTGAATTTCATACAAGTCAGGTGAAACTAAGTTTTTAGGTTGCATTTAAAAATATTTATAAAAATTAAGTCCGATTTGTATTAAATAAAAAATAATGTTTTATACTAGCATTTTGTCAGCCTTAATTTTAGTTTTTGTGAAATGAAAATTCTGTTTAAAACATTACCAAAAGTAGCCATTAACATCCATAATGCTTTTGCTGATGCTTCCTCAGAAAGATTTAATTTTTGAGAAACACAGATGTTGAAATTATCTCTACACTGTCTTACTAAAAAGTACATTTTGAAATGGTATGTAGAATTGCCTGAAAAGTTACAATCTGTTTTTTTGGAAGTGTTTATCCCTTTTCCCACAGCTATGTGGGGAGACAGAAAGTCTTAGGAGTCCTGCCTCCTATCCACATGCCTATTCTCCAATCTACATAATGGTTGTAGTCACAACTTCTTGCCTTATTTCCTTTATTAAGCTTGAGTGAAGCTCAGGATTAGTGGAGGTGGAGATCACAGACCTGGTGTGCACCTCACAGCTAAGAAATCTTCTCCTGCAGTAAACCAAGCTGCTGGCAGAACAGGCCTTGAGTGGCACTCCTGCTTCTCCTTTGGGCAGAGCAGTACTGGAGGGAGGAGATACACACGTGTATTCCTTTGGCAGATTCCCCTCTTGCACAGAGATTTCCTCCTGATGTCTCTAGCCAGGGGGTGTTTGTGTTGCTCCACCAGTGTTTCTCATGCATGAACAGCAAGAGATAAAATCAGGACATCCCTGCTGGGGACTGCACTGATGTGGTAAAGATAAGGTTTGGAGGGAGGGAAGGATTTTCTCCAGTCAGGCTTGAGCCTGGCTGATGGCAAGAACACCTTGTTTGCTGACTTAACTGCACTTTACTGTCTTTTCCTAGAGGAATGATATATGTGCTCCAAACCCTATTTTTTTGTCTCTAGGGCAAACTGTAGCTGTTTCACAGATGGCACCATTAGTCTTGTCACTTGCAGGGCTCTGGAGGTGGGTCTCTGGCCCACTCTAAAGGATATCTGCAGATTTTCACTTATTCCCTGTCTTTGTATAGAGCAGCCATGGGCTGATTCCAGTAGCACAACAAAATCCAATTTTTGGTTCACCCAAGGTCACATAACTCCTTTCAGAAGCATTTGCATTCTGCCCATCCTTTTCCTACCACAAAGCCAGGAATATCACCAGGCGATAGGAACGTGTATGTGTTTTGTGTCAGGTGGGGAACTAAACTTTCCCAGAGTCCAGCAGCAGTTGGATACTTCTCAAAATAAGTGAGAAATGATCAAGTTTGCTTTGAAAAATGCAGCACTGGCACTTACACCTTACTGGGACTGCAAGTCCTGTGGGGTGCAGATCCATTCAGCTTAAGACTTTTGCAATACTTAAAAATACATTGCAAATAAGATGTGAGTGAAGTGATGTGACTAACCTGGGCTGTTTGCATTGTCTCCTTGCACAGTCCTTGAAAACTTCAAAAATATTCACATGAAAACAGTTTTGTTGATTTATTTTTGCAGTTACAAGGAGAACATGGAAACGACTGAAAGAGCACAGTAGGTGGCTTCTCCATTTGTGAGGCTGTTCCTTTCTGAAATCTGCTCTTTGGAGAGCTCTGAGAGCACAAAGCTTCTGAGATATTGATTGGGACTGCAGTAATATTCAAAATTTTGGAAAACAAACTCTTTAAGATGAAGAATTTCAGAGCTGCAGATGCTATGAAACCCTGGAATATCTATGAAATTCTTGTGAATACTGAGTACCACTGGTTACCTGATGGTCACCATGCTCCTTTTCATTTATTTAATCCAGTTTCATGGGACAGGGATAAAAATTGGAGAGCAGAAAACCACTTCTAATAGCTTCTGATTTGTATTAATGATTATAAACAGGACAACACAAGGACTTCAAATGTGGTGTTTTATCTGTCTGTGCAGAGAATAAGTAGGAGGTTATCCCCATTAAGGAAAAATCATAACTTGTAATCTCTGAGGCTTTTTAGACAAACAGCAGAAACAAATTGCCATACAACAGATAAAAACCTACATCCCATGGAAGAGGGAGGAGTGAGACAATGCAGAAATGTAGCTGTTAACAGATCTGTATTATAGCACCAACATTTTAAGAAAGTTGTCCTGAGTAAAGCATGTCTGTTATATTTTCTGTGCAATCACGTCTTACTGGTAAAGTTTTGAACCTTTATTTTTAAGTCCAGTTCTTCTGTGACTGCTAGTAATGTAAATCAAGAGGAAATCCTTTAAAACCATTGGAACACCACCCAGGGGCTGATTCAGACCAACTCTAAGCCCAAAGCCCAGTAACAGATACATAGTGAATTACACAGTGAGTTTAGCCAGTGCAAAGAGGGAGTTTCTGGTCCAATAAGCTGCACCCACATGTGTCCATAGCCTTGGTTTCCCGTTCCCAGTGATTAAGTAGTTGCTGATTGCCTTCCCACAGACGAAATAGGATGTAGTATGCCTTATCTCCTTCCTGTGGAAGCTGCTTCTTCCTGACTAGCAGCTAGTGCCATCTCCATAATCTTGCCAAGGTAACACCTGTGCCTCAGTGTTTCCTCCTAAAATCCTCCATCATATCATATGGTGTTCCCTCTGTGACCCCAGAAGGCTCCAGCGTGTGCAAATTATTCCAGCTGATCTTCAGCAGCAGCTGAAATTGAGTGTGGGAAGCCACTCCTTATGTACTTTCGATTTATTTCCTCGTCTAATTCCAAATTGCCTTGAATACTTTAAAAAATATCCAAGAATTTGCCTAAGGCCACCACGTAGTCATAAATAGGATGAGATTTGACTCCAATTTTTGCCAGTATGCATCTCAGAGGGTCTCTTGATTTCTCTGAAAATGCACCAGGTACACAGTGCTACCCCAGACTGGAACATGCCATGGCTTGCCAAAAGGCACAGGTTTGGGCATTAAATGATACTTGCTACATTTGAACACACAACTTATAATACAGGAATAAATGGGACATGGAAATCCTGGAGATGTGTTTTAACTTCGATAATGTTCAAAATTTGAACTGGATGAAAGACATTCATTGCCCTATTTTCTGGCAAGATCGGTAATTGTGACTGCATACAAATACACTTTTCAGGAAATCTTGTCATTTTCACTGCAGTTTGTTTCAGAGGGAAAAGAGAAAAGTGGGCTGGGAAGAGAGAGGAATTACAATAGTGTCCTCATTTACCATTTCTGTTGAACAAAATATTGTAATTTTGTAATCAGGAACTGAAAAATTATTTCAAAAAGCCATTTTTCTGAGAATCAGTGCATGCACACATTTTTAGTAGAAATCTGCTTTTTATGGTTACATTTGTCATTTTGCTCCTGCAATATGAAAATGGTACAGGAATGTTCCAGAAAAAAAAAAATCTGGCATTAAAAAGCAGGCATTCTGATTTTTTTTAATGCCTAAATACCTTTGCATCTGCAAGTATCTTTTAATGTGTTTGAAAAAGGTGACACATGCAGAGGGTTTTGCATTTACCAGCAAACTTTGTAGTCCATTGAAAATGGAGACCATAGGTCCCTCTGAGCTGTTCCTGGGAAAGAAAAGAATCAGTCATATACTAATTTATTTTTCACTGCCACTGAATGAAATACAGAATGGAATGTCACACTTCTCAATGTATAGACATACTTAGTAATCCTATGAAGAAAGGACTCTCCCTTATTATACAGAATATGAATGACTCTGCCATCTGTGGTTTTCTTAAAATGCCACCTCCTCACAAAAATAGGCCCTCTCTTGCAAATGCCACCTGTCACCAAGCAGTGTGCGTCAGGAATTCTCAGTGCCCGAGTGTCAGGAGGGAATACAGCCCTGGGATCTCTGTGTGCAGCCCCAGCAGGGCAGTACCTGTGCTCCTGCTGTGTGTCACAGCAGGCCCACTAGGGAGCAAAGGCAAGTGCTGAATGTGTAAGTACAAGTCAAAAAGAGATGTTAAGAGCTCTTTCTTCCTTTTTTGAAAGAGCTCCTTCCTTTCCTGAAATAAGGAAAACACACAGCAGAAAAGGAATGAGCTAGAATGTTCTCTGTCAGCAGTTGGATATTTAAGTACCAGTGCAGTGAAGCAGACCTATTTCTTCCTTCAGGTGAGCCAGGATGGAAAAGCCTTGCTGGATGTCCTACAGCGTC
Source organism: Monarcha castaneiventris obscurior (assembly GCA_026261815.1). Lineage (NCBI taxonomy): Eukaryota > Metazoa > Chordata > Aves > Passeriformes > Monarchidae > Monarcha > Monarcha castaneiventris. Next base: position 12,764,070 of record JAMPIT010000467.1, read on the forward strand.
CCTTGAGTCCTGGGAATTCTGAATCCCTCACTGCCACTGCAAACTACTCCAAGGCTGTTCACCAGGTGTTGGATGTTGTACACGAAGTCCTGCATCACCAGCGGCGCCTAGAAAGCATCTGGCAACACAGAAAGGTCCGGCTACATCAAAGGCTGCAGCTCTGTGTTTTCCAGCAGGATGTTCAACAGGTAATATCCCTACTAAAGAGATAAAAAAATGACCCTTTATTTGCATCCATAAAGATTAGTGACTCATTCAGAGGCTGGTGCCATGACCAAGATTTCACACACAGCTCTGTGTATGCTAGAAATCTGCTAAAATCCTAATGCACCTTCCACTATCTCTTGGTTTCATGTTGGAAATTGTCAGTCAGTCCATAGAATATTGATCAGTCCATTCCTCATAAGAATGTGACATTATTTTCAGTGGTTAATTTGTCACAAGTGAGCAATTAACTATAGGTACTCTACTGTTCCTGAGAAAGCGATTTCAAGGGTAAAAAGCAATTGAACTGTGGTGTATTTCACCTTCCTGTGTGGAAACAACACAAACTGACAGTTTAGTGATGCTGTTTAGATGATCTTTGCACTATCACCACTTACAGAGTCCACATACCCATGCTATGAGTTTGCTGTGCACACCCCAATGCTCAGAGCCCTCCTCACAGAAATACAGTTTATACAGCACAGGCTCATCTCCGAGATCCTCAGCTCCAGGTGGATAACTTTTCTCTCCCGAAGGAATCCCTATGAGTACCAGCACAACAGTGTGAGTGACAGTAAGTATGAGATGCCATGTTTGTGGCTGACAACTCTGCAAGCACAATCAACAGATGTTCCAGGGCTCTGCTCATTCAGGATGGGGTGGTTTGTTTAAGGGCCCCATTACAGCCCAAAGCAGATGTTGGTAGCAATATGGTACTTGCTTTAAATGAAGAGGCTGAATGCTTTAATCATGTTTATGGAGCATTCTAATGTCCCTGGGGTTCTTTATGCCATTGCCTTCCTCCAAGTGAAAAATGAGGCAGAGACAGAGTGACAAAGCTGTCACATGCAAAATAGACATGAACCAACAAGGACAGGATACAGGCAACTGTTCTTCAACATGCAAATCTGGTGCTGTTAGTGCCATAGCTGGAGTGCACCAGCAAAGACAGAACCCTAGCTGTGGATGTCCTTTGCAAATATTTGTGACCATTTATTTGGCAGTCTTCAGAAGTTTGCCAGTATTTCTACCTACTGAGGTTTTCCTCTAAAACCATAAAAATATTCATGCCATATATATAACTAAAACTGGGACTGAATGTAACAGATGCTTAATTTAAGCAACTTTGCTTTCATTATGTGTCAGCAAACATACTGCATGGTAATGAAATTCAGAAGCTATATATTAAATAGAGCATGTATTTGGTATTCAGTTGGAATACTTTCAGCAAACTATATGAAGTTATTACAATTTTACGGCTAAAATCTGAAAAATCAAGAGGTTTAAATTCTGATAGTTTTATACTTTTTCTAATTGAGGTATTTAATGTCAATAAGAATCTGTATTATCTTAGGTATTCTTTATTCCCTAGGGTGATTTGCACTTTTGTTCAATCTTTCCAAATTGAAACTTTCACTTCTTCTGAATTCAGTAGAAGTGTTTGTGAGGTTCATTCATGAAACCCATTCAGACTTTTACTTCCCACGCATGCAAGGCAATGAGGCTGTGTCACTGGTTTTCAAAAGGAACAGGTCTTTGTACGTACTGTGGCTTTTGGTGAGAGAAAAAGAAACAGGGAGTGAGAGTCTCTGGAGCACAATCACTTTAGAGAGCATTACTCTGTGTGAGTTCTGTTGGCAGCAGTCTTTCCAAATTTTTCTCTTAATGGGTAGTTATTATCTGGGAAGCAACAACTTAATGACAGACATGCTTCCATCCTAGCACACACTGGAGGCATCTCTTTGTCCTACTTAGAAAGTAGAGAGGAAGAGATGAATCATTCTGTTCACTAAACATCTGTACTATTCAAGATAAATGCTTTGTAACTCATAAATGAAATTATCAGCTAAACAGAAATATGAATTGTAGATTCCATGAGGAGGAGGAAGATATCTGCGTATGGTGTTGGGGGCTTTTTCTTGAAAATAATCATCTCCTGTATATCTGTCATGCAATTCCTCTTATGCTTATTTTGTTAAATGCCCATCAGTTGGCAGATGAAGTTGTCTACCTGTATATTGCCACTGATCATAAGCTACATTTATCTATAATAATTTCTTGCCTTGTCAAAATTAAATAACCTTCAACTGAATTCCTCATAATTCAAGTCTAAAATGAAAAGATGTGGGAGAACAAATCCTGACAAGAGAGCCCTGAGTTTATTAGACTTCTGTTTTCTGAACACATAATGATACAGCGTAGTTTCTGTAAGGAAGACACTCCTTTCACACAGCTCAGAATTAAGCAGTTTCTCACAGGTGCAGTTTTCCCTGTCAGGATGTGCTGTGGCTCACCCTCTCCAGCTGTTGCCCAGAGCAGTAAAAGTTCTGGTGACAGATGATCTCTGTGGCAGAGCCTGCACTCCTTCACTTGTTCATCCATACCTTATCACATCTGCATCAATCTTGTCTTACACATGGATGTTAACAGGGACAGGTTTTGTTGTGTTGCATGTTCTTAATACAGACTCCAAGATTATTTTGCTTCTTCTCAGTCTGCTAGTAACAACATTAATAGATTTTGGTAAAGATACCTCCAAGAAGACGGATCCTGAGAGATCAGTAAATCCTTACCTAATTACTCTGGTTATTCTTGCCAGAGGGATAGAGTATTTGGGCATGGAATATCAACTGTGCACAGAGAGGTCTTGCAAAACTGACTAGCTGGATGAAGGCTTTGTGAAGGCCAAGTGTGTGCCCTTTGGACTGGGTTTGAAGGTTAAGCTGTGTTCAACAGGGCTCATCCATATAATTTCTAGTCATCTGCACCATTTGCAATGCAAGACTATCTTCTGTGTGTACTAATGGCACGTCAGGGCTTTGTTCTCAGAGAGTTTCACACTGTCAAGGAAATAATTCTGGTTCTAGCTGGGCTTCGTTTTGAACTGCACAAAATCCCTGCAGTCACAGCATAACTTAAATACACATTGTGCTGTATAAAAAAACAGTGTAAACACTGTGGATTGCCAAGTTACAATAATAATGTAAAAAATGTTATGCTATAAAATGTCATTAGAAATAATCACTACCTCACACCATCAGACGTTTTACAAGACTATTTGCTGCTACATCTATGTATTAATACAATTACATCCATTTGCACATGTGAACCAAGGTAAATAATGGTGTGCTGAGGATGTTGAGTTATGAATATATAGTGTTTTAAAGAAGGAAAGAAAATAAATGGTGTGAAACTGCATTTACAGCCTTCACAGGAAATAGAGCACCATTCTCACAAAAGCAACAACAGTTAAGAAAATTTGTGAGCTGCCTTGAGGTTCGACACAGGCAGGAACTGACAAGAAACTATTTTAACACCAAAAGTATTTAGGATCATTATAAAAAATGTTGGGTTGCTGAGTGTGTAAAATACTTCATTGCTGCAGTTGTTTTTTAGAAGTTCTCTGGTTTCAGATGGGGAAGAACTGCGCTGTTTGATCCTCTTAGAACACAGCTGTGGGAGGAGGTGCTGAGATTCTGTCCTGCAAGGGAGAAGAGAAATCCCTTTGACTTCCATGCTGTTAGTTTGTAGTTGCTGCAGATGCATCAGCCCATTTTTAATACCTTTTCCTTTTTGCTTCTCTTTGCTCTGGGTTTTCCCCTTCTGCAGACTATTTAGCATCAAATTAACACCATTTCCCTTTCTGTTGAGATTTGTTCTCATGTTTTCTCATGTTTCCACTGATTTGCAGTGTTAGGTTCTGATTTATCCTGCCAGCCTCTGTGTGCATCTCTCCACTCTAGCATGTTCTCTTTGCCCCATGAGCAGCAACACCATGAAACAGCAAGGGTAGCAAAAGGGTAGCAAAATGAGATGCTGCCAAACAGCCTCAGAAATAGCTGAAGTAAGTTTATAAGGCTGGTCTTCACTCCATTGCCTCCCCCATCCCTTTTGTTTCATATGGCCAGGAATTTCACCTGAATTCTCTTCTCTGTGAACTCATTCAAGTGAAGCACACCTGTTGAAGTAGAAGGAGAATGGAGACCTGTTAGATGCATTATTGAAATGGTCTGGGCAAGCCTTGAACTTGGTACTTTAGCACACTTGCATGTCAGAATAGTTTCACTGATACTCCCATTCTGCAGGCTTCATTGCTTCTCATTCTCAGCCTTCCCATCATTTCCATACCTTCATGCCAACACTTAGCCTGGCACAGGCAGCCTGTTTCTCCACAGACTCACGAGATACTCTGAAGGTCACAGCTGGTGCTACTTTCTTCTTGCTTCACTATGGTTGGTCTTAAATGAAGACTTGAAAAAGAGGTGGATGTAGAGGTACTGTGTGTGCTGGTGGTTTCTTGGCTATGAGCAGTGTTGAGTTAGCTGTGGTGGCTCTGTGTGGCAAAATGGAGCAGGCCCATCATGGCAGATGAAGAGCAGTGGTAAACAGCAAGATGACACTAACAAACATTTACTGGCTAGAGGGTAGGCAGTGCTTAAGAAAGCTGGATCTGTTGCCTTTCCAGCTGCAGTGATGTCTCAAATCCTCTTGGTTATTGAGAAGGTCAAGCTAGACTAGTGTCAGGTTCATCTGATTTCTCTAAATTCGGGATTTGCCTTCTGTTGGCTTCATGCCCAGATACATTAAGGGACATAGTTTTGGTTTCCTTATGTGATTATCTGCTTCTGGTGATGGATAAAAAGGCCATGTGGCCATTCTGATATCATTACATTTACCAGCTGCCATTGCTGTGGGAGACTGCAGAGTATTGAAGAGGAAAGGCTGTCTCTCTTCATAACCAAGCACTTTACCTTGTAATGTGTCTGGCTTTTACTGACAGAGAAAACAGATCAGGGCATGATCCTGACATCATTTGTATGGAAAAATGTCCTGCCAACATCTGTCTGTCTCCATACACTATCTGAGAATGCTGAACACTTCATGTGATGCATGTGATCTATGTAGTCCATTTGCAGAAGAATGCTTGGTTATTTGAGGCAGTTTATGTTTCATTTAACTCTCACACAAGATTTTAGAGGATTAGGTCTGTACATTACTCCCCCATTTGCATGTGTACACTCCGTTGTTTTGATCCCTTCAAGGCAGTGAAGAGTTCTCCAACATTCTGTAGTTTTCCAACTTGTCATAGTTTGTTTCAGAGACAGAAGAAATGAGACTGTGTATCTCCTTTTATGCTTTGTTTACAATAATACCTTCACTGGGTCTTGTAAAACAAGAGATTTATTCGTAAACAATTGCTAAGGAAAAAAAAAAGAACATTATAAGTAAGTCAAGATTATATTTACTACCAGGTGACTTCAGCTGCAGCACCCTGCAAGAATACATCCCATGCTCTGTGTACCATCTGAACATATTTAGCCTGCAAATAGCTCCCACTGTCAGTCACTAATTAAAACATTACAATTCAAAGCATCCTACACAATTTTTGCAACTCCTTTGGTAAATTGATGAAGTCATGAGATGCACTTAATGTTTGTCACTTACATGTTTACATATTCAAAGTGTTACTGCTGTACTTTCTCTGAGCTTAGAAGGTGTGTGTGACCTTACCAGCCATAAGTGATACTGAGTAGAGGTCCTAATTATGGTTGTATTGCCCCCCAAAAATAATGAAAATGGAGTCAATACTGGTAAAACTTCTTGGCCACCTTCTCCCAGTGGGATTCAGCAGGAGAGAAAACAGCCTTCTGTCTGTGACTAAGAGATAAATACCTTTGTTCTCACTAACCCTGTCCCCCCAGCAGCTGGTGAGACCACAGTGTCCCTGTTTATTATCCATTAGGAATATCTCAGCAGACAATTCTGGTAGAATACCATACAACTTTTACATACAGAGCTCTAAATGACCAGCTTAATACTGTCTTAATACTGTACTTAATACACATGTGCATATGTTTCCAAACTCACATACATCTCCAACACCTCTGATGCAGCACTTCTCTGTTTATTATTTATGCAGTAAAGGATGTACAATTGTAGTAAAAGGGTTTTCTGATTGCTTTCATCACAGACCATGCAATAAAACATTTTGTCAACTGCTTTTTCACGACAATTTTCATTCCATTGCTTCTGTTCCTGCCAAAGGAACGGGAATGTTTTCAAGCAATGTGAGTGTGAGTCCAGGCAATGAAGAGATTTGTGGCCCCACTCATCTTCTGAAGAGGACTTATGAGTAACCAATGCCAGCTTGAAAGTAAAGTGGTGGCTTATTTGTGCTGATTTGTATCCTGCAAATATTGGAAAATGGCCACTTGAATAGCAAACATTGCTGAGTGATTTAGTTGCTTATTTTGAACTGTTAAAAAAGGACTGTTGTTCCTTAATTTGAACCCAGGGTCCATGGGATTATGCAGGAGCTTCAGATGATTCCTACTGACTATAGACATCTCTCTAAGCTGTAGTGGTGACAGAGTACAGAGTAAAAGCGCCCTGCATAGCCACACAACCCCTGTTACTCCTCAACCACATTGTGTTGGATTCGCTGCACAAGGAGCCTCACTACGAAGGAGAATATTGCCCACGTATTTCTTCAGTTTCTGGTGCTTTCATAGGGATGTTTCTCTAGTTCCTTTAGCTTGCAGAGACATGGAGCATTTATAGACAGTGTGCTCAGGGTTGTCCAACACAAACAGGACAGGGTTCTTGGAGAAAGAACACAGCTGAAAGAAGTAATGTGCGTTTTTCTTCTGTCTTGGAAATCCTCCCTTTGAGGGGCCACAGCAGAGCTTCCTGAGTGACATGCTTGATATTTGGGCACGTTCAGACAGTGGCTGGTGTAGAGGCAGGCTCTGTGTTTCTCTCCAGGCAGTCACATTTGCACCCTGTAACCACTGATCACTGTATGATATAAGAACACCTCCAGTGTCTCAAGCTATCAGCCTAAAAAGTAAATTGATTTACATACTTCAAACTAACAAAAGAGAAAGGGAGCTCTGTTCTAAATTTCTGACAATGCTCTCAAATTTAGACCCGTATTTTCTTGTATCATTTTTGTGCCAAAATTCTTCATATAGAACTATAGGTTTAAGTTTTCATTTAAAGATACTTATTCTGGAAATCCCTTAGAGGTTGCTCATTAATGATACACTATCCTCTTCATGATTTGATTTAAAGTATAACTTGAAATTATCTGGAAACAACCTTTGTCTCATTCTTCCTTTACACAGTTATTAAGACAAGCAGACAATTGTTCTTTGTGCTTTTAAAGACTTGCTGATGAAAAAATAATAATGATCACTTTTTAGTCTATACACAGAGCAGTAGTGCAAGGGATATCAAACTCCAGGGGCCAGATTCAGTTACCAGCTGAAGTTTACTTAGCACTGATGTATGAGCAGTGCGAGAACGCTTTGATGAGCTTCACAGCTGTCTTGGGAGATAAGATCTGAAGAAATCTGAACCAGCCACCTTGATCTCTGAACCTACCGAAGTGAGAAGAGGAACTTAAAAAAAAAATTCCTTTGTCTGTCAAAAAGTGTTTTTCTTGTTCAGAGCACTGTCTGTCCTTCAAGACCTAGGCCTTTCAGTTGGTCTGTTTTGCTACTTCTTGAATGGCAAATGTTTGGGTTCTTAGGCTAAGAAGCTCTTGTGGAAACCCTCTGAAATTATACTGACTCATTGAGGATTTGGATCTGTCTTTTAGTGGATGAGGAGGAAACAACTCATTGTATGGAGAAATGGAGAAGGCGATATAAAGATGCAGTTTCTTCTCTGTAGGCAGATGTAAAGATCCATGGTCTCTATTTATCCTGCCTGTCTTTAGAAGCATAACTGAATCATCCAAGTCAGGAGCCTAATGCAGAGTGTCCTTTTGCAGGCAATGGAGAGACACTGGCATCTCCAGAAAATGACTCTAATTGCACCCTGGATACTTCCCTCTCTTATTCCAGACTGTCAGAGAAATAATGATCATGTAGGCTCTTCAGACAAGACCTTCACTTCACTACCTAATGCTGAGTGAGGTGTATTAGGATGCAAGAACCCAAATCCTGCGTGGTGCCATTCTGCTGGGCATTCAGTGTCTTCCTCATCCCAGATTTGCTTTGCAGCAATCTGCAGAGAAGTCAGTCCTAGCAAACTGCTGAAATTTGCTGTTACACTTAAACAGAATTTGTAGTCATTATGTATCATGTCTTCATTGTCTATTTCTGTCCTAGGATTGTTTGCATGTCAACATTGCTGAAAATATCAGGTGTAGTTTATTGTTTCTGAAAGGCATCGTTGGCTCTTAGTGTCATGGCAAAGGAGGAGAGAGAATTAGGCTTGTCTGTTACGGATTAGCCCTACAAAAATAGAAGGGCTTCAGTGCTGAGGAAAAAGAAATAAAATAGTTTTCTCCAGCTATATGTATATTTTTTGAAAGCAATGGCTAGAATGAGTAATGGTCACAAGGACCTGGAGAAAAATAAGGTCTTTGAGTAGATGTAGACTGGAATGCCAGAAAACTTTCTCCCCTGTAACTTTAAGAAGTAACAATAACAGTAGTGCTTCTTGCTTATTAAGGTTTCTTTCAATTCAGGATTATGGGTTTTCTAAAAGGTTGATGTTGAGCAACCTGCCAAAGGTCACTGAAAGCTTCATGACTAGAACTTTTCATGTCAGGATGTCTGAGTCCCAAATCCCTGCTCTAAACCATCAAAGTCATTGCTACTCCAATTTTACCCCTTATGGAAAGATCTTATGGGATTTATTGGGACTATCTAAAAATTAAATAAAGGTATGTTATGCTAAGAAATAAATATGCTATTTTAGGCACTGGTTTAGGAGTCCAAAATAGTCATTCTTTTCTACTCCATTTGTTTCCCTTGATCTTTCCTTTCAATTATCTCCTCATATGGCCTCCCAGCTTTTTCGTGGTCCTGCCTGTCACTCAGAGTGATCAATCCTCTTTTGTATTGCTTTTGACTGATGGCCAACAAAAAGTATTTTCATTGATGTGAGAAAAAACCTTGCCAGACAACAAAGAGCATAATGAAAGCTAGTTCCTAATGTATAACTGTAACACTTTCCCGTATTTTCCTCCACGGAGCAGCTGCTCAGCCAGCTGGTTACTTTCTCCCTCTGTAATGAATTACACTCATGGTTTGAGATTATGATGTCTTGCTGGGTAGCAAGAGCCAACTTAGGCTGAGCTGATCTGGCACCATGACCTGTCTCTCCATGCTGCTCCTCTCCATGCCAGTCATTCCCATTAGTTCTCACTCATCCCAGCAGCTCTGCCTTGCTCCATGCCACAGACTACTTCCCCTGGCTGTGCTCTGCATCAGCTCCTTGCTCTGTTAGCATCTCCTGTGTGCTGTGCCTGGTTCTGGCAGCTGTCTTACCAAACCAACTAGACTGAAGAGTTCTGGTATTTCTGTCCTTGGAAGAGAGGTTGTGTACTATTTTGGGCTATATGCAGAGTTTTAGCTCACAGGAGACTTTTAGGCAACTTCTTTTGTTTCATATTCCTCACAGGGAAGTCTTACACAGAGCTTTTTGCTTGTTTTAAGAGTTGTAACCTTGATTGTAGCTCTGGAAGCTATTGCCTAGGCTGGGGTAACCCTTCAGGCACATTCAGACCGAGCTGCTTGGCTCCAACTCCTGTATACTGTTACAGCTATAAACTTCTTTTATGTTACGCTATGGTTCCCTTTTAACAAAATGTCTTTCAAATGTCAAAACATGCAAACCAAACACATTTCAGGTCTATCCATTGGACTTTCACCTTTCCACTCCCTTTGTTTTGAAAGTTCTTGTCTTGTTTTTCTCCTGTCTTTTGTGTTTTTTTAGATGGAACATGTGTTGAGGGATGGAGAAAATTACTTTCATTTTTGGCTTCAGCAACATATAAAACATTCTGACCTTCAGATGGTTCCCTTCCCAAACAAGAAGGAAAAGTTGTGGGGGAGGGAAACGATAAAATGAAACCTTTTTGTATTATTATTTTCCCTGTCCCTCCAACAAAAAGTAATTTTAAACAATCAAAATGTATTTTGGATATGGTTTCTGCTTGCTTACCTCCTCAGGTTTCCAAAGACCACAAGGTGTTAGGAAACAACAAGAGAAGGAAGTTCAGAATGAGGGGATACTGTAGCCCTGGAGCCATCAAGCTAGAAGAAAAAAAAAGAAAGCAGTTTTTCATATACAATTTAAGTTTGGGGAAAATTGAGCCCTTCTTTAAAAAGGTGCTCGTAGGGAAAGTCCCCAACCACTTCTGCTCTCCATTCTGCTCATAACTCTCACTCCTGGAATCATTTAGGTATCTTCTCTTTTCCCTGAACAGGTCAAAGTTATTCCTTGCTGAAAAAGGTTTTCATAAGTCTGATCCTGCTTGCCCATATATTCTAGTCTATTTTTGCATTACCTGTCTGCCATGGGAGTCTGGGCTCACAATCCATTTACAAACAGCTCCTCATTATCCATGGCCTCCTTTGGTGCATCTGTAAGGTCACTGGCCTTTCACCCTTTGAAACCCTCAGAAAAGGATCCTTTTCTGCTGTGGCATGTGGAAGAACCAGCAGTAGATTACACAAGGATGTAACATTCCAGCCTTTTTGTTTCAGCCCTGCTGTGTCTGGCATAGGGAGTGCCCAGCTCAGCAGGGGTCTGTGTGCTACCGGCAAAGCTTCTCACACACCACAGCAACCTGGCCCTTTCCCCACTTACCTGCAGCACTGAGCTGTGATTTCTCTGCCCTGGACATGGGTGTTGAGCACAGCTGGTTTGCCTGAACAGTGCCTGGCAGACAGGAAGCACCAGCAGAAGAGAGCAGGAGAAAAGCTGTGGTGCAGGTTTGAATCGCTGGGCAGGACCCAGTGTCAGGGAAGCACTGCCAGGAGGTCACACATAGCCTGGTACTGCACTCCTTTCTCCCTGCACACATCCTGGCACATATAAACTTGGAGATAAAATGTTGTGAGGCACCTGGATATTTATTTAAAAGACAAGAGATCATAGGAAAGTCCCTGATGAAGAATAGCCACTTACAACATTCAGGGACTTCTTTCATCCCTGTTCTCCTGCTTCTCCACTTCTGCTCTCCTGCTTCTTCCCCACATGGTTGGCACTCTCATGTTTTGCCTTTGGTTTCTAGTCAGGTCAGAGCCCCATGGAGAAAGGTTGTGTTTTCCTAGCCCTTGGCAGGATGCTCACCCCAAAGGGCTCTGTTCCTGGCAGGGATGTTTAAGACAACTGCAGTGCTGTGCCATCCTGGTGAGATTTTCTGTTACTGTCACAAGACTGTACCAAGAGCTGTTTGACCCAGCTGGGACTTGTTCTCTTGCTAAACCTGTCTCTGCTGTGTGCTGTGATTGTAAGCCTTGTTAAACTTGGATGATTAAATCATCATCTCCCCACAGTAACCCAGAGCAGTGCTTTATTTAATATCCTGGTCAATCAGCAGTTTCCTCGGTGGTGAAGTAGGGAACTCAAACACAGTGGGGAGTGCCTGAGTGCTTATCCAGGGCCTAGAGAACAGCACTTGCATTAAAGACACTCTGTTGCAAAGCTCATCCTTGCTTTATCAGTCGTTTCTAATTGTTACTTACCTTTAAATATCTTGTTTAAACTAGTAGCAGGTTTCAGTGGGTTGATGCTATCAAAATGTACATTTTGTGATAGCAGTAATGATACTGTTATCCTAGTCTGACATTATCTGACAGAGAATTTCTTTCTTTGTTTTACAAACTGAGGCTCTGAAAGGGACCATAAAGCAAATCAGTATTGCAGCTGTGAAGAACAGTTGTGGTTTTTTTTGAATCTTTATCCACCCTCTTTTAGTTTTGCTTTGTTTCTCCTCTTGAAAGCCATAGGCACATCTGTCATTGTCAGAGTTAAAATCAATCCTCTATTTACACATTGGAGAATAATGTACTTTTCTAAAGAGCTCGTGTAGCTCCTCTTTTCCCTCCTGCATACCTGCTGTATTTCCACATATTTCTTTCTTCTACATTTTGGACACTCCCACCAAGAAAAAAAAAATGAAGCAAACAAATGCGAGGAAAATACTTCACAAGCTATGAAAGGCCCCACTTTGAAATGCACAAATTTCTCTGTCGGAAAGCTTGTCCTCAAAAACGTGAAAACCAGCACTGTGCTGCTGTGTTCACAAACATGAAAATTAGCTATGATGATAGCTGTCATTCGTATCAACAACTTAGAGGTCAATATCTTAGAAATCTAAATCAGCTGAGTCCCTTGTGTGTCTCCACTTATTATCAGGTCTGCAAATGCTTTTTTTCTGTTGGTGTGGTGCCAGAGAAGCAAAACAGAGAGTTACTAGGGGTAGGAGGAAACAGAAGATGCTAAATAATTGAGGAATTAACAAAATCTCAAGTGCACATGGTCACAGCAGAGTCTGAGCATTGTTAAAGTAAATGAGGTTTCTAATAATTAGGATATAGTTTTATCTGTTGGTTCTAGAGAGCTGTAGAGATCTCCTATGTAAGTGCACATGGGGAAGAAACTGGGCCAGACTTTGGGCATGCTCAGGTGTTTCTCTTCCTGGGAACTTCAAAGCAGAAGCTAAAGTGGTGGAAACAACTGTAGAGGAAAATGGAGATTTGCTTGAGAAAAAATCAAGAGCTTTTCAGGTTGCCTTTGCTTCAATGCTTACTCTGACAATGCTCTTCCCATCCTCTTGAGCTATGAGAGACCTGGAACATTCTTTCAGAGAACTCTGATTATGTCCAAGCAAACAGCCCAGATGGGGGGAGCCAGACCTAGACTGGAGCTGGCCACAGCCATGTCTGACCCAGCAGCTGCATCTGGAAAAATGATGTGAAAGGACAAATATGGGACAAGAAAGGGACACCTGGGGAAAATGTCTTAGTCTCAGAAGGAGCAAAATCATTGTTCTAGCTAGTGCTATGGACAGCAACAACCAAAAGTGTCTATATGGCCTAAGTAAGAAAATATTTCTGTATTTCTGAATATTACCATTGGTCAGAGTCTGACAGACTTGATTAATTGTATTGCTAATTCATCACCCTGCAGCTAAGTGCCAGGTATGATTCCTGAGAGCTGCAGAAAAGACTCACAAACAGCAACCCAGCAGCATAACTGCAAAAGAAATAATCTAACTGTCAGCTTGGAGAAGCTCCATGCAGAGCACAGCAGCATCTTTCCATGCTGATGCAGAGCACATTTTCTGTGTCTTGTACAGGAGGAACATGCACAAATGTGGTTATTTATAGCTTCTCCACCTACACTCAGCTTTGAAATTTTGTCTAAAAGAAGTTCAGCACTTAAAGACTACAACAAGGTTTTTAACTTGAAGACATGTTTTTTCTTTTCTTGATTTCCTTAAAAACAACATTCTGGGAACATTAGTAACAATCCAGGCATTAAGGAAGAAACATTAGTTCTTCATTTGTCTGTCTATTGTTCTCTTACTTGGAATGTTTTCAGAGAGGCAGTTGCCAAATTTTATGAAGTAAAATATTTAATCGAGAAAATGAAAGATAAGTGGGGTATGTTTGATGAATGTGAACTTTAGCAAAGGAAGGCAATGTTAAGTTGAAAGAAGTTTCTTCTCAGGGTAAGAGAGGCATGTGGTGTATATTCCCACTCCCTTTTGGGGAGCTCACATCCCAAATGATGGCATTTAGTGAAGGAGCAGGCTGGGGCTGCGTGACCTCTGGCAATGCCCAGAGGAAAGGGACAAGTCCTGCTCTCAAGATGCCCAACCTGCACCCAGCCAGCTCTGCCAGAGCCTGGAACTGAACGTGCTGTTTCCAAGAGACACGTAACTAAATCCGACATTTTGCTAATTCCTAGAGCTGGGACCAGCTCTTTTCTTTACAAGAAGGTGGATGGGACCAGAACACGTTGTATTCTCACTCTTCTCCAAACTCTATCAGTTTCAGATTGTGATGATACTTTTATAGATGTGAAGAACTGTGCAAGTACATAAAAGCCATCTGCAGAAAGCAGACACAAGGTTATTTTTGCCACATAAGCCTGTGAAAAGGTAAGGAGTTTAGGTGGAGCAGCTCTGTGGGGGGAGTGTGTCCCTCAACATCACATAAGGGGAGCAGCCATGTTGCCCATGGAGAGTGGCATATCTGGGAGCAGATGAGTAATTGTGACTGTTGCTCAGGTCTGTAGGTCTACAAAAATGGGAAGTTCTTGGAGGTGGGTGGGGAATGGCAGAGCAAGGCTGCAGCAAGTCACCATGAACTCTTGAGCCTCTGCTGGAAAAGTTGTGAACAGTCTTGTTGGTGTGCAGTCCATTGCTACAGGAGATATTTAGGATGTCTTCACTTAGTCATCCTGTTAACTCTGCAGCCCTTTCATAACCAGTTTGCATATTTTTGCAATAGAAACTTCTGAGAAGGGGGTTGCTGGGGGAGTTGTTATTCTGTAGTGTTTTCAACTGCAGAAGCTGTCGATGAACAAGGATCCTGCTGCAGGGACTGTCTTCTCTGGATAAACTCCCACAGACCTGTTTCCAGATGGGCTTGTAGGATATCTGTGGGTGCTAGAAGCAGTGAGAAGTGAGAATAAGACTATATACAAGTATTTTTTGCATTTAGGACTTTCCTGACACTCCTCTGGACCCACATGTCTCAGTAGTTGTGTAATTTACTCGGATGTGTTCAGCAGTGTCAGCTGTGCTTTGCAAGACTGCCCCCACTGCAAAGAACAGAACATGGATGTTCTGTTTTTACAAACTAGTGGGGCTTTAAACTACAGAGGTTAGATTTTTGTTGTTGAAATGAAAAATTGTGCAAAGGTGAAACTTTCACGTAATGTCCAGGAAGCTCATAAAAACACCTACAATCTGGCTTCATAGGGACTTCTTTTTTTCGTTGAATGTAGACAGGGGAATAAAGGAAATTTAAAAAAAAATGTTTTAATTGGCTGTGCATTTAATTCCCCTCGTTAATTTAGTTGCAGTATGAAGCAAAATACTGATAGGTCTGTAAGGTTGTTTTTCCCTCCAAGGCTAAATGGGACTGTATGCTTTTTCTTTTGAAAAGACCTCTTTAATTATGTGGCGGTATTTGGAACAGCTACAATTAGAGAGCAAAAGCAGGGAGTGATTAAAAACTCCTACTTAATAGCAGCTGCATTAGTTCTCTGGCTTTTGAAAGAGACCCAGGCACAGTTGAGTCCACACATACCACACAGAGGAGTTGTGGTGAAAAGGGAAGGCAAAATGGTGGTCAAAAATTTTTGACTGACTTCAGGGAAAACTGTCTGTTCCAGTGTTTCAAGAGAGCTCTTCCTTGAGAAAGTATTGAAGAAGTGTCAGAATTCATCCTTCTTGTCCAGTCTTCAGACTATGCTAATGAGTGTAGCTCTGTTCACTCAATTCCACCTTAAACAAACAGACAAACATACCCAAAAAAACCCTCTGAAACCTCAGATTGCTTGTCTGGTGATAGTGGGATACACCATGTCTCAAGGCAGTTTGAAAGAAGTAACTTATTGCTTAGTGTCTGAGCTGAATTAAATACAGGAGAACTTGGTAGGCTGGCTGTATTATTTTCTGAACATGAATTAGTCATTGCTGCATGGACAGATCAAGATGTGGTATTTCAGGATTTATAGGTACACGCTCTGCAATGAGGCATTTGTATCAGAGTGGTTTTGGAGCAGCTTAGGTTTTAAAGCCCTGCCTTTCAATGGATTGCCTATTCCCTTTTGTACAGCTGCCATCACGTTGCTTATTATTTATATTTCACTATGTTCCTTCAGTGAAAAAGATTCCTAGAATCCCCAACCAAATTTGGAGCCACATATTGCTAGAGGCTGCAAAAACTAAAGTGGAAGGCAGCTTTCTTTCCACTTTCTCTGTCAGCCTTGCTTTTTTCAACTGTAAATATGATTAATGTCTTTTTAGGAAAGTGAATGGAGGCAGGGACGTTGAGTCATTTGCTGAACTGCAGTGCTGGGCGCTGAACCAAATCATTCCAATTCCAGTCTACTTTTGATATGAAATACTTGTTGCTTTTTGCTCATTTATGAAAACTTTTCATGATATGGTGTATTTGACCAGAGGCAGTGGACAGAGGAAGGCCCTGCTCCCTCCCACTGCTTGGGACATGCTGTCCTATGAACTGCCCATGTTCACAAATTGCTACATGGGAAATAGAACGTGGTGTTGAGATGTATGTCCAGAGACTCAGGTCCTGCTGGATGCACAACTAGGTCCTGCCTCTTGACAAACATGGGGTCTTTGGTCCACATTTGCTGAAGGCAATTGAAACTTCACTGTGGCTTTTGGTGGGAACAAGATCTGAGTTTCAGAGTCAGATGCAGATGCCTCTGGAAATAAAAATAATTTCGTGGGAGCCAAAGTTGATGTTTCTGTTTAAAACATGAGGTGTGATCCCCGTCTTTAAAATATTTTGTAACAATATTTTATTGTACCACCAACATAAATTTATAATGAAGAAAGAAGTGAAAAGGGAGCTCAGTTTTTATTAGGAGGTAAAATCCACAGATGAGAATGACTGACTTTTGTTTTGGGTTCTATTATAAACCATTAATAATAGCAGGAAAAGCCAGAGGATAAGTTCCTTTGTATTTCAGTGTATTTTCTCAGCTAGACCTTTACTTGACATTACCCTGCTGTGACAGGGCCAGGGATAATAGGGAAAAGGAATCTATTTTCAGCAATTATTTGGAATACAAAAAGAAACTGATTTAAATCAGACTTTGTGTGCATTTTATTCGTTACAGAGGATTAGTATTTCTTAAGCCTCCTTGAGTTGTTGTGGGTTTGGGGGGATTTTTTATTTTGTTTTTCTTCTGATTCTTAGTGTTTGTTCTGTCTTCCTTGGTGCTGGTGCTGACACCAAGTTCTCCTGGAGGGCCTGGTAGCAGGCCAGGGGTTGGGCCAGCCATGCCATCTTGCACAGAGCAGCATTATCCACTAGGTGGAATTCCAATGGATAGAAATTGACAATCCCACACTGACTGCTGCCTCTGCTCATAGTCAGTGGTCTCTCTGGAAAATGTGCAAAGTATCTCTTAAAGGCCCTTTTGCCTCCCAATAAAGGAGGGGTTTGTGGGTAACCTGAGAGCACATCCTCTTTGAGCTGTTGTTCATAATTGCGTGTATGATGTGTAGCTTCTAGTTCTGCTAGAAGAAAATGAAGTGTCTTCTGCCAAGAGATTCTGTCTTGTATTTGCAAAATCTAGTACATCCAGTAAGTATTACTAACTAGGCTTGTACAATTTTGAAGGGCTTTGACAGAAAAGACTGGATTTTGTTGCTGTGCAGTGGAACAAAACATGTACAATAAGCTTTGAATGTAAAGTATGATCTGAAACACGAAGCTTTTAACTGCATTTCTTGGTTACAAAAAGCAGGCTTGGCAAAGGCAGAGATTCTGGAATAGGAGTTTCAGACAGGCAGGGCCTTGGAGTTACAGAGCATTCCTAATAGCAGCTGCAGAAAAAGCAAAGATAAGGTTTGATTCTTGTGAGTTTTGAAGTGCCATATGAATTCCTGGTATCACACCAGAGTTTAGTTAGCCCATAGTGTCTCAAGAGCAAGAAAGAAAGTGCTCATAGGGGCAGCCTGACACTGCTGGAATTCCTCTCACTGCAAGATTTTAGAGGCATTATCCATGTGTTTAAAGTTAGGCAATGCTTATGCACCTATTTGAAATGGAGCCTCATTTAAAGCTGAATAAATTAGGTGGGATTGCTCTGGAATTTATTACAACTCTGTTACCAAAGAGTTAAACTAACCCCTTTGGGTTATACCAGGTTTGTACTGTTTTGAGATCAAGATCTGACTCTTAACTGCTGAAGTGTAAGATGGTATAATTTATTATCAGTTTTCAGAGTAACCTAGTTTTTAGAGTCACTATGGCAACAACAGTGGGTCTTAGGGTAAGGAAGATTAATGCTTCCCTTGGCCAAGGCACTTCAGTGGGTCACCTCACTCAGGAGCAGTGGAACTGTTTGACATGGCCTGGGTCAAATGCAGAAGTCGGGGTGCTCTGTCACTGCTGGTACAACACACTGCATCTTAATCACCAGCTCACACTTCTCAGCTCTTCCTGTTGCATGAGGGCAGGGGTCAGTGACTGCTGTGTTTGAGCAACCCTCAGTGTTCAGGCTGCCTGGGAGAGTGTGGAGTCACCACCCCTGGAGGCATTTAAAAGAATCTTAGGGACCTGGTTTAGTGGTGGGCTTGGCAGCGGTTAGAGTCTGATCTCAGATTTCTTTTCTGACTTTAATGATTCTGTGATTCTTACCCAAGTCATCCTCATTTCATCTTCGTTTATTTCTGCTAAAAGAAATATAGTTTAAAAGACGTGAAAATACAGAAGTCTTTCAACTAACTTCAACAGCAGATATAGTTCCCTAAAGTAATGGCTTTACTAGTCCTTTGACATTTTGTATTGATGTAAAATGGGTGCAGATCATGAGAACTTGCAAGGAAGGAATTGGTTCCCAAGGAGATTTTGATTTAAATTGGATAAAGTTATGAGATGTTTTTTAGTTTTCACATTTCCTGATGAGGAAAGATACCTACAGAAAGAGACTTCATTTTCAAAGTGCTACATTGAAATGTCTGTCTGCCCTTTTGAAATAGAGCCCCATTGCTTTTTCTTATCATTTAAAAATCAAATTAACTTTTTAAAAAGTTTTTAAATAACTTGACCTTAACTGCACTCATGTGATCATCTTGCCATATTCCCATCATACAAATTAGACTAGAGGAAGAGCAATTATCATCCCAGAACTTTGCTAAATTATTGCCTGATTGCTTCTTCAACCTTTTCCCTCTAAAACCATTCTTCCATCTCTTTCTTCCCATGTTTTCCTACAGTATACCATAAAAACTATCAGCATTCCCTGCAAGTGGACTCTCAAGTACATTTTTCCCTGGCCTCCCCTGGGCAGGATTTGTTTTGCCAGTTTACTTGTGCCGTAGGTCGTAGATTTCCCGTAGGCAGGGCTTTGATCCTCAGCAAAAAGGAGTGTGGAGAGGGCTCTGGAAGTGGCTCTCTTCAAAGCACCTGCTTCCCAATGCTGTGCTCAGATGAAACCTGTCTGAATCACCACTATTATTATTTTAGCAGTTACACAGATCATTCTACAGGGACAGTTAGGGCTATTCTTCCTCTCGGCAGCATTTTGAATCTTGTGTTTATCCAGCCATATAATGACTGTAATAGCTGGCACAGTCAGCCTGCTGTAGCTGTACTGAGTTTTATTTCATTTTCTCGGTGACCTGGGTTTGCTGCGTATTTTGTTGGGTGTGTAATTGTGGCCCTGAGGAGATAAGGAGACATGAGATGCACATCATAATGGAAAATAATGCTTCTGTCATTTTTGATCTTAAACCAGTGAAATATATTTAAAAAAAAAAAAGATATTAACATATTTTTAGCAGAGGAACAGAAGAAACAGCTACCCCAATGAACGTGACAATAGTGATTGGGTCAGTAAGGTGTGGGATGGGAATTTGCCACTGGTGAAGGTAAAATGCCAAGACTGTTACCCTCCAGTCCTTTCAGCAGCTGCCTGCGAGTTCTGATGCTTCCTAGGTGATTCCAGGGATGGCTGCACCCATGGTTGGAGATGTCTTCTAGTCTGAACTCAGCCATGTTTTGATGAAGGGAGGGCTGTGTAATGGACAGCAGCCTGGACTGGACAGTGCTGCCTGCATGGGGAATGTGTCCACAGGGCAGTGGTTGGCCGGAAACTCAGCTGCAGGGTCAGGCAGGGTCAGGCTTCACTGTGCAGGAGCTGCAGAGCACAAGGGCCTTTCTCAAGCACCTTTCAAACCACTGCAAGCGCAGGAGTGAATGCACCCTAGAGAGCTGGCATATATTGGAGTTACAAAATACATTTTATGTTTCAAGAAACACCTCAGATGATGGATCTATCTGTAGCACAGTATTTTAATTCCAAAGTGTTACAGCCATTTCCTAGCTAGAATAAAATACAGCTTGGCAATAAAGCACAATTAGGAAATCTGAAGATTTAATTTGGAAAACAATCTTAACTGTGTTTTTAATGGCATCTTCAAGCTGCTTAAGTTTTTAAGGGATAATTAAATTGTTTGAACTAAGTCACTGTAACTTCAATGTCTACCTGTATCTCAGGATGTTAATTTTTGGCAGTGGAACAAGTTATACAGTCTGCACTCTCAATTGCAGTGTTAAATGTTTATCTTGAATTATTACACACTTACTCTAGTTCTAAAGACATTTCCTTTCTTCAGGGTAAGGAAGAATTTCACCAAATACACTGACATGTAGATGTTTACAAGTGCTGGTGATTTCAGGTTTGATGGGACCTTTCAGAGTTGTTCCTGCATCTGCCACAGACTGACTGCTTAACATTTCTCATTGTTTGCACTGGGGAATAAGTGCTTTGTGTCCACACAGATTTATGTTCTTGCTGTGGTTTTATTCACTCAGTTATTCCATACATCAGTTGTTCCATATCTCAGCTTTTTTAAGTGCCAACTTTCTATGTCTTTTATGATGGAAATAAAAATGTGATATTTCTCTGTGTTTGCAGATTATTGTGATCCAAGTGCTTTATATAAGGAAAAACATCTTTATTAGCACTGTAGTAAATGCTGAGGATTCTTTTGTTAATTAGGGCTATCGGGTTATCAGAGGCTCATCCTAACATCCTGTCTTTTGCCAGCTTCCTGAGACACCTCAGGAATTCACTTAGTCTTTTCATATAATATATATAATGCATATATGTAATGCTTTTGTTTTCTTCTCTTCTATGCAAAATGAAATTATAGCATTTATTTATTTCACAGAATGGTTGTGAAAACAAATTCATTGATGACTGGAGTGCTCAGATATGTTAACATGGATTTCCAAGAGCAGAAAGTGCTGTTCAACAAGTTATTCTCTAATTACTACTTCAATGCTATAAGCATGAAAAAGTTATTAGAATAGTTTTCTATAGAGTTACAGTAAGTGGCTGTCAATTTTTAATAAATAAAAAGCACATACTGCATACTAATTTAATATGAAATATTGTTTAAAGTAAAGCCATTTGCCATTTGAAAAAGAATATTAGATGAAATTTTTTCCAAACTTGAATTTGGCTCTGCTTCCATTTTTAATAGATATGTTGAAAACTGACAAGAGGAAAGAGGTTGTTAATGGGATTATTTGCAGACTGTTAATGACACAAAGGCTGGGAGACTGGCCCCCAATAATTGTTATTATAAGTCATATAGTCATTCCTAGTCAAAAATATATTGCAGAAAAGCTCTTAGCAGACCAGTTGGGACATGGCTTTCAAGCAATTTGGAGAAATGTATTTGGGATTCTCTACCCAGAGCAAATGGGAGACAAGCTGGTCAGAGAAATGGAAGCAGGAAGTGGTGACTGAACTGCCAACACATCTGGTCCTGCTTCCTCATCCCCACAGTGTCACTTGTGCCAAATATGTGTTCTCCCTTCAGGACATAAAGTGCTTTGATACCCCATTTTGTGAAATTACTTGTACTCTGTGGATGAAAAATATGTTGTAAGAACAAAATACTAATTAAAAAAATGCTTTTCTTCGTAAAGAAATGGGGTTGGAACGTAAGTATATGTGTATAAAGCTTTGTTTGTACTTAGGACTCCCTAGAAAAATATGCCTGAGATCTACATTACCAAAAAAGCTCAGAGCCCAGGTGGTTTGGATTCAAACCATGAAATACTTAAACTTGCCTGAAAGAATAAATAAATAAATAAATAAATAATCACATTTCCATGTCCCCAGTGGTAGGTTTCTGGGCTTAATCAATAATATCTCTGATACTATCACTGTCCTGGGTCTGCTTGCAGTGTCTTGGCCCTTCAGAGTGGCAGAAGTTCCCACTGTTGTTTCCCAGTCCATTGGCATTGGCTCTCGCTGTGAGTTCAGGGCTCCTTGCTGAAGGAAGTCCCAGCAGTTACAGAAATACCAGTGCTGCTCAAGTGCTCTGTATTCCCTTAGCTCCTGTGTGTTGGGAAAGAGAAGAATAAAGAGTATTGATCTCATCCTGAAATTTCCCAACCTAATGTTGTCAAGTTTGGGTTTTTTTCCAGCTTGTAGTAGACCCGAGACAGATTTTATCTATATTTTAGTGGCGGTGTTACTCTGAGGAGAAGCTCCACGTGGATGGTGCTCATAGAGATAGCATACTTTTAAAAGAGAATCCTCTGTAGCTCTCAGAATATTGGATTAGTCATCCTACTTTTCCATAAGGATCAGTTACACATGGAACTCAAGAACCTAGAAGGCTTGGAAGGTTCACGTTGTCAATATTTTATGGTCTGCAGGGAAGGTTTCTTAACCTTTTCATTCCAGTAACTCTGATAATGTTTTCTGTCCACATAAAATAGATTTTAATTGATCCTTCCACCATGCTTCTGGGCTCCCTCTCACACTGAGATGTGAAATCAGCTGTTGCTGTTTTGCAGTTTACACAAGCTCATCAGAGGAGGGTACTTCCTGTAAAAGATTCCAGATTTCTGATTCCCTTTCCCCAAAAGTCATCTATGTGAAAGTAAATATTTATTATCTGTCAGGCTCAAATAACTAAGCTACACTTCAAAATAAATGGAATAGCAAAAATTCAATAAACCTAATTTAGCAATAGCGTCCATGAGCATTTATTTTCTCTCCAGTTAGAATGGACTGTGACAGAGCTGCTTGTGTTCAGCCACAGCAAGCACAAAGAATTCCTCTGGAGCTGTTCCATCCTCGCCTTCATAGGATTTCTCTGTGCTGCTGAGACAGGAGAGGTAACTGGATATTCTTCTTTTCTGGCAGGTACTGGACTGGATTGAAAATCACGGGGAAGCCTTTCTGAGCAAACACACAGGAGTGGGGAAGTCTCTGCACAGAGCACGCGCGCTGCAGAAAAGGCACGATGATTTTGAAGAGGTAGCACAGGTAAGAGTCTGAGTCAGAGACTTCTGCTGTCTGGCTTGATTTTTGTTACTCCCTTTGCATATTTCAAAAAAGCTATCACTGCTTTGGGTCACGCTGCTCTCTTCAATCATTTGGAGCTGCCCAGGATCCAGTCACTGAGGTCTGGAAGTCAGCATGAACACTGCAGAATGGGATAGTGGCAGGACTTAAAATCAGAAAATCACCACACTGGGTCGATGAAAGGTCTCAAAGCCCATGAGGGATTACAAGCAGTTTACGGGAAAGGAGCACAAGTTGTTGGGACATAGAGGAGAATGGTTATGAGTGAGACCAGTGAAAAAATCAATTGTAACTCCTACAGTGGAGACTGAGGGCCTTGAGCATAAGGTGAGAAGCAGGGGAAATACCAGAGGGTGTTTGCAGTAAGGACTAGTACCCTTCCCATCCTTCAGTGCATTGTGTGGAAGGGATTTTTTGTTTTGGAATGAGAGGCAATCATTACAGGTAGACATTGTTATTCTTATTAATTTTCCTCATAGAACACTGTAAGCAAGATTTTTCCAGGAATTTGGTATGAAGCCAAAATCTTACAAATTTTCCTCAAAGTGGAGTCATAGTAGATGTTGAAACATACATCCTGTCCTTATTTGTAGGAATTAAAGGAAAGAGGACCTTTGGTAAATTCTTCCATGGATTGAGTAGTGCTTTTTCCTGCCCCACCCCCAAGTATCCATGGTCAGAAATTATCCAGTCGCAGCTCTGGCTGCCAGACTGTGTTACACCCTTTTGGGGTAGATTTGAAACATCTATCTGTAACTGATAATCTGTAATGCTACTTCTCCTTTGGGTATTTTGGATAAATTCCTGATGGATCTATGTAAAGCAGAATGTATCAAATGCTTTGTCTTTCTGATGCACACAGGGCAGGTTATTGCTCGAATGTTTCACTGTGGCGTAAGATGAAAATTTACTAGATTTTAGTTTTGTTAGATTTTAGTTTTCTGTTAAACCTTTCTTGTGTGCTGGCCTAGTTTAGTTTAAGATATTTCCAGTAACAGGGACGTACCTCTTTTACTGTTTCCTCAGGGAAAATATTTCACTGCCTGATGGCAGCTACTGATGAGATTTTTTTTCTCCTCTCCCTCATAGTGAATTTATATTTCTCTCAATCTCTTTTTTTATTATTATTCCCTTGTTTATATCCCTTTAGTCTTATTTATCTCTCAAGGAGATAAATCCCAGGAAAGGGGATGAATTAACAACCCTGAAATATCTGTAGAATGTTGGCACGTCTTGTCCTATGTGCCTCTTAACCGTATTCAGCATATTGAATTCTGCTAATATGTTTTTATTCACCAATCCCTTGAAAATATTTTCCTATCTATGTTGATGGAAATTCAGATTACCAACATTCTTCTTTTCATTAGATGTTCAGCTCTTGATTGTGTATCCCTATTGCTTGGCTTGCTAATGAGTTTTGGTGTTACCTTTCCACTGTGATGGGAAATCCTTAGATACCATTGACAAATCACACAGCCTGAAAGCAGCAGTTCTGCATTGGTGGGTTTCTAAAATTTCATGGGATCACCTGTGGATTTAAGCTTTCCGGTAATAGGCTTGAATTTCTAAAAATTTAAATTTCTGCAGATTTCTTAAAATGGATTTTAGGCTGGAGGTTGAAAACCGTGGTTCTACAAGGCCTCATCCAAAAGCACGAGATAGTGTTAGTTTTCATCCTAAAATCAATATTAGGGGCCTTTCCAGAATAAGTGGTCCAGTCAGCTGTGATTTGATTGGATGCTATACTGGGCTAGCAAATGAAGATTAGGATCATCTAATATACAGGAGCTGAAACGAGGTGATTTCATGTCCTTTGTGTCATTAATATTTTCTAAATCACTCACTTCTGATATATTACTTTCATAATTCCCATCCCATCTCACATTTCCTGGATCCCAGTTAGCATTTTTTTTCTACCTCTTCTCTGAGTACAGCTTAGCTAGAGATGTAGGAAACAAATTATGAGCAGGTGAGAAGAGACAGAAAAATAACACGGTCCTGACAGTAGAGAGGAGAGCCAGCCATGTAACTGTCTGCACATGGAAACAACAGCTCATTAAGGCCCTTGCTCCCCTGGCTGATGTAGTTTGGAGATACATCCCCTCATCAGGGCTGAGGAGCCTTCCAGTGTGCAGTTTGCATATGTAGGTGCTAGGGTAAGTCAAAATATAATTGCTTTGCTGAAGACTTTTCTAACCTCCCTGTTAGGCTTCCTTCTGTACCATTTCAGCACGTCTCTCTGAATAACTTCAGACATATTTCCTTTCACTTCACAAGGCCAAATTCAGAGCAAACGAATTCTGTTCACTGGGTGACCACATGTGTTCGAATGAAGGTGTTTCAAAGGGGGATGCAGAGGAAAGAAAAAAGTGTCATTTACATGGTTATAGAACCTCTTGGGTTCCTCTGAATCTGATTCCTTTACAGCTGATGGGTAGAATCAATGAATGTCTCATTGCTCTGCCTGGACTGCTGTGAATATGAAGTTTATGGTGCCTCCTAATTACAAATAATTGACACAAATTGAACCTGGTTCCTTCCCAACAGCTTTGACAGGAATAGCTTCCTCTGGTGCATGCATGTGAGAATATCATTGCTAATTTATGAGGCCTGTCTGCAGTGTGAGACTGGAATGTGGTGCTGGCAAAAGGATATGGGGACACAGTGAGGGGAAGTGAAAGGAATCTCAGGCTTTATCTGAGGTCAAGGACTTGAGAATACAATACTCTTTGCTTTGGACAGAGTAAAAGTGAGGTTAAGAGGAGTGGCCATAAATTTATCACACCTGGAATTCTCTTGCAGAAGCTTCTAGTGGGGTTGATTTTGCAGTTGGGGAATAAATCTCCTTTCTACTCTGATTATGACCAATTTTTATTCTTCCTGACTCCCTTCTTGATTAATTTCCAACTAACTTTAGAGTTAGTTGGAAATTAATTCTAAGTTTAAATATTTCTTATTTTTCTCAAGCTAGCAAACATCTTTGCCATGGCTAGGGTGGATAACTGGCAGGACTTTTTCCCAATATAACCATGTAATAAAGCAGATATGCCACCATCCTAAACAAACTATTGAGTTTGCCCATTCCCCTCATCAGGATGTTCATTAGTAGCTTTAATGGCGATAAAAAGGATTATGGGTTTTTTTTCTTAAAAAAATGATATAAAAAGTCTTCACCCAACACACCTGGTGAGCTTGACAATACAAGCAATAGTATTTCCTATTGGTGGTTCTCTGATAAAAATGCTTAGCCTGCCACACAGTATAAATTTATTCTCAAAAATCCACTCTCTTTGGCTGTGATGTATTCGTTCTTATCTCTTGCTGTTTCAGGAGGGCATTTGCAAAGGCCATACTAGAAGCAATTTTCAGGAGTCTTCTTGACATTTTTAACAGGGGGCAAAACATTCCTAGTTTTGCCTTGCTGCATGTGAGCCAGAGTCTTGTGTCTGGCATTGCTGTGCTGAGAAGTGCTCTGATTGACTGACCTGCCAGGGCACGAGATTGAGAGGTGGAACGTGCTCCCTCCATGTCTGATTAGAAACTGCAGATTGATAAATCTGGATGTAATGATTCAATCAGGCATGGCCCAAATAGATCCCATTCCTGCATGCAGCTGCACTCGGAAAAAATGTCAGTGATTTTACAGCGCAGTGTTGTGGGCAGTAGGAAATGTAATTTAGGGTCTCTTTCTCTCATAACTGCTGTTTAGACAAAGCTCTGGCAATTTTTCTGTCTGTATTTATACTACACGGAGCGCACAGATGGCAAATGTTTGAATTTGGATTAAAAAGCCTGAGCTCCTGGGAGGGAGGTTGTTATTTGGATATACCTGCAACTGTTTCTCGGTCGGGGCTGATACTGTTCACAGGCTGCCGCTGTGGAAGTGCCAACCTCGGCACAGCACAGTGCCCGCTGTGCACTGAAATTTAGTAGCCTGGCGTTACCAAGACTTCACCAAAGGAATATCACTCTGGATGCAGCTACAGTGTTCCAGTGATGGCCTCTTTGCTTGGCTGGAATTATGCTTTGCAAATCAGATAACTAGTCCGGCCAGTTACGGTTATAAATCAAAAGATGATTTTATTTTAGGCTCTCTTAACTTTTCCTTATTCAGGGCTTTTATCCTGAAAATGGCATCCAGTTGGAAAAGTCTCCCAACACTTTGGCACTATCTACCTGGACTACATGTGTTGCTCTCTGTACGTGAAGAGAGGGTCACAGATCATTTTCCTCTCTTCTGGCATTCCCAGCAATCAGAGGTTAAGGTGGCCTTCTCAGCATCTCCTCTGCTCCCAAAGAGCATTGCTGCCTTTGTGCTGCTGCAGAATTAGGAAAGGTGCTGGGAAGCGGCTCCAGCAATCCCTTGCATTCTGCTGCCACAGGTCTGAGCGGTTTCGTGAATGGTCTGAAACGAGCATTTCTGTAGCCTTTCTGCCTTGACGAGCTTTTCCCTCAGACGTGCAGTTCAGATTTCCTGTTGTTCAGGTTTATCCGCGGTTCTGCCGGCGAACCAGTGCGGATTTCCACCTGCAGATGGCACTCGCAATGCGCTGGAGAGCCTTGAGCCCTAATGGGAAACAGAGCCGATGTTTCTCATCCAAGCTAACCAAACATTGTCTCGCAGTGAAATGAAGCAGAAGTGGAAGCTGGCTCGCTCCCTGTCCCATGGTGTTCTCCCACCCCTGCCAAAACCCACGTTGTTCAAGGTCACCCAGAAAAACAACCCCCCTAATATTTCATTTTTTTAAAATGTGGAGCTGTGCGGTCCATGGTTCAAGTCAAGGTGGTGCTTGTCATCTGTGTTTATGGGATAAGCTGCTCTCAGATCTTTGGAGCTTTTCCCAAGGCTCTTGGGCCACATTCAGCTCACAGCTACAACTGGGTTTGCATTTAGTACCTGTGTGTGTGTTTTCATGCAATAGTTGGTGTAGTTTTCATGGTAATCCAAAGGCACTGATGTTTATAAGGTGAAACATCGCAACAAAGCACATGTTCTGAACAGCCTGGGCTCAAAGTAAGAAGGTTGTCCCTTCTTATCAAACACAGTAAGAAGAGTGACTGGAGGCTGAGTGTGGCCATCAGAGTTCATGGGGTTTGTCCAGTGCAGAAACTTTTGGTTCAGGCCTTGTGTCTAAAACAGTTTTGATGATGGCACATGGCTGAATCTTCTATTACTGGCATTTAAAGCTTTACAGAAGTCATTCTGCCAAGGTATAAGTGAAATGTAGTGGACTATTCTTGAATTATTACAAAGAAGAAGAGCCGGACAAAATGTGAAAAAAATGCTGGACTTTGCACTTTGGCATTTGGGAAGCCATTTCCAACAGTTTCCCTGTTCTTGGGTATCTGTGCTTGCCTTCCTCCAAGACAGCTTTGGAAGATGATGGTTAAACACCTGAACACTGACTTTGTACCATTGCAGTTACCCTTATTTGTGCGTGCACAGTTCCCTTAAGATTCAGCTTTTCCTTTTATTCATCTCAGGGAGCTAAATGTATTTTCTGCAAGTGAAGGCTTTCAGCAGAGACTTTGCAAGCCAAGGGCCTGTATCAGCTATAAGAAATCAAGGCTCAGGTGATATTCTTCATTGAAGAAGCAATTTGTTCTCCAGTATTCCTTTCTAGAGTATTTCCTTCCTCCATTCTGCTGTTCCTAGAATACTGTCAGTTCCAAGTTTTCAAAAAGTTCTTGAAGATAAAAAGAACTTTAGGTGCAAATATGTTGAAAAAATATGATTATGTTGTTTGTCATGTGAAACGTCCAGAGGATCCAGTAAGAAATTTTGCAGGTAAAAATTGTATTGTGTGACCTCTCAGTCCCACACGGTTTTACTTGAACTCCTTTAAAACTAAGTGTGGTAATGCAATAGTCAGGCCAAAGCTGAATTGCAAACAGCTACTTGTTTGGCCTTCAGGATAAAAACCTAGTGCCTTCCCATACAAATTCCATCTCTGTTGGATGTCGTTGTTCTAAAGTTTGGCATGAAGTTCAGTACTGATGTAAAACAGCCAGGAATAAATTAAGAGTCCATGTAGATAATGAGCACTTAGGAAGCATTGTCCCAGGGTGGGATGTTTAACTATTATTTTGTTTTACTTTTTACAATTTTGTGACCTATCTGGTTGTTGAAAGGAATAGCTTGCTGGGTATACTGGTTTTTTCCCTTTGGGCTGAGTGACTAAAATCCTATGTAGGATAAAATCTTAAGCCACAACAGGGAGAAAGCAGACAATTAAACCTGGTAAGAAATATGCTCAAAGTTGACAAAAATAACTGTACTTTCAGTAATGCCAAATCTTTTTTAAAATAACAAAAGCATGAGACAGGCAGCAAAAAGTCAGGACTACTCTTATTTTCATCATCCTTTACATGGCCATTAGCAAGGTCTGAACCTATAATCTGCTTTTTCCTGTTGACTTCATTTATGTAAATGTATTCACTTCTACACAAAGAGAAAAAAATGCCCACTGGCAGCAGATTACACAGGCCTTTGTACCACGGTGCAGGAGCTCCAGAAATCTTGGTTTCTCCTTCTGGCTGGCATCAGGCTGCATCTGGCAGTCACAGACAGCAGAGATCACTGCAATTGCCAGTACATGGAATGTCTGGGAAGGTTATCTAGGGACTGCTGGATCCAAAAGCTTCTAACAGAATACCTGGGGGCTGGATAGTTTATCATGGGAGCTGTGGTACAACTCTGTGCATGAAGTCTGGAAGCCTCTGGGTGACTCGGGATGTATCTGCACTGCAAGAGCAGAGGTACCAAAATGGTTCTGCACAGCCTGGGCCAGGAACCAGAAGGGCTGGGGAGGGCTGGGCAGATTGCCTGGGTCAGATGTGATGCTGTGGGGACTCGGCTGCCAGACCTAAGTCAGAAGCAGGGCATGTGAGACATGTTTTCCCTGAGGAAGTGTGAAGGAAGGGCTCTTCAGAGCACATTATGGGTATCAGTCCCATGGAGACTCCAGTAGCAGCAGCCTGGGAAATATTCTGGAAGCAATGGAATTGAATTGGTGGCCAGTGGTACTCCATGGTCTAGTGGTAGTGGGGAGCCTGTTTTTAGACAGGCTCTATAATGGCACAGAGATCTTCCTGGCAGTCGTATGAAGAGCTGAGTCTGTTATGCCGTGTCTTTGAGTTTGCATTTCAGTGTATTTCTCCTCCAGCTCAAGGTGATTTCTTTCCTATTTCTTCTCTTCTAAAATCACTTGACAGCTGGATCTTTTCATTAAACCTCCTGCAGCATGATTCACCGTCTAAATGCTCCCTATAAAATCTCAAGTCTTGGCAACACAGTGCATTTTTTCATAATTGCCAGGAGCTAGCTTCCTATCACTGGTTTATTTGGGTAGGTTTATTTTTGTGTCTTTAAAATATGTTCCTTTAATTTCCTATAAATGCATAATGCTGTTCCATGGCAGAAAGGGAGACAATGAAGCTATTTAAGAAATATATATTTTTAATTCTGGAGGTTCTGGAAAACAGAATTTCTATTGTGTGGTGAATTCTGAGATTTTGAACTAATTTCTTTTTGAATCAGAAAAGACAGCCAATGTTTCCTAAAGAAGATAAGTCCTGGAATTTGTTCCTTCACGGCCCAAAACTTCTTAAAGAGAACACTGGAAAATTACAGCCCTGATATGTTATATAAACTGAGTACTAAAAATATATTAAATATGGTACTGATGTATCAACGGAATAAACCTAGGGCTGAAACAAAAGGTATTTACCTCTGACAATTTCTGTGAAATATACCCACTTAAAAGAACCACTGCTCTTCTGACTGACCTGTCTGTGTTGATGAAAACCATCATCATCTAAAGGCTTTTAAAACTTTCTGGTCATTTTTCTTTGTGCTCTTCTTATTGGCAGGTCAGTGGGTTATCAAACTGTACCTTATTGATTCCAGAAGATTAATTGCAGCAACGTCCAAGTCTCATTTGTAATGGTGGTGGACTGGTACTCTTCAATTTTGTGTAGCTATTGATAACAGGGAGGCTCAAGGGGAAAAGAGTGACACTGTGAATCGTATCAGCATTTTTGCTTTGTGATTCTGTTCTAGTGCAGTTGAAGGAGCTGCCCCAGGCTGTGCTGCTGCCTCTGGGCCAGCCAGTGGTGGCTTGAGGAGAGCAGCACAATATGAGCCACAGCAACTGTTTGTGGCATTGCTGCCAATCACAAATATGCTGCTTTGCAGACACTGGTAAAAAGGAAATTTAATGTAGATTAAGCCAATATCAGAGATTTGTATGCAGTAACAGAGCAAAATAATTTTCAAGGACAGATTTTATGTACTTGTTATCATTGTGCAAATTTTCTGGAAATAGACTGAGTTCCATTGATCACTCTGCTGCACAAGATTTAGAACAAAATCACATTCCAGTTTCAGATAAATTGCTTATAATTAACTTGTTCTAAAGAGTGGAGAATCTAGTTTGTTGGCTCTGCACTGCAGAGAAGCTGCTTGGCAGTGTGACTGTCCCTCTCTTCTTTCCCTGTCATGGTTCCCTGACTGTCCAGATGAAGGATGTTCTCTTAGTCCCACATCAGGTGTTTGAATAGTCTAAAAACTACACTTGCATTACGAGACTATTGCAGAGGCTTTATACTGATTATATATAAATTTAAAGTATTCAACCAGCATTTCATTGCATATAAACCTATTTTTAAAATTTATTTTCCTGGAATAGTGTTCAGATCTCAATTTCCCCTGTATAAGATAGGGAAAGCTCAGTGGATTTACACAGTTCTTTTGGAATTACACATGTGAATAGGGACAGAAATCTTAATGTGTATATAAATAATTCACTTGTTGATTCAGTGCTTGTAACCCAGCCATTAATATTGCCCTCCATAACTGTGGTCTGTGAGGTCTGGTTTTGCATAACCAAGTCCCAAGGAAGCACTGTTTTGTGTCACTATGGAAATGGCTTCTGGTTTGAGGCATATAGACACCTTTGTTTAGTGTCTGGTTTAGAGCACCATCACATGCAGAAACACAGAGCCCTCTCCTCTTTTGCTGAGCTAGGGAGAGAAATTTGAAGATTGACATGGGAAAAGCAGGCAGAATCAGCCTTCTCATGCCTCTACATTTAAAATGAAGCTTGTTTGGGGAGAAAGAAATTGCAGAATTTGCAAGAAGTCAGGAACTGAGACAGGTGTCTCTGAACTGTCAGTGAGCGTGTGCACACGTGTTAGTTTAGCATGACTGCCTGTTTCTGTATGCAGCTGATACAACAGAAACCACTGCGTGCTCCAGAACAATGGCACCAGCTCCTGTTAACACACGACTCTCATTTTTATTAGGGGGTTTTGTCCAATGCATGAGATTTTGTCAGTGCTGGTTTTTTTTCTGTGCAGTGTAGGTGAATCCTTGTGACATTGGTGAGATCCACAGCTTTGCAGCAAGCAGAGAGCCGAGCCTGCTGTTGCCTCCTCTGGAGGAATGTTAAGGCTCAGTTCAGAAGTGCACAGCATCAAAGGGTGGCTGTGACTCGTTAATATCAGGGAATGAGCACTGCAGCCTTTGCATTAAATGTGTCAGCTGAAGTGAGTGCACTGTTGGGTGGAATCAAGGGTGTCTCTGCTTGCAGAGAGATGGCTGAGAGCACTGGGGTTTGGCTGCTGGCTCCTGGTTGTTTTGCCAGTGGCCAGGATTTATATTGACAACCAGAGCTTGGATTTGTCAATGCCCACACATCACAGTTGAGTGCAGGAAGGACTGGAAACCTGCAGTGCTCCACAGTGGGGGAGAAGGGTCTGGTACAATCTCAGTGTTACTTTCTGTTGTCTTCTTGAGTTTGTTTTAGGCTCAAAATAGACCTAATTGAAACCTCTTAAAAATCAGAGGTAGGTGTTTGTTCCCACCACAAAAGTGGCTCAGACAAATAGTACCCAGCCAGGAATGCATTCAAAACATTCCTCCTTTGGGACAAGGTAACCTTTTCTGACTCAGGGTGGAAAGCTGCTCCTCCCAGTTCCAGGCCCTTTCCCAAAGGATTCACAGTTTCATCTGTGCCACAGCACAGTTCCTTAGTGCACACTGAGTGATGGGCACTGCTCAGGCTCCACTCCTCTGTCATGCACTGAAAACCAAACACGAGAGAAGCAACCCCAAGCACAGCCAGGGCTGTGCAGCCATGCTGAAATGCCAATCATCTCTCCTGAGTGTGCTCCCCCTTGGGATGGGGAATTGGGTCACTAGGTCATGTAACCATTGCAAATTTAGGGGTTTGTATAGGCAGGGGCATGTAAATGTGGGACAGAAAAAAAAGAGATTTTTCAGAGCACAGACGCGAATCCAATTTGTGTGCTAGCATCAGGATGTGCAAAAAGGAGATTATTTTGGGATGAGAATGCTGGGAGGAGTGTGACTTGCTGTTTGGACCTGCTGAACAGGTGCCCAGATCCTGCTGTTTGGGGTTTGGCACAGGGACAGCAGGCAGAGAGAGATCAAAAGACAGTTCAAAGAGAATTTCTCTGATCTTTGCTTTTGTCTCATATCATGGCCAGTCTTCTCCTTTGGGGGCTGATTTGGGATTTTCAAGGGGATTGGATAGGGAGAAGGACTCAGCAACATTAAATAAAGAATACAGTAGAAAGACATCAGGATTTTTTAATAGTAAAAAATATGGCAGATATTGACTATAGAGGCAATATCTCATATGCCTCTGCTATTCTTGGAGATCTACCACTTGCCAAGAATCAGTACATTTTATAGCATGAAAATTTCTGGTGGGAATGCCTCTATACCAGATCTCTCACTGTAAGTCATTATTAAGATATATTTATCTCAGATCATGTGTGGCCCCCTAATAAGAGCCAGAAATAAAACCGTGATATCTTTCTAAATCTTTGTTGTGCTTATGGATAAGCTGAATTGAATTTCATTCACACAGTAGAACACATTTTTGAAATGGACCCCATACGAGTGCTTTCTGGCCTACATGAAAAATGTTAGTTCCTGTCTGGAACTTTTCTGAAGTCTGGTATAAAATAAATAAAATGGTCTGTTACTTCACTACTTCACTACTTATGGTAGTGAAACCTCCTTCCATTTTTCCTCAGTATATGCAATACATCTCCCTAGGTGCTGCCTGAGATTTTAATCTTTTGAAGTTTAGGGAAGACAAAGCCTTTAGTCCATCCTGCTTTGGTGGCAGTGGCACCTCTGAAGAACTAATTTGATGGGTAAGCCTTACAGACAGTTCACATGTCAGGGAAATAACTGTGGTGAAAAATGGGTTTATAAATCGAATAAGATTCAGAGAATGGTTTCTACTCATTTGAAGCAAATTCCAGTGTGTAAAGCATGACAGAGAGATGAATTAATGTTGGCAGTGAAGAGATTCTCAATCCAAAGGGACCGTCTTGCTGACCTGCTCACAAAGATGCTCAGCTAGAACAAGGAGGTGAAGTGAAAAGTTACTTCAACTTTAATTGAAGCTGGAGGAGACTGTTCTATTACTGTAGATAGCAGAGGGGCATTCTCCATGCAGTTGTCTGAGGTCCAGAGAGCAGGGAGATGGGGATGGATGTTATCTAAGTGGTGTGTTACCATTCCTGTTCATAGAGTATGTTGAGAAGCCTCCTTTTGCTAAATGGAATTATCCAAATTGTGAACAGAACAGAAGTGTTGGTGTTTTATTCTAATTGTGTATTTGTTTCTGGCAGGCAGTGTACTGAGGTGTGAGGTTTATTCTGGAGGGAAAGTGATTTTTTTTTTTTTAAGTGATGAATTTTTAAGTGATTCCTTGCTACTAGTTAAATTTAACAGGGCAAATAGGAGGGATCCAGGAGACCACCAAGGGGCTCCCTGCTTCCCTCTGAATCTCCAGGGAATATAGACAGTGCTAGGACATGGCACCACATGATGTGATGCCCTCACTGAGAGCACCTCCTGCACCACTCCCACCTGGGCTGGTGCACTGGAGCTGATGCAATGCAGCGTGTCAGGGAGGAAATCTCTATTTCAAAGGAGCCGCAGCAAAAATTTAATTAAATCTCTGCATCCTTCCTCAGGTAGCAGCAGTGCACTAACCGTGCTAAAAGGATGTGGCATAGCTACCTCTGTATTTTTTTCTGTCAACAATCAATTTGCTTGTCAGACGTGGCTTTTCATTTATGGCAAAAAAGAGTTCACTGCAAATCTGGAGGCCCTGTGATGCATTAGTGGTACACTCACCTTTTTGCAGCAGCCTGTTCTGCGTTTTTGTCATTTATTACCAGGCAGAAAGAATGATTGTTATGTGATGTATATGCAGCACTGTCTTGTGCTCCAGAATGCCTGCTCTCAATATTCAGCTGTGTAGGAATTCTTAAGCTAAAAGCTCAGGAGAATGTGGGTCAAAGTTTTGCTGAATTTTCATCCATTAAACATTATCTCATTCTATGAAGAGTCCCATGCCACTCCAAATGGGCTTCAGGAAAGATGTTATAACCTATCCTCACATTCATGGCAGTAAGAGCATAGCTGAGTCAGGGTGGTGGCTATGAGGGAAATGGAGAGGAAATGCTTTGCTATCTTATTTAAAGTAGGTTTTATAAAAATACAGGCACAGAATTCACATTCTCACAGGTTTATTTCTGCTTCTGTTTTCAAGGCAACCATGATGCCAGTTGTACTTGGTGCTGGCTTTTCCCAGTGCTGCTGACAGCCCAAAGCCTTTCAATACTGTTGTTGCCATGTCTTTGAAATCTCCAAACCATGAGCATGATATTAAACCCAGAATGCCTGGAGTTATTTCAATTCTGGAGTCCAACCAGACTTGATAAAGCTGTCATGATTGCACTCGTGTCTGTAGGGCTCAGAAAAGATGTGAACTGAGCTTTTGGGACAGAAAACAATACCATGCCCTCCTGGATTGCTGCTCACCTTGGAGCTGCTGCATGTTTATTTCTTCACCTGCCTTCCCTTTTGCCCCTATCAAAAAAAGTTGTGGAGGTTTGCTGTGAACCACCTGGGGTTTTTGATGATATTAATCATTTAAGAAGCTTTCAAAAGGAGCTACATTTCATTCCTGGCAGTTTGCTTTCTTGTGCTCCCTTGTCATTTCCACGAAAGAAAATTGTTTCCTCATTTTTGCTGAATTTCAAAGGCTCAGTTACCATACAGTCACTTGAGCAGCTCTCAGGTGTACAGAGTTGTACTCAGTTGTAATCAGCAAGTTACTCAGTTATGAAATTGGGCAGTGACAATTCTGTTTTAGTGGTACACTCGCTGTGCTGCAGTGAGCAGTATCAGTTTGGTTTCATGTTTGGTACCAGAACTACTGTTTTGTTGTCTTCATTGTCCTTCTTTCCTTGTCGCTGCTCACTTTCACATTCCTGTTCCTGTACAAGGATGGTCTCAAAGTGAAGGGACCAAGCTATTTTCATGTATATTACCAAGGATAAAATACTAGAATAAAACCTTGCCAATAATCATCAATTTCAGATATGTTCCCTAATTCTTATAGATCCTTGTAAAGATCATAAAATATTGAAACAGCAGGAGTATTTCATCATCTCATTTTGATATTCTGTTTGGATATGCTTCTAGCAGAAGAGCAGTAAGGTGGCAGAAAATAAAAACTGAAATATCCTTATAAGCACAAA
Organism: Monarcha castaneiventris obscurior; assembly: GCA_026261815.1. Classification (NCBI taxonomy): domain Eukaryota; kingdom Metazoa; phylum Chordata; class Aves; order Passeriformes; family Monarchidae; genus Monarcha; species Monarcha castaneiventris. The sequence goes on from JAMPIT010000467.1 coordinate 12,800,727, forward strand.
AGGAGCCTAGATGTTATTTGCTTTCCCAGCTGTCCACCTCTCTTGGTCTCAGGATGACATTGAAGAGGCTGAGAAGTGTAAATCTTTGCCAAGCAAGCTCTTTGTGTATTTGTAGTATGTACACCCAGATGTGCATCTATGTGTCTTTGCATACTTAGTATTGGATGACGTGTGTGATTTTAAATGTAATTTAAAACATTATTTTACTGTATATTTCACTGGCATTTCATTGAGTAATGGTTATGATCACACTGGAGTTAATTAGCATGATTGTGGTAATGGGAGTGTTTTCTGCTTGATGTATGAGTGCACTCCTGATTAAGATGAACAATTGATGGGATGAAATACACCATAGTCAACTTTTTTTTTTTTAAATCTAAAGTAAGCACTCAATATGTAATAGCACTAAGAGGAATTATTTTAGCTAATGTATTCCCAGCTATTAATTCTAATCTTTCTTATTTATTAGTTTGAAGGTCTAAGGTAGCTTTTAATCAATTTACCTGGCATTTCAGCAGTTGATGTAATGTGTAAGTGTCACTCTTTTAAATTCAAATAATAAATTCATCTTGGTTTGTATGTGAACCCTGAGGGAAAAATCATAAATAAAACTAACAATACATGGAAAGATACCTGGTTCTTCACAATGGTCAGTGTGGATTCTGGGTTGTATCCACCTTGTCATTCCTGGGAATATTTCATTTCTAATTAATACTGAAAAATGCCATATGCTTATATTTAAAACATATTATATACAATATGTTATACATAGTATTTTATGCAATTCACTGAAATAATGAAATTACTGGAGGTGTAAAGTAGTCACTAGCATCAGCATGATATCAGTGCAAGGAGAACTGGGGTGAAATTATGACAAGACAAACTAAAGATGAATTGCCGTATTTAGGGGAAGAACAGTCTGAAGAAGAAGGTGCTGATGGAAACTTCATTAGCCTGGATATTTTTTTAAAAGGTCTGAAGAAGTTTCCATTCTAGTGTGCAGTGAGGAACAATCTTGTACTGACAGAGTGAGTGGCTGCATGACCTCAGAGAGATGTTCTGCCTGTAACTTCTGTAACTGTAATTCCTGGTAAGTCTGTTTTGAATTAGAACCACGGAGCACAAGTAAGAATATAAGTCTTGATTTGATTATGTGCAATTCAAACAGAATAAAATCACAACTTATATTAGATCATCACATGCACTTAGCCTTTGCCCTTCTTAAGGAAGGAGGAATTTTGACAAAGATGGATGCTTCCTTAAACCCCAGATTTATTTATCAAAGAAATGTTTCATTGTGGTCACTTATTTTAGCTTTAGAATATCAAGTTACTAAAGATACAATTCTCCACAAAGGCCTGACTGTGAGATCACTTAACCTCAACAAATATTGGAGCTAATTTTAACAAAGTAGCTTGAGCAAAGAATCTGATAGCAGTAACTGAACTTCATAATTAATGTTAACAATAGTTTATAAGGCTTGACAAGAACTGCAGAATCAGCTCCATAATTACAGTTTTGCCAATGTGAATAGTGCTGTAGTTTCTTTGGGCAGGAGTTCTACTTTCTGTCAATGCACAGAACAGGTACCAGGCCTCCAGAGTACTATTTTTAGCTCTTTGCCATTTTTTCTGTCCTCCTGTGATCTTGGGGAGATGGTAAGAAGGCTGACCCAGTTCTCCTGAAGTCAGTAAAATCCCTTTTACTGTTTTCAATAAGAGATGGATCAGGCTTTGAACTTTGTCTCAACATCCCAACTTCCCAGCAGGAGTGCTGATACAGAGATTTCATCTTTGGTGCTGAAGAGTCGAGTCACGACTCTAAAGAACATAAAGGAGATATTACATCAGAGAAAGCCTAATAAGTCTCCTAAACTTCAGCCTGCAGGCATAATAAGGGATTCACATCACTAGTCTTTAGTCAAGAATATCAGATCTAAGCTAGTCCTCTTTCTCTCTCTAGCTGGTACTTACTGGCCTTCAGAGATGCCATCTCTTCAGTGCCTTTTTTGTGGTAAAACCCAGGTGACAAAGCTCTCTGAAGCAATACAAGGAACCTTTGCCTGGAGCTGCCTTCACAGCCCCAGAACTTGGTCAATACAGGCTAGTGCTACCTCATTCCCCTTATCTCAGCATCTACTTGGGAAGTGAAGTCTAGGGCATGTAGTTTGTGTTTAATGTGATCATGTATCTGATCACCTGCCCTGTTCCCCTCCCTCATGTTTCTCCTGATGTTCACAACAAGCATCTTTCTCTGGCTGATGAGAATGGTTCACAACACATTGGAGAACTTGGAGACAGTTACCATAAAAACCCTTCAAATATAATAAACTGCTGTAAAATAGTGTGCAGGGAGAGATTGTTCCAGAAAAAAATTGTCCAGATTAAGGCCATGAACTCTGCCCTGAACTTCCACTAGACACAGCTATTTTCAATGTAATCAGCCTAGAAACATGCAGCAATAAACTAGTTACACATGTAGTTCCTAGCAGTAGATAAAAACTACATGGAATAATTTTCTGTATAAGCACTTGGACCAAAACCAAAATGCTGCACTAAATTGGTGGATGCCTTAAAAGTGTGGGGAAGATCACAAAGATATAGATATATTTCCTTATGTTTGCAGATTTCATGATTGGAATAGGTCATTATGCAAAGATTGGTCTGTAAAGATTTTTAAGAGATAGGAGATGGAAGCTGGTTTTGTGCATGAAATGGTGCAGAAATGTGGAATGCCTGGTAGCAGTTCACTGAGAATTTCAAGGGTTTGCACATGACAGTTCTGTCACGGGTTAATACAATATTAAGAAAACATGCCACACAACCCTAAAATTTCATTTTATACCTCATAGATTTTTTTTTTTCTGGGTAACTCGTGCTATTATTGTTTGTGAGGAACTAATCTCCACAGATGAAGAGGAGAGATTCTTCATGGGATCTCCTTTCTATAGAGATTAGTCATTTTTGGTGTCACCTTCTTCAGGATACTACAGAAAACTTTCATGAATCTGCAGTTTGCAGAAAACACGACAGCCATGATTGTCCTTCTAGTAGCAAAAATTTGCTTCTGCAGTTGCATTAGATCTTACCTTCTTCCAAATTTTGAACTGTGATGCCAGTTTGCTGATGTGCCAGATCCCATCCTCCTGCCAGATCTCAGCAGAGCTGGGAATGTGAGCTAACCTCTTCTGTCTGGGGATGGTGGGACAAGGCGGCATTTAATGCTTTTCTTCATTGTAAAACTTAATTCTCTCTTGGATTCCTACCCTGACTGATCCAGGGTTATGTCACACCAAAAAAGTACAAAGCACTTCAAACAAATAAAGCAAGGGTGTGTACCCCAAAGAGCTTACTAACAAGAGAGCAAGCTCAGGATGAAAATGTAGGGAGCAGGGAAGCAGTGCAGCATTACAGCACCAACCAGGAGGAAGCTCTCAGGTTCAACAGCGCTTTGGTCCAACGCTTGTAGAGAAATAGTTGTGCATGAAAATATTTGATACGTGTAACAACTTCTGGTATGATTTATGTCCACTTTAAGCAAACAAACAGAAGGGAAATAGAGCATGCCCTCAGCAAATGAGTAACCTCTGGCTTATTTGGCCTGTGCTGTGTGTGCATCACAACAGCTGACAAGAGAGGACAGTCCTTTCATGAGCACGTCAGCCTCAGGAGTTCAAGGAGAGGGTGGGGAACTCCCAAATGGTTGCTTATCTGAGAAGTATCTAAGTCTCTTAAATCTGCAGCAGTGAGCTGGAAATCTCTCAGCACCGGACCATCCTTCTAGAATGAGCAGGAATATAACCATTAGTTGTTTTTCCTATCATAAACTGCACCTGTTTTTAAAATCCAGACACCTACCTGTGTGGAAAAATCCAGACACTTACCTCAGTGGACAAAGACAGAAAAAGAGGTGAACAAAAATTACTCCATATTCAAAATGCTCTGGGTTCAAACTTCTTGTGCATGACACATTTATGCAAACATATCCAAAATTAGGTATGAATTCTTCAGGGAAGCATCCCTCTATGCTGACAGTGCCTGTCGCAGCCCAGGGACAACACTAAGTGTGGCTCCTTCCACACCCAACCAGCTTCTCTGCAGAAAATCCCCTTTGCCTTCAGAAAGTCTTGTGCAATGCAAAGGGGCTGCTACATCTTTTATTGTCTGTGCAGTGAGGCCAGAGCCTCTTTGGAGGCCAGTCTGTATTCTTTTTTCCCCAGTCTAGGGTCCAACCTACACCCTTTTCACCAATGTATTTACAGCTGGTCATTGTATCAGTGAACTCATCTCATCCACAGGTAATTCAACATTGCATGTGTTGGAGTCTGTAGACTGTAATGGCTTTCAGCAGAGATGGACCTAAATATATTAGGGACAAATGCAGCGAAGCTGTGTTCAGACTGTATTTCAACAAAAGTGTTCTGTGTCCCAAATCTGTGCCACAAGGAGAAAGGGAAGGCTTTACAAGTACACTAAATAATACATATAAAAGCAGGAGCAGTCTTCTGCTTAGGGAGCTGGACTGCTGTGTGGTAATGTGGGAAAAACCCTGGAGTGGACTAGACTTTGAAAAATAGTGCTAGCTTTGGCATCAGCTCCAAATACTATTGGAAGAGGATCATTCAGAAAGGATGCTGTTAAGTGAAACTGGACCCTAATTCAGATCACATTAAATGGAACATTTTTTACGAACTCTCAGCTAAAGAGGTTTCCAAAAAATGATTATTAAAACATAAAATTTTGCTGCTGTTAACAGCCTAACCATTATAGCAGTAGCCTGAAAGTGAGGGAATAAAAATTTACTATTGGTAACAAAACTGTCTCGAATATGTTCTTCACAATCCAAAAAGAGAAATGCAAATCCTGGATATTTATAGTCAGCCCTCAGAAACCGGGAAAATGAACAGTGAATGAGGTGTTTTCTTTTTGCTTTTTATAACTGGAAATATTTTCCCCCATTAAACACTTGGAGGTCAGTGTTCCATCTCTGTATTGAATATTTTCTCAAACAACAACTGTTGACTGCATCAGGATATGACATGGCTTGATTCATGGCTTTGATTTCTGACAGTGTTGGTGTAATGCTCAGAAGTACGTATGTGTCCACAGTGTTCAAAGATAATTTGTGTATATGCATCAAGTTAATGCATTTTTAAACTGAGGAGGATTTTGACAAGGAAGGATCTACAATTCTGCTTCTATTGAAGCAGAGGTTAAAATTCCCACTGGGAGCAGTCTTAAGCCAGTGCCAAGAAGTTCTGAAGATCTAGCCCAGTAATGAAAACACCCTTAAGTTGATATCCTTGTCTCTCCTTATTTTTGTTAAGTATTGGATACCAAAGAGCTGTTGGCCTCATCTTGAGTGAAGAAAGCTTTTATATGACAGCAAGGGATGGCTGTGTGTAGTTTGCTAAACACAGGTGACTAAGGCATAGCTCCATGGTTCTGGAGAAGATGACTGCAGTCCCTTTCCATTTCTCCTGTTGTTTATGAGACTGGTGTATTAGTTGAGTGGTGTTATCCAGAAATGTGAAACAGAGAGAGAAAGGATGGGCAGGTAGCTTGAAACCTGAGGTAAGTTGGATGGAGTTCCCCTCTCTTACTTGACAGCTTGGCATATCTTGGGTACATTAATTTGCTTCTGGGTTCTTCAGTTCCCTCTCTGTAAAGTAGGAGTCATACACCTCATATCACAAAGGCCCTGGCTGTGGGGTAAATCTATTCAGGACAGAGCAGTGTTCAAATTCTTATGTAGTGCAGGGCAGCTACGTGCCCTGGGCAAACTGGAAATGAGCATTACATACTGGCAGCTGCAGAAGAATCACATGGACTCACTCCATTTAGAAATGTGATGCAGAACAGTAGACAAGAGGAAAGAACCATAGAAGGAGCATGGAGACATGGTCTGTCTCTCAAAAGCCAGTGAAAGGCAAATATTTCTTGGGGCTGAGACATCTCTGGCTAGCATGATTACATGCTGTAATGTGAGAGCAGTTGGGAGGCCATTGCAGCGAGCTGGTGGCTGAGTGTCACGTGAGGCACAGTAGCCTTCTGAGCTGGTGAGTCCCACTTGTTTATTTCCAAGTTCCCTGCAATTTCTCAAAGATAATGCAATGAAGCAAGTGGGACTCACCAGCTCAGTCCTGTTGCTGTGCCTGGCAGGATTGGGTTGGGGTGGTGTGTTTCAAATAAGAAATTATTTCATGTGTACTCAGGGATTAGTCTATGTGGCTTTACACGTTCTCCTTTCACAGATGGCAATGCCACTAGGAAATATTGCTGTTGTTTTAAAACTCTGGTAATCACTCGCTTTCATGCCTTAAGGATAAACAGCCTCTTTCAGGGGTTCACTTGCCACAGTTGTATTACTCATACTGTGTTTCTTGCTTTGTTTGCTGGTAGAATACATACACCAATGCAGACAAGCTCTTGGAGGCTGCAGAGCAGTTGGCTCAAACTGGGGAATGTGACCCTGAGGAGATCTATAAAGCAGCCCGGCATCTGGAAGTTCGGATTCAGGACTTTGTCCGGAGGGTGGAGCAGAGGAAACTTCTCCTGGACATGTCAGTCTCCTTCCATACCCACACCAAAGAGGTAAGATGTGCATGTGGGAATTTTGCTGTGTATTGTAGAGTGCTGCAAGAAGCTGTCTTTGAAAACTCGGGTCACAGAGAAGAGGCATTTTCACCACACAGGTCTGTAATTATCCAGTTCATTTCATACATGTGATAACTGTTGTAAAGAGGAAATAAAATGTGAATTAAACATATGAATGTTACAGGACACTAAAATACAGGGACACGATACCAAGTGGTGCTTAGTCGCAACTAAAATGTATTGCTAGAAGACAAGAATTCTGTTGTAAGAGCATGAGTTGATATTAACACATTAGGTATAAACATGCCAGCAGCGTGATCCTCTGAGGATTCCATTTAAATGTACTGTTAATTAATGTATCCAATATCATTATGTGTTACTAGAAATCTTACATTGTTTAATGAGGCAGACTTGACTTTTCGAAACAGCTATTAAAGAAAAAACAGCCACATACTGACACAGTGAATCAGTGAGGACCTGAATAAATGCTGCTTAGTGTAATTGAAAAATATCCAGAGATAAGACTGTCTTGCCAGAGATACAGTGGACAGGACATCAAATGGGAGGCCACTGGGGATGTAATTAAAGCATACTTCACATTTTCTGCAGTCCAAAGGCCATTCAGTGGTGAGTGACTTTTAAAGATAGTGTTTCTGCTGAGAGAGATTGAATTAGTCAGGACAGTTGTTTTCATGCTCTGCAGCATCTGTTTGTGAAAGCAAACTTGATCAGAAAGATACTCTGAGAAGCTGAGGCTTTGCCTGTGCTTGTTGATTTACATGTTACAAACAAGTTGTGTTTATCAGGCTTCAGTGTGTTGGGGAGCTCCTGAAACAGAAGGTGCATGCACACTTTTGTTTATATGTCTATGGAAGATGGAGTTACAGCATATCCATTGTAGCTGTTGGTACATGAAGGATTTTCTTTTATATCCTGCTTCTGCAAGATACTAAAATATAGTTAACTTTCAGCTTGTGGATAATGCTGTTGTTCCCAGAGTTGCTCAAACACTTGCAGCTATGCTGGTTTGCCACTGGGGAAACTTAACTGGTTACTTCCTCAGTAAAAATTATTTCATAACAGTTTCCTGCTGTGGTTAACCTTGATTCACCTATGCAGGTGATGACTAGTAAAAAAAAGATAGTTATTGGTATTGTGTAGGCTAATTTGGCTTTGGGAAATAAAGCCTCCATGTGTGAAGGATTGGGATTGCAGTGCATTTTACTCCTGTTCTTCTTCAACAAGAAGGGAGTTTGCCTGCTCTGCACACCTGGTTTTAATGAGCTCTGTTTTGGTGAATAATGCAGATGAATGCATTTTGGTGAATGCAGATGTATAAAAAAATCACATTAAAAAAATATTTTAAAAACCAGTCTTTTGTGATAGCATCAATGCTGCTCACTAGATGTTGAGAGTAAATGCTAAATCTTTGCCTCATTAATGTTTTCTTGTGGGACAGATTGGTTCTGTGATGTCTTTTTGGAAAGTTCAGTAATTAATTTGTGTCACTTTTAAGGAAATCGAGAGTGGACAGACTCTATAAAGGTCCCTTCCAAACCAAACTATTCTATCACTGTGACTCTCTCTCCAGAGGAACAGTCAAGGGAGCTGTAGTACTGCTGGAAAAACAGTGAAGTCAGGGTGGACACAGGAATCCACGCCCATCATAATGAATGACAGCCACTGGGTTGGGTTGATGAAGTTGTTCAGTCTCCAAGAGTTCCCCAAAGTCTGAGGATGCCCAGGAGCTCTTCAAGGGGAAGTTTTTGCTTACTTACCCCTGTGTTAATTCACTCCTGTAGGGACCAAACACTGATTTTCTGCAGGTTCAGTGAATTTCACTGTGTGCCACTACCCAGCTCCTTCAGTGACATGTGGTGGAAGCCACACAACTCAATACCTTGGGGTTTTTTGCCAAAACTATTAAGTGAGGGAGTTCCTGCGGTTTTAGTGTTTGTCTGCCAGCTGTGGGGATCCCCACAGACACAGTGAAATAACAAAAGACTGCTGGGGGGAATTGGTGCAAAGGGCAAAGTGTTACAACAGGAGAGCCTTAGCACATGTTTGGATCTGTATTTGCCTTTTTATGCTATAAATAGATTGGCTTAGGTAAAAATGAGTCATTGCTTGGCCTTGCTGGGCCCTTCTTGTGTATTGTAAAATGGCAAGTTAACCAATGTAATTGTCATTCTTCAATATGAACATAAAACAGGTAAATTTAAACAGTAACAGATCAATTTAAATCACAGCAGATGTCAAGGCAAAGAATTCTTTTGCTGCAGCAGCAGTACAATAGTGGGAGATCTGAGGTCCATTGCTGCTGTTTACCAGGAGCCATTCCAGTCATGGTGCTCACACAGGCCTCCCTTGCCCTCCTACCTGCCATGCTGGGCCTGATGCTGGTCTTGGTGTGACCATCCAAACCCTGGGAGTGTCCTGGAGTGAGGAGAAAGCAGTTTGGTTGCTATGCAAAACCTGTTTAACACTTGACATATTTTGCATTATTCTAGAAGGCATTATCAGTTCCTTAATAATAGCCATCTATTAATTTCATCCTTTGTAGTTCTTAAAACCATTTCTCAAACTGTGAACATCTCTTTCTCTTATGTCCTTGGAAATAAAAAAAAGTTCCCTTCATATTTTTTTGGCCCTGATGCAGGAAACCATGACCTAGAAGCATTTTTCATCTAAGCTTCACAAATTCTCACTATTTCGTGTTGTATTAATCTAGTGAGACAGAACTGGTGGAAGGGAGAATTAAGTAGGAAGAATCAGTCTTACTGACACTTTTTCATTTTTTGGAATTATTTTAAATCTCTTCCTACAATGAACATGTTTCTTCTGACAGTCTTCCTAGCCCAACTGAATTGTACTTCTGCTGTGGTAATTCCCAGGTGTGGATGAGATGATTGACTGTGAACTTCTCACCGCTTCACCTGTACTCTGCCCACCTCTTCATCTCCACATGCAACTCCTCAGATTCCCACCACCTGAGAAACTTCTAACTGCTCCTTCATTTAAAAAGGGATCTTGTCAAAGAATTGTTTCCTTTTGTAGTCAGTCTTCCTATAATTTCTTCAGGACAATAGGTAGTGTTGAATTAGGCAGTCATTTAAATTTAGATATCCCCATGGGTAATGTAAGCTCAGAGTGGCTTTTCTGTACTATAGTAGACTTGAATCACTGCCTACTTCATGTGAAAGCATTAAAGAGGATCCTTTCAGCTAAACACTGACTCATACAGTTGAAGGAATATGAAAAACACAGTCAATTAAGCATAACAATAATTTTGATGGGTTTTTTTTAAGTGACCTTATTTAACAATACATACAATAGTCTGAAACAAGGACGTTTTGGTGTGGTAATAATACTTTAGAGGCATAAACTGGAAGCAGTCCCCTAAGTGACTGTTGGTAGCATAACTCTTGGGTAATGTAGGTGTCCTATTGCCATGCCTGTAAATGAGATTTTGTATGTCCCACTGTCCTATAGCATTCATTATGCTCTTCTAGTTTGTAGTCAATATTTTCTTACCCTTTTGGACCAAGGCATTTCTGATGGTGTGAGCAGAAACCTGGTGCCCTGGGAATCAAATCCAATTATCTGTATGGCAGGGTGAAGTTATAAATTATTATCACTGGGATAAATGCATTCAACAGACTCATACCTGAATAATTTCTCTCAGGATTAAGTGTAATTGAATTCACGTTCTTTCTTCAAATCTGAATCAGTTATTGTCAGGATTGTCAGATCTTGCAGTTTTATCACAAATCTCATGATAATTGATGTTTTTCTGTGAACTTTCTGCTTCTATGATCAAATGATGATACAGGATTCTTGGCTGGCATTTGATTCTGTTTAAAAGGGAATATTTTTTGAACCTCCTGGAGAAGAGGTTGTGGATTTCATAAAATCACACCCTGAAGACTCAAAACCCTCAAGGCACATAAGAAAACACCTTATAATTCATTGTCTGAATCTTAATATTTTACTGTCTCGCAGTTTTATTACTTAAGGTTCTGCAGTGTACTTTACATTTCCAAGTACTAAAATGTAGACAGGAAAGAGCACTGTCACCATTTCTATATTACCAAAAACTTTTTAAATCCTCTTGCATAATTAAATGATGACTTAGGTTTGTTGTGTTACTTCTTGTATTGGCTGATAATGCAGTTGCTAACTTAAGAATGAGGAGGAACGTCACTGAATTTAGATCTATTTATAGTATATGGGTCTTAACTAAACTACAAAGCAGTTCTGCAATTGTTCCATAATTCTTTGGGACATGAAAACATGTCTTACCACCTCTAGGTTTCTCATTTCTCAATTGGCCTCCGATTACCAGTTCTGTGTTGAGTCCAGCACAAAAAAAAACCAGAGAAGCAGAGAATTGTGTTTTCAGGCCTGTGCTCTGTGCTTTGTTGGCCCTTAGTGGGTCGGAAGAGTAGGAGGACGAGGTGCTCAGTGCTGGCACTTCCATGTGGAGCCTGCCATGAATACCTGGCCCTCAGAATGGGGGATGAGTATGCTCAGAAAATATTTAATGTTAAGGAAAATGAACTGCCAGATTCCTAACAGGTTCCTATGAACGTGTGCAAGCTGGAACTTGGCAGGGGGCTTCTGAGTGACCAAATTTGGGAAAAGTTTCACATGAATGACATAATGTGTATTCTTGACATCAAGGCTAAGCCCTGCAAAATTTCAAACCCTTGCTTAAAAGCACGGAGGGTCTGGAGCACCTCATTTAAGCAGAAATAAAACTCCTAACACAGGCAAAGTACGTTTTTTGTCCCTTCCTCTCATTCTGGACATTTTACCTCAAAATTCATCAAGTTCAGCCTTAGGCAGACACCTGGTATGGAAAGTTTCACTCTGAAAAGCTTGTCTGATAAGGCCATGAGAAAGTAAGAGCTGAGTCCTGGACCATTAGGTGTCAGACAGTTTGCTATATTATAACCTAAATTATTTGTGGTCAGCAGGTCACCTTGGTCACCCCACAGATGTCAGTGGGGTTACTCAAGTGGGTAATGGAGTGGGTCTGCCCTGTCAGTCAGGAACGGTAACAGTGTTTTATTGCAGGCACTGCTAACTTAATTTTACTTGATAACCAAGACCTGTGAAATTAAATTTTCTCTGCTTCAGTTGAATATTGTGATTAGGAGATTATTTCAGTCTAGATCACTAATTCTGACAGGGCTTGTTCCTCACTTTGAGGCAGAGCTGCTGGGACGCAGGGAGCACAAAGCTCACGGGGCTGAGGTCGGCTGCTATTGACTCCCATCAGAAGAGCTGACAGAATGTGTCGAAGTTAATCATGGAGCAAACATGACAGTGGTTCTGGGATATATCCTGTAATCCTGTCACTCACTGTGAACTGACACAGGAATCAAAGTTAATGTTACTGAACTTAAAAATTTGTTGTTTGACTTTTACTGCTAATATTGACTTTCCAGAGCAATCACCCACTAGACAATAAAGATTTGTGATGCAAGGGATATTCAGTTTAGCAACTCCACTTGCTGGCAACTTATGGAAGTTCTGAAAATGTCTTGTTCTCTGAACATGTCTACCACAAAGTGTTTGTCTCACACACTTACACACTGCTCCTGTCCTGGCCAGCATTCTTGTTCCTTTTCTCATATCATGTTCAGATTAAAAAAAAAAAAAAAAAACCAAAACAAAAAATCAAAAAAAAAAAAAAAAGGAAAGCATAAAACATTAAAAGGACCCAAGCTGGCTCTGTGCATATAAAATATTCACTGAGTAGCCAGTTCACACCCCAGAACTTTTCAGTGTTAGAATGAAGGACAATGTGCCTTGTTCAAAAGCTAGAAATTTTGTCCTTCACTGGGATAATATTAACAGCTGAAGTAGACACACAACAGCATGCAAAATCAAACCTTGAAAATATCTGCGCCTCCTCTCACTTCAGGGCTGTGAAACATCAAACCTTAGACTAATGTCTCTTATAAGTATGACCATTATTTTTGCTGGGAGCTGCATCAGTGCAGTGGTTGGTTGGACTTAGTGATCTTAAAGGTCTTTTCCAAATTTAATGATTCTGTGATTCTAAGTGAATGCTGTTTTGTTGTGTTTGCTTGTGTTTTTTTAAGAAGTGCTAGATATTCTTCTATTCTCATCATAGGTGAATTTGCAGGCAGAAATCAGAGGGTGTGGTAGAAGTGAACTGCCATATGTGCCCATATAAGTAATGTGTGTGCTGTCCCTTGCCTGGGTGGCAGATACCTTGAAGAAGGCAGATCACCTGTCAGCTTATCAGTCTGATAATTGTGGCTGTGGAGAGGGCTCTGCTGGTATAAAAAGTGCTATTTTTGTGTGAGCTACATAAAGGTGCACTTTGGGTTATCAGCAATTAATTACCATGAAGCAGCAAAACAAAAGCAAATCCCCCCCAGCTCCAGAGGGTAGACTGTGGCTTGGACCAAAATGCCAACATCCACCAGTCATTAACTTTGGTGGTTCTTTTGCAGAGCTAAATCGTGTCTGTAAAGCTACCAAAGATCTGGGACTGAGGAACCAGGACAGCTGGGGTGGTGCACGGTGCCCTTCTTTCCTGTCCGTTTGTTGCCCAGGAGCAAGTTTTTTTCATGAAGGATTAAGTAGCTGGGAAAGAAAAGAGCTGTGGTATCCTGGCAGCACATCCTGCTCTTGAGTAGGGGAGTTTGAAGCACAGCCAGACCTCTAGTGAATAAAATTCTGCCATCTGTGATGGCAAAAGATTGTAAGACAGAATCAAAGTAGTGAGAATTAAATGCTTGTAAATGCAGCCACATAAACCAAATGTCAGGAAGTCAAACCTGTGCATGGAAGAGAAGTTCTTTCCACCATTCTGCCATGTGCTAGCCAAAGGATTCCTGTAGACTGCATTTAAGTTCATACTTTATTATCCACATTTTTCAGGCCATTCACCATTGTTTCAGACCAATGGCTCCACTCAAATATTGTCCTTGGCTTTTGAGGGCCCTTGCATGTGTTTTGTGTGTTGTGGAAATGGGTCTCCAGCCTGTATGCCTTGCTCTCCAAACATCAGTGGTTCATGTTGCAGCTAAAAGGGAGTTTTATGAGCATCTTTAAATAGGATGTGCCAACTCTCATAAAGTACTCTTTTATTAGACACATTTCTGCCCCTTCCCCTGATTTCCTGAAGCTGAGGAAGACAAACTTCTCCCAGTTCCAGTGTGTGGGCTTTAGTGCTGTGTACAAAGGCAACAGAGTAGGCAGCCAGTGCCTGCAATAATTTGTGTACTGAGTAAATCTCCATCAAAGCCATACAGGGACACTCCTGTAATTCACTCATCACTCAGAAGACACGTTCTGTCTTTCACCTGAAGTGCATGTATGCACTGGAGTCTATTTAACTAGTTGAAAATGGTGCCAATGGAGTGGCTCAAGTCAATGGATACAACAAGACTGATTGGTAAAGAAAGTCACACAGTTTTTTCAGTCCTTAGCAAGTTTCAGAATGGTACAGAATTGTCACTAATGATTTGTTTCTGAGATTCCCAGGGTGTAGTGCACAAGGTTGCACAAAAGGCTCAAAGCAGTAGATTGGGGTAAGAATCCCAGTGACAGATACAACCAGTCACTAGAAAGAACACAGAGAGAAGGGATGCTGCAGCTTCCATTTGAGAAATGATGAGATGTTTAGAACCAGTGAACAATTTAGAGGAGAATGTAATGGTACCTGCATTTATTTTAGTAAATTGCTGCATTTGTAGTATGGGAAGCTTCTCCTGCACCAAATTGTACTGTATCACACTGGTGTAAAACTGAGTAAATCTTCCAAAGTAGGAAGAACTTTTCTAAGCCTATTACCAGTATGATCAAGTGCAGAATTTGATTATTACAGTAACTGAAGTTAATTTCATCCAGATTCCTAATTACAAATAACATACTAAAGTTATACTAGAAGGGGAACATGTTTTTACAATTCATGATGGTAGTAGAAGCAATATAGAACATGTACATTTTATTCTTCAGTTCTAAATCAATTTTCTCTCCTAGAGCAAATAGTCCCTGAATTACATTTACGTGACCTTGAGCTGGGGATCTACAGACTCCCTGATGTAAGCCTAGCTACCCAAATCGTGTTTCCCTTGAGAGGAGATTATTTTGTGCTATATCAATCTGGTCCATGCAGGACTTGGAAAAAGCATCAGATGTTTAGGCAGTGCAAATCCTTTTGCCATAGGCAAGGTTACTAATTAAAAAGCCTGAGCATACAGAAGCACCAGATGCAGCCCAACCAAGGATGAATGTCAAGAAATTGGCGAGGAAAAGGGAAAAAGCAAGAAAGAGGTTAGGAAGAGATCAGATGGGTTTTTTCACAGAATGTTCCCTTTCCACTTGTCACTTCTTCCCAACCAGTTTGGTGGTATCTGACAACATCAGGTCATGCAGCAGGGAGTCTCATGAGTTGTGTCTTACCATGGAAGTCACATATCGTGGCATTTCATACGTAGTGTCTGGTCATACCCCATCCTGCCACATTTTATTAGGTGTGCTGTCGTTATGTGACACTTGGATGGTGGCATGAGGTCACTTTGCAGCTCATCATTGCAGACCTTGTTTTCTCTGTTTCTGTTGACGTTTCCTTGGGAGCTTGAATGTGACTTCGGACAATGTTGTTGAAATATGCTTGCAATTTACAAACCATCAGTTCTTTCAACTGAAACGGGACTGGATGCATTCTAAGTGTGACTAAATACCAGCTGATGAGGGTTAGTTGTGCTGGAAGGTTTTATCTTCTCCACCATGTTGGTGTGGGGAAATTAAAGTCGAACAGAGAATTAACTGAAGGCTGTGCAGTCAAGCTTGATGCACAACAGCATTTGAACAGATGCCTAAACACAAGTGCAGGCTTGAGTTCTGCCATAAATTAACCTGAACTTGGGATCTGTGTGACTTCCTAGTGTATATTATGCATTCCTAGCTAAATGTTACTGCCACAGAATAGGTTTGGATAAGCCTGGCATAGTAGCAGAGGGAAATAAGGTTGATAGACATCTCTCTCTGGAGCAGTTCTGCTTGTGTGTTTTTGGGTTTTTTTTCAACCTGCCCTTGGTTCTCTGAACACTCACATTGCAATTCATGGAGTGGCAGCAGGGTCCCTGTATGTCACTGAATTCTTCTGCATTCTGTTCTAGTCTTCACTGCTGTGGTGAATGTTCTGTTCCTGAGTGTTCATGAGCATTCTTTTGGGGCCTGCCCTGCAATACTGGATACTTCTCTGACATAGTAAAGGGGTAGAGCATACACCCTGGGAAGTTGCTTGTTTCCAGTAACATCCTTGTTTTGAAGACTAGCAAAAATGCTGTACAATGGTAAATCTTATGGATTGTACTGACTGGTTCTTTGCACTGCTCCCATTACTCAGTGCTTTTAAACTGCTTTTGAGGGGATTATAACTCATCTCTGTCATTTACAAATAGCAGCATATAAACATTGGGTGTTTAAGAGTTATTCCAATCATGCAGGCAAGATTTTCTTATCAATCTCTTTAGGCTTTGGATTTTGTTTAAAGTGGTTTCTTGCTCTAAATCAAAAGCATTAATTTTTAGGTAACAGGCACAGGTGTCCTTCAAACCTCCAGTAAGTGGTCTCACTAAATACTTGAGTAAAATGAAGGGTATTTCATCAGATGAAGTAGCTGGGAATAAAGAGCTGTATTGTCTCTTGGATGGAGGGAAACTGCCTGTGTTTTATATCCAAGAAAGACACAAAAGCTGTTGTCAAAATGCAAGAGGGGCACCAGATGCTTCCCCAAAAGAAAGGACGGGTGTCATTCTTCTTTCCCACTGTTCTAGTAATCAGAGGAGAATTAGTTTTCTTATTTAAAGCCTTGATAAATAAAGCCTCAGTTGTGGAGCCGCTATGGACCTTCATCAGGAATGTGTTATGGATAAGTATTTACCTGAAACTCCAGTGTAGCTGACAACTATGGCACTTCTACATGTAGCTTGCATGAGTCAGATTTGTGGCTGGATGTCTCCGATAGACTTAATTCAGGCTCTACCACTAATGCATTGATATTTCCATATCCATTAATCATACTGATAGATCAGTTGAAGGAAGAACAAAACTTACTTTTGCTATACTTCTTTATTGTTTTCCAGGATTCTGTATTTTTTGTTTAGTACCTGTCAGGTAACATAATGCAGAGATTATCTCCTTTTCTGGACACATGCATCACTGGCAAACTTAGTGAAAGTCACCACAGGTGGATGTGGAAGTACTGCCTTTAGATGTGGAATATCTGCATGTATCTACATACATCCCCTGTATGGCATCAAGTGTTACCTTGGCAATAGGTTGAATTATGTATGGGAATGGGACAAATGCTCATGAATTTTGTTCATGCTAAGAATAAAATAAGTCAGTTTCTGCAAATAGGAAATAAGAGTTGTGCTGTGCAATAGGTCGGATTTGGATGAAAAATGGGAACAGTTCCTTCAGTCTAAGCTATCTAGTTTAGAGTAGGTCACAGCATGGACTGGAAATGCACAAGGTATGCAGTGATTTGGGGCTTTAACTGTCAGGATTTTTTTTAAATCGGTCAAATACTTGCATTGGAATGAATCATCATGCCCTAAGAGGGACTGATTTTCCTGAGCAGTGACAACCAGGATGTGATTTCTGTTTTATGATTAACAGCTGTTCTGTCTGTGGTGTTGCAGTTATATGGAGTTGGTCTTTTCATTGCTGTGGCATCCACAAGCGGAGCTTGGTAACAATTTATTTCAGGTGCTATTAGTTGTAGCACAGAACCTAGAATTTGGAATCAGGTTCCTATTGTGAATTGTTCCTGAAAGGTCTTCCTAATCTTATTAATATTGACCGATTCTTTGTATTAGGGTTTTCCAGGGATTGGTGGAGTCTAAAGGATTAAAGGGCTCTGAGTCAGGGATGACCTAAATTCTGATAGATTTTACTATGCAAATCCTTACAGTCAGAGGTCATTAATGGAAACATCTGAAGCTAATATGAGTTAATATATTTGAGTGCTCTCTGAAATTAATGAGTGTTTTGAGTCCAGGTGAATACAATACAGTTTATATTTAAGTATTTTAAAACTGCTTTGATTTAGAAGCCTACTCAAAAAGTGAAGTAGGATATTAAATGTCCAGTGCTCCTGCTGAAAAGCTGGGTTCTGGAGACACTTTTGAACACAGGATTTTTCTCTGAAGGTTGGAAACTTTCTCCTCTGCCCTAACATGATAATTTCAAGGAAAGCGCAGATTCCTAACAGTGAACAAAATTCCTGATTTCACTTTCATTTTTCAAAATTCCCTGAGCTTTTTTTTGTTAAGTTGACAAATGAGCTAAGAGCTGCAAGAAATTAAAAAACTTCTGGATTTCCCACCTCAAAACAGAAGAATGATATATACACATAGCTATTTTCCTGTATTTACAAAGTACTCTATTACTTTAAGATCTGATAAGCAGAAGTAATATTCCCTGGACAACCTGGTCCTTGTCTGTTATAGTCCAGCTGTCCCTACTGTTTGAGTGGGTGCAGGGTAGGATCAAAACCAGGAAGATTCTTAATTTAATTAATAAATACAGGCACTAATGCATTTTCCTTCATGGTAGTTTCCGGAAGTTCAGCACATGGACCTTGGACAACAAATGAAAAAGCCTTCTATTTGGCTCTTTAAATATGTTTTCATTTTTTCACTTATTTCTCATGCCTGTTTACTTACATCTGTTTCTTTTATTAATGGTTGTCCTTTTATACCACGCCATTTTCCTAAGAATGTGAAAGTATGTAAATATCCCAAGAGGAGACATTCCGTTTCAGGCCAGTAGTAGGGCAGGCCATTATGATTATGCTATTTATGAATAAACAGAGGCGTTTACCCAAAATATTCAATGCTGACTCTGAAAAGCCTACGAGTTAGGCTTATATTTTCATACTTGTCTTTGTTAGTCTGTTGAGCGAGGAGTCAGTAGCAGAGGTGGGGACAGAGCATGAGGCGCTGGGCTCTCCCTTTTCTGGTGTCATGAGCGTGCTGGGACAGGTTATAAGTTTGATGATTTTGGTTTGGACTGGGGTGATATCCTTGAAGTCTGTAGCGTGGGTATAGTGTAGCATTTAGTGACTGGCCTTAGGTGTGGGCCCTGGTTATGAGAAGCTTTGGGAGCTGGAGCTTTAGACATCCCCATCCTCCTCTCGTTTAATGTGGACGTGCAGAATTCACGGTCTCGGAGGAAATGCTGTAGATTGGGGATACAGTGCAACTCGTTCTGAACACAAACATTTTTACCAGCTCTTTGCCACCCACACACAGTGTCCTCCTCTGCTTCACGTTCACCCCAAGGTCCCCGTGGGACAAAGCTCTGCAGTCCCTGGGACAGCGGGAGAAGCCGGCACTGCATCCTTTGACATTTCCCAGTGCGCTGGTGTTGTTTCTCACTCTGGTACTTCGCTGCTACCTCCAGCACATTCCAGCAAAATGTGGGTTAATAGGGCAGGCGTGGCACAGAAAAGAGTCTCTGGTGGAGTCATTAGGGTTTGCTGGCAGGCTGCCAGCTCGGTTGGTGCGATTTTGCACTCACTTTTCAGCACAAGCTTAAAGGGGAAACCTCCGCTCGCTTTAAGCCTTTACAGCCAGCGAGAGGCTGCCGGGGCATTCCTGCCCCTGTCCAGACCTCTGATGAACAGCTGGATGGAAATTCTCATCTAAGCACTTGCAATGATTTGTTGCTGTGATTGTGGCTTTAAAACTGGTAGTCAGGACTATTCAAAATTAATGGATCTGCATGGGGTTGATTGGTGATATTTCTGTCTCCTGTGTTTGGATTTTCCCAGAGTTAAAATGCAGAGTCTGAGTGCATTTTGAGGAGGGGGTTTGAGCGCTGGAAACAAAAAAAAAACCAAAACCACAACCCCTGGGAAGGCATAGCTGAGCAGGCACAGCTAGACTTCAGTCAGTACCGTAGACATGTACCAAAGATTGTAGGTCTGTCCTGCAACAGGCTTCAGCTGCACGTGAAATTAATAGCAGCTCATAGTGCTCAGCTCCTGAAAGGGTTAGGTTATCACAGCTATAGGGGATTTTAATTTGTTACTCATGTAAAGAGTTAATCAGAATAAAATAATTAGTTATTGTTGTATAATAAACAGAAATTGAAATTTACTTTACAAAACTACCTGATATTATGTTTATTTTACTTTTTTGCTTTGAATAGAATCAATAACAAATGTATTTTTTTGGGTTTAGAAATTTTAGGTCAGTTTTCCTGTGAAACATGCAGCCCTGGTTAATGCTTATTGATCTGGAATTAGAGAGCAAAAGGGTTAAATCTCAATCCCTCTCTGATTTGTATTTCCCTCCCCTTCTTCCCAGCTGTGGACATGGATGGAAGATCTGCAGAAGGAGCTCTTAGAGGATGTCTGTGCTGACTCTGTGGATGCAGTTCAGGAGCTTATCAAGCAGTTTCAGCAGCAGCAAACAGCCACCCTGGATGCTACCCTCAATGTTATTAAAGAAGGGGAAGATCTAATCCAGCAGCTCAGGTAAGCATCCACCTGGGGCACAGGTGTTGAGAAATCTGATGTATGCTGTGCTTTAGGGGTGCCTAAATAGGGAACTGCAAGCTAGGATCAATTGGGAGAGTTTGTTAATTCTTTGCTTATTTGTAATTCTTTAGAGCCTTTGAGTGTTTTGTTGAAATTACAAGGAGTGATTTGTGTGGACTGATTAGAGTAGTCTGTGGATGAACATGGGTTTCCTGTTTGACAGAGAGATTATTTATAGGCACTGGAAAGTGAATTGAACCAAATGTGTTTGAAGTGAATATTTTTAGTTGGTATTTATAGAAGATTGTTAAATGGTTGTGAGCTGAGGCCTCCTGATTTATATGGTTATTCCTGATGTAGGGTAAGTGTATTCCTCTTAATAAAATAGACACGTGTCTAACAGTCTTCACTGTTTCATTTTGCATGCAGCACCCTTCTATTTATCTTTGTGTATGTGGCGTATATTCATAGTGTCAAAGAGGCTCTTATACTGCTGGTTCTACTAGCACTGTGAATTAAACCAGCTCATTTTTGCCTAATTTAAAATACACGAAGAGACTAACCCCAAGAATTTATCAGGGGGTGGGGGGGAAGGGGTGTCAGGTTTTTTGTTGGGGGTTTGTTGTTTTTTCTTTCTCAGTCTGCAAGTATCATCAAATGAGTATTTGCAGAGTAAGCTTATACAGAATTTGTAATTGTGAAATCTCTCTCATTTGTTGTTACAGTGGTTTTCTGTGCCTTTAGCTTGTTGACAGCAGTGAAGTTTTCCTGCCTTTTAGGGATGTTACTGGGCACTGAACCAAGTCCAATACATCACTTATTATTTAGATCTTTGTATTGGTACAGGTTGCCCTTATTCACATGTACATGGTGTGCATGTTCTGTATACATTATAATATGCAAATATTCCAGGTTTTATGCATTTCACTAGACTGTTCCAGATAGTCACAGCATCCTTCTCACCCTGAGCTTTCCTAATCTGATGCCTTTACTTTCCACCTGAGATGTGCAGAAAGTCATGAGCCGTGATAGGAACCTGATAGGAAAAGCCTAAGATGCTCTAGAATGGACAATGAGGGTTCTGGTGGAGCTCTGCCCTTAAGACCCTGCCTGGAGTCCTTGAGTATTTTACTAGTGCTACATGCTGAGCTTTCCTCTAAGCTTTTTCATGTCATTTTGGATGCAGAGTTTTCTCTGTGGGGTCAGAAAAAGGAAAAAAAAAAAAAAAAAAGAGAGAGATTTGAAAGGACTGCTCTAGGTTTTGGTTGTCATTCAGCCCTGGGCAGCCACACTGGAGAGCCCATGGAGATTCCTGCTCTTGCTGTGTGTGACTTGCTGGCACCATGGGACAGGGTGAGGGACCCGAGCTGTGGTACTGCTTGCCTGTCTTAGAGTTGGAGAGGAAGGATCAGGAGTAGACACAGGTGGGTTCCATCCTTGTATTCATCTTTGCTGATGACGTCAGTAGGAAAGAAACAGGCTGAGTAGGGTAAATGAGCTGCCAGAGGGGAAGGGGTTTTAGCTGAGAATGTGTCTATGGCCAGCTGTAGCAGGTCAGTCAAAGGTCTGCATAGTCACTTACTTTTATGCAAAGAAATCGTTTGCAAAGTTTAGGGCATTTCTATGAGATCAAAAAATGGCAGTGAAATTGTGGACTAAAGATTTTTTTGTTATTCTTCCCAACTATTGGAATGGCATCACTTCATGTGAACACCCATGGAGAAAAGTCTGAAAGGGACCCTGTACAAGCCCATCAGGTGGAGTGTGGAGTGGTTTGTGGGGTTGAAGAAAGTGTCTACATTCAAAGAGTCCTTGTTCTGGTTGTGGGATTGGCCTAAAGGCTTTTTGCCTGCACCTGAGTCGTAGGGAATTGTGGAGAGTGGCTGGGGACCACCAATACCTGGAGCTGAGAAGTCAGTGGAGCATGGAGGTGAACTGCAAGGTGATGTGTGGGACTGGAGTTTTTCTTAGTGTGAACATAGTCAATTCTTAGTTTGTCTTGGAAAAGTGATGGTGGCCTCAGCTTTGAGACGTTGGAGACATGGAATTGGTGTCATACTCAAATGTTTGCAAAATACCAAGGCAGGTTTCGTGGTGGCTGTGTTAAACAAAGAAGACTTGGGTTTGGGGTCTGGCTTGTACTCTGGGCAGTGAGCAAGGTGGAACAAGGTGAACATATTTGTGCAAAGTGATTCCCTGCTTCTGATGGACTTAACACCAAAGCCAGAGAGAACAGCTGCCAAACTTTTGAATGCACACAGAAGTTTGCAGCACTGAACTGTCAAGATGAGCTGGTGAGCTGATGAGCTCAAATCCAAGTGTTGGATTTGGGCACGCTCTGACTAACTGCAAAGCCTGTAATGTGATCCTGGACTCTTTTAAAAAATGAATCAGAACAGTGTGAAAAAAATGCAATGAAGCTGTCTCTGTGTGTGCCCACTCTTAACAGCTTTCGTGGCTGCTGGCAATGGTAAAGAACACACAGATAAAGAAAAAAAGGAAAAACTAGAATTACTGCAATCTTTCCTCAACACAGGATTTTATTTCAGTGTGGATCACCTTGTACCTGCCATGAAGAATAGATGAAGATTGCAAACGCTACAACAATGAAGAGAATGAAATACACCACTCTTATCAAGCATGTCATAACACAGGTTAAAAGCAATAAAACCACTGGAGCTTTGGAAAGTTTTACATTTCTTGTTCTTATCTTTGAGAGAACAGGTTTTGGTTTAGAGAGGATCATTTGTGTAATAGCACTCTGTGTTTCCTCCAGATAGGCGATGAAAAGCTCAGCTGCCTGAACTAAAAACCATGCCTGGGACTGCTCTTCACACAAGGCCTTCAAGGCCTCAGTGACTGCATCAGGAGGCCATACCTATCAGGAGTAAAACAGGCCTGCCTAGCAATTCTGTGCATGTCATGGTTCACATTGGAAACACTTTTCACTCTTCCTTATCAGTGCTTTCCTGAGCTGATTGTCGTTCTCAGCAGCCAACGCAAAGCGAACCTTCTGAACTGTGGTTTCAGGGGTGCTGCTGGGGGCAATATTGCTGCTCATCTGTGGAAGGAAAAACAATGACTTGCTCCAGTGAGACATGAAAGAGCAGGAATGTTCGTGGCCGAAAAAAAAGCCAGTGAAGAGCTAGGTGTCTTGCCTATAAGCTTTAGATAGTGGGTATTTCTCACTGAGCTTTCTCCCAGTTAATGCACTGAAAGTGGTTTTAGGACCACAGTGTTCATTTTAAACAAAGTCAGCAGTAATGTACTGGGTCCAATTTTATATTCCCCAAAGATTATTTTGGGGGTTTTTTTTCCAATAATTTCCTTGAATTTTAAAACTCTAATCCATAGTCTTTCAAAGATTAGTAAGGATCTTCTATTTATTCTTTCCCAGAGTTTCTCATTGCCAGACAGAGCAAGAAATATTGTGGCAGAAGCATGCAATCTCAAAATGTTTCTTTTCTGTAGGGAAATCCTTCTTGAACCAGACTAGCTAGGGGTTGTCAATGCCTTATCTAAGGAGGCTTAAAAGAAATACAAGATTACTGCTCTTAAACTTTTATATTGTGTCAGTCACTGAAATGCAAGCGTGGCTTGATTTGAAGAGTGAAATGTTTAATGAAAAAGAATTTCTAAAACTAAGTGTGTCTCTAGATCCCGTGAGAGATTATTCAACACCGGTCTTGAATAATTCATTGAGTAATTCAGATAATATATGAATAGTAATAATCTGCATTTGAGTGAAGATTTATTTCATGTCCTTTTATAGAAGACAGGTGCTGACTGAAGGAAACAGATCTTTATTGGATGCAGCTTCAGATTAGGCTGTAGTTTCAAAATCTCTGGTTGTTTTCATTCCTCCTTCTTCTGTGCAGCTCTAATGTGGATGCAGAGAGAGATCCTGTGATCACCAAGAATGTGAGAACAGAGTGGGGCAGAAACCACAACACCTGGAGAGAGAAATATTGGTGTAATATTCCCTTATAAGCAAGGGAAATCTTGCTATAGAATAATGCTGGAGCATCTGAAGTTCAGTGTATTAAATATCAAGTAGTTGAGGGAAAAGGAGTGAAACACATCCAAAGAGCTAATTACTGTGCAGTTAATAGTATTCTGTATTTGTACTTTATTCTCGTTCTTAGGTGTTCAGGCAAATGCTGGTTCCTTTCCTTCAAGGCACTTAATGAAAACAGAATAATGTGTGCATTTTATTACTGTAGGACCTGAAAGGTGTGTTTTAAACACAGCTAAAATGACCCAGTGTAAATGCCCAGTTCAGTTTAAAAAGCGTCTGCTAAAGATTATGCTTGTTTTTTTCTCCATTATGCTCCCTGACAGTGTTAATATTAAAGTTGACTGCATGTTGTTTTATTCTGACCCTGTGTGATGACAATCTGCACAGGTCTTTCTAACAGTGTATTTTATAGGGTTTTCTGTTGTCTTAGTTTAAATATACCAAATAATGTAGCTTTTATCACACACCTTTGAGCAGGCTGGATGGAGAAAATCATTGCATCTGAATCTTGTTTTAGCTGACGTGCCAAAGCCAAGATTAAATTTTGGCTTCTGAGTTTCCTTTCTGGCCCCTCTGAAAGTTGAGGGACCTTGTGTGGAACATTTGAGGATAAATTTCATTTCTTTATGTCTGCAAATGGTATTTATCCATAAAACAGTCACTGAAAAAAAATCTGCTGAAGACAAAGCAGACTTTAGTAAACCTATTCATATACATGAAAACACAAATAGAAAAAGAGCTATCAGGACTGTCCTGTGCCCATGCTAAGGCTTCTTTCAAGAACAGCAAATTTCCCCTTGGTCCTGGCCCACCAGTTAAAGGGTCTGCTCCCTTCTGCTTCCTGTAAATGGAAAATGTAACTGGAGCACTATCTGACCTGCCACAGTCACATCTCATTTCACTTCTCCAGTGAAAAGACAAGTCAGAATCTCTCTTGGAGTGTTGGAAAGGTGTGTTGGAGTTTTTTTGCACTGTATTCTGTATCCATTGCTGTACTACGTAATCCACAGGATACCAAGGCATCCCTAGCCTTTGGTCTCAAATACTCATCATTCTAATTCAATTAGTCTGTAAATAATAAGGCAAATGCAGGAAATTAACTTGTAAAGGTCCAGGTGGCTGAATAGCATCTGTGAGTTTGATGTGAGTATGGGCAGGAGCAGGTGACCCTATAGCATTAAAGGTGATAGTCAGCCTCTCCTCAGGAGAGCCATTGAGATTGATGTGCCATCTCTTCCCCTGCCCCTCCCAAGTGTGTAAGGTCACAGTGTCACCACACTAAAAAGGATGATCCCCCTGCTCAAACTTTGTGCCGAGCTCAGGAGCTGCAGGATTTCAGCGAGTAGAGGAGATGAGTGTTGCACACACCTTCCCTCAGCCCTCTGTGCTTGGGTTTTCTCCTCAGCAGCACGCAGAGTCACAGATGTGTAGTTCTTGCTCTTTTGCCTGCCTCACAGCTCAGCTTTAACCCTGCTCTCTGCCTTGCTGCAGGGACTCTGCTGTTTCCAACAACAAGACCCCCCACAACAGCTCCATCAGCCACATCGAATCCGTCCTTCAGCAGCTCGACGAGGCCCAGGTACAGATGGAAGAGCTCTTCCATGAGAGGAAGATTAAGCTAGACATTTTCCTTCAGCTCCGGATTTTTGAGCAGTACACCATCGAGGTAAGAGCTGGCTGCGTGACCTGAGCAGGGGGGAGATGTGGGAGAGAGGGGACATGTGAGCACACCCTCTGAGGGTACGTCTCGAGCTGTTTCTGCTCAGCTGTCCAGTGGAGGAGGGCGAGTTACAACCATTCTTAAATTCAGATTGTTGGGCCTAGATTATGCTTTAGGATAAACTGCCAGAATGCTCTGGAATAAGTGCATGGGTGCTTAGCTGACTATGCTGGGAGTCTGCCTGCTTTGTGGAGAAGCTTTATGACTGTTATAACTCTCTGTTGACATGAGTCACTCAAGCATTTGAAAGTCGTGTGTCACTTAGCAGTGAGGTTTGTCTCTTGAGATACAGATGCATGCCTGTCTTTAAACCACAGAGTGAAAACCATGTTATGCATAAAAGGAAAGGATATTTAAAAGGTGGGCTTTTCAGACAATACCGTGGATTTATTTAAAAAGGAAAAGAATATTAGAGGGGAAAGTTTAAGTATATTTTATGTCCTTGTGCAAAAAAAGGTCTGTCGGTTGTGTTTTGAACTTCTGTTTTGAAATCAAAAGCACTGCATGGAAAACTCATCAAAACATTAATAATTGGGGTATTCTTGGACTGAGAAATTTTGAAGGGACTCCAGCCAGTCTCAGTAATTACTGTAGTTCTGATAGGACATGATGAAAAAGAACAAAATGTGTATTAACTTGTACACAAAGTCCATAGACTCGTGTCAGTGCTTATGTCCTTTCCTGGGGTGTGATCCTCCTGCTGCATCCCCCTGCTGCTTGTGGAGTTCAGGGAGCCCCTGTAAGTGTTGGAGGATGATACCTCCCTGAAGGTGTTGTTTGTAAATCTCCAGGCAGTCTCAAGGTGGGTGCTGGTAACTAATGGGAGGTTTAGAATGCCGCGTTACATTTTGTGCTTGAGACAGGGCATGATGAATTATAATGGAAGAAAAGGCAGGAAACTGGTGTCCTGTTTCCTAAAAGGTGTCCTGTTCTGTAGCTGAATGCCAGAGATAGGAATCAGTGAGGAATATCTGAGCTTTTTTGTTGTGACTGCACGGTGAGGTATTTCACTGCAGTCTGTCCTACAGTGCTTGTTAATTATGTGAATTGGAATAGTTTCATTTCCTTACCTGTTATATGCAGCCTCCTTGCTATTGAGAGGCAGCATTCTTTGTATGTGTGTGTAAATATAAGTGTATTCATTTCATGTCAGATACTGCTCTTCCAGCAATGTCACCTCCTATGTATAAATAGAGGATACTTTGATATATGTGGTGTGGCAGATGCTGAGTAATTGAGAATTTTACTCTAAAGATGTAAATGGGTGAATGCTGTACTGGAACATACCTGTACATGGCACCAGTGTTTTCAAAGATGAAGAAAAAAATAAAAGAGACAACCAACAGGTGCTTCTGGAACACCCAAAAGTGTTTGTAGACAGTATGTGGTGAACCCATGTGAGTTATTCATTAAGGTCTCAGCCTGTTTCACTGCAGATTCAAGGTCTGAACCTATAATTGTGCTGATTTAAGTAAAAATCTTTTAAAAATTTAAAACAAATCACTGTGCTCAAATTCTTTTTCTTTGTAAATAGTCTTTCAATCGAAGAGTGTCACCACCAGGGATTACTTTACTGATGGGGCAACTGAGGCATCAGGAGAGGATGTGACTTACACTATTCCCCTCCACTTGGGATACCAAAATGGGAATACCTGGTGTATACCTCTGATTTGCTTCTGCATAGATCCTACTTCTCTATATTCACAGAATGGAGTGGCTGTGATACATTAAGATATATAAAATTGGAAATGTGCTTCAGAGTCTTCTAAAATCAGATTAGCTAGAAAGGATTTTAAAGAAAATCACCACTTAGTTGTCAGTGTAGATTTGCTATTTTTTAAATCAAATGAACATCTGAATTCCCTCTGCAAGATTAATATTACAGGGAAATCTGAGAGCATGTTTCATAGAAAGTCTATGAGCAGATGATTTTATTTAGAAAGCTCCCTCTCTCAGAGAAATATTTTTTGTTTTAGAATAATTTTGACAATTTGTACTGAAAACATAGTGAAAAATATATCCAGGTCAGTATCTTAAATCCTCTAAGTACAGATAGTGCTTAAAGAAGAAAGGCAGTTTGAGGATTAATAAAACAAAGGCAGTTTAAAATAAAATGTTAAGTAATACATGTATGCTATGCATTTCAAACAACAGCTGAATTGGCTCAAATTGACACAGTAATGGTGCTTAGAAAGTGGATTTCAGTCAGTTGCCTCAGCTGTATAATAAAGATTACAAGTCAGTAGGAAATTGTTACAAGAATTAACAGAATTATCTCATGCCATTGTTGAGAAACAAAAAGATTTTTTCAACACCATAATTTAAAAGCATGTGGTATTTCTGATGGTTGACTATTCCAAGTTATTGAGGGAAAGAGATGATGACGTTTAAAACAGGAAATTAAGTGGTTTTTTCTACTAAAGACAAGTAGCTTGAGCTATGACTGGAAATGTATTTAGGTTTTAATTTTCCATAATAGCCTAGATCCTGCAAAGATTAAGAACAGAGAAATAATGTGTACCAGTGTGATTGATTGGCAAATGAATTTCTCCTTTTCTAGTCTAGATAAGCCCCCTTCCATCTGTCCAAAGAGCAGAGCCATATTGAACACATCCTTAGTGAAAGACCTGTACCTGCTGCAGCTGCGTTAATCCTCCCTGCGCTCACACAAACCCCCTGCAGAAAGTGGGCCCTCCTCCTCCTCTTCCCAAACCTGAGCACCTTTCTCCTCATTGCTGCTTCTGCCTTGTTAAGCACCGAGTTTCCAATTTTTCCTTCTTAGGTCTCTTATTTGGGGCTCCAGGGAATCCCTTGAGATGAGGTCCCTTCCCTGGCAACTCTGGTGAGAGGAAGATTTGCATGTCTCTGGTGGAAGCCTTTGGGATGCAGCTGTGGGAGCCCATCTGCTTCCAACAGCTTTAGGGAAGGCTGCACGTTGGAGCTCAGCCTCAGAGAACATTTTCATCTCATGTTGTCTCTTTCCATTCCGTTGTGGTACTGAACACTTTCAATTCTGTTAATTTTCCCTGCTGCTCTCTCTCCTTTCTAATTAATAATGCAGACAAAGTATTAGGATTTTTAAAAATTCACAAATGGCAAATGAGTGATTTGCCTTTTTGTTTTGTTTAGGAAGTGTCTGCCTTTTGTTCTTTGGAAACTTACCTGCTTTGTCTGTTCTCCCCAGATATTGACATTTGTGCCATAGATCACAGAACCCGTTCCTCTGGCACTCCTTCCTAAACTTACACTGTGCCCATCTGTTTTGTAGCCCTCCTGGTTTTTGAGCTTTTCTATAATCTTTGCTTCTTGACAGAGGTTTGGAGTCCAGATAGACTTCAGGATTAATGATTGCTGCACAAGCAACACTTATTTCCATCTATTTCGGCATTATTGATCTTGTACTTCAGTAAAACCTGTCAACTATTGCTGCATTTTGTCTTCTGGAAAAATACTTTCCTTTAAGACAAGCCACCTGCCTATTTCTTTGGCAGGGCGGACCAGCTGTGTTTGTTTAGGACTTCTAAGGATTTCTAAGCCTCACAGGCAGCTTTTGTGTTGTACTGGAGTCATGGCAGGTTTGGTAGATACGGATTTGGATACAAACCCACAGGCCCATAGAATGTGCTGCCTGTTCTTTCTTGCCTTAATCTCCTTATATTGACTGATATTTACACTCTGGATTCTTGGGGTAAATTAAGAAATCCAAACTATGGCAACACCTGGAAACAGACATAACAGAAACATGAGAGAGCCTGGCTGTCCCTGTGGGAGGCTGTTCTGCCCTAAACTTTAACACCACAAAATGACAGCCCATCTTTTATTTAGGAAACCTGTCTAACTCTGATGCCCGATATGTTTTATTCCGTTACCAAGCCACTGCGTGTTTCAAAACAAGATGGAATGGTTGAGATTATACAGTTGGGCTTTCTGTATGATACTGACTTCAGCTGAGTTTGTGCAGCCAGCCAGGTAACTCGGGAGATTTCATGGAATGTGAATGTGGTAGCTGATCTGCTGCGAGGAAATCGGGAGCAAGGCTGGAGGGCTGAGGGCTGGCAGACAGCAGCAGCAGTGTTGGCACCACGCTGAGTGTGTTACACCTGCACAGCACAGTCTTGCTCCAGAGTTATATCCTCAGGAAGATCTGTCAAGTATACTTTGTCCCTTGCTTCAGGAATGGCAATTTAAAGGCTTATTAACCATTATTTGAGTGAATGAGAATGTACAGCAAAACGCTGAGTAAATGTGTAAGGACCAAATGGTAAAATGCACTGAGTTGCAACCCCTAAAAAATTACTGCCATGCAGAGTCTTTCTGCATATTTTTCCCTTGAAGCTTTTGTTCAGAGATTATCAAATTCACCTGTAGGCCTCTATGAAATGCTATGACTGTGAACAGGAATTATCTCAGCCAGTATGTGTCCAGCAACATTTGTTGGTTACCTCAAGAGAAATGTCCTTCTCCCTTTCCCAGAAGTGTCCAGCTCCTTCCCTTGCATGTATTGTTTCTTTTCCTACAGTGTGCAATGCTAGACAGAACCTGTGTTCTGTAGTCTTAGAGTGACGTGGTTCCTACACCAAGACAGTCCTGGGAGGGGTTCCCACAGTACAGTATAAATTGGGTCTTGTAGGCCATTTGTTGTATTTCAAAAAACCCCATGATCACTAAAATCTTTACCTGCTGGGTATCTAATTTCCCCCCATCAATTTATTTGGCTCTGTTTCACCTGCTAATTAAAATTTTTAGCCTTGGTTTCTCTTGCTGGCTCTTCTGGCTGTTCACAGCCATCCCTGAGCATGAGTTTAGGAGGAAACAGGAGACAGCTTTCACAGCAGCTCGTTTCACTGTTATTTACAACTCATTTGAGCGTCCCATTCCAGGTTTATAACACTAGCAGGACCTTTCAAGAGCATTAGCTGCCTGCATGAAGGTACAAGATGTTTTGTAGCCCCCTCACTGACTAAGAGCTGACACTCAGGTGTGAACTTCTTTATTAGAAATAAGTGTTACAGAGATTTTGAGATAGATTTGAAAGAAAGAATGATGAAAAAAAAATCAGCCTGTTCTGTTCATAAGCTGGAATCCTGTAATGTTTCATGCTTAGTGAGCTTTTGTTTCTCGTTTCCATCTATGCCAAGTTTTCCAACTGCATGTCACTTCATTTTAAGGAAAGGAATGCTCTAAGCTGTTCCGGGCACCCTGGGTTTTGGAACTGAATTCCATCGTTGCTCCAGATATTTTTGGGATTCAAAGGAGTCAAGAGCACTGGAGCAGAATCATCACTGTGACAGTCCTTTCACACTTCAGTGGCTCAGGTCCCCACTAAGCCAGTGCGGCATCTCTGTCTGTTGTCAAAAAATTGGGGTGATAGTCTTGTCATTTTGCACAGCATCAGCCAAAACCAAGGCCTGAGAAAGAGGAACAGCAAACTTTCTGCTTGTGTGATCTGTAGAAGTGACAGTTCCATTTACCCTTTCCTATCTCAGTCTTCTCCTGGACCCACTTACACTGTCACATGCAGCCCTCTGCTCCTTCAGCCTGCTCTGAATGCTGTTGCCTTTGGTATTGCTGGTGCCCAATCTCTGGTGTGGTGTGTGCCTTAGAGTTCTGGTCTCACCAACTCTCTTACAATTCCTTTATTTCTGCGCTCACAGACAATCCCTCTGCGTCCAGGAGATGGAATATTTTTTTTATTCTTTCCTGGATCAAATCTTACCTACCTCTCATCTCATCCATCCTCACTCTGTTAATCCCAGCTGTATGGCTGTCACTTTTTTCTCTTGAGATGAGGTAGTTCTTGCCTTTTCAGTACAGATCTGCTCTGTGCCTGTGTGACTGTTCTTCCTGTCCTGGCTCACCCCCATGCTCTACCCACTCTTCTCACCTTTGCTTCTCTTCCTACTTGCACCATCATTTTTGTTGCAATCTGCCTCCTACATTTGCTTATTCTTCCCAGGCGTCTTTACTCTTTTTCAGATCCTTCTCAAGCCCACTCTCTTTGTGTTGATAGCTTGTGCTCCCATGATAGAACATTTTTCCCTCCTCCTCATATGCCCTTCCTCAGCCCATACTTCAGAATATCAGCTCCTATGTGATTCATTCTCCATTTAGCATTTATCTTTTTTTGATTCCTTGCTTCCCCTCTCCACCTCCTTCAACTGGCAAACAAAATTTTCAGCTTGCCATTAAACAACATGACTTTAGGTGTTGAACACTGAATTAAGGCCAAACAAGCAGCGTTCAAGGTTCAAAAACACCATTTTGTAGAAAATCTCATCATCAGCAGCATAAAAATATATACCTAAGGATTTAGATAAGAAATTATTGGAGATGGACAATTGCCTGTACAGCAGCTGCTGCAGCTCTGGCAGGCTCTTTGGGCTAATTCACAAACAAGCTGCAAGGTCGGCATGAGCTGCCTGGACCGCTCCTGTTATTATTGCTGCTACTACTTCTCTCCTGTGTACCTCTTCTCTATACCTCTCATTATTCTCCAGGACTGAAGAACATGTCCCTCTCCATTTGGTCACGTTTCCTGCTGATGTTGCAACATGATAAATCCAGGAGGCAGCAAATGCAGCAGTATTGGCAGCAGTGGGAATTTGGATATATTAAATTGCTGCTTTAGGAGGATTCCTGCATAAAGACTCTGTGGTCTAGACTGTGGTCTCTGTGTCTGCATGGAAAACAGACCTGGCTGCCATAGTCTGTATATCCATAATTGCTTGTGGTGGTCTCATGGAGCTCACACAGACCCAGCATTTGCTCACATGCTTCCACCATTTCTCTGATAAGGATATCTCAGATATCTCACTTCATACTAGAGTGGGTTCACTGCCAGCATTGCTTCTCCTCCTGTCATCATGGCAGCAGGAGCATCTGTTTCAGGTGAAGAATGACAAAATGTGCTTCCTAGGCTCACTGGAATCAACAGCTTTGTCATGTCTTTCTCTCATCAGTAATCTTGGATCGTTTGACCTTCCTTTAGTAGTAGGGAGCTGCTTCTTGGCCACTGACCTTGTATGACCCACAAAAAAGGAGGGTGGCTCCTTCCAAGGAGTTGGCTGAAGTGTGGCTGACAATGAGTCGCATGTGCAGCTTTCCTTGGAGCAGTGTGGGAACCAGGGGATGAGGCAGCTGCCTGTGCTGGTGTAGACCTGCACTGCTGCTCTTGCTGCTCTCACAACCCTTCTGCTTTGGTACAATTTCTTTCTCAAGCCGCAGCAGAACAGAGCAGAGCTCAGGTCTTCTATTACAGCTGGGCTTCTCTTCTCTCACTGCATGTGAAGGTTGCTGAGGTCTATTTAGAATCACAAACACTGGGAAGTAAAGTGAATAAAATAAGAAGCGCTGTCAGTTCTTCCCTCCAAAAAACTAGCACATGAACTGGGTAAACTAATCAGCCATTCTTCTTTGTCAAAAGGGAATAAAACAAGTTCATGGCCAAGTGACCCTTATTTGTGAGAGAATTCCTGACACAGGCCCAGTGCAATTGGGTCTTGCCACAGCTTAGGGGACAGGACACTTCTGTTCGATGCAGTCCAAGTTTTATCAGAGATATCAAAGCCTGACTAATCTGTGAAAGTATCCGTATTTTAGACTTGAAAAATATATATGGCTGTGGTTAACTGAGCTGACTAATTACATCTTCTTCCTCAAGAAAAAGAAATAATTTTCCCTATACCCAAATCAAACCAGTAGATTCAGACTCTGGCACCATTTCCAAATGGTCCTGCATGAAGTACAGAAAATGCTGGGATTCTGAGGCATTGTCTGTACAGACAGAAAAGGAAATGTCTTAATGAGATATGCAAAGCAGCATGGTCTCTGGAATAGGGTACCAGATTGGGATTCAGGAAACCTGGGTTGTTATCACAGCCCTGCTATTGCTTCTTGCCTTAGTGTGCTTTAGATTCCCTGCTAGCCATCTGTTTGTTACTCAAAGCAATGTACCCAACCTTCCTGTACCCACTTAGCCTGAGAAATTTGATGTTGTTCCACCTCTTGCTGTGCCTGATTCCTTCCTCTCTTCCCCTGACCCAGCACATAGATGACTGTCACTCCTTCATCAGCCCCCACTCAAAGGCTGTTTCCCTCCTTCCTTCTTCCCTCCACTGGTGGCTGTGCTCTTGGCCTGGCAGAGCTGGCACTCACTCTGACAGCTTTGTCACTGCTGGATGTGTCTGACTGTCCAGAGCTGCTCAGGTGCAGGCTGAGCCTCTGTTCTGGCCCTGACAAAGTGACATGGAGCACTGTGGGCTGGCCTAGCATCCTCCATTGTTTATCGGCTTGTGTCCTCACTGCCTGTTCCATCCTTTCCTCTTTAGGTGGAACACTGATGTTATCTGAGGAGTGTAGATAATGGAGCAAAACACCTTTTACTCCATTGTCCACAAGGGACAGGTAGATGTTTAGGTGCAGCTCCTTCTGTGTGTGGAGCCTGGTGGAAGCTGGGTGCTGCCATGAGCATGAACTGTACTGGTTTCCTGGGAGCCACCCTTCTCCTGAGTGTTTGCAGGTTCCTCTCTGCTGCAGACATGTCTTGGACACTCAGGCCTTAGGAACAAAAGCCAGTACTTTCAGGAAGAACCATTTTCTGGTGCTGGAATGGAAATTATTGTAGATTTAACAATAAAAGCAATGCTGATCAGTGTCCCTTCTGCGGCCTAGTGGAGAAGCTACCAAGAGAAAGTTCTTCTTATTCACTTATGTCACATGCTTTTCCACTAGAAAGAGCAGAAAGGGCTTTGCACTGAACTTTGTGTTACTGTCATGACTGTAGGAACCTGCTCTCACTCTGAATTAATTCTGTTGTTTGTAGTTTGAAATGAGGTCAAGATCACCTCAGTTCTGATTACTGTTAGCTGAGCATCTGTCCCTAAATGTAAATGTATCTAGTAAAACTCTTCTCCACCATCAACTTAGGACATTTTTCCATAACTGTTAAATCTGCCAATAAGTCTCCACAGTCCAGGGACTCCTGCTGTGATATGTGAATGAGTCAGAGGCTGCTGGAATCAGGAATGGGGCCAAAGACAGTGTAGAGATAGCTATTATTTAAAGGTAATTGAGTGGAATGGGCGAAGGAACAAGCTGAAGAAAAATAGAAGCCCCTCAGGATATCCACGCTCTGCCTTCTACCCCACAGCTGAGTCCCAAGTTCTTCATTGAGTAAGTCTGCTTTTCTGCTTCTCTCAAAAAAGAGCCTAAAACGTGCACTTTTTTCCTTCTAGTACAAAACTATGTGCTTCTGTCCTTTCTAATGTGAGAAAGGCTGAGAGCTGCTCCGTTTGGGTCATCTTCCTAAGCCTGTGTTGCATATAATGTATATTTTCTGGAAAGGAAAGCTGAATGGAATATTTTGAATCTTGGTTCCTTAGGAAGTTAGGCATCTCACTGCACACAGGCCCTGAAAAGCACTTTTTGTGAGAAGCAGAGAACTTCTCACTGTATCATAACATGCACAAGTGGAAATGTAGATACCTACTTTTAGCTCTCCTGAATCTAGCTATGAGGAATTAACCTATTAATCAGAATTAAGGCATTTTTAAAATAATTTTCACTCCTTCTAAGACTTGTATTCTGAACTGTATGACTTAATTCCCATTTCCCTTGTCCCCCTTCCCTCATTCATTGTCTCTAGCACATTCTCTCTTTTTTGCCTGCAGTAGCAAAACCTAGATTGAGGTGAGACTGGGCTGTTTAGGTAGAGACTAGATCTTGCTTTAATTGCCCAGGCAAAATTGGAGGACTTTGATACCAGCTGGCTGCTGTGGAAAAAGATGTAAAATGCAGAAGATACAATAAATGGACTGCTAAAATCATCGGCCTGTATGTTACAATTAGAAAGCAGAGAAAGCAAAGAAGATTTTACATGTTCCCAGGAGTTACTGGCAGGTCTTTGGTTACAGCCAGGTACCATTCGTGAATCTGTAGATGATTCACTTAAACCTTGAGTGTGATTTTACTGTGTTGTGCGTTACATCTGTGATATGTAACATATAGTGTGTTGCAAAATGATTTTAGAAACATTCAGGCTATTTTGGGATTGTGTGTTTGCAAGGTGTTTTGTAATTCTGGAAGCATTATTTTTTCATTTAATTTGAATATATTCAGAAACATTCGTTCTACCATCAGTGGGAGTATAGTGGGTATTCTCTTCCAGTGTCATTTGGGATGTGTAAGGGAAAAGGAAGGTGACAGTTTTTGTTGGACTGATAATCTTTTCATGGATCCTCATCTAAAAAACATGTGATGTGTGAGCATTAAGTGGGCAGGATCTAGAGTGTACTGAGGCTGTGGTTTGAAGGTTTCTGGATCAGATTCAAAATGTGAAGTATTTTCTGATCCAAACATTGTTTGAGAGTAAGGTATTTCATTGATCCTGAGTGAATACAGTGCCTGTCTTCTGCCCATGAAGGTTACAGCAGAGTTGGATGCCTGGAATGAAGACCTGCTGAGGCAAATGAATGATTTCAATACTGAGGATCTCACTCTGGCTGAGCAGCGATTGCAGCGGCACACGGAGCGGAAACTGGCCATGAACAACATGACCTTTGAAGTCATCCAACAAGGGCAGGACTTGCACCAATACATCATGGAGGTCCAGGCTTCAGGTGAGCAGAGCAATTTGATCTCTATTTCACATGGAGGAAAAAAAACCAAAACCAAAACAAAACAAAAAAAAGCCCAAGACCCCAAAATCAAGCAAAAATACTGCAATACATATCAAATAAATAAGCTTTTGACGTAAGTATGGGCAATACCTTTCTCTCCACTCCCAAAACTGTTCCACTCATTTTGAAAATTTTGATTCAGGATTTTATGTAAAAACCTGCTGTTTCTTTGAGACTGAAACTCATTGAGGAAATGAAGCTGACTTTCAGGTTTCATTCAGAAAGTTTCACAGCTGCAGGATGGAGTTTTGATTCACTCCAAATTGGATGGAGAGGGGAGGGAAAGACAAGCTCCTTGTCCTTGCTCCAGCTCAGAAACAAGCACTGCAGAGTCATGAGCTTCAGATCCTTGAGCTGGGCAGTCAGAGCTCGGGTCTGGATGAAGTCTAGTTGTTCTAGACTTCTGAGCTCGTTAATCTTACTGCAAACA
The DNA here is from genome assembly GCA_026261815.1 of Monarcha castaneiventris obscurior. Taxonomy (NCBI): domain Eukaryota; kingdom Metazoa; phylum Chordata; class Aves; order Passeriformes; family Monarchidae; genus Monarcha; species Monarcha castaneiventris. The sequence continues at coordinate 12,837,710 of JAMPIT010000467.1, forward strand.
GACTTTAGTGAGAGTCAAACTGACCAGATGGGCTGGCCTCATTCTCTGCAGACTCAAGTACCTTTTCCCTGTTCCCCATTTCAGGATGTAGAAATGCCCAAGGGAAAGAGAGAGAGAGAGTAAGGGGAGAAAGAACCTAGTTATCCAAGAGTTGTCTGGAAAAGAATCCAAATATAAGGGCCTTGAAACCAGTCATGAAATGGAACTCTTGTTTCCAGCCAGGTCTACTTGGAATTATTTTGTGTAAAAAGGGAGTATGATAAACCATACAGGAATTCTCCTTTTCAGAGTGCACTTAAAAGTTAAAGGTAGCAACTTGGGTGTAAAAAAGGCCTTTGAGATGTGCTCCTAAATGAAAGTCTTGATTCATTTTGACAGGGAGTCTTCTGATTTTACTCTTCTTCTCAGCATAAGATCCTATTTCTACTACATCCTAATGGTCAGGATTTTTGTACCTTTGCATTTTGCATCTGGAAAAGGAATATCATGATTCAGATTAATCACTGTATAAAGCCCAGAAGTGAATGTTACTTGTGCAGTGCTTTAACCTTCTAAAATGTTTGGAAAGAGTCCAAAACAAGAGCAATTCCTGTTCTTTCCCTCATTTGAAATAAAAAGGATTTTATGGTTTTATTCTTTGGCAAACATTTTACCTCTAGGCACCCACCTTCAAAACAATCTGGCAGTATCCAGCCTGATTTGGCAGGCTGCACTCAACAGAGGCTTGAGGACTGCTTCAAGAGAATGTTGTGAACTAGATAATTTGGTGCATTCTGTGAGCTGTGTGTGTGAGCCTCTCTGAGATCTGCCCACACAATGCCTGGCCCTGTGCTTCAGCCTCCCTGCTTTCTGAGTTAGAAAACTCATCCCAAGATATTGGTTAAGATGTTTGTGCTCTGTCTGTTTGTTTTTTCATCCTGAAGGAATCCATGGGAGGTAAAGAATATGATCCAGAACAGAGCACAGTCAGGAACCTCAGTGACTGATTGTTAGAGAATAAAAAATAAATTCTGTGTTTGTCAAGAAGTTGGAAACAACTTCTTTTGGATTGCTGACAAAAGGTTAGCAACTCAGTGAATAGACTTCTAAAATGTTTTTGTAGAATTATCTAAGATCACTTTCTGTGAAGCCTACCCAATAAAAATCCAATGCTCCCAAAAGCAGGGAAGCAGAAGTCCCATGGGAATGTAGAGTAACTGCAGTTAATCAAAGGTAATGGCCATGTCTGCTATGCATGGAATGCTAGATGCTGGGAGAATGGGAAAATAAGGGAGAAAGATAGCACTTGGGAGCCTACTGCTTCTTACTTCAATAAAGACCAGTTATACTTCATAAAAAAGTGATTTAATTTTACTCCCTCTTCCTGAATCCTTTATCATAGCCATTCAGTGCATAGGGTAGGGGATGATTATTCTTAACTGCCAGAGCTGAAAACTTGCAGGGGTTCTGGGAAATCAGATGCTATTGCTGCTTCCTATTGTACACTGTCACCACTGCTACAATCAAAACTCAGCTGTAGCCACAGAAGATAAAGCCAGAAAAAATGTGATTCTCCAGAGCCATTCTACCTAATCAGCCACCCTTAATTGACCAAGTTTCTTCCCTTCCCTGTGAGCTTTATTCTTTTCAACATGCCACACAGGAAGCTGACTTGATTTTGATCACTCTGTCGTTTGGCTTGGAGCTCTTTAAGCCAGCAAGTCTGTCAGATAAAATTACATCCAGGTATTTCCATTTAGCATGTCTTTTTCACTTGGAAGTCTTTTGGAGGTAGAAAAAGAAGGTTTTAGACATTCATCCATGATTTTTGCATGTCTGATGCAGACTTGGAGCACTGACCCTTACTGGGCTGTGGAGTGTCTGGAAATCCCTGTGAACATTCTAATGTTGGTGCAGTAAATCCAGTGATTCTGTGATGCACCAGGTCAGACTCTGGATATTGAGGGCATCTGTGCAATCAGGCATCTCTGCAAGTCCAGTGTTCCCAAAGTTCCATCCAGCACAGGGTTATGTTCTTGTGATTCCTTCCACTACTCCAGCACATGTGAGTGAGCCTGGATTAGGCTGTTTTCACCATCAGAATAATTATTTTTTAAAGAAATGTTTGGTTTTTTTAGGGAATAGGTAAGATCTGCAAGTCAGGTTGTGTTTCCTGAAATTACGCAGTACTTGCAAATTGTCACTAAAATCTGTGTCAATCAGGAAACTTTTGCATTATAGAATATTATAAGTCTCAACAAGACTGCAGTTTTTAATGATCCAGCACTTCTTATTGCAAGGAACCTATCTGCTATTTTTCCTGTTTGATTATAGCTCTACTGCTGATAGCAAAGCTAAATATGTGGGTAAATACTCTCAGAAATGGTTATTGATTTTTCTGGGTGCCTAACTCAATATGTTGAAGGGGTCTGGTGTTTCCAAAAGTGACAACCTGGACATTTCTGAGAAATCCATTTCCCATGAAAAGTTTAGGTTAATTATTCAGGAGTGATTTAGCACTTGGGCCCAAGCTGTGGTAACGATGTGCTCAGGTAATTTATTAGCATATGCACCTTAAAGTCCATTTCCATTGTCAGTATCATTGTCATAATGAGCCCCCAGCTGGGAGTCTCTTAGGGTTTACAGAGCTTTCTTTTTCCATCTTAGACAAATTGCTTCTAAGTCAAACCTGAAATACACTGTATACCTGAAGCTGGGGACATCTATTCAGTCCCTACCTGATATGTGTAAAATTCAAAGTCCTTTTGCTTCCTGGTCATCAAGCTAACGTTTTTCACCTCTTTTCCAAGTGTTGCATTGCTTAAAAGGGAAGCAGGAATCTGTTTCATTTGGTTTGTGATATCCTTTATAGTTAATTCTAACTGTAGTTTATATTGCAAAGAAGAGACTATAAACTCTGCTATCACAGGCTCTTAATATTTCAGCCTAAAGCAGGTTTAAGGCAGTTTCAGAACAGTTTTGTGAAGGTTAAAAAGCAATACCCCTTCCCTGGACTGAATTGTTTCTCACAGTGCAAGCAGTTCAGGTGTCACTAATGTATGTTTTGGAGGATGCCAGTTAGTGTGGCTCAGTACCCTTTCCTGCAGGATTTTTTAAAAACATTTCCAATTGAATATCATTCACTTGACATCTGCTGCACTGCTTGAGACATTAGAAGAAAATGGCAACCAAGTTCATTTTATCAGAAAGTCAGCTGTGCTTTTCTAGCTGTCAGAACACAATGTAAAGATAATATGTATGAAATTATTCGGGAAACGAGGCTTTCTATTTTGCCAGCCAATACTTGAGAAGAAGAAGTGCTCTCACCGCATGCGCTGGCACTGCAGAATAAATCTGCGTGACATATGACAAGCAGGAAAGGGCAGATCATTCATCATGGGGAGCACACAGTGCCCTTGGATAGCATCCCAGGCAGTTTCCTGGTTGCTGCTGATGAGTTAGCACGGTCAGAACTGCACCAGCTGAGTGTGCAGGAGGGAAAGCCATGCATTTAATATCCAATAGGTGTGGTGAAGTCAAGCGTACAAAAATCCATCATGTCCTCAGGATACAGAACCATATGCAGGCTAATTGCAGCAACAATGCCTGGTGTCTGGCAATTGAAGGGAACTTCACTCCCAAGAATAGAAACATATATTAAATTTCCAGTTTTAAATGGGAAGCCAGGGGCCATTCCACTTTATTTGGTAATGAAGGAACTGTTTTGTTTTGGCTGGGAAAGGGAATAAGCCAATCATTTGCATTCCCATGTGCTTTTCCTGATAAAACCAGAAACCAGGAAAAAGGAATAGAGTTAGTAATAAGGTCATATTTATTTTGTGTGCTGTCCTGTGTAGATACTGCTGAAGGAAAGTCATGAGTCTCTGAGGAGGATAAAGGGGGAGGTAAAGACAACTCTCTAAATGGTGTTTAAAAATAGTGTCCAAGTCTTTCTTCAGCAGCTTCTAATTAACACATTTCTTTTTTAATGCTGTATTATTCTGTGAAATCAAACGGCTTTGGAGGAAAGTGCAGTGTTTTCTCAGCATTACTGCAATTACATTATTTTTATATTAGGTTCCTTATCCTTCCTGCTTCGAGGCCAATGGCAAAATTCCAGTAGACCTTACTAAGGGAAGAGTCAGGTCTTTATTAGTTTGCAGTCCTAGGGACTGCAATAACATGGGATGACATCAAATTTCCTCCAGGCCAAGCCTTCCCCATTGCACTGGTGGTGAGCCCAGCCTCGCAACCTCACCGGTGTCACCCCGAAGGAGGGTGTGAAACTCTGCACTGTATTCCATGTAACCACTACACACATGGCTCACAGTGTCAAAAAAACATTCAGGAGGTAGGAAGGACCTCAGGAAGTCTATATTTCAATCTCCTGATCAAGTCAGGATGATGAAATCGGACCAGGCCTTTGAGGGGTTTATCAAGTTCATGTAGGATGCGAGGGAGTGGGGATGTGGTACTGAGACACCCTTTCTCTCTGGTATGTGAGGATTGCATGAAAGTCAGTCTGTGGAATAATTCTGAAAGAACTCAATTCTGAGTTAAACTAATCCATTGTCAATGATCCTCTACAAGCATCCGGATGGAAAGAAGTTTTCACCATGGAGTTCCCTGCACTTGTAGCACTACTGTAGATCTGGTGCCTAGAGTTTACTTCCTGTATTTCACCTTTCTATTTTCTTCCTCTTTTCTCTTCTAGGTTTTTTTTCAACATGCATTTTTAAAGTATAAGTCTATGAATTATCCTAAAACAGGGAGGTCTTTTCTGTCTTTTTTTAAATTTGATGTTCATGCAAGTTTTTGAGCAGGACTGTGCTTAAGTTGCGTCCTACTGGCCAGATGCTGATGAGTCAGATGAGCAATGATAACCAGAGAAACACTGTTTTGTAGAAAAATGTAGTGATGAAGAGTAGGCAGCTGGGAAAGCCAAATATTACATGTGAGAAAGTTAAGTGAGAAAGAATTTCTCAGAGAGTTGCAAATTAATGTGTTAGGTGGCAAAAAATTTTGAAGCTTACAGTTCTGCAAATTGGAAATTTCAAGTAAGTGCAATGATCTCTCTCTCTGCATGTTACAGGCATTGAGCTGATCTGTGAAAAAGACATTGATCTTGCGACACAGGTTCAAGAACTGCTGGAATTCCTTCATGAGAAGCAGCATGAGCTGGAGCTTAATGCTGACCAAACTCACAAGAGGTTAGAGCAGTGCCTACAGCTCCGGCACCTGCAGGCTGAGGTCAAGCAGGTGAGAGTTTTTAACCACACATGAGGGGCGTAAGGGGGTTTTCAGCCATTACAAACATTCAAACTGCTAAGCCAGTGTCTGCCAAGTGACAAACCTTTAAGTGGGCAGTCTAAATCCCCCTTTCTGTAACAGTACTTGGTTTGCTGGTGGGTTACAGAATGGCCGTTTGCAAATGAGGAGGGGCTCTGCTCCCCCAAGTGTGCATGTTCTTGAATTCATGAGTAGTTTTGGGAATTCTGTGCAGAACTGACCACGTAGCTTCTCAGCTGGAGAAACAGCCTCAAACCCCAAGTGTTCTGGGAATATAATTATTTGATTTGTGACCCAGACTTTAACTGAGGTGGAGAATAGGCCCAAAGCAAAGGCAACTGAGCTGTGACATAAGTATGACATTATGGTAGTTTTACCTTTTCGTTTATTGCTATACATCTGTTGTCTTGCAGGAATCTTTAACACCTTCTGGTGATTTAAAAATTTCTGTCAGTGGTCTCTAGATCCCAGGACTTGTTTAGCCATCTTCATATTGTGACACTGCCTTTCTTTCAGATTTCATCCTAGCACAGGCAGTCATATTCTGCCTCCCTTGGTTTTCCCTAATATTTAGTTTGGATGCCTCATGTTTCTTTGTTTTCCTTTGCTGAACAGGATAATATTATCCTTCCTGCTTCCTAGCCCATAGGTGGCTTCACACTCCAGTGTATGTCTGGATTTTAATTGAATGGTCTTGATTTCATCAGGAACCAAGATTATTTTTCCAGACAAATGGAAAATTCAGTTTTCCATTTTACTTTTACAAATAGGTGGGTTGGGAGTGGTGTTGGGAGGGGTGTCCAAATAGTACAAGGTGTTCATGAAAGATATCTGCTTATTTGTTTACTTATACATACACACACTCTGAATGCTCGGTACACGTGATCATAAGTGTTCACTTTTGAAGACAGAATAACTGAGTGATGCTTTGCTGAATTGCTTTATCATTGCTGGCAAAAAATATCCTTCACACTCAGAAAGCTGGCAGCACTAACACCAGTGCATACATTTTCTTTCAAAGTCTGCTTTGATGGGAATGTTTTGCAACTCTACCTTGAAGTAGCATAGAACTCTTCAAATTTTTGTTTTTAAAATATGGTCATTTTGCGTTTGTGATTATTGAAGACCAGCTCTTCATGAAGTTATGGAGCTCTGTCGACTGCTTGGCTTTCTTCTGGAAAAAAAAAAGAAAACAAGCAAAACCCAGAAGCACTCTGCAATATTTATAATCACCATCTTAACATGATTATGAAGTATATCCTTTTTATTCTATAGGTTCCTGAAGTTTCTTATACACAGTTTAGCTAAGCTTGGAGGTGTGTGTGATAGATTTATGATGCAGCAGAGCCATTTTAACTTCTCACAGAAAACTGAGAGGAGTTACACGTGTAGCAGAAAGGCTAAAGGTGCAGGTTGCCCTCTTGCCCAGGATGAAGGGCAGTCAGCCCTGTGGCTGCTCCTGCAGCCATTCAGTGGCAGTGCAGCACTTTCTGCAGGTACCTGATGTTATTTGCCTTATTATCAAGTATCTGCTGGTCCTTAATTATTTTACAACCAAAATCTACCCAAAGGAAGGGGTTATGGGACTGAGCTAATGCTTACTGTGAGAGAACAGCTGCCTTGAATTAGCATTTCCTTAACGGAGCTTGGGACCATCAGAGCCTTTGTTATTATGTGACCTCTCAGCAAACCAGTAGTGAAAAAACATTTTATTTGTTCAGCTGAATACTAAGGGCTCCTTTGCTTGTTAACCCATAAATTACCACAGCTACAGTCTTCCTTAGAAAGAGGCAAGTTAAAATATTTCTATGTCCTATCTATTTGGTTTCCTACAGATGAGTCATATTCCCAACCATTTAGTGAAATTGGGAAATATACTGATTTTGGCATGTAGTTCATCTCCAGTCTGGTCCAGGTTTCCTTCACTTTCAGTTTAGTGCATCTGAGATGGTGGATGATCTCATTACCAAATTGCTCTTTCTCCTGTGAATGACTGGAGATGTGGTTGCTGAAAGACACCTCCTGTAGCTGTGTTAAGTTCTGCTGACAGAGTAAAATTGGTCAAGGCTTCTACATGTACATGTGTTTGCATTTTGATAAAATGGCTCATGGAAATAAAAAGTCTTTTAACTGTCTCTATCTATTTAAGTTTCGTTTACCAGAGATTTCTGCTTTATATCATACGCACCAAGGGTTCAAATGCCAAGACAATGAATTGAAGTTTGGGGCCATTAAAGTGGAGCAATTCCAAAAGAGATGTTCTGTGAACTGCTTTAGAGTGGAAATAGTAAAGATCAGTAATTCACTAGGTCTTTGTTATTAAGAAAAATTCTGTCCAAACCTGATTTTCCCTCATTTGGATCCCACTTATTTCTGACAGAAACTACAGAGCTTGGACTGTTTATATAAAAGTAATATCAGGATAGATTTGTGGAGATCAGTTTAAATAAACAAACTCTAATGCTGTGCCTGCAGCTGTTTGGCTTCTTTATCCCCTTAATTTATCTTTGTATGGTTTGGGCTTTTTTTTTTATAACTGTTGAACTTGACCTAATTTGCTCCAAGATATCCTCAATCCACTATACTTGCTTTCCAGGTTGTTTTGAAGTATATTTAATCCTTTTGATGTGCTTGTTATCCATCTATTTTTGCTGTTTGGCATAAGATTTGCTTCAAAATATATATGCCCAAGGGATGACGGGAAGTAGTCATTTGAGAGACACTGAATATAGTTGTTTTTTCCTAATCTTATGTCAAATAGCTCCTGGAAAGCTGATGCAGTTTTAAACATGGTTAAAATTACCAGAAGCTGTCCTTGGTGGTTGTGTCTGTGTTTGTAAAAGCTGCTCAAGGAAGCTGCAAAGGGTCTGGAGGTATAAAAGATACACTTATATTGTTTTGTCTTTTAAATGTAAAAATCTTTTCTTATCTGACTCAACAGGTATCCATAGCAAGGCCTTAAATTTTTTTTAGAAACATGAAGGAAGGCATTCTGACTAAACTGAGCAGTGGACAAAAGCACTGCATGGTGCAGAACTCGCATTTCTTGAGGATGGCTGCACAAGGGATGCCTCAATCTTTATTTTTCCTGTAGAGTCGGACTCTGTGCTCAGTGAAGATGGCAGAGTTCCAGGGAAGAAATTACGAGTTTTAGAAGAATTTGGTACTATTATTTAATTACAGAGAATCCCTGTACAGGAGCTTAGCCTCTGTAAAGCAAATTGGAATCAAAGGTGGGAGTTGTTCAGAGCTGTGGTGGTTGCCCTGTTAAACAACCCATGCCTTTCAGTGAAACTGCTCTCCAGGGACAAGTGGCTGTATATATAATCCTGTAAAAGTGTTTCTGCTTCTCTGTTATAAAAAGTAAAAAATTGTTAGGCTGTATAAGAAAGTCTTTGAAGATTTATTTAACTCCAGAATTATTTAATCACTGCTTCTACAGAGCTGATAAAATTTGTTATTTGTAGAAAATGTCTGTTTAAAGCAATCTTTTAGGGTTGGCCTGTCTGCACATTGCTAAATAATGGTGAACCTGTTAATACAGGAAATAATCATAGAAGTGCCTTGATGCTGTATTAGGAGCTTTTCTGTATATTTTATTGAAAAGGTATTAAGTATTATATGAGTAGGAGTCAATTTGTGAGCAGGTCTTGTAAACCAGATACAGATATGTAAATGCCCCTTTCCAGCCAGTTCTCTGTTCTAAACCAGAGACACAAGCAATGTCTCTGCAAGTGTCTGGGTTTTGAACTTAGACTTAAGAAGCTTTGATTGTGCAACTGAGTTTTTTTCCTTACTGTATGTAAACAACACACACAAGTAAGAAAGAAACATTACTATGAAAAGAGCAGATGCAGTCCCAGATGAGGCTCTGACGTTCTGTCAGATTTCTGGATGCAAAAAGGGTCACTGTAAATGCTTCCAAGCAAAATTTGCTGCTGCTTGGGTGCTCCTTGGGCCTGGAAAGGGGAATGTAGGAGCCCCACAATGAGTGTCCAACCCCACACTCTGGGGGAAGCAGAGGGGGCAGCTACTCAGGGGTGGCAGCAGCCTTGGTCAGAAACAGTGCTGGCAGCATTGCTGGCACATGGAGTCCATCAGTCCACCTGAACTGCTTCCCCCTGGATAATTTGAGTCTGCAGGACACTTGAACAGAGAGATGAATATGTGTTGTTAACCCTAGAGGAAATCTGGCAGACTGGTTGTGTGATCCCTCTACCTAATCAAGTGGCTTTGTTTTAAGACTGAGTTTCCATAGATCTTTTTTTTCTGATGTTTTACTATTTAGAGACTCAGATATTTGTGTGAAATCTGTGTGAAACTGTCTGGGGCAGTTTTTGAAAAATTCAGCTGAAATAGAAGCTGCTCCACAGAGAGAAAAAAAAAAAAAAATCTGTATTTGTAGCATACACACTCAATATTTTCTGCATTCCAAATGGTCCAAGCCTGGATGTATAGCAGTATGTAAAACATGAAAGGATGTCTTGCCTCATGACATCCTCAATTCAAGCCTTTCCCAGGTACAGTGATCCATTGGTTAACTTCAGTGTTTGGTACCAGGTAGTTTGTAATTATGTAGGTTTCAAATCTGATGGATTATAGAAAAGGCCAGACAATACAATTGCCATATGCTAACTTGATTGCTTTTCCTTTAAATGTGTGATGCATTTCCCACAGGAACAATTACACCTGCTGATGAAAGAGAAATTAATGAAATGAAATCTTCCACACTGTTGTACTGAGCAGAATGTAATTTTCTACAAATTAGGGTCAGCTACATGTATAGATGTCTCCCTTTTTTGTCCTAGGGAAAACTCATTCTTTTACCCTACGGGGAACTGAACAGCACTAACTAGGGTGATGCATGATACAGGGATGAAAAACAAAACAAGAGAAAATCCCTGTTTCCTTCAGGCAATTTAATGGATCACTGGGAGAAAATGGTAGTACAAAAGGGAAATTGCTATGTAGACTATTGCAACAAAGTCAATTTTAGAAATCATGAGCTGAATTTAGGTCAGTCACTGAGCACTCAGAATTTCCCATGCATCTGTGAATTGGACTCAGTAACTTTCTGGCTTTACTGGACTAATTTTACACCTTCACAGGTAGAAAAAAGGCTTTGAGACAACACAGGAAAGAACTTGCATGTGTGTTCTGGGTGCTAATTTCCCAAACGTGTCTTAAAATAGCAGAAAATGTTGGTGCTTAAATTAGTGAGTACAAGTTTGACAGATTAATTATGTACATTTAGGACTTGATTCTGCAGTCATTACAGCATGGATTGCGAGTCTACGAACAATTTGAGCGTCTCTGAAGTAAAGCTTTTTGATTAAATACAAAATGCAAGACCTGACATTTTTTTCCTAGCTCTGTGTGCAGGTGGAAACTGCAACTGCATCATAACTCCATGCCAGATTAAACCAACTGTGTCTTCTCTCTCCTCACCCCTAAGCTCAGACTTTTCTGTGAGACAAACACAGGCAAGTGAAGCAGAAAGGTGTTGCAACATCTACGATTCCAGTTGGAAATTTGAAAGATGTTTAAATTCAAATCTCCCTCGTTATGCTTTGTGGTTTTGACCTGGGGTATTTGTATAGGGGGCCATTCATTTTTGGGATCAAACAATGGAAATGAATGCTCTTCGCTATCCAAATATCCATGTAAAGGATATCCATGGAAAAGGAGTTTAATTCTTCAAGCAATAAGTTTTTCAGTAAGATCTTTGCCTTCTAAAAGTGTGCGTCATTAAGATCTTATCGTAGGATTTCTTTCTGCTCACAGATTCAGCCCGAGACCACACCTGTTGTTCAGCTAGGCTGAAGCATTTTGTGCTAGGTGACTGCATAAACCTTGGTGCAGAAGCAGCCTTTCCATGAGCCCACCCTTTGTTTGCAGGTGCTTGGCTGGATCAGGAATGGGGAGTCGATGCTGAACGCGAGCCTCGTCAATGCGAGCTCCCTCTCGGAGGCTGAGCAGCTCCAGCGAGAGCACGAGCAGTTCCAGCTGGCAATAGAGGTAACACCAACTTAACTTTGTTTCTCCTTCCCAGGTGAACATCATACAAAAGGTTATCTCATGGGCATCTGTCATTGCTTTCTTGAAGGAAGGGGAGGAATAGAAGCTTTAGAAAATCAACTTACTGTTAAACTCAAAATGTAGCCAGAGGCTAATAGTGAAATAAATTATTTATTGCCCGCAGCTAATTCTTCTGCTGCCAGATATCAGATTTTCCATTCATGAAAATGACACTCAGGCATCTCCTGATAATTTCTTTGATAAAAAATTAAGCAGATTAAAATTCATAAAGTGATCTGAAATGGGAAAAGTTTATCAAGTCAGTTTCTTCCCACATCCACAGTTTGCAGGTCATTTCACAGCATTCATTTGTGAATGTTTTTTTTACTGGATAATGCTCTCATATCACCAAATAGTCTTTCATTCAGATTTCCTTTCATGAACACCAGAAAAGAAACTCATTCCATCCCTCATCCTCAAATAACTTTGACTAAAAGGCAAGAGGGGCAATTTTTAAGAATTGCCTCCTAAACTGTTTTTTCCCCTTCTTGCTCTGGAGTAACAACAGAGCAAGACCTTTGACCTGGCCTGTGAAAACTGATTGTGAGCCAACCCATTTGCCTCACAGGGCAAGGAGGAAGAGCCCCTGCTCTGAGCAGCTTTCCTTTGAATGGGAAGGCAGTGAAGGCCTAAGCTCTGCCCTGTACGAGATTCCTAGTTAAGTTCAGTACTTCATGTGTCTCTTATTATGAGCAAACCCTACACTCAGCGTGTGCTCATTTCCACTGCTAGAAAGAGGTTCCACTGCGTTCTCCTGTTCCTTCTTAAAGGTGTGTCTGCTTCCCAGAAAGTGTTAGCTTTTTACAGAGAAAAGAACAGCTGAAAAATACCCATATGCCTGAAAGCTAAACCAAACTTTAAACTCTGAAAGTATGGGCATTTGAAGAGGTGCCTGACTGGGGGTGGGAGGTGGGGGGAAGAGGAAGGGATGTCTCCTGGTAAACTTGAATTAAGTCAATATACATTTCAGTGATGCCAATAAGTTTAGAGTTTAAATCTCAGCTAATGACTTATTTTGATCCAGCTCTGCTCAGAGTAAGGAAGGAGCAGCTGTTGCAGCTCCTAAAGGAAAAGGAAGAAGTTTTTTATCAATTCTGTATGAGCTGGCTGGTACCAAGCTGTGCTGACCACATCTTGGCAGCCAGCACCAGACAGCAGTGGGGAACAAGACACCCACTGGCTGAGTTATCACAGCTTCTGACATTGGGGAAGTGCTTGCATTTGGTGGTGAATGCAAATCGCAGAGGGAGAAGAGGGTTACACTACATTAAGGGGAAAATAAGTTTTCAAAAGGAAAAAACACTGGATTAAATATTTAAAGTATTTAAAGCTCAATATGGGGAAGAGATCAGCAAAGCACACAAGGCAGACTGTTCTCTAAAAGCATTCTAGATGTGGAATTGATTTTCAGTTGAAATCCTTCAAAGTCTATTTCAAACAAGTATTACAATTCTAACATCAGTAAAGCAGCTGGATATTAAATTTAACCAGTTGTTCTTGAACATCTTCCTAAGTTTCTGCCAAGTATTAATCCTCTTTTTTTCCTAATAGCTTTCTCTACATTGCATTATTCATCAGTGTATTACCAGATGATTTCAAGCTTTTTTCCAGGTTCATGGCTTAGATCATAAAACTATCACATGAGAATTTGTCAGCAGCACTTACAAATGGGACATAGCAGAGGAGTCTGAGGGATTTTAGGGCTTCTGTTCAGAAGATTAAAATCAAATACTGGACTGAACCATGTCTGAACACAGTTACTCGGGAGGCTGTGAAGGGATGGGGGCTGTTTTAGCAGCCCACAGAGGAAGCTGTAGGCACCACTTGGTAACTCTGAGAGGAGGTGGTGTAGGCTGGGGAAAGGGGCAGGTAATTCAGTCCTGCCTATAAAGTGGCTACTGAGTAAACTGAGGAATGGTAGAGGGAATGTTTCGACTCTCCCCAGCTCTGACCTTAAAGGTAGAGCATAAGTCTAATCTCCAGGATGAGTGAGCTGACTTTCAGAAATGCATGTTGTAGGGGCTGATATCTGTGATACAGTTCATGCCCTTTAGTAAGACATCTTCATATTTTCTGGGGTTGATGTTTTGAATAACTGCACAAGTAAAGCTGCTGATGCCAGGTAAACTGCCTGGCAAGGGCCAAATTAGGGTGGTTAGGCCCATAGTTTGCCAACTGTTTAGAGTTTGCTTTTGGGTCTGCAGATTGTGTGGGATGCAGTCAGCACTGAGGCTGGGTGAGAGCTGCCAAAATGGACCCCTGGGAGCTCACCCCATGTTTCTGCCAAAGGGGCAGTAGCTGACCAGTGGAGCCAACCCATCTTAGCAGTGCTTACGTGTTCCAAGCTTTAATAACATGTTACAAATGTGTGTGAATAACTGAAACTAAAATGCTTTGCAGAAAGTGACCGTTAACTGAAGATAACTCTCTGAAAATATTTCACTCTCTCGCATCCCCATGCTCACGCCTCGCTTCACCTTTCTACCATACATCTGGCACATCTGTACAACCTCTCTTTCCTCCCCTCATACACAGTCCCTCTTTCATGCCACTTCCTTACAGAAGACACACCAGAGTGCCCTGCAGGTCCAGCAGAAGGCCGAAGTGTTGCTGCAGGCTGGACATTATGATGCCGATGCCATCAGAGAATGTGCCGAGAAGGTGGCCCTGCACTGGCAGCAGCTGATGCTGAAGATGGAGGACAGGCTCAAACTCGTCAATGCCTCAGTGGCCTTTTATAAAACCTCTGAGCAGGTGAGCTGGACAGTGGCATTTCTGGTCCATAGCAACCCAAGCCTGAATCACTAAAATTCTTTCTTTGACAAGTATTGTAACACAAAAACGCAAACGCAAGCTAAACAAAACATAAACCCCCCCCCCCCAAAAAGAGACAAAAAGAGACCAGCAAGCAGTTTGTAATAACTTTCACCTTAAAGTTTTCAGCATAGCAATGCAATTCTTGAAGTTGTTATTTTTGTTGGGGTTTTTTTCAATTTTCCCCTTTCAAACAAGAATAATTTTTGAAATCCCACCACTTTTGTTTCAAGTTCTTACGATACTTAGTTTTCAGGAATATAAATCTGCTTTTCCTTGGGAACTGCTTGCAATTAATTAATTGTTACTTTGTGAGCCAGTGTTCTCACTAGTACTTAAATATCACAATGCCAAAAAGGATGCCAAGATTTGAAGGGATTCCTCTTAAATCCACCTGCAACACAGATAATTACAGCAGGAACCTATTATATGCTAGCACAACTCTACTTCATTCCAGGTGTTCATGAATTGCAAAACACATTCCAGTTGGCTGCTGGCATGGTGGGATTATTCATCCCTTGCACAAGCAGGTGCCCTTTATACTGTAGTCAGTGAGAATTAGTGTCACAGTGTGGCTACTCGAACAGCCTCGCCTGATGTCATTTACTGCAGCCAGGCCGTTGGTGTTAGCATGGACACTGCAGGAACCTGTGGTTTTACACAAAAGGCAGCAGTGATTGCCATGACATTTTCTGTTGTTACTATCACACAGTTAGGTCCTCAATTAGAGAACCAGACACGGGAAGGTTTTTAACACAACTCGATACGTCATTAGGGAAAGCGTGTACTTTCCCTTAACTTGGAGGCTGTAGATGATCCTTGGGCCACTTCTTGGTGTCATTTGTTTTATGTATTTTAAGACTGTTTAAGATTAATTCATTTCTCATAATTAATGTATTTTGCTGTGAAGAGTTTCAAACAGATTTACAGTCCCTGATGCACTCAAGATCAAAATGAATTACTGCTGATGGAGGAGTGTGAGAAATGAAAACTGTTAGGGGATTCATTAGAGCTTTAGGCAGTTAAATGTGCTGGCCAAAGTATGCATAGCCAGTAATTTATGAATTCAGTCTCTCTTCCTGTTTCCAAGTCTCAGGCGAGCACCCTGCAGTGCCCACCAGCTCATTCATTGCTTGTGTCTATTCAGCAAACGTGTGGGGCAAAGATCGCTCAGGTTTGAATGCTCACGAACTCATGCTGCAAGCCTGTCACCTTCTCTTGGGCTGCACGGCTGATCTGCAGTCCTTAAGGATCTGCTCCCTGACTGCCTGACAGTGGAGTGAATAATTTACTGGATCCTGAATTCTCTGAGTATCTAGAAAAAGCAGCTGAAAGACTGGAGAGAGTGTCACATCCAGCCAAACTTTTTCATGCCTGTCTTCCCCAAGTATATTATGTTCTTGATGTAAATGGTGAAGCCCTGGATTTCAAATAGCCCAGTTTCTCTCTGACTTCATTGACAGCCCATTGTATATTCACTTCTCTCATCACCTTAACAGAAAGATGATATTTGCATGTTCAGGGACAATTCTTTTTGGAAAGATGTGAATCCCGGGCAGTCCATTTACTTTCATTCTTTAGATCACCGAAGTCCAATAAAATGCCAAGTTTTTCAAGAAGTGAAATGGAAATGCTTTTCTGTGCCTAAATAACACATAGAGCACTTGCTTTCCCCTAAATGTTTTGAGGGTGAATACTGTTTTGCATCCAAGCAAGAAGATGATTTCAAATTGCCCAATGCATAAGGTCCTTGCATAGTGCATAAGCCTGGCAGCAGGATCAGTTATCAGCTCACCTTAACTCACCAGTTTTAAAGTGGAATTTGATGTACCCTTGATCAGAGTTACATAAAAATGGCCTGTGGTAGTGGGGATGATTGATGGGTAATTCTGGAGTTTCCTCCAGACTGTGTTCTTAATCACATGGGGTCCCATCATGAACTGTGTCCATATGAAAGCTGCAGGAGTGAGGAAGAAAAGGGTGGACATTGCTGCCTGGATGCCAGCAATAACTGTCTGGACCATCTCAGCAGTGGAGTCTGTAGGAAGAGCCCTCTGGGAAAGAAGAGGAACGTTCCAAATGTCCTGGAAAACTTTTGCAGTGTCTGCACAGGCAACTGAGAGTATTCTCAGGGTCTGCAACAAAAAGGACTCAGTCTTGTCTGAGGCAACTGCATAATTTCCAGGCTGTGTTGGTTTATTTACCTCATTTCCACCATTCTACTATTTACCAAGATAGAAGATGTGTGTGAGCTCTGTGCAGTAGAGTACCTGCATCCACCTAGATTGTGACACTGATTTAATGTCCATTGGTTTCCATCAGCCTTAAAAAAAGCTGTATAGGGAACAACTGAAATGCAGCTGAAGAGAATTAGTTCCAGCTTCAGACTTTTTGTTTCAGGAAAGTATTTAAGCATGTGCTTTCCTTTAAGTATGTGTTAAGTCCCTTGACTTCCATAGGATTTAAGCTCATTCTAGAATAGGGATTGTTTCCTAAATGATCCATTGTGGCTGGACCAACCCCTGCCTTAATTCAACCTTTTCTTCTTCCTCCCATTATTCATTAGAAGAGAAGAATGATTTATCAGCCTTAAACCAGATAAATTTATCAGCCTTAAACCAGATAAATTGTATTCCAAACAGCAAAGATCCCTTGGGGTAAGAAAAACACCTAGAAAGACACCCCCTCTGTCTAGGGCTTGTTTTATACCTAGTTATCCCCATAATACAAGAAGGGTAGGCTTGAAATGTCATTGGTCCTAGACTTCTCAATGTGCTCCTCCTGTCCTGGTTATGACTGTAGATAACTGAGTTGTTGTGCCATGGGCATGTTTCAGGTGTGCAGTGTGTTGGAGAGTCTGGAGCAGGAATACAGACGGGATGAGGACTGGTGTGGAGGCCGAGACAAACTTGGACCAGCAGCTGAGATAGACCATGTCATCCCTCTGATCAGCAAACACCTGGAACAGAAGGAAGCTTTTCTCAAGGTCTGATTTTGGTTCTCTAATAAGCCAGGAAAACTGTCCATTAAGTAGACAATTTAGAGCAGTGTTGGTAAGTTTGAAAGGGCACTCTGAGGTGTAATTCCAGCTCAGCTCCTGGCTGGCTGTATAAACCCTAGGCCAGTTTTACTTTGTTATAGCAGGGCTAATAAGCATCACTATCAATACATATCTCAGAGAGATGTCATCATGACCAATTAGGTGGTGTTTGCATTGCACTTGCAGGATGTTAGTTGTTGTGCTGGTTCAAAGTTCAGTTCTTAGAATTGCCTTATAAATGACAGGTATTATACATCATTTTGGTGTTGGCTTGTACAAACAATGCAGCATTTCAAATTTTGTCCTCCAAGCCAATAACTGAAGAACTAATAATAACCAAAGCAATTTTTTCTCTGCAAGGCAGCGCCAGGATGGAGACAGAGATTTCTTCCTGCCTTCCAGGTGCTGCTTTGGAAGAACTGGGGAGCTGACAGGCTGACAAGTGAACTGTCAGCCAGCCTCCCATCTGCCACTAAAACTGATACACAACATGAAACTGCACTTGCAGTCAAGGCTTAAGAAATTATGCCTCTAGATTTGTACATTTTTTGAAATGAGTACTTTTCTTGAGAGATGGGTTACGCTTGTTTAGACAGAAAATATGTGAGGTACCAGTTCTTGACAAGTTTTATTATTGTCATTAATTTGAATGAACCACTGTATTAAATATTACTCATGTTTTAATACATCTATGAGACTGTTAGTTTATTAGCTGAGTTTATTGACTGTTAGCTGAAGTTCTCATCCTCTTGCCAGATGAAAAAGAACTTCTCCTTGCAATTTAAGCAGAGAAGTCCCATGGGTCTCCCTTGCTTTCTTTGCTCATCTTTACTGATTCTTTTTTGGTGGGGGCTGTTCTTCCTAGGCCTGCACCCTGGCCCGGAGGAACGCCGAGGTGTTCCTCAAGTACATCCACAGGAACAACGTCAGCATGCCCGGAGTGGCGAGCCACACCAGGGGCCCTGAGCAGCAGGTCAAAGGTTGGTGCATGAAGGGCTGGTTTGCCTCCCCCTCTGCAGTGTGCTCGTCCTAAAGTCTGTGAACGTGCTCAGAAGGCAAACTCTGTTCTAGCGTCATTTCCTTTATCAGATCACTCTGCAACTGCCCTTGCTTTGTGGTGGTTTCTTGTGTATGTGGTTTGGGTTTTTTGGGTTTTGGGGGTTTTTTTAAGCAGCCGCTTTGAACCAATGCTTGTTTTTAAGAAGTGCGATCTCAGGCTCTCTGCTTTTGGGAGCAAGGTCCAGGCAAAGCCATTAAATTCAGCATTTCATAGCATATTTCTGTATGCAGTCAGAGAACCCCTAGTCACGCAGATGTTTTCCTTTGCCCTGCAGCCATTCTGAGCGAGCTGTTGCAGAGGGAGAATCGGGTCCTTCACTTCTGGACCCTGAAGAAGCGGAGATTAGATCAGTGCCAGCAGTACGTTGTCTTTGAGCGCAGTGCCAAGCAGGTAGTGTGAAAACCCCACCTTTTCTTTCTGTCCTGGCAGAGTGTAAAGTGTCCTGTTTTCATGTAATGCCTCTGTGTGGGGCTCCTGTTGCAATCTCAGCACTCAAATCTCTCGGTTTGTATTTAAACACTGTAACTTTGAAAACATGGCAAATATAGATTTTAAAACAACTTAGGACAATTCCAAAACCCAACAAAAAGATTGAGTACTTTTGTCACCTCAGATTAATTTCTTTATTTGTTCATCTGTTTGAAAATAAATATAAGAGCAAACTTGTCTTATTGAGCTATTTCTGAATGAGAAAACTGCTTTCCCTGAAGGTTTATCTGTATATAGGTAGAATTCCCTACACTCATTTTTGTCCTAGTAAACATAGAATACCCTTTTGTATCCTTCCCCACCTGCTTTCATTATTTTATTCTTTTTATGTGTTCCTAGAAAGTATTTTAGTATACAGAGTATTAAGTCCCAATGCACTTGATATTCTTTGTTTGTCAGGGAGGATTTTTGTCAAAGGATTAATTCTTGAAATACAAAGACTGTTTGTTTTGTTTTTCCTTTGGTGTTTTTGACATTCACAGGCCTTAGACTGGATCCAAGAAACAGGCGAATATTACCTCTCTACTCACAACTCCACAGGGGAATCAGCAGAAGAAACTCAGGAACTCCTGAAGGAATATGGGGAATTCAGAGTACCTGCCAAGGTAAACAGTGACTTTAATCTAATTATGCCATCTGCTTTAGCCTGTATTTACGGTCCTGTTTCAATGCTTTAAATCTCTGTAATAATATTCTCTTGATTTTATAGTTGCCCTCTAAAAATCCTAGCCCTGAAGATAAGTGTCTTTTGAGAACTTTTAGCAAGATATAGGCACAAAAAGGAGGTTTTCTCCACCTTGGTTAGTACTGGTTATAAAAAATTTCTGTTCTGATCAGAAGAAAGAGAAAGTCTATTTGCATACAGAGTTCACAGCAATCTAATAAGACATTCCATCCTCAGATAATCATTCCAGAATGGTGTAGCCTGACTAATTGATCTGCACACATCCAAGGTCACGATGGACTCCTGGTCTCTTTCTTCTGTCATTAAAACCACAATTTGTCTCACTAATTCTGGCTGGGTTGATCGCAGATAATCATTTATCTCATTAGAAATAATCTGCTGATCCCAACAAGGTTCTTTAAATAGATGAGTCTTTAAACTCTGGGGTGAACATTTTTGAATACAAAACTACATTACCAAGAATATATTAATTTATATGGAGCAATTCTGGGAAATCTGGTGGGGTTTACAGAGCAATGGTGATTGGATCTGCTTCAGACAAATTAATTCAAACCATAGGTAATTCATAGACAGTGAATCCACAGGGGTATTAACAGTCTCTGATAAGGATGTAAATTGCAGAGTTGGACTGCAGGAAGACCATGGCTTTGGTATTATGTAGCTGCATTTCACTGTGTCCTGAAATTGATCTTCTGTAATCCTTAAATTCCTCATTAGTCTCTCCATGCTTGTATGGGTTTGACTCACAGGCTTTGTGGTGTTCTTGTCCCCTTCTTTTAGCTTAGCTTGCATGTTTCTGAGAATGTGAGATAACTAGCAGTGGATGGAAGGTAATTTCATCAGACAGGACACATACAACATTCTTTTAACTACTTCTGAATTCTAACCACCCATAATTTCTCTACCTGAAATGACGTTCTAGTTCATAATTTAATTTTTATCAGAATAATCCAAATTCATAATGAAGTTTACAAATCATTCTGCCTCTTGACTTAACCTAGGATTGAATTTTAGACCTTGCTCATTATTTACCATTACTGGCTGTTTCTTACACTGACACATCCAGTCTTGCTCCCTCGGGCTGACCTACTGCTCCTACTGCTGACATAGAATATTTTCACTGCCATGTGCAATCTGGTAAATGCATGTCATTCTCAGACTGATGTTATTCTCAAATTAAGCTGTAGCTGAAAGCCTTCCTGATCCCAGTAACTTTCTGGCCAAACTAATTGTTTGGAATGCAAAATTGCCAGTAGCTGTTGGGAATGAAACACCCTTTAAATATGACAGGAAGTCAGAATTTTACATCTCCATACCTAGCCTTGCTTAGGTACTCACTTAATTTGTTAGGATGATGTCTGATTCAGCTGTTAATCTATTGTGGTGGTGAAATTTCTTGAAGTTAGTTTTATGTTTGAAATCTGCTGGATATTTTCTGGTCTGACGCGTGTTTGTCCATTTGTGGTCAGATCACTGATAAATCAAGTATCTGACAGTGTGTCTTGCTTCAGGCATGGTGGAAAGTCCTCTCTTTCTTTGGCAAGAAGCTTGCCAGTGCCTCAATTCCTGGGATAGATTTGGAATCAGAACTGAAGTTTATAACTACATCCTTTGTGCCAGTTTTGACTAAGGGGCAGTCAGAGCCTGAGTGGAGTAGAAAAGGCCTCTGGAAGGTTTGGAGGCTCAGTGTGTGCTTTGGAGTTCAGGTATCTTTTAGCTGGTAATGTTCAAACTGGACCTAAAATACCAATGGAGGATTTTATGGTAGACCATGAGTTTGGATTTAAATTCTGTTTGTTTTTGAAACAGAGTAGTAATGACTCAAAAATCACTTCCTGGGCTGATATGTGGTGTATTAATGACCTTCCTACACAGATCTGCAGATCCACCAGGTATAGACTCAGAAACTTGGTGTATTTTATGAGGTGTGATTTTTAAATCTTGTCTTCTGCTCCAAGGCTCACAAAAAACAAGCTCTTGCTTATGGGAAGGAGGCATATCTAACTTCCAACATGTTTTATGTGTTTGTGTCTGCGGGGTTTCAAAAACCTGACATTTTCTATCTTCTTCAGCTTCATAAGTGTCCTTATAAAAATGTCATTCCTTTCATGTTTTACTGAAAAAGTTTAAAGTGTCTGATCCTGTATGAGATGAATACAGACACTCTTTAATGACGTATAAAAATTGTGGTCTTCTTTTGACTGCTGTGTGAGTTAAAAGCAAAGGAAATAATAATAAAACATAACCAAGGACCATATTTTGGGCAGCAAACAAAGGAGAAAGTGAAGCTCCTCATCCAGCTGGCTGACAGCTTTGTAGAAAAAGGACACATACATGCCACTGAAATTAGGAAGTGGGTCACCACCGTTGACAAGCGCTACCGGGACTTCTCTCTCAGGATGGGGAAATACCGCTACTCCCTGGAAAAAGCTCTTGGAATCAACCCAGAGGTACAGTAAGACCATGTCCTGTCAGGGTTTTATACCAGAGTCACAGAGGAAGGTGAAGACTGTTGTATGAGTGCTCTAGGTTTTCATGTGCCCCTTAGAAACACTGAAAATTCAGCCAGCCCACCTGGCCAAGCTCAGAGCTGCTTTTGGAGAGAAAGGGTTAAAAGGTTTTTCTGTGGTAGGTCAGTGATGTGAGGAGGAGGGAGAGGAAGATCAGAAATGTTTTCTAAACAAATGTTTGCACCATTTTTCAGGACACCATACAGCTTTCGCGGAGGGGGGGAGGTGGGGTACACTTTACTTGAATAAAAATCTGTGTTAATTTTGG
This sequence comes from Monarcha castaneiventris obscurior, assembly GCA_026261815.1. Lineage (NCBI taxonomy): Eukaryota > Metazoa > Chordata > Aves > Passeriformes > Monarchidae > Monarcha > Monarcha castaneiventris. The sequence continues at coordinate 12,859,922 of JAMPIT010000467.1, forward strand.
TATAAATCATAAATCCTGCTCCCACACCATTATTTTGCATCAAACTCAAACTTTGTCTCTAAGTTTTCATTCTCTCATCCTTTCCCTAACATAAACATTTGATCCCCAACCTCATCTCTGAACTCTTTTAGAAATAGAGCATCATAAGAAGCAAAAATTAGGATCTCCTGTTAATCTCTGGCCATAGTATTAAGGGAGAGTGCCAGAAGCAGAAACACTTCAAAACCTTTCAGTCAATGATTCTTTGTAATTAAGTATCAAGAATGATTAATAAATTCCCTCACACCTTCATGATACTTTAATTGCACTGTTCCTTGTAGGGTCTCTGGTTTAGACAGAGTTCTAACCACATACTGGAAAGGTATTCCATGGTAAATGTCCACTGAAAGTTGTCTCTGCATGGTGCTCTGCTTTATCAGACTGTTTTTTATGAAGTCCCATACTAGACAACTAATTTAGGTATGAAGGAGTAAGGTAATTTAGACTTTTTTATCAATACCAATTCCTGGTTAGGCATAACAGTGAAGATTACAATGAATAATGTTGATATTTTTTTAAGATTTCTCTCTCACCACCTTCTCCCTTCTCACAGTACTACTTCTCTCTGAATTTCCTTCTTTTTTGATATTATTTTACTTTTGTCTCTTTTTACCTCTTTGATCTCATGAACATGCTGCACTTTACACAACAGTGGGATTATAATGAAGTTAAACTCTGTACCTCTTTTTTTTTTTCCTAGGATAACAAAGACCTAGAACTCGATATCATTCCAGCAAGTCTTTCAGACCGGGAGGTAAAGCTGAGAGATGCAAATCATGAAGTTAATGAAGAAAAAAGGAAGTCAGCCAGAAAGAAAGAGTATGTTCCCAAACACTCTGTCTGCACGGCACATTCTCTGATAAAGAATGATTTTGTGATACTTGCATGGCCAGAACTGACTGGCAGTTCTAGAACTCCTTCCAGCTGCAGAGATATTGAGATAAGTCTACAGGTGTAGGGCAGAAGTTGTTACTTGTAGGTTAGAGAATTTCAGAACATAAAGGTTGAATTTGTTTTGGTTTTAATCAGAAGTTACTTTTGGAAAGGGAAAGTAGTGAGTCAAACACTTGGATTAAACCTGGTGTTGTGGAGTTGCTCATTTCTTTCTGGTTGTATGTAAAAAGTGAAATGAGCAGGAAAAAAATAAAGAACATCTTTAGATGTCTAAGTGTTATCTAAATGTCAGTGATGCAGGAGTTCACCTGAAGTTTAGGTTCAAATTTCAGCAAGCGTAGACTGAGAGAACTGGAAATGGTTCATGCTAGAAGGAATACCTGAAAAGTGCTTGTTGCACTTAAATCTATAAACAGTCTATTTTCATGTTCTTTTGTCTTATTTTTGGTAAGAATATTGGAAAAGTATTTCTCAGCCCTCTGAAATTGTCACTACAGTGCATGATTGATAAGAAACCGCTTTTACTCTTGGAAATGTTACACTTGGTCTGCCTGTGGCAAATTTGCAAAACATTGGGAATTTCATCTTTGAGGGGCCCAGCCTGAGGCTCTACAGATGCCATTGTTGCATTTCCCAGCATCTGGATTTTCTCTGGTCAGATACCAAGCTGTTGAAGTCTCTTCGAAGTAGTGGTGTCTCTTAAACCCATCTGTGTTGCCTCTGAAGTTAAAGTTTTAGGGTGACTTCCCACTGGCTGTCAGCAAAGATGCAAATGCTGCTGGTGAATCACAAATCCTTAACCCTGGGTGGAAAAAAATTTTGAGAATCAGCTGATAGTTAAGGATGGGCACGTAGATGGTAAATACCATGGACTCAGAGTTTCAGAAATACAATTTTAATAGGATTTTATGCAGAAAAGATTTTTAGAAAATAACCCCCGAAGGGACTGGAGTATGAAGTGGCATTTTGGTCGTTGACCTAAAAGGCACAATTTAGGCAGCTGAAGGTCTAGGGTGAAAATATCCTTTTTCCTTAAGACAACAGGAGGATGTTTTGTTTTCTGTTCATTGTAGAAATTATTATAATGTCCAAAACACCTAAAATTGTCCCTTTTTTTCAGATTCATTATGGCTGAGCTGCTGCAGACAGAAAAAGCTTATGTCAGGGATTTACATGAATGTTTAGAGGTAAGTTGTGGCCCAGGAGGCCTCCAGTATTTCCTGGGAGCACATGTTGTCCTCTGCAGTGGGGATGGTCACTTTGCTGCACAGGCTGTGCACGTTGATTCATGGAGCATTTCCTTAAGGATTCAAATCTATTCCTTTGAATCATCTCATACTAGAGAAACTCCTGGATTTGCACAGTCAAATACCTTGCCTAGCTGTACAGCAGGCTGTTCCTAAAGTGGGTGGTGATATTCAAGGCAAAAACCAGAGTGTAATTCGGGGAAATCTGTCAGCTTTCACGTTCCTGCAGTCTGACAGAGATTTTTATGTATCTGATGCTACTGAAGTGGCAAATCTGGCTTATCTTTCAGCTGTCTCTGCCTGCAGTTTTTGGACACTATCAGGTGGACAGCAAAGACAGGTGTTGTTACCATGTTTCTGCTTTTTCCTCAGACAACTTCAAAGTGTCAGCACTTTTAATTTCTCTGGAGAGCGTTCTGTTACACTGGAAAAACAAATTTTTAAGCTTGTTTATTTAATCTCAAAGTACATATTTCCGTTTCAGCCTGTGCCTTTGGCAATAAAACAGGGAGATCTATTCTTTTCCACTGCATTTATTCACAAAATTAAGAGTTTCTGGTGTCTTCCAGACTTACCTTTGGGAAATGACGAGTGGAGTGGAAGAAATACCAGCTGGGATCCTTAATAAAGAACACATCATCTTTGGCAATATTCAGGAGATATACGACTTCCATAACAAGTAGGTTTTCCTAACAGTTCTGTTAATATTTGGGCACTTATGCATCTGCAGAGAACACCTACAGTACAATGCACAAGGGAGTGTAAAGTAATTGATTCAGATTTGCAAAATAATGTTTGATTTCTTGTTTTGTTTCTTTTACGAAAATGAATTACCACTTAGTTCAAACTTCACCTTCAAGCTGATTAACAATGTTAAAGTCATATTATACCAGTGCTTTGCAGTCTGATCCATGATTACCGTGTCAGAGCACTAGATCTAGTCTGGCTACTTGCATGTCAAAAATAGGATCTTGGAAAATGCGAAGGGGAAACGGGAATTGTTGGTATGAGCTGGGTTAATAAGTAGCTTTCTGCCACTTCTTGGAGACTTTCTGTATTTAATCTGTAACTAAAAGTACTTCATCTTGTTAAGATAAGACTGTGTAGCAGATCAGCCTAGAGGACGTTGTTTCCATGGTGTAATGTGAATGCAACAACAGTTATAAACTTGACATTTAGGGCTGGTGAATCCAAGAAGTTCAGTCTGAATTTCAAATCTGTCTTCAGGGTACACACCAAAACCAAAATGGTTTTAAAAACATATCAGAGAACCTTTCCCTGTTCAAGTTCTGGGACATTTCAAGTGCTCCAGCCAGATAAATGTGCCATCACATAAATGTGACCCAGCAGAGTGTGCCATATTCATGCATTTGTGTGAGCAGCTTCAAAGCATGTCAGGATTGTAGATTCAAGCTACATATTACATTAGAAAAGCCTTTAAATAATGGATGAATTGACTTCCAGCCCACAAGAATTGTCCTGTCATACAGACAAATATTCTCCCATTTAAAACTATCTTATGATCAACCAATTGCTTTTCCACTTCCCCTTTCTCTGTGGTGCTATATTTTTTGTTTTGGTGACTCTCACTGATGTCATCTGATTACCCTCCTTTTTGGCTTGCCCTATTCCCAGCTACCATCCCTCCAGTCCTCAGTCATGTCCCACAGCTTCTCACTGCTGTCATTTCTCCTTTCTCTGACCCCTCCTCCCGCAGCCTGCTCTTCTGCACAATCCTTTTTCCTCTAAAACTTCTTTCTAGCAGTGCTAAAATAAATTTCCCCTGTCCCCTCCACAGCCTTCTCCTTTGGCTGGTGATGTTAAGGCATCTTCCAGCTTGATTCAGAATCTGTGGTCAAAGAAGGGCAGCAAAGCTGATGAAGGGTCCAGGAAACATGTCCTAGGAGGAGCAGCTGAAGAAACTCTGTTTCACATTCCTCTTTCCACCCACGCATTGTACAGGGCTCTGTCTGCAAACAAGTGTCCCTTGTGGTACAAGCTGTTGAGAGAGAGTTGATTAAAATAATCTGTATTTTGGAAGTTTACTACTTACCTATGAAATGCTGAGCTTGTTGAAGTTGCTGTCCTTTGTCCAGTGTGCTGAGTCGGGTGTTGAAAATCTGGCAGCTTTGGGCTTCCCTTTTTGCTCTTCCTCTGAACCACTACACAACAACTCTTTGAAGATCTGTGTTTGAATAGAACAGTCCTGAACACGCTGACTCCCTACTAGGAATTGCCTCCTTTTCCTTTCTAGTGGAGTCAGGCGTGACTGTTCTCAAAAAACAAAGCACACCTTGGCAAGAGACACTTTTTCCACTGGCTGGACACTTGAGTAGCCTCATAATCAAGATAAAAGTATTGGTCATTAGCACCGATTAATTCATTGGTTGTCCTGCATCTCCTGGGTATGTGTAACTAATTACATCGGTGTCTTCTTTTTCCAGCATTTTTCTAAAAGAGCTGGAGAAATATGAACAACTGCCTGAGGATGTGGGCCACTGCTTCGTCACCTGGGTAATGAGGCTGCTGCTTCTCATTATTTATTCAAATTAATTCCTCCAGCACAGACGGGAACAAGCTGGGAATAGGTGTAAGGGTTATGTCCCCAGTGATAAAGGAGATTAGGAGCTAGTCTGGAGCTACAACTGCTTTGTCCTTTACCTGTCCCAGCGTGAAAGGTTCCACCCTTCTCCTCAGCAGCAGTGCGAAGGCTTTCCAGAGCCTCTCTCCTTGTCCTGCACTGACCAGCACAACCTTTCTTTACCTCTGCTGGTTTCTGTTTAGCACAACTTTATCACAAACCTGTTTTTAGGGGTGACATTCATTTTCCTGTGAAAGGCCCTGGGAGGGCCGACATTTAAAATCTTAATATACCTTCCTTAAAGAATTTCAGTCATGCCATGAGAACTCCACAAAGGCATGAAGAACATATTTTATCAACTTTTTCCTCCAGAAATTAGTGTCAAATTTCTGAGCCATTGTGCTCTCTCATCCCATTATGCAATGCCAGGATAATTTCCAACAGGACTTTGAAATCTTGATGTGAAGAGTCTTCGTGAGTGTAGGAGGCTCTGGGAATTGGCTACAGTAAGTTATCAATATGAAAGCTGTTCCCTTCTCAAAGTATTTACCAGTCAAGTCAGCCATCTTTGTGTTTTGTCTGACAATTTTATTCATATATCAAAGCTAGGAATTAGAATTTAAGAGTAATTGTGGAATATTTTCACTTATCCAAAAAATGAGCGTATTTAGATGATTTCAGATGGGCTTTTAATTTAAAAACCTGTTACGGGTCTTGATGAAATGGATTCAGAAATTTTGTTTGCAAGGAACAGGTTACCTGTTCAGGAGAGATGAATGCATTTATGTAGCATTCTGTGCAAAATCTTCATGGTTCTTTTAAGATACTACAGCATCATCTCAGCAGAGGTACCTGTCCAGAGCTGTGGTTATGGCTACAGACTTACATAGAAAGCTGCCTGCCCAGTTGCAGGATCCTATTCTTTAGATATGTGGAATAAAAAAAATGCAGTAGCAATAAAAGGAAAACATCTTCCTCTTTTATTTACCTCCCTCTTCTTGAGACCAGAGTACAGTAATAAGAGGTGGGAGTGCACAGATGCTTTTAATTTCTGCTTGAAAGTAAAAAAAATGGGAAATAAAATGCAAAACACTCCTAGGACAACAAAAAATTTGAGCCACTGAAGTTTGAACCAAGGTAGGAAATGCAAGTCTGGGCCAAATGTCACAAATTTCAAGTAAGAAAGGTTGGCTTGAGCCAGTTTAAACTAGATTTAAACACTTGCCCAGTTTCTAGACTGATTTTATCTGCAAGTAGGTGATACTCAACACTTCATGACTGAGTTTTGAGACCTTGAAACTCTTGTGTAACACCATTAGAGCTCTTAGAAATCATTTTACAGCTGGATTAAAGTTTTAGGCCTTCCCTCTGTGATATTTGTTAAAGAAAGCCTCCCACAGCCCTCAGAACTGCTCAGGTAAGGTATGAACCTTAAAGTCTTCTGTTCTTAATTTACAGTTCCTGTGTTTCTTGATGGCAGGGTGTGAGGGCGGGGGGGTGGTGGTGGGTGTGTGGGAGAGAGTTGTCACATGTATTTATCCTGGTGTGCCTTAATAAAAACCTGTGGGAGCAGAGAAATAGCTTATCTTGCTTTTCCCTTGATGTTTGTTTTCACAGGCAGATAAATTTCAGATGTATGTCACCTACTGCAAAAACAAGCCTGACTCCAGCCAGCTCATCCTGGAACATGCAGGGACTTTCTTTGATGTAAGCAGCCATTGCTTTTTCCTGCCACACACCTGGTGCAGCTAAAACACCTCTTTTTTTTTTACACTTGAGGAGTGGGTCCCTTTCTGTGCCTTGGCATTTGGGTTTTTCATTCCACTGCAAATATCACATGCTGTGAGGACTGATAGGCTGTGGTGAGGTGTGTGATCACCAGTGTGCTGAGGCGTGGAGACACACATTCTTACAGGAACCTTTGGGCATTTTTCAGACCCAATCCTTCCTGAAGACCTGGTTTAGATGTAATCTCTGTTTCTGGGTTTAGTGTTAAAAGAAAATCTCAGATTCCATTGTATTTTATGACCTGAAATCCCTAAATCTAAAACAAGATCCTGTCCTGTTCTACAAATTCTACCCAGCCGACTCCACATTTACTTCATCATGCTAATAAGGAACTCCATTGACTCCAATTAGACTATTTCCCATACAAACTCTACAGCCAGTGGTAAATGTTTTTAGGCTCCAATTCCAATTTTGTAGGCTGAGAAAAATCTTCAAAGTTTTTGAGTACCTTGGAACTAAATTCTTCCTCTTATTTTCTCATCCATTTTGCCATGCTTGTCTGCTACCGTTTAGCTTTAATTAGTTGCCTTTCTGGGAAAAAAAAAAAAAGTGTGAAGACCTCTCTTCCAAAGCATTGAAACTGTTCACTAATGTAACAGGATCAGCAGGATCCACGCTGTGATGGAGTTGGCAGCTGACCCACATCAGCTGCTCTTGGGTTTGTATGTGCCAATGGTTGCAGCAGTTCAGTCTCACTCGACACCGAAAGGTCTCACCTGAGCCGCAGGAGAAGGGATGAATGCCTTTTGCCCGGTTCCCGAATGGTCTGGCAGCCGAATGGAGCTGAAAGGGGTTTCCCAGGAGGTGGCGCTTGAGCCTCTTCAATGGTTTATTTGCAATGGTTTATGCTGGTCGGCGACTGGGGAGGGTCGGAGCTGCCTTCGGTGTCCGTCAGTGTTGTTTGCACAGGTTAAAAGCGCTTCCTCTGCTCAGCTTTTCCACTCCAGCTCTCTGTACGGGCTGGAAAGCTGCCTGATGTTGCTTAGTAGTGAATATTCATGTGTCAGCAGCTGCTGTTTTGCCAGGGGAAGGTGTTTGCCTTCCGTGGGTGCTGGGTCACCCAGCGATGCCTGTGCAAAAAGAGAAAGCTGACCATCCCCCAAAAAATCCTCAGGAGGCCCTCAACCTGAGGGACTGAGGTAATGCAAAGGACCTGGAGATCCTCCTTACCTTGATCTTGGAGTGGCAGTGGTTCAGTGGTGGGGCAGGACAGCCTGGCCCAAGGAATACAGAGAAAACAGTCGGTTCTTTTCTTCCAGGCAGAGCCTGGAATTTCCCAAAACACCCTGATGATGAGAATGAATTATCTAGAGTAACACCCCTCAGTAAGAAGCCTGCTTGAAAATCACGTGTTCCTCCGATTTCATAAGCTTTCATAGAAAGCCACCTTTGAGATGAAAACAAGCAGTCCCAGTAATTTGTTTGAACCCTTCAAGTCCATGAAAAAAAAATGCATCTGCAGGGCTCGTTGTAAGGGTTAACTAATTAGGAGAAGGAGCAAAGATAGGTGACATATTTCATTTGAAACCACGAACAGAATTACGAGCCGTGCTGGGAGCTGGGATGTTCTCAGGATGTAAGTGAAGCCATATCTGTAGAGAAAAGCAATTTATTTTATTGAACCAGTTGAGACAGGTGGAAAACAATGCACAAACTCTCAATTATGAAACGTGCCTAGTTTATCTTGCAGCATTAGTCTAATAAAGCATAAAGATTACCATCTTCCCTCCCTGCAGATGGTGCTTTGTTTGTAAAATTCAGAAGCTGTTGGTATGGTTATGTTAGCTGGAAATTGCATAGGGAATGAAAATAGTGTGCTTATTCTGACTTAACTGCAGTAGACTTATTAATTCCACTCTTTCAGTTTTTGTGCCTGTCTTGTTCATCATTACTTAAAACTGTATTCTTTATTCAGTAGTTTCAAAGGTAATTGATGACTGCCATGTTTAGCAAATTTTAATATTTGTAATACCATATACTTCAGGCTAGCAAGGTATATTTTTGATTACCAACATATGTTAGCTGTCAACTTCAATTGGTAGAATCAGTATATTATTGAGGTAATCATGTTGATTTTAGTGTCTTTATTTAAGCAAGCTTTGATCTTTGGGACAGAGTTTGGTTGAGCCATGTGCATGCTTCTGCTATTTGGAATACTTTTTTTTGCTTAGGATCTTGGAAAAGATCTGGTTTTGTATTGAAGAAGCCACAGGGCACTTTTGGTTTGCATGACCAGCATGAAACATGGTAAAACTCATTGACTTTGGTAGCATTGCAGAGCATGGTGTTCCTGCGTGGATGAGGGTTCTTGGACAGTTTCTCACAATGTCCCTCAGGAAATGAGCAGAGGCACGAACAGGGACTCAGTTTCTCCTTACTAATATTGTTTCTGAAATTGCTCATCACATTTGTGTCATGCATCACAAAACCTAAATGTTTCATGGGAGTTTTAGTGCTGAACCAGTCTACTTAGCATGTCTTTGGTCTGTGCACCCAGTTCAGGATGCAGTTTGTTCTCCTACCAACCAACTGTGCACAATTAGATGACACCTAAATGTGTGAATCTCTAGATGTGTGATACAAAATCGGGGCATGTTATCATTGCTTCAGGGCCAGTTCAGCAATTTTTATGGTATGAAATTTTGTTTAAGTATTCCTGTCTCCATGTTGTCCATCCAAGGACTTCTGAGGACTCTATAGTGCCCTACACAGAGAATATTTTTGGGTTTTTTCTGCGATTCTGTCATTGCATGTAAGACTACGTGTTCATCCTGCTCTGCAGCTCACCTGCTTTGCAATGCACAACTGCCAGCACACGCTGTCTGTCAGATGCCTTCATTTCTTCCAGGCCCTTGGGACACTTTTCCACCTGAGGAATAAATAAAGTTGTGAGCTATGGTAATGCACTTTAATGTGAACCAAGCTTGCTTTAAACAAGAAGCAGGGCAAAGTGGAGAGCCCAGAGCCCTGTGTCCAGCTTGCTTATGAAAGCTGCCAGCTGCTTCAAGGCTCAGGCACCTCTGTGCTTCCTCAGAGGTGTGTGAGATGTCTGCTGTGTGCTGCACAGACCTCTCTCACCTCCATCTCCACCCTCAGTGAGTCCACACATCTCCAAATGTCACAAAGCCAACCCAAGACACCCCCCAAGACACACTCCAGCAGGCTGCCTTGTTATTCCAACACTTGAGGGATCAGAGGGAGGAGCTGCAGGGAGAATGTCCCTTCCCAGCAGTGCCCTTGTCAAATGCCATTCCACCAACCCACCGTGTCTCTGCACAGTCTGACCAGGGAGCATCCTGGCAGAGCAAGGGGGTGCCTAAAGGGGAGGCATCTTGCTGAGAGCATGCCCTGCTAATTGCATTACTTGGATCCTGCACAAACAGCTGTACTTTACCAGCACCAGGAAGTTCACAGCCGTGGCCGAGGTCTTGCTGGCTGCTGCAGTTATGAATTGAGTCCCAGCCATGTGCTCTGCAGGAACAGTTCCTGTGTGAAGTCAGCTATGACTCAGCTTCATGTGAACTCCATTAACCCCCAAACAGTGCCCCTTCCCTTTTGGGTCTTGTTCATGGCACCAGGGCTATTTAAAAAAAAAAAGAAAAAAGCAACTTGTCTAGTAAGAAAACCAAACCAACAAACCAAACATCTGTTGGTACATTGTGTGAATAGTGGATGTTTTTGCATCCCAGCATTAAGACAAACACTGGAGCTAAAAAGAAGCAGTAACCTTGCTAGTACTCAGCAGAAAATCAGATTGTATACAGAAAGAAAATCTCTGTTCTTGGCAGCTCTTCCCCCTTCATCTTCCGTAACTTCTTCACTTTAGTCTCAAATTTACACTCGAGTAGCTGGAGAAAAGTCCCATTCCCCTTTTCCATTTGCTTCCTTAGGAATCAAGGATTTCCTGGTGGCCAGGACCAAGGCAAGGCATGCCCAGGGCCTGGCAGAGACAGAAGGGTTTCCAGTCTGTTCTATTTCAGCAGAAAATCTGCCCTTGTAGGGCATGAGTTTGGAGTCTTTTAGGAGCTAAATATGTCCATTAGGGTCTTGTAGGATTTTCAGGAGCTCCTAACTCCCCCTGGAACAGCTGGGAGGAGGCAGCTGGGCCCTTTGCAGCCCTCAGCAGGTGCCTGTCTGTGATGTCTCCAGAAATTCATGAGCACATCACACTGACCAGCCCAGACATTTTGAGTAAGGTTCAGATGATGAAACAGAAGTGTTCAGCACTGTAACAGGTATAAGAGTATCCCTCCTGGCCCCCAGGTGCCACCTCAGAGCAGAGCAGGTCTGTCACCACTGTGTCAGACCTGTTATTCCCATGTGGATATTTCAGCTACCCCAGGGCTCTCAAATGGGACTCGATGCCTATGTTTAGACAGCTAAATTACACCCTACTCATGCAATTTAATTTAATGTCACTTCGTTTTAATTGAATGTTAAGACTCTGCTTTCAGCCTTCATAGCTAGGGGAAACCAGATGACATGATAGGTAAGTCATACTTAAATCAAGGCCTGTTTACTCAGCAGAGCTTTAGCTTGACTTGCAGAGGGACCCTGCAGTTTAAGTGGCCTTAGGGGGACTCTGCAGTTTATTGCTGGCCTCTCTGAAACCACACTTATTTGCATGCGAGCTTAAAGAGAGTTAAAAAACTAAACATAGAAATGCAGGGATCCAGAGCTAAAATTAGTTACGGGTGGCTCTGTCTGGCAGGGGGTTAATAGTTTTCCATGACTGACTGCTGTTTTTATCCCTTCTAGGAAATTCAGCAAAGGCATGGGCTGGCCAACTCCATCTCTTCTTATTTAATCAAGCCTGTCCAAAGGATCACAAAATACCAGCTCCTGCTGAAGGTACCTCAGTGAGCTGCACAGATCAGCTCGTGCAGAGCACTTTGCAGGTGTAATGTGTCACCTTATGCTTAAGGAAGCTGCTTCATGACCTGTAAGCTTAAGTCCCCAGAAAGCTTCCAAGTGCACAGTCTCCCTTGAGGGCACCTTGTTTGGTTTTGTGTTTTAGTTGTTCCCGTTTGACCCGCACTATTTGTGAGCACCCACAGTGGGGGTTGCTGCAGTTCATCTTTCTCTCTGAAGCAGCTCCATGTACCAAGTAGCACAGCTGGGTGTGAAGGCAGCACAGTGATCAGAGTTTGTTTATGGGTGTCTGCCTTGCTTCTTAGGAACTGCTGACCTGCTGCGAGGAGGGCAAAGGGGAGCTGAAGGATGGTCTGGAAGTGATGCTCAGTGTCCCAAAGAAGGCCAATGATGCAATGCATGTCAGCATGCTGGAAGGTGGGCAGGGGCCAGGGCAGGGGAGGGACCTGCTGAGAAATGAAGTTTGTTCGTAACTTGTGAAAGTTAACAGAGGCTGGCTGTAGCAATACTGTTGTTCCATCATAATTTTTAGGTACCTCCTGGCTCCTTCCTGGTATTTCTCCAAAAGTTTTGAAAGAATAAAGCTGGCTAGGAAGTTTTGGGGAGGGGTTATTTATCTATGTCATCTGTGTGTGTATAAATATACGTGTGTGTGTGTATGTATGCATATGCAATGTATGTGTGTATGTATATTTAGCTAAAACATTCCTTCTTCATTAAACCAAAAAATTCCCTCCTGGAACAGCATCAGTTTAGCTGCTGGCAGCTGTAACAATTATTGGATGAAAACATTTCTAAATACTGTTTCAGCATTTCAAAAGTTCTGATTTTCTGAATCAAAACAGCTTGTGTTTCAAAATGTTAGCATAGTTATGCCAAAGATTTAAAAAGAAGTATCAAAAATAATTTAAAACTAAAAAAAATTTGGCAGAAAGTGAAGTCTTTTATTGGCTTATTATTGTGTGGAGTATTTCTAAAATGTAAAAATTTTATGCTGGACTGAGATGCTTTATTGTGTCTCACACATTTTCTTGGCCTGGGAAAATAATTTCCAGCCTGGCTTGAGGAACACCAAGGAACAAGCAGAGTACTAAAAGGAGTGAAAAAAGGAACTGGTGCCGGTAGCCAGGCAGCACAACAAGCCCAGGTGATTAAAATTGCAGGAGGGCAAACTGAATTAATGAAGTGCATAGGATTTCTTGCAATGCAGTTCTGCATGCAGAAACCACCAGCAAAACCTTCATAATACTAATTTTTGAGTAATTTTTACTACACTTCAGCAGTAGCCTCATTTAGCACATATGATCTATTTGCACCCAGTGAAGGAATTACATCATTGCAATAAGAAAAAAAAGGGAAGTATTTTCACTGGGGCAATGGATACCCGTAATTGTCCTTCCAGAATATGAAGAAAAAAAAAAAGAGAAAGACCCTTTTATTTCACGTCCTTACTGCTCTGGTGTTTCTGTGAGTTGCTCATCCCAAGAATAAATACAAGTGGTTGTATTTTGTGGTTTTAGGGTTTGATGAGAACCTGGACGTCCAGGGAGAGCTGATTCTTCAGGATTCCTTCCAAGTGTGGGATCCCAAGTCTCTCATTCGGAAAGGCCGTGAGAGGCATTTGTTTCTCTTTGAAATCTCTTTGGTGTTTAGCAAAGAGATCAAAGATTCTTCAGGACACACAAAATATGTTTACAAGAACAAGTTACTGGTAGGTGTGGCTGCAAAGAAAATATTCTGGGTGTTGTGTTTTTTGTAGGTAGAAGTGGAGTTTAGGAAGCTCACGTGTTCCCTGCTGGGTTGGGGATACTCTTGCCCCTGGAAGGGCTGGCCCTGAGTCCTGCAGGACTCACCTGGAAGTCAGCCTGCAGTGAGTCTGGAGAGATTTAAGATCGTGAGATGTGAAGGGTGGGGGGAGATGAGAGCAGGATCACTCCAGCCATTCACTTCCTTGCCACCCCAGAGGTTTTCTGTTTCTTTTATCTGTGTAGCAAACAGAGATAAGATCCTGTTCCCCTATCCATCCCAGCCTCCCCACTTCTTCCTACAAGTCCTAAGTTTCTGGACTCATGAAGCTTCATATATATGAAATCTTTCATCATCTCTCCTCCACACTAGACCTCAGAACTGGGAGTGACTGAACACGTTGAAGGAGATCCCTGCAAATTTGCTTTGTGGTCTGGACGAACACCATCCTCAGACAATAAAACAGTGCTGAAAGTAAGTCTTTTTCTGTTTGTTTTCTTTGTCTTTAGCACTTCTAGTTCAGGCCTCATTCAGGAGGCCATCTCCTGAATGAAAGGTCAGTTTCTTCCCTCCTCCCATTCACATGGCTTCTGTGTCTGGCAGTGGGGTCATGCCTGCATCAGGAGCAGCTGAGCTCTAAGGCTTCGGTAGGAATCAGGGCAGTTGTGCAGCCCTGCTGGAATTGCATCTCCTTGCAGCCTGGGTTGAGCAGCTGCACACTGACACAGGGCAGGGCTCAGGGCGTTTGGCTGGGAGGTGTAATTCTCTTAGTCCTTTGCCACTGGGCTTATCAACAATCAACCTCTTCCACAGACCTCCAGAGCTGACAGCCTGTTTTGGCAAGTGAGTCTCAGCTGAAGAATTCATGTTATGGTTGTTTTGTCTAAGGAAATCCCAGCTATGCACTGATAGCCTGTCTCCCCTCTCCAGAGCATGCTGTACTGCTAGCATTAAATGTGTTTATCCAGAGCTTAGCTGTTTTGCTGTAGCTTGCCAAGTAGGTCTGGTCAAAATGCTCTCAGTTCCCTCGGGGTTACCAGGTAATCCAGCAGCTGCAGCAGTGCAGCAGAGAGGACAAACAGTTAATCATGGCCTTCATCAGCCAACCACAACTCCTCTGCACAGGAGGTGAGAACATGATAAAGTCTCTGTCTTTCTGCCTCGTGAAACTTTAGGCATCCAGTATTGAAACAAAACAGGAATGGATCAAAAATATCCGGGAAGTTATTCAAGAAAGGATCATTCATCTGAAAGGAGCTCTGAAAGAGCCAATCCATCTCCCCAAGACACCAGCAAAGCAGCGAAACAACAGTAGAAGGTAACTTCAGTCATTCCCCACAGCCTGAAATCACTAGCATTTTCTCAACCCACAGCAGTGTAGTGTCTGTGGACTTTTTACTGGTTTTTACTGTAGTCAAAGCAGTTTTCATCATCTTGGCTTTTTATATGTTGTCTTGGCAAAGTAGCTAGAAAGCTTTTTTATGATATATGTACAAAAATCTTTTATTTTATACTCCAAAGTATAAAGAGAAACAGTAAAAATTCTTCGAAGTCCAAGGTTTTGGTTCTTTCCTTAAGGAAATTTTACTTCTTCACATTGGAGTAAAACCAGACTTTTTTTCCTTGTTTGGCATGTTTAATTGTTTTACAATGGAAATCATATTTGATCCTGACAATATATTGAAGAATATATAGTGAAGAATCTGCATTTTATCATCAAATACAAACTTGTTTCAGCCTGTTAAATAATACTAAACTTTTTTGTCAACTTGTTTCAATCCTGGATTAAATAGAAGTTATAGATAATGAGTTGTTCTTTTTCTGTTGTGGCATTCCCAAAAGCCACCTGTAGTTTGAGCATCTTCACTTACTCATCAAATTTTATCCCTCTCTTACTTCAGGCTGTGTTATAGAGACATCCAAAGCACAAATAACCAAGGTCACCCAAGAGACCTGTAGCAAAGCACAGATCCAGACATTTCCTCTAAGAACATGCACCAATACAAAAGTGCAAAATACAGAATGAAGACACTGATTTTTTTTAAATTTGTCCCTAAATATGTATTTTTTATTATTTAAATATTTACTTTGAAAGACCAATAAACATTTGTGAGAACTTTATCTATACAGCCAAAGGGAAGAAAATACCCTGTGTTAGCAGGCTCAGAGAGGTAAATATGTAGAGCTCTGTATTGCCTTTATCTATGTTTGGATAGCATCTTTATGGCTTAGTATTCAATTCCTGAAGAAATTTAAACAAATGTTGTGATTATGTGCAAATCCAAACCCCATGGCTGAGGGTGATGTCATTCTAAATTCGAGGAGAGCTCTATAGCATCATGGGCTGCCTCAGTGGGGCAATTTTAGCCCAAAGCCAGCTCTGTCCTGCTGACTCGGCACTTCTCTCCTCCGCCTGTAGCGTTGTGCTCACTCTGGTGGTGTGTTAAGGAATGTCACTGATTCCCTATTCCCTCTCTTGCAGAGATGGGATAGATGATGCAGACAGCCAAGGGGATGGTAGCAGTCAACCTGACACCATTTCCATTGCTTCCAGGACATCACAGAACACAGTGGACAGTGACAAGGTAGGACTGAAATGTGAAAATGCATGGCAGGTAATTGCCCCCAGAAAAATGTAAGTGAAAAGCACAACAGAAGGCGAAAGAAAGCAACCTGTCTTCTGCTGAGTGAGCTGAAACTGGTATTCCCCTTTGCTAGGTTATTAAAATCCCATCTGTTTCTGTGTGCTCATCAGCACTGCTCTTCTACATGGTAATGTTTCTGTTACTGCAGCTTCTTTGTGGTTAATACACAGAGGTTCAATTGCCTCTGAAGTAACAGCCCAGAGCAACCTTTTCTTGCCTAGTACAGCTTGTCCTGTGAGATCCAGCTTCTGAATGAGCAAACAGCTGCTTATGTTACGTTTCCCTCTGAGCTGAAATCAGTTGTTTGTTGGAGGGAATGCAGGTACTTACACACCAATTAATGCAGCAACATGGGGATCCTGGCTGGTATCTTGAGAGCCTGGGAGACCTACCATTTCCAGAGACTGTGATTCTGGACCCCTCTCCTCACAGACATATGGTGGAGCATATGGATGGCCCTGAGACACGCTAGATTCTGTTGGAATGCTGCACACTGTCGGCACGTATGTACTTGTCATTTTACTTGTCAGACAATCTGAGTCCAGATCCCCAGCTTCACTAGGATGCCTCACTTGAATTCATCACCCTGATACCTCCAGCTGTGCTCTTCCACTGAATTAGCAGTTGATTGTAGGAGAAAATGGGCAGTTAATAATTACCTTAGCTACGCTGATGGGGTTTGTCATATCCCCTGAGAGAATGCCCGTATTCTCTTCATGTGTTGTTTTGAAAGCACATGTAACTTGAAAAAAGATGAATTCTCCCATGCCTTTATGGATTTATGTTTGTCAGGGCTTTAATTAATGCTGCCACTTGGACAAGGTAGAAGGGTGTCTTCACAAAATCAGAATCTAAGTTTTGGTTGTTAAGTTCACAGGTAAGGTTCAGTGCAGATACTATTTTGAAAGCTGGACTCAGAAATATAAGTTAATTGCAAATAAATTACCTTTGTAAGATCACCTGTTGTATTTATCTTAAATGCATGTCCCCATGATTTTACTTCTGTGTCCAATAATGTGCATTAGAAAAGTATTAAGCCTCACAATCCAAAGGCCACTGTAATGTATGCAAATACTTTGCCCGATGTCTGAGAAGTCTTCAATCCACATGGACTTGTCTTAACTTTCTGTGTTTTTCACATTTATCATTCCTGATAAAAGGCCCTGACTTAGTGCAGTACTTGAGCTCATGCTTAATTTTAAGCACTCGCCTAAGCTTTGCTGGTTTGCCCCCAGCCCATTGGCTTGGTTGCATGAATTGTGGCCACGTCGAGGTAAGGTGCTCCATGTTGCATGCTGCAGCTGCACACAAGGGCTATGGTGCCAACCCAGGCTGTGTACCCTGAAAGACAGCCCAGCACAGCAGGAGTTGGTTTAAGGATGCAAGACTGGAAATGATTATAGGAATTTCTATCCAAAACTTGTTTGAACTGAACAGCAAATGTGTGTGAGATAAACTGAATAGAGCTCGTGCAGGGAAAAAGTTGTTACCACTGGGGAAAGGGTTGTGCCATGCTTTAACTGTTTTTTAAGGTGGGTAGGTTCACTTGCTGACATAAGACTGTGTGTTTGTGTCATGTTATACATTTAATGAATAGAACCAAATCTGAGTGTACAGCTAAGGCTAAAGGTTACTTGTATGTGCTTTGTTGAATCTGAGGTAGCAGTGTATCATCCTTAAATAGAGAGGCAGTTCCTGCTGGACAGTTTCCTTATTGTCACTGATGCTAATGCCAGAATACTGTGGAGAACTCAGCTCCCACAGTGCTGCATTATCATGTCTTTGCTCCACGGAGAATGAACTGCCTGCATCTCTTTATAGTTCTCTCATTTTTTTCTGCACTGTTACCCAGATTAGTGGCAGGTGAAGCTGAGCTGCCTTAGCTCCTGCTGAATTGGCACAGAGTCAGCCTGTGTTCAGTGTCCGCTCAAACATGGGGCTCACCTGCTGGCACAAAGCCCTCAGCACGTGTTGGCTCTGAGGGAACTGTCTGTCAGCAGATCCAAAGCTCTGAAATGACTCCTAATGGTGCTGTTTTACCATGTGGGATGTTTTTCCTTCAGTGTGTAGCTGAGCTTTTCTTCTAGGAGGGTGTGAGTGAATGTGGTTGGACTGGGAGGTTCTGTACTCTCACATGGACTGGTGCTAGTTTCCAGCACTGGAAGACTGGCTCATCTCATGCTCTCTAGGTGGGTTTTCTTGGCAGAGTTGACAGTGCTTGGCACACACTGTAGCACACATGCTGTAGTTAACTCGTGTGGGGCTGATAGCAGCTCCAACGGGTACTGGGTTCAGCAGTCAATGGTTTCCCTGCCTGTTTAACACTAGCAATCTCAGCAGAGTTATTCCCATGAGTTCAGATTCAAGCCTAGAGGCTTTTTGCAGCTGCAGCCTCCATGGGTGACTTTATCTGCCCCAGTGAGATCTCCATCCAGAGGAGCCAAAGGAAAGAGCTTCTGCCTTTAGAAACTCTGGCTGTTCACAGCAGCCTCATCTGCAAACCCATGGCAAGAGCTCTGCAGTGCCAGCAGTGTGCCAGGATGGCAGCAGATTAATCCTGCACTGGAACCATCTATGTATTAACTCCATGCCAGAAACAATTCTCAAGTAACACGTAAGAGTTGATATTACTCTCTGAAGGCAAAAGAACTCAAAGATTTAGCTGACACACTTTGTCCTTTCCCTAAACCTTGCTGTTACGCCTGAGGATTGCCTAACGCATTACTTGAATGTTCAGACAAGAATGTCAAACAACAGTTTAGACAAAGAAAATCACAATTTCTCAAAGATTCTCAATTTCAAGTAGCACTTCTGCTTAACAACACTCCTCATGCCTCAAGTCATATGTATTTCTTTCAACCTATTTGTGAGTCAACTCCTCCTGAGTTGTAAGTAGCAATTTCTGTGTTCTCTCGCCATGGCACAGCCCTGGAGCTAAGCTTTACTTCAGCATTTCAAACTCCTAAAAAGACAAAAGGTTTTTCATTGTTAAGAGGGAATGAAATAACATTACTGTAAATTCAGCAAGGTTTTCTCTCAAGACGCATGAATGTAGCTACAACATTTATCAGGGGGATCCTTTGGTGCAGAGGATAGAGCACTTTGACTGGGGCTGAGTCCCAGTTCTGCTCTGTCACTCACATGTTGGGTGCCATTGCAAAGTACATTTGATGGCACATTATGCTTTCCTTTTTTTCCCTTGTTTGGATGAGGAGTTTGCAGGGAGAGATAGAAATTCTTGCAAACATTACATTTGTACATTAATTACAGCATTGTTCTCCATTGTTGCAACACATGACGCAGAGCTGAATTCAGACCTGTTTTTGTAGCCTTCATAGGAGCAGACTCTGCTTTGAAAATATTGTGAATTATGTGCCTGACTCCAGAAGTGTTGTTAAGCCTTTAAATATGCAGGCTTTCCTGACTGCAGGCAGTGGTCAGGTGATTATATAAGACTCTCCAGATTAAAAAAAAGTAATGGTGTCTGTGTCTGTTTAAATTAAATACCTGATTAAGTAGCTTCTTAAATCTGGGTATGACTATTTAATATCTTTGCTCTCCTTGGACTTTTCTCCCTCAAAATATATAAAGCAATTTCCCCCAGGCTCAAACGTTTCATTTTCCTTGAATACTATATAGTAGAAACACAGATTTCAAGTAAGGTCTGTAAAGGAAAGAAGGAGAGAACATACAAAATGTTTATTTTTCCATTTGCAATCCATGACTTCTTCTATATGCAATCTATTATCTAAAATATTTCATACACAGGAAAATAATTATTTGGATTGTCATTTGAATTGTGCAAGTTTTGTATAGAGGGGGAAAAGTGGGTTGATGACCCAGACTCAGTGCTAAAGAATCAATAGATAATGAATATTATTACAGTAATTGCAATTCCCATCGAGCATCCAGGTCAGGTCCTAGGTAACCTACTACACAAAATTTCTTCATCCTTTTCCAGAAGGCAAAGAAGACAGCTTTTGTTCTATACAGTAAGCCCTCTTCAGCATGCTATCTAAAAACCTCTCCTTAGAGAGAAATCCTTGCCCTATTCACAGCAGACAGGATTTCAGTCTTTATATTTGGATTCAAAGCAGCGGGGAATTGCATAAAGGAAATGTTACATGCAGGGCATTCTCATTTGTTAAGCCCATTGAGCTCTTGGCTTGTGAAACAGCTGTTTCTGGCCATACTGGTCCATCTTCCAATGGCCTCCTTTTTGTTGGCTTTTGCAGAGTACTGAGGAGAGCAGTTCTCATTTCCTTCTGTTGTTTTTGGATGTGGAAAAAGGCTCTGAAATGTGAACTGAAAACGTTTTACTCTCTAAAAATAAATCCACATTATACACTTTTATCTTTTCCATTAGATACTAGACTCAGCTCATCTTTCAGCAGTCATGAGACAGAGACCTTGACCTCTTCCACATTGGTGGTATTATGTAAAATCTGGGAATAATCATTTTTCTAATTGAAGGTAATTTGTACAAGAGTGGAGATTTTAGAATTAGGACTTATTGGAACAAGTCACTTAGGGGCAAATTCTCTTTTCTTTATAAGCTTCTAATCAAGGTAAAATAGCTTTCTCCCTGTGATATTGTTGCTGGAGGAGGATGTGCTCACTCACTGGTGGTGAGCTCGGTGTGGAGTCACATGCAAGAGAGACATTTCTAGTGCAGTACTGGGGAATATCAAGGGATGGGGTGTATAGAGCCCCAGCAGTGCTTGTGAATGGCCAGAACATGTGTCACCATGGACTGGAGTCTGTGCAGCACCTGAGCAGTGGGACTGACCTGAAGAGCCAATACCTCTCTGCTAACCAAAATCTCTCTGCCGGTGGTTAGTGGGTGCTGGGAATTGCAGCTGATGGGAAGGAAGCTGGAAGGTGCAATGTAAACTCCGTGGCAGAGCCAAGGGAGAGCAGGATCATGGGAATGTGGAGTGGGTGGTGAAGCAGGGAGTCACTTAAATACAGAATCAGGAGTGTTTAGAAATCTTCCTGTTTTCTGGAGCACTGTGATAGGTGCCAGCAATTTATCTGCCAGGCACTGACCTGAAGAGGTTTCTTCCTTCAACCAAGATATTTTACTCTCAGTAAATTGGATTAGATTAAACAACTGTGAGTTTCTAAAGGGCAAAGGAAAGGATTGATTTGGTCTCATTTGTGTAAGTATTATTGTGGTTATTCTGCCACCATCCAAGCAAGTGACGTGCCAGAATTCAGTGTACTGTCTAGAGTGGCTGCTTCCTTGCAGGGACTGATGAGTTATGGGACCACAAGAAAAACTAAATTTATGCAATACAAAATGACTGCTGACTGTTAAGTGATTTTTTCCTGTGAAGGTATGATAAAGAGCAGTGAATTATGGCCCCAGAGGATATATTTCTATTGCTTGAATGCTGCTGAGCACTAGAGCAGTTCTCACACTGAGTCCCTACTGCCCTCACCTGTGGAAAAGGGAAAACATGATAGTGATCAAAGGAAAACCTGACATAAAACATTCTGGCATTTTAATTAGCCTTCTTGAGGGCTTACTAGCTATAGGTGGTTAACTCTTTTCAAGATACTGTCACGTAGTAGCAAAATGTTTATCTTACCAAGGAAATAAATTGTTCAGCCAGGAGCTGACATCTCTCTGTCTCTCTAATGATAGTTTCTCAAAATTTCCTTAGGCTTTGGGAGGCTGCCTCCTCTCAGTTCTGGCTCTGAATCTTGGTTAGGACCCCTGTAAATTCAGCTCTTCCCTGAGAAAAATATACAAATGTATGTATCTTATTTTCACTGTGAATAGTTCCCTGAAACTGAAGTAATTGAAGTGACGTTTGGAGCTGATAAAATGAGACTGGTTTATCTCTGCTGGCAATGCCTTATTTGGCATGAACTTGCCTTTCTAATCGTTGATGTTCAGTAATATTGCTGTGGAACTTTTCTTTTTTTCCCTCTTTCCTGAGTATAAGTGAGGACTTTGCCTTTGCTTCCTGCATTTCTTATCAGGAATGCAGCAGTGCCAACATCATGAAATGTTCCAGCTTTTGATTTGCAGAGCTCTACTTGTCTGTCTAAATTTGATATTTTTCAGTCTTTTGGAAAATTAACTTAAGGCTCTTGGAGTGAAATATAACACACTCAGACAGACAAGGTATAAATTACATTTTTAGATTTCCAAATGAAGGAAATCTGGACTGAAGTGCTACACGTACTTTGAATTGTGCAAACTTTCATGGGCACCACAGAAAACTCTGAACCTCAGAGGGAATCCAAATAATTACAACCATTCTTTGCTCAGTGCTGGGCCTGTGCTCTGCCTTGGTATAAGTTAATCTCTGCTTTGGGGGCTTGGCTGATAGGACTCAAAAGGCCTTTTTTAATCTGTGCACCAGTCATTATGGCTTGTAGCTGCACAGGAATTTACCCACCTGCCATGGGCAAGCAGAGTCATTTGACAGCTCTTTTCTTAGTGATTTATAATGCATATAGCACAGAATCTCCAGCTCAGGTATTAATACTGGCTCTGCCTATGGCACAGATCTCCCAGGACAATTCTGGGGCCTTTGGCCCATTTTTTTCTCTGTGGACTTCAAAAAAATGGACTTTGGTCTTCCCTGGATTGCAACCAGATTTCAAAACAATCAAAAACGTAACTCTTACCAACCTTGATTTTCAGCCAGGTTTAATTCTGGCTTGAATTACATGTTATCTGTCTTTCCTGGCACCCATTTCTAAATGTAACAGGTAGGTGATCAGGAGATTTACTTCTGAGAAGAGATCTGTCTAGGGTGCAAGTGCTGCTGACAGTAGGGACATTTGCTTTCTGTTGCCAGCAAGTTTTTGCTGCAGCTGTGGGTGGAGGCAGCACCAGGCACAGGCTGTCTTTTTTCACAGAACCTTCTCAGAAAAGGTTTTTTTGAAAAACAAAATAAAATATGATCAGCTGCTTTTAAAATAAAACACTTGTTGGAAGCACTTGCAAACTTCATAGTAATTATTCAGGGGACTTTAGAGAAAGTCCTCATCAGGTAGTGGAGCCTTGTTCATTTTTCTTGTACTGCATGGCTGGACAATTCCCCACACACCTATCGAAGAGATGATGACAATGGATGAGTTTCCCCAAAGGCCCTTTTTTTTTTTTTAAATCTAGTAGTTGAATTTTACCAAGAAATTTCCAAGAGGTTTGAGTGTTTCACACTGTGAAAATTCAGCAAAGCCAAAACATCTGCAGTGCCCATGGAAATAGCAACCATGTCGTTCATTGGGTATTATTTCCAGGAAATAGCTTCATAAAAGGCAGGCATGAAATTTGCCATGCATCTTAAATATCTCACCTGGGATTTCTGAAAGTGCTATTGGACTTTACTGGGACCTCTGCTCTCAAAATTTTTGGACACAATTCTTTCCCCAAAAGGAAGCTATTCCTGTGGTGGTCAGCACAGGGTCACTGCTCAGCACTCACAAGTTTATTTCCACACCAGTGCAAGAAGCAGCAGATACTTTCTTAACATGTCTCCTGGGTTTGGTTGGCTTTTTGTGGCTATAAATGACCACAGATATGAATCCAGATTCAGTTTGGTGATCAGATGCTGGGAACAGATTCAACTAGAAGCCCCTGAAAGCGAAGTCCTACAGAAAGGTGTTCTTCAAAGTTTTCTTTTCAGCATTTTCCTCCATGCAGAACTGGCAGTTACATCCAAGGCAGGTAGAATATGCTCCACTTCTTTTATAAAGTGCATTATTTTGTACATTTTCATTTCTTTTGCTATCCATTTCATAAAGAACATTTGCGATTGACTTTAATAATTTTTTGTTTAAATTTAGGAAATAAGGCTCAGAATTCAGTGTGCTTTCAGTCTTATTCTTAGATCATTTCAATCTAAAGCATCCTTTGGTGGAAATTAGGTAAATCAGTAACACTTGAAAGTATAAGTCAAGTCCTTCTATGATAAAACAAATGTATGGAACTTCTTCAGACCGAAGGTCTCCTGAGAACATTGGAGGTATAAATATCAACACATTCCTGTTGAGGGTATTTAAATGTGATTTCTGTGGCAACCCACTCGGTCTCTCCTTTCTATTCCTGCAAGCAGTGTGAAAATCAGATTCTATACTAATGTGCTGATGGACACCTTCCCCAGAGAGGTGCAAGGCACATAGGTAGAGTTTGTAAATGATATAATCTTTGTATGATGAGTATCCCAAATCCACTCAGCACAGCAAATGTGCTATCTCTCAATCACAAGACACTTCTGAAGCACATGGGATCCTGCTTAGGCAGGATGGCTGTAATTTTAAACTGTACAGAATAAGGTGGAGAGCGCTGCCCTTTAAAGGATGGATGGAAACTCAGCTGTGTCCAACACTATGGTCTTACATGACAGGAAATAAGCTCCATATCAATAAATCTATATTACTAAACAAACAAAAAAAGGTGTTTTGATGCCTGCCGTGAAGAAAGAGGATGTTTAAGTTAGGGGGATGTTTAAGTGAATGAGTTTGATGCAATCAAAACAGACTAAGAAGGAAGGAAGTACAGTAAAATCCCTGTCTTTATTTCAAAGACATGACCAACCCTAGTGATTTTAAAATAGAAGGATTAAGACAAATTATTGATTTGCCTAGAAGAATTAAAGGGTATTCTCTTTTTCAGCTGTAAAGAGGGACCAGGTGTTGTTTGACTTTTATAAATGTGTTGTGATTTTCAAAGAATCAGATGTCAAAGATTTGTTGCTATTTACCTTGCAATAGAAATTGAGTTGGACTTTAGATGGGAGAGGAGTTTCTATCTCTGAACTGGTCTTTGACTGATTGGGAAACAGTTCAAATTGATTCATGTTAGTCAAAATTAGTATTTTTTTCCAGCAAAAATGGTTAGACAAAAACCTATATATTTGAAGAGTTCAAATGATTGAGCTCCTTCTTCCTCTGTATCTGCTAATGTGAGTGAGAGCTGAACTGTAAGTCATTAAAGGCCATTTCCTCATTATTGCTTATCAAAACTAACATTGTGTTCTTTCCCTTTCTCCTCGTGACTGATTCCTTTTCACCTTTGTTCTTGCTCCTCGTGGGCAGCAGAGGATGCCAGCCCTGGAGTGGCAGTGCTGAGGTGATTCCTCCCCTCGGGCTGCCTCAGACTGACCTGTGCTGTCACCTCGAATGGGGGTTCACAGCACCTGCCCAGACCCACCTTCCCAAAAATCTGGCACCACTTTGGAAACCAGCCTGCTCAGGACATTGGAGGGACAGTCCTGGCTCAGCCTTGTGCTGGTGCCCCAAATGTGTCTGTTGATTAAAGGGACAAAATGATCAATTAAACATGGATAGATTATGGTGTCCCCCCCAAATGAGGACAAATAGGATAGGAATTGTCCATTAGTATTCTGGGGTTGTCTCTGTATCCATTCTTGGGCCAATAGATCATCTAAAATGCTTGGCTTGGAAAGAAAGAAGCAAACATTATTCAGAACTTGTTTTTAAACAGGGTATTTTTATTATTTTTTTTTGTATTTCATCTCAAGTTCTACTTTCTGTGTTGTCATTAAGAAGTTGTTCCTCATCTAAATCCAATCGTTCTCCTCCTGTTCTTCAAAGAACTTGAGTTCATGTTTATTTTTCCTGTGCTGTTGTTTTGAGTTGTTTCTGGGGTTTCATTCTGATGATTACAGTGTGTTTGTTTGATTTGGATGTACAATATAAAATATATCCCTCTGGAGGAACAATATGTTTTCTTTTTGGCATAGGGCTTTTTTTCATTTTAGAATTCATCATTTGTGTGTGGTTAATGCTTACTAGAGGTGCCAGGTTTGTTCAAGAAACTTAGAAAACATTGGAATAGATATAAAGGGCATATAGGGATAACACAGAATAACTGTCTAGAAATGAAGAAAAGTTTAAGTGAGATCAGAACTTAGTGTTAGGAACTGACCTTTGAATAACACAACTTCATTGATCCAGGACATTAGAGGACATTGGGGATCATTCAAGTTCAAAGTTAATATTAGCAAGAGGTTTGATATTGGAAAAAAAACTGTGTGTGAAGGAAGGAGACAAAGGGAAACAGTTCCCAATTCCTTTCTTCTTCATATCAAGGGGATCAAGTGAGGAAAAAACAGTTCACAAACAATATTTATCGGAACACCTTTAATTCAGGCATGGAGGGTTGTAGTGGTGAGCAGCAGCTTTCAGGTGGGTGTTCAGAAATCCTGCTGAATGGTCCCTTCTTTCATTTAGTGCACATGTACATCTGCAACAGTGGCCATTGCCACCTTGTCCCCAGTCTGAGTGATGTTAGTGTGTGCTGGTGGCCTTGTCCTGATTTGGCTGACTCTTGGTTTGCTGAATTTATCAGCTCCTGGGGATTCATCAAGACTGTGTCTCCAGAGCTCATCAGTTCTTGGGAAAATCTCACAACCTCCCATCACAGCTCATACTTCTCCCCTCTTCACCTTGCTGTCTGCTGGTAAACGTTTCTCCATCCAAACCTGTAGATAAAGCTTCTATAAAAGTCATTCACACATTCTCCTGTGGCATGGCCTCGTACAAGGTGGAATGCCTGATTATGGGCAAAAGGGAGCAGCCAGATAGTGAGATAATTGATTTTAGCTCTTTAACCTCAGTTTTCGTGTGTTGCCTGGTTGAGAACAGCTGTGACCATGGAGGACCACGAAGTGTCAGAACACAGGTACTGGACTGGGAGACAACAGAAGGAGGCATGGGAACATGGAGGGCAAGCCACAGGGAAGCACAGGGCTGGGCAAGTAGCTGAGGGAGGTGAAAACTTTCCTGAGAACCAGAGACATTCCATGTGAGGGGACTGGAGGAAGAGATGACACCACACAATGTATCATTATTTTGTCTTCTCTTTCCCCTTAAATCTCAGTAAAGGTTTACCTCTTCTCAGCCCTAGGTCATGTAGGTAGGAAAAGGCTTTGAGTTACGGGAAGGGCTATTCTGGTTTCTTCTGCTTGTCCACAAACTCACGGCCTTTTCAGTGATCTGAGGCAGTATTTATTCTGGAGCCAAGTATTTTTGCTGCAGGATGCCCCAGGAGGCACTTCCCTGCCTTGGAGTCAGCATTCTCCCCACCTTGCAAACCACAGGCATGCCTTGCTGCTGGCAGCTAACAGAAGTGAGAGAGACATCCAAAGCTTCCCCCAAGCCTCCGTGTCCAGGATCCAAGTGCTGCTGCTGTCCAGATAAACTTTATTTTTCTGTTTGTATTTTGCATTAATTTAAAACCCACCAACAATCCGAATCAAACTCTCCCTCCTCAAATGTGTGCAGGCAAGAAACAGAGGAGTGTAAAACATGGCACAACTCCACAACCCCTTTACTCCCTGGGTTCATTTTTCCTGACACGACAGCATCACTTCCTGACTTTAGCTGCAAATAAACAATTATTGAAAGAACAAGGTTGGACCACACATACATGTTTTCCACTGGCATGGAGAAAAGCTGTGTGTTGATTGCTGATTATTTATTTTCACAAGAGTCAGTTGGGTTTCTTGTTATGTCTTTAGGGCACCATCTCTCGAGGTGCTGAGCCTTCTCTGCTTGCAGGAAGAATAGAGGGTAGGAGCCAGCTGTGCCCCACAGGTCCTGGGCCTCAGCTGGCATTATTACTAGAAGTTTTCCAGTGTTGATATTTACTGCATGATCCTGAGGAGTCAATAGGAAGGGACAGCAGGGGTCTATCCAGCAGAAGGGACACTTAGCCAAGCCATGTGATCTTCCTTTAAAATTGGAGTTGTTGTTAAACCATCAGTCAGAAGTGTGACATTTATGTAGAGAAAAGAAGGTAAATTGAAACGCACACAGAGAAACTTTGGCTTTCTGGCTTGCTGCAGATAATGCAGTGAGAGCTGATTTTTGTATGAATTTAACTGATTGTCCTTAGAAAGGTAAAGGGCTGTTTTCTCTATCCATTTCTACCTATAAAAAGGGCAGGATGGCATTCAGCTGACTGGTCTTTGCCTTCACATCCTGAACACTCCTCTACCGTGCAAGCTTCCAGTGTGTGCTGGGCACAGTAGAAAGGCTGATGGGCCCCTGCCCCTGACCCTCCCCAGCAGCAGATCCAGCCTCCCCCAGCTTAAACAGCTGCTGACTGGGGGGTACAGGCTGGGGCTGAGGTTCTTGAATGACTCTCTGGCTTTTGTTGCAATGGCTGAGCAGATTTATGGCTGCATCCCCCTCCCTCTGCCTCTCAGATATAACAGAGGTGTAAACCAGGCCTCCAGGGGTTGTTTTTGTGGGTTGTCTTTTGAAATCTCTGAGGTTTTACGTTCTTTCTCAGGTCCTGGCCTCAGTGCAGTTATTTTGCAGATAGATAGAAAGAAGCAATTCTAGTCTATAATGCAGAAACTCCCTCCAACTCTGAAGTCCTGCTGCCCTCCCCAGCAACTGAACCTTTGGTACCTTTTGCCTTTATGAAACCTCTGTCCTTCAGACTTCCTGGGAGAGAAATTTGAGGACTGAGAAAGGACTTTAAAAATCAACCCTTTCTCAGGCTCATCGAGTTCCTGCCTTATGACCTTCTCTTTGTGTGATGCCTATGTGTTATTTATGAGCACTTGGCTGCTCGTTTCCACAAAAAAGAAAGGAAAAAAAAAAGATAACACCGTTGAGACTGAAATGCAATTAGTTATGTGGCACTGCAAAGAGCAATAAGGGGGATGGTGAGTGCTGTTGTACTGGGTTAGGCAGCTGCTAAGGTCAGAGGGGCAAGGCACGGAAGGTAAGTCACTTAAAGAAATGCAAAGAAAACGGGGTGATACCTAAATCAGTTTTATTTGAAGTCAAGGAAAGCACCTCGCTGTTCACCAGTGAATATCTGGCTCTGACCCTCTCATGTCTCCACATCACATCCACCCTTTCAGGAACCCATTGGCTGCTTAGTGTTTTGTTTCAGTAGGAGCAGGATTTGCCTCCTGCCTTTGAGCAAATCACTTTCCCTGTGAGGGGGGAGGTAAAAGAATAAAAATAGTTAAGTAAGAGCTGGGCTGAAGCGGATGTCTTTTAAACAAATATACAACTTATTTTCCATCTGCTGGTTCCCAGTCCTTGATTGCTGTGAGAGACAGAGCAGCACTGCTGCATTTCAGGAGAAACCAGGATGTGCTCCCCAGGTGTAGATCTAAAAGGTGGCCACTTGCATCCATGAACCTGGAATTTTTCTAGATAGGAGCAATACACTAACTGCTAAAATTGATCCTAATGAATGAGAGTGTTCCTTTGCTTTTCTTAATGTTATAACTGGTT
The DNA here is from genome assembly GCA_026261815.1 of Monarcha castaneiventris obscurior. Lineage (NCBI taxonomy): Eukaryota > Metazoa > Chordata > Aves > Passeriformes > Monarchidae > Monarcha > Monarcha castaneiventris. The sequence goes on from JAMPIT010000467.1 coordinate 12,888,982, forward strand.
AATTCCCCAAAGAATTCTTCTGGGCATGCCATCCCTATGTAAAGACTATGGCTAAATGGCTTAATAGGATAAGTGCTTTATAAAACAGCTCTGTAATATTTTAGTTGTCTCTTTTCATTTCAGTAACAAGCATAAGGGAAGCTAATGTCCCAGTACACAGGGATTTGCAATCACCATTAATGGAGATAATTCCCCTCATGGGAAACAATAAAAAAACACCATTGCAAGAGCTAGAACACTTTTCTAGCTTTGCCTTTTCATCACAACAGATTGCATCTCTCTTGCTAAATTTCTTTTTGCTCTAGAGGAGAAAATAAATCTGGCAAAGGGAAGCAACTTTAATTGTTATGATAAACTCATGATGGGGGACAGGAGGGGCTTCTGAGTTTCCCTAGACAGCATCTGTATGATTGAGGAAAATGAAATAAAATCATGGCAGCTATTAGCAGTTTTAGTGAGTTTCAAATGAGTCCTGAATGATGGCAGAATTAGGAAGAGTTTTTGCCTTTTTCACATTATCATCACTAACAGAAGAGGTCTCACTTGCTGTTTGTTCCATTTTGATGGTAACTCCTGTCCTAACAAATATACTGACAAGCTGTAACAGTGCCACTGACTTCAATTGCATGGGAGGTCTGTCTCATACTCCATATTCATAGATCTCAGACTACTGCAAAGCAGTCAGTGTCAATTTATGGCTGAGAGAACCGGGTTACAGAGCAGCCATGTGATCTGCCAGAGCTCACACTGCTGCCCAGCAGGAGGAGAAGTCCTGTCTCAGTCCCACTTCGTGCCGAATCCACTGGCATAATCTTTCTTATGGGTGATCAATGGGCAGTGCTTGTTGATGTTGGTTGTCAGGTTTGTGGAGTCTGCCAGACACCATTGCTCCACCAGGGGCTGAGAGAGAATCTCTTGCAGACTTCTTCCCAGGTACTTTATGTTTTTAAGGAAGCACTGGGCAAAGCTTGGTTTGACACTTTGTAAATCTAAGTCTATAAGTATAGCAAGAACTGGTTTTTGTTCCTGGAATGTTTTTTGGGAAAAAACCTCTCAGGGGCTGAATGCCAGGTTACAAATCAAATGTGCTGTGAGAATGAGAACATGCAAAGGAAGGAGAAGCCTTTAAAAAGCCGATTTAATGTTATTTCTTCTTTCTTTTCAAAATGCAAAAGCAGCTTGTGGTGCTCAGAAGCTCTTAGAATCTGGTTTTCATGTCTTTAAAATATGCAGCAGTAGAGATTAATACCTTGGTTTGGTTTTTAATGAGTGAACCTTGGATTTGAACATTAGCTGCAAACTCTTCTATTTAAATGCTTTCTTATTTATGGCGCCATGCTTAGACTGTTATGCATAGCATTATCTGGCTATTAACTCTTGTGACAAGATGGATTTTAGGATTAAATATATTGTGAGCATTCCTTTCAAATTGCTGGAGCCAAAGGGGTTAGGAGTGTAGGAGTGTTAGGTGATCCAGCTGCAGCCATTCCCCCTGCACAGCCTTGTGATGCATTACAGGGGTTCTGGTGCCTGAGCAGGAGGGAAGAAGTCCCTGGAACCAGCTCGGTCTGCACATCCTCAACTCACCCCACAGGGTAGGTGACCAAGCTCTTTCATGAGCAGCAGGCAGAGAGAGGGAATGCCTTGATTTAGCACAATATAAGCTCCATGCTGGGCCTGTAGTTACTGGCCTTTGAAATCAGCCAGATTTGAACCTTTTGTGCTTAGTCGTGATTGCTACGGTGAATTTTTTGCTTTGCCCACCATTATGAGCTAAGTGCAATGTGCTAATGCAAGTGATTATTCCAGGAGCTCTTTGAGGGTCAGCGTGTTTCCATTGTGTGACTGGTCCCAGTGATCTTTTTGGTGCAGAAAAATAGATGGTTTCTCTTTTCTTCAGCTGCAATATAGCAAATATAGAATTCTCTCGTGGTAGAAGCGTTGTGTTAGAACACACGTATGAGCTGTGTGCATTCAGCTGCCTATCCCACCTGTGCAATCCCACCTCCACTTTTGGAAACCAATTCCAGGCCAAACCCCATCCCTTTTAAGCATGTGAGGACTGGTTTTATTGGGGCCTGAATTTGTGTCCCCTCTCAAGCAGGTTATTGCTTTGAAACAAGAGCATGTTCTGAGCCTCCCATTGGCTTCGAGCCTACACTAGTCTTTTAGTCAAGCAAGGAAGAGTCATATTTTTGGATCCAAAGATTAAACATTCCCTTCCTGCTGTCACACCTGTTTCCATTGAAAAGTTCTGGCTGTGTGAAGAGCTGCTACCGTTTACAGTCAGCTGTTCCTTGGAACAAGGCATCCTCCGTACACACCTTTCCAGCTTCCGCTGAAGTGCGTTCCTGGGTCATTGAGACTCATGCAAACAAATCCTTGACTGGGTGATCATTTCCTTACCTCTTTCTCATATTCATGTGTTATTCCCTCATCTGCTGCATAGTGTGCTGTGGTTTACTCCATCTTCAGTTTTTTTAAATAAAAAAATGCAATTTCCTATCCTTCATTTTTTCATATATCTAGATTGAACCTCAGTGTTGCCAGGAACTTTGTTCACTGATGGTGGTTAGTCGAGGAATTGTTTTTGTCCCACCACCTAGTTTTAATTTTAGTCAGTTTTTTGGCTGGATAACTGGCCCAGTTATTCAGGTCAGTATGTCTCAGTTTTATCAGGCAAATTTATGGACTTTATCTTATTACACTGACTTCAAATACAGCAGAAATCAATGTCGACTTGAATGTCACTGTTGGGTGAGGCTTTTATGTTAATGGCATGGAAAAGGAACAGGTAAAGGGAAGACAGTAAAGAATGAGTTGCTCAGTTCCACAGAAATGAAATCAGGAGGTGTGACCTTTAGTAGGAAAGAACTAGCAGAAGGAGAAGGAATCACATGAACCTGCCCCTTGTGTCAGTGGATAAATTGGGTGTGTTTCAGCACAAGGGGTAATGGGAAAAAGTGATACTGTGACTTTCTTGTCTGTTCTGTAGGCTCGAACAGTAGCGTCATTGTTTGATCTGATCTTACCTGTGAAATGGAGAGCACAGAGTGCTCAAGAAACCTCTTTGGTCTGGTTGCTGAGGCTGTTATTTTGCAAAAATCAGAAACACTCTCAGGCAGTGTGCCTGGATAACAAGAGGTGAGAATGAGGCATGGTGCCTAAAATGCAAATGGTGGGGAGCAGGAGAAGGGGAACAGCAATAAAGCCTAGGATGGGAAAAACAGGAAGTGAGGAATGTGGAACAGCCCTAGGCAGTGGCTGGGTGTTCCAAACTTTGGACCTGATGGGATCAGGTCCATGCACCATTGGGACTGGTTGTGCCCAGGTGGGCAAATGGGTCTTGCTTTTCTGAGAGGAGCCTGCTGAGAGCAGCCCGTGGCAAGGGGCCTGGTGGGACCCAATTGTTGGCTGCAGCTGAGGAGGAATCTGACACTCCCCAAAGATACCAAGGAGCCTTTTGGCTGAGATTTTTTCTCTAGGAATGAGACAGTATCGGTTAAAGATGCTCTTGGTGCTGTTGTGCTAATGTCTTTCCCAGATGAGGAGGAGAAATGGCTGGAAATGCTGCCTTTTGGAGTAGGCTCCTTGCAAGCAAATTACATACCGTGAGTAATGAATGCATTTGACAGAAGAGTTTTTGATTTTACAGCACATTCATAACACCTTGGAGCACTTAGTACCTTGTTAACCCAATTAGCATACTCTGAAACTGCCAAGGCAATCTGAACAGCTATTAATCACATGCCAAACTATCCAAGATCATGCTTTGTTATTACTGCAGAGGCAGCTAGGAGTGGATTGGGAAAGAATCAGCTTTAAACATAGAAATGCACAGACAGCTGGTTACAGTAAACCCAAATAATACTGAATCAGAAATTAATACAATAAAACAAGCCATCATACCATAGACTGGCCTGCCTTGTTGGCACTTTAGGAGCTATAGTAGTGTGTGAGTGGAAGTTGCTTATCCTGAAGCTATAAAAAGAGCCCCACATGGTTTGTGCTGAGCAATGCTGATGGTACCACTCCAGCCTGGAGGCTGTGAAAGCTTTTTCTAACATGGCCCAGAAAAAGGAACCCAGCTGCAGCCTGCAAGCAATCAGACATGCACCTACACCTGACTTAATGTCCTGGCATTGAGCAAACTCAGATTATACCCACCGTGAGTCATTTCCAGTCTCCGGGGTTCAGGGCTAACATTAAAGTGCAGTTCAGCTCTCAGGAACAGGTGATCCTTGACCTTTGTTGCAAGACAGCTTTTAAAGATGTTAATGTAATGGTACAGTTTGGTCCCGTCCAGGAGCAACAGGACAGGGGATCTGTGTCACAAATTGGCTGCATTAACATGTCTATTAGGGAGCTGCTTTCCAAATCTGTTCAAGTTTCCATAGCACGGTCTCTTATGCTAGAAAAATGTCTAAGCTACAGCAGTAAAACTGGTATGGTTCTACTGACATAGGAATGGGTATCTGTGTTCCTGTATGGGATACAAATAATACATAAAGGTCCTGAGAAACTTTCAGAAATTGAATTTAACCTAAAATAAAAACATTAAGAGGATTCATAAGTGTCAGATCATTCCACCTCACCTGTGAGCTGATAAAAAACATTTGTAGTTAATATCACTGAATTGCAAACCTGGAATATTGGCTCTAGGAATAACTATGACATGACAAATAAATAGCACAAGTTAATGATGTATTAAACCCTGTTCATGTAAGTAATGCAAGTTAGCACCTGTTTATAGAAAATAAAATTAAGCTAGCTTGATTTTTTTTATGAGGTTATAATTCAGCTAATAGAGGAAACAGTGATAGATTTTTGTGGGCATTTGATTTAGGCCATGTGATATTTTTATTAACAGAGCAGAACAATAGAAAATAAACATGTCATGTATTAAATGATGGAAACCTGGCTAGTTGACAGATACAAATAAAATGGAATTATTACAGGGCAGGCAACTTTGTAGAGAAATCCTGAAGAGACTTACCCTTACCTTTGTGATAGGAGAAAGTTTTTAACTTAATTTTCTAAGGTAACTTTTTCTTTCATGTTTTCCACATCTATTTGTGCTCCGCCCTCTAACAACTTTTGTACCCCTTGGACAAATTTCAAGCAACTTGGCAGAAGCTTCTGATCTCAAAAATAATTTCTGTGGAGATCAACATAAGGATAGGGAGAGCAACCAAGAATTTGCTCTAATTAGAAGAAATGCAGTAGTATGAACACATGTATTTATGGACACACGCATTACTGGAGACCTCATCTCATGGCTGAGAGATGCTTGACCCTCGGGAAAAGCTTCCACTGTAGCTGGAGACTGACCACGCAGCCCAGATCTGTGGGAAGCTGGCCTGCACTGGGTCTGCTCCATGGGGATTGCTAGTTATGCATGAGAAGCCAAAAAAATTAAAAGTATGTCACTAATGTCTGCAGCTGGGTGAGCAGTCAGGAGCAAAAAGAACAGGCTGCTGATACAAACAGCTTGGTTGGCTTTCCATGGGTAAGCAGGGCCAGCCCTAATACCTGCAGATCTCACTGGGGTGGAGGGAAGGACGTGGGTCACTCTTTTAGGCTCAGGGGCAGTAGTGGTGTTGAGGAGGCTGGTGACTTCCCCAGCACTGAGGTGGCTTTTCTCTCACTAGAGATGTGCTCATCCAAACAGCATGGTTCTTGCAAAAAAACAACCATTAGTTAAATGCAAGCTTGTACTCGGTCTCATGAAAATGTGACTGGCACTATCCCTGTTTCCAAGACTCGGAAGAGATATAGGAGAGTGGAGTTGTCAAAGTTAAACATTGGACAAGGAAGAGAGTTGGGAGTTAGAATGAAGATCATCTATGTCCCAGGCCTTCTGCTAGGTTATTTTACCTTCCATATCTGTATGTTCCCATTTTTAAGTGGGAAACCAATCCACATGAACATAAAACCTAAAAAACTTTCTTATGTGAAGGTTTGTAACAGCTTGGGGCACTCAGCACTCCTGAGACACAATTATGGTCTGCTCCATTGCTAACGCTTCTGGATTTTAATTATTTTGCAAACACATTTGTAGCAGCATATACAAGAGCAACAGGGCAATAATAACAATAAAGCTATGTTGTGTTTTTGGTATAAACTCTTTGTTGTTTACGATTTATGTGTTCTGGAACTGGATTACTGCCTTATAAAACAATGCAGCAGCCTTTTCTCATTTAGTTAGCCATCCATTTTTATTAGGGTCCTCTATAGAATGCCTGCAATAATATTATAAAAGTGCACAAGGTTCATTATTTCACAACAAGTGACTAGCCAAGACCATTATTATTTTTATAACAGCCAGGCTTTCTATTGAAATACACTTTGGATTATAACCTTTTTTTCCTTCTCCCTCTTTCTTTTTTCTCCACCCAAAGCCAAGATGTGCAATTGTTCCTTTTCAGACTGCTTTTCCACTCCCCTACAAAACATGTAGTTTTCTGTGAAATGGATGGATTATAATGGGAACAGATCAGTGATAATGCATTGCTGGAATACAGCTATCCCCTAGAGAGCTTATAATAATATCCAGTCTTCCTAAGCTTTAAAATCTGCAGTTTGGACAGCCTATAGCTCTAATATGGAATCTAGCTCTGAATTTTCCCTGCACTTAAAATTCTTTGATGCTCAATTATTGTTTGGGTTCTGCCCTCACTGTCACATTGCCATGGCAACTGCCTTGCATAAAATCCTGTGCTCAGACAATACAGCCCCTGCTTTATAGAGGGGCTCCAGGCTCAGAAAAGTTGAAATTGTTGTTCAGAGAGATTACTGAAGATTAATGACTGTGCTTTGACTGCTGCAGAGCAAATTTCTGAAAATCTTGGTAATTAAATAAAAAAGGCATGCAGGTGGTGTATTCTCCAAGTCAGGAGTGTTGACACCTGCTGGGAGTGGTGGAGTTACAATAAATCTGTGGTAAAATCACCTGTGGGTATTATTCCACCATGTAGTTTCTTCATGCTAAATAGCTGCGATGTGTAATTAGCTGTGGTGGTTTTCCTTTGCCTGTTCTCTGGTTGTAAAAGGAACACCCTGACCAGGGTTCCCCACTGGGGCTGGCACGGGTTGGTGTGTCCTGGGCTGGTGCTGTGTGCTGGGCTCCATCAGCCCCATGGGCCCCTTGATGAGCCCAGTGTTCCATTTCTGCCACAGGCCTGTTGTAATTCTGTGGGCACCTTCGTGGTTGTAAGGAAGATGAAAACAGCTGCAAATTGCTCGTGCTGAATCATAAACCAGGACGTGTTTCATGAGCCCATTAAGCACATGCCCTTAATGTTAAGCATATGCTGAGCTCTGTTCCACAGGAATAGAGTTAGGTTAAATATGTGTTTTTAAGTCCTGCAATGGTTTGAAGGTCTTTAGAGTTGTGAACCTCCCTGGGACAATGAATTAAGTATGTTTATTAGATTTGCAAAAGTGTTAGCTATTTTCATGTTCAATAATAACATCTTTAATATTACATGCCACATTAGTTGTAAGCAGCTGTCATGCAGCAGGATTTAAAATAATCTTAATGGGAGTTAAGGCATTTTGTCTTCTCCAAAAACAATAGCACAACCTTGGTTTAGACTTTGCCTCCCTCTGAAGGTGAGCAGCACTCCTTGGGATAGCCTCCAGAATCACATCTGTTTGAAAGCTGTACATTACAACCTTGTGTTACTAAAACACGTGTACTAGGAAAAGCCTAGCTTAGGAAAAAATCTCGTGTATTCTGAGGGGATACAAATATTAACTCAAACCAGATGCATAAAGGCTGGGGACATCTTTGTTCACTACAACAGGTCTTTCAAAATCTGTTTCAGATCTTATATCTGCCACGTTAAGATCTCTGTTTGCAAACATTGAGAAACCTGCAAGGATGGGAATTAATGAAAAATCTTAAAGTGTCAAGCAAAGAAGAAATGCATGCAGTCTGAAAGGGAGCAGTAATTCATTTTGAGATCTAAACCTGTTTTTAAATTAGCTGTTTGTATGTTAACTTCCTCAATTCAGAAGCTTAGACATCTGTGTCAGTGAATTAGTTAGCCCTCGGCTGAAGTCTAATCATTGTAGGAACAAGAGGTAGGGGAATCAGTATTCCTAGAGGATCCATAGGAACTATACCCATGAGGTTGAATTTAGCATCAATCCCAGTGCCTAAATAAAGGGTGACTGTGTTGCTGCACAAGGCGGGGAACCCTGCTGGGGCCAGTGTGGAAGAGAGGCTGGTGGAGTTGCACAGCCGTAGGGATGTGTATTTTATTGCTCCTTGGAGATTCTTTGGGTTTGTTTCCATATCCAGGACATGATCCTCTTTGAGGACTGCTGTGTTCTCCCTTGATACAGTGAGAATAGTAATGTTGATAATAAATAAATTTGTACCTCCAAATTTGCTGACCTGTTGTTCATGGCCAGAATAGTCCATTGTTCTCCTCTTTGTGGTGAGCTGCAGGCCTGGGGTTAATTGTAGCAAAAACCTAAGAAGCATTCAGGCAGCTGGGCCAGCCTTCTCCACTGGGGTTATTTCGTGTCAATTGCTGCAAATTAGACACATATAAAATTTATAATGTGTGGGTGCCTGTGCACAAAAATTTAACTTCCTCAGTATTTGCAGAACATAAAACAGTCCTCCTTGTTTAAGGCTAGGATGAACATTTCTGTCACATTAGGAAAGACAACCTTATTTCATTCTGCAGCTGCTATTTAAATGCTACAAGATCTCTTTTAATCTTAGGCAAAGTTCAAAATGAGATGTTTCAAACATCTGCTAACTATTACAGGTCATGCCTGCTAGTAGAGGTAATAAATTATAGCTGAGAAGAGAATCAAATGTCTTAATAGTGTTTTTTGTTCATTGCTTCGAAGTTTGTCCTCTTTCAGTGTTATCTGTTCTCGTTTTGAGCATGGTAGTCAGCATGCCTACAAAGAAGATTGTGCTGTGGGTGAGGTGGGTGGGATCACAGTGGGATGAGGGTGACACCCTCTAGTTTAAGTTAGGGGAAAAACAACAAACAAGTTGGTTTCTCTATTTCAGAGCAGAGGGAAATCTAAATCAATCACAGAAGCGCACCCTCTGTGCTGCGTGCCAAAAACAAGATGGGTGGGTCTAGCAGAATATGGGAGAGAGGGCATTTCAATTTCCTCCGAAGGGGAGATAACAGATCAGCTTTCTGGTTTGCCATGGAAACCTTTTGTCAACCCAGTAACAATGACGTCAGGGTGGCAGTGGCACAGCGACTGGGTTAGTTAATGTAGCACACACCTGTTGAACTGCCAGAGGGGAAGGTACGTTGGCTTTTGCATTTTCCGTCCCTGATTCTAAACAACTTTGGTGAAGGCTTAAAAAGTGTTATTCAAGTCCCAAGGCAGTTTTCCTGACCTGTAGCAGATTCCTACCATGAGCAGGTGGTGCTGGAGCTTTCACTCAAGGAGAAATCCTGCTAAAAGGCATTTGCTCAAGCTGTGCCATTCCCTCCTCTTTTGGGTATCCTTTTAGAGGGTGGGGAGAGCAGATTTGTTCTTCAAAAGAACAGCACCAAATTCCTTCAGTGTGTTTGCTTTGCTTGGGAGGAAAGGCTCTGCTGGTGTTTACCAAAGGAGTTTTTTAGAAACACTTCTATAAAAAGAGAAACCCAAATTTACCGCGCTAGATCTATACCTGTAGATGTTCAGAATTACACTGTAGCTCGTTTTTGGAATGACAATTCTCCTTGCTCTTTCTCCAGCGGGTGTTGTGCTTCTGTGTTTAGTGTTGTTGACTGGCTGCTTTTTCATTTGTAAAGTGAGATTAGATCACTTTTTCACCTCATTCAGTGTTGCTTGTGTTACTACCTTTCCATTTTTAGTAATCAAAAAATTCTTTAACAATTCCTTAGAAATAAGCTTACTTCTTTTCATGAGAAAAATGTGTAACCAGGGAAGGCAGTCCATCTTTTCTGCGCTGTTCATGTTTACCAGCAAAATCACAGAAATTGTGTTTGCAGAAGATTTTGATCAGTTAAAGTGTTGAACTGTGTCAGTAGTCGATGCAGGTTCTGTTACTATGGGTAAAACGTGAATTCACCTTAGTTGTGTTTCTTGTCTATGGTAACACATGATAATTCTCTTAAATTCAAGTGTGCCCTTGTTATTGCTAAACAGTATGCATGATACAGAATATTTCCTCTCATATAGCTTGAAAGAAGAGAAGTAGAACCTATTATAGGGATTATAAGTCAATTTATATCAGGTTGCAAAGCAGAATTATGGCTGAGATCAAGAATGACACAAAATGACATAACGGGATCAGAAAAGGAAAATGGAGTCAACCAGTGTAAATGATATTTATTGTACAATTAGAATCCAACTGTATGTAGTGGTGCCAGTGAGTTGTGGAAATTCTTGCAAAGGAACCATTTGGGATTATAATTGTCCAGACAGCCAGTGTTGATAACCCATGATACCCTAATGGAGATGGATGATATCAAATGGCCGCCAAGTTTCAAGGAGGTAGAAAAAATAAAACTGGGTGATAAACATTGTTTCCTGTGGAAGATGAAGTTGTCCTTCATTCGAAAGAAATACGTTTTAGCTACGTTAGTATTGTTGCCATTGTGGTACGTGTAAATACTCTGGAGATATCTGTGAAGAGCTATAATTCTCTTTGGCTTCAGTTTGGAAAATGTTGTACACTCATCTATATTTTATCTTTACACTCATTACTGGTGATTTCAGCCTGACAGACAGGTATTTCATGTGGTCTAAAGTCTCTGTAGTATCACTCAATTTTATTTGTGACTTTCTCACTGGAAAGCCAGAAAAAGGCATTATAGACATTTCGAAATAAGACTCTTCCTACGTTCTCACTACCACTGATAGGTTACCTGCCCCCCAGGGAAGGGCCCATCTCAGGGACTGGCACATCTCCTGCTGCCACCTCTCAGTGAACTGCGAGTGTCCCCTCTGCCCCTGCCCTCTGTGGGGAGCAGCAGGAGCAGGGCAGTGGGAACGGCTGTCCTTGGGGAGCCCAGGAGCTTCTCAGCTCAGGAGGGGAGGGGATGGCCTGTTGCTGCTGCAGCTGGGCACTGATGTTCCAGGGACCAAAACCCTCTGTCTGTCTGCCAAGAGTGAGCCTGCCTCTGAATACTGTGTCCCCTGAGTTTCCTCTCTGCTTCCTGCAGGGGCTTTGCAGACTCACTTTTCAGACTCTGTTTATTTTTTCCCATGCCTCAGTGTTGCATATTACTGACAAAAATACCTTTGGTATAGGAGAGAAGCAAATTCATTTATCTGCACATTGGATCAATCCAGTCATCAGTTACAGTACAATACAGAGCATTGTGATAAAGGGTCCCTTTTTTGCTGGAGGGACAGAAAGGGGCCCCAGAAAGAAGAGAAGGAAACAGTGCAGGCTGTGATAAGTTAGGTATGTTAAATAGGGTCGCTTTAATAGGGTCACAACTTACTAAGGCCTTATGAAACCTGAGAAGTAAAGATGATTTACATTGTGTTTTCATTGTTTTCTTGAAGAAATTTATCATTGAAAGAGCCACCACCTCAGAACCATAGTGTTAGGTGTGGTGATGCAACAATAAATTCCTATTTCATGCCATAAAGGCTAATTCATTCTCTTCTACTTCAAGCGTGTTTTCCCTCCACTTAGGACTCATTCTGGCAAACAGAGCTTTTCAGCAGTTTCTTCTTTGGGTGGGGATTAACGAGGTTTGAACACACAGCTCTGCTACTGTATTGCTTGGGATTGAGGAATTATTATTTATCATTCTTTTATTATGAAAGGAAACAGATGTTTATGCCAAAAGTCTTACAGCATAGATGATGTAATAGTGAGTTCATAAAACAGAATTTGTTAAGGGAACATAATTCTTTGACTGAAAAAGGAAATAATCAGCCAAGGAAGTACCCTGTTGGATATTCAGGTTAAGTAGGTGGGATAATACTATGTTAATTGCTACAGGCACAAGCATGGCAGGCAGGCTGTGGATGTAAGAGTAATAAGAAGTGGAGTTGAAGCAAGTGCAACAAAGGGTAATAGTTTTTTCCTTAATTTTAAGATTCTCCAGTCCGCAGTTTGAGAATCTCATCTCAAAGTGAATTAAAGTTGTGTATGGGAATTGCTCGGTTTTGTTACAAGGTTGTTTATCAGCCTGGCTGGTTATCACTGCTGGTATTTGCCATCTTCCTTGGTTTAGCCTCAGGTCCCTGTGTTGCCATCTGTCTCCATTGCTGCAGCCCCAGTTCTCTCACAGCCCTGCTCCTTTCCAGTGCCTGAATCCCTTCATGCATGGGCTCCTGTTGGCCATCTCTCCTGAGCCTAGGATGCCACAAAACCCCTTGCCATTCAAGCTGAAATAAAACAATCCAGAGCCACTGTCAAATGCTATGAATTCACTGTCTTTCTGAAAGAGAATTTCTAACAGTTTATCTTTTTGTTCCCAATTACTAGCAAAAAATCAAATGTGGTTCCCCTGAACACATATCTTTATATCTGCCAGTTAAGGATAAGATGGAGATTTAGTCAAGGATTTGCAAAAGAAACCCAAAGGAAGCAGTGTCCAATTCACACTGAACTTCACTGGCTTCAGGCTCTGTCCCTTCCCAGCAGCAGCTCTGTAACTGAGCTGCCCTGGACATGTCCTCCACATGGCTTTAGAGACACACTGGATATGCTAATGACAAGCATTAAGTGTACTTGGATCTCAGGCTGAAAATGTTATACTTGGCTACCAAAATCTTTTATTCTTCCTGGACACTCTTGCATTACACATTTTTAAATATCCTGAGGATGTTTTAAGCTCAGGTCATATCACCTTCCTCTGCGTGCATTGAGTGCAGAAGAGAAATGTGGTTTTAGGGAACAAAAGAGCACATGTACGAGTGTTGTGGATAAATGCAGACTCTGTGTTTCACTCTGTGAACATTGAGGCTTCTATACTGGCTGAGTTGAGTCTAGGAAGAAGAGAGTTTATTCATCCGGGAACAATTTACATGTAACAGTGATTGCACAAGCCAGAGCATTTTATTGGAAGTGTCTTCAGGGAAAGAAATTAAGCAGGGGCTGGGAATGTGCTTATCAATAGACCTTATTATTCTGCTCAGCCTTTGATAAATGAACCTAGCAAGTTCTTTCAGGCTCCTCTCAGTCTTCCACTTGTTTGTGCTGGATTTCATTGATTCATATTTAGCCCTCCCTGATAATGTGACATGACAGCAAATGTAAATGACAGTGTCAATGAGCATTTCCTTTCAGCTGAAACAAAGCAAGTAAGATCAACTATCAAACTCTCTGGATTTACGTTCTTTGAAATAGAATTTATTACCTTGTTAGAAACTAAAACAAAACACACCAAAAAAAAAAGCATGCAACCATTTTTTATTATTGTAGTTAAAGAACAAAATTTTATGGGAGGAGTGTCCTTTGGGCATGCTTCAGTCAACTCTATCAAACGGAGCAGCCAAAAATGATAAAATTCAAAACCTGCGGCTGCTGGTTCCTTTGGGAGTCACATTACAGTAGTACAAGCAACAGTCTTTCTTTTTCGAAGGGAAACATATGACTGCAGCCAAAGGCCTTTCAATGCTCTTTTAGGTAAGCTGATCTTCATAAAGGCCATTGTAATCTCTTGTGCTGCTCAGGTTTTAGGCGATATTTTCATTTCATAATACTGTTTCTGTGTCCACTGAAAACATCTGCTGAGACGTGCCAGGCTCGATCGTGCACACTGTTACATCACTTGGCAAGTGAGGTCACCTCAAGTAAATGGCAGTATTATGGGAAGGGAATGAAAACCCCAGGATTTAACTGTTGGGACCCAAGCTGCAGCCCATCATGGGCTGAAGATCCTGCAGCAATGCTGGAAAGGCTCAGAGGGTGCAGTGAGCAAGGCAAGCAATAGGGAGGACTCAAACACAAGTGATCATCTCCCCTTTTTCCTCAGTGCCAAACACCATCTGAGGGTATTAGCATGCAACAGGTTTGCAAACTCTCCTGCTCAAGGTCAGCTTTGCTTTAAGCAGAGTTCAGCCCATCTGCAGCAGCAGCAGTGGCCTGGGTTTATGTGGTGATTAATGGCAGCACTGAGCTGAAGCAGATCATTAGGATGCCCTCAGCCATCACACATTCTCTCAGCCTGAAGCCTGCCTGGCACCCAGCACCTTCTAACAGTCATGTTGGTCACATGTGCTGGTTTTTCTAGTGTGCACTAAATCCCTCTGAAAATGCACGGTCTTCAGTGTGACACTTGCAAGGGAAAAAGGGGCAGGAAAATGTGCCAGCCAGGACCAGGTCTTCCTTTAGTGGCTTGGAGATGAACACCACTCACTGTCACCATTCCTCTCAATGTGTTTTCTGTATTCACATCTGCATTTCCCTTTATGTTCTATTAAACCAACCCAGTACTGAAAATCAGGCAAAGCAACTTGTCCAAATCCACCTTTAAGTTAATTTTGGGCTAAGGCCCTGATTTATAGTTACGGGACCTAGGGACCAATAGTAAGAAAGAAAAATAGCAGCTATTAAATCTGTGAAAAGGAAAGTACTTGGAAATGGAGAGGGATGCCAAGCTGGTCTCTCTAGCAATGGCAGAGGGGAGTCAGACTTACAGGACTATATGGCTTAGACATAGTTTAAATAATCTCCTCCAATTAAAAACAAAGCCAGTTTTATGTCAAACATCTGTTCTGTGAATTCATCAATTTGGGCAAAAAAAAAGCATCAGGGGATATTTTAAGTACTTCATTGTGGTTTTGGTTTCTCTGTGCAGATCCTCACCCATTCTGAGGGGCTAATATCTCTGAAGGAGGACTGCTGTGGTTTCCTGTGATGCTACCAGGCATCAGGGCAGGCTTTTGTGTTTCTGTGTGCTGGGCTCCCCATCCATGCTGCCTTCAGATAGCCAGCATTCATTGCAGGGGGGTGTTTTAGGAGAGTCCAGAGCTCCTGAGGCAGGTCAGTGAAGGTCAGCAGAGTGTCTGCTGGAAGCTGGGCATGGCTGTCACTGGAGAGGGTGTCCATCTAAAGTAATCGGTCTTATTTGTGTCTAAACCACAGTGGTACTAAAATCCCAATTCCTGCATGTTGGCAGAGGTGAGGAAGAGAATAAAAGATTATCCCTTTTCTGTCTTCAAGCCCTCACTTCTTATAGCAGGACCAGGAAAACATAGCTTTGAAGCAATCTACAACTTCTTGTCTTGGAAATGTCTGCTTTTTACTTGGCAAGGGGAGGGAGATCTCTTGCAGGTATTGTTTGAAATTATATCACTTTTCATAAGTCCATTAAAAGTGTAAGTGTGCAGACAGAAATGTACCTGTTTAATTATTCGGATTGTAAGGGAAATGTAAGCTGGGGATATGTGTATTAAACAAATCTGATCTAGTGTACAAACTGAGATTTACTTGTTCTAAAGCATCCCTAGGTGGCCTTATTGTGCTTTTTTTTATTTATTATTGTATCATTTGTTCCCTTCCCAAGAGGGCATCTGAGGTTTCTCCTCCGATTACTGTGAACCCTCATTCACAGTTGTTCAGGTAACTGTTTTCCTTCTGGCATAATTTAAAAGCTGAGGTGGTTAATTAAGGACCTAATTATTTCCTGACATTGCTATCAGGGGATCTGTAGTTTTCTCACTGAGAAACAAATAGTGGGGGTCATACTCAGCTGGGAGCACTGTGGAGGGAGCAAGGCTTCTGCAAGATTTTTTGGTTTCTCCCTTAAAATTCTGCTCAGGGCAGAATGCCCCAGTTAGATAAAGACAGATGTGCACGTAACCCACCCTTTGCAAGGGCTCCTTTTATGACCCCTTGTGTTTTTAAAGCTTCTATCAGACTCAAATCCTCCTTTTCCACCAGTACCAGGTATGTGATGCCAGCGGCTGGGTTTCTATTTTAAACTCATCAGCTGTGAAGAAAGACTTTTACTGTGTGCACTTGCCTCTGCTGCTTATACCTGAAGGTGTTTCACAAAGTTCCTGGCCAGAATACAGGATCAGATTTTGTGTACTTGCTAGGAGTGTCTCAGGAGTTGGTGTCTGATGAATCATTTGTGACTGGAACCCTTGATGCCCTGGTTCAAAATTGTGCCAAACATGAAAGAAAACAGCTCCCTGATTTCATTCTATTCTTGCATTTTTATTGACTCTGAGTTGGTTGTGGATGCAAAAGACAGCAGGTAGGGTTTACCTTGGAGGGTTTCAGCCATCTGCCTTGCTTACCCTCCAAAACCGAAGGGTTTTGGAGCCAGATGTTCTGGCTGTGTGTCACTGAGGAGCACAAATGATATCTGCTCCATTTTGTGCTTCTCCAAGGAAGGGAAAGGAATGGAATTTGAGTACCAGCTCTCTGAGCCAAATGCCATGAGGAAACCTTCAGATCAAACACAGGCATGCTATGGTTCAATTTGTTGAGTGAAACAAAGTGAATCTGGTTTTCTTTATCTTCAAAAGCATTTTTTATAGCTAGAAATGCTGTTTCATTTGGATTGACTTTAGTCTTACTTTCTGGAAAAAAGGCTCCAGAAATAATTCAGGCAGCTCCATTCAAGCTGTTCTGCAGATGTCAGCATATGCCAGACTCCAAAATCCAGCATGGTCAGGATATGGTCGTCTAGTAGGGACTCCAGCAAGAGATGCTGGAAAGGTATGTCCTATTTGAGACCATAACACCAGATTTCCTTTCCTTTAGCACATTTACATGTCCCACATGCCATCTGTGTCTTTTCTTCCTGCTGTGGAATAATTTGCTGTGTCTCTGTTTATAGTGCTGCACATCCAGATGCCTCTGGAAGAGCAAAGATGGTACCTTTGGCCCATTGGATGTCACCATTATCCCAGCCATGTGTTTGATTAATTGCCTAAATATAACCTGGCCTTCCCCTGAAGCTGAAGCACTGATCCTCTCTGTTCAGTCAGACAAAACAGAAAGAGTGGGAACCACCAGCTCCATCCTAATGGAAGATGGGTGGTGGGGCCTGAGGACTAAGGACTCAGATGAGTCAGGCATTCTCCACTGAATTTTTGATTCAGAGCAATTCAGTCCAGAGCAATGCCACTGACTGTAGTAGGTTACTCCTGGTTAACCCCTATCTCCTGAAATACATCCTGTCCCCACAGAAACAGCCCTGAACACATGCAGCAAAGCATTCACCAGTATTGCCAGAGCTCACAGCTCAGCATCCTTCAGAGCTGAGAGGCTTTAGAGTGAGAAACATGGATGACTCAGAGTTCACACTCCAAACAGAGCCTGTTATAGAGTAAAAAAACTAAAGCAATTCTCTAGCACTGGAATTCCTCAGAGGCTTTTTTCTGAATTTGATCTCTCACTCTCTAACCTCCCAGTAAAAAGAAAATCTCTATGAAATTACAGAAATTTTCACAAAGCAGGGGATAAGATTTCTCATGTCCGTCCCCCAGCTAAAGTGACAGCTCCTGGATTTATTTCAGTGCAGACAGAACCAACATCTAAGTGGTTTTATTCACTTTTTTTAATCTCTTGATAAGAATGCAAATCCCATTCTTGCTCCTACTGCCTCTCTCACCCTCTTGAAATAGGCTGTTTATGGTGACTAAATGCTTCTATTCAAAACTGGCTTTCATCCAAAACCAGACAGGCAGAAAGCCTAAAAGCAACAGAAAACTAGCAATTTATGTTAGGCTGTAGTGCTGCACCACACAAAATGCTTTGTTTAAACCAGCCGAGCTCTGTGTCCTCGTGAATAGATGTAAATAACCAGCTCGTGTGGAATCCCACAACAATGTTGGCATATTTCAAAACAGTCTAACAGACTTCAGACACCCACCTCCTGAATACCTGCTCACCCTGGTGGAGAGCTGGGCATGCCCACTTCACTTTCACCTGGAGTGGATTTAGTACTATTTAAGATCTATTTTAGGGGTCTGTTTGAGGGAAGGAAGGACAGCCTGTGACCTGGTAGGTGTTTTCCATCTGCACTGTGATGATAAACATGTCTCTGGTTTTCAGCCTTGCTTCCTCTGGCTGCTGCTTTGTGGCTGAAAATGAAGCAGGTGCACGGTGACCATGCACACACACTGTGATTTAGGAAGGACAGTCTCATGGCAATCCTGCACTGACCAGTGCTTGCTACTTGCTGGAGCTGAGCTGGCTCCTGCTCTTGGAGCAGCCTGGATGTCCCCACAGCAGGATGTGGCCATGCCTGGGATCATTTTGGTTGCTTGAACTTCACCCTCCTGCAGCTGACGGGCACTTGGGTGGGGGTTCCCAGGAGCAGAAAGGCTCATGTGAGTGACAAAGCTCATTCCCCAGAGTCTGTCATGATGTTATGTCTGACATAAACTGCTCACATCGATGCTCTGAGGTTTGTGAGCAGCATCCTGCAGCAGAGGGGAGTTTCCAATGGCTGTGGCTGGGTCCCTGCCCACACTCGTGAGCGCACAGGGCTCTGCTCTAACTCAGATGTGATCATTAGATTAGAACATCCTGATGAAAACATTTACACAGCAAATGCTCAGTGATGTTTCCTAGCCCAGTAACACGTGAAGGCAGAGGATGGGAGATGGTTTGCTGATGGCAGGCGCTGTGGAGACAGGCTGGGGCTCCTGCCAGCTTCTCTCAGGACATGCAGCACATTCACTCCAGGCAGCTTGGGGCCCTCTTGCTTCCTCCTTGCATTTTGCTATTTGCTTCTACCATTTCCTTTTCTTCCTGATTTTAAGGCTGTTGCTTGCTGTGTAATTTGTTAGATCTGTTCCTGTGTCAGATCTTTCAGTTATGCCTTGTGCTCTACAAAGGCATGTTGCATTGTTATTTTTATTTTAATGTGTCTTGTTGTGCCATATACAGATTAGAGTGCTGTCTGGGTTCTAAATATATCCAGTCAGTGGCTTTAATGGTGGTTTTAATCACAGGAATAATAAAAGTGAATGTTACATGGTAAAATGTGAAGGCATTTACCTGTGAAGTTCAACCTTGAGGGCATTCTCTATTTTCTTTCCAAAACAAGTGGAATATGTATGGGAAACCAGCAGTCCATCTCTATTCCTATTTCCATGCCCCAGCATAGAAAGGAGCATGATATACTTCTCTAAAGCTGGAAAAATTGTTCTCTAAAAACAAATTAAGGAACTAACCAACAGCTTGAGTGATCACTTAGTAGGTGAAATGATTTCTGTCATCGGGAATCAGATGTATTTGCATTATTCCTCAGTGGCTTACAAATTGTATATATATTAGTATATCGTAAGTTTTCCAGAGAGATTACTTTGCTGTGGGTTAATTTGATAAGAAAATGTTCTTTGTGGTGTGGTGGTATGTAAGACACAGAACAGGCCTGGGAAATATTTGGAAGCCCTTGGGCAAAAGGAAGGAGCTCCTTTTCTGTTCTTTGGAGCTGGCACCTAAAAATGATCTATGGGCCGTCCCTGAGATAACTGCTTGTACCTGCCACCAGCACCTACCTGTAGAAGGGAAACTGCTTAATTCCACCTGCCAAAGAGGGGCTCTTTCCTTGAAAATGTGTTATTTTAGCACTGGCTCCAGCCGGTCAGTTGGAGCATTTGGAAACCCTGTCCACATTTCCATACTTAAGGAGCAGATGATATGAATTCATAACATCTTCAGGGATATTCAGGCCTCCAGGGAGCTGAGGGAAGTAAGCTCCCTCCCTCACACTTCAAAGGTACGGTCTGAAGCCAGTGGGGCAAGAACCTCCCCTGCTGAGGAAGAACTTGATCCCACCAGGTGCTCAGGAGCTCCTCCAGGGGATGATTACTTCCCGTTCTCATTACATCAAATTGCTGTTTTTAATGAATCAAAGAAAACAGGCACACAGAGCTGGTGGGTCCTGGAGAACACCTGCCTCCCCTGGGATAACGTTTACAGGTGTTGCCCAAATTGAAGCATCTGTTTGTGTCACAGATGTTTAGTTATTTTGGAAGGGATGACAAGGTCTGCCATAAATTGATGTTAGGTCAGC
This sequence comes from Monarcha castaneiventris obscurior, assembly GCA_026261815.1. Taxonomy (NCBI): domain Eukaryota; kingdom Metazoa; phylum Chordata; class Aves; order Passeriformes; family Monarchidae; genus Monarcha; species Monarcha castaneiventris. The sequence goes on from JAMPIT010000467.1 coordinate 12,908,931, forward strand.
TGCCCCTCAGCCCCCAGTGAGGGTGGCAGGGAGCTGCTTAGGGTAGGTGGTGCTCCCTGGGAAGTGCCTTGTTTGTCCCAAGCTTTCCCAGGTGTCGTCTTAACCAGGCCTTTTTCCCTGGAATATTCCCAGGCTGTTTCACCTTTCCTGATTAAGCCATAAAAATTACTTCCTTTTCAAAATTCAATCTGAACCATCTGAAGAATTTTTTTTAATATTCTGTAACATCCTCTGACCATATCATTTAAAGCAATGAGTCTGGGAATCCTGTATGAACCAGCCCCTTCATGCCCAGACACTGCACCTCATTCTTAGATCAGCACCTCGAAGACAAGCAAGAGTTAATTCTTTACAGAAAATGCAGTTGCTGTGTGATGGCAAACACGGACACCTAGTGGTACTCCAGAACAGGGCATGGAATGCTCTAAACAGCTCTCTGGGAAAGAAGCTGATACAGCAGAGTATTTGCTCACATTGTCCCCTAAAAGAAGGAGAAATTTGATTATTTTCAGAGAAGATATTGTAGATAGCATGATTTGGCAAACAGAAAATTTACTTAGCATGGAATAGTGGAAGAATTAGGAGAAATTCATCACTTTTGGTAAGATTTGTCTATGTATTTACCAAGAAGTAATCAGGTGTTTTCTTTGTGTCTTAAACATCCCACACCATGCCAAATCGTACACCATATTGGATCAGGAAGATTTTCTACTCTTCAAATTAGTCCATAGCAAAGAAACCTCAGCAAATATTATGGCAATATCTCATCCTTACCATCCCTGTGAATGTCTGCTCTCCAGTTACGGGGAGATTTTCAGTGTGACAAGTGGGGGGTTTGCTGATAAACTGCCCAGCCAGGGGCACACTGACCTCTTGTGCACTTCCATCAGTGCACTGAGCTCTTTCTGCCAGGATTAATGCCAGCACTTTGTCTGAATGGCCTCAAACAGCTGCCGTGGTTTGTTTTGTTTGGTTTTTTCTATTTATTTACAAATAATCTTTCAGAGAAATATTTCCTTCTTCTTCCCCAAATCTAGCATTTCGTCTACGGCAGAGACACAGGACAGGTGAGAACCAGTCCTTGTCCACTGACCCCTTTCTGTAATCGTGACTATCACCCCTGTGAGTGGGATTCCTTTCACATCTGCACTGGACACAAAAACCCCTATGCCACTGTGTGGGGAGACAGGCTGTTCCCATGGGAGTGTGTGTTTGGAGCTGCCTGGGCTAAGATAAGGGATTTGGAGATTGTACCAGCTCAAGAGTGAAGTCTATAGAGATGTGTGTGTTCTCCTCGAGGGCATCCTCATTCCAGCTGAAAAGCAGCCCTGTTTTCACTGATTTCACAACTGCTCAGCATCTGACAAGATTTCTTCCAATTCAGTTGGATTTACAAGTTGTTCATTTAAAATCATTGTATATTATCCTTGGTTTTAGCTTCATATCCTTAGAAAATAAAGTTTATAGTGTTATGCTTGTTTGCTATTCTCATCTTAATAACTTTTGAATCAGTCAACTAATTTCTATCAAAATTTTGATCAAATTCAACACTGGAATAAGGACCCCAAAGAATCCTGCATCCCTCAGTGAAGCAGGCAGCACACAGGACAAAGAAGGAGGGCCCCTAATGACAGGCAGACAGCAAGAAATCCATATTGCAGAGGAGCATTCCTCAGGCCAGAAAAACTTAGATTCATTCTCACACCTTTTTAGACATGCAAGAATCCAACTCTGAGATCCAATTATGTTAGAAAAACCCCAAGCTTTGTTAAAAACAAATATGTACAATCACTTCTTCTGTATGTACACACAAGTGCTTATATTCCCTGTCCCTGGCAATACAGAGACTGTGATTACACAGAGACCAATGTTGTTCTTCGAGAGTCACAGGGTGTGAGGCTGAAGGAAAGCAGCAGTTCCAGCACTCAGTACGGAAGTGAAAGGATACATTTATTCCTAGGTACAAATCCTGAAAGTCAGCATATAATCAATCACTCTGCGTTTATGTATTTACACCTCTGGGTTCCATCAGAGAGCACGGGAGGAGCTTTTCTGATCTGCCCCATCAGGATTTCCAAGTCTCCCAAGAGGTCCCTAGAGCAAGTTTGGGAAGATGAGGGTATGTTTCTTGTCTTCCAAGAAAAGTGAAGCTGTTTCCTCACTGCACTGGTGGCAAGTGGGAATGTGTCTAGCTCATGCTTTAGAAGGATGAGCTGGAATTTGTCCCACCATGAGGCACAGTACTGAAGCAGCCTGGGCTATTGCCAGTCTAGAAAGTGACCCCAGAAATTAAAACAACAGAAAAACCCCCAGAGTTTCTGATGGACACTGGCAGCTAGAAAATTCACGGCTCAAAAACTCCCCCACAGCTAGCATTCAAAAGGTTATTGGGTGGGTAGCTTTGGTGTCTCACTTCAGCCCAGCAAAATCAATAAGAAATAAAGGAAACCAGGGCCACGACATGTTGAACTTTGACAAAACAAATTATTAACTTGGCTTCTAAGGAACACAAATCCTGTCTTTGCCAGTGTAAATATGATGCAAAGATGATTGCTTTCATCCTGCCCTCGCTAACGTCTATTCCTTCTCTTTTTTTTTTTTTTTTTTTTTTTTCCTGTTGAACCTGGGCAGTTGTCTGGAGGGTGTGAACTAACTGTGGTGCTCCAGGACTTTACAGCGGGCCACAGCAGCGAGCTGAGCATTCAGGTGGGGCAGACAGTGGAGCTGCTGGAGAGGCCGAGTGAGAGGCCAGGCTGGTGTTTGGTGCGGACCACGGAGCGGAGCCCACCTCAGGAGGGTCTGGTCCCCAGCAGTGCTCTCTGCATTTCCCACTCCCGCAGCAGTGTGGAGATGGATTGCTTCTTCCCTTCAGGAAAAGGTAGGCAACAGTTCCGCTGGTTTAAGGCTGTTTTGGGTTTTCCCTTCTGTATCATGTAAGTGCAAAGCTGCTTGGGCTGCTCCTGCAGTCGGTGGGTAAAAGGCTGTTCAGTCCTTGGTGAGTTTTGTTCCCAGGTCCCTGTGAATGGGCACAGCACCAGCCTGACTCCATGTCCATGAATCAATGTTTGTACATGTGCGTCTTCTGCTATGTGGTAATCATTGTCTTGGGATTCTAGATAAAAATAAGACCTTTAAACAACAGGAGGACTGTTTTCAGTGCCTAAAGACATAGAAGGAGGGAAAGCCATGCTGTCTATGCACCCAGGATGCCCCAAATTGTGGATATGTTATTTTATGGCTGCCAAAGTGCACACTGGTTCATGTTCTTTTAGTATATCCTGTCTGTAATTGCAAAGAGGCCACCAGTGAGTACTGGTGCACACTGCTACCTTGTGAACTGGAGACATTGTGTGTAATGGCACAGTACAATGGGGAAAGAATCCTTTACCATCAATGTGGAACAAAACACATCGCTGGTATTATCCTGAGAGCTTGGGCTTCACTCACAATGAATGGTGAAATATTGTTCGTCTCTGTGGTGTCTGTGGCCTCTTCAGTTGATATTCTGTTCTAAGCAATGTGTGTCCCACGTACAGCATCCATGCAACCAGGCTTAGGAGATGCTCCATGCTGATAGACCAGGATTGGTTCAGCTCAGTGTGGCCAGAGCAGGTCTCCTTTTGGCTGTGGCTCTACTTCTGGCCGTGCACAATGCAAGTAAGGTCCAGGGAGGAAAGGCTCCTACCATCCCACTCCTGACTGGAAGCTGGCAACCTGAACTGTCTTTTTAAATTCTTTTTCCACTCAGCATTAAGAGAAATAGAATTTTATCCATTGTTGCTTGAGCAAATTAGGCTTGGTGGTTTTGTTTGTTTGGAGAAAAAGCACTGAAGCTGAGCTGTAGCTTGTGCTCACTCCCTGCCTGCACTCCCACTGTGGAGGCTGGGAGCGGGACACACACTCAGGATAGAGCAGTGCTGTAGGGCCAGGATCTGCTATCAGAGTTTCCCTACAGGAGGATCTGATCCAAACCCAGGGGAGGAGAGCTCAGCTTCTCTCAGATTTGGTCCCCTCAGCTGTCAGCTCTCTCTGCAGTGTGAACTCCAAACTCCTCATGCACTTCTTAGACCTGCTGCCACCTCTTCTCCCTGCTGCATTCCCAGGGCCCTGCTCTGCTGCTGCTGCCATAAGAGCCTATCCTGGCCCTCAGCTGAGAAGTGCTGCAGTTGCTTACATGCAAATTATCTGTGAACTAACAGAAAGGTGAAGCTGAAAATCAGCCTGGTCTGCGTAAGAGCAGTCACTGCCTGGCATGACTCACAGGAAGCTGGGGACGTGTCTGCTGTGTGCATGGTCCAGCAGCTGGGCTTGTGTCTCTGCTTAAGGGCGCTGTGAGACACCGCTCAAACTGCATTTGAGCTTTTCCTTAAATGAAACAAAACTAAACATTGCAAGAGTAGGCTGTGAAAAGGGAGGCAGGAAACCCTGAGGATGAAGACAGGGTGGTGCAGGGGCTGGAGGCTGGCAGGGCACATGGGGACTCTGCTTTTGGTATGGTTGTGTGAGCTTCAGGGCACAATTGCACCACAGGTGGGGCAGGATGGGCACAGTGCTGGGCTCTGGCTGGTGGACCAGAGCCCACTGATAGCTGGAAGCCACCAGGCTGTGTCAGCAGAGCACCAAGGCTTTGCTGGCATGCTCTGCCTGCCTATGGGCAGTGAGAACCACTCCTGGGCAGGAGCTGCCTCTTGGCCCAGCATCACTGAGCAAGTGCTGAGTCTGGGGCTGGCTGGCTCCAGCCATGTATTCGTGGCCTTTATTTCCTTTATATCTCTTTCCCCTTGGCCTCAGTTTTCTTCCTGCACATACCAAAGCTGTATCAGGGAGCCTCAGAATTAATGGGATCTCCAGAAGTGCAGCTAGAAATAATAAAAATAACCACCCAATCCACAGTTTTGGCCAGAGTACAGCAAATAGGCTCTGTGTCTAATCAGTTCTCCCTCTATTAGGAAAACAGGAAATTGTTTAAACTGAATGAACAGATGCTGGGAATAAAGAAAGAGGAGTAAGTTTAAAGGGGAAAATGCAGTAGCTGCTGAAAGAGCCTGCTGGTCTCATGAGGTGCTGGAAAGATTAGCAGGACAAATGGTTCCTGACTATTCAGATTTGTGCCCTTCTCTACTTCCAGTAGCTTTAGGCACAGGTCATGTGCAGAATCCCTTGGTCCAGGCTTCCACAATTTCTTGCCCTCTCTACAACCCAGAAAAAAGGTTGGCACATCTTACATCAACATTTATGATGTTCCTGGTCTGCTTCAAGTATGTAAACATACACAGTTGCAGAAAAGCAGGTTAATAGCTGGATTTTGCTTGCAATTACCAAGGCACGTAATTCTTTGCTTTTACAAGCACTGTAATTTCAAGAACAGAAAGTACCTGTAACTCAAAACTTAGCATTTCTAATAATAGAATTTGCCATCTATTTTAGAAACATGCAGAGTTTTGCCAAGTATCAAAACATAGTTACATCTGCATAGAAGGAAACTGCAAATTACTGTTTGGTCCTATTATAAGTAATGGTGGGGTATAAATGTAAATCATGGCTCACAGAAGCTACCTATTGTCCTTAAAGTGAAAGAGTAAAGGAAGTAATATGTCAGCCAGCGCCTGAACAGATGAAGACTTGAAAGATTTGGTGGGATCACCAGAGCATTTTGTAAAGCATCGGTGCAAGTCCTCATCAAGCCTTTCTGAACTGAAAGCCACTGGAAACTCAAAACCAAACTTCACAACTGAACATGTGCTCTGTCTGGCTCTTCCTCACTCTTTTACACTATTCCTTTGAAAATAGGTGGTGAATTAACATAAAATATTGCAAAAGGAAAGACGTGGTGTGAATATAACAGAACAAACCCAGAAGAGACCACTTCCTACCCTTTGTAGTGAAATATCTGTACAGATCTTTCTTGTTGGTCAGTAAGAGTGCAGGATTTTAAGGACTGGTCTCACAGCCTTCTGTCTGACTCCTGGCTGTGTTCCTTTGGAGGATACACATTTGATTTTTTCAAAACCTGACTGCAGCTCAGAGCTCAAGTATCCTCCTGCCTGTCCTTCCTTTGTGATGAACTGACAGTGTTTGCAATTACCCTCTGTAAAAAGGCAAACAGGTTTCTGGGATTAACCTTTTGCAAGTGATACACAGATGATTGAGTAAAAGGAACTTGTCTGCAGTCTCTGTTACTGGACTCCAGAATCTGCAGGATGTTGGGTTTTTTTCTGACTAGCATTCCTAGGAAGGAAAAAGAAAGATCTCTGGTACTAGAAATGAAGCTCTGTTTGAACTGTCCTACATGACTAATTACAGGAAAGCTGTGAGTTTTATTTCTGTCTCTTTTACCATATAACTGAGCTCTAAGGTATTAAGCTATAAATTTCAAATTGAGAGAGAAATCCACTTGGATAGAAAGCAACTTAATGCCAATATTTGTTAAGCACACTGCACCAAGCATATTCCTGGTGTCAACCTGTTAACTTTGACTGAGAGATTCCAAATTTGAATTTGGCCCATGAAACAATTGGATGAAAACTTGATCTTGAAAGTCTTTGTCTTATGACCCTTTACACAGCGTTTTTCTTGTAACACTGAACACACAGGGTAATTCAAAGAGTAACAAAGGTTAGTTCTTGCAAGAATTTTAAGCAACCTCCACCACGAAAAGAAAAAGAGGGCATTAAAAAAAAGGTAGGGTTTCATGGCATTTGTTTTGGATTGATGATACGTGAGAGGAAGGTCCCGTTCAGGGCCCCAAACCAGATCCTGCCCACAGGATACTTGTGTCTGGTGCATATTTCTGGAGGAGATGAGGAATATATTTTTTTAAGATGCTGTGCAAACATCTCACTGTGCAGGCTGAAGGCTGTTTAGCAGCAGGGCTTTGGTGGCAGTGGTGGGTCCTTGTACCAGAACAAACCGAGAAAGCGCTGGAGGAGATTCCCACAGAGGAGATCTTGCAAGGTGTGTCTTAGCAGGGTGCCCATCTTGCCTGTGCTTCCCAGAGGGGTCACTTTGTCCTGGTGTGTCACTGGCAGAGCACCAGACTTTGGGCAGGAGGGATGAGAGTTTTAGTGCTGTGCCAGTCACAGCTCACGTATTTGGGGGTCACCCGCAGCCTGAGAGAGCCTGGGGATGGTAGGTGCCATGGCAGGCTGGGATGGGACAGCAGGCAGCAGAATAAGGATTTAACAAGGCTGGTGAGAAGAGTGGTATCCATGAAAAAGAAGTCACACTGAGACCTGCATTTTGGTAACTTCTCCACAGGGGAAAGAGCGGGTCATTTAATGCATTAGTGTGCAAAGCTGGTGAGGCTAATCCAGCTCTTGCCGTGTTTGAAAGACTCTTTCCTCCAGTTCCTGAACTCAGAAGAATCACCTGTGTTGGGAAAAGCATAATTGTTTCTTCCCACGTCTCTGTTTCTTAAGAACATCTTGGGTTTTAGTGAGGGAAAAGAGTCTAGGCTGCTTTTGTTCTATCCCTGTTCCTGTTGAGCTTTAAATTGCGATCTGCACAGGCTCACGCGCTTTCTCGGTTGTGTTTTAAACAATCTCTGTTGCAAATGTATTTGATGGTAATGATTCCTGATGTCCCAGGGGAGCTGTGTGAGGACGATTCAGAAGTTTTAGTGCACTGCATTAAACCTTCATTTGTCCTTGTGGAGGCTGAGAAATTGTTTTTGTTTTTGAAAGTCTTAATGAAGAGCGGTCGATTAAAATGCTTGTAAGGCTCTGAACTAAAGGAAACATTTCATTAGGTAACACAGTTGATTTAACTGGTACATAAGCTGGTCATGGGGTTTCTATTAAGCAAACAATGTTCAGGCTCCCATTGTCAATATAAATATGCAATATTTAAATAAAAAAACAAACCCTCACTTCTGTTCCTAATACTGATCCAACAAGGGTGTTTCAGAGTCAAAATTTTGTACTATAGGCTGTCTTTCAAGAGAGGTCATGTGGACCCCTCCTGCTGGCATTAAGGGCCTCATGGCATCCATGTTACAAGTTCAAGACATGGCTTACATATTAAAATCACATCAGGAAATGTTCATTTTCACTCCTTTTCAGTTGCAATAGAGCAGCTGGAACAAGTTGGTCACCAGCATGGTGGGACATGGCAGCTCTGTGGGCTGGCACCAAGGCCTGCCACAGCCCAGCTCAGGGCTGCTGCTCTGCCCCAGAATCCAAGTGTGACTCCATGCAGCTGTGAAAGGAATGGGAAAATAAAGATGAAAGAATTCAAAACCACTTTGCTATTTCAGTCAGGTCACCCTTTCCCTTGTTTTTTCTTTACTGAGTCTCCCTCCTCTCATCAAACAATGTCTGTCTGCCTTCACTTTGATGGCCCTTCACAGTTCTCCCCATCATCTCGCTCCTTTCTGCCTCAGCGGGCAGTGTCTGCTGCAGTGCTGGAGAGCTGGTGATGCCTGACTCCCTCCCTACTGCTGTATTTTGATCCCACACTTCTCTGCTTTCTCCTACTTCACAGTCGCCCTGTAGAAGAACTCAGACACCCATAAAGTATCTGTCCTTAGTGTTACCCAAGCTTATACCTTCTCCTGGGCTCAGTTATCTCCAAAATAATAAAAAACAAACAAATATTTAGCAATATGGGTGTTGAGATCTGATTTTCATTGTGTCTAAGAGGTGGGCCAAGTCAAGGCTGAGAGGATGAGCCCTACCTGTGTAGGGGGATTCATATCACTATGCCTGTAGCTCTACCAGGGATTTTACCTGATGGGTACATCAAGAAAACAAAACTATACTGAAAAATCCTTGGGAGATATGTGTCCTCTGCTACAAGCCACAGGCACAGCTTACACAGGCTGTGGGAGCCATGCTCTTAAGGTGCAGCTAGTGTGCAGGCTGTGGGAGCCACACGCCCATGGCTTGTGAACACCCCTCTTTCACTGATGTGGTATTTCTGTTTCATTATTTTTTTATTTTCAGTATGGCATCACTAGATATTAACACCTACATTCAGCCGTGGGGATTTGTTTAGGACGTACCAGGACGTATCAGTGAAGTCACTTATATTGTTATTATAAAATCACTTTATTGCTTCAGCTTCTTTCAGCTTCAGTTATCTAGTCAAAACAAAAGGCCTCCAGTACTCTACCTGGAACTTTATTTTTGTGGAGAAGGACAATTTTGATGAATGCTTTGATAAAACAGGAAAGGCTATTTTGGGGGAAGTTGCTTTGCTTTTGTACAGTGGATTTTTATTATTTTAAACACAGGATTCTTTGTTTAAAAGAGAGAAGGCCTGCAAATTTTCTTGTTTACTTTGCCTTTGCTTCCCCTTCTGACAGAGGGTAAAATTTATCCAGCTAGTTGCTGTCAGCTTAACCCCAAATATCACTGTACAGTGTCTATGCTGGTTTTATCACTAGAAAAGAAAATTTGAGGGAATTTGAAATGCTCTGGACCGCTGAGATTCACCAAGAATGCCAAACGGTTCAGCACCTGGCAAGTCTGGCAGGGGCAGTCTGGCAAGGAAGATGTGGAGAAACTCCCTCTCTGTGTCAGGCTCAGGACCACAGTTCCTTGCACAGCCCCTGGAGAAGACCAGGGTCATAAATTCTCCATGCCCTCCTGGTTCTCCAGTCTGCCTTCCCAGCCTGCTTTCCTGGGGCCAGCCCATGCATTCCATGGCCAGGTTAAGCCAACCCCTTTTGCTATCCTGCAGAGAGGTGAGAACCTCCCTCCTCAGCTGCAGCCCATGAAGGGGAGGTCCCAGCTGGCCCCTGGCTGCTCAGGTGATGTCTGCGTGGGTGGCCACAGCCCTCTCCTGGCCCCACAAGCCCTCTGAGAGGGGACAGTCTGAGAGGACTTCAGCTGTGCATACCTGGTCAAACAAGACTGCATCGGTCCTTTTTTTCCCAGCTTGTCTTCAAACACATGCTGGAAAAGGACTCTAATTTTTATTGCTCACATATTGATGTCCCAGCTGTTGGGAAATCACAAAGACCAAAGACAGTTCTACTGAGTAAATACTAGACTTGTAATTAATTAAGTGGGATGGTTTCCTAGAGTAATGTGGGCTATGCAGCATTCCGTATGCCCTGGGGAAGACCAGAGGCATTGTCCTGACTCTGAGCCAGTCCCCAGCTCTCCAGTGATCCCAGCAGGTGTCTGTTCATAGAATGGCAGAGCTCAGCCTTCCCTTGTGTTAGCAGGATCAGAGCAGGGAGAGGGGCCTTTGAAGGGACTCCACAAATGGTGCTCACAGAATCTGAGCAGGGGTTGTTGTACTGAGAAAGGACTCAGCTCTCCTGCTGTGGTACTCAGGGTCAAGAGAGCAGGTCAGGGATTATCCAAAGCACTCTGCACAGTTATCCAGGGGCAGCACCTCCTGAAAATGGGCTGAATATTCTTTTAATTTACTGCAAAGGAACCTTACAGATGCCTTCTGTTTCTTCTCCCCCTGGGAGCTGCGGTGCCTCAGTGCAGTGCAGAGACACCAGAGCAAGCAGGCAGCTCAGTTTGTACCACGAGGTTTTACACTAGCTGTGACCCACAGCCAGCAGCCAGAGCATCCCCATGCCTCTGCCCCACCACTGAAAAAAAAGCACCCGGAGGAAGGGTATAAAAATAGCTCCTTGAGTAAAGTCTATTTCCTCTGTATTTAGTTGTGAGTCTTGAAATACGGTGGTGTGGTGGGGAGGGGGGGTTGTTCTGTGGCACTTGGCCCATGGAGCTGACAGGAAGGTCATCCTCAAAGATCAGCCCGAGCATGTGCATGACTTGCGTCTTGTGTTTCCTCCGAGGACAGACTAAATTTAGCATTTTCACAGATGGACATTGAGCCAAAATCCATGTAGGACTATGGGGTAGAGAGTGGGATGGGAGTTGTTTGCCTGGGCTTTTTGCTGTGCAGCCAGCTTCAGTGCACCACCACTCATTGTTGCGTTCCTCAGGGTTCTCTGCTTTGCTCAATATTCTGTAACTTACTGCCTGATCCTTTTCCCTGAACTCTTAAAAGTTTAAGCCTGAAGGAAAAGTAAACTGCTGATTCTAGGTTCAGGCCTGACATCCCCACTAACTTAATGTCAAACCATGGATGTACCTTTTAGTAGCACCATCACAAAGATTGAATCTGTAACTACTGGTCCTTGCAAGAATTGCAGTAAGACAAATAATAATATCTGATGATTTTGGCTTCCCCAAAATGTTGCCTCTCCACTCTTTCAGCTTCCAGACAGCTAAAGGGACAAATCCTAAATGTGGTATTTGTACCCTGCAAGGCCTGTGTACTGCTGGGCTGGTCCTTCCGTTGCTAATCTTAAACAAATATTTTATGAGCATGTTTTGATGTGAACTAGTTCTGCTAAAAATCCCATTTCCCTGACTGGTCTGAACCAGAGACAGGCAAACTGTGATGCAAAGCACGTGTGTATTAAATAATGTATTTCCAGTAATAGAAATTATGTTTTTGTGTATCTGCTTCAGCACACTGCACAGATTTGATATATTGATCCTGACACAAGAAGCCTGATTTTCCTGTCATTTACGCAAGCATTTTGTCAGAGCACTTATTCCCAGGTTACACATTTTGCAAAAGAGCCTGAAACAATGTCAAATTTGCTTAGTTCAGATTAATCCCAAGTTTTAGAAAGTAGAGTTAGTGTTATTGCCACTATGATGGTCTAAAAGTCTAGAACAGGAGGTCATCTACATAAATGCCAGTATATCTTTATCTATTCATATTAGCTGGTCTCATAAAGAATACTAATTCTTCATAAAAATGTTGTCTTTCACTCCAGAACTGTACTTTACTTTTCTTTAAGGCAGGGTCCATATTGGACTGTATTTTCCTTAAATCTGTTTATATAAGTCTCTCACAATCTAGAACAGGATTACAGAAGTTAAACCATTCTTGTCCTTGGATGTCCAAAGCATTTATTAGAAGGTGCTATTTTATATTTGTATCATATATTTTTCATAAATGCATTCATTGATTCTGCAGAATTGCAATGCAGGCAAATAAGTTTTTTTTCTTTCCAGAGTTTGCAAAATACAAATGCAATTTTACACAGCATAGAGATAATTGCTTGCATATTGCAGGAAAGGTTGGGATGGCCTCCAGCCTCCCTAAAGGTGTGTCTTCCAATAAAAACAGTAGTCCTACACTATCCAACCCTTCCCTGATAAAGCAGCTCTGGCTTCTTCTCCTTAGCAAAACGATTTACAGCTCATGAGTGTTGGTGACTCTGGTTTTCATTAAGTGAACCTAAGGTTCCATTTTTCTCACCAGTAACATTAAACTACCTGATGCCAAACTACAGGGTTTTATTGCCCCTTGCTTTTGCAAACCAAAAAGATTACAGGTTCAACAGAAGCACCCAGTGTTCATTCTTCAAGGGCTCTTTTCTGTTTTCTAGACTAGGGAGGAACACTGAAATATTTGAACTCAAGATACACTTCTAAAAGGTATTTTTAGGTCTTTGTACATTTCAATTTTTCTTCTTCCAGACTGTACCCAGCTCTTTATTTTCTCTGTAGATTTTATGTATCTTCAGGATTTTAAGTTAATAGCTGCATTTTGCCAAGAAACATATATCCAGTTTCTTTGGAAATCTATGGGAATTGCATTTAGGTACCAGAGAACAGATTCTGGCTTTAAGAACCAAATGGCATTCTTCAGAAAAGCACCAAAGAACTTATTAACTCTGCAGGTCTCCTACTCAGTGAAATAAGAACATTTTTCCTTTCACTGACTACAAAAGTCAAATTAGGTTTCATGCAGTGTGAAGGAATCAGGGTGCTCTCGGTGCCAATCTGACCTGTGAAAAACCTTATTGAAAAAAAGCTTTGTGCAGGGATGGCTGGGGAAGGTAGTTCAGGCTTTACACCCTGTAACCCTCATGGCCATTGCACGTCTGTTCAGACAGATCTGCTGTGGTTGTGCTGTGCACACACAGTGCTGCTCCACAGGACAGCTGCTGGGCCACAGCCTTCACCTGGGAGCTCGACTCATTCTGCAGTGTTCAATCTGCTGCAGCCTTTAGTTATCCCAAAGATGTGCCTTTCTGCACGTAAAAATGCAAAAATGCTCATCCCGCTCCCATCAGCTCCTGATTGCCATCATAAAATGGGATGTGCAGGCACCACAGAGACAGGCCTGGGCTCAGCAGCACCGGGGGCTGGTGCTTCTCCCAGCTGAGCAGAAGATTGTCAGCCAGCTGGAAGCAGTGATTGTGTCTCACACCGGGAGGCTGAGCCTCCCTGAGCATCAGGAATGTGTCCTGTGCCTACCTGAGCAGCCAGGATCTACCAGAGCAAGTGGGATCTCCCAGACCAGAAGACAGCACAGCAGGACAGATGATGCAACAGCCACACAGCTTGAGGCTTTAGCAGTGAAATCTGAGCAATACTGACAGGAGAACGAAGGCAAACCAAGGAACTGATCTGGGCTAAAACAAAGCCTTTTTTGCCCACTAAGTTAATTTTAACCTGGATCCACTTGCAGATCAGATTCACTGTGAGGCTGCACAAACATTTCTGTTGGCACAGGGGGAGCAGCAGGAAAGAGCAGGCACCTGGGAGAGACAGAAAAAGCAACAAAGGGATTTGGCAGGACTGTTCGCTCTTGACAACTCGAAGTGCCCATGGAACTATCATGTAATGTGGAACTGTTACATACCAAGAGATTGCCTGAACATAGGAATTAAAAAGTACTCCGTGACATCATGTACTTGTCCTTCTCACAGAAAGGCAAGAGGCTCTCCTGTCTTGTGGTGACTGGAAATTCCAGTGGAAATTCCAGCTTTTGGCAATGTCTGATGGTACCAAGCAGAAGGGGGATTTCCAGAGTTTTCGGTGCTAGACTGGCAATCACTCACTGGCATTCCCAGGAGCAGCATTTCTGTACAGGATATCAGCAGAAATCCTGCCTGTCAGAGATTATATATACCCTATATATATATATATACATATATATATATATATATATATACACACCTTATATACCCTAACTGCTGCTATATGGACACCAAAGAATGAAAGCAGGCAGAGGTTCTCCACACTGAAAAAAGAGGGGTTGTTTTCTAGCCAGTCATTCCACCAGCTGATAAAAATAGCTTTAAAACTACTTTTTTTTTTTCAATTCTCTGCACAGCAGGCTGCCTGTTATGTGTGCCCTTGTTATTTATACCCACCATAAGTTTCAATAGGAGCTTTACGGATTCTTTTATGCTTGTCTTAGATCTGGTATTGTAAATCAGAAAGCTTTGCCATCTTAAACATTGCCTGGTAAGAACTCCTCTGTGTTCTTTTTACCTTAGAATAAAAGGGAAGTGGAAAATACAGTTAATGCGGTAATTTGGCCCAAATAAATATAAGCCTTTACAATACTGACATTGAATTTTATTTTAATTTCAGTGCAATTCCTCCAGACTGGCCAAGCAGAGAAAATTTTCTCTCTAAGTAGCAAATAGTGTGTGCCAGTTTTTAAATTTTTCTTTTAGCTTGCCTTGAACCCTCTTTGTGTTGGGTACTGGGTGGGGGAAAGGTGATGAACAGAACTTGCAATTTGCTGCAGAACATCTCAGGAAAATAGTCTGAATACTCTTCCATTAAACAAACAAACAAAACAAACCAAAACAGGTAACAACTTACTCTAAAGAAAGACAAATGGCATTTAAAGGAAAATCAGCTGTGGCTTCTACCATCCAAATAGAACAACCTCAGGCAAGTTGGGACAAGCAGACCAGGAATATTTTTCTTACACTGTTAGTTTGTAGTTGCTAGAACAACTCACCTTTGTCATGCACAAGTGGGTGAGGCGCCTGTTTGTCTTGGAAAGCAGACCGTGATGGGCTGAGATAGGCTCTTGATTTCCCCACCGAGGCCCAACACAGTAAGACAGGAGCCAAAACATGTCCAAAAGGCAGCGCTTTAATGCTCCTTGTCTTCTGTCATTGGGTATTGCTGTAACTCCCAAAGATATGTCTCTGTTCTAATGGAGATAAGTGCTTCAGGAAATGATCACAAAACCTGCTTTAAATTTTTATTTCATTCTTTTTTGCTGAAGGGCTGGGGTTTTTTTATTCTGACCAGTAGCTCGTTCAGGAAGTGCCCACCATCCAGCACAGCTCCCCAGCAGCCCATCGATAGTGTACCAACACTGTGTGGTGTGTGGTTTTGCTTACGGGGCCTCCCAGGTCACACTGGTTCGTGAGGTGAGGCTCTTTGCTGCAGCCTCATCTGAGCATAACTCATCTGGTGGTGCTGCTGCCGGGCCAGACAAGTCCCCTCTGCTCACACAAGACCTTGCTGAAGCAGTAGAGCCAGTCCAGGGGCAGGTGAGCCTACGCTGAGGTCTGGGAGGATGGTAACGGGGCTGTGCTTTGCACCAGCTTGTAACTGTCTTCTTAAGCAACTCAGACAGCAAATGGTTACTGCTTAGGAAGAAGCTGTATATATAGGAGAATTGGTCCTGTGCCCAGGAAACCAGAGGAACTGGATAATGTAGGAATCCATTCTGAGATCTCTGAGAGGCAAAGTTAGGCTGGAGGTTGAAGGGGCACATGTGTTCTGCAGGCATGTTCTGCTCCCGAGAGCATCAAAACTGTCCTAGGTTGTACCTACATGAATATTTTAGGGGCAACTCTAAATTCCCTTGAGACAGACTGAGACACATGAAAGCAAATATGTGTATCTTATTCTGTGGTGTGCTCTACAGCCATCCACCTTTACTTGATGATCTTTTTAAGGTAATTTCGTTGATAAGTCTCCAAGCAATTTCTCTCCTTCTGCAGACTCTTCCTTCTTCACAGAATGCAGAGAAAGAGAGAAGGTGGGTTGTGAATAAGGAAAGAAAGGTTGGTGTCAGTAAAACTTGTGATGTTTGGGAGAGGTGGGTGAGCAGTACATAAAGGTGAGGTCCATCTCAGCAGAGCAGATGGGTCTGGCTGTGGCCTTTGGCTTTACAGTAGAGTTGGTGTGCCAGGATGCTATTAGGTCATGGCAACTCTTCTAAGCTGCCATAAATCCATCCCGTGCTGACATCCACAGCAGAGGGATAAGAATGATATATCCTAACATTTGCTGAACATATGCCTACATTGCAGTTCAGCGTGGAGGTTGTGCTGGACTGTCTATATTTCTTCTTAATTTGTTTGGTTTAGCTAGTTGAGAACGTTCGTTTTTTACCTACCACTGTGCTGAACTGAGGAGCCAAAAACCTCTCCTTGGAGTTGTGCTCTCTTGCGCCAGGAGGGAATATGACTCCATTTATTTATTTATTTTTAATTTATTTTATCTGTTTTAATACCCAATAAATTTGTTGTTTTTTCCAACTGGCACGACAAGGCTCTGGCTATTTTTAAAGAATGTGGTTCATTTGATTTAATCTAATGACTGTTTAGAGCTGTTGAAAATAGCTGGAGCCAGAGCCAAGAATAATGTACTGAAATGTGCTGGTTGAGCAAGGACTGCTTCACTCTGCCAATCTGTTTCCCTCCAGTTGTTCAGATTTACCTGGTTTCACGAGTAGCATTTGCAGACAAGACATATTGACCCAGGTGCTTTTTAATACTGATTCCAAAGGCCAGTAGTGCCAGAGCCACATTTTGCCACACTCATTTCATGACATAGCTAACAATGACAGTTCTTCTTCTTGTTCAGTGTAGGATGCCACTGTTGTTCAGTGTAGTTCAGACCACTTTAAAGGCAATGTGAAATGCTGATATCCTTTTATTGCACATTGGAAAATCGAGGCGTGAAATGGTGATTTTTTCCCTGAAAGTCACCCAGAAAGCAAGTGACAGAATGAGACTGGGCTCCTGAAGTGGCAGTGTAACTCTGGATTTCTCCATGAACTGAAACAAGACCATAATCCAAAAACAAGTTCTGCCAAGTCCTTACTCCTGGTGGTTCTCACTGGCTGGATTTCAGAACATCCATGTTTACTGTCCTGTCTGCACCCTCTCAATTGCTCTGTAGAGGTACCTAACTGTCCCTATTAACAAAACTTAAATTTCATGCATGTCTTTACACTATCTGAATTTGACTCTGCAAGCCACACCACATATTTAACTGACGGCTTTAAAACTGTACAAATCCATCTTCCTTTTGCCATCCATGAGTTATTTCTGTTAGATAGTTGGTTTGCTATTCCTCCCTAAAAAATGGGCAACTAATACTTAAGCTTCATTGGATTAAAAAAATAAATCAACTGTAGTACATCTTATTCCGTGACAGTGATGTCCATAGGGATGGATTTTCTGCAGAGATCTCTTTACACCCTAAAGCACAATGTGGAATTGACTTGCATAAGTAATGAACAGATGCTCCTGACAGCTATTACATTATTCATCTCCCTATGCATGTGATGGGGGGAAGGAAACAGCACCTGTTACTATGGGAGAAATATTGTCACTGCTGCTCTGCATTACAGACCTCCAGGGCAATCTGGGCCAGGCGTATTTCACTGCATTTGTGTTGACCCAAAATGAAGCCATGCCAGTTTACATCCCCTCGTTATTTTGTCCTGTGTTTCCCTCTGATAGATCCCTCAGTTTATAACCTAAGAAAATAAAATAGCTGCTGCAGGTGTGAGGGAGCACTGAAGGCAGTGAAAAAATCTGTGTTCCATCTTTCACCCCAAATTTTTCTCAGAAAGGCTGCGTGAAAGTATTAGAACTTATTTGCCTTCTGCAACAACATTGCTTTTCACAGACCTTCTCAGGTGTCATATGAAAGGGGAACTCATATGCCTGGGGAATTCCTAAAGGTGTATTTAAGAGTGGACAGAAGTAATTCCCTTGTCATCCTGCCATCAGACTGAGATGACTTCCCCTCCATCATCTGTGTTGGGCAGGGCAGCACACATGGCCCGTGGTGCAGGGACACTGCTAATGGCCTGAGCTTCAGATGCAGCCAGTCAGGGCCATAAAATTTTCTTGTTCCCTGCACTGCAGGTAGTGATTGGAGTGTTTGGAGTGTGGTGCCAGGAGATGTTTCCTCAAAGAACTCCTGTGACTCAGCCTTCCAGTAAAGGGAGTTTATAGCAAAGAGGGAGGTTGCCTTTTCACAGGGGCAGACAGTAATAAGACATGGGGGAATGGTTTTGAAGTAAAAAAAGGAGAAATTTAAATTAGATGTTAGGAAGAAATTCTTTACTGTGATGGTGGTGAGGCACTGGAACAGATTGCCTGGAGACATTGTGGCTGCCCCATCCTTGGAAATGTTCAAGGCCAGGCTGGATGGGACTTTGAGCAACCTGATGTAGTGTAAGACTACAACCTGATGCCCCTCCCTACGGCAGCAGACTTGGAATAAGATGACCTTTAAGGTTCTTTCCAACCCAAACCATTCTATGACTCTATCCTTTGACTCAGGCACAGGTTAGAGAAAGGATAGGGATGTTTTCCTTCTCCGGGGACATACAGATAATTCCATAGTGATATGGACCACAGTCACACATTAATTCATCCTACCCAATAATCTTCTACACCCAGACAAGCAGCTCCTTGCCCTTTACCTAGGGCAAGTGGGCTGTAAAGATCTCCATCCCACACACAATCTCTGCAGCACTTCTACATCCCAAAGGCTGAATTCCCTATTTGAAGCTAAAGACTCAGTGCAGTTGGCAGCACAGTGCCTATTTGCTGCTGCTGACAGATGTTTTTCCCAGCCAGGGCTGGAGCTAAACTAGACTGCTCACAGCATGTCTCCTCCTCTTCTTTATGGGGGCTAATTGATATGGTGTGGTTATTAAGAATATGGCTTTCAGCCTTATTTTGTGAAATACTTATTCCATGTATAATTCATCAGTGAGTATGTGTAGATGTACATGTTTTTAAAGAGCAACTTTATAGACATAACCTTCACAACACTGCTGGAACTGTAGATTAGGGAGGGGCAGAGCTTGCTTCTCCCACAATAATTACTTCAATTCTGTTTTAATTAGGGACAGAGTTTTTTTAAGAGCTGAGATTGCACCTTAATTATGTTTTAAAGTTTGGCTGCTATTACAAGAGCTATGACCTTGCTTCCCAACTCTCCTCCCAGTCTCAGACTCCATATCCATGTGTTGGTTTAGCGAAGCCTCATCCCCCAGCAGTATTACTGTGGTGCCTCTACCAGCACACTCTCCGTGGTTTTCCACTGATCTGGCTCTCAGCTGATGGCTCTGATGAGCCCAGTTTCCCCCTGCCTCCCCGAGCTCCCCCCACCATGCCAGGTCCTGCTGCCAGGCTCAAACAGAATCACAGAACATGATGAGCTGGAAGAGACCCACAAGGCTCCTCGTAACAGACATCTCTTCCAAGAGTCATGGGAATTTAGAGGTGAAATGCTAGAGGTGAACAGCTTAGGCTGTTTCCTAGTTTCTTAAATGAGGAGTCTTAAGGTTTTCTTAAGATTATTTTTAAAACGCACCAAGAGCTGGGATCTGGCAAATCAGGCTCCTGCCTCAGGTCCTGTATCGCCAGTCTGGGCAGATGCCACATGAGCAGTGAAATGCCAGTGAAGAACATGTTCACCTTACCACTTTTCTGTTTGCACACAGCAGGCTGAGATCAGGTGGGAGGCAGCCAGCCCATGGGGCAAGAGGTGGGCATGCTGTGCAAGGGTGGGTTAGAAAAGAGAGATGCAGTTTGAAGCAGAAAGTAGAGGTGAGGAGCTGCCCACTCAGAAGAGCCCTGGTGTAAGTTTCCTGAATCACTTAGAGGACCTGAGTTGGTGCCTTCTTACTGCCTGGCACTTTGGGTGGCCAAAGCAGCCACCTGAAGAGCTGCTGCCTGGAGGGCCATGGCAGGGACAAACACAGAAAGGAAGAGGTGCAGAAGGTGAGGGTGTTCCAGCTGGTTCCCAGCCTACCTTTCCCTTCTCTGGCTGCAGCTGCGGTTTCTGCTTCCTGTGTGGTTTATCTCCCTACTACAGGCACAAGAGCCTTGAGTGCACCCCCGAGACATTCCCTTGCAGCTCCCAGATAGGCAAAGACCCAAGTCAAAGAAAGACACAACACCCAGCAAATGGGAAACAGTTACAGTGCCCTTTGTTCTCATGTACTGAAAACACCTTGGTGCTCAAGGGCATTGGCAGGAAAATTTGCATGCTTCAGGCTCGTTATGAGGTTCTCAGTCCTTCCAGTGAGGTTGTAGTCAAAGAACAGTTCCTGCAGAGCAACCAGAAGTGAAGCAGGAAGGTTTCATATTTGCTGCTGTGGTGGAGGGAGTCTCTCAGGGAGGGCCTCTGTCCCTCTCCTGGCACCAGGGGTCTTTCTGCCAGGAGGGCTCCAGGGTCTGCATGATCCCACCTGACAGTTCCATGGAATTGCTCAGTCCAGGCCTGCCCCTGGACAACAGCACCCAGCCACACAGGTGCAGCCTGAGGTGGGTTTGTGAGCACTCTGCCGTGGCCACAACCCTCCCTTCGTGTCCAGAAATGGCCTTTGCCTTCCAGGAGGCAAAGCCATTTCTTACCCCAAAGCCATTACCTACCCCAAAGCCATTACCTACTCCAAAGCCATTACCAAAAGCCTCAGTCCAGATCAGCAGTCTGTGGCACCAGCAGAGCCATGCCTGCTCGGGCTGAAGCCCTGGCACACAGTGGCACAACGTGTGGCACATGTCCCTCTGCTTCTCCCTCTCAATACCTATGTCTGCCTGGGAGAAGTAGCTTGTTGGGTTTGTTCAGCTTTTGATGCAAGAGTGCAAAACTATGATGCTGTTGCTCTGGAATCCTGCCCGACCTCTCCTACCAGCTGCCTCCAGCAAGGTTCGGGATGTTTTTGGCACCTCCAGTTTTCTACGCTTTAGGTGGGAAATCCTAACACAACAGGCTGGCACCTTCCAAAGCAAGCTGTGCCTCTGGATCTCAAGTGTCTTGGTCCGTGTGTCAGAAGGGTAGGCATTCCCTCTGCAGGGCTTCAGGCAGGTCTGCTGCTGCAGGAGGCAGACAGAACCCTTGGGATCAGCCGGCTGGGCAGTGTTTTCAGCCGGTTTTAAAGAGTTTTAGCTGTCAGATGCTTAAGTTAAGGAATGGCACGGGGGGCGGGGAGGGAAGCCAAGAACATTGTGAAGTTTAAAAAAACCCCACAGCAACAGAAAGCCTTTTAAAGGCTTTGGTGAAACCCCGCCATCCGCAACGTATCAGACCTTTAGCAAACTTCCTCCCAGACACTTTTTATTTCTCGCTTCCCATCTCGGATGCCGCCTGCCCGAGCGCAGATACCGCAGTTCTGCATTTCTTCCCCCGGAAAACTCCTTTTTCCCTGGCAGCCAGCGGCGGAGCTCGGTCCGGCCGCAGCCCCCCCGCCCCGGCCGCGCTCCGCCCGCGCCGCCCCCCGCTCCAGGCGCCGCCCCCGGAGGTGCGCGGGGCTCGGCGGGGACAGCGGCTGCCGGCGGCCGCCAGCGGCTCTGCCGCGCTGCTCGCCTGCTCCCGAGGACCTTTTCTTTTTTTTATTTTTTTTCTTTTCTTTGCTTTAGGGCCTTTTTTATTATTTGTGTTTGGTTCGTTGTTTTTCGCAAGGGGGCCGGTGGCTCCTTGCCATGAGCAGCCCGAAGGCAGCATGAAAGCGGGCAGGCGCGGCTATCCCGCCCGCTCCGGTGTAGGATGGCTCCTGGCGAAGTGCTGCTGCTGCTGCGCCTGCAAAGGTCGGTGGGGCCCGCGGGTGGGGAGCTTGTCCCGGGGGGCTGCTGGGGGCTCAGCAGTGCCCTCGGCAGGGAAGCGTCCCTCTGCCGGCTGCCCCGGGATAGCGGGGGACAGCGGTGCCCTCGGCCCGGGATAGCGAGGGAGAGCAGCGGTGCCCTCGGCCCCGGGATAGCGAGGGACAGCGGTGCCCTCGGCCCCGGGATAGCCGGGAAGAGCGGTGCCCTCGGCCCCGGGACAGCGAGGGAGAGCAGCAGTGCCCTCGGCCCCGGAATAGCGAGGGAGAGCGGTGCCCTCGGCCCCGGGATAGCGAGGGACAGCGGTGCCCTCGGCCCGGGAACAGGGAGGGAGAGCAGCGGTGCCCTCGGCCCCGGGAGCAGCTCTGGGTGAGCCGGTAACGGGCACGGCGAGCGAGAGGCTGGAGTTGATAGTGCAGTTTTACAGTTACAGTTTTAACGTTTTATCATTGCTGGTAGGAAACACCCTGGGACTGTAGGGTCAATAGGGCGGGAAGAAATGTTTGCTTAAATGATTTTTTTTTCTTCCCCCTTCCTTTCTAGTCTTTCTTGGGCTCGAGTACGAGCAAAATGCTTTGAGAACATCTGTTTCTCACAGTTCACAAATCTCTGAATGGTGATGGGGGAAGGTCTGGGGAAGCTGGCTGAGCTGAAATGCTGAGAGGGATGTGGGAAAGCCAGGGCAGCTGGAGTGCCTTGTAAAAATAAAATCAAAATCTGGCTTTTATGTGGAACAGCGCAGCTCAGAAGCCTTGACTGAAAGGTTCGCAGCCTGCAGTCTTTATGCTGCGATATGGCTCTTGAACTTGTTCTGGATAATGTGAGGTTTTTCAAAGATCTGCTTGTGGTATTTCAATGTTTCCTGTTTTCTGAATGGCCAAGCAAAATGTCCAGAAAAAGATTTGGCTTTTGTGTCTTTTTTTTTTTTTTTTTTAATAACTAAAGTTCTCAAATGCCACTTTTTTTGTAGCTCTGGAACCTAAATCAAGAGCAGATAAAGATGACATTGAGGACGGGTGGGCCTACTCATTTCTTGAGGCACACATTTGCAATGCGGGAGTCCTCTTTCCCCAGTTATTGAATTAGTCACGCTTATGTGGTGACAGCAGCGAACTAGTTGGTGATGGAGTTTGCCACTACTTCGTAAGATGTGATCTTTTTTAGCCTGGGGAGAACGCACTGCTTCATGCCAAGGAAGTGATTCTTGAGGTCAATGCACAACACCCTGCTGTTCTGCAGCCTTTAAGAAGGAACATGTAATCTGGTTGTAGGGGTAGGGCTGCCTGCAGAAAGGCTCTGGTACTAAACCACTGTGAAAGCCAAGTCTCTTGGACAGCCTGTGCTTTAATGGGTTGGCCCATGCATCAGGCTGGAGCAGTATTCAAGCTCTCTGACAGAGCTCTGGTCTTGAAAATGTTGATTCTAAGGGATTAGAATCTCCCTGCTGCCTGTCCTGCCTACAGCCCTCTCTGGAAGGGGGAAGGGGAAACAGCTGGCTCTTCTCTCTCGGGTTGAAATGGTAACTGTGTTTGCAGTTCTGCTTTACTGGGTTGGTAACAAAAGGTGTTTTGCGATACAGATTAATTTACTACTTTCTTGTCCTTGGTTGTAAAGTTTGGGCGGAAAGTTCTAAAAGGCTGTCTGTCATGCTGTATTTATTGAAGAAAACCAGAGATGGTGGAAATACTCCCTGATTTTAAGCATGTACCAAACCTGACATTTGACAAGGGATTCAGGCGCCCCAGAGTACAGCATCAGTGTGCCCTTGTTGGCAGCTTCTGCCATTAACCTTGGAGATGCTTTAATGTGGCAACCAGACCTCTGAAGCTCTAACTTTGTGTATTCTGTGTTGTCAGCGATCACCTGGGGGGACACAGTTCATCCCAGGGCTTCTCACTGATCTCAGGCTTGCAGTGCAAATAGGTGACTGAAATTCATGTTTAGGATGGGTGTGAAGCACCTCGGAGCTGTTCTCAGTGTTGCCCCGTAGGTGACCTTACCTTTGGATATTTGTCTCTGTTTTTTCCTGGTGTCAGTGCCTGATGTATCTTGATCTTTTGCAACAACTGAATAGGTTCTGTTGAGTGAATAAGAGCTGTCCAGTGAGAGAAATAGGGAAGATGAGCGTGCAGTCTGTGTCAAACACAGGTTTTGTGCTCAGACAGTGGGTATGAGCTGCATCATTGCTTTTCCTGGAGCTTGCAAGTGATGTGGATGCTTGATCTCCTAAATAGCAGCAATAATCCAGAGCTGAAAAAACCCAAACCCAAGGTCCCCTGTGTATAATGAAATACGTAAGTTTTGTGTAACTGGGCATTTCTCTGAAGGATTTTGACAGATGACTCAAACTCTTTTGCATTAGTATTCTGCTGTCTGTTGCAGCAGTAGAGATCTTGATGCTGCTTTTTTGTTGCTTCTCTCAGTCAGTTTCTGATTTTGTCAGCTTTGCCCATGTACAGAGCTGTTGGGATCCATCCAGAGAAAGCGAGTGACACTTCGTACCATTTGCAATTTTGCTCTGACCCCGACAGTTGCCTGCAGGAACTAAATAAGGACTACTTCTCTGTTCTGCAGTATAGAGAGATACGAATCCTAATATAGGAGTGCCTCAGAGCAAGAGTCTATCACTTGCTTCCAGCCATAAAAAGGGGTAGTTAGGAGCAGTACACTTGCACAGCCTTTAGGCCAGTGGCCTTACTAAGCCAAGAGCGTGCAAGCAAGGCTTTTTGCCGTATCTCCTAAATGCAGAAGTACAAAGTGACCTAGCATAACAGCATGCTTCCTAATGCTGCAAAACTGTCCCTGGTAAGAGGCTTCGAATTCTGATGGTCTTCTGATAGGTAGAAAGCCACTGAACTCTCCTTAGAAATCAGCCTAAGATTTGCAATTGAATATAGCCTGGTTTTTTTAACATGAACTTTATCTCCTCAGTTATCTGTGTGGTTCAGATTAGAGATTACTTTAAAAGTGGGAAAATGATGGATAATAAAGAAATGGGAGGGATTCCTGCTTTGTGAAATGTCTTTTCTAAAGCAAATGGTCAGCTGCGTGCCTTGCATGTGAGAGGACGAAAACTTTGTTGCCTTTAAGCACAGAGCCAGGTCCAGTGTATGAGTGCCATTCCTCTGCACTACCTTCTGCACAGAGCTCTGAAGCTCATCAGTGAGTGGGAACATGGACATTGGGTGGAAACTAAATTCCAGGCTCTGATGCACAGGGAGCTGTAAAGGCTACCCAGTGACTCAGATTTAACCTGAAAATTAAATTCTGTGTGCTGCCTTAAACCTGGGGCCTTATGTAGAGGACATTTTTTTGCAGTAGTTGAACTCATTCAATTCTAACCCAAACTGGAGCGTGCTGTGGTCTCGCTGCCCCAAGGGACACCAGGAGGGTGGAAAGGACAAACAAGGTAGGAAATGCTTTTCTTTGAGCACAAGGAGAGAGATGTTCCCATCTATTAGACTTGAGAAGCTGGCTGTGAGTGTACCAGGTACAGACAGAGAAAAGCGTCTGTGGTTAAAAGTAACCAATTGTCAAAATAACTCAAGAGTTCAGCTGAGTAATATTACGTGGCTGCAGCGTGGCTTCAGGTGACAATATAGTACACTTTCTACTTGAGGATAGCCAGAGGCCAGGAGGATGGATTTAAATGGATGCACTGTATTGGCTTCAATAAAGAACTCATCCTTTGCCGCCTCGAGCAGTTGCTCTTCTGAGTAGGCTGCTGGTTTTATCCAAACTTTTAATTTCAGAACAAAAGAAACTTAATCTGAATGTGAAACCTTAAATCTCAGGGTGTTAAAATTGAAAGGTTGAGTGGGTTTCTGTCTGTGCTAAGCTCCTGGTAAACCTCTTATTTTAAAATTTTTGTCCCTCCAGCTTGCCCTATCTCCTACACTTTTGGTCTTCTTTCTGAAATGTTCTGTTTCACTGTCTTCTTTTTCTCACCTTCCTTCCTTTTCCTTTTGTTGCCTAAATCTTTGTTACTGGATATTTGCTGTAAGTTTAACAAAGAAAGCTTGTCTTGACAGAGTGTTGGTGACTTCTGTGCAGTGAAGTGGGTTCAGCCAGACACCCTGTACCTCTTTCCTAGCTGGGCAGAAACAGAGCCTTAACTGGAAGTTAGGAAAATCGGCATCATTACAAGGGCTGTCAACAGCACATTAATAAAAGTTATTTCTTCATTAGGTAAAAAGTAAGACCTGATGGTGCTTTTTATAGAAGGTGCTGACACTGTTACAGGGAGCTGCAGGGCTTTGCTAAGGGAACTGGTACCTTTGTGCTGAGTGGTAGCAAGAGAGTGATCTGCAGTAATATATTCAAGCCCGTAACATTTCCTAATTTGAACATATTTTATTTAGTGCTTCAGGCTGAGCCATGGTCGCACTGTGTAAAGCATAATGGAATGCATGGCCAAAGCAGCTCTGTCAAAACTGAGGCAGAGGAGAAAACAATAGTAAAATTAAGGGTGTCAACCAAAGCTTGCTTAGTTTCCTGGTCCTTCTTGAATGAGAAATAGGAGGAAACTCTTAGGTTCCCCAAATAAACTCCTTGGGTGATGTCCATCTGTTGCTCATTAGTTGTATCTCAGTGAAGTCAAGAGGATCAAGTGTACTGGTCCTCTGTAGGCAGTCTCTCTCTCTCTCATGCCAGAGTTGAGCTCTGCTCTTTGTCCTGGCAAATTCATGAGCAAATGGCTGTGGAGAGGTTTGTGAGAGTTGTTGTTGTTTCCTTCCAGTTCTATTAAGAGAAAACTGGTTAGCCCATGACAGGAACATCTCTTCCAAGTCCTGTGTTTTCCCACCTCTGCAGGCTGAGTCAGGAGTCAGAGTAGGTCATAGCAGAAAGTTATTGGAGGGGACAAAAGAGTTGATGAAAATGCTGCTCAGTTGAGCAAGCAGGATTAACGTGACAAGGTGAATACTGTTACCAAAAAAAAAAAAAAAAAAAAGAAAATATCACTTTTTGTTGGTGTGAAACTGCTTTCTTACACCTGCTCTACACCCTCCTGACTCATGGTCCTTGGTTAAGCATGTCCCAAAAGCATGAGTGACAGTCCCCATGCCAGTCTTTTGGGGTAAATAGACTCACTATTCTGAACCTCTTAGCATTTGTGTGGCAGTGACACATAGGAGGACTTCGGGAGAAGTCCTGGGGCTGATGAGTAACCTCTAAATATGGACAGTCAAAAGAGAAGCCATAGCAGGCTGGGGGAACAGTGAGTTCATTTTAGGATTACTTAATTTTAAGTGTTGTTAAGTCTTACCTGCTTGCAGGAGGGTTTCTGCAGGGTAGGAACCTTGTTCATAGGTACAGCAGGTCACGTTTTTAGTGGGTCTGTATTACTGTCAAATATAAAGTGTCCAAGAGCACAGGAGGTTTGAGGTTTTCAGAAGTGCTTTGTGCTCACTGCTCTCATCTGCCACCAGCCACTTTCTGTAAATCGGATGTTTATCATGTCGGTGCCAGTGTTGGGATGCTTTAGCAACTTCCTCTCAATTTCCAAGATCCAAGCAATAATAGTGTTATTATTTTTTCTCTTGAAACTTACATGCACTGCTAGACAGTTCTAACTCTCCTGACACAAGCTAGCTCCTCACCCTCTGGCTTCATGTCTCCCTGTTGTGACTAATCTTGTGGTTGTTGGGCATGTGGTTATATACAGGATGCAACAAAAGTAGTACAGAAAATAAACTTTCAGATATTAATTCATATGTGAAAAAGAGATAGCAAGAGCTTCTAAAAACATGAGCTTTCAGTCACTGGTCTGGGGGTGAATACGTGGTGGGGATCCTTATTATTCAGATTGCTATGTTGTTTTCTACTTTTATAAATCCATCCAGCTTTAAAGAAACATGGGACTTGCTTTTATGCAGGCAAAGCTCCAAAACTTCCCATTCACTCCAAGGAGCATATAAGAACCCACGAGGCTTTATTCATCACAATTCATCTTGTCAAAAACCTGAAGAAGGGAGATTTTATTCCAAGGAAAAGAGAACAGATAATTGTGAAAAATATAGCTTGGGTAACTCCCTGTTCAGTGCAAAGACGTGGGGTAGTTAAACATGCTGTTTTCCTATAAAATAAGTGCCAGATAGATGTATTGTTCAGGAATTCAATGCACGGATGCTGAAATAAAATCTATCCATTTTGAAGTGAAACAAAAAGGGCAGTTATTTCACATGACCCCAGAAGGATTTTGTTCGGGTTTTTTCCCAAACTGTTATATTTCAGCACACACCTTGTTAAAACTTGTGTGGGTATTGGGAAAACTAATCTATCATTTCAAACTTAAAACCCCCCAAACCTCCAAAGTTTTCAGTCTAAAAATAACATCAGTATACTTCTCAAGCACACCAGAACACTGTTGCATTTCAGTCTATTTCTTGTCTGTTAACAGGCTTTATGCAAACATTTTCATATTTGGCAAAAGTTGCAATTCCTTTTCAAAAGAGAGGAATTGGCTGGGCAGTTAGTGATTATGGCAGGGATCTACAGATATTGTGGTTTTCAGTTCAGTAAGGAAATCCAGTTTTCTGCCAGTTTAGCCACTGCATCAGTTGCTATTGCAGAACAGTTCAATTGCTAATATTGCATCACACAATTCTGTGTCATGTAAAGTTACTTTTTAATATAACTATAGAAGTACATCTAGCTGTTTTCTTAAGAAAGATGCATAGATCACAAGTAGGACTTCAGGACATGTAAAGAATTATTAGAAAATAATGAGATTATCTCTAATGAGATAAGCTTGAAATCATCTCCCTTGACCATTCTTTGCCACTGGAAAACCACAAAACAAAAATTAATGTGTTTGCTCTCAGCTCCTGTTGTTTGATGTGGCTGTTTAAGCTGAAACACCAACCAGCCCTTGAATTAAAGGTAGTTGGTGCATCCCACGGGGGCTCCTGTTGAGTTTGACCTGCCTCGCAGTCCTCCAGCCTCTGTCCTGGGCCAGCCCCACAATGCTCTCCCCAGCAGGCTGAGAACTTGGGAATCACACACATCACCTGGGCTCCTTTCATATAATTAGGACAAAATATGAAAATGTCTCCAGTGAAGTTCTAATGAGATGAAAAATAGAACCTGCAAGCTGAATTACAGAAGTTAATAATAGAGCAGCCATGGGGTTTCTTCTCTTTTATGGGGAGAGACCCATTACATACACTTCAGTTTATGTATTTGTCATTTGTTTTTTGATAATGTAGCACACATAAGATCATGTTGCAGAAAGTCCTGACTGGATTTTGCTCCCTGACCTCCCAGTGCTTCCCAATGGTTGTAGGTGCTCCTTTACTATACAGAAACCGTGGTTACTTTTGGAAAATGGAAAAAGTGTGTCTCCTGTTTTTCGTGTTGCCACATGAGGAGTTAGTAATTGCTATCCTGTTGCCCTTATTGCACCCCAGTGCACTTGGTTGTCCCATGTGGTATAGCCACTGCTAGTCCTGACACAGCTCAACAGCTTTGAAATCTTAGATCCCCTGCAAAATGACATTCCAGGCTGTGAAGTACCTTAGAGGGGTGAAGCCTGGGAGCCAGACCTGCTGGGAATCCATTAGCAAACATCATCCTGAGGAACCAGTAGGTGGTTTCTGGTGGAGATTATTATCTTTTGTATTGGAAGGTCGTAAATTAAACATGGAAATTTGAAGTTGCTGTGTACAGGAAAGCACAAGTACAGTCTATACGTGAGTTTTGAGCAAATATGTCTTGTTCACATGCACAAGAAAACATTGAAGTAAAGTTTAGGAAGGTGATGGACTGTGGCCTGTGGTGATTAGGGACTGGATTTAGTGACCATGGAGCTATCTCCGCTGTTATGTTTTCTGAGCATTTTTCCATGTCCTTTTTTCACATGGAGCAAGTAGCTCAGGGCACAGAAGAAAGCTGGGAGTGGCATATGCCCAGCTACAGCTAAATCCTCTGAGGACACTTTTTCATGCAGTTGAGGCTTGCTGACAATAACAGCTACAGACCGGAGCAGCCAAGGGCCTCTTAGGCTCTGTTGGGTTTTTTTCACTTCCCCAAGACACACAGTACAGCCATAACCTCTCTGAAAACACATTACAGCTCAGTGGGCGCTCAGAACCTTCCTGGAGGTCACACAGGAAACCAGTGACCAACTGAGCATCAGATCATCAGCAGTTACAGCTTCCAGATTCATATGGACCGGTTGATTTCAGCCTTTTTGTAGGCCTGCATGTCCTGGGGAGCACATCATGTGCATACCCGAGATCCCCTTGTTCCTGGTGCCCATTGAGTGTGGCCGGAGCAGCCATTCCTGCTCCTGTGTGTGTCCCTGCTCATCGACTGCAGTCCTGGATCCAATTTGTCCATGCTGGGCACCCCTGCTGAACAAGGCCCCAGCTCTCTGCTGCCACGGGAGCCTGAGCCAAGGCAGGCCATGGGAAGTGTTGCACAACCGGTATAATTTCACCGCATGCTGAATAAATACACTTTTGAGAACTCTTTTGAAGAGATGTTGCCTAATTAATCCTGCAGGGGGTATAATATGTATATTTTTGAAATCCAGTTTTAGCATCGTGCAATTAGCTTTTATGGCCTAGGGATTCTGATTTAAGACATTCTTTAGTTGCTAATGGTAATCTGTTTTAATTAGAAATGGAAATGTATTTTAGATCCAAATGTGTCTGAGTGGTACAATGTAAAATGATGATTCACAGTGAATACCATTGAAGTGCCTCAAGTCTGGTATTCTTTGTACCTTCTGCAGTTTGAACTCTGAGGATCAACACAATGTTCAAACATCGCTCTCAGCTGAAGCATGTGGAGGCTGAATAGATTTCTTTAGGAAGTGGAATAAATATTAATCAACAGGGATTCTTTCTAGGACAGCAGAAGGAAAATCATAGCTTTAGGCAAGAAGGAGGCAAAGGCTTTGAATGTTAGCGGTAACTTCTGCTCCACAGCAGCAGAGCACGGCTCCTGCTAGGGCACAGGTGCTGAGCAGAGAGCAGACTTGACTTTGTCTTAGTGTCAGAGAAATTACCCAGGCTCAAGCATTCCAGTCTGCTCATGGCGGGGCAGTAGCTGCTCAGAGCTGTGTTGCGGTAAAATTTGATCTGGCAGTGTGTCTAAGACAAGCCTACAGCAAGGCAAGCTCCAGACAAACATCCAAAGGCTGATGCTTGCTGAATATTCACTGCAGTCACTTGTCCTGGAGATACTAAACTATCAGGCAGGTGATGTCTGTGATCAGATATCTTAAAATGTAGTAACAGGTCACCTGTATTCGACAAAGCCTCTCTAGAATCAGAGAGCCTCTGCTGCTAGACTAATCCTTGTTGTTGTGTTCAAATAAGTGTTTCTTTTTCCTGATTCCTTTGAAAGATGGGGCCAAAAGAAAGCAACCACCTGGCAATAGTGAAGATGGCTTTTGTAATGCCAGTTTATTAGTCATGTTGCTTGGTAGGGCATTTTTACAGCTGTTGGCAATGAGACTCAGTGATGCAGAAGGGAATGAAGCCGTTTATGTGGGGCACCTCTCCACATCTCTGCAAAGCTGGATGTAGATATTTTTTTTTTCCATAAGGAGGCTGCTGGTAAGGAGCAATGATGTAGGCACCATAAAAGCTGTGGGTGGCTCTGTGTGGCCCTTCAGAAGTCACAATCAATCAGTTTTTTTAGGACTGGCCTCACTGGGAAGGCTGGTGTCTGGGTCAAGGCAGTGGCACAGCTTCAGAAGGCTGAGACCTCGGCAGGGTGCTGCAGAGCACTCTCCTGTTCCCATGTAGCTGATGCTCCCTGAGACTTCAAGTTCCTGTCCATCTTTCTTGCTGACGCAGATAGAGTGTAGTAGTGACTTTGTCACCTGAAATTTGATAAACTTGTTGACTGGCATCACGGGGAAGCTTCCTCACAGAGCTGCTCCCTGCCGAGCTGTCAAACGAGAAACCAAGACGCAGATCGCGTGAGCCTGTTATATGGGACAGCAAGTTCTGCTACTTAAGCTGAATGAATTAAAGCTTCCCACAAGCCTAAATGATAGTCTTGAGTGTGCAGTTAAAAGTCTTTGAGCTGCTTAGCCATTTCCCTGTGCTGTGTTCAAAGAGCAAAGCGTCACAAACACCAGCAGTTCTTATCTGTGTGTTTTATTTCCAAACCGCTGTTTGCATTGACTTCATTCGTTACTTCTTTTAATTCATCCCAACCAGTACCTTTGCTGTGAGCTTGTATTTTCTGCTGGTATTTCTGGAGGACGAGGGCGTGGAGGAAGCAGCTTTGGGCGCCAGCCCTGGAGGCTGCAGCTGCAGTGTGTCTGTCGTCAAACACCCCAACCTCGTTGTTCTTGGTGGTTACATGGTGTCCGCTCCTGCCCTGCGCCACTTGCAACTTATCCTTATTCCGTTCTTTTCTTTTCAGGGGCTGTCAGAGCCTGACTAATTTAAGAGTGAACAAATGAGAGACGTTCATGGAGGACTCTGTTCTTACCTAGGCACAAATTGACAAGCATGTAGATTGCCTTGGGTTTCCACTGCACCTACCACAACTTTACTAAGAGAAAAGTCCCCTTTCCTAGACATCTGTGTCACTCTTGCTTAGTAAAGTTATTCAAGATCAGCGCCTTTGGAATTGGTTGGTAAATGGACAAAGACTTTCTCTTTGCCCGGAGCTCCTCACAGCCTCCAAGTACCAAAGAGAACTCCACAGCACTAGAAAGCAAGAGACAGCTGCTGAATGTTGGAAGCTACTGCATTTGGCAAAAGAAGCTGACGCTAAGATGCACACAGTTGTGTTTGTTTGTTCTGCTTGTTTTCTGTGCTTTCCGAGCCCTCTGTGTGCCTGGAAAGTTTAATGACCAATCCCTTCTTTCTCAACATGCAGTTTTTCTTCCTATCTCAAAAAGCTTTGGGTTCTGTTCTTGCTTTTTTTTTATTTTTCCAATTCCAAGTTTGTCACTGATACTCTTCTGTTGTTTCCGTGGAGAATTGTTTGGGTACGTAGCCACAGTTTCCTTTGAGATAGGGAGACTTAAATATGATACTCAAATATCACTGTCTTCCCTTCTCTCCCCCCATTTAGCAGAGTGGTCCACCTTGTCATAGAGGTTGCTGACTTCAAGTGTAAGGCAGAGTTGACCTTAGCAATGATGTCATTTAACTGAGAATTACTTCAGAATTCTTACAGTAGCTCAATTTGGAAGCTGCTGAATGAAGCTGACCCTTGACACTTCACGAAAGAATAAGGCTTGTGTTTTACTAACAGCTGCTTGGAAACCATGTGTAATAAAGTTTGTTTTTGTGCCCAACATCCAGGATAAAAGATGGCATTTGCCGACTCTGGTACCCTTACGCTCCCAGAAGAGCAGAACTGCTTTGATCAAAGTTAAAAAGTCTGCTTCTATGTGGGTGTCTAAGCATTTCACAGTTCCTTATGCTAAAAGTAACAGTGTACTCGCAAAGGCCAGCAAATGCTGCTCTCGTTCAGCTTCAAACATGACATTTTCCTCCTTGTCATCCCATACAGCTTTTCGTAAAGGTTCAGGGTTAAAACTTTTTTTATGGAACATGCAAAAATCTCCTATCAAAATATATCAGGGGAGATTTTTGCTTTGTGTTTGGGGCTTTGTTATTTTTGCTGCTAGCGACACTTATTCTGGAAACTTCAGGGTCGGAGATTATTTTATTTTTGTCACAGAACGAGGACAGTGTAAATACAAAATGTAAAGTAGAACTGAGAGAAGTGCTTCAACGAGTTGTTTCACTACATTGAAATAAATGTTGATTTGTTCAAAAAAAAAAAAAAAAGCATGCCCTTTCTGGATCTCGTTAGTCTTGACTTTTTATTTCCTTTCTTTGCTAAAGAAATGCGTGCCTCTTGACTTCAGCAATCTGCTCACCCAGCTGTGAGGCATTACGGGAAGGCTGCTCTGATGGGCACTCCCAGCAGATGTTGGACTTGCTGTCACTGTGCTCGGGGCTGGGTCGGGACATGTGCTGGGCACAAACTCGAGGCAAGAAAATGAATGAAATCAAGTCCGCACAGATACTGCATCTGGCCTCCTGCTGTGCTGTGTGGAGCAACTGCTTTATTTCTGAGCTTTTCCACACCCTTTTATTCAGGAAAAGCCGAGTCTAAAAAGCTGTTGCTTCAAGGTTGCCTTGAAGGTGTGTTACTGCCCTGCCTTGACTCCTGTCTCACAGTACTTTAGGGTAGGAGCTGGCTGGGAGTATCTCACCAACAGGTTGGTGGATTCACTCTGAATATTTGTTCTCTTATTATTCTTGTTGTGAATTCGCAGCGGCTCATGTGGGGGCTCAGATGGGGCTCTGAAGCCGGATGAATTAGGTTGGTACATGGAGACAAAAAGGCTCAAACCTCCAACCAGAGAAGTTTCCATTGCGGAAATTTAATGTACTTCTGATGTACCCATAACAGTTGCAAGCTGTTCTGTGGAAACCCATTTCAGAGCAGGACACCCAGAGGGAGGGACTGCAGGTGTTTCAGCTGCTCTTCAGGTGCTTGGTGCCACGGGGCTGAGTTGAGCACTTCCCTGAGGGTCTCTTTGGAGGCACAAAGAGATGTTCTGCCTTCAGGTGCAGCAGCTCGTGAGTGAAATGCTCATCTGTAGGAAATGAGACCCTGCCCTATATTCACTTGAGGATTCATCTTGCTCTTTTCCCCTTGCCCTCCCTACGGTCGCCTCTGATGAAAGCTTAGATCCACATGAAGCAGCAGATACAATAGAGAACTTCTGCATTTGTTCCTCTCACTAGGCACTCTTGGACAGTACTGAAGTCATGTTTTATTTCAGCAGGCTCTCTCTCTCTCCGTGCCTTCCCCTTGTGCTGTTTCTCTCCCTGGAGACCCAGCTCACTCATTCAGCACGCTCTCAGGATTTCAGTAACTTTTCTTGCAAGGTCTCTGGGGACCATGCGCCTCTCTGCTGTTTCTCCAGGCTTTTGGTTTTATCTCACTCTTTGAAACTTTCCCAGAACTGCAGTGACTTTTCTCTGACCTCCAGGAACTGCAGCTCTTGAGCCCTGACACTCCGACTGGCACAACGAAGACCTGGAGACTACTTTGGGATGTCAGCTTTCCCAGCACATGTTGGATGGAAGTTGCATCTGAGCAACACCAGCTAAAAATAAAAGCAATTCAACTGAAGCTAATGGCAGGTTGCCACGAGTTATTGCTCATTAAAGTGAATTGACAGATGCTTAACTTCAGCTAATCATTCCCTGCTGCGAGATCGGCCTGGTATGAAGCGTACTCAAACGTGGGAAGGGGATTCACAATAACTAAATTTAGCTGAGGGTATAATTTCCTCGGACTCCCTCTGTAGTTAATGGAAAGAGAGAGGCTCCTACGGGGTGTGTCCCACTCTGCATCGCCCTTGGGCAGAGTGTGCACAGCTCCTCGACTGCCGAGAGCAGGAGGTGAAGCTGCTGCCTGCCACAAAAATGAGTGGCTCCAAGTGACAGTGTTTACTCACCCCAGCTGGGTCAGGGCTTGTTTTCCTCACACTAGGTTTCAACCTGGAAGTAAAGATCAGAAAGCTGAATATTGAAGCCAACTGATTTGTGACTGTTTCCCAAAGGCAAAATCCATATGCAAAATCCCTCAGGAGCATCCCCTGCTTCGCAGTGTGGTTAAAGGGAATTCTGCAGATCATTCTCTATCTCAAAGCAGCTCTTCTTTCATATTTCCAAGAAATTACAGCTATTCAATAGCAAAACAGTGTGTTCTGAATGTTGTGTGATTAATTTAGATTCTAGTCCTTTTTTTCCCTTGTTCTTTTTGGAAGTTAGTCATGTTTGCATGCTTGGCAGTGAAACAGAAAGTCAGATTTTGAGGTTTTACGTTACAGTGATCAGAAAGTTTGTCCAATATGTCTGCTGCTTTCTCTATTGGACTAGAAACTTTATTATAAAATATTTAACTCCATACCATTATTCTTGAGTTTGGGCAGAAGTAATTTCATCCATGTAAATGGAGTTGTGAGAATCCTGCCAGATTGATTTGTACCTTTTGATGTTACTTCCAGCTTGAAGCTTCAGATGATACTCCCAAGACACAAACAGAAAATGCAGTCGAACCTTTTCAATTTGCTCGTTTCCAGGAGATTATGAAGTTAGGGAGAGCATTTGAATCTCTGAACAAAATTTGCATTTAGATTTCAATGGCGTAGTTTGAACTTGTCTTTACCCTCTGGTGTGAAATTCTCTCCTACACGGTCCCATCTCATTTTTAGCTGGAGCTGGAGCACGGGGCAGGTCTGTGGCTGGACACGTGTGGAGCGGCTGAGCAGAGCTGGGAGCAGATGGGAGCTGGGGAAGTCTCCCGGGCACGTTTTGCAATTCCATTGCGAAAGTTTAATGTACTTCTAATCTAAAGGGCTTTTCAAGCCAGTTGTCCTCTGTCTTTGTCTGACATGGGCACTGAAAATTTCCTTGTGTTCACTTGCATTCTTCCCTAGAGCCTGTTTCAGAGGCAGTGTCTGAGGAGAAAACTTATCTGTTGACATTAGAAGTTGTAAGATACATTATTTACATTGTTAAAATCTTGTGTTTTCACTAGAGGAATAGCTGTAAAGTGACTTTGTGTTACCCTAATGTTGTTGCCTCCCAAACTTTTGCAAATCCATGCCAGGTTTTACAGGCAGAATGGGCTCTGACACTGAAGCCAGGATCGGTACTGTCATCTGCCTCAGCCACAAAGTTTTGTAACCCTGACTCGTGCCAATAAAAATGTTTCAGTGAGCATGTTTTGGACATTTAATACAAAAGCGCAGAAGAGACCAAAGGAGCAGCGTTCATACCTCATTCTGCCATGTTTGCATCCATCAGGTAGAGCTTTAGTCCTGAATCCCTTGAGCAGATCCAAGGGGGCTCTCAAAGCAGCATTTCCCAAGGGGGAGTATAAAGCTTCAGGAGGCTGAGAACTGTGACCTGGAACCTGCAGCCTGGATGATCATGGAGGTGCTCTTGGAAAGGGCAGGAAAGGGTGCATTTTGATGATTTAGGTGGTTCTTGTTTGTTTAGTGTGAAATACTAACCCAGAGGCTTTGTTTGTGCACAGGATGAGTCTAGATTATTCCTGCTTCCCAAGAATTTTGGGGATGGAGATTCCCATTCTTTAGGAAATTTACTCAAGTAAAGACCGAGTTAGTCTTTTACTCACATCTGATTAAATTCTGTCTTTGTCACAAGTGTTATTTTGCAGGAACCACTAAATGTGGAAAATGGGCTCTGTTGAGCACAGCAGAGCTGATTTATGTGCTCATCAGTCAGATTGCCATTATTGGCTTTCATTCACAAGTGGAATTATCTCTGTAAAAAAAACCTGTTGATTTAAATGCACATGCTAGTAGGACTTCAGAGTTCCCATTCTGGCTCATTTTCTTTGACTTCTGTGGAAAAATCCTTTTGTCTCAGGCTGTTTTTCTGGAATGTAAATGGAGCCATAGATAAATCAGAAGAGGATTCACCTCACTTAAAGCAAGACTGTGCCCTGCTCTAGTTTCCTGTTTTTATAGCTATATACTGTATTATCTTCTGGTTATGGACTCATATTTCTTTCCTATCCTTTATGATCTGTCATTATTATGTATCTAATAGGGAAGAGTGATGTTTTCTTCAGAGTTGCTCTGAGAAGCCTTTCCCTTTCCCTGTTAGAGATTTGAGGTCCTGCAGAGGAGTCTGGTGCTGCCTGAGCCTGATCAGACAAACCTCCTCTCCCATGTGTGCTCTGGGGAACAGGGAGGTGAAAATAAAATGCCTTGCATTTATGTTCCAACAGTAATTCCTGTTGACTCAAATGAGAATATTATTATGCCTCTAAAACAGGTCTAAGAGATTTTCATTTTTCTTTTCACCCAAAGTTGCACAGAACTGGAACCTTCTGTTTTTCAAGTACAAGAGCTGTGCTTTTACAGATGTCTGTTCATTTGACCACCAACAACAAACATTTCATGGCTGCAGCGGTGCAAAAGCTCTGAATGTTAAAGCCCTTTGGTCTGGCTGAGTATCTCTCCCAGTCCTCTTGCCAGGAGTTTCTTGGAGGTTTTCTTAGGAGTGTTTTGGAAACCATCATTTCTTCTGTCTGAATGAATGGTTTGGCCAGGAAATCAATCTAGCCACACGAGTCTGCTGATCTCCCTACACCCATTTTGCTTCACCAAATACCTTTTTTTAGACGTGTGTCCTGGGACACTGGTGGGAGGACAGCTCCTCAGGGCAGACCCGCTGCAGTGTGGGGACAGCCACTGCTCTGCTGGTCCTTGCGGGTGGCAGCAGCTGCCTCTGTTATCACGCAATGAGCTGCTGCTGCATCTTTCCCAAAAGCTCTCTGGCTTTTCTTAAGCAAACTGTGTTTCCAAAGAGCTCTACTAATGCAGTTTGCAAAGCACATATGTGCTAGTGCTTTGCAAGAAGAGCATGGTAATGTGTCCTCCTCTTCCGCTCGATCCACCTGGTGTCTGGGTCTCGGGCCAGTATCGAGTGTCATGATTAATGTGTTTGTAGCCATATGTGCCTCAGGAGCAGAGCTCACATGGCTGAGGAGGTTGTCTGCAAGGTCTTTCCTGGCAGATTTTTTTGTGTTTCATGTTTCTTTCTCTCATTTTGTGAGCTCTGCTCTTCCTTGAGCTCCACTCCTGCCTCTGCAACCATGTCGATGTGACCTGCTTTATGTGCAAAGGAAATCATTCTCAGCAGGGCTGGCAAAAGGCAAATGTGACTTGCTCACAAATGCATCCAAATTTGCAGTTCCTTTGAAAAAGAAGAAAAGGTTATGAATATTGTGTGTGGACTCTCAGTGTGGCTTTTGGATAATGCGTGTTCGGTAGCAGTGGGAATTGGGATGATGGGATGGGAGTGCTTTGTACCAATGTGGGGTGTGGGCAGAGATAACCACTAGATGTCAAAGGGCTCTCATGGTGGCTGTGGAGCAGGGAGATTCATGCCAGCCTTTCTCTCCCACCTCCCTGCCTATTCCCCAGCCAGCAGAGACTGCCTTACCAGGCAAGATAAGGCCGTGTTTCCAGTCTTGGGCTGCATGGGCTGGGCAAAGTGAGGGCTCTGTCCCAGATGCCTGACTGTGCTGAGCCAGGGCAGTTAGCAAACAAGGAGAAAGAAGGGGACTTCATATCTGACAGGGTTGCATGGCATGACCAATATGTAGTAACTCTTTGGTAAACAGCCTTTTTCATCACCAAAGGCATGACCTTGAACAGGTAAATCCAGAGCCTTTTTCAGGTGGGATCATTTGACGGTGTAACAGCCTCCCTCTGGAAACCTGTGGGTTGGCTTCTGTCATGGCTGGTGGCTCTAAAACCCTGATGTTTAGTCTGCAGAGGGTTCCTGGCTCTGGGTGTCGAAATTATTGCAAGCAGGCAGGGTGGGCTGTGGGCCAGCTTGGGACTGGGGCTGTTCCTGCCCACATGCTGCCTTCCTAGGAATGACAGGATTCCTGACCGTCACTTCCCCAGGACAGCTGAGCAAAGAGTGCCATGGCAGGAGAGGGGCTGTGTGTCTGTCCGTGCCCCAGCTGTGGCTGTGCTGCTGGGGAAAGGAGAGGGAGGCAGCAATGCAGGGGCCTGACCCTGCTGGAAAGGGAGGTCCCTGCCCCTTCACAGGCATCGGGGTTCCTGGTTTTGGCCCTGCCTCAAGCCCACCGGGCTGAGATAGGGTTGCCACCTCAGGAGCAAACCCTTGGGGTTGTCTCAGGCTTCATTAGCCTCCTGTCAGCTCCCTTCCCTTACCAAATGTTAAACTGGCAAGGTGCTGTTGACTGGAGGCTGGGGGGGTTGGACTGCATTACTTACAAGCTGTATTAAAAACCTCCCTGTACATCAGCTGAGATGTGAGATCAGCTCATCCTTGGTTCTCCTCAACCTCCCACTGAGCCCAGTCCCCAGCAAAGGCAGCGAGTCCATGATACAGCACCTTCCCCCAAATCATCCCTGGGAGTGGCAGCCCCACAGAGCCATTGCTTCCAGCATTTCTCCTTCTGACTGCAGCCCAGATCCCTTTGCTGCAGTAATTCCCAGAGTTAATCCTCCTGCAGCAGCAGTAGGAGCGCAGGCACCTGCAGTCACTCCTCTCAGCAGAGCCCCTAGGCCAGGAACCCTCAAGCTTCCCCCACCTCCCACGGGGCTTTCAGTGCTGCCAGGGGCGCGAGGGCACTTGGAAAATCAAACCCAGCATCGTGAAACCCCGAATTTTGCTGACGCAAGGCATGCTGATAAACTCTCAGAGCATCACGTGGAGCCTGCGAGGGAGAGCTATCCAAAGCTATTGAGTGGGAGATAAGCTGGCCCCTGACAAACATTATCTTGCACTCGTTGATTTAGCGCTACTTTGTGTACATGAAACAACATCAGCAGGAGCTGGCTAAACCCAGGCCCTTAGGAGATAAGTCTGCTACTTTGCCCTTACGGAGGAATGCCAGAAAATCCCCAGCAGCTCCACCTGGGATCAGCTCCACCTGGAATCCATCCTCCTCCCAGTTCCTCTTGCTCTCACTCCTATTGTCAAAAAGCAGATAATTGAGATTTTCTTCCTGTCTGGAAAATGAACTTTGACTTTCTCTAGCTTGTTAAAATTATTCCTGTATGTTCTAAAATTTAACTTTTGACCTCAGGTATGTAATAATTCATTGGTTCAACTTCTGACTGATGCTATATATGGCTATAAAATATTGTGACTCTCATAGTCTGGATTGTGCAAGCTGGCAGACAAGGCAGGATGCAACCTCTGCTCTGTGCACTGAGAGCTGCAAGCAGCAGCTCTGCCCAGAGGGGATATGATTTCTTCATGCAGGTATCACTAACTGACTTCTAAAATAATACAGGTAATGATTCTCTACAAGAGTAGCTCTCGCTCAACATTTGTACAACCCAGCATCTCTGATTGTATTTATTGCTGAACTGAGAATATCTGGATGCACCAGTCTAATTTTCACGTGTTGTAACTTAGGCTTTTGGTTTCTGCTGGGACAGATAAAAGATTCAGTGATAACAATATAAAAATGTTTAATAACAGCAGTTGGTTCCTTTCTGATGTACAGCCTGAGATGTTTCTTATAGGAGTGTGACAGTGTCTGAATTTTGTAAAAAAAATTTTCATCCTGAAGTGTGTGGGATTAAACATCTCAGTCCCTGATAGGGAGGGGAGGGAGTTGCCTTGCCATGGTTTCAGAAAGTTGAAAGCGGGTCACTTGTTCCTGTAGGGCAACTGGGAAATCTTTGAGCAACTTGTTTGTTTTGGTTTTAAAGCCTTACTGACATTGGCACATCTTTGGTCTGTTGCATTTGGGGGGAGTAAAGAGGGTTGCAGCCCTTTCTGAGGTGCCAGTCTGAACATGTGTATTGGTAACTGAGGTTGGATGTTGTTCAGCAGAACCTCCTGCTTCCATGTAATGAAACTATTCTTTAGTTTTAAGCCTGTCTCTTACCTCCTTATTGAGAATTTCCTTTGGTTTGAACAGTTTGTCATCTTTTGTAATTGTTCATTCCAGTTTCTTAGTTCTAGGGAATGTGTGAGCTCTTCTGACAGATTGCTTTCAGAGGCAAAGGAGGTAATTTTAAGGTGCTTCAAATGTTAATAAGTAGTCTAACTAAATCATGTCATTGGGGTCTGGAGCCAGCTGAGAAGCAATTATGGAATTGGAACCTGACAATGTGTTGGTGTCTGTCAGGTCTCCTGTAGTAATCTACTTTTTGTGCTTATTTTCTTCCTGACAATTCACAATGAAATTGTGGGAAGAAGCTGAGAAATTCAGCACTTAGCATGAAAACCAGGTTTCCATAAAAAAAAAACCTGAATAGAAACCTGCATTAAAAACACGTCACCGTCTGCGATCTTTCATAGAGACAGATAGTGTGGTAGGAAATGAGAGAGGTGTGTGAGATTCTGGGAAATACCCATTGCAGGGCATATTCCTCTGTCTGGTGTGCAATAAAGTTTACATAAAGTCCATAGGTCACCAACCCTGTCCCCAAGGCAGGCTGTGTTCTCATGCTCGGTGCTGCGGGCTCCTGGGGAGCAGAGGGCTGCTGGAATGAGGTCTCACCTGCGCCGTTCTCTTGCAGACGCGTATTCGGTCTCTTCCAATGACAACGGGGGCAAGTCTGACTCGGTGGCCAACTTACAACCCCAGCCATCCCTCAACTCCATCCAGAGCTCCCCGGGCCCCAAGCGCTCAACCAACACGCTGAAGAAATGGCTGACGAGTCCCGTGCGCCGCCTGAACAGCGGCAAGACCGAGAGCCACATCAAGAAACAGAAGAAGGTGCGGGACGGCAGGAAGAGCTTTGACCTGGGCTCGCCAAAGACTGGGGATGAGACCACCCCTCAAGGAGACAGCGCAGATGAGGTGTGTGCTGGTGTTTGTTAGTGTTTGTTGAGGGCAAGACCGTGTATCTCGGATATTCTCCTGCGTGGGGTGTGAGTCATGCTTGAGTAGCTGCAGTTCCCTTAGAGTCTGGAGGGAACAGCCCGTCATACATAAAATTGCATTGTTTAAAGCTGTGTTGCAAACAGCTTTGTCATCCAAAGAGCAGTGGAATATATGGGGAACAGCATTTCACAGTTTGCATGTATTATTGTCCTTTGACTAGGTTTTTTTAATAGCCTGTTAGAAAGCTGCCAGGGACAGAAATGAAGTTATTCTTGAGCAGCTGTTATCACTTTTTGCTGAGCTTCGTATCACCTTTATGCTACAATGGCAGTGTAATTCCTTAATGAAAGAAAATACTCAGAGAAACAGCCATGTTTCTGTTAAATCTGCTACGTAGTTGTACCTGCAGTTTTTCTGCAGGCATGTTCTTCACCAGAATGGCACTTTCCTGATAAAGAGAATGAGGAATTAATGCCAAAAATGCAGAAGATACCAACTGAACATAAATAGAGAAACACATTTTAAAAACTGTACATTGAACAGTTCATATTTAAATGAAAAAACTACTATTCTGTCAGCACACAGATGTAGCTGCCTTAGCTGCATGAATGACCTATAAACTGTATTTCTGTGAGCCTTAAGGTCCACCAGGATTAACCAGCAAAACCTTATGTCTTTACTTCTCTTCCATTACCTGCAATTCCCTCCATCCAACAAAATATTGAGCTGAAAAGATAAAAAATCCTGTCCCTGTTTCTAATTATATTTAACTTTTCTTCAGAAGAGCAAGAAAGGTTGGGGAGAAGATGAACCAGATGAAGAGTCTCACACACCTCTTCCTCCTCCTATGAAGATTTTTGACAATGATCCAACCCAAGATGAGATGGTAAGGCCTCTCCTACTATATAATTTTTCTGTTTAAGTGCATTTCTCACATAGCAGTATCACAGTGGTTTCGTAGGGGCCTTCTAGTACCAAGGGCCTAGACTTTGCACATAAGAGTCTCCTATGTGCAAATCATAATCTAATACCTTTCTCCAAGTGGATTTACAAGCAAGTGGATTTTGCTGGATAAGCAATTTAGCCCTGGCATCCCATTTCATGACAGGTCGATGGTGTGCTGGTGTTGCGTGGGATCAGAAAGTCCCTGCAGGTGGATAATGTGTGTTTTCTACATCTGCTTGAAACGTGCTGTTGGTGTCTGGCTGTGGCAGTAGAAAGGATGTTTGGTGGCACCGTGCTGGTGGTGGTGGTAGTTCTCTGACATGAAGTCAGAATTTGCTGTGGTAGTTGGCCCTGTGGCTTGCAGAGTCCTG
The DNA here is from genome assembly GCA_026261815.1 of Monarcha castaneiventris obscurior. Taxonomy (NCBI): domain Eukaryota; kingdom Metazoa; phylum Chordata; class Aves; order Passeriformes; family Monarchidae; genus Monarcha; species Monarcha castaneiventris. Next base: position 12,952,224 of record JAMPIT010000467.1, read on the forward strand.
TCTTGGGCTCGGGGTGAGAACCTGTGAATATGGCTGAGGCAGTGGTTTGCATTCACAGCCAGTCCTGTCTGCTTGTGTCCCCCCACCCTTTCCTGGTGCTGTCATCTCCCTTGTAGAAAACCATCCTCCTGTTCTGCAGTTTCCTGCTTTCCTGCTGGCATCCGTTTTTAGCACTGCCACTTCTGTATCGCTGTCCTCTGATTGTAATTGCTGCAGGCAAAGAGGCAAGGAGAGGGGAGATTAATAAATTGTCAGGAAAGAAAAACCAAAACAACCCAGAATGTTCTTGGGGAAGGTTCAGGCAGAAGTTTGGAAATACAGAGAGAGGAGGATGTAAATATTTCTGGGACTCAAGGAGCGGAGTGATGGAGTAAAGGATTCGGGGGCTTGCTGCTAATCTGTCAGGAAATGTTATGACATTGTGGTGGCAGCAGGAGCAGAAGGAAGCAGCTGGAGCTGTGGACTCCTGCCCTCGGAGTGCTCTGTGTGCTGCTGGCTGTCTGACGAGGGGCAGAGGCAAAAGGTCGGCAGAGCAGAGCCCTGGTGGATCCATGCCCAGCACAGCAGCAATTGCTCCTGGCTTGTCCCCCACAGTGTTTTGCTAAACGTTTGGGGCTTAGTTTGCTTTTTGGTTTTGGGGAGATGGTTTCATTTTGTGTTTTGTTTTAAAGAAAAACAAAACTGCTGCAGCTCGGGTCACTATTTTTGGTGTCCAAGATGCCATGTGATTTCAGTATTTCTTGAATACATTTCTGACAGCATAAATGTTGTGGAACTAAGCTGTTTTCTGCTTCAGATGTCTGAGCTTTACAGAGTGTTTTGGCATCCTGTTTCTTCACCCACTCCTAAAACAGGAGATTAACTAGAGCAAGATGCATCCGAAATCCTTTTTTTTTCCTCTGTTTTTCTTGCCCTACTCAACCTTTTGTCATGGGGGTAAGAAACTAAAGCCCACAGGGTCCTGAATTTCCTGCCACAGGAGCACCATATTAGCAATGTTTGAGCCATGCTGGAGCTGAAAGCTCCTTGATGGTGTCAGTTTGGGCACAGTGGCCTGCTCATGTCCTCCCTCTGTGCTTACAGGCACGGGCTTAGGCTGCACCAGCAGCAGCAGTGTGGGGCAGTAGCTGTGGTAGGCAGGAGAGGTGTGCATTTGTGGGAAGTGACCCTTTTCCCTGAGTCCATCTGCCAAGCAGCAGTAATCGTGCCTCACTGCTCCTGGGGGCTCTCATAAAGACAAGTTGCAAGATCTCTTCGTATTAGAAATTCATAATTTGCTTCCTGAGAAATAGAAATACCATATTTCAATTTGCCCCACTCAAACCAGACTCCTGTCGATCACAGAAGTTTTATTTAACCCTGGAATTCTTGTAGGCAGCAAATGTTTTCATGCTTCCTTCAAAATCCTGAAGTTATTTACTTTTCAGAGACATTGAGCAATTTCAGTTAAAATAAGTGAGAGCAACAGCTGTTTAGTGCCTGTAAAAATTGGACTCCTCCTGCTAGAATGGTTATGTTTGGCAATTATCATTGATGTAGTTGTCCAGTATCTCCTCAAAGTCCTTATTTTCAGTCTTTTTTTTTCTAAGCACGTCTGTCTGCATTGCAGGTGAAACAGGCAGGCTGAGTTTTTACATTAGGATGAGATTCCTGCATTACCAGCCTAATTCCTCAATTACCAGCCTGATTACCTGTAGTTTTTGTTGTTGTTGTAATTAGAACTGTTGATTAGATGTATTATTTGTGGAAGACAAGTTGATGAGTAGCAGTGTGTTCATGTTTCTGTTCTGTCACAAGGCTTCTGGTTAGGATTAATCTTCTTTGCCTTTTTTTTCTTCTCCTGGGGATGTGTCACTCAACAGGAGCAACCTCCCCAAAGGGCTGCTGAAAGAGGTGGCCAGCTGCCCAATTCCAGCCATCACATTTGCACATCTCCCTCCCCAGCACTGTTTAATCTCAGATGCGTGTTCATTGGCACCTGCACAGTGACTTCACTGAAATAGCTGCCCTCCACAAGACTTTCATTAAGCAGCTGAGAGATGAATAAACTTTTTCATAATTTTTAAAAGTTTAGCCATGCTTTAGTCTGTGTCAGCCTGACAACAAAAGGGGGCTGTCCAAGGGCTTGTAGTTTTAGTCAGTGCTTGTATTGCCTTCAGAAGAAATGTATATACAGGTGAGCTAATAAATCCCAATTCCCATAGCTATCAAGTGGGTTTGGGTATTCAGACTGAGGTTAGAACAACAATCAAGGGGTGATATGCCCTTGTAGAGCAAAAACCTTAAACTAAAACTGAGTTTTTCTGCCCTCCTGTGCCAGGTACCCAGGAGAGATGAAATGTGTAGGGGTGTTTTGTCTCCATTGGTTGCTGAGAGGGGACAGAAGAGTCACACATTTTAGATGGCTGAGGTTGCATGAGTGGGAGGTGTCATCTAAGTTCATTTGGAGTTGGAGTTGATCTGTGGGGAAAGGATGGGGGGTGATTTGTTCCCCCCTGCCTCCCTCCCCTATTGCCTGTAACTCCACATGTACCTTGTGCTTAACTGCATTTATTAAATATGCATGTATGGGGGAGGGGGTAACCTCTTACATCTGCAGTAAGAAAATCAATTTTCTGGAGCCTATAAGACCTTAGATGGCTTTAGAAGGAGGAGCTAACTTCAAGAGTGCTGTAACCTGTTTGTAAATGAACTTCAGTTCTTTGACACTGTTCCCTGGTTCCAGTCATGGAGCTGCTGCAGGGAGAAGTGCAGCCAGAAGTGGATGGCAATTCCATGCTTGTCTGACATGGCAGCCCTCGCTCACCTGACCTGCATGTGTCCCTCTAACCCTCCAGCCCCCTTTCCGTGTTCCTTCTCCTGTCTCGGAAGCTTCTCCACTGACCACTTGGTTTCCTATTCCCTTCTCATCCTGCTAACTTGCTTTTCCTTTGCCACCTGGTGTCTTGCAGTCCTCTTCTTTGCTAGCTGCTCGACAGAGCTCCTCCGATGTCCCAACTGCTGCGGATCTTGTCAGTGCAATAGAAAAGTTGGTCAAAACTAAGCTGGTAAGTTTAGTGTTGTGAAAACTGTGTACACAACAGGCCCAATGTGACTCCAAGGAAGGGCTTTAAAGGCTGCCTCTTGTTCTGGTTTCCTTGCTTTCTACCTTCATCTGCTCTGCTTTTATTAACCCTGTGCTCTCTGCTTCTCAGTAGTGCCCAGTGTTTTGCTCCCCTGTGAGATGAAGCCTACATCTCACGTAGGCTCTGCGCTGCACAGTCCAAAGTCACTTCTGGAGTGGGCTTTGCAGAGTGTGAGCTACTGTACTGTACAATTTCTGGGGTCTTGCTGGTATTCAAATGTGTCACACAGTGGGATGTTTTGTTTGTTTTGTTTTAAAGATTGTTCTGAGGCACAGGAGTTTTACTACCCAACGTGAGTTTGTTTGGTGTTCTGGTTTCGATGAAAAGACCCTCTAAAGAGTAGAACTGCTTGAAGTACCACAGCTGTGCTTTAATTTTACAAAGATTCATCTGTCACTTTTAATCTGCCTTGTCAACTGCTTCTTGGAGGGAGTGGAATAAGCAATAAAAATGCTCTGGGATTGATTTGTTAAAAAATTTCAGTGTTGTGCGTTCTCCTTGCTGATCCCATGTCTGCTGGACAAGGAGTAAATCCTGTTTCACATCTTGGCTTCTTTTAAGTTTTCCCTGAGCAGTTCAAAAATGTTAATATCAAAGCTAAACCTTTTTCTACATGTCCCTCTAAAATTAGCTAAATGCTTTCTCTGAAGAAGTTTAACATAATTAACAAGCAGGGATATGATGAGCCTGCAAAGGTTCATTTCCTTGCATCACTGGGATGATGAAGAGAGTGAAAAAAAAATTTCAAAAAATCCCCACAGTGATCATTAAATTACTGCAACTCCAAGCAAGCATCTTTATCTAGTGAATAATTTCAGAAGGTTTTGGTGTTTCCTTGGTTTGAGATGTTGGTACAGGAAGAGAGTCAGCATTCATAGGGTGCTTGATAAGGCGTGAGTGGTAAAGGAGCTCTTTGTGGCATGGGAAACCTAGAAGGCTATTTCCAGAAAATTCACTTAAAATAGTTTTATTCCATCGAGGGACCAACAAACTGAAAAGTATTTCATTAATCCAGTTAGATATATTTTTTGGATGATATTTTATTTTCTCTCCCCCACATGCAGTCTATTAGACTATTACAACTACTTTCAAGGGATTTGGGACAAACTTTAATTATTGTGGAATGTTACTATGTGTCCATCTATTTCTTTTTGTGTTTTATTTTACTACGAGAATCCCCCATTCAGCTTTTGGCAGAGGAACTTCTAACCACGTGTAGCCTAACAATGATCCTGATTGAGACATCAGGATATTTCTGGGTTGATTTGTAATAATTTGGAAGAGTTTTCTTTTCTCAGATCTACTGGAACAACTTTTTCCACCTTCTAACAAGAGGATGACAACTCTGCTTTAAGGCTTTTTTTGTGGGGTCCTCCATCAACCTAAAACTAGTTCGGTTGTGTTTCATAAAGTCCTGCAGGAGAGTATTTCTGAATACTCTCTAGTGGTGGTTGCAGAACTGACTTGAATACTGATGCTGGAGTTCAAGGAAAATATTTATTCTATTGTTCTTTGGGGTTTTTTTAGACCCTTGAAGGAGGATCTTACCGAGGAGGCTTAAAAGATGCCACTGGCTGCTTAAATGAAGGAATGACACCTTCAACTCCCCCACGAAACCTTGAAGAGGAACAAAAAGCCAAAGCAATGAGAGGCAGGATGTAAGTTGTGTTACTGGTTCTTTCCAAAATATGTACCCATGGGGACACACAGCAGCACTGCAGGAATACTTTGTAGTCAGTGAGTGAGTGTGGAACTGAGAGTAAAACTGTGTTCCGCTTGCTTCTGTTTTTTCTTAACATGTAAAAACACTTCATAAAAGCACTTCCACACGCAGGAAGCTCATCATCACTGTAAAATGTACAGCTTTTACACCAGCTAGCAAATATCTGTTGCTGTAAAAGCCTCTGAAGAGATCAACAGGTGTTACTGGGATGTTTGCATTGGTAATTACTGCATTGCCAGAGGTGAAATCAGCTCTCAGAGGGGGGATATGTGGTTGACCTTATTAGGTACCTTTGAGAAAAAGAACAGAGAATCCCTCTAGGATTTTTTGAAAGAGATATTTTTTCCCCTCATTATTAGCAAAGGAAGGGACAGGATTCAGATGCATCTGTGGTGGAAACATGCCACTGAAGAGAAAGTTCCATTTGGGAAACCCTCACGTCCATGGTAATGGGATAAAAAAGAAATGGTGACAGCTCATGAAAGTTGTTTTTTAAAATTAGCTGTACACTCCCTTAAATTTAAAAATAATGCTTGTTCCTTCAAAGCTTATAATGATTAAAGCATTTCTTAAATGCGTGTTCAGCTGAAGAACACAGAGAATTGGAGCAACAGAATCAAGAATAATATGAAAGAAAGCTGAGGTAGCTGTTTTCTTTGTATCACCTCTTACACCAACAACAATAACCGCTATGATCTACTCAAATGGTAGATTGAGGGGAAGAGTAACATTCCATACAGCTCTCATGGGAGTGTGGTAAGGTGAGAGGTGGAAGAAGAGCACCCCATTTGGGAAAGATGCCAGGTCAGAGGAGAGCCAGGAGGTGGTTAAGAATAGAAGAGGAAGTAGGAGCAGTGTCACAGGTCTGTGAAAGCCATCATTTGCTCCTGCAGTTTGTTGTAGGAAGCCAGAGGAGGGATACAGTGAGGAACTGGAGCAACTCCCAGCAGCAGACAAGGACATGACACTCCTGCATGTTTCTGAATGGGAGAAGTTTTCTACAAGGCAGCAGTCAGCCTTCCCACAGGGAACATCTCTGCCTGTGACTGTCTCCTGAAAGCTCCTCAAAATTGCAGGATCTGGAGTTCCTCTGGTAGCAATTCATTAGTTAGGTGACTGGCAGCTAACTGCAGGTTGCAGTTTCAGTGCAGAGACCTCTGCCTCTGTAAGCACAGCTACAGGAACACTTCTGGCAGGAACTGGCAGCCTATTACGTGCAATTAGTAGCTGCCAGAATTCCTAAACACCAGGATGTTTAGCAGCACCTGCTAGTGGCTTTCAGCACTAGACATCTGTCTCCCCTCCAGCTCCTTTGTGTCTGTGTCCTGTGTCTCTGCAGCTTGCTGGATTTAATTCCACAGTCATGTGAGGCAGCTGATCTCCCAGCTCGAGCTGTGACCCCTCCAATCCCCACAACACAGCAGCTGAACCCTTGCACAGGCATGGGCAGCAATGTCCTGTGTTCCTGGCAGCACATGCATGCCAGCAGTTAGCCCTGGTGTTAGGAAACTCCTTATTCCATCAGGCTTGATTGCTGCATTTCTGTGAGCAGTAAGACAGTAGTCTCATTGAGTGTCATTGTTCAGTATAGGTCTGATAGGGAGTTTCCAAGTTACCCAGATATTCAGGCTCAGTCAGAAGTGAGGAGGCTCTAACCTTGCTTCTGTTCATGCCAGTTTAAATACAGCTGTGTAGTCAATACCTGCTGGTGACCAGGGCACTTTGCAACCTGCCCTTGCTCCCTGTTATCAGAGCAGGAGATGAGTGAATTTGTATTTTTGCCTACATGCATCTTAGAAACCTTAAATTTGGGAGTACTTCTAAGGTGCTGCTTCAGGTAGGCTTCAGAGAATGAGTAGAGATGGTCAAGGTTGGTTTTGCTGCTTGGTAGGAAGAGGGTAGCAGAGGGAACCCTGGTGCTGAATTTAAGGTAAGCGGTGGAGGTGCAGACCCTGAGTCCTAGTAGGGGTGTAAATTGGCAGGTTTTGTCTGTTCACCAGGAACCTGATTGCTGCACTGATTTTTAATAAACACACACCTGCCTGCATGTCCTGCAGCATTATGTACTACAAGTACCTGCTGCTTCATTTTCAGAGCAGAACTTGGCCAGGCGGATCCTTGCAGTAACCTCAGAGGTGGGAGAGGCTCTCCCATTCCCTCTGCAGCTCTCTGTGCTTGTGGGGAGCAATGCAAGCAGAGGTGGTGCCAGCTGGAAGGTCCCCTCCCAGCCTTCCTCTCGGGGCAGAGGGGACTGTGGAGCCTGTCCCAGGGCACGGGGGTCAGGCAGCCCCAGGGGCTGTGCAGCACACGCCTGCTCCGGCCACGCTGCTGGGGAAGGGCAGCCTCTTGCCTTTTGCCCTACACGTGTTTGCTGCCCGGGCACAACTTGGCAGAGCGCTCCAGAGAGCCCAAGTGTCTGGTGTGGCTGCTGCCAGCCCTGCCTGCTGCCAAGGGGGCTGGATTTCACTCTCAAACCAACAAGAAGCTGTTTGACTTTTTTCTGCCACATGGCCAAAGTATCGCCTCTGCTTTGTCTGAACAAGGGACACGTTGCGAGCGCAGCAGGAGCGGGGTTTATTTTCTCAGTAGCCTCTCATAACTAAGTCTCTCCTTGCCAGTTTGGTTGGTTTTTCTCCCTCCAGCTATTTTAAACCAGGCTTTATCTTAGCACTATTTGCCCTCAGCCCCATCACTTCAAGTGTCTCAGTCTGGTGATTGATGTGGACAGAGAAGTATCAGACATGAAAGCACTCCTCTATCTTGTTAGCCTTGTTACTGCTGTAGCAAACTTGAGGACAGATGGAGTTGTATTTGTCATGTGCCAAATCTGTATATTGGCATAATTGAGAGACAAACTGTCTGCAGCAAGCTGTAACTTTTTGGAATTGTCCTCCAAAGAACATTATGTGATTAGTCAGTTTGACTTATAAAGGAGGGGCTTTTTTTAGCTTGCTGTTGTTTGCATGCATCAGGCCCTCATTAGATGACTCCCCTACCTGGGGTTATTAGCTCTGAAATCAGAGTTAAAACATTTGACACCCACACACAGATTACCTACTCCGAAAGATTAAACTCTTAGTTATGACAGGAGAGGGGATTTGTTTTCCAAGTGTTTGAAACTTCCAAACTGAAATGTAATTGATGAATCTTGGGCAAAGCCAGATGGACTGGAGCAAGAAATCCTCTCCCACTTGCTGCAAAATGGGTCAGGACACATCTCCATCATTCTCAGGGGGGCTGCATAGGGGATGGGGAGAGGAGATCAGGGAGGGGTAGTTCAAGGTACAGTTTGTGCTGCTGCTCTTGCACCATCCGGGGATGTGGAGGGGGAAGAGGGATAGCAGGAAAGAGAGGTTAAGAGATTTGAAATTCCTCTGACCTGAAATGTGACATTTTTGTTTTTACATTCCACTGAGCTCTGAAAGAAGGGTGAATCGTGTTATGTGATCTGGATGATGATGGGGTTTTATGGTGAGGTCATATGTGGTAAAGGAGCAAATGGTAACATCAAGGAATATGGTCAAATACTTTTGTGTTCTGTTTTAATTTAGGTTTGTCTTAAATGAGCTGGTGCAGACTGAAAAAGACTACGTCAAAGACTTGGGAATTGTTGTGGAGGTGAGCTGAAGCAAACCCTGCTATGCAAAATGTTTTCCCACTAAAAAGCACCATGCTGACAAGTGACAACAACAAAAAATACAGCATGAGAAACAAACTGCTTTATTTTGCAGTCTGCTTCCATGGTCCCCTTCTCATGTTGACAGAAACAAGAAGAAATGCCTTTGGAAACTATTTTTGTTTCCATCTAGCAAATGTTGTATTTTAGGTTCAACTCCAGTGTGCAAAGGTTTTTCTTGGCTACCCTGCTTGTGACAAACTCTTTTTGCTGTAAGGCAGCCTTGGAGGTATTGGTGGAGAATAATTTATGATCCTACCCCTTATTTCATGCTTTTCTTCCCATCATATTGGGTAATGGTAACACATACTTTACTTGACTTTGCACCTGGACTTATGTCCTGTGCCTGAGTACCTTTCCAGACTCTGGGCCTGCAACTGTGCTGAGGTGCGTGTGTGGCCCAAGGATTTTTGTTTTGCAGAAAAGCCTGAGATAAAAGAGAATTTGGGTTTTTTTTACATTATGAACCAGACCTTTTTTGCATTAAAAAACAGTCTTTTTTTTATATAAGCTTCAGCTTGTAAAGATCTGGCTGATCCCTAGGGATCACCTGTCAGGTCTAACTCAGTGCAGGGTTCAGTTTTTTTCCCAGCAAGGACTCAGAAGTGGAGACATGGGATTCACTAATGGCATTCACTAGTCCAGGGAGAATTATCAGTCTAAGAGTGATTTTCAACAGCTTCCAAACTTGGAAACCTTTGTGTTATGTTCTGTTTACATCGTGCACCACTGGCAGACCCGAGAGGGCTGTCGTGCTCTAAAGGCTTACAAAGAAACTCTCAGGAGGTGTGAGAAATCCTGTTCTTGTGACTTGAAACTTACTGCTTGGCTTTGTGCTCCCACAAGATATTCATGGTGATGAATGGAAGAACTCTGTACAGAGTCCGATTTCTTCCTCTTACCAGAGAAGCCAAGAGCTTGACCAACTACTTTGTTTAACTTTTATCTTACAATTGCACTTGTCACTTCAATTACATCTAATAATGGTTTGTGTAAGTATTGCAGATATTCTAAACAAATCCTTTGAAGTTTTCTTTTAAGCAAACTGTGTAATTTAAAGTATCTACTTGCTTTTCTAGTTTTAAATTGTTCAAAAGATATTTTAAGCATTTCCAGTGTAAAATATCTTGGTGTTAAACTTTTGCTTCTTTAAAAAAAGAAGTGTTTGTGCTTCCCCTTTAAATGACCCTTTGCTGACGACTGATCCTTAATCCTAAAGGGCTTCATGAAGAGGATGGAAGAAAAAGGAGTTTCTGAAGATATGAAAGGGAAAGACAAGATTGTATTTGGCAATATTCACCAGATCTATGACTGGCACAAAGAGTAAGTTTTTGGTTTAGTTCCTCTTTAGACACCTTTCTAACCACTTGTCCATAGAGGGTTGGGCTGTGTGGTGTCTGTATGTCTAAGCTGCTTCCATTTGAACATCATCAGGTCATTCAGGGCTGTGCTTCCAAAGGATGCTGCCTCTCTTTAGATTGTCTCTGTTGGTTTGTAAGTGCTGCTTAATAACATCACAAATCCTGGCTACCTTGAATCCTGAGAACATGTTCTGATTCGTGTGCTTTTAGCCACAGCTTCTCAATACCCTAAATCCTGATACAGGGCTTTGTTTACCCAGCCAGAACCAGCACAACTGCATGCTGGAAGGCATCAGACCTGCCTGAAACCATTTTTCCCAGTGAAAAAAGAACTTTGGCGTGGGATAGCTGTGCACTGCCTGTCTTCATGGGAGGGTGTTCATCATGCTGTCTGTGATCACAGGTACAGCTTTATGCTGGTTTGAACACAGTGCCAGCAGTGCTGGTCAGTGTGACAGGGATGCTGCTCACAGGAGGCTGCCCTGTGTCAGCTCTGTGCTGCTGATAGCTCCGCCACTCTTGCTGGGGAGCCCCAACAAGAGGCATCACTTGGAGGTGCCACTGTGGTCCCTCCACAGCTCCTGAGCTCACAAGCATTCCCAGCATCACTCTCAGAGAGTTGCTGCTTGTGGGGTATTCACTGAATCTTCAGAAAAGCTACTGGGACTGCCATAATTGAGGTTCTTGGGTCACAGCTGTAGCCTCAGTGTATCCTGCTGATGGGCAGTGCTGGGAAGTCGTGGTTTCCTCCCTGTGTCTCGTGGTTCTCAGCAACATCTTCACATGCAGCTGATTGGATCACTAAGGCTGACCATACCAGTGGTATTTGGCTAGAAGGGTGATAAAATGCAAATTCCTTCAAGATCCTTCTTACTCTGGCATGCTTTGGCCTAGCTGATGCTTTTGGCTCTGAGTTAGGAACTCCATTCCTTGAAAATTCCACTCATACAAGTAGATTTTGAAAAGCTGCTGGAAACACAAATCCTGGGCCATTTCCGCTGTAACTTTGTGAACAATGTCTTGCAATATGGTCATCATTTCAACTCTGCCACTCATAAATACTCTGCAGCTCCAATTAACTAAAATTTGAGCATGTATGTGTAGCTGTGAGCAATGGACATTGGGCTGGGTGTTCCTTCAGCTCTGGGCATTTCGCTCACCCAGGAAGCACAGTGTCCTTGCTGTCATGTGTCCCACAGGTGCTTATCTCATGGCCTCAGCCTGTCCTTGTGTCCTGACAGATGACTTTGTGAGCACAAACTAAAAAATGTCAGAGAAAGCTTCACCTTATGTTAAGTTGATAGCAGAGAATGGAGTGTTTTTACCAGTGCCATTCCTTGATTAACTGTGAGGATAGGAGTTTTCTGTAACACAAATGGAAAGATTCCCTATTTTTAGTTCTGTATATCTGGGTCAAGAAGTCTATTTAAATGCAGATGAATGTAGCATTTATAGAGGATTGGGTTATGGAAGCAGCTGTATCTAATGGTAGAAATGGTGATTTTTAATTGGGACATCTGTCCAATTTGCATCATTTTTTGAGGTTCTGGGATTTCTTGGGACCAGACCATTGCAAGCATGTCCTCTCACAAAATCTGGCTACTGCAGCAAATCCATGGAGGCATTTGAGACTGAAATCCTGAAATGAAAAAGAGGAAGATCATGGACAGGGCAGTTGTTTGAATTTGCCTACCAGACAGAAAAATCTATCAGTGTTTCTCAAGTTTTCACCTCACTTTTAGGCACCCCAGTATATTTTTGATAAGGGCATTTGAGCTAGAATGAATGACCTCCCTGAAGCTGCAAGTCGAGATAGAGATGGTATTTATGAATTACTGTGACTGTCATGAATAACATGTATATTTATTATGAAATTAAAAACAGTGACAAACAGAACATAAGTCCACCAGCACAACAAGTTGATTTGTTTATTCAGGTGGATACATATGCAATCTCTTTCACGTTGACCAGTACTCCAAATCTGCTCATGCAACTGAGAACTCCTGGTAAAGCTGGAATTTTCATAAGCTGAGTTTTCACAAGCATTTTGGTATATGGGAGAGTTTTAGTCTGGGAGTTCTCAGTGAAGGAAAGCAACTCCTGCAATTAGATAGTGATCAGCACATTTTGAAAATTGAAACCACTGTCACAGTGAAGAAGAGCAGACAGTTTGCAAGACAAGACCTCCACATTTCACAGCTCTCATCTAATGATTTAGAAATCCCACCACTAAGGGCTGAAGCCAAGCTTACCTTTTCATTTATTAATGAATAGTGGAGCTAAAATGCCACTGTTATATCTGAAGGATGACTAGTTTGCTGCTGGGATGACCTAAAGGAATATTCTGAAGTGTTCATATCCTTTCTTTCAGCTTTTTCCTGGCTGAACTGGAAAAATGTCTGCAAGAACCTGACCGTTTAGCACAGCTTTTTATTAAGCATGTAAGTTTTATTTCGTTTCATGTATCTAGTACAATTGTCTTTTAGGGTGTGATGGCTCCTTTTCAAAAACACCTGTTTGTGTCGACCCGATGCTTTTGCATTTCTAAACTGAATTTAAACATATAAAGTATCCCTATAGTTACTCATTTTCAGTGGGTTGTACGAAATCAGCTGGATTGTACTAAAGCATTAGTCACTGTCTTCTTGCAGACAACTTACCTGGGGGGCAAAATTGATGTGGCCAAGGACATCTGCCAAAATACAATTATGGCAGGTGCTGCAATTTAAATGTTCATGTGATATTAGCCAGAGTATAACTCTAGAGGAAATTTCAGACCTGTCAGTGTGGGTGTAACATCTCTCACTGCCCACAGCCCCGAAAGCTCCCCTTGCCTAAGTGCAGCTGTGGAGAACAGGACCAGTTACCGATTTTCTTTCCTGCTTTAGAGAACTAAATCTTGGGTTAGACCAACAGTAAGGAAGACCAAGCAGAGCATCATAGCAACTTTCTGCCACCTTTTAATAACAGGAGGGTGGCCAATATCTCATGTGGCTGCTGTGCCTCTTGCCTTCACAGGAGCGGCGATTGCACATGTATGTGGTGTATTGCCAAAACAAGCCCCGGTCTGAGTACATCGTAGCTGAGTATGAGACGTACTTTGAGGTAAGCACAGCTCATTTCACATTACTGCTGCTTACAGCTGTGAGTCCAGGTCAAGGAGACTGTTCTGTAACCTTTGGGCTTTGCCTAAAACAAACTCCTAAAGATTTGGATACTGCACATGCTGCTGAGGTCTCTGCCATACAGAGAAAGCGTTATTATTTAATTGCTTTCAAATTCTCATATTGTAATTCTCATATTCATTTGTAATAAATACTTAATTCACTGCTGACTGTGTGTGGCCCTCAGAGTGCCACAAATGCACTCATTTCTGTCCCAAATAAGACTTTTAAATCAGTAGTGCACGAACAACAGGGGAGGTAAAAGCTGTTGGAGCTGGGTGGTGCCTCCCATAAATCCCCAGTAACTTTGTTTAAAGGAGGCTTTGGGACCAGACACGTTTCGATAGCAGTGTGAAAGCAGCTTGTTTAACAAGAGGAAGATGTTTCCTTTCACCCCGGGGCAGGAGGGTGTTCTGCAGGGCTCTCTGGTGAGCTGGTCCCCGCTGCAGTGGACAGAGTGACCCTCAGAGCCCACAGGGCTGCTCGGGCAGCTCAGAGGGGGAGGGAGGGATCCTGTGCTTCCCAGTGCCTTCAGCTCGGTCATGGCTTTTAGCCAGGCCTTGCCTAAATAGGATGTGCCAGATTTTTAAATCCTCAGAAATTCCCTCTTGCAAACAAGAGATTAAGAACAGACCAACTTTCTGTGGAAATAAGTCTCTGCTGAGACGTTTTGTCGTGTTGTCTGTCTTACTCTGTGATTGTTTGCAATTTTTAATCCTCATTTTTTTAGGAGGTTCAGCAGGAAATAAGCCAACGGCTGACCATCAGTGACTTTCTGATTAAACCCATTCAAAGAATAACTAAATACCAGCTTCTTCTCAAGGTGAGTGAAAAGATAGAGTTTGGATCAAACTGCAGTCTGCATGTTGGGTTAGATGCTGTTATTTTAAATCAGCCTTAGACTTAACTGAGGAATAAATTCATCAAATTAAGAGGAAAGAGGAGTCTGCTCTCTGGGCGTACAGTGACAGAGGCCTGTGGAAAATGTCCAGAGAGCAGGAGGCCACATCTGTGTGAGTGGTTTGTAATTTAGGATAGTAAAGAGATTTTCTTTTTTTTCATTTTCTTTTTGAATTTTTTAATAGAAGGGTACACTTCAAATACGAATTTTCTTCCTCTGAAGTTTCAGAGCAAACTCTTACTTTCTTTTTTACTTTGGAACAAAGATACACAAGTGTATTGCTACAGTCTGTCTTTGGTGCTGAATGGCATGCTTCTAGTAAATGCTATAGCCTCCATTTCTGAATGTCTGTCTTCAAATTAGCTGAAGAAACTTATTTTCAGAATATTCTGTTGTCTTAAAATTTGGAGAGCTCACCACAATTTTCTTCACAAGCAGCCTGACCACTTTGGTTTATGCTGACTTATCCATAATGACAATTACTCAGCACTCTTGAAAATTCACCCTGAGGGGTCTGAAGCCAATATCTAAAATCAGGCATGTCTGAACCCACACAGTAATCTTCAGCAGCACTGGGGCTCTGAGCTAGCTTCTCCTCTTTTTTGAGCTGTACCTGAGCAGGCTGCCATCAGCCCAGGTTTGGGAATTGCACACTTGCAAAGGCACAGCAGCGTGTTCCCCAAAATGCCAAAAGGAAAAGAAAACTCTTTGTGTGTGTGTGTGTGTGTGTGTGGTCTTGTGGCTTAAGACAGGGACCAAGTAAGCATTCCCAAGGACTAACCCCAGCTTTGTCTTTTTTTGTGATCTTTTCAACAACCATCCACACCCCTTTTCCATATCTCCAAAGTGGTTATGACATTCAGCAATCTCTGAAGATGAATTTATTAATAGCAGCAAGTTTCTTCTCAGAAAATCACATGCTGAATATGCTTTTTCCCTTTCAAACTGGTGCCTTTTGTTCTCTCTTTTTCTGAAGTGCCTTAATGCAAACCTTTCTGCTTTCTCCAGGACTTCCTGAGGTACAGTGAAAAAGCTGGTCTGGAGTGCTCCGAGATAGAGGTACATTTTCATGCCCTGGACAATAGGGCTGATGGGACTTTGTATGGAGGAATGAAAACCCCAGTATTCCTTTGACAATAGTTAAAGATCCTGCTGGTATTCTAAATGTGGTATTTCTCTTAGCTTAAATCAGAATTAAAAGATGATGGCACAGTCCTGCATTTTAGTCCTGCCCCATCCTGTTTTAGACATCTATTGATGAGGGCCTTGCCATGAGTCACTGCAGCAGTCGTGCTATTGAACTTCATTATTTGACACTGTGCTTTTAGGAACCCTCTGGGTCTCTTGTAATAATGCAACATCCCTTTTCCTCAACAGAAAGCAGTTGAATTAATGTGCCTTGTACCAAAACGTTGCAATGACATGATGAACCTGGGTCGCCTCCAAGGCTTTGAGGTATGCATTTGCATTCTTCTTATAATAATAACTAGGCAAGGAAAATTACTTTATCTTTCTATGATTGTCTGTACAATCTACCCAAGCTGCTTATTTAGTGCTTGTTCTTCTGTGGTGCTGAGCTGCATGCTTTGGTGAGGTTTCAAAGGTGGGGGGGTGACACACCTCTCACTCTAAACTTGAGACAATCTATCTATTGTTTCTTCAAAATGTGAGGTCTGTAAAAGCTTCTGCAAGCTTTAATGAGACTTATTACATCTGTTACCAGAGCAAAATAAGTGATGAACCAGCCTGCTCTGCCCATTAGCAAGGTCACCTGGCATTAACACCTTAACAGCTCCTGCCGAGTTCAGCAACATCCAGGAGGGGCCTTGTGAGTTACAACCCCACAGGTTACAGCTTGTGGCTTGTAACTAAGCCATGTAGGCTTTGGTGAGAGGTCTTATCTCCAAAATGAATAAAGATTTGTCTTACTGACTTGCACTGCAAACAGGTAGGTCCTGGCTTTTGCACCTTCAGAGGTGCTGTGTCAGTGGCTGCTGGCTTAGGGCATGATGGAGAGCTCTTGCCTGGAGCACTAGAGTAACAAACTGCATAATGGGAACAGGGTTTGAAATGAAGTGTACAAAACAATCTGCTTAAGACCTCTTGCTTTTGGTTTTATGTACACAATCAGTGGCAATGAGAGCAAGGAAAACCTATGTTACTTGTCTTCAGCTGAGGTGATGCTTTACAGGGTTGCTGCTCTGGTCTCTGAGAGGGGATATGTCTCACATGAATGCAGGGCTGTCTGGAAAACTTGGACTGCATGAAATAGGGCATATCAGCTTGTGGGATCACGGTGGGTCAGGGTTTGTAATGTTAGTGCCTTGTGCTCCTCAGGGCAAACTGACAGCTCAAGGCAAGCTGCTGCAGCAGGACACCTTCTACGTGACGGAGCAGGATTCCGGGGTTCAGTCTCGGCCCAAGGAGCGCAGGGTGTTTCTCTTTGAGCAAATAGTTATCTTCAGTGAGCTCCTTAGAAAAGGATCTCTAACGCCAGGCTACATGTTCAAGAAAAGCATAAAGGTAAGAAATGCAGAGGGAGAAGCATATTGTCTTTGATGGTCATGTAAGGTTCATCCTGACATAGGGGGACAGCAATGTGCACAAAACATTTGCATTTACTTTGCAGCGGATCAGAAGCTCTTTAAGATCATCTCTAAATAAACCACTGGGTAATTCTTACAGGGAGCACAGCCTGGGCAGGTCCTCTATCATTCATAGCTCTGAATCAGCAAATATTGCTGCAAAACTGCAGTAGTCAAAGGAAGTTTACAGTAGTTGCTTTTAAGCATGATCATAAAAGGTAGATGAAGGTACAGTATCCAAAACAGTCATTTAGGCCAAACTATAAGTCAATACTAAGCCTTTATGTGATATTACTGGAAATACTCTCCCTAATTCGGGTGAGGGCTCTTAGTACAAATATGGATGTTGCAAGAATGTTTCAAAGACAAATAAAACCACATATAATTCTAAAAATACAGCTGTGACAAATTATAAAACCAGCTGAACTATAAAGAGAGTTTTGAGAAATTAATTTTGGTTTTAAATTATCTATCCAGATTATGGGGCTGGAGCAAAAAGTAAAAACTGAAAGTAACCAGGGCAAATACTTCTTTGTGTCTTTTTTTGTTTAAGGGGGGGTTATGTTTGTTTAACAAATGCAAAGTTAACCTGTGAAATAGTAAGTGAAGGCGAATGAGTGCTACTCATCTCCTGGTAGAGCAGCCTTTGCTGTGCCTGCAGAAAGAGCAAAATCACTGATTCATTTGAATTTCTGGGTCGTTCAAAGCTGAGAAACCAGTCTGCCATTGATTCCCTTTTCAAAGATACAGGTTAAGAGACATGGGAGAATGCATTATGTTTGCTCTAAATTTTAAATGGTGCATTAATGTGAAATAGAAGAGAGCACTTTCAGCTGAAGTAAGGCATATTAACATACATAACTAAACAAATTTATGGTAAACAGCATATTTACTGAAATGAGGTCATCTTCTTGGCTGATAGAAACAGCAGCATTTACTGAAAAGCCTATATCCATTTGCAAGTCAGTGTATTTTGTAGTTTCCAACCAAATAATAGGCTATAAAGGGAAAACCTAAAGTGTACAAATAAACAATCATCTTGATTTAGATGATCAGCTTTGATTTTATCTTTTTGCTAATTTAAATCATTATTAAAATTGGACATGGAAATAGTATGAATCATTTTTACTTCAGTTTACTGTATAGAGAACAATGAGGCTTTTATCTGCAGGAAACAATTCCTGAATTGTATATTGTAGATAAAGAGAGAAAAATAAATCTCTCCTAATGTCAATAAAATTAGCTTGCCTCAAGGGTATGAGTTGCATTTCTAGTTGAACAGCCTACGAGAGGAATGCTGTTCCCACTGCCTGAATTGAAAATTTTCATGTGATAATTTTCCAGCCCCTTTTCTTCCACCTGGCAAACAGCTCATTCTCTGAGTGTCTACAGCAAGTGTGGGATCCCCTGTGGCTCCATGTGTGTCTCCCCCACCTCAGCATGGATTTTGTGTGCCACAGCAGCTCTCACACCCTCCCTCCCAGCCCCCACTTCAGCTTCAGGCTGCTTTTGGATGTCTGTTTCCCACAGAGAAGAGCTGTGGCTCTCAGTGCAGCAGGACCATTCCCTGCCTCCCTGGGCTCTGGGCACCCTCACCTCGCAGTGGGGCCTCCACCTGAGCCAGCACCACAGATCCCATTTCTTTCCTCTGTCATGGGCACAGAGTAAAAAGTGCATATGACTTCAAATGCAGCTGTTCTGGTCTGTCAGCGAGATGAGACTCCCAAATATTGTTCTCCAAGGTCTGTCACACTCAAACCATGACAGAAGCTTCAGCATCTTGTCCTGCATTAGCAAAGAACCCCTTTTTACACAATGAGGTCCCTAGTGCTGAGAGATGGCACATCCCTTCTCGGATACTTCTCAGCTGGACACCCTCCAGCTCCCAGAATACCTAAGTGGGAGCCCTGGCAAATGCATCTCCCTGAGACACAAATAGGAGGTATGGGGACTCTACACATCTTTTACCTGGAGTCATACCAAGATTGGTTGGGCTGTCAGCCAGAGGGAAACGAGCTCAGATCAGGAGGAATAGCACTGTCCAGGCTCACTGTGAGTCCCTTTCCTTGTCCCCATGTCAGGGGAGTTCCTGCATATCACTGTAACTTCACAGGGATGGGCAGGAGCAAAGGAAGAGGCTAATTCCATCTGGCAGTTGGAATTCTGGACAGAATTCTGGTGTGGAGTGGATCTCTCCATACCTTGACAGATACTCAGAGCAATTGGAGATGGACTTCTAGGGGACATTACTGCCTTAGTCTTCAGAGTTGTCTGCTTTTGACATGAAGACACTCCCTCTCTTTTTTTTTTTTTTTTCTGGGAGGCTATGCCAACCTATTCTTGTTTACTACCCTCAGTATGTCAGGAAAAGCTAAAGTTATGAGTACACTTAAAACAGAAGCCTCACAAGGGCGGGACAGCAGCCAAAATTGCCATCCATGTGATTTCCAGAAAGAATATCTGTGACTACAGTCAAGTGAAGTGATTGCACACAGATGACTCTAATCTGCTAGAAATAAGATCTGCTGGAGCATCACGGGAGAATTGCTCTTTCTTTTCATTATATCCCTGTGCACAGTCCATTCCATTTTTAAAATGTGCTAATGACTGAGACTCTTATCAGAGGACAAGAAATATAAACATTTATTTAAACTGGAGGAATTATAGACTTCATTAACATTAATAGGAGCATTTTTGCTCTATTTATGGGTTACAGTAAATTTTAAGCCCACCAGTCAGGTCTGTGTTACCTTAAAATAGAAGTTGTAATTCAAGACAAGGTGGGTGGATGTCTGGTACATCTGTCAGGGCTTTATTAAGCATCATATTTAAGATTTAGATTTATCTGGGTAAATCTAGATGAGACAAATTCTTCTGATTATGGTCCAACAGTTTGTTATTGGACTCAATTATTTTCAGGAACATGTCACAACAGTTCTGATTCTTGTGTGATGTTAACTCATGCTCCCTGTAACATGCTTACCTTGGCTTGTTTCAGATGAACTACCTTATCCTTGAAGAGAATGTGGACAATGATCCCTGCAAGTTTGCTCTAATGAGCCGGGAAACATCAGAGAGAGTCATTTTGCAGGCAGCTAATCCAGAAATTCAACAGGCTTGGGTACAGGACATCAACCAGGTCCTGGACACACAAAGAGATTTCCTAAATGGTACGTACGTGGTCTTTGTTCTGTTTCCCAAACTGTGGCGCTAAATGGGATTTAGAATCTTTATGTCTTTGTTTCCTCTGAGAGAAAATTGCTGAGCCACTTCTGCATGTGTCAGTTGGGTTCATGTTCCTGTCTCAGGGCCCTCTGTGGGTGTGTTGGTACTTCTGCCCTGGGGTTTGCAGGGCTCTGTCACCTGGTGCTTTCCACTCTACAGTGAGATTTTAAATCTGATGCCATCCCAAGATCATGATGAAGCCAGGTTGCCACCGTATCTCCTCCTGTGCTCTCCACAGCACCTCCCCTTGCTCAGAGCAAGGTTTATCCCCAAGAACCTCCTGTTAGGCATCAGTGTGTGCTACCAGGTGAGGATGTGAGGTGGGATGAAGGCTGCCTCACCATGCACCCCCCTACAGGTCCCAGCTCTGCAGGGCAGCAGCAGCTTTCAATCAAAAAAAAAAACAAAGGAAAGGGCAGGGAAACAAGGGCAAGGAAACAAGGGCAAGGAAACAAGGGCAAGGGCTTGTTTCTCCTGGGAACCATGGGAGCTGTGCATGAACAGGGGCCTTTCCAAAGTATCAGCTTTGCTTTAGAAATAGATTTGAGGTGGTCTGAAATGATATTTCACATTAAAGCTATGTTTAAATAAAAAAAAACTCTCAAAAACCAGACACACACACAATCAGCAAAACTGTGAAATTTGAAAATACAGAGGAGTCAAATTCAGTTAAAAATTTTAGCTTGTTCTTGCTCACAAGGGGATGAGGGTAAGAGAAGGGAACATGACTAGAGAAAGAATCTAAAAATAGTATCTCTTTTGTTTGTTTGGAAGCAACAAAGTTGCTTTGGATGCCTCCAAGATTGCTTTGCACTATTCATTTCAAACCAACTTATTTTATGGAGTTTATATTAGAGTTCTATATTTAATAGCTTAATACATGTTCAATAATAAAACATCTTTGCTTGAATCAAGATGTTTTGGCTTGGCACAATATGTTAGTTTTTTGGGTTTTTTTTTTTTGGGTTTTGTTATTTGGTTTTGTGGATTTTTTAATTGCAAAATGGGAAGAGGCTCTTTCAGTTCACATCAAAGCAAAGGTTCCCTTTTCTTGAATGTGGAGGTTTTAAAAATTTTAATTCAGCTGAATTTTACTTTTCAGAAGTTCAGTGAGAAGGGATTACATGCAAAAGTTGTTTGTGACAGTTCAGAATCTTTGGCTGAGCTGAGAAGGGAAATCTACTTCAGCCATGATGCCACAACTTGGTACTAGGTTTTCATGACCTGGAATAGAAATGGCCTCATACAACCATTTTAAAATGATTCCTTAAATACACTGGTGAGATGAAGAGTCTAAGTTGTCCAGTTTGACCAATTGGTACCAAAACTTGATGGGTTTATGTCAGTGCACTTGGCTTGGACTGAGGAATTGTTGGATTAAAAATAAGTTCCACTGACAGTTAGCTACAGACTTTTTAAAAAAAGCCTTGTGAGAACTCCACAGGCATTAATGCAGGGTTTTTCTGTCCCT
This sequence comes from Monarcha castaneiventris obscurior, assembly GCA_026261815.1. Lineage (NCBI taxonomy): Eukaryota > Metazoa > Chordata > Aves > Passeriformes > Monarchidae > Monarcha > Monarcha castaneiventris. The sequence goes on from JAMPIT010000467.1 coordinate 12,973,455, forward strand.
TCCATATCTTTCTTGCTTGTTCTTTTTATTTTTTAAGTATTCCCTCTTATCTTCACAGGACTTACTGCCCTGTGAGCCTCTTTTTCTACTAAGGCATCTTCATAGCCCCTATTCAGCCTATCTTCTATGAGGCCAGCAAGCAATTTGATGGGTCACGAACATAATCATCACTAAAGCAGAAGTAAAAATAGATTTATATTAAAACACAAGCTTAAGGATTTACCTTAAAACTATAAATAAGATCCAAAAAAATTATACTGTATCCAGTAGAGCCTGTCCAGTCCAGAATATTTTAAGTGGCTTTTAGAATGTAATCTTATTGAGGCTGACTAATCTTTAAATATGTTCTTTAGCTTTGCATTTCATTAAAGCAGATGTTTTCTGTCCTTAAAATCATATTAAATCCACACTGAGCCAGTGTTGCATAAACTTAATAACAAAATATTCCCCGTGAGTTCTTGCCCAAGCTGTTTCTGATTTTTCTCTTTTCACCAGGGAAGTCCTAAAGAGTCAGGGCTATGTACAAAGCATGGGATTTGCATCCAAACTTCATTAATGTAAAACTGTAATATTCAAGTTTTTCGTATTTTTCCATGGAAAAGTAAAAGCTGCTAAGCTTGAGAAACAGGCTGTGTATCAAATGATGGGCTGCTCTGACTGCTCTTTAGGAAGCAAGCTGTAAAGAAAATATGTCCCTGCTGGACATGTTTCATAAGGAAAATGCCATTCATCTGTACCTTTTTTTAATCATATTTTGTGTGGGGGGAATTTGAGAGAGAAAGAGAGAACATGCAAGTAGATGGACACTGACTTTTGCCAGAAGCTTCTAAGAATACTGACAGATGTTTAACAGGGGGCTGGAAGCCAGGCATCACTGTGATAGTTCATGGTGGAATTAGTAGTCAGAAATTGACACTCGGCTAAATACCCTTTAAAAGCACTGAGGAGGGGAAATTGTTTCAAGCTAGACTGATAAGTATCCATTCAGATCCTACTGCTAAAGACCTTGCAGCCTAATCTACTGTATACAATAGAAAAATGTCACTGTCAAAATCATTGTCAAAGTTTTCCCCAGCCTTCCTTGCCCTCTGTGGCTGGTCTGCAGCAGCACCAAACCACTTCCAGCTGCAGCTGAGGTAAGCAGTGAAACTGGCAGTCACTGTGGCACAAATACAATCTGCTTTTGTGACAAGGGTTGGGTTTTAGAGAGAAGTAATCTTCCACATTGCTGCAGATCTGTGTCTGTGTCCTTTTGAAGAAAATGGTGATCTGGCATCCCCCTTGATTTTATTTTTTTTTTAAGTCATTTGTTCTTTAGTATGAAGTGGTTTCTTGAGTCGTCCTGCCTTTCTCTGGAAGGGGAATGCTAGAGAGTGCTGTTTGGTGCTGAGCTTTTCTGTTTTTCTTTCCTTTTCATCTTGTTGGGAAAGACATTCCTTCTGTTGTGGTTCCCTGGTGGGGCTGATGCTGTGACATTATGTCCTCTGTCTGCCTCTTGCTAGACTAGTCTCTCTGCATTCCAGTAGGTTTAGTCTGGTGCATGTACACAGTATTAACTGACTATAAATCATCTGTTAAAGCCACATGACATGCAAAAAACCAAGCCCATAGGTCTGGGGCTGATAGCCTGAGCCCAGCAAATCTGCTCCCTGAGAGTCCCAGCCCTGATCCCTTCTCCTCCAAACATAACAAATTATTTATTTCTTTACAGTCTGGAATTTTTATCCTTCCTTTTCCCAGTGCAAGCTCTGTCTATGACTATAAAATCTACTCTCAAATGTAGTTGTTTTTTTGCAGCTTATGAAGCTGTTAAGTGTTGCCTGTTGGGTGTTTTCTGGAGAGGTTTGTACTGCTGGGATTAATGTCTTGGTGCCATCTATACTTCCTCACTTGCTGGCCAGTTCCAGCAGTTTCCTTGAACCAAAGCAGTTAATGTAGAAAGCACATTGGGAGCCAAGTTGCAGTGCATCTTGTCTGAAGAGTATTTAGTAGTCACACTTTCTTGGGAATATGCAAATGAGACTTAGAGGTCTTGACCTGTGTTTTCTGATGTTAGCAAAACTCACTGTAAATGTGCGTGCACCTCTTAGTCAGGTTTTCATTTATTTTGACTACAGGACATGATTAATTAGTGCGATTTCAAAGAAAGTGAATGCAATTATGTATGCTGTAAGTGGCAAACATTGTAGCCTACTCACTGTGTAGGTTGGAGAAGCTGTTCCTCACGAGTGCAGTGTTCAGGTCATGCACAGCACAGTGTGACATCCTTGTGTCCTGTCTAGCCACAAATGCACCGTGTGCTTCCATGTCCTGCTCCCGTTCGGTTTGCAGCGTAGGGGTCTGTTCTGTTTGTTCTGTTTGAGCCATCCCACCTGTTTGAACCCCTCTGCAGCCCCTGGCAAGGCTGTTGGGAGCCTGTGGCTGACTCTTGTCCTCTCTTGCAGCGCTGCAGTCGCCCATCGAGTACCAACGCAAGGAGAGCAGCTCGGCGGTGCTGCGGCCCCAGGCTGGCAGGGTCCCTCAGCCCAACACCAGGCCCCATTCTTCTATTCCAGTAGGGTCTGAGAAGCCTCTGAAGGCTACAAGCCGTAACCCATCTCTCCCACCCCTGAAGTTATCTACCTCCAACGGCAGCACAGGGTATGAGCACTCACAGCCCGGAGACAAGTATGAACAAAGCAAGGTACTGAGCTCATCTGATAAAACATGATCTCACAGCCCATTTCTTACACCACAGGTGATCCATGATGTTAGCTTTGATTAGCATCTAACCAGGTCAACAGGAATAAACAAACTGAAGCAATGGGGTAATGTGTGATTTGGGATTAAACAGCTCATGCAAAAGCCCTGGCACCCACGTGGATGGCACTTCATCTGGGAAACAGAGACAGAGCCTGACCCTGGAGCACTGATCCCAGTGTTTTTCAGGGCACTGTGCTTGCAGATCTGGTGAACTAGATATCCATTTGCAGTACTGGCAGAAGCAATATTCAGGCTTCTCTAATATCCATTAACCACCCGTTCCTGAAAAAGTCTGTGGTAGGGGAGAGTTTGGACATTTTCCCACATAACAGCTCACAGGGTGCCAGGTAAAGGTTATAATTTGGGTACGTGTGCGCTGCACACAAACCACCAAAGAGTCAGTGGCCACCAACTGTGTTCGGACCCTGCTGCTGCCTGAGGTTGACCAAAGCCACTTTCAATGTGACCTATATTTAACTGTGAGTATTCACTCAGCGTCGTTGGTCTTTGTCCCCGTTTGGCTCAGCACAGACCCTTCATCTGTAACACCCCGCAGATGAGAACACCCAGGGGCACAGCTGTTAGCAGCTTTGATGTGAAAGAGGAGGCTGGTTTGTATTAGGTTACTGTCACCTTTCAGATCCTTCAGATTCTTTTCTGCCAGTGTGAACTTCCAAGTGTTTTGTGTCTTTTTCCCTGGTCTGGTTAGGCTGGACATGAAGTGGTGGGATCGCTGCCGGAAAGGGCGGGTTCCTCCGCGCCGGCCGCTCACCGCTTTGTGTTGTGTCCGTTTTCAGACTGATTTGGGAGGGTGCAATGGGACCTCTTCCATGGTGGTGATTAAAGATTACTATGCACTGAAGGAGGATGAGATCTGTGTGAATCAAGGAGAGGTGGTTCAGATCCTTGCTATCAACCAGCAGAACATGTTCCTGGTGTACCAGCCCGCGAATGACCACTCTCCAGCCGCTGAAGGATGGATCCCTGGCAGTATCTTGGCTCCCCTCCCTAAATCCACTACAGATAATAGCGATGGAAGCATCAAGTAAGTGCCATATTGGCTTCGCTGGGAGCACTATGTGGATTTTTTGAGGAAAATAAAATAAAAAAATAAATAAAAATAAACAAACCCAAATGGTAGGGAAATCCTGCTGATTTTTATCTCCAGTGCCATTGGAACAAGCTGAGTGGTCAATCCGCAGCGTCGGGCAGCCATGGTGGATAGCTCGGGTTTTGCTTATTTTCATTTTGTGGGATTTTGTTTATACTTTGGAGAGAAATAAAACCATAGACGGTTAAAGATATGCTTTACGTGACACCATTTCACACCAACATGGACCTGCTTGGACTGGACTTATATTTATGTTGTATTAAGTCACTAATCTATATATTGGTTATAACAGCATCTAGATAAACAAAAAAACCACAAAAATCCAGGCTCTGTGTTGGACTGAGGTTCGCTTCTCAAGGAGGAGAGATTTTGTTGTCTATGGCAATTTCCTTGTACAGCTTGTATTTTTTTTTTTTTCATTTGTTTTGGGGTTTTTTTTCTGTTTGCAGTAACTTTTGTAATATATTTTTTGGTTTGCAAGACCCCCATCCAAGTACATTCCTGTATAAAGTATTTTGCACTATTTAAAAAAAAAAGAAACAAACTCATATTGATGAAGTCAGGTTGTGCAATATAATGGATAGTCGCAATGTTCATCATTGTACCTGTAATGTAACTAATTTTAAATGTACTATTTTAAATATGTAAAATAAATTTTCACCATGAGCATGTTTTAATGAGGTAAAAGAATTAGTTTGACCCTTTTTTTTGTTTTGTTTGATTTTGGTTTTGTTTTGTTTTTAATTTTGTTTATAATATTTTGTTGCTTATTTAACAAATGTGTGGATATATATTTTTCTTTTCTGATTTTTAGAAATATGTCAGTCTGAAATGACTAATGCAAGAAAGTGGTTTTTTGGTATTAAATACAGAAGGTACAACCCTCTTTTCAGTAATACCTGTTGATTTCTTTTAACATCTAAAATGACTAGATGGTAATGCATGATGTATGCTACAAACTGTGTTACCTTACACAAATACCTCGAGGTGCAGAATTGAACACAAGGAAAGATTTTGTGACAGATTCACTAAAATAATAACTTGATCTCTGCTGCCATGTCAGTTAAGAGAAATGATGATTTTACCTGTCAGTCAGTAATGAATGCTATCTGGCATTGCATGTTAAGCCAAAGGAATTGCTTGGCACATCTCTTGCACATCCACCACGGCCATTCCCAGGTTCCTCTCCAGCCACAATATCCAACCACATGCCCTTAGAATCATCCACAGTACCAGACTCCTGGTGAAGACTGATTTCATGGCAGCTGTACAGTAAAATTCTGCATCAAATTCTGTAGGTGCATGAATTGTGGCCAGGAAGGTGTAACAAAATTGAAAGACACATGAATTCCAATTCTCTCTTTCTTACTGCAGTGAGGTTCAAAGTCCTAAACAATGTTTTCAGACTCAAAGAGCTAAAACAACCCAGAAAACAAAAAGATACTCGAATAATAGGAGTCCTATGAGTAAAAAACAACCTGGAGCCATGTTATCTTCAGCCCTGTCTGGTCTGCCAGATCACAGTGACTACTTAGTTTGAGTAATAAAACTGTTTCTTCTGTGACAAATACCGTACACAAAATATATGGTCGATCCAGCAGTGTTGGCACCATGAATTATTCACCGATGGGTCAGGGACTCCCATCAGCCGCGTTCTTGACTCTTACATTTCCTAAAGGAAAACGTAACAGTCTTGAAGTGTTGGATCACTTCCCCTGCTCTGCGCTTCTCATTTGGACCTTCTCCAGGAATGCCCAAATACCAGCCAGCACTTGGTGCCTGTCTGAGCCGTGCAGGGTGCTCTGGTGCTCCCTGGGCTCAGACACGACTGCCCGTACAGGCTGAGGTAGTGCAGACTAATCCTGGCTGCAAAAGCAGTTGTTGTGACCCAGTTCAGTCTTGTGGCCGTGGCAGCATTTGTTTGTTCTTTAACTGAGCTATTGTACAGCTCCCATCAGGTGCTGAGGTAAAAGCAGGAGACGCTTAGGAGTCAGACGCAGTGTTCATGGGGGAGCGTCGGCTGTGTGGGGCATCCTTTGGGTCCTACCTTGCTAACATACTGCGTTTTATTGGCATCACAGGTGATCCCTGGAATTCATACAACTTCCTTTGTAAAATGTATCAAGGTACTGTAGACGTGACATGTGCCAAACATTGGGCTTAAACATGCAAATCAAATTTGCATGACTTAAAGGTGGGCAGATGCTTTGAACCTGGATCCCAGCTCATCACACTGCTGTTTTGAGGGCTTTATGCTTTGGACAACATACCCCTCCCCAAATTCCCCCCCAACCTGTCCACTATTCACTATTTGAACCAAATGAAATCCACATCAAGAACTGTTTTGGTTTTTTCTTAATTTCTTATGTCTGCTTTGATACGCAATTCTCTTGTCAACACAGCATTGCTCTTACAAAGAGTGACATTGGTCTTTTATTCTTTTTTTCCAAGAATAAGGTCATAGGAGCAATAATAAGGACTGAAAAATTTACTGGAAATGGTGCCTGCTGTGATGCTAGCCAAAACCCATGAGCTGACTGCTGTCCTCTTTAACTGGATTGGCAAAGTCAAATGGGAAATTCTTGAGAGGCACAGCAGAGCTTGTCATTCTAGGAAATGACTTATCTCTTGGAAAATTAATAATGCAGCTCCTATTTATTGAGCTGTTTGTGTTCTGAGCAACATGTAGTGAGCAACCACTTGAATGTCTTAACTTTTTTTTAATTTGCGGTACTGAGTAATCCATTAGGACCATTCTTATGTATTTATATTTGTTACACTCCTTTTTTTTTTTTCAACAAGACTGAGGACCAAACTGGTCTTTTAAATGTAGCAAAATTAAAATAAATTTCTATTTGTGGCAATGCAAGACAAAGTCCCTGAAACCAGATGACCAAGTTCTAGTTGCCTGTGCTTCCATCATGGACATTTTTTTCCTGCTCCATGCGTTTAAACAGCAAGTGTGGCACAACATCTGCTTTGCAGAACTCTTTGGTTTGGTTTTTAACTTCAGCTCTCATTGCTGAGATTGAGACAGGCAGGTTGCCTGCCGGTGGCTTTCACCTTCTAGGGAATTGCAGTAATTGCAAATGTGGATGCTGGTTCCCCTTTCCAAAACCTTTCTTCCTGCTATGATTTGCCATTTGACTGCTGCGTTTTTTGGTACAACAGGAAGTCATGTTCATGGCATACCCTGCGCATGAGAAAGCGGGCGGAAAAGGAGAGCAGTGGCAAAAATGAAGCCAATGGGCCACGTAAATCCAAGGATATTCTGGGGAACAAAGTCTCTGTTAAAGTGAGTAAGGCCATCTGAAAGCTCTGTGCTGCTCTCCTGCTTCCCATCCTTTCCACCCCCTGTAGCATCCTCTCCTGAGAGAGGGAGGGGGCGGCAATTTTGAGTTTGGGTTTTGGGTTTTTGTTGGTTTTTTTTTTTTTCTTTTTTTCAACTTCAGTTATCTTTTTTTTGTTCCCTTTTTGTAGTATCCATTTTGGCAGGATTTTTGCATGCAAGATAAAATGCAGTCTTTGTTTTTTGGTTTCTTTTTCCTGGCATCCCACATGCAAGTAAGTAATCTTCATTAAGAAACCCAACTATATACATGGTTAAATAACTTAAAACTGGGACACTAGTGATTTACTGACCTCTGATCTAGCCCAGTCTGCAGCTTCATCAGAGCAGCTGCAACAGTGAGAAAGCCACTGGGTGAACCAATGGCCTTGCTGAAGTTGCTGAGTTTTCTTTAGGTCAATATTTCACCAGATGATAAGGGGTTCCCAACCTGGGGATTCTTAAGCTTTTTGGTCTAGGGAGATGGTCTCAGTGACCTTTTTCTTTCCATGTTATCAGACAGGGCAGAGATGCTGACTCTGTCTTGCCAGGAGAAGGTCTCGTGTGTGTCTGTGTGTGTGTGTGTGTGTGTGTCTGTGTGTCTGCGTCTCTCTCTCTTTCTCTGAGATCTCCCAGTATGGAAAAGGTTCAGAACTGTGGAGTTAAGCTCCATCTTCTGCTCTGGGTGCCTGACTACTGTGCTCCAAATCAGAGGATCCATCCCTATAAACCGACCATGAGGCCTGCTCAGGACTAATCTGGGGCTTTCCCTCCAACAGAGGCAAGCAAACACTTGTGATTTTGACACAACCAAAGCCCAGCCTTGATTCAGGAAAGCACTTGAGCATGTCCTTTGGATCCACCCCTCTCCAGGAGAGCCCATGATTAAGTGTTTTCCTTTGCAGAGGCTTTGTGCCTTACAAGCCTGGTGCAATAGCCCTGGCATGTGCAAAGGGAGGAGCCCTGACACTGCATCCTGGGCGCCCTCGCACCCTCTGGACGAGGAAGGACTGGGCCCGAGGGAAGTGGCTGCTCCAGCATGGTGGCACAGTTCTTCCTCCTCTTGCTTCCTCCTTGTTTCCACTACCTGAACGAATTGCAGAATCACTGCTGCTTCTCTGGCAAAAGCATGTCTTTGCCTTTGCATCCCTTGTTCTGTTGTCGGTTTGTTTTTTGTTTGTGTTTTAGGAGCATTTTCCCTACTGTTACCCATTTCCATGCTGCTCACAACTGTGCTGCTCTGCCCTGACTAACCAATCTCTTTTCTAATCTCTTGTTCTCTTTCTTCCTCTTCATGCTGCCAAACAAGGAGACAAACAGCTCAGAGGAATCAGAGTGTGATGACCTTGACCCCAATACTAGTATGGAGGTAGAGACAATCATCCTTGTGATTATTTTTTCCCAAGAACATGTGTCTGTTTTGAAATACCTTTGCTGCAAGGGGAGTTGGTGGGTCTGTATTGCTCTCAGACGTGTGTGCCAATTTAGTGTGAGTCACAAAAACTGTCAATTCCAGTTTTGCCAAGCCTTGAACTGGAGTTTGGGCTTCTTTTGTAGTGGGAGCAGTGGAGGGAGCTCAGTAACAAGCTCCTGCTGAGCTGGAGGCTCACGTAGCCACCCTCAGTCTCTGTTTCCCACCTGGGACCTCATTCCAACAATAATGCAAGTGTGTCAGCTGCTGATAAATGTGGCACCTTTCTATATTAAAACACCCCTTCCCCTGGCAATACACACTTGAGCTGCCAGTCAGGCCTGTGTTGTAAGTCATGGAGCAAATGTTGTACCACAAACAGCACTTTATCTAGAAAATCACAGAAGACAACATTTCCTTTTTCTCTTAGCAGAGTGGGAATTGCATTTCTGTCAAGGTGCTGAGGGAGAATGGTAAAACCAGTTGTGTGAATGTACCTGTATCTCAGGCAAGGCTGATGCAGATAGGTGGACTCAAATTATGGTACATTATGCTACTGTTTTTCCAGTGTGAAACCAGCAGTTCTAGTGGAGTGCCTTGTCGAGAGAGCCTGAAAGAGCTTAAAATCATGAAGAGTTATGTATCTGATTCTCCTCAATTAAGATCTAGCAGGATCCTTTTTTTTTTCCTGTTTATAGTGACCACACAAAACATTTCTATACATTGTTCCAAAGTTGAAAGAGGTTCCTGCTGAAACAAGCAAGGACACGGTTCAGAGAGAAGGTGATTTTGTGGTGATGACAGGACAGGTCACTGGAGAACAGAGGTATCTGTGTCCTAGCAGTTCTGGATGCTGTCAGCCAGGCTGCACTATAAACATCCTGCAAAAGAAAAGCTGATCTTCCTCCTGAAGGGAAGATAAAAAGAGGGAGAAGTGTATTGAGGTGCACCACCTAAGCTGTTAACCTGAAAGCTTGCTTTTATTTTAATTGTGTTGGGATGTGTACTGAAGGAAAGCTTTAGACCCAGCTGACATCCTGGAGATTGAATGCTCCTTACCTCTAAAGCTGCATTATTCTCAGGACTCTGTTTACATTTTCAAAGAGCATTTTGCCAGTCACAGGTAACAACTGGAAGTGCATGTATTTGTTATAAGGCTGTGCCCATTTTTACACTTGAGTCTGCGGAAGCTTTCACTCACTGAAAATTGCCCTGTGGAGCAACAGGTGGCTGAGACACAGGTGGCTGTGCAGAGCTGGGTGAAAATCACTGTTCTTTTGCAGAGGATTTCTGTGTTTTGACTTTGTTCAACAGGAGACAAAACAGGTGGTTTAGAATTTCCAGTGGGAGGTTATCTGAGTCCTTGAATTGTCAGCATTTCTGGTCTTTTTGATGGCTTGATTTTGGTTTTTACCATGGTACAATCTACTGTTCCGAAGTTCAGGAGAAAACAAAGCATTTCTATTTAAACCAAAAGACACTAATGTGAAGTCTTAACTATGGAATCAATCTGCTGTTGGGGGAGTAACTGTGTGCCTTCTGTGTGACTCTGTTTACACTCAGGAAGCCCCATCCTGCATCTCCCAGGTCACTCACTGGAGGTGACAGTGCCACTGCACTACAGTCCCCAGAAGCCATAGTGTTCCTCATGGCTTGGAAAGCTCAGGTTTGCTTCTGGCAAAACTCTCTGGGGCTAAGCAAATATTTAAAATGGCAGAGGAAGAGAAGATAAGAGAACAATTGTGGGGGTGACTTACTAAGGTCACACTGCCCTGCAAGGAGCAGCAGAGCCCTTGCTTTATGCTGGTTTTAGTGCATCTGCAGCCAGGATTGACTGTGGTCATCTCGTTGGTCTGGCTAAGAAATACTGGGAGGAAGGGATTGCTGATACCAAGTGTAAACTAAGTTGAATCATCTGGAGGGAGCAGGGCATGGGCAGGCTCACAAAATGCTGGTGGAAGCCCTAGAAGAGGCCATGGGGAAGTCTGGTCTGTAAAGGTCTGGGGTATTCAACTACTGGAAGCCACAGCTGTTCTCCCTTTCCCTTCATTATGAGATTTTGATTCCCCTTTTCGTACATGTTACAAAAAATGGGCTATATTTCAGCCTGGGAGGTTAAAGTCTTTTCTCATTAAATCAGAGGCAAAACAAGCTAATTCTAACACCAGAGCCTGATTCAGGCCTTCATCGATCTAGGCTTTGTGTGCTAGGCTTAGATAACTTAAACAGCTGTGCTACCCCTCCAGCCCAGCCTGTGTGTGCAGTGAACATCCACATCTCACCTGGTTTTGCTTTCCCTGCTGTGTGGAACATCCACTGATGAGTTCCCAGGGCAGCTGGAGACAGCGTGACTGACTGCCCAAGGAGAGGGAGCACCTTGTCCTCACATCTGGCCAGGCTCATGAGGGGTTTTATAGCTGCTGGGAGTGCTGGCAGAAGAGCTGTGTCCCGGCCATCAACACTCAGAGGTGCCTTTCCTGTGTCATTAAGGTGGAGTCATCATCACAGCCAGGTAATAACAGGGCAAGTCACCTGGCTTCTCTTACAGGACTGTCACCCCTGACATCCCTTTCCTTCCTTCATGCATGAGAACGTGCACCCAGTGCTGGAACAGAGAGCAGTCTCTAAATGCAAAGCAGACATATTAATTAATTACCTGGAAACGTGGGTGCAATTTATCTCCACCCTACTTCCTGCACAAGAAGTCAGTGAGCTGGTCATAGTACCCATGAAGTCCCACAGCTACTGTGGCCTTTCAGATCTCACTTTGTTTGCTGTTTATGAAATACCACAGTGGATTCCAGTCCATAGATTCCAGGTTTCTGGAAGCACTTTGCCTTTGTTTCAAGGGGACACAAAGACAGAAAGAAATGTGGAAAACATATATTGCGAGAGCAGGAAACTGAAATTCTGGGTGACTGTTTAAAAGAGCTAAAATTCCACTACTGGGTTTTTGCTCACACAGGCCTTGGGGAATTTTCTATTCATTGTAGCTTTGACCAGAAATAGTATCTCTTGGTGACTGGTTTTTTTTTCCTCTTTTGTTTATTAATATGTAATGAAAGTGCATAAAGATGGAAATGAAGTTTGGTTTTTTTTCTGCTAGTTTTCTGCTTTGGGCTGTAGTTTCATAAAGCAGAAGGCACAAACTCACCCACTGAGTATGTGAGTGTAGGAGCAGGCACTCGAGGGCCATGTGTAGCCCCATGAGTGATAGGAGTAACCTACACTTAGGGATGATCAGGGACTCTTTCCACATGTCTGTAGTTAATTGCACAGGGACAGGCAACTCCACTTCTGGGAAGATGTGTGCCCTTGTGAAACAGCAAATATCATCCACACCCAAGTCTGGGGTCCTGGACAATGACACAACTAATTGTCCTACAGTTCTGTGTTGTAACATCTCATGGGGTTGCAGTATTGCTGAGATGGTCACGAGGCAGCTGTGCAGATTCCATTGGGCTACCTCTCTTGTCTTAGGGAATATCCTTCCAGCAATCAGAAGATCTGACTGAGCTAAACCTCACTAAATCTGGCAGCAGCTCCCTCCAGCTTTGGGATGGGCCTCAGGTGTAGGGTTCCGCCATGGCTCCAGACATTTTGCACAACTCCAGCTGCAGTGTTACAAGTGCTGCTGGCCCACACGGGTCTGTCACTGAGCCTCTGGTGTCTGTTCCAGTGTCTCAGCTGTGCAGAGCAGAGATGAAGCCCAGGCCGAGTCACTGGGAGTGCCATCATTAGATTAGTGAGCTGAGCTGTTGCCAAGGTACGTACGTTGGGCTTCTTAATCTGCTTTTTTCAGTTGTGACATTTTAGCATGTCAGGGACTACTCAGAGGCACTTAGACCAAGATAAGCACTAGGAAACATCCACTGTGGCAGAATACTGTGTTAGCACTCCCACAGTCCACGTGGTTGGGTAAGTAATGGTTTGGTGGATACAGCATTGGCTCCAAGTCACCACTCAGCTCAGGCAGGAATTCCAAGTGCTTTAAGCAAATGCCTTCAGCCCCTGCCTGAGGTTGTCCATCTCCAGAGTAGCTGTAACACTCTCTTGGCAAAATCTTGTTCAATACTGTAAGAAAGCCTTTCCTGGCCTGTTATCACAGTGTGAATGAGTACAATCCTGAGAACTTCCCTGTGTTTCCCTGGGACAGCCTCCGTGGGCAACACTGCTGTCCTGCTGCCCAGACTGGCCAGGGATTGCTGAGACAGACCAGGAAGGTGGCTCATGAGGTGTGACATGGCCTGAGCAAGCAGCACAGACATGGTGGATTTGCTTTTGGAAAAGCAAGAAGTGACCTGCTTCATCTGCAGGAAGGTGTAGGGAGCTACAAGGCAGTGCCAGGGACATCCCACAGGCTCATCCCTGGAAGCCACCAGTCATAAGGGCCAAGCAGCAAGAACATGAGGGCAAGAGGGCTTCTGCACTGCATGGATGCTGTACAGCATCCCTTGTGCCTTCCCCATCAGTCCTAAAGGCAGCCAAGCCCATCCATGCTGGTGCCAGAAGGCATCACCCATCCCTGCTGAAAGGCTGATGCCATGGAACACTTCATCAGATGCCTTTTTAAATTATATTTCCCATTTGGTAGCATCTATCCATCTGTGGTGGGATCCTTGTTTGCTCATTTTATCAAGAAATTGCTCTTGTTAATTTGTTTCTTTTTTGGGGGAGGGGAGGCTGGTGACACTGTGAGCCTGTTGCCCCAAAAGTCTCAAAGTAAAGTTGACCTAGTCAGAGATGGGTGATGATAGATATTTTCCTAAAAATTAGACTTCACCTAATTTCTCTTTAATTAATTAATTTCATTTTTTCCAGAGAATTGTAATTTTTGGTTTTGAGTGAGGTAGCAAGGAACATGCTGCTGACTCTGCTACCAGCACGTGCAAATGTGACAGTATTTTATTTTAACTCAGTGACCAAGAGGTGCCATGAAATGTTTACAAAATGCTCAGCTGCTTGTCTTGGAGTAAACATGCCCTCTGCTGTTTAGGTGAAGCACCAGCCTTGTTACAGAGGGCTTGGTTTGCAGCCTATTCTTCAGCTTTGGGGAAAAAGAAATATTCTCACTCCTGGTTTTGATATGTTCCCTTAAAATGGGATTGAAACATGGCACTGAAAAAATCCGGACATCCCCTGGGCCCTTCTGTGCATTGGTGTGTCTGGGTTGGGTGTAATCCCTGCAGGGAAGTGGGGTAGGCATGGCAAGGACACCCCTGCAATGGAGAAACAAACCCTGGGCAAGGTGAGGACCCTCCCAGGCAGCCGAGCTGTGCTTGCAGAGCATTTTGGGACTGGCCATTGGTGTGGCAGGATGGCTTCTCCCTCCCCTCCAGATAAAACCTGTGTGCACAAGTGAAAGATAAGATTATGCTAAAAATTAGGGCGGTTGGAGTCGCTTTGCAAGTAGGCTTTGCAGCTGCTGCTGCAGATGCCTTTCTATCTTTATAACACGTGCTCCACAAAGCAGGAAAAATACTGCCAAATACTGAGTTTCTGGAGAAGCACCCATGCTGCTTTCCTAAAGCCTGATGTTAAGTTACACTTAGTTGACCTAGATCTAAGTCACTTAGATCCCTGCAGGTCCCCAAAGGCATTCAAGTATGTGCCTTATGTGCCTTTCTTGGTCTGAGCCCTGAAACAGCACTGGAAGAGGGAGAAGCAAGGTCTGTTTCTGGCTTTTTATTGAATACCCCTGACCTGTCCTCCCATTCCTTTATCTTGCCCCCTCCCTCCAGCTGCCTGGCTTTGCCTGGTCAGTGTTAGACCCCACATCACTTGAGCAGAGGCCATTTCATGTTCTGCCTTTTGTTACCTTGCGTAGGATTTCCATTTTTAGATATCATTGTATGGAAAGCAAACTGTCCTGGCCACAGAGGGGACCTTACGAATTTTCACCTGCCCTGGGCCATGCAACAGGTATTTCATCCAATTAAAAAAAAATCTACCTCATCTCAATTAAAATGATGTTCCAAGGAAAAAGAGCCTGGCTGTGTTTCTTACATGCACTGTGAACTCAGTTTGATCCCCTTGGGGCTTGTGTTTGCATGGTGTGGGCTGGCACTGAAGATGGAGTGAGAAGTTCTTGTGCTGGGTAGTTCCATCCCCATGAGTTTGTCCTCTCAGAGGCAGACTGGCAGCCTCACTGGTGCAGGAGGTGTTTGCTGGGATTTCTGCAGGGAGCCCTTGTCAGCATGAGACCCTGGGCCACCTTCCCCTGCTCATGGCCACCACGGGTGCTCAGCTGAGGACTGGGCTGTGAGATCCTCATTCAAACTGCTGCAGACTGCAAGTGTATGCACAAGAGGACCCAGCTCTGGCACCAGCAGGAGTTTGTGTGGAGAAGCAGTACCTGAGCTCCCATCCTCTGAGGGCAGTGAGGACACGCTCTGCAGCTCCCCTTCTCCACCCATGGGGATTAAAAACCTATTTGGCAAATGAAGAAATTGTCTCCAAAGGTCTTGCACTTAATCTAGGAAGACTCTATGGAGGCTGCCATCTCCTGCCACCCAGCCATAGCCCAGGAACCTGGCCAGCCTGCAGGGAGAGGCAGCAGAACCCCAGGGCGTGGCAGCAGATGTGTGAACCAGCTGAGACGGCCCCTGGATGCAGATCTGGCTGTGAACCTTTGCTTTCCCATTTCTGCCCTTCTCACCCCATCATCTGACAGCATCCTTCAAAGCAGAAGAAATCCCATTCCCTAATAAGGTGATGCATTAAATCACTTAAACGTTCTCTTGCAGACAGACTTTTATTTTTGTCTAAGCTTACAGCAGGCTAAAGCTGTGATGTGGCTGTGGGGGGTGTTCTTAGGTACCATCTGATTAATTAACAGATGAAGTTTTGGGAAAGAAAATGTAAATTTTACACACAGACCCTTCCAATATTGTGTAGCAGTGATAATTTTCTTTCTGCTAGTCCCATGGTGAGGCAATGAAAAAAAAATTTGGTACGGCAATTATTATAAATTATTGTACCTTGGAAGTCACTAGAAATGTAGAATTATTTATTTATAGGGATATCCATTACATTCATCATTGTAGTTGCATCTTCTACTGAATCCTTTAGAGTAATAAAATTAATATAAAGTGTTAATGGGTGTTTCTTTCTCTTGATCTCTAATCCTACAGGGATGGAGATCAGTGAATAATAAGGGAATTTAGTGCATGCTGCAGGGAAGGAAGGGGAGAGCTTTGGAGAATGGATATTTCAGTTAAGCCAAACACAGAAATGAAGATGTATGTGCAAATGAGCTGATGCCTGAGGTTACTCAGCTGAAAAGTAGATGGTGTCTGTGAGTGAAAGTGGCAAGCAATGGTTATCCACAGAACAGCTTTTTCTTCCTTTGCCGTGTCGTGTGAGAGATACAACTCAGTCATGAAGATCCATCTCTCTTTTTTTCACATGCACAGACAGGAGAGAGGATGTTTTCCATCCAGTACCGCATTGTACCACAATTTCTTCCTGTCTCCAGGGTCCAGGGGGGTTTGTGTGGGTCCTGGGCCCTGTGGAGAAGCAGTTGCTGCTCCCTGAGTGCCTGGGCTGGCAGGTCCATGTGCTGGTGCCAGTGCCCAGCTGCACCCTTCAGAGGGACTTCGTGCTTTCCAGGTTATGCCTGGATCATCTGGGCTTTGTGGTGGTGCTGGTAGGAGAAAAGCAGACCTGAGGTCTCAGTGCTGGAACCAGAGCTTTGCCTGGGGCTGTAAAGAAAGGCTGCGAAACCAAAATGAACCTGAATGTGCCCAAGTGACTCCTTGAATGGCACCCTGAGCCATCGACCTTGGAAAACTATTTATAAAGCCAAAATGCAAATATAAATCTTGAATATGTATCTACTTTATTTTGAAGGGTTTTTGCTTCTATTTTGTGGCCTGGTTTCTGAGCCTCTGCAAAAACCTCCTATCAGTTTTGGCAGGCCATGAATTAGGTCACTGCTTCATTGGCATCTTCCAAAATAGTTCTGAAATAAATAGTAACAAAGATATTTAATGCGAGATAAACCACATTGGTGTTTATGGTGCTTTAATATGAAATTATTAGATGGAATTTGAATAACAAGGCCTTATGAGATTATTAAAACAGTTAATGAGGCTAAAACCTCTATACTATTGTACACCACAATATAGTTAGGATCGATTCTGTAAGAACTTAGTGGTGTTGTCTTTGCTTTTTTCGCCTTTGCTTCCAGGATTACATTGGCACATAGACACTACAGAGTAACAGTAGCTTTTCAAGTCTTTGCTAGTTTGATCAATTACCTAGTTAGATAAAATAACTACTAGTTATCCAAACCTAGTTTCAAGCTGGGAAGTTTCCACCAGTCCAATGAAAGAGTGAATTTTTACTCATGTTAATAGACCAAGAATTGTTGCAGGACTGATCCTCAACAGTGGACAAAATGAAGTGTTTATGGTTTAGTGCTTTACCTTTTTTCTCCTGAAGCTGAGCACAGGTTAAAAGACTTTTCCTCAGACCTGGTTAGTGGCCAGAGTGCTGGTGACATGCCCCAGGTGCGTGGTGACTGCAGGTGCTGTGTGACACAGGTCTGGAGCCGAGCACAGAGGGTGCACAAACCACCACCTCTGGGAAGAAGCATTAATGGTTTCATCATTATCACCCCGGCAAAGAGGAAGCATATCCACCCTCCTCAGCCCTGGTGTTGTGCCTGTTACCTTTCTCAGGGCTCGAGAAGCCGTAGCTTTCATTTACTTTCCCAGGTACATTGTCAGTAGGGCTTGCTGCACCTGCTGGTTGTTAGAAGGTGCTTGTTGCCACTGCAGCCTTGTGAAAACAGATGTCTCTTTGTCACTGTCTAGGAAATAAATGCTTGTATCTCTTTGTATTTTTCAGATAATCAACCCCAATTTCATCCAAGAAGGTGAGTTAAGGACAGCTGTGCTGCAGTTGTGATTTACTCTGGTGCCACAGCATGCTCTGCACCTACCAGCATTTGCAGCAAAGGCAGCTCTCTGCTGCTCAGTCCCAGGGAAAGGAGGCTTCCTGCTGGCTGCTCGGCTCAGACAGCCTGGGGCCAAGGGCCAGGCTGAATGCCCTGAACCTGCCCTCTCAAAATCTCATCCACCTGCCAGAGCACAGCGCTGGGGAATGGAAGCTCCCCTCTACCTCCTCCTCTGAGCTGTAGACAGCTGGCTTTTACTGGAGGGCAGTTTGAATTACACAATCCCAGGACTCCCAGCTGTTTGTGACCCAGATCCCATAGTTCATCCTATAATGCATCCTCTAGCCTTGTATGACTCTCGACATCCTCACCTGCAGATTAAAAGAGGTGTCGTGTGCATGTCCCCATGTTTTATTTTTTACAGTGGCTCCAGAGTTTCTTGTGCCATTAGTGGACATCACCTGCCTGCTCGGGGACACGGTGATGCTGCAGTGCAAAGTCTGCGGGCGGCCCAAACCAACGATAACCTGGAAAGGACCAGACCAAAACATTCTTGACAATGACAACAGCACAGCCACATACACGGTGTCATCCTGGTAAGGCCCTGCCTGTGGATCCCAACATAGCTGGTCCTGATGGTCGTGTTACCCTCAAATATGGCACCAGCCTGGCTAAAAGACTCATTAGGATGTAGTTAATTAAGCCTGGCATGGCATGTCAGTGCATCATTGGGGCAAACATTGGCTGGAAAGGGTCAGCTTTTGGGGCTGGGGTAGCTGTATCTGTTTCCCAAGCTGGTGTAGGGTATATCCACAAAGTGCTGCTGGCAGACATGAGCTTGCTCCCGTTGACTTCCTGAGCCAGCTGCAAGCCAGAACCAGAGAATGTTTACAACCTATTTGGCTAGTATTGCCTCTGCTGGGGCTTCTCTGCTTGAGTTTGATGCCATGATCTCCTTTGGGAGTCAAGCAGAGCAAGCTCTCACCAGCTTGCAATACCCATATCACTGGGCATTTTCTCATCTTACTGGCAGAGGTGGGGTTGCAGTTTTCCTGAGCCTTTCCTCAGCTGTTCCTAAAAAAGCCCACGTGTGCTCCTGGGAAGGCTACATCTGGCTGTGCTTGGACAGAAAGATGCTTGTCATTATGTTCCTGGCTTGGCTAGCAGAGAGGAAAACTATCTTTACAACAAGCACTGGGAAGATTCCGAAAGATCTGGAGTTGAATTCAGGTCAGGTAACAGCCTGCTGCTGGATGCTCATCTGCAGCTTATATAAGCAATTTGGGCCAAACTGAAGTGGAAATCTCCAGGAGGCAATCTTTCATTTGAACTTTTCAGCACTTCTGGCTCAGGCTGAAATGAATCCAGGGACTACAAAGTCACTGAAAGTGAAAAAAAGAACACTAAGAGGGAAGGGATTTTACATGTCCAATAAAAAAACCCTTTACATCTGATCAAGAGCTTCCTTCAGAGACGATTGTCTTGTGCAGCTGCCCCAAAGCATCCAAAATTGTCTTCAGCTATTGCTCAATAGATCTCCTAGTGCCTTATCTTCAGCCTCTGGCTGGGCTTGGGATGGGGGGATATTTCCATGCAGGATTCTGGTTTTCATCACAGTCCTCTGCCTTGTTGGCTCCCTGTGCACTATCAGCACTTGTATTGTCTTGTTACTCAAATACTCTTCTCAGTGAAGACACTGCCTGCCAAGCAGAGGCCCAGCAGATCAGTGGCTCTCACAAATCTTGCTGGCACGAGTGTCTGGATTTCAGGGAGAGGGGATCTTTCTATCCTGTTTTAAACCAGCACAGTCAAACCAGCAAAAGCTGCAGTGTCCAGACAGTTATCCCAGCAACCACGTCCTTCTGCAGTTCCTGACAGATTAAGCATTCAAGAACTAGCCTACTTTTGCCATCAAGGGAACTTATTGTTGGCTCTAAGCTGGGTCTCCAGTACAGCTAAAATAGTTACACAAGCAAAATCCTTTAATTCAGGCCAGCTCCCTCAAACTGCATATTGGAGACTGAAGTGTGCAAACAGCAGTGACTATGAACAGACCTGCTATAAATTCATGAGACTCCACAGAGCTGTTTATTTTCTCAGATTGGCCCAAAGACTGAGTGTGTCTCACGAACCCGGTGCTGTGCTCTTTATCCCTGGCTGTTACGAGATGTCCAGCCTTCCAACTGGGGCCCTGGCAGCAGCCTCAGATCAATGGCACATGCTCCAGGGGTTTGAAGCTCCCTGGAGATGTCACCCTGTGCTGTGTGACTGCTTCCTGCATCTGTGGGAAGCCCAGTTTGTCTCGTGTGTGTTGGACTTCACTGCAGAGGCACAGCAGCTCACCATCTCCCACGATAGGAAAGATGTGCATGGGTAAATCTTTCCAGATGCATCGAGTCTAAGCATCCAGCTCTGGGCAGGCACAGGCAATGTTCAGCTCCTAGACTGTTTGCTGCTTGAGTGATCATTCACGTCTCCTCTTAGGCCACAACAGACAAGAGGATTTGCCTGGCAGGCAATTTGGACCAAAGCTTTGCTCCAAGGTTTCATTAACAGCCAGACCCTGACATACAAAGAGGTTGTACTTGGGCACCAGATTGCTGGAGGGATGTTCCTTCAAATGAGTTAACGGGATTTGTGTGCACGTGTGTTTGCAATGGGGCAGGACAGGAACTATATAAAAACCATTAGCAGGTGAAGCAATGCTTCTAACTGGGGCTTCCTGCATCCACAGTGACTCGGGAGAGCTTACCCTGAAGATCTGCAACCTGATGCCTCAGGACAGCGGCATCTACACCTGTGTGGCAACCAACGAACACGGAACCGCATCAACCTCTGCAACCATCAAAGTCCAAGGTAGCACATCTGACCCTAACACACGGGATTTTTCCTGTGTGTGGTCCCTTGGTGGGGGCTGGGAGCACGCAGGAACAGCCAGTGCAGAGGCAGCCAGATGTGGAGCTGTGCCAGGTGAATCGAGATGTTAAAGTTGTATAACCATTCCTCAGCCACAACTCCCACTGATGGCTGAAGGCTTTGCATACTCCTTGTGCTTGATTAAGTTATCTGACCATGAACATCCCATTTGGGAAAGGAAAATGCACTGGCACTGGTTCAGCTCCTGCATCCTGCTCACAGTGCTGCTTCCCAGGAGCTCAGTAAGGTCGGCCAGGGGAAGCTCAGCTCCCTTGGGCAGCCGGGTCCCTGGGGGAATGATGCCCCAACTGACTGTAGGAAGCTCTGGGCTTTAGAATCTGCCTGGAGTAGGAGGAACTGAGATCCAGTGACACCGATTTTCTGCCTCCCATTCTCTTTAAAGGGACCGAGGAGGTGAGAGTAAGATTTGGCCTGGGTGAAACTTCTTTGGGGATTCAACTTGGAGACATGTCTCCAAGCCTGAATTCCCAGCAAAGTAATTAGTGACCCATCTAATTGTAATGAATATGGAGTAATGAGTTGATGCTCATTGCCCCCAGCTCTGAGAAAGGATCTGTTAGCACGAGAGATGAGAGGTGCCAGCTGTGTTGAAGGGGATGGTCCAGAGATAAATGTCTAACTGGAGAGTCACAGATGCCGCAATGTCACGAGCATTTAAAAGTTGATTTGTTTGGTCTCATAAACCACCCTAGAGCTCCATTTTCCCCAGTTTATCCAAGCAAGTCAGTGGCTGCACTAACTACTCGTATGCTGAAGGGAGCCCTAAGCAAAGCACAGAAGGATTTACTGGTCTTTTGTCAATCTGCTCCCAAGCACACAAAGTGCCCTACATACCAAAGAACTCTGAATGCCTTGCTTGTGTCATTTTTGGGCATTCAGTGGTAACTGACTCCTCACCTGCTGCTTAGTGAAGCCCCTCTACAAGGTGCAGCTGCCCCATAGTGACCTGATATACCTGATACACCTGATCTTCACAAAAAGCACTAGCACTTAATGATATGATGCTGGATTTGGTATTGCTTCCTCTCTCCAAGGTGTGCCAGCTGCCCCAAACCGCCCCATAGCTCAGGAGAGAAGCTGCACCTCTGTGATCCTACGCTGGCTACCTCCATCCAGTACAGGCAATTGCACCATTTCAGGCTACACTGTGGAGTACAGAGAAGAAGGTAAGTGGTGTGAGCTGTACTTGCTGGCTGTGAGAGTGAGAACAAGCTAAGTTTCCTTTATGACACAACAGGTCCCCAAAGCATTCCTATCACTAATTGTAGCTTACAGGTCACAAAGTCTAAGGCAGAAAGAAGCCCTTCTATCATCCAGTCCAACCTCTCATATATTACAGGCCTTTCTGTTTCCTTTCTGTTTCCTCTGGTCACTTAAAACAAGTAAAGTGTGCTAATCTAAAACATATCTATCACTAAGGCATCCTTTTATCATTTGCATTCTACCACCATCCTTTCTGGTGGGTACTTCCCAGAAATGCAAAACCAAATCAGCCTCATTATTTTTTTGATCTGGATAAAGTTGCAGATCCCTCTATGCTTTTC
Source organism: Monarcha castaneiventris obscurior (assembly GCA_026261815.1). Lineage (NCBI taxonomy): Eukaryota > Metazoa > Chordata > Aves > Passeriformes > Monarchidae > Monarcha > Monarcha castaneiventris. The sequence continues at coordinate 12,995,430 of JAMPIT010000467.1, forward strand.
AAGCTCAGCTCTGAAATCCATTTGCTCTTAAATCCAACCATCCTTTCTTTTCCCCTGAAAAAATAGCTAGATATTAAATGCACTGTTTTCCCAATATGCACAGGCATGTGCCCTTGAAAAGGGCATTTGAAATTATTCACATCCCTTTTTGCATTTTTTTCTGCAAAGGTGTGAGGGTCCCTGGGCAGTAAACCTTGCCTTAGGTATATGGCCTCTGTTTTTCCCTTCATCCTTCAAAAAATCCTACCCCATTTTATTAAGTGTGCAAACCTAATCACTCCATCATATTATTGCCTTCTCCTAGTGAATATTCTCCCTTGACCCTCACTGTGCCATCAGTGTGACTGGCATTTTTGTAAAAGAATAGAAGTTCCATTATTAACAACAACCCCCAAAACAAACAGCAAAAAAACCCAGCAGTGTTTTCAGTATCCCTCCCACTTCAAAGGTAAAACTGACTCTTGTAAAGCCAACCATGACCTTGTGAGACCTGGAAATCAGAATTTGTCCACGGGACACACAAGATAAATGGGTCATGGTAAATAACGTAAAAGTAAAAGGCCCCGAACTTACTAAAATAAGATAAAATTTTATTTTTTCTTGAAGAAATCACCATCTGTGACAGGGCTCTGTGTTCCAGGGGTCCTTTTCTGTTCTCTGACCCTATACAGATGAGTAAGTATTGCTCCTTTGGTTGCCACAGGTTAGGCAGAGGCTGGGTTTGTTTCTGATAGGAGCAGAAATACATGACAGAGTCACATTTCTTTGCTGCCATTCTGCTCATCTGCTCAGCTGCCTGTGCTAAGTCTCAGAAAGCTGGTTCTCCTCCTGCAGCTTTCACTGTAGCCACCACATCTTCATTTGCAAAAGCATTTGGATTGCACTGACACCCTGTCTCAGCTTCATCTCCTTTGCCCATGGGTTTGGGGGGTTCTGCAGTATTTCTGCTACTATTTCTCTCACAGCAGAGCTGTCATCAAATCAAATCGTCCCTCCACTTCTGTCTTATCACACTGCCCTGAGACATTGCTTGTAGCACACAGCCACAGCTACAGTGCTGGAGAGATCAGCTTGTCCCTGGGCTGAGCTTTTTCCATCATTATCAGTCAACTGAGGGGCATTTCCTTCTTTTCTCATTTAACCAGATGGGAAGGTGGCTGCAACACATAATAGCTTCCTGTGATCCATTTCTGGTTTGACAGTCTGCTGTAACATAGCCTTTTAAAAACCCTGTGGATTTTACCCTCCCAGGGTACCACCTCAGTCAGGCAGAGGAGGCCTCAGCCCTGAGCTCACCCAGAGTTTCCCTCAGCTCCCCCTCTCTCCCTCTGTCCCACAGGCTCGCAGGTCTGGCAGCAGTCAGTAGCCTCGACTTTGGACACGTACCTCGTCATTGAGGACCTGTCCCCAGGCTGCCAGTACCAGTTCCGAGTGAGTGCCAGCAATCCCTGGGGGATCAGCTTGCCCAGTGACCCATCTGAGTTCGTGAGGCTCCCGGAGTACGGTGAGTGGGTGCTGCAGGGAGGGACTGATGCACACAGGAGTCCACCTGGGCTCTGTATGCTGTGTTTTGATGGGTCCTGATAAAAACAGGGATCCCGGACCAACTAGGAATACAAGAAAAGGCCTGGGAGATGCCCAGAGCCAGCTCCTGCCCCCAAAAAGGATTTTCATGTCTTCACCTCCATCCAGGCTCAGAGCCTCCCTCTGCCACAGAGGTTATTGCAGATTCTGAGCAGGTGCCTACTTTCTATCCCAAGACTGTTTCTTGTCTTTATCTCTGCCCAACAGGGTCCATGTCCTGGCTGGTGTCCATCCTGCCTTTCCAGCAATGCCAGCAGCACCAGCAGCTTCTGCTGGGCAGCCCAGCTGGGGGCTGCAATTCCACTTGCAAAATGTCTCTCCTTGAGCAATGCAGCTGGAATGGGAATGCTGTGATGGAGGCAACTCCCAAGCGCTTGGTGCTGCAGGAATGTGGGGTACAGCTCACTCTCAGGGGCACTGTGAGCAGAGCCCACTTTTCCTCATGTTTTAGCAGCCCTGGTGTGTAACGAGGTCTGTGACTGGCTTGGATAGCCTGTGGTGGATGGAGCAGGAGCTCACACAGCACAGCTCTAGTCCCTGTCTCTGTGGTCCTTTTCAGCTCAAAATTGCAAGGACAGATTTGAGCCCCCCTTATCCATACGAAGCTCTGGGGAGCTCTGGCACAGCTCCAGTGGTCCAGCGCACTGGAGCTGTGCCTGCACAGTATGAAACTGGACTCCAAGTGATAATGTTTCCTGTCTTAATAATACAGTCTCACATAATTTTAAAATATGCTGTTTATAGTCCACAGCAAACTGTCTTTAACTTTATACCATCTTGAACATTCTTTGTTCTCTCAAAGACTCTGCTGCCGATGGTGCCACTATTTCATGGAAAGAAAACTTTGACCTTGCCTATGCAGAGCTGCATGAGATTGGGAGGTAATATTAACCCTGCTTATCACTGCAATAAAACACTCAGTGGCTTGAAGCTTTTTCCTTGGTGGGGAGTTTAGCTTACTTTTCTAGTTAGCTTAAAAATTGCTGCTCCTTTCAAAGAGCATTGCATATTAGATAGTGATTAAAATACTGACTAAATTCTGTTTTTCAAGATAAGTTCTGATTTGAGAATTGCAGCTTGGCAAACTGGTGAGCAATTAGGCACCCAAATCTCTGGCAGTTGGTATCTTCTCTGTCATCTCTGATTTGAGGTCCTGTTTTGAATACGGTTTTTGGATAAGCTTAATCTCAAAGACTGAGTTTGCCAAAACACTTGGGCATGTGACTGACTTATCTTTGCTGACTGGGAGGGTGAGTTGAACAGAGCCTAAATAGGAGTTGCTCATGTTGTCAGCCCTTGGTGCTCTCCACAGATAACAGATAGGGGCATGCAAATAATTCAAGTTAATGCAATTATTTCTTCAGCTCAGATGTCAGAGACAATTCTGGGGCTGAAAGGACAGGAGTCCCTCTGGTTCTGAAGAAAACAGGGATGTATTACTAAGAGCTCAGCACATGGTTTCATTGGGTAGTTTTACTTTCAGGAATGGTACTATGGTCTGCACGAGTTTCCTAAATGCTTTCCTGACAGTTTTTTTCTTAATTTCTTACTGTGTGTCTGAAAAAGTGAGACAAAATGGTAGGTTAGTGATTATTTAACAAGGCTTTTCTTTTAGTTGTTTGAGAAAGTTTGGTCTCTTTAATAAAGCAGCTGGAGAAGGGAGACCCACAGTTAAAATAAAAGGAGACAGAACCTGTAAAAGTGGCAGCAAATTGAACCCAGGGGAGGTTGTTAGAGGATATCAGTATGGCTGCACAAAGCAAAGTGACACCGTTTGCTCTCAGTGTTTACTAATCCCCAAAGAATCTTTACACCCAGGGTAAGAGATGGAGAGCCTTTGTTGGAAAAGGTTATGAACAACTTGTTAAATCTGATGCCTTGTGAAATATTAATGTGATGAATCAAAAATCACTCTGTTATTGCAATAAAACTAGGCATGATTTATTCATGAGGCCACTTCATTATTCTGTTTTCTTTATAATTTCAGGGGTCGATTCTCCATAGTAAAGAAATGTGTCCACAAAGCCACTCGGAAAGATGTTGCTGTAAAATTCATTAGTAAAAAAATGAAAAAGAAAGAGCAGGCAGCACATGAAGCAGCTTTGTTACAGCACTTACAGCATCCTCAGTACATCACTATCCACGATACCTACGAGTCTCCTACTTCTTACATCTTAGTTTTGGAACTGTAAGTACACGGAACTTGGATTCAAGTGTCTGAGTAGGAATCACAGCCCTGTTAAAGCCAAGCAGAAAGATCACCCTGAGTTCTGCAGGGCGAAGATTTTATTGATTGTGATGTCAAATGAAATAGCCATTTTCTGCAGAGTTTCCACTGCCTTTTCTTTACAGTAAGCAAGATTGAGAGGGACAAAAAAACTGCTTTCAACTTGGGTGAAGCTTGGGTAATTTGTCCCATTGAAAATATCAGACTTACCTGGGCAGTTTTGTCCACTTTTTACATTTGAGTAGAAGTGCTTCAGCTGGATCAAAGCCTACATCATTCTAATGCTTTTTGGTGAAAAGACCTATGCTTGCACCATAAGGAGAAACAGCAACCAAAACCCAAGATGCTTTGTTACAGTATATCCAACCAAGTATATTTGGGCTGTTTGACTGTTTGTACAGATAAATAAACTAGGTGGAAAACTTTTATTGGGTTAGTTTTCCCACAGAAAACATTACCAGCTGAAAATGTCAGTGATTTTTTTTTCTGCATTATGTAACCAGCTCTATAAATAAATAGATGAATCCAAATAATTAAGAAGCTCTGTTTCCAAAGGGATTGTCTCTGTCTATTGAATCCACCTCTAAGCAAATGAGTTTACTTTAAGACTGTTGCTAAATTTGTCGAGGACTGGAGATAACAATTGAGGATTAATCATTCTACTGCTTCCATGGCCTGCGGTATCTTGAGATATCATTAAACACTCATCAGATCTTGCATTTTATTTTCCTCCCTTTTTTAGGTCAAAAAGTTTCCACTGCAGTTTTGTTTTCAAATATTAGCTGTTCCCAGAGATGCCATGTGATGTTTCATGCGCAGGGTTTGGTCTGTTTGTAGGATGGATGACGGCCGTCTCTTGGATTATCTGATGAACCACGATGAACTTATGGAGGAAAAGGTGGCGTTCTACATACGAGACACAATGGAAGCCTTGCAGTACCTCCACAACTGCAGAGTGGCTCACTTAGACATAAAGGTAAGAACAGAGGAGAACGATGCCGTAATTCTGTGCCCTGGAACAGAGAGTTCCCAGCCGTGCAGGCAGGGAGGAGGTGCAGCCTGTATTCCAAGGAGATGATCACTAAATGGACAAGCTGTTGATCAGAGAAAGGAGTTACTGACCTGCAGAGCCAGGTCTTTGCCTTCCGACAAGAAATGCACCTTTTCCCTTGACTCTCTGGTTTGTTCCCAAGGGCTTTCTGGATTTAATGAAGGAGAACAAGGATATCCGTGAGACAAGAGTGAGATGTCACTAGCACTGAAGGGACTGAAGGGAAACTATGAATAATTCTATGGAGTATGGTTTGGGCTCACACAGCACCAACTCAGCCACCAAGCTTTCTGAGCAGAGCTGGCTTGTGCCAGGCAGTTCAGGGCAGGCCAGAAGGAGCCCGTGCTCCCCTCATATCCACAGCAGTGCCCTGGGGAGGCCAAAGCAAGGGGAGAGAGGGGGTCAGAGAGCAGGAGGTGGCCAGGGCTGGCAGGGGCAAAGGAAAAGGAAAGCAGCATACTGCATTGTGCTGCAGAGCCTGAGAGGGGAGCTGGGTGGGAAATACACCCAGTGAGGGGTTCAGAGGAAGAACAAAGAACAGATTGCACTGTGGAGAAGAAATTGGGGTATTCTCTAACATCACACTCAGACTAGTACAGCTCGTACCTGCTTTTGTGAGCACACGTGGTAGGAGGCACTGTACTGTCCTGGATTTGGCATTGTACTCCTGTCCTCCCCAGCATCCCAGTTATCTTGGATGACAGGGAATTAGCCATTAGCCATTGAAGCTGTGATCAAGTGTTTCAAGTTTTGTGATCTGCAACATTGATTCTGGTTGCCAGGGATATCAGATAATCTATAATACTTTGCAGACTTAAATGACAATTAAAAATGGAGAATGAGGGATGAATTTGACTTTCTTATACAGTGGACAATCCAGCTTCAAGGAGATCTATTCTTGTCTCTCCAAGCCCCAGGCATGTCAGATGAACTGATACTTTCATTTTTCTGCTGCCTCTACCCCTACAAAAAAAAATCCATTTGTACAGGACCTTATGTGAGAATTAGACGCAAAAGGCTAAATCATCCTGGTTTCTTTCTATGAGATTGTTTGTATTTTTTGCTCTATTTCTATGACCTGTCAAAAAGTAGGTATTATTTGGAGGTAAGAAACTGCAATGAATTCTCTGTTTGATCATAAGATACTTCCCAGAAACAAGGTGGGAAGCTAATTTTCTGTGACCTACTTGCATTTCTCCTGAATGAGGGATGCCAAATAAAGCACCTTCAGTTGCTAAGTGGGTAGCAGGAGATGCACTGGCAGTGACAGCAGACCTATCCATGGATAGGTTGTCCCAGGATCCTGCTCAAGGTTGTGCTGATTTTGTCAATACAGACTGCACAAGACAAGAGCAAGTGGAGAGACTGGAACAGCAGTGTAGTGAAATTTGCTTTTCATATATATATATAGCCACGAGGCAGCAGTAAAATATTCATGAGAATAAGGGAGAGAAAAAAAGACCTAGAAGGGTGCAAGAAGTAAATTCAGAAATTACCTCAGAGCCAACAAAGGAAGGATAATCCATGTTAAGTCCCCAGAACAGAGTATATAGGAAGTTCTCAGTATCTCTTACTGAGAGAGAAACCTTAAATACTGAGAGCTGCTAAGACAGAGAGAAAACCAACGGGAATGAAATGCAATTGCATGCTGGCTTTGGAAAGCATGACTGTGTCCTGGTGTGTACAGGGGCACACTGGCATCTCCACGTCAGCCCACAGAAACAGTTAATGGCACACACCAGTCCCTCCCAGAGTAGTGGGTGCAAAATTGAACATTTACTTCATGAAGAACATTTCTGCTGCAAGTTACACACTCTCACTTAGCCAGCTGTCATCTGAACAAATGTAATCTAAATAAAGTGATCAGATATATATGTCTTATTAAAATTTAAAAATCCATCAGTGCTCTTAATCTGGAGAGATCCGTTTGGGAAAATAAACTGTAAGTATTTGGGACGAAGTGCAAAATCCCAGTGTGTTGCCCTAGTGCAAAAGAGGATCTTGTCATTTCAACTGCAGCATTGATCTGAATTTAGAGCAAACAGCAGCTGAGCTGGTTCCTTATCATTCACTCTCCTGATCTCTGCCTTGCACATCTATTAAGTGCAAGTTTTAACTGGCCATTAAACCTACATGAAACCTACACATTCTATTTGCCAAAATATAGTATGATTAAGTTTCTATCATTATCTTTTTAACAGCCAGAAAATCTGCTCATTGATTTAAGAATCCCGGTGCCTCGCGTCAAGATCATTGATTTGGAAGATGCAGTTCAGATCACAGGTCATTACCATGTCCACCACCTCCTTGGAAACCCAGAGTTTGCAGCCCCTGAAGTTATCCAAGGCCTTCCTGTCTCCCTGAGCACGGATATCTGGAGCATTGGGGTCCTCACCTACGTCATGTTAAGTGGTGTCTCTCCATTCCTGGATGAAAGCAAAGAGGAGACTTGTATCAATGTGTGCAGAGTGGATTTCAGCTTCCCACACGAGTACTTCTCCGATGTGAGTCACGCCGCCAGGGATTTCATCAACGTTATCCTCCAGGAAGACTTCAGGAGAAGGCCGACGGCTGCCACTTGTTTACAGCACCCGTGGCTGCAGCCCCACAATGGCAGCTATTCCAAGATCCCGCTGGATACCTCGCGCTTGGCTTCCTTCATCGAGCGCCGCAGGCACCAGTACGACGTGCACCCGGTCCCCAGCGTCAAGAGCTTCCTGTTGAGCAGGATGAACCCGGGCACGTAGTGCCTCCATCCCTGGGGTCCTACACTGCTGGTCCTGAGCCGGGTGCCGGGAGCGCGGCCGGGAGCACGCGGATCCGTCTGTACATATCCTGTGGTTGGCGTTTGCATTCCTCAGCTGCACGGTGGGAATCGCTGTGGACGTGGCAATGGGACCAAGGCAAAGGGGGTGACAGCAGCAGGGACACGCTCCCTCTCCTGGGGCACGTGGTGTTGTCACATCCACCACCAAAAAAGGACTGCGGGAAGCAAACACCGACTGGGAACGAGAGCCAAAATTGCAGTTGCCTTAATCTTTGTGAGGCAGCCTTATGAGAAATCCTCTTGATCTTGCTGAACTGAATTCAAAATGTACAAAAGATTAGGAGTAGGATAGTGGGGGGGAGTGAGACCAGGCTGACCTTAGCACGCACTACAGAACTGGACCGGTCAGTTTTTGCCGAAATCATTGCAAGCCTGCTCCAGGTTATCAGTCAGATTCCTCATGCCCCATATGCCCGGGTCTGCCATGATTTCAGTGGGGACATTGCCTGCATAGGGCATGCAAGATCAGGCTCCAGTCACTGCTGGATCAGCTCCCGTGGTGACGTGGCTTAGGTACACTCCTGTTGCGTGGTAGTGCTCAGACCAAAATCCTCCATTAAGCCCCTCCTTGGGCTTTCTGCTGTGTTAAGTCAACATGCAGCACCTTTCAGAGCTATGATTAAGGCAATGAATTCATTGGAGCATACAGCTGGTTCTGACTAAGCACAATGGGACTATGGTGGGTTTTTTAAAAGCATTTTATACACATTGTACAGAAATCTTTTGCAAAACCTGTGCATTGAGAAAAGGCAGAGTCAAATTTTTGCAGTATCTGTAAACTAGATGACGATGGTGATGAAGACAATTTTTTCTATCACAGGTTTTCAGTATACATATATTGTATCATAGATATAAATATATATAAATATAAAAGATCCTGTTCCATTTCTAGCTTCAGAATTGCTTGGCCCAAAGTCCATCTAAGCCTTTCAGAGTGCAGTAGGAGTGGTGAGTTCATTCTTGTGCTTACAGCTTGAAAATTGTTTTCAGTGTTTAAAGTATGTCATTTGTTTCATTTCCAAACTTGTAAATATCTCTCAGCCACCATTAGCACCTCATAACCAAAGCATTCATGAGGATATTTTTATGTCCAAAGCCTAATTTGTAATAAAAACATAATATCCACAATTAAAACATTTCTCTCTTACAAGCCAAGTTGCAACATCATCATATTGATGTTACAGTGACGGAGCCAGCCTTAGGTATAACCAACATAGGGAGTCTGTAGTGACAAATCAGCAGTTTGTAGGTTGGCCAAATCTTCCTTTCCAGAAATGGGACTGGAAGGGGAAACCAGCTGGGGCTTGCCCATCCTACTGCCACACCACAAAGCTCGACAGCCTTGAGGGGTTACAATCAAAGAGATTTTTTTCCCCCTGACTTTGTCTCGGTGCTGAGTACCATTTGTGTGCCTGTAATGGGAAATGGCAGGTGTTACCAAAGGTTTTCCTAAGGAAAAGGGCTTGATCTGACCACGTGTGCTCATACAGACTCTCTTGTAAGGGCGAGAGTCAAATCTCATTTACCATCCAAGTAACTGCACTGTGAGCCTGCAGGAGCAAGCACTGTCTTGGGTGGTGGAGATACCCTGCAAGTACTGTTAAATTCTCAGGGCTCTGATAGCCCTTTTTTGATCCACCTCCAAGCTCAGTCTCACAGCAGGGAGGAGACCTGGCCCTTCTCTTTGTGCTTGCTCTACCACTACACCGGAGTGGTCAGTGTTTTGTTAGTGGAGAAGAGAAGAGGCACAGCAAAAACCCTCAGCGCTCAGCACTGAGTGTGTGCAACAAAGAACAGCCCTTGAGATCGGGAAGCCACAGGCAGAAGGGTGAGCCCAGCTGCCTCAGCAGAATCAGAAGCGGTTCTGTGAGAGATCTAACACAGGAAAGGAGTTGTCGAAAGGTTTGAAAGAGACAAGTGTTCACAGGTTAAGTTTTTTGAATCATCTAGAACCTATCTCAGTTCCTCTCTAGAGCAGCAGCTGATTTTCTAAGCAATCCAGCAGCACCTCTTAGATAAAGACCGGACTCTCATCCTGAGCAACAGTGCAAAGTATGCAATTTCTTACCAACTGAATACAGACAACAGTCAAGGGGGGTCTTTAATTACCACCAGCCTCAGGTACTTTCTCACTACAGGACTGTCTGTAATTCTTATTTGTCAAAGCTGGCTCTTTGTGCTGTGATTGTGCTGCCCTTAAAGAAATGTTCGTGGAAGTGTGGTCTGTAAAACCCACAGCTTTTTATGAGGCCCATGGGTACAGTTTAAGCCACAGGCTTTCTGCTTGGCATTAATACAAACAAATTCTCATGTATCACATGTAATTTGGAGTTATTTAGCATTCTGTTTTCCTACCTCCTGCATTCATATGTCGAACTACAACAGCAGACACTTCAGATGCACAGGGCAAAAAAGCTAGATTGTTTAAGGTAATACTTAAGCCTCTCATTGCTATCAAGTAACAGAAAAGAAAACCCTAAAGGCTGAAAGAGGCAGGATATATGATTAGGTATTGGTGCTCAGATTCAAAAAAGGCTCCTTGCTGAGAGAGCTGGAAGTGCTGAACTCTGAAGAATTTGAATGTTCTGGTGTCACTTTCTTTTGTGGTTTTGCTTTTTCCATATTCATGTTAGAGAACGCCTCTTCCCGGGCACTGCTCTTCTCAGAGCACGTTCAGGAATACTTGAACCAGTTAAAACTTCCATATAACATTTGTGAGTATAAACCGTCCTTGCTTTTCATCTCAAAGATTTCCTTTGCCTGAATAATACCAAGTTGCCATGAAATGCTGCCATATGATAAATACAGAGGAAGTATCCTGACTTTGCTCTTTCAAAGTCTTTTTAAGCCAACCTGTGGTGCCTCTGCAGATACAACAGGTCCTGTAACTGTTGAAAACTGTAACTCCATTATAAAGAGATTACAGAAGCTCAGTAAGTGGGCCTGGAGTGCACCAGCTGGGTGAGAAGCACCACAGCCAACCCTCTGTGTAGCATTCTCCAACCACTGGATTTTTTGGTGCATGAAATATTGTCTGTAACAAACCCAGTTTCTCAAAAAGCTCCCCAGAGAACATCTGACCCCTGAAGGTTTCCACCTGCAGCTGCACCACTCAGGCTGTTCCCAAGACGGCCGAGTGAAGACATGGTGGTAGCTACAACCTTTATCTTCTCCAGCAGCTTCCAACCATCCAGAATGACCAACGGGAACACAGACAACAGTGCAGAACAAGCTCTGTGTGGAGTGGCACTGTGCACACAGCCACCACCTTGAGACACCTCCACAGTGCTCTTAGCCTGCTCTGACATCAGAGGGTGGCTCACAGTGTCCCCAGGTGCTGGGTGACAGGAACAGAGCCCAGAGGATGCGGTGGCATGGCGGGCTCCTTATTTAAGATGGCTTCATTTAATGAATGTGCAACGAGGAATGAATTTGCCTCTCTCTCCACTCCACTTGGAGCAGCCAGGACAGGGCAGGAATTGTGCTGGCAGTGTAACACTGTCAGCCCCCATCAGGTGTCCAGGCACTTGCTGCCCCGTGGGAGGCCCCACCCAAGCTGCCAAGCCCCCCGTGCATGGCACTACAGGGGTGACACACTGCCAGTCCAGGGTTGTAGACATTAGCATTTTAAAGCAATCCACGCTTTAAAATTTATAAAATGTCTCGCTCTTCTCAGTGATACCAACAAGTTTCATTTAGTCTTACTGCCCTTTCATTTTAAAAGACTATGGATTGGAATTTTTTTGGTAATGTATATCTTTTTACTTCTAAGTTAATGCTGAGACAAAGTCTGTGCCCTCAACTGACCCTGAGGCTGTGGCTTCAGTGGAGTTCATTAGCATTTCTGACAATGCTGTTAGGCCTGTGCTACAAATACTGTACATAAACACTGAATACAGAACCACACGTTATCACCTGACTATATATAACCCTATTTTAATGCCCTTGCAATGAGGGGACTGTGTCAAGTAACCTAGGATAACATAAACTTCAGAGACAGATGTAAAGTGCACATAAAGGTCTAACAAAAAATTTACACGCACAGGGGCTCACCACCTTTTTTGGTTCCTGTTCCTTTCACAGTAGAGGTGGATTCTCCTCTTAACACAGGGCTTGGGTTTATTTTGGAGCTCATTCACTCATGTCCCATCAGAAAATGGTGCTTTCCCAAGGAAATAAAATAAAATCCCATTTTACTAGGCTGACTGCACACTGCCATCAAGTGATGTACTCTCGTTCTGGGATCTGTATAGTGCTGAGTGTTTCCATAGCGTCAGGATGCTGAATGTTTGCTGTAACTGTAGTCTTTATTATGGAGCTAGTGAAAAACCAACATCTTCTTTACTCAAGCCATATTTCACCTTCATGTCCTACTTCTGATGCTGGTGCTTTTACTTCTCTTTCTACCAAACTGTTCAACACTGCTCTGCCACTGAGGTCAATTTGCTGATAACTTTTGGAAAGAAAATGCAATAGCAAGTGCAAAAAAAAAAAAAATTAAATCTCAGACTTATTCACCGAGATAAGAGCAAACAGAACATATTGATGCTTTTCAATTTTAGCAACAATCCACTGAAGGAGGAAAAAAGAAACAGTATTGCTAACAGCTCAGCATTTTCAAGGTGCAAAGTAATTCCACAGCCTTAATTATTTCAGTGTATTGCTGGTCTGCCTTAAATGTATCTTCAGTTTTATTGCGGATTTCATTTTGTATGCACACAATGTTGGTTTGTAAAGGCAGGTTTGTAAATATTTCCTTTGTAAGTCTAATCACTCATGTGTACTGTTGTGAGGTGACTACTTGCTGTCCCATGTTGTTGTTACTATACTGCAGTATATATGATCATCTACAGATGTAGCTTCGACCTGTACATTTCCTGTCCTTGCATTCCCATAAATAGAGTATACTAACAACTCCGTTTCTGGGCTTTTTTTGATTAAATAAAATTATTCAGAGAAGACCGGGTCAGTCTTATTTCACACGTGTAGCATCTTTCTGAGTGAGGCCTTGGAGACTCGGGGCTGGCTGAGGGCTTTATTCAGCTCGTCTTTTCCCGCAGGAATCTCGCAGGGAACCAGCCCGCGGGATTGTCACCCTGGCTGCATCCACCGAGCGGCCTTTTGGGAATCACCCCGGGAGCCGGTGCGGCGAGAAACCCTCGGGTCACATCGAACCCTCCGTGCATCGGCGGTTTCTGCTTGCCGGGGGAACGGGCTGGGGGGAGAACTGGGAATCGGGGAGGGCGGGACGGGCCTCGGGGAGCGGGGCTGGGATGGCGCAGCCGGGGCTGCCGCCGCGGGGAGGGGATGCAGGACGGGGCAGGCACACGGATCCCGGCACGGCGCACCCGGGGCTGCCGCAGCGGGGAGAGGATGCGGGACAGGGCAGGCACACGGATCCCGGCACGGTGCGGCTGGGGCTGCCGCAGAGAGATGATGCGGGACAGCCCACACGGATCCCGGCACGGCGCACCCAGGGCTGCCGCCGCAGGGAGAGGATGCGGGGCAGCCCACACGGATTCCCCGGTTGTCACACGGTGTCCCCGCCCCGCGCCCCGCCCGCGCTGCATCATCTCGGTGCGCCGGGCCGGCCATGGCGGCGGGGCGTGAGGGGGCCGTGGCGGCGGCGCTGAGCGCGGCGGGCGCGCTGCGCTTCGGGCACTTCGTGCTCAAGAGCGGCCGCGCCTCCCCCGTGTACATCGATCTCCGCGGCCTCGTCTCCCACCCGCTCCTCCTCCGGCAGGTGCGGCCCGGGGAGCCCCGGCACTGTCCGGGCCGGGCCCCACGTGTGTCCCTGCCCTCTGCGGGGTGGCGGCTCCCTCAGGGCTCCCTCACGGCTCCCTCAAGGCTCCCTCACGGCTCAAGGGGAGCGGGGCATGGCAGCGCTGCCGGGACCCCACAGGGTCGGCTCTCGGGTCGTGTCAGGCAGAGAGGTTTTCATTGATTTAGTCACGTTCCCGCCAGCCTGGCGCTTACAAAGCGTTTGGTTTTCCTTTCCAGGTTGCAGGATTTCTTTTCCAAGCAGCCCAAGATGCGCGTCTGGAGTACGACTCTGTGTGCGGCGTTCCCTACACGGCGCTGCCGCTGGCCACGATCATCTGCGCCGAAAATCAGGTTCCAATGCTTATACGGAGGAAGGAAGGAAAAGACTACGGTAAAGCCTTCAAATCAAGAGTTTGCAACTTATCTTGTTTGGGAAATGACTTTATATATCTCTGGTTCTTTTGTAATGCATGGCACCTCCACTGCAGTTTAAGGTTACCGTGCAATTTAAGCAGCAGGCCCTTCCCCCCCTAAAGCAAACCTCCCACAGCATCCTTGCCCTTTCCCCCCCTAAAGGAAACCTCCCACAGCATCCTTGCCCTTTCCCCACCTAAAGCAAACCTCCCACAGCATCCCTGCCTGACCAGCCTCTCCCAGCTGTTAAGCTGCAGCTCTAGTCCTGCTGTAGGAGATTTGGAGGCTCTTGAAGGGTGTTTCTGTGGTTTTGTTTGTGAGAGTTTGTTTCTTTCCTTTAGTAGCGCCTTTTTTTTTTCTTTGTCTTATTACCATTGCTATGGTTCTAGGTTAGTGGCCCCATCCCATCCAGAAACAAGGATTTATAACTCAGGTTCTCCAACATGCTGACCCAGAGCCATGTTTTGCTCTCAAACAGAACTTTTTGCATATTGCCTCTGAAAGGAACCTTTCTAGTCTCTTCATTTATCTCCCAAACCCCTTTTTCTTTCGCTATCCTAAAGTCCTGTAATCAATGAGCCAGGTAAGCAGCAGTCCCTTCTTTACTCAATGTAGCATTTATTTGTGATAAAGGAGGAGGGAGAGCACACTGAAGCATTAAACTGCCATATAACTGGATTTCTACGCGTCCTCTTCCAACAGTGTGTAATTAGAAAGTACCCTTGTCAAAACTAAATGCTACTCCCGTGTCAGGCAGTGGGCCAGGCATGGAAACATTTGCTGTTCCTTCCTGTGAAGTACAAGCCAGTTGTGACAGCGATTAGCTGCTCCTGGGAAAGCCAGGCATCCTTTGTCATTGCCCCCCAGGAGCCCTTTCATGGATGTGTGCCTGTTGTTAGTTAGGACAAAGGCACTTGAGGCTTTCCTCCTTCTAATTGTTCTAACAGGCATATTAAGCACAGAGTGCTGCCTGTGGAAAACGGGACATGCTGAAGAGTGCCAATAACTTGGCTGCCTTAAAGATGTTTTAAAAAACGAGAGAATAATTTTGTAAGTCTGAGCTTTCAAGTCATGACAGTACTAAACTTCTGAAGTAATCTTATTGAGACATTTGAATTCGTGCTGTTAACAGTGTGTCAGTTTTGCTAATGGAACATAACTTCTGGAAACATAAAGTAGTATTTTATTAGCTTGGAGAAGCAACAGTCTTTACAAATTGAGTTACAGGTCAGTGAGTGATCTGTGGTAAGAATTGTGATAAGTGGTATCATCTAATAAAGTTTTGATACTCTGAGGTTTCCTTGGGTCATCCAACCTCTCTTAATTTGGTGGAGTGTTTGCTTTTTATTTTTCAGGTACTAAGCGGATGGTAGAAGGGACCATTAATCCAGGAGAGACATGCCTGATCATTGAAGATGTGGTAACAAGTGGATCCAGTGTACTGGAAACTGCAGAAGTTCTTCAGAAAGAAGGATTAAAAGTCACAGATGCCATCGTGCTGTTGGACAGGGAGCAGGGTGGGAAGGCCATGCTAGAGGAACGTGGAATTCGCCTGCACTCTGTGTGCACCTTGTCTGGGGTGCTGGAGATTCTCCACCAGCGGGGAGAAGTGGCTGCTGAGATGGTTGAAAAGGTGAAGAAATTCATTCAGGGAAATGTGTTTGAGGCTCAGAATGGTGCTGCTCCTGTGAAGAGACTCTGCAAGGAGCTGAGCTTCAGCGCTCGTGCCCAGCTGCCAGGGGTGCATCCTATTGCAGCCAGGCTTCTCATGCTCATGGAAAAGAAGAAAACAAACTTGTGCCTTTCTGCTGATGTCACCAGCCCCAAGGAGCTGCTGCAGCTAGCTGCCACCCTGGGCCCCAGCATCTGTATCCTGAAGACTCATGTAGACATCTTGAATGATTTCACCCAAGAGGTCATAAAGGAGTTGAGAACGCTCGCGGATCAACATGAATTCTTGATTTTTGAAGACAGGAAATTTGCAGATATTGGAAACACAGTGAAACATCAGTATGAAGGTGATTATCATCAACCTGGATTTACTATAACTTTGCTACTGGTGTGTGTAACTGCAGTACTGGCCCAGGTTGCCAGGAGAGAGCGTGGAATCTCCAGCCTTGGGAAATACTCAAGGGAAAAAGACCCTGAGCAACCTGACCTGCTGAGAGGGCATGACCTCCTGAGGTCCCTTCCAGCCTAAGCCTTTTTATGAATCTGTGGTTGTGCTCAGTAAGTACTTCTGAGTAGCTGTGTGCTGTGAGAAGCTGCAGCCTGCTATTACTGTATTGCTTGTGTGCCCAGCATGGCTTTCCTTTGATACTCCATCTGCTGCTGTAGGGCTGCTGTTCTCTTTTCCTGGTCCTTATGTCCCATATGATCTGTGTGCTGTCTGGGGAGATAGCACCTGTGACAGCAGATTCCTGGGCTACCATAAATGTCTCAGTGAATATTAAAGGTGAGACACTAACAGGTGTTGGTGAAAAGTAAACTGAGAGATTACACTTTGTGGTTAGGCAGCTGTCAGAACTGTGTGATGAGACTGAACTTGTAACTGTCAAGCTTCAGCAGTAAAACTGTCTTTTAAATATGTGACTGATTTAGTGTGCAGCTGTTTTTGTTTAACTTGTGGTTCCTGTTTAACACATTTCTGACAACTCTTTGTCTTCCTGTCCATGTTCTCAGGTGGTGTGTTCAGAATCGCATCCTGGGCGGACATCGTCAATGCCCACGTGGTTCCAGGCTCTGGAGTTGTGAAAGGTCTGAAGGAAGTAGGTCTTCCTCTGCAGCGTGGCTGTCTCCTGGTTGCTGAGATGAGTTCCCAAGGGTCCCTTGCCACGGGTGAATACACAAAAGCTGCAGTAAGTGGGCAGTCTTGTTTCGGGTTAAAAGCTTGTGAAGTGTGACAGGGAGGTTTTATGTGTTTCTACTATTTGCACTTCCAAAAGTCCCTCCAGCTCTAACTATTACAGGTGTTTGTTTTTACCTTGGAGACTCAGGAATATGACAGTGTGGTGTTTAAAGGTTGCAGCTGTAGGCCAGTGATGTGAGATGGTCAGAGTTCACACCTGGAATTCTAGTACACATGCCAAGTTTGCTATTAGCACCCCCCACTTCATTTTTCTTTCTTTCTTTAAGCAGTGCATTTCTAATTAGTTTAAATTCATTTGTGGTATTATTTATAACACAGAAACAAACATAATAATCACTTTCCTGCCTGAGGGAAGTAGTGACTTTACATTGGGAAAGCAAGACGTGTTTCATACCCCTGCCTCGCACAGCTTAAAGCATCAGAGGGTGGATGAGAAACAGATTGCTAGGCCAACTGAGTTTAAAGTATCTCATTTGTAACTGTTCACTGATCTTTTTCAGGTACAGATGGCTGAAGACAACCCAGACTTTGTTTTTGGATTCATATGTGGATCTAGAGTTAGTAATAAACCAGAATTTCTTCACTTAACCCCAGGAGTGCAGCTTCAAAGTGGAGGTAACTTTTTCTAAAATGCTTCTAGTCTGTTTATAAGTACAGAAGTGATCTAGTCTTTAGTGAAAAAGTGGCTTCTGGAGACGGTTTGGATGCTGATTCTCATCTGGGAGGAGTCTGTTTCCCACTAAGGGAATACTGGGTATGCTGATCCTTTCCTGGGAGCTCTGGAAGGCAACCAGCAGCCTATGCAACCTTTTGTCTTGTTTGGAGGTCTGTGCATACCATAAAGCACATTCCTAAAAACATGTAAAATGTCTTCAGATAGGTGTTAGATGAGATGTAAAACTATTCAGTAGGAGTAAAAAAAAATTTTAACAAATAGAGAAGTCCAGCTGAAACACTTGGTATTGATATAGATGCAGTATCAATGAATTGGAAGTCTTATGCTGACTAAAGAGGTTATCACTGAAGCAGATGGGGGAGATGTGTTTCTCTGCAATACCTAATTCTTAGAAAACCTAAACTGGAATCACAGGCTTTTACATTAATGTTGGGGGTTTTGCCTGTTTTAAGAAGGCTGAGGTTTACTTTAGTAATCGTGATTGATGCTTCTTTGAGTAGCTGTTCCATCTGTTTGTGATTGGTGAACTGTGCAAAAGGAGGGTGCTGGCTGTCAGATTTGACCTGTGTTTGTTGGTTGGCAACGCAGTTTCTGGTTCTGTTTGTGGATTGTTAGGATGAGAGCTGGAACAGGGGACCTGTTCTTGGTTCCAGCACTCTTCGAAGGTTTTTAGTTAACACAATTTTGTGCAAATGGAAAAAAAATGGTGTCTGTATTTCAGGTGATAACCTTGGACAGAAGTACCTAAGCCCCAAGGAAGTTATTGGTGAAAAAGGCTCAGATATCATTATTGTGGGACGTGGCATCCTGGCAGTTTCAGACCGTCTCCAAGAAGCTGAGAAGTACAGGAAGGCAGCTTGGGAGAGCTACATGAGCAGGCTTGGTATTCCTGCAGAAGACTGAAAACCAGACCCTGTCCTAGCCAGTAAGCAAAGCTGATGGAGCTGCAACCCTCATGAGAGTTCCAGTTAAATACATGGACACTTCAGCCCATAGAAAACTGCCCTTTTGGAGAAAAATCTCTTACAAAGTTGTTTTAATTGCACACACAGAGATCAAATTGTACTTGCCATTGTTTTTGATACTTGAATGTAAGAACCCAGAACTTCATGCCCATGTTTTAGCCTTAGGCTTTCTTGTTTGAAAAACGTTGCACAAAACACTCCAAGGGTATTTTGTTGGCTGTTGTTGCCTTTGTTTCTTTTCCCTGACCTCAAATTTTTTCTGGCTGTGGAAATGGTATTTTATTATGTTCTTAATAAACTTCACCTGCACACCTGATGTGCTGCCTCACCTTCACCGGTTTATTCAGCTCTCCTCTTTCCAAGGAGCAAGTGCAAGTTTTAATGCCCTACTGTGGAATTGAATGTGGTGCTTAATAAATACTTTTTTGCTACCATTTTCCTTTTCACTGGCTCTATATGTCTTTGTCTTGTGGCAGAAGTGTAATAAAAAGTCATTCTGGTGTGTCTGTGACTGCAGGAATTGCTCATGATTCTGTTCACAGAATTTGCCAGAGCAATTAGTTGTGTGCTTAATTACAGGGGAGCTATCATTTCCTCTGATCAAAAATGTACCTTACTAGACTTTTTGTGACAATAGCTGCAATACTTTCAGACTTTACTTTCCACTCTTCATGGTGAATAAGGAGAAGCAGAAATATCTTGTATGATTGGTTTTGATTATAAAGTGTGGATTAACCTTAAGTTTATAACTAGCAAGTATGTGGTGCAAATGGCAATGAAAATCTGTTGATCAAGAAGTCAAAAACCAGTGGGGATGCAGTTCTGGACTGTTGCTGTTCCAGAGCACACAGAATGCAGGGTCCTTTTGTTAATACACTTACCTGTGGACTAGGAACAACTGTATTTAGTGAGAAGAGGTTTCTGCCATTAGTGCTGGACTCTTCACCAGATCTTTGAAAATAGGAGACGGGAGGGGGCTTTTTTGATTGATTTAATTTATGCAGGATGTCTCAGACCAAGGGACACAGGTTGGGATCTGAGAGCTTTGCCTTATGTCTCATGTATCAGTGACATAGAGCTCTGTTTCAGAGCACAGCTGCTTGTGGGGCTTAAGATGTTGTGGCAAGACTGTTAGAACGTTGTGTGTGTTATTTTCCTTGTGGCTACCAATTGCTTCAGTAGGCTTATGTATCACAACTCACACCTGGAGGATTCCACCCTGGGGAAGATGGAACGTGTTGATCATGAGGTATCGTGTTCAGACACACTGCAACAGACAGTGAGGTGGGATATTTCACATCAACTTCTAAGTTTCAGTCCTTCAAAGGGAACAGAGGATTTGTTTGCTGTCTAGGTAGCTCATGGCCTTGAGGCCTTGTAGCAGAAACAAGACTTTCTCACTTAAACCTTTTGCAGAAAATGACCTTTTCCACCAGAGGGAGCTGAGAGTCTATTTTTGGGGAGTGTTGACGCTCTGGTGTTTTTACAGCTTCCAATAGTTTCCAACGATGATACCAACTCTAGAATGAGTTTTCATTAGAATGAAAATCTGTATGGCTTTTAATAAGTTACACCCTTGCTCTTGGGTATATTTAAAACATTCAAATGTCATTCAAACATTTAAAACAGTGTTCTAAAACTCATTTAAAACAATCAGAAAGCTGCCTCAGGCTGAAGCTCAGCATGGTGTGTTGTTGTGGGCTCGCTGTTACAGCACAAGCAGAATTTCATGAGTTCAGTATTTTCCACTAACTCTGCTGAATCGTGTTTAAGCATGTGGCTGACAGCCGTGGAGCTAAATCCCTGAGCAGGCTCTTTGGAGAGTGAGTTTATCAGGCCTCTAGCTTAAAAAATAGCGACTGGATTTGGAAAGATGAATGTGATCTAATACCCAGTCACTTTTAGAGGGTACGTGCAACTCACTTTCTTTACAAAGCAAGTTCTGAGGAACAGATCAATTGGGAAACTTCATTTCACAGTCCTTCTTTGTGCACTCCAGAAAGAGCTGTGTTCTGGCACTTTGAGTGACACCAGTGCCGCAAACATTTCAATTAGTAAAACAAAAACGTGTTACCTCCTATACACATTCTTCTGTCAGAGTGATTATAGTAAACAAGTGTGTGCACTTCCTTTGAGGCACCTGAAAGTGATTAAAAATCCATTTCAAATTAAGAACAAATGTTAATTTCCTTGCTTGCCCCTGCTGCTCACATTCATCGCACAGTCCCTGCTGTTGGTCCCAACTGTTCCTAACATGGGAACTAGGTCACAATTTACAAAACTGATTTGCATCATAATATATGAATCTGAAACTCTTGCAGTTCATTCTGAGACCTGATTGAGCCTGTGGTAGAGGCCTAAGGCTATATTTAAATTTCTGCATTTAATATTATCTGGCAAGTAGGCATTTATATGAAACTGCGATCCTTGCCCACCCTGGGGTATGGTTTTTAACAGAATGAAAGGAAATCATTCTTTTCATAGTGAAATAAGACTGTGACCAAGTGTTGCCAGTGCTTGCAGCAGAAAGCTGCATGACTTGCTGCTATTTCTGAGCAGCAGCTCCTGAAGATTGCGTGAGACCAGCACAAGCTGGAACTGCTAAGTAATTGCTACGTGGCTTTTGATATTTGTGTGTAAAGTTCACTCTGTGTCTCAGAGGTTGTGGGTATCTGTGTCTAGAGAACTCAGGAGTGCTATGTCAAGAGAACCCAGCCAGGGCACTTAAATCAGTGTAACTGTGTAAGTACAGTGCTTTACTCAGACTTAAAATTCTTGCAAAATCTTGATAAACCCAATGCTGAATTAAAACCAGCTGAGTGAAAACTTTTGTCCTTAAAAGTATTATTTGTATGCCACAGTATCAACATTGCTTTATTATTGGTTAACTGACAGGTCATATTATAGTTTCCATAGCCTAGTCTATGAAAATTTATTTGAAACTTAATCCCAGAAAAATAACTGAATCACTTCCCTTTAAGTTTATGTGGAAAGCTTGTTGCTGTGGATTTTTTTAGTAAGAGACACAAACACTGCATTTAGGGAATAGCACCAAAGGAATGTGAAACACCCAGAGTAAGTTTGTTTTCAGATCTGATTTTCAGAGGTCGCTGTCTCAGGGAATGGTCAGTTTTGGAAGGCTTGTGATTGGGCTGTGGCCTAGACACGCTGGATGATTTGTTTGTTTGTAATCATGCTGGTGGTTCTTGGTCAGTCCGTATCACAGTGACAAGTACAGCTTTGAATGCTGCAGGAAATTAAAACTCAGCCTGGTGCCTGCTCCAGCTTCAGGTTTTCCTCCAAATCCTGTGGCAGGCATTTGCAGGCTGGGAGAGGTGACCCTGCTGGTGTGTCTGGGTTGGCTCTGTCCTCAGTCTTGCTTCTCTGTTCCTGCATGACCCATGCCCCTCTGAGCATTTTCTCACAGGCTGGTGTGAGCCACAGACCAGCTGGGAAAGTGCAGGGTTGTAGGTGGACTCTGGCCAGGACAAAGGACAGGAGGAAGCCTGAGCAAGGCTGTAACTGTGCATGAGGTGGTGGTATGTCATAGGCTGTGTAATACTGAAATACAGACTTGATGCTAGTATTGATTGCAGCTGCTGTGGAAACCTGTGTTTGCTTTCTGGTAGTAATCTGTAATAATTTGTAGAGTAGATCTACTTGTTTGCCAACTCTAACTATACTTGCCTGGATAGTAGTAAACTGTAATGACTAAGAGAAAATAGGTAATAAATCCTCTGTGTCTTTGTGCACGACAGAGTCAGGCAAACAGTTGCAATCTTTGCATACTCACAAGCCAAGTAACCTTCTGGGTTGTGGCTTTAATTGGTGTCAGTAGTGTGGATCTGTGATAAACAGGTCATGGATACTTGGGAGACGGCAATAGAAAAGCAGTGAAAATGGCAAGATACTTGTGGAAAACCCCTCTGTGGGACAGACATAAGGTGTCTAAGAACTGGTTGAATTTGGAAAGGCTGCAAGCTGAGTTTCAGAAGTGGCAGGACACTCAAATGCAAAGCAGAGAATGCCAAGGGCCCCTTCATCGGGCTTCTCACAGAGGTGTTAGCTCTAGGTGCTTTGTTCAGTGCTGCAAGGCAGGAACTGGAAGCTTTGCAGCAAGCTAAGGATGCAGAAGTGTGAACAGTTGCCTTTGAATCCCACTGTTTTGTTGCAAACCGATTAGTTAAAAACTAACCTCAGGTGCCTGGATGGATGGCAGCTACAGCAAAAGCCTACATGCCTGGTCTTACAGCAGGATCATTGAAAATACACGTACTGAAAATGGAAAAGGAGGAAGGGGCTTTGATTCTAGCAGTGAGTCTTCCTCCCCCTCTTTGTTGCCCAAGGTTTGTCTGGATAACACAGCCTCCTTATACCCTGACATTAAAACTTCCCTGGGGCTCCTCCTGGAGAAGAAGGCTCCCCCCTGCTGCCCAGGGTCACAATTACTTCTAGGAATTTTCATACTGAGCAGCTAAGGCAATTGTCCATGCAGGACAACAAAAAGCCCCATGAGGACTGGGAGGGATGGGTGGTACCTGCTGGGGGCTGGAACAGTGATCCTTCATCAGGCTGAGGCCAGACAGATGCTCCTGAGAGGAACAGTATTTCTGCTAAACACTGATGCAGAGGCCAGGGTGAAAACCTTCTCCCACTTATCATTGATAATAAATGCTGCTAGAAAAATGCTGGGACTGTGGGACTGTCTCCCTCCCCCTCCCTCTAGTACTCTTGATGGATTTTCTGGCTGGACAATGAGACTGACGGCTCAGGATGTCCTTAAGGGACAGAGACAACATCCTGGGACATGATGGCTGTGCCAGCAACAGCAGCAGGGGAGCAAAAATTCTTGCAAAATGCAGCATCCAGAGGGACCAAAAAAAACCTGCCGTTAATGTTATGGCATGAAAGCTGGCACTGAAACACCAGAGTGGCCCAAGGGCTGGAAAATTTACAATCCTTGTGGGGAGGCAACAAGGACAGGGAAGCACTCCCAAAGGGAAGGTCAGGTCAGGGTCATCCTGAGGCTTAAGGGAGCTCAGAGCAATAAGAATAAGGGACAAAATGCTTGAAATGCTGAAATTAATTGATCTGACACAAAGTGGCCCCCTGCAAACAGGAGCATGATCTGGAATGGAGACACTTAGGGGATCTCCTGCGAGTAACAGGACTCACAGCAGGCTGGCTAGAGGAGATGCCCATGTGCATCTTACAAAACTGTGGGGTCGGCACGATGGGGTGGCACCAGCAGGTTGCAGGCAGGGGAGGAGCCACCTCACCCCCTCAGGAAGATGCAGAGCACAATGAGGTCTTGCCTCAGCCTCCTTTTCTCTAAACTAGATAAACCTGGAGTCTTTTGGGTGCATTCAACATTCATTAACATCTTTCTTAAATTGTGGGGCCTTTACAAAGTAAGTGACTCAATTATATTTCATTCTCATTACTGAAATCCCTTCTTACCAAGGCTTGCAACTCAAACTGCATAGTTAAACCACCTTTATAACCAACACAGAGATTTATACATTCTCATTAACTGCTTTTCCCTGTTCTTTAACAGATAGATATTCCTCTCAGGGTCCGTGGGCTTTCTCCTCTCCTCCAGATGTTATACTGGTTTGACAAGTTGGCATGAAGTGAAACAACATCATAAGCATTTGTCTTTTTTATAACTGTTACATTATGCACACCATATCTTTTAATTACATTATTGCTTGTTCCTTATTTCAAGGATGGAACAGTGATCACATTTTTCAATTTATTAATATAATTTCTCAAGCAGGCAACAAATTGGATTGTTGGCATTGCTTACACTACCTGTGATCATTAGATGCCAAATTTTGAGGCTCAGCAAGAACCTGTCTCTGAAGCATCTTGGTGTCCACCCAATTTGGCATACTTCCTCTCCAATACACCAAATTATCAACAACAACCTTTAAAGCACATTCATATGTTGAGGCCCCATGGTGCATTATGGTGCCCCAGGACACAGATTCAATCTGAGTGAGGAAGACAAGCAACTGTAATTACACTCTGTGTTACAATCACACCCAAGCATGGTTTTGGTGTAAATGGGACAGAGCACAAGCTTGTATTGATTCTGGAAACCTCATGGACCTGAAATAATGAATCAGCAATTACAAACAAAGGAGGTTTTAATGGACTCTGGCATCTCACATGGGTGTTAATAACATGAATTGTCAAAGATACTGTAATCTCACCGGTCCTTAATTCTACATGCTGCTGTCTGTAGAGTTGGCTTAGTACTAATGAGAATTTGGACATGTAAGACCCAAGCAACCCAATTGGCTGTATAGATCATAACTTCTTTTGGGCACTCTGATTATAACAAAATTGATTTTTTTTTTTTTTAATCCGTGCTTTTCTAATTCATTCTACAAACTTGACAACGACTCTGGGTGAAGCTGGTGGCCAACTTTTTAACCCGTGGACGGTTCTGTTTTTGTGGCACTAAGAGTCTACCACCACAGAGGATAGACACTTGTACCACAGCACATCTTGCTTCTTAGGCATTTCCATCTCAAGTTCTGACATTTAACTTTCAACACACCCATTACCCTATAGGTGATCAGGGCAGAGTGTTTAACCCTGTACTAATAGGTCCATGAGGTTTCCAGAATCAATACAAACTTGTGTTCTGTCCCATTTACGTCATCATTTATTGACTGTGCCAGATGAAAACAGAAGTCAGCAGCATCTATGCTGGTGTCCTATGCCAGGTTATGTCCCTGTGGTATAAAAAAGACCTACTTTTTACCCCAAATAGAGCCTCTTTCTCTGACGCATCCCAATGTGCATGAATCTTTGTTCCCCATGGTATTTCCTTGGCGGAGCAGACCCTCACTGGGAATGCCAGGTTGACTCCAGGCTCTGTGATGCGACCCCAACAATGCAGAGTGGGTAGACCCTGGCTGGGTACCAGGTGTCCCCTGAGCTGCTCTATCTCTCCCCTTCCCAGCAGGACACAGGAGAGAATGAGGTGGAAAAAAACTCGTAGATGATACTGAGATAAGGCAGTTTACTAAAGCAAAGAAAAAAGACAATCAGAAGTTTGCGCACGCATAAGCAAAGGGAAAAGTCAATCTCTACTTCCCATCAGTGAGTGATGTTCAGGCACTTCCCGAGAAGCAGGACTTCAGCATGAGTAGTGGTTGCTCCAGAAGGCAAACATTATAGAGTAACAAATGCACCCCTTTCCTCCTCCTCCCAGCCTTAGCTTTCATATCTGAGCTGATGTCACACGGTATGGAATATCCCGTTGGTGAATTTGGGTCAGCTGGCCTGGTTGTGTGCCCTCCCAGGATCTTACCCACTCCCAGCCCCTTGATGGGGACACAAATGTCACAGGGACAGGTCGGCTCAGCAGTAGCCAAAACACTGGTGTGTTATCTACACCTTTCCAGCTCCCAATGCAAAGCACTGTGAGGGCTGCTAAGGGAAAATGAACTCTATCTCAGTCAGACCCAATGCATTGTCCACTCTTTATTCCATACCATTTGCATCACACTCAGATCCCCCACAATTTATATATCTCCCAACTGTTCCATTGTATTTATTTCTCATTACTGGAATGCCTTCTTGCCCACACATTCAACTTGAACTACATCCTTAAACCATCTCCATACCAAACATATATTTGCATTAGCCACTATACCCTGTCCTTTCAAAGACAGATATTATTTTCCCATTTCATGGGCTTCCTCCATCCCTCCAGATCCTTGACTTGGGCTCCATTCCATCAGGATGAGTGGTCAGGACAGGACAAGTAGCGCATTTGATGGTTGGGCACCGACACCAGCCTGGCTCAGGTTGTCATTGCATTCTCCTTGCTCCTTGCAAAATTCACTCTTCATCAGTTCATGTCATTCCTGCTACTTTACTTCCTGCAACATACAACTCACACCACAAATTATTTTTCTCCCATGGTTAAATCTCCTTGAGGCACACATCGTGCCTCCCCATCCTTCTGCATTCCCCACCAAGAACACCCAGGTCCTTGGGCAAAGACAATCCCACCAATGGGCTTGCCTTTTCCCATGGAAGGAGAAATCCACACCGACTTCCCCAGCCACTTCCTTATGTGTAGTGCAGGGACCCTATCTCCTCCCACAGTGTGTAGGGGTTTAGTTTGGGCAGGACCAGGGCAGTTACCAGATCCCCTAGCTGACCAGCCAAGTGGCTTCTGCTAAATTTGCATCCCAGTGCTTCCATGGCCCATTACCTTACACTCTTTACATAGTTTTCAGCAGTCTGTGTCACCTTTCAATCTTCCCAGGGGAGTGTGGGTAATAAGGGATGTGATACATCCACTGAATGCCCTGTTTCTTTGCCCAAGAGTTTATGAGGTTATTTTAAAAGTGAGCCCCATTATCTGATTCAATTCTTTCTGTAGTACCATGTTGCTACAAAATCTGTCCCTCAAGGCCTGGGATCTCAAGGTGTCTCGAGCAGTGGCAGTGGTTTACAGGGGATGTTTCCAGCCAGCCAGTTGTTGCCTCTACCATGGTGAGGATGTAGCTCTTGCCTTGGCGTGTTCATGGCAATGGCCCAGTATAGTCAATCTGCCAGGCCTCACCGTAGTGAAGCCCAGCCACTGCCCTGTCTTCCAAGGAGACTCCACTTGTGTGGCTTGTTTGATTGCAGCACATGTTTCACATTCATGTATAATCCGTGTGGCACCACTTGGCTGCCTTTGACTCCAGCTCATATTGGAGTTCCAGCATGTCTGGTACAGCAGCACTCAAAAGCGGTGTGACTTCATTCAGGCCCGGATAGTCCACTGTCAGCCTCCATTCTCCATGAGACTTTCACACTGGCCATATGGGGATGTTAAAGGGTGAGCAGATCCTGTTAAAGGGTGAGCAGGTCCTGCTGATCACTCCTTGGCTCTCCAAGGACTAGTTAGTTCATGGGTGGGGGTTACAGAGTCTCGGTTGGTGCGATGCTGCCGGTGCACTGTCCTGGTAGCAATTGGTACTTGCTGGTCTTCAACCTGCAGCAATCCTACAATGGAGGGATCTTCTGAGAGGCCAGGCAGGGTGGATAATTGTTTGATCTTCTCTGTGTTCACTGTAGCTACACTAAAAGCCCACTGATACCCTTTGGGATCCTTGAAGTACCTAGTCAATGCCAAGGACACAAGGGGCCTCTGAGCCAGTCACAGTGGGGTGCTTTTCCCACTTGTCCACTGTTAAGCTCAGCTTGGCCTCTAACACAGAAAGCTCCTGGCATCCCCCTGTCACTCCAAAGATCCAGATGGATTCTGCACTCCTGTGCATTGATGGCATCAGTGTACACTGTGCACCGGTATCTACTAAAGCTTTACACTTCTGTGGATCCGATGTGCCAGGCCATCGAATCCACACAGTCAATACCTGGTCATTCCTTTCCTCCTCCTGGCCAGAGGCAGGGACCTTCTATTCCTGTTCCTGGTCAGAGTATTCACTGTCTGACCTTTGCGATGCCAGATCAGAAGTCCCCTCATCTGGGTGAAAGGAAGTGATTTTAGTTCTTTTATGTCTGGGAAATCGCTGATTGTCTTCTTGTCTCTCTGTGGCAACTACACTGGCAGTCTTCTTGGGTGACCCTTTAACAGCTTTCTTCCCTCTCAGCTCACGGACGCGGGCTTCCAGCTTAAAGGTGGGTTCACCGACCCATTTCCTCATGTCCTCCCCCTGGTCCCGCAGAAAGAACCAGAGCTCACCACGGGGCCTGCGCTTGGGGCTTCCCTTCCCTCTGACCGGGGAAGGAGAGGACCGATCTCTTGGGCCGCCCCTAAAAGCTGGCCTGCTGGCTTGTAGGGATGAGGAAGTGCCCAGAGTTTCTTCTACATTTCGGAGCCAGGAGGATGCCATCTCTACGGTTGGCGTATCCATTTGTGGGTGGTACAATGATACCAAGCTGCTGGAGTATGATGCAGGGGCGCTTTGAACCACCTTCCTCCACATGGCCATTGTGCAAGGGGCATCCTCTGGATCTTCAGGGACCCTGTCACTTTTTAGATCACCATAGACAATTTCCAGCACTGCTAATTCTCTCAAGTACTGGATACCTTCATCTGCAGTGGTCCACTTCCCTGGGGCGTTCACAAGATCTTCCTTAAACGGGTATCTTGCCCTCACACTTGAGAGGAGCCGTCTCCAGAGGCTGCAAATTGCTCCTTCTTTTCCAATTCCTCTTTCAATTTCCCGATCTTTAGCAAGGGATCCCAGCTGTTGGGCTTCATGACCTTCTAACTGCTGTCTGCCGGCCCCATTGTCCCAGCATCGCAGCAGCCAGGCAGAAATTGGCTCACCTGGCTGGCGGCTGTAATCTTTTCGCAAGTCTCGAAGTTCTGATGACATCAGGGACCGAGTAACTTCAGTTTCCTGTTTGATTTGCCTCACTCCTTTTGATTTCTTTGTTGAAGGACCTGCCTCTTGATCTAACCCCTCCTTTCCTACTGTTACTTCCCCTTCTTCTTCTTCCTCTTCTTCTTCCTCCTGTACTAATCGATGGTAAGGGTGTGTAACTTGCCTTGTCCATTTTTTTGCTTTCACTTCTGAGGCAATTACTGCAGCTGCTGTGGTTTGAGTCCCTGACTCGGCCATGGTGTCCTCAAGTGCAGTTTGTGTTCCTGCCTCAGCTACAGTCCTCTGAGAGTACTGAACAGTGGCTCGGTAGGCGCAGGCCAAGCCCCAGTACAGGGCGAGAAGCTGCTGGTTTTCAGTGGGGTGGGCAAGGCACCCTTCTATCAGCTGATGGGTCAGTTTGTCAGGGTTGGTCACCTCTTCAGGTGTAAAGTCCCAGGCAATGGGAGGTGACAACCGCCCTAGGAACCTGCCCAAATCCCTCCATGCACCCTGCCACCCAGGAACCGGATGCCTCAGGGCATCTTTCAATACCTCCTCACCCGAAGTTTGTTTTCTCCTGCCCCAGGATGATGCCAGATTCCATGAATTCCATAGCATGCCAACAGTATTAGCTAATATTATTAACAGCATTAAACGGCTTACGTAAGGATGGGCAAAGACCATGGGAGCCTGCATTACAAGAGCATTCACATCCATCACCAGCCCCAGAAGATAGCTCCCCCCACACAACAAGGCCATCAGTGTAAGGGCAAAGCACAGAGCCATTGTTTTTGATAACATGTTCCCAAACTCAGCAAAATAAAGAGATAAGCAGTGCAGCTGACAAACTCCGTGTCCCGCACAAGAGCTTGCTGCTCTATAACTATGATTTACTTTTTACTACAGCATGCAATATAGATAAACATATATATATCTGCCTTTATCTCACCCCACGTTTGGGTACCAAAAAGGATGATAGGGCGTTGACCTTAGCTGGGCACCCGGTGCCCACTGAGCCGCTCTATCACTCCTTTTCCCAGCAGGACACAGGAGAGAATAAGGTGGAAAACAATTCCTAGGTTGAGATAAGGCAGTTTACTAAAGCAAAAAAAAAAAGACAAGCAGAAGTTTGCGCACACATAAGCAAAGGGAAAAGTCAATCTCTACTTCCCATCAGTAAGTGATGTTCAGGCACTTCCCGGGAAGCAGGGCTTCAGCACGCGTAGTGGTTGCTCCAGAAGGCAAACATTGTAGAGTAATGAATGCCTCCCTGTTCCTCCTCCCTGCCTTAGCTTTCATATCTGAGCTGATGTCACACGGTATGGAATATCCCGTTGGTGAATTTGGGTCAGCTGGCCTGGTTGTGTGCCCTCCCAGGATCTTGCCCACTCCCAGCCCCCTTGATGGGGGGGGGAATGTTAGAGGGACAGGTCGGCTCAGCAGTAGCCAAAACACTGGTGTGTTATCTATGCCTTTCCAGTTCCCAATGCAAAGCACAGCGCTGTGAGGGCTGCTAAGGGAAAATGAACTCTATCTCAGTCAGACCCAATGCATTGTTCAAGTGAGACTTCACCCACTGTCAGCTGGACCCACTTCTGGAATGGGTTTGATGAGCACTTGGTACAGGTAACCTTTTACATAACATTTTATATATGTACGTGCACATACACACACACACATATATACACAGTGACATATATATATGCACATATATATATATAAGCATGCATATAATCATGTAGGTTGGAAGAGACCTTCAGAATCGTTGAGTATATATTTTCAGTCTGTGCTGCCATTCAGTAACCCTTGAAACTGAACACACAAGAGGAGGGTTGCTGCCTTTCTGAGCACACTGTCTGTTGTTCAAATACCTCCAAAGTTAACCATGACCTCTTCACTCCAAGAAAGAAAGGGTTAGATCAGAATCATAAAAACATAGAATCATTTAGGCTGGAGAAAATCCTTATGATCTTTGAATCCCAGCGTTACCCCAGCACTGACAAGTCCCCCACTAAACCACATCCCAAGATGCTACACCTACTTGCCTTTTAAACAGCTCCAGGTTTGTTGACTCCACCACTTCCCTGGGCACTCTGTTCCAATGCTTGACAACCCTTTCAGTGAAGAAATTTTTCCTAAAATCCAAGCTAAACCTTCCCTGGTGCAACTTGAAGGCATTCCCTCTTGTCCTAAATAATAATTACTGGTAAGTATTTTTGTTTCTTTACTAGTGGTAATTTTATAGTAACTCGTAAAATTGAAATACAGACTTGCTACTAATATTCAGTACTGCTAATAGTGATTTCTGCTGCTGTCGAAATATATACTTGCTTGCGTTGGTTTTGGCTGGGATAGAGTTAATTTTTTTCACAGCAGCTAGCACAATTGGGATTTTTGCTGGAAACAGTGTTGATAATACAGAGATGTTTTAGTTACAGCCGAGCAGAGCTTACACAGATTCAAGGCCTTTTCTGCTCCTCCCCCCACCCCACCCGCGAGGATGCTGGGGGTGCACAAGGAGTTGGGAGGGGACACAGCCAGGACAGCTGACCCCAGCTGACCTCAGGGATATCCCAGAGCATATGGCATCCTGCTCAGCACAGAGAACCAGGGGAAGAAGAAGGAAGGGGGGGTACAGTCGGAGTCATGGCGTTTGTCTTCCCAAGCCGCCGTTAGGCGTGAAGGAGCCCAGTTTTCCTGGGACTGGCTGAACACCTGCCAGCCAGACTCTGAAGGAATGAACTCCTTGTTTTGCTTTGCTTATGTGCACCTGTGGCTTTACTTACGGAACTGTTTTTATCTTGACCCACAGTTTCTCAGTTTTTTACCCTTCCGATTCTCTCCCCTCTCCCACCGTGGCAGTGAGCGAGTGGCTGTGTGGGGCTGAGTTGTCAGCTGGGGTTAAACCACAACAGCCTTACAGTAGTTATTTGTAGCAGAGATATACTTGTTTTGCCAATCATCAGTATGCTTGCCTTGATAGTGGTGACTTGTAGTAAAATGCAATGAAGTAATTTAGGCAATAAAGCCTCCATGTCCTTGTGCATGGCGGGTTCCTGCAAACCCATGGTTGCAAGCTTTGCCCACACACAGATTGGGTGATCCTGGGTTGTTTGGACAAGTTTCTGACAGGCTGCATCCAGTGGACACCAGCATAAATTAGTGGGCATGCATAAAGTGACAGGATGAAATAAACTCCTGTGTCTCTACTGTATTGTTTTGACTTTTGCAGGCTGGCAGTGGAGAGGAGAACAGCAGTCAATTCCAGTTTGTGTGTTCAGATATGGAGATGGTGCTGGCATACAGCAGTCAGGAGATGCTGCTGGGCTGCACATGCAGTGAGTTACCTCCCTGTGGCATTTCCTGCAGGCAGCTTAGTGATCCTTTTCTCAACACTGTAGCTCCTTGGCTTTCCACTTGGCTGGAGAAACGCAAGGTTAAATAAGTTCAAGAGTGTGGAGCATTCATCTTCCAGAGCCTGGGCTTTGCCTTCAGCTGTTGAGCACCTTCTTAGTCCACCATAAAGGGCACTAAGGATGCAGGAGAGCATGCCTCACTCAGGCTTGTGTAACAGGGAAGGGTTTCACTGCGTCTCCACAATTAACAAAACAAATAACGCTGCTATTGGCCTTGACTTTTCCCAAGGAATGATGCGCTCTCCTCCCCCAGACCAGCAGCACAGGGAAAAGGCACTGGTGAGTGCCAGCAGCCCTGCAGCAGCAGCAGCCATCAGCTGTGGCTGGGGAAACAGGAGGAGATGATGTTGCAAGGGCATCCGGATTCCAGCTTGGCTAGACAAGCACTGACGTTTTTCCATGACATTTGACCCGTTGATGCCTTCTGCTGGAGTTTTCATTCAGGAATGCTAGCTGTGGTCAGGCTGCATGTATTTACAGACACAAACAAACTGCTGCTGACTAAAATACACCACTCCCATGACTGTGCTTGGCACTACCCTTGCAAGGGTAAAGGCAGATCTGCTTACACAGTAATGCAAAGCCTTAGCAGCACTTCCTTACTTTTTTTGAAGATGTAACCTTGGGGAGAAGCTAAATTTGGGGGGCTGCTCTGCACTGCCTGGCACAGCACCACAGGCAGCATCAACCCTATTCCCTTCTTTCTGCATACTGGTTTAACCTGGCCTGTGGCACCCTTCCCTTGCTTATTTGCTCCCACGTTGCTCCCTGCCTGCTCTGCAGAGCAGTCTGCTTTACAGCCGAGTCTCCCTGTGCAGGGGAAGGAGGGCACTTGCAGTCCCGTCCCCAAGCCTTTTCTCTGCTTTTTTTCCACTCTCCCTGCCCAAACCACCCCTTAGCAATGAGTCAAATCTTGGCTCCCTACAACTGCCTGGATTGCCCAGTCTCTCAGCCCTAACCCAGTGTTGTGGGAAATGCCACAGCACAAAGGTAATCTGCAAGAGTGCAAGGGAAAGGGTGGCAGGGGGGCACTGCCTGTGCCTCTCCTTTCAGAGTGCAGAGGGGTGGATTTGTTTTTAAACTGCTTGGTCCCTCACAAATTAACTGAAGCAGAACTGTATTCACAGCACTTGCTGCTTTGGGTGGCAAAGCTGGTTTAAAGCATTCCTGTCCTTCCTTTCCCTCCACTTTCCTTCCTGCTCCCCTTTTCCGTGCCTGGGGGAGTATGACTTGCATGAGGCAGCCATGTGAACCAAGCTAAAAGTTGCTCTGTCTCCTTGTGATGATTATTTTCTGACTGCTTTCTATTTTTTCTTTTGTGACAGTGATGAAATCTGTCTTGCCATCTTGGCACGAGGCAGTGGGTTGGTCACAAACCCCGAATTTGCCCCATGAATGCTCCTTCCCAGGTGGCAGGGTTAGTCCCAGGTATTCAAAATGCAATTTTCTCAGCCTGCAAACTTTAGCCTGGATTTCATTATTGTGTAGGAGACGTGGAGCTCTGAAGAGCTGCCCCTGTGCAGTATTCAGGCCTGTCCTGCTGCTCGTGGTGCTGCGGGGAGGAGGTGGCACAGCCTCCAGCCCACCCACGGTGGGTTACATGAAGGCAGCATTTAACCAGAGCCTGCCCCTGCACTTGTTTTCAGGATGGATGTATGCACCCTCCTCCCCTGCTAGGGCAGATTTAGTGGAATCAAGTGGGAAGACACGGTACAGATTCCATTTGCTTGAGGTTTTGAGGTTTTTAGCCCACCTGATCAGCACCGATGCTGCCAATGCGCCACTTGCTGCCCCCCTAAAAATCCCAGTTCCGAGATATTTTTAGTATGGTCTGCTGCATTTCTTCAGTGCTGCTTGTAGGAGGGGGGGGGGCATAAAATTCTTAAAGAAGAGCTGTTTATACTGAACAAATAAGAGCTTCTGTTTATAGAGGCAAAAACACATTAAAAAAAAAAAAAATCCGGAAGGATGGGCCCATGGCCCTTTTCCAATGAGAAGAGCAAGTCAAAACAATGAACACCATTTGTTTTTGCTTTTCCCTGGCAAGCTTCCTTCAGCTGACTATTGCATGATCTGTTCAGGGTGAAGAGACAAGAAAAAAAGAAATTTAAAAAAAAAGAAGGAAAAAAAAAATCCAGGCAGTAGCAATTGCTCCAGCCTCTCTCTCCTGTGGCGGCTGCAGCCCCGTCTGTGTGGGTTTAAAGCTGCAGCTGTCAGCAGGGTAACCCAAACCCCAGCTCCAGAGGAAAACAGACAGGGCTGTGGGAATAGTTTGGGGGGGAAAAAGAAAAAAAGCAAATAAACCAAAGCAAAATGTATGTTGTGAAGCAACAACACTGGGTTTGATCCAGCTCCCTTTCCAGCCAAAAGCTCAGGGCTCCCCTGCTTTTCCTGCTGGGCTTCACTGGACCCCACAGCAACAGTCCTCTGGTATAAAGTCAGAGGTCTGGATGAGCTGCTGTGTGCTCCCAGCTGCCCTCCTGCAGGCACACAGGCCAGACACCTACATGCACACCCTAAGGAACGGGTGTTTAATTTTGTTTCCTCAGCCTAAACTCCCCTTTCCTTGGGTTCCCACCAGTTTCCCATCTGTTTAATGCCACTGGGTCAGAGCAGGAGCTCCTTGAGGCACTCCCTGCCCTGGGTCAACACCAGTACATTAAATCAACACAACTTCTGTGGCAGTCCCTGCAGCTCCAGCTCCTAGTTTTACAGCCATGCTTTGACTGATAAAGCTCTATTAATAAAGCCATCATGCAGCACCACTGCTGCCTGCAGGAGGAGCAAGCCCCAGTTTTGATAGGGGGCTCAGCAAAGAAACAAGGAAATCACAGCATCATATATGCACAACTGTTTTATTTTGGGGTTTATATAAAAAAAATTCCTAAAGACTGCAGAACTTTTTTATCCTAATTTCTTACACATATTGTTCCAAGACCCTGTTTTTAAGCTAATTCCCCCCTAACAACTTGTGATGGTGTGGGTTCCCCTGATTTTTTACCTAGTCACCTTTTCTAATGGGATATGTCTAAAGCTGCAATATGGCACTTGGTTGACTTAGTTGGCAGGTTTAATACATCTGGAAAGCTGGGGTATGGAGATGCACACGGCTCAGAGTCCACCAACACAGGCAGGCACCCTGCCCTCATGTCTGTGCCTCCAGAATGAACCAGACCTTTCTCCTTACTGTGCAAATAACAGGCTTTGGTCATCGACCAGTCCTGTCGTAAGGGATTCTCATCCCTGAAGAGAATCCCATCTTCAAGTGGGGAAGCAGCCCGGCCAGTCAAGCAATTGTCCACGGCAGTGCCAGGCGCTGAGACCCCTTCAGTCAACTGTACCGTTGTAAGACTTGTTGAGCTTGTTGAACGTGAACTCTATGTTATGCGTGGAAATAGGCTTTCGGTAGAGAGGATTGGATGCCTTTGGAGAAAGGAGCAGACAAAAAGAACAAAGATGAGGACCAAAGTCCATGTCATGGTAAAAATGTGCCAATTAGTTTGGTGACAGCACTGTGTTTGGCTTTGAGTGAACTGGGCATTCAAACCCAAAAGCAGTGCTGTTTATACAGTGTTGTTTATCCATCAGACCCACCTTCCATCCTGCATGCGGGCAGAGGCACTGCACTCAAACGCTGAGCAGCCCCACCCAAAGCCTCCCAGAAGGGCTCCCTCACAGACCTGACCAATTTGGCTGCCACCACAGTCTCCACTACCTCCTTCAGCCTCCAGCTCTGCTGGGAAATAGATGACAAAGCCAAAGGCTGGGTATAGCTTTGCAGAGCATTTTTAACTTGCCAAGGAGAAGGCAGTGCGACATGCTGGACCCTAAGGGCACCACAGGGCATGGACACCTGCATCCCTCGTGCCTGCCACCCCTCTCCCTCACTGCAGAGCTGTTTGCTGCCAGTGCATCCCAACAGCCCCCCCATACACCAGCAGCACCCCTTTCCAGGCTCACCATTTCATATCTGGCCCGGGAACGTTCGGTCTGGAATCGGTCGAACTCCCGCCGGTCGTGGATGGTGACGAGCAGCTTCCAGAGGGCCAGCAGGATGATGCCGATCAGCACCACGCTGCCAATCACTGCCAGCACGATGGTCATGACGCTGGGGGCTGAGCTGCAGGCTGGCAGTGAGGGAGAGAAGGTAATTAGCTGTGGTGTGAGTGTATCCCGGATTGAGATACCGGGATGTAATGAATTGGACTGCAGCCACTGAGCAATTGACCCCAGCGCAGCGCTAGCAGCAGTGGCTAAATTAAAAAAAGCAATGGTCCCCTCTGAAATCAAACTGCCTTTTTTTTTTTTTTAATTAAATACATTCCTGGCTAGAGGCAGGTCAAAGGGACACCTCTCATGGATGTCACCAGAGCTGGGATATCACACAGTGCTTCAGGAGAAGAGTAGGGCTGCAGTGCCACTGTCCAACAGTGACGCAGGGTTTTAATGCCAGGTGACCCATGTGGGACACAGAGAGATAAGGTGCCTCTGGCAAAAGCCAGCTCAGCTTCTCCCACACGGAGACAGGTGATCACTAAGGACTTTAAATAAGGACATTAACTGTCAGCTAATCAACTGGTCTTTCAATTAAGTGCAAGCTGCAGCACAAATGAAATAAAACATTATTCTCAGTCTTTCCCATATTGGCCTATGACTCGGAGGACCAGGGCAGATCACAAGGAGCTACTCCTGGATGCTCGCCAGCTTGTCCTGCAACACCACGAGGGGTTTTCTTTGAGCAAGTGCATTGCATGTGATTAAAATAATGCTGGGAAGCACAGCTGTCTGCACAGCCTGGGGAGGGGAGCAGGGACACCCAGCCCTTACACTGCCTGCGTCAGAGCTCTTTGGCAATGTGGGAATCCTTGGGTGGTGAAGGGCTTTTCCAACATTCTGACTTAACCAGCAGCCACACCAGGTGTCCCCTTCTGATCCCAGGGGCTGTATCTCCAAACCAAGCATGCTTTTTGCTACTTAAATAGGCTCCATTTAATTCAGCCCCCTAAAGTTCTTCAGCCACTTGCTGGCAATACTGATGGCTCAGGTGCCAGTTTTACTCTCACAGTTCTTTTTTACTAACTTGGGAGCATTCAGAGCTGGGTTTCATCGCTGTAAAACACTTCAGTATAAATCACCCTGATTTATCTGCTCACACAAGCAACCAGCCTTTCTGCAACCCATCAGGCTCCCCAGCAGCCCATCCCCTCTCCTGAGGCAGCCAATGCTGTCAAAAAAGAAACCCAAGGGAGGGCCAACCTGGCTCTTTGAGGACGGTGAGGTTGGATTTCCCACTGGGAAGCTCCAAGTAGGTGAACTTCATGACGCAGTTGTTCACTGGGTAGGCGCAGAGGATCGCGTTCGGGTCGTCTGTTTCTGGAACCAGATGTAAGAGTCACAGGATTTTGTATAAGTTTTTATACATTAAAAACAAAAAAATCCTAAACGTTGCAGAACTTTTGTATCCTAATTTTTCAAAGAAATGCTTCCAACACCCTCTATGTTTTAACATAATTCCCCCTGACAACTTGCAATGGTGTGCGTTCCCTGATTTTGAACTGGCCCGTCCAACAGGCTATGTCTAAAGCTGCAATACAGCACTTGGTTGATTTAATTGGCAGGTTTCATACCAGGAACTAGCACAGCTCTCCCCTGCAAGATAAGCAGAGCTTTCCAGGGATGCCTGGGAGCAGAGGAATGGGGAGTAAGCCTGGAAAGCAGCAGAGTTTGATCACAACTCATACAAATTGTAACTGAGCAGTGTCCAGATTTACTGCTTGAGAAAATGTGGCACTTGGCAAACATTGCATAGCAAACAGACTCAACCTCACACACACACATTCTTCCTTCATGTAAGTCTGCTTTGGCAATAAATGCTGTTTTCTTCTTAATCTGCTAAATTTCTTGAAGAGTGGAAGGTGAAGGGAAAACAAGGGGCACCGACTCAGACGGGGCCAGCAGCAGCAGCAGCAGCGGAGCAGCCCATGGCCAGCTCGAGCTCCAGCTGTACTGAATAGCTCCAGCTCCGGAAACGGCTGAGAAGTTTGTTTTTAAAGAGTGAGATAGAAAAGGAAAATGGGAAAAGGAGGAGGGAGGGAGGGAGGGGGAAGGGAGGAGCTGGTTGCAAGGATGATGTGTAGATGTGGGAGTAGCAAAAAATGAGAGGACTTTATTCCCAGGGCCATGCGGGCGCTGCGTGTTTGTGCCTGACACATCACAGCACCAGACAGGGCCTGGTCACTGGAAGGTGCTGCCTGAGGAAGGCTGCTTCACAGAAGCAACTTAAGATTGAGCAAAGCCATCACCTGAGGTTTGCAGATCTAGCTTAAGGGATGATTTCAGCAGAGCCACTGCCCAGCACGGCCACAGCTCATCGGATACCCCCTTTGCAGGGACAGTGACTGGAGGGAGATGGGGAAGCATCTCTGGCTGTGACAGCAGCACAGCTCTGCAGGCCTGCAAAGGCTCAGAGTTTCATGGGAGAGGAATTTGGGGACCCAGTGCTATTGGCTGGCAAAGATATGCATGACCTTGTCTTAGGCACCTGGAAAGAGCTTTCCACAGCTCTCATATCCATGCCTGTCTGTCATGCTGAAAAATGATCGTGTTAATGAGCACTGCTATGCCAACCCCTTAGCTCTCTCCTGTCTGTTTGTTTTTCCTTTCAATGCCTTTGACCTGCATCCAGTTAAAAGATTAATATCCTCCATTTCAACAGCTGAGCTCAGATGCAGCTGCCCCTCTGGTGAGTCCTGACGTGCTCCTGGTGTGGACAAACCTCAGCTGTTCCTACCCTGGGACAGGAAAACCTGCTCTACACACACAGTGGTAGCAAAGCATGGGCTGGAAAAGTGCTGATTGTTACAAAGCAAAGTACTAATTAGATTAGTATAGATAATACTTCCCTGTTTCTTGAGTAATGCTCTTTCGAGTTGTGCAGCAAACCTCAGTTCCTGTAGGTCTAGCTGCTTTCACTCCCATCTTTGCACCATTATTTCAGTAAAAGATATAGTGATTAAAGTCTCAATAGTCATGGTTTCTGTTGATCCTAACTAGGTTTTAGAGATCACATGTCTACAGAGAGAGGTGTGAGGGCCCCACTGAGCTTTCAGGTCCACCGATGTGTGCTGTTGCCAGGTGCAGCTCGGAGTGGGACCTGTCATGCTCCCTCTGGAACTGTCAGGAATGCAAATGTAATACTGCAGAACCCAAGGAGATCCTGCAGAGTCCAAAGCAAGTCATACAAGCCTCCCATGAGGCAGCATTCTGGCTCGTGGGTCCAATGATGGATGCCTTGCTCTACAAAGCTTTGAAGCACTGGCTGCTTCATATCCAGAGTCAAAAGGCGGTTGGGATGTTCAAGACTGTGTTCATTGCAATTTGGTATTTAAGAAGGTCCCATCCTCCTCTGCCAGGACAATACAGACATATGTATTCTGTGACAAATATCAGCATTCTGCCTTTCAGCAGGGACCTGTAATATGTGCTAAATTATACAAAAGCACTTGAAAACAAGGATTTGGCCAAGTCTGCCTGTGAAGTCCATAGTCCACAAGAACTTTCTTTAGGAATATTTCGCTTTACCTCTTTCTCCTGCAGCCCAAGTCATAGAGTGCCTTTAGCTCAGCACTATGTGCAATCTGACTGCAATAGCTCAACAGCAGCATAAGCATAATTCCCAAAAATGTCTTAAAGCAGAAATCTGGCTGTTTTTTTCTCTGAAAGCCATGCAGGGGGCTGACAAACCACAGCCCAGCCTCACCTTCCAGGGAGCAGACAGAACAAATGCTGGCTTTGGCATAGTGCATTAACCAGGCAGGAGGGATGAGCTTTGATTCCCGGTATTTGCTGGCCAGCCAGGCATTAGAAAGGAGTGTTGTGTGTTTTAAACTTCCAAACCTCTTGGTGTGGGCTGGTGCAGGTGCACTCCCTGCTAAACTGCAGGGTGAATGAGAGAACAAGAGCAAGTGTCCCAAAGGGAAAGGTAGGAAACTCCACCGGTCATAATTTAAAAGCTGGACCCTGGATGTGAGAGGAGTCAATGGGAAAAACATCACCTGCAGGCAGCTTAGGAGGAAGGGAGTGAAAGGCTGAGCAAGATGTGGCACTCCCACCTCTATAAACCACGGGAAGAGGAGGAAATGCCAGATGCAGACAGTAATTTATCCCTGTTGATCTCCATCCCTCCCTCCAAGGGGTACTGCTAAGGCCAAGGTCAGGATTGTGATTAAATCTGTCACAAGTCTGGATCCCCTCTACTCCCCTAAATAGGAACCAGGGACTCCCAAAACATAACTTGAAAAGAATGGGGAGAAAGTCATCTGCTGAGAGATGCACATGTGGGGTGACCTCTAGAAGAGAACACAAAGGGGAGGAGATTGCCAGGGGGACTTGTAGCAGTCAGTTCCACCAAAGCAGAACTCGTTTTCAAAACAGCTTTGCTTTCTCTTACAAGCTCACTTCTTCCAAGATGAAACCTCAGAAGATTAGAAAATGCCTCTTTTTTTGGGTGATGCTTTGTCCTTTTGCACTCTCACAACTCATCTCATATGTCTCATGTGACCTCATCCCACTCTCTTTGCTCCCTGAACTGGCAGCAGTGGTTAGATGTGGTGAGATGTTATTTAAAATCAAAGAGTTTTTTACTTCAGTATGGATTATAGCCCAGAGAGAGCGTCACATATACCATACACACACATATACCTACTCCCTACACACACATTTCTAAATACCAGCTGCTCCCTGAAGCTTTCTTTACAGACATGTCTTAGTCTGGTTAAGAAGAGTTCAATGCCACAGTCACCAGCTCCCACCACCTGCAGTCTGGATGTTGCCAACTTACCAAGAACATCCACAGTGGTGATGATCTCATCCTTGCAGTGCTTTTGGCAGGTTTGGTTATCAGCCAGTCTTCCTGAGTTAAACAGCTTGCATTCAATACAATCCCTGCAGGAACACACACACACAGAGGAAGATTAAGCATGCGTCAGAAACTGCATGAACATAGGGCCTCAGCCCTTGGAAGGGACTCCCTGGCTGCTGGTCTGGAGGCTGCACACCTGCATCACATGGAAAGAGCAGCTTCAGGGTCAAGCATCTCCATTGCAAGGATGGATTTATGCTAGGATTCAATGAAGGTGCAAAGCAGCTGGTAGGTTTGGGGTCTATTTGCCCTTTAGATGTCAGGAGCTGCACGTCAGCTACTGCAAAATCCGTCCTGCCTGAGATCAAGGCAGGCAGTCCTGCTGCTCTGTGCTAGTCTGAGGCTGATACCTGGGGCACCTCCATAGCTGTGAGGCAGGGACAGTGATTCCAGTCCTCCCCTCCTCTGCAGCTCAAAGCTCTCTCCACCCAGATATCTGCAGCTCAGAGTGCAGCAAAACTGGGGTTACCAGCCTTTCCTGCAGAGTGAGACAGCACTGGAAATGAACAGGGACATGAGTCTCCATGAGCACTTGGGCAGCAACACTTGTTGCTGCTCCACCTGGGATACTGTCAGGTTGCTTAGCTTGGGCTCCTAGCAGCAGTAGGCTTGCCTGGGGCTGATCACACATGTAACAAAGCAGGAGTAATTCCTCAGCTGAAAAGCCTCTTAGGAACCGAAGAGCTGCCGTTCCCAGCAGCGAGGAGCCCCTCCTGAACTGCCTGTGAGTACCTTTTGGTGCTGCAGACACCGGGGCAGGTGGGACACTTCTCACAGGTCTCTCCGAAAGCCCCCGGCTCGGTGCACTGGCACCTCCCGCAGACGCAGGCGCCGCGGCCGCTGCACATCTGCCCGTCGCTGGAAACACAGCTGTCTGTCTCGGTGGAGCAGTTGCAGTTGTCCCCGATGTACCCGGCGTGGCACTTGCACTCCCCGCAGTGACACTCCCCGTGACCTGAAGGCCAGAGCAGGGGAGAGGCGTCAGCAGAATTTGGGGCCACCGATGGGTGCTGTGGTTGGGAAGGACCAGCAGCCCAGCAGGAAGAGCTGCCAGAGAGATCTCACTTGGCAAAGCAACAAAGAGACGCTGGTGGGAAACACCTAAATATCAAATTAATATCTACATTTAGCAGCAAAAGATACCTACTCACTGATCTTCCAGCTTCCCTCTATAGTCGCTCAAGACAAATGGGCACCTCCCCCTTCCTAGTTTTGTATGAAATAATCTCTTATTTCTCTGTCTACATCGAGATATATTACGAAGGGAATGAAGTAGTGCTTCCTTGCTGGTTTTGAGCCCAAAGTTTACCAGCAAAAAGCCTAGCAGGTCACCCACTTCATAAAGTATTTCCTTGCCTTTTTTCTTAACAGTTTTACTGAAGAAGTTCTCTTAAAACCTTGAAAAAATTATGTCAACAAGCACCATTTCCTGTGTCCAAACAAGACCTCAGTGTCCCAGCCAGAGCCATGAAGGTTGCTGGGACCAGCTGAACCCCCCCAGGGAGTTGCTCAGGGCAGCTCACAGCAGAGATGGATGAAGAAACCAATCCAGTAAGGGCTCTCCTCCACTGATGCATCCCCTTGGAGCTATGGGGTTTAGTGAAGGGCTGAGAAAGTC
The DNA here is from genome assembly GCA_026261815.1 of Monarcha castaneiventris obscurior. Lineage (NCBI taxonomy): Eukaryota > Metazoa > Chordata > Aves > Passeriformes > Monarchidae > Monarcha > Monarcha castaneiventris. Next base: position 13,038,109 of record JAMPIT010000467.1, read on the forward strand.
AAGAGGCTCCAAGGCTGTCAGTGACAGTAAGTGGAGTGGCTGTCCGTCGAGCAGCTGGTTTCAGAGAGGCATCCATCTGCTGGAGACTGCTCGAATTCCTCCTTGGTCAGTCCCTAGGAGAAGGGATGCCTTTGCAGGCATAGTTTATAGTGATGAAGGGTTTGTATACAAGGCTCATCAGCAACCTAATTACAGCTCAGCTTTTCCACTGGAAAGAGCCTCGAGCGCCCCAGACATGATAAATTATATACACACTCCTTTCATCGACACAAACCCGCTGATCTCCCTGCCTCTCCCACTGTGCCAAGATTACCAGAGGCTGTGGATTGCCAAGCTATATCCCCTGCCAAAAGTCACGGGAGCACCTTCTCTTTTACTAGGCATCTCGTATGTCCCAGCACACCACAAGTTGTCCTTCTACAGCCTCTTTTGCACTCCTGTTGTTTGCTTTGGATCCAGCCTGCATATTCAAACGTTACTGGACAAAGGAGATTATGTTTACAAGATCTCTAGAGGTGACTTCCTTCTGTGCCTACATCTGATGGAGATTAAAACCCCTTGCTCTGCTCACCTTCACAATGACAGCTTTGCCCTTTCCCCAGACAGAAAGCTCTGGGTTTGAGCCCATGGGCTCAGCTATGTCCACAACTGCTGCTGTTTGGGGGACTCCCAGGACCAGCACTTCCCAAGCAAACCAAATGGGGTGTCTGGCTTTTATTCACAATTAATTCAGGTGATTGGGCTCTCACACACAGCAGGTTTGGTGCCTCCATGGCAATGCATGTGTCCACATTAGCTATGAACTACGGTTTTCCTAAATGGCACTATTTCAAGGAATCCAAAGCAGCTGGCAATTAGTAAATGTGCTCAAGCTTGAATTTGAACTGTGAGGGCCAAGAGAAGCAAGCTGATGGTATTCATATCACCCCTCAGTTCTCCTAAGACACCACAGAATGCAGAACAAGATGTGACTCCAGAGGAAATCTGTCTCTGGACCATAAAATGCTTCAGTTTTTAAAGCCATCAGAACTAGGTCACAGGAGGCTAGAAAGACTGCACATCCCTTTCAGCCCCTGGCAGGCTGGATGTGGAGCCTGGAATTACTGTCCTGGGGAAGGGAAATGGCCATTTTTAAATAATGCATCCTATTAAACCACTGTGATTGGAAACTTAAGAAACAGTATCTTAAAAGACGTGGTTTTGTTTATTGAAGGGGATGAAGAAAAAGCAGTTCTGTATGAGGGTGACTAAGTGTGGGGTGTGAGCTTAAAACGTCAAAACATCTTGACATGTGTTTCCTGCCTTGGCCACACTGGCTCAGTGTGCAAGAAGTCACTGGCTGAAGCTCATCATGGTCAATGTGCCAAGAGCAGGAATTTCCATCTTGACCTTTAATGGCAAAGATGTCACAATCTTCACTGCTTCCATCAGCTTGAAAGAGTGGCCACTCCTGCAAGCACCACGAGCTACACTTGTGGTGCCATCCGTCTCCCACATGATGGCCTGAAGACTGGAGAAACTCACTGAATGGGAAACATCCTTTTTCATATGGACACAATAGGAGTCGTCCCACTTCTCAGCACCCACCTGGAGCACCGGAGATGGGAATCCACTCCGTCCTCTCGCTTGGGAGACAAACAGGGAGGAGTCCCGAGACAATGTGGTAGCGAGGCTGTTGGTGACAGTGACCCAGAGCTGTGGTCTGCAGTGTTACCCAGCTCTCACATTTTGCAGCAAACTGTGCTGCCTGCTCCCAGTCCCAGCTTTCCCACGGTCACACACGGTGCTGATGTGGCTAAGCAGTCTCTGTGCCATCATGCCTGCAGGAAGCCTTCCACCACTGCCCCCAGGATCAGCCAGTTTCACTTCCCAGTTTCATTTCCAGGGCAATGTGTCCAAGGAGGGTGTGTTTCAAGACACCTCTGCAGTCTCGTGGTGAAGGACATCACCCTGGACTTTAACACCCTTGAACCCTTTGAGTTTGCACATCCTCTGTTAAAACTTAGCTTGTGAAGCCAAAATACATTTATTATGTTCTCCAAACATAGTAAGAGATGTTTTCTTCTGTTCCCATCCTTAAAATTAGACAAGCTTAGAAGTTTAAAAGATCCAGATCTAACTAGGAAATGAAAAGCTCCCTCTGAATTTGATAACATACTTTCCAGCCAGCTCTTGACCTTAGTGGGGGCTAACACAAAACACATGTCAGGCAGGCTGCAGAAACCTGCTGGGAGGATGTGCAGAGGAAAGCAATGCTTTTGTGGGGGGAGAGCAGTCCCCAGACTGAGCTTGACTAGTCTGGGATCCATCAGGGCAGGAGCCGTGGGATGCTCTGCTGTTTGGAGATGCCTTCTTCCCAAGGAGGCCACCACAGTGGGCTGAGACTCACAGCCCAGCTGGTGCTTCCATGTCTCTCCCCATCCCAAAACACATCCCCATCCCACTGCTGTGCCCCAGCTGGGCTGCACATCCCACTGTCACTCAGACAGCTTTTGGCAGGACATCCAACCATCCTCATTTCACCCCAGCTGCCTCTGCCTCTCCCTGCCAGCTGCCCCCAGGATGGCAGCCACAGGCCAAATCCTCCCTGCCCTCAGCCTGGCACCACACAAACCCCGCTTGGCAGCCCTGTACCAGCACTGTTCTCGTTCCCAAGCAGGGTCATTCCCGAATCGGGATAGCAGCTTCTGGCAGAAGCTTCCAGCCTCTGACCCTGATTGCATCCCAGGCTTCCTGACAGGAGGCTGTGACCCTGCTGGGCAGGACAGCCCCTCTGCCCTCCACAGTAACTATGAGCCTTTTAGGAACTGCACCAAGAGGTCTGAAACCCAGTGCATTAAAAGCTCTGTCACTAGGGCTTTCCATAGAAGGTGGTTTTCCTAAAGCCTCCTACATCAGGGGACCACAAAGTTATGCAAAAAATACCAGCTTTCTTTTGAAAGAAAAAACATCATCCCAACTTTTATGGAGAGGTAGAAAAAGTCTGAAAATAAGCCTCTTCCAACACTCCATTCTTCCCCCATCTTCTAGAACATTAAACTGATGTGCCTAACATACAAGAAAAACAAATCCTGATTTTTAAGCCAGTTTAGTGGTTTCTGAGCACTCGGGAGGAGAAAGATCATACCGTATTTTGCTCCCATTAAATCAAGCCACTTATTTTTGTGCCTCTGTGCTCAAATCCAGACTTTGGGTCAGGACCTCCAAAAGGCTGTGCTTTTGTCATTTTTGGTTATTTGAACAACTAGTCTGAAACAGAAAAAAACCCATAGGAATAAACAACTAAGAGAAATAAGTTATGGCAAGCAATTTCCAGATTCTCCAGTGCCATCCCTTTAACAAGCCCTGGCTGCTGTGCCCATCACCCAGAGAGCCCCAGCACAAAAGCCACACTTTGTTTGTACTCCCAAGGGGTGGAGGCATCAAAAACATCTGCTTATGGGAGAAGTCAAACCCTACTGACACAGGGCACTGCTTGAGCACGGGTTTTGTACCAGACCAGCCAATCTCTCAGCAAAAGTGCTCAATGTCTGGGGAAGAGGCTCTGTGAACAGCACATTTTGAGTGAGAGGAAGAAGGGCAGCAGAAAAGGCTTTGAACACTTGGAAAACATAGGGCTTTTCATTTGGGAAAGGGCTCGGATAAGACACAGTGCCTGCTTAGGCAAATAAATCATCAACTTGCCTAGTAATTTCTTTCCATGGCTCAAAGCAGCCGGCGCTGCACATCGAGAGGCCAGGCCAGGCCAGGCCAGGCAGCCTGCCCATGGCACAGCTCAGGCCCACGGCACTGCCAGAGGGTCAGCACCCGCAGGGACTTGGGGAGAGCTCGGGAAATTTTAAACAGCAGGGATGGGTTTAGGATCCAGCCCCTGGGTCGTGTCATTCCAGCAGGGAAAACAAGGGTGGCAGGTTGGCAGCAACATCCCCAAACCCTGAAGCCCACTGAGCATAACAACCGCCTTGTGCTGAGGAGGCTACTACATAAACACTGACAGACAAATGTCAAGGGTCCAAGGTTTCTGTGAAACCTGGAATTCATCCGACTGCCTCCACTCACACCAGGAGAGAGCTTCCCACACTCATTTATCCACAATGCAATACTGAAACAGCAAAACAAACACCAAGAGGTTAGTAAGAAGTAAATAATGCTTTTCTGAGTGTTATTTACACCAGACACCACGGATCTGTGCATCTTCCCATTGCAATGGATATTTATAACCTGAAGCACATGGGTTTAACCAAGATTTCAGTCCCAGCACTAGCTGAGCTCACCAATCATCAAAAATAGCACTGGAGATGCAGACTAATGAAAGCAAAGGTGAAGGAATAAATGCAGGTTCGAGCTGCTAATTCAGCCATGGGTTCCACAAGCCCCATCACCAGCTGGGCATTACTGCCAGCATCCCCCACAGTGCAGCACTGCCATTGCAAAAACCCCCCTCAGCACCCCAGTTTCTCACTCACTTGGGAATTTCTGGGTTCAGTGAGAATTGGGCAAGGAAGACATTATTTTGGAAACTGCTGTCTCATGAAGGCAGCCGAAAGCTATCCGGGGCAGGCGGATTTCCTGTGGTAGCCCTGGCCAGCCTTTCCTCATTTTCCTTCTCTCTGCTAAAGAAGTGGAGCTGAAACACAACCACGAGATACAGCTGATGATCCATCAGAAAGCCAAAATGGGCAGTGAGAAGTCATTTCCTGAAAGAGATCTAAAGCTGCATTTCTTAAAATAAACCCTTCCTTTTTTTTTTTTTCTTTTTTTTTTCCAAGTAAGCTCAGCACTCCACAAATCCTTGACTTCTACTTACAGTCACTCCTCAGCCAAGCCTGACACATGTGGCCTTTTGGATGGAGACCCAGAGCTGGGAATTGGAGCTTTCAGGTCCTGCTGCCAATTCTGTTACTGATGTAGGGAGAGCTAAGGGGCAAGGGCTGGTGCCAGATCCTCCCAGAGGTACGGAGCTTCATCCTGAGCGGGGGCAGCTGGGATGGATGTGCTGGTTTCCTTTGAGCCATGGGCCCAAATACCATCCCACCACTCTGGGCACGTGCTCATCCTCAGCTTTGTCTCCCCATAAGCACCTGACATGGAAGGCACTGCAGGAACTGCCAACAATTCATATTATTCCTTAAGCCACATCAGGAGGGCAGTGTGTGTGTGAATCCTCTGGGGGTTTTGCCCCTATTGCATCTGCCTCCAAATCTCTAACTCCAAAAGGGCCACCTTTCCTGTTCACCTCCATCTCTTCACATGCAGATGCTCATTGGGTCTCCCACAGGACACAGCAACACCTCTCCCACAGCAGTGCTCCTCTCTCCAGCCAGCTCTCCAGCCCCTCACAGACTTGCTCACAGACCTAACATCCCCGAATGCAGACCTCTCCATTTGTTTCCCTTCTCCCCAAAAAGCCTGACAAATAAAACTGCTTAAAAAAAAAAAAGAAAATAATTTTCCACTTGGCTCTCCCAATCCTGCTCAGATACCACCAACACCCACAGCCCAGAGCCAGGAGCTTCTCCCCCACTTACACACTGCTTGGCCCATCTCTGCCCAGATCTGTTTATACAACTCTGCACTTCAGCTTTAGTCACTGTAAAGGGTCTGCAAGATTTGGAAATATGAGGGGACATATGGCAACCACACAGCTGCTGAAAGGCAGAGAAAGGGCTTGAGAAAAGCTATAGGGCTGCAACCCTTCCACCAACATACAGTGCCTCCAAAAAGGACAAGCTTCATCCTCCTGCTCTGATGCCTGAGCAGACTCCTACCAGCTCCTACCACTCAAAAAAACCGTCCAGATACGTTCTTAAAATAAAACTTGGCTCCAGAAACAAAGCTGCATGATCCCAAATCCCTGAACTCCAGGGATAAATTCTATGGTTCAGGTCCATCCTTCAAATTAAAAAGCAGTTTAATTCCCATCCTGCTGAAGCCCAAATGGGTTGAATGTCCTTTCTGCTGGACCTTGTTGAGAGGAGTGGGCTCTGGAGTAGAGAGACATTCTTTCTCTGCAAATGCAGTTCTGTAGGAGCCTTGCCCAGTTCTGTATTTGGATGCAAACACATCATTTGGTGCAAGTTCACCAAAGGTCCATGGTTTTGGAACAGACTTCTTCCTTCACAAAGTACCTGGAAAAAGTCAGAATATCGCTCAAAATAAGACCAAAAAAAAAAAAAAAAAGAGAAAGAATGAACACACAGGCTGTGCTGCACTTCCCTTTCAGGTCAATTACTTAAGCTCAATATTTAAACGAAACTGAGCAAAATTCACAGGTCGTCAGTGCATGTCAACAAGAAACGCAGAGACCCAGAATTCCACTCACCTGCTGAACTGAGGCTTTCATCTGCCTTTAAACCCCAAAAACGACATTCATTTCCAAATGTGCATTTCTGTCAATGGCTGTCACCAGACAGACCAAATTCAGACACCAAACTCACCGAGATGCTGGCCAGTAGAGCATTTGAAGTAAGTTTGTTCTAAGACAATCTAAGCTTTATTTTCTGAGTTTATCTTGGCAGGGTTTTTTTGGAGCTTTCTATGGGGTTCCTGGTCCTGGGAGGGGGCAGCTGCACAGGACAGGGGGTTTGGGTACGTGCATGAATCTTCGGATGACACCTCTGGTTGCAACCCACATGTTGTGCCTCTTTAAGAGCAGAGCCCCAAGAACAGAGCTGTGGCTCCCATAAAGATGTCAAAGACGTCACTTCTGTATTCTTTAATTCTGCCCGGGCATTTAATGCCTCATTAGCATGCATTAACACTTGCTAAAGGTCCGCTCAGGGACAAGGAGAAACCGCAGTGAAAAGAGGCAGGAACAGCAGCGCTCTGTGCGGGTTGGTCCTCAAGGAGCTGCTGCCAGATTTGGGGAGAGCTGCAAGGCTTGGACAGCAATGAGAGCCCGGGCAGGGAGAAAGGAGGGGTAACAAAGGGCAGCTTTGCCTTTTCGTGCCAGGAATAGCGACTCTGGGAGAGCAGTACTCGATGCACTGGGGAGAGAATGTCCAGCTCAGCTGCTGTTTCAGTGAAAAGCCAACACAAACCCTTGGTGTGAGCAAGGTGGGGCAGGCAGGGTATGCCTGCTGCCAGGAACGCCAGGGAACATGAGGAATAAACACAGCATTGAGCACAAACACAAATGGAATCCATCATTTGTGTTCCTGCAAGAAATCCATGCAAAGATCATCGAGTATCTCGAGTTGGAAGGGACCCATAAGGACCACGGAGTCCAACTCCACAATAATCAATAACATTTAAGCGGCAACAATGTAATGCTAATGCCCGGTGGTGGAATACCAAACACTGCACTTAATTGCTGTGAAAGAAATCTAGAGGAGCATATCCATGGCACACAGAGCATTCCAGGCAGCAACCATCCACCTGCACTGACCTTCAGCCACCTCTGACCTGAAGCACAGCACGGGGGTCGTTAGCAGTGCAATTAGAGGGGGGACCAGGCATTTTTGCCTTGCAGCTAGGAGCACTGGCCATGCTTTCACAGGTCACAGCCAGCAGACAAGGGGGCACCCCATGCTGTTTGTCCCAGCCCAGAGGCCATTTGAACTCTGGGATCTTCAGCTTTTTTGAATGGGCACGCAGCAGGATGGGGAGGCACACACTCTCAGAGGGCAGTGGCACATGACTCAGTATTAAATTGAAAAGAGAAGAGAAACTAGTTTAAGAGGGAAAAAATAAATTTGGAGAGGAAGAAGAAGAAGAGAGAGATTAGGGAAGGATGGAAATGATGCCCTAGGAGGAAGTGGTTTCAGGAGCCACCCAAGGACTGGAGATGTGAGTAAATACATGCACTGAGTCAGCCCCATGCTCCTCCAAAAGGCCACTGAGGATGCGTGCCATGAAGTGTGCCAGACTTCATGAAGATGAAACTTGGAATGCAAACACCTCCCATATGGCTCTCAGCCCCTCTCTGCATTGGGACTATGAGCCACAGCTCCTGGAGATGAGCACACCCAGAACACCATGGGACACCCTGCTGAATTTGGTCCTGGCTGACACTCAGGAAGCCTTTGCCTACAAGGAAAAATCAAACACTTCTACAGAGGAATGCTACTGCCAGCCAGCCACTCACACAAATCAAGGGTGGAACCTCTCTCCAGCCTTTCAAATCACCTGGGATCTCAGGGCTGGGTGTTCCTGCTCCCCACCACTGGGGAGCAGGAACACCCCAAACTGGTGAAGGGTTTGATGCAAGCACAGAGCAGTGCAGGCTGCCCACAGTGCGTAAGCGAGTCCCACACATGTCCCTATAGTTTCTGCTCCTCTTCACGCCGTGTGAAGAGCAGACTTTCTCAATGACTCTCCACACCAAAGGCTGAGAGGTTTCAAGTGTTGCTCTCAGAGCTCACTGCTGTCTGGGAGAGCATGGCCAGACCCAAGGCACCACAGGAAGCAGCCCGGGATGACCCCAGGGCTCAGACACCAGTTCTTGTTGCCAGAACAAGGCCTAAAAGCCAACATCCCCCATGTGTCAGCAGCAGCAGGCGCCTCCACAGTTCCTTCCCCACCTGTGGAAATGTTTTCTAAATCACTGCTTGAGCAACCACGTTCTGCTGCTCCAAAATGTTGCAACAGCATGGCAGCCCCACGCTCTACAGGAGGGCAAGCAGGAATGCAGGAATACCAACAGTTCAACAGCTGGCCTCAGAACAGATCTGGCTTATGGAAACACACATTAAAAAAAAAAAAAACAAAGGCATTTTTCCTGATTTGGGATTTAGACATCGTGCAGCCAAATGACACTGGACACACAGCCAAACAGCATCTGCAGGGAGCTTGTAAGCAGGGCAAGAGTGGCATCAGTCCAAGCTGGATGAAGGTGGATTCAGCTGACTGCTCTTCCCCACCACAGTCCTTAGCCCTGCCTGTTCCAGCTGACCTGGTCCTTACATTTTTTTTAGGCTGACCCACCGGATGGGAATAAATGGAGCTGACCTAAACCTTCCACTTCTTTACACCAGTCCACATGATGAGAGTTAGAACAGTTTAACCCCAGAAGAGAGCAGCAGAGGTGCCCCATTTGATTTGTTTCTTATTAAATGTTTGTAGTCTATTCTCACTGGAGCCAAACTGTTTCACAGGTGGAGATGGGATGTAAGCTGGAGAGGGGACACCACCCAGTAGTGACGCCAGGCACAGGTGCTCTGGCCTCAGCTCCTCAGTGCTATGGGACACAGCAAGTCAGAGGTTTATTTTTCCTTCTTAGTCAGGGGGATTATTTTGTTTTACCCATTTATTCTGTGGCATGCAGACATCTCAGGACAGGACCTTTGGCTGAGCAGCTCCTGCAGGTGATAAACGCAAAGGCCAAATGGGAATGCAGCAAACAGAAAGGTTTTTAGGAAGCTCGAGGATGTTGGCAGTCTGACTGAGTCTTGACCACATTGTAAAAGAGAGATGCTACAGCAGTGCCATCTCCTTGCTGTTTGTTCTGCCCCTAAGGTCCCCATGGCTATTCAGTGACACCGTAGACAAGAGACCTCAAGGTGCCTGAAACCAGGTTTGTAGGCTGCCAAGGAGCGACGGGCACCCCGTGCCCCACACAGTGTGACATCATTTACACACTGCTGTGCCTTCTAGCCCAGACTCAGCTTGTCTTTAGCTCCCTGTCCCCTTCTCTGCTCTTTGATGGGAAAAGGGGCATTCACAGTGCTTCAGCACCCTTATGATATAGTGTTTTGTGTCAGAGGACTTGACTTGGTTCTGCTCACCCCAAACCACCCTCCCATGCCCTGCACCCCACAGCACCCACAGCCACTGATCCCTGAGCCCCCAACCTGCTGCTAATGACTGGGACTACTCACAAAGCAACCGGTACTGTGAGGTTACAGCACAGTGACCCCAGCTGACACTGCATCCTCTGTCACCAAAATAAGCCTCAAATATGCTGGTAGATGTGTGCTCCCCATCCTCCTCCCACATGGGAAGCAGAGAGGGATTGACCTGCGGGGCAGCCGCCCCAGAGACGGAGCTGCATCTCCCTGCAGCTGCCTGGCTCACAGCTGCACTAGCACTTAGCAACAGCCAAAGGATTATTTTTAACTTCCATATTTATATGGTCCTTTTGTCTCTCCCCTTCAGGTTCTCTTTTACTAGGCAGTGCTCACAAAAACCTACAGATAACAAGACTTGACGTGACTTAAAAGGAAACATTGCAGATGCGGTTTAGGCTCTGTTCCCTCTCCTCTTTCTGCCATAGGCCACCCTCTTCCCTTCTGACAGGGGTAAAGCCACCCCAGCCACAGCACAGCCACAGACAGTGGGCACAAAAGAAGCTCTCCTTCCTCCCCAAACCACACTCAACCATCACCTGCACCTTAGTGTTTAATAAATTAAATACTATCCATTTCTTTCTTAACAGCAGTTTCTGGAAAAAGTTTAGGCATTAGGAATGAAGAGAATTAAGACAAAAAAAATGCTGATGTGTGTCTGAAAGAGGTGGATCACCTTTATTCTCACAGCTGAGCTTTCAGATGCACACCAGCTATTACCACTCAGGACAGTAGTTTTATTCACCACTGGGTAGGTGAATAGTAACTACACAAGCATGTGTGGAAGAAAGCCTATTTCCACAAGATGTGTCCATGGGCGCAGTGATTTGTACAGTAACAAACCCCACCTATAACCCCAGGGTGGAGATACCAGCGGGAGAATCAAACCCAAGTGCTGCCCTCAAAGCATGGGGCTCTAATGCAGGATGAGAAACTGGCCCTGAGCCCTCATCCCACTGGCTCCCCTCAAACACAGAGCTGTTAAATGTGCTATGGACAGGGAACAACAGAAACAAATTGCAAAAGCACGAGTGAGATTTCTAACTTGAGGCTGTGTTAAAACAAAAAACCAAACCAAACAAACAAAAAAGCCGTATCTCCCTGGGCCTTCATACAGGCTAAAACCTCCCTGAACTTCCCCATTTACTGAAACCAAGAGAGGAAGCATTCAGAAGTAAATACTGAGGATTTATATGAACTCAGCAGTTTTTGAAGTGGTTTCTGGAGGGCAGCTGGAGTCGCATCACACGTCAGCTTGGCTATTCTCTGCAAAATAAACCCTAGATTTTCAATGAGCTGTCTCTTCCCACATCCCATCTCAGAAGTGATCCTGGCACTTGCATGCGCTTGCAGGTTTGACACCCGATGCTTTATTGCTGACCTGAGTTTTCTGTGTCACTGGAAGCCCTGTGCTGGCAAGGGAGGCCAGACCAGCTCCTCTGCTCCGAGGCATCACCGTCGTGCTGTGCTTTAGCCAGCCACGACCTTTAGTCACCTTTACCAGCTCAGATGCTCACGGCTGCTTACACGCTAGAGAGACGTTGAAGGGCTTCATTTACAGATGCAAAACTGTTTATAAATCTGATTTATTGACTAATTCTAGAAAAAATGAAGACAAACCACGAAAGACCTGATCCCCCAAACCTGGACCACCATCAGTAGCTGCCGTGTTGCTGAGGCAGTATGGATTTTCGGGATGAGATCTTTTGTGCTTTAGGGGGAGGAATGTCTGCAGCATGACGAGTGCTCTTCTGTAATTAGTGCTGTGCCTGTGCACAACCAGAGTCCTGGGCTGAAGAGCACACAAATGACACCCACACAGGGAGCTGGGGAACAGTGGTGGTGGGTAAGGGGAAATTTCTTTAGAGAACCATATGATGCCATATTACTCTGTGTCCCCCCTCCATCCAAGAAAAAATAGGTCTGGAGCAACTGAAGCTAATGAAGCCTGGCCTCCAACGAACCAGTCTCTCTTCATTAGAGGCAAACGTGTGATGCCCTTACTGGGGCCTCTCCTCCCTCCTGCCACCTAGTTTTATGGGACCTTCAGGAATGCAATTAGGGCAGGGATGTTTCCTCCTTTGTCAAACTGCCTGGCAGGCAGCCAAGGAGTTCAAAAGCCTGTGGGTTGTGCAGCCAGCTGCCCCTTCCCCAGCCCAGCTGCAGGCAGGAGGGCTTTCAGCCCCTCTCTCACAGCCATCCACATTTCAGAGTAGAGGGGACAGAGTGATGTGCCGAAGATCTCAGTCCAAAAAGGCACCCTCTCCACCCGAAATAAAACTGGGAGTAAAGCATTTGTAGGTTTGAGAAGCAGCTGCCTGCTTTGTCAGAGCATGGTGCTGTAGATAACCCAGCAGCATTTCTTTTAGAAGAACTGAACATTCTTGCAAGCCATCCCCTATGGCCCTTCCAGAAGCTGGATTAATGGTTTGAAACAGCTACTCTGGAGCTGTTAGCTGGACTTGGGGAGCAGCAGAACAAATGCCACTTCTTAGTAACTAAGTGACATTGATTAGGAGTTGGGTGCAACTTGAATCAACATTTACTCCAGGTTATAAATTACTCCCTTTTCCCACCTGCCTCACAGATGCAGGCACGTTAAACCTCCCACTAACAGGAATTAAATTCTTGCTGCTTCTTTAGATTCTCTCTCACCCAAAATCTGCCTCTCCACTTCATGGGGGGACTACGAAGGGACTGGAGCCATAGGCAGCACTGTCTGTAGGCATCTCTCCTCTCAAATGCTGAAAAAATGAGGCTCCAATATTTACAAATGGATCCAGGAATGAAAATGTTTTTTTCTAGCCAAAGGACCAAATGCCAAGACACAAGAAACAAGTCCACTTCAGAGTATTTCAACCCCACTGTGGCTTTTGCTGGGAATACAGGATGCCTGAGCATGACAGACCACCCATCCCTGTGCCATGGCAGTGACTCAATGGGGACAGCTTTGCTGCAGATCATAAAAGGAAGAAATGCCTGAGCTGGTTGGCGATGGGCTCATAGGGCCTCTGAGCTGAGGCATGCCATAAACCACAGCCATGTAGGTGCAAAGCAGTTTGCCTGCGTGGATTTTTACTTCTCAGCTCAAAAAACTGTGCTTTCCTCCTGGTGCTCTCCAAAACCTCAGCTCAGGCTGGACTGGCTGTTTTCTCCCCAGCTCTGTCTGGGATGGGCACTCCGAGGTTCATGGCATCATCCTGTCCAACAGCTGGGGCAGGTGCAAATGTATTTGCTGGGGACACCACAGCCTGTGTGCTAAACCTGAGGTTGGGTTCCACATCAGACATCAGACATGCAGTGAGAGGCAGTAACTGCCTTCTGTGCAACCAGAGGACTCAAAGAGTATAAATACAACCCTTGATGAGTCTCCCTCATGGGTCCAAGCCAAGAAACTCCCAAGCAAGGACAGAGACAATAATCTGCAGTGAAATGACAGCTCCCTACATGCTGCTTTTTTGGTTTGTGCATTAGCTAAAACTGTTGGTCTCCCCCTGCACTGGGATTCAGCCTGTGAGAGTGCTGGGCACAGGGATGTCAGAGCCTTTTAGGGACAGACATTGTGCCCAGGAAAAGACAGAGTGAGGGCAGGGTGTCATTTCACCCCCCAGCAGGATATAAACCAGCAACCAGCCACTGTAGCAACTGCCCTGGGAATCAACCTGCTCCCAAGGCATCATCCAAACTCTTCTGGATGCCAAATCTACATGTGCTGGTGGACAGAGGGTTAGGGCTGAGCTAAACACCTAAGAAGGCCCCATCTGTAGGGGGCAGAGAGCGTGGTCTGCTGGAAGCCCCCAGGGATGTTTGTGTGGCAGAGGGCTGTTTGTTAGGGGCAGCTTTGGGCATAGCCCTGCCATGCAAGCTTGTGGTGGGCTGGTAAAGCCTCTTGGCCTGACAAAACCACCTCAAAATGTGTCGCTGCCACAGTGTGCTTGCTACAATTCAGATTCAGCACCATAACAGCTGGAATTTAAGAAAAAAAAGAAAAAGCCAACAAACCACCCCACGCAGCCATACCAGACTCCATCCCATCCCTTGAGCAAAGAGTCTGCTTGGCCTCAGCCTACCCTTTGTTTTCTTTCATAGCTATGGACTGTGAAAGAAATTATATTATGGTCCTAAAAAAGGACTTTAATTTTAAAAACTTCAGCAAATCCCAAACCAGCTATGCTGCTCCTCCCAGCACCAGACACCCTCCACAGGGACAGAAGCAAGCAGGTGCAACAGAAGATGGACAACTTGCTTTCCAGTGGAGCAGCAGAGCTCTGGCTCTCCTGCTGAACAGGAGATTTGCAGCAACTGCTACACCAGGATCTTACAACCTCTCTTTATAGCATTCTGCCCTGCTTGCTTTTAAATATACTCCTTTTGGGTGGGATGATGCTGTCAAAGCAATGTGGTCTTCTGGAGAACCCATAGGCAGTACTGCTCCTAATCACTTCACAGCTGAGTTTAATTTTTTCCCCCCATCTACTTTCAAACACATTTTTCCTTCCTGCTCACCCATCTTTCCACTCTTGCACCAGCAGGCAGAGCCCCACAGACCACCCCAGTCTGGGCAGTCACTGTCAGGGTGGGACTGGCCTTTCCCATTGCTCTGCAGCAGGAAGCTCCAAGGCAATTCCAAACCTCGAGTTATCGCCTGCCTCATCTTCAGCAGTGACAAAATCACTAGCCAGGCTACAGGAAAATTAACACAAACATCCTCTATCCGCCTAACAACACAATCGCCTCAAACAGCCAGAAACTTGCAACCAAAGCTTACTGCCCAACTCTGAAACATGCAGGGCAAGATAAACAGCAGCGGAAAAAAACCACCACTTCTCTGGAGAAAACATAAAAAGTAACTATTTTTTCCAAGCTTACGCTTGTTTGGAATTTTTGTCCAAGGTTTTCAGCTACAGAAATATTCTACTTGCTTGAAGGCAGGCAAATTTTAAAGCATAACCCTTTGCCCTGATCCCAACTGAGGGAATTATGTCAGAGGGCTAATCCAGGCAATTATGTTCAAGGTAAATTATTTGACCTTGGACCAATGAGGTTTTAAACCCATTTCAGCAAACACAGCTAAATAACTCTTCTACCTTTGTGTAAGCAAAGCTGACTGGCTACAACTTTCCCAGTGAATGACTTGCTTTCCCAGTGGGAAAAAAAATCCATACATAAAACAGCTTTAGGAATCTTTAACAGAGCTTTTCTCTAATAAATAACAGCCTGAAACACAACCCTTCCTTTCACCTGTGACGCACCAGGGGATTACACCAAATACTGCATCTTTAAAAGAAGATTGTTTCTGCCTAGGCAGGGAAGGATGGCACACATAGCAGAAATCCAACCTGTGAACATACCAAAAAGCCTCAGAGGATTCAGGCCTGTGCTGGTTTAATCTTTCCTAAGGAAATACATCAGTGTGCAAGAGATGTGCGTAGTTACATCAAAATAACAACACTAAAGCCAAGACTCTGCTCATCTCCGTGGGACCCAGGCAGCAGACAAGCCTGCAGGGAGAGAGCCTTTCACTCCAATGCTGGAAACCCAGTTCTGATGAGGATAGTGCAATTTTTCCTCTTTACTGTGGATGCCTTTAAACCTCTCCCTCCTTTTTCCCATAGGGAAAAGAAAGGGAGCACAGCCTCCTCCAGAAACAGATCCCCTGCACGCTCCAGCCCAGCAACCTCCCCCATCTCAGGGCGCTTTCCCCACTGCCACGAGGCGGAGGGCACGGGGGAGGACAGGCTCCTACCTGAGCAGAGGACTCCCTTGTACCTGGCGCAGGAGAAGTCGTCGCACTCGCAGAAGGGCCCGTAGATGTTGCCGAACTCGCTCTCGTAGCAGAGGCACTGGTTGCAGCTGCACTCCCCTCGCCCGCTGCACAGGGGCTTGCCCTCGGCCTCGCGGCACAGCGCGTGGTGCAGGTCCCCGCTGGTCCCCTCCTCGCACTCGCAGCGGGCCCCCAGGTAGCCGGGGTCGCACTCGCACAGGCCGCAGGCGTAGGTCCCGTTGCCGCTGCACTTGCCGCTGGCCGCCGCGGCCTGGCCGGTGCAGCCACACAGGCAGCTGTAGGTCACGGCCACCTCCAGCGTGTCCCGAAAGCCGGCCGGCTTGATGGTGAAGGTGTGGGATGTGTCCTCAGCCGGGCAGCTCCGCGCCTCCACGGCCACCTCGAAGGACACCTGGAGGGCAGGTGGAGATGTCAGGTAACCAGAGCAGCTCTCAAGGGTGTTCCCCAGCAGGGAACAGCAAATGTCCTGGGGAGAGTCCATGGAGCAATTCCACGGAACAGGGCCCAGCTCAGCACATCAGAGCTTCATTCCCAGATGCGCAAAAAAACCCCTCAAACAACTGCACGTCCAGCAAGGGCAGCTGCAGCTCAATGCACCAACATCTGCCAGCCCCATGACGGGTTGGGCGTCCTCAGCATTTTAAAACCCTCTGCTGTCAGCCATTCACAGCAATTTTCCCCATCAGGAAAATATACTGGTTTCTGTGAAGTGGGAAGGAATCCACCTATTCCCATGAAATAAACAGGGCAAAACTCTAGCAAACAGCCCAGTTTTCATGTCATTAAAACCAGAAAACTCTCTCAAAATAAGCACTCTCAAAGACCTAACCAGTGCAGCAAAGGGCCCGAGGTGCCTACAACATCATGGATTTAGAAGGTTTTATGGGACTCCTGATTTGCATGTGGAAATGTGTATCAGCCCCACAGTCCCAAGCTTTTGGCATGCTGCTCACAGGCTATTTTTAATGCATGCTTCTATCAAGCCTGGCTCAGAAGGGTTATACAGATCATTAAATGGTTATACATCACACCCCTACTCATTTTATGTTGCTACAATCCAGTGTCAGGGATTTTCTCCTTGAGAAAACTAAGACCATACTTTGGT
The DNA here is from genome assembly GCA_026261815.1 of Monarcha castaneiventris obscurior. Taxonomy (NCBI): domain Eukaryota; kingdom Metazoa; phylum Chordata; class Aves; order Passeriformes; family Monarchidae; genus Monarcha; species Monarcha castaneiventris. Next base: position 13,054,784 of record JAMPIT010000467.1, read on the forward strand.
TGCTTGCTTGGCCTCTGATTTAATCCTACTCTTTGTTAGGGCTGGCCAGCACTGCCCAGAGCTGCCAGTTAGCAAGGAGGATTAACCTTATCCCAAGGAAATGAGACCCTTTCCTAGGCCTCAGGAAGGAATGCTTTCTCACTGGGGACATTTGGGGGTCACCTCAAGCTCTCACTGCCTTCACTGTCCCACACGTCAAGGGGTGATGTGCAGACGAAGGCACAGCAGCCACCCCCAGTGGGAGAGCTGCACCCCCAGGAAACCTCCCTTGACCCCCTCCCATTCCCAAGGCCTGAAGCAATTAGGATAGAAGCTCAAATTACAGAGGAGAAGGAGATCAGAAAGCAAGCTACAGGGATCAGGGTAATCCTGCTCCCTTTCACCCGCTGACACCCACAGCCCCAGGACTAAACTCTGCCAGATCAAGGTCCAGTGCCAGCATTATCCTCTTTGGGGAAACTTTCCTAGCAGGAGTCAAATCTCGAGCCACGTGGAAGCAATGGGGCAGAAAGGAGCTGACAAGAGGGGGTGGAGGGACATGACCCCCAGGACCCTGTGGCACCTCTGCCTGTGCAGGCACCTCAACACTCAGGATGCCCCCAAAACAGAGCAGTGCCAGTGTCAGCTCCCTGCTGCACTCACTGCCAGATCCTTTATGGCACAAGCTGCAGCAGCCGGAGCAAACCCCCTGCTCCTGCCAAAGCTGGGAGCCCAGGATCAGCCACCAGATTGACTCTGCTTCCTTGGGGGTTCAGGTTTTGCTGTAGGAACAAGGAGCTACAGGGATTGCCTCTACCCACCTATCCAAGTAAATGCAGTTAAAAAAAGCAGGGACACCTCCCTTTTTAACACCTCACATGATCCTTATTTGGCGGGGCAAAACTCCAGCTACTGTTGACTCTTTCAAACTATTTTTATATGCCACAGCACTGAGAGCTCTGGTATGTTTGCAGAGTCACTCTTCTCAAATAAGGCAATCAGGCTGTTCAAGTGAACCCACACCCATTGCCTCAGACAGCAAAAGTCGGAATAAAGGGAGGAGGTTCCCTGCTGGCCTGTGCCCTGCTGCCCTAGCCCTGCAGCCCAGCAACCCATTTACCTGCACCAATAACTCAATTTAAACAAGCAAAGCTTAGCTGCTCTGCTTTTTAAAAAGCACGGGATGGATAATGCCATGTTAACATTTACTTCAGTCTGCACTGCCATCCAATAACCCTAGGAACTGAACACAGGAGAGGGCTGCTGCCCATGGAATTTCACAGGTGAGAGTGTGATGTGACTGTCTGGGATTGAAGGAAAAAAGCCCAATTTTTGACTATTGCATCCTGCTGCCTGATCAGGACCTTTAGCTCAGTGCTGTAGACAAGATGCCTGTATTCCCTCTTTCCTCACAGCTCACCTTGGACTGATCTGCACCACCCAGAACTATTTCCAGCAGAGCCACTCTCTATGGGTTTCTATATCGTCATGAGGAAAGCAGACGAAAATGAGCAAAACTGTGTTTTATTACCCAGGCCACTCATCAGTGGAGGGAAACAGCCTCTCCAGGGAACAGACTGAAAGGCAGACTCACCGTATCTCCAATTTTGAGATCCCCACACTTCCTGAGGCCGGGATAGGACAGACCGTCCTGGCACGTGGCAGTGAAGGTCAAGCCAATGTCCTCAGGGCTGTCCCAGACTGTGAGCTCCACCTTGGACCGAATACTCTGGAAACACAAGGGGAAAGCAAACCATCAAACTCCCAAAGACAGATGGGTTTCTTCTGCTTTACTCTCTTCTCCTGGTGTTTCCAGAGGGTGGGTAGGACACCTCTGCACCTATATGAAAAAAAATCACTCCTGCACACACATTGACATTTGAGTTTGACTAAACCAGCCCAGAAGACTTCTGATGATCACACCAAGATTCACAGGGAGCTGCCTACCACCCCTGGAGGTGTCTTATGCCCTCTAGGATGGGTGTGATGGACACAGCAGCCAGTACTGGAAACCTATGGACGCACAAGAAAAAGAAGAGAACATTCTCGACCACAAACAGAATATCGCTGAACTGAAGACAGAGCTTTGTGTGCACATCTGCACCTCCTCCTCCCCATAAACCTGAGCAAAGTGCACAGCCTGATTCTCCACTGGCAGCTGTCCTGCAATGTCTGTTGTGCAGCACAGAGATGATGTGAAACCACACTAACTCTGTCCTGCTTTCTTCATTTCACCCAACTGGTCAGAAAAATGTATTCTGCCTCGTAGAAGAAAAAGCTGAACAAAAAAGCACCCTTTCGTAAGTGTCAGCTAGAAGCAGCACCACGGGAAAAAATAAATGAAAAGTCTCTTTCTTTGAAAAAACTTTACGAAGTGAAGAGCATTTTCCATCTGTGAGGTTTTGGTGTGCTTCTACCCCCTTTCCTCTGCTTCTCATCTCTCTGCCCTGCTGCATACACAGACTTTTTAAGTCACAACAAAATGAAGTTTATAAATATTAATTCAGAATGACATTGTTTTGTTTAATTCTTCCAATGACTGGAACTGATTTTTATACCAGTGGTGTCCAAAAATGACAAAGTTTTTCAAAATGGAGCGTTTTTTACAAATATGCTTATTATCCAAAGCCAACTTCCAGCTCCATCCCTCTTCCCCTGGTCCCCAATCCTCACCAAAGAGGCCAGATTAAGGAAAAGTGCTCATTCAGACCTCTTGCCGGTACATGTGATGACAAAAGCAGGGTTCACACACCAGCAAAGAGCCAACACTTTTAGAAACAGACAGGAAATAAATGAGTTTTGGCTGGGTGAATCTAAACAGTCCTTGAGGAAAGAAAGGAACAATTTCCCATCTCTCTGCTGTAACAGAGAAGCCGTTCATGGGGTAGCAACTGGGACCATACAGAGCATCCATCACGTGTGGGCTGAACGCTGCGTGTGCCCATAAATCTGTGGATACTGCTCTGCCCCAAATCATCCTGTAGAAATTAGCTGCCACACTCATAAGCTCTCCTGTCTTCTTTCCCAGAGCATCCGTCTGGGGCATGGCAGAAAACAGGACACCAGACCAGCCTCGGTGTGACCTTGCACGGGCTCATCCTGTGTTCCTGCACAGATGCCAAGCCCTCTTATTAGCCCTGTACAGCCATGCTGTTCCCCTAAATGCAGTGCCATTATTGTCAGCCCCTCTGCACTCTTACACACCACTGTCTTCTGACAGCACCACAGCCACCACAGAGGGCAACTGGTGCTGGCAACAAGAAACACTCCCAAGACCTGCCTGGATTTGGCTTAGGAATGTGCTTCTTAAACCAGCATCCCGTTTGCTCTCTTCAGTCCAAACCCAGCCCAGTGTCTGGGCACGGCCTCCCATGAGCTTTTCCATCTCCCAGCTATGTTGAGATTTGGGGGAAGGGCAGGGAGAAAGCAGTCCCTACTCTCTTTTGCTTCACACCTGGTGGGATGAGGGTGAGGAGACACAATGCTGGGCAGAAGAAAAGGGAGATGGGAGACGAAGAGATGGGGAAAAGCGATCTTTAGGAAGTCTGATGTGTGTATTGGTGGAGGGAAGCAGATGAGAGAAGACCAGAGATGGACAAAACACTGAAGGGGAGAGACTGAGCCCAGGCCCAGAACACCAGCCACTGCCACCCCGCAGGAGAAGAGAGTCCCTGTTGCAGATGAAGGATTTCTTCAGGCTCAGACTTTCCTTTACACAGGGAACAAAAAAAGGTTCACTCCCACTTGGGAAACAGAATTTTAGCTGTCTCCCTCAGTGAGAATTTCCTCCGTCACTCCAGGAAAAAAACAAAGCTACCAAGAGGAGACGGGCTGGGCGGGTGCCAGGTTTCCGGTGGCCCCGGGCTGACCGTGGCACAGGCAGGAGCTGCCAGCTCCTGGCAGCACTCCCAGGGGTCCCAGCCCACACCCACCACCCAGAACAGGCAAGAAACTAACCCCAGTCTCAGCAGTCAGTCATCCCACAGAGCTCATTCCATGGGGCACCTTGGTCTAAGCACCCAAGTGGTTTCCAGCCTGCTGTGCTGGAAAGCTCACAAGCAAAGAGAAGGAGGGAGTGGTGGTACAGCCACAGGATTCCCAGTGGTTTTCATCAGCTTGTATTGATCTGCAAAGGCTTGAGGGGTGGTGAAATGGAGGCATGGGTGCATCTTACAGCTGAAAAAACAAGGCAAAGGAGGTTTCCACGTGATGGCACTGAGGCCACATGCAAAGTCAACGTGGAATGAACATTCACTTCTTTCTTCCCAGCCAAGCATCTCAGCCACAAGAACCTCCTTTCTCAAGGGCACAAACTGGGACAACTGGGCTTTTGATTAGCAGTATCTACTGGGCCTCATTAGCAGCATTAGCAGTTCATTGCCTTCCTCAGAGGGTGAACCTTTGGGAAGCACTCTTCCCAAGGGCATAACCAAATGCTGCTTTAACTGCAGGGAGCTGGAGGAAGGAAAGGAGAACTTTACAGGTCATGCAAAGCCCAGCACAATCCTACATGGACTCTGGATGTGTAAACTCCTCCAGAGCAGTTCTATTGACACCCTGCACTAATGAACATAGTACCAAGAGCAGCTTGCAGCCATTGAAAGCTGTGTCCACGGGTCCCACGCATGAACAACCCTGCCTGAGGGCTGACCTGTTAAAGGGTCAGAACTCCATACCCAACATCCAACACTATCCTTGCAGGATCATGATCCATAAGAATCTGGGGAGAAGTCAACACAAATGTTGACACTAACTATCCTATGAACTTGCAAGTTAGCTGCCTCTAATTGATCTGCTCCCCTGATCTCCATGGAGCTGGATGCCATCAGGTCAGCAGTACAACTCCCTGTCCCTTGCTATCCTCCTCACTGTGGCAGGGCAGGCTGCACTGGCAGTGCCACACAGGCAGCTCCTTTGGGAGCATGGTGATGCTCAGAGGGTGCTGAAAACCAACGTGGGCTGCTTAGAGAGCAACACAATGATGTGACCTTATCTGGACCTGGTCCCATCCTTGGGAGGCCTCTGAACATCAGATAACAAAGAAATAATCTATTTTACCTACTGGTAGGGTGCTCTGAGAGAGAACTGTTTTAGATGGAGGCTGTGTTTTGTGGGTAATTCTGCACACGAGAGACATGAGGTGAAATTTCTGCTGTCCCACAGGCTCTCATGGGTATCCGTGCTTCTCCTCACACACTTTGTTTCCCTCCCCAGGGTGGGCATCCCAGCTCCAGCAGTGTGGAGAGGACTGGGGAGGGAGGCGGCCAAGCCGGGTGGAGCTCACTGGGGGGAGGTGAGCTGGCCAAGCTCTTGGCACTCCTCACTTCAGCAGCTGTGGTATTAAAATGCACTTACGTTGTAGGCTTTGACGATCAGCTCAATGATATTCTTGGAATCTTTGTGCAAAATCTCCACTGTTGTTCCAGGAATCAAAGTGGTAAAGTTCTTAAAAAAAAAAAAAAAATAGAAGAAAAATTAAAATACCGAGGTGCAGAGAGGAAAGAAGAGGATGAGAAGTGACCGACCCCGTGCCAGGGACACAGGGCACGCACTGCCCCATCACCCAGTGGCATACATGGTATGGTTTGGCTCCCATTGATGTGGAGCTTTCAAAAGCAAAGCATTGCTAATGAGGCATGTCAAATATTAAACAAAGCTCATGGCCATGGGACAAGGACAAACAGACCTGGCTCTGCTGCTGGAGGGGGCAAGACCCAGCCGCTGTGCACTGCAGGGAGGGAGGGGCGGCTGTCCCGACTTCCCTCACAACCCTGAGCATCCCCAGGAGAGGGGGTGGAGAATAAGCTCAGCCCTCCCACTCCCCATGGGCGAACAGCAGCATCCAGACCATAGCAACACGGCTGCTTGTTGTTCCTGCTTGAGCCTCGAGGGCCTTGGCAGAGGTTTCCAAAAGCAGCCCTGCCTGAAACACCACCCCTGCATCCGCAGAGCGGTGAAAACCCCGCAGGGCTGCTCTAGACACAGGTTGGTCATTGTGCCTTGGGTCAGCTTTCCTTTTGGAGGGGAGAGCGGGAATGGCAGGAGAGTTCAAACTGTGTGTGGCACATCAGGGCCCTGGACTCGGTGATGGAAAAACACAGCTGGGCAGAAATGCTGTGCATGATTAGGTAATGGGATTAAGTCACTGCAGAATGGGCCGAGCAGGTTTCTGCTCTCTGGCACGCTGCACGCTGGCAGCCGTCCGAACCTCCAGATTAACATGGAGTCTATTTTAGCTCCTCACATGCTCACTAACACATATATATCTGTTTGCTCTAAGAAGCTTTAAGGCTTTCTGCTGAAAGGACTAGCAGGGCTGAGCCTTGCCTGCCTGCACTGGGCAGCCTGTGGCCGCAGGCATGCACCCTTATCACTGCACACACGTGTTTACCACTGCTCACACACATTTTCAGCTGCCTCCACTCCCCAGGGCCTCAAGAGGCATTTCGATCTTCCCCCAGCCCAGGCAACTCAGCAGCACTTACCTTGTACAGGATGTAATGACTTTTCGTAACAGCGAAAATCAGGTGGATGTTGTTTTCAGCAAGTTTCTCTCCAAGAAGTGCCAGGGAAGGATAATCCTAGGGGGAAAAAAGGGCAGAAAGACTGGTGGGTAACATGGAAACAAAGACTAATTTCATTGCTCTTCCCTTCCCAACAGCAAAATTCATTCCAGATGCATGGCGTGTTTTGTTGTAGGATGAAGTCCCTGATGTACCAGCACAATCCCAACTGAAATAATAGAAATCTGTTAAATATTTCTAGAGCACTCTTCACTAGAATACGTGACTGACAGCACCATTAGCCACAGCAACACCCAAAACACTGGGTTTATTTCTTCCCCCCTTCTACTTTGCCATCAGCAGATGCACATGTGCTAAATGGCTGCTACCTCAAGGGGTGCAAGGCAGGGAGATCTAGAACTGCAGAAAGTGGAAATGCATCATTTTTTTTCTCCCAAAGCGGAAACATCCATTGCCTGTTCTTTCTGCATACTGGGGCCATAAAGAGATTACAATAAGCTCTTTAATTCTGCAGATTTCCCAGGCAGAGAGGATGGCAGGGAGACACTGCTCTGGCAATAAAATAACGAACCAGCGCTCAATTTCAAGAGGCTAGCTTGAGTTTAAAACTCCCGCCTGCTTCTGAAGTGCTGTCCTTGGAAAAATACATCTCATTTACTTGCAGACTGGAGGGCTGATTGAGAGCCTCCAAGATACAACCAAAGCAGCATCCCCATGCCAGCTCCCCAGCATAAACTCCACATAAGGGAGCCAGCTCGGGGACTGTGCTCCCTTACGTATACATCCACTTGCTAGGATTGCACAGGGGGCTCCACTGCAGAGCCCAGCTTCTCGCCTTAACTCAGCCACCCAGATTCCCCTCCCCTTACAGGGTGACATTCAGGAACAAAAATCATAATTACTGTATGTGATCTGCTGAATAAAGCAGCATTCTGCAGAAGGATGTGACAATGAGATGGCAGGAAAGTGCTCATTCATCCCAGAAGTTCCCTCCCCTGAGTCAAATGTTTAAAAAGGGCTAGCTTGCCTGTTTATTACAAAGACTCATGTTAGTTTTGTGCTCAAAGGTTTCGAGTAAGAGGAGCATCCTGTTGTACTTGCTAGTGTAGCCACATCAAGGTAGATACAGCCTCCTCAGGAAGAGGCTGACAGTCCTGTGGACATTTTAGAAAAGGGATGACATATTCTATGTTTCCTCTACCTTTGCAGGCAAAATGTAATGCTCTTCAGGACACCAAGTTACTTTTCCCTCCCTTGCAATGAGCCCTGAAGGAACTCACTAAGTCACCAACTCATTTTTGAACATCACAGGAGCATTCACTGTGGGGGAATGCCTAAGGGAACAGCACATTTTGTTTGCAAATTGCAGAAGCTGGGTTAAACCAGGCACTGCATTTGCCAAAAGCTGCTGGAGTGGAGGTTGGCTGGTCTCCAGAGATGGCCACCAACCCCCGAGGTCTCCAAGGGCTGGGCCCCGTGCCCCGCTCACCAGCTGGCTGGACGCGCTGTACTCGTTGGCTTCATTCAGGTGGCACTGGCCATCGTGGGGCTGCACCAGCCCCCCCAGCTTCCCATCCAGGGCTATGTGGGGCACGTCGTCCGTGGTGAACACCAGCAGGTGAGACGCCTCCTTACGCCAGCCGATCTTCTCCTGGGAGAGAGCAAACCTTGTGAGACAGCGGCCTGCCCCTGCCAAGCCCACGCTTCACCCCTCACCCTGCACATGGTCCCAGCCACGTGCCTGGCCAGCAGCAGACCCATTAGCATTAATTAGGAGAGAGCCGTGCTCCTGTCCACCCATCCCTGGTAAGCAAAAAAATGTCAGGAGCCCATCCAGCATTTCCCAGCATCTCCTTCCAACAAGCTTACTTTAAAAGGCATGAGGACGTATGCGGACTGTCCACCAGACCTTCTCTACCCAGATCCAAGAGTAAGAATTTCAGCTGCTTTTACAGCCAAAGGAGACTTGCCAATTTCCTTCACACACATTTAATCTGACCTTGTTTCCTCAGCTCTGTGGAGCAGCCAAGGCAACAGCAAGAGCTGCAATATCCCCACTCAGCATTTTCATTACTGCCCACTCATAAATGCTGTTTCTGAGCTGTGATGGACAAAGTGAGGTCCCTGCCTGAGGGGACTGGCTTTGGTGCACCCACATTCATGCCCAGGCACTCTGCCCTGATCCCCTTCTGCACACATTTCCTGGAAGCCATGGTGCCTCTGCTATTTCATTGTACACCTTTAGACATGCCCCAAACAGCTCCAGCCCCCTGCACCACAACCCAGGAGGGCAGGGATGCACACAGCCAGAGCAGAGCAGAGACCTTTGGCATTGGGCACTAATCCCACACAACTCCTCTGCACAGTGCTGCTCTAAGAAACTTCTGTCTATTTAAAAGCATGGTAATGTCAAGACATGCTGTAGTGATCCCTATGAAAGCACTGAGGTGTCAAGCACAGCACATGAAGTGTCCTCTGCACCCTCCTTGGTCCCTCTGTGCAAGGACCAGACATTATGGACTGTCTTTGCATGAAGAGAGATGCAGGGACAGACTTTTTCAAGTAAAGGGGTAAGATCTAGATTACAAACATTTCCCTCCCATGGAGCTTCCCCGGGTTTCCAAGATTTCATCAGCGCAAGAAGCAGATCTGTACCAGTGCCTGTAACAGCACACTGAAGCACTTTGTTGCAATGGAAGTGGAAGGAAACAGAGGTGCCCAAAGGAAATTTTTTGCAAACCACAGTGCTGCAGCACACCCGCTCTGCTCAGTGGCTGCTCCTGCTGCCAGGTCACTGCCAAACTGGGTGGGCTGGGGTCCTGCTGCTGACCACGGCAGGGAGATCCTGCCATGGCACAGACTGGAGCCAGAAAGCTCCACTGCCTGGAGCTTCCCCTTGGGCTGGTCACGCTGCCCACCCACTGGCAAAGACACGGCCCCACGCCTTCCCTGCCCACACACTTCAGCATCCCCCTCCCTCCAGACCCTGGCTCAGAGCACCACCACACAAATCCTTTGGGAAAGCACAAGGGAAAAGCCAGTAGAAGGTCACTGATGGGAACATGGTGCAGATGGAGATACCCAACTCCTCCAGAGCTACTGCTCAGCTTATTTAGCAAAACCCAAACTCTGTCCTGTTTACAGGAAGGTGCTGGCCCTTCCTATGGAAAGCACTGGCGTGGGCAGGGCAGAGCAGGGCAGAGCAGGCAGAAGGGTGCAGAATCACGTCTGCCAGCGTAATTTTCGCCTCCAAATGTGAGTCATAACCCAAAGCCTGCTGATCTTTCCGATAAATATAACTCTTGCCTCAGGGACACTATTCCAGAGTAGATTCCTATTTCCTCCCTATTTCAGAAGGTTTATTTTCTTTAATGATATTTTAAAGACCCCCACGATGCATATAAGGCCATAGGAAGAAATTTTTGGCATTACACATCCTTTACCATGCACCCGCACGTTACAGTCCAGCTCAGGAAGTAATGAGGATTTTTTGCTCTGGAAAGCAGGATTCATTCCTCTGAAGTTACCCCACTGGACAAAAGGCTAAAACTTCATGCCAAAATGTTACTTCTTAAGACCTCAACCCAAAAGTGATTACAGCTCTAATAATGCAAGAGGCAGTTTTCAGTCTACTCAGCCACCAGACAGAAGCCTATCCAGTTCACTTTTCTTTGAGTATCCAAAGCTGTTTTCTTTTTAAATGATTAAGGCCAAGAAACTCCCAAAGAGATTAGAAGGATTAATCTGAGTTTCATTTCCTTAGAAATGTGCTGCACACAAAGAAAAGGAGCTGCATTCCAGCACCAGTTACAAAGTCACTTCAGGGGTGCTGGTGCTGGTCACCTGCCTGCTAAGCCCATCTTTAAATCACAGGTTAGGCATTCCTTTGCAGACAAACTCTCCATGCCTCTGACACAGTTTCCCACATCAACAACATCAAAACTGCTGTGGCTGCTCAGTTCAGGAACTCACTCCCACAAAGCAACGAGCACCCACAGTTTCAGTGCCAATATCCAGGCACCAAAAGCATGTGACTCCTCAGAGCATGGAACCAGGTGCCTTGGATGGGCTGGCTGAGCCAGTGCTGATCCCACACCAAAAAAAGCTGTAAGACCTATGAAAAAAAGCCCCCCAAGGAGGCTGGCATGCCAAGGAGCATCTCACACTGCCTCTGCCAGCAGCTTCCAGACGCTGGAAAATACAGCTCTTCAGCATGCAGTTTCCACTGAGAAACCCAGAGCAGCACTCTGCTCCGCTTAAAGCAAATAACCAAGGAGAAATTCATTTATTTTTATTGGACTGGGATTGTTGAACAAAAAACCCTGCACTGATGCCTACCCCCTCACCTGGTTTTTGATCCTTATGGGATCAAAAGGATTTTTAAAGCAGGGGTGGGACGGGACCCAAAGCAGAGTAATGTTTCCACAGGGAAACTGGGAATGCAACGGATCCTGCCCCTACTCCTACGACCAGCTGCAGTTGCCTTCTGTACCCTGAAAAACCAGCTTCTCACTCCATACACCCAACAGTGGCTGGCAAAACTGCCACAGCTGCCTCAGCACAGCTCTCCAAATACTATTGAAAAGGCTGCAAAGCCTGTATTTCCATGCCTGAATAAATATCTACATTTATACTTTGGGCACTGAATAAAATCCATTCAATTGCCAACACGCAGTTGCCAGGAGCCCCCCCTGGATTAATCAATTTGTCAAAAACCTCACCAGTTTCTCAGGTGCAGATCTTTTTGGAAGCAACAAACGGATACAGGTGCAAGGCAAGTATGCCTTAGGGATCAAAAGCCAAAACCTCCTTCACTTGGTACTGCTCTGAAAGGCACTCCAGTGTCTCCCAGATGCCTTGGCTATCTCCACATATCTCCAGTGTCTAACAAGCACCAATCAAAACCATTCCAAAAGATGCTTTACTTTCCAGTCTAGCATTATCTTCTTGCTGCATCTTAGCATGTAAGGTCTGAAACTTACACATGCCACTGAGCCATATGGGGCTTGCACTTAGGGAATGGCAAAAATCCAAAATACCCCAAATGGAAAATGTAATTATGGAAGGCTGATTAATATTCCTGGCTTACTATTTTAGCATCAGAATAAAGGCTTGTTGTCTCTGGCTCTTTCATTGCCTCCAGAATAACATTTACCATACCTTCATCTTTCAGAAAGGAGCCAAACTCTGGGCCTGCTCCTTAGTCTGTATTAGCTGTACAAACTTTCTCCACTCCTTGGGTTGAAAAGCAGGCCAAAAAATTACTCGAGTGCTACAGAGCCCGTAGGCAGCTCATGCATCAGAAATGCTTGCTATGCATTACAGTGTGAAAACACCTAGTCAGTGCAGGAGGTATTGTTTCTGACACCTCAGAAGGGGAGGAGAAGACCTTGTTTAGACACCATGGCTTGGAGACAGTGAGGCTCTGCTATGCTGTGACCAGCTCTCCCAGGAACAACCCCCTTGATGCTCAGCACAAAGTACTTCATGGGCAACACTGCATGTCCCCAAGGCAGGGGGCTTTCTAAGGTGGTAACTACCCTGGAAAAAGCTGGAGCATGCCAGTGAGAGGCAACGGGGCACCACAGCAGTGATGAGAAAACCCACCTCAGAAGTCACTGAGGTACCCATATCCTGCTCTCCTTGCATGGAGGGGAATAGTTCCTGAGTTAACAGAAGCTACTCTCTGTTTCTGGGGGTTTCATCCCCATGATACTCCATTAGACACTGCAGGATGCAAAACTCCGTGCAAAGAACACCCTCATCAGCAAGCTGCACTTCACTGCCACCCCAGAGGTCTGCAACCCTCACCCATCTCAGTGGTGTTGAGCCTCACCACAACCCATGGCTGCCAACCAGTCTGGGCCATCCCTTAGGGACCACAAGGGAAATTAAGAAATAAGTTCCCATTTTGACTATGGGACCAAACATCCTAATGTCAATCAGCTTCCCTGGAGTTTTGTCTTTTTTAACTCAGAGTCTTTGCTGCTCATGGCTGTGATCAGAGGCAGCTGCTCTGGGACTGCCAAGGCAGCACGAGTCATGGCACAGCCAGTTCTCCTGCCTTGCACACCAGTCCCATGGACTTCCTTTCCCACACCCAAGCTCCAGTAATTAATTAACTGCTGTGGTTGCAAAAATCCACTGTCATGACCTGCCACATCATGCCAACAGTCATGCATGTGCACAGGGTCACCTTTGCTCACCCTTCCTAGAGGGTGCTCATTCCTGAATTTAGATGGTACCAGCATCTAAATTAATCTTCTAAATTTAGAAGGGACCAGGCTGTGCATTCAAGAAGGACAGTTAAAGATTTTGGTCCTTACCAACAGTCTGAGACTGGCACAGATATACAGGAAATATCTTGCAGGTCTCCTGCCTTCCACCAGCACTTCAGAAATGAGCCCTTGTGGTACACACTGAACTACTGCTGCACCATAGGGAAATGTTGTCCTGTTTTTGCAGTAACATGGTGGAAGGGACGGCAAAAACCCACATGGTGAATGGCACAACTGAGTCACCATCCTGAGCCATCCCTGCTCTAACCGTGGGAGTCACCTCTCCAAAACTGAGAAGCATTTTATACCCAGACAATTACTGGGAGCAGCACTGTAGTTGTGCCAACAACAATATCCGTGGGAAGATGACTGTTGGGTGGCATCAGATCCAATGGGGCAGGTTCAGCCCTGCCAAGACCGTGAAGCACAGCGAAGCCAACCCAGGCAAGGAAAGCTCTGGTTTCCCACACGTCTGCATGCCATCACTCCCACAGACCATGCCTATCTCCTGCCTCCCATAATTTAGGCCCAGAAGAAAACATGCCCAACCAAAAGGATTTTCAGCAAGGCTGAAGCAAACCCAAAGCAAATTGCAGCAACAGGGGAAATAGGAGCCCTTCCTGGTGAGCAGAGAAGCTCAGACTCATGTCAGAGTGGAGCAAACACTTTCATTCATGACAAACTGGAGCAACCCAACTACTTGTTCCAGAAAGGTCTTCAAGCAAGCGTCTCCAAAAACCCTAAGGACATGGCTGACATGGCACCAAGCTAATGAACTCTGCTCCAGTTCTGCTGACAAAGAGGGAGAGCAGGCTATCAGCACCCAGAGGTGAGATCATCCCCCCACACACAAAGAGGGAAAGTATGAACAGTAGGAACCAGCTCCAAGCCCCAACATGGGTCAGTGGCCACAGGATGTGTTTGGCACAGCCTTGAGAAACTGAGCTGACATGCAGTGCTGCTGCACATAAGTGGATGTGAATCTTAAAGGATTCTGTCCCAGGTGCTCAGCACCAAAAGTCTAACTGTGCAATGAAATCTCAGCCCTAATTTGCATTTGCAAAAGCTCCAGTTTTATCCCTTTAAACTCGAAAAAGAATTAACCTATTTTCCTTTGCCTGTTTATCTACAAAAGCACATGAAAACAAATGTCTCTCCTTTTCAAAGCATTTTTCAGTTTCTCCAAGAAAAATTTAGTCGTTACTTGAAAGAAATGGCAAACCAAAGCTTTGCCTTGGTTCAAGAACAGAACAGAAGAAACCCCCTCCTCCTACTGTTTTGCTTTGCTTTAAACCCCCAGAAATCAGAGCTGCTCACCTTGCACACAGCAGCCTGCAAAATGGCATCGAAGCCGCCCTCTGGAGCATCTCGGTTGCGGGAAACTTTCTGTTTCCGGACTTCTTCGTTGAAACGGTCGACTTTATCCGTCAGGGACAGGAGGTGGCGGAAGCCAAAGGATGGGACACAGCTGGGGAACAGCTTGTAACTGCGGGAGGAACAGAGGAGTGGTCGGCTGGGAGGAACCACATCCACAGCCAAGAGCTGCGGAGGCTTACGGCTCTACCAGGTTGGTCTTCAAAATTCTGTTCAGAGGGTTGAAATGTTTTCACAATGCTTCGTATTTTGGACACTTCAATTTCTTGCTATTTCTCAAAAAAACTCTACAGTAGACCCCATATATTTTTGTTTCCCCTTAGGGGCTTTCAGAAGCCAAAGTTTGCAGAGATCCCACCAGGACTGAACATCTCTTTCCACATACAGTGCGAGCACAGACACCGAGCGCCAGCGCACCCTGGGCCATGCAGCTCTGCAGTTTCAGCACTCGTAAGTGATTTTCACACCGGGGATCTGCAGCCAAGGATGTGATCCACTGATAGAGAGGCTGCATTTTGGCAGATCCACCCTTCCCAGCAGCCCAGGAGGGCTATGGGAGCCATGTCCCACGCCTGCAGAACCAGTGGGCTGGTGTCAAAGGGCAGGAGCATCACTGCCAAGAGCTACCTTTCCCCTCTTCTGCAGTGTGGATTTTCACTGTGTCATCCCGTTTGCTTGCCAGTACGAGCCACCCTACACCCACTGCACATCACCAGGCACCTGGCAACTGCCCAGTACGAGATGCCATAATAATCAACACCAGCTCATGCTTCCTCCCGCTCTCCCTGCAAGCTGGTGAGCAAATACCATCTCTGCTTCCCAGGGCGCCACCAGAGCAGAAAGACAGGAGGGGCACCCTAAGGCAGAGAAATGTTTTGGCAGGCTACCAGGAAACCTTTTTTTTTTTCCATACAAAACCATGAGAAGGCAGTTTTGGTGCTCACCTGGAGAGCTCAGCAGAGCAGTTCCTGTGGCGTGGGAAATCAATATGTGTGTGCAGGGGAGAGGGGTGAGAAGGGTTAAGAAGAACTGTGTTTAAAAAGGAGTTGGCCTGGCACTAATTCACTCTTATCTTCAAACATATAACCCAGAGTACAATTAAAAGTCTCTGCTGACATGACCCACTATGGGTAAGTTGCAAGAGGCTTTTTACACAAAGGAGTATTCAGGATTTACCATCACTGAGAACCCAAATCCCTCACAAGGGACTCCAGACCAGGGATTTCCATCCATGCAGTCACACACACACCCCTAACCATGGGGCAGGTCTCACTGCCCCGGGCTTGGTTGGCAATTAGAGCCATCCCTTTTGATCCATGATCCATGTCCAGACTTGCATCCCGCTCACACCCAGGGCAAGGCAAGGAGTTTGATACGTCTGAAACCTCTGCACTGCAGGGTCTCAGCAAGCTGCCCTTAGCCCATCAGGATGCAGAGTCAGGAGCAGGGGTGATGGAGGAGACACAAGGGAAACAGGGCTGTGCCCCACCCAGACCTGCAAGTCAGTCACCATGACAAGGAAGAGGAGGGGAGAGCCTGGACCAGGGGCAAAAAGCACCCAGTGCCGCTCGTGTTTACTTGCAGCTTTTCTTAGATGCTGAACAGCTTGTTTTGATACCAGAAATAGCTGCAAACAAAACCACGCCTGACAACGCACCTCGCTGCACCAGTGAGCCATGAGGCAGCAGCCAGAGCCCCCTCACAGAGCAGGATGGGGAAGGAGATTCCATCAGGGAGCAGGGAGCCAGCACCCCTGGTTTGGATGAAGAGGAGACCCATGGCAACTGGAAGGGAGCACCTACCAAATGAGCTGCTGTGGGCAATCCTTCCTAAATGTTTTCCCAAGACCAGGCTGGCTTAAGGTATCCCATAGAAAGAAAAGCAACCACCTGGGTAAAGCCAAAAGAACACGCAGGTAGCCTGATCATGGCAGGAAAAGCTGAGGTGACAGCTCTGGATGTTCTTGATAAAAGGTCATCACAAGTTTCAGGTATGCCTTGTTGCTGAGTTGTCCAGTTCCATCCTCTCCTCCTTTTGCATCCATCTCCTCCTGCATGTTTCACTGTTTCACTTGGCCAAAGCCATGTCACTCCAATTAAAACACACACCAGCCAAACAAAGTTTCCAAGATTTCTCCAGCTGGAGCCTGTCCCCAGCCTAAGGGCAGCATGAGCGGGTGTCAGAGACTGAGGATGACAGAGAAGACTGAGAGGACCCTTCAGAGGCTATGCCAAATTTCTGGGAGAAGCACTGTGAAGAGTGTGGTGTGCAATGCCATTGTGGCAGAGCCACTTTCCTGGCTCAGTGTGGTCACTTTCGCCTCGTGATTAAAGCAAGAGTTTTCAGTGTTAAAATCTATTTGACTTTCCACTCTGGACAGAACTGGTGAAAAGAGAATCTGGATAATTTTTGTCTGGTCAGCAAGCAATGTGCAGTGAGATGCCAATGCTTGGTCAGTGCCAAAAGCTGGCCTAGAAACTCACAGCTGATGCAAGCTCTCTTTATCTGCCTCTCATACTTAGAGCATGCACAGAGCTTGGCATCCATGCATGAGGTGATCTTACACTGTAAGTATCCACAAATGGCTCAAATAAAAGGGTTATCCTCACTGCCCTTACAGGACTAGGAAGCATCCACTGATGGATGAGGTGAAGATGGGGACAACGAAGATGTCAGTGGTGACACTCTCCCAGGGGGGCACTTGCTGCTGTATCCGTCCTTTGATTCCCACACTCAAACCTATCTGAGCCTGGACACCCTTCCCTACACGCAATTTCACTCTGGCAAAATCCTCAATTCAATGGATTTGATCCTGACTCTGGTGTTTAAAAGGCAAACAAAAAGACTCTTGCAAAGACAGGAGCAAAAAAAAAGGAAATAAAGGGACGAAGGCTCTGATATCACCACAAAGTAAACCACATCATCTGTCTTTTGTACCTGTCAGTTTGCCTTCTTTCTACAGCAATAAAGATGAAAAAACCTGCCTGCCACCTTCAAAACACTCTACAAGAACTGATTAATCAGCACTATATCAGTTCCTCCAAACACTTTTGTTGAGAAGGATTTACATTGCCTTGGTCTTGTTATCTGTAAAATGCAGACAAAAAGCTTAATTGATTTACTCAACACCAAACTATGACTCAGAGCTAGGTTCAGAAATCAGGAATTTCTCGCTCTGGCTCCTTTTCCTTAAAGCCTGTAAAAAAGTCTGCTATGTCTGCATCCTTTTCAGGTACTTAAAAATAGCTGCAGGCTCCCTGGTACAACAGTTCCCCGTGTCTAGATGCACAGATCTCCCAACAGCCACAGCAAAATCAGAAGCTGCCCCATTTTGAATTGCTCAAGTATCACAGCGACAGCCATGGCATCATCATTCCCAAAAGCCAGAGCTGAAGTGTGGTTCATTATTTAAAGCAAAACGGGCACGTGAAGACTGCAGCCAGCCTCTGTGCAAACACAGGGCTTGCCCCTTCGGGGTGCACCCTCCACTTACCCAATGCAGGGATTGTTTTGGTATCTTGGTGCTGTGTAGGAGAACGGAGAAATGTTCTTGTCCACAAAAGAGCCGAACCCCAGGCGGAAATTGCTCGTGAGCTTTCGCATCTCCTCAGCCAGCTTGGTCCCCAGATTGCGGATGTTATCCAGGTCGTCGTTCATGGACAGGGAGAGATCCATCAGGTAGTAGAGGTCCACGGGATAGTCCTCCACTTGCCGCACCTGAACTCGGAACGAGGTCTGGTCCCCTGCACACACACAAGGGTTGAGCACAGTGAAAAGGAAACTCCCAGCACACATACAAATCCAGACCACACGCTTTTTTATTTTCCCCCCTGAAGAGCAGACAGATCACTTTTCAAAAGAAGAGGGTGAGAGGAATAA
Source organism: Monarcha castaneiventris obscurior (assembly GCA_026261815.1). Classification (NCBI taxonomy): domain Eukaryota; kingdom Metazoa; phylum Chordata; class Aves; order Passeriformes; family Monarchidae; genus Monarcha; species Monarcha castaneiventris. Next base: position 13,072,818 of record JAMPIT010000467.1, read on the forward strand.
GCTTTTCCAAATACATCCCTTAGGAGACTAACAGGAAAGCAGGTATTGACTTTGGGTCCTCTTAAGCTATGCAGTGTATTGGCTGGCAAGAAAAAGACATGGAGTGCGTGCCTCTGTTTTAGCTCTTTGGAGGTGTGGGAAAGGGTCTCTCCATCTCATCTGAGAGAACATCTAAGGGAGGGACACATGAAAAACACTGTTGCCCTGGGCTGTGTGCAGTCCAGGGATGTTTTCCTAGAAAACGGGAAAGAAAAGCAGAGTGAACCTTAAATGGGTATTTCATGGACTACTGAAACACTGCCCACACTTAACTTGGGTACATTCTCAAAGCAATCCAGGAGCAGTCCAAGAAGTCCTGCACAAAAGAGAGAAGGAGGTGGAGCAGGAGAAGGAAGAGGATCAGGAGGAAAGAGCCAGCACAAGGTGAATGCAAGATGTCCTCTGAGCTGTGCAGGGAAGTCAAGGTGAAGCAGACACAGAAGAAACATCTTTGAAAAAGAACTCCCCCCCCAAAAAAGAGCTGGAGAAATCAGGGAAAAAGGGAAGTGAACTGGGAAAAGAAAGTTGTTAGGGTCACCCAGGGAAGCTCTGAGGCAGAGGTGAAGCTTCCTGAAGTGAAGAACACAAGGGAAGGAGCTGACAGGGCTGAGTCACAGGCTGTGCAGATGTGAAGAGAAGCAGAGGAAAGCCTGCCCCTGACCTTCCCCTTTGCCAGATTGTTTTCACTAGAAATCTGGAAGGGGTGCCAGGGAAGGCCACCACAGGCAATGCCTATGCCTCAAAAAAGCTGAAGTGGCTTCAAAGTGAACTCATCAACTTCACACCAGATGGGCCCCGGTGGAGCCAGAGAGCAGGTAGCGAAAGTTTGCCTTTCACTTTGCTAAGGGAGGGGTCTAAATAAAACCCCAAACCCCAACCTCACAAGCCAGGCTGGTTTGGAGATCCCATGTTCCCAGCTGCCACCTTGGCCCCTTTTCCTGTTCAGTGGGGTCTCAGCCCCAGGGAATTGGATCCTTTCAAAACCAAGCTCCCACTTCTGCCCTCTCCATGGCCAAGGCTGAACTTGGGGCAGTGGCAGGTTCTGCAAAACAATGGTGGCTTCTCCTCTTCTTCCCCAGAAATGAAACTCACATTTTTTAGTATTGTGAAAACATTTCCCTAACCGCTTCGTTGTTCTCCTTGTGCACAGCAGCACAGCTGCTCCCACTTACTTCCAGCCCAGCAGCAGCAACAGCATCCCAAATCTGCCATGCTGGCATTGCACAGCACAATGCCTGGCACCTGGGGTAGGCTGCACCAAGCTAGGGCTCCTCAAACAACACCCTCCTTCTCTTTAAGCCTGCTTAATTTCCCTTTAATTTCCCTGCAGCCTGCTACAACCCCGCCTGGAAAAGGCAGGGCTGCAGGAGGCACCCTCTGCAAACACGCACATGGAGATACTGCCCAGCTGTAGGAAGCAGGAAGCTCATGCCATGAATATTCCTCCTTATTCTCCCCAGCTTTCTTGTCCAGCAGGAGCAGGACTTTAGCAGCACAGGGCTGGGATGTGGAGTGCAGCAGGTGCTCCAGGTGGGCCTCACATTGTACCTGGCATGCATTTTGGGGGGGGACAAAGAAGAACATAACTCATGTAGCACAAAATCTGTTGGCACTGATTGAGGGTAAAAGACTGTGATTGCAGGCTTGACTTTAGTTCAGTGCTGCAAAAATGTGTTTAAACCTGGCAAAATTCATTCCCATGCCCCTGTTTTTCATGCCTACACATTTTTCCCACTGGAAAAGGGGATGTGTCCTCTGTATTTTGCAACATTTTTATGTCCAAAACACCGTTCTTCCTGCCAGAAAAGGGTATTTGGAATGCTGTGATCAAACGTGCTTCTCTTAATAATTACGAATTTATTAGTCCCTGAGAAGCACCAAAACCAACAGGATCCTGTGGCTGGTTCTTCTTTCATTCCTAACTGCACAAACCAATTATGTCAGAGAAAATATCGCTAATGTATGTAGATGTAAGTGCAAAAGAATTTATTATCCTCTGTGGACAGTATTACTCTCACACTTCTAGGGATAATCCAGCCCCCTCCTTCCTCATGTACTGTCGCCACCATCCTCTCCTTAGGGCTTTTACTGAAAAGTTTTAAACTCAGGGCTTAGTTCAGAAATTTTTCTTGGATACTATCACACAGCAGCAGTGCAGAAACTGGAAAAATTTATTTTGGTCAATTTAAGAACATAAACTTGACAATCATGCTTATGCAGCCTGTTCCTGCTTGCTAAGGCTTATGGCTTGATGGGCAACACAGCTTGCATCTATTCATTTTTTAAGTCCTTTTACACTATTTCTATTTCATTTAACTAGGACACACAGCTTTATAGCTGGACTCAGGATTAAAAAGCAATATTATAAAAACTAAATGCTCAATCCAAAAGCTACCCTGTAAGGACATCAATTTAAGGCCTTTGGAGTTTAGCTGAGGACACAGATTTGGGGATGTGACTTCTGCCACAGGATGATGAGATCAAACTGCCTGGGTGGGAACAGCAAACAATTGACAATCCACTCCCTTCTGCTTCTGCTTAGTGGTCTAAGAATAAAAGATCAGCATTGCCACAGACCTCCACATAAATTCATCTTTGAAATAGTACACTCCTCATGCCCAAAATTAAATCAACATTGTCTCCTTTTTGTCTTTGGTTCACAGGGTGAAACCCATTCTCCCAAGCTCAAGGATTAATAGATAATTTAAACTGGGGCTGCTAATACAAGGGTTTAGGAAGTCATCAGCCCAGAGGTGAAGTGCTGCCCAACATCAAAAAGAGAGCAAAAATGGGAGACATTATAACAAATGTCTAGGTTTGTCCCTCCTCCTGCAATGACTCTGATGCTCTACAAGAGGAGCACAGGGAGGGGAGTTCACTGGCTCAGTGTGGGAATTGCTGCAGGGGTCCTCAGGGTGACTCCTGCAGCTCATCCCAGACCTGGAGGGCTTCTCCATCACGAAGAACTGAGGATGGCTGTGAGCGTGGTCCCCACAAGGGTGGGCAGAAACAGCACCCCAACCCTGTGCAGCCCAAGGTATCCAAGAGCACAGACCCCAGGAAGCCACAGGGAGATGGATCCCCACACCCTGCCACCAGAGTGGTGGACACTGGATGGGTAAAACTGCTGGGGATTAGGAAAGCGGAATTCGCTGAGCACTGGGCACTGCGTGTGGAGGTGGAGGTACAGGAGGTGAGAGGTGGAGGCTGAGCCAGCCCTTTCCGTCAGGAACTGCCTCAAGAAACAGCAGTAATAACAACTCCCTTTTGCTCCCTTTTCAACACAACATTCAGTGGCAGAAGCCATGCATCCAGACGCACATGCAGCGGTGACTGCTCTCAGGTATCTCATTTTAAGGCTTTGAAGCAAATTTGTTAGATTTGAGGGTCTCACCGATGACAGCTAAGGAAGTTAGTTGAGAAACAGGACAACTGCTACCTTACACAGCTAAAACAAAAACTCCTGCAGCAATGGTAGGCTCTGAGAGAGCACTGGTAGCATTAACAGCAGCTCAAACCCCTGTTTTTTCTTGGGCAAAACATCAATATTTCACTTTTCTGTATGCTTATGAGGGCTGTCACAAAACTGTAAGCCTTAGAAACCCACACCAATCACTTACAATGAATCAAGCTTTTATATTTGCTTCTTATCTTTGCAATAAAGAGCTTTTTTCTCCCCTCTTCAGAAATGTCAGCTGCCAAATTTTTGCAAGAATTCTAAACCCACATTAAAGCCTCCCCCCACCATGCAAAAACTTTTGATAACAAGCATGCTCGCATGGCTCAGATGAGCCATTCCCTTCTAATTTTTAATTAAAAGGAAGAGATTGAAGAAAAGTGATGGCTCAGGAGAATGAAAGAGGGACCTGGCTACAGTCCAAGGCCTGAGTCACAAGTTCAAATCTCCATCTTCTGCCTTGATCCCATAGCTCTTTTGCATACCAACAGAAAACAGATATGTGGGTTTGTTTCCAATTTATAGAAGGAGCTGTCTCAGTTTAGAGTCATGCCCTGGCCGCTTAGTGGAGGAACCAAAGTTATTTTAACTCCTTCCATGCAGTGATTCCATTTTTAAGCTGAGCAGGCTCCTTTTAAACACGTGCAAGTGTTAAGACCATTACTGGTAGCAGTTGTGGGTGGGCTTGGACTGACTTTGCCCAACAGCAGTGTCCTCTCACACAGGACATGTGCCCCAGCCCCAAACCTGTTTGTGATGCACCACCAAAGGTCACAGGTATGGAAGGGGCCAGCAGCCACCTGCTTTAGTGGTCTACAAGGCCATGAGCTACAACATGCTCTTGCCATGTCCTGGCCACCCTTTCTCCCTCCCCCCCACAGCCCAGGGAGCCCTGGGGACTCACCAGGGCGAAGATTCAAGGCGACCTTCTGAGGCGTGATCTGCGTGACGTCCAGGTGGCTCTGGCCAGAGCCCTTGCTGCTCAGAGGGACGTTCTGCACCACGCTGATGCTGCTGCTGGGGTTCTCAATGGCTCCAGCACAGCCGTTTGCAATCAGGTTCTGCAGGAAGTCACACCGGGATGTGATGGACTTTGTGCTGCTGAAATCCTGGGGGGTGAAGGACAGACAGAAAGGAATACTGAAAGAAGGGAATACATCAATCCTACAGCAGGGGCTTTGCTTTGACATGCTGGTATCTAACAACTAGGAGATGACAAGGAGAAGCTGGTGTCCTTTGGGATGACTGTACTTGGAAGGAGCCTGCACTGAGCCTTGAGCCTTTCAAAGGGATTGACCAAAAAAGGAAATTCTATGAGGATCCAAACACTGAATTTGCTCACAGAGCACTGAAACAGAAAGCTAAGCCCGTGTTTTCAGTCCAGCCACAGCAGCAGCACCTGTTCCCAGCCCTGGCCACAAGAGAGCAAGGCAAAGCCCTTGGTTTGCTGCAGGGACAGCCCACTGCCTTCCCTATTATTTTATGCACATACATCGCCTCAAAGGAGCTTTGCAAAAGACCGAAGAAAGGACAAGGAGGTGGCACTGAGGGAAGCAGGACAAACCCTCCAACCCAGAGAGGGCCAAGTAAAGATGTGAAGCTGAAGACAGGCTGGGTGGCTCCAGGGACCTGCACCCTCTTCCCTGGGGGAGACACCGCACGTCCCCACACAAGCACTGCATGGAGAATAAGGGAGGTGTGAGAGACTTCCCAGGAGATGGTTAAAATGCAGTCTGTGCCCACCACGGGCAGTTAGGCACAGGCAGCAAGGTGCAGGCAGTGGCTCACTCCCAAAGGATGGCCAGGAGTCTCCCAGCACCCATCCCAGAGCTCTCGCCTTTGCTGCGAGCCCCGTGCGTGGTGCACAAAGCAGCCTTGTGCAGGGCAGCACTCAGGAACAGCCGGGAACACAATGCACCCTTTTGCAAAGAGCCTGTTTGTTAGATTGCCTTTTTTTTTTCTCCCCAAAAGTGCCAAAGGGAACAAGTCACATGCCCAAAACTTACTCGATTTTCAACAGTCGATTTCTACTTATTTCTGCACTACAACAATAGAGACAACCCTATTCAGCTCCAGGGCTGAGGGACTAGTACAACATGAAATAATGCAGAGAAGATGCTTGCAGCCATGCCAGCCCCTCCTTCAGCTGTGCAGCCAAAACCAGCGTGGGGCTGAATAAACCTCACTGATTGCTGAAGCTCCAGCATGGCAGAGGATAGGAGAGACATCAAGGAGGGAAAGGCTCCTGACAGAACCTCGTGGGGTGATCTCCAGGGGTCCCTCAAGGACAGGCTTGGATACAGGGCCCTGGGAGACAGACAGAGGCTTCCAGCTGCATTTTTCTCACTACAAGGTCCCAACGCTATTTGAAAAATGCGAGATTTGCATTCCAGCATCCAGCAGCGGGGTCCAGCCAAGAAACCGACGACGGCACATCAGATGGATATGAACAGAAATTTCTTGGACCGCGTTGTGTAAACAAATGAACTTCCAAAAAAAGGAGGACTGGGACTATTTAAATCATCTCCAGCATGACAAATAAAAATCAGAATCCCTCACAAAACTGAAAACAACGCCCAGCCTTTCAGAGCCGCACATTTCAGGCAGCCTTGGAGAAAAGTTTCTCTCGGATGTGATTTAACCTGAAATCAGGAAAAAGCTGGTGGGGTGCAGGTGTTCGCCTGGGCCTATCCACCCAGCAGCAGGGCACCCAGGGGGAGATGCTCTCCTGCTCTCCCAGGACCCAGACCACAGCTCCAGGTGAACACCTCTGCCAGCTCATTTCTGCTGCCACCTATTACAAAGGACACTTCGACTGTGCAAAAAGCAACACAAACAGCCCAGGGGCGCAGCTGGAACTTTTAGTTACTCTCAAGTAATACACATTGGAGAGAAGTATCCAAATAGGACAATATTTAGGGCTGCTGACATAGCTACAGCTTCTATCAGGTGTTTCCAAGCCTTCCCAGGGTCTGCTCCAAAAACTCCAAAGGAAGTCCAGGAGGTGAGGGGAAAGCCCCTACACAACTTGTAGGTCAGCAGCACCTTTGCACTCGTCCAGTGCCCAGGTTCCCCTTGCTTGACCCAGCTATTTTGTCTAAACTTTCCTCTAAAATGGGTCCAGAGGACTTGCCAAAGGGCAGCAATTGCTAAGCTACAGATCCAATCAAATCCAGCTATTTTCTTGCTCAGTGAAAAGCTGTATTACCTGAGGTGGAAGAAAATACCCAGCCCTCAGGGGTGCAAATGCCTGAGGGGTGGGTGGTGCACCTCAGCACCTAGGGGCGCAGGACTGACCCCTACTTCTGCTTGATCTCTTGCCCAGGTAGAGTAACACTGAGCAGGGGGATGATGGTGGTCTTGGGAAAGTCCCAGCAATCACCATTGCACTCTGCAAACACACACCCAACCTGCAGCCATAGGTCAAAACCCAAAGCCAAAACTGGGGCTACCAGGTACCACCCAACTCTAGTGCAAGGCTTTCTGCGACAGAGAAAATCAAGGCTCATGGAGGTTCAGCTAAAGGGAAAAAGGATGAGCAGATCTGGGGAGTAAAGGGCATTGCACAGGCCCAGGCAGCTCAGCAGGAACCACACCAAAAGGCAGCCCCACAGCAGCACGCTGGTTCAAGCCCCAATTTTTCCCCAAGCAGGGAACACCCTGCGGTTAAGTTAAGCAATCCAGTGTGCCCACGTACCTGCCAACCGCCTGCCCGCAGGCCTGCTTGGGCAAGAATCGCAGCCAGATGCCCCTCACAAGCAGGAACCACCCCAAACATCGCTCCGTGCCACAGAGGAGCACTGGCTGGGAAGGTCCCCCAGCCCCCGGCAGTCGCTGTGGCTGCTCCAGCCCCCGGGCAGTCCGGCCTCGGCGCTAAGGAGCTCACAAAGGCGAATGCACACAAGCAGGCAGAATGAATGCAGACAACAGCGTGACAATTACATGCTCATCAGTTTGACAGTTTTAAGACAAATTGCTTGGTTCATGCTATAAAAATGGAGAATAGCACTCGCTGTATCTACTATCTAATTCCTGACTAGGCATGTCCCTACCATTTTTTGCTTTGATCAATCCAGTTCTGCATTAATTCAGTCTGAAATATGCCTGCTTTCTCCATTAAAAAAAAAAAGAAAACCTTGACATGCTCGCTTTAGGAACATCCTTGAATTTCTTTCCACATTCTCATCCTTGAATTTCTTTCCACATTCTCTTTCCACATTCACTTCTGAGATGGGAAGAGGATTGGGTAAAAGCACCTGCTGGAAAACAGAGGGTGCCATTGGGGAAATTTCGGTTCACTTACTCAAAAAGGACACTTCAGTTTAATTAATGTGTATCTCTAGTTGGCATGTACACACACAAATGCATCCACATAGGTAATGGATAGGTGAACACACTTCATCCACCTAAAAAAAATATCTAACAAACAAGAGGAGCCTCTGCACGCTGGCACACTGCTCCCCAAAGCAGCAAAAAAACATCATGTTGAAATTTCCCCTCCCATACTGGTACTCCCAAATGCTCTTTTGAAGAGCTTCCCCCCCTGCAATGACCCCAGGTATGTTTATCACGATCACAACCCCCACCTGTCTATCACACCTGCCCTGGCAGCTCAGGGGACTTCAGCAGTCATTCTCCCTCAGAGAGCCCTGTTTCAAGGCATGCTCAGGTGATGGTTAAGGCTACATATTCACACCTCCTCTTCTAAGAGCCACTGAAATCACCTCCTTTAAGGCCTGCCTTTCAAGGTATTCTTCCATGAGCCAACAGAATTGATGTCTGCTGCCAGATTTCCAAGAGCCCAAAGGCTTGTGGTTATCTGAGCAGCCCCTGGAGGATCCAGGGCTGCTGCACACCAGAAGCTGCTATCATCAGCTCATCCATCATCACCCCTTTGGATGGGAGCAGAGATGCTGAACACAGGCAGAAGTGAAAAGAAGTCCAACCAAGCCAGGGGACGTGATCCACCTCATACCAACAGGTGAGGAGGTGGCAGTCATAAAGTGAGAGCACCTTGACTGCTCTGCTGTAAGATCAATCTGTACACCTCCCCTTATCCTCAATTCAAGGCAACCTCAACTTCATGAACCTTATCCCTCCCGGGAAACTATGGGGATAGCGCTCCCAAAAAAACTGGTATGATGGTACCACCAAGTGATGTTATTCCCCAATGGAAATACAAGAAGGTATAAATATACAGGAAAATCAATCATATAGATAACTGTAATTTGTATAGTTAGATATACATACATATATATATGTATATATTAAAAAAACATATAACAGACATTTCTACACTTACTGTATACATAAAACACAGAATTATATACAGAATTATACATGTACTGATAGACTTCTACCATACATATTTCCTGACAAAATTATTAATTGTTGCCTACAAAGTCGATAAAAGCTGGCCCAGTTTGCTCCCAAACCTGTAAAGTAAATGCGAAGGGAGCACGAAGTACACACAGATCAGCTGACTGAGGTTCTACCACAACATAACTGCCATCTGTGGAACCCACTCCAGCATCCTACCCCTGACATACAAACAGCAGCAGAGCTGCAAAATCATATATGCATATATGCACCCAGGCAACATAGACAGCGAATGGCAGCTAATGGAAAAAGCTAAGGAAAACATATTAAGAGCTGTTTAATAAATTTAATAACCTGACTAGGCTGCAGCAGAGGGAAGGGGAATAAGGTGGTGAAATAACTATGAAAAGAAAGCGGATATTATAGAGTCTATAATATTACTTTAAAACCTTTTGAAGTTGAAAAACTCCAGGTATCTTTTGAAATCCCATTACCGCACCTGATGATCTCACCTGGAGAAATAATTAGTTTCAAACAGTACATTCTAAAAATAAATAAATAAATAAATACAGAATTAGAATAAGAAGTTGCTAGGTTTTAGCATGTAGCATGTAATGGGAACAGCAGCTTTTAAACACGTAGCTCTTGGCACAAAACACCTTGAACTGCCTATTTTTAAACAGCTGCTGCAAGCTAAAGGTCAGGAAGTATTACAGGACTTCCCTGTAAACACCCATCTTCCTCCTTGGCCCCTCCATTCCAGTTAGGAATTTTCTTTTTTTTTGGTAACTCTCCTGTTTGCATGATAAGAGTCAGGCTGCCAGTCCCATTAGTACAATTAGTGGTCACAGTGACCACCAGATAAACATTTCCACTAGCAGCATTTTGCAGAAAGTTGTCTTTTGATGCCAAGTAAGAAAAAAAACCAACAAAAAAAGCACAAGTTATTGGGTACCCATAGCTTAATAGCTGGCGTTCCTGGACCCAGTCTCACCACCACAGATTAGCTGGCTGGAAGAGGAGCTCTTACAGCTGTTTACAAGATGTCTCTGAAGCAAGATCTATTGCTGCACCCTTTCCCTTCTGCACACCAATTGCCTTGCTGGAGAAAAACGCCCCATGAAAGCTATTACACTGTCAGGTAGTGCAGGGTTTGCAGCATTACAAGGTTTTCCTTGGAGAGCTGCAACTGTGCTTGGGAGTGAAAAATCCAGTGAAATAGACCTGGAGAGCCAGTGGCTGGGCTACCCCCCAAGACCCAGCCAAACCAGGGGGATTGGAAGCCACCTTCGCCCCACATCCATCTCCATCCCCATCCTCTGCCCTGGAGCTGCAGCTGCCTCAGGCAGCCCTGGCAGGAGGAGGGATGGGAACAGCAGAGGGGGCAGTGCCTGCACCCTCAGCTCAGCAACACCAGCTGCAGCTGGAAGGTGAAGTGAGTGCTCAAAAGGGGACAGGGATGGCCACACTAGAGGAATAAGGGTCAGCAGGGAACAGAACAGCATCACCACTGGCCATGCCCATTGAGAGGTTCAAGATCATCCCCTGGTGTGGGGCTCTCACATCCCAAACGTGGTTCCTGACACAGCAGCTGTGCCTGCAAGGCATGGTTTTTCCATGCATCTGAAAGCATCCAAAAGTCTCTCTTGAACACGTAGGACAGGCACTAAGCAGGCAACTTCTTTGTATGCATCAGACATTATCAAGTCTTTCACACACCTTGTTCTCTAGAAATTGTAAGTCTACTTAATAAGACATATATTGGATTATATATATAAATCTAAACTCATGAGCAGCCCCTAGGGAGCAGGGGGAGGTATTTGCAATTCCTCACAAAGAAGGAGGTGCAATTGATAAGGGTGAGCAGCTTCAGCATCAACACAAGGATGTATTTTCCCTCTGAAGTGCTCAGTTACTCTGTGCAACTCATGGCACTGATGCCAGAAGCATGGGTCACCCCCCCCAAATGACACAATAGGTTCAGAAACGAGAATTATCATTGTTACAGACAAAGAGCCCATGCCAGGCCAGGCCACGCGACATGGGACACGTAGCAGGACATGAGCCAGAGGCTTGGGGCTTTTTAGGAGAGAGCTTTGGAGCAAGACTCCCTGCAACACAGAGCCCGTGCAGGGATCCAGCATCCACTGAAAACAAGGTGGTGATTGAAGGGACAGAGGGACTGAAGGAACAGTGCTGCTCTGTTGAGGGTACATGGGGGCCAGAGGGGTCAAACACTTATTTCCGATGATGTCAAAGAGCTGAGGAGTCACACACACCCAAAATACGCGTGGCATGGAGCACCCTGCCCTCACCCCTGCTCCCAGCACGGCACCGAGTCAGGAACAGGCAAGGTGAGAAAAGAACTCCCTTCCAGCCTTACAGAAAGCATGAAAGACAAACGAGGTGTGCCCACCTACCTCTTTGGAGCACCAGGCACACTTGGGATGGATGAGGAGACACTCTTCACAGGACGTGGCGCTTCCACTGGTGCACAGATTGAGACCTTCAGCAAGAGAGAACAGGATGGGCTGAATGGTTATTCCACTCCAACACAGTGTTTAGGGCTGCTCTAAGACATTCTTAATGCTCAACATACTGTAAGTTCAAACAAGAGCAAATAATCTCCTAGGAGCCTAAAAGGCAGGAGAAGCTGTAAATCTTTCTTCACCTGTAAGGAGGTCTTGTTTTCTTTTCCTTCTCCAACATAAATGAAAAGGACAGAAACTTGCTTTGGGGTGCTGAGCACCTCTAAAATATGACTGAATCTGGTGATTTTTCTTCACACTTTTTCAATGGTTTCTGGTTAATCAAAGAGTCCAGCTACTCATCTTCCTAATGAAATATTTCCATGGCTGTGGACAGAATGCAATAACTGTTTGACCAGCCTGAAACATGGAGCTGTCTGTCCAAAATCCCCCGAGATGCTGACTTTTTTTAAAGTCACGTCTTTAGGCATATCTTCTCATTTTTTCTAGCTGAATATATGGGGGAGCCTCTCCCCAAAATCTTCATATTAAAGCACTCTTGAAACATATCCATCTCCCCTTTCCACACAGGTGATTTTCACAGTGGACTCATGTTACATTAAATTACTTTTATTTTACTACAAGAGACATTTCCACAGGATATCCAGGTTAAGCCTTGCAGTGTGTTTGCACTGGGACATGTCCAAGGCAGCAGGAGTGGAGGACACCGAGGGCTCTCCCTGCCCATGATTCCAGCAGGAGCATCAGCCAGGAGGATGCTCTTTGTTCCTGGACTGCTGGTGTCCGGCAGCACAAGGGGCCTCGAGCAAGTTTCACTTACAAAATCCACAATTTGGGCTCTGGGCTTTAAAAATGAAGTGGAACCACACAGGTGAAGCTGAAGTAGACATCAGTGGTATGGGCTTTGAATGCAGCAGCTTGTTCAAGCCTGCCTGTGGCTGTGAATGTGCCCTTCGATACCACTGATGGCCCAGCTCCCCCGGGTGCAGCTATTAACTTCCACTGTCAATAAATGATTAAAGAAATATTCAACTGAGGTTTCAGCACAGAGGCTGCACACTCCAAATGAAACGCCTCAGGCTTGAACTCCCAGTCTGCTATTTTTTCCAACCCAAATGTCAATAAAAGCATTGTCAGGCCCCTATTTTCAGCCAGTTGCATCTGCAGATACCAGCGCACCACGCTGCTACTGGGTGCAATCTGCAGATTCCGCAGAGGTGCCAATAGCTGCTGAAGAGCCACATGGAGTTTTCTCCTGTCCCAAGAACTTTCTGCCATGAGATCTTAGGAAGAAGGATTTTTGCTGTATCCCACGTGAATATTGCACCGAGAAATGAAAAGCTGCCTGGGTCGCTCCCATAAGGGGCTGGGCTGTGAGCACAGGAAGCAGTGAATCAAGCTGGACAGCTGGAGGAAAACCTAGCGTGCCCTGGACTAGAAACAAAAAGGATAAATAGGTCCTGTCAGTCATTCTCAGTCATCGCAGAGGCCTGACTGTGCCAGAGCCCTGCACTGACGGGTCTCTGCTGCCCGCAAGGTGGTTAACTCTGACCCCAGAGAGCCAAGCCCTGCACTCTCTATGGCTCTCATTCAAACAGGCTCCTTGGGCTCATTCATACCAAACAAGAGCCTTCTTAAGAGCATGGGGTTTTTTTCCCTTCTGGCTGTTACCACATACGCAGGCGTTTCATTCCTTGTTCGCATTCAGAAGTTATATTCCAGCTCCCGGACATTGCAAGAGCTCAGAACAGAAATAGGTAGCACAAAGCAAAATGTAACGCGTTCAACTGAGTTAAAATTTAGACAGCAATTAACACTTGCATTTGCAAACCCTACAACGTGGCCCAAAGCCTCTCCTTGAGAGCTGCTGCTCTGGCAGCCGTGCACAGGGTAACCCAGCAAAAATAATGGGCTTTATACAGCAAATACTTGCATTCATAGCCTGGCTACCCAGGCCTGGCTCTCCCACAGCTTCACTTGCCCATCCGCATGGAAATATTTACCTCCATTCCCGACTGCTGGATTTTTGAGAGTTTACTTAGTCACAGTAATAGCTGACTGAAAAGCAAGGTCTCCTCCTTCCACTGCGTGCCATGACCAAAGCAGCCCACGCTCCTGTGGCCAGCCATGGGGTGACATTCCTCCTGGTGGCAGCTTTTGAAGTTTCCAAGTATGCTTTTCTTTCCACTCCGTAGCAACACTAAACCATTTCCAGCATTGTTGTGAAAGCCCTCCAATTTTAGACTGAAACCTGAGCTTTTTGAGTTGGAGTAGAAACACGCAGGATTTTCCAGATGCAAGTCTTTGCTGTGCTTGATTCAGTGCAGTCTTTCCTGAATCAGGCAGAGGAAGGACCTGATGATGCTCATGCCAGTCCAGATCCTTGCAGATGCTGGGGCAAGTCACCCAAGACTGGAAGGAACTCAGTCTGCTCTTTGTGATACATTTAATGAAACCACTCCAGAAAAAACAACCAAACTTCTTATAATGGGGAAAATTCCATGCAGGATTTAGCTGGGATTACTCTGGAGGTAAATAATCCACCCCCCTGGATTGCTGAGCTGCACAGCCCACATACAGTCCTTCATACTGATGCCACTGAGTCCTACGTCCTGTACCCTATTTATTTTGCACAGTAGTGTCCAGCAAGCACAAAGAACATCTCCAATTGACATCCTTCTCTTGGACTGAGCTGCAGGAGAGCCCAAAAAAGCAGAGGAAGACAGTGTATCCCACCAGACTGCGGAGATTTTAATATATCAAACTACAGATGCAGAGCAAGATAGGAAACTCTCATGAAAGGTACTCAGCAAATTTACTCACAAAGATGCTCCAGGCAATCAGACCTCATTTTAAACCTGTTCTGCAAGAAATCCTAGTTTGGGCAGCTCCTCAAACAGAGGTGAATGTACTGGCTTGCTTAGGGAAGACAGAGAAGAGGCAAAAAAAAAGAGAGATGCACTTTATACAGCTAAGCATGAAAAAAGAGCATTTTACCTGTGCTTGCAATAAGCATTCTAAGAGACTTGTCCCTGAGATGGTCTGCTGCAATCCTGAACCATCAATTTCATGGATCAGACACACACACCAAAAAAAAGTTAAGAAAACCTCTTCTGAGCTTTTGCAATCATGTGCCACAGCACTCTGCAAGATGAGCCTCTTCTTAAGATTACTCATTAAAATATCAAGCACTGAGAGTAAATACTGGAATGGTGGACTTAGGCACTTTGTGGGCACCCTTCTCATAAAAAAGTTTCCCCAAGTGCACAGAGAGGAGAGAAACCCCATCTCCAAAACTGCTGGAGCGGAGTTACAAACTGCACTGCAGTTCACGTGTGTGTGGAAACCGTGAGAGCATCCCCACGGGGGACAAGGACCTCTCTCTCTGGGTGCCACGCAGACGGGACTGGATGATACAAGGTGCGAGTGGGGAACGATACAAGGTGCGAGCGTGGAGACCAGTCACCGGCAGGGCGACAGCCTGTGTGTGGCTTTCTGCTGCTGCTCCTCATCCCATCGATTAACACACCGCGCTCAGGCAAACATCCCGGGGAAGTGCTTATCCCTGAACAAAAGTGGCTGCAGCCGCTTCCATTAGGAATATATATATAGAGAGAGTGTGTATAAATAGCAGTTCCGTGCTTTTTAAGGCGAAGGTGTAGCAGCCCGCGGATGCGGTCCGTGCCCCGCAGCGCTGCCGGAGCGCGGTCCCCGGGAGGGAGGGGGCCGGGGCGCAGCGCCGTGCCGGGGCCGGCGGGGATGCACGGAGAGAGAGCCCCGGCAGCGGCCACCCCCGGGCAGGGGCACGGCGGGGACAGCGGGGAGCCGCGTCCCGCCGGCTGCGGGCGCACGGCAAAGCGGGCGCCGGGGGGAGGCAGCGGGACGGGGGCCGACAGGAGGAGGGAGCACAGACGGTAGCAGAGCGCACCGAGGCGGGTCTGGGGGACAAGCCGCCTTCCGGAGCGGCGTTCGCAGGGCCCGGGGCGGCGGGAGCGGAGCGGCCCTTACCTCTGCCGGGCTGCAGCGGGGCGGCCAGGAGGAGGAGGCGGAGGAGGAGGAGCGGGGGGGGCCGGCGGGCGGCGGCGGGGGCCGGCAGCCCCCCTCGGCGGGGCATGGTGCGGCGGCCGGGCGGCCGGGCTGCCCTTCCCGGCCGGGCCCTCCCCGCCGCCTTTTGTGCGGCCGCGGCGGCGGCGGCGGGAGGAGGAGGCGGGGGCGGCGCCGCGGAGCTGCCCGGGGGCGGCGGGACGGGATGGGACGGGATGGGGCGGGTGTGCGGGTCCCCGTGTCCCCGTGTCCGTGTGCCTGTCCGTGTGTCGTGGTGTGTCTGTCCCGCTGCCCAGGGTGCGCTGCCGCCTCCCCGCCCCGCGCAGGGAGGCGTAGCCGCGTCCGCTGCGGGCGAGTAGCGGGACCTGCGGGCACACGGGACACGCAGCCACGGACACACAGCCACGGACACGCAGGGGCAGGCTGCCGCTGCAGAGGCACACGCAGCCGGACACACAGCCACGGACAGACAGGCACGGCGTGCCCGCACCCACGGGCACACACACAGATGCACCCACAGAACGCTCGCACCAGGAATGCGCGCCCGCCTCTCCCGCTCACTGCGGGGCTCGCACTCATTCCCCACGGGTCAGTGCCTGCTCTTACGTGGCGTTTTCCTGCTTCAGGGATTTTCTCTGTGCAAACAGACTGTGTCCATTTACTGAAGGGCTCTTTGAGCCAGGGCACCCGGGCTGCACTCGCTGCCTGACGGCTTTTTGGCACGGTCCGCGCCCCCACCGCTTGGGACATCAACACTTCAGATAGAAAGGAAGCATCGGGTTTATGATCGTATTTGCGCTGCTGGAGAGCTTTCTGTATTCGTCTGCTTTTAAAATAAATCATAAATCATCCCTAGAGCTGATCATTGATTTTAAAAGCAATTTGTAGTAACAGGTAATTTACCTCTGACCTGCAGACCTTCATGACACCCTCGTGAAGATCTCACCATCAGATTTTGCTTAACACACGTATGTTGTGTTGCTGTTCTCAGACAGAAGTGATTCACTCTAATGCCACCTGCCAAAACTTCCCGTTGCTTGCACTGATTTCCAACGCTGCTTTCACAAACCTCGCTGATTTCTTCAACCTCTTCATACCCCCGGGACAAACCATGTTTGGGTTCAAAGCGACTATTTGTTGTTTTAGGAAATACACGCCTACAAAAGTTGTAACATTTTAACTGTCCCGGTGCTGCTAAATCAAACCAAGTCCTGGTGTGGCTGTAGGAGCATCAGAGCCATACTGCTTGCAACCAGTGCAAAAATATCACTAAATGCCTCATCAAAACCACTGCTGTGGTAGGAGTGTGGTATGTGGGACAGGCAGTAGCCCACAAGCTGCCCTCGAGCTGTTGGCTGTGCGTGGGGAAAGGGACAGCATCAGCCCTCCCTGTTATCCCAAACACATAATAAAGTGTATGCTGTCACCCTTTATTGATAAAAAACATTAATACTGACCGTGTTGGGCTGACCTGGAAATGCAAGATGTGGTGTGCAGAGACTTTGAAGCAGGCTGCTTCTCTGTGGAATATTTTTAATATTTCTGTGGAAAAAAAAAAAGAAAAAAAAGTGAAATGCAGATCCTGCACTTGCAAGAGATAAAGTACCCAATATGAGCCTTACTGCCCAGAGGAGCCTTGTGTAGGCCTAGAAGTCCCTTCTTGGATCTTCTGGCCATGCCCAAGTAACCCAAGACACAGCTACAACTACAAATATCCATGGATAGACTCATGTTTGAGAGCTTTAAACTATTCCTAGTTGTAGGAGCAGGGAGACCCTCATCCCTCACCCCTAAGCCTTGCCATGCTGCCCCAGGAGCACTGGGTGAAGGAGCAGATGCACAGGGGCAAGTGGTGAATGAGCAAGGGGGAAAAAGGAAAGGCAGGGCATGGGGTAAAGAAACTCTTTAGTTTCTTTTAGGAGGGAAGGAAACCACCTTCTGAGACTCAACTGTGGCATCTCAAGGAGCAGGGAAGAGGGCTTGAGGAAGCGGGCAGTACTTTCAGAAGGAATGTATTGCCCAGGGACCAGAGCCAGGCGAGGCGTAGGAGCTTGCCAGTCACTGGTTATATTTAGCTGGGCTCAGCTGAGGCCGAGCTCTTGCTTTCTGCAGGCACTGGGCACTGGCACAAGCACCTGGTGCCCGCCTTGCCCAGGCTGTCCTCATCCCACAGCCCCCATGGAAACCCCCCATGAGAAGGGGGAAGGTCAGGAGCTGCTGCTATGCATTTTTTGAGCATTAAGATGTTGGCAGTGCTCAGCGTCTGCTATCGGTCATCACGGTTTTCAAGCCAAACCCTTTGAAGGTCCCACAGAGTCACAGGTGGTTTATCTTAACCCAGTATAACCCCACTGACCAATAGATCACAGTGTGGTGTGTACAGGGAAAGACCCCTGGAGCCGCAGGGGAGGACGTGCTGTGGCTTCCCTGATGAGAAGAGTGTTAATACCCTTCCCTGAAGCTGGTGCTGTTCTCTTGCCCCACACGCAGCAGCAAAAGGATGTAATTGCACAAATGGCCAAACAAGCAGCTGTAACACCAAGAGGGGGAATTTGTGGTGGTTGAACATGAGGTGGGCAGCTCGGCCCCAGAGCAAGCAAGTAGCCTTGTGTCCCTGAGGTTGGCCACAGACCAAGAAATGAAGCATAAGCAGTGGTAATGCATGGCCTGAAATTAGGTGCATCAAGAAGGTGTTGGTATGAATCCTTCCTGCTTGCTGGTGACAAGGGTGCTGGACCAATGTATCCTGGCTGTTTTTCTGGAGTCAGGGATGGGTTGGCAGTAGATGCCTCCAAAAAAGTTTGCCTTCATGTATGAAACCAGATAACCCCTTGATCTTCCTCCTGGGATTCCCTTATTTTCTCAATAAGGGATTGAGAAAAAAAGCTTTTAGTGCCCATGTCTTAGCAAGATTATTATAGACTCAGTGAGAGATGAGTTTGAGGCAGCACCAGGATTTTGGGATGAAAACTGAAAAAAGGGCTCTGTGTCCTCGGGATTGTGACAGGATGACCTACAACAAAGTCTCCCTTGATCTCCAGGAACAGCCATCACCACTGCCTGGGTCTTTTCTGTCTTGACCATCATGTCTCCTGTCTACAAAATGCCATTCTTGAGGATCACATAGCCCATGAAGCTGAGATCCCTCAGTCTCCTCCAAGTACTTAGATACCACAGAGGCCCTTGGACTTGGGTTTTCAGTATCATTGCACAGTTCTTCTGTAACAGAGAGAGGAAAATCCCCATCTGGAATGGCCTGATCTTTATGTTCACTTCCTTATAAGTCACTTACATTTTAACCTGTGGTTAAAGTATGACATCAACCCAGGGTATCTGACCTGGGCATGGATTTGAAAGTGATGTAATTATAAGTTGGTTCTATGACTCTTTTATCATCAGTTAAAACTAATAAAATCATTTATCTGAGATTCTCTGGGTGTTCTACAGATAGGTTTTCATTGTCGTATCTTCCTTGGGGCAGAAAGGGTGGATAAAGGCATCTGAGTCACATCCAGATGTCTGCCGTGGCACTGAAGAGGTTCTGGATTTTCAGCTGTGACTCTTTGCTCTCTCTGCACCCGTCTGAGCCACTCCCAGGCCCTTGCACAAGGCCACAGCCTGTTTCAGGGTGAAGCTCCACCTCTGCCTTAGTGTTTCACAAAGTATTGCCACTCTCCAGCAGCAAAATCCTGGGACATCTCTGACTTTCTCCCATTTCTAGACTCTGTGGCCTAAGTTTAGGTTTGCTACTTCCTAGCATCTCCAGCTGGAAGAAACATCATCTGTCTGGATGTCAGTCATTACAGCCATGTTATTGGGTATAACTCGTTCAACCACCTTATTTGCCCTAAGTTCAGGATCCCAGGCACAGCTCTCCAGTGTGCAAGAAAGACCAGCTAAGACACCTAAGATTACCTGTTTCCACAAGTCAGATGGCTGGAGGAGTAATCCAGATGCAGCCTGGTCTCGGGCACCGCTGGTGCACAGCAGGTCCTGAACGTCCCTCAGTCCTTTGGTCCAAGCAACTCTCCATACAACAAAGGATGGCCAAACTGGAATTCAGATGGTGAAAAATCTGGGCTGATTTATGGTTTTAATAAAAAGGAGTTTTAGGAGAGCTGGGGTCAAACTGGGGTGTAGAATCAGGGATGTGAAATAAAAGGCAAACTCGTTTGAACCTTGGAAACATGCACCATGTTACAAACAGTTCTTGTTTCAGGAAAACGTTTCATTTTCCTTTCCAGGTCCTCACTGTGCTGTTTGCCGGTTCCTCCTGGCTGTGCCATGATGGGAAATAGGGCGGAACAGAGATACAAGCTGTGGGCACCCTGCAGCTTTGCCATCCCCACGCTGCCTCCTCACACAAGTGAGCCCACAGACCAGGCTGCTGGGGTTTCCACTGCCATGGAAAAAGTTTGTCTCCTGCTTTTTCCAAGGAAGCTATAAAAAAAACAAAATTCACACAAAATCCTTGTTAGTAATAGGCAACTACCACATGCCAAGAATTACAATCATAAATTTAATCCTATTTCTATTCTCTGGCTGAAGATGCAGCACATGTTGCTGCTGCCTGCCATAAAAATAGATACTTTTACCATCTTAGGACCAGCCTCTGTTCTCAGATACTCAAGAGCAACACTACTCCCCAACAACTCCTGACCTGCTGAAGAGAAGCACTGCAACACCTCTGGGAAGCAGAGAACAGCACCTAAAATCATTTTACCAAGTTTTGACCCGCTAATAGATGAAAAAAAGGCAGAGTTCAGAATAAATCTCTGAGCTAGTCCATGCCTGAAGCTGCTGGGCTGGAAAGTGGGGGAGGCACAAGGGGGAGACTTTCCTCATGCCTCTATGGTACAAGAAGTTGAGACAGAGATAATGAAGCCAGACCAAACCTCGCCAAGTTTTGGTGTCCCTACGGTCCCTGGAGCAGGCTGGGAGGCACTTGGCTGCCTGAGAGGCTGTTTGTAGGAGGGGCTTACTGATGTGCTGGACTGAAAAGGGTGATGGATATCTCCAGCAATGAGCCACCCCAAAAAATATGCCCCAATCCCCAGAGTTAAATAATGCGCCCTCAGAGGGGTGGGCGTGGGGCTGCACAAGGCTGGGACATAGGAGAGGGTTAAAAATTAGCATCTCCACGGAAACCTGTCTGTGTATCTGTTAGTGGCTAGCCCCAAGAAAAGCGTGCTCTCGAAAAGGTTTTGCCTTTGGGGTGCCTTATCCTGCAACTGCAAAGAGCCAGCTCCATCTTGTGGCCAGGGACTCTGCCCGGTGGCACAGAGGAGGCAGCGGGAGGAGGCTTTGACAGCCCGAAGGTCCGTCCCCACCACCCTGCACGGCGTGTTGAGATATACGCTGCCTTCCTGCTCATCTTGCCTCGCATCAACTGGTCCCACTTTGGTTAGAACTCCTGGAAAGCCGCAAAAGCCGGGAGTGAATGCTGGATGCGTCTGGCAGAGGGTTTCTTATAACCGGAGAGCCCAAAGAGATTCCCTTTGTATGCCTGCATGTAGGGGAAGAATCATTAAATATGATTTAAAATGTCAGCAGGTAGAGCCAGCTAGGCTTGGCTCCACTCGGATCTCTGGAAAAATTCCCACTGAATGGAGTAAAATCTGCAGTCCTAAGCACCTGGGTGAGCAGAATGCTCTGGAGGTACAAACGGGTTTCCAAGGAATTCACCTGGATCTATGCAGTTTGGACCTCACAATGCTCCATGCAGCTTTTTCTAATCATAGCTGACACCTGGCTATTTAATCACTATCTGAAATAAATCACTGGACTCTGGTTTTTTTGTTAATTTTTCTAGCAAATGGGTTTTGCCCAGCATGAGCTTCCTGCAGAATCTGTTCACACCAATCTTGGAAGGACAAAACAGTTGAGAAATGCTAAAGAGTCTACAAGGAAAGAGCTTGCTTTGAAAAGAATAATAATGTACTGTTGCACATGTGCAACAAAAGCCCTGTTTCATTTATAGGAATGATATACAGGCCCAGGTCCACAATTCCTCCCCAGAGACCCCTATTCCCATTAATGTCAGTACAAGTTAGGCACTGAAATACCTGCCTGGACTTGACCCCTGTTTCTCACCAATTTAAACATTCCTCTGCTTGAGAGGGGATTAGGAACCTTAGCACTATAATGACCTCTTGAATTCATTGACTGTTCCAGATATGAAACATTTCTTCTTTTAAATTTTGGCAGATTTACCCTATAAAAGATCTCTATGGATAAAAAAACTTGAGAGAAAGCCTTTTTTTTTCTCCCCCAAAGTCTCATTTCTGCAGCAGACTTTCTTTCCCCAGCTACATCCAAACATCTATGACCAAAGGAGAGGAAGAGATTCCCTAATGTTTAACCAGGCTCAAGTCTGGGAGTATGGGACAGGCAGCAGTGCCACCAGGGAGGGTCAAGGGGAGCTCTCTCAGGAGGGCTGGGGGCTTTCCTTGCCCTCCCACCCACCAAGATGTGATGGATGTTATTCTGGGAAGATGTTAATATCACCTTTGAAAACTGGCTGCCAAACAATGACCAAACTGGGACAGCAGCTGGGACAAATGGCTCTCAGGGTGCTAATAGTGGTATTAGAGTTTCAGAACAGGCAGGAAAAAAAAAGGAAGAAAATGCTTGGTTGCCATAGATGCCCACCAAAAGCAATGTTGGGTCCCTCCACAGCCCTCTCTGGAGTCCTGAGCAACATTTTTTATTCTTCTCAGTGCTCTGTTTTCCTTTTTCCACTTTATCTGACCCTGCAAGTCTCCCAGTTCCCTGAGGGAATCTCTGCCATGTTTGGGCCACCAGCCGGGCAGATGTTTTCTCTCTGCTCCCCTTGATATCACCCACCTTATTGGGTGCTCCTGGGGACACTGCCTGGGGCTTGGAGACAGTGTCTGGGGAATTGGGAACAGTGAGAAGCAGGTGAGGCATAGCTCCTTTATAAGATGTTTTGCTTCCACCAGGAGAGGGAGAGTGGGAGCTGTTGGTCTCGGAGAGGAATAGACTTTGCTCTCCAGAGGTTGCTCTTCGGAGCCTGTGTGTGAAAGGCAGCACCTTCCAGACTCAAAAGCAAAAAGCATTTTGCATTTTTTTTCAGTTATCTGCTTGTGACATTTTCCCTTTGTTTCTTTTATGAGGCTGTTTTTACAGAAACAGCAGAGCCCCGTGTACAGCACCTTACCTTGCCTCTGTTCTATAAACAGCCCAGGCACAACTAGGGCACACAAGACCCACTATGTACATGTGCCACAGCCATCACCTTCCAGCCCGTGCTGCTGTTGAATAAATCAGCTCAATGCATTCAGAAGCTGAGAAATGTCCCTCTGGTCCAGGATGTCTGTCCAGCCCCAGGCTCTGCTCCAGAGAGTGCAACAGGACAGACTGTCTTGGGGTCTCAGCTTCTTCTACAGCCCCTTCCTCCAGCACCCCCACTTTCTCATCCTTTTGTTAAGGGGTACATCTCTCAAGGATGCATTTGCATCCTTGAATTTGCCTAATCTCTTTTTGTACCTGCAGATACAGCATCCACAGCATCCTGTGACAGCAAGTTCACCAACTGTGCCTGTAGGGTTTTTTCTGTCTGCTTTACGCTGACCTTCTTTAGCACTGTGTACCCCCAGATTCTGGTGGGTGTCTGGCTGCCACCCTGGGTCAAAGGCTTTGGAAACCCGTCAGTGATGGCTCAGGGCACCTCAGTGAGTCTGCAGGGTGTGTGTGATGTGCTGACTGTGCATGGGCACCCCAGGCCCCCACTCCTGCCCCACTGGGCTGTGCTGCTCCTTGGGGTCCCCAGGATCAGTGTCTGGGCCCGGTCCCTTGTTAACAACTGCTTTTTCTATTTGACTTCATCCCTCCTTTTACCTCAGTGAAAGTTACTTCACTTACTTTTCCTTTACTCCTGTTTGCTCTTTACTCTGTGTTGCCTTTCTGCTTCCAATTGCTCCAGCTCTTCCAGCTGATCCACTGCAGACTGGCAGACAGGGGAAGCTCCCCAACAGCTTCAGCTGAAAAAGCAGCCACAAAGTTATCACTGACTTTCTCTGCTACATCATCGTCCCCATCTGCCACTTTTGGACCCTTGTTGTCAGCATTCCCACTGATTTCCTAGCTGCCTTTGTGGCTTTGGTATATTTAAAGAGCCTTTTATCAGCAGCTAGAGCATCCTTGGCAAGGCAATTTGCACATTCTTATTTTTAGCCCTGTTTCTTTCCTGTTTAATTGTGACTTGACATGTTTTATGGGTTTCTTTGTTCTTAGACCACTTTGGGCTTTTAGTGTTGGGTTTGGGGATTTTTTTGAGAAGTCGCTATAAAAATCAGTGTTTCAGCTCACACCCCAAAATGTGAGAGAGGTCAATTTAGTCCTGCTGGGAACCCTTAGTAAGCAAAGCTACTCCATCCCCCCCGCAACACCAGACACATGGCTTTGAAACAGAGAACATTACTGGGCTAAAACTAGAAGGCCGAATGATGGGAAATTTGGATAAAATAGCAATTGATGACTTTGCAGTTGCCAGACTTGACAAATGACAGTCCTCCTCTCACAGGAGTGACAGATGAGGCAGCACTATGCTTGCCTTGTAGACTGTGGGTTATTGAACCACAACTTACCAGCAGGATCCTCTGTCTCTGGGCTGTACCAAGGTCCAGTCACCCTCCTGAGCCTGGGATGAAGCTGAGGTGGTCTCCCCGAAACCAGCTAGGAACAGCCATGTTCACCAGGACACCTGCCTGAATCCCTTCACCCTTCACCTGAGTTTCCCTAAACACTCTCCATACCAGGGGTTTCTGCTGAGAAGCCATTCCTACTGAGGAGGTGAGCACTTCTTGCTAGAGGAGAGGTTCCTTTTTCCTTACCCCTGTCCCTCCTGTTGGAAGGGGTGCTGTCATTCACCTTGAAAACAGCCAGCCACCAAACTCAAGGTACACAAGGAGTGAAAAGCCAAGCCCGTTGGTCTGCAGTGGTGTCATACCTTCATTGTCCACTTTTTCTTGTTTATGCCTCCAGCTTGGCATATCACATGCAGGACCTATGCAAAAACAGTCTCCTAAAGGAAACAAGGGGTGCCTTCCTCCAACAGGCAACCAGAAAAAATGCTAAGTGCTTCCTGCCTTCAGGCCTGAAAGGTGCTGCTTTCGTGTGCAAGTTTGGATGCTGGGCTTTGCTGGGGAATGTGTGGATGCAGAGGTTTAGGGCTCAGTTTTGAGGCTGGTTTCAGGTGTAAGCAGTGCTAACAGCAGCAGGCCTGATCACCCCACCCATTCTTACCCTGCCATCCCATTACATTCCTGAGGTGCAGCTCCTCTAAGGCAGCTGCCCAGACCCAGGTTGTTAGCCCACTGCCATCCCCAGCACCTATTGTGCCCCTCCCCTCTCACCCCACACGGCTTGAATGTGCTCGGGTGTATCCAAATAAATGGAGGATGGCATATGACTGAAGCTATCCCAATATTCCCAAGCAAGTATGCATTGTAACCAGGCAAACCTCTGTCCCAATTCCTTTAGCACTGTTTAGCACAGCCTGCGCTGACATGCCAAGCAATTACACACTCCAGAGTGATTTTTGGTCTAGGATAAAAGTAGGTGGCAGACTTGAGTGGCAGCATCTTCCCACCTCCTCTGTGGGTCATGTGCCAGCAGGACACTCTGCTTCTCAAGGACACGCTGCACCTCAAGGGAGAAGATGGATGGGAGAACCCAGGGTGCAAAATGAGTTGTGGCAGAACCCTGAAGCCTCTCAGCCTTCCTACAGGCATGTCCACACTCACACTGACAGTGAGGATCCAACTCAGCTGCCTTTCCTATGCTTACTTGGATTTTGAAGGGTGGGCAGCTGAAACAAAGCATGAGTCAAGAGGCAGCAGTTATAAAATACGACGAAGAGCTATTTTCCATGATCACATTTCCCAGAAGAATCACACATTGCTAATAGACAAACAGAAGTGAAATACCTGGGAGTTTGCCCTTTCGGTACAGAATTCCAGTCTAGATAAAAGAACTGTAGCAGCCTTTGAAATGCTAAAAAGGAGCAGGCTCACAGTGGTATCTGGTAGCCCCTCCCCAACATGGGCTAAATGAGAACTGGCTGCAGTTGCAGAAATTAGCTTTGAATTAGAGCAATGAAAATTCCTCTGCAGCTAATGATGCAAACACCTGACTATTTTTGCTGCTTTTATTACCAGTGATAGCACAAGTTGGGATATCACACCCTCAATAAAGTTTTACTGCATTAAAGTTTCGTTTCTCATTCTGCCTTCAGCTGCATTTCCAACCTCTATTGCCTTGCAAAAGAATAGGAGATAACACTTGAAAGCCTTTCCCCATGCCATGCCTCTGTAGCAGGTTACTGTTTACAAGTATTTTATGCATGGAGCCAGAAAATTTACCTCAGTGAAAGACCATGATGACCATTCCAGCAGGCTGTTACAGTTAAAATAGAAAAACCTTTTTATTCAGCTCCATGTAAGCCCAGGTTTCAGTCTGCCATACAAAGATAGGGAGGAGGAGGTATCCAAGCAAAAGTAGCCAGCTGAATGAAGCTGAGCTTCCTAACTTTCAGCCAGTTTCTGCCTTTATCCCGTCCATTTTCCAGTGTCTCACCCCATGCAAACTTCCCCGGATGGAGCCTGCATGGGTTAAACAGAGTGCTGCAGACAGCAGAACCTTTTCCTGCTGCTGAAAAGTCGGAGGAAAGGGGGAAAGGAAAGCACTGAGCACAGAAGGATTAGAATCTGTGAGCATCTCCTTCACCCAGGTTGTTGTGGAGACACACAGGGCTCAAAGAAAAAGAAGGGAGCAGCAGGCATGGGGGGGTCACACATTAAATTGGGGCACGGGGGAGCTCATCCAGTGTGCAGGGCTTTTCTGGCTGGAGGAAGAATGGGTCTCTGCCCCTTGTGATAAGCATGGCCACCGTGCCTTGCTTTGCTCCTCACAGGCGAGTACTCTCAGAGGAAAAGTCAAGAAAATAAGCCCAAATCGCTGCCCATCCTTTGAACAAGGTATCATCACTAGTTAAATCCAGCTAGGCCTGCTCCCATGGAGCCACGCTGAGCGTGCCAAGATGCACACAGATGGTGGGGTTGGTTGAGGCCACCAGAACCTGGTCTCTTACAGACCCTGCCAATGGCAGACGCTGTGCAGACAGGTGACAGCAGCAAAGGGGACAGGAGTGAACCAGAAGGAAGAAACAGTGAGACCTCAGAAAAACAACAGAGAGAAAATGGCACATTTTCTCACCAGGCTGCTTCTGAGAAAGCAGAGCCTACCTTCTTTTGCTATGGAAGCCACATGAGAGAGATCAGCACTGTTTAGTTCCCAGCTTTCAGTCACTTAACTGGCAAATGGGAGCTGGTTTTGGTCACGGAGGGCACTGGAAAGAAGCATCTGCATGGACGTCCTGGTGACTTCTGCAGCCACATACAGTGTTCTCTACCACTGACCCCCAAACTTGTCATTTAAACGGAAAGACACTTCTTTTTTCCTTTTGGGCCATTAACAGCTGCCATCAGACAGAGCAGCTTGTCCAGCATTTTCAAAGGAAACCCATCTGCACTGACTACCCAGTTCCCACCAGAAGCAACCACTGAATATTGGTGCCAGTCTCACAACAATAAACATTTTAGCTTCTGTAATACTTAATAACATTTCTGAACTTCTGAGTGAAAGCTGGGTGCTGATGTAACTAGTCTGTGCACACTTGTGTCTAAATTCTGCACAAATTTTAACATAAAATAGTCTCTGGAGTTTTTTTAAAAAAAAACTTAAATCACTGGGAGGAACGTAAGAAAGCCTTGGTACTGAGAAAAAATAATGTTTAATAGGAAAGCTTAATCTGCTTATATAAAAACCAAACCACAAAATACAACAGAATTAAATGATGCTTTAAATGATTGTAACCTATAAATATATGTACATATGTTTGCATATAAGTATTTTATATAAGTATAATGTTAATGCCAGTCAACAGATGATGCACACCCAGTAAAATATAGTAAAATGTAAATTGTTTTACAGACGGTTTGATTGACTGTATGTAAGAAATTTTAAGAACCCCAAATACCAAGCTTACCATTCAAACATAAAGACTGCGAGAGAAAAAAAATGCTAACACTTTCCACAGGAACTAAAAATGTAAAATCAATGCAGTTTTGCAAGATGAAGAAGAACTGTGTTTGTTAGAAAATATTATATCTTGCCATTGTATTGGGAAGGAAGGCTGTGGAAAAGGTCAGACAAGTGCCATTGTCTCATACAACACAGGTCAGCAGAGATCTGAACAGAATGCTTTCAGATGGGAAATATTTGGGGGTTGAGGAGGGTGAAAAAAACCTGTATCTGATACAGTACAGTGAAACAAGTCAGGTTCTCAGGAAAAACAGTTTCCATCTGCCCAAAGCCATAGTTCAAACTGAGTGAGCACAAATCCAAGCGAAGTTCTGGGTACGGACATTTTTCAGCATCACACATGTTGCCTGGACCATCTTCCAGAAGAACTGAAAACCAGCTGGGTTAAAATCCTGTTTTCTTGTCTGCACTCACTCTCTTGCCAATGTGCTGGCCTGGTTGAAGAAGTGTAATGTTTATTGGAGCACATTAGTTCTTTTAAAATAAGTCCTCTTCTTCCCCCTACTCTCTTACATTTTTCCCTCATTTCAAAGTTGTCCATGATCTCTTTCAAGGAGGAATCTTCCTCTAGAAAATCTTGAGAGAATCTGGGATAAATTGACATTGTTGTCTCTTCTGCTGAAGTAACTGCATTGGTGAGAGGCTGTGAAACTCTTTGCTCTGACCCAGTGTTGTGGTGGTTGCCCATCCTTGTACTGCTCTGGTCGCTCAATATCTTCTCTGCATCCTAAAGCCCCTAGGCTCCCGTGATATTTCGTACTACAGAGAATTTTTAGACAAGAAAAGAAGAGAAATAAGGAGTCACAAGGATCATCAAGTCCAACACTTGCATGAATGGCCCATACAGGGATCAATCCCACAACCTTGGTGTTATTAACCCAAACTGAGCTAATCGCAAGCTGCTGCTTCCTCCACGGCTCCCTTGAAGAATTCAGGGATAAAACAGGATTTTCTTTTTTGAACATTCCTTCCAGGTAATGACACACCTCTGCTGACCAGGCTCCCCTGGGCTACAGCAGTGCAAAAGCTGTTCTAGATTATTCATGGCACTTCACACCTTTCCCCTCTGCAATGCTGCAGCAGCTGCAGAGGCTCTTGCTGTGAACAAGGCAGCAGCAGCTGGGTGGAAGGACACAACCCCCTGGGCATCTATCCCAGCTTAAACTGACTGTGAATCTTGCAGGGAGGTGCCCCTGCAGCATCTGTTGACTCTACAGCAGCCTAAAAGAAGCTCAGGTGGTAGCAGCCTGTGATGCTTGCAGGCACACCTGTGCTGAGGGCTGAGTTTGGTCAGTGCAGGCAAATATCCTATGACACAGCAGACCACTGGGCAGCCAAGCTCTTGCTTTGACCCTTGCTTTTCACATATCCCTCCTGTGGCTCAAGGATGACTACTGGGGCTTTAGAAAGGCCTTTATGAGTGCTGATCTCTGTACTAAGGCAAATTTCTGTATTCAGACAATTTTTTCATCTGCAGCTACAGTTGTTTGGATGCCTTTGTAGCACTTTGGCCTTCTAGATCAAGGGAGGATGTAAAGAGGGGAGCTTAGGTTCCAACAATGTCTGCAGCCCACAACACCATTGTTCAGGAATCCCATTCCCACAGGACTATGTGAAACACTTACCAAATCATCATAATCCCTCTCTGGAAAACGATCTCTATTTGCAGAACGCATCTCATAGGGGTTTGGCTGATATCCTGGGTTTGCATGGCCAGAAGTGGTCTGGACCCTGGGGAACATGCTTGGTCTATCTTCAGATCTATGTGTGTTGGAGTACTCTGGCTTTATCAGGCTCCTCTTCTCTGGATTTTGTTTTCCTTTTGCTCTTCAGAGGAAATGAAAGAACAAAGGAGATTTTAAAAGACTATTTAGTGTGCCTTACTTATTAAGTCCAACTTACTGAGCTGCCCACTCCCCCACCTTACTTTGAATGCTCAGTCCCATTTTGAAGCATGCAGCAGATTTTTATAGCACACCTAGTGCAAACCCCTTTTTATGAACACACAGCAATGCAGTTTCTATTCAACTGTAAGAAATATTCTTACTTGACTGCAATAACAGCGACTGCTATCACTAAACTCAGGATAATGGCTCCAAGCACTGTGCCCACGATTATAAGGATGAGTTCAGTATCTGTGAGGAAAAAACACAGCAAACAAGAAATGTGTCAGTTGATCAATTGAAAACTCACAGTGAATATTGATAAACAAGTGGAAGGAAGGGAGGAAGGGAGGAAGGGAGGAATTAATTCCCAGGCTCCTGGTGCTTACAACATTTTGTGGACACAGAAAGATGTAAATTTAGGATCTGCATTGAAGACCACCTCTTCTGGATGTCTATTTTGACCCCAGCTCTAGTTCCTAATGCTCTGTGCTGAACGGTTTTATGCCATTTTTACACAGGTTTTACATTTTTACCATTTTTACACCATGGTTTTACATAGGTGAGGGACAGGAACAACTGGGGGGGTGTAGGGGTTGTCTAAGCTACTATTGATGCTAAATTATGTAGTTAGGTGTCACTTAGGCTCTTCCCATGCCTTAGACACATAAGGCAACAGAGAAATTTCACTTTTCCCCCCTAACATTTTCCTTCAATAAATGAAGAATGATGGCACCTCTAAAGGCCACTACTTTTTTGTTCTCTCAGACAGATTAAGAATTACTAGGTATTTTTCGACACCATAATTAAAAATCAGAAATTCTTATACTTACTGTCATTGCATTCCTCCCCAGAGTAGCCCACTGGACAACTACAGGAGAGAAAAAAGGAAAAGAAGAAAGAAAGAAAAGATGATCTTTAGGGTCCCTTTTAATCCAAACCATTCTATGATTCTGTGATATCAAAACGATATTATATTTCCCCCTTTTATCAGCAATTTCTCCACAAACTGTGTTCATTACAGGTTTCCTCTTTAATCCTATCTTAATATTGAATTATTTACTTCAATTAGAGTGAAACAATTTGAGATTTTCAGAGATTGGTGATCTCCGCACTCAAAGTTTCAGGTTCTCAGTCTGAAAAATGTTAAAAGGACCTAATTTTTCTAAAGAACTGAGCTCTGCTTCTCTGAGCCACTTGAAATTGCCATGCAATGTCTTTAACAAAAACCTCAGTATGAGGTCTGTAAGGACTGGCAACTCTTTATCTTCCTCCCATAGTAGTTCCTTATATTTAAAATATATCAATTTTATGGTAAGAAATTTTCAATTTGCAGCAGTAATAACTACAAAAAGAGCTGAATTAATGGATATGGGGAGTGAGTCTCTGCTTATCCTCCAGAGTGGAGCACAACCAGTCACTCACTCGGCTTCACCAGCAAACACCACTGTTCTGTTCTGATCCTGAGCTGACAGAAATACCCTCAGGAGAAAACCAGGAGGGAATAACGTAGGTCTGAAAGTTATCAGGAAACAGTCCCCACTGATAACCCGTGGAAACATTCCAGGAATTGGAGGCACGTCTTGCTCTGATGCCTGTTGCTTACTAAACACTTCAGCACAGCAGCTCCCATGGCTCAGCCACTCTGCAGGAGTAGTTTGTGTTTATGTGAAGTACTTTATCCTCTTCACTGACTCACGGGTGACCTTGGCTCTCTGACTTTCCTCTGAGGGGTCATGAGTGCACACAAAAGACTAATGCCAAGGAGTGAAAATGCCACAACTTGTGACACCACAGGAGTTTGTCCACCTGCTATCCCCCTTGGGCATCTCTCTGATTCTCGTAGCTGCAGCCTGTTTCTTCTGGATTGCAGCTGACCCTGTGACAGATGTTCCTCTCCCCTACCTCTGCCTGCAGCACAGGAATGCAATAAAAACCTGAGTACTCACGGCACACAGTTTCCATCCTTCTGTTTAAAGTTAGTCATACATTTGCATTTTGGACCCGTTTTTTCTCTCACGCAGTACTTGTGTGCTTCTGCAGAACAGTTTTTACTGCAAGCTGTATTTTCAGGGAGAAAAACATGAGTGAATTGCAGATAAAAGATTATTTTATTGCTCTGGAAACACACACACCCCTTCCTTGTGCTTTAAAGCATCAGAATGGCTTTTTTAGGACTGTACCTATGCAAAACAAAACCTGAAATATAAAATCACAAAATTAGAAGTAAACAGGCTTTGTTTAAAACCATCCAACTTCACCAAAAAAGAAATCTGGCTAGGCTGCGTCTTACATAAACAAGCAATGGCCTGCAGTTTGATCTCACAGCAGATGATTTGTATGGCAAACTGTAACAGTTTTAGACAGGCATGGGGTCACAAAGGCCTACACTGGATCACATCTCACTGGGATTTATTGTGGCCAGCTTTCATAGCTTTATCATGGATTTTGAGTTATTTGTTGTTTTTCTTAAAATCTTATATCTTAGACTTTTTTCCTTCTGTAGTGTGAAAATTTTAGTTTCCATAAGAAAAAAATAAGGTATTTAGAAGAAAATTAGGTACATCACGGGGCCTTGGAGGGTAGCTAAACATGCAAACAGAGCACTCATTAAAAGACTCAAAACAAGAAATTAAATAAAACCCCAACAACTAACAGGTCCCAAAAAGGACAGAAATCATTCTTCTCACAAAAACCTGTCTAAATCCAAGTAATGCAAACCTAGAATTATAATCAAGGAACAGAGCCTTAACAGGTCATTGTAGTGCATCACGAGACTTCCAATTCTGCCTTCAAGTAACACCTAGAATTTATTCCCAAAATATGTCCTAGCAGAGAAGGCTGTGAGTATAGGATTCAATCTGTTCCATCCTTTACCTGTTAGTGTTTCAGTTCTTACCAGGAGTCTAAAATTGCATTTAAAGGCTTGCCTACTCACTGGTTTCAGTGATGATTTTATCAAGTTTTAGTAATTTATTCTACTGGAATAAAATTATAGATTTGTTCAAAGTGAAACGTGAGGAGGTCTTTCTATGGCTTTCTTCAGAGGATGCACATTCCCTGATTTTCAGAGGTCAGCACATTTTCCTAGCACCCTTCTCAAAAAGGAACTGAGACAGGGAATAAGCAGGTCAGCCTTTCAGGGATAGATAAAGCAGCAAGGTTCTTACCTGAACAGGAACGATCATCCCAGTCTGTTTTTTCAAAATCAGGTTTGCATTTGCATTCTGGAAACATGGCCTCTTTACAGTCTGTGGTTTGATCATCACATCGATAAATATCACAATATTCTACCTCTTTAAAAGAGAAACAGGGAGCAAATGTGAATATCTTCTCATAGAAAGCAGTGCACTTGCCCACTAAATCATAAACCAATTGTTTAGTAATTCTAAAGAGAAAAAATTATAAGTCCTTTCCTTGGGACATCAATATTGCAGGCTTTTGGACCAGCCCTTTTTTTTCCCCCTGGCTCTTTACCAACTAGGTCCTGTTTCCATCACATCTTCTGACATTCTGTTTCTCAGCCTCCTACAACTGCTTCCAAACTTCCCTGGCTCCAGTCTATGAAAAGGGACATTCTGCCCATAAGTTCATATTCTGAACACTGACTTTCTGACTCCCCTTAAAAAAAAAAAACAAAAAAAACCCTACAGAGAAAACTATAGAGAAAGAGAAAGCTATTCTCTTAGTTTGTTCCACAACTGAACTGTGAGACCCAGGTCCCATACAGTTCTAGAGAGAGATAAACATTCATGGGCCTGCAGCTCCTTTCATGAGTAGCATCAGTATTCTGTTTGCCCAAGGTGTTGCTCTTTAGATCCATGTCCTTGTGGTGGGAATGGTTTAAAGACCTCAGTGCATGGCATGCTGTAGAGGGGTGGGACTGCACTGGTGCCTTGGGAACTCTCAGAGGTTTTCTATTTCCTCCTCATACTCAGGACCAGCACATAGGAAATGTCATGGCTGAGGCAGATACAGCCACCTTCAGAGACCAAACTCAGGCTTTAAGCCATGAAATGGTCTCTTAATTATTAGCTATGCCTTTTGAGAAACCTGATTTCAAAATAGGAACTTATATAAAAAAAAAATGTAAAAAAGAGGAAAAAAATCCCTATTTTAATTAGAAAATCTTTCTCCCAGTATTACACTTTAGTAATGCAAGACTTTACTGGTTTAGATCAACGAATCACTTAGCTCAGTAGCTAATCAGTGAGGCCTCATTTCAATTACCATGGATTATTATGGGAGAAGTCTAAAGAGAATTTAATCCTATTTTGCTAGTAAAATACTGGCTTATTCTCAGAAGCACAACCTATCTCTGTATATATTTTATCCTGAATTTTCCTACTACCTAACAATCAGCAAGTTAAAACTGCCATGTCATTGCTTACTAGGGAATAAATATTTTCATTTTCTTCTTTACACAGGAAGTAGAAAGCCATAATAAGACAAAAGACCCCAGCACTGAATGGCTGGAGATTCAAAATTACCAAGATTGAACATTCAGCTCCTTAAAATCAGCAAGGCTTGTGATTTGATGGGCTTCTATGCCCACAGAAATCTTGCAACAGAGGTTTTAAGAACCTCTGTTTCTGCTGATTAATTACTTCCCTAGTAAGGAGTTACATACCTTCATAAGAATAGACATAGGACAGATTTTCTCCTGTGCTGTTTATTGCAAGTTGTACTGCTTTATTAACTGAGGTCATATCTGCAGCTGAGTTCAACGTGAACAGGTTTGTCACTGTTACATTCAGTGCATCAGAATTTCTGCTTTCTTTTGGACGTCTGAAAAGGACAGATAGTACCATTTTAAAGTTTCACATAATCCATATGGATAGCAAGCTAGATGCAAAGACAAGAGAAAAATTCTGCCAAATCTCCCTCTCTCCCCCAGCTTCTTTCTTCCCATAAAGTAGGTAGTTGCCAAGAGACCTGAAAAAGGGTGTAAGTCTTGCTCAGAAACGGATTACCAGCCATCTTTCCAGTAGATCCAGCTGTAAATAGGTAGCTGCTGGATTTAATGCTAACAGCATTGCTCCTTTGTGTGCTGTTGACACACAACTGACATTTTCTAACTGGGTTAACCTCAAGCCAGCTGTAGTGTGGAGAACCCCATCTGTTAGACCCCAACTTTCACATGCTTCCATCAGCCTGTGGTGTCAACCAGGCATGATGTGGAGAACCCACCCTGAAGCGTGGTGAGGATAATTCAGGGTATGACTGCAATGAATGCAGAAGGGTCTCTTTGCAATGTAGAGGTATCTGTGCCAACTGCACACCAGCTGGGTTGGGTTCAGCTCACAGCAACCTCCCTGGCATGAGGTGGAGAACAGCAGGGACTTCCCTGTTCTTCAGCTAAACCTCATGCTGCCAGGATGTGCACACAAATATCCTTAAGTGGCAGATTTCTGTAGTTCCTTGAGGTGTTACTGTGCCCCATGTCACAACTGCTCTGCTGGAAGTTACTGCCCCCACAACTCTGTTAGAACAATGCTGCTTAATCCCTGGGGGGCACTGAAAGGGTTGACACTGCTGTGTGTGCTAGCATGCCAGGTTTTGCCTGATGTGGGTTAGGGAATACTCACAGAGAAGCTGGCAGAGCTCTGGGGACAGTAACCTGTAACAAATGGAGATGGGAAGAGAGGGACATCTGACAGGGTCTACCTAGACCAGCAAGGGTCCTACGCCCACAGCTACAGTCACCACAACCCATTCAGTAACATCTTTGCTCAACCTGCCATCAGGAAACACTAACAAATCCACAATAAAATGCATTTTCTATGCCTCCTGTAACGAGGGTGTTTTTTAAATTAAACTGGGACTCCAAGCTGGGTAGCACTCCCAGTGGTCATTGGAACCTCAGAGTTAACTTAGAATTTAAGACATGTCAGATACCACAGGGACTGCTAATTACAGCACAGTGCTGTATCCTACATGGTGCTAAAAACAGGACATCCAGTGTAGAGCTGCCTCAGCCAACCCATTTCATGGACATGTTGAGGTAAAAATGGGGCCAGCATCCCTCCTTTAAGGGGAAGCATTCTGAGCTGAACTCATCCCATATCTTTTATTAAACTGAGTACTTCATAGGAAACAGATTAAAATGAGGTATGTGGGAAGCATGCACCGAGCAAAAAACAAACTGGCAAACTTACTGAATTTCCGCGATGACAGTTTGTACGTAGCCATCTAGATTTTGGAAGGCCTTCTTACACTAGTAAAGAGAAAGAAATTGGAGTCAAGGCAAGCACATGAACCATTGAGGCTTCTGCTGTAAAACTTTAATACAGAATATGCTACTATAGGCACAAATAAAGTAAGGTGATGTGTTAAATCCACCAGGAAAGATATTGCAGAAGAGTAACAGTGGGGTGGTGCTGTAGAATATGGCAGAACAGGGAATATGGGAGGGCAGTGGAGGGATAGAGAATGAATGTCAGGCAGTGTATTAGGGCTAACTGGCTCATAGTTACAGTGGAGGGATGGAGAATGAATGTCAGGCAGTGTATTAGGGCTAACTGGCTCATAGTTACAGATAGTCCCTTGCAAACTCATTGCTTGGGAGGGCATCTGCACAGCACCAATCTACAAGTAGAGGGAAGAGGGAGAAGTGGAGCTCCTCACAAATGGCACATGTTCCTCAGAGACAGTGAAGTGGGATTGTCAGGGGTTGATTTTGTGGGAAGAAGCACTGATGAAAGCATTGGGAGCTGAACAGGATCAGAAGAAAAGTCACTGCTCTCCCTCATCCCATGTGAAGCAGGGAACAACCAGTGGAGGCAGCTGCCTTCAGCTGCCACACAAGCTGGAGGCATCATGAGAAAAGGATAAGATGTCTAATTCAACTGAATTGAAAGCTATACTATCCATACTTCTTTGTAATAAAAGTCTAATTATTTCCTATGTTATTTTCGCTTTTGCATTCTATTATGTGTCTGTTTTAATCCTACATATGATGCTCTTCTGTAGCCATATCATGAAAAAATGCTGGGCAAAAAAATTGAGATTCTTTTTTAACATTCTGGAGGAACAACTTTTGGTATTTTCTTATACAACATTCATAGGAAGCAATATAATAACATACAGAAATTGATAACAATTTTTGATGATTCCTGATTAATATCTGGTGAATATTTTTTGATCAGATATCTGGTTGAGTTTTGTATCTCTTCTTTCTTACTGCCAGAAAGAGAAATAGGCAAATCTACTTGTTTCAACATGGCAGTATAACTCAAACTGTTCATCGTGTTTCTTCAGGGAATCTATTACCAAATTTTATGTACAATCATAGAATTATAAAAAATGTGCAGTATCCCTTTCACTAATAACACTAATACTAGTAGATTTATGGAAGAGGCTTATTATTCGGTATTTAGACAGCTGGACAGCCATTCTGAAAAGTTTGTGCTGTGTGGAACTGGTAATTTTCTTTTAAAAAATTAAATTTTTCCATTTTTACTCCTTCAGCAAACAGCAGACATCAGAAACACAATAGGCCGGAAAACTTCACTCAGCCCCATTGTTTCTGGAGAGTAAATGGTGAAAGATGCAGAAGCAATTTATGTGAGAACTCCCCAGAATAGAAGTGATACTAAAAATGCAGATATTACTTCAGGGATTCCCTTCACTTCAGCAAGAGTCATGCACGTGCTCATCTGAGGGCAAAGTTCAAGTCTTTTATAAACAGGTCTAAACTAATGTGAAGCATTCTTTGAAAGAAGTAGATCTCTAGTAGAGTGGAACTTTTCTAGGCCTCACATTAAAGACTGTGTGTCTTCTCTCTCTGCATGACATCCAGTATAGCACCAAATATATGGGGGGAAAAACCATCGTTACTCACAAATGCTGATATATTGTTGAACACCTCTTCATACTCTGTGGAATTTATGATTTGAAGACTATCACTGTAAGATGCTCTCACTGTTAAGGTCACTGGGTATACATTCCCTGGAAAGAACAGAGAGTGTAAATTAGAGAGCATTCAAGAAAGTCAGGTTTCACCTCAGAGATCTCCAGCCTTCAGGGATGGGGAAATACAATGCAGAAAAAAAATCACTGCTATTTTTCATGTATGGGAGGGATCAGTAGAGGATAAATCAATGCAGTCACAATGGGGGATGTACTTTGGCTGCCAGGGGAGAAGGCAGGATCCTGGAACCAACCAAACTGTCCCGATTATGAAACTGAATAACATTAAACTGTCAGCACGGCCTGAAGCTACAAGACTCTCTGTGAGGTGTTACAGAATTTAGTGAGAAAATATGTATATTAAGGACTCCAAATTTGCAGCTATTAAGCAGCTAATGTGGTTCACTGTAGTTTATTGAGAAAGTAATTCAGAATCGACCTGATTCTTAAGCCTCAAATGTAAATTTGAGAACTCTGCTTGCTGACACTGAAATAAACAGCCCCATTTGCTCACATGCTTGGCCTTCAGAAGTGTTTCAGAAATGCATTTCAACAGGACTCTGATGAGGGTTTAGCAATGGGGAAAATCAATCTGGTTGTTCAGAGATCTTCATGAGTTTGGACCTTTTTAAATCATGGCCATTAATATTGATGTCAGGTTTACACTTGCATTTTCTCCTGCTTTTCACTCTTTTAAATCTCCAGCACCCCTGACAGATAATTCACCTTCCCTTCCTAGAACATTAACCTCTTCGGGTGTCACTGTTTTGTGAGATAGCAATCTAGGTCATTGTAGGAGTGGCTGTCTGCAAAGCAAGGAATTGCTCAGCAGTCACTTTCCCAGACTGATTGTGTTTTCAATTATAACATGAAAACAAGAGATATGGGAAGCAAAATTCACCTGAGCAGGTAACTAAAAGCATTGATGCCCTTCTGCAACTCACCTTTGTGACAATTCTCATCGTCGTAGTAGAATCCATAGGGGCACTCACAGGTATAATTGCTTTTTAAGGGAATGCATGTAGCCAAATTTCTTCCACAAGGATATTCACGGCAGAAGTCCGTTAATACTAAGATAAATGATATTGATATTAGGGTTTCTGTGAATTTCTGCAATAGCCAGTTCATATATAAAATAATTCATATATTGGATAGTTCACATATAATTCTGCTAAAGGAATCTACCAGGAGTGTTTTAGAGAGTATGGGTGCAATTGCAGAGCACACAGCTATGTCTTGCTTGTTTAATGTATAGTAACTGTTTTCCTTACACAATCCAGCAGGATATCACAGCAAGGACACAGAGTATGGCTGAAATTCATTATCTGTCATATCAAGCATTCACAGTTCAGCTCTACTTAATACAGCTAAAACCAAATCAAAGAAAGAAAGTATATCAAGGGTTGCCAAAAACAGTGACTGTTAGAAAAAGGCAGACTACAATAGTGTGTCTTTAATACTGCACTGGTACATACTTGTTTTATGATGACAGTGTCCTTTACTGCAGACACATTAATAAAATGAAGGCTTCAAAGTTAATCATCATAGTATATTTTCTCAAATAATTATATATATTCTGTAAAAGCTTTAGAGCATGTATTTTATTTCTATATGTAATTTAAGTGGTTAATAAATAATTAAAAGTTATATTTCAATATATGTTATATATAGGATGGTAATTACAGTTCTCTTCCAAGACATCAAATTCTGGTTTTCACCCTGCCTGGCTTTTTACACTTCACTCCATTAGCACATTCTCATAGATGAATCATTTTCTGTGAAATGGGGAAAAAATAGGAGTTCTCATTCATACCCCAAAAATCAAAAACATTTAATGAATTTTCATTCCCTATAAGTTTCATCTCCAAATATTTTTCCAGAGAACCTAGTGAAGCAAAATATATTTTCCTCATAAAAATGATCCCAAGCAGAAACAACAACTGTGAACTCTTCCAAACACATTCCACTTGCAGCAAGGGCCAGCAGGGAAGAGTGGCAGGGAGATACAGCTTTAAATGGGGAAACTTTACCTACGCTGGAAGGCCCAGCTGGGATGGAGGTTGGTGGGGTATGGAGCATTCCTGGGACGGACACATGCACAGTTCTCCAGACATGATCCCTGGCCCCAACCCCACACCAAGGTGTGCCCCAGCTCCCTCCCTGCCCGTGCTCCAACAGCCTCAGGCACAACTCCCTTCAGGGCCAGGTCTGGGTACCCCTTTGCAGGGATCCTCTTGTATCCCTGCCAGGTGAAGGAGGCAATGGCTCCGAGCACGATAAGAGCAGCCTCCTCCAATCTTCCTCAACACATTCTCTTTACAACAAAGGCCATCAGGGAAAGAGGGAAGACAGAAGGGTACTCATGGCCGTGATCTGGGCAGCGGCAGCTTCGTCTCCTCTGGAAGAGGAACATGGGAAACCCAGGCAGGGGAACTCCCAATCTGAGAGGGCTACAGAGCTCCCTGGGACTTGGTCAGTCTAAGTTCTCTCCAGAAGGGAAAACCTGATGGCTCTTTCACTTACCTGGTTTTGTGGTTGCTGGCGCTGCTGTGGTAGCAGGCGGTGGAGCCGGGGTTTCTGATGAAGGGAAAAGAAGAGAGATGGCAGCACTGGAGAACCCTTTGCATGCAGGACAATTTATGCAGTGTGTGCTGGCAGGAGGGATGGGCTCGTGCAAGCCCACCATGGAGGAAGAACTGAGGGACTGGGTAGGCTGCTGCTCCTCAGGGTGATCCCAGCAGGAGCTTTGACCCTCCTGGATGGGGCTCCCCAGCACCACGCTGGGACTGGAGGATGACAGGCAAGGTCTGCTCCCTGGTCCCCGGCCATGGCCCCTGGGCCCTGCCCCAAGCTGGGATGTGGCCCAGATCCCTCCCTGCCCATGTTCCAAAAGCCTCAGGCAAAAGTCCCTGTAGGGCCTGGTCATGGCATTGCCTTGGGCACCTCTTTGCATGGATCCTCCTGTACTCCCACCTGGTGCAGGAGGCAAAGGCACTGAGCACTAAAAGGGCAACCTCAAATCTTTCCCAGCACATTGTCTGGACAACAAAGACCAGCAGGGGAAGAGGCAAGAGTGGAAGTTATTCACAGCCATGATCTGAGCACCTTTGCCTCCCATGGGAGAAGAACTCAGGGAAACCCTGGCAGGGGAACTCCTCCATGCTGGGTATCTGCAGTGCTCCCTGGGACTTGCTCACTCCAAGCTGTCCCCAAAAGGGAAAACCTGAGGGCTCTGCTCCTTACCTGCAGGTTTTGTGGTTGCTGGCGCTGCTGTGGTAGCAGGTGGTGGAGCCGGGGTTTCTGATGAAGGGAAAAGAAGAGAGATGGCAGCACTGGAGAACCCTTTGCATGCAGGACAATTTATGCACAGATAAGCGTGGGGGGACCTGTGTGTGGCTGAGCACCCACACTCTGGGCAGCCTTACCCTGCCTTTTGTCTGTCCCCAGGCCTCGGGTGCCATTGGTGTTATTTTTTCTCTCACACCCTGCTCTTGCACTCCTCCTTACCAGCAGCAGCTTTGTGCCCTGTCTGCCCTTCTCCTCCCAGTGACTTACTCTGAGTTGTAGGCACACACATTTCTCCCTGCAGCACTGGCTGCCAGAGCAGGCTCTGAGGCATCCCTTCCACGAGCACACAGCCCCTGGGCTCAGCACTCCTGGAGCATCATTTCAAACTCCATCCCTACTCTTCCAGAGCAGTGGAAGGATGATGGCCTTTGCTAACACACACTGCTGT
Source organism: Monarcha castaneiventris obscurior (assembly GCA_026261815.1). NCBI lineage: Eukaryota > Metazoa > Chordata > Aves > Passeriformes > Monarchidae > Monarcha > Monarcha castaneiventris. The sequence continues at coordinate 13,113,822 of JAMPIT010000467.1, forward strand.
GCTGCAACAAATTCATGTGGACATTGACAGCAGACTATTTCTGTTCCAGGAATGCTTCTGCTGCTACGTTATCATCATCAGTATCCAGGCCCATCAGACTGTGTGCAGCCTGCAAATCTCCACTCCCTCATAGTGGCCTTTGGCACAGGATCATTTGGGTGAAAATCAGAGGCACACGGTCTTTCACAATGCTGGGCACTGGAGATGGGAAGCGTGTGCTGGCAGGAGGGATGGGCTCGTGCAAGCCCACCATGGAGGAAGAACTGAGGGACTGGGTAGGCTGCTGCTCCTCAGGGTGATCCCAGCAGGAGCTTTGACCCTCCTGGATGGGGCTCCCCAGCACCACGCTGGGACTGGAGGATGACAGGCAAGGTCTGCTCCCTGGTCCCCGGCCATGGCCCCTGGGCCCTGCCCCAAGCTGGGATGTGGCCCAGATACCTCCCTGCCCATGTTCCAAAAGCCTCAGGCAAAAGTCCCTGTAGGGCCTGGTCATGGCATTGCCTTGGGCACCTCTTTGCATGGATCCTCCTGTACTCCCACCTGGTGCAGGAGGCAAAGGCACTGAGCACTAAAAGGGCAACCTCAAGTCTTCCCCAGCACATTGTCTGGACAACAAAGACCAGCAGGGGAAGAGGCAAGAGTGGAAGTTATTCACAGCCATGATCTGAGCACCTTTGCCTCCCATGGGAGAAGAACTCAGGGAAACCCTGGCAGGGGAACTCCTCCATGCTGGGTATCTGCAGTGCTCCCTGGGACTTGCTCACTCCAAGCTGTCCCCAAAAGGGAAAACCTGAGGGCTCTGCTCCTTACCTGCAGGTTTTGTGGTTGCTGGCGCTGCTGTGGTAGCAGGCGGTGGAGCCGGGGTTTCTGATGAAGGGAAAAGAAGAGAGATGGCAGCACTGGAGAACCCTTTGCATGCAGGACAATTTATGCAGCGTGTGCTGGCAGGAGGGATGGGCTCGTGCAAGCCCACCATGGAGGAAAAACTGAGGGACTGGGTAGGCTGCCGCTCCTTGGGGTGATCCCAGCAGGAGCTTTGACCCTCCTGGATGGGGCTCCCCAGCACCACGCTGGGACTGGAGGATGACAGGCAAGGTCTGCTCCCTGGTCCCCGGCCATGGCCCCTGGGCCCTGCCCCAAGCTGGGATGTGGCCCAGATCCCTCCCTGCCCATGTTCCAAAAGCCTCAGGCAAAAGTCCCTGTAGGGCCTGGTCATGGCATTGCCTTGGGCACCTCTTTGCATGGATCCTCCTGTACTCCCACCTGGTGCAGGAGGCAAAGGCACTCAGCACTAAAAGGGCAACCTCAAATCTTCCCCAGCACATTCTCTGTACAACAAAGACCAGCAGGGGAAGAGGCAAGAGTGGAGGTTATTCACAGCCATGATCTGAGCACCTTTGCCTCCCATGGGAGAAGAACTCAGGGAAACCCTGGCAGGGGAACTCCTCCATGCTTGGGTATCTGCAGTGCTCCCTGGGACTTGCTCACTCCAAGCTGTCCCCAAAAGGGAAAACCTGAGGGCTCTGCTCCTTACCTGCAGGTTTTGTGGTTGCTGGCGCTGCTGTGGTAGCAGGCGGTGGAGCCGGGGTTTCTGATGAAGGGAAAAGAAGAGAGATGGCAGCACTGGAGAACCCTTTGCATGCAGGACAATTTATGCAGCGTGTGCTGGCAGGAGGGATGGGCTCGTGCAAGCCCACCATGGAGGAAAAACTGAGGGACTGGGTAGGCTGCCGCTCCTTGGGGTGATCCCAGCAGGAGCTTTGACCCTCCTGGATGGGGCTCCCCAGCACCACGCTGGGACTGGAGGATGACAGGCAAGGTCTGCTCCCTGGTCCCCGGCCATGGCCCCTGGGCCCTGCCCCAAGCTGGGATGTGGCCCAGATCCCTCCCTGCCCATGTTCCAAAAGCCTCAGGCAAAAGTCCCTGTAGGGCCTGGTCATGGCATTGCCTTGGGCACCTCTTTGCATGGATCCTCCTGTACTCCCACCTGGTGCAGGAGGCAAAGGCACTGAGCAGTAAAAGGGCAACCTCAAGTCTTCCCCAGCACATTGTCTGGACAACAAAGACCAGCAGGGGAAGAGGCAAGAGTGGAAGTTATTCACAGCCATGATCTGGGCACCTTTGCCTCCCATGGGAGAGGATCTTGGGGAAACCTCTGCGGGGGCTGCAGAGCTCCCTGGGCCTGTCCCCAGAATGGGCTGCCTGAGGGCTCTGCTCCTTACCTGCAGGTTTTGTGGTTGTTGGCGCTGCTGTGGTACCAGGTGGTGGAGCCGGGGTTTCTGATGAAGGGAAAAGAAGAGAGATGGCAGCACTGGAGAACCCTTTGCATGCAGGACAATTTATGCACAGATAAGCGTGGGGGGACCTGTGTGTGGCTGAGCACCCACACTCTGGGCAGCCTCACCCCGCCTTTTGTCTGTCCCCAGGCCTCGGGTGCCACTGGTGTTATTTTTTCTCTCACACCCTGCTCTTGCACTCCTCCTTACCAGCAGCAGCTTTGTGCCCTGTCTGCCCTTCTCCTCCCAGTGACTTACTCTGAGATGTAGGCACACACATTTCTCCCTGCAGCACTGGCTGCCAGAGCAGGCTCTGAGGCATCCCTTCCACGAGCACACAGCCCCTGGGCTCAGCACTCCTGGAGCATCATTTCAAACTCCATCCCTACTCTTCCAGAGCAGTGGAAGGATGATGGCCTTTGCTAACACACACTGCTGTGCTGCAACAAATTCATGTGGACATTGACAGCAGACTATTTCTGTTCCAGGAATACTTCTGCTGCTACGTTATCATCATCAGTATCCAGGCCCATCAGACTGTGTGCAGCCTGCAAATCTCCACTCCCTCATAGTGGCCTTTGGCACAGGATCATTTGGGTGAAAATCAGAGGCACACGGTCTTTCACAATGCTGGGCACTGGAGATGGGAAGCGTGTGCTGGCAGGAGGGATGGGCTCGTGCAAGCCCACCATGGAGGAAGAACTGAGGGACTGGGTAGGCTGCTGCTCCTCAGGGTGATCCCAGCAGGAGCTTTGACCCTCCTGGATGGGGCTCCCCAGCACCACGCTGGGACTGGAGGATGACAGGCAAGGTCTGCTCCCTGGTCCCCGGCCATGGCCCCTGGGCCCTGCCCCAAGCTGGGATGTGGCCCAGATCCCTCCCTGCCCATGTTCCAAAAGCCTCAGGCAAAAGTCCCTGTAGGGCCTGGTCATGGCATTGCCTTGGGCACCTCTTTGCATGGATCCTCCTGTACTCCCACCTGGTGCAGGAGGCAAAGGCACTCAGCACTAAAAGGGCAACCTCAAGTCTTCCCCAGCACATTCTCTGTACAACAAAGACCAGCAGGCAAAGAGGCAAGAGTGGAAGTTATTCACAGCCATGATCTGAGCACCTTTGCCTCCCATGGGAGAAGAAATCGGGGAAACCCTGGCAGGGGAACTCCTCCATGCTTGGGTATCTGCAGTGCTCCCTGGGACTTGCTCACTCCAAGCTGTGCGCAAAAGGGAAAGCCTGAGGGCTCTGCTCCTTACCTGCAGGTTTTGTGGTTTCCGGCTCTTCTTTGCTACCTGGTATTGTAGCTGCAGTTTCTGATGAAGGGAAAAGAAGAGAGATGGCAGCACTGGAGAACCCTTTGCATGCAGGACAATTTATGCACAGATAAGCGTGGGGGAACCTGTGTGTGGCTGAGCACCCACACTCTGGGCAGCCTTACCCTGCACCTTTTGTCTGTCCCCAGGCCTCGGGTGCCATTGGTGTTATTTTTTCTCTCACACCCTGCTCTTGCACTCCTCCTTACCAGCAGCAGCTTTGTGCCCTGTCTGCCCTTCTCCTCCCAGTGACTTACTCTGAGATGTAGGCACACACATTTCTCCCTGCAGCACTGGCTGCCAGAGCAGGCTCTGAGGCATCCCTTCCACGAGCACACAGCCCCTGGGCTCAGCACTCCTGGAGCATCATTTCAAACTCCATCCCTACTCTTCCAGAGCAGTGGAAGGATGATGGCCTTTGCTAACACACACTGCTGTGCTGCAACAAATTCATGTGGACATTGACCGCAGACGATTTCTGTTCCAGGAATGCTTCTGCTGCTACATTATCATCAGCAGTATGCATACCCTTTTTCCCTGGACTACACTTGTTTATGAGAATTTATGACAATTTGCATTTTTTTTCCTCTTTCTATTCGTTCTTTGTCATCATTATTTCTGAATAAAGAGAAACCTGGCATATGCCAGTCAATTAATTAAAATACTTCCTCACACTTTGGTTTCAGCCTTTGTTATTGCATTTACTCTTCCAAAATATTTTAGTTTTGAGTTGTTGGGTTTTGCTTTATTTAACTTTTTTGTTACTCTCAAATAACTTGTTTGTCATTCTCAATTCTTGATATAAAGATTGAGTTCAAGTTTGAGGTTGAACTCAAACTTCAAGGGGTTTTTTTGTTTGCCTTGTTTTTTCGTAGATGTAAGAAGAAATTAGAAACTAGCCTTGGTGATAAATGTGTGATACTGACAACTGGCCAGTTTGGATCATGTAATCTAACTTTAATCTGAATTAGTTAATTATTAATTATAATAATTATTAATTAATTTATGAGTTAGGAATAAACTTATTTACTCTGAGTTAAAGCTGCTGCAATCATCATTTAATCTTAAGCATTAATAGCAGGCAGGTAAGAGACTGATGTATTTGTGGCTAAAATCCATGTCACTATCACACTCTGCACATCTCAGCAGACATTTGAAAAATAGATCCCACTTTCCTAGAGCTTTATAGGGCTTTGGAAATCCAAAGGGAGCAAAATTTTCTACCCTTTTTTTCTGATGGTCAATATATCTCACATAGAAAAGGCACATGCAAAAGACAAGTAATCCTTAAGCCTCCTCTAGGTGAAGGGGAATCAGGAGCAGTTGTGCCAGTTCCCTGCCAGGTCTCCTGCCTCCACTGGTCATTTAGATCTATAAACAGCATTATTTGTTCCCCAGTCAGTGTAAATGTATATTTTTCCTATAACCATGGTAATATGAGTCTTTGCTGGCCACAGGCAGTGGATGTTGGAACAACGACCTGTTACAGAGCTAGTGCTTTTTTTACAGCAACTGCTGGAGCTGGGAGGCTCTGGCTAAAAGTCGTCCAGGAGTACCCTTTGGACTCAGGAAGAACAGCATCCGTGGTGACAGCAGAGTGCATGAGCTGCAATTGAACCTTGTGGATGGGCTTGACAAAGGCAACCTGAGCAAAGGTGGCTAATTTATGGCTTTGTGTTCCTAGACCTAACCTTGTGTGTAAGGAAACAGGATGTGTTAATGGGCTTGGGCATTACTGCGGTGATAAAGAAATGGATGTTACCACCGAGGTTGTACAATAGCAGAGACGTCTGGCTGCTGAGCAGGGCAGGGTCTTTGCCAGTACTATTCAAATGGACACATCCTGCAAAGCTCTTACAGTTTGCTTAGAATGACAGCAAACCTGGGCAGACCTATCCTGATGCAAAGTTGGTCAAGTGAAAAGCTGGTATTGCTTTCAGTTAGTCTTGGTTCAAGATTTTTCACATCTTGCTGTTACCTACAAGGCTCCAATCAGAAAACCAACCAACAGTCTTGAAGACTTCTATGCTTATGATTTACAGCTGAAAATTGGTCTGTAGCATACTGTGGATATAGCTGGAAATACAATATGTTCACTTACAGTAGTCAACAGAGACCCACAACCGTCTGTCACGTTACAAGCTTAACAGATCCTAATTTGGCTGATATCTCTGCAATTTTATCTTTGTATTAGCTCTATTAGAGATAGGAGTTCCTGTCCTCTCACATCTTCAAGCTGCCACAAAACTCTTCGTATAGATGCTTAACTTCTGCTAATGTCTTCACCCCCTCATACCTCTCACTGAGTATCAGGGAAAGGCACGTTTGGCCATGGGCTCTGGCCCATAACTACCAGCTTTGGCACAATGTCAGAAAACGTTCTAAGTGGCTGAAGAATGACACCTTTAGTTTGAATAGACTATGGTGCAACCCTCTTGAAAGCTGCTGGTGATGTTTTCATTAATTTATTCCAACAGGAAGGAACAAAAGCTCTGTGAGCCAGCTCAGGTGGAGCTGCTTTCCAGACTGGTTGGTTAAGGAGCCTCTGGCCAAAAGGATACTGGGGTGGAACAGTTGCCCCTTTTGTTATGACTGTAACAGAGCTTGAATTACCTGGGTTCAACATGAAAGTCCTGAAAACTGCTCTTGGAATAGGCTGCATTACGTTAATCATAAGCACCAGTGATTTTCCATTGTGCCGTGAACAAGGAAAGCCGTTGGCTTGCAGTGACATCTTTCATCATTAATTAATCAAAATCTAGACACACTGAATTTTGTATCACAACTGACTTCTCAACAGCTGCTGAAAGTACTAGAAAATCTATTCACTGCCACACAATAGCTGCCTTGATAAATCACAAAACAGAAGATAGTGTTTCTTACCTTTCAAAAGGCTCAACACCAGGCTGAGCCACACAGCGAGGAACAGAGAGCGCCTCATTGCCACTTCTGTTGCTGCTGCCACTTGCTGCTAAGCCTAAGAGAAAGTGCCTTTCTCTTCTGGCGTCAGCTCATTTAAGGTCCCAGCCACAGGTAAAGAGCTCAGCCCTGAGCTGACGTCATGGTGGCAAGTGGCAAATGACAAATTCAAAGCAGTGTTTTTCTGCCTCCTCGGGCTGGGAGGAGATTTCTGGACCTGCAAAGTTTTTCCTTTAAGTCATAAATACTTGAGATATGTTGACACAAGGAAGCTACTGCTAAATGAGCTGACATGGGAACTGACAGCACACCAGCTATCCCCTGCCAGCTTTCCAAATCAACACCTTCCGTGCAAATTAAATGAAGGGTGCAGTATAATCTGTTCTTAAAGTGGAATAAGTGACCCCATCCCAAGACATGCTAATTATGCACTTGGAAAAGAGTACCTGGGATCCACATGCTCACTTCTCTTGCACTAAATTACCAGTACAGATGAGCTTCATTTCTCAAACTCCAATTATTTTTTCTTATAAGCAAAATCTTATGCCAAAGCACTTCTTACTGCTTAACAGGGTAAAAAGAACCAGAAAACACCTGTACTTTTGACATCAAAGAAACAGGACTGATGTCAGCCCTTCTGGCAGTGACCATGGCTGTTTTGATTGCTGCCCTCTTATGTGTGTTGTGGGCTCACTAAAGCAGTGGGCCAAGAGAAGGAGGAGCAGGCAGGACAGTTAGCAGGTGCTTGTCTCTATCCAAGTGGCAGCCTTCCTTTCTTGAGAGGAAGCCTATTCCTTGCTGGGGAGAGTTTTGTAACCATGGATGGGTCAGGCTGGAGCACGAAGCCTGCAGCAGATCTAGAAATGACAAAAGGCCCAGAAGGCCATGAAGCAGGTAACGCCACTGTGGTGCAGGGAAAATAGGTTGGAGATTGAGACTTTTTAACATTGCATTCCAGGAAGCTTCTGAAAATGGCCAGTGAGAGACAATCCCAAGATGGAAATAAAGGTCTCTGTGGGCAGGATTTGGTTATCCCAAAGTCTCTTATTTTTATCTGCCTCCCCTCTCCAAGTTCTCTAGTGTTTGTGCTGCTTTGTGCTCCAGTAAAATGCACTGCTTGAGATCAGCTGGGCCACAGTGATTCCCAGTTCCTCCATTTCAGGCAAAGGCATAATTTCTCTCATTTTGAAGGTCTGAGTGACTCTGTGTCCTGCCACAACTGCCAGTAAAGTATTTCTCTGAAGTAAACACAGGTTATCCCATCATTATCAGACACAGACAAGAAGGATGAGCAACCCATCAGTGTACCCCCTGCAATGCCAATTCTAGTGGGTATGGAGCTGGTCTCTTCTGGCAGACTCCACTGCCAGCAACACAGGCAGGTAATGAACACACTTCTGAATGCCAAGTAACAGCTCAGTGTGGTAAATGCCTCTCCCTTCATCTGCTTTTGTTTGATCTTCTGTTTTAAGAACAAGAAATGTAGTCTTGGGTAATCTCCTGTATTGAGAGGGTAGCTGTCCTTGAATGAAGGAGGGTGAGAGAGACCAGAGGTATTACTCATTTCATTCCTGAACTTAGGGCTGTCCTAAACATTTAACTTGCACTGAACCAGGAAACACTTCAGGCTTACAGATAGCAAAACTGGCTGTGTGCTTCTCTGCTGGCACAGGGAACGAACAGCCTTGTCCCTCTGCAAACCTGCTCAGGATGCTAAGCCTGAAATGTGGGGTGTTTTGCCTGTGCCTTCCTTTTTCCTTCTGTCCCCAAAGCCCCTCCAGTGCAACCTGCTCCCCATGACTACCCCTAGTCCCCACAGTGAACCCCTGGCAGTCCCCCTCTCACTCTGTCTGCCCCTTCAGGTCATGCTGGATTCAGCTCCTGCCCTGCTGCTGCTCCCTCCCATGATCTTCCCATTGCCCATCCCAGATCATTCAATTCCTCCAGGCTCCTCCTTAAAACTTCTTTGCCATGGAGCTGACAGAATAAGAGAAGGAAATGCCTGGGAAATGTTTATCCCCATTGCCCTGTGCCTCCCTGCCTGGTCGGTGTCCAGCCTCCACCTCAGGCCACCACTAACCCCCCAGCCTCAGGGGACATCCAAAAACTAATCCCAAAATCTCGTTAGAATAATGTATTTCAGTGCTGTGAGCCCCAGACCCCAGCAGGTGCTTCAGGAGGGAATGGGATTGGAGAGGACAAACCTGGCTGTGGGAGGGTGTTTGGCAGAGCTGTGTGTCACCCATCCACTGGCATTGTCCATCTCCCAGACTTACACTCTTTGGTCTTCATGATGCACCCCGATTTTCCAATGCTGCCTCAAGGTGCAGCTAGATTAACCCAGGTCTTAAAATCTCCCTGTTGGCTGTGAGGCAAGTGTATGGGACCAAAAGACCTTCTCAGGGCACTATTGAAAATGAGGGCCAGGTCTCCAGCAGGTGTAAATGGTGCAGCTCTGCTGCCTAAACTAGAGACAACTGGTTGATTGTGCAGTCCTGCATGTTGGAACTGTTCTCTACAGTGAGTGCACATCAGGACCTGCTGTATTACCTATATTTTTAAACTTTACTTCCATTCCTACCTGGTTGTTTATGTTTATTACAATCACAGTTTTGGCAGTGTGAGCCATTTGCAATGCAAAAGGCCCCCGTTTCTCCAGGAAATAATGCACTGAACAGACATACATCTTCACAGAGCAGAACTTTTCATCTTCCATCAAGGAACTTGCCCTTCCCTGTACATTTTGTGCCACACCGGTGGGTCACAACAGGCTCTCTCCAGGAAGGAGGGTGACAGGCTCTATGTGCCCCACTGCTTGATGATTGTGGGGGAATTAGTTATAGGGATATGGTGGTTTAGGAGAACAGACACAGAGTTACCAAAATAGGAGAACTGATACCAGTGAAATAGTAGCTCTGGTGCAATTACTAATGAAGTCATTAAGCACAGGTTTAGACAATAAAAAGTTGACTGTTAGTCCAGACGTTCTCACAGAGCCACAGCAGTTGTGATGTCCTGCAAGGAACTACAGAGAGAACTTCCTTTGCAGAAATAACTCTGTAACTTTCCAGAGGCTGTAAAATCAAACTGTTGTGTGTCAAAACAATGTCAAAACAATGACAATCAAGAACACTGAACAATTATTATGGAATAAAAAAATGATGGCTTTAGTAAGAGGAGTTGCTCTGTTGTCCATACTTGTTTATGGCAAGAAAAAGAAGTATCAAAGGGCCTTATTTATCTATTAGAAAGTGCATAGTCCTGTGTAGCCTCATTATGTAAGTTGCGTGTAATCAAGAGGCAATCATGCTGTCAGAAGACATTCATTAAAGTAGGAAAAAGTGTCTTTCACAGCTGTTACTGTGCATCAGCTCAATACTTTTTCCTCACCATTTTGCAGTCCTCTTCCTTACTAGACTCCTATACATGTTGCTATTTCATGTGCATTTGGTTCATCCACTATATATGACATATATAAGTAGAAATATTTGTTTTAATTAGCTAAAAGTTAAAAAAAAACTTCAGAAAGCCTAAACCAAATATTTAGATATAGATACAGATTCACATATAATCAGGGGAAGCAGATGCTCTAACTTCTTTTCAGGTGGTTCCCAAGATGGTTGAGGGCACACACTATGGATGCATTCAGTGGTCTGAGAGGTACTGGTATGCCAATCTGAAGTGGGCAGGACTGTTAAATCATGTGCTTGTCCATAAGTCCAAAGACCTTTTACTTAGTCCCATGGAAATGTTGTGACCTATCCTTTTACACTGTCAGTTTCCTAAAAGGTACCAACATCACACAGAAAGAATAACCTGAAATAGTCGTGGTGAGTGACCTCTTAACATGGGGTGAGCTCTCTGTGGATGCTTGTCTCTTTTCATGGCTACTGGGGGAGCCAGGTGGTGTGTTCAAACTGGCCACCTAACTTTTGATAGACCAGAATCCCACCTGAGTCCCATCTGATTGCTGTCACAGTTGTACTGCTCTGGAGGAAAAAATTGCCCCAAATGAACCTACCTGCTCCAGATGCTCTTCCACATCATGACTTTCTCAGCAGCTTGAGTTGAACTTGGTATTCATCTAGATTCAAAGTGACCACCTTCTTCCTCTGAGGAACACTCAGCTGTGTATTCTTCACTGTCCCTGGTGGCTTTTACTGGGACAGGACTGATCTCACTGTGATCAGGTCCAGTCCTTTGCCCTTGCAAACAGCCCTGCTGCACCCACCTCTCCTGAGGTTTTCCTCCTCTCCAACATGCACTCACACACATAAACACACAACTTCACCAGTTCCAAAAAAAAAAATAAACTGAGGAAAAATTAAAATTATATTGAGTTCCTTGGTGCCAAGATAAATGTATCATAATACAACTTGTATTTCAGCTGAGTAGAATTTCGTTTGGCACAACTAACAGAACATGCCCATTTCCTCTTTGCTTTTCAATTTAGTTATTCCATCAGGAAGCACCATCAGAAGAACAAAAGAACTATGCAATTTCTTATTTTCTGGATTAGATTTATAGTAAGATTTAAAACCACCTAAAAACTGCATATGTTTCTCTTTACAGGCAAAACTAAAGACAATAAAAAAGCAGAGACACAGTAATATTCATTGTTTTATTGTATCTTTTTATAATACTGACTAGAACGCCAGATTTAATAATATTGGATGCAGGTATAAAAATAATCCAATCCTTAAAAATTATATTTTGCTACTACAGTACTGTATAATTAGTGGAGGCTGAAAATATGATACAACTTTAAATAATACTGGTTTGGAAAACATCCTCAGAACCCCAGAGACTTGGAAGCAAACATTCAGAGACAGAGGGAAGCAAATGGAGCAATGTCAAGAACATAAAGCAGGTTTACATTCAGGTTGTAGAGAAGCACAAACAAATGCTGAAAATTTACCTTTTGAAAGAGGGGTCGCAAAAGGTGAACTTTACTACTGCAATTGTGAAAGCTGCTCAAATAAATCATTATGATTTTACACACCAAGTTTGACCTTCCGCTAGGAGAAAGTCCTGTAGAATTTAATGGGGTTTAAAGCAAATAACTAAGTTTAACAGAATTTCCTTTAAAAAAGGAAGGTAGTAAGTATTTATCCTGTTGACGGTTTGGTTTTTGTTTTCTTTAAAGTAAACCGATCCTAGCAGATTTTATTGGAGACTTTTTATGTCCAGTGAATTCTATAGCCGTATTCAAGAGAATTGATCAGTGTTTACTGTATTCCACAGGACTTTTCCATACTGGATTTTGCAGACCTGGGGGCTGCCTGCTGCAGTCATTAACCCAAGTAAGACTCCCGTCCCTTCTAGCATTTCACTGAAATAGAAACTGAGCGATTTAGCATTTAAATACCACTTTGGAGGAACATCAGGTACCCTCTCTAGGTGTTCCCTCAACAAGGATATTATGCAACACAGACTAGACACAGAAGAGATGTCATCCCACACATGACCTCACAGTACTGAAGCCACACTTCTGCAAAATAAGTAAGCATATTCTTCTTTTTCTCTTTTTTAAAATTTTGGTATTTCTTACCCTTTCATGGATTTCTCTCCTGCTTTTCAATTTCTACAGTTCAAGGGAATGAAGAACTAAATTCACATTGAAAAGGTCCCAAACTCTTACAGGCACATAGGACACACCCCTTCTGAAACTAGGAGATCTTGTTTAGTTTCTAAAGGGACAAGTAGGAGTGATCTGCAGAGCAGTTGATATGTGTGACTGCAGGAAGCATCTCTACATCCCTAGATATTACACAATAGGAAACAAGGTGGCTGACCAGTAAAACAACTACACAAAATTCCCATTCATTCTCCTCCCAGGAAGCTGTTTCAGACCTTGAAGCTGTTTTGTTCATTCTCACGTAATACAGGCCCTGCTACAGTAGTAAGTATGCTTTAAAAAAAAAATAGACACAACACAGAAAGGCAGGAACAGTATCACAGAAACAGGCACCCAGAGCCATGGGAAAGTATGTGCTACATGCAGGCGACCCTGGTGGTGGGGTAATTCAGGCCTAAAAAGCAAACTTCATTACAGTCCATGGGAGAGTTACCCCAGGCACTGTAATGGATGCTGGATTACACCCTTTGTGTGTAAAGAGGAAAAAACATTAGTCAGCATAGGATGAGCATTTAACTAAAATGCATCCGTTCTTGTTAATTTAAGGAAGAAAGCTGAAGATTACTATGAGGGAATGAAAAGTCCAGCTGGATTTGGAGTGGATGTGGCCATGGACCAGCATCAGAGACAAGTCTCAGGAAAGCACCTGGTGTATCTGCAGCAGTGTCCAAACCCACTCTGTGCTCACTCAGGTCCCAGCAAACAACCTGTACAAGCAGTGCCACGAACAGTTTCACAATGACAAACACCTCTCTCTAACTGCAATTTACTGCTATTTTTAAAGCCTTTTACTACCCTTCAGTGGGGAGGCAGATAACTTTGATAAGGCTGTTCACAAGCGGTAACTCCGTATATGACTGTGCCAGTGGGTCTTATGGGAAATGCCACAAGAGCAATGAGATTCATTGCTGTTTTAAAACCTAACACTTCCAATGTGGGGGGAAAAGGGAACCAACCTGCTTTTTCCACTTGCAGCCCAATTCAGTACTGTGAGGTTTCAACACGAATGAAAAAACGACCCTGGTTTTCCCAGTGCAGCTGGAAGGACTGGCCAAGGCAAGCAGCAGGACAAAGGAAGACAGTATGTTCAAGCTACCTTTTGAAAAATCCCTCAAATCTGCATTTTGCTGATCAGTTCACTGGAACTGCCTCTCCTATGCTGACTGTCAGGGCAGGGGTATTTTTGTGGGTAAGGGGTTTTGTCAACGTAATTGGCAGAGCACCACAGCAGCAAACACATGCCTCTCACAACCTTTCCTGCCAAGCAGCAGAATTAGCACTTTTTTCCCAAATTTAATTAAAAATACACCCACACAACTGCCCATGGGCCCTTGCTGACTGCTCCCCTCATTTTCCACAGAAGCCAGGAGCAATAGCAGATTTATGAGCAGTGTTGGTGTAGTTTTTCTTCCTTTCCCCACATCTGGCTGAACCACTTGCATCCTCCATACCAAAAACATGCCACTCCCCTCTTATCCTCTTGGATAGTGGAGAGTGATTCCCCTTGGGAAAAACATCCAATGTGCTCAAAACTTTTAATTTGGGGTAGCTAGAAGTAATCTAAAAGAGAGACAAGAAATAAGCTGCATGTATTTAGACATCCTACAGGGAGTTAGGTAGTGAACAGAGAAGCATCTGATTTCGAAAGTGGGCTTGAGGACACAGAGACCCTATTTATACCTCAGAGGAGTACCAAGCCCCACTGCACTGCCAGAGGGTGCTTTGTTTACAGCAGACACAGAGAGGATCCTGGTGGCAGCTGTACACAGAGACAAGCTGCACTGAAACAAGCCACATCCCTGCTGTGCCTGGGAGAGTCCGTACTGCTGGGGCGAGGCAGTGAACACCTGCAGCAAAATAACCATCAGAAACTGTGACACAACACAGTGCACTGCACCCACCCCTTCTGTCCTGGCAGAGCTGGGAGCAGGTGGCACCTGGCTGAAGACTGAAGCACTGCAGCACAGGTTGCAGCTGGGCTGGTGGAGAGCCAGGGGCTGAATCACCCCAGGCTGCCCTCTGTCACCTTCACAAAAGCTTCCTGCATCACTGGGGGAAAGCACCTGCACTCATCTGGGTGCTGACTCCTCCTGCCTAAACCCTCTCTTGCCTGCTGAGCAGGGCCTCCTAGGATGCCCAGAGAAGGTGTGGCAGGTCAGGAGAGACCCTTTTCCTCCTCCTGCGTGGACTGTGCATTGGCTCTGTGACCCCTTTCTAACCCAAGCTAAATAGAAGATCAGGCTGCAATAGATAAACCCTCATAGGACATGCCCCAATGTTTGCCTCCTATGGCAGACAGAAAATCTTGCTGGATTTATTGATACGCTTTCTCCCCAGATATACTTTAAGAAAAATTTGAAGACTGTTAAGATATTAAAAATAATTACTTGCAAACTTTTTTGTGCTCTCAATTAGAAATAGTCCTATCTCAATTCCACTCAAATCCCTTGCAATTTGCAATGTGCTGGGAGATACACCAGAAGTGTTGTTCATATACTCTTTGCACAGAAGGACTGATCTGCAGTTGTGAGTTGGTATGTCATACTTTGTCCTTTGTACTTGACATGCAGAGTTTCATCTCCTAATCTTTGAACTAACCAAGCAATTAAACATCTTTGCCTATAAGCATGGGCCTAAATGCTTCCCTATATGAGGAAATGCTGGCACATGGTTATATCACAGGATTGTCATCATTGCTGGGACACCTCCTTTATCACAAGCTGCTTTATTAAAAAGGGACAAAGTCCAGTGCTTGTCTATAGGCTTTGGATTTAGATTTAGCATGAATTGCAACTTCCTTTTTTTTTTTTTTTTTTTGTAACAAAGACCACTCTGCTCCATACCACGGCAAAGGCAGTCCTTTCTGTCCTGGGTGCTCTCAAAAACAGAGGCAACTCCCCCACACAGAAATTGCCCTGCCAATCTCCAGTCCGAAGGATCCCACAGCACAGCAAATTCCTTAGTTCTCATCAGCCAATGAATCCTGTGCAATTAAGAGATCAGCTGCTAACAAAAGGGAGAAGAACATCATTCATGGACTGCAAACTCTGATCACTGTGGCAGGGAACAGCTAATTCTTGTGCTTTACCCGTTACAATATTTTGGATACTGTAAGTAGAGCTTTCCTTTTCCTTAGGCAGCTGTACTTCCCATAAGCATCCATTCCTTTCCCCCTGTGGCTGAGATCAGCTGTGTACTGCCAGCTGCAAGGCTGATTATGGATCAGGCAGGCATGAAGTTGCATGCATTGTCACCAAAAGTCCATGTAAGTGCAAAGGATACTGCCCCAGGCATCCACAAAGCTCTGTTTTTCTGCAAGCCCACACTGCTGCTCCTACACAGTAGGCAAGAGAGGAGGCATAAAAAAGACACTGTGTTTGTGTGCTGTGGCTGGTGCACCAGGCTGTGTCTGCTCAAGCACATCTCTGGCACCTTTCCTGTCTTGTGGTTTTGAGAAAACAGAAGCAACTCTGAGCAAGGGCCAGAAACCTCTAAGCCAACACAGCAATAATTGCCTGTTGCTATCTCCCTTTCCTCTGGGTGCCTGTTACTGACCTTTGGGAACACAACAGCTTTAAAGAGCTGTGAGAGGCTCTGGGAACCCACATCATCTGTAGGATGCAAGTACCTGCTCCCTGATGGGGGGGTCCTCATCAGCCCAGGTTTGCCTCCAGTGAGCAGCCACATGAGCATCCAAACTGCTGCCCTTACATGGGCTTAGGCACTTTGGGGATGCACCCCGTGATCCTCAGTGCTTCAGCGAGCCAAGCTACCTAATGAACTTACTTGTAGGCACTGTGCCTTTTAAAGCATGGCGGGGGAGAAGGGAATTTCAGCTTATGTACACACTGCAGATATGGTGGGTTGGTGACTAAGGAATTGTGCTATTTGTTATCCTCATACAAGCAGCCACCTGCAATTGAAAGCACAGTCACATTCAAGAGGAGAAACTGCATCTGGACCTTGTATCTAAACAGGGTTTGGATGACAGTGCAGTAAAGATAAGTGGTAAATATACTTCATTATATTTCATTATATTTCCTGCATGCATTGGGGTAATCCCAAGCACAAATGTAGACTGTTGGAGAATAGAAAGTAGCCCTGAGAAGGACTTGGGGTGTTGGTTGACGAGAAGCTCAACATGACCCAGCAATGTGCTCTCACAGCCCAGACAGCCAATTCTGTCCTGGGCTGCACCAGAACCAGTGTGGGCAGGGGATTTCCTCCCTCTACTCTGCTCTCCTGAGCTCCCACCTGTAGGGCTGTGTTCAGTATACCCATAAGAAACGAGCCCAGAGGAGGCCACAAAGATGATCAAAGGCTGGAGCACCTCTCCTATGAAGACAGTCCGAGAAAGTTGGGGCTGTTCAGCCTGGAGAAGAGCAGGCTCCAGGGAGACCTTAGAGCACTTTCCAGTAATTAAAGTGGCCTATAGGAAAGCTGGAGAGGGACTTTTCACAGGGGCATGTGGGGATAGGACAAGGGAAAACGATTTCAAAGCAAAGAAGGTAGATTCAGATTGGTTATAAGGAAGAAATTCTTCATTATGAGAGTGGTGAGGCACTGTAACAGACTGCCCAGAGAAGTTACCCAACCCTTGCAAGTGTTCAAAGCCAGCTTGGATGGGGCTTTGAGCAACCTAGTCTAGTGGAAGGTGTCCCTGCTTATGGCAGAGGGGTTGGAACAAGATGAGATCCCTTCCAACCCAACCCATTCTAGGGTTCTGGGATTAGTCAATCTCTTTCAACACCCAGTTTAGGTCAGAATACAGTCCATGAGTTTCCATCTGATCTTTGGTTGAGAAACCCAGTAACTTACATTCTTCAGCTTCTGCTAATATGAACGAACACACCTGGCTGAGGAAACTTGCCTGGTCTGAATCACTCGAAACCAGGATGGAAGAAAGAAAAACACTTCAACATAAGTGATCTTTGCTATGCTAGGATTGCAAGCATCATGTTTTTCTCTTCCTTAAATACAACTGACTGCAGTGAGCCCTCTTTTTGCAATGCACTGAAAGCCTCCACAGGTCCTTCAGAACTCAAGGTGGACTGTGAAGGTTTGAAAATATGATGTTCCACCTTCAGCGCCCAGAATTCAGGTTTCTCTGCCCAGCCAAGGCTACAGCATTATTGCTCCCTCACAGATTCCTCATAAAGAGCATTCTGAATTCACAGCTCATCTTTTTCTTCCCTGTGATTAATTATTTAATATGGTATTGCTGTTTCTACGGGCATTTGAATCCTTGTAAGGAAACAGAGCCCCAAAGGATCCCATATGGAAGCACCATCGTGGCGTGTAGTGGCATCACTTCTGAACAACATCGCTTGACAAAACAACAACATTCCCTATATACAGAAGGTTTTCAAAGCAGCACAACTGTGCTTTTTTTCAGTTAAAGTTGCAGTGGTGTGACTAACCTTCCCATACTCCTTGGAGACAATCAGCCCGTGAATTCAGCCAATACTGCCAGACACTGGGTTTCAGCAAGGACCCAGACACCTGGAGAACTTTTACCAGTGAGAAGGTGAGGGCCAGAAGACAAGCCAGCTTCCCTGCTGTGCACAGAGCAGACAGCAATGCAGCAGTGTCAAAGGGAGTGGGCAAACTTGCCCTACCAAAAGCAGTCGCACAGTGAATCTTTGCATGAAGGCTGGCTAGGAAGACCAGCACAGTCAACAGCGAGTGAGATCTGTAAACAAGACACTCCCTAGTGGTATTCAATGCAGAGTGCTGGGCACAGTTCATCTGCCTGTACTGATCCATGCCTGCCATGTAGCATGAAGGGTGAAGAACGAATATGGAGTACGTGTCAGCTTCCCTCTGGGTCTTTTAGTGATGTGCTTCTTGAGCCATTCCCTCCTCTTCCTCCTCCTCTCTGATGCTCAGCAACTGTGACCGTCCCTCAGGGCAGCAATGCTCAGCATGAAGTTCAAAGTCCTTCCTATTAAATGGGAAGAGTAAGATTGATGTGGCCTGAACTACCCAGGAGGCAGATTGTACCTGGGGATTAAGGGCCACACAACTGTGTCAATCTTCCACTCCCTCCCCACTCTCTGCTAGAAATAGTCTCTTCTTCTGGTTTCATCACTAATGAAGGATGGATTGTATTGTCCAGGGTAGATGCATGAATGTCGAGATCCAGGCAAACCAGTGTAGGGAGGATAAAGTCCATTTCTTTCCAGTTCAGGATTTCTCAGTCCAGTTGGCTGTATTAGCAAAAAAAAAAGAAATAAAAAGGGTCTTACTCACACACTCAAATCCTCCTTCAGGCACAGCCTTACCACATTTTCTTGCTGTTAGTTCAGTAGCTAGAAGGAACAATGTGATCTCTAATGATCTAATAATCTAGAATGATTTTTGCTGTACTGCCCAAAGGGATTACTATGATGAAATCTAATTTCAACATCTGGCCAATGAACAGACTTCAAGTTTACCTAAGTCTACCAAGTGCAGTCTAGGTACCCAGTTAATTTTTAATTAAAAAAAAACCAAACCTACTGCTGAGCTCAAGTATTGAAACAACTCTCCTGGAAAGGATATCATCCCAGAGCCATCCTTAAAGGAAACAATTCTAGAAAATGAAAGTTAGTCTCCTGCTTCAAGTATTACCTGGGAACACTTCTCTCCCCATTTCCCATAGGTACCTCCTCTCCCAACACAGGCCATTGAATTATATGTCAAATACAAAACAATCTGACCTTCCTTTCTCTTCCCTTCTTGTAACTAAGTAAATCTCCTGGGGACACTTGATGGAGGAAAATTGATGTCTAAGACCAAGACTGTACAATCCTTTCACCCAGTGAATAACATGAAGCCACTTGGTCTGATCTGTTACAGAGCAGATCCATTCAAAGCCCTCATCACCTACTGCTTGCTAAAATGTTTCCCTCTCTGGTATAATAAGAGTCTCAAAAAGAAATTAGGAAATGCATTTTCATTTTCAAATACCTCATTCTTAGTTGAAGCATATAGGAAGATTATTTGCCTCCATGCTGTACAACCCAGTAAATTTGCTTACTGGAAAACTTAAAATATAAGCCAGGAAAATGGTAATGCTCTCTGTTCTCTGCTCTGGAAAGCAAGGAGTCCAGAATGTGTGATTTGGGTGAAATCCTGCGACCTTCACTCACATGAGTAATCCACACACACCTTAAGTATATGTCGCTGAAAATGAGTGACAGATGATACAGCAGCACCACAGCTCTGGATACAGACATTAGCAGATGGTACCAGCCATGACAAAGTCTTGTGCTTGTGTCTTTTTGTGCCCTACACAGCCTATTACTCCTTATTCCCTCAGAGCTGAAGGGATGCTCCTCATATACCCTGGAGAGGGAAGGAATGGAAGAAAAGAGGGGTCCTCAGAGACCAGCATCTTCCTATTGTGGGGCTAAGTTCCCCAGACAAAGGTTTCAGCCTTCCACTTCATCAGGGAGGGTGGACAGGAGAAAACTGCCTTCAGGGAACCCTAGCAGTCTGTCCAGAAACTTTAACTGTCCATCTCTACTCTAGCATTGGGCTTTTTGGGCATTTTTCCAAAATATTCCAATACATTTCCTAAGCATTCTCCCTAATGACATGTGATATTCACCACAGGTAATAGCTAGAGCCCATAGGACTCCTGCTGCCTTGCTGTCTAAGGAAGACATTTGCTCTGCCCTTTTATCTTGCAGGAAAGGGATCCAGGCTTCCATAAATAAAGAAATATCTCTTTCCTGCATGAGGCACAAAGGTTTAAAAGTTAAGCTATGGATAGATACCGAATAATACACATCTGTCATCTGCAACAGGTTCTTGGTGCTTCCATTCTCCTGCATCTCGATGGTCTCTCTGCCCCACTCCTGTGCCCGGGGATTCTTCGGGTATTCAGCATAAGGTGACATCTGGAAATCCCCACTCTTGAAAATCAGTTTACTTATGTCATTTTTATTCTTCCTGTTTATAAAAGAATGAGGGAAAGTGAAAACTTACAACTTATCCTGCTATCTTGTATACACTTCTGACATGATCTCAGGAGAGATCATTACTTGATGTTATGAATCTTGACCGGGAACAAGGATCATTTCAGAAGGGCTATAGTCCAATCTTCTCCGAAGCCAAGTCAGATATGAAATCAGATCATGCAACTCAGGCATTAGCTGGTGGGATTTGAAATCCCCATAGACAGAGATGGCAACCTCCCTGAGCAACCTATTCCACTGCCTTACCATCCTCTTGGTGAAAGAATTTTTCCCTACTTTCAGTTTGAACCCCTCCTGTTCCAGCTTGTTCCAGCTATAACCCTTGCCTCTTACAAACATGCATGTTCATCTAAGTCAACGAAAAATTCATGGAAATTGAGGGGAGAAAAGCATAGGAGCCCTCATGCTATTAATGATAGCACTTGTAGGCACTGTGTTAGTTCCTAAGACGGAAGACCTGCAAGGAGTTGGCCTGAGTGACACAAAATGTCCCTCCAGGACTATAATGAGTGGACTTTGGTGACACTTCCAGTTCAAAGCAGAGTATCCTCCAGGAGGTCACATAAGCTGCGAAAGGCCAAGATGCATGAGAAGATCAGTCCATCCCTGTGGAGATCTGCAGTGTGGGGCCTGGAGTCATGCTGGCCACCTCATTTCCTGGCTGGGGTTTGCTGGCATCCCTCTGGCTCAAAATACGGGGTAACAGGGGCACACCACTATGTGCCCACCAGGCCACTGCCATGTCTATATTACTGACAAATCCAGTTGCCAACTTTATCAGAGAGCTTTGAAATCCTAGATTTGGGGACTAGAATGGTGAGGAGAGGGTGTTACTGCAAGGCATCCCTTTTCAGATTACAAAAATCACAAAACAACTTCCTAGGCAAGCACATCTTGTCCAAAGCCACCTGCTGGTATGGGAACTAGGGATGTGTGTGTGTGAGAGAGAAAAGGAGAGACACACAGAGCGAGAGCACATGCAGGACTTGTCCATAAAGGTAATGGAAAATCACAGAATCACCAGGTTGGAAGAGACCTCTAAGATCATCAATTCCAACCCAAAAAATAGCGTAATATACACTCAAACACCACTTGAGCAATGCCAAGTAACCTCTCCTGTTGCTTAAACTTCTCTTTTCTACTTAGCTTGCACTTTTGGAGTCTGCTTCCAGGCTTTAGAGCCTTACAGCTCTGCGTGGGAGGGACTCCTCTGTCTCTCCATCCTTACAGGACATGATTCCCAGGTGTATCTTTAAGAGACACCCAATTCAGTTGTTAAGCCTGGCTGCTGGGGTAAAAAAAGACATGTATGCCCAAAATGAAAGCAAAATGTGATACTTCAGTATCTCTGCTTAACCCACTTGCTTAGCTTATGTTTTCACCCACGTTTTGGTCCTTCAGAGCCTGGATGAGCTGGCCCTGGCAGTGGTACCTACCGGCAGCAGGTGACAATCAGTGCTATGCCCATGATCAGCAGCAGTCCCCCTCCTGCAGCTGCAATCACCACTGTGATGAGCTGGTACGCTGCAGACGGGAGAGACAGAGACTCAGAAACCCCAATGTAACATATCCACAGTCCCCATGCAAAGGGATTCACTGTTTATTTCCCACCTTACCCCCCTCTGTAAGCAATTTTGCCTTAGATTTTCAAGTAAAATAGAAACAAGTTCTTGTTTCCCTGAGGAATAAGTTCCCTTCACTGATAGATCACAATGATTCAAACGGTATTTCATGGATTCACCTGCAAATATCTTGCTTTGAGAGTGCCTACTGTATTTGCTATCCTGACAGACTATATAGGGAAAGGAGATGATCTTTCCTTAGGAGACAGCGTTAAGTCAATTTTGTCAAAGAAGGTCCCAAAATGACTTGCAACAGAAAATGAAGAAACAAAGAAACACCGACAAAAGTAACATGTACCTACTGCATTTCAGACATAATTACTTGCAATTACTTGTTTCAAATGTCCCATTTCTGACACTGTGGAAAATAAAAGAAATACCATTTGGTACTCACGGTTTCCACAGTTGAATCCACCCAAGCCAAAGGGGCAGCTGGGAACAGAGAACAACAGGGAGTTTCAGCGGCTCAGTTGTGCCGACAGATGCCCAGAGCAAGGATGGTGGGGTAGGAGGAGGGCAGAACAGTCACCATACCTCACACAGGTCTCGTTTTCCAGCTTATATCCATCTTCACAGGCTGAAACCAGAGAGAAGGGCCGTGAGCACCGCGTAGTGGAGCCGGGAGGGATTTCCCAGGGCAGCCTCACCTCCACCGCCCCCGGGGCCCGACCGCACCGCGGCTGCACGGAGGAATGCGATGCGCTCTGGTGGGATGCTGGATGTCCTCTGGCTTAGGTAAAACATCCCGCACTTCAATTCACCTCCCGCTGGCTGCAATGGAGCCGTCTCAGGGCTTCCAGGCAGAGCCAGCCCAGAGCCCGGCACAGGGAGGGCTCCTGGTAATTCCCAGCAGAGCTGCTTCTTGCCCAGATGAAAACTCACTGCACGCTTGTACTGCTTCACACAAAATTGCAATGTAAAAAATCTGCAAGGGCCTCCAGTTTTCATTTTGAAAGCCCATTTGAACTGTGCTACTTTAGCATTGGTGCATGTTATTAATTACTTTTAAGTGTTAGTATTGCAACAAGATGTTATGCAAACACAGTCAGGGTAACCCAAAGTGGTATGCTAAAGTTTTTTTCTTGTGTCACCCTCTTTTCTGATCTTTCAAATTTGCTGCTAAATCGTATTTTACTATACAACAGAAATTGAATTTATGAGGTCTAAATAATCCAGAAAACTGTTATGTGCAAAATGTTGGTGAAAAACTGAAACCATTACTTCAAAATAAAATAATTTTCATGCCTATGGACAGCTTTCCTAAATTATCTGAGGAAATTATACTACCCTTCTGATGAACAGCAAAGGGGATGATGCACTGGACACACACAAGGTTCAAATTACTGATAAGATCACTGCTTTTCACAGCAATAGCCCCACCAGAGCTCTTGCAGATCTGCTGCCTTTCACAGAGGCAGCAAAGGTGGTCACTCAAAGACCTGGGGAGGAGTGATACAGAGTCACCTTGGGCAGAGGGACAAGCCAGGGCCAGCACAGGCAGCAGCCCTTGGGGGTCTGCCAAACATCACCTGAGTGTCTGGGGAACCCCTGTAGCACATTCCACAGGGAATTGTTAAATGAAAACAAAAATGCTCATGGATTTTTTTCCCCCCTCAAACACTACATACTGTCACAGAATTTCCCTGAATTTAATTCCAGTTTCAAATCAAATAGTTGGACTGGAACTACATCTTAAGGAAACACCCAAGACTGATTTTAGTATTTTTAGTGACAGACAATCAACCACAGCCCTGGGTCAGATGCTCACAAAGTTAATTTTCTTCAGCCATTAAAAACATTCACCTTCTTTGTGGTCTGAATTACCTCAATGTCAAATTCCAGACTTGGGATGTTTGCTTATTTAATTGGAAAAGGTTATGTGATCAGGTTTCTCCTCATCACCCCCAAATCATTCCTTTATCTTTAATAAAGCCAAGGCCACTGAGATCTTTGAGTCTCCCTAATTACTGTAGCTTTTTTCTGAACACTCACAGGTTCTCTTTGACCCTTTTGATTTCTGGTTCCCAGAAATAGATGTCGCAAGGCCAGGTATAATAAAATTTCCCATCTTCTGCCTGCCTCACATCCTCAGGATGTGTGGACACAGAAGAGTGCTGCACTCACACCACTTCTGTGCCTGTAGACACAGACTTGCTGTAGCAACTGGCACCAGTGATGATGGTGGGGCTGATGTCCACGGTACCTGGTCTTGCACACCTTTCTCTGCCCTATACAGCCCCACTACACCCTCCCCACCTCCCTCCACTCCAGAGCTGGGGATCAGGAGGGTGAAGCTCTTACACAGGCCCCCCACTGCACCTCACTGCAATGCTTTTTGTACTGGATATATTTTTCTCCCTCTAAGATGATTTTTTTGAAGTAAAGGAAGAGACCAGAGGTAACTGTGAAAGAGTTAAGAGTCTCAGTCAACAAACAGCCAGGGCGAGGATAGTAAATCCCAAAGGATCCTTGCCAGGCTCATTCATCTCACTGAGGCATTAGCAAAAGGAGACTGGATGGGTTGTCCTTTCACTTGCTAACAAAAGCAGACTGAAAACATTATGGAGTGAATGTTCTGCCAGACTGAACCACAGAATCAGGCAGTAATGAAAAGTGCAGTGGAACGGAGGGAGGCATCACCTCACAGCTCACTGGAGCTGCTTTCTCTAATGAGCACAGCAGCCCTGTGTATCCCAGCCCCAGTCCCAGCTCCCATTCCCTGCATGTTGGGAAGGCCTGCAGGAGCGGGCAGGCAGGTGCTGGAGCCCACCCAAAGCCCAGCCCTAGCCCAGTAAGGTGTGTGGGCACATACACCTTGAGCAGTTTCAAAGCTGGAGCTGTGCCATGGGCAGGAGCAGCCTTGGGACCTCTCTGGCACACAGCTCTCGGGTCAGGAGGATATAGGAGCAGTAAAGAGGAAAAGCAAGATCCTGAATATGCATTTCTCTGTCTTACTTAAAAACTTGGTGCTTATGTATTTTCCTCTCCTCACCGTGTCTTTTCCTGCCACTTTGCTTTCTCCTTTGGCATCTTTCCTGCTCCTTTGAACACATTCCCAGGAGAGCTCTCGCTGTCACACTCACTTGGCAGGATTTCAAACACAAGCAGGGAACAGAGGAAAGGCCTAAGTGTCAGGGGCCAAGCAAAGCTATCAAGTTGTGCTCTTCAACCTAGGATTCCTTTGCCTTTGCTTTCCCAAAAGACACTCAGGGGTCTCTTTGGAAACCTGCTTTGCTGCTCCTTGCTTCATTCAAGAAACACTCTGTACTAGTAAAAATAGCATGCCCTTGAAAAGCTGGCACATTGGGTTTGTTGCTCTGTTACTGAAATAGCCCTGAAGATACTGAGAAGTTTGAAAATCAGCATCAACCCAGAGACATCGAACAGCACAGCAAGAGGTACCATGGCCAACATGTTGGAACTCCTGTGGCTTAGAGACCCAACCCTTCCCTGGTCCAAGCATGTCCCTGAGGACAGATGCTACAAGGAGGACAGAACAAACGCTGTGGGTCAGGGCAGCCAATTCTCCCAGCCTTCCCACGGGGGAGACCGGACAGGGCAGCACAATAGCCACTTCCCTCTTTGCAAATACTATTATTGGAGCTCCTACACCACATTTGCACAACCCACAATGAGGGTCGGATGCTCACGAGACCTCGGTTCCTGTTTAGGCACTGAGAGGGCAGCGATTTTCAAAGAGGCTGGTATATTGTACGCTATATTTATCAGCAAAATAGCCCTGAATATCAAATGGGGACCATAGCTTGGCTTTTGGAAAAGCCTTCAAAAATCCCAACCACCTGGCTTGCCCAGACAGGCACAAGTGTTAATGAAAATCTCATATCGTGTCAGAGAGTGGCAGCGGGCAGTCAGTGCTGCCCTCGTGCCTCTGCACTGTAGCCTAAATCCCACATCGACCCTGTCCCTCAGATACTCTCAATCTGACCAATAAGATGTTTCCTACTGACAGCAGTGAGATGAAGGTGCAGTTGAGGCCTCATTGTTTACAGATAAGGTTTTTATATTCTCCACAGCAAACAAGTTTCATAAGCATGGAATAATCACATGTACAAGATCTTAGATCTCTTAGCCCTCTACAACCATCACATCCAAGTGCCTCACAGCCTTTCAGGTATGTGAAAGCTGTGCCAGCTTCACTGGCTGGCAAGAGACGTGAACAAGACAAATGGAGTAACGTTCCCTGGGTCCCCACTGTCCACGATGAAACAAGAATTGGGTAGAAACCTCCCAAGTTTCAGCTCAGCTCCTCACTCACTATATAAGCTCGACTCTGACTCTCTGGGGTTGGTGGAGATGCTCAATATTTCCCAAAAGAAATCCTTCCTCCAACATACAAGATGAGGGGAAGGAAGGAAGACACAAAGGGAAAGGTTTTGACGCAACGGAGCCACAGAGTGAAGGAGAGGCAGGACCATGACCTGGCATGCAGAGATGCCCATCTCTGAGCTGTCCCTCCCAGAGTCTGTAGCACATGAGTTATTTCCAGGCACATTTTTCTCAGTCTCAGATTTGGAACTGACAAAACATCTCCTCCTATTTCAAGAGCAGCCCAGCAGGCAGTGCCAGAAGCAATATATAACCACCACTGCAATTGTTATTGATATGTCATCAGAAAACTGCATTTCTTAAGAAGCCCTACAGCAGCCACAAACTAGAGAATGGACACCCTGATCCTACAGGAGTCATTTGAATGCTGGCATGCAAAGACTTTGTTTAAAATGCAACAAAACCAGATTTGTTGATCTCAGGAGTAGCTAAAAAATAATGCAATCTTTAAGCTTAAAATTTCTATTTGGAACCCAGCTGAAAAATAAATTCATAATCATTTTCAGATACAAATTTTTAAAATACAGATGATGTATTAATATAAGCTTGTGAGTTTAAAGCACTTCCCCTAAGTTCACTGAGAGTTCAGACAAAATCAAAACAGGCAGAGACACACGTCATCTCTGCTCTGTGCCACTGAACTGAAGCCCAAAGCAGCCAGGCCCCCTTCTCCCTCTCCTCAATCACTGTGACTCACAGCATGCTCCAGAAAGAGATAATATTATTCCTAGAGAGAGACTGTATCTTCAGTGTCTGCTGAAAAGCCCCCTAACTAAATAAAAGAAACTTGAGCTGCTAATATTTATTCATAATATTGAGGGGTTTGCATGCACAGCACTACATACACACAGCCATTTCCACTGGAACAAAAACTCTAAGGAAAATTCAGGCAAAATACACCACATAAAGAGCAATACCTCTGCAGGAGTGGTCCATCTTGTTGTATTTGAAGTACCCACTTTTGCACTGGCAGAGAGCAACTCCATCAAAGTCGGTGCATTCCGAAGTTTCCTTGTCACATTCAGGGTCTTTCTGTCTGCACAAGCTGCCAACTGTTGGATTGGAAAGGGGTGGCCAACATCAGCATGGTTCTTGCTGAATCCAACATTATGCACATTTGCGTTCCCTGGGCATCCCATTCAGCTGATGTGCTGCTTTAATCTCTTTTTTTTTTTCCTTTTTAGTAATATTTGTTCTCTTAGGAGAGAGTCGACATTACTCCTATGTCACCATTTCTTGTGTATCTACCATCACTTGTACAGGCAAATAGAGGGGGTGAATAATAAACGTTTCAGTTCAGAAGCAGAAGGGGAAATGAAAAAGAGAAATCTGGTTTGGCTCAAGCTCAAACACATTCATCCCCTGACACAGTTCAACAAATCAATTTTTAAATTTATATCAAGCAAAACATTTTTCTCAGACCAAACCAATTATCTTCCATTTCAGTATTAAGCACTGGATTTTTTCAGTTTTCTAACAAAAAATTTGTACTTTCATTTACATTACTTTGAAGCAGTGTTTTAATTTAGAAACTCAGACTTGTTACAGTGAGCATTCAGCAAAACTGTGGATAAATGATGGAAATTGCAACATCAAATTTACTTTTTTTACTGGGAGGTCAGACTAAATGGAATGAATAAATATTCGTGAGAATACTATTGTATGGAAAATATGTCACTCATTTGGCACTCTCCTTTTATAAACCTCTCCTTGCTAGATCAATTTTTTTGTTTTTAATCTGACATCTTTCTTCTTTTTTTTTAGGTACTTACACAAGAATACAATTTGTTTCTTATTCTGCTTATTTCAAGTTAGAAGTTGACTTCACAGAAGCATTGTATCAGAGGTAATGGGTAGGTATGATCTGAGCAGGTTTACCCAAATACTTTAATGCAATCCATGGGCAGAGTGTGGCTTTTAAGTACAGCACATTGCAATAAAACCACACACCAAACTTCTCACCTGCATGTTTACTTTGCCAAAATGATACCAAGGCTTTCCCACTAAACCCAGGCTAAGCATTGCTACCCTTCATCCTCCTCAAGGCCAAACCTTAAAGCCTTGAACCCAAAAGTCACAAGACTCCACGTGCAGCAGTTTCCTTGCAGGAGACTCTTTCAAGGATCCTGAGGTACCTCTCACAGCTAAATCTCCTCTATAGTTCCCTCAGGAAGTGAGAACTGGGAGATGGCAGGGCACAGCCTTGGGGCCCACCTGGAGAAGGTCATGCACAACACTGGTGTCCTTCTCCACATCTTTCTGTGCTGTACCCACATTTCCCTCTAGCAGACAGAGGATTCAGTACAGAAATTGAAAGGTCTTCACTGTGAATCATTTTACAACCTGCAACACTGGAACTGGGCAGGCAGGAGAGCAGAGCTCACCGTGCAGCCTCCAGCAGCTCTAATCGAGCTCACTGGCTGGGTTTTGTCTCTTGGCTTTCACACCATTTCCCTGGCTCCCAGCCGTGTGTGTGGAATTAAGACTTATGGCTTTTTGATCTGGCTGGGCCCGGTGTCACATCCCAGAGATGAAAGGCTGCCCTACAATGCCTCTAATCCTGTGCTGTGCAATATTTTCACAGAGAGGCAGATTTCTCACACATGTGGCAAAGATAAGGCTCGGTATCTGCATCCCTTTTGTACTGTGTGGTTCTTAAGATGACTCCCATTTAAGTAAGATAAAAAGATTCAGAGGGATTTTTCCAAATGGCAAAACGTTCTCCCCCTGTTATAAAAGGAGCCAAATAAAACATCCCTTTCCCCTCCTGCCACAGGCCCTCCAGATGCTATTTACCTCTGTGGAGTGATTTCAGGCTGGAGATGAACTGGCAGGCTTCAGTGGGGGATTTGCAAGCTCGAATGTAGCTTTTCACACTGCTGATAACATCGTAGAAAGTCACATTGGATGCTAAAGAGAACGTGGATTGCACTGAAACATGCACAAAATTTGCCTCCCTAACAAAAAACAAAACAGAACAGCCCTGAGTATCACGGGTCAGTCTGATGTCATCATTAGCACCTCACACATAGGACTGTTATCAACACAAGTGATGCTTATCACGGACACAGCACTACATGCACACTGAAAGAGCCCTGCACTGTAACAGGCCTTAAAACCAGGACTAACCAATATACAGAGAGGAGAATATGCAGCTGGAAGGGATGCTGGTAGCTCACTTTGGAGCCAGCCGTAAATCCCTCCCTGGGCAGCTCATCTCCAAGCTGCTCCGATCAGGAGGAGAGTACCAGGCGAGCCAGGCAAGCTGGTCAGGCATTCCTCTTGCCCTGTACCACTGCCAGGCCAGATTGTATCAAACCCAGCACTGACTCAAAACGGACAGTGTGGATCTGAAGCTGAAGATCCCAAATGCTCAAGTTTCTCATTCTTCCCCTGGTAGCTTTAGCCTTACCTGCTTGCCTTAACTGTGGAGTGGTGGTATCCTGGCAAGCCTGACAGCGATGCATTGAGCTGCAAGGAAGGAGAGAGCAACTGTTAGTGCCCCAGGGGATGATGGAGGGAGGCAGTCCCATGGGATGCAGCACGGGACAGTCCTCCTGGGTCACTGACACCATCCCCTGTGTTTCCCAGAGATGCCTGCTGAGACCAAGGGGGCTCTGAGCACCCCAGATGTTCATCTGCTCTATATGAGAGATGTACTGCCCTGTTGCCAGTAAGGGATGGACAAAGTCACCATTGCACAGCCTTGGACAAGAACAAAGACCTGGGGATTTTGACATGAGCATCTGCCTGTGGCCCCGCTGTTTAATGACCACAAAGGTCAGGGATGAGCCAGATGCTAGCAGGGAGAGAGCCCCATGCCAGGCTGACCTCAAAGCAACCCCCTTGGAGACTGCAGATCTTCCAAGGAGCCTCCCTGACCCTGGATCTGTGCAGTTGTTTGGATTTACTCCCCAGCACAAGCTGTGCAGGCAGCATCACAATGACTCCACCCAGCACCCCCCTCCTTTGGCGGCATCTCCAAATCACCTACACCAAAGAGCTGGAATAAAGTGCAGCCAGCCCAGGAACACTAACAGGATGAACTCGTGCATGCAGTGATCTGGATAAAAACTGCACAGAGACACACCTATCCCCCAGCCCATGGGTCTTTTTGGAGCAATTGATGGCACAGCCTATGGGGAAGCCAACAGCCCATCCAGCACTGGCTCTCAGCTGACCGAGAGCCACATGGCTACAGCTGAATGGCTGGGAAATGTGCCAATCATAAGAGGAGTGAAGGGGACTCGTCCCATCAGCATTGCTGAAGTCCCAGCAAGGACACTCACCACCCCCAGGATCTCCCTCTCAACGTGGAAGAGCTCTGCGTACTTCCCATGGGTGATATTAAGTTTCAGCAGAACCTGGCCAATAAATATTCTCACTAAAAAGGAGAGTAAGACAAGTTAGTTGGAACACAGCTCTGTGCCACGTGTAGATGTGCTTTCATCTGCCTTACACGAGAGGCTGTTTGCATGAAATATCCCTTTACAAGGCATACAGAAAACTCGGGTCTGAGCGTCACTGCCCCAATAAAGCAAAGTCACAGCCTTGGGTTTTATCCCAAGGGTTGCTGCAATGTTCCCACAGTCCCAGTCAAATTCCAGAGTTCAGTGCTGCTGAACAGACAGCACTTCACTTCAGTGTTCATACATTTCATATAGAAACACAGATTAACTTAAATAGATCCCTGAACACAGAGAGAGATGGGTAAATGTAGTAATAAGACACTGTCAGGTACCAAAGCTACTTATGATAATTTGGGGTAAACATGTCAAATCTCTTACTCCTCCCTGCAATGGAATGAAATCAAACAAGCAAGTCAAAATAAAGCACTGTAGAAAGGACATTTTCATTTTTCAAACTGCTGGAGAGAATGAGCAATGACATTTGAAAAGAGGTCCAAAAGATGCATTTTTCTGTGCTTAGATTCATATTTGATTCACAGCAGCAGAATGCAATAATCTGAGTTGTCCAGACTTGCAGAGATAATACCCCTAAATCTTGTATTAAGTGTCATGAGATACTCAGTGGAAATAAGAACTCAGAGCTCCAGCTCTATGTTCCACCAGAAAAACAAATACAGTTGCAGATAACATTATAAAGTCTCCAATTCTTTCCCATTTTTTTCCCATCCACTGAGCCTATCTTCACCACAAACTGTATATCAGACATCTCTAATGTAACAACTCCAGACAAAAATTACGATGAGAATCACCTTCACAGTATTTATATAATCTGCCCATAACCCAGTTCAAGGCATAATCAAAACAAGTCTCTAAATTAGAAGCTGACACATTCCAACTTGAAGAAATGTTTCAAAACACTCTTCAGGGACACCTCAGACATGTTTCCTTAGCAAAATTTCCATGCCTCTAAACCTTGTTGATTAAGAGTCAGAAGAAAATCTATGTAAACAAATTCCCCTTTACAATGGAATATTGTAAATCCTTGAGACTGAGAGTCCTCTAATAGAAAGGAAGGGGTCAGAACCTGAGTTCCAGCTAATAACTGTGCTGCCCAAAAAATGCTAAAGGTATGAAGCCAGACCTTGATCTTACAAAGACTTTCACGGCAGCTTAGCTTTCCACACATGGCTGATCCCACTGAAGCCAGGTTACACAATAGCCCCACTCACTTCTCCCAAGCCAAATGCCCTCACCGGAGTTTGCAGGGCTGATAAGCTGCTGAATGCTTCTTGGGAGTTGTAAAACACGTCAGGAACAAAAGGGGCACATCTGTCCTTACTAACAAGCCTGAGCCCACCACTCCATTGCTGCGTTTTTAAGAAGCACTCAGATCCCTCGTCCTGCTCCCCAGGCAGCCCAACACGACAGGCATTAGACACCACACTTGTATAAACACTGAAAGGCTCTGATAAAAGTGGTGGTAGGGAGGAACATTAAGCTCCTGGACTAGTTTGAGCCTAAGTTAATTTATTTTAGAAGATTAAAGATAATTATTTCCATCCCTCATTTTTCACTTCTGTTTTCTTACCTAAATTGCACTTTCCTTTTTCCAGCTCATATCCAAGAGGACACTGACAGATATAGGAGCCATGGGTGTTGTTGCAGGTGGCCAGCGCAGGACAAGGGTTGGAAAGACATTTATCCACCTCTACAAAAGCAAAAAAAACCCCAAAACAGGTTATAGTTTCAGAATCATAAAAATCGAGTGTTGATTAACAAAGCGATTAACTGGCTTCCCACCTGTGACTCCTTGAGCATTATCAGATGCTTCACTGCATCATTTGCACTTACTATTTATCCTGTTCCTAATTATTCTGTGGGAGCTGAAAGAATAAATATAAACCACTTGAATATTCATTCAAAAGCTCTTGGGGTCTAGCATGGATCCATGTTAATATGAACATCCAACTTAGCTACAGCACTGCTCATCAGATCTCAGGGTTCTTTCCAAAGACAAACAACCCAACAGTTTATGGATGAAAAGACCAAAGAAGGAACTTCAACAGCCCAAGTTAGACACGTGAGCATGGGCTGCTTCACCAAAGTCCTGCCCTTTTCACCCAAGCCCTGTTTCTGTGCTCCAAAGGTAGTGCTTGAGCACTGATCCGGTCTGTGGATTACCCAGAAATGGTGGAGGCAGCCCTGGCTGCAATCATCTCCTTTTCCAGAGCTCCTCCATGCCAGCCTGGGGATGGTTGCAGCAGTGATACTGTGCCACCACTTACAGTGCCCTTCCTGCTGGGTGAGCAAGGGCTTGGGGAGCAGACACCACTGTGATATATGGTGTCTCTGGGAATTAAGGACTCTAATCTCAGATGCTTCACAGATTACAGAACTCAAACTGCAAGAATATATCCAATATTTCCGCTTTATGAAAAAAAAAAATGTCCTGGTCAAAAAAGCTCCTTTTGGTACGTGTACAACTCACATGAGCACAAACACACATCACACATGCCCACAAGGGCAGACCATGGGCAGGGCTGTGGACTTGTCAGTGACAAGGCTCTACAAGACCAGCAAGACATCTTACACACCACTTGTACCTATCTTGTGGCTGCTGCTGAGCACTGCAGCAGAGGCAGGAAGGACAGGCTCTGGTTAAAGCACAAAGCACAAGAGCCAGACTCGAGTGTGCATTTCTGGTGTCACCGCGATAGCCCACGGCACCACACAGCCCTGACAGCCCCGAGCCAGCCTCTGCACTGGGACACCCCACTCGATGCAATCTCACGCCTGGACTAGCCTGGCACAGCTACCTCAGCATCAGCCAGAAGGAGATTTGGTGACTCTCATCTAGAAATGAGTGCGTGTGATTTAAAACCATGGCTTTCACTTTGCCATCCTTCAGCTTGTGCTTTGTACAGCAGAGACCAGGGCACCTTCTCTCAGGGCAGTGATTGCCCATGTACAAAGCACCATGTCCAAGACAGCAGAAGGATCTTTTGCATTCTGGTAAACTGCAAATATAGGTTTTCAATGGAAAGAGTAATTTGGCAAAAGTGTGAGTCAGTTGCTAAAAGGGATGCATTATCTTAATGTTTCAATTTTAAAAAAAAATCATTTTAGTAAAGTAATTTTTTTTGCATGAAGCTATAATTAAAACCAATCAGCCTGAGAAGTAACCTTTAAATACTTAATTATTGGATGGAATATATATTATTGCCACTATCTCACTGAGATTAATGCCTTTATTGCACACAGTATCCTTCAGCAGCATGATGGCCAGGCTCTGAACTTCAAACACAAAGTCAATTTCCTTTCATATAAGACTTCAGCAAATGTATTTACTTGAGAAGATAAGGAGAGAAGCAGTGGTAATAAATTACTGTAAAAACACACTCAGTAAGACCGTAGTACATAGCCCACCAGGAGAAGCATCAGGCCCCTAAGGACAAGATTAACATTTAGTGAGGTGGGGGGAAAACAACCATAGGTTGTAATGTGAGAAGCAGTTTCAACATAAATACCAAGTGCTGGCCAACTGTACTTTCTCATTAATAAATATAGATATCAATCATTATCAATTACTATCGTTAACCTGTCAACAAATACAAAGTGCATCCTGTGCTTACCTGGAAGGCCAATCAGCTTCATTTTCTTGAAACTGTCAAATTTCAGCTAAACCTTTTTATCATAAATGTTCACCAAAGTGCTCAACCTTATTTCAGCCATTCAACATGATTGCTAAACCCTTAGCTTTAAAAAACCAACATGGAGACAGAGTTGTTGCCCTCAAACTCTGCTGACAGCAGATGTGTCATACATACATGCACACACAGCTCTTGGAAAGCTCATAAAGTGGGACCCAGGCATTCGTGCCCTGCTTGTTCCTGGCCCCACCACTGGTGAGAGCCATTGTACACATTACCTGTTGCTGGAGGTGATGTCCTCAGCCTGACTGTGCTGCTCGACGGAGGAACATTGGCTGGTTTGGTAGCAGCCAAAGTGGTTGCAATGCTCACAGTGGTCTTGGTGGTTGGAGAGGCCTCAGAAGGGCTTGTAACAGGGATGTTTTCCTCAGTGACTTTACCAGGCTTTGCAGTGGTGGGATCCATGGCTCCTGTGCTTTTACCAGTGGTATAGCCGTGCTTAGTGACAGCGGGAGTCTGAGCCCTGTGGTCCTTCACAGTGCTGGCCTCCCCTGGGGTGGGCCGGCGACTGGCCAGCGTGGTCAGCACAGGGGGTTTCACCGTGGTCACTGCCACTGCAGGGACAATGTTGCTGTGATTTGTTGCACTTGGTGAAGGACTGAGGGGTGCATCTGTTGGACCAACCCGTGGAGCAACACTGGCCGTGGCGAGCTGCGGTGTTGCCTTCCCAAAGCTGTCCCCTGGGGTGGTGGCATCTCCAGGCGAGGCAGT
The DNA here is from genome assembly GCA_026261815.1 of Monarcha castaneiventris obscurior. NCBI lineage: Eukaryota > Metazoa > Chordata > Aves > Passeriformes > Monarchidae > Monarcha > Monarcha castaneiventris. The sequence goes on from JAMPIT010000467.1 coordinate 13,148,725, forward strand.
CTCTGTTACTGTCACGGGGGCAGACACGGACACGATGCGTCCACCAAGCAGCTCCATGGGTGCTGTAGGGAGAGGTGAGCTGGTGGGGGTGAAGGCGGTGCTGTTTTGGGGCTGGTGTGTGACAATGGGCTTGTTGGTCTCTCTGGGTGAGCTCCTGGCCGTGGCAGCTGTGGAGGGCACCTGCCTGACCACACTCGTAACCACAGTGGTGCTTGCTTGATCGCTGTCGCTGGACTGCGAGATGGATGAGGGTGATGAAAACACAGGCAATAAAGATGTTAATGAATAAGAGGGGGAGGGCAAGGAGGAAGTGGGCAAGGAGGATGACAAAGCCTTCAGAGAGGGTGAAGATGCTGTCACAGAGGGCGAGCGTAGCTCAGGTGATTCTGACAGTGTAAACAGATGAGTTGGTGGTGGTGTTGATGACAGTGAGTGCTGCAGTGATGACAGTGAGGAAGAGGCTGGAAATGCTGATGAAGAGAGAGATGATCTGTCAGTGGCCAACAACTCAGAGTCAGTGTTGAAGAGAGTTGTATTTTCTATGCTGCCTGTAGAAGCAGAAGTCGACAGTTTGGAAGGGTGCACCAGCAACGGCTCCGTAGATGGTTCAACAAAACTGCTACTGTTTGATGCATTGGTCTGCCTGTCATGAGCCACAGATGATTTTGATGCATCAAAAGGGCTGGAAATTTCAGAAAAAAAGGTGGAACTTTCTGAGGAGTCAGCAGAGGTACTGCTGTTGGAGATAGACAAGAGGGTCCTTTCTCCTCCCCTGGTATATGTGGTTGAAATGTATGTGCCATCTGTGTGAGAAACTGAGGTCCTTTTCTCAGCATCGATGCTACTGGCTGGCTGATGGCTACCTGAAGAGTCTGGAGTACAAGGACAAAAAATATCAGAAAGACAGAGTAATATGAGAGTATTTTGATGTCACATTAAAACCACTTGGTAAATAAGATGTTCTTGTCTGTGAACCTGTCCATGCTTTTCTAAAAATTTCAAGCACCATTCAAGCATGGGTATGGGATTAGGAGTCTTACGCGCTCCTTAATTGATTCTAATATGGTGAACCCTGACAGACACAAGAGTCCCATGAAATGTGTAGGTTTCCAAATCACTGCTCTTAACATACTGCTTTCCTAAAGTGATCGAGCTCTTAACATTCCGTGATATTTGTGGCAAGCTAAGCAGGAAAACCCAACTGTTCTCTTTATCACTCATAATTTACAAAACTCATATCCTCTCCCTCTTATCTTCCACTCCCATCTACAGAATATCCATCTTGTTCAGTCAATTTGTTTTTAGACACAGTGAACTTCATGCCTCTGCAGGATGAAATAATTACATTATGTTAGTTTGCAGCTTATCATGAACCCAGTGATTCAAAATTTTGCAGCCGGGAAATCCTAAATAAATAGCACATCAGTCTGCAAAAAATTCAGATGATTTATCATAAAAGGTGCAATCAATCTTATAATGCCAATTTCAGGATGCACAGCTAAGTTCTGCCAACTTTAAAAAAATAAAATAGGGCATGGAGAATTTGTTTTAATTCTACAACTGACTTAGGTCATCACAAAACACTTCTGAAAGCAGCACCCAAAGGAAACCAGTTAGGATGCAAAAAATAGTCATGCGGCCCCCAAAACAGAAGGGTTTATGGCTCCACTTCTGGAATAGAACCCCATCTGTGTGGGGTCTGGGTTTGAGTTTTTTAACGGAAATATCGTCCTGAGTTAACCCACGGGTGGTATTGCATGTAGTAATGAATGAGAACTTTATGTACAACATACTAAAAAACAGGACAATGTGAATTCCCCCCCCACAAGATGTACACCAGGAGACATCAACTTACTTGTGAGATCGTTTTGGAAAGAAGAGTCAGTGGGTATTTTGGCAGAACGTACAGAAACCGTCTCTGTTGCAAAGCCCGTGAAACCCCTGCTGCTGGTGGAGGCGTTGGCTGTCCTGCCCTGCTCCACCAGGGCTGGCTCAGAGGGCCCTGCAGAGCTGGAAGCTTCAGCATGGGAAGAAGAGCTCTCTGTGCCACCGGCCAGGGTGCCACGTGTCACTGAGGGCAGCATCCCCTCCTCACCACCCGCAGGCGTGGATGAACTGTACACAGGATCCGTGATGGGGCTGGACATCCTCTCCTCAGCACCTGAGCTGCTTAGGGAGCGATGGCTGCTGCCAGTGGCTGGAAAAGGATTGAAAAGCAGGCATCTGATTTTATCACCTCAGAGCAGACAGGACTGTCCAAATACAGAGGAATCAGAACCATTAGAATCATAATCGTACGTTTATGTCATTTATAATTATCACCCCAACCCAGACAGGCAATCAATGTGTCTGTCCTACAGCAGCAAGCTACATCTCTCAGCAATGAGACCCTTTCTGTTAAGCATCAGCAGCTGCAGATAAGTAACACCACTGGGCAGAACCACAACCACTTAAAAATGCTGCCCATGACACCTGCAACAGCTGTGTCATAGCAATCCCATAGCGGAGGGAAAGGGAGAGGCAGTCAAATGCCACCCCAGTGTTCACAAAAACTCACTGGAAAGTTCACCAGCAGCTGAGAAGTAGGTGAAGAGCTTGGATGAAAGGGTGACCTTGGTCTCTGGGGACCCTGCTCGGCCAGATGACACATGTCTCACTCCAGGCCATGCCATGGAGGATGGGATGGGGCCAGTGTGGGTGTCCCCAGCTGTGTCAGGATGAGATGTGAGGCTTTCTGCTTCTGTGCTCCACATGCTGTGGCTACCTGGGGCTTGAGATGTCCCCTCCTTGCGGACGAAGAGTGTGGCTGAAGGTGAAGGCACTGAAATGCTGGGAGAAAATGCAGGCAGCAACTTTGTTGGAAGCTCACTGAGTCCAGCACCACTCTGCGAAACATTACTCTGCTTCCCAGGCTCTGCTGCTGCTGAGGACAGCAGGACTGTGTCCGAGGTGCTGCTGTGGGGTGGAGTGGGAGCGGAGCTCCCTGTGGAAGCTCCACGGGTGTCCACCACGGGCACTGTGCTGCTCTCCTCACTGGTGGTAGCTGACACCACACTGGGTGTGCTGGTCAGAGGCAGGTGTCCTCCCATCGCTGAGGTCTCTTCTGCTGAGAAAAGGCAAAGCAAAATGATTTATGCACCCTAAGCTACAAACAGGCAAGCATGCTCTCTTCCATCACCACCCTCAGGCTGAGGGCACAGAGAGAACGTGGCAGAAAATCCAAACCTGTGGAGAATGCTAACTGTGAAGGGACAGCCCTTTCCTATGCTAGGAGGGGCTACTCACAGCAAGGCACCCCAGAGAGGGCACTGGGAACAAGACATGGGAGCACTTTGGGGTTTTCTGCCCTTCAGCTCTGCTCCCAGCACTGCAGGTCTGACCTGGGCACCAGGCACCCACGCTATCACCTCTGCACCCGCAGTGAGTGAGGGGGAGTCTACAGAGCACCCAAATCCCTGGTGGTCGAAAAGAAAGCATGGCAGGCTTGTATGGGATCAGTAAATACTGCCTTTGCACCCCAGGGTGGCAGTCAGGAATGACTGGTGCTGCTCCCACTTGTGTAAACACAGCCAACAGGGCAGTCTTGAAATTGTGCTGCCTCTGAAAACACAGCAAATCTCGAGGCCAGACTGCTCTGGCAGCAAGGCTGACTTTCCCTGGCGGCTAAATGTAAGAAACAAATTATGCGTTTTTCTCTGGAAGTTCAAATTTTCATCCATGATGTCTAATGGCATCGTCCAGCACCTGCTAGCATGCCCTCACTCTCCATGCAGGTGGGAGTCTGCTGTGTGGTCAGAGCTCACCTGGGGAATTGCTCTCTGAAGCAGATGGTGAGCCCGTGAGCAATGGGTTCACAGACGACACGGTGGCACCTCTGCCACCACCACCCGGGGTTCCCAAAGAAGACTGGGAATGGCCTGGAGAGCTGATGTTTTCGGTACCAGTGGTGGCAATCTCTGTTGTTTGGGCCAGTGTGGTGCTGGCTGGCAGAGACCTTAATGCCTTCCCTCCACCCTTGGTGCCTGTTGTGGAAACGGAGGTGCTGGTGCTGGGGAAATTGGTTCTTCGCTCTGTTGACAGGATGCTGAATGACACATGGCTGCTTCCAGTAGCTAAAACATGATAAAGAAACAACTTACATTTTTACACATATGAAACTATAAATAAGCTTTCCTCCAGTAGTGCCCAGAGGCAGCAAGTACAAACACAAGCAGAAAATATGAGAAGATGTCAATTTCCAAAGATGTAAATCCTTCCTACAAAAATTTGTCTTCTAAAAAACATAGTGTGATGCTGAGAAAAGTGCTATTACATAAAAACTGTTGAAAAACTGTTGAAATACTAATGCTGTGCACTTGATTTCACCATTATGCGCCTGAGTGCACTCCATGCTGCTAGAACAAATATCGTGACAACCCAGAAAAGCCTGGAAATCAGTTCAGACAAGGCATTACTCTGAGCAGTGTGAAGGTCTTAGAGAAGCCTGAAGAAACAGGATCAGGGGGATCAGACCCCTTCAGCACCACAGTAGGGACTAGGACCTCTGAGAGGACCTCTGAGACTACATTCAAAGTTGCCTTAAATTTGTTGAGCTGATTCAATTTCTGGGAAGCAGCATGGTCCAAGAAGGACAGAAGGTAGGAACTGAAGTCTGATCCCCAGGACTGCAAGGACATGATCTAATCCTCACATGCTTAATTCTCTTGTCTGTAACATGGAGATAGTAACTGGAGATAGTAAAAAAACGATTGTGAATTGAAAGTTAATTATTTTTCTTGGCATAATGAAACTTTCCACATGTGCCCTTTCTGTAAAAAAAAAAAAACCTCAAGCACATTTTTTTGGTCAAGCAAGAGCTGAATAATTTCAGACACAAAATCACACCGCGTCCTTCCAAACAGTATGCTCTGCATAGCAGGAAAGAGTCAGGCAAGTGCAAGCTGCAGGAACAGTCCTCCTTTGGCTTGTAAGAAAAATGGTTATTTTGATTCTAGCGTTAGCTCACCTGGGGAAGGACCTTCTGAAGGAGACTGAGAGTGTGTCAGGGAAGAGTCTGCCACCTCAGTGAAATCTGTCATTCCTGCGGGCCCCTGAGCTCTGTAGGTCTCTCCCACAGAAGATGTGGACAAGGATCGGGTTGTGCCCAAGGTCCTGTATGTGCCACTGCTGGATGTGGAGCCCTGTGCTGCTGCCCAGCGGCTGCTGCCCGAGGCAGATCTGGGGGGCCTCCCACTGCTGCTGCTGCTGGACGTGGCTAAAATGGGAGCACTGGTGGCAGAGGAAGTGAGGGAGGTTTTCTCTGCCTCTGGTGGGTGGCTGCTTCTGGCACCTAAGATACAACAAAACCAGGTTTGGTTTATGCATCCAGAGCTATACATTTGATTGTTTGCTCCGTGTGCATTTCTATGCTGCCCATTGAGAAACTGAAGGTGTTTCTCTGGGAAGGGGTGAATCTCTTAAGCACAGGCACACATGCCTTAGAAAAGCCATGAAAATTTCAAGCCCACATCCTGCAGACCAGCCTGCAGGGCAGATTTAGCACCAGCTGACAGCTGCAAAACCCCAGCAAGTGTCTCTGGCAGGGAATGCACATGCACATATTTCCAACCAATGCTTTTCCCAGGACAGGAGTTTCATTAGCAGCAAGAACATTGATGTTTTTCACTTTTTCACCCAAAAGCTGAGCTCCACTCTCCCCCTTCCCACCCATCCCACTGCTAGCCCAGTGCAGCCAGCAATAATAACATCCATGTATCCAGTAATGACTGATGGCCATATCTGAAGAAAAGCAGCACACGGATGTGAAATCTCATCCAGCCCCAAGGCAGACAGTTCTCAGACTAACAAAGTTACCTCGGAAAGGACCTTCGGAAGCAGAGAGGGAGCTTGTGAGAAAAGGACTCCCCGGAGGGCCTGGGAGATCGGTGCCTTCCCATGAACCTATGGGATGATGTGTCCCATTCCTCAAGGAAGAGGAGGTCCTGCCCGAAGAGCCTGTGGGGTCAGTGCTGGTGGCAGAGTCCCTTGTCACCCCAGCTGTGTGGCCATTTTCTGGGGACATTGGTGTCCCCACTGCCATGCTGGATATGTCAGCACCCTGCGGGTCCGAGCGCAGCGTCACCTCTTCTGCATCTGGGATGCTCTTGGGGGGTTCGTAATTGCTGCTAAAAGCTGAAAAAGCAGAAAAGAAATACAAAATTGTATAAACACAAATAAAAAATGTTGGGCAGGTTCCATCCGACTATCAGTAGATGTAGACAATGTATGTGTGAATATTCAATACAGAAATATTTAATACTGGGAAGTTATTAAGATCGGGGGAAAGGTGGTCTCTGAGTACAAACTGCTGAAGTTATTGCTTGAAAAATTCAACTGGAAGTTTTCAAGGAAAATCTATCTTCCCCTTCCAACAAGAATAATATTTATCCATACTTTCATTTCTGTGAAATGTTTTTAAATGTACAGAATGTGCCAAATACAATATTATTCCTCCTTTCTTTAAAATAAAACGGATGCATTTTGTTAATAAAGAGTCTTTAAATAAGAGTTCTGAGGTATACAGCTATCTATCAAAACTCACTTGTGGAAGCACTTTCTGAAGCAGACGACGAGCCTGTGGGCAATGGGTCTGTGACACTTTTGCCTCCACCTCCATGGGCATCCACAGACATCCCAGGGGTCGGGCTTTGGGCTGAAGAGCTGGTGATTTCAGTCCCAGAGGTGGAAATCTCTGCCATGGTGACCAGCCTGGTGCTGGCTGGAAGAGACCTTAACGTCCTCCCTCCACCCTTGGTGCCTGTTGTGGAAACGGAGGCGCTGGTGGTGGGGAAATCCAAACCTCTCCTCTCCGTAGCTGAGCTGTTGGATGGCTGGTAGCTGCTTCCAACGGCTACGGTACAATATGAGAAATGGATTTATACATATGAAATTATAAACAGATGGATCCATTTTCCTCCCAGATGCTTACAGTGCATATAGAGATATTAAACATAGGAAGTTTTCAATCTGGACAAAGTGCTCTTTTTGGAAAGGCACGGCTCCCCTCACCGCAGGAAGACCTCGCACAAAACCCAGGGCTTGCTGCCAGGCTTTGTGAGAGTGGGGTGGCCCAGACAGCAGGAAACCCTACAGGACAAGGACTGCAGGGACTTGCCTCTTTAAATCCCATCTTTGCTCTAATATTGCTGGAAATAGGCTCAGGCTTTTTTTTTTTTTTGGTGACTTGAGCACCACATCAAACAGCAAAGGGAGGAAACCTCAGCACAGCCACATTCCCATATGAGCCTGCAGCTCACTACACATCCCAGGGCTTAGCAGGGCACTGTCCTTCAGATACTGGATCTCAGGTTTCCTGCAGCCCCAGTGCTGCTCCCAGCAGCTGTGAGAGGGAAGGGTTGTGTCAGTGTGAGAACCCTGGAGATGTGCTTGCTCCTGGAAAGCCCTGGACACAGGGTAAGGACACAGCAATATTGAGGTTTTCAGTAAGTTCATGTGGAGCTGGGCAAAGTCTCCGTTTTTGAGAACTCCAGAAATCAGCTGCTGCAGAGCAAGCAAGGGGAAGCCGTGGAGCCCAGGGATCTCAGGTTTGCTGTCCTGAGCAAGTTGCTAAGTACAGGCATCTCACCCTATCTACCTGAGGGCAAACCCACCAACTGTGGCCACAAGGGTGGGTTCCCAACCTCCCACTCTACTCCATCACCACTTGGGCACAGGTCAGATGGGGCTCAGAGCTGCCCTTGTTGTGCAGGTGGCACTGGCCCAGTGAAGATATTTCACAGCTGCAGACATCCACCCTGCAGAAAACACTGTGATAACATCCAAAGAACTTTCTTTTTTTTTAAGTCGAAAATGGTGGGGGGGGGTTGGATCAAATTATTTTTTCCATTGCTTTTTCCTGCTTTCAGCAGGGAATTTCAGCTAACCATCCAAATAATAAAAAACAGAGCACATACAAAACGGAGCATCTCCTCTGTTTCAAGAAAGCAAAAACTATAAAATGGCTTTTTAAAGCTATGAAACAAAGGCCAGCAAAGCTCACCTCCAAAAGCATTGTCCGTGGGAGGTGATGCTGGCAGCAAAGGGCTGGTGGAGTTCCCCGTGACACCCCTGGGGTGTAGCATGATGTGCTCTGCACCAGTCTGGGTACTTGAAGCTCGGGAGGAGGCCTGGGGCTGTCCCAGGGAGCCAGGGAGGGCAGTGGTGGGGCTGCCCCCCAAGGGGCTGGGTGAAGCAGCTGCAGTGCCCATGGCAGGGCTTCTGCCCAGCTCTGTGCCCCCCCAGCTGCTCACTGGTTGAGAGAGGCTGTCAGTGCCTGCAAGACAATGGGGGAAAGCAGATGAGAACCCAGAGATGGGCTTAGCTGCCCGCACACCATCTCCCACTGTCACCCTTCCCCTGCCCCTCAGTCCCCTGTCTGCACTATGCCTACAGCAACTTTGTGTTTGGAAGCTGCACCAAGTAATTCATAATTCTGAATACCAGGAGAAGCCACATGGATTCTTCTCTCCATCCCTGTGCATGAAGCAAGCCAGAAAACTGCCCTGAGTGCACGGTGAGGATGAAGAGCTGGATCCACAAAACTCTGCAATGCAGGAGAACCAGGCTTAACCAATGCTGGTTGCTCTGGGGAGCAGCATTCACCTTGTTCCCAGGTGTTGGAACACTTTCCCAGCGTTCCTAGGCTGAACTGGGATGGCTCACCTGGATGATGAGATTCTGAAGATGAAGGTAGCAGCACTGTCCTCATGGTGTTGTTAAACCCTGACACCTCCCAGACCCTGCCCTGCGTCCCCTCAGCCGAATCGGTGCTGACAGTTTCCAAGCCTGGCGGTGTCCCTCCAGCAGCTCCAGGGGTGTTGGGAGAAGCCAGAGCCCTCTTGCCTCTCCCCTGACTGCCTGCAGCATGGTGATGGCTTCCAGGGTCTGAAAAGCAACAGGGAAAGGGTCAAGTTCCCCTGGAAAAGTTCCTTTGTCTCAGCTGGCAGCAGCATCACCTGCAGTGGTACCCAGCCCTGCCACATGCCATAGGAAGGGTCACAGCTGCATCCCTCACGTTTCCTCTGTTTAACAGAGCACAGTTTCACTGCAGGAGGGATTGATGGGAACAGAGGGTTTCTGTCACCAAAAAATAATGGCATTTTGAACATTGTCTTCATTCGTTCATGGCAAAAGAAACTCTTTTTTTTTAGAGACAATAAAAATGCAGAAGGCAGCAAGGAGCCGGTGCCAGAACAGCCCACAGCTGGCAGCCTGGGCATGCCAGCTCCACATTCTAGTCCCCAAGCAGAAAAAAGCCCAAGTAATTAAAAAGTTAAAGAAAACCTCTATGCTTATATCTTATTTCAGCTGGGGATATTAAGGAAAAAACTGGTGTGGGGACAGGGCAATCGGCACAGCTTTGTCCTGCTGCTGTGAGAAACAGGCCTTGATTCAAGTTCATGCTTAAAAGAGTACACTGGTTTACTTATGACTGAATATTATGGACAAGCCCAAAGGTAAGTGCTCACTTGCAGGATTTCCATGTGAGGACCTGGGCTACAAATCATTGACACAGTTGGTCAGGCATCCTTAAGATGAGTTCTTTTAACCTAGACTGGGCTTGAGATGGGGTTTAGCTCCTGCTGGGAGGAGGTGTGGGGATGCCCAGGGGTCTCCAAGCATTGCACAGCCCCTGAGCTCGGTGGATGGGCAGGACTCTCTGGGTACTGTTGGGTGGTGAAAAACAGTGGCAGCTCCTGAGAATCATCTTCGTTGCCATGTTAAAAAAACCAAACCCAGCTTTCCTGAGACTGGATTTCCCTCAAAACCCCACATCTAGCTGTAGGGCAGGAATACTTCCTAACCCACTGGCTATGCTCACTCCAGGGGCTGGGAACAGAACAGGGACTCTCACACGCATTAAACTCACCGGAAGGATGGCTGTGGGTGAGCAGGTGGGTCGCTGTCCCAGCAGATGGGTTCTCCAGGGATCCTGCCCCTGGAGGGGTGACATCCCCATCGCTGGCAGGGGGGTCAGTGTGCCCTGTGACCCTGCTTGCTGCTGGCACTGCCCTGTGCCTGGCAGGCAGCCATGCCCACTCCCTGCCCCCAGCCAGCATCGTCACCAGCTCCACGCTGTCCAGGGGAGCACCAGGAGTCCTCATCTCTGTGCTTGAACTTCTCTCCTGACTGCTGCTTTCAATGACTAGAAGGAAAAACAACAAAAATCTTAGAACCCATCAGCACTGATGTGCAGGCTCGGCTCACTGCAATAACACCAAGGCCAAGCTCTGAGCTCATTTACTTACACTAGAGAAAAATTTTGCATAATCAAAACACAGACGTGAAATGTATTTTTTGATTTGCACCAGTGGAAATTAGATTGGTCTGTGGGACCAAATACCAAAGCCCACCTCTGTGCACAAGGTTAATTCAATTCAGCACCCTCAGGAATTTTTTTGTGTTAGGAGAAATAAATCTTGAAAGGAGAAAAATGAAAGCCTTAAATAACTGATGGAAATACTCGCAGTGTAGAGTCCATGGGAGGAGTGTGAGGGTCTCCAGAACTGACAGCCCAGCACAGCCCATGTGCCCCATCCTGAATGTAAGATCAAGGGGAGAGGGCCCGATAGTTCCTCTCCTCTTTCCACTTGATCAGTGCTTGCTGGACACCTGACCTTGAACCCCATCACCTCCAGAGAGCTGGCACAAAGCTGGCTGAGAATTTCAGGGCAATCAGGAGGATCGGCATAGCCCATCCATACACCACAAGGCACTGGGGACAGAAGAGATCAATGCATGGTGTGGGTTATACAGCCCACCCAGGTGCCAAAGCACCCCAAGATGGTGAAATATTTTGGCATTTCTAACATTAATGTCTACCAGAATATGAGAAACAAGATGGAGAAGAAGACTGTGCATGAGTGGTAGTCTGGGGAATCTGGGTTTTCAGCCTGTGGTACTACTCAGGGCTGTGAGGATTTCCCTGCATATCAGTTCACACGAAAACCAGCAGCCACCATCTGTGTTACAGTCCCAAGGCTTGGCTGGCACCACAGCCTCAGATGACATTCAGAGCCCACAGCAAGTCAAAGCAAGCCCAAATCTGAAAAGGCAAGGTCCCGGGTTTTGTCCATCTTCCTAATAACCAAAATGCAGTCTCTCTCATGAGCATGGCATCCACAGGCAGCAGCTAAAGGCAGTCACTCAGTCTCTGCCCAAAAGCTCTGATGTCAAACATTAAACCTGTTCTGGGCCTCCATACATTTTCTGTAAGAAAACTGTGTGTTCAAGAGAAACACCTATGGGACACCCCCTCCTTGTCTTGTACATCTTCTTTGGAGTTGTTGCCCCTGCCACAACAGAGGTGGCAATTTCAGAAATGGTGTCCTCTATGCATCTGCAATAGCTTCAGTGGGAACTCACCAAAAAATAGAGGGGTAGGTAGGACAGTCTGTATTTCATCCTGGCAGCTTGAGCCCCATGTGGGCCAAGCAGACAAGAGCTGTAGTGGAGCAGAGCCCCCGGGGTTCCTTTACTGGCAGCCCTCTCAGTGGCTGCGATGTCAAGCACACTGAGCAGCCACTGCCACCCAGAGCCCACTGTGAGCCACTCCTGTATCATGGACCAAGCTTCTGGTCCTCACCAGTTGGACAAGGGGATGGGAAGTGGCAGGGGATGCTTGCTATGTTCATTTGTAAGCCAATACCCAGCCTGTAATTGTAGCCCACAAGTCCATTTATAGCAGCCCCTAAAAATGCGGCTGTGCTGGAGGGCAGCGCTCTGAATTTCCCTTCATCCCCCCTCACTAAAAGCTTTCAGCTGTGCAGCCCATGCTGCCTGCAAAGCTGTGGCCAGCTCTGCTGCACGGACAGAAGGCAAAGCAGCAGATGCTTAAAAAAACCCTTAGGGGCCGAGGATAGACAGAGGGAAATCTGCTTTCTCAGGTTGCCAACTCATTTGTCAACAAGGGCTCCAGACAGGCAGGCTAAAATATACAGCATGACACTGCAGCAGGCATTTCATTGCCACTTCTTAAAAAGTAATCCTGGAAATGCCAGCAGGCAGGGCCTTCAGCTATGTTCCCTGATTGAACGAGACCAGTTCAAAAGTAAAACACTGCTGTTTGCTTATCTGGTGGTTGTTTGCCCTGCAAATCCACCTCAGACTTTTCTCTATCCTCTTTTGGCTCTGCAGAGCTGCTGGGAATAAACTGAAGCAAAACCCTTCCCCTTACTGTGGGCGCCAGCAAACCTGGCTTTGAGTGCAGCCAGGGAGTGGAGGGGCTGAATAAGAAGGTATTATTTACACAGGCTTTTTAGAGTCATCTGGCATTTTTAACTCTGCCCTGCAAGGTATGCCAGGTCCTGGTGCAGGGAGGAAAACCTCATGCCAGCATGGGCTCAGCTCCCCAGTTCAGTGGGTGCAGAGCACGAGCCATGTCGGAAAATCCAACCCACAGCATGTAGTAAGGAAACCCCAAAAAATCGTGTTGTTCAACAAAATAGACGTGAAATCTCACATCCATCAAGCCTGCCAGAAGTGCCAAGATAACCACAACATCCTCTTTGATTTGTCTGCAGAAATTAAGACTACAAAGATGACCCTCCTCTGGATCAGATGGACCAGATCAAACTTCTTCCAAAAAAAATCCCCATGGGACCATCTGGCCTCCCCTGATGCATTAAAGGCTTAAAGCAGAGAGGCCCTTTAGCTGAGGTACTGATCTGTCACTAACAATTTTGTCACATACTAAGCTGCCAACAGATTTCCATGGTTTGACTCCACATAACTACAGCCATCGAGAAGTATTTGACTTCCAGCACAAAACCCTGCCACCCACTGGATCGGTGTTTTCCTTCTCAGTTAAAACTAGCAGTGATGCTCACCAGACAGGTCAAGGCTCGGACTTACTTTTTCTTTGCAAGCATAACAAGTCCATGGCTTGCTGTGAGCCGAGTTATACAGCTCAGCCAGGACAAACAGATCAAGTTCCAGCTGATTTCCCAAGGCTTTGGGCTTGCCCCTGGCAGCCCAGCTGGATATCTACCTTGTGAGACTCCTGAAAAATCCCTTTTGGGCCAACAATTTTCTCTCTCCATCCCTGACACAGCACAGGCATTGCCTGGTTTCAGAGGTGGCTGCTACCAGGGCAGCATTGTGGTGATGCTCACAACCCAACCATGGGTCAGCACACCACCAAGAAGCACAATAATGCAAGTTTTCTGCAGTGACTGTGATCGCACACAGACATCTTAGGGCAGGGAGGGAGGAGGGATGTATCCTGCTAGTGCCAGGAGAGCAGTATTCCCACAGGCAGCATTCGTCAGGAGCACTGCAGCCAGCCAAGGCACACCACAAGCTATCCCAGCCCCACCGCTTCCCTGCAGATGGGATTTTTTTCCCCCTCGAAGTGCAGAAAACTACTCCCTTGACTGGGGAACGCAAATTTAATCTGAGTTGGCACAGAAGGAAAGCCAGGAGCAGTGGATGAGCTGTCCGGAGCAGTGGATGGGCTGTCCAGAGCAGCCCTTCACCCGGCGCAGTGCTGCCTCGGGAGGGTGGCGATGCCCGGGGGACCGTTCCCGCTGGGGCCGCCCATGCAGCGCTTCTTCTGCCAGGGCCACCCCGGCAGCATCCCGGAGCAGGCTCCTCCCGAGCACGGGCAGCTGGAATTATAAACCCCACATCTGTTCACGTTGCATAATCTTAAACATCACCCGAGGCTCGCGGAGGGGAGAAAAAAAAAACCCCTCATCTCGACTTAGCAAACTCCTTGCTGGCTGTAGGAAAAGGCAGGGAAGAAAGGCAGGGTGCCCGGGGAAGGAGCGGGAGCAGAGCGGGGCAGCGGCGGCTCGGGGCGGCTGCCGGTCCCTGCCGGGGCCGGGCTCTGCGCTCTGTTTTGAACGGCGGCTGCGGATGTCGGGATCATGGGTGGAGGCCGGTTGGGAGCCAAGTGAGTTTGTGCGAACAAAAGCTAAAGCCCTAAATCTGGACCGTCCAGGGCTCTCTGGGATTTTCAATTTCCTTCCTTGTTCTTGCTCTGAAAGAAGCGGTTCAAGGCAGGGGGGTGAGCGGGGGGGGGGGCGGTTTGAAATGGAGCTTAAAAAAATTTCGTACTTGAGATGGGTCTGTTGAGCATAAACACGCTGATAATACTGCTCGGGGAAGATCCCTCGTGTGCTCTAAGTGCGGGAAAAATGCAAGAGGTTTTTAACCACATGCGGGCAACCCTGTTCTGCTCATTCGGTTTTTTTTATCAATACAAGGAATTATTCTGTCTAGATTAAGAAAGGTGGCAAGAGAGGGTGTATGGGGAAGAGAAGTGGTGCAGAAGCCTTGCCAGAGCCTCTCACCCTTCTGTGGGGGTTGGTTTGGATGCGGTACCCTATAAACACATTCTGTGCCTTGCTCTGGTCCTTCTGCTCCTCATCCTCTCCCCACTGGGCCCCAGGCAGAGCAGGACAACAATTCACAGGAGCTTCAGTCATTTTAACCATAATAGGAAGGATTTATGCAGGCAACAAAGGTGACTGGAGCTTTAATATGTCAGCTCAAGAAAAGTGATGGGTTTTAATGCCAGCAGCAGCCCCTGCAAGCTCTGAGTGCCAAGGTCCACATGGTTAATGCCCACCTGACCACTTCCAGTGATGGGTGCCCGTGGGGCTGGGGACAGCATCGTCCTCAGTCACTCCAGTGCCAGGCCACGGCACCTTGCTTGCAGTTCTGCTCTGTGACACAAAAACACTCTGCACTTCCACACCACCTCCCCTCCAGGACCTGTAAAACCTCAGAGGATGCTAAAGGCCATTTTTGCTTCCTGCACTTTCTTTCATTATCCCAGAGCCTGATGCTCAGAAATGCTATAAGAAAAAAATAAAAAATCCAATCACTGCTCTTAAAAGCAGTACTCTAAAACAGGGAAACAGGTTCTCCAAAATAAAAATACACAGAAATCTGTGATCCTTTCCAAAAGCACAGGACATGTGCATATGGAGTGCCCACAACTGGGGATGATACCTGCACAGTGCAGGGGCAGGATATTGTTCTGCTTATCAAACAGTTTATAGCCTCTTAGTTTTGGTGTCCTAAACATTTCCCTGGGGAGATGCAGGGTCCCAGATCACCAGCTCAAGCCCATGAAATCCTAAGCTTCTTACTCATCTTTCTTGGGCAGTTTGGTTCAATCCACAGATCCTGGAGATCCCATGGATTCATGGAACCAGCTGTGCTGCCTGAAAACCACCAGCCCAGGGCTCAGGGCAGCTCCTTCAACCTCTTTTCAAGAACTTTTGTTTTTAAACAGCTTTTAGCAACTGAACTTAAAAAATAAAATTTAAAAAAAGTCCTGTTTATCATCAAGTCTTCAGAAAACACACTTCTACAAAATTCCACCTCCAACGGGGATAAGCCATGACTTACCATACTGCTAAAAAACCCATAACCATGCTGAGGCTCCAGTAAAATCTCAATCCATCCATCCACCCATCTATCCAGTGGAGATTGAACCTCCAGCACCCCAGGCCCTGTGTCCTGACTGCCTTTCTTGAGCAGAAAGCCAAACTCAGCCATATTTTCTTGCTTGACAGCTCGTTTATATTCTGCCCTAGAAGTGTCCCTCCAGCATTAATGTGGGAAAAGCCCCCACAGCCCCAGGGTAGGATGAAGGCAGCCCCAGCTGACAGGTCCCAGGAGCACTTACCAAAGGGATTTCCTTCTTACTGTTTTTAGTAAACGTCAATAAAACCAAGCCAAAATAAATCTCCTGACCTGCACAGCTCTCTCAGCACTCACACCTTCTCTCCATCCCCTCTCCCACAACCCTGCAATGCTGAAATGTCCCCAGCTATCCTGCCTGCACCACAGATCCCAAATGCTAAATCCCAGCATCAGCAAATTGGCTTCTAAAACCCTCCAGGCTTTTCTGTAATGTCCTGCAGAAATATTACAGAAAATATCACCCACAGATCAGTCCTCCTTCCTTTTTCTGGGGTTCTTTAAGTCCTCTGGAAGATTTTCTAATCGACAAGGCAACATTGCCCTCACCAGCACTCATGAGGCCAGAGCAAAAGCCACACATGGACCCAGCCTGGTGTCATTTTAACTTCTGCTCCCATCCGAGGGCAGTGCTGCTGGAGACTTATCAGACGGCTCGGGGAGGAAGTCTCCTGGCAGGACTCCACCAAAGTGGAGTTGCTAGGTCACTGGAACAATAAAAAGGCAAGAAAAAACATCCTGGCTGCAAAAAAGGTGGGGGGGGTGGAAGAAAAATCCATGGCGGTGTGTACAGTGCTGGTGAAGTGGAAACAAATAGACTGGAGAGGCTGGAGGGAGCAGGACCATGCTGCTGTCAGCTTCTGCAAGCACACAACTTCATTTCTAACATGGCTCTTTGTCCACACCTCTCACACAAATAGTTCCAGCAACCTGGAATTTGTCTGCAAGGTTTGCAAGGTTTGCAGCAGGTGAAAATCTCACAGGGGCAATATTTCCAGAGCAGCAAGTTCACTGCTGCTGTGGAGAGATGAGCTGCCCTTTGCATGCCAGCCGGGCATCGCCATCCATCGGATGCCTTCGACCCCAGCAGCTGCCCACGTTCACCTACACTGGCAATATAAGACACCTGCCCCCAAGCAGGGCTGTGGTTTTGGGATAAGGGGTGAGCATCTCTACGAGGGGCTGAGCACTGTGCAGACCTGGGGCTCGGGCTCCCCTGTAAGGAAATGTGCTAGAGGCTTAGAACCTGCAGGATGAAATTTTGCTGTCTGAGAAGTCTAATTTCCGGGCCAGAAGGGAGCATTAGCTCATTCTGTGTGACCTCATGATAACCAAAGTCACTCCATGTAGCTTATTTACTCTCAGTATAAGTTCAGTGACTTGTATTTGACTTAAACAGATTTTGCAGAGGGAGAAAACCCCAAACTGTTGGTATTTGTGGTTATCTGGGATTTTACTCAAAACCACGAGAGCTATGGGCTGAAGCACATACTTGTCTGCAGGAAACCTCAATGCCCATCAAAGAGTGATGCCAGGCAGTGTGAAGCAGATGACATCTGCCACAGGGGCTGAGGACTCAGCCCTTTGCAGACCCAGGTGAAAACAAGATTGTATTTTCACATCCCACTCTGGAAACAAAACCACAGGTCCCTGCCACAAAGTGGTCTGAGGCCAGGAGCTTCTTCCCACACCCAGGAGGGGACAATAAATACTGGGAAAATGGAGGAAGGAGTAGGAAAAGGGTGCTGCAATGCTGAGAAGTGATGCTGGGAGCAGCCAGGGCCTGCCATGGGTCCCTGGGGGCCAAGCTATGCTGCTCAGTGATGCAGGTGGGCTTTGGTCCAGGTGTCCTGACCAGATCCTCACTCCAGCAATGGACTTAAGAAGAGCTCCCAAGGGAACTATTCCCTGTGCTTAACATTAAGCACATGCCAAAGAGCTTTGCTGGCTGGCAGTCACACCAGGGATGATGACCAGCCTGGGAACTGAGCAACTTCTCAAGGATGTGGTGGGGATGAGAAGGATGAAGAGCCCTCTTGGATGCAGGAGAATCATCAGACTGCCAAGTGGCAGATGCCATATGGTGACATGCAGATGGCAAGGCTCTCTGGATCCTTCCCTCCATGTAGACCAGCAAAATGCAGCCCCATCCCAGGGGAAAACTGAAGGTAGCCCAAGCCAGACACCCAGCTGAAGGTAGGATGCAGGGCACCATGTGATGGTAGCGGGAGCCATGGATGCTCCCGTGGCTCCCACCCTTCATCAAGGGACAGTGAGGCTTGTGAAGGGATGGAGAAAAAGGCAAACAGGCAAAAGAATAAAGCAGCTTAAAGAGAAATGAATCCCCAGAAGAGACAAGGGCCCCCACGTCCCTTCCCCCATCTGCTGCGAAAGGATGATGATCTAAATCGCATTTCCTAGATGACACCGCGCCGATCTGCCCCGGAAGCGGCGGTGGCAGCGCTCAGGATGGCGCCGGACCTCTTCTTCCAGGGGATGAGCCAGGTCCTTCCCCGCTGGCACTGGCAGGCCACTCACCACTGACAAGCAGAGGAGCAGCACTGCCCGGGGCAGCTGGAACAGAGCTCCCACCCGACAGCCTGCACGCTCTGCCACTGCCTCTGCAGCCACACGTTTCCTTTCCGAGAACTGGGGAAGGGATTTACCACTTCCAGTGCCTTTCTGCACAGTTTCGGGGAGGCTGAAAAACAGACACCTTCTTTCAGATGTGGCCAGCAGCGGGAATGGGGGCTGGAGAAGGGCAGGACTGGGCTGCCACCCTCTGAGCTGTCACCCTCTGAGCTGTCACTGAGGGCTCTCAGGCAGTCAGGGTCAAGTCACATCTTACCTCATGGCCTGCAGACATGGTGTGCTGGGCCAGGCAGTGCAGAGGACCGAGAGGACAGAAATCTGTGCCCAAAACCCATCTGCCCACACACAGACCCAAATTACCCAGCACAGAGCCACCTCACAGCAACTGCCTTGGCACATCCGTGCCACCAAGTGACCACCAACTTCAGTCCTAACCCAGCGTGTGACACAGCTTATCCAGTGCTGCATGATCTCCAGGTGTCCCAGCACTTTGCAGGACAGGATTATGAGGATCTGTCTGCATGCTGGGGACTGTCCTCAGAGGCTACAAAACTGCTGATACTCCTGTTCCCCAGTTTAAAAGCCTCCTGGTTCATTTAGCTTTCTTCATGCATCATATTTGCTACCTGTTCCTAAGAAGAGACCATCTTCATGATTTTCTGCTTTCTCTGATTATCTTTCCCTCCTAAGAAACATCCTTTCAAAGGGCCTTTATCTGCAGGGGTGGCTGCCAGTCTAATACTGCATCCCCATTCTGCATTTGCTGAAAGAGATGATAATGTCCTAAAAAGAATTAACATTTGGATGTTAGTCCTGTAACCAAATCTGAATCAAACAATGATGACTATTCAAATATCTAAAGCTACTCAGGAGTATTTTCATTTAAGCCCTACCAAGCTTGTACCAGGGGTAAAGAGGTTTCTAAAGATGCCTTTGTGAGCACCAGCCACTGAAACCCTTCTCCTTGTCCCCCCAGACACAGATACAATTATACCCAGCTCCAGCACAAAGATAAAGGCTGAATTACAAGAGCAGCATTATGCTCCACAATCAGGGTCCTTGATTCCAATTGACAAGGAAAGCAAATCATGCGCAGTTGGTCTGCGGATGCTTCCACTCCTGGAAATCATTCCCATCACAGGACAAAAACGAGTTCAATAGACAGGGTTACCTTTTGCATTTCCTCCCCAAATTGCTAAATTACCTTGTCAGTTTGTGAGATCTTACAAGTAATGCAGGGTCAAACCTGGCCAACACTTGTCTGGGGTATTTCTTTGCAGAAGGTTTAACTACCAGCCACTACAGTTTCCCTGATAAGGAAGTGTTTTCTTACCTATAGTGGCACAGATGTAACAGGACAGTTATTCAGAGATGCTGTGAAACCCTTCTCATTTTAAAAAAAGCGGCATGTTTATCTACCATTCTGGGGTGATCCTGCAAGGGGAGATACATTGAGACCCCTTGGGAAATGTCCTGAGATCCCTTACAGACCTGCCTTTTGCTTCTATAGAGCACTCAAGACCAAAGCCAAATGAAAAAACCCTCAATATCCAAACTCCCACATCAACCCCCCAATTCATGCATACTCCAAAAAGTCCTGTCTTCCCACCAGAATAGATCCTGACACCCTGGGTGGGTGGGCAGCAGTACCCTCTGCTAGGCTGTCACAGGAGGTATCTTTTGGATAACATTCTGAGGCCAAACTTAGTGTGATTCATCCCCGCTTCAGCAAAGTTCACCAGAGCATGACGTTTCACATCAGTCCTCAGGGCTTAAGAGATTTTCCACAAGAGGAAGGGTGTTAACACCAGCATCCTAACAAGCAGTGACGTGAATAATTGTGCTCCATAGATCTAAATTCCTCTTGTCACTCCAGATGCAGGAGTGCCTTTTAGCATGCTCTTCAAGGAAAAAGAGAGCTCTCCTTTGCTACCGGTAACCAAAGAAGCCTGTCCATCAGTCCACAATGCCTGCACAGGATTTCTTCCATGCTCTGGAGACCTTGCAGGAATCTAAGGGTGGTTCTGGTAGCAGAAATTACCACAATGTCTGCCTGGTTATAGAGGCAAGAGGTCAGACTGATCCTGTAACAGCCTTCAAAACCTCTGCCATCACAGCGTGCTAAAAAATGCTGAGAAAAACGCCCTAAATGTGTGTATGCAACTCGATGTCTTCTGGGAAATGCAGCCTGGGCTGTACCCCTGGGAGGACAGCTAACCCTGCTGACTTAACCCTTTGTGCACAGTTTGCATGCCTTTCTATCAGACCACTTAAAATTCCTCCTCACTCCTTTCCCACTGACTTCATCTCAGAGTTAAAAAGAAAAGGTTATTTTCTCCCAAACTTCAGCGGCAAGAGCCTTGTTGCCATCAAACCACTGTGTAAAAGGTCCCTTAAACATCTCCCTGTTTGCCTTGGCAAAAGAACTGCAAAGGTCATGGCACTTCCAGAGGGCTTTTTCCAAGCACCAAACTGGAAGCCCAAGATGGGGTGCTCGCACTGCAAAGCAAAGGGAAGGACTTGCAGCATTTGGTCACAGAGTGAGTGACACCATCACCCTCAGCCAGACCACAGTCAGAATGCTGCAGAAGCCATTTTAAAAGTCCTCTCAGCTTCATGTCCTTGCAAAGAGTGAAAAGGCAGATGGAGCTTGTTTCTCCCAGCGGAGAGTCAATCCAGCAAGGTCAAGGCGCTTGCACAAGGTATTCGGACAGCTGGGCAGAGAGCAACTGGGTTTGCCCTCGGCATTCCTGCTGTGTTACCCTGCACATCTCCCTGCTTCCTCTCTTCCCCTAGCAAAGCAGGACAATGCAGAGGGTTGCATTTCTCCTGCAGATGCACTGGCAGAGCCCTGCCAAGCCGGGGTCTGTCTGGACACAAAAGCTTCTGGAGACCAATTGTGAGCTAGTGGTATTTTTAAATACACACAACCTGTGCTGCTTCTGTGACTCCTGGATTTGCAGCTAATGTTTTCCAGGCTTTTTTATCTACCACCTCAACAGCCAGAAGCTCTTTTTCTACCCCTCTAAGTGATTCTCCTGTAATGACAACTCCAGGAGTTGGGGTTTTAAGGAAAGACAGCCAAATCTTAGGAGGCTCTTGACACAGATCCTGACTTTTGGCAGCAGTGCTCCCTCGCCTACAGCTGAGATGCTGACTGCAGCTTGGGAGATGCTTAAGTAACCAACTGCAAACCTATTTATCAAATGACTCCAAGTCAAGGGCACAGCAGATGCAGAAGCAGATATAGCCCTCCTCAACCGCCCTGCCTGCACAGAGGACAGGCAACTGGAAATAGCTCCATCCAAAGCCACAGAGGGGTGGGGGCAGCAGCACGGGAGTAGCAACAGTTTATAAGTTATTACACCCTGGTTTTGCATTTCAGGCACTTTTAAAATTGTATTTTTATAGCTCATGCATTTCATACTGGTTTCTGAAGGGATGAAGCCCTTGAGACAGCTTTGTTTGTTCTCATACATTAAAACTAATTAGCCTGGAAGGCAGAGACCTCCAAGACAGCAGGTTCCTGTAGGTTTGGTGAAGACCAGCCCTTTAGTGGACTCCAATGTGGGTCCAACTTGGGGAGCTGCTGCACCCAGAGCAAGGGGGATCCCCATGGCTCAGTCCATGCCCTGGCCCTGGGGCCTGTACACACTCGGCACCCACAGAGCCCCAAATAAACCACAGCATATACCAATGCCACCCACCCCGTGGCGAGCAGAAGAGAACAAACCCCAGGTATTACTCACAGAGTAACTTTCTGAAATCTCTCTCTCTCTCCCATGGGTTTGCCCATACACTGAGAGCTCTAAAAATGAGCCCCCTTCTCCCCTGGTTTTATACAGCCAGGCTTTTGACCCCAGTGACTGGAAACCTTGCATCATTTTTCCTTCCTCCAGCTGATCCCTCTGCTCACCCTGGCTCTGCCTGCCCCTTCTCCAAGTCTTTGTGACAATGAGTGGCCATCACTCTCTCCAGACCCCAGCCAGGATAAAAAACAAATTAACAGCAAATAAGGGATGTAACCCAAGGTCCTAAAACCTGTATTCTATACCTCACAGTATTCAGATCCTACCAGAGGTCCTCATTTTATACAAGAACCAGTTCCTATTCCCTTTTTCCCCTGTTCTCTCCAGAGCACTTCAACAAACTGGGTCTGACAGCAGCGTTACTACAGCACAGGCAACAGCTACACTAACAGCTTGGAGGAGCTGAAGTTTACAGAGCTTCCTTTACTCAAGGGAACTGCATTTTTCTAAGATTATATTATTACTTGGGCTGGTTGCTCAGTAATGCAACATCATTTCCCTTTTGGGTGGGAAAGTTCTCTCCTTGTCCTCAGATGTGAATGATTTCAGCCTGAAAGGATGAACGCGGACTCCGCATGAACTGTGCCCCTTGCTGAAGCAGCAGGATGTTATATATATAACACCTGGGCATTAAAAAATATTTGGGGATGGGTGCACACACATCAGCTGCATGTATGCAGAAAATGGTGAGAGAGAAGAGCTGCCAGATGTGACAAAACCATTTTCTCCTGAGAGGCACCTACAGACTTCATTCTTTCACCAAGCCTGTGCTCGTAGCCCTCTTGCATCTCCTCTGACTGAATATCCCAGCAAACAAACCTCTCATATTTACAGAAACAGCAAATTACAATGCAAATGTTGCAAAAACTGCCCAAAGAAATAAAAAGTTGAATTTGTAATCAGGTCTGCTGCCACTGAAAATTGGATTCTGCCTTCTGTGCTCAGCCATTCAGGAAAGAGAAAAAACCTATTGTATGACCTACATCTTCAATTGAATGTAAATAACAGGGCCTGTGGTTGGGGTATTCAGGCCTCGTGACAAGCTCGCTCACAAGCTACAGACTATGGATTTAGTATTGAACATTTTCAAGGGAATATTCTGAACAACCAACCTTTGATTTGCTTGGAGCACCTTCTGACCCTCTGGCTGGTCAAACTGCCCCAGTGCTTCTTTGCACCATTTCAACATCAGAAAGATACCAGAGCAGGTGCCAGGATCTGGCCTTGCCCCTTTCCAGAGAAGCTCTCTGCACATCCAAGAGGATCAGCCCAGGTTTGAGCAGTGCTGTTTGTCTGCCCAGAGATATCCTGACACCCCCAGACAATCTTCACCCCTCCACACGAGAGAAACTCTCTTGAAACTATGTGAGGAAGGAAAGCCAGAACCCAGAGGGTTTGCACTGGCTATCTACAATCTATCCAGCTCCAGATCATCTCTCTGGGGGTGTTTCAGGGGTTGCAGCCCTGCCTGGAGCACCCCAGGTGACTGGCCTGGGCACAGACAGAGGCAGAAAGACAGTATTTCTGTGCTGCAAAATGTCAGCAGGCTCAGCCACAGCTGCACCTTGCCACTGTAGCTATCCTTATTTTGGAAATGGCACACAGCTCCCATCGATGGGGAACCCACAGTGCTGGCCAGGAGGTCCCTGGCAGCAGCTCCAGAAGAGCTGTGGATGTTGGTGGTGCCTTAATCTCTACCCGACAGCACTGAAACACTATCGCTGTGCTGACAGGTTTTATTGGCTTGATTAGCTTGTTAATTGAAGTAGTTCTTTATTCTGTTGGGGTTATTTTATTATCATGGATGAATGCCTCATTAAAACCAACACAACCAGCCTGATGCTACCAAGTTTCAAGTTTTACACTTTGGATGCACAGGCACAGTGAGCAGCATCCATTCATTTTCACTACGACCACCAAAACCAACAGCTTTTCTAACCTGGCATCGTAACCCCTCTGCTAAATGAGCAAAATCCTCTGCCACCTCCGACAGATGTGATGGTGATGGAGCTGTCAGTCTCAGCAGCTGTGACAAGCTCCCTGCAGATGAGCAGGATGGGGAGAATGGAAGATGGAGCACACACAACAGCTTGAGTTCAGTCACCTAGGGTTTCTGACTGCCAGCCCAAAAATTGGTATCTGTAAGAGCAGGTGAAGGAAACAAATTGTCCCAGAAACTCCAGCCCCTCTAAACAGATCAATATCTGCAACTTTTGATACTGAAAAAAGTATTTGCTGAGGAAGGCACCCCTGCAGCAGCAAGGCTGGCATCAGCTCCTGCAAACATGGCAGCAACAGCCCATCTCCCTCATCCCCCTAGCCACGAGTAAACAGAGCAAGTTAAATCATCCTTCCCAAGTGGTGATGGCTGCTGGAGTAGAACATGCTGCCAACACCTGCTGAATGGGCACGGGCTGTGGCTGGTGGTTTGGAACTGGGAAATCAGACTTTGTGGAGAGCCCAATAACGAGCTTCAGCCACAGCAGCTCCCCCTTAACCAGTGCCCTGCTCGCAGCTCTGCATGCGTGGTCACCGTGCAGGGCAGTGTCAATCAATGCACATCCCTGCGTGCTCCCTGCCAGCCAGGTCACACAATTAGCTCTCAGACTGCACTCGTTTAGCACTTAAATACCACCTAAAGTGCTTCCACAGATTGATGCGAACCCAGCTGGTCAGTGCATGACCCCTGCTACCTTCCAGGGCCTGGGATGAGGAACAGGCAGGAAAGCTGATCTCCAATCTTCTTTCCTTTCTGAAGTGCTTTTTCTTCCTTCTCTTTTCTTTTTTGCTTTGCATTATGTACCCCAAAGGAGCAGAGCTAAATCCATACAACCCCTGGGATTTCATGTTCACAGCACACCAACCAAATCCACTTACAGCTCACAGAGGAGCAGCAAAGATGCCCGAGACAGGAAAACCCTGCAGCCTTTTGATAGCGACGTGGAGGCGCGGGAGGCAATCCTTCCTTGTCCCTGCACCACAGGGGGAGGAAGCATCCTTCCTGCACCACCCACAGTCACCTGAAATTGCATCAAAGCTAGAGAGCAGCATCTTACACCTCTCTGCATCAGTGTGGCCGTAGGGAGAGCCAGACTTCTGCCCCCAGGAGCCACAAAATACATACTGCAAAATGTGAGGCAGGTTTGGAGGCAACACCATACCTTTGTGCAAACAAGCATCCTCAGCATCTTCTTCCCTCGCTCCTAACTTTGCTTCTTCCTCACACAGAAAGTTTCAGACAGAAAATTAAAAATACACATAAATAAATACAGACTGTTCAGTTGCTCTAAGAGTTTTGGAAACTTTCTTCCAGCAGCCAGCCTAAATCTCTGCTGTGACTAAAGCTGCTTCCTTCCCAGGTGATTTCACACCTCATTTCCAGGGCTCCCACCAAGGAAGCTGCAGAGAAAGGTGGCACCTGCCATGGGAGAGAGGGAGCAGGGACAGAAGGACAGACACAGATGGCAGAAAAGCAGATCAGCTTCTCAGGGAAAGCCCATTGCCAGCAGCTCCATGCTGTGCTGGGCACCATGGCAGGGCACCTGTGTGGGTAGAAGTAGCAGGAAAAGGGACATGGCAGAAACAGGGAGACCCCAGCCACAGTGACTTTTTCAGGGGCTCAGTGCTACCTGTGCTGTCCCTGTGGTGTCACTGGAATTATTCCCATTACACAGATGGGAAACCTGAAATTCAGAGATGTGCAGGAGGACAGAGCTTGTAACCAAACCCCGACCTGACCCAGGCTGGTGGCAGACAGTGCCCTCCAGCTCACTCAGTGCCCATGTGAAGTAGCTGCCAGAAGAGATGTCATTGAGGGATTTGATAATGCTTTAACTTTACTGTCACCAGCTTTCTTGCTTCCTACTTCACCTATTTTTTTTCCTGTGTTACTCTCCTTGGGCTCAGACCGTACTTTAAACACAGGCTAAAGCCATCTGTCCTCATCTCTCCAGCAGACAAGCCCGCAGAGGGGTCTGGCAGGGAGGGTGGCAGATGCAGGCTGAGGCACAAGCTGGCCAGGAAGGCAGTGAGGCTCCGAGGGCAGCCCTGCTCCCGCGCCGCTCCCTTGCCCCACGCTTTGTGAGAGCCTCAAAAGCCACTTTTCTACACCCACCGCCTCACCATCTGCTCACTAAGCCCTGCCTGAGAAAGGGCTTTTGCCGCCCAGCCTCAGACTGCTGCAAAGGGAGATGTAATCTTCATTTCCTGGTAGCGCCAGGGTGATGGGTTCACAAGAAATGCTCCCCCCGCTTCAAGCAAGCGTTTTCAAAGGTGGGAAGTGCAAAGGAGGGGCAGGAGCAGTGGCGACACAAACAGGGATTTCTCAGGAGTCTACAACTCAACCTGAGAGCGATTCAGGAGATCCCCCCAGCCTGCTCCCATGACGCCAGACAATTCCCTTGACTGGCAGGCATAGAGCTGGAGCTAACAGCGAGTGAATCGCAGCTGTCAGGACCCAGTGTAATTCATGATGCCGTTTGCTGGGGAGCGAGCTACTGCTGGGCTATTTATCACTCCTTCACGATGCTTCCTTCTGGCTGGGGCTGACATAATTCACGAGCACCTGTAGCTGCTGAGCACTGGCTGCACCGAGCAAACCCTCCACTGCTGAGACGGGCGGCCAGACACTGGTGGCCTGACAAATGGCATTTCCAGCATGTGGACAGATAGTTCGAGCTTTTCAGACTCTCAACAAAGGAAATGCATTCCTCCACTGACTCTCAGGAGTCATCAAGGTCACAGGAAAAGATGCCAGACCGAAAGCTGAGATGAAATTAAATTTTTTTTTCTGTCCACCGAGGAATTTGCGCAGCTTTCATCAAGTAATAGGTGAGCACTTTTCTGGCAAGTTGCAGATTTTATCTTCACAAAGTTGGTAGCAGGTAAGACAGCATTGTTCCCTCCCAGTTTGGAGGGCAAACTGATACTTGGACTGGCACAAAGAAGTGGCTGAGCTGGGAACAGACCCAAATCTCCTTCATTTCCATGCAGTATCCTAGTCACAAAGCTGCTCTCACACAAGCACTGCTAGTTAGGAGCTTTCTAATCCACTGCAGGGTACATTCCAGCTGATATCCCCAGCTATACATTTGGTCTAGCGTGGATGCATCCTACAAAGGCACATCTTGGGCTTGTGAAGAAAACTAAAATGTTATAAATGTAGTTTTGTCACATTTCGTGAAATTTTACAGCTCCACGCAACTAAACTTAACCCCAAGTTCCAAAGCATGATGTTCTCTCCACATCCAAAATTAAAAGATGAAATTTGACAGTCCAGCTCAGGCAGGCAATGAATCCTAAAACCCACTTAAAACCTACGCAGGACTAATTTGACATATTGGATTCTTTATACCACCTGCAGACACCCAGTGCTTTCCAAACTCATTGAGAATTAGTCATCCTTAGAGCTATGTGCCTTCTTTGGTTGGTAAGTGAGCCTGCTTACTGAATGGCACTTGAAACGTCCCTGCTTGTTCTGGGAAAAACAAGGTTTATCCTGTGCTGAAACCAAATTCAGCACAATTTGTAAAGCACGAAACTAGGCATTGCTCGTGATAACAGCACTGTAGATGTGGCATGCAAGCAAAAATGTGACTTTATACGTGACTAATCTGACAGTCTGTAGGGTATACAGAGAGGGGGTTTTTATAAAGAGCTGATAGCATCTGCCCCCACACCTGATGGGGGTCAGTACCTAAGGTGAGATGAGAGCATTTCTGGAGACAAGCAGGAAGCAACCCAGATCCCAAAGACCACCTACAGCAGCCACCAATTTCCCCCCTGGATGGGCAGACACGTGCGGATAGTAGTCCTGGTGCCCCCCAAAACCTTTCTCAAGTTCGTCTACGAAGTTTCCACTGCTTCCACCTTCCAGTAAGTCCACACAGCTACAACGTGTTTACACTTTCCCACCCACCATTCCCATCCCAAACCTTCACCCACTGAAGCAGTTGCCTGTAGCACGATGAGCTGGGCAAGGTTAAAATGGGAAAGGAACTAGGGCGGGGGGAGTGTTACACTTGGCAGCTGAATCGGCTCTGGGTGATGTGGGGATGCTCAGCAGTTCACGGTCGCGATGCGGTGGGGCTTGCGCGGGGTCCCACGCCACGGGAGACCCGCACGGTGCGGACCCCGCGCACTCCCCGCCGCCGGGATGAAATCCCGTCCCTACCCTGATCCCCATCCCCATCGCGGGGCACTCACCCGGGCTGCCGGCGTGTCCCGCGGCGGGAGGCGAGGAAGGGCGGCCGAGACGGTTTCGGGACGGAGGAGGAGGAGGGGGAGGTGGAGGAAGACGCCGTGGGGAAGCGAGGGGCAGCGACCCGGCCGGAGGGACCGGGACCAGCCCCAAGCCCAGCAGCAGCAGCAGGGTGCAGGCTGCCGGCATGGCGCTTCGGGTGGATGGAAGGGGAGGCGGGGGGGGCAAGGGGGGTGGTTGTTCACATACCCGGAGCGGGGCAATGAATAACCACGTAAACAGCGATTTTTAATTAATTCCCCGTGCCCCCCCCTCGGGGCGGCGCCTCAAAAGTGTGGGGTGCCCATAGCGGAGGGGGCGAGGGGGGGTCCCCCGCTAGCAGCAGCAGCCGCAGCCTGCGGCCAAGTGCCGGCGCCCGAAAGTAAAAGGGCAGGCGGCGGAGGCTCCTCCTCGAGCCTGACATCACCCAGCCGCGGCTCGGCTCGGCTCGGCATGGCCCGGCTCCCCACGGCCCCCCCCACACCGGCCCGGCCCGGCCCCCAGCGGCCGCCCCCTCCCGCCCCGCGCAGCCGTCGGGCCGCCCGCTCCCTCACCCGGCTGGCGGCGGCATCGGTAGGAGCAGTAGTAATAATAACAACAATAATGATAACAATAACAATAATAACAACAACAACAACAACAATAATAATAATAATAATAATAATAATAGCGCTTCCTTTTACTTTCACTTTATTTTCCCTGCTGCACCTCGCAGCCGCGCTGGGCGAGCAGGACCCCCATGCCCAGCGCCGGAGGTGCCCCGGTACCGCGCTGAAAGGCGGGCAGCGCGCAGGTTCCGCGCCCCGCGCAGCGGCACCCGCCGGGCACGGTCCCCCCGCTCCGGCAGGGTCAGCCCCCCTCCCGCACTGGAGAGCCCCGAACTCAATTCCCATCGAAATCAAGTCCTTGACAAATAGCTTCAACCCTTTCCTCGGTTGTAAAGCTGACTCCCTTTAAGCGCCAGCAGCAGCGTTTGAGGCTGCAACTTCTTGCAGTGGTGAATTTCCCAGGCCGGGCTGTACGGGAGGCAAAGGATTTCCCTTCATTGTTCTGAAATTCCCCTTCATAATTTCGTGCTCCTGGTTCTGGGAGAGAGCACGCCGCGGAGCAGTGGGCTGGGCTTTGCCGGAGCTGCCGGCATCCCGACGCTCCAGGTTTGGGGTCCCCGCTAAGCTCTCCCTCCCCGGGGAGCACAAACCCGTCCTGGCCAACCTCTCCCCTCCAGTCGCTCCAGGGCCCTATGCTTTTGCCTCGAGTTGGTTCAGAATCAGACTTGTTTTCCACAAGCCAAGCAGAATCCGACCTTCCAAAGGGGAGGGTGACTGATGACAACTCACCACGTCCAGAGGGCTGCAGCCTCTGACAAGCCCGGGGTCTGGTCCACAGCCCCCCAGTGCCCGTTTCGCCCTTCACCAAAAGCAGAAGTCGGTGGCTGATGCACACAAACTCTCCCGAAAGCCTCTTTCCACCCAAGAGGTGGCACTGATGAGCCCGCACCAGCATGATAATGGCCTTGGCTTTACCCTGTCAGAACTTGCTCTCCACTGCTCCTGGGCTTTTCTCTCCACGTGCGAGTGTTTTTCCTCGCACCTTCCCACACCACTTCACCGTGAAGCACACTCAGAAATCCTCATTGTGCTGCTTGAATAATTATGGACAAAAGCTCTGGGAAAGGCCACCTCTGAGGCATTCCTCTATCATTCCATGCTCTAGTCTACTCTCTACAGCTTTTGCCACATTCTTGCTTCAAATTTGCCTAAACCCAAGGAACAAGTAAAGCCATGTCAGTTTGGGACATGAAGCACAAACCAATCATGATTATGCTTTAGTCATACATGTAAGCACCCCAGTCTTGGCAAATGGGGTGACCTGAGTGACCCAGAAGCCACAGGCAGTCACCACGAAGGTGCCTGATCTACAGAGGATATCTTTAGACTCCTTCCTTCTATGTGCAGGTATTTATACATTCTGTATGGAAAAATTGTGCAAAACAAAACTTCCTTCTTGATAAGACAGAGAGACCAATACACAACTAAAGCTCAGGGGAAGAGTTGTGAAGTATCTTGCTGCTTTGGGAGATGGCACAGGGAGTGCAATGCAGCAGCTCAAACACTTGGGGATATCTTTATACATGAAATGCAGGACTCCATGCTACCAATTCCTAAGATAGTAAGCAATGTCCTTAATAAATATGGTTCTTTAGAAAGTTTTGTTAGTCCCTGGAAAGCAAGCCTTGCCAGCCAGCAAATCTGACACTTTTAACTGTGCAATACAGGTAAGGCAGCAGGGGCACAGAAACCTGAGGCCAGTAATGCATCCTCAGGGCTACAAGGGGCAAATTAAAGCCAAACTTCGCCCCAGCATGAAATGGATGCTCTTCTGTCCACTCACTCTCAAGCCTGAGGGCCCTAATATTGAGTCTAGAGCTCACACCCTTTCCCCCGCCTTTTCCAAGAGACTTCCCCGATATCTAAGCCACACAGCAGCTCCCCACTCTTACTGCATCCTTCCAAGCTGTAAATCCAACAAGCAGGAAGCACAGTATCAAATGCTTTTCCAAAAAGGTCTCAATAAATTCTTCCTACTGTTTCACTCAACAGGCCCACCGAGAGCAATAGCAGACACAGGCAAATGCAAAACAAACACTGCTGCAAGAACTCCCCGTGTCCGTATCGAATGGCTCCGTCTCACCATTCCCTCGTGGTGCCCCCAGAGCACGACCCACCATGCAGTGTCATTAGCTAGGAAAGCAGGGAAGGCTGAATTAACCCCCTCTGGGAGCAGGGGGAAGGGAGTAGTTGATGCCCTCTCCAAAACTGCCATTAAACCTGCCTGACCTGCTGCATTTCTGAACCAAACAGGGCTCTTGTGACCGTGATGGGTGACCATGAGGACCGTATGCCTGAGCTCAGAGCCAGCAGCAGGAAACACTGGCCAGAGGGCCCCGTGCTGCCCTTGGATGAGCCACATCCTGGCAGGGCTCAGTGTTGGTGGGACAGGAATGCCATTGCAACCTCTGAAGCCCATGGCAGTGGCGAGGCTGCCATCTCCACCAGCCCCAGCCAAAGCCCCACAGGTGTGAACCCGGGAGCCTAAACCTCACCATCACCATCAGAAAATAATCTCTCTCCTCTCCATCATGGCTCCAGTCATGAGCAGCACAGTATTTACAAGCACCTGGAAAGGAAACACTGATATTCAGGCAGCTTCAGACTTCCCAAATGCAGTCCCTTCCCCTGCAGGTGCCGGATTTGCCAAGGTTTAGTT
Organism: Monarcha castaneiventris obscurior; assembly: GCA_026261815.1. Lineage (NCBI taxonomy): Eukaryota > Metazoa > Chordata > Aves > Passeriformes > Monarchidae > Monarcha > Monarcha castaneiventris. The sequence continues at coordinate 13,180,105 of JAMPIT010000467.1, forward strand.
GCAGTAAATTTAAAGCTACTCTGTTTTCCTGCCATCTCATTTTTTATTCCTACCTTCAGGGCTTCATAAGGAATATCGCTGCATCAAAGGAGTCAATTTATGACTGCTATTTTTGAGCTCCAGTTTCAACAGCCACATGAAAACAACAGAGAGAAAAAACCTCACTTTGTTGGTTTTTATTAAAAAAATACTGGTTTACCCACTGGAGCCACAGAGGGTAGTGTGGAGGGGATACCAGCCCTGCCACCCATGTGATGAGTTTGACACCCTCCTGGGAGGCTGGGAAAGAAGCTTCAATGGTGGGAGAAGGAAGCACTGTAGCAGGATGAAGGTGGCTGTGTGGAGCACAAGCACTCAGTGAAGGGCACTGGCACTTGGCTTTTCCCCATGTCGTGCTGGAGTTGTTTATCCCCATGGCACAACTGCACATCCCGCTGCCACATCCTGCTGATGCTGCTTCCAGGGCAGTTCCAGGCCCAGGGCTGCTCCCCTCCCTCCTTGGGAGCACAAACTAATAGGAGATTTAAATGCATGAAATCATGTCTGAGGAGCCAGATGGGCCAGGCAAAGCCTGATGTCGAGTAATGCCACAGCATCATCCTGAAAGAGGCTGCGACTTCAGACATCTCCCCAAATTATGTACTAAACACATTTAACACTTCCATCTGAAAGCAGCCAGCATGTTCCACACACAGCAAAGGAAACAAACAAACAAACAACCTCATCAACACAGGAAACCTCTAACAAAGCTATATATAAAACATGATTGATATTGATTAATTGAAACCTGCCCATCACCTTGTTCTGGGGGAGGAAAAACACAGTGTGTTTTTATTTCACCTTGACTTCCATTTTCCAGATTGAGGGGCTAGAGACATATGACCAAATTTGCTGGGTTCTACATTGTTTTGGTCTGAAATCACCAAAAACCACAGGATTCTGTACAGAAGAGGCACCTCTGTAGCACTTTGTGAGGATTACAGTGGCTGGTCCCTTCTCTCTGGTTCCATAGGAGCCTTTCACGGCACAGCAAATGTCATGAAACTCCTGCAGCTCCCTTGAAACTCATCCCAGATCTGTCCAAAACTTGGATCAGGCTCATAAACCTCAGACAAGTTTTAAGCTGATGATGAATTAAGGTACAAAGTGAATATTTTCTCCTCCTGGAATTTGTTATTAAAAGCCCTGAGTTTCCAAAGTGGACAAATAGTTCCTAACTGAGTAATTAATTACCTTCCCATCTCCTCTTGATGCCGCAAGCCATCCATTAATGGATACCAATCATCCAAAAGGCACTTAGTACCTGACTATTTTTCTTGAAATTTTGGGGGTGGTGGTATTTTATTGATTTATTTTAACAAGAGCTGCTTGCCTTGTACCTCCATTGGAAGCAGCTTGTTCCAGATATTTGACATTTGGAGGTCAGGATGGATACGGGTCTTGTGATCTCTCTTCATCCCTCACAGAAAAATGCACCACTTGAAATGATGTCGCATTTTGAATCCTGTCACTGGAAAAAAAAAATCCTTTCTTTTCAGCGGGAAAAAAAATAAATCAGCTGTCCAAATCTATCTGGGAAGCAGCAATTCTAAATTTCTTATTTATTTCTTTTAGGACCTTTTTCAGCCAGCTCTGGTTTGGAGCACACCCAGACATTTGGAGCTGAGCTAAACACTTCAGAGCAGTGCCCTTAAATCTGGAAAGAAGCCCCAGTGAAGTTTAGAAGTGACACTTGGATCCAATAAAGTTACAGGTGTGCTCCTTGAGCTAAGTTTCTGGGAGCACTCAGGCTTCCATTTGCTATTGCAAAGAGGAACAAATCCCAGCTATTGGGGGATATGAGCATAAAAATCATGTGAAAAAAGCCACGAGGAGCAGAAGGCAGAAAGGAAAGGAGCCTCTCCTGTGCCGTATGGGCTTTAAAGTGATTTATTTTTAGCCTGCAGTTTGCTGCTAGAGCCTCTCATCCGTAGCTTTTAAGGCTGTTACTGCTGAGGTCTCACCTTGTCCTAGGTTTAAGGGATGCTATGCCAAATCTGGGTTGCAGCAAGACACCACTGCGGAACATAAAAAGTGCATTATATTCCACTTTCATACAGAGCTAACAAATTTATAGGTTGTCCACAAAATCTTCTTTCTTTTATCCCTGCAATTACCTTCTCTAAAATTCACAAGGCAAGGGCAGTAATTCCAATAACCTCCATTTCCCACTAACCTAAATGTTAATCCTAGGCTGGCTCCCGTGCTTCAGCAAATCTCTTCTGACCTTGCAGATGTAAGTATGATGCTGTTTAAGAAATTCTGCCTGTCTGAACCTAAATCAGAGGCACGTGGGTGAGAGCAAACCACCTCATAAGGTACAGAGAGCCCCCTGAGCCTAAATTCAGCCATACACACAAACATAATTTCATATTCTGTCGCCCTTCTTTGCTTCTTCAACACTGTGGTCACAATAATCTGCTGTGAATAAGTGACCATGGCAGGTGTGTGATGTTTTGGCCACCATACACAGCCATAATCATCCAAGGAAACTCAAAGCTGATCAAGAGAAGCCGAGAGAAACAAAAAAAGACAAGTTTGAGCTAAGATATGGATTTACTGAGCTAAGATATGGAGCTTGATTCTCCCTGTGCAGACTGCTAATGGAACACAGATCCAGGTGGATGTCAATTTATACCAACTGAGAAACTGTCTCTTAATGCCAATATCACAACAAAACCTCACTTTTCTTCTGTCCTTTCTTAGTGCTGACTACTTGTGCTGCAAGTTTTTTGAGGCAGAAAAATCCAATTTCTGGACCTGCTTAGTGCTAAGGGATCACAAATGCAGCATGAGCTTCCAGGCAGTACTGCAAGGCAAGTAATAAAATATTTATCCTCAACCTCCTTCTGTGCTTGTATGCTCTGCAAAGGAAACCATCAAAAGCAGAGCCACCAATTTACAGCTGGAGCCTTTAAAAGGAACAAAACCATGTGCCATATCCACATCTCTCTCGAAAACAAATGTTTTCACACCTTGACCCACTGCAGAACATTTTGATTTCTTATGTAATAATAATAATAATAATAATAATAATAATAATAATAATAATAATAATAGTATAAAAATCAAATTTCAAACCAAAATGAAAATTATTATAGATGATAAAAAAAGCTCACATGGCTTAAAACACAGTAAGGCCTTTCCATAATTACATCAGCCAAGCTGCAGCCTTGATATACAACAGGGCATATGGTGCTCAGAGCTGGGTCCCAAACTCACCTTCAGGGAACCTGAAGCCTCATGAAAGCCCCAGCATGTGGAGGCACAGCTTGGCTCTCAGGGGATGAAAGCAGCACATTACCACTCACAGGAGCAATCCCCACCCACATTTCTTCACCTCAGCCACTAAATGTGAAGCTGATAAATTCCTGCCCCCCTAATTTCACCCATTTTTTTTTAGAGTGCTACCAAAGCTACAGCCATTTTTGACGTGACACCATGATCTTTAGCTGTACAAATACTTTCTTTCTTTCTTTCTTTCTCTTTCTTTCTCTCTTTCTTTCTTTCTTTCTCTTTCTTTCTTTCTTTCTCTTTCTTTCTTTCTTTCTTTCTTTCTTTCTTTCTTTCTTTCTTTCTTTCTTTCTTTCTTTCTTTCTTTCTTTCTTTCTTTCTTTCCTTCCTTCCTTCCTTCCTTCCTTCCTTCCTTCCTTCCTTCCTTCCTTCCTTCCTTCCTTCCTTCCTCTCTTTCCTGCTGGAGAAGTGTCTTTGATGTGCAAAGCCCTGCGTACCCATAAGGCCTGGATTTGTGGAGTCTCCAGTGTTTCCCAGACTGCAGGATTACTGGTGCTAAAACAAGGCTTCCTGCCACTCTTACCATTAACTATACCAGAGCTCATGCTCCAGGGAAGATCAGCATGTGCCTTTCCAAGCCTTACCCAGGAAGGTTGTTGTACTCATAACCTGTAAAGCAGCGAGGAAATCAGCCTTGTGCGCTGCATTTCTCCCTGCAGATACGAGGGAAGGACCAGGTGCCTGTGCTTACCAGGAGGAGATGGAGGGAGCTGCTTCCTGCTGTGGCCGTGCAGGTGCCAGTGAAGGAGGTGGCAGAGTTTCTCCAGCAGCAGCACATGGAGCCCAGAGACCAGAACCCCTGGGACAGGGCGCTCTGCAGAGTATTTCCTCCACTGCCAGGTCTCAAGAGCAGCAATCCAGTGCTGATGCCAGAGCTGCCACTGTCTTTTTCCAGGAATACCAAGGCACAACCCATCCCTGCACCCCAGAGCCCTCCAGATGCCCTCTCACCAGGCCCCTGCATGGCACAGCACAGTGCCTTTCCCTGGCAGCCAGCAGAGACTTCACCAGCACACAAACCCAACAGGAATGTTTCCAGAGGATGCTCAGGTGCAAGGGGCTGCTGGACAGTGGTGGCAGAAGAAGGGCACAGCTGCTGCACTCTTAGCTGAAAGCAAAGCTCTGGGAACTCCTCCCAGTACTGCTGGACCAAGGGAGACTCCCAGTTTTGGGGGCAAGAAGGGGCCACAGCGTTGAAGAGGCAAACACTTTCACCAAATCATTTGGTTTCAACCAGTACAACTCCTCAGTGAGCAAGATACACAGGCGAGGACATTTCCCAACCTCCCCCTCTGGATCTCCTAATTCATGTCTTATTTTGAGAAGGGAATTAAATTGTTTAGTAGCTAAAAAAGAAGCTACCTAGAAATTTCTGCCTATTAATCTCTTCATGCCGTGCTCCGGGGTTTTCTTTTGTTCAGGCTACAGAGAAATGCTGGGCTGAGCAATCCTCGACTTGGGAGGAAAGAGACCTCGCATGTGACCGGACTTTATGAAACACAGGATTTTACAGCAATATCATTATGGTTGGGTATGAAACTCTAACACAGCCCCAAGCAGCTTGCCAGCAGTGGGGCAGCACCAAGGAGTGTTTGGAGTTTGCACAACAGGGGCATCTGCCAAGGTTAAGGATGCTACAAGCACAGGGAGGGCTCTCTACAGCCACTGGCCCCAGGGAGCCCAGGGGAAGCTTCAACATGGACCCACAATCCACACAACAGATCCAGGCTCTTTGGAACCCAACGGCAAGAGGCAGGCAGGCAGGAATCCTGGAATGGTGCTTCCAGCACTGAATGACCTATTTGAGGTGGCTCAGAGCTGGTCACACAAACACAACTTCCCTCTTGCCTCTATTGAGATAATTAAGGTTAAAAGCACTTAGTCAAAGACCAGCAACCTTGAAAAATGAATACACTTTCTGCAGTGCGCCAAGGTGGCTCTTTTCTCCACGTCAGCAGAAAGCCTCCTGTGCCTCCCTCTGTAAGAAAACTGGAAGAGCCAAAGCTGCAGCTGGCCAGACCATGGGATGGGACCCACCCCCCCATAACACCAGGACACTGAGCACTGGCCAGTGGAATAGTGCTCAAAGGCATTGAGGGTGCCCACAGAAAGGATGGAGAGGAATTCCTGGTGTCTCAGGCTTTTATTGCACAGAAGGAGAAATAAATAATCTTAAGGCTGGAATTATCAGAGATGAAACAAAGTGAAAGGCAGTGATTTCCCCCTCCTCGTAATGTTAGAACTGATGTGTGGTGCTGGGGCTAAACTTATTTTGCTAAAGCAATTCTGAATCATCTGTCCCTTCAGCCAGGAGACACTCTAAGTGGGCCCAGCTACTTTGTCAGGTCTCAGGTCTCACATCAGAAAGGATGTGGGAAATTACTATGAATAGCTTCTAAGACATAATTTCACAGTTTTACAGAAGAGGTCATTATTCTGCATTACTGCATTTAAATGTGCGATTTCAGTAGTGAATATACTTCATAATCTTCTCGTACTTGCCACCGATTCTGGCCTATTGTCTAACGCCTTAAAGTACTTTCTAAGACCTTGGTAATTGAAATGCTGAGGTAGAAAATTACTGTATTACAAGCAGGGAAATTCATGCCGAGAGGAGAAGTGAATTGACCTGGAAGGTCGCATCCATCCGTGGCACAGCTGGGAGTGGGGCACTGGCTCCTGCTGTCAATGTCACTGCTCCCAGGCAGAGTGTCCCCAGTCACCCAGAGGACATCTGAAATGGGGTGTTGTAAGCTTTTAGAGCAGCAACCTCTTTTAGAACTCAATTGGGCTTATAATTGAATTCTTTAAGAGGGTTATACTGTCCTCAGTAACTCATCACTTCCCTGGACTGGCCCTTTCATTTCCATTTTTTCCCCTCAGTTTGGGTAAGGTTTGAAGCCCAGCAATGTTGTAGTTTGCATAAACAAGCAAGCCTCAAGTACATAAATAGCTATTCACATCCTTTGTGCGTACGTTCAAGTATTTCACAAGGCACCCGTGGCAGCCATTAACACTTCAAAATGCCTTTTGAAGTAACATATTGATTTTTTTTGTGTGTGTTTGTGTGTGTGTGTGTGTCCTTCACTGGAACTGGCTCCCAAATTCCTCTCTGCTGATGAGCAAGGATTGGTGGTAGCGGTCCCGTGAGGCGAAGTCCGCGTTCTCCTCGGTGAGCTGCCTGGTCTCCATGCCAACTGTTGCAAAGGATGGTGTCACCACGATCTGCTCCTTGGGACATGGCCTTCTCCTGCAAACAGAGAAGCAGAGGTGCCTGCATCACCCCTTGCTTTTTATCCATTACCAGCCGTGCTCCTGGCTGTGCAAACAAGGCAGGGTGATTCCAGGAGAGGCTAAATCCTTCTCCGAGCCCTTTGGAGGCCCAGAGATGACCTGAAAGCATTTTTTTTAGAAGGAACGCAAAAAATGTGCACCCTTTCCCCAGATAAACACTGCAAAATATACATTTCCCTAACAAATGGGTTTCCTCTTTGGATATCGACCGTGGCAAACACCTTCCACACTGTGCGGGAGAAGAAGGAGCACAAACCATTTCTACTGAAAAATATCCTTTTTATAGTTTCCTAAGCTACAAAAAAGATTACAATAATTTTTGTAAATTTTAAATAAAATGGCAGATTTTTTTGCAATCTCTTTATCCCTGAAGCTAATTTTAAGAAAACCTTATTGGCATTTTTAAGTCAAAACTGTAAGACAAATATAGCACTGACTAAGACCTCATCAAGGACATAAGAGCCTTAGAGGTGTCAAGAACCCTTGGCTGCCTCCAACTCCCTTGTAGTCTAATGGGATTTATTCTTTTTCTCCAATTCATTAAAATATCTTGACTGGATTTCAGGGCTTAGAAAAAAAACTCTAAATTACTTCAATGCAATTTCTTGCAGCACAACAGAGATGGGCTTCAAAATGACCCACCCGACTCCCAGGCAGAGCCCAAGTTGGCTTTGTGGCAGTATGAGCAGGAGCCCTGGCACTAGGATAAGGTGGCCAAGCTGGCTGGCTGACCCAGAGACTGTGCTCTTTGAGGAGAGAGAAACAGGATCAATTTCTGCCCTGGGCACTCACCAGATACCCCTAAGCCCTCCTGGGCAGGGTCCTGGCTCATTGATTGCATGGACCAAAGCACCAAGGGCTCTGTTGGTCTGGTAACCCAGGGATAAAATCCCCCTGTGACAACAGCACCTCTCCACATGAGAGGCAGGGAGAGTTTCTCCTTTCCACACACAGTACTTCTCCATGAAGCCTCACACCTCCACCAGACTCCCACAGGGATTTCTGACAATGGGCAGGAGACACGACTCAGATGCACCAAAGGACAACTGGGAGGAAAATGTTGTTCTATCATCACAGAGGCACTGAGATAAAATGACCAGCCATAAATCTGCCAGGGGTGGAAGCAGACAGAGCTGCCCGGGATATGAAGCAGCAGGGTCTGGCTCACGGTGCCATGAGTAATTCTGGCAGTATTTCAGCATGGCCCCATGCACCCTGTTCCCAGTCTCAACTCCTCACTCTTGGCTTGGGCTCGTGTCACCAGTCCAGAAGATGTTGTGCAAAGGGACAGGGAACAATCCCTTATTCCAGATGAGATAAGCAGAAAACATATGTGGTGGTGCATCCCACGCCCCCTGGCCCTTGGGCTGCACCATGATCTGAGAAATGTTAGGCCTCAGCCTTGACAAACAGCACCTGGGCTCAGCTCCCCTCGAGCTTATCAGAAACACTGTCTGCTCCAGGGAACTTATGCTGTCTAACAGCTCCTGCTTTTTAATGAACATCCTTGGAAACTTATTTTTCTTGCATGAGTAACAACCCAAGCAGAACATTTTTGTTACAGAACATTGAAAGAAAGTTACTGACCCAAACTGTGGCCAGGATGGAAAATTACTATGACCAAAGCCAACCCTCTTGCTACACTGTAAGCAGCAGTCCAAAGTGAGACCCTTTGAGCTCTCCTGGCCCACAGTGGGCTGAGACAGTACCTCCCTCTGAGAGGGGCTCCTCAGAGCAGTGAACTCTCAACTTTTCTGTACTTGGAGGACCATCGATAAATACTGATGATGGAGCCTGGCTGATTCCCCTGCTCCTCAAGGTTCAACCCTTCACCTCTTGAGAAGGTACGAAGGCATCAGAATTCCGTAAGAACTATAACCATTTTGTTAAATGGTTTAAATTAAGCTATAAATTAAGTGCTGTTATGTCTAAGACCTGCCATGGGGACCTCAGAGACATCCCTCACTCCTGGCTTCTCTCCCCAGCCACCTCTGCTACCAAAAGCACGTGGTCATGTTACAGGAACTGTGGGCAGAGACAGGACCTGGCAAGACAGACCAATGTGCTTAATTGCCTGGATTTTCATTTACTTTAAAGTAGCCCCCAAGTTGGCACATACAATGCATGGCAGCTCACGTTGCACAGTCCTTGCTACAGCATTCACTCACCCCAGCAAAAAAGAAACCCAGCAGACTGGGAAACTCAAAGCCCACTGCTCAGAGGCAGAGGAGCTCACAAGCAACTGTAGGAAACCCAACATGATGGAATTAATAATTAATAGCATCAAATAAGATTAACAAAAATAGTTAAAAATCAACCAAGCAAAACCCTCAAGGTTTTCTGGGCATCAAAACCCAAGACAATGCTACTGCAGTACCATGCAAACTCAATACTGGATGGTTCCTTCACCAAAAACCCTGTTTATCATATTTTCCCCAGTTATTGCAGCTCCCTGCCCCCAGATTTCCTCTCTGAAACTTGAACACAGCTATCATGTGTGCCTGTTCCACGCTACCAAAGGAAGTCTCTTTCAGTGGATGGTGGGTGGAAGAGAAGGAGTCTCCAATTTCTCATTTCCTTTCAGATTTTCCAGTTCAACCTGAGCCATAAAGGTTGAGCACAGACCTTTGGGGTAAGATAAAGCTTCAAACACCAAGATACTATTATCAGCTGACATTCCTACACAGAAAGCAGAGGAGACTCCTGCTTCCCCACATGCTCAGCCAACCATATGCCAGGCTAATGGGAGCAAACAGCTCTTTTTACCATTAAGTAAGAATAACCCTGAGTATGCAAGAAGGGGAAGAAAGATTGCATATGTTAATAAACAAGTAAATTCTTCCAGCCCTCTCTGTGCACATTAGTGGGTCACGGGAACAACAAGCACTGTGTTGGTCACTGCCAAGTGACTGGTACCAACCTGCATGAAGTGATCAAAATGGACTTAATCCAGCCAAAGAAACTGAAATTTGCTGCTGCTCCTGCAGAGAAAAGGCACGAGAAATCAGTATGCTGCTAATTCTCTCATAATAGCATTACACCACTGAATTTTTGCATAAAATCTCAAACCAGCACGCTTGTTATTAGCCTGCAGTACCCAAAGATTTTGTGATAGTGAGAACATTCCTGCAGTCTCCCTACATGCTGTGGCTTTTAAACAACTGTCTAGAAATGAACCCAAATTTCCTATGGAGAACAGCTATCCGTTCCCAGCCCAACATCTTGTTAAACCCCAGTAAGGCAGGAGCAAAGCACAAACACCCACCACGGTACCTTTCACTCCCTGGACTGCAAAAACCATTCCCACTGCAGGGATGGGGAGATGGGAGGAGCCATTCAGCCAACCTCAGCCAGGGTGGCTGTGGTCTCACCATTCATTCCCTCTCGTCTGACTCCACGGAGAGCTGGCTGAGCTTATTACACCAACACTGATTTCTTTTCTGATTTCTCAGTAGAGTTCATTTCCTGCACTGGCTCCCTGCAGGGGCAGGGAAGTGCCAGAGCTGGAAGCAAAAGCAGCAGAAGTTTATGGTGAGGGACAGAGAGAACTGAGCCCTGACAGCACCTGCTGGATTTGGCTTAGGCTGCTGGAGAGGAAGAGAGAGAATGGATGTGTAAATCTCATGGCATTTCTCCTCCCAAGGTCTTCCTCTAGCCCCTAATCCAGAGCATCTCTCAGGCCACTGTCTCCCAACCTTTGCAGACAGAAGGGCTGTTTGGTCCTTTGAAGAACAAACTCACAGAACAGCGGGAGCCTTGTGACCACAAAACAACATTCCCTCACAGGCAAGTAAAAATCAGGTCAAATTTTAAGCATTCACTTCTAACATTTTCAATGCCATGCATTGTTTTACTGTATGCATGAGAATGCACGTGCAAAAGAAACCAAGAAAAAAATGTCTAATCATGCTGCTGTTTCTCAGATCAGCTTCCAAAACTCTACACACTGACAGAGAAATTCTTATTAAAGTAATTTTTGGTAAATATTTCAAAAGCAGACTACAGAGATATAATACAGTGAGTATACAAAGGCAAAAAAGATTCCAACACCTGAAAACATAATTTGTGTTTTGTTTAATGTATGGGGGCCATAAACAACTTTGTTAAAACTTATATATATATTTCAAAAGATACAAATTAGCTACTACTATCCACAATCTCAGCTCTTTTCTACTATCCCCTACAGATACGTAGAAAGGAAGTCGCTCAAGAGTAGAAAAAGAACAGTTGAGCCATGTTTATGGCTCAATAAACCATGGATGGTGGTGATTAGGTTTTGGTTTTGGTTTCTCATCATCTGTGTTTCTGAAATCTAGTATTTGCTTACCTACTGTCTAATGATCTTTCACCCAGGCAGCTATTTCTGTACACATTGCATGTGAACTCAGGCTCTTGATTTTTCTCATCCTGGAGAACAAGCTGCACATCCAGGCACGCACTCAGCTATGTGTGCACGTACCTATGGGTGGATGCATGGATGGATGGATGGATGGATGGATGGACGGATGGATGGATGGATGCATGGATGGATGGATACATTCATGAGCAGGTGAGGATGCCCACCCCATGTCCCTTCAGAGACACAGAGCACTGCAAACCCCCCTGCTGGCCTTGCCAAGCAGCTGTGAGCTCTCAAGAGCTGCTTGCTGAATGTTCTTCAGTGTTTAATTTTGAACTTGTTTAAGCTGATCACATGCACAGATCTTTCTAATGCCCTCTGCCTAAAAGTATTTTCCCAGATTATGTTCCCAACATATTCAAGGTGTTTAGCTCTGGAATCAAAGGGCTCTCTTGTTCCACAATTATGAATGCTGAGATTTGATGCAACATTCACCATAATTGCCATTTTCCTTAAAGTTCTCTCAGGTGGGTTTAGATTAATTAGGTTTATTAAAACTTATTTACGGCAGGTTTTTCTCATTGCTGGGATACATTTACAAACTGCCATCCCTATCAAGTCTCAGTATCTGGTTTTGCCATTTAAAGGACAATATAGTAAAGCAATAAGCACTATGTTCAAACTATCCAACCAATGCTAGTCACAGTTAGAATCCAACAGAAAATTAAAGACTCAGAGAGAAAATGTATTAAAACTAGCAATGAAACAAATCCTCATCGTTCACTGTGTCACCTGCATATTAAACACAAGAGTCTCAATTCCTAATTAAGTTAAATTAAAGTTTAATGAATTTTTAAGCAGGTTTAATAATACAGGAAAAAAAAACTCACCAAGAGGGAGTCCTGGGCTCACTTGGCCAATGTAGAAATACAGAATAACTGCTGCTCCCAGGCTGACAAGGGTGTAGATCCACTGAATGACAAACATTATGATGAGGGACACGACTGCCTGTTGGAAAGACACAGTTTGGGGTTACCCCAGAGTCTGGGAGATAAGACCACGCTGACAGTCTGGCAGTCATTTTTCTGCAAAGCCCAGTTTTCCATGATATGGAGCCCCGTTTGCTCTCACTCTTAGAAGGAGGGACAGCACAGGTTTACAGTGTCACCCTCAGCAGCAGGGAGGTAGCTCCAGTGAGCTACCCTGAGTCCCAGAGGCAGCGTGGGTCTCTGCTGGGGCTTCTCCAAGAGGAGCATCCAGAGGCTCACCAGCTCAGGAGGAGATTTGGCTAAGGTTGCATAAAAAGAGGGGCAGAGCATCTCCATGGGAGAGGTTGGAAGCAGCAAAGGGCAGCATACAAAGAAAGAGCTAAAATGGTCCCAGCTGACACAATTGGTGAAGCTCAAAGAGAGAGGGCAGAGGGGAGAGGAGTCAGGATGAACAAACACATCCAATTTTTGCTTTTGTGACTTTGTTTTGCATTGTCAATCCCATCCCAGCTTTGTTGCAACCTCCTCCCAAGTCTGACTATTGACAGGAAACCAAATCTCCTTTAATGAGCATGTCAGTCACCTCTGTAAGCAAATTCCCCCACGAAGGCAGAGAGCTGGTGGCTCTGCCATGACGCGCGCTTGGGAGCCACGTTAGATACGAGCCCAGAGATGGCATCAGCACAACACCTCCTAAAGATGTCATCACAAAGAGGGGCCACCACTCCCAGCCCACCCCTGGCACTGCAGCCCAGGAGAACCCCTCACCAGGAGCTGGCTGCTGGCAGCAGCAGCAGTGAATTTGAAAAGTAGGTGTCAAACTCCATCTGAGGATTAAACTAACATGGTTTGGTGGGCTGTTTGAGTGGGTTTGTTACATTTCATGCACAGCTATGAAATCTTCATCCATGCAGCAAAGCCATATGGCTCATTCATTATGCATATCTGACCCTTTTTCTGTCATCTGCCCAATAATCCATCTTCCCAAGATGAATTTGAGTGTCTTAAACTTCTCAACAGCTTGAGGCAGAAGCTATTTAAAAGTTATTAAAAGTAACATGCTGTGTGAATGCTCTCCTTTCCTCCCTCGAAAGATGGAATTTCACAGCCAGGCTGCTGGTATCAGGAGGTCAGCACTAATGAAACCCCACCCCAAACTTGTAGAAACTGGCCCATCAATAAAAGCAACACAGCTTTGAAGATGATGTCTCAGTCCATCCCACAGCAAGAAAAGGCAGACTGGCACATGGTGAAAAGAGGGACACTGACTTTTTTCCCCCATTCAGCCATGCATTTTAAAGTCCTAAGACTCCAGACTATGAATTTGTACTTTTGAGTTGAAAACTTTCTGTTTGTTTGTTTGTTTGGGTTTTTTCCTGTTGTTATTTAATTAAATATGCCATCGGGCTTTCCCTGAATTTGAACTGCTGGATGCGTGCTACCTTGGGTATTTAGGTCAGGTCACCTGGAATACGAGAATCAAAAGCCATTATTTAAAGTACTGGAGTATTTACACTGCAGTATGTGATGAATTTCCTTCTGTTTTCTACAATCACAAACCACTGCTCAAAATAAAAGAAAATTACTTACACCAGCAAAGGAAATCCAGTGACTGAAAAATCTGGAGTAGAAGGATTCTGGTATTTGCTGAATTCCCAGTTCTGGATTTTGTTGCCTTATAGATGTTTCTACAGAAAAGGAAAAAAAAAATAATTAGGAAGGAGCTGTAATGTGGAGTTTTTTCCTCTACTTTACCAGATTCCAGGAACCAAAGCAAAAATTCTAGCTGACAGCTGGGTATGACAGATTTAAACCAAAACCTCTAAAATGAAAACTGATAGGAAGTGCAAGAAAAAAACCAGAAATTGCCAGATCTGGTACTAAGTCCATTTGAAGGCAGCATCTGTCTATGTCTGCCTCAGTTTCACAATTTGTGAAATAAGAAAAATAATAGTTTTCTCCCTCAGAGGGGTTTAGGAAGCTTAACTGACTAGTGCTGATGAAACTCTACAGCAGTGGGGATGACAAACTCCATACCCACACACTGTACCAAATACCCACATCACCAACAGAACAAATTCAGACCTTCACCTGTGGATGCTGAGTTACAGACTCCACCTGTGTGGTGAGGACCACTGCATTCTGATAACCTGAGTTTTAGACTCACACAGCTCCAACCATCTGTTCTACCCCACACCAGCATGAAGTAAATCCCAAGATACACCCAGACCCTTTTTAATGTACAGCATTCAGTATGCCTGTGAAGAATTATGAGTATATTGTAAACAACCCAACACTAAATTTAGTCCTGCCTGCTTTCCTGTGATTAATCTTCTGTAGGAAATTGCATTGGTACTTCTCCTGTGATGCATTGCAATGAACTCTACCCTCACCTGGAATAGATGATATTATTGCCATGAATCACTGAATGACAGCCCCACATAAAGCTCGTTTCACGCCCGCCTTCAGGAAAGCACTGGGAGGACCAAGGTTATAAACAATTTCCTCTGTGCATGGAGATGTCCATCTCCTGCAGCCCTTACCTTCTGCCCTCGGGCCAGGGAGCATCATCACTTCACTGCAGAGCTGTTCCCTCTGCTCCAGCGCCCTGGGTGTGTGGTGGGCATCCGCAGTGGGTGGTGAGCACAGACCTGCATCCCGCTGCCCTCCCTGCTCATCCACATCCTGCGGGCTCTCGCGGGGCTCCGGGGCCTCATCCCGGCTGTGCTGAGCCAGGGGAGCATCGTGATGGAGATCCAGGAGAAAGCTGTCTTGTAATGTCTGCTTGGCTGGCTTCTTGGCCTTCTTCCGTTTGACCTTTTGGGTTAAATTCTCAGCTCCTTCTCTTTTGCAAGTACTTGGCTCACTAGAAAATGGTTTAAAAAGCTGGTCCATGTCTTTTTTGAATTCCAGCAAAGTGCCATTTGATCTGCTTTGAATTGCTCCATCTGCTGCACGGCTGGGGGGCTTGTTGAAAATTAAAGGCTGGGAAGAGTGAGCAGGTCTAGCAGTTCCCATCTGGGTCTCATCAGGTTTCTGCTGAATGTTGTAGCTCAAGGATATCGAGAAGTAGGAATAGTCCACAGTAATATATGTCAGCATGAAGTTGATGGTGACTATGGGAGCAAGAACGTTCACTTGCCCAATGAAGACAAAAGCCATGGTGATGAGACTTGTTAAGCAAATCGCAGCCACTGGAGTCTTGTTGGGGCCTTTCTGGTTCATAAATAAAACAAAATCATATTTAAATTAATAACCATATGGATTCCCTGCTTGCTCAGCTGCCATATGTGGTTACCTGGGTTGTCTGCAGTACCCCCTTAGCCATGAAATACATGCATGCATGTGCAAACAGAGGCTCACAGGCTTAATAAATTAACGAATAGGCTGGAAGCCAAAAGCTGTTGAGCTCCCACCTCATCCCTAAGCCTTACTCAAGATTTGTCTTTGGTAAATTCATCCACTCTCACTCATAGCTCCATGGTAAAACAATGTCATTAAAGCAGGAATAAACCTTCAGAGAGATTTGTGGGGCTTATGGGAAGTCTGGCAATAAAACGTGTTAATTAGAGTTAACTGTTCATCTCTAATTATTCTACAGGACTCTGCATCACTGCCTACCCAAAAGGCTCCCTTGTGCCGCCCTTGGAAAAGCTCTGCATGGAGCAGTGCCACCTTCATATCAGCAGCTTCTGTCCCTGCCCTGACAGGCAGCCAAGCTGAACCCATGGTCTCTGCACACAGAGTTCCCCTCCTTCAATCCACCCCAGCAGCAGAGGGAAAGCAGCAGTGAGGCTGGGTAGGTGAGGAGGCTGGGGGTAGCAGTCAGCCCCAGCAATGCCAGGCCAGGCGTGTGTCAGGAGGGCAGGCAGCCAGGAGAAACATTGCCTGCTCCTCTCCTTTGGGACTGAGTGAAGGCAGGGAAAGGAGAAGGAAAAGAGGGACAAAACAAAGAGCATCAGGAGTGGAAATACCTGAGCCTTCGGCTCATGAACTTTAATCCCAGGTCTAACATGCCCTTCCTTGGACCAGGCATCATCTTGCCATTTTGCCACCTGACAAGCCAGTGAAAGCTGTGTAAAGACTTTGCTGAAAAATATCTCACAAGATATCTTACAAAATATCTTAGGTTTTCACTTAACTGGATTTACTTCTTTAATGAACACACAGCTCAAATGGAAACTATTTGTGCTTCCTCCACTCTTATTTATTAATTGAAAAGGGGACTGGTTCTGGACCATTACATCTTTTCAGAATGAACAAAAATACAAAGGAACACAGATCTCAGAAAGCATCTTCAGTGTCAGAAAGATGTACTGAGATGGGGAACAGACGGGATGATCTCAGGATGCATCTGGCGTGGCTTTAACTCTACAGAAAATGCTCGTGTCCTTCCCATCAGCTGGGCTTATGGTGACCACACCACCTCCTTCACCCATGGAAAAGAAGAACTGATGTGGAGTAGATTGCTAAGGACAAATTAAATATATTTACTGTCCATAAACCAAATCTAAACAATTCCCAAGATGGAAGAGAGAAGGAAGGGGGGAAAAGTTGATCTGCCTTTGATTTCTCACCTCTTTTTGAGCCCTTCCCATCATGGCACTCTGTCTGGAGTTCAGAGCAGAAAATTTGACAGAAAGACAGAAAAATATCAGAGAAGAGAGGGAATCAACTTTGCTAAACCACTGAGAATTTCACAAGGGTTGCCAAGGGGAGCCTATTCTGGGATCATCTGAAAACAGCCTTCAGGAGCTTGAATTTTTTGCAGTTATCATTGTTTCTGCTTTCCCTACAATTATTACTATTATTTTTGCTATTATAACTTTTAATTTAGAAAACTACTTTGAGAAACATAAAACCAGGGAGAGAAAATTATTATACTTACAAAACATTTAAATATTCTAAAACATTCATGAATACCAATATTGAAAAATATATTTCTGTATTTTCAAGCTGCTCCAAAGGAGCAAAGCATCATAAGGCTTTTCCAGACACTGTGTTCAGACAGTTAGGTACTGCAGCTTACTGAGAGTGACAGAATTATTTTCTCCCTATTCAGAAAAAGGGAAAATCATGTATAGATGAATAGTCCAAGACTACAGAGCCCTTGGTGACTGATACCTTGACTGGCATCCGTAGAATGACTCATGCATAAAGATTATTCACAAAGCAAGGAAAAAGCTTCTCGTCATAGTCCAAGCAAGAATTTGTTTCAAGGCATATCTAATGCTCAGAAGCCCCTTAACTTAACCTTTCAAATCTATTCTTTGTTTTTATTTAATTGTGTCCAAAAGGCACCTTATCTTACAAAGAAGTGTCCTCTTCTCCACCGCACACAGACTGAATCCACAGCATCACAACTCATCGGCTATGAGGTTACCACAGAGGATAGGAACAGATCAAAGAAAAAGTGCAGGAAAGAAGAAGAAGAAGAAAGACAACAGATAAAAGGTAAAGAGACAGTTACCATCCATTTCACTGGAACAAAAGCTTCAGGCTTCTGCCCTGGACAGGAGGGCAGAGGAGAGGTAGGTGCTTCCTTCGGTCATGGTCAGGATCAGCACCAGCATGGATAAGGTGTTTGCAAAAAAAACCCCACAGACAAAGCTATATCATAAGTGCTTGTTTTAGTGGGGACACCTTGAAGAAGTGGGTCAGAGGGAGGAAGGGGACTGAAGACAGCCCAGGAAGGGCTGTGTGTGCTTGGGGGCAGGACAGAGAGCCCGGGCCGGGCACAGAGGCAGGTGAGAGAGATGCCAGCATGGTGAAGCTGCTCCTGCACAGTGCCAAACCCCATGGGAAGGCTTGGAGCACAGGCAGTGCACACAGTGGACAGGCAGGGAAAGGACCACAGGCAGTTGGATGCTTGTTTTTTTTTCATACAACCACCCATTTCCTGGCTCTTTTGCCTATGCATGGGATACCAGATCCTGAGCCTTCCTCTCCTCACATTTCACACATCCCCCATCTCACTCTACAGACACAGGGAAATCTTGGTTTCTTAAGTTCAGGTGAAGGTTTGAGAGCAATCCCAGAGGAAGGATGACTAACCCCACGTCCAAGGAAGGCGAGCATGGGGATCACGTTCTCTTGGGCGATGCACTGCAGGATCCTGGGTGCTCCATACAGCCCTCCCATGCAGGAGGCCAGGGATGAGATGTACAGCCCCAGCAAAAACAAAAAACCCACCAAGGATACCTGGAGGAAGCAGAGAGAATGCAAAGTTCATTTTATTGTGCTTTAAAGACACCCAAGCAGTCTTAAATACACGTATTTTAAGAGATCACATATTTTGTAACATTGTTAAATGAACAGAGCGATCTCTGGGAAGGCACCAATTTAATTGGTCTGTGGTATAAAGTACAAGCAATTAATACAGGAAAATTATCCCATAAAAGTAATTTAATACTGAACATCCTGTACCGACAGAACCATTTTACAAGCTCATATCCAAGAAATTCTTTGTCACTTGGAGCAATTGCAGCAAAGCAGCAGCTATTAGATTCCCCTTAAGTAACTGGAAGTGAGTTTATTTCAGGCAAGATCACTTATATACAGAGCACATCATACAGGAAAAGCTGCCCAGGCTTTCCACCATCCAAAACAGGAAGACAAACCCCTGTGTCTCAGAGGGGAAAACCAATCCTGAAAGAAAAGCCACAGTAAAACCAAATCAAAATTGCCACTTAAGTAAATGGCATCTCAAAAAACACACTCCAAAGGATATAATACAATGACCTTATTTTCCTGTCTTCAATGAGAAAAGAATTTCCTTTGGCCAATGTGAAACTTTTAAAAAAAAATTTAAAGCCACAGTGCTAACAAGGCTGGTTTTAGAACTGGTTTCTGAAGCACCCTCTCGAGCTGGGAGCATCTCCTGCAGGTGTGGAGGGAAAGGAAGGGCAGCTCCTGGTCTGTCACACAGAATTGAGGACTGGGGTCCCCCTAAGCAGGTCCCCACTCTTGAGAGCCGCAAGCACACAGAATAGATCTAAAAAACCCCACCCAAATACACAAAACCCCACAATATAAACATTGTGCAAGAAAGCTTTGAACTGGGAGTGCTCCTGGCACCGCAGCATAAGGACATGGACAGAAAAATAAGGAAACCACGGTCCGGGGTCACCTGAGACACCCCAAGTCCTGCAAGACCACACAAGTCTGCTAGCCAGCAGCCAGGCACAGAGAATGGCAAAGCATGGGGGCAACTCCAGCACAAATGCCAGGAAGAGAGGAAAATCCCACATTTTGGTCCAAATCCAACATGCCCATACTCCTCTGAAATGAATGCTAGAGGTACAGACAGACATCTGTGGCAGAGGATGTCACCAAATGCAGGCCCCCTGCATCCCACATGTCCTTTGCTCCCACCCCTCCTGGTGTGGAAAAGAGGATCTAAATGAGCACAGACCCTCCCAGCTTCTTCCCCCATTAAAGTCAGGTGGCACATGTTTTATTAGAAGAAATTACAAACATCTCCATGGCTAAAGATGATTCAAGCTACATCTGACTTTTTCTTGTCTACGAAATCTGCAGGCAGCAGAAAGGAGATTGGGTAAAAAGCCATAAAAAGCTTGCTGATGGGGAAGGCATGTGAAATTATTGTCATGATCCAGAACTGTTCAAACTTCCTACCACAACATTTCCCCATGAAAATCCACTTGGCCTTGTGAATGGTATCTTGTGGGACAGAAGGAACCTGAGGCAAAGATGAGCAGATACCAGCTCTCATCAGACCAACAGACAGATACTCAGCAGGGAATCCTCCCTTCCCTCTCCTCTAATCCTACCCTGCTCAGAGAAATACTCGGAAGAAACAAACAGTTGTGCCAGACATCATATACTATTTTAGCTGCCAAAAATGCTTGCATTTAAACGTGCTACTTGACATTCAAATCAGGGTTAGAGGGGAAGAGTCTCTCTCACTGAGGCTGATGAAAGGTTTTGCTACGGGTTTTGAACAGAGAAAAGTGTGAATACATTGCAAGGAATTGGCAGTTGGAGCTCATTAGAAATGAAATTACTGAACCTCATTTTTATGTTTAAAAAGCAAAAAGAAATTGTAACAGAGAAAAGCAGCCAAGCACTTGCTCACCTGTGATAGAGAGTTTGGAGGAGTAATGATCTCTCCCTGCTCCCTCACTCCAAAGTCATTAAAATCTAAAGCATCTTTTAATAACTCAAAGAAGAAACATGAATATTGGGATTGCACCACTTGTTTGTCCAGTATTAGGGGAAAGAAAACTGAATTTGTTTTGGGGGGGGGAGGGGGAAGGGGGTGTTAATTTGCTTATTTTTTATATTTGACATTATTAAATATCTTCTCATTCATTGCTAGGGGATTTTGCATTTCCCCCCTGAGGGTTTTGAATTTAAAACACAGCTTTAACAATCTCTCTCTCTTCAGCAGGTTCATTTAAAGCTGATTCTTTTGGTTGCTGCACTTTTTGCCCATTAAGTCATTGACATACAAAGAGGTTGCCTTAGAGAAGGCAGGATCATTCTTTTTTTCTCTGAAACAGAGGTGGGGTTTTTTTACCTCAGCAGGAAGTGGCAGATCCCCACTAATAATTGGGAGTTTATTTGTGGGGCGAAAGAAGTTTAGAGCTGAAATTACTTAAGAAACAAAGCCAGAGCTTCAAACTGATAGCTTAGATTAAAGCCATGTTACAGATCAAACTATGTAAACTTCTCAACTTCAAATGAATCACAAGAAATAGTGTCAAATACAGTGAACCCATGATTTTGGATAGCACTGAATAACAAAAAGTTAGCCCTTCTATATCCCATCCAAAGAAAGACAATGGGACACACCAAAATCTCTTGCTGTCTTTCTGGAGGCCTGCAGTGGTGAGGTTCATTGTGTATTACACTACAAACCCCCCTCATGTAAATACTCTGTGTGGAATGTCTCGAGATTAATAATCCTATTGCTCGCCCTGCAATTACAGCCAGCTAGATATGGAAATGTGAGCTTCGCTTGACTTAGTAAAGATAAGCAGGGGGATTCTTTAGAGATTTCAATTTGGTCTAAGCTTTCACCAACGAAAAAGGATATACTGAATAAAATACAGCATTTATCATTAGACCACATTAGCATACTTTAGCTCTTAAAGCTATTGCTGGGTGATTATGCCACGATTTGGCATTGCAGGATACGCTGGTGAACCCAAAGCTATTCCAATCAATTGCACACTGGGATTTGCAACGGGGAAATCCCCCTGGATTTTAACGAGGGATGCGTACCCAAATTCCTTAGGCTTTTGGAAAACTCTAGCACTCAGTAAGGCAGATGGCAAAGCACCATTATATAAAACACAAGTTACCTTCTCTGCTATCATGAAGTCATAGCGGAGTGACTGACGGGTGCAAATGGCTCCCAGCAGAAAAACGAAGACCATGTACAGAAACCACCTGCAAACAACAAAAATAAACCAATTTCTTCACAGCGAGACAAGACCATTGAGAATTCTGCCACTAGGAGAGCCAGGAGACAGTTCAGGTTGCCCAGAGAGGTGGGGGATGCCCCATCTCTGGGAATGTTCAAGGTCAGGATGGACAGGGCTCTGAGCAACCTGATCTGGTTGAAGAAGTCCCTGCTCATTGCAGGGTGTTGGACTGGATGGCCTTTAAATGCCCCTTCCATCCCAAACTATTCTGTGATTCCGTGGCTCTGCAGGTGCACAGGTCCCCCCATCTGGCAGTAACAGCACAGCCAGCCTGCTCCACAGCCTCAGCCAGGATCCTCTTCTGGTGTTCTGGCCTTTCCAGTACTCAGGTTGGGGAATAATTATGTCTGTAAAGCCCAGAGCAAAGAAGGGAATGACCACAGCCTTGAATAGATGGGTACATGTGATACTTCTGTGTCCTGTGGAATCCCCCCTCTTAAAACAAGCACCAATTTCAGCAGGAATCCCTCCAAATTGTGAAGATTCTTCCTTCCTGACTGAACCTTAGTACATGAATAAAAGTAATAATTTCAAAGGCAATTTAGATGGCAATGAAAGCAGGCAGGAAAACCCTACTGAGGACTTTTTTCTTTTTCTTTTTTTTTAATATGTAGCAGTGGAAACTTCTCCTGGAAAGCAGCATTTCCTTGGGAAGGAGCACTACTTGGTGATGCAGGGCTTCTCTGTTTCCCTGGTCTTGCAGGTGGGTAGGTCATCTCACTCCTCTTGGCCCCATTTTCCCAATTAAATTTTGATACTCCTTTTCTATTTATATAGAAGAAGAATGCATGGGAAAAAAAGAAAACTAAATACAACCCCCCCCCCCCCTTTGAAATCAACAGCAGAACAGCAGTGAATGACAAAATCATCCCACTCCCAAGCCTTGGAGAACTCTGCATCCCACTCTGGGACAGCCAGGCTGCAGCAGCACGAGCACCCAGCACCAGCACAGATCCCACCCAGCAGCAGAAGGACTGAGTACATCCACACCAACAAACATCTCCTCCAACCCACCCAGAGTACGTGGTGGTAAAGGATGACAATTTGAATGAGAGCCACACTTTAATTTTCCAGATGGCTGAGTAATAAAAGGTTGATGGGAATATGAAATGGATTGGTCACACTCAGGGCAGTCTGCAGAGCAAATTTTCCTCAATCAATGACTTACGAGGTGCCAATAGCAGCCAGGGACCCCAGGGGGATGTTGGAAGAAGGCTTCTGGAGATCTCCACTCATATTGAACCCGGCCATCACACCTGTGTTTTGCAGACACAAGTGCAATTTAGAGTCAATCTAAGTTACAGTACATATAACACACATTGCACTATGTAATATAATTTAATCAATCAGTTCATTGATTGCTTCAGAACAGTAACTGTATCACTTCACTGCACTGCCACACAGGCAAATACTGGCTCCCACCAACTGCTTGGTAAAAAACTGTTCATATCTTTAATAGAAGCCAGTCACCACTAATATGTCAAAGAACCCCTTGTCCAGTTTGAACAATGCTGGGGGGAAAAGAAACAGCATGTGAACAAACCCCATCTTATCTTCATACAAACCCAACAGAAGACAATGCTGCCCAATTGTTGAAAAGAGAAATGCCACCGTTCATCAGGGCAGCACATGCAGCAGGTGGTGCAACCCCCAGAGCAGATCCATTACAGGTCCCTGCATTCACAGGGGACAGCCACTGCTACAAAACAGCCTGTCCTGTCCATATTAAATGATGATCACATTAGCAGAGGGAATAACAGTGCTCTCGGCACGTAGGTGGCACCTTCCAGCCAAGGGATCTGCTTTGGAAGTAGGCATTATCTCTGCCTTGCAGACAGGAAAACAGAAACACTGAGAGGGCAAGTGATTGTCCCCGTGTCACATAGAAAACACATGGTAGGGCTAAGAATAAAATACTGAACTGTTATTTTAGGCCAGAGCACAGGGTATTATACAATCAGGGACACTCCTTACCCTAAAAACTACCACCTAAAGATGCAAGAGAGGTAAACAGGATGAAGCAGAGGATTACAGTCTCCACATTAAGGCTAGAAAGCCAAGATACAGATTGGTTAATTGTCCATAGCTGAAGGAGGAGTCATACCAGACTTGTCAAGAAAACAGAGATTCCCTTGTCACATTATGCCAAAAGTTTTCTTAGAAGACTTCAGGTATCTGCTATTAAAAAAAAAAAAAAAAAAAAAATCTGTGATTTAGAAGCCTGATGGGAATTTGGACAATTTGAAGGCAGAACCAAAGACTTTAAGACACTAACTTCTGCCCATCACTGTCCCCCCCTGGGATGCCAGACTAATGTCTTCATAAGGACACGTGGGCCAGGAGCCAGGCAGCAGGGCTGATGGCACTGGAGCCAGGGTGAGATCACCACAGAACAATGGGAAGGAAGATGCCAGCCCCACGGCACTCCCAGCATCTGGCAGCCCCAGTAGCAGGGGACTGACTGCACGCCAGTCCACCACAGCTCCAAGCCCAGCAGCCATCCCTCAGGCTCAGAGGGCATAAGAATGACAAAGTCAGTCTCTGCAGCTGCAAATCTGAGTGACTACAGCTCTAAATCAGCAACAGCCCATTGCATTTTAAAGCTCAAACATCGATTGCTGCTTGGAAGCGTTTTTTTCCAGGATGAAGGATAGAGGAGCTGTGGGACCAATCTCAGGGTAAAGGGGACAAACCCAAATCAGCCAGATGGATGCCTTCCCTATTCCCTATTCCCTATTCCTTACAGACCTTGGCTGCTGGTGGGCTGTCAGCAGTGGCTGGGTTGCTAATCATGGAACATGAACTCTGCTCTGCTCTGGCCCAGGCTTTGCTGTGCATATTCATAGCACCATCTCCATCTCTGCTCCAAGGGAATTGTGACACCTCCTCTCCTCGCTGCCCCGCCATGGGGATAGCACATAAATGGGCACAAGGCACCCTCACGTTGCCAAACACATCCAGGGCTTTATTTATTTATTATTATTAATGCTTTTTCCTTGACCATCTCTTTTTTCCCCCTTGATCAGTCCACTCACCAGCCATCTTTTCCTGTCATCTCCACCATGGAGCCAGAGCCCCGACAACCGTTCCCTGGTCGCCACAGAATCCTGGCATTCCTCAGCTCCTGGAAGAGCTTTTCTTCCAAATTCAGACCAGATTTGAATCCTTGACACCATACTGAAAGTATTACAAATCGAGTTCTTCATTTTCTCCTGGAAGACTCTTGTGGATATACTTCTGAACAGCACAGCTAAAAGCCCGTCAGCTGCTCTGGTTTTCTCTAGATAAAGCTTCCATGCAGAGTTCAAGCCCTGCTCCTTTCAAACAGTTACACAATAGGCTTAGCTAGAGATGAGAAAAGTTAGGAAGGCAGAAGTCCATGGAAATGGTCACAAATGCTAAATAAAGTCTCTATGAAGCACTCTTTGATGACATGCTACTTTGCAATTCAGAGACAAAGCAGAAAACTTAGAATTCTCTGCATTTTTCTTCCAGAGGGAACAAACTATTGTCAAGAGGACAGCTGTTAATCTCATGTGCTTCTTGGCCAAGTTTCTCAAACATCTGGCACCACCTTTAAACCTTCCAGCTTGAGTCACCTCTTCCTCATCCAAAGTCCTGCCTCAGCAAAGCACTGGGGAAACACCAAAATGGCATTTTCTGGACTGAACATAAAAAAGTTGAAGACGTGAGTCATCGGCACGGCAATGACTGCACAGCCTGGGCTGCCTCACTGCCTCCCTCCCACAGACCCACGCACGCCCAGGAGCAGCCAGGAGATGACTTCCCAGAGCCCACATAAAGAGGATCTTGAGACTGATGATTGACCTCCTGCCCAGCAGTGACCAGGGGTCACACCCAGGCCACTGCACACCACCAGCTTCTGTCAGGGCCCTCAGGAGGTCACCAGAGTCCCATGGGTTCCACAACCAAAGGTCGAGGCCACCACAGAGGGAACCAGCTCAGATATTCTCAGCCACTCAGGCCAAAGCCAGCTCCTCTGTGCTGCAGTTACGACTCTGACCTGACTAGTGCAAAAGTATGGACAATCTGGTACTACAGATGTAGGGACAAGCCAAAGCCACCTCTCCACCACCACCCAAAAAGTAATTTTCCGGACAGGATGAGAGCTGCCAAAGAGCAGGTCTGAGAGGGTCTTTTGCAAGCAGCTGAGTAAGCAACCCACTTACCAATGAAAGGAAAACCTGACTAATTAAAAAAAAATAGCATCCTAAACAATCTCCACCATCCATAGCCTCGGCCAGTCCCTGGCAGAGAATTGATCTGACTTGCAAGAAGCCACAAAAAGCCTTGTCAGAAATTCTGGCTGCTCGACAGAGGGAAAACTAAAACTCAGCAACACAGAAAAATTGGGATGTTCCTTCCTTCAGTCGCAGGCCTATCCCTAGGGGAATGGCCAATCCCTTCTGAACTCAAGCAATCATATCTGCAGATTGTCCATGGAGAAAATTATCCACCTCTCTGTTTCAAAGAGATAGCAGGCTGGATTTTCCACACTGGCTATTATCTTAGAGAGCAGCAGATAGTGACAAAGCTTCTGGACAAAGAAGCATGAAAACACAGTCAACCCAGCCAGGAAATTATGGCTGAGACAGTCTGTATATTGCTGCTATTCCCAGTGTAATCTGGTCCTGGGCATCATCCAGGCAGTGGATACGTGCATGAGGGGACCACCTACATGGTGTGTCAGACACAGCCATCAGCCCCACCAGCCATGGTTTATGACCGCAGATACGATCGCTCTTGCAAACACCCAGCGCATTTTTCAGTGAACATACTATAAAATATAAAAGGTGGGTTTTTTTCCTTCACCCAGGAGGTGAAGAATGGAAAATCTTAGATAAGAATTGTGGCTAATTTTTTTAAAGGGCCAGCTTCTCCACTGATGTAAGCTGGCACCTCGCCATAGACTTCAATGGAGTTGTGCCAGTTTACATCATCTGATAACTTAGCCCAAAACTTCTAAATCTATTTGCTGTCATTTTGCAAGTGCCAAATATGGTTTATTTCAGAACTGGTTTCTGTGCGATGATATTTTCCACTAACGCCGCTTCAAATGACATCTTACTTTCTTGTATCACAAGACAACACACTTCTTTCATTAGACAGAAAACCTCGGGGATTTAGTAGAAAAATATTTTTTGCACAACAGAAACGGCATTTATCTTAATTTTAAAAATGCACTGATGGCTGCGTGGCTGCTGCTGAGAGCTGGCTGTGGGCAGGCAGCTCCTGAGACTCCATCCCATCTGAAAAGCCCTGGCTGGGTGGGCAGCCAAGTGTTCACCTATCACAACACAGCAGCAAAACGTGTGTGTTAAGAAGGTATTTACCAACATGCAGGAAAGCATCTGGTTAGTGCACAGCATCTCTATAGGGGCACATTCACATCTTCCACAGCGTGTATTTCAGTCTTGTGACTGAAGCCAGCAAATCCGAGCCTTCCATGCCCATGCTCTCCCATTTAGGCCAGCTCTAGATGCATGTTTTGGATCTCTTGGCTACTTGCCTATGATTAAATGACAAACTTTGGGGAATAAAGCCAGTTGCACTGAACATCCAGCTGAAATGGTTTAAACAGCTAATGCACAGGGAGCAAACAGTCCAGCCTCTGCTTACCTGCGCTCAACCATAAAACTGGGGTAACTTCACCCACATTGCTGGAGTTGTACCAATAAAACACAGAGGAACAGAGAAAACAACCTGACCTGGAGCAAAACAATCCAAGGAGGATGCTCATAGGAGGCAGCATGATGCTATGGTCTGCCATAGGCTGGGATGACCATCCTGTGCCCGTCAGCTGAAGCATGTCCCCAGCTGCTCCTCCTGCCTGTTTGGTCCTGGCAAGGGTCTCTCCACAGCTCCTGTCCCCACTTCCTGAAGTGGCTGCCCCTGTTTGCTTTTACAGCTACCAGCCTGCATTTCAGACAGTTCTGTTTCACTGCAACATCTGGACAATTTACAGCCACTTTTCAGTACGTCCCAGAGACCAAACTTAAACTGGTTGAATTCAGATAGCCATTGCAGAGAGAGAAAGAGGAAAAACCCTATCCTGAAAACATCAAAATAGTTTCACTTCAAAGAGGGACATTTCATCTCAGAAAGGCCCAAACAATTTGTTTCATAATTTCCGAAACTTTTTTTTTTTAAATCTTTGTTATCAAAATAGCATCTTAAATTGTAAACTAGCATATGCTAAAAATTAAAAAGGGTAAACACAACATTTAATAATTAAACAGAGCATTGCTCTGGGTCAAAGAACTGTTTCAAACTGGCTCAATGTAACCCCTCAAAACTAAACAGCGTATTGTTTTGCTGAAACTCTCCCCAGATTTCTATTGTATCTTCAGGAAAAGGATTTTGCTGCCAGTGCTTTAGCTGGGTTATTGTGGGGGTTCCAGCAGAGGTGGGTACCACTGGGGAGGACAGGCTGCAGGGGACAGCCTGGGAGCAGTGCTAACCTGTCCCTGTTGTTCCTCAGTGCCACGTGCTCGCAGCCTGCATCACGCTGCCTGCCCTGCAGCAGCAGCACTGGCACCTGAGAAATCTTGACTCCCATCCTAGAAATTTCTTAATCAGACCACAAGCTCTTCCATGCAGAGCACCAAACACAGCCCTGAATTTTACGAGGCTCCTGAACTCCACAGTGCTCCCAACAGCAATGACAGGAGTGATAGTGATGTTATATGGTACCACTGCTACTCTGAAGGAATAGTTTAAATCCTGTAAATAACCAAGCAATGAAAAAGAACACATGAAAAAGCTGTGTTAACAATCAAAGTAATTATACATCATCCCAAACTGTGTTTTCAGAGAATGTTTGACATTACTACTGGTATTACTACTGCTAACTAAACAGAGTAACAGGCTGCCAGGGCTTTAAACAAATTTTATCTATTAGCTTTGGCATTCTTCCTAGCAGCCAAGCATTAGCAGTGATGAAGAATCATTTAATATGGCTAATCACGGTAATTTTCTGCACAGTTTTGTCACAACTGTTCCTTCTTCTACAACCAAGGAACTGGAAAAAAACCCTGCTTTTCTACACCAGTGGCAGAGCTTACAAGGAAGGTCTTTTTCTCTTGGGGACTCACTTGGGCCGATCAAAACTGACAACAAAGAAGAGGGGAGAAGACGTCTTCTCCATGTTGCCAGTAGTCCAGGAAGGTGAGTTTTCCAGGAGGAAGTCTACACAGAGGCAATAGCCAGCCTGATAAGGTGGGAGAGAGGATCTCAAAGAAAAATTTGAAGTCCTGCACTAGGTGCACTTGACAAAGTGATTTCTGCTACCAGACCATTCCTCCAGTCCCACCTGTTTCACAAAACCTTTTCGTTTGTCTCCTTGTACCGCAGCAATTGTGCAACTTCCAGTGAGTTGCTTAGAGCTAATCCTCTGGAAATTCATTCTGTAATCCAAGGATTCATTGCTATGGAAACTGCTTATAATCAGTACTTTTTATAGCTTATAACACCCATCATCAACAAAAGGTATTATAACTTCAACAGATAGTTACTGCATTCCCACTGGAGATTGTCAGCTCTGGAAAGAGGACATGCATCTTCCTGGTAATTTAAGGGAATGAATAATAAGAAGGTATCTAATTAAGCTCATAAATATGAGCCCTGCTGACATTCAAGGATGAACCCATGACACCACACAGCGAGTGGTGGGTCCATCCTGGGCAACAGCATGAGCCCAGCTCAGCCACCTGCTGAGGCAAGATGGAGAGAACTCACTCCTGTGTTCTTCCCACTCTCCCAGTGCAATCAAGTCATAAAGCTCATCTGATATGATAAATCACAGTCAGCCCTTTTAAATAGGCTTGATACCTTCTGCCCTGACAGCACTGGCCAAGATCAGTGCCTGGCAGGGAAGGATTTACACCACCACATCAACCCATAGAGTTCAGCAGGCATTTCTGACCACAGAGACAGAAGAGCACTTCAAGTGAACAAGACAGGAGTGCACAAAATTTGAGATGCTGGAGGGAAGCCTGAGCCTTTGAACTGACCACTTGGGTCTGCTATAGCCAAGTGCAGTCCTGCTCTCTTTGCCTCGCAGCCCAGAGGAGCACCCCTTGCTTCTGCTCATCTCCAAGATGTTCCTGTGGAGGGAAAAATGGCGAGGATGAAACTTTACTGTACCTGTGGCAGCTGGGAAAAACACTCCAAAAACAGTGAAGAAGGACTCCCCCTGGCTGTAGTCTGGCAGTGTGTTGTTGAACATCAGCTCTTCCGAGTAGCCGACAAAGCCGTGCTCTGTGGAGACATGGAGAGAGAGAGAGGAGAACCTCAGGAAACACCAGGGCTCCAGGAGCCCCTCCAGCAGCTCTCAGCAACCACCCACCCTCTAAACACACAGGCCTGCAGGGGCTGCTTCCAAGGACCATCTGAAAGGATGAATGTCAACTTACACGGTGGGGGAGGAGGCAGAAACGGGTTGTTGCCCCAACTTTCTGAGGTCACACATACACAAGTTTTACTTTCCAAACAAGTTCTACAGAAGATGGGGCAGAGGGGAAAGCGATGGGTGGGACACCAATGTCATGCACCTGGTTTAGTGGGTATATGATGGAGGATCCTACTCCCTCACTGCACACTTGAAGGATGGGTCAAATTCTTCCACGAACCTGAATTTGATAGGAAGAATTAAGCCTGACATCCGATGTGCAAGGCATAAATTAGGAAAGGTTTCAGATGCTTATAGATAGAAAAGATAACTCACGAAAGCAGGTTAAGGAATTAATGGGTATGACCATGAAATTATTAATTTCATTTTTAACAGGCAACACTGCTTTTTAATGGAGTATCTTAATCTATGGAAGCTTCTCCTCCCTGTCAGTAATCCAAATGCTCATGCCAGCTGGAGGTGGAAGGTGAGTGAAGTCGGCTCCTTTTTTTCTCCTGCCACTACAATCTTTTTCCACAAGACATGTGGCTGCAATAACTTGAATTTTCTCATTAGCAGGCCGGATGTTGTTTATGGCTGCACAGGGTGATGGCCAGAAATTAAAAAAAGACTCCATCAAAGCTGTCCCATGCCTCAAAGACAACTTTAATGATGTTTGGACAATAGATTAAGCCAGAACATTAAATCAGAGCTCTGAGCACAAGACATATCCATTTAAAGTCTCAGAATATAACTAACCACAGAGCTTTGAAGTTTTCACAGAAAAACCCTATAGATAATCAAAAGTTTCCTACTACATCTGCATTCATTGTGTTGCCCAAACATGGATGGAAACACACTGATAGAAGAGGTCTCCTGCTGCTAGGCTTTGCAAAAGCACTAGCTCTCTTCACTAGGAACAAGTCCCAGATGAGATTTACAGGGAGCAAGCTCAGCGCAACACACTGACCTCTGCACCTCACAGATGTCTGCAGAAAGTGCACTTTCTGGAGAAATAGAGGGGGAATTTGTGTGGGCTGTATGGTCTAATAGGTCCAGACCTGTGTGGCTTCAACCAGAACTGATGCTCACGACAGCACAGCACATGGCCTGGCTGCAAAGCTCCCACCAAACTGCTCAAGGGAAGTGTTGGTCCTTGGCCAAGGGATTTTTCATCAAGTATGTGCTCCTCATAGAAATGTTAATGTTCCATTAAAAAAGTGAACAAAATATTCATCTCACTCCACAAACATCTGCAGACCTTCTCCAACCAGACCTTTGGAGCAGCAGCATCAAATACATCTATGCCACTTGACAAAATTTGCTCCACTGATTCATAAAAATCTCCTGTGAAGTGAACTCTAGCCTCTCTTGATGGTTTACTCTCACATATTCCTCTCTTTCAGGTTTTCCCTAATCACAAATTGTCCTTTTCACAGCACTTGCCCAGTTGGTGGAGGTCATCTGAAAGCCTGACCCTCTCTGCCAGGCTGCTGCCAGCCCTTCCCAGCTGGGGGGTCATCTTCAGATTGAACCTGCACATTCCCTTTTCCATCATCCAGGAAGTTAAGAAAAAAGCCAAGCAACACCAAACCCAAACCAGACTGTTGCAGAACCTCACCAGGCACAGCATCCTGCTTTGTAAGTAAATCGTCTCCAGAAGGGGTCTTCCAATGGTATTTTGGGGCAATATAATTCAAATGAGGCACTTTGGATGCCTTCTGTTTCCTTCCTCATACAAAAGGCCAAGCATATGCACCAGTGAGCAACCACACTGTATTTTCTGTGGTACCATTTTGGCCACATTATGGCCACAGACTGACCATGAGACCCATGAGTCTGATGTCTGACCTGCACCTGTGTGCATCTGACCCCTATTAATATTAAAAAATTTAATTATCCCCTTGTGCTCCATTCATTTGTATGTTGTTCCCTTTCCTACCTTATTTGCCTAAGTGGAAATCCTCAGTGGAAGAGACAAAAACTCAAAACCATGGCAGATGTCACTGGAACCACAGAAAACGACAGCCATGGATTTGTTGAAAGAGCCACAGGATATGCCTACAACTCCATCCCACTTCTGCTTCCTCTCCTCACAGCTCTGGCAGGTGAGAGGCCATTCCACATTTCCCCTGTATACAGAACCAGGAACCTTCTTGACTAATTAAAGAGAAGTTCATCCAAATGTTAGTTGTCATTTCATCCTCGTTTCTCACTCAATCACCCTCCTGTGAAACAAACCTCACATCCCTTTTGATCAGACTAGAATTTGCAATCACCACCAATTTAGGGGCACACGAGCATGGGGCTGAGGAAAACATGCTGGGAGCATCTCCTGCCTGCCCTCGTGCCTGTGACCAGTGCAAGTCATCTGTGACCTTTCAGCTGTCACATTAATGCGACTAATTGTAGCTGACGGGGCAATTGGGCTGAAAATCATCCAAAACAAAACAGGAATCAGCAACTGAGACCAATCGGTTAAACCAACAGAGTCCTCGGTCAGTTGTTCTCAGAGTCAATTATCCACATCCCATTGAAAGTGCACTTCAAAAGGACGAGCTTCGGAAGGAGGAGGGAAGGAAATGCGATAGGGTCTATATTTGGCACTCTGATCTTCAAACGAGGCAAGATCATTTTATACATTTTTTCCTGTAAGGAGATCTTTTTCTCCAGCTTACTGCTGGGTATGTGAGATCCAAACCAGATTCCTCCCTCCTCCCTCATTACAAAATATTTGTCTGAAAAATTTTGCTCTCAATCAATTTATGCAACCCCACAGCCTCTAAATCCTGCCTTTAATGATCCTGCTCTCAGCTGGCTTGCAGAGGGCTGGAGCTGAAGTGCTATAAACAATCTTCCCTGTGTCATGCTAGAAGAAAAGAATCCGGTTTCTTCTCCGTGCCGTGTCAGCCTTATGGGAATGCACAATAAAGAGCAGTAACAATTTATTTTCATCATTAGATACTCAACAAGGAGAAAGAAAATAATGTGTTTCTCAAGTGGTTGAGCTGATCTAAACAAACAATAGGGAAAAATTACTTAGAGCAACATCTGAATTATTCCTTGATTCTTCACAAATCAAGTCCTTCCAGTTGCTCGTACTAAAATGATGTAATAAACAGTAAAAACCACCTAGCACGTTTGAAATGGAAGAGCTTTCAGGATGAGTATCCTCCATTCACATGTGCAGGGGGACCACAGGAGGCTGTACACCAGCCTGATGTAGTCAGAGGAGGAAGATAGTCAGAACCCTCATGTCTCTTCAAGCACCAAAGATGCCTGAGAGGAGGCACCATCTGGTTGCCACTGCTGCATCCCCTCTCTTCCCCAGCGCATTTCCATGTTTGGGCTTTTCTTGTGCTTTCTCCCACCTCTCACCCTGTGGAAGATCATGAAAGCAGGAGGTTTTTGGCACTCAAGACTCCCCTTACGAGGGCAGCCCCTCCACGAAGCCCAGGGTTCCAGAATGGGAACTCAAAGAGGTTGGAGAAGGGGTGCAAGGCGAAGCCGTGGTTACACGGGGTCAGGCCATTATGCAACATCACAGAGCACAGCAGCGCTGCCAAGTTCCAGGCAACCTGGAGCTCATTACAGATTAGTTAAGTCTTGGCCAAATTCAATAAGCCTGTTCACAAGCTTAAGGTTAAGTAAAGCCTGGCACCGAGGCAGGGGCTAAACAGTGCAAAAATGGAAAACCACCTTAAGAAACAGCTCCCTGAAGACTGTCACATATTGCACTCTGCTTGTGATTAGAAATTTTAATTACAAAGGTGAATGCTGAAGGCTTGAAATGGTGAGATTTTTTCTTTTCCAAAATAAGTGAGCCCACACATTCCCTCCTGGAAGGTACTTGCTGAGATTTGCTTTCAGAGGAGCAGCTGGAAGTGTTTGTCTTGCAGCACATTTCCCACGTCTGACCTCAGCATTTTCAGGATCCTGTGTGATGTAAGACATGGAGTGCCAAAGAGTAATTATATATCCTTGGCATAATTATCTCTGCTCTCTATCTTTTTCCCATTTCTTCTTCCACCACTAAACCCTTCTGGCATAAGTTCTGAAATCCAGTTGCTCCCCTCGGATGCCAGTCCAAGCACACACCCAGAACAAGGTCCTGGTGTGGGTGCTGGAGATACCCAGGCACACCAGTGTGGAGAAAACAGGAATGGTCCTCACCGCCTGGTCCCACAGCTGCCATCCTCATCTGAACACACACCTCTGCAGTAAGATAAAGTTTCATTCCTCACTAACCACATGCTTACATTTTTCTCCTCCAAACTCTCAGCCGAGGGTGAGGTACAAGCCCAGAACTTCTGAGCTGTTGACTCCCCCACGGGCAAGTCAAGCCCTGTCAGGCTAGTAACTCTCAGAAGTTGTGGTCTATCAGATGGCTGTTGGGTGGCCTAAACCAAATTAATTCCTTCGTCGGCTGGAGTGCTCTACAGCAGGGAAGGAGTGAAATTCTCCCCCCTAAAGCCCTTGCAATACAAATTCTTCTCCTGCCGGCAGAATAAGCTCACTCATGGTCTGATGATAACCAAACATCCCCAAACACACATACTACCCATAGCTTACCACATCACAACAGCATCTTCACTTGTCAAAGGAAAGTCAGGCATGCCTGGCTTTAATGAAGTAA
Organism: Monarcha castaneiventris obscurior; assembly: GCA_026261815.1. NCBI lineage: Eukaryota > Metazoa > Chordata > Aves > Passeriformes > Monarchidae > Monarcha > Monarcha castaneiventris. Next base: position 13,214,558 of record JAMPIT010000467.1, read on the forward strand.
AATTTGGATGCCAAAGCACCACCAGCAATAGGTTTTTCAGCATCTCAGTGTGCAATTGCAGATACACAGGATCAACCATCCACATAGAAACTGTGGATGTGCAGAGATGGGTGCAATGCCATGAATGTTGCCAAAACCCCAAGGACTTATCTTTGTGCTCTCCCACACCCTATGCAAAGGCTGAAATCTAACTTCAAGCAACACACAGCACAGGATTTGATGCAACTGCTCTGAAAGATGCTCTGCACCAACACAGCCACCTTCTGGGTGGCTCTGGATTTCCTCAGGGAAGTGCTGGATGTGCCAGAGAATGACACGGGTCCAGCTGACCACAGCAGCAGCCCTGAAATGCCATGCAGCACACCCAACGATGGGCATTGAAAATGCTGCACCTCTCCAGTGGATTGGTATAATCTAAAAGGCATGAAGAGGCAACCAAGTCCATGCCTAGCACTTGAATCACCTTTCCCAGCACAACAAAAATTACATCAATCAAAGCAGTGCAGTCACAAGCCTCACATCCCTCCATGCACACATTTGGCTTCCTGTGTTTGGGCTCATCTAACACCAACATTAACAATCACATTCCAAGCTCTTCCAAGGCTGCTTCTGCAGCCATGCCTTGGTTCCATGGTTTCTGCAGCCATGCCTTCACAGCTACCCAGCTCCAGCTCCCAAGGTCCTCCCAAAACTTTTTCCCAGGCAAGTCCAACAATACCACTGCTACTCCCAGGCACTGCCCTACTGCTGCCAGCCTGGTATGGGTCAGGCGCAGGCAGAAATGTATCAGAAAAGTGTGGAAAGGCTGGGAAGGAAAACAGGGAAAGGGAAATAGCACTGGAGGTGGACAGAGGACAGTGTGGTGGTTTTTTTGCATGCTACCAGCCCACTGCTCAACTTGCTGCAGGCTGACACTCGACCTGCGGGATGCAAGAACAGATTTTCACCAGAAAGTCCCCATTCTCTAAGAGAATGGTGAGGGAACTGATGAGTCATGGAAGCAGAGGGCGTTGAGCAGCAGAGCAGTGCTGACAAGAGCAAAGAATAAACATGACCTTTGCTGAACTTGTACAGGAATACAAAAATGCTTTAACATCTTCCAGGACATCTCCTGCTTCACCTTTGGATAGAAAGGTTTTGGCTGGAAGACTGGGAAGAAGCAGAAGGAAAAGAGAAGAGCTGCAGGGGAGCAGAGCTTGAGGAGATGGGACAGATTGATGAGACTGATGCCCCTGTCTTCTGTCAGCTACGGCTGGACTCGCCTGCCAGGGGGACCACTTGCACCAAACCCAAGTTGCCCTTTTCTGCAGCTCCAGTGCAACGCCTGTGCCATGTGATCAGCATGGATCAGTGCACATTTCCTGCAAGCCAGGAGCACGTCAGCTCCATGTTGGACTTGTGGGCAGCAGCATGGCTCCATAGCTGAAGATGGGGCATGTGCAGCCCAGCCCAGATGGAGAAAATCAAATGCAGGATCATTCCCTTTCCATATGTCAAATATGATGTCATGACTTTGGTTCATCTCAGTCCTCAGGGTCACATCCTGCCTGCTGGCAGCTCCCACAGTCTCAGTATTTCTGCTTTAAGAATCTTAAACTAGGCGAGGGAAAAAATAGAGGAATTTTTGTGTTGAATACATGCAGGTCAATGATTATGCAGTGACAAAAATGAAGCCATTACACCATTAACACATCAGGATGTGGCCACACTGACAGATCAGTGCAGAAAGGCTTCAGAGCATCTGCCTGAGCTGCCAGGGCACTGAGAGATGCAGGATGTGGGAGCTCCTCAGCTCCTGCTCTACCCCACCCCAACCCATGTTGCTGTTGGCAGCCCTTAGCAGAAAGGGCTGGGAAGAAAAGGAGGTAAGAATGCAAAGGGACTCAACTCCGTCTGTAATTTCATCCCTAAATGCCACTTAAACACATTTACTATCAAAAGAGCTCAGAGTGACCACAGACCCCAAGCCACAGGGAGCAGAAGCGAAAGCAGCACTTCTGCCACTGCTGTGACCCCGTGTGTCAGAACGGGGCCAGCTGAAAATTGCCACAGCCAGCAACACCCCACGCCTCACAGCAAGTGACACCTTCCGAAAGGCCAACCTAAAGCTGAGCAGCAAGAGGCAGCCCAGGGTGGGGACAGAAGCTCATTGCTATTTTTCCACTTGTGAACAAATAAGCTCCTATTTTATCATCAGCACTAGGGAGATTGTTTCATGAATCAGGACAAACACCACACTTACGTTTCAAACTCGTCAGAGCTGCAAGGAGCAAAAAATAGACAGGTTTTAGTGGGAAAAAACTTGGCAAGAGGGTGGTGGGGAAGAAGGATCAGAACAAATTTAAAGAAAGCAGGGAAGGAGTTCCCTTGCCCAAGACTTTCTCTGCACCCATAATAAACCTGGCAAACCTAAAAAGAGAGGGTATGTACAGTCTGTAATTGAAGGAGCGAAAGCCACAGTTAAAACAATCTAAAAAGGCCAAGCCCTGAGAAAGGCAACTCGAATTCCTTATCTTTTGATGGAAAAGAATGTGCTCCCTGAGATTAATGACGTGTTTACCCAAAAGGAAATCGCCGCCCTTCTGAAGCAGCGAGTGTTTGTTCCTCCCGAGCCCCTGTTTTCTGCTCCAGAGCTGATCTCCCAAACCTCCTGTTTAAAGTCAACACACAATACGGCTTCCTGCTGCCGCGGGCTCCGGGGGATCCCACCATTAACCCTCTCCCAAAAACCACCCTCCACCGCACCTGGGTATCCCCACCAACACCGGCGGAGGCAGTCCCGGGGTGTTTGGATGTCACTTGGAGCAGGAGCAGCCCCGGGACGGGCGTCAGGCCGGCAGCCGCCAGCGATGCGGCTGCAGGGCGATGAAATCACCCCCGGGCATCCTCAGCGCTCCGGCGAGCGGACAAAGGAGCCAGCCCGGAGCCTGACAGCGCTGTCGAGGGAAAGCACTCCGGGCCACCTCTTCTTAAAGCTCTCCGGGTTTCGGCACCGCATCCTTCAGTTCAGCCTGCTGCGGGATGCTCCTGGAAAGGGGTTTAACATCGGCCGTGGTCTGCTGAGTTAGAGGAGGCATGGGGGGACGCGGGATCTCTGCACTGAATACCCTCAGGCCAGCAAGAAAGACCGGAGCACAAGTGCCGGGGCTGATCTGTTTGAGGACCCCCCCCCCAAAAAAACCTGCTCAGGGTCATCATCACTTTACATATTTATCCTCCCTGGTAACTGCATATCTGCACCCCCAGTCTCCTCGTGGAGCATCCCAACCATGGGAGCCACCAGATCGCAAGCCACAAGCACCTCCTCTCCCTAAAGTCAATGGACCTGCAGTACGGAGTGCTGGCCAACAGCTAAAAATAGCACAAAAGGCAGAATAAACAAAGGGAGCTGCTTAAATCTGTCTCCGATGTTTGTCTTTAGCTAGTGGAGCAATTCTCATTTGCAGGATGCTGTCACCTCTCTCAGATCAGGAGGTAGCCTACACTCCCCCCAAGCTCCCCCCAGCCACACCACATCTCCTGCAGGACTGGGCTGGGTGGGAGGAAATGCTAATTTCTGCCAAACTCCCCGTGCGCCTGCTTTATCTCTGCCTCGGCTTCTCGGGAAAGTGGAAAACCACTAACATACACAAGAGCACACTTGGAGCCTGCGCAGGCAGCTCCTCATCACAAAAGCACTGCTTAAATAAAGGAAAACTTAGGAATGTGCCTGTGGAAGTAGCTAGTGGAGCTGTTTGGCACTTACTCTGTCTCTACAGGTTGGCGGGGGTTGATAATTTTTTCCAAAATAAAAGCCAAAAAATGAACATTTTCTGCAGGTAGAAACTCTGAAATGCTGGTTAGGAAAAAAGGAAGAGATTTTAACACAGGTGTTTGAACTTTATAAATTCTACTTATTCTACTTAATGCTAAGCACTATTACTTGCTGTAATATATAAATCCTTCCATTACTATTTGATTTTTTTATGTGGTATTTGCAGACTGGCTTGTTCAGTGGTATTCAAAGCAGCTGGCGTAAATTATTTTATTCATTGCAAAGAGGACAAGAAGTACAGTGTCCCTTGTTCCATCCTTCTTCTAGGAAAATAGCTTTCATCATTGGGGTATCATTATCAATTACAGAATGGTATTTCTTGGAAGTCATGCCCAGAGTGCCCAGCTGTGGGAGGCTCTGAAGAACTTCTCCAGTGAAGAGCTCTAGGCTCGAGAGAAGAGAATTTAGGCTGAGTCAAGGCACAACAATTGGAGGAAAATGAGTGGCAGCTGAGCAGCAGCAGCAATGACACACATCCTTTGGACTTGTTGGAGTGACCTCCCCTCCATCTCGGAGCTGCTCCGTGTATTGTTTGGGACAAAGCCCAATCCATGCTGATCAAATCCCCATCTTTCAAAGGAAAGATGATACAACTTAATCCTGCCTCGATTCTTCTGCCATCCTCAGGACCTCAGCATCCTATACTCCCAGCTTCCCACACTAAATTATGGATATATTATCCACATGACATGGTACTTCAAAAGAAAACTATCCCTTTTGTTGGCTTTTTGATTTTGTGTCTAAAATGACAGTTTGGTTTTGTTTCTGGAAGGTTTTCATTATCCTCTATACAATACACACACAGCTACAGCTTTAAGTCTCGCTTCAGAATGCAAATCAAACCAGTGTTTGATTTTGGAAAGGTTGAGCAAGATGTTGTCACCTAAAAGGATTTTTTGTTTGTTTGTTTGTAACTATTAATTGAATTCTGTGTAAGTCATAGAATACATTTTCCCTACAAAAATCAGTTTTTCAATGGATGCATTTCCCCCTTCAAGTGAAAAAGAAAACCAGAAAGAACCACCAAGCCACCATTCAGATTAGTGGAGGTACAACCAGGATAAAATGCCGTACTTAGAGCCAAAAAAGGTCAAAAATTGTTAACACAAACCAGGAGAGAGGATGAACAGTAGATAAGGACCTATTTTCCCATACAAACGTTTCTCTTTAGCCTAGGAGATGATTGCAAACTAGAATTGAAACGGCTGGAGGGAGAATCTAATATCTAGAAATTATCTTAATAAATTAAATCCCTAAATAAGGAAAGCTGATTCAGGGCACAGCTGAACTGTGGCTGGAATTAAACACTGGGGGAATGAAAAAAGAGTAGGTAAAATATCTCCATCATTTGAAAACAATTTTGTGGGGGCACCAAAAAAAGAGAGAAAAAAATCAATGCAATTAAATAAAGCTGTCCCATCTAAACGTAGCAATGGGGAGAGAGGGAGAGATGGTGGGATGAAATATATCTTCCTCAAACCAGTGAGTTTTATTAGCTCTCTAGCATTAAACAAGTTGCTGCTGAAGGAGAGCCTGCCCAGGAGGTTTTATGGGAGGAATGGATGGGGAAAGCCCACATGAAGGCAAAGCCTAACAGGGAACAAAGCCAGCTGAGGTATTTCAGGATTTATTTACAAGCTCTAGGAAGACGAGCTTAGCATTGCTTTGCAGGGTAATAGTGAAGAAATTAAAGGTTAAATCAATATGTACAAAACCTCCTGTGTACATCAGGAGCTCTATTAACTACTGAGCAAGTTTAAACCTGTAACAACCTCAGCAAACCCTTTCCTGGCTCCAGGAGCAGAGCTGGGCCAGCCAGTCCCTGACAGCAGCATTCAGTGGCACATTTTAGGGATTCAGGGGAGGCCAGGACCTTCCTCATCCTCAGCAGCACGTGGCAGAGGGCTGCTCGCTCCCATGGCCACTCAGATGGAGCTGCCTGGAGAAAAGAAGGTTGAAGATGAGCACCAGGGGTCTTCCAAGCAAGGTGGTTTAATGCAAAAAGAAAGGACATCAGATTGTGCCAAGCCTTCAAGAGACCCAAAACAGCAGGTTTAGGCTGCAGGAAGAAGGGGGTTCACCTGAGGTAGCTGTGACCAGAGCAGGGTCCCCAAGGATGCAGCAAAGGATCCATCACTGGAAATTTTTAGGAGCAGATTGGATGCACACGGCATCCATCCGCAGTGCAGCCCAGTAGGTGCAGAAGGGCGGGACCCGCAGACCCTAAGCCCTCCTCCCCTCTATACCCACCTCCTGGGAGATGCCCCGGGGCGGTAGGCTCGGGAATGCTGCCTGGTCCTGGCAGAGCAGGGTCACAGGGATGCCAATCCCAGCCCCGGGGTGCAGCAGCTGTGCTGACACCTGAGCATCTGCCAGCAGTCGGGACTGCTGCTCCTCGACACAGTCCTTCTGCTGGATGTCCTCCAGCAAGGAAACACCGTAAAAACCTACCTACAAACAGGGCAGCAGAACTACAGCTCAACCTAAATGGGTTGTTTTGCTGTGTTTTTTTTCCTAAATAAACTGCTTTAAATACCTACTTCAGAGAACCTGGACAGAGTGGGGTAGCTTTCCTCTCACTATCTAAATAAGGCCTCTAACAATGTTATCACTTTCCAAAACACATCTGTCCCGCAGCTCCTAGCCCAGACAATTGGCAGGTAACCAGTTAATAAATGTCTTCGCCAGACTGTTGAATAGGCTGGCCCCAGCTCAAGAGTGATGTCAGAGCCATTCAATGCACTATAATTGGAAAAACCTGGGAAAAGCAATCCCATGTTTTTTAATAAATAAAGAGTGTATTAGCAGCGTCCTGCCTTTATTCACCACAGTGTGTACCTTGCTCAGTAGCAAAGTGGGATTTTATTTTTTTTCTGCTGCCGCTCGCACAGTGATTTCTACTTGGGATTTGATGCCAGTTCCCAGATGTGTCTCAGACCACGAAGTCAGCAATCAGCCTGGGTAAAACCTCTGGGATTTGCTGCAGATCATCTTCTGACACAGACATCCTTCCTGCACCCTCTCTTATGATATTGGGGCACACCCCTTGTGCCCAAAAATAAAATAAAACAACCCAGAGCCAAGCAAAAGCCTCGGATTAGGATGCTTTGATCACTTTCATATTCAATCTGTGGGAATATTTCTAATTAATTCAGTCCATCAGAGCCCCAGAGGCAGCATTTGAGGGATCTTTACAACACCAGAGTGTCTGTATACATAAATCACTTCAACAATTGCAGGTTCCCTGTCTGCTGGAGCAGCTCCAGGCAAAGCTCATCTCCCACAGCTCCTCACCACTGGCACCCACAGGAGAGCATCAGCTCCCCGGCTTGGCCATGGAACATTGGAGGGGGATGAATCCTCCAAAGCACTTGCCCTCGGAGGAATAAATGAAGATGATAAATGAGTTTTCTGGGCTCTGTGTGAGCAGCTTTGGGAAGCTAAAACCCAAGCGGGTGACATGAAGGATGTGGTTTGCATGGAAAATAATCGCAAGCAGAAGCACCCTGACAGCAACGTGCCTTTCAAACCTCCCTGCACCCCTGAGAAATGAACTGCCCAGATTTCCCAGCCTGAGGAGAGGGATTTAGCCCCCCACAGCCAAGCTCCACGCTCACCCCAGCCACGTGGTACCATCTGCTGCAGGACAGGGGAATCCCAGCCCAAGGGGACACAATTACTGAATTACCAACAAGATAATTTATTTTTTTCCCCCGCCAGGCATTTAAGAGGCTGTTGTTGGGCCCCTTTTGCTCATGTTGTGACTCCTTTCATCTCCCCATCAAAGCACAACCAAATTAACACCAGCCCTCCCCCCAGTGTTCCCCCCTCCATGAGCTCCCACAGCCGCTCTGCTTTAACAGGGCACCTGGGAGCCACTGCCAAAACAGGAAAGCAGGCGCCTAATTGAAAGGGAGTATTTGGGAGTCACCCTACACAAAAATTAGCAGAGATATGCTAGGAAAATAAAAGAGTGGGCATTAACGGATGGCTTATCTTCTTTTTTCCGTGACTCTAATGCTCAGGACGTGAAAAGGCCAAAAAGTTTCACATACTGTTCTGAGGAGCTGGTGAGGGAGAGGAGCATCCTCCCCTCTACTTTCACTGCTCCTCCCAAAATAATTCGGGCTGATTTTGAGGCATGGACCTCCATCATTAAAATGCAGACGTACACAAGCCAAAACAACCCTGCATTGCTACTATGAAAATTTGTAGCAAGTGCTGGGTCTTGGTTATGGGTTGAGAGGTCGAGCACTGACCAATTTCAATTCACCTGTGTTAGGTTTGCTGAAAACACTAACCGTGCCGAGGGAGAATGGGAATAGGGATGTCTTCTGTCTGAAAGTAGGATCATGGGGGTCTCTGTTTCTGGAGGAGAGACTGAATTTTAAGGTGAGCGGCCAGAGACAGCTCAACGAGGCTGATTTTCAGACAGAACAGGGAGCCCCGCTCCTTGCTACCCACCCTTGGCAGAGATCCCAGCCTGGGACTGTGACCAAGCCCCAGGGGAAGTGCCAGCTGGAGCCAAGGGAGGATTTAGGATTAACTCCAAAAAATCAGCGAGTCCCACCCCACCCTGCAGGCAGCTTGTGGAAAGGAGCAAAAGCCCTGGGGGCCAGGCAGAGGGACAGGGTAGCCTGGTAGCAAGCAGGCTGGCAGGCCCAGAGGGGTCAGCAGCATCTGCACAAGTGACCCAGAGCACTCCCTGTCTGCTGGAGCCACTCAGCTCCTCCAGCCCCAGCTCCGGGCTGCAGGAGCCCAGCCGGCTCTTGGAGCAGGAGTGAGCCACAGCAAGAGAGAGGAAAAAAAAAGGAGAAAGAGCAGCAGGAAGCCCTGCTGAGAAGCCCCCTTTTGTGTAAACATGCTCCGTCCTCAGACTAAAAATAAAGGCAAACCACAGGAAGGGAGTGAGTGCTTGGACAATATCCGATTTGGTGTGTGCCTGGGTGTGAGCTGCGGGAACGGGGAGAAGAGCAGGGGACTCCACCCAGCGCAACCACACAAAGGCAGCCCGTTAAGACCTTCAAGATGGACAGGCATTCCTGGAGATTATTTAAATTCAAGTAACTGCTGCTTGGCAGATGTGCAGTCCTTTGGTATGTGCGCAGCACTTGGAAATGTTAAGTGAGGGAAAAGGCTGCCATGGCAGCAGCAGAAAAGGCAGGATGACTGCACAAGGCCCATTTAACCGGGTCAGAGACTGAGACCCAAGGCTGTGAACTGAAACCCCATAAACCTGCCATAAACAAGGACACGGCCCAGACAAGCCGTCAGCTACAATCCAGCTCACAGGTCCAGCCTCCAAAACCACCTCTCCCTGCACGCTGCCTTCGCATCTCAGTCGCTGCTGCAGCCACAGACCCAAAGTGAAAACAACCGCACGCTCCTGGGGGCTGTGGGGAGCCCGTCCGTGGAACATCCACCCCAAAGGGGTCTCAAATGCTTTCCCCGGTGCTGGGCTTTGATGCACTGCACCCTGCCACTGCCATCAGCTGGCTCTGGAGCTTGGAGCTCCGCGTCCCACCCGCAGGCTCCTTGCAGGAGGGATGCCTTGCTGGTGGGTGCAATCCCAAGAAACAGACATCCATCCATCCATCCATGCGGCGCAGAAAGCGCGCAACACAGCATGAGGAGGCTCCTTGGAGCCCAGCGCTCACCCTTGGTGCTGACACACCACTCAGAGGCCTTCTGGGGAAATGCAGGGCTTGGGAGGATCCCCCCGCCCGGCCTGGAGGGAAACCGCACTCTGACATGAAGCGCCTGTGAAAGCAGAGAACCCACAGCTCTCCCCTGCCAGCTCTGGGGCCGCGGGTCCCACCCAGGGCAGCGCTGCTCTGAGCACTGGCCTTTGGAGCTTCCATCCGGCCACCATCAGCCCCATGTCCCTCCATCCACTGGAAGCCCTCCTCTCCTCAGTCAGCCACGGCTGAACTGCAGCATCTGTGAGGCTCAGCTGCCTCATTTCCCTTCCTTTCTCTATTTTCAGTCAGAAGAAAATGACAGTGCTCGGCAGTGGAGGAAATCAAAGACAACCACGTTGGCCTCCACCTGGGCATGTTTCCTGCTGACTTTGTATTCCTCTATTCTTGCCTCCTGGTCCTGTGTTCACTTTCCTACCACCAGGTCTCACCTCGACTATTCGTTTTTCTCTATTAGAAAGGTCTACAACGAGCACAACAAAAATACAACACACACTCCCCCCCGGCCCCGCTTCCTTTGGAAAACAACTTCCTGTGAAACGCAGCTGTTTGGAGCAGGTCACTGGTTTGCTTTCTCTGCAAAACACGCCACAGCAACACAACTGCCCTTCCTTGCTTCGTTCTCATTTACAAGGATCTGCTGAAGCTCTCACAGGCTCTCATTTGGGCCATTTCTTACGTGCTAAATATAAAGCGCAAATGCCTTTCCATAAGGCTCTGTCTGACAGGGGAGCAGCTGCTTCTGTCCCCATGCACACCACAGCGGCAGCACAAAATCAAACAGCAGCATCAGGGACACTTCTCGGTGTTACGAGTACCCACATGACACCTCCTGCCACCCAGCCCAGCAGCTGAACCACAGCTGTCAATGAAAGCTCAAGATCTTTTCTTAAACTCACTTTAGCAGGTCACTTGCCATCCCCCCAAGGTGCTGCTGGACACAGAGGAAGCCAAGAAAAAGGTGACACCTTCTGTTTACTCAGCTAATTACACTTCATTATTGCTGGAGTGGCTGCTGTGGCGTCCGGACGTGTGTTTCCCAGCAAACAGACAGAGGGAAGGGAACAGGACCTGAGGTGTGAGCAGGGCTGCAGGTGGGAGCTCTGAACCTCCACCTTGCCTGAGCTGGAGCTGCCACTGCAGGCTGGGAAAAGTTAGTGGGAGAACTCCCACTCGTGGCTCTTTGAAACCCCAGCAGGGACCTGCCCTCAGTCAGCTCCCTCTTCAGATCCCCAGCACAACCCTGGGCAGCAGACCCACAGAGGGGACAGCACAGCTTAGCACAGCCAGGGTCCAAGTGACCTCAGAGGTCTCCAGGACAAGATCTCCATAACCCAAAGTCACAATCCTCCATTTTCATGGGCACAATGCTTAATGCTGAGTTAGGCAGCAGAAGGCTGCAAAGAACACTGCAAACACAGATGCTCTCAGTTGTTAGGAAACCTCCAAGTGAAACATTACAAGAGCATAAATTGAGAGCTCAGTCCCTGGGCTTAAACACCTAAATTAATAAGGCATCTTCAGTCATGCTCTGGAAACACTCCTTGCAAAATTATGGGTTGTCTCTAAAAGATCAGTACTAAAGGACAGGGGAGACATCTGGAAGCTCTCAACTCTACCTCTGCCCGAGTGTGTGTCACTTCACCATCACACCTGAGGAGAAAACCCCAAGGAATTAAGGTAAACCCCAGAGAATTAATGAAAACCCCAGGGAATTAATGCCTCCTGACCCCAAAGCAATGAACCCCCAGTTTTACCTGGATCAAGGTGTGTAAAGGACCCAATGACAAAGTCCAGTGTTGAGACAGCCAGCAGGAAGAGCAGCAGGAGCTGGAGCCTGATGATCCACTTCACCCCGGCCAGGTTGATCCCCAGCAGGCCGAGCAGGACAACCAGGGAGATGCCACGCACTGCCCAGATGTTGCTGAGGCTCAGGACATCTGCAATGGACTCTGCAAAGCCGGTGATGTACATGGCACCTGCAACACACTGAGGGACACAGCTCTGTCAGTGCCCTGCGGGAGAACAAGGGATCCCCATCCACAGCCCCCACGCCGGCTGTGGGGGCCTCTGTTCAGCCAGACAGACATTTGTGTCCCAGCACAACCCCTAATGTTGCTCTGGCCTGCAGGGACTGAGCCTCATTGCTGTGAGACAGCACACTGCCAGGCAGCAGAGCTGCTGCCCGGGCAAACAGGGAAGGCTGGGTGCTAGGGCCGGCAGCCCAGCAATGTTCCACTGTAACATCTACCCTCTACTAACACCCCAGGAGAAACCACACTGGCTTCTCTGAGAGAGAAAAGGATGAGTCAACTTCTATGTTTCTTCCCTTCTCCAGTTTCTCCAGAGGAAAGGGTCCCAGTTCAACACCTGCCTGAAGAGCAGCAGTTTGTTTCCCCCCTCACTGCCTCCCAGGGGTTATTTTTAACTCGGTGTTTAGTTTGGATGCAAACTCTGATGTTCTGCCGGCTCCCCATCTCGTTGCTGGAATGGAGCCTGCGCTTTGGAGGAGAGCACATTGTGTGAGCCGTGCCCCCCTGAGCTCCCAGGAAAGCTGCCTGCTTGCCTTGCAGCAGGACAGGGCACGCTCTGCCCCGGGTGGCCGAGAGCCTGCAGGACAGGACACCTGCAGCATGGCCCAGGCCTCAAACCCCACTGCAGGGCAGCAATCCCAAATACCGGGACATGTCCCTGCAGAAATTCCCACTAGCTGATATTTCAGCAACAACCCTTCCCAGTGCATGGCATCCCTGGAAAACCAGGGACAGACAGCTGACAGTCTGTCAGGGCAGACAGCTGCATTTGATAGAGCTGCTGTGACCTTGGGTCCTGTAACCTCACCATCCCTGTCCACAGATGAGGAACATGCAGCACCCGCACGGCTTGAAGGAGAAAAGCACTACCCAAAACAGCAAGAGCAGAGCAGAGCCCTCATTCACTGCAGATCCCCCACCTTGGACAGACCCAGCACTGATCCTCTGAGGGTGTCCAGGACAACCTGGCCCATACTGGGGAGCTGCAGGATTTGTGTGGTTTTCAGCAAGGTTCACGGCATTCCTCTGTTCAGACCCATACAACTTGGACATGTACAACTTGGAGATCCTAGAGGATTCACTTCCATCACAGGCAGACACCCAGATCAGGGGAAGTGCAGCGAGAGTCTTTCTCTGCAGCACATGGCCAGTCATTCCCCACTTACCCCAGTCAGAGCAGGGAATAGGGAATACCCCATTTCTAGCAGTAGCTGCCTTATGACAGAGCTTACAGCATTCCCTGAGCATCCTGCAGCAGGGGATCAGCCTGCAGCTGGTGCAGAGCACGCTGGGCAGAAAGCACAACCGAGAAGGGAAAGGCATCAGCAGCTTTCAGGAGCAGGCAAAGCGATTTTAAGTGAGTTGCCAGCTCCCAGCCCACAGCCCCTGTGCACACAGGATGCCAAGCCAGGGGCCAGGGCTGCTGCAGCCCAGCTTTTACGACCCTCAGGACAGGCTGCAACCTGATTGCTTTCCCAGATGGGGTCCTCTCAGAGAGCAAGAGTGGAAAATATGACAGGAAGGATTCTCATGTGTGGCCCATTTCCATATCTTGGCTTGTAACTGGGCTCAGTTTGTGTTTTATGGACACTTGCTTTTAATCTGGAGTGAAAGGAGAAGAGGGGATTATTTTTGGTTTGGGGGCTGTTAAGGGGTTTTGGAGATTGCTGTAAGCCAGTCAGTTAAAAACAAACCTCCATAAAAATGCTTCTCTGCTCACCACATTTTATACTATTCATAACATCTTTATGGGGGGAGAGGGTTAAGTTACTGCAGGTTTAAGTGATTATTTTCCATTCTTTATGCATACTGCTTGTGTATTTTTGTGCTTCACCACCACAACAGCTCCTTGGGATCTTTCAGAAAACCCAGAACTGTGACTTTTGGCTCACAAGAAGTCAATTAACTGTGGCCCTTACCCCTGCCCAGCTCTCCTCCCACACCAGCTCCACTTCTGCTGGCTCCCAAAGAGAAGCAGCCAAGGCTTGCCCGATCCCTAAGGGCATGTGGAGTACGCCAAGGCCAACCTGCCAGTCCACAGCCACTCACTGAGCTTGGCTTGGCCACCCTGACCTTTCCTGCTTCATTTAATTTCAGTCTCTCGCAAGCAAGGGCATGTCCTGGCAATGGGGGTAATTTGGGATGGGAAGATGTGTCCTGCATGGCTTGTCCAGACACTCAGCTCCTCCACCAGAGTGACCCATGCTCAGGCTTGCTCCTGGGGAGCAGCGTGGGGCTGAGGGCTCCCCGTGGTGCTCTCCCATGTTGTCCAGCAGTGTGGAGCATTACTCAGATTTTACCTGAAAACACCACTTTCTGCAGCGGGACAGCATAAGATTAATATCTGCATTGCAAAGCTTCCAAATTCTGTTCTAATAACTTTTTTTAATTACCTGGCCAAAAATGTAAAGGAGGCCAATGGTGCCCCCTACTTGACCTCCAAGGACTGTAGAAATCATGGAGTAGACTCCTCCACTTCCAATGCTGCACTTCTCACACACCCCAATTCCAGACAGGACTGTCACCAGGGCAACCAGAATGACAAAGGACACCAGAAACATGCCCATTACAATGCCAGTGTTTCCCTGGAATGAAAAAAAGTAATCAAATTAAGATTTATTCACACCAATCTGCTGGGACAGAAAAAGGACCTACCCACTTCTAGTCACTAGTGATCTATGAATCTGGAATCATTACAGATTAAAAGAAACACACAGAGACACCCCTACTTGTCTAATTAACGTAATTGATTGCCAAATTTACAGCCTTTATTAGCACCCCTTTGATGAGAACCTGTCTTGTCCTTGAGCCTGGGGCTGGGCAGACCTTTGCATGAGCAGGTTGTGCTCTGTCAATGAGCTCCTCCATGAATCACTGATTTTGTCCTCTGGTTTAAAAGGAGTGAGGTCAAACAATGATTCAGCCACCATAGTCAGGGGATCACTGCCTGTCTGCACGGTTTAGAATGGCATGCTTAAAAAAAACCCAAAACACTTTCACAACAAAAAGTAGTTTCAAAATTGAACTCCTGGGATTTGCAACAACTGATTTATTAGCAGCATCAAGCTTGCATTTTAATTTTTCAGAACATTTACCTTTGAAAGCTCTGATCCTTCCAAACAATGAGATCCCAAAGAACAAAACCCCAAAGGCAACACAGCGTGGAAGATAAATAACACTCTCATAAAGCAGCGTGCACCGGCCCCTATCTGCAGGGCATAAGCAGAGAGGCAGGTGGCTCTCGCCCTGCCAGGACTTGGGGGAGTTTTCTGCAGAGGGTTCAGCCCCACATTAAAAAACAACCCTTCCTGCTTGGGGTAGAGGGAGGACCCCAGGAGGAGCTGCTGAGCCCACCACAGTCTCACTGTGGGGTGAAGAGCAAAAGCCTCTGAACAAACACAGCTGCAGGTCCCTGTTGGCAGCTTCAAATGCCAGCACAACCCCTTTTTTGGGGGGTTCAGTTTGCCATTTAGGGTTGGATTTTCAGAAAGAGACGGTGCTTAGTACCTCCAAAAGCATTTAAGATCTCTTCTGAGCTCAGGACCTTCCCACTCTCTCGCACATGGCTGTAATTTATTTTCCAGGGTCAGGAGTTTTCCCTTGTGCTCCAGCCCACCTTCCCCTGCTGACAAATCGCTCAGGCCGGTGCACAGCAGTCAGAAATCTCCTCCAGTGCCCAGTGCTTTGTTAACATCTGGCTTCCCTTCCTTTTACTCATATTCCATGTCCACATCCCCTCTTTCCAACCTTGCTCCAGCGATGCTCACCTCTGAGGTCATGCTAGCCGTGATGGGGTTTTTATCACCAGCACTAAAAGGCTGCTTCCCTGCTCTGGGGTTGGTTGAAATGCCAGATTTTTTTTTTTCCTTCTCTCTTTTTTGTGAAAAAACAAAAACATATCCAGGATGTTGCTATCATCATAAAATCCCATTTTGGTTCAGCATCCTGCTGCCTTTGACAGGGGTGTTATCTGGTCAGTGGGGAAACAGAGCCAAGGCTTGCTATAAACACAGCTGTGGTTGGGTCAGCACCACAGCCCACTCCAACCCCGTACTTCTTTTTAAAAGGACAATTGTTTTGTTCTTTTTCTTCAGCTGCTTACCCCAGGTTAAATGGTTAATAAACACGATACGCTTCAGTTAAAAAAAAAAAAAAAGCAAACATATGCAAACATTCACTTAGCCTTGGGCTTTTCCAGAAAGGTGCTACCAGACAATGGCAGCAGTTAATGGGCAATCCAACAGAAGAAAGGGTTAACACTAAGACCGAGGGGGAATGCAGCAACAATAGCAAGCAGAGAAAGTGGGAAGAAAAAGCCCCCATTAAACACTGATGCTTATTTATGCATGCGTGCTGCAAGGGGTTAGTGCAGCAGCAATCCCCACTGAACATTTCAGCAAGATTAGGTCCCCTGGAACTGCAAAGCTTCACCAGCCCCGGCTCCAGCTCTGGAAATTTATAGCAAAAGCCTGACTCTGGGAATAGCTCGACATATGACTGTCCTCTGCCAGGGGATCTTTCTGCCAGCCCCGACTTCTCCTCCCTTCCCTTTCATGGTAGCTTCCAGCTGGTTCAGTTTTTCTTTTATTTACTGGCTTTATTTATATTTGTGTTTGCTCCAGCAGTAACTTGCTTTCAAAGGAGATGTGGAGGAAATAAAATCAGAAGGAAAAGGAAGCTAGAAAATCATCCCAACTTCTCCACTGCGACAACTGCAGCTCCCCTCAACACCTCCAGCAAAGCAATTTTCGGTACAGAGTGCAAGCATCTTCCTGCTCCTTTTGGAAGGTGCCCACCATGCCTGTGACAAGAACTCTGCCTGAAGCTGAAATCCCACCCAACCCTGGGGAAGCATTCCTTCTTCCAAGGGGAGATTTTGAGGCATAATACAATGTTTTGCATCAGGAGGGGACAGTATGCCGGGGTCTGACCCTCAGTGAGGTACTACTATGGACCCAGCAGTGGAAGATCCTTTTATGGCAATGACAATTTCACCTGACTGAGGATTCCCCATTCAAAAAATCAGGGACTCCAACAGGGTTTGGAAGAGACCTCCTGGGTGGTGTTGGGAAGATGGACAAGTAGCTGTAACTTTACCTGAGAAGTTGTTCTTTTCCTCAACAATACAACACAAGGGTGTCCCTGTTCTTTGTCAAGGTTGGTCGTTGTGTTTTCCTTTCTGTTTCTGAAAGCTAAAAGAGGAAACCACTCACAAGGACCACTTCAGCTACACATTTTAGTGGACATTTTTGAAAGGCTACAAATTACCAGAGGGCATGAGCAACACCTACAACGAAGAGCGCAGAATCCAAAATGATTGGGGGGTGATGGAGATACAAGGTAAGGAGGGGCATCTATTCAAACATTCAGCCAAGTCAGCACTCACTCACCACAAGCCATCCTGTCCTCAGGAAAAGAACCACTCCAAAAATGTTGATCATGCAGGAGGTGAAGACCCCATCCCACGTTCCAAAAAGCACCGGCTCCCATACAAACAGCTGAATCTTCCACCAGGGCTCGGTCTGCGTTTGAGATTCCTAGACAAAAGCAGAGCCAGGGGTTTACCTCTTGTGTTTTACAGGCAGGCTGCACAAGTGGTGCCACAGCCAGCCACCAGCAGTGGGATGGCCACCGACAGCTGCTAAGACACCCCTTTGCTGCAAATTATCCCTAAGATGAAGGGCTGTCAGGCTGCTGGGATCCCTGGGCCCTGAAAGAGAGGGTTCCCTGCAATACCCTGTTTATATTCTTGTAGGATCAGCAGCAACAGAACCCTGCTCAGCGAATTAACTCCGATGCATGAACTAAAAACACCATTCAAGGGTCCTTCACAGAGCCTGCAGGTACACACTGTGCTCCTCCTGTCCCTACCAAACATCCCACCAAGGCAAGCAGGGTCCTCAGTGCACAGGAGAAGACCCTTAGAGCATTTGATAAACTAGGCTGGATCAGCTTGGACCAAAAGAGTATGCTAAGATAGTCTTCCTATCACAGTCATATCTCATCAGGACCCTTTGTTTCTCCAGGAGACATGGGACTCTGGTACTTGGGGCACAGTGAGTTTCCAGAGTTGCTGGGACCAAGATCTGAAACTCCAGGGAAACTTCCATTTTCCTAGGGCAACTGCTGCCTCCTGCCCTCAGGAAATCAGTCTCCTCTTTCCCTTTCTAAGTCATACACCTCAGATTTACATAGCAAAACGAAGGGCAGTTTTGCTACTTCAGTCCTATTCCCTTGTCACAGAGGTGACCAGGAGTGCAGAGACCATGGAGACGGAAATTTGGGAAAGGAAATGGCTTTCTGACATACCTGCTGTGCTTCCTCATGGAAGAGCTCTTGGACATATCCCTCACTTCGGGCACCATTCCGGCTGAACATCATCTCCTCCACGGTGCCTCCGCCTGCCCAAAGCACAGCTCTAACACAACCACAGGCAAAGAAGCTGCTCTGAGTGGAAGGTCAGCTCGGGCAAATTCCTGCAGTGCTGGGTCCTCCGTTGTAGAAGATTCATGGTTTTATTCCAGCTTTACTGTGAAAGCAGGAAAGATGAAAGACACGGCTGCTGCTTTCTCAGTCTGCCAAAGCACGAGGCCATTGTCCACACAGTCAACAGCAGCTCGTAGCAGATGCTGAACCAGAGTGACACCACAGCAAGAAGAGAGAAATGCTCCCCCAGCACGCTCCCAAGCCCTGCTCCCAGCACAGGCTCCACCATCAGCCACACATTTAACAGCCCTTGGTAACCTTTTCCAAATCTATCCCCGGCATCCTCTAGCACTGGTTCCACTGCTCCACAGTGTTGTCTGCAAAAGGCATTTCCTCTCGTTGGTTTTAAATCTGGTGCCTGGTAATGTCATTGCATGCTGCTGTTCTCCAGGGACACAGGACACACAGATTATTCACATCCCAGCACCACTCATCACTTCACAGCCTTGATCACATCTCCTTCAGCTGTACCTTTTGCAGACTAGGGTCCTGCCAGTGTATTCAGTTACCCACAATCTCCCACACCAGCTGTCAAGAGAGACCTTTTGGCTATTCCCCAGTACAGTACACCATGCCTAGGTAAGACAAAGAGGGCTGCAGCCAGAGGGGAGCAAGGCTTGCTCTGCAAATGTGGAGAGGGCAGTTTGTCTGGATCATTGGCTCTCCTGGGACTGGAAATTTGCTGGCCAGCTGAGCCCACATGCTTACAAGGATCAACCATGATCACACAAGGCTTGTAGCAATGGCTGGACACCTTACCTGAGACCAGAGACCAAATTAATCACAGGCACAGGGCAGGAATCTCTGACTCCTCAAGCCTACAGACTATGGAGACACAGCAACCAACAGAAATGTGCATTGCCCATTGCACAGGGACAGAGACATACAGAAACTACTTCGTGTCACTCAGGATTTCTGCACCAGGCTCTGAATGCCTTTCACCATCCTGCCCTTGTTACTCTACTCTTAAATACCCAAAAATAAATAACCAAAGCAGATGCTGCTCCACCACGGTGTTTCAGCTGCAGAAGGTCTCCTGCAGCTGGGGTACAATGGCCAGCACAGGAGGTTTTCCTTTGCCCTGCCCACATGGCCAGTTAAGCAGCACCAAAGCCCTAGGAGTTCACTGATGCCCCGCTGCTGCCTCCACTTTTCTTGAAGCAAATAACCCTTCACAATATCACAAATGGTTGCTGTTACAGGGAGACTGGGGCTTCAAGCAGGGCAAAAGCAGCAGGAGTAGATGAACTCTAAAGAAACAAAGCTCATGTTTTTGTTCAAATAGCCACAATAATAAAAAGTGGAAGAAAATACACAACGTGAAACAAGATTACAATTGAATAGCCATATTCCCCAAAGAATATTCTCCCAGTGCAGTCTTTCCTCAACAGAGACTTCACTCAGTAAAGCACTCACTGGGGTCATCCAAACTCCAGTCTGCCACAGCAGTCCTATCTGCATGTAGAAAAACAGGGAGGCTGCAGCCTTGTGGCCCCCTGCTCTCCTAAACCACTCTACTAAGGGAGCCAGAAGGAGATGGCTCCAACCCCTTGCAGTAGCTCAGGGCTGAAGCAACTCGTTCAGTGAGTCTGGTGTGTAACATTACATGGGTAAAATTGATGCACCCACATCACCCATCTGAAACTTGCAAGATGCAGAAAGAAGGGCTGCACCCATGGATTTTAGACCTGAAGCACACCTGAATGTTAGAAATGTTACCCACCTAGACATTTAAATCCCCTTATCTCACCATTTCCTTCCTTTTTCTCTGCTTTAAAACCCTTCTCCTGCCCTGTGCTCCAGAGCCCTTGCTGCTCAGCTACTGCTCACCTTGGTGTAAGATCTTCCTCCTCCACAATCACAGGAAATTGCCTCTGCACCACTGCTCCTCTGTGGCATTCCCAACTGCTTAAAATCTTATTGCCCAATTGTGTAATTATTTACATCCCACCACAACTCATGGACCCGTTGGTCCCTACGAGGCAGCCAAAGCAAACACATGAGGAGGTGTAAAGCCCAGAAGCTGGAGCTGAACAAAGGTGCCAGGGTGGCTGCTGCACACACAGCCACATCCCAAACCATGGACATGCAAGTATTTCTGCAGTTTAGGGTCTGCAAGTGGAAAGTCCCTGGAGCAGGAGCCCTCCTCTTGCCCCAGGCAGCATTCTGTCAGCACAGGGGTATTTTTGGGTGCTATTTTGTATCTAGGTCACCAATCCTGAGGAAGCTTTTCCTGCTATATACACCAGCGGGATAAATAAACGAAACAGGCACGATTTTCCTCTAATATAAGTGAGCCTCTAACTTGAAAGTAAATTGATGTTATTTTTCCTAAAGTTTCTGCCAAATACACTAACCAGTCTATAAATTAAAGGAGAACGTCTGTTTTAATCTTTCCATACCATTTAGCACTCAAGAGAGCAGAAGAGCATTAGCAAACCTCGCAGAAACATTACAAAGGCTCATCTCCTTTTCCTGCAACACTTCAACATTTAATTGCAAAACCAGATTCCAATAGATTAAATTTCTGTGCCCTCCATATCCTTTCAAAGCACTATTTTATTAATCATCACATTAAAGCTACTTCTGAGCTAAGCGTCGCTGCTCTGAGCTGCTCAGCAGCTGGCTGGTATTGAAGAGGAAAGGTTAACGCCTTCCCAAGCACAACTGCGTGTGGTCCCACGACCTCCGAAGCCTCCGTCCTCGCCAGAGGAGGTGCTTCCAAAGCCTCCCTCCCCCAAGGGACACAGCAGCCAACAGCATTTCAGTTTTAATAAAACCCTTCAACTCCTCTCCGGGTCAAGTTCTTAAAAACACCTAATTTAGGCGATTTTTAGGAAGGCGGGATTAAAGGGAAATGAAGCAGCCATCAGTGCAGCAAAGGTAATGCCGTACAGGGCAGCGCTTGGCTATTCCCTGTTGCTCATTTACTGCACCAGCCAGGACAATTACCCAGCTCGTTTTTGTTTTCATACATCTCCGTAGTGCAACGAAGGCTGCGGAACCCCAGACGTGGGAAATGAGCTCGGGCTGTCCCCAGCAGCTTCAATTTCCCCGTGTGGCCGGAGAGCTTCGGTTTGGCGGAGGCCACGGCGTTGCCAACACCTTCGTGCCGCGGGCTGCGGCCACGCCGGGCTGCCCACCCCTGCCCGGGCAGCGCTGCGACTGACCCGTTCCCTCTTCCCTCTGTTCGTATTTTCCTTCTGTTAATTCATTTTTTTTTCCTAAATTTTTCCTTTTTCCCCCCTTTTTTGTTTTTTATTTCTTTTTGGTTTCCTGGTTTGTTTTTTTTTTCCCCCCTCTTTATTTCCTTTTATTTTCTGGTTTTCTTTTACCTTTTTTTTTTTTTTAAACTTCCTTCCCACGCCCATTTTTAGTTTGCTTTTCTTTTTTCTTTTAACCTTGTCGGGACCTCTTTTGTACCTTTTTTCTCCCCACCTCCCTCCACCACCACGATTTTCATTTTCTAGCTTTCCTCTCCCCGGTTCACCTCCCTCCCTCCCTCCCTCCGCCGCCTCCGCCCCGACCCAGCCGCCGCAACGCCGGAGGGAGCAGCGGGCGAAGCCGAGCCGAGCCCGGCGCCACCTGCGCGGTCCCCGGGCGGCCCCCGCCGCTCAGGCCGGTCCCCATCCCGGTTCGGGGGTATCCCCGAGGTGCCGACCCCACTCACCTGGCGGCTCCCGGGCCCTCCCTCCTTCCCTCCTTCCCTCCGGCTCCCGCGGCGCCGCCTCCCGCCGGGGCGGCCCCGGGCGCTGCCACGTCTGCCCGGGCACCGCGCCCGCCCCGCAGCGGCAGCGGCATCTGCCCGGCTCGGGCCGGTCCCACCCGTGCTCGGGACACGCCGCTTCCCGGAGCGCCGAGACCCCGCAGCGCCGAGACCCCGCAGCGCCGAGCGTGGGAAACCGAAATCATGAGGGCTTGGGAGCAGATTGCCACTAAATCTGCGGTTCTCAGGAGCCCGGCAAAATAAGTGAATAAATAAGCAAATTCGCAGCTGCTCGAGGAGACGCTGGCCGTGGGGAAAGGGGGCTCTGATCCCACACAGGAGCGGCTGCAGCGAGGTTTCGATAGGGACTCGATCCAGTCTGACTTCCCAGACCTGGGCTGCCAAGAAATCCTGTGACCCTGCACAGGCAAAGCTCTGTCTGAATTAAAGACACGAATTTTGGATAGTCTCAATATAAAGATCAAATCTAGAGCCAGCCACCCTTCCTTAGAGCTCAAGTAGCACACATCATTTTAATTTACTTCCAAAAGGAGTTAGAGCCATTTTAATTTTCAAAAAGAATCCATACAAGACATCCATGTAATCCAATGAACCTGTTTTGATTTTCCTGCAAAGTGTAAACAAGCCCCTACTCTTGCATAGAAACACCAAATTTCTGCGAGTGACAGAAAAGGAAAGCAAGAATTCAGAGAAGACAGATGATTTCTCAAAGGAGGATGAAGCCTGAAGAAATCACAGAACGGCTGGGGTTCGAAGGGACTTTAAAGATCACCTCATTCCAAGCACACTGCTTTGGGCAGAGGCATCTTTCACCAGGTTGCTCAAAGCCCTGTCCAACCTGGCCTTGAACGTTTCCAGGGACGGGGCATCCACAGCTTCTCTGGGCAACTCTTCCAGTGCCTCACCACCCTCGCAGTATAGAATTTCTTCCCAGTATCTAATCTAAACCTGCTCTCTTTCTGTTTGAAGCCATTCCCCTTTGTCCTGTCACTACATGCTCTCATCAATAGTCTCTCTCCACACTTCTTTTAAGCTCCCTTCAGGTGCTGGAAGGCTGCAATTAGGTCACCCCTAAGCCTCTTTTCCAGGCTGAACAATCCCAATTCTATGGATATCTCCCCAGGATATCCCATTCCTGGAATATTTCAGAAGCTCTCCTCCACTCCCTCTCTTTACGCTCTATGACTACCAAGGAACAGGTTCAGCCAGATTCTCCCACCGTAAGGGCCTGTGACAAATGTGAAACAAGCATTTTGAATTTGCTGCAGAACTGATGAGGAGTCACTAATTCCCTGAGGACCAAGCCCTGTAGCCTGCCTGCAGGCACTTCTGTGCCCACACACACATGTGCACACCAGGCAAGTGCTAAAGAAGTTTCTTGGGCCAGCTGCCACTGCCACTTGCTGCTGCTGAACGCTCCTTATTCCCTCTCGTTATGCTGAGTACCTTAGCTCTACAGGGAATAAAAAGGGAAAAAATGAAACTAAGAGTTAAAATTGTTTTCTCAAAGTCCAATTCTTGAGTGCTTTCAGGGCTAGCAAAGGACACTGTGAATTCCACAGACCAGCTGGAATTCTCTCCCTCAAGTTACGTCAGTCCTGGGGATGGAACCATCCAAAGCCTGGCGTATTGGACATCCTGAACTGCAATTTGAGAAGACTTTTGATGGTCCATGTGGTGTCACTCAGTGGAAATTGCTCCAGAGAATGGAGTCTGGAAATGGATTTGAGAGTGAAGAGGGTGACAAAAGGTTATGTGGGATAGAACAGGTATGGGAACAATAGAGGTGTCAAAGATATAAACGTGGTCTCCAGAAACACGGAAAGCAGTAGTGCAGAGGTCGGTCAGTGAGAGAGGATGTGAATTTGAAACATCCGTAAGTCTGAGCCATCCTGTGAAATGTGGAAAGGATTGATTCTTAATAGAATGGATATTAATTCTCACCTACCAAATCATCTTCAGCTGCCAGACATACACATCTTACAACACAGCAATGTGCAATTTCCATGTACACGCAGAGCACAGTCTGTGAATAAACTACCCAGTTTAGCTAATCACATCACTTAATGACATACAAACCCTGGACTGACAGTAAAACGGGCTGTGACACAGAGTATATTCTCAGACTAAATGAAGAGACAATCTTTTCCAAGTTCACTCACAGCTGCAAACTGTAGAATACTTTGCCTTTAAAATGGATTTTTATCTGGTGTTGTTCAGTGTGTGTAATAGCAGTTATCAACCTAACACCAGAGCATCACTACAAACAACACTCTTGTTACAATTCCTTAAAATGGATTTTCAGGCAACAACTCTGTGAGAGCCAATACTGCCAAAGTGCATTTCCACACCCTCTGTGGGGACTCACGCTGTCCTTACGGCTCATTTTCAAGAACCTGCAACATCCATCACTCTAGATACGTGTTTGACTTGGAGACTGATCAATCATCCTGTTTGCTTCCTCTAAGGTAACAGATGTTGTCCTAAAGAAAATTCCCCTTTCAGAGTCCTGGTTTGCAGGAAAAAATCACTGTGTCCCACTGGTACCCCTGCACTTCCTTATCTGTCTGAGCTGTATCTTCCTTAGGCTGTTCTGACTATAATTAGCTTTAAAACAGAGATGATTTCAGGAATGGCAAGAGAAATGGAAGAAAATGCAGGACTTGAGAGAAAATAAACAAGTCATCCTTTCAGCTTCTGCTGTCATCCTCTGTTCTGTTCTTGCACATCACTGCATGGTTGACATTACCTTGCAATTACCCTGAACATTCCCAGCACTCGCAGTCATTGCTTTATTGTCTCTCATGACTCAGTTTATCTTGTGAAAGGACTGGTTAAGGACATGCTGCTCCTCAAGAGCTTTCAGAGTATAATACTTACACATTTTGAACAGTCATTATTCATATTACAGCAGAGAAACATTTTTTTATAAATTACACAGCTAAAATACTGGATCTGTTTGGTTTCATTTGGGCCAGGCTAGTGCTTTTGATCTAACAAAAGCTGCTACTTCTGCCTCTGTGAAATGGCATTAATGATCACATCTGGCCATGAAAACAAAGATTTTATGTGAATCAAAGTGAAAATGAACATGTTCAGTGGTACTACTTGTATTTCCATAGCTGCTGAGAAGGTATTACCTCTTCTAAATGAAGGCAGCTACATACAAGCTACTGCCAAGGCACTGATCTATCCAATAAGATGTCAGCACAAAGCCTGGTATGGGACTGGGCACCACATTTCTAGCCAAGAGGCCTGGAAGACACAGCCACTGGCCCAATGAAATCACACAAACAGCCATCAGGCAGCAACATGTCTTGGACCTCCTGTGGAAGACAGGCAGAGCTGCCCAGGGAGATGGACTCCGAGTGGAAAAAACAAGGGACTTGGTTTTGACCAGCAAACATCCAAAAGTGAGTTTAGATAACAGAGGTAGGAACTGCATTCCATGATTTCTGCATGAAGTGCATGGCTGCTGACACTGGCAAAAGTGACGTTGGCTGGCCGGAGTGCAAAAGACCTGCACACACATTTTAAAATGGAACCTTACCAATCATCCTATTTAATCTCTGCCAGTGACTTGTACACGTACGCATTCGAAGCAGATGGTGCAGCAGGGATGTCAGGAACCTGAGGACCAGCCCTGGTGTGAAAGGGGAAGGGCGCTGCAAAGGAGGTGACTCACCTGAGCAACCAGGGCAGAGGTGTTGGCTTCGGAAAGGACAGCACAGATGGGCTCCTTTTTAACCCCCTGTTCCAGTGAACCGCTCTCTTCATTAAACTCTGTGTCTTGACAACTAAAGCAGACAAAAAAGCACACAATATTCTACAGAAGACTATCTTCTGTTGATTTGGCAAGTGCAATGGAGAAGATAACAAACAGGATACTTTTTGAGACTACCTCCCTAAGCCACCACACCTCCAAAATCTCCAAACTTTCATGAACTGCTGTCTATCCTGAAGCAACAAAATAGTTTACCCTGTGCACTGCAAGAAAAATATTAATTTCAGACAGTTATTTTTAATGCCTCTAAATAAACAAATAACCAATTATTTTAACAGACAACTGTTTCCTTCTCCTAGCAAAAAATAAAAGCACGCTAATTTAAATGGACTATTTTTCTCACTCAACACAAAATGTAGGTTCTGATGATTCTTTTCAATACCAAAATGTTGAAAAGTATCTTTTCAGTATTACTTTACTCTTTGACAGTATTAATCATGTAAGTCAATAAGCAGACGTGATCAGTTTTGATTTCTTATTTCCACCATATAATTAAAACAGATGAAAATCAGTATAACTAATGTAAGCAAACATAAGGACAAGCAGAGTGGCTGAGTACAAACACACTACGTCATCAGGCACATTGCAGAGTCAGAGTGCACCCACAACTTAAAACTATTAAACATGAAACCATTAAAAGCAGTTACTGTGCTGGCTGGATGTTAAGACACCACGTGAAGTTTGTAAGGTATTTTAAAAAGGCAATACCATAACTAGCACACTGAAGTAAGATGGAAACCAAGCGCTATCCAATCCCGGAGCTGCGTTCACACCCTGCTCCAGGGGCACACAAAGGCACTCGGAGACACCAGAGCCTCCCATGGCTCAGAGGGACTGAGCAGGGGCATTTCCTACAGCCAGTTTCAGTCTGTGCTGGTGCAGTGATCACCCTAGGCTGTGCGTGGCCACCCCTGCCAGGGCTGCTGTCCCTGGGTAAGACATGAGAGCAAACCTGAGTGCCCTCCTCTGCCCCGGCCAAATGCAGCCAGCGGAGCCAACCCCCTCAGCAGGGCACAGGCTGAGGCCAGACGAGAGGCTCCTCTCACACAGCCACTGCTGCCCCAAGGAGGCTCCCCGAGGTGGCTGCTGGATGCCCAGGTAGTGGCCCTGCTGCACTCACCAGGTGAGGGGCTGGTGACATCCCAGACCCACCAGCTCTTCCTGCCGCGCTCATCTGATCACAGCTCCAGTCTTCACACTCTGCTTCACTAGGTTTTTTCTCTCTTTAAAAGGCATCGCACCACTTTTAACACCTTCTTACATACAACTTGTTCTTACATGAAGTAAAGTCAACAGAGCCAAGCATTTCACAAAAGTCAAGTATTTACTAGGAGGGACCCTACCAAAAGATTCAGGGAAACATTACGCCTTATACACATGAACAAATAAGGCAAGAAAACTGAATTATCAGTAATTAATGCTACGGGGCATATTTCTGGTTTTGTAGGTGCATAAATGCTGTGATCCTCAATATTTTTTTTAAAAATATTTGCTTTAACAAGAGAAAAATCTATGTAACAAATACTCAATATACTACACATCCTACAAAATGCTGTAGTGCACACACAGCATACTGTTGTCCAACAGACTTGAAATCTTGAGTAATCAAGTTCACCTTTCTTACAACTGAGATTAAAACAAAGTCCTGATTCTCACTTCTGTGAAGAGCTGCTGGCACCCAACAAACTTGCTCCAGTGCAAACAAAAATCACAAAAGGAAAGCTGGTCTAACGCTAGGTGTTTCTATTAAAGTGATTCCAGTGCAATCTTCTCAGACAACCAGATTAAAGTTAAGGTCAGATATTCTATTTTCTATAATCGAAGCAAGCAAAGGGATCCAAAGGAGAAGAAAACCCAAGTAAGTTCTGTGTGTTTCAAATCAAATATTGAAATATTTCATTTAATTGTTGAAAAGTATCCACTTCAGTTCTTGCACAATATGTATCTCTATATGCCTTCATCTGTCTCATTAAGAAAGCAGATTTTGTTTGAAATTGTCTAACATGAAAAATACTGCTAAGTCTATTCATAAAACAGTATTCTATATTTTTATTTTTCAAACAGCAAGTGACCACATTTAAAATGCATCATTTGCAAATATAAATTATCAAACTATTAGTTTAATTAAAAATAAAGCAAAAACATAACTTCCCTTAGTATCACAATACATAGAAGGGTATTATAAACCCAAAAAGACTAAGTTAACCATAAGAAAACAATAACGTCAAAAGTGATGAAACTCATTAAGTCACTTAATGAATAAATCAGTCCTAAGAATACAATACCATTCACCATGATTATGTAAAAAAAGAGCAAACTTTCATTGTATTATACAGATAAAACAATCCAATCCTTCATGCCACATTTTGTAAACCATGATATAAATTACACTCACAGTCAAATGAACAGGAAGAGTAACTCCCAAAATATTTTAAGTTGCTTTTAGGGCAGAAATAAAGGCAGAAATAGAATCATTTAAAATATATCAAGTTTAACCAAAAAAAAATTCATTTGGTCAAGCCTGCTATCCAAATAGTTTTGTTCCCTGCAAAACTATTTTTGTCTTTTTTTGAATTATGAAATTTAAATGTTTCTTTTACATATTAAATGTAAGTCATGTGTTGAGCTACGTTAAATCCTTTTATACTTTTATCATTTTGGCCTTGAGACCCAAACATCTTCCATGGACCTACACACACACACACACACACACACACACACACACACACACTCTCACTCTCACTCTCCTCTTGGTATCAGGAAATTCCGCATTTCACAGGAATAATGAAAGACACACATACTGATTTCTGTCAGAAACATAAGGAATATGCAAATTCACACTTTCCAGGTTCCTATAAAACCATCTCTCACCTATATATACAAACTTCAACTGATGGAATTCAGGTTACAGTCTTTTGTCTGATAATAAAGGGACGGAATAGATGTTGTAGGATAAAGAAATACTGTATAATGATTGAAATAAACCTATTATCCTAAATTTATCTATACAAATTATCTTTTTTTTTATTAACTGAAATACAAAGAAGGCATATTGACTTCAGGAAAATAGCACTATATGAGAAATTCACTGTAACAGTGTTTCACTATATATATCATCAGGTTTTTTCATAACACAATTTCTTCTGTACACTAGATTTTGTACTAATTTCTCTGTCTTCAAATCCATTACATTTTCAGATCCAATTCAGCACTATATAGTATGCCTTCAAAATAAAAGGAAGTCACTTGCTTTATTGAATACCAAGTTCCCTTCCAGACAGTATTTAAAGAAAGACAAGACTACACAGACAAAGTCCAGTATAATTCATTTCTGACAATGAAAATTTCAACCCCTCATACTGTTGCAAAATTCCTCCTACTGAAATGTCTACAATAATAATAATTATAATAATAATTATAATAATAAAAAGCATACATTACATATAAAAGATACCAGTGTACTAAAAGTGACAGAAGTGGACTAGCAAATCCTTCAAAGCACATATTATATAAATGACTAGCATTTAAAAACATTTTTTTTTCTATAAAATGTAGGTCATATACATTTATAAATTGGGGGGGAGGTTCTAAAGCAGTGATGACTGTTCAAATAGATATGCTGCTCTGTACAGTCTAATACCTATTCAATTCAAACTATAAGTTTGACATCTAGTTTATCAGAATAAACCCATCTCATCATCTCATAGCTCATAATTTGAAAAATATGCAACACAAAGGAAGAGGTGACTCAAAAGTTCACTGTTTATCTGCATATGAAATAAGAAGAGAACTACTCCTTTCTATGGGTGGCCCAAGTCTCATCAGTTCAATATCAGGACTTAAAGACTCCAAATTTATGTAGAGGAACT
Source organism: Monarcha castaneiventris obscurior (assembly GCA_026261815.1). Taxonomy (NCBI): domain Eukaryota; kingdom Metazoa; phylum Chordata; class Aves; order Passeriformes; family Monarchidae; genus Monarcha; species Monarcha castaneiventris. The sequence goes on from JAMPIT010000467.1 coordinate 13,243,970, forward strand.
GGCAGGAATCAGCACAGAAGCAGAATAGTATCTCTGATCCTTTAGAGACACAGCTATTCAACCTCAGCAGTCTTCCTGGTCTCGCAGAAGTGCAGCCAAGCCATTCATTTCTCACTCAAAGTGGATGAAGCCATAGATCTAAAGACTGTCCTCTCTGTGACTGAAATTGTGCTCTGTAAACAATGTTATATATTCCAGCAGGAGGACATCTGAATTTATTTATAAAAAAATGATTTAAGAATATTCATTAACTCAAACAAGGCTATTAACTCCCAAAGGTATTTTTGGAACTTATCCTTATGCTACTTGTCAAGTTAGCACTGTCATGTATTATTGCTTACAAACAGTACATCATCATATGCCTTCTAACAGAGCAGTACTGTGATCAGTTCATATTTACAGGCTTTTCTGTTTGTTTTTAAACAAGCTATAAAAACATTACATACTTTACAGACAATACAAATACTCAAGTCAAACAAATGGAATGCATAACAATAAGAAACGTCATAAAGGAAGACTGACATAAGTCCTTGATTGTCAAGACACATTTATATTTATATATAAACTCTAGCTGTGCAGAATCAAAGATTCAACCATAGGTACATCCTTATTTGATAAATCATATTTACAGCATGATATTGCATAAAAAAATAAAATAATGTTGTTTACACAATATTACCTTTCCATCCATTGGATTAAGGAAAGCAAGAAACAACTCTCAGAAATGTTTGCTTGCCTCAGTTTGTTTCCTACCAAAACATGTAATTTTAAAAAGGAAACAGAAGGTTTTGTATTTTGACTAGAGCAAAAGCGACTATAAATTTATTTCCCTGACACAATGCAAATTGAACAGAAGTTTAAATTTCAAATGAAAGACATGTCTTTTCATTAGCAGTAATACTTTCTTAGTGCTTGTCCTTTGCAAAGTGAGTTTCAGCTAAATGCATTACATGCCTAACATAAACATGCATTACCGTAAGACCAATGAACTTTCAAAGTTACAAGGCTTCATTTTAGTAAAACATTTAACTCTAGGAAACTGTAACATTATTCATTTGCTTCAGTACCAACCATGTAATTTGAAAGTTCACATGTGTACTGGTACCGACTGTATAAACATATTTCTGCCTGTTAACATTTCCAAACGGATTCCCAGGACTATTAGGATTTTCCCTGCGATTTGTAATGGTATTAAAACAAGCAAAGAAAGAAGAATGAAAATCAAAGCTCTCAAAGCCAAGAAAATTTAGTTAGCAAATATACATACATAATGTAATCCAATGCTGCAAAATTCAGAGTGAATTCATCCAAATATTCTGGTTCATTTCAAATAGTTACTACATATGATACAAACACTATAAAAATATTCTGATCAAGCATGGAATATAATGTATCTGTTCAGGTGGAAAGTTTCATAGGAGAACATGAATACTTTGGAATAAACTCCAAAAGTTACAGTAGAACCCAAATAATTCGCAGCAATGCCTTAGAAACCCTTTACAAATTACAATTTTGAAAATAGTGAAGAAGCAGGCAACAAAAGCAAGGATGTCACATCACAAAATGTACTTTGTTCATTTATTTTGACAACTGCAATTTAGTTTGCAATACTCCTTCTACCTCCCAGTATACTAATATAGATGCTGTAGTATACTTGGGTGAAGTAGTACAGTATTATTGTGTGAGACCTTGCTACAGTACTTTTTAGACCATTGCAGAGAGGTGGGAAGGGACCATGAGGGATGTAGAAACCTGTCAGATGCTCTGTTTAGAGGTCAGCGAATTAGCAAGATTTTACTGTACTTCTCAATTAACAATGAAAAGCTCCCATCATCCAAAAAAACTGACAAGTACAATATAAATACAAGTGTTATTTCACATGAATACTTTCTTGTCCTATTTTCTTCTTGAAACACAATTTTCCTAAAGACAACACTAGGAGACACAAGATCATAAACATGGTTCTTTTATCATCCAATTTAAATTTTTTATGCTGTTATTCGTAAACCAACATACAGTAATACACATGGTTAATCCTTCTCCCCAAAACTTGTCATTTATGATTAATTCATTCTCAAATCAAATGAAGAAAATGTAAATGCCTATTAGTATACCATTACAAGCTGATTCCTTCATTGTCTGTTATATTAATGGTAAAACATATCAAAAGATTCATGCTAAAAGGGACACTGTCAAGTAATTTAGGACCAAAATATGGCCTATTAATAAGTGCATGTATATATATATATACACATATTGTGTGTATATATATATATATAAAGAGAGAGAGAGAGCTTGGTAATAAATGTCATCAATTTCCTTTTTTTCAAAATTATCATTGCTCTATCACTAGTAGATATCCCCAAAAATTCCACCTTACACACACACACATCCGGTGCTTGCATGACCTTTTGGTAAGAATGCCTGCTGTTAGCTCAGGGGAATCTCCACCTCACCCCAGCCTTATGCTGACAGCACAAGAACAGAACAGACAACCAAAGCAGCTTTTTTCCAGACATACCCGGAAAACTAACAAAAATGACCAGATCAACATGAAGAGTGTGCATCTGCAGCAGATTAAAAGTAGCAAAACGTGAGCAGTGAAAAACATTATTAAATAATGCCATTATTAAACAAGCAAGAGCTTTTTACAGAGCTAAACCTCCCGGAACTACATAAACACTTATTCCAGAATAAAAGGGGATGTACTCAGGAGATCACAGCAGTGTATTTGGCTAACTCCTCCAGTGCAGAAAGCTTCAAGCATCAGCAGATCAACTACTCACACCACTGCTTTAATTGTACATGTGGAAGAGCCCTGCAAGACAGTCCCTGTGGCTTAGACGGGACTTCACAGCCTGTCCTAAGGCACAGAGTGCAGCTGGAATGGCTCAGCAGCAGGCTAGGGAATGAGCTGTGATGTAAGGAACAGCAGTTCCTCTGGAGATCCCCATCTGGCTGTGGGGAAGAGCAAGTTCCTTCACTCTGTACAGCAGCCTGCTCCCTCACACACCCTCAGAGTGATTCCCAAGTGTGACGATGGCATGGGAGAGCCACTCCCAGTCCTCATTCACATTCTCACACCAGAGTGTCAATGCAGTAACTTTTTTTAAATAAAGCTGAGTCAGTCCCCTTAGGGAGAAGGAGGCTTCATTCCTCTTACCTCCCTGTGGGGCCACAGCAGTGCAGTAACACAGTAATAACCCAGCCTTTTTTTTCCTTTTGTTCCTTGCTATATTTAACAAATAGTACAATTAACTGCCATCTCCTTGCAACATCAGGGCATAGGAACAAAAGTGCCAACACAGTATTATTCAGGCACCACAAGCTAGGATGTCATGGAAATGAAACACTGAAAACAAAGTATGCCTTCCAAGAGGTGGTTTCCTGGGATAAAGGGACCGTTTATGTTATTTCTGTGCAACACAAAATGGAAAGTCAAAAAACCAAACTGACCATAAAAGAAGAAAAACAAAGAGACCGTGAATCAGTTTAAAAATATTCTTTCAAAGAAATTTCTTTACATGTATCATTAATAATCCATGAGGAATTTACTTTTCTCCCTTGATGCCCACTCTTTTTAAGTCTTGGCCAAATATTCAGACAAAATTACTGGTAAGCCATAGCATGCTGAAATGCCTTACTGTATTACACACAGGGTCAAAAAATCAAAAGAGTCTGCTTTCTTCTGCAAAAGTACTACGAAGTTAGTTTATATAAACTGTATTCTTGCCAATAGAAGAAGCAGGCTAGGGATAATAAATGCCCTTTCTCCCTCAACTGTACCAAGTGAAGTTAGTGCTGTAGTAGTGCTACCATAAGGGAAAAGACAAAGTGGGATCAGTTTCCTAGTTATGAAAATTCAGGAAAATATTGCTACTGCTTTGGTAAGAGGTGGGAACTGTTCTAGGTCCTGCTCGAGTCCTTTCTTAAAAGACAGGATATATTTTAGCCCCTTGAGATGCAGCCTTTTCTCCTACCTGATGGCTTTGTCTGAGAGATACCAGCTGGCAACAGTGCTGTAAAAGCATGGATACAATCCTATTTAAAAAAACACCATATACACACCTACCTCTATGTGTATGTGTGTGTGTGTGTTTTTCCCTGGTTAATCAGCCTACATGAGGCCTAAACTGCCTTGAACTACCAGACAGTGTCCCTTTAGGGAAGGTGCAATAGAATGAACATACAGTTCAAAAATCTGAAACTTGTTAACTTAAACTACACAATAGTTAGGCTACTCAAATCTTACCACCTTAAAAATGCACACAGAACTACTTATCGTACCATACTGTATACTTCAAGACAAAGTACTATTCAAAAAAACATATTCGTGGTACAGGGATAAACTTTGCAGTTTATTTATACTGTGAAATGCAACGAAAACTTCTGATCACTCTCCTAGGCTGGAAAAAGAAATCCCGTTCACTAGCATCATTCACCAGTTTGGGTCGGTAAAATTATAGTGACTTTCACTAAGCAAACACTAAAAAATAGGGAATTTGAATGCCCACTTCTTCAGCTTTCAGGGATACTTCAATAAATTTAATAATTGGAATTGTCAAAATTCTAGACAGAATTAAAACAGTTTTTACAGAAGCTAAAAATACCCAATCTCAAGTATATTGAGTATATGAAAAGAATTACTGGAGCTGCTGTATGAGATGAAAATGATGCAACCGTATCAAACCTAAAAATCTAAAAATGGTTTTATTTTTTGATAAATCAAAAACTATAAAGTTGGCTAAGTGCTCTATGTTAATCGTTATGAATATGTAGGGTAAGGTACAATTAAGCTTTAAAATCTTGGAATACACAGTTTGTGTAAGCATTTTGCAATTGGGAATGTTCTCTACAGAGTATTTTAACTAAAACTTCAAAATCTTGGTTTCTGCATATGAAAAAGTCATTAAAAAGTTACATCTAGATTCAGCTGTACAAAGAAATACACATTACTTCAGGAATGAAGTAAAGGCTTTAGCAGTTAGGCATTTTGCTTAAAAAAGTGTTTAAAGTATTTTAAATTAATTAGACTTTTAAATAGTAGAGTTAGTCTATCAGAATTCACTTTCTTTCCCTCCAAACACAACTCAAGGTAATGCAAAGCGGAAATAAAGGGCACATGGTCTAAAATCATTTTTGAGAGACTGAAGATTTTTCTAGAAAATGTTTTCTTTTAAAGCCATATTCATTTGACTTCTGAAACTTACTTGTTTACTCTGTGTGTTTAGTACACATTGATTCCCTGCTGAAGAGCAATGACTATGCTGACAAGCTCAGAAATGACAATGTGAATAGTATCAGACAATAAACTGTCCTCCCAAAGCATACAAGGAAACCAGCAAGGAAACAATCATGGGGGAAAGTCTTACCTGGGGATTTTGTTTATTTTAAAATTTCATAGAAGGTAGAATATTTTCTGGATTCAAACAAGTGAATAATAAACTGCCTTTGATAGGGGCACCAACATCAGGCAGTTCAATGACTGATGGCTAACCAAAAAATTTAAAAAAAAAGAAAAAAGAAAAAAAGAAGCAGTTATTGGTCTTGCTAATATCAGCTTACTTTTGTTTTAACATAGCGCTCTTAAAAGCTGTACAGAACTCCATCTTATACAGAGCAACCCCCTTTTGACAAATGTGTTCTAAAGTGCCGGTATTATTTACAAAGATTTCTTAGCCAAAAGTCTGGCCCGTTGTGGCATCAGGTGAAGAAGTCATCCCAGCTCTACTATCATTTACATTCACCAAGGGAAATTCTGGGAAATCAGCACTTGTCCCTGGTCCCCGAAGGTTCACCTGTCCATTGGCAGTGCTAAACTGAGATGATATTCCAGCTCTTGCCCCATGGTACTGAGCTCTAAAGGGCTGCTCAAAGGAGCTAATTTGATATGCTTGATGAACAGACTGTGCCTCTGCTTTCTTCTGAGAAGTTACTTGATCCAAGAAGTCCTGTGTAGAGGAGGAAGAAGAATGATTTGCCTCATCACCTGAAAAGGGAAAAGGGTGCTGAGAATCACCAACCATTAGTCCAAAGTGAGACTTGTCTGGAGTTGTTCTTAATGGAGAGTTCATTCCCGACCGAAAGCTATTGACGGGTATGGATGTGTAGACCTTCTCCATGGAAGGAAATGCTGGCTGGGTTGTAAGAGTCTGGTTATCAGTCACAAAATTAAGGCTCGGGTTGTTCAAATAGGCATCATTTTGGCTAGTTCTGTCCAAAGCTTGTTGTAAAAACTTTGAATATTCTTGTAACATACTAGCTTTATCTGATGAGGAAGCTTGAGAGCTTGTTCCAACCGTCTCAGATTGGGTCACCTCAGATACTTCAGAGGAATTGATGGATATACTGGAGGTCACTTCCGTGTCAGCCACACTGAAAGAGATCTCATGCTGTCCATTAGCCTTGTGTGAATAATGATCTAACAGAGTTTGCAGTACCTCATCTGGAATGACATTTTTGTCATGGTTACCTTTAATTTCAACATTCAGTGCCTGTGTGTCTAGTATTGAGGCTGTAGCAGTTTCATCAATGACACTGGCCACAGCTGCCTGTGTTACTGAAGGTTGAGATGCTATGGTACTTACATTCAAGGCATATTCTCGACTGTTGTTACTAGCTGCTTGTAGATACCTCTTTTTCTTTAAAAACTGCATTGCATCATCATAATTAGTGCTGCTGTGTACAGGTTTACTGGGCCCTTCCTGTAATGTGTCGACTTGATCAATGTCAGCATTACCCTCAGAGTCCAGTAAACTTTGCTTATCCACAAGATCAAAGGCATACTTTGAAACCTTGCTGTCTTCATATGTAGATAAAGGTGAAATGGTTTGACTTTGCTCAAGTGGCTGCTTTAGACTCCTCTTGTTGACCTTTTTGAGAACGAGCTTCGGTGGGTGTATTTCTCCAGAATTTGCTTCCTCTAAGTGCGATCCACCGACCGAAGAATGTGGCATCTCAACAGCATATTCCGCTACCATATATTCATCTTTTACTTTAGTGCTGGAAGAGTACAAAGGCAAATAGTCGTTTTTGTCCTTCTTGTGTTCTGATTTATCTGTACTTTCCTTATCCCCAGATTTTGATTTCTCTGTTTTCTGCCTTTTCTTCTTTGGCAAGGAGCTATCTTTCAGAGGCGTAGAGAAACCAGAATCTTCCTCCGATGGCAAAAAGCCAACTTTGGTGGCACTTCTGTTGGGTTTCTTCTCGCGGTTCTCATGGCACATACGTTTGTGTTTCAGCACTCGATCGGTCCTGGAGAAATACTGGAAAAGATGATGGTGGTGATTAGGATTATTATTATGCAAAGAAATAAATATATTAGCGGAAAGAAAAGAAAGCTTTCATTCTAACACTCTTACTTGATGATTCACCCACTTTACCAATTTCTAATGAAGTGTCAAACAAGACCATACAGTCAATAAAATCAAGCACAGCCAGCTGTGACTCTGCTCAGCCTGTGCACCAAGATAGCCCATCTTAACAGAAAAAACATTAATTATAGATTTATTTGTATAAAATTGAGAAAGCCCCATCTGCAATACTGGGGAATTGAATGGTGTTTTGGTTTTCAATCACAAAAGATTTCACTAAGTCTTCTTACCTGCAAACAATATTCACACTGGTAAGGCTTCTCTCCACTGTGAGTTCTTTTGTGCCTTTCCATGTGATACTTCTGAATAAACCTCATACCACATTCATCACAACGAAATGGCTTTTCACCTGATAAAAAACACATAGCAATATTAATCTAAAATAATAAATCAACACTTTTCCATAAAATTACCAGGTCAAATACTACATTCTCTATTAGAAGCACTAAGAGGATTTAGTCTATTGCTATTGAAAAACAACACAGGGCTTGCTTACATACACTATTTTTTCAATACTCAGTTGTTGATGCCTCAAATTACTTTAAGCTTTTATGCTAAAAAACCTCCACCTTTAAAACTAAATTCTTACTCCTCTTTCTAATGGAGGTGCAGGTATGTCTTACACGTAACAAATTAAAAACTGCAAAGATGGTCTTCCTGAATTGTTGCTACAGTATGCATTTTTTAGGGCAGATGACTGTATAAAAATACCTCAATCCTCTCACCAACTCATTAACTCAAACCCATCCTTTCTAGGAGAGAACTAATCAATTTCCAAACTTCAAATATAACATTTTGGAGGGTGCTTTCTATTTTTCCATGTTTTTTCCTTTATCTGCATATGGAATTGAGATAACTGCTTTGAAAAAGTCCTACTATTTTGGTTGAAACCCAAATTAATTAATTTTTTTTAAAGCTAATTTAAAAATATTTTTTAAATTAAGCCAAAACCAAGAAACCTCTGTAGCAGAACTAGCATTTGCGTACTTACAGGTTTCTCATTTTGGTTGTTTTGTTTGCTTGTTTTGGTTTTTAGTTTTTTTCTTTACTTTCACAAAATACTCATTCAGACAATATGCACTGCCCTGAATTCATCCTCAGTTCTGCCCTTATTTTTCCTAACAAAGAAACCCTGTAACGATCCTTTCTGAGTAGGGAGTAACTCTATTTTTATTTCTTTTAACTTTTGCCTTACATCTTCCCTCTGATATTTTTTTCTAGGTTTCTCTGACAAAACCTAAAAATTCCAAGCGCATTGAAAAACTAGGTTTGCTTTTATAGAAGTTCACTATTATTTACTAGAACTCACCCTGAACAACAGTGATCTCTCCTCTTAGTATTTACTATGAAATCTTTTAGACTGATATAGAGGTCAGGGATTGCCTTGGCAGCATCTATCAAGACCCTCTCTGTTCTGGATACTGTACTGCATTGATTTTTGGGATATAAACCATTTACGTTTTGTTTCCAGAAATTGTATATACAGACTATTGCTATTTTCTGAGGTAGTTTTATTCTTACTAATTATGTTATGAACTATTAAATTACCAACAATTAATTTTAAAAATTTAAAACTCTAATAGATTTTATTGTTTAAAATGTTGTCAGAATATGTATTTTCCATTTAGAATAGAGAAATTCATCCACATCCTACAAATGGGAATACAGTACCTTAAAATAAGGTTCCAGTATTTATAGAAACTAGAATGGAAAATATCTGTATCGCCCACACATGTGCTCCTAGTCAGATCATTAATGCCCAGAGTTCCAACTTCCTTAATTCCAAGCAATTTCTAAATCTCTCTCTTTGTAAGCCTATGCCCTATTTCCAATTATTAATTCTTACCTCTCCATGTGGCTTCTCAGCCAATCCCTTTCTTGGATGAAATTATTCCAATTTATTCTCTCCTAAATCAAATTATCTCCTCTCCTCAGATCTCTCAGCTTCCATCAGTTCTTTTTCTACAGGCTCACAACCTCAGCATCCTATTTCTTCTTTCACTTGAGTTAGAGAACTTTACCATTTCTTGCTTATTAATAAGCACCATAAAATTTTGCTTTTTTATCAACATCCCTTGTAAGTCCTAACACCTATCATACCATTCTCATACTGCCTATAAGCAAATCCTCCTCTCTGGCCTATTTCTTAACTTTCCAACTCCAGTTTCATTCCTCATGTTCTCTTTATTTGTTAGGCACCCCCACAGCTCCGCTGTTTTACTCCCAACAAGCCTGTCAAGACTTTCTGAATCAAATTCTAATCCTTGCCTTCCACTTCCAGGAAGCTGAGGCAAGACATTTAGACCTCATTGTTCTTGTTTAATGCACAGAACTCTTCCATTCCTCAAGGCTTCTACTTAGCCCTTGCTACTTGTTTTCTTTCCCTTTGCTCCACTATTCTACTTTGTGGTTTTTTTTTTAATTGCCTCTTCAAACAACTCTCCTTACATTGTCTCAAAGCTCGCTTTCATGCTACTTCAGGTTTTTGTTTTGTTTTGTTTTGTTTTTTTTAAGAGAATGGAGTGGCTGCTTGGGTTGAAAACTATCCTGAGCCTTAAAGCAAGACAGCTGAGCCCTGATCTGGCACAAAACAGCCCTCTAAGGAGCCATCCTGCAACCCCAGGAAATGCAGAACACTTCATTAATACACTTACCTGCAGCCTCACACTCATTTCTGTAAATGAATGGGCAGAGTTCCTTATCATTTTCCTACTCAAGCTGGCTATTTGTTGGCAGAAGACTCCCCAGCTACCTATTCCCACTTCAAGGCTTCAACAGGGCCAAGCAAGGGTCTGTGGTTTCTCCATGGATTACAATCACCAGCTATTTTGGAGACTTTCAGGGCACATATAAATGCACAGCTGGCCATGCCTTAACAGGGAGAAAAATCTGGGGACACTGCCCTGGAGTTACTCAGCACAATACAGAAAATGATATTTTTCAGTAGAATTCCAGAACACTCTGAAAGTAAGATTAAGAAAAACTTTGTGAAACTGATACCATACTTAATTCTGGCTTTAATCTTCATATGAAAGATAATGTTAGAAAAAGATTAAAAATTAATATGAAGAAAGGCTTCCAATAATAATTTCATCCTAGCAGAAGCCCAAAACTTCAGATGCTTCCACAGTTTTGTTGTACTTTTCAAACAGGATCTATTGCAAATGGAGGAGATCATTAATAACAGCCTTTTGCTAATGCAGGGAAAATCCAGGACACATTTTTCTGAAATGTCTTGGTGAGTGGGAAAGAATCAGATGTATAAAAAAAGGTCAAAATTTAAAAATACAATACAACAATCAATGCATTATTTATGAAAACAGCTCATGTGTTGTGTCTATGCTGGCAATCTATTAAAACCAAGCAATAGAACTACTCATCAAATGTAGTACAAATATTATGTGTATGAAGGCTGTAACAATTATAAACCCAGGCATTTTAAAGTCTAAACAGACAAAAAACAAATTATAAAATACCAAAGAAGGCAATAAAAAATCAGCATGACTGAAGAAAAAGAAAGCACTTGAATAGTTAGCCCCAATGGTGTTTTATTTTTTTTAATGTAATCTTAGTTTTTGTGTTTAAAATGGAAAGTAGGGTGGCTTACACAATTAGGACACATGAAGGCATGAGTGGGTAAGGTATATAGAAACATTTCTAAGCAAAAAGTAAGCAGACATATTTGGGAAAAAAAAAAAAAAAAGAACATTCAGCATCTTCTCCAACCTCGTAAACTGAAAATATTTGCATACCAGTGACTCTTCCCTCTCTTGCAACTAAAATAGCAATTTTCTGTATCATTAGGGACAAGTTTAGCAGCAGGGTTCCAACACTGCTGCCCTCCTCTACATACAATTATAAGCAAATTTTGTATTAATGCAATGTCTGCTTTTAGATGCAACTGTTTAATTATTTACACAGAATAAGGCTGTTCATTGATTGCTTCCTAACTCCCTCGCAACATTTCCTTTGAAGGAGTGGTTCAGAGAACCAAAGTCAAATCAGACTGGAACTAGCTGGGGCACCTGTAAATTGGGGGCTTGTAACAGGCATAAAATGGGGCTTCTACCTGCTACTACTCTCTTTGATTGGCTTAAAATAAACTGGAGAATTTGATAAACATTATTAAAAGAGTAAGAGATTTCCTGTTCCTCATCAGTATTTCGAACACTGTACAAAAGCTGGTGCTAAAAGTGGTCATTCATGGAGATAAAAATGCAAAATAAAAAGTACTGAATAAAGTTAAGAAAAGTTTTTTAAAGAGTATGAATAATACAAACAGATCTTTACTTTCATCAAAGTGTAACAAAGACCCACTGCTCACCTTCTCATTAGAGAAGCAAGTTGGAAATTCAGCTTTTCTCCATGGATTTAGTTATGCAGCCCTGAACAAGAGAGTGACTACACAAACAGCTAAGGCCCAGTGGTGAACACTGTCATATAGAGGTGAAAGCACAGACAGGTGTGCAGAATGCCAATTAGCTACACTATAACTGGGTGAAGCCAAAAGTTAAACACCAGTTAAATTCTTGCTAACTAAACAGCCTTCAGAAAAAATTTTGCCACTTCTGGAAGCTGGGTTTTACGTATTTTCTCCTATTCATTACTAGCTGTCACCTAGGAAAACATCCATGATTCAACAGTTTAAACACAAGCACCACCTTCTCTTTTCTGAGAAACAACCAAACTATACTTATAAAGGAGGAAAACACAGTTATCTAAAAAAAGTCAAATAACAATATGGTTAATTAGTTAAATGGCACCTCTTTCTCTGCTAAACAAAGACTAGCGTATGTAAGAACTGGCATAAAAACCTACAGTCCCACCACATCCATCCCCTCCCTCCAAAGTTTACAACTGACAGAATTCTCATTAGAGCTAGAAGCTAAATTTAAAAAGATAATTAAATCAACTTATAAAATATTTGCAGTCAACTGTTAATTAACTATATTGCCCAGACTCTCATTTTCAAAGCCACGTACAGGGAATAACCCTCATTCGAGAAAAAAAAAAAAGAAAAATCTTCTAAAAAAGGTGAAGACTGCACTTAAATTTTTGCCTTTTTGGGGGGGTTGGGGGGCAGATAGATGGAAGAGACTGAATGAGCATTCTTTTCAAGAATAAGTATCTACACAAAGTAGAGGCAGCATGGTTCACCAATTCAGAGCCAGAGCAAAGACTAGGAGCAGAACAAAGACACTGGACAGAAGAATGGAAGACTCTTCTGTGGCTGACTGGCTGAAGGAAACCTACTTAGTCTGGACTCATGGCAACCTAGGATACAAAAATCCCATAAACAACAGGGCATTTGTGCATGTAACTCCCTGTACACTGCTCTGAAAATTCATTTTGCAGAGTTTTTTCTCCCTCTCAACCCTTACACATGCACACACTGCACTGCGTGTTAGTAGCTTTCATATCCATTTAAATGCTACAGCCAAGAAACACTGTGCACATTCACCAGCTCTGCTTTTCTGAAAAAGAGGCTGAGAAATTGGCATCTAGTCCAAAAGGGACCATATTACAAAATATTTAAAGAGGGATTGAAAGGCCATGCACCAAAATGCCAAAAACCCAATGAAACCAGACCTGTTAAAGAATGTGGTTCTGTGTGGTGCAATAAGATAAAAAAAATAAACATATATAAACTTTAACTCTCTTTGGCTTAAAGCTTCGGGCCTTATTTAACCTATATTGCATATTTTTAAACTAAGACTCTTATTTTTAGAACAGTTCTGAACTAAACCTAAGAGGAGAAAAGAAGTGAAAACAAAAGCTGATATTAATACCTTTGGGGTTAGGCATTTTGGCCATTTTAGTCCTGGCACTTTTCCATCAAATTCCAAAACAAACAAACAGACAAACAAACAAATCTATGGAAATGTAATTTGGAAGTCCCCCTTGTCTGAATTAACTTGATACAACAAAAGACAGAACTGCTTAACAAACTTAGACTTTTATGAATGCACAAACTTCAGGATTTGCAGCTCTGGGGTTATTTATAGAAAACTACTTTCAGATCTGCTTACTGGAGGTTCATACTCATTTTACAGCCAAAGGAAAGTGGAACAAGTTGAAAGCATAAGTTTCTTTTTAAAAGTTTTATAACTTTATAACATGTGTTAAATTAAAACAAACTACAACAGGGTTTTAGGCTGCATATTTATTACCAGAAACCTTGCCTGAGTGGGGAAACAGTTTTTAAGCACGCCAGTAAAGATACTCAAGGCTCTATACTCACCAGTATGAATCTTCTCATGCCTCTGTAGCAGGTACTTCTGTATGAAACGCATGTCGCACTGACTGCACTGAAATGGTTTTTCACCTTGAACAATATAATTCCACATCCATAAGTTAATAACTACACACTGTTGTTTCTGATAACTATTTTCGAGGAATATTAAAATGTCTATTAAGAAAACCAGCATCTGAGCGAATTCCAAAAATACCCTGACACCAAAAAACATTTGCCTTACTACGTATATGAACTGCAGAGCTCTCTCCATGATCCTAAGAGTCACATTAAGACTAGCACGGAAGAGTGATCTGGAATGGCTGTAATTTCCTCATGAGCAAGATCAATCAGGATGCTGGCATAGACTGCATTCAGGATACTGGCAAGCTATTACAACAGTAAGTACCTTTTTCACTTCTCCGAACAGAGAGATACCTCATCAGGCAAATAAGCAGCCGCAGCACATTTTACAAAGGGGTCAATTTTTGGCACTTAGGCTACAAGTCAACCCATTACTTTCTGATAAAGAAAGAAAAGAAACCTTGTAAACAGTCAGCTCTTCAGTTTATTAAATATATGTTGATTTATTTTTTCTGATATTCTTTTGACACTTTGGTGCATGGAATCTCTAAGCTTAGATGCCAAGTTAGCTACACTCTTAAAACTGAAATTCGCATAGAGCTGAAAACATTTTTAACAAAAGTAAACAACTCTTTATATAGTAGAAAAGACAAATTTGAAGTCAAGCAGTACCTGTATGAATGAAGACATGTCTCTGTAAATGGTAGTTGGTTCTAAAGGCAGCATTGCAATGCTCACAAACATGAGATTTGTGGGTTTTCAGACCAAGTGATCCATCCTCATTTATTGTAAGGATCTATTTTAAAAAGAGTAAAATTTGTTCTCACACTACCCTCTAAAGATGTCTTATTAACTACAAAAAAAAAAAACATTAATTTTTTCGATGCAGAAAATGCAAATATTTCAGGTAAAACAATGCTAATTTCTACAAAACTATGCGTTAAGCTTCTAATACACATTTCCAATTGCAGTCCAATCCAACTTGTGTCTCATTGTGCATTAAGAGATACTTCAACAGGACAGAGACAAAAGCAGCTCATGGAAAATCAGCTTAGAGCTTCCCTAGGCCCAGCTGAGTCACTTTATACTCTACTGTTTATTTTGTCCGTCTGTTGGAAAGGATACAAAGTAATCAAACCACTTCTGGGCACTAAACCATGGATAATCATATTTTAAAGCAAAAGCAAGAAGTTATATTCTTTTTTTCAAATCACAACTCTGAATGTTTGCTAAAAGTCATTAAAGCTTAACCAGAATAGTCATAAATATTATCTATGTCTATATAATACCAATAGTCTCAAAGGTGAAATTGTATTTTAAAAACCAAAATCCCAAAGCCAAACAACCAGAACAGTATACTCTTCTCCCCTTTCAGGTTTTTCACTCAAAGAGGTATTGCTCACTTAATATACATATTAAAGCATCTCCTTGATGACTTCAACTTGCCACACTCAATTGCTTTGCAGTCAAACAAAGCCACTATTTTCATATAAGTTAAAAAAACTTAACTTTTAAAAAAGGCACCACATCTACCATATTTAATAAAGCTAATCAAAGCTTTTCTCTAATTTAATAATTGAAAAGAATAACATAAAAAAATAATCAAAAAGAATAAAAATAGAAAACTAAACCAAACCCCAAAATCTCTACTATCTCTGGCAAGAGAATAAGAAAATCAATAAACAAATTACATTTACAAAAGTCTTCCTTAACTGCAAACAAAACTATAAAGAAGAGCTTAAGGAACCTTAAATAATACAGTTTAGTCCCTTGTTATTAACAAAAAATAAAAGTATGCTGGGAAAACACATCTGCAATTTGATTAGCTACAGCGTTTTAGGTTTTATGATAATGACAGTGATGAGAAAGAGAGAGTCAATAACTGAAACAGTATCTACGAAATAGTAGCAAATACTGTAGGATCTACTTAATTTTTAATTCTCCTGCATCAAAACAAGAGTGAAAGTCTCAGACTAACAAATTCTTGTGCATTCACTCTGAAGGACAAGCACATTCATACGTTTGTAAGATTGGTGTGTTACAGCTTCAGTCACAGATAGAGACAATTATAAAGGCTCTGCTCTGTAACATTATCCAGCAGATGAAGCCAACTGCGTCTTTAAAATAAATTTAAATACATGTTATGAAATGTTTTTCATCCATTATATTGAAATTTTAAAATAATCGTGCACTTAATTTCATGGTTATCCTAAACCTGGGCTCTTCTACTTAACCTACTCCTTGCACCACCTCTTAAATGATGAGCATTAACTTTGTCAGAGCAGCTTCCCTAACAATAAAAGCGACAAAGAAGCTTGTGCATGTGTGTGTGTGAGCATGCGTGTGTGTCCGTGTGTGCACGTGTGTGTGTGCGGGGAAGAGGGAAAAGGAGGCTGGAGTCACAACACCTAACGACTTCTTCGTTATCTGATGACTGCATTGATAGAAAATGGAATTTAGAACGGTTCAGAATGTTAACTGACTTCCATTTGTCAGAGTTCCAGCTGCTGTTTGGATGGAAAATCAACCCCATTACTCTGGAAATACTGAAACTGCAGTAGGCTCTCACCTAGGTCAGTCCTTCAGCTTTTTTCTACTCTGCCTTTCTACTCTGACAGGTCTGAAAAGGGGGAAGAGAGACTGAAAAAGAACCTGTTTAACAATTCTCCTGATCATTTTTCAATCTTTTGTCATCTCAAAAGACTAACCCTGGCAGATTGGGAGATAAAAAGGAAGCATGCAAGTACACGTCTGTAGAAAGAGGGGCACACGCCTCTTCTACCTTGCCATGTTTCCATGGAAGTGATCTCTGGATGTACTCAACCTAGACCTCCTTTTTCTCTCAAAGGGAGAAGTGAGAAAAAAATGCACAGCATTTGGAACTTGCTTCCACACCCAATCTGAAGCAATTTCTCAGCTTTCCAAGAATACTACAGGTGCAACCCTATTTGACAGTGCTTTGAGGAGGACTGGAGGGTCCTGCTCCCAGGGCAACAAAAAGGAGGTTTGGGAGATTTGCTTTGTATTATGGTGAGTTTTCCTTTGATGTACAAACAGTCTGGGTTGATTTCTGAGTAGGCTTGTTTTAATGCTGCTGTGTGATAACATACAACTGATTTATTTCTATCAGAGCAGCCTGCATATGTTCTGTTTTAAGTCTGAAGATTAATACTGACTTGGGGAATTACTAGAAGACATAACACTGCTACCTCATGAGGTGAAATGATTCTGGTTTTATCTGAAGTGCTTCTCAACAGAAGAAAATTGCTTTCAGACATACAGGGATACAAACTCCTCATGAATGGATCTACAAAACAAATTTTTAAGTAACAAACCAGCAGCTAGGGTAAGAATCTTTTGATATAAATAAATACATATATGAAGATGATTATGACCACAGGAATTTACCCTAGCAGTAAATTATTTTTTATATATTAGTAAACTTTTTAGAATTTTCAAAACTACCATTTTATATTTCTTTTTAAAAACTTTTCACTACTATGCATGAAGCATATAAAAGTATCAGGCTCACAGAAAAGCACAACTATTATTAGATAGAAACAGAGTAATGATTTATAAATGGTCTACAAAGCTACTGACTCATAATTTAAAAAAAAAATATTTGGAGAGAGAACTGCCTGGAGAGACAGATGTTAAAATATGTCAAGAGTTCATGTTGCTAAAAAGAGTTCAAAGAAAAACACTGTTATATCAGTTTTGTTTTGGGTCTCTGGTGAACTTCAGAACTGCATCTTTACTGAGCAAACAAACAATTTCCAGCCTAACTAGTTCAAATGCTAATGAAATTAGTCATAGTCAACCAAATCTTCAGGTCCTTTTAATCTTGGTTTTGCCAAATCAATGTCTTACTTTTGCTGGTGAACGCTGTTTTCTTTTCTTCTTTTTCTGCAAATCTACTGGCTCTCGTATTTGTTTTTTGTCTCGTTTCTGTTGTTCAGATGCATCAGTAAAGGTAATTTCTTGCTTTACACTGATCTGTTAAGATACCAAGTGCCAGTTTCAGGTAAGGTTCTCACTACAGAAAAGCAATTTTTCAATTTTAGAAGATGACAAACTGCTGAAACAGAAAACCTTTTCCTAAGGGAATTATCTTCTGGCTTCACTCTTTCAGAAATTTAAGTGAAAGAATTAATATGTATCTCAAATAAAAAGGGCACAGTTAATTTCCTCAGTAACATTTTGATGTATCCTTTCATTCATCTCCCAAGGTCTTTTTTCCTGACTTGTAGTGATTTTGAGATCAGTTCATATGTTAAAATCACTTCCATTGTAAAACCATTCAGTTTTTCATACCTATCTTACTTTAGTCCGTGCTGCTGTCAAGGCAAGATTTAACGGAATAGTTTATTATATATTTAAGACAGAAGTATTTTTTAAGGAAAAAAAAAAAAAGACCACTTCTAATGAAGTTTTTGAAAAAAAAATTTTTAAAATCTCAATCTAATGCGAACTTTAATAAAGATCATGATACTCTTACATTTTTCTAACACCTGAGCCACCTGATCTACAGCTAACAGTAGTGTTTTATCAGTGCTGTGTTTCTGAAGATTATTCTTCGTGTGCAAGGCTATCTACTTTTATAGTCCTGGTAATTGTCCTTTATGTTTGAAGGGTAACAGTGATGATGTGCTGCATTAGAGACAGATGCTCTGTTTTCAAAAGGAAGTCATCTCTATGCTCTAGGAAAGCCAAGGTATGCCTTCTATGAGATATTGTGGAGGGGCATATTTATGGTCATGTATGAAGTGTCACAGTCCAACCTGCAGTGTGAATGCAATTGCTAAGCGTCCACATACCTTAAAAACATACCAGATGCTTCCTATAGCAAAAGCAACTAAACAGTACTATGAACAGCATAAACAGAATGCACCTTCTAATAACACTACTTATTCCAGTTTGTAGTTACCCTTGAACATTAAATATACTTAAAGGAGCACATTTTAACGCTTTACTTCTATGGTAACAGCCTGCTTATAAAATATTTATAAAACAGCTACTTAAAGATTATACTTAATTGGCAAAATTTATCCACAGCCAGAGGCAAATGACATAAATATTTTGATAATCAAAATCCAAACAAGCAATTAATAGATTCTTGCCAGAGTAGGATTAGACTACCAGATCAAGCTTCCTAGCAATCTCTCCAATATTTCACAAAGAAATTGCTTACAGGGACATTAACAGCATACTGCAGCCCTTGAGGAAGTCTATCTTGTGCATCCATTTCATCATCATTTTTTACCGTCTCCTCATGGACCATGAGTTCATCATGTGAAATCATCTCTTGCTGTCGAAGTTCACTTTCCTGTAACACTTCATCTGTTGCAAGAATTTCTTGGTGCGGCATAGTCCGATCTTGAAGCACTGCCTCTTGCCGTTCTCTCGATACTCCAGACTGGTCAGATACTGCACCCATCCCTACCATAGCCCTGGATGACTGCATCTGGTCTATGCCACCACATTTAAGAAATAATCCTCCCAGCTTGTCTTCAATGTTCATTCTTAAGTGCAATTACCTACAAAGAAAGTTTTAATAGTAAACATCTACAATTGGTGCGCTTGCTTAAAATTTTTTACTTAAAAACATTTTATAAGAACTCAAGTCAGTGTACTCAACAAACACACATGCAGTCCTAAAATTGGTACTGAGTAAGAACCAAAAGTTGGATATCTTGGAAGAACATGAAAAGGTGCTCCTTTCACGCACATCTGTGTGTACACAATTGAACACTTTCAAATAAAAGGTTTCAAATCAAAGTGCTTCTGACTACTGGCAAAATTCTGGTAATTAAATGATGGCTAATTCTTCCTTCTCATTCCTTAGAACACTTTTCATTTTTTTCCTGTATGCCTTCTTTAATCCATTCTCTTTTTCCATTTTTCCATTTTGACTGTTTTTTACAAACACCTCTTTCATATTGGTCCTGTTCTCCCTATTTCCTTGTCCTTTCAGTGCCCTTTCACTGCTGCTACCCCAGGGCATACTGTAGCTCCTGGAATATCTTAATATCCACAAGTGAGAGAAAACTGGGCTGCATCCAAAGCAGCAGTTGAGGGAGGTGATTCTGCCCCTCCACTGCACTCTCTTGCGACCCCACCTGCAGTGTCACATCCAGCTCTGGGGCCACAACAGAAGAAGGATGTGGATATGCTGGAGCACGTCCAGGGGAGGTAACAAAAATTATCAAAGGCTTGGAGCATATCTCTATGCCAACAGCATGAGAGAAAGAAGGCTCTGGGAAGACCTTTTTGCAGCCTTTCATTACTTAAAGGGGGGCTTTTCAGATGGGGAAAAACTTTTTAGCAGGGCCTGTTGCAATAGGACAACACGTAATGGTTTTGAACGGAGAGATGGTCAATTTAGACCAGATATAAGGAAGACTCTTGTTACAATGACAGTGCTGAAACACTGGTACAAGACTCCCAGAGAGGTGGTGGATGCCCCATCCAGAAAAACAGTCAGGGACAGGTTGGATGGGGCTGAGCAACCTGACCTAAGTGAAGATGTCCCTGCTTATTGCAGAGGGTGGGACTGGATGGCCTTTAAAGGTCCCATCCAACTCAAACTACTCTGTGATTCTACGAAAATGCAACTCTATAGCAATTAAAGGTATACATCAAATAAACACTATAGAGGTCAGAACTGTTCATAAAAGACATTCACTTTCACACCCACTAATCAGGAGCACTGGTGAGGAAATATAAATTCCAATCATGAAAAGCAATACAATTCACAATATTCCAACAAGTGTCTTGGCATTATTAATTGGTTTTTAACACAGAGCAGCAGGCTTTTGTGAAGCTGGAAGTGGCAGCATCTTCTCATTCTACTAATTATTATATATGCAAGATAGTTCTACGACTCTTCTTCTCCTTGGCACTCTGGACGTCCAGTCAGAGCAGTCAGTCTATTCCGCAGGCCCATAACCCCTACCCATTCCTCAGTGCTCCTTCAGACAGACACACCAACACACAGACAGACAGACAGACATCCTTCCTCCATCCCTCTATGTTCCCACAGCCAGAGAGCAGAGGCAATACACACAGGCCACAGAAGACACAGGGAGCAGAGGCACAGTGGAGCTGGACAACACACAGCAGGCCCAGCCAAAGCACCAGACCTCGGGCAGCATCGCCAGAGCAGCAGCACCTTCGCCTTGGATGCATTCAGAGTTAGGACACGGGTGTGATGTGGGCACATTGCTCGACATCAGCTGCAAATTCCATCCCCCTGAGAGTGCAGCATGGAGAAAGGATCCATCTCCATTCGCGTCTAAAGTCAGAGGCTATGCTGCTTTCCCTGCAGCTTGCAATGACAATTCTTAACCAAAGAAATCAGGTCTCTCTACAGGTCAGGTCTGCAGAAATCAGGTCTCTGCCTAAAATCAGCAGAGCTGCCACTCTGCAGAACTGCACCACAGCAGCCTCCTGCCAGTCTAACAGCCTGCCAACATGCAAAAACACTCCATCAAACAAATGCACATCAAATGTCTAAATTTCCATATTCAGTTTGATCCATTTGATTATTTCCTAAATAATTTTCTTCACCAGGAAAATATTTTGAAAATTCTCAATGTATCTTACACACTTGTGAAGCTTTCCTTATACCAAGCTACACCAAGTTTACAAAACAAATACTGCTTTCTCTTTAGGTGAGATCCTAGAGTACTTGAGAGGTATGGAAGCCACCAGCTAAAAGAGCTAAAAGAGCTGAAAAATCTCATGAGGTTCTCCTACACTGTACTTTATTTCAGATATTACTATTGGTTCTTATGATTCTGAAAGTGAAATTAACTCAATTTCTTAAAAAACAAACAAAAAAAAACCACCTCACCACACACCTCAACAATAAAGTAAAAAGTCCATTTACACCTCCTAATGCCAACTCATGTCTTACAACTCAAAAGTGAAAGAACATCTGTCCCTATTCTCTACCGTGAGAGGTTCTAAACTTCTGAATACATCATAGAAAGGCTGACAGCCAGGATGGTCTGACCTCTCTCAGTTTCAAATACTTAAGAGGCACACCAAAGGAAGATGCTTTTCAGTCACATACTTTTTTCATTATTTTTAGCAAGCCTTGCTCTGCTGGAAATCAGGAGGACAGTCACCCAGCTAAATGTCTTTATATACAATGGTGTCATCAATCTTTTTAACATTCTTCCTTTCTACATAAAAAGCTCATTTTAAGGACCAAAACCATCCATGACGGGACAAAAACATGGAAAAATTCTGTTCAGCACATTTATATGCTTGCAATTTGTCCTTTTATGTTCTCCTACAAGTTTGAAATCATGATTTTGATTTTCACAATATCTGTCTTCAAATACAGATAACAATTTTTTAATGCCTTGAGCTAGCTCAGGTAGTGCTGTGTGGCAGGTCGACTCTCAGATTAATCCAGTTTAGAGTAAGAGAATGAGATGTCTTCAAGGGAAAATGCAGGTCTGGTATGCCACACAGCCACTTGCAGACATTATATAATCCATGAAGTATTTTTCAGATGTAACTGGGAAACCATACTGATAGTTCCTCAGCAATAACACAAACAAACAAACAAAACCTGGCACAGCTCTAAGGGTGTATTTTTCCCACCAATGCAGATCTCCCAGAGATATTGCAACAACATCCTAAAAGAAGAAAATGAGGATCAATTTATCATCTTTTTGGCTTGGAATATCCTGTGCCAAGTAAGAAAGGTGAGGCAGAACTGAAATCCTTAAGAATCTGCCTCCCATGAAGCCATCATTTGGTAAGAGATGGTGCAAAAGACCTAAGGCTGAGACCGCTTCTTTTGGTAGAGCACTCTAAACATCTAGCTTGAAAGATCAACTTCAAGGAAAGTAAAACAGATAGATCTACTCATTTCAGCCTTTATCTGATGTCAGTCTTCAGGGTACATCTGACACAGATTGTCATTCACTACGCTTTTGTTCCACACTACAGAAATACAACAGCATCAGGTCACTGCAGATTCTCCAAAGGCATGACATAGACAGGTACGAGAATACAAGAACTCAAGATGCTGAAACATATTCAAGGGAGAACAAACAGCATCAAGTGCGAGAACATGGTGGCCCTAATCTGTCTGCTCAGGCCACTGGCAAGAACAGCACAGAAGGCTGTTCCACATGGAGGATGACACTGCCACATCACTCTGAAATTAGGTAGGAATTGTGGAAATCCTGGATTTAATGCTACTTCCTGGCTGGAAGTTAGGCAGGTTAAGCTGAGAGTTTAACCACGCAGAAGATCCTGCTACTCTCACCAACAGAGGCAGGAAGACTCCTGACATGCCAAACCTTGGGACAGCTGGCAAGACACAGGAACTTCCCAGAGGACTAAGCTGTGGACTGGGAATCATTGGTTTTGCCGACTCCATCAGTCACAAAGGATATGGAAACAGTTTCTTTCTCACCCTGACTAGAAGGTTTAGCATAGTCACACAACTGAAAGCCCTCAAGTTGTCTTCCAGCCATGATCTTGAGTCATGTCAGAAGTGGTGCAGTGAGTGCACTGCTTATTAAATCAGGCTTTCAAACACCTGGCTTTTCATAGAAAAATAGTGAGAACTCATAGTGTTAGGCTGCATATGAGAAGTGACAAAACACAACCCAAGTTACATGACTCGCAGGTCATGTTTCAAAACAAAGAGGCAATGTTTTAAAACAAAGACCCACAAACAAAAACAGGCTATTAATCCAAGCAAGAAGCATCCCAAATGCAATTAATTCAGTAAAACACATGTCATTTGTCAAGTGACACCTTTCGGCTCACACAAAAGGAATCCTATCATTTAAATTGAAGATGAGAAGTGTTCTTGGAAGAATGACAGTGTGATAAAGAAATGTAAGTTAAAAGCATTTAAACAAGACCACTTTACCAAGCCTGAAAAGATTAAATACATTTTTAAGTGCAAGATGCATTTGTGAAATAAAGATCAACTTACTTAGAGATTATCTCTAGGGAAGCTATAAAAATACAAATCACATACACACACACAAGCAAATTTCTTGGCATAAGACATTGTTATCCCTATTGCAGAGACGTTTTCCATGGAATTTCAGAACTTCTATTAAGCTTCACCAAGTAATCTCATGATTTTTCTTAGAGTATACAGTTCCTCTGTAAACTGACAGAAAAAGAGCTGTCAACGAAACCTTTAAAGAATCCATTTTGCTTGATAGAGATTCTCCAAGCCTTCACTGCAGGCAAAGCATCTCACAAGAGACATCTGGAGGCAGAGCTCCCCAGGGGAAGAGAGAGAGGAAGGGGAAGGACTGCCTGGAAAAGGTCTCACAGGACCCCCCCAGCACCTTTTCTTTTCACAGGGTGCTCCACAGCAGCCCCATGCCCATCGTGAACCACATCGCCTCATTCAGAAACTGCTGCTTCGCCGAAGCCTCCGGCTGTACTTCAGAACCATTCATTTCAGGAACCCTGACATCAGCTTTTCCAAAGACTCGTGCACTCAGCTGGAGAGCTGAGCGGTAAAGACAATATTCCTAATTAAAGAAACAACCATTTAAATAAAAACACACTGCATGAAAAGCATGACAACATTTCAATTCAGAATCAAAAACAAAAATACCATCAAGAGAAAACATTAATTGATTCAAAAAGTCTGCTGGGATGGTGGCTGCTACAAAGTAGGTCTGAAGAGAGACCCTGAAGGAAAGCAGCAAAACTCGTAAGCCACTGGAGTACAACACATGGTCCAGCTCTTGTTCTCCACTTTGACTGATGTAAAGGCTATTCTGTCTTTTCCCCTCTTTCCTCAAGCAAGCAGTAAGGCATTATTTAATTTAATGAGCAAGTACTCAGAGATACAAATTGGGTTCACTTTAAAAATAAAACCCGTATGTGCAGAAACACGAATTCTGTAGGATTTAAAAGACTATTTATGACATATGAGAAAAAATATGTTTAAGGATTAACAGCAGAGACAAAAGATGAAAATCATCTTCAGTTTAGTATCTATTTGTAGAACACAACTAGTTTAATGTTTTTGGGTTTTTTTTGAAAATAAGATGGACTTTTTGTATTTGTAAACATTGTCCTGCAAATGTCTTCATTGTTTTAGAACTTCTACTACTCCTTTTAAGTGTTAAAAAGCAGGATTTGCTACTTTCTATACCCATATCCCATTCCATTCTCTCTCCTATACTACCTTCACCCTACTTTTGCAAGGCAAAAAAGAGTGAAAGAAGGCTGAGGGAAACGGGAAAAGAAAGTTGTTGAAATGTAACTATTCTTCTGGCTTAAACCTTAGCTCCTTCTCTAGCAAATGCTAGAGACTCTAGCAAAGACTTGAAACAGAAATATGACTTTCACTATAGCAATAAGCTCTCTGTGACCATGTTTTCTAAGATACAACAACCCAAACACAAGAGCCAGGACGCACAACAGCAAGTCTAACTTGCCTTTAGCAACCTGATACCGCTCTGATGAAAACTACCTCCAAGATTCCCCTCACAAAAGCTGACACTGTGCTCAGCCCAAGGTATTAAATGGTTTCAGGGTAACCTTACACTGGAAGCATCCTGATGACATTATTTTAACTCCACATTTTGGGAAGTGTGTTTTCATTACAGTAAGACAAGGCAAAATTCCTAATGAGCAAATATCTGAAGCTACAGAACATGTACCTGAGCACATTCCTACCACATCCTTGCTTCAAGAGCCTTTGGAAGAACGAGCGCATGCTGAGCCCAAACCACAAAATGTATAAAGGTTATTACTGCAAAATGCATACAATAAACTTTTCAAAAGGCAATCTGGGGAGACCCTGCAGCTTCTTAGGGCTCATCTCCATGATCATGCTACAATTATTTGTGCTAAATTGTAAACATATATTAATATAGTGCATATAAATCTATAAAACTCCCTAAATGAACATTCTTGTTCTATTACAGAATTTCTTTCCATCCCTATTCAGTGGAATTCACTTCAGAAAAGTTTATTCTGAATTAAAAAGCCAATCACTTTGTGATCAGAACAGTTTACTGGCATGAGTAGTAAAACTATTCTAAATAGCCAAAGTTCTATAAAATCAACTACAACTGATAGACCATTCCAGTGAGACATTTGGTGTGTTTTGTTATTTACCCAACTCTCAATGATACTGCAAGAAACAATCCAATACAGGGGGTACCTGCCCAAAGGGAGTGCCCTGCACCTCTCCCCCCTCAGGCCTCCTCTGGGTTGATCACAGCATTCTGCAACTGAGAAGGGCGTTGGACAAAAACATTCCCACAGAAAAGCCAGGAGGTTTCGTTTGGATCAGTGGGATGGAGCAGGTGGAGGACACGTAAGATAGGCAGTGAGGAAGCAGGGGGAGGGAACAGGACTGTTTCTTCCAGGAGTGGTCAGTGGTTAGATCAGATGAAAGTGCATTGTGAAACTGCTCCACAAAGGCAATGTGCACACAAGAGATGAACACCTCAGAGCTGCCACCCAGACATATCCAACGGCTATGCCAAATTCAGACCACGGGAAAAATGGCTATCTACATTCTCAAATGCTTGCCTCCTAAAAGGAAGTATAAAAGTCACCAATAATTCTGCAATTCCTAATGCTAATGAAGAAAGAAATAGCAACAAGGCTTAAAAGCATATTTAAAACTACTAATGTTTTAGCATGTCTATGAATGAAACCACCATCAATGCAAACCCCTGCAAAAGAGAGAGAAAAATTAGAACTTAACAGGTTCCTACCATCCACTTTAAATTCCTATCAAACCATGAAAAATGCTGATTAGTCTCATCACGTCAGAAAACATATTTAGTTGCGCTATTAAAATATGGATATAGTCCAATATAAAAGGAAACAGAGTTAGCTTTCACAATATCAAAGGTTCAATTTTTACCATACCGCAGAAGCCTAGAAAGTAAAGAATAATACCCTACTTAATGGTTCTAAATAAAGAACATTAAATAAAATTCTCCCTTCTCCCTACTCAGAAAAATAACACTCAGCTAAAAGAACAATTTTTAAATTAACACGCAAGTATTTTTAAGAATCAATTAGAATGTGTTGACTTGCAAAAAGAAAGCAATCAAATATAAATCATCGTGAAAAGTTTAACAGATCATAAAATCAACACATTCTAAAAGGTAACACATGATACACTCTTAGGACTTGTTGCACAGTTATTTCTGAGTGCTCCATGTTGCTGAACACATGCCAGTGCAGGGCCTGATCCCACTAAGATTTACACTCATACTGAGCTGTGAATAGTCCTATTACAATCAACAGGATTACTCACAGAAAATCTCCTTATCGTGCACAAAATTATCCATGCGTGAAAATCTTTGTCGTCTTTCTTATCCTGAAATCTGTATTCTGTCATCACCAGCATAACCATAATTTAGTATCTAATGTGCATATGGAAAAGCTTGTGATACTGTATTTAAAAAGCCACAGGGGTGTCACCTGTGTCACAAACATACTTTAAATCATCCAAAAATCACAGGCAATGCTACTTTTTATCTGGAAAAAAAAGCCACTGGTTTTGTAGCACTCAGTAATAAAGTACTAGAAAATAGTTATTTTTGAGAATTTATCTTGGAATTTCTACCACTGGGTTAACCTCAGAAGAACAATGCAGGATTTCTGTCTTTGCACCATGAAACTTGGGCACTCAGAAGTGCTCACCCTGGGGACTTCTGATGACATTCATATGCAGGAAAACAAGCACTATACATAACTAAGGCTACCCAGCATCTCCTAAGTAGCATTTTATAACTTCTGCCAAACTGGTGAAAATCTTGTGAAATTTCATCTATCTCATACATGCCTCAAGCTGAGACTTTATAAAAATATTTCAGATAGTGTATCAAGTGGTTTTTCATTTGATTTTGACAACAGTGCAGTTCTATCACAAAGCTGGGCCATCTAACAGCTAAAGGTCATTGAAAGGGGTAATCCCTCCTCACTCTGGGAGTCCAGCCTATCATTGGTGCCTACTCTGATGCTCAGATTCTTTAAAATATGATTTTTTTTACAAACCCTTAAACTCCTTGGGCATCACCATCACTTCTTTACCATCTGCAAGTATCTGTGACACATCTCTACTCATCAAGAGCACTATGCTAGTGCTGCTTTACAGAACATGACAACCTGCTGCTGCTCTCAAACTGGCCCCAACAGCAAGGGTCTGTATATGTGTGTCTTGTCCTTGGTGGATAAGGAATTGGCCAGATGTTGCACTCAGAGTTGTGGTCACTGGCTCAGTGTCCGAGTGGAGACCAGTGACAAGTGGGATTCCTCAGGGATTGGTACTGGGACTGGTGCTGTTTAACATCTGTGTCAGGGACAGGGACAGTGGAATCGAGGGCACCCTTAGCAAATTCCCAACGACACCAAGTGGTGGATGCCCTGGAGGGAGGGGATGCTATCCAGAGGGACCCTGACAGGCTGGAGAGATGGGCCTGTGTGAATCTCAAGAAGTTCAACAAGGCTGAGTGTAAGATCCTGCAAGTGGGAAAGGGCAATCCCAAGCACAAATACTGATACTGTACTTTTTAAAAATACAAATAACATAAATATATGTGCATTTGTGTGTGTATATATATACACGTGTATATATATACACACACATATGTGGTTTTCTACAGCACACTGCATTGAACGCTCCATAAAAATATAAGAAGCTAGTCAGACAGATTATAATATCCTCGCTCTGTTTGTTACAAGTGCCAAAACATGCATGAGTCACAAAGCACATGAAAAGAAAGCCATGACCATTTAGGTAGTTGAACACTACTTTGCAAAATAGGATCAAGCCCTTTCTACCAAAATTTCTTAAAAATAAGTGATCAATAATTATATTTGGCACATTTTCTGGCTGCTTATTCTGACACATTTGGGTCAGATTTACCCAAAATGCTGAGTACTCATGGCTGCAATCACATCACTTACAGCAATACTTTAAAAATACAAAGATGAATGCAATGCTATTATTTCAATTTTTAAAAAAGCTCTTAAAGAGCTCAGTGGACATCCACACCAAATACCAATTTCCGTCTTGCTCACAGGCACCAATTCTCCAGCCATAAAATAAGAAATATCCATTTCCTCTCCCTGAGGCATAGCAAAATACTTGTAATAACAAGCAATGTTCAATATAGGTCACAAGGGTGAACTAATCAGTTTATGGCTGCTCTTGCTCCTGCAGCCAGCACAGCCCCTGAGGGGAGAAGGCAGCACACCTCAGATGGAAGGTAAGCCTGCACCAGTGACTGGGATAACTGCTGTGGGAACGTGGGCAAGAGGGGCTGTCCTCTCCCAGGACCTAACCACTGACCAGAAAGCCCAACCAACCAGCAGGTTTCCAACTGAGATGGGGCAGCTGCTTTGGTGCAGAATCATTAGAGGAATGGGACACACCAATGTAGGATTGCCATCAAGAAAAGGTAAGCACGACTGTAAGACTTTGAAAAGAGAAACACTGTTTACCACCAGGAAGTAGCAGAACTATGAGAGATTTGGCTTCTTTTCCTGGCTCTGCCACTGCTTTTGGGGCAAGTCTGTTGTCTTGGCAAATCATTCCCCCACCCATCTTTCCACTTCTTGTCTCTGAATCAGGTGCAGTGATCCACCTAGGACTTAGGTGTGAAGCAAGGAGTAGACACTATCTGTGAGGGCCTCACAAGCCTACTGATAACGATTACAGAAATTTCACAAAGAAATAGATTCATTCTGCCTTCAGAGCAGGATTAAGCAGAGCACAGTAAGAGAACACACATTATGCAACAAGAAGAAAGCGAAGTACGGAGCAGCTGCTTATTCAATTCATGTACATTCAGAAAGGCAGGGGCTTTGGGGTGTGTTCACATATCATTAAATACTACAGTATAGTATTAAGGTACAATATATTAATAATATAATGAGGATGGTAAAATTAAGTGGCATAGGTAAAGCTCAATGCTGCAATTTTAAGGCTTGCATGCTTGACTTACACCTAAAATTGCTCTTTTAAAAGCATGCTTTTCTTGTAATATCTTTACTTCAGCTTCATTGTTTTCTAAAAGGCCATCTACATGTACTAAAGAAAAACAGTAATTACAGAAAAATTCAAGACAATTACTTAATACATACACATAGATTAAATAACATTGGACAATAAACTAACAGCAGTATAACCAAGAAGGTTTTGCTCAAAAAACCTGGAAGTTAGCTGCAAAAGCCATCTTAGAGATTCTGGAAGACATTCCTCATTTACATGCATGACAGCACAAGGAAAACTTACAGGAAAAAAACAACACTATTCTAAACCATAGGTGAGAAGGCCATGAATAACAACAAAACAGATCTTACAGGGCACAGGTGATATTTCTAGATCTTATTTCAGCACTTGGAAACGTTATTTCAACATGGGCTCTCAGGTTGTGAAAGCAATGCAAGTATTTTAGAATACAGGAACCATTCTCCTAAGTTCCAATTTCAACTTTAGCACATCACCATGCACAGAGTAGGCATTTTCCCCCTAACTTTATTTCAGCAAACTTATTCAGGGTACAATTACATTCTTTGTAACATCTCAAAACAAATTCTACAAAATATGGTTTGCTCTATGTAGATTAACTTCCCACCTGGCAAGCAACATTTTCTCATCTCATTCTTCTGCAGAGGAAGCATTATCATATCACAGCATAACTTCATTTTTAATGGATATTTATTTCATTTCAGCTGTGTTTCAAACATACCCCTCATCTACACATGGAACAGAAACTCAAACAATCCAGTTAATCTGAAATATGATAGAATGAATACCTCTTTAGCAAAAGATTCACTCCACACAGACCAAGCAAATCCTGTGCTTTCTGTACTGTTTTTCAAATACCACAGTGTTACCTTCAGTGGCACACTTGAAAAGATGGGGCCAAATATCTGGGCCAGGAGACCTGAATGAGATCCTCCTAAAGCTCAAAGACATAGATCTCTACTCACTGCTCCACTCTTCAAACCCTACCTACATAAAAAAAAAGGCCTTTTAGGGACCTACCTATTCCACAAGACTAATATGCCTGGCAATTAAAAATTACATATCTACCTGACATTTGCTAACATAAACACAAGGCAACACACACATAACATAGTCACTGGAAAAAATAAGCCCATATAATAATCTCATCAGGTGAGAAAAAGAATCACAGGTGGCAGTTACTTGTCAAAATGCTCATGACATTTCCAAAAAGCATTTGGATCCTTCCGAGATGGTAGCTGTCTAGGAACATAAAGCCAGAGCAATGACAATGGTTTGGGTACCACTAGAAGCAGCATCTCGACCTGTATACCCTGGTGGTAGCCCTTTCTTTCCTTTAATGCATGATAAAAAACAAGGAGCAGAGGATGCTGTGATGCTACCTTAAGGAGAGCACTGACCAACAGTGAACCAGAAAAAGAAAATCTATCACTGTTCTTTAAATATTTGAGCAGTTACAAACTGAGCACCACCAAGGAGCAATTTTCATCAGTGGAATCAGGAATTGCTGTGGCCTAAACAGCAGTGTTACAACAGCACCAGAACAGTATCAAGCACCTTCATCAAGAATAAACAGAAGAGTCAGCACATAAACTGACATGTGTTAGTATTTAAAGATAGTATGAAATCAGCCAGAGGGGGAAGGAGTAGAAATAAACTCTAAAATCATGGAAGTGAGCAACCAGGTCACTTTCTCAAAACCCCTCTTGGAACACAATCATGTTACAGCCCATGCAAATTTGCCAAGACAACAAAGAAGGTTTTTTTAAGAGTATACTTGTCTCCAGTTAGGATCTTTTTTCCACATTGTTGCAACAAATCCACCACCTCCCCACTGCT
Organism: Monarcha castaneiventris obscurior; assembly: GCA_026261815.1. Classification (NCBI taxonomy): domain Eukaryota; kingdom Metazoa; phylum Chordata; class Aves; order Passeriformes; family Monarchidae; genus Monarcha; species Monarcha castaneiventris. The sequence goes on from JAMPIT010000467.1 coordinate 13,275,507, forward strand.
AACCAACACTTGTGGTCAGATTAAATCAACTAAGAACTATTCCTATCCCACTTACATAAAATTCCAGAATCGTAAATCAGCCTTTTAAAATTCATTTTTAATCTGAACGATCCTCACTTCAAAAGAAAAGGCAAATCAAGTACTAAATCCAGTGTGCTTCTGCAGTGTATCCTCTTCAAAAGACTATCCACAACCTTAGCAAGAACTTCCAGGTAACTCTTTCCCTTGATACTTCATAAATGGTATGAACAAGGAATCCCGCTGACTTCTACCACATACCCCAAGGTGATCTTTCCTCATTACAGTTTTAAATTTCTCAAACAATTTTCAGGCACTTAAGCCCGTTTTCAGATTGAGGCAAGCCAAAACATGAGATGTCTAGAAACTATTTTATAAGAGCAATAATAACACAGATATCCTAGCCCATTAACTAACACTGAAAATAATCCAGAAAAATAAAACTCAGACTCTTCAGGATTGTGCCCTCTTGAATAAAAAGGTTGTGGAAATTGGATTCTACCTCAATGACTTTGGTGCCCTGCAGCTAATTCTCACTAATTAAGTCCTAGAATACACTAAAACAGGAATTCAGAATGATCAAAAGATATGATACATGTTTATAACAACTCCTGTAATTATTAGGAACAAAACTCTTGAAAGTTCTTGATGCCATTAACTCACAGACCAAAAATTAAGGGCTACCATTCCAAACAGGTCTGAAATTTCCAAGAACCCATAGTCAAATAACTTCATGATGAAGCCAAGTCTTAGTAAAATACATTCAATGCAACCTTTATTACTAAGCAAGCAGGAAACCAATCTGTAAAGTCAGAAAATATTCTGACAGGATTCTGATGAAAGAAAAATTCAGCACATTCTGCCTTTATGAACTGCTTTCCAGACACTGTTTCCTCATCCAACCATGTTAAGAGTCTCAGCTCCTGAAGCCCCGAACATGCTGATGCAGCTGCACTCACCCAGGTTCCCTCAATGCAAAAATGTTTCCCATAGGTAACAGGGGAACAATTTGTAAAAGGAATCCTACAATGGTTTGGGTCGAAGGAACCTTAAAGATCACCTAGTTCCAATCCCCCTGCCATGGGCAGGGACACCTTCCACTAGACCAGGTTGCTCAGGGCCCCATCCAGCCTGGCCTTGAGCACTGACAGAGACAGGGCATCCACAGCTTCTCTGGGCAACCTCTTCCAGTGTTTCACCACCCTCACAGTCAAGAATTTCTTCCTAATATCTACTCTAAACCTATCCTGTTTCCGTTCAGTACCCCTTGTCCTATCACCACCTGTTCAGGTACCCAAGATAGAAGCCCCAGAGCCAAGACTTCTCTGCTGAACTTCTGTCCAACCAAACGTGGGCAATGAAGAGCTGTCCAATGTTACAGCAAATTTTAGGCACATAAGATGTAACTACAACAGATTCCATTTTTTCTGCATATGCAGCCACGCTCTGATCACCACCACAACTGCAGAAAGGCCCCTGCCTGTCCTATGACCTAAAGGAATGCAATCCAGGGATGCCACAAAGGCACACTAGACAGTGAAATGCAAGATCATGCAAAGAATTGAGAGATGAGGTTTTCTGTCAGTTTGTCCTTTTACATCGCTGTTCCTTGAAAAGTGACAGTAAACTCACACTTAACAGCGGCACTGCATTTGATCCAAGATAGTGTAAGTAACACTGAGTACAGATTCCTAACAGGCACCAGCTGAACACGCCTGGTTTGCATGATCTACTTTTAACTGTCAGATTCAGACAACAAGCCCACTGGTTTTGTCTACAAATTGCCACCTACTCCACATTTTCCAGCAAAATACTGTGACAACTGGATGATCATCATCTGCGTGCTCCTCTTCTATAAACTCTATTTTAATCCCCCTCTCAGTAACTTAATTTCATCATTGGTGATCACAAAAAAATCCATTTCAAATACATAAAAATTCTTTTCTACGAGTCATTTAAAAAGACAACTTCATAATCTCTACCAGGAAAAAACAACATTAAAGCCAAGTAGCTTCTCCTTACTTCCTTATATCCCATAACAATACAAGCTTTCCTGCTCCTCATAACACAATCACATAACTTTGACATCTTTTTGCTGACTCAGACTAAAATTCATCAGGAAACATAACTGTCAGATTCACCAGTGACAGAGGAAGCTCCTGAGAACCACAGCCTAATAAAGCTTTCCTCCTTGAGGGATTACAGCAGTCTCTCCCATATGAAAGACTCATTTTTATTTGATATTGTTAAAGAAATATTCACACAGGGCACCTTCACACTAGACTTTATTTTCAAGAAAACCAGTTATAAGGTCAAAACATAAGTTGAAAACCAGTATTTCATGGGTATGTCTGGAAAATCTGCAAGTGATTTTGGTAAAATAATTGCATCACATGTTGGTACCCTGAGGATTGACCACGTCCCTCTGCAGTTGATCTACAGCGGTCAAAACAAAAATTTTCTTCAAAGTAAGCAGGGCAAAATTACTCTAGCAAAAAGGGAGTTGGTTGAGTTTACCAATCTATCACGAAGAGCTTCTTTGTTAAAAAAACCTTTACAGACACACAAGAGAACATTCCTTAAATTTATGTATATAGCTACTGCTGTATGAAGAATTGCTCAGTGCTATAAATGACCCAACTTAAAAGCCTGACAATTGTCATCCATCTCACATGTATTTTGTTTGATAGAGACTGACATGTAACAGTGACCTATGTTAGAAACCACTGTGTGTATGTGGTCAAAACCAGAGGAGAATCATGCCTCAGGAGATGATAATTTGCTTCAGAGTACTCCTATTTGAGACACTCTGAAATCATCCACTGAATCTGGAAATTCTGACTGTTATAATGCCTACAGACTAAAAAAATCATCCATGGATCCTGTGAAATGTATTTATTTCTTGGCTTGCATACTCATTTTGCTCCTTCTTCCCTGCCTTTACAAAACTGAAGAATGTCTGCAGTGCAATACTAAAGATCACTTGTTGAAAGCACGACTAAGGAGTTTTCAGTACCCAAGGAAGCCTGCAGAAACCCGCTGTATTTAGAAGCTGCTTCCTTGCTTTGCCCCTTCCCAGTGACATTCCAGGCATTAAAATATGCTGCTTATTGTCTAGCAAAATAAACTCCACTTTATGATGAACATTTCTCACTCGCCAGGACTAGGGCTTTAGGCTAGACATCATCATAAATACATGCTACAAGTGTCTTGCATATACACCCACATGCACACACTTTTTAGCAGCATTACCACCATTCCCCTGATTCAAATACAATCCTAACCACAGAAAAAGAGAGATCTGACAACTTTCAGGGCAATCACGCAGCAGTTAATATTCAGAGAATGCAAAAAGTTGGTTTTTCCCTTTTCTTGAATGCTGCTAGTGACCATATGACTATGACACACCTGCACAACATCAGTATTTCTCACTTCGCCTCTTGCACTAAGGTAACACGACCTGGTCATGATGTTACTGGCATTGTAAACCTCTCTAATGAAGTCTTTTATATCCATGCTGGGGTGCATAGGTAGCAAAAGTTAACAGAGGCTTTATGGAAAATTATTATGGGAACATTTAAGACAGTTGTACAAATTTTTATGAATGGGCATCTTTTAACCTTGTAGCTGTCATTTGAAACAATTTTAGAGCAGCAGGCTTTATCAGTCACATAGCTGAGCTCACACAGACATCACAACAGCTTTACACATGAGTAATATCACATGTTATATCAAGAAACTGTTTTATGGACATTTTACAGGCACCTGGATTGTCGGTTTTGGTTTTTATCTTGGATTTTTTTGGTTTTTTTCCAGTGCAAGAGATCTAGACAGTTTATATTTGATAGGCTGTTCATAAATTATACCCTACTGCTGTTTGCAGGTTGGAACTTCTTCCCACACAGATTTCATTTTATCATCAGACTGTTTAATTCTGCGCTTATAAAAATGTCATCCTAGTCATAAGGGAAGAATTAGACAGCACTGTCTTAAGATTTTCTGCACATACCGTGACAAGATGCAGATACTGTGATACTAATATGCCAGCAGAGTATATCAGTTCCAGGATCAGGCCAATACACATGCTGTTACTGAGCTATGGCTTGCTGTTTTCAAAAGTGCAATGAAATCATAAAGTAATATAAGTTAGTAATACATTAACTACATTACAGTATTCACACTGCTACCTCTTGATATCATAGCCTGGAATATATTAACACATTGATAATATCCTAAGAGTACATTAAAAACTATTTTGGAGCAAAAGGAGTACCAGTTTCTATATTATCTCCCAAAATAACATTCTGACAGTGTGAAAGAAGTTATCAGGAGATTCTAACCCTTCTGCATGTTGTGGATTCCACAGTCTTTCTAAAAGACAGTGAATTTCCCCTCAGGATACACTTATAATCAAGTTTTGTGAGAACATAGCAGAGATTTTTTCCAGGTATTTTATCCAACATGCTGAATGATATACAAAAAATATCTATGGAGTCAGGGGAAGATAATATAATTACATATAATATTTGAATACTCACATATGTTATTGTATTTTAATTTGTACAATAATTTGTAAGTTAAATAGTTTAAAATTTTATCACTTGTGTAGTTTATGGAATTACTGCTGATGTATAAAACATTCTGTTCTATGTAGATAAAAATGTATATTTAAAATGTATATAGAGTACTAGCTAATGAGCTAAACAGATGGGGTTGTGTATTTAACTTCACTGGAAAGTACTGAAATAAAGGAACTAACAGCATTTGTGTAAATGAAAATAAATCTCATGAAAATCTGAATGGATTTTCCTTTGTTAGACAGAAATTTGTGCTTGGCATATAATTACATATTATAGCCAATGGCTGTGGTTTGCTGACATGTCCTGTCAATAGCTATGTCTCAGCTGATAAAAAACAGTAAGTTTGTACATTTAACTCAATACTGGTACAAGGGTTTCTGCACAGACACCAATTTACAGAACTGAAAAAAGAAAAAAAAAAATAATGAATCTCAATACTCCAAGGAATGTAATTTCCCCAAAAGTATTTCTTTCAAAAAACCCTAAACAAATTGAAATGGAACTTAATCACAGTACTGATCCTTCACATAAGCCCCGCAACCTGATAAAAGCAGACACCCATGCCTGGTTACATCCACGGAGTCTTTGTGGAACCACTTTTGTCTTTAAACACTCAGTTATTCAGATCAGACTGCAAGCTGAAGGCTTGAATCTATTTCATCATAAATGATGCTGGTTTGAATGGCAGCTATCATTAAAATGCCAGGCAAAGGCACAGGAAGTACTTATTTTAAATAAAACCTATTTCTCTGTTAGATCCATTTAAGAGCCTTCAAAGTATAAAATATTTCCACTGGTATTTACTTTTCAATGCTTGTGCCATTCATTCAATAAACAAGACATGTTAAGTTTGGACAAGAAAGCTGGATGCTTTATTCCATATTCAGGGTATCAGCAGTATTTTCATTTATGAAAGACATTACCCCAGTGTTACTATTTCTTATTTAACTTCCGTTATTTCACAGAGAAAAATGTATTTTATATTAGAGCCAAAATTAAATCAAACTTAATCCCAAATTATGCTAAACAGTTAAAGGGGTTTTGATAGATTAAGGCCCACTCCATCAAGCTGCTCCATGCAGACAGGGCTCCATTTGTAAGAGACCACACAGCCATCCTCGCTGGAGGAAGACACCAGAGATTCCAGTCACAAAAAATTCACAAATGTCCTGCAGAAGACACAAAAACCAAACCCACCATGTTCCTCCCCAAATTACTAGAATACAACAAACACTTCTTCCCCATTAGTACATTTTAAAATGTTCAACCTAAATCCATACAATAACAACTGGTACCCTGAGCTCCACTATTTGCCAATCTACATCGCTGAACCTGTGGTGCAAAGAACGTATCTAGAAGTGAGCTAAACTCTTTAAGATGAACCATCACCATATTTCACTAGGGTAATGTATTATTAGCATTCTCACAGCTCAACTCTAACATTACTAGTACACAGAAATTCTCAGATGCAAGTACGAACCTCCAACCTCAATGGTTTTACACCAACTGTCTTTAGAACACCCGCACACTTCACAGCAATTTAAATCCTCATACAAATAAACTTGTACACATTGAACTCAGAGGGAAAACCACCTTTTGAAAAACTACATAACAATATTCCCAAAGTATATGTTCCTTCAGGTGAACAATTTAGCCCGTAATATAACTTTTCACATTCTGAATAATTTTTCTCCCAGTTTTTTTTAATAATTGTGGTTCTTCAAGTAGCTACTTACCCACTTAATAGTTTGATTTCATAGTCCATTATATTAGGGATTTTTCCATAAACAGAATATGTTTGCAGTACAGTAGACATGAAGCACATGTGGACAGGACAGACAACAACAGAAGCATAGATTACATACACATCTGTTCTCTCAGGTCTCAGCCTGAGGAGCAAAGACAGAAATACACGTGCACACAGCAGCCCAAATGCAAGATGTCACCCTCATCTTTTTTAGCTTTCTTCATTTATATGAGCTCACTGACAAGTACAGGTATACTCGGGGAAGAGGAGCATGCAGGCATCCAGAAAAAAACTACACAGAAAACACTTCTGGAAACTGAACACACACATACATTCAGTTGCGTATTCACGACAAAAGGCCACGACGACAGTTTTCAGGAAACTGCAGTTGAAAATGAATTTTGTTTTCTTAAATTACTGCAACAAGAGCAGGCATTTCTGGCCTCTCCTAAGGATGTGTCTGTACCCTGTACCAAGAGGCTGCAGATCCCATGAGATCCACAGGAAAGCAGGCCTCACATGCTCCAGAGCTTCCGGTGCAGCCAAAACTCCTGCAGATGACAGCTGTCACTGGACAATGCACAAATCCAAACACTGGAAGTGAACACTGAAAAACTAACATTGCCTGAAGGTATGCAAACTTTTCACACAGCAGGATGGATTTTAAGTCTCAAACAGACCATTGGTTTAGCCGGACGGATTCTGAGAACAGCATAAGAACACCTGCAAGAATTGATGCAGGGTAGTCCTGTTTTTCTACTTCTTCCCTTCACAGGGCATATTCACCAAACTCATGCAGAATGGCTACAAAATTTGTACCACTTACGACAACGAAATTGGACATGGGCACTCCAAAATGTTGAAGCATGATGGGTCAGCCCAGGTATACATTCCTCACAAGCTCATAAAGTACTACTGACATTTGTAAATAAGTACAGAAATAAACAAAGCAACTGAGATCCTATTCAAAAGAAAAAACACAGTCTTCTGTCATTTGTCCTGGCCAGTGGCAAAGATGCTGCTCATCAGGACTAAGACATCTCTCCCATGTACAACTTCTTGGACCAGAATGTCATGTGTATGCAGACAGAGATAGGTCATGCTCCAAGCAGACTTCCAAAGCAAGACTAAAGTTGTGATCACTGGATTCCACATATCTACCTCTTTTTTTATCATTCTGCAAAATCTCTCACAGCGGCCCTAAACAGTTTACAAAAACAAAGTGATCAGAGTGACGATTTATGTTTGCAACGTAAATGTCTTCCCTTTCCATGAGCCAGCTTAATGCAGACGTTGCTGCACTCACCCCAGCTGAGGTTTGGCAGGAATCGGGGGAGGAATGATGCTGATGAGTGAAAGTGTTTGAAGCCCAACTAATTTCTCTTCAACTCCTACTGGTCCCCCCTGCTCTCCCAAGCCACTTCCAGCCTGGCACTTGTTAGCAGCTCCCGACGCTGGGGAAAAGAGGCGCCTTGCAAAAGCTTCCTCCGAGCAGCTGAGAGGAGACTCTGAGAAGGTTATGCAGAAATAAAACCAAACGAAATGACTGTTCGCAGGTCGGCACGCTTCACCTATCTTACACCGGGAACAATGGAGAGGCGGGCAGCGGGAGGATACGGCCCGGGAGACGGGGCCAGGGGGACGCTCAGTCCGTCCGTCCGTCCGTCCGTCCGCTCTTTGTCCGTCTGTCAGGCAGCCCCGCTGGCCCCATCCCCGCCGCGGCCTGCGCGGCCCCGCGGCTCCCGGCCGGGAGAGCGGAGCAGCGGGAGCGGAGGGAGCAGCAGGAGCAGCGGGAGGCGCGGGAGCAGCGGGCGGAGGGCGCCCGCCGCCTCCTCATCCCCCGCTCCCCGCCGGCCTCTCCGCGCCGGGGCCAAGCGCGGCCCATGCGGGACGCGCCGCGCCGCGGCCCCCCCGTCCCTTCCCTCCCTTCCTTCCCCTCCCTGTCCTCCTCCTTCTCCCTCCCTCCTTCCGCGCACCGAACGGCCCCGACCGGCCCCGGCTCGCTCCCGCCGGCACTTACCGGCCGCAGAGCTGCGAGGAGAAGGCGGCCGGGCCGGGCCGGGCCGGGGCGCGGCGGCGGCAGCGGCGGCTCAAAGCGGCCGTGCCGCGGCCCCGGGCATGGCGGGGGCGGCGGGGCGCGGGCAGGGGGGGCCGGCGGGGCGGCGGCGGCGGCGGGGGGAGCCCGGGGGGAGCGGCGGCGGCGGCGGCGGCGGCTCCTTCCTGCTGCTCCGCCGAGCGTCCGCGGGCGGTGACAGCGACACCCGGCCAGAGCGCCGCGCGCGCGCTGCACCACGGGAAACGCGCCCGGAGGACCGGCGGGACGGGAGGAGGAGGAGGAGGATGGCGATGACGGCGATGGGGAAGCGAGACGGGAGCCGGGAGCCCCGCCGGGGCTGCGGCTGCTGCCGGGGCGGGCGGTGCCGGGTTACGCGCGGGTCAGGAGGCCGCCGCGGCCGTGGGAGCGCTGCCCGCGCCGGCCCCGAGCGGAGGCGGGGCGGGAGAGACCCTTCGGGCATCGGCCGCGGCGGGGGCGGCCTCCCGTGCCCCTCGGTGCCGTGCCAGCGGCTTAATGCCCAGCAGGGCCTCCCGGAGGAGAGAAGGCCGCGGTCGGTGTCAGGGAGAAGGCTGAACTGTCACAGAATTGATGTGGTTGGAAGGGACCTCTGGAGATCATCCCGTGCAACCCCCCTGCCCAGGCAGGGTCGGCTGGAGCAGGTGACACAGGAACGCCTCCAGGTGGGTTTGGAATGTCTCCAAAGAGGGCGATTCCACGAGCTCCCTGGGCAGCCTGTCCCGGGGCTCTGCCGCCCTCAGTGTAAAGAAGTAAAGCCTGATCTGGTTCCCCGCTCCTGACGCATCTCTGGGGTGAGGCCCCGCTGCAGACTGCCAGTGCCATTACAGAGGTGGTGTCCCTCGCACTCTCAGGGCCTCCTAATCCATCTGAAAGTCCGGAGATGAGTTTTCTGCACTATAATGTCCATGATCGTGATGCTCTCCGTGACCCCATACAGTAAACTATTTGGAGAATCACTAGAGGCCGAATCTTAAAACCCGCGCCTTCCTTGGACTAGCTCTCCACCCAAACTGGCTGCACCTCTGCAGCCTGGGCTGTGGCACGGTGTCACTTTCAACTTCACCACTTTCAGGGGTTACCAACTTTTCCACGTTTCTCTAAATAAAGTCTTTCGCCCAGCAACGCGCTTGAACACGTGCGTACCTCAATTGCTCTATGTCATTTGCGTATAATTAAGCATGTGCTTAAGTGCTCTGCTGGATTGAAGCCAAGATCTGCATAAGCTCTGTTGGGTAAAATTTACCAGCTTCGCTGGGCTTAGCTCTGTGAGTCATTCAATCAGCAGCAGCCCAAAGCTTTTTGCTACGAGCTTAGTTATTCCCAGGCTGTCCTACAGGATCACCCTGTCTCAGTGACGAGGCTTATGCCCTTCACTCAGGTCCTGTTAGAAGTGAGACGCATCTGCCTCGTGAGTCAGCTGAACGAAGGGTTTCGAGTTCCCTCGGCAAGGTGCATTAATAGGGTTCTGCACCTTTACGCAGGTCAGAGGTTGTGCCATCAAGTTACAGTGCAATAAATTGCATTAAGAAGAGAGTATTAATGACACCGGGACCCTGACGAAGGTCTGCCCTGGCTTTGTGCAATAGGTACATTTCAAAATGATGGTGTTGAGTACTCAGTGTCTATGAACAGAGGAAGGAGTTAATAAAATGTAGCTGCAGTCCATGCAGTCCTCTACAATTTTACACAAGTGCAAGAAGTGTCATTAACCGGCTTATTGAATAAAATGGGAAACTTTTTCATTTCCAAAACCGGACTTTTAGAAACTGAGGGAAGACGTACATTTATTCAGCTTTGATTTTTTTTTTTTTCCTTCAAAGACAATTAATTTGGTGACTACTCATTTTTCCCTGTCAAAGAAAATATCTTTTGAATTGCATTAAATCTGAGTCAGGAAGCTCAGCACTAAAACCTTATTTTAAAACACACTGAGGAATTAAAGCTTTCTGCAGGGTGAGCACAAGTCTTTCTCCAAGGACACATCAATTGGAACCTGCTTTTCAAAAAAAATTTGTTTGGCAATTAACAGTATAATATGAAAAAGAAAGACTGTCTTGTTTGTAGTTAATGCAAAAAAGTAAGACTCAGCATATTTGAGTGCTGTTCATTACTCTCTTATCATTCTTCTATGACCTTAATCAAGACATGTTCCAATTTTCAGATGTCAGTTTGGGTTAGGGTGCAGGTTTCTGTGTTGTTTTAAGAGGAGTTAAGCACCTATAAATTGTCAAGTTCAGTGAGAATCTTACAGTGCTTTGTTCATCTGGAAGTCCCCCGCACCAGGGTAGAGGTGGTGAAGGGACACTTCAGACCTTGGACCTCTCCCTCACATGTTTTCAAATGATGGCAGTTCCTCACCAGGTCACCCAGCTGTGGCACTGATGTTCATATTAGTGTTTGGACACATATTTAATACTGTGCTGTTTATTTATTAATAGTAGTGTTTTGACATAACAAAATAGAAAAGAGATATATAAACTCAGTAGCTTGAGATGCTTAAAGGAGCATTTGCATTTTGACCTATATTTTTTTTCTTTACACTGCTCTGTAAATAGCAGACAAACTCTGCTTTTCCCTAGGTAAAATAATTAATAGTCTTTAATACAGTTTTTCCTCTCCCTTCTGAATTCCAAAAGTTGCCCACCCAAGAGAAACCCTCTAAAAGGCAATGTGTGTGCAGCATGGAGCACAGTACATTTCAGTTTTAACAGGGCTAAATAGTGGAAAGTAAAAAGCACTTCACCCTCCTTCCTTTTATCTTTTTTTCCTTCCTTTTTCTGTGTAAATCTAGAAACAAAAAACAAAATTAGGAAGCACGAGTAATTTGTGTGTTAAAAAGTGGCTTTGGGGAATCACTGGGGAATATGTGTTTTAAAACGTCTTAAACAGAAAGTGGCTGGAGAAGTAACTGCACACATCGAGCAGAACCACCATGTTTGACCTCCTGCATGACGAACTGAAACACGTAATTCAGAAATTTCTGCATCAGGCCAGTGACTCCTACTGAAGCAGCTGTTGATCTGGAAAGATCCAGTCTGGGAATTTGTAAGAGAAGTCCACCAGTTATGTAGGCTTTTGAGATATCCTCATAGCTCTCAAATTTATGCCTTCACATTTGTTTACATTCATCAAACCTGAGCTTCTAATTAGTCATTTTAGCTATCAGGTTTCAGGACTGTGTATCAGGATTTTTAACTCTCTTCTCCAGGTCTTGTTTTGTCTTTGTAACGCTTTATAAATCCCCTTCCAGTTTTTCAAAAATTATATATTGTTTGTTTGAAAATACTCTTAGTGTGGGCCCACTGCTCAATCATTTAGACCACAGACAGGTAAATCAACAAATATCAAGTGCAGCTTCTTTTCACCCACCTGCATCCACATAACCTTTTATCTGTACCTTTGGAGTGATGTACAGAGTCCAGTGATGTGACCTGTCCTACTGTGGCTCTGTCCAGGGTGAAGTTTCCTGCTGCTCCTCTGTCCTTTGTCACATACAACAGGGATACAGCATGTCCCTCTTCTCCACTTCCCCCTGCAGATGTCACAACTCACAGTTAACAGTCTCATTCCTTCCAACACATACAGTTGGCTTCCCTGGAGTAAAAAAAATAAAGATCTGTTGGACTATTTGTGTCTGTTTGTGGTTACAAGATCAGGCCAAAGGAAATGTGAAAAACAATCTGCACTTCAGCAATCAATATTTTTACTGAGTATTTTATAATGATGCTAAGTCTTGAAAAAACAGACTGAAGATGATCAGTGAAGAGTTCATGTCAGTAGTTTACATATGGTGAGCACTGCTTGAAAAACATTTATGTTCTCAAAAGAAGGTATTTGCAAACAGAAAGTTCAAATCCCAGGTAAATCCAAGAGAAAGCATGAGTTGTGAAATACAGCTGAAAAGCATGAGTGAAATACACAATTCATCTGCCGAAGCAATGCTAAAGCCACCTTTTCTGTACTTGTGGAATCATCAAACAGTTGAAGTGAACTTCGGTGGAAGGTGAGACTAACTTGACCTTCAGAGGTGACAGATGTGTTCTCCACACCCCACTCCCATTCTTCTTCTTCAGTTTCCCTCCTCCCCTCCCCTCCTTCCTTGTCCACAAAGGTCGCTGTAGCCCTGGTTGGTGCCAGTGTGTGCCAGAGATGCAATGCATGGTGCTTCAGAAACGCCATGGTGAATGCCTGACATTTCAGCAGTGGATTCAGTCAGGGAACAGTTGCTACTGAAAGCTAGAAAATCACCTTCCATCCATTTTTTCAATTGGAATATTTCACCAGGGTTTTAACTAGCATGCATGTTCAATGCAGAAATGTAATGAGTCCATTGTCTGAGCATCCACTCACGTTGTCTGTAAATTGCTCCTCTTCATTTCAGCATCCCTGGTGGAATTTGTGTTTTAATTATTTAATGTTTTTTATAGCAAGCTTTCAATTCATGATCCCACACAAGCCTGACTCAATAGTCTGCCTTGCCCTATATTGCTGGCAGATCAGGAATCAATCACAATGCTACAGAGTGGCACAGTGTGCTCCTGCTGACATCACCAATGCAGGGAAATGTGGTGGTATGCAATGGCTCAGAACACCTGGGCATCTGATGTTTGCAACCAGAAATAATTATTTACAGTCAATATTGGTTAGAGGGTGCATGCAGGTCACCCAGCTCTTTTCCTTATTCCCAGAATCTTTTCTGTTCCCAAAACTGTTTGCAGGAGAGCACTGTTCCACCTGAGCCCTGAAGAATTCTTCATATCAGATTAGTTTCTAATGCCATAAACACGCCTGACTTGACTCAGTCATTTATTTTACAATAATACAGCAGCCTAAAGTGCTTTAAAACTTGAGGTCAAGAGAGCACAAAAATCCCAGAAGAAAAAAATGAAAAGTTTGATGAGAGATATACCTGTCTGGCAAAAAGAAAGAGCAAGGCAGCATCAGTCAGGGTGGGTTTGTGTAGACATGAGACGTTCAGAGATCTGTCTGGCTTGGTCCCACATGGCATTCCTGTAAAATTAGCATTATAAATCTCTAGATTAAAAGAAGAGAGGATGTTTAATGTCCCATGCTGAGATGTCTAATAGACAGAAAAAGCAACAAAAATGATGATAATGTAGTACTTGCCTAACACAAATTGTCAAATGACACGAGACAGAACTTAAAGAACCAATTTCTCTGCCTTAAAACACAAGTTATAAGTAGAGCAGAAAACCATCTACTCTTAACTTAGATTGGCAGCCTACCTAAGACATTTAAGTTGAATTAACTGCAGATAGGAAAGCAAGAGGGCCTTAAACCCCAGTGTGAACACTTTAGGATTAAGCCTTTCAGAAATAAATGTAAAGGAAGTGAGGGATATTTTATCTGTAAAAGAGAGAACATCCACTCAGGGATTTGGTGGGCTTTAACTGTTGCAATTTAATGTCACACCTTTACTTAATTCATCTTAATCTTTCCCATGTGTCTGTCCCACTGCAGCTGAGTTCTTTAATTTGAAATATTACAGTGGATCTAATTTGAAAGACAGCATTAGCTGAACCAGTAGCTAAAGGCTTGTCCACGTGGGGAGGTTACTCAGTGATGAGTAACCAGCTACTTCATACCTACTTTGTGTCAATGCTCTTGGTTTACATTATCCTGTTGTAGGCTGCATCACACCACCTTGCATGCACTGAGAGTTCGTGCAAGCCAAGTACAGCATTTTAAATTCAGATCCACACCTCTTTACAAATCTAACATTGACCTGATTAAAGCAAGATGTGCAGAGCAGGTGTGACATCAGGCTCTGATGCAGTGGTAATGATGGGATATTAATACTTACCAACCGAAAGTTCAAATGGGAAAACATATATTTATATTTATATTTATATTTATATTTATATTTATATTTATATTTATATTTATATTTATATTTATATTTATGACATGTATATATTATATATATAGGCACTTGGAACTAGATGACCTTTAAGGTCCCTTCCTACCCAAACCACCTTATGATTCTATATATTTAAGCCCAAGAGGTTGTACATTCCCAGGGCTACCAGGATCAAGCCATTATGCCAAATGGGATGTTTCCATACATTATTTGAGCCACTTGGAAAGCCTAACAGAGTATAGAAGTCCGAATCTCTGAAAGCCAGTAAAATCTCTAATTTCAGTTGGCAGTGAAGGAAGGGGAAATGAGAAGAGCACAAATGGGCCTTGAAGACCAGGGAGAGATTCTAAAAGGCTGGAATTGGAACTCCGTAAGCTAATTGCTCAACACGGCAAAAAAAGGAAGGGTTTCGAGTTTTGCATAAAAACATAATAAAAATCATAGTGTTGCTCTCCCATTACTGGTTTCCTTTGGTACTACTCTCAAAAATTGCATCAGAATAAGGAAATGTTGGAACAAGACAGGCTGTAAATTCTTCATATTACATAGAGCCTGTTCATGACTCTCAGAAGCTGAACCAACTGGGCTACCATAAACTTATTAAGTTAATGAGGCCCCAGTGGGGACTAAGCAAAACCTTTGAGGCCTCCAAAAAAGCCAGATGAATGGACAACATAATGGCCAGCAAATTTCATTGTATATGCATGTAGTTCTGAATTTAGAAGAAGAGGCAAACTGCTAAGATCCATTACAAATGACAAAAGGCCAAGGTACAGCTAAAGAGGGGGGTCTTGGGAGGGAAAGGCAAGAAGGTAAAGTTGTTGATGAGTTATTTTCTTATGTGCCTTTCTCATAAAATGAGAAGTGAACCGGATGAAGTCTTTCTAAGACCAAAGCAAGCAAATTAAATGCTACTTGAATGTAGTTACGACTGATTTTTCTTCCAAAACACAAGGATGCATTGAATGGAGATGATCAGGACTTGTACCAGACTGTGCAGCAGGAGGATGAGGACAGGTAAATTTTCAAATTGCACCAAGCAGGAGATGGTCCAGGTCCAGGTCCAGCCTCCTCTGGAAGAGGATGGAGAAGAAGATGATGGAGTTCAGCTCAGTAAGGATGGAGAAAAGACCTGAGTCTCTGGCTGAGCTGAAGGACAGCAGTGTTTCAGAAGGTGGTTTAGTAGGGCAGTGCTGGACATCAGCTGATGTGCACATCGTGCTGTTAGGTCTGACCTGGCTTAAACCTCATAAGACACAAGAGAATCACTTCCTTTCAGTCTGCACAGCACAGCTGAGAGTTCAGCTGGGCAGGAAAGATATGGCCTAGCTGGAAAGGTCAGTAGGAATGCCAAAGATCTAGAAAACCTGACCAAAAAGGCACATGTTCCGAAGGAGAGTGCTGAAGGGGAAATGTGATGAGGGTCTTCAAACATGTAAGAGGACATTGCACAGGGAAGTGGAGAAAGCTGGTTTCCCTGCCCTCAGGAGGTATGTAAGATAGAAACTTTTACCTTTAGGTTAGGTATTTTTCTGTTTTTCTAATAGCAAAGGTCACAAACCACTGGGATGGCCTATGGGGCTGTGGCATCAATAGAGGTCTTTAGGAACAGTTTGGACAAATATACCAAGAATGCTTTAAGAAGTAACCTAGATCATGGCCTTTGCCACCAGGTGCCACCCAGTTTTGTTTTTTGTGTGCAGATAAAGTAAGCAAGCAGATAAAAGGGGCTGAAGAATAATAAAAAGATAAAATATCTTCACATAGATCTGTGGTATAACTTCAAGCAGGCTGCTGTGGTCCAGCCATCTCCAGCCATCTCTGAGACTTGGAACTTCAGAGGATTCAAAGAGCAACAAGTAGGATCAAGGGTATGGCAATTCACAAAAGATTGAAAAGATCTGGATTATTATCTTCAGAGAAAAGCGAGGGAGACAGAGTAACAGTACATGAAGTAATGTCTGGTATAGGAAAGAAATCAGCAAAGAAAGAATACAACAAGAGATTAAAATGGGAAACTTCTCTGCTATGGCACATCCAAAGCATTGGTGCTAAACCCAAAAGGATTCTGAAGGAAAATGTCTTGCCAACATGGGTACCTGGGGCACCTTCAAGTCTACAAAGAAGTCTGTCTCCTCTTGTCTGACACCAGCCCTTTGCACCATACCCTGTGGCTGCACCACACTCTGTCATGGAATGGGCATGAAATGGGCAAAAGCAGCCAAAAACCTGAAGTTTCAGATGTTACTCCTTTTAAAAGCAGCAAAGGGGTCAAAAAGAAGAACTGCTTGTTTCCAAGACGATGCTGTTTACCCTGGTAGGCTGTGACTGGCTGGCCATGCCTGCTCATCACTGAAAGAACAGAGGAAAAGTCTGTTCCAAGCACTCTCTGTCTTAGATATATCACATGCCCTGAGCCAGAAACACTGCTTTGCCCCAAAGCAGTAACTTGAACAGACTTTGCAAAGTCGTGGCCTTGTTGTCATCTTAAGAGAACTCAGTGTGTGTATCAAGGAAGTGCCTCTGTGTGTCTGGCTTATCCAATAACAAACAAACAGTGACAAAGGATCTCCAACCCCCATGACAGCACTGACTACCTAAAAACAGAAGGGCAAAGGTCTTCAGTGCTAAGTCTTACCCAAAGTTAACTTAACAAATCTATTTACTACTGAATAACTCCAACCATTAAATTTGCAATTATCTATATATATCAGCAGGTGCCTGTGAAGAACTAAACTTGAAGGGGGATCCATTTAAAGATACACAGAGACATCAGAAATCTCAGAGACATACCAGAAATTTTGCCAGAAATTTGTTAAAAACACAAAGCAAACATCAAGAGACCAGTTTCTGTGAAGGAATGTGGTGCTGTGTGTAGGCATTAAGAAAAATGTGACCTTTGTAATGCTGATACATCACACTATTTTACACATGGGGAGAGGTCCCTCCTCAGCTTCTCTCCGTGGGTCCACTTTGATAAGGAAGGGATGCTGCACTTTATCTGGCCTCTCCATGGGTGGCAGCAGTTGTTTTTTTAACATCAGAGCCGGTGATGTATCAACACCGGCGTATTTTCAGCTAAGAGCACTGATGCAGTTTTCAAACTGTACACAGCTTCCAACGAGCCTGATGGAAAAGCACCATCTCTCCTGGTTCCCTAGAACATCAGATCTGGTGTGGCATTTGTGAAGCCCCTTTCACACTGACATAAACCTTTAGAAAGTTTGGGTGAGGACTTACCGCATCCTGCCAGTTAGACCCCGCAGAAGGAGAGCACACCCTCACACTTCGTGCCCGGGCAGATTCAGAGAGCCTGAACTCGGTCAGGAGGTTGGTCCATGTAACACCAGCTCAGAAAGCTCCAGAACAGCAACTACCACCTGCTTGGGAAATCCAGGGAGCTTGGCTAAGCCTTGGGGACAATGTGAAATGAAAGTGGTCAGAAGAACGTCAGAACGGTTTGAGTGTGGGTTGGGGATATCCCAGACAACAAAGGCTGTTTGGTAAGATCTGCTTTCCATCTGCAAAGCAGATGAGAGTTCAATGCTGAAGATAATTTAAAAGTCAAATAAATGGTATAAAATGGCTTGTAGTAAGTAAAACCATATTTCTTTGTGAAGTAAACTCCCTTGTTTGCTGGGTGGATGTATGCACACCAAGCCAGACAAGCAGATGAAGAAAAACTGGTCCCTGGGTTTAAGGAGAGAGTCTTGGCCAGTCTGAGAGGAGGTGCAGTAAAATGTGGAAGAAAATATCCCATCAGTGCTTCAAAGGGCAGGTGGACAAGGAGCTGGTGGTGGATGAAAGCACATGACTGGAGAGCACAAATGGTTACAGTGGATTGTAAGGTAATGCACTGCATATTCTTCTGGGTCAGAGCATTGTCTCAAGAAAGAAGCAGCTTCCCTTCCCCACAGCCCCTCTGGTGAGCTGACAAGGTTTGCAGAGCTGCCAGTGGTTGTGCAGTATGTCCTAACTGCCAGACAAAGTTACATCTCCATTTTCAGGAGCCAGAGGCATAGAGGAAATAGATCCTGATAAAATATCTAGCTGATAACCTTGACAAAATCACAAAACTAAATAAATAAGCAGTGGTTGGAGTTTCTGGGTAACTCATTGAATACAAAAGGGAAAACCCAACAAGGTCACCCCAAACCCATACACCTCTGGGGGAAAAATAGCTTTATTTTAAAAAAATATCATCGTATTATCAAAGGCTCCTTATCAACACCAGTAGATCCAAGCTGACAGGCTGAAATCAATGCCAGCTATTGGAATATGAAGGCATGATAAAAGGCTATGACTTCCTTTGAAAAATGTGGATTTAGATGTAGATCAAGGACACTTTCATTTTGTCAGCTTGGCCATTTTTTGATCAACTCACTTAGCATATTTAATTAAAGATATGATAGTCAATCTCATTTCTAATTGTATGCAAAGTGGCAATATTTTGCGGATTGGTTCCTGCTTGGGAAATGTGTCTGTTTGTAGTACAGCCCACTTATGTACTAAAATGGCAGCTTTCTCTCCACAGTTTACAGAGACGTTAACGAAGCTGGAGCTGTCAAAAAATAAAACATCCTCTGCTGTAGCTGTGCATACTAACAAGTAGTCTTAATGCTGGTGAAATTTTCATGTGGAAATCAGTAAGTCAGTGTCCTTAAAAAGGAAGAAAACCAGGCCTTTTTTAGTGCCAAAGTAGACAAATAAAACAATTTGTTAGAAAGAGTAAAAAAACCCACAAAGCAAGTTCAAAATACCATAGAATGTTTTATTGGAGTAAGTTATGTTGGTAATATGAAAGCTAACTGAATCACAAATAAAGAAAATAAGTAGAAGAGTGGGGTTTACCATAAGGTGAGGCAGCATCAAAATATCACATGCAAAATTAGCAAACAGGCTGGGTTAGAACAGAAAGAGGATGTTGCTGTCTCTTCACAGAAACGCTGATCACAGGCATATAAAATGGTTAATATTGCAGCTTCAAAGTTTAGTCTAGTGAAAGATAATTTTCATAATAATATAGGGACATGTCCTTTGAAGCTAAAATAGAAAAAGGCAAAGGTACAAAAATTTCAGTTGCCCTTGCAGGAGCAGCAACCTGAAGCCAATGACAAAGACCAACTGCTCACAGTTAAATCAGACCAAAATTCCCACAAGGTAGCAGCTCAGGGTGTACAGCCCTCTAAAACACAGAGCAAAAAAGGACAGATGATGTTTACTGTTGGAAATTGTTAGTAGTCTGACCCTGTGAAATTTTTTAATAATTCAAATCATTCCTAACTAATTGGTATTGTGGTACCACCCAAGAGGTCCTGCTGGAACTGAAGACCTGCTTATGCTGGACACAGCCATCGAAAGCACAAGATGTCTGCCCATCCTCAAGTCTGTTAAAATATGTGAAAACACAACCACCAATGGAAGTACAACATTCTCTGTCTCTCATTGCTGAATTTGCACATCATCTCACCATTCCCCGTAAGATCTCTATTTTTTATAGCTGCAAACAAATAAAGGAATGTTAACCTTAAATCACCGCAGCTCAGGAATGTGGGGAGGAGAGAGGGAGCACAGGGAGCTGCTGTGATCCTTCCCTGTGATCTGCCTGACCCCAGCCAGCAGCTGCTGGTAAAAGCACCACCTTGCACGGTCAGGCTGTCCCTATGTGTTTGCATAGTTTCTAGTGAGGGTCATGCATTCAGTGTCCAGAAAAAAAAAAACTCCTTTGCACAGTGGAAGATTTTTCAGACCTAAAGTCTGTAGCAGCAAACCAGCAGCAACACAGATCACTACACCTAAAGGATTTATCAAGTTTTGGTGATTTATCTTAGATAAATTGTTCCATTCTCCCCTCAGTAGGTCTTAAATTTAAAGAAATTTGCATCAGAATGTGAAAAAGAAATCTCAATCACCCTCTAGAAAATGAGATACTGGTCATCAAACGTTGCACTGTAATTGCCATCTTATTGTAAGAGCAGTCACACTGACATGAATTGCAGTTTAATTGTTCACAAAAACACTCAGACTACACAAGATGACCCATTTGATCCCAGAGCTGGCACAGCAGCCAAGCGTTGGAACGTGCTCACAAGCCCTGTTTGAGGAGCAATACCCCTGAGCTGCCTTCAAAACACCACAGCAGCTCATCCCCTGTGCACTGCTGGATGTGCCCAGGCCCTGCATCCCTCCCATGATGTGTCATCCCCCCCAGCAGCTCACCAGCATTCCCAGCAGATGGGAACTGGTCCCCTGCAATGCATCCCTTCCCTGCAGCCTCCATGCAGACGGGCACTCCCTTGTGCAGATGGCCCTGCCTGTCCCCAGCCTCCCTCCCAACACCTTAAAGCCCTTAAATCACTCTTTAAACTGCTTCCCCCCACAGGGACATTTCAAACCACATCACAGCCCACCAAAAGCTCCCACAGCAACCCAGATTTCTTCCCTTGGAACCTTTTTCAAGCTGGAAAAGGTGGGACAAGATACTGCCTGCTGGCACACTGGTAAGCACACTAACCTGTAGCTGGGTTCTATTCTAGACCTCTTCCAAGATTGCCTGGCTTTGCAATTACCGAATAATACAAAGAGCAAGGATACAGCAAGCAAGGCACCAGAGACAGAGGGCCACACCTGCAGCACCTGCTTTGTGGTGTGAAATAAAGGATTGCTGACAGTGAGCACAAAGCAGCCTAGAGCTGCTCCCTGGAGGAGCAAAGCACATGGAATTTTGCAAGGAACAAGGCAGTATGAAAAGCAGAGGAACCAAGGGAAAACAAACTGATGACCAGCTGGCACATGCCTCTTTGGAGATGTCCAACTCCATCAAGCAGCAGCACCCCAGCCCCAGTGAGGCACAACATTCTCCTCACCAGGATGGTGGCAGTTCCTGCTCTCCAGCGGATCCAGAGAGCCCCAGCAAACAGCAGGAGAGCCATGGATAGGTGAGGGAAGGAGAAGCCTCCAGGGCTGTGGGTTGCATTTGACCACACTCACAGGAAAGGAGGCTCCCATGGCAGCTGGTGTGTTTTCCAATCAGTCAAACATCCTGGGAATTACCATATCTGCTACTGGAGAGCACTGTTTGAACTGATGGAGAGCACTGAGAGGAAGAGGTTATGAGTAGATGTCATCTGCAGCAGGGCAGTCACAGAGCAGAGCAATCCACACACAGAACAAAATATGGGTGATCTCAGCCCAAAAGAGCCTTATCTGCCATCTCATTATTGCCAGCCAGACACACGATTCACTGCACAACCTAAAGAAGCATCCCACAACAGATTCTTTCCCTCCAAATTCACATCATCAGGCACCAGGCACTAAACTGCTATGAAATGCAAGTTTAGGGGACAATGGTACACAGAGGGAACTTGACTTCAGTTTATTTCCTAAAGCAGACAGGCCAACGTGGCCACAGCACCAGGTGGTTTGTCTCTCTATTTCCCCCTCCCATAACTTCTGCAAGAACAGGGAGGTTTGCATCTCCCCAGCCCTGAGGAATGCTCCAGTGCATTCCCCATGGAAAGGTACCCAAGGAGCAGCAGCCCCTGTGGAGAAGGACCCTTCTTGGAAACTTAGCAAAAGCCGATTTTGTTCGCAGTGCAGAGGAACACAAGTGTGAACCCCTCTTAAAACAGTGTTTAAGGGGGCCAGCAAGTCCCAGGGAATCTCACATTGGCATCAACTTGTGGCCCTAAATTACTCAGATGTGACTGAAAGAGGGTAAAGACTGCCAGAGGATGAGCAGAGGAGACACAGCCTTGGGAATGTGCAGCTCTATGGGCAGCACAGCCACCACGGGTACCACTTGTGCCCATCTGCCTTAGCCCTGAGCACAGAGACCCCCAGCAACCAGGGACAGCCTTTGCCACAGCCCTACCAGCCCTTCATTTTGTGAACTGCTGGCAGCTAAATCCATCTCTCTTCTTTTCCTGCTTTGTGCCGTAGACACCCAAAGCAGAGGATGGAGGTGCATAACTGCAATGTCCTCGTCTTTCTGCAGCGATTTCCAGTTCATCTGCCCCTAACCTACATCTTGGCAGCCCAGCCCAGTGACACATCACAAATCATTTGCATCAAGCAGACCCACGGGTGCGTTGCTGTCAGTAGATGAACTCCTTCCAAGTCCCAGGATTTATGGCTGCATCCAAACCACCGGTGCCATGGCCAGGATGGCACAGACTCACCCACAGCTTGACTCCTTCAACTACTCGAAAAAACAACTGAAATACTAAGGATGAGCAAAAGACCATGCCACAAGGAAAAATGAGATAAATTATCAGATAAGGAGGAAAAAAACAGACAACCCAAAACCAAAGAAAACGAGGGCTTGGCAGTAGCTGAGGTTATGCAAGAAGAGGAAGGGAAGAAGCATCTCCCGCTCAGCTGGAGAAAGTCAGCACAGAAGAGGGTGCAGGAGAGCAGAGCACCTTGACTGCACACTCTCTGCCCCGAGGTGTTTTGTTTGTTTTCTTTCTAAACAGGAGGTACAAGTCCAGGCTCTGCTCCTGAAGATCCTGTCAGAGATGATGCCCAGCCAAACGGGAAATCCAAAAAGAGTCTCAGAGGAGCTAGAACAAAGCTTTGTATCTGGAGCCGTGTATGATAAAAAAACTCAGATCAGTCTGCTCCAAGCATTGAGGAAGTTTGGACGAGGGTAAAAGCACGATGGCCAAGATCTGCCTCTTCTCTGACAGGTTAGCCATAAGCAAAGAAGTTATTTCTCTGATTTTAACTTTCCAGTAAATAGTTACTCTCAGAGACGCTGTCCAGTAGTCTGAGTAATCCTGAGCTGAAGGATTTTGTTTTCATCATCAGAGCAAAGACAATATATCAATTTTCAAGGCAAGGCCAATAGCAAGTGGCTTTTCTTGGGTCTTATGTCTCTTTTGGGTTTCTTTTTTGCTGTTGTTTTACATTTATGTCACAAACCAGTCTGTCTAGCAAGCATCCCTTCCCTGAGAGTGTTGGCAAATAGCAGAAGTGGTTTCTCCTCCCCTGCGCCCCCCACCACGCTGAGTGCAGCGTACCAGCTGTCATTTGCAAACACTTACCCCGTAACAGCGACTGCCGCTCGGGGGGCTGGGGCTTCCAGGTTTATTTCCATTCCCAAAATTCATGACAAGTGGCCTGATTTGCAAAGAAAAGCCAAAGGCCGAGAAAGACAGACAAAGAAGAAGAAACACAGAAACAATTGTTCCCCTTGTGAAAAGCATGCCTTAAATCTCTCTCTCTTTTTTGGCCTTTTTTAGTCTAGATTTGGGGTTCTGTGCCGAACTCCACAGGATCCAAAGGCCCCTGTCAGAGCGAGGCACAGCGTGGCTTTGCCTCGCGCTATCCCCAGAGCTGTGCCGGGGCTCCCCCAGGCGTGGCCGTGACGTGAACAAGCGCTTGTGCTAAAATGCCGAGTTTTGGCGGAACTCGCCAGCAGCCAGGAGGCGAGCAAGCAGCGGGGCGGCCGCGGATGGCAGCCGGGCGAGGCGGCCGCGGAGCAGCGCGGAGCCGGGAGCGCTCGGCGGGGCAGGGACCCGGGCGCGGACGGACGCGTGAGCGCAGATCGCCTTGCGAACCCGCGCACGGGCTCCCGCTGCACCCCGCAGCCTTGGCACCATCCCCCCCTCCCCCGGCTGCTCGGGGCTTGCACAAGAGCCTCCGACCCGAGGAGCGACGCTGCCCGGGCGCTGCCGGTGCCCGGAGCCTGCGAGCCAGCGCTGCGATTTGGCTCCGGCAGGGGCAAGCGAGCGCAGGTACGGACAGGATTAATTTCTCCTGTTGAAACACATTCGTCTGCAGATTAGCTGCAGCTCTGCGCGCAGGGAGCCCAGATACCACCGGATGACTCTTCTCTGCCAGCCCGCAGCCATCCCGAGAGGCAAACAACACCCAGCACCTGGCTCCTCTGGGATTAGTCCTGCACCCCAAGCAGATAAACCCAGGTGTCGGAGGGACACTGACCCACAAGCTATTTTTTTTTTAAGCAGAGAGTGAAAACAACACCTATAAGACAGGATTTCTTTTTCCTAGAGAACAGCAAATCTAGTGTTTCTGGACCAAATCCAAGAAGGCTCTGTAAGATTCCCAGTTTCTCATTTTTACCAACAAAAAGAGGCCAAAGCAAAAAGCAAACCCACAGAAACCCACTGCTGCTTCTGTTCCTTATTTAGGGTAGACTACATCTCAAATCTAATTATCTCTCTGCAACTCCCTGTGCAGACAAGGCAGACAGAGGGGGATCTCCAAGGAGCAATTCTTTCAACCTGCCTGAAACACCTACCTGGGGATGTGACCGACTCTCTCTCACACCCAGCACCCAGGGATGCTACTCTGAAATTACTCCAGATCCTGTCTTCTGGGACATGCGAGTCAGACTGAACTCTTATACTCAGCAGAGAAGCTTGTCCTTCCAGATATTAGCCTCTTCAAACACCTGGAGGTGAAGGAACATCTTGAGTGTGTGTTGACCCAAGGGACTACAACAATGGCACAACCAGTCTGCAAGAGGAGGCTATTTCGCGGTTTGTGCTTGATTTTCCTTTCTTTCCACAGGTTATAGCAATCTAATAACTGGATTTAGAGTTCCCACAAAGCCATGCAACAATTTGCTTTTCCATTCATTAGATCCAGAAATGTCTCTGCTCAGGGACAGCTGTGAGACATGAAAAGGATATGCCAGCACGGGAAGTGCATCTCCTGCCTGCTGCAGTGTTCCACATCACTGTCCTGCAGCAGGAGAGGTTCCTCAGAAGTGAATGCTGGTCTCCTTGCTACAAGAAAATCAGTGCTTTGGAAGACGAGCATTGATGCAGCAGTTGAAGAACTCTTGGGCAGCCCAGCCAGAGAGGACTTGCCACTCGCCCTGTAAGGAAGATGGGGAAAAAAGGAAAAGTGACTGCTGGGGACATGGTTCATATCAAAGCTAAGAAAGAGTCTCTGCAGTTTTTAAACATGAGACAAAAGGGCAAAGCACTGTTGGCTGGAGACAGAAGAGGAAAGGGCAGGAAAACAAATGGTGAGAGACAAAGCTCCGCTGATGGTGCTCAACACAACCCAAAAGGCAATCCATCCTGCATGAGAGTTCTTTGGTCACTGCAAAAAACCACAAATTCCTAGATAACAGAAGAACGTCCTTCAAGGGACACAGTTCCTGCCTCTCTAGAGCCAATATGTAAAATGTAATTAAGCTTACATATCCAGGGACAGCTAATCATGGAGCCACCTGTAAAGAAGCAGTGCCATCCCTGCCAATCCCTGTACATCCCAGGAGGCTGGGAGCATTGGTGAGGGCTTAGAGGCCTCTACACAACACAAAGAAGCAGATATCTCAGCAACATTTACTGAGACCCTTTGCATCCTTAACCAATGGATAGTAAGAACAGAAAGAAATCATGGGTGCAATCTCATTTTAAGTGAGAGATCAAGGTTTTGTGGCTCCTTCCAGTGGGAAGGCTGTGCACTGTGGATGGCCACAGTAGGAGCCACCCCACTGAGCATCAGGCTCAGGCAGACTAAACAAGTTTGAAGGGATTGAACCAGTATGAAGGGAGGCTGAACAGGAACAGTTGTGGAGCTGGACAAAAGCAATGAAGGAAATGGACCAGCTGCCTGCACAATACCACAGAGTGGGTAACACATAAAATCAACAGTTATGACACATTTTCAGGCACAAACTTAGCACAAAGGTGTTACCAATACCTGGTGGAAAGATTCACATGCCAAAGCATCAACACAAATGGAAAGGTAGGTGACAAGAGAGGAAAGGTTCACCCTCTGGCAAAGATGTCAGGAACCACTTTTGAAACAACAACCCTGTCTAGCTGAGCAGGCAGCTCAGTCTGCCCACCAAAAATTGGCACCTCACCCCACAGAGGCCACTCTAACCTGAGGCACCAACTTCCAGCTCTGTTGCTCAAGATCAGGGCTCTTGCATCCCACATGTTGTTCCTCAGATGGAAAAAGTAACCCCAACTCAGCTGCCAAGCTGAGCTATCTCCTGACCATGGCAGATTCATGTGAAAGTCAGTCCTGGAGGCCAAATTTATAAACACGCTCTTCCACCAGATGGGCGTGTGTTTGCCAAGCCTTACCCAAACCTCCAGCTGGGCTTGCAGAGCTCTGGTTTCTTCCCTGTGCTTATCTCCAACCCTGCTCCTATTAACAGCTAATTTCCCCTCTACATCCTTATCTGCCAACTGGAAGAGGGATGTTGCAATACAGAGGTTATTAGTTCCCAAAGGCAGGGTCCTACGGCTGCTCACCACCCTCTGCTCCCCTGAAACCAGACAAATCCTGTCAGCACCCCCAAACCAGGAACCTGCTGCCCTGTGACCCTCCAGGAGCACCCCCATCAGACCCAGCTCCCCAGTCCCCTGTGTGTTTGCTGGGAATCTCCAGCATTGCAGTGCCAAAGCCATCCTGCTCCAGTGACTGGGCGTAGGGAGAAAGGAGAAACATCACCTGGATCAACTCAATAATTCCCCAGGACCATCTGCCAAGGACCAGCATGGGGGCATCTGTCCTGCCACTCACACATTTGCTGGCAAACATCACTTTATTTTACTTATCATCATCACCTTCATTTAACTCCAGCCCAGGAAGCTCCACAGTGGACGTCAACATGAGAGAGAAAAAGGAAATGTTTTCAAATTTAAAAGTAACATGAAACCCAGCAAACACTAAATTGCCTTGTAATCGAAATCATTATATTTGTTGGTAGGAAACAGAAAAAGCCCAGCTAAGCACTATGTATTTAGCATTTAAAAGCTAAAAATATCAGTAACTACATCAGCAGGGAGAAGGAGTTTGAACAGAAAGTGAATGATCACCAGCAATTATTTCTGGATATTTTAAGTGCCCTGAAACTCAAAAAGGCAACACATGTTCAAATCCCTGTCCAGGCTTACAGGACAAATATAACCAGGTGAAGTATTAGGCAGAGGGGAGGAATGCTAAAGCCAACCATAAAGAGACACTAGAGGTTAGGAAAGATCAATTATCCGTGAGGAAGCAAGATGTACTTTGGGAAGATTTAACACTGAGAATGATTTCAGATTTTGAAAGGAGGATTCCTGATCTCCTCTAATAGTTTGGCTACTCCTAGTTCACAAATGAGTCCACTCCATCTATGAATACTCCTGACACTTTACATGGTTCAAAGGTTAATTCCTCACTTTCATTCTGAGATGTCAGAGAGTCAAACTTCAGCAACAGCATAGTTATAATGTAATAACGTGTTAAACTACACAAGAATATGCTTTTCACTTTATTTAGGAGGATGCTAAAACCAAGCCATGCTCTGTTCATGCTCTTCATCAACCACAGCTGTGCCTTAGTTCCATCACAAGTGGGTATTTTCTCCTGAGACATACCCAGGGTGCAGCACTAGACACTGGCTGCTAAAAAAATGCCTATATCTCAAGATTCATATAGCTTTTTCTCAAGCTTTTAGAAGACTCAATATAAGAGATCTCTGAACCATGGATGTTGATTTTCAACAAGTCTTGGATTTCAGGGGCAGTTCCATAAGTCTAAAAGAAGGATGATATTTTGTCTGTTTATAGAAGTATAGACCTACAGAGTATGGATTACTATAGGCCTGTCAGTCTGAAACTAATCCCAGGGA
Source organism: Monarcha castaneiventris obscurior (assembly GCA_026261815.1). Lineage (NCBI taxonomy): Eukaryota > Metazoa > Chordata > Aves > Passeriformes > Monarchidae > Monarcha > Monarcha castaneiventris. The sequence continues at coordinate 13,303,419 of JAMPIT010000467.1, forward strand.
AAAGAATAGTTGATACAGAGCTGAAAGAGATTAATGTCAATCAACATGTTCATGAAAAACAAATCTTGTCAAATTAATTCTCATTTTAAGAGATTACAGTTTCCTTGATGGAGCAATAGTATTAATGCAGCAATCCACCACAGCACAGCTCTCCTCACTCCGGTTGGGCCAGTCCTGCTCTGAATCAGAATATTAACCTAGCATTCCTTAAAATAAACTAAAATCTGGTCAAAGGCTTCAGGGGGCAACTGGAAATGGGAAATCTTTGGGGAAGCAGGGTCCTGCTATGTTCTCCCATTGGCTCTGTACTGGTCAGAGTCTTTACTGACAGCCTGGGCAGTAAGAGCATTACTGAAACCATGGGTGAAATGGAGGTGGAAAGGATTAGGGAGCCACTGGAAGAAGAGGAGGCTGTGCTCCTGGGAAGCAGTGATGAATCACCTGATGGAAGCAAGGAGCAGGTCAGTGGTAGGCCCTGCACGGCTCCAGGCAGCCCCAGTGTGGTCAGGCTGGGGGAAGAGCCACTCTGAACCACGGCAGGAGCACCAGAGGTAGCTTGAAATGAGCAGGACGACCTCAGTGGCTAACACAACCCATGGAGGAGTGCAGGGAATGTCACACAGGAGCGGGAATGCTGCTGTGGCTCTGGCAATGCCCACTCTAGGTTGGCAAATGCCAGATGAGTGGGATGTACAGCTCTGTCATGTGGCCTAGGAGGGATCTTGCTGCAGCTCAAAGAGCCCACAGCTCTTGCCTGCTGCCCTCTGAGCATCCAGTATCCGTGGGGTCATCAGAGGTGAGCAGGCAGAAGCCACCAGCACCTCACTTGGAACCTAATCAAACAAAGGAGACTGGAAATAAAGTCTGTCCTTTTGGCCCCAGGAACAACCATCATGAGACTTGGCCTCTCTGCCACCACAGAACACACTTCAGGAAAACCTCATTCAACGCAGCACTGGGGCAGGGTGACTTTGCCATCTCTTACACAGGACTGCAGCTTGCACAAGTGGTCACGGATCATTCTTTCTGACCATGCAGCTGGCACAACATCCAAGCAGTTATTAAAAATAAATAAATTTTAAAAAATACTGCTGGCTCAGAAACCTCTGAGTCCAACTCACGGCAGTGTCTGTGCAGTGTGAAAGGCACTCAGGCTGCAAATCATAGTGTAATACACTGTTATTAACAGCAACCTACAGCAGGACACGAGCTCAGCACTAAATCCTGCATAAAAAACTGCTCCAGATCACCCATCCCTTTGTATTTAGGCTTCCATTATACCATGGTTGTAGCACTGCTCTCGTACCTCTGCAGGGCAGGAGGGGAGAAGGCGGCCTTGACCTCCCTCCCGCAGCGTGATCCCGGATCCCGGGCCCTGCGAGCTCCTGCTGGAGACCCACCAGAGGGCGGTCGGGGTTGCCTTTTCCCTCCGACAGCTTAATTTTCCACCTTTGCAGCCCGGGGAGCCTCTCCACAGCGTCGCTTTTTATCTTCTGCGGCCACTTAGAGCTGCTTTCCGAAGAGAATATAATTGGTGTTAGCACATGCCACAGATAGGTACAGATAGCAGAACGTGTTTGCTACAGATGAAGAAGCTATTCATTAATTGGAGTCCCTGGGATAATGGTGGTACACGGGACAGCCTCTTAGAGCTGCATCAGACAGTAGGCCCCCACATCCCATGGTTGATTATGCTGGTGTTTATAAGGCTGGAGTGCCCACAAAGTTTATGCTGGGTTTTTGAAGACTGAAGCTTCTTCTCCTGTTTTGTTAATTCAGAAAGGTGAAAAATACCATATTAAATATAGATACAAGATATTAGACAAAATAATATCTCCTTCTGAGCTGTTACACCATAATCAGTGTTGATCTCAGCTCCAAGACTGCAGTCATCACATGAGTTTCAGTCAGATACTATAATTTTACTGCCATTAGCATTATATAGCTGCCTTTGACAGCTCTTGAAACCTCCTTTACCTCCTGCTTTCATCTTCCTCACTTTTTTGACTTCTCCAAAACAAGGACGAGAGCTGCTTCTTCCTTCTCCTGCACAGCCCAGCTTGCAGGAACAGAAGCTTTCCATCTGTTCTTCTCTCCAATTCCACCACCCATCCCATCTCTGCTGTCCTTCTTCCCTGCCTCATCTCCTTACCTCCTCAACCCCTTTGTGTTTCTCTCCTCAAAACCCGTCTGCCCTCGTGTGCAGCTTAACCCCATCCTTACCTGTCTGAGCATGGCATCATCTCTCCTTACCTCCAAATACTCTGTACTTCCACCATCTGAAGCTGTTTTCCTCCAAAACAACCCCAAATCCTTTCCAATTTGTCTTTGTTTCATGTTTTAGGTATGTTCTACAACCAGTCAGAGCAAAAGATTCTTTTTGAAGAAAACACAGCATTAGGAAGGCCAGTCTAGGTAAGCCATTCAAAAGCAACCAAAAGGCAACCAGAAAAAAAAAAAAGAAAAAACCAAAAAAGTTTCTCCTCTGCATTTGACCCTTCAGAAAGCCAGAATCACAAAATCGTTTTGATAACACTGTATCACACCAGGAAGCATCAGAACACAGCAGCTAGAGAGTCACAATCCTTTGCTTACACAGGAACTTGAGGCTCTCCAGACTGCACAAGGTACCCATGGCAGTGCTATTGTGAAGGGGACACAGGTGAGCCCCCATTTCAGCTGGAGGGACAACCAAGCCTCTGCCACTCAAGAGAGACATCTCTCTGCTCATGGCTGCAGTGAGCATCCTGCCTGCCCCAGGGGCTGCCCACAGAGGGAAGCAGCTCACACCTCTTTCTGTCCTGCACTGCCAAGGGTCTCTCAGGAGATGGGATCCTTAGGGAGATGCTCCTGCCCCAGGAAACACAGCTCTGCTGGGGAAGCAGGTGGGAGCCTGCCAGGCAGGAGCAGACAGGGACTCATGGCAGCAGCAAAGTGAATGCTTACAAAGGCACTGCTTTTATTGGTGACACACAAGTACTTGGATTTCATGCCAAGGCCTGTGCTCCAAGTTTCCCAGCTCCCAATCCACTTGCTTCCTCTCTTTGCATTATTTCTAGAGCAGCCCTGCATGGGGATTTTCATTACACATTGTGCCTCCCCACAGAGCTCTGCAGGCAAACACAAGACAGAGGCACCAGGGATGGGCAGAACAGGAGGCACAAGCAAACATGGATTAGAGCCCTGCCCTGCCACTGTGTGACAAGCACAGGGCATTAGTACAACTGCCTTCCCTGTAATTCTTAAGGCAACATTAGAAAGTGTTTCTCAGTTCTTGAACCAAGATGAACAAAGGAATTTCAGTGGTAGGGAGAGTGATACAGGAAGATATCCTGAGCTGCAGTGCTCCCAGCCCAGCCAGCTGTGCTGGGACTGCAGCCTTGCTCTGCTGGCTCTGCTGTGTGTTTGGCCACAGCCAACACTTTCCTCTGGCTCACCTGCACAAGATCCTCAGTGTGGCTCGAGCTCCAAGATTTGCTCTGCGCCTGCCAAGGTAGTCCCTGCACACAGCTGCCAGGTTAACACTGCTTGGGCTGACGTGCCAGATACTGAAATAATACATTAAAAAAGAGAGAGTTCATAAAACCCTATCTTTCCATTGCAGTTGGCTCCCTCACCCCTGCTACATTTCAGGAACAGATAACAGTAGCGACTAAAATGCACTGACAAGACAAGGTCCTGCTAGTAATGGGGAAGGTCAGAGATAGCATGAGCAGTGATAATCCACCCAGCAAAGCTTCCTGCGACAGAAGCAACAGGATCAGCAGATCAGATGATCCAGGCAGGTAAACGTTTTCACATACAAGTGTTTTGTCAAGATTAAGTTAAAATGTTCTTCCTACCTGCTACTATTCTCAAGGCCTTCCACCAATTTTTGATGTTTACTGGTAACTGGTGAAGTGGAACAAGTTACAGGAGTTAAATCCACACTATAACTGGAAAAATGCACACTTTGCAAGTGTACATCTATCATGTGGGCTCTGTTACCCACATGGAAACAGCCATTAACTGGCTGGTTTCACCTTAAAATGCCGAAAAGCTAAAAGAGGAGAAGCCTTCACTGGTTGCTATGATCCCCAAGTACACAGACCACATGCAATGCTTTTCTGGAAAGACAGAAGTAAAAGAAACAAAGTTATTGCAAATTACCCTTAATTTGCTTTTCATATAATTTCTGTCAAATCATGCAAACTGTTTTCAAAAGCATTTTCTCTTAACTAGATGGAGACACACACGAAGTTCAGACAGCTGAGTGGTAGCAAGGATCTCATTTTGGCCTTAGCACTATGTTCCTCACCTAAAGGGAAAGCTGTGCAAAATTCACCAAATTTTAAACCAAAATTTGGAGGCTACTTGAGAGGTAAGATGGACAAGAACCACTTTCAAGAAATCAAACAGCACTTATCAGAATAGGAAAGACAGAGTTTTTTACAAAAAAAACCCAACATAACAAAAATATCAAAGAGCAATTTTATTTATCTTATTTGGCACAAAACTTACAAGAACTGTTTTGTTCCCTTCTTAAATTTAGTACAACTAGCAAGGAAAAAAAAGCCATACTAATACATTTAATGAGCTGTACAGCAAGTGACATGTGGAAGGAGGCACCAGAAAGATCTACCAAAAATCAAAGTGCATGAAAAATACCTACTCTGAGCGCCTCATGGTATTGTATTAAGGCACCACTCTTTTAGAAGGTTTACTGAATACATCAAGTGTGCAACTTCTTAGTTTGGAATGTAGGAGTCCTTCAGCCTATATCAGAACCGGATACTGCAACCTCTGAATGGAACAATGTTTCTCCTTGCAGATGTTAAAGGAAGAGACCTCTTTGTGCCCAACATCATCTCTCAGCCAGGCATGTCACTGTCATATGCTTTGAAAGAGCCAACACAGGTTATCAGAGTACCAGCATTTTACTTCAGAGTTTTAAGCTGTAGTGTGCACCAGACCTATGCATTCTTTACAATGGTTTTTTAGAAAACAAAGGTTGAAGAGACAAAAGTAACATTAGACGTACCAGTAAATACATGTAGAGAGTTTTATCAAAAGAACATTTAAGGACTTTCTGGAGTATCTCTTAAAAAAAATCTGAGTAGTGTTATAATCCAAAATAATTACATACACTTTTCAACAGATTATTACAAAGCTTCCTTCAGGACTAGCAATCAAGTCTGACAAATTCCACGAGACTTCAGGAACTTTCAGTAAGAATGTAGAAAAAGCCCAATATTAGACAGTGGTAAGAGATTTTCATAATTGGAAACATTTAATGCAAACCCTGTAACTGGAAATCATGTTATACAGGTGTGTATATACATACACACATACACACACACACTCACACACACTGAAACATCATTACAAGGGCCAAACAGACACCCTGGTTCATTGTGGATTCTGCACATCACCACTCTGAAGTATGACAGAAGCTGCACCAGGTTTATTATTTCAGCACCTTCATTAAGAACTATTTGTTTAAGAACCAAACCACTTCAGTTACAAGGTGCCACAGGCCAGATTCACACCAAGTGTAAACAGGTTCCAACTGCATCTGCTTCTTACCAGCTTTGACTTTGGTTTTTCTGCTCAGCTGGATCACCAGTCTCCTTTACTTGCAAGAAGAAGTTTAGTAAGAAATCAATGCCCGTATCAAAACTGAAGTGGGAACCAGTAAATGCAGAATATTGTTATCAAACCACTGTACAACACCTCTACTGTAGAGAGTTTCAAACATCTCAGGAGTTTGAGACTGCTTAACCTGAACTCTGGAAAAACATATTTCTCTATGGACATGCAAAGGCATTTAAATATGAACTCTAGGCATTACAATATTTCATTTTTTGTCCTCTTATGGTGTAGACCTCAAGAACACAACTGTGTGCCCCATTATAAAACCAAAGCACCCTTGAGCATTAAAAATTCTAACAGTAAGGGTTGGAAAGAAGGGCATCTGGAAGTGATCTACACATTATAGAGCATGGTGTTTCACAAGTCTCAGAACAGTTTAGTTCATACTTTCTGGGATAACTTTCCCAATACCTTTGTCCCAATACAGAGCTGTAGTTTTCAGTAACTCTTTTACCCCTGCATTATTTGCTACCACATATAAAACATGCCACAGAAGTGGCAGTCAGGGCTAAACATTTAACAACATGTCCTTTCATCCTTTATTAACAATTACATTTATTTCATGATTTGTATGTAAGTCATGTAGCAACATAACGTTGGTGTTATACACTGTGCTTCCGTTCTCTGGCACTTGGAGGAGGAATTCATTTCCAGATAGTCACATCTTGCTGAAGCATTCCTTTGCATTTGTCCAAACCTGAATTCCCTTTTAAAAGAACAGTTAAAAATCAATAGGTGGGAATATACTCTATTTGCAAACCTCATGCACGACTTTCTTCAACAGAAGACTCTACAAAGAAGTCGAATAGAACTTCACAGAAGAATAAGGCAGAGACCACATTGAAATTGGACCACACTGTCTATTTTATATCTCTATCTATATATATCTCAACATTAACATGTCACTGAGTTCAAGTAGGATGGAGTATGTGGGAGGTTTTACGCTAGTGACTTCCAATCTTCTGTGACTGCCATGTTCCCAGTTACTGACAGGCTGCATCTCCCTGCTGCTGACAGGGCAAATGCACTGGGCCAGCCTTTCCCAACCCCACGTACCTTTTTGCACATGCTAATCTGCATAACAGCATAGCTTATAAGTGCCTCCTTCAAATCATGATTCTTCTGCTCTTTAAACCGTTCAATGTCAGCCCAGGCACTTTTCACAAAGTCTCTGAAATTAAAAGCAATTATTTCTGTTAGAAAGTGTTAGATAGTGCTCCAGCCCCAGCTCTGGACACTCAGCAGAGAAGCAATGTATGAAAGGGTGCTCCATCTTTCAGTCAGTAAATCCAGTCCTGCAATTATTATGCATCCCTCAGTGTCCTCATTTTACAACTGGCACCACTACCTAATTCTCCACCTTCTTTTTAAGGTTTTTAACCTAGAGAATCAGTTTCACAGGATACATTAAGATGTTTGTTTGGTGTTTTTTTTCCCCAGGAAGCATCACTGCCATAGAACTAGTGTAAGTCAGAACATACTTTTTTCTTTCAGATTCTGTTGGTGCAACTAATTATCTTTATGCCAACATTCAGCAACACAACACTGCACATTTCTCTTTCAATTGTCAAGACAGAATCTTCATGTCTTGAAAACTCACTTGTTGTCGGGATGTGAGACAGTCAAGCACAATCAACATTTACAAGGCAAATTTAGCTTGGACAATTAATTCACTTCAGAAATTAATTTTGTTGGTTTAGTGATATGTAGTCAGATCTCCTTAACTAAAATGGAGGCATCTATCTGTAATTCATACTTCCATTCGTGCTGGACTAGCATTCACTCGGAAATTGCTTCCAGAGCTACAAAAGCACATCTCCAATACATCTGCCAAAATTATTAACATACTGCATTTACTGAATGTCTTGTTGTTTTGAACTATTCATGAACTAGTCTTATCTTTCCAGCTCTAATGCTAACATATCAGGAGATACCACGTTTACCCCTTGTGTTATATGAGACATGCTTTGACGAAATCCCATTGCTTTAAGAGCGTTAGTTCCTATTTTTCATTTTTGCATACCTAAAGAAAATTTCATTAGAGCATAAGAAACAGTTACTCAAACACAACTCCTCAGACATTCTCATCTCTTTCAAACAGGAGTAAGGTGTCCCCCATATGAGAAGCTGCAGAATATGGGCTCAGGACCCTTACACATAAACCAAACTAAATACTGTATTTGAAGCAAATCAGCTTTTGAGTCTCAGCCTATTCAGCTGCAGACCTCCAAGCCCACCTGCTAAATATATTACTAGTGGAACATAAAAGCATGCAAGTCAGCCATTAGAGTGGGCTCAGGAACTGGGAAAGTCATCAGGTTTTACATAAGCCATACACTCAGACCAGAAGCTAACTGCATGTACTGCACTTTATTTCACAGCTTGCAGCTGACAGGAGCTTTTATAGACAGCTCATAAACACCAAGAATATATTAAAAACACTTATAAAATGCAAACACCTTCAAGAGCATCCAGTCAAGGACTTTTGCTAAGACAAGCCCTGTGTTTCCTTTGAAACAGTCAAGACCATTTACCTGCCCTCCAGATTTTTAGACTTCAGTTGCTCTTCTCCTTCCTGTATCTGCTCTTCTAGAACCTTTATCTTGGCTTCCCTCTGTTCAGGGGTTTCTTGCCCAAAGAGCTTGCTGGTCATTCCCTTCAGGGAGAAGGTTCTCACAGTCTACAAAAAACAAGGATACTGTAGGTTTGGGATTCCTGAGCACAGCCACAGGACAACAGGTGACATTTATTAGCATTTGTGCTTATTTTTTGGCTGATTTTTTGCTTTAACTTCCATTTCATTAAATGATAAGTAGCTCTGGTGACGCAGGTTAGACTAAGAGAAGTCGGGGGGGAGATAATGTGATGTTCGAATGTTTTGAGGCTGACAAGGGTGAACTTTCAGAGCAGCCTTCCTAGTGAAGTAGGAAAGAAACTAAGAGAAACAAAAGCCATAAAGGCATTCCACAAAGAACACCAATAGATCCAAGAGCAACATCAAAAATTCTAAAACTGTCAGTTACCACTTTCAGATAATATTTTAGGTAATGTTACCTCCCATATAAAATGGACTAACACAACATATCAATAACACCCACTGTTCAAAAGGCAAAGGAAGTTTTTCAGAATTCCCAAAATTTTCATCTTTAGGATAGAGTTGTCTGTGTTATTCTGTTCCAGTCATATTTACTGCAACTCTTTACTTGCTCAGTATTCAATAAAAGAAGTTTGGCACAAACAGCTTATGTCACCAAGTTACTTTAAACCTCGCATGTCTCCAGCTCATATGATACCACTTCTCAAAAGCAGCAGCCAGCATGCTGGTGCCATTTCAATATCATTCTAAGTAACTTGGCTCAAGTGAAAAATAAATTCAAAAAGAGGCATCTTGGAGAAGAAAGTGGAAAAAGACTCACTCCTGTTGCCAGCTCCTCACACTGCTGTTTCTTAGATGTTAAGTCCTGTGCAGCCATTTCCAAATCATATTGCATTAGTTCATGCTTCCTGCAAACTGCCCTGAAAAGTAAGTAATGAAAGATCTGTCACGTAATACTTTGTTTTGCTACGTTTCCCTCCATTTACACTTTACAAATTGCATCATGTTTTGTTTGTTTTTGACAGGAAGCACCTCCAGTTATTCATCTAGCCCAAATTCAACAGCCCTATCACAGACTGCATAACTCTGCAAATGCCGTAGTTAAGCAAGCTTGGATCAAAGTATAAATAAAGTTCTTAGTACAGCAGCATTCTGCTCCTCTTTTTAGACTTATTCCAAGATACACTCAGCAATACAAGCCCTGCCATCTCCTTAAGGACACCACTGTAAAACAGTTTAATTCAAAATACATTACAGAAATATCACGGCTTTAACAAAGGATAGCTGGAGATGGTACCTGTCACAGCAGCAATCTATCAGTCAATCATAAAATTTATCACTTTTTCTTTTTTTAAACAATGAAACAAGAAACTGCTTCTAGACTCATACAATGCTTCTCATCTGGAAAAGAGGAGTTTCCTCTGACCACCTGCAGTAAGTCCCAGTCCTGTGTGGGCTGATGATGCTACATCCGTACTCCACAGTCAGATGCACATTTGTCTCCCAGGAGAGGCTACCAGTGCTCCAGGTTCCCACACAGCAGCCCTCACACTCGCCAACCCAATCCTTTACTGGACCTCTCCAAGAGGTTCAGAGCCAGCCCTTGCAAAGCACAATAACTTCAGGCACAGTCTTACAGCATAAAGCAATTTGCTTTTTTGTCCATGCTTGTAAGGGGTGACTGTTTGACAAAAACTAATGTAAAACAAAACAAAAAGTTGGTATTTAAATGTGTAACACTGCGCAGCAGATGAAAGTTACACTTGGCCCTTCGAAAGTTCCTGGGATTTGCAATGGCTGTAGCAGCTCTGTTTGGCCTATCTCATTTGAAAGCTGGAGCTCTTAGCACACTGGGGCACTATTACACCAAAAGCCAAGGAAACAGTGGAACCAAAGGAATAAACAGCATTTTCTTCCATAGTATTCAGATTTTAACATTTCTGTCTTTTCACTACTGATCAGATCAGTTCTAATTTGTATTGCCACTCACATGGCAATCAAATACGAGTAAGCAGAATAAGAAACAAGAACATGGAGACTCCACAACACTGAAATTTTCCCTTCTCAGAGAACAGAAGAGGATAACAGACTAAATTAAACATCACCACATTAGAGAAAAGGACTACAGCTTCCTTTTGAGCTCTAGACTTTTGCACATACCGCAGTGCTTCTGCATAGAAGAGATATTCCTTCAGCTGATCTGCATAGTGCTCCTCTTCTTCCAGTATGTCATCAATAGAAGCTGCATATCTAGTGAAAAACAGCCACAGTTAATGTAAAGCTGATTAATTCAACCTTTAAGGATACACATCCAGTAACAAGGGAGGAGACCTGTTAGACAGAAACACCCATGACAAACAGCAAAGAGCACTTCCGAAAAGGTTCTTTTCTTTGTTTTTAATTAAACTCTGAATCAGCTAATGTCAACATTCCCGTGGACCTGCTTCTTTGGTTGTTACTACAATGAATCTTTTGACAAGTACAAAACCTATCATAAGTCTCCTGCTGAAGAGGAGGCAGCTTTTTTTACAGGGTAAAAAAAAACAATTTCTTCCTTTTCTTCAGTGGACAGTCAATAGGCAGCACCAAGACAAAGAAAAAGACATAGTGCAGAAGAAATCCTTCAAGGCTGAAAGCATTAAGGCCCAGGAATGTGAACATCACACCTTCTGAAAAGCAGAGTCTTGTTTCGTGGCTCGTTATTCAGCCTGAGTACAAGGTAACTCACAGTGGTGCCCTGAGCATCTCAACATTAAGTCCCTTCAGCTCCTTCAAAGTCTATAGCTTTGTCTACTGTGTAAGTCAGGCATATTAATTCAGAGCAACAGGAAGTTTAACCCTCCTTTTAGGGAGAAATCTGAAGTACAAAGGCTTGGACCAAATCTGCAGCTCTTGCATTCAGTAAGAGTTTTGTTATTTAGACTGATGTTTCCTACAAATGGCAAAAAGCACTTTATTTTTCTAGTTGATACTGCTTATTTGACAGTATTTAGTATGTTCTTGCTAACCAAGGTGACTGTCATGGAAATATTTGCCGGGACAGGCCTACAGCTAAGAGGTAACTGCACATCTCACTTGGCACAGCCACAGAAATCAGATTCCACTTTAGCCCGGCACTCAGGGCACGTGTCACTGGAGATAACCAGGATGAATGAGATCCCACACAAATACCTTCATCTATTCTGCTAACTCAGTCTGGATTCTCAGCTATGTGGTAATCCCTCACACATCTGCAGGCTCTCTGAAGTGAGCATATGTCCATTCTTCTCTAGCAACTAGCACAATGTGACCCAAATGCTAATTATAGCACCTCTTGGCTTTCAAGTTTTTGCAAAATCTTTGCATTTTTCCTTTTCTCCCTATGCCTCTCCAGTAACTGGCTCTATGGAAGAAGTGGCAGAGTCTCAAGCTGAAAGGGAACTAGTAACATGAATTTGGGAAGTTTGAAAGTATGATGAGTTGTTTTGATGCTCTGTGAAATCAAAGACGTGGCACATCCAGGAAAAGCCCTACCAAGGCTCTTGGTGATGAATAAATACAACATATGAAGTGATCAGCAGCAGCAGACCAGTTTAAGTAGAAGGGATAAAAGAACAGAGAACAAGAATTCACATCATGAATCAAAGTAAGGAATAAGTCCAAACTGTTGAAAAATACACTTGTTCTGAAAAAATCCTGCAGCCACACAGGTCATGAAAGGCTTACCCTATTTTAAGTTCTGCAGTGCAATAATTTTAGTATAGTGGTTAGATTTCTCAGGGCAGCAGATGGACTACATTTCATTTTCAAGTAAGATCTAAGTTTAGAGCAGTGCTAGAGCTCATCTGCGGCAGATCAACTCTCAGAAAAAAAAACCCAAAAACAAACAAATAAAAAATCTCACCAAACAAAATGCTACCTTACCTAGACAGGTTTTTAAAATGAGTTTAGTTTGGGGAAAAAAAAAAAAGTAGTAAGACAAGCTGCATTTCTGACTGCCTAACTTAGGCAAACTAGGGAAAGTGTTAAGGAGAAACCCTGCAGTAAGTTCTAAAGGTACCTGACATGTTCTCACTCTTTGTGTAAGCTGTCAACTAAACCTTTGTTTTGGTTTAGATTGGTTCAATATATGACAGTCTAGTTGATGCAGAGATAAAGGGTCACTCATTAATGGAAGAAAGGACAGAAGTCAAAGGTCTGGCATTTTTTTCTTTCATCTTTTAAATGCTAGTTATAGCCATTCACTCCAACTTTCTCAGCATACTCTGTCACTTTAGCAAGCCTCGTCTTGTAACACAGCCCACACCCAGAGAAGCTCTGGGATGTCTTCTCCAAACATTCAGCAGTTATAGATCATACTAACCAATAACAACTCAAAAGCTTAAATAAACATCTAGTAAAGACTACAGCATATGGGGCAGATAGAGAATAATTAAATTAGTTTTGAAGTTTAACATCTATATTAGGCAACCTTCTAGAAGTAGCTTTCTGTTGCAATAAATTCCTGCCTGATGTTATGGGAATGGTATAGCTGAACTGGTAAGTTATACTTTAAGGAGATCATAGATATGAACCTTATTGGTAGGAGACAACAGGGGTCACTGAATGAGTTCCTGAATCTCACAACTGCTGCTTTTTGCTTGATTGTTGTCACTGAGGGATTACTGTTGTACAAGAGTGCCAGAGCAGAGGAGATGACAATGAAAGCTACCTCAGACTTCATGCAGTGGTTAAAATTACCCACAATAGCAGTTACCCACTGCTATTACTCTGGATCTTTAGCCCTAACTGTGTCACAGACAGAAATATTAAATATTATGGATGTGTGAGAGGGTTCAACCTCCCGATTGAGAAGTGAGACAAGTTTCTTTTAATTGGTTATGCATTTCCAGGTGTTTGACATCATGGTGTGGTGTATCTGAACCACGGAAAACCTACTTGTGATTCCTTAACTCCACTATATTACACCAAGTTTTCACAATCTCTTCTATTCCTGCCTGCCACAGTAGGTGCTTAACACTGTATTCCACCCCTACTTCAATTATTTTTCTTCTGAAAGCAGAGTGCATTCGCCATTGCTTTATTCTCACCAGAGCCCTCTGCCTTGAAAATGTTACAGCTTTTCTTGGATGGAAACCACCCCATTAGCCAAAACACAGAACTATGAATAAATTATTCAGAGGGGGTCAAATTCTTAAAAGATTTGATAAAACCAGAATTACTCTGAAGAAGATGAGGGCATGGCTCTTCGAACCCTTCCACTTGACAAAGCCAGTAACAATTGACAATCTGTTAAGTTGACAACACCAATAACAATCGGGCAGCAGTACATACGTAAATCTGCCCTATAAACTAAACCTGAGAACTTTATTTCCACACAAATTACATTTTATTGGTAAAAATATTGCATGAAGTGTCAAACACCTTCCATCTCTTGCTGGAGTTGTTACTTATCTGTTGTGTGGGATCACAGAAGAGGAATCAGAGTGGTAAGAAATGCTGTTTCACTTGCTATATACGACTACCTGAAAAGCAGAAGTCATGAGCCAAGAATACCACTTCTGTGAGCACTCTCATGTGCTAGACTCTTATTTTGAAGGCTGTGCTTCACATACTCTGCCAAATGATTCTAAAGATGCAAAGAGAGAGGATTCTTTATTATATCCAGTCACTGTTTGTTTCAAGAATCCACTGGAGTTTTGGTGCCGAATAATTAAATTTCTTAACTCCCTGTAATTAAGTCCAAATCTGTGTACCATCTACCACATGGTACAAAATGCTGCTATCAAAACCAAATGGATCTCATCAGGTCTGCAGTACATTAAAGTTGTATTCCACCAGTTTCTGGCATAGTAGCTTAAAAGAAAAACTGGAAGGATTCCAAACACTTCTACGATTTCAAAATAATAATAAAAAAGAAACCCCTCTCGTTCTCCTGAGGCTTTTTGAGCTACTTAATACAGTATATGGATGCTAAAACTGTGCCTGCGTCCAAGTCACAGAAACACTGTATACCTAAAAACAATGCAACCCCAACTTTCTCGGTACTCATATGTACTTTGGGGTTGAGGGAAAAGAGAGGAAAGAGGGAGAGCTCCACATCTGGCTTACATCAAACTATCAGATATTCAGTCAGTACTTACACATCCATGTGGTGGCCAGCACTCTGCAACCCATCCCCCATCTCCTTTTCAATTGCACTCCACTCACTGTAGGAAAAACAAATGAGAAACAACATCACACATGAAGGGTAAGGGAAGTTAATAAGCTGCATCCTGTATATAGTTTCTTTCCAGGTGACACCTGAATGGAAACTGCCTCCAAGTTAGACTCGGTCAAACTGTTTTCTTTCTTTAAGGAACAGCACTGACAATGTGACAAGGCCACTTATGGCACTCTGTAAAACAACTGTCCCAAAACTCATCATCACAAAGATACGTAGTTTGGGATGGGTTTTGGGCATAATCTTGTTTAAATAGCTAAAACTCAATTTAAAACAAAATCAAACAAACAAAACCAAACCACCTAGTGCTCAATATAAATGGGACAAGGGACAACGACAATGATGAACTTTCTGAAGCAGATTGTGGTCTCACTGAGAAGAAACTAGGCTTTCCAGACTTACAGGATATCAGGTAGAAGCCTCTCATTCCAAAAACCAAAGGGTGGGATTTGACTTCTGTAAGCATTTTACTTCTCCTGAAACTATTTGATGTATGTAGCTTTATGTTTTCATAGTAGACTGCTGTTTAATTCTATTCATTAAAAAACCACCAACTTGCAATTGTCTCACCTGCCTATTTACATTAGAGAGATTATTTAGATAAAGAAAGAAAGAGAGCAACAAAAAAGATAGCAAGAGACTTGTTCTGGACATCCTGGTATGTACACTGCCATTTTGTGTTCTCAGCTTTGAGAAACCTTATGAGAATTCTTAGTTACAACAATTACACCCACAACTCTTTTTACAAGGAAAAAAGATATTCCCCTTATATTTAATTTATGTGTAATGCACCTATTCTGTCCTTCACTTTTTCATACACATTCCACTCTGCTGATGTTGATATTTGTTTGTCTTTGTGTTACAACAGAACTACACCTAATTTCATTTTAAAACCCCCAATGAGAAAGACATCTGCAATCCATTAACCCAGAGAATTAAATTTAGCACTTGAACAGTGTGTAGAAGCAGGAGGTTTCCCTTAACCAGAAGTTTAGATTCTTGAATTCTCCAGTGAGATGGAAAACTTGAGCATGCAATTCCCTCATATAAATCAAAAAAATTATTGGCAAATTCACTTATAAAAGCTACTAAAATTGGAAAGATATAATTGTTGATTTTTATCCATTTAAAGGACCTAGAAGCTTTTCAGAGACAACTGCATGAAGAACAGTGAGTTACTTTCTGAAGAAACAAAATGCCAACGCAGCAGCAGAAGGCCCAAAGGTCTGGCATACAAAGCAAAAAGCTGAAGTTTTCCATTAGAGACTAAACTCAGCAGATCCAGAGATCTCTGCATGCAGCATAGAAATCTCATTAGCACTACAATACAGAGTTTTTTGAGATAGACAATGAAATGTTTCAGATACACTTTTCAAAAGCATAACAACATAACCAAGAAATTCCCTTCTCTCTCCCAGTAACTGTCTATGAATGTATCTCAAAACTGGATGAACTCTTACCTGAATACTCTTCCATAGTTGCCATGGACTTTATAGACACCATAAAGCCGGTCTGCTACCCTCTAAAACATTTTAGAGACAGGTTTTGGTCATCAACATTAAGTGCAATTGCCTTGTGAAAACCCACATACATACTCCAAGTTAAAGCCCTAATGTTCTTACACAGGTAAACAAGATTAGTCCTAAATCCAATCTAAGCCACTACTGAGAAAAAAAAATATCAATAGCATTAAGTCCTGGAAGACTGAAGTCACAATCAAGGCTATGTTGAAAATTAGCATTTCAAATCTATCTTTAGAAGCGCTCATTGATAGGATATGTCTGTGGAGATCATAATCAAGTTCCTTTCAGTTTTTGATAACTAAATATAAGGCATTCCTCATCCAAATAATGCCAAATTTATGCACACACTTTTTCATTTATAGATGGCAAGCCAGAAGTCCACTTGACACCAAGATTGTAGGGAAACCTTCAGTAAAATTCTAACCAGTGACCTGATTTTTCCACCCAGCTGAGTGAACTGAGGGAAAGGAAATGAGCTATCCATTGCAGAACTCATTTCTTGAGCTAGAGGTCATTTCAGCTGTTTGGAGTGCCAGTACCTGCTGCAGCTAGCACTACAATGCTGGCAAAACCTCAGAACAAAAAGACGTGTACATTCTGAAGTGTGAGTTGTAATCCAGATAATGCCCTTGGAATCATGATGTACCAATGAATGAGAGTGAAGTTCTGCAAGAGCTACCATTATTATTATTACGTCTGTCACAGCAGTAGTAAAAAGGAAACATAAACAAATTGCCCAACAGATCTCACACACACAACCCTGAGAAAACAGGACTGTCTGTAGAGAACCACTATTAAGAGTGATTAATTCTCTCAAGAACCTGAGTTTAGCAGGGCAATCCACTACCATCCTCTCTGCCACACAGGTCCATCAAAAATTAAATCCCTGTTGAACACACTAAAAAGAAGTATCATGCTCTCATTATTGGAATTTTAATTTCCTATTTCCTTTTTGCGTCTTTAAAAAAAATCAACCTTCCACTCTCAACCCACTGAGTATCTTACTGCACGACATAATTGTTGTCATCATTAAAAAGACTATTATTCATTGCAGATCAATGAATGAGCAAAAAAAAAGAAAACACATACTGGAAAGCATAAAGGATTCATACTACAAGCTCAGGAAAACAATGTATTATATGTCTGACCAGAAAACTGTGTTTTGAGGCCCTTCCCAAACCAAACATCCAGCAAAACCAACTTGTCTGCTGAGTAGAGAGAAGCAGACACCTCAATCCTCTTTAAAGTACCTCCCTGCCATACGTGACCATCACAGGACAGGGCAGATTAGCAACAGGCACTGTCAACTCAACCAACGTATCTGGAACTCCTTCCCCCTCCCAAATCTGTACAAAGTCAGTGCCCTCACCTCTTGCTGTCTCCTGCTCCACATTCCGGAGACAGACTCCCTCAGGCAAAACTGCCCTTATTCTAGAACACATACACCACTTCTCTTGACTAAACAAGAAATACTGCCTTATAAATAAATCATACTATTTGTCACGACACACATGGGAAATACTTACAGCTCTGACTCGCAGAAGGTGTGATATGACAGACTGCAGTTCATCGCTGTAGTGTTTTAGCTCAGTAAATCTCCTGGGAGCAGGAAACAGATAGTACATCATTAGCCATCATGAAAGCAAGCTTTCACAGCATGCACAATAGAGCCACAACCCTGCGGCCAGCGACACGGAGCCTGCATTGTGTTGGACTGGAATTAGCTGAAGACTCCTAAAGAAGTGACTGCTGAGTTTAATTTCCCCAAAGTGAACAAACACTTGCATGACTGCTGGTTTTTTAAACGCAAATGCTGAAGGCTCAGATCAAATTTAGAGATAAAATTTTATGAAATAGAAGTAGTTAGCTGAAGATATTACATCACTGGTTTGTTGTTTGGGGGGGTTTAATGGGATTTATAAAAGCAAGGGTTAGTGAGTAGGAAAGCTTCAAATAAATACAAAGCCAAAATCTGCTGAAGCATATTTCTTAACAAAAGCTTGTTTACACTTCTGACCTGACAAAGATACTTCACTTTCAAGTTGCCTCTACCCAGTTTTGGGCACAGCTTTTCAGGGGTTCAAGAAAGCATTCACAATTACAATTCCCCTAAGGCTAATCCTTGTACTGTAACATTACATGTGAAATCCTACTGAGACTTGTACCTGCACAGGAGCCACGTATGGCTGAAGGCCATCAAATCACTGCATCTCAACAAGACAGGGAGGCCATTGCAAGTGACATGTGCACACTGCTGGCTTGTCACTTCTGGAGAAGAGGCATTTTATCAGCCAGCCCAGTTAGGTTTCAGAGGCAATTTAAACTGATACCTTTAGCTCTTGCTAATAACAAAGGTGAATCATTTGCCACAGCTTTGCTACTGACAGGTAACCAATTAAACCACAGCAACAGCCTCTTGTGTGCACATAAATCCTCCCTACTACAAACAACTCTAGCTCATGACCTACTTTGGTACACGAGAATGTATTTATTTCATCCAGATGGGAAGCCAGAAACAGCTTTACCTAAATTACTAAACAATGACCTGAAAATAAACACAGAAGAATGCAACTAGAATTAAGGAATGGGAGACTGAGATTAGTGTTCCAGGTTGATGTTCAAGAATGCAAAAAAATTTCATCCCTCCTCCCACCACAGGCACACAGTCAGGCTTTGTATTTCAGAACAGCTTGTACCCAAGAGGTCTTACTGAAATGAGTCGGGTCACTTGTTTTGGGTGACCAAGTATGAAATTCCAGGGTTTTTCATTTAACACTTCCTCCCTGCCAGGAAGTCTTCCCCTAAAATATTCCCATCCTTACATTCAAGAAGTAGAAGCTTTATTATGACTTCTAATATTTTTGATTTCCAAGAAGCATTTTTTATAGTATTATGACACACACAGGGTTAAAGTACATAAAAGATTTAAAAGTTAGCAGAGAAAGTGTATGGGGAAAAAGAAATGTAGTCACTGATCTGCACAGTGGGATTTAGAGAGCAATCTTTTCAGTTTACACTTTATAAAATATGCACCAGGGCTGCATGTCAGACAGCTGCAGACACGTACAGTGAAGATATTTGAAATAATTGAACTAAAAACAAAAGATTAAAAAGCATGCCTCCAGCTCAGGAAGACTCCCCTTTCCATTCCAGAAATTTATAATGGGAAGTTTTATTTATCCTGTTTTGCCACAAGAAATCTTTTAGGAATGCTGTACTCCCTGAAGGCAAGAGTAAGGAACCTAGGAGGACTTTCAGTATCCCGGCCTCCACCAGCAATACATCTTCTCCTAGACCAATTCCTCCTCAATTAAAACAATAATTTTTAAAAATTACGACTTCAGAATCAAGCTGTCTTCTATTTTGTCTCATAAAAGCAGAAAGCAAAGTGCTGCTATTTTTTTCCCAGTCTTCTGTGAAGGTTGATAATTTTACAAATACAAATTTCAGGAAAAACTGTTTTTAAGAGACAGGTGGTGTTGCAGATCAAAAGTTTATTTCTCAAGTATTTGCTGAAGTCCTACTCATTGTTCATGTAAAATAAAGTTACATAATTATAAAGTAATTTCCAAACAGAGCTCAGTGAGGCACACAAAGGGATGTTTACTTTCCAGTGTATCCTAACAGTAGAAGTGTAAAACAAGACACAGTTTTGGCACTCAGTAACTGAGGCTTTTTAACTAGCACTTTTCACTTGGTTTTACTGGTTCTGCAACATTACCAACAGTCCAGATACTTAACTGAGCTATTAAATAGAACTTGAGACACAAATGAAGGACTGATTGGGTCACGTTGGTGTAGGAACACCAGCAGGTCTCTCAAAAATATCTTTTATGATACTGGCAAAGAAAAAAATTTCCTTTACAGTAGACAGCATTTCAATGTAAGTTGGTTACTTCGTGCATTTCACACAGCAGTACTCCTCCCTGCATTGGTGAGGGGGCAGTGCCATTCTCCTGTTTTGTGAAGGGAGATACTACAAGAACAGAGCTCTTCACTAAAAAACAAGCCACTTGTCTGAATAACCAGACAAAAAAAAAAAAACAGAAAGCTACTTAAAAATAAAAGCCTGCCTTAGGAAAGGATTTAGTATTTTCTAAAGAAATCTTTCACCAAAAACCAAAAGTTGGTTTTGATTAAAGCCCAGAGAGAGAAAGAAAGGATGAGTGCCATGAGGCCAAATCAGAGAGTTCTGCAGTAGATAAAAATTTACCTCTGAGTACCAGAATACCATATTTTTATCACCATTTAATTCCACCATTGAAACTATAAATTGCTTCCCACAGGAGAAGGTTTAGTTTCCAGTCTACATTTGACCTCAAAGAGCAGCCTTGTTTCAGCTGCACGAAGCTCCTCACACTGCCAAGCTGAAGGATGCAGCTCCACAGCACCACAAGGCAATCCCAACTGGGAGCTGCAGCTATTCCTCACCTGAACCTCTGCTGGCCCAGGAACCTGAAAGCCTACTCTCCACACAGCAGTCACACCTTTTGTTTCAGCAAGGTGAGCTTGCTGAATCACTTCACCAGCCAGCCACACAAAAGCACCAAAGGAAAAGCAGAGAGGCCAGGCATCACATTCCAGGCAGCTCAGGCAGGAGTGTGCTGGGTAGAGCAAGGCACTGTCCCCACCTGTTAGAGCCACACATGCTACAGTAAAAGGCAAACAAACAACTTCTGCTCATCAGTTATTTATTAAACAATTTGTATCCCCAAGTTCAATTTAGAAGTTATGTAGCTAGCAGAATACAACAGAAAACATGTGCTACCTCTCAAGTGCTGTGAAGGCTCTACCAAGGCACACACACTCAAGGACTGTTTTTGCTACAAGCCCTTTCCTCATGTTTTCCTTGTATTAACTCTTTTCCTGCTTTTTAATAAGCTACTTCTCACAACAGCTTTGCTTTCTGGAACACTGTTACCTCAAAAGATAACAAGGATGCTCCTTAAACAGTCTTGCCCACCTGTGCCTACAGTCAGACTTCTGGCAGTTCCCCTGCTGTGAGAGCAGGAAAAGAGAACTCCCACTGGCCACAGAGGAAGATGACTGAGGATGAAGCATTCAAACAAGAGACCATTTTCACCTGCAGATACAGAGAATTGCTGTCTTCCGATCTCATTCATGAATGTTAGCCTTTATATAAAACCCTGGCTAAAAGCTTCCCAGCCACCACAGAAGGCCCTAGAAACAAGCACCATAAAAAAGGAGAGACTGGACCAATTCACAGGTTACATCTTTGAAGAGGTTCAGAAAGGTATGTACCCTCTAACATGGTTAATACAATACCCACAGATTCCATGGAAGCACAAAGGAAACAGAAGGCAGTCAGGCCCAGGGGCTCCCCCTAAGGAGCATCCCCAAGTGCCACTGCTGGCCAGCAGGTGCACCCAGAAGGGCACTTTGCACAGGTCTCCATGGCCTGTGGATGGCAAACAGCAACATCTCTTGGCCCCATCGCTGCACACTGATGCTTCTAACTACTGCACAAGCAGAAACTCCCATTTTACCCTTCCCACATCACCAAGGTTGTGATGAACCTCCCACTACACACACTGACAATTCTGAGCAGTTTTTCCACCCAGCAGCCTGTCCCAGAGCTCTGTAAACTGCAACAGAGCTGAACTGACCTCTGGACTTCCAAAAGCATCTGTGAAAATTGGCAGCTTGGAGAACTGCAACACCAGGGTGCGTGCATCCAGAACTGTACACTAGCAGACTTTTGGAAAGACCTACTATCAATCTGTATTCTGTTCATGCTTGGAAAGATGTCTTGAAAACAAATATTAAGAGGTTCTTTTTCTGAGTCTGGTTTTGGGGTTTTTTTGTCCCTTTGTGTTGGTTTAGCTAAAATGGAATACTTGCTTTACATAAAGTGATGCAATTTTTCTGAATGCTTCCTGCTTTTGGAAGCAGGATTTATCAAATCTTTTCACACTACCTCTTTACTGAGCTTCTGTTAAGATTTGAAGTGCAGAAAGATAATTTTTCTTTTCTGAATTTATACTAAAGAGATAGAATATTCTGTCACCTGAAGTAATAGCTGTAACTGAAAAAGGGAAAGGGAGGGAAGAAGGATGTGGAATCTTACTTGTCTGGGTTTTTCACTCTGAATGTTGCATTAAGAGCTTTTAATCTGGAATCTGCCTGAAAAAGGGGAAAAAAAGCTTTGTTAATTTAATGCAATTAAATTTCAGTGACAAAAAAATTTCAGCCTTCTGGCAGCACTATTAGAAAAAAGTCCTGCCTTCCTGGCATATTTAAATCTTCAAACATTGAACAAGTTGACACCAGCTGCCCTGAATGTCAGATATTTTATTAAAAAGTCAAAAAACTAAGATATTTTAGTGAATATGATGTAAACAGTAACCACTAAAATAAAGCTGGTATAATCCAAGTCCCACAAAAATAGTCCCTTCTTAAAATGCTGCACAAATCATGGAGTTAAGATACACAACCCCACATTCTTTTTAGATGAAGCAATTAGGTAACTTAAGACCATATGGACAAGCTATTTTATATTTTTCAAACCAAATAAAACCAGTGGTAGAGTGACCTCTATATGCTCTTTATTACCAGGAACAGTTCCCCAGTGAAATCAAAATCTTATATATGGTGTTCTCTTATTTTATGACTTGCTTTACAGAAAATATGTAATTTGTATATCAGAATAGAGCCCTTTTTAATGCAATGTTCTTCTCTATAGTACAGCATATATAAATCTCTACAGAATAAAGTTCAATACCTAATTAAAAAGCTAATTGACTGCTTTAGTTTTTGAGGTGTTGGTTTACCAATTGCTGCAACAGTAGTACTGAATGTTTCTAAGGAAATGGAGGGTTTTTTTCCAGTTTATTGAACATTAAACTGTGCAACGGGTATTTACTCTTAATAAGACACCAACACAGATGAGAGAGCCCAGCCTCATCCACAGAGGCCCACATCACTACAACTCTTCATTTCTATAATGCATTTTGTGCACAGCTCACTCAAGGCTCATCTATACTAAACAAAAACTCCAATTGTGGGTAAATGGCTAGAGTTTACTTTTGATCAAAACATCCTTCTCTTCAGTAAAAGGAAAATAAATCAGCACACCTTGCAAGGTGTATAGATTTCCTACAGTGTACTCCTTTAGCTAATAGGATGTGCCACAGCTGCAAGGAATAAGTTACTTCAGCAGTACTTGTTAGTGCTGGTAAGACAAAAGAATATTTTGTGCCCTGTTACAGAAAACTCCGAGCTTGAAGAGCTATTTTAAATTTGTCAGTGAACGGAACACAGTGTTTTCCCAAAACAAGAACAGAGTCCTTCCTTTAGGGCCCTTGCAATAGCCTCTGCAGATAAGATAGGCACAGTCTGAGACTCTTTCACCTCCCACTGCATTTGGGCTGAGCAGAAGATGCCCCACACAGCCTGGAGAAAAGGAGGCTCAGGGCAGACCTTATTGCTCTCCACAATTACCTGAAAAGAGGCAGTAGTGAGGTGGAGGTTGGTCTCTTCTCCCACATTAGAAGCAATAGGACAAGAGGAATGGGCCTCAAGTTGCATCAGGGGAAGTTCAGATTGGATGCTAGGAAAATTTTCTTTACCAGAAGGCTTGTCAGGCTGCCCACAGAAGTGATGGAGCCACCATCCCTGGATGTGTTTAACAGATATGCTGATGTGGCACTCCAGGACATGGTTTCGTGGTGGACTGGTAGCAGAGTCAGGTTAACCTTAGCTGTTCCTCCAATGACCAAACCACCAAAACAAAACATAACCCACAAACCAAAAGGTAAGGGAACAAAATCCTCCAGACTAAGACTGACTAATACTGGGAGAAAGCAGGTTCATTGCCATCACTGCGTGGGACACGTCTTTAAGAATATCTTGCAAAGGGAAGACAAAGCAGCATGGGGAAGCATGTCCCAGATAGCACAAGGAACACAAAACACTGCAGGAGCTCCAAGTCCCAGCCTTTATGCTTATTCAGAGCACTTCTGAGGCTTGTATAGTTTTGAATCTCCACTGCTATACCCCAACAAGTCAGTACACAAGCCAGTTACATTTTGGGTTGTTCACACACACCTGCAGGTACTCCTCACACATTCCCACAGTACAAACATCATCCAGATACATTGACATTATCAGAGTCCTTCCCTCTAGGCAGCTATTTCACAAAACACTGTATTTATATTGAAACAGCAGGCATCAAAGCCATTTGAGTCTGTTGGGGCAGCATGCACACCCAACAGCTTTACACTTGGAAAGGACCACTTCCTACCCTACAGTTACAGGACAAGCTTTTGTCTTTTGTCACAGGCACATGTAGTGCTCTGAAGAAAGAATTCAGTAAGTTCACACAAGCACTGTCAGGCAGGAAGCACGAGCCTGACAATGTTCAACCATGTCATTACAGCTGTTTCCTTCTTGCCAATTGCAGCACAGTAACTCTGACACATCACTTTCGAGCATTTACACCAGAGTTAGGCTTCTAGAAAAACATCTGTCCAGTCTTAAAATTGATTTAAGAGTAATACACACAAGCATTTTAGAGATGAACCACCTATCAAATGAGGTACAGCTGAGGAGCTTTCAGACAGTTAATGCCTACTATGATCCTAGAATCATTTATGTAAACTAAAGAGAGATGGGAATTTTCTCTTTCCTACAGGAAGGGTTAAAATCCCAAGTGAAAAATCCCTTAAATATAAAATTAAGTGCTGGGGTTGGGAGGGAGGAAAGGCATGATTTAATGATACAGCTGGCAGAATAAACAAAGTCTCCAACATCAACATTCAGCTACAGCATGCTACACTGCATTAATTCCTAATTTAAAGTTTAGTTAGAGGGTTCAAACTCTCTCAGACAAAAGACACCTCCTGCTTAAATGCAGCAGAAGCAGCAGAAACATAAACAAATTATCTGACTCCAGTCTAAAACATGCACTGAATAGAAGTTTTCCTTCCAGTGTAGTGCTAAACATTAAGGGTTTATATTTCAGATGCAGAATAAAGGGAAGATTCTTTTCACCAGGCTTTTGAGAAAGTTATTTTTCTTTCCTAAGGAAACTGTAACTGTAAAAGGGAAAACATACACAATCAAATCTAGAGGGAAAACAAGATTTGCTCATCTCTCATTTAATCTAAAATGTGGTTTCAGGGAGGCAAATATTCTCAGCACTGCTAGGAGTTTTATTCCATAAACACACCACTGTGTGCTCTCCTGAACACACCCTGCCAGTACAAACTTTCTGAACTCCTATGAGCATATGAAGCTTCAGAGCTTTACATTGTTTGCATTATGAGTACTAGGACCATGCAAACACAACTGTGATGGAAGAGAATTATTGTCAACTTAAGTTATCAACAGTAAGTGTCAGTATCAAAGCCCCTTGGACACTGAGGATAAGAGCACCAGGGATTTTCTTTAGCTCTCACTATTTAGAATAATTCTTCATAATCTACCTAGTTTTCAGTTGTGATTTCATGAGAGCAGATCACATTACAATGAAACAAAAAGCTCAGTATTTGTCCCCATACAGTAATTCTTCCAGACACAGCCCAGCAATCTATCAGCTTCTCAGATTCTTGACCTGTACAGACACACGACCTTTGATCATTTATTCCTGCAAGTCTTCCACCAGTTTACCCAGCCATGAACTCGCTGATGTCAATGGGGATAGGATTACTTCAAGACACACTCTGTTAAACAGTTAAGGGGCACCAAATCCATCTGTCTTAGTCCCTTTCACCAACTGCTCCTTGCAAAGAAGTCCTACAATTCAGACCTCTTTGCTTACCCTTTTTTGACACCTTGCACTTCTTACCAGACTAAATCTGACACCCACCTTTAAAAATGCTAAACTAAACTGAAAACACAAAATCCCACTGGTATGGCCTCAAGTTCATTACTTTTAAAGCTTATAAGGATCATACTTCTACATTACCAGCAGAATTACATAGGCACGTAACAAGCCTGCTAGAGAACTTAACTGCAATCCTACCTATCACATGCCAAGAACATGGTTTTTGTAATAACAAGTATTCATAAAGCAATGCCTTTAACCCATTCTTACAGCAAACATCCTTTCATAAATAGCCTAAAACATGTTTGCTGGAGTATGTCTGTGTCACAGCAAGCATGAAACAAACAATTACAGTAATTACCTTCAACTGAAATCCAGTCTCATTCACCATTTCTTTCCATCCACCTTCCTAAAAATACAGGAGAAGAATGTTCAGTTAGAATGATTTAAGAGTGCTGCAGCTTTTGCAAGCCCCTACGAGAGCCTATATCAAAGGAGCTTCTCCATTATGTCTGGCTTCTGCCCCAGTTACCCTCCCCATGTCTTTTCAAGAATAACCAATCATTATGTTGTGTTTCCAGACTAATCTCCCCACAAAAACCCTCATCCCTTCACTACTCAATTATCTCAGTCTATCAGCTGGGGGCAGGAGCCACACTGCTTTGTCTAAAGAAGAGTAGCTATCATCTTTGCCTATGAGGTTAGCAGCACCTCCAAGGACCTGTGTGGCTCAAGGCAGAGAGCACAGAACATACAGGTGACAACAGTTTGCAGTGCATGTGCCACCACCTGGCTCAGGTGTACTGGCTGATTTTCCACTGTTTTCAGGTCCCATACATTGATTCACCTACATACTGCACTGTGCCATGGCAAACATAGCTGCTCAGTCCAGTATTTGGGAATCCCTCATCAAAGCACAGAAAGAAGAACCATCCAATATCTCCTAAAGTTGAAAGCTGCAGAATGCAATGCTTAAGGTGACAACTGGACCACAACTTTCATGACAATGTATTGTACTGGTTTTGGACCATGGCACATGAATGGATCATGATCCAAACCACAAGGCTAAAGAAACCATGGATATCCAAGGAATGAACTGGAAGCCAGTGCTGTCTCTGCAGTCAGCAGTACAGCACGCTAACTAGTTCAGCTTTAGTCCTATAGAAGCTTTCCCAACATGCATTAGGTTCCGAATAGGCTGTTCCAAAGAGGTGGAAATTCTCTCTTAGAAGGCTTACAACTTGACTGGAAAAAAGTCATAAGGTACATTAAAAGGGCAACTGTATAACTGCAGTGTGCTGATAAGAAAATTTTAGCTGGACAGGCCTTTTCCACCTCAAGTTTATTCACATTGTCTATCCTTCCTCCTGACATAGAACAAGCTATGGGTCAATAGAAAGGAAGATCAAAAGGACATTATCTTAAATAAATAATCATTAAATAATGTATTTTGAAATAACTTTACTATACCTGCGTTAAAAATGCATAAAAGATTTTGTCTTGGCAAAGAACAGGATGTGAAGCCACACGCAACAAGAAGTTTTCCAAACCAATTCTTCTTCGTTCCACAAAATCTGGATCCATATTATCTGCTGATAGCTTATGCCAAACAAAGTCAGCCTAGTTAAACAGAAGAGTGTCAAGAGTAAATTAAAAAACAAACAAAACAAAGCAAGCCACAGTTTCGTTTCCTTACCCTTTTTTCTGGCAAAGGTGGAACAACAATATGTGGGTAGGTAACTGACAAATAGTTCCTCAGCAACTCAAATTCACTGTAACGTCGCCACAGGGAGTCCACAGGGGCACATTGTCCCTCGCTCTGGGACTCAACAGCCCTGAAAGATAAAGCAGCAGATTTGAACATTAGTGAGCTATCACCTACTCCCTCAAATCATCAGTGCAACTATAGCAAAGGCCCCAGGAATAGTAGTGAGTACTGCATGACTTGACCATAACCTAAAGCAACCTCAATTAATTTCATGTCTACATACTTAATTTAAAAATATTTATAGTTTCTGCCTGATAGCACTCAAATTTTCTAGGAACACAGGAAAAGTCAATGCACTTACACATCACAAACAAACAGGTAGGTCACAATCAAGTAAAGAGTCACACACGTGACTTAGTCTGCACCACTACAGAAACAGCCCAATTTCTCTAGAACAGTGTTAGGTTCAAAGTCAGTAAAATTTCATGAGTACCTGAAGGATGTAGAGTATTGTAAGAAGAAATTTACTATTCAGTGGGAAAGTCTTCAAAGGATAAAAATTGTCTTGCATACAACAGTTGATACAGTTACAAATATAACTTTAAAAATATTAAGATATTTTAAAGGATATTTTTAGAAAAAGAGCAAATTTCAAAGCACTTCTAATTTTCTTTTTTTGTTCAAAGTGACATATTTCTATATTTAAGGACGAAAAATGTAACAAACTAGCCAGAGCAAATGGGTACAAAATTGATGCATCTCAAAAATTTGTTGAAGACTTAAAACCAACATTACCTAGCAAGGTAATAAAGGATTTTATGTTACTATAAAAGGAGAAATCATTGAATATTGTAGGATTGGAAAGTAATACAAAAACTTAATGAGAAAAATAATTTTTCATACAAGACATTCAAAGCAACAGAAATACTTTGCAATATCAAAGTAAGCATTAGGTAGTAACACTTCTTGGCAGCTAGCATTTGCCAGAATAAATACAGAGAGAGAATTCACACAAGGCATTTAGCAGAAAACAGTGATGTCTATGTCTACTTTAGTTCTTCATTTAAGTGACTAATTAGCATACAAAGCACTGGTATAAACCTACATGAAATAGTATTGACTGCTGAGTTTGGAAGGGACCTCTGCATGTTTGTGATCCAGCTCCCTTGCTCAAAGCAGGATGTCCTGAGCCACATCCAGTTGGGTTTTGAGTATGTCCAAGGACAGAGGCTGTACCACCACACTGAGCAACTCATTCCCATGTTTGACAAACCTCACAATAAAGAGGGTTTCTTACTTTTAAATGGAATTTCCCATGTTTGAATTTGTGGCCACTGCCTTTTGCCCTCCCTCTGCATCACAGAAGGAGTCTGACTCCATCTTCTTTACCTCTCCACCAAATATGGATCCACAACTGCTAAAATCAGCTATCTCTTGCACAGGCTGAACAAGCCCATCTCTCCCAGCCTCTCCAACCAGAGGTCAGACAATCCAAGCCCATAATCATCCTCACGGCCCTTCACTGGACTTGCATCACTAAGTCCACATCCTTCTGGTGCTGGAGAACGCAGAACTGGGCACAAGTTATGAATTACAATGAAGTTACTCATGCAGTACTTAGTAGAATAGAGTGTTACATTATTTTTTCCAGTAAAAGTCAGGCTTTACAGTTCTTGAATTAGTAAGAACTTTCTGAAGTTTTAAAACATCCAAGTAGCATATAAATTATTGATAATTTTTAAGGTATTCTTAACCTACAAGGTCAGATTTCTAATGATCTAACTGAAAAACAAAATCCCACTCCAAAGCAGCCCCAATTATTTGATACATTTAAACAAAATACGAGATGCCTCCACCTGTGACCTCTCATTAGAGAGGAAGTCTTGCTATACACTTTGGTGTAGTTACATCTTAAGGTGGAAATAACATCATACAGAAGAATGCAAAAGATACTTTTTTGGAACAATTTTTATGTATCTACCCATGCCTTG
Source organism: Monarcha castaneiventris obscurior (assembly GCA_026261815.1). NCBI lineage: Eukaryota > Metazoa > Chordata > Aves > Passeriformes > Monarchidae > Monarcha > Monarcha castaneiventris. The sequence goes on from JAMPIT010000467.1 coordinate 13,332,857, forward strand.
GGGAAAGAACATGTATTCCAGGTGAATTTCTAGGGAAAAAGAAACTTCACAACTAAGAAGAAAACAGGATAAATTCATTGCATTCAACACAAACTGCTGCAGATTAAAACTATTTGAGGGTGGCTCAAGAGAACAAGGCAAGCACGCTGCTGACAGCCACTATTCACACTGCCAGCATCCCACAGAATTCTCCCCTATTAGAGTATTTTAATTCAATGAAGCTGCACCTGCAAATACTGAGTTCTGAAGAGGGTAAGCTCAGCCTGGCCTGGAATGACAGGCTGTGCAGCATTCCTCCCCACACTAACTGCTGCACCATTTAAATATTGCAAGAACACTTCAGCTCAAAGCAGGTATCTAGTGATTGAACTACTGATGAGTAGAGGTAAATTTGAATTGATAAGGAATTGAGCTACTGTGCCTCAAAAGATTAATTGTTTAGTCAAAAGCTGAAGGCACAAACATTACATTCCTAGAGGAGAAACTCGCAGCAGGGTTTGGTAAACAATCTGGCCATTCAAGACACATAAAAGTACTTCAGAATTACAGATCCTTTTTATCTTCAGCTTCAGCAGCCTACCAACCAGCTGTGCTGATTTACACCATGGGATTCAAGAGCACTGCCTCCACGTGGGTTATTGTCAACCCTTAAGCAAGACTGCTACCATCAATACGTGATAGAATTATGGGCACCCTGCCTGAGAACAGGCTGCACAAGCAAACATAAACAAGAAGACAAGAAAAACACAGGTCAGGACTGCCCTGAGAACCCAGCCACATCCCAGGAGGACCCATCTGTGCTGCAGATACAGATGGTGCTGTGCCAGCCTTCTGACACGAGAATGGTCTGCTCTAAATTATGCTTATAATGCTCTGTAAGTGTTTTGCAGAGTTAATTAGAAAGTAGGAGCAGCAAACACCACGTTGAGCCTTAACTGCAAAAACAAAAAAGCCCTTTCCGAACATGCCTGCTTATCAGCTTTGTATTTGTTACAATTAATAAGAACCCATCAGTTACTTAAAAAAACCCCATAGTAGTAACATCTCAGTCCACACACATTAAGCAGAAAACTAAATATTAATCAAAAATTGTAAAAGGTCACTTGGGAGCATAGCACTTCAGCAAGAAAGGACCACATCTTTATAGAGAAGCCTAGTCCTACATCAGCACAAACCACTACCTTGTTACTTGAAATTTTATGCCCACACAGGGCCTCAAGAACTCCAGAAGGAAGGAAGCAGACTGCCAGACCAGTTCATACCACTCACTGCATCTTCCCTGCCCACACTGAAGACACTTAGGAAGTTTACTACCTACTATCTAAAACCTACTGTCAATTTATTCTGACAAAGCAGATCTGTGGACAACAGCTAGGCTTTCCTCAGTCTAAGTTAATCATGCTTTACAACCCTTGTGAGGGACACAAAACCTCACACTATACCCTGAAGAAAAAGATTAAATTACTACCAGAGGATCTTGAAGGTCAAACCTGCCTGTGTAGTTTATTCTCTTGACTAGACAGCATCTGATACAACTCCTCGCTGTAGTCTGTGTTAAGCAGCCTGACATTATTCTCATCTCAGATCATACTTGTTTCCTTTATTCTAACATGCATTTATTCTCACTGTCTCAGAAGTGCAAACACTGCCTTTTACAGCTTTTATCTTCATCAGGAGGGCACCTATGTAGAACCTAACAAAGATGCCATGCTTCTTTAATTAATTGGCTTGAATACATTTAAGACTTTTTGAAATTATTAATATCAGTTTCAGATTCCCCCTTACACCCAGGCTTACAGTAAAACTCCCAGATGGTGCTCTCTAGAGCACACAATCCTGCAGAGGTTGGTAAAGGAGGGGAGCAGCAAAGTTCTTTGCAAAGCTGTGGTGGGAAAGCACTGCACAGCCCTCAGTTAGGAGCCTGTGTCAGCACCATTACCTTTTAAACGAGGTAATAAGAGTTTGAAACTGCACAGATGGATTTGGGACAGGCAACCAAGATGAGAGAAATCTTTTTTTTTTTTAATCACACCAAAAATGTCCCCACCTGGTTACATATGAGGTCATAAAATATCACCAATTACAAGAGCATTTCTCCCCAGGAACACCATTTCAGAAAGGAAGTAGAAATCCACAAAGGTACTTGTTACACTTAATACCTTCACTACCATCTAACTTTTTAGTCCACGTTATGAACTCCCCCGTTAAACACAAGTATTGCAGACCAGTTTCAATTAAGATTATAATCACTTGTTGACATTCAGTCAAACTTCTCAATTTGTTTTGATTCTAAAAACACAATATAATACTTGTACAGTCTTCAGGCAGGAAAACCATATGTTTCCCCTTTAAGTACACTTTTAACAATGCAAGTTATTCATTGAATGAACCAGCCTGACTGAAAAAATTAAAAAGACAAAATTGAAACCTTCAGCTTTTACGTTTATAACTGATGTTATCATAACCAATTCGAAGATTACATTACTCCATGTCTCATTTATTTGCCTTAATTCAAAGTGTCAATGTGAAAACTTTAGTCCATCTAATTAACCTCTTCTCACTTCCCATTTAAAACTAATTATCTTAAATGAGCCATTAAACAATTCTGAATGCAATAAAAAGACGAATGGCTGAGGAGTACTAAATCAGACAAGAAGGAAATACACAGGTTTATTTCCTTGTAAAAGCAATCACCTCTTCAATGGCAGAAGCAGTAACTTTGCTTCCAGCCTTTGACCTTCCAGTGTATGAGAAGTGACACTTTCACTCCCTACAGTGGGCAAGGTTCACTCCCTGTGCAAAGGAACACCATTTTAGAGGGATGGGCAACTTTTTCCACCAGCTCTTTAGAAACAATCTCTGTATTCAGGCCTCTCAGACAGCTGATGTCTAATAATTGCTCTTCACCTGGCAAGCTGTATGACAACGAGCCACTTCTCTTGCCAGAAGATTTTTCACAGCCAGGTGATTCTTTGGTTATTTTTTTACACTGTCACACAGTTTACTGTATTTAACTAAAACATACATTTGTTAGGCAGATGAATGATTCATAGTATCAACCAAGTAAAACCCAACAGAAAACTAAGTTCTCAAATCCTCTGTCTTCTTTCACCTCCCAACTCTCCCCTGTTTAAAGCTCATGCTGAATTTAGACTTTTTCCCTCATACCTCCTTTGGAGTACTTTGCACAAATCTGCCTGACTCCCATTAGCCAAAATCTGCCCTTTGCTGTTTCATCAGAACACAACATACCTCTGTGGGCATTCATCCTCTGCCTCTTCCAAGGAAACTCATGCCTGGGCTTTTCGCCTAACCCAGTGTGAAACAGGAAATGTTGAGAAGGGCACTAAACAAAATGCAACAAAGGAAAAACTCCTGAAATCCCACAGCGCAGCAATGCTATCACTGAACTGTGACCTGGCCAGCTACTGATTTCCAAGCTCATTTCTTGCACAGAAACTTTCTTTAGAAGCTCTCACACTTTGGATGGGCAATCCAAGGTCTTAGCAGAGAAGCAGGTATCACTCATGTAACAATTTAACTATTGGAAAACTTTCCAAATACTGAAAACAGAAATAAGACCAGTAACTTCCCAGCCATACTGGGGGAGTAAAAAGGAAATAAACTGAGCCCCCTTGTCAAATTACTGCAAGAGGAAGTGAAGACTAGTAGGGCTGGAAACCAGGGATCCTGCTATTAAGTGGTCAGACACCAGGCTGCACAAACTTATGCTACTTTTTCCTAAAGCCATATTTAAAACAGAACAAAAAAATATACACTCTATTTATCATATTGCTTGATCTGAAAGACCAGGATAGCGATCTTATAGTCAGCAGGGATGAAAGGAAAGTGAACTAAATGGAAGTGTCCTAAGACTACAGAGGAAATTGTTTACTTTAAAGGAGACCAGGGAAAAAAAAAGGCATTCCCTGTATATCCTATAATTAAAAGTGCAATACTACAGAGCACTTTAGAGATGCTCTGCATTCTGATTAACTTTCAGCTCTGTCATGAAAAATACCAGGTACAAAGCCAGGAGTCAGATTCAGGGGGTTATTCTACCTGAGTTCTTGTAGTTTCATGCAGACTCTGATACAAAACACAGCTGCCTAAAATTCTAACAAGCAAGTCTGAGTTTAAGTGAGGTCCTGAATATTTGCTACTTCCCTTATAGAAAGCAAGTGATATGCTCAGCACATCTCATGAAGGAATATTTAGCTACACATCCTAAGAATTTGTACTTGCCTTAATGCCATTTCCCACAAATAGGTAGAAGTGACCTCTGTTCTCACAGAGAATACAAAAATTGATTTATTTTTAAATAACTGTATAGTTTAACAGAAGCTGTGAAACAAACTGACATCATGACGGATTGAATGGAAATAGCTCACCACAAAAAATTGAATTAGCTAATGCAGAAAAGTGTAAACCAAGAAGATTCTTTTGGGAAGCACAACCTTCAGAATTTGCTGAGGCTCTGCAGTGTACAAGAGTGAAGTTTGTTTTGTCTCGAAGAAACATATCTACATCAAGGTACAATATCACATTAAAAAAAAAAATCAACAAAAGTCACACAAAAATGTGAGCATAGTAATAAATCTTTTCATTTTAACAAGAAAAAGTAACACCATCACTTGCATTTTGAAAACATTTTCACCAGCACCAGTGAAACTTATGTGTTAAAGGTTTAAGCACTCAGCTCCTGCTCTATAACAAATATACTATGGTCGTAATTGTATCCATCTTGTGTCTCTTATTCACCCAGATAGAATTCCTCAATTCAGACTGAAATTAAATCCTAGATAGCAGTAATGCTGGAGCCCCAGTCCACATAAATATAATGCAACTATTATTAAGTGGTCTTCCCTTTATATTACTATAAACAGTTTTATTCTTCAGCTACAAAATATCTTATTACCCACAGACAAATTACTGTGAAGCCCACCTACAGCTACAGGCTCAGCAGGAAGCACATTTAATAGCCACCAATTATATTTATGCAAGAAATTTTGCCTTCTCAGCAAAAGGAATAGAGAACCTATTTTATTAGAGAAGTGACAAACCCACATTTTCAATAGCTCTGTGACAAACATGTAATTGGTCTTGGTATTTGCTGACCACAGAGTAAAATAAATCTTAATGAAAGAACACAATCTGGCCAGCAAAGTACAGTTTTGCCACTACGAAAGAACAACTGGGAAAGACCAGTGGGAGCAAATCTAAAGTAATGCAAGGATGACTGGAAAAGGAGATGCAGTCAGCATGTTCTGGGGCTGCATAAATCTGCCCCCAGAGTACACCTCATATCACAGTTAGGCCCCACTGATTCCAATTTTCTTCTCTTTTCCTTCAGAAATATCATTACAATAAAAATAACACTACTTACATGAGAAGGTGCGATCTTTAATATCAATACACTGTAAAAGTATTTTTAAGCATCTGAGCAACTGACAAAGAGTTACAATATTTGAAAAATACATGTTGAATTTTGGATTTTGTTCTTTAAGTTCAGCAAAAATATAGTAAACTTATCCCAGCAGGCCTGCAGTTGGTGTGACTGGTGTGTCCATCAGTTAAACAAGCAAAGAAGCCTTTCAACTGGCAGACAGAAGGCTTACATGACAGTATTACAATTTGAACTCTTCAGAGCCTTTGCAAAATGCAACTGCTTCGTTTCAGAAGGCTTTCTTTGTACAGCAGATCATTCCAAAGGCAAGGCCCGAAGGTTAAAACTAGTAATATAAAGAAGAGCAAAACAAAACTCCTAATAAAGTCTAATTCTGAAATTCTTGTTTCAGCTGAGTAACATGATCCTGCATAATAGGAGTTATCTGTGACTGTTTGGGAAGTAATGATAAGTTAGAAGAGATTTTAAAGCTTTGCTCACTACTCAATACTTGAAGTTTTGTGCTTGTGGTACTGAGAATTTTTATCATACCAGTAGTATTAATCTTGTTAACACAAGAAGACTGAGAGCACTAAGTTCCCCAGCAAAAGTTCAAGCTAGTATGAAGAAAGGAAATAGTTAATTAACTCTAACCCCTAAACCATCTACAAGGAGTATGTGGTAATCAGATCAAGAAAAACACTTCAGATATAAGCTGAGTAGTAAATTTTGACCACGTGGCATAAGTCATGAGACTTCTCTTTCTTGCCATCTCAAGCAAGCCTAACCATTACTTTAGACCTCTCTCACACACAATCTCACAAATACATGTATTAATTTGTCCAGCTTATGTCCAAGAAATAACCAAGCAGTTGCTGACAACATATTAATGCAACAACTTTCAAACACACATTTTTCCACCTAGCTCCAAACGAAGAATTACAGTACACAGTTACACAACACCAGCACTAGTACTGAAATGGAGATCAGCTGCCAAATTTTCACAGGAAAAGAACCTCAAGAGTGGGTTGATAACCACATAACAAAGCACAAAACAGCTAAATCCTCTCATCAACTGTACCTGATTATTTTTAGGGGTGGAAGGAGGGAAAATCTGTTTAGAATGGTACATCCGTGTACTCCTGAGAGTGAGCTCTCATCACCCACCTAGTCTCAATGAGGTAAGCAGTGTACGTTTCTTGTATGTTCATGGCATTCCTCCCAGTCCGTTTTTCAGCTTCTGAAACGGTGATTTCCATCTTCTTTGCCAAACAGTCTTCCATCTTTTTAGAAGAGGAAAATAAAGATTCATGTAACATTAACCACACAAAGCAAAGGCTACTAACCCTGCCTTCCCTTCTCCTACACCACATTTGTTCAAATAAGACAGGTCTCTGTGGGATAAAGGCTTTGACACGGCTTCACTTTATACCTATGTTCGGTACCACATTTGCAAGTGAAAACTGGAAACCTGCTTTAGGGGGAAAACAGAAAAGTCAACAAACTGACAATGTCAGGTACCAAAAACCACCCTGAGCCGGGAGGACACAGAAAAAAGAAATATTTTTCTTTACAGGTAACAAAGTAACCTTTTCAAGAAAAAACTAACTAACTAACCCCAGTACTTTCTATCCAAACACTTTCCAACTACCAGCGAATCCCTCTTCAGGACACCCGGGACACATGTAGCCACCTCTCCCCTTTCACAGGAAACAGAATATATCCGGACCAAGATGTTTTTCCTTCAATCTCTCAGAGGAGGATCGTTATCTTTTATACACTGGCCGCCAGAAATCACTAAGGACCACACGCCCACCATGGAAAGGCAGAGCTGCACTGAGCAGGGAGGGGGAGTCACTTGTGAAGTTAAGGGGGGAGGGGGAGACAAAAAGATATTTGATAATTATGAATAATAATCTGACACTAGGGACGAGAACAGAGGGTGCACAAAGCTCTCCGACAGCGGCCAGAACGGGGCTGCAAAGAGAACCCCGCAGCTCAGAGGGTCGTGCTGCACAGCTCTGCCCCGCGCTGCAGCGAGCAGGGCTCGGCCCCAGGCAGCGGAGGAAGGGCTCGTCCCACCTGTAGCCCCTTCCCGCCGCGGCGGGCAGCGCTGGGCGAGCGCCCGGCCCGGCCCCCCCGAGCCCCGCCGCCCTCCCCGCCCGGCCCGGGCACCGCGCTCAGGAAAGCCCGGTGCTCGCCCGGCGCAGCAGGCCGTGAGCCCGGGGAGGGGGACGCCGCCCCTCCGCCACCGCCCTCCGCACCCTCACCGCGGCCAAGGGCTGCTCCGGGGGCGGGAGGGCGCCGTCGTCTTCCTCCTCTTCTTCCTCCTCCTCCTCTTCTTCCTCCTCCTCCTCCTCCTCCACCGGGCGGCTGTCGCTCGGCTCAGGCTCGGTGCTCTCCATGGGGCTCGGGGGCTCGGCCGCGGCGCTCCGCGCAGGCGCTGAACGGGGCTCCGGGCGAGCCCATGGCCGGTCCTAGAGCCGGGCCGGGCCGGGTTGGGCCGGGGTGTGCCCGCGGGGCTGCGGGCGGGGGCGAGGCGAGGCGGCCCCGGCAGCCCGGCCCTGGCCTTCGCCGCCCTCCGCCGCCGCCCGTGCCCATGCAGAGGCTCGGTCTGAGGGTGCTGAGGGCGTCCTGCCCACCCTGTGCCCTAAAGGGGCTCGTTCGTGCCCCTGGGCACGGACAGCCCTCGCTGTGACAGCGCTCCGCTCGCCCACGGGCAGCCTTGAGCCTACTATCCCTGTCTGGGACAAAGCTTCCCCCGGCCCCTCACCCGCACTCTGACAGCTGTAAATGTTTATTCCTAAGGTTTGCTTGTGTTGTTGTGCCCCTCTTAGTTCTCAGTCACCGAAGAGTTTCTTGTGCCATGCTTGGCACACCTTTCCTGCTTGTTTGTTTGGGGTTTTTTGACACCCTGTGTTGTTATAACAAATAACACACCTTAAACAAAAAATACATTCCCTACTAATGGGAAATATTGCAGATATTTTCTCCTCTTTCGTCTCTGGTAGGATTTGACACGTTCCTTAATTGAGTCTCTTTCAGCAGCCATTAACTTCCCCACAGGATGTTTGTCAGCATTAGGCAGCTCGGGTTATTTTTTTTTTTAAGCCCATTATTGCCCCACTCACTCATTCACTCGTAGTGAAGGACTCAGTCGTGTTGTGTTCCTTTTGCCTTACCCTCCTGGCTGCCAGCCTTTTCCACCAGCTCCCTCCAACAGCTGCTGGACATCCAGAAGTGCGTTCTCCTGCTCACCATTCTCTGCTGGGCAGCACCCAAGGGTGTCCCATCCTGCCACGCTTCCTCGGGAGGGACTGGAGTAGGTAAAATCTGCCAAGTTCATCTCTGGGGAAGCCTCTGACATTATATAATGAAAGCCCCAGCCATCCCATCTCTTTTCATTGAACAGGAACAAACCTCCCCGTGCATTTCTGTCATTCCTTGTCTGTCTTTTCAGAGAGACATTCAGCAAGTCTGCCCTGCAGCCCCTACAGAACATCACACACACACACACCTTCACTATTGGGTTTATTCCCTCATGATCCCATGGTGCCTACCCAGACCCTGTGGGACTGGCAAACTGGACAAAGAGGTTGTTCCTATTTATTCCTCCATCTTCAAATACCATTTTGGACACTCAGGAATGGTGCCATTGTTCCCTGGTTTACGTATCACATCAGCCCTTGAGATTTCCCATTTTTGCACCAGATTCATGTCCTTTGATTCAGGCACTGCATTCTTTATTACTCTTACGTAGCTTTTTTTCTTTTCCTACTCTCTTCAAACCCAGGTTAAAGGCCACTTTGGGGATTACAGAGTTGATATTACGGGCTTCTTTGCTTTGCTTTCTTCTGCTTTGTGTAGGAAATGGGGGTTTTTTAGTGTTGACCAGAGATGAATTTGCATACATTTTTCATCCAAAAATTAATCTTTTTCTTTCAACAACAATTAAAATAAATCTCAAAATCCCCTTTGAAGACCTCATGAATTAATATTTGGCGTCTGGTTTCTATTCTGTTGTCTTCAATGTTTATTCAACTTTTTCCTCAGATTGTTTGAACTGATACCTCAATCTGTCCTTTCCCACCCCTCCACCACTGTAGCTGGATGGAGTTTCCCAAGCTTTTCCACAAAAGGCTATCCTAAAACAAAAGTTTCTTACAAGTATGTGAACTGTGATTTGTCCTCTGAATAGGACTGATTTAAGATTTGTTTTCTAAAGCCGAGGTCCAGTTTAGATGTAAAAGCACGATTGCACGTTGTAAGACACAGTCTGTTTTTCATTAAGCTATGGTTTTCTTATGTTTACTCAAGATGTACATTAAGATACATACCTTGTATCAATTACACTTGCATTTGCAGCATGTGCATACTGAAATTTTTCTGATCCGTATCAGTGATATAATGGAAATATTTATGTGGAACTCATGCAGGATATCATACTTTGTACTAAATATTTTTATTATGGAAACAACATTATCAATAAAGTACAGTAATATATTGTAGGTCTAACATTCTATGATTTCAGAAACTATTTTCACCTTTGAATTTTCTTCGTAATACTAAAAGATGTGGAGAAAAGTTAAAATATTACATATACAGGATAAGGGTAGTGATAGAAGTGCCCAAATCAAGATGACTGGGAGCCTGGATAGCCCTCACATACATTATAGCCTGGAGAGTTTAGAGGAGAGTGAGATGTCTTGAAAAAAAACAGTGTGAAATGCAGAGATCGTCCATAAGCACCAAAGTCTCCAGCAAAGTGCTCTTCCTGAGCCACATTTCCCTACCTCAGCCTGCAAAGAGGAATAACAGTATTTTCTGACAGTACAGTGCTGCTCTCAGGAGAACTTCCAGGACTTGTGCTACTTTGGTTAAAATAAGCTGTAGTGCTTCCTCCCTCACTAGGCACAACCATTCATGCAGCCAGGGTCTCCCTGGACCTGCTCTTGTCAGGATGTCAGTCCAATTTCCTGCAGGTCAATCTGACCAGGACACTCTCCTGCTCTTCAGCATCTTCACTAGGCAGCATGTCCCATGTTCTTCAACTTTAAGAAGGTAAACTCTACTCAACTTCCTACCTACAAGTCCCTTCAGTTTCTGAAGCCACCCTGACTCCCACTGCAGTCTCTGGAAAACAGGGAATTTCCTCTTTTCTATTCTGTAAGTCTATTTGTTTTAATCCTACTGTTACACTGGATGAACTGCTTTTTGTTCAAAGAAAGCTAAGCAAGGTAGATTACCTTATAAACTGGCTTCCTGGTGGTTTTTGTAATGTTGTGTGTTCTTACTGGATCTTTCGACAGCCTGTGTTGCTCTAGCAAATAACACTCCTTAAAAAAAATGTATGCCATATTAATGGGAAATATTTCAGTTATTTTCTCCTTTTTCACGGTATTATTTATCAGTATCTTCATGTAGAGTTCCTAAATGAACATCCTTTGACTTCTTAGAAGTAGTTAAATTTAAAAGATAATAAAACCACCACCAACAGCCATCGTGCTACTGAGAACTAGAATGAAAACACCTAAAGCAGTGGCTCTGCTTTGCATCTATCCTGCAACACCCGCAGCCTTTCAGTAACCTCAGGAAGAGAGAGCAAACCAGCCAATATTCCTGCTGACTGCGTGTCCTGTGCAGGATCTGGCTGTGCCAGTGCTCAAAAGCAGGGAGGTTCAGGACAAAGTAGATTCATGGAGCGACATCCTGGAGCTGAGGACCCACCATCCACATCACACATATTTTAGCTAACAATTTTTAGGGTGCCTCTAGCCCACTCCCAGCAACTGGCCACCCTTCACACCTTCCAGTTTAGCTGCTATTGAAAAAAAACCCCTGTATATGCCTGCCTTAAGACTGCCTTGTAACACAAGCCAAAGCAGGAAGGCCAGGAGTTTCTCTTCAAAAGCGCATTCCTGATCCATGGTTCAGGCTCCTGGATCCTATCATAATTTCACTACCAGTAATAATAATACGAAGATCATGAGTTAGGTTGTCAAACTGCTCCTACTTTCCTCTACAGAGTAATTCCTCCAGAACTGAAGGTGTTTGCTTTCCAGAGGCATCTGGCAGCCAAAGCGATGCCAGGTTGTGCTGTTGGTCTTCAAAGGCTGATCCTCACTGAAGACCCTGGCATCTGATCTGTTTGTATGTGATGTCCTTGGTGTGATGGATGCAGCAAAAAAACAGTGCTTGCTTAGGATCCCTAAGAAAATACAGAAGAGGAATTTATGTCAAGGAGCTGTCAGTAAAATGCATGAGTAAACTGCTTCAGCATGGCAGAGTGCAGGAGGAAAAGTAGGTGAGTTCAGGCTGGTGATAGACGTATTTCTATCATCTAAATATCTGAGTGAAATAATCACTAAAGAGTAGGAAAATCAGCATTTTGTTAATTTTCCAGAGAAAGAGTGGAAAAGAGATATGGGTGACTTTGGGGGGGGGTGGGAATCATTCAATTTCACTCAGTCTGAAATTGGTAGCAGTGGTTTCCATCCATTTCAGCAACAGCATATCTCAGTCCATAAATAAAAACAAGAAAACCAAAACTCATCCACATTTTTGAAAGAATCTGTACAAACACATCAACAGTATGAATGGAAATGTTTTGAAAGTGGCTTCAAAAGTGGCTCAAAGTGAGCCATGAGAAAACTTCAAAGGAAGAAAACCAGATGATTTGGGACAGAATTGAAGAGAAAAAGACAACAAGCCAACTCAATAACATTGTAAATGGTAGAGATGGATACACCTTTAATCTCAATGCAGCTTTGCTCAAGGAACCTGTTACACACAGTCTGTGAGAAGTTAGAACTCAGGCCAGTGTATCTGGAGTATGCAAAGACCCCAGTAAAAGTCAAGCATCACTTAGAAAATGTGATGCTTTGTGGCTATTGAAATGAGCGTTAGCTGAGAGGCTGGAGAACAGGGCTAAGGAGAAGGGGTTGTGGCAAAGCAGTCAAGGCCACCTGTGGCCAAAGAAGGTATGGCTGTGTCCCTTGGGATGCAGTGCTGGCTTTGATTGCACTGGTCATGCCATCGGATCATCAAAGGTAACCACACCACTGCTGGGACAGGCTGTAGCCAGAGAATGGAAAATGCCAAAGGTCACCATGGTATTTTTCCCGAGTTTGTAGCAGGGACCACAAGCCACAGCACCACATCCAAGATCTCAAACATCAAAACCCTGTGAAACTGAGACAGTACAAGGTAATGAGAACTTCTCCCAGAGAGTGATGGGCACCCTCAGTGCCACCAAGCAATGATGTTTGAATTTAGTCAACACTCCCAAGACTGGAGCCAGTCCTTGTGAATGGAGACAGTGGCTGGATTGGATGCACACTGCAGGGTGCACATCTTTCTCAGGCAGCTGTTGCTGATGGCACAGTGAAACCAAGGCCGTGCTTATGAGGTGCAGAAGTGATGACATTTCTGGGGTTTAATTAACTGCCAGGAAAACTTGGGGGTAGTTTGATATGAGCACACAACACAAAGACAAATCCATACTCATGGATTCGTGCTCACTAGTAGAAGCTAAGTCCTGATCCTACCAGGTAGATGTTTTCCTTAAACTTGTCCTTTAATACTTCAAAGCATAAAACAAATTCTCCTAACAACAAAAACACTCACGGACCTCATCTGAAGCCCAACATCACTACTGATATAAACAGATTTTAAAAAGAGCAGTGCAGGTGCAACAGATAATAGTCCAGTCATGTAACGTGCAGGCAATCAAGAGGGCCAAGGGGATATATCCTGATTGCACAAGTAAACTTAACACCTTTTGTTGTAGTCAATAATTTTAAACCCGGTGCCCCTGCTAGCATCTCTGGGGCCTAGAAAACATGGAGAAGGTCCAGGGAAGCTCAGGAAGCCTTTGCATTAGCACAGTTTGGGGCATGGTTTCATGGCTCCCTTCTCTCTCTCCCTTCACATTCCCTGTCACATGAAGGTGATCTTCGCCCTTGGGAATAACAGCAGGTTTGACACACCTGAGCCTGGCACATGTCCATCATGAGGTTACCCTGTGCACAGGTATTAGGTGCCCATGTTGGGAGCTTCAAATCTACTGCTTGATTGCTGAGCCTTGCCTCCCACAGTGGAAACCCAGGTTGTATGAAACCTTCGTTTAAACATATGCTGTATTGTTTCAGGTGTCCACAGTTTTATTTTACTTCTCTAGTAAATATCTTCCAGCTCCTAAATGAGAACTTTGGGAAAACTGCTCCCACAATGCAACTTAAAAATCACCCTGCAGAGACCCTACGTTCCTCAGCTTAAATCCAACCTTCAGTGTGTCTTGAGTTATGAGGCTGTCCAGACCACTAATAGAGGAGCAGGGGAATTTACACCGAAAGGAATAAACAAGCCAACAATAAAAATAACCATTTATCTCTTCTTCCTCCCCAGTGTCTTACTCAAAGGTCACTGTGTTCTTTCATGGAAGCAAAGCTCTGTAATATGAGTTCAGGCACTTTAGGCTAAACCCCAGAGTTCTTACTCACTTTTCTCCAAGTAACTTTAGTGGATTTTTAGTTTGAATTTTTTCCTTGGATAAGGTCTAAGAAATAACCAGGTTCTCCAGAACAGAGCTGGTAGTCAGAGAAAAGCCCATCTCAGTGGGGCACATGCTGAGGGGCTCCCCAGTTGACCTGGGGTGACTCATGGCATAGTGCTAGGGAAGAAACGAAATCCCAGCCTCACTTCCCTCCCCTTCTTCAGATGAAGTTTGCTTGCAATAGCTTCAGCTCAGTGGACTAGAAATGCAGGTTGCAGGAGGATACATCTAGCTCTGTGCAATCTTGCATGAGGGCTGAACAGACAGGCAGGTTCGCCCTGCACAGAGAGCAGCTGGCAGTGCCCAGTGGCCAGTTTAGGAAAGCAAACCCCTGCCCATGTCATCATGGCAGCTTGCTTTGCACAAGCAGAAGGTCCAACACCATCTAAAAATACGTACAACTGTTTAGGAAAAGCAGGACATGCATTGCTCCCCAAAAGTTTCCTCTTGCACAGCTTCCTGTAGACGTCAAACTGCCTTGTAGAGATGCCATTGCATGGGACAGCTACTGCTTTTGCTCTCATTTCAGTGAGATCTGGCCCCAAATCTCTCCGTAAGATTATTCTGCAGACAGGACAAAGCATTTTATAGGGTTCAGTTTGGCTCAGAAGTTGTTTGGGATTGCCTGGAATTTTGGAAAATGCAGATCCTGCAGCTCAGGGTCCCTGGCTGCAGTGACACTGTGCAGGCTTCCTGCTGCCTTCCCAGGTTCTGCTGCTAAAAAAAATAATACCCCATGCTTCCCTTGCACTTCGAAATCATACAGCATATTTTGTCAATGTCCACCATTGTTTAAAGCCCCTCTGGGCTCCTGCTGGGGACATTATTTCTCTCCAAGTTTCATAGGCAGCAGGGGTTTCTTCCTGGTTTTAAAGAGGGCTCCCATGGATCATGAATAATTTGTGATGTTGCTAACACAAGCCTTATCCAGTTGTCTTGTAATGCACACAAGAGTTCACATCTGAAAATCCAACTGAAAATCTATGGGCATTTTGAAATGCTCTGAATCCGAGAGAGGAGAGTTGGCAGATCACCCCAAGAAATCACCATGCACAGAGCGGTTCCAGTATGAGCAGTTCCAATATATCTATTGGAAAATAACATCTTTCTGAAAGTTTGCTGGACATTTGGTCATTCTTAGTCCTCAAAGGCCATATTTGGTCTGGGACATGCAGGCATTTCCCCATGGAAGACATGCTGAGCTGATTTGCATCTGGGCACCCTGAAGCAAGTCAGAGCAGACCAAGCAGCCCTCTGCAGAGTCATGTGTGTGTCACCATGGCATAGGAGACACACTTTATGTTTATCAGCTGTGTCTGTGCCACATCTCACATCTGGCCTTTTTCCTTTTTAAAAGAAGAAGGGAAAAGAAATACCGTAATTTAACACCCTAACAGAATAATTTATATAAACAGTTTACAAAACAAGCGGGGGCAGATTATCAGCAAGATGGACACAAAGAAAGGGCCTTCAATTCCAATGGGGCAAAACATTCACCGTAATGAATACACACACAAGCATATATAGGTACACCACATATCCACCTCAAACTGATTAATGAACCAAAAAATTAATTGTGAAAGGGGGTAAATAAAAAGCTGGAGATTCACTGAATTAGAATACAGTGTATGCATTAAAAATTAGTCAACGTATTTATCGGTAACTATAAAATATTATCTTATCGTTTGGCTGCAAAAAGCCTTAACAACAACAACTCTTTCTCTGCCACACTCAAATACATCAATCTGAAGGACTGGGGTAGATCATAGGGCAAGAGTTGGAGGATTTTACTCCTCCTTTTGCCACTGATTGTGTTAACAACCAAGGCAAGTCAGAATTTTGCTACATTTCACAGTTTCCCTTTTATAAGTGGGATAATATTTCTAACAAGTTTTTGCAGACCAGTTTGAGATCTTGGGGAGAAAGCAGATATTTAAATGCTCCATGTTATTATTTTAGGCCCCAATTCAGGAAAACATATATGTTTAAATCCTGCTGCTTTAATGGGTCACAAGCACCTATTTTAGGCTAAGCTCACACTGATGTGGTCTTTCTGAAAAAGCTGCCCTAAAACTTCTAATTATCCCTATTAAAATTACAGCTCATTGAAGCTTATTTAAAAGATAATTTCTAAAATAGAGGGGGGAAGTAGTGAATTAATGGCAGCTCAGCATATTGAGGCATTACCTTCCGTGCTTTATTCAGATGAAAGACTCATGCAGGAGTACCCATGCCTTTTTGATTAGATGCGTGCAGCAGGCTTTAGGTCCCCTTCAAAGATCCTTGGGCCGTATGGAGCCAGGAGCAGCTCCGCATTGACGTCGGGGAAAAAAAAAAACCAAACTCTTTTTCTCAGAGCCTGACTTCTTCCCCCCAGCTCCCCCCTCTCATATTTGTATATATTTCGAGAGGAGAGTCAGGCTTAGTTTGTTCATAAGCTGCAGTTCCTGGGCGGACCCCACGCACAGCTGGGCTTTAGCGGCTGGATCCGCCTTCCCGGCAAGCCGGAGCCGGGAGCCTCGCAAAGAGGGGCTCCGGGCTTGACAGCAGGAGCGCAGGAGACTGGCTCCACCGAGGGACGATGAGCTGGACAACGCCGTGAAGCCGGGCTTCTGCTTGCCAGTGGGATCCAGAAATGGGGTACTGGAGGAGACCGGCTCTGCTTTCCTTACTGCTGCTCTCCTTGTGTGAGTAGAAAAACGTGTCTGGATAGGCAATGTTAAGCAACATACTCAGAGAGGTGGTTTATTTTTCCTTCCTCCAGCAAAACAGCTAATCTTTGATTTCTCCCCTGACAGCAATTAGCCAGAGGATTGGAAATAGCAGAGAGTTTAGTAGAATACTCTGCTACGGCTGCATGAGCTGCGTATTTCTCTTATGGCGAAGGGCAAGCGATTGCTTGGTGGAAAGTGCTGCGTGCTCACTTGGAGCAGCTCGCAGATGTCAGTGTTTACAGTGCAAAAATATATATAGGTCAGCATTACTTGTTGGAAGTTTTTATTTTATTGAGGGAGATTAAAAGCAACTGAAGTGCACCGCTGAACGATCTGGCTTCGACAGTGTCCAGATGTGGTGAAGTTTGCAGCTCAGAACTTTTATCAGCCCTGGTTTATGCGCAGAATTAATCGAACTATTAAAGAAAGAAGTGGGGAGAGGGGGAGGAGAAGTGTCTTTGCAACAGCATCTGGTTATTCGGCAAACCTTTCCAGCACTTACGTAAAGATTTCTTTGTAATAAGTGCCCTGTTTCAGTTTTGATAGCACTTCTTTAATACTGTAGATAAAACCCTCCAGCAGCACTTGAAAATGTGCCCATCCGTGGTTTAACTTTTTCTTGTTTATATCTTGATGATTGTTTCATAGCAGGGAATGGATTTGTATATAAGTGAGTGTTATATACACATCTCCTAAGTATGTGTGTGTGTCTTTCTGTATATACAGAGTCTGTGTGTGTATACATGCATATATCCCTACAAAGCACTACTTTTTAAAGTGAACTCTTACAAACACAGATCTCTTGCCCTTCCTGTAGAAATTTCAAGGCAACTAAAATCACTTTTTGCTCAAAGTGATGAAGGAGGAGGATTATAACTCCAGTACTTTTGCATCCAAATGAAACAACTTGGGGGCAGGGATCTGTATCTGCATTCACTTTACATGGGTCCCCCTATCTACAAGACCAAGGACTAAAAGAATGATCTGTCAGTAATTTATGTGTAGGCAAACAAAACCATGGGGGCAACTGTTGAAGCAGAGAGAACCAAATGGGGAGATTTAGGACATAGAATATGATTGATTTCTCAAAAATTTAGGGAGATCTACAGTATTCATTTTTGTAGGTAATACCCTAAACTGTGGTTTGAAATGTAGGATGCTATGCTGATAACAGCCTGCTAACTTAATCACATTTGGAGCAGGAATTACTACAAGTTATTATTTAAAGCACAGTCTTGGGTTGCTTTCGGTAAGAAAGAAGACCACTAATTATCCTTCAGAAATACCTAATTTTGGAGTTATTTAACTTACGGTTTCCTTTTTCTGAAAGGCAAGGTTTTAATCTAAAAGAAGCCAAACCAAAACATATCATGATTGCTAAGTTCATCTGAAAGGTTATGTGAGTGATATGATGACAAAATTTGCCTCTGCACAGGGTAAAAAAAATAAGCCAGGGCTTGCTCTCCGTGATTCAGCTCACCAGCAATAGATGTTTCCTGGGACTACATCCACTTCCTTTGCATTTAGTGTTAGGATCGACCCTACAGTCATTCTGAGAAAGTAAAAGTACCCAAGGAGCCCACTTTCCATTGACATTAAAAGAGAAGGGAAGAGCTAGTTCCCCAAATTCCCCAGTCTGACAGAATATGCTCATTCAGCTGTTCTTCAAGCAACGAATTGTACCACTCATCCAGCCTCTCTTTAAAGAGTGACAGCACTGCCTTGGTGACAGCAGCAAAATTGCTCCTCTTAGCACAGAGATTTAAGACTTGCCTTAGAGAACATGGCCCAGACTGTGTCTCTGTTAGCTCAGAATAACTCCAGCTGAGCGTTTGTAGGGACCTTGCTGCTGTCCCTAGGAGTTTACCCCAGGGCAGCAGAGACCCCAGCCTGTGCTCCATGCTGCCTGTGTCTTTAATCCCCAACATGACTGAATGGCCATCACACAGCACATCCGACCATTTCAGTTCATATGCAGTGGGAAAAGGGGCTCCGACAGACCACTGAAATCCAGCTACTGGATTTTCCTGATTCTCCATGCCCAGCCCTACCAAGGCTTCAAAATATCCACCCTTAAACTTCTCCTCGGTGGCAGTGCCTGCTGGAGGGCAGCATTTTCACGTGGCTTTCTCAGCAGAAGGTGCAGACAGGAGCTGTAGTTTTACCACTGCTAACACAAACTCTCACACAGGTGAGCAGAGAATCCTTCCAGGACAGAGAGCTGGCGCAGCCTTGGACTTAACTGGACTGGGACAAAAAAACACAAGGATCATTCAGAATTGCAAAACTGTCTTAAAGGGTGGAGACCTGAAGGCTTTCAGTGTCTTTAGTCTGACCAGGAAAGAGCTGAGTTGGCCATCTACAGCCAGGTCCTGGGAGATGTTTTCTGGCAGAGGGTTTCCCCTTCTATGGAACAGAGATAAAACAAGATGTACACACTGGAAGCTAAAATGGGGCACTTTTGTGTTAGAGCACCACACAGTAAAGCTGTAATTACTCAGGCTTGGGATGTGGTGGATATTTGTTGCTCAAAGCCTTCAAGACTGCAAGACTACCTGCCTGGACCTCTATAACCTATACAGAAACAGACTTGATATCAGGATTACTGTATTGTGCACATGGAAACACATTGGCCTTAAAATTAAGAATTAGGAGTTTTCCTGCCCCGTTTTCTACAAATGTTAGGAAATTATCCCTTGTGCTCCATCTGTCAGGAGCAGGGCTCACATCCGGAAAAACAGGCATGGGGCTGAGCACAGTCTCATCTCACAGAGGGGACAGCAAACACCTCAACCCTCTGACCTGTGGAGACAGCCTCAAGGATGTGAGCTAAGTGTCACTGGTGTGACAACAACTATCAGGGCTGTGAACAGCCCCAGGAGCCCAGCAGAGTCTTTGTGCATTCAACCTCCAAAAGAGGATATGAAACGCCAAGGCATGTAGCACTTACCAAGGGAGAGCAAGATATACCCCTTGGGCTCTGATGCGGCTCCAAAGAAAGAAAAAGAAGATTTTTGAAATGAGGTGAGGTTGCAGGTCTGCTACCCTAAGTCCAGAGCTCCCAGTTCCTGGGGTTTGAGTGTGCTTCCCCAAAACTCAGTCTGTTAAAAATGCTGGTCTGCTAAAATATCCTGATATTTTTACCAAGTCTCCTGGGCTCCTTTTGCCATGGTTGATGACTCTACAGAGAGTGCTTTTGAGGAGTTATCTCCTGGTAGACAGTGGCTTTCTGAAGTCACATTCTCTTTCCTGCTTGCAAAAACTGTTCCCCCAGTGAGCCTCTTCAGCTAAATATATAGAGCGTATAGAATTCATAAATCAGGACAGGGAGCTCCAGGGCTGTCAGAAAAGCATCTCTGGCTTTTGATCTGCTCAAGAAATCTCTGACCTATCCCAGGCTCCTCAGGCAGCTTGTTCAAGAAGTTCGCCTCTTATTTCTGAGGTCACCAGAGCTAAAACCAGGGGTTGTAGTGCCCACTCCTCGGGAGGGGGGAGATATTGGGATTGCACCCCAACAGCAATGGACACACAATTCAGGAACAACAGATCAAACCTGAACTGGTGAGAGGACGAGAGAAGGAAAATGACGCAGGAAGGGTCACTCTATTTTACAGGCATTTGCAGAAAAGAGCTTTGCTGGTCCAAGGATGAGCCAGAGCAGCCGAGCAAACCTCTCCTCCCAGGCTATGCAGCATGTGGAGGTGGGCACTGCCTACCCTAGGACACAGGGCTGCAGGGCTGCTTATGATGGTTTGTCTCAAAGACAGTCTGTCTCACCATGTACCATGTTTTGCTCTAGTATTGATTTAAGACAGCCAAAACACCAAGGAAGAAATTACCACCCTCAAAAAACTTTGATGGGCTACAAGAACCCCACATCAGCTCAGTGTAGGTAGCTGGGTTGGGAGAAGGCACAGCACCCCACTGCCTGAAGGAGAAACTTGTGCAACCTACCTACCTACCATGAGGCTCAATGAGAACAAAGCTGCAGCAAAGTCTCCAGTTAGGAAATAAAAAGGTAAAACACAAGAAAAACCCTTACAAAACGCAGAACTTGAATCCTCTGCAATGTTGCAAGTGCTGTGAGACTCAGCAAGGAAAGCGATGGCTTATTTTCAATTCACCTTTACACATCTCCAAATCTGATGCTATGGTTTCAGTCCTTGGTGTAAATTAGATAACCTGAAGGTTAAGAAGAGTGGCAGTGTACAGCTATTGTCAGAAGAATGAAAACTGGTATTTCCTCTCCCCTTGCACCTCCAGCTTTGCTCAAACTTGGGACAGGCTAGTTATCAGTAAAGCTGACCATCAGTAAAACTTCATTCTGTATTTCAATAGAGGGCTTTGTTGAAAGAAGTACTTTTTTAAATATTCCATACAACTTGACATTAAAACACATAATTTTCTAACAAAAGAACCCAAACAACCAATATAAAACTGATGTTTACTGGTATTTTACTGGTTTTATCACTATTTAATGATGGTCAGAAAGACTTTTTTTGTACTAGTAGTAAATAAGTTCAGCCAGCTGCAATCATGATACTTGTTACTCCCATTAGAGACAGAGTTCTGGGCAGATGTATCCCACGTATTCACTGAATATGCAGAAAGCAAACACTGGCATTAAAAACAGGTGACTGGGGGCTTTTATTCTGAGAAAGAATTCCACTCTACTGCCTGTATTCCACAGCTTTATATTGCTCCGTGATTTGCTCTGCTGAGTTTATTTCCTCAGGACATTGTTTTCCTCTCCCCTTAGTGATAACTCTTCGCAATAACATTTGCTTTCAGCCAGGCTCCACAGTGTTGCAACTTGCCATAAACTAATGAACTCTCCCATAGATTGTCGTGTTTTCAAGGAAGCGCAACATCTGATCCTTTTATTAAAAAAAAACAGTCCCACCAAGGAGACAAAATCAGCAGCTCCCACACACTCTGCTCTTTTCACATCCCGAGTTCAGTGCTGTTTGCCAAGTGAAAGCCTCACGCTGGAAGGGGCCTCCATGCAGAACGGAGATAACACCACTGATGGCTGCCTGCCCTATCAAACCTACATTATGTCTGTGCTAGACCCCAACTGTGGGATAGCATTTCCTTAGGGATCTTCAGGGGGAAGTGAAGGAGTGGCTGAAAGCTGTCTTGGCCCTGCTTGATTGCACATCCCTGAATTCAGAGTCAACTGTTGTGATCCTGCCTCTGGAAAGGATCCATAGCATCCATCAAAGTCGTATTTCTTCTTCTTCAGTTAGTTCATCTTTTTGTTACAGCCCATGTAGGGTTGAAACTCTGCTGCCAGCTTCTGGTAACTGTCAAAATTTTAGGAGAAGTGGGAGAGCCTGCTTATCGTGCAATCCCCTCTGCAGCCCATGCTCCTACCAATTATGTGGCTCCAGAACTTAACCTTTCATGGAGCTGTTCCACTGCAGTGTTTCCCTTCCCATTGATAAGCCAGGAACAAATGACAGCTGATTTATACTACAGCAAATGTGTTGTGGCATGTGGGTCATTAATGTGTCCAGCTGTGACTGCAGCCTGCCAGGCTGTGCTGGACAGAGGGCTATGGCCCATGTGAGCTCTAGCAGCCCAAGGACATGCCTAAACCCAACTGCTACCCTGGACTGCACAGGTTTATTTGGATTCAAGATTAATTTTTTTTAAAGGACCTTTTCACTATTTGTGCTGATTGATTTGAGGCAATCAGCCTGAGCATGCTGTAGATGGGGGGCTGATGTGCAGTTCCAGCTGTAGTGGGGGGCTGAGCTGTGGTTCCAGCAGTGGCAGATGCAGAGTGCCACTTCACAGGGTCCTGTGCTCCGTTTCCACCCGTGCCTCTCTCAAAGTGGTCCACAACTCTCAAAGTAGTTGGAGCAGTGAATATTGGACACATTCTGCTTGCAGGTAGACCTCTCAGCTTCCCACACTGTGGATGGAGATGTTCCCTTTAGCTCCATGTCAGTTACTCTCCTCTGGACCTAAAACTCCAGTCTTTCTGGATAAGTAGATGTCCAAAGAAAGCTGTCCCCAGCAGCTTCTACCACAGCTCCAGGCTCAGTTCTGATGAGGCCTGAAGGTTTCTGAAGGAAATTCCAGACTGCCTTCACGCAGCCTGAAAGAGTTGTTGTCCTGCCCCTGCAGCACACAATGGCAAGTCCCCTGGCAATGCCTTGGAGCTGGAGAGTTCAGCCCTCCAGGACCATCACACACCCTCTAATGCATGCCCTGCACACAAAGCAGCACAGATATGTTTGGGCCAGCAATGGGAACCAGCACAGCCATGGCAGCCAGCAAACAGGGCTGGTTTTTCACCCTGCTCTGGGGTCCAGCCAGAGCAGAGCCCTGAAGCAATCACCTGAGCTGACACCCACTGATGTCTGATACTGCCCCAATATCTAAATCTCTCCTAACCTCTTCAGTTCCTCCAACACCCCTGTGACAATACTCCCTCTGGGAAAAACCTGCTTACATCTTTGCATCTGGAAGGCCCAGAGATATCTGCTGAAGTTCCTGGCCACTAAGAGGGGCCTTTTCCTTAGATCAACAATGCAAAACTCTGGGATTTTGATACTGATCCCTTCTCACTCCAGCCATCCCAAACCAGAGTGCTTAGCTGTATCCTGCATTGCCATAGTTCACCATGTACCCTATCAGAAAGATGCTGTTGCTAATTGGGATTCATAGCATGCCCAGCAGTGAAAATCCAGAGAAAAATTTCTTTGTTTTTCCTGCAAAATCAGTAACTCAGGCCCCTTCCTGGAAACAGTTTCTGTGAGTGCCATGACTACAGGTGCTTCTAGTGCATTTACAGTGAACACTGGTACAGATATTTCTTTTAAAAGATCCTTTGCTGTTTCCAGGTGGATCATTTAATAAACTGCCGTCCATGCAGAATGAACGCCTGTGCTCCCCTCAGTTGTTTGACTGAGCAGGTTGCCAGTCAATGCAGCTGGAACACAATGAGGAACATCTGTTTGATGTTGCTTGATAAAACTTCCTGCCTTGGACACTCTAAGCACCAGCATCCAGCATGGAAGAAACTGAATTAGCCACCGTCTTGCTGCGTAAAGCATTTTTTCCATGCTAGATCTAGCCCAAAATTAGGCCCAACCAGTCCATGATAGCAAACAAGAGCCTTCTTCTTACAATGGGAAGTGACACACAAAGCCATAAGCTCAAGCAGTTGAATGAATCATCCTTCTTCAAATAGACCCAGGGTACAAGCATCCACAGAAATAAGACCAATGGATCCCCTGGGATCTCAGTTCCTGCCATGTCTTTAATATGTCAAGGGGCACTCAGCGGAATAAAATGCAGACATTCCCACCAGAGGCAGAAGCTATTAGCTTGGGGGTGAGATCTCAGCAAACATTTACTGTGGTTTTTTATAGGTGCCCTGTGCTCACCTGTTTGTAGAACAGCATCATCATGTCTGAGCCTTCCTCTCACCCTTGCCAGGGCTGTCAGCTCAGCAGCAGGCTGTGGCTTGGGAGGCAGCTCTTGGGCAGAAGTGCTGCTTAACATTTCCAGACCATGGCATGTCTCAGGAGGTGTCCAGAGGCAGGATGCTGAGTTGAAAAGACAAGCAGCTACTGCAAAATGATGAGATCTTGGAGCAGGAGATGGTGAATAGAGAACATTCCCCTCTTTGTCATTTCTTCCATGCTGGAAGAGCAGCTTTGCCCCCTGAACCCCATCTCCTCCAGCTGTTGAGAGCTGTGCTGCAGCTCCGCCCCAGGGCTGGGACTTGTGGGAACCTTCTCCTTCTCCTGTGAGGGGGATCTCTTGAGAGGCACTGCAAAGACACACAAGCTCCCAATACTTCCACTTGCAGAGAAAAAGAGCACTTCAGACTCTGTCAACAAGACTCTTGGTTCTGTTCCTGAAAAAAATTCCTTTCCAAAACCCTGCCATCCTGCCACAGCTCTCTTCTGCTTTAAAAATGGAAAATATTCAATTTTAATTCAACCCAATTGGACAGTGCTTTTTGGTAGGTTACAACACAAGCTCCTTAACAGGTATTTTTTAAGAGATGAAGAAGGACATGAAAGAGAAGAACACACCATCTATTTATGTGCTAAACATGGGACACTTCAGGAGAAGGGGCAGAGTTCTTAGCACCTGTAACCCAGTCTAGCCTCAAGTTCCCTCTGACAGCACAAATTATTTAATCACTGTTAGATCTGGCCTAAACAAGGGCAAAATCCAACTCTACATAATAATTTTAGCAAAGAAAAACTGGCATTGTTGAAACAAATTGATGACAGAACATGGATGGAGAATTCACAGAACCTCTCTGCCCCAGCTGCTTGTCACACAGGCCTTGCAAGCCCTTTTTCTCCTTAGGAATCAAAGTAATACAAATGCAAAAAAATACACACTGGTCAATCATGAGAAGTCCAACCAGAGATTAAGAGCAGCAGCTCCAGTCTAATGTCTCTTTGTGGGCTCATCAAAGACCTTCTAGCAGATGGAAAACCGAATGTGTGCCAGGAATTTCAAACACTCCTCAGGAAGTTCATCTAAATCATCAGTAACCCATTTGCACTTAAAACAGAGAGAACCCTGTTGCCCAAATGTGACCCAGATAATGTTCCTGACATGTTTACCTATTTGGATGGTATCCTTAAATTTCAGTTCCATCTATACATGGACATCCAGGATTCATGCAGAGCCTGAAAAATATACAGAAAATTGAATTGCAGAGCATAATATGATGATAATAGCAAAAAACCCTGACTGCTGCACAGTAGTTTTACTTGAATGGCAGTAGTTTAGACAGAGCAATGTCTGCTACCGACTTGCAGCTCACGTGCTTTTGCTGCTTGGTTCATTGCTGCTGTTGCTGCTTTTTCTGTGTAAAAGGGGGAGACTCATGGCTGCTGCATCTGAGAATGAGCTGCAGAAGCTGCAGTTAATTGGGCTGTAGGACAGACTGTTGATGCCTCTGCAGAAACAAGAGCAACAAAAATTATGGCAACAGCATTGTGGAGTTGGTTGAATCTTGATTTCTGCCATTCAGCTCCCAGTCCTAAAAGTGCTCTAAAATCCTCAGCAATTTCTGCAGCAACTTTCAACAAGATGAGGTCAAACCACCCGTGCATGGCCAGGTGGTGACTCCTGCTCTCCAGCAGTGTGGGAAGTGGGAGAAGGGACTTATTTTTAAGACAAGAATTTAGTCAAAACCAGTGCTCTTCAAAGGGCTGAAATCTCAGAGCCCTCTGAAAACCTGGCATGTAAATCCCCAGTCATCAGAAGGCAACTTCCCCTGGGGATGTGCCAGCTTAGCCCTCTGCAAACCCCACTGGCAGCCCACATGCCCCAGAACGTGATGTGCTGATAATGCATTGCCTCACCCTGCAAGGCCCCAGATAAGCAGAGATGCTGGCAGAGCTGCTAAAATTACTTATGAACTGCTGAAATTCAGCATTTCCCCACCTCCTCAGACCTTGAATATGTTGCTTTGCTTTCCATCTGACAAAGAGGAGTGGCACGTTCCCCTCGCGTGCTGTGTGGGCTGGTGGGAGTTGCTGTGGCAGTGGGGCCATGCTGTGATGCTGGTGCAGGTCACCACACTGTATCCAAGGTTTTCTCTTGGGCTGACCCCTGGCTGTGGGGTTTTTTTCCCTCCCAGACACTTCAGGCTGTGCTGCTGGCTTGGCTTGCTCTCTCGGGACTTTTCCCATACAACAAAGGGTGGAAAGGACAGCAAAATATAGGAACAAGAAAGAAATGGGGACATAGGTGTAATGAAAGGGGCTTGTTGCCAGACAAGGTTGCACCTTCAGACACAGGATGGCTGCAGAAGCTGGTTTGTGTGACAGCTCCTCACATCTGACATTCATAGTCCAGTACCTATGCAGTGGCTGACAAATGCCTAAGGGATAAGTACAGGTATTGCCAGGCAAACTCACACCTGCTTTTGTCTGCCAGGGAAGCTTTTGCTTGGCCTGGTAATGGCTCTGGAGGTACTGGCCATAATTGCACAGCGACCCACGACATCCAGCGGGTAGGGAGTGAAAAAACATCACTGTTAAGCTGCTGTCCTGGGCAATGGGAGGGATTCCTGTGGTAACCCTCTGTTCTAATTCTCAACCCTCCCTCAAGCCATCTTTTTAAAGAAAGATATAGAGCATCGTTGCTCATCTCACAGAGGAATAAACCAGCCTCCAGAAGAGGGGACAACCCTCTAACTTGTGAGTTTTCTCCTTGTTTTAGGACAGTTTTCCTCATCCAGCGAGTCAGCACAAGGCTAGGAGCAGTGGTGACTCCCACATGGAGCTGTGAACTTGCCCTTCAGGGCTGTCCCATCCTGCCCCTTCACCACCATCATCTGTCCCTGGATCAGGGCTTGGTGCCACCCTTTTGTTCAAATTGCAGCCCAGCAACTGACAAATGATGTTACATGATCCATGAGCCTAGCCAGGTCTAATACAGCATGTCAGCTTAATTGCACTTAGCTGCTTGCCCAGGTGAAGCAGGGGCTTGACTGCCTCAGGGACTTAGTGAAAAATAATGCAAATAACATGCAACCAGGTAACCCCCAACCACCAACTTCACTGACACTTCAGTGACGTGTCTCAGTGAAATGGATCCAGAAATACACACAGCATTTTCAGACATTGCTGAAAGTTTCAAAGACACTGAGAAAAACAAATGAAATAGTGTGAGGCCACTGCTGTTTTATCTATTCCACATTCCCCCATCCTCAGCTCAATGTCTCTGAGTGCAAACTGGTATTAATGGGAAGGATGTTGCCCATGACACCCGAAAGAAAGTGTTCCTGAAAGAGCCTGAATTCAGAGTCTAATGGGGTTGTATTTTTTTGCCTCACCTGATACCTACAGTTCTTCCAAAGCTCAGCAAGGGCAGAACATCTTCCTTGTCGTGTTAGGCTGGGTCCTGCTGGGCTTCAAGACCTCAGGACTGCAGGTCTGGCTTGCCTGGTTTTTCAAACTTCAATGCCAAACTTTCTTTGATGAGTAATTTTCACATTTGAAGGAGTTCCCCAGCTAAAAGACAAAAAATAGGCAAGTGTTACACATTTCAAGGAACAGCAGAAATCAACAAACTTGCTTAAAAATATTTGAGTAAAATAAACTTCATCTTAATAATTTTTTATCGTAACACACTGTCATGTCCTATGTGCAATTTTTCCATAACTCTTTTCTAACGGGTTGCATGAGAGCTTGGATGCAAATAAACCACTAGGAGATGGGAAAGATCCTCCAGGAATTGCTCTGCATGTGGAAATGAATTTCAGCTCAGCCACTTCAGAGCAATTTTTTTGTTTACTTTCCACTGACATGAAATCAGCCACGATTGCATCGCATGCGGGATTGGTTAGCCAGTTACATAATGCTTAATAAATCCAAGAGAAATAATATAAAACACATCACCCAGCCTGGGAAGAGGAACAGTATCTCAGCCAGTGTCACCAACCCACCCGAGCCAGGCATCAGTGAAGCATCTGATCCAGTGCAGGGAGGATGCAGGGTTGTGCTGCTGCATGATAAATGTGATTAGGAAAAACGCTTGTGGCATGCGTGGAGGCCTTGAGGACAGACAGATTGTGTGTGGTGGTAAGGGGCTATCAAGAAGCAGAGCTCACACCCTCACGGGGAGGCAAGGGCAGGCACGTGCTCGCAGGCCCAGCTCCAGCTGGAGCTGCTGCTCTGTGAGGTATTACCTCACCCTAATAATGTTCCTCGGAGTACTTCGTAAAATCGTAACGGCCCTGTAAACAGAAAGAGCAAGATTAGGTGATTAATTATTTGCCACAGATTATTTCTGCAGTGGCGTGTGGAGGAGAGGGAACGTTTCGCTGGTGGCCCCAAGGGGGTGAGAGGGAAGGGAGGTGACCCAGAACGGGGCTGCCAGGCTAAACACAAAACGGTGATGCTGATTTAAACCCAAAAAAAGAGGGGTGTAGGAAGACTGAAGATACCTCTAGCCCTGCAGTGCCAGAACCCTGGCTCTCCCAGGAAAGCTGTCCAGCCCACGGGTGTATTGCTCCAGGCACACACCACTGCTCTGCCTGGAGCAGCTCTTGGCCTCCTTTCCCACATTTCCCTGCCTGCTCTGCTCCCCCACTTTGCTTCCAGTCCCAGAGGAGACCTGCTGATGCCTTCACCCACGCCATGGCTAACTTCCAGCAGAGGAAAAGCTAGGGATGAAGGGGTTAATTACTACAGGCGCAGCACAAGCCAAGCCTGTAAGCGACTCCCTATTGCTATTTCGAAAAGAGGCTGCCTGGAAAGGGAAAGGAAAAAGAAAAAAAAGAGAGGTTTACTTTACAACCATCATTATTTCATCTGCAGAGTTTATACAATGGAAAATAAAAGCCAGGGTACGCGAAGTCAAATCATTTCTGCTTCATTAATGGTATGGAAATCGTTTTGTTTTTATAGGGGAAAAACAAATGTGAACTTGATGTGTGTGTGTGTGAGTGAGAGAGAGAGAGAGAGAGAGAGAGAGAGAGAGAGAGAGAGAGAGAGAGCATACAACTCCCTTCATTGCAAAGGGCAGAGCAGTGAAATCCAGAAATAAAAAATGACTCAGAGGCCGTAGGATCTATGAGTCAGTTGAGCTGTTGTTGTTTTTAAACACAAGTGAGAGCACAATATGGCAAATAATTGCCCCTGCAACCTCCCTGCCACAGGCATCCCCGCTGGCCCAGCCGTCCCGTGGCACAGGCTGCTCCCTGCCAGCCCCTGTGCTGGACACTGGCACCCAGACCCCCAGGGGCCCAGAGGGATGGAGCAGGGGTTGTCCCAGCAGAAGCCCCTCTGGGGGTCAGAAAGTGAAATCTGTGAAGGAAACTCGAGATCCTGTGAGAGCGGATGGAGGAGACAAGTGGCTGCGAGGGCAGACGGAGCAGCACGGGCCCAGGCGCACTCCCCTGTCCTCACCCAGACCTCAACTGACCAACACCAAAGAGAAACTGCTCTGGCCAAATTCTCCCTGCCCCAGGCCAGGCATCTCCTCCCTGGCCCCTGGCATTCCAGCTTGCCTGGATGCTGCTGGCTTTGTTGGGGCACAACCACGGGGTACCTCAGTACGAAACATCTCCACACCCCAAAAGCAGAGTCATGGTGCTGACACACAGAAAACTTGTGAAAGGCACCCAAGAAATACCAGAGATTACCAAAGCAGAAGGACGGACAGTGATCTGCAGAGCTTGTCCCTCCCCTGGGTGAAGTTAGATCATGATGTAATTCAAGCATCTGAAAGAGACTGGAGAAGCCTGCTGGTATGATCCATACCCAATTTACTTTGTAATGGGACTAAGCAGTATTTGCTAAACACTGAATTTAAAGGGATATTTTCACAAAGGAAAAAGAAGCAGTAGAATAAATCAGTTACCAGCCTGTTTGAAGAAGGTCCAAGCAAACCAGAAATGTATACTGCATGTCTTCCTGGCACTGGAAGCACTGGTGTCTAACACAATCAAAATCAGTCCTTTTTTATGCACCAGGAAGCATTTCTGGCTCATTCCTTGCTCCATACTGTACTCTGCCAAATGCAGTATTTATTATGCAGGACAATGTGGGACCACATACCTGAGGGTGGAGCCTGGGCCCCCTGATCTGAATGCAGCCTGGGCACTGATGAATTTCCTGGGGGAGCCAGTGGTTTGTGCCTTGCAGAGGCAAAAACTGGGATAATAAGTTTTTTCAGCTTCATTTGGTCTGCTCTACCTCTCCTATGAAGATAAAGATACCGTGTAAAACACATGGATGGAGAAGAGCAGCCTGATACTCAAAACCTCTTTGGTTCAGCAGCTGAAAGCAGCACCAGACCCCATCACTGGAGAACAGGAGTCTGCTGGAGGAAACTGAGCTGCATCCAAAATAGAAGTACAACACTTTGAGGTCTGGTTCTGGGGAGATCCTGCAGCACAGCAGGATGCTGCAGCAACACCAGGCATTTTTCGGCAGGGCAGATCTAGCTCCGACTGACTGCAGGATATCTGGGATCATTGTTACACAGGTAGTGCTGAACAGCTGCTGTGGGAACTTCTGACCCTGCACTGAATCTCCTGGAAATGAGGGCATAGGAATTACCCTGCTACCCATCTGTGGCACTGGTTGCTGCATCATGAAGGAGGCAGCTCAGGAGTAACCTGGTGATGGGGAACACCTGGTGCTCCCACATGGGTCAGCAAGAGAGCAGAGCCCATCAGCTCTGCTGTTGGATTAATCTTAAAAACAAAGTACTGCATATAAAAGGGAAGGAATTTGTTTGTTCTCATAATAATTTTATGAGAGGCTCTGTTATTGCGTAGTTGTGTCATTAACCATGGATAAAAGCCCAAAGTAAAGCCTAATCCTAAACTTGGCGGCAGGCACAGGACTCACTGCAGAGCCCAGGCTCACCCAGGTGGGAAAGCAGGTCCCAGTGCAGGTTGTGTTTCCATCAGGGCACCGATGTGGGGGTTTCCAGGAATAACAGGGCTGCAGGGTTGAGTTAGAGCTGCTCCCCAGTCCTGCGTTTAAGAGCGTTGCTGATTAGAGAAAGCAAAGAGCATCTCAGCTAATGTCCCTGGCCTCAGTCTCTGCCAGTGCAAGGCCTGGGGACTACAGGGTGACTGACCTGCATGGAAAAGATGATGCAGGGAGCACTACATTAACAGCTAGCTGGGCAGCCCTCTGTGACAGCTGAAATAGCGTCAGCCCCATTCCGGGGTGCTTGGAGACATGCGGAAAGGAGGGGATAGACCTCACTGTAGAGCATTTATGACCTAAAAATCACCAGTTTTTCTTTGTCCTTGAGAAATACAAGCAATGCAAGGACAGTTATCACTGCAAGACAAAGCATGATCTGAAAGTCGTATAATGCAGGTCCTGTGTGGCAGAGGACTTGGTCCCCTTCCACCTTGGGAAGGAGAGAGCAGGGACCAGGGACAAGAGCCCTAGCATCTCACTCCAAACACATTCCCTTAAGCCCATCTGGTGTTTAGCTGTCCCAAAGCAGCATGTCAGGGGGAATACTTGGGAACTGAAAGCGTTCACTCTGCCCCTCAGTGAAAATGCATTGCCTGCCATCGCTTGGGCCACGAGGCACTTTCTCCTTGCCTGTGACAAATGTGCTGTGCCCGCACCCCCAGGCACCCCCAGCTTGCTCCTCAGTGGTTCTCCCTCCTTGGGGACCACAGCGTGGGGAAAGCTGGAGCCAGAGTTAGGTGCTGGCTGACCCACCTGCTCTCTGGGGCTGCAGTGGTAGAGAGGGGCTCACAAAATCCCCCTCGGTGTTCCTCCAGCGGCAGTCACTGATGGCAGAAAGCTCAGCTGCTGGGGGTGGCTGCTTCTGTGGCTGCAGTGATGGGACTGGGGTGAAATCCTCTTGCAGAGCTGTTTTCAATGACTCCAGCATGGGAAGAGGGTGGGTCACTGACTACAGCAGTGATGTTTCCATGGGCCTTGCAGGTGGCCAAGCAGAGGTTGTGGATGCCCTGTGGGCAGTGAGAGGCTGGGGGGCTGCCCCAACACACATGAAAAAATATCTTGGTGTCCTTGGGTGGTGGTATAACCCCTGCTGCTGCTGCAGGAGAGACACAGGCACTTCTGGCATCATTTTCCCTTTATTCTCTGACTTGAAAATCATCTCATATTCTCTCAGTAACCTCTCTGGGGTCCCAGTTATAGATACCAGAAGATCTGATCCCACTCTCATGCACAGGAGAACAAGCCTTCCTATTGATGAGAAGCCAAGCTTGCTGTGAGCCCACCTATCGGTGACTTCAAACCATCCTTCCAACTGTCATTCCACAATAACTTTGACTAACTGTACCATTTATTGGCTCACATCACATCCTTATGGCTTCAATTTATTTTTGGAAAACTCAACCCACATTTAATTAGTTTACAGTTTGTTCCAAGTTTTGCTTATCCAGCTTTTTTTTTTTTTTTTGAAGTTTGTATTTTGATGTTTAGCATTTGCCTTGGCAACATCTGGAAACCGTTTATGGAAGTGTATTGTTACTTTTACTGCTTGTGCAGCTTTATTAAATCATCCGACTATTAATATTGAAAGTGTTCATCTGGGTCTAATCAGGGCCAAGATGAGTGATGTGGCAGTTAAATTGTACCTATGAGTTGATGGTTCAAGGACACACAGTCCTGAAGAAACTTGCATTGGGCTTTGTGCTCTTCTTTTTAGCTCCCTAGGACAAGAAGGAGGTGAGGGGTCAGAGAAAAAAGAGATATTCCTGCTCTGACCTTTCTTGCAGAGCAGATAACAGAATCACAGCCTGAGTTAGTTTAGAACAATTTGTCTCCAAAGAATTTTGTCCGGTTACTGCTATATTTCTGGATCTTGTTTCCATATTTAACTCTTTCATCTGTCCTGGCTTCCCCCCTGCACAGTGCAGCCAAGTCAAGATCCCCACCACACACACCCAGTGCAATACTGGCAAGTCTGATGTTCTGCTCTGAGATCTCAAGCAAACCCTTGACATAAATAAGTAAATAACGTACCTGGTGGGTATAAATACATAACTAACCAACCCCATCCTGTACCAGCAGCATCCACAACCTGGGTTTGTCCTTTTGCTGCTCCTCTGCAGGGTCTCCAGGTATCTCTGGAGTGTTGGTGCTGAGGCAATCCCCCACGTGTGCTGTGAGCACAGCACAAACCATGGCATGGATGGGTTGAGCTGAAGAGGTGAAAGAGGAACTATGGCAGTGACACCACCAGAGCACAGACCTGGGTGTGGTAGGGCTTGGGTTTGGGGCGAGAAACCAGTTTGCCTTCAGTTCTCTGTTCCCATGAAATAACGCAAATGGAGTTTGTAGGGTGAGGTGGCTGTTGCTGTAGATTGAAGGCTGCACACAAAAAATGCTTGATTTCTGTTCCACACCCACAACTCTCATCCTCCAGTGGAGTCCTGCCTGAGATTCTGCAAGCTCTGCCCTGGCAGAGCAAGGCAGGGAGGTGAGGGTAGCTCATGGAGGTGCTTCAAATCCCAGCTGAAGCCATGGTTTCAGTAGCTACACCTTGGATGGATGTGGGTCACTGGATCTGTTGAGGTCACCCACAAAATCCCAGGGTACCCCAGCAAGGCCAGAGAAGCTCCATGGATGGGGGGGATGCTGAGCAAGAGGTTGTGGGCAACATCTTCGCCCACCCTGCTCCCAAATGCTGACACAACACAATCCCTGCTGAAATGCATTTTAAGCCTGACATGGGTCATTTAAACCAAAATTTCCTCCTTCCAGCCTTCAGATGCAACAGGCTTTTCCTCTGCACCCAGGTTTCCCCCCACCATTAACCTTGGCCCTACATATGAGGCCATGGGAGCTTGTAAATGGTTTATTTCTGTGTGGGAGCCTTCCAGCAGCTCTTTATGACTGTCACAGGGAGGGGGATCCGGGCTGGTGAGGGAAGCAGAGCAGGCATGTGGGATGCTGTCAGAGAAGGCTGCATGCCCTGGATTTGGGGAGCAGAGAAGTTAAAAACTCCTTTTTGCTGTTGGGACAATATATGCATTAAAAAGGGTCCATGGGCTCGGCTGTGGAACACAGGCAGGTCACAGAGGTGACCATAAAGAACATAGGAGTTCCTGCATGTTGCTGACAGACCTGGGGTGCCCATGGGTGTTCTGGATCAGCAGGGCCCTGCTTGCAGGGGCTGAGGCTTCCCAAGCCACAGTCAGGGATTCTGCAGGTTTTTTTTTCCTTCAGACTAACAGCTGGTGATGGAAAACTCTGAGGGCTGTGGCAGCACAGTGAGCCACGACTGCCATGGGGGCTGGGTGGTTCGGGGACATGGCAGCCAGAGAATCACAGACAACTCAAAATTTCAAAAGATTACCTGCTGTAGTTCAAGTTCCTACCTGAACACTTTAGAGTGCACATATTTAGGTAAAAAAAAAAAGTATAAATATATATTTCTACATAAGCCACTCAGTGGCATTTTTTTTAAAGACATTTAGCGGCCTTAAGACAGGAAGTTTAAATTTAGCTGGGATTTATCCCTTAACCAAGCATGGTTCATGTACCCTTTCTATAAAAATAGAGATAATGCTATGCCTGTGAGATACAGGCAGAGCAGCTCCCCACAGGCAGCAGTTATTCCTGCTGCTGTGGCAGATCCTGGGCTCCAGGGGTGGGAGAGCATCTCATGCTGAGAAGGGGCACAGCGGGCAATGGAGCCCTGGAGGGAGCAGCCCCTGTTGCCGCAGAGCTTGAGAAGTCTCAGCCCATCCTTTACTGCAAATACTCAGATGCTCGGGGAGTGGGTAGCAAGCACATTTCCCAGCTTGGCCTCATTGAATAGGAAGAGGGAGGTCGAGGAGACAGCAGGAGAGGAGGGAGCTGTCCCTGCCTGGTCATTCATCCCTCCCCAGCACCTCTCTTCCTGCTGGGAGGAGAATAAATGAAGTCTTCAGGCACACAGAGACTGGAGATGTCCTGTTTCCAACACCGAATGTACTCGGGATGAGGGGAAATGCCAATCTGAGCCTAGGTTGTAGAGGAAGAAGTAAATTTCCCCTTGATGATAAATGGTACTGGAGACACAGAGGGAAAACGTGGCTCTCTGCGGTTTCCCAGGCTCTTTTCCGGAGGGACCTGCCGGCAGCATTCTCCCATCTCCTCTGGGCTTTGGAATAACACAAAGCACAATTGACAGGGCAAAGGAGAGCAAAAAAAGCTTTTTTTAAAAAAAAACGCTTGGAGAAATAGGGTCAATGGAGGCTCCTTCTCCCCTGGCTGTGGGAATCCCTGGGAAGGGTGGTTGTTTTTCAGTGCTCACCCGCAGCTCCTCTCTGCCCCCAGCCTGCAGCGCCGGCGCCCGCCGCAGCCTCAAGACCAACCTGTGCAAGTGGTGCGACTCCACACCACCAGCCTGCGAGGAGAAGGTGTGCTACAGCAACTGCAACCTCAACTCCTACTGCGAGGACCCCTACGAGATCTGCGTGGCCATATGGTGAGAGCAAATTCCCTCCCCAAGGGGAGACGGGGGGAGGAAGGGGGTCGTGTGGGTACCCCTGTGCTTGGATTACTGACCACTGCAGTAATTCAGGATTTCTCTTCCACTTTCCTTGACTCCATTGTAATTAACATTACAATGCACAGTAAAAAAAAAATCATTTGGTCTGCCCTGTAATTAGTACCAGTTTATTTTCTAAATAAATTAAGCTTTTGAGTGCCTGACACAAAGCGTGGCAAGTTTGCTGCAGGACCTATAAACTCCCATAAACCTCTGAATTTAGCTTTACAAGCTGAACCCAAGGGCAAATCAGCAACCCTGACCTCCAAACCTATGATGTCCTCTTGGATCAGGCGGGTGAAACCTCAGTTCACATGCAGGGGTGCAGCCAAGGTCAGTCCCCATCCAGAACACGGATATCTGAGCTGGCACCACACTGGGGTTAACCCACTGGGTTTAACCCACCTCTTTCCCATCCCCTGGAAAAAGCCCTTTTCTGCTCCTGTGAGAGGTGCCTGGACAGGAAACGTGATCTTGCCTTTCAGGCCAAGCACGCACTGCATGGTTTGGCCCGGAAGAGTGCCTCCCCCAGCTTTTTGGTCCCCATGAGCAAAACTAAAAAAACATCCATTTTGGGTCTGCCCAGAGTGATTTTCCTCCACTTTCCTTTTTAATTTGGCTGCCAAAGTGAAAGCCAGCCAAGCACTTATCGCTAGGCTTTATCTCAACCTGCTAATTAGTGTGAATGCAGTATGCCAGCTTTCAGTAGGAGTTTGCCTCAACATAATTGTTGCATTATGGACTTTTAAAAAAGCAAAACACAACAAGAAACCCAAACAAACAAACAACAAAATCCACCCCCTGCCCCAAATTCTCCTACACACACATGGAGAAGCCACCTTAAATCCTGGGTAGGCAATCCAGCATGTCGCTGCATTTTTCCCAATGACAGCTCAGATTTACAGGAAAAAGCAAGGCCCCTGCAGCAGGAATCCCCCTGCCACAGAAGCAATCCCACTGCACAGGATGGAGCTGCACCCTGCATCATGTATGGGATGGGGTGAGGCAGCTACACAGTCACAAATAACCTTCCAACCCCTCCCAGCATCTCCCATCCCGTTCTAAGATTCATCCAGAGAATAAGATCCCTGCAGGCAGGGCTCACCTCCAGGCCAGCCTTTCTGCTTGCTGCTCACTTGCAGAGGCTTATGTGGATCATCCAAACTTGTCCTGAGTGGGTATCTCAGTCACAGCAGCAGCTTTGGCCCCATGCTCATGTCCTCCAGGTGCCTGGCCTTGGCAGCCCATGGAGAAGGGATCTCACCTTCCAAGAACCCTTCAGCTGGAGCTCCTCTGTCAAATTACCTGGTAGCCCCAAGAAAATGTGGGGAGCACTGAACCCAGGGGACTTCACCAGGGAGAGGGTGACAAATTTAGGTTCTTTCCTTGGCTTTTATGTCTGACTTCCCAGCTGACCTCAAAGACATTGTGAAATCTCTCCATACTTTCATCCTCCCGCTTTGCACCACCAGGTCATGAAGCAGAGGCTGTGGCTGGAAAAGTAATTAATTGTAATGAAAAGTAATTAATGGTTGTAATTTCCTTTGAACGCACCCAGGAGTAGCTGCAATGCTGTAGCCTGTGCAGGGCCAGTCATCCCCCATCACCCGTCCTATAAGTACATGTAAGTAGAATTATACCAGAGCCACAGCAAACAAGTCATTTCCTGCACACCTTGAAAGAACTGATCTTAGGATCGGGTTTAAGGTAACACACAGGTGACACAAAGGCTGAGCTGCCAGGCTAACGCTGTGTCGGTTCATCTGTCACACGCAGGAGACAGGACAACGAGAGCATCAGGATCAGCACGCTCTGCCACAACCCCCACCGCCCCATCGAAAACCTCATGGTCCCCAACTACAACACCTCACGCTGCATCATGAGCCACCAGCCCAGCGAGGACGGCATCATCTACATCTGTGGCTGTGTGGATGAGCAGGAGTGCAACGACAAACTCATCTTTGAAAACCACACCAATGGTGAGTGCTTTTGTTCATGTTATTTATGGGGGGGAGCAGCATCTGGTGCCGATGACAGATCCCTTGTATTTCCTGAGGAGTAGGAGATGCAATGGCAGAAGAGGCTCTTTCACCATCTTCTTTGAGCTCCCTCTATAAAAGCCAGTTAAAATCGCTACCCCATTACTGAGCCCGGCATTTTGTCTGTGGCCAAAGCATTCCTCCCAGCAATTTGCCTGGAAACATCAGGTGACGGAACATCCACCATATCTCTCAGTGGGCTGTGCCTTCAGCACAGGGGGAATCAGCTGGGGAACCCATGAGCTGATGTAA
Source organism: Monarcha castaneiventris obscurior (assembly GCA_026261815.1). Lineage (NCBI taxonomy): Eukaryota > Metazoa > Chordata > Aves > Passeriformes > Monarchidae > Monarcha > Monarcha castaneiventris. The sequence continues at coordinate 13,370,789 of JAMPIT010000467.1, forward strand.
CACAGTGTGAGTCAAAAACTCTAAAAGCTTTAAATAAATTGCACTGGAGCAAATCCTGCCCCAGAACACGCCCACAGGAACTGCTGGCACCCCCCACAGCTGTAACCCAAAGAGCTGGAGGTGCTGGGGTGCAGGGCTTGGCATGCAGGAATGCCTCCCCTGCTGCTCTCCTGGGAATTCTCCCAAGAAGGGACAGCCAGGGCTGCCCTGGTGCTGAGCACACACGTGAGCATGGCTTGGCTCGCTGCTGTGCACGGCTGGAGATCCAACAGGAGCTGTAAATCCATAGGAGGGAAAACTAAGAGGCAGCTTGTTTCTGTACCTCAGGAGGGTCAGATACTTTGGAAACATTTCCAACCAGATCCTGAGCCTTTGGGGGCTTGTCCAAACCTCCCCAACTCCAAATGGACCAGAGGTTTATCCAAGTGTCCATCAAGAATCTGACCTGTAACAAAAGCAAAGTGGAACATCTCCAATTTTCCATAATCACAGAACAAGGAGATGCTGAAGATGAGCCAAAGCAGAACCTGCATGCCAGTGGCATAACTTCTCCTGCAACATAAGGAAAAAAGAAAAACATCACATGAAATGCAAATTCTCTGAACAAACAAGCCACTTCAATGGAGGCAAATGATGCTAAATTTGGCAGTTCTTTGCTGCTTCCCCAGCCAAACATAACAGGTACACACACTTCTAGGGAGAGACAGTCAAATCCCAAAGCTGATGCTGGGATATGTGATTTCACACAAAAATGACAAGTGGCTCATTGGAAATGCCGCCCCCAGCGAAGGCTCCATATCCAGCCTCCTCCAGTCAGCTGGCATGGAAAGCACTGGAAGCCAGAGCAAGAGCAGTGCAGGACCTGTGACAACTCTCTCCTCTTAGATATGGGCCACAGGACCAGCTTAGGCAAGCCCCAGGCTCACACACCCCATTCTTTACCTCCTTTTCTTCTGCTTTAAGGGATCATTTGCATTCCAAGAATTAACTTATGGTCATATTCAATGCTATAGACAATTCCTGAGCAGAGAAACATCTAACAGAGACAAGCACTTCTCTGTTCAGAAACAGGCAGATTTTTTCCTATTTCTTGATTCCTTAAGTTCTGCTTTCAGGTCTGGGCTGCTGGGCAGCACTGCCCTCACACTGGGGCTGCAGGGGACTCCATCAGAGCTCAGAGAATACACTAATGAACACACAGAGCCATCGTTTCCTAAAGCTGTGCACACAGGAGCCCAGGGGACACCTTGGGAAGATGCTGGGTAGGGTGGATCATGCCAAGTTCTTTCCACCTCTACTCCAGCTGAGCCCAGCCCTGAGTCCATGTACCCTCAGCAGGGATGGATAGACCCAGGCAGCACTGCTCAACAAGATGTGTGTTTACAGACCTGTGGTTATTGCCAGAGCAACTACATTTGCTCTCCATAGAAGGGGTCTAAATCCTGCTGCAGCCCCTGTGTATTAAAAGTCTTCCACCAGGATGGGGCATCCTTATGAAGGAATTTCCTGAAGTTGTGTTAACTTCCCCTTTTCAGGACTTGTGCACGCAACTCCCTCAAAAATATCTTCTCTTTCTTCAGTTTCAAAGATGGGATCCAAAGCATCGGGTAAATCCATTAAAGCAGTAGGTGATATCCAAGCCCAACACTTTCCAAAATAAACATATTCCTGAGTTAGTTATTGATTTATATCAGTTTAGGTTGATCTTGTGGTTTAAACCTGATGCCTATTTTAGAAACGCTTTCACAGCCTCACAGAAATTAGCTGCAGCACATTTTTTTGAAATTTGCCAAGGAAAACAGCTAAATGCTCTGTTTTTCCAGAACCTGAATTATGATCTGCACACACTGAGGTCAAGCAGCGAGAGTTTTGCTTATGGAATGATTCTTATCCCTCTTCCCCTGGGTTATTATACTTGGCAGAAAAACCTCTGAGTAAGATTTTACTTGAATATCTCTACTGAAGTCAGCATGTTTATTCCAGGAATCGCGAACATCAAAGGATCAGACAATTATATGTTGTGTGAGGGTTATGGCTTTGTGTGCGTGTCTTCCCCCCAGCAATCTGAAGGCCAACAGGGGGTTTAAAAGAAACAAAACAAATGCAGCCATGCCCTGGTGATTGTTTGGGTTGCTGTTGTAACGGGCTGAGGAAGGAGATGCCAGCACTGGCAGACAAGCACTGAAATGATGCTCCTGTGTGCTAATTACCCTGCAAAGCATCCCAGCACTCCCCTGGGCTGGTGGTCCTGCACTGCCCACCCCCAGCATCCCTCCTGGCTCTCTGTGTACCACAGGGGTCCAGCAAAGCTCCAGCCCCAGGCACCCTCAGAGATTTGCTGTGTTCGAGGTTTGCCTTGGATTTATCACTGTTATTTTCAGCCCAGCTCCCCTTGCCATGAGCACAAGCAGCACTTGGGACCCCGAAAAGGCCCTTTGCAGTCTCTTGTGCCACAGTGCCCCATCCAAGTGATGCTGGCCTGTGTCTTCTGTTGATAAATGGAGCTAAATTTGAGACCAAAACCAGTCAGCCCCCGCTCTTGCTCAGTGCCTACATCTGGGTTCTGTGCCGGGATGGGCCCTCGCGCGGCCCCACAAAGGGCTGCGCTCCATTAACAGCTTTGCATATTTTCCTCCTCCGCGTGATGAAAACGAGCTGTGGCAGACCCGCAGCAGCAGCACCTCGCCTTTGCTTTCCTCCCCTCAGGCTACTCCATGCTGCAGAGCAAAGAGGTGATCCCAGTGGCTGCCATCAGCCTCCTGCCCCCGCTGCTGGTGGCGGTGATGATCACGGTGATATTTTACCTCTGCCGCACGCAGAAGCGCCGCAAGAGAGCCAAGGCGTGGGGTGGGAAACAGGGACAGCCGCCGGCGCTGCCGGAGCCGGGGAAGGCAACCGAGCGGGAGGAGAAGCTGTCGGTGCTGATGGATGAGAGCCCTGCCGGCAGCAGCCCGGGCTGCAGCAGCGGCCGCCCCGCTGAGCTGCTCCCCATCGAGCTGGACGAGATGGTGGGCAAGGGGCAGTTCGCGGAGGTGTGGAGGGCCAAGCTGAGCCACAGCCGCTCGGGGCAGTACGAGACCGTGGCCGTGAAGATCTTCCCCTGCGAGGAATACTCCTCCTGGAAGAACGAGAGCCAGATCTTCACCGACACCAGCCTCAGGCACGACAGCGTCCTGCAGTTCCTCACTGCCGAGGACCGGGGCACGGGGCCCCGCCGGGAGTACTGGCTCATCACCGCCTACCACAGCCGGGGCAACCTCAAGGACTACCTCTCCCGCCACGTGCTGAGCTGGATGGACCTGCAGAAGATGGCCGGGTCCCTGGTGAGCGGGGTGGCCCACCTCCACAGCGACTACACCGCCTGCGGCCGCCCCAAAATCCCCATCGCCCACCGCGACATCAAGAGCACGAACGTGCTGGTGAAGAACGAGCAGGAGTGCGTGCTCTGCGACTTCGGCATCGCCATACGCCTCGACCCCTCCCTGACAGTGGATGACTTTGCCAACAGCGGGCAGGCAAGTATGACCCACCAACCCTCTCTGGAGGAGCCTTTGCCAGCCATGTCCTCTGGCTAAAGTCCTTATCCACCGCTGCTAACGCCTCTCTCCTCTCTGCGGGCAGGTGGGCACCGCCAGGTACATGGCCCCAGAGGTCCTGGAGTCCAGAGTGAACCTGGAAGACCTGGAGTCTTTCAAGCAGATGGATGTCTACTCCATGGCCCTTGTTTTGTGGGAAATGGCCTCCAGATGTGAAGTGGTAGGAGGTAGGAGCACGGCACCAGGGTTGCTGTGTGCCTTTTTACTCTCGTACTTCCACATACCAACTGATGGCACAGGACATGACTTGGGGTCGCCCAGGTCTCTGCAGGGCTGCCAAGAGTTGGTGGCAGTTTCCCCTGCTCTGTGTGCCATGGCTTAAGGGGGGTGGCTCAGTGGTGAAGGACCAGGACAGGACCCCATGGGGACATCTGGTCCAGCCCCTGCTCAAAGCTGACGAGCTGCCAAGTCCCATGGAGCCTGTGCTGGTGATGCAAAGCAAACCAAGCAGGAAGAGCCAAAGGTGCCTCCCCCTCCTCAACCATTTTCTTCTTCAGACAATACCAGAGTGCTTAAGTTGCAATGGGGACTCACAAACCCCAGCCTCTGACAGTGTCACATCCCCTGTCACTTCCCAGAGCCACATCCTGGCACCTGAAATTGTGTGTAGCAAAACATTTCATTAACTGCCCTGCCTGCCTTCTGCCTTCTCCCCTTTCCCTTCCTTCTCTATCCCACCTACTCACAGTACAAGCCCATAGAGCTGCAGGAACCTCCAGCCCTTGGTCAGAAAGCTGCTCCATGGTCGGCAGTGGGAGGCCCTTGCCCTTTGTTCAGATGCCCTGTGCCCTTTGTTCCCAAGCCAGCATCCCAGGCCATCTCTCTCCACTCTTATCTCACCTGAATTCACATCTGGGCAGGACCTGGCAGAAACCAGGGTGGCCTCTCACCTCTGCCAACAGCCAGCTTCTCCTTGGTCTCCCATGACATGGGGTTGCTCTTCTGGAGGGGCCATTTCTCCTCTAACCCATTCCATGCCTCCAGCAGAAATCTAGGAAATCTCATACTACAGTCACCCCTCCCATCCTTCACCAGCACAATACTTTCTGCCTGCTCAAAATATGTCACACCCAGAGACAAACCATGTCCTTTGTACCACATCTCCAGGGTTCAGGGAGGAGATCAGATGGTTCCTAAGTGCAGTCTCTGAAAAGAACCTTTATGTGAAAACCCAGCACTACATTTCTGTGTTCAAACTCTCAATTGTTTCCAGACTGGCTTATTTTTTTGCAGACTGTTAAAAACAAATCCATTCTCATCCAGTGGGCCATACCAAAACAAAGCAGGGAAAGCATTAGAAACACCCTGTGATGCTGCTGTTGCTTCCTTGCAGAGGTAAAGAATTATGAGCTGCCTTTTGGGTCAAAAGTCCAGGAGCAGCCTTGTGTGGACACCATGAGGGACATCGTGCTGCATGGCAGAGGCCGGCCCGAGATCCCAAGCAGCTGGCTGGTGCACCAGGTAAGCTGGGAGCAACTGGTTCAGAAAAGAGCAACAGTCCCTCCTCATTAAACCAGCCTGAAAATTAAATTTATAGTCAAAGGAAAACTGGGCAGAACTCTTGGGCTCCACTTCCAGCTCCATTGTGAATGGCTGGGCCCACACAAGTCCCACTGGACTCATTTCCTTGTTGCACAAAAGCCACCAGCCATGGTACAGCAGCATTTGTTGATCAGTAGCCATGATCAGGAAGCTGTGAATGCCAGGTGATGAGTTTCAGTCACCCTGGGGATAACAGGAAAATGGAGTACTTTAGTGCAGCTCTTCTCATGAAATAGTAAATCATTGGCGTTCACTCTGCTTCTCCCCTAAGCACCTTGTCTGGAAGGCTCAGGAAACACACAGCCCGTCACACACAGCCATTCACAGCAGGCACAGAGGGCAAGGGAAGTGCATCCAGCCTTCTCCCTGCTTGGCTGTGGAGGTTTCAAGCTCAAAATTACCTTTAACATGACAGAAATTTCCATTTCTACAAGGAAGAGGAAATCAGGAAGCATGTCCTTCCTGTGAAACGCTCAGGAAAAGGGAGTGAAGCTGAGAGCAGGGACTCTGCAAGGCTCAGGGCTTCTCAAGGGAGGTCTTTCACCAGCTTTCAGAGGCTCTGAAAGCAAAGCGTGTCAGCACAGAGGGCATAACCCAGTGTTCTAGAACAGGAACATTTCAGCAGTGACAAAATGTGCTCTGCTAAAACCACCCACAAGCACACCCAGAGCAACCAGCTACAGAAACAGAGCTCCCTCCTGGCCCTGACAGGGTCCTCTGCCCCAGGCCAGCACTTTCTGCCACGCACTAAGGACACGAGGGGTAACAAGCATGTTGATTTTGATTTCCACATCTTGCCCGAATTTGGTACCTCTTGAATTTCACATGTCTTGTGGAAAAACACCATCTGCTGATCAACACTCCCATTCACCTGAAAATCAAGCTGGAACATTGAGCCTGCCAGCTTTCAGAGCCTTGCAGTGCTCAGTGCATAATTTTGCAATATCTACCCGTAAAACATGCTGCCTCTGCTCCCACTCTGCCCTGCTGGCACACACAGGAAGGCTTTGCAGAGGGAAAGAGAAAGTTTCTCGACCTTAGGAGGCCACACGTTCCTTACAACGGCTCCTCTCAAAACCATATTTGTCCAAAGACTCACAGCTGACCTGACTGCCCAAAACTGCAAACAGCATCAAATGAGTCTGTGGCTTCTGCGGGACCCCAGGGGTGTTTATCAGTCAGTGAGTCCATTTCTGAAGCTCACCCAGCCTTTTTCATTGACAAAGGCAAATACAGGAACTTCAATCAGCAGTGCCACATATTTGAAGCCTTTTGAGTATTCACCTCAGACAGTCACCTCCCAGGGTCTCCGATAAACTTTGAAACCACAGAAAAAATATACAGAGTCTTGGGTTGTCAAAAATCACACTTTGATAGACCATGAGCATAACTGTGCTGCTCCCAGGGCTGAAGGGAGGCTGACTGCAGTCACCTCCCAGAAATAATGCTGCTGTAGCTGGGCTGATCTAGCAGGCAAACAGAGCAAGGCTTGTAAGGTGGGAACTTTTACTGGACCATCTGATGGTCACTGGGGAAGGGGAACAGAAAAGCCACGTTGTGTTGCTGAAAGTTTTTCTCTGACTAATCTCTGCTGGTGTAATTAACATCTCCTTACAAGCCTGGCTTTACAGCATTTTCTGGGCATTTTGCAACCGTTCTCTGCAGGATGAGGAATTGGGCAGCACCATCTGCTGGGAAGCACCAGAAAGCCACCGGCTTGTGCCACTCCGGGGGTCCAGGCTGGCTTTCTGTGGGAGGAAGCATTGGGTGGCACTGAGAAAAGGTGACAAGTCGCTCACCGGAATGGGAGGCACCCACAGGCGTTCCTACCAATGACAATAAGTTTGCTGCAGAGATCCAAATGCTACTTCCACCTTTCAACCATCGGGATTGCTCTCAGTCAAGTGAAGACCATGGTTTGATTTTCAGCAAGGGTCAGCACTAATTTCCCGGACAGGGCTGACTCACCCAATAGCAGCTTCAGGGCAGTTGCTAGCAAAGCCCCACAACAAAGCCAGCCAAAGAAATTCATCCCCAGTTTTCCAGATAACTTACAAACCCCTTAGGTCCATGCTTCTACCTTGTTTCACACCCCACCACATTAAAAAAAAAAAGTTTTTTAGGCCAGGTAAATTCCCGAATCTGGCTCACAAAGCAGCTGAACAGACGGATGTACTGGCACAACCAGAGGCTGGTGCAGGACAGGAAGGAGCAATGGAAGCTTAAGTCAATATCGCCACTAAAAATACACTTGTACAACTCAGCATTCTTTGGAATCTTGGAAAAAGATATCAAATATAAAAGCCAAACTAAGTCCATTTTGTAAGCCAAACAAGATGTTCCAGTTATACCATTCAAAACCATCATCACTACAAGGCAAACTACAAATAAATGTTATGATTTCAGGGAAAAATAAGTACAGAAAATCTTGGATGTCCTGTTGGAGAACAGGCTGACTTTAAAAGATTCACCTAAGCTAGCTCATTTTTGCATGTAATCAATTACCCTCAAATCCTTTCAGCCAAGCTAATAAATGAGTGACGTCAGAGGTGCTGAAACACCATCTGTCAGTTTTGCTCTACAATCCTGTTCTCTTCAGTCTGTGTCCATTACAGAAGATTTAATACAATGAACCTCAGCAGAGAGCAGTGAGCTCTGAGTAAGGTGCAGAAGGGCAGATGGCACTGACCCCGTATCTCTGTAGGACTTGGATTTTCCTCCTGTGTGGGACCATACGAGACTTCAGGGTTCTCTTAATCGCAAATTATGAAATGCATAAAACCCACTGAAAAACACAAAGCTTTATTTAGAATAATGATTTTTCCACTGTATTCCAACTTTAGTTGACAATGATGCCAAGAGCAATAGCACATGATGGAATTACATGGGCGAGGGAAAGTTCAACACAGCTTTTGGTGGTAGCTGTGTTACTAGCTAAAGAGTGGGAAAAGCACCAGCTGAATACTACCATTTATTTTGTTTCTAAGCCCAAAATATTGTGACTCTTTTCAGAGCCCTACACAATTGGACAAAAAAAAATAGCTTTCTGGGAGATGTAAGCATTGTAGCTGAGAGGAACTCCCTGTGCTCTGGAGCAAACTGGGAAGCACCTCATCCCATCTCAACCAAAACGCTGTTTTGTGATCAGAGAACAAGGTTCAGCTGCACACTGCAATGAGTGTTTGGCACAGCACACCCTTTCAAAATGCCACTAAAACAAGAAGCCAGATTTAAGAAATTATTTCCAAACCTACCTTTGAAAACCACCTCCCCCCCACCCCCCCTCCAGGTGTAACAGGCAGGGTGCAGCTCAGCCAGCAGCCTACAGGTCACCATCCACACCTCTCCTGTCCCTCCTGCTTTTAGATGCTCTGATCCAAATGGACAAGGTTGAGATGGGAAATAAATAGGGACTGGAAGGCAACAGGCTCCAAGTCTCACAGCCAACACAAGCCAGTTTCCAGGGAGCATGGGGAATGCTTGGGAGCAGATGCTGGGGGAGCCGAGGCTGCTGCTCTAACACAAGCAGTGCCAGTGGAAGCATCAGCATTTCCACAACTTACCGAGGCTGACTCCTCTTGTGCCTAAGCTTGGCCAAAAACAGCCTTTTATGCAGGAGGCTGTCAGAAGCGTGGCAAACCTCTGAGACTGTGTTAGATCCTCTTCTTCCTGCCTTCCGACCCTAATTTCAGCCCTTCTGACTGCAGGGAATGCGCTTCCTGTGCGACACCATCACGGAGTGCTGGGACCACGACCCCGAGGCCCGGCTCACCGCCCACTGCGTGGCTGAGCGCTTCAACCTGATGGCACAGATGGATTGTGATGACATCCTCAACAACAACATGGACAACGAGGCCAGCAAAACAGCTTCTCCAGGTGGGGAGCACCAGGACAGTGACGGGAGCAGAAACATTCAGTGACGCAGCAGGCAGAAGTCCTCATCACGAGGAACAAGAGGATAAGGGAGAAGCATTTAGCTTATGGGGGAAAAAAACCTCACTGTTTTCCAAAATGGAACTAAGATCTAGTATATAAATTATTTATAAGATCTGTTTCCTCCCACAGATACAGTGAACTGTGGAATCAATATTTTGGTTAAAGTGCAACATTATTATATGAACTGACTTTGTACTTACTTAAAATGTATAATGATGCAAAGCATTCCTTTTATTATTTTTTAAAATAATAATGTTTAATCTTTTATTAATAAGCACCTGAATTCCATGTCTATCTTTTTTAAGTCTTTCCATATTGTCATCATGAGTTTCTTTTCTAACTTATTCTGCAGTGATCAAAACAATTTTCCTTTTTTTAATGGCCTACACACATACACAAAATCCGTTGTAGCAGCAAAAAGACATCATGAGATGTACCACACCCTCAATGGAAGAAATGCTGACATCCAAGAAAATCACTCATTCAACATTGTGCAAAGATCCACAATAATCCAGTTTGTAAAAACCTGATACGATGCAACTCCAACACACCTTTCCTCACTGGGGAATGCCTGGGTTAATTGATAGTTCAGGTGGGTGTGTGAAGCTTCTTTGAGGGAGAAAAAAGCAGTCACAGCGTAGACATTGTTGCTTCACCCTAAAAACTCTCCGTGCAGGATACGCAGACAACCCTTTCCCCCATCAGACCAGTCTGCAGCCACCTCCAGCCAGCTCTGTGCCACGGTGACAGCGTCAACACAAAGGTGTTGGCCAATTCTTCTTGTGACTCTCACACCCCCCTGCTGGGTTACCCCACCTGGGGAAACACGATCAGAATGAACTGAGACCTTTATTCCCACGATCACCAGATCAACCCAGGCTGCCTCCATTCTGGAAAGCAGTTAAGGAAAGGTAAGTCACACCTCACTCTGAACCCCGGTACTGTGCAAATCCCTCCGCCCTTGGGATCAAAAACCTCAGGTGCTCCTAAGCCCTGCAAGCCCATACCTGACACAGAGCTGTATTTTTCGGGATGGCACCTGAGAGGAACACATTGCTTGCCACCACACAGCTGCATGGATCAGCCCAGAAAGACAGAAAGGGAGCAAACCTTCCAAATTTTCTACACACAAGTTTTCTACAGCCAAGGCTCCCCGATGTGGAGCAGGGACGCAGACCTGCAGGGCTGGTTTGGTTTTCTAAAGTGCTCACCTATGATAGCACCAACCCATATAAAAACCTTTTCTTCTCCAGCTATTGTTTCCACCTCCTTGGACTGTTTTTACAGCTTCTAAATTAAAAGCCTAGAACCAAATTGTCTCTAAACACTTCAAAGAAGGACAGAAGGGGAACGAATTAGGTTGCATCAAATCTAAATAACAAAACATTTGCTTAGCTACCATTTATTACACCTGCAACTGTGACCACACCTGTCATTCTCAGTAATCTTCACCTGGCTGCTACCTCCTGACACCTTACAATTTTTCAAATTAACCCTTTTCTCTTGAAGTACACCCTCCCCAGTTCCCCAGAAATACACATTTTCCACCCACCTGACTTCAGTCTCATTTCTTGACTGTATTAAGCACTCCTCTGGCACAAGAGAAACAGAGCATGGGGCAGCTTTTCTGTCATGGAGACAAAAATCTACATGAACAAACCAAACTCCCCCCGCCCCTGACTGCCCAGTCTTTCATTCCCATAGTATTTTGTGCAGAATTTCCACACCAAGTTCTGCACCAAGTTGTTTGGACACACTGATGAATGTGTTCACTTGTTCTTCCAAGCTCAAAAGGATTTAAAAGACACTCTGACCTATTCTTCCCACAGGTGACAGGGATAGAGGGGGATCAGCCTGTGCAAACTAGACATTGAAGGCTGCATCTCTGATCCTGATGGCTGAAATCCAAATTCTCCAGGGGAAACAGACTTCATCCTTGGCTTGAGTTCATATTATAAATATGCTGAAAAACTTCATCTTTTCCCCTACCCATGCCTAAAATCTTGAACAACCCGATTTGCACAGTGCATTTTTTTCCATAAATCCATCAGGATTACACACCTGAATACCTGCATTAAATGGGGGTGACTTGTCACACTCTGTTTTCCACGAGCAGCAGGCTGCACAGTACCTCTAAAGACAGCCACTTATTCAAGATCCAAGATCTGTTTGTGATTCAGGGAGCCTAAAACCACTGAGATCAATGAAAATTCTGCTCTTAACTTCAGTGGGGCCCAATCAAGCCACGAAGACAGAAGGTAACATAAGCTAATGTCCTATTTTGCCATGTTCCCTGTTGGAACACACTGTGGTTCTAGCAAGTATCTACACAGGAAGCAGCACTGAGCCCTTCCCTTTGCTCCAGAAGGTACAAGATGGAAACAACATCAGTTATGCAAGAGAATCAAATCTGGTCGGAGTGAAAAATACATCCATTACTCCGCAGGGTGCTTGCCACTTTCAGAAGAATCACAATTACAATTTAAGCTGGATATTCTAGTGGCTAGCTTTTTCCTTTTTGAACTGTTTTCAAGTATGTCCTTTGTTTCTAGAAGCAGAAATATGCATTATAATTAAATCCACATCAGGAACCATTCCAGTTCTGGTGATCACTTGAGCAAAGGAAGGCTTTACCTTCTTTTTTCCTAGAAACATCTCCATGTTAAAAGAAATCACTTCATGGATTTTATCAAAATATTGCTTCAGCATTAGGTCTATTTTTACACAACAAAATTAGTAACAACTTTCTCAGTGTGAAACCACAAGCATACCGGATGAGGGAGGAAGAGAAATAACTTTACTAATAGTATTTTATAAGGAACACAAATGGGTTTATGATCAACATGGGAGCTTTTCAGTCTCATTTACAGCCATCACCTGGACAAAATCCCAAATCAAAATTTTAAGGTGAGTTTAGTGACTGAGTCGTAAGTCTGTATTTCTGTAAGCTTAAGTTTGATCCCTGGATCAGCTGAAAAAAGTTTTGTTTTGCTCTGATCACCGCAATATTAAAAGCTGGACCTTGCACCACAGCCCTTGATGTTCATTTAAAGCAAATGTGCCATGTGACACAGATAAAACAACTATGAAACATATATAGTGTTAATCTGTTTCTCTACCAGCCCCAGTCTGGTGCAGGTACTGATGAACCATGGAAGAATTTCACACATTGCCACCATGATTCCTACCCCAAATCCTGGAACTGGCCAAGGAGCACACCCCAAATGGGCCGCAGACCCAGAAACAAGGAGGAACTAATCCCACTGTTTTAATTTTTATTTTTATTCCTGGTTAAACATGAAAATGCCCAATGGATATCCAAAACTATCACAACAGGATGGTTGTATAGAATACCACAAACAAGACAAGTAGGGCCTAAAACATTCTTCTGCTGGCAAAGTTACCACTCAAGCACACAGTGCCAAAATATCCCACTTTTGGGACCAAGGAAAGCCCAGACAGATTCCAGCATGAAAGAAAACAACCACCTACTCTTTCCTGGTCACCTGATCTCTAGGAAAGCAGACAGAACAAATGAATCATTTTGTAGCTTTATTATCCCCCCCCCCCACTTCTCACAAATGGACTATGACTCGCATTGAGATCTCAGTGCATTTCACAGCAAAAAAAAATGTACAAGAGGATCAAAACAGTTGTGCATAAACCCAACTCTTTTTCTTTTTTTTTTTTTTTTGCATGATTTACAGTTTGTGTTGAAAGTTAACATGGTTATTTAAACCTTCTGATGCATCCTTACACTTGCATCCTCTCTATAGGAAACATCTTACCAGATCACACAGCTATGAGTTCTCATGATGCTGGATCAGGTGCAGCCATTGCCATGGCTGGGAAGTGGCAGATAATGTTATATACACTGATTGGAAGACTACATCAGAAGAAAAAACAGATTAAGGCACCACTGTTGGAAAAATTAAGGTAGCTTGTAGTTACAACAATAACGAAAGCCATAATAAGTACTATTCTTAATTGCCAGCAATTCTTAGACTTCAATAAAATAGTTATAAAAAGGAGAAAAAAAAAGAAAAAAGGATGTTTGTACCTGAATACAGTTTCCTGATATCTGATTGTGTTTCAAATCAATACCCAGTCCTCAGCATAATCAGTTGTTTGTTTGGGTTTTTTTTATGGTAACATGAAAAACCAGGACCTACAGTCCATGTATTCAAGGTCACATTCCACTGCTTTGTTCTGAACACCACCACAGGAGAAAAAACAAAACAACCCAAAGGACAGTTTGTAACACTGATACTTCATCTCTGAGACGATTAGATGGGCAGAGAAATTTAAATACAAAACTGTACGTTTTCTGTTCATTTTGAAAGCCTTAGTCCTCAGGAAGAGAAGTTGGAGGAGAAAAAACAGGCCAGATCCCATTACATTATAACTTGAGAAAAACCAGTCACTCAAAGAGATTTAATAAAATTAGAGTTGAAAAGTGTTCAAATTACTTTTCCAATTCAAGTCAATTATTTCAAGTATATTAAAATGGTTCAGAGGAAAAATTTCTCCATGGTTACACTTCTAATTGCTTTTATAAATCCATAAAAAAGAAAAGTAGTCTCTACGTACATCCCAAATTCCTCCAATGCATGCACACGTTCTCTCCGAAGAAAAGGTCGTCATGATCCAGTTGTTTCTTAATACTGATTTCAGGCACATCTTCCAAACACCCTTCCAGTTTTCACCAAGAAGGTCAATTACTGGGCATAAAAGCAGCAATTTTTTGTTGCTGTTGTCTACATGTGTACTGAGGAGGTTTCAGTGATTAAAGAGCTTGACAGATTCCAAAAGAGCTCCTATGTCACTCCGAAATCCAACAGGTTCCTTCTTCTCTCAGGCAGCTTTTGCAATCTGATCTACTTAGAAGAATCTTACACAATGCAGATAAAATCTCTTGGATCATACAAAAAAAACAAGTTGGTTGAATGTACCTGGCAAGTTTGTCTCTACAACTTGGATTTTTACCTTGTTTTTTTAAATAGCTTTAAAGTGCCCTAGTATAGTTATTTCTTTATGCTCATTTAAACTTGCACAATTACATAAAAAGGGGAACTCAGTGTGATTACTGTGTTCTGAGAGACAGAGGAAAAGGAGAGGAAAATCAGAAAATTCATCTTAAAGCAGCTTTTTTCTAGTTACTGTCCGTTTGCTGAGTTTGTGCGGCAGAGACTGTTTTCCAGAGGGGTTTATGATAAACCCAGCCATCTCCCTGCAATTTAAAGAGAAAGTATGGTTATAATAAAGACACTGCCCTGGGAGAACTGCCTTCACAAAACTATGAGACTGATGGCTGTGAACAGCAGAGGGGCAGAGGTGGTACCTTTAACTCCCACAGATTAAGGCACAGAGATCAGCACTGCAGGCTGCTGACACTGCTTCAGAACCCATGCAGGCTCCTGCTGAGCCTCTGTGCTCTCTGGGAGCTGACTGCACTTGTAACTAACCCACTCAAAAAGCCACTCTTCTCACGTGTGTGATCCAAATTACTTGAAGAAGCCAAATAAGCAGCCAGCAGAGAGGCAGCTACCCAGGATTATCAGCTCTAACACAGCCCAGCTGTTTACCCAGAAATGATGTGCCCAGGATCACATTTAAATGTTTTCTGAGTACAGCTGTATCCTGGACTAGCAACAGAACTTCATCTTTTGTAAATCTAACAATGCAAGTACCTAACTTTGAGCTAATTATACTAACACAGCCTTAGAGAGCAAAGGCTGTCATGGGAGTTAACAGATAGTCCTGAACTTCACAAAACAAACTTGAAAGATATCCAAGAAAAGGTAACTTTTTAGCCTGTGTTCTAAACCCTTACTAAATCACAGATATGGGAAGAAGAGGGGGAATTTCATTACTGCAGTGCAACAGATAAAGCTTTCACAGTAAGGAGAATCCAAACTACTACAGCATAAATTTTACTCAAGAACTCTCCAGTTGCAAAGGGCTCAGCAAAGGTCTCAGCACGTGGATCACAAGAAAAGCCTATTTCAAAGTTATCATAGCAGCATCCCCCAATCCTCCTGGGCAGGCTGCAGTTCACCTTGTTAAATCTTACTATATTATTACTACTGCTATTACTGAAGTACAAGTTAAGACACTGAACAAATAAGCTCCAACCAAAATGTAATGTAGAAGAACAAAAAAAGTGTAAGTTGAGAATGAGCTCACATTCCTTCTTGCTAACAATAACATGTTGGGTACAAACACACACAACCTCAGCAAAATTAGTCCTACTGATTATTTTCTTTGAGCATTTACTGTTACAGACTGCTCACACGTGTATATGCAAAGCTATTTTCCATGTGCCATTGAGGAAGTGCTTGGTAAAACAAACTGGACCAGAAAACTGGCAAACATTTTGATGCAAGGGAATCACAAAATCCAAGCATTTGGAAAGTGGAGAATGAAGTCACACCTTTACATACTTAGGAATTCTTATGTCACCTTACTCCTATGGATCCCACAGAGCTAAACTGTTAAGATCTAAGGTCAAATATTCTGACAGGACACAGACCCATACGTGCACCTGCTTGCATAACAGCTTTGCTTCCGCCTTCATTAACAGCAGCTAACTGCTTGGGAACTTACATCTTTAAGGAAGTATTTAGTACACCAAGGGGTTTCTGTTTCAGCACGAAGTCTCTCTTCATTCCTCTGCCGTTCTTCCAGGGCTCGCTTGTGCTCTGTAGCCTTGTCGATGTCTCCATCCCGCAGAGACTCTGTCACATGCTGCCACAGCCTCCTGCAAAATAAACTGGTAACTTCACTGTTCCAAAGGTTTCCCAGCCTGCCACCTCGAACTGCAGGATCACCACAGGCAGTTCTTGTGGAACAGGAGCACTCTCTCCACTTATACATGACAAACCAGCCCAGGTTAGAGCACTGCAGCACAGGTGAGGGCTCATGGCCAAGTCTACAGCAACTGGGAGCATGCAGGAATGGCTCTGAGGTTCTGGCAGTGCCAGTCTAATGTCTGTTTGCAAACCTTTCAAAACTGCTATGGAAGTGTTATTCAACAAGCAGCTTCTTGTGAGGGTGTCAGGAGCTGCCCTGCTGTGTAGCTGATGGGTAAAAGCAAAACTAATAAGGAGCTTCTGTTCTGGAAAGCACTTTGTGAACTCAAAAAAAACACCCTCTGTTCATAAATAGGAGACAAAATAAACAACCATGTGCCTGCACTTGGGTTTTGCACTTTTTACTATGCTCTTAATTTTTATTTCTAAAAAACATCAAAAGCAAAGATCACTGCTACTAAGCGTTATCCACAAATACTATCCACATTTGCAGGTTTTCCTAAGGCACTCCCCAGATTGCTTAGGACAAAAAGGGTCTGACAGGAGCAAACATATACTCTACCTAGATTCAAAGGGGCCTTGCTTCTCCAGGGGCCTGACTCGTTTTCTTGTCACAGAGAGCTTTGTCAAGTCCACGTATTTGGTCTCCCCGTTGCTGTAGGTGAACTCAAGCACACTGTTCCACTCCCCCTGCACTCTGCACACCACCGTGTTCGTCAGGTTCTGCTTCACTTCACCTGTGACTCTAGGAAAGAAATTTATTTTTGAAAAGCCATGGCTGAAATAACCTGAGGACTATTCCTTGCATAATCACTCAGTCCTGGATGAGTTTGCAAACTTGTCACATTGCCTAGAAAAATGTTAGTTATTTGAACTGCATTTGTGTGGAGAAGCTCAAAGAACAAAGTGGCTTTCACTCTAGTTCTCTTCATGTTACCCAGGAAACTCCATTTTTGGGTTCATCTTGTTTCAAGCCTCTTAAGGAAACTGAAAATGAAAAAGAAACTAACACAGGCTGATTCACATATAACAAGCAGTTGATCATTTCCACTTGAAGTATCACATCAGACACATAGTTCAGACTTGAAAAATAAAAATTAAACTTTCTAGTAACAATATATCTCACTACCTGCTGGCATTTCATCTCGCATCTTTACATTTCAACGTTCTCCTTATGTAGGTGGTCTCATTTTCATGTTGCTCTCATAAGCACCAGACACACAAAGGCAGAAAGCAATGAAGGAAACTAAGAATCAGAAGAACTGCATTTGTTCCCTGTCTCTTCCACAGAAACTTCTGCCAATAACAAGATATGAAAAATGTCTTTCTAACATGCAGTATTTCATTCAAAGTGTTGCATAATGCTCAAGTATCACCATAATTACACACACTGATGCATACTTTTCTTCCCAGCTTCAAGACCTGTACAAAGACCTCCTGACACTCACTTCATCCTGACCCAGTTTTTGAGCATTGCTTGGCAAGCAAATTGCCCATCTTAAACAGAAGTTTTCTCCTAGAAACAAAGAAACAAAAGGGTCTGTGCACTTTGCAAACCAGACTTGAGAGATTCTTACTTGTAAGGTGCTGCAGGATTGACAAAGGATACTTTCTCCAGCTCCAGTAAAACTGCAGAGTTACCTGTACACAACCTCCCTAAAACTCACTTTCCAGCTCCCCTTCCAGCATTTCACCAGTGTTCACACAAAGCACAGGCTACACCTCCTTCCACACTTCTGTTGTGAGCAGCTGAGAACAGCTAACTTGCACACCACTGGCCTGCTCTGATGTCCTTTGAACAACTGCATCCAGGAGAGTGGAAAGCAGCACTTCTGTGCTGCCACCTCGCATGGTGCCACAGTCAGAGGAAAAGGGAGCACAGGACACAAGTGCTATTTCCCTTCTTCCACCCACACTGGTCACTTCCCACTGTGCCTGCACCTACCTGTCCTCCCCAGTCCTGGCACCAAAATAGAGAAATTTATCTCTCAAGCAATGAAACGAGTATCACAGGTCAGACCTTCCAGCACAGAGATACTGGATGCCAGCCAAAGCAGAGCTGCAGGGAATCTCCAGGGCAAGGGGGGAAAGCTCACAGCCAGCTCACAGCAGGAGGCAGCTGCCAGAATTTCTGTCACATCGTGATCCAGCAGCTCGAACCTAAATTAACCTCATGAGAGGTACCTTCAAAAACCCAGACTGATAAGTATGAGCTGCTCACACAGTTTTCCATTACAAAAATTTAAGAGTTGTTGAAAAAAACATGAACAATAAAAGCACATTTACAATTTTTTTCTTTTTTGGTGGAAGTTAAGAAGCACTAACAATTACTGAAAACAGCAGGAAGAGCAGCCGACAAGAAAGCAACCTTAATTTTGTGCTGCTTCTCATCCTGTGACTTCCACACCTCACCAAAGCCATTACTCATGGTGGAGTCCCTGTCCTCCTCCCAAGAGATCTCTGAACAGCCTGAATCCACAGGATGTCAGGGATCAGCCTAGTCACTCTGCAGTTACTTCCCCACAACTTGAACAGCTTGATTTTTTTTCCAAGCATTGGGTGGTAACAAGACAATACTGACATCCAGTATTTTAATATCAATCACAGAATTACTGCCTCTGCTCAGCTGAAAGTAAATGAAGTTATATCACTCACTACTGAGGTGCAGTATTGAACTGCTCCACTAAACTCTCATTACCTGTATTTCTCCAGGTTGCATTGCTCTGACACACAACCACTGCCAGCACTGCAGACCACAGTATCTACCTGAACCACTGTTAGTGATAAAAACCTGCTGGCACTTATTTGTAATCTTGGCATGACTGATGCATGTCTAGCTGTTCGTTATCATTATCCTCTATTTCATCCAGCTAAAGAGGTACAGGACCAAGGAGCCAACATCCAGCTGAGGTCTAACAACAAGGGTCACTCTACAAAAAAATCCATACCATTGCCATAGCAACTCCTGTGTGCTCTGGGTAACCATGACAACACTGCTGCTTCCCATCAACAGATTCTTTTGGCAATGTCCAATCATCACCATGTCAAATTTTCAATAGTTACAGTACCTTGAACAGATCTCTCCTTAAAAAGCTACTACATCTGTGACTAACTTCAGAGATACAAATAACAACAGCTTCCAAAATTAAATCACTGAACTAAAACTACATCCCCTAACTTATCTTTTATGACACAAGAGGAGCTGTTGCAAAGTGGAAGATACATCATGAGCCATGGAAAAAAACCCCAAATGATGTGTCACTTTCAAACTGCACCAAGTGAAACAGAACTACTAATAAGCTTCGGTTCTCCAAATGCCATTGGGACAGGGGAGCTTTGCTTGCAAGTTAAATTCAGAGCCTTTATGGAAATTTAAGGAGCAAGATGGGGGTTTTTTTTGTTTTCTTTGGGCAACAAATGTAGCCTAACCCTACTGCTTCAGGAAAAGTGATTTAGAGAAGACAGCTGATTTTTTGCAACCTGTGACAGCAACCCACATTTAGAAAATTCTGATGTTCTAGGCTGTTACATATTTCATTATGATCTGCAAGATATTTAATCTAAGAAAGATTTAAATAACTCTATTCAGTAAATAGCTGAGTGCAAAATGCTCAACGTGCTCTACAAACATATTCTTTGTGAGACTACTACTTAATTTCCTCCTTCCTCAATTAATTGTCTATATTAGCATGAGGCTAATCTACAGCAGTCTTACTATAAAATGTCTAAAAAAAACCAGCCCTCTTTTGCATCAATTGTGCATACTTCCTAGGATCTGCTAGCAGCAACCCCATGCAAACTTTCCCTGGATCTCCTTTACCTGCTAGTTTTTAAACGTGCATACAGGTGAATAACTACAAGAATTACCATTTTTGTCTTTACAAAAAGGTATTTTTACCTAGATATTTTCTATAAGATGCTTAAACTTGATAGTGTTATATTTCTTATACAGAAATCCAAAGACAACAACGCCAGCAGAGCACTTACAATGCACGTTGTAAACAACACACAACCCTTTAAGACAGTGAGATCAATCTCATTTCAAACAAACAAAACGTTCTCACCGATGCAATTTGCCGCCGTAGAAGGGCTTGGTGTGAAAGTTAATACTTGCAGAATACCCAGTTTTTGCACAGTTAATGTTGACTTTTCCTCCCAGCTCTACCCAGGGAACAGTTAAAATTGAGCGGGCGTATGCACAGGGCAGAGAGAACGTGTATTCTTCCCCGTGTTCCAAGAGATGTAAGACACCTGTGAGAAGAAATACAAGAATCTGTAAATTGGCACCACTTCAGAAAAGCTCAAACAAGTTGTTGAAACAAACAGCCAATACTACATCTGGCTACTTTTCCTCATAGCCCCTCACATAGAAAAAGAAAATTGAAAAAAAAAAAGCCAAAACCACAAAAGTTATATTTATTAGATTATAGGCAAAAACATCTTTCTGCATCTCTCTGCCAAGGTAAACCCAATTCTTCCTGACAGCAGTTTTTGCAATAAATACCAGGACTCTCATAAAATACTAGAATTTTTCTTTGGCTGTTAGATAAGTGGGTTTGATTCCTATAAAGAAACCAGAAGCACAAGATCTACCTCTTGCCCTCACGAAAACACAGCACAACATCTGACTGCTGCCTGCCCCAGCTCACACCTCTGGAGCACAGTACCCCTGGGTGTCTGACATGAGCACAAACATCATGGGGAATTCTGAAAAAAGTTATGACCTGATTTGAGAAAGGTCCTGCAAGAGATATCAACTTCAGAAATTACCTGTACAGCCAAAGACATGCCTTTCATGTACCCTGGCCTTGGTCATTTCACATGATCCTTGGTCATCCCCTTGTTCAATGTGTAATTTACGTGCAAGTGCCTGGAATCCCCAGGTACTGGGCAATATACACAGGGGACACAGAGTGGGACAGCCTGTCTCATCTTGTGCAGTAAATACTAATAACTAAAGGGAAATTACAGTTGGAGGGCAGTTACCCTTCTCTGTCCCTGAAGGATCCAGTTTTTCTAGTTAAAGAAAATCAAAACATGTATAGGAAGATTAAGTGCAACACAGGGAAATGCAACAACACTTCTATTTAATAAATGTCCGATGCAAATTAATTAATAAATACCAGTTTACATTGCAGAAACTGACCTTAGGTTTAAAGGCCAGAATTTTATTTCCAAATATAATTCTGATTTTTGGCAAAGCACAAACCTAATTATTTTGTAGTCCCATAGGAAAATTTGCTGTTTACAATGACAACTTGTATATTCTGAATATAACATCAAATTTGCTATCAAATTAATAGTATTTTAACAAATTTCTGACACGAACAAGAATTTACACTTACCCTCACCAACCATTGTCACTCCTATTGACATTCCCAGGAATTTACTTTTTGTCCAGACATGGGCATTGACACACATCTTCCTCTCTACACACTCAGCATAAAACCCTGAGACAGGAGGATGGTGGGACACTTGCTCAGCTACAAATTTCACTGTATAATAGTCCAGCTCTGCTTGGCCTTCCGGCTCTTTAGGCAGAGTTCCTTGCTCCGAGGGGGAGTGAGCAGAGGGGTTGGTGCCAGCATCGGTGGCCACGTCGCTCTTGGGCATCCTCCAGGAGCAGTGGAAGGTCTCCCCGATGATGGGGTTGTAGGGCTTCTTGGCAATGGCTCCCTTGCGGCCCTCGTGGAAGGAGGTGAGGTAATACTCCACGAAGCGGATCATCCTCTCCTCGGGGCTGCCGCCGTTGGTGATGGTGATGAAGAGGTCGGGGTGGGACATGAAGTCCGCGTACATCTCCAGCAACGAGCGCTTCTCCAGAATGAAGGTGGGAAGAACCACCTGAAAGTACAAGAAAAGCCATGAGGCTCTAGTAAGGGAAACAGAGGCAGGCATTTTATAAGGGAAGCCCTTGGGAGGAGGGTTCTGTCCCGTTTGGGACGCCACACTTTCAGAGTGCACTTTCTTATCCCTCTTGAAAGACGTGAGCAGAAGACAGTGATTGGAAATTCCAGAAAAGCAATTTACAAGGCAATAAAAGCCCGATGAGTATTATTAAGACTAAAGAGGTCGAAAGGGACCAAGCATCAGTTAAAAAAAAAAAAAACGAAACAAAAAACATAAGAGAGCTACAAAGAGATAATGTGTCCCATATGCCTGTGAAAGAGAAAACAAGCATGAAGGAACTCAAACTATAGCAAAGAAGGGTCAGAGCAGAAGTTGGGAAAGGTATGGCCTAATGGAGAAGAGAACTGGGAAGTTACACCAGTTCTGGAGAGCTTGGAGAATCTCTCTCAATGCAGCAACTAGGACAAGCATCCATGAGAAGCAGCACAGTATGGGTTGATCCTGTGCCTCTGGGCAGAGGTACCTTACCTTACACCCTCCCAGTTACATTCAACACTATAAAAACCAACAATCCTTTCCTTCCTAAGCCAAGGACAATCCCCTAGAGTGAAAGACTGTGGATATCATCAGTGTATTCCTTCTCTGCAGTGGGAACTAGCCTCACATAACTAAACACACAAAACTCACATAACTAACTGTTGTAAACAGCAACACAGGGTGTCTCAACCATGAGATCAAGAAAATCCGTTTAAATCACCTGCATTCAAAGAGAAAAAGCACAGACATAAGACTTAATAGACATTCAAGTTAAACTGAATACACTTGCCATGTTGTTGCAACACCAACTTTGAGTATTAAGTGGCTATTTACTTCAGTGCCCTGACATTGAGTTAAGCACAATTCTAACAACTTCATTACCTGTTTTGAAGTCAGGTTTGTCCACTTCAGTACTTTGCCTGCTCTGAAATAAAGACAATTCTCCTCATACAGCCAAAAGTCACAACTGGAAAACAGGCCTGATAATTCGTTCCAACTAAGAGAAAAAATCCAAATCTTCAACATAAATCCAATCTTCAACATAAGTGAAAGAGTCACTTAATTAGTTCCTGGTTAAGCAGCAGGGATTTAAGTCTGACCTGCAGACAGCAGGGCCTGCTCATACCATCTTTTCCCTCTCAAGGTGTGAAACATAAGCTGCACAATACAAGTTTCTAGGGGCTATGTAGCTCGTGCTCAAAAAACATAGGTTTAAAAAAAATATAATAATCCATAATTCCAAGAGAGAGTGTTTTCCTCATTCCATGCTACTGTTAAATCCATTTTC
Source organism: Monarcha castaneiventris obscurior (assembly GCA_026261815.1). NCBI lineage: Eukaryota > Metazoa > Chordata > Aves > Passeriformes > Monarchidae > Monarcha > Monarcha castaneiventris. The sequence goes on from JAMPIT010000467.1 coordinate 13,393,849, forward strand.
TGATTTCAAAGTGCCTAGTGCTTATGGCAAGAGGTCTTCACAGGAGTGAATTGAACATAAGCTGGTAGCAGCCTGATTTTCCCAGATTTGCTGCCCAAGTTGTCTAATAGCACCTGAGCATTAATTTTTCCAAGCTGCTTGCTTTTGAGATCTGCACTCAAGTGTCAAATCCAATTCTCTCCACTGCAACTTTGTTCCTGCTTGCTTGTGAACAAACACAGAAATGAGAATAGGAAAGAGGCTTAAACAGGCATCTGAAGATAGATAAGGGGGAACCAAAAGAAAACTTCTTTTCAGAAGCTGCATGCACACAGGTGTAGGGTTATACAAGTTGTGTGAAAAAGTATTATCAAGATAGAAAAGAGATCATGGAAGGAAAGCAGAAAGAAAAATATGATAAGGCTGTAGAAAACAGCATGAAAGGCTAAGGTTCAAACACAGCAAAGAAAACAGGCCATTACAGGAAAAGCAACAAAAATACAGTAGAAAACACAAAGAGAAGGTAATAAAAAAGACAGTCAGCACATTTCACCTCAAACCTGTCTCCCAAATCTTGGGACCTGAAGTTGCTACTGGCCACAGTTTCATATTAAACTCCATACTGTTCAATACAGGAGCTGAGTTTTAATTATACTTCACTTTTACTGCAGCCAGTCTTCACACTTAGTTACTTACTCTTGTCAAGTCCATGCCAAGTTTCAGCTGAGACAAAAGATGCAAGATAACACTGCGCTGCTCTTCCACTGCTCCTAGATCATCTTCTTTATCATCACAGATATCCTCCAACTCCTCATCTGGATTTATTTCTTCAGGTTCCTGGAATAAGAGCCATAAACTTAGCTCAAAGATGTAACTGGCCAGACAGTATTCAAAAAGGACTTAATATTGTATTTAACTGTCCATGTATGAAAAAAGGCTAAATAAACCCCTGCGGAGAGCTACACAATGGAATCTACTCCCAAGATAAACAACAGCTGAAGAATTTGAATGGATATGAAGATAACTCAGTGCAGATTCCATCTGGAGGATTCAGGCTCAGATTTCTCACCCTCTCTCACATGGGTCATGGAAAAAAAAAAAAAGCTTAAAAGAAATTCCTGAAAGTTTTGTGAGTTCACAGAATGTCAAGCATCTAACACACACAGAAACAGCAAAGCAAAAGCTAGCAGCAATTCCAACCACCTTCACCTCCACACTACTTCAGCCTTTCCAGTGCTGCCCTCACTACTCCAAAGGCTGTACCAGACTGTAGTTCCGAGTTCCATGACTGCCATCCTGCCTGGTATCCACAAGCTGCTCCTCACAAGCATTATCATGTTGCTGTGAGTGCAAATATGTAACAGTGAAAGAAAAAAAGTAACTTGGAGTAGTTTCATAAAACAACAAAACCCCAGGCATACGCAGGCTGCAGGTGCAGGTGTCTGTGTAACTAAAGCAGACAGACTAGAAATTATATCAGCAATGTTTTAACAACCACCACCTCACAAGCAGAAAGTCAAACACATCAGGCAGAAGGGATGGTGGCATTCCTAGGGCTCTGAGCTGCATCCTCCTGGGGCAAGCAGCTGGAGGGAGGCAGATGCAGAAGGGAGAGGCACTGAATGCCACGGGAAGGCACCAATATGCCTCTGCCTAAGCAAAGCCCTTTGTCCTGGAGCAGCTGCCCTGGCCCAAGGCAGATTTATTAACACTCAACCCACCAAAAACCAGGGGCCAAGCCCTCACACAGAGCTCAAATCCTGATGACAACTGCAGTATCACAGAGGTGAGTCCTTTCCAAGGATGCTATGCTGATCTGCTTTCACAAATAAGAGTTGAAAATACCTATGGGGAGTGATACCACCACTCATACCTCAAACACATTAAGTACTCAAAGTGTGACTTGCTTAATTATTGAAAGGAAGGAATTAAACGATTTAGTTGAAAGCTCCTAGTATTGTTTCATCTTTTCTTTTTTTAACTTAATAGTAACTACTCTGACCCATTTAAAAATCTATAAACTATAGCAACTGAAAAAAATCTTTTCCATTTTGATTTTGCTCTAAGACAGCCCAGTGCTATTGCAGAGACATAAAACAGAACATTATCTTTTGACAGTGACACAGTCTCAGCCAAACAACTGTTTGAAACCAACTAGCATAAAGAGGATGTAATTATGATTTTCTAGCTTAGTTAGGAAAACATGTTCTTCATCATAATCCCTGCTGGTTTTTTACTTCAGTGTTTTGCAATTCAAATCCATTTTGTCAGTTATAATGATACAGACTGTAGCTGATAATGATACAGACTGTAACTGTATTTCAAATGCATTAAGCCATCCTGCAGTCAAATAATGAGAGTTGCTCAGATTAAGAAAAACAGATGCAACAAGACCTAGAAAAGAAAGGGAGATGTAATAGCTGAAGACCAGCAATTTCATCTTTTGTCTGCTTAGGCAGTTCTTCTTGGGCCTATTTTGAGAGTGTCATGAATTTCAGTTAGGCAGCATTCCCTTGCATTTTACCTAAACTAGTTAAATAATGATGTGCAAAAAACCTATTTCAATGCCTTGCATTACCACCCCAATTGGCTCCCTCCACCTGACAGCAAGTTACATAAAGCAGCAAAAATTTGTTGAATAAATAAGGTAGAGAGTTTCATCTACTGCAACTGTCCTCACTCCTCCTCCTACACAGCTACCCAACAGTATGAGAATAGCTGTCATTAAATCATTTTCACATAATACGATTGAAATATTTACAGGTATTCCTCCGAATAATTCCCCCAGAAATGGGATGTTCACATTACCTTACCCTTGTTAGCTGGCAGGGCTCTGCAACGGACTGCTCCTCTCTGACAGATGCTGGCTTGTTTATCTCTGCTGGGAAATTCTGAGCTGCTCCATTTTTGAAGTGGTTTGCCAGAGAGATCTTCGGTTCCAGCCAACTGATCGTCGTTCCTGAAGCAAAGGAAAGTTTGCGCTGAAACTTGTTCATCCTCTGCAAGGTCAGTAAAAAGCAGTTTCCAAAAAAAGAGCTATTTTTAATGGAATTGGCTGAAAGCAGCCAATTCCTCCTGCAGCCAATGCCTCCAGCAGCCACTAAACAAAGGTGGTGCAATGAGACACCACCTTCAGTGATCATTAGCACAAACACTGGGATTGGCGAGCTGTAATACATGCAACTTGGACTGGAGAAACTACTTGGTGTCATGAAAGATGTAATCAGACACTACAGGAGGAACCCAGTATCATGGGAATGTTAAGCAGCCCTTACACTTTTCTTGAACTTGCACCAAAATAAAAAAAAAGGCAGCTTTCCACTTATCAGCTTCTAAAACTCAGCTCTGTTCTAGACTAAAAAGACCTAAAGCAGAAGTTTTGTTGCCAGTGGGTTCTCTGGAGAGGGTGCTTGTCTTTACTCAGCTTCAGAGAAGGCAGGCACACACTGTTGAATAAATAATAGCTGTCAAAAAAAAAAAAAAAAAAAAAAAAGCTGCAGGGTTTGGAAAGCTATTACCTACCTGATGATTCCAGCATCTCTAGTTACTCCCAGTTAGTTTATCAGAACAGGTCGGGTTCCACATTAATAATACAAATGTTCCATTCTTTTTCAAAGGGTAATAAATGTACAGGTGATTCCAATCAGTTTTTGCCGAAGAATACAGAAACTGACAAACCATCTCGGGTGGGTTGCAAACACAGAAATTATTAGGAAATTCTGAATCTCTACCACCCGATAGCAGCTCCCTGTGCTATACTAAGACAGCTCTACTAAGGTGTCTGTTGTCTCTTCCCGTATGATACACAATCCTTTATTACCAGACCCCTGTTACCTGCAACTAGGTCACATCCTCAACCACAACAGGCAGAGCAAGCTTAATTCAGATAAACAGCAGCATTTCCACCAGGAAAACACTGGGGCAGGAAAAAAGTTACTATTGAGACAAGAGAACTTTCCCACAGCAAGGTAGCTTATTTTCATCATCCATTACTCATTAATCCACTACATCATAAGAAACAAGAATTCTTGACCACACTAAACTCAAGCTATTTAAACAGAAGTTTCAAAGAAGACAAAAAATAAGACGTTCAGAATGTCACTGCCACACCTTTTTGAAAAGGTTTTACTTGTCTTTAAAACCTCTTCATGACATCTGCTTTCTAAGCTGTAAATTTCAACAGACTAATTTATAACTGCATGTTCTAAACTGCATTTAATCCACACTCACTTGCCTCTGTATTATCTTGAAATTAACCAACAGCTTCCCTTTTATATTTTCGATCAGATACCTCTAAAATAACCTTATTTATTACATTCCCTGTTTTATTTTTGCTGTTAGGAGGGTATTTTTGAAAGATTTTAGTTCCCAGCTGTGTTTTAATCTTTGTGAATGGACAAGATACCACCTTAATACTTCTCTTCCACTGGAAAAGCATATACAAATCTGCTCTTAGCTATTTTGCATCGGCACAAGCCATTCTCTTTACTTGTGACCTCTTCCCCCTCTAAAGTCTTCACCCAAATTCTTTTTAAACAGTTGTCAGCACTTCCCCTCTGCTACAGGGCAGACCTCTTGAGTTTTCACTTCCTACATTTTTCTTCAAGAGTTGCAAATTGTTGTTGCACAGCACTTTTGACTTGAATTTAGGAAAAGTTAATGGGTGGAACTTTCTTGTTCATCTTTGAGTTTGTGATTCACAATACACTTCGATGTGTTGGGGCAGTATTTTCAGTCTTCTGCTTTTTTGGGTTTTTTTGGAGAGGTGGGTTGTCGTCCAACGATCTATAGCAAACTGGCACTCTTACATAATTTTAAATCCTTGGTTTTTAAGCCTGGCTCCAGCAGTTGAACCAGAAGGATCCCTCCTGAGTCAAGAGGAGAAATCTAAGCTAAATGGATTTTTAAAAAAATAATTTTAAAAAGTTCTTGGCAATCCTTGAAAGGAACAAATGTATTACAGTGTCTCTAGAAAGGCCACAGCAGGGGGGAGATGGAAGGCTGCAGAAAGACACATGCATTCTTTTAATGGTCTCATTTTAACTCTGGCCCCAGTAACGCATCATCCAATCTGCTGATCCTCTCTTCTCCATCCATCTCCCTAGGATATCACTGGAAATCTTCAAGATTTGGACATGTTCAAGCAGTATTTTTAGATTTGGCCATTAACAAGCAGATACCAACTGAAAAGCAGCCAGCGAATTAAGCTTTTCCCTGCATGGTTTAAAAAATTAAAAACTTACTCTACTTGTCAAAAAGACCCCAGACCAAAACTTTTTAAGTTATTAGAGTGGTGCTCATTGGACTCTACTTACGTCCCCAGACACAAGTCAAAAAGCCATCTTAGTAGTGCATATGTGAAAATGCCAAAACAAAAATACTTCTGATGTGCATCTCCTACAGTTACGCATTAACAGTCAAAAAATTCACAGAGAATAGGATGAGTTCTTTCAGCATAACTTCAGGGTTCAGACAAACAGCTCAAGAGTTGCCATCCAGTTTTTTTGTTTTTAAAATGAAATTTTGAACTGAAATACAGCAAAAAATTTAATTCAATCTATTCACATTTATTCACTGGTGATTTCAGAATAACAAACACTTTTTATATAGTTTTAATACTTTTACGTAATTTTTTTTTAATCTTTGAAGCTAAATTAATAACAGCTCTGAAATAATATGCCCTGGCAAAGCAGGCACCACAAATATGAGAGGAATATGGGACAGATAAGGGGAGAGGCAACTTATGTGTATACTTTGTTACCTACTTACTGTATCTACTGATCATTTGTGCAATAGAAGCATTTGAAAATCCTGTAAAGCTCACGAAAAGCCACAAAGTGAACACATGAAAAAAGGCACAATAAGATGCCGAAGAATTTACAAACAACCACGACCACGTTCAGCTCCATACACTGCACATGAATCAGGTAGAACAATTCCACTAAGCTCTTACTTGCATAGAAGTGATCAATTGTGCAGACATGGCAACATACTTGTCTGCTGCCTGTGAATGCACAGACTCCACACCCATGAGCAGTAGGGTTTGGGGGGTTTTTATTTTTTTGTTGGGGTGGTCAGTTGTTTATTAAAAGAGATTTTCTGCTCTCCTCAACCTTTAACTCTGCTCTCCTCAACCTTTAACCAATTTTCATTAGCTTACAAGTCCATTCTGGCCTCAGAATAGAATACAACACAATACTTGTCTTTAGACCATGGTTTAGACTAAGACAGTAACTCAAAACAAGAATGCTGATATTTAAACAGTATTAGTAACAACCAGTGCAAATTTAGAGTTTTGTATTTTAGTGCTTAACTAGAAGTGGAAGCTACACACATGTAAATACTTAGAATAGGTATTTAGTGTGAAAAAAAAAGGATTAAAAAAAGCAGGACATTTGACAGAGCTGTAGTGGACACTACACGTCCTAGAATCTGCAATCCCTTACAATTCCCCCTCCACTATTACTGTTCCTGAGTGGCCAGTTACATCCCAAAGGCAGCCTTCTTTTTGGGGTGTCTTATGTAGTTTATTCTGTTGTGAGATGCTGTCCAACAATTAGATGTTACATTTATGCAGCTGCTGACACAGACTTCTTGATAGAATAAATGATTTAGAAAAAATATGTACAGCATGAACAGAGTTCCACCCAACACAAACAAGTTGGGCTCTGGAAAAATTCACAAGAAACCAGGCAGTCAGCAGTTTCCTTTGCCCATGTGAAACTGGATTTAGTGGAATGAACATTTTTTCAAGAAGGAAGGGGTTTGTATTTGTTACAGATTTCTGCTCTCTGTGAGCATCTATACCCACCTGCTGGTAAGGATCCCTTTTGTTGAGAAGCATGTTGTAACTGGAGAATATGGAAACAGTCATTTAAGCAGTTCATGGTTGCCATGGAAGTTGCTTTGAGCATCAATAGGTCTTGATCCAAGGATGTAAGGTGACCGGAGGCAGGAAGGCATTCTATGCTCCTGATCAAGTCTCTCTGCTGGCCCTCAGCCTGAGACATCATCTGTCAAACAAAACAGTCACTTAGCAGGTGGTAGAAGGGTTGTGTGATACACGTTCAGCTGTGCACACAGAGGATCCCAAATAATTTTAGGACAATAATAAAACTACGAGGCAACAGATACATGTAAAATTACTGTACTTATGACAACTACTACTACTACAGTCATTAAATAAACGATGAATTTACCCATGAAAATACATGGCACTTTATTAACAAGCCAACGAATATCAAAGTGACTTCAAAATAAAAAGCAAAGAGGAATTTGAACGTGATACTTGTTGCAGTAAATATCAAATGCTTTCATGCCTAGTTGATAGGGATGGGGGTGAAGGGGGAACCCTACACCTACTCTGTGTGAGAAGTAATTAAGCTCTGTGCTCTGCACAGCCTGGAATAGGATCTACTGTCTGTGGGTATAAAGATTTTTTCACTCCCTATGAGCAGAGGTGCAGCACTTTAACAGAAAATACCTCTATTCCTCATTTTGGCTCAAACCATACATGATCCTCATTTATTATCTGCACTGACACCACACTGATTATCACTATCTCAGCATTTACTTTGCAGGGAGGGAAGAAAAGCCTGCAGGATTTTCACTTTCATTATGTGTTCAGACTGCAGCTGTCCTGCCCTGTTGTCATTGCTCCCCCTGCTCTCCCCCAAACTCCTTTCCTCCTTCACACAGAGCTCCATACCCCTAAATCACAGAATCTGCAACAGCACATCTGTCCACATGAGGTACAGGGGGCAAAGCACAACAGCCATCAAGCAGCACTTTCCTCTTTATACTCACAGAAACAAAGTGTTAACTGATTTTGAATCACAGGGATGAAGGTAAATTCCTACACATGCTAGTCCCCCTTTCTGGGAAGGAACAACAAACAGCATCCATCTAACTGGACAGCACTACTCTGCAACCATTATGTGTTCTGGCAGTTAGGTAAATGTAAGGACAGATTGATTTAGTAGAGCAGCAGCAGAATTTCTTTAAAGAACCCTTAAAGAATCATGCATTTAACTGCTATGGTCTTTTTTCACTCTAATTATTTAATTCACAATCCTAGCAGTATCTGACTGACTCTTTTTTTTCAGTACTACTACCTGCAATCCCTTCCAGGAACTGCTTTAAAGATTTTATGCAATACTTAAGGAACACATATTCATCCAAGTTCATAGTATGTGATCTTTGGAACTTTTAAGGGCTTGGCTCCATGTCATGTGAAGGTGTGAATTTACAGAGCATTGGCTCTTTAAAAGTGGTGTTAACTGTGCAGAGTCAGCCTTAGCATATCCCAAGAGCAACAGGGCAGAAAGCTACTAAAACATTTAGTTATATATAGCCTTGCCTATGCAAACACACCAGCTGCTATCACAACATGTGTCTCATTTTTCTCCCGTCACAAATGTGATAAAAACCTTTGTGAGCAGTTTTTTTCCAACTTTGAAAAAGTGTGTTGGCTTAAAAAAAACCCCACACAAAAACGCCACAGGTAATTAGTTGACAAATCACCACAATCCTTCTGGTGACCTTTACTGTTAGTAATTCACTATGTGGTAGGCCCCAAGCACTTCATTCCAGGATCAGGCCAGACAATAGGACAAGCCATGCTATGCTTAGCTGTGAAGTTCAAATAGGCACATCTTCCCTTTCAAAGAACACATTTTCAACAGTCCTAAGGCTCTTCATATTTATACACTCAGCTTTGGAAAAGAATCAAAAAAAGTGCCAGGAGAAGAAAAGCACAGTGACTAAAAATTCAAAATCTAGGAAAAACACACAGGCTATTGTTCTCACTTTGCAAACACACACACACACCTGCATTCAGTGCAGGTTAGCAAAAGGGTCTTCTTAAACCTCCTGCTTTACACGGTAACCGAGTCAGCATCATGACACATACTCAGCCAAGAACAAGGGGCAGTTAAAGGGAAAGGGACTGACAGAAGACCCAGTACAGTGCAATTCATGGGGAAATCAAAAAAGGTCACAATGTAGCAGATCCTTTGAAAGAAGTTGCTCTTCCCACAGTTTTTCAAAAAGAATTTCTAAGTATTCAAGCTGTGTGATGCTCAGGGGTAACAGGCACGTACCTGCTCTTCAGTATTTTAACCATACCTAAAAAAAACTAGGCATTGTATCTAAAAAGCATTTTAGCTCAAAAAAGGCAAGCAAACTAACATTCAGAACAGCCAGTACTACTGAGGATTCTTCATCTGTACTGGTCAAAAGTTTTTAAATTGATAAATAATCATGCTGTGCCACCAAACTCAGAAGCTATCAAAAGAGCATGAATAGCTTCCTGAGCGCTTTGCAATGCCAAGAAAAGTCATTCTACTTTATCCCAATTAGAGGATGCAAGCCACTGCTTCAGTGCTCCAGTTCACACATATCCCTCTTTCCTCCCTGAAATTTTGAATGCCATAATGATGTTTGAAAATCCAAAAAGTGAAAAAGCCATTTCTGAAACATTTTTATTTTCCTAAGTAGCTGGCAGGACTTCACACATCTCTGCATTAGCACTATAGGAGACTTTACTGCTCTAAGAGGATAAAAAACAGGATGGCAGCAATTACCCTTTTGCAAGACATCTGCAAGAACAATGTGCTGTGGAGAGAGATTCAGAGACTCCAAGGCTTAAAGAGGCACCTTGTGTAAACTACTGAATAATTACACCTTATCATTGTTCCTGATATGAATCAAGGAACAATGACAGCATGCCACACCAGTGAAAGTATCTGCAACACCCATTTACCTGGGAACTTACCACAGTGCCCAGCCATATATTTTAAGGTTAATGAGGCTCACAATACACAGCACTCTTCTATGTCAGTTTGTCAAAGTTCAGCTTCTAGCTATTCTTGAATAGAACACTACACTTACTATATCTCCATTAGCTAAATTAAAAAGCCCTCCATTAGGAACTTACTTCTTCCAAGAAATGTATCACACCACACTAATTACAATTAACATTAAAATACTTATTAACATCAATGCTACCACTAAGTAACACAGGTTTGCAATGTATTCTTTTGATAGGCAAGATCCACCCTGGAAATATTCACAAGTTAAAATCAATCAGTAGCCAGTCTGTTCTGTCAGTCAAGATGGATAGGTAATTTATTTCTGGGTTTTTCTCCCAAAATACACTACACCTGAACATACAGTGGAAAAAAAACCCGGGCTTCTGAATTGCTCTCTGTTCAGTCACATCCATCCCTAGACAATTTGTCTAAATGAGTCAGCATACCAGAAAGTGGTATTAGCATTCTGAAATATCAATCATGACCAACTTCTCCTTAGTCATAAGGGATACAAGCACAGCTTAGTCAGTTCTTCTATAGCTTGATGTGGGAAGAAAAGTGTATAATAGTATCTTAATATGTGATGTTATATCCCTTAAGGATATTCCCTTGTTACCTGTAGTGCTACAACTTGCAAGGATGAGAACATGGTTCTACCTCCAGCATCAGGATACTATTGCAGAGCACAAAAATCACATAATATACACCATGTACTTCTACAATTAGCCAGGGCAAGTCACTTACCCTCACACAGCTGTGCAATAATAGCAATAATTGCTACTGACAATTCACCCAACTAAGAACAGCAGGTTTCTCCACAAGCTTACAAATAACACCACAGCTCTCTCAAAAAACCGTAAGGCAATTTAAAGCATACAAACCTCTCTAACATCTACAAGGTGATCTGGCTGCATAATGGGAACTCTTTTTCCAGTTGGCAATCTGTGATGTCCCACATTGAAGAAGGAAACTGCATTTTGACTGGGTCTTCTCTGCACACCAGGAGAATTGGCACTTCCTTGGGATGCAAGAGAGAAGCTGCGAGATTTCAGAGGAGGGTTGTTCTAGTGAATAAATAAGCATATTGAGAAACGTTTACAATTAATTCTAATAACCAGCAAATGTTCTAATGTGAAAAATAAAGCAGAACAGTTCCATTTTCAATTTTTTATTAAGCAAGGAAAGATGGCAAAGCCCTAACAATGCACTAGTAGCAACTGCTAAATATTGTTCACTGTCTGCTTCTACCTGCCCTGTTTTATAGTCTAATTAAGAATAATCTGTGAAATTAGAATGATCAGTAAGTATCACTTCTCTGACTTGAACATCAGTCCTTGATTTGCAACAGTACCAGAAACTGACTCCTAACAGATCCTGCAAGGATAGAGCTGACATTTAAGAGAACGGAATTTCATTGAGAGCTATTAATTCAACTTATCTCTTACAACAAAGCCAGCTGCAAGATGTGGATTGTAACTTAAAAGCAAGATTTTAATCAGGTATCAGAAGAGGTGTTATGGCAACCAGGAGGTTCTATAAAATAGACTATATCCATACCCACCACATGGTTAGCAAAGGAAAACAACAGTACTCAGAGTGTTGAGGACTTGCTTCTCAAACCTGGGAATTCATCCTAAATCTATCTGTGGGCTGCTGAGTGGTTTTTAGAAAAAAACACAAGGGGTTTAAAAAAGAAAGGGAAAGAAAAAAAAAAGTAAAGCTCCCAAAATGGAAGGGCTTCAATAACACTGAAGTTGTATTTGCAACTTCTTCTACCACCAGGCTAAATGATTTCTGCCCATGAGAGCATCAGTCATACCTTTCCAATAGCTTCTGTGTGATGCTGTGTGCATATCTGTAGCCTGCTAACCCAGTGCTGCCGCTCCTTAGCGTCAGTAGCTAATAAAAGCAAACCAAAACGATTCTGTTAATGAAGACATTTCAAAGTACGGGCAAAAAAGACTGCTTAATTCTTAAAAAGCACAAGACTTTAACAGTGCAAAGTAATTTATTCTTAATCTAAAACTCATTTGTCTGTAATTACTACAACATTAAATCAAGTTCAACATAAATAATGTACACTTTTTTTGTTCTGTATGCTATTTTTAGTATTACAAAATTGATTTTAAAACATCAACACACCATAACTGCTTTCACAAATATTGTAATCTAACAACATGAAATGTTTTCCTGGAATAAGAGTAAGGTACCCCAAATTAGAAAATTACAGCAAGTCTTCAAGGGAAGATATAATCAAAGTTATTAGCCTAGATTTCTGCAGCCTACAAAATCAGAGAATGGGCTTTTATAACCACCATAAGGTGGCTAACAAACCAAATATTAGGAATAATTAAGTTCTCTGTGAGCATCACCACAGTATTTCTAGCTACAATGATTTAGAAAACTTTGAATCAGTACAATTTAAGGACACTACACATGAAGATTAAACCCCATTCTACACATATGAAGTTCACAGTCTTCTGAAGGTCATCAAACCCAAGCATTATGGAACTATCCATAAGTACAGACCGTTTCTAGCTGAATGGTGAGATGGAAGTTTTGCACATAATTTTCATGGCAACACTTTGCCAACCAGGTTCTCTTGCTTTGGCCCTGCAGCCATGCCCAGCCAAGCAGCCCCAGGTGAGAGCCAGGACTGTCCTCTAGTGGAAGGATCCCCTGCCCAAGAATCCAGGTCCTACCTCTTAGTTTATACTGCTCCCCGCTGGCAGCATTGACCGTGAAGGTGTGAGAGTCTTCATCACTGGGTGAAATGACAGCCCCAGCCAGCTGCAGGGTACCTCTGGGCTTCAGATGTCTAGACTGCTCATTCACAAAGTACTCCAGCAGGCCAGCCTCATTGTTCAACACAAAAAACCTGCAAGGATAACAAAGCAAATACACTAAATAAAACCAGCTCCTTTTCCTTTTCTTCTTTTTTGGGGCAGGCAGTGGCACTGGGAGAAGTCAATATTTCCATTACAAGTTGGCACAGATGGGATTGGGACTAAAAGACTTGTGTCAGGACAACCCTAAACATGTGAATTATGTCCCCAAGACGGCACAAAAATTAATTTCTTGCCATTTTTTTTTCCTCAGAGAGCAGGGATTGCACAACAGTACAACATGCCCACAGAAGAACACTATTGCAAGATTTTGGGAATCAAAAATGATATCCTGAATCATGAAGGCTTAATAAATCCTTAAACTACATACATTAAAACAGCCCCAGATACGAAAGAGTTGAGATGCAAAACCATGAAACTGAAGCAATTTCAGATTTTTTTTTCAAAAAGGGAAGTGGAAATTATGCTTCAACTTTCACTTGGGTTTGATGATGAGTATATTGACACTAGTCACTCCATGCCAGGGGCAGCACAGGTGGCACACTAAGGGCTTGTCTCTCCTACATTAATTTGGTTGCACTGTGCTGCTCTAGGAACAGCATTAAACAAGAAAGCTGGCCAGAGAATTTCACCTGACACAAAAAATCAAGTTATTCCAGGGGAGATGACATCCTGGAGAAAGGGAGAAGGCTGCTTGAGTTTGAATTGACAGTAATGAAGTCTTAATTTTTTTAAGTGATAGTATTATTTGGCACCAAGGGGAAGACTCAGCAGAAAACACAAAGACAGTATTTTTTAATGGAAAAGGAGAAAAAACCTAATGCTTTTTACACACACAAACATAGTTATTAGCCACTAAATGAGTTAAGTGCTTTATATTGCCTGTGCCTTTTTTATATTCATGCCTTACTACAAATATTATTCATCTACATATTGGCTTAATGTATATTGAGATAAGCATAAGATACTTGCATAAATTTTGCCTACTAGAAAAAGGGAAATCTAAGCATTATTAAAAAAACCTGGAACATGTTCATTTGGATGCTGCAGAAACCAACATTACTAAAAAGCACCATAAAAGACTTACCGATATTGCCAACCAGTGACAAGATTGGTGTATTTCATTAAGTAGCCATAAATATTTTCCATGTGATCACTATCAAAAGAGAGAGAAAAGCAATCAGACCATACCAAACACATTTTAGATCTTCCCAGCTTCTGACCGTCTTTATCTAGTCTCAGAAGATGAATTTTTATGTTCATTTTTAGAATGGCACTATCAATTTAATAAAGCTACACTTTAAAGATTTTCCAGCTTTGTTCCTAAAATAGTTTCTTACGAAAATTAAATCAGACTTACTGAATTCCAAATAATTTCAAAGCATAATTAGATGCGCCAATTCAACAGGCAATTCTGGACACATTTTTACAAGTTTCAGGCAGTTAAAGACTTTGTATCCATGCTGCTTCTGGTTCCTGCTCGCTCTTCAAAACAAACTTTGTACTCCTGAACAAAATTAATTTCCACTAGCTTATTAACAGACCCTTGATCACAGTCACCAACCTAAACAGTCCATAGCTACTCCTACATCAGTGTGGTGTTACTAATCCTTCCTGTCCAGCACCCTTCCCCCTACACAGTCAGGCTCCTGAACAGATGTTCTACAGAACACAACATGCAAGTGCAGCTCACATCAACATATTCTGAAATCTAAACCAGAAGCCAAAACATCTCCTCCTCTGGCCTGACAGGAAAATCCAGTAGTTTCTCCTTCAAAGATACAACTTGCAACACCCACCAAAAATGAGAAGCCATCAAAGGCATTCAGCATGGACACCGAGTATCACTGTAGGCAAAATACATTACCACTTCTGAAAATCAATTGCCCCAAATAAGGCTTACAAGTACTATGGCTACAAATTACTCACTTCAAGATCACAGTTTAAAGTCCCACTTTATGATGTACATTCCCATAAAACTAGAAATGTCACCTGAATGCCCTCACCTTTTACAGCAGGGCAAAATACTATACCAAAGAACATACTCTTGATAGACAATTCAGGTCCAGCATGAGAAAAAAATTCCTATTATTACAATGAAGAATTGAAACAATGACCCAAATATCAGACACTATTTGCTTCTTTCAAAGAAATTTGTGTCTAATCTCATTTAGATTTTAAATAAAAGTTTCTGTAGGTTGTAGCATGTTGAAGATTAGAAGAAATTATTCAGAGTCCATTGGAGCAGCAGCAACTTGTCTGGGTTGTTAAATGGACAAAGCAGGCCCATGTCAGCAAAAGGGGAAAGGTGGGGAAAACAGGACTGTGAGAGCCAAGGGATCATCTCCATCAGTGGCTTTGGGTTGCAAACATAGTTGGGCTAAGTACGGGGGTAAATTCCAAATAAAACCCGAAGCTGCTGTCAACACCTCACTTATAGATACCATCACCAGATTAATCGGAAATCTGGCAGTTTGATAGATATAACATGTTACACTGTTTCATCCTAAGGAAGCCATTTAGGGTGACACTAATGAAAACAGCCACAGAGTAAATCACTGCCATTCAGTGATACACCACAAGCAGCAGATACAAGAATGTACATTTTTTGAAGAAAAAAACCCCAAGCTGCTGATTTTTAATGTTACTTTTAAAAGCAAAAATATGTGTTCTAGCTATTACAGCAGCAATCAGTATTGCAGTAATATCCTGCAATGGAGAGCAGCCAGCAGGACTATCTAGGAATTTAATTTCTAATAGCTCATTAAGTGGTGCTACAGATAAAAATAAAACCAAGGAGAGTAGAGGGTGTTGTATATTTTAAATGTACAGAGAAGCTAAAGGAGACATAATCAAACTCATCCTCTGCAGACGCCTCTCATTTGTTATTATTGGCATACAAGGGAAGTACAGTTTAGATTTGCTCACTGTCTTAATTTAGCTGAAAATTATGAGATTGCACAGTCATAAAAATGTATGAGCTTGGGTTTTAATCATCTGAAAATTGTCCCTAGTCACAGCTAATTGTTTTTCAGCTCTAGTGAATGTAAGCTTCACCCTTGCTTTTCAGTGAGACACTGTACACAGCCCTGCAATTTGGGCTACAGCCACTGCACTCTCCCATTAACTAATGTGCATAAATCACAGGTACCTTTAACAGAACCAAAGAAAAATCAGAAAGGTAAATTCAGACTGCAGTGAATGCAGCAGGCCTATGTGTATGACCTATGGAAGTCCACTCATCTGACATAGGTAAATTAAACAGCATTTAATTAAAATCATTTAACCCCAACTTTTCTTTTTTGGGTGTGACAGGTGAAATAGCTGATTTTGTCATCCAGAAAAAGGCACTGTAGAAGGGAGTGAAGCTCTTCTGGTGATGTAGCTCCACATCCAATGACCATCACATTTTGCCATCATCTGCATGTTCCTTTCCACTTGGATTTTCACTTTGCCTAGACCTAAACTTCTCCAAATGCCTCCTCTTCAATAATTTATATCTCTAGTCTCATCAGTCCCAAAAGTTGGGGGGTTCACCTGAAAGGCTTTGAGAACAGCACCCCACAGAAGTCTGAGAAAGCAACTGGGAAGTAACATTTCAACATATGAACTAAGATTTATTCTTAAATAAGCGAAAATTATATACACTAAAGAAATCTAAACCCGCTCTGCAAACTGCAATTCACAAAAAAGTAAATTCTGTAACTGTACATAAATCCATGACAGAACTACAGTTAACCTCCTAATCTTCTTCTGAACGTATGAATACAGAAAAATATTCTCATTATTATTTATGAACAAGGCCAGGGATTGTAATTAAAGCATTTCTTCAATAATTTTAAGATTAGTGCCTCCACAGCAAGAGTTAACCAAGGTATTTGTTGTTGCTAAAGCAGTGATGTAAGGCAGTTAACATAAAAAAACCAAAACCAAAAACACACCCAACCCATAGAAAATCCAGTAATATTTCACTAGTATGGAACTAACAGCCAAGCTCCACAGAGCACTACAGAAAACTTGTAAAATGGTAGACTTTGAGAACAAGAGATTGAGGTTTAAGCACTGGCTCTGCTCACAGATAATCAGAGTTAGTAAAATATGACTAAGTCCTTACTGTTGTTTCATTGGAAACAGTGCTGGCAAAACCTCTCTCAAAGTCACCAGTGTACTTCAAAAGCCCCCAGAATTTCCCACATTGGGGCTTCTGACTTGTAGAAAACAGATTTCAGAAGTGAACTTGACACAAAACACTGAGAAACTTAACACTGACAGTGAGGCCTGGCTCCCTTGGGATCTTTCCTGATTTTCAGAATCTCTTTGCATTGGCACTGCTGCCTACGTGCACGCACTTGTACCTATGGGTACGTGTGTCTTTCCATAGCCAAGATGCTGTTGTTGCTATTTAAAATGCTCACCACAGTCTCAGATTGTCAAAGGAATAGCAACAGCTCAGCAACAATGAGTCAACAATCCCTAAAGGCCCTGTTTCTGTCGAAATTCACATGTCCTGTCAAAGAAAGGAAATGTTGCAACAGACACATTACAGTCTTAAGGACGTAAAAATAAAATTGATTTTAATTTTTGCTGGACTACTTTAAGTGAGGACACTATACAAATCACAATCCAGAAAAAAATCATGCAGAACACATGATACAACATCTGACCTCTAGCCCAGCACACCTACCACCTCCCAAAACCTGGGTTATTTTCCCAAAGGCTGAACACCTTTGAACTTGACTGTCCATTTACCACAATTTTTTAGCTATAAATACTGTGAGATGGACTGAAACTGTCCATGTAAGCAAATGACAGACTTCTGTGAACAATTACATATCAGTTCACATTCTTCCCACAAAATTATCCCTCCCCTACATCAAAGATGTTTACCACAAGCCAGAGTTATACACATCTACATGCTACTAAAAAACAATAGGAATAAAAGATTCACAAAGGATCATTGTTAGCTTATTTTTCCTTCTCTAGTTTTATTTGCCCTTTCCTAAGTTGCAGCAGCTGTCAGTGCCTTGCAGGGTGGTCTCCCATCCCAGGGAAGAAAGAGGACAGTGACAATGAGGCCGAATTCCCCTGTATCCTGTTTATGTGCAGGACCCGAGCCTTGGACGCAGACACTGAGGAACAGTAGTCCCACAATGACGTCTTTCAGGAGCTTTTGCCAAGACACCCAGGCTCGCACCTGACAAGTGCTGGGCCAACATTTTCTCTGAGAAGCAGCAGCAACGCAAAAGGCTTCACCACCCTTTTGTCATACCCCTCACATGTAGGTCTCTATGAAAGCCCCATCCAAAAAAAACCCCACTGCTAGCAGTGGCACAAAATTACACCCGTCTGGAAAGCAGTTACGGAACAGTTACGAAGACTGCCCTTCAGATGATTTTAATTTTGCTGGGACCCAGACAGCACCACGTGGGATGCTTTGAGCAGCCAAGTCTCTGAAGACCCAACAGCTGTCTAAAGAGCAAAGGCAGCTGCCAAAGGCTTCCCCACAGACTTGCGTAAGGCCTGACTTCAAGTGGCAGCTGAGTATGTGTGGATTTGCTGCCAGCAGGAAGGATGACCAGGAGTCTGGAGCCCATGAAGATGTCAGAGAGGGCTCCTGAAGGGGAATTCAGCCTCCAGAGCTGCCACCACCGTTATGACAGTGCCTTTGGTTCCTGGCCAAGGGAAGATGCTCCTTTCTGCTGAGCTCACAGCAAGATGCAAACCCCGGGTGAAAGAGACTGTCTTCATATTAAAAGCTAGCTAACTGTAAATAAAAAGAAAATAAAGAAATGAGGATTGTAGGAGTGCAAACCAATGAGTTATTTCAACCATACAGTTTGGAAAAAGCAGTGACCATTTTCACCGAACTCGTTCATCTCTATTTGCCCACAGGTTCACTGTTGGCAGTGGCTTGCTTTTTCCTCACTGGGCACTGCAAAGTGCTTATCTACAGTGCACCATAAACAGTGTACTGACTGCCCTTTTCCTTACACAGAGGGCTAGGCAGTGGAGAAGAGAAAGAGGAAAAAAAATCCAAGCAGCTATGTCAGCACTGAACACTTCGAGCATATCTTCTGCAACCACAAGAAACCACCACCAAGTTAAGCACACTCCAGTTCCTCAGCTCTGTGCTGCAGGAGCAGCTTCCCCAGTAAACCCAACAAGGAAGCATCAGTTGCTTCCAAAGTATCTGCATCCATAAATTACCTCTGCTGTTCAAACAGCTTTTGGAAGAAAGGGAAAAAACTGTCCTTGCTGTGCAACTCACCAGCAGTGCTCTATAGTCAACTGTGAAGTGGCAGCAAAGCTCCTGCTCTTCAACTCATGTGTTTGACTACTCAATTATAAATTTAGAAATCAAGAACAAGTGCAAGGAAGAGAGGTCCAACACCATGACAAGCACATCAACAGTAGACCCCAAGGATACTTCAGAACACCACTTGGCTCCAAGTATGCTAGCAACACACACCCCCTCATTAGATATAAAAACTTCCCTTCACATGCACTCCTGTAAATCCTTGGGAGTACAGACAAGCATTGGAAGAGCAGTACAGGCTTGCCACAAAGAAAAAGTGTGGCAGAGCCAAAATGAGCTGTCAGCTGTTCATGATTCCAGCATGATGCAGCTCAGCCTCCCTACCCCAGGCAGGGGTGAGGGGCTCTCCCACAGCCCACCCTCCCCGACCCCTGCTCCCAACATAGTAATTGTGTTTGTACCTCAAGTTCTATCAATATTAGTTCTCAAGGGGAATGATAAATCAAGCTATCAGGTTTTTTTTTTAAAAAACATCTTAACTAAATTTGAGTTTCATACTCCTCTTTTGAGCATTACTGGCACAGGTCAATTACACAGGAATGAAACTACTGTAACACTTTTGCAGTGTAGCAAGTAGAAGAAGACAGATAATATTTAATTAATAAGTAGCAAAACGCTGTTCTCACATAACCACTATAAAACTGATTATTTAACCACTTCATAATTTACAGAGCTCTCCAGCTCTCACAATACATCTGCCTAGAAAAGATTGCAGTGACATTCAGCTCAGCAATCTGTCTCACACACAGGTGAACACCAAGTCAGCAAGAACTCCACTCGGGGACAATTTATTTGTGGATTTGCGTCAGTGGAACAGGACTGAAGCTGCACCCAAGAGTTAGTAGCCAACCTAGCAGATTTTGCTGCAACGGTATCAGTGGAAAACAAAGTGTAGATTTAGCCAACAACATTTTAGAGCTGGAACATATGAAAAACAAGCATCCCAAAAGGTCTGAACTCTCCCCTTAATGCCTCTGGAGAGGTTGCCTGCAGCTTTGCTACCATTTATGTTACCAGTTTACATCAGCAGACTATAATGCACAGTTTCACACATTACTGTTAACAAAACCCAAAACTCTCTCAAAATCTAGTTTCAGAAAGCTCAAGCAGTCAAATTAAAGCTGCTCTGCCCAATGAACAGTACTGATATACAAGGCAAACACTGATGGATGAGCATCTTTGCAGTTTTGGACAATCTGCTGCCTATGATACCAGGGAAAGCAGTGGATCCTGGTAAGCATTATCCACAGAGACTGGAGGAGCAAACCTCTGCATTGTTTAGTTACTCTTTGGCACAGTCCAATGTGGTTCAGCTTACTACACATTCCACCCCAAGGCATTCTGCTCTCCTAGTCTCATAGCTCTTATCCTATCAGAAAGATGCAGATATGTCCCTGCAGTTTTGAGATGTATTTGTGATTATGAATTTTTAAAGATTACATTAACAATTACACATTGCCTTTCTGGACTCTGTAGCAATAAAACACTGAAATGGAGTGTAAATACACTGATCAGCTACCTCAGAGGAGCCTCTCGCTTTTTAATTATTTTTGAAATATTATTTGCAACAGTTCAGGTTAAATATTGAGGATAATAATTATTATTACCTTTCAAGTAAGTAAGAACACACTTAAACTATCTGTCAATTAATGTTATTTAAATATTCATAAATACAAGCAAAAACCTGTGTGGACCATGAGACTCAAGACACAATGGCCAGTAGTTTGAAATCTAGCTGGCAAACAATTAAAAGTGGTGCAATTCAGCAACCCTGAATGACATCTAACTCTGAAGCTTTGAGCAGGAGGCTGGATTAGAGATTTCCCAGAGGCCAATCTCAACCCAAATTATTCTATAAATCTTGGACACTGAAAAATTAGGAAAAAATATCCTTACATTAAAATTGAGGTGTAAGACACCAGGAAGATTTTGACTCTAAATAAGAAAGCACACACGTTAACCACCTATGACTATGACCATATATAAAGAGAGCAGGACCACCTTCTTGTTTGCTGCTTTAAGGGAACAGTGATTCTCAGACAAGGAATTATTCAAAAGTGTTCCTCTTCATCATGCCATGAGTATGAGGTATTATTCATTTGGCACTCATACTCTAATAACGAGTTCCCTCGTGGTTTTCTTGTGTTTGCTGTGGACATTTATGAAGGAGTCATGTACCAAACAGTAAGAGGACAAAAACATTTTCATTCCATTTGCATACAGGGAACTGAGGCACAAAGAATTTTCTGCCTCTCTAATTTTGAGACAGATGCAGTCCAATTTTTATTTTATTTTACTCATACATTCAAATCATGGCTTCTGCTGATTTCAGCTGCAACTGTGACCCTGCAAAAGTTTTGCAAAATCAGAGCCAACTGTTCCAAAACCAGTCCTCCAAGAAAAAGATGAACACAGCTAGTGATCACGAGGGAAAATGAGTTTGAATAATATATGACTGTTACCACAAAGGAAGTCAGAGCCAGAGTCAGAAAGCAGCTCCTTTATACAGCATCCTGCAGCTCTGCCCAACAGATCTCTTGCTTTCTCATACATCTCCATGCAATGAAAGTAACCAATCTTCTCAGTGCAAACCAGGCTCTTTGGGAAACTAATTTGACAATACCTAAACATTAACCAAGATTTTAAACATTTCCAGCCTCCTTGAAAACTCTGTAATTTACAGCTGAAAGCAAAAAAGAAAAAATGCTTACCCATAGCAAAAAGCTCCAAAGCAGGTTGTCAAATACAAGATTGGCAGCCTAACACACACGAAGAAACAGCATTTCTCCTACCCAACTTCAGCCTGCCCTCCCCTCCCATTTCAGCATTAAACACACAGAACAGGAAACCTGAAAAGGTACAAGCTTTGAAGGCAGCCTAAGAAGAAAAAGTTGTCTGGCAGCATTGCCAGCAGGCAGCTGTCCCCTACAAGAATTCATCAGCACTGGCAGGTGATCAGAGGGCATGTCAAGGCAAGGTCTGTAAGTAAACAGGGGTCACTGCACTTATGCCTTAATTTTCACAGTACGATGAGGACAGCACAGGAACCTTCCCAGGGTAACATAACAGCAGCAGCTGGTGCTTTCTGCTTCTGCATTAAGCAATGTGATTAGGTCAGGCACATGCAGTTTGTTTTTCATCCTCTCTCTGGGGAGAGAATGTGTGTGGCAGAGCAGGATGTTAATGTTGTACTACAGTTAATTAACTCTCTGCTACATAATTACATTAGAAAAGGTGAAGTTGAAAAATATTCTTTGCACTTAGTGAAGGATAGACATTTGCAACAGCCATTAACTCCAGCAGAAGTCTATTCCATGGGCAGCACAAATTATTTCATATTTAGGCACTACCCAAAAGTTGGTGCTTCTTCATTTTAGCTGTATTTGAACTCTTAACTGAACATCCCACTATGAACATAAGTACACTGGATGCCAGAACCAACTCCCACATGTTGACACCCTTGTTTGTCCAGCCTGGAGGGGCTTTGAGAAGCAAGAGAGGGACAGCACTCCTGATGGTCACTCACTGAAGAGCCACAAGGCTGGAGAAGGGAACCCAGACCTTGTCACCTGGTCCAGGAATTGGGCTCACACTCCCTACTAGAACATCAGTCAACATGAATCTCCTGTTGAAATTATCCAAACCTGTTTCCCCAACTGTATCCACTTACTACCCCTCACACCAAGATTTACTTCTCTTAATTTATGACACATCTGCTCCAAGACCAGTGTTCCAAGTTCAAATACATGTATGAACATGAAGGGCTCACCTGCCTTTCGAGAAGTGCCTGAGGCTTTAGCAACTGTAAAATCAGTTTGGTAAAGGATGACCTTAATATTTTAATAACATAGAATGCATCCTGAGATGGATGTAACTGGTTGATCATTTTAAATATGAGCTTCTTGTCTATTCTAATGAGCAAATTGTGTGAAGCGCAGAATTTCTAAATTAGTGTTAGGAGCATGATACACTCCTTAAGCAAGAAGTCAAATGAGGATAAAGAAATTCAGAAATTCACGTTTTTCAGCCAGTTCCCTCCAGCATATCAAACAAATGTGACAGCACTTCTAATCTGATTTCTAGTAATAAAAAGGAACACACAAAATGCAGAAATAAATTTTGAATTTCACAGCAACCACTTGAGAAAATCATCTTTTCAGCACCCCATATCATATCTCAAAAGACCAGCAACGAGTCAGAAAGTGAGAAGCATGGGCTTTCTGAATGTCACACAGGGCTGAGGTATCTCCACGCATCACCAGAATCAGAAGCAAGATCAGGACTCACTTTGACACAGGATTGGCATTAGAGCCACCAGTCAACCCAAAAGATGCCAGCACAAGCATCATCTCCCTTGGGAGCTGGCACCTCAATGTGGCAATGCCAGCAGGTTCTTATGACAGTGGGATACTGAAGAGGTGAGGTGTCCTGCAAGAGCAGGGGGAAATCAAAACAGGAGCAGCCCTTGCCAGAGCTCCCACCTGGGTGTGACACCACCAAATTACAGCCTCTCTCTCCCTCTGCAGCTGTGCACCACAAAGAAGGGAGTTACAGTTACTGATTTCAGCAAATATACACAAATTCCACCCAGAATCCCAAGGAGTTTTGTTTCAAGCAATGCAAAAAGAAAATCCAGAACAAGGGAGATGGGTAATAAAAAGGAAGCACTAGGGGTACCAGCATTAGAGAGAACTGTCCTAGGATGACACTAACGTTTACATGAAAGTTTGGGAAGTTTCTTTTCTTCTACTTACCAACCAACAGGGAGTGTAGCATAAATTCTGGCCTTCACTCAGGAGCCAGTTGATTAGGTCAGCTCACACACCCTACTGCAGCCTAAGCAAGGATTTGATGCCCAGACAGGAACAGAGGACCAGCAAGGGAGAGGTTTGCAAGTGTTGTTGAACACTGAGCTGCCATTCCCTCCTGTATCTGTTTCTACGAAGTTGGTTCCAGCTTTAAAGACCAATCAGATGAAGTTTATTCTCCCAAGATCAAACACTTCTTGGAATGTGACCAGAAACACAGAGAAACAAGGAACACTCAGTTCGTCTTCCTGCAACTAAGACTGACATGGTCACACCCCCAATACAAGGATCAGTACTGTATCAGTTTCAGGACACTTCCCTTTACTGCTGCTAATTAGATCAGTTTTGGAAGATAGCACGAAAGAAAAATCAAACACTTCCACAGCCTAGCTCAGTTTCACATGCTCTGCTTCTATGTGTTTGAAGCGCAAAGCATTGTTAGTCATCCTCAACAGTAACTGGGATCAAACTTAGAAATGAGCATTGCCTTTAAAACACATTTCCTATTGGATCATTTTATGAAAAAGTGTTCATTTTCATCTCAAAATTCAGAATTAAAATGTATTCATGTGTTCCAGTTACCAGTTGTTCTGCTACATTGTCACATGCTGGCCTGCTCAAACACAGAAGATTGAATTAAGGTCAGTAACTGTTTACTACCTTTTTTTAGTATTTATGAAGATGCTTGCATAATGTCAACTGAAAAACCTCTAAAAGCCACAAGACTGGCAACCATTTCACTTGTTTAAAATTTGTTATCTATTTGCATTCGATACCAAAAACTATTTGGTGTTACCCTTTGGCAAAACTCTCCTTGCTCTTCTCAGCCTCTTACTCCAGCCCAAAGTCACATGGAGTAATTCTACGAGAGAATCTGTCTCAACTTAATAAACCAATTAATGACAAGCAGAAGCCACCCAGCATGAGGAACCCTCTTACTGGCCATTGTCACACCTAGCAAGGAAAAAAAAATACTACCAGTCTAGGAAGTTTACTCCTTGAAGCTACTTTCATCCAAATGGTTTACTATACTAACTGACAACTGTGAATAACCCCGCAGCACTCAAGTAGACTCTCAGGAACAGCTAACTAAAGGTAACTCACTTCCTTAAACAAAGAGCAAAAGACACAATCTGTAGCATTTTATAACTATACATGGCTAAATCCACAGTGAACAGATGCTAAAACCATTTGAGAAATAAGGAACAAAGTCAGCTATCTACAAAAATACAAGCAAAACTGAAAAAGCAAATAGGTTTTGAAAGCTTCTAAGCTTCAAAATCAGCAATCATTTGGGAAATTCATGAACATTTTACATGTATTTCTACTGGCAGGGGAAGAAATGCTGGGAATACTTTTAATAGCAACTGAATTGATTTATGTATTTGAGAGCAGAACCACTAACTAAAACATAAGAGGACAGCACATTAGCATGTCTCCGACTCTTGTTTCTGTAGTCAATCACAGTACTTTGAACACTTCATTTTGTAGATAAATAAGAACCAGAGATTGCAAGCCACTTCTCTCAAAATTATCTGAAAGCCCCTCAAGCCAGGCTGACAGGGCTTATTACACTTCTCTGGCACACATTCTGGTCAGCTCTCCATTCAGCTCATAGACAGAGATACTGCTTTCTGGTTGTGAAATTTTTATGCTTATTTGAATGACTACAAATCACATGTCACAGAGGTACTGGCCCAACCTGTCTCCTTTCTCTCGCTGCTTTGAAACCACTCTTGTTCATTTAACCCAGAGCAAGGCAAAAACCAAATGAAGACGGTCATGAGTTAAGGCAGAATCATTGGGTGCAAGTAATTCTTTTTGGGGTAAGGCCATCCTTACTTCACAAGCTTCAGAAGCTTGGTTACAGATGAAAATAATTAAAATGTTACAATCTTAAACTACTTTATCAAGTCATCTTCTAAAAACCTGAAGTTATTCAGAAGTCTTACCTCCTGGTAACTATTTCTCTAAATGAAGACAGGGTTAAAGAATTTAGTGTTCAGCACAGGCTCTGAGGCTCTCTTTATCTACTTCAGTGCAAGTTAACATTCAGGCTGTTCCTGACCCCAGTGAGGAAAATGAAGCCAATGGTTGGTCATTCTCAGACACACTCTGACCTCATAATACATTCACAAGAAAACAAGATCATTTCCTGTCAGATGGCTAGAAGAGCAGTTTCTCAAGAACTCTTAACTTCTATTAAGCAAAAAAAAAAAAAAATCTTCCTACCCTCAGAAGAAACCAATCCCTTACAAATATCAGAAGAGGCACTGCTATACTGGCCACCTAAACTCACCAGTACACAGGCTACAAGCAGGAAGTCTGACAGGAGATTCAGCTGTATCACCACATCATCTGAAGTGTCTGGCAGCCTCTGGTCATCTCTTCTCCACTATGATAGACATCTGATCTAACTCTATCACAGCTACTTAAAAATCTCCATGTTATTCCCCTACAGAAATATAAAGTCAGACTTCCTGCTTCATTTTTTTATTTTCTAGATACTCAATTTGTGCCAAGGATGTATGACCTTGCACCTCTTTGAGAGATTCAGTTTTCATTATTTCAGGTTCCAGCAGTCTTGGAGGTTTATTTTTTTATCCATAATCTTAATTTCATACTTGGAGCATTCAAGTATCGAGTACCTGTTGTCCCACTGTCTGACAACTCTGCTGTAGCTGTTTTGACCAGATGCTTCACCAAACAGTGAGCTAAACTTCTGCACCAGATGTGGTCTGTGCAGAGCAAGTACTTCAGGACCCTACTCCTGCCAATCTGTGGGACCACACATTGCTCACACTGTGTTATGAAACTGAAAGATCAAACTACCACCAAAAGTTCCCAGAAAATCTGTTTCTAAAACCCATATGTTAGAAACTGATTTATCATTGGGAAGTTTGTCTTTTGTCAAATACACTTCAGCACAGAAGTAATTCACAAAGTGAAAACTAAGCTACAGCATCTCATTCAGGAGGGCTTCCTAGGGAGATGGGGGAAAGGTGATATTTTGTGGGTAATTAGATACAGAGACAAATGTAGGAGTAAATAATTGATTCCCAACAGAGCACAGATTAACAGTGAGGTATCTCAAGTGTCCACAATAATAAAATAAGTACATTAAATTTCTCCAAATGATCTAGCATGAAAAAGACAAATAGCACCAAAGGATTAGAGCCAATTAAACAAGATACTGATAGCTACAAGGAATAAGGACATGTCCACCTCAGAGCTGTCAAGACACAAAATGGCTAAAACTCAGACTCCGGTTCAATTTGTGTCATAAAAGCCACAGCACTGAAAAAAGAAACAAAACAGTTGGATGGATAATTTTAAAAAGTGGAATTTCACTGCACAGCACAGACCAGTGACCACCATCCCAAACATAGCATAGCTAAAAAGACATCCAGGCAAATCAGGCACCTCATCCCTTCCACTGCCTCCAACCCTACATAAAAATATAAAATATATAAAAAGTTTGATTGCATAAACTAACTCTTGTGTTTCACATGTGAAACACATGGACAGTAAGAGCACGCTTGGTTACAGTAATAGCAACTTTCATTAGGAAATTCCGTTCTACTTGAATCCAGAGTTTTAAAAAATAGTTTAAAAAGCAGCTGGGAACAGTGGTTAAAACAGCCGACAGCTACACCCGACAATTAGCTTTCCCTACTTAACAGCCTGAGATAGTTACCCTGAAATCATCACTTCTCTTTCTGGCACTAGTCACCAGAAAAGTAAATTACTCATGACCCAGATTCTCAGCGATGACCGAGCTGCTCGCTCCCTATTGAAAGCACCGGGGCGCTCGGTGCCGGCACATCCCGGGCCTGGGTGCTCCTGTCCCTCTGTAACACGCT
This sequence comes from Monarcha castaneiventris obscurior, assembly GCA_026261815.1. Taxonomy (NCBI): domain Eukaryota; kingdom Metazoa; phylum Chordata; class Aves; order Passeriformes; family Monarchidae; genus Monarcha; species Monarcha castaneiventris. Next base: position 13,421,473 of record JAMPIT010000467.1, read on the forward strand.
CCGGCTCTGCGGTCTCCCCACGCAGCAAACAGCAACCCAGTCCATCTGGGCTGGCAGATGACGGCTCTGGAGAGTCTCCATTTGAAGGAGAAGTGTGCAAACTTCACAGAACAGCAGTATTTTCAACAGCAACATGGCAGAACTCCAGCCAAGGAGGAGAGACCCGGGAGCAGAGATTCGGAAATCTCTCAGGCGATGCTGTAGAGCCCGCTACCAGCGTGTGAGTGGGAATGTGTTCAAACAGAAAGCACAGCAGGAAAAAAGCATATGGAGCGTCTCCCGTCTCCCTCACGTCTCCCGAACACACAGGCAAATAATTCAAACTAATGCCGTGTGCTCGGCTTCTCCGACTTCCTCTGCTCCCTTCTGCTGACTTGCTGAACCTGACTAATCACCCCGATTTATGCTAAGCACAGCCGATCTTAAAACAAGTTAGATAAGACTGAAACTCCGTGCACACCCAGTTTTGCTAGCAGCAACTACCACAAAACATCAATTTAAAAAAATAACGACTGCCATTAAGTTCTTAAAGAAGATCTAGAACTCGGCACAAAGTTTGCCTTTTTTTTGGAAAGGCTGGAAAGCGGCGAAGCGCCTCCAACAACTTTAAACCGGTCTGCGAGGGGAAAAGAGGATCTGAAAGGCAGGAGCAAAGGCACATCACCGCCCGGCAGCTTTGTGCTGATAGAGGAGAACGGGAGCCGCCCGCCCGCGGGCACCGCAGGGATGGAGGGCACGGGGAGAGAGGGAGCCGCGTCCCCCGCGCCGCACCCCGGCGGTGCCAGGGGGGTCCCAGCGCTGCTGCAGCCGGGGCAGCCGCGCCGCCCACCCGCGCCGGGGCAGCTCGGGGCCCGCCAGCCTCTCCCCGCGCCTCACGCCCACCTGTACTGCCAGCCCTTGCTGCCGCCGCGGCCGCCGCCGCTCCTGCCGCCGCTCTGCCCCGCCGCCGCCGGCAGCGGCTCCGTCTTGCCCTCGCCCTCCGGCCCCTTCATGGCCGCCGCGGGGTCCGCGCCCTGCATGGCGCCGCGGCTCCCGCCCCTCAGCGGCGCCCCCGGCCCCGGCGCACCGAGCGAGCCCGCCCCATGCGGGCTGCGATGGCGGCGGCCGGCGGCACCCCCGCGCCCCGCTCGGCTGGGCCGGGCTGGCCGCGCTGGGCTGGCCGAGCTCCCGCACGGCCGCGCCGGGATGGGCGGTCCCGCCCTGCCGCTCCCTCACCCGGCCCGGCCCCGCCGCCCCTTCCGGGTCAGCGCCGCCGCCATCTTTGGTGCGGGCAGCGCTCGCCAATCTTCGGAATCGTCTGAAACTCGCGTGTCACGTGGAAAAGGGGAGATTTCCTCAAAACCTTAATGTTTCGTTCGGCTGTCAGCGTCCGGGGAAGACTCGCGTTAACAGGTTCAGGAATAACAATAAAACTCTGGCAGGTTAAGGGTTGAGGATTGCCGGTGATAGTATCTGACCGCAAAAGTGCTCAAAGCAGTAACCCTAATTCAAAGCAACATACTAACAAAAGTTAGGTGGAGATAATCATTCAGGGGTCACAGAGTACGGTTCTTACCCTATAGGTGTCCCTGGCGGGGTGAAGGCAGGTGCCTCCATGGACATTTTAACTTCTGGTACACCCAGAAGTTACAATGGAGTCTTCCCTAACTTCTCCCCATTTCTTAACTTATATACTTTCATATTCTTTTATTTCTATTCCTACCTTATATAACTGTTGCACTATTTCTTCACATACAGGCGGAGCTTGAGTGACTTTAGTCATACGTCTCAGTGAGGGATGGTCATACCTTGGGGTGGGTATCAGGATAGCACCAGCAATAACCTTGGGATGGAGATACGTTTCAGTCCAAGGAGAGTGATTTCACCACGGCTGCTGATTCAACAGTGGGATATCTTCCTTTATATCCCTTGGTTTTCAGCTAGAAAGTACCACGGAGTTCCCTCCTCTGCAAGGGCTTTGCCAGAGCCTGGCCGCAGTGCCTCCACACCCCTCGGTTTAGTCCTCCTTAGTTTGTATGTGGGAGATCAGGGATGCTCACCACATTCCATCCCGGGAGTAGCAACCATATTTTCCACTATAATTTCCATACAGTTGTCTTCTTATCTCCAGTCATCTTCCCACATAAGGGCTACAGGAATTCTCCCTGCAAAATAAGAGTGGGCTGAGAGGAGTGAGGGATCCAAGCTGTGCCATACAGGAGCAGGGATGTGACAGCTGGGATCTTTCTGTCACAGAGACCCACAGAGCAGGGTCAAACCAGCACTTCGTGCACTGAGCAATGCGCCAACATGGCCTCGAGAAGAAACACATTTTTTCCTCCTATTCTTTCTACAATTAGTGCATTTTTCTGTCATGGAATGCTATCATATCTAACTGGGAGAGACTGGTCTGGCTCTGTGAAATCTTTCAGGCCAGGCATGGCTTTTGGCCACCCCTAACTTCATTGACTGCCGCTGCATTATTTCTTAAAATCAGAAGCAGAGGATCCTCATTTTGACTTAAATCAATCTGCACATGAAGAAGAGGAAGGCAGAACCAGACGTGACTGTGGTTAGTGAGGCCACTCCATGTCTCATCCAAACTCCCTCCTCCGCTCTCCAGCTCTTATTATACACTTACAATACTGTAAACAACCATGTTGCAAAAGATGCTAAAAATTCCCTATGTGAGAATCAGACATAGAAGCAAAAATTTTAAGGAGAACATATTTCAGACAAAATATTTACTTACTTACAGTACTCCTCTGGTAGCTGCTTTTAACCCATGAAAGCAGCCCTGGCTTTCCTATCTCCTACCAGCATGTTTCAGCTTTCCCAGTGACGTTCAAAACACCTTTGCCTTTAGCCAGCAAATGGTGGCCAGCAAATTATGATCACTGTGTCTTTAAAATATATTTATAACATTTAATCTGCTTCTAAATTACCACATAACCATCCCTCCCTGCCAAGCATACACACAATCTCCCCCAGCAGACCAGTGTAGATTGCCTGTTGCATCTACACCTAGAATCTCTCTTACAGGGATAGGAGATATTACCAGTGCACAGACATAAAACTAACCACTTCTGCCTTTCTAGGAGCATGCTTGTCACTGCAGACAAAAAAAAAAGGGGGTTTTTTCCCTGCATTTTTCTCCTATGGACACACAGGTGAACAGATCAGCAGAGTAACATAGTCTATCAAAGGAAAATTAATTTTGGCCGAAACTGCACTCTTCTTGCCCTCCAAACAAGTTACTTCTGATTCTGCCAATCACTTGAAACTTTAATTGAAAATATAATTGCATGGTATCTTAATGTATGCCAATAACCCTGAAACTTTCCTGGGAAAATCTGAAGCAAAAGAAACTCAGGCAAGAGTTCCACTTTGTGTGCTTTATTTCCCCCCTGCTCAAGGACAACCAGTCCCAGCAGAGACACAGCTTCACCCATGCTAGACCTTTGTAAGCATCACAGATGGTCAGTAGGATGTTCCTCCACCCAGAACATCTCCAACACCCCAGACAGGCCAGCAATCCTTAGTGCATATTTCTGCAGCCCCTCAGTATTTGGTCCCTGAGCGTGGTGAGCTCAGGTTTGCTTCCCCCATGCATTTGCTTTTTTCTCTTAAAAAAGGTGCTGCATGTGCAGTACCAGAGGCTCTCGTAAGATGGCATTGACAAAATGCTGAATAGCCCAGAAAAGCCGACAGCTCAACCACGTTTGCTAAGGGCTTACACAGTTCCAGCTGCTTTTTCTGTTTAGTTTAGGGTGTTACTAATTATAACTTGAGCCCAGTTCACTGCTCTCAGTCTCCTTCCCCGGTTGTAATGTAGTGGCTCAACATGACCCAGATCCCACCCTGGCCCTCGAGAGAGCAGCAGAACGTCAGCGCTGGGACTCCGCAGCTGTGCCCTGCCTGCAGCCTGCCAGAGCCTCGCACTGCCTGGGATTCCTGCCTCTGGAGGAGGAGGTGAGGAAGAGCTGCAGATCTGGAGGAGGAACATGAATAGGATAGCAAATGTTTATTGACATTTGTCAAATAGAAACCCTGTAGGCCTGAATATAGCTACAAGCTGAAGTAGATTGTATTTTATCATAACTCAAGCAAATTTCCCATAACTAATCTTTCTGTTAATTTCAGGAAATGTCCCAGGATCTGATCAATGCCAAAACAAGTCTTGTTTTTTCTTTCAAAGTTTATAGTCTGGTATACATAGAATCATAGAATGGCCTGGGTTAGAAGCAACCTTGAAGATATCTTTTTCCATCTCACTGCCATGGGCAGGGACACCTTCTGTTAGATCAGGTTGCTCAGAGCTCCATCCAACCCGGCCTTGGACACTTTCAGGGATGAGGCATCCACAGCTTCTCTGGGCAACCTGTGCCAGTGTCTCACTACTCTCTCAGTCAAGAATTTCTTTCTAATATCTAATTTAAACCTATTCTCTTTCAGTTTAAAGCCATTTAATGTGCTTAGAATTTCTTCAGATGAGTATTGTGTCTTCAGAGCAGCAAGGTTCAATGAGTAAAAGCTCTGAATTTCAGCATAGTTTTCATCATCTGCATGCTTAAAATAAAAGTGGAAGTTTAAAAATATATATATCTAATGATACAAGTTTTTTATCACTCTCTTGTGGTCTAATTCAGGATTTTTTTTCCTGACTTAGTAAGTATCTTAGGATGAGACCAAGTTTAACAGTCTTAAATCTGGATCCGCCTCTGGTAGCTGCGCAGAAGACAAAACTATTACTGCTCCTGTCTGCTAAGGGAACTGCATCCTCTACAGGCATACGGGGGAATGGCATCAGCCCTGGGAAAGGAAAGTCAGAAGTGCAGCCTGCCTTTACTGCATGAGAAGTGCAACTTTTCATAATCATTGCTGAACTGGGGGAGCTGCCAGGCAGTGACGGAATGACAGAAAAGTATCGTCGCTGATGGAGCTTCATATCTGCATTTTTAATCGTACAGTTGTTCTTGGGGTTAGATTCTTTCTCAAGGCAACTGATACTTTATGAATAGCCTGGGAAACAATGTTTCCGTCTGGTCTCTTCTGGATAATAAACATGAAAGAACTTCCTATTCTTACTGAGTATAACAAATACCTACCTAATAAAACTGTAGATTCCATGACACAAGAACAAGAAAGGAAATTTAGTTAAAATAAACAACGTTTCTCCTTCAACACATTGAGCACATGGCTGTATTCTCCTGACCATAGGTGAAAATGGCCAGTAACACAAACTATTTCATCCACCAGAGCACTTCAAACTGTGATTATATTTTGACAGAAAGTCTTAATTTTGGAGTCCCTAGGTCTCTGGTTTTGCTATTTAACATGTATGAAGCACTGGTGCTTGCTTTGACCAGTGATTCATCCAATCTTCTGTAGTCTTAAGGAGTCAAAATCTTTTTTCAATCACTGTCAGTCATCCCCTAATTTCCTTGCTCTTCTCTATCAGTCCCTATGCGTCATATCCTGCTGTAATGCAGGTCCAGATGAAAGCAGCACACTCATCCATGACAGCAGCTTACACTGCTCACAAAGTTTCCATCCCTGTCCACAACCCACTCACGTTCTCTACACTCACATTTGGCACCATTTTGAGCAGCACTGAGTGTAACTACACTGAGTCATGCTCCAGGGTCCAGCATTAGCTCAACCCTACACAATCCTGACGTGGAAAGAGAAACTGGGGCAGCAGCAAAGGCTCGGTCTGGCTGGAAGCTGGGAGCGTAATCCCAGTAGCTTCCCCTCTGTGAGACACCCTCTGAGGAAAGGGCTGTGTCCTGGGAGCTCAGTGAAGAGCAGGAGTGAAGGATAGGACTGCATCTGCCTTCTGGAGAGGCTTCTTTGGAATTGCTGTCTGTGTAATTTTTCTATAATGCTTTTGTGTGCAGAGCAGCTTGCCACAGCTTGGAGCTGTCATCCTCATCGTGCAGCCATGGAGCTGCAGAAGTGTCAGAAGCAACACTGCTCTGCAGCCACCACACAGGAGCGACGCCCACGCCACCCCATCCCTCTCCACACTGACAAACTGCGATCAGCACACTCACACTGCCCTTTATCTTTTAGACCTGCCCACCACCCAGCCCTGCCACCTGGAACCCTCAGAGCACTTACACTGTCCTGGAGGACTTCCAACTCCCCACACAGACTAAAGCTTGTTCTAGAGATGCAGCTCAGCAGCAGCAGCAGGAGATAACCATGTTACAATCAGAGTTCAAGGCATTTCCGTAGCTACACCATTGATGAGCTCCATGTTTCAAACCCTTTTCCTGCCCTTGAATCCCTTCCCAGCATGCATGGCTTCAACCGGGTAGTGTGATGGAGCTGCTGCTGACAGCTGGATGTGTCCTGGGTCTTTTCCAAGTGCCAACCCTCTGCTTGCTCAAACCCCACTCACACAGGGCCTCCCTGCCCTTTTCTCTCCAACTTGGGAGCAGGAAGGGAGCTCGGGGTGTTGCCTCACAGGCCACTGTGGCTGAGTGCAGGCTGTTCTAGCACAAAGGGCAGCAGCTGGACCCTGTCACCTCTGTCTGGCTCTTGTGCACCACGGGAGGGTTTGCCTTCTGCCTTGCCTCAACAACCCCTGGGTGACTCCTCTCCCTGAGCCCAAGATCTACTCTGCTGTGTCATTCACCCCAACAGAGTAAGAGGAGCTTGCTCCAGATATTCCCCTACTCAAGCTCTTCTTGTGGGGAATTCTGGAATTCAAAACCACACATTTGTCTACTTAGGGCCTGATTTCTTCAGGAAATGTAGCCACATGTGAGTCCATCATGGAGGAGTCAGCTCTGAAGCACTGTGGGACCACCCAAGAGGTTCTCTGCAGGGGAGAGTGAGCAGGCACCAGATGAGCTGAGCTGGGTCACCTTCCATGGACTTGCTGCTCGGAGAGGAGTCCAAGGAATGCACATGCCCTTATCAGCCCCCTGGGTCCGGGTGTGCTCATCAGGCACAGGGGGGCACATGCTGTGGTTCTGGTTGAGGGGCTTCCCAGCATTTTCATCCATCTCATGGCTATCTCCAGCCTTTCTCTAGAGACTTTTTCTCTCCCACACTGTGGCACATGGCACTGCTGCCTTCAGCTGTTCTGCAGCTCCCTGTTAGGACTCCTTTCCTCTGTGATTCTCTACATCCTGAAAAACTGCTGTGTTTTTATTAATGTGTCATCTAACCTTAAGAGATGCTGAGTAAGTTCAGCTCTCAGCCCTTTCTCCCAGATGCTTTTCTGTGCCATGCTTCACTCCTACACACTATTCCTGCATGGTTTCTATGGCAACATGTGTATCTCTCCATCTGCTGTAGATCTCCATTATCGTGTTTAGATGCTTGTTATCCCAGTTACAAGTGCCATTTCCAGGTGTATTAATGTTAACAAGTTCAGTTTGGAAACCAAGCCAAAGCACTTGGTAATTTCTGTAGGCAAACCTACATAGTCCCTCATTTGACTGTTGTGTTTCCATTTAAACTCTGTTTGAGGGATACTGATACCAAGCTGTTCTCATCACCAGATCTTCTACCTGCACACTCTAGCCAATTCTGGATTTACTTCCTAATTTCCAAATTATATCCTTCCTTTTTATTGCAGCCTGTGCTGCCTACTGAGTCCATATATTTGGATTCTGGAAAGTCTTTGTTGGTCTGTTGCCTGGGGTTTGATATCTATTTTATAGAAAATTAATTCTAAGTTACCAATACTGCTTCTCTTCAGTCAAATGCATTTTTCAGTTCTGCTATAGTCCTGTTGCTTCTCCTTTCTCTGAAAGCTTTCTCTGTTGGATTACAGAAAGCCCTACAGAGTACAGATGGTTCACAATTGGCCTCTCAGTCTGTTCTGCTTGAATTCCTTAAATTGCTTGGAATTATGTAGATTTCTATACTGCTAAAATCCAGTCTCGCTTTCTGCTAAGTACCTTGTTGGAGAGCTAACTTAAGTGTGAAAAAAAGTTCTTCCTATATAATCTGATCAGAACCCGCAGCAGAAAATTCAACTAAATGAAATGAGTGGAGTCAAAACTTCACTGTTGATTTGTTTTCTACATCCCATGAGTGAGTAAAAACACACTGCAAGAAATCCATGTGGAAGCTGTAAATCTGTAAGCAATTTAGGCTGTCAGCTCTTAGGGATGCAAACTGACATTGTTTATTTGTACCTAATATCCTGGAAGAGTCTTTTTGAGATATTATATGCTACCTCAGCATAAATGGCTATTATTTACTACCTATAATTAAAAGTAATTAAGCATAATAATTTAGTGTTTATATATGCATTTTAAACCATGCAAGTCTGCTTAGAACATAATTCAGGGAGACCTTAGGTGCAAAAATTTTCTAGAGGAAAATGAAGACGCCCATGATATCTGAGTAATCCCAATGCCAATGCAGTCCACCAGGCTGTCTAGTGTAAGGGGAAGGTCAGGCATGGCACTTACATTTTGGGTAGAGCTGAAGTGATAGGTTTTTAATGGTCTGCAGGCCTCAGCCAGGGGAAGGTTTCTCTGGACACTCACAACAGGTGGGCTCCTCTCACATACCAAGGCTGATATTGGGAACCCTTGTTCTACCCCAAACTTAACTCTACCTATAGCTTCACAGGTGAGAAAACTGAATGTATGAGTCCCAGTGACATCAGCCCACAAGCCCACAAGGCTTGGAAAAATAAAAAAACAAAACTCAATTTTCAGCTCCACTTTCCCTAAACTCCAAAGCCTGCATTCCTTAAGATGCTGAGGAGCAATGCTGTCTCTGCTCTTCACCCCAAGGAGTGCAAAATTCATATTCTGCTTTGCTTTCAAGTAGTCACAAGACAGAAGAGGCTCCTTAAATCTTACTTCTCTCCAAAGAGATCAGATGAAATAAGGCTGAATATTACCATCAGCTCCAGATGCTGCATAGGATGTGAACTGTGATGCAGGCAGTGCAGGACATCTCAGAAATAAGCAGAAAATCTAGTGAAAAAAAGGAGACAGGAGTGATATGCAGAGAAAACTGTCATTTAAACATCCAAAATTAAAGGTATGACTCAAAATCAAAACAAACCAGACCTGCACAGGGAAAGAAAACAAGGACATAAAGGATTTACTGCATGATTGCAAAGGAAGTTAAGAAAAGCATTGCCCACAACAGGAGCAGGACACATACCTAAAAGCTAAAGGAATCTATTGCTTCAGACTCCATATGGACAAAAATGTAACTAACTACAGGGAGCAGAGGCAGCACACTTAAGAGGCTAAAGGGCGTGGATATAGAAATTATTGTGTAACACAGCCACAAAACTTGAGGGCTCTTTACCCTTCACTTCTGAACACTGAATAATCTCCATCAATGACATCTTTAGGCTTTTTAGAGCAAATGTTAGCTATGAGTAACAAAAGACATGAACGGAAGCAGAAAATGGGTTAAAGTGTAGATCAGGCACATTATATGCAGACCAGCTCAATGTCTTTTGTTGATAAGATAATGGCATATCAGAACAAAGGAAAAATAATAAATCTTATCAACCTGGACTTTGGTAAAGCGTTTGATTTGGTATTACCTAGATAATCATTAGTTAAACTAAAGAAGATGAGGATTAACATAAACACTATAAAATGATGAAAGAACAGAATTGGGAGTGAAAACTGCTGATGGGTCTGAGAGCAAAATTGTAGGACTGGAGTAATCAGTAAATCTGAGTCATTTCATTCGTTAGCTTGAAGCAAAAAATTATGAGTGAGGTAATGAAATTGTTAACAACAAAGTTAGGAGATATTTTCAATAGAGAGGAAATCCTAAAGTAAAAATTATGTAATTATTCTGCCCTAATAACAGGCATGGGAAGAAACGTAAGAGCACATAATAGAGGGACATGTACTGAGATATTTGTAACATTTCTACTGTAAATTAGAATTTATCCACTATGAGCAACAGAAGAGGAAGAACCATGTGTGTGGTGGAGTTATTAGAAAGAAAATTGGGGTCTTACATGTAGCAAGGCCTGTTATTTTCAGGAACAATAAACAAATAGATGCAAAACACTGGGTAAAATTCAGCTGAAATTTTTGGGCATCATTCAGGTTATCAGTGTTCAGCAAGCCTGAATTCGTCCTGGAACAGGTACAAAGAAGTGACATAATAATAGATAATCAGAGGAATAGCTAAGAGAGCATGTCTTGCTGAGCTTAGCAAAATGAATGGTGAGATGGAATCTGATTCCTCTTTGTAAAAACATTTGAGGTTTTAGTCAGGTAGAGAGGGAGAATAAGCACCAGGGAAGAAGAATCGCTCACATTTACAGACAGCACTTGTGCTAGAGCAGATGGGCACAAGTTGGATATGAAACAGGAAGAAGGGCTCTCACTGTGAGAGGAGTAATGGTCTCAAACAGCTTCTCAGTAGGAGAAGAGGGGGCAAAACCTCTAACCAGTCTTAAGAGGGATGCTGAGTTTGGCATTTCTCAGTCACATTTTCTGGGATGTTCAAAGACTGCATTGCCACCATAGGAAGAGCCACACCTGGCTCAGCAAAAACTCCTGTTGCTGTCCTGGTTTTGCTGCACTGACAATGAGGTTTTCCTGTTTGCAGGGGAAAACAGTTCAGCTGTGTAATCTCTGGGTCATGTTCATGACCCATTAGGTGTGGAAGATCAGTTGAGCTTGGGTGGGGGTGGCCTTTAGAGAGTTGTCTTCAGCCTCCCTTTTATGCAGACTGAGCTTTTATGTCTGTTATGTACCAATGACTCACACATCAGAGCCAGCACTCCTGGGCTTATGTGAAAAACAAACATGGAGCTTCCATGGGAAAGAGCAGATCCTTCCCATTGCCTGACAAAACAACAGTCGTCAGCACCCGCCAGTGTGTGCTCTGTGGCTCCGGGGCTCTGGAATCTGACAAAGGACCCATTTCTCGGGGCCTCACACAATACTGCCACTGATTCAGCCTTGACAGCTGAACCTGATATCTAAAACTGCCTGCAGACCACCTGAAATGGTCCTTGGGGAGTGAATGCTTCCCTATCCGTCTCCATGGAGCAGTGAGCACACAAATCCAGAGGGGAGTTCAGCAGCAGCACAAGCGATATACTTCCACAGCCAATTAGTGCCACAGATGGATAAGCTAATGTGTGCATTCACAGTCCCAGGCTGTGTCCCCTGCTCTTCACAAGTGCTGCCATACCCATCTGCCTGCTCATCCCCTGCCAGTTTATCTGCACCCACCAAATGGTAATTGTAACCACAATGTGGAGGCCACGTAAGTCAGTCCAGAGGCCACCAAACTGATACAGTTCTCCTTTGTAATTAAAATCTTCCACGTTTCTTTCTAGAAGAAAAAACCCTGCACAGTTTGCAATACTTATGTATTGCATAGACCAGGGATGTTTTCTGTGGCATGCATTAGTTGCAGAAGCCAGTGCTTCAGTGAGTGTGTCCCCCGCTTGGGGCCTGGGGACTCACCAGGACAGAAGAGCTTGCAACAAGCAGAGGAACAGGGCAAGAAGCGTGATGGCTACTATTCACCTCCACTTTAGATCTTCTTCTCAAGGGGAAGATGAGTTTAAAAAGAATAGAATGAAGGGACACAGAGGAAGAAGCAAATTATGGTGAACAAGCAGGATACCAAAGGAAATGTACCTGGAACCAGAGAAAGGCTCTTGTGCCTTGGCTGTGCTCAAACTGTGCTTGCAGGTAATGCATTATCTTGCAGAATCTCCATCAGGCTTCATACATGCCCAGGGTCCCAGCTACACCTTCCTTTACAGCAACCCATCCTGGTTATTTTCTCAAAATATTATTTTGCAGGATTTTTCCCCTGGTTTTTTTGTTAAGTCCACAAACAGTCATCACTATGAGGACGTACCAAATAATTGAACCAATAGAGCTGACAGCAGGCGAGATGAACATATGTGTACCTCCAGAAACACCCACAGGCTTCTCCAGTGCTGGCAGCCAGCCTCCCTCTATGAATCACAGGGTCAGGTGTCTACATCCCATGGAGCCAGGAACCCACTGAGCCACACTCTGGGGCAAGGGCAGCAGGTGTGGTCACTGCTGAGCCCACAGCCCCCCGGCAGAGAAGGGAGCCTGGGCACAGCAGGATGAGGGGAAACAGGAGTCCAAAAGCAGGAAAGGTGGCAAATGCAGTACCTTGGCTCAAAAATGAGAGAGAAGGATGCTTTGAAGAGGAGACATGGTGTACTAGAGGGCTGAGAGGTAAAATGTGGTCATTTGTAGAGTGTTATGCATGATTAAACAATGGAGGAGAAAAGGACCAACACTCCTTTTTGTCCTTCCTTGCAGACAACTTATATTTGATGTCCCATATTAAGAGCTGTGATATAGTTCAGGATTTATCAGCTGAATCTGGCTCTGCAAATGCACTCATAGCTTTTTCTTGGAGTGTTCCTTATGTGACCAAATGATTTAAACCATTACTATTTGTGGGGCGGGGCAGGTGGGCCCTTGAGATGTCCCTCACTGTCCCGAAGGGCCCAGTTTGTGCTCCTCACAGACTCTGCCACGTTCCCCACCCTACCGAAACCCTCGGGGCTGCCGGCGGGCAGGAAGGTCCCACCCCACGAGAAGTGCTTTCCCCACGCAGGTCCTTATCCCGGTTCATTTCGGAGAAGACACCGTTTTCCCCGTTCCCCCTCCCAGGACACCGAATCCCCCCCGCTCCCAGCCGACGCTCGCGGAGCAGCCCTCGGCACAAGGACCGACCCGGGCAGAGCATCCCGCGGAGCCGCAGGCGGGGCCGGGGCGGACCCGGCGCTGCCCCGGGGCCGCCGCCCGTGGCTCCCGCATCGCCGGGGGCCGGGCCGGGCGGCAGGGGCGGTGCTGCCGGGCGGGAGGGACCGAGCCGGCCGAGCCGAGCCGAGCCGAGCCGAGCCGAGCCCCGCGGGCGGGACGCAGCCCGCAGGATGTCGCCGCTCCGCGTCTGCATCGTCGGCTCGGGGAACTGGTGAGTGCCGCAGCGCGGGGGGGGCTCTCTCTTTGCCCGCCTCCCCTTTTTTTTCCTCATGTCTTTCCCTTTTTCTGCTCTTTCCCCCCTTTCTTCCTCGGTTTTTCCTCCCGCCGCGGCGGCCGGGGGCTTCGCAACAGGTGCGGAGCGGGGAGCGGCGGGGCCGGGGCGCGGAGCGTCTCCATGGTCCTGAAACCGCGACCCCGGCCCGTCCTGCTGCGGCTCCCGGGCTCCTGGGCAGGGACCACCGCCCCCGAGAGATGCACCAGTCAGTGAGAACTGGAAAGGCATGAGGCTCCCGAATCACCCCAGGTGTGTGAGCCGCTTAAAGCCTGGCGACAGAATCCAGGGAGGGCCGGAGCTGCAGCTGTCGCTGTGTGTGCCTGCGGCAGGGCCCCGGCATTCAGGCTGAAGCATTCAGCAGTGAGGAGGGTGGTGATGCTGTTTGTGTTCCTCTGAAGGAACGGGAGCACAGGCTTCATTTAAAGCCACGATGTACTGGCACCTTTCACATCCATCCGCCTCAGCGTGTCCTTTCGCATCTTGGTGCAGGCACAGCGTTGTGTTCATGTCTCCTATTTATCCTCATTCTTAAGAATATGTGTGCTTCTGCTCAGTCCTTTCTAGCCTGGACAAAAGTGTGGGTCCCCAGAGCTCCTTGAGTCTGACAGATCCCAGTAAGATCAGTAAATCCATCTCACGATGGGACTTTGCATCTTACTTTTCTTATGATTTCTGTACGCTGAGCAAAACAAACAGACCAACATGCATGTGCATGCATTTGGGATTAGCAAACTGAGCCTCCAGGTAGTTCTGGTGATTGCTTTTGTACAAGGAGAGCAAGCTCCTGAAGATTTTAAAAATATCTGACAGCTAGGTGGAAGTAATGCCAGGAGAGTCAGTAAGTGAGGGAGTGGTTGTGAGCTGCTGAGAGCACAGCACAATTAAAGCACAGCTGCCTTCCTGCCTTGTAAAAACATGCATTCTCTTTGTGCATGACATCTCTCAGACACAGCCTTTCACATGGAACTGCACAGCCAAGTCTTCTGGACCTCATTGTCACATTTCTGGCTTTCTCTGGCCCCATCGTTTGTTTCCTCAACTGCTGCTTTCACCATGTCATTTCAGGGAAGGTATCCCTCTCCCTGCCACTTTCTCTTCCCTCACCTGCCCGTGCAGGCAGCTCATTGTCCCTTCCAAGCCATCAACAGCCATGACTGCCTGTTTGGGAGTCAATTTTTGTCAACATTTGGTCAGCCCACAGTCACAAACTTCATCATTCTCTTGCTGCATCCGCAAGCAGGGACCTCCTGCTTTTCCCAGGCTGTCCCTTCCCCACAAGACATCATTTGAAGTCACTTAGTTGTATTTAGATCTGTACTTGAGAAAGTTCTGTTTTTCCACATGCACCTACAAACTTGAAAAGAGCTATACCACAGAGATACTGAGACCCCAGCCCGTTCAATACCATCTCCTTACTCATTCTGCCTGTCTGCCTGGGCCCTATCTCTTGCTTCCTACCATATACATCCATTTTTAAATCCTCAGGGAGGACATAAACATCATGCTCTGACGTTTGAATCACATCTATTCATAGCCTTGGTGGCAGAACAGGTTGTTTCAGTGCTACAGAGAAATACAATATTTACCTTTGGCAAACATTTTTTTCCCTTATGTTCCTCATGAATATTTGGGTGGCAGTTCAGATCTGTGCTCTTGAGGCTTTCCTGCAGCTCGGAATCGTGGTTGACACGTGACACAGCAATGTTGCAAAAGCTCATGTCAGCTGCAGAAGTTCAGCGGGTCACGGGGACTTGCTAAGTCAACACTGCCAGGAGGCTCATGAGTGATATGGTTGAGCGAAGCAAGTGCTGCACTGCATTTTGTGGTTGCCAGTAGGTGCGGGAGGGTTTGTGTTTACATTAATCATGGTTCAGTTATCTGCTTTTTAAAACAGAGGTTTAATTCACTGCCTGGCCCCTCAGTATTCAAAAGCTCTCCCAGTCTTAGATTCATTTGGATTGCATAGCTCTCAGCAAAGATCCAGCTTGAACTAGGTTCTTCAACATGGACAGATAGCCAGGCTTTTTATGGAGGTGCATGGAAGGCAAGCAAGAGCCAGTGGTCATAAATTGAACCAGAGCAGGTTCTGACTCAATAGATAAAGAGAGGAGAAAAGAAAAATCTCTATGAGAACAATAAAGCATTGAGGCAGGTTGCCCAGAAAGGAGATGGTCATTAGGGAGTTTTCAAGAATCAACTGAACAAAGCCCTGAGCAACCCATCTAAACTCAGTCCTGTTCCCACACTGGAAACTTCTCATGGTCCCTTCCAATCTGAGCAATACTATAACTTTTTAAAAACTGGGTGGTGGGCTAAGAAAGAGATTGAAAGAAGACATCATCTTCAAGCATCTAAAGGAGAACACCAATATGCCACCCTTCTTGAACAGAAATGGGCTTAATTGTGGTAAGAAAGACTTGGGTTAAACTTGAGGGGGATCTTTCTGTGTTAAGGATAGCAAAGTCCTGGGATGGGCTAATTGGGGAAGGGAAGAGACCTGCAACCACTGAGGTCTTTAAGACGTCCTCAGAAAAACTATTAGGAATAGCATATTTGCCTGCCCTTTGCAGAGGGAAGAGACCAGCAGCTTCCTGGGCTCCACTAAGCTCTATTTTTCACCATATCTGATGTATGCTACAAACAGTTTCATATTCACAGATGTAAATAATGGGTCTTATTCAAGTTATTCTGTATGAAGATAAAAGCTTTTTTTTTTTCTTAGCCATATGTAGATCCCTTCCAACATGAATTAACATAATTGGGAAAAAATATCTGATTGGCAATTTTCACTTGCTTTTTAAAATGATCTCAGTGGAGTTCTCTACCTTCTATTAATCTTCACTGAATTGGTTTATGGAAAAAGTAAAACAAATAATGATAAAATCTTTATATGCAAGCATCCTTGGTTTTGCTTGCAGAAACAGCCCTCTTTTGCCAAGCCTGTGTAGTTATCAAACACTGCCTTCACAGACAAAGCTGTTCATCTTCCTGAGGCTGACCAGCAGCGACTGAATTCTAAACAGACTGAATAAAACAGAGCATCAGGTTTTGAACAGTTTGATCATTTTGTGGCAAGGTATTTTCCCTGATGACTGCTCAATGCCTTTTAAACATTAAATCCTTTCTCCCCCAAATCTTCATTCATCTAAAGAGAAACCAAAGGAAGATACTACTATTAATGGAGCTACTTTTATGCCTGAAATACCTTCACTGATAACTTATAAATAGGTAAAGATTTGGGTGGCAACATCCAAGCACAATGGCCAATGACAGCTCTGCTAGAGGATCAGATTTATCTACTGAGAGTTGCAAGTCCCATTCAGGATTTCAGGGATTAGAGCTGGAGTCAGCATCTTTCAACAGAAAATCATATGTTCTTGGTACTTAGCTAGAAAAGTTATTTTTATGGGTAGGCTTGAAGTCTAAGTTCATCATCTGGGTTGTGCTGGACAAACCAGACAATGAATTTATATCTCAAGTTTATGAAAAAACCCAAACCTTTTTCTTATTATTACATGCTTCTTGTATGGAGACAAAATTCACCCTCAGCTCATGCTTTGAATGTGCTCTCTGTCAATAGCAGGGCAAGAGAACCAGAATATAAGCAATTTTATAAATAATATGAATGTATGATATAACTGCATGCCTTTCTTTCAAAACAGCAGAACTCTTACAGCAAAGGTTCACCCTTAAAACATTTCCCTAAATATTGTAAAGGATCAAACCAAATCATCTCTTACAAAATAAAACAAAACCACAAAACAAAAACCACAAACCAACCAAAAAAAAGCCCAGACTAAATGACTAAATAATAAAAGCACTACAGCAGCTCAGGATAGAGCATATAACCAGCACTGAGTAAAGTGAAACCTCATCTCAGCTAGATCTCTTTATCATTAAAGATTAAGACCTTAATTATCTATTTAGAAGACCTTATGAGTTGTTGAGCAATTTAACCTTATGTAAACCTGTTACATGAAAAATATGGGTGAGCCAAGGAGTGTCAGTTACAATGTGGCTTCCCTTTGAATCATTAACAGCACAGACCTACCTGGACTTTGTCTTTGATATCCCCAAGAACTTTATCAGTTCCAGGACACATACCACAGCTAAATCCTATTCATGCTCCTTGTTACAAGTGGGTCAGAGGACAAGAGTGCTGCAACTGGGGCTTCTCCTTCACTTGTGTTATAAAATGGCCAGTTCTTGAGAGATTGAAGTAGCATTAAAATGGAGAGAAGGAAGAGAGGAGTAAAAATAATCACCCCTTTTGGCCAAATAATTTAAAGAGCATTAGCAATACTTCCAGTATTTTCTGTGGGGTTTTAAATTCTTCCTTGCCATGTGAGTGTTTGCAAGGCTGCAGTGATGATGGAGAAATAGAGTTACTGTCTGACCTGAAATTAAAAATGCTCAACATGACTCAAGATGAGTAAACTGGATGGTTAAAATATCCTCAGGCTGCAAGTATTACAGGTCTTGTTACAGTGATAATTAGAACAATAAGTAAAGAGAAACCGCCAGGTTGAAGGGTTGTTTAGGGTTTTTTCCCAAGGATTTAGCTGTTACGTAAAATCCTTATTGCAAGTGTTTGGTTATAGATAGGAAAGTGGGATGCATCTATTTTACATGAGATGCACAAAGACTATCACAGCAAGATTGCTCAGCACTTATTTACCACCTGGATTATTTTACATTTATTGACCTTGACAAAAAACAGATTTATCTGAGGAGCAAGAGAGATTTTAAACTCTGATAATGTATTTTTAGTGCTGTTGATGGTACATCACACTCCTGCTCTATAACCTTTGATATTACTTCAGATCCATTATTGCAATTATATTTTTCCCCTGTTCTACTGTCTCTGTTTCTAAACTTGAGGGGCTCTTGATGGAGGTTAGTGGATAAAGATTTCTGATAAATGTCACAAGCACCTAGACAGCTTTACAGCACAGGCTTTTTATGAGTTATGATGTTTAAAGTAACTTGTGTTTCCAATTCACAATAAAAGTACTTTTTCCCTTTTAGTTATTTAAATTTTTTTTTTAAGGGGGTCAGCCATAGCAAGAATCATTGGCCAAAATGTCCAGAAGTCCAACAGATTTGATCCGACTGTCAAGATGTGGGTGTTTGAGGAGATCATTAATGGAAGAAAACTCTCAGAAATCATCAACCAGGAACATGAAAATGTTAAATACCTGCCTGGATACAAGATACCCCACAATGTGGTAAGTTGAAAAAAAATTAAAAATCACTGAATTTGTTTATTTTTTTTATAAGGGAGGCAACATCTGAAAAAAAAATTTAGGAAGCAATTCACTGCTTTGTTCTGGTTTGTCACCTAACTCGCTCCATTATAACTCCCTGGAATATAATTCTGTGATTTCTGCTTGTCTCGTATGTCATGTGCAACTTCAAACACCAACTGTGTCTGTGCTGGTATCACACCATCCTCCTCCCTGGCAGAGATCAGCACAACTCTAGAAATGGCAGGCAGAGATCTGTCTACACAGAGCTGAGATATTGCAAACCCACAGTATCTTCTGGAAAAACAGGCAAAGCTACTGTTCTCCTTTCTTCTGAAAAAGAAATCAAAAGCACAGGCTGTGGCTTACAAGGAGATGAATAATGAGCTATCAGCTCATGGGTGATTTCAGGATAGATGTAGTTAATAATGCTCTAAAATCCATCAAAAATATAAGGTACTTATTTTCATGGACATTTAAAATACCAAGTTACACATCTCAAATTAATCATCTTAGATAATTTACTGCTACTGAAGCAAGTGAGATGAGGGGGTTTGGCTGTTCAAGATTTTGCCAAATGCCATTGTTTTGTGAGTAGTGAGTGCCACATTTTTTGAATAGTTGCAGTTGTAAAGGGAAGTTAAAATGCTGCATGTGGTAGGTTTCCTTGCTTGGGGAGTGGTTATATTTAGTATTCCATTTTGTGCTGTGATTGCATATTTGCAGTCCTGGTGTTAGAAACTGGCACACAGTTCTCCTGGGTTACAACTGACTTGTCACTGTTATTTTTACAGCCCTCTAGCAGACCAACAGGTTTGTCATCACCCCTTGAGGCCAGCCTCACCCTGTCTAGAGCAAAGCCTGAGGCTTCACCAGCAGAAATCAGCTGGTTGCAGTAGAGCCTGGAGGGACCCTCAGACCATCTCCAACCGAGAAATAAAGAAGAAACCAAACAAGCTCAGCTTTTCCTTGCACTGCTCTGCAGCATTATGGAGAGACAGGAGCACAGCCTGTGCAGTGCTGCCAGCCTCTGCCCTGCTCCCACTTTGCTGTTTTCCCAGAGAAGCAGCCTGGCTGGCAGCAGCTCTGGTTTTCTTGCTGGGAATCCCTCTTGCTTAAGGGTGTGTGCTCCAAGGCTGCATCCAAGAGTGATGTTTTCTCCTATTGTAAACTGCTTCTAGCAGGCTCAAGTTCACCTGCTGTTGCCTCTGTAGCCTGGCTTGAATTATTGTTCTGAGCAATGCCAGCATTTGGAGGAGATACAGCTAGGTAGTCTTTAAGCATGTTGCATAGGTTTTTGTAACTCTTGGGAAAATCACTGTATATTTAAAACAAAGACACATACCTGCCCAAAGATGATGATAATCTCTGCCTTTTGATATAGTTTACTCCTCAGTAACTCAGCTGGTGACCTATGGAAACTAAAGACTTCCAGAAGAGCCTCTGTCTCACCACCCTGGTTTTTTCCTGTGCTCCCCAGTGCTACCACTCATTCCAGAAGAACCATATGGGGTTGGTCAGTTATCTTCAGGAATCAGATCCAGAAGCTGAACTAGCAAAGGGGCTTCCTAGGACACTGCAAATTTATAAAGTATATAATCTTCCCCAGATTACCCAAAAAGGGTAAATGATAAAAAATTATAAAAATTCCAACCCTAAAACAGTTCAACTGCTTGGGTATTTCAAGAGAGATCTGTAGCTGCTCACATGGAGAGCTGGCAGCTATGCTACAGGGCCAGTTAAAATTAAGGACAGTTTCATTGCATCTTCCATGGCTTTGGCATGATGGTGTCATGCAAGGACTGAGGATTCCTACCTGGGGCTCATTTTGGTTGTCACTCTTGTCCCAGGTGGCTGTACCAGATGTGGCTGAAGCAGCAAACGGGGCAGATATTTTAGTGTTTGTTCTGCCACATCAATTTATTGGACGAATCTGTGAGCAGATTGCGGGACAGATAAAACCTGGGACATTTGGGATTTCCCTGATCAAGGTAAGTTGTCTACACAGAACCCAATCAATACGCAGTAAATAAACAGCTCCAACTTAAGGCTACGAGCTGCAGCCCTCAGCTGCATGCTCTGCATAAACGAGCATTTCTTTTTGCAAGAGTTAAAATCTGCCCAGCTCTGCCAGCCCTTGTGCTGCTCTCATGGCCACGGAGAGGGAAGGATGGGGCAACCTATCCAGGCTAAGAGTATCCGTCTTTGCCAGTCATGTTTAGTCTGGATCAGTTCCCACTTGGACCAGCATGGAGGTGAAAATGGGTAGAGGGCGGGATGCATAAAGATCTGGTGCTGCTGCCAGAAAAAATACTCAGCAAACTACAGCCTCAGTTAACTCTAAACTGAGAACTGAGTCAAAGTGCCTCTCCCAAGTACATGCTAAAGCTGTTCTTGGCAGCATTAAAATGGCATAGTAACACTAATTATTTTGCAAAACTGAAGCAATTTCAATCTGGCAGGAACTGAGGAATCTCTTTTTAAGGTTAGAGAGGTACCAGATTATCGTAATCTTAAAAGGAATTAATGTTTTAAGAGAATGTCAAACTAAAAGCCAGAGGCAAAGCATAGGAATATAGTCTTATCACTTCTTCTGATTGCATTACAGGAAATATCCCACTTAAAATTGTAATGAAAGAAATGTAATTCAAGTTTTCAGACTTCAATACCAGCTCTTCCCCTCTACAGAAATGATCTCATAAGCAACAGTAAGCAGGACAGAGGAAGGTGGGAGAGGAAGGAAATTTCTGCAAGCTTAGCTTAAAAAAACCCAAGAGACTTCAGTATACTCCTTAACACCAAAAAAGCACTCTGATTAATACTTAGATCTTGCAAAAAAGATACTTATTATAGACTTAATTTTAAAGGTCTGACCCTCTACTACAGAAATTTAACTGAAAGGAAAAATACAACATCAAAGAAAAAAAGCCTCAGGACAGCAGCACTGGATGTGAGGCCCCTTGCAGGATTACCTTGACTGTAACCCCTTCTCCCTGAGCTTGCCTTGAACTTGCAGTTACCAAAGTACAAACCCAGTGCATTTGTATTAATGGCTAACATTAGTGATTATAAGACCCTTTTTTTTCCAATTAAAACCAGACAGCTGCAGGCAATAGAACATTTTCTGCTTTACCAGTGCTCTGCTGCTGTCATTTTCCTATTCTAATACCCTGGTTTTGACTATCATCTTTTCAGGGGATTGATGAGGGTCCTGATGGCCTGAAGCTCATCTCTGACCTCATTCGAGAGCAATTGAAAATAGAGATCAGTGTGCTGATGGGGGCCAACATAGCCAAAGAAGTGGCTGATGAGAAGTTCTGTGAAACCACCATTGGTAACTATTGCAAAGAGCCAGTTTGAGCTGGGGCTGGGCAACAGGAAAACCTCTGGAAGAAGCAGGGGCATGTGACTGGTCCCAGGTGGTTCCTGAGTGGAGCAGTGCCTGCTGAGCTCCTTCAGGGAGCCAGGATTATTTTCTGAGAGTTCAGTGCTGAAAGAGTCAGATTCAAACTGACAGTGGGTTTTAATGTTGAGAGTTAATTCAATCCATTGAAAATATCACAGCTTAATCCTGTTTCTGTAGGAGTTGGTATGAGCCACCTTTTGTGTCTGCAGAGCTCAACACAAAATGCATCAGCAGTTGATACACCATACAGTCTAGATACAGAAGTGTAATCAGAAGCTCCTATGTGCTCATACTCCCAGAGCTGTATTTCTCCATCTTCAAATTTCTTTGTTTGGAAAAGAAAACCCAGTAACATTCTGTTCCTCCCTCCCATTTGGACTACTTGCCAAGACACAACCTCAGATCCTCCTAGGACTGGGTCTGACCTAATTTGGAAAGTTCATCCAGTAGTTTTTAAAACTCAGAGATTTTTAAAGTCAGTCAAAATTAAAGTTACATACTTCCATAGCTAGGGAAGGCAAAAGGAAAATAAATTGTGTTGCAATAATGTTCCTTTGCCTTGCAAATGATACAGTAATGGTGCAAACTGTACCAGCTGGGCATTAGTTACTGGAAGAGCAACTAGGCACAAATAGGCCTAGACATGATTAGGAGACTTGAGCTATATTAATTCTCCTGGGGGAAATTTAACTTCTGCTGGCCTGGTTTGCAGCCATGCTGTGATGATGACTGCGCAAAGAGCTTTACCCCCTACTTTTGTCCTCATGGAAAGCCACACAGTCCAGAAACAGCCACCTCAAAGAGAACTGGTATTGTGAAGAACAAGAAGCAAACCTAAAGCTTCTCATGAGATGGTGAGAAACCTCGCAGCTACCAGAGTGTGGTGCCCCAGGCTAGTAAACTCACAGCTGAGCTCCCCCTGAAGGAAACCAAGCTATCTTGCACAAAACTTAAGCGAAACTCCATTCAGAGGTCTTTGCCCAGCTAGCCATGGGCTCTCTGGGTCAAGGCAAACTTCAGTCCCTTTAGCACTGAGGGCTCTCCTTGGCTGAACACTGTAACAACATGATACACGACCTCTGTAGAATTGGTAGGAAAAAGGTTTTAGCAGTGCCAACCTTCAATTTCATCATTTGTGGATCCCCCTGTAACTGGGAATTAATTGGGCAATAGTCATATGTGCCCCATAATAGTACTTAGCAGTGACATAGGTTTACATTTTCAAAGCAGAATTTATACCACTGTCCTGCAGGAAATGGTTTGTAAATAATGTCTTTTGCAAGGTCTGTGGTTATACAAGCTTTCTCAGGCAGAAAGATTCATTAGGAGGTATCTACTTTTAAGCTCTTCAAACTGTCATTAAGCAATGTTGATCAATGCCCTGGAGATGCCTACATTTAACACTGGCATCTAGCAGCAGGAATTGCTGTTGCACAAATCTCTGGTTTAGCAACACCCTGGGACTGGGATCACAAAAGCTGAATTGGTTCCTGGAACCTTATTTCAGGTTAATTGTGTGCACTCTGAAATATTGTAAAAATGCTCTAACTTTCATCTTCCTTCCCACAGGGTGCAAAAATGAAACACAAGGGGAAATCTTTAAAGAACTAATGCAGACCCCCAATTTCAGGATTACTGTGGTGCTTGACTCTGACACAGTGGAGCTTTGTGGAGCCTTGAAAGTGAGTGTTTTCAAGCCAATATGTTTTATTAGGGCCAAATTCTAACCTCACCTGAGTCCTCTGTAAGCCATGGGGTCTAATTTGAGTCCTGTCACCATGTGAGTGAATGAGCACAGACAAGATACATCGTTCATGAGCCAGTTTTCCAACCTGTAAAAAAGGGGAAATTTATTTAAAATGTAGCTGCAGGCAAAGCATTTCAAAATAGTTGTATTTTTATCTCTATTTTACCAGAAGCATATCTGGTTTTGAGAGCAGAATTTAGACCACTGTGCCTTTTTGTCTGCATGTTGTGAGCACACGAAACAGACTCTCACTGCACAGAGTAGCTCCATTAATAATTATGTCCATGGTTTAAGTACTAACCTGCTAGAAAATTCACATCAGGAGCAATGATCTGTGTTGGCAGCACACCTGTGTGGCATTCAGCAATGCCCACATGGAGATCCCAAGTGGGATCAGGAATGACACCAGAGTCACCAAACTTCCAATGAGGGGACGACTGAGTGAGATTCAGAGTTTGCTTTTACATGAATTGAAAGTAACTTCAGCCTATGATCCTTTCTACTTCTTTATACATTTAGTCATTTATACTTAAATAATTCACCTTTTCGTGGAGGAGGTGGGATGACTGACTAGGAAAGAATTGGTCCTGTTTAACCTCTCATACAAAAATAAAATTTCTTGACATACAAAACCAAAGACCACAGACTTTTCTTTTGGCCACAGATTAAAACCGGTGGCACGAACAGATGGGAGAGAGGTTTTTTGTCTGCTTTGTGATAAATCATTGCTCTTTTTGACATCATTGGTTTGGTTTTGCCTTTGCTCAAAAAACCTAAAAAAATAAACATTTGTACTGGGGCACATACATGTCTCGAGCAAACATGCCAATGGTAGCACTAGGTGGCATATTATTCATATGCAGTGAACTACACTTATTTAGGGACTTACTTAGGAGCTGAGAATTGGAAGGTGGGAAGGGAAGCATGCAGAACCATGGAGAGGAGTTGTGAAGATGTTTAGGATCCTGAGAGATTTGTTTAGAGCTGTAGACAAAGGCAGTTCTACTGATGTTTGTAGGTAAGCCTAAAATTTTATGTACTACGGCATCTACATAGAATCCATGCCTGCTCAAATCAGAGACCCACAAAGAAAACCTAGAAAGGTATGACTCTGTGTGGGATATTTTAAACAGTTAAATAGAAAGGTCAGTGAGATCCTCCAACTTGGAACTAGCAGAAAAACAAGACACATTGCATACATGCTATGTGGTGGCAATATTAGTGTATAAAACAAGCCACTTGGCTTTTGCCCATGGGAGTAACAGTAGATACTTTATAAAAATCTTATAAAAGTCCAGCGACTTTTGTTCAACATTATCTGACCTGTTATTTTATAAGATAAACTCATGGCCATGGGAAATTGACCGTTGTTCTGATGAAGACAGCTTTGTGGGGTTTCCTTAGAGCTTGGTGCACGCGGATGAGCTGCACACCTTGGCTGACAGTTTCCTTCCCTCCCCTGTATTTCGCACTGGCCCATTTTCAGAACATCGTGGCGGTGGGCGCGGGGTTCTGCGATGGACTGAGCTTCGGTGACAACACCAAGGCAGCAGTGATACGCCTGGGCCTCATGGAGATGGTGGCCTTTGCCAAGATGTTCTGCAAGGGACCAGTGTCCATAGCCACCTTTTTGGAGAGCTGTGGGGTCGCTGATCTCATCACCACCTGCTACGGGGGACGCAACAGAAAAGTAGCGGAAGCCTTTGCTCGCACAGGAAAAGTGAGGATTTTGAAATATTGTACTCTAATGCATGAAGAAGTCCTTCTGTGTTTTACAAAGGCATCATCAATTGGTTACCTTCTTGATAACTGCTGGTATCACAGCAGTATCCCCTCTGACCCAAGTAATTGGTCTTCTCTCTTCTAGTCCATTGAGGAGCTGGAGAATGAGATGCTGAATGGACAAAAACTGCAAGGTCCTCAGACCTCAGCCGAAGTCTACAAGATTCTGAAACAGAAAAATATGCTCGATAAGTAAGTGCTTTGATTTAAAAAAACAACTAAATCAACATCAAATTATGAGTGATTCATAACCTCTTTAATAGTACTCGTGTTTAATTTTCTTGTTCATTTCTGCAACAACTGCTTTCTACATCTTGGGCCACTGCTAGAGCCTGGCCTGACTCCTCATTGCCAGGGTCAGTTGAATAGGATGAAGGCTGAGCAGTATTAGAAGAAACAAGCCACAGAGTGGGTTCAGGGGATACTGTTAGTACCTAACAGAAGACAGAGAAATGTGAGATCCCATATTGGAACAGCAGGGAAAACAGCCACAGAATATTCTGAGTTGGAAGGGACCCAAAGAGATCATCACCAACTCTTAAGTGAATGGCCCATACACAGGAAAAAAAA
This sequence comes from Monarcha castaneiventris obscurior, assembly GCA_026261815.1. Lineage (NCBI taxonomy): Eukaryota > Metazoa > Chordata > Aves > Passeriformes > Monarchidae > Monarcha > Monarcha castaneiventris. Next base: position 13,447,208 of record JAMPIT010000467.1, read on the forward strand.
GAAATTATAATGTAAAGAAGCCTCCCAGACATCCCCATCCCTCAAACAACATTGAAGGCCATACACAGAATCATCTTGCAGACATGATTTATGGGCCAAAGGGTTTCTTGTTCTCAGTATGCCCCCACTGCAGCTTGCAGCAGTCCTGCTCTCAGTGCAAACCTGAACTTGGTTATCTCAGTACAAATTTCGGGATCATATTTCTAATCACAGATTTTTACATGCATTGAACAGGTAACGTGCTGATACCAATGCTTTAGTGCCACAAATACTGCTGAGGTAAAAAGCACTTCTAATTGTTTGGGATGATGTAAGATTATTTATAATTTCAAACCTTTGCTTCAACTTACACAACAGAAAAGCTAAACTTCCCTCCATCCCATTCCCTCTCATACATCAGCAGTACTGAGAAGTCAAATACTGCTAAATAAATTAAAAACTTACTAGAATTGGAACAGATACAGAAGATTCAAGTGGTATTATCTTTCAAAAATGAGAGAGAAAAGGAAAGCTCATTTTGACAGCAGCTTTAAATCACAGCTTGATCTAATAATTATCCTATAATTGCATTTGGTTACATGCTCAGCTCCGAGTCATTCAGTGGACTCATTTTTTACCACATAATGACTAAGACAGCTTGTAAAAGGAAGAGAATCCTTTAAGCCAAGAAAAGAAAATCATTAGACATTTTCATTCTTTTTAGTCCTTTAGATACCAGTAATGACTGCAAATAATATATCCATTTTGCACACAGCAGGAAAAGAGGATATGCAATTCAAGATTGTTTTAAAATAAAAAATACGGGATAGGATTTCTGTCTCCAGAACAGCTTTTCTCTACTGTTGCTCCCATGATTTGCCCCTCTTTAGATCCTCTTCATTGGCCTACACCGTCTTCTAGTAAAGGCACCTCCAAGCTAAAATTATATTCTAAAGAGAGACAAAATTTTTCCACTTTCAACAAAACAAAATTTCTTTCCATTAAAATGGAATAGAAATGGATATATAAACTTTATAAACTATTTTAATTGCTACATGCTTCTTTCAGGTTTCCATTATTTACAACTGTCTACAAGATCTGCTACGAGGGTCGATCAATCCAGGATTTCATCAAGTGCCTGCAGAACCACCCAGAGCACATGTAGAGATCCCTTCTCCTCACCTGGCTGAATTCTCACCTTCCTGGGACTTCTGTCCACTCCATGGCAATTGAAGTAAAGAAACAGGTCATGTCACACTTGCTGTAAAAGCAGCAAAGAATGTATTTCATTCCCCTTTGTCCTGCAGATAAAAAAATATGCCTTTAATTTCAACCTTATACCCAAGGAACAAATGTAAAATTTAACAGTATTTGATTTGAGTTAGTAACATGGGTATTTCCCTATAATTCTTTTCTTGTTGACTGAAAACAATTCCCCTTGTAATTTCCCCAACAGAGCTCAATAGCTCATGTAAACCTCAACATTTTCCCTACTGTTACTTACAGAATGGCACAAAAGGAAGAAAAATCAAAGAACTAATCCAAACAGATAAATAATAGCCAAAAAAAAAAAAATATTCAAGGGCAGTTAGATGCAATCACATGGGCAAATGTCAGGTTTCCATAATTTCCCTCAAACACAAATAACATTCTGTAATTTTATGACATTAAGGCCTTCCTTTATTTCATTTCCCAGTATAAGCTTCTTTGGAAAAATAGGTACTATTACTGTGCTCAGACACACATGAATGTTCATCAGATGTATAAATAAAACAGTTTCAGGGGTGGGGGAAAGGAGAAGGGGTTTGGGATGGGCATATTGATTGTTTCAAATCTGGGACACCAAGAATCCTCAGTAGTAATGTGACCTTCACTAAACTTACTGTATTCCTTTAAAGTACAGAAAAAAAAAAAACTGGAATAACCAAAGAAATTTTGTTAGCATCAGATTTTCTCAGCAAATCCTCGTCATTAATTGGTACCAGCTGAGAGGGGAGAAATGGAGGTTGACAGGGAGATGTACCCAGGGTTCAGCTTACAGCTTGTGCACTTGCTGATATTTTGAGGGGGCAACAAGTAACAGTGACAAACCCTCTGTGATACTTGACTTTTTCTACACGTATGGAAACGACTGCTACAGACGCACAGAACTCCTGTGAACTGGCATTTCAAACCAGGCTGCATTTTAGCTGCACTGGGAAACTCCACTGGTCTGACACCAGGGCAGCTCCCCACGCCTTTCCAGGCTGCAGAGCCGTGTCCTGATCCTGCTCAAGCAGCACATCCTACACTCCAGGAGAGAGATCTCCATCTACTTCTGAATTTTAAACACAAACTGGGTTCATAGACCAGGGCTTTTTTTATTGTGCTACCAGTGGCATACATTTTAGAAACACTGAAGTTTTTAAGCCTTATAGCTGTACTTGGGTAACTTTATGTACCTGATGTTTTTCAGAGTTAAAACCATCTAGAAAATGAACAGCGGCACATTTTATAAGCTTTAATACCCTTTTGAAAGACTCCTATTTTGAGAGAAGGCAAACAAAAAGGAAGAGTAACCTACTTTTGCTGTGCTTTATCTGATTTTCTGAAATAGCAGAGGAAGGCAAGTTTTTTAAATCTATGTACTCACTGTCATATCGCTTAGAGGAAAAAATGAGCTAATTATAAAATAATTCCAACTCATTTTAGAGGAATGATAGGTCTTTCATATTTACCAGAGTAATATATATATAGTAATGTATTGTAATTACAAATATATTTAAAAATCTCAGTCTCACAGCTAGCAAAGCTAGCTCGGGTACCAAAACCAGCAGCTGCAGCATCCCTGATCCTGCTGAACAGCAGCAAAGGTGGCTCAGCACCTCCTGCTCAGACTCCAGTCACAGCCAACAGCTCGGGGCTCTGCAGAGCAACACCAACATTCCTTCCACTGAAATGGGAATTGTGGCCAAATCCTTCACACAAAGCAAGGAATTAACATCTTCAACTTCAAGTGGAAAAATACTTACATATTGCACAGTTTTGAAGTATCAAATACATGAGGATGGGATAGAGAATTCAGGAACCTCCTTCCTTCACCGTAAGGCTGAATTTCTGATTAGTCATGTATGAGTGAATAATAACATTGAATATTTTACATTCAAAGTGTATCAAGTAACAGTTTAATAAAGTGATCAATATGCAGACTTGATGTAATTTCATTTTTCAACGTTCTCACAAAATAAATGACTGTCGTAATAGTGGTCCTTTATTGCATTTATTCTTGCAGTTAATCATCATCAACTCTCAAAGAAAAGGACAAGAAGAATTAATTTTCTACAGATATTTTATTGAAGAACAGTTTTTTCTTCTGTTGCATGACATACCTTTTTTAAACAGTAAAATAAGGAAATTTTTGCTCCTTATAAATAACACAAATTAGCCCTTATATCTCAGTCCAGCCAAAATCTGTGTAAAATAGTTAGTTCTATATTTACATTCTGTACCAAAATAGGAAACACATGTTCAAGGTCAGCCAGTTCTCTCAAAACAGTTGTTTTATCTCCAAGGTAAGCTTCACATTAAAAAGGCAACATTAGCACTTTGGAAGTCTGGTAGTGTAAGATCACCTTATACAGTGCACAAACAGCCCCAGATCCTGAAGAGCAGTACATACATGCAAGCAGGCACTCACACATCCAGACAAGCAAAAATCAGGGGTTCAATCTTGCAGGGAAAAGACCTTGACCTGCTCAGCTGGCTGAAAGTCACTCCTTGGAAATGCAGGTAAGGAAGGACATAGACCTCCCTCTCTACTGAATATCATCAAGCAGAAAGATTTGCAGGACAGGAAGAGTTAAAAACATCTGGCCCTCATAAGGGATTGTGGATATGTCTGCTCTCAGACATCAGTCTCCCCAGTTTACTAGAGCTCAGCAGAAAGAATGAGCTGCACTGGACTGACAGTCAATTATTGGGGGATATGATTCTCTTTCAGTAATTAACCTACATTGAGGGCCGTGACAGTCTCCCAAGACCTCAACTCATTTCAGGAGGAATGAACTGCTGCTTTTCAATGTGATTTTACTTGCTGCATTCTCCAGCCAGAAGTTATCCTTCCTCCTTATAATTGCACCACTAGAAAAATGTGTTCCTGAAGTGTGACTTGCCTCAACTTCTAATTGAAATTATTTGAACTACTGGGATCAAAAAAGACTGCAAGACTAATTTACTTCCCAAAGCGAACATGGAATGTTTTTAAAAAATTAAAGAGTTAAAACTGTGGACACTATACACTGAAAATATTTCTGCTACAGATGAGCAAACTCATGCATCTCAGCACAACTTCCAGGGCTCCTGCTGCCCAGTTTTCTCTGGTAACACAAAGGCTTAAATGGGCTGTATTTCCAAGTTTTCACATGTAAGAGATGCAATAGGAGGGACTGGCCATGTGTGGTCAGGATTTGCTCTAACACAGCAAATTTTGCATTTATTTAAAAGAATTCTGAATTTTACAGCTGAAACTACACTTAAGGCTACATAACTGATCTGTTTAAGCTACAATTTTAGCTGTGTTCTATACTCAAAAATGGCTTATGCTTCCTACTGTAGTAATTTTACTCTTAAAAACCTGAGACATGATTTTACTTAATTCACGTTAAGATCTGGAAGTTCACAGCAGGCTAAAAGCTGAACACAAAGACAAACAGAACTGAGGTAGTCAGCTTTACTCAAATATTCTGTATGATAGCTACCAATTCATTGCCACCTTAAGTTGACACATTCCTTGGCAGTTCCCACAAGGCTACAGCTGCTAGCAGCTGCTAACCCACGGGTGGGATAGCAGATGTTGCATTTTTCTGACTGAAGTACCTTCTGCACCCGACCCCCCCAAAGCCATGTCCAGTTCTGCAGTTCACAGGCAGCTGAAGGGCTGCATGACAAAGAAATTACAACTGAAATCTCAGATTATTAAGGCAGTAGCAGTTTTACTTCACTGGATTCACTGATGTAGCTACTCAGCAGATACTGGTGAACCTGACCACAAGAGCTCCAACAGGCCGATAGATTTTTCCCTGTCAATACAAAGCACTACATCCCCTTTCTTTAATTAATGCATACAATTCAGAAGTAGGTAAGCATCAACTTTCTAAGCCATCTTTCAGTTAATTCTCAGGAAGAGAGATTAAAAGAAGAAAAGCCCTCAAGATAAACAACTTTGTAGAAGATAAAAATATTCAATTAAATATGACAAATCTCACACTTAGACAGGAGACCAGCATATCAAATACTGAGCACAATAAATTAACACCAGTTAAAAAGTTTAACAGTTACAAAGTTAACCAGAAAGTTCAGACAGTGCAAACATTTCACAGTAAGAAAAAAATAACCAGTAATTTCTTTTCAAGTATCAAAAGCATTCTTGTTGAGTGATACCATTTCAACTGTATTATTGCACAACAGACAAAAAATACAATATCAGCCTCTGGGACCTAAAGTATTCTCAAACCTTTATGTTTTCCAGGTATCAGTTTACACTGACCGTTTTGTGGATATATTAAAATAATTAGTGTTCACTTATCAATCTGAGTGTTTCATAATTCAATTTGTACCACGTTAAAGCATTTGAGTCCTGACTTGTATTGCTTCTCTGAGACACTGATTTAAGGCCAGCCTATGCCTTGTGTAATTCACAGCAAACTTAACCTGCAGCTAAGAAGGAGAACTAGCCCAGTGCAAGGTGCTCTCAACTGTGATGTCTTCAGACAGTTTAAGGTTGCACCTTACTTGCCTCAGCAGTGTCATAAGAGTTTCTTTAAATAAAATAAAAAAAACAACAAACAAGTCCAGTAGGCACAAAGAATTTCTTACAATCATGATGGAAGTCCTATTATTAAAGTATAATTGTAGGTATATAAGTTTAACTCCATCTCCCTACCTTCCATTTAGGAAAGGGATCCAGTCACTGACAATTCTAATATCACACAACATTTAAGAAGCAGAGTAATATCATCTTTCTCCCTATATCTGCATTTTTTTAGTGCACTGGGCATGTCTGCTCCCATAAATTTCACACTTCTCCAGGAGTGAAAGCGGTTCTAAAAGGACAGGCAGTAGACTGAACCACAAAGAGTTTCTTCACCTCTGAACAGGATTATTTGCTACACATTATAGTCAGAAATGAATAAAAACATCCTTGCAAGGGTCCTATGGAGCAGCTGTCCTTACCTTGACAGATTTTGCTCATTTCCTTCCTCATGTATTTTGTCATCAAGTGATTAATTTTGTAGCAAGGTGTGCCCTCATGTGGCTCAAACCATCTGATTCTCAACTTACTACAAATACTCAAATAATCCATAGTATTTATATGTCCAAGAAAAAGTAGAGGGGAAAAAAAAAAAAAGGAAAACAGATTAGACTTTCCTCACACATTCAATATAGTTTTTGGTCTAGAGACATCAGCATGATCCTGTAAGATTATAGCTGCCATTGCTACTGGTTTGCTCTTCAACACCAAGCGAAAACATCTGCAGTAATATTCATAACTAGTTTTGAAACAATAATGCCATTACTCATTATTTGAGAAACAAACCAATAAAATAAAAAAGAATCATAAATCCTATCCCAAATTTACAGACTGTAAATTTGGGATAGTATCAGTACTGAAATGCATTTGCCTAGCAAACTATTGAGAATATTCAAACATGATATATTAAATTTCACAGTAGAACTGGCACATGCTAAATGAAAATCGGATTTCTGGACAGTTGTCCTGGTTCCCAGTCCAAAATTCCATTTTGTGCATGTAGGAAGATGTAATGAACCCCAAGAATTAGCTGCTTTACCTAGTATGAATTCTGAGGGGGATCAAAGCTGCAGAATCCAGTTGTGGAGGCAACTTCCAGCCATTGGTCTTTCCCATTACATTCTTTCCCCCCCCACATAAATTGTAAGAATTGACAAAACAAACAAATTATCAGCCTCTTCAGCCTGGGTTATCAGTAGTGATGAAAACTGATTTTTACATGGCTTTTGACTAAACCACTGAGGTATATTTCCAGTCTGAGGATGCTTTGCTACCAATCACACAACAGACATAACAAAAAAAACCAGCCCTCAGCTCTATTACAGAAGAGTTCTCATTTCAAATCTTGACTGAGTTGCCAGGTAGTCTAATACAGTTGGCAAAGTGGATCTTATTACTGCATCAAAAAAACCACAGGTTGCAATTCAGGAAAATACTGGCACTTATTGAGATGACAAGGTAAGTTTTCCTCCACTCAAAACCCTGCCTGCTGTCATCAGCACCTCCCTGACTATTGTGTGCAGAGATACTTGCCAGGGAAGGTGAGGTTCAGCAGGCAAGAACTGTCTGCAGAGATAAAACCTCCATACTCCACAGCAAGGAGAGCAGCATGAGGGGTTATCATCTCAGAACTTCTTGCCCCAAGCTCAAGTCTATGCGCAGAGAAACAATCCTGTTAGCAGGGGGACTAAGTTGGCCACCAGCAGCCAAAGGGTTACAACCAGGCTGGACGAGCAGGAGCACAAGTCTAAAATAAAAAAAAAATTTAAAAAAAAAGAAGATTATAAATTCTACATTTAAAGACAAGATAAAATAACAGAGAGAACACTAAAAACCACCAAAGAGTTAAACTTCTTGACAAAACATTAACTGGTATTTAGCGAATTAAATTTTTTACCTTCCTCAGAAAGAAAACTGAATCTGATTTTTCTGCATTACAACATAAACATTATCAATAGGAGGTTATACAAGTGAGAACTCACTTTCCACCAAGGTGACAATTTTTAAGATTATAGCAATGATATGGCCTTCAAAACACAGGTCACATTTCCTGCTAAGTTCCCAGGCTAAAGCCAGATTTCTGGGATGATTACCAGAAAGAGACATGAAACGAAGGAGTTATGTTTCACACATTTCTCCTATGTTAGTCACTATTCTGCATGACTGCACAGAAAAAGCAGGGCACCTTTGCCATTTTCCTTTACCTCCTACACCTGGGATCTTAAAATAGCCACGGCCTTCCTTTCCTATTCCTGACAGAGCTGACACAAACCTTTGACATTTTCAGACATTTAATACTGAAGTTTCACTTCAGCAAATAAGGCAACCTACCAATGGGTGCAGCTCTTGTTAAGTTAGAAGCTGGAGGATCCCTCTCTGGGGGACAGGAGTCACAGAAGTCTGAACAGGCTGGGCAAATGAGATTGCCAACGTGTATCCAGCCATTCATCTGAATGCTCACAGTCAAGACCTGGCCTGAGCGGCTGCACAAGTACGCAGTGTCCTTGACCCACACGTGCAGCCCTTGTGGAGAACATGAAACCTTAAAATAAAAGAGTCAAGTCTGTATTATGATTTATCATAAGCACAGATTAGCTGCAAGTATTTTAATGCAATCTGAGCAACTACTAGATTCAGGAACGCTTTCAAGCACTGACTATACTCTTTTTGTGCCTATGCAAATCATCAGCTGAGAATGAATAAAACTTGGCTTCTGCTAATGACTACTTTTGTAGAGTTGTGCAGTTACTGAACATGACACCATTAGTGAGACAGTCCCAAAGAAAATTAGGATAATGAGAAATAAGTGAGATGTGCACAGTGCTTTCCACCTCTGAAAAGTCAGTGACTAATTAACATTAAGCTTCAACAACAGAACATTTCCTGGAAGTATTCCTTCTTAGCTGAGGATAAAGCGTCACAGGGGTAAGACAGAGAATGTCCCTAGTGAGACTGAAAGCCATGCCAGCAGTCACACATTTATCTAAATTACAGGCTTATGGTTGGAAGATAATTGTTATCAAAGTATGTTATATGATCCACAGATTTAAGGCAGAGAAAATCATGTCCAGTGTGCAGGTGCAAAGTTCTAACAGTCACACCCTACATTTTAAGCCCAACTTTTTCTTTAGGGTTATTAAAAAAAAACCCACCAAAAACCCAGCAAATACTCACTTGATAACATCCACTGCCCCAGTCAGGGTAACTGAGTTTCCTCCTGCACTGTTCCATAACAAAAGCAGATTTCTGAATAAGACATACAGAGTTTGGTCCATATTTCTCTGCACCATAGTTTTTGGTAGGATCTAAGGTAGAAGGAATATACTGAATTGCAGCTTAACTAGAGGAACAGAAAACCCACATCAGATTAAAAGGCTATCTAATCAATGTTTCAACATGCAACTCAAGGTTTACTTCTGGAATATTTCAGACCCTTAATTATTATCAATTTGGGAATTATACTGTTTTGAAAATAATGTGGGAAGAAACACAAGATTTAAAAAACAAACAAAGAAATCAGTTAACCACAAAAAAAAAAACCAATAAGCACTTTGCATCAGAATTATGTGGTTATGTTTGCCCCCAGGGAATGCCTGCTGTGATGGCTGGCTTGAGGGCAGAGTGCATTTGGCTGGTTTTGGGACAACTGCACAGACAGGTAATATCCTACAGCATTCTGGAGCTCTGCAATACTGAACATCCGAGCATTACTAAGAGACAAACCCATGTTGTGATAACTGGAAAAGTTCCTGACCTTCAACAAAAAACCAACAAAGGTGGAAAGTGGATTTGTATTTCAGAGATGTCTTCAATAAACAACCCCCCCATCCTTTATCTTGTATTTGGATCATTTGGGATAAGTATCTGTTAATTTCTTTTGCAGTTCTTGCATCAGATATGTGTTTGCCTCAGGTGTACAGAGTAGTTGTGCTATGCTTCTCACCACAGCACAGTGTTCATACACCTGGTGGTGTGAAACTTCACTAGTGAAAAAACACACATGCAACTGGTTTGAATATGCAGCAAGTTCATTCTAAGTTAACAAATGCAGTCTCTGCAATACCACCCTGAAGTCCTGAATACTGACCTGGTTGGTTTTCAATTATTCTACAGTCTGAACTGCGTTGAAATTCACCACTTAAATGCCAGCTGAATTCCTGACTAAAGGGACAATAGTCAGCAATTTCTACTGAGCCACCATAGTAAGGTAATTCTTCTGCTGGTACTCCATTAAGATTGTCAAAGTACTGCAAAACAAAACATAGTAGTGAAGCAGTTTGTGCAAAGGCAAGGGTACAACTGTTTTTTAAATAGAACAAATCACTACAGCTGCAAGAACATCAGCTGTTACTACTCAGGAATGCTATTAACACCACCTTACAATACCCACAAACCAGATGAGCCAGGTGTATTTAAGAATATGTAAATAATGCAGAGATTCATATCTGCATGTATCCCTCCCAACTTCTGCCCCTGATTCCCTTCTTTGCAATAATTCCATTCTTTGGGATGTAAACAGAACAGATATTAGTGTGCAGTGACACAGGGCAGCAGACTGGGGGGAAAATACCTCAAACAAGACATTCTGAGGGATTTCTGTTACACAGCAACATTTCTATCTGGTATTTGGCTAGATAGCCAAGTAACATCATTTTCTTTTAAGACCACAAGGGGTTTTTATCACTCTTCGGATTCCTTGTAATAAACTAGGCAGACATTTTTCACAGTATCTACTGTCATATGCTAGTTCAGAAGAAAAAAAACCAAAACAAATATAATCATCGGGCTGCAAGGCTCAAACAATGAAAACACTTCAGTTACTGGTGAAGTAGGATCCATTATACCTGATATTCCTGAGGTAACTGCTTTGGAAACTTCTGCAAGTTGCACACTGCTACTGCTCTTTGGTCCTGTCTGCAGGTTAACTGCAAAGGATTACTCCTCAAAGTGTCGCAGTATGGACTTATTAATTGCTTCCTCAAAAACACAAAGCAAACAAACAAAACCAGAATGAAAATCACATCAGATCCATTAAACTGTTTTACATAAGCAGCCTGTCAAGACTGCTTGTTCCCATTCTCCTCTTCACTCAGTCAACCACACAAGGAAGCACCGACTTCTTCTCTGGAGGCCAGTTTTTCTTATTTGTCTGGTTATGACCTTTCTCATTTAATGAATATCAAGCCAGCAAACAAAGTTACAATGCATTCACCTATTTAATTTTAATGACACTGCTTTGTAAACTTTAAAGAAAAAAACCATACAAGCAAAACAGGTCCACTATGCAGCTGTGTCCTAGAAATGTATGAGGATTGTAAAGAACAAACAAGGTTGTAAGGAACAAACAAGGCAGGCTTTATCTTGAAGATGGCTATCATCTCCTTCAGTTGCTTTAAGTACAGTCCAGTAATGCAAAATGACACAGGCTGTATTTCCAATTAAAAGGGACAAAATAAGAAGGCAAACACTTTTAGAGTAAGTCCTACCCATCCCTTTTAAAGCACAGCTTTCTCATAGTGTAAATGCATTCTACATGCTGAGATGTTTGCCTCTGTATTTATTGTATTGGGTGGGAGGTGGGATGCAGGGCAGCATTCCTGTTCATCTCTATCTACCTCTACTTCTTTTTATTGAGTTACAATTGAAGGACAAATGTAAACAAGCATCAGGGTCTCCTCTTTATTTTTAGCATTTTTTAAAAGACTGCATTCTTACTTTTGTCTCTTCTGGTCAATCCAGAATTTGCAGCTCTTCATTACAAAGTCACAGCCTTTATTGCGTCCCCAATCTAATTTCTCTGCCATGCTGTAATTAGCTTTATACCATCTGTAAAGGTATTTTGAAATGAGAATATAGTTACTTCAAAAATTACTGTTCTGATTAATAAAACAGCAGTTCAAAGAATTTCATATTATGCCTTAAGGTTTTCAAATTAAGAAAAAGGGAAACTAGATCCCTTTCTGCCAATAAGAAAATATATTATGATTTCCCTGTTTTTCAAGTCACAATGAACTAGAAGAAAATGTTGTGATCTGCAAAGGAACAATGCACACAGAAAGATGACATTTTAGGCAATTTCTGCTCTCTATCTGCAAGAAGAACTAAAAATAATAATCAATATGTACTGCATGCAACTGAAAGAAGACTTACATTAAGACAAAAGGCAAACATATGCTACAAACAGCACTTTGCATTGCAATGCCTGGCTTTTTAAGGCTAGATTAAGAATGGGTTTTGAAACACATGAAGAAAAAATAACATACTAGGTATGACTCCTTGTCTAATGTAATGCTAATTATATGACCATCTACTTTGCTGCAGAGGGATAAGTACAATTTGAAAGCATCAATAAGCATCAATTTGAAACAAAATCAAGTACAATGAAAACCAAACACAAGTAAACCAAAACCTACTCCCCCCATTCTTAATTCTTACCCTGTGTCTTCCATTAATGCTAAAGTGATCCTGGAAAAGACTCGATTCTGAGTGTGGGATCCAGTCATTGCTTCATTCTGAAAGTTATCAGTTATGATTGGTAAGCTGCTCAAAATCATTGTTGTAAGAAAATGCTTCTTATAAAAAAACATTTTATTTCTGGCCTCCTTTTACTATTGACACTCAAATCCCATACTCCTTCATTAAAGGACTGTCCTGTCTTGTTTACCTCACTGCATAAAATAACCACTAGAAAATGTACCTCTGCAAAAAATACTACACAGCGTGAAGTTACAAATAAAAATTAGCTTAAATGTCAAGAGGGAAATAAGTGTTTTCTTAATCAGGCATGGTTCTGGAGGAGACACGGCAAAAGTTAAAGCCAGAGCACATGAATAAAGACGAGGTCATGGTAATGAATAGAATGATCAAGTATTGAAGAGGAGAGGGCAACAAAACTCAATTGACTCAAAGGAATACTCCCTTTTCCCCAAAAAGGGAGCAAACCTTCTCAAAAGGGTAAATGGCAGACAGGAGTAAGAGACATTTAGCTTTTCAGTAATCACCTGATTTCAAACTCATACTCTGAGACTTAGCAAGAAGGTTACACGACAGATGTATCTAGAAATCAGACATCTAAGTATTTAATTGGACTATTAAATTGGACATTTAAGTATTAAGTACTGTTTGTGATGTATCTCAGTGAGGTTTGATAACACTGTTCAAGGCTCCAGAAGGTACCACAATAAACCTAAAAATCAAGGCACAGAGAGCAAACATTCCCATATCCCCTTCCATTCCTAGTATCAGCACAAACCTCCAACAACCTCTTCTCCCAGTGATTGAGCTCAGTACCCATGCCACCTTGATTTTCAAGCTCCATTCCCTCTAGAATTGGACAATTAAAATGCTTTCTGGCTTCTTCCTAAAAAGAAAACATTTCAACACAACTCTCAAAACACTGAGATGGATATCCACATGCAGCCCTAGTGCTCTAGAATTATCTATTAAAAGTATTTCAGCATTTCTTTTTCTATCATTTTGTTTTCTGCTCAGAGGCTGACTAAGCAAGCACCCCAACAGTAAGCCTATCACTCTATCTACTCATCTCCTCGAAAGAAATGAGCAAAATCAGCAGTAATTAATCCATGTTTGCTCTATACACTCTGTTATATTCAAAACAAAAAGATTATTTGTGGCCAAATGTGATTAACACTATGACTTATTTCCAAATCCAATTTGTTACACTTGAGCATATGTTCTGTTGGGGGCACAAAGAGACAGTCTGAGGCGTGGGAAGCAAGAAAAACTTCCAAAAATCCTTGAGGAATTTCTTTTTAAACATGACAAAATATTAATATTAATATTACAGGAGCAGGAGGTGTCTTAAGTTTGTAGGAAAACATCTAAAGAGTATGATTAAGGAATTTCTTCAACATCAGTTTTGCTTAACCTTTAATAATTTACTTTCCAGTCCCTTCATTGTCTCTCACTATGTCAATTTATTTATTTCATACTGTCTGTCACCCATTTTCCACTTTACTTCAGGTAAACCCTCTCAGTTACACAGTGTTAATGGCACAGGCTTTGGACCAAACTTTCAGGGAAGGATATTCAGTGTTAGGCTATTACTTCCTCAAGGATAAGAAATATTTATGACTTAAGAACACGATGGTAACCTTGGCATACAAAGCTTGAAAGGTAATGCACACTTACAACTACCCGAGGGGTCACCAGCAGATGAACAGCATGGCGCAGCATTTTGCCACCACGTACATCCCACAGCCTCACTGCTTTATGAACGACTTTATTGCTCCACTGATACAAACCCAGGCTGTAAAGAGAAGGTTTGGTTACAAATCCTTCCCACAAAGACATTACAGTGCAAAGATGTATCTCCATAAGAAACAGAATCACAGATAATCTTCATACTCCCTCATACTTTCTAAATTTAAAAATTTTATTATGCAGCATTTCTCCTTTTTAAGATATATATCACTACTTTGATTTAACAAGGCAAAGTAAGATTATTAAAAACACAGCCTACAGACTCAAGACGTATTTTCTACAGTTACCAAAAATGTAAGAAATTAAATAAAAATCCTCAGTATTGCTATCATAAAAGAACAAAACTCTCTACCCTTCCACCTCCTAAAAGAACATCTACAATACTAACTAAACAAAGAAAAAAGCATGCAAACTGCTCATTCTGTTACAAATCAGAAAATTCACACAGCAGATTACACACATTGTCAGTTCTGCATAACCATAAACTTTGAATGTACAAGTCTTAAAAATGAACTGCACTAATATTAGACAGCACAGGTAATTGTAATGCTTAACTTCAAGCCTTCTGATAAATGAAATCCTGTCTTAGTTTGTGGATATCTGGATAATATAAGTGCTCCATGGCAATGTAAAGAAAGACTAGAAAACCACCACACACCACTGTTTGAATATAATAAAGGAAAGTCATTCTAATAATGGAATGAAGTTGGGTTTTCAACAGGCAAGAATACATCCTAAAAAAGCAACATGGAAACATCGTTCAGTGGGACTACCAAGAGGTCAAAAAAATATGTAATACCTTTCATTAAAAGGAGGAAGTCCATCTGCATATCTTGGTGTCAAAGGTTTTCCATCATCATCACGATAAAATGCAAACAGTCCAGCAGAGAAACCCTTCAAGTTAAAAAACAAGCACAAGGAAACCTTTGAAAGACATACATATACAAAGCCAAACACCATGAAAGAGCTCCCACACCCACCACTGTCACACTGGAAGTACAACACTCCAACGCAATTAACACAAATTGAAAGAGGCAAAGCAAGAGCTTTCCTCCACCAAACATCCTCCTTTTGGCAACAAGCTGCAGACATATGAGGAAGCAGGCACCAGTCTCAGAGCAACATTTTATCAACCCTTACCAGTGCATGGATTATCTCGTGTTTCACTGTAGACAACATGCCAACAAATTCCTGAGCTTGTGTTGAAATCATGTTTGGACACAAGTTAGCATATCCTGCTATTGGCCTGGAAGACAGTTTTAAAATTAAATGGTTTTCTGTAAAATACTACAAAATTCAAATCATAATTCACTTGAAGCAGCACAAGATTTAAAGAAGATAGAAACTAATGTAAAAATACCTCCTTCCTAACCATTTATAAATATCTGTTAACAATACAGTGACTGGTTTACTGGTGGGATGGGGTCAAATCAACCTCTATATTCAGTATTCTGCACAGATGTCAGCGACAACAGTGCAAGAGACCTGAACTTTAGGCAAGATCCTAGTGAGGTACAAAGCCTGTGACAGTGACTGCAACTGAAATGGAAACAAAAGCCACATAAGTAGGAACTTGCATTTTTTAAGTTTGTGAAATCATGACATTCAACTCAGCAGAAACAGGATCTTGAGGTAAAGTTCAGGCATTAACACTGGAGGATCAGCTTTGAGTCATGTGCCTCAACTTTGTGAGTTAAGCAGTGTTCGATGGGTTTCGGATTTTACATAAATGCAGTGCTTGCCTAACTCAATAATGACTCCTCCTTTGTTATACAACAAAGGCAAACAATCAAATTCCACATCTGAACAGTTAAGAAACTTGAAAGTTTAATGAAAAAGAGAGTTTGCAACAGAGGGAATACTTGCCTGTCCATTTCAGCTTCCAGTTGGCAGTAGGCTGCATATGCAATGATATTTTCATGGCCACACCTCTCAGTAGTGAGGGCACTGACGTAGAGCACAAAGTCAGCATCTCGAACCCCCTCGTGGTCAGGTGAGCCCGTGGGCCTGCGGTGCCAGTCACTGTCATTGTACACCCTGCATTGCTTCACAATGTTCAAATGCAACAATTAAAATACTTCACTTATGACCAAAATTTTGCATGACACAATTCAATTAGCTTGAAGACAAGAAGAAATCCTGCTTTAAGACGGCAGAAGATAAGAAAATGCCCTGTGAAGAACAGTAAACAAAACCAGAGCCAAAGAATAACTTTCAAATTACAAGCTCTTTTATCTTTTTATTTATTTTTTTCCTATCCACAAGGAAGGTGGCATCTTAAAACCAAAAAAAAAGCTTGCCAAGCTTCCCAGAATTAGCACCCTGTATTTCCTATAAATTAAAAAAAATATTGGCTCCCAAAACTAGTATACATAAGTAGCAACAACATTTCTCATGTAATCTGCTATGTTTTTAATGATTTCGTTGAAACTTTGAAGTTAAAGGAAGAAAACCAGAAATCTACTGATCACATACTGTAGTTGAATCAAAAATTCATGCAAGAAAACAAGTCTGAAGCATTTCTTGCTCCTGAGTCAGTGGATAACCTCTTCAAACAAGGTCTTCAAAAATCAACTATTAACTCTGTGAAAATCCAGCTCACTGGCCAAGGTGAATAACAAAGTGACTAGTGGCAATTTAGCAAGCTCCAAATTTCATCCTCTCTGTACAAGCCACTAGAACACAGGCTCAGAAGATAGTAACCAGTCCAGTTTTATTTGAATTTTGATTCAACAACATAAACTACAGAAACTCACACTAATTCAAGCTGATCTATTCTTTCATTCTTAGTGATCTCCAACAAACAGGTCACTTATGCACAGTTACCAATATTCACTTTTTCATTAGTTACCATAAATAATAATATTTCAAAGATTGGATAGCTGAGCTTACCTGGAGGTGATTCTCAGGAACTATAACTGGCCCACACCTTGTATGGTCTGCACAGGCTTTTTGGCAGTATCTGTGAGGGTCAGCTTTCCTCCTTAAATATTGGTTTGTCACACACTGCCTTCAATGAAACATGGGACAGTCAACACTCTTATTATTGAAAGAGAACTATAGAATAGTCTTACAGTGCTATAATGATACTTAATATAACTTGCACAGAGAAAATTGTTAATTACCTTACCAGGGAAGACTTAATGCTTCCAGTTTTTAATGGAGCATCCACAGGTTCAAAGAGAGGTTAGGACAAGGTTCATAAATGGGGGTACACATAAAAGAGAACTGGCAGCATGCATAGCTTTGAACATCTTTGCTACAGATGAAGGTGTTGCCCATGGAAGGTTGGCAGATTTGTAAAAGAGCATCTGCCACCCCCACCAGTTCAGATGGGTCACTGATCTGATTCAGCAGGGCATTTCTTACACTCTTACTCTAATCTTCTTTTAAAGGCTGTGCAGCACAACGTTAAATACCAAATACAGCAAGTGATTTTCAGCACACTTTCACATACCTGCTCAGCAATATAGCACCTGCAGATTTGCGCACTTGAAATGTCTTCTCCAAATAAGATATAGCTTGTGGGAAGAGTTTGTTCTGGAAAGAACAAAAATCAGAGTCACCCAGCAGCAGTGCAGACATCACCCCAAAGGCATTAACTACCAAGTTACATGAAACTTGCTAGATATTGTGGTATAGCAGAATAGGGGAAAGCCTAACTCTCTAAGAAGTTCAATTATTATCAACGTATTTATGAGATACTTTATTTCAGTATCCCCATATTTTGTTATTGGAATGACAAAATGGGAAGGAAATCAGTACTAATCAGAATGTACAGCTTCAAAGAGGCTTTCAACAACTATATACACATTTCTCACTGATATCTTTGCACCTTGGGATATAGCAAACACCTGTCAAATAACATGCAGCAGAACTCTGGAATTATTTGTAATGGAGATATAATCTGTACACAAAGCTTTGGTTTTCTGGACTAGAGGGATATTAAATTGCTGGCATTCAAGGTTTTAGTTAAACTGGCCTTAAACTTGACTTCATCCATGTAGTAAATTATACATAAACAGAAAGGGAAACATAACATACCTTTATAAGGTGTCTTTTCTCAGGCAGCAAACTATATTCAAAAAACAAAACATACGAGCTTTAGTTAATAAGGTATCCATTCTCAGCCATGGAGGAAAAAAAACCCCGCCACAACATTATACTCACTCCTCAACGCTTCTGTCGTATACAATCTTAATTCTTAGCTGTTGATCCACGTTTCTCTTCGAGACGTGGTTTTCCTTGAGAGGAACTTGATAGACAACCTGGCAGGGAGAGGCAAGAGGCGCTGGATGAGGCAGCTCGCCCGGACAGACACAGCCCCTCACGGCCCCGGGCCCTCGGCTCCTGCTCGCCCCAGCAGCACCGCTCAGTGCCAGCCCCTTCCAGCCCTTCCCGACCCCTTCCCTCACCGGGAATGGGACGCTCCGCGCCCCCCGCCGTCATTAGCGCCCACAGCCGAGGCGGCGGGGCCAGACCCGGCACAGCCCGGCCCGGGAAAGCCGAGAAGGGACGGATCCAACAGCGGGGACGGCCAACGGGGGAGCCCCTGCCCCCCGACACCCCTCGCAGCCGCCTGAAGACCCCCGGCCGCCCCACCTGGTCGCCGCTGGGTACGCGGTGGTCACAGGAGGAGGAGGCGGAGGCTGAGGGAGGCAGCGGCAGGAGCAGCAGGAGCCCGGCGGTGAAGGCGGCGAGCGGCGGGCGCCAGCATCGGCTGAACCGGGCGCGCCCGCCGCCCGGCTCGGCGGCCATCTTGGAGTGCCCGTCCGCCGCGTCGCCATGGAGGCAGCGCCGGGGGAGCGGCCTCCGCCAATGGGCGGGCAGAGGGGGCGGGGCGAGAGCTCCTGATTGGACGCGGCGCTGCGAGGGGCGGGGCCAGGCGCTGACGGGGAGGCGGCGGGGGCTGCGGGCCAGAGCCGCGGGATGAGGGCGGGTGGGAAAGAGCTCCCGGGATCGCTGAGGCAGCACTGCCGGGGCCGCCGCTAAACCATCTCCCCAAGCGACACTTCTGCACGGTTCTTGAACGCTTCCACCGCCTCCCTGGGCAGCCCACTCTAGTGCTCGACCGCCCTTTCTGTGAAGGAGTTTGTGCTAATGTTCAACCTAAACCCTGGAGGCCATTTCCTCTTATCCTCTTATCGCTTATAAGCCGGGAGAAGAGCCGGACCCCCAGCTGGCTACAACCTCCTGTCAGGGAGTTGAAGAGAGCAATAAAGCCCCCCCGAACCTCCTTTTCTCCAGGCTGAGCCCCCCCAGCTCCCTCAGCTGCTCCTCATCAGACTCCAGACCCTTCCCCAGCTCCGTTCCCTTCTCTGGACATGCTCCAGCACCTCAATGTCTTAGTCACGATGGGCCCAAAAATAAACACAGGGTTTGAGGTGCTTCACAGTGCCCAACACAGGAAACAGGCACTGCCCTGGTCCTGTGGCCACACTACTGCTGGTACAAGCCAGGATGTCACTGGCCTTCTTGGCCACCCGGGCACGCACTGGCTCATATCCAGCCATCTGTCAACCAGCACCACCAGCTCCTTTTGAGCATGGGATTTCATTTTTCGTACACAACACGGCCTTCTTCCAGCTTCTCAGGCCACAAACACGGTACAACAGGGTATCCCCAAGTTTCCAGGATGAAAACAACTAGAGAAACTTTTACCCCCACCACTGCTGATAAAAGGTATCTGGGTTTTTGTAGTGCTCCATCTTGCAGCTCCTCCTGTGTTCCAAGGTGTTCAGGTATAAAGAGGGCCACACGAATAGAAAGCAGTGTCCTGGCTCACCTGGCTGCTTGGTGACAGCAGTCAGAGAAGCTGGCGGATGCCTGGTGCTTTCAGCTAAACCGAGTTACTCTGGCTGCTGAAGTGTCTCCATGACACAGAAAAGCACCCAAAAACGCAGAGAAAGGAGAAAAGCATCCTCACCTTTACACAGGGAGCAAAATCTATTAAAGCAGGAGTGGGTAAAACTCTGCTTGGCTTTAAATCGGAATTTATGCAAGACATTAATCTAAAGTGCTGCATGGGCACCTGCTGTGAAAAGCAGAAATTTTTTATATTGAAATCTACAGACACTATAAACCCTTTTCCTCTTCGCAGGCAATGAGAACATCATGGTGAAGTTTTAAGACATCGTGGCAGCTGGTTGCAGCACAGGTCTTTTTTTGACCAAGGCAGAATAATTTCACCTGGAATTTGTACACACAAATCATGTCACTCAGGGAATACAAGAAAACCGTTTTGTCTTTATTGCATCAATGTAACATACTCAAATGTGAAGCAACACTTCCAAGTGAAGTGTGTTCCTGTTGTGGACAACTCAGGAATACAATGTAGCTTGAAAAAAGTCTGAAACTTTTATTAAACAGTGTATATGGCTTCTGACTGGGAATTTTAAGATTAAAAGGTGATTAAAAGTACAGATTGCAAAGATCTAAAAATGCCATTATTAACTTTTTTTTAAGAACTTCAAAAATTTTCAAATTGTTTAAGCATGTGAAGTGAGTTATGCCTCTGTAGAATAGCTGACTCTGCAAATTGGTGATTCTACAGAGGGGTTAATGCTTCAGTAATGAAAAGAAAAAATTAAAAGTCCCTTATTATAGTCTTGAAAGTTGCAAAAGCAATGACTTTGTGGAAGCTGGAAGTAATGGGGGGGGGGGGGACGACTGTAGAGAATTCCCCTAAGAAATGGGTATGAATACAGTAATTTATACCCAGGAAATAACCAAAGTATGCAAGGGTAACAAACATATAGGTAAGGGGGTTGAAACAATAAACACAAAATGCATGTTCATGTTGGAATTCTCTTTCTTCCAGACTTTTAGCACCAACAAGTCTGAGTGGATACCTAAGGATGACTGAAAACTCTGCTGGTAGGTGAGGTTATTAGAATCATAGCACTGCTTTGATTGAAAAAACCTTTTGGATACCCTCAGCACAGAACGTTTTAAATAAATTCTCACAAGAAGGTGCTTTATGGTGAATACTGGAAATAGGAACATGCACAGGTGCTCTGACCTACCCCACACTTCTTACTGCTGGCCATGGTAAGACAGAACAGCTCCCTCTCCTACCTCTGCCTTGTGTAGGAAGAAGTCAGAGCTGTTCTCACAGCTCTTGCCTACATCTCTGCATAACTGAACGTGAAATGTGAGTCCTGAAATAACATGTTCTAAAATATTTGCTTCTTTTAGTCCTTGTGTTGATAATTTGACGGGGATAGATCAATAAAGAAGAAACCTACATATAAAAAGAATTTAAAAATTGCCCCATAAATTCTTACATGTAAAAGGCACTAACATTTTCTAGGGTATTAAGATCATTCTATTATTTGAAAGTAATAAGGTATTGTGGATATGCCTGAATGTCATTAAATATGACAAACACTGCTGGACTATACTCATCATCAACCACGCTGTCGTACAGGTCAGTAGGATCTGTTGGGCTCCTTGGTGGTGGAGCCTTTAGTCCTTCTCTCCCCTCACAGTAGCGCCCAGTTAGGACCCGGGCCAAGTACATGTGTTTTTTGCCTTTCACATCTGGAATGGAGTAAGTATCCCGAGCAGAGTAACATGCATGAACAGCAAAGTAGGTTCCATCTCCAATGGCTGCAGCTGTTAGGAAAGACAACATTTTCAAATGCAGTTAGTGTTCTTTTTCTCCTAAGAATCTCTGCTAAAACGCCTTTTTTTTTTTTTTTTAACTCTGCAGAAGCTAAAAATGTGGTTAGAGTTCAAACACAAAATTCTAGTAACAATCCTTTGTATCAGAATCAAATATGAACCCACATAGATACCAGGTAAGTATCAACACCCAGGTTTTGACTTCCCTTTCCTATGGAGAAAAGGGCTCCTCTGTTTAGCATGGTTTAGCCTGCAATCGATCAAATTGCAATTCTTCAGAGACTTCTGGACTTAAAATGACTTTATAATTGTAATTATTGTTTTCTAGTCCTGCATCCCAGCAAGTTAGAGGAACAAGTTGTCTTTGTTCAAGAGAGATTTCTTTTTTCTGACATTGCTAAAAAGCTGTTCAAATGAGACAGGTCCTTCCTATCTGGCTGCCCTGATCTTTGGATACTTTTCCTTGGCTACCCAGCCTGACAGAAGGGAAGTGTGCCTTCCCAATTGTTAATCACAGCTGAGATGAAAAGGTGGCTGTCAATATCCACAAGCAGAGAGAGAACATGGGGATCTAGGACTCTTGCTTCCTGAGTAAATCCAACCTCCTGACACTACCAAAGAGCAGGAAAGCAAAACTACATCTCCTCTGGTCATGTTTTAAAAAGAAGTTCTGGCTGCCATTCCCACCTGTGCACAACTTGATATATTTTGTGTATGCTGGGCTTAATTTATTCAAGAAAATCTCAGTTCAAGTCCTCTCCAGAGGATCCAGACAGAGAAAGGTCTACTTTTGGACCCAGACCACACTGAAGTGTCAGCTAGATCTGAGTTAAGCTGCCCAGCCCTCTCAAGATCAAATCAGCCCCAGTCCCTTCTGTCCTAAGGAAGAAAACATTAAGAGCAAAAATTAAGGACTTTTGAAGTGAGGTTACATGACCACTAAAATCAACTAGCACCTCAATTCAGTCCACATTCCACTTCTTTGGATCCTGTCTTTCATGTTTGAATGCTGCCAAATAATACACATAACATGACTGTACTAGAGGAAGTGGACAAAACAAGCTTCAAACTAATGAAGAATATCTTTATGCTAAATATTTAAGTTGTCTCTAACAACTGTTAAAGGCTAAGAATTAAATAATGAATCTCATAGATTTTGTGAGCATAAAATTGGTAAGGATGTGACATTTTATGCTGTCCTAATCTTCAGAGGCAACAGAAGTATCTGCACTTCTACTTTGCTACCTGTCTTTGACTAAGAGGAGAGGAGATACTATCAGCTAGTAGCTGTAACCTCAGCAGAGGATGTTGAACAGTGTTCCTTGTTCCTTTCTCTAGGTAAATGATACAAAACAATTCCCAAAAGCTGCCCAGCCTTCATTTCAGAGTAGGTGAACTCTTTTTGATATCCTTTACATGGTGGCATCCAGCAACAAGGGATTAACTGAACAAGGCAATTCCTCTGTCCATATAGAATAATCCCAGGATTTGTTTATTACTGTGTTCTCTAATTTCATTCAGGTTTCATGTTGTGCTGACAGCACTATAACATTGACATCCTGTAGCACTCATACATGTCTAGGAAATTAACTGATTTGGATAACGACTCACCATTCTTTCCAGCATAGCCACGATTAAATCCATAGTAGTTAATTGAGCTCAATGAGGATGCAGCTGTCCCATGAAATAGCCACTTCTCATTATTTTCACTTTTGTTCTTTTTACAGAGAAATTTTTTTTTTAATTGGTATGTCTGCCAGAGGACGCGATTTTGTATTCTTTCAATCTGCAAAATTACAAAATTAACTATATTTATACTAGGGTTAAATAGGATAGGGATGAATATTTATCATGGTAGGAAAGCATGAAAATGAAATCAAACTGAAAGAATTACAGCAATTTTCACTATATTCTGTTAGCATGAGGTTTGGGTAGAGGAACTGAATATGTAAGCCTCCTGAAAAATCAGAAACCAAAGCAGCTTATACGAGAGTTTCAAGCTTAGTAATTTTGGGTAAACATTTGTCTTGCCTAGTATAGCAGGTACCCAGCAGTCATGGTAGCTGTGCACTGTGATTTCTAGAAACAGGCAGCTGTACCTCTGCTAGAGACAATGATGTAAGGTGACTTCTATACACCCTAATCATCTTTACTGATGATTTTCTCACTAAAGGATATGCTGTAGCAATAGCATTATGTTGAGTTTAAGTCTCTCTTCTAGATCTAAGCTTGCAAGTCAAAATTGCTTCCCCTAATGTGTAGCTTAGCAACCCGTAAGAAACTACTATATAAAAATCACTTGGTGGGAGGATGGATGTTGCTGGCTCCCTATGCCAACAATGTGAATATAGCTTAAGGGGAAGCAGTGTCTCTGCATCAAAGTATAATCTTAAAGGCATTGTTGTAACAGCTTTCCATTTTTAACAGAAAAAGACCTAATGTCATTACTTGATTTTTTTCTATAATATACTAATATTTTGTTCTCTTTGTGTGTTTTCATGACCATACTCATTGAAGCTTGTGATGGAAGAAAATTTTTAAACACATTAGTCTACCTCCTAATTTGATTATATGTTCTACTGTTTATCTCTTCTCTTGATTCAGAACAATTCCATCTTCTCCCTGGCAATTAAATCTCTGTGCACTGTGTTTCAGACTTCTAAATAAGCAGGATCAAATATTGACACTGGTTAAAACTGACAGCCAATACTGAAAAGCTCTGGGATGATAGGGGAAAAGTTGTAAATTAGTCCAAAGATTTATGTCAGTCTACAAGGATTTGTTGTTTTGTTTTTTTTTTTTTGTATTCTGAATGCATTTACTCATGACTCCATTTCAATATAGAATTTCCTAGTTGGAAATACCACATTAACTAGTGACTACCACATTATTTGAACAAAGAGTCAGCCTGAAGAGTGACAGTCACTGGTTTTGCACCATTAGATGGCAGAAATGGCAGAACAGCTCTGAGGAAACTTGCTTTGATTTATAACCACCCTGTACAGCGCTGGAGACACGGACATACAAAAGGTGTATTGGGTTGCAGACACCTTATAAGGAAACATTTAGAAAGTATATTAATGTTTCTTGCCCAAGCATTGACATTTCCCCCCCCCCCACCACCCCATATGATATCACCTTCTCTATATTAAAGCTCGGACATGTTCTCTTAAACATCTTCTCAACTGTTTTATATTCAGGATGTGATGGCTTGAGGTTCACCAGTTTGACATGTTCATTTTGCATGTCTGTCCACTCCTTAGGGAGCTCTATTGACTGCAGATCTGCAAAACAGAGGTTGCATTATTATGACAGACAACTAGCTCAGCTTCACAGGCACATCTTACAAACCACCTGCACAGAGAGGGCTGAGAGGACAGGACCTTCTGCAATTCTTCATTCAACAAGTACTCTCGCTCTCCCAAACATTGCTGGCTTTGTAATGCACTGGTAAGGCTTTACATTTTGTCTAATTATCCCCATATCGATATCTAACTAAAACAAGCTTTAAAATCCCAAAAGAATTTTATGTATTCTTCATACACCACTTCCTTTGCAAGATTTAAGCATGAAATCTATGCTCACCAGTCACATTTGTGCAGATAATATTTGCACTTAAAATTGATGTTCTGACTTCACTCATACTTGTCACTGATCATGAAACTCAAAACTGCTGGCGAAGGGAAAAAAAAAAGGAAAAGGGAAAAAAAGCTATGGAATACCTTACTTCTTTGGGATACCCGAGTTTGCATTTATCTGAATCATCATTCAATAATCACTATTCAAGTTTTTTTATTAAACAGAAG
Organism: Monarcha castaneiventris obscurior; assembly: GCA_026261815.1. Lineage (NCBI taxonomy): Eukaryota > Metazoa > Chordata > Aves > Passeriformes > Monarchidae > Monarcha > Monarcha castaneiventris. The sequence continues at coordinate 13,472,630 of JAMPIT010000467.1, forward strand.
TGTAATTTACCTTCATCCTTTGCCACACGTTGAAGTTTTATAGTTTTTCCTTGGTCATCAGTAGCCTTTAGAGTATTCAGATCCACCTTGTAGTTCTTCTTGTTAATTTTGACATTCAGATATGGTTTTTTAAACAATTTGGCATGCTCCAGCTGTGTATTTGTCAGTTTATCAAAAGCAACAAACCTGTCTTTGTGTCCTGGATACCTCCATTCTACCAGGTTATAAAGAAGTTCTGCCTTGGATTGATCTTCTTCAGTAGACTTAATTTGTTGGATCATTCTTTGAACTTCTAGAGAAACGGAATAGACATCCCTGCTAATACCAGAAATTTTAATTTGAGGGGGAGAAACCTTATTTTCAAGATGAATGGTGACTTGCTTTCTTCTCTGGAGATCTTCCAAAATGGCAATTTGTGTCTCATCAAAACTTTCAATTGCCTCATCTGCAACAGTATTTTCAAGCTGTTCCTTTAAAATTAAATCCTTTATCCAGGACTCAGCTGCATCCACGTTTTCTTGGCTTTCTCCACAAATTTGAAATGTGACTAAATAAACTTTCTTCTCCAAAATCATTAACTTTTTATTCTCAGAAGATTGCTTTTTGCCCCAAAAAAAGGCTGTGGATAAATATACGCCAATTATTAGTTGTAAATAAAAGAAGTTCAGTTTTATTTGTCCACACATAGAGAAAACACACCAACTTACATTTAAATGTAAATAACAATGATTCCGTTGTGGATGAATCTGAATCTTCTCTTTTCTTCATGCTTTCATAAAAGTCTGTGAGCATATTTGTCTGGAAGATGACGATTTTAATTTTCTGTAAATGCTGTACTGATTTTTGTCCTGCAAATTCCATTATAGCATCCAGCATTTCATCAGCTACCTTGGCTGGACTCTGTCCTGCTTGACCTAAAGAAAATTAAAAGGCAGTGAACAGTTTTTGTGCAAGTCTACTGTTACCCATATTAAGTTTGTAAGCTACCCCCATCACAGCCCTCACTGCTTTCCCAAGAAAACACAAACCTGTTCCAATAGCTGGCAAGGCAACAGATTTGTACTTCCTTTGTTCACACTCATGAAGCACTTTGGAGACCTGACTCTTCACCTGATTATCAGTAATCAAATGGATGATTTTACTGCACAACAGATTCCCACCCTGTGTAGTAATAAAGCCACTTTGATACTGCCCAGCTGCAAGAGAGAAGATAAAGAAGGAGACATAACATTTACAAAGTGGCAATCTCTTCTGGTAGTATTGATTGTTATATTGGTGCTACAAGAGAAGTGGAAAAAGTGGAAAGAAATTCACTGTGAACTAGTTTATTGTGGGTTTACTTGTTCTGGTTTTCTCTGTAAATACTCTGAAGGGTTTCTTTGAGAAATTAATTCAAGTAAATGTGTGTTTTCTAATTTCCTAAGATCTCTGCTACAAAATATTTTCCTATTACGTACAATTTAAGAATTTATGATGACTTTGAATACATCTCACTTTTATTTAAAAGCATGCCAAATTAATTTATATGTGAAAACCTTTCTTATGCAACTTATTCCTTGAAAGCCCAAATTTTTATTCTGCAGAAGAGCTGAGTGGTTAGCGTAATGTCATTATGTCCAACTGATCTAAGAATGGTATGGAATTTTTAAAAAGATGTTTGTGATTTCTCAGAGCACTCATGTTTGCTTACAAAATGGAGTCATATTGTGAGGATGAATGGACCAATGAGCACAGAGTTCCAGGCCACCTCACAGGTCACAAGGGTAATGACTGTAAGATGCTCTGCAAGCACTGAGATCAGGCTGATAAATTTACATTGATAAAAAGGTTTATCTTCCAGGTGATTTTCTTATGACTCTCAGGATTTTCTGAAAAATATTTTGTACATTAAGTTAAAATGTAATTTGGATCATTGTAATGAGGTTCTAAGTTCCTGCAAACATTATAATTTCTTTGCTTAGTCCATTCCGACAAAAACAGAAAAAAAAAAAAAGCACTGGCACAAAACGTTTTATTTTAAGTTGAGGGTAAGGAGTATTTCATAGTAGTATGTTGATATGGCCTTGCTCTGTGGTGGCGTTTCCTTGGGAAACAAGCAGGGTGTAGCTCTGCACGAGAATGCAGACATGAGCATATTTACCAAACAAGCTGGAGCCAAGCCTTTTATCTTGTCCTGTACAGAGTAGTTTGGAAATCAGAAAGACATAAAAGTGGCTGTTTGAAATGAAAGAAAATGAAAATCAATGTAATAGTTCTGAGAACAGAGACATTTGCTTGATTTGAAGTTAATGATATATGTGTGCTTGTACAAAAGTTCCTATAGAGCTAAAGGCTGGAAAAAAAATCCAGGAAACTCCATCTTGAAAGACAATTTCCAGACTTAGAGCAGACACAGTTTGTTTATGCATCTAAAATGTCCCTTTCTGCGCTTGTAGTAGCCAACCAAGTGAGCTGGAATTTTACTGCTCTACTGGTCTGGCAGAATGCAGACTACGGAGGAACTTAGGATCAGGGTTGTCCTGATTTCAGCTGGGATAGAGTTAATTTTCTTCTTAGTAGCCAGTACAGGCCTATGTTTTGGATCCAGTATGAGAATAAAGTGCATAACACACTGATGTTTTAGTTGTTGCTAAACAACTGTGAGTAGAAAAATTCTCAAGGTACGTGTCAAAGTGAAAGCTGTGTTTTTCAGATAAAATAATTATGTCATCAGAGTAGAGAATTATAAAGCAACTTTAAGTTTTCAGAGAGAATGATAACAACAAAAAACATTAATCAACATACCATATTGAGCACATTCATCTGCTACCTGGGAACCAGCAGCATCCATAATTGCTTTGAAGACCCCTTAAATCACACAAGAAAAGCACACACGTTCATTAAGTCACCTTAACTATCTCTACTTAAAACCCTACCCAACTTCTGTACTCTACACATACCCTAAATTCTTGTATGGCAAGATACCACAAGTTCAAAACCTTGACAGTTTCCCTAAGTACTGTCCATGACACACTGCACTGGCTGCAGAGAGAACAAACATTTCCTTCACTGCTGATTAGAAGTCATTAAGAACAACTCCTATTTCATAGTTCCACTAGGCAAACCTGTATGCCCTTCTCCAAACTCTCCAATGGCTTTGAATTATATAATTTGGTATCTTTCATGCTTATAATTCACCATGTCAAAACCCTCTGCTTCTTACAGAGTGATTTACTTAACCAGGGCTTTATCTTACAGTGAAACATTTAGGATAAGAGCATTTTTTCAGAATTATACTTAATCTAAAAATTCCCTTTTATTTCAACATTTTTTGGTTTTAAGCAAGCAAAACCTGGTCAGATGCCTTCTGTTTGGAAATGAAATAAAATATTCAGGACATGTAAAAAGCCTGTTTAAGATCTATTTCCTGACTAATCACAACTCTTTATCTGTCATCTGAAAAACACTTCATAAAAGTTTCCCTTGTGGACAATTCTTCCCTGTACCCCTTTCTAAAACCTAGCCCAGATTTATTGCTAAGGAACTATGTATTCAATATAATACCTGTTTTGGCATCAAATGATGGATTTGCTAAGTTTACAATAACCTCTGTATCTTCCTTGGTAATATCTCCCCTTATTACTTGGACTGTGATGGAACCAATCTTCATTTCATGAACTCCCAATACTTCAGTAGGAACAGGCCTAATGAAATCTGCAAGGGGAAGAAAAATACATTAAATCACTTCTCCTTCACTTTGGAGTATTATTCTCCTCCAGTGATCAAAACTTCTACTTATCCTTTTAAGGAATATGCTCTAGATCAGTTTGATGGATGTAGAGTGTCTCTGCTTTTCTCTTTACTCCATTTCTAAAAGCTGGGAGGCACAGTATTCTTCCTGTTTAAATGCTGTGAAAGTGAAACCATTTCTATTCCTGTAAACTTATGCAATATGAATTCAGAAAACACCTTCAGGGTTTATCTGATCTGACCAGCTCTGTAACAGGGTTTCCTGAACTAATTCTTACAAGAAATGGAGCATCCAACTTAGGTGTTGCCAGTAATGGAGATCAGATCACATCCCTTTTGTAAGTTATTTCATATTTGCCTTCATGGATACAAAACTGTCCATTTCTTCTAGTCTAAACTTATCTAACTCATATTTTATCTGCCCACTCTGGCGTCACTGAGAGTTGACCTTGCCCTCAACAAAACTGTCCATTAGGAGGAAAAAAAAATGCCCTCTGTCCTGATGATATTTCTTCTGTTTCCCAATACATATAAAACCACTTAACAGCATTTACATTCTCCCCTGTGTCCCACCTCCTATACCTACACAACTTACTTGGCTGTGCTGCTGTGGCATTGCAACATTCATCTGCCCTCTGTTCTAGTTCAGTGGTAAAAGCCTAAGAAGAGAAAAAAAGTACCAAAGATAGTATTTCACAGTATATACACTGAATGTTTCTATAATTAATGTTGTCATGTTGCTGAGCCACGTGACACACTTTACAGTCATATTTAAATGTCATTAATAACAGTGAAAGACCCAGAGAGGACAGTGTGATAAGAGAGATCTCTGCATTGCTAGAACTCCTCTGTCAAAAGATAAGGCAGCATCTACAAGCATTTACAGTGCCAACAGCAAGGCCAATTATGTCTGCAGCTTCTGCTTGCTGAGAGTTTGTATTTCAGAGACACTGAAAGACATCTCATTGTCACTGGCCCACAGCAATAACAAAGTGCCAAATTATTCCCTTAGAAAGCAGTATAAGTAAAATAGATTATTAAAGTGTAACTATAGCAGTATGTTACAAAGACAGCTTTGTCCTGAGAAGAACTACCTGAATGCAATCAAGATCTTTTGGGTACAAGAGAAAATGAACTTCCTGGAGATTCTTCCAAGTGTGACTACTACTGAACCTGAATACCACATCAAACATTAACTTAGAAACAATGATTTTAGGAAATCCAAATCCTCCAGCCCCAATAGCTGGGAAAGTGATCGATTTCAGTCCAAGTTCTTCAGTTTTCTTCAAGCAGAAATTGATTACATCTTCCAGGACCTGTAAAACACAGCAAAGATACTTTTTTTTCTAAAGGCATCATTTATTATAAGTTACAAAGAAACTGGTATGACAAGCAGCTCTGAGTTCATCAGAGCATCTTTAAGATCACTCCAACAGAAGAAAGTGGACTCAAGTCATCTAAATTAACTATGTTAAAACCTGAAATTTCAGGACTGATCCCAAATAAATATGTAGCTGGGGGTGGGTTAATAATTAAAATATACCTTCTCTGTCTGTCCTCCATCCCACTTGGGTAGTATGGCATGAAACACAGCCTTGCAGGGCATAGCACATCCACTGGTGCAGAGTACACTCCCAGCACCAGCAGCCTGACTTTTTTTTTGGTTGTCAAACTCATCTTGGAGAGCTGGTCCAGCTCTTTCCAGCAAGGCTTTGCAAAGAGGTCCCACGCCAAACTGCAGATCTGCACCAACGCTGTTGACGACCACATCCGTCTGCAACAAGATTACAACAAAAATAGCTACAGCCAGAATTCAAGCAAAAATATGCACCAAGATTAAAAGCCCTACCAAAGCAGCACACAGCAAAAGGAACAAGATACCAGTGGATACCCAATGCAGCAGCCCAGACAGGTACCCATTTCCCCTAATATCCAGCCAAGATAGCTACGGATCATACAAGTACTGTTAGAAAGTAATTTAGTATTTCCCCTTTAGGAAAAAAAAAGCAAAATCTTTTACATGTTGGCCTTAGATCTGGAAAACAAACAAGACCTAGCTGGGAATGAAACACTCTGAAATTCACAGCTGCCCTCTAGAAATGGCTGCAGTGACAGATCTCACCCTACACTCAAGTTTTGCACGCTTGTGTCCTTGTTTAGCTACCACACAGCTGTTCTTTCCTTATGTAGTAAATAAAACCTACTGTCCTTCCTTTTTCATTTAAATTGAAAGAAGTGAAAGATCTTACCATCAAGTTAGAAAGAAGTCAGAAAAGTAAAGACCTACCGTGGCTTCCTGAACATTTTTCTTCTCCACTCGGATGCAAAGTCCTTCGTTTGTTATAACCATATTCAGATCCCCTTTTCTCTTCTCCTTCCGGCTTTTTTTCAGCATCAGCCATTGTGGGGAGAATGAGTTAGCTGAAAATACTTTTTTTACTGTCTCACTCAGAACCTGAATGATTTCTTCCACATTACTCACAAGGTGAACCTCCTTCAAAATGCTGTCCTCTGTGAATTCTTCCAAGGTCTCCTTGACGGAGGACACGATTGAATCTGCACACATCTGCGGTGGAAAGCCAAAGATCCCTCCACTTATAGCAGGCAGAGCTATGGAACGATGATTGTACATCTCGGCGAGTTGCAGACATTTTTTCACTGTCGTTTTTAACAGCCACGTGCACTTTTGTGATTCCTCCTTGCTCCACCTGGGCCCAACAGCGTGGATGACGTTCTTGCAGGGCAGTTTCCCGGCGCCCGTGATCACTGCGCAGCCGGGCTGCAAATTCCCGTGCTTCCTCACCAGCTCATCGCACTCCTCCTGCAGCGCTGGGCCAGCTGCTCTCGACAGTGCATCAGCAAGGCCACCAATGTGTTTGAGGTTTTCATTGGATGCATTCACCACAACATCAACGGGGTAATTACACAAGTTACCTTTATACACTCCTACCACAATTCCACCTGGCAGGTTTTTTTCATAGTAGACCTTTCTTTTCAATTTATCGCCAACTTCTCCACCCTTCTGTTCTTCTTCTTCTTCTTCCTTAATCCTAATGAAACAGCTAAACTTCTGCTTTGCCTCTAAAATACATAAATCTTTCCTCTCAGTGAAGAACTCTTCTGCACCTGGTGTATCAACTGGCACATTTTTTGAGTAAAGGGATGAGACAAATTTTTCAAACATGGTGAATGCTTCTGGCACTTCTGTTCTTGGTCCCCTCAGGGAAATACATGGTGTCTTGGTGTCAAAACATACTGTCACACCTTTCTTCTTCAATTCTTCACAAACACCAGATTTCTCCCTCTCTACAAACTGCACTATCACCACTGAATTAGCTTTGATTACTTTTTCCATTATTGTGTTTCTATCTACAAAATCATTAAGTCTCTGATAAACCTCTGTTACAGCCTTAGAAAAGCCAGCAATAATCATTTTATTTTCTTTTCCAACAGACTGCCAAGTGACGACAATTTCCTGGGAAGAATTGTATGTCTTGAGCAAGGAGAGAAGAAGATTCTTCCACTGATCCTTTTTAATGACTTCACCATCCTCCACATTGATGCACTCGTATTTTAAACCCGTTTTTATCAGCTTTTCTGCTTCTAGAAGATCTTTGGGAGCATCTCCATATAGCAACACAGTATCATCCTGAAGTTCATAGAAAGTATTAATTTTTTCCCTAATGAATAACATATCTGACATTTTTTTACTATCTACACACCGTAGATAGTGGAAAACATGGGGATCAATGGTAACTGATGTACATGGCATACTCAATAAATTTTCCAGTAAGTCAGCTTTGATTTTATATACTTCTGCAGGTAATCCACACAGCTGAACAGTCTTTTTTTTGTCATCATAAAAGATCTTTAGGCACGGATATTCCTTCTGAATACTCTCTTCTAACCCAGCATTGTGCAGCACAGCATACTTCCCTGGGACCACTGACACAGAAATTTCTATGCTCTGTTTTTCCCTTTCACTTTGCTTCATGCATTCCCTCACTTCTTTCTCTGCATTGTCCACTGCTGCTCTGTTGCCTGCAATCACCACCATCTCCTCAGAAAGATCAGTTATGATCAGAGCACCATCTTTCAACAACCTGTTTTTCACATCTTCCCAACCCAACGAATTGACTTTACATTTTATAGCTATGTAACGTGCCATAATACGTGAGAACTCAGTGGAAGCATCCTGCTGCCATGTCTTGAGCAACTTAATCACTGGCTTTTTCTGCTTGCAGAGAGATGGCGATGGGCACAACATAACTTCTGGGTTTGCACAGTCTCCCTGGGGCCATCGGAGCTCACAATGGCAAACTGCCATTTCCTGGTTTATGTCTTGGGTCAGATTGGCATGCCTTTGTAAAAACTGCCATACATACGGGTCTAGTGGCACCCCAATGGGGTCTGGCATCTTGGCAGCTGGTCTTTCTTTTCCATAGAGAGCCACTCCCAGGGAGTGATAATACGGATGCACAGAAATCAGCGTCTGTTCCAGTAAATGTTGCTTTTCCAAGACCGTGGTTAGATCTAGAAGTTAGTGCAAACATACATGTATTATTAGCTTCAAATCAAGCAAATGTCTTTGTTCTCAGAACTATTACATTGATTTTCGTTTTCTTTCATTTCAAACAGCCACTTTTATGTCTTTCTGATTTCCAAACTACTCTGTACAGGACAAGATAAAAGGCTTGGCTCCAGCTTGTTTGGTAAATATGCTCATGTCTGCATTCTCGTGCAGAGCTACACCCTGCTTGTTTCTCAAGTAAACTCCACCACAGAGCAAGGCCATATCAACATACTACTATGAAATACTCCTTACCCTCAACTTAAAATAATACTTTGTGCCAGTGCTTTTTTTTTTTTTTTGGGGGGGGGAGGGGATGGACTAAGCAAAGAAATTATAATGTTTGCAGGAACTTAAAACCCCATTACAATGATCCAAATTACACTTTAAAATTTTTACCTCAAAGTAAATTTACTAAGCCAGGAGTCTCCTGACACAGATATTTACCAGAAGTTGCAATGGCACAAAAACTAGAGAGTGATTCAAGGAATGCAAGGAATAGTAACAAGATTGTTCTTTAGCTCTGTTCTTCCCTGATAATGAAGATATTTGACCTTAGTTTCTGACAGTTAGCTGTGCAAGCTGAAGTCACTGACAGATCCTCTACCTGCAAGTACAATTAATCTGGTATTGCAGATAAAAACCTCTGCAAATGGAGAAAAAACACCAGTGAGAAGAACCCATGCACAAGGCAGGTATTAAAATGAATCTCTGGTAACAAAAGAAAATAAACAAACAAAAAAAACCCCAACAGATTCTGAAGTCCTACACATGCAGCAGTATTTCTACATCCACAGCACTTCCCAGGAACAGGACAGTGCACACTGACTTCAGGAACAGAAAGACAGGCTTCTCCTAATGCCCACGTTTGCTGTAATTTTCTTGCATGTCATCTGCCTGTGAGTGCCTTGGTCAGGCAAAGGACAGTGTTACCTTTGGGGTCACAGAAAGTAATGATGGCCGAGTTGTCCTTGGGGAAGAGCTGGACATCGGACACGGGCCCCCCTCCACTCCGTGCACTCTCAAAGTACACTGTGAGGTAGTCTGTGGTAATGCTGTCTGGTAGGTTTTCAGCCTTGATGGTCTGGGTCAATTCAAGAAGCCTGGCAGTCATTTTGAATCCTCTAACTCTCTTGTCTTGTGAACATTTTTTGACAAATTCCTTAGTATCTGTAAACAGAAGAGCAGTATGAATGGGCTGTGTTTTCCTGTATCGTTATCAGCCCTGGCTATCACTTCAGGCAGAGAAATGAGCAGAGTCTACTCCCTGTATTTGGAACAAAACTGTCTCTGGTGCCAAATAACTCTGTGCTGTAATAAAAAAGGTGAAAAGCACACAACCATGTTACTCTCTGCTATTCACTCCCAGTATGTTTCTGTTCCCATCTCATAGGTGTACTGTCTTCTCTAAAGGAGACTTTATATAATCCCCAAACTCAGTGCACTTCTAATTCTTCTTCAGCTAACCCAAAACAAGATAGAAACAACAAAGTATTCTTATCCAATTTCAATAAAGATGCCACAGTTTTCCTTTTTCAGTGTAATATTTAGATCATGGGCACTTCTGTGGAGCTGTATATAAGACATCTTCCTTCAGAGACTGAAATCTGGGTACTTTTTTAAAACAGTCTGGATCTCTAATGGGAGAGAAATCAAGCTCTGAAAGCTATTACTCATACATATACATGGAAATTAATAATGGTGTCATCCTGTCTTACCAATATTTTTTATAAAGGTAGCTACAGCAACATTTATTTCAGGTATCAGTTCAACAGTAAAGTCAGCATCTAGAGTCAGGCCGCTGATGTTCTCCAACAGCATCTGTAAGCAGTCTGGACTGCATGTCTCTATGTTCTCAAACACCACTGAAGGTGACGCCTCTGCAGAGTCAGCCTCCTCCTGGAGTTCACAGTTTAGAACAAAACTCTCTTCATCCTTCAAGGCTTTTGTATCATCTGCAGCAGAAAGATAAATAAGCCACATAAAATATTGGTACACATTTCCTGGAATAAACAGATTCTTCTTACCCTGTCCCTCCTTTCCTTCCCCAAGAAAAGAGATTGCTAACCAAACAAATACTGCAGGGTACCTCTGGACATTTTGAGATCCAAAACAGCCCAGATGCAATATTCTGCAGGGCTGCAGGCAGCTTCTTTGGGGCATGTGAAAAACGAGGTCTATTTATCACAGGGCACAAAAACAGGCATAAGTAAACACGCCCAAGGCCACTGGTATGTCTCTGAGTCAGAGACTAAACTAAACCAAATTAAAATCCATTGAGATAACAGGCCACGGCTGCTCAGGTGTCAGTAAGGGTTGGGAGAGACCTTGCAGCCTCTGCATCTGTTTCTTGGCCTGGGTGCAGGCAAAACAAGCCTGAACATAGCTCAGGACATCCACAGGGACTATAGGCCACCAGTAGCTCTGCATCACTTGAGGTAAAGCCTCCTGATGACCACTGTGCCCTGCCATCAGTGCAGCATGACAGCGCTGGAGGGCCCATGTGCACAGAGGGATGACAGGGATGCAACAAAATTTCACAAACAGAAAATATAACAGAGGTGCCCACTGGGTACCCCTGAAGTCCAGTGTCTGCCAGAGGCAAGCACATCCAGCTTTGCAGACAGATGAGGGTGGAGGTGTGAGAGAACCTCTGAACTGGAATGAGCAACAGGCTGGCTCTGGCTGCTCACCGAGGTACAACAATTGATACCAAACCCATAACATTTCCAGAAGACAGCTGCCTTTGAAGGCCTACCACCATAAACAAGAAGAAAACAAAATAAATAAGAAGCAAGAGCTCTGCAGGTGTTAGTTACTAATTTCTAGATTGCTGCAGGAGTCATCTGCTCCACTCTGTCCAATGAAGAAAATACTGAAAAGCCAAAACTGAAAGCCAGGCTGATCCAATGAAGCAATTGAGAGCAGCATCTGAAGATTTTCAGGTTCCTCTCTAGTATAACTAAAAAGTAGATGACAACTTGGAGAACTGGAGCCATGTGTGGAGAGCAACACCAACATTTTTGTTTTATGAAGAATCAGCACACAGAGCGATGGATAACACTTTACCTGTTGTTTGAAGGTTGCCCATGGCATCCAAAGCCTAAAATAAAATAATAGCCAAATATCAGTGACAGATTAGACACTTTCACTACTATTTCAAAGCTCTGGTTAGGATTACAAATTTTATTCACCTTTGTGGTAACTGATTTTTCTTCAAATGTCTCCTCTTCAGTAGCTAGGGCTGTTTCAGGCTCTGTGACAATCAACCTCAATTTTCCTTCTCCTCCCCAATGCAACTGATGAAACTGTCTCGCAAGAACTCGTTGCTTGACTAAATAAAACCAAAAAAAGCCCTGAGAAAATCTGAATGGAAAAACAGCTTTACACTGCATGGCACTTTCCCACCATTACATTACGACACCGTCGCGATTTAGGAATGGTATTCCGCAATTTATTGTTTCCATTGAAACAAGCCAGACCTCTCCGCTCTCTCACTTCCCTTCCCCTGCCTTCCCCCTCCCCGCGCCGTGGCAGGATGCAGAGGAGAGTTGAAGGCACAAGAACGTTCAGGATGACAGGACGAGATGAGAACAATTGACTACAAACAGCACCGAAGTAAGAAAAACGAGCACGAACAACACCAATACTGATAACAGTGTGCAACGCAGGCGAGCGGCTCTGGCGCCGTGGCTCACCCGACCCCACACTGGGCAAAACCCGGAAAAACTCCCTCCCCTTCCGTGCCCGCAGCGCATGGCTGAAGTGGGATCGGACATCCCCGGGGAGCTGCTGTGCCCCTCCCGGCTCCTGAAAGGTTAACCTCGCCTTGGCCGGAACGAGGATACACTGTCCCGCAAAATGGAACAGCGTTAAGCTCGTAACACTGACACAGCATGCACAGGCTTTTTTCCTTAAAAAAAAAAACAAACCCGGAAGAGCAGCCGAGGACATTACTCCTGTGAAAAGCCGCCAGGGATGCAAAACTCGGCTCTATCACGTGTTTCATAGCGGTACCCGGGGAGTCCCGGCACCGGCCCCGCGCCTTGAGCATCCTCTTCCTGACAGTGCCGAAATGGCTCGGGTCTATATGTCCTGAACTTACGAACTGGGAAGCATGTTAAAGCAAGAAAAAGAAAAATTGTATATAGGTATGTGAGTGTATCTGTGTGTTTCTGCGCATACGTGCATGTGTACGTATACATTTAACCCAATTGCAGCTAAGTCCTTTCCACCTTGCTGCAAGTTTATAAAAAGATGTGCATGTTATAGATGTCATATTTTTATATATATATGTAACTAATCTAATGGTTAGATTAACATAAGCTTTATTATTCCGAGTGCAGTCTAGAGAAAACTACTGTGCATCAAGATGAATATGTATGTATATATTCCTCCTGGGATATATTTACTAGCTTACAGCCTTTATGCCAAACACCATCCAGAGGCCAAATCTAAGCATATATATAAGTAACTATCATATCCTGAGTTCTTTAGAAGGGATCCACAAAGATCATCGAGTCCAACTTTTGGACCTGCACAGGACATCCGCATGAATCACAGCATGTTAACATACTATCTATTCTATACTGCGCAGTTGGGGGTGTATACGACATATTATATACTATAGATACTGCACATCACGTACTAGACAGGATATGTTAGTACATCGTATGCAACAGCTAAGTTAGCACGTATCTTTTAACTTGCAGGAAGTTCAGACTTGTGAGTTACGACCCCAAGAGCCCCGCACGGAGCCCACACACAAATCCATGTCCCGGCCCCTGCCCTCGCCGGGTCCCCTCACCCCGCCCCGGCCCGGCCCGGCCGCTCACCCTCGGGGCGGGCGAAGCAGACGAGGATGTGCCCGGTCCCGGTGCCGGTGCCGGTGCCGATGTCGGTCCCGGTCCGCAGCTCGCACTCGCCGCCGCCCGAGCGCTTCTGGCTCTGGAAGTAGCAGAGCAGCTTCTTCCTGAGCGCGGGCGGCGGCTCGGCGGGGCCCCAGGCCCCTCGCACCAGCAGCGGGAAGGAGCACGGACGCTGCCCCTCCATGGCCGGCCCGACGGCTCCGCTCCCCGCCGCCTTATCGCTTTCGATTCCGGCACCGAGGGCGCGGCTTTTCCCGGCAAGCACGGGCCTGTTTTGTCTCCACTGCCGCTTATCGCCCTACACCTGCCCCAGGCCGCCTCCTCCGGCCCTTCGGGCACCGCTTCTCACCCGCGCCCTCACGCTCCTCTCCCCCTGGAACGTCCAAAGCATCTCCCTCACCTTCTCAAATGCCCCGGCTGCCCTGTGCCCGGGGCCGGCAGCCCGGCTCGCTGCTGTCCCAAGAGAGGTTCTCCGACCCTGTGTGCAAGAGGCCAATGCACACACACGGCCGGGGCATTCGATTCACCCCCAGTTCTGCACAGAAAGGGAGGCTGGGTGGCAAATCCACAAAGCCAGCACAGCGACTACCAAAACTTTTTCACTCTTTGTACATTTTAGCAAAAAAGGGCATTAATGTTCATTGGCTATATGTAACTTAGTTCTCTTATTAATTAGTATTCTATCTTCTGTTGGTTAATGACTCTCTTGCTTCTCATGCCAATTAGTTCACATGCTCAGTCTTTCTCTTCTTTTGGGTCGGTGGGTTTCTTGACTCGGTGGTCCATGAGTTGGTGGTCACAATCTCCCCTTGCTAGAATTACCTTAACCCAGTAAGAGCTTATTCAACACACTTGTTTTCTTCGTTAGTTTCTTCCTCATCTTGGGGTTTCTGCCAAATGTCCTTGTGGCCTGTAAATTCTGCATTCTTTGTGTCCACTATCAGTGGTAAATCCTTCTTCCCAAGCTTTGCTAACCTCCCCCTAAGTCTCAAATCACTGAGACATGTTGAGCCCTAAACCTTAACAAGGCAATTCTACTAGCAAGTAATTTGCCTTTCTAACACCTGGACATCAGTGAGAGCAGCTTACTTGCTAGCTGGTATCTGTTTCTGAATTCAGAATCTGCTATTCATGGATGAAATCTCCTTTCTTGCTGATTAAACTTGAAAGTGTACAAAGATCAAACACCAAAGAACATGGTTCCTTAAGAAAATTTTAGCAATATTCTACATTTTGCATCATTGCTGCCACAGGAACAAGATCAGGGTGGAACAAGTTGTGTCAGGGGAGATTTAGGCTGGATGTTAGGAAAAAGTCCTTCACTCAGAGGGTGGTTGTGCACTGGAACAAGCTCCCCAGGGAAGTGGTCATAGCACCAAGCCTCAGAGCATTCAAGAAGCAATTGGACAATGCTCTCAGGCACATGGTGTGACTCTGGGGGATGTTCTGTGCACGGCCAGGAACTGGCCTTGATGATCCTTGTGGGTCCCTTCCAATTCAGACTATTCAGTGTTTCGTGGTCCCCTTGTATGCTCCTGCCTCTGGCCTTTGCATGTTAGAATAAACCCATTTGGAAAAGCAGCATCTGTCACTCATGGCCTGCACAGAGTCTGGGGCTACAGGTTTCTGCTCCAGGCTTGATGCCCTCAGCACCTCCAATGCAAGCACTGGTGCAAAAACACCTTGGTGTCCTCTGCAGCTTCTTGTGGAGCTGGGGAAGCTGAGACCTGATGCAGTACTGGCTCCTGGAGAAAACAGTGAGACTGGCACCAGTGACCCATCAGCTGCAATGAAGCACCTGGAGCAATCTCCTCTGGCTTCTGGCATGCTGATAAACCACTGGCCACAGGTATTTGCTACAGGGATTTAATACAGGGATTTGGCCCCCGTACCAGTATCTTGATTTCCAGCTCTAGGTTAAATTGATTTCATAACACTTGATTTCAACAGTCAGCATTTTCAGTGGTTAGAAAACTGAGATAGTAAAAAAGCAAAAAAAGCCCAAAGGGAGCAGTTCCAGTGCCATCACAGAGGAATGATGGGATCAGTGCAAATGCATAGCCTGAGGTTTATGGCTCCATTGAGATACCTGACTTGCAGATTCATGTTATTTCACACCACCTTCCCTAGAAAAGGTGTCCCTTGGCCACAGGTACCCTACAGTAGTTACTGCTCACATGGACACACCAACCCACAGGTAAACTTTAACTGACTATGTACAGAAAGCATTGGAAGGTTTTTTTCTTAATCATACAACCAAGCAAGTCAAATCCAATACATTCAGAGGGGCCAAGGGCTTTTTAAAGTTGGAGGTGTTGCAAAGCAGCAGGGTTATTGTATTAAAAACAAGCCAATTCATATCTGTAATGTCAAGTTCATTGAAGTTCACTGGTTGAAAGCCAATGCTAAATGTTTGGAGAGGTTTAGACAAACACAAGTCATTAAGTACAACTGGTTAATTTATTGAAAACTGCTCTAACATAATACATTATGAGACTGTCACTTACAGACTGTAAGAAGGCATCAGAAATGCAACGCTGAATGGTCCATGGCTGCATTATCACTTCAAATTCCCCACCAGCACTTAGGAAGGCCCTAAGGCTGTATGGAAAGGCTGATGCAGTACAAAGGCCCATTATATAATCTGAAAGAGGTTTGTAGTAAAATATTGTGCTCGAGTGTTAATATGCTCAGCTGCTCCAAGTGTAAACAAGCTTCAGGGGGATCAGAAACTGCCAGAGATTGCTTGAATGGAAACAGAAAGTAATTTGCTGCAACTCTTTATTGTTTCTGTTGTGTGTTTTGGTACAGGTGTTTCCATCCTGCACAAAGGTTGAAAGACATGCAGTTGTGGCTGCAATCAAAATACTTATCTAGTGAAAGTGATAAGGTATTCTGGGTAAGCTTGAATGTCATTAAAAATTATGAACATGGATGGCTGGCTCACGTTATCAGTTGAACTATCATAAAGATCGATGGAGTTGCCAGCATTCTTTGATGCTGGAGTAATTGCTCCTTTTATCCCCTGAGAATATTCTCCAACAAGGACTCGAGCCAAGTACATGTACTTCTTCCCATTCACATCTGGTTTAGAGTAGGTGTCATGGGCAGAATAGCTGGCATTAACAGCAAAGTATGTTCCATTTCCAAAGTTTGCAGCTGTAGTCAGAAAAAAAAAAAAGTTTGTGAGTGTTCCAGTAGCAGCAATTCTTTATCTGCCACCTTCAGAGCCTGTGAATCTCTGGACAACTCTGTTTTTTATTTGAAATAGGGAGGTACAACAAAACAAATAATTTTGCACACAAGGCAGGACTATACAGATGGCATGGCAAGTCAGTCCTAGCCCTGTTCAGGAAAACAAGAGCTGTTTTGAAAGTTACATTACCGTGCATTCCAGCATAGCTCCGGTTAAATCCATGTTTGTTAATTAAGGTTAATGACTCCTTACTCGTCCCATGGAACAGCTTCTTCTCATTCTGTCTGTTGCCATTTTTTTTATCCATCTCACACTTTTTTATTTGATAGGCCTTCCAAAAATATGGGTTCTGTACCCTTTCAATCTGTTAAGTTTGAAAGTAAGACAGAGGGAAAGAAAGTAGGTAGGTTGCTGTGATGAAAAAAGTTAGCGTATCAATCATTCAATCTGCTTCCAAGATTCCCCTCCTAGCTCCAATGCACATATACCAGATGATGACATATGTTAGTCAAATCCTTCCAAACTCTGACATGGCAGATAGCAGAACCCAGCCCAAACCATGAGACAAACACTCCCTGGGAAACGATACAGGAGCATTTGCAGGTTTCCAGGCTGTAGATGCCTGCTGAGCCTGCACAGCACACGTGGCTTATGTGGGCAAAAGATGTGTTCTGCTACAGCAAAAACCATTCCAAGGAAGAGCACTCTCCCCTGGAGCTGAAGAAGTGACTGCTTACAAGCTGCTCCAAATACCTCAACTGCAACATTAAACTGATTAAAGTTAGTGACAGCCAAAAAGTTGTCCAACTTCAGAAATCCCAGGGGAATTATTTTTCTGGTTTTATTAGTATCCTTCATCACTTGCCATCAAGGTGTTTATGTTCAGAAATGATGACTTGCTTTTACCTTTTCAATTTTGAATGACTGACAGGTCCGCAGAAACCTTTCCTGCACATCTTTATACTCTTTTGAGTTTGGTTTTAGTTCCACTACTTTGGGTTGCTCATTTTCCATAGGGTCCCACGTAGGAGGGAGCATCGTTGACTTTTGATCTGCAGAAGAAACATGATCAATTTTACTTACCCAAATCCCCTGCTTAAAATGAAATATGCCCTGCTACAAATCCTTCTGGAAGTTCACACATCTTGCTTATGGATGAGTCAGAAAGGTATCTCCTTGTATTGAAAAGGACCAGTAGTACATGGAAGAGGGTATGTCTCAAGAACAGAAGTGAGCCAAGATCTAGAATGACAACTGCTACAAGAAAGTTATTGCTAGTAAGCCTGTTAAGAACATCAGAACATATTACTCTCCTTTCAAAATATTTTAAGTAGCTGCAAGGTTCTTTTATTTCCCAGTGAGGTTCCTTTCTACATTCTCCAGAAAAGCACCTGCACAAAGCTCCTAACAATATTTTAAATATTCTCGTCATTCCCTTCTCCTTTCTCTTACTGGATACAACCAGGTTTTCACATAGGAACATCAGTCTGTCAAGATGCTTTTACTTACCTTCAGATTTGTCAACACGTATAATGGATATCTCTCTTCCTTGGGGATCCAGAGCAGTCTTACGTTCCATATCCACTGTATATGTTTGCTCACCAATGGTAACTTCAATAATTTTCTGCTTTCTCATGTAGGCATTTTCCAACTCCACATTTGTGAGACTGTTGAAGGGCACATAAGAACCCTTTTCAGAATATTTCCATTCGATTAAATTTTGTAGAAGTTTTGCCTGGATCTCTTTCTCTTTAGCAGCTTTTACCCTGAGGATCATTTTATGAACAGCTAAAGAAGCCATACAGACATCTTTTGTAACCCCTGAAATTTCAATAGAGGTACTCTTCAAATGAAGAGCAATTTTTAATCTCTCTTCTAGGTCATCCAGTTCTTCACTCTCTTCTTCACCAAAATGAGAGATAGACTCATCTACAATTTCTGTTTGAGATTGTTCTTTTGAAATTGCACTTCTCAGCCACTTTTCAGCTTCTTCCACTTCTTTTTTATTTTCACCACAAATCTGCACAACAGCCAGGTCAATTTTCTTTTCCAGAACCACTTTGGCTTTTTTCTTTGGGGGATGTTTATCAGAGCTCCAGAGTGCTGCATTGAAATACATAAAGATTGTAATTAATATTAATCTTTATTAGCTGGTGCTAAATGGATTGATCTATAAACTGCACTTAGGTGACATCTACTTACATTTAGTCATGTGATATGCCTTGGAAACCAACGATTTGAATAGTCCTGCAGTAGACTTCTGTCTTTTTTGCATGCTTGCATGGAACACACTCATCAGATGTGGCTGAAAGATGACAACTTTAATAGTTTTCAAAGACGGAGCAGAATTCCGTCTTGCAAAGTCAGTTACTGCATCTATCATGCTGTCAGCTGCCTCAGATGGATTGCGGCCTGCCTCTCCTGAAAAAAGTAGCAGGTATTTTGCTCTAAAAAGTGTTAATGACTGTTACAGATGATTAAAACATCTTTAAAAGAACAACTATGAACATACCCACAATCATCTGGATCATAAGCAGTTCAAGAATAACGTCAGGCTGGCAAATAGGAAAGGTTTCTATTTATCAGGCAAAGAAAGTTGGGGGGAAATGGAAGGGAAAAATTGAAGTTTCCTTTTGTTGGCATGGCAACCAAGCAGGTTATGATGTAGATGATATGGCGTGGGTAACTAATAGGCCACATGACTGCTGCTCAGTGGCCCAGTAGCCCATTCCTTGCTCAAAATGCAAGCCTAGTTTTATTCATGCAAGAGGCTCCCACATGCATGGGGTGCATTTCTGGATTCTCCCACTCCAGGGATTTCTACCGAACTAACTGAAAATAACAAGAGAAGAAAGAGGGACAATCTGGGCTTTCTGACAGGTTCATGTTCCATCCCTGTGAACCCTACTTGTGCAGCTGCTGGCCAGAGTTGCATCCTCTACTAACTTCAGCAAAGGAGAAGTAGGTCCCTGGCTATTCTCTGATGAGCTGCCCACACATACCAGGCTGCAGGTTCTTCAGGAAGCACAGACATACCTTTGAATCCCTGTTAGCAAGGAAGTGCTGGCTTTAGAACACTCATGCTCTTTATGCACTAGATCACTGCAAGGAGTGAAGCTTTCTAGCTTTCATAAGCCTCTAATAACATTTTTAAAGACTGAAGTTTCCAAATATATTTTCACCAAATAACAACCTCTCCAGATAAATCAAATTTACCACTTGAGCCCTGAGATCAGCAGAATCACATGCACTGAACCCTTTTCAGAAAAGAGAGACACAAACCTGTTCCAATTGCTGGGAAGGCAACAGAGGTGTACTGCTGTAGTTCACACTCCTGGAGCACCTGGGAGACCAGGAACTTGATATCATTTTGGGCAACAAAATGAATTATTTTTTTGCATGGCAGGTTTCCTGCCTGGGTGATGATATAGTTCTTGTTAGTTTGCTGGGCTGAAACATAAGTAAGAGAAAATAATCAACAATTATCCCCAATACAGATGTGTACTAGTCCTCATTAGGAAATAAGAAATGGTGACAAATATGCCCCAGGATAAGCTTCGTGTCTCCTTCCATAAGGTGAGCAATCCCCTCTCTCAATTTTCACATTCAAGGCACAAGAACTCAAATTATGTTTGTAAAGTATTTGCCTCGTTTGGCAAATAAATAAATCTAGTGTGTGCCTTTAGTTGCCAGGTTTGCTCTATAAACTTAGAGATCTTCATGCGGACTGGCACTCTGTCTTCACACACACACACACACAGAGATGCCATCTACCCCCAGGCCACCTAACCTGAAATACCTTCTTGGCCTGTGCAAGAGAAGCTTGTTTACTTCTCATCTCTTCCACATAATTCTTTTCCTTTGGTTGGTTTTCCAAGCTGACCTCCACACCTGCCTATTTCCCCCTTCCCTTATTTTCTGGGGTTTTAAACCACAGACTCATCCATCTTTTCTCCTCTTTCATTATAGTTGCTGTCCACTAGCTGAATTTGGCCTACAAATAAATGCCTCTTCTGAGGCAGGAACCCAGCTTCACACTACTGAAAAGTAGTCACCCAGAGGATGTGGTAGTGAGTTACCAGTTAGGCCAACAGCACACATCTTCTCACTGAGAAGTAACAAAAGGAGTTGCAGCTACACGGTTGTTTCCAGTGTTTCCAGTGAGAGATGGCTTCTCTATCAACATTTTTGCCAACATCACCCCTTGCTCATGCCTCTGTTCAATGTTGACTCTGTTTTTATCATGGAAATCTTATAAGAGGATGCAGGAACTAATAGATTTAGATCTTCATGTATGTTTAGAAGCCATCTCCTCTTGAAGATTTTACTTTTCCTTCCCTCATTAGATGTTTTACAAATACCACATCAACTGATTAAAAACCAGTTGCTGTAACACAGTGCATAACACAGATGGAGCTACAGTAGTCAGTACTGAGAAAGTATTCCAAGAGATTCCCTACCATGCATTAACACCTTTGGAAAGGTCAGAAATGTTGTACCATACCTAGTACACCACATTCATCTTCAACTGCTTTTCCAGCACCATTCAGAATTGCTCTGGAGACACCTTAAATGAGAAGAGGCACATGAATCCACTGTTACTGCTGGTAAAGTCCTATCTGAGGCAGAACTGTATGCCTCATCACATCTAAAACATCTCAATTCTGACAACATTACAGATTATAAATGAAAAACACTGTAGCCAAAATTTTAGCCTTATATGCTTTTCAATTCAAATTGATGTTTAATGTACCTAACAAGGTCAAAACCTCATTGAGGTTTGTCTTCTCCGTTAGTCTGAGAGGTGTTCTATAAAAAGATTATATACATAAAAAAATATTAGTTCCCCTTTCTTCAAGAGAGTCTTAACCACGCCATCCTGTAACATAGATTAACAAGAGAATAAAGTTTCAGATGCTTCCTAATTGAACTTTTGTACCCTAAGAAGCAGAACAGAAACTACACTGTGAAACAAATAAAAGGGTTTAAAGCACTGAAGAAAGTACTTCCTCCTCTTCTTTCCCAGCCCTTCCAAGCACACATACTTTTTTCACGCATAATATCAATTAAAATACCTATTTTGAGGTTGAAGGTTTGGTTTGTTATGTTTACAATGACATCTCTCTCCTCCTTGGTAATATCACCTTCTGCTACCTGGAACACGATGGAGCCGATTGTCATTTCAAGTGCATTATGTGCTGAGGTTGAAGAGATAACAGAAAAAGCTGCAGGGAAAGAAATACAGACCCTGAGCAGAAGGGAGTGACATTTTACCATTGTAAAACTCTAATGTAAGAGAGAGCAAACTTTCCAAGTCTCACTCCCTTGCTCCTGTATCTCAGAGTTTCCAGGCAGATTCTCTACTGCCTGAAAAGGTGGAACTTTTTACCCATGAGTTACTTGTAAAATCATAATTAAGTTTTCAACATGTAACTCACTTTTTTACAGGCTGCAGTTCCATTAAGATGAATAACACCAAAGATATTTCAGTTTGGTTTTGCTATTCATCTGAACATGTAAAAGATTTAAGAGTATTTCAAAGAGGCCACTTTAACACAATCAGGAACTCCCTTGCCTTCCCAGGGCAGAGGAAGACACTGACTTGTTCACAGTTTAATCTACTGCTGCAGCAATAAAGAAAAGCCCTGCTTATGCCCTTGATATCTTATAGCTTCTGCTGTTCCAACTTGTAGGGGCACTATCCAGATAAGGAATCACAGGTACACTTTTTTTCTCAGCATCTCTAACACTATTCCAGACATAACAGACACTCAGCCTGAAAACACTGCTTTTACAGCAGCCATTCAACTTTGGGAATGCTCACCAAACAAGTACTTAGAACATCCGTAATAAATGCATTCCCTGGAATACTTTTAAAAAATTTTAAAAAATCAGTAGGCACACAGCTTCTGTGAAACAAGCTTACCTGGGTTTTGGCTACCCACATTTGGAGAAGGCTTCTGCACTTTAACAGCTGCAGACCTGTTTTCAAGTTCATCTGAAAATTCCTAGAGAAGGAAATGATAATCAATCCCTGTAGAAGTCTTTACACAGTAGAAATAAAGGTTTGAAAAACAAAGCTAAAATCATTTGGAAAGAGCTAAACACAAATTACTTCACATCACCTGCCCCAATGCTGATGGCAAGTCCTGACACATTGTTCTCAGAGAGCAAGGCTATTCAGTGAGTAACACACAGAATTGCAAATAACTGAGCCAAAGCCAGGGATAACTGAGCAATTCCACAGGGACACAGCAGCAGAAGGCATCCTTACACTGAGTGAGCAGTTGACACTAACTCAGCTCTTACAGGTAATGCCACCCTTCTTTATGCACAATAGCTCAGGCCTTGAGGCAGTAGCCTTCAAGTTTAGCCTTTCAAAATCTATTAGCACTTGCACAAAGTACAGCAGGCAATAGATATAGAAACACTTATCTGGACATCAATTCACAGTGAGACTGCTCTCTTTCGGTGTGAAATGAGTAACCTGAGCATGGATATAGAAAATTTATGCTAATGTAAAACTGAAGAAATGGGGATGCAGAATACTGATATGGTTCTACTGCAGAAGTTTACCAGCACAGCAATTACCAGCTAGCAATTACTAGCACAACTATTCCTCCTAAAAAGACACCAGCATTCCATTAAAAACACACCTTTTTTCCAAGGGTGCAGGCACTGATGCAGGAGTTACAGCAAACTTGTCTGATCTACAGACTGAAGAATTGGGTGAGTTCATGAGATGAAGATTAATTACACTTTTGTCTGTATTATTCCCAGGGAACAGAAAAGGATAGGAAGGGAAGGACTGTACCGGATAGGTGGGTGACCATGGGAGGTAGAATCAAAAAGAGAACTTTCAGTACAGATGAGAGAGACTGTCAGCAAACCTTTTCTTTAGGATAAGAACAAGCTCCTTGTGGATTCTTTGAAGATCATCATATAGCCAAGGATCATGAGACACACCCAAATAAACCAACATATAATAGAGAGAGGAAACCACAGTAGCTCACCTGAATATTAGCTGTGTCTTTTGGATGCAACAGAAAGTGAACTTCTTCAAGAGAATTTACTCTGTTTTTACTACTGAATTCAAATACTTTGTCAAACAATAATTTAGCAACAACAGATCTTGGGAATTCTAATTTCCCTGTCCCAATTGCTGGAAATGTAATTGATTTCAAAGACAATTCTTCAGCAATCTCCAGGCACTTTGTGATTATGTCACCCAAGACCTGTAAAGCACAATTATTTTTTCAGTTACTGGAGGTAATTTTTTTCCCAGTATGCGCAAGGTAACACTTTCCCTTTTAGCTATCTCTTGGTATTAAAATACAATTAATTCCATACACAAGGAATTCACAAGGAATTTATTAGTCAACAAGGGATTGGCTCCTCAGTTAAAAAAGAACGAGTCAAACTCTCTCATCTTCTATGACACTGTCCCCCATTTCAAAGGAAAAGTGGCATTAAACACACTATAAATCCCAGATAAATTCAGGCAAATAAAAACCCTTATACCTTTGAAGGTGTGTCTTTCTGGGACCACATAGGTACGACAGCATGAAGCACAACACTGGAAGCTAGATTGTAACCTTTTGTTTTGAACACGGATCCTTCCTCCGGAGTTCTTCCTCCGCCTTCTTTTTTCAAGCCTGTCTGAAGCATTGGCCCTGCCTTGCACAGCAAAGCTCTACCAAGTGGCCCTTTGTCAAGCTGGAGATCTTTGCCAACACTGACGACAACAATGGATGTCTGAAAGACACACAAGCAAAAACTCTAGCTTGTAAGTATCAAATTTAAATTTTGCACTGGATAATCAAATACAGCCTGCCTGATGGTTTACAAGGTAAATTTCTGGGACAGCAACCAGAGAGAATGAAGTTTTGGAATAAACCAGAAATTATGCTCAATTCTAATACCATAAGCCTGCCCAAAGAAACACAAAACTGAGTTAACAATGAAATTTATTTCAGCCTGATGAGAGAAACTTAACAATTCTGCATTCCTGGTTTATGCATTCTACCTCCATTTGAAAAACATTTATGCACTTTTGCTCTCAAAGAGAGCCTCGCAGACCAAAATCTGAGTTCACTGAGGTAGGCAGGGCCTCCATGCATGGCTGCTTTAGGGGGACAAGAAGTTGCTGAAGACAAACAAGACTGGGGGAAATCTAAGGAGAAAGAAGTGAGAAAAGCAGTAACGTAGGAATGAGAGAAATACAAAGGGCACTGAACATTGTGTCAAGCCCTACATTTAGCTCCTCAAGAAGGACCCCTATACACATTTTAACAAATATTCTGCCCTGGCCAACTGGAGGACCTGCATGCACAAGCTGTGGGAGGCATGCACTCCTCAGAGGTTTTGCAGGCCATTATGAGAAGGGTCCTGGACGGAGTTGCTTCCAGTATTGGTGATCCCACTGAAGTATCAGCCAGCTAACAGAAATTCAGTGCAGGAGGCAACTGGAAATCAGTTAGTGCCACTGGTTCTCCACAGGAAGTGCAATACCAGCTGCATGTTTCACACCAGTGCTCACCAGTGACACAGCAAAGACCAATATCCCACAGATGCAGGGAGAACATGCCTGGCTGTGGGCCTGGCCTCAGATGTTTGTCTCAGTGCTACCTTGAGAGCACCCAGAAGCACCAGCCACTCTCCCACAGCCAGGCACTTAATTTAACCAACACTGAGCACCCTCTTTTGCTTTTGCACTAGTACCACCCTCTCAGAATCAAGACTGCTGAAAAGGTCAAGGCTGCCTGAAGATGGTTCCTGCCCAGCAAGGAAGGGTCAGGAGGGTTTGGAGCCCAGAACGATTGCTGCTGACCGCCATCGCTTCTGCTAAACTATAATGTACCACAGGGATCTCTGGAAATATTCAAAAGCTGTCTGGACACATAACTTGCTCAGTAGGGAACCCTACTTGAGCAGGGAGGTTGGACTAGATGACGTCCAACCTTAACCTGCCTGTGATTCTGTGATCTGTGTGCCTCTGCCTCAGTAGAGGACAAAACACAGTGATGCACAGCCATCTGTACCTACCATGTACGACAGCAATAGCAATTCTTGCTACCAGGACTGATAGCCAATTTCAGTACCATGTAAACATGTAACATTGCCAGTTACAGACTATGGTCTACAGCTGGTTGTTTATCGGTTTTGTGTTTGTTAATTTTAAAAAAAGACACAAAAGAACCCACTTGGAATTTCTATAGAAGATAATTTAGAACACTTACTGTAGCATCTTCAATGCTTCCTGTTTGCAGCACAATGTTAAGGCCTTCCTCAGTTGTTATGAATGGAAAGTTCTTAAGATGATGAGAGATTTTCCTCTGCCTATGTGGAGGAACTGTACTGGCCTGAGGCAGTGACATGTAGGAAGGTGAAGAATCTGAAAACACTTTTCTAAATGCGTTGCTGAAAGCCTGAACGTTATCCTGCGCAAAAGCCACAAGATGAACCTCCTTCAAGCTGTTGTTCCCCCTGGATTCTTCCAAGGTCTCCTTGATGGAAGACACAATTGAATAAGTACACAGATCCAGTGGGAAGCCAAAGATCCCTCCACTTACAGCAGGCAGAGCTATGGAACGATGATTGTACATCTCAGCGAGTTGCAGACATTTTTTCACTGTCGTTTTTAACAGCCACGTGCACTTTTGTGATTCCTCCTTGCTCCACCTGGGCCCAACAGCGTGGATGACGTTCTTGCAGGGCAGTTTCCCGGCGCCCGTGATCACTGCGCAGCCGGGCTGCAAATTCCCGTGCTTCCTCACCAGCTCATCGCACTCCTCCTGCAGCGCTGGGCCAGCTGCTCTCGACAGTGCATCAGCAAGGCCACCAATGTGTTTCAGGTTTTCATTGGATGCATTCACCACAACATCAACAGGATGAGTGCACAAGTCAGCTTCGTAAAGCGCTACCACAGTGTCATCCATGGTCACCTGCATATAGGGCTTGCCCCTGCTGCTGTGTTCTTTCTGTTCTTCCAGCTGCTCTTCCAGTAGGACTAAACACTTGAACACTTGTTTTGCATGGGCGGCCAAAAGGTGTTCTTCCTCTTTTATATATGCCTTAGCTCCTGGTGAGTCAATTACCACACTCTTATAATGCAGCCCAGACAGAATTTGCTCAACTAAGCTGACTCCCTCCAGCACTCTTGTCTTTGGCCCACTCAAGGATATAACTTCACCATTTTTCTGAGTGCTGAAGTCAACTCTCACACCTTTTTGTTGTAAGCCAGCCCAATCACTGGCCTTCTCTTTCTCAAAAAACTTTATGACTGCCATGGGCTTTCCTCCAATGACCCTTTCCACCTGTGTGTTTTCATCTATAAATGTGGAAAGTTCCTCGAAGGCTTTTGCTACTGCTTGAGTGAAACCAGCAATCATGACCTGACTCTGGGCTGGAATGACTGTTACAGCTCCATTCGAGCAGTTTTCCTTGGTTAACGTGTGCCATTCCTCTTTCTGGAGGACTGACTCATCCTCCAAAGTAATGCTTTTGCAATCCAGTTGGTTCTTTATTTCTTCCTCTGCTTTTAGGAGATCTTCAGGAGCACTCCCTTTCAGGATGATATCTCCCGTGCCAAGCTCATAAAAGGCACTAATTTGTTTTGACATAAACAGGCTCTGAAACAGTGTTTCATTATCAGTATTCTCTAAAAACTGAAAAATGCAAAGGGGGACATTAAGTGTTTTCTTCACCATTTTGTGTACATGATCAAGTATTTCCCCTTTCACTTTATAAACTTCCTCAGGCACTCCGGATAGGTTAATGACCTTCTGCAAACGATCGTAAGTTATTTGCAGGCCTGGGAACTCCGTACAAAACTTTTCTTCAAGACCAATACTCTGTAAAATTCCATATTCCCCTGGATTCACTGTCTTTACTTGCAGTTCAGTTCTTTGCTTTTCTCTTTCAATTTCTCTGGTGGCCTTTTTGACCAGAAGCTTCAGCTCTTGTTCAACCTTCTTCACAACTTCTTTTTCACCCACTAGAACATGTAAATCATCAGAAATATGTGGGATCATCAGAACTTTATCATGGGGAAAGCTGTTTCTAATGGCTTCCCACACCTCTGTGCTTACTTGACATTGAATTGCTTCGTACTTCGATATGCTGTGAAAAAATGCTGTGGAAACTTTTTCCTTCCATGCCTTGACCAATCGAGATACTGATCTCCTCTGCTCAGAAAAAATACTCGAAGGACGCAAAGTAACTTTCGGGTCTGCACAAAGGGGTTCAGGCCACATTGGCACACAATGACACTTTGCCATTTCATGATCTATTGCCTCGACTAAGGTACTATTTCCTTGCAAATAATTCCAGATATAGGGATCCAGAGGCAATGTAACTGGATCTGGCTTCTTTATCTGTGGCCCTTCCTTTCCATATAGAGCTGTTTCCAGCGAGGTGTAGTAAGGATAGACAGAGATTGGTGTTTTGTTGAGTGAATGCTTCTTTGCCAGGATATTTCTTACATCTAAAACAAACAAACGACCCCCCAAATTATTAATGTCAGCACTTAAGATCTTCTCTTTTGGTTTGTTTTTTTTTTCCATTGTGTGGGGTTTTTAAAAGTGTATTTTCTATATAATAATGTTTGTTATTTTTAAGAACATTTTTAGATTAATTTCCTCCCCTTCCCAGATACAAATAATTCCCAATTTTTAAAGAATTACTTTATTTTAAATGCCAGTAACTAAGCTGAAGAGAGACAGTCAAGAACAACAACATCCACCTCTGGGAGCAGGTATGCATAGCCTCTGCCTCCACTTCTTTTACATGCTGTACTTGAAGTGCCCAGCTCCATAGTTGTTTGGGCTATTACTCAGCAGTTCAAACCACAGCTGCTCTATTTCCCCCCAAAAGACCATCTCTTTCCTTCAGCTTCCCTTCATCTCTCCCCTTCACTGCAATGCCTCCAGCTTCTCCCTTGTCCTACAGCTTCCACAGTCAGTCACCTTTCTGCCACTGACTGGACAACACCCAGCACCTGCTCTCCAGCCAAAAAGCTGCCCAAGAAATTGTCCTGAGATGAGCCAGACAGCACATGCTGCCATGGGCAGCTGGTGGTCAAGATGGCAAGGTGGGGGGGAAGTCCCCTGTGCCTGCAGGGCTGTGCATTCTCCACAGAACTCAAACTGCAACCTGAACTCTGTAAGGACCAAGGCCTGGGTGAAATAAAATGTCCAGAACATGAAAGAATTCTATGCCCTATGCCCAGCTGGTCTGAAACTGAAGCTTGCACTCCAGTTAACAGAGACCTGCTGGCAAAACACCAGATCTGCCGTTTTACAAGGGCAAAGGAGGCATTTCTCTAAAAAATCCACATTTTGGTCTTTAAATGAGAGGTTCTCAAAGAAATAAGGGCTCTGCATTTCTGCATTACCTTTTTGGTCACCAAATGTAATGATGGCTGCGTCTTCATCAGGCAGCTGTTGAACATCCACCACTTGTGCACCTCCGTACTTCTTATTTTCAAAGTAGACGGTTATGTAGTCACTGGGTGTGTTGGGTGGTAGATTTTCAGCCCTAACACTTCTTGTTTGCTCAAGGCACCGTGCAGTAATTTGTTGTTTCCTTGCTCTGTGGTTTTGATTAAGCATTTTAACAAATTCCTCTGCATCTAGAAAGGAAGAGAAAAATGAAAAGATAAAACTCAGAGCTTACTTTTCTACCATGATGTTAGCAGACTATCACTCTGTGCACTGATCAAATCACTGGATTATAAAATCAGCTCAGAGGTGCCCACAAAGCTATTTCTTTCCACATATTCAGTATCTGTCACTCAGTATTCCCCTCATGTTTGATCACAATTGTTGACTACAATGACCACAGCCGGAATTTGCCACTAGTTTTCCTACTGACTATCACTGGGTCTCTTTAACCTCAGCAGAAAACAAGATCAGGTTCATATTTGGGCTATGGCTTTGTACACAACTAGAGAGATACAAGTTAACAGTTCAAACTCCCTCCATTTTATGATAAATACATTCTCATTTTGGCTACTTCCCCCCTGTTATCCTCACAATAAAAGACAGTCAAATCACTTCTCTGTCTATCAAGGAAAAACAATTAAGTTTCTTAAAAAATCTACTTATTTCCTGAAGGCTACATGAAAAATTTAGGACGGGAGCATGACATGAGAGCCAAATCTTTTTGAAGGCAGAAAAACCTACATCTTCTCCAAAGGACAGCTTTTGGCAAGGACGGCTTTTACCATCAATCTGTTCTCAAACCAAGTATATCCTTCATTCCTTGTTTTAAGTTATAGTTTGGTTTTAGTCCTCTCTGTTGTGTTTGGTTTTAGTCCTATCTGTTGTGTTTACTATCCAAACCAGAGCTAGCTCTTCCTGACTTGCACTGGCCTCTATTCCTCATAGATAAAGGTTATGGCAATGGCATTAACTTGGGCAGAGTAAATCCTCCTTTAAAAGGACACAATATCAGATCAAACCTTAAAAATATGAACAAAAATACTCCCAGCTTAATCTCACACACACGCATGCAAACGTAGCTAACGGGAAAGAGCTTCAACTCTGACTCCTCCTTACCAGTATTTCCAGTAAAAGTAACTACAGCAGCACATAACTCAGGTATCATTTCCACACTGAAGTCACCATCATCCTCTGACAACCCACTGATATTCTCTACCAGCATAATTAATATGCAATCTTTTGTTGTCTCCTTCACATTTTCCAGCACAACTGCGGTGGGAAGCAGGGATCCTTGAGATATCTCCACTTGGCATGAGTGCTGGAAAGTCTCTGCTTGCCATGGCTTCACAACCAGATCAATTTTATTCAAGTGATGCTTTCTTTGCAAAACTTCTTGGGCATCTTATCCAACAGAAAAACAGAGATGTCACAGCAGAATAGCATGTTAAATAATAGCAATAATACATCATTGCTGCTTGGAGCACCAGCAAAGGCCTGTTTTCAAAAGGGAGATTAAGCAGTGTAACACTCATAACATACAATCATACCTTGCTCATCCTGAAAGGTGATGATTACTTGCTGATCCTTTTTGACAAAGGACTCAATGGTCCCCCCACCAGACTTCCTTTTATTTTCAAAGTACATTTCCACAATCTCATCTTCTATTTCCTCCCCGAAGGCAGTGGTTACTACTATAACAGAATTCCTAGAGGTTGCTTTCTCTGCTTCCAATTTCTCACATGATTCTGAAAGAAAAGATCACACCCCAATGCCTTAGGCAAAAGTTAAGAAAAAAAACCAAGCTTCTCATCTTCAAAGCTTTCATGCCACATTTTGTTCAGATCACACTTAAGGTCAGGGAAAAGAACAGGGTAAGAATCCCAGACAAGTTAAACATATCACTAGTGGGAGTTGTCATATCAACATGTGAGGAGGAAACACTTCAGTTCATCACCAGGCAAGGACAGCAGAAGTAAAAGATACAAAAGCTTCTTCACAAACCCACAAGGAGGGGAACCAAAGCTCTTCTGCCTGCACACGCTCTCCATTCAGTTCCAGACATTGCTGTGGGTCACCCAGGGTCTATTCCTGCTGGCTGCCACGGCCCCTCAGGTGTACCTGGGGTACACAGCTCCCAGTGTTCCAGCAAAGGTCACCCCAGCAAGGCTGGCAGCAGCTGGGAAGGTCTGGATAGGGACAGCCTTAGCCAGAACAAAGGCCAGCATCCACTGCTGTCCCCTAAGGAACTGACCTGTCTGAGGCAGCCAGTGAAGTGAGGGCTCTAAAGGGACGCAGAGAAAGGAAAAAATACATTTATTTCTTTTAGCCTGGGATCACAATTCCTACACTACATTAGACAAACAACACAAGCCACAAGGGTGACCAGGGCACTACTGCAGCAGAAAGGTCCAGAAAACCAAAGGAGTAAGAATACAGTGGTCACCACTGGGTACATAACTCACTTACCTGCCTTCTCCTGCTGAGTACACATGGGAGTTTCCTTATTCTGGCAGATGGGAAGAGACACCTGGGGTTCATTAACTAGAGATAAATGACAAAGATTTCTCACTTGCTGGATACTTCAAGAAGGAAACAAACACATTTATGTACACCCAGGAGCTAACAAAGCCTGATTTAAGTTTCATTTGACACTGTCAGAATCACACACTTTCACAGATTACTCATTACTAAACCATATGGTGAATTGGTTACAGAAACACTGAGCTCAAGAAGTCTTGGGCATAATGTTAGCACACAGTCAAGTTGCATGAACCACCGTGAGCAAGTCCTGCCATGCACTACAGCACTTTTCTCACACAAAAAGCTGCACTGAACATGAGAAATGCTGAGAACATCCGCCCTTGGGAGGGAAGTGCCTTTGAAAACTGGCACTCTGGAAGAGCGTCTCTCATGATTGTTTGACTTAACATGACTGCTCAACTTCCTCGTTTAGAACAAGAGGAAATGCAGCGACATTAGAAAACAAAAGACAGTGGTAAGATTGACCAAACTGCTTTTCCAGCCTGCACTCTCGGCCCTCACCTGCGCAATCCCCCTGCTAAGCACAAGCAGGTACTTTGAAAGCAGAGCTCAGTGAGCTGTGTATTAGCCCTGTGTGTATGGGTTACTTCTGTGTATAATCATAGTCATGTATTGATTAGCTGTGTACTGGCTGTGTGTGTGTATTGATTAGTCCTACGTGTATTAGCCAGCAGTGTATTGAGTAGCTGTGCGCGCACTGATTGTGCAGTGTATGTGTGTATTGATTAGCCCCGTGTATGTGTGTGTATGCGTGTGTATTGATTAGCCCCGTGTATGTGTGTGTATGCGTGTGTATTGATTAGCCCCGTGTATGTGTGTGTATGTATGTGTATGCATGTGTGTGTATTGATTAGCCCCGTGTGTGTATGTGTGTGTATTGATTAGCCCCGTGTATGTTTGTGTATGTGTGTATATTGATTAGCCCCGTGTGTGTGTGTGTATCAGCCATTATAGCGCGGTCGGTCTGTGCGGTGCCTGGGATGCGGCTCGGGGGCAGCACCTTAGGAATTACATCGTGTTTGGGAAGTGGACCACTGCGGAGGGGAATCAAAGCGCTAGAGCGCCGTTCGCCCGGCCCGGCCACGCAGGCGGCTCCACCTCCTTGCCCATCCCCGCTCCTCCGCCCGGGCTCCCCGGAGCCCCGCGGGGGGCTGTCGCAGCTCCTACCTGGCGCCTCGGCCCCGCCGGCCGGTGCCGCGTCCTGCAAGGGAACGAGAGGAGAGCGGTCACCCGCGGTGCCTGCCCTGCCCGGCCCGGCCCGGCCCGGCCCGGCCCACCTCGCCGGCGGCCGCCTCACCTGCGCGGGGTCGGCGTCCGCGGGCAGCGCGGTGACCTGCAGCGACAGCCGCCCTCCGGGCCCCCACACCAGCTCGTGGACCGGCCGGCGCAGCACCCGCTGCCTCACTGCCAACACAACAGGCACCAGTCAGGGGGACGCGGCCACTCCCCGCCCGTCCGAGCCGCGGGCATCGCCGTCAGCGCCCCCCGGCCCGCCCCGGCCCGGCCCGGCGCGGCCGCTCACCCTCGGGGCGGGCGAAGCAAACTATGATGTGCCCGGTCCCGGTGCCGGTGCCGATGTCGGTCCCGGTCCGCAGCTCGCACTCGCCGCCGCCCGAGCGCTTCTGGCTCTGGAAGTAGCAGAGCAGCTTCTTCCTGAGCGCGGGCGGCGGCTCGGCGGGGCCCCAGGCCCCTCGCACCAGCAGCGGGAAGGAGCACGGACGCTGCCCCTCCATGGCCGGCCCGACGGCTCCGCTCCCCGCCGCTTTCGGTTTCATTTCTCGGCGGGGAAACCCGAGGTGCCTGCGGCTCCGCCCAGTGCCGGGAACAGGCCTCGCCTCCGGGCCCATCGGGGCTGCCAGGGCCCGGTCCCCGCCGCGCCTTCTCAGGGGGCAGGACTCGCCTCTCACCGCCCCCGGAGCGCGCCCGGGCTGCACTGCCCATTCTGCCTCCGCAGAGCCGTACAAGAACCGGCTGTCACAGTGCTTTCAGCCCCTGAGCTTGTAATGGTTAACCACTGGCTAACACTCGCTCTCCCTGCCTTACCCTTTCAAATGAAGTCATAGTGCAAAGTAAAATTACTATTTTTATCATTCTTTGCCAGAGATGCTTCCACAACCGCAGGAAGTTGCAATGAGTGTTACCTCAGACCAACTTGTCAGACAGCTGAAAAGTTTTTAACTGAGTGCTCAGGACTTTTCCTTGTAAAGCTCAGTTTTCAGCTATTTGATGCTGTATATTTTACCCTTATGGCCAAATATGGGACACTAAAATAGCAGATAAATGAAGTTTTTTCCCCCCTAACTTCACTGAACATTCACTCAGGAAATGGATAAATAACCAAATGTCATTAAAAATTGACATGCATCATCAGGTATCTACGTGCCATCACTCTGAGCGACCCATGGAGATACCTTTGTTTCTTGGTGGGCGACAGATTGATCTGTTACTTCCTGATGCACTGTTCTCCCCACAACCAGCCCAGGGTTTCCTCCTCTGCTGTAACCCTGAAAAAATTCCTGACCATGGTTGCAAATTGAGTACATTTAATCCTAAACTGTACAGCTATGATTAGAAAGTAAAGGTCTGTACAGCTGGTCATAGGATAAAGGCTTCGGGAGATTTCTGTAACAATCACCAGGACTCTGCTCCTCAATTCAGCCTGCAAACTTTGGCACAGACAAAATGGGAGCCAGTGAGTTACCCGATGGGGGTCTGACATCAGTGAACTGGCTTGCTGGGACAGAAAGTGAAATGAGAGACTGAAAGTAGCTGAGAAGATTTGATCTTCACAGCTGTCTTGGTCTGGGGTAGAGTTATTTTCCTCTCGGTAGCTGGTACAGGGCTGTGTTGGGGATTTAGTGTGAGAACAATGCTGACAACACACTGACGGTTTAGGTGTTGCTGAGGAGTGTTTACCCCAAGTTGAGCACTTTTCAGTTTCCCATGCTCTGCAAGCAAGCAGATGCACAGGAAGCCGGGAAGGGGCATGGCCAGGATAGGTGACCCAAAGTGGCCAAAGGGCTATTCCATACCAGAGTATCATGCTCAGTAGAGAAACTGGGGGGAGTCAGCTGAGGGGGGGACGATTGCTACTCAGTGACAGACTGAGCAACAGTCAGCGGAAAACTGGGCTGTGCATCACTTGTTTCTCATGGGTTTTTATTCCCCCGTCTCTCTCTCTCTCTTTCATTACAATTATTAGTAGATCTCATTTTGTTTCAGTTAATAAACTGTTCTTATCTCAATGCACAAGCCTCTCCTTGCCAATTCTCTGCCCGCCAGTGCTGGGGGATGACCCAGTGGTACGTAGCCGCTGGCTGGGCTTGAAGCACAATGACAGCTTGTTTCTGTGTGCAGA
Source organism: Monarcha castaneiventris obscurior (assembly GCA_026261815.1). NCBI lineage: Eukaryota > Metazoa > Chordata > Aves > Passeriformes > Monarchidae > Monarcha > Monarcha castaneiventris. The sequence continues at coordinate 13,507,335 of JAMPIT010000467.1, forward strand.
AAAGTTCAGTCTCTTAGAAACTACTGGAATGTTGGTATTTTACTGCATGGAAAAGGGGGGGAACACACAAAAATGTAAAATGTTAAAAAAAAAAATACAGCAACACAAAACCAGGCTTGGAAAGACATCCCAACTCACATGGAAGTCAAACAATGCCCAGTAGTACTAAACCTGAAAGCCAAGGTGGCAAAGTAGTACAGCCTATTCACAACGGCTTAATCTTAAAATTAAAAACATTAAATAAATAAATTTTAAAAAGGCGAGTGTCATGGAGTGCAAATTGCCCTGAATCATGCTGTTGCAGGGAAGCTCCTAAATTTAAAAAAAAAAAAATAGACAGCTATATTATTATTATTGCAAAAAGGAGGAAAAACCTGTACAATAGAATGCAGAAACTCATATGGCATTTTCGTATTTTCTTTATTCATTGTGCCCCATAGCCTTAAAGAAATGGTTCAACTCTCTAAAAATGACGTCTGTGTGTGTGACACACCACCACACAGGTAACTGGCAGGGTATTTAGGCACTGCAGAGTAGCTTTATGATACAAGTTAAACCGATATTGGATGCAAGGGAAGGAATACCGTTTTACACCTGAAAAAGCTGATTTAAAAGTTGTATTTAAGCTTAAACACAATGGAAGGCACAGAACCAGGAACCCATTATCAGAGATGGCCGCAGACACTTCCCATTTTCTCCAACGCAGCTCTCAGCATGCAGCACTTTTGCAGAGCTAAAAATACAGTAGCATCCATGTCTAATTTCACATTCAAAACCCAAATCACTATTGCCATTTCTACCATGGAAAGGAAAAGAAGCAGAAGTCCATAGCCTGATCACAGCTAACACTGTCATAGCTGCATAAAAAATTTTGATTAGATGGGTTACATGCTGACAGACATAATAATGCAAAGCTAACAGAAATGTTGCATCTAATAAAAGCTAGTAGTGGACCTAAGGGTTTTGGCAATCAGACCGGAGAGTTGTGGGAAGAAGCACAGATCAGATTTGCTGGCAAAGCAAGATACACAAAGTGCAACAAGTACTGATGCTATACCCACAAAAACCAAATTCTGTAAAGGCTACGTATACAGGGAAGTAAAAGATTTGTGAAAAAAACATATATTGTTTGATGAGAAAAAATAACTTTTCTTAGCTAACTGTGAAATACAAGCAATTTAAGTACAGCAACTAAACAAAGTAACTTCTCTCTCGGTGCTTGAATGGTAAATTAACTGCTGTATGTTCAGTTATTACACTTGAGAGTTGATAAATTTCCTTATTCAATTCCTTTTGCTTTCAATTCTGATCGAACGCGCTGCAGATAAGAAGGATCCGGGTAACCAAAACTAGGAGAAGAAGAACAGAATTGTTTGGGCTATTTCTGCAATGAGGCACTTGGCAGTTCTACAGAACCTTCTCATCAAAATCTTTTTACAAATCTCATTAAAAATTTTATGCAGTTCTTACCCAACAGAGGAAACAGACCCATACTGCCAGTCAGAGAAAACATAAAGCTACAAACTTAAGGAGTTGCGGCATTTTATTGTCCAAACTGACAGTAAGAACTTGATTTTTAAAGCTGCCTGGGGTCTCACTTCAAAATGATATGGTGTTTGGGTATACATCTTTTTAAAAATAAAATCAGACCTGAAGCATATCCAAGTGAGCATTCAAATCAGAAACATAATGACGCCTCTGGACTTGAAGCAGTGCAACACCAGGACTGTGTGTGAAGCAAGTGATAAACAAGAGAGAGAATTTGCATAGAGTGGGGGATAAAGTAGAAGTGATACTTTTTGCTCTTTTAATGATCCTAGCCCAGTCAGGACGATCTGGACACAAGCCTTTAGTGCTTGCAGGACACCTCCAGCCCCTTAGAGGTTGCAACAAGCTTGCAAGGACTGGTCCAAGACTCCCTCTTGTCTCTGCTGCAGGCAGCTCACACTCACTACTGATGGTTTCTCCTTTCATTTAAGTGCAGCAAGTCCTCAAGAAATACTGGACAGGGTTGTCATCTACTCACAAAATCCTCTGACAGCTTGAACGGCCAAAATGGAATAACCTTTTTTAAGGATGGGGCTGGCACGGTGCCCTGTGCTCTGACCCACTAAGTGCTGCACAACTCATGGCTCCTAGCATCTAAAAGGACATGACCATACCTGTACTACAATCTCTCTTCCTGCTGTTAGCTCCGTTAAGTAGAATTTCAAATCATGTTTTACAAAGTCCAAGTGCTGTCTTTACCTGGATCATAATGGACCAGCACCTCCTAGTGCAGAACAGCAGGTAACAGGAGAGGCTTAGATCAGGAGTCTAACCTTAGGTGCCATCAAGAGCTTGTTGTCCTGTTCTGTACTAAAAGTAGGTTCTAATCAAAGCAGTTATTAACTAAGTGCCTTACAAACTCACTGCTGAATGAGTGGCCTGAGGGGCAGCAGAACACTAAGCTGACCCTTGTTCCAACTGTCCAAATAGGTGAAGGTGATTAATGTCTGGATCCATAGGGTATTCCACAATCACTCTGTTAGTGACAAAATCTGAAAGCTCTAAACACAGAAAATATTCAAGGCAGCCTTCCTGACACATCTGAGTAACAATAATATCGCATAAAGAGAAGACTACTTACTGGGTAGGTCCTCCATCTATGGCAGTTTTGTGGTGAATATCATTCCATGTGATAACATTTTGTTCACCAGTAGTACGTGACTGCCCCACTGTGAAAATCAATTTTTGTTCAAAGGCCCTTCTGAGGAGCTCCAGAATTTCTCGCCCTTCCTTATTGTCAGGTAAATACGCTATTCGGTGAGTTGGCCTATAATGCTGCCCTGGGTTTGGATGGCTGCCCTGTTTTGTAGAAAAACAAAATAAAAACACATTGTATATCATAAATGATTCAGATGGACGTAGCATGACTGATGACTGCTTTTGGGGAGTTTTTTTCTCTTTAGATACCTTCTTCTATCTAAGTTTCATTCACACTTTCTTGTCATCACTCATGCATCCATTGTTATTTTTCAGTTTGTTTTTCCCTCTTTTCTCTCCCAAATGCATGGCACCACACCTGTGACATTTTAATTTACTCCATTCTCAGTCCTAGTCACAAATCCAAGCATATAAAATAAGGAAATTTCTCATCTGGAAAGCTATCACCAAGCCAGCCCACTATTTATTTTTGTCCATTGGTGTCCACAGCAGAGACTGCGCCAGAAATGCTCATTATACTTGCAAAATTGTTCTTATATGATATCACTGCATAGACTTCAGTTCAGTTATTCCCAATGTACAAATTAAAGACATGTACCTCTGTCATGGTGCATATAAAATGAAGAGCTGACAATATGACCAGTTCACTCCCACAGTATTACTTAAACACACCCAAAAATACTGAATTAAAGACTTGCAGATTTGTACAAAACAAAGAAATGTCTTGCCTGGACATGCATTAAAATAATGGGAAAACAGTTAATTTTACATTTAATCTTGGTTTTGTTGTGGGAAAAATATCTTTAAGAAATACTTAAATATACTTACAGTTTGAATACCACCTTCCATGAAATAGTCAATTTTAATAGTGTGACAATTGGGATAACCAGGAAGAGAGGAAGGAATTGTTGAAACTGACATCTTTCCCTCTGGTTGGTTTCCTCTCAGGACTCCACACACAGTATTACAAACAGGACAAGCTTGTTTATGAGCCATGGCTAAGTCGATGCAACTTTTGCAAAATGCATGTTTGCACTTTTCTAGTGTTTCTTTATTTTTAATTTTGTCCCTGCAAATCACACACATTTCTTCTTCTTTTTCTTCTGTCTTTGCCCAAGTCTGTCCTTCAGAAGAAAGATTATTCTTCTGCTTAACATTGGATTTCTTCTTAGGTGCCTCTGTAGCTTCTTGAGAGCTGAGGTCAGAGGACAGCGGTGCCTCATTTTTAGTCTGTGTTGAGTCTTCAATGTTAAGAAGGTCCATCATATGCTTTTCAGCAGCATAAAGATGGTCTGGTAAACCACTTATGATTAACTGATCTTCATTCTTCCTAAGTTTTACATGAAGATCTTCAAATTGTTTTCCATTCAGTAGCATATATAAAGTTTTCTTCTGATCTTCTGAAAGCTTCAAGGTGATGCTTTTTTCTTTTAACATTGCAGAGGCACTCTGAAATGCATTGATGAAACTTTCAGTAGCATGTGATGACATATCGTAAGTTTTGGGCTTAGGCTTAAATATTATGACCTTCTGGCCATAATTCTCTTTTATTTCTATCAGTGTATCAAATTTGTCACTAATGTTTTCAATTTCTTTGCTTAATATGGTTTCCAACAATTTAAACACAGAAGCATCCACTTCAATTCCATTCCTGTATTTGTACTGTTCAGATGATATTTTCATATTCTTTCCAGCGTGGCTCTTCTCACCTTCCTCTGCTAGAAATTTTTTGGCAGCTAAAATCTCACTCCATGGACCACGGAGTAGCAATTGACTCCCTTCCTCTTTAGCAAGAAGATGTCCAAACCTTTCATTTAATTTCATTACTGTCTCCCTTAACGTGTAACTGTTCGTTATGGGAACTTTTTCCTGTTTCAGATCTCTTGTAGCTTCCTGAAAAACTGTGATAAAAAAATCACTGGCTGCTTGTAATGATGCAGGACTAGTATCAGAAGATAAGTATATTAATGTGCTATCTTCGCCACAATGTTTAATTCTTATACGTACTCCAAACCTTTCTTGTAGTGCTTTGATTTCTTTTTTGCAGGTGTGACTAAAATACTCATAGAGAGCTGTCACAACTGTAAACTCACTCATTTCTTCAGTATTCAGACCATTTTCATCTTTCAAACCATTCTTAGATGCAGAATGTGAAAAATTATGGTTTGGGTCTCTGCCTGCAAGGATATCGTCAAAGTAGTGATAAGCTTTTTCAATATCTGTAAAATCTCCTGTCAATTTCTCACAGCCTTCCATGCCAGGGTTTCCTTCTCTCTTTAAGTTTGGACACATAATGGTAATTTTCTCCCTTTGGTCTTCAGTGAACATACTGGTATTCAAAGTAGCAGATACTGTAAGAAATATCTAAAGGAAAGACAAGAATATAGCAACATTAGTTTTTTGTAAGGTTCTCTGCTTGCTGCTTCTATATTTTGAGCAAGGAGGAACTCTGTCCATCCCGGTAGTGACAGACTACTATAAACAAGTTTGCACACAGTATTTCTTTTATGTCATGTACACTGACATTACAAACAGATGAGTAATACAATCTGCTTCTATGTCAGCAGCAAAAATGAAATGTGTTAATGTCACCAGCATTGCAGGAGCAAAGACAGTAACTTCGCTACTTAGGCTGAGACTGTGACCAGCACTCTCTGCTCCCAACCTCTGACAGCAGGGTTAGCAAAACTAATGGCATTTTACACTTATTTTGCAAACAGACAGTCTCTGTAGCTGAGCTCAGCGTATATTAGGCCCTTTTCCCATCATTATCAGCCCCTAAAAGTCCTGAGCACCAAGTACACAAAGCAAACAGGTTTTTTCTTTCCGTCCCTATCATCCTCAAAGTCTCTGGGCACCAGACTGACCAGTGCCCTCCTGACTTTGAAGGTCCCAGGTACCCTGCCAACCAGGTGGTATTGACCCCATCACCAAGCATGCTGGTTTAATGGCACTGCCTACAAAATCAACCAGTTACAAGTCCTAACTGGGAATCTGGACCACAACTGTGGCTGGACAATGAATCCCACGGATCCCTTGGTGGCCAGGGAGAGCTCCCCTGCCCTCCACTTCCTTTGAGGACTGACTGGATGACCCATACGCTTTGATGTGTTTTCAAGTCTAGATCTATCAATACAGCAGCTTAAGATTTGACATGAATTGCAGAGGATCCAGGTGAGTAGAAACCATAAGCTAAGCTGTGCTATCAAACACAGTGCTACACCACTTATAAAATTGTCCTACACTGATTCCGCTTGTAGAAATCCTGTGGTATTCTGATCATTAATTCTATGCTATGCTAATGATAAAATCCTGTTTTAAAAAGCAAAAAGCTTTAATTGTAACTGCCATCATTATTCTGCCAAGGATCCCCAAAAGAACCTGTCTGTCCCCTTAGTGCCAGGTTACACAGACACAACGTTTTGATACCACCTGTAAGTCATATTTCATTGTTCTTTATTAATATTAGACTTTCTAGTTTTCACTTATTATCTTTTTCTTAAAATTTCCCAAAAGGCATGCTTTAATAACTCAAGTTAGGGCAGAAAAGAGGATTCTGAAAAATAATAACAAACAGGTTCACTTCTCTACTTTGCACAGACAGAAGGATAGAGAAATTTGCAGTATAGTGGTACAGATGCCAGGTAAACGCTACGTTAGCACATGCTATACCTCAAAAGCTGCATCTACGTTACCATGCAGAACAGGGTAAACCCTCTGAGCCAGATATCAGTGTCTTGGTAGAGCCACATCCACATCATGTAGCTCTATCCCCCATCCCTAAACACAGCTGATCTTTTCTGCGTAACTTTTAGTTCAAACTTTTAGTCTGAAATCAAGTTTGCTGTGCTGCATCACATCACATCACAGCAGACTTTTTTAATGCCAAAGTAAGGGATGGAGGTAATTAGGGCTGCCTCAAGGTGGAAACCATGTTAAAAGTGTGTTAGAGGTCTGTGTAGGTGGAAAGGATCCAAATCTCATACAATTCTTCTACCTTTTGTGAGCAGCCCTTGGTGCATACCACCTCCCAAAACCTGCCAGGGTGCTGCTTTGGGGAATAGCAGTTGGCACCTGCCAGAGCCAGGCTGGAAAATACGCTGCCTGTAAACACGTGCAGATTGACCTCTGGTCCAGCACTCAAATGTCACTCCTGGCCCCCATTTTATTGACTAAGATCATGTAACTTACATTTTTTCAGCACTAAATGTTGAAGTGCAACATAAAAGACTCATGGAACTACAAGCAGGGCAGGTGGTGACATTGCTCTTCGTGATGTACCTTTTTGGTAAGGACTTCCTTTGCTGTGGCGCCACGGCCATCGTTGTCCCGCTGCTCCTGCTGCGGCAGGGAAGGGCTGGCAGCGTTGTCCTCGTAGCTGGCAGAGGCCTGCGCTGTAATCTGGCTCTTGCCCAGGTTCCCTTCTCCTGGCAGGATGACTATCTCCAGGCTTTTTTCACCCAATTCCAAGATGTGTTTAGTGCGGGCTTCCACATTCTTCCTATCTGTGGTAATTTCAGAATGACAGAATCACAGAACTGTTATGGCTGAAAGGGACCGCTGGAGATCATCCCATTCAATCCCAGTGCCAAGGCAGGGTCACCTGAAATGTCTCCAGAGACAGAGACCCCACGACCTTCCTAGGCAGCCTGTTCCAGTGCTCTGCCACCCTCAATGTACTCATGTTAAGGTGCAACTTCTCGTGTTTTAGTTCATGCCCTCTGCTCCTTATCCTGTCGCTGGCTACCACTGAAAAGTCGGGCACGCCTTTGAGATATTTAGGTACATTAATGAGATCCTCTTTTTATTTGCACACGGGCAGATAAGGCTGATAAAATGACCTGAAAACCTGATGTCTGCCAGCCGCCCTAGTGCAGCCCTGCCTAGGGACGCAAGATGGTGCCTCGGCGGCCATTTCCAGTCCCCTCACAAGCTCACTGCCCCAGTCCCCTCAGGCCGAGCCGCGGCCCCGGCCCCGTACCTTGCTCCTTAAAGAAGTCCACCCAGTAGGTGCCGGGCTTGGGGCCCACCCGCACGTTGCACTCGCCGCCCCCCGACCGCTTTCCTGACTGGAAGTACGCCTGGAGCTTGAGGATCGCCTTGTCGCCGGTGGCGGGCGCAGGGCTGAGCCGCACCAGCAGCGGCGCCGCCGCCGCCGCCATGATCCCGTTCCACCGCCTGCTTTCACTTTCGCTTCCGCTTCCCGCTCCGCCGCCCGCTTTCGCTTTCGTTTCCCGCTGTGTCCGCCGTTCCCCGCTTCGGACCACGCTGCAGCTCCGAGCGCTGGGGATCCGTGCCCAGCCGGCTCATGGGAGCCATCCAGGTACCGGAGCGGAGCTGGGGGGCGGAGGGCCCGGGGCGGCGGCTGCCTCAGGGGCTCCGGGTGCGGCGGGAACTCCCGGCAGGGCGTAGGGCAACAAAACAGTCCCTTCCTCTGGCCTGGCGCTCGGGAATTAGCCTTCCCGGCCTCTCGCTCCTGCGAGGTAGCCGGAGCCAGAGAAAGGTGTGGGCAGCTTCACCCACAGAGCTCCCGCAGCTCCGAGCAGTATTTTAAAAACCAGAAAACTTCGTACAGATGTTTGAAAAGCTGGTGCTGCCGGTTTGATTTGCAACAGGACCTCTCCTGTAGGAGGGTAGTATGTGTAGCCCACATACTTTTTTGCTTGTAACATGTACTTTTTCTTCCCTTTATAGAGTTACGTTTCAGATTACTTCAAAGGGAAGCCTGATTTAGGTAAGCCTCTCATTTAGCCGTCTGCGAAGTGTGTACTTGTATGTAAGTTGAAAACTGCCAGCAAACTGTAAAACAAAAGCCAAAAGCAACCTGAAATTCATAATTAATATGAAATAGACACGGTTATGAATCACCATTATTATTCATTACTTCAACAGGACTTGCTTGCATTTCTCTTTTAAAAGCAAGAGCTCAGAAGTGTTTTGATGAATCAGTGTGTATACTTTGTAAGTGCAAAACGTCAGATTCTTTTTACAAGCAGGTAGCATAGCCCAGAGTAAAGTTTGATTAAACTCACACAAATTGATTTAAACTAATTAACGCAACTGCTGCATCTAGTACTGCTGACATCTGCCAGGAGAGGGCTGTATAGTCATAGTGATAATGTAAAAACTGTGCCCTAAAAAAAGTGGTTTAAAAAGCCTTTCTGAGTTCATACAAAGTTCCATACAAAGAAGGAACTTGCTTGTGGGCTTTAAGTGCAGACCAAATAAGAGTTACAGAATTAAAACTCAGCATAAGATCTCCGTGGCACAGTTAAATGAACCTTCTTGGGCTCTCTAAATCTCTGAAAAGGGGAGAGAGATGATGAGACTGAGTAAAAAAAGGATTGTTCAGCACTGACAGTAGGATAAAATTGAGAGCTATAAACCACGCTTCTATATAAAAAGACATGTTTTGATAGTAGTATCTTCTATTTCACTTTATATTCTGTATCCTAGGGTCAAGCATGGTAATGGATGTGGTCGATTTGATCCCCATCAGTAAAGATGCCTATGAAGCTCTTAAGAGAAGAGACAGCTGTCTAAATAATCTTGTTTCCAAAAAGTTTGCATGTACGTTGGCCTTCGGAAAAGCAACAAAAAGCACTGTCGAAGTATACAGGAAAACAGTAAAGGGGGGAATTGACATTTGTGTTTATAAGGATGATCTCACAAGACACAAGGTTGATGCTTTGGTGAATGCAGCCAATGAGTTTCTTGACCATGGAGGAGGTCTTGCTCTTGCCCTTGTAAAAGCTGGAGGGCCAGAAATACAAGAGCAAAGCAGTCTTTATATTCAAAAGAATGGAAAAGTCAAAGTTGGCAATATAGCAGTGACAGGTGGAGGGAAGCTTCCTTGTAAGGAAATTATTCATGCAGTTGGGCCAAGGTGGAATCCTCATGAAAAGGAAAAATGCTGTTACCTACTTCGGGAAGCTATTTTGAATGTTCTGCGTTATGTTAGTACTTCAGGAAAAGCTTTAAAGTCTGTGGCTATCCCAGCAGTGAGTTCAGGTGTCTATGCCTTCCCAGTTGATTTATGTTCTCAAGTGATTGTAATGGCTGTAAAGGAATTTGTTGAGGCAAATCCACCAAGCTGTCTCAGGGAAATCCGCCTGGTGAACATTGAAGAGTCTACAGTTGCAGAAATAAAGAAGGCCTGTGAAAAGTTTCTGGGTGATACCAGTTCACTTGAGGACACTGTGTCAGCTTCACCGAGCCAGCTTTCAACTTACCTCAGACATGGAGACACTCGCTTGCGCATCATAAAAGAATACCCTGAACAGCTGAAGGTAAGTCTGTCCTGTAATTTGAGGAACATGGTGTTGCCTCCAAGTCTTTGTGGGATTTGGAGCCCAAGAGTTCAGATCACATTTTGTATCAGTCCACTAAATAGTTTTCTTCTCAGTTGGATGAGAATTTACACGTGGTAAATAAATTATAGTAGTAAGGAGTTGTTTTTTGTCTAAATGGGTATTGAACTTTAGAATGTTTTTATTTCATTTTTGTATACATGTTGTTATATTAGGAAGCAGCTAAAGATTGGATGATTAATAATACATTTCTATGTTAAAGTTTATCTTCTTATTATACAGGAATTGACATTTTATCATGCAGTCTATAGACGTCTTCTCTTATTTTCTGCCTTGCTTTTTTTCCTATAATTTATGTTCTCATTACTCCAGTACTGAAATTATTCAGGAAACACTGAAACAGCTGAAAATAATGTAGATGATGTACACCTTACCTTTAAACAGGACATTATTTAAATTTATTAACTTTTTAGCTAGAAAATCTGATGCAAAATATATGAGCTCAGTCACAGGAATTCAACAGAGCTCTTAGACTGCAAAGTACATCACAGGAATGGCATCTGCCTTTAGGAAGTACTGTATCTTAAAAAATTAACTTTTGTTTTAAATATGTATCATAATTGAATAGGAAGTTCATTTTTTGGTGTGAGAACAAAGGATTGCAAAGTTGACCTTGCAGGGAATTTTATAAACCGATTCTACAGCACTGAAAGATGCATATGCCCTCAAGACTGTGGGGAAAACATGTTCCTGTGTCTTTAGATAATATTCAACAATAAAGGCTAGAACAATTACTGCTGTTATCAGCATTCTGTAAACAAGTTTTTTGCATTTTCTGAATTTGAAATACTGGATACCTGCTATGGGAGTCTGCCTTTTCCACTGGGAATTGGAAGCAATCATAGCTTTACAGTTCCCTTACCTGTACTGACACGGCTGGTTTGGTGAGGTGTCCTTGCTGCCCTAAGGCTGGGATGCCAGGCATAGTTCTCTCCTGCTGATCATGGGCACCTGGGTCACTTGGACAGTGAGAGAAATAATTCTGTTCAATACACTCTGATGACTGGAACAGCTTTATGCACACCATTGGTTTCTGAACTGCCACTGCAAGGTGCATACTTTGATGTATTCCAGTGCTGCCTGTAAGTAGTAGGAAAATTCTAGCAGCTGATCTGTGGCAGTCAGGCCTTTTTACAGGAATTGTGCTTAGAAAGAATGCTCTCTTTAATAGCAAAGCTTGCAAATAGTCAGTTTAAAGTATACTGAAATTTGAACTCTTTCCTTGCAGAAAACAGCTGTTGTTAACCCTGTGAATGCAAGGGGTGAGCCTTCCTCTCAATTTTCAAAACGACTGCTGGAAAAAGAGGGTTCAGCTATTCAAAAGGAACTTCAGCATCATCTTAGATATCCATCACGTGTAAAGGAACCCATAGTAATCAAAAGGCGTGGGCTGCCTGGTGCACCTGTACTGCATGTGGTATTGAGATACCAGCACCCGGTGTTACAGTGTGAGGTGATGATCACTTACTTTGGGTTTTAGTGGATTTTCATATTGGATGATGGCAGGACTGAAACATTTTGTTTTTCCTGCAGGAAATAAAGGATGCAGTGAAAAGATGCCTGGATCACTTCCAGGATCACTCATCTCCCTCAGTTTCTTTTCCAGTAGATTGGTCACCAATCCTGTCTGTTGACATAGTGGCAGAGACCATGATTGAAGGAGTTTTAAATTTTGCCAGGGCACATCCTACGAAGAAGAGAGAAGTGCAGTTTGTCATTTTCCCAGATGACCTTGATGCCTTTAAGGTAACAAATTTGTTGTTAACTACCCCTAAGGAAAACACGAAACTGTAAAACTATTTCTATAGGTGACTAAAAATGAAGATAGTCTATTCTGTGCTAGCAACAATTGGGAGCAGCAGGTCCCAATCTCATTAAAAAGTACTCAATCTTTGCAAATATTTATTTTCTCTTCTCTAAACTAGAAGTCTTCACCCTGTAGTCTGATAAAAAGGAGAGAGAACTTTAAAATTCTCATGTCTGTCAGTGAACGTATAAGAGTCTACTCTTAACTCATTAAGGGACAAACATTCCTCCTCAGAAAATATTTTTAGTCAGTTTTGGTTTTTTGTATGGCACTCCTAAGGCAAAACCCTATTAACAGATTATATGAGCTAATATTAATAGAAGAGTTTCAGGTAGACAGGCAGGAGAATAGTTTGGATTTTAAAATTGAGTAAGGATTTATCAGCATTAAACTGCAAGTAATGAACACCTTTATTTATGTGATTGCATGAGATATGCCACAACCACAAGGAGTTGGTAAACGTGCCATTCAGTGTGCAAGGTGTGTTACCTTAGGAGATGCAGAGCAGGAATGCATTTGATATTGTCAGGAATAACATTTTGGGAAAAATGGACAATTTCAGAATTGGGGGTGGGTGTGTAAACTGCTTGTCTAACAGAGTTTTGAAGAGATTAATTGCATAGTTGACAAAAGAGATTACAAAGTCCTCCTAAACTTTTATCTTTCAAGGTTCTCCAGAGAAAATTTTATTCAGCAAATCACAAACTGGAAAACAGAAGTGATCCTTTGAGTAAGTAATGAACAGAAGGGGCATTTCCAGTAAATGAGCACTCCAGATTTGAGAATCTGTAACCACATTCCTTTAAAATAGGAAACTTGTTATTTACCTGTGTGTCTTGCAGAGAGGAGGAAGCAAAAACTCATGAGCACTTTGTATTTTTACATTAATAGAAGTGGAACTGGGCAGTTCCTTTTAAGATTTAAAAACAAAACCCATTGTCATTGCCTAACTTGTTGGAAGTCATTTAGTGAAAGGCAAATAAATTCTCCATATGTGTGTGTGTGTGGATCCTGGAAACCTTACCTCCTTGTAGCTACATCTCTTTTTTGAGCATACCGGAAGAGTAGTGTGTTTCTTGCACTCTACAGCTTGGATTACAAGTAGGAATTTGTGTCAGCACTTGAAAGCTCTTCGCTCTTCCAATGCACTTGTATTAAAAATATATATATTTTCCAGGTACAGAGTCAGGGAGTCAAACTGCAAGCAGTGAACCAATGATTGAACTTAGAGGGAGCACACCTACAGCACTGGAAGCAGCAGAATCATGGCTCCAAACGATAATGCAAATTCAGGAAGGTCGCCCTGCTGTTATTGAAAATAACTACATTTTTTGCCTTGGTAAAAAGGAGTTTGCAGAGCTCTCTCGAGAGCAGCTATCTAGTGTATGCATGTCAGAAGAAGTGAGAGATGGACAAGCAAGACTGACATTTCGGGGCCCTCCTGATGCTTTGATTGATGCAGTGCTCACAACTGAAGAGTTACTGCTTTGTATGCAAGAGAGGACTACAGCTGAACAAGAGAAACGGCTCTATTCAATGTGTATGTAAAGTAAATAGTGACTAATGAAGTAAATAAGTGCCTAAGCAAGTTCAAGTGTGAAGCAACATGTATTTCTCTATTGCTGAGAGTGGACAGACATACATTCAGTTGACACACGCATCCTGAGTATTGCTTTAATTACTGATACCCCTGTACTTTTATCATGTGAGCCCCTGGAAGACCATTTGTTAGCTGTGGTCACTCACTTGGCAGTGTTCCCAGTAGGGCACAGTTTATACAGGGGCTGGCCATGATGTATATCCAGCTGTAGTGGAGCTTCCTCCAGGATACCTTCACTTTAAAGCCTGGTCACTGGAGATTTGCAAAATTGGCACTTAATTAACCCACACCTTTGCTGAGCTCTTGCTGGCTACAGCTGACCACTGTTGCAGGACTTGTTCTGCAGAGTCCTTGGCTGTCACGAACAGTTGATAGAATGAGTGGCATTACAAAAAGCTACTGAGTGATCAGTTTTATTTCATGTTTGGATAGTCATTCAATATAGATACCTTTATATGAAAACTCAGCTGTGGAGAGGTGTAATGGAGAACATAAATTGCTTTTCTTTGGTTTCCTCCCTCCCTGGTTTCTTTATAATAAATGCAGAAAAACAGAATACATTTATATGTATTTTTATATCTATCTATACTAGTCCCTCTCAATATTAGCCTCTGACATTACTTCAGAGAATACTTAACATTCTTTGTTCTTAACTAAACCACCAACTAAAGTAGTGGATCTACCCCCCTTGCCTTTGCTTCAGACATTACAATATATGAAAATTCTACTCCCTTTTTCATATCCAGGCCAACCAGAAGCAGGCCAGCTTTCAGAAGGAGACGTTCACAAGACAAGTACCACTGACTACATCCGGATTTCACTGGTAGACCCACACCTCCAGGAGTTTAAAGACAGACAAAAACAATTTGAAAAAGCTGGACTTCATGTTCTCAGGGTAAAGAGGATATTAATGGAAAAACTGAATCTCAGCTCATATATTTGAACTAACATGTCTAATGTAAGCTTAAAAAATTCAGATAAACTATTTCAATGCATTGCTTTTAAAAATTAGGATCAAATCAGCCTAATCCTTAAAATAGATCCAGTCTTTACTCCTAATGACAAGTATTTTAAACTTAACACAAATAATCACTCAAAAAGTGATTAAATTTTGAAAAGTCTTTTTAATTGTACTGTATGATCTCCCTCTTACTTCATGCTTCAAATGCCCCTTTATGGGACTCTAGAGAAATAGCAGATTGGTAGGGTAAATTAAGTACAATATTACAGGACACCAATGCAGTGTCTGTTTTCTTTTTGTGAGCTTGTCACCAAAGATTGCCACCTGAATTTGCCAGAGTTCTGGTCTGATTATGTGTTTATGCTAGAATCATACTTGGGTATCAGTGCTTTACTGAACAGGAGGTGGACTCAATCTCTTCAGCACAACTCAAGTTCTGGAAGTCAATACACCAGGAAATATTCCCAGTGATTTCAATGGGAGGCATGGAATGGTGGTATGGTTCTTCTCTTTGGATCAGTTGCCCACTTGAGATACCTTGTGCGCTATGTGGTCAGAGCACGTAAGCTAAAGCAAAGGTTCTTGCATTGAAGAACATAGCCTGAATAAAAGCACTTAGGGATTTCATAGACATTGGTCTCCATTTGCTTATGCTGCGCTGTTTTTTACGTTACAGATCGAAAAGATACATAATCCACTTCTATCTGCTGCATTCCAACAAATGAAAAAAAATGTAGATGGTAGCTCCAAAAAAACCGTCAAGCTGTACCAGGATGTCCCTGCTGAGTTCTGTAGCTCAGTTTGCCAAACTGGATTTCACAGGATGTATTCTCCACCAACAGGTAATAACTTGCTTTGGCATCTTTAGTCAAAAAAGTTGACTGACTACTAAGGTTAAAATTAGAAAAAAATGGCATTCCTAAACGAGAACTGTTTGTTACTTGCATTTAGATTTGTATGAGCTTACTTTATTATATACAGTAAAGTTTTCCTTCCTGACACTGTAGAGCCAGCAAGGCTCTAGGAGGATAAGCCTGAATTCAAGCCTAGCCCAAACACTGGACAGAACTATTAGTATACACATAATTCCATGTCCAAGTTTTATTTTGTTACATCACTCTGTAAAGAAAGTCAGTGTCCTTTTGTGGCTGCTGCAAACATGCATTCAGCAGCTTGGTGCTTTGATGCATTGTTCAAGGGCCTCACAGAACACTGAGGCTGGAAGGTGCTTCTGAGGGTCATCCAGCCCAGGCCCCTGCTCACATCAGGTGTGGTCAGAGACAGCAGAAATCTGATTGCTCACACTGCCATTTGGAGTAGAGTACAGTTGGAGGGAAGTTGTGAGCTTTATGAAATACTGTAGTAGACAGATGCTTTCAGAAAGGGAAAGAATTAGCATTTAGTGTTGCATCCTGCAGTAAGTGAAGGGTGTGGTATTTTGCATGTCAGTTGCAGAATTGGGATTTCAAGCAATAAACTGTTCAAAAAGTGGAGATTTGCCTTTCTTTGTCTATGCAATGCACATGGCACATTTCCACACTTTAAAAGGAATAAATAAGATGTTGGTCTAATTTCTATGCACTTTCCCATGTGATACTGTAACAGCACTTTATGTGACCTTTTTCTTATAAATCTCAAAGCTTTTTCTTTGTAGTTCACATTTTTAAGATCTTGCTGCCTTTGTTGTTTATCAGTCCCTCGTACATGATGATGGAAGTGTGAGTCATATTTATTTTATATAAATCCTTTAGACCTTGATGATTCAATCACTGGATTAACAGTTAAATCTGAACAGTTACCACTGGAGTAGCAGTTAATTGGAATGGCCATCATCTGTCATTGCTAGTGGTTTCAGTGGGAGGTCAGTGCAAGCATCAGAGCCACTCCATGCAAATTAACTTCCAAAAGGCTGGCATGCATTGAGCAGTAACATCACTTGTAACCCTGAATCAAGCAGCAGTCTCTTAGGGCTACCACCCTGAATGAACCAACTTTGTCCTCTGAAAATTTTTCTTTCTCTTTCCAGAACAAAAATATGGAGCTGGCATCTACTTTACAAGGAACCTGAGGAACCTAACCAAGGGTAGAGCTACATGGGAAACAAATTCTAAGATGTATGTGTTTGAGGCTGATGTAGTAACTGGCTTATCCACTGTGGGTCAGCCATCTTACATTGTGCCACCAGGAGTGGAGAGGGATGCCTTTACCTTATATGACAGTTTAGTAGATAGTGTACACAGTCCTGATATCTTTGTCATTTTCAACGGTTTTGGGGCCCTTCCACAGTATTTGCTGACTTGTTCCCCAGTGACTGAGAGGTATGGAGCTTCTGGAGAAAACCAGCAGCAGCATCATCAGTGGCAGTAGAGCAGAGCTGTAGCTACAGTGAAGACCCTCTGAAACAAAGTCTAGTGCTTAGATTTAAGAGTAGTGTGCTATGGTCAAAGTGCTTCCTGAAAAGTACTCTGAAATATTCATGAACAAAAGAGTAAGTTAATACCTGAAGGAGATTAGGACAAAATTACCTGTGAATGGAAGCAGAAGGGAAAGCACTCCAAAATACAGTTTAACATTAACATTTAACATACCTGGTCATTTACTTAATTCCTTAAAGTGATCTCAGCTTGTGACTATACACTCAATGGTTGTGTAGGCTGTCATTCTTCCACTGCATTTTCTTAATCTGAGATATTGCATATGTCAGGGAAACACAAGAAATCTTGGTTGTGCCTTTTGATTCTTAACTTTTCTTTTGACTTAAGATAGGGGAATGTAGCAGATGAAAGCTATTTTCCACTTAGGGACATGGTATTATATACACATAGCTATGACAAACATGAGGAAATTCTGAATTTTTTTCTTACAATGGTTGCTGCTACAGTTTTTATTAGTTACTTCAAGCATAGTAGATACATGTATTCAAAATAAAAAGTATGAATGTCACTATCTGTTAACTTGTATTTTTCTATACAGTCTTAAGAATGCGATTCGTACATGAGCTTCAGATTTCTCAGCAACATTCAATCTCTTTGAAAGGCTACAAAATAGTAGAGAATTGGTTCAAGCTACAGCTTGAAATTATTTTTCAATTAATCTACCTTTACCAGCATCTTTTAAAGATTACATTGTCAGCCTTGTAGCCAGGTATCACCATGCTGCTTCTGCAGTGACCTGAAGCAAATACATGGAAAAGCCCAAGAGCTATTACAGTAATTCCAGTGTAAAAGGGGATTCAGTCCAGCACTTGGGTACATGGAAGCTTCCTTTAGTAAAGCCTGAAAATGGGGAGCAGTCTGATCTTTGAAACACAGATGAAGTTAGCATTTAATAAAACTTTTCAAAATAATTTGTTAATGGATTCCCAGGAAGCTTGTACTGCATCTGCATCTCCTGAGCTAGTAGCTGTAGTGCTAGGAACCAGTCACAAGTCCAAAAGAAAGTAAGTTATAAATTCTGAATTCTGAGGTTACAAGTGGAAAATTTTTTTAACCATTACAAGAAGCTTCTAGATTAATATATTTATATTTTGGGTTTTTAAAAATTATTTTTAAGATTAGCTATGCCTGCTGTTGCAAAGGGTAGTTTTGTAGTGTGAGTCTCTAACACACGAGTTTTGTTCTTAAGAAATCCAAAGGTTGCTGTTAGAAATTATGCTGCAATTCTGAAAACAGAAATAGTATATTCCTATTTTAACTATTGTATTTAAGTAACCAATTGTTTTTCATTTCTGTCCCCTTTTTCCTCGTGTTTCTTGATTCACACATTTCTGCCATGAAAATACACAGTTGTAGATTTAAGATTTGTTAGCACTGAATGAAGGTAAGTCCTCATTTCAGGATGCGTCAAGAGGTGTCATTTTTAAAGGGGTTTCATGGCAGGAATTTTTTTTTGTTCTGTTTTCTTTTTTGAAAAAACTCAGTACAGAGTTTCTGAACTACAGCATCAGTTTTCAGAACACCTAAGGGAATGTTATTTTTGGCACAATGTAACATCTTGCTCCTAGTGGGAATAAAGAACAGTTTTCATAACTCAGTATTAATTTAATACTGTAACACAAGTATTGGTAACTATGTATTTCATTTTTAACCTTTTTTATTAACTTTGTAACTCCCCTTAACTGCATCTGAAAAGGTTTGTAGTCAGTTTAATAGAAAAAATAATTATAG
Organism: Monarcha castaneiventris obscurior; assembly: GCA_026261815.1. Classification (NCBI taxonomy): domain Eukaryota; kingdom Metazoa; phylum Chordata; class Aves; order Passeriformes; family Monarchidae; genus Monarcha; species Monarcha castaneiventris. Next base: position 13,525,945 of record JAMPIT010000467.1, read on the forward strand.
AGAAAGCTTTTAACATCTTAACTCCTGTGCCCAGTACAGGCTTTCTCTTCCCTCCACATACACCTGCAGTTAAGGATTCAGTGTTACTGAATATTTATCTTCCATTTTATTACAGAATGATTTTTTCCTGATGTATAATTCCTATTTAAGTTCACCAGTGTTCTCCACATGTAGTGATATACTATACATTTTAGATATATATAGGTTGTTTTTTTTTTTAAGTGGTAATGTAAGAAGTTGTACTTAATTATTTTCATCTGGTCCTCAAAAAGAATAATTTCATGTACAGAAACTAGAAAATAAAGCCAGCACAAACTAGATGTACCAAGTAGTACATATTAAAATAATTACCACAGTAATTGAGAATTCCTGATCTTAGTCCTACCATAATCAGTTAACCAGAGGCTATTCCACAGCCTCTGGGATTTCTCTGTTGTCCACAATAAGGGTATGAATAATTCCTTCCTTTCGTTTCCCACTGCTGACAGCCTTAATGCAACAGCTGTGATCAGCAACAGTGAAGTGAGTTTCAGTCCCATCTTCCACAAATTCACCCTGGGAGAAAGGAGACAAGAATAAAAACAGACACGTGATACTTTAATAAATGAAAAGCTTGAGTGCATCAATGTCAAGATCACTTACAGCAGCTTTAGGTACCTGTGACAAATACTGCCCAAAAGCTGCTGAATCTCAGGCAGGGCTTTGTCAAGGTGCCCAGTTAAAGATTTGTGGTTTTTAGATGATGATGAAAATTTCACACAACCGGAAATGGTAAAGTTGGAGTTTGTGAATCAATATTACTGATTCACATCAGTAAACAAAAGCAGAAAAGGCAGCGTCCTGCCAAGCTGTGCTGCACAGCCAGTAGGTGCCACACAAACCTACACTGAAGTGGCAGAAAAAGGTGAAGTATTTAGGATCCCCTGACTCAAGTACAACAGTTGTGTATCTTGGATCCACATCTGCTGCAGTTCTGTGATTTCCTGTTACAGATTTTGTCATGTTTGTGACAGCAGGACAATCCGTGTGCTGCTCTAATGGAAGCATCGTTTGGCACTAAACTTGGACTCACAGCTTGCAAGGATAGCTCTGAGTGCTTTCAGTACATTGTAGAAAAGGCTGAGCCATCAGGAGAAGAAGTCCTGATTAACTGAGAGAGGAGGTTTCTGCCACTGATTACTAAGCAAACATTTGGTGAATCTTTTCATCGTACTCTCAGGTATAGCTGAACGGTTGTTTTTACAATTTGTACTCATCCAGGGGCTTCCCTGTGGCAGTAGTAACCACTTTGACTCCTCCCTGGTGAGAAAGCACATCCTTCAAGGATGGGGAAGCCTACCTGGTCTGCATATTGAGAGCCATCATAATGCAAAAAGACCAATGAGCTTAAGCCTTCTAGCTGTCAGCCTGCTCTAAAATTTAATGCAAATGAGACAGAAAGATAAAAGATTTGATTTGTTCCAATGAGGCTCTTAAGCCCTAAGTACTAGGAACACTTCTAGATGGAAAAAAAGCTTGACTCAGGACAGACTACATGTATTCAACTTTTCAGTGACAACTAACGCAAGCAGGTTTGGATGCAGTGGTTTTACACTCTCCCTCAAACTCAAGTCCTTCCCACTCCCCAGGAAGGACTCTCCCTAAAAACCCTGACTCAAATTTCTTTTGTTTGTCTAAAAAGGGTAAACAAAAGCATCATTTATCCTTAAATAAACAGATGTTTGGCATATGAACTGAAATACTGCCCATTATAAAATTCAGTGAAGGTCATTTGGAACAGACCAGGAGCATCCTGGCTGCCTCGGCCTCTTTGGTAAAGGGAGGTAATGTGCTGCTTTGGGGATTATTTTGCCAAGCTGTGGTTATGTATCCATAGCCTGGGAAGAGCATTTGGAAGGGATCACATACCGCTGTTTCCATTTTTTGACCGTTGCACCACACATCCATAGTGTCCTTTTCTGTGAAGGAAAACAGAAAGTAGAAAGAACAAGGTGTTTCTTTTTCTCCCTACAAACAAGGATCTAGGGATTTAAAAAATCTACTGTTGAATTTTACTTCCAATTCCCAAAAGAAGTTCCTAAGTAGCCATAGTACCTGAGCTATGGGGTTTGCTCTCATTGGAGAGAGAGGAGGCTTTGTCATCAACTTTTGCTTTGAAGATACATTTTTGCCCCTCCCTAGCCCTGGCTCTTAACACTGTGTTGTTCTGAATAGTGCCAGAGATACTCTGACAGTCTTAAACTGAAAAAATTAAAAGACAGAAAAGTGAAATAATTTCTGCAAATTATTTGAGTGCCGTTTATTAAATAAAGCTCTAACTCATTTTCCAGATCAGTTTAATTCAAAAGCAGCATTAACATCCATCATACTATTTGTATTCTTGACATTTCAAAAACACCAAGTACCACTTAAAATATCAATCTTAGATTTTTTTTGCATTTGAAACAATACTCTTTTACTTCTCCCAGTATATCCTTAAATTACTTTGCTCTAGAATTCCCTTTACTGGCACTGTCATTCACACAACATCAGCAGAGAGCTGAACCCTGCTTGCCTTTCCAGTAAGCATAGAGAGGTTAAAATTCTGTGAAGAGACTTATCTGTTTCTGGCACTAAAACTGTCTTTCTTCACTGCTCTCCTTCATCTTAGGGCAGTTCATTCTGTCCTGAGGTTTAAGAAGAAATAATAGTCTGAGATCTCTTGTCTCCAGCTCTAACCATACAGCAATGCCCAAGTGGAAGTTTTCCCACTAGATGCCATGGACAAATTCCTCAAGGAGGATTCCTTCCTCCCACCTGCTTGTAATGTAACTGGGAAAGGGGGGCAGAAGAGAAGTAATATATTGCCTTGCTATTAAGAAAGTGAAAGAACATCATCAGAAGGTTTTAGTTTAAATTTGTGAATAACAAGTGATGCAGAAAAAAGAATGCTCATCAATCTATCAAAAATGTGGAATAACACTGTTGTACTTCAGTCAGATAAAGATTTCTTGACCATGGCTGATGATTTTTGGGAGGAAAGCCTGGCTGCCTGCTGAACAAACTTAAGACACACATGAGGTTTGATCACAGTGCAGGTAAAATGTCTGTAACAGGCTTCACCTGCCTTGCTAGGGCAGCTCTATGAATACAGCAGGAGTAATGCCTCCCAACCTTTTTTTTTTTTCCCCAAATCTAGACCATGCTGCTGTAGGCTCACACATGTATAACAAGACCATTATTTTTCAGACTGTCCTTGGCATCTCATTCCAAATTTCCAAATCCCCCAAGATTTTATACTGCGTCAGTGCTACCCACTGAACTGTGCTTTCTCTTAATTACCAGTTTTTAAATGCACACAAGTTTATTCAAAGGCAGCAACATGTAGTCACTCAATGTTTACTTACCTAGAACAATTCTGTAGTCTGTACCTCCCAAGTTCAATATCCAAGTATTGGTTGTTTTTAACCTGTTCTCCATATACTTCTTGAGACTCTTTCCATTGATCTCCAAGGTATATTCATATGCAAAGCCACTGACTGCATCAATGTTAATGGCAGCTTTAGTTTTAGTAGCTCCAACAGTGAATGTTTCTTTACCCACTAATTTAAACATCCATTCTCTTCTTATTTCTTCCTGTAGAAAAAAAGACAGTGGGTATTAATTGAAACATCTGAGTGCATATTTTAATATTAAAAAATTGAACTGGAACTCAGGAGACAGCTCAGTACTAAACTATTGTTTGGGAATGAATGCATACGTGGTGCTTTGTATGCACAGAGTGCCTCTGCCCAAAGACAGCAAAGCACTTCATGAATACTCACACCTTAATTGGAACTGAAAAAAAGAATGATGTAGTTTATTAAATTAGGTAATTAACTGAATGTACCTCAGTTGCATTTATTAGTCTTTTGTTTGTTGTGATGTGTGTTGCATGGAAGTGCACTTATATAATCTGTATCACAGTGAATTTTGAGCACATAGCAATTTCACCTTTCCATCAACATAGACAACACGCTTTCCTGAAGTGGTCCCATGTTCAAATTCAATCTTATGAACACCATCACTTAAAGCTACTTCCCAAACAGCCACCAAATCTGTCATCTTCTCTAAGTGGCTGTACCGAGACCTAAGGAGAAACCAACAAAGTAAATTAATTGTCGTTGAAAGTTCAATTCCCAATGTCTGCAGTTCAAAGCTCTACTGCTTCTGGGCAAGTCACTTTTTGCAAATAAAAAATGAGACTTGAAAGAATAAGCTTACAGAACTGCTTATATTTTCATGTTTTTCAAACATTCAAATATGACGAAACATCACAAAATATAAACAGTTACACAGACTCACTTGGTCTAACAGTGCAAAGACACAGCTACCCATCTAACCTCTAAAATTTCCATTTCAGGTGACAACAGGTAACAAAGTTATATTTAGTTTTAAGATACTCCTGGGCAGTTCTGCTATTTCTTGATAGGCACTAAAATATATTATTTGATTGGTCTCAAAGAAAGTTTCAGCCTTTTAGACTTGACAAAATAGTATGACCAGTTTGTGTTAATGGATTTGTCTGTAATCTCATAAACACTACCTACATCATTTAGATATGCAATTCTGCACACAGAGACACAGGGGAAGGGATCTGGCAAGATATCCTTTTATTTAAGTAATTTTTAAAGTTTAGATACAGTCATAAGTTACCACTGGAACTGTGGATATCTTTCCAAATCTGCTCACATCACAGTTCTGAGTTTTTACCTTACTTCATCTTCACAGACAGTAATCTCCTCACCGGATGCCATAGAAGCCAAAAGAGCTTTTAATCCAATTAGCAGCAAGAAAAAATAGAAAAGCAGAATAGTAGCAGAGAAGCGCTGAGGTCTAAAGTTTCACCGTTTTCTCCAGTGAAGATAAAGGACACTTTTAAAAGCATCATTAACTAGCATGCAGTGCTATCTGTCATATATATGATGAAATAAAAACACTTAAAATACAACCATCTTTCCTCTAAGACAGAAAGCCAAGTGCATTTTAAAAAATAACGTATTTTACAAAACTAGTAAGTGCAGTTTATCCTAATTCTACTAGCTCCTCATAACTTTGTCAGTTACTGGATGGAAAAATAGGCTGCCTCATTTGTGAGACAAAGCTTAGAAACGAACAAAGCAGGAACCCAATCCAGAGCTGCCCATCTCAGTCCCAGACCGTAATGAATTTGGAACTGGGAAATAGCACAGGCAGTAATTTCACCTCCTCCCTTTCCTAAACCACTGTAGTAGCTTTCAACAAGCACATTAGTAAATTTGACCTGGCAATTCAGTCACAAAATTCATGTGAGCCACAAGGAACTAATTTCTTACTTAAGAGGCTTTTAGACCATGACTGTGTTTTACAACCACTGTTTTTTAATGTGTTTTAACTAATTAATTTCATCATCATCAGCCTTGTCTGTGCCTATCGATAAGCAAACAAATAATAGCACGTGCTAATAAATGCCGAGGAGATTGTTTTGGCCGTTCCTGAAGCTTCTGGTTCCTGTGAAGGCTGGCATCCCCGGTGGGAGTCAGGCAGGGAGTATTTCCCTCCTCTCCTCCAAGGAGCAGACTCGGGACAGACCCGCGTGTGTGCCCGGCCGGGATCAGCACAAGGAGCGGCCTGGGGCACACAGGAGATGCCAGGAGAGCTGTCCACAGACGGCCCAGAGCCTTCATCACCGCGGGCAGGCCGCAATCCTGCGGCGTGCATTTTAGGCGTCATTTAGGATCAACGCTGAAAGGATTAGGAAGCACCCCAGAACACGCAAATTCCTTTTTTTTTTTTTTTTTTTAAATCATGGTAATGAAGGAATACACTTTTATTTTAACCCAAACCCGACCCCAGACTCGGGGCCGGGGGTGTTTCCCGAAGGCAGCCGATCCCCGCCGCGTCCCAAGAGAAAGCCCAGGAGGGAGCCCCGATCCACAGACACCATCAGCGCTGCACCCACCGCCTCTCTTCACCGCGCCTTCTGCTGACCAAGCCGGCAGCCCAAGGCGATGTTTATTCATTTATACGGAAGGGCTCGTTCTGAAAACTAGGCTGGGATTACGCCTCCCATAGCATCCACCTAATCCCGGCAGCGCTCATCGCGGGGCGGCGTACCGGCAAGCGCATGAACTCCGGGGACGGCAGATCTCCCCCCACCGTTACCGCCGGCAACGAGCTTTTTTTCCTGCCTTTTCCTTTATTTTTTGTTTCCACGAGCCCCGCTCTCGCGCCCGCCACAGCTCCCGCCGCGGGCCCGCTCCTACCTCCGCCCGGTCTCCTCCCCTCGCCTCCCGCGCCGCAAAATGGCGGCGCCCGCGCAGCACCGCCCCGCGCCCCCCCGCCCGCCGGCTCCCGCCGCTCCGCTCCCGCCCGAGCGGCTCCGCGGCCTGGAGAGCGGCCCCTCGGCTGCCCTGCGGCCCTCGCCATGACTGAGGTACTCTGCTGGCCCCGGGTGTCGCTGCTGGGTGGTTGGAGCGGGACAAAACGCGGTGGAACAGTCCACGAACCCCCAGAGCCGCCGCCGCCGCCTCCCTGAGGGCTCCGCTCGCGGCGGGGCCGCTGCACCCCGGGTGCGTTGGAAGGACCCGAGGGCCGATGGTTTGAGTTTCCTAAAGGGGCGAATTTAACTCGTTGTGCGTATTTTGCCTTCAAACAGGGATCAGGAAAACTGAGCATGCTGTGTGTTATTAAGTACGCTTTTCCCCAATGTGCTTTGCAGATCCTCCTGTAGAGGCCTTTTGGGGGTTTGGGGTTGGTTTGCTTTAATTTGGGGGCATTTGGTACCTTCTGCTGCACAGCTGATGTGAAGAACTCAGTTTTCTCCCTCTTTTCTCCTTTCTCCCAAGTGCAGCAGGAGAAGGCAGAGTGGGAAGACATAAACAAGGCATTAATGCGTCATGGGTTGAAACCTGTGAGTCTTGCTGCCCCCCAAAGCTGCAGAGATACATCAGGTAGGGAAATGTAATTCTGCCCCTTTTTGTATTTGGAAATAGCAAGCCTAAGTTCATGCATCTCTGAAGCTGTGACTTCCAAATGGCAGCAGACGGGCAATCTTCTTTGGCTGTTAAAAGCCTTTCATTGTGGCTTTGCTTATGTTTTGTATCTCCAGATATGATTGTCCTAGACAGTCAGTCTTCTCTCGGAATAAGACTTGCATTAAAAACGCTGGTGGAAGACACTGAGCGACAGCAGAGAGTGATGCAGGGACTTATGGAGGCAAATCGATGTCTTAGGTAAGACACAGTGGAAGGAACTTACCTGCTAATGCAGAGTAAAAGTATTATCAGCGTGGATCTCCTGCCTGGTGGAGATTTTGTCTCACCAGAGGCTTAAGACCTTTTTCCTGAGGTTGCTGTCCAATATGCAGCAATGTTTTCCCAGTTCCTTTCGAGCTGTTCCGTTATTTCATCTGCTGCTTCTTCTCATACCAGCACATTTCCCATACCTGCTGCCACTATCAAGCCTCATCACATGATGTCAGAGTTTCCTGCAGTGTACAGTTTCCTGCACTGTCTTTAGTGAAATGAGTTTAATTTAAAATCAAGGATTTGTTTCTTTTTTCAGAGATGTGGCACGACTGGAACAAAGTCGGGCATCTCGGCAAGAGCAACGGGCTAATGATTTGGAAAATGTGGTAAAAAGCATTAAGGCCAAAATTCGTCAGCTAGAAGATGAAACAATAGCTAAAGCATGCCAACAGCAGAGCCGAGTCAAAGAACTTCAAAAAGACCAACAGGCTTCACAGGTAATTCAGATACTTCTGCCTGATAATTCAAACTTTTGACTTATGAAGGGTCTAAAAATACTTACATTGATCTAAATAAACATGAGTCTTGGGTTGAGACCTAATAGGGTTAGTTCACTGTTTATAGCTAAGTTTTTCCAAACTATGCAGAATTTTACAGAAATAATTTAGAAAAATATTTGTATCCCTCTTCCACTGTCTCTTCAGCGCAGCTAAAACCCAAGTTCTCATCATTCTTGGGACCAAGTGTGTACCTAGGCTTGCACATTGCAGTCAGATTTTGGGTCAGAACAGTTCAATAATGCTCCCGTTGCCTGTTCACAGGTAAAATACCAGCAGCAGCAGGAAAAGCTGCAAGAACAGGAAGAGATTATTGCCCGCTTGCAGAAGGAGCTGAGCAGAGCTGGGAGGGAGGAGCGGCAGCGAGTTGCCACTCAAAACAAAATGTTTTGTCAGTTTTGCAAAAGAGCTCCCAAATCTCTCCTGGATCAGCGGTAAGTGATTCTCTTGTGCTGCTGAACGACCTGTAGCATTAAATGAAGAAACAGTTTTTAAAGTAATGCTTCTTGATATTTATGTATATAAATATAAATAATATAAATATATATATTTTCACATATTTATTATGTGAAAAAAAATAATCTGGAGACTTTAGGAGTACAAGACGAAATATGAATTCTTGTAAAGGTACCTCAGTGCAGTGATATTTTTCTTTTGTGAAACTGTGAGCCAGATAAATCCATGGCAGAAATTAAAAAATTGCCACCCAGTGCCCACACTAGATGTCAGCAAAGGGAAGGGAATGATTCACTCTGCTCTGTAGCTGCAGTGTCTGCTAGGATGGTCTCATCGTGGGATTCTAACAGTTAAAAATGTAAATTAAAAACAAAAAAACAAGAAACCCCACCTTTTAGCCCCCACCAAAAAAGAGCCCTTCTAGTTTTGGGAAGCAGTCTTTGCAATTGCTGACTGCAGGCTTGCTGTGAACTTCCAGGTACTTTATGGTAAGTTCCCAAAGTATCACAGGGCTCTGTCTCTTGCCAGCAGGACTTCCATGGCTCCACTACAATCAGGTAGCCATTGCTTTGTTGTGCTAATATCACCTGGCTTTCCAGGCCTGGCCAGCAATGTTTACCTGGGAAGCTTTTAAAAGGGATCGTGTGTGCTCAGCTTTTTGCTTGAGCCCTCACTGTACAAGAGGAGGGATCACTGAATTTGGTTCCCTGTCCTCTCTCATCTGTCTCTCCCAAACAGGCAATTTCAGAGTGCTCAAGACACTTTATTTTGACTGTGCCTCTCTGTTAGTCTTGCTGGGTAACCATAGGCATAAGATGAAGAGGCTGGTGGGCAAATTTAGCTGTTTTCTCCTCTTAAATATTTTGCTACTTCTAAACTAGTACAGAATGAATGCATCTACTTTTCTGTTTTGGCAAAGTATGACCATGTTTGTCTGGTATGAGAGAAACCCCACTGTTTGGAGCAGCCATTTCCAAAGTGCACTGCAGCTGTGCAAGCTGACCTGTTCCTCTGGGTTGGTCACAGTATTAGTTTTTTGAGAATATCTGAAATTCAAAATTAACATTTTTCCTTTCTTCAGGTACCTTTGTCTAATTGATTATTATGAATCTCAGATTAGTCAGATTAAAAAGGAGCTGAGGTAGGTCTCATTGAATGCCTTATGGTTCTACTGTTCAAAATTTTCTTAGCCCTTACTGTTCTTTAATCTTATAGTGGTAAATATTCTGTGCTCCGGATATCACTAGCAGGTAATAAACAGCAAAGAGTTGTAATGGTCATGGAAATTTGGATTTTTCCAGACCATAATTGGCAGTCAGGCTAAGCAGCTTCTCAGTCAGGAGACCAGGACAGTTACGAAGTTTGGAGTATTCAGATATTTGAGCTATAAGTTTGGTTTTTGGGGTTTTTTTTTCCCTTTTCTCTTTTGCCATGGTTCACAGACAGAATTACTTCATTAGCTGTGCTCAGTTGATTGATCTCCCAGAACTAAATGTTTTCAGCTCTGTCCCAGTGCCTGCATGGCACAAAGCAACAAACAGATACCAGAGACATTCCTATATCTTGAGATTACTGAGATTATTGAGAAAACTAAAATGGGATTTGCTTATGTACTGGAGTTTCTCTTGTGGACAAGTGCACTTAATTAGCATATGAAACAGCTTTCCCAGAAATTAGAGCCTGGATCTTAGGGCAGAATTTCTGTTCTATTTACTTAGTAGTCTATGGAAACATTATTGTCGTACATAACTGCTAACTAAACCAACTTAAATTTTTGAGCTAATTGAATTGCAGTAAACTGAACCAATTTATTTTTCCCAATAGGCAGTATCAAAAAGATGAAGACCAGGTGCAGACAGAAGTAAAAAACAAGGAAGAGTTCTTAAATCTAGATGCTACTCCTAATTACAAAGCACTGCTCACGGTATGGAACTGCCAAGAATAAGTCAGTGCAGATCTCTCAGTGGTAGCCTGCCAAGAGCCATATAGAAACATCAACATGTTTGATTTCTGTCCCTTGTTCTTGTCATGTCTTCTGAACTTGTAACCTCCCTGGGCAGAGTTCCCTGTTCTTGTGTAAATATTCAGCAAAATGTTGGGAGTCTGCTGAGTGTTGCTTAGACCTTCTCAGTCACATTCTCCACCTGGGGTCTAATGCACCAGGCTCTTGGTCTCCATCATCTGACTCCTCATCCATGCTGTCTTGCTGTACAGGCAATTTGGAACCCTTCTTAACATGCACATACTTTAAATTGTTCAAGCTTGTTGGTTATGAAATTAGTGCAATAGAAGAAATAACCCAGTCTATGTTTGCAGTCTTTTCAGAAGCAACTTACTGAAACAAAAGCCAAGAGCGAGCAGCTTTTGCTTGAAAATATAAATCTCAAGAAAGATTTGGAAATAAGGTGAGAAAGGATAAATATCATCCTTTGTAAGGCCATTTCAGTAGATCTTGCTTTACAAAGCACCAGCAATTGTAAAAGTGAAGTGTGAAATCTGCAATTGAAGAAGTAAGATGCGGCCGCAACAGCCACGCTCTCCTCCCTACACTGTTAATAACAGCTGCTAGTGGTTAGTTTGCTCTTTATTGCTGTTGTCATGTAGAAATGTAGCAGAATTTCATTTCCAGAATGATGTTTTGGCACTGGCAAAGCTTTTTTACTTTTTCACTTGGATGAATTTTATAGATACCTTCCAATTCAAGACATACAACTTGGTACTTTTTCTTTCTCACAGGCCAACTGCACAGGAATTAAAATTTTACAAGCACCAAGTGAAGAAGCTTCAGAAAACTTTAAAGAAAACTATCCAGTAAGTATATTTTTTCAGGGACTTTCATGAATCCTCTGGACTTCTGAAGGCAAAGTTACTCTGCAACCTATAATGTAGGGAGTAGCTTATAAAGTGTGTGCCTTATCAGCATTCTTTGGAGCCTGGTTATGGGCAGCAAGTGCTGCTGGACCTCTAAAGCCCTCTTTATTTCTGAAATGATGGCAGGGCCTCCAAATGGGGGCACAGGAGTGTGGTTTTTTAAATTTAATTTTGTCTGTCTGGATTCGATGGGAGTTCTTTTGCAGGCAATATGTACAGAGCCATCTGTAGTGTGTGCTGCTTCTGTGAGCTGTAAAGGAAGCTACTGGTTTCGTGATGGATTATGAATGTGAAAGTGTGAGCTGGCAAAATGTTGCAGCTACTGACGGCATATGCCGTTAGAAATTGACTATTTTTTTCTGAAATATTGCTAAGAAAATACATGAAAGATATTAAAGATCCAGTACTAACAAAGTGTTTTTATCTGTAATTTCACTTAGTCGTTTGTGCATGTGTATACTGGATGCTAAATATTTTATAGCCTGAAAAAGACATCACTTATAATTTAAAATAAATATACATATTGTGTATATTTAAATGGTCTTTTCTCTCTTGCAGTGGATAGGATTAAGATGAAGAGGAGTAGTGAGCTTTGTATAATAAGCCAGGAAAGATGTTCCAGCAGAAGTAGATAATGACTCAGCTTGGAATTTGAACTTTTTTGAGTAAAATTCTGGATTTTAAGTCTTCAGCCATAGTAGAACTCTGGCAACAGAAAAACTGGTGGTGTCCCTTCTAAATCAGCAAGCAGTATGGCATAGCCTCAGCCTGGAGACTTGGGATAAATTAATGATATTTGCATTAGGGGTTGTGTTGTCAGTCTGTGCTGCTTGGGTCTGATGGAATTTTATTGGCCAGCATCATAACATGGATATTTGAGTTTGTAGGTGTGAGTATGTGCTACACACCTGGTTCTCCCAGCAAGTCAAAAGGTAGCATCTCCTGCTAAAGGCTGCTTGTGTGACCCACTGTGTGTATTTTGTGCAGATCTTCAGGGAGTAGGACTGGAGAAAGAAGAGAAGAAACGAAAGACTCTGGGAGAGTTGCGGGAGTAAATGAGCTGCAGGCAGCTTGCCAGCAATACTTGCAGGTACCCAAATTGTATCTGTTGTGCATGTTTCCAGCCCTGTTACAATGAAACATTATACATGTTCTGTTTAGCTGTGTCAGCTGGAGCGTGCTGGTTTGAGGCTAAGAATGCCTATCGAGTTCTATAGGCAAGATGAGTCATGTTCTGGATTTGGCAGTCAGTGTAGGCTGGTTCTTAATTGTTGTGTCTCAGTGTAAACTACCTGCCGTCTACAGCAAGGAAGCAGACACTAGGCTGGTAAATGTGATTTAGCTGAAGTCTGTTCAGGACCCGGGATTTGCTCAAGATCTTGGGCAAAACAGATCCTTAGGTTACAGTTGTAAACATGCCTGAGGAGATAGTGGCTTTTATTTTCCTTTTAATTAAAAAGCCCAAATATAATAAAACTTAGCAAAATGTAAACTGTGGAAATAACAATGCCTGGTGTGGATAAATGTTAAATATCCTTCAAAGGGAAGTATATACTTGCATTAGTTTTACATATCTTCTAGTTAGTATATGTTTAAATCTTTGAATCTATTGCATGTTGAATGCATGTGTAAAATTCATCAATAGTAATATTGGGGCTATTTATGACTTAATTTTATGAAATCATGACTGTGATAGAGAGGGATTTTATTACAAAACATCATACATATTTGAGGAATAATATTTGTTATTTGTTGTTGAAGGTTTTGTCCCGTATTGATTCTATTTTGCGAAGCCCAAGAGCTCCTGCATTAATATTTCGGCCCAGCAAAGGGCCAGTACAAAATTGCATTAAAGAGAATGGACAGGGATGTGGATTTGAGCACCTTCCACTGACTATAGAGATGTGGGCAGATCAGCTCATGGCCCTAAAGGTAACAGCATAGTCCTAGTTGTTGTACTCTGCTTCTTGTCTTCCTTTCCTCTGCTCTCCACTCCTCCATCCCTCCCTCTGTGTAGTTGTGGGGGTTCTTGTGTGTAGCTTTTGTTATTGCCTGATTTGATGTTAAATTTTAAAAATAATTCTGCTGTCCACGTGAAATATGTACCAGAGATACTTCCCTGTGTAAATCTTTTATTTGTTTTTGTTAACTGGCTGCGTCCTTAAGAAAACACTTAAGCTATGGAGTCCATTTCACACGTTAATGATAGTGCATTCTCCTTCTTCCTCTTCTCTGGCCAGAATAGTGACTTTTTGATACAAATACAAGTGAAATAGTTTTGTTTAAAGCCAAACTCTTTGTGACCAATTTCACAAATACAAATACACAAAAATTTGTGTATTTCACTGAACCTGCAATACATAGCAAATACAATATTTTTTTACTGTAACTGGTTTTTTTTTCAAATCAAAGAATGTCAGCAAGAAACCGTGCTTAAATTCCATGAAAACTAAAACCTTACCCTCTCCAGTGCTGGAATGTTACTGCATATAAGAAACAGAAAAACATCCGTTCCTATAATAAAAACAGCTTTAAGCAGTTTCTAAAATAAGTTGGCTCCCCTCCCTTCTTTTAAAAGGATTTGCATAGGTCCTTGAGAAAACTGTCTCTGGAATTGCTGCCTTGGAACACTGCAGATCCACAGGATAAGAGAGAATCCATACGAGTTGAAGACCTCCAGCTGATAGTAGATGCAATTTTGGAAGAATTAGAAAATAAGGAAAAGGTAATTTTTACCAGGGGTTTATAATCACAAGTTACTGTGGAATTCTTAAATGCATTCTTCACACAGTGATTAGATTGGTGCATTCAAAAGCCTTGCAGCATTTAAGAAATATTTGTTTGAAGACATTCAATAGTCAAAGATTGTTTTAACATAATGGATAAATTCACCTTGGGGAAGACTGCTTTAATCAAAGGCACTTGACCAGCAGTGAATTTGCATTGCCCTGTACTCTCAGGAACTACCCTGTTCTGTCTTTCAGGGCTGAGAATACATAAATGCTTCTCTCAGCAACAGAGAAGAAAGCTTTCAAAAGAGTATTTTGAGTTTGGGGGATGTTTGCCTGAAAACTATTGAAACTATGACTTCAGATTTAAGAATATTTGAAAGGCTCGGATTTAATAAGGGAAGTTACCCCTGTTTTTCAGTCTCTAAACAGACTCTGGTTTTAAGAATGTTTCACAGCTAAAAGCACCCTTGCCTTGTTAAGCAGTACCATTTATGAGTTCTTCCTGCTTGCTCCAGAACAGCCAGACACTGTCCTTGTCAGCCCTGTCTGCCATAGTCTCTCACTTCCAGAAGTTGTTTGATGTGAATTCTCTGAATGGTGTTTATCCACGGATGAATGAGGTTTACATAAAGCTGGGGGAAATGACCAATGCCATGAGGAATCTCCACGAGCTCCTGGAACTAGGTAAAGAATTACCACCTACTGCTTGTTCACACCATTCCAAAGAAAGGAGACAAGTGAAAAGCTGACCTCTTCATAGAAAATAATGTTGAGCTGTTGAGAAATGAATTAACCAGGTGTTTTCTTCACTGAGAAGATAAAAATACGTTCCTGTCACTTTACAGTTCAAATAGCAAATCCCCATTATTTGTAAGCCTTTAGCAGTTGCTGAGGAATAACAGGGAGGCAGAAGGGAATAACAGAGGAAATATAATTTTTCTTGTTTTCAGTGAGCTGACTTCATAATTGTCTTTCATTCTCCACTTGAAAGATAACAAGTTTAAGGACGAAGATAACAGCCTCGGCTGTAGATTTCTACTCAGTAATTCATTCAAGTGTAATTTGGTCCAGTCCTCAGTTACATCTTATGCTGCTAAACTTAAAAACCAAAAGAAGTTGTTGAATGTCAAAAATTGTCAATATTCAGAGGTGTAGTTGGTTCTTTCCCTTCTGGTGAGAAGTTCTGGAGAGCAGCAGCTGCTGCTGCTCCTGGGTTAAGAGGTTGGGCTGGGCTGTAGGCTGTCCAGCCCCAGAGCAAGGCTCCTGGGCTGCTGAGCTTCATTCAAGGAGGGAAGCAGTGTTCCTGCCTCCAGCCAGTGTAGGAGATGAGGAAACCCCATCTCTCCCTAATTCTGCAGCTCAGAGGATGCCTTGTCCAAGCCTAATTCTTCTGCAACTGAGGGAGAAAAGAGCAAGGAGACAGCTCCCTTCAGTCACAGCACTCCAGACACGTTAAAATTCAATACAAACAAGTTCTGGGTGTTAACAAAATGTTTGCTAAGCAGGTTCCTTATTGGCCTAGCCCTATACTGTGGCTGCTGTGTCACAAGAACCTAATGAATAACCCCTTCTCCATATATATAATTTCAGTTGGCTGATTTCCACTGACATTGTAGGGTGTACTTTAGTACCCTCTCTGCTGTGAACACACAGCTCTGCCAAAATTCTTTTAGCCCCTAAAAGATGAGCGAGATTCTCCATTCCTAGCTAAGACTTGTTTATTTCTGATCATGGGCATTCTGTTTTCTGGGAATGATGGAATGTGTATGCATAGATCTGTGAAAACCAAATAAAATCTCTGCACTTGCAAGAATTCAACTGTGTCTAAAATACTTCCCTGTTATTACTGTTACAAGAATCATGAGGTGTTTGTTTTTCCACAGACAGTTCAGCTCCACCCACTGTGGTAGTGGATACTGTTGGGAAACTGTGTGACATCATTAATAAGAACGTGACTGAGCAGGTACAACAGCTTCTGGGCACCCAAGACATCCACAGGTATGTGGGGCTGTTCCACTGCTGACCATTCTTTAAACATCAAATGTAGTAATTGAGAACTGGCAAAAACTGATGCTGAAAGAAACTTTCATTGTTTGTTACGAAGTCAGTGAGCTATGACAGCACAGGTGTTAGTTATTTCTGTCCTTCTTGAAAAAATCTTGAATCTTTTCAAAAGCATAAAGCTGACAGAGGGAAGAATTGAGTCCAGAAAGCTCCAAACCACTCTCTGGTTTGCATGGATAATGTCATCAAAGAAGCCCTAATGGGATACATGTTTCATCAGGAGACAAATCCTGCACGTGGGTGGGGAGGAGAAAGTGATGCAAGTTTCAGCTGTACTACTGAAGTGTACTAGTTGCTAAGGCAGGGTTTGCCTCAAGCTGCCTACAAATACTTTAGAAACTGGACAAATCCTGTTATATGTTCAACAGATGACAGCCACAACTAGGTGGTAGCAGACTCTAAGAGCTTGCATTCAGCATGTGCTTTACAGACACACTAAAAAGGGAGCAGGCAGCAAGTCTGACACATGCTGAGTTAATACTCACTCCCTCTGCCTTTCTGCACTCATTTCTCAGTTTTAACTGGAGAACAGCTGCTTACAAAGCACTTCTTGCTCCACCTCCAAGGCAGTTGTATCAGCCAACCCCAGGCAGTATATTTAGCATACACAGACAAATGTTCCAGGCCCCAGACTACCTGGTGCCATGTGAGGGGGAAAGGAAGGATGTGTACACAGCATTAGTAGTGCAATCAGAGATCCTCATGACAGCTCCTTTGGCAGCTGCAGGGCTCAGAACTGGAGAACAGGACATTGGTGTCCATGGTTTCATATACTAAGTAGCAGTGTTTTCACAAAGTAATGACACAGAACAACAAAACAGCCAAGGGGATGAACTTGCCATGTCCTTGCACCTCTTACCTGACAGTCTCACTTTCCTTTCCAGTATCATCAATAAACTTGAAGAACATGAGTGCTTCTTTCCGCCCTTTCAAGCTCTCATCCAAGATTTGCTGTGTCTTCTAGGTGAGTAATATTTGCAACAGGAATTACCTTCATGCCAATGCTTCCTCATAGAACTCTAAACAGTTAACAAGTGTTTTGTTTACTCCTGCTGTGCTAAAACACAAGGAGGACGTGAGGGAAGGTGCTACCTTTTGCCTCCCTCTCCTCTTCTTTCTATGTTTCCTCAGGAAGTGACCAAAACACTTTATTTTCATTGAACATGGGGTTGCACTGACTTAATCATATTACTCATAAGCCAAATTAAAAGGTCTGAGAGGAGTTTATTTAATTCACTGGCTGTTTAAGTTAGAATTTTGGTTGAACTCAAAGGTATTCTGGGTACATAAGCCTTACCCTTTTGCTTTCTGTTCTGTTGCAGAGATCAGTAACGTGGATGATATTTTACCTGCAGTGCAAAACCTGAAATGGGGAGCTGGTTATGGGTGACTCTGCGCTTCCTGAGCAAGATTTCTCTTACCTGTGAACATACCTGTTGGTGCACATGACATTGCAGCTACCTCCAACCACTGTTATCCTAAGCAACAGTTCCAGATTTTTTAACATAAATAAAAGTTGCTGCTTTTTTTTTTTTTTTTTAGTTTTTCTTAATTCTTGGTTATTTTAAGAAAAACTAACTGCTATCAACTGGTCTACTCAATCCCAGAGAGAGAACCAATATACTCTGTATCAGTCCAGGAAACTGAACCCAGCACAACACCAGGCAAACTCTTAACCACCGACCATTCTGAATGTTGCTGACACAGAAAGTAAAGAGGTAAAGATGCCCTAACTGCCATAGCCATCACACTTACACAAATGCTCAATCTTGGATTTCTAGAGTCCCTCTTTTAAAATGTTGTTCACATTTCCAGATCAGTTTGGGATGGAAACACATTGTTACTCAGTGAGTATTCTCTCTGATTATGGACTGAGGCAGACTGGATTAATGTAATCTAGGCCAAAAATACTTGAAATTTGCTTCAGGTGATGGTTTGAAGTTACCATGGTTGTATTTCAAAAGTCAGTTTTAGAAAGGAATAGATCAAGTCTCTTATGCAAGACAATTAGAAGTTTATTTTACAGAAACAAGTACACCAAGCTTCCAAAAATATTTTGCCTCAATATTAATAAAGCTTAGTTTAGAAAACTTTGCTGTTCCTTAGACAGAATCTGGGTTTACGAGATTTTGAAATGTACTGTAACAAAGGACAAAACCTGTTAAGACGTCACAAACTAAAACCTTAATGACATCTTGGTAAAGTCATCTCCCTGCTTTTGGAAGCTCATTATTTGCATACCTGCAACCACAGTCTGCTAAGGTACTTCTGAACAGTGGAATACCAACTTCTTAATTTCTCAAAAAATAATTGCTATTAGTGTTAAAGAGTTTCTCTTTTAACAGGGTCTGTAGCCCTACAGCTGAAGAATGCTGTTTCAAAATGTATTCTTTTAAAAGTACAACACTTCCATGTTAAAACAACATGAACAAGCTCCTAGGGCCATCAGACTGCCAAGCAAAGTAATGACACTTGGCTGACAGTCTAAAATATCCCCAGGTACAACCCTTCTTTAAGAGAGGATTCACACTTAGATGTCCTTTGAGGGGGGATTTGCCAGAAATGGCAAAAATAAAGGACTTAAAAGGACAAATTATTCCCTGTGTGGGGGAAAATATGTTTAACTTCAGTGAGAACTAATCCCCTAATAGGATCATTGAATTTGCATGTCCTGAGCTGGAGCCTGCTTCAAATTTGCAATGACTGTGCAAAACACATTAATTACAAGAGATATGTACATTCATATAAAGTTGAAAAATTAGTAACTTATGTACATGAGAAGAAATCAGATTTTCTTGTGTCTGCCCCTTGTCAGCTCATACCTGCAAGACAGATAAAATAAGTTATGTAATTACAGTAGTTGAATACTTTCCTTAAAGTTTTAACTGGCACAGTAGAGAGAACTTGGGCTGCTGTATTGCTTGTGCTTCACAGGCAGCACAGCAAAGGAGGCTCCAGAGATGGCCTCAAACTTCAGCTCTTCCCCAGGAACTTTGGGTGCGTCCTTTTTTCCTCTTCGCATAATTGCCCTGAGACACACACACATAAACTGGCCAGGGAAATGTGGTTTTCCTATTGGAATATTGGCTCACTGCCTGTGTGGATGGCAAGCTCTTGGACTACCCACACGGCATTCCTTGGGCTCCACGGGAGGAGAAAGAAGGAAGAACTCCTGCCATTAACTAAAGACACAGAAGTGAAAAACACACCCAAGCCCGGTTCTCTGTTCTGCCGCAGACCAATGAACATACAAACCTCAGAACCACAATGAACATACAGGCAAAACTGTAAGTGGCTTATTATAATAGTTTCTATAAATGCTTTGTAATTAAAGTTTTATCATACATATATATTGCTGATCAGCGTATTTATTTAAGATCTTTATCCAAGTTAAAATTTGTTGCAAGGTTACTTTAATAAATAAAATTATTTTACTTATGTGCCCCTGTGGCTTTTATGGCAACTTAAAATATGCTGAAGACTATAATTGACACAGGCATCTCATTAAAGCTGTCTCACAGGGCAGGCACTGCACAGCCAATGGATTTACACACAACTCAGATAGAACTACCAGATTAGCTCAACTTTGTCCTGCCTTTGCAGGACAAATATTCTTCTTGCTCACCCAAACACAGCCCAGTTACCAGCACTCCCACAGCAGTCAAGCAAGCTCCCAGCAAAGCACTGGTCAGGCTTTGGGAGAAGGGAGATGAGTACTTACCATTGTGCAAAACCTTTTATTAAATCCTCCTGGGACAAGTCAATGCGCACCTTTAAAAAGCAAATTTTATTTGTAGGTTATTCAGCATATAAATTGATTAGCTAAGCTACCACTCCTCCCAAGTCAGACCCACTTTCCTGCTGTAGGGCTGCAACTCAGGCTTGAGGAAAATAGGAGCTTCCCACATTCCCAGGATGGTGCAGGAATGAACCAGCTCAGTTTCCTAGTAGCACTACTTGGAAATTTATCTGTCACTGAAGAAGCAATTGCAGTTTACTTTTCACAGGATCAGTTGTTCACAGCGAGCTTAAAGCACTGTTGGCAAATTGTGGGGTTTAGTCCCACGCCTTTCTCAGCTCCGTGTTTGTGCTCTTGGAGCTGTTCCCCACACAGGCAGCAGCGGGGCCCAGGAACCAGGGCTTACTTCAGGAACACCCTCCTGAAATGAGACCACACAGCTCCCACATGGATACAGCCCCATTTCAGATGAAAATCTGGCAGAAAAAAAGTTGTTTCCAGATTGCCAGTCCTATTACTGAGAATCAGTTACTGGAGCCACATTTCAGGATTTCAGGAATAGCCCAGAGTGTTCAGCTCTGTTACATGTGTAGTGCAGATTCTTTAAACTTACTTTCCCCAGCTCCTTCCTCTCCTGTGAAATGAAGGGCCTGCTGTTTTTCACTGCAATGTCCAGTGACCTTTTCTTGACATTTTCCAAAGATTCAAAAAATTCAAACCTGAAATTAGAGTTTAAAAAGAAGAGACTTAAGGCAAAAACTAAAATCCAATGAGCTATATTCAGTGGACAGAATATAGTGGCAGAGGACAGTATCAGTGGCCAGGACTTTAACAGGGAAGGAACACACAGAAAAGGCAATTCTAGAGTTAGGATTTATTCACATTGCAGGAAACCTCTTCCAGGCCTTGTGAAGATGACAACACTGTGTTCAGACTGTCCACTGTGCCAAGGGGAAGGAGGAAAACATGCATCCATGATGAAATGCCATTTAACATCATTTTCACCCTCCATGGAAGATCAGCATGTTTTCCATTACTCAAGAGGAAATAGTAATGAGCCAACCCCCCAAGTTCACAGAGCAGCCTTGCACCACACCAAGAACAAGCAAAGGCTGAAACCTGTGGCAATTAAATTCTTAATGGCTCTGACTCAAGCCTCTGGCACACATGGCTAATGTCAAGTGAGTTTTGTCCAAGCTAAATCACTCCAGTTCTGCCCACTTGAATAGCTTTTCCTCAAGTCAGAGCTGTGAAACAGGTAACATGTTTTGGAGCTAAGCATTATCCTTAATTGAGGATGTACAGGATACGTCAGTACTGAGGATGAGGAAAACAAGCTGCTGCTCCCAACTGCTGGGATGGCACTAAATCAGTGGAGTTACTTGAGAATAGACATAATCAGAATCCTCAGCTTTGGTGTCTGGAGTGTTAAGAGGAAAAAAAATTTTTTTAAATCTTTTCTCCATTTCTGACTTACACAGAAAGAACACAACACAGGAAGAATATAAGCCATCCAGGATCACCCACTATTCACATATTTTCACGTGTACCTTCCTCTAATTATGGGATTAAAACCACCTCTCAAAAGAGCTCTACTTCTAAGCGTTACTGTGTTTGGGTTTATGCAAAACACATTCTGTTTCAGTGGCAGAGCTGTGACACTGTCAGCAGAGGTGGAGCCTCGATGACAACATCCACCTGTGTGCCCAAAGGGCGGTCCAATCTCAAAAGGCTCTGTACTTCTGCCTTGGACCTTTGGAGAGATGTCAGAATAAGCTTCAGGCAAAGCAGTGCGAACAGAGCCGTGACAGGGAGTTAAACATGGGTAGGAAAATATCAGTTTGCAAAGAAGCAAATGCAGCCTGGGGGGGCAGGGAAGAAGGTGTACCCTTCTTCAGGGAGACTGACAACACCACAGGCAGAGCAAGGCCAGCCCCAAGGACTTGTAAAACACAGTCAAAGTGCCATTTGTTTCAGAAAACCTGCAAATGTTCATAAGACAGTCCTCAGCAGCTACAGCAGCACACCTTAGGAAGCCCTGTCATTATGCAGAGAACATAACTATTCCAGCCATAATTATAATTAACATTTTCTTACTTCTCATCATATTGGGGGTTAAGAGTTTTTTTCTTAACAGATGTCTTCTTCCTGCTTGTCCATCTTCTGTCTGGAAGCAGGTATATACGAACATATGGATCCACTCCACGATTGGAAGAGGGTACCAAGTTTCTGTTAAAAGAAATACAGACAAACAAGGCAGGTTCTCCCACTGTGTGTTTTAATACCTTGGCTCTCTTGGAATCAGACCAACCCTTCACAGGCCAAAACCATTCATCTCAGGAGTATGAATATCAGCAAAAATGTGTTTAAGGATGTTTTTTAAAATTCTCACTCCTGAGTGTGTGCCCATTTTTCTGGGGTTCCTAAATTAACAATTACATATTCAGTCATAGGTATCAATCCTTGCCTATGCCAACATCTGAGGCACACACCAGTTGTCAGTGCTGTTCAGAGGAAATTTTGGGTGGATGATAGTTGAAGTATCTCTACTGCAGCGAGCACAACTCACTGGGCTCCAGTGCTGCTAGCACTGACCAGAGCTGGGCACAGAGAGGCTGCACAGATGGAAGCCAGCCAGTGCTAAGGCAGCTCCTGCTGCACGTGGCTCTGCTCCAGCTTGGCTGGATGACTGGCACAGCTCACAGAGCTCTTTCCTCCCTGAGCCATGCCAAGCATTACCTGCAGCCGTTGACCAGCACGACGAGGCTCTGCCGAATGGAGGCGTAACGCACGGTCAGCTGGATCTCCCCCAGGGACGCCTCCGTCCCGCTGCAAGACATTGCACTGTCAAGGCTTTTAAATACTGACCACAAACAGACTGAAACCAACTTGCAGGGCACCATCCTTCCTGGTATCCTAAGGCTGGCTATCTAGGAAGTAGCTGGACCACAGAGGTTCCACAGAAGCCCCATCCCTGCCTTCTCTAAAGGTACCCAATTTCAGTCCCACAACACAAACCTCCAAAAAAGCCCCTACATGGCCCACTGTAGATGGAGCAGCAAAGTACAGGTTAGCATGTTACACATTCCCTCAGGAATGTCTGTATATGCAAAATGGGACCTTTTCCACATTTCATTCTGTGTGTTATTAAAGTGGCTTAAAATCCAAAAAATTGCTTTAAAATGGTTTAAAAATAGCTTATAAATTAAGCCCTGTTCAGAGCTACAGAATTCACCAGTCACCAATTCACCAAATTGCAGCTGGAGCTGAGTTTCATGATCAGGTTTGTAACAACTCTGATGCTCTCTTAAGTGAAGTGAATCTTTGTAA
The DNA here is from genome assembly GCA_026261815.1 of Monarcha castaneiventris obscurior. Lineage (NCBI taxonomy): Eukaryota > Metazoa > Chordata > Aves > Passeriformes > Monarchidae > Monarcha > Monarcha castaneiventris. Next base: position 13,548,941 of record JAMPIT010000467.1, read on the forward strand.
CTTCTGTTCATTATGGATTCCACAAGCTCCATTCTGTGCCCCAGGAGGAACAAATCCTTCTCTCCATCCTGCCCAACAGAGCAGCCTCACATTGAGCACTGTGGGAAGGACACACTCAAGCACACCTATCCACAGAAACTTTGTTGAGAGCATTATCAGTCTTAAAATGTGATGGATAAACACATTCAGAGCTTTAAGCAGCCAGAGGCACCTATCAAGAGTTTAAGTTATTACAGAAGTGAGATGTTCAGACTTCCAGTACCCTCTCACTAAATGAGTGTTGAGAAACTCTTCAACAACATAAAACCAACACATGCAGCATGCTTAAGAGAGCCATAGAGTGAATGCTTTCCCTTTACACCTGCTCTGACAGTACCATGTAATTTACTTTGCTGTTGACTGGAATACTCAGGTCAATTCTCTGTAGGTGACTTGAGACCCAAGAGCCCAAATGACATAGCAGCCTTGAATTCACCTCTATGGAACAGTAACACCTAAACTTTCCTAAGAGAAGAGCAATTCAGTTGGAAGAACACCTACTTATGAATGTCCAGATTGCTGCTACTTAATTCAAAGCAGGAAGAGGGCAGGGAGCCCAGTGAAGTGACACTGGGTGCCAGCCTCATTTCCTGCAGGACAGGCAGTGTGGGCACGGCCGCTGCTCCGCTGGGCAATGCTGACGGCGGGGCATGCTCTGCATTCTGCTTGCCCTCTGCTTCATCAAGGCCAGACACAGTTTCACTTGGTACAGGGGCTGCTGAACTGTCTTTAGTGTCCAGGTCTTCTCCACTGTCCTTTTTTGGCAGAGATTCAAGTGCTGCAGAGTCTTTGCTCATGGGTGGTACTTTTGAGACTTGTGGTGGAGAGGCAAACTTCTGCTGGTTTCCAGCCTTCTCTGTGACATGCACGGGACCTGGCTTCGAGGCATTGACACCAGCCTTGACTCTTTGTGGATCAGGTTCTTCAACATTCAGTGCCTAAAAATCGCAAGGGAAGACAGTGAGTGCTGCTCCTGTAGCACTGGGGTGAATGCCAGCATTACCACCCAGGAGTCAGTTTCACCACAAAACTGTAACAGCAGGAATCTGCCATTAGAGACGAAAGGGGCCTCTGGGATTCACTGTGGTGTTCTCTCCTCTCATCCTACTGTGCTTGTACTCAGCAGTATCTAAGCACTGATCCAGAGCATGGTAAGGAAACAATTCCTAAGCATCAACGCCTCTCCCTGCTCAGGAGCTGATTTCCACAGCTTAGATTTTCTCAGTATAACTCTTTATCATCATGAGAAGATCTTCAGCCATGGCACTGCACTAAGTTTTAAGAAGCCCCAGGGATCTCTCTCAACTCCACCATACACTCCTAATTGCACTTAAATACCTTGTCACACTTCCACTTTCTACTCAACTGTGAAGCAAAGCTGCCTTTCTCCACACCCACCTTTCATCTCTTTTGCCTGGTTACAACTGGATGCTTCTGCAGGGGAAGCTGAGTGAATATGGGAAAGAGCAACTTACCCGCAATACAAGTTTCATCTTAATGAAGCTGTCTGCACTGGAATGGTCCAGCTGGAATCTCTGATCCAGAGTCATGTTTGGGTCCTTAAGTAAGTGGGAGAGACATACCACTGAAGTTCCCAGGGCACTATCTTGTTCCTTGTCTTTTATCTGGGGGATGGAAGGAAACAAAAGTTTTTATTAGCTGGAAACTAGGAAGCATACCACTGGGAACAGCAAAGCAAGAAGGTGTTTCAGACAGAAACCAAAATTAGCTTATTTACTTCTGTAGGGTTACATCCAAATGGGTGATGCCACTATTTAAGGAATGTAACAAGTTAGTACATTTGGAATAAAAATCCCATCGCTACTTATGCAGAGAAATAACTGCTTTAGCAGAAAAAAAAAATGCCCCCAGATTTACTTGATTTTCCTCACTTGATTTGGGGACAATGTCCCAAGCAGCTGAGATGGCAAGTGGTATAAACCTTTACACATGTTCTAGGTAATGGTTGGTTTAGCCTGTTTAACCTCAATACACCTTCCAAGCTCAATTCCTTTCCATATCCAAGTGACCAGCCACATAACTGGCTGTGACTGCAATCCTGCTAAAGAGAGAGGGTTGCTTAATGAGCCAGAACACAGAGGTGAAGAGGTAGGGCTCTGGTTGAGAATCATGAAGTCTGAAATTTCTAACAGCAAAATATTGATGTCTTTACTACACACAGACTTATATAAAATGTACTTCGTACTTTGCAGCCAGAAACATCCCACATTTTGAACTAAGATACTGCAGGTAACATGATCCTAGAACAAAGGTAGTTATCAAAAAAGGTAGATACCACAAAAGGTAGATACCACTACCACCTAATGCAGAACTGTCTGTTGTCTGTGCAACAACAGGTGCTTCTTCCACTTTTTAGTAGGAGGAACCCATTATGTGACTATCCCACACAGAAACAACCAGCACTGAGCTCCATAGAGGAGGTTTCTTCCTATAGACGTGCAGTTGCTCTTCAAAGGAAAGGCTTTTCTCTCACCTCAATGTGGAGTGACTGGGAATGAGCACTGTGGACAAAGAAGGTGAAAGCCTGGCCCCACGTGGGATCTCTGCTGAAATTGCAGGTCTGCAACAAGAACATACATTAGCTTAGTCTCTGAGAAGCAAAGAATCCATGACACTGATCACTAGAGAGGGCCATGGTGACCCTCAGCGATGCTACACCCCAGCTGTATGGAGAGAGTGGAAATTCCAGATCAGAAGCATATGGAAGCAAAGTCTCTGGCAAAACCAGAACAAGCTCTCTGGGGTGTGGAAATGCCAAAGAACAAGTCTAGTGAGCTGCAGTTGGCTCCACCAGTACTGCCTGGACCAGCAGCCTGCCTCACCTGCAGCAAGGCACCGCTCCCTCCCTCCCACCTTCCCACCCAGGGAGAGCCAGAGTGCTGCTTCCAGCCTGCAGCACCCTGAGCCAGCTCCCAAAGCCACAGCGAGCTGACAGGGAAGGGCAGGAAAGCTGGAGGGGCAGTTTCAGGGGTGTAGAACTCGTGGGAAGAGTAGGAGGGCATAGCTTCAGCACCATCCACTTCAAAGATGAAAGAGCACAGAAAGCACCCAAGGGGACTGTGGCTGCTCTGTGAACCAGCTGTTGCTGCCAGGCCACAAGTGCTGGCAGCAAGTGGAAAGGAGCAGGGAAAGCCTGGAAGCCTGACCTAGCTTAGGAGAGGCAGGGGATGTGGGGTAGGGAAAGGGGAAGCCACAAAAGGTAAAAATGCAAGCAGAACCCAATCTATGGGTAGAGCAGGTGGAAGAAACAAATGAAAATAGGTGCCAGTCCTGTATGCTCATGAGTAGCCACAACTGGATTCAATCCTATTTATTGGGTGCCCAAAAGAATAAAGGGCTGCCCACATCCAGCTCCAGGACAGTGAACATGGCAGCTACTGGGAGGGCAGAGCTCAGCTGTTGCTCATACTCGTGAGGCAAAGGTAATTCTTAAATAATGAAAAATGAACTGAAAGTGAAGTGGAGGAGATGCAGATCCATCTTGTCCGGGTTCAAACAAAAAACAAAACAAAACAGTACAACTGTGATACACAGGAGCCAGGAAAGACTCTGATGAAGGAATAAAGGCCAGATTGATGCAAATGACACCCTGCTCTGAAACCACGAGATTTATAGAACTAGAGTGTCTGGGCCAACATGAACTCTTGGACACAGGCACAGAAATACACATGTGTACAGCAGCTGATCAGACACCCTCTAACCAGAGCAACTCAGGGACACAGTGGTTCCACTCCCAGGCTCTGCAGCTATCACTACAACTACAGCTCTTCACATCAGCTCTGCAAGAAGCCCTTCCCTTCCTAGGGGCTCCTTGGAAGTCACCCATAAGATGGAAAGTATCTAATGAAAGCAGAAGAATTAAACAGCCTCACCTTACTCTTGTGAGTCTTGTTCCCAACTGTGAGCAGGACAAAGGAGGAAGGTTCTCGGTCCATCTTCTGTCATTTAATACAAGGAAGAAAGAAAAAGGCAGGAAAAAAACATCGAGAAATTTATAGTTTACAGGAAGCAATAACAAACCACTACTCCTACTTGAAGTAAGTTGCTGGAAAGCTGACAATATTTTTCAGATGTGGGAAATCTGAGGAGTGTAGCACACAGGAAAGCCTCCAGCCAAACCACAGCACAGTCTTAGCCTCCACCATCAAGAGTACACATTTAAGCCAAAGTTTTATGTATTTAGGTTTCAACGGGTGAGCAGTAAAGAATTTGTCAGAAGCTGGGAGGAAACAGAGAGGAGAGCTGAAGGCTCAGTGGGAAATCTTGATAATTCCTGACTGAAGCAGGACTTTCAGAATTGGTTTCCAAGGCTCAGGAGTTGCTCTAAAGCAGCTGGAAGTGAATCTTTGACATCAAATAACAATTCCTGTCCAGAAGCAACAATACTGGACCTCTGGCACCTCTCTGCACTAATGCTATAGAAGTTAAGGCTGAGGTTCTGGTCTTGGCACAACACTACATACAAAGTTCACACAATGAGGTCCAGAATTAAGGATCATTGAATGTAATGCGTATCACAGTGCTGGTAACTCATCTAAATTGTAAAGATGGTATTTAGGAGAGGAGCTGCTTGGGGAGAATGGGAAGCTTTCTCCATAGCTCAGAGCTGTGCCTGTGTGTAGCCTGTTCAAGATAAAAGGGAGAAAGACATTCTTCTCTATACCTGCCATTTACACCACAGTAGCAAAATACAGTATGTGGGGAAAAAAGTAAACAAAAGCTATGAGAGAGATGGTATGAATGACAGAGAGGCTTCTGAATCCCTCTAAAAGCAATGGGGGAGGAATCTGTTGGTCACCAGTGAACAGGAAAGTTACCACAAATTAACATATTCCTCCCACCCCAATGTCAAGCTGGAACAGCTCAGCAAGGAAGGAAAGAGAAGCAGCAGCAAGGACATTATGACTTAGTCTGATGTCTGGAGGCTCTCTTTTGCAGAAAAAAGAAAGACAACCACACACAGAGTCAAACATTTCTGTGCTGCATTCCTTTGGCCTCCTAGACTTTCTCTGGGGCAGGATTTCAGTCACTACTTTGAGCCCCATGTCACTTAGATTCTGACAGTGGAGAGATTATTTCTTTTTAACCACTGCCAGTTTCAATTCCTATGATACCACATAATCCAGAACATTATTTGCAAGCATGGGGGAAGAATCTAAATTTTACCTTGAGGTACTTGTTATTTTTGATCTTCTTTGCTCCACATTCACCATTCGAGTACTCAAAATGGTTTTTCTGAATCAGTAAAAGAGAATTTAAAACAGGTAATTTGTGGTCTTAAAAAAAAGGAGATTAGGAGTGAAGGCTGCTGCGTGGGGTTTGTACTTACAGGAAGGTTGAAGGCGCTGTCCAAGTAGACAATCAGAATTGCTGTAGACAGACCTTTCTTATCCTGCAAAGGCAGGGAAAGATAAAATAAACCAAAACACAAAGTACTCATGATCACCCACCAAGGACAATGTAAAACATAATAAAATTTCAAGGGCAGCTCCTGAAGGCTAAGCAGCTCTCTGCCTTTCTCCTAAAACTTGCAATTTAGAGCAGCACCAGCCAACACAGCATGACAGCTCTAAGCAGACCAGTAAGATATGTAACTCTTTGCAATTCATTGCCTTTAATGTTTGTCAATCTCTCAGTGCAGAACTGGTTGGGTTCCCCAGTGCATCCAGATACCTAAAAACATGCTCAACCACACACATCAACATGAATCCAGTGTCAGCAGAACAAAGCCTGGAAACAATTTTATTCACTTCAGTGGAACTCATATGGTTTCATTTGGTTATGAAGAAACAGCCTCTTTGGGAGATGGGCTTTATCCAAGCAATTCACAAATAGCACACCATTTGGAAACATGGCCCTACCAAGCACCAGTGCTGGGTATTTGCCTATGACTAGTACAGATTATTTCAGGAGTCCAGGGTCCTACACAAATCCTAGATGAAGAAGGAGGAGAAAAATTGTCAAGGGAAAGAACCCTGAGAAGCCACTTTGCAGTTAGTCAAACAAAGGTTTGCTAATTCAAGCAAAAAGAGCTGCCAGATTTGAGTTACTCCTGAATTACCAAGAGACCTGGGGCAAGCAAATGCCCCTCCTCTGCAGGAGCAGCAGGGAGGGAATCACATCAAAACTCTGCCAGATAAAAATAAACTCTCGTGAGTTTGCCTGGGGTTTCTAATTTTACACACTCCTTTGTTGATGACTGGACAGGGATCAGAGTACCTGAATCCTTTAAGCAAATACACTCACCTCATGTAGCTTTTCTTGGTCATTTACTAGTGAAAGCCACTCCAGTTTTAAATGCAAGTGTCCACTTGTTGTCTTACTTAAGGGAAACCACTAAATGGAGACAACAAAGAGCAACTTGAGAACTGAGAAGCAGAGCAGTTTTTACATATGTGTTGCAGACTCTGCCACTTACACACAACAGACAACATGAATTTTACTTTGAGCACCTTAGCTTGCATTTTTGACATTTAGATTGTAGCACATCCATCCACTTAGGTACAAGGCAGAAGAAAATTAAAATAAGACACCCATAAACAGGCAAAGCACGTGGATATTTCCAACCAGCAGCAGCACAAGACAAGCACCCTGGCATTGTTTGCAGAGTGCTGAGTTGCAAGATGAACCACAGTAAGATCAGGTCATTTCTTCCCTCAGCAAACAGGCTGCTTCACCAAACTTTATCTGCAGCTTTGTACAAAACATTTGGTACATATGGGACACAAGATATCAACACAAGATACCCCACTGCTGGCTCAGCCTAACCTCAGGGCTCTCTGGGGTTACCAGCCGGGTTGTAAAAATTGTTGTAATGGCTACTTTGGTACTATCTTTTTGTGAAAATACCACAGTGCAAGTGTGCAGGGAAGTTTTAAGCACAAAGAAACACCACAGTAGCAAAGGGGCAGCACAAATGAGTGCATGTAGGCATACACCATCAAGCACATTTAGAAATAAGCTGGGCTCTTTACCTCATCAACAGTTCTGTCATTCATTACATCCACTAGGCCTATCAGCAAGCTGAAAGGCAAAAAGTAAACATTTCAATGTATATTGAGTCATACAACACAAACCACCACAAAAGCCCACTCTCAAGTCTGTTCCAAATAACAACTTCTCCACATGATCTTCGTACCTGTGTGCAGGAACACACTTACACTCTCAAAGTCTCCCTCTTGAAATACTTCCAAAACTAAAATAAACTTGAAGTAAATGTCAACTCTTGTAGTAACTATCACTTCCAATGTCTTCCCAGGATTCCCTGCAGGAGCGTAACTTTGTTCAACCTTAGTTGCACTAGGAACTAATTATTTGATATCAATATCTGTGCAAAGGGAATCACTTCCAACAGTATTACATTTCCAGTATGAATAATTCAGGTGTCCTATAGCAGAGGCCACTGGACCCTGATCAAAGGTTGTGCTAATTTACCTGCCCATAAAGTCATCTTTATCTGGATCTTCATCGTACAAATCCACTTCTAAGTCCTGACCAGGCACTTCATGAACAACAAACTGGAGGAGAAAGAGGTATTGATTAAAAATAAAAAGCATTCACATACACCTATTCAGGCTCAGGCTGTGGACAAGAACATGACATTTGACAGCTGTCTAATACATTAAGGACATTCCCTGCTCTTTTGTGGTTAATTGCATAACAAATACAATTGATTATAAGTGGAAATATTTCACATTCAGTTTGCTTGTTTTGAGCTACAAGTCAAACCCCCCAAACTGGTATCCCTAATAAGTAGAGAAGAACCAATTCTAGAGCAGCCTACAGCTGCACAGACTGATGCACTGATTGATATTTAAAGCAGTGTTTTGCACCTCCTCCAAAAACCCACACATGTAAATCACATCAACCTGAATGACATTTCAAGTTTACAATGTAAGTGTGAACTTGGTGAAGGGACAGAAGAGCCTCAACCAAGAAACAAGGAAGCCCACCTGCCCCAGTGTAGCCAGCTAAGAGAAGGTCCTGCAAGCACAGGGATGTAAATGGCTGTGTATCCTACAGATGGAAAGATAAAAAGGGTCAGTACCTCAAATGTCTCATTCCAAATGGGATTAAGATCTCGGGAGACTGTCTTGCTTCGATACTGCACGGTGCCAACGCGGAGGAGAGCGTACGGGTCAGACTTCCCCCTGATGGCACCAAGGAAATTGTCTTTCTGGACAAGGTTTTCAGCTTCTAACAGATGGACCCTTATTACTCCCTGGATGAAATAAGATACAGAATTGGTCATGAAAATGCAATCTTTGGATAATTATAATATGCTGCCTCCTAAAACTGTTTATTTCAGGCAGCAAGGGTAGTCACCATGACAGTTCTGCAAAGAGATGTAGTTTGATGCAGTACATTTCCAATGACAGCTGTAATAAAACACTTTTCCCACCATTTAGCTAGAGGGGGGAAAAAAAAGCCCCCTTAAACAGATGCACAATTCAATCTAGATAACTGTGCAGGAAATAATATTCAATTTATTTTTAAATCAGAAACATACATATGCATACAGCATTACAGCCACAGTCAAATCAAGTGTAAAGATCAACTCCCACTGACTGAAGGAGGAACCAAGCACTCATTGGCAGGTTCTTATTTTATTGCACAGGAGCCATTCCACTTCAATTTAGTGATGCAAGTTTGCAACAGGGAGCATGTCTTTGTCACTCATTTATATTTATCCTCATTAGCAAGAGTGTTAGGTATGTGATCCATGAAGGAAATTGAAGGCCTGGACATGCTGAGTATTTAGGAGATTTGTTTGTTGGGGCTTTTTCCCATTTTTTTTTCCTGTAACAGAGACGTCACCCTCCAAGCTCCCTATTTACACCCCTTCACAGCATTAGTAAAAATATTAAATAGCCTGACACTCATTGCTTATGTATTTATCCTCTCATTCGCATGTACCACAGATCTACAGTTACAGACTAAAGGTTTCATTGGTAAATGAGCTCAGAGTACAGACTCCTTATGCCATGCAGAGAGAATAGGAATGCCCAGTGTCCATGTCTCCCCCTCCCAAATTATGAACTACCCAACACTGCTTTCATATTTCTGAAATACTACCTACAGAATGCCCACAATTCAGGTTGAAAGAGCTGATGCAGCATCCAAAGGCAGTAAGCTTGGGTGCATCCACGTGGTGGCAACTGCACACTCAGGCAGATAAATACTATATCACTGAAAAAACAACTCACCTTGGGGACAGGGAACCTCAAGTGGGCAATGTTCATGTTCTTTTTCAGAGGCACTGTGATCCTGTTGGGTAGAACCAGCCGTGCAGCAATGTAGTCTTGAATTAGTGAGTCTGACATTACACTGCAGGTGGGGGGAAAAGGCAACCTCAATCTCCACAATCAGTCACAACTCAGAATGAAAAAATGAGGGACAAGGAAAGAAATGGGCATGGCAAAGTAAGTGATACCATCTTCCCCCGAAGTATCTTCAAGCATTAGAACAGGCCATCCAGGGAAATGGTTGAGTCACCATCCTTGGAAGTATTTAAAAGACCTGTAAAAGTGCTTAGGCACACAGTCTAATGATGGGCTTGGCAGTGTTAGGTTAATGGTTGGACTTGATGATCTATAAAGGTCTTTTCCAAAGTTTATGATTCTATGAAAGAGCTGCAGAGTGGCCATTCAACTTCAATGTTGTGATGCATATTTGCAATATGGAGCATCCCTGTTGCAGGGTGTGAACTTGGCTCTAGCAGGTTGTAAAGATGAATGGGAGCTTAGGCTGGGTGAAATCTTCATGCACACACCCAAACAGGTCAAACTCTTGTGCCTTATGGGTTTCCTGAGGAATAACACCCAAGGTGGACAAGGGGAGAAGGGAATCAGGAAGTTTCAGCATTTCACAGGGGGCTCAAGGCCTGGAGGTAGTTTGTTCCTAGACTTAGAAAAAGCCTCACACGCTGCTGCCTACTCTAAGCCACGTGCGGAGACCTTTTCGAAAATTGAAGGAGAAGCCAGACACATCAAAAAAATAGAAAGCCAAGCTCATTTCTCAGATGAGGTTCTGGATCTTGGCAGATTTTGCACTAAGAAGGAAAATTTCATTTGAAGTAACTGGAAATCACACTGGCTGAATTGAGGGCATTATCATGAAGTTCAGGGAACTTTCCAGACTAATTACAACTTTCACATTTTTAGCTTTTCAATTCAAATCTTTTCTTCACAATTGCTGTTTTTGTATGGCAGGTACAAGAAGTACATGGCCATCACAGATGTCCAGTACTCCCAGGTGATTAATGAGAGGATTTCAACACACCACTACAACCTGGCATGAGCAAAAGACAATATTAAGAGGAAATCCAAGAGCACCAAGTATCTGAAAGACTCATCTTCTCGATAGACGTAGTGTTTATAAGGGTAAGGCTGTGTTACAAAATTGTCCCAATTCACAGAGGCTGGATTAACACATAAAGAACATAAGGAAAGACTTCTACTCCAAATGTAAAACCAGGAACCTTGGCCAGGCTCTTGGCTTTTCTGTAAACAAAACCCCACAGGAATGTCACAGAATTGTACTCTCTCTCAAGTCTCAGGGTACACCCAACTAAACACAGCTTGTATGTGAGGACAGACAACTGCATGCAGTTTCTTTGCTATCTTAAGTGAGCCAAATTCATTTGACAGGGAGGGCTCTTGTTCAACCTGTACTTCAGCCCATTCACGGTCAGGCATGTTTTGCTCCCAGCTTTCATTGCACTGCTGAGGAACAAGCAAAGGTTTCTGTGTGCAAATCCCTGTGGGAGAACCAGGGAGTAAAAATTTAGGACACCAAATTTGCACTTAATTATATGAGAGGCTGTAGGCTGGAAGACCTACATGCCTTCTCCCTGCAAAGGATTAGGGAAACCAAGTCAGAAAAGAACAGATTAATTCCCCTGATAAAAACTAGAGCTCTCGGGCCAAACTTCAGGGCAAAAGGCCACTCAGGCCTCAAATTAGGAGAAAAAGAAAGCTTCCTCTCACTCAACATCAAAAGCCTTCAGAGGATCTTTAATGCATAAACTGGCACCTAAAGTAGCCAAACACCTCCTATGAGCCCGCAAACCATGAGCTGCAGGGGAGCAGAGAGGAACAGAAGTGTCTGCACTTGCACTGAAAGGGAGAACAGCAAAGGCTGACTAACCCAATGGATTTTTCGTTTGTGTAACAGAATTTTCTCTTTACACTAAGGAACAAGGACAAAGAGAATCCCCAACCTGGTGAAACAGTTTGAAACTTACAGTACTGAAACCCACTGAGATTTTCATCCTTGCTGTGCAAGTTTTATATATGTAATGCTAACCCAAGAGGCACCGGAGAAGAGCTACACCTAAAAGGTGAACAGATTACATAGAAAGAAAAGAACTTTCTCCTTATAAATCTGGTGCAGTTCTCTTTATCATGAGTTGTACCTGAGTTTGTCAGAGGGACTGCAACTCTGTGACACTTTACTGTGAATAAAAATAAGCAGACTGCCAGTCTAAACCTACTTCATCTACCTTTGCAAATAACTGGCACATGGGAAACAGAAGAGCTTGTTTTTTGGTTTATAAGTCACTGTTGTTTCAGGGGTTTACTATTTCAATTCTAAATGCAATGAAGCAATTGAAACAGTTTTGACAGAATGTAAAAAGAACCCTCAGGTTTTGCCACAGCTAGATATGATGGGATGAACATCAACACAACACCTTGCACACAGTGCTCTCAACAACAGCTTTGATGGTTACTGAAGAACCACATCCCAACTTCCAAAGGCTTTTCAAAGGAGCATAAAGTAAAGCAAAGTAGACACTCACTTAATCCCTGGGACATCCAGGAGGTTGCTCATGCCTGCCCAGTTGATTTCCAGATGCTACAACAAGATCGGGGAGAAAATATTATACAGGTCTCTTAAAATTCATTTCAAAATAAATGTAGAAAGAGCAATGCTTCTAGAACAAAGTCAGCTGTTTAACGAAAGGAAAATCTGCACCACCAATTGACTGTATCTGTACATTAGAACCAACAGCTCGTATCAATTCCCATATCTATTTTATCTGCCATCCTGAATTGAGGGTATCACTGGAACTTAACCTGCAAGCAGAAGGAAAGAAGGCATTCAGCCCTTAGAAAGGGCCAGTGGCAGATGCCCTGGGGTCATGAAGGAAATTCAACAACTAGTTGAGACTTTGAAGTTGTGTTCTCATCCTTTCACTTAGGGGTTGGCCTATGCCCTGAGGCAGGGGGATTTACAAATACCACTGATTTCAGGAGTCTGTATTCCTATTTGTACAATAAACAAAAAGGGTTTTTTCATGTTGCTACATCTAAACACAAAAACACCTCATTCAAGATCAAAAATGCACGACTTTCATGAACTCAAGCAGAGCATAAACCACAAGCAAAGCTGTGTGCCATAAGATAACTGGTTCTTACAAGACCAGAAGGTTTCTCATATTTTATTAAACCACAATTCAGTACAAGGCACATGACCTTAAACAGGCAAGCTTTCAAAAGGCAACCATGACTGAATGGTCTCCAAGATGACTGCATTTAAAATCTATGACTGGGGAGATCCACCAGCCAGAAACCTTGAAGCAAAGGCCTCAGAAACAGGTCCTGTGCTGCCACCATAAGAAAGTCCTCCCATTCTTAGAGTAAAGCAAGTGTTTAGGCACTACTGCAAAAGCATAGGGTGAATTAACTCACATCCTCCTGGAGTTCAAGAGGAGCACTGAACAATCAGGACTTTGTTATTTAAGAATCTGAACTGTGAGGCATTCACAGTTACGCAGTTTGGGTTACCAGTGATGGGACAGCTCGTGTCACTCACCAAAGACCTGTCCAAGCACTAAGGCCAAGAAGCAAGAAGGCTGCAGGGAGCAGCTCACTCCTGACTCACCGGTTTCTGCATAAAAAACAAGGTCACTGCTCCAACAAAAGGTGCATCAGTTAGGAGAGGTTCCAGGATCACCCGCAAAGTCCCATACAGCTGCAAACAGAACAGGAAAGCTGAGTGCTAAGGTACTCTCACGATGCAGCTTCAGAATTGTGAGCTTTTCAGTGATGGGGATACTTGAAGTATTTTTATTTAGAATTTAATAACAATAAATCTTCTCCCCCCAAACCACTGCTACTGATATCAGCCAATGCTTTCTATGTTTGTGGAGTCTCCCTGCAATCCTGCCCTACAATGGAGACATTTGTCTGCTAGGCTTCAGCATTCTAAGAACAGATTGCTGGTTTAATCTACATCAGTTTATGAACATCCTGGTTCTTCTGCAGTTCTCTACCAACATTTTGAGCTCCCCTGAACTCTGGTGGCAGATGCCGGCCCACACATACTCAATGCTCCAGCCCCAACTGGAGGGTTGGAGTCACACTATAAAGCTTAAAAGTGTTATTTAAGTGCTTTCCATGGAAGGCATCATTTCCCCAGCCAAGAACAAGGAGATAAAACCAACCATTCCAAGCCTGATAGTTGCTGGTTTCCCAGTTAAGTGTCATGACCTCCCCACTGGGAGGTGCTACCTCCTGCCCCACACAGACTTGAACAGAACATTAGCACTGCACGCACCTGCACACCTTTCACGCCAAGATTAAATTTCGATATGTCCATGTGAATCTCACAGTCCCCTATGTAACTGAAAGAAAATTCTCACGTTATTCTGCAGTTTGCAATAGTCCCATGAGAAATCTGTGCAGAATATAAATGAAATCAGTTTAAGGATTGACAACATGATCCCACAGGCAGAGATGGATTTCCAAATGACTGAAAAGGCAAAGTTGAACAAAGGTCAGATCTTTCACAAGAGCAACCTTGCAGTCAGCTGGGATATTGATGTACCTGTAAAACATCAAAGCAACATCTGTATTTCCAGGTTAAATTTTCCATTCTTAAGACTGGTGGTTGTCTGAAGCAAGCTTGCTCCAAGAAGGAGACCGAGATGCTCATTCAAAATTCAAGGTCAGAGTAATTGCCCTCTTGCTCCCTTCTCTGCCAAAAGCCTGATCCCACCCCACAACCTGGTGATCCAGCTCCTAAGCTGGTGCAGAGCCATCCTGCCATTACTTACGAGGTTCCCACCCTGCCCACACCCAAAGAGCCCATAGATCACTCTTGCCCACAACCCAAAAACCCACTTGAAGGACAGATTTATCACTAAAAATAACCTGGTTTCCTTAAGGCTGAATTCAAAGAAAACAGCTTAGCTCAGATTTTGGTCAGTTGCCATGGAGAACATCAGGTTTTATATAAAGCAAATGCTGAATGCGGTACTTTGGCAACTTGGAAAGCACCTCAGACTTTTATTAAAGTACAAGCATCACCTTATGCAAAAAGCAATAACCACTCCCCAGGGAGCAGAACCTCGCAGATCTGTTGATGCCTCTGGCAGAAAACAATTGAAGGGAGTACCAAGTTCCCTTTCAGCCCTCTGAGAAATAGCTCTGGCTGCAGAGACAAGAACACCCTGCAGGTAAAGCAGGGTGTAAAGGTGCTGCAGCACAGTGAATGTGCTGTGCTTGCTGCCTGCATGCATAACTTCACTCCATAATCAAAGGAAAAGGACAGGAGTTCTGCTCTGACCACATGTATAGGGGCAAATAGTGCTGCAGTTGCCACAAATTCACACAATAATTTGCACATGGACAGATGCCTTCCCACCCCCAAAAAAGTGCCAAGATTGTGCAACCCTGTGAATTTGTCTCCATTTTTGCAAGAAAAGTTCTTTGTATATTTGTTTACAGATAGTCACCTAACAGAATTTTAAGAGCTCATAACACACAGATTAAAGGCTTTAACGTTAGAGCATTCTCATTTCTCATTTCCACCCTCATAAACCATGCCAAAATTAACACAATCTTTCTTAAAAGCTAGTGACGTAATTAAACTTCTTTTATGTTTGTTAACTTCTACAATTTTGACATTATCTTACAGCTCATTACACTGGGTGCTAATAGAGCATTGTTACAATGAAATTCCAGATGAGAATCCAAATTGAGTTCCTCAATTTGCAGTAATTAATCCAAGAGGATTTAATTTGGCTTTTGCAAGTGTCTATAACAAGTAAGAGCTGTGGTGTTTCAATTTACAGCCTTTCTACCTTTCCATGCAGTCAAAAATTCTTCCCATTCAGTCCTAGATGTCTCTTTTCTCCAGTAACACTTCAATACACGCAATCATATTTTAGAACTTGGATGTCAAAGAAGTCTTATCAGAGCCTGTGCCCTTATTTATCCATAAGTCTCCCTCATACAGGCATCACCCCCTGCCAGAGTGCTTGGTAGGAAGGATGCACTCTTTGTTCTTTAGTTTTATTCCTCATTTCCAGTCCCAGCTGCTCATGCTTCCATCTGCTCCTCTGCTCAGCATAACCTTGCTGTGCTCTCTGCTGTCCTGCCCCAGAGCACACCAGAGCCAAACTCAAGCCTTGATGCTTAAAAGGGCTGAGCCCCTCCACCCTACACAGGCCTGTGCTTTACCCACCTGTGAAGGGTGGAAGAATCACCTGTTTCTCTCCTCCACCACCTGTTACACAGGGTGATGCGGACATGCCTGTGCTGTGGATGAGACCCTTGTTCAAGTGTAAGTATCTGTATCTCTTCTGTACCTGGGTGGGAAAGCTGGGCCCAGTGTTTATGATACAAAGGCAACCCACTGGCTGAAGGCAGGGATGCTACAAGAGCTGACAGGTTTAACCAGCCTGGATGTCTGCACACCCCTTTGGAAAAAGCCCGGGCAATTCCCCCCCTGTAAATTAACTGCCCATGGGCCCCATCCTCTCGTGGCCCCCATGCTGAAAGCCCCCTTTGGCCCAACCTTCTCAAGTGCTTTGTAACGCAGACTAGGTTTAGTCTGCCTTTGGACTTGGGAGATGGACACGCAGAATTACACAAATTAGAGAGACAAGAAAATGTAACCAGGCAACACAGGGTATGAGAAAAGCCAGATCACCTCTGCCTTTACCCTCTCCCTGTCCAGTCAGGCTTCCGGGGGCAGGCATCCCTTTTGTGCTTAAGACTGATGAGTTTCCAAAGTGCTTTTGGTTTCTTCTAAGATCCTACAAACTTAATGAGCCCTAATTCCATGAAAGCTCAAAGTATTGTTGCACATTTCTTTTAATTTCTTTCATCAGACAGAGACTGTCTTTCCAGCTCTGAAAACTTGACAGGAAGTCAGAGATTCTCTTCTAAGAGTAAATTGAAATCAATGAACTTTTACACATGCCAGTTATTACACTATCCTTCTATGACATCTCATATACTGTAAATGCCACAGAAGATCATGCAAAAGAAAATTCAGAACATTTCCAATGAAAAATGCTTATGAATACTAAATCATATTAATGAAATAGGAAGAAACTGGATTGCAAGGTGTTTTCCAAGGAGGTAATAATGCCTCCAAATACTTGGAAACTCTGATGATTATAGCCTGTGATTACATGGCTATGCAGCAGCTCAGGCAGCTGCAAAACCAGTGGAAAGGAAAGCAGCTATAGGAAGTCAAGTGGCTGCACTTGGACAATTCCCATCTTGAAAAATGGAGTATTTGGTCCTTTTGCATGGGACAGTCAGTACTGTAACAGAACAGTGCTCTACATAACCATGCCCAACCCTCTGATGCTACAGCTATGTAAGCTGTTGTTAACAGATTTAATTAAAGCAGCTTCTCAAATTCTTTCGGTAACTTCATGCAGTACCAGATCTTCTGCATCCCTGACTCTCCTGACAACTACAGCCCATACAAATAAGGGACCTCTAAGTACTATTTTTCACACTTCCCAAGCAAAGGATGCAATTTTAACACATAGGAGAGGAAGCTCCTCTTCTCATGACACCAAACTGAACCACAGCAATCAGTGCTGCATCATGTTGGTGAGATCAGGAGCACAGGTGAAGCAAAGCCCTTGATGGACCCCATGTCTATGAGTGGCTAATAAAACTACACAAATGCTTCCATACTGACCACAAAGGAAGGGTAAGAAGAAAAGGGTTTTTTCTACTCCTACCCTCTTCCTGTATTTTCTCCATGTCAAATCAAAGACTCTGGGCTTCAGGTACTAGTTGTCGCCTTGATAAAACCAGAGGAAAAAAATCTGTCTTCCTGTACTATTGTGAGACTGAAAGCAAGAAGCATTTACAGAGCAAGCCAAGATTTCTGGATGGAAGGTACTGCCTAACACAACAGGTAACTCAGCACTGGAGTGGGGCAGTGCTGCTGCTAAGGCAGGCTTGTAGAACACTGGGATAACAGCACCCTGTGTGAAGTGACTGCTCAGCCTTCCCTACTTCAGCTGCTCTGGCCAGTGGTGACCCAGCCAAATGATCACAATCAGGTGGTTCATCGGTGAGAGAACTTCCACAAAACTACAGCTAGTAAGCATCGAGGCGAAGAAGTCATGTTTATAACATGCAGACATGTTAATCCTTTCATGTCCACTGCAACACAGCTCAGCTTCTCTGAAGATCAGTCACTGTGGTGCCAGCACTGCACAGTGCACCCCACAGGCACCCACAGCACATTACTCTCTTCTCCAGTGCTGTGATGCCAGCACACAGCCCTGTAAACAGATCAGCCATTTAAACCTCACCAGCACAGTGACCAAGAGATAGAGCAAAGGGCAGCCTCACACTGGGGCAACTCAACTCCATCTCCTCTAAGTAGCAGAAAAAACTGTTCTATTGGTAATCTAGAAAAAGGCAGGTAAATAATACCAGGGAGATTTGCCTTTCCCTGCTCCTGAAAGCAACACACGATCTCCTGCAGATACTGCAGGATGCACAGCACAGCTTAGTTGCAGAAACTGATGTTAACATATGAACACAAGTGAAGCTGAGGCCTTAATGCAGCCTTGGAGAAGAGACCCCCACCAGAGAGGTGAGGCAGACTGCACCCTCCTGTGTGCATACAGAAACTACTGGGGTTATCAGATGACATCAGTTTGGGTCAAGTTATCATCAGCATGAGGAACAGAAGTGCTTGGCCAGTTTGGAGATGTTGATGGGTCTACCAGAGGGATGGGAATGCAGAGGTGGGGGAATCCCTCCACAGAGCATTGTTAAAAGACAGTGAAAATGAGTATGTGGGAGAAGCAGTTTAGCAGAGAAGAGCACCAACCTTCTGCAAGGTTTAAAAGGCATCAGATCTCTCAATCTCAACATGGAAAGCACAAATTATTTGCCAAAGGCCCTAACACCAACCTGGCTATTACAATGAGTACTCCACCGACAGCACTGGAACACCCATCTGAAAAGGAAGCATGTGAATTTACAGGGAGCAAGGGTGCCCTGCCAGGGCTGGGGATGCTGCCGTGTCATTGCCACATTAAGCAGCAGGCACAGCTCTGAGGAGCTCTGTGCTGTTGCCAAGACAGTCCGTAATTTCACAGTTTTTTCCTGGCACTACCACGAAAAGCCATTTAAATTAGGCAGCTCAGTCACCCACTAAACTTACAGAGCTACAGCAGCATGCAAGTGGTAATTCCCCCAGCAATTCCATTCTCCAGGGCTAAACCAGGAGAGTTTAGCTCTGCAACGACTCTGATGTTAACAAAACATACAAGCTCATTCAAAGCGGCCTGGGAGGTATTAAATGTTTTATCTAATTTTGTTGTTGTTGTTGTTGTTAATAGAGCTAGAGACAGTTTTCTGCTCAGAGAACAGCTGTAATCAAAAAAGCAAATGTGTTGGATGGCGCATAGAACAAATGGTGGCTAAAACAAGAGGATAAATCTAGAGGAAGGATTTAAAAAATAAATCGTGCAAGTAGTTCTGGAAGAACTGGAGAGGTTGGACTAATGAGAAACCATAGTGGGCAAGACAGGCTGAATACCTCCATACCTGAGAGCTTTCCTGAGTACAGGAAACACAGTTCAAAAACTTGGTGTTCTCACTGCCATCAATGGCAAAGCCAAGGGACACATTCTTATACACATGGCAGCTGTGATGGGCCAGAGCAGGTAACACCTAGACCTGTGCAGGTTATTTCTGGCTTAGAGGCTGATGCACATTTCACTTCTGTAAGTATTGAGGACATCCAGCTGGGAGGCAGATTATCTCATATCATTCTAGCCTCATCTTAGAGCCTTGGGGCATGCCCAATCCAGCATGACACATACAGCAAATCAAGAACCATCAACATAATCAATGATGCAACATTACCATATCTGTAGGTCTAGGGTAACTTGTCTTCTATCAATTTCTTTGGTGTAGGCTTTTATTCCATTGATTCTAGGGCACTGAAATAGAGACGAACAAGACACAACACAGTCAACATCTATCAGGATATGCACAAGTGAGGAGTCCTACTCACTTTGATCAATTTGAGTACAGAAGCATTCACTAAATACTTAGCAAAATTGCGTGTAAATTATGAGTATACCATGCTGGTTTTTTTCCTTTAAAAATGGAACAGCTTTGTCAGTCCTCAAACACAGGGCTGGTTGCAAGCAGCCCATCCTGCAAGCCTTAGGGTGCACTGAAAACTCCTGTCACGAGGGTATAACAGAAACAAATGTGGATATGGCCCTTTTTCTCTATCTCCAGTCCCAGGATACTGACAGCAAGCGGGAAGATGTGTGAGGAGGGAACACAGGTATCAAAAACCTGAACATCTGACTCCCCTTGCATCTGAACTTTTCAGAAAAGAGTGAACCACAAGTGTTTCAAAAGATTCCCACTACCTTCTCGCCAAAGTGGATCTTGGTAAAGGTGCATGTTTTCAGGTGTACACTCTTTGCTCTGATTTTTGGTTCAAGAACTTCTTTAAAAGTTTTTTCCATGATTGTTCCGAAGTATGGCCAAGCCTGTACAAGGACCTAAAGAATGGCACAAGCAGGAACACACTGAAGATTCTTTTGTAAGACATCTTTTGTGAGAAACAGACACACCCATTACAGAACCCTGGATATTAATACCTGTCCTCCTAAAAACACCAAGTCAATTTTGTGCACTTACGTCATCCTTATGGAAGGATCCATCTCAGTTCCTCAGAAATGGAATTTATTTCAGGAACTGAAGAGTGAGTTTCCAGCACCACAGAGTCTATTGACTGCTTCTAACCACCGGAGCCAACAAAGCCCAGGGTTAAATTTCTAAAGTACATTAGTCCCTAATTACTCTAAAGTGTCACAAAGTTCCCTGGAGTTAGGTTTATTTAGAGAGGATTGAGGTGAGCTTTTATATCAAAAAGAAAAACTGCTAAAAAAGCTAAAAAAGAGGGTAGTCACTGGATGCTAATTTGCAGGTTCAGCTGTTTGGCTTTGAGAGGTTGACCACACCTGCTGATGGGAGCATTTGCCTCAGTGCTCTCTGGAAACCTTTCTGGTAAGAGAAGATACCACTACATTTGCTAAAATAATAATAATAAGATACACACACTATGTATCCATATATACACACAAACACTTGCTTTTTCTTTTTAGTCTCAGAACGTAGAGTTGTTGAATTTATCAAACTTGTATCAACCAGGCTCACACTGGCTCTCGACCTCAGCGGAACTCCACACTTAAGTGACTCCACACTTCAGTACAGACACTGATACAATTGAGATACACTGTAGTAATTTGATAACTTTCTCAGATTCGCCCCACAGAGTTTGGATGGGAGCTCAGAGCAGGTGGCCTCACCAGCTGGAGTTCAGGGCTCCTCACCTTGTTCAGCCACTCCACTCGTTCAACATCAGGGAAGTGAACCTGGGTGCAAAGAAAAATAAAGTGAGTGCCACATGCCATCTGTTTGGGCACACTGCGACACATGCAAAAGATGTTAGAGTGTTAGAGTAAGCTAGATCCCTTTGCCTTCATACATACATCCTTTATAATTTACTACCTCCTTGAAAAATTCTAAAATGCAAATAAGCCGGTAAAGAATAGTAAAAGGCAAAAGAACCCACGTGCACTGATGTATCAGTATGCCTCTGGGCACATTTACATGATTAAAGCAAGTGTCACATCCTGTTCCTGATGTAAAGCAGCATTAGATTTCTCATCCTTCTCTTTGTCATGCCTTGGGAAGCCACTAGAACCTACTTCCCTTTAGGATCACGAGCTGTGTAGGACCTGTTTCCTGAACTTGCTCACCACAACCAGGACACCACACTTTGGAAAACAAGAATCTGCTTGGGAAACTCAATTTATTGGTTGTGGCAGCATTTCTCCACCAATACCAACACGGTGCCAATGGCTTCAGGGGAAGCAAGCCCTGTAAGAGTTCAAGCCTATTAGCATACACTGTCACGTGTAACAGTCCAGTGTTTTCACCTCTCAGAGATTTTTAAGATGGTAAGGATAAATCAAAATTAAATAGTCACTTACACATCATGTTTTCAAATTAGACAAACCAAATGCCAACAAGAAGTGTATATGTCCATGACAAAAATCCTTCCAGTTCCCTGAAGTGATGACTTGCTTAATCACCAACAGGACAACAGGGTCTGAGACCACTCTGGAGTAACTGATCTCTCAGACCCCAGCAAGAAGCTGCTGAGTGAAGAGTTACAATCACCTTACTACAATCACACATTAGAGTCTTATGAATGTGGTATTTGCAGCTGATGTTACGAGCTGGTAGCAGGTTACTGCAGAAGGGAAGGACAGCACAGCAGCTTCTCAGAACAGACATCTGGGCCCTGTTCAGCTCTCCAAGAGCACCTGAATACAAAGGGAATATGACTATCATCTAGCCTGGTAACAGTAATTGGGTAGGACAATACCTTCTCTTACAGGAGCTGTGAATTACACTCTTCAGGCAAAGGCTTGCTGTTCAATTCATCAGCCTTCAGAGAGGTGCTCAGAGATGTTTGGATGGAATGGACAGCAGCCTGTCTTTTAGTGCAGCTTCACGTACAATTGAAGAGCTCATTTTCCTTGCTCAAATAACGCTTCAAATGATCTCATTAAAACCCCCAAAGCAATATTACCATATTCTTTATAAGCAATTTCTTTTGATGCTCTAAGAGGCAACTTTTCCATTAAATAAAACAATAGTTCAATAAAATGTCAGCCTGCACAGGTCTATTTGCATGATAGAGTGAGAACTCAGCACCAGAAGGGACAATCAACACAGAAAAACTGCTGCTGACATTTTACAGTGAGGCAGATTATGTGAATCAGAGGACCTCCACTTCACCTCCCAGACTTTCATCTTCCACCTAAAGGTCCTCCACCAGGGCATATAAATCCTGGGTTTCCAGCTCCAATGCAATTGCCAAGCACCAATATTCTGCAGCGTTTGTGCCACAGCTCTGAATCAGCTCTGGATGTAGAAAGGATAGAGCAGGGATGAAGGTAGCATGGTGAGCTTGCTCTTCACCTTACAGACAGGAGAGGGATGTGATCCAAAAGGAAGGACAGGACAACAGTTGGGCTACCCCTTCCCAGTGAGAAAGTCACAGCCCATATGAGCAAGGGAGAAATGTGGGCCATTATAAACCATTAAAGTTGTCTGGGATTGTTCACTAGAGTCAAGGCTCCTAGAGACTTGAAGGAGCACAAAGAAGCATCAGGAAAGAGGCAAAAACCACGAGAATGAGGCTGTAGGTAGACCTACCTTAAGAAAAATGAAATTTATTATTTGAGCCACAGACACGAGAACCAGACATCCCACAGCAAACCCACAAAGCAACTGCAATGAATCACACTGCAGTGTCACACCTCAGATGCTGTGATAGCAGACATTTGTGCTACATTTCCACCCCACCTGACACCCCCTCACTCAGGTGTCTGCAACCCAGCTCCTACCCAGGCACTTGGTGCCTCGATTTCCTCTGACAGAAGGAAGGAAAGGCACTGCTGGAGCTCAGAGGCTGGGACCAAAGACCACCATGGACTCCTGGGCTGACACAACTGGGCTTGCAGAGAACACCACAGGAGCTGGCTGACTACATGTCTCTGGTGAAAACCAGCTTCCTACCCTTTATGACAAGCCACCAAATTTCAGTGGGTTCCCAATACCCAAATTCAGCTCCACTCAATGGTATGAAGTAAATGAGCAGTTCTGCAGAGGAAGCAGAGCTTGGTATCCAGGTGTTGCAACTGCATTATCCACTGTGTAGTAAGACACAAGCTCTGAGCAAATCCTTTCCTACCCACGAGGTATCCCCATAACACACATAACAGCCAGCATGTCACATGGCTAGCTCAGCCCAGTGACACCACCAAGCTCTCTTCTTGACCCAACCATTTATTCCAAGAATTCAACGAGTCCTAATATGTTTTGAAAATAAAACCATCTTCAGTTCCACTTTTGAACCATGTGCTCTGGATTTCAGACTCATTTCTGGCCCTTGATACTGGTGAGAGCCCCACCAGCAAGGTCTTGCCCCGAGTTTGTCATCAGTACAGCATAGGTAGGAGGAGCCCAAAACACTTTCTACTAAGCCCAGAACCAGACACCAAGAGCTGCCAAAATTAATACTAACACAGAGTGAGAGTTAATCCTGCAGCCTTGGGCAAGTCCCACTATCAGAATCAGTTTTACCCATCTACAAAAGCAGGCATACTTCTTGCCAAA
The DNA here is from genome assembly GCA_026261815.1 of Monarcha castaneiventris obscurior. Taxonomy (NCBI): domain Eukaryota; kingdom Metazoa; phylum Chordata; class Aves; order Passeriformes; family Monarchidae; genus Monarcha; species Monarcha castaneiventris. Next base: position 13,572,496 of record JAMPIT010000467.1, read on the forward strand.
GTTTAAGGAATGCAGCAAAAATTACTTAGCATTTGAAAAGAGCTTTGAAGATCAAAAACACTAGGTAAGGGGCAATTACTAGTAAGTAAAGAAAATGTGTAAGTTCTGCATGACTCCACCTTGCCCTGGAGCAAGCCACACCAAGGTTCACAGCAATAACAAACCCCATGACTGACACAACAGCACCATTCTGTTCAAATGCAACACAGCAATCTATCCATCAGGGTTGGGTTTGGTTTTGTTGCTTGTTTTAGGTTTTGTTGGGGATTTTGGTGTTTTGTTTGTTTTTTTCTTTTTTAAGGGACAGGATTTTTAGCTATTCATACAGGAGTTAAAAAGAAAGTGTAAACAAGGCTTTTGCATGAACAAGGACTTAAAAGGCAACACTTTGAAAGGACAGCTCTGCACCCAGTAGTATTTCTCTCGGTAAAAGGAGTTTAACATCGGGAAGAAACACAGCACACTTGGATTCTGTCACGTGCAGCCAGGTAACAAGTGGCAAAAGCAACGTGCAGCAGCCGCCACAACCCCAGGAGCTGGAATGAAGGGGGAAGCCTGGCTACCTCTGCTCTGAGCACTGCCTGCTCGTACAGAAGTCACGCTACAGGCTGCACAGGCTGAGGTCAGAGGGTCTCAGCTCTCCAAGACATGGATCTGACTGTGCTTGTCGCGAGCAGATTTCCAGCCCGGTTTCCTGAGGAAGCACAGCCTGCCCACGTACAATGTCTAGCACAGAAACGCATCTATTCCAAACTCACTGGCTGGTTTCAGCCAAGAAACTGGTGCTTCAAAACAACCCTGCAAATTCCCCAAAACAGATGGTTGAGTAGATTAGGGAAACCCTTCCAGCATTGCCCCTAAAGGAAAGGCTGCACTCTGTAGATCTTCTAACAACTCCTAACCAAGGCTGAGAAGAACCCGAGCCAATTTAAAGAAGCCACTTCTTAGGGAAAACAATTTGTAGCCAACAGCACAACCAATGATTGCTCTTAACTCTTCACTGGATGGATCCCCTCATTTTATTACAGAGCACATGAAGAGACAAACACTTATGAATCCCAAGACACTGCCATCGCTTCACACCTTCAGAACTTTTCCTAGGACTACAACGCTGCAAATCCAAGCCATGCTCCCCTTGAATTGTATTCCTACTGCCACCTCTGTGTGACAGGAGAGAAGACAGTGGGCAGTTTTAGAGCTCCCAACTGAAGGTCCATGAACACCGAAAGGCAAAAACGAAAGATAACACCACAGAGAATAAACTGAATAGACATCAGGTGAAAATCAGGCGAGAATCAGCCTCCAAGACGGCCACATGGAAGAAGTAGATCAAATACAGGATAGGGATGGAAGGAAAATTACAACTGAGAAGTTAAAAAGCATCAAGTGCAAGCGTAGTGTGGAAGCAAACACCCAACTGATGAAGAACAAAAGTTACCAACACACAAAAAGAAAGAAAGTGGAAATATAGACAAAACCAAAAGCACACTGTGCAGCCCCTTTATCATTAGGTCCTACATCCTGCCTTCCAGGAGTAAGTTCCAAGAATTCACAAGTCAGAAATCAGACCCCTGGAAAGAGTCTGACTCTACCATCCCTATGAGCACATGCTAGGCAGTAGGAGACAGAGATGAGATACCCCTTAAGCCTTCCCTTCTCCTGAAGAAGGCTGAACAGCTCCAGCTCTGTCAGCCACCAGGCGCTCCAGCCCCTGACCCCCTCAGTGGCCTCTGCTGCAGCTCCCCCTCTGCCCAAACCTGTCCCGTGTTTGGGGCACACAGCGCTCTCTGTGCAGCCTTGTGAAGGGCAAGTACAGGGCAATCCATAATGGACCACCTGCTCCCACACTAACGAAGCCTGAAACTTTCAACCGCAAAACCTAATAGAGCTTTTTGAATTTGTGTGCACTGTGGGAGCAAGTCCGAATTTTCAACAGTGACTAAGAGGCTCAATTTCTGGTTGCAATGATTCAGGGCACATGAGGATAAAACGCAACACTGCTCTGACAGCATCAGGGCAAGAGCTGACACCACCACACTCATTAATGCCCTGAACTGCGTTTTTTTTACGCTCTGTCAATACAAGCAGAAACCTCATTCAGAGACAGACTTCTGTGCCTGGCAGGAGAGAACATGTGCAGGGAGCTTCATCAGCCCTGCCAGGAGACCCTGGCCTCGCTCCCCAGAACTGCCAGCTGCCTTCATTTCCCACAGAATTAAGGAGAGCCAATTGCTGTAGGCTGTATAAAAGTTTACCGACTGTAAATGCCTCCATGCAACACTCTTTACAAATAGAGCTCTTTGATACTCTCTTTCTTACAAGAAAAGCATTTCCCTACCAGTCCCTGACAGACTTTTAAATGCTAACAAATGATGATAAAAGAAAAAAGACCCAAACACCTCATCATCCTTTCCATTAGCCAAGCACAGCCGCCCAATAAATAACTCAAGACATAGAATAAAACGCGCAGGTAGAAATTCTAGTTTCTTCCCTTCAAAACGTAGAGTGACTAGAAACAAATGTGAACAACAAACAGGAGTTGGCCTTCCGTACCATCCAGAGATGACTCCTTAAAACTAAATATTTGGTTTTTAGCAGGAAGGGAATATTATGTTTATATATATTTGGGTTTAAGCAGGAAGAGAATATTATGTTTATATATTTTTGTTTGTTTTCAAATGACACTAAAGGGGAGAAAATCTGCTGGATGAGAAAGTCTAAAACAAGTATCCTCAACAGCCAAATACCTGCAATGCAACAATACATATTTGAAGGGAGGTTTCTCTGGACACACATCAGTCTGTTTTACACACCCACTTACAGCATATCTCCTGGCTAAAACAACTTCTAGTTTAATCCTCGCTTTCCCGAGCAAGACTTTAAAATCAAAGCCGCTACTGCTCGGCCCACGGCATCACCGCCGCCCCTCCGGCTGCTCGCTCCGGGACAACCTCGCTCTCTGTCCCGCTCTCGCCGCCCGGAGCCGCCGGGACCCTCAGCATCCCCGGCGCCGCGGGATGCGGGGCAGAGCCCGCGGTCCTCACTCACCCACGCCGGCAGGTGCCGGGCGGCCAGGCCCCGGCACACCGCCTCCCGCTCGTCCTCCAGCAGCGCGAAGGCGGCGGCCAGGCGGTCGCGCTTCCCCCGCCGGTTGAGTCCCCAGCAGAGCCAGAGCGCCAGCGCCAGCAGCAGCCAGCTGCCGCTCAGCCCCAGGTAGCCCGCCAGGTACACGGGGCCGAGCCACAGCAGCGCCCGCGCCGCGGACGAGAGCAGCAGGCGCGGCAGCGCGGCGGGGCGCGGGGCGACCGCGCGGTGCATGGCCACAGCCCGAGCCGGGCTCGCCCCTGCCGAGTGCGCCCGCCCCGCACCGCCGCCGCCGCTCCTCCGCCCGCCCGGCCCGGCCCCGCCGCGCCCCGCCCCGCACCGCCCTCTCGGCCAGCCCCGCACCCCGCACCGCCCTCCCGGCCAGCCCCGCACCGCCCTGCCGGCCAGCCCCGCACCGCCCTCCCGGCCAGCCCCGGACACCGCACCGCCCTCCCGGCCAGCCCCGCACCGCCCTCCCGGCCAGCCCCGCACCCCGCGGCGCTCGGCTCGGCACCCTGTGACCCATCGGCACGGCTGCATGGTTCCCCACATGGGACATGGGCATGGGAACCTGTTGGTTCCGGACACTTGGATGCTTTCCTCCTTCTTCGGCACTTCTCGTCCTCTTTTGGTTTTGATGGGGATGTTGTGGGAGGTTAGATTCTGAAATACTGGCAATCATGGAATCATTGAATCGTAGAATCATCAAGGTTGGAAGAGATTTTTAAGATCTACAAGTCCAACCATCAACCCATCACTCCCAGCCATAGACCACATCACCCAGCACCAGAACCAAGTGCTTCTAAAACACCTCCACGGATGGTGTCTCCACCACCTCCTTGGGAAACTTATTCCAATGCCTGACCACCCTAACGGTGAAAATTTTTTTCCAACATGTAATCTGAATCTCACCTGCCTCAGTTTGAGGCCATTGTCCTCTAGGCCTCTCACTGCAGGCACAGTAAAAGAGACTGATTCCCCACCTCACTACAACCTCCTGTCAGGTAGTTGTAGAGATCAATGAGGTCCCCCTTAAATCTCCTCTAGGCTGAATAAACCCAGCTCCCTCAGCCATTCCTCATAAGACATGTTTTCCATGGAACCATAAGACACTCTAAAATGCTTCCCCCTCTACCAATATTAAGTCTATACCTTTCTGTACATGCCTTAACAGACAGGCTGTAATTGTACAGTTCTACACTGTGTTTTCCACTGCAGCTTTCCCTGGATCAGGAAAATGCCACTCTTTGTTCAGTGGACAAGTCTGGAACATCAGTGAATAATGCCAGCTTTTATTGTGGCCCCTTTTTGATATTGGCTGCACAAGATAACAAATGATGAACCAGATAAAAACCTCCAAGAAAAAGAAGTTGACCATGACTGGGAGAACTAGGTTTGGCCTCTGCCTTGCTATGGAATTAGTATTTAATTATGCATCAGTCAATAAATCAACGCCATAAGTGATCCTCATTTGTTTGTTAATCATTGCACATGACTGCTCTGGGATAGAAATCAGTGCAGGCATCTGAAAACTCAAATGCCTCCCATTAGAGAAACTCATGCATGAGACATCTATTAACAGGTGCTTTTGGAAACAAGCTTCCTAATCTTTCCCTGGTGTCAAATGAGGATGACTATGCTCTTCTTCCTGGGGATGTTGCAAAGATAAATCATTATGAAACACACTTAAGGAAGTACTTCAGTACACAGTGAGCAGTAAACCTCTAGAACCTGCAGGAGGCTGCAAGGCAGATGGTATCAACAGGTTTGAAAAGGGATTTAGGTACATTCTCAAGGAAAAGGCCCATAAATGTACTCACTAACATCATGGACACTACAGCTGTGGAGGCTGGGGGGAAAGGACTGCAGAAAGTGCCTGGGCTCATGCCCTCCCTCTAAACAGCAATGCCACTGGGAGCAAGTGGACCACTGGGCTGACCCCAGAGGGCATTTCTGTTTGTGAAACTGTGAAGTAAAGTCCAGAAACTGACAGAAGCTGAAGTACTACCTGCACTCTTGATACCACACATTAAAAACGCACACAGTAGCTGCACAATTCCACGTGTCAGGAGCTAAGTGTACATGCACAAACACACCTGGGTTTGTCCTGGGACCAAAGACTGAGGCTGACTTGTATGTCATTTCAGCCATGGAGTGAAACTTCACAAGGATAGACTCAGCCCCAACTTTCATAAAAAGAGAAGCTTCTGAGAAAAAGTGGGCTCTTTTAGTGATTTGAAGACTTAGAAGATTGGTTTTGCTACTAGGAGGAGCTATGAAAGGTAGATTCAGTGTTTTCCTCCTTCACATTATTACTCTTACTGAGTTTGAGATATTTATCTCAAACTCAGAGAGCCATGCAGTTTAGAAGCATCAACAAGTTTATTGAGGAGGAAAAACAGTGGGGCTGCAGTGAAATCCATATTGGCTAATTTAATAAACAAACCACAGCTTTTGGTTTCTTATTCTTCATCAGCTGACCACAACAACCTAGGCTGAAGTTTAAATACAGTAAGAGTGCTCCCTCTGTACAGATGACCAGAGCACTTCCAGTTCTGCAGCACAGCCCACAGCTGCTTTTTAGAGAAGGAGATGCTTCCATGACAGCAGAGCTCCAAGTTTCTTCCTCCACTGTCCCCTAAGACTCTGAGAGTGGAAACAGCCACACTTTCTCAGGCACCGCTTGTTCCTTTACTGCCAACTCTTTACCTTGTGAAGAGAAAGTATCATTCTGTAATTAAAGGGGTTTTAGGAATTTTAAACAATTACACAAATAATATAAAATGTCACTGAACTTTAGCTTATCCTACCTAAGATTTTAAAAGATGAACAAAAGAAAAAAGAGTAGAAGTGAAAAATTACTGTTATCACATCAGGTTACACAGACAGGTGTTTTCAAACCAAATACTGTGCTGATGCGACCAAGATAAATCAATAGCCTTTGAGACCACTGTTAACTTTGTTTATCACGGATAGTAGTTACCCTTTAAAAAATAACCTTCAAAATAATAGCTGGTTTCTCCAATTTTCTGAAGTGCCACAGGAAATACTGAATCACCAATCAAGAAGACAGCTTAAGACTTAGGGAAATTATGACCTTGACTACAGCAGGCTGCTTCCAAACACCAAACATCTGAGCCACTTGAAGCCAGCCTTATTTCCAGTTACAGGGGAATTCCACAATCTGTTTCACCTAATATTCACAAGACAGTCACTGGTAGTGATCCAAGGCTATTGTTCTGGCCTGTGACAATCTTCTCTCCTTATTTAACTTGATTAGGCATCACCACTATGCTTATTAACACTATGATAACAGTATATCTTGTAGCTGATTATGACACAGAGATTTTACAGAAACTGCAGAGATTTGAAAATGTATTAGCACTAAATTTGCTGCCTCTCAAGCTGGCCACGGTAACTAAGGCAACCCATTTTAAAGGTGGGGAGTTATGAAAAACTGCCAACGCTTTTTAACTACAGACAACATGCAAAGGAATTAACCTGAAGAATCAACTGAAGTGCATACCAACAAGCTATCAAAGGGTTCACTGAAGATGACTTTCTAACTTAACTTTCTTGTGGCTTCAGGGTTTGTGACCACTGTGAAATTCCCTCTTTAATGTTAGCAAATGTTAGAGGTGCAGTATGTCTTTTTTCTGTGCCTCCACAGCACATAAATATATAAAACACTTACGTAAGGCTAAAACCTTACTCCCTGTGTTAACAGAATGACTTCTGTATCAGGACCTGACTAAAGCTATTGCCCCTTTTGGCATTCCTAGTCTCTTGACAAAGCATTATTGTTTAGCTTCCTCTGGTTTCATACTCTCCATCCTGTTCACCCCATCAAGCAAAGCTGAATCCAGATCCTGCCTATCATATGGCAAAAACCTTGTATCTACTCCTGCTGTCTGTGCTCAAGCAAATCTGGAGTGCATTTCTCCAGGGAAAGCTGTGGTTCCTTCATTCTGTCTGGTTCTGTCCAGAAATTAAACATGAATTGGGCAACTCAAAAGAGTCTGGGTTGCATTGTTCAGCCAGAGATACTATTCTGGCTGGACATTTGTAATTTGGTCATGAAAATAATTATGTGTGTATGTCCTGTTTTGGGAATCATCCCTATGGCATTAAAAAAATACCAATCTAGGACTAACTGGTATTATCTATAAATCTGATCTGGACTAGTAAAGCTAATGGATCTCTTCTCCTCTGAAAAATAATCATATGCAGAAGGCTGCAAGCCCGGGCCTTCATTGGGAATATGTGCAAAGCCAGTCTGGGAGTACTTGACCTTTGCTTTAAGGCTCTGCTCCACTGTGCTCACTCCCCATACTGTGCCTTGTGTCTGCCTGGCTGATGGCTCCTCACTGCTCTGGTACAGCAGGCAGTAGAGAGGCACTGAAGAGCTGGGACTTCTGGCAAGATAACAAAACCAGTAACAGCAATTTATTTCACACATCCACTTGCTCTTTTAGTGTAGAGTCATTAATGTGAGGGCAGTGCAGGAGGATGCAGAGTGTCCACCACAACAGGTAAGAGCGTGGTGTGGCCCATGGTCCCTTGCCCAGCCTTGCCCCTCCCACCAGCAAATCCCACACTGCTCTGGCACTGGACAGCTGGGTTAGCAAAACACTCAGAAAAGCTATGTCTTGTATACACACAAATTAGCTGACTGCAGAGGTAAGGCACAAGAACGTGAAAGAATACAGGCACAAGATCGGATGGCTTCAGAGAGAGGAAAAAAATAAACTTCCCTTACAGTGAGGAGGGCATTATCCAGTGCTGCTGGAGGCGGCCTGCGAGTTGGAGCTGTCACTTCCCTGGCTCTGGGTACCTCCCAGATTTTCACACAAGGCACATGAGCACACCTTGGTGTCATCTTGAAGCCAGCACAGGCCATGGGCAGCTGGTGCCACCTGCTGAACATTATAACATTTATAATCTGGATTGAGGAAAAATAAATTCCCATCAGAAAAGACAAATCTTGCTGAAATTAGACTGTATTTTACACATAACGGAATCAGCAGAGAGCTGCAATGAACCAGAGAAACTTCAGTTTATTTTTTAAACTCTTTGCTAAGTACAATTTCTATTATTGTACTATACATTTCAATCTCAGAAACAAAGCCTGTTAAATCTGTTTGGTTTAAATTTTGCCATTGTTATAACACAAATTTATTCCATTTTTCTGTTTGAACAGTTGTTTTGGCAACAGAATTTGTGAGCACAAGATACAATGTCTTTAGTATAAAATTAGCACAACACATTTCTTGGAGGATAAAATACTTCATAGATTTTGTTACCTCAGATAGTGAATGGCAAGCGAGAAAACCCTAGGAAAAAAATTGTCGTCCCATCCTTTTACATCCTTCTTGATTCTGCTGAGTGAAATCTGGCTGGTACAGGCTACTGACAGATATTATGCTATAAAAATTGCCTTTCAAGTGCATGATGAATTTCCAGAACGATTTATTAATTATCTACAGCTTAGTCTCTAATCAGTACAATTTACATCTTGCTGTGTTTCAAGTGCTTAAAGGACTTGACTGAGCTCACAGTAATATCATAAAGGAATTTGAGTGTTCAGCCTTCATGAAACACATTGAAAGTGTCAAGCAGTGGAGAAAGATAATACATGAGTTACAGAAGTGCTGTCCCAGCTGGCACCTCCTCATCAATGGTGAAACCAGGAAGGAGAAACCTCCTTGGTTATGTTTCTTGGAAGCCTGTATCTTGTTTAGCTGGCCCCTTCCATTTGAAGGGTCACAAAACAAAGGAGTTTCTTGTTAAACTGGACCTTATGGTTCTCGAAAGGAGGTTGTAGCAAAGTGGGCATTTATCTCGTATAATGAGTCACAGGATGAGAGGAAAGGGCAAATTGTGCCAGGGGAGCTTTAACTCATATTTTGGGAAAAATTTCTTCACTTGAAAGGGTTGCCAAGCACTGGAACAGGCTGCCCAGGGAAGTGGTTGAGTCACCATCCCTGGAGGAGTTTAAAAGATGTGCGGATGTGGCAGTTCAGGACATGGCTGGTGGTGGGCTCAGCAGCACTGAGTTACTGATTGGACTTGATGATCCTAGAGGTCTTTTCCAATCTAAATGATTCTATGTTTTACCTAAAAGCACCATCCCTCTTCCGCTACTGTTTTTTACACTCAGGCTTTGAAATAATGGATATATTATCTGCTACTTTCTCTCCCCAGACTGAAAGGAGAGAGGTAAAACCTGACACTTTCTGCTCCTCTCTGTCTTCTGCAGGATTCAGACATAACAGCACCTTTAAAGTGCATTGAAAGTTCACATTTGCCAAAGGACTCTCCATGTCTGTGGTCTGTGCTTGACACAGCAAGGGACACAGATCACATTCAGACCTACAGAGTAACAACGGGGGCAGTGCACATGACACTGTGAAGAATGCTGTTCCCAGTTTTGCCGGCTCAACATCCCTTCATGGTAATGGATCCTGACACAGGAACACCTGCCTGCCATCTCCCACTTGGAGTGTGGGCTGCCAAGGACAGCACAGGCACAGTTTGCAATGGCATACCAGGCTGGCACAGGGCTGGGAATCCACTCAAAAGCCTCTTTCCTTGAGCCAACTTATTGCAGAAGAGCAATGACAGCATCTTGCCTCTCTGTGAGGCTGCACCTCCCAGCTCCTGCTGAGTTTCTGCTTCGTGAGTTTAGCTTTTTCTTTGAGGATAGGGAAATACACACAGCCTAACTATGGACCTTCCTCTGAAGGTCTCTACCACCTGTTTTCAGGGCGAGGTTTCAGCACAGAGCTGGTGCTCTAAAGTGAAGACCTGAATTTGGGTAAGTGCTGCCTTCAAAGCTCCAGAAGGGTCAGTGGAAAGCCTATTCACAGCAGAACCAGTGCTCAATTCAGGAGTGTCTGAAACCTCTTTGAGCAGGCTGAATTGCTCTGTGCCGGAGTTTTGCACTTGAAGACATACTGAGTGAATTTGCAGATTACTTTTCTTAGTTTATCATGAGCATTTGCAGCACACAAGCAAGCTCAAGACAAAGAATTGCACAGTACTGTGAAAGTAGGTTACCAAGCCAGAACTGGCTTCCTTTACCCAATGCTTCTTCCTTTACAGCAGTGTGTACACTAGAACTGAATGAGGTTAGGCACAAAATTATCAACTTCTTTGACTGGGGAAAGATGGGATGATATTAGGTGGGGTTTATAAAGACAAAGGGACTGAGAAAACCTTGAAGGAAAAAGACAGCTATGGAATAAGCTAATGCTGCTGCTTACAGACACAAAATCCCCATCTGCAGGACTGTGAGATTACAGTAAACTCAGTGGATTCAAAGCCAACCTCGGCCATTTCACTGCATCCCTGTGACACAGACAAATGGGCCCTATTTTTATGATAATAAAGCTGAACTTTCACTACTGTCCATCCAAAGGGGATGACAGGTGACATCTCAGCTTGACCATTAAACCCTGACACATGCAAGCTGAGATGGGGCTTCAGCTGACTGTACCAAACTGCACAATGTAGTCACAAAGTCCTCCAGAGCACTGGGCAGAAACAAAATAAACATCTTGGACCACTTTTATAAAGAGTTTTTCCCTCTGCACCTGCTCCAGCTCATTCCCAGCAAGTACCAGCCCACATAGAGAGCAGACCAGCAGCAAAAGCAATATTCATCCAAAGTTTATTTTAAAAATCGTGGAAAGTTTGAAAAACTTCCCAAAAATTCCTTCTTTCTGGTCCACATCCCAGATACTAATTCTTCAGCAATGAGCATGCTGAACTGTAAGGCCTCCAGGGTCTTGTACAGCTCTTCCTACTATCTCTTAGTGTCCTCTGCTGGCCAGGACTGAGATCCTGGCATCTTTTAAGTGTCAGCAGTCCTGAATCCAGCTAAGATTACATAGATATTTTATTGGTGACAGCAGCAGAGACAACATCGCCAGCACTGTATTAATCATCAGCAGAAAATCCTCACTGGAGATCACTGTTCCACTATAGCTGCTTGTTTTAGACTTGAAATATTTGTGTCAAAAAAATCTTGGTGAGTGCTAATCAAAATCCCTGAAGACAAACTTTGGATGTGACTGCTGCCTTTGGATTTGAAACTGAGTCAGCTGTTAAACCTTCAGCTTTATGTGGTGTTGAAGGAATAGCCCAAAAGACAGACTGGGAGTGTGCATGGCTGGGAGTGATCTACTTTTCCAAGAACAGCATCTTTATGGTAAAGGTGTGAACAGAAGTGCTCTCAAAGATACTGAAAATATCATTCTGGTTACTCAGCACTTCAGCTGAGAGAGCTTGCCAGAAAAAAAAAAATGCAGAAAGCGTATGTCTGCTGTTTTCTGAACATCAGAAACATGGGGCTGCTTTGCCGGTGCTCTCCCTTCGTGAAAACTCAGCTTTCTCAGCCTCTATTTTACTTTTCTAGAGAGTATAAATTTGCTGCAGCTAGAAGAATATAAAGTTATCATTATAAACAAGCATTTTCCTCTTTGTTTCTCAGTGGGAGTTTGGTGGTCTTTCACTGAAGGATTTACCTTTGAGATCTCCAGGTTCTTTCACTTACCTTCCAATCAGTTTCCATTCTCTTATGGGCTTGACTCCAAGTAGTTGCCTATGGAAAAGCCTGTTGACACAGAAAAGAGAAAGGTTAACTATTTTGTTAAAAAATAATGATAATAAAATCCCCTCCTCTTCTGTTCAAGACAATTCTTACAAAATTTGGGTTTCATCTACTATAAATAAAACTCAGTAAAGTCATGATTGATTTCAAACTGGAAACACAATAGTAGCACTAACCCTTCTCTTTGTCCAAGTTTTTTTTGCATCTTTTCTTCTTCCTGGAAATGAGCTTATAGCTGAAAAACCTTTTCTTCCTAATTCCTGCATTTGTTTCTAATGTGTTTATTACCACAAAATCATTTGTTCAGAGGAGCAGAGCAAAGGCCCACTAGACTTAATTATCACCTTTAAAAGTGTTCAGCTTTTCCAGTAAGTACTGTGTGATTTTGGTTGGCCTTTTTCAATAATGGTTTTTCTTACAGGGAATTCAAGTCAAACCCAAGTGCAGAAAATACATCCACTGGAGGGCAGGCCTGAATCTGGCAGAATGTGCTGAAAAGGCCTAGGAAGAAAGATACCAAAGTTACATTTTGCTGAATGAAAGCTGTCATGAGTCAATCAGGACAGTGAAGAACTAAGAGATGGTCTTTTTTCTGAATGGATTCATGACTATAAATTTATAGACTATAAAACAAAGGCTCCAGTAAGAGTTCATGTCTAAAAAGAAGGGCCCTAGATCTGACAGGGACTAAAATGAAAATAAACCTAATGTGACAACTATTAGTTGAAGTCAGCAAATCCCCACAGGACCGATCTACGTGGCGCTGATCAGACACCAACTGCAACCAGTGGAGCTGAATTTCAGGCCTGAACTCGGCCCAGAGGCTCCCTGTGCTCCCACAGCAGCACCACCCTCCAGCAGGACTTGTGATCTGGGCTCTCTGGGGTGAAAGGTGCCTCCCGGGATGTCCTTTCCATGCTGTGCATGCAATCCAGAGGCACAGGGGATGTGTCCGGCTCCAGCTGATGCTCACAGCCAGAGCAGCCCCTGTGCATGCTCGGCAATGAACTGCTCTGGGTGGCACCTGATGTCCACTCTCTGCACTTGCAATCTGTGCTCTCTTCACTGCCAGGTCCCCTGCCACCGTGGAGGTGGCTCTGTCTCGGAGTTAATTACATGTGACTGCACCAACTACTTCATGCAGTACTTGTTTCTAGCAAGGACTGAGTTTGGCTTGGCAATTTGAGATGTTAAACTTTTGACACTCACTTTTGAGCGCCATCAAAATCATAACAAAAGGAAAGACTTTATTTCATATGGAAGCTGAAGACTCTGTATTTAATGATGCCTGACTTTACGAACCCTCGGTTTTCTTTCAGACAAACTGAAAACTCAGTTTTCTTTTTGCAGTTTTTATGGGAGCATATTAAATGAACTTCCTCCTTTCATCAGTGACTCACTCTGGGAAAGGCTATTTCACAAATAGTATCTTCATTCCAAAGGAAACAAGCTGTTCCCTCTTACATTACTCAAGTAGCTGCAGACAAACTAAAATACATTAAGTTAAAAGATTTCAAAATGCATTAGAAACATAGCTCAGAGACAGTCAGCTGTATTTCAAGTGGTTTTCTGAGGTAATTGCTGCCCTTTAATGAAATCAATCAAGCCTAATATTAAAATTGACTAGAAATTCTCAGGGCCTGGCTGGAGACACTTTACGACCCATGGAGTCTGTAAGTTCGTAGACCTCTCATAGTATTTAATAGTGGTCACACAAATATTTAGAGGCTTTTTAAATCAGAATCAGGATATAAATCAGAACAACTCCAATATGAGATTGCTAACAGCCAGTGAGACATCTGTTCAAGTCAACAGCTGCAGATTTTACATGTATAAGTATCTGTTTCCTGTAATGTGAATTAAAGTCTTACCTGGAGATGTGAATAAAGTGATGATATAGGTGCTTTCATTAGTAATGGCTATGGATGTGTTTAGAGATGGGCTGCTGCTGCTAATTTCATCAAAGAAAACACACTTAAGAATTCCTCAAACAAACAGTTAAAACCCCAAATAAACAGCTGGAAGTATGTTATCTTGAAGGCATGGGTCTGAGAAACAGTCAGGCTTTCCACACAGAAGAAAACCAGAAGTATAACCATCTTTTTAAACAAAGATAAAACAGAGAGATTTTATAAAAATACAAATTATCTTCCTGGCAGTGTGTAGTATAACACAAGAAAATGCAAAACTGGCACGTTACATGTCAGTCACAAGAAGAATGTATTTGAAAAAGACTCTTCTGGAGAATATTTGTAAAAGGCAGCACTCCTTAAAGCATTCAGGGGTGCAAGTGTTACAAGTGACCAGGAATCTTTCTAGCTGAAGGACAGTCCAAGAAGCTTTTTGACATCAGACTACCATGGGTGAAACCAAAGGACCAGTAATTCCAATATCACATTGAGTGACAAAATTAAAACGTTGTTAGGGTCTTCTCTATGAAACTCCAAGATTCTCCTACTGTTGGTAGTATAAGAATTTACCTCATTTACCTATATTATCTGTAAACAGGCCTTCCAAGTGTGCTCCATGCCAAGGAGGTGTGACTCCATTGCTATCAGTGGGATGCTTTGTATTGTTAGACTTCTGGAATGTATTTATGGACATTGTTTCTGTTACACATTGCAAGTGCAACAAATACTCAAAGAGAACAAGATAAGAGGTAGGCAGATGTAGAAATTACAAAAACAACAAGAGTCTGGATATATGCAAGACTTTCCAGTGCTAAGCTATGTATAAATGACTTTAAACTTATCTGAGTTGTGCCTGCAGGTTAAACAAATAACAGCTCATGTAAATAATTATTTTTGTCTCTGTGTCATTGTGTCTGGATTCCTTTACTTTCAGAGGCCTGAAATCAGATTGCAAACATCACCTCCTCATATTTGCATATTTTAACAGAGACAGACTTGTATATATTCCCTTGTCTTAAAGATAAGAGACTGTCACAACCCCTTGCATGGTCAATGTGTTCAGTCTCTTCCAGTAACTTCTGCATAAAGCCAAAAAATCCAACGATCAGGCACCTTTTTCCATCACAAGTGCCCCCTTCTGGTTTTCTTTATGAATATTTTATCAGACTTGGATTGTTCTGATCTGATGAAGAGACCGTTTGGGAAAATATTTTTTAATTGGGTCACTCTCATGGTCTTTATTTTCAGTTTATCCTTTTGGGAAGCACTTTCTTCCACTATCTATTCCCCCTACCTTGAATATTTGTTTTAATCTAATACATAAACTCCATCTCAGCAGTGATATTCAATAGTACATCAATCTCCAACTCCTGCAACAGACATTGACTTAAATAATAATAATAAGCACAGCAGTAATTTATTACTTCTTTCCTGAGAGTACAAGAACAGTTTTACTTCTCCTGTGTGAGATGTCAGCAGTACACAGAGAGGGTAATTTTGTCATCTTTCAGGGTACTTACGAAGTTCTGTCACCATATTTTACTAAAAAGGAGACTTTCACTGTGATGTGCTGTCTGCAGGGTTGGAAAAGCAGATAGGATAGTTGTGCTTTTCCACTGTCTCCTCCTCGATATTTTTCCACAGCTTTTTGGTTATTTTCAGAGTGATTAGTATAAATTAGTAATGTTGCTCTGTCCATTTGGGAGTCTAGAACACTCCAGAGCAAAAAGCGCAAACAACCTGTGGGGTCTGAGAGACTGAAAGGAGGATTGTCCACAAGCAGCAAGCTGCTGTAATGTCTGAGATAAAAGATTCCTTTGTTTGCATTCTGGCACAGCTCTTACACTCAGATCCACGAAGATACTTGGATGTTTCATTGCCAGGGGCATCAGAGGGAGATAGGTACTTGGATTCGTTGCCATCTGCTCCCTCAGTGATTTGAAGCAGCATATGATGCCATCATAAACACACAAGATTTAACAGAGAATATTTAGCAGCATTTAACAGCAGAACAAAGCAAAGGCTTTCCAAGAAAAGCAGGCTATTGTCAGGCCCCTCCTGTGTAATTCCAGCCTAGCAGGATGAAGTGGTCTCTCAGGAACCAAGTTCCAATCTATCACCTTAAATACAGGACTATGCCCATGGCAAATGTTTAATATAGTGAGAAACATCCGAGTCTGAAAGGGCTAATGCTAATGGCACTGAAACCAGTGACACAATGCCTTTTGTTTTCAGCCAAGGGACATCAGAACCAAAACTCAGAACTTCTGAAGACACTTAAACGTGGCTTTTGCAAAGCTAACTTTCCTTTTATCTATTGGTATAAACAGTCTTCTAAATAATACATCAGGATAATGAATCCAATAATGACTAGAAATAGCCACAATTATCAAGATGTGACCAGGAGCTTGTGACCAACACAGTGTTTGAGTCTCCACAGAATGGAGAAATGGCAGAAAAGCAGTTTTAATATTAATAGAGCTCCTGCTGTTTACAGTTTAATTCTTACAGAGGTGTTCTGTTGAATTTTCCTTGAGGGCTGCTACTCCCTTACTGCACCTTCTTTGGACCAGCAAGCACCCAGGATGACAGCCAGTATTCTCAAACAACACTGACAGACAGAAAGAATCTATATATGTGAACATGGTGATTCTTCAGAGACTCATTTATTCCCACAAAAATGGGATCTGATCCTAAACCAGTCCCTGGCTGAAGCTTCATCTTTATTGATACTAGAGGAGAAATACCAGTTTTAGGACATCAGCAGTAACAGTAAAAGTGTCTGGTGCTGTTATAAATAACTGGTTTGCAGATGATTAAGCAATACATCTTTTAATATAAATTAAATCAAAGTTCTAGCTTTCACAATTTCAGAAAAGGCTTTAAAATATACTGGGAGCAGAACCTGCAGCTCAGAAACCATAAGAAAAGAGAAAGAAGTACAGATTGGTTAAAAAGAATTCTGACATTCTGGATATCTGTCTTGAGCTTTCAATGTCTGTGTTTGGCATTACTGAGCACATTGGCTAAGATCTGGACAGCAGTTTTGCCTTTTGACATTCACTCCTAGAGCTGAAATCACGTCAACCTCTTCATGCCTCACTTCCTAAATGTGAACTACAAACAACACACTGAAAATCTGTGTGTTCCCAAGAGGGCCGGATCAGTTTGCATCAGCTGAAGCTTCATGGTGATACCCAGGGGTGTTCTTTCAGATCTCCTCTCTTTTTTCCTGCTGGTTAATCGAGTAATCAGGATCACCCATTATGCATGTTATTATTCACTGTTAACTTCTAATTCTGAAGGACCAGAGTTGCACTCCAAAAGTCTGCAGGAGTCTTCAAGCATGTCTCTTCTAAGATGGGAAGTGTGACTGCAGCACAAAAAAGCTGTCCAAGCTAGTTTGAACCAAGGTTGATTTAAATTCGAGCACCAGGAGCCCTCTTGGATGCTGAACACTGATGTCCATGACCAGTCTGCACTGAAGCCTGTCTTTTTTACTACCAGGATTGGAACAGTTCAGTTAGCTTGGATCACTCCTCTCAGCAAGTGTGTGAATATCAGTACCATGAACAGAAGCTCACAGCCTCTATATCACCTGATTTTAGCAAGGTAAGAATGTGACTACACTAATCTGAGTCACAGTAAAATGATGGATGATGCACTGGGAACAGCACTGAAATTGCCCTGGTTCCATAAACCAGTACTTCCAGTGGTGCAGACTAAAAGGGAAGGCTGCAGACAGGAAAACCTCACTGGATTAGGACCTCAGCACTATGGGCCAGGTTTGAAAGACAACTTATCAGTAGGACCTTCAGTGTTTTCCAGCAAGGATCCACAGAGGAAGGGTTCATCCAAGCAGCTGGACAGGTGCTTGCAGAAGGGATAAATGAGTGACCAAGGTGGGTTTTGCTGTCATAGCAGACACAGCTGCCTTGTCCTCTTTCAGCTGTTCTACAGTGTTACTAAACAGCTACTGCAAATTATGCTGTGCTCCTGCAGGAGATGGGAATACTCCTCACATTGACATGGAGAGGTTATTAGCAGGAAAAACCAAACTTCAGGAATCTGAGATTCTCTGGTCTGTATCCTACACAAGGAACCAGAAGCTTTTCAGTCACTAGTTCTGGTGGTGGACAGTTCATCAACACTCTGCAGCATCCTGAGCTTTCCTGTACCAATATGGATAACAACTATCTGTGATTGCTGACAGTACCTGCACAGGGACATCTGTGCCTGCTGTGTCACCAGAAGTAGGAAGGAGGTTGAAATGTGATGCTGCCTGCAGGGAAAGGTACTTCAGAGGCAGGGAAGCAAAAAGAGAATTGTTTGAAAGCAATTCTCTCTTGATACTTGATGTCCATTTTCGGGTAACATACAGAGAACTAATCATGCAAATCCAAACTCAAGGGAAATAAGCCTTGGTTTCTTCATCTGGTGCTCTGAAACTCAGCCAGTAACACATACAGCCAAAATCCCTGAGGTGACACTGTGCATTGTTGTTTTGTAGGCAGTGCATATTGGATTAGTGGAGACTCCACACTGAGAAATTATTATAAACCAGTAATTAGTTGGTGATGGTGATAATTCGGTTCAGAATTCTGAAGCCCGAAAAAATGAACTGATTAAAAATAATGCACTGTTAACTAGGTCTCTTGTGCAATTAAAAACTCATAGAAACTGACTGAAGTATTTAGAAACATAAGGAAAAACTGTAACCATTTAAAAATGTGCTCAGCTAACAATAGGATTGGGTCCTGAACTGGAAATTTTATTTCTTTAAAGGTAGAAGGACATGCTATTGCTCTTCACCTTGGAGAGCTCTCACTCACTTAAACACAGTTTAACCTTTGGATGGTAAAACATGAACGTGCTGGAACTAAACAGTGCTTGGCACAAGTGAGAAGCTCATCAGAAGATGTTTTCTGATGTACCAGTGCTTTGGAAAAATACTTCCTGCAGGTGTTCTGAAATCACCTGGAGATTTTCAGGAGCTGCTTGATTTAATTTTCAAGTCCCTGCTGTGGTCCTACTGACATAATCTGGTAGGTCCCTCACGATCAATTACCTTCTGCAGGTGTTAAGTGGTAAAGATAGCCCTGTCAGATGTGTCTGGCTTCTTTTTTGGCCAAATTCAGCTTTCTTGGAGGACACAGAGGAACACAGCCAATGAAAGGATGGCTCAGTAGAGCAATATTTATGGGAGACTTCCAACCAATTCCAGCTTTGGAGAAATGACACATTATTTGAGAGGTCCATGAAAATGGAGAATCACAAGACAATTTTGACCAAGTCCTTCAGTCCATGGGAGTGGTATGAATGGGACTGCATTCCTGGGAATGACATGAGGTCCTTCTGAGCAACTCAAGAGACCCTGCTATTGACAATATCCCAAACCACAAGGCCCAGAGAAGAATTGTGTGACAGTAGCACTGACCTCCTGATGGTTCTCCAGGCCCTGCATCAAAGCAGCTCCCACTGACCACCCTCTGGCAGCAGGCAGAGCTGGAGGATACCAAAGACGTTGTTCAGGCTGGAAGAGCTGATTCCATACCCGACCAAACAGTTACAGACACTGGTCAATGCTTAGAATTCCTCTCTGAAAGCTTTTTACATTTCAGGAAAAAAACCCCAAAATGAAAATATTTTGAGAAGGCTTGTCTTATCAAGTTGCATCTGCTTGAAGAAAAGGACTTATTCCAAGCAACCAGTGCTGGTAGCTAGTGCACACACAGACTGACAGCAGGAGAAGCAGAAAACAGGGGAGGAAAAAACAAATTTTAAACCAATTCTGCCTTAAAATAACTTCTATGCAAAACCTAGGTACATCAGCAACAGCTGTAGTTTTCAAAGGACACAGAAGCCCTCATATGAACTGTTTGGTGTCTCTAAAGGAACCATAAGAATTATGCACTCACAGATTGCAGAGCAGCACTTCACAATCACATTTGCAAAGAAATTTACCCACACTTGAACACAGAGAAGTCCTTATTCTCTACTTTTATCCAGCTTCCTAAGGAAATGATACCATTTGCGCATCACCCAATAAATTATGAACCTGCTGAATGTTTCCAACTAAACTGAAAGAGCAGGAGAGGGCTCAGCAAGAGCTAAAATTCTCCATGGTTAAATAGTTGGAGAGAAGCATTTGAGGTGTTTCCATAAAGCAAAGGATGCAGTATGAGCACAGACAGAAGAAAACCTGTGCAGGAAAAAGACCAGATGACAAAAAACCCTACAACTGGATCTTGGAATAACTGAATGTTGCATCACAAATTCAAAAGTTTCTTTAGTTCATGAAATATTCTTATGAGCTGAAAATATAATTTCACCCATTTCTTTACATCAGACACACACTGCTGTTTTTTTCCCAGCCTTCTTATAAAATATAATTAATTTACATTTTAAAGGCCTTGATGGGTTTTCTCTCATCATGGAACAGTAAGTGAGATTAATAACCCTGTTACTGAGCACTTAAGATTATGGCTCATTTCCACACTAACATTTTCTTAATTTTTAAAACGCACCTTTCATTTGATTTAGAGGTTAGTGGTAATTTATGCAATAAAAGGGAGAAAAGCTAAAGAGTGAGTCAGTGTTTATTAACCTTGCTAATAGGACAGGCTTTTTCAGGCAAAATGGATATATCTTAATTAGTAAAACAGTTGCACTGTCATTTAGCCAATTAATCCTTTCCAAACAAAGGAAGCAGTAGCAATTTTACTTGCAGTGAATGGAAATAAACTTGTCTGCACATTCTGCACATCAATTTACACATCTTGACTTTCCCACTTGCATCAGTAAAAATGCAGCCCTTAGATTCCCAAAATAAGGCACATTTTCCATTACATCATTCCTGTTTCTTCCAATTAATTTTCTGTAACATCTCAGTCCTTTTCATCAAACACTGAACACTCTTAAGGTTTATGTCCCATTTCTGAAAGTGTTCAGTTGTCAACCAGAGGTTGACTTAAAAGGTGTCATGAAAACCTAAGACTTCAGATTATTTAGGCAAATTTCATGTTCTTAGACACAGCAGGATCGGCTCTGATGGCTCATCACCTGTGTATCCTGGAGGGATATAATGCACAGCCATCTGCACACCACCGTCAATCCCTCTGAATTTTAGGAAGATTTTAGTGCAAGGTAATAGCATTTTCTTACCTTCTCTGCACACTGAAACCTGGCCCCTAAAAGCCTTAAAACACAGAAAAGAGGATCCCTTCTACAGAAAGGGTTTCATTTCCTTAGAGGCTGTTGTCTACTGCTGGAGGATGGAGAAGCATGATTAATTTCCATTGGGATGACCAGGAAACTGTTCTGGAGAAGGGAGGGAAGGTGATATTGATGTAAGAAAAGAGATTAACTTTGTTTAATCACTATTGTTTCTAAACACTTATTCCATCTTTACTAGACTAGATGTTTAGCTGATAGATAACAGTTACAAAGAATTATCTATGCTTGATTTACCTAAACTGTGAATTATGAACTGTGAATGCTTTCACTGTAAACTGTAAAAATGTTTTTGTCATGGTCATGTTAAGAAACATGCTCAACTCTTAGCTCATCTCATAAAAGATCAACTGCTTCCCTCAGGACTTGCAGAAGAAAAAAAGCAATGTGTACAAATTCAAGCAGTTGTTTGTAGTCAGAGATATCTGCAGATATCCAGACCTGCATTCTGAACAATCCCTTGTCAATTAGACACTTAGCAGAAACTTAACAGCTTTTTATTTCTTTGAAGCAAGCAGAGATAGTTTGTAGCTAGTATAACAGGCTATTCTGCAGCTTTTCCACCCTACTTTCCCATTTTCGATCTCCCTGGGCTTTTTACAGCTTGTCTACACTAATAACTCTCTGAAATAAACTTTTCTTAGGGGTTTTAAGTACGCCTGGAAAGAAGTATGGATCCTAGGAAGGTAGTGTGTATTGCTGCAATTCCCATGCCTTTCAGTACAGATTTGTGCTTTTCAGCACAAACAGCCCGGACCACTCTTTAAAATTAACAATCAACTCACTGTGAACAAAACTAATTTTGTCTGAAGTCCGACAAGAAACTAGGAGACATCTCAGCTGCAAGATGATATGCTGAGAAATCTCCTTTCCTAGGGAATACACCCTGACCATTACAGATTTCTCATGAGGCTCTGCAGTTCATTCACTCAACCCATGCACCCTCTTGCCAAGACCTGCGTACTGAATTAAATCCCTGAACAGCTAATGAGACTTGTTTGGACATTGTCTTTGTGGACAGTGGTGTTCAAGTCTTCCTTTTCCCTAAAAATATCAAATGTATGGTTTACTGTCATGTCTGAGATTTAGCAACTTACCTGCAAAAATTCAAGGACAGGTCGTAACTAAAAAAAAACCAAAATCAGAATAATTTGGTCATGAGGTCTTTTCACATTTTATTTGAAAACAGTGGGCTGTAAATGAATTGCCAAACTATTTACATGGTAGTACTGAGGTTTTCTGGTCCTTCACAACAAAATAAGCAAGTGCAAGGCTGAGGTTTCTGACTGGAGTAATTACTGTTTTTCGGGTAGTGGGCACAGTGAGAGTCCTTGACAGAGCTGGCATTACTGGTAGGTGGCATTACTGGTGGCTCTCTTCTTTTTGCATAAGAGGTTGCTGACCTCAGTGAACAAAAGTAAATGTAGCTGGGACGGAGAAGGCCTCATACATTAACAGGATAAGCAGGGCCAGGCCATGGACTTTGGAAAATTACTCTTATTCCAGAATAAGGCTTTTATTAACTGCTTTCAGCTTCAATGTCTCCAGATGTTTTCGAACTTTCTCTCCAAGCTCATTGTTTTGGGGTTGAAAATGTCCACCTGGACTGTTGCGTGGGTATCTGCAAGAAATTTAAAGCATCATTTGTATTTATAATAACGATGGAAACTACTTAGGAATGCTGACAAAATCCAAAGAGGCACTCGCAATTTCTTTTTTCATCATGAACACAGAGGGTATTCCATTACTTATGCAGAACTAGAGAAGTAGTGAAACTGCAGAAAGAACACCTAACTGCTGGCTTGGCCAGTTAGGAAAGTTAACCATTTGACAGGTCAACACAAACTGACTGAGTTTTACATTTTATCCCTGTAGGAACACATGCTGTGATGGCCAGAACAAGAGTAGCCACATGAAAACCTGGATTGCCTTAAGGATAAAAATGCTGAAACTTCTGTAGAGGAGCAATATGTTCTCTGTCATCCAGTGAAATACCACCCCCACAACAACAACAAAGAATCTTTCAGTGACAACATAAACGATTGGGACTTCCTTGGTTGCTAATGAATTTTTGCTTCCCTCTTTACAACACCAAAATAACAGGGAAGATTTCAACAAGTAAATATCAATACCCAGAGTTATCTAATATTGAAAACTATTTTCTTTTTTTTTTTTCTGAAACAGAAAGATTTAAAAAGATTTAAAAATCTTATCTAAGATTTAAAAAAGAAAGAAACTTATGGTTACAAAACCACTCACCCAAGAAAAGCACCATCCTGCACTGTATCACTGTGGAGGAAGAAGGTCACTCTTTAGTTACACAAGCTGACCCAAATCCCCAAGTTCTGACAAGCAGTGTCATAAAATGTAAAAAAACATCACTGAGTCCAACACATCTACATTTTTACCTCAAATTCTTTTCAATCAGTGCTGTAGTATTCACAAGACAGCAATCAGTGTTTTGTCAGAAACCTCACAATACTGTTTTAAAGTTTAATGGCTGACATCTGAATGGGATTTCAAGGCCAATCAAACTATTCACCTCTGAAAGTAAAGCAGACATTCAAATCTGTTGATAGCTCTGAAAGTTTCAGGTTATCTTGCACATCCTGGTATCCTAGCCACATCATGACCACTTTAAAGAGGGGACAACTGTTGGATAGAAATGAATTCACTTGCTCCAAGTCCCACAAGGACTATGAAAACAGAAGGTTAGAACTCAGCACTTTCACCTGTGCTGCTCTGCAGTCACTCATCACCCACACTGCTGGCTGCAATGTGTGCTGGGGGAGTGAGAAGCTTGGACAGGGCAAACGTGAAACACTCCTAGGAAAAGCTGGAGAGAAAAGCACCATGCCAGGGGGAAATTCTAAGGGCCCTTTCCTCTGCCACCTTTAATAAATACCTAACCAAAAAGGTCACTGAAAAGCAAAAGTCACTGGTCCAAGAATGTTGAATATATCTGAGAAAGCAAGCAAACTACCCCAAATGTTAGATTATACTGATATAACCAAAGTCAGAGAGATCCAGGCAAACGTGTCATGTTCACAGCTGCTTTCTGAAGTAAAATCCAGAGACTGAATTTGCAGTGCTAATTTGCTCCAAGTACTAGATCTGCATCCCACTTGTGGTAAGAGCCCCTAGAGCGACTTTCTATGCAATTCTGAAAGGGAATTGTTGTGTGTAGGTAAAACCTTATAAAATGAAGGCCTTGTTGCCTTTGTAAAATTATGGCCTACTTCTGTTACTTTGGCTAAGTAGAAAAGGATTCTGGGTAATGACTCAGCTGGAAGAGAGGTGGAAAAAAGTTAAATAACTGTAGAAAAGAAGTTATAAAACCATCACGTGTTTACGTCGTGGTTTATGGTGGTTGGTTAATTTATGTTTGTTGTGTTTTGAAAGTATGCAGCTGATAAAAGCCTAATTGCTTAAAAGGGCCTGGTTTTTGCAATAAATGAGCTCCCTTTTGCACCTGCCTCAGGACTCTTCATCACTTCTTATCGCAACAGTGCTTGACTTCAGATTCCTTTCCATTCCCCTCTCCTAATTTCAAATTATACCTACCTTGTTTTTTTTGCTGATTCTTCTTCATCTTCTTCTGACAGTGCCTCCCCAATCTGTGGAAATTCAGCTCTCACCATCTCTGAAGTAAGAATCATGTTGAACTCAGCTTCATCTGTCTCACTAAAAATTAGTAAGATGATGAACAGTTTGTCCTTTTGAAAGTTCTTTTTAGTCAACAATAACAAAAGTATGTTTTATGCAAGAGGGACTTTGTGGTTTTGCCTTTGAGGATCTCTTGGGACAGGTTTTGACACATCCATGCAAGTGGTTTAGACACAGTTGATCACACCATATACAGCATAGAGGAGAAACTTACTGGTCAATTATGTTCTCTTTGTCTCTCTCAGGTAAGTCACACAGCACTGGTGGTACATCTCTTGGAAGCATATCTAAACTGTAAGGATCCCTGTGATGGAAATGGTTACTAGTTTAATGTATTAATACTAACGCCATTTTCATATTTTGAAGCTCCACAGCAGTTGCAGTCACAATGAAGATGATGTACTTTTAAATATTCATGGAAAATCTGGGTGTGCCAGAAACTGCTGTGATACAAGGGAATATGAGCCTGAGAGATGTTGGTGCAAGTGTCCCTAAGTTAAAGGTTTTACAGACAGAGTTTGCACCTCCTGGGGTCTTCTAGGTCTGAGTCAACAAGCTTTCAGGAGAGATGTTATCAAAAGCCCATTCTGGAATTCTCCTTCCTGGGCTAGGCATTTCTTCTGATGATATTGTTCTTAACCCACCCTTCTAGGAGTGCAGTAGGAGATTTTCCTGTTGGTTTTGGATTTCTGAGCAGCAATTAATTCCACCTGTAGGATCACTTTCATTTGTGGGATTAGTGACTGATCAATGTAGTTACAGGCAGCAGAAACTAGTGCATTGTATATTCAAATTCTTTCTTACCTGGGTACTGTATTTGTCAATGTGGGAATGTTAGAAAAAGTGGAATACTCCAATGGTGAGAATTTTCTCCATTCCATTACTCCACAAATCACTTCCTGAAATGACAAGTGCTACAACAATCACATCTCTAATACATAATGCAGTGGGGAGAGAGGTTTGCAGGACAGAGCATCTTGTCTGAGAACTGAATTTGGGGAGCTGAATATTTCAGATCCTTCCATCATTGTAAGGACGGGAAAATACAACACTGAACACATGGAAGAGCAAAAACCACTCAGGCATAAATAAGAGACATGGATAAAGCCTAACTAGAACTAGTTATTCTAACCCATGTACTGACTATTTAGGTCCATGTATAATTTATATTTGAAAATATCTTCTATCTAGAATGACTCCACCTTCCATTTTCATTCCTCAGAGCAGGTTCTCAGCAAGAACATACCCAAGGCAGGAATTCATACAATAAACCCAAAAGGCCATACCTTGTGATCCAGAAATTTCTTTTGTGTGACTGGCATACTGGATCCTTTGGGGCATTCCTTGGTAAAAGTATATTTTGGATGAGGACAAAGATGATATTCAATATCTGATTCACAATAGGCCAAAGGAAGTAAAAACGGAACTAATCCTGGAGTGGGGTTCTAAAAACAATGAAAAGGTAATTTTAATAAATTGTTCTGAGCACCATAATAAATCAAATTAGTGAAAATTCAGTTCTTACAATTAAGGTAGTCTCCCCAGATGAACAGCTTTGTCTCACTGCGACTGTTCTGTTTGGTGTGATCCTTCATTTTCTGTCTCTTCCCCTCATCCTACAATCTTGTCTTATTTATTCATGATCCCCACTGTCTAAAATACAGCAATTTAGCTGTTGTCTCCAAGTCTGGAAGAAAAAACTAGTGCCTAATTACTTTGAAATCCATTGCTGATTGTCTGAATAGTTCAGAATCCAAGAAGGGACACTGGGCTCACTGTGGTCGAAGCTAGTGAACATTTTGCCATCAATTTCCCTGCACTAGCATCTGTTTCTGGATAAAACCCAATGCTGGGTAGTGTGGGTCAAGCTGTGCCTGGCTTTTACACTGATATGACAGAGGGGTGAAAGAGATGCACAGAGGATCTCATCAGCAAGTCCACTGGAGTCCTGGCTGCGTGCAGGGAGGACAAGTCCACATCACAGATATTATGCCAAGATCACCAGACTAGCACAGTGGGCTCTGGCCCCTTGCAGCTAAGAAGTGCTGGGAGCCAGAGCCACCCAAGCCAGGCCCAGTGCCATGCTGGCTGGGAGATCTGCCTGTGCCCATGCACAGCACTGCTCTGAGCCCTACAGCTGTCTCTGCCTGCTCAGAGGCACCTCTGGGCTGTGCTGCACTGTGTGGGAAACACCTCCTGCAGCTGGTGCCAAGCAGCACAATCTACATGACAACAGTAACAGAAAACCTTCCCATACAAGTGGTGGTGATTTCTTGAATCTCTGTGCCTAATAACTTGGAAATGTGGTTTGGGATGCTCTGAGAACTCTTAGAAACTGTAAGGCAGCAGGATGCAATGTGACCAGAGTTTCACTTCACTTTTCTCTGTTCACCCAAGGATTAGGCAGAACTGTAGTCCCTCAGCTGAATAGCAGAGAAAGACTGCACCTGTCCTACCTACCTGAGCAAGAGTGTGAGGTTACAGAAGGACTGAGATGCCAGAATCATGGTTTTTCCTCTAACATCCAAATAGGGAAACAAATGGAGAAGCAGGGAGGGGTTCCATGGTGTTCCCAGAAATCCTGTGATCACTGATCATTTGTGGAGTGTCAGACTGAAAGGGTCTCCAGTTCTCTGCTTTCACTGCAATTTTGTCTTATGATCCCTCCCCTAAACTGATCAAAATGCACCCTAAACTGAAATGGTGCGCCTCTCTGTGGGATTGAGCTCTGTGACTCCTATCCACCAGAACTTGCACCATGAAGGATTACTCTCACTCTGGATAGTTTTATAACCAATCTGAGTAAGAAAACTGCCCACAAATTCCACACCAGGCTTCTGATGAAACAAGCACACTTCTGGTCCTTTCTTAGGTTCTTCATGGCAGTCAACTCGTACTTACAAAAATGCGAAGTGGGTTGCTCTCCTTTGGGTGGACTAAAGCTTGGGGAGGAACCAGGTTTAAGAGGCTGATATCCCCTTCTGCTGCTTCCTTGTGAAAATCTGTCCTCTGAGAGAGCTGCTCCTCAGGAGAAGGAACTACTTGAACCAATTCATCCTTCAAAAACACAGACATCAAAGATTTTCAGAGTGTAGTAAATCTTTTGCTATAAAATGTTGAGGAGAAATTAATCAAATAATTGTAGAAATGTGGCATTAGGAGTCACTTTATTACCTGGGCTCCCTGCCTCAGAGGTCGAGAAAGTTTTACAGGTTTGTAACTTGTAGCCGCATAGTGTGTACAAAATGGCTGATACTTCATAATGTTGCAATGCTGAGGAACCTAAATTCAAAGAAAAAAGACATGCTGCAGGAAATGACAACAATCACTTTCCATTAACTCATAAATGGAGTTTATGGAATGGAACATTTGGCTTTATCATGGACACATCACATCTCCATGGTAAAAGACACTTGGAACACCATTGCAGAACACATTATATAAACAAAACTCTGAGAAGCCATACTTCACCAGGACTTTGATGTCTGAGATACAGTAACTTCAGCTGAGGTGATTCATCTCTGTCTGGAGAGAGAGGACTATCGCTGGCTGTAAGCCGGTTACTTACACAAACTGGTGAGATTTGGTTTTGATAAAAGCATGCTAATCATACAGCCTTATTAAGGCAACATTTTTACTGGGCTGGACAGAGGCCACTGAATCAGGCTGAAAATGCTTAACTGCACAGGTAAGAGAAACAGGGAGGAAAGAGGGAGCTGTACTGACTCACCTTCAAGTCGTAAAAAGGAAGAATGTGTCTGACTTTCACATCTACAGATTCAATAGGAACTAGGCCAAGAGCATCAGGTGCCTGAAACAGAACAGTATTTAAAACCAGTAATATGGTCGGCATTTTGTTTTGTATTGGCAGCAATCCGTAAGTACAGCTAATTGAAAACATATGGAAATAATTGTGCAAATGTTTATTTTACATAGTTTTTATATTTCTGCTGCTCTTTTTTGGACTTTGGCATTTCAGTTATTTTTTTTCTTTCTTTTCTTCTGAAGAACGGATGTTAATCAGCTCTGAACATTAATGTATTGCTCACTATTTTAGGATACAATTAGGAGTTGTAATTTACTGTTTTCAACAGAACCCTTAGTAAATCTGAAGTCCTGAATTGATTTGTCAGAACCCCAGAATACCAGTCACATTGTGAAATTTTAATAAAAGGACTACCAGCCCTGGGGCCAATGTCTTCAACAAAATTCTATCTAGACTGCTGACTAACATTTTAGTTACTGTACCTACCAAATAACTGTGTAGTTCACGGGAACCGTAAAAGGGGAATTCAAAAGGCAATATACGATCCTCAGATATGCAGGAAGAAAAGCCCTTATGTTCTTCACTCTTTTCTGGTTTGCTGAAACCCCTGCTTTCTGTCATGATTGGAAAGCAAATATTAAGATTTAGTAATATATCTTAATGCACTGTTTCAGAAATGGAATCAAGCCATAAAATGTATTTAACATTTTCCTAAACCAGGATGTCTAGTAATTTTAATATAAAAAGTAAGTTAATACTTCCTAAAGACTTTAAATGTCACATCTACAAGATATGAGCACAATACCTTGAATAGCAGACAGATTTAATTTCCCCTTTCCTAAAAAGACATTACAACTCACTTGTTCCAGCATGGTTCTCAGCAAGGCTGAGAGAAGTCAGAGGCCTTTCTTACACTAAATGTCATTACACCTTCTATTTGCAGCATTCCTGCATCCCCTGCATATTGGGAATTAAAAGTGCCTATCTGCAAGAGCAGGAAAAGGCCTGAGATGCAACAGTGTGTCTCAGGAGCTGCCAAATTGTGTGTCTACAAGGGAGTGAGAAATAAGAGATCCAAATTCTTCTCTGTCTCCCATATACTCAAATGTGACTCCCATCCAAAGCCAGTTTTCTTCTATGATCTTAAGTAACAAGTCACTTTTCCAGACCAGCACTTTCATTTCAGTGTGAAAAAAAAGCAATTGATTAAAAGCACTTCTATGAGAAAACAATGAGGACAAAAACTCAACCCAGTACTGGCCACCTGGCAATGTGTCTCATGGTTCCTACTGTCTCATTTCATTGAGTGCAGACTTTATCACATCCTTCCATGCCCCCTGCAATAAGCTCGTCTTATCCTGTGTCTCCCACCTCTTGGGCTGCCCCTGACCTGTTCATCTCCCTGTTTCTCATACAGTCCCATCTGCCCTTTCATTGTTCCTCAGGCCTATATGTACAATCACAGAATCGTTTGGGTTAGAAGGGGCCTTTAAAGACCACCTAGTCCAACCCTTCTGCCAAGGGCAGGGACATCTATCACTACATCAGTTGCCCAAAGTCCCATCCAACCTCGCCTTCAACAGCTCCAATGATGTACCCACAGCCTCTGCCCTGTTATTACGTAGATAAGCTGCCTGGTTCCTAAGAACAGTTAATCACATTTTTAAAATCTGGTAAATACTGTGTATAAAAATAGATGTATTTTGACTACAGCCATTTCCACCTTTTAGCAGGGCCTGTTGTCATAGGACAAGGGGTAATGGTTTTGAACTAAAAGAAGTTAGTTTCAGACTAGATGTAATGAAGAAAGTTTTTTGCAACAAGGATGGTTAAACACTGGAACAAGTTGCCCAAGGAGGTAGGGAATGCCCCATCCCTGAAAACATTCAAGGACAGGTTGGACAGGCCTCTGAGCAGCCTGATATAGGTGAAGATCTAGGTCTCTGCTCATTGCAGGGAGGTTGGACTGGATGGCCTTTAAAGGTCATCCAATCCAAATCCCTCTATGATTCTACCTTGCCACACTTCTATTTTTTTCTGGAAGATTCCTTTGTAAGGACTCTGTCTTTAAGTTTATATGTAATGAACCTGACACACTGCAGGAGAACCTGAATTTTCATAGTCCATGGCCAAAATATCAACTTGTTCTTCTAATCCTTACCAGACACAGACCCCTCCTCCAGACGTCCGGCCTCCCTGGTCAGTCCACGGAACAGAAGCAATAAACGATTTAGACGAATCTGAACCAAAATCTGAGAGAATGATCTTTAAATTTAGGTTGAACACCCGAAGATTTACAGCCACAGAAATACACTGTACATGTTACACCTGTATTTATTCTCCAGAGCTCACTCAAACATCTCTGTTTAAGAATTTTTAATATAGCTTTCTGTTCAGGAGAAAATGGGAAGAAAAGATGTAGAAAGGATCCCAATTCTATAATGACATTACACAATAAATACAGTTAAAACCTTAATTTAGTCTTACACATTAATCAGGTATTTTTTTTTGGCTAGGTCCTAATCCTTCAGCTGTGTTTATTGGCATATACAGATTAAACAGAGGGTGAATAGTCAGTTAACCAGGGCCATATGAATATTTGTGGCTCTGGGAATGAGGAGAGTAAACAGCAACCTGACCTGTGTTTTGCCCAAACCCCTCAGGGTCAAAATGAAGAATAGTAGGTTTTAATACCACATGGGGCCATTTAGTTACCTCCTTACTTGTGCAATACAGAAAAGAGCATTTAATTTCAAGATCTCAATATTGTGAATAGATTGAAGAATATCCAAACTGGACACTCGAAGAGCACGACATTTCCATCTTGCTTACTACATTAAGATTTACTGGGGAAAGAGCAGTGGACATGCAAGATAATATTTAAACCAAAAGACAGAAGTGATTTTACTGATTAGTCTTTTTCTTCCAGGTCTATACCTCCCTTATTTGAGTTTATACCTGTTGTTTCCCATACTTCCATCATGCACCATAGCAAAGATCCTCCATTATCAGTAACCTCAGAGGAGTCTGAAGGTGCTGCTCTCTCCCTCTACTTTCCCTCTCCAGATTGTCTCCTTATAGAGTAAGTGCTCTAAGCCCTTGGTGGCTCTACTCACTTAAATAAACTCACTCCAGTTTATTAAAGCCTTTCTTGTACTAGGGGCCCAAAACTGGGTGCAGTATTTTATAGGCATTTTCAAATCTTCTTTTTTGTACAAAAGTATTTTTCAGTTAAAAAACCCCCTGAATTTATCTGCATTTTTTTAGTATCAATTCCAATATGAAAGACCAGCTGAATACAAAACTTACTCCAGGCCCTCATTTACTGGTGAGGTAGGGGCATATTTACCAGACTACCAAATCCCTAGCTAGCTGTGAACACTGCTTATATGCTGGTTGCACATTCTTTTGTGCTGTTTCCCAGGTGTCATGCCATCACACTGCATTCTGGATGTTTACTTTACCTTGTATGCTGCTTGTTGGAATTTCCTGAACATCCTCTTTCTGCTGTCCCAAGGGTCATTATGGAGCAAGTCGAATGTGGGATGGACACTTGGTTGCTGCACGGTGCATTTTTAAAGAAAGGAAACAGAAAAGAAAAAGGACAACTCTTTTTACAACCAGATAAGGAAGAAATTTTCTCCATCCCAAGCCATTCCTTGGCCTGAATCTGTATGTTATTTCTAAATACTGAAATTAAGTCCAGTGAAAATATTTGCAGCATTGGCATTTAACCAGAAGCCTTCACTGTAGAGCTTAATGGGAGGCAATCACCAAGTATTAGCAGATGTAGTACGGGGAATGCAGAGATAAGGTGGCATGGTCTGCATCCACACAAATGACCAACACAGACTACACTAAGTGCACTCCATGGGCAGTTCTACAGCAGACAGAAGGGACAGGGGCTCTACCAAATGCACACTTCATCTTGCACAGACATGAAGCTGGAGCAGCTGTAAGGATTCAAACCAGGTGCTCAGCAAAAACAGAATCCTTTCCCCAATAATGGCACATACCCAAGGAAGGGTGAAAGATGCCACAGAGGAGGGCAAAAAAAATCTAAGTACCAGAAAGGTTCCTGTCAATCTGACCTGCAGGCAGAGGTTGCAAACCTTGTGATATGCTTAACCTTAGTGAGGCATGGCAAAGCTTCTCCTGAGAGATCTTTCAGAAACAAGCAATATAAATCTCAGGTTAGGCCTGCAGATTTCCACTTGACTCTCATACTAGATCAGACCATTAGAAGATGAGTTGTGCATGTAGCATGGTGCTTGCCCGAGGTAAAAGTAAAATGGGAAATAAGGCACTGACACAGAAGTAGGAGTATCAGGAGGAAAAGTATTCAATGTCAAACATCTATGGCTGTTTGTTAGCTTGGGAGGTGATAATACAGCATGCATATAGCAGGCTACTAAAACATGTGAACAAACCTGGTCAACGTGTCGGGTAACACGTCTGAAGGAAACTTCTATTTCGTCCCTTTGGAACTCCTGTTCTATGAGAGGTTCTCCTCTTTGGATCTAATTTGAAGAAGAAGCACATTAGCACAAAGCATCCAGTGAATTATTTCCTCCATTACAACTAGTAAAACTCACAATGTAACATTATGGAGGTGTTTGACAAAACACAGACTTCATTCCCTTTTAGGGAGTGATTATTGCAACCATTAAACAAGTCAAACAAAGTAAAAAAAAGTCTTTTCAGGTCTGAGTTTCAATCAAATCCCTGTCCTAATGCAACATGGTTTGCTTTGCATAGCCAGAATCAGCAGGTAAGGAAAGAGATGCTTCTAAACAAAGTTAACATAAATCTAATTCAGCGATACTCCAATCTCACAATTTAGATCCTTTTTTTACTAATTTCCTTCTTTTTAGCATTAAACATAATGTTTTCTATTGCCTAATTCAGTGTATAAATCAAGCCTTTACATTATGTATAAATAACTTCACTCCCACAAACAGTTGGAAGTCAGTGGGATGTCAGAAGCTACTTGAATACCCAGGAGGCAGGATAAGAGGGACAGGCTCCACCTGTCCCTGAGGGCTGTGCCACACAAAGAGAAATATTTCCTGCCACCAAGTATTGCTTATTGCTGTTGCCACCTCTGTGGAGGAGGACCTGCAGTCTGCAGTGACTGAAGAAACCAGAGAGAGGGTGAAGATGCAGAAGCACAACACAGAAGTGGCTCTTTGTGGGAGTACTGACTGGATCTGGCTCTTTGAATGTGAGCCATTCAGAACAGCAGCTCCTCAGAGGTACAATACAAACAGAAGTCTGGATGTGGCCTTGGTGCTGACAGGATTATGCTGCAATGTGGCACTCTGATGAGACTAGGTGGCTGGGTGCAAATCTGCCAGGTTGGGCAAATATTGTTATATTTCTGGTAATACCTTACCCTTCTCTCTCTCTGCTTTAAAGATAAAACCACCCCTGAAACAGTGATGCACAGGCACAATAAAGATATGACTGCAGTAAAAAGCACAACTAGCACACGTTTGCATTGATTAACAAAGAAAACCTGAACATGTAGAGAGCTTGATACAATTCACGAGTGCACTGCATAATCTTAAAGTTTGGTTTTAGATTTACAGAAAAAACACCAAAGACTAACCTTGTATTGCTCTTCTTCCCTTTGTCGGCTTTCAATAACCTCTTTTTTAAATTCCACAGAGATTGGATCACTTCCCTTATGAACCTGCCTGCATTTACAGTGGAGACAAGAAAAATGCTTTACTTAATGCAGAATTTGCTTTATTCAAAGGCTAACAGACTTACTCTCCTCTGCCTGAGGTGCCTAGCTGTCCATGACATTCAGTGCACGAGATGATCTGTGGATTTCAAATGAAACCATGATGTGCTTACAGACCCAACTACGTTCTGCTTTGCACCATTTGATGCACAACAGAATCATAAAATAAGTAAGGTTGGACAAACCTCTAAAACCATTAAGTCCAGCCATTAACCTAACACTGCCTAACACTCCACTAAACTATGTCCACATCTATCAGCGCTACATCTTTTTGAATGCTTTCAAGTGTAATTCTGTTCTCATTTCATTATTCATTTGAGCCTGAATATATTGACAATTGTGACAAAATCTTCCTTTGCCCTTAAGGGCACAAGATGAGATGCCTGAGAACAAGGTTAGGTGAACAAGATTTTCAGCAGGTTTCTTTTTGAATGGAACCATAAGGCAATCAAAGGCCTCACTGGGTGCTACCACGGATTACTACTGAGGTGGCTCTTAGCAGGAGAGAAAAAAACCTAAACAAAACAACAGTAACTTAGGCTTAGAACAAACATATTGGGACACGAAATGGCAGCATTCTGCCCTAGTGGATATTGCATACGTCATTCACAGAAGCCTTGGTTAAGTAAATCCCAGTCTTTTTAACGTGGTTAATTAACGTGGTTAATTAACATGGTTAACTAACACAGTTAACTAACACTTACCACTTCAGATGATTTGCTTCCTCTTCCTGAACATTTTGTTTGACTTTCAGTTGAAATATAGTGTCCTTCATCTGTCTTGTTTTTATCCCTTCTTTGCCTTGGGACAGGGCTGCAGGAACATCAGAAAGCCGTATCACACCTCAGTCTAGACTGGGTTTTTAATTGTGAAATCCCTCCATTAAGATAACTGTACCTATTAATACATAAAGCTAAGGTGAGATTTCTCACAGAAAAAGCAGTTAAATCACCTGAGCAATTCTGGAGCCAAGCTCCTCATCAGACCTACAAATAATGCTAAGACCAAGTTTATGCTGCTTAATTACTTTACCTTCTTTAATGTCCTTTATCTTCAATTTGCCTGGTTCCTGAATCAAAACACTAGCTACAGCATACGGATTTGACAAGTCTGTAGGGAATCTGAGGTTCTGGTATTCAATTTCCTATGAGATATAAATTAATAGGAAGAAATAGAACTATGGAAGATTTCCAGCCCAGAAAAGTACTTGTAATTATTATCTTTTCACACCTTCTGTTTTGGAATAGGCTTCGACTGTAGTTGGCTGAACCGGTCTCTTCTCCACACCATGGATTTTCCAGTCACAGCTTTTTTCTCTGGAGGATGTTGTTCATCAAAATGGTCTTTTCTAGATGTCAGAAGGACACATATTGCTTTAATAAGTACTCTCTAAATGGCATGTAAGTCCAATTTTTTCACAAAAAGATTAACTACAGCCCAAAAGGCTCAAAACCCCCTGCATCTTGCAAGGCCTCAACAATAAGAATAATAATGAGTGGGCATGACAGAGGCTGCAGATGCTCAATGCTTCTTTAAGGATATGTAACTTTTCATTATATTTATTTTGTTCGTTTCACTTCATATAGATTAAGGATGTTCTGAGCAAACAGTGTAAAAAAGCAGGTATATGTATCAACAGTAGAATTACATCAGTGCACTGTAAGTCTCCGAAGATACCAATGCTTAAAATGATCATAGCAAAATGGTGTGAAATCCTATTACATGAGTATTTTTTAGAACTGGGCAAAAATACTCAAAGACCAGTCAGCCACACATACATCAGAGCCAGATGTGGTATTGATGTTCCTGTGAATACACACACATAGGGTTTTGAGTGAAACTCTAAAATCCGTAACTGCATTGCCATTTGTGCTGTTCCATACTCAAATGGGGAATACTTCACAGTTATTTGGACTTTTCCATTGCCTGGAATGATTCCTGTGATTAGAGGAGAAAAACAGTAAGAGTCCATATACCATGAGCCCACTTAAGTATGCTAGAATTTATTCTGGGCTACTTCTCTTAAAACAACTTAATGTTTGAGTGGATGGCAGGATGCATGGAAAATATTTCAGGTCTCAAAGCATCTTTCAAAAACTATGTCCTTTGCCAGGTAATAGAAGATATTTTGCAATAGCTGAGAGATTTGACAGTAGGGCTATAATATTTCATACTGCTGTGAAAATGTCTGCCTGTTTATATGTAGAAATTCTTCACTTGCATCTGCTAGACTTAAGTCTTTGGAACTTTCTGCTTCCATGGACAAAGCATTATAAACATATTCCTCTGTGCTTTTCCAAGCTAGGGGACTCATCTGGATTTGATGCATTACCTGTCTCTGCTTGACCTTATTTCCTTACTACCTATTCCATTATTTTCCTCAACCACTTTAACCACCACTCATATCCCTAAATATTAAGGGCCTTTCCCAACCTAAGTGATTCTGTGATTCTCTGATTACTCTGAGCACAATGGCTTTGAGTAGGAGCTGAAACTTTTTAGTGCTTTTCAGATGGCTTTCAGCCGTATTTTCAGGCTATCAAAATTTCTGACCTAAGTTTTACTGGGATAACCCTTTTTTTCAGGGATATTCTTCTAGGAGGACAAGGGCCACACAGACTGGAACATCCCATATTTTGTCAGAGCTAGCATTTTGTCATAGCTGGACATTGCCTAAAGAAACTTACAGCCAAGTTGGCTATTTGCCATGAGGCTGCAAATGACTGGCTGCATTTACCTGCAAAAACTTTGCAGAGGCAAGGATTTTTTCTGTAAAGCACTGAATACACTGTCACAAGTAACTACACTTCATAAATACAGATTTAACATTTAGAATTTTGAAGAAGTCAGTCTACCAAATGTTGGCTGGACAGTGAAGGCTCTGTGAGGCTGAATAATATCAATGCGGAATTCAAAATCTATGGGACAGCTGCACTGCAATGGGATAACATACTCCTTACTGAAAAGAGATAAAAGAAAAATTAAATTAATCAAACTACAGCTGTTCATCAATTACAAGCTGGGAAATTGCATTATACACACCATGCACTAAATTATCTGCATTCAGAGGGGTGGGTTACTTATTAATGTGAAAATCATAATTCCTCACTGTTCCAAAACAGCAAAATATTTCAGATCTTTCATTCCCCCAGGAAATAAGAGCTAAATCTTGATTTGAATGCTGGACATTATTTTCTCCTACCCATACAGAATTTGATTACAGAAAAATTTTAAAAATCTACTTTATGGAAGTTTTTTATGTCCATCCTCAAATTTTTACAGACTGTAATATCTAGCAAGTACAAACAATGCAAACTGGAGCAATGAGTACAGAACCAGAAATTAGCCTTTTCCCATGGCCCTCCTTGTGAAAGATGATGAGAAAAGAAAGTATTGAAAACTCCAACACATCAGAATGACTGGACTTTAACCACTGTAGAAATAATGATGCTGGGACCTAATTTTCATAATAGCCCTTTATGTCTCATGCACGTTGTCTGAGGACTATTAGCACACATCTTTTCAACCTGTCTTGCCTTTGTATGCAACTGTTTTCACAGACCAAACTGAAACACAAAAGCTTTGATGCACCACCATTCATCATCCTGCAAATCAAGATCCATTTATGCAGGCTTATTTCTGTTTTTTATCAGCTGTCTGACTGAAATCCTACCCTGCTGATTAGCAAAGAATGCATGTTACACACAGTGTTCCTCTGGAAAGCACATTCTAAAATGCCTAAAGAAATAAGCAATAATAGCCAAGTTCTTTATTTGCTGCCTTACTATGGCCTGTTCACAAAGAAGATGCAATTGGGCAGGCAATTTGTTTTAGGGTATAGTGCAGCTTGAACAGCAAACAAAGTGCCTCAAAAACAAGCCAAATGTGCCACCTGTTGCCTGATGGACCTTCTGCACCTAAGGGGAACGGTGGGTGACAGAATACAGAGTTTATCCTACATTTATGCAAGTAAAAGGCAGTTTTTCCATTGACTTCATGGGCTACGGATTGAGCCCAGATTCCCTTGGGTTCTGTAAAGTACCAACTAGCTCAGAGAGCTTTCCTTTTTAGAAAGTTTTTAATAGTTTAATGCTGAAAAATACTGATAAAAATTAAGGTTTGAAACCACAAGTTTTCTCTTCAGGAATTCTTTCAAATTTCCTCAGGAGTATCTTCGAGCATCCCTGCTGTGTTGAAAAAAAAATTCTCATTATTTAAAATTATATTTTGTTCTCTTTCTAATATCTTCTCTGTATTCTGAGAATATAAAAATTCTGTATACTTCAGCACTAAAGTGGAGCAAATAACAGATTCACATCATGCCTAAAGGCCCCGAGAAAGTCGGAAGTTATGTTCAGTCCTGTGAGAAAGATGCAACACTACAATTTACTGAAGTTTAACAGACTAAAGGGGATTAGAGAAACAAACAAACAAAATGTTATTCTGCAATGCTGGGCTCATTTCTACTGCAGAATTTTGCATGTTTCTTGTACGTGCTTTGCCTATTCATATTTCTGTGCTTCAGTAAAATTCATTAGTTACTTTCAACTCACAGACTAATACAAAACCACCTGCTAATACTTTCACTTCCTAGAATTCACACAAATCTTTACACTCACAAAAATCACCATAATTTCAACTAATATAGCAAATATACTGCAGAATTAGACTCTAATAAACAGAACCTGCCTTTTCATTTTCCCCTTCCCAGTTCCTATTAACAACCATTACTGATTACTTCATGAGAACAGTCAGTGTTACATCCATGCAATAGAGTAAGATGAAGTCTAGGTCATTAAATACTTTTAAATACAAGAAGCAAAAAAACTCAGCTCCATCTCTACATATGTTTAGCTTGCACAGCATTTATTTTACGGTGAATGTGCACCTGAAACAGTTCATATATAGAACTATTTTTCAGTCCAGATGGTAGCTGATTTTCCTAAGGCTTTCAAGACATCAAGTTGTACAAATAGAGGAAAACAAGATTTTTCAGTTTTTGGGCATGTCTCACAAAATGTGGACAAATGTCTGTCCTTAACTCACCTCTGACCAACTGATACATCAGACAGATTTATAAATGATGGAAAATCTACAACATTCATAGCAGGGTAAGCATGCATGGGAACAACTAAGGTATCATCTCCCTGCAAACAAACAAACAGAAGGGTGCAAATATTTATCTTTTACAATTAGTAAATCATAGAATCATAGGTTAAGGCTTGGAAGGGACCTTAAAGAGCATCCAGTCCCAACCCCCACTGCCATGGGACACCTCCCACTAGACCAGGCCGACCCAGGACTTATCCAGCCTGGCCTTGAACACTGCCAGGGTTGAGGCACCCACAATTTCCCCTAGGCAACTGTTCCAGTGTCTCACCACCTTCACAGTAAAGAACTTCTTTCTAATATCTAACCTAAATTTGTACCCATTACCCCTTGCCCTATCACTACATTCCTCATGAGCTGTCCCTCTCCAGCTGCCCTGTAGCCCCTTTCAGATACTTGAAGGTTGCTATGATGTCTCCATGCAACTTTCTCTTCCCCAGGCTCAACAGTCCCACCTTTCTCAGCCTGTTTTGGAAGTAAAAAGTTTCTCTCATAGTTGGCCAGTAAGTGGGCATAGAACATCTTCAGGATTATCACTGTGTTGTACCTCAGAATGTTACTATTCTACCTGCTTTCAGTATCCACCTCTCTTTCCATACTTTATGCAAATCTCTAGAGCTCCTCTGAGCCTGCTCAGCTAAGACATTACATCAGTGTGGCACAAAGTCTGATCTACTGGCAAAGAACAGCAGAGTAAGTTATATAACCTTACCTACAGCTCTGGGATGTTTACACAGAAAACATTTTAATGCTTAAAGTTAAATACTCCAGTCAAGACTTACTGGGAATAAATCCATGTGTCTCTAAAAGATTAAGTTTTGTCATTATCATCATGCTCTAATAGTTGTTTTATCCCATTACAACTCTAACTACATTTTGCAATGAATCCTCACCTCACAGTGAATTCGGATGCAGTCATAGTAATATCGCCACTCATCAGGGCAAAAATCAACAGTAACCACAAGGGACAAGCCAGGGACAAGCCGGTGCTGGAAAATGACCCAAAACAAGGTAGAAGGTGTGTAAGAGCTGCTTATATGACACAAAACCTGTGCTACATGCAAAGAGCAGCGTGAAGACTTTCTGACACTTACTGTTTTGTTGTATTTGATCTGAAAATACGTTGTCTGGGGTGGTATTATGTGAAGGTTCAGTGCATTGGTAGAAATATTTATCAGCTTCTGTAGAACAGAAGAACACAAGAACCACAAAACACTTTACAATATAAGAGGTCAATTAAGAATGCCAACAGCACTTTTTGTAAAACCTTCCATAGCAAAAAAGTAATCATTTTTACTTTAGTAGAAATAGTACTAAATATGTTCTGAATTCAAAAGAAAATTATGCAAAACTTATATTCTGTGTTTCTATTGTTTGGAAACAAGTCACGATTCTTAACCAAGGAATAACAGTTAGTCTTGCTAGAAAGATGCTACTATTGAATCAAATTCTGGTGCTGTTTTTCTTATGTGCAAAAGGAACAAATAACGAAACAATTTACTGACCACTTTCAGGAACATCTGAAACAACAGGAATTGTATAATACTCTATGGTTCTGTCTTGCTTTACTAGCAACAAACCTTTGGATGGTGGCAGTTCAGCCTATAAAGCCATGCAGGAGCATTTGTTTACTTTCATTACATTTGGAGAACCTAGGCCACCATAACCACCCAACCCCTGTCTCAACACACTTAAAACATGAATAAAAAAGGCAGACAAAGGCAGAGCAGACAGTAGAAAAGGAAATACCCAAACCATTCGCAAGGAAAGATAATCAAACCTATGCCTAGAACTTCCTTTCTCAGAATAAATTGTTCTTGGCAAAAGACCAGGGGTGCTTTCAAAACTTTCCCACCAGTGAACATGTTTGCAGACACAGTGATGGTCCAAGGACATTTTTAAAAAACGAGTCTCCTGTGGAGTTAGAGGCCGAATCCTTCACTCATGATGTGCAAACCACGTATCACTAACACTTGATGCAGACATGGGAAACAGGGAGTATGGAGGAGGGTGATACTCACAGCCTGGTACTCGTCTCTTTTGTTACCGCAGGGCCACTGAATTTTAGTGCTGCTTTTTAGAGCACTCCACAGAGCAAAGGCCTCATGACCACAAGCAGTCAACTCAGACTCTGCTGTCCTTTTATGAGCCCCAAGGGGATCCCCACTCCAAAACTTACCATCATCTGCTGGTGATGTTTTCCAACTTCATACCCTCCATAGTGTAACACAGCAGGCTCAGCCTGTACAAACCTGCTCCTCTGAAGTTCTGAATAAATCTCTATGTATCAAAAAACAGAGAGAAAAAGAGACCAGAAACACACATGATGAGTGGTACATCTGGATGGAGTCTAGTTATGCTATACTGATGTATTATTGAAAAAAAAAGAGATTATTTCTCCTTTTAAGTAGGCGTTAATTTATAAATGGAAAGTTATGGCAGCATCCACTACCCCAGCAGATCCATGATCCTGCCACCAGTTCATCTCTTGGCAGCATGGCTTCAACAAGGCACCCCAAAACTTTAGGGTCAGCCAGGATCAGCACAGCCACTATTTATTTCCTGACCACCCCTCCCATGATTTGGGCTCACAGGAAGCTGCAATTTAAGCAACAGGATGGGAGTTTTCTCAGTGAATTGCAAAAAAAAATAAATGCCAAGTGTCTCCCAGAATTGCCACAAGGTTGGAATCAGTCAGAGAGCAGGAACTTACTTGATTCCAGCAGGTGATGGGGGACAGCTTGTCTTTTTTCAGGTTCCTCCACGAGGTGGCTCAGGACACTGGGTACTTTCTTCAAGGACCCCCTAGCGACAGTGATGTCCGTGGAGGCCGACTGAGCCAGATCCATGTTAGAACAGAAATGGGATCTCAATGGCACTGAAATTCCTCAGTGCCTGGGGTCAAACGAAAACAAAATGGTCAAAATGTCTTCTCTTGCAGTGGAAACATCTGCTGCCTAAAACTGCCTTAAAACATTTAGGAGAGGGAGCTACTTTTTTTTCCCTGCTGAAGTAGATTACTCTGTGTGTGTGCTAAGTACAAAAGAGAGAATGATTCCAGGAAACCTGGCTCCCACTGCAAGGCCTAG
This sequence comes from Monarcha castaneiventris obscurior, assembly GCA_026261815.1. NCBI lineage: Eukaryota > Metazoa > Chordata > Aves > Passeriformes > Monarchidae > Monarcha > Monarcha castaneiventris. Next base: position 13,614,716 of record JAMPIT010000467.1, read on the forward strand.
CACTTTGGGCATCTGTTCTAAGGCTTGTTGGGGACATCTGCCTTTCAGGTCTGTGTAAAACATCTCTCTCTCTCTTCCTTCATGTCCCCCAGCAGAAAGGAAGAGAGGAGGTTCTGTTAATTCCACCATCTGAACTGATTTCTGCAGAGATGTTCTTCCAATCTCTCCTGGGTGTTTGAGTTGTTAACTTGTAGATTAATTTTTAAATATTAATATGAGGAATAAGAAAACTGGCATTTGAATCTTTTGTTTGGATAGCACCATCTGGGTTATTAGTTCAGTGAAGATAACTGTAAACACAGAAAGCCACAGGCACTACAGATCCTGTGCTAAGTATGCAGTTATCAGAACATAAACTTCCCTAATGACAAGTGCAAATTTTACATAATAAAGACACCAGACATGATCCATCCACCAGAAATTATCTTTGTAAATACAGCACACAGAGCCCTTGACTCTTGTATGAACTGGAGAACTGCATGGAGAAAAAGACAAGATACTCTTGGAACAAGTACTGAATTCAAAAGCCATGCTGGGACTTTCAGTCCTCAGGCAGGCAGCAATCAACAGTTTCAAAGCTGCATTACTCCACCTCCCCCATTACATTTTATGGTCTCATCTCTGGTATTTGTCTGGTTTTCCAGTCTGCTTTACATCTTTCAGGCACAACTTGAGAGGTGCTTCAAGCTCATAAAGTGCTGTTTTGACTTATGGCTTTGTGCAGTATTAAATAATAAATAAGCAAGAAGCTCAAAATAATGTGCTACCAGGACCCTGACCTTCATAATATTTTCCACTCAATAACTCCAAGCACAAATTTTCCACTCACAACAGAAAACCTGTAAGAGGAGCTGCATTATTGTGCACTGCAGTAAATTTCTTCTGAGGTAGCAAGACCAACCACCCTCAGACAAAAACACTGAAAAAAAATTTCTAAACATAAGGATAAGGCTTACATTTTTTCCACTTGTGCTCTTCAACTTTAATTTATACCACTGCCACCTTTCTTCTCCTGCTCAGCATTCCGCATTGGGAACGCAAGGTTGAAAAAGGTGTAGGCAGCCCCATAAGTCACCTCAAAGGATTCCTGGTGCAACCTTTTCGATAATTGACAGTGATGATGCCATCACGGCTCACCAACTTCAGTAACACACTTCAATAATAACTTCAGTAACAATTGTGTGTTGCTCAAAAAGGTCCTGGAATGCCTGAATACCTGGTATTCTTCAACTTTCCAGGACAGCTGTGTCTATAGAGACTTTTTCTGTGCGTGTGAAGCCACCAACAGAGCTGTGAAATCCTGGGAGCGCATGGCAAAACTCACCCCAAACACCCTCAGACCAGGTTATCGCCCTTCTCCTTGCCAGCGATCGGGCTTTCTAATCCCTTCTCGTGTCTCGGAGCTCCTCGCACGCCTCACCCCACCGAAGGATGCGGTGCAAAGCCACTACAACTGCGTGAGGCTGGAAAAGGCATCGCTGTACACACAGCACGCACCTGCCGCTGCCACAGGCCCCCAGCCCTGCCGGAGCCCCGGCAAAGCCCGGTTATCCCTCTCAGCCCTGCCGGAGCCCCAACAAAGCCCGGTTATCCCTCTCAGCCCTGCCGGAGCCCCGGCAAAGCCCGGTTATCCCTCTCAGCCCTGCCGGAGCCCCGGCAAAGCCCGGTTCCCCCTCTCAGCCCTGCCGGAGCCCCGGCAAAGCCCGGTTCCCCCTCTCAGCCCTGCCGGAGCCCCGGCAAAGCCCAGGTCCCCCTCTCAGCCCTCCCGGAGCCCCGGCAAAGCCCGGGTCCCCCTCTCAGCACCCCCGGAGCCCCAGCAAGGCCCGGTTTCCCCTCTCAGCCCTTCCGGACCCCGCGGCCCGGCCCGGCCCGGCCCTGCCCTCACGGCGGCCCCGCGGCGGTCGCTCGGCAACGGGGCAGCCGTGCTGGGCCGCACCACTCGCGGCTGGGCGGGATCCCCACAGCGGCACTCCAGCTCCTCTCATGGCGAAAGCACAAAAGAGAGGAAAAAACAACTTCTCTCTCTCTCTTTTTTTTTTTTTTTTTTTTTTTAAATTCCCTAGAAAGCGTCGTTTTCAGGATTCCCAGTCCCAGTGTGGTCGCAGACACAGCAGAGGCACTTCTTTCCCTTTAAAAACTCTCATCTATGAACATCTAAATTGATGTTACTTGGTTTAAAACAGATTTTGAAAGTTTTATTACAATAAAAAAAAACCAAACCCAAACCCTCTTTTCCCCCGCCCTCTACCTATATGTTCTCACTTTCAGCATTAAAGAGTCATCCCTTGAAAAGTAATCCTGAAAACCTTTCTTCTGTGTATTTTTCATACCACCCATAAATTATGAGGGTTTTTTTACCTAAGTGGGTACAGGGGAGAAGGAAAAGCAAAATTTTCTTCCTTTTTTTTTTCTTTCTTTCTTTTTTTTTTTTTTTTTTCCCCTTCAGACTGATTATCTGGACCAAGACTAAAATGATTCACTTTGAATTTTTCTAACACAGAGGTAAAATGTGTCCAAAAGTAGGGCAACATTCATTTTGGATAAAAAAGTAAGGAAGAAAAGCTTCAGACCATAAAATTCAGATCCCAGGCCATAGCTCCCATACTTAGATGTAATTGCTCTTGGTTAGGAAAAATTATGCCTACAACCTTGACATGGTGTATTAAATATAGACTTAATATAGAAAGCCAGAGATATTCCCAGAATCTTTTTCTTCCTTACATGTTTTACGAATAAAATTGTTCACTTTCAGCTTTTCTAACATAGAGGTAAAAGAGAACATATTTCTCCTCACAATTCACACATATATCTGTCTGTTTGGACAATGATAGTTGAGTGTAAACGAAAAACCGTATCTGCTTCCACATCAGAGGGTCTAAACGTGATGCACCTCTGGAGAAGCACTCTGTAAAGTTTCCTGGAAAGCAGCAAATGAGTGGAAAAGGTAGGTGAAAAGAGGGACTTATCAGCCAAAAAACCTTCAGATTTCCTTGGGAAGGCTGATCTAAATAAAGATTGTTAATCAGGATTTAAATAGGTGATTCTTGCCTCAGTTTTGTCTCTATATTCCAAATATCAGATGAAAAATGTGTGGCCTGATTGTCAAGCTGTAGTAGAGGCATTGCAAACAATTTAATTATTTAGCAAAGGAAGGAGAAAAATTAGTTATTTCAAGCACTAATGGAATTTTTAAGTATTAATAAATAAATACTTACAATCGAAGTTGGTTAGTGTTTGATAAGTAAACAATCCTACAGTCAGAGTAGTACAAAGCAAAGTAATTTCTTTTATTTACTCCTAAAGTTAAAGTGAAAAGTTCTTCAAAATTGTGTGAACAAATTCAGATATTTCTTTCTTCATTTAGACATGGGACTTCAAAGAAATTCCAGCTGTGACAAATTTACAAGGGGTATGCTGAGTAGGTATAAAAGCAAAGGCACACAGCCATTGTTTAATTAAACAAAATTCTAATTTGGGGCTCTGTGAATTCTTGGTAATAATTCTCTATAGTCTGCTGCTGCTGTTAGGTTTCCCAGCTCTCTCTGTCTGTCCCACTGCACTGACATCTGCTGCAGGTCAAGCAATGGTTTGCACAGGTAAGAATTTCCCAGGTCTTATTTTGCATCCATCTTCTTTCACATGCTCAGCCTGAACATTAATAAAATGGGAGGGTCACAAAATATTCATTCACACCGTTGGTATTTAAATCCAGCATTGACTCTCCAAACTCCTAGGCCTATTTTGGAAAAAGCCCCACACTCCAAAGTACCTTCAGAAGCAAAGCTCTCTCCATTACATAAATGCAAGAAAGAGCACTGGCTTTCAGGGGAAGATGCTGCAATATGAATGGAATAACAAAATATTCCTTCAGCCAAAGGAAGAGAGAGAAGGACTTGGCACCCCACCGAGATGATGCAGCATTGTCAGTGTGGTTTCTTCAGACTACTACAGTGACATTGTCTGGCTGCCTCTCAGACCCCCTTTCAACAGTTTGTTCAACCCTTTGGTATTTTCAACCAAACTCTGTGGGGAAGCAGATGTCTTCAAGAAATGAAAGTCACTACAAATTTAGTGTGGACTGGGGCAAGGAAGACTGAAGCATTTGCCATTTTGGGGGCAAAGGATGCTGTATGAATGTGGTGGATGAGCAGGACAGAGCTAGTGTGGGGTTAAGCAAATGCTGCTACTTGCCTGACTACTGCTCTGGAACTGTGGGGAGAGATGAGGGTGGTGTGTCGGGAAACAGGGAGCACTGCAACTCAGCGATCTTCTTGAGCACATATAGAGATAAGCTGGAATCAGACTGGGCATAGAAAGGGCAGCACTTGCTAGGAAACCTAAATTCCTTCATTGTGCTGCTCGGCAGATGACTTGTTTAATCCAATGGTTGGATTTTCAGTGCACAGGCAATTAAGCCATATTTTTTCTACTCATTGACTTTACTGGTAAACCTGGAGCACATCTAGGCAGCCCTTCATTAAATTTGACCTGTCTGGTGGTGGTAAATTGGAATAGGTGGTAAAAGATGTTTTGAGACAAGCTGAGGACTGTCACGCTTCGAGAAAGAGCACTGGTACACAATGCAAACTTTGGAGCTTTTTTGAAGCCATATTCAGTATTGTGCTACAAGTGAATGCGACAAGCAAGGGTTTGGAGTGCCTGCCTTGGGAGCTGGGAGCTCACAGCCAGGTAAGCACACAACCCCTTTACAATGGCTTTGCACAGAAACAAAACTGGGAATAACAAAGCGTGCTCTGCTGATAGGCGAGGGGACTGCCAAGGAACCGTCTTTGGGGAATCCAGGATGTCTGGAATCTACATCCCAACAACAAGGTACCAGTGAGATCCAAATGCAGTGACACCTTGCAGCCTATAGCATTGGGACGAAATGCAGACTGGCTGTTTCTTCAAATGATGGATTAGAGGATGAAGTCTAGGGAGTATTTGGAGTCCTCTTTGGAAGGGAAGGGAAGAGCAGATCCCCTGTTTATCCCAGACTCAAAGTTGTCTTTGTCTCTGGCAGCTGTGCTCACCTGGGCTTGGTGGGACATGCCACAAGCCAGGCAGGTGGCTCACCTGCAGCAGGATCTGCCATCTTCCTGATTTCTGGCTCTCAGGGATATGTGCTCCCTGTGGGAAGCGTGTGCAGAGCTGTCAAGAGCAGAAGCAGTGCAGGCAGCCTGAATCACATTCCTCCAACTCGGCTTCTCAGCAGAGCATTTATTCCGGGCTGTACTTCCCCTTGATTGATTGCCCCTGCCATTGTGGGGCTGACATCTTACACGGGAGTCCTGCTTGGTCCCTTATCGGGAGCATGAGGAATGATCATTCCCCTGCGACACCCGTCGATAACAATGAATAATAGCCAGGAAGAGAGGCAGACAACAGTAGGAACATGCTCAAGAGAGGTGCTGTAATTCTTGGGACAGGGCGCTTCTGCAGAGGAGGAGGAGGAGAGCTTGCAGGGTGGACGGGAGGGGGGGTCCTGTCGCTGTTGATGCTCTCTAGAGCTCAGCAGCTGGAGAGAAACATTGGCTAAGGATGGTCAAAGCTGGGAAGGGAAAAAAGCAAGGAGGGAAAAGGATGAAGTGAAAAGAGCTAGGAGCCACGCTGGAGAGCATACGAACAGCCTGGTGACCTCTGATGCTTGAGGGATGAAGAAAACAGACTGTGATTCACTATGTGGACCATCTGGGTGATCTTCTGGATTTCAGCTGTCCCGGTAGGTGCTCAGATCTGTTTATTCCCATTTGCATGGAATCACATGTTATCTGAGTAATTCTGCGCACCTCTATTCCATGAAGTTGTGGTGTCTCTATTTAAAAAAATCTGTGTAGAACCTGGGATTTTTAAATTTTATTCTTGCTTCTGCTGCTTTCTGCACTAGTTGACAGTGGCCAGGTGACTAGTTGCTGGATGCCTCAGTTTCCCCACCTTTATAACGACAGCAGTGTTACTAATCCACTTTGACAAACACAGCAGGTGCTGTGATGAAGGAGAAAGGATTTGATGCCATTCAGAGAAGCTTTACTGATTTATACCAGCAATCAATCCCTTAAGGGGCAATGTCCATATCTAGCATTGCCTCCCTGGACTCAGATTGAAGGAACGTGAAGCAATGTTTAAACCACAAAGCTTGTTTTCTTTTTTCTTTAGCTTTCTCACTTTACTGAGATTTAAGTGCCAGATTGTCACTGTTGAGCTCCAAGCACTTGGATCAGTCAGAGAGGAGAGTGAAACCTGGGCTGGGATCTCCAGGTGCTGCTCAGGTTATGCAGATTTCGAATGCACATAAAACAAGGGGTGAAATATATCTAGCTTGGGTGTGAGAAATTAGGAAAGGATCAAATCACTGTTTCATTGCAACTAGTGGAAAAATTAATTTATTTGTCCCAGCAGGGGATTTGGTTCCAACTATGAGAAAACCTGAGCTCTGCCTAGACATTTTAATTGCAGATTGAATGCAATCTTCAAACCTTTTGCCTTTTGATCATCTTCTGCAATAAAAATAGTGACTGTGATGGTTTTCTTGTAATTTTAGTTTCCTATTCTTAGTGCTACCTAAAGGACTCTGTAAATAGATGTCACTGCTCAGGGTATCCCCAAGACCACCTCCTTCTATCAGTTCCTTTTCTAGTCTTTCAAAATACCTATTTTGATTTTGACATGCATCTTTTGTTTTTTAAATCCTATCATTAAACTAAACCCAGGTATTTTAAAATGAAATGGCTGTGAATTCCGTGAACTTGAAGTGTTTAAATCCATTCATTTCACACTTTAAAAACTGTGTTGGCTGTTCCTATCAATATTACAAAATGCAGCTTTTTGCCCTTTCTGGAGGTATATTTATACAGATATCTCTGTTTGGAATGGGTTTGGTATCTTGTCTTTAAACAAAATATGAGGATGTCTTGCTGTCTGTCCTGGTTTCAGTCGGGATAGAGTTAATTATCCTTTTAGTAGCTGGTGAAGCATTTAGGAGATCAAAACTGTTTCAGGGAACTGTTTAGGAAGAGACATAGAAACCGCACGTAGAGGAGCCCCTTTTCCTGCTCGTTCTCAAGCAGCGGGGGCAGGCTGTTTGCTCCCACTTGTGGATGGTAAACACGAGTGAGACTGAGCACAGCTGGTAGCAGAGTGGGGTTATCCGGCCACGGCATGGGAAGCGGATTTCGCATCACTCCGCAAACATCCACGCGCTCGCACCCAGCCTGCCCCGCCGCATGCCAGCGTTGGCAAAGACTGCCTCGGGGACTTGTTTGTGGAAAACAAGGTCTTTAGACCAGCACCTGGAAGCTCTCTGCTTTAAAATTAAACTGGGATTAAAATCCTGTTATCTGCACATCTATTACCGGGGAGTGGTATCCAGCAGATTATAAGTATAGGATGGACATCACTCTGTGGGGTAAAACAGTAATTGTAAGGCACTGCCTATGCTGTATTTCTGCTTGAACAGCACATTTAATGTAAGAAGGTAATGCTATATCAGATCATCAGGGTGGTCTTCACAACTGGGTGTGCTAAAAGCGTGTGGCCTCAATCTGGCCATAAAGAAATAACACAGAATTTAAATCTTTCTAAAACAAAAACTTTCTTAGGACCCACATTCTTAAAAGAAGACAGTGCCCATACAAGGTAGAGGCTTATTTAAGATGAAATATTCCCCTGCTCCTGAGGTCATTGTTAACATGATTCCTAGCATTTATTTTTACATATGTTCAGTGTCATCTTAACAACCCGCACGCAAACCAGACTGGTTCTGTTGGCCACTTCAAATGCTCAGCATTCAAATCCTGGCATCAGAAGACAGTTTCTTCCATACAAAGTCTTGGAATGTGTTATTCCAGAAAATTCATTACATTGTGCAAAACCAGGTGGTTTCTAGTTTATTCATTCCATGACACACAAAGACAAAAGAGAAATACTATGAAGTTAAACACACCAGACCAATTAGATGAGGTATGATACACTGCTGAAAACATCCAACTTTGTTCAGAAATACAATACTCAAAAAATTTCCAGCCAAAATAGTGGGAATATGGTCTCTAATGTCTGGTATGCTAAAATTTAATTGTAGAAAAGTAATAGTTCTCATTACAAGGTTTTCAGGGATTGTTCTTTCTCCCAAATCTAATCTGAAAGTGATCAGCAATGCTACAGGATTTATTAGGTTGAGCAGTAATGTGATGCTGCTGGGTTAACTTTCTTGAACAAAGAACATAAATTCTATCTGATACTTTTCAACTAATAGATCCTGATGACTGGCTTTTAATCTCTTAATTATGTGTATACATACATATGCATTTTTTTATATATGAACATAAAAGCTCCTTAGTGAGAATTTATTGAGATATTTGGTTTATCCATGAGAGAGAAATTATCTAATTCATTATAATGAGAATCCACTTAAATTCAGGTTTCTTGTGTCAAAAAGAATAGACACTGGTAAAATAACAGAAAGGGTTAAAGTACTTTTTTTCTGAAAGATGTAACTGTTTAGGCCTTGTCCTGCAAATAATTTTGCAATGATATTCAATACTTGTCATTTTAATGGTCTGTAGCTGTTTGTTTTTTTCACTCATTTTGGTCCAGCTGCATAAAACATAAACACACATTTAATTGCTACATCAGGATTGAGTGAACACTAACATTTCCACATGGTTTTATGAGAAAGGAGGATGGGAAGATGAGAAAATAACCTTAGGACAAGCCACCATCTAGGTTCTCACAAAAATCTGGGTGAGATTCTGCTTTCAGGTGGGCTCCTGCAGCTACCAGATGGTAGCAGTGAAACAGGCTTGGGTGGTCTGCAACCAGTGGGTGTATTTGGATCACTTGTGCCCAGGAAAATGGCCTGCCAGGTGTATGGTTTAACACTGCCATGGGTGAGTGATTAATTCTCTGTTACTCTAGGAGACTCCAGCAGTGTCCTGGATGTTTCTGCAGTCTTTTGGAAGAGCATCCTGTTCATGTATTTAATTTAGCAGAATAACACATTTTGCTCAATGTCAGTAATGTCAAAAAAAGGGAGAAGACATAAGCTCAGTCCATGCTTGCCTGCTGCTACTATAAAAATGCAGATTTAATTGGGAAAATTGTCTGTATTTCAAGGAAATATTGCCCACAATCAAGGGATAGATTTGCATGGGGAATGTGAGCATAAAAATGGTAAATTCTGTCAAGATTTTGTAAGTTTTAACAGGAAAAGTGATTCCACTGCTTTTAAAATTTGTAGATCAAAGCTATTCCACCTGTCTGTGACCTCCTGAGCGTCCTGAAAAGGGAGGAAGAAAAGTGTGTGGAGACTCTTTCCCTGGAGGCAAGGAACAGAACAACTGAAAATGACCTGCTCCTGAGCTCAGGTAAAGGCTGAACAAATGGACATGATAAAAGCTGCTCTCACATGAACTGGGTGCCTCAAACTCAGATACCCCTACATCCCTTTCCACAGGAGGCATGCACTTAATATACATCTCTCCTTTAGTAGCAGAAACAACAGGTAAGATCTGTTACAAGGCTTTGAGAGTGGGATTTTGACCTTACTGTGACAGGAAGAGTTGTGGGAGCCTTCTAACCCAGTTGCTTGACTGCAATCCTCACAACTAGGGAACACACCAGAAACAAAATATTGCAAATTGCAATCATCTCTTTGTGGACAAGGATAATTTAAAAAGTCACGTTAGCAAGTGTAAATTTACTTAACTATATTTGCCTTAAAAATCAATGAAGACCAGCAGCCAACATTTAAATCACGTGGCTTCAAAGTCCTCATTACTTCCTCCTTGCTCTAAGTTACTGTCACCTAGCAGAGTTCTTGAAATTCAGCGAGGATTTATCATCATATAAAGGAGTTTTTTGGCCTGGGAAAGTTGTGGTACTGAGTCCTTATCATGTAGACAGCCTTGCTTTCACAGCTGAGCAACTGGGGTCATGTGCAAGAGATTAAACCTTGCCTCTGAACTGCGTGTTAGTTCCCCCAGGCAGCTGCTGGGTCAGCATCTCAGAGAGAGCACTGGGTGTAGGCAACATATGTGACTATTTTTTGTGTGTGACCAGCCATCTCCACTAAGGATGGGGTTGTGTCACTCACAGCACCTTGCAGACTGAATGGATTCTGGGTGGCTTTTGTGAACTGTGACATTTGGGTCCTCACCTGCATGAGAAGGGAAGGAGCTCCCATGAGATGAGCTGTGTGCAGGCTATCCGGGCCACAGACAGGCTACCATGTGGAGCTAGAGTTAAGGTGTTTTCAAAGCCTTCCTCTCTAACAGAGAGTGTTGGAGACACAGAACAGTCTCACTATGACCTGGCCCAAGGGCAGAACTCAGAGGCAAGATGTATTGCCTTGTTTCTTAGGATGCCCACCATTTTTCCTTGTCACTGTTTTATCCCTGTCCCTTGCAGACTGATGATGGGTGTTAGCACAGCTTCAGGACATTACAGCCACGTAGCAGTGACAGGATATCTTATGGCAGGCTTCCAGATACTCCACAAGACAGACCTGTCTCATTGCATAAAAGAAGTTTAATGATATGAATAAATCAGTATTGCTTGTTTACTTCAGCAAAGAAGAAACCTATTTATTTTTCTGCTTAGATCCTGTGATATGGCTCTGATGTTCAGCTCTGTGTTTGCTTTGCACCAGAGCTCCACAGATGCAGACAAGTAGAACTCCACAGGACTGTACAGGTGTGGACCTGCACTAGCATTAGCAGGCAGTACCATTGTACAGATGGTCTTGTTTCATCTCAGTCAAACAGTAGCTTCTCAGCAGAGACATAATCCAATTTTAAACTGGATCCACATCTTAAAATTCCCACAAGGCCTTTTGTTACTGGAATTTTTAAACAGGATAATTCTACCTAAAATTCTACCAAAATCTAAGAGGGATTTGTTACCTTGGTAAATTAGGGAGTAATGTTTCTATTCTGGGAAATAACACACATGAAAATACCTCCAGCCTTTAAGGTATCTGCCTGCCTGAAGTCCATGTGGAGGAAATCCTATACAGGCATTTCAGTTTGAAGAAGAGAGAAACAAATCTGAGGAATTTAGTGCTTACCCTTGGTGGGTCATGCAGGGAGGAAGAAAGGTGGCTTTGCAGGGTGTGGGGCACCTTCCATACTCCATCCTTCCTGCACATGCCCCAGAAGCTCTGACTGGCACAGGCAGGAAAAATGACAAAGCAGGGGGCAAGCTCCCACCATGCCATCTCTGCCACAGTGCTCACATCTCTGTGAAGATGGCACAAATAAAGGAATTCATTTCTGGGGAATCAGGCACAAAGTACCTGAGCAGTGAATGTTTCTTACCCTCCTGCAGTAAAAGGGAAAAGGGACTCTGCCCTTGTCATAACATTAGTTTGGGAAAGGGAGCAGTGTAATGTTAACATAACCCCAAGCCATGGTTATGCTCTTTTTTGTGCATGAGTGAAGACAAAATTTTCTTGGGAGCAAGGAGCAGGGCAGGGAAGCTACTGGAGACCTGGAACCTCTGATCATGATGACACCATGTATTGCTGCTGGGAGAATGCTGTTTGCTACTTGAGCCCAGAGAGCACAGGGCTGTGTGAGGGAATTGCTGCTGTGTTTTGTCTCCACCCCGAGGCTCTTTATGTAACTGGGGGTGGGAGACACCAGCTTTCATCCATGAGGAGTGGCAAGAAGCCCAGCTGCAGGAGGAATAGCTCAGCTGGTTTTTGTTTTCTCTTCCTGGATGGAAACCACCCAACATCAAAGTTTCGCCAGGTTTTTCTGTGCACTGGGTCTGATTTGGGGGTTTTATGCCTGTGGTGTTGGCACGAGGGTTCGATAAACCAAACAATGCAGCACGTTAAGTCATAAATATCACCCAAGGTGAAGTTCTGTTTGCCTTTAAACTTTTGCTTTGGAGTAAATCCTTACCAAGTCTTATAGACATTGGCACAGGGAGGGCGCCAGGGCTGAGATGCTGCCCTGGCTGTGAACAGCTCTGTATTTTCAGGTACTAGGACTGTTGTGCAGGAGAAAATCAATACATTTCTAGAAATGTAAATATTTTTGTCAGGCTAATGGTGGTTGGCCTTGTAAAGCATGAAGTGTTTGAGGAGAGTGCTTGGTCAGTACTTCCTCCCCCAGCTTTCAGGGAGCGTGTAGGGCAGACTGCACACGTCCAGATACAGCAGGCACAGGGTACTCCTGACATGCCCCAGGTTTCCTTTTTTGCAGAAACCACAAAGAAGGATGTGCTAAAACCATTGACCAGTGAGTGAAGGCAAAAGGGAATGGGCCTGAATGATTTCAACCTGTATCTGGAGAAAAGCAAAATAAGTAAGGGTAGGATTGCAGTTTGTCTGTGGTACAAAGAGCATCAAATGTAGGTCTTCTCCAATAACACTCTGCACCTCAGGCCAAAATTAACCCATGCCAGCATCCAGCTCCTAAGCAAGATGTCTAAGTAGGGATCACCATCATACTGTGCTCCATTGACCACCAGATCAGCTCCCTGAGGCATCTCTACCAGCCCTGCCAGAGGGCAACAAAGTCAAGCTGAAGGTGCAGCTGGAAAAGTCTCCCTCTCTCCCTGACTGTGAAAGGGAACCACAACAAGCCCATCCTTAAAATAAGCAGCCCTTGCACATAACTGAGGGAAATGAGGTGAGTCTGGGCAGCCAAATTCAGTGAGTTGTCTGTTGGCATTTTTCACTTCAGCACAGCCTTGGCATAGCAAAAGAGAGGAGTATTTATGGTGATAAAAGGAAGATATGGATACTGTTCCTCTCTGTCCTTTCCCTGGAATGATGAGATTAGCTCAGCTGGTTAGAGCATGGTGCTAATAATGCCTAGGTTGTGGGTGTGATCCCCAAATGGGCCATTCACTTAAGAGTTGTATCCTCCTTGTGGATCCCTTGCAACTCAGAATATTCTGTGATTTAAGTGATCTGTGGTTTAAGTATCATCGTGAAGCTGTTTAGACTCCTAGTCACAGAATTGCAGAATGGGTGAGGCTGGAAGGGACCAGTGGGTCATCTGGTCCAACCTCCTGCTCCAGCAGGGTCATCTAGTTGCATTTTTTCCTATTTACAAAAATATAATGTAAGGAAAACATTAGGATGACTCGAAGTGGAAGTTTTAGAAAGACTGAAAGTAAGGTAAAAAATTCCTGTCGGATTTCTTTTATCTTTCCAGGGCCATTCAGTAGTTACCAGCAAAAAGATAGGTAGCAAAGGGCCTGATGTGATGTTCAGAATGAGTCTAATTGCTATTTGCGTGTCTAGTAGAAACCAGCGAGGTCAATGACCAGAATGGGACAGGTTTGGGAGCTTGCTGGGGCTGGTTTGAAGCAATCAGGACCTCTTCTGTCCTGTCCAGGTCTCAGCAGGACTTGCTCTGTCTCATCCAGCTTGCTTTTCAGAGCACTGAGCATCTTTGTTCCTGGAGCTGCCTTGGTGGGAGATGTTGCATGGTGTTGTGCTGCTTGGAGATGTCTCCCAGTGTTTCATTGTTGGAAGAAGTTTCATGGTGTTATGTCACTGGGAGATGCTGTATGGTATTTCCTTGTTGCCCCCCCAGGCAGATGTGCTGGAATGTGGGATAACATGAGTTGCTGGCCTTCATCCACTGTGGGACAGACTGTCAATGCTCACTGCCCTGAATTCTTCCAGATGCTGACTGGGAAAAAAGGTAATGCTAAAACAATGTTTTTCTTGGCCAGGTGTTTTTTATTAAACACTTATTTATTAAACATTTTATTTTTTGTTTACAAAGACCCCACTCTCAGGTCTGAACTTGAAATGAAATTTTTTCCCTCCTTCTTTTAAAGAACGATAGCTACTTAGCAGCTCTGTTTCCAACACTAAGCTAAACATGAAAAAGCCTGGAATTAAAGTAGCAAGATCTTTTAAGTGTTTATTTTTTTTAGCCAGGTGGAAAAAAGTGCAGGAAGAAAATGCTATCCTGAAAAGCATGTTTTTAGCATGGTTTCTTAAGGAAAAGAGTTTTCTCCACTCAGGTTCTGTGTTTATTTCTGTCTTTTCCCTTTTAATAACTCCTAGAGCCAGTGGCTGGTCCCAGATGAGCTTGATGGGGACAAAACTTCACACAGCATTAGGCTGACACAAGTTTTGGCAAAACATCCAGCTTGGCAGGCAGAAAATATCCCCTTTTTGCCTTCATTAAGAGGAAATCTGCACTGAGGATTTCTCTCTTGCCTGTGACAGGATCCACACAAGTGGCACAAACTCATGGAAATTCAGGTTTCGTGGCTCACCAAACAATTCACTCAAACAGAGGTGAGCTCAAGCAATGCCTTTTGTCCTTTTTCTAGGATATCTAAACTAGAAATGAAGTGAAATTTACTCCCAGTAGGCGACAGTAATCATGAGCTATTAAGTAAGCCTGCTTTCTGTTCATTTCTGCTTTTCAGTAATGCCTTAGAAATGTGTTTACATTTCTCTTTAGGGAGTTAATGATTCAAATGAGAGGAGGCTTTTGCATTCTTCAGTTATAGGGCACAGATTAATGAGGTCCAGTACTTACAGAAAAGCAGACAGATTCATTTTATGAAGGGAGGAACAGGAGACAAAGTATTAGATTGTCTAATAAAGATTACATAACTCAGAGGAGAAGCACTTAGTGCTCTTTAAATGAAATCAGACATGAGCCACTCAGATTAAAATAAAAACAGTGCTACTTTCTGTACGCACGAACATTATCTGCCCTTTGAGCCATTTAATCTGGTTTAAAGCCAAAGGATAAACTACACAAAGGCATAGATCGCTGAAGAAACCATCCATCTGGCATCCACATCTTTAGCATAGTGATCCCGGCCCTTAAATGCAGTAACTGAAATCCCTGCTGGTACAGCCACTAGAGGGAATTGTTCCCTGCCTTTGGCCTTCTCACCGGGGAGGAAAGCAGGAATTTGTACATCCAAAGGTCATAATTACATCTCAAATGTTCACTGCCTTATCTTGGAGATAGTCCAACAGCTTAAACTTTAGTTGCCCTCCTTATCGAGAAGCTGATAAACAATAATCAGAGTGACAGTGTTCAAAACAGAACCCCAAGACCTGGTTCATCACCACTAGCATCTTATTTCAGTCTCTGCATCTGGCATTTTGTGTCAAAATCAGCAATAGTTTAACCTCATTCTCATGGCCACATTTTCCTTTGATTTTATACTGTGGTTGGCTTGTGACTCCTGATATTTACTGCTACAGTCATTGCCCTGTTTGAAACAATTTTGAAAAAGCAAACAAAGATCTGCTTGCCTCAAAGGAAAAGCAAAGGTTTTCTTTCCTCACCACTTACAAAGCAGATGGGCAGCCACAAATGCCAAAGGCCCACATGTTAAGCCATGTGGATGGCTCTGAGCTCTGCCCTGGTCTTTGTGCTGACATATAGATTTGCATTTGCAGCTCAGACTGTCTGGTCCCTTTCTACATAGCAGACCAAAGAAACAAAATTATCTGGAACCAAGTAACAGAATTGGCCATGGTGTCTCAGGCAAGACATGAAGGAAGGTGTGACCATCGTGAAGATTCAGAGGCAAAGGCCACATCAGATGGCCCCAGTTCCACAGCCACCCCTTTAGCCAGAGTTCCTTCTTGCCTAGGCAACTCCAAAAGCCTCCAAACTATGAGCAAACACCTAGCACAATCCTCAGACAGACTGCAGACCCCCAATCTGCTCTGAGTGGTGCATGCTGCAGTTTCCCCAGTGGTGTGTGTCACCCATAACCAAGGAGCATTGCTAAAATTTTCCTCATGTCCATATGATGTGCCTGGCATAATCCCCTGTGCTTTGCATATAACGCAATAGCACATGCACACCAGCACAGAACATCACCTCTTCTTGTCTGATCTGCTTTGACAGCCTCAGGCACAAAACAGTCACAGGCATGTTTACAAGCACAGTGCTTTGCTCCAAGTTAAGTAAATGTGTCTTAGTAGTTGACACTGAAGTAGAGAATCACACCACCCCCTTGCTGGGTGCCAAGGCAGGCTGGGGAGAACCGTTTGGGAGAGCTGTTTCTTTCCTTTTGTTGCTGCACTGCAGCAAGGCATAGAAAACCTGGCTTATAAAGCAAGCCTGGCCCTTTCAAAGATGCTAAGGTGGAACAAGATGTTCAAAAAAGCATCAGAATAATAGTCTGATAAGGACACACCCAGATCTCTTCCCACTCAGAGTTCTCAGCATGTTTGCTGTGCCTTGCAGGTTTACAGGGGTGAGTTCAAATCAAGTGCAGACATGTTGTCAGGTCACCAGCATTAGCCCAGAGGTAGCAGGAGCCCTGACTCTATCCTGACAATTCCAGCAAGGCTCCAAAGAGGATAAACCATTGCCAAACATTGCTGCATATGCATCTCCCTCAGTTCCCTCAACACTACAGGGATGTTTTGCAAGAGCCAGACAGCCTAAAGTCCTCATGGCTCAATGTGTGGGCAAAAAATAGAATTTTATGGCGCCCTCTGGCAAGGTTTGTACTAAGGAGGACTGCTGATTTCATGTCCCCTTTAAGTACCTGCTAGCATTGCCATCACTGCAACAAAGCCAGGATTCCACTCCATGTTTCTAAAGTATGATTCCTACTGGACAGATCGATGTGATTAGGACAGTGGGCAGTGGTTTTACTTCTTTGTAAAAGTTTTCCTTCAGCACAGAATTACATGCCTGCTAGGGCCACTTTCTTCCAATGGCATCGTAAGTTGTGTAGGGCAGGACTTCCCACTTCCACTTTAGTGCTAAACATTAATATGGATGCATTCAAAACTATCCCATTCAGCCATATGCAACTTGCTGGGCATTCATCTCACTCAGCTTTAGGAGTTTAAAAGTCAGACATCCCAGCAGAAGAGGGTCAGACAAACTGCCCATTGCAGATACCAGTCCAAAAAATGAGTTGAATTCTGCAAATGCCTACTTTTCTCCGAAGACAGCCACAAGGGACACAGTTGGACTCAAGTACTCAGCTTTCCAGAAACTGAGCTATAGTGAGGGAAATTTTCTCCTAACATTTAATTTGCAAGTAAGCAAGGAAATCAACTGTGTGAAATAATGCCCACTGCGGGGAAAAGACTTCTAGTTTTCATTTAAATCTTACTGAAAATCTGTGACCATCTACAGTTTTGTGTTCTCTTTGGAGCATGACAAACCACAGTAAGGAGGTGGGAGCATTCAGCAGAGTATCACGTTTGCATGGAGTTTGAATCTGTGGTTGAACAAGTCACGTGTTTGCTGATCTTGGAATAGTGGCCAAGAAACACCAGATGTACTGAACAGTATTATTTATGTTGCAATTAATAAAAACACATCCATCACAGTCATCCCTGAGTGTGCAAACAATATTATGACCCACACAAGTACACTGGGCAAGTATCAACAGAATTAGCTCAGCTGCATTTCGCCTCCAGCTATGCAGAGTGCACTGCCTGGGGGAACATACTCTCGTGGCTCCTAGAGCAACCCTACCTGGTGACTGAACCCTGAGAACAACAGAGATACAACTGGAAATGGTCATTCCCCATTCTGTCTTTTTTATTGTTACCACACAGGTTTTGTGTACCGGAACTGTACAAGCGAGGGCTGGTCAGACCCATACCCGAGACCTGACATTGCTTGTGGCTACAATGTCAACGACACAACCAACGAGGCCAGAGTGAGTCTAACTGCCCATGACCACGGATCTGCTGCTCTGGGGTGCTGGGGTGAAACGTGTTAAGGAGAGACTGGTTGATGTTGTGACTTAACTCAGGTGGAGCTGCGTGGTTTTGGTGGTTTTCAGCATGAACGCTTCCTGCAAATCATGGAAGTGGTTGCTCAGGCTGAAATTTCAGTAGCTGATTTTACAAGAACATTTATTCATTAAATACAAGGAGAGATCTTTCTCTTGGTGTGGGCTGAACTCTACCAGACAGACAAGGTAAAGATGTGATTATATGTTCCCCTGCAGCGTTCCTATTTCATGACCCTGAAGACCATGTACACCATCGGATACTGCACCTCCCTTGCGACGCTGGTGATAGCCTTAGTGGTCCTGGCCTCTTTTAGGTGAGGAGAAGCATCTCTGGTTTGTGTTTGGCCAGGACTTCTGGTCATCTCAGCTGACACAAATCCTTCTATTGACTTTCAGGGGAAATTAAAAATTGAAGTATTTCTGAAAACCTTCACAGAAACCAGTGACAAAATTTATCTCTGACTCCTGTCCCCCAGAAAATGTTAGGGCTGCTCATTATATTTTGCTCTCCTCTTCTTTTCAAATTGTATGTGGATGCATGTTGCAAATGGCACTTGCAACTTCCTGATGATCAGTGTCCCTTGGGCAGAGTGTCTTTCCCTCTGCTGCTCTTTCCCCCACTTGAGACTGTGGCTAAAACTTTGTTCTAAGTGCCACTGCACTGACTTCTGGCAAGGTGTTTCTATTAGCAATCTGACATTCAGCTTATCTTCACTCATCCCTGTAACCTGGAATTTGTACTGTGCTGCTTATTCAGTGAAATTAATTTCCCTTACAGTAAATGTCAGGGCGGCTCCTCTGGGCAAAAGGAAACCAAACTACTTTGCAAATTTATATTCAGGCTGCACAGCCTCTGGACACAGATTATGTGGAGATTTAATACAGAAAACACTGCAGGCACAAGTGCACTGTGCTGGCAGAATAAATAAATTCATCCAGGTGTGAATAAACACCTTGGGTTCATGTTAGTCAGGAAAGGAAGGAGGGATGCTAGAACAAGCATATTGACGTGAAATCACAATTTTCCTGGCAACGTTCAGCTTGTTTTATTATCTGAGTGGAGCAGATGTGACTGTAGCTTTTTAAGGTCTTCTCTAGGATATCCCTCCTGGGAGACGCGTTAGTCTTCCTTTCACAGACAGAACAACACTGTTCTTCATTTTACAGTTTAGCACTACTAAGGATTGAAACCTGCTGTTGACTGCCACAGGCTCCTTACATTGGTGAGGAATGTCCCTTCACTGGATCTCTCTCTCTCTTTTTTTGCAGAAGACTTCGCTGCACAAGGAACTACATCCACATGCATCTCTTCACATCGTTCATTTTGCGAGCCTCGTCCAACTTCATCAAGGATGCTGTTTTGTTTTCCTCTGAAGACACAAATTACTGTGGGGCATACACGGTAACCCTCTGCCTGACAGCTTGCTCCACTCCTCAGTTTCCTAGCAGGATCCTAGCAGGATCTAGTGTGCAGGGAAGATCTCCCTTCCAGCTTTATATTCACCATGAGGGGTTATGGGAGCAGAGAGGTGTGCTCTGCCCCTTCTGTGAGAACATAATAAATATTGCTGACGTACACTGCAGTGTGAGACCTGATAGTAAGATAAGGGCTTGCACTCAGAGAGTCTAGGACCTCTCAAATTTTGAAATGTTTTTGCCCTTTTTTTTATTGGCAGCAAAATATTTTGAAAATTTGGGGGTGAGGAGGGGTGAGCAACACTGGAGATGATGGTCAATGCTTTAAACTAAAAGACAAGAATTAGGGAGAGTAACAAATAGAGGCTTATTTTGTTTTGTTTTACCCCACTGGTTTTGCTGGATTTCTGTTGCAGAAAAATAACACTTGGAGAACATTTTAGTTTGTCTTTTTCAACTGATTTTTTGGGAAAAAAAAGATTGACAATACATTCACGTGCTTCTCTAAGGTGATATTAGTGTTACTGGTACTAAGAAGGTAGTAATAGTGAAGTTCCCCTGAGACAGTAACTTGAATCCATGTGTCGATGGCACATTCAGTTCTTCTAGTGAGGCAGTTGATTAATGCATTTAGGAGTGCCAGTTCTGCTTTCTTGTCATGTGAACCCCTGTCTCGAGGACACCCATTTAGTCCCCTAATTGCTATAAAATCTCTATTTGCCAAGATTAATTTACAGCTCGCTCTTTCTGTTAGAAGGTAGGCACAAACCCAGGCAGGAGCTAATTACCCTCTCTTTCCTCAGGCTGGCTGTAAGCTCACCATGGTCTTCTTTCAGTATTGCATCATGTCTAACTACAGCTGGCTCCTCGTGGAGGGACTGTACCTCCACACTCTCCTGGTGATTTCTTTCTTCTCGGAAAGGAAGTTCCTGTGGTGGTTCATCGCCCTTGGATGGGGTACTGGTTCTCCCTTCAGCAAGAATAACTGGGTTTTTTCTGCCTCTGGGATGAACTCATGCAGCAGTAACTGGTTTTTCCAATTGCAGGTGCCCCAACAGTGTTTGTGGCTGCATGGGCGACTGCTAGGCAGCTCCATGAAAATACTGGGTGAGTGGTATGGAGGGGGGAAGCTGGCATGCCAGGGGAAGCACACAGCCCCTGTGCAGGCTGTTCCATGGCATCCTGCTCATTTCTAATTGCTGGGAGCAGGTAAATCAATCAACACCCTGCTGTGATGGGAGCCTGGATCCTCGTGTGGGTGTGAGTAGAGAGGTATAGCTGAGCAACACGAGAAAAAGCTTCCAATTCCATTTGAGCATTTTCAAGGTTAGGAGGTAGCTTTCAGCTATAAATTCAGACCACGATGTTTTCAGTATCTGCATTTAACTTTCTGAACAGTGAAACTTTGTTACTTTCTCTTCTCCCTTTCAAAGTTTTGAACAGTGTTTGTACTCTAAGGGAAGGACATATTTCTGTCCAGTGCAGGTGGGCAGTTTTCTGTCAGACACGTTGTACCACTAAGTGAGAACAGGAAATTAGTTTTGTAGAGAAGGGAATAGGGGCCTATCTAAGGTACAAAAGAGACTAAACCTGTTTGAAAAGATACCAATGTTTTGCTAACTGACTGCACCTTCTCTTCTATTTTTACAGGTGTTGGGACATTAACACTGATGCCAATACCTGGTGGATCATTAGAGGCCCCATAGTTTTGTCTATTTTTGTAAGTCTTTTCTGGGACAAGCAGATTCAAACTGTATTTTCAAACACTGTAAAGTCAGAGCTCATCTACTCAACATGCTTTAGAAGTGTGTTAATGAACTGATACTAGACATGTGTCTGAACTGGTGCGACCCATGTTACTGCTTAAGCAACTTCTGCTCAGCAGGACTTAGTCAGTAACTAATGCCCCAAAGCTAAGTTCACAAGGAAAGTTAGAATGTCCTCCCAAGAAGCAAGAGCCTGAAGAAGATCGAGTTTCCACATCCTGTTGATTTCGTATGAACTTGGCTGGTTTGTGGAAGCTTGTTTTGGACTGTTTCAAGGAAAACTCCGGAGGAGAAACAAGTGGCTGTACATTTCAGTACAATTACTTTTGTGTCTGCCGGTCAGTGCCTTTCTCAGCAAAGCCAAAACCAACTTGCCTTACATGACCACTGGATTTGTTTTCAGGAATGAAAACAGCTCACAGGCTGCACGCACCACATATTAGTGGGCAGCACTGAGGCACTGCTCGGTGAATTAAGGCACAGGCGTTGAAACTCAGTGTGAGCCCACCCAGTGCTAGGCAGCAGTGATGACAAGAGCAGTTTGGTGGATATAATACTCAGCACCTCTGTTTTGAGTGTTTGCTGGTACTCTCCTTCAGAGCCTTAGGTACCAGGGGGCTGGAGCTGCTGCTTGGGATAGCTGTTCTGCCCGATGAACATGCTCTGGGTCAGAACATGCTGCAATGACTTGTCTGAAACCCTAGCCCAGAAACTGCTGGTTTACTCTCAAGTAACCCCCTGACACTCCAAGTGAGACCCCCAAGAGCTGGTTGAGGTTTTCACATTTCCAGTAAAAACCATTATGTTGCAAAACACAAACTGCAACATTTGCACACTCCCAGAAACCCAGGCAGCTGAGATGGTGGGTTAAAGTTCTGCTCCCATTGACCAGTGAGCAATCCTGCATCCCCACGAGACAAACAGGAGACAGCACAAGTGATTTGGGATCAACCTAACGGGGCCATGGCACTTGTTTTTCTTTATGAAGCAACCCTCATGCTAGGAGCCACTCAGCAGTATTTAAAAGCCACCAAGACCCAGGCATTCTGCAAGACAAAAAGCACAATCTTAGTTTATCTTTTGGCGGTCCCCACCCGCTATCGCCTTCCAAGTGTCCTCAGAATGCTAATCCTGCCTAGTTTAGCCACGGAAGGCAGAAGCCGCCTGCATGACTCTGCAGGTTTTACCCAAAAGAGGCTTTACTCAAGCCCATAACCAAACAAACAGCCAGATCTTAAGAACCCAGATCTAATCTTTGTATTCCTCACAGCCCTGAGCAGTTCAAAGGGCAGAAAATCAGCGCCGATAAACACCTTTGTGCTCCCAGGCTCGCTCATTCCTGCGCTGCCCGCGGGCGATGCCTCCCGGCAGGAATCCCGCCGCTCCCCCTTCCCCTGGGGTTTTTATCAGTGGCAAGTCCTGCTCAGTCTACACGGCTTGTCCCTGGCCTGAGGGGTTAAAAACCCCAGAATACCCCGACCTGAACCTCGTTAGCTCCCCACCATCCATGAAATATTTCTTCTCGCTCTCCACCTCTAACTCCTCCCAGCTCTACTCCTTTCCTCGTCGCTCCCCAGCTTCCCCAAACTTCCAGCCCTCTCCAGACTCCCTCAGCAGCCACAGTTGTTCCCTTTCCATTCAGCAACTTCAGAGAACTCAGGGACTTCCCGTGTCTGTTCCATCTCCAGCAGACCGGTTCTTCTAGGAAACTCAGCACCCCAGAGCCCTGCTCCAATGCCCCCAGGCACGGACGAGCCACCATGAAGAGGATGCACCTCTGCAGTGGTGTTTCCCGGCACAGGGAAGGGTTAAGGGCCTGCCGCGGTGCAGGGGATGTTGCAAAGGGGTGCAGGTCTGCCGGCTGTGCAAGCCAAGGGCAGAGCAGCCCGAGGTCGCTCCCCACGGGCTGCAGGGCAGTGGCTGCGGGACAGAAACACAGACACGCTCAGGCGGCTCTGCCTCCCTGCAACTCCCACTCTTTGCCTGAGGGTCAAACCAGCAGAAACAGCTATTGCCTCATCTGCACCCAAACGGAGCAAATCAGCATTTTCATCCGATATCCACCCTTCAAGAAGGGGAAAATGAGAAAGGAAGAACTCCAGCGTCGACTCTCTCCTCTCCCCACTTTTAACTAATTTGCCTCGTGATCCTAAACCACACTGAGTGTTTTCGGCAGAAAACAAGCAGGACTTGCAGTCCCAGCTAGCGACTGATAGCTCCGGTGTTGCCCCTTTGCTGGCATCCAGAGTGGGGCCAGACTGTGCAGAGGCTGTCAGAACCCCACAGCCACAAGGGGCCAAACCGATGCTCCTGGTCTCCCTGCCCTTTGTTGATTTGCCTGGATAATAAGGTCTGACCATAACTGCAGCAAACCAGCAGGGAAAGCAGCCAGCATCCAAGCCCAGGGTGGCCAAGCAGGCTGGAGAAGCAGGAACAAAGACTGGGATGGGAACATGGACACAGGCAGGCCAGCCCCAAGCCCTGTATTCGAATTCCCAAACTTGCTCTGCTGATACCTGGCAGTTACATAAGTGGCTACCGGGTTTGCTGTTTGGTGTGTTGCTTCTGCATTCTTCTTTTTTTTTTTTTTTTTTTTTTTTTTCAGATTAATTTCATTCTCTTTGTCAACATTTTAAGAATCCTGATGAGGAAGCTCAACTCCCCTGAAAAACGGAGCAGTGATTTCAACCAATACAAGTATGTCCCGTACACCCCTTATAAGACATGCAAAGCGACATGAGCATTTCTTGCTCCTTCTACACCAGCTTTTCCCTCTGTTTTCATTCTCAGGAGACTTGCAAAGTCAACACTCCTCCTGATCCCTCTCTTTGGGGTCCACTACATTATCTTTGCTTTTTTCCCTGAGGACGCAAGCAGCGGCACAATGGAAATTCAGCTGTTTTTTGAATTGGCTCTTGGATCATTCCAGGTAATATTTGACAAGCTATTATTTCTTTAAAGTAAGAAAAAGAGGTAGAACATATAACTCTGCAACAGACCAGAGTTTCCAATCACAAAGCCAAGCTGTCTGATTTCCCTTGAGATGCCTTATCCCCATTCAAAAGCTGAAACTGCAGTTCTGTGACCACAGTTCTTTTATCTTTCAGGGCTTTGTTGTGGCTGTACTTTATTGTTTCCTTAATGGTGAGGTGAGTTTGGTGTGTATAACGTTCTTTTTTATTGCTGAAGCATGCCTCATTAATCAGTGGGATACATCCCCCAATGAATTACATGTTTTATCTGAGGGTTTTCTTCCCAGCTACCTAACATCACTCGTGAAATTCCTCCTAGACCTGGCAAGCCTAGGTAATTGTATGCCAGATGCAAACTTCACCTCTCAGCTATTGCAACCCTTTCATAAATCAGATAACATTATTACTGTCTGGGAACTGAGGGTGGGAGCACCATCCCTCACACAGTCACACTGAGAGCTGACTGGTTCTGATGTATGCTACCATTATCTGTCATCCCATCCATGGCCGTTTTATTTACTCAATCCTTAGGAGGGAATTTATCAAAAGCTATACCCAGTCCAAGTTTATTAGGATTCTTGTAAGGTAAAGCTTTTGGTAGAGGGACTGTTTCCTTTGTAGTTGCATGACAACTCCCAGGCTTCTGGGCTAGAACTTGCACTCTGAAATGCTGCTGCTGGTAGAGGTGGGGGGAAACATCACACCAACCTGGAAGATCTAGAGCTAATTGGAAGTGAAAAAAAAGATAAACCAGTGCCTAAGGAGAAAAAGTCACTTTGGAATGAAGGAGGGTTTTGAAATACACCCTGATTGATCTTTTAACAGGGTTCAGAAAAAGTGTTTTTAAAAAGAAAGTCTGCTCTTTTTTTTTTTTTTTTTTTTTTTAACCTTAGAGTGCCAAAATGCTCTGGTTTTATATCTAAAATTAAGATTCTGGAAAATTCTAAACCAAACACTTCATAAGGCCAACTAGATTCTGTGAACAGTTTCACCTGCAGTTAAATAGCAAATTGTGTGCTGAACAACAGTATCACTAGAAGTGTCAAGAAATAGGCCTTACCTTAGCCCCTTAAACTGGGGGTTAAATAAATAAACAAACCCAAACCTTGGAAAGGTAACCCACTCTCATTTTCCTGTTACACTGCTCTCTGCAGTGCAGGGCTCCAACATAAACTAGCTGAACTAAGTATTTTGTGGCCTTTCTACCCAGGTTCAGCTGGAAGTTCAGAGAAAATGGAGGCAGTGGCATTTAAGCAAACACTGGCGTCAGCATCTCAGCACCTCAGCGAGTAACGGAGGAAGTGGCCTGACTCAAGAGATGCAGATGGTGAGGTCCAGCCCACCAGAGCACAGGAGAGACACCCTCCAAAGGTCAAGTGTGCTTTAACACTGCACCTGAGGGTACCTCCATGCTCAGATACACATGGCTGTGTCCCATGGACTGAGCTGGGAGCCTTGTGTGCATTTCTGAAAGCGGGACTTGGCCGTAGATCAGCGGCTCTTGGAGCACATCTGTTCGTGTATATCCTGTGCAGCACCACGGTTATTTTGCAAAGCAAAACGGGCCAAAATATTACACACTCTTCCTTGAGTTTCAGGCCACAGTAATTTGTGTTTCTTTCCACACCTGCTGCTAGTTCTACCTTAAATGTGACCTTCCATTTTCCATGTGGCTCTCTGGTGTGTTCCAGGCCAAGCCAGGCTGGTGAGTTTCTGATGTTCTCTATTTCTCCTGCTGCACAAGCTGGGAGGACATTCAATTTTATCTGATGAAGGTTACATGCCATCCTCCAATACAGCCCATGGGTTTGAAATGCAAAAATAATTAATCCCTAAAATCTACCAAGGTTCAAAGTCTCTCTGTTGTGGTGATGTATGATGGACACTGAGAACATAAAGCACAGCTGAGCTCCACTTTTCTCTCTGATTGCATATCCATTGCTCCAGTGATAGTGGCAGGTTCAGACAGCTTTTTGCCTTTGCCTCTTTTAACAGTTGAGACCATGGAAACAATGGTGGTCCAATTTGGATATTTGTATCATTTTGAAATGGTAAAAAAGCTATTACAGCATATTCCAAGGGTGACCAAAAAAACTTCAGTAAGATAGCTCGTTCCTATTGTGTCTGTACCTCTGAGATCTGACCAGTTTGCATTTGAAGGGAAAAAATGACAGCTCTTGAGAATTCTAAAGCTCAAATGAACTGGACAGTAGGAGTATCTGGTGAAAAACACCACCATAGTGGCTATCAAAATCTCTGTACAGTCCACAGTCCATCACTGTACTGAAATCTGCAAGGCTGTGCATTGTAATATGCTGTCAAAAAATATCTGAGCTACTACAGCTTTATGCTCTTAAGGACACAATTAAGCAAATTTCCCTGTTTTGAATGGGAAAGGGATAAAATAATTCATCTGACAAATGAAATCAAATCTCCTACTTGATTTTATATCCACATGTCCCTAGTTGGGGTGATTTTTGGCTGGGTTTCTTCAAGGGCAAAGATGCTTGAACCGAAAGCAAATGGTGTTTATCACTTCTCCCTCCTCCCGATCACCCACAAGACATTGGCAAAACACGCATGGCATGTCAAATGCTGTCTGAGCAGCACTCCCCAACCCCTCTGCCAAAACTGCTCCAACGAGCTTTTAATCACACCAAATGCCTACATGGTAGGCTTCTGCCATTTTATCAGAAAGCAAACATGCAGAGAAGTTAAAAGGATATGTTCAAGGTTAAATCACCTGTACCAAAGCAGGTTTTTGAGTGCTGTTAGCTCTGTTTGAAACTGTGAGATTCAGGAAAAAAGTGGTTTTTTCTCTGGCAGTGCTGACAGTTACCCCACACCCTCCCTGGTGCAGCAGGTGCTGCAGGCAGCAGCACACGGAGGGCAGCCAGGAGAGGAAGGACACTCAGCAGCAGGGAGAGCTTCGTGGTTGCTCCAGCCTGCCCTGCCTGGTTGGCTCATGCAGGTCACCCAGCAGTAGGACAACTGAACTTCTCTACCAGGAAAAAAATAATGAGATGTAAAGCTGTAAACTAGGAAGTATTTTAAGGAATAACTTTAAACTCACATTTTTAGAAATAGCAAGGTTTCAAGTTGGCTTTGTCCTTTAAAAGTCAGCCAAAACAAGTGGAAGGAAGAACAGAAGCAGGATCAGTCCCATGACCAAAGGAGAACTGAAAGCCCCTCCATGAAGGTTGGAATGAAAGATCTCACTTTTTGCTGACTCACCCAAGCCAAGCAAAGCCTCTGAACTTCTTAGTTCACTCTGTCCCAGTGCACTTAGCAAGTCAGATACTTACAAAAAAATGTAACCTTAATTTTCTCTCTGGCCTATGAATGAGACCAAGAAGGGTGAAACAGCTTGTATGTTCCCTCTCTGAGAATTAAACATTCATCCTTCAAGCCAAAGCAGCTGTTTGTTTTAAATGCAAGTGCCTCCTTCCAGCATAAATGAAGAAATACAGATTCAGAGATACAATAACATGTAATTAATTAGCTCTGATGCAATTATTGGCTCTCGCACGAGCCAGTGTAAGAGCTCAGCCCTGCAGTGCATAGTTAGGACCAGCACAAGACTGGGAGGAGCCCAGGCTGAGCATGATACCTATTTGTACAGGGGCATACCACATGCCCCGGAAAAAGAAAGCTTCTGGTTTTCATATTTAAAAGCTCCCAGTTCTAGCATAAATTAGTGTTTTACATTGCCATTTTGGTTTTATTTGTCTTGCCTGGACAACCAAGAAAAAGGAATTATTCCCAGATTCTATACTACGTGTTTGCCTCAGACATCAAGCACAAGCCTTGTTTTGTATGAAGAGCTAAGGCTCCATAAAAACTCCTGGATGTCAGCTGGAATTTGGAGTCCTCAGCTCTTGGGGAAGAGCACGTCCCCTCGGGAAGATACCAGCAGCAGGCAGCCCCTGGAGTTATGATGCTGTGACCTGGTCCTGGTTTCCACTGGGCATAGGAAGCTGCTGCCAAACACCAGCACAGGGGAATGGGTTCTTACCTCCCCCATCTCCTGGGCAGGCAGAGCAAAGGCTGCCTGCACTGCTGGGGATCTTGCTTGTTTAGCTGTGCTGAAGGATACCAGAGAAAAGAGCTGCTTTGCTCTGGGGACACTGACATGTTTATAAGCAGATGAAGAGGAACAGGAAAGTAGATCTCAGCAAGCAATGCAAAAAGCAGATGAAGGCACACATGCTGAACACAAACTCCAAATTCATAGACCCCACCCACTTCCCTTTCACTGCATTTGCTCCTGGGTAGTCAATGTAAATCAGGTGGCTGCTACCAGTAAATCGGACCTGAGTACCACTTTTAACACAAGTAGTTGCCATTGTTCAGAGACACTGGTGACAGCCTCTGGCTACTCACTCCATGTGTCCTGAGGAGCCAGTTGTCCTTCTGCAAGCCAGCAGGGCAGGCAGCAGCTCCAGCAGCCTGAGCATCAGCAGCCTAAGAGCTAATGTATTTAAGAGGAAGTCGTTAATGGAATTTTCTCTCCAACACAGCAACAAGGAAGTTCCCAGCAAAACCGTCAGAAGCAAAAACCAACAGTTGTGGCGTGAATAATTACACTGTGCAATGCCTGAGTGCAGGGGAGCTGAAATGCGCTGGTTCAGAAGGGTTGGTACTGATTCAGTGGGGTTGGGTCCAGTGAAGGTGAGAGGCCTCAGGAATTCAGGCAACACCCCTCCCAGGACACTGCCCGGGGCAGACCTTGTATTCACCCAGAAATGAGGCCCTTCTTGTATGTGCCAGCTGACTTAGAAGGTTGAGAAGAACGGCCATTATCGGCTTACCATAGGCCCCGGGAAAGCAGGCGAGGACAGTCATGTAATATATCTTTGTAATCACCTTCCTCAGGCTTTCAAAAGCAAGCAAGGCTCAACCCCATTCCAGATGTCCCTCCACGCACAGCTGATGAACGTACTGGAGACTAAAAATCAAAATTACATGCTCTAGGGGACCCTGCTGGAGCAGGGAGGCTGCACTAGATGACCTCCAGTGCACTCTTCCAACCTTAACCAAGATGTGATTCTGGAAAAATACAGTCCAGGCAGGAGACCTCCCTAGCTACCATGCCCTGTATCAACACTTCCTTATTCCTATCCACAAGCAATGGCTTGTGTACCAAGTGTCCAATTAAAGTTAGTAACTACATCTAAACGGCTCATTAACAAGAAGTGATGTTCATTACCCTGCTTTTAAGAGATGTTAAACTGCCTGAGACAGGCCAACGACCTCTCCTGTTGGAAAGAGAACACCAGGTGCTAATTAACTTGAGATTACATAAACTAATTCAGTGGTGTAGCTGGGAAGCTATTTTCCTGACATTTAACTAAACCTGCTAATACAGTGTGCTCTGAGAAAAATACAGAAATACATTTGTACTCAGACACCACTTCTTGCAGGCCAAGCAATCAGAGCTGAGGAAAAGAGCAAGGATGCTTCAGACATGGGGTGCAGTGTGGGAACAGGAAGGTGAAGGACACAGGAAAGAGCTCTTTAGCTGGTAAACAGAGCACATGCAACAGCAGGAAATCATTAAAGAGCCTACAAGGTTATCTCAAATTCCCACGGAGCAGCACAGCTGACTGCCCCTCTTGTTCTGCAAGACAAGAAAGCAGTGCTGGCTTCTTGGGCTGGTGCAGACACACTGGAGGGAAAAAGAGGGGAGCGTGTGGTGGCCCCACAGTTCCCTTGGTCAGAGCTTGGCAAAGCACCAAGCAGTCATTTCTTCATCAGTTTAGCTGGGTAAACACACGGAATGATGCCTGGGAGATTATGTAAAACTCCACTCATCCCCTTAAATCTGCGCCCCAATATCTAAACATAAAATGACTGAATTACAGTTCTTATTTCAAATCAATTTATTTAACAAACTTCAGGAGTATTGCTTGACACTTCCACACACTTCAGAAAATGAACAGCGACTCACTGCTGCACAGGTTACTCTATAGAAGGATGTCTCCAAGACAATCAACTCTGTTTTGTAATATTTAGCTGTCAAAATGCATCTTTTCCCAGCATAATTAAGTTGAGCAGTACTATACAAAACCAGTTGGAAAAAAACGTTACTCTATGCTCCCCAGAGGATTCCCTACCCCCAACAAAAGGCCTGTTCTTCAGCTAGCAGAGGGCATCCTAAAATCATTCACAATTGCACCATGTCTAGGGGGAACTCAATGGCCAATTGTCCAGTCTCCCTCTAACTCGAGCGGGAGGCACCAGCCTGGAACCCGGTCTGGCTATGGCTGTCTTCCAAGGAAAGGCATGGAGGCACAGCCTCCCCCTAGCATGAGGGAGTGCACACACAGAAGTGACTTCCAAGTCTGGATGTCACCAAAGCATCACTCTGAAGTTACATTCATGTTTCTAGACAAGCCATAGACACCCTTACGTGTAGGGGAACTGTCCTGCCTGGCATGGGCATCACAACTGAATGATTGGTTAGATAAGGCAGTCCTGGTGCACCTGGTAATGCCAAAGAGCAACAGTTTGGGACGAGACCTCACACGGTCTCTCTGGCCTAAATGGCTCTGCTAAAGCCAACAGCACCAGCTCACACAAACATCTTCAAGTTCAGCCCACCAGCGTGTCTTCGACAGTGCAGTTCAGCAAATCAAAAGCACTTTCACAAACACAGTCACAGTCCAGTTTTCCAGAGACAAGTTAAAGGCACAAGTCTTTGTCCTTGAGAGTGGGCCAAGAAACCCCAACAAAGCCCCAGACATTACAGGAGCTTCAGGAGCTGTCTGGGTAGCACAGCTCTGCATCATCTTGACAGAAAGATGAGCAGATTAATGTGCAAAAGTACAACTGGCACTGTCCAGAGCAAGCCAAGTCTGAACCTGCAATGCAAACCAGGCTTAGGAGTGTTGTCTTAAGAAGTTACAGAAATCCAGGAAGGAATGGAGACTGTCCTCCTGAAGGCAAGTGAGTCCACAGGAGCACATTCATCAAAGTGTGGCACATTCAGCTCAGGCACGGCTTAAGATTCTTAGCTTTCAAAGGCAAAGCTGTTTACTCATGGCTCACCTACACAGGCTTTTTGACCTCTGTGCTACGATGCATTTGTTTCAGGTGAAAAATTGTGTCAAACTTGTTGTACAGGAAACTAAAACCTTGCTCAACAGACAAGGCACAGGAATGAAACACATAGAAACATTTGTTCTAAAACAGATATAAGCAGCTTTATCAGTGGATACAAAGCTAACAGTAAACCAGAAACCCTGAAATACTCTGAAGACATTTTTAACTGTGGACAACCGAGCGCTGTGTGTTGGACAGGGAGATCACATCTAGGGCAATCTACTCTACAAATGAGGTCTTCTCTCCTTTTACTTAAGATACCATGGACAACTTCAAAGCTGTAGCAATTTTAGAGATCTTGACTCAGACACTGACAGAAGGAAGACCAGCATTAGTATAATATTTTTGGCCAGGTCTCTCAACATTTCTACCAGTGGTGACAGACTAGAGCTGCACCCATCAGCCCCTCCTTAGGCAATCAGAGGCTGCTTCTCCTCCCAGGCTCACTGTTAGTCAGGGGAAAAAAAGGACCTGGTCTAGTCAGGATGATCTAGGGCTTTCTCCTCCCATAAGAAATGCTCCAGGAGACTCTCAGCCACAGGATAAGCAGATTTCCCACTGCCCCAGTGGAAAATGTGATGACCAAAACACATCCCAGAAGCCATGGTGGTCTCTGCATGATCTGCTCAGCCACAACACCCCATGAAAGCTCCACAGAGCTTGTCCCTCTTGCCCCAAAGAAACAAAGAAAAAAACCCAAGAACAATGCCCTGTAACCGTAACCTTTGCAAGGGTTGTGAGAGAGCCAGTTTAGTTGACCAGTTGGCACATGTCCTTCAGGGCTGGCAGGAGAGTGGTGACACTGGGGAGAGGCCAAAAGCACAGGGACATGCATGGCTGCCTGAGGAAAGCATCACATCCCTTCACTCTACACCTGCATCACCCAACACCTACCCCAGCCCCAGGTCAGCACCTCTGTCTGAAGTGTCCCCCAAAAAGCTGACCGAGGAAAGGACAGATAAAGGGAATGTGCCAGAAGGAAACAAAACCTGTGACCAGATCAAGTTCTGTGTGCCTTCTCTTTTGAAAGAAAAATGGAGAAATAACATCCAGTGAAGATTTTCACAACTCCACACCAGTGAGTGTGGCCAGGCAGAAATCATCCATCCCCGAGCCAGAACAAACCCATGAGGCACTCCAGAGTTGTATCACACTCTTCACAGGCTCCGGAATATGGGGGGAAAAGCACAGCAACACCAAACCCACAGCAGTACAGGTGTTGTGCAAGCCTCAGAACAACATGTGGGATAGATTGCAGTCTCCCAAACCTCTGCACGTTTAATGGAACACCCTCTGCTTTAATCCACTCCTCCAGAAAACCACATTGCAGTAGCAGCCAGTTCCAGCCTCTGCTTGGCTGGTGTTGCACAGCCCTCCATGCTGACCAGTGGGTGGGTATGTCTTCTACAGGCACCAAGACTGACTCATGCTTCCCCTCCTTGCACACAAATTAAGACAGGGCATCCTTTTCAAACTTCATTAGACTCTCTTTTTTCCAGTCTAATTGGCAAAGCTGATTACACAAAGGCAGAAGTACATCCTTTGTGCCTAGATTTTGCCTCCCCCGTTCCTGAGGTGTGTGAGGCTGTTGATGTGAAGTCCACTGATCCCGTTAAGGAAGAAGAGAAATGCAGCAACGAACTCACACCAGTATGTCAGCGTGAAGCCTGTGAAGGTGAGGTGATCCTTCACGAGGATGGAGAAGCTCAGAACACCAGTGGCCGACAGCAAAAAAGAGACAAGGATGAGAACGGAACCCATGGCCCATTTCCGCCTTGCATGGGCATCATCGCAGACTTGGGACACCATCAGCAGCTCCAGGCCAAATATGGCAACCACAACGGCAAAGGACACCATGCTCCTGATGGGAATCACCCCCACGCTCAGCCCCTCCACCTGGGCCAGGCTGAGGTCGGTGACACACTTCAGGACGCTGTCGTTGCTAACGCTGCAGAAGTGCCACAGTCCAAAGAGCTGCCCCCTCGCAAAGAGCCAGCGGCCATCGCAGATGGAGATGGACGACAAGACCACGGCTATCGCCACGCACAGGATGATCAGGCTCCTGATGAGCGTCTCAAAGAAGGATTTCTTTGGTCTCCGGTGCACCAGCAGCTGCTGTGCCTGAAAGGAGAGCGTGAGGGAAAAACGAAACAGAGCTGACAGTGCTACTTCAGGGTGAGACGAAGCCAGAGGGACAAAGCTGTGGTATTCGGTATTTGAAAATATTTACTTGTGCACAGCAAACCCCATCTCGCAGGGGAAGGCTGTACACAGGAGAAAGGAAGGGTGGGCGAAGCTCTCCCCGGCTGCACAAACAATGCCCCCACGTCAAGGCCCGGGACCGGGATCACAAAAGCTCTCGGCTGAACAAGGTCCCTGCCCCACGGTCCTGCGGCACAGCCTCCCACTCTGGCAGGGCTGGAGGAAGCCACCGGCCCCTGGGAGGATGGAGGCCGGTGGCTGGGACGGGGGAGGCGGCAGCCGTGGGCAGGGGGGCTCCTAGTTGCCAGGACTGCCCTCCTGGGCTGCAGCCAGCCGCTCTCTCCTCCTCCTCCGGCCGGCAGCGGCCCGGACCTGGGACCTCACCCCGGGGTCGCACGGCTCAGCTGCCCAGAGGCTTGGGGGGACCTTGGGCTGCAGCCCCCGCGACCCGCGTGGGCAGCGCACTTCCCCTCCTCACCGCAACCCTCCAAGGCACCCGAGATGTAATGGAAAGTCGAGCCAAGCGCCCGCAGCCCCCTCGGAGAGCCACGTGCGGCCGGGCGGGGGGAGCGGCCGCCGGTCGGAGAAGGCGGGAAGAGGGGACCCGGCCCCGCTGCTCGGGGAAGGGTCGGAGCCGCTCCGGGGAGGGCGGGAGCGACCCCGGCCGCGCAGGGACAGGCTGAGGCAGCAGCCCCGCGGCGGACGTACCTGCGCCCCGATGGCCGTCATGCTGCCGGCGGCGCCGAGAGACGCGGGCGGGCCGCGGCCGCCGCTCTTTATCTCCCCGGAGGGCGGAGGGCAGGCCCCCCGCCCGCCACGCCCGCGGCGCCTCGGGCCCCCCCGCGGCTGAGTCAGCAGCGCGGCCCCGACGGGCGGAGCCGGGCCGGATTGGGTCGGGCCGGGCCGAGCGGGGGTGCTCCCCCACAGCCCGGCACAGCGCCGGGGGCAGCGCTGCCCTGGCCCGGGGCAGGGACTCGCCCCAGCCCGCGGTGGAGCGCGGCCGCCGGGCAGGAGGTGTCCTGGGCGGAGGCGATGCCTCTCGCCGCGCTGCAGCCTCGCTCCGTCCCCTGTCCAATTCTGTGATTCTGTCCCCGCGTGTCAGCGGCCGCCGGAGGGCTCGAGGTGTGCTCCTGCCGCCGGGAACAGTTTGCGGGGTCGAGCCGGTGCCGAGCACCCGTGGACGGGGAGGCAGCCCCAGCCCTGCCCGCTCGCCCGGGACACCGCAGGAGCCTCCGGCAGCGGCTGTGGGGCTGCAGCGATGGGCTGCGGTGGCACCCAGCCGCGGAGACGCCGGTGCGTGCAGGAACAGCCCGTCCTGCCCCCGCCGTGTCTGTGCTCGCGTTTGTGCTCCCGAGTTCGGCACCGGCTCCGCTGCAGCGCTGGCCTCGCAGCTTGGGCTGTGTACAGCGCGCTCTTATCTGTCACCAGCCTGCTCTGCCTTACCTATCTCTACCTGTACTGTCAGCAAAAACCTCTCTGCTCATAAAGTTTTACGCCTTTGCTCTTTTTCTCACTCATGTTTTGCCATCCTCTAATGAATTACTGATTGCTCTACTTTTTTTTTTGGTCTGAAACAGGTTTTAAAAAGCCCAAGAAAGTAGGGTGTTGCTGTGTCATCAGAAACTCTTGTTTTACTGCCAAATTCTGATTTTGACTCCAGCACAGAGTCTGCAGTCCAGTGGACAGGCCCACGGGTCGTTGTTCTTGGCCTCCCTCATATGCACAGGGGTCAGAATTTGGCCATTCCCTTTCTGGCCTAAAGGAGTTGGAAGGATCTTGGGGTGGTAGAAGTTATTGTAACTTTACCCTTCTTCCAGCTTCCATTTCTGAACTAATCATCTGTCTATACAGATTGTCTCATTATTTTAATCTCTATGCAATTTCATAAGGGCTTTCTGTGTTTCCCTTAAAACACCATTTATGTCTGCTATGATCTCTCTGGGGGTGTTTTCTGTAACACTTTCTAGTAGGAGTGAGTGTTATGAACAACGTTTACTTTAGTTTTCATACTTTTAATTTTAATGATAAATGCTGACCTTTTTCTTTCCTCCTCTTTTGTTTAAATGTTTCTCTACAAAGTTGTATACAACGTTAGATTATATTTCTATCAGACACCAAATTGAGATTTTCTGCTTTTGCAACCCATGGCAAATCTTTGCAAGGTCTGTTGTTAAACCTAATTTTTGTGGGTTTGTGGTTTGCAACGTATTTTATTTCTGAATGTGCTACAAACCTAGCAAACTTGATGATTGCCACATCCTTTTCATCTTAGGTTCACCACTTGATAGAAGAGCTTTATGAACATCCTGGGCTCTTTATTCCACAGGTTAAACAGCATTTCTGGATTGCATTGTGCAGACTGATTACATGCATTTGCTGTTATACCCTTCTACTTCAAAGTTCCAAATTCAATGATGTATATGTATTTTTGGCTCAAAAAGCATAAGCAGGTCTTGTTGTCTCATTTGTTGCATGAGCTGAATAAATGCTGCTTATATGTAACCATGCTGAGCAAATGCAGACTGGGACCAGACAAAATACACCAACTCTTATCTGGCAAAAACCTCACTAACTTATACTTCTTCTACCATTGGCTCAATCCTCCAAAGCATTAGGCAATTTGGCCCACAATTAGCAACATCATTAAGCACAGCTCTGCATTTAAAACATCTGAGTCATCCTAATGATTTCAGCGATTAAAAATCTTAATTTTTAACGGTGAGGAGTATTCTGCTGAGCAAGATAATTTTTTTTCCTGTAGAAGCCCATGGTAAGGCTCACAGGAGTAAACACACATATAAAAAGCCTTGATAAATGAGGAAATTGAAGTGGTTACTTTTGAAATCAAAACTGCTCACCTGTCACACATGTATTCTTTAGTAAATATATAGTTATGTGCCAAGCCTGTTCTTCGAAGAAAAAGGGTGGCTGGGGATGGTACTTTTTCTGCAAATGAGAAATAGTTTTAATGCTTTGTATTGTGTTTAGTTTCCCCAGGTATAAATGAGAATGAAACTTGACCTGGAATTATAATCAGCATTGAATAGGCACTTTGAGAGTCACTTTTGTGAAGTCACCCTGGAGAGGATGATTGTGACAACTGAGTGTTTCATTTCTGCACTTGCTTGGCTGGAGATACCTTTTGGTAAAGCTGTCTGGCTTTAGAAAGCCTGTGAGAACTCTGCATCTTTTTCAAATGTAATGAGTTTATCTTCATTGTCTCATTACAAAACAAGCCAAACATATTATCTAACTTTAAAAGAAAAAAAAAGTAGAAAAATGCCTTTATGCTATTTTTGAAAATCGTATGTGAAAATGGTATTTTATAATAAAAAGAGCTCAGTGCCTTAAAAGAAAAAAACTTTTTTTTTGTCTGAAAAATACATTACCTATGTAATAACAACACAGTAAATGACCTTTAAAGCACTTTAGAAGTATTTTTGGTTCAGTTGTATTAATGTAGAGTTCTTGGTATATTGCCAGTTTCATTATTTTGTTTAGAAAGTCCCTTTTCTCTATTGTTTAAGTAGGCATTTCACATCCTATCCCTGGAGAGAAAGTTTTCAGGGAAATGTGTTCATAAATAATGGAAATTACCAGAGACTGTTGTACAACACAGGTTCATCTGGTTCATTTAAAACCATGAGGAGTTTGACACTGAAGAATCTGTTCCAGCTTTTCTCCTACAGAAGCTTGGAGAAGGTTCAGGACCGAAATCTGAGAGTCACCAGGGGCTTAGGGAACGGTTGCCCAATGAAGTGAAATCACTTAGAGGTGAAGCAGAACACGAGTGACTGAGGCACCACCAGTCCACGTTCATCTAATCTCGAAGTCGGTTACTTCTGTAAATCCATTTTTCTGTTTAATAAAATTTTTTCTGATCACATCTTTAATTCTTGGCATAGCAACTCACCTGGCAAGGCATTTAAACCCTCAGTTTTGTTAGATCCCTAGTTCAAGACATCTCTCCAGACAGAAGTTGAGCCAAAATAGATCTTGAGTATCTTGCAGACTGAGATTTTGGCGTCCAAGTCTGTATGGGAGGAAAAATGTTGCTATTTTTTTGTATCTTCCCAAAGTGGTGAGCATGTAGAAAATGTTATGAGGAAGAAGGAAGAGGCTGGGTGTCTCCTGTCACACACTTCTTTTGCCTTCTCTTTTTCCTGGTAGTGGACTGAAAATCCAGGTTGAAGAAGCTGCATTTAGCTCAGGCTGGGTTCAGCCTAGCTGGGCCGAAACAGAGCTTCTGGAATGGGGCAAAAAGTCAGCAAGCTGCTGGCAAGCTGCTCAGGCCCAGCAGCTTCTGGGAACACAGGCAGTCATCCTAGGTGAATGGTGCCCCAGGCAGCAGCATATGTACCAAAAGGGGGTTTGGGTTGTGCCAAGGCCCACACAGCTCAGACCAGCCCCTGATCACAACTACTTTACCTCAGGATTTTCCTCCCATCACTGCAAGTTATTGCAGCCAAGCGGACAAACTCATCCTGGCATGTCAAAGCACGTAAAGAGGGGAAAGCTTCTGGGCCAGATGGTTTCATATTGCCTCCTGCCTGGACACCTCTTCTGTGCCACAGGAAGGCGGACTGGCCACCAGACAGGGGCTACCACATGTCCCTGCAGCCCCAGGCTCTCCCCCTCGCTGCTGGATGTGCATGGGAGGCCTGGGCTGCTGCACGTGGTGAGAATACCCAGTAATGCCCACCCACCAAAGTCTAGGTCCTATTGTCCACCCACATCCAACAGTGCTTGCTGAGGCACTCAGAGCTGGGTTAGAAACATGCTGATAATATGGGATCCATTACAGTGATTTTAGCCCCCACCTCAGTCTAAGTCTAAGAAGAAGAGAAATTTTAAGCAGGACAGGCTTAAAGGAACACATATTGTATCCCAGCAAAAATTGTGTTTTCACTTCTGCTCAGTTTTTGGACCTACCTCAGCATCACATTGCAGAGATCCAACGCAGGGTTCTCACTCATTATGCTTCAGATTCAGCCTTTTGCAGAGACCAGTGGCTTAGGATATACCCCAAAATATTTGTATCTGACAATTCTGACAAATCTGCTTTGAAATATACACTCAATACAAAAAAACCCCAAACTTTAGGCCTTTTAGCACTACTAGAAAAACTTGGCTCCATATTTTAATACTACATAAGTTGTGGGGAATCATTCAGTTTCTCAGCTGTCACATACAGATTTCTTCACTCAGTAAAAACTCAGATCAGTGGATTTAAAAAGACCAAGTACGTTAAACTGGGGAGTCCATCTCTCAGATTCAGAACTTCCTCAGAGGAGCAGTGCTTCCAGAGCTTCCTTAGGAGGAGATAGGACCATTACCTCAGCCTTCTGGGGAACACAATACAAGTTGGTGCCTTGCATGTTTTGATGGGGACAATCAAGGTGTCTGCCTGGCTGTGTTGGCCAAGTAATGTAGTTGTTTTTCTCCCCAAGGTGGGGAAAGAAAGTGTGTGGTGATGCTTCTTTTGATGTAGCTCATAAATGTGTGTGTACGGGGAATAACTGGGAATGAAAGTTAAAAGATCACTGCAGACAAGCTCCATGTGAATTCCCTATTCTAAAGATAACACAACTAAGCTGTGTTTAACTTTCACAGATACCCTGGTTCTAGAAGAAATACAAGCTCATTCTATAAATGGTGAAGACACATCTAAAATGGATTGATGTTATTTGCACTTTAAGTGAGCAGCTGAAGATTGGCTAATTCAGAGATCAAAAAGTACTTCAAAGACTTGTGGGTAGAGGAAAAAAATTAGATTCTACAATTGTTCTATTAACTTTTACCCTTCTGAGTTTATTACTGTGAATGCACTAAAATGTCTTACATCAGTGTAGTATCAACTTGTCTTATTTCTACACAGCTTTGACAATTTGGAAGACTGTGTAACCCATTTCTGGGGTGATTGCTGTGGTATTTAGAAAACTGTCCCAACCAAAACACACTTTCATTTTTGTCTCCCCAATTTATAATCAATCTCACAAGATGGCTTAGATGGCCAGTCACCCCCAAGTGGTATTGCCCAATACTGTTTGCTCTGAACACTCAGTGGGAAGAACAAATATTTTGAACAGAAAATGCAATTGTCATTTATTTTTAGCAGTATCATCAGGGTCAAATAAGTTCAAAGGTTAAAATGCTTGCATTATGAAACAAGATCACTCCAGATGAGTACTGAAGAATTTTGGGTCAGTTGCATACTGCAGTCAGCCTTGGAGCACATTTTAATCAAACTGAAAAATTTACTTCACAGGGTTGAAAAATCTGTTATGGGCCTTAAGCAACACACCAATACTGATTTGTTAAATCTGTGCTCAGAGTGTTGCACCTTCACGTTTGTTAATAGCAAGCAAAACCCATCAGAGATTTCCAAGGAAAACATCATCCCCTTTCTTATCTCTGCCTGCAGTGGGTGCCAATCAGCTCTGTGTTGCTCTGTGCAAGAGCTAATCATAGAAGCACGATAGAAGGAACACCATCTTATCACACACAGGAGTTAACATTTATTATTGCCATATCCAAAGTCCAGGCCCTGTCCTGCACACTGCAAGCTCAGCAGAGCAGAGCTGAGTGTGTGTGTGCCAGCTGGCCTCTGACCTCCTGCGTGCTGGGCTGGCTTCAGTGCACGTCTCTGCTCCTTCCCGAGCACTGTGAGGATCAGGATGTTGCTGTCCCTTCTTTGATCTAACAAAGAGGAAATAGCAGCAACTCCCTGAGTGGCTGTCAGAACAATCCCCTGTTTTGCAGCACTGCCCAGGCATCAAAAGTGTCTGATCCTCCACCAGAAGTACCTTCCTGGAGGCAGAGCAAGGGCTCTGGAATGATATTTTGGTTTGAGGCTTGCTGCTTCTGTTTCCGATGATCTCAAGGCTGTATATGATAACGGTTG
Source organism: Monarcha castaneiventris obscurior (assembly GCA_026261815.1). Classification (NCBI taxonomy): domain Eukaryota; kingdom Metazoa; phylum Chordata; class Aves; order Passeriformes; family Monarchidae; genus Monarcha; species Monarcha castaneiventris. The sequence goes on from JAMPIT010000467.1 coordinate 13,654,795, forward strand.
TCTCTTTTTACCACCTTATTAGTTTAATAAAAGCAATTACCTCTACCTACAAATCTGTTTGTAGATGCTCTTGAACCACCTCTGCCCAAGTGTTATTTATGCAGCCCAGATGCCTCACACACCTGTGAGCACTAGGCAGTCACTAGGTGAGCAGTATTTTCAGGCAGCCCAGCATCCTATACATTGACAGGCATTCATCCTGCTGCTAGACAACCACAGCAGCCCCTCAGCTCAGCTCAGTCTGTGTCAACTCCTCCTGGCAGTGGTAGCACCCACTTACTCCCCATCCAGCCACATTTTGTATCGCTGCTTCCTGTCAAACCACTGTGTGCAGTCACCTTTGCATCTGCCTTTTGTAGCCAGTTACTGCAGAGCTTTCATTTCCACATCTTGAATTTTTCAGCTTGCTCCTGAGGCACAGTTGATTGCCAAAGGGCAAGCTAAATAGTGAGACCAGTGATGTTACTTTATTAAGGATGGTGAAGCTGCAAGCAGAAAGGTGTTACTACAGTAAAAAATAAAGTATCCAAATAAAGACACAAGGTAGAGTTCTCAGTCACTTGTATTACTTGGCAAAAGGCATTATTTGTAAGCTTGGCCAAAAGCAAACCACCTCTGGGATAAGCACTGTGTATAGAGTGATGTTTTCCTAATGCCAGAGGTATGAGAAAGGAGAGCAGCACTGTAACAATTAATTGTCACAGGGGAAACAAAGCCAAATGAGGACTAGGATATAGAACTTGCTACTCCCTGCCATCCTTTAGACCCAACTCCACCACTTCAAAAATTCTGGCTACACCTGTTTTGACAGAAAACATGCTGGCAAAGCACAGTGTGCTCACAGTGCATCAGCTTCCAGCAAACAAGAGCAATGTGGGAGCATTTGCTGGCATGAGCTCTGTTTTGATAAAGGTTGGCAGAATCCTTCAAGGATAACCAAAAATACAGCTGCCAAGATGGAGCTGTATCACAAAGATGTGGAATTTAGGGCTAGAGAGGAGGTAAAAGCATTTCTTGTGCTGAACATCTGCTCTTACCCCTCTCTTGCAGGGTAAAACTGTATTTACCTACACAGAGACACAATGATAGTTTTCATCCCTATGTAGTTCTATAAATCAATAATAAATCTTATCTGAAGAATGTTTGAAGTCCTCACCTATTCAGATGCTAACCAGTACAGCAGGAATTATAATGCCTTATTCCTGTATAAGGTTGGATTTCACTCTCAAATGCTCTATGCTGGAATAGTTCAATGTCCAATTTTAAAAGCAAACTCTTCCCTTTCCATCATCAGCAGCTCCAAGAGACTACACTAGGCAGACCAAAACAATTAAAAGCCTACTAGAGATGGTCACAACTGTGTGTTTTGTAATTGAACTTTTGCTGATGATCACTGCAAGTCTTTCTCTTCGAGCAGCCTTGCCAGTGTTCAGCCAGTCTATACGTGATTGACCCCTCACTGCAGCCTAGTACATGGCAACACCAAGTTGATTCTTGTGCTTTTACAGCATCAAGACAATCAACTCCACTGCCTGTGGAATCCTTCCTCTCCCAGGGTTGGTTTTGTGCTCAGTACTCGCCTTTTCTCTAGGAGCCAAACACTGTTGTTGGGAAATAACATGTCCCAGAAGTGTTTCATGAAAGATGATTTGGCAGTTGTTGACTAAGTCTCTGAAAGCTCCAGGCAACAAGTATCAAGCACCTTGTTCTTAGCACACACATCATTAGAGAGAACCTTTTCCAGATAAGCTCTGTGGTGCTCCAGATTCTGTGGGTTTCCACTCACCTCCCTGGGAAATGAGGCAAGGCCGAGTGGTTTGGACACGAGTCAGCAGTGCCCGAACCCCCTCTAGTGGCACAAGGACGGGGAGGACGGCTCTGCTCGGCAGCGGCAACACGGCAGCCACGGGATGAGCTCACAGTGCTCCTAAGGGACGACCAGCACAACAGCTAAAGTACCAAATGCACTTTAATGAGATCCAGATTTTGTTCCCAGAAGGAATTTATACCGTGTCAGTATATTAGGCAAGAACATAATTTCTCCTGAACTACAGGCATGAGGAGAATTGACTATGACATACTAGGTATCTAAGGTTACTCTTAGAAACCAGTTTTCCACATTGTTAGAAATAAGGCAGGTTTCAGGCGTGCATGTAGCTGATTTATCCAGTCCTCAGATGCCATATTTGCCCTTTAGTTCTTCCACTTTTGCTATGTAAGCTTTCATTGCATCTTCTTTGGACATTCCTGAAGGACAGAACACAGGAAGCAGTCAGATACCTTTTACAGATTAAGATGCCTTTTACAAGTCACAATTCCTTGCTATAGCCCGTGCCACCAGAGGGCAAAGGAGCCAGGGAGGTCACTTGGCTGGGAGTCCACTGTTGAAGTTTTAAACAAATGTGTCCCATCAGCCATGAAAAAACAGTGCTTTGCAGCAAATTTGTTTTTACATAGACAGCAACCAAGCAGTGTATTAGTTCTATTAATGTCACTGACATTAATTATTACAGGAATAATTGCTGTTCCTTAAAACACCAGAAAAAAAGCCCCATTGTCATAGATTAGACTACTTGTTTGTCTCCTCATTCAGAGCTGAGAGCTCAGTTGTTTCATCTAAAGCTTTCCTAACTGGAAGATGTGTAACAGTTGGAGGGAGAGCTCAGCCTCTGGGGTACTAGGCTGGGACCAGGAAAACAAATTTAGGTTTCTGCTGCTGTTATTGTTCTTCTTTATTTAACATCTTAGGCCAACTGGGCATTTTGTACCCTAATTCCCTTTCACACAGACCATATTTTTCAGGATTATTTCTGCCTGCAGGGGTAATCAAAAGTAAAAGTTTATTATCATGGCATTCTGAACTTCTAGAACTCTTATATTGAAAGGTATCAATACTCTGTTTCTTGCTGAACTACATGTGTCTTTCTTTACCACTAGCTTGCCAGTGGTAATTTTATTCATTTCTTTAATCAGACACTTACCTTTCAATGCACTCCAGGCATCCCACTTTGCTTTGCCTTTGAAGTCCAGCATACCAGGGCGCTCTGAGAGAGACAGGATAAGCAGCAGGATTAGTTTATGTGATCTGGGGGTAGGTAATACCCACTTGAAGGCTTAGGTAGCTCTTAACCATGACAAAATACAGTGGCTCATCTCTGCAGCTGTTGCACGCTAAGCTGTAGCCAGCAGATCACCTCAGGAGAATATGTTACAAAGTTGTTGGTGACAACAGAAACAGACCCTTTGAAATCCCCTTGAGACAGCAGCATTTGAGCAGAAGAGCACTAACTATCATGAGTCGGTTTAATTGGACTTTCAGAAGAGCCTGATGTCACATAAGAGCTATCCAATTAAAGAACACCAGCTCTAAAGTAAAGCAGAAATACCCTGAGGTCCATTACAGGTAGAGACATGAAAACAGACAGCTGTTTGTAGTAACATACAGCTCAGAACTCATTACCATCAAGTTAGTGGTGTGTTCCTAACCTATAGTTCTGCATCTGGAAACCTTGGAAATCTAACTCACTTCACTGCAGGCTGTGGTGTGGCCGAGTAGAATGACGTGTATATGGTAATCCTTCACATAAAGTCCCCTTTGTGATTTTACTTCCCCTCTCTCTCCTTAAAGACAATTCTTAGAACTCACAAAAGGAACTGGGCAGTGTCCACAGAACTCCCTTGTGCAGCTCCCATGGCACAGTGACCTGCAGCTCCAGTTGGCAGCTTCACTCCTCTCCAGCACAAAGCCCACCAGCCACAGGCTGCTTCTCTGCCAGCTCACGTGGGCTGCTGCTTCACAGGAGTGCAGCCACTTGTAGGAATTGGTGGCATATTCACAGCTCTGGAGCACTCTTTCACCCTGTCAAGCACTAACAATGCTGAGGTCCAGCCACACCAGAAGGATCATATCTCAAACCCGAAGTCACTTCTTTCATTCCTCACGCTGCCCACTTTGGAAAAAGATTAAATTACTTACTATTTCCTGTACACTTCACTGCCAGCTTTTAAATCAATGGACACTCAATAAACTTTGCCAGCTACTGGGTTAGGAGGCCAGCACTGCAAAGAAATGACCTTTTCCCTTTCTATTTCTAGCTACTCCAATGTTACACAAGGTCGATAGAGACACGTTATTCCAAAGGCTGAGCTGCCATCGACAGCAATGGAGAGACAGAAGTAGCCAGAAACATTTCGCACTGTGTGCTTGCAGACGCATCTTTGGTACAGTCTTTCTAAAGTATGATATTTAATTGCAGCTCCTATAAAAGTTTTCTCCTGTTCTTCTGGTTTTGCTTTCCAATCCTATTTTTAGCAGCCAATCCACTCTAAATAAACTGTATTTGTCATCCCCGCCAGTACTGCAATTACACACTTGCATCCTTTGCCTTGGTGTTTAATTCTGTATAACCGAGAAGCGTTCGCACTAAAGCAGCACCCCTTGGCCTGAGCAGCTACTTGCTGGCAGAGGTCTCCAAAAATCCCAATATTTGCCCAAAGCTCACACAAAGCATCCTCAGGCCCTCGCTGCACGGTTCAGACGGCGGCAGCCGGGTTAATCTAAAAACCACGAATTGCACAAAGCCTTATCGGGTCAGCCCGTGCCCTCCCGCACGGAAATCCGTGCCAAGTCGGCACTGAGTCACTTTGGCCGAGCCGCGGGATTGCGGGGAGCGCAGTGGGGGAGAGGTTGTGCCTCCCGAGGCGTCTCCGGCGGGGGCAGCGCGGGCGGCACCTACCCGTGTTCACATCGCCCACCGTGGCCTGCTTGTAGTGGCTGTAGATGTCCAGCATCTCCTGGTCGGCGGGCTGCGACTTCAGCTGCTTCACCTCCTCGGCAGCCTTCTGGAACGCGGCCTGGGGGGACAGCGGCAGCGGGTGAGCGAGGGGAAGGTACCCGCAGCCCCCCGGAACCCCGCAGCCCCCCGCAGCCCCCCGGATCCCCGCAGCCCCCCGGATCCCCGCAGCCCTCCGCAGCCCCGCAGCCCTCCGCAGCCCCCCGCAGCCCCGCGCCCCCCGCACCTCGGTCATCGCGCCCAGCCCAGCTCGGTCCCGACCCCGCCGCTTCTGCCGCGCCGCCCCCGCCGCGCGCCCGCCTCACCCCTCGCCAGACCGGCCGCCGGCCAATGGCAGCGCCGCGGGCCCCGCCAGCACCAATCAGCGCGGGCCGGGGGCGGGCGCGGGGCGGGCAAGCGCCCAATAGGGAGGCGGCGCGGGCGCCTCCCATTCACCAGCGTGAGGGGGCCTCGGGCGGCGGCGGCGTGAGGGGCGCGGGGCGGGGACAGGGTGGGGGCGGGGCCAGGGCGCCCCGCAGCCAATCGCGCGTCCCGCCAGTGCCACCGAACGGATGCGATTGGAGGGACGGGGCGGGAGGGGCGGGACCCGGAAGTGCCGGCGGAGAGCGGTAACGGGCACGGTGGGACCCGGTGGGGCCCGTGTGGGGCGGGCGGGGCGAGCCAGGCCCAGCCGAGCCGAGCCGAGCCGAGCCGAGCCGGGCCGGGCCGAGCCGGGCCGAGCCGAGCCGAGCCGAGCCGAGGCCGGGGCCTGCGCTGGGGCGGGCGGCGGTCCCGGTGCTGATCCGGGAAGGTTCTTCTCTCTCCAAGAGAACCGGGCCACCAGCGCCTCCCGCCTGCCTTCTTGTCCCCATGGAGGCGCGGGGTCGTGCACGGTCCCAGCCCTACATGCGGTCGGTTTGAGTAGTAAATATGAAAACCGGCGATTTCTGATTGTGCTCCTGATTCTGTGTTCCCACAGTGTTTTTCCATGCTGCAAAGGCGCAGGGGAGTTGAATGCTGTGGGCTTTGATGTATCCTCCAAGTCGCCAGCCCGTGTGGAATAGCACCAAGAAAACATCTATCTTTGCTGTTTAGTATAAATCGAGTTATTTTCAGGTGCAAAGTATTTTTTTTTTTTTTGATTGGCGTGTGTTATTTGTGTGTTGGGTGATGCAGCTCATTTGAAATAGAATTGAAGCTCGAGGAATTATGAACCAAGGGGGTGTAAAAGCAAGTTGCCTTGTGTGATGGAAGGTCTTTGTCCCCGTTGTGCAGATAGTACTTGATGAAAACATTGATAGTTCGCTTTGCCAGGCTATGGCTGGCACAAATACAGCCAAGGCTGGGGTGCACCTGCATGGTGGTGGGGCACTTAAATAACCCCACAGCAAAAAAAGGAAAGACACACAAAAAAGAACATAAGAAAGAACAGAAGGGGATGAATAGGTGAAAGATTCCCTCTCAGGACTGGAGGTGGTGACTGAGATGCCAGCTCAGGGATGGGAGGTGCAAAGGTCGTGCTGATGTTGCAGCACATGGGCTGCAATCCTGGCTCGCTGCTGCAGCAGCCACGTCAGTTTAGCATGTGGGCAGGAAGCTGAGGGATGCCCAGCGCCAAAAATAGAGAAGTTTGTCGAGGTAGAAAAGAGCTTATTTTCCTGTGGATAGGAAAAACCCAACAGAACAGTATGTGGGCTTGTTGGAAGAGGGGTTTGGGTTGACAAGGCCACTCTGTTGTAGGCTCTGCCCTGTGTTGAAGTAGTATAAGCCCACAGAGCTGTTCTAGAGACCAACTATTACAAATTAAATCCCTTAATGATGCAGTAGTGTACCAGGAGAATTATTTGCCTGTGTTTGTGGGGGCAGTTTTTCACTTTCCCTGGGGAGGTGAAAATGAGCGTTGTGTAACAGCTTAGGCATTTCTCAGGGTATTACACTCTCTACAACGTAAGTATGTTAGAAAGGCTTTGGGTTTGTTTGTATTAGGACATTCTTCTAGAGCACAAGGTTACTTGCCCAGCAGGTAAAGTCTTCAGTCACTTAAAACCCAAACAACTTGGGTTGTTTGCATTTATCCATAGCACTTCTGCATGTTTAGGAGGGAGCCTGGTGTGCCATGACACAGCACAGATGCTGGAGTCCGTGGTGTGCAGTACTGGTAATGCCCTGTTTGTTTTGAGACCCCGTTCCTGCTCCAGCAGGAATCATAGAAGTGCAATCCTGAAAGGCACAATGCCATTGAGTTTTATCCTTTGCATGAGGCCCACCTGCACCTCGTTTTCCAGCTGTGCTGGTACGCAGAGGAAAGGCAGTAATTCCTCCCTTTGATGTTTCCCAGGTTATTGAGAGTTGATTCTCATGTCAGCAGAAAGCTCGACCGTCACAGTTCGTCTCGTGCGCTCTTTTGAGCACCGGAACTTCCGACCTGTGGTGTACCACGGAGTTCCCTTGGATCAGACAGTGAAGGACTTCATGGCTTTTGTGCAGAAGGGTAGGAGGTCGTTGTCTCGTTTGTTCGCTTCAGTCCCAAGTGTTGCTGTCCCTGCACAAGGAAGTGGAGGGGAGAAAATGAATAGGAATTCTGTGGCTTTGGTGGAGATGCCAAATTTGTGTTTGCATCCTCTGTGTGCTTTCCTTCCTTAGATGAAAGGTCTGGAGTTAATAAGAGCTTCCGTGGTCGGTGTGCCATGCCCAAATCTGGATGGACTGCTCCCCCTGCCCAAATCCTCATGTTTAGTCTAAAAGAAACAAGGACATTGCTGCATTTGGCTCAGTGCCTCAGGCTCCTTGAGTGGTGCTGTCAGGCAAATATTCATAAATTAATAAGAATAAATTAATAGACTTTAGAACGTCTTTGATCCTAACTACACAAGTATGTGGAATGCAGGAATGCAAGTCTGTTTGCTATTTGTGAGAAGAGAGGATCTTGAAAATTTGTTTTTGACACTGTGTGGTCTCACTGTGCATGTTTGTTTCTGAGTTCCTGTCTCCATCTTGAGCTTTGTGGTGCAGATTTACTCATCTGTGGGCTTTCTGTTTTAGAAGCCTGGGTAAAAGTGACAGTGAATCTAAAGTAAAGTACTGCAGACCAGCCCACACAGTGACTTGGTAATTAGGGTGTTACCCTTAATCTTGCAGGTGTATTTCCACACACCTAAATGGAGACATTCAAAGGGTACAGAATAACATTGGTTTTTTTTGCATGAAGTCAGCTTAAACAAGTCTTGAGCTGTTATAGATGATAATGTTTGAGCAACTCCTAGGACATTGCCCTGGGACTCGTGGGTGTATTGTGTTTGGCAATTTCCATACTTCTAGGCAGTGATAGGCATGGCAAGATCCTAGGATGCTTTTAGAAAACTGCAAGCACTTTCAGAACATATGGCACAGCTGCTGTTATGAACAACAACAAAGAAAAAACAATGCTAAGAAACTTGCTTTTGATGTGTGCAGTATTGCAACTCGCTGTTATTTGGGACAAAGCCAATGTCTTGAACAAGACTTTTTAGAACCTCATTCCACAGGGGTCCAAAAGCCCTGTTCCTTCCTTTACTGTAACCTGTTTTGAAGGGGCAGTTTAAGATAAATTGATAAACTACTGAAGAAATGATGGCTTCAGCCACCTTGCTGCTGGGCACCCCACAGGTGACTGGGCCTTCTGAGATCCTGTTTAAGTCACTGGGAGCACTGACACCAGGGAAGGTGTCAGCATTCCTGCAGTTACTTATGGGCTGTGTCCTGCAAGCAGCTAAAGAGTTAATTTTCTACAGTTGTGCTTCTTTTTCATGGATGTGTTATGAATGACAGTTGTCAGCTGTTTGAATAAGGTAAAGAGAGATGCTGGGCAAACTGTTAAAAGGATGTTCCTGGCAGATTTCTGAAGGATCAGACTCCCGTGATCGTACCCTAATTGCACTGACTCACTGTCCTCATGGGGTGTTTTGTTCAGAGGGACTTCATGCTCAGATGGAGTTATTCACATATGGAGTCACTATAGAATCTGAGCCAAAGGCTGTGTTTTAGCATTTGATACTCAAACAAGTCTCCTATGTTGCAGATTTATTTTGATGTAAAGGCTGCCTTGGGGAAGCATGCATTGCACAATAATGGAAAGTGAAGTATTGGAAATAATTAAAAAAGAGAGCTTTCTTTTAACTTTGTGCTTTTATTTTAATAGATGTGTCTTCAAGAACAGGGCTTCCTCCTCCTTTTAAAAATTACAAGTATGGTAGGTGTTTCTTATATTACTTGTTGTAATTACTGTCAAATGCCCACATAGTATTTTACACCAGCATTTATTCAATTTAAAAGATAACTGCTGTACAATCCTAATGTTGGTGCCAGTACCTGCCTACATTTGCAACTCTATCCAGCTCTGGTAGCTGGGGCTATGCCACTGGGATCTTGTCTGCAGAATTTGACCATTATTTTGAAGATCTGTTTTAATCTTTAAATTAGGCTGCATGGTTTACATTATTTGCTACTGGGTACTGATGGGTTTTGCTATTAATTTTTTATTACTTTTATAAGTGCCTTTTTAACTCTGTCTTTACCCTAACGAGCAGCTTGTGATCTCAAAACACTTTGAAATTGTAGTTCTCTGGGTGCTTATGTACTTCATTATCGATTTACTGATGGTGAAGCAGAAACTGAAGGCAAGAAGCAGAAAATGCTTAAGACTTATATACTTAAATAGTTTACACAATATAAGTGAAACAGAGGAACTTTGCTCCAAGTAGATATGAAAGCTCTTAAATACAAGCTGGTGGTATGAAATAGCATGATGTGAAATTTAAGCTGACTTTATTCTAATGTAAAGCTATATGTGTATTTCCTTTTTGTGCAAATTGGCATGAACATGTGCAATTCATCTGTTTGGGACAGAGAAAACTTTTTAAATATTGCTAAATTACTTCCTTCCTTGGAGTTTGTAAACTCGGATGTCAGTCGCATATCTTTTTCTAAACTTGGCAATTCTCAAAGTTCCCTTGGAGTTTTCCTGCAAGTGATCCTCTGTCTCCCATGTTCTTGGAGTTGAAAAACTCCTTCCTCTATGGTGATTTATAGAACTGAATGAGAAACCTACTTAATACATGTGAATGGTAATAAACTCTACTTGCCTATTTGAAAAAAAGGCAAGGATTTCATTTTGTGCTCTTGCTGATGGTGAAACAGAGAGTGCACACTGAGGCCAGAAAAAGAGTTAGGGATTAAGACTGATGATACATCAGTGGCAAGGATTTGAATGTTACTATTATTTTTAATGTAACTTAAAGTCTTAACATCTGTAAGTTTGAATTTGGAGGTGCCCTTCAGGTGCCCTTCACCCCACCTGTGGCTTTGGATGAGGGGTCCTATCTGGAACTGCTGTTCTCAGTTGTATCCCTGGTGCTGCCTATCCCAGGTGCTAGTTCTTTCATCACTCAGAGATCAGTTTAGCTTTTCTCAAGGCATATGTGATGGCTGAGGGCCTGATTGTGCTGTGTAGGACTGAGCATAACTTTAAAACCTGTTGCACCAGTTCGTGGGGGCCTGCTCTTACTGTGATGGTGCTAACTGCAGGAAAATTTTCACACAGGAAAATCAAAGCCAGGCTCCTCACCTTCCCCTCAGGCTGTGAATCATCCAGGTTCATGTTTTTGACATCTCTGCTGTCTCTACAGTGCTCTACTGTCACATGTTTTTGTGAGGAAAGGGCAGTGAGACTTCTGCATGAATAGTGCCAGTAAGAGTCAGATTTTTCCTCCTGTTTTGTTGGGCAGTGCCAGAAATCTCAGATGGATCTGGTTGTCTCTGACCTTGCCTGTTTCAGCTTCCTTCCCTGCAGAATTTAGCACCACTTTGTTCTCTTAACATCATATATAATGCCATCACATGTTTCCTCTTGGATTAGTGCTCCAATTCACATCTCAAAGCTTCTGACTTTCATTCTCTCTTCTTTTCTTTGTATGGATCATTCTTAGTCTTGGTCTAGAACTCTTCTGAGTCAGTCTTGTCTTAGACTTTATCATTGCCATCTTTTCACTGATGTTGGCAGTCTGGGTGCCAACTTGCTCCATAAACTGCTTCTCAGTTTTGTTTCCTTTATCCATGAATGTGGAGCAGTATGGCAGGTAGTTCATAAAATTATCAATTGCCATGATAGACCTATTATCAGAAAAGGCAAGGTAACAAATTGGCAGTATGATTGTGTGGGACTTAATGGGGATGAAACAGCAAAGGCTAGTGAGAGGACTTAGCTCATGAGAGGAGACTGTAGTTTCATCTCTGTAACAGAGCTAGAAAAGCCATTTAATAGCTCAGATGAAGACGTGGTAAACTGCTGGGTGCCAGAGATGGAGTTCTGAGCAAGTAAAACTGAGACAACACTTCAGGGCATGACTGGACAAAGACTAGAGAAAAGGGAACATGTCAAAGTAGACAGAGGAGCTTAAAACTAACAGGCACAGTCTGGGTTTATTTGCTGTAGTAGAGAGGTTTCATGTTTGCAATATATTTTTCCTGTGATTACTCAATGCTTTTGTAATGTTTCTATGCAAGATGGATCCTGGTAATTGCAATTTAATGTCTGTCTTGCTTCTAATACCACAGTTATTACAATATGCCAAGGTTGCCTTCTCAGTGACCTCTGCAGTGACAATACAGAGTACTTTTAACCTTATGTAGTGTTTTAAATAGTGTTCAAAATGGGCCAGAATGGTATGGAAGCAAGCTTCTGAGTGGGAATGTGATCTCTGTTATTCTGGACATCTGACTACTTGCTCCTGGTAGTCTGAAATTTGGTTTAGCCAATGTTTAACTTTGCTTCTCTTCCTTCTCTTACCAGACTATTTCAACATGAAGTGTTCACTCAATGCACAAAACTAAACTAGAACAGAAAATGAGCAGACAAGCAGAACTGGTTTTTATTCTTTGCTGGGAAGGCATTGGTGTGTTACTCCAGATTTGTTCAAACACAGAGTCTTTAGAGTTAAATTTTTTTTAGTGTTGCATGGCTTTAAGCCATTCCCTCTGGATCTTTGCACTCATCCAGTTGCTTTAGTGTTATTTTCCCCTGTTTTTCCCTTCTGTTAGCAAAACTCTGCCCATATTGCCAGAATAAAGTGTTACTTTAAAAAAAAAAATTAACAGCGCTACACTGCACAAACACAAGATAAAAATTATTGAAGAGGGTATAGCATTAAAAAGAGCAGAGGCTGTACATGTTCATGGAAGATGATTTTGCTTAATGAAATTTCTACTGTGGGTGGTGGGTGTTGTGTTCATGAGAAGGAGAATTTCAAGGGATGATCTGAAGTGGTCAGGTTGCTGTGTCTTAATCACTTGCTGCCGATCAACTTAGCTGTGGTAGTTGACAGTGCATAAATGCTGTTGGTCCTGCCCCAATTGCATGTGTAAAACCTATTAAGTTAAAACACCCTAAGTGGCATTTAAATTGATGTGTTTTGACTGGCAATTGAGATGGTCATTAGCTGGTTATTGTAATTCAGCCAGCAGACAGAAGCCCAATAGGATGTGGTACCTTAATGTTGCATTGACTGCTTTAAGATTGTGGCCCAGGACTTGGAGATTAAGATGTTTTCTCTTCTTTCAGGTTGAATACACAAAATTGTTAATAACAAAAGATCTTGAAGCTTCCCCCTTTGTTTGTTTGTCTTTCCCAAGTACAATTTTCAGTGCTGTCTGCTTATTCAGCCTTATTTTAGGAAAACACTATTTTCTTTCAGATACAATGAAGATTATTCACCAAGCACACAAGTCTAAGGTAAGATTATTAGCTGTGTTCTTCCCCTTTTGCATATTTTGATGCAGGCAGATCTCTGCACTGTCAAACAAGTCCAGGGCAGAGGCAGTCAGTAAATCCTTCTTCTTATCTTTGTATTCTGGTTCTCTGATTTGTAGACTGGTGAGCTTGTAGTGAGTTTGGAAGATGATGACAAACTGATTTTGAAGGAAGACAGTACGCTGAAAGCAGCTGGAGTAGGTAGGAGTACATTTGTATTGACTGAAGATGCTGTTCCTTGTGGTAGCATTAAACTGATAACTGGCTGATTATGTTTGGACAGGCTGCCGAAAAGTAAATGCTATTCCTGATGCTCTTTACATGACTTGATAATTATTCAGAGAAGCATTATTCAAATCATTGGTCTGAGGGCAGCAGGTATCTGCACTCCAAATGTTCAGAATGCAAATTGTGATTTTTAGAGGGTATGCTTATAATTCTGCTGAGAATAATTTTAAATGATTGACAGATAGGTTATTAGTACCGTGTCTGCTTAGTCTTATCAGTAACATTTAAACTGATGTTTTGGTTAGAAATGTAAGTAGTGGAACCAGCATGGAATAATGAAATAAGATTAGATTTGTTTAATGTGCAGCATACAGTGCCTGGTAGCCAGATTGCTCAGGAAAGCTTGAGCAGAATCATTTAGAGAATGTGCTGAACATAGCAAAGAGTTGAAACTTGACCTGATTTCTCACATTTTGACAGGAGACTACATATAGGGCATGTCTTTTGGTAATAATGTAAAGAAATGTCTGTCATGATAAAATTGATGGTCCCTGGATGTCCTTTGGGCTTCTCATAAATGTGGCTGAATGACTTTGTGGCAGCAGGGCACTTAAGGGATGTGTTTGCATTCCACCTTGATATGGACATTTGCTCATTTGAATCTGATTTGCCTGGCTGGAAAGCATTAAGTGCCTGTGCTCTAAGTGCAGGGGCTTCACAGAGGAGGCTCCCTCCTGCTCCTGGTGCTCACTGATTGCTCCCCAGCTATGGAATGGGATTTCTTTCTCAGAGGTTACTTGGCTCTCCTGTTTCCTGTGATTTATTTTCTGGTTTTAAGTGACTTTGGATGTGTCTTCAATGTTTTTCTCTGGTGTGAGCTGCAACTGATCTCAATATACCTTTCCTAAAGGTCTTTAAATGTTCCTGTAATACAAACAGTAGATTTTACCACACCAGGTCATTTTGTCGAGGTGTGGGGGTGGGGAGAAGATGACAAATACTGGCACCCAAGCCTTACAGATTTGTAATTTAGTTAGCAGAAGATTCATTTAACCATGATCTTTATCTATGTAAGGCGTAAGAGGCAGTGCAGTTCAGGAGAGGGGCAGATGACAGTGCCAAATGTTGAGTTAGAAACAACAAAGCTGTCTTCTTTCAAGAAGGTATGGGTAAATATTTGTATAAATTATCCATCTTTGAAACTGGGTTTGTAGCTACAGCAGTGAAACAGTTGAACATGATCTCAAAAAAGGTGTCAAAACATCAGACTAAATGTTACAGTGAAAGGAAATAGGAATACAGCAGCCTGTTCTGTGTCTCTGTACAAAGGGAAGGGTGGTTCATTTAGGGCAGAAAATGATTTAAAGCTGCTATTTTTTTTCTTTTTTGTTTCCTGAATAACAGCAGTTATTAGTCATTAGTATATAGAGGATATTTGTGATAGAAGGGTAAAACCCTTTCTTTGGATAATGCAATGTGCCATTATGCCATTTTGAATTTGGATATGTTCCAGTGTATCTTGATGTGAAAATTGGCTAAGTTAGGAGTGGGATCATTGTAGTAAAATCTTGAAGATTTTACTTTTCTTCTTCAACAAGAACTGGAAAAAAGTAAGCCAAGAAGTGAAGTATGATAGCATGTACCACAGGTCCTCATTTTGTACAAAATCATAATTTTGTACATTTTCTTTAAATCAGTAAGAAAATTTGAAATCTCCTATTGAGATATGACTTTTTTTCCAACATCTGGTCTGGGCAAGACTTACTAGAATAAAACAGTCAGAATCACCATTAGAAAATCTGGGAAATTCTGATACATGCAGAACATTTTTCCTGAGCTGCAGTTGATTGCCCTTGGCACTATACAGGGTTGGGCTAGAGAGTTATAAATTATGAGGACATTAGATAAGTATCCTCAGGAAAGCCTCTGTAGTAGTGATTATTATTACAGTTATTATCCAGTCAGCAAAGTTAAAGCTTGCATTTTTTTTTTAAGCAGGGTGTATGTTAATAAAGTGTTCAGTATTCATTACAAACAGTCTTGTCTGTTTTCTAGTTGAGATTCTAAAATCTCTTCTACTCTTTTCTTTTTTTTTCCAAGACAGGCAGACTTCATTAACTTAAGGTTTAATTTCAAAAACGAATGTGGAACTTATTGGCTCAGCACCTTAAAGAATTCCATGTTTAATAATTGTGAAGGCTTTCCATCAGATTTGTCTCTGTTCTGAATTAGTAATGTTGCTGACTTATTGTTTTAGAAGAGGAAGTCCTTGACCTACTGGGTTGAAAGAATTGTGACTGTTCTGAACCTTTATGGGTCCTTTAGCTCTGCCATATCCCCTGTGAATAATTAGAGGTATTTGAAGGTATTGCTGGAGAAGCCAATTTGTGTCTTTCACTTTGCATATTGTTGAAGCCTCATGAATTAATCATCAGCAGGGCAAAAAATTAACTTCTTCAGACACATATTTTGATGGGTCATGAGGGAGAATGTAAAGTGATCTGTAAAATATTCTACTGATCCTCTAAGTATTAAATTATTATACCTACAGGCTAATTTAATGGGAAAAAGAAGTTTCTCTCTCCCTCTCCTAACAGAAAAATGCACAAAAAAGAGTATATAATGCTTCATTACTTTCCTAGCATTTGAAGGTGTTAGAAATGCCATCAATTAATTTGCTGAATGCTTATACAAACAATTCTGAAGACTGTGTTAAACAAATCTTGAGGGGTCTTGTGTACATATTTACTTCTGTATATTCATGTTCTTGGTTGTTTTGTTTGTTTGGGGTGCTTTTTAACGAGGTTAAATGACATCTTTCATACTGGAATCTTTTTTGCAAAAATATGAGGAAGAATAAGAAAAGTGTGTGGTGATTTATAATTGTCTTCGACCATAAAGTTGCTAATTGTCTTCTAAGATTCTAAATAGCTGGCTGTTGGTGGTTCATTTACTGGTGTGCTAAATATTTAATTTTTTATTCGTTCTAGCAAATGAGACGGAATTAGCATTCTTCTGTGGGGAAGATTACAGAAACTACAGAGCTAATCCTGTTTCGGCCTGGTGAAGATCCCAAGAGATTGTTTTGTTTTCCCATACCTGTTGTAAATTTTCCTTATTCTGCTTAATGAGATTTTTCTTAAAGATCAATAAATCCTAGAGGATTTCTTTGCAAACAGTGCAATTCCCTTCCTATAGAAATTAATTTCTGTCAATATGCTAAGGCTGAGAGAAGGAAAACTGGGGGACATAAATGACTTTTTTCTTCCTCCCTTTTCTTTTTGCTGTGCTTGGCTCTGGAGCCTCAGGCAGTGCCATCCCTGACCTGTGACACACGTTCATGGTGTGATCCCACAGCAGACAGTAACTGCATATGGAAATGATACAATGCACAGGAAGATCCCATCCCAGTACTAACTTTTAATGGAAATGCAGTGAAACTTCCTTCAAATGAAATGAAATGTTTTATGGCCAAATCACTGGGTATTTTTAAGAACTTGAGAAGAGAATCTCTCTGTTTCAAGTCACAGCTTTACTTCTCTCATGTTATGTTGGGTCTCTTTTGTTTAAATAGTGCAGACTGGCCAGGGTTTCATGCTTTTCAGTGATGAATGCTTTCCATTATCCTCTCTTCCAGCCCTCTTTAGCATGCTGAAAGGGACAAATGTCTGTTGGGAGGCTTTTGTGTCCAAGGACCAGCTCGCCTGTTTCTTTCTAGCTTTACTTGATGGAGACACCTTCACACAGGGGTAGCAGCTCGAGTTCTGCCAGGACATCAGTGTGCCTAAGTAGGAACTGGGCATTTTTCCAAACTGAGTGAAAGCTCATGGTTTCAGTTTCAAGAATAAAACCTGAATGATTGTATTTTTTTGCAAGGAGAGGCCCAGTCTGTGAGCCACATGTCTTCAAGAGTGGAATTGATTCCTTTATGCTTTTCATGAGCCAAATACTCTGTTGCTTTTCATGAGCCAAATACTCTGTTTCTGTGTGTTTGTTCTTGGAAATTCCAGGCTTTCCTACTACATGAACCAAATTAAGAATGACAGAAAATAATCATGCATCCAGTAAAGTACCTTTAGATAGATACCACTTATGAAATGCTCTTTAGGCGGTACCAGCATGGGACACTGTGCCTTTAAGCCTCCCTTCACTGAAATAGGAATGATGCTGGCTCTCTGCCTTAGCAGGCTTTTTGGGCACAGGCTCTGCTAAATTGAATGAGACCTCACGTGCAGTTGCTTTAAACCTACACATCTACCCTGGGCCCTGTGTGAGAGCTGACAACACTGTTCCCATGAGACTTTCTGGAGGAGTAACCCTGCCATTTCCTAGAGCTTTGATTATTGTTTTTACTGACATGTGTGTATCTAAATAAAATTTCCCTTTATTTTAGATGTTGGGCCAAAGAACCAGAACCCTCTGTGTATTGTTCCCACCTCATTTTCCTCATCCTTCCTGACAACTCTTTGGTTTAGGCTGTTTTACTCACCGACAGCTTTCCTTCAGAGTTTTATTCTCTTGTGAAAGATCTCTACCACTTTATCAACTGTGATTTAAATGATTTTATCTTTATCTTGTAAGGAGGAGTCCTGTGTCACCTGTGTTCTCCTGGGATGCAGATGTCGTTGTGCATGCCCTGATGAACTTACGAGGAGAATTTACCTCTTGCCTTCTCTTTCTGTCCAGGCAGCCTCTCTGTTGCTGGTACCTGCTCCCCAAACATGGTCCCGTGTCTCAGTTACCTTACACAGTCTATCACATTTGCAGATTTCTGTGGTTAATACAAGTTTGTGCCCATCTTCTCAGACAGTTCAAGCTGATGCATTGCACTCCAGGCTATCCCATCCTTGTTCAGCCAAATTTACAATAATGAGGGTAACTCTGTAAGAATAGATGGTGTACCAGAGAGATCAGTGTCTCAGGCTGGCCTGCCAAGGCATCTAAATGGTGTCTGTCAGCACATGCAAGCTCTCAGACTGAGCAAGCACTGCCATTCTTTTCCTCCTGTTCTGGGGATTTGGATTTGGTCTCCAGCCCTTTCAGACAGATTTGGATTAGTTTTGTGATCCCTTTTCTCTAAAGCATTTGTGTTTGAAAGAGTCACCACATTTTAACAATTGTCCTTCCTGGGCTCTTACAGTTCCTAACTTGCAGTGTCACATCAAGTGTGGTACAGTGGAAGAGCAATTCTACAGCCTCAGTGAGAAAAATCTGTAAATGTTCCATCGAAAATATTCCAGAATGATGTGCCTGGCACTCCAGATTAACTTCTCTTTCCAAGCGAAGAGTTAAACTGCTGCTTTGTGAGCTCAGTTCTCTCTGGCAATGGCACTTCATTGGCTTCTTTCTCCAGCAGCACAGTGGAGCCTTTTGTAATGCTCTCAATGGCCATACTTGTAAACTGGTTTCTTCCTGAAGTGTTTTTCTACTATGTTGTTTTTTGTTTTTTTGAATGGGACTTTTAGTAATGCTTCTTTCAATAAACCCCACAAAACCACAGATAATAACTGAAAACTTGTTAGGAAAGATGCTGTTCCAACATTGTTTTGGTGGGATATGGTACAGCCAAAGTAGGTTTGATTCCAGGATTGTTGAGTACTGAATGAAATCTCTGAACACTGGCTAATAAATTAGTAAAGGCTGAGATGTCTTTGCCCATGTTGTCATGAAATCCTCTTTCTGCTGAAGGAAATCACAGAGTTAGTGCTGTGGTTTGTTATCCTGGCAGGAATCATGAACTGCATTGGTTTACAGTTGCTTTTAATCAAAGGTGTAGTGGGGTAAGTCATACAGCTTTGCCAGGGTTCTTAGGTGTTGTGGGTTTAATAAGGATGCGTGCTACAGTGGGATGTTCTTGGAAGCATTCACCCTTTTTTCTGTTAAACAAAAGAACAACGTCCAGAGAGGACACTGAAATAAGATAAAATTTATCCTGGGTTATAACACCTTAGCAGGGAAGGGCAGTCAAACTGGAACCCCGGGGTGGTACGTCAGGCTTGGCTGTTTCTTGGAGAAAAAAATCACTTCAGAGAGACTGGAGTTTTGATTAGGAAGTGTGAAAGCTACTGAAGAAGAAAAGAGGAAATTTGGAAAGGAATTATAATTAGGAAGAAGAGGTAACAGTGTAAATGAATAAACAGCGAAATCTGCATGTGCAACACTCTTAGTGCAGAGATACCAGAGCAGTGCTGCTTTCTATAGAACTAAAGGTATAAAAATGGTGCTTTATCATAATTTTCGGAATTGAATTCATGAACTGCTCAAACAGGCATCTTGTTTTTTCTGAGTTTGTCACATGATACTTTCTGCATCCAACAGTTGTAATTATTTTTCTGCCCAGAGGTAGTTCTGTTGCCTTTTGAAGAAGCAAGAGTTAAGAAAAATCTGCTGACATGGACAGCTGAGTTAAATGTTGACCAATGACATAAAGGAGTCCTCAAAGATCTGATAAGAACCAGTGTTACAGTTAACTGCTTTATCTGATGTAAACATTCTGACTAAAAGGTGATCCAGAAATATGTTGTAAGCTGTGGTGTTTCTCTTTCACTCCCTGGGAGTATTTAACATCCCCTGACAGATGATTTATTTAAAAATGAGCTTGCAAGTAGCAGTCCAAGAGTTCCTTCCCATGGCCGTGGCGGGACATCCATGGGCCCTGTCCTTGGAAGCCACAGAAATCCTGAGTGTCCAAAGATCAAGAAGCTAAAACCAGAACATGGGATGCTCATTCTTGGTCTCCTGTGACTGATAGGATCCTGGACACAGAGCAGGGCAGATGACTGGAGGCATTACAAATGCCTAAGGCAAGTGCACACTTTTGGTTATTGAGCAGTTTGGACTGAGCTCAGGCTTCCTGGTTGGCAGCTGATCCTCCTTCCATTGCTTCCTTTCCATAGTACTACTTGGCACAGATTTGCAAGTGATTAATGAATCAAGAAATGCCCAGTAGACAACACTTGCTGCTTTTCATTTTATCAGGATATTGACTTTTCTTTGCTCCCCCATTTCCTATTGAGTCAGAGAAACAGACACAGCTTCGAACGTTTCCCCAACCACTTCCCTTTGCTTCTTCTGCTGATTAGCAGTGCTTTAATGGTTAGGTTTGCACCTCAACTGGTATGCAATAGCAGCATTTCCTGTGGCAGTGGATGTACATTTTTAAAAATTTGTTCATGAAAAAATATGCTTTGAAATGGAGACCTTTTCTACACTGTCACTAATAGTGCACAACAAAGGCTCCTTTCTTGCTTTGCAGGAAGAATTGCTTAGGACAGCACTGTCTGCCAGTCAGTGGAAACAAAAATGTTTTTGTCATGATGCTTTGTATCATGTAAGGCAATGAAGAAGTTACATCAGGAATGCATAAAAAAAAAGAAAAAAAAAGGCAGTGAAAAGCCAAGACCTAGTGCCATGAACTCTTTGCCTGCAGAGAGAGCCACCAGATGTCAGCACAGCCTGTTCTTTGCTTCTCCAGAACCTCTGTCACCCAGGAGATGTGTCATGCTTATGGAAAGTGCTTATCTGTGAACTGGTTTAGCCTGTGAAGTCTGTGCTGAGGTTCTGGTGATGAAAGCTGAATCTTTCCTTGCAGAAAGTATTTCTTTTTATATTAAAACCAAAAAGCGGCAAATTGAACTGGTTTCAGTGCTTAAATTTCTCTTGTTAGAGAGCATCCTTTGCAGACCCAGTTCCCAGCGTATCTAAATCTTTGCATGCTGTGAGGAGGCATTTGCAGAACATTCATTTGAAGAATTGTCTGGAAAAGATCAGTGTTAATTTGCTGAGGTTTTGTAAAGTAGATTTTAAGTATGCTTATTTCTTTTAAACACAAGGAAAACCATCTGGAAGAGACACACATGCAAAGCAGAGCAGAACATCTTCAGCAACACGGCTTAAACACACAACAAATGTATCCTCCATGCTTCTGACCCTAAGCTCCCACTATTTCTTCCTTGTCATGCAAGGGCTGAGGAGAACCTGGTACTGCATTCTCTGGGCTGTGCTTCCTGAGCTGGCATGAGCTGAGGTGGGACATGAGTTTCAGAGCCCAAATCCAAGCACTGTGCACAGCTTTATGCTGTCAGTGATTAGAGCATGCATAGATGCTGCCTGGTTAAAAGGCTAAATTCGAATTTTTGCACAGGGACAAGGTATGACAGAGCTTTTCTGCTCAGATTCCCGTCACTTTTCTTGCAGCAGCTTGCAGGTGCCAGGGAGGTATTGAAGAGAAGGAAGTTAAAGTGGCAGGTAGAGCCTGAGTGATGTAAATATTCCTTCCTCCTGTTTTGGGCTGTTTGTTTAGTTCCTTTCTTGTAGCATTATCACACTGATGTCATGGTAGGGGTTTGCCACAGCTTGCTGCTGCTTGCTTATTGATTCCAAACTATCACTAACCCTCAAACACTGCTCACACTCTGGAGGTGACGCAAGAGAAATTGCAGCTGTGCAGTCCTGGGCTGTGTGCAGGGGAAGACTGCAGCATGCATGGGTGCAGCCAGTGTGGTGTGCAGGCTGTTTGGGAGGGGTTATTCTTCTGTCCCTTCTGCACAGCACCCACTTCTGCTTTGCTGGGGACCAGGGTCGTGTCTGGAAGCTTGGCATGCATGGCAGATAGATGAGAGGAGAGGTGAGTGCTTGGGGTGGTGATGCAGTGGGGAGGATGGGGCACAAAGCTTTCATGTCCCAGCAGATGTGGTATTTTTGATCAGATGTGGATGGTTACTTCTGTTTGTTACCATCCTCTCCCTCTGATATCAATAGATTCCTTTGTAGTGGGACAGAAACAGCTAGCCAGAGGAGTGGGAGTTTCAGTTGGTAGTGAATACATTAATGGGGTCAGTAGGACAGATTAATATAAGATGCCTTTGTCTGTCCATTCCTGCTCTCTGGCAGGTGACTTACGGTGTTGTGTACCAAGAATGTCAGCAAGTACTGTAAGAACTGCTGCTGTCTGCTCTCATTCCACACCTGAGAAGGTTTAATTCTGCTTTCTAACCTAAAGCCCATGGAACATATTCTTTAAGAACAGTTTGGGAAGCCCCTTTTCTTCAGAGAACTGGGATTTTTAAAATAGAAGGCATGGTGTTAGTCTGATTTCAGCACTACTTTGAGGTCACATCTTTGCCTCCATGCTTGTATTTGAGTGTCAGTCCCTTCCTTCAAGTTACCAGTGACAGGACAAGAGGAAATGTCCTCAAATTCTGCCAGAGGAAGTTTAGATTGGATATTTGGAAAGACTTATTCAACAAAAGGGTTGTGAAGCTTTGGAACAGGCTGCCCTGGGAAGTGCTGGAGTCACCAATCCTGGAGGGATTTAGAAGACTTGCAGGTGTGGCACTTGGGGACGTCTGAGTGGTGGGATTGGCAGTGCTGGGTTAACAGTTGGACTCGATGATCCTAAAGGTCTTTTTCAACCTAAACAATTCTCTGCTTCTATGACTGTGTCCATGCAACTGGAGGCATCAGCTGGCTTTACAGTCAAAGCAGCAATCTAGCCATGACAGCTTTATATCCCAGCAGTTACCATCATGGCCATTTCTTCTCACCTATTCCTCTGCCCCATCCCTCCCACATCAAATACAACTGGTTCTGCAGAACATAGGCTTGAATCTTGCACAGCAACTTTGTTTTCTGGAGTACTGAACGAGACAGCTACTTGAAAGCAGACATCTGGCTGCAGACAGCTCTTTAAGGCAGCAGGCTGGCATGCAGCAGCTGAAGGTAGCTAATTGCAGATCAGATATGGGAAACAGATAACAACAGTAACTAACCAGCGGAACAGCAGCTGTAGTGCACCCTCCAGTGCTGAGATTTCCAAATCTAAAGCAGATTATCTTTCTAGGAGGATGCACTTGTGCCACTTTAGGTCTCTGAAAGATTTCAGTAATACTATGGCTTGTGATATGTGATCCTCCTGGCTGGCCCCAGACAAAGCTTATTTTTAGTTTTTGATTATGAACGTCCTGTACATGCTCTGCTAACAAGAACTGTCCCTAATCATAGATGCTATCTGTGTATTCTGTGCTTAGCTTTAAAATGTGTGTGGTTCTCACACAAAAAAAACCCCGAACAAACTTGTGCAGAAATTCTGCAAAACTGATGCTGCTTATTAAGGCACAATAAACAGATAAAAGAAAATTGTCCTAGTGTAACAAATCTCGTTCCTCAAACCCAAGGCACAGTCTGCAAATCCTGCTAGCTCAGTGTGTGAAATTTAGAGCTCAAGAATTAACACCAGGTTTTGCTGGTGATTGTAGCTGTGCTGGCCATCTTGGACAGACTGAAGGAAATGTATTGCACAGAGGTGCTGAAGCAAGTGCATCCCCCTGAAGATTTAACTACAGTTTGATGTATCACTTTGTGAGGAAATCCCTGAAGAGCAAGAAACCAATTGCACTGTTTAAAGCCTTGTATTATAAAACTGAAGGAGTGAGAGAACTGTACCTGCAGAGGTTAATCTTCAGCTCAGGAATTTAAATGAACTCATTAAAATCAACTTACAAATTAGGTCATTAAAATGCAATGCTGCAGATCCAGAAGTTGGTTGATTTGGCATGCCACTTGTATGAAAAAGTGACTCAAGAAGCAGAGAACAAATTTATAGTATTAAAACTCCATCTTTCTTTGCGGTCCCCCATCTGGAACTCTTTCTTCCTTGAACTGTGTATCAACAGAACTTTTTATTTAGTGAATTAAGCTTGTCTGATCCTGTGCTACAAGTGCTGTGTAATATCAGTAGCCCCCTGTAATGAAATATATGTCTGTACACACTTGTGCCCTCTCACATGCGTAGGAACTCTGTAACTGAGCCCTGGCACCATGGGTCACAGCAATGATAATTTTATTACCTTGATAATGAGATTCTACAAGCTGCTGGCTGTAGCGGATTTTATTTCTTAGTGGTTAAATTCTAGATAATCACACTGCTCTACTACTGCCATTAAAGTAATGGTTTTGTTTAGGGGGAGGCGGGAAAAAAGACTCACACGAGTTCTGATATAATTATGTAGACCTGTTCAGAATATCTTTATATAACTACAGAGGCCAGTGTCTAAAACTGGCCTTACTCTTACAGCTTTTCATTTGGTTCTTACATATCCCAGAGGCACATAGTAGGTAGTACAGAAAATAAAAATACAAAGATTTTTACATTCCAGCTATATATTCTGCAATAAGATATATGTGTGTGTGTGTGTGTACATATATATACAGAGAGAGAAAAACTTCAAGTACAAAACCAGTTAAATGGTAAATTTTAAGCCAATCTCACTGAATGTCCTACGCACATCAAAAAATGCTTAGGGAAAAGATAATTGAAAAATTCCTCAGTTTCATTTTCAGCATTCCAGAATCACAAGAAATTACTCAAACTGTTGTGTCACATGTTTTAAGGAGCAGATGACTACAGAGGGCATCATGTGAAATGCTGTTCTGCATTAGAGGAATTGGTTTTGGTCTTCAAAAGGGATGGTGGCTGGCTGGCCAGTCTGTTGGCACAGGCATTACCTGGAGACACCTGACCAGCTTTTTTTTTAGATGCTGTAGAGCTGCAGTAGCTGTGGGGATTTTGAGCTGGCTTGTCTGTCCCTTTGGGCTTGTGTCCATCTGCAAAGCCCCATGCTGACTCCCTGACTCCCCTTCTGCTCATGGAGACTGTCCCTTTGCCATGGGAAAGGGTTTGTAGGCATGAAAGTCCTGTAAACAAAGCTAGGGTGCAAACCTTCTGCTGGGCAGAACGGTGAGTCTCTAACCTTGCAGCGACTCACAACAAAACCACGCTTTTCTCCTTGAAGACAAAGCCTGCAAGCCTGTGTAATGTTCTTTCCCTGCCTCCTAATCTTTTTTGGCTGCCAGACAGTAGTCTTGCCTGGCCTAAAGATGTGAAAGAAACCTATGGGAAAAAAAGGCATTCAAATACACCATAGAATGTGTAAACTGGTGCTTTTATGTTGTCTTTGCCTGCTGATGAAATGGAAAAGACGACTAAAAAACCAGGCTTGGTGTAGCGGTTCCCTCAAGGATGAGTTAAACTCAAGCGGGTGAAATTATATTCAGGTGAAACTGTCTCAAATCCATGTGGAAATTTAACCTATCACCTAACCAGAAACAATGTTGGGTCATCAGTCTGCTTGGAGAGTGATTTGGTCAGGTGCCAATCTGGGCTAAGTTCTGGAAGTGGATGGGGAAACCTAATAAACTCAGCTTGCTGAGGGGGACAGTGAGAAAGAATGGTACCTTCCCCATGATGCCCACACCCCATCAAAACAACAACAAAAAAATCACCTGATTATGAAATCTAGGCTTTTCCCTCAAGCCAGTTTCTTTTTATTCAGCAAAAAGAAGCAGCTTTTGGAGACTTTACTGTAAGTGCTAGGCAAGAACTAAAATTCCCCAATATCATCACTGGCCACATGAGCAGTATTTGGAGAATGTTACTCACTGTAGTTGCTTGAGGCTAAACAGGGAATTCTTACAATCCTCTGTCTGTGTAGAACTCTTCCAGGTTACTGGAGCAACTCTGGCTTGCAGAAGGGCTTATGTGCCTCGAAGTTGGTAATTCCCCCCTCCCCTTTATATTAACTGGTCCAGTAACAAGTACTTCCTTGTCCCACAAGCTGTACCTCATTTGGTGCTGACAGCTCTTGTTGCTCAAAGCAATACTGAACACTGAGTGTCTTTTCCTTAACTGCAGGAAAATGAAGCTGTTCCAGGCATGTCCTTGTCCCTGACCTTACTGAGGTAGTCTTCTTGTGTCATCCCGATTGCTTGCTTTTAAATGAGCTTTAGTGAATGGGTGTCCATTCACTGTTTGGTGATTTGGATGTCCAAAACTTAAAGAATTATTCTGATAAAGAGTAAGAACTTGATAGAAAGCGACAGGTGAAACATGAAATTAGGACAGAAATCTTTGCCCTGTGCCTTGTCCACAGTGGGTGTGAAGTCAGAAGAGCATTTCATACCTGTTTTGTGACCTAGCGAGTGCCTTTTTAAGGTGTAAGGCAACGAAGGACTGTGCCCAAAATGTACAATTGCCATGTTTTCATGTTGTGGTCAAGACTTGCTGATCCCTTTTCAAGACTGTTCAAAGATCTTACTATTGCTAGTGAAACCAGTGGGTTTAGAGCTGCTGTTTTGTTTGCTTAAATGGGAATGTTCAGGTGACAGCGATTTCTAAAAGCTTCGCCCTATTATTTGATGTAAGGCCAGCTGGAAGGCCTTGGTTTTCTCCACGTAATTTTGTGAAGCAGCAGGCCTTTCCAATAATTATCCTCGCTCTATTTCAATCAAATACTGCTTGAAACATTGGCTCAGTATGACAGAGAACATGGAGCAGTAGCTGTCATCTCAGAGTCAGCAGTGCAGACCAGACGTCTGGTGCTGGGGATGTCTCTCTCTCAAATGCTTTTATACTGCTGCAAAAGGTGCTTTATTTCCTCAGCTTATAAACATGCACCAGGCACAGCTTCCAGGACCAGAAGTGGTCTGTATTTGAGGGAACAGGGATACTGGGCTTGCTGTCAGACTTGATGATTTTTAGTAAAATCTACTGTCACAGTAACATGGATACTGCTGTTCTGACTTGTCCACAGAGTTCATTGAGGAGAACAAAACCAAAGGCAATTGATCTTTCTAAACCTCACTGCATTGATTGATCCATACACTCAAGAGGCAGGGTATCTTTGCTGTCATAAACCCCAGAAAATCTGTGCAACCTCCTATTTAAAAAAAAAAAAGGCATTGAAATTTATGAGAGCAGCTAGGAAAGGAACTGAGAAGTACTGGTTTGGGGAGCTGCCAGCCAGCACCTCAAGTGACTGATCTGACTAACAGAGTCCATCAGTTTCCCATGTATATTAGTGCTGCTAGCTCGGCTTTCACAGTCATTTTTAAGGCAATAATTGTCCTAGCAAATCAGCAATATAATTTAACTACTACTGTCTAACCTAGTTTGAAGGTCATCCATTTTCTAAAGTCACCAAATTTTATTTCTTATCCACAATACCATTATACCAAAACATACATATGTTTAAGAAAAAGAAACACCTTTATAGAAATGTTGATAGTGCTTCAAAATCCTCAAAGCTGAGGCTGTTAGACATTGCTGGAGGTCTCCCCGCTTGAAAATTCCCCCGTTGCGCTGGGCAGAACAAACTTGACATATCTGCCCTTCTCCCAGCCCCTCCTGATTCGCAGAAGTCTGTGGTGGATGCAGGGCAAACTGAAGATGACTTTTGCTATGATCACAGTGCATGGGACGAGCAGTGTGAGGGTGTAGGTCGGGGGCAGGTAGAATTTGTACTGATTCTCATCGAAGGCCCTCGACCAGCCGTATGTGAGTGTGTGCAGAGTGCTGATCACCAAGGCAATAAATCCAAGGGAGGACTAAAAGGAAAAGAAACACACACCAGTTAGCAGAGTACCTTGTGCCTGGCTGTTTTCCTGTATTTTTGACATTATTT
Organism: Monarcha castaneiventris obscurior; assembly: GCA_026261815.1. Taxonomy (NCBI): domain Eukaryota; kingdom Metazoa; phylum Chordata; class Aves; order Passeriformes; family Monarchidae; genus Monarcha; species Monarcha castaneiventris. The sequence continues at coordinate 13,682,037 of JAMPIT010000467.1, forward strand.
TCTCAGTGTACGTGACACAGAGAAAGCTAAGGGTATTCCTGCACTTCCCACACAGAATAAAACATGGCTGGAAGCCTTTCCTGGGTAGTGTGCCAGACTGAGTTTTTCTTTGTCTAATCAGAGGTTAAATGTGCCATTAGAAGCTCAGCATGAATTTCCCAGAAGGTGCTGCCAACTCAGCAGAGAGGGGGCTCCTGCATCCATGTGAAGCAGCAGCCCCCAGCCCCGGCTGAGCAGGGGGGCACAGGCAGCTCCTAAGGGCTCCTCCCGGGCTGCTGCTGCCAGCTCTGCTCCTGCCAGCCCCTGGCTGCCTGAGGCTGCTGACCAGCAGGATGAAGCATCGGCCTCGTGGCTCTGGACCACAGCTGGCACCATTGGAAGTGGGTGAAGCTGCAGCTCCACACAGAGCGAAGACATCTTCAGGTGACTGGCGTCATCTACAGGAAAATGAGATTGTGCAGGCAGAAGTGCTCTGTTCTGAGGTGAGCAACAGCCCTCAAGGGTTTCCTCCTCTGTCTTAAAGATCTGCGTTGGTTTGAGAGCCAGACCATCAGGCTGTGTGATAGACTAAGCGCTTGGAATGGTGAGTCAAGAGCCCTTTATCCACTCAGGGAGGCAGCAAGAACCCAGCCCCTGTTCTACAGGCAAGAACTTCCCCCATTTTCAGCTGACATCATGCTCCCAAGCACCCACAGAGACAACATTTCCCCTGAATATTTTTCCAGCTGCCTCTGAGGGTTGCTCTCAAAGATAGATAGGTTTTAAACTGCTGCCCTCATCGGTGGCTTCCTGCCAGCATCAGAGGTGGTGGCTCCCGAGCTTGCCAGCTCCCACTGCCTGCTGGCACTCAGCAGCACCAGGCACTCGCTGCATTTTCCTTTGTACAGGTCCTTGCTGCTGTATTTTCAGAGAAAAGCACAGGGGTAGCATCTTGCTCTGCTGCCCTACTTTGAATGCTTAGTCTAAACCTGTGGTAACAACCAAATTTCAAGATGCCTAGACAGGGAAAATTTTGCTGCTCGTGTCCCTAACTTGGGGAAGAAAGTCTTCACAAGCCAAAATATCTGTCTTGGTGCAGAGATCAGCAAGAAACATGGTCTTCCTGAAGATATGTCCAGGAAAGAGGACATGGCAGGGAAATAAGGAACCAGGGCAAGATGGGAGGAAGGACTCATCGCCTTTCGAAAAAATAGTTTCAGTCAAAGAACTACTCAATTCAAAGCTTCCCTTTCTATTTTTGATTGCTGAGAAACAATTAAAAAAACCCAGACAACTTTTAAGTGTACCACATTGTTACCAAAAAAACCAGACCAAGACTTCTCTAAACTTCAGAGCTAATCTTTTAAGCAGCTGAGGGGACTGGGCAAGGGAGGGAAGGAGAGCTCTAAAATGTGCTACCAGATCTAGGTACTTCACTTTTACAGTATCTATCAGGCACTCATGTGGGTGTCACTGAGTCCTGCCAAGGCAGGGAACAACTCTTCTCTGTGTTACAGCTGGGCATTCATTACTCACAGTCATGCCAGGAGCTGGGAACAAAGCTGGGAACTGAACCTCAGTCCTGTGTGCAACCCCACACTTTCAGGGACAGATGTCCTTACCAGAAGCCATGTCCATGTCCTAAACCAAACTGGCAAAAAGCAGCAAACCCAACAGGGTCAAGACCAGTTGCCCTTGGAAAATTAAGGAGGCGTTTACTGAAATATGCCATGGTCACAGTTGAACCAAACAGCAGGACCTGACCTGCAGATCACCCATCATTTATAGGTTGAGCTTCCTTCCAACAGGCAAAAAAACCCCTGGGTGGCAAAAGGCTGGAAGTACCAGCTTAGGACTCATCTGGCAAAGCAGGGAAGGAAAAGAAACAGAGTGAATCCAAGGGCAGCAGATGCTTTCTGCCCTGGGCAGGGAGTGCATTCACAGTCAGCCCGAGCAGGGCTCTGTGCAGGGCAGAGATGTCAGAGCTGGAGATAATTACTTTGTTCCTCTACAGTTTCTCTTTAAACCACTGCTGGTGCTGTGGGAGAGCAGGAATGGAAGTCAGTGGGACAAAAGGTGACACACCATCACAGGACTCCGTGACTGACCCGCCTTTGTGTGGATGGCAGGGCGGGGATGAAACAGAAAGGTTCATTGGCAACAAACACATGGCTAAGCTGTGGTGGCTGGAGACAGGGCTGGCAGCTCCTCTGACAGCAGGGATGGGCTGATCTGCCTGCAGCACAAACGAGGAGCTGACTGGGGAGAGCAGGGGGTGCCTGGGCGTCCCAGTGCTGATGCTGGCTGGAGGACCCATGGCTACACCCGCCAGACAGCTGGGTACAGGCAGGTCTGTTAAGTGCCCAAAACCCAGAAGTTTTCCTGATTGCAGCTTGGCTCAGTATTTACAGCTCAATATACACCCAGTATAGTACAATGCAGAGCCAGCTGAGCACCCCAGGGGACTGATTTGCCAACGTGCCTGGCCTTGATACCACTCTGTTGCTCTCACTGATCCTCTCTGTGCAGTTTCTGGCTATGAAATCTATCTGGGTTTTGTTTTAAACAGTGGCAGAGGTTTCTTTTGTCACAACATGGGGAGTGTGGGGTGTTAAAAGCCCTCTGAAAGATGCTGTATGAAGATGGTACCTTCCTCATGCAGGCTTTGCATATATTTTCTATTCAGCATTAACTCTTCTACCTTCCCCACTTCCTTGGTGCCTGCAGGCTCCCTGTAATGCATCAGCGAAGGTGATCCAGTCCCCTGTGGCTCATTTAGAAATGCCTGGGCAGCACTGAAAGCCAAGAGCCCCTTCCTGACCCAGATATGTTTCTGACTTGTGCAGCCACCAGTACTATGAAATTATTAGCTCAATGGAAGCAGCTCTGGCCTCTTGCACTGCCCCGGCAGGAGGGTTAGGAAAGGTCTGATTACAGATTCTTTACATCTTACGCTACATAAACTATGAAAGAAGCCAGGTCAATTCAAACTTCAAATTCCAGGAGGACTTCTCAGGATGGGAAGGTAAAGGCAATCATACACATTTTTACTTCTCAGGCAATTAGAGTTGATTTGTAAATCACAGGGGAACATTAAAAATGTCTCCTATAAGTTGAATTACATATAAATCATTCCTGTTAGCCAGTGTTTCGATCCCATACATTTTCTGTTAAAACTGGACACACACGGGAACTGTGTATCCAATTTAACTGTATTTAATTGAAATTTGTGTATGTGCAGGAGCTACTGTGAAAATTAAAATTTTTTTTCCTATAACTTTGGCAACAATACAAATGGGATTTTCAACCTGTCAGGCAACAGATGTGTATTTTAATACTGTGGCAGTATATGGCACTAATGCAGGTGTACACACTGGCTGCTGGAAAATGTCAGATTTGGGACGCTCTGGGTAAGGAGGGGACTAAAGTGGCTCCTGAATTTGTCTCACGTGTGGCTTTTGGTACAGCATCTCTCAAATGCCATCCAGTTCAACTGAGACGGGAACAAATTACTGCATTTTCTGAAAGGCATCTGGCTGGGCTGTCTGTGCTCTGCATTTCACCTCTTTTATGCTGTAGAAGTGCTAGAAATCCCAAATATTTGAGAAAGAAGCCTCATGCTTCACCCCATGTATTTACACTGTGTCACTGTGCATTAATTCAGGGAGGCTCACACTGAGCTATGTGAATGTAACCTCTGGAGCCTGGAAGCAGTAGCTGAAGCTGCTCTTTTAATTTCCTCAAGAAAGGCATCACTGACTTATTGAGGAGTAAATAATTTAAAAGATCCCTCATTAAAAAAAAATATATATGGAAGCTAACATGCCAGATCTGTAACCCACTCTTTTTACATGGTATTTCCACAGAAAGGTACAACGACAGCCATTCCTCTCCTGCATGTGATCAGCTGGGAGCTCGTGTCACGCTGTCACACTTTATTCCGTGCAGACAGAAATAGGTGCGAGTATCTTTCCATGAACTAAGCCAGCCAGTTCCCATGTGGGGCAGCCAAGAGCTATTTTGGAAACGACCATCAGGCATTTGTCTGGTCTCAGTGCTGATATACCCTTGGAAAGGCTGGGGAAGGGGTCCCAAAGGGCAGGTGCGACAGCCGTGTTACACGCACTGCCTGCCACGACAATGCATGTGCTACATGACACAACGCCAGCACCCTCCAGGACAGCTGCCAGGCTGCCTGGGGAGCCAAAGGGAAACGCAGGGGCTTTCAAAGCCTCCTCCCAGGCTGCAAGGAGATACTTCCCTTCGTTTGGGATTCCTGGTATGAAATGCCTAAGTCAGGATTGATTTATCCAATGTCCCAGCAGCTGCAGCCCTCCCCTGAGACACAGTGGTGAGAATTAATATGCTCCCGTTGTCCAGTCTGAAAGAGAGGTTTAAAGCCAGGTCTCCCTTCTCCTTGAGGGATGATCTCTTGGGGTCAAGCTCTCCTGGTGCAGCTCTTCTACTCACTGTAAATAATTACTGGCTAGCCCACAGCAAGAGGGGGAAGGAGACAAACTGGATTGCTCGTTTGGTGATCGGGGCACTCATGGGAGAAGCAGGGGAGCAGGCTTCAAACTCCTGCTCTAATGAATATTGAATTATTTATATACCATTGAAGAGCTTCAGCAGAGCTTTACAGAGGCTGGATGATAGGTGTTCACCTCTGCATCCCTGAACCCTGCCCTCCCCTTTGGAAGGGTTAGGTGTGTGCCAGCGTGGTGCACAGGGAGGCTCCACAGGGAAGCTGCAAGGGGATGGGGTCCTGTGGGGGCTCACACTTGTTGGGTGCCACGGGGGTCACTGCAGTGGTACACAAAGCCTGGTGCATGCTGAGCAGCCCTGGTGTAGGAGGCACAAGTAACAAGCTGTTTTCATGCTGTGGGGTATGACTGTGACAGAGTGAGTGGAATCTGGCCTCAAAATCAGCTCTAAGGTGAAAGGGGATACTTGAAAGGTTCCTTCTCTGCTATCCCTGTTAATTAGCGCTAAGCCTGGCTCCAAATGTATCCCTGAAAATGCTGCAGCCCCTGAATATGGTGTCTGTGAACATCCCATGGGGTAGACTCAGGTCACCAAGGGAATTTGGCCCTTGGGAGCTCAGCCATTACTGCAAGTGGGAGGAAGGCTCCTGAATCACTGAGAAGGAAAAACTACATTCCTAATTCAGTTTTTAGAATCAGACATGGCCTTTTCATTGAAACCATACCCAGTTCTCTGTGCTGCTTGGGCTCTGGCACTTCATAGACCACTCTGAGCTTTTTGGACTTTCTGAATACGGGTGCATGCAAGCTCTGCCAAACCTGTCTTTCCCCTGCACTGTCCTCCCAGGCACTTTTCTTTTCAGCAGCTCTCTCTCCCTGAACAGCAAGGACAGATCTGTGTCCTGTAGCCAGCTGTCTCCACAGTGAGTTCTCTGCCTGCCCTCCACAGTCTGCTGTTCCCCACAGCAGCTCTGCTGCTGCTGATCCTGATGTGGATGTCTGTGACACCTTGCATTTTCCCTTCACCTTCCTTAGATAGGACAAGCCCTGCGTGAGAGCAGCACGGCCCCAGGACACACCACAGCCCTCTGCCCCTCACTGCCTCTGGGTCTCACCTCCTGGACGAGGGGTCTGTGGCTCTGGGGTGCACAGGAAGGGTTTGCTGCTGACACCAGTGCACAGCTTGCAGCTGCCATGCCAGAGCAGGATGTGCTGGGAAAGCTGGTTAACCCTTGGCCTCCCTGGTGTGTGTGAGGGCCTGACTCTGACTGCAGAATCACTCTCTGGCATCAGCAAATGTCGACTTTACCTGAATGAAACTGAATTCCCTCCAGTTGAGAGAGTTTGCGATGGATGGAAGTGAAGTGATGGCAAGTAACGACAGCAAGCCCAGGGCAATTATTCCAACAGAGATATAGATCTCCATCCTCCAGACTTCCTCCTCTACCCAGACTGTCATCTTCTTCTCCACAGCCTGGCATGACAATGAAGGTTTGTTAAAACGGAGCGCTTAGGGACAGAGGAACTGAATTTTATCTGTTTTGCTTTTGGAAGCAGGTTTCCTGGATGAGCACTGAGGCCTATTCACACCTCCAGCACTATGTGCCTGTTTGGGAGATGGGGAAATGCTCTCTTATCCCACAGCCATTTGGCCAAAGCTAGACCTGGTTTGAAGCCTGCTGGGAAGAACTGCTGAATGCTCTCAGCTCCTATGCCTGTAACCACAGCAGCAAGCCCCAAAGTCACATTTGGAAAGATAATTACAATGAGAACTCAGTTTAAAGCCATGAAAACAAATACAGATGCTTGAATATGCAGTAGTCTCCTAATAACCTTTGTTTTAAGTGCATTTAGGGGGGAAATTGTTCATGCTAATGGAAAGGAAGATGGGTTTTATACTGCATGGCAAAGAAGAACATTTAGAACTGTCCTCTTTAGCCCATTAAATGGGTTTAATTTACTAAACAAAGATGTTGCTAGAAAACAGGAGGTAGAGGGGAAATGAACACAGGATGCTTGCCTGAGATTAATGTGCAACTGTGGCAATCGAGAAGAACCTGCTCAAGGCTGGAGCTGAGAGGCTGGGAGTGGTGTTTGATGGATGCTCTGAACAGGCACTGCTGCCAAAACCAGCCATCCTGCTCCCATCTGCCCCCACAGCTCCTTCCCTCCTTTCTGGGGCAAACATTTGGAATCACTCTGGCAAATACCCCAGCACAGAAAGCAGAGTGGTTGTGGGGTAACTCCTTGATCATGTTCCCCACTCAGCTGCACAAAGCCTGTGCCGTCCCAGGAGGGAGCAGTGTGGTGCAGTGAGAAGTCAGGGGCAGCAAAGAGCAAACCCCATCCTCCCACGGTACTGCCAAGCTACAGAGCTGGCTGAACTGCCTGAAGGCAGCAATCTCACACTGGATAAACACTGCTGAGAGTCTCCATAAAACAATAAAGTCCTTTTCCATTTCCTTGTTCTTATATAACACTTGTTCACCACCATTTTGTTAAACTCCTGCAAGCACACGGTGATGAGGACACACAACCCTCCCTGTGTTATGACGTGGTTACTCCAGCAGGCACCATTATGAACATCAGTGTGGATCAAAAGGGATCTCCCACGATTTTGGGAGCTGAAGGAAATCTGCTCCCTCCACCATTTGATTTCTCCTCCCCTAGCATTTTTCCTGCCTCTGACCTAGTCTCAGACACACCAGTGCTGGGCAAGGCTGGTTTCAGAGGCTTGTCTGCACTTCTGGGGAGCAATGGCACGGGGGGCTTGATCCTAGCCCTGGCTGTGAATGCAGAGGGAGCTGTGTATCCAGGGAGATGGCAGGTCCTCAGCACAAACGGGTGAGTGCCCAGTGTGTGGTGTGCAGCTGACTTGTCGGGAAAGTGCTCCTAGAGGTAACAGCTTATTCCTCCTGTCCCACACTTGCTTTGGAAAACGAATGGAAAAGCCAAGATATTAAGCCCGCCACCCAACATCTGTATGAGTTCAGAAGATTCCTGCAGGTGCTGCCCTGAGGAGCTGCCCCGTTACCTGCTTGACGGCCGTCTCGATCAACAGGTAGCGGTGGGAGCGGCGCATGGGCAGGCAGAGGCTGTACACGGCGTGCAGGGCTGCACAGAAGAAGCTGAGGAGGCCAATCTGCTTTCGGTGCAGGAGCCACTGGTCCAGCCAGTCTGGGAAGCGCCTGTACTTGGTGCCGTAGTAGAGCTGGGAGCAGGCTGCCAGCACCCCGGGCAGGTAGACGAGAGACAGCATGACGTAGGACACGCACGGCAGCGTGGTGTTGACCACCTCGATGGGGATCTTGTACAGCTTGTTCTTCTGCTCCCTGATGTAAGGGTGGATGACCTGCCGGATCAGGTTGTAGGTGAAGAAGCAAAGAAAAAGCCCCAGAGCCAAAAAGATGGGGATTTTCCAGGCTGGCAAGAGGCGCAGGGGAATGTTCTCGATCTCACGGGCTGATGACATGGAGCCCATGTCCACAGGGGTGAATCCCATGACTTGGGCAATTTCTGCGACAGTGCGCTTGGCTTCTTGGTTATTTGAGCAGATCAGAACCTGCAATGGACAGAAATACACACATAGGGCAAAGAAATCAGGCTGCTGGGATCGAGTGCATCAGGAGGGATTCTGCGTCACAGGGAGCCTGCATTATTCCAGAGCATCATGATTCCTGGCAGGCTTTTTGACAGGGATTTACCATGGCTGCCAAAGACCTCTCTCCTGGACAGGTTTCCTTTCATGCGTGCACCGCCAGTTTGTTTTACTGGCTCTGTTTAGATAAACAGACAATTGAATAATACTTTTCTCTTAGCAGATGCTCCAAAGACTACAAAGTGTGAAGTGAGTGAGGGTACTGCATTTCTGAACAAAGAAATGCAGAAGCTAAGGGGTGGTGTCTGGATGCCATGGCCAGCATTCAAAACTCCCTCTCCTGGAGCCTAAGGCCATTTGCTGATGCTGCCAGACCTCAGCTGCCGGAACAGTTAGGATTTAGCCCTTGCTGGAAGAAAACAATACCTGCTTATTTCCATCTCTGGCACCTGACTGCAGCGTCCACGCAGAAACCACATTAAACCCCTTTACCACGGTGCAGGCTGGGAACAGGGAGGCCAAGTACTCCGCGTTGGACTCTTTGTGATGGTTGATCTCGGTGTTGTTGCTAACATCCACCAGGATCTTGCCCGCCAGCACATCAGCCAGGTCGCAGAGGGTGGAGTAATGCTCCCTGAAAATGGCCACAAAGACGACATCCACCTTCTTCACCGCCTCGGCCTGGAAGGTGACCTCTGCTGCAGCAGGGAAGAGGCTGGCTTTGCGCTTCGGGTTGCGGCTGCCCACCACCACCTTGAACCCAGAGCACACCAGGCGGACGGCCAAGGAGCGAGCAAAGTCCCCGCTGCCCAGCACCCCCACGGTGCGGCCGGCCGGCGGCGGGGGGCTGGAGTCACCCTCCGTGCTCCCATGGCCCAGCAGGGGCTTGGCCATGTCTCCTCTGGACATCCTGGCAGGAAAAACAAGGAGAAATGGAAATTCACTGGGAAGCTCTCGCAGAGACCCAGACCACGTCTGAGGTCATGGGGAAAAATGACACTTAGGGCACTCGAACACATGGTTTTGGTCCCAGTAGCCCAGGACCCATTGGGCAAACCCAGCAGGAAGTGTGCAGTAAGGTACAGGCACCACTGGAGGGGCACAAAACACCATGCTGGGTGGGAAGGTGAAGGCTTTTAGGGAGGTTTCCCAGGGTTGTGTCATTCAGTACCTGCTGGATGCACTCATCCATCCTCTGCTGTTCTTCATGCTGGCATCTCACACTGCAAAGCCAGGCCAACGCTAACAGCAATCAGGATCAGAAACTCTCAGATTCCCATGGGGCTGCCAAATATCTCCAGAAAAAGGGGTCCATGGAGATCCCTGAGACTACATTTAGAAAAGCTGGAGGGGTGCTTCTGATTTGCCGGAGCAGAATCAAGGCAGGGAGTTCAAGTTGAAATGAAAGTGTCCTAAAAGTGCTAAATGAAGAGTTGCAGCCCTTGCCTGTTCCAATATTTGGGTCTGGCAAGTGCTGTTTGCTTCAGCTCTTTAATGGGTAATGAGAACTTACTCGTGACATTTAAAAAATGTATTAAAACATGATGGGATTTGCTCATGAAAGATCTTGATGAGCTTTACAAACGTTAATGAATTTTGCCCTGTAACAGATTAGATATTGAGGGCATGGAGAGGTTTTAAGCAGATCAATAAATTCACAGGCAGCACAGCAGCTGAACCTGGAGGTCAGAAGAAACTCAGGCAGGGAACTGCCAGACTCCTCATGGGCTGTGTTGGAGGCTCAAATCTGCTTCACAACTTAAGGAACAGCAAACTCACCCTAAAGAAATGGCAGATTCCTGAAGGCTGGATTTTTAAAGGGCTCAGGAGGCAGCCCAGGGAACTTATACACCAGGATCTCTGGCTTTTGTATTGGCACACTGCTAGAGATTATAACAAAGACTGTAATTAACAGACTCGTGATATGCTGAGGATGGAGACAACTTGGCTTTGGTGCAGTCTTGCCTTGTAGCTGGCCAAGTTCTTTCAAAGTGAAGGCAACCATTTGGATGGGGTGACCTGGTCCCTGGTGCAGGTGTGTTTTTCATAGGCTTTTGGAAATGTCCTTCACCCAAGGCTCTTCTGGGATTGGCACAGTAGTGGTGCAAAGGGGAAGGGCACTTCTGCATGAACAGCTACCAATGGGAAACAAAGGGTGAGAAGAAAGAAATGATTTTCATAATGGGAATATGTTGCCAAGGGATTTCCCTGAGGATTTATGCTGTTCAACATGCTCATAAGTGATCTGGGAAAGGGAGTGAATATTGAGAAGACGGAATTTGTGTGTGGTGATCACAGAATCATAGAACAGTTCAGGTAGGAAGGGACTTAAAAATCATCTCCTTCCAACCCCTTGCCATGGGCAGGGTCACCTTCCACTAGACCAGGCTGGTCAAAGCCCCATCCAACCTGGTCCTGAACCCCTCCAGGGACAGGGCATCCACAGGATCTCTTTGCAACCTGTTCCCTTGCCTCACCACCCTTATACTAAAGAATTTCTTCCTATTATCTACTCTAAATCATTTAGGACAGTCAATCTTTCTTGTGAAGAATCTGCAAAAGGATTTCCTCATTCCAGGTGCCTGAGCAGCAAGGTTCAGTACAGACACTAGAGACACATGGCAAGAGCTGCCTCCGGACATAAACTCCCCATACCATATACACACTTTAATGAGCTGTAAATTTGTTAAAACCACTCAGAAAAATGATCAAAGGCTCGCATTACTCTGAAAGTACCAACTTGGTGGTCCCTGGCAGACACACATTGAGCACAGCTGAGTTACTGAAGGAGACGATCTCTCACACAGCAACCACGATCTCAATCCTGCTCCTCACTGAAAGCCTGCAAAACACCTTCAGCAAAGGGACTTTGAAACTATAATTCACTGACCTGGGTACAAACCCATCATGGTTTCAGTGACAATACTGTTTCTATGGCAGAGGCCTGTCTGCTCTCCTTGCCTCTCACCAAGCACCCCCTTGTCCCAGAGACCAGAATGTGTGCTCATGGAAGAAGTGCTATCAGGGGAAAACAAGTGCCAAAGAAAGGCACACTCACTTCTGCCCTTTAAAAACACATGTCCACTGTATAAATACAGAGATGGAACAGCACACTGCAGTTCTGCTTATTCCACTGCAAAAAAAAAGGGGGAATAAACATAGAAAAATGCCACAGGGAATAAGTGAGAGAGATGACTTTCAGAGCTCTGTCTGCAAAGATGCTGGTTTTTTTCCTGGTCCCTTCATATCGGACACTTTATCAAACACTCACTGCTTTACTTTTTAGAAACCACCTTGCTTCACCTAAACTTATTAATGTCCAGAACTATTTGTTCTAGGGCCAATGCCATTGTTCAGCACAATTAGCTTGCTCTCCCATGCCCCCCCTCCCCTTTTCCACCACCTGTGCACACAAAATATTACTCCAAAATAAAGAAAAGCATCTCAGCCACAGGGGGAGAAATCAGCATTCAGGGTGACAAAGTGATTGTTACCCACAGACTCATTTCATAATCGATTTAAGGCACCTCAAAAGTTCTCTCTTTGGTCCCACTGGGATGTAAATTTTGCTGCAAGCAGTTTTTCTTGTAGTGTGTTTCCTCTGTCCTGCAGCTGCCACTGAACATGTAGAGAGATGTTGGCAGTGTTTGGAGATAAACATCTTTGCTGTCTCCAGTTATTTTGATTAAAAGGGATGACAGAATTAAACAGCCTTTGAAGTCAGCAGGATAGTTACAAAGTAAGAAGACTCAAAATCTCTGCTGTGGATTTTGGTGCGATTATTTCAGTCATGCTCTGGCTGGTGGAGCTTTGGAGCAGGAGCCATCCCTGCTGCAAGCCCTTGGTGGGATGGTCCCTGCTGCTGGCTGCTGCCTGTGGGCTGCACTGCTGTCACTGCCATGCACTGAAATCCTCCTGAGAAAGGAAGGGAACATCCCTCTTTCACCATAAACACATTTCACCGAGACAAACACTGTGGTCTCTGCCTAGCAGATGCCTGGCAATGGACTGTCTGATTAGGCAACAGCTTTTTTTCACTTCTGTATCTCTGGGGAACACGCAGACCCCCTGCCTCCTGCCACCACCCCTGGCTTACCCTGGCCATGCTGCTTTTTCTGCACCTGTGGACATGTTACCTGCTAAAACTCTCCCTCCTGAAGCTAATTCATTGCAGCAAGGTCAACCCACCCTCAGTCAGTGCAAAGCACCATGGCCAGGATGCTGCAGAGCCACTCAGAGGCAGAGGAGCTCATGAGTGAATGCCACAGTGCTTGGACACCTCTTTAGCATCTCCAGACTTAGACAAACCTCATTTATTGATCTTCCTTATCAAAGAAACCACACCCTTGCTGAGTTATGGCACATGTGATTCAAGGAGATCAGTTTCTTACCAAGGAAGCTACAAGATGATTTAAAGCACAGCAGCCCAGTGGGAATAAACAAGCTCCAATCCTAACTAGGCAGCAGTTCTCTAACTAAAATACTGAATGCAATGTACAGCTGCTAATGGCACCCTTACATCACTGCTGTGTCCAGCAGGAGCACACTTGTTCCCACGTGGAGTTCAGAGACTGCACTGCCACTACTGCTATTAATTGCAGGACAATAGCAGGGATGGGCAGTGAGCAAGGTGGGGAGCTCCCCTCTGCTGGGCACCCTACAAAAACTGGCCAGAAGGCAACTTCTGCCCCAAGGAGTGGGATCAGACAGACAGCAGCTGCATGAAACCAAGCAGTCAAATCTCTGTTGCCCAGGCAGAGGGAGGGAGGGGTTCTCACAGAACAAAAACAGGGATAATTCTACATATTTTGCACCTGAGGCTTGGCAGAGGCTGTTAGCTCAGGCTTGGTGCCAGGCAAGCAAGGTTTTTCTGCCTGTCTGCCCACACTGAGAGGCCTCACTGAGGTTTTGCAGCAGGACAGCCGTCCTGGATGGAGCTGGGCTGCAGGAGCCCGCTCAGGTGTCCCTGGGCTGACAGCAGAGTCAATCTGCCAAGCAGATCACCCCTCACAGCTACTGGGGAACGGGCACACTTTTTATCCTCTTGCAACAGACATGGGGGACAGAGATACTAACAATGATGGGACTCCAGCAAGTTTGTCTGGGACGACCCAGATATCTTTAACCATGTCTTTAACAATGAGACCATCTTTTGGGGCCCCTTTCACATCCCCTGGTGCAGGAGGACAGCCTCGCTGGTTCTGGTAATTCGCAGTCCTGAGGTGTTTGAGTTGCACACCCTGAAGAGGGATGGACTTGTGGTGGCAAGGCATGAGCTTTGCTGTAGTTCTGGACAAAAAAAAAATCAAGATTCATTTCAATGCCCTGGTGTTCAGATTTATCAGATAAAAGGCAAGTTAGTTTTTCAATAACTCTAATAAAAAGGCAGTGTTTTAAACATATCAAACTGTGCTGAAGAATATGGCAGCAATCTCATATGGAGCTCCAATGAATGTCCCGTCCAGTGAAACCAAATTGTTTCCTGTTTGCACAGAAACTCATCTTCGAGCTCAGCCTCACATACTCAGGTCTGCACCACCTCGGCTAAAACATCTGCTTTTGTGCCTTCCCCCAAAGTCAGTGTTTGTTTAGACCAACCACAACTGAGTCTCCAGAAGCTGTGGATCCAACCCGTGCAGGTCATCAAAGAGCCTGCTCTGTGCTTCAGCTTCTGCTTGGGTGTTACTCGAGATAAAGCACATGATCATTATCCACATTCCCTAACGAGCACATGGGTTGAAAGACCAGCAAGGCACATGAGGAACCAAAGGATGCAACAGAGCCTTTGGTCTGGTCACTGCAGAGGAATGTCACCATTTCTGCTCTGGGAAGGTCCCTTCGGGCCCTGCCAGCCATGGCTGGCACCCGGAGCACAAACACACACACTCCAGGGACAGGGGTGATCTCTGCCCCCACGGCACTTCCAGTCTGCACGGAGGGACCTTTGAACCACGCAGCCAAAGCCCTCCAGCCTCTGTTTGCAGAGCATCTCTTGCTGTATTAACCCTCCAAAAGCCCCAGCTGGAGAGGAGCATTCAGCACCTGAACCGTTCCACTCAGGTCTTGCTGCGAGCAGAAATACGCATTTTTTTGGGCTGCCACCATTTTATTTCCAGGGAAAATCAAACATTTCAGTCTCTTTCCCACACACAGAGCATCCCTCCCAGGAGCACATCAAGTGCCATGAACCTGAACCTGTTGGAACTGGAACAGATTTAAGTAATAAAAGAGCTTATCCAAAGCTGCTTTAATCTCAGCTCTGGTGCACATTTCTGGAGACCTTTCAGTCCCGCCCAGGCTGACTGGAAATGACTTCCCCGGCTCTGCAGGCAAGAGAAGGAGTCAGGGAAACCAAGCTTGCTGCCGCTTTTCTTCTTTCCCTTTCCAAAGCAGTTACCTCCCCAATGGCGCAAACCAGGAACTGGCAAAGGATGTAAATCACCCTTCCAGAAAAGCCATGCTGCAAACCTACCTGGGCTGCCAGCCAGGAGTGAGAATGAGGAAATGTTGGGAGCTGGGCTGTCCCCGCTGCTGTCCTTCAGCCTCTTTGCCCACAGGCACACGGGACAGGGATTGGGGGGCTGCTCACCCCCTGCCCCTGCTGCTGGGATGGGGAGGTGGGACAGGGACCTGCGGCAGGGGAGGTGGTCCTGCCCCAAGTTGGCATCACTGGATGCTGAGTGCGATGCAGTGGGGACAGACAGACCTGCTGTGGGCTCCAAGGACCGCTGTGACCCCACACCTGCAGAGTTGCTGTGACCCCAGACTTGCTGTGGGGCTCCAGGAGTTGCCACAAGTGCCCCGGCAACTGTTGTTCAACCTGAAGCACTTTGCATTCACAGGTCCTCATCCCTCCTCCTGCCCCAGGGCAGCTCTTTATCTGATTACCTCATTTATCAGGTGCTTATCTGCTAAAACCACTTCCATAAGCTCCTGCAGAGCCCAGCTTTCTCTCCTCTTTATCTCTCAATCCAGTTAACCTTATCCCTTCCTCTTTTACCCCCAAAGGACACGGCAAATGATTTGCCTTGTCCTCAGCAGACAGACACATTCTGTATTTGGAGAACAGGTTTCACATCTCCCTTCAGTTTTTCCTGCATAAGTGAAACCCAATTCTTTCATCAGAGCTGTTATTTACCGAATGTCCAACAGCTCAGCCTCTGTTCCTTGCTCTCATTTTTCTTGGAGGATGCCCAGAGCTGCATTTTCCAACTGAGCCCCTAAAAGGCACCAGCTGGAGCAGAGACAACGCTTCTCCAATGCACCGCTTCTCTTTCTTCATCTCAGGAAGACTGTTTGCTTTTGCACAACTGTGTGACCCTGTTGACTCATGGGGCACAGTGTCCCTGTGCTCTGGCTGCCCGTGGCCACTGGCTGGCTGGTCACTCACCTGGTGTCCAGGCGGTCAGTCAGTCCTACCACACAGGACAGAATACGTGCCCTGTTTTTATAAGCTTGTCACAATCTCTATTTTTCAGTCACTTCTCTAAAATGTTTCCAGTCTCTCCTAGCTCAGTGTCACCTCCAAATTCAGTGTGTGCCTCCCTACTCCATCACACACTCATGAAAACACGGGCTGACAGGCATTGACCCTCCCCACTCCATACACCCTCTGGTTCACACATTGAAAAATATTGAGAATGTTGGTTTTGGAAGCCAGCAGTGAAGCCTACGGCATGTCCATATCCTTGACCACAAGATGTTCTTCATCAGGACCAAAATTCAAAAACGTCTTTCAGAACAGGGGAAAGTGGAGGAGACAGAGCTACCAGAATTTCCCACAGGGGCAAAATAGCCTCTTTTTCCCACACAAGCTCAGACATTTTGGCTACAGTTCTCCTGTAGAACTACACCAGTGATCACTTTGCAGGGACAGTTTTCCTCCCCAAGGATAAACACTCCACTTTAATGCTGAGCAGAAAAATTACCCATCTGTGATAAAAAAGTGGAAAACAAACCTTTGGTCTCTTTCCATCAGAACGATGTACTTTTAAGCAGTTACCAACAGGTTCTGCCATAGATATCCTCAAACTTTTCTCCTCCAAATTTGCCTCCATTTGCAGTACCACTTCTCTGCAGCAAAGTGCTTGTCTGAAGAGCTTCCTCTGCTCTTCTGCAAAAACATCTTGCTGCCTATGCCCACTGTGTTGATAGAGTAATGAGAAGCCTGAGAAAGACCTGCCCTGTAATAAAACATCATAAAATGGGAATCTGAAAGCCTGGGAAACCCTGAGTTTTTACTGTAAGACCGTGGAAAGCCCAGACCTGAAGCAAGATGGAGTTCGCTAGAGTAGTGCTGATGCTGACACAAGACACAGGAGCTTATCTGGCTGATGTGACTCTGAATGAGAAGGTTATTTTCTTGGCTTAGCATCTCACAGTTCTTAAGTGACATAAAGGGGTGGTTTACAACAACTTCAGGTGCTGTACCTAAGTCTTATGTGGCTTCTCTTGCTTTCTTTTGGGGTCTTCATTCTGTTGCTGTTCTTACCAAGTTAACAACTCAGTGACCCACCCGTTTCTGAGCCCTCCCCTCTCCAAGTGCAAGGAGAGCAGGAAAGCAACCCAAAGCCTGGATGGTGGAAGCTTCTCAGGTAGATCTAGTAATTCCCCGCAGCCAGGCGCGATGGGAGGAGGTGCTCCTGCCTAAAATGAGCTGGGGCTTCCACCCTTCTCTGGGGCTTCAGAGATGGGGAGACTGGACCTCAGCAGTCACCACAGGGAGCTGGCAGGCTCCAGCACTTTAAAACCTCTTTGTTTCTTTCCAGGAAAGACGTGGAGGGATTGCACTGCGTGTGCATGGAAATATTTGTGTTGGCTGTTTCCGTGCCGCAGCGCCTGTCAGAAGGGTCTCCAAGATCAGCACTCCCTCGCCTCTCTGATTTTGCTTCTCCCAGTCACTCACAAGATGCACAGGACCACACGGGGAGAAGACAGCCTGGGAGGCAGTGTGGGGTGGAAGGAAGACACAGCCTATGGCAGAGGGCCAGCCCAGCTCCTGCCGATCCCTTTTTCCCCCTCCACGGAGCACGGGCATGACACACAACACAGAGGTAGCTCTGAGCCAGCCCTGAATAAGCACAGCGGTGAGAACAGGGAGCTCTGCCCAGGAAAGGCAATGAAGCTCATGCAGGGCCATGTGGTGCCTTTTCTGCCTGTCCCAGCAGCTCCTGGGAAGCTCCTGGCAGAGGTGGGGCAAACACAACTGGCTGACCAGGTAGTTAGTTATCTTTCAGGATCCAGATGGGGATCTAACCTGAACGTAAGAAGGATGTGGACCTGCTGGAGTGAGTCCAAAGAAGGGTCACCAAGATGCTCAGAAGGCTGGAGCACTTCTGCTATTAAGACAGGCTGAGAGAGTTGAGGTTGTTCAGCCTGGGGAAGAGAAGGCACCGGGAAGACCTTAGAGCAACTTCCAGTACCTAAAGAGAGCTGGAGAGGGACCTTTTACAAGGGCTTGTAGTGGTAGGACAATGGGGAAGGTCCTTACAGTGAAGGAGGTTAGGTTTACATTAGGTGTAAGGAAGAAATCCTTCACTATGAGGGTGGTGAGACACTGGCACAGATTGCCCAGAGAAACTGTAGATGACCCATCCCTGGAAGTGTCCAGGACCAGGCTGGACAGGGTTTAGAGCATCATGGTCTAGTGGAAGGTGTCCCTGACCATGGTGGGAGTTGGAATGAGATGATCTTTAAGGTCCCTTCCAACCCAAACCATTCTGTAATTCTACGATCTGTTAGTCCTTGCACATGATCAGCAGTTGGTATCAGCCTCCTTCAGTGGTGGACATGTTATCTACAGACCCTGATTCTTGAAGCCTACGTCCCCTGGGGAGCTCTTAGGACATTTTTGCCGAAGACTACAGTCTAATGAATGTAAATACACATTCATACTAAGTGGAAATGCATGTGTTACCAAAACCAAGGCTTTAGAGAGACTCACTGAAAATCTGAGAACCTGGAAAAAGATGAGAGGAATGTCTGTCTCAGCACCTTAAACCCTGGGAAAATTTTCAAAATGTTTAGGCCCCAGAGTATGTAAAGGCTTTTGGAAATGTGTTGGAAGCTCTCACACCACTGACATACTTTTAGAAGCTTTTTACTTTCAGTTAAGTCACAGTTCACTTAAACTTAGATGAAGATGGGAAGCTGCTTAATCCACTGTAAATCCGCAGGGAAAACTACCCTATGAAGAAGTAAATTCAAATTTGAAAATAGCATTTTCTTCCATTATGAGGCTGACAAAAAGCTAACTGTAATCAGTGATGGTAAACTTACAAATAACAAATTGGTGGGTTTTAATTCCTGGTGTGTGACATTTCTTATCACAGCTGCCACTGCCTTTCCCACCTCTCAAGAGAGCTGGCATGGCTGGCCTACTTCTTCCATGATCGGAAAAAATGTGTTTCCCCTGAATCTAAACCTGCTTCTATTTATGGGTGGGATGTTACAAGGTCACAGTCAAAGCATAGTTCTTAACAATAAAACAAAAATAAAAAGCAAAGTAAACAACAAAAAAATCATTATGCTTTCAAAGAGCATGTTTTCCTGGGGTTTGATGTGGTTTTGTTAAACACAGACTTGTTGAGTCATCAACATTTTCTTCTTTACAATCACAAAGGAAATCAAATATGTGCAGTGAATGCGGCATCTTATATTACTGTACATTTGTTTCACAGCAAACGCGATTTTAGAAGAAGAGAAAACGAAAGCCTGATGCAGTATTTAAATCTTGTTAGTCCTGCATCTCCTCAGCCCACAAGAATATTGATGCTGTAGGCGACAGCCTTCCTCTGCTGCCGTCTCTCAGTTTTGGTTTCTTGCCACAGGAGGCAGTTTTCTATGTGTTAGTTTTATTTAGACTACTCTGATGGAAATGATCTGGGGTCCTCTGTACCCCTCTGCCCAGCTCAGGCATTATGAACACGAATGCTCCCCAAGCTCCCAGGTGTTCAGCAGAGGGGATGGGCAGATGTCACCCCTGGCCAGGGCCACAGGGCAGTCCCACCCCGGCTTCCATCACCTGTGGGACGCTCCTACTACAAAGTCACCTCTACAATTCCTTCACAGCTTTCATCCCTTGTTACTCTTACATGGATCAAATGCTGAAGTGCCCCCCAAAAAGCATCCAACCTTTGTAGCTTTTACAAATCCTTACATCGGTTCAGAAACCACACAGCTGTTCCCTGCTTGCCGCTGAGGGACCCTGGGCCCTGGCCAAGATTTTCCCCAAGTGTTTTTTTTTTTTTTTTTATATCTCAGTGCTGATTTCTCCCTGGCTGGAAGAAGCCACTCATCTCCTCAAAGCATTTAGCGAGCTGAGAATGAAAAGTGAAACCGAAGCGCCAAGTGCTGCTCCCTGAGGAGCAAAGCCTGAACGCGCATCCATCCATCCATCCACCCACCCATCCATCCCCGCCGCGCTCACGAGGACCGCATCACTTGGAGCAGCGAACTCGACCCGTTCCGGGAGGTTTGTGCCCGGTGCCAGGGAGTTTCCCGCATCCGTGCTGGGATGTGCCCAGCAGCCACCACGGAAAGGGAAGCGCTTCCCGCGGGCACTCCGCCCCACAGCCCGGCGGACCTGCCGGGGGCGAGCATCCCACCGACCGCTCCCCAGTGACCGCCGGCACCGAGACACAGCGCTCCCCGCGGCACTCTCCGCCCGGGACCCGGCCCCAGCCGCGGCACCAGCCCTCGCACCGAGGCGGCTGCGTCCCAAAGCGCCCTGGGGGCCCGGACCCCCTGTCCGAGCCCGGGGCCGGAGCGGGCCGCGGGCAGGGAGCAGCCCGTGGCTCCCCAGCCCCGCTCCCCAGCCCCGCCGCGGGGACCCGGGCCGGGGGTGCGGCGGAACCGGGGCCGGGACCCAGCGCCGGGAGAGCCCCCGCGGCCCCGGGACCTTCCCCCCGGGCAGGGCAGCCCCGGCGGCACCGAGCCGAGCCGAGCCGAGCCGAGCCGAGCCGAGCCGAGCCGAGCCGAGCCGAGCCGAGCCGAGCCGAGCCGAGCCGAGCCTCCCCCGGCCCGGCCCGCAGTGCACGCCCGGCGCGGGCGCTCCGAGCCCCGGCGGAGGCTCCCGGGCGCTGGCGGCGGTGCCCGGCCCCCGCCGTGCCCGTCCCCCCGCGGTGCTCACCTCTGCGCGGCGGCGGGAGGGCGAGCGGCGCCGTCCGGGAGCGCGGAGCCGAGCCGTGATGTCAGGCCGCGGGCCCCGCCCTCTGCCCATGTGCCCGCCGGGGCCGCAGGCACCGCTCGGCTCGGCACGGCACGGCTCGGCACAGCCTGGCCCAGCACGGCTCGCACAGCACGGCTCAGCACAGCCTGGCTCAGCACGGCTTGGCACAGCCTGGCCCAGCGCGGCTCGGCACAGCGTGGCCCAGCACGGCTCGCACAGCACGGCTCGCACAGCACGGCTCAGCACAGCCTGGCTCAGCACGGCTCGCACAGCACGGCTCAGCACAGCCTGGCTCAGCACGGCTCGCACAGCACGGCTCGCACAGCACGGCTCAGCACAGCCCGGCTCGGCACAGCCCGGCACAGCCCGGCACCGCCCGGCTCAGGGGGAGGGCGCTGAGACCCCCGGCGCCGTCCCCGCGGTGCTGCCCGGGCGTCACTGCCGTGCCCAGGTTAAACACACGCGGGCAGGAGGGCATCGCTGCCAGGGCAGCCGGGCCGCGGTGCCCGTTGCAGACAGGAGCCGAAGGCAGACCTGAATTCTCTATTTATAAACGCATTTCAGAGCCAGCCGGTGTCTCATTTTAATGGGCGGGTGCGGCTTGTTGCGCCTCTGCCCCTGCTATCAGCGGCCATGCACTTGTTGCGAAAAGCTGTGCCTCGAGGCGTGGGGCAGATAATGGTTCTTCCCCCCAGGCTGGGAAAGAGTTGTCCCGCTGCAAACACCCCAGCACTGCCACACGGCCCCGCTCCCATAGACCGGCGGCAGCGCGCTCCCAAAGCTGCGGGAGCTGGCACCAAAGGCAGTGTCTCCAGACAAAAGCGCTGGGGCAAACCCGCAGGGACCTGAAAACAAATCCCTCTGGAGCTTTGGGTTGCTCACTCAGTAGAGGAGAGGAGCACGGAGGGAAGGGACCTGAAGGGATTGTCTCGTCCGTCCCCGAACCGTGGCTGGCTGGGGGGATGTCATTGTAGTGTGTTTGAAGCCCGGGCAGAGGGATGTGCAGCCTCTCTGAGCAGCCTTAAGTGCTTCACTGCCCCTGCAGTCAGAAGGGTTTTCCTAATATTTGCTGACTGCCATCCCCTCTGTGTCCTTGCACATGGCATGTGTCTTCCTGGGATGAAACAAGCCCCACTTTTTTTTCTCTCTCCTGGGCAAGCTGTGATTTTAACCATCTCAGCCCATTCTCACCACTGTCCTATGAAGATGTTCCCTCTCTCTGGTCTCTGTGCTGCCTGCAAATGGGGCCAGATACCAGCCAGGGCTGTCCCAGCTCGCCGCCTCTCACATCCATGGGGTGGGAGATACAGAAATCTGCAGATATGGGGCATCTGCAACACAAATGTGGGGTTACTGAGGAAAGCTCCCATTGGTGTCTCCAAGTGACTGGACCCTGGGTAAGAGAGAGCTCCAGAAGTTTGGGATGTTCAAGCTGCAAACTTTGAGATGTTCTGGGTTCCCTGGGTATTGGACAATTGGCATGGTTAGAAGGAGGATCATTGGGATAGCTGGACTTCATCACACCTCTGCAAAGGCCATCTGTGACTGAATGCGATTGAGAGAACCAGATTACTCCTTAGCCCTTTCTTGCCTGTGGTGGCCCCTGCCTCCTCATGCCTATCATGGTGATAATTTATATGCCACGATCAGCTCTTTGTGGAGACTGAAGGAAAGAACTCTCCTGTGCCTTCTGTATATTGCTACCTACTCTCCCACAGTATGTAAAGGACAAGTTTTTCCTTTGAATTTATTTACAGAACCTGTAGCTGTTGCCTTGTTTGCCTTGGTCATTGCAATTCATTTTACAGATTCCTGTTTGCTCTCTCAGGTCTCTGCACTGTGTGGGTCTCACTCTGTCCCTGCACAGGGCAAGGCTGATGCCATGGCAGTATGATCACTTCTGTGGGTAATGACCAACCCTCTGGAAGCACTGAAATCCACTTCTCCTTTTTTAGATTGCACTTCCTTTTCTGTAAATTAGCAAACTTTTCACCGAAACACCCTCTGCTTTTACAGCTTTCTGTCACAGAGAAGCACCTCAGAATGAACGCTCATTTTATACCTGTCTCCCCATTTTCAAACCCGTGGCTGGCCCTGTCCAGTTCACCTGTTTGCTGGACAGTTTGAGTCCTGCAGCTCCATTTTTCCTGCAGCCCTCTCAGCAGGCAGCTAAAGCCTCCCCAGCTCCCGGACCTTAACTGGCTTTATTGGTTGCTCAAAAGATTCCCTTGTCTTCCTCATGAGGGACCTGACACAGGCTTGCAAATCGGCTTAATTTCTCTCCTACCCTGAGAAACCCAATGTGCCAGGATCATGCTGGACTTGGCCAGTGTTTCTGTGTGTATGTCTGGGTTTTTTCCCCCTTTTTTCTTGCTGGTCCTGAGCAAGGGCTTTTCATTGTGTTATCCGGACTGTTCTTCTCCCAGCAATCCTCTTTCCTGGCCCATCGCTTGCTGGTCAGAGCTGCAGCTCTCTGGCAGCACCATCTGTGTCCCTGTGCCCAGCTGGCTGTGTCCTGCTGTCCTCTCTACCTCGATGGCACCTGCACCCCTCCTCCCTGTCCTTCCCCTCCATGGGGACAGGGAATTGCTTTAGATCTGCTCAGGGCTGGGGCTGCCAGGCTCCACCAGTGCCCGTGTGCTGGCACAATGGCACTGCTGAGCAGATGAACCTCGACAGCTCCTGGCTGCTGGGCCAGGGAGCCATGGGGAGTCCCCACGTCCCACATTGTGTCTTGGGGGGGCTCGAGCCATCCGAGGTGACAGCACCAGGCCTCCTCATCTCCTGCCCCACACACAATCACTAAGGAGGGTGAGCCAGGGCATGCCCAGGCTTTGCTGTGCCCAGACACAAAGGCAGTGCTCCCTGAGGCTCCCTGTGCCCCTTCCCCCTTGCCGGCTCCCTTGGGTGCATCATGTGCCAGCCCAAGGGCTGGTGTGCACCCAGAGGCCACTGGGGATGCAGAAGTGCTGGGCAGCAGTGGCTGCACCTGAGCAGATGCTGTGACAAAAGCAGAGTTTGGGGACCCTGCCTCACCCTGCCACTCGCAATGTCACAGCAAGGGAATGGCTCATCTTGCCCCTGAAATCCAGAGGTAGTAAGTGGCAAACTTACCGCTGGAAAACCAAACCTATTTGGCAGGGCAGTCAGTAAATGTAGCTCCTCCTCTGGCTGTCCCAAAGCCGTGTTTTGGGCTGGAATCTGCTTTCTTGGGGCGCGGTGGTAGCGTTTGGGTTGGGAAATTGGGTTATCAGCACAACAGGGTTCTGTCTGCTCTGGACTGGCACATGGCCTGGGTGTGCTGAAAATGCCAAGCTCAGAAAGGAGCCGAGAGGCTGGAACATGTACAGTGTACATGCACAATGGAGGTGGAGCGTGGAGATAGCATGTGGTTAATTATTGCCAGTGAGCAGAGGCCAGGAGTTAGTCTGGCACAGTTGTGAAACAGAGAGCTCGTGTAGGGGAATGGGTGGGGAACTGCAAAAATGGGATGTGGGGAGCTGTGATGGCTCTGTGAAGTCAGAGCTGGGCACACAGTGTCTTTATTGAGTGAAGAAGTGGTAGCTCATGCTGTAATTCGACCTTGCTGGGTTACCTGGAAGGACGGGGAGTGCTGCTGACACCTGACAGCTCTGGCTGAATCCTCGTGGAGCTGCCAGGAGGGAGCAGGCAGAGGGAAGCAGCCTCTGGGCAGGTTTCAGGCATGACAAAGCACTGCTGTGTCCCTCTCAGAGTATCCCAGGTGGGGAGGGATGGGCTGTAGGGGTACTTCTCCCACCTGAGGGCTGTGTGGAGGGCAATGGTGGCTGTGTGGTGCTAAAGTCTGGTCTGTAGCCACACCAGTCACGCCATCAGCTGCGTGTGTCCCACTGATGATCCAGAAATGCCACTGAAATGCCTGGTTTTTGGACCAGGCTTTTGAGGTGAGATGTGGCCGAGTGTGGGTGACTGCACAGCCGTGCTGGACACTTCAGCCCCAGCATCCTCCTTGCCACAGCCGTGCTTGCCAGGGTGCTCAGCGGGATGTCTGGGCTGGAAGTGTCTGTACAGGGTTTATGCACACCTGGGGTGTGCTGGATACAGCTTCTGGATGGGCCCCATTACCCCCCTCCCTCCTGGGGCTCTGGCAGGATCCCCTGGGTAAGCGCAGTTAACGTGGCGCTACCAGAAAGCGGCTTCCTGCTGCTAATCAGCTCCCGGCAGGTTATCGCCTTCTCAACTGCCTGGCTTTTCGGGGAAAAGTGTCATTTATCGGCCCTTCACGGAGGAGACCTGTTCGAGATGCTCCCCGCCGGGGCTCGTCTCCGCCTGTCATGCAGGCGCCATCTAGTAGGAAAAGGAGAAAACAGACCGAAAGTCGAGCGAGGTGGATATAGGAATTCAGTTTCTCTCTGAGAAAACGATTTAATCCAACACAAAGCTGCTCCGGGGCACGGCTCTAGTGCTGAGCCTGGGGTTCGGGTCCTTGCAGCAGAATTCACTGCCAGGAAATGATGAAGTGTGGAGATGCCCCGAACTGGAGCGCAGCTTGTCCAGGATGAGTCTGGATTTATTTGATCTAAAAATAGACATTTCCAGGCAGCTCCTTGATAACATTGTGGGGGCTGGATTTGATTAATTTGCTGTAGGGGTTAATTGCATTATGCTAGCTTCTGCTCTTGTGGGTGACAGATGCTCCTGTTTGGAGCACTGAGCTCGTCCCATCAGCTGGAGGCTTTACTTACAGCTGGAAACCTCTCTGTGCCATCAGTGCATGTACAGTTCACATCATGGAGGGATCCCCTCTGGTCATATTGCATGATTTTGCCACAAATCCCATACTGCTGTTGTCACCTTTTAACAGTCACATGGATTTTCAATGCGATTTCCCAACCCTAGATAACCTCCCAAAATCAACTCTTCTCAGGGTGGAATAAAAGGGGTCAATAACAATAATTTCCTTTGAACAGGGAAAAAAAAGAAAAAAGATTTTTTACCAATCTTGCGATTTTTGTGCAGCTTGACTCACCCTTTCCCGTGTGGGGAGGTGATAAATGCTGCGTGTCTGTTATCTGAATTCCCTCTGGCAGGCGGTGTGTCCCCTGCCATGGATGCACGGCTGCACACCCCCATGCAGCAGGTCTCTCGTGATATGTGCAGGCTGTGGAGAGTCCTGCTCAAGGCATGTCACCCTCTGGCCTTTCCCCTTCATCCCCCAAAATATCCAGAACCCGAGGCTAGGGATGCTGCAGCATGAGGGATGTCACCCACATCCTGGGGGCCCAGTGGCTTCACCCTGCCAGGGACTGCATAAGCATCATTGCCCTTTGCCTAGAGCACAACCTTAATTCATCTCCACTTTCACAGATAAAAGCCTGAATTAATTAAAGAAGAGAATAGAAATCACTTTGATTTCCAGAACACCGGAAACTCCTAATTATCACAGCTCCCAAAAGCACTGCTATAATTAAGGGGCTCTCACTGTTCCCACTGCAGACCCAATTTTTGCAGGGGTTTACAAATGGCACCTACATCTTTTGCTTTTGGTGAAGTACGGCGACTGAAGGCATGAATTCTGGCTCCAGGTGCATCTCTTAAATCAGCCAGAACACCACTGAAACAGCATCAAATTCCCTCATGGATTTCTTATTAGAAAACCAGAGTCCCCAATGGCGGTGTGCTACAGACAGCGTCTGCTCTCCAATTATAGGCTGATTATACAAAATAATAAAACTGGGGCCCTTTTTTTCTTTGCCTGCTGGTCTTTCCATCTTCGAAATACACTTGGGGGCTGTTTCTGGCTTTTTTATCATAACCAGCATTTATTAGTATTTAAAAAAGACAGTGGAAACGGAATTTCTCACCTGATCTCTGGTCCTCTGGTTCCTGTAACCTTTCCAGAAGCGCTGAAAGCATCATGATGACACTGGTGGTGAAACAGCCAGACTTTCATGCTACAGCATGAAAGCAGCAAAACACCCCTAATGCAATAACTGAGGAAATCCCATAGGAGCATTTTCCATGCAAATGCCAGGTCTTGTGGTCACTGGGCAGAGCAGGGTGCTCCCAGCTGCCTTTTGCACTCTTCTGTCAGAGAACTGGCCAGGTAAAGATGTAGCTGATAATATACATCACCTCCATGTGCAGAGGTTTGTCCTGGGGCTGCAGTGGCTTTCCTGTCTTTATCCTGAAATAAAGTAGGTTTAGAGAATATATTAGGAAGAAATTCTTTACTGTGAGGGTGTTGAGGCACTAGAACAGATTGCCCAGAGAAGTTGTAGATGTTCCATCACTGGAAGTGTTCAAGGCTAGGCTGGATGGGGCTCTGAAGCAACTGTTCTAGTGGGAGTTATCCCTACCTGTGGCAGAGGGGTTGGAACAAGATGATCTTTAAAGTCCCATCTAACCCAAACCATTCTGTGACTTTCTATTCTATGACCTCCTTACTAAGTGTTGCCTGAAGTCTGCCCACTACCAAGTTTTCTTAATGAGTGTCAGCTTCAACACCAAGGTGATTCTTCTGCTCCCTGGGTGCTTCACAGCTGTGCACAAAACTGTCCTAAAAATTCTCCTTCCTTTTGTCAGCTGCTTTCCCTGTCTGTTGAATGGCCCTGATTGTCCCCAGGTCTCCCCATCCTGACCAGGAGGTGCTGTCTGACTGCAGAGGCTTTGTGGGACTTCAGAGCTGGTGCATAGCTTGCAGGAGGAATGGGTTTGGATCCACTATCGAGCTGTGCTCCTGTGTCTGGAGTGCTGAGCTGCAATGCACTGAGGATCAGACACTTGAAACCAGCAGTCTGACTTGCTCTGAGCTCTCCCAGGTACTTGTAATCCATGTTTAACACCACCCTTTCCATGGAACACTTCCTTTTCTCCCTCTAGAAGGGGTGAATGCATAAAGGCTGTGGTTTGAAGGGACACTTAAAAAAGCAGAGGGATACTCCTTGACCTCTAACCTCCAGGTTTTCCACCTTCACCTGCCGATGCAGGAGCCTGTCCAAGCCTTGCTGCCCCAGGACTCCGGGTTTCCTCCCTGCCATGAATGCCCCAACATTAAGCAGAGGCAGGTGGCCTGTAAAAAGCATATTTTCCCTCCCAGCAGTGTTGTTTTAGTAGCCATCACTCATGTATGGGCAACAAAAACGTGATCAGACCAAGCCATGGCTCTGCTCTTATCCCGTGGCTGGAAATTGGTTTTCTTAAGCAAAATGTCACCGGCTTGAAAAAAAATAAGAGAAAGTAAAAGGAACAAATGCAAAATTTGCCTGTATTAGAGATGCAAGAAAGCATTGGAAGTTAGGAAGATCACAGACAATTGAATTTAATTGAAAAATATGATTAACTAGAATGAGACTTGAATATGAAGATCTAATTTGAATTAAAGAAACAAGCCGATTGCCTGAAGAAAGAAGTTTGAGGATTAAAATTATTTTGTATAATATGTTCCAGTATAATGGGCTCCAGCTCTGCTTATACAGGATAGCTCATAAAAAAAAAACAAACCCCAACCACACCTTCAAAGTGTTTTTATAATTGTTTTTGAGATGGTCACCGGAAAACTGGGCTCTTACTTGTTCTCGTGGGCCTAGGGAGATTTGAACAATGGATGGTAAAATAGGAGAGCTTGATCCAAGACTTAGAGCTTCCCACCATAATCTCAGGTCTGGTAGCAAGGCTGGCAGCTCCCACCTTACAGGGAGGGGAACAAAACACAAACCCATGGAACAAACCAGGGGTCAGTGGCAGGTGGACCCTTGCCTCAGAAAGGGCAATGGAACATTTCCAGGCTTGTCAAAGCCTGGTGCAAGTGGCTCCAAGCAGAAGCCCAGGGGCAGGCAGTGCTGGCAGCTCATGCACAGAGGTCATGGCCAGGCTCTGCTCCCACACCAACTCCTGAAAGCAAAATCAGCAAGAAAACAGTGTTAGGGAAAATGAATAGTCTGTATTCACAGCACAAACAGGAAAATTATATACCAGCAAGTAGCACAAATGGGAAAAATAAGAGCTTAATTCACAGTATTTTTGTAGAGTTATAAGCATCTTTATTCCAAGGGAGTTCTCCTCAAAGCAGCAAAATGGTTTAGTGCATCCCCCTGCAGCATTTTTAATTTCCACTTGGCTGCTGCACCCTCTGCCACAGCATTTCCAGCCGCCAGCATCCTCCTCTCCCCTGAACAGTCCCATGGGCCACAGTGACACCACTGTGGCTGTGATGCCCAGCTTCCTGCAGGCAGGCAGAACCTGTCCTCTGTGGGATGGGCCATCTGGGAGCCCATGGGAAGCCCCTGGCTGGCTCTGTGCTGGGAGCAGCTGGACACTGAGGATGGGCCAGCAAAGGTCACTTGTGTGTCACCCTGTGGCATGGCTGGCTGGGAGAATGCTGCGGGCACACCGGCACGGCGTGGCACAGAGCCTGGCCAAGGGGCTATCAGAGCTCTCCTGCTGGCAGTGGGGATGGGGATGGGGGAGGGGGGGGGGCTTTGGAGGATGGAGAATTTGTTGGACCCTTTCCAGATGATAATTTTGACATTTTGTTGTCTCCTGAGGATTTTGAAATAGGAATAAATGCGGCGTCCGTGCTCATTTGTACTGACTGTCGCTGCCAGACTGGGGGCTGACCTGAACGTGCTTTAAATGCACATTTAATGGGTACAGTGGTCGCTCCTCCTGGTCTTCAGCTGCTGCACACCTGCACTTTGGCACCACACGCCTGAGCTGAGCACAGTGCATCCATTGCCTGCCCCTCCTTGCCCATCCCTGCCTTGTGCTTCATTCCCAGCCTCCCCTTGCCTCCTCCAGTCCCTGCCCAACCAGCATCTGCTCCATCCCGAGGAAACACAGACAGGGATTTACTCCAGCGCTTCATGGAAGAACATGAGCAGGGCAGTGCACATCCTGCAAGCTGGTCTGGTGGTGATGCCATGATGAATTTTGTCTTTTCTTTTATACCCCTGTTATACCTTTTTGCAACTTCTGTATTCTTAGTGCTTTTTGCCTACATTCTTGGACTTGTTTGTTAAGCTAAGAGACTAAACATTTTAGAAGCTTCGTAGTTAAAGTGCCAGGGTGCCCAGACCCCAAGGTCCTCTCCAGAACACATTTTGTAAACTAAGATAGAACCATCCAGGGGAAGGTTCCTTGGGAGGGGGGGCTCATTTGAGCCTCTCATTGGGGAATATTTAATAGATATGCTAATTAGTAAGACCTAGAATGTAAGACCAGATCTAGAAGAGGGGGACTTTGCGGTGGCGATGGTGCCGTGCACAGAGGTGTATTCGACCTGTTCATGGTGCACCTAAGGATCCTTACAATAAATACCAAGGTAAAACCCTTTTTCCCCTTCTAACCGTGTTCGCCTCTTGGTTTTTAAGACCAGGAAAGGCATCAGTAGCACATCCCAGAGCAGGTGATAACCTGCCCCACACCCCAGGGATTACCCCAGGGATTATCCTCTGCCCCAATATTGTGTGAGAATCTAATTTCTGAGCAAAATCCAGCTGTGGTTTCATTAAAGAGGCTCTTGCTCCTTGTGCTCAATATTTAATTTAGCACAAGTGTGTGTGTTGAGTTCAGCGTGTTGATTAAGCATGACTTGAGATAGAGGGAAATTAGTAATATGGGAAAGTGCAGTCAGTATTTCATGGCAAAGAGTAATTGAGCTAACAGTTGACATATGGAGTTGTGTGGGCAAACTAATTAAATTTTACATCTTCCCAAGCATTTGTGAGTTTTATAAGCATTTGATTTATATATTAATTAAACCTCAGAGTGAAATAAAGAGGACACAACTATTTATACTGCAAATGTGTCCATCAAGAGGAAGGGCTTTAATGTGTTTTCAAACAGATGCCAAAGTACCTCTGTGAGTCCCCAGCTCAGCTCAGTGGTGACATCCCCTATGGTGTCTCTTCCTCCTCTTCACCATCAGGAAAAAGCTCTGTGCTTTTTGGTATCTCCCTGATGGGCTGCAGAGCCCAGGTTTTCCACTGATCTGAGTGTTTTGCAAGTAGCTAGTGAGAAAGCTATTACATGATTTAACTACTTTTCTGACCCATCAGTAAGGCACCAGAGGTAGTTATGGCATGTCCTGGGGCGATCTTGCTGGGGATTTTTGGAGCTGTCTTATTCACATTATTTCATATTTAAAGGGAACTTTCATTGTGTTTGTTTGCAGATGGACAGAAGGACACGTGGAGCATTCATGGCGGCCAGCATTGTTTTCAGTCTTGTTGATGCTCTATGGAAAGGAGTTCCTGGAGTTACAGGGTCAGTTGTGCTCATTGGGATTTGCACCCTGGGATCTTGGGCATGGAGCCATTTCTACAGCTGGGAGGAGATGGTGTTTGGGATCAGTGACCATGAGGAGTCCTAAAATGTGCAGCCCTGGCCCTGATTTTCCTTTTTGGCTGTTGTGCACTCCCCACCACTGACGCATCTGTCTGGAGGCCAGCACACATCTCACTGGTGTGTTTGGGTGAGCTGGGAGGCCATTGAGAGGCTGGGGCAGTCCTGGGAGGTGCAGGGCTGGCTGGGGGATTCTGGCTGTGCTGGGATGAGCTGAGAGTCTTTGTGGAGCAGGAGCACTGAGTTTTGTTCCAGGGCTGAGTTCCAGAGCTTGGGCTGCTCTTGCCTGGTGCAGTCTGGTTGGCTGCTCCAGTGAGTGTCCCTGCTCCTTTCCAGAGCTGCTCCTGATAAGCCTCCAAACTGCCCTTACTGCCATGTACATTTTATTCCCAGGGGTTGCGATGCCTGTAAACCCCTCTCATTCTAAAAAAAATAAAATAAGATGTTTTTCTATTCTGTTCTGCAATGATGCTTCCCCAGCAGCACAGGTGATGGGGCCATGCCAAAACACTTGCATCCACTTTTACATCCTGGCTCTGAAATCCTGATGAGGCTAAAAAATAAATCTGCCCTTTATATTCTGTATTATTGATGGGTTATTTTTGCATCTTGAATGAAGAAACAGGAGCTGTTTATGTCAGCAGTGATACAGGATTCAGAAGACATTAGGTTTTGGTAGGAAAGTGGAATTACAGCTAAAACATGCGTATTAAAACTGCCTTAAATTTAGTAAATTATTCAGGTACATAGCACATTCAAATCTACAAATACTGTGAAATAGATGGTAGCTATATTAAGAGGCATTCTGTGTGCCACCTCGCTGTCCCCCCTGGCCTCTGGGGACTCCATCAATCTTGTGATGGCCAATGATTCCTGTTCACGGTGTCAATGAGTAATATATTGGCCCATTGGGGAGGAGGAATTACAAAAACTTTTAGTATTTGTGTGCAGTTAGAAGCTGTGGGGGCAGGAGCAGTTGGGACCAGGCTGGAATGAAAATGGGAGGAAAGGAGAGGCTGGTGCTCAGCATCAATTACTTTTAAGAATTGGTGCTTTGTGGAGC
Source organism: Monarcha castaneiventris obscurior (assembly GCA_026261815.1). Classification (NCBI taxonomy): domain Eukaryota; kingdom Metazoa; phylum Chordata; class Aves; order Passeriformes; family Monarchidae; genus Monarcha; species Monarcha castaneiventris. Next base: position 13,713,653 of record JAMPIT010000467.1, read on the forward strand.
ATCTTCCCCAGAAACCTTGGGGGAAGCAAGGTGCAAAAGGCTCCGTGTCACGTGGCATGGAGGGGTTGTGGTGCCTCCTGCAGTGGTGCAATGCAAGCAATATCTCAAACCCTGGAAAAATGCAGGCCACTGCCACATTTATCCTGTGGGCTCTGCCCTGGCTCTGAAGAAGGATTGTGACGTGAGAAGCAAGCACCTCCTGAAGCCTATGCTCATCTGCCTGGATGTGACTGAAAGGTGTTCTTGGTGCAGGGACAACCTTACGGAAATCAAAGCTACCTGGAAGCTCACTGTCTAGGATGAAAATCAGATTCTGCTGCCTGTACATGCTGGTATTTGGGGAATACCAGGGGCTAATCCACCCCCAGTGATAAAGCACCCATAATTAAATTTTTGGCAGCAACTGTAGCAGGACTCAGGGTATTTATGATCCTTGAAAAACCTTGGGACAAGCATGCCCTTGCATCCCCTGAGGTCAAACAGACCAGCACCACTTTACCACGCAGGATTTCAAGAATATTCAGCAGCAAACAGACCAACACCTCTACCCCTCAGTTCAGCCTGACTAGTAATGCACCTGGGAACAGCTCATGTCTCTCCACACAGCATTACATTTCACTGGCATTTTTGCTCTGATGTTGGAGTCCAATGTGCCACCAGCTTGTGCATTCCTCATCTACAAGTCAGTGTAGCTGATACAACACATGGTACCTCAGTTTTGCTAGCAGTGCCAATGCTTTAAACCTAGGAATGCAACCAGCACTGCAAATTTTAATTTCATGTGATAATGGGACCTGCAGATCTGTTCTCCACATGGTATGGGAACTGGAATATTAGGATAGGGTGCTTTGAAAACAGCCATGTGCTGTGTGATGAAGGGGCAGAGCTGGAAGATCACCTTGAAAAGGTCTACCTTGATGTGCTGGAGTACCAGAAATTGTCCTAAATGGTCACATAGTCCATGGGAGCTTTTGTGTAATGTCACACGTAGAATCAATAGCCAGCCTGGGGGACTAAATAGGTGAAGCAACGTAAAACCTAAGCAGCCTCTGTCCTCTGCTGCCACTGATTTTGAACAGGCACATGCAAGGGTGTTCTTGAATGTCCTGCAGAAGTGCTGTTTGTCCTGCTGGAGCAGGTGCCAGGCAATGCTCCAGCCCTTCCCAGGGCTGGGGCTCTGCAGGAGGTGGGGTTGCCCATCCTGGGGCCTCTCTGCTCCTCAGCATCTCTCAGCCCTGGTGCCATTGCTTGGCTTTCTCTGCATAGTCCCTATGCCCCTAGCTGCTTTCAGAGTAGTGGGGACTGGAAGAGTCACTCCAAAATAACATATAAATAGGAAGTGAAAGGTCAAGGCTTCCTACAGAGTAATTTGCCCAGAGCATCAGAAAACGTAAGGGATGAACGACTCATGTGGCGATCAGCCACTGATCAGCTCCAGGTAGCACAGCCCTGGCCCTGGGCAGCCTTCTGGTTTCTGTTTCCTCTCTGGTTTTTGCAAACTGTCCTGTCAGACCTCACTTACTGAGAAGACCCATGTGCGATTTTTAAGATGCCATTGGCTGCCCCCTGTTCCTCCTCCATCCTAATGTGAAATCTGTCACTGCACTCTATCAGGGTGCCTTTCTGCCTGCATCCTGTGTGAGCTCCAGATTGCTATTGATAGGTGGGAGAGCCATGACAATCTTGAGGAAATTTGTGATCTGGTCCTGGCATATTTGATAGATAACACTCCAAATACAAATGTCAAAACGCATTTAGGTTTTTTCCCTTTTCTAACTTGCCCTGAAGAAAATGCAAACACTTTTTGACAGAATCAGTTCAGGAGCCTCCTCTAAGCTAGGCCCTGAGTGTTAGAGGAATCTGCCTCTTAAAGCCATATAGATCCACTGCTGTTGTATAAAAAAATATTCTTTACCCTGAGGCAGAATTACTTAAGAAAATCCTGACATGATTAGACACCACTCTCTTCTGAGAAAAGAGTAACTATACTATTAAAGGATAACTGAGATGCTGCATAAACTGACAGTATTTAAATTACCTGATGTCGCAGTTCTGAAACGTCATTTGGCATGAGGGCACGAGGAAGGACTTGAATATTTTCTGGGTACCACTGTGCAGCTGTTCTGTAGCCTGAATATGATTTGCTGGGAGCACTTGCAGGTGCTGCCACTGCCCTCCACCTGCTGACATGGGGTAATTTGGGCTCTGGGTTTGTAAAATTTATAAATACAGGCTTGAACAATTTATAACAATAAATAAATAAACAAACAAGCAAATAAATAAATAAATAGTGATTTTAGCATACGCTTCAGCATGCAGGAATTCCTCTTGCCTTAAATCAGTGTAACGATGTCAGTTAAACAATTATCTTACTTCTCGTGCCTAAGAGCCTGGCCCCACCACTCTGTTCAATGATACATAGGTTAAATACAAAGCCAGGGTCTATATTTATATGCAAATACCATCAAGTTCAAGCTTAAATAACAATATTTTTGAAGACAAGATTGTGTGTTAAATAATACTCCAGGCATGTATGTAATTATACATCAGTGGTGTAAAACCCTTCAGACTCCAACCCTAAACCACAACAGGCAGAAGGGCTGACTCCAGAGCACGTGGATAACAGCAGCCCTAGCTGGCTTGTGTAGATTTTGGGGGGCAGCACGAGTATTTTGTGCTAGCTCAGAGCTCGGATCCAACCAGCTTTGATAACACTTGGGAATATGTGTGATTAACCAGCCCAGCCACAATATGTCACCAGCACTCCACACAAACAGCTCTGCTGCTGCTGGAGAGCACACAGAGAGAGAAAACATCACATCCTGCAGCCAGGGGAGGGAAAAATAGCATCAAAGGACAGGGAAGAAACTTGAGAGGAAGGTGACAAGGGGGAGAATGGAGGTTCCTGGAAAAATGATCATAGGGAATGTGAGGTCAGCAGCAGGTTAGGTGGAACTGCATGAGTATGAGAGGAGCTGTCCTGATCCCTGGGATGCTGTGGCACCCTGGCACTGGGCTTTGCAGGCTGTAACTTAAAAACACTCGTTCCTTCAACTTTGTTTTCCGTTTTGAAGGATTGTTTTTCCTCCTGATCATATTAAACCTTGGCTGTTGTGAACTGAAACCACTCAGTACATTGATTAATTCCCATTCCCAGTGCTCCTGTCCTGTCCTGTCCTGTCCTGTCCTGTCCTGTCCTGTCCTGTCCTGTCCTGTCCTGTCCTGTCCTGTCCTGTCCTGTCCTGTCCTCTCCTCTCCTCTCCTCTCCTCTCCTCTCCTCTCCTCTCCTCTCCTCTCCTCTCCTCTCCTCTCCTCTCCTCTCCCAGATGCAGGTTGGTGGCTGAAAGCCATGCTCAGCACCAAGCACTGGGAATTACCAACAAAAAAGCTGTGTCAGAAATAAAATGCATGAAAATAATGGAGCTTCAGCAGCTACATGCAAGTGTAAAGAAAACACATCCCGATGCAATGAGCGTAGAGCCCTGGTAGAGCACGACCTTTGTCAGGGGCTAGTAATCATTCTTGGCAGTGTTTGCTTGTGAGGATTAGGAAGTGTGGGCAGCCCATTAACCTGTGCCACTCAGGATCCCCATGGCTGAGCATCATGAGCATGGAGTGACTGAAACAGCCCTCACAGGGAGCTCTTGGCTCCCTGTGCTGGGTCTCACAGCACTGACAGGGACTGGGGAATTCACTTGAGGTCTCATGGGTTTGGAATGGGAGGGATGAAGTGCAGCCCTATCCAGTGCTGTAGTGCAGCTCCTTCCTTCCCTTCATGGCCCTGGCAAAGTCATCAGGTCGTGTTGCTGCTTGGCCAAGTGGCAGGGGAGTCGGTCAGTCCTTCTGTAGACACCTGGAGATTTGGGAAACCCAGCTCCGTGTGTTTGCATGAACACTGCACATACCACTGGAAACACAGCTGGGGTGATTACCAGGCACTGCCTGGGATTTAAGCAGGCATAATGTATTCACAAACAGAAAGGAGGATGCATCTCTTCATGGATTTGCTGTCTTTTTGCTATTGGGTTAGAGTTTAAGAAGTTTTAATTCCCAATTTATAGGATAATATGCAGTTCACCTATAGATATGCATTAGTGTGTGTTTGAAGCAAACCTCTGTGTGCCTTTATATGGGGGGCAAAGCTGCAGGGAGGGAGGAGGAAAACATTTTGGTCAGACACTTTAAAGCTTAAATCAGCTTACCTGGCACTATGTGGGTTTGGGGATGCTGAGGAAATAGAGATGTGATTTCAAGGTGCAGGATTCAACACATGTAATACCAGGGGAGTCTCACTGGGCAGTGACAACCCTGTCAGCCCACCCCAGCTGGGATGCAGTTCCTCTGGTCAAACCCCAGGAGACCCAGCAGCAAGGCTGGGGTCTCTGTAGCTGGAGGAGAAGGCTCAGCCAGCCCAATTTATCATGCAACCTAGCCTGAGATGCGTAAAAAAGTGTTCTGACTCTATTTTAGTATAAAACTCCTTTTCTTTAACATGAGCTACATAGCAAAATTATTTACTAGATAGCAAAGTGGTGGACACAGGAAATAAAAACATACAGGATATTCATGCTGTGTGATGCTAAGCACCTGATTTAAAGGCTTCGTGTCTGAGTCTCTCTACAACTAACGGAGAGAGATGTTCCCCCAGAGCACAGCAGTGTTGTGGCTGCTCTGAATTATCCTCCTTTTCCCTCTCACTCTGCAGAGACACTGGTTGCATGTGATCCCTGGAAGGAAGAAAGTCGCTTCCTTGGTATCCAGGTGGATGCCCCGGTTTCACAGTTTCTGAACTATTTTTAGTTGTGTGCACTCACCCTGATACCCAGCCCTGCAGGCTGCCTGCTGTGCTGGCTTGCTGGTGAGAGTGTGATGGGGTGTCTGACATGGGCCCGGGGGGCTCCAGGCTGCAGTGTAGGGGCATCAGCCTGCGAGCAAAGCCAGCTTCTGGCTGATGCTGCCAGAGAGGTAAAACCAGAGCTTTATGCAGTGGTGTGTGCAGCACACCTGGGCCAATTAGCTTGGAAAAGGATTACTGCTATGCCACCGGGATGCATCTGTGACAAGTTCAACCTCTGGTGGCCACTGCATAAGGCAGTGCTGATGCTAATATGCAAAGCATCCCAAATTGTCAATGCATTAATAAAACCTAGGAGCAGGAACTCCCTAAGGGTGATTAAAACATTTAAGTCAGCATTGATTTAAAGCTGACAACTCTTATGGGCACTGGAGAGAAGGAGAGGAGGATTTGGGGCCAGGGTCCCTGCAGTGGCCCTGAGGATGATGGGGTGGGCATGTCTGTGGTGCAGGAGGCACAGCTTCCCAGGGAGGGTTATCAGGAGACCCTGGAGGATATTGCTGTGCTAAAGCAAAGTGCAAGGCGGATCGCAGAGATGAAGAAAAGGCAATGACAAATGTGAAGTGCTTTGTTTCTGTTTTTATATCTGTGTTGGGGACGGGCTGTGCAGCTCAGCCCTCACTGCAGAGCTGTCGCTCAAAGGGAGCCTGGAGCAGCTCCGTGTGCGGGCTGTGACGTGCGGCCGGTGCTGCTGCCAGCCTCGGACACGTCACGCTCTCCTGAGCAGCCATACAGGGCTTTTGCTTGCTTAAAACAGTGCTCAGGTCCAGGAGAGGTTCTCCAGTGCTGGCTCCACAGCAGGATTCTGTCTTTCTGTGGCACCTTGCTACTGCTGGTGGTGGATTGTTTACCTGTGTCCAGCTCCCTCCCACCAGTGGCAATGTTTTGTGTGCTCCTTGTCCCTCAGTCCCCTCACTGAGAACCAGTGTGCCAGGAGGCAAAAAATGCAGGGGGATTTGGACCATCAAACTTTTGGACCTTTCCTCCTGAGGGTCCTCCTATCAGTTGTGTCCCAGCTCTCTTGTGTCTGCCTGACTGTGGGGCTGAGCATGACCTTGTGGAACTAAAGTGGCCAGTGAAGTGTCACAGTCCCTGCCTTAGCTGAGGCAGGTCCCTGCCTTGGCTTTATGTGCCCTGTCAAACTCTGCCTAGGTCTCAACCTCTGTGGGATGAATAGACAAGGATGGTACTGAAACCAGACCAGAGGTCTCCACACTCTACCAGGGTGCCAGCAAGCAGTCAAGACATCGTGGGACTGGGAGCAGAGCAGCTGGGACAAGATGGGCTTGATGGTGAGGACCTGATCTCACATCCTTGTAGCCGCTGAACTTCAATTTTACACCGTGTTGTGCACAACTGCTCTGTCAGATCAACAAGAAAAGCCCACTATATCCTTTCAGCACCTTTGTTCTACATATTTTGCTGTTAATGGGGACGGGAATTGAGGTGGGATTTCGTGGTGGCTCTGCAGGCTCAGCAATGCTGCATCTGCAGCAAAAAGCCCCTTCCAGCCCCTACAGTGTGGGGTTGCACCTCCATGCCAGCTGCATTCCACAAGCAATTAAAACTGATTAGTAAGGCAGATAGGTCACTTATTACTTTTTCTACCCTCTCCTTTCCCATTTTTATATATCTTGAGCAGGCAATCACAGCTTTTGCAGAAGTCCTGAGAGGGAGTTTTAAAAGCCATCCTGCCTTCCCGTTTGTTTAAATGTGTTTGTAGTGAGATTCTGTCAGTGCTGGCAAACTCAGAGGATGAGAATCCTCCAGGGACTTCCCCTAAATGACACTTTCAAAGTCAGATCTGCATATGCACTGCATCAGACACCATTTAGAGAGCACATGTAAGATCCCGGTTAGAAGAATCGCATTTGCTAATATTTTTCCTCTGTTTATTCTGGGTCAGTGTGCATTATAGAAAAGGCAGAGATGACCGTGTTGCTGAGTTTTATGGGATAATGGCAAAGGGAGAACAGATGAGTTCAGAGAGATGGGAGATGCTGATGCAGTTTTGTAGGACAAGGTAGGATTTGCAGGGCATCATTCAAAATAATTGTGAAAAGTATAACTGAAATGGTGGAAGCAGAACAAATCTGAATGTGCTCTTTTTTTTTTGTGGCAAAGCATTATTTTCAGCTAACATTGATTTGATTTGAAAGGGAGTTTCAGTGGAGTGAAGAATAAATGAAATATGAACATTCTTTTCTGATTTCTCTGTGATATAGAGTGATGTAGAAATTAACCTTACTCTGTTCTAAGTAATACAGACTGTGATGTCTAGTTAAGATGTCTAAACATGATAAGATTAAGGTTTTCATTGGATTATAACTTTACTAAACATTATCTCTTTGGATGGAAGTTTTTCAGCCTTTGGTTGGTACAAATCTGGTCATTTTATATTTGCTTATATGTATCAATGCAATTTTTCAGCTCAGAGAATGTAGTTATTCTTGGGAATAAATATAGAGAAATGCAGGTAATTAATCCATATTATACAAGTTGCTATGGATGTTTTGCCTAGAAGAAACTCCATGCTTCAGAGTGGAAGCTCCAGATTAGACAGCAGGGATGCTCTCCAGGTGGTATCACCCCTGTTTACAACCCCAGACTGGGTGAAGTGATAAGCCTGAAAAATCTCGGTCACATGAACATCACAGAGAGACAGGGAGCCCAGGGGCTCCTTTCCTGAAGGGTTCTGCCCTCACCCAGCAGAGCCTCAGTGTGCACTGCTCTGGAGGTGATGGCAGAGACCTTCACTGGCCAGGCTGTCCCTGTCCCTCCTCATCCTACTGGGATGCTGGGCATAGCCTGGAGAGTGTCTCCTGGTGCCCTCCATGCTCCCAGGGTGAGGGATGGACCTTGCTGGGTTGCTGTTGTAGGGAGCTGTGTGGAGTGCAGTGTTTAAAGCATTAAATGAGAGATGGGGGTTAGATTTGGTGTAGCAGAGAGACCTCGGTGTGAGGGAGAACCACTGACACACCACGGGGTCCAGGCCTTCTCCAGGGCTGGCTCTACAGCAGGATGCATTGCATTTGGCTCATCATCATCCAGAGTGGCAAAATCTGGGCTCTAGAACTCCAGTTCTCCCTCCTGCTATCTGCCCTCATCCTGAACTCTCCCTGACCCATGGAACTAGGACAGTTCCTCATCAGGAAGCACTAAAAACCCTTTGCTTTTAAAAATCAGAGGAAAAGACACAGTGCTTCACTTCAAACTCATTTCCAGGGGCAAGGTCTCCAAAGGCCAGAGACTCTCTGCCCGGTGCCATTTGATTTCCTCCTGCATTAGCATTACATGCTGGGATTTGGGCTGATGTACAAGTTTCTTTTCCAAGATGCCAGCCTCGATGTTTTGCCTGGTTTTGGGATGTAGGCTGGGAAGATGGGGGCAGCCAGCCCCAGCTCCTCTCTGCCAGCCATACAGCAGTGACTTTGGGGAGAAGCTGAAGCAGATCAGGTGGTGTTGGAAACCATCAGAGCAAGGTTTGCTGGAGCTCGTTTATTGTCACCTCCAGTTAGTAACCCCAGCTGACCTCAGGGGGTGTTTTAAGGTTGCATTCATTAGTGTCTGTAAGAAATTAAGATGCTTCAGTGCTACAGCTGTGGAAAAGTACAGGATGAAATTTGTGCGGGATTTAGATGCACTGAGTGAGACACGTAGGCTGATGAAGAACAGAAGCCTGTTTTCCAATGGAATTGGACATTTTTCTCTCTCCCTCCACCTCGTCCCTCTGCACTGCAAACACCACCCTGTGTGTGACACTGCTGGTGGCTGGCTGAAAGTGGCCTCCTTGGCTGGCCTGTCCTGCCAGAGATGCTGTAACCCTTGGGGACACTCTGTCTCCTCTCACCAGAGCACTGACTTGTGTCTCTCTGATTTTCATGACACTTGAAGGAACGTAATTTTTGAAAGGTATTGTCACAGTTTGGTTGAAGCTGTGACTATGGGCCTTACCCCCGATGAAGGGACAGTGTGGTTACTTTTTTAGTAACCTGGATAAATATCCTCTTCACCACCAAGGAGTAAAAACCATCCTGTCCTTGGGGCCTCAGGGAGGCCTCAGGGAGCGCTGCATCTTCCTCCTTGCAGGCAGAAAAGGATGGAAGAGTGTTACTTTGATGTATATTTAATGTAACATACACAACAACGGTAAGCAGGAAAATTGCAAATTTTTTAATGTCCCATTTTTTTCTTCACATTTTCTTGCTCATTCTTATCATCACTTTGGGGTCAACTGATACCACCACAGTGCTGATACCCATTCAACACAGTCATGCAGATGATTTGGGTTTGGGCCCAGTGACTTAAAATAATTTTACTCCTGATGTAAAAAAGAGCAGAATAGAGCTGTGAAAGTTTATAAAAAACAAGAGCTGGGTTTTGACTAAATCTACAGTATTTCTTTTCTGGCATTCACCTTGCATAAATTAAGACATTTCCATAAATAAAAAGAAAACTTAATAAGCCTCAGAAAGGTTAGACTGTTTCCACTGGATTTTATGCCTGTTGCATAAATCCTACCCAAGTTAATTCCATACTTTGTGTGGACATAATTTTTTACAGTATAAATTCCATTAACACGTTCATGCCACATGTGCCATATATTAAAACAAGCAGCCTCCTGCACTCCCAGTAGATCACTAGCATCCATGCCTGCTTCCCAGTTCCATCAGCATGGATCTGCTGGGGCAGTGTGGTGGTGAGAGATCCTGTGTGGAGCCTCAGGGCTGCATTCAGCTGCAAAACCATCCCTGTCTGTAGTGAGGCTCTTCCATGATAAAAGATGATATCCTTGCTGTGATCCCATTATAAAGACGATGAACCCATTGCAGTGATTTCTCTTCTCTTCTCTTCTCTTCTCTTCTCTTCTCTTCTCTTCTCTTCTCTTCTCTTCTCTTCTCTTCTCTTCTCTTCTCTTCTCTTCTCTTCTCTTCTCTTCTCTTCTCTTCTCTTCTCTTCTCTTCTCTTCTCTTCTCTTTCTCTTCTCTTCTCTTCTCTTCTCTTCTCTTCTCTTCTCTTCTCTTCTCTTCTCTTCTCTTCTCTTCTCTTCTCTTCTCTTCTCTTCTCTTCTCTTCTCTCTGACACTAATAACCTGGCATGCGAAGAAGTGCTTTAATTTCCAGATGTTCTGAATATCCTGAGAATTTGTAAAAGAAAATTATCCTCTTTATCCTAATCAAAAGTAATTAGAAGTACACTTAAATAGAGCACAGATCTGTGCTTAATTCCAAATGTTTTGCACGTATAAACAACGGGAGTTGTTACTAAATCTTCAGCTCCAGAAGCAGCAGCAGAGCCCACATTTTGCTGTCACAGGTGCTTTGCAAACACACAGTCACAGACTTCCTGGCTGGAATACTTTAGCTTCGTAATGGCCTGTGCAGATCAAAACTCCATAAAATAAAATGAAGTTTCATTGCTTGCCACAACTAGTGCCATGATTTAGCACTTCTAAAAATTGGTTTACTCTGCCCAACAGGAGCGGTGCAAAACGCCACATTCTCAGTTACTTTGCCTTGCAGTCTCGGAGTGGATGCATTTTACTTATTCGCTTCACATAACTATATCCCTGCCATTTTTCCTTCCTTTGGACAGAGCTCTTGGCTTTCAGACAATTCCTGCAGACCCTGCAGCAGTTGTGTCACCATAAGATGTGTCACTCAGGCTGGGAGCAGTCAGGTTTGAAAACCAAGGAGCTGCCTGACTCGCATCGGAGGTGGAGCAGACAGTGAGTGAGCAGACGGCAAGAGGGACGCAGACAGATGAAGTATTTCAGACTTAAGTAAGGCTTACTGCAGTTAAAACCAAGCCTTAGATATGGCTCTTGATAATGCTGGTAATAGCTACTTTTTTGGGACTTCTAGCAAGAAGTGGTCATCTCATTTTGTGATAAAACAGGTGTGCAGAATGAATGGTCTCATTTTTCCAGATGTGAAGTGTGATAAGGAAGGAGTTGGCATATCCCTTTGGGGTCAAAAATAATTAATTAGATCGTTAATTTCTTGGTACAGAATCCATCTTTCATTTCTGATTTTGCATAGCACTTTGCACAAAAGGGTGAAATGCCTAACAAGCTTCCTGGCAGCTACCAAACCATGCAATACTCTTGTGATATAAGGATAAGTGATAGCCAGCACGTGCATCTAGGTCTGGTACTACTTAGATCACTGGTAGAGGCACTGATGATGGAATAGGGAACACTTATTAAACTTACAAGCACATGGTGACAGCTGGCAGGCTGAAGGAGAGGCTGAGAAGTCCAAATAATAGTGGCAAATTGTGGATTGCATGAGTAGACCAGAATGTCATTCAGATCAAAAAAGATGTGAGCCAGAGAAAGTCCAGGGGGAGCAGTGGGAATGAACAGAACTCTAAAAAAAAAAAAGTGGTGAAGAAATGTGAGCATCTGGGCATCTGGAGTGTGGACTGACCAGGGAAGCAAGGTGTCAAGTGTGTGAAAGGCTGTCACAGAAAGGGAGGGAATCACCTGCTTTCTCTGTCCATGGTGGATAGACAAGGAATTAGAGGCTTAAACTGCAGCAGAGAAATTAAGGTCAGATCCTTATGAATTTTTTTTTGTGTATGGTAGAGATTATGAAGCGTTGCAACAGATTTCTTGGGGAGGTTAAGATGTTTCTATCCCTGGAGAGACTTCCATGTGTTAAACGTTGATCATGCACAGAGGCAGAGAAAGGGGTGGAGTACCCACCTTCCAAAGATACCACTGACCTTCTGCTACTGTGAGTTACAAGAAGATGGCCTTGCAATCAAGGCAGTGCAAAAAAAAAATTAAAAATTCAGGTTTAGATCTCAGGTGTGGCAGATTTCTTTTGTGAACCTACCCAGAGAGACAGCAGTGTCTCTCAGAAACCATCTGAACCCAGCAGTCTGCTTTCAAGGTGGCTTGTTTCTGTATTCTAGAAATTCTTTTCAGAGATTTTCAGAGAAATCAGTGTCTGTTGTCACTGTTTGAGGTCACCATTGAGGACCCATTTTCAGGACAGTATTTTGGATTTCACATGGAATCAGATCCATAATAATAAACTTTGTATTGATGACAATATGTGGCCAGACGTCTGTGATGTTACCTTTTCTGTCTAGCAGGAACTAAACCAGATGGATTTGGTATTTACTCCAACTACAGCTTTGTCTACAGAGCACAGTTACAAGAGTCAGTGGGCCTCAGACCTCCCACACAGAGTGGGTACTTCTGGCTCACAGAAGTCCATTAACTCACACCAGGCTTTCATTCCACACCACGTGAGGCATGGACAAGGGCTTGCAACCCTGCTGCCCTTGGAGGAAGGTGACCAGCCGTTCCTTCTGTCATTGCCTCTCCTTCTTCTGTGTGCCTGTGGTCTGCAGTTGGCCCTGCTCGCTCAGGAAGAGATGGCTGGAGGTGAGCACTTCGGGAGAGCTCTCCTCCTCCTTCCACCTGTTTTTCATTCCTTGACTCACTGGCTTTAAGCCGTAAGCAGTGACGTGACAGCTGAGTCACGGACACACCACCTGGATGCTGTCAGCATCAATCTCTCTTATAAGGATCATAGAAGAACAAATAGAGAAGACTCTTAGGGCTCCTCATTCGTCTTCCTGCCAGCGGGGCACCGAGTCCTGCAGTGCGGTCTCTGGCTTTGCCCAGCCTTGCTCCCGAAATCCCAAGCAGTGGGATTCCACTGCCCTTCCCCAGGAACTGCTCTGTGATTCAATAAACATCATCACCAAGGAGAGCGCTGCTTTTCGATGATTATTATTTACCCTAAGTACTCCTAATGTGAGCAAATAGCTTCTTACTGGAGGGTTTTCTTTTCTTGTGGAGAAATGCAGTAAAGTTGCAAAATCAGAGATTAAACGTTTAATTTGTGTTCTGTTTAACACAAATAAGAATGTCCCTGCTGCATGCATTGTTGTACACAGTGGATGAAAAAAACCAGAGATGCAGCCCTATGCCCTGAAGAGCTTACACTTTTCATTTAAGCAAGATACAGTGACTGAGAATGACAAGTAACGAGAAGGCAGGACAAGAGTCATACGAGAAAGGTCAGGATGTTTCTAAATAAAACCTATTGTCATGCTTTTAATTTGGGTTTATATTGAAGACATCACACATGGCTATGTATTTTTGAGACAATTTCACCAAGTTTTAATCAAACATTTTTAATCTCACAAAGTCATCTTGCCTACTTTGGTTTGGTGCTTATTCAAAGCTTCATTTTTATAGAAATTTATGTTTTTCTCTCACAGTTACTCTTTCCCTCAGCTTGATGGGCCTTCTGCAAAAATAGTTGCCACAGTTAGTCCAGTTATGAATTCCCTGAGTGTCTCAGGGGTACAGGAGGTTTTCTGGCTGATCCGTGCCACTGGACTGCTTCTCCTTGACCTTTGTCTCCAGCTCTCTGTCTCCTCTCTGCAGCTCCCCAAATTGCCCTTACTCCAGAAGTGGCAGCCAAACCTCTTCACCCATTTGCCTGTGAGTAACAAAGCCCCTTCTCTCTGCACAGACCTTGCAGCTGCCTCTGAGCAGCAGTGAGTCCTCTCCTGGGCACCAGTAACCCAGAGCAGAGCATCACAGAGCCAAACCATCTGCCCCACCTCCTCCATATGCCTTCTCCAGCTTTTACACCCCTCTCGCTGTGTGATTCCTAGAGCTGATGGAGGGGTAAAGCCAATTCCTGACATCCTTAGCTTTGGGTTTCCAATCCACACATCTTCCTCTTCATGCTACATGACCAGCAGAGGAGCACATTTAATTTTGGGGGATGCAGGGTAAAAGTCTATGATGGTAACTCGATGTTATTCTAACAGATGTCCATTCAATGCCATCTGTCCCACCTGTGGCTTCGGCTATTATTTCTTACTAATTTTAATCTTGTCTTTGCCTTAAGGGGACAAATCTCTTCTGGTACCTGACTGCAGGTTTAGCAAATTCCCTGAGGGAAGCCCAAATGCATTTCAAAAGCATTTTTAATGTGTCTTTCATCCTGGTGAAACCAGCTGTCCATGCACATCAATTCTCTGCAGCAATTCTTCCTTTCATGGAATAGAAATATTCAGCCTCATGGTCGGGTATGGAAATTTTGCTGAATTGAGATGAGGGGTCTGCATAAATGGACTGAATGTAGTACTGAGACTTTCCATGGTCCCTCTTACCTCTTCTGAAGGAAGTCATGAAGGCTTGAGAGATGAGTCCTGCTGGGAATTTCAGACAGCTTGGAAGAGAGATGGGTGATTTTCAGCTGGAGATCCTGCCAGGGGTTTGGCTTTATGCACACACACTTTGCTGAGCAGCTTGGCCAAGTGCACACCTTGTACTCTAAAGGCAAGGGGAGGATCGCTTTCTTCTACTAGACCTCTCAATTCACATTAAAAAAAAATTACTTAACTGTTACTTAATTATTTGTATTTTGTGTGGAAGGACCTAGCTCAATTAAAAAACCAGATGCTTGTTTGTATAGATAGTGCAGAGTTATTGCAGCAGTCACACTGGAAAAGCATTAGTTATCTGAGGAGACAAATTGAACAAGACAAATCTAGGGCCAACCTGTTTCTCCTCAAGCAGTTTGTAAACACATACTGAGAAGCAGAGAATTAGGAAAGGAGAGTTGAACATTCTGTGACCCAAATTCAGCTGGTTAAGGGCAAGCTTCATTTTAATTTACTGTTTCTTAGCAAGACATCATTCAAAGCTGATGTTTGACAGGTGGTGATGCTCACATCCTGCCTTTTCTTCAGGACAGTTTTTGTTTCTCTCCAAACCTACTTTACATCCAGCTGAAGACCTGCTCTGGGAGCAGGGAGCTCCCAAACAGCTTGGAGCTCCTGTGATGTTTCCTCCACCACCTCGGCTGCTGGGGCCAGGTATCAGCTGCTGCTCTCATACTGTTCCTAACAGTTTCCTGGGTGCAGGAGCAGCCACATATGCTGGGATCAGGCATCCTCAGCATCGGATTTAGCCATTGCCTGAGGCTGCTCTGTTCTTACTGAATTTATCTAAGCTTTGATGCATTAACTTCAGGGTGTGACCCTGCTGTGAGAGAAGGCAAGGGCAAAAGTCCCAGTGGGACAAAAGTGGGAAGCAAGGTTCAGTTGCTCTGATTAATTTTTTTCCAGAAAATACAGGCTGATTTCTTCTGAGTTTGGTGAACAGTACCTATTTTGGGAATATGAAGGCATGTGGCTCTCACTGATCCTCTCCACACCTCTTGGTATTTCTCCAAGCAGCGCCCTGAAGGCAGCTCTGGGGTTTGTGAACTGCTCTCTTGTAAACACTCAAAGGTATTTGTCCAAGAGAGGGAGAGCCAGCTTCCCTGTACAGCAAGTGGATGTGGCAAAATGCAAATAGCAGCAGTTCACAGGGATCGATACCTACAGCAAAGCCCATCCAGCTGCAGTGTCTGTTTGCAAGGTGTGCAAGCTTCTCCTTGTGCAGGATCTCTAATGGACACTGTGCTGGTACAGGGGGCTGATTCTGGCTATATGGACAGAAATTTATGTATTGCTACAGCAGCTCAAGTGCCTGTGGGCTATTGCAACTCTGCTTTACAGAGGGCCAGCTCCCCTCCTTGTTCTGTGTAATAAAATACTCATTATATGTATCATAAAATATACATTATATATAATAAAACTAAACAATATAATATATATTATATAATAATACATAATACAATAATATATATTATATAATAATATATAAAATAAAATAAAATAAAATAAAATAAAATAAAATAAAATAAAATAAAATAAAATAAAATAAAATAAAATAAAATAAAACAAAATATAATGCAATTTATTATATATAATAAGATGCTTATTATTATATTTGCTGCTGTGCAGGACCTCATGTACCCACTGGGTCCATCAAATGGGAGTGAATTGAGCTTTGTGCTCTTAAGACAAGTCCTGTTGGAAACCCCAGCATAGGTCAAAAAGAAGTGCACAATATTTGTGGGGAATGATGGCTGCTAATGCAATCAACCTAACCATTTCTAAACTTTTCCCTCCATTAAGCAAAAATAATCAGTGTCATTACATTTTATATTTTGTGAATGAAAATAATATTATATGCATTCTGAACATTAGCAGATTCAAATTTGCTTTTAGCAAGAAATGTGAACATTTTAATATCAGGACTGTATGTATTATGTTTTACTAGCTGTTGAATACACCAAGTTCCAGATAGTTAGTTTTGGCAATGAGAAATATCTTCTGATGTGATAAAGGCAATGAATGCAGCTCTTCAGAGGATCAGAGTGTAATGTTATCCATAACTTTCATCAATCATGACAAAAGACAGCAAAACAAAGCTACTGGGATGGATGAGGGTACTGATCTAAGGGTACTGTGCCTTTACTCGAAGTAATCTTGATTTCAGCTTCTTAAAAGTATTTTACCATGGCTCAGGATGTCCTTAAGCCATGGATTGATGGAGATGAAGAGACAATATTGGGGAGCTATCAGCATAGATTTATTTTGATCTTGACATTTTTGCTAATAGGGTATCTGAGCTGGTATGGCTCTTACATTTTCAAGTTAATGGCCAAATCCAAAAAGTAGCTAAAAGAAGGAATTAAAGCAGAATATAAACATCTAAATCCAGCATTGAAATAAAAAGATTCTCACAGCTCCTGCCCAATCCTAGAAGCACCTAAGGAGGCACCTACCTTCAGTTTCCAAGAACCTCAAATTTACTGCAGTCAACTTGCACTGGTGCCTGGAACCTCCATGTCCTCAGTGGGTCTGAATCCTGCTGTATCCTGCCAGGGTTACAAATGGCTCAGCTCTTGTTGGACTTGGAGCAAACCACATGCTTGAATTCATGAGCTCAGTTTCTGCAGCTGAGAAGGCAAAAAACAACAACAAAAAAAATTAAACCTCCTGAGAGAAAAGAAAGCAAGTGCAGAAGAGTCTTCAGTTCAGCAGTTGGGATTGGTCTCTCAGGAAGGGGAATGGTGTGTGTACCTCACCCTCCTGGCTGGAATTCACAAAGAGCTTTTGGAGGAAGACTGAAACTCCAGATCAGGTAGGTGCTCTTGCCACTAAACTAAAAATTATACTCACCTTTGATCTTCCTGTTATAGCTCAATGAATCTTTAATTCTTTTTATGCAAAGAAGAACAGATTCAGCAGTAGGGCATGCAGTGCTTTCCTCCCTGCTCTCCCCTACTCCTCTGGGTATCTTGCACCCTGGAAGACTTTTGCAGCTCCCCAGGGAGCACAGGTTGGTATTCCTTAGGCAGCAAATCAAGCTGAACCCAGATCTCCTCCTTGTCACCCTGCTGACAACCTCCCAGGGAAATACAGAGGGCAGCTGCAGCCTGCAGGACTGTCCTGTGTTTGCCTCTGGATGGACAAACCACCCATATCCTGAAAGGTGTCTCAGCCCCGGTGACAGGCATGGTTTGAAAGCTCATCCCTGAGCTCCTTCAGTCATCAGATTGTTTTCTTTGTGTCTCTTGGGAGGGGGCATTTTACAGCAGAATAAATCCTGGAGAACAAGCTGATGAAAATCCAACTCACAACACCCAGCACCTGGAAGTCCAAGACTACTCTCCTGGAAGACTGGAAAGGGTTTTAAAAACCTGCACCAAATCTGGTAAATGGTGAAACACTGGAAGAAACATCCAACCTCCCAGGCTGGTGTGCTCACCACTGCCTTGTATGTATATAAGTGCATGCAATAGTTGTGAGAGGCCCAATCCAGCAGACACTCTGGAATGACTCTGGGAAATGGATCTGATGGGGCACAGTATATTTTGAAAGTTGCTAGCAACCCGAGGTGGGTGGGTGACTGTCCCTTGAAGCACAAATTAAGGAATGGAAATTCATGTTTTGAAGCTTCAGTGTCTGGGTTCTTGGCCTGTCCAAATTTGGGAACTGTGTCTGAACTGTCAGGTGCTTCCCTGAGTGCTCAGGTTCCCATGTCCTTACACCACATCTCAAAATGAAGTTTCAAGGTGCTTAACAATTTCTTTGGCCGACTACAGCAATCACCAAAGCTCCTGCTCAGCCACCATCTGATGCCAAGATCCAGACAGCCTTTGTGTTTCACCAGGGATGCCGTGTGGGTGCCTTATTCCCCTTTGAGCACGGCCAGAGTCTTGCCAGCCCTCAGCATCCTGCAATGGAGCACCAGCCTGACTCACTTTTTGAAAGATGTGAAGTGCCTAACTCTACGAGGGGCTTTGGTACTTGTCACCCTAAATGAAGAAAGGTGCCTCCCTGCAGGGCTGGCGGTATCTGAGACGCTGCCTCATTAGCTGATTTGGTAATTCCCTGCTCCTTGTACTGCTGTGGTGCATCCCATTGCATATGGAAAGCAGGTTCCCAACAGCC
This sequence comes from Monarcha castaneiventris obscurior, assembly GCA_026261815.1. Lineage (NCBI taxonomy): Eukaryota > Metazoa > Chordata > Aves > Passeriformes > Monarchidae > Monarcha > Monarcha castaneiventris. Next base: position 13,731,840 of record JAMPIT010000467.1, read on the forward strand.
TGGTAGCAGCCTGTACCAAAATTGTAACCCAAGCGTTGCCATGTGCCTCTTTGCAACTATTTTCCTAATTGCTAGTGTGGGTTCAGTGAGTGGTACCAGCTGCCTCAAGGATCACAGCGCTACGTCTTGGGGCACAAAATGCATTACATCAGTCAGGCAATAACCCCAGGTCTCCAGGAATATAGATCCTACTGGAATTATACATTAAAGTCACACTGTGTTTACCTTAAAGCAATCTGATGAGGGATTAACTAGGTGATCAGTCCATCTCAGCACATCGCAGAGGAGTAATTAAATTATTCCGGAATAAAATTGCCAGAATTTGACACCTAATCTAACTGCTGATATCTCTGTAATCTTTTCTTCTTACTTGTTCAAATGCTCAACCCTCCTGATTAGGAACTGTGCCGATTTTGTCCTGCAGAAAGTTAGAATATATTTCTTCTTCTTCGTTTGTCCTTGCTGATCTGTGGGAATAACAGACCCCGTCACATAAAATTATTCTGCCTTTGCAGAAGGGGCTGGTGTGCCTCTGTTTGGAATATAATTCCCAGTATCGGTCACCTCATTAGAGAAGTGAGTTGCTGCAAATAGGGACGTTCCAACAGAGTCCAAATGATGCAAGAACTTAATTATTCAGAGAAGGGTTAGAAAAGCTACGGTGTGGCTGCTGCCTTTGGAAAACAGAAGATTAAAAAAGCCACTTTAGGGGGGTTTGCAGAGCTCTAGGGGAATGGCAAGGATTCACATACACGGGAAGAGCAGAGCTAGTGACAAATACCAGAACAAAAGGGAAATTAACAGAAGCTTAAGTAGGGATGAGCAGCAAAGCAGAGTAATTTATTTGTGAATTTATTTGTATTTAGCACAGTTAATATATGGTAAATTATACTAAAGCTGGAACAGAAACAACTATTAGAAATAATTTTACAGGGCTTTAGACACGTGTGGGGGCTTAAAATAACTCTGTGGGATGCAACTCATAATTGAGGGGAGAGGAAAAGGATTTACATCTTCCTCACAGTCTCGTCTCTTAAAACATTTAGCTCCATTGTGCTAAGAAACAGACATAGTTACTTTAATGTGAATATCCATACAATTCTCAGGGAAAGATTTTAATTTACAAGATTAATTTCCCTTCCAGCTTCAAATATATAGATGTGGGGGAAAATAATCAAAGGCACTTGAAGGGACAGGGCTGTATTCTGATCTCAGCAAAAGCAGAGCAAAGCCCGAAAAACTCCAAGAAAAATTCTGGATGCACGCAGGGATGTAACCGAGATGAGATCTGGTCCTGAAAGTGCTGCACTCCAGACAGAAAAACCTTGATGTCCCCTCTTTAAATTTCAAGGAAAACTATCAAAAGAGTCCCAAGCCCTTTTAGGGCACTTCTACAGTTCTTGGAAGAAGCCTGTGTGTTCCCATTTGCATAGGATGCCTCCAGGCCATCAGCTTCGGCAGGCGTTGGATCAGACCGGGCGGCTCGCTGCTTCGACCTGCAGCTCTGCATGCTTTAAGACCAAACAGACCGCCTTCAGCTCTGGCGAGCCCGCTGGGAATTCACCCTTCTTACGCACCCAGGGAGCGTGGCACACCGGAATGTTGCCCCGAGGCAATCTGTGTAATCCCCGTATCTCTCTTTTCTTTCCTTCCAGGACGGGTGCTTAACCCGCCGCTCGGAGACACGTGGGTAAGATCCCAACTTTCTCTCCAGGGGAGATCCCCGCAGGCAGTTTACGATGCCGGAGCTCCCGCTGAGCTACCACCGTTTACTCGGAAAATCGCAGGCAATTAATCACACTTTTCTCGGGGGAAAACCCACTTGATTTGGACCCGTCATTACGCAGGGAAACTACAGAACACTGTGCTGTAACCTAACCTGAACTCTGCCAAAGGCATTTCTTCCTAGGGGCTCCCCTTTCACTTGGCAAGCCCTGCCTCCGTTTGGAAAACCGGGACGGGTGTAACGGGCTTTGGCTGCACTTGGATGTGTGGAGGAGCAAGATGCACCCGCGATGCTGTCCCGCTCGTCTTTGGGCCGCCGAGGCAGGACGCGGGGAGGCTGCGGCAGCCACGGGGAGTGCTCTGAGGTGACCTGCTGCCTGCGCGGGGCTTTCCCGGCCCCCTCCCGCAGAGCTGTCGTGTCGGCGGCGGCAGGGAGCTCACCCCGGTGGGACCGGGACTCCGACCGCCGTCCGGGCATCGCGCAGGGGCCGTCTCGCTGCGGGCAGAGGGATGGAAGGACGGAGGGATGGAGAGATGCAGGGAGGAAGCCGTTCAGGCGGCAGGTGAACGGGGCAGTGCGTCCCCGACCGTCCCGGTTTCAGCGGGGCGCAGTTTGGGTGGCGCCCGCGGTGACTCCGCCGGTGACGGCGGGGCGGGCGCGGTATCCCCCCGCAGCCGGGGTGCGCGGGGACGAGCGGGACGCCCCCGCCTCTCCCCTCCCCTCCGCCCGCCCCGCCCGGGGGCCGCGCTGCCACCGGCGCTCGGTGCGGCGAGCGGGCGGGCGGGCGCTGGCAGACGGGCGCCCCGCGGACCGCAGCGACGGCGGCGCCCCGGAGCCCCCCAGGCGGCTCCGCCCCGGCCCCCCGCAGGTGGGTCCGCCCTGCCCGCGTCCCCCACGTTGGGGCGGCGACGGGGGCGGGCGAGCCCGTCCCCCCCACGCGGGGCCGAGGGGTAGAGCCAGGAGCCCGCTCGCCACGGCGACGCCCCCCGCGCCCGCCCAGCCCCGCCGGGCGGACGGGGCGCCGCGTCCCCTCGGAGCGGAGCGGAGCGGGGCGGCTCTCGGCGGCTGTCGGCATGGCGGGGCTCCCGGCCGGCCGGCGGGCGGGCTGAGGCGGGGGCCGGGCGGGGAGGCGCCGGCGGCGGGGTCTCACCGCCTCTTCTTGCCGTCCCCCGCAGGGAGCGGCCGGCCCCCCGCGCCACCATTGCCTCGCACGGCAAGGAGGACCTGCTCGCCGCCGCCGCCCGGCTCTGGCAGCGGAGGAGGCGGCTGCTGGCCGCCGCCGGGCTCGCCCTGGCCATGGCCGTCGCGCTGCTGGTCGCCGTGCCCCTGCTGCTGCTGCAAGCGCCCGCCGACACCGGCGCCCACTACGAGATGATGGGCACCTGCCGCATGATCTGCGACCCGTACAGCGGCGGGCGGCCGCCCGGCCCCGGCAGCACCGCCGCCGTGGAGGCCCTGCAGGACCTGGGCGCCAACCCCCCGCCGCCCTTCGTCCAGGGACCCAAGGGGGAGCCGGGCCGGCCGGGCAAGCCGGGCCCCCGCGGGCCGCCCGGGGAGCCGGGTCCGCCGGGTCCGCGGGGCCCGCCGGGGGAGCGGGGCGACGCGGGGAAGCCGGGGCTGCCCGGGCTGGCGCTGGCGGGCGCGGGCGGCGGCGGGAGCGGCGGCGGGGCGGCGGCGGGCGGCGAGGCGGCGGGCGGGCTGAGCGCCGCCTTCAGCGGGCCGCGCATCGCCTTCTACGTGGGGCTCAAGAGCCCCCACGAGGGCTATGAGGTCCTCAAGTTCGACGACGTGGTGACCAACCTGGGCAACCACTACGACCCGGCCAGCGGCAAGTTCACCTGCCAGGTGCGCGGCATCTACTTCTTCACCTACCACATCCTCATGCGCGGCGGCGACGGCACCAGCATGTGGGCCGACCTCTGCAAGAACGGCCAGGTGGGTTCCGCCGCTCCCCCGCGCGTCCTCCCCGCCCGGGGTCCCCCGGTTGTCCCTGGCGCCCGGTCGTCCCCGGCCGCGGCACCAGTCGCCGCCGCTCCCGGGAAAAGAAGCAGCGGGAGCATCCTTCGCGCCGTCGGGGCGGGGGTGCACCTCTAGAGCCGCGACAAATTCCGAACTCCCGGCTTGCAAACTTTCCTGCCGGGTTGGGGAGAAGGGGAAGCGAGGAGAGGGGCGGGAGGGAGGACATGGGGAAGAGGAGGGTTTGGGGAGAGGGACTTGGGGCACTGATGGAGGAACTGAGGAAGACGGTCTTAAGGGACTGATGGAGGGGCCGGAAAAGGGGAACACGGAGGTCTGATGGAGGGGCTGTGGAAGAGTGACTCAGGGGGCTGATAGAGACGCTGGGCAGGAGGGGCTGGGGGCTGATGTGCCCAGCGGCTGTGTTGGCAGGTGCGGGCCAGTGCCATCGCCCAAGACGCAGACCAGAACTACGACTATGCCAGCAACAGCGTGGTGCTGCACCTGGACTCCGGCGACGAAGTGTATGTCAAGCTGGATGGAGGCAAAGCACACGGAGGCAACAACAATAAGTACAGCACTTTCTCTGGCTTTCTTTTATACCCTGATTGACACGCAAGTGACACGACACAACTGGCCCCGCCACTGATGCACGTGGGGCTGTTTGGCATTTCCATACCCCATCGTGCTGCTGTTCCTGCTGGTGTCCACTGTCTCCGCAGGTCACTTTAGCTTCATTATCAGTTTGTATGTTTTTATTTTCACCCTTGTGGAAACGAAATAGAAATGAAACGAAGTGATCCCCTTCCTTACTCTCCCCCATTTCTTCTGACACCCCTCTCCCTTTGTCAGCCTGAGTGTTTTGTGTGTCACATGAGGAACTCGGCAGCTTGAAACTCTCGAGTGGTTCCAGGGAGGTTTAAAAGAGCCCAGAGTTTGGACTGTGTCACACGTGGAATTCGAACAGGTCACATTTTTTCATCAATAAGTATTAATGACAATGATGAATTTTCAGATCGACTATTCACGAAGTGGGACTGGACCATAACTGTTTTTCCCTCTGCTGCTTTGTATGGGGTCAAGTGTAAACTTTTCTTTCTGTGCAATGCAATGCTCGTGTGGATGATGGTGTCATTAACGTCAAACCTGTTTCTGTCTGCAAAAGAATTTGGTCATTGACCACGGTCACCCAAATACCACATTAAATTATGTTTTTAGACAATGCCTTCTTGCTTTCTGTCTCTTCCAGTGCTACAAAGGAGCACTGTGGTGATGCCACAGGAGGGTGGGAAGTAAAGGAGGGGGTCACTTCAGTCCCTTATGTTTGTAGCAATACTTAAAGTTAGGATGGGGTACCTTGCCTAGGTCTTGATTATGGTTCAAAGGGGCTGGGAAGAAGTAGAGAGAGAGAGCTAAAAAGCTTCACCTTTATGCAGTTTTGTGAAAAGAAGGCACACTGTCATCAAGAGGTGAAAGTGGGGGTGTGGAGAGGATCTCCTAAACAGATTTACTGGGTTAAAACCTGATCCAGAGGTTAGTGAAGCATAGGAAAAGCAGTTTAATCAGTGATTATGGAAAGCTGTGCTTCTGTAACATGCTTGACAAATGTAAGAAGGCAGCAGGGGAGAGAGAGTTTGTCTAAACCTTTGCACTTGCAGTGTGTGTATGGGTTGGAAACCACACCTGACTGTAGGTGGGTCTACACAGTGCCTGAGACAGGGTGGCTGGTAAAGCTTGCTCAAGACTGATGGATTCAGACCATTTAGAAGGGTTTTCTCCTGCTGGTCCTCCGTAAATCCCAGCTAGTCTTGGCCTTTTCAAAATGCACAGGTGTGTAAGTGGTGCATGTGGTTCTGAGCCTTTGGGGGAGGAGGTACATTTTTCATCATCACCCCAGTAGGTAACCTCCTCAGTCTGGGTAAATTGGGACTGCTCTGCTGAAGCTAAAAGAGCTAAACTGATTTACAAAAGCACTTACTTTCATTTTACTGTTTTGTCATTTCATTTTTCCCTCCTGAAGGTCTTACCTCCCTATCAGCTCTCTGCCCTTTGCAGCATTAGTGCAGTTTCACAGATAAGAGAGACAGAAGCTGGTCTGAAACAGCTCTGCCAAGGCTGGAGCTGTGCCCCTGCCCTGATGTTGCAGGAGGAAAGGGAGCCACAGTCAGATGGACTTGTTCCAGCCCCACTTTGGGGCAGCCCCATGATGACCAAGTTCTTACTCCTGTCTCCTACCTAGTCCTCAGTGGGTATTGTCTTCTCCTTGGCTGGAAGAGGAGGGTCAAAGGGAGAAAGCAATTCCTCCATCCCATCCTCAAATATCCCCCAGCTGAGGGAAGCAGAGTTCATAACCAGGTACATGTGTTAGACACTTATCAATCTCTTATGTCTTGTCGATTTGTACGATTTAGAGTATGATTAAAACCAGTGTCTGAGACCATCCAAATGAAGTATAATTGCTATGGATCCTCAATTCCCACCGGATCCGTAATCCTTTTTGACTATTCCTCCCCCCTCCTTCAATGAAATGGAGCTTAGACACAAAGCCCTTGGTTTAAATTTCAAAAAATTAAAATTGACATGCAGCAGCATTAGCAGGAGCCAGGAGGAATTCTAAGGAGGTGCCTTGGCTCTGCTTTATCCTTTGCATTAAGAAGCAATTTGTACTTCTAACAAAGACCCAACTGTTCCCCCTTGGCAAAAGGGCAATGAAGATGCCTTGCAAGGGAATTGCTGTTCACAATACTTAAACAAATTTGAATCTTAGATTTTTAAATCTGTATTCCCTGGTGGAGCCTGCTCCTCTCAATTCAAATGCAGGGCTGGTGGTGTGTGCCTGCCAAGGTGTCAGTAGCTAAGCGGATGATGGATTGATGAGGCAATGGGAAGACACAGGCTCACAGTGGCAGTTTGCCCCGACAGTGATCTATGTATCTGCACATTATCAATGTCATGAGGAGGCTTGAACCACCCTCACTAGATGTCTCATTTTCCACTTATCTCTTATGTACTAATTATCAGGCTGGATTATTCCCCAGGATAGAAACAAAAAAAAATTGCTCATTGCCACTCCACTGACAGTTTACACAATCGATAGAATGAACGTCTCCCTCAGCTGCTCACAGGCTTTTTTGTTTCCTCTCCTCATTTTAGGGTCTTCTGAGATTGCCTCTGTGGGAGCTCTGTGGCTCTCACCCAGCATCTGCAGCGGTGGTGCTTGGACAGGCTCCTCTGTCCCAGTCATCTTGGTGGTAGCTCAGTGTGTAGGTTGTGTTTTTTTCTGGCATGACACAGGGAAAAGCAATTGGGAGGTGAAAAACTTGAGCGCTCAGTGGTGCAGTTATCCAGAAAAGCAGAGGCAGCGCTGCGGATGGGGACGGTGGTCCCTGTGCTGCCGGTGGCTGTGGGTCAGAGCAGGGTCACACACAGTCCAGCAAACACCCTGAGGTGGCCTTGTAACCCTCTGGGCTTCAGCTGAGTCTTCCTCCCCTTAGGAATGGTCTGCGGGTTCTGCACGTTTCACGTCACAAAGAGAAGGGGCCGTTTGTAAAGGGGATACTCTGGTCCCCTGGTTTGGATGGCAAGAGAAGAATTCAAGTGTACTCAAGGGGCTGCCTTCAGCTTTCTCTGGGACTGGCTTTCCCAAATGATTCTGCATCTCAAACAACCATTAGCCAGAGTCTGTTCTGGAGGTCTGACCCCTCAGAGGTGTTATTTACTTGATGAGTTAAGCAAATGCTTTTAAGAATTGGGAGGTTATCAGGTGTGATGTGAATAGGGAAAGCCCCCCAAAAGGAGTGGAAGATTAGAGTTTCAGACAAAAGGTGCTTTCTGTTTCTGAGCCCAGCTGTGTGCTTAAGTTAAAATGATAATACTAAAGATTAAAAAAAAAAGATGTTCATGCTGTCAAAGTAACTTAGATACTGCAGTAGCAAATCCCTGATCTTTGTGCTATCAGTGTGAAACCTTGACCCTTATCCTGTGCCTGGTCAGTACTGGCTATGGAAGGGATCCCTGGAAGAGAGGTGAGCAGGAAGATGTTGAAACACACAAACATCATGAAAGGGGAAATGGGGATGCTGCTGAGAGCCCTGAGGGGGGTGCCAGCCCCCCCTGCTCTGTGGTTGTTCCCTGCAGGAAGGCGTAAAGGTTACTCTGCTCTCCCGCAAACCGGTGGATTTGTGGCTGTGCACTTGTTTTCTTCTGTCTTGACCTCCACTGGTTTGGGGAACTCCTGCTGAGTCTCTAGGGAGGTGGGTGAAGAAATCCTGCTTTGTCTTTAGGTGGTGAACAGGGTGAGCTGCTGGTGCTGAGTTTTCTCTCGCCAGGGTACAGAGCTGAGGAATCCATGCTGCGAGAGCAGCTGGTGTCGGGTGTTGGGTGTCCTGTGCCAAGTCTGGTGCCTCTGTTTTCCAGGATCTCAGCTTGCAAATTTCCTCCTTGATGCTCATTCCCCTGAGGAGCAATGCTTGGGTCAGTGGGGCTCTCTGTCTCACAAGAGGCAGCAAGAACAGTCCCATGCTGGGTTCTGCTCTTTCCCTTTTGCTGTAAGAAAAGCAAAGTGTTGCTTTTTGTGCCTTGTGTCTTTACATACATGCTTTGAACCATGCATTGATCTTTGTCTTGCTGCTTTTGAAACTCACTCTGGGTATTTTTCTTGGTGATTTAATGCTTGTTTGTCTCTTTGCTTGGCTCCTCCAGTGGCTCACAGTGCCTGGACAGGTTTAATTTGTGAACTCAAAAATTAGGGAGGATGGGTTTTGGTGGATGCTCATGTGTTCTTTTTCTGTTTATGCCACAAACGAATTCTATTAAGGGGTCTGTGACAATAGAGGCAAAATGGCATATAAATCTATTTCAAAAATCTATTTCAAATCTGTGTTAAATACCTTTTTATTTTTTTAACATGCTGAGTTTTTTTTCCTTTTTGTGATTGGACTGAACTCTGGGAAAAAAATCCTGGTAAAATCATGTGTCTTAGTATTGTCTCTGGGACAAAGGAGCCTGTCAGAATAAAATAAAGACTAACTGAATCTTCACTGACTTTGAGACTGCAAGGTCTTTTTTACTGTGAAAGCCTACATGATGCAGAGACTTGGAAGATTAATTACAGACAAGAGAGGTAAACTGTAACCATGTGCACACCCTGTCAGTTTTGGGTGAGAGCCTGCTCTCGGCTGGTTTCACATTTAATGGCAGAAAGAGGTTCGGCTTGTTTATAAACTGAAGGTAACACACAAATGGAGACTCATTTCTCTAGACCAAGCCCATGCCAGTTCAGAAGTGAATCCCTTGGTCACAGAGCAGGTGCCACAGCAGCAGTGGAGGACATGCTTCACTATTTCTTGAGCCCACTTGCCCTTGAATGAGCTTCATTTTTGAAGGTTGTGGGGGCATTGCAGCAGGGGCATTAAAGATTAAAGGGGCTGAGCTCCTGATTCCTCTCCATTTAGGACCAGTTTGTTAATTGCCTCAATGGTAAGTTACAAAGAGGCCAGTAAAGGACAAGGCTTGTTCCCTGCATCAGCCAGGGGGGCAGGGGCATTTCCTTCTGGGTGGGTGAGAGGGTGAGGCTGGGGTATGACTTGGTGTCCTAGGCTTGAACATACACTGGAATTCCTGTTCTTTCTCCCTGCATTTCAGGCTGAAGCCCTGAGAGCTGGTGGTTTCAGGTGACAACCTGAAGGGTGCCAAGCCCCTGTTGTGTCCTGGCCCCTGCCACAGAGCGCTCAGCAGGATCTCTCAAGGTTTTGCAGAGTGTAATTCAGAGGGAGCTGTGAGTGATGATCCTATTTCCTTGCAGGAAAAGCCACAAATGCCCACAAAATTGGGTCCTTCCAATTATAAAATAGCCTGAATTAACTATTCAGCTGTGTGGTACAGCTCTCTCTATAGCCTAATAAATGGGAGTAGATTTTCTTCACGAGGCTGATGGCACATCCCTCTCTCTGTGCATTTGCTCCCATTTCGGTTTTTTTGGCACGAACTAGGGTAGAAACAGAAAAGGCCTGCTTGATCTCTATGATCTGCTGCCCTATTAATGCAGGATTATTTCCTCCAGTGCTCTGTGAGCACGGTGACACGGAGAGCATGGCTCGCCTGCAGCCTTTGACTGCGCGCCTCCCAGCGAGGGCACATTCACATGATCCTGGCTCGTCGTTTTGCTTGCAGCTGCCAGATCATGTCTAGAAAAACAAACAAAAAAAGTATCCAGCCCCAGTCTTGAATGCAGCTGAAATGTTTTCTTGGTGACATTTCTCTTTGTCAACAAATTGCTTATCACTTAAGTGTTGTGATGTGATCCCCATCCCAAAGAGGAGAGATCTGCTGCTGAGAATGGGGTGGGGGAGGAATGCCCAGGAGAATAACTTGTTTGAAGATGTGAGCACAGGCTTTATGAACAATGATTCTTTGTCGGATCTTAGCTTTAAGGTGCAATTTCGGTGGTATGATAATGCAGAAAATGTTTCAAGTCCTTAGGGAGGAAGCTGCTTTTCAGGTGGTGTCTTGCTCTTCCCTCATTATTGTAACGCTGTTCCTGAAGCTTCGTGTCAGTCATGCTGTGCTGCAACATGTGAATGCAGGGGGTGATGGAGATCAGATCCAGGTGGATCTCTCTGTTTTGTTTTGGTATACAGTTGAATTCTTAACATTTGCTTCCCGTTCTTCTAGCACCTTATTTTTCACAGAGCTGTGCGTCTTGGGAGCTGGGAGCCCGAGGGCCAAAGTTTGCTTCCAGGTACACTTATTTAATTCTTTTCACACTTAGTTTTTTTCACACTGGAGTCAGAATCAATCTTTAAGTACATTACATGTATCTTCCTTCTCTTGGATTGCCAGTGTGGCAACCGGTTAAGTAGTGCTTGGGGATGTAAGATGATGAATCTCTGTTTTTGTACCCTAGAGGTGGAAATTTTTTTGTCCTGCCCAGTCAGTGTCACTATGTAAATGTCTTTCAGAACGAACACCCCGAGAGGGCAGGGCAGCTCCTTTTGCCGACAGCTAGCAACCTGCTTAGGAAAGAGAGGTGTCAAATACCTTTGAACCTCAACTCCTCCAAGCCCCTGCTGAGTGCGTCACTGCAGCTGAGAGAGCTCAGATCGTAAACTTCAGCCTCCCCTCTCAAAAGGCAAAGCATCCTTGAGGAGTAACACTGCTGCTATTTATCAATTTGTGTGAGAATGAAGCCTGAATGCTATTAGAGCTGAAACACTAATTAAGCCAATAAATTCCTTTGTCTTTTTGGGTGTGTTTGCAATTAATATGCAAAATCCCATTGATTCCAGCAACTCCATAATTCACGATGCAGTGTTATTACATATTGACGGCGTACCCTGTGAAGCCTCCAAAAGACACTGCTGTGCATAGTAAGAACCCTGCTGTGATTCCAGTTAAACTGTTATAGGCTGGGTGAGTCTCAGTGCTCCGCCAGGTTCTTCCAAAAACCTGGCTGTCTGTGGTGGGGGGGGGGGGGGTAGGAAGACCACACAGAAATGTGGCTCTGCTGAGCATAGGCTGTGCCTCAAGGGCTATTTGCACTTTATATTGCTTTCAGAATTACAGTGGAAAAAAAAATAAAAAAAGAAAGATAGATGTTCCAGCTGATCCTAAAAAAAAAAGGCTGAAACTGATGCAAATAGAAACAGATCGTAAAGGAAATATGTATTTGGATCAAAACAAGGCAGTTCTTTAAAGCTGCCTTGGCTTTAATTTGCATCTGATGGGGCAATCTAAATAATCTTTCCTCAAGGTTTGTTCAAAGCTAGGAGAAGGGAGACAGGACAGGAAGGCTTCTGAGAGATGGAACACTTTCTCTCTTCCAGGGGAACATTGTTTTGGCATCCTAGGACAGAACAAGAGTCCTTGACCACTGAACCCTGCGGTGACTCTCTGCCTAAAACTGCCTTTTGCAGCATCAGAATAAGTTGTGCCCAAATATTTTTCAGCATTCTTTCCTAAAGCAGCAAAATCAGGAGGACATTGTAAGGAATGATTGGCACTTAGTTTCGAATATTTAATTGAGAGGGCTGCCTACATGGGACTTTGTTGCTGTATTTTCTTACGTTTGGACTCTTGTCTCCCCAGGTCTGTGGCAGCTCTGCTCTCAAGGTGGAAGGGCTCTAGAAAAGGCATGTGGCTGGTGGAGTGGATGTTCTGTATGGGGCTGGTCCGATCCCCATCGATGTGCAGGTGCTCAGTGGCTTTGCTGAGGCAGGAACAAGGTTAGGTTTAATCTTGGGTTGGGGTTTTGTGGTGGTGATCTTTTTTGTTGCTGGTCTCAGTTCTCAGGGAGGTATTTGATTTGGTCTTGGCAGAATCAATAAACCTCTGTATTGATACATACAGCCTCTGGAGCAGAGCATGGTAGGGGTGTGCTTTTAGTGCAGAACAGCACAAATCAAATACACAGTTGCTGAATTAATTTGTGGTTGGTGTTTTCTGGTAACTGCAATTCAGATTTGCTCTTCCTGTTCCCACTGCCATTCTTCCAAAGGGAAAAAAAAATAAGCGAGGCAAGCAAGGTAAAACTGAAGCAAATGTAGGTTAATTTGGTGCCTATGTATGCAGAGGCAGTATGACAGCTTTAGAGAATGGAAGATGAACAATATACAAGACTCCATCTCTGATTTCAAAGATAGCATGTTTGATTTCAGGCATGGTAAAGCAGAATTCTTGATAGCTTGTCCAAGCTAATTTTCTTCTGAGTTAGTCCACTAACTACCTACCTAACCACAAGCTGTCCTTTTACTTTTTCTTTTCTATTAGTGGACTAATAGGACTGCCAAGCTTTGCTTTCTAGATGGGTCTTAAATGGGAAGCAGTTTGTTTCACGGAAGAAAGATGCTTGGGGAATCAATTTATGCCAGCTTGTAGCCACCGGAAACCTCGGTACTTCAGCAGACTTTAAATTGAAAAATGGAGCTTGCTCTTCATACTAGATTTCTCAAACCACTTACTCCAAGCAATAGAAAAACAAACTTGTCAGGTAGGCAGGGATTTTTTGAGGTATCTGTATGTATTTATCACTTGGTTCACTTCTGGAAATCTCTGAGTGAAATACGGGAGCCTGAATTGCTTAAGAAGGTCAAGCGAGGTGAATATAACAGTCCCCTCTGGCCTGAGAAATCCATTAATTGCGCTGTCAAATGGAAGTATGGACAATGGCAGAACTGACTTTTTAAAAATTTGTCTTAGCCCTTACAAACTGGTGGTGGGAGGGAGTGAAGTGAGAGGAGTAAGATGATTTTGGGGTAGGATTGAGCAATCGCCTCTGTCTGCAAAATGAGGTCCATTTCTGTTCTCAGACCTTTCTACAAGGCACAAATACAAGGGCAAGTCTTCTAGGGGCAGAGTGGCCTGGTGATTTGCCATGTGTTTCCCTGTAGGCTTCTCTGTGGGTGGCAATTCAGAGTTGGCATCAGGTAATGCAGAGAAAACCGTGGATTTAACAGATGCGAATATCTTCTTCCTTTCTCTCTTTTATTCCTGATAAATAAGAAAACTATGTGCAGTTGTGGCAAATTACATTCAAAACAACTGTGGAAATATTATAAATATTGATGATATGATTTGGATGAATACAGTGAATTTGAAGCCTGCTGGGTATTGTACCAAGAGACCAGTTATGGATGGTACATTCCAGGAGGAACAGTCTTGTGTGGGACAGGGCCAGCGTGTGTCCTGTGCTCTGCTCTGGTCAGTGCCATCGTTAGTGCTGGGACTCATTAAGTAGAAGACCTGTTTGTTAAATCTGCAGGTTGCATAAAGGCAGAGAAAAGGATTAACCTCGAAGTGGCTTTGGCAAAACAGAGGAAAGAGATGTAAAAACACCAGGAGAGAATTACAGAGATGCAAGTTACCTCTACCTGGAGACAGTGCATGGCATGGACATGTGCTGGAAAGTCAGGAAGGATGGTCCTTAAGGACAACAGAGGAAGGGAAATGTGTTACTGAGATAATTTTGGATAGAAAAGAGTGAGGGCCTTGAGATATAGTAGCAAGGTCAAAGAGAAAGGGAAATTTTTGGACAGTGAGGTGTGGGAGCGGGTTGCCTGGGAAGGCTATGGGTCTCTGGCACAGAAGGACTCTAAGAGTGCCCCAGACATCCATCAGATCTGGCTGTAACAGAGCTGTGTTGGGATGGGGAGCAGAGCCAGGTGACTCCTCACACCATATGCACTATTGATTTTCCTTCACCCTTCCTTTCTCCGTGGATCTGCAGAGATAGATACACCCATCTGCCTGCCTGTAACAGAGCCCTCGAGAAATGAGGTTTGGCATGCTTCTGTGCCCCCAGCAATGCTCTCTCTGCACACCAGAGTGACTACATCTCTGTTAGGTCTATTTTGGAAGGGCAGGTGGATGGACATGGGGTGAAGGGGTGTGGGCAAGGTGATGCTTGTGGAAGGACTCTTGCAGGGAGTGAGCTCCTAAAGGTAAGCCCCGTTGTCATAGCTCCAGAGTGCAAGAGCTCATGGTGTCCAGGGTCCCCCCAAGTCCTACTGAATGACTGTGCAAAGGCATTCTCACCACGCTGGGTGCTCTTTTGGCATAACCTCTACAAATCTGAGCATGTTATTCTGGCATCTGTCTGAGCACGTTATTTTTGCATCTATGATAAGAAGATGGAAATATGGACCTGCTGATCAGCAGGTATCTAACACTCAGGTCCCTTTGAAGTCATGAATAAGAGAAACTTAAATACCTTAAATACTTCACCCCAAGCAGGACTGAACATTCAGTGTTTTCATTGTGGTGTCCCCCACCAAGTCAGAATGCTTCTGAGTTTTTTACTGTTTTTTTTTTTTTTATCTCTATAATCTGCAGATTGTCTGTCAAAAAACAACCAGCATAACCCAAAGTAGTTTCCTGTGTAACTCGCCATTGGTAACTTTGTGTGAGAGATGCAGAGGTTTATCTCAAAGCTCTGTATCCCTGCCACTTAATTTTCCTGTTCCTGTAGCCCCTTTGTCCAGCATTTCTGGTTTTGTGGGTCTCCTCTTCAAGTCCTAATGCACTTCCAGATGTGTCAATTCTACATGTGGAAAATATAGTGTTCATTGAAAGAAAGCTTTGAGATGTAAAAGGAACGGAGACCACATGGTCTGTGTATCCTGCTTGTGTATTTTTTTGTTTTTCCCTCCTATCAGCTCAGATCATCAAATGGAAAAACGATAATATTTTTTCCAAAGAAAAAAGAAACCCCACTGTAAAAACATTCACGCTTTTCAAGTCTCAGCTTGAGTTTGCTTTGACTTCATTCACAGGGGTCTGACTGCCCTTGTTTCCATCCCGGGCCAGAGTTGCTGTATTTAAGCTCCTCAGGACAGGGCTTACAGTGGCGGTGCTGACTCACACTTCATTAGGAGTCACAAACGGTGACTCCTGGGATGCATCAGCTGCCTCCAGGCCCGTGTCCCTCGCAGCCGAGCAGGGCAGGTCCCAGCGCCTGGCAGGGCTGAGCCCATCAGGGGAGGATGCAGTGCCATGAGCCACCGCTGCCTTGGCGCTCGGCTGAGCCGGCCTCACACGGTGGGGCAGCGGTGGGACGTGGGACAGCGACTGAGATGAGATCACTGGGAAGTGAAATCAGATTCAATTGCATTAGAAAATCATGTCAGATAAAGCCGCCGGAGGTACTGCAGAACTATACGTACATCTGCTTAATAGATTTGTTACATATCCCTCCCAGATTGATTCTGGGCTTAAATTAAAAAAAAAAAAAAGTTTATTTTTCCTTTTCTCTGTTACTCATCTGGTGGTTTTGTAACATTGGGCTCTTCCTCGCTGTTTGATTGGATTTGTGGACTTCCCAGTTGTGTCAATAAAGTGATCAACAGAGAGATGGAGTTAGGCTTGGCGCAGGGAAATAGCGTGGCAGATTTTCCTGCTTTTGCACCCCTCAGGTCTGGTGTCACTTGTGGTGACCAACAGCAGGCTGGGCTGACCCGTGGGCAGCTCATCTGTGCAGCCCAATAGTAACACTGATTAAAATCCAGCACTAGCAGTGTAGATTGGGAGATTCTTCAAGGCTGATGGACTTGCAAGATGCCAGCAGAGTACAGGTGTAAAGGCAGTCTCCAGCCATGCCTGCTTTTTCTGCCCGGTGGAAGGTTCCTCCTCCAGCCTCTCCTGGAAGCCTCCCTCTGGGGTGTTGTCCAGCCTTGTTCTTAGCTCTCAGGGACTGCATTTATTTTGGTAATAGCAGCATGCAGGGCTGTAGAGCTGTTTGTAACTCACGGAGTTATCTGGGTTTCATTCAAAAGCTGCTGGAACACAATCCTGAGTAACATGTTTTAGGGGACCCTGCTTGAGCAGGGAGGTTGGACTAGACAACCTCCAGTAGTCCCTTCCAACCTTAACTGTTCTGTGATTCTGTTACTTTCCACCTCTGTAACTGAAATAGACCATGACCCATATGTGTCTCTAGGAAGACAAATTACAAAAATTTGGTGGGATTACTCATCTCAGCTCCTCCAGTGCACACTTTGTCCTCTGTGCTCTGGTGTCTGTGAAAACATGGCTGGAGCAGAGCTGCCCAGCTCACTGCCATCACCCTGACCACAAGCTAACTGTTGGATTTCCAGTGCTCCTTGGTCTCAGCTTTCTGGGACCTGGCTCGGACCTTCTGAGCCTGATGTGGTGACTTTGTGTTGTTTCCTCCATGAGCTCATCTGCTTCCCAAACTGTGGGCAAGGTTGGTGTCCACACCACCGTCCTGCAGTGATGACTGGTCTCTGCTGTGCACAGCAGTTCCTCTTCCTCTGGATCTGAGCTGCCATCCCATCACTTCCTCAGCTGTGACAGTCCTTCGCTCCGGTGGAACAGGCTGGTACTACCTGTGAGCTTTCCCAGCTTTCTCATGCTCTCTCCTTTCAGCTCCCATGGACAAAAGGAGACCTCTAAGCATGGACCCAGAGAGTAATGCAGGTCACTTTGCTTTGTGTTTGGGGCCCCTGGGCTGCAGTCCTTGCTTTGGTGCAGGCGGCCAAGCCCTGCCTTTGTAAGTGCTACAGTGCCTCTGAAAAACACGTCTGGAATACAGAAGTGAGAGTGTCTTCATTGTCAAATAACCACACTGCAAATTTGCATGTTTTGGTGCAGTCTGTGCCACCTGGGAGCAGCCACAGGGGTGGGATCTCCATGGGACAGTTTTGTTTTAGCCTGTGCAGGCAGTGGGAGTCCATGTAGCCAGAGGGTAAGGACGTGAGGCTGTGCTTCAGGGAGGGTGAAACTATGGCAGAACTCCCACCTTCTTCAAAAGGGGTCTGTGTGGTCTGCTGATTAAAATGATTTTAATGCAAATCAACATTAGCCTGTTTCACATTGTGTGGAACAAGGAGGGGGAAAAAAGAGAATGGTTTGACATGGTTCTTTTAGCCTTCTGATTCTCAAATTTTGGTGCAGAGTGAGGAAACTTCTGTTAATAGCAATCCTCAGGGTAAAGCCCTTTTAAAATATTCCTGGTAGGTTTTTAGCCAACTAAACTAAGCCAGAGAAACCCCACCCCTCTATTCAGCACTTACACTTCATGAAGGGTATCTCTCAGGTATAATTTCATCCTTGACCTCACCCCAAAATTAGAGAGATAAAAACCACATCAAGATTGAGGCAAACCAGTGTGATCTGGAGAGATTAGAGCTGTGAGGGTCTGTGACCTGCAAAAAATCAGAGTGCAATGTGAATGATGGTCTAAGTGTAAGAACACTGACAAACATGTAAGGGGATGGTGAAGAAGAGTGCATGAAGCATTACCTGCTGATGCAGACACCCACCAGGCTTGCTTGTGTAGTGGTTTGTGCCCACACTGACTGGGCTTGATGGTTTTGCACCCAGCTGCTGTTTCAGAGGAAACCTTCACATTGCCTCTCCCAAAGCTTAGTGGACAAAAACTTGAGGAGGGATGATGCATGGTCAGTGTGAGAGCAAAGAGTTATATTATCTTCTACTTCTTGTTCTACCTACACCTGAATGTTAATTTTTGCTTTCTCTTCAAGAGAAGCTGCTAAATGCAAATTACCTCTCCACCACCAGAGAGGCTGATAAGGTGATGATAAAAAATATACAGAATAAATGATGCTCAGCACTGCATTATTCTAGGGAGAGCAGGGGAAGGCAGAGGGCACTGTAAATATCCTTTATGTTCATCCCTATGTAATCCCAGTGGTGTGGTGCAGCAGAGGGCACAGAGCCTTGGGGTTCACCCAGGCACTCATATGAAATAAGATGCAGCAGCAGCAGTGTGCTAGAGCTAAGCCATAATTAAACACCCCCAGGTAGTTTAAATGAGACGTGCACGTTTAAAAGATAGTTTTTAGTGGATCATGTCATCATCTGACTAGCAGAGAAAACAAACAGCTGTGGCATGTACTTTCCAGCACTGTTGTTTGCACAATGAGCATCGAGGGTGTGTTGGCTGTGGGTCCAGAAGTGTGTTGTGCTTGTGCAAGGATGTCAGAGGGTTTCAGGCTGAGGCTTTCCACTCTCCTTCCCTGTCCTGGCGTGTGTAACTCACCCCTTGCTCTCCCTCCATCAGTGCAGGGTGGCAGAGGGCAGCTGGGGCTGTGGTCCAGAGCACCTTTGCTCACCAGCCATGTTCTTCTCCTGATAAGAGCTGGCACTTGGCAAAGAGCAGCCAGACAAAGCCTGAAATACGAAGCTGCTGTCACTGTCATGGCAAGGATGCTGGAGCTGATGGTCGAGGTGCAACTGCCTGATGGAGGTGAGGGCTTGGCTCTGTGATTGCGAATGACTGAACCAGGGTGGTCTAGAAAGCAACTGTCCCATCAGCTGGGAGTTCTCCCCTCACGGATGGGACTATTGAATTGAGAAGGCAAATGTAACAGGTTGAGCCTCCAGGAAGGTGGATTCCTCAAGGCCTGAGCCACCAGAGCCTGTTGGAGCCAGACTTCGAATTGTTACAGCAATGACAGGATTTGTACATGGTTACCACCTGTCAGGTGTGAAGAGGAACCTTCCAGCTGAAGGGGAAGCTGCCCTCCTGCCCAGCCTTTCAAAGCTGTTAAACTGCTCCAGCTTAATCACAGGGAACTCCTTGAGGATTTCCAAGGAGAGTGTCTGATGAGAATATGCATAAGGGTCTGGACTTCAATTTCAAGCCAAAAACAAAGAAAGTTCACCTACAACACTGTAAGCTCCTGGTAAGACTTAAAATGACTAAACATCTTGTGGAAGTGCTGGCAGCCTGCTCCAAACGTATTGAAACCTGCCCTTTTCCTCCCGCAAGGAACAGGAGAGCAGCCCACGTGCCCATCCCCTGTGCACTACTGGGGTGCAGCACCGGTGCTGACCTGCTGGGACCTCGCAGAGTCCAGTGCTCCAGCACTCTTTGGGACAATAGGCTTTGGCAGGGTTATGCTCATTACTTGTACATCCTTGAAGAAATGAGCATTTCCTCTGTAGGATCACTGTGTTCTCCTCATCCAGTCTTCTGCAGAGCCTCTGCAATACAAACCTGCAAAACAAGAGGCGCCCCCTGATGTCACCTGGCCTCTTGTTCTGCAGGTTTCTGCTGCAGGCACTCTGCAGAAGGTGGGATGGGGAAAACGCGGGATCTGTCCAGCAGTCAGCTGTCTGATGTGGCAGCAGTACCCTTGGTGCTAGGGGAGCATCGTCCTTGCCTGCGGAGACAGGAGGGAAAAAAGCCTCTCTTCCCGAGGGCGGTGCTGGAGATGCCAGCCAGAGTTAGGACGGGCTTGATGGCTCCTGACGGTAGCAGGAGAGGAGCCTGGAGGTGGTTTAACTGTGCCTTTGCCATCGCCAGGGTGGTTTCTGTGTGTTCTTGGGGGTGCTGTGAGTTAAGGGACGCCGTTAGGATGCCAGGTGGGGTGGTCTGGTGAGCTCATTGCACTGCAGCCCTGTGACTGCAGGGGATGTGCCTCCCTGCCTTGGAGCTTTGCTTCAATATTTACAGAAGACATTGACACATGTTTAAAAAGCTTCAGCAGGAATGAGCAAGACCAAACACTGCTGTGGGAATGTCAGCGTGTCCCTTTTTAGAGACAGTGTGGGGGGCTGGCTGTTGGGCACAGAGCTCTTTTGGGGGGACAGTGGTTTAAAGGGAAGCTGCGTCTGTAAAAATGAATGAGCTTTTACATAGGACAGAGGTGGGAGACATGGAAGGGAAAGGGATGCTCAGGTCTGTGGTAATAGAGTGAAACATGAAGCCAAGACCCAGCTTGAAAGGCTTTGTTAGAGTTGTCCCAAGGAGAACAAAGACCAGTTTGAGATAGAAAGTGAACCTGCTTTGGGTCTGCCGAGGAGCCTTTAGAGATATAGCAGTGCACCCTGTCCTGCTCGAGGGGATTATCCACGGGAACCCTCAGAGCCACCTTGCAGTAAGTCCTTGGTCCCAAAACACTTGGTCCCAGCATAATATTCCATGCTGGGAAAGTCTAATTTTCCTAGGCATTAAACAGACAGATGAGTAAAGGGTGGTGTCAGCTAAACACTTGCAAAAGCTGTTATGGATATTTTAATGTTGCTGTGGAGTTGTTTTCCAGCTTTCTCTAAAAAACAGTTTGGGGTGCATATAGATGCACAGTGTTGAGCTTAGTGTCCCTTCAGAGGGGGGAAAGGGACTAGAGCATCACTTTGCTATTCATTTCCAAAGGCAGGATGTACAAACAATATCAATATTTATTAAGCAGCTTTGTTTATCCCAGGTTTGTAACAAAGAAAGTGACTTAGATTGTGGTGTTTGTCCTCTTTTCAGTGTCCTATTCCTCACTTGGGTTTGCAGGTTTTTCTTAATGCATATATTATTTCCCTATTTTGAAGACAACTGTACCCCAAATATCTTAAAAAGGGAAAGTGGCTCTTGGTTTTTGGTTGCCTCAGTGGTTTTATCATTTCTGCTTTTAAGAGCCCCTGTCTGTGATAGACAGCAGCTCTCCCTACCCAGGCTTACAACAGAAGCTTTGTTGTCTGATTTTGCCCTTCCACTCTTCCTTCCTTCCCCTCAGCTGCTTTAAATAAACAGGGAAGTTTTAAGTTCAATGAGACCAGTAAATTTACAAAATCTACTCCTATGAATGGCTTATTTTTTTCAGTTCAGCTTAAATCTGATTTCAAGTGACATCAAGAAGAAGAAAAATATTCAAAAACCCCCAAAGCCAACATACAGCATCGTGAAAGTGCCCGGCCAGCAGTTTCCTCAGCAGCAGCTTTGCTGGAGGCTGTTTGCTGTGGCCCTTGCTGATGGGCACATTGAGAATGCAGAGGGGGATTTCTAGACATCTCCTGCACTGTAGAGGTGAGAATTTAGGTGTTTGCTCTTTTTTAAACATGCAAGAAGTCTGTCCCATGCATGGGGACTCTGCCACTGCTTGTTGCATCCTTATGCAAGACAGAAACACACTTTAAGGCACAGTGCTGCTGCCTCTGAAAGATCAGGACTGTTACCAGCTGCTCCCTTTAAATTAATTTTCCCGAAGTCACTCACAACATGAGCACAGGGATGATCCTGATGACACTTCCCAAACAATTAGCACCGGGAGCAAGTGGCACCAGAGGACTCACGCCATGTTCTGTGCTGTGTGTCTTTGGTATAAATAGCCTGGCTGGAGGATCTTTTGTCCAAAATAATGATGAAAGGGTGATTTTATGTTAATTCAACATGTCAGTTGTGTTTGAAGCCAGGGACACCAGAGCCTTCTGCTCTGCTTCGAATCAGGAGTGCTGGACTGATTAAACATCGGGCAACATGAGGGTTGTTCACAGCTGGCTGGTGGGCATGAGGGCTCGTGGGCCTCAGTGTTGGGCAGGTAGCTCCTGTGTGCTTCACAAACTGCCTGCTGTGTCCTCTTGCACGGGGAGAGGCCGTGCTCTGCACGTGGGGATACAGCCAGGATAAGGAGCACTCCTTTGGAGCCGCGAGGGCGGTGACGTTGTAATGAGGACACCACGGGGCTGTCCCATCGGGAAATGCCCAGGATGACCTACCTGCCACGTGGGTTGAAAGTGCTCAGCAGCAGCCTGGCTCTGCCTGCAACTGCTGACAAACCCAGCTGTGCCTGTGGTTTGCTGAGCTTGATCTCCAGGTGCTTTGCAGGGCAGGTTGGCAGCCACAGTGACCTGCTGCTGGTCCTAGAGGAGCTGCTTCTGCAAGAGGACATTCGGCCAGCACAGATCTCATTCCTGCACTGCCTTCCACAGGCAGAAGTCTGTGGAAAGGATGTAAAGCCCTTGGGAGGGAAAATACTACTTACAGTGCCAGGAGTTTGCTGAGTCCTTGGCATAGGTATGGTCCTTACTACATAAGAACTAGCACCCAGCCAAAATGACTCAGACTAAAACTCCTTCAGAAAGTCCCTTAATGGATGGTTTTCTTCTTGTTCCCTTTCTGTGTTTTGACCATCTGTGGGACAGTGGAAGGAGAGAGGAGAAAGTGTGTAAACCAGGGGGAACACCACCCTGCCCAAGGCAGCATGCTGAACAAACTTCAGAGGAGGCACTGAGGAAAGTGCCAAAAGTCACATGGGCAGAGATCCACAGTGATTTGTGTTAATTAACTGATGAACCGTCTGCTGGAGAGACCCAGACTTATAGACCACTCAACCTTTACCACATAGAAAGACCAGCTGAGCTCAAGAGTCAGGGTCCCCCCTAAGTGGAGGCAGTGTGTGGAGCACTTAGAGAAAGATCACAAACTCTGGTAAAGTCTGATTGCAAAGGCTGGTGGAAAGGCAGCCCTCACCTGCTTGCAAGGCCCGTGGGGTTTTTGTTTGAGTCACTCCAGTGGGGAGAACATGTGTGCATGTGGAAATTGGCTGTAATATGTTGGGGCTCAACTCTTCCCATCAATGGGGGCTCCTGGCTCATGCTTTTAAGGCATCTGGTCCCTCCAGCTCATCTTTTCAACTTTAATAAGAGATGTGCATGTGCTTCCCCTTCCCCCCAATGCGTTACATTTTCAGATAAATTTTAAAAGTAACCTCTTTAATATTGAATTATTCCTGATCTCTATTGTCACTTCTAGCTGATTAGTTTAAGGACTGTGCTTGGTTTGTTTAATAACCTCTTGACACTAAACAAACAATCCTGAAAAGGGAACAATTTGCAAAACAGAAGGAAAACAACCTACAAGGGCATCCTCTTCAAAATAGAAAGACTGATTACATTAAAATGGCAAAATAATTCCGGACATTAAAAGAATGTATATAGATATTGGCTTATCTATATTCAAGGAAGATTTGAAAACACTGCAAAGTTAAAGTTTTCATTAGCAGTACAGTGAAATCTCCCAATTAGAATTCCTGAAGCATATTAAATGGTATTTAGTTTCTAACTCAATGCATCATTTTCTGTTAAATAATTGATCGTGGTGCAGAGATTGTGTTTGTGTAGTTTAAGAAAGCGATTAGACCAAAGAACATTTGGTAGGAAAGTTGCATTGATAACTGAGACACTACTCCAGCCGTGCTGAGGAGGTGCTCTCACAGCAGGGCTGGCCACCAAGGTGGGCAGGTGTTGGGGCTGAAGTGACTTGGGGCAATAAAAGCTGTACTGGACCACGAGGAACTCGTCTTGAGCACAGTGAGGAGAGCCTGGTGCCTTCAGGGACCCAAACTGCCCAGGAATGAGGTGTGGGTGGGAGGAGGGAGAACGCCCGACCCCAAAACCACGTTGATAAATGGAGCAGAGGGTAAAAGGCTGAAACTCCAGAGCTGCTGAGAGAAGACCTAGTAAGGAGCAATAGGAGCCCTGGCAAGGCCACGTGGAATGAAGATACCCTGGAGGACAAAACCATCGCTGGGCTCTGGCACCTCTGTGACCAATGCCTGAACCTAAGAGTTGTTATAATTCACCCTTTACACACCTGGTGCCTGCAGTAGGGGAATAGAGTGATGTTACACCTCTCTGTTGCCACAGCACAAAAGACTGTCTTCAGATGTGTGCACTTAAATAGTATTTGAAATGCTGTTTTCAGCCCATCCCTCAGCCATGTTTGGATTAGGAAGGGTTTAATCTTCCTTTGTGGCTCTGCCATGACTGGCATGGTGCAATTGCAGCCACATGGAAGGTTCTGGTGGAATTCCCACTTGTCTGAGATTAAACGCAAGGTTTCTGTTTTGCCTTTTATATGGACAGATCTCCTTGGAAACTTGCTGCCTAGGTGAGCAAAACCATCTTCTGGGCTGCCCAAACACCACCCAGTTGTTCAGTGCTTCACCCCATTTTATGAGGTATTTAGGCTGATTGAATGGCACAACACAAAGCCCATAATGTCTAACCACCAAGACTTTGGGTAGCTTCTCCCCCTGCTCAAGTTTTTAATTTTGATTTGCTTATATTCTTTAATGAGCTGCAATTACAGTTTCAGTGTAGTAGGTAGGAGGCTTTATATTTGTACTGCTTTGTAGTAAAGACATAATTACTGCGTTTATGAATCAAATCCCTTTATGTATCATAAATACTTATTAAAACAGCCACTGGCAATTTTACCTCAACATGTTTCTTCATGAAGTAGGATTTATTGCCTATATAAAAGTGCCAGTCTTCGCTGGATCTCCCTCCCCTACAATTGCTTGGCTTGCAGAATCTCCGTGCCTGGTTCAGAGTGGTTCAGAAGGTGAGACATTTTACAGAGCACTTAAATAGCTGTTTGCGTGCGTGTACAGCTCGTGTGCCCTGAAGACACCTTCGTGATTGCTGTTTGTGCTCCAGTGATATCTCCTGTCTGTCTTTTGCTCAGAGTGCTGTGAGCAGACAGTACTAGATGTCATCTTCATCTCAGCCAAGTTTGGGGCTGACTTGGCTGTAGCCTCTGCTGTACCACCTCAGCCACAGCAGAGGTGTTTGCCCAGTTTATTCTGCGCACTGAGCAGGGACAAGTGGATGGCTACTTTAGAGGAAATGTCTCCATTAAGTCTTCATACTCTTCAGTTTTGTGAATAAAGTTGGGTTTCATGCAACTATAGAAAGTTTCCCTTCAAATACAACTTTTTTCAAATTCAAGTGTTATTTCACATTCTCTTCTTCTTAACCTCTGACTGGTTGAGTGGAATGTCTGCCCCATCTTTAGGGGGAAAAAAAGGCTGGGGTGGGAGGTGGGAACACACAGAATAGAAATCTGGGAAAGACTTGAACATGGTAAATTGTTTGACACTTCAGAGTCTGCTGTCAGAAGGAAAATTTGATTCATGGACTTATTCAAACAGTAGGAAAGGAAGCTTTGATTTCTGTAGACAAAGGTTCAGAGTCCCAAACAGTTTAAAAGGAAGGCTAGCAAGGCAAAATTCTTCAAGGTGTTGCCAGGAAGTTCGTGCCAGATTAAGCTGATTTGTGTCTCCTTGGCTAAGCTAACAAACACCTTCAACACAAGGGCAGTAAATCTCCTCCCTGGAAATGTACTCTTGAGAAAGTACTTTACAAGAAGTCATTGGTGAAACTAGAAAAGTTGTTTCTCAACAGATGAACAAATAAGGTTGATAGGGAATTCATTTACAGGCAGACAGCAGCAAGTGAGGATCTTAATAAACATTTTTCTCAAAGGTAGGTCTTGGGACAGATTTTCTTTAAGGACATTTCTTTAGTGGCCCAAAAAGCCAAAATTTTATTTATTTCATTAGCCACTGAGACACTTTCAGGAGATCTGATCAGTGGAGAGCAGAATCACAGCTTTTTTTTTTTTTTTTCTTTTTTTTTTTTTTTTTTTTTTTTTTTTTCCCCAAGAACCAGCAGAAATGGAATGAAATGTTGTGAGAAGTGCAAAGTCCTGCGTTTGGACACTGGAGACAGTGCTGGGAGCTTGTGGTACACACTGGGGGCTGGGAGCTAGTGAGGACACTCACTCTCTTTGCTCCAGTTACCAAAAAGGCAGCAGTAACCTAAGGATGGCACGGACTTTCCCCAGATACAGTAAAAGGAGATATCATTACCAGCACACAAGGTCTGTACAAGTCCTTGCCTGGAATACTGCATATGTGGGTCACACATCCTGCAGGAAGATGAATTTACCCTGGAATTCAGAGAAAGATTGATAGAAAGAGAGCAGAGGGGAGAGCTCATCCTGCAGAGAAGGCTGGGAGTGCTCGGCGAGCACGGACAGGAGTGCTTGTCTTTGGGGGCTCTCTCTGACAAAGACATGGGGGTACAGAAAGCAACTGTTTGAGTTAGAGGACAGTGCTGGGCAAGAAAAAAGATGGATATATCATCATATAACTATAACCATGAAGAATGAGGGGGGGTCAAAATTTCCTACCTACCAGCAAAAGAGCTGGGTCAGCTCCTGAAAGGACGTGAGGAAGGGCACGAAGAGCTCCTGGCTTACCAACGGGGCGTGTAACTCAGAAACATCTAATAGCAGGGGACAGTGATCCTGGGCATCCCTTTGGTCATCAAGTCACTCTTAATGAGCCCCTTTACGCTCAGTCCTTCACGAGCCAACACATGCAATTTAGGCGCACTGTGAAGGTCCTAACGTGCCTGCCCTAATTTATCCGATGGCTGTTATTCCTTTTTCATCAATAAGGAATAACGACACAACGAGGCCCTGTAGCTGGATCATTAATTAGAAGAGTTTTCACCTTTCAATTAACAAAAGCAAAACAAATGCCTCCTGTATCCTTTTGCTGCAGTCTCGGGGGAAGGGAAAGGCAATCACCCCACACAGGTAGGGCAGCAGGGGAGTTTCATTGAGCAACACGAGGTGACGTCTCCGGAGCTGATTGATTGGCCCAGGAAGCGCGTTTAACCTGATATCTATCTTCAAGACTAATCAGGCGCGATGAATAAAGAAGAAGGCGTCAATCTCCTTAGTAAGATAAGGCTGGTGGATGATAAACAGATAATTACACAAAGCAAAGCTGTCACAACAATAAATGTGTTTTAGCAAGAAGTGACCTCACGATGTGGGAAGCACAGAAGAGTTGAAACCTCACCATCATCCATGAGTGAGGGGAATGAAGGTAGATTTACCACATGGCAAATGGCGCTGGCATTTGTCACAGGAGATGTGCAGAATCTCTGGACTCTGCTGCAGCAAGCCCTGGTGCAGCCGGTAGGTGGTTGTTGCTCAGGCATTTGATCCGCAGTTTGTTTTTTCATAGAATAACTGGTTTGGGTGGGAAGGGACCTTAAAGATCATCTCGTTCCAATTCCCACTCACCAGATCATATTGCTCAGGGCTCCATTCAACTTGGCCTTGAACGCTTCCAGGCATGGGGCATCCAAAACTCCTCTGGGCAGCCTGTTCTGTGCCTCAGCACCCTCACACTGAAAATTTCTTCTGACTATGAGCTAAAACTTTTCCCCCTTGACCTAACACTATCTGCCTGTGTAAAAAGCTGCTCTCCCTTTTTATAGCAACCCCCTTTATGTACTGGAAGGTGTTCTAAGGTCTCCCTGGAGCCTTCTCTTCTGCAGGCTGAACACCCCAACTCTCTCAGCCTGTCTTTGCAGGAGAGGTGCTCCAGCCCACTGAGCATCTTCACGGCCACTTCTGCCTTCATTCCACCAGATCCATGTCTTTCCTGGGCTCAGGACCCCAGACCTGGATGTGGTGCTCCAGGTGGATGCATCGTGGGACCTGGCAAACTTTGGAGCCATTGGATAGACCCGGCTGGGGCAGCTGCAGGGGGCGAGGATGGGTTGCGCCTGTCCCGGGGAGCAAACTCTGGACATTTGAGTTGTCTCTCTAGCCTATTATATTTTAACACAGGCCTCAGCGGGTATCCCTTTGGGCATCCTTCGGGGAAGTGCTCACCAGGGGAGGCAGAGGCTGCTGGAGCTGGTGTGCGAGGGGGCTGCCCGCACGTGTGCGGAGCTTTGCTCTCTCGCAGGGGACAGACCCCGGCCCTGCCGGCGCGGGGGCTGCAGCCTCGGGGCCTCGGGGGTGCCAGGCGGTGCCGGGAGCCGTCCCCAGCCGAGCTGTCCTCTCCCCTCCTCTCTCCACAGGGTGGCAATGCTGCCTTGGGCTCCAGAGCCCGGCCCGCCGCGGCTCGCAGCCGCAGCCCCGGCCGGGGTCCCTGCGCATCCTGCGCCGCCGGGGACAGCCCTGGGGACAGCGACATGGGGAGCCCCGGGCAGCATGTGCTGCTGGCACCTCCGGCTTGGTGCCTTTTCAGCATTACAGGGTGCTCCTTGCCCATATCTGCACTTTTGGGTGGCTTTTGGTCCTGTCCCTTGTCATGCTCCCCTCTCTCGGTGCCCATCTCTTCGGGGTTCCACCAGCGCACACCGGGGAGAAAATCTTCACAGCTGGGATGCCTCTGGGGCGGTTCAAGACCCGTGCAAAACTCCCATCACACACTTGGAGGGCAGCAAGATACTGGTTTAACTGGGCTTTGTAAGTATGTGTGTGGCTCTAGTTCCAGGTCCTCTCCTGCAGAAGCGGCCGAGTGGCAACAGAAGGAGCTGTTGAATAGCAGACATTAGGCAGATAAACATAAAAATTGTGATGTAAAGGCAGGCACTGCAAAGGCAGGTTCTAAGGAGAGGAGAAGCTCGGGGAAAGAATTGAAATGAATTCCTCTGAGGCAGCTGAGACCATTTGTTTATCACAAACCACATATCTCCACATGCATCAGAGAATGATGTGGCCAAGCACAAGCTCACACCACTCCCATGGCCGAAGGTGAAGCCCTAAGACAGGCAGAAGCCCTCTGTGAGCTGAGCAGAGCACTCTCCCCTAAAGAACAGCTGGAGCCCACACGAGTGAGCAGGGCTGGGACCCCTCAGTGCTCCCATCCTCAGGACTGGGGAGCAGCTGCGCCCTGGGAAGGCATCCCCCAGGGTGTTCTTTTTTATAACTGAATATTTGCAATATGCCAGCCCAAACAGCACAGGCAGGTGTTGTATTTTAAGGCATGCAGAAGGGTGAGTAAGTTGAATGCATAAGTGTTCTCAAGACTGAAGTAAAAATCCAACCCCATCCCCATTTCTGCCACAACAGGAGAGCCCAGATATGTCCTCTAACGGTGTCATGTGTCAGAATTTCTTAATGACACTTTCCCCTCTGATTTCTGTTTAATTTGCCCCCTCTCCTTCTGAAGATCACTCTCTTTTTACATCCCTCCAAATAAAGAGCGTTTAGTTAGCAGGGAAGAAAAGATTGCCATTGAAGAACTAAGAAAAGCACTGGATTAATTCTCTGCCTGCAGCTAAACTGAGAGTTCATCTCCTAATAGGCCATTTCAAAGCAGTTAGATTTACTCTTTCAGACTAACCATACTGTCTGAACAATATTTTTTGCCTGTGTTAAAATATAATAGGCTAGAGAGACAACTCAAATGTCAAGAGTAGATAGTGCTGTCAAAGTAATTTGTCTTGGGTAATAGATAGAGTGACATGACTTTGAAACATTCTGAGAAAGAAATCATTCTACATTTGAATGGCTTGTTTCTTTCCCTTTATAAAAGGCCAAGACTGTATTGTTTAAATCGTGCCTATCAGGAAGTCTTTATTTTCTGTGAAAATAACATTGGTATTGCCAGTGATGGGGACATGGTACAATGGGACTTTGCAGTGCTTGACAGGGGAATTAGGAGATGACAGCATGATGCTCCCAGAGCATCCTCAGACCACCCCTCATGGAACCTTGGTTACTTGGGGGAGTTTGGGAGCAGATTAAAAAATTAAACCCAGTGCTCAGGGAAGCAGCAACAGTGCAACTGAGTTCAGGGGAGATGCCATTCAGCCAAGGTGTTTCAAGGTCCCCTAAGGGGTGTGACACTGGTGGTTGTGCTTCTCCACCATTAACCATTTAGCTCAAAAATGCTACTAAATCGCAGGGGTAATTGTTTTTCACCAGTCACCCCACGGCAGAAATGTTATTCTTACAGTTTTTAGATTTTTAATGCTTTTATCAGCTTCCTCATAGACAGACAGTGGATACATTTATACTTAAGGGATATGGACGACCTGTTATCCAGTCTTGTCATTTGTCTAAATGTTCTGGAAGAAAGGCATAACTTAGTTCTTTGCTAAGAAAGTTTGTATGAGGACTTTAAAAAAGTCAGAAAAGCCTTAAGAGAATTCATTGTCTTGTGTTAAAAAGATAAAAAGGAAGTTGGTAGGGTCTTACTTAGCAGAATACAGACTAAGTAAGATTTTCAGTGTTTATTTAGTCCCTTCACACCACTGTGCCAGGTAAAATAATAGTTGAGAAAGGAGCCAAGAACGTTTATATTCCCTTTAAAGTCTGTTTCCTCTGCAGGTATAAATATAACCAGCTAGCACAGCTGACAATCACCTTGTTTGGCAACTTCCCCAGTATTTCATTGTGCTCTCCTGGGCTCATGCTGAGCTGTCTCAAAGCTGAGGGGGGTTCTGCTGGAGCAAGGGTAGGGTTAGGGTATTGTCCATCCACGGGGATGGGGATTGGTCCTGCCCTGGGATCAGAGTCTGGGGCCATCTCAGCCATGCCCTGGATGGGAAACCTCTTTAAAGGCACAAAAAATCCCACAGTCATAACAAAACAATCACATGATGTGTAAATATGTCCTTCACCAGGAAAAGGGGCCTCTCATTTGAGAATGGGTCCGTACAAATTCAGTGTTGAATGTTATGGAAAAGCACTTGTTGCTTCCACTCTGCCTGATGGCAGCACAGTGTTTGGATGGGGACCAGCTTCCCCAGGCAGGGAGGTGTCCACAGGGCTGAGCTCCCATCCATTGGTGCCTCCCCCTTGGCAAAGTGTCTGCAAAGCTATCCAACATTAACAACACATTTTGTTCCTCACCTCCCCCACACACACAGGTGTAAATGACCACCAAAAACCACGGGGCTATAGCAATAAATGGCCTCATTTGAAGGTTTCCCTGCATCGACATCCTTGTTTTATGGAGAAATAAACTGAAGTCTGGAGAGAGGCTTGTCCTGTTGGAATTAGAGGCAGTCTGTGGGAGCAGGCTGTAGGTGTAGCTAGGGAGTCTCTTGTTTTACTGGCAGAACTGACATTTGTGGGCAAAATGTCCCTTTTCAATTGCTATTTTACTGTCACTTGCAGTCATTTCTATTCAAGGCATGTTATTAGCAAATCTTTGGGGAGCCCCTTGAGATTTTTGGTTGATAACTAAAAGAAACTCCTTTATGTTCATAATGATAAAACAAAGCATCAAGTCATTCGAGTTGATTTTACCCAAGACATTTCCTGAATTATTGCTCTCTCACAGCTGTCATGGGCTTGAAGCTTTCAAAAGCCCATTTTGTTTCTGCTCGTAGCCCTTTTATCGTCAAAGGCTGGTGCTGTACCCCTGGGTTTGCTTGTGCAGCTCAAAGAGGAGCGAGCGATTCAGCTCCTCAAAGTTAAACAAAAATTCCTCATGGTTAATGAACTCGTCTAATTTTATGCAGAAAATGCTACCATCTTTCCTTTTAAAACTCACTCCCAATTCCAGGTTGATACCAATGGGGATACTTTAAAAAGCATCTCAGACTTGGATGCAACTCCTTTTGACTTTCAGCCAGACCTATACACTCTTACACACTTTCAGGGGGGAAGATTTTCAGCTGTCAAAGTCTTTTAGGCAGCATCACAAACCCACCTGGCTTCTCTTCAGCACTGTGGCCAGCCAAGAAAAATCAATGATTCTCTACTTAGCTGTGTAAATCCAATTTACTGTAATTACTCATGTAAGAAAACGATATGGCTCTACTTAAAGGTTCTCCAAAGTTGCTTTATAATCTTCCTGCAGTATTTTATCAATGTTGTGCTATTTTTTTCCCCACATCTTGAGCAGTGAGTGAATATGAAACTAAAAAACCCAACAAATAGCCCATATGCAAAAAGACAGATAATGTCCCTGAAATGATTAAATTCCTCTGCAGGTGAGTGGGTAGAAATGCTCTTGCCTAGCCTGAGATCAAGTTGACCTAAATTATACAGTATAGATTATTGCATTTAGAATAATAATGGTGTGCTGGATATAGTGGCGTGATTTTACACCAAGGGCGTACAGCCTTTGCTGAGATCCAGACGGGTTTCTTAATCTGATTTATGATGCAAAATTTAGGTCAGGTGGATTGATTCCTAATAGAGATATAATGAATCAAAATTTCTAGAATGGCTTTATTTTGCACAGAGGTGTCAACAAGCTGTACTTCTCTATTTGTGCACCTGGCGTGTAATGATTCTCTTGCAAAAATCATAATCCATCAAGTCTTCCACTCAAGAATATCAATCAGTGCCAGGAACAAGACTATTTTAGCCAGGGGTTCTCAGTCATTTTGTTTTCCTCTTCATGAACACACAAGGCACTGTGATATTTAAATTGCGCTTTGACATGTAATCATTAAATGTTTGAAAATGTCTCATTCAGTTTTTGTTGCCTCATCCATTTGTTTACACTGGTGCCTTGTTTTGCCATTGTTCCTGGGGTTTTTAGCATACAATACCCATATTGTTGCCTTTAATAGCTGGAGGCAGAGCCATCTCAGTTTTCTGAAAAGAAATTTGATTTTAGTATTAGAAGGCTAAAATTAAAATTAATGAGATATCAGTTCCTGCTTTAACAGAAATTAAAACAAACCATTCCAAACGTTTCTCTTAACATACCTATCTTTGACATAACAAGGCAACATCAAGATGATCATCATAAAACTTGTGATGTAGACATGAACGTAGACCTGTGAGAGCTTCTTGCTAAGATTTATGTCTTATGTGTTTTCCTGTGTTACGCTTTTTTTCTGGCCAGAGTGAAAGCAAAGTTACATGACTGGGCCACTGTAATTTCTGACCTTCTGACTGTGTTCATCTGCTGGGCAGCTTTCTGGCTACATGTGAGGAACTGACACCAGGGTTTGGGCTGGAAATACAGCAAATCCCTTACACTCAACATCAGTTCTGGGCAGGGCTGGGTGTGACGAGGTATAGTTATATACTATAAGTAGATGTACAGGCATGGCATTATTTATTATGGCTGGAATTAATTGTTATAAGCAATAACAGATTATTCTTTCTATTTGTGATGAAACAATGTGAAATGTCTAAGCCAAGACAACAGCCTGGTGCAGCAAGGAGCTATGGAGTCACCCATGGAGAAGCAAAGCTTTCCCTAAAGGGCTGGACTAAGCATCCACATTATTTTTAAATTTGGCCATTGAGTTATGAAAATCAATTTAAAAGATGCTTAAGGTGGACACCTCTAGAAAGCATGGTGAGCTAGTGTCTGGAAATGGCATTAATGCTTACTGTGCTCCTGAGAGTGTGCTGCTGTTTAAAAAAAGCCACTAATAGTATGGCAAACATTGTTCACTTGCTAGTTTCAGCCAAAATTCAGCTCAGTGGCATGATCACTAATGTCCTGCTTCAGCCTCCACAGGCTACTGCCATCAGCCTCTTCCCTGAAGCATCCTCTAGCATTACACAGATGGTCAGGGACTAAGCAAGTGCTGGAGGTGATCTTCATATCTCTTTTCCCTGTGTGAGAAAATTGCTGTTTGCAGAATGGTTAGAGACCCTGGGGTACAGGAGAGCCCCGTCTCCATTTCCCCGTGTGGAAGCATCGATGGAAGTGCAGTTTTTCCCACTGTACCTCCCCCACGTAAACAGGCTGAAAACAATGGGCTAGGTGCTATTTGCCATACTGGATGCAGACAGCTGTGGGTGGCTTCTAAAATGTTTCTGTTTTTATTGCAAGCCCCCAGAACACACACAAATCCAACGCCCAGCCTTGCGTTCACGCTCAGACCTATCCCCCTCCAGCACGTGCTGCTCGCCTCCAGCCTTCCTGCAGATGATCGTTCTTCCCCCCACCATCTCTTGTAATTCTGGTGTGTAACTGAGAAAATTATACTTCATTTCTTCCTTGGTGTAAATTGATGCAGCTGCCTTGGAGTCGGAGGGGCAGTGCCAGATTGTACCAGCCGTGAGCCTGGCTGGGAGCCAGCGCTTGGCACAAACTTGCTGAAAGCTGTGTACAAACAAGGCTTGTCACTATGTATGTTATTGCCCTTTTGTTTAGGATATAAATATGTCCCATATATGCCAGCAAGCCTCTCATTTGCTATTTCAATGGAGAATCCTGTAAAACAGCTGTCATGCTGTCTCCTGTCAAATCAGTTACAGATGCATGTGTCCTTCCCCATAATAAACAGGTATGAAATTGTCTTTATGCACTGCACCAGCCCTTGTCACCAGGAATGCAAACGAGGGAAGCTTGGAAAAAAGAATAGCCCTGAAACCTGGTGCTCTGATGGAGCACCATGAAAGTTACTTAGACCTCTTCAAAGAGACTTACAAGCCGAACATTTTGGGGCGTGAAGTAATAAGCTAATGCTGATGGGTGTAGAAAAATGGGGTGAACTCCTTGCTGGTCCATAAGGTCACATTTCTACACTAGTTATAGGTGCATGGTGACAAAGCAGCCTTTGTCCTGGCCCAGGTTACAGTGAAACACTGGAGAATACTCCTTCCTGTATCCAGCAAGACAGAGCATGCAGATGTCCATGCAAGAACGTTACACTCTATAGTGGAAGGAAAGGAGATGAGAAAAATTGCCGTAGTATTACATCTTTTATGATTCCTGCACCCATTACATACCTTGTTATTGTGAGGGTTAGATGCTAATTTTTGACTGTTTTTGTCACTGGGTGACTTTGCATGAGAGGAGGCCACCAGACCTCCACCTCTGAGGAACCTCAAGGATGTCTGTATTTGGGAGACCCAAAATGTGTTGAGGTCTTGATGGGAAATTCTGCCCCACCCTGTCCTCTCCACAGGCCAGCGTCAGTTTGGGAAGACCTGAGCAAGCACGGGTCATGTGTCTGAGTGCCCAGCTTTTCCCTCACCTGAATTTGATAAAAAACCCCAACATTACACTTGTCAAAAGCCACTCAAGCACAGACTTGCTCTTACACTCGGTGCTACCTGTGGGAGAGTGGGTCTTCAATATTAGACCCTCTTAGGAAAGTGGGAAATTTTCCTAATTAGGTAAATTAGGCTTAGTTTATAATTTCTGAACCCTTTTGCCTCTACACTTAACTCCCACCTTGTACACCAAGTGTTTTATGGCAAACTTTCTGTTTTTGATGAAGTGCTTCTTTCCCAGTGGCTGACATTGGTCCTTCACATGAATTAAGTGTCAGATTTTGAAAATCTCCCATGTGCAAATAGAGATAATGAGGCAGATTTGCAGACATGAGGATCTGGCCCAGACATTTTATTCACGTTTTCTCAGGCCATGTCTCTGAGGTGGATAATCATGAAGCTGACAGCACCAAATAAATTGCCTATTAGCTATTAGTATCTTGTTTCATACAATAACAGTCAAATCTGCTTACATCTGACAGCAGCGTGCGAAGCTTTGGGAAGTTTGGGGTATCCATCAGGGATTATTTTTTGCAAAGACTCAGTAGTTCAAAAACAAGTAGTTGGGGTCACACACTGACAGTGGGGTGAGTAGCCTCTCAAGACAAGGCATGAATGCTGATGTAGTTCTTCACACAGAGCATGAAGAGAGCAATGTCTTACAGCTTGGAGACTCTGCAGCTGATGAATTACCCGTCTCCTCCCCACTTCAGAAATGTGTTGTTAAAATCATAAGAGTCTTATGAAATTCTGTTTGCACCTGAGCCAAGGGTGTTGAAACCGTGATGTACTACCAGGACCATTGGTCATACAGCAATTAGTGAAGTGCTCCTGGGCATGGCTCACCACACGCAAGTCAAACCTCTGAGACAGGATTTTAAACAGGCATTCTCAAAACACAGGTCCAAGGAGAAGCCGGAGCAAGAATGACCATTCTGGAGAGTATTTCTAAGATTTGTTACAGGAAAATATAGGTTTGAAGAGATTTCATTGAGGACTGAAATGTCACTGGGAATCATAGAATCACATAAGGGTTAGGGTTGGAAGGGACTTTAAGGACCATCCAGTTTCAACCCACCTGCCCTGGGCAGGGACAATTTCCACTAGACCAGGTTGTTCAAAGCTCCATCCAACCTGGCCTTGAACATTTTCAGGGATGGGGCATCCACAGCTTCTCTGGGCAATTGTTCCAATGCCTCACCACCATCATAGCAAAGAATTTCTCCCTGATATCTAACACAAACCTGCCTTCTTTCAGTTTAAAGCCATTCCCCCCATCCTATCAGTACAAGGCCTTGTAAAAAGTCCCTCTCCAGCTTTCTTGTAGCCCATTTAGGTACTGGAAGTTGCTCTAAGTTCTCTCTGAAACCTTCTCTTCTCCAAGCTGAACAACCCCAACTTTCTCAGCCTGTCTCCATAGCAGAGATGTCCAGCCCTTTGAGCATTTTTGTGGCCTCTTCTGGACTCACTCCAGCAGGTTCACGTCCTTTCTATGCTGAACAAGAAGTGTTTTGTTCTGGAGTCCAATGAATGGATGTTTTAAGGAAATTGTTACAACTCTTTACTGAGGTGTATGGTGGGTTAGATGAGAGGAATTGGCCTCATAAAATCAGTGGGTGTTGATTTATTGGTGCGGATGACCAGAAGGGTGCTATTGATGAACAGACCAGAGGCTTAATCTGTACAGGGAGGAGAAACTACTGTTCCTGGCCACTCTCCTTCCTGCTGGCAGTGGGCAGAGATGTGTCCCACTTTGTCCCCAGCAGCTCAGGTGACAGGATGCCTTTCCTCACCAGCTTCGTGTTGGCTGACACGCTCACAAGAGCCCAACCCTG
The DNA here is from genome assembly GCA_026261815.1 of Monarcha castaneiventris obscurior. Classification (NCBI taxonomy): domain Eukaryota; kingdom Metazoa; phylum Chordata; class Aves; order Passeriformes; family Monarchidae; genus Monarcha; species Monarcha castaneiventris. The sequence goes on from JAMPIT010000467.1 coordinate 13,768,129, forward strand.
CTGCGTGGTTTTTACTGCCCACTTCAGACAGACCTTTGGCAAAGGCACATGGTTGTTGTTGATAATATCCAGCTCCACTGTAGTTAGCTCTGCCCTCTTAATTTTACTCCTGTGAGGTTACTTTACCACTCTTTATTCCATCCAACCAAGGCATCATGCCCATCAAACTCGCTTTTACTGTGCAGGCCAGACTTGATCTAATAGGCATGGGTTGAAGGCGTTAACCTGATATATTCATTTTGACACTCCACACTAATCCAGGAGACTCTCAGTGCAGGATTTTGGGGAGAACGTTGTCAAAATGGCACAGTTCTTGCCAGGGAAGGCTGCAAGCTCTGCAAACCCCAAATTGTACCCAGGAAGTATGTGGTGATACCTGCTGTATGACATTTTGTACAACTGCAGACCAAAATATCTGTCCTGATAGAGGAGGATGGGGAAATTGGTCAGGACTTGCAGCTGAAGGGCAAAGGCAGCAGAAATAAAATAAAAGGTCTTCAGACCAGAGAGCTTCCACCCTCCTTCGGGATGCTTTGCATGTTGGTGGTGGAAGAAACAGGGTGTCTCAACATTTTTCTGTATCATTGGGTGAGGACAGACATTTGCTAGGAACAACCAGTGCTTCCTGATGCCAGGAAAAACTTGTATTATTGTGTCTCCTGCAAGGACACAGCTGGGACAAGGGCTGTCTGGCAGGTCCATGCTGCACCTTCTCATCCCTTCCTGATCCTCCTGTCCCAGGGGATCCCTGGTGTCTGTGGCAGCCGGGTGCATGCCCTGACACCCGCTGCTGAGCAGAGTGCCCTGCTGCTGGGGCACCACAGTGCTATAGCTATTAGCAATATTGAAACAAATCAAATTGAACAGGTTTAATTGCTGCTCCCAGGGTGTTTGCTGCTTTGCTTTTGCTTGGAGGTTGCTGAGGGTCAGAGGGCTTTGGAGCGGGAATGGCTTGGTCTCACCAGACTCATGTGCAAGCTGATGTGGGACTGGCTGCCTTTTTCTAAAGAGTGCAGTGGAGCAAAGCCCCTGAGCACAGATGTTGATGCAGCAACTGGGCTTAAAATGATGCTCTGGATGTGTAAAATCCCAGGAGGTGGTAGCATGTCTCTGAAGAGATCATGATTGCCCCAGCTGTAGTAGTGTGCCTGAGGTTATTGGACTAACTCTAAGATTTGATCTTTTTATAACTTTCCCTGAGATTCTTTCCTTTTCCTGAAATACTGTAGTGGGTGCAGCAAGGTCCAAGCAGGTCAGCTGAGTTCTTCTGAGCCTTGTTGAGGGCTAAATGCCCAGTGTTCCTGCAGCCCCGGCTCCTCTCCCTCTGACCCCTGCTGGAAGGGCAGATCCACCTGCTCTTCACAACTCTTTGGGGAAGGACAGTGCTCCCAGTGGTAAAGGGGTGGTGCCATCCCTTCTGGACCATCCTTGCTGTCATTCCATATTTATGTCAGAGCTCCACACAGCTTTGCCTTTGTATCCCCTCTCTTCTCCCTCTGCTTCTCTTCAGGTTTTCTCATCTGCAAACTTCAGTTCAGAGAATGTTGGCGGCTCACGGTCCAGTGTTGCTCTCCCAAATCACAGTCGCAGCCTGTCTTTTTGACAGATCCCAGTGGATGTCTGGTTGCCACCTCAAGCCCTTTGCATGCAGGCTATGCCTATGTCCTACGTGTTATTTCTGTACAGCAGCTACAATCTACCACCTCTCCATCACCCTCTGCTGTTGCATCTTTCCTCCAGCTTCCCTTACACCCACCTTTCCTCCTTGCCAGACGAATGCAGCTTGATGAGCCACCACAGAGTTCCCTTTTTTGGTTGCCAGTGGCCGTCTCTTCCCCTTTGTAAAGTTCCCTGGTCCTTCACATTCTTCGGTAATTCCTTCTTCAGATGGTCCCACTCCAAAATAATCACTTGGTGGTGACCCAAGGCCACTGAATCATCGAATCAGTGACATTGGAAAAGACCTCTGAGGTCACCAAGTCCAACCACTAACCTCACACTGCCACCACTGAAGCCCTTGTTTTCACCCTGGCTGTCTGTAGCTGTCTCTGGTCTTGGGCGAGAAATCTCTTTTTATTCAGTGCTTGCTAAGAGTCTGGCACGGGAGGGTCCTCATTTCTGACCTAAAACTAAAACATCAGAGTACAGCTTTGATTATAAATGTAAAAATACCCCTCCTCTGCCCTAAGAGCAAAGGGTTGGTCTGCATGTTTCCCAACAGGTGAAAGGGGGGGTAAAATAGTCCTTATTTGCGCAATTTGGGGTGTGTGAGTGCAGGAGAGGAGCTGCTGAGCACCAGGATGTCCCTCCTGACAGCTGCCAGGTTTGCTCTCAGGCTTGGGAAGCTCCACCAGGGCAGGTCCACACCTGCACCTCACCCCCCCAGAGTGAACAGAGGGGATTTAATCCATCACTGGCTGGGCCGAGGAAAGAAGAGAAATTCAGTGAAGGAATCAGAGGGCAAAACAGCTTTCAAAACATGTTTTGGAAATTTTCAGGAGTTTGATGCTCGTTTAAGAGTGTTTTCATTTTGTGCAGACTGCTAGGACAGGATAATTAGCTAATTAGCTAAACATAATGTCTAAGTCCTTTTTTTCATCTTTATGCCAACTTTATTTTTAAACTCCCTCCCCTCTAGCCAAAAATCCAGCTGTTTCTCAAAATCATGTTGTGATTAATCTTGGTCCTCATTGTAATCAAGAACAAAAATCCCCTTCATTATGCTGTGGCCAAGGTTTCTGCTAAGAGGATTTTGGTCAATGTTTTTTCAAATTGCACATTTAAATAAACATGAGTTTTTATTTTTAAAAGCAATTTAAATTGGGCAAAAAGTAATCCCATTTAAAATATTATTTCTGTAGATGTACCATTTACAAAATCCTATATGGAAGGATCATTCTTGATTTAAAAAAAAAATCATTCTGGATTTAAACAAAAGAGCCTGGAGAGAAACTGGAATTTTACTGCAAATGTTTTATATAAAAGCAAAGACTTGCCCTCACCAAATGCTTCCAAACTTAAACAAAGCAAGCTCAAAATTCAGCACAAAAATAGGTTTTTGCTCCTGTTTGTTTTGACTCTCTTTGTGGTTGATTTATTACCCTCGGCACCCCGCAGCACTGTCTGAGCAGTCTTTCATTACTCTGCTCATTTCTTTCGGACATGATGAAACTTTCTGGCTCCTTGCTGTCCTCCCAGCAGTGATGAACATGGAGCAGGCGCCCAGCTCTGCTGCCAAACACCCACCTTCAATGCTTGTGTTTGCTCTCGTCTTGCTTCTGCCAGCAATTTGGGTTGCACTGGTGTGTGCCTGGGAGATGGCCAGGAAGGGAAAAAAAAAAAGAAAGGCAGTTAATTAAGTCAATTAATCAATTAAAAATTAGTCCATACACCAGGCCTTTCCTTCTGCTTACACACCAGTTCATTAAAAAAAAAAAATCAGAGGGCTTCTTGCTGCAGTGGCCACTGAAGCATGGAGGTGTTTGGGTCCTGGGTGAGCCCAGCTTGCTTTTCATCATGTATATATTTTTTATACAACCCAGCTGGCGATTTCCACCTTCCTTTTGCACACAGGAATTGCAGACTCAGAGTCCAAGGTATTTTGCTACTCCATCATGTCATTCTGAAACACCAAACCCTGTGGTTTTTGGTTTTCAGTCCAGCTTCATGGTGATTGTTTTGTCCCATCTCGGCAGTTCCAAGCTGCTGGAGCTGCCACCAAGGTGACCTGCTGCAAGACCAGAGGTGTGCCCATGCAGGCCAGGGGTGCTGGCTGAGCCTTGGGGCTGAGCCCTGGGTGGGGGCAGCTGGGGGTGGCATCACCTACTGCCAATCATCACAGGTGGAAAATTAGAAATACACTTTCAGGCATATTTGCGTATGCACACTCCTGATATCTGGACGGGTCCTTCATGAAACCTGCCATAGGTGCTCCAGCCTGGAAGTGTTACAGGTCATAAAATCTATGGCCTTTCCCAGCTTTTCCTTTGTGGCAGCCTAATTTTGCCAGTGGCTCAGCACAGTCGATTCTCCTGTTAATGAGGCTATAATTAGGCAGGGCTAGTTGGGAAATGTTTTTTCCAGTCCATCAAACATACTGAGATCTTGAGCATTGCCCCATTCAGCAGTGGCTTAAATAGGGGAGGTTACAAATGTGGTTAAATTTGCATTTCTTGGGGTGGTTTTTTTAAAATTTTCTGGTGACGGTCCCACGGCAGACAACACAAAATGCCCACTGCCATAACGTCTGCCCATGCTGCCACAGGAGGGCAAGGCAGAAGCAGACACTGGGGGAGTGGCTGCAGAGGAGATTCTGCAGCAAAACCCTCATCATAGGTTGAGTCACCACGAGGTGCTGAGACACTGGCAAAGTGAGCAGCTAATCCAAAAATCCTGGAAATGTGAGCTCAGCAGACCTCACAGGTTCAGAAATCACAGATTAAAAAACCCTCTCCCAGAAGAACATTCCCCCTGTAGGTGTTTTCTGGAGGCAGGATGGCATCTAACCAGATTTTGGCAGTATGAGGTCTCATTTCCACCCATCAGCAGATGTGTACAGCCAACACTTGAATATGTAAATTACAGGGTATAAATTAAATGAGCATTGTGAAGTTCACAGGCATATATTGGTTATTGCATCATCTAATACTGAGATCTTGCAAGCTACTGAGTGATCCAGGTAACTGAGTTCATGCAAGGGCCGTGTTTTTGTAGCCTATAGTGGAACAACCAGCACTTTTTCTCATCCAGCCCAATGTCACTGAAATTATGAGAGCGCATTGAAAAAATTTAGACCCACACATGAAACCAAATTTTTTGCTGCAATCCCAACTTCATGCTTCTACTAATTCCAGTGAAGCCAACAGCATCATTCATCCATCAGGAGAGACACAGAGAAGGGTAAGGGATGACCAAGGGCATGCAAGAGTTTCCATATGACAAACACCAAATAGATTGGGACTTTTCCTCTTGGAAAATAAATGACTGCGAGGGAGATGAGCTAGAAGTTGTGTTATCTTGAAGGTGATGGATGGAGTGACCGGGGGATTATTCACCGCATTGTCGAACGCAAGTATTCACTGGTGAGCAGCAGGTCCAAAGGAAACACAAAAAATTGCTTCCTAATGCATCCTCACCTGATGCCCAATTACACCAAGCCCCCTCAAGTTTCTGTCTCAAATGGTCAGCCAAGGAGTTTTTCTGTTGCTTTCAGAGTGAATAGAAAGAGCTGCTCTGCAACAGGAGGGGTCTTGGGTCGACAAGAACACGTCGACCCAATAATGGGTACCTAAAAATATTTAAGCCACCAAAATCTTCATCTTCTGATTGTGCCCCTCACTAATCTCTTAGCCCAAAAGGAAGGTGGGCAGCTCCAGCACACCAGAAAGCAGCAGCACCTGGTACTTTTCACCGTGTCACTTGCCAGTCTGGAGCAATCAGTCAACTGCTTAATAAGCAAAACACTCGAAACCTTTGGAGGTATTTTTCTTCGTTGTTATGAAAAGGTGACACACACATCTAAGCAGCACTGACTTGCATTGTGCTGCTTTATATGAATGCACATAACCACCTGCGACCTGCCAGCCCCTCGTTTGTCAATGGGGAGCAATCATTCAGCCACTTAGCAATTGCCAGGAGAAATGCTCTGAAGCTTTCTTACTGAAAATTAAAGAACAGCACTTTGGTGAGTGATTGCAATTCCCTGACAAAGCATCCTGGAATCTTAAAAACAGACGTGAATTTTTCTATATATCTGTAAATAATTGTCGGTTGATTTCTTCCATTTCTCAGCAAGCTGGGTTAATTCTTTAATTAATGGTCATTAGGGATTTAGAAGACAAATGAGTCATTCATTAGCTCGGTGTCCAAACTAATGAGCAATAAATGCTTATGAAAGACATGATTTATTTAGCATTCAGAATCTGTGTCATTATGTGGTACCTGATGAAGATGCTAAGAAGCATAGCTGACCCATGCCTCGCAGCCTGCTCTGTGGGACCACACAGATGCCAAGTTTGGGGAGCTCCCAGGAAGTCAGCAGCCTTCCTATTACTAACAAGGTTCAGCTTAGACAGCTGGGACTGAGTTTTCCCCTAGTGTGAGGTGTTTTACTAGAGGCTGAGTCCAGGAGGATGGTTCCTGCCTATGTCAGATCACGTATCTGAGATCTTCAGTGCACATATGGTGCAACCATGGGCTGCGTGTCCCTGTCCCAAAACTATTTTTGGACTTTTCTTTGGTACTGTCCTGACAAGCAACTCAGCATCTGAGAAGAAAGCCTGGCTGTGCTGCTGCCCCTCTTACCATTCTGCTTTGTCTGTGATCTTTCAAGAAGGGTTTTCACCCACCTAGCCCTTCTTTCCCACAGTTGAGAGGAGGAGTTGTAATAGTGCAGAACAAAGCTAATACACCAAAATGTCAGACTTAGTGTGAAAAAAAGAATCACAGAAGGTACATAAGTTACAGCTGGCCCTGAGAAAAATGTACTCTGCATCCTTTTTGACCCAAGCCAGGAGAGACAAACTGGGTGGCTGCTCCACATTCTGCAGGATCAGGAGTTGTAACACTAACAGGTACTTAAGGCAGGTAAAACTGGGACTGCAGATGGCCCTAGTCACCAGTCCAGGCTTATAAATCCTACCTGTGCCAGGTGGAGGGTGGCTTTCACCATAGAAGGAGGGGATTTGTGGTCAGGGAGCAGTATATGTAATGGGTGCTTATTTTGGAAAAGAAGCTCCTGACTTACTTGGTGTGTGTCAGTGTTTACTAATGCAAGCTTGTGGAGTTGCTCTCAAATGGCTCCTCTGGTCCCAGAAATCTCTTCCAGCCCTAACACTCAGCCCCTTTCCTCTTTACTGATTTCAGTCTCTTTGTGCTGGGCTATTTCAGGAGCAGAGTGGGCCTCTGTAACAAACAAAAGCCCCTTCAGGCAGGTCCTTCAAGACATGGAGTCACGTGAGGGATTGGTAGTTTTTTGAAGGACAAGTAGCTCCTCCAGAAGTGAGGTTTCCAGCTGAGCAGACAGCAGATCCAGCATCCTGCAGGGATCCCCACTTGTGGCCCCACATGTGGCAGACTGAGGGCTGGAGCTGAGTGAGATCAGCACTCACAGAGCTCCTCTGGGGAGCCCCATCCAACAGAGAGGACAGGTGTACACAGCAGAGACAGTCATTTGTTTTCTTTCTCCTTACAGACCCTCCAGAAGTCTTCAGACAACCTCTGATCCCGTTGCCTGGCTATTTGTGGCAGGTCATTCAATCCCTGCTGCAAGCAGAAGGCAGGGAACACACTCAGTAATGTTTCCCAGGCACAAACTGGCCTGTTTTCTATCACAGGTATCATATGTGCTGTTTCTGCAATAGGCTGGAGCTACATTATTAAATGTTTCAGAACCCAAGAATTAAAAAAATTGGTACAAGCAGATTTTTTGTGGGCCAGACCGCTTAAGTCCTTTTCTTCAGCTCCCTTGGTTTCTGGTAAGAGTCTGTGCATCTGCCCTGTGACACTTCCACTGCTATCCTTCAAAGTTCTGAAAGCCTGGCTTTTAATCAAGACATTTTAAAAATATAGATGTCATTGAAGTGTGCTGAAGGAGACAAAATATCTGAAAATTAATTCAAAATAAAAGGAGCTCTTCAGATGTATGATTTTTGGCACTGGGTTCCTCCAGGGCACAACTAATTACTGCAGAGACCAGAGGCAAGACCGAGGTGAGTTCATTTTACTCCTAAACAAGCCCCAGTGTGTCCCTGATGAGAACAGGGAGTCCTCAGGCGCGTGCTGCACATCACTGCTGCTGCCCAGGGCTGGGAAGGGAGATGGGAAACAACGTCACCTTGTCTTTGTAGCACTCCCACACCTGTGAGGGGTTTGGAGTTGTTGCCAGCCGAAACAAGGTAGAGAGGGGACGTCTGTGTCAGACCCTGAGCAGGGCTTGGGGGATCTGGTGCGGGCAGGAATTTGTGGTTGCCCATTTGGCTTCATTTGCTCAGGCACAGAAGGCACATGGTGGCTTCTCCAAACTCCAGGGTCTTAAGAAAGATCTTTGAAGGGGCCAAAGGTTCTTCTGGCTTGGTCATGTCAAATCTCACCTTCTGGAGACTCAGATCATTGGGTCATAAGTGGCAAAGTACTGCATGTGTGGGATAGAGTGATTTGTCTCTGCAGACATCCTTTAACTGGCCAGATAAGCTGTGCTGGGCTCTCTGAGCTGGCCCTTCCCACTTCAGAGATGTTGAGTTAATCTTGTCTGTCATGGTGGAGCAGCTCGGGTCTCATCCAGGAGCAAACAACCTGATGCTTAAATAAGATAACCAATTTGTGCCTTTGTCAAACATCAGCACAGCTCAATTTATGCCATTTAAGAAAGGCATTTATTGTTTCCTCGCATAAGCAGCAGCAGCAGAGGTAATGCATTCTCCCTTGCTGTTTTTCAAAGGAGGTTGTAGCCCTTTTTAATGTGTGACCTTCAAGCTCCACAGAAAACTTACAAATGGAAAGCTCCTGTGAGTAATCCTATTTGTAGTCGATATAGCTGCATTCTGCAGAGGTTGGGTATAAGTTTCTCACCTCAGAATAGCAGGTAATAAACTAAGGGTTTGTTTTTTAACTTTTAATGAATGGATTATTTGGCATTCAAAAATCCTCCCTTAAGCCTAGACTCTGAATTACACTATTACAAGAACTGTTTTTAATTTAATTGGAGAGTGGTTCTTAAAGACCTGGCTCTGGCCATGGTGGGTGCCTTTTGTCCCAAAGCCAGGCCTTGGTGATGCTGTTTACCTGTGGGGTTAGGTGGGAGGGGGAAACCCAGTGTGAGCGTGGGCTGCAATGCCTGTGTCCTTTGCAAATGCTTCTCATTAATTTAGTGATGAATGAGAAAGTGGGGGGAGAAGGGGCATTTTTCATGTCTTCCTGCTGCTTCAGTCAACTCTCCCTGTAAGAAAATCTCTTTCTTGGCAGCTTGTAGAAGTTCATAAAAAATAAGTGTCAGAAAAGTAAGTTTTTTGGCAGGGGCTGCAGCTGCTCATTCTTGGCAGGTGACCTCCAAGGGCATGTGGGACCAGGGTTCAGCAGGATATTTGCCCCCCACAGCCCTGGGTGAGCACTCAGACAAGGCGAGGTTGCTGGGATAATTAAAGAGTGTCCAGGTCTCTTGGTGATTAAAGAGGATTTCTGTATTTTTCTTCCAGAGCATGGATTCCAAGCCTTGGCCTCTCTCTGGACAAAAGGGTTAGCGGACCCATCGCTTTCCAGGTACTTTTTTATATGGGTGGGGGGATTGTGAGCTGACCTGGCCTGCTCACTCTGCAATATAAGAGTGCAAAAACGCTTTATTTCCTCTAGCAAACAGTCATTGCAACTTTATTTTCAGCATCTGCACAGTCAAAGCAGCTGGGGGCAGGCAAATGAATCCTGGCAGGGGAATGGGTCTCCTTGATGAGTGCAACCAGGCACTCCCATGAAAACTGGGACTGATTTGGCTGAGTTATGAGCCTTGGAGAGCTACAATTTATTCATGTGTTGAGTATGACTGTACATCCATCCAGAGGAGAGGCTGGCTGTCCTATGCCCACGCTGGGGCTGAGGGAGACTCCTACAGGGACATGACTCATCAGTCACAGAGCTTCCAAAATCTCTGTGTCAGTCAATTGTGGCTGCAGCCTGGTGCACTGATATGCCTGTAAAGTGATGAAGCAAATTCAGCCTTCCCTCTGTTTTGGAGAGACCAGGCTTCAACTGCAAGGAAGTAACTTTTTCCCATTAAACCACAGATCTAAATAATTTTCATCCTTCTGTTTACCTTTATATATTAGGAATACTCATCTCTCACCTGATCACTAGACCAGCCATCCCTGGTGCACAGTCCGAAAATATGAGCAAACCCCAAGCCCTTGGCAGAAAATGGTAGTGCTGAAACAGCCTGAGCCATGAAGGCTGAGGTTGCCTCATTCGTGTTCAGCATTTAAGTCTAATCTGCAGAGCATTTTGAAGAATGGTTTTCAGGATGATTTCTTGGGGGCTCTGGAGCACAGAGAAGAAAATGTGCTCCTGCAACATGGTCCAGAGCAAGATCTCTGTCTATTGCTTATTTCTTGGGCCAGGACTGATTTCAGAGTGCTTTAATGCTTGTTCTAGTTCAGTGCTTAGGAGGTAGGAGGACAGGACACAGGCCAAGAACAGGTTGGGTTATTGATCTGTCATGGGCATGATATGTTATTTTGATCTATTCTTAAAAGCAACCCAACAACCCAATGAATTCAATGAAAACAAACTTGCAAAATGGTGCCCATCAGCAGTGGCTAAACCAGCAGTCTCACTGGTGGGCTCAGGGCATGCTGTACTGGTTTTGCATGGGGAAAAAAGTGATTTGAATATTTTGGTTGTTTTCAGAATGCTTGGTTTGATTAAAATCACACTGCAGCTGGGATTGTTTCACCTGTCCTATAACAGTCAGGTCAATCTTGAAGGGAACAGCATCACTCCAGAGTGCAAAGTCATCCCATTTTGAAAAGGGAGGTAAGAACAGAAAATTAACAGATTGATTTGATTCTTCCGTGCATTGAAATATTTTAAGAGCTTAAATTTAAACAAACACTTGCTTTAGTATTTCTATAGTTGAAGGTATAAACCCCTATGTACAAATTTTTTGAATTGTCAGGACAAAAAAACCTCATTGCCCAGGAGTTAATTTTTCCTGAAGCTGCCATTACTGTCAGCATTTTCCACCCTGCCAACAAGCAAACAAGTATTCTTCCCCCTAGGCAAGGACAGTAAGATGCCTCAAAGGTTTTTATTAAAACTTTGAATCAAAGTAGTTTCAAAGTTGCAGAGGGTCTCTGTTTATGGAAAATTCAAGCCAAGAGAAAACCCAAATTTTTGGAGGATGAGAGAAATTACGGCAATTTGGAAAAAGATCTTTCAAGTTTCAAAAGTGGTCTCTTTTTAATAAACACCAGTTAAAGACTCACTAAAAAAAACAATACAAAGCAAGGGCCTGCTAAGGCAGATACAGCTTCAAGGTTTTTGTCTTTGCTTCCTGAGGGCTTTTCCCACCTGCTCTGCTTTTTGCAGAAGCCACTTCCGAGGGCTCTGGCCAACCCGAAAGACAGTTTCTGGAGGAAGATCAGACTTTGGTGCTTGTTCACCCACCATGGCTCCACAATCACCTCCCTCCTTTAAATGGGTTCTCCTGGGGCGTGGGAGGTCCCACCTGTGGGTGAATTTTGGGCCTCATGCTGCTTTTTTGGGGGAAAGATTCATGGGAAAGCCAGTTTCTCCACTTACGGCATCTGTGAACTGCTGGAATCCAGGCTCCCTCCTGCCTCAGATGGGCGAATAGCTGGCTTTAATTTTGTTTGTATCTCACATTGCCAAATTAAATGTGCCATGGATGGGTGAGAAGTGATAAACCCAGCACTTTTGGAGGATGAATTGAGACCATATTCCTGTTCCAAAAGGACCACCCAGACAATACGGCTATTTTAATCATGTAACAGGCATCCAGGGACAATCACAAAGCATGGGACAGGTCTTCTCTCTTATTTGGGGTGAAACAGCCCAGCTTCTGTCTGTGGGGTCAGCAGGGCACTTGGGGTGCTGAGATCATGCGGATACCCCACAGTGCATTGCAATCACTGCAATGGCACCAGGAGGATGCCACTGCTAAATAAATACGAAAGAAACAGAGGATTTGTGTCTTTATGTTGGGTTTTTCTACCATGCCTGCAGTGAAATTGGGCATATGGCTCCCAAGGCAAGGAGAGCATGTCAGAAAGTCCCAGCCCTGCGGGCAGCAGGATTTGGCCACAAGAGTTTGGAAGCAGTGACAAGGCTCATTAATGTCAGTGGTACTGGACCAGGGTGTCCTGGGGCACTCTCCCACTGAGGGCAGGAATACCTCCTGGAGCAGCAGTGCTTGCAGTCCTCACTGGAGGTGCAGGTCTTCTCTGTGTTAGGATGTCAGGCCAGAAGGAAGCTCATGTTCATGTCAAAGTTCAGCCAAAATATTCTTGGTACAGGGAAAATTTAAGTAAAAATAAATTTAAGCATCACCTACTTAAAACTTGCACAAGGTAAAAACCTGGTCAATGTTAATCAATGGGTAGGTGTTAATTAATGTCTTGTTTCTCAAGCCAAACACCATCAAGCTGGTAAACCACTTTTAACCTCACTTCCAGGTAAATTATGTTTAGTTGCCCTTTTACCTGCTGTGCTTTGTATATAAATGAGCAGCAGCTCCCAGCAGACTCCACTGAAAGGTTAGAGCCGCGCACAGCATCCGGGATGAACGTTCGGGATCTTCTCCGTGCAGACAAGCGCGGCAGCAAGGAACACTTGGGTTTGATTAATTGGGACAAATCCTACTTTGATGGGAGTCCAGAAGGTACAGTGGCAAAAGCAGTTGTTAATCACCGTGTCTGCAGCTCGGTGTTGTGTGGTCCGGCGTGGGAAAGATTGTTATGACATCAATATGCATCTCCGGGATGGATGATGCGTAATCCGTGTGATGCTTAAAGATACGCAGCAGAAAGAGGGAGAGGAACAAGGGGCCAGACCCTCATTTACAATCTTTTCAGGCTGAGGATTGTCAAAATACCTGGGAAGGATTTTGGCAGCTTTGTCACTTCCCCTCCCCTGGCGTTCCGCTGTTATTTAATTATTAATGTGCATGGCTCAGGGTTGTCTCGGCAGGTGGAAGAAAAGTCTCTGTTGAAAGTGATGGGAGTAGACTTGAAAATCTCAGCCTCATGGTTGTCGTGCAGGACCTTTTGGAATAGTATGAGAGGATAAAATGTCATGAAAAGCCAGATCCAAATTCCGTCAAAGTCAGTGAAGTATTCCCATCGCTTTGGTTAGATCCAGGCTGATCCCCAGGAGTACTGATGAAAGAGGGGAGTGGAGAGATGTGGGAGCAATCCCAGCCAGCTTCCACTCCTGTGGATCATGTTCATTGCCCTACACTGCCCTACTAATTGCAGATTTGCCTGGTTAATGAGCCTTCATTATTTTTGCCCCACTCTGGGGGACTCGCTGGCCCCTATGTCTGCTTCAGCAATGTTACAGAACCCTTTCCAAGCCACAGCCTCCAGCCAAAGGCTGCCCCTTGCCAGAGACTTCTCCTGCTGCAGTAATGCCTCTCAGGCTGGGATTTTTAATGACGTTTTGATGCTAGCAGGAGCAGCAGTGTATGGATTTACACCAGCCGAAGAGTGTGTCTTCCTTCACCGAGGGAATGGGAAAGACTTTTTTCAGCAGAAGATACATCTGCCTTCAGAAGTGCCAGCAAATTCTTATTAGTGCAGACAAGATCTGGGGAGAGGTTCCCTCCCTGGATGACATTTTTGGCAGTTGTCTGAATATTTTCCCCTTCTGCGATGAACATGGCCTTGGAGATGTCTCGACCATCAGCATTTCAAACAGAAATCTCTCTCATTGTGATTGGCGCCCTTTAAAATCTTCTCATCTGTAAAACATTTTCCTCTCTAATTTTGGAAGCAAAACTACTGAGGCAATTAAGTTCCTCCATTTAGCTTTTCTTGGAGGTTTCTGTGCTCTGTTTTATCTTAGTCTCAGCAGAAGGTGCCGTATTCCAACAAACAAGGCAGAAGGAGCTCGTTAGGTGTGTTTGTGCACTGGGCAATGTATTTGTTAGAAAAAGCAGTTTTTGCTTCTAAGGATAACAGAGATGCATCTGTGCATTCATTCAGCAGCAGCATAAACATGCACCTCACGTGCAGTAGTGGTGGCAATTGAGTAGTAAGGGAGGTGGAGCAGACCCCAGGGGAAAATCCCCAAAATGGCACATTTATGCCCTATTATTGGTCTTCTCACTTGCCAGCCTTTTTCTCCCACTGATGTGGCAAGGGAAAAAAAAAATCCCCAACAAACAACTCAGGAGAACTCTGCAAAATTTCCTGCTCTTCCCTCAATTTCAAAACAATATCCTCATTGTGTTTACATCTGTACGCAGTAAAATATATTGCCAGTTTTCCAGTATTCCCTGCCAGTCCATTACTAATCCCCCTTTTCGTGTTTTCCCAATGACAGATGGTCACAATTGACAAAGTTTCTAGAAATTAGCTGGGATGCTCAGAAGTGCTTACTGGCAGGGTGGGTACAGGGGCAGTAGGATTAAGTTGGTTTTAGTGTGGCACAAACACTGGGCTGGGTGGGCTGAACTCCTTTTTTTGGCTGCTTCTGCCTGGGGTAGATAAGGCTGCTTTCCTCACTGTCAGAACCATGTCAAAATTAATGTGGATTGATGATATGCAGACTTGGTGAAACCTTTAACACTCACTTTCCCTAGAAATGGCAATATTTTTGCTTTTAGTTTGGTAAGAAAACAGAAAAGAATTGCATTTCATCTCAATCTCAAGTTTGGCTTTTTTTTTAGCTCTCAAAAAGAGCCTCTTACTGCTCCAGCTCTCGTATCTGTTGTGCCAAGACTTTTTGGACTTGATATTGTTAGAAAGCATACCAAGTTTAAATTTTTTTTGCATAACTTTTATCAGGAGTTTTGTTCGCCTTTGGTCCGAGGGAAAGGAATTTTAAGTTTCTTTTCAAAAGACTGTTTCATCACTCAAGGTGTGATGAGCTTAACATCTCAACAGACTGGGAGTAGCACAAAAGATACACAGAAGATAATGACCATCAACTCCAAACATCATCCCTGGCATGGTCACAGACACCTGGTCTGGGAAAAGAGAGGTAAGAGAACCAAGAATGAGAACCTAATTAACATCGAAGGCAAAGAGATGGGTAACCAATAGGAAACCAAATATTAAGGACTGTGTAATTTGGGACCCATGAATTTCTGTGAGTTTTGACTGTATAAGTATGTGAAAGATCTAGTCAAATTCATGTGTGATGGAACGATTTTCTCTGCACAGCCCGGGCTATGTGTGCATGAAATGATTTCTCTTGCACATCCTGGCCAGAACAACATCGTGGCCAGAATAAAGTAATACCTTGATTCTCTAACACTAAAAATGTTGGAGAGTTTTTGTTTTTCCCGAGGTTTCGGTGACAATAGGAGCTTTCTTTTTTTCTCATATTTGACTTGATTGTGGTAACAAATACTTCTGAAGCCAGACTCTAATTTCTAATCCCTAACTCCCTGAAAATATCCCTCTGTTTTCATAATAATGTGTGATTTTGATGTTCTGTTGGAGGTCCCCTGCATTTCTGCCCTTTCCTATGGAGTCAGTTTAGACTTTCTTTTCCTCTGACCATTTTGAAAGCTGGATGTTCCCCTCATCTTTGAACTTCTCTACTTTTCTGTCCAGGTACTGATCATATCACCTGCCAGGTAACAGCCCTCAAAAGGCAGATGGGGTGGCTCAGACCCAGTATTTACATATTTGACTTATTCCAGTTTACCTGAAATGCTGCTGCCAGGACAAACACTCTCCTGCTGTGTCAAGCACACAAAGGGAGAAAAGTGTTTGAGCTCCTTTCAGCTATGTGCACTTAATCTGTGTTTTAATGGAGAAGAACTTTGTATTCTTTGATTCAGCCATTTTCCCCTTGACGGTTACTGATAGCCTGCGATAACTTGGGTGGTCCTCTCTCAAACTGCTCATTCCTCCTAATTTTAGAGAGAATTGTAGAGCTCAAGCTTGCTGAAAATTACTCAGTAAGGGATTTTTACATGTTCACCTCATTCAGGAAAAAATAACTGTGGATGTAAACCATTTTGACCTCAAAAGAGCTGAGTTTATTTACACCAGCTGAGCACCTGACTGAGCCTATCCAAACCTGACAGTGATCTCTTCCTTTCTCAGCTGTGATTAAAATATTTTCTGTCTTAACCAACCTTAAAGGCCTTAGAGGCCTGCTCTCTACTCAGTACCTCAATGTGTCAGCTGGGCTAATTTTGCATAAGTTGTTTGTCATGCAAGACAGACAAGTTTGGGTTTCTTCCAATTCAACAAGGCTTTTGCTGATTATCAGTGTCTTCAAATACTGCCAGCTATCACGAGCTCGTTTGAAAAAGATTGAGTATTTGGAAACTAAATGGCAGAAATATGAACAGAGCGGTACATACAGGTCTGAAAACAGAGACTGAGTTAAAGCCTTTGAAACAGTACATGAGTTTTCCTCCTTAATGTGAAAATGATGGCTATCATCTGGTTTGTAAATTCATATCAGATGAACATCTTGGAACAGTTAGAGCTAAAGAGCAGAAGATGTACAACTGAATAGAAGGGAAAACTCTTGCTAAAGATAAGGGAAGGGACTCACAAAGACTTCATTAGATAGGCTGTGTACTTGATGTTAGCTGCGGAACAAGCCCTTTTACTTTGGAGAAGGAGTTTCTCCTCTCCAAATGTGGGCACTACAATATAAGAAAGATATTAAGCTATTAGAGAGTGTCCAAAGGGGGGCAACAAAGATGGTGAAGAGCCTTGAGGGGAAGCCATATGAGGAGCAGCTGAGGTCACTCGGTCTGTTCAGCCTGGAGAAGAGAGGACTGAAGAGAGACCTCATTGCCATCTACAAGAGAGCATTGTGAGGGGAAGAGGAGGGGCAGACACTGATCTCTGCTTTGTCATGACCAGTGACAGGACCTGAGGGAATGGCATGAAACTGTCTCAGAAGGGCTTAGGCTGGATATTAGGAAAAGGCTCTTCTCCCAGAGGGTGCTTGGGTTCTGGAAGCACCAAGCCTGCCAGAGCTCAAGAAGCATTTGGATAATGCTCTCAGGCACCTGGTGTGATCCTTGGGGTGGTCCTGTGCAGGGCCAGCAGCGGGACATCGATGAGCCCTGTGGGTCTCTTTCAAGTCAGGATATTCTATGATTCTATGAAATACGTCTCTTTAAAGTAATCTGGATGAAAGCTCTACATAACTCACTTCTATGCTTATACTTCAACAAAATTTTAGCCTTCCAACTTTGCATCTCTGTTGCCAGAACCCATTTCATCACTTCACATTAAGTGAAGGAATCAGGATCCTTGAGAGCTTGATGGCACAGAGGTGAAGGATGGCTTGGGACTACATCTATCACAATGGGGCAAGCAGCAATAATTAGGGTTAAACTGCAGAACTGTCAAGGTGGGAGAAAGCTGGAAGCAGAGGTGTTGACGAAATGCTGTTGTCGGCAGTTTTATAATGCCTCTGTGACATGAGACTGAAAATTACTGTGCTTTCTAATAATCAGTGCAGCTCAATTTAAAATGCCTTGTTTAAATAACCATTTTGGAAGGAGTCCCAACTGTTTTCTGCACTAGAAAACATCAGGATTCCCAGCCTTGGGCAGGCTTTTGCTGGTTGCCCAGGCATTTGAGGAAGGACTCACTATTCCTGCTGAATCTCCCACCTTCCTCCCAGGCTGCTGGGCAGAACACATGACCCACCTGCAAGCCCAAGAGTACACTCACCAGGAGCTAAGCAGCGTTTGAGAGAGCTGGGCAAAATTTAAAAAATATATCAGAATTGGGCTGAATTATCAGCAGAAACAAACCCATGTACTTCCTCAGTTATCAACAGAGCAATGTTGATTTATACCAGCTGCAGATGTGACCTAGGTCACAACTCTCTGTTTCATCTCCCATGCTGGGTGATGCTTGGAGGCCTTTGCTGAAGTCTCATGGCTCAGGACCCCTCACTGAGCTGGGCCCCACATGTTTACTGAGGACTGTACATTTTACCCTCGCATCCTCAGTGTGCTGAGCCTGTCCCATGAGGTCAGGCAGGTCTCCCCCGAGCAGGTCACAACTGACATGCTGGCTTGTAATGGGAAGTGGCACTGTGCATCCAGGAGCAATGAAAGGAAAATGTTGAAAAAGGGACCTTTTTTTTTCACATTTCCAGTCTATGATGGGTAAAGTCAGAGTACGCCAGAACACTGTGTCCAGAAAAGAGCTTCTTCTGCCCTCTCCATGCCAGCTCATGCTGGGGGACTCAAAAAGGCTTCCAAAGCAAGTAAACTGGAAGTAGGGGAGTTCCCCACTCTTAATCTTGCAGTTTTAGAGTATAAACACAGGACAAGCAAAGGGTGTTCTTCCTCCTCTCATCTACCCCTTAATCACAGCCAGATCCATTTATAGTCTTGTGCAGCTCTTTCAGTCTGGTTGAAATAAGTGGATTTTCAGAGACAGGGTATTTCCCTTCCCTCCAGCATTGCTGTAGGAGTCTGTCCCTGCTTGTTACTGGAGAAATTTTATAGCCCTGCAAGTTGAGTCAACAGTCTTTACCCATGTGTGGAAAAAACACCCTTGTTCTTTTAGCCCTGGGATCCTCATCTCTCAGCCCTGGGTAATTTGGATTAGCTGTTACTCATGCAAACAGTGCCACTTTAGTTTAGTCTGATCTCATTTCCACCCAGAAAAGAGTTTGAGGGCCTCAGAAGTGTGCTGAGAGCCTTCTACTCCCAAAGAGCTCCTTCTATCTCTCCTATGTAAAGTCAAACATTTTCTTTAAAATCAGAGCAACTGCAAGAGCAGAGTCCCAGTGTTCATGTGAGCCACAGCTATTATGGCAAAAGCCTTCCAGAAATACCCTTTCAGATGCTGAACAGAAGTAAAACCATCAAGGTCACCTCTGGTTTGATCTTGGCGTGTGCTGCACATTCCTCATTTCTCTACACTCTGGCAAGGGCATTAGCATCCCTTTATAGGTGTGCTGCTTGCTTGGAACAATAAGTAGTTCTTCCAAAACCTGGTTGTGGGCTTGTCCCTGCCAGGTGAAGTTAATCATGTTAAGGAAAACTTATTTTAGCTCTTAAGCCTTGTCTGAACGTACTTCAGGCAACAGCACTCAGCGGCTCGAGGACCTCAGCTGGCTCCTGGTGTCCCAGCACAGGTTAGGAGTGGAGTCCCTGGGAGAGAGCTGGCACATTAATTAATGAGGCAAGAACATGGTGCTTTTTTCAGGAATACGGTGCTTTCTCTGCTTTCAGAAAACTTTCAACCAAGGTAAGGCACCTTCCTAGAAAACAAGTTGTAGTTTCAAAATGATGTAGAAATCCCTGGGGGAGTTCTTCTGCCCTGCACCATGCAGAAGGTCAGATGGGATTATTACAGTGGTCCCGCTGGCCTCAACATCTGTGAAAGTTTGCACCAGTTCCTTTGGATAGATAGTCTGCTTAGTAGGAGGTGACTTATTTTTTTTCCTGTTGGCATGTTATCAGAAGAGATCAGACTAATTGTATTTATCTAGAATTACAGTTATGAATCTGCCCTAATAAGGCAGTAATTCATATCTTGAGTGATTTATGGCCTAAGCCTGAAAGCCCTCTGAATCCCTTGACTCCACTGGGACTTCCTAAGGCAAGGTCACTGCAGAATTGTGCTTCCTTGTGCTGCTGATACCCTGATGGTGTGGAATCAGCACCTTCCCAGCACCACTTATTTGTTAGCATTTACACAAAACATCACAAATGGACCCAGAATAGATGCAATTTGTGTATTATTTTCTTATTCAGCTTATTTAACAGCTCCCAAAATCCTCTCCTGCCTTCCCCTGATGGGGTACCTAGATGACACGGGAGGAGTTTTAGGAGGCAATTCTTCACTCTGGAACTTCTGCGGTTAAAAATTCATTTAGCTCCAACAAAGAAGAGTAACGAGCTTTTATAGTCCCTGTGAAGTAGTTTTAACCTAGGACTCAAAAGACAAAGACTGCTGTTGAATAGCAATATTTATTTAGCATTTTAGCATTTAAATCTTTCTCTATTTGGATGTGTCTTTCCTTTTGAACTGGAAGCATAAGTTCCTCTGTTTGCCTGCAAACCACTTTTTTTTCATCTCACACTGAATCCCAGGAAAACCCTCAAATATTCTTGTAAATCTCAAAGATACTAAGGCATTAGCCCCCCTTCCTCCCCATTTAGACCTTTGAAGGCTGGTGTGACTAGAATGATTTTGGAGCTATAGTTCAGAGTCTGAATAAAAAACGAAGGGAAGCATTTTGCAATACCGTGGCCTGTACAATAACTAATTACTTATAGATTTTAGGTCACATTTGAAAAAGACAAATACTGAAATAAATGGATAATCATTTGGAGCTACCATTAACAGTTTGTTTAAGAACTTTGGTTTAAATTCAACTCTGTGTCACAGCAGAGCAGCTGCCTGCATCAGTGCATGGTCCAGCTTCATGCCAGTGCCTGTGAGAGCCAAACTGGCTCCTTTGCAGGATCAGAAGCACTTGTAGCTCGGGCTTGTGCACTGCACTGGATGGTTGGTTGGGCCTTTGCTGGATCATGCTGGTGGGAAGAGTTAACCAAGTAAAATCTCACGAGTTCTGACACCAAATGAGACAGAAGAAAATTCATATGGTTTTGAGGCCAGATGCTGCCTTCCACCGTGATATTTAACAGAAAAAACTGCGAAATGTGCTGGCAGATTTGTGGTGATGTGATCTAAAACATCAGAAGACTTCAGAAGAGAGGGATGGAAATACAATTATTGACCCATATATGATTTGATGAGTTTAAGCTTTAGATGTAACCTGCATGTGTATTAAAGTTGTTACCTGTCTGTAATATGAATGTAATGCAGAAAACTATTTCCTTTATTGCATATTTTAATGCGATATCTTTAATGCCTTAATTGCCTTTTTTTATCTTTGCAGCTGGAATCATCAATATTTTTTCTAAGGAGGTGTGTTATGCATGCACTCAGCATAAACTTCAGGCTTTGGAAACCTGGAGAACTGGCTTTTAGTTAGTGAATGTTTTGCTCTTCAGCATCTCTCCCTTCCCATGGGGCATGAGATAGGAAACCTCATTTCAGTTGCTTGCCTGTGAATTTTGGAAAATCCTTCCAGCCACAGCACATATCCCACTGTGTCTGGCTGTTCCCCATTCCTTCAGAGACGACAGAACGCTCAGTTTTCTCCCCAAAAGGAGAAAAGTCTCAGTTTGATGCCAGATAGCCTCTGTGAAATGTTCATCTTCTTGGAAAGGTAATGTCAGATACATTGGAAATGGTGTTTTAGGGCTCCAGAAAAGATTTGTGTCCTCAAGGGTCTTTGCTAACTTCCCTCATAAATACACGTGACCTAGTGAGATGGGACAGAACTACTCAAAACACCCCAATTCTCCCCACCCGTTCCAAATCTCTTCAGAACATGACGAATGATCAGGGATGGGAGCATCTGGAAATAACATCATTCCTAAGGGAAAGTGCTCCTTTTTAATTAATTGTATCCCTTTTATCCATGACAGTGTAATTGCATTTTGCTTAACTAAGTCTTTTTAATTGGTGCTGGGCATGAATGATAAGCAAAGCTGTACCACTCCTTGTTAGCTGTCACAGACAGCTCTTTTGGGGCAGAGCAGGATGGTTGGGGGGCTTCAAAGCCAGGGTGGAATAGCTGGAGCTGGGTATTTGGGAGGGAGGGGGTGTGACCCTGCAAGCCAACCTCCAAAACTCAGGGCTACCCCTTTCTGTAGATGCGAAAGGATTTTTTGACGCGGTCTGCACTGAGTATCATCCCGTGGTGACTTGTGGCACTCCTCCTGCCCCCAGTGGACCTTCCCTTAGATGGGAGAAGTGAACATGTGGGACACAAGTGCCCCCCAAACCTGCTGCATGGGGGTCACAGTGTTGCGCTTCAGGTTCCAAATGCCACTGCTGGGACTCATGTCCTGCCCCCACAGTGGTAAGGCTGGGGCTGAGCTGTGCCACTGTCCCTCCTCTGTCCCTCCAATGGGACATCTCTGACACGCTGGCAAAATCTGAGGGTTTGCCTTAAAAATCATATTTCTAGCTATTAAAGAGTGGGGAGCAAAACCTGCACAAGTGTCCCAACTGCCCAGCAGCCTCTCACAGACCATCAGGCACAAGAGGCTGCATCACAAATACCTAAAAAACATCTGCTCTTATTTTACAAAATCCCTTTATTGGAGAACTGTTTGACCAGTGCTGCAGTTACTGAGGACTGAAACCACCATAGCCTGTCTCATTCCCTCAAACCAAGCATCCCAGTCTCAGATTTTGGTCTTTCTGTGAGTGTTGTCAGCTGTTCACCAGGATAAAACACATTTTAGTCCTTCCCTATGGCACAGGTGGGACATCGCAGGGACCCTCTGGATGCATCACCAGGCCCTTGTGGCCATCGCTGCCATCCCACTCCTAGGATCATAGAATCATGGAATGTTTTGAGTTGGAAAAGACCTTAAAGGTCATCTAGTTTCAATCCCCTGGACAGGGGAGCCCAGTCCAACCTGGCCTTGAACACTTTCAGGGATGGGGCATCCACAGCTGCTCTGGGCAACCTCTGGGCCAGTCCCCTACCACCCTCACAAGGAAGAATTTCTCCCTGATACATAATCTAAACCTACTCTCTTTTAGTTTAAGGCTATTCCCCCTTGTCCTATCTCTACATGACCTTGAAAAGAATCCCTCTCCAGCTCTCTTGCAGGTATTTGGAAGGTGCTCTAAGAGCTCTCTTTTCTCCAGACTGAACAGCCCCAGCTTTCTCAGCCTGTCTTCATAGGAGAGGTGCTCCAGCTCTCTGAGCATCTTCGCAGCCCCCTCTGGCCTCACTCCAGCATGTCGATATCCCTCCCGTGCCGGGGTCTCAGAGCTGGACTCAGTGCTCCAGGCGGGGTTTCAGGAGACAGGAGAGGGATGCGCAGGATCCGCGGTTCTCTGTGGGAGAAGGCAGCGGGGAGGGTGCGGAGGCAGGGGCAGCCTCCGGGCCGGTGCCGCGGGTCTCCCGCAGCGGCTTCGCGGAGCGGCGGCGGCCCTTGAGCTCCCCTTAGTGCCGGGAAGGAGCATTGGAGATGAGCGGGCTCCGCGGCGGGGATGCGAGAGGCGCCGGGAGGCGGCTGAGGGGTCCTGGCTCGGTACCCGCGGCTCCTCCCGCAGCTCCCACCGCGCTGGTGGCATCCCCTCAGGATGTGTCCAGCGCTCGTCCTTGCAGGGAAACCTTCATTTATTGAACGTAAATTGCATCAGTCGCATGGGATCCAGGAAAGCCCAGTTCAGTGTTTTCTCCCTAATACATCTACAGGGGTGTGTGTGTGTGTGTGTATAATTTTATTTCTTTATCTATTAAAACATTTTTATTTATTTATTTATTTATTTATTTATTTATTTATATTTAACACCAATAGATAGCTTATTCATGCTTTGCTATATTTTTTTATTTGTCATGATTGTGCTTTACTGGAGCATCTCATTTCTAAAGGTATGGAAAGCTTAGCTTTATACACCAGGTAAGTAAGGGGTATGGCTCCTGGAGACAGGTCAGGAAATGCTGACAGAGAAGGCAAGGGACTCAGCTAAGGTCAAAATCAAGCACTGTGCTAAACCAGGATAGTATGGCACCTAGATCCCAGGCACTTATTTTTGCACTTTAATGTGTGATCAGCATAGTTTGTGAAGAATATTTATATTTGCATGCCAGAGAGATCATCTGATGATTTCTGAGCATCTGCTGTTTAGGGTGTATGCATTTCCCTAGGGGTTTTAAGCTCAAGTTCACAACTGTACTGTGATGAAGATGGACTAGCCAGCTCAGCTGCAGTAAGTGCAGGTTTCTGCACACTGATCCTATTCTCTTACTGCACTAAGCTAACGTGGACCATCCCCTCCCCTGTGGACTTAAAGGTCACACACGTGTGAGCTCCTGCAGATGAGCCGATGTCAGGTAGCTGGAAAAGCTGTGAACTGGCTCACATGCCTGAGCTCCAATTGTTTTGTGACAGCTGGGATGTTTCAGGTCTTGCAACTGTTATCGATTTGTGAAAAATTCAACTTTCTTTGTCAATATTTTTATGACCTGGTAAAGAGGCACAAAAGCACAGCCTGATGAAAAGCTCCATGGAGAGCGGAGGCAGCAGCAGCTCCCAGGACAGACTTGGTGTCCCATCAAGCGCACTCCACCCCAGCATCCTCGTTGTGGTTGCAGTTGTGTGCACCCCAGTCACGCTTGCTGCAGTCCGTAATTGTAATTTCACTCCCCTTGCAATTTACGTCATCAAGCCAAATTTGTCCGGTGCCTTTGGAAAAATCAAACAAACAAACAAACAAAAAAGGGTTGGATGAGAGAAAGAGGAATATGCATTTTTTTTCTAAAGAGAGCCCTGTGGATAGTGGGTATGTGTGGGGTTGTGTGGATGGCTTGTTGGAAATCAAGCCTTTGGGCACAGCTCAAGCAGCACTTGACATGCAGCTGCCTCATCCCAAGAGGAATGAGCTGCCCTGCTGGGGAGATCACTTGCTGCCCGTGTAGGTGACCTTGCAGTGGTGTGTGTAACCACCCGTGCCAGCCCTGCAGAGGGGCAGAGCTGGAGTGGGCTCACCTGCTGGGGCTGTGAAGGAAGCGACGGCACGGTTGAATCCCAGCATTCGGCAGACTACGCCGGCCTCTCGGGTGGTCCAGCCATCATCACATATCGTTCCCCAGGTCCCTTTGTGGAAGATTTCCACACGGCCCCTTCTGTCTCCTCCCACGATTCGTACAAAATTGCTGAGGCCGACTGAGAGTTCAGAGGAGAAGAAAGTAACTCTATGGGTCATACAGGCATAAGGAAAAAGACATTGACAGACAGGAGCAGTGACCGCCCAAACCAGAGGGATGTTCCCATCTCCAGGGTGGGACCGGAGGTTACTGGTAGCTCAAATCCAAACAATTCAAGAGCCCCCCCAGCTTTTGGTGACACCAGGCTGCAGTTCAGACCACAGACTCCTCGGCTCTGTTAGCTGTGCTGTGTGAGTAGAGGGGGATTTTGGTCCTGATCTCAGGTAGCTTTGATACCAGAAGGC
This sequence comes from Monarcha castaneiventris obscurior, assembly GCA_026261815.1. Classification (NCBI taxonomy): domain Eukaryota; kingdom Metazoa; phylum Chordata; class Aves; order Passeriformes; family Monarchidae; genus Monarcha; species Monarcha castaneiventris. Next base: position 13,792,854 of record JAMPIT010000467.1, read on the forward strand.
AAGTGAGAGAAGAAGTAGAAGTCCAGTACCTTCTCCTTTTTCACCTTTGCTCCCTTTCACTCCTTGGGAACCTGTTGCAAATTAGAAAAGCAAACATTTGACAGTTGCTTGCAGAAAAATCCAGTTATTATCTAGTTCTGAATGCTTGTGTGAGTCAGAGATGGGCAGACTCCTCCCCTTGTAGAAAATGAACACCCTGAAGTGACTAAGGATATGTAATGTAAAAGAAACGTGGCAGGAAAAGTAGGATCTTCCTAATGTGCGACCCAAGAAAAGGACCACTTTTAAAATCCCATCTATTCATTCACTTATGGGAAATGTATCTCATTCCCACTGCTACCTGTAAACTGACATCTCTGACAGACTTTGGGATCTCCAGGAGCAGGCATGGTATCTCCCAAAGTTCTTCCAGGAAGACCTACATCCTGGGCTTTGCTGTCCAGGGAGAGAAGAAAGGTGCTCTCAAGGGTCCTCCACATTTCTGTGGAGCATCTTGGTCTTGAGGGTAAGGGTTTTTGAAAAAACCCAGTGAGTTCTTTCCCCCAAAGCTACCTCAAGGAAACACTCATTGCTGTCTCCTTCTGGGGACCAGGAGATGCACCCAGAGGGCAGCGTTTGGCCTGATGCCAGCCCAGTCACACTTCCTCCCTCTTCCAGATGCAAAGCTCCAGAGGAGGAGTGCATGGAGGAGCCCCACATAGAACCTAGCTTATTTCTGAGGATTCCTGTACTATCCTGTGTGAACAATTAAAAGAAAAAAACCATCTGGAGCACTTTGCTTCCCATGGGCTGCTGTAACAACTGTTTGGGTTACTTTTTTACTATAGGCCTTATGGTTTTTTGAAACACCCTTTGATTGGAAGGGAGGGGAGTCAAGGATGGAGAGTAGCTGTAGTGTTGGACTTTTTGAACAGTTTTTGAGTCCTACAGTTAGCAAGGTGTAGTTAAATGGCCTCACTGTTAGGAGTTTCCAATAGCTTCACTATTCCATGTTTCTCAGGGCCGTGTTTACACGGGATTCATCCCAGTGACATGGGGTGCTACGAGATGTCTCTGAACAAGCAGAGAGGAATGTGGGTTGTTCCAGTTTTCTGTGAAATAGGGGATTTGAGAAAATCTAATGCATCTGTTAACTTGCATGTCTTTTAGCACACCTCCCAGGGTGCCCATGTGACACCCTGTGAATTCCTCTGCTGGGAAGGCTGATCTGTGTGTTGAGTTCCTGCAAATGAGCTCTGCAAACACGCCCCAGAGTTGCTTGTGCCTGTCTGTGATCTACAGTCCTGAATCCAAATGCACCCTCAGCTCCACAGAGCCTGTGGCAAAGAGCCTTACCAGGATATCCACTCTCTCCCTTGGCTCCTTTTAGTCCTGGTTCTCCCTTCAGACCCTTAGTGCCATAATCACCCTTGCTTCCTTTTTGACCAACTGGGCCTGGGCTGCCTGGGTGGAAAGCAAAAAAGTCATTGCCTTTGTCTCTTCCCAAGGAAAGGACATGACAATCATTTCACATTCATGCAGAACAGTGGAATGTGGCACCTCAAGTGCTTTGCATCATCGGAATAAATCATGCTATAAAGGTTTACCTGGTGGGCCCTGGTCTCCCTTTGCTCCCTTTTGCCCTGGAGGTCCTGAGATCATACAAACAAACAATCAAACATTTATAAAAGTGATGTTCATACATTTATAAAAGCTTATGCAAATTAGTATTTATGATGGATTTTAACTCATCTAGTTTAGGTGTCTACACTATAAGCACCTGTTTCTGAATCAGGTGTCTTATTTCACATCATACTCAGTGCAGACCGCGTCAAAAAAGAAAATACAGGCAGTGGAGAAACATTCTCCTGAAGTTCACCTTAAACTGCTGCTTTGTTTGTGCATTTCCAATTTATACAAAAATCCAGGCACTATCACCCCCTCATGCATATTGCAGATGGAAGAAACAACCCTCTGGTGAGTAGTCAGCCCACAGCAGCCTGGCAGAGCCCCAGGAGTGCCATGGCATCCTGGGATGCATTGGGGCTCCAAGAGATCTTCTCTTGGTGTTGTAGTTCCCTTTCCAGTGTCTGCATGATGTGTGTTGCTGACCCAAAACCTGTTTTATACTCCTTTACCTGCTATTCCTTGTTCTCCCTGATCACCTTTGAGTCCAGCAATGCCTTGTATTCCTAAAATTAAAAGGAAATCAGTAAGGGTGAAGCCATCACACAAAGTGGGGCCAGAGTAGAAGGTCAGTGAGTTACAGGTTTGAGCAGTGCTGTACCTGGGCTACCTCTGGGGCCCTGGTCCCCCTTCTCCCCTTTCTGACCAGGTCTGCCATCGAGGCCAGGACTTCCAGGAGGTCCATGTTGTCCAGCTGCACCTTGAGGTTGAGTGAAAGCAGCACACACGAAATGTAACACAACACATGAGGGAGATAAGACAGCTTGATCACCAGCCCTTGCACACTGAGTTGAGGCTATGAAGGCAGAACAAACGTTGGGTCCCTCTGAATTGCAATCTTCCCCTGGCAGTGCCAATCTTAGCAATGCAGTGAGGGATGATCTGGAGTGAAAGGCTGCATGGACCCAGCTCCTGGCTGACTGCCAGCCTTGAAATGCACAAGTGCTCTCCTCAAAGAGCAGCCAATTTCTGCCCTTGTGTGTGCACACATGTCAGGAAGGAGGACAAGGCCCTTCTTTCCCTCTCGGTCTCCTGCACAGTGAGTGGGGCCCAGATGAGACAGCCAAGGCTGCTGGATGAGTTTGGACAACATTGAAATGCTGGCATGGTTTCTTCATCTAATCATCATCTTCTCTCACCCATGCTGGGATCTAGACCGGCTGCAGTTTTCCTTGTCATGAAACACCACATAAAAGAGATCAGTCAGATGTCTCTACAAGAAGTTGCACTTTCTGTACTGCTTACCTGCCTCTCCTTTCGGCCCAGCAGGTCCAGGCTTCCCCGGGCTACCTGTAATGATATCCTGGCATCAGTGCTAACGAGGCTTAGCCCAGCCCCTCAGATGGGGCAGCCCTGCACCCCTGTCACACTGTGTCCTCTGCACTTACCCTTGGAACCTGACAGTCCTGGGACTCCATTCTGTCCCTGAGGACCCACAGGTCCCTGGGGCCCAGGGTCTCCCTTCTTGCCCATGTCACCTTTCTGTCCTTGGGGACCTATCAAACAGCACAGCACATGTGTATAAATTCAATAAAACAGGTTTGTTGTCTCCACAGCCTGTGGAGCACCTCTGTCTGGCCACACCAGTAGCAAGGTTTGGCCTCACACCAGCACTTACCACTCGGTGACATTCCCATAAAGCTGTAGGAGGACAGAGCTGGTCTGTCTGATCCACCTCTGCCTCTGTCAGCCTCTCTGGCTGATGTTTGTCTGGCCTGCTGTTACAGGCTTGCAGTGGTGCCATGACACCTCTCCAGTCTATTCCCCAAACTATCCCTACTACTGGAATATTTTCTCCTCTAGTTAAATATCCCTTACTGCAGTCTGAACACTTCCCTGCTCCTAGCCACAGTGGGCATAGAGGGCAGCATATTCCACCCCTGTGCTTCCAGAGAGTTCTCTCCTCTCCCCTTAACCTTCTCTTCTCTGAACAGGTGACCAGCATGCTCCAAAAGAGCTGAATTGCTCGAAAGTGCCTCATTTGAAGACTTACGTCTCCTTCATCTTTCTGCTCCAGAATTATCCCAAAGTCCTTGCCTTTTGGTATTCCTCCTACAATCATTTTTCTCTTCTGGAGCACCTTGTGCTAATGAGAGCATTGGGGCATTCAGGATCTGATGGAAGATCTGAGGCAGCTCTTATCAACCTGCCCAGCTGTCCTCCCTGCTCTGCACCACACACATCACCTGCTTTCTTTTCCTCTCCTGCTTTCAGCCCGTGTGAGACCACTGAGTAACAGCTATCCATAATGCATGTCACATGGGAGAAACACGTTGCATAACTCTTCTACTTCAGGTGTATAAAGCCAGGCTTATGTAAGATATAAAGCTCTCAGAAAGAGGTTCCACTGAAATGAGGACTAACATCCACATGCTTGTGCATATAAATTGTATTGTATTATTTTATAACATGAAAATCCTACTGTAAACATCACTGCTTTAATCTAGGATAGGCTGATAATTGAATATCTGTGGCTTTCATTAGACTAAGGTCACTCTGTAAAGAGACTTCCGTGGTGCAGAGTCAACATTTTGCATGGCCCCTTCCCCCTGCCCTCCTTTGGGAGATTTGCTGAAGCATGACATGAAATTAAACCCCTGCAGATCAGGTCAAGTGTCCTGTTTATCCAGCTCCCTCACTAACTGGCAAACCACGCTCAGGGCTGCTTGGATTTTCATGAATACTGACCTATGAAGACTTCTTCTGGTGTTTTATGTAGAATGAGTTTAAAAAGAAATACGTGTGAGAACATTAAAAATGTTGAGAAAGTGAAGAAGTCTTACCTGCAAGCCCTATCTCTCCTTTTTCTCCTTTCACTCCTGGATCACCACTTGGGCCAGCAGGACCAGGAGCTCCTTTGCTCCCCTTCTCGCCCTGGGGTCCATGTACGCCTGCAAGGACAACACCATTTTTCTGATGCTTCATGGGGTGCCATGTCTAGAGAATGCCAGCAGCAGGACACCCACCAGAGCTGCGAGCATGAGCCAAACTCCACTCTCTGTGCACTTGAGAGTGGTGCTGGTGACAGTGGCAAATTGGCCCACTGTGACTGTTTCACATTGACTTTTAAAATAAGATTTTTTTCCAGCTAAGTTTTTCTTTTGCTCGCATTAGCTTTACATAGGCTTATTTCCTTCAACTCCAATGACATTCTTACTCACTTACACCTTGGCTGAGGACATGATTGCTCATAAAATCATCCATAAAGCCACTTTATGTTCACCCACAGAAGTAATTCAGGTGTCAGAAAAGCTTTACCTTGGTCTCCCTTTGTCCCTGGTGGTCCCCGTAAACCTGGGATGGAAAATACATATATCAGGTGACACACATCATCTATTCACAGTAATGGCTAAGAAGAAGAGATGAATTTTTAAATCATCCTTTGCTCACACAATTTCAGTCACCAGTGAGGCCAATCTTCAGCTGGCAGAGACCAGCACAACCACTTGAGCAAAGTCCTTGGAGCTCAGCTGAGTGCTGGGCTGGGCAGGGGCCAGCTTGTCCTCCTGCCAAACCCAGCTCATGGGGACCATTGGGGAGATCGTCCATGAAAATGCACTGAACTATTGGGCTCTGATGTGTAATAACACTGCTTGGCAGGAGGTGCTGTTTCAATGTCGTAAGTGCAGCCAGGAAGATATGAAAACACAATTTTTAATTTATTTTTTCCCTTCAGAAAATCTCATCAGTGCAGCCAAGAAGTAGGGATGGATGAGTTACAGACCTGACCTAACAAGGGTTGCATCTTAGGTCATCATCACCTGATCACAGAAACTGTTTCCAGCCTCTGCTCAGAGTAGAGCCCGTGTTAGACCAGGACTTGCTGCCTCCTCAGAGTCTGGAGCTATTTACCTCCTAAAGCAGGTGTAGTTCTACCCAAGCCCCCAGGTACCCAGGGCAGCAGCTTGTGGGAGGCTGTGGAGGGCAGAGCTTGCACCCAGCTCATTCCTGAGTCTGTGACAATGTTTTCCTAGGGACCTCTGTGGGAGCACCCGGGCTAGCCAAGGCTCCTGGAGGATCAGTGGAAAGGTACAGCAGGTCTCCTCATGGCCAGAGGACTGGCTGTCTGCACACTGGGTAGGGTCTGGGTCTGAGGACTGAAATCCCAAACCCTCCCTTAAGGTCTCTTAGATGAACAAAAGAAAAAGAGGAAAAGAAGAGAAGTTGTGGCTCATTTACCAACATACCTGGTGGACCAGGATCTCCTTTGCGTCCAGGAGGCCCTGAAATAAATATTTAATGGATGTTTTTCAGTAGTCAGCAGTCAATGAGGAACACAGCAGTATGGGATTGACAGGCTTGAGGTGTGGGCTGGAGACACCACCCTTTTGGATGGCATCTAGAGTCCAAATCTGCAAGTCACAGGAGGGGAGAGGAGCATGTGCAGCTGCAAGGGGATCTGGGGGTTTGCACAGAGCAGTGCTCCAGCTCCTATAGGTGCTCCCTGGTCTGGAGCTGACTCCAGTCCTGGGCATGGGGGCATCAATAACTGACAGGAAGATTAAATCTTGCCCTTGTTATCGGATCATCTAAACTGGGTTTTCAGCCCCTCTTTGCCAGTGATGCAGAGGAGCCGGGTGTCCCCACTGCAGAGCCAGCGTGGAGAGCCATACCTGCAACCTGAGTGATGTTGTTCATCCTCATCATCAGGTTTGCATTGTTGTTTTTAATTATGGTGATTTCCTCTTCTAAGCTTCTCCTCCAGTTTTCTTCATGTCTCATGAGAAAGCTCTTCCCAGTAGAGCTTCTTGCCAAAGCCAGCCTGTTGTCAAAGGAGCTCTTCAGAATCTCTTCTGTATAGGAGGCATTTTGCTCTTGAAGTTTCAATATCTCTCTCTGCATCTTAAATACTGAGGAAACAAAAAGCCCATGCAATGAATATTCACTGCCCGGTCTGGCTGGGAAATGGTTGTTTGGCAGAGCGGTTCCTCAGCACCTGGGGAGGACACCGGGAGAGGGGATAAAGACCACCCCTGTCTGACCCGGGGAGGTGGTTTTCATGTGCCAGTCCTTGCTGCAGCCAGAAGTGCAGCTGGGAATGCCTTTGCAAATGCAGAGCACACATACAGGCTGGGGGGATTGTTCCCTGCAGCGGCTGCTCTGCCGGGCGGTGTGCGGAGGAGCCTCTGTGCTCCCTCACAGGTTTCCGACCTGTGTGCTCATTCCCGCTTGCCCAGGCCCCCAGGAGCACCCAGCAAAGCTCTCTCTTGATGCCAAGCCCTTGGCAGGGCTGTAGCATTTACCTTTGTACATCAGCAGCCCCTGGCCGGCCGTCAGCAGCAGCAGGTAGATGCTGAGCACTGTCCGAACACAGCATGTGGATGCCTTTTTTTGGCTTCGAGGCTCTAAAAACCAAGAGAAGAAGGGTAGACACTCTCCCACATCTCTCCCCTGCAAGCTCTGCTTACTTCCAGCCATTTCAGGCTTGGCCACGGCGCTTTCCAGCGGTGGGGAGCAGCGAGGTCCCTCTGTGAGAGTGCTTGATCCTGCCAGCAAGGCAGGCTGCCTTCCTCTGCTCCAGGCTTTGCGCTGCAATCTGCTTGGCCATCTTTTCCTTAGCTAATTTAACCAGCTCAATTCCATCAAGACTTAATCCAGCCTATAACGGTGTGAATGTGGTGGTTTCCCCCTTTCTGCATCAATAAACTCCCTGTTTCCATCCCTTTTAGTTGTCCCAAGCTGCTATTTGGAGGGCTGCTCAAAGCAATTCCTTCTCTATCCAGACCACTGCGTACACGATTCCAACAGTGATGCATGTATGCATCAAAATAAATTAAAAATCAATAATAAGCTGAACTGCAGAACAAATTGAAACAAGTCATAACATGTAAAACCAATGATTACCAGCAAGTGTAAAAGAAATAAACGGCTTTGTTGAATTTTGGCCTTCAGGGAGAAAAAAAGTATTTCAGAAGCATTGTTAGCTACATCAGACATTCAGTAAGTTATCCTCAATTGAGGTTTTTCTTTTTTTACAAAGTAATGTAATCAGGAGTTTAAAGTCTTAGTTTTAAAAGAGTACAGTATTTTAATTGGTTTTACAATAGAATGGCTTAGTCAGCAACGAAGTTTTTATATTCAGCTAAAAATTCATAAACTTACATTTTTTTATTGAGTCTGGTGATTTTAGTATCTTAGCTATTACACATGAAAGTCTTACTCAAGAAAATTAGACATTTTCTAAAACAGTAAAGTAATTTTTTTTCTGATGCTCAGCATCAGCTTTTGTCTAGAAAGGGTAGTTTGACATACTTCTATTTTTAAATGGCAGTTAATATACTAGCAAAATCACTGCAAAAAGAATTTAATATGCAATATTTCATTCTTATGTGTTGTTTTAGACCAGATAAAATCCATATAAATCCATTTAATAAAAAGAAACCATACCACTTATCTGAAAGGTTGTGGTAGAAGCTGAGGCAAACCCAATCTTTTCTGAAACGCTGAAAGAGTTCCTATCACTCGAATTTCCATCTTCCCCGTATTTGTCTTTACTTTTCATAACAAATTTCTTGTGTCTAACCTAAAGCCTTGTCAGACTATGGACAATAAAGAGCTGGAGGGGCTTCCTCTCTGCCTCCTGATTTGATGCTATCTGATACGCATTTCCTATCTGCTCAGTTTTTATAGAGTACTGAGAACTCTGATGTGGTAATTTGAACAGTTCCTCAAAAAATCCCACAGCTAAGATGTTCAGCTGGTCTCATGTGCTCACTTGGAGTCCACGGAGCCTTGGGCAGGAACCTGAAAGATCTTCAACCTGGAGTTATTCAATATCTCTGCATTGCTATGGGGTTAGGCATGAGATGGACGCATGGATTTTGTTCCTAACACAAGTAAACCTCCTCAAGAAGATAGGCAAGAAGATTCCAAGTTCAGTGTCAGCTTGGTGATCCCTCTCCTGGGAGGGGAGGCTGAGGACTTTGTCCTTGTGGAACACACAGCAGTGTGCACCAGGGTGACACCTCAGTGATTGTGCATAACTCAAGCGCAAGGAGGGAGAGAATCAGGAGGAGTTGTAAAGAAAAGTGAATGATGGTGGGATGGGCGATGCTGAAACCCAAATGGGTTTGGGATGATATGGAAAAGAGACACTTGCAGCCTCCTTGACAAGATCTCTCCAGCTCCTGCTTCCTCCCTGACGAGTTTTTCACACCCATGGACACAATTCCTACCTCTTCACCATTTCTTTACCCTCATCCCACCAAACCCCCCCTGCAGACCTTGCCGTGGCATTTGGCGTTTTGACATCTCCATTTATGTTGGGTTTGATTTTGCTTTTGCAAAGCAAAGGGACTCACCCAAGCCCACAGGCAGGAGCCGTCGGTAGGAGCTGGGCAGAGCCCTCCGCATCCACACTGCCACCACCACGTCCTGCCCTCTCCAAGGGGCAAGGCAGTCACTGTCACATGGTTTGGTCCTGGGCTGCAGGTCTGTGTTCATCCCCGGCGCTGCTGTGTCCTCACTGCCTTGCTTGGCCATGGAATGAAGTGTGGTGAATCTTCAGGTAGGGGTGAGCTGGGGATCCACACCCTGGCAGTGCAGAGTGAAGCACTCTGTTCTGCACCTGATGTGCAAATCTCTGAAAGGCTTAAACCACAAATATGTGGGGATTTTTGAATCCACTTCTGTGTCCTCCTTTCAAATGTGCTTGTGCAGTTGTGACCTGGTTTGTCCCCAGCAGGGAGGAAGAGGAATCCTCCATTTTTAAACATTCTCCAACACTCTGTGTAGGAATTGGAATAATTTGCTTCCTTGTGAAGGGCTCAGATATCTTCTTGAATTAGAGAGGCTCGAGAGGTCACCACCAATAAGCTGAGCCACAGTAACTGCCTGTGCATCCTCTCCCATCATGGCATCACCTCCTCATGGGAGTAAGGGCTCATATCCAGCCCATCTCTGATCGTTCTGGTGGTTCAGCTGACCACTCTGCACAAGCCTGGAGCCATCTTCTCTTGCTGGGTGATGAGCTGGGAATGACTGCTCTTGTGCTGCCAAGTGGATGTTTATAGGGATGGATGTGATTCAGGTGCATGCAGAGAGAAGATTTACAGCAGAGAGGCTTTTAATAATACTTCTAGTCAAATCCATTTTATTTCAAAGTATTAAAAATAATCTGGCACACATAGTTCTCAAAAGCCCTCCTAAAGACAAAAGAGCCCTCCTTCCCTGAGAAAGAAGCTCAGGGATAAGTTTTCACATGGATCATGACTATGTTGTGGCCATGCCATTCTCAGCAGCCCAGTTGGCATGGGTGCAAAAGCAGGGGTAGATTCCATTGATTTTGACAGCCCTGAACTGCAGTGCTTCAGGTTTTGAAGTCCAGTTCTCCACTTCTGGGGGGAAAGTCATGACTGCAGTTGCCTACCTTTATTTCTAGTTGACGCAGCCCCATGCAGCTCTGCGAGCTGCCACATTGTCATGGCTCAGGTGAACATCTGGCTGCCTGGGAGGTGATGGTGCACTTCTATCTCGATGTCAGCCTGAGAACAGGGCGCTGATTTCCCAGTGCACGTGGTGCCGAGGCTCTGGGGCGAGCCTTGGGTGCCAGAGACCATGTCCCAACGTGCTGGCTCAGCCTTTGTGTGTGCTCCCATCCTGCTTTCTGCTGTCTTTCCTTTCTCACTGTACCATCACTGACGGCAGCAATGGATCAACTCTGATTGTGCAATCAGGAAAGAAAAAAAGAAAAGAAACTGCTGATTCAGTGCAGTCTCCCTAGGTTGATGTTTTGCTGAAACAATGGGGTTATTTATAGAATAAGTTTCCAGCACGTTATGGGACACGTCTGCTGGGCCATCAGCCTTATCTGTCGGGCTGCCTGTGAGAAAGCCCTGGTCCCTCTCCTCCTGCTGCTCATCCTGCCTCCCCTGACATGTTCTGCTGACACTCATGGAAGAGCTTTTAGTCCTCCATCTCATCCCTTTCCTTCCTACATTCATAGAGAAGATGCTCCTCATGTTCTCATTATAAATGTGCACCAACATCTGAACCAAGTTTTATGAACAGACCACAGCTGCCTCAAAGTCACGGGCCTGGAGGATCTGCTGGTGGAGGGAAAAGGAAGTGGCCTGGAAGTGGCTGGTGGAGCAAAAAGTCCCTGGCCATACCCACTACCTTTCTCACCTCTTTCCATCACTCTTGTCCACTGCAGGCATTTGCCACCACCAAGAGCTCATGGCAAAGGAAAGGGATGCAACACCAAACTCCTCCCTGACAGGGAGCTTGGGCAGACATCAGCCTTCTCAGGACAGCCATTTATCCTGAAAGAACTGAAGCTGCAGTATTTTAAAGGGTTTTTTTTCCCCAAATGAGAAGATATCCCAGATAAGAGGTGTTTCTCCACTTATCCACAGGATGGTAATTTTTCCAGACTCATCTATTCGATTGCAGACTGTCTGAGGTATAAAAGTGCACCTTCAGGAGGCTTTTACTCCCTTCCAAGGAAGAGTGAAAAAAGAGTGTGTGGCTCAAACAGGCCTTATATTGGGTAGCCTGGGGCAGGAACCTCCACCATTTCTGCTGCTGTCTCTAGACTGAAGTGGGAGTTGCAGCCAGGAAAGGTGCCAATCTACCCCTTATCCTAATACCTGCGCTCATGTTTCTGCAGATGGGCTTCAAAACACCCAAAAGTAATCCTGCCCACAGACCACACTGCTCTCCCACAGAAAAAAAGCAAGTAGCTGTGGTTTGACTTGTGACACACCCCATACATGTCCACCACAAAGCCAGCAGCACCCGGAGCTGTAAAATTGCCTCATCTGTCATAGGCTTGCTGGTAGAATAGCTTGGTTCTTTTTTATTTTCCTATTTTACCTGATATTTCAGTCTTTTGTCTTTTTGCTATGAACAAGTTTGGTGAATTTTGACAGACCAGGTCTTGTGGTGGATTTACTCCAGCCATCAGCCAAACAGCCACCCAAATGTTCTCTCAGTTCTCTTTCACAAAGGGTGGGGACAGAATGGAAGGTGAGAAGACTCATGAGTTGATATAATGACAGTTTAATGGGGAAAGCAAAAGATGCACTTGCAAGCAAAGCAGAAAGAGGAACTCATTCTCCACTTCCCATCAGCAGGCAGAGAGGCAACAGTTTCCTGGGAATCAGGGCCTCAGCACGTGTGATGACTTTTTGGGCTGACAAATATGCAAACCACAAATATCTTCCCTTCCTCCTTCCTCCCCTGAACTTCTAATCTCGGAGTTTGACGTCATATGGTGCAGAGCACCCCTGGGGTCTGTTTGGGTCACAACCTCAGCCGTGTCCCTTCCCAGTCTCTTGCCCAACCCCAGCCTGCTCCAATGCTCCGCTCACCAATAGCAAAAACATCCGTGTTTAGCAGCACTGGCTTAGCCCCAAATCCAAGGCACACTGCCCTACTGTGTTGCGCTGCTGTGGAGAGTGATATCTCCATCCCAGCCAGACCCAGTACAGCCCTCCAGTGTTTATGCTAAAATGCCTTTTTCTCCCTGAGGAAGGAGCAAGGACTGTGATGCCCATTGGGAGGCACTGCTGAATCCAGGGGGTGCCAAGGCAGATTGTGACTGATCTGCCCACCAGTAGCTCATGGAGATACCAGATCTGGGATCTCCCTTGTGAGTATCCCATGGACTGCCAAGCTCAGCCATGGTCAGCACCCCCTGAAAAAAAGTGTATCCAGCTCTAAGGGCAAAAAATGGTGCTTTACATGGAGAGTTTCCATGCACAAGAGAGATTGAGGCCAACACACAAGTTCTAGTGCCAGGGCATTGAAACAAACCTTGAGTCTGGTCCCATATGGGAGCAGAGGCCTTGTTGTGAAGCCCCCACATCCCTGCATACCCAGACCTGTGCCCGGGGGGTCTGGCTCCTGCAGTAGCACCTGGGCACTTCTGGGACCATGGAGAAGCACTTGTGCTAAAGCAATAAAATCCCCAGCACTGCCTGGCTGACATTTCTCCTTTCTAGCTTGATGTGTTGCTTGGCTTTGTTGTAGAGATTGAAAACAGATTTTCTTTCCCTTCTATGAGTTATGTTAATTTGTGTTTCATCAGAACTTGCCTCTTCTCCTTCTTTCCTTTTTTTTTTTCCCTTTAGGCTGGATCCAGCTGCACCATGAATTCAAGGAACCACCTGCAAAATATTTTAATGACTTCAACCTGCTCTTTGAGGTGAATTAATACCAGGGCAGCCTCCGCAGGACGGTGAAATAGTCAGGCTTGGCTAAGCAGGCCACCCTCAAAGCTGAAAAATATGTTCTGCAAGGCAGACGCTCCTGACAGGCAAGTTTGTTTTCAAGGTCTTTGTACAACATCTTCCTCCTCACCTCAAAGGCAGTTGTCCCTTATTCAGGTAAGAACTGATCCCAAGGACTGGATGAGACAGGCTAAGAAACAGGAGGGATAATGAGACATCAAAAAAACAGTCACATGGGGGACGGGTTAGATCTGTTAATGGTCTGCTACAAACAGCACCACTACAGCTGAAGGGAGGCATCTCCCAGGGCTTGCTCTGCTTTTAGCAGCTCAGTGCTGTAGGAAGAGATGAGATGCTCCCTAATGCTCCTCTTTTCTGGAATGCTTCGGTTCATCACATGCTTTCCACAAGGCCAAAAGGACTTCCCTGAGCACAGCTTACAGTGTAGCCACATTCCCAGTTTCCTCCATCTCCTGGGCTTTTAAAATTCAAGGGTCATTTTTAATTTGCTAAGCAGCTATTAACCATATCAAATGATGCTGTGGGTGCTGTTGTGGTACGTTCTGCCCCACAACCAACCCAACCAGGCAAGAAGGTCCTTAACCTGCCTTCATGTTTTTTTGCCAGGAAAGTCTCTGGGATTATGTGAGGCTCAGGGTCATAGTATTTTTAGATATGAAGCTGGGCAGGTAGTCAGCACATCGTTCAGAAGGACATTCTTGAAGAGGTTTATTATTGAGTATTGTCCTTGCACTGGGGCACATCCCAATTAATTGCCTGCACATCAATGTGTTACTGTGGATTTATCTCAGGGTAAACATATTAAGGAGCTAATACTTGGGCTTTCACTAAAGGACACCACAGGATGGTTTGTCTCTGATAAGGTTTCTGGCACAAATTTCCATGTTCTGAATGCTACTGGCAAACACTTCAGCTTGAAAATCCATTAACCTGTAACCACCCCGTGCCCCTTATTCAATGAATGTGGGGAGCAACCATGTGTGAGCAGCTTTATACACAGACTTGAAACCATCCCTGACAGCAGTCCATACAGAATTAACTCAAAGCAACTGTCCCGTAAAACATGTGTGCAGTGCTAGGCATTAAAGCTCAGACCCTGAAAATGCTCCAGACTTCCCTGCCTCTCAGTTTTCTGCTGTCCCTAGAGAGCAACAGCCAGCCCTGCTGCTCAAATAATCTCCTGTAATTGCTGTGGTGACACTGGGTGCTTCAGAGACCTGAAGTCATGACTTTTCCCCTTGAATTTCCTTCCTTCATCTCCTGCCCTCTGTTCTGACGTCCCTTTGCTATCCTCTTGTGCATCTTCTCTGGCTGCTGACACGACAGCGTGGCTCCTGTCTGCTTGGCACAGCTCTGCAAAAATCCTCGATTCCCTTTCGGTGACTCTTCTGCTTGTCTGTGACAGCCACGTGCGCCTGAGCTTGCTCAATCTCCTGCTAGGAAGTGATAAGCTCGGGTGTGAAACTCCCAGCATCAGCACATGGGGGGGAAAGTGACAGAAAAGGAAAGGGTGCCTTTATTGGGAGCTTCATTGACATACTCCAAGGCACAGCACTCACGAGAAAACACAGTCAGTTTGCGATCACTGCATTGCTCCCCACAGATCTCACCTTTAGACCAGTGGGGGTTGTTCCCCCTTAATTAGAGCCAATAACTGATTGCTGCATCTCCATTTTGGTCTTTAGCAACAGTAACTATTTTAATTAAGTCTTTGATTCTCCACGATTTCTCAGCATGAAGGTGTTTGCCTCAGGAAGTGTCTCAGGGAAAGGGAACAAGAAAAGGGTGAAAGATGGCAGGAGTGGATTGAAGCACCCATCAGGGTGGAACAGGGACCCTCATCAAAGCGGTGAGGGGCTGGGAGAGGACAGTGCAGTGGGTGCTGCTGGTTTAGAGTGTCAGTCCCACAGGGCTGGGAACGGGCTGGTGTCTCTGGGGCCAGGTGTGAGGCTGGCTCCTGTCCAGTCCTAACACACCACCCATGTGTTAGGGCTGGAGTGTGTGTGAAACCTTTGGGCTCACCTTCTCACCTGCCAGAGGCAGGCAGGTGGTCCTGTAGTTCATGTTTTCTGCCGTGCTTGAAAGCCAAGTGTCATTGCTGCTTCTTTCCCCTGCAGAAACAAAAGCAAAGCCCTGGTTCAATGCTCTCCTCAGAGCAACTCCCAAAGTGGGCTAGTGCTAGTAGCAGGAGGGACTTAAGATGGTATAAAAAGAGAAAAAAAAAATACTTTTTGCTTTCATGCTTTCAGATGTTTTATTTCTTCATAAGAAACTGAGTGCAAGTGTCCACATTCCTGGAGAACTACACGATGCTAAGATCCTGCCAGTGGCTAACTTGCCTGAGGTGTGGGCATGTTTTTCTAGGGAAAAAAGTAATTTTGTACTGACCTTCGGGCTCTCTGCCTCTTTCCATAATCAACACACCTTATTTTGGGAACTAGTTGGGAATTCCCTTCCTCCTGCTACACTGGCAATGACAGATCAAGCACAGCTGAATTGCTTTGATCGCTTTGATGAATAAAACTAGAATTTGCCCCACAGCCTTGACTCTTGCCTAATTCCAACCTTTCCCAGTGAACTGTATTTTTTCTTTTTTCTTTTTTTTTTCACTAAAATAACTGGAAGCAGTGGGCCTCTAGGATTCTCACATTTGAGTAAGGCTGGAGCCTTCGACACCATTAATTCAGGAGCACTGTTATTCTCACATGCCTATTAGTGTTTGAGCAAAGTTTTGACAGAAACCTGACAGAAACCAGGCTTTTCTCAGTGGTGCCAAGCAATAGGACAAGAGGCAATGAGCAGAAACTGATGCACAGGAAGTTTCACCTGAACACGAGGAAGAACTTCTTAACTGTGCAGGTGACTGTGCACTGGAACAGGTTGTTTAAAAGGGGTGTGAAGTCTCCCTCAGTGGAGATATTCCAGAACCATCTGGATGCAATCCTGTGCCATGTGCTCTGGGATGAATGACCCTGCTTGAGCAGGGAGGTTGGACCAGATGGGTCACTGTGGTGCCTTCCAACCTGAGCCATTTTGTGATTCTGTGAAAAGGGGTTTGCATGCCACAGCCCCTGCATGTCCCCCACATGTTGCCTGGGAAAATAGGTCCATGTGGAAATGGTGGTAGGTGACAGTGCTGGAGCAAGGAATAACCAAGTGCCATTGAAGGCTGGTTCAATACAGAGGTGGTAATCACTGAAATAAAATTACGGTTCTTAATGAATTCCCTGTGTTCTAACCACCAAGGAATTTGGCAGAAGGCAAAATTTAAGCAAAACCAAGCATCTAAACCACACATGTATATGTACTTTAAAAGAAACAGGGGAGGAGACAGTCAAATCAGTTAGAAATAGGTTTTCATTGTTGGTCAAATATTTAACTCTAGCTCAATGAAACAGTAATATTGGCTTGCTGTTATTTGCCTTTATTGAGGTAGACATCTTTAGTTCAATACAGCACTCTTGATGGCACTGAGAAATTCTTTGTGGAAGCCACTGATTTACGTTCACTGATGTGTTCAAATGAGCTGAGCTGGTGAAAATGTCCACACTGTATGTTGATTAACCTTCCCAAGGCATGTGCAGATTTAGGGCCTCACTCAGAAGCTGTTGGTTTAAACCAGCTGCTTTTGGGATGTCATCAGGCTTCAGGTCAGGCAGGACCAGGGAAAGTCATGAAAGGACCTTCGGTCATGGTGATGAAGCAGAGCATTTCTGTGCCTGCTGTTGCTCAGTGGGTCAGGGGAGCTGGAGGACATTGGCTAGCACAGCCCTGGAGCTGTCATGGTCCCCAAAGCCTCCCTCAAAGCTACCTCCTCAAAAGTGCTGGGGCCACAGAAAGACACGACTGGTACCTCAGACACCCTTTCTTTCTTGATGAGGCTCTGGCAGAAGCTCTGGCTGTCCTGCCAGCCACGTTTTGGGGCTGAAATCCAAGGGTCAGGAGTGTGCATGGGGCTTGGTGTGTTTGCCAGCACTGGACTGGGCAAGGGTGAAATAGGGAGGTCAGCCCAACCAGAGGGATGCTAAACCAGGCAGCCTGGCTCCTGCTCCTCTCTCAGCTCCATCTGAAAGGCATTTGCAGAGACCTTGTGATTGAGGCTTCAAGACTCTCTTCTTGCCAAAAATATCAGAAAGGCATGGTAAGAAATTAGAGCTATGGGTGTCAATAAAGCATGTGACAATTGCAGTGGATTTCTGGCTTCCCTAATTTCTTTAATCAAGTTGCACCAAGCCAGCAAGCTGGTAAGCAGCTTTCCCTGCACTGTAAGTGCATAGCTGAGTGAATTGGACCAAGGTGCCACATGTTAATCATTATGGGGTTTTGTCTGCACAACATCAGTCTTGCACAGATCTGCTTATGAAATCATACCTTTCCCATTAAGTGCAGTTGGAGTTTTGAAAGGGAATTCAGATTGGCTTGGCATGAGCCTTTGTACAGGGCTAAGGAAACCTGGGAGAGATGGCCCAGCTTTAAGGTAATGAAAAAAAAATTATCCTGACTTCTCTTCTGTGATGCATTGAAAAGTCTCTGCTTAAGGAGTGTGGATTGATGGAGAGGCCTGAGGTGGGAAGAATATTAAAAAAGATGTCAACATGCCAATAAATGTGCGTGCCAGAAATAAATGCATTATATGTTAGTCCATCAGAACAAGATAAAGAGAGGTGTTGGTTTAGGGAGAGAGACAGTCCAGTAGCTCACATCATTAAGGAAAAAAAATGATCAAAGCAAAAATGAGCTCAAATTTCCAAGTGTCATCTCACCTTCAGAGCTCATTCCCTCAAGCAGACAAGGGCCAGATATTTGATGAATAAGATCCAGAGGGGATCTCAAAGCTACAGAGAGTCTGGGGTGTATATTTTTCTTTAACTGTCCACTACTTTTCTCTCCGTAGGTTACCTGAAGCTCGGGATCAGAAGTGGCCTTTGAGGATTTGTCCCAAAGCATTTCCCCAGACCAGAAAGAAGACTAACAAAATCCTAAAGCAAAATGGAAAGAAAGTGGATCAAGGTCATAGATTTCATTCTCCAGCTTGAAAGCACGAAGATCCAGACTAATGAAAAGCAGATGGAAACTTAGGCACTGGTCTAAGTTGGCCGCCTTTTGCAATAGCAGAAGGGCTTGGTCTATCATGCAGCATGTTTCTGGTGGAGGCATGCTGGCTGGGGAGAGAAAATCATTGCACCTCCTCACAGAAAGCTGAGCCAAGAAAACCTTTGTTTTAGATAGTGTTTTGTCAGCCTAGCAACATTGTGAGTAGAGATGATACAGCTCTGCTGGCAAGAAAACCATCTGCTGGTACATGCAAGGGCCTGATGCAATGTCTCCAGTAGCATGGCCTCACCAGGAGGTGATTTATCATGCCAACAAGCTCTTCCTTGGTGGTCTGCATGGGGACCCTCTAGCTGGGAGTGAGCCTGAGCAGCTGGAGGCAGGAGCAGGGAAAACCCACACAGTCCTTGTCTCTCAGCTCTGAGCCCTGGTACCAACACAGGCAGTGGGGCAAGAGATGGGGTCTTTTGTCTGGTTTGTCATAGATAAAGCCCTCAGCAAGGATAAGTCTAAATGCTTTTTGGCATGTGAATAATATCCCTGGAAAGCTCTCCAGCAGTGACCCATCAGGGGAAGGGGACAGCAATCAGCAGCTCATGGTCAGTGTTGTATTGTGTAGCCTCCACTCAGAGTTCAGGTTCTCAGTGTACCAATAAGGGCCTTTGAGGGTCATTTGTCACACAGAAAAGGAAAAAAAAAAAAAAAAAAAAGGAGAAATATTTGAAATATTTTAAAAAGCAATGTAGAGATATCTCCTGTCCTAAGAAATAAAAACATCCCTGTCCTGTGGCAGTGCACCAGGCTGGCAGCAAGCTCACATTACTTAATTATGATATGTTGCATATACCAAATAGCAGGGGACAGGCCCCCTCCTTTATTCTCACAGTCTGGCGTGGCTGTGTCTGCCTTGCAGCTGTTCAGAGCACATATATCAACATGTCTCAGCATCCCAGCATAAGCAGAGGTGCTGGAGATGCAACCCTGGAGAGAGAAGCTGCAAGGCGGAAGACCAAGTTTTACCCTTAACGGTGCAAAATTGTCTTCTTCCTCTCACAGGCTGATTTCCTTCTCTTTAAATACAAGTTTGGTTATAGTTCTTGGTAAGGTGTTTCCCTTAAATGCACCAGCTGCCCTGTTTTCTCCACTGCAGCTCTTCCCTGTAGCCGTCCTGGAGCAGTGCAGGGAGGACCAGCTGCTGAATTACCACCAGCAGGACTATTATCAGCTGTATTATCACCAGTGGACTGTGAGGGGAAAAATGCTGGGAAACGTCAACACCTCTGAGCAATCTGGTCTTGTGCATCCCAGGCACACACTCCTGTTCTCCTGCATTTATTTTTCCCAGTGAAAGGCTCAATTATACCTCCCATCTCTGTCCTGGACTGAGGATAGAACAGAAAATATGAAAATACAAAATAATATTTAAAAATACAATTATTTTTATAAAATTCAGAGTATTTGGAGGAGGTATAGAAGTGTCTTGTACAGACTGCTGAATCCCCCAGTGCTACAGGGAAGAGCCCAGGAATGTGCCTCCCAAGCCTGTGCTACCCCAAGTCACAGTTGTGCCAGGCAGACCCAGGGAAGATGCAGGTCTGGAGCACCAGGATAAAAACCCAACTGGGGAGCCCAGAAATGAGAGTTTTCCAGGGCTCCTCCTGGCTTTAATTAAGCTTATTGTCATTTTGGTCAACTCCCACTCCCCTTCCCTCCCTCCCTCTGTCTTTTTGCCCTGAAAGTCTGTTCAGCAGATTGTTCCCAGCTCTCAAAGATCAAATTTTAATTAAAGTCATTCAGTGGTTTTGAATGACTAATGACCTCTTATCAGGTATTGTGCTACAAATAACAGGCGAATGACCTTCCCTCCCACTCTTCATTAATACACTTATTTTTTTAATACTGCCTGCCCTACCAAGACTCTTCTTGCTTCAAAATAACATGAGAACTGAAAACCTCATTGAAATACATTTTGGTTCAGTGCAAAGGGCACAAAGAGGCCCATGGATGTAGATGCACCTTTAACAGGCCACCTTGAAAAATCTGGCTGTGGAGAGATAGAATTTATAATCCAATTTTCTGCAAAGAAAATGCAAGTCCTATTGGACTTCTAACACCAAAGTCTGTCTCATGGGAATTTCTGTCCATCATTGGACAACAAGTGTCAGATGCTGACCAGGTGAGTGGGGCTCAGGTTTGGGTACCCTCAATCCTCCATGGATAGTCAATAAGGCAATAGGAGAAAAACATTTCTACCAGGGCTGCAGAAAGGACAAGGATTTAGGATGCAAAGAACCAAGTAAAAATTCCATTTTGCTTACATTCCCATCTGTCTCTTTGTTTAGCTGCTGAAGGTTTTGATGGAGGACAAAAGCCTCTGTGATCACTGTCCTGAGCCCCATGTGAGGAAGAAAAAGAGCTGAGATGAGCAGAGGTCATTGGTGTGGCCTTTGCTAAAGTGGTGGGATCTGTCAGAAAAATGATACCGAGAAGTAAGAAGAAGAAGAAGAAAACCCCAGAAAATACAGTTTCTTTTCCCAGTGGCAGTTCTCTTTTTGAGGTGTGGGGTGGGTGTGGCACCTGGCTGTGCTACCTCCGGGTAAGTGGCTCCTCCGAGCTGCTCGCCAGCCCTTTGCTCTTGGGAGCAATTAAACATCATATTCCTGCTGTGCTCCTTCCCATTCATCTGATGGGTGAGCTGGGAGCACAGGACACCTCTGCCAGGCTCCCAGTGCAGCAGCTGCTCTGGAATGATGCTCCCCTGGGGAAGTCCATCTCATAGGTTTCCAGATCTGTGGGCACATGAAGACCTCCTTACTACAAATTTGCAGTGCTGTGATGATAAGTAATGAAAATAAACTTGTAGGATTGTTGAAGAATTATTTTTTGTCTTCTTGAAGCTGTCTCATAAACACAAACCAAAACCAAAACCAGGTGAGTTCATTGCATAACTCCTCCCCCGTGAATGATGCTCTCTCTAAGTGCCAGTGACAACTTTTGGCCATAGGTGACAACTTGGGCTTGTTTTCAGATGTTTGCGTTGATGCAAAGCCTTCCGACTTGCCATTTTGTATCCTTTCCGTCCAACTCAGACATAGGCACATGATAAACCATTTTTCAAAGCACTGGCCAGAGCAATCTCTACATGTGGCTTAGCTCTGTCCCACCCTGTCTGAGCTGAAGGAGAGCTGAACTTGCTTTCTCACCAGCTGTTTCTCTCTCTCTCTGTGAAATGCTCAACCTGCTCGTGTACACACAGCAGCCACGCTGCCATTTGCTCCTGGTTTTTGGCTTGAAGCTGTGTTTTTTTCCTGATGCACCTCTAGCTCAGGGTGGGACACCTCAACACAGATGATGGAAACATCCAGGGGCTTGGATTTTCCCTGTTTGAAGCCACAAAACCAAGGTGGACCCGACCATGTTTGACATAGGGGTAGGTGGACATTTTGGTGAAAATGGTGGTTTTTTGAGCAGTTTTTTTGCTGCAGGGGTGCTGGTTGCACTCACCCCCTGCCTGTGCTGCCTGCACACACAAGAAGGAAGCTCAGCAAACCCACCGTGTACCCTCTGGTTTCTTGGTCAGCCCAGCTGTGAGGAAGTCCCACCAATTTGTGTTCTGCTTTGTGCCAGTGGGCAGCGCTGGCACAATGGTCAGATGCATTTCCATTATTGCTTTTCTGTGCATTTGACAATACAACATCCACATGGCGGCTCTAAGCAAGGGAGCAATAACACAGCTTCTATAATAATGACAAGATCCCTGCAGCGGCCACTGCACAGGCAGGTTTGTTCTGCCCTCAACATCTGATCAAGCCAGAAGCAAAGTCCTACCTCTCCTATCAGGTTTCTTCAGAGATTTGCTCACAGTGGGACAGCCCCAGGGCTGGGGGAAAACAGTTTGGGTCTACACCAGCCCCAGGTCTCTGGGGGTGGTGAGCTGCAGCGCTGTGGCCACTCACGGCAATACCTGGCCCTGGGTAGGACAGGACTCCCCAGGGATGGGGATCCTTTCAGGCAGGTGGAGCTAGGTCTGCCAGTGCTCCCCAGCCTGTCCTTTCTTTGGATGAGCTCATGGGATCCCCTCCTTAGCAGAAATTTCAGTTGAAAAGCAGCTTTGATTTTCTCATCTATATAAATTGCCTGGGATAGCTTTACAGCAGTATGGCAAAGAAATTCCATCTCCTGCCAATGACATTAATTCCATCCATGACTGAAGTGTTTCATACCACACAAGTGAGAGAAAGAATAGAGAGATAAAGAATAAACTGTTGCACACGATGCTTCATCTGGGGATGGACAGCCCCAAAGATAAAGCAGCCACAGATGAGCACCTTCACCTCCTCAGCTATGCAGAGATAAAACTGCATGTAGAGCTGAATTTCTTCCTTGCTGCTTGAGTGTGACCTTTCTGTCATGTCCCAAAAATAAAACCCCCAAAACTATGGACAATTGGTCCCTGTGAAAATATTCATGACCTTTCTTCACTGTTCCCATTCAATTCACTTGTTCTTGCTCTGGCCAAACTGTAACTTCACTCTCTTCCTCTCAGCAGAGCACTGCCTTCCTCTTCTGTCAAATATCAGCTGCCAGCTCTTCAACAGGGTTAAAAATGGCCAGGGAAGGTAGTAAACTATTGCAGAACTCATCCACTTTCTTTTCCTGCAGGCTTCAGCCTGTGAACCTGCGGGCCATGTCCCAGAGTCCCTGAAAGACAACTAAACAAAGATAGTGAGTGGTCAGAAGGTTGAAACACCCACCTCTCACCAGGAAATGTGGGAAGAAAACCCAGTCATTTAGAGGAACAAATCCTGTAATTTTCTAAGCCCTATTCAGTCCTCTTCATCCCCTTCTTTTACTGCAGAATATGAGTGAACACATTGGCTCAAATGGTCCAAAACCTTACTTAACCCACTGCCCTGCTTGAGGTTTGCCAAAAAAGTAAATGCCTAGGAAAGAGCAGAAGAAAGGGATATAAGAGCATATTTATGATGTTTCCCAACCATTTTCTGAGCCTCCAGTCATTCTCAGCTCAGGGATTCCCTGAAATAACTGGATGTTATTCCCAGGTATTGGCTTTTTCTTGGCGTATTTCCTTTATTCATTGAACTCATGTTGGCATTTGCCATCTACTTCCTCTGACCAAGCAGTCCCAGCCCAGCTGTCCCAGGGTGCTGCTGTCCCCATGACTCTGGTGTGCCCAGCTGCTCCATGAAGCCCTGATTTGAGGAGTGTTTTCCCTGTTCCTGACCCTGCTTTAATACTGAAATTAAATCAGTTGGTTAAGCAGAGCTGTGGGATCATGTTTACCCACACATCATTTCTGAGGTGTCCAAGGCTGCTGCTGAACTGAGGCTTTAGAAAAGGCCATGCCCCATGCTGTGCAAAGTCCCTGCTGGCCTCACTAGGACATGATCAAGACTTAGGGCTTTCCCCAACCCACTCCTAGTCCAGTAAGAGGGAGCTCTGTACAGAGATAAAACACTTCAGATAAAACCCAAGACTGCTGCTGCAAGGCAGAGGGACACAAGGAGCTGGGATGTTCAGAGCAGAGGGAGCTCCTTGGAAGCAAAATGGGAAAGGGTTAGGGCAATGTAGGAACTAATAGAATTGAATGATGTGGCTGAGATCCCTCTAATGGTGTCAGAAAAGCTCCAAGAACCATATCTGGATGGGTGATCACTAGGGAAAACTCCCCAGACACAGAGAATGTCTCTGCCAAGCTTCATCTCTGGGGATATGAAAGCAAGACCTGCAGGAAGGAAGTGTTAAAAGCACAAAAGATATTATTGGCCTGGGAGGATCTTAAGGTTATTCCTGACATATGTGTATGCTCCTAAAACTCAGAGAGTCCCAGCCCTCCATGGATAACCTGTCCTAATGTGTAATTACCTTTGCAGTTAGAAAGGATGCATTTTTCTCCCAAATGCCTACTATGAAGCTCTGTTGCTCAAGGTTCAGCTCATTCCTTTTTGTCCTCCCCTTGGTAGCTATGGAGAGCAATTGACTGCTGTCCTCTTCATAATAACCTCTTGCATATTTGAAGACTATAATCAAGTTCCCAGTTCTCTTTTCCAGTCAGTCAAATACTTTGTTAACTCCAAGAAGTACCACAGCTATCGTTTGCCCATATTCATTATGCCAGATATCCCATTCCCAGCCGATGGGAAGGATCACTCTTGCCCAGCCTGAGACCTTCAGGAGCCCATGATGCCTGTGGGGTGCGGGCAGAGCAGGGTGGCCAGCACTGTCAGGAGAACTCACAGGCACAGCCCTGAGCCTGCCACACTTTTGCTGCACCCCTGGCAGTGGGAGTTTCAGAGCAGGAAGAGGTGGTCAATGTGCAGGAGGAAAATGCCTCTGTGTTGCTCACTGAGTGAACACTGCACTGCAAGGCAGGGCTTTAAAATTTGGGTTTTTTAAGTTTTTAAGGAGCCATCATCCACTCCCCCTGTGCAGGAATCGCTCTCACTGTGGCATCTGCCTCTGGAAAACAAGTAATATTGAGTGGGAACACAGAGCACTGAGTTTTCTGCCCAGCTGAGTCTCTAGAGGAAGAGGCTCCCTTAATTACTTGAAATCCATCACCATTCTCTGACGGTGGTGTCACCTTGCTCTTGCATGAAAAAAAGAAAAAGAGGCACATCAGATTTCCCCTCTCTCCACAGAATTGCTGTGTCTTGCAGGCTCACCCCAGCCTCAGGAGAGGGTCGGTGCTGGCTCTCCAGGAGACAGAAAAGACTCTGGGAACCCCGCGTCCACACTTCACTTGCACCAACATTTTCTAAAGCCTTTAATGACGGATTATGTAGGAGATACGATGTGGGGGAACTTGCTGGGATGCAAAGCAAGCTCTGCAGGGCTAAGCTGACCTTGCTTGGTATACTTTACCTTGCCTAATATTGGCTTTCGGCTCTTAGAAACTTCATCTTAGACAGAGATGGATGTGATCAGCTGGGCGCTGCCCGGCCCGGAGCCGCTGCCATTCAGCATTGCAGCATCCCCACCTTGTGGTGCGCGCCGGAGCCTCTCCTCGGGCTGCGGGGACACCCGGCTGCAGTGCGAGCTCCCCTCGAGCCCTGGCGAAGCATTCGTTGCAAGAGATACTAAAGAGTGTTCTCTGCCTCTTCTAGACAGCCCCTAAAATGTGTGGGGAAAGTCCTGCATAGATGAGGAAAGGTTTATTTGAGTTGGTTGTTTTTTGTGTGATGTTGCTTAAATCTTTTCTTCTGGGAAGATGAAACCTTTGGTTCTGATGCCTAAATATCTACCATGAAAATTCAAAATATGACTAAAGTTTTCACAGAGGTGTTACACAGCTAGCCAGTACCTTCTACTTTGCTGCTTATGCAAGAAAGGATCTCAGAGGTGATGTGGACTTTACTGAGAGCATGTTTTGCAAGCAAAAGAAGTGTAGCCATTTGTGAGCCCTCAGTTAGTGCTGTGAGGAGTCAGTGGTCTTCAGGAAAAAAACACATATTTCTAAATCACAGTGATTACCAATTGGCTCTGTGAAATAATCCATCATCTGTAATAAGGTGAACGTGTTCCTAGAGAGGTGGTGGATGTCCTGTGCCTGGAAACATTCAAGGTCAGGTTGGATGGGGCTCTGAGCAACCTGATCTGGTTGAAGATGTCCCTGCTCATTGCAGGGGTGTTGGATTAGTTGACCTTTAATACGTTCTTTCCAACTCAAATGATTCTACGATTCCATGATCTCCTTTTAGGGGTAGCTGCTCAGAGTAAACTCAACTTTTTTTTCAAAGATCTGGATATTCTTCTGAGAGCATCTCTATGAGGATAACTTGAACCTGACCTCTCTATTCCCAGGTCCAATACTGTAACCTCCCTGGCACGTGCCCCATGACCAAGGGTACAGAAAGTGCTCAGCACCTCCTGGCAGAAGGGGAAACTGGGCAAGGTGGAAACATGGGTGGGAACCCAGCATCTTCCTGCCCTGTGTTATGAAGAAACAACTTCAGCCCTTTTTTCTTTGTCAGAAGGTGACACAATATTGTATCTTGTAAAAAAAAAAATATTCTGCATGCACTGGCTGCAACAGATCCAGGTAGATGCATTTTCTCCAGTGCTCTCCAGCACTCTCCGAGTAAGAGGAACAATTTATAAAAATATAAACCCATGGGTGACTTTGACCAGCTCAGCATCTCTTTCTCTCCTGCATTTCTTCCTTTTGTGCCAAGGAGTGAAGCCTATTCACATCTGCTTAACGGAGGAGCTGAAGGCTGGAAGGAGCAGGAGGTGACCTCCTTCCTCCAGCTCCCTTCTGTGGCAAAGACATGACGATCTGCAGGGTCTCTCTTAAAAAGCTTTTCTCCAGGCTTGCTAACTTTGCAACCTGCTGATGAGTTAATGTGAAACAGAGCCCTGGAAAATGCAGGGAGCGAGAACAGCAAAGCAGCCCGGGGGTGTGGGGTGGATAAATCACGGCCACGCCGGCCGGGAGGGCACTCGCCGGGCTGCGGAGCCATAAAGGCTGAGCTCGCTCCATACGCCCCAGCCCTCGCCGGGCTGCTCCGGAGCTGCTTGACAGAGCTCTGCCTTACAAGCCCGGTCTTCAAAGCATTCCTGTCTTTACTGTCGAATGCACCAAATGTCTCCCACAGCTGTTTAGTTGGTTTGTGAGCCTTGTTAAGTGCCGGGTTTATCATAGCTTTCCCGAGGAATGTGTGCTCCCAACAAGTAGCTGAAAGATATTATCTGGTTCAGCCAGCTGAGGAGCTCAGGCTCCTTGGAGACGAGCTGAGAGTGTACAACTAAAGTTTCTTTACTGGACAGTTGATATGTTTAATTGAACTTGAGTGTTCTTTGGTCTATATTCTGCTGAGAAGGGAGGTGTAGGGAGAGGGTCTCAGCACCGTTGCCCTCATAATGGTGGAGAAACACCAAGTAGTGCTTGGGAAGCTGTTCAGGTAGTCACAGCCTTTCAAACACGAAGCCTTTAATCAGTATGTTTATACTTAAACTACCATAAAGAAATAGCCATCACCTAAGTCTTGTCCACCTGCAGCTGGCAGAGCCCTCTGCCCAGACTGACCTAATGTTACCTGCACCTTGCATCCTCTCAATAGTGTAAGCCAGGAAAATATTCCTTCAGTGGCCAAGGCTGCATCCATACCAGGATTTGTTTTCCCATCAGAAGGGTATCTGGGCATGCCCACCCTTGTGGGCCACGGCTAAAGGTCTGCAGCCCACTCTGGGAGTTGTACCCAAACACACTTCCCTGTGGATTAAACCTTGCCCAAGCTACTGGATATTAAAGTTCCCTCCACAGCATTAAGCAACTCTAAGCTTTCTTTGAAGTTCACTTTAAACATCTCTCAAAGCCATGATGGGTAATGTGAAGGTGAGGTGTATAATGGTCACAATAACCTTACAAAGCACACCGAGAGACAAAGTACTCGAGTTCTGTGGCGCACCAAGCTGCTGAGTAAATGGGCTTAAGGGCCTGCCTCTCTCATTTGCTTGTTCAGCTGATTGATGCGACCATAAGCTCCCCATCTGCAAGCTCTCAGGGCTCTTCATGAGCTAGTTTTGTCCATGACATACAGTTAATATTGTTAATTATTGTCTCTCTCCTCTCTGTGGAGAACAGTGTTCTCCTAGTCAGAGCAGAGGAGCGCCCGTTCTGTCACTGGCTGCACATTGGGCAGAAGCAGAGTGAAACAGGGAAGCAAAATACTAGGGAGAAACATGCCAAAATAGGGTTTCCTGTACTTTTTCAACTGATAGGAGGAGGCTTGCAGAAAAGTGCTATGTGATCTTGGATGAGGGATACAGGAGAGAAACTAAGCAGTGATTTAAAATCTTTCACTGGAGGATGATAAAATTACAATATGTAATGAAGACATGGAAAAGTACAAACTGTAAACTAGGAAATTCTACAAAACAGATCACAAGACAATAAAGAACTCTGGTTTGAAAGTAATGAAAGTTCAGATTGTACAGAACACTGCTATTTGCAGTGCTGCCTTCATGTTTCTAATGTGAAATTCAGATTCAGCCACATAGATTTGCATAAACTGCATAAACTGAAGCAAACTTTTAAAAGCCTGAAGAATTGAATGGCAATCCAAACTAAGACCATACTGAACTCCAGCTGAAAGGAGACAGTGTGGGAGTTCCAGGGCCAGGGACACACACATGATTTTCAGAAAAATGAAAAGAAAAAAATGTTTAAAAAATGTAGATATTGCAAAATATATTCTCTGATCGTGCTTTTTCTCCTTTCTCCTTGATGTGAGTGTTGGTGAATGGCAAAGAGCCACCAGTTCAGGGAAGATGCTGGTTTGGTGGCAGTGTAGGGTTGAACATCACCCCCAGCCAGACCCTGTGCCCAACCCTGCCAGCCCAGATGAACGCCTTCCTGAAAGAGTGGCTGTGGAACTGAAGACAGTATGGTGTGCCCTGGGATGGCACCATAGGCACCAAAAGTTTCTTGTGGGGTTAAAATTAATTTTTCCTCCTAGTTAAGTCAGTTTTAAGTCCCAGCATGGACCACCTTAAATGAAAGAGGGCTCTTGCTAGGATTATCTTTAACGTATGGATCAAAATAAGAGGAATTTAACTGGTTTCGATGACCATTGCACTTTTCACATCATCCTAAAGTTTGCTAGAGTTACAGAAATATTTAGCCATCTTTTCAGTGGTCGTAGCAAGCAATTCTTTTGATACTAAAAGGGAACAACATTCAAGGAGTCCACTCTGCTGGTCATGTCCCACACAGATCTTGTCTCTGAAACCCATGGAACAAATTCTTCCTTGGTGTAAGAGTTACAGAAAGAATCACTTTGATTTGATGAGTCAAAAGTTTACCCAGCATCAGACTGGGCTGACAGTTTCATTTCAGCAAACCAAGATTATTTTGGATAACTATGAAAATGGACTGACTGGTATTCCTGCTCCCATGTATATACAGACATACCAGACAATAATCTCCTTAACAACCCACAGATGAATTCCTTAGCTTATGAATCTGCCAGAAAAACACATAATTTTCCCCATCAAGGAATGTAGCTTGGCACATCTTTAATATATCACTTACACAGCCTTCAATCAACCTAAATGATTCATCTAGCAACAGCTCTTAGGCGATGCTTTACGTGATTGAATGGTTTATCCTCACTGAAAAAGCACACACCATTCAGTCCCACGAATCAGCTATAAAAGTTATTAATAACCAGGAATTACATAGATAAGAGTCATGAGGCCAGCTTTAGCCTGGGTGAGAGCAGCTGGCCCACTTTGAGCTCCATCAGTAAAAATCAGCCAGAATTTGCACCCATGGGAAGAGATCAGAGGCTCGGACTCAACACCAACCCATGCATCATATTTTATGTTGTGTTTTACAGTTTATCAGCCTTCACATTAAGATTTATTAGTGTTGCCTTGCTGTTTAGTGGTCGTAACTCATGACATGCTTTTTTCTTAGCAGTGTCTTTGACAGAGGGACTGGTTCTTGCTGTGGACCTTGCACCAAACTACAAACCCATGCAGGAAAACCACCTCAAGCAGCAATGCAGGGACAGCAGCTCTCTTTGTCCTCTTCACAGGGTGCCTCAGACCTGTAAGAGGCCAGGAGACATTACCATAGCTGATGTGGACCTGGTCACAGCCATGGACGAAGGTATCTGTGTCCTGGCCTCTCGTGGGTGTGAGAGGCTGTGTTATGGGCTTGGCCACCTCTTGGATGGAGACACTGGTGATTAGCTCAAGGACAGAGCCCAGCAAGCTGTCTGAGTCAGCACAGCCAACACATTGTCCTGGGTGCTTGGGAAGTCATTTTTCATCTGTGGTATCTTCTCTCCTCCAGGGCTGGATGAATTACACGAGTTTTCTTGGGCACCAGACAGGCAAAGTGGGGTTAGAGCACCATGTGATCTCAGCTATGGTTCCCAGCCCAGCGCCCTGATGTTGTGCACAGACATGGTAACTTGGCTCCTTTCCTGCTTAAAAACATTTGTTTGGATGTTCTTGGACTTTCTCAACATTGTGGCCCCCCGCCACAGAGTGTTACATGGCTTTAGATAAGAAATCTCCATAAAACTGTAAGCAATGTGTCTTCTGCAGTAAATCTTTCTTCTTAGTCAAGAGTGAAGCAGTCACATTATGTTTCCTTGTTTTGCAGTCCACCTGTTGCAAGGAAAGTGCCAAGAAAATTATACACCAGTGGGAAAGTATAGATTGCATAGATGGCTTGGACCCAGCAAGAGTCAGTGTGGCTATGGGATACACATTTGAAATCACCCTCATCTATGAAGCTTTCTTTGTGCAATCGGAAGGGAATCCCTGGCTGGATGGAGACAAGAGATCTGCTGGCTCAGACACCACAGCTGTAGCTGCTATCTCCCCATGGAAAGGGAGGAGGATGAACTGGGTGTTGGACAGACAGATCCTGCGTAGCGTGGCACCACAACAATCCTGGTGTGCCTGAGGCATGAGGAACAGCCTTTGTCTCCTTGCCTGAACCTGGCTGCTCCCTCCTGTGCTCTGTGGCCATGAGTGAGGAGTTGGCTGGCAGCACTGCGTGTGCTCAGGGGTGCAGGGCTGCCCATGCTTGCTGGAACAAGCCACGCTGGTAGACAAAATGATGGGCTTGTTGTCTAAACAAGAGGTTTACAAGAAGAGATCTGCTGACACTGGGTGGTTTAATTGAGCTTTCTTTATCTTCTGAATAATTACTGCTAATTCATTACTTTTGAAAAGATTTTAAAAGCCCAACAGTCCTTGTTCACTGCAGTCTGGGAGGACTGTGCTTTCACATCACCATCTGGGCAGTCAGCATGTGGATGGATGGGACCTACAGGGTCATGGGGTTCAATCTTCACTATTTGCTTCCTACCACCCCTTTTGCAAAAAAGATCATCTTCCATACCCCCGTGGGGTTCATCCCTCTTACTTGAGCTGAGAAACTGCTCCTGGAAATCTCTGCTGCAAGGTCTGGAGAGGGCCCTCCTGCCTGCAGTACACAGGGATTCAAATCATCCCCCACCTTTGCTATGTGCCAACACTGCTCTTCCCCTGCTTCTCACAAAAGAGCTTTTGCTTTATATTTCTCTTTGTAGCATTGTCATCAAATGAAATAATGAAAAAAACCTCCAAAAACCCAGCAACCAAACAACGCTGGGCTTCATTAGCTGCTGAGGTACCAGTTCTGGGTGCTGCACTGGGAGAAAACACTGATCTCCTGTGGCAACACCAGTCTGTGAGGGCTCTCACACCACTGGCACCTCTGCAAAGATCTTCTCTCCTACAGCACTGGTGCTTACACCCATAACCTAGCCTGAGCTGTATGTGAGAGGCTAGGTTATGTTAAAAATACACATCGAGGGCTAAAGAAAAAAATAAACCTCATTCAGGGTGCAAACAGCAAGCAGCCTGGGAAGCAGCTTTTGGCTGTCCAGCCCTGCAGGAAGAGCAGCGTGCTGGGATGTGGAGCAGCTCAGCTGTGATAGCTGGTGAGAGCCACAAGATGTCTCTGGAAACCAGCATTTGGACAAAAAAAAAGACATTAATAACCTCGAGGAAGGGGCTGGGCTGTTTCCATCTGCAGCGAGTCCCGAGCCGGGGGATGTGTGCTGCTCTGAGCCTGTACTGGCAGCAGCGGGGCAGGGGCAGCCCCTCTCGCTGAAGGTCCCTCTCTACAACACTTTACTCCAGGTGAGAATTTGGCCCATGGGGTTGCACACATGGTACTTCCTGAATGCATGGATGAGAACTGTGGATCTGTAAATCACTGTAGGAACCAAAACTGTATTGACTTCTGAAGTCGTGGGACAAACAGCAAAGAGTGCACATTGGAAACCGGATTAAAGAATAATCACAGTGCAGCAGAAAACAGTAAAAATTGGGGCAGTCCTCTCTGGGAGCCCTTCTGCCATGTGTTTCTTGCACACCAGTGCAGTGTCTGCGGGGCTTTGGATCCCTTGCAGCTGATGGGATCTTAGCACAGGCTGTCTCAGCCCAGAGCAGTGATGAATAATCCCATTTTCCCTTAGGGTCCTGCTTCTGCTGCAGGTAACTCCCCAGAGAGCCAAAGGAGACACTTTCAGCTTCTGAGATATTTCCTGTAGGCAGCATTGGCCTGGGTTTATAACCTCCAAACCTGCCAACTCCTGTGGGGTTTCACTACCTGCACCGTCACCCCTGGGGATTGATGAGTACAGAAAAAATCCCACTGCGGCACACCCACGGACAGACATTATGGGAATGAACTCTCTGTCTCTGACACAGGGAAAAATCCTGTTGAACGTGACTCAGAGCTCAGCAGAATGCCTGCAGGTTCTGATCCTGCATCCATGTCAGTCACTCAGGGAACTCCTCTCCCTTTCACCAGCTCCTCTTGGCTTCCTAGTAAACAGCTAGAGAATTGCAGGGTGGAAAAGGCCCATATAAGTGTAAAGTTGTTATTAAGAAATAGGCAAAGCACAGTAACTAGTGACTCACAAAGTTTAATGTGAGAAAACAAAGCTATCCTTCAATGGACCACATAGAGAGACAGCAATTATTGTAAACTGGAAAACCTCTTTAACATCCAACTAAAAATGTGTGGCAAATAAAATCCATTGCCCACCAGGCTCAGTGATTATAAGTATCATTTGTTTTAGGATTTGTTTTCCGTCTTACAAATTGTAAGACAGTCATTTAAACTAATAATAAGCGAGTTATGGGGATAATGGGATTTTTAATGAGCTGTTTCTGGTTGGGGGTTGCCTTTACAGAAACTCACCCACTGCATTGCAAATGCCAGTATTTAGCACTGAGGGATGTGGTGAAAAGTCCATTAGTCTAAATCTGCTTTAACTGTAGCACCAAACTTTGTTCTTGCAGTGTGTTTAGGAAAACTCCCCCAGGACTGTACTATCATTACATCACTTTACTCGAGGCACATACATTTGGACAGAGCAGGATGAGAAAAATTAGATGTAGTCAATATCTCTGGCACGATTAGAAGAAAAAGAAAAAGAATTAAAGATGATGCTGGCAAAGTCTTCCCCTTCATTATACAGAGTGGGAACTTGGATTTGTCCTTACTAATACAATTGTGTAGTATTCAGACAATTTGAAACTGTTATTGTGGAAGATCACTAAGATATAGTGGGACATTTCTTGATGACATTTAGCTTGACTTCTGCCTCCTGGTTTGTCTGAGATGACTGCTTTTTTTGGTCAGAAAGTACCAATTTCCCTCCAAAACATGCTGTAACTCAGAAGCAGAAGACCTGTTCCTGAATTGCTACCCATGCAAATAAACGCCTGCCCCAAAGGACCAAAATCCCACAGCACATTTAATTTCCTGCATTAAAAAAAAAGCTGTGGTCCTTCATTTGAGATCTGTGTCTCCCGTGATGTCTGGGCTGAGGCCTCAGGCGACTGAAGGACGTTGTGTATCCAGCTAAAAGAACCCACCCCAGCCCACAACCACCCTTCCCACAGCCACGGCTTTGTGCAAAATGACAGAGAGGGGAAAACGGCGAATGCGAAATCTCCTGAGTGAAAAGGAATTAGTAAAACCCCATATTCATGAAATATTGAGAGCTAATTATATGTGCATCGGAAACCTCTGGGGGAAGGGAGATGGAGGCCTTTCATTAGACGGCAACTGGAACTTTTTCATCATTTGTCTAGCTCAGGAATGTAAGGCTGCTGTCTGGAGAGGGACGTGGGATTTGGCTGCAGGGCTGGGCGTGCAGGTGAAGTGCCATGCTAGCGAGTATTTCTATTGTACTCTGGCATATCTTGGAAAAGGGTCTCAGCCCTAGCAGGTCGGTGGGGCTGGGTGCTCCAACATCTCGGTGCTCCCACACAACCTCTTCACTCAGATGCACCGTGAGGAATCGTTCCCAAATAATATTTTCATCTTCCTCTCACGCAGCCCCCAAATGGGTCCTAAGTCCCATCCCTCACTTGAAACCTGGTCACGGTTTCTCCTAAAGGGTGGAAACCCCAGTCTACACCAGCCCATCTCCAAAAAGTTCAATTTCCTTGCTTTTGACTTGCTCTCTGTTTTTGCAACCGAAACGAATGGCTGGTTATTGCCGCTGCACCATCGACCAAATTCAAGACCAAGATCGGAACCGGTGTAGAGGAGGGCAGGTTTTTGTGGTGGAGCCAGAGAGAGGCTCGCAAAGGCAATCTGCCTGCTGCGTGCCCGGCAGCGCGGGCAGGGGACGTGAAGTGTAAAAGTGGGGAAATTCTCCCTCCAAGTTCTGCGGCGACTTTAGCCACAAGGATGGCCGGCGAAACCCATCTCAGAGCTCTGCCTTCTGCCCCCGTGTCCCTGCTGCCAGACCCCCTGGCCGCACCCGCGGCCCTCCTCCTGCGGCTGAATTTATTTTCCCCTGGTGATCTCCGGGCGGTCTCGGGCAGGAGGGACGCGTGTCCCTCCCCACGCAGGGTAGCAGTCTCCCTCCCGGGGAGTGCCGGGACAGCACCAGTCCCGGCAGAGGCTCCTCCACAAGCCGCTGCTCCGGGCCGTGCCCGGGCCCCGCTCAGCCCGGCCGCCCCCGCGGAGCCCCCGCACCCGCGGAGCCCCCGCACCCGCGGGGATGCTCGCGTTGCTCCCGCGGCGGCGGCGGCGCGCCCCGGCCCTCGGCACATAAATCAGCATTAAACCCATTCCCCCCTCTGATCCCCGGTGCCATCATCTATTACTCCCCCAGTGCGTTTTCTATCACCTTTTGTTAGAATTACACAGCCGGAAACTTAATTTACCCCGAGCTTTAAAGACAAATAAACCCCGCAGGCCGGTGGCCCAGCGATATGCCTGTTTACTCCCCCGATCCGTAGATTATTATGAATGGTTGTGATTTTCAAGCTGCTGCTGGTTTAAATACCTTCTCGGCTACCCTTCCCGGCTGGGATAAAAAAAATTCCGCCCACTCTTCCCGAGCAAGGGCCAAGGAGCAGGAGACCATCTCACTTGCGCTGGGCTTTATTTACTTTTGCTATTATTGTTATTATTATTATTATTGAAATTTGGAGCGAGCGAGGTTTTCAATTGCTGAAATAATTGCTTGGGAGAAAGGTTGCTTAATCTGTTCATACATTATTGACTCGGGCTCCAATATTTGGCTTGCTGCTTTTTATCTCAAGAAGATCACGTACGGGAGTCTTTTGCATAACTATTTTTAAAGAGGACACATCCTTATATCAAAAGTGGACGTGACTTGAATTTTGCCGGCGTTTGTCCCTAAAATGACCCAATTCCGGTTACTGCCACTGGGCAGCAGTAACATTGCATCGTTTCTCCAGGCAATAGACTTATTTTGCTTTACTCTCTGCCCCTTTCTCTGTCTCCCACCCCCAAGCCAACACGTACTTTTAAAGCTGATTATTTTGTCTTGCTGCATTTTAGCACAACACACACTGTTTTCTCTCCCTGGGAACGGATGAGCAGAGAGGAGCAAGCCCAGCTCGTAGGAGCCACACGGATAATTAAAGCCGAAAGTTCCCAGGCAAGGCAGAAATAGTGCCTTCAACGAAATTTCGCTGTGAGCCGCCGCAGAGAGAGCCCAGCGCCAGTGGCAGCGCCTCCAACCACCTCCCCGAACATCATTTCCCCGATGAGGATCAAAAGAGCCCCCCTCTTCCCTGCTTTTTCCAATAGAAATGGTGCTGCTTCCCAGCCACACTGGTCAAGTTAGTTCCGGAACAATGGATGACAAAAACACAAAGGATCCTCTTCCCCCTCCACCTCCCCTTTCTCCCGTTCTCAACTCCCCCCCCGGTGCCTGCACACCGGCCCGGGCCAGGCCGGGACCCTCCCAGCCGGTGTCGCCTCCCGGCTCCAGGGCCCGTCTCGTAGCCACGGCCCGGACGTGGGGGTGTGAAGTGACAGAAGGGGGAGTGAAATATTGTGGAGAGGGATATGGAGCTCGGTTCCCTCCAAAGCACTGGCAGAGAGAGCCCTGAGCTGCCTGCCGACCAGAAGGGGAGAATTGGTGACATTCATGTCCCCCGACACCAGTGCTGTCGTTTGGACCTCGGGGTAAAAAACCTATAGAACACCAGATCTTTGCGGGAGAACCCCAGCCATCCCTGCAGGCAGGCTTGGAGAGGGGTATGCACCTGACAGCCGAGGAAAGGACCCCGTGAGGGACCATTCCTCACGACAGGAGTTGGGCAAACTTTCCACGGCGACGGACCCTTTGCTCCCGGGCAGGGGACGGGCGCGGGGTTGGCAGGAGGAGCCCCTCGGGGCGGCCCTCGGGCAGAAGGGGAACCCGGCGAGCAGTGGTGGAGGGAGGTCCTGTCCGTGTGCAACCTCTGAGCTAACAGCTACAGCCATTTGCACACGCGTGTGTGCCAGGGAACATTCCCCTCCACGCCCGCTGCACCCGCACGAATGCACCCGCAAACCCTCGCGGGCAAATCCACACGCAGAGAGTGCAGAAGGGCTGGGAGACACAGCTGGGCTGCGTGGAGCTGGACGCGGACAGCCCCTGCCCCTTACAACCATGGCAGGGCAGCGGGTGAGCGGCGTGGACCCCAGTCCCGGTTGTGCCCCTTTGTCACCCAAATATCCCGCAGTCGGTGAAGGGAAAAGCTTTACTACTACGGAGAGGCAGCCCTGCACTCACTCGAGCTGGGAAAAGTCTCGGGGGTGTTGTTCCCACCGCGGGGCTCCGGCACCCTGGCCGGGCAGGGGTCTCCCCTCACCCGGACGAGGACTCCCCCTCCGGCCGCCAGAGCCCCGCGGAGCCGCCCCGGCCCCGGTCCCGCCGCCTCCCGCGGGGTCGGGCGGCGAAAGTTTCCCCGACTCTTCCCTGGGCTCCACGGCTCCCGAAGCCGAGAGAGAAGCAGGGCGAGACATAGGTGGGAAGAGCTGGAGGAAATTGGAAACATATTTTAAAATGTAAACGGGTCCGAGCCAGCCCGACCGCGTGTGCCGGTGACGAGGAGCACGGCGGGACCGGGACTGGGAACGGGACCGGGACCGGCCCGGCAAAGCAGAGGCTGGTGCGGACCCCAAACCCTCCACGGAACTTTCAGCCCCTATTGGCAACGTCTTTAGCTGAGGGACAGGGGTATCTGTCCCGAAGCGGAGTAAAGCGGCGCTCAGAAACATCCGCTGTAACTTAAACCAGATTGTCAGGGAGCAGCCGGGGCCGGAGGCAGCCGCGGAGCTCCTCGCCGGGCGACAGGATGCCGCTGCCCTCCTCGGATCCTCCCCCGGGCAGCCAGCGAGGAACATCTCCGGGAGCTGGGACTTTTTAAGACAGCCGATCCAGGTGACTTGTGCTGCTCGCAGCGAGGTAGGGTGGGCTGCAGATGTGGGTGGGAGGCGGGAGGGGGCTTGGGAAGCAAATGGGAAGGGGTTTGCAGCCAGGCCACTGGAAAGCAGCGAGCTCTTGTCTCTTCTTCTTTTCTTTTCTTTTCTTTTCTTTTCTTTTCTTTTCTTTTCTTTTCTTTTCTTTTCTTTTCTTTTCTTTTCTTTTCTTTTCTTTTCTTTTCTTTTCTTTTCTTTTCTTTTCTTTTCTTTTCTTTTCTTTTTTCTTTTTCTTTTTCTTTTTCTTTTTCTTTTTCTTTTTCTTTTTCTTTTTCTTTTTCTTTTTCTTTTTCTTTTTCTTTTTCTTTTTCTTTTTCTTTTTCTTTTTCTTTTTCTCTTCTTTTCTCTTTTCTGTTATCTTCCCTTTTCTCTTCTTTCCTCTTTTATTTTATCTTATTTTCTCTTATTTTATTTTCCTTTCTTTTCTCTTGGTTTTCTTTTGTTTCCTTTTCTTTCCCCCCCTCTTTCTTATTTTCTTAATTTTCCTTCTATTTTTCCCGTTTTTATACACCTTCCTATTTTTATAACTTTTCAGCTAGCTTTCTTTCTTTCTTTTTCTTTCTTTCTTTCTTTCTTTCTTTTTCTTTCTTTCTTTCTTTCTTTCTTTCTTTCTTTCTTTCTTTCTTTCTTTCTTTCTTTCTTTCTTTCTTTCCTTTTTTTAATTGTCCTTTTTTTGCATTTTTGTTTGGCTTTTTTTTCCTTTTCCTGATCATTTTTTCTTTATTCCCCTTTTTCTCTTCACTTTAATTTTCCCTTTTTCTTTCCTGTTTTGTTTTACCTTTTCGTTCTTTTCTTTCTTCCTTTTTTTTTTTTTTTTTTTTCTTTCTCCTTGTAGGAAAAGAAACAAACCAATAATACCGCTAAGAATAAGAAATACAGTTTTCTCTTCTCCCCTCAGAAACTTCTGAGGGGTGTTTTGGTCTCCGTCCCACTTGGGAAGCGGGGACAGACAATGAAGTAAATAAAATTAAATCTTTGCTACAGTTCCCCGTGACTTGAGAGCCGGGTTTGGGTGGGGGTGGTCCTGGATGGTAATTGATTCATAACCCCACACCAGGACACCAGGGCACAACATCCCCGGCGCCCCGGGAGCTCCTCGGGGGAGCGGGGCGGCCGCGCTGCCCGCCCGGGCCGGGGTGCGGGGCTGCCGCTCCGGCCGCGCCGAGCTCTCCCCGCAGCCCGGCCCTCCTCTTCGTAAAAAACATCCCTTCCTCTATCCTCACTCCTCGCCTTGCTACCAGGAGAGATTTTGACTCCCAGAGATAGAAACCTGTGCCCCGAAAAAAGTTTCGAGCGGAGCTGCCTCCAATACCTATTTACCAACGAATTACACCGCTATTATTGCTTTCAATGAAGACTGAATCCCCAAGCGATAATTGAATTAGTCTATTGAAGAGACTGTCAGGTACAATGACGTGGTATATCCCGCGCCTTTCCCAGGGTCTATAGGCTTTGGGGACCCGGAATGTATAGTCTGACCTTACAGCTCATAATAATAATGCTGCACTTGTAGCAGAAATCTATTCGTATTCACTTTTAACAAAACCTCTGGTCAGCCAGTCCCTGTAGGAAGGATGAAATCTATTGTATTAGAACAACTCATTTATGTCCTTCAGCAAAGGCCCCAATGAGATCTGATCTAGACGTAGAAATAGGATTACCACAGCGTATATTAACCACGTTTCTATACTTCCTCCTTCCTATAAGGGCGCAGAGAAAACAAAAACGCAAAGGATTTTTGATCTAATTTAAACTTTATTTTTATTTTCAATTTTAAAACTTCCTTCCTTTGGCGGCCTTCCTCAAAAAGAAGAAAAAAGAAGAAGAGAAAAAAAGAAAAAAAACCCACCCACATCAACAACAACAACAACAAAAAAGCAAATACAACGAAATCGGAGAAATTATTTCTGCCAGTTTCCGAAGAGGCTGCGGGCTCCGCGGGCTGCCGTCGTGCGGCGGGAGCAGCGCGGCCGCCCTCCGCACAGCCCGACGGCGGGCACCGAGCGTCCCGGCCCGGCTCCCCGGCCCCGCCGCCCCTCGGCCGCTCTCCGCCCCCCGGACTGGACGTTCTCCCGCCCCATGCCGGGATGGCTGACCCCAGCCCCAG
This sequence comes from Monarcha castaneiventris obscurior, assembly GCA_026261815.1. Lineage (NCBI taxonomy): Eukaryota > Metazoa > Chordata > Aves > Passeriformes > Monarchidae > Monarcha > Monarcha castaneiventris. The sequence continues at coordinate 13,832,155 of JAMPIT010000467.1, forward strand.
CGCTGAGAGCCGCTGGGGACACCAACCTGCAAGAGACGCAGACGGCACCGCGGCACTTCCGAGGGGCAGGAGAGCGGCAGCACGGCCCCGGCCCCGCAGCGCTTTCGGGGGAGCCCCTCGATGCCCCGGCCCCCCCGGACGAGCCGGAGGCTCCCCGGGACCGCCCCCCCCCGCCACAGCAGCGTGCGCGGGGCTCCGCAGGGCCGGGCCCCCGACGGGCGCCCCGAAACCCAGCGGCACCCACAAGTTACAGAGGGAACTTTTTCCTAAGAAGGGATTTTTTTGTAAGCTTCCGTCCTTAAGCCACCGTGTATAGACATATTACCCCGATTACTGTAACTACCTGCGAGCCGGGGAGTAATATTTATCTATTTAGATAGGAAGGGTCGCGATGGAAAAAATATCCAGCCTGGAAATATACATCGTCTTTTCCTTTAACCCCTCCTCATTCATCCACCACCCACCCCCACCCCCTCCGTACACAAACCTACTCAATTTATAGAGAAGCCTTTACAATCCAGAACAGTTTCTAGAAGAAGGGAGGACTCCAGATGAAATAATCCCCCTCCCTACACACACACGTACACACATAAACACACACACACACACATGCACATACACACACTTCCCCCCCGCGCGTGCTCAGGAAGGCAAATTAAATAGTTAAAGGCTTCGATTTCTCTCTCTCCCTTTTGTTACCCAATTTTGGAACATTTAAGGATGGGTGTGTGTATTGTATTCAATAATAAAAGCTATGGGGCCGCCAGGACATTTATCATCCTATTACTGTAACAAATCCGGGCTCCCAATACATGAAAGGTAAAATGAATTACCGACGTTAAGCCGTCAATAAAGTCATTTCTGTAAATGGTGTCTCCGAAGGACTGCAGCATTATTCAACTAGCTTTATCAGCAGCTGGGAAATTACGTGAAGAAGCTCGCAGCGTGTAATATGGCCCTGCTTACTTTGATTAAGCGTCTTGCCAGGGAATAGTGACAGTGCTTTTGACCAGGTTTTATTCGCCGTCCTGTGATGAACGCCAAGCTGATCAGGCGGAATGAAGAGTAATTAAAACCTATAAATTATCTTTTGCAGCCCTTCTCAAGGCGTCTCTTGCAGGAGAGATAAGGCAGCGAGCCCCCATTTACAGCTCTGAAAGGGACCGCGGCTCACAAAGGCTACGTGGCTAAATGGGATATTGATAGTGTCCTAATTAGAATTTAATTAAGTACCCACGCTCGCTTTTGGGATAAAGATTTCAATTTTGCTAACTTAAATATAAATAAACCCAATTTCGGTGCGAGTAAATGATATGATATTGTGAATGCAGGGGGGGTTTAACATTCATTTAATTGCGGATGAAGCTCTTGATTCCTGGGCTGATTGTGTTCTGCCAGCTATTATTTTAGGGGATTATTGTGTGGCTGGAGGTAACAATTCGGTAATGTTTCTCCGGTACAGAAAATAACCGAACGTGTCTCGGAGGTGCGGGCACACGCACGCCTCCCGGGCACCCGGGGAGCAGCTGACGGACACCCAGAGATGTCTCCTTCGATTCCCGGTGCCCGTCGCCTCCTGAAAGCGTAGCCACGGGCCGAGCCGCTTCCCGGGGGCTGCTCCCGGGGAGGGAAGGGCACCGGGCCGGCGCAGCACGGCGGGGCGAGGCGGGGGAGCCTCTCTGCTGCCGGCACCGCGGCTCAGCCCTAAGGAACCGCCGAGATGCAGACACACAGGCAGAGCTATAGGTGTATTTTGAGGCAGCACCCGTGCCCGTACAGCAGCCATAGGCGCGGCACGTGATGCGGCCCGGCCCCGCGGAGAGGCGCGGAGAGGCGCGGAGCGCTGCGCGGGGCCCCGCGGCCTCCCCGGACCCGCCGCCACCCGGCCGCCGTTTTGGGGAGGGGGCAAACGGGGGGGATTCGGTTACGTCAAAAAGAGAAAACGCCGGGAATTGCCCTTCCCGCAGCCCCGGGCAAAGGCAGCGGGCAGGAGAGCGGCTCCAGCCGGAGCAGGTGCCTGCGGCCGGCCGGGAGCCACCGCTGCTCCGGGCGCCCAGCCCGGCCGGACCTCCTCCGCTGAGTAAAACATGGGGTGTCGTGGGACCCCTGTCTCCACCGCCCCTCCGTGTCAGCACCATCACTGCCCTTCTCCGCGGCCACTCGGGCCTCGGCGGCCGGGAGCGCCTGGGGCCGGGGCAGCAGGCAGCAGCTGCGGCAGAGCCGCCCTCCTCGTGGCGCTTGGCTGCGGCCCCAGCAGTCCAGCGAAACCAGAACTGTGACCAGGGTGTTTTTATTTATTTTCTGTAAATTAATTTTTAGACAGCTGCATCAATCCTGAAAAAGTGGCTTTTTCTTCCCAGTCCGTAAAATCCTTAAATTTCCCGTCTGCCTCAACACACGTCCCGAAGTGCTCGTTCCCTGCCAGGCAAAAAAAAAAAAAAAAAAAACCCAACCAAAACAAAACCCAACAAGAATACCAGGGGAAAAAAACCCCAACAAACCGAAACCAACCAACCAAACAAGCAAACATCAAAAAGCAGACGAGGAAACACAATACGAGTTCAGCTATGAGCTGGAGCTGATCTGCTTCATATTCCGAAAAAAACCCCAATGCCAGCAAATGAACAAACCAGAGAGAGGCTTCGGCCGTAAGACCAACTCGCCCCGGCAGTGCCTCCTGCCTTCACTGCTATTTACTGTTGTTATTATTATTACTGTAGTTTTTTATTCCTCAAAACCAAAAAGGTTCGATTCCGGGGAGCCTTCCCCCCGGCTCGCCATCTCCCGGCGCTGCCCAACGCCGCCGCGGAAGAATAGAAAACAAAAAGGAAAACAAGAGGCGAAAAGCGCACGGATTTGGGGGGAGTGGGGTGTTTATTATTGCTGGGGTAACAGGAAAGCGGCCGATGCCCAATTCCCCGCCACCCGTGGGGGACACGGCGCGGCTGGGAGTTGTTGTTTACGGGGCTAGCAGGAGGTCGGGGTGGGGAGGGGTGAGGGTCCCGGTTCACGCGTGGGCGCGGCGCGGTGCCCCCGCCCCGTGGCTGCCGCTGCCTCCGCCGCCCGCCCCGTCCCGCCCGGTGCCGTCCGCCCCGTCCGGTGCCCCGGCGGTATTTATGGCGGCGGCCCGGCGGGCGCCCATTGGGCGCGGTGCGGGGTGTCAGCGGCGGCGGCGCCGCGCCATTGGCCGCCCCCACGTGCGGGGCCACCTCACGTGCTTCCGGTGCGAGTGAAAAAAGTGTGGCTGAGGGATTTTTTAGGGAGAGTTTGGTGCACGGACCGGCGCTGTCAGAGATTTGGCCTTTTTTTTTTTTTTTTTTTTTTCCTAAAAAAAAAAGAAGGGAGGGAAAAAAAAAAAAAAAAAAGAATTAAAAAAAGGAACCCTAAGCGGGCGCGGGCGGCGCAGCACCGGGCTGGCGGGGACGGGCTCCGGCAGCCCGCGGCGTGGGCAGAGCGGAGCGTGACAGCGGGGCAGCCCGGAGCCGCCGCGGCGGCGGCGGCGGCGGGGAGATGGGCAGATCGTGACGGGTTTTTGGGGGGCGGGTTTTTTTAGGGGGGGCCGTGGTGCCACCGCACACCTTTTTGGGTTTGGTTTTTTTTGGTATTTTTTTTTTTTTTTTGGTGGTGGAAATATAAGCTGATCGGGAGAAGGGGGAGAGAAGCCCTCGAGTATCTCCCAGGTTTTGGATCCATCCGTGAGAGGGAGAGAAAAAAAAATCTCAGCTCCAGCCCAACAAGTGGATTTTAATATTTTTCTTTTTTTCTTCTTTTTTTTTTTCATTTTTTCCTTTTTTTTTTTTTTTTTTTAAATTTTTCCTCCCCCTTTTCCACCCCGCCACCCACCGTCAAAGTGGGGTGGGCGTAAAGTGGGTGGGTGGGGGGGAAAAGAGGCAGCGATCTCCGTGGCGGGGACTAAGCATGGAAGAGCCGCCGGAGGGGCACGGCCACCGAGACGCGGCGCCCGGCCCGGCGAGCAGCGGCAGCGGCAGCGATGGCGAGAGCGTGCCCGTGTCCCCCAGCCCCGCGCCCGCCTCCCCCGCCGCGCCCTGCCCCCTGCCCCTGCCCCGCCGCCGCCACCCGCCGCCCCCGCCGCCGCCCCCGCCGCCGCCGCCCCACCGCACCACCAACTTTTTCATCGACAACATCCTGAGGCCGGACTTCGGCTGCAAGAAGGAGCCGCCCGCACCGGCCGGCGGCGGAGGAGGAGGAGGCAGCCGGGAGCGGGACGGAGACCGGGGGCAGAGCTCAGGTAGAGAAAACGTCAACCCGCTGCTGGCCCGGCCGCCCAACCCGCCCGCCCTCCTCTGCCCGGACTCGAACTGCCGTCCCGACGGCTCCGCGCCGCCGCCGCCGCCCGCCGCCGCCGCCAAAGCCAGTCCCGCCGCGGCGGCAGCGGCGGCGGCGGCGTCGGGGGCGGCCAAGCCCCCGGCCGATGGGGGCGAGACTCACCCGGCGAAGTACGGGGAGCACGGCAGCCCCGCCATCCTCCTCATGGGCTCTAATAATGGAGGACCTGTTATAAAGCCCGACTCGCAACAGCCGCTGGTGTGGCCTGCCTGGGTCTACTGCACTAGGTATTCAGACAGACCGTCCTCGGGTAAGGAACCGCGGCGCATCTGGGAGCTGTTAAATCGTGACAAGGTCGCCCCCCCCCCCCACCCCTCCTTTCCCTCTTCCCCCCTTGGCTTTGGCTCCCGGCTTGTTGAGGACCTCGCGTGGGGAGGCGTGGGGGGAGGGCGGCCTGGGTCACCCGGGGCGAGAGGAAACGCGTCCCCCCCCACCGCCACTACCCCTCCTTCCTCCTCCGAGTCTCCCAAATTTGAATGTGACGCCGGGCCCCGATTCGGCAGCGGTTCGATGCGGAGAGCCGGCGGGAGCGACCCCTTCCCGCGCCCCCCGCCCGCCCCGCCTGCCGCAGCTCCGGGTGTTCCGCGGCGCGGCGTGAGAGCGTTAGGAGAAAAAGGCAGCGGGGGTTGGCCGCTCCCTTGTTCTGAGGCTTTTTCTCCCCTTATTTCATTTCTTTTTCCTGGGTGCTGCTGGAGGAGCGGGGGGGAGAAAGACCCGAGCCACATGTTGAGCGGCTGCTGGCGGTGCGGGGGGAGGAGGTAGTGTTTTCTTGGAGGCGAAGGAAAAAGGGCTTTTTAGGAAGGTGGCGGAGGGGCTGTTTACCGGGGCCTCTGCAGCGAGCCAGGCAGGCCCTTAGGCCGCGCATCGCCACCGGAGCTGGTGCTCCCTGCTGCCGTTTGGGGCCCAGCTCCGGGGAGGGGATGTGCCTGTGCCCGAGGTCGTCCCCGTGGGAGCCGCCAGCTCGGCCTTCCTGGCCCTGTTTTGCCGCGCCTTCTACGTCTTTACATTCCCCAGGTGCCCCCAGGCACCCCTTTATTTATCACCGTTACTTTCTGGTTTTAATTGCCCCCTTTTTTTTTTTTTTGAAAGAAGGATGAGGAGATGGGGTTCCCCCATGACACCTCCAGCCAGCAGCCAGGGATCGGCCAGCGCGGCGCGGGGCCGGGGTAGGCTCTCCTGTGCCTGCCCGGGGCCGCTCCGGTGTGCGGGGAAGGCGGCGCTGCCCGGCCCCGGCCCCGCGCCGCACTGCCCGGCCTGGTGCTCCCCGCCGGCCCCCAGTGCGGCCGAGCCGTCTCCATCCCCCGTTATTGACACGTCCAGCGACTTCAAACTCAGAAAAGCCTCTTTGATTGACTGGGTTGATTGATGGGGTGATAGAGCTGTCAGACGGCTCGGCCTCGCTGCCGGCCGGCCCGGCCGCGGGTGTTGTGCTGCCGATTGCCAGATCCACCGTGCGCCCGGCGTTCTGCACTTGCGCCTTCATTTCCTTTCCTCCCCTTTCTTCGGGCAAAGGATAATTTCTGCATGTCCTCCCCGACACTCCCTGCTTGCTGCAACCCGGAGGGGAGAAGGGCGAGGGGAGGCTGGCTCGGCTCGGCCGCTCTCTTTGTTGTGCTCGTAGCTGCCCGCCGGCCTCGACTGCTTCTCCCGGTTCCGGGGACGAGCGGGCTGCGGCGGTCGGAGGCGCCGGCACCCCGCTGCAAGGTGCCGGGGCTCAGCGATTCACTCCCCTCGTCCTCCACCCCCGCCGGCCCAGCCCGGGAGCATCCCGCTGGGCCCTGTCCCTCTCCCCGCCGGGCCCCGTCCTTCTCCCCGCCGACAGCCGCTGCCGAACTGGGGGGAATCCCCCCGTTCCGGGGAAGGGCTGCGCCGGGAGAGGAGCTTTCGGCCTACTCGGCGGCGGGGAGGCCTTGCCTGCTTCGGCTCCGGTTGCTGCTGACGGGGGGCTGCGCGCCCGGGACCGCCCGCCGAGCCCGGCAGCTGTCGGGGAATTTTCGTTGATCCCTTTCTTCACGGTTCCCTCCCCACTCCTCTTCCCCATGGCCTGGCCGTGCCGGCGGGCAGGGGACCGGGGGTACCCCTCCTCGGCCAAGCGCTGCCCTCAGGATGCGCCCCGGGACCGGGTGGCTTCCCCGGCGAGCTGTGTCGCGCTTCAGCTGGCCCCTTTGCGGCCTGGATGTGGAGCGGCGAGGCTCTGCTTTCGGCTGGGCTTCGCGGAGGGAGCTGCAAGTGGGGCCGTAGGTCCCCGGCAAGGATCGGCCACCGGCGATCCCGGGCGACCCGGGCGGTGGCTGCGGGGTGGCGGCGGAGAAGGGCCCCCCGGGACTGGACTGGCTTCGCGGAGAGGGTCCTTGCCCCCCAAAAGGCGACCAGGGCAGCCTTCGGCCAGTCTGCTGCTGGCGGCGGCTCTCCGGTGCCTGGCAGCGGGACCTTTGGTCCCCGCGCTGCCCGGCGGAGCCGCCGCCCGGCCGGCGGGCCCCGGTCCCGGGCCATGCAGAGGGAGAGCGGCTCGGCCCAGCAGGGCGGGCGGAGCGGCGCCCCGACGTGTGCCGGGGCGGGGGGCGAGCGGGGCTCCGCTCCTCTCGCCCGCGGGGCCGGCTCGGTGGGGCCGGGGCGGCGGGCGAGGCGCGGGCGCGCTCGGTCCCGGCCTCCCCGTTCCTTCCCCATCCTTCCCTCGGCCGCGCCGCGCCGGGGCGACGGTGCCGGGGTTGTGGGGCTGGGGGGGACACTCGGAACCACCACAAATTCACCCGTCGGCCATTTTTCCTCGGCCGGCGGGGCGGGGGCGGCGGTCGGGCTGTCGGGCTGTCGGTCGGTCGGCGGCGCGGCCCTGCCCAGCGGCGTGTGTGTGCCCTGCCCGCAGGCCCCCGCACCAGGAAGCTGAAGAAGAAGAAGACGGAGAAGGAGGACAAGCGGCCGCGGACGGCGTTCACGGCCGAGCAGCTGCAGCGGCTGAAGGCGGAGTTCCAGGCGAACCGGTACATCACGGAGCAACGGCGGCAGAGCCTGGCCCAGGAGCTCAGCCTCAACGAGTCCCAGATCAAGATCTGGTTCCAGAACAAACGGGCCAAGATCAAGAAGGCGACGGGCATCAAGAACGGGCTGGCGCTGCACCTCATGGCCCAGGGACTCTACAACCACTCCACCACCACGGTGCAGGACAAAGAGGAGAGCGAGTGAGGCGGGCGGCCCCAGCCCAGCCCTGCGCCGCGGCGCCGGCCCGCCGGCCGGGAGGCGGACAGGTGCGATTTAAAAGCAGATCTATTGTCTATCCATAGTATAAGGACTTCGATTAAGAAAAAAAAAATATGAACACTTAAAAAAATTATCTCTATATAGCCAAACAGCATATGACCTTGTATATATTTAATTTCAGGTAAGAAATATGTGTAGCGATCTCTATTTGCTGGACAGTTTCTCTCTTCCCTTCTCTCTCTTTCTCCTTTCTTTTGTTCGTTTGTTCGTTTTGTTTACTTTCCTTTTTTTCTCCTCCCCCCCCCCCGATGTCCGTTGCTCCTGTTTTACAGTAAATGTCGGACTTTTCTCATCTGTCGTTTGAGCTTATTTTATTTTTTTTTGGTGTGTGTGAATTTCTGTCTCTCTCTTTTTTTTTTTTTCCCGAGGAAAAAAAAATTCTGATCCACAGACTGCGAGACTGAACCCGCCGCTACAAGCCAAAGATTTTATTATGTTCAGAAATCTGTAGTCTGAAATAAAGTGTAGACTGTGTTCAGGATCCAGGCTGGCTGTAATTCTTTATTTTAGTGTATGGATGTTTGCATATATATATATATATATATATAAATATAATAAATAAATGTATATATACATACACCATACGCTGTGTACATAGTGCCATTTCGGTGGCATATTTAAGTTTTGCTTTCAATAGATGCAGCAATTTTTAAACCGCTCATCCCTTGTTAAAAACCCTGAGACCTTCGATTTTTAAGAAATTATTTTTAATTTTTCTACCCTTTAAACAAATTAATTCTTTTTGGCAGTTGCGGTCGTGCCTTGCCTCCCGCATCTCCCTTTTAACCAGAAATAAAAACCACCTCATAATAATAGTGGTAATATATCACCAGTTCCCGCTGAAAAATTGCCTGAAACCGTCTGGACGTTTAGAGCTCTGGGATGTTTTGGAAAGATATTTGTGTGACAGCTCCTCGTCTCGCTCCGTGAGGATCTGCTCCCACGCTGTTTCCAGCGAGGACCTCTCCGGAGGATCCGAGGATCGGACCGGAGCGACCGGCACTCGGCGCCGGGCGCTGAGCCACCGCTCCCGGGAGCGCTCCCGGCGCCGGTCCCTGTCCCCCGCTCCCTGTTCCAGGGCTCGGGCTCGCGTTTGCCGTGTGCGTGGGACGCGCGGGGTGGCGGAGGGCCGGCGCTAGCCCCGCTCCGCTTTTCCGCCCGCCCCGGTTAAAGGAGGCCGTGCCCAGTCCCGGGTCGGCTCCCTTCGCCTCCGAGCCGGGGGCACCGACGGGCCGGGACCGGGCCGTGCCCGTGGCCTTGTCCTCGAGCTGTCGAGGGCCGCGGGGCCTGAGCCCACGCGGGCCTTGCGTGAGGCCCCGCCAAGCCGAGGGCTGGCGATGGGATTCCGCTCCTCACTGTCCCTGATGAAAGCGGGCGCCGAGGCGGGTGGAGAGCTGCCCGTCCCCCTCGACGAGGCTGGCTGTCGGCTTTCCTTCTCCTTTTTCTTTCTGCTCCTCTGTATCCCTGCCCTAGGCCCGCAGCCGGCAGGGCGAAGAGGACAAGCGAGCGGAGCTGGAGCCGGGGGACCCTTTCTCCTGCATCTCCCCAGAGGATGGGGCAATGCCGAGGCCGTGCCCAGGTCAGTGGGACCGGGGGGCGGAAGGGGGCAAGCAGCAGCACTCCCGGTCGGCGCAGCCTGCAGCTCCCCCCTCCTCGTCCCGTCGGAGGCATTAGGGGGTTTCCGTCTATTTGAGAAGGGGAGCGGTGGGGAAGCGGGAGATGGCTTCTGCCATTTTCGTGCTTTTTAACTCTTCCTGCTTAGGGCTGCGGTTTGCTATCATCATCCGGGAATGGAGGCACAGGCTGGGGAGAGAAGAGAGCCCCCTGCCCTCCGCGCCCGCTGCCGGTGGGGCAGGACCCCTCCTACACCTCATCCCACCCCATCCTACCCCAGTGTATCCCACCCCATCCCACCCCATCCCCGCCCAGCCCAGCCCGCCTCTGCCCGGCGAGGGCTCTTCTCCTCTCTGCAGGCCGAGGAGCCGGGAATACTCAGAGGGCTTAAATAAATGTTGTACAGCGCCATCTAAAGTTGTGCACTTCTTTCTCTTTTTTTTTTTTTTCCCCTTTCTTTCTTTCTTTCTTTCTTTCCGATGGGATTGGAACATGAACTCAAATCTTCCGCACCGAAGAAAATAAAGCCGTCCTTCAAAGTGCGAGCTCCACTGCTCGCGGGGAAAGCGGTCGGCGAGAGCCCGGACCGGCGGGGGCAACTGCAGAGTTCGGGGGTTGCATTCAGATCTCCCCCCAAGCCCCCCCTTCGCTTGCTGCTGTCGGGGGGACACAGAGAGATTGCTCCCCTACTCCCCCTCGCTCCAAGCTCGGTTCAATCCTCTGCCTTTGCCATACACGCCGTCTCGCACTCCCCTGGAGCTGTACAGGCGAAAAATAGCATTTCTCCTTAAAAATGGAGTAACGATCCTCCCCAAGAGCATTCCCGGGCCGGATCTGGCCCGGACCTGCCGAGGGTAGAGGCCACCGACCCGCTTCGCTTCCCCTGGCCGCGGGACACGGGTGATGCTCAGGTTGGCTCTGGACGTGGGTCGAGCAGGGCTGTCGGCCCCCCCACCCTGCCCCGTCCCACTGACAGATCCCAGGACCCGCTCCCTACCTGCAGCCGGGAGCCGAGTCCCGGGCGCTGGGGGTGCCCGAAGGCTTGGGGGCTCCAGAGGAGGAGGAAGATGAAGAAGGGTTTCCTCAGCCGCGGGTTGTCCAGCCAAGCTCAGATGAGCTGGACAAGTCAGGAATAAAGCCGACTAGGGAAATATAGGGCAGATTAAAGGAAGCCTAAAGAGGATTATTTAAACAAATCAGACTTTTTAATGTAATTACGCTTTTAGGATTTCTCACGGAGAGCAGCTGAGCGGGGCACATTGGTGAATCGGCGCAGGCAGGCGAGGCCCAGGTCTGTCCTCGCTGGCTCCACGAGCGACCTTGGTCCCCTGTGGGTGCCAGGGGCAAAGAGCCCCACGGGGATTTCTCTCCTGCCGGCAGTCGGGCGCGGGGGGGAAGACCTTCACTCGGGGTTCAGCACCAGGCCGAGCTGAGAAATGAGAGTAGAAGGTGCAGCATCCTCCCCGCAGGAAAGGGACCAGGTGTGCTTGGAGCGGCGGGGGGAGGCGAGGGACACCCACCGGGCCCCCGGCCGGGGAGGAAAGCTGGGGGCTGGACGGACGGGTGGGACTGGGGACCCCAAGCCCCAGAAGGAGCACCCGCTAGCCCAGGCGGAAAAGCCTTGGAGGAAAAGCGCTACCTTCCTCCTCCTTCCTCCGTGCCTCGGGGGTCTGTTCCCCCACACCCCGACCCTCGGGAGGCAGCCGCGCGTTGGTGTGATGTGAATATCAGTCAGCACCCCACAGACAACCAACCCCGTCCCCCCTCCGCTGGTGGAAGGATGCACTGATGCTTATTTCTCCTTCCAAGGCACCCCGAGAGTCGGGCACAATCGTTCCAGGCCCCCGGCCCTGGTCCGACGACCACCCCCCCGGAGGCCCGGCGGCCTGCTTATTTGCATATGCAAATGAGGCGCGGGGGAGGAGGGGAAGGCCACGCGTGGTTCCCCCCCGTCGGTCCCCTCCGGCCGGGGCGCAGATCCCGCTGCCTCCTGTCACGGAGCTTGTTCCTTTGTGCCGCCTTTCGAGGAATCAAAGCAGACACGGTTGTGACACGTAGCCCGGAGGGTCAGAGGTCAGATTTCACAATCCCAATTACAATGATTTCTAATGATGTTTATCTTGCGGGTTCCGACGGCTGGGAGCTTTACAAGAGGGCTTCGCTCCCCTCCCCTCTGCTTGGAGGGCCGTGGGTGCGGGGGTCTCTCGCCTCGGCTCCGGCCGGGGGGAGATGCGCTTCCCACGGGCACGGAGCGCCCCGTCCACCTCGCCGAAGGGCGCTGGGAGCCGGACGAAGTGCCGGGGGTCGGGCCTCAGGAGCCCGGCCCCGGCTCCGGGCTCCCTCCGCACTTCCCTGCGGTGTTCGAGGCCACGACGGAATTAAGCGAGTGAATACCACAGTGGTTTACAGTGAATATTGCCAAGCACTCACCTCTCCCTCCCCGTCGGGTAAGGTCCGAGGCAGCGCTAGCAAATGTCTGAGCGGAGGTAGGAGCTCTGCTCGTCGATCATTTGTCCGGAGTCGGTCGCGGCTGGGGGGGCTACAGGGACCGGCCTTGCCCCGGTCACCCTCCCACCCCCGAGCCGCTCAGCCGCGTCCGGAGCCGCCGGCGGAGTCCCGGGGGGAGGCGGCAGGCGGTCCCGGCGGGGAGCTCCATCCACGCCCGGAGAAGGTCCTGGCAGCGGGGAGCACGGCCCACAACACCTCCCAGCCCCAGGGCTCCTACTTCTTGTCGGCGAAACCAGTTCGATTTAACTTTTATTTTGCCTTACAAGAAATAAAAGCAGAGCGGCGGTCGGATCAAAACACAACTCAAACGGTTTCCGATTAAATCTAAAACCGTTTTGAAAAAGATTTGTCGAATGGCCAAGGGCTGAAACTTTGAGAAAAGGTAATAAATTTTGAGAAAAAAAAAAAAAATCTTAACTTTTCTTCTGTTGGGGAGTTGCACACGTAGCACCCGAGCCCCAGCCTCGGGCTGGCTGTTGGCAGAAGCACGCAAGGTGCATCTTTATGCTCCACATCAAATGCCTTTGACACAGACTTAAAAAAGTGTATGTAAAGCAGCTAATGGTGCTCGCTCTTCCGGCTGAGTAAGTCGGGGAACCAGATTTTGCTGGAGGTAGAAGTCCTTTGCTCTGAGAACTGATCTTTACTACTTCAGGTGAGCAACCCTTACATTAAAAAGACTTTTCTTGTTTGTTCTTGGCCACTTGATCAGTTTGGAGATAGCGAAGATGGGAATAAAAACTTTGGTTAGCTGCGGCAGCAGCAGAGCCGTCGGGGAGGGTTCAGGAGGCTCCGGGCTGCCGGACTCGGGGCGCTGCGGGCCTTGGCCGGGGCGCTGCCGCTGCCGGGGTGCAGCCGTGGGGGCTCCGCGGGGCTCGTGGGGGCGGACGCTGGAGCGGCCCCGCTCTGCCCCCGGGCTCTGCCGCAGGGCTTGGCTCCAGCACGGGAAGGAGCCGCTGCTCCAGGGCGATGGGGGTGGTACAGGCGGGCCAGGACACTTTTTGGTGGGTTTTTTTTTGGGGGGGTTGTTTTTGTTTTGGTTTGGTTTGGTTTTGTTTTTCTCATCCTCGGTTGTGCTGCTCCGCCGAGCTCGGGGATCAGCGGGGTCACGCCAGAGGTAAAGGCAGCCCCGAAGCCGGACGCTGCCGGGGTACCACGGGCGCTGCTGGTCCTGGGCGCGGGTGGGCTGTGGGCAAGGGCTGTGCCCGCAGCGGGGCCGGTCCCGGTCCGCCGTGCCTCCCAGCGCCGACGGAGACGCTGCCCGCCTGCTCCCCGGCGCCTCTGTCTGCGAGGACATGCTGCCACTCGAGAAAACACCGCAGGGACCCGAAAACGGTGGCAGTCACGGGCATTTTTATCTATCTCCGCTCCCTTTCTTTGATTGCCAGATGAAAGGGACACCCCACTTGTTACCCTGCCCCCGTCCACCGCAGGCTCCCCCCCGGCGGGGAGCGAGGCTCGGGGACCATGTGGGGGCATCGGGTCTCTCAGGAGTCCCCTCACGCCGCAGACCTTTTAAGAAATAGGTGGAGGAGGAGCTGCACCTGCACGGCCTCGCCGGGCCCAGGAGAGGTTGGGGGAGAAGTTAAGCTTAAGCCCCCAAATCTGGAGCAAATGGAGCCAATGAATGCTCTGCGCTCTGGTGGGTGCCTTCAGTTGTGAAAAGATTGAAGAAGGCATGGGAAATAATATTAACTTTAAGATCAGCCCCATTTTTTTTTCTTCCAGAGAACAATGCGTGCCTTATCTCCCTCTGAATAAATAAATCATAATTGCCCGACAGTTACCCGTCACAATAAACTTGACCAGATCTTCCAACAATTAGTTACGCGTTCTCTCCGCTCTGGTAAAAGTCTTGTTAAATGTGATGAATGTTAAAATAAGCTACCCTTGAACGTACTTTCCAAGATCTCTATTGGAAAAGTACAAGTATTTAAGCCTCTTAAGGAGACCATAATGAAAGAGGGTGACTGGTAAAAGATAAGACTAGAGATAGCACTAGAATACTGATTGGATCATGCATTTTTAGTGGAGTTTGATGTATTCCTGGTGCCGCTTAAAAAAAAAAATTAAAGCTGTACCCTTTTCCTTCAGGAGCCAAGCACTGAGCACTGTCAGCTTGGCCCTTTCCATGAGCAGCTTCAGCTGCCTAGGATATTGCCTGGGAATATCACACCTCAGTTATTGCAGTACTTTTCTCTAGCAGGGCTGCTGCAGCAGTACCTGGACCCCAGCTGAGAAGGGGCTTCACATTAGGCCATGGGGTGAGCCCATGCTGTCCATCAACCCCTACGAGACAAGTCAGTGGTTTGGATGGAAGAGGGAGGCTTGCAAGATATGAGGCTTCCCTAGCAGAAAGTGAGTGGAAAGTGTTTTGAAGCCTTCTGACTCCAGCTCCCCATTCATCAGATGCCCACAAGAGCCCCAGGCATACTTTGTAATCAGGGACATCCGTGGAATCTGCCCCTAAGACATGGAATTGCAAGGCAAGAGCAGAGCAGCAGACTTGAGCACCTGCACACAAACAGCCCCAAGTGCTGGCCTCAGGTGTATCTTTCTGGCTAAGGAGTCAGAGTAGATCAGATGAGACCTTAGCTCATCTGAGGACCTTTAATTGGATTAGAAAAATGACCAATGTATTTTTTTGTTGTTCCCAAGAAAGGTCTGATTTTTGGCTTGGGATCACCCCATTTGTGTGTTTCTAAGTTATTAACCTGGCTGTACCTGTGTGATGGGTCCTGGGCTGGAAATACTGGTCCTCCTTGAGCAAAACAAGGAGAAGCTGCACTGAAGCTCCTCTCTACAGTTGGTGTGAATCAAGGTCAGGCCCTGGAGTGGGCAGAGTGATTTCTTTCCGTCCCTGTTGGTGCAGAGCAGGGCACTGAGAATTTCACCTGAGCCAGGCAAGGCTCCTAGGCCACCTACACACCAGGAGATCACACAAGGAAATTCCTTGTGCATTTTCCAGCTCCACCCTTTTCACAGTGATGGATGTCTTGGTGCAGCCCAGGTCTGGACATTTATAGCACTGTGTGATCTGCATCCTACTGGAGGAGCTGGTGAGGCTCCATGACTGGAAAAGCAGGTAGGGAATTTCATGGTAGAGGTTCATAGCTTGGAGAAAGAAGGGATGTTAGAGTAGCAACCTAGTGGTTTCACCGGCAGCCTTTAACTTCTATAGGTCTTTTTACATGGAGGGTCATATATTTCAAGTGGATTTCTGGATTAATGTAAGGTTGTTTGAGGCTCGTTCCCTTAAGTAAAAACACACGAAACTCTTGCTTTCTTGTGGAAATGAACATAAATATGGATCCATTTCTGTAGTGGTTTAACATGCAGCTGAATTTACCCCAGAGTGTCTGTTATAGGATGCATCATATACGCATAAAATGAGTCACATTTTAGACACTGATCATGTCCTCCATAGATAATAATATCAGTTTGAGGTTATTACAGGTTCTGTGATGTAGCTGTTTCATATTTGACTTTTTAAAATATGTTCCCCGTACTTGTAGACCACACAAGCTCTGTGGAGGACACCTGGTATCTATTAGATTGTTTCAGTCCGTGGAACAATGCTAATCTGATATGACTAGGGAAGTTGGGAGTTTTGCCATTGATTTCA
The DNA here is from genome assembly GCA_026261815.1 of Monarcha castaneiventris obscurior. NCBI lineage: Eukaryota > Metazoa > Chordata > Aves > Passeriformes > Monarchidae > Monarcha > Monarcha castaneiventris. The sequence goes on from JAMPIT010000467.1 coordinate 13,847,504, forward strand.
ATGGCAGCAGGATGGGACTCAGAAGGCTGAACTGTAAAAACACAATTCCATATGATTTTATTCACATCTAGCCTGTCAGGAATAAAACCCAGCAGCCAGAGGTCAGGGGAGCTGCACTGCGCTAAATTGCACGCGTGCAGGATTGCAAGCACAGACAAACCATCTGCACGTGAGGATTTCCAGCTTTCACCTGAGGTTTAATTTAAAAATGAGCATCAGCTCAGCCTGAGCTACAACAATAGACTAGTGGCCTTAATATTGCTGTAGATAGGATAGATCTTGGCAAAAATAACAGGCACCCAGCACTGCCAGAAGAAAGTAGAGCATTCCTCTTTGCCCTGCATATTGTAGCTTTCTGAACATCCAGGAGATGGTAAAATTACAGTTCATAGTGCCAAGCACCTACTCCTTCCACCTGAGGACATTCCTGAGTGCTGATTCCAGTGGGATTGCTGAGCCCTTGTAAACTGGTTGTGCAGTGTGGTTGGTCACAAGTCAGGGACAAGCTCTAACTTCCCAGGGAGTTTAGTAGCAAAGATGAAAGATTTTTCCCCAAAAGAATGAAACCCAGGGTGCTGTAGAAAGTTTCAGGATCCTGCAGATCCTCTTTAATCCACTAACTCTTGTTCACTGCCCTGAAATTATTGGGTGCTCCCCTTACTGCTCCCCAAATCTATCAGGGAATTGCTTTAAAGGCAGTGTCCTGAATGGAGAGCTGATTTAAAGTGGGTGAGCCCTGCTGGTTTCACTGCTGTGGGACAAGGTGGATGCAGACAGCACGAGTTCCCTTCCCTTGCACTCTGCCTTACACCAGCTCCAGATTAGTCCCTGCAGTCCCTGCACTGCAGTGCTGATGCTGAGTGAAGAGAACACAGCACCCAGCTCGTGCTTCTGCCTTTCAAGAAGGTTTATACTTCTGCTGTGGGTTTTTGTACTTGCATACACATTGCTCAGTCAGTGGGTTTTACTACCCTGAGCCTGCAAAGCTTGAAAAGTTACTTGTAAGCTTTATTTAAAATTACAGCAACTTGTCACACTCAAGATCTTCTTTATATCCAATAAATTATTAAAAATGATTTATGAGAACATGTAAATGATTGAGCATGAGTGACATCACTATTGCTATTACTGCATATTAGGGGCCCAATTCAGTTTGTGGTTTTGTTTATTCTTTTAAGGACTCCTTTATTTTGGATTCTTCCTAAAATCATACTTATAGCAGTAGTGACTCTGGGAATTGAACATATAATTGTTTTATGTCTGGCAAAATCATCCTTGAAATCACCAGGAATTTTGTGTGTATGAAGCTAAAAGTAATTTGGGGTGTCAAGATCTGTTTCCAAGCAATGCAAAAGAGTCTTAGGGTTTTTATTTAATTTGGATGGAGTGAATTTGAAGGCAGAGCTCAAGCACTAAAAATAAATATGGCTCTTTTCCCATTCTATACGCATAGAATGAAAGAAGACAGACTTGGAGACAACTTCATGAGACATCTGACTCAACCCTTTGCATCACACAGAGTAAAGGTTGCACTAATCCAGCCCTAAACTCCATTTTTATCTTATGCATCTCTACTGGTGCCTTAATTATCTCAATAGGCAATTATTGTGTTTGCCAGGAAAGCTGTGATCAACTGTACCACTGCAATTATTTTTATGTTTCTGTTTCTGCAAAGATTCTTTCATTTAGAAGAAGTCACAGGAAAATGTTTGTGTGTTAAATGGATTTTCTAGTCAGATAGATTGAAAAAAAATTAATATGGTGGTGTAGGATTTCCAGTAGCTCTTTAATATTTAGTTAAATAATAGAATTAACTTGGTTCTAATTTTTGTCACTGCTAAAGCATGCATTGAATGGTAAATCATTTAGAATGATTTCCAGGTAAACTAAGACAAGTATTAGAACAGACTTGAATATCAAATTTATTAGAAAGCCTTCTTTTGAACTGTATTTTGGGTAAGGGAGTATAAAATTAATCCAATTTAAGTTTATGTAAGAGTAGCAAACTAATTACAAATTCACAGAATTAATTGCCACAGAGTTACTGAAATTGTTACATGACTACTTTAAATAGCCCTGGAAGGACAGAAAGTCTCTAAAGCCGGAGATCAGAGCTGCACCAATTTTCAGCAGTCCACAGGTCCTGGGAGTACAAAGCCATCCCCAGAGCCAGCCCTAATTCAGAATAACTACAGCTCCTGCATTCCTGGCACACCACAACAAAAGACAATAAATGGAGTCAGGTTTTGTCCGGTCCAGTCAGCCCTCGCTACTGTGCTCAATGGTTTGCTTCACTCGAATGCAGGACTGGACTCAATATGTGCCTGCTCTTTTTTTTTTTTTTTTTTTTCTTTATCCTGCCCCTCTGTCCCCTCCTTTTCTTTCTAAATGTATGTAGAAAGAAAAAGTCCCTCCACAGTTTTCAGGATCAGCCCCTCCCAAATTGCATCTTATGGTGCCTCTTTGCTGTAGTGCACATTCCCCACCATAAATACATCCCAACCACATTAGGACCGGGGGGCTGCAGTGTTGGTGAAAGGGACATTACAGGAGAAAAGTTCAAAACCTCAGGGCCTGATCCTGATCCCTTTGAACTTAACAGGAGCTGTTGCATGGGCTTCAGTGGGAGCAAGCTCGTGTGCTCTACGTGCAGAAGCATTAAACTTAAAAGCAAGCTGTTTAAAAGGCTGCATTGTTTCTTGCTTGTACTGATAGTTTCTCATGTAAAGTTCTATATATTCTTTCACAATAAATACATGAAACAGTTAATCCAATGTTATATTGTTTAGTAATATTTTACTTGCAAATGACCATCATTTCTTCTCTGCTCTGTTTGTTCTTCTGAATGTCTGTTTTATATTCTGGAAATAGAAGAGCTGTTCTTTTAATGCCCATTTCTTTCTGATGATAATCGTTCTTTCTGGCAAATGCTGTGACTTGCAGCTAGTCTATATTTTCGATCAGTAAATATTGAACCACAATGGCAAGGAAGGTCTGAGCTATGATACGGTTAAAACAAACAAATAGAAACCAGCCCACTTTTTTTTTGGGTTATATTTCTATTATTTTCTGGATAGATGTACCCTCCTCTAAGGTGGTTCTAAACCACTACCTTGTCCCGGAGGGGATGTAAGCCAGACTGTTTTTGGGCAGTAGCTGCAGTGGGGAGGACAGGAGCCTCGTGGGTCAGTGGCTAATACCCTGCCTGCTCTCTGCCTGCCCCATGGGGCAAACGGCAGGGTCCCGGGGGTGGCTCCATGAAGACATCAGGGTGGTGGCCCAAAGGTCGATGCTGGGCATCACTCAGCGCTCCACACTGGAGCACAGGGCTGGCACCGAAACTGGGGTTTTGCCATGAGTTTTTGGGGCTGAAGGGAAGGTAGTGCCCGAGGTCCGGGGCAGGGCAGACCGTGCTGCAGGCTCGGTGCTGTGGTAATCCCCTTCTCCTGGCGATGCCCAATCGCAAGGCAACCAGCAGGCCAAATCCCTGGCCCTTCCCGGAGCAAAATGCCATTGACTTTAATGAGCGTTTGCAGGCAGATTTCGGATAAGTCAATGTGGACTTTTGTCTGTGTGAGGACTGAAGGATTTGGCCTACGGTCTTTTACAGTATGAAGTTAATCAACATGCGGGAAATTCCCACACCCTGTAAAGGGCTCTATTGTACCTCTGCTCGACAGAAATCTCTGTTAAATCACTGGGTTCTCTGCTAAAAAGCTGCGGGTATGATATGAACCAAAGTAACTCCAAGTCAGTTAACAGGATCTTCCCAGGAATGTATCAAAAATAAAGCTCCCACAAAAAAAGCAACCTGGATAATTCAATGGGAGCCAGTGGGGAAGTACCAGCTCCTACCCTCATTAACATCAATGGGAGTTTCCCCATTGATGGAGCCCATTCAGTGGGAGAGGAACTGGGCTTTACAGTAGCACTTTAAATTATATTCAGAGGTCACTTAAATTATATGGTCACTTTAAAACCGCTCTCCAGAAACCTGAGTAATATTCAGTTATGCTGGGCACTTGCCTGAAAGTGTCAATTAGGATCTCTTTGGATACATTCACTTTTGAAAAAGCCAGTTGGCATCAGCAGCTTGTTGTAGGAGCTGCTGCAGTCTAAGGTGTTAAAATGAAGCATTTGTTTTTGAAATGACCTATAAAGCCTGTCAGCATTTGCAATCCAGCTTGAGAGCAGTTGTGCAAGGCAGACTGTTTGATGTCCAGGCGGATAGTTTGTGACCTTGGGCACGATCCAAGTTTTTCGGGGAGCTGAAATTATCACCGGGCAGTATAGAAATACAAGCATTTGGCAACATGAAGTATAGATAGAGATACCATCCTATAAATAATCTATTCCTCCTCCAGTTATATGGGATCCTGGAAATAATATTCTCTATTATGAATGAAAGGTGTCGAAGAATAGGCTGGAAAACATGAACACAGCCAAATGGCTTACCTGCCAACACAGGCACAGCTTGCCCTCTAAGTTTCCTTGTCTGGCATAATATCTACAAGAAGCAATAAACAGTCTAAATAAAGCATTAATTCTCAGCCTTATCACTTACGGATCCATTACGCCTTCATATAATTTACTAATATTTATCTCGATGAACTAAATGTTACTGAAAATTTAAAGGTGGTAAACATGCTGTCTGCTGAATTATTCTGTGTGTGCTGGGGAAGTAGCTCATGGCAGAATTGAATTATTTAGTGTTATTTTCCAGTATCATGTAGACGAAGTATAAGCTTCATTTTTGGATTATGATTTGTATTATGAAATGCTTATCAAGTGTTTTCCAAAGATTAGTTTAGTTTTAATTAAATAAACCTTTCTCAGGAGAAAGCTTCCAACTACTCCTCGTACCCAGAGGCTACTGTACTTGTTGTTTTTAATTATTTTTCACTGTTACCCAAACTGCTTTGGGTACTCCTGCCCAATTAAATCACAGACATGGGCTTCTTATACACAATATGTTTAATATTTAATTTTAATTAAATTAATTAAATTGTTTATTTAATTTTATGTGCATTATTGTGCATGAAGCAATGCAAAATTTATGATAGGAAGAATTTGTGGGAGCTTTCAAACAAGCTAATTACTGAGGTAAAAAGAGACTTCTTCCCTCTTTCTAGGGAATAGGCATTCGACCATAAGGAGATAACAGAAGTTGTTTGGATAAAATAATAGGTGGTTGCACAGCATTAAGAATTATTTGTTTTACCTTACTTTATCTTGTAACCATTACTTGATCATATTGTAATAGATTTGACAGCAGCCTTCTCCCGCAGTTGTTGCAGGCAGGTAATCAAGTATTTATCAGGTTAAATAAACCTAAAGCTATGATATAAATGTGCCGGTAACATTAAAAATCAGCAACTCATGTGACACAGATACACATTTTTCGTTACACCCTGAGTCTTTTTTCTTCCACCAGACCAATTTATCTTCTAGGTAATCTTTATGAGAGCCTGCTGCTTATTAAAAAGAGTAGCAAATAGAAAAAATCCTTTTTTTACCTGTTCAAATTATTTGTGATAGACTATTTTTTCCTAATGAAGATTTCTTTCTCATCAGAAGAGGAGCAGCACAATATTTTCGCTGCTGTTCTAATCTGGGGTGTATTGTTTTGAGAAGGTCACTGATGCTGGGTATAGACAGAAAACTGTTTTGCAAGACCTTGATGCATGTTATTTGGCAGGACACTAATAAGCAAGAAAAACATAAAAAATGCCTATTTGTAATGTTAGTTTTTATGGTTTGTATAAAGGTAGCTCACAAGCCTCATTTGTACCCGTGCAGAGGCTGTGGGGACCTATCCAAACCCTCTGGATTCAGTGGGGTCTTTCTAGCAGTGCTGGGGAGGTTGGAACAGGCCCTGTGGCGCTGATTTCTTAATTCTGGAGGAGGCAAACCTACGCCTGTGCCACGGCTGCATTTGTCAGGGTACAGCTCCAGGGAAGGGAGGGCAGGATCAGGCCCCTGGGCTGCCACGGGATGGGAAAGGGTCCTGAAAATGCAAACCAGGCTCGTGGTGAGAGCAGCCCTGCCTGCTCTTGCAGCTGCTCTGCTGAGTGCAGCTGCGGGCACGATCATCCCGGCTGAGGGGGATGCAGGTTCTCATGGTAAAAAAATATAGGGAAGTTTTTTGGCTTCCCCCCTGCCCTCTTCCTGCCCCATGGAAATGCAGAATGCATTTTGTGAACTCCAAATGTCTGTGAGGTCATGATGGGCATTTTCCTTTTCCTAATTTATGGGTTAAAAGGGTGTTCATAGCGAAATAGAACATGCTACTTCTCTGAGTATTGTGACAATTAAAACAAATATAAATAAATATATTCACAGGAATTATTCATATAATAATTAACAGCTCCTCAGCCCCAAGAGCAGAACAGCTAAAAACAATTTTTCCTGAATGTTAGGGATATTCATAGAGCAATAGTTTTATTTCAGCAGATTAAATAGTATCATAAAAGTAGCTGATGATGCAGTAAATTAAAAATCAGACTGGGGTCGACTTTACAGCAGCTTTTTTTAGTCTAATACAATTACCCATTACTGGCTAAACATTAGTTTTAAATCAACAGCAGTTGTCACAAAGAATTTTCTCTTAAAATTATTACTGGAAGAATTTAAAATGAGAGCAATATTACCAGACACACAAAGCCTGAAGAGATCTTAATACTGAAGGAACACACATCATAAGGACTCATCTAGATATAATTTTTTCCCTGCAGTCTCTATCCTGCACAGAGCCAGGCAGAGCGATGCCTACGCATAATACACCTCCCTAATGTACAGGCATACACCGGGAGAGAAATCCACTCGAATTCACAGAGATTCAGCCTCACCTCGGAGTGGTTAGACTTAAAAGAGAGCCGTGAATAAGGAATGAGGCTGGGGCCAAGCCCTGTGCAGCAGCTCCGTGGCACTCGGGGCTCGCTGCCTGCCCGGGTGTTCGGTGCCACTTTGGATTTCCACACGCTCAAGTGTACGCAGCGGCGTTAGGGAAGAGATAGCACCCAATTATTTCCAGCCCCTTCTCGAGATATTCTGTGCAGTATCGGAAAACTCCGAAGTTCAAAGCCTTTGCATGCTAATGGGAAGAAGGTTTATGCCATGAATAAAATGGGAAAGGGCCTCATGATGCTGGAGCCTGTCGGTGAGCAGAGGGGGGAGATTCGGGGTGCCATGTGCAGCTCCCCGTAGCCAGCACCAACACAGCACTCAGATCGCCCCCATTCCCAGCTGCTGTGACAAGAATGGGTGAAAACCAGGCATTTTTTGTCACCTGCTTTTCCTTCCCTTCTCAGGAAGACCTGAGACAAGACTGGAGAAACAACAAGTGTGTCAAGCCGACGTGGCATACTTAGAGCAGGACATTTCCCAAGTATAAATAAATGCTTCTCACCAGCCACAAAGACACACAGACGCTCTACTCTGTGCTCCCGTGCTTGCAATAAGGCGGGGAGAAGCTCGGATATAAGGTTCATGATGTAAATCAGGGCAGGCAACTGCAAGGAAGAAGTAGCTATATGATTTACAGAGTAAATTACTGGCTTCACTAGATTTCATTATCTTCACCAAACTGTTCTTTATATTTCAGTGTGTTTATATTTTATTCAGAGATCTTTTCAGGGCAGAAGGCTGAGCATGCACACCGTCGCCATTTCCTGAGATGTGTGCAGGGTTCCAGGAGTTATTTATAAAGGCAAACTTTGACTTTTATAGGCAGGGCGAGATTATTTTCCCTAGCTAAATATATGTTTTAGTAAGTGTGCTAAAGGTACTTTAATATATGTGCCTGTTATCTGATGAGCTTACTGCAACAGCTGCTGTTTATCCATGACGGCATACTGCTCTAAGATTGATGGGTGGAGGACTCATAGGAGCCAGCTCCTGGGAGACCCTGCCCCGGCACCCCAAGCTTTCCCAGCTGGTGCCCCATACATGGCCAGCACGGCCAACACAGGCGTGTCAGTCCGTGGGCACCATCGGACCATGCACCTCTGCTGTGGCCATCCTCAACCAAAATGGAGCCGAGGCAGCTGTGAGAGCCGTTTCTGGCTGATCCCAACATTATTGCTTTTTGCATGGGGTCCCAAAGGGAGCTGATGATGGAGGGAGGTAGGGTTTGTACACAGCAAAGGGAGGATATATGCTCTGAGTTTTCCCTAGGTCAGAATTTGAGTAGAGGCCACACAAAAAGGAGGTGAGGCAAAGGGAATGTGAGAGGGCAGAGGGTTTGATGGCTCAGATCTGAACTGGTGACTGTTTACTGCTGGGACAGCTCATCCCTTTGGTGGTCACTCCCCTGTGGGCTCAACTACACCATGTGCTGATGCTGTGTTTTATTTCTTTTTAATCCAGCACTGGCCATTTTCCTTCCCTTTGTCCATGGCATCTGCTGCAGCGTTACCTAATTTCACCTGCACTTTCCACAGAAAAATCCTTTGTCTCTGGCAGTGCCCATTTCCCCAGGCTCTCTTGCACCTACAGTTTCTCTCCCACAGCCATGGTCACTGAGGGGATCATCTCCTGGAGCAGGAGCCATCTATAGGACAGGGTGAACTTCCAGGCCTGTATCCTGTTGCATGATGCCTCCCCTTCCCTTCCTGGTGCTCTGGGGCCAGAGCCTCCCTGGTGACATGAGGATGAGGATGAAGGCAGACACGCTGGTGGTGAAGTGTCACGAGCCACAGGCAGCTATTTCCTGCCACTCCTTATGAGGATGAACAACGTTCGTATGACTTAGCATCTGAGTCAGGAGTGCAGGTCTTAAGGAAGGGTAATCTAGACCTGACAGAGCAAAACATCTCCAATGGTGTTGTTCAAAGCCATCAGAGGAGCCCCATCAGCTCCGGCATGGCCATTCCAAACTGCGTGGTCAAAGCTGTGTGTTGTACCACACACAGTCTACATTATTATTTAACAGAAAATAAAAAAGAAAGGAGAAAATAGAAAAGAGAAATGTAGTGTTTGTATAGAAAAATCTATTTGATGACTGTATTTTTATGAAAATAGATTTTAAAACTGGTTCAGTACAGCACTTCTGGACTTCAAAATGCCACGAATTTAGAGTGGTACAAGTCTCCCCTTTCTAGCTCTGTATCTCTCTGTCCAGCAGGTAATCTTCACCACAGGCACTTCAGTGCATTTTGTAGTGTATTTATCATTACAGTTGTTTGATGAAGTAGAGCAATTTAATTATTCCCATTTTTCAGCAGTGGAGCTGAGGAATAGGAGAGTTAAATGATTTGCTCAAAGTAGTACAAGAAATCTGCGGCAGAGAAAGGCTCTGCCCTGGGGCTTTCCTGCAAGACATTATTAAGACTCAACTTCAAACATGGGACATTTTGATATATAAAAATCTGGCTACTGCTCTAGGATGGAGTTTTACCTTTGCTGCCTCAGCTTCAGGCCAGCATGTTGTGTGGTGGTTGTGTGTAAACTTATTAGTCTCAAGGAAAGGAAAAAAACACTCGAAAAAGAAGTAGAGGCTGAGATTTGTTTAAAACTGAGGAAATTGATGGGAAGGAGTCAGAGGCTCCTGATGAATTTATTTCCTCCCTGTGCAATCAGTGCATGTAGAATATATCACGTGAGTTTACTTATACTTGTGTGCACATTTGCCAGTATGTGTGTGCTGCACACACGTGTTGTGTTTCTCTCCATGTATTTGATCTATTTAACCTTTTTGGGCACGCTGTTTATATTCCCAGCAACAAATAAAATGTCACCCCATAGGCAGAAGTCTTGCACACAGGGTTTGAGTCTAGAAGTAATTTTCTTTTGTTCACAGTGGAGTTATTAAGCTCTCGCAATACGGGTTTACAGCCGAAGCGCTGACAGACTTAATTTCGAGAGCAATGTGATTAGGGCAAGGCACAAGGTAGTGTTGTACCAGTGCTTACCTTTATTAGCTGTGACAGTGGCGTAAGTCCAGCCAACTGAGGGAAAAAACAAAACTAAGGCAAACAAACAAACCTCCTTCAGCAGCAGGCAACTTTGTCTTTTGGAGGTGTGCTTTGGGGGGATGCGTGATGCCAAGCAAATTCCAAACAGGGGGAGACTCACATGTGCTTTTGCTAATATTTATTTTATGACACATTATAACTACTGTGTGTTACTGTGGCTATGAACCCTTGGGAAATAAAACTGGGAGCTGTGTTGTGGTGAAGCTAAGAGTCCACAACTTTATTAAACATGGAAGCCGATGTAGGCGGCACGGGCAGGAGCCATCGGTCCCGGCCGAAGGCAGGCAGTGGCGTGGCCAGGAGCTCTCCCCAGCACCTCCACGTCCTCCTTGCAGGGCCAGGCTGTGCTGCTCCCACGGGCCCTGCTTTGCACCTGCTTGTGTCCACCGAAAACAGCTGAAATGTCACCGTGCCAATATTAGCTGCATGCAGGGAGCTGCACCCTGATCAGCCGGAGAGTGGAGATTACTCACAGATATTGCTCTGAGGAAAGCTGCAGAGGGAAGGGAAAATGAAAGAAAAACAGCATTCTCTATAAAAATTCTCTGGCAGCATTAATCAGCTGCATGTTTGGTTCCCAGTTATTTGCCTGGCTCTTGCTCCAGGTTGTGTTTCTGCTTTGGTGTCGAGAGGCTGCCAGGGCTGCCGATGCTTGGTGTGCAGCTCCTCACAGACACCGGCCCTGGTAAAGGGAAGGCAAACACAAAACCCTCCTTTGAAATATCCTTCATTTTTTTTATGAGATGGTAAAACCCAAATCTAATGAGTTTGTACAGTCTGAATACCAATCTCATTAAAATGCTCTTTTCCATTTCTTTTGGATCAAACCCTGCTGTAGTCCTTCCCTAAATATTAATCATTTGTCTGTTGGGACCATGTTCATTTTCCATTTTGTTCTTCTACCAGCATTTTTAGGGACTGAATAATTGCTCTCTGGAAACAATTATAAACCCAGTTAACTCTTCCCTTTCCTATCTTCTCTTCCAAAGGCACTACGTTGTCCTGGTTTTAAGGGATATAGGGATAGGGTTCCTTATTCTTTCTTTGTCTGGGGATTGACGGCTTGTATGTAAAAAGAAAAAAAAAGAGGAAGGTAAATTAATACCTTGTTCAGCTTTTCTGAAGTCAGTGGCTTCCTTTGTGAGTTTCTATGAGACAGTGGATTGAGAAATGTGAGGCAAAAGTAAACAGCATGCAAGGACTGAGTGGCTTGTTGGACTGGTGGGCTTGTGCTGATACTTGTTTCTAGGCAGGTACTTGAAGAGTGTGTCACAAAATTCCATTTTGAATGAAATGCATGGCCAGAAGGAGAAAATGTAACCTTCATCCTCCTGTCTTTAATTTTTAGCTCTAATATAGACATATTTTGCCACAGCTACAAGACAACAGCAATGTGAGGGATGATTTGGTAGAAGAGGTCTTTGCCTGAGTGAGACTAAGAATATCTTGCTAAAAGATAACAGGTTATTATTTTCTCTTCACTGTGGCAAAGGCACGTGGTATTTGTAAAAGTGTGCAGTTAAATGCCCAAAGTGAGGAAGTGTGTAGCAAAAAGCAGTCTGAAGTTTCTGGCTCTTCAGGGGTCAGACCTTAGAAGCCAAAACTCAGATCCAATAAAGGGAATTAGGAATTTCAATACTAATGAACTATTGTGGGACACAACAGTCAACTCCGGGGGTCCCGCTATCCTAGGGCATCAAAGGATGTTATAAAGCTGCTGCTTTAGTTTGTCGTCCCATTAGGAGAAGGATATCTTTGCACTGACAGAACCCTCTTTTGATATTTTGATTAAAATTTATGAAGTTCTGTAATCATCTCTTCTTGCCACTCATTGCCATTATGATCCCTAAATGCCCTCTTCTGTGATTTTCCCCTTCTCAAAGCTTTTTATGGTATTCAGATCATCTCTGTCTGACAAAGTGGGAGGACAGAACATTTGTGAAGGCACTCTAGCTCCTAATTGGAGTGATAGTAGCACAAAGGGCTCTGGAAACAATACGTTGTGCTTAGGAACGAGGCCAAGAAGGGCTGCCGTGCCCTTCAGCAGAGTGTCAGCCAAGTCGTGAATAGCTCAAGGGTTGTGAGCAGTAAACAACCTGGCTCATCAAGGCTCTTCACAAACTGTGACAGTTGAGCTTCTCTTACTGTGGGGATTTTTCCAATTACTGTCCTGACAGGATCATTCAGCACCACACTGGCTTTTACTTTCCTTCTGGAAGTGGAATAAGTTCTTGAAGATCAAATGCAATCTTTACTGCCATTTCAGACCGTAGGTCCTGCAGGAGGTCAGGCAGTCCTTGGGACACTGAGAGTCCTCTGAGCTCTGTGCAGGTATCGTGCAGGACCCAACACTTGCCAGCAACTTAAGATTTTCTTTGAAAGAAGCTGTTGCTACAGTCTTTCTAACCAACTTTTCCTGCCTCCTTGAAAAGTCTCAGCTTTAAGGAAGACTTTTGAGAAGACTGTAGCAAAATAATTGCATAGTTTTTGACTCAGCTTGGTTTCTCCCTGACACTGACAGGTTAACCTGAACTTCAGTGGTGACACAGAGATGCTCTTGCATGCTGAACTCTTCTTCAGTCTATCTGGCATTTTTGGCCCAGCAAGGCAGAAATCTGTTCTAAGATCTAAACATGGACATGCCACCCTCAGCTATCACCACAGTAAATGTGATCAGATCATGGCAGCAAAGTGTGATGTGGGACACACAGACACAGGTGGAAGGGGTGGTAGATGCACTTGTCAGTGTGGGTAGACCCAGGAGGGGCTGGCCACTTTTGCAGCTCAGCTGAAGGCTTTTGCCTGGTCTCTCGTCTTGCTTAGATGGGACAATTTAAGACACACCAAAGAGGTTTAGGGCTTTTGAAGTATCCGTCTGGTTTTGCTACTCGTGCATGGCAAGCACCCTGCCATTCATCACACCTTGCCTTGACTGCCTATATATTTGTTAACCTTAAAACCAGACTTTTTATGAGGATCAATCTCTTTATCTCTCCAGGGTTTGTGAAGAGCCTGTGGTGTGCTGGCCTAGCTGATAACACTTCATGCAGAAAGTACTGCACTGGCTCTTGGTAGTGCAATTTGAAAAGCTGAAGTATGGTAATGTGTGGTCCAGTCTTCAGCTACACAAGAAATCTGGTCTTTTGTCTGGTAGCTGAGGAAACCTGAAGGATTTGGCCAAACTGCTTTAATGAGGTACAATTGGGGAACAGGACCCTTTTTACCAGGAAATGTTGGCACGGGGGTTAATATTCCCCTAAATCTTACAATATCTGCCTTCAGTTGTCTGAAGTCTCCCAAATCTACCAGTGTGACAAGGATGGTCTGGGCATGGCCTGAGGACCTGGGGGACAAGGGGAAGGACAATTTAGCTTTGCAGAAGGCAGCACTGTGAAACCCTTGAGGAGGAACAGGTAGAGAGTTACAGATATCAGCAGGTATAGTCCTGAGCCTGTCCTGTTACAGGAGGAACATTTTCAAAATTGTCTGTCTCAGTTCAGGCTTCAAACCTGTTACCTGTAGTTGTCTATCTAATAGACTTTGTAATGACTTCTGCATTTATATGTTGGACTTACAGAACATTGTCTCTGATGGCATGTGTCTCCAGAGCTGCTGAGACAGTGGTGCCTCCCTTTTACTTGTTCTGTATCATTTCATTGCATCACTTCCTCTTGTTATTTTCTGTTCATCTTCAGAAACAATGGCTTTTACTTTAGTCCCACATTTCCATCCCTTTCCACCATTCTTCCTGGAAGAATCAACAGTCATCTCTTGAAACTCTCTAAATTCAGTGTATCTCATCTAGCACAGCCTGAATACTCCTGTATGTGGGAAACCAGGGCCAACAGTACCAGTTCTTGTATTCAAAAAAAGTTCCTTTTATATCACATCAATTTAATATTAAAGAGAAATTAGAACTTGATATTCTTGTTTACAAATATTTTTCAGACCCTTTTAGATTTCTTGTTTGCATAAATGGAATGATTTCATGGCTGTGAAACAAAACAATGGGTAGTGTTGATGCCATATATTATGAAATAGGTCTTCATGGATCATGTTTTGGGAGTATTTCAGTGTCTGTACCCCTTCAGACTTTAGCTTCTCTGCAAGACTTAGAAGATCCCAAATGTTGGTTGTGCACACATAATAACTTATTCATAACTTCTTTATATGCCACTCTTCTTCCTCATAAATATACTAATAAAACTCATTATAGAAATCAAAGCTAGCTAATACAATATATCTGATGGACAGCTGTCTCTGGATGCACGAATTATAATTACATGAAGCAAGATGGTGTTATTATGCCAGGATATCTCTGCTCTGAATAAATTTCTATTACTGGAGTGTATTCTTTTGACTCCAACCAGATGATAGGAACTTGCCCAAGTAAGTCCCTTACAGTATTACTATTGAGCTGCGCTTTCACTTGCAGAATTACAATTAGATAAGTGGTGCTGGAAGTTGTGTCTTTGAGTAACAGTGGCCTGAGCGAGGTGGAAGGTTGGGGGGGAGCAAGAAGCATTCATCATCTGAACTGGTCTCACCACTCCAGCCTGCTTTCAGGCTATAACTTAATGCCATACACTGATTTAGATGTAGCACTTGTCAGCCAAGAATAAGACTATAAGACACAGACATTCGAGGACTTGACCCATACTTTATTGTGAATACGTGATTGAACTCTGAGCTGACAGACAGACAGAGACAGCCACTAGTGTGAGAAAGAGAATTTGTTCTGCCATGTAAGATTTCAAAATATCTTAAACTCAGATCTGTGTTTTAAGATTACATTGCTCTTAGCAAATTTCTCAGTAGTATTTGATAAGCTGAGGGATTTTTCTGAACTTATTTTTTTACCACCTTTTCTTCTGTACTTTGCTAGTAAAAATGGCAGCATCTATTTTTGAGACACCACTCGGGACACTCTTTATTTCAAGGGATTTCTCTCCTCACATCTCCAGTATTCATATGAATGAGAATAAACTGATACGGAATGTTGAAGCCACAAACCTTTAATGGATCTCTTTGCTCTAAATTTAATATAAGTCAAGGCATTTACATGACAGCAATGCAATTTTGGGTTTTGGCTTAGGCTGAGCTGCAAAGGCAAGGACTAAAAAAGGACAAACAAAAAACTGCAAAGACAGTATTCATGCATACTGTCATTTCTCTCTCTGAAAGTGTTCTGACCCTTCTCCAAAAAGCTGAGCTACCACTGATCAGTGCTGACATGAGAGACCTGGGAAAAAGGTTTGTGTCCTCAAGAAATGAAGGGAACACTTACCAATAGGAAACTTTCTTTGAAGAGAGGGGGTTTCCTTATTGCTATGCCTGATCTATCAGGGAAGGTGTAGCACATCATGTCAGTCAGTTTTGTTCTCCTCCTGATCTTCTGCAGATGATAAAGCAATGGAGAATCACAGCTATTACAGGATAGAACAAGAATAAATGAGCACGTGATGTCTCCCCCATTCCTACCCTGGGAGATTGTCTCATGTATTAGGCAGAATCAAAAATATCCAAAGGTCTCATGAAATAACCAGAAAGTAAAGCAAAACAGCAGAAGAAAAATCCTGTTTCTTGATTTTTAGGGTGCCTTAATATAAAAAGAAAACAATGGTTCTCCAATCCTTACTGCTCAAAGATGAATAATCAGTTTTATATTTAGAGATAATGAAGGCATCATATGCACAGTGAGAAGCCTGTCCCTGTATTTATTATATGTAAGTTTTGATTTAAGCTACTTCTGCTTCACAAACGTGCTTAATATCAACAAGAGTACTATTTACACTGATTTTTTAATTAAAGGAATGTAGTCATCTTTTATGCTTGCAGTTTGCCTGCAAGCACATTTTTTTCCACTTCAAATTCATTCTGTCAAAATGGTTAGACAAATTGTTTCTGGAAATGTATTTGAATTAGGGATGATTATGACTATGGTGAGTCGTCCATAGCAAGATATTGGCTGTAGCTGAAAGTTATGGATACACCTAAACTTCTGAAGTCCTTCTGTTATCAAAGGTTAGAATTGTGTGTTTCAGAAAGGTGCTTCATCCTCTGAGGATGAGAAAGACTTGAATTCCTTTGGTTGTACCTTTCTTTTTCTATTTTTTATGGAAAAACTCTTGCTGACCTGGAGCCTAAAATTTTGATGGTTAAAGATATCTGAGATATTTTGTGACTAGTCAAGTTAATTCAGATACAATTTTTGGTCCTCAACAAGCTGATGTAGTGTTTATGAACTGTGCTGCTTCTGTCCCAGCCAAATTTCGACTCTTGACTGAATTGTTTTCAACTTTAGGGCAAAATTCCCTGTTTGTGAGCATTTGTATGGAAACATCCCAGGTATGGAAACATCCTAGGAAGCCTGGGTTGTGGAAAGACAATAAATAAAAGAACCTCTGGCCTGGTTTCTAGTTTGGTGCTAGGTTTCTGAATAATCTTGTGGAATTCAGCAATTCAGAGGAAATATGATGTTGACACTGAAGGACAGCAGTGGGCCATGTGGGTCTTGTGACAAGAAATTACAAAAGGGAAAAGAAAAATTAAAGGAAATCTCAGAAACCTCTCTGATGCTGGAAACATTAATTGATACTTAACAGTCATAATATTTTTTCTTAGGAAAAAAATGAAGAAAAAAGAATCTAAGTTGTTGCAATCGGTGAAATACCACTCAGAGCTCAGGGGAATGAAATGGGGACAATTCCTCAGCCTGGGGTGGCAGCCAGGTGTTCCCCACGTCCTCTGGAGCCCCCCACCCCTACAAGGCTCCTGCTCCCCTGCCAGGGATTTCATCCACAGCACGAAGGGTGAGGAAATGGGCTGACGGCTGTGATACCTCAGGACATCTTTACCAGCATCCTTGTTTGTGCAGAGGATGTATCTGAGCCACAATGTAAAGCTCAGAAAAAGAGAAAGTGTTTTACATGCTTTTAAACACAGGGACTACTGATACTGTCACTGCCTGGGTTTGCCTACAAACAACGCACCCAGCTGAGTAATTTATTCTCAGCGTATAATCTTTGACGGCTGGAGAGCAGAAAAGCTGTTCAGTATGTTTGGAAATGACTGCAGCTACAAGGTGAGAGAGCAGTATTTAATATCTGTTTTGAAACCAATATTGGAGGCACCTGATAAACTGCCAGAAGATGGGGTTTGTAACACACAGAAAGCTAAAATCTGAAGAACTAACAAACACTGAAGCCACTCATAGGGGGATATAAAATGCTGTGAAATCTGGACTCAATTTATTTTGTCCTTATAAAATGCAGTTGTCTGAGTTGTTTAAATATCATGGGTCAACAAGTAAAGACTGAAAATTTCACACTAGTGGGAATTTTTGAATGGATCCTTCTGTAAAGGTATTGCAGAACATGGGGCACCTGTGCTCTGATTCAGTCCACCATGAGAAGGAGCATGAAAGACCAAAGGAGCAATGATAATGGCAAAAAAGAAACCATAATTTGAAGCCTCAGAACTATCTGTGTCGGGTTGTTGTTGAAGCCTTTGTTGGTGTTGCCAAGACTCCTTCTTCTCTTATTCACTATCTCACTTCGGAAACAGGGAGAGAAAAGCTTAAAATGATAACTTTTAAAAAGAGCATCAGTACACTACAGTATTTTGTTACTGTTCCCCAATTTTTTGTGTCTCGTCAGTAAAATGCATCAGGGCCTGCAGGAGAAGGACCCCTGTAGATTTTCAATCTCCCTTTGTCCCAAGGCTATGTGCCATGGCCAGGTGGGTGCCATGAGGGCTGAGGGTGGCCCAGAATGATCCAGTGCAGCAATGTCATCTCCATGGGTGCTCCCAGGAACCATGCAGCCGCCTGCCGGCCAGAACTTAGTGGTTTTTACAGTGATGGTCTTGAGCAGCAGAAAGGAAAGGCTCAGAGAGGAAGTTCTTTATCAAACTAGATCTTGAGCTTGACCCTAATTTCTGGAGTAGAAAGGGCCGCCCAGCAATGGGCAGAGGCTACAGGAAACCAAAAGATGAGGGTAGGTATAATAGGTGTGGGAACAAATAAAACTTTTTCACAGCTATCAGTTGTATTGCTCCAAGGAGTAATGATGGAAAGGGTTTAAGAGCGTTGTTTTATTGTTGATAGGAAAGACCTGGATGTACAGATAGGTATTTATAAGTCAAAGGCAATAATTTTATTGTAGTGGAAACAAGAAGTGAGACTTTTACTGCTGCACCACAGTCCAGGCTATAGTCAACTGCCTTGGGAAGGATCTTTATGGTGCTAACACAATCTTGGCAACCACTGTCCATGTGAAATCAGCTGTACAGCAGCATGTTGCATCTCCAGCTTGGTTTTGCTGACGTCCAAAAACAGAGGCAGAACTTCTCTGGATGAGGTATCATCTATCCCCATAACCAGGGACTATCCCTGTCCAGAACCACCCACGTTAAACCAGTCCTACCGACCCCTTCACCCACTTCAGTCCCTGCCATGCTGCCGTTGGTATCTATAGGAGACTATTCATGAAATTCACCATGCATTCAAGCACTTGTAACATCCTTTATTTATATGAACAGCTGCAAAATTCAGACAGAAGAAGCAAATGAGTGATAGGCAAGAGGAAAAAGGAAATTACGATAGCAAGCAGACAGCTGTGAAGACTAGCAGTGTGCCCAGCTGATGGAACTGCAACCAGAATTTTTAAAGTGTGTAATAAGAGATAAATAAACTGATAAATAAAATCGATCTCAAAAGGCCACATGGGAAAGATGCACAGTCTTGATTACCTAATTATGGAAGGGATATTGCAGAAATGGAAATAGTACAACAAAGTCCCATAATGACTTGGAGACTGGAGACTCCAAAATGCTTAGTGAAACTAGGTCTGTATCCCTCGCAAAGAGAAAAGATTAAGAGGGGACCTGGCGGAGCTGCCAAGGGCTCTGGGGGGAACCGCAGGGAGCAGTGCTGCAGTTATTAGAGCTAATGTCAAATATGAGGACGAGGGACACGGCTCCAGCGAGGTCTTGCACTGTACAAATGTAATACATTTTCTTTTTCCAGAGGGTATATATTATAAGCTACCAGATGCTGCTCTAGAAGCAACCAATCTGACCAGATTTCAAATAGAGCAAGAAGCATATGGAGAGAGAGGGGGAGAAAAACAGTATATTATGGAGAACAACTGTTAACTGGAGGAAAGGATAGGCCTAGCTGGGCTTCCTGGCCTCCTGCCATCTTAAGATTTTCTTATGTCCCTGTGTAATCTTCTGACTTTTGA
This sequence comes from Monarcha castaneiventris obscurior, assembly GCA_026261815.1. Taxonomy (NCBI): domain Eukaryota; kingdom Metazoa; phylum Chordata; class Aves; order Passeriformes; family Monarchidae; genus Monarcha; species Monarcha castaneiventris. The sequence continues at coordinate 13,866,723 of JAMPIT010000467.1, forward strand.
TTTAGATGTTTCCTAAAAATGTGGCCCAGTGGTTGGTACATACTAGGCATTAGCCCAAGAAAAGAATGAAAAAAAAAATGCACTGTATCTCATTAAAGAATTTTTAAAGGGAGACTTTGAGGCGCCATTTGCTTCTTGTTACTCATCTTTGCAAATGTCTCTTGTCTTCCCAGGCTCTGCCCTGATGTGTTAGCATTAGCTGCCTGTGGATTTCTGAGCCGCGCTGAAACGGGGACTCAGAGCGGCCAACCTAAGTCGGTCAAGCAGAGATGGCAGCGTGAAGCAAAGGAGGAAGACAAAAATAAGATCAAGTGAAGTGAATGATACGAGATCTTCGCGTGCACATAAACAGTATCAGGTGAAAAAATGTTGTCTGGTAATGGCTTTTCAGGCTGCTGTCGGGAATAAGGATCGTGCCTATATTTGAAATATTTACGGTTCAATTAACAGCATTTGTTTCCATAAAATATTTTAAAAGATAATAGTATTTATCTTTAATTATTTTTAATTTTCTTCGACAAAAGATTCCAATATAGATATTGCTGTAGGCACAGGAGGCACTGAACACCAGGAAGTGGATTCCGTAAACAATTTTTCTCAAAGCACTACAAAGTTTAAATATTAATTTGTCCATAATTGGCAGAGAAGCAATTAAAAATGCTACAAAGCTGACTTTCTCCCTCCTTTACTTTCTCCTCCCTTTTCATTTAACCACAGTATAGAAAGTAGATGTAAAACAATAGGACCCTGAGCTGTACGACATTCTAAGCCTAGCTTGCCTTAAAGCTACAATATGGATTTAATTTATATGCAAATGTAAGCAATAAAAAGCCAGACACTGTAGAAATTATAGTATTTTTCATAGATGCTTCAGCACCGGCACACAAGCCAGCAGTGATTTCAAACAAGGAGCTAATTATTACTGGTCACTAAGCTACCTTTTTCTTTTAATATCTCTCTTTCTTTCTTCAACTCTCCCCCTGTTTTTTTAACAATGAGTAAATTATTTTCTCGAGCGAGGAGAGAGAGAGAGAGAGAGAGAGAGAGAGAGAGAGAAAGAAACTCGAATATTGGGGGTGAGTGAATGAAAACAGCCAGAAATATCTCCTGTGAGATTCAACATCAGGATAATTTCACAGTCTCGCTTTTTGACTGCTGTGTCCTGAAGCTGACCAGCACCATGCAAGGCTGATCAAAGGCCATCGGAAACATCAAGTAAGCCTAAATGGGGCTAAAGTATGCTAATAGAGAAGCTAAATGTACTTTAATCCTGTTATAATACAAGGTAACTTAGAGGCAGTGAAGGGCCTTGTTGCTTTTCCCTACTGGGTCCAGGACCCCTGCAAATCTTGAATAGAAGTTGCTTCCTATTCTTCGGCGGCCGGGGTATGGCTTTCTCAGATGCACACACAGTCCCCTCCTCCTCCGTTTACTAAGTGTCAACAGTCGGCTGAGCAAGACTTCTCCGCTCCTTAGATCAGCACCCTGTGACCTTCCACATTTAAGCACAGACCATTAAGCTAAGCTTTCCAGCTGTTGCCTGAATTATGAGGGACTTTTTCTTTTCTTTTTTTTTTTTTTTCAGGGGAGGGCAGAGCTTAGAGGAACACTAGGCAACAGTTTAATATTATGGACCCACTGCCACCCAACTTGCTGTGCAGAGCAATGTGCTTTCCGCAGGGCCGCGGCAGACGGGTGACGTTCACTGAAAACAGGGGGCTGCTTTGAAGTGATTCAGGCTCTGGGTTGTGCAGCTTCGGCATCATTGTGCTCGCTGGGGGAAACGTAATCTAATTTTAGGAAGAGGAGGAAACAAAGTAAACGTGGCTGAGCTGCGCTGCACTGTACACACTGTCTGGGACGGCGTCCCCAGGAATATACGTGCTCCCCGGGAAACTTTCTTCTTCTTTTTCCTTCTTCTTTTTTAGACACAGGTTTTGGTGCATCCTACCCAGGAGATGAAAAAAAAGGGTGGTAGTCCTGCCTGTGAAATGATATGCTTTGGTGGATGCCCCAAACTGACTACTGCTTGCACACTCTAGATTAAAAAAGAAGACTGATGTAATTTTAAAGCCAGCCAACTGCCATAGTGACTGTATCAGAAGATTAAAAACAAAGGTTTCATTGAAGCACTACCTCCCACTGTGCAGCTGAAAGTCTCATGGCTGAGGCAAATGGTCCTAAATATCTTTCTGTTAAGTACAAATTACATACTGGATATATTAAGTTGTAATGGTGCATTTTTCAAGAGTCACTTTTCTTGCGTGAGAGCATCAGTAAAGACTCAAAAAATGCTGACTGTATGGCACATGGAAACAAAAAGGAATCTGCCTTCTACAAAAAATGTTTTGTTTGTATCAAATCCTCTTTTTCCTCCATCTCTCCCCATCCCCCAACTAAGCCTGGAGTTTCAAATGCCAGACCCAGTATGTACAGTAAGTCCTTTTGAAATCCATAGCAGAGAAATAGTATCCTGGCCTAGCAAACTACTATCTGCACTTACATTCCTAAGCCTTACCCCTCTGTGTTAATGCTGATAGGAGTCCTTCAGATCAGCTGAAATGTAACTGAATAAAGATGCTCCAGAAAACATCTTCTTAATGTGGAATTATCTTTCATTTACATAGGCAACATCCCATGTTCTATAATGCTTCATGTAATAGAAACATTCATATAAAACTTAATGATTAGCACTCATTTCACTCCCAAATGATCAATAAAATGCTAAGTTAATACACAACGTGCAAAGGAGTCTGCCAGTGTGCATAAACTTGCATTACTGTGTGGGATGTAGGTAAATCAGGATGGTGGGAGCAGAGGAATAGAGCAGTGCCCCACTTGGGGAAGGGACAGTGGCACCTGGGCTGTCCCTGTCACAGGCTCTGTTCCCAGCCATCCTCAGAATGTCGTGTGTCACACAGGCAGTGCCACACATGCCAACATCCCTGTGCACAGACACACATGCACGGCTACAGCAGAGAAAAAACGGACCAAGAAGACAAACACAAATAAAAACCCATCAGTAACATCCTCTCTTTGCGTTATCAGTGAAGGAAAGAAATCACTTGTGAGTGATTTCTCTACAGAAATCATACAGAAATCTCTACTAAATCAGACTGAAGTAGCATAGGTGGGAACTGTGGATAAAAGTTAAGCTAACAGAGTGGTGCACTTTTGCCCAGATACCTTTACGTTGATCTTGTACAAGTGGTTTATTCCAGCAAATAAATTGTGTAGGATTTGAGAAAATATAGTCTGGCAGTACAGAGTTAATATTAACAAAATGTTTTTGGCAGGGACAGGCTTAGCTCCTGCTGAAATATTTGAATTCTAATCTGCTCCTATTTATCACTTCTGGGAATAACGTTCTCATTTTTAGGTGTTTGTCTACCTATCTATTCACCATCCAACAGTTACATTGTTTGTCTGTCCTTCCCTTCCAAGATTAACTGAATTGCAGTTGTGTTTTAATTATAAACAAATTTTGAAATGAAAAGCATTTGGAAGACTCTCTTCAGTTCAGCTGTAATTTTCTGGATTTGTTTTTAATTAATGGAGGTCCTTCCCAACATATATGAAGCTTGATGGAAATCTTTTTGTTCTTATAAACACCCATACACTGTTTTTATTGTACAATATCTTTCCAAGTCTATTTCTCCATCGCTCTTTTAAAAATAAAAACTTACTTAAAAAATTTAAATGATCAACTGAATGTGGGCCGTTTCAGTCCACAAGAGCTCCAGCAACAGCCTTTGAAATTGTAAGAAGGTTACTAGTTCAGAAATACTGAACGAAAAGATGTAAGAGATTTCCCTCCTAAATTTCAGTCTAAATGTAGGTGTTAATTCTTTTTTCAGGTGCTCATAATTTGTAAGATAATGGCCATTTGAGGTAATATATGACTGCTCAAATACATTTATACTTAAGTTAAAACATTTTTATTTATTACTTTTATCTATTTAACTTTGAGAATATCAGAATCTCTATTGCCACCACAAGAAAACATGATAGCATGAATACAAAGGAGCCACAAAAACCAGACCGACATGAGCTATATGTTAACAGAAATGGTGAATTGACATGCACAGTTTGTTTTGCTCTTTTGCATTTTTTGTAATCCTTTTCATCATCTATATTTATCATGAAAATGTCTGTTTCTTCATCAAGCATTTATAATTTTGTCAAGACAGACAATTAACATTTCCTGTAGTGCTGAGACTGTAGTTATTTCCAGACCTGGCAGCTAATGTCTCTTTCCCATATAGAGAATTATCAGAGGCTCTGGCAAGGGCAAAAGCCACTGGAAGTGCAGGTCTGTGGCAGCAGGAGAGCTTATGAACACGACTGAGTGACTGGAATTGTTAGAGCATGTAGCAAAGCTAGAAACAGGACTCAGTCATTAGTGGTCTGTAAAATTATTTTCACTTTATTAACAGAGATGTGGTAGGTGTCCTCGCAGTCTCATCTATAGGTAACACACACACACCAAGCACACTCTGTGTAGAAGATATAGTGTTTACTGACTGCTAAGTTTTCCCTACACTAAATGTTTTAATCTTGAAAATTTATTAAAAATATAAGGAAGAGTTGAGATGAGGCTGTGGCAAAAATCCCCTTTGTGTTGTGAATTAGAGTGTACAACACCGAGTTTTGATTCCAAACTTCTACCAAATTTCCCAGATGAATTTTGAGCTTATTTGGCCTTCCTGTCTCCAAGAAAATGAGGCCGAAAGGTTGGCAATGCCTCCTCCTGTTCTAGTACCCAGATCTGAATAGACTCAATGTTGCTGCAGAAATGCAGTTCTGCATGCTGTGCTGCATGGGATTTTGGATGCTTTATTAATATGTCGCTCTTCTGAAATTAAAAAAATGGAGAATAAAACCACCCAGTAACACTAGGTGAGCTTGCTTACTTGTGCTATGATCTGGGAGTTGAGCTGCAATGTTTACAATTTCGATGTGTGGCACATTCTGGGAGGAAGCCACAGCTGATTGTTTTTCTGAATCATGCTTGGCCCCAAGTCTGAGATGAAGAAAGAGTCAATATATATTTGCCTGTGGAGTAGCTAATTAGAACAATTAATCTGAGTACGAGAACAAGCTGTGAGACCATGAGCTGATTCAGGCACGCCCTCTACTAACTTAAATTTTGATCAAGGTTTAAAACACCATGGGAAGGGCTGGGGTGATGAGGCCCAGTGGCTGAGATTCAGGTTCACCATCCGTGCCCCTGTTGCTGTGACATGCGGTGAGACCTCGGGCACGGCGTTTTCCTCTCGTCTCTGAAACAGGCCAATGACATTCACTGCCTTGTTGAGCTGTGTGGATACAAGCAGCATGTTGTGAATGAAATGTTAAGTACATCTCAAAGCCAGCCAAGACAAGAACTGCATTTTTCTCCCTAATATCTATTAGCTCAGAGCAACGGAAGAATCCCACTTGCCACCAGCTCCCTGCTCTTGTTTGAAGATGTGGAGCTAGCCAGATCATATCCATCAGATATTTGCTTTCAGGGTCGCATGAAAGTAGAGCGAAAGAAAGATCTTTTGTGGGGATGACATGCTTGGAAATATACTTGTCCAAAGCAAACAGCTCTTGCTCTTTCTCCAGCTAATTCACTGAAAAGGTACTATTTTAGTCAAGAAAATGGTATCAATTCTCCTTCTTTTAGGCAGGATGGTGGTAGGTTTCCCATGTAGATTTGTGGAAGGTATAATTTTGACAGGAGCATCTGGCTCCTTTGTGAGCTTCACAAGGAATTGTGTGGCAGTGGCTTTAGGTCAGCCTCTGGTTGAGCCATGTGGGCAGCCCTTTGACACGTCTGCGCTGCTTTTCCTGCTCCACTCGGTTTTGTTTTGACTCTCTTTTGAGCTTCCTAAATATGCAGCCTTGCTCTGCAGATTCCCTGGGACAGTTTCATTCACGGGTCCTGACAAGGACTGAGGTTTTGCCAGGGCTCATGGATCCATTCTTACACTGGTGCTGTGTGTTTCATTAGCCGACAGCTGCTTTTAGCAAGGCTTTTTTTTCAGAAATCCTCTTAGAGAAGGGAGAAGAGTGATCTCTGGGTAGCGGAGCTTTTGATTCTCAAAATAAACCATGCCAGGTTGTTTAAGAATTTAAAAGCACTCATGAGCTTTCCTAGTACAATAATATGTAGTGTGGTCCTTCTGCCCTCTTTAAGCAGCTGATGCCTGGCTTTTATCTTCTAGGTATATTTACAGTAAGAAAAAACCCTGAATTTCTTTTCTTACTTCCCTGTGTATGGTATGACCTGAAAATGTCACCTTTTAGCCTTATTTACAAGAATGCAATCAGTGCAGATGTTTTGTCATCAAGAATGCCACCTTGTTGCATTTGGCATAGGAAAGCAGCACAAGGATGCAGAATACCTTGACTTCTGCTCCCCACATCTTCTGGGTGGTTTGGGCACCATGCCCCAGACATATGCGGCTGTGCCTGGCACTGTGAGTGACTGAGAAGTGACCACCAGCTGTGGGTTTGTCCAGCCATGGGTGGTGTGAGAGAGGAGATGGGCAGGTAGGGAAGGAGCAGCTGGGAAGCCACGGGATGCCAAGCTCTGTTCCTTCTTTGCACATCCTTAGGCTGTATGAGGAATCTCACCTGTGCTGGACACACTGATGACATGGCAAAGAGGGTCCCTGTCTCCTCCTGGTGAACCATTCCCTGAGGCCAGCAGGAGGGGATGCCTGTGATGCCTGTGATGCCTTGCCACACTGGGCTGGGTGGGGTGTGAGCCCAGGAGACGGCTGTGCTTTGAACAGTTCATCATGGAGGTGTGTGCTGTGCCGTACAGCCCAAAATCACCAAAAATGTGTTCAGGAGAGATCTCTTGGCCAAGAGTCTATAGTGAGCAGGGAGGATGGAGTAATTTCTAACTGGATGTTTGGAAAAATTTGATGGCACTGAGAACAGTTCACAAATCAGGAAGCTGAGCTGTTTTTGAACAAAGTAATTCATGTTTATTCAAGTTAGGAGAAAGCTTGGCTAAATCAGTGTTTAAAGAGGAGCCCATGGCCGAAACACATTTAAAGGGGCCATCTGTAGTCCATGGCATTTCTGCAGAGTGTGTGCTGGCTTTCCTTGGCATGAAAAGACATAGAGACACAATAAAAATGCAGAAAGAGAGGGTGTGCATGTGATAAGATGGAGGGAGGAGCCTGTGTATCTAGCAAAATTACAGCAATATCAGGAACATCAAAAACATTACAATGCTGTTGGGAAATCCAAAATAATACAGTGGGGAAGGTGCCAGCCCAGGTACAGTATATCTGATCTTGCAATGCCGGTGGAAAGGAAGAACAAAGCAACTGGTTCATTTGCAGCAAACAAGTTGAAGGAAGAGATATTACCAGAGCCTTTCCATGTGCTGACAGATTCCCCAAAGTGCTTTATCAATTAAGCATCTCTAAAGCCATCACAGCTCTTTCTCTACAGAGCAGAACCACTGCTGGTGCATGACACATGCAGCAGAGTGTGCCAGCATGACCAGCAATGGAAATGTTATCAGGCAAATGGAATTGCTCCCCCACTCCTTGGTTCCCTCCCACCAGCAGAGAGTTTGATTTCACATTGCTTTTGATTTCTAAATTGATCTAACTAATGTAATCAGACAGTAACATCCTGTTCCAATGTCACTAATGCTTTCCAAACTAGATGGCCTAATTAAGGTCACTAATTTCATTGTCTAAGACAATTTCTTGAGAGATATCTAAGTGGATACTAGAATAGGTCATATCATTATACAAAATTAGCAGAGAAAGGCGTAAGAAAACACCCATGTCAACTGGAAAAAAAGACTTAGGGTCTTCAAAATTTACAGACAACCAAAACATAATTACAAATGATGAAGAGTGAAGTGAGAACAGAGAAAGCCTATTCCCAGAACTGAACCTTTTGCCAGACTCAGAACCTGTGGGCAATTCAAAGATTTGCACAAAGTCAACACTGCAGGGCCAAGTGAATAAATGTGATGATGATCTTTTTTTTTAATGCTTTGGAGCCTAAGTCTGGTTGCTGGAAGATAAAGCAGATCAAAGAAATAGTCCTGATCTGTATTAATGGGCCACAATGGAGAAGGTGTGCAGTCACTCCCCAAGCCTATTCACTTGCCCCAAGATGTGCTTTGCAAAAGATGAAACCTATGGTGGGATCTCTGAGGTTGCTGTTAAACCACCATAAAGCTCAATGGCCAGAGGGAAAGTAAAAATCTGATGAATACTTCACATGTGCTGTTGAATTATTTTGGTTAGAATCAGCTGGGAATATCATCTTCACCTTTGCAAAAGTAGGAGCCATCTCAAACATGAAGCTACCAGGAAATCATGCTGGGATAAAAAATATTCACAGTAAGCAGGAGTCTCAGCAGGAGAAAGACCTCACCTTACAAAACCCTCAGACAGCATCACCTGAACTTGAATGGCTCACGTGGAGAGGTGATGACTGAAGTGGCAATGCTGTAGAGTTCCGTGAGCGACGTCTGGCCAAGGGCTGCTCCTTGGGCTGCTGCTGTCGATGGTTTATGTCTGCTAGGGCATGGCAGGGCAGGAGGACCTGCTGGAGCATAAACTGCCTTGGTCATCTCCAGTCTGCCTTGTTCCCTGGCAGAAGTAGGAGTTGTGGGTGCAGGAGATCTCCAGGAATGTTTGCTGACCTGGGAGGAAAGAGTGTGCCAGTCCTCAGGATGTCCCATGGGAGTCCATCTGGTACTCCACCTGATCTGGAGAGGCAAAAGATGTGTGGGACTTGAGTCCCACGAGCTGAAAACCTTCACTGGGACCCATGGGAATAAAGACAAGCACAGGGCAAGATATGCAGGAGGACATCAGGTACTGCTGATAATTTCTGTAATGCAATCATTTTTTGCTGTATCATGTCTGAAATACTAAGGATGTAATCTGTCTCTGTTATCCACTATTTAGCAGCATTTATTTTGATAAGAACAATGTGTATTAAGGTTTGGGCAACATCAGTTCAAGACAGGGAGACTGAAAAATGCAAAAACTTCTAGACAATTTCACAAGCACCGCTTCATCTTTGTCCCACATGAAACACCAGGTATCGAACTGAACTAACCCTTAGTGCACAGCTATGACTCCTTTCATGCCTACATTCACCATCATGGTGAGAATTACAGATACAATAAACAGAAGAACAGCCAGTGAAATGCCTGCTAGGGAAAGCAGGTGTGGAGGTGACCCAAGCCACAGAGGACTTTTGGCCACCAGGAGGATTTCACAATATCATTGACCACACTTGCAGTTTGCTTCCAGTTTATAGCTACCAAAGTAGCTACATTTCAATCCCTTAATTTGTTCAAGTTAGTCATGCAAAACCATAAATTGAATCTCCGGACATTTGCAGTGACATCTGTCCTCTCTCTGAACTCAAAAAGCAATTTTCTGACATATCACATTACAGCCAGCTTTGAGATAGGTACCTGGTTAGCATAAAATATTGAATATCCAGTACATCCTGAATGTATGGTAATGGTAAACTGGATAATTTAATTTCCTTCTGTAGGTGTGTAGCCCTGGCCATCTTGATAAAGTTTTCACACTAGTGCAGAAGTTAGAAACCCAGTACAGACAACCGTACTGAGGTCAGTATCAGTTAGATTTTCTCAAAACACATCTAATTAGGAGTGGTAGGAATGGCTTTCAGGGGCGATGGGCTATACATTCCAATGATTTCCACTTTGCAATAATGCCAGAGTTGTGTTAATATTGAAGAGTTTTTGCAAGAACAGTCTATTGTGAATAACTCTATGATTTACATTTGAACTGAATGTGTAGATATTACTTGGGACTAATGCTCATGAATTAGTCTTTGTGCAGTTATTGTATGAAATTTTGTACTCCTTGCATGAAGCTCACTAATTCATCATCTTTTGCTCTAATAATTTCATGTCACCTACACCAAAAACGTATTACCAGAAACATCACTTCCATCTATACAACACAGGACAAGAGTTCTCTCTTTATCGCCGAAATTATATACAAAGGGAAAAAATATAGGAAGAGTTGTGGACAGATCAGAGAAAAGGCCAACAGTCCCTCCTAACCCCAAATGTCTCAGATCTAGACCTTAAATATTTCAATATAATTTTTTAAAAAGTGACTGCAGTCTTACATATTTCTTTGGCTTTCACTAAATTCCAGCATATGCCAAATAACTCAGCACTTTATTTCCACCACAAAGCATCCTAAAATATGAGCTTATTTTTATCTCACAAAACCGCCAAAGGTGCTTTGAAGCATTCATCTCGTAACCATGACTGACCCTTTTTTTCAATTATGTCATAAGAAAAACTTCTGAGAGCACTTAAAAACATCTTCAGACTATTTAGATGCTCTTTGCATCTACAAGACCCAGCCAGGAACAGTCTCACAGTCTCAGTGTGTGTCAGTGGTTTTATTTTGCATTAAGATTTTTCACCAGTCAATCAGTCTGGTAAGTGAAAATGTGCTGGTCTTCATGTGTGAACATAGGCATGATTTTTAGCAAATCTGAGCCTGCTCTTGCCAGTAGCCCCGTTAAATTGTTCTTATCTGTCTGGTTGGCTGGAATGTTCGAGTATTTAAAATAGACTCAAGAGTATTAGGCTGAAAGTCTGTCTAATGTAGTACCATATTAGACACGGCTAAGCAGTTGTTTAGCAGTTTTCAGCTGCTTACTCCAGAACAAAAAATTAAAATGTGATGAAAAAACTCTTAAAAAATATATTTCAAAGAAGAATCTTCAGGACTTTCCCCTCCTTTTTGCTTCCTGAGGGTGTTCTGAGAAAACAGAGAACCAAGTTGTAAGTCATGTGGAGCACTGTGCTCATCTTAAATCTCCTCCTTTCTTTGGGGGCTGAGCTCTTTTGGTAACCTAGTACTTACTGAGGAATGAAAGCTTGTAGCTGGGCTATTCCTGTGGCTTGCTGCTGTGCTGCAGTGGTGGCTTGTTCATGGCTCATCCATCCCCTTGGTGTTGAAGGCACACATCTGGTCCTGCACACTGTGTTTGTAATTTATCCTCCCGTAACAGGATGTTTCCCAGAAGCAACCAAGGAAAAAGTTAAGCTGGAATGGGGAAAATAGTTAAACATGTGCATGAATTTGCTAGGAAAAAAATCCCTTAACAACATTTAAACAGGAAAATATATAGGGTGGTTAAGTAGAACATTGCAAGTGATTGAAACTGGTGGAACAAAGGAGCCAACCAGGTGTACAGTTTGGTCAAATGATGTAAGAAGAGACTGAGTCAGGAATGGGGTTTGACCTCTGGAATTTGTTGGGTTTACCATTACAACTTGTTTACACAAGACAGTTGGAAATTAAGAAAATATCTAACTAAAAAAGCCAAAGAGTTATTTGGGATTTTCACTCCATTATATATATATCTACACATATATACACAGACACACATACACATATATTTATGATTCCCTTCTGGAATGAGAAATCTCTTTTTCTCTTCAGTCTAGGGCATAACCTGGGGGAAAAGCCCCTTCATTTCAGGCCAGGACAAACAGTTTGCTATTGTTCCAAAACATCTCCATTTGCACCCTCAGGTGCCCAGAGGTAAATCTGTTCTGCATCTGGGGCAGGGCTGGTCGCACTGTAGGTGTCACAGTTACATGTGGTTTCCATTACCTCATCTAGTGTAGTGCTGCAATCAGTGGTGTAAATCAGCATAGCTTTTAATCTCCTCTTCTGTCTTTCTTTAGAGCTATATTCACTTTTGCTCCCACCTAAGTTTCATCTTTGAGCTCTGACTTACACTCAGATAGGAAACATCAGCTGTCAGCTCGGTTTACAGACTTGGATGAGTGTTTGGAAGAAAGAGACTCCCAAGAAGACTACATGGCCTTGCTGTAGCAATATTAAACCTCTTGGTCAAGTGAGTACACTGGACACTTAATTTATTGGTACTTTGAGGAGAGAGAAGGAAGGATCATGTCTACTTTTGATTATGACCTGGCCATGGGCCACTTCCCCAGAACTTGGCAGGAGGAGCCCAGCTTCTGACCAGTTTGACTCTTGCAGCCATTTCTCACAGTGATGAGATTGAGCCCAGATTGGTGAGAAAAGAGAGTTTTTAGGAGTGGCTGCACTTGTTCAGGGAGCAGGGGCTGTGCAGGAAGCAGGCAGGCAAGCCTCGGGCAGCTCTTCACACAGAGAAGCATCACACCACTCAATTGCATCTTGCATCAGCTTGCAATTAGCTTGTGTGTAAAATTTCAATCATCCATATTGCTTAGCTTGAGATCTGGCATGACTGGACCCTTCCTTTTCTTAGTTCTTCTTGCAGAGACTGCTCATGAAATGCTGGAGCTGGAGCTCCTGCAGTGCAAGGATGGGAGCTTTTCCCCATTTTCTATGGAGTCGGGAATTTTCTCTGCCTGGCACCTGGGTGTTGGTGCTTGCCAACAGCCAGAGCACTGTGCTGCCACCGAGGCTCCCCATTGATGTGGTGGGTGGGAGGGGGTGCGTGGGAGGTGCTTGGTGTTTTTGTGCTGCAGGTGGTGCTTTAGTCTGGGCGCCGTTTGCCGCCTGTTTGTTTTCTGGTTTATTCTTTTGTTTACATCAAGTGTTCATGAAAGGGTGAAGTGCTCTCATGTAGAGCAAGCAAAAGAAACATAAACATACACACACCAGCTGAAAGAAATGTGGGCATGTACTCAGGCCTGAAGCCATCAGGGGTTCGCTCTGCTGGTTTCTCTGCTGGGGGAAAAGGCATCTCCAGAGAGAGAAGAAGACCTCCCCAGCCTCATCACAGTCCTCAGCCCCGTGGCTTCCTCTCCTTCTACGCACTCCATCCATGCCAGCAGGCAGCTGCTGAAACACACATCAGGCTCTCCAAATCTATTGAGATGCAATACCATGGCATCTGAATCCCACAGACCTCATCTAAATCCAGCACTGCAGCTTTCTCCATTGTTTTGCCATCATTTTAGCAAGAGACAATGCCAATTGATCCTCTAGGTGATACCACCCCGCATATGCTGTTCATTGAGATGGTTGCTAGCCAGAATATGATATAAATTGATTTAGAAATGCTTTGTATGATTACAAGTAATTTTTCTTTCCATTGTGCTGGTACTGAGGGTATTTGTATTGCAGAGGTGTTGGGAGACTCTGTCTTGAAGGACATGTGCATCTGTAGAAACTGAACTTTGGACTTTGCAGTTTACACAATGTAATTTTTCTCTCTGTTTGTTGATGCAAATACCTGCAACAGCCATGCTGAGTTCATCGGGTGTGGGGCTACGAACAGCCCCATGGAACTCATCTTTCCAGTCATAACTGAGCTAACAGATTTTTGTGAACTTGCAGGAGTTAAAAATGTAGAGGGAAAAGAAAACAACATCCCCAAATGGCAATTTATATAGTAGTAATAATAATGAATAACTTTTGGGAAATGGTCATCCATTCATGGAAGAGCCATGAGAAGAAAAACAAGTTAAATTAGTCAGATGATTTATTCATTGTGAATGATTCACTCCATTACTGGCTGCTTCCTCCACAGGCCATAGAAACTAATATATAAACTGATAGAGGAAGGGTGGGATCGATAGAGAGCAACCTCTTCCTCCTCTCCAGGGAAAATAGGTCACCTATCCCTGCTACGCTGCTCTCTGGGCACAGGGCACATCTCAATAGACTGAGCATTCATTTTCAGCTAATAAAGTTTGGGTTTTTCAGAGCAAAATTTTCCTGGGGAGTGTTTCTTTCTTTCTGCCAGCTCTCAAGCCCGCACTCGCAGTTTGGCCGTCTCCCTTCCCCCGTCCTGACAGCTCTCATTGTTCCCAGATGATGGCTGTTTGCTGGCCTGTGCAAAAAAAAAAAAAAAAAAAATTTGTAATCTAAATAGTCTAATTGCAGTGTCCTTTGCACAGTTGGTGCTGTGGAGGAAGGTACCCCACTGGCCCCCTCGGGATTTGCTCAGCATGGGACTGGCTGCTCCTCAGGTGAATGAGGATGGAGTGAACCTCGGTCCAGGGTGTGACAGGGATGCTTGGTAGGCACACTAGGGCTGCTTGTGTGGCCATGGTGACTTACAGCCCATGCCCATGGGATGTGGGTTTTCCTCCTTGCTCCACATGCTGTACCAGCCCCAGCGCCACCACAGGCACTGGGAAGCCCAGCAGGGAGATGCACCATGGCCCTGCCTGTGCAGGAGGGTACTGATCTGCAGAAAGCTGCCATGCTGGGAAACATTCCTCAGGCCCCCTTTAGCTCCTAATAAGCAATAATGCTCTCTGTGGCAATGCCTCTGCTGAATTTTCTTGTACCCAGCACAACCCACTGTTTATCATATGACTATTTATAAACTGCTGCTGAAGCTTCATAAATGGTTTTTGCTTCTCACACAAATTGGAGCGGAACAGCTGGAAACTGTGTTGCAAGCACAGCCCGAACTGAGCCTGAAACACAGAAATTGGGCACAAAACTCCTGTGGATGGTATTTATTAGAGAGCTGCTGGAGAAGAGTTGCCAGCTCTGGATGCTGAATGCATTGAAAACTTGGGAGTGTGGGATTTACTTGCCAGTTCATCTTTAATTAATTACAGAGGACAATTAGGGGAAGAGGCTGCTGCTGGACTACCTGACTCATAGGACAGCTCATATACTGATGGAGATGTTTGCTTATGTGCTACCAGGCTGAGCTGTTCCCCTGCCATGACTCTTCCATGACCACACGAGGTCAGGCCCCTGTGTCCAGTTTTGAGCACTCCAGTCAAATCCCTCTGGAGCAATGGGCACATCAGGCAGCACCTTGGAGCAGGGAGCTGAGGAGTGGATGGGGTTGGGGATGGCAATGCTCCTGGCAGTGCTTCCTCCACGTGCCCCAAGGGGAGCTTTGCAATGTTGTACACTCCTGGTAGATTTGTTTGTAGGTAAATGTCAGTCTTTAGACTTCCTGATGGTTCCTGAGCAATATACATTAAAAAAATAAAAAAGAGTGCAAAATGGATTAGTTTATATTTACCTTAAGTGGTTGTGAATGAAGAGCTCTGTTTTTGCAGGTGTAAGAGCTTTTTCATCCGAAGAAAAGAATTTTAAAGATTCTGTTTTAAAAAATGAAGGAAAGAATAAAAGAAAGGAAATATTGCAGTTATTTTGCAGATGACCACAGCTTTCCAGGCAGCTCTGGTGTGTATACAACAAAGAGTCTTACATGTTCTGGAGAAAACCAAAGACCTCATGAAGTCAGAAGAGAGTGTGTTGTGTGAAAACATTGGTCATGAGGTCAGATCTTCAGTGCCAATGTTGTGGAAATACACAGCTGCATTTGATGGCCACACCTCAGCTACGAGAGAACACTTGTCACTCTTAAACCATGATTCAACCTGAGTTTGGTTCCAGAAACCCAGGGCAGATGCTCTAAAACCTGCTGCTGAAATTCACCATAAAGGAGTCATCTGTTACATGGAGCTTGAAACATGGAATGAGATCCAGACCCAAACCAACAACCTAACTGCAATCTTTGGCGAAAATTTAAATCCAGAGCCATGCCTGAAAGTAGTGGCCAACATCACATTCACACTTAAGAAATTTCTGCAAATTCCTCATACTCCAGAAATCTGTCTATTAAAACAATCACTTCATGCAACTTTGGTTCAAACTGCGAACAGGCAAACCAAAGGCAGAACTAACAATGCACATCAGGATTTGGTTTGCTTCGGTTTAACCAAATTCTGAGTATGTAGTTAAATAAAGCAGATGTCAGTCACCAGGTGCACTGAGCCCAAATATGGACCAGCACAGCTCACAGCCAGCTCTTCAAGTCCCCAAATCCCTACTTGCTACCACACAGTGGCTTGATCTGAGTGTGCACCCTGGTATTGCGTCTCCTCAGGCTTGCAGGGAAGAGGAAGAAGCAGGAAAGTGGATCATGTACATGATTTTTTTCTGCATTCTTTTTTCCATCTTTTTTTAAAACCTGATGTAGAATAAGCTGCATGGGGAGAATACGAATATACAGTTATAATACATGACAATGCAGCAAAATCCTGGACTCTGTCAATTACTGTGGCACTGTATATTTTTATTTTATTCCTTTGGGGAAATACATCATTCAAGTAAAAAATCATTTGGACAATGCAACTACGTGGAGAATATCCAATGCATGGAGCTGCACATGGAGTGATATGGAAAATGTAAGGAAACTGAGGGAAAACTTCCTGGTCTAATTGCTGATACAGTGCTGCCAAATGAGTGTCTCTCTGGAACACGCTTGTTGCTGTAAGTCACCTTCTGAGATCCCTTGAAGCTACAAGGGACACAGCTGACTCCTTTTGTAGTAACGGTACTCTGAAACAGTGGAAAAAATCCATCACAGCAGTCAAAATTGAGTTGGGCAGCAGAAAGATTAACACCTGGGAGGAGGGGCTGCTCGGGAATGCATGGGGCAGGGCTGAAAACCACTTCCAAATTATTTTGTTCGAGACTAGAAGCACTGCCCACTAACATGCGCTAGGCAGCCTTGGATGGTTCAGAGCGAACTGTATTTGAAAGGAGGGCATGAGCCAAAAAACTGCATTTTGCTTACCTGGCAATGACTTCAAAACTAAGATTGAATTATTTTGAATTGTGTGGTTGGAGATACTTGAGCAAGCTGGGAGAGAAAAAAGGAGCAGCAAATAATCAGGGGATGGTTTGCCAAGGTGGGTTTTTGTGCTCACTAGCCCAAACACAGAGCCAGGGAAGGGAGATCTCAGTTCCCTCCTCTCCCTGGGGGGACATGGACCTCTGGGCTTTGCTCCTGGGGGAGGTTCTGAGCCCAAAGGATGGGACAGGGCTGCTCCCCTGGACCACTTCCCACCTCTAGAGCTGGGATCTGCATGGGGGCCTTATGCAGCCCCTTCACTGCAGACACATCAGTCTACAATGGGTTTGAGATCTTGTGGATGAGATTTGCTGTGAACAGAGTACTGAGCCAACTGTTTAGCAGAGGGGAAAAGTCTCCAAGTAGTGGGATATTAGGTTTGAGGGTTTCAGTTGGGGTAGATGACACTTTTCTTCTTCAGCCAACACTGCCAAGAAAGGATCAGTCAATTCCCATAATTCCTTTAATAATTTTGGCCTTCCATCTCCATTTACCTTCATATCTTTTTATTAAAAAATAGGCACGGTAATAACTTTTACATCAGGAGATATGCATGAATTGTGAATTATTGAGTACAATACACCATGATCATCTAAGTCTGTCCAAGCTTTCAGAACTCAGTGTCCAGGTCTGTACACAACATGTCAGTTATTCTGGCCTCTAAGTAGTTTTTTTTTCTTTGGGCTTGTACCATATATTACTTAAAAATTTGATTGAAATTAATCTGTTTTTCAGGTAATAAAGTAAATAGAAATCACTCTGGAGAAAAAGTAGTGCATTACTTTAACTGTAAAATAAATCACAATGAAGACGACATATTTTCAGTCATGTAGACCAGTCAGAGTATATAAAAATACACCCAATCTTTTAATTATGTCTAGGCTTCGAGTAGTCATTTCTTTGATAGCAATCAAAATGTTTCCACACGCAGAAAAGCTTTCACCTTTTAAAGAATATTTTCCTTTGCTAATCTAGGTGACCAGCTAACCTTCATCCTGGGATAACTGATGGAAAGTGACTGGTGGTGGCAGGGACTGGCTGCAGGAGAAGCACGCTGTGGGTGAGGGTCGGGGCTGGGCAGCTCTTTGCAGAGAAGGTAAAGTTTCCCTTTTCTCCTTTGCATATTCATGTGGTGGACCTGGCTGTTAAATCACAGTTTTGCTTTGCTTTCTTAACAGATTTCACTGGGTTAATTATGTGGAAAAATTGGTAGCAGCGTATATAACGTACACCCAAACCTCTAGTAATAAATTAAAATTCCTTTAAGAGTCCCAATGTTTTGTCATTTTCAAAAAAAGACTCAAAGGTAAATGTTGATTTTAATGTGGTTGTAGCTATCATCTCATAAGTTTAGTGGATAGAATACCAACATATCTTTCAATGAATACTTATGAGCTATTGATTAAAAAAAGTAGCTGCAGAGCTTGTGGTACAAGATATGCCTCGCATTTGGGAAACTGTATAGACATCTTTATATTAAATGTATCCACAGCACCTCAAAAGATCATGCTGGAACTGTAAATTGTAACCCTCTAGCAGAAGTTTAATGTTTATTTAAAGGGGGCAGCTTTCTATTACATTGTTTGAACAGATCTCCTCAGACAATGATCATAACCTTGTTCCCTTCTCCTTCACACGCAGGTTATGATATCTATACTCTTCTTATCATATGTGACTTCACTTTTATGAGCTGTCTCTGGCTCTCACCTGATTTTATGCTTGAAGCCAATGGGGATAACGCGGAGCCCTGAACAAAATGACAACCTCAGATTTTGGAGAACAACTTGCAATAGCCAAATGCTTGAGCCTGGGCAGGGAGGTTTTTTTCCTTTTATTTCTTTTTTTTTTTGTTGTTGATGCATCCCCGGCGGGCGGAGAGGGGGAGCCGGGATGTCCCCGCTCGGTGCCAGCAGTGCCCGGCGCTGTGCCCTGACCCCTGGGCGGGGACGGGCTCCGGGAGCGGCTCTCGGGCTGTGCTGTCCCTCTCTCCGGGGCCGAGCTGTCCCTCGCTCCGTTGGGGCCGAGCTGTCCCTCGCTCCGGGGCCGGGCTGCCCCTCTCTCCGGGGCCGGGCTGTCCCTCTCTCCGGGGCCGGGCTGTCCCTCTCTCCGGGGCCGGGCTGTCCCTCTCTCCGGGGCCGGGCTGTCCCTCGCTCCGGGGCCGAGCTGTCCCTCGCTCCGGGGCCGAGCTGTCCCTCGCTCCGAGGCCCCGCTGTCCCTCTCTCCGAGGCCCCGCTGTCCCTCGCTCCGAGGCCCCGCTGTCCCTCGCTCCGAGGCCCCGCTGTCCCTCGCTCCGAGGCCCCGCTGTCCCTCGCTCCGGGGCCGGGCTGTCCCTCGCTCCGGGGCCGGGGCCGCCTCCGTCTCCGGGCTCCCGGTGCCTCTCCCTCCGCCAGCCCGGGCATCCCGAGCCGCTCTCCGCACCGCACACAGGGGCAGATTTCCCCCTGCAGAAACATCGGCCCACGCTGATTTTTCATGCACGGTTTAGAATCTCTGCTTTGGAAAACGTGGCTTGTGGCTTTTGGGTTTTCTTTCTTTCTTTTTTTTGTTGTTGTTGTTTTAATTTTCACTGACAATGTCTTTTAGATCTGTTGTTGCCTATACCTTCAGCATTTTGTGGAAAGGAGGCTGAAATCTGCATCTAACCTATATGCATTATCAAAGACGAGCCTGCCAAAATAATTCATCAAAAAGTTCAGACATTAAGTTGGTCACTGAATAGCTGTTCCAGCCTGTGTAAAACAGCTGCTATCCACTGTGTGACTAAGAATAAAAAAATGTCTTCATCATCCTGAAAAACAAATTTTAATACCTAAGCTATTAAAAATTAATAATGCTATCCTTTAAAAATGATTAGAAATGTATGAGCAGGTTTTTATAGAAAGCATATTTGGACAAGAAGAAACGACTCAGCAAGGAGGTAAAAAAGACCTCAGTCTGTACATCTTTGTGTGTATGGGAAAGGCACGTAGGATCTGGTTCCCAAGCCCAGCAATTCCCTCTCACTCGCTGCATTTGGTGAACCTGCAAGGGCAGCAATAACAATCCTGTACTACAGAGACTTCAAATCCTCTTCTATCTAGGTTCTCGTGCTGTGCTCTCATCACTGGGGTTTTGCACCTAGGAAGGGCTAATAGGTACTAATTATGATTATAGCAGCAGCTATTTTTGCTATACTTAGTGTGGTCCCATATGCTTAGGATTCTAGAAGACAAAGGGGACAAATTGAATGATTTTGGATGTGAAATTCATTTGCAGTGCTTTAATTCCTTAATCTAAGACTAAAGAAGAGTGCATTGGATATGCTGGCCTAAGCGTGAATATGCACTGAGCCTCCTGGGATTTTGTCTTATGTGAACTGGCCCCAAAAACTTCAGAAAATAGTAGAAACAAGATTTTTATTTTCACCCCCATCCCCCTTTTTTTTTTTGTTTTGCAGCAGAGTAAAATACAATTTTAATGTATTTGCCAACCTATTCTATAAACATAGGAAACTGAAGGGCATGCATAATGTTATTGCAGATTTGAAAAATGCACACAGTAATGAAGAATCACATTCTCCTCCGAAATAATTCCACTGATTTCAGTGGAATTAGTCTGGTAGGGAATATGATTCTTAACAAACTTGTTCAAATTCTACTGAAGTTTCATGCTGGAATGTATTCACAAACATCTAGGATGACTTACAAATGAAAAATGTATTAATTTGATTAAAATGCTTACATACTGTGCTCTCAGTATAAATCTTTTCACAGGTTCTAGAAAGAATTCAGTATAAATTCTTGAAAATTCTTTGGCTATTTTCTAAAGGCACACAAATAAGAAAGTAATGCTGCTTCAAGCATAAAAAGAAATTAATTAAAAATTTAGAATTAATGCGACTAATTCCAAATTAAGGCATACTTATGAAAATATTTTGCCAGGATAAAATTAAGCTAAGGTTCCATACTTACGCACAGTTTCAGTTTTTTCTTTATTTCTCTCTCATTTTTTTCTTTTTTCATTTTTTTTTTTTTTGTTGCAGGCTTGAGCATAACCTTATAATCCCAATAAATGAAAAATATGCATTGAGGGAATCAATATACTGATGGTATGACTTTTTTGAACAAGGTTCATCTTGTGATAGCAAATTAATTTATGTCTTACTTAACGTAAAATTTTCTTTAGCCTTAAATCAGAAGTAAATTGCTCTTTTAAGACTTAGTATTTTGTTTTTAAATAATTAACAGAGAAAAATGAACTTCAAAACTGTTCAATTAATTTAACAACAATAGCCTTTTGAGGTATAAATACAACTATTTGTGCCATTCAAGCAATAAAATTAACAATAAGCGTACAGTGTGAAATAGGTTTTAATATATATGTCTCAACCGAGGGACAAGGCATCCTCACTGCTGCAGGGAAGCGCTCACACTTCCAAAGAATAACTAAATCCCAGGAATATTCAGGTTTCCTCAAAAGCCTCTCTTACAGAGCAATAATTTGAATTACAAGTAGCTATTAAAAAATAGCAAATTAAATGTGGAGAATCCTCCACTTATGCAGGAGGGGAAGAGGTTTTTAAAGTTTCTTTCCTAAAATAGATTTTGGTTTTGTCTGCATTTCCCTTGTCCCCCCATAGAGATCCTATGGAATATATGCATCACAGCTACTTAAAACTTTGACAGTAAGAGCACAAATGTCATCTAAAGGACATTATTCAGCACGAAACATCTGCACCAAGTTGTAGAATCGTGGTAATACTATAAGGAATAAGCTGAGCAAAAATTCCTGTGTCTAATATTGTTACACAATTTTATGTGATAAATAGCCAGAACAAATGCTCGTCAGAATTATGTTTTTGTTCTATCTTATTCTGCAAAACTAATTTGTGAATGACCCCAAAGATAGATGACTTGTTAATTTGCAGATGTCTCTCCACTTTCCTCTCTTTCTCTGGCTGTTTCAGGAGATTACGCATTTACTGACTCTATGTGCATGTATAAAATATCTCTCTCCTAGGCATTTCTCAATCACTCATCGTACCATGTTTAAGTGCTAAATATATGTATTAGGCACACACATGCCCACCCACAAATGTGAGATACATATACATATCTGCTAGCTAGACATTCAATTAAATATGTATTGTAAAAGGCATAAGTGATTTCAAAGATTTGAAGACAACGGTGATGACAGTATATATTACTGTTAAATTCACCAAGGCACATCTGCAAAACAGACTAGGGACTTATCTGTAAATCTTCCCTAGGAAGCTGAAGGTAAACATTATTTGTTTGCCAGAACAGTGTGGAAAAAATATTTATGATTTCGAGAAACAGTTAGTGAAACCTTTGCTAAGGGAGTAGCAGTACATTTGCTTTTTAAATGAATTCATTTCAAGTAATCAGGATTTAGTTAAATGGACTACTGCCACTGAACGTTTCAGTCTGTCATTTGGGGTGTGAACACTGGCACTCAGAGGATACCTTTTAAGCACAATACATTTATGAACTCATTTCTTTTTCCCTGAGGATTAAAAAAATAATTTTAATGCACAGTATCAGTGGCCTTCTTTAATAATTTCCTCACTGCCGCAGCTCACCTTTAGAAAAGAGGGAGAGTTTAACCACATATGGTAAAAGTTTTAGCCCTGGGGGGTTTATTATGGCAATATTCCTTTTCAATGCACTGTCCACCATAACGGGTCTTCACATTTCCTCACCGGGCAGACAAGCAGAGAAGCACAAAAATGAAACAAGCTATGTTTAGCAGAATTTTTACATACCATAATCTCTTTACCATGGTAAGGCAAGGCTGGAATTTTCAAGATGATCTCTTATGGCGCAAATCCATTGCAGGAAAGAGCTGATTTACAGCTTAGCACCATTCTCCACTCTTCACTGAGAGTAAGTTAAATGACCCAAGAATAACATTAATATGTACTATAACTAGATAGAATGGTGGTCTAAAGGGTGGTCTAAGGCATTATCTTTCACCCAAGGAAACTCAAGCTCATATATTGCCCAGAAATACTAATAAGGGTCAAGTATCATTACTATTTTAAGAGGTTGACAATGCAGTGAGTTATGGGGTATGATAGCGAAGCAGGGCTCTTCTCCTGCCTTCTATCAGCCCTCTTGTCTCCCCTCTGTAATGTTTTGAACAAATCTTGGCTAAATTCAGACTCATTATTTTCCATGCTCTTTCATGGCTAACCTGGTTTAAAAATACCTGCTGACAATTTTGTTTTTTGCTTGGTTGGGCCAAAATGCTTAACCTCAGCTGAGTCCCACAGCAAACTTTTTCTTCCTTTTCTCTCTTTCATCAGGTAAATAATTTAGAATAATAATAATAATAAAAAAAAAATCGACCATAAAACCAACGTGGAAGAACTGAAGTGCAATTTTAAAATCAGGTTAGGGGGGGCACTAAAACATTTCTCCAGTAACAAGAAAGGTCTGACAAAACAGTAAATAGAAAAGTAAGATGTTGAAATTATTTTAAGACAGATGCCTTTTTAAACTGTATTAAGAACACCTATCATGGAGCCTGATTCCAGCAGTTCCTCACACAGGAGGTATTTTATCTTCACAACATCTGGCACTGTCAAGGAGGTACAATTGTAGACCTTACCAGATGCAGACACTCCATACATAAAAGTACACTAACAAATCATACCATTAATAGCAGCACAACACAAGTGTTTCTTATACATCCATGAAGAGAGCTATTCCATGGTTATGGGAAAGCTTAAAGAAAAAAAAAAAGCCACAAAAAACCCCAACAACCCTTAACAGAAATTTCTTGTAATTCCTAAAACATAAAAATAACTCCAAGAGCTTTATTTTCAGCTTTTTTTAATAGATGACTGACAAGGAGGCTTTTTTCTTCAGGGTGAAAAACTCCTTGTCCCATAAATCTGTGTGGTTGACATATCTAGGCAAATTTGTATCCTTGCTCAAAGGGATCACTGGTTTTATTCTCTATGGATTTTTCACTCACTATGTTGTGGAAAGTGAGTTGAGGCAGAGAAAAAATTGCTTGATATTTGAAGGAAGGTTTACATTATTTTATATCATCCACACTGCTCTGTTGTCACTTGGTTTCTTTTATGAACTGTTTAAAACATGATACTATACTACATAAACCTTGCCTATTTTTGAATATGTAGTTTGTTTCATACCCTGAAGGTCTTGAGCTCGATATTCCGCTCACGTCCTCGTCTGTTAGTTGGACATAACTATATTAATCCCCAAATAAAACATGAAGGCATTTGGAAGTTATATATTATATTTATAGAAAACACATGCTATGTTTCCTACTTTAATATTTTATTTTTTTATTTATTTTTCTATCAAGGTGTCTGATAGTCTCTGATATAAAAGAGTGGTACTCTGAGTTTCAAGTAAGACGCCCTTGAAAGCAGATCTGAACATCAGTGGCATTAAGGTAATTGCCAAAACCCAAGGATTTAGTTTGCATGGTGTCGCTTGATCCTTCCCCTTTATATTTCACCATCAGTAATCAATAATCCATAGGATTTATCAGTACAATGAATAGGACTTACAAGAGAGGCAGAATTTCTTTTTCTGACCTCTTTTCCCTCTTGCAAATAAAGTCCCCACCCTTTTATTAAATGGTAAAGTAAAATAAATAGCTCTCAGCAAAATAATCTTTTAAGATCAAAGCCTTGCTCCGTGTTTTGTACAGTATTATCATAACAAAATGCACAGAACAGCAGCGAGCCGCAGTCCCAGGGAATTATTTTAGTATATATGATACCACTCCTCTCAAAGCTGGAGCCATAACATGTTGTCAGGACCGTGTTTTCTATTTCTGCAACATGCTTTAAAATTTAATTTTCTCCAAAACGCGTGCTGCTTCTTGGAACTGAAGTGATTTTAAGTGTCTGTGCTGTGTTATGACAGCGGTGATGGTGGTGGTGCACGCTTGGCAGAGGGATTAGATATGGGTCAAATGTTTAACCATCTGGATTTGCCATGAGCTAGACCTTATTTTTGATACCTCTGTTTAGACTAACTGGGAAGCGATTCCTCCTTCGCCCTTTCCAAACTTTTCCTTCTCCTCTGCGGGCTGGTGTGGCCGTGGAGCCGCACTTCTCCTACCACCCTGTGGCAATCGCATGCCATGACACACGTCAGCTCAGCCTGGGCTGCTGGCAGCGAGCTGCAGCCATCGACAGAGTTATTTGTCTTCTGGTGATTAATTCAAGGAACAATTAACTTTTTTTTTTTTCCTTTTTTTTTGTCCCAGTGCAAATAATACATGTGTAGGTGCAGAGTGATAAGATGAGAGCAAATCTGTAAAAGAGATTAACTCCTGCTAAACTCTTCTTGGATGTGTAACTCGAACTGTATTAAAATAACTCTTAAATGCTGGAAGGGATAGACTCTGGTTTTGTGCCCAAGCTATTTTGTGTATTACAGAGATAGAAGATCTTACAGAAAATATCTGGGCATTCCTTTAGACACATCTATTTGCTTACTTAACATATCAGGAGATGATGAATGCAAGAAGTTATCTTGAACAAAAAGAGAAAGGTTAATACAATTAAAATTTTCTCACTGCATGCACATTTCACAAATTCTCTGCATTTTATATGTAGCAGATGGTGTTCAAACAAATCAAGAAGCTGAAGCTAAAAAAACCACCCTGATGGAGAAACTCATATATTTCTTCAAACGATAAGATGAACTGCAGATGTTTGTTGAAGAGTACTGCTGACGCAGGCGACCTAAGAAGCAAAGGCTTAAAAAGAAGAGTCCAGTTGTGTTTAGCACTGGCCAACAACGCTAGCTGTCACTGCATGATTTATGAAGCTCGCTTGCTAGATTTTATGTCGACAGAGGAATTGCGATTAAAAAAAGCCTGACCAGTTATCTATGCTAACAGGGAACGTGGCAAAACTCTAGCTGCAGCATACCTTACACCCCTCTGCAAGTTGAGCATTTCTGGGCAGACAGAGATATTCAAGCGGCATAACTCATTTCCATCAATCTTTCAGAGTTTTGACCAACGTGCTTTCATGCTTCTGCATTTTGTCCACATGGTTCTCGGTAGTGCTGCTAAAATACTGTGCTTATCTGACACCTGCAGTCAAATTAATCCCAAGTTAAGCCTGACAAAGTCACTAAAAGGAAAACAGTTGTCTGCTTAAGAACTTGGGAATCAGACACAAAACCAGCTGCTTGATACATGCTTAAAAATCATTAGCAAGCACTTAAAAATTAATTTCAAGATTATGCTTGATAAGGCTTACAAAACCTACAATTAACTCGGTGTTTTACTGGGAGAAAGTCGCACCCTTCTGTGTCAGTGTTTCCACACAGAAAATCACATAGTCTCAGGACTTGTTGCAACTTGGCTGTAAATATTTACTTTAGACAGCAGTTTAGTAGTACACAAGGTTACAGCCCAAAAGCAAATATTTCATACCAAGTTTCAAATATATGGATTTTCCCATTTGTAAATGATTCAGGCAGACTTTCCCCTCCCTTAGAACTGCTAACTCAATCTATAAACATAAATATACCATTTCAGAGGAGAAAGGATACAAATCACACATCAGTACGGTAGTCCTCAGGGAGTTTATTATGGGGTAATTGGACCAAACAAGGGCCAACTTCTGGCCTGATTTACAGTCTCAACAAATCCATTGACATCAGCAGAGGTCTAAGGAAAGGAAGAATTTGGCTTTGAGGGGTGGGAAAGGCTTTTAAATTATTCCAGTTTAGCCTCCCTAGGCTGAGTTCTGCTCTGAAGGGGCACCATTATAAATGTGACTTGCAAGCAACTCGACTTGCTGGCTGTGCATGGGTGTAACTCAGAGCAAGGCTTTGCCTCCCCAGCAATGCTTACTCATCAATTCTGAATTTGGCTTCTCCAAACAATTATAACCCTCTGCAGATATTGCATAACATCACTGAGCATGTGTGGTTTTCTTATATAATTCCTTAGGCTGGTTGCAAAGCAGAGCTCCAGGCTAGAGGCCAAGTCGCACAGGGTATGAGCAGCTTCAGAAATAACCACCATTCAGGTTTGTTTACTGCAAGGAGCTCTCGAAGGAAACCATCAAATTAAGGAAAACCAAGTAAGTAACCAGCTTGTGTTAGTGCAGTTTTGCTATAGCCATTCTAGGATTGCTCATGTTCCCCTGGGGTTAGGAAGAGGGTGTGGGGGCAGGTTAATGTGGCTACAGGGGTGGAACCAGCAGCAGTGATGAAGGCCACCACCGTGCCCATGTAACAGTGAAAGAGCATTTTGTAAGGTTTGCACAGGAATTTTGCACTGTCAGTGAACATTCACTCAGCTACGGCTGGAACTGGAAGCGACCCAGAGTTTCATAGGCCATGGCAAATTGCTTGGAGATTTCAATGCATGTGACCATGTAATTATATCATACATATCTTCTAAATCACTGGTTTTGTGGTCCCAGAATGGTTACCAGAGACTAAAGGGCAGCAGTGTCTTCATCTCAGAGTTGATATGAGGTAACAAGGGGCATGAGGTCTCTATTTCGAATTAGCATGTGGGTCAATGTCTCTGAACTTGCAGCTAGAATTTTTCTCTTTTATTTTTGTGCCTTAGTTGGCCAGGGTATTTCTTCCAGTAGCTACTCTGCTTCTGTGATTTTCACTGAATTTACCGTGGAAACAAACACTGACAGTTGAGTCTGAGTCAGGCTGTGGTTCTGCTAGCCATGGGGTTTATGAATGTACCTAATGACTCAGTTTTCTGCAGTTCTTGAGCAGTGTGCAATCAGAAATAAAAGAGATGTTTACAGCGTAGTTATGGTTATTGTCAAACACAGGAAATATTTGCAAACATGTCTTAAAAGGTCAAGGAAGGTGCCTGGATCTACCCTATGGGTGGGCTGTGTCTGTCTGTCTGTAATGGCTATGCAAGGAGGGTTTGTACTTATCTTCTTGGGATGCTGTGGGAGCCATTGGGTGCTGGACTGGCTGCAGAGAATGAAATCTGGTGTGCAATGGTATCATAAATCCTACCTGCTTTATGATAGATTTTATATACCCAGTTATATGCTAAAATTAATTCAAAAAGATGCTGCATAGGACAGGACTGGAATCTTTGCCATGTGCACTTGCACCATTGCCTGCTTGGAGATTTTCCTTTGCTTTAGTGTGTCCACTTGGGAATATCTCTTGTGCCTCATCCTCCACCTCCTCAGGACAAGGGATTTCTTTTAGTTTTCTATTTGCATAGGACTTCAGAAAAAGGGACACTGGTCCAGTTAGAAGAAGAGCCTCAGTTTTCCCAAGGGTATGGGTGATGTTATTGCTGAGGGTTACAGTAATACCAGACAGGTATAAAACTCACCTCAGGGAATGCAAATTATGCAAAAGTGACTTAGATACAGCTACAGCTTTGAGTTCATGTTCCCTTTTCCTTCTTTCTTTGCTGGAGGATATTATGCCAAGTTGCTTTCCTGCCTGAGACAGTGTGAACACTTGTCTTCCACCTGCTTCTGTGGGACATGCATGAGGCAGAATCTGACTTTACAAGCTCTTAGCATCCTTTGTAATGTCATTCCTTTGATAAGGCACAATATTATATACTTTTCTGCATTTCACATGTCATTAGAACCTTGATCATGAAAAGTCATAAATATAAATAAAGTATTATACTATCCCAGCAAGCTGCAAAAGCATCTGTTTAGTCCCTGAAAGTGCTCACATAACAAACAGTGCTGTGAAATCATTGTTGGCAATGCCCGTGTTATTCTTGCTCCTGATAAATGCACTATTGAAATAAACCAGTTCTCCCAGCATTAATGATCATTTGATTAAAGAAAACTTTCTAGTTAACATTTTGTAACAATGTAATAAGTAACTTTCAATTAAATTTTTCTATATGTGGGGAAAATGTGTAATGAATAAATCAGTAAAGACCACATAATGGAAGCCTATTAGCAGGGTGAATATATTCTTGTAACTCAAATTTCTATACCACTTTAGTATTATCTTCTATCAGAAGAGAAGGTACAATTACCAATTTTATCTTATCTTAGACTTATTATTAAAGAGTAGTAAAGGAAACTTCATTCCAGAAGCTATAATGTGATTTTTGATTAATGGTGGGATTTTTATGTGACAAGAATATTTCTCCTAGGCAAAGTAGGCACTTGTATCTTTGCCTGAACTGACTTGTTTCTGTCAGGCTTTTCACTGACAGAAAGTTTTGTTTCTCTATAGATATATGTGTTTTTCTGTATGTATAACAGATTTAGGTGTACAGGATCTAACAAAATCTAAGCTTAATCTATGCTACATGAAAGGACCTAAGCCTTTGCTTCACATTTTAATCCATTTAACAAGACTCACTAAGCAATAAACACCTTCCACTTTATCTTATGAAATGTCAAAGCTGTAAAGTGAAAGGTTACAAAAATGAGCAAAATTAATCATCACTTGAAGTATTGCAAGTAGGTCTCACATTGTAGGTAGGTACAATAGTTATTGTTATTGAAAGCTCTGTGTAAATAATGATGGCCAATGGGATGTCCAGGAAATAATTTGAAATAGATGGAAAAGGGTATCCATACCTTACTATTTTCAACTAGATTTGTTTTTGCTAGATTTTCCTTCATTCCAAATAAGCAGAAAGGTTACTCTGATTTCCCTTTCAAAATATTTTTTTCTTTCATATAAATACATGTAAATGAATTTTTATACATGCATAGATATACGTGCTTATGCCAATTGTCCTGGTTTCATCTGAGACAAAGTTAATTTTCTTCCTAGTAGCTGCTATAGGACTGTGTTTTGGATTTAGTATGGGAATAATGTTGATAACACTGGTATTTCATTGCTGAGTAGTGGTTATACCAAGTTATTCTCTTCTCCATCCTGCTGTAGGGGGGTGGGTGAGTGAGCAGCTGTGTGGTGCTTAGCTGCTGGCTGGGGTTAAACCACATCAATATATAAATATATACTCATATACATATTATATATATCTAATTATTCGTATGTACAGGTATTTAGATGACAACTCCAGGCTGGCTCATTTCTGACCAGTACTCCAATAAATTGGCATTGACTGGCATATTCTTCTTTGCTATCCAATTTTTTAGTCTCTATTGCCAGTATACATTTCATAGGTCATTGGAAATGCATGGTGTCCTGATGCATGGTGCTGCTGTATTGAATAGAAAGTTTGCTTCAAATTCTACAAAATTCAGTGGGTATTATTCCGGGAAAAGACGTGTTTGTGTCAGGTGAGGCATACATGCAATTCATGGAATCCTCTAAATTGTTCAAAACGGGTATTTTTACTCATCCCTTCAAATGGGTTAATACCAATGAGTTTGCTTTGGAGTGGGACTTCTAAACAGTTCTAACAACATATATTTTTTCCCTCTCTTGAAAATAAGGAGGGAATCAGACTCATATTCACACTCTTCGTTCAATAAAATGCTGGAAGAGTCAAAAACATTAAGCCTGTGCAACCAAATGTCTGTTTCTGCCAAACTGTATGGAAGCAATATCTTTTCAGGTTGTACCCAAACTGGCTAAGTGAACATGACCAGCAGCGTTTCAACATCTGTGTTACTGCACATAAACCCAGTGGTGATTCACTGGCTGCTCCTGCTGCGTTCTCCACGGTATCTGTAAATATGCACAACATATGAAACACCTCTGTAAAGGCTCTTCCAGCCTGGAGACCCTCTTCTGCCACAAAAAAAGCCTGCTGTTGATTCAGGTACAAATGGGCCACCAGCATATTTTCCAGGGCAACCACAGGACTTATGAACTCCATTCAAGTTTCCAGTAACACTGTGGACCCAGTGCAGATTTTATCCATCCCCAAAACTAGAAGAAGATAAATGGGCCTTTCAATTAACCTCACATTAGTACAAGAAAGATGATGGTATAATTTTAAATGCGTGTTATCTTGCATGAAATATAATGCCTGTGCAGAATAATTTCCAGCTTCCCCTGCCGCTAATCTCTGAACAAATACAAACAAAAAACAGTAGCAGGTCAAAACCCCAGTAATTTATTCATTTCCCTTCCACTGAAACGTTTTACAGTCCTCCATTTATTTGCAATTTTTTGTTCTAAAACAGAAATCCCCTTGAGGTCTGACATCTTGTTTGCAAGAGCGTCTGCAGGGAAAATAAGGCTGATGGCAGCCGCCAGAACAAAAAGGCTGAAATGAAATGGGATATGACATCTTCAGTTGTTGTATAGATGTCCACAAACAGATTTAACGAGATGCACTCATTTTTGCTTTAAAACCTCACAAATGGTTTTTCATCAGGCAGTGTTTGCTCCTGTGTCCCAGTTGTTTTGGCCCCTGTTATTCCCTATGGTGCATTCTGCCCTTTGGTTTATGCCTCTGCCCCACCCCAGGCTGGTGTCTCTGCCCTGCTCGTGATCCCAGCTGATGAACTGTGATTCTGAGCAATATCCAGGCAAGATAGGTATCCCCTCAGTTACAGGCATAAAATACACAGAGGGCAGGCACAGATCACCTTTTTTCGTCTCAGGGTTTCATGGGGGAAGGGGAGCAATGATTATGATCTTTTAATTAACACTGCATTTAACATAGCATGAAACAAAGGTGTTTGTTCTGGGGTTGACAAAACAGACTCAGAATCAAATCTGGGTTAATAGAATTTTAGACTTGGAGTTTGAGAGGAAGGCACATCCAGTGGGGTCATATTATCCAAAAGTCCCTGCACAGGGAATTGCAACACAAAGAAAAGGGTTTAGACACCAGTAACAAATGCTACTGAGTTTCACTGCTCATCTGGCATCTCAGGAACTAGACCCTCCTTTGCCACCTGCAATTTCACAGAAAATCTTTGCCAAATGAATCATCTTCAAAAAAATGAGGACCTACAACCCCTTGCATCTTTTCAATATCTTCTAATGCTGCTTGTACTTTCGTTAATGTTCAAATTTTCAAACAATTATGGAACAGATACGAATCCTGAGGTTTCTTATGCTCTGTTTTGAGGCATCGTTAGTGTGAATTGATGAATGTGCTAATGATGGACCTGGTCCACCCAGGTTATTCAAAGTCTTTTCACCAAATTAAAACTTGAAACTATTCTGTTCTGTTGAGAAAAATGCAGATTCTGAGGACATTCCTTGCACAAGTGAGGGTGCTCATTTGTAAAATCTTTGTTTTGGAAATGATGCCTATGCTTCTCTTCCTTTCCATCCTTATCTCAACACAGCCCTAATTTCACCAGGACTTCTGTCTGGGCTTCCTACCATGTCAAGTGCTGTGTCCACAGACAGATTTCACAAGTGCAAAAATCGATGCAAGATTTGGGACTTTCATCACTACCTGAGCAAAACAAGTGTCCAGTTAAAAAAGAAATGAAAATGCCTTTAATGAGATTAGAAAATAAAAGCTGAAGTGTTCTGCAGTCAGTTCAGAGCTGTACCTATTCCCTGCATGCATAGGACCTCACACACCTCTGGGACCACAGAAAAACCTACAACAGCCAAAAGTAATAACACGAGATTTCAGAATAAACTGCAAAGGCAGATGTGAGGACAAACCATAAGGTCTGTGAACTATTACTCTGAGTGTGATCATCCTCCAACTTACAACTGGTGTAAATCAATTTACAATTGATGTAGGACTGATATAGACCTGATGTGGCATAGATTAAACCCCTACTGAAATCAATGGAGTTAGGCAGGTATAAAACTTGAGGCAAAGGAGTGGAGAACTAATCTGATTATCTCAGAGTTATGAAAACATCATTTATTCTCAGAATTGACATACTTTGTGGTTTCTGCTGCTTGGCTCTCCAAACATTCCCTTACACTGAAAGCACACTTGAAAACTTTAAAGATTTATTGCACAGCCCTCAGTTTGGGTAGGTAATTAATTGTGATGACTATTTATTTTGGAGCTGCTTTTGTATATTTTTGGAGAAAGAAGGAAGTTTGCTGCCAGGCAAGAAGGAATCTTTGTTTTGCTTCTTATAATTTGTGGCTATGTCAGCGGCTGATGCATGAAGTTATAGGAATAGCTGCAATTGCTTTTTCTTTGTGAAAATGAACCATTTCTTTGTGAAAATGAGCATTTCCTAGTGCTCATTTTTTTGTTATTTTTTTCGCCTCCCAAGACTTCGGCATCTGTTGCTGTCAGATAATTTGTGGCACGGCCTACTTGACCCTTGGTTCATAGGTCGTCAGAATCTATATGAAGGGGGTTATTCTCTGCTATTGTTGAGCCAGGGATTTACATCCTAACTCGTATTAATGCTTGTAAATCTCTCATGCATCATTGACAAGAGGAGGCCTAAATTACAATCATATTTGCTTATGAATACTACCAGAGCACTGACACAATCCAAACAGGCATGGAAATGGAATATTTGAGGAAGATGAAGTTTCCTGTGCAGTCTAACAGGAATCTGAACCTGTAAACCTCGCAGGGGTGCAACTTAGTGAGATACTTAGAAATCCATTATTAGTTGTTTGAAAAGAAGCAAAATTATTAGGAGAGGTAGTGCAGCCTTGTGGCAATTGAGTCACACATTGGAGAAACAGCTGCCTGAGCAGTGTGGGTGAACAGAGGCAACTGCACCAAGTGCTGGACTTGCTGGAAAGAGGCAGAGAGCTCTGAGAGGAACTCATCATCGCAGGCAGTTAAGCTGTTCATGATACAGCTTAAGAAAAAGAGCAATGTGAAATCAAATACGCTTATAAACACTACAAACAGGCATCTTGCAGTCCACTCTCTAAGATCTATTTTTTATTATAACCATCTCCATCTTGGTGTCAGGCATTTGAAGTAAACCAGATATTTATTTAGAAAATCATAGCAAAAACTCCTTTCTTTTTGACTAACGCTTTTAAGAATGTCACTGGCAATCGATATTCCTTTGAGGAGAAATCCTTGAGTAAGATGTGCATTTCCTCAAACAGGAACAAATCCTGTGATGAATTCTGTGTGCCCTGCCTTTATTCAGTTATCATTAAATCCAAACTCATCTTGACTCCTTAGAGTCTGTATTGAGGAAGGAGTTCAAAATTTGGATAACAAATTGATTGTGAGTGATTTAATCACTTTAAATGCAGAAGAGTTCTTGGTAACCACAGAAAAAAATTATCTCAACACGTAACAATCCAGAATTCAACCTAAAGTCTAAATATTTTTGCTAATTCTGCAGATAATAGCAAATACTTTTCTTCCACTTTTAAAAAGTCAAAATCAAAGTCAGTGCAGTCAGTTAATCTGCAATTAAAAACAGTATATGCTTGCATATTCCATGATAAAATTAAGATATCTAGTGACTGCACAAATCAGACGAGAACTCCCAATTTTATCTCTGATTTTACCTTGTCAGGACTTCTTCCTGCTTTTTTCACCCTGTAGGAGCACACCTGCACATACTCTACACTTCCCTGGATACAATATAAAGGACTCAGGTTACTAAACTGTGGCACTGAGGGCCTGAAGGAGCAGTCCTCACTCATGCAAGGGGTCCCTTTGGCTCACAGGAGCTGGGGTTGCTGCATGACTCCATTCTGTATCACTGCATTCACTTACACAAAGGTTACAGGGTCAAAAATCAAACAAATTTGAATAAGTGCTTCTTCCTAGAAGTAGTAGTTATTTAAAAAAAAAAGATCTTTCACAACAGTTTTCTCACGTGCCTAAAAATATATTTTCATTATTATTGAAGAAGCTGAAATAGTATATAAAAAATAATTATTTACAATTATCAGTTACTTATGAACAATTTTAATTCCTTACTTAGACATTCATGAATATTTTCTGAGAAAATTTTTGACAGCTTGGTGTCCCTTGACTTGGGACCTATTTGTTTCAGTTCGGATGTTGATTATCTGGATGTTTCAAAGAACAAAACAGATGCATCTTTTCATGTGAGGAGCAAAGACTGCTCACACACTGGTTATCTTGTCTAATTCTTAATGAATGATGAACATTTGATGAATTTTATGTTATATTGGGATATATGTGCATATACATAATATATCCTGTATCATGGATACATTATTAAGCCAGTACAATCACAAGGAACAGAAAAGGGATATCAAAGAAACACTTATAAATTAAGTGCTGTCAAAGATGTGTGTGTGGGTTTAAGGCTGTCCATTTTACAGATATTATGTCCCATCATTTAAACTCCAGGTTAAATATCAGAACAAATCACTTTCTTTGCAGGAAATAATAGAAAAACAAAGAAATGTAACTTAAGCACAATTCAATTAGATGCAAGGGAATTGAGCACCTCAATTCTTAATGAAATTAATGATCTTTTATAATCACAAATGGCCAGACCTTAATTTTACTTGCTATTTAAAAGATGACACCTAGAGTAAAGTCATGTCCCATAAACCATTAAGTGTCTCTGGGATTCAGGAAAGACTGTCCCTTCCTGGATTAGTAAGAGAGTGTCTTGACACACCTTTAATACTTCCAATACCAAGACAGCTCAATTATGACTGCAAGATTTTGATTAAAAGGTAAGTGGAGCATCCCAAAGCCAAATGAGATCAAGCAAAGGGCGCTCATTAGCTTCAGTGGAATATGGCATCTGCCTAAAAGCTACATCAACAGCCATTGTCATATGCAGTTACTCTGAATTTTACATGCTTGGTTATAGATAAGTCCAAAATAATGGAGGAGTGATTTTTAAATTATTTTAATCTTAGTTAAAAATTAAAAAAGTTTTTTCTAATGTCTAAGCAAAACCTACATCTCCCTACTCTATTATCCCTTTACCTTCTGTTAACCATCTGTAGAATATCTTATTTTACTCCTTTTCCCAGATATCTTTTATGAATTTTATGTCTATTATCTTGCTCATTTAAGAGTTTATCAGAAAGAATTTGAAATAATATATTTTAATAATCTGTTCAAATTGTCTTCGAAACAGAAATCTTTCCACCAACAACTGAGTTATGATTGACTTCCAAAAAAATTACTCTTACAATAAAGAAAGATAATCTTCCACTATCTGAGAAATATCTGTGAAATAATAGTCTGAGAAAGTTAATAAGTTGGGAAAGTCACCCCAAATTTTAGTTACTGAAGTTGGGAGGACAGGGATTCTTGTGCAATGTAGGATTGCACAAAAGGAAGAGGTCAAGCATCCTGGGATTTTGGTTTCACCCAAGTAAGTACAGACTGACTTGTGGCATTGACTTCCAAGCTTGTACAAATAGACGTAAAATGAAAAAGTGAATGAAGCAATATTAGAAATGTCAGTGTATCAGAGCCTGAACAATAGCAGTATTTCGGCAGAATTCTATCCTATTTTGCAAACCCTGTAAGCTTTCTGAGCTGAGGAATAATGACTATTTCTTCATATCCCCTCATTATAACTTTCCTACAAATAGTCCTTGACAGTACAGTCATTATCCCAAACTTCTAGAATACAAAAAATTGTATATATTGAGAGACTTTTGTTCTTTCCATGTGACCCTCACATTACAACCAGATGGCAAATTGCTGCATTTTTCCTCCTAAAGGACTGGGAAGATGTAGCCCATACTGACTTAATCTGAGCTTGATGAAGTGGTTTGTATTTGAGATAACAAGATTAGATTATCACAGTTTATTAGTTTAAAGTCCTTCTGACAGAGCCTTGTGTTACCTGGTATTAAACCATGAATCATCTCTGCGTGCATTCCACAGGCCAGGTTCTCCCCTGGCATAAAATGATACAACTCCACTGATGTCCTCAGAGCTGCCCTTGCCAATGCCAGCTGAGGATCTGGCCCTTATCACTCAATATGTTATTGAAACGTCAGTCTTTAGAGAGTTCACCAGCTTGATCTACCTCACCAGTCCTGGTTAGTCATGCCCTGGGGGTAGCCGTGATAATCTCCATTCAATCTGTACTTCTGGAATGGAATTGTTTGGAAATAATGCTTTCGGCTGCACACCTTGCTTTTGGGAAGTATGCCAAGAGGTTTCTTGCTCTGTTTTGAAATAAAGGCTCACATCTCTACTGAGATTTTGGCTCTATTCCCTGTTGCAGAATTTTCAGTAAGTTATTAGGTGCATCATTACCCCATTTCATTTCCTGGCTGTTCTGACTACCACCCTCATACTTTTACACCGAAATCACCAAGATATTTTCCTCAGCTCTCTCTCTGAGTACCTGATCCAAATCCCACAGAACTCCATTCAAAATTTCCCAGCAAACTTTCTCAGACTCCTAGGAGAAAATAAAGAAAGATATCTAAAGTTTTTGATCATGAAATCTTTTATGCCACAGGTTGAGATGCTGGTGTGGAGCACAGAGAAGCAACAGGGAGATGAGATTTTCATTACTGCAGTGCCTTCTACAGGCTTTTCCTCTGCCTCTGTACCTTCAGGAAGAAAATCTCTTGGGGACAACCTAGTTATGGACTTTTTTGTTTCCATTTGGACCATACTGCTTCCTGCTGAAAATGAGCAACTGACTTCACTGGAACCTTTCCACAGATTGCTCAGGTTCTTTCTTCTCAAGAGGAGAGAAGACTTTACACATGTGAAATAACTATTTGTGGGTCTGTAAGTTTACTGTGAGTCTCTGCAGCTCTTCTATAATATACCAGAGTGGGGTATCATGCTGATTAATATTTCTGCATCCTCCGTGTTCAGTCTCATAGGGTGCCTTGTTAGATCAAGAGCAGGGAAAAGATGAGCATGCAGACAGTTTTCTCTGAATAATGCACGATTCCTCCTTTGGATTCAAGCAGCTGACTAACGCAAAAAAAAAAAGAGATTTTTCTAGAGGGAAGGAAAAACTTAATACAGAGGGAGCACCTTCCATCCAAATCTGCATATTTTTGAAGGCTGATAAAAAATAATATTCCTGAACACCCAAAAAGTCAAATAGTAGGAGATCTCTCCTTCACCCACGCCTCCAGCCCACATCTTGAACTCTGGTAAATAATCTCACTCTCTCCTTCTGGACTGCTGCCCCATGTCTCTATGTCCTCTGCTTCCCTCTCCTCACTCTACGAAATATTCCTCAATGGCCAGGCACTTGCCTGTGCTTTCGGGTGATGACATGTTTCTTGGCTTTGATTTGGAGACTGCTATAGTTTCATAAGTGACTGTAAGTGCTTCTTTACGGCTCTCTGGAATGAAGGGCAGCTGTTACACCTCAGGCCTCAATAACATTTTGTCCAGCCAACACCAACTTCTTCATCACCTCATTGATCCA
Source organism: Monarcha castaneiventris obscurior (assembly GCA_026261815.1). NCBI lineage: Eukaryota > Metazoa > Chordata > Aves > Passeriformes > Monarchidae > Monarcha > Monarcha castaneiventris. The sequence goes on from JAMPIT010000467.1 coordinate 13,904,521, forward strand.
GCACTGGTCCTGAAGGCTCACTCTGTTGGCTCGTCCTCTGGATTCTAACATCCTTCTGAGTCTGCTGCTTTCCTCTTCTCCCATTGCTCTGTTATTTCCTTCATCTCAAACAGACACAAAAACACCCACAAACAATGTCAGTGAAATCCCCTTCAGTGCCTGCTTTTCCTTGAAGTAATAAAACCTGAGTGTGTTTGGGATGAAGCTTGCTGTTGTTTCAGCTGTTTGTTTCCATGCTACTACTTGTATTAATCATTTGAAGTAATGGACAATGATAACTTCCAGAAACCTATCTGATTTTTTTTCAGTTTCTTTGCTTATAAGGACTGACAGCTTAGATGCCTGCTGGGTTCTGAACATGCCACCTGTGACACCCAGTGTATTCTCTGAAGATATTCTCCTCACTGTTAATGGTCTTCAATAGAGAACCTCTCAAAACAAAAGTAGGCCAAAAAGCACCCATCAGAAATCGTGTATGTTTGGTCTGAAAGCAGAAGCTCGGGAACAGAGGTTGGTTGAACATTGTCTCTCTGACTTGACAGGGATCTACTGGAGGGCATATCAGAGAAGGCAGAGATGAATGAGAGAAGCATTTCTAGAACAGCACAAGAATTCCTACTCTACAAACTCTTTTTAGGGGAACAGCACTAGTTCTTCAAATAAATGAACGGCTCTGCTGCCAAGTGTTTCAGAATATTAATTAACCAGTCTTTGCCAAGTGTTTGGAAACAGAACCATGGAATAGCTTGGGCTGGAAGAGACCTAAGGTCATTTAGTCCAAGCCCCCTGCTATGAGCAGAGACATCTGTAATTCCAACAGGTTCTTCAGGACCCTGTCCAACCTAGCCTTTAATATTTCCAGGGATGAGGCTTCTGCCACTACCAACTCAGCCCTGGTAAGTCACTTGGGAATGTTTCCACTGACCTCAGCTGCCATCTAGACCAGATCTCCACTGAGATTTTAAAAGATTTCTTCAGAAAAGTATCAGAAACAGTTTTGGTTCAGTGCTGGGAAATGAGACACTCGGCACTAACAGATTTAATATTCATCTTGTCACATACTCAGTTGCCCTACTGATCTTTGAGCTGCTCACACAAAAAGCATCCTATCAAGTTTCTGCTGAAATCTCTTGAATGCTCAGCAGCATGACCATCAGAGGAATATACAGAACAGGAAATTATTTTTTCCCCAAAATTTTGATGCTCTGTTTACAGATAAAATGGCAAAATGCAATAAATATATGCTTATGAGCACATTAGATTGTATGCTTATAAAAATATTCATCTTAGAAACTTTTTGAAATTTCTGAATATTAAAACATAAACAAAATTTTATTATCTATGTGTACTCAACTTTGCTTGAAATGCTGTTAAAGCTTCAGACTATTTAAACACTAATACTTTGGATGTCTAGAAAGCCTTCCAGGCTTCATGAGGCTCTTCACAGACATTAATTAAAGCTGTGAGAAACTCTCTGTTCTTGGTACTACTTACACCTGTTTAATACTACCTCATGTGCTACATCTAAGGTCAAATAGCAAATCAGTAAAAAAAACAGTGTCAGAATTTGGATATCAGTACTCCTGAGCCCAGTCTGAGCTACTGGACATTGTCTTCCACCAGAGCATACTATCAGTTATAGAAAATAACTTTTGATTGCTCAGAGAACCACCCAAGTACAGTAGATATTAACACTTATCAAAAAAATGCTGTGTGGACATCACCCAGACCGAAGGAAAAAACTCCAAACTTGTGAATGTGCTATTGACAGGAAATTTCATTAAATCTGATTTCACTTTATTTGGGTTATATATTCCATTTCATAAAAACCTTATCGTAAAGATCTAAATCTGTGAAGAAAGACATTAAGCAATTCTTTATTATCTCTGCTGGTCCATTAAAATAAATCACATCCATCCCTTCCCCTATTATTTCAGGGAGTGCAAGGGCTGATATATTTTGGCATAATTGCTTTGGCATCCCAGGTTTATTCTGTCACTGCTGTTGTGCAAGTGCAACATTAATGGAGTAATCATCGTTTTTCTGTATGGCCCATGACCATGGGATGTAAGCAATATACAGTCTGCAGATTTTGTAATATATAAACTTTTCAACAATTTTATTGGCAATTTTTTTGATAAAGACAGATGCCAGACTGCACCCAGTTTACTCATACGCTGTAAAGTGCTCCCTGGCTTCCTAATTTATTAACAATGGTCATTTGTTACACTGACAACTTAGAAAAACAGATTACTTAGAAGTTATGATGGGGTAATTCTGCTTCTTGGAGCCTCTGTAATGAATCACCATTTTCCCTCCCTCCCGTGACCTAATTTCAAAATCATATACCTGTGTAAAATATTGTGATGAGAATTGTGTCTAATTATCTTCTAAATTTTTCTTTTAATTGCTAGAAGGATGCCCATTCTTGAATAAGGGAGGTATTCATGATGTAATAATGTTAGAGAGTCCTTGAAATCTAGATTAATTATTAGTTGTGTGGACTTCTGAGAGTTTTTGATGTATTCATTTGCATTCACAAAGATGGCTTTTTAATTAAAGAGAGTTTTTGAACTTATACAAATGAGCCTTTTGCAAATGTCCCTAGAAACGTGAAAAGTGTTAAAAGTGAGAAGAATCGAAGTTTTCCTGAAACGTTACCTCCTGCTGCAAACACTGAATGACCAAAAGCATTTGAAACTCCAGACCTCATGTCAGCAGCTTTAGCGGATCCCCAAGACCAAGTAGAATTATAAAAGCCTGTGCTTGTTCAAATACCACAGAAATGGTTCTGTACAAAAGAGCAGTGTAAGAATATCTGATTTCCCTTTCAGCTTCCACCACAGCATATGTTTCTACCTTTACCTGCATGCTTATTTTTTCCTCTTTAGAAATCAGATCCTCTTTCCCAAGGACTCCGATGTTAAATGTTTCCTCATTGTAACTCTTATGATCCCTTGTTGCCACCTCAGATTTCTGGTTTTTCTTTCTTTCTTTTCTTTGTTTGAGATCAAGAGAACAAACCGAAAGCTCTGAGTCTCCAGGTCTGTTTCACAGATTTATAAATGGTACCATATTTCCTGTATCACAGCCATTCAGTTCTTAATGCAGCCTAACATCTAATTTACAATTTTGACTGCTGCTACATATTGAATTTGAGCAGATGTCTTTACTGAGCTGTCCATAGTGATGCCTAAATCATTTTCCCCAGAAGTTCACAGCAAATTCGGATCCCAGAGGAGTGAATACACAGTTTAATTTGTACCTTCTAAAGTAAATAATTTTGTAAAGAAGTAGAATCTCAGCTGGCAGAATACTGTCTGATTTCCCCATATTTGTGAGATCTACCCAGAGCCACTCATACACCTCTGCCAGGGCTTGGCTGCCTAATTTCATTTTTCAGCATGGGCATAACACCAGCCCCTTACCACAACTGTGGTTCTGTTCCAGAACTGTGCCATGGTGAGACTGGGACCTTGAAACTTCCTCTGTGTTCCTGTCTCCTCCACATCTCCCATTCACACACAAAACTGCAACCCAGACTTACAGGTGTCTTTAACTGGGTCTTGTAATGACTTCTAAAAGTCGGTATCACAGACAGCCATTGATCTCCCCATGTCTCCTCTCGTACAAGTCTTTGTAAGGGGGAATAAAACACACACTTATTTGCATTTATTTCCTCCCGTGCTTTTTGGGAAGATAAAGTAGTTCAGGGGGTCCATCATTATCCTCAGAGCTTTTTTTGTATGTTTAAACTGGCCATTATAACCAGCTACCTGGCCAAATACTACATCCACTTAGAGCACATCTATTTCATGTTTCATTTCCAGAAGAATTAATGTTTGATCTAAATTTCCCTAAAACCAATTAAATATTTGACTGGATCATGGCTATTTTTTATTTTTACTGTTGTTCATGGTCCCTGTTTTCAGGTCTTTTGTCTCTGATGCTGTCTAAACTTGATGACATGTGCAAGGTACAGGCTAATGTAGGTATTAATCTTTCAATGTGTTGGAAAATAACATTAAATGCTATTCTGGTTCCCATTCCCCTTCTATGTTTATTCATGTTTTCATTTTTGAAAGTGCTCTTTTTCTGTTCTGAAGCACTCAAATAATTAATTTCAGCCTCTAGTTACTTATTTTTCCAATTTCTTGCAGTTCTCAGATATGGAACCATGTATTCCCACCTTCCAGAAACTCTTCCTTCTTTGCTTCACTGGGCAAAAAGTTCGATTTTAAAATTGTATTTTCTGTTGCTTGAAAACATGTTTGTAACCTGGATTTTGACTGTTTCTTCCCTGGTAGCTTTCCTGCTCTGTAATTGTATTTGGCAGCGAAATGTGAACACTATCCATGGTTCTGTCAGTGTTTCTTTAAACACATTCCGTGTTGATTTCCTTCCCTAAATTTTCCCTTTAGTATATTTCTATGGAAATCAACAACGTATTTTTTACTTCCCTTTCACATGCATACATAGCTAGGTGCAAACAGCATAAAAGCCAAATCATGCTTGTTCACCACAGTGCTAATTAAGGTCTCATTCTGGCTCATGTCCCACAGCAGAGGGGTTGTTTTGAGAGGCAGCACCTCATGTCACCTTTCCCTGACCATCTTCTAAGGCAATGCTCAACCAGCTAAGCCAGGACACCCAAAGGCATTTATTCTTCACCAAATTTTGTGTTGACCTCCCAGTGGCTTCCAGCCACCTGCAGCATTGGAATTGTTCCTATTGCAGTTTCTGCTGCTGCTCTCAGTCTTCAGTGAGCTGGGAATTTTATCTGTGAGGTTTCTACATCAATGTCTGCATGAAGACCTTGAGACCCCCCTGAAGTTCCCTTTGAAAAACAAGAAGAAGAAAAACATACACCTGAATGAATATTTAATAGCTGGGTAGTCAGGGCCCAGGAGATGAGACCCGGAGGTTCAAGTTGCAATTGTGTCTGCTTTTGAGGAGCACCTTGAACCTGAACTTCTGACAGCTGGGTGAAAGATGCAGTCAACAGACTTGTGGAGTCTGTCTTGAAGCTGCTTCTCTTTTTTTGGAATAAAAATAAAGATTATTATTACAAAATATGAGTGAGTCAATGATCACTGGTGCCATCACTAATTTATCTCTCTCACTTTCTTTGAAAGCTTTATTCAAATTGCTATTTTTCTGTAAAAGATTTTGCTTTCTTCAAGACAGACTAAAGTGGGAATACTGGAGAGTCTAAAAATTCCCTAACCCATGCAATTCCACTGAGCCATCTTCTTTTAACCTTCTTAGGTGAACATCTGCACTTAGCTTCAGAAAACATTTTGCTTTCCTGTTGTGTTTGCAGACATTTACCCATCCCTGATTTGAAATATAGATTTTACTCCTATACTCAGACCCAGAGTTGGTGCTGAACCAAATTCCTTGATCTAGCACTTTTATTGTGTATAGAATTCATCTGGTTTTAACATTTCCTCAAATCTTTGGTTTAAATAAATCTTCCCAAAATATTCATGGTCTTCCTGGAAGGCAGTCTGTTTTCATGTTGCTTAAAATGTAAACCATCCGTGCAATGTAAATGCAAACCTCCAGGCAATTCATTTTCTAATTTGTTTTCTCCCACATTGGAAACACAAGAACATGTACTTCATTTACATCTATTATTACTATATTATAGATATTGTTATTATTATTAACATTATTATTATTATTTACTCTGGGGGTGCTATGTACCCTCAGGCAGATACATTGTAAATTGAAACCAGATGTCCAACGAGTTGATGGCACAGAGATTTCCAAGCAGGACTGAAATCTTTTCCTAAAATTCACAATGCTGCAGACAAACTAACGTGCGTCTGTGTGACAAACAGGGAACAGATCATGGCAAGCCTGAAAGAATGTCACATATCACCTTGTGTTTACACAAAACTCCCACTTTTCACAGTTTGAAGAGCAAGTCTGCTCTTCAAACACAAAGTGAAAAAATAACAAAACAATAAGGGAAATAAGAGGCTACAGTAAGATTAGAAAATAGGGAAGGTACATTCGGAAGCCATTAACAACCCAATGCTGCTAACTAAAGCTAGCTTTGAGATAGTCCCTCCTGGGAGGATACTTCAAAGATCCTCAAATAAAAAAGGCAATTTATTGGCTAAGTGATCTTCTTAGAGGCCCCAAATTTCCTACTCAGCCCATTTGTTTTTCATTCCTCTTAAATTTTAAAGTCACCTTTGCAATCGCTCAAGATCTTTAAGGAATTTTTTTTAGAAATTACACTAATTGGCCTATTTTTACTCCCCTCTCTTTGCCCTTAAAGACTACGAAGCTTGGTGCCTAAAAATAAGTCGGAGTGAGCTGAAGTCTGTGCTCTCCAGATGGTTATCAGCAAGAGAGTTCCCTTTCCACCCCGTGCTTTGCGCGCGGTTACCTGCGCTCCCCTGCACCAGGAATTTTAACCATTGCAGCGGAGTTGAGAGCAGCAACACCAGAATGTAGGGCACCAACCCGCCCCTGCTGCGGCTATTTCCTACCGAGACCACGGCTGTGTTCTCCCTTCAGCCCCCGTGACTTCCACAGTCGGGAATGTTGCAGCGGATTGAGGAAGAACTGAACCAATCCTCCTGCAAAGCTCTCATTGTGAGCCGGGGACTAATGGCAGCATTTAACACCTAAAAACTGGCGTTGTTTTTTTATTTCCATTAGGAACAATGTCACTGAAAGTGCAGAATCTGGAAAGATAGACCTATAACAATGAAGAGATGTGCAATCCCAACAAGCTATTCTCACGTGCCTCTCCAAATGATATTTTAATTTGCTGCAGCACTCTCAAAAATATTGTGACTAGTACTTTGCCGTGGAAGGAATGTAGCAAATTATATCATGTAAAGGTAAGGGACTGTCCCCACACCCCCGTGCTTGGACAGGCAGAGATACCCAAACATTCTGCCAAAGCATCCAATGTGCTTGCAATGATTCCCTGCAGTGCTCTGCCCCCCTGCAAGAGTCCCAGCCCGTGCTAAGGGGGCTGTGTTGATTTTCTGCCTTCCCTACCTGGCCTTGCACATGTAGGAGAAAAGAAAGCACAATCTCCAAGACCTCCAGCTGGCAAAGAGATGAGAAGTTATACCCAGCAAAAAAATTAAGTGCGTACTTAATATTAAATCTGCGAATCTCACTAAATTTGCATGTGTTAAATGGTGACATTTTTATAGGACCATAGAGCACTCTTAGAAGCTGAAAGCTCAGCATAAACACAGACTCCTGTTATTCATGGGACTCATTTGTCCATATATGTTAGAACAGAGAATGAAGAAAAGTGTTAATTGAACTGTTTGAAATTGTTGTTTAACACTACAAGCTGCCAGGACACGCAAACAGGCTAGGCTTGAATCACGTGCACTGTTCCATGTTGAAAATATATGCAAATATTTGAGAGATGTAAATGTAAATCAGGATATTAGGCCAATATTTTACTTTTGGTATTTTGGGTAGAGGCTGACGTTGGCAGGCAATAAAGAGTTCACCACCTGCCTTTTGCCTATATAACACTGTTTTTATTCTCATCAGATCCTTCTCATGAGCAGGGAGGAATGGGTTATTAAAATATCCAACCAGTATTTTCAATAGGTACCTGTCAAAAAAGGGATTTACATATGATAAGCTAAGACAGTTGTAGAGCTATGGAAGACAGAAGAAGCCACAAAATGTTGAATCTTTTGTGTATTAAGCCCAATTTACTTCCCCGCTATCTAAATGTACTTTCTGGCTTTCCTGTGCAATGTCTGTTATCTCTTTATTTGTACATTCACAAACTGCTGGAGCCCTGTGTGGCTGCTGATTCCTGCAACTCGGGGGCCGTAGGGTCTGGCACAGCCCCACACAGATTGGGAATGTCCCAGAAGCAGAAAATTCAGTCCCACTTGACATCTTTTAGCCTAAGTTCCACAACCTATCTCCTCTTGCAGGTGACTGAGGAGGATGGGAACAAAGCAGGATCACAACCAGCATGGTGTCTCCTAATACCTGTCTATGAAGGAGAATATAAATGACATTTCAAATGAAGAAGAAAAAGATCCCCCTTGTCTAGTTTGTGCTGAATACTTTTCCCCATGCTCTTCCTCATGTTTAATTTTTAGTCATTTGCACTCTGATAGAGATCAAAGACTTCTGTCAAAATACAGTTTGCACTGAAGTAGGTATTTTGCAAACATACAGGGAGATATTTTTCTCCCCTGGTGTATCAAAATTTAAAACTAGTCTGAAATGACATGTGAAAGGAACGATTCCTACAGACTTCTGCCTCTTGATTGCTTGCATTTTTAATAGAATTATAGTAAAATAGTCTATTTTCACTTTATGCACCTTATAACCCTTGACTTGCAGAGACATTTAGCAGAAACAAACAAACACAAGAATGATAATTCATAAACTGTTACAGAAATAGTCAGTGAGCAGGTTCAAAAGATCTGAGCTGACATTGCATGACAAAGTGCTATTTTCCTGCTAGAAGGCATTTTATGTTAGAGAAACATTTACTTTTACACAGACTTTTATAGTTTTATATGAATGACGTAAGAAAATAAGTTCAGGATTTTTTAGGAAACCAGGTGAAAACTCCCAAACAAATGCATAAAAGAAAGGAGGAATAACTTAAAGCACTCAGGAGCAGAGTCTTTATGTATATCTCTATAATTTTATCTGCATGAAGGGAAGATCACTTGCAGGTTGGCAGCAAGGAATTGTAACCTCAGGAGAAGGAAATCTCTCTTCCCCCAACCAAAGAGAAATATCATCTGATATATTAGCACTTCAAGTCTCCCTGCTTTATAAACAAGTTCAGGTGCTTCCTGTGTATGTTTTTAATAAGGAAAAGACTAATCCAATAGGTAAATTCTAAGACCAAATCAACCATGGCTTTCCAAGCTAAAAGGAGGACATATTTCTGTTAGGACAGCCATCTGTAGCACCGAGAAAATATTTTAGAGATGCTGTGTGTCCCTTTACCAAAACCAAACAAGCGCATGACTAACGGGACACTGCTCTTGCTAAAAGATTTTTCTGTCCAAATTATTCTTCTATTTGTAGCTAAGATCACCCTCAAGCCTATTTCCACTCAGCTTCTGAGAGATGCTGCCTCAAAACTCCACCACTGGAGAGGCCCACGAGTCAGAACAAGATTCTGTCTCCCCTCTCATGACCCTGAACTTAGCCACCATTGCATGGACAGCAAGCAGGATGGTCCCACGGCTGCCACCACCAGCAGCTGGATATTGTCCTGGCACAGCCATGGACACGTGCTCCTGGCAGGCAGCACACCAGGAATCCCCTCATCCCCCAGAAACCACCATACCCTCCACTCCTTGTTGTGGCCATTCCTCCTCAAGAGCTCACACACACCCTACCAAGCACATTTGCCACTCCCAAGCTGTTTTCCCACAGGGCATTTGGCTTTATCATAACAACCTGTTAACATTTCCTGGACTGCCACATATTGTCCAGGCTCTTTTATGCAGGCTGCGGAAAAAGCCCTCCACCTTTCCATTTCACATCCTTACTTCTCTGCCTGCAAAAATTCCCCATGAGAATGTTGCTTTTATTGTTGCTGTATAGTTTTATCTCGCCCTTTTATACTCAACAAATTGCCGCCCCCTCCCCATGCCACCTGTTCTCACCTCTGGCCAGCGCTTTCTTTAGTTTTTAATTACCATTTCACTTACCTGTTATGACTCTATGCAGAATCACTGACACTAGAAAACACGCTGCACGTTGCTCTCCTGTCATTGAGATGCTGGCTAGACTGGTTGTTGTCTTGGCCATGGGGACAGGATTCCACTCAGAGACCCTAAGCAATTATCTTTCTTCTTCCCCTTTGAGGTTGGAGCATAGTATTGGTAATTAAATTCATACTTCTGTTTGTTGTGGTTTTTTTTCCTATATGTTCCCATTTCCCAGAAACCTTAGGCAAAGGATTTTCTGCCGGGATGAGGAAGAAGGATCTGAGGCTGGTTTGGTTTAACTCTGGAGTACAATCTGGATTTAACAGTTGCATGGTGAATTGTTACATATTTTTATTTTTTATTAAAAAAAATGCCCTAGATGTTTTGCCGAGCAGCTGAGAATTGATTAGGCCACGTCCACGGTTAGCTACACCAGGACTTGCCTGGAATGCATTGTTTTCAGGGTAAGAGATTCAAAGGCTAAAAATGAACTCCTGGCTAAAACCAGCAAGAAGTGGACAGGGGAAAGGGAAATGCCCTGGGATGGGTCCCCTTGGCTGGAATCACTGGCTATGTTTTCCAGTCAGCCAGCCAGGCACTCTTCTCTCTTTTGTATTTGTGGGCCTTGTTTGCTGCCACACACCACAGACCCCAAGCAAACAAATCTCTCTCAGTGTTTTCAGGTCATTGCCAAGCTCTTGTGCTGTGAGCTGCCAACCCCTATCTGAGTTCTCAACTGCACAGGCCCTCTTCTCCCTGCCAGACCACTTTCTTCTATACAGACGTGCCATCTCCCTCCACCACGTCCCAATTTGTTTGTCTCCAAAGCCATTCATTATTTCCCCATTTCATTTCACTGCAGACATCCAATCCAAGGCCCATTGAAATGTTTCCATCAGCTTCAATGGGATTTGAATCAGGCCCAATGTCTTTGTCTATTTCAGGCATCCTTAGCTGCCTCTGGGTCAATATTTCTTCTCTTTTTGCAAGGCCCCTTGTTCCCTCCCCTTTTCATTCAGCAATGGAATATGCTATGGGACCTCCCCTCTCCTGCATGGCCCACCCATGCTGGCAAAGATATCTGAGGGCCAGTGAGACAGAGGAGCTGGAAGAAGGTGTAGAAATTGCAGCGCATGAACCTTGGCTGAAGGTAGAACCACCTTTCAAACAGTTTGATATCTTCAATTTACTTTTAAGACAGCTCTCATATTTGGCAATATTTCTTGGGTTTTGCCACAGTTTTGTGTAAATTAAACAATTACCAGCTGCACAGAAGATGAAAACCAGACAAATGGTGCATTTGGCTGATGCTGAAGGATGAAAGTTTCACAGGTATGGTATGGAAGAGGACCGCCTTGGACAGTGTACACCTTCACTGAAATCAAAAGGGCTCTGGAGATTTACAGCAAATAAGTATTTGTCCCCGAAAATACAAATCCAAACAAATAAATAAATAAGAAAATTATGATTCAGACCTTTAAAAAAAAGAAACCGCAGTTGCAGTCATGGGTGCAGTTAAAATTTCAGCTCACACTATATTTTTTTTTTTTTCTGAATTACACAAAAGATTGTTACATCTCTTTCAGCAAAGTAAAACTCCAGATGCAGGAACTGTTTTTGGCCTGCCTCCATAAAACACAGTTAAGGATTTTCACTTCTTCTAAATGCCTTTTTCCCCACCATAGACATTTTCCCCCACGTGGAAGACTTATCTCCCTTTCAAGCATCCTCTGCTGCTACAGCTGTTTGTTTGTTTATAGTAAGATCGCCTGTTAATGGCAGCCTGAAGCCTTTGTGCTTATCTTTGGCACAGTCATTTCCCCCTACCTGCTGTGCTGGCAGCCTTGTGCATTGTGCAGGTCCAAGCCCGTGTCCCACCCCTGTGCAGGCACGGATGAGCATGAGCTGCTTTGCTGGGAGCTGGGACAGGCTGAGAGCTGGGTGTACTTGCACCATGAGCAGCGAGGAGAGCACATCCAAGAGCAAAGTTCACCCCTTTTGCAATGCTTTTTCTCTGGTCTAAGAGGTGGAGCTGCTATTTTCCCATGGCAGAGGCACTGATAATTTGAAGTTTTAATTTCGTCATTCCTGCAAATACTGGGATTGTCTGGGATCCAGTAAACACCCTGCGAGTGTGTGACTGCTCCAAGCCCCATTGAAATCAGCAGGAGTCTTTCTGAACTATTGAATTGCAGACTTTCCTCGGGGTTGTGTACAACGCCACAGACTTAATTACCATGTTCCTGGCTGGGATAAATATGCAAATGGACTTTTCAGCTGGAGGGCCTTAAAGTACAGGTTGGACACATGGCAACTAATGACTTGATTTGGGCTATATGCAAACATTTGCCAGCCAAAGGCCTCCTCCTATTCCCATGGAAGCAAAAGGCACAATTATTACCAGCTCTAGGGAAAGCACCACTTGGATGCCTTCTTTAAATAGTGGCCCATGTTCCCAAACAGCTCAAATCTGTCAGCAGCCTTTCCTCAGCCTTCCCTTCTTCTTCTCTCCCTGATCTGCTGTGATAAGAAAATGTTCACAACACAGATTTTATCATAAATGTTAGAGATTTATGCACCTGCAGATTTCACAGCTGCAGGGCAGGCATCTTGTTGCAAAAGCAGCTTCAGCTATATTCAACACATTTGTTTTCACAAAGAAGTGGGAGCCTTTCCCCAGAAGGAGGAAATCAGCATCTTAAATTTACCAACACAACCACCCTCCTCAGCAGTGAATGCACGATAGCACCACATGCTCTGTGTTAAGGTGCTGAGCACGAATTCAGGCTCTCTCAAATCATTAAAGCTTATTTGTATGACCGATGGTGAAGGGTAAGAGAAGATTCAGCCCCACAAAGCTTGGCTTGCTGACTCAGCTCCATGGGGCTCCAAGGCCAGCTGTAAGCAGACTTGTTAAATCAGCTTCTGTTACGGGATAAAAACATCTGCTGGAAACCTGATGTCCCTAATAACTCACAATTCCCATACTGTATTTATTGGCATCCATAGTCTATTTTTGACTTTTTTTTTCCTATCAAAGAACTGCAATCAATAAAGCACCATTTCACTCATATGCTTTTGAGAAGGCTCGTGTCCAGAGACACAAACCGTGACTGGTGCACTGCTTAAGAAGCCCAGTGCAGTATTTTTCAACAGTGCAAGAAAGCCTGGAGTGTGTGCTAGGAATGGTTTTCACACCACCTTCTCCTAAGGCACACCACAGCACAGAGAGGTACAGTGAAACAGCAGGAGGAATTAGGATAAAAAGCCATTTCTTTACTGCTGCCGTGGAGGTTTTGCTGGGATGTGATGAAGGAGTGGGACAGCTGGAGGAGTGGTAGTGAGAGGTGGGTGACAGGAATTTCTGGGGATCACACTTATCTGGAGGAAGGCACTGGTGGGACAGTACCTGCCAGCTTATCACCAAGAGCTCTGCAATGTTCTGTGCCAAGACACAAGCCAGAATATTTGAATTCACCCAGGATTACCTTGTTATAATAAACTGTGTAAGGTACAGATCTGTGGTTCTCAATGTCCAATTTTGTGCTGGTACATTGTATCTTATTTTTCTGTGTGCCTGCAATTGAACACTGAGCTTTCCTTTGGCAGAGAAATACTTCTATAATTAAATATGAAAGCCAATGATACAATTTTTTTTAACATGAAGTGAAATACTGAGTCCCTTCTGACTAGAAGGCTGAAAAGGGCAGAAGTTTGATGGTGCTGCTCCATTCATGTCCACGAATCAGCAATTAAGGGATCACAATAAAATACAGAAAAATAAGTTATTTGTAAGATGCCTCTTAAATTACTCCAATTTGTGTCAGCAAAGACATCTAAAATAGAGGTTTGAAAACACAAGAGCAACAGTATTACAGCAACCATGCAGTGTGCATTCCAAAGAAATGACAAAGCCTTGCTGCAGTATTTGACACCACAAAAATACCCTGGGAAAGGAGAAAGGTTCACTGGGAGAGCAACAGACAGTATGAAGTGATCCAGAAAAGCAACCAACTGATTTCTAATAATTTCACTTTTCCCCCCCTCCACATATTTATGCCAAGGCAGCTTGCAACACTTATCAGACAAAGAGAGGTGTTGATAAGCAGAGGTTGATGGCAAACAAGGGAAAATAATATATTAGACACATATAGAGATAAAAGGGAGTCAACAGTCTAAGTGCAAAATAATAATGTGTGTTCATGTGTGTGTCAGTGTGAACGCATGTGTAAGTGTGCAGTGGTTGAAAGCATTAAAAAATAAATCTATAATTGCCTCTTCAATATTACATTTGTAAAAAAAATAAAATTCAATCATGGCTGTACCTAAGCACTTGGATTGTTAATTCAGAATCTAAAAACTACAGTATCCATAAAAATATAACCCTTTCCTTGACAATACTGTTGAGAATTAATTGATATTTATGGAAGAAAAGAGTTTTAGATGGTCATAAGAGAATCATGTAATTTATATCCAGTCAATGAGAAGACAAGGAGAGGAAAGCTCAAGGCAGCTAGCGCTGGTGAAAGTTTGTTTTACTTTTGTGAAGTTGTTGAGAACCATACAGGGTGCCTGCCATGCATTAACCTGTTTGGATGAAGATTCACAGCAGGTTGCTTCAGTATATTGGTGTCCTCTGCAAATCATCTGGACAGCTGGGACCATGAAATTTACCCAGATCCAAAAAAAGTTGACCCTCACCAAACCTCAGTGCCCTCTAAGGCCATATGTGCAGACCACTTCACATTTTGCACTTGTTTTGCCACTGTGGAATGACAAAAATGCTCTTGTCAAGTGGACATGAGATTTTCAGGTCCTTCCACACAGAAAATATGTCAGCAAAACTTGTCAGATGTGTTTTAACTACAGCATTATAGACACATTTCCCCTTTATTTTTAGTGTCATCTTGTGTACCATGAAAAAAATAAATAAAGAAAAGACAAAAGCCTGTTTGACTCAATTTTGTGCTTCTGAACCAAGTATAATCCCATCAGTTTGGTTCCATCATTTGTAGTAAACTCTTCACTAATCTAAGACAGGTGCCCCAGGGTGTTAACATTTAGTCTCCTAGTAGAAAAGTGGGTGCAAAGTTAAACCACATGTTCTACTTATAAATAAGTGAGGTGTGATTAGGCAAAGTCTTTAAAACATGGGCTCAGACACACACACTGCGCTCACAAGGAAAGAGGCTGACACTTGCAGGCTGTGTTGTGCAGTTATGGTCTGGACTTAACTCTTTGCCAGGTGGATCACTCTGTAGAAATCTGGGGGGCAAAAGGTTATGTTGAGCTCATTACTGTGGACAGCTTTTAAAACAAAAGCGATAATATGGACATTCCTGGGATGATGTGTTTCATTAATATTTGCCCGCTGCTAGGCTGTGTGAAGAGCTTTGCTCATAGGAAACCTTGGAGCTTATTAGAGTGTTATCTGTACAAAAAGTAGATAAACATGTCAATTTAAAAATATGTGTAAAACTGCTTTAATTTTTATGAGCAACCTCTGATCAGCTGAATTTTTTATTGATAGGAGGCAAAAGCTTACAAAAAGTCCACCAACTGTCTAAAAGTTGCTTTTAATGTCATTTCAGTTTGAAATAAAGGCCTAAAACCTGGAGTGAGGGCTGCAGAAACCCAGCAATTCAAGAACTGTGCTCACCGTATGCTCCCTTTTGTACAAAATGATTGTCAAAGGCTTTCAGTTCTGATTTCTGCTTTATTTTCTCAAGAGGATCAAAGCTGTTATTGTGTGGGTGAATGACAAAGCAGTCGAGACTCCTGACCAACATGTCACAGTGGAACAACATCCAGGAACCTGCTTCCAAAATACAGAGGGGACAGAAAACTCTTCTTGGGTTTGAATTAATTATTGAGTATGGTCTGACATTATTTGAAGAAGCAAAGCACAGGAAACATAATCAATTATTTCTGTAAGAATGCATTTGAGGCTCAAGTTGCAAATGTTTAGAAAGAGGTAAGGAAAGAAGATTTTTTTTTAAAAAAAATTGAAAACAGTTATTGCAGTACTGCTGGTAGCTTTAAAGTCTGAACCATCATAGATCTAAATGTCTTCAAACGTTGGCAAAAGAGCAATGGAAAATTAATGATGCAGTATTTCAACAGAGATGTTCGCATCATCCGTTATTTGAGGATCACAGCATTCCAGAGAAATGAATAGCTTATCCCCATTTTACAGACAACCAGACAGGGAATTTCTGTGGCTCACCTACAACCACTCAGCCTCGTGGTGACACCGCTGTGAGTAGAGCAGCTTAATATCTGCTTTCATGTCTACCTATACAGATTCTAGGCACACAAGGAACTATTGCAGCCTATCGTAGGCTTTCCAGTGCTGAATTATTTACATCTGTGCTTGGAGCCTTGTTTCAGAATAAAGCTATTAAAATTTAAATGTTCCCTCACCCCACAAAACTGAGTACTAAAACTACAATCTTTAGGTGTAAAGAGAAACTTCAGTTATTTGTGAAGCCAGTACACATTCTTATAATGTCTTATTACAAAACAAGAGAGAGTTTGATCTAGGAAGGGAGATGAAGCTGTTTTTTATTGGTAGTGACTATAAATATCCTTTCGGAATAACTACGATATTAAAAAAGGAAGATTTTAATGATACTATACCAGATGTAGAATGCCAGTAATATGCTTATGGAAAGCTTTACAGATGATGTAGGAAGCAAAATAAAATTGTTAAATCAAAATTGTGAAATGAAAATTGACTAAAACTGATCTTTTTCAGAATTAATTTTCACTGGAAATTGAAAACATATTTGCTTTTGCTTCAAATCTGAGAAACATCTACTGGAAAGTTGAGCCATCTCATGAAATTCAAATGTAGTCATCACTACTTATCCATCCTCGCTAAGTACACCTAAGACCTTGGAGCACAGGCACAACTCTGCTTGCCAAAAGAAATATTTCTCCCTCCCTAAATGAGGAGACTGCAGTGCTCTGCAGTTCAGATTATTGCCACCTCCCTCCACTGTGCTGAAAAGGAGCTGGAGTGGACCATAAGTCTCTGTAAGAGAGAGAAATTAATTCCAAGAGTGTAAATGAAGCCTAAACAAGGCCTATGAAATATGTATCTATTACAGATGGGCGGGGTTTTTTTCAAGTACCGTTTAGCATTTTCACCCCTCTCCTCCTCCTCCTATCACATGTTGCTTGTTTTAGTGGTTGGCAGGAGGGAGGGGGAGAGGAACTAACAACATGTGTGCCTATCATCACCCTGACCACTGCGCCTGTACATCTAACTCGCTCCCCTTTGCTTTGTCAGCTTTCAGTCTCTATCCTGCCCCATCCTGTGAACACTCACGTGTGTGTGAGCTCTGCCTGCTCTGGCTTCAGCTGGGCTGCTCTGGAGAGGAAAGCTGCAAACACGATGCTCACAACGTGGAACCCTCTCTCTGTTTCCCCGAGGGACATTTGCCCCACAAATGGTCTGGTGCAAGGAGAACAGGGAGTAAAGCAATCTTCTCCCTCCATCAAACCCAACAAACCAACAGCTCTTCCTTCTGGCACATCAGCACAAGACATACCTCTCTTGAGCACAGGCTTTTTTGAGAGAGTAGGAGGAAAGAAGGAGAAAACATAAGAAAGAGCAGGGTTGGAAGACAGATTCTGCCTCTTGCAGCTTTCTTTTCTATTGACAAAAAGTGGGGTGGGGGAAGTGTTAAAGTGACCAGTGCCTTTCCTGGGGATCACGCTCCCAGCTGTCCAGGAGACACCCATATCCAATATTCTCTCTCCTACCTTGGCCCCAAGAGTGAAGTGAGCTCCAGGAATTTTTGTTGCAAGCGAAACGCATCTCATTGCAACTGTGCAACACCACACAACAAGATGGATCCATGAAACAACACAAGAAATGTTAAAATGAAAGTAATTATCTATTTCACTGAGGCTAAACCGACAGAGTCCTGCCTTGCATTTTAATTTAGTAAAAAACCATCTGCTTGTATAGCTTGTATCAAGGTGCCCATATTAAATGGGCCAAGGATCAGTAATGGGCAGATCCTCTAAGAGTCACTGTAAATGTGCAATTAACATGTTCTGGGAATGTTTCCACTGAGCATGAAGAAGCCTTTTCTTAAGCAATGCTATTAATTCTTGGAATTACTGAAAATTTTCCAATTTATCTCATTTGCAATAAAAAAAAGAGTGTTTACCTAATTATTTAACCAAAAGAAGTGAAAAGAAATGTGAGAAAAATGACTGCTGGGAAAACAAATGCTAAGATAAAAGTTTTCAGTTTTTAATTTTTATCAAAAAGAAATATGACTACTGGTTTAGATAACAATTAACAAACTCCTGGTTCCCTGCCCTGATTTTCCTTTCTTCTAATGGTCTGCAAATGTTATCAAGGTACACACCAGCACCTTCCAGGTGAGGAACTGGGAGATCTTTCCTATTAAGTTCATTAAGAATGGTGCAAATGGCCAGAGGTCTGGTTCACAACAAAGAATATAAGAATGTTTGTGCTACATGGGGCTGGTTACTTAAATAACACACATTTAAGTAAATCTAAAAGAAGATGTAATAACAGGAACAAAAGGCCTGGATCACCAACAAAAAACTTCAAAGAATAGAGTGACACTGAAAATGTCTTCTAAGAAATGGAAAATAATTAATTTTCCAGACTATAAGCTGTAAGTGCAGAAACATAGCTAGGATGTCAACATGGTCAGAGATAGAGAGGGTGAAAAGAGATGGAGCTGGAATTACTCCATAGGGCAATCATCTGAGGACCTACCTCCACTGGAAACAATGAGGCAATTGTGGATGTCTACCTTCATGAGCACCAAGAGTTTTGTCACTGAAACCCTCAGGAGCTGAATTATGTGCAGAGTGAACCCACAGGACCATGGAGAATTTAGAAGAGAAGCAGAGGACTCATCATCCCAGCCGTTCTTGAAATTAGACCACAAATATTTTATTACCTGAGAGACTGAAACTCAAGCATAACACACGCAGCCATCCCAGCTGTGTACAAGCTTAGACAGAGGAAGAAAGCTGGCTGAAGTGTTCAACCAGTGAGGGCTAACATTTACACCTGGTCAACAAACTGCTGGCGGGTGTCGAGAAGAAACATGAGTTTATCTTTAAATGAAAAAAAAAATAGACTGATGGGGACTGCCATCATGTTTTTGAGAAACCCTCCTTATTGAGCTCAGGCTGAACTAGTCCAGCATTTTGGCTTCCACAGCCCACAGCTGAAACCACAGGGTTCTGATGCTGTAGCTGTTACATAAAGACCCTATTCCTATAGCACTATAAATGCAAATGATTGTGAAAGGATACTCAGTGAGGTTCAGTAATAATTCAAATCACAAATCCTTTTGCTATGCAACTCATATAATATGATATTTTTTATGGAAGCCCTTCTGCCCCTCCAGAAGGCATTAAATTGTTATTCATATTTCAGATTAAAAAATTCAGGAAGAGTATTAAAAGACAGACAGTAATAGCAAGATAGATTCAAGGCGTGTGTATATGCCTCATGCCTTCTATAGCAAGTGCTCCTGCTCTAGAAATATAAAAAGGAAGTCAACTGAACAGCATGAAAATGGATGTAAACATGGAATTAAAGAGATCAATCTCCAGAAGTACAATAGCATTTTTAAGGGAAGGGTGTGTAATTTGAACAAACACAGCTGAAGGCAAGAATTAGCACCATATGCATAATCACATAAATCAAGATAAATAAGATTGGTAGAAGTACACATGATGCTTGTTTGCTCCGAAGAACGGTGAAATAGATAAACAAGGATGTCTCAGGCTTAGCAGGAATTGCTATGCTGAGTGGCAGCCTTGGTAGGCTGCTAGTGCTTTTTAAATGCTTTACTAAAGAAAATAATCATGGTACAAGAATCAGAGCTACTGAAACTCAGGCTACAGAGCTCCACCGATAGCCATCAACATATGCAGGTGCAAGGGGAGACATGTTACTCTTAAACAGCTCATTCATTTTAAGTCTCAGTTCATTTGCCACTGAAAATATGAAAGCAGTACACTGGAGAGAAAAAAAAAATCTGGTTAATGTGTGCATACCAGCTCTCCAACAAGCAGTCATATTTTAAAAGATTATTCAAGGGGTTGTAAAGGTGGCGAAGTTTTTTTTTTTGGATCCTTCACTGGCAGAAAGTAGTGTGGTTTGATTTTTTTTATGTGCTGGTTAATTTATTCCTACAAAAAGTATTTTAATGCAGCTCTTGATCCTGAATTTGACCTAATGAACCCAGAAGCATTATAAAAACCCAAAGTGAGATCAGTCATTAATATTAAAATGCAGAGTCCAGCAAATTCAGAAAGAAGCTGACATATTCAGAAATGATGCTCTGCCACTGAAGAGGAACTGAGCCTCTCAGATAAAGTGTGCTGGGGCTCTGAGCCGTTGTCGTGAGCACTGTGGCACAACAGGAGCAGGTCTGCAGAGAGCAACACTTGGTTGTCACTGAACACCAGGTGACTGAGAGGCTTGTTTTTTACCATTTCTGGGAGCTCAATGTCCACTACAGCTGGGCTGTACCTGCAGTTAGTGATTGGAGTCCTCCAGGTTAGCTCCTTCCAGCAGAATTCCCATTTATGTCCCCAGGACTGCTCCATGCTATGACCTGAAGCAACCAGATTTGCTTCCAACATGTGCTTTGGGAATACGAAGAGAGGAGCAGTCCTGTGAGCATACAGAACCACAGAACAGAAAACAAGGTCTGCAAGCTTTTCTTTGAAGTTCCAGATTCATTTCTTTCACTTGGAAGTTATGGATAATGGACAATTGGAAAGATTGAGACCATCAAGTTGGGAATGTTATAATAATGTCTCTTCCATGTGGCTAATGAGAAAAGACACATGAAAAGATGTGTAAAGTGTAAGAGTTTAGGGCACAACACTGTTGATACTGATAAATCTGAACTGATTTGGCTTTGGTTAGGTCTCCTCCCACTGTCACAGAACAGCTGCTCTTCAGCATGACTCTATTTTCTACTTTTTTTCAAGTGTAATACCATTAGCTCAGAAATTCTTTTATTATTCTAGAAAAACACAGGTTTCACACTCATTAACTAAATTGGTGGGACATTTTAGGGCTACAGCTGATTCTTTAGAAGGAACTACCTACAGCATTATTGCAACTGTATTACTGTTTAATACTTGCAAGAAATATTGCACCCTGGTGTCTTTGATAAGGATCAAGATATTGTTCCTGTGAAGCTAAACCAAGAAACTTCACTTTTTTCACCTCTAGCATTTTTCAGAGGTCAACTTCTTCAGGCAACAGTGAAAGAGCCCCCTTACAGCTCTGGGCTAAGGTTGGAGGAGGGTGGGGTTGGTACAGCGAAGCTCCCTCCATGTCTCACTTCCCCTGCAATTGTCAGAAATAAAAAGAATAAAGGAAAGAAAAGACACAGGAGTGCAGAGATAAGAGGCAGAGCTCAGCTTTTCTTTGATCTCCTTCTCTGTTGCAGGCAGAGGAGATCAAAGAAAAGAGGCATAACAGAAAGCACGTGAGACGGGCATGCCTGGGAGAGGTTGTCACTTGGAGTGCCTTGGCTCTGTCTTTGGGAGTATGGCTGCTTGGGAGCACAACATCTCCTCGAGTGGAAGATGCAGCAGCCTGGACAGAGGGCAGGGGACTTATTTTCACTCAGGGAGCACAGGGAGTGCAGCAGCCTTTCCTCCAGCCAACCTTGCAGCTCACTGGTGGGCACCAGGAGTGAGCGCGACCTTTGCTGTGTGACTGTGGCGGAACTGGGGTCAGTTTCCACAAACGTAATTCAGCCCAGGCCCACTCTTGGAAGGTCTTTCTGGAATGAAAATATCCTTCCATTGTACTGGAACAGCAACTTGTAGCAACAAAACCCCACTGCTGATGCTATAACTTTTCTCTGGCTTGCCAAACAAAGTCGGATGAAAATGGCAATAGGATATTTTTGCCCGTTTACCTGCAACAACATTGAAAGCTTTTGCTTGTGCCAGCCACGGATCACACCTCATTCTACCCTTGAACGACACAATTATGCCAGAAAAGTCTGCTGTGCAGGCTTAAGAGGGAAAATGTGGTTCCATTTTATCACATTGGAGTTTTCTCATTAAACTTATTTGGACTGGGATTAGGCTATTAGAGAAAATTTAACCCCAAATGATTGGAATGGAGAGAAAACCAAATTAAAATATTCTCATACGTTACAAAGGAAACAGCCCCCAAAGAAATTATAGAAAATATAAAAATGTATAGGTTTATAGGGGGAAAGAGGTAAAATGGTACAAGAATTCAGTAAGTTATCCTAGTCAAAATAGAACAACCTGAAAAAAAAAAAGAAAAAAAGAAAAAAATGATTAAAAATATTTGAAATACTTTCTATACTCAAATAATGCTTCTTTTATTGTGAGGACCTGCACTATTCATGTATAACAATCCACAGATTAGAGTTAATAGCCCTGTTTTAAGGTTGTACAACCTAGGTTTTAACAAGACTGTTGCTACATATAAATAAGATTCAAGGTGAAGATGATGTTGCTGTACCTGAATTAAATATTTATGTGTCATTATATAGAATATGTAAGTAATCAGTATGGGCTTTCTTTTCCTGCTTGGCTCTTAAGTATTTGTATGATGTCAGAACCCTTGGTTATTTAGTAATTTTTGCTATAAATTGAATTAGCTCTTTTTAACTCTTTTTGTTTCCCCTCAAACTTTGTTTTGTCTTGAATTTCCTAGCTTTGTGAAGATGGTGAGTGCTCTCTAGCACGGGTGATACAGTGTTGATAGAAAGGGGATAAAAACTAAGAGTTCTGTAGATACAGACTGCCTGCAGTTGGGGTAGCAGAGCCGTTTGGGAGCAGTCAGGAGGCCCCAGGGGATGGCTCCACCAGGCATTTATTGCTTTAGTTGTGCCTCCTCCTTCCCCATCATCTAGAGCTCTCACTCTCCTTCTTCTTTCCATGCCTCTCTGTTTTCTTTTGATAACTTTTCTTTTCCTTCCTTCACTTTCTTTGCTCCTTCTCAACTCTTTATCCTTTCTTGTTTCTAACCTGTTTTTATCTCACACCTTCCTGTGGTTTCTCCACAACTGCTCCCATCTTCTCGTATTTCACGAACCTCACTCAGCTTCACTCTTTCTTCCAGAATTTGGGATTTGGACTATTTATAATTCAACAATCCTGTCTTAGCAATGTGTGGAATTATTCATTACACTCTCCCACCAATTCCCAAATTATTTTCTTTAGTATTCTTCAGTTACTCAGCCTAGACTGGACCAGAATGATTGATTTACCCCAAGGGTGGGAAAGGAAGGACCTCCCTGCACATTCACACTCTTACCCTCCTGTGCTCCTGCCTTTTATCTTTATCTCACCCTCCTGTGCTCCTGCTTTTTATCTTTATCTCACCCTTTGTCTTCACTCCTGTTTTGTTATCCTCATGCTAAGGCAACATAGATCCAACCCTTCTCCTCTCCCATCCAGCTTATGCCATGACCTTTTTCTGTGTTGCCAATGCTGGTTTCCTGTGTTTGGCCACCAGACCTCTGGCACACGTATGTTGGACTCTCAGGTATCCTGCACTGCTCTCAGACTTTAGGGTGCTTAATATTTTTGACAAATCAGTCCCATGATGTAATGAATTGGACATGCAGCTGAAGCATCCTCTGGCTGGACAAGTTAATCCTTAATACTATAGAAATGAAATATACCGTGAACTCAGATAACATATGGGTCAAAAAGAATAAAAAACCCCCAGAGCTGGAAAGAAATAAATCCAAGCAGTTGAAGCCTTGTGTATTATGGAGCTGTTTAGACACTGTTTTGATTTTTCAAAGAGTATAAACTAGCAGCCCTTTTGGCTTTGAAACGTTTTAAGTAGCTTTTTATATGACAGTACCATGAGATATTCATTTGTCTGCGGCAGGCTGAAGGAAGGAATGACTGGATCTCCCAGACAGGAAGATATAAACAGACCTTGAAGAGGTCAGATGAATTCATGTTTCATAACAGCCTGAAGGGAGCTGTTGCAGAGAGGTTAAAGCTGGTTAAGCATTTTTCCCTATGGAACCAGAAGTAGAAGCTTAAGCCTCACTCCAGACTCGTGTCAAAGGTTTTGCTAATCAACCCAGATGTAAATGGCTATTTACTACTTTAGGCCAAGTAGGCACAGGCAGGAGGACAGTGCCACTGTACCACTGCTTGCATGCTACCTTTGACTTCAGTAGTCTGATAGGTTTGGGTTGTGTCACTGAAAAGACAAAACCAGCTCTGAAGCATCCATGTCATTATCCAGCCCTCCATGGGATTGCTGTGCTTGGGGTCTCAGCAAAGCAAAGGACATGCAATGCTTTAGAGTCTAATCGATATTTTATCCTGGCTGGGGAGCATTTCCCTGGTGCATGTTTTAATCATTCCAGTTTGGTGAGTGATGAAATAATAGATTTCTTTCTAGAATTTATTGTAGGTTGGAAGAGAAAGGATGGTCAACAGTCAGACTGCCAATACTCGTAACAAATCAAATCCACATTTTGGCTTAACATTGTAAAATATTTAGGAATACTATTTTTCTGCCTCTTAACTCTATAAGAGGTTTCTAAAGAGCAAAAGAAAATTAAATTATCTTGTGATGCCAGCAAGCAATTGTAACAAATCTTGTCTTGCATAAATGCACTTTCTGTTTTGCTTCCCAGGACTACTTCAGAGTTTTTCCAACATAGGGGTTTTATCCATGAAGCAGAAAATACAGACTATTTTGTGGTGGGAAACATGCTAAAGTCAAGCAGCTGTGGCAATTTGAGACTATTTTCAAACACAGTCATCTTGCTGCTGCATGTGCAGTTCAACACATTTGACAATTTAAAGTTCCCTGCTCAACTGAACCTGCAATTTGTTTCCTTCTCAGCAGCAGCATGATGGGCTGGAAACCACCTATTGCAAAGTATCCTGCACAAAGTGATACCGAGGGCTCAGGCTGGGAGAAGAAATGAATTCCTTCTCATGCAAATGCCTCCTGAAAGTCAGAGATTGTCTAACCAAGCCTACTAACTATTACCACCACTTGATTTTTCACTTTGATATTGCAGATGCAGCTTGAACTACTGGTAGGTTCAGTAGCTGTACAGTGGCTGATAAACTTGTAAATGTGTGCACCAAATTTGGGGAAAAAAAATTAGGTCGTTTCATTGATACTTTCTCTGCATATGCAGTCCTTATGTTTGTGTTAAAACTGGACTCCAGGCTAAAAGATGAGCATGAAAGGAAATAATTATAAATTATCTGCATAAAATCTGCAACAAATTACCTATAAAACTATAACTATCTAAACAGGATGACATTTACTTTATAGGTTCATGACTTCCTTTCTTTAAAGTTAGCAAAGAAGAGAGCAAAGTAATTACAGTTCCCTTTTGATTGATTAAACATGACATATATGCTAATATGAAAGTAACTTCTGTCCTTTGTTACCCAAGCTTCTGGTTTAAAGCAATTTTGAAGATAACAGATATAATCTCACCAGTGCTGCCATTTCTAACGTATATGCCAAGAAAGTAATTCCTCTGCCTTTTTTCTCCAAGAGAGAAAGCATATTTTATCCTTCATGTTTCAAATTTTGGATACAGAAGTCAGATGATATTACAGCCATAAATCCTCTGTTTCTTTGCCATTATATATCAGGAAAGCTCTGTGCCACCAGTAGAATAAATAATTCTGCCTTTTCACAGAGGTTGTGTCACTGATTTGAGGGAGAATATTTGACTGAATAAGGTTGATGGAATATAGTCCAGCAGGGAAAAAAGAAACACCTGCTACATTTAACATTAAAGTACAACACAGAGGAACAGTGTCCATCAGAGTCACCCTTGTGTAATTCTCATTCAAGTATCAAGAGACTCTCATTGCAATAGAGGTTTATGGAACCCAAACCCAATCAAGATTTTTGCTTCATAGTTTTTACCTAAAATTAGACTTTTGTCTATCCTCTAATTCCTTGCCTTGATACCTTTATTCTGTTGTTTCACTTTAATGTCAGCATAACACTTATATTTATGGTGTGGATGTATGCCCTCTTTGCCACCTCTCCTGTAAAAGGCACAGATTCTATTCCCCAAATTCTCTGAGGCTCTCCTTACAGGATGGATCCCCAGCTCTCTCATCATCTACTCGTGTCCCTTCTTTTCATTCTCTGCTTCCATTCTGCCTTTTCTGTAATTGTTGAAACCAAAACACAGCATGACATTCTAGCTGTGGTCACACTACTGTGAACAAAAATGAGCTTCAAACCCTCTGAACTTAGCAGAGACATCCCAAAAATACATTCACCAAAAAGACGTGTTTTTCTTTTCCCAACACTGCATCATATTACATACTTAAATTAAACCCAGTGGACCAAATTCCTCTCTGGATTAAGTTTAGTAATGTCTGTGGAGTCCAGTGAGAGAGATTTTGGACCAATAGCTATTAAAATTTCCAGTTCCCTCCCTGAAGCAATGCTCTTTTACTGATATTAATATTCCCCTCCAGCTTATTAACTGCATGAAGAAACTTGGGAGGAAAGTGATCCCAGTATTCAGTTTCCTTAAGTCTTCAAGCACACACACCTCTCTGGCAGAGGTCTGTCCCTGTTCTATCCCACCCTCCCATTCCTGCTACCATGAAGGTGCCTGACATTTAGGTTAATGCTGGGATTGCAGCAGGTGACTACCACAGAGGGAAAAGGGGTTCTCTAGGAATATTGGTTCTGGAGATGGTGATCCTCAAGAAATAGTGCAGAAAGATGTCAGAAATTATTTTATGTCTTGGATCACATACAAGCTGTAACATGAACAAAATGTGGGTGGGAGGGCAGCATGGGCTGAGGATGGGATGAGGGGAAGGGAGAAAGAAGAGGGCTGCCTGGATATGGTGGGGAAGAGGGGGCTTTCACACATCAGGAGCTGGGCTTTGCTTCCAGAGAAACTGTAACATGTAACTCCAGAAGTACAAATCCCAAGCTTTTATAAAGTAGGTGAATCACCTGAAGAATAATCACAGAACCACAGATTATTCTGAGTTGGAAGGGACCCACAAGTATCATCAAATCCAGCTCTTAAGTGAATGACCCACACAGGGATCAAACTCACAACCTTGGTGTTATTAACAGCATGCTCTAACCAGCTGAGGTACCCAGCAATTAAATGTCTTTGATTTTTTATGATATTTATAAATTTAAACAAACAGACTAGACTTGAATGCAGCCCTTCACAAGATATTTCATACACACTGTCTTGGAGGTATCAGAGCAGCTTGCAGTGTTTTTGCCTAAAGGCAAGGACAGGATACACGAGGGCTTTTTATTTGGTTCCTTCCTGCTGTATTTCTGCTTTTCTTGGCAGGCTCTCTACTAGCACTGCCATAGTTTTGTGCTTGGTGTGTGACACCCAAGGGGTACAGCAAAGATATAGCCTAAATTCATTGCCTGGAGAGTTGCTGAAAAACACTTCCAAGGAATAAAAGCATGTGGCTTGAAGTAGTCTAGTTACTAGAAAAGTAGAAAGGAGGTTGATAATACAATTTTAGAAACAAAGAATATGGTAGCAAAAACAAACAAAAAATTATTTCAATTTCCATATTTTTCCTATTATTTCCTAAAGTATAAGCTCAAATCGCATAAAACGAATTAGTATTACCAAAACTACACTATACACAGGGCACTGTCTTAGATTAATAGATTTGACAACAAAGGGGGAAACTTTCATAAATAAGAAGAAAATTTTAAATTTCTTTTTGTAGATGTTCTTATATAATCCTAATGTTCTGTAGCACTTAGAAATGGCACTGTAGTAATAGTGCCACAGAAATGCAGTGCTGGGTCCTTGACTTTTGTACAGTATTGTATCACCTCAGTTCTCTCTTGGCACAGTGCTAATTTACACTAGTTAAAGATCCAGACCAGAGCAGTTTTCAGGAGGAGATGACGGATTCATGAAGTCTAAGTGACTGAATACAGAAGTAATTCATTAGCTCCATGCTATATTTGAAAGCTTGACCAGAGTTGACTGCAAAGGATGGCACATGTAGGCTTAAAAAAAAAAAAGGAGAAATTAAAAGACAGAATAAAATTTAGGAAAATATATAGCTAATTGACTTGAGTTTAATAATAGATCTGCAACTTTATTTACTTTGGTGTGACTTGAAGTAGTGGAAGAGGAAGAAATGGACGAGCAACATTCCTGCACGGACCCTGCATTCTGGTTTTCTGGAAGAAATGTATTGCATTTCAAGTTTGCATTTCTTATATATTGTCCTGATAAACTGCCTCTGTCTAGTGTGCTGGTTTTCAGCTAAGCTCATCTCTGCTGCAGAAAACACAGCTGTTTTCTATGTTTCTATTTTGAGTTTAGCCATAGGTCCTTTTGACCATTAATAGCATAGAACAAGTCCTGCTGGAAAGTAAAAACCATGATGTGTGAGTTTATGTGGATTCCAGTCTGGGGATATCTGAATGCTACAAGTCTCTGCTTTTCCACTCTACATTTAAATTGCTATTGGTGCTTTAAATACAAGATCTTAATTATTACATAACTACCTAAACCAACAGTACATTAAATGATCTTTTCTTGGTTCTGGAAATCATTGATTAATTTATTGAACAATTTGCTTAGCTCCTCCCTTCTCCGTCCAGGTCTGCATTGGTGAAACTTCACTTAACTAATTTTCAAGTTGTTCATTAGGAGCACCCACAAAAGGAGTGCTCAGCCCTTGTGTAGATGAGCTGCCAGGCTTTGATCTTTGAAACTATTTTGTCTCTTTTTCTTTGGCCACTTCTATCTCTTCAGAACATTGTCAAAGGTGTTTTAAATTATTTTTTTCTTTCATTGTGAACAATGTGCCTGAAAAGCTCTAACACAATAAGGAGGTATGTTTTTCTTTGCCAAGTAGACACTGTCTTTATTCTATTATGATTCCCATTTATTTATTTTTGTTTCACAATACCCCTGACATTAAGAAAAGAAATTGGTGTTCAATTCCCAGGATCATCTGTAGCTCTCTTATTAAAGATAGTCACTGGTGATCAGGCACAGTAGTTGATTTTAATGAACCTGAATTTTAGGGCTTTTAGCAGTTGAACCATTTCATTCTTAAGCTCCTCTGGAAGTTCTGGAAATATACTCTTCTATTTCAATAGCTGGTGGTTCTCTAATTCTTTCCTTCTGCTCCTGTGGATGCTCCAGTATGTCCTCTGTTGCTACTGTAGCCTCTGACAGTACCTGATCTTTATTTCCAGAAAAGAGAAAATGTGTCACAAACATCATCTCTGGTGAAGACAAAGGCAAATAAGTAATTTAATTTTTCTGCATTGTCTGTGTAATCCTTAATTGCTCTCATCAATCCCTGGTAGTCCAACAGACACACAATTTTTTCAATGACTCTCTGGGCAATCTATCTGATCACACTCAAATGTCATTTTAGTTAAGACACACACTATGATTTGACATATGTCTTCACAGTTTTCCTAAGTAACTCACTGCAATCTAGGTAAATAATTTTGCATGGACAGTCCATATGTGATCGTTAACTTGGATTGAAGACAGAGCAGGCCCAATTGTCTCTTGTCACAAATACTTCTAGATTTTCCTGCGATTAATAATCCCAAATGTTTTTCAGGTGGTGGTTTCAAGGCTTTTTGTGGATATGGATGGACTTTATTACTTCTAGTTTTTCAGGTAGGAAAAGGAGTGATGTGAAGAGGATCCTGATGTCACCTGGGCCTGCCCTGTTGACACCACTGGTAGATCCCTCACCAGGGCTGCTCCTGATCTCCTGTGCCTTAGGTCCCAGCATCACGTCCGTAGATTGTTAGCATAATCTGACAACGTAGCCATGTACTTCTCCAAGACAACACTTTCGGCAAAATGAGATGAAAACAAGTTACATTGCTTCTCAATAAGTGATAAAATATTTTTTCCCCTAGACAATTGTTAAGTATTTGTAGGCAGCTCGGGAAAAAATGGAACAGAAAGACTACACTCTAACTGTGTAGTCATAAATTACATGAAGTACATTTCATTATAAAGCACTACATTTTTTCTAAACCTTTATGAATTCTCTCCATTCACCCTGGGGGGTTGTAATGTAAACTGACATCTTATTCTCTTCTCAAAAAAATCACTAGTATTCTCTTAGAATGTTTTGCCTATGAATGTGAACAAGGAAATAACAGCAACAGAACATACAAGAGAACGGAGCTTTTTCTTTGTTTAAGGGAAAATGTAACATCTGTATGGCAAAACTGAAAATGTTCAAGCATCCTGTGCACAGAAGTAATGACAACCATACACCTATCTCTTTAGTTCTGTGAAAAGGGGTAGATGTTATTGTTGATATATAACTCCCTTAAAGAACGAGGAATATGCTAGAAGCATTAACTAATTGCTACTTCATATATGATCTGTATTATTGTTATGATTTATATTGCCAGACAAAGAAATAACACTCTCACTTTCTTTAGTTGGAATAATTTTGAAGAATTCTCATATTTTTCTTCCTCTTTCTACCAGTTAAACAGCTCAAAGCAAGTTTTCTCCACTCCCAGTTTTGAATAACACAGAATACTGGCTTTGTACCCTTGGGCTACTTGGATTTAATATCAAATTCTTACCTTGCACAAGGTCAGAGAAAAAAAAAAGCTTATAAAATTGGACTCATATGAAGAATGAGTTTCTATCTTTTAATACTACCAAACAATCTGCAAATTATTTAAATTAAGACAACCAGCACTCCAACATCTGCAAGCAAAATGCTTAAATGCCAAACGCAACTTTACTGGCATAAGAAAATAATAAGTGGAGTTCAATTTGTGTCAGCATAGCTCAGGAAAATAAGATATCATGTCTTGCTGTCTGCTTGATGTCAGCTTCTCAGATTCAAACCCTAATGCCTCATCTTAGGCTGTCCTTACTGGAGGCTGCCAAATAGCAAGGTTCAGCCAGAGTTCATGCAGCTACTACAAAATAGGGTTTTTTTTTCCTTCTCCTTTTTCAATCATTATGAACCTTCTGCTTTATATTGTACACACTTGATTATATCTATCCTTGAAATGTATACAACTCTATTAGCCTCTTCTCCTATTCTTTTAACATACTGTAAATTCCTTTCTGTGCTTAGTTTGTTTTATGACTTACAGAATTAGGCTTTTAAACTTTCACTGCACAGAGAAGATTGAGTTGTGCAATTGGTTACAAGGAGAAAACAAAGGAATGGGAATTTATATTGATACAAAAAAGGAACAGAAGTATGAATATTTTTGCCATTTTTTACCAGTTACCATCATAACCAGGTCTCAAAATAGCTGAAAGGGGGTTCTTCCCGGAAAGGGAAGATTAGCAGCTCTCTAAAATGCCCATTCTTGTTAATTCTAAGAAGCCTAAACCTCCTTCTGCCTAAAATCTCATCTCTCATTGATATTGATATTTCAAATGAGACCTCGTGCAAGCTTAAAATGAGGAATTTAGATGGATTCATTTTCTCAAATTGTTTTAAATTGGCTGCATATAAAATTACTCTAAATGGAAGTTGTGAGACAGATAAGCCAATAATTTTATGATAATATATATAGTTTAGTACTGTCAAAGTTTGCAGTCATGCAATAGCATTTCAGAGTACTCAGCAAAGCCTGTTGGAATCTGCTTCAGGTGGAAAAAACCCAAACAAAACACAACACATGTGGGTTGGAGCATTAAAGCTGTGATACAGCAACATATACATTTTGAAGATAACAGGATCCTTCTGCAAAACAGTGATGGAAATTTTCCGAACACTTCAATCATAAGAAATATGCAGACACACGGATGAATCTATGCACACGTGGAAACACATACAGGGTGTAAGAAATTTCAGTTTGTCACAGTGCTGCAAGCAGCACAGTTTCAATAATTTTAAATTGGCTGATGAGAAGTTAAGAAAATCAGCTGCCTTAATATTTTCTGAAATATGAGGAAGATTTAGAAAAAAAGTTTGGCGCAGTTATATTTTCTTCCATTTCTGACTTGCTCTCCTACTTTAAGGGAAACAAGTTTCTTCACTTAGGCCCATTCATTGCAAAGTTATCTGGTATGAATTACTGAAACAGATTTGCAATATTCAATGTCTGAACAGATGAAACACTTTAATACCTTAGATGGCTTGTTTCTGGAATCAGCTGGAGTGGCATATTCCCCAAACTTTAAAAATATTTTTTACAAAATTCAAAGGCAGTCAAGATTAAAATTTCCAAATGTGTATTCTGGATTCCCTCCAAAAACATTCAGTCATTATTGGATATTGTCTTGATTAAAATTCCTGTTGGTTTGTTCTATGGTTAAAGAGTAATCTTGTATCTTAGCTTTTGGAATGTATTCCTATCATGTGACATCTGTGAAGTCCGAATTAATATAAAGAGATCTTTCTCACTACCCAGCATGGGAAAAGGTTTAAAACGTTCAGATTTCAGCATAAAAGCAGTTCACAGAATGTGTTTTGCACTAAAATGACCATTTATATACTTCAAAATTTCCTTCAGGAATAGTGAAAAGTTAATTTCTAAAGATTTGCTAGAAACCTTGTCAAAGCAGTATTAGTGAGAATAATGTGTGTACTAGCCAGAAATTACACCAAGCATTATTTATTTTCTCCTTTGTAGCTAACCTTTACACAGAAACCTCATTTTTTGTAAAGAAGCTAGAGCCATTCCTGACTTAGCTCAAATGAAGCACTTTTCCTGGTGTTTTAAACTTTTAAAAAAACTAGAAATTCTCCCATTCTCAGTACTTTGCCCCACAGATTCTGGGGCTCCAAAGCTAAAATACTTGACCTGAGCAACCTGTGATCTTCCTACTCTATAAAGCCATGTGAGTTTCTCTTTCCAGTTTCCATCTCCCTTGGGACAAAAAGCAGGAGAGTTTTCCCCATGACCTTGGATCACATGACCAAGCCCCAGGACACTGCTGTGCACAGGCCACTCATGGGAGAAAAAGGCAAATCAGAGATTTTGCTCTGTCATTCTCACATGTAAAACTATGCTTTTAACTACTATTTAACTATTGAGGTGCTATTTAAGGATTTTAAAGTGTTTCTTGTTCATCCCTGACAGGTTCCTCACCATTAACTAATTGAGGAGGAATCTTCATCCTGAACCTCTGATATTTCATGATGTGCTGCAGAGAGATTTGGTTTTCAGATCTCCTAGAAATGGTGGAAGTAGGAATTCCATTTTGGATTCTATGAAGCTGTCCACGAAGAACTTTCATCAATACTCACTATAACAAGCTAGCAGTCAGTTTTTAAAACAATCAGTGTTTTCGTCCCCAAAGTCTTTAACTTATAATTCCCCAACCAGATCTCCAGGTCAAAATGACATTCACTGTAGAATTGCTTCCGCACAGAAATTGGAAAAAAAAAAAATTGTTTTAGGACAAGAAGGAAAAGAAGAAACTTTTTCCAGCATCCCCAAGGAACAGTTTTAGATACATAGACAGCCTGAAGTAATTGACTTGTATGACAAGTTACCAAAAAACTGCAATAATCATACTAAAGGGAATCAGAATTAGAATTAATCTCTGAATCTGTCTACAGAAATTTCGACTTATTCCACAACATAATATTCTGGTGAGAAGAAGTTCTTATACTGTCTATTATTTTTCCACAGAAGGACATTAACCAATGCAAATACATTCTTCCATGGTGCTTGCAGTTGCCCAAATTTTTTGGGAAACCACCTTGTGTCCTCAGTACTGTTTCTATAGGTAACTGCTAGTGCCATGAGTGATGGGTAGGTGCTTTCTTGAGATAAGTACAATAAGAAAATAATTTTGAAATTTGGGTTCCATGCAACCATTTTCTTTTTTTTTTTTTTCCAGAGTGATCTATGGAGCAAAATGCAGAACACGTGGAAATCACAAGCTGAGTAAATTACTCTTACCTTGCTTCAGCTGTCCTTAAGTTTACTGTGCATCCATTTGTCACTCTAAAATGTGATTTGTATATGCCAGAAAAAAACGGAGAGACAGCAAGTATGTCAAATTCTATGCTTTATAATCTTCTCCTCCTCCTCCTTTATGTTTTGACATTGTTTCTTGTCTAGTCTGTCTGCCTATTTATCTAATTACAGCACTCTGTTTGCTTTTTGACCAGGATGTCATGGAAGGCATAATGCCCTGGAGGAGTTTTCCCATTTCTAAAATGTCATGTTATCAAGGTGAAAGCTCTCAGAGTTTGAGCAGGTAGGACTCATTTGGGAAGGACAAGGGCTGGGTGGAGGAGACAGAATTCCCTCCTCAGCTTTGAAATAGTCTTAGAGACAAGACACTGGGCTATGATGGACCAGCTGAAGGCATTTATTTCCATGTTTTCAATTTATGGGGATTTTAGGCATCTTTCAAGATTTCTTGACTTACCCAGATCACAGTGTGGTAAGAATGTCATCCCTAATGCCTTCTGCATTTTAGAGGGAGACTAATCACATCTCCTTCAGTCTGCGGAGAACAAACACACAGCAGCAGTGCCCTGTCTGGTTTTTAACAGAGTTTATACCTGGCCAGTAGCGTTTAAATCAGGACAAAAGCACACATGGGGTAGCTAAGGAAGAGATCTGTTTTATAGTAAATATTGGAATTGGAACAGTGGAGAGTATTTGGCAGTTTGTAAGTTATCCCAATAATTTAGGAGTCTGACTTTCAGCACCTCTGTTTCAACTGTAGATTCAGATTACTCATTTAAACCATGGTTACTCATGCAAGTTAATTTTATTGACTTCAGTAATCATATTTCTATAAGTAAGATTTTCAACAGGCTTTTTTTAAAAAGTATTTTTCTTTATAGTTTGGAGGTATTTTAAACACATTTTGGATCTGCCTTTTCATGTATGACTGATGATTACTCGTTTTACTGCTAAGTATTTTGTGCTTCCTGAGTGACATAATTTTGACAGGATAAAAGATTTTTAATGTGGCAGTGAACGGATAGCAATGGCTGAGAGTTCATTCTAGCTTTGTTTGTGTCCTGTCTTTCTTTCCTTAACAATCCACAGCTCTGTGATAGTGTTGTTTTGATCTGGTTGCTATTCTGTTGTGAGTATTCACATATCATTTGCAATTAGTAAGGCCATTAAGCCTTTGTTTTAAATATTACTCCCTCCAGGCTTCATTGAGATGAAATATATGTTCCAACTATAGAAGCAGCAGCTGGTGCACTAGTGCAGAGAAAGTGGAGGCCCTCCCAAAGGAAGGCAGGAGTGTAAAATAGAGCTGGCTGATAAGAACACGAGGATGATGACGCTGGATCAAAATGTGTAACCAAACTTTGAGCATCTGGTTTTTACTGAGGTGAGGAGTTTCCACAACTTCCTTGTGCACTTTATGAAGAACTGCTTCCTTCCATTTCTTTTGAAGCTGCTGCTTGCTGGCTTCCTAAAGTACCTTGGAAAAGACAGCATGCAACTCTCTTCAGCTTATCCAGCCCAGGTCCCCATGATTTTATGGAGCTCCTCAGTCATTGTTCTTTCAGATTAACAATCCTTTTTCTAGGCATTCCATAATTCTGATGGTTGTTAATGTCCTCTGAACCTTCTCCAGTTCCAGGATAATCTTTCTTTAAATGAAAGGATTGGGGATTAGGGGCCAGAGCTACATAAAATATTCAAGATGTGGGAGCACAGAAGATACACAGAGGCATCATGATGACATAGGTCTCACGGTCTTTTCCTTTCCAAACAATTCCTAGAATTTGGTTTGCTTTTTGGCCTCTCATTTTTAATGATGAGAGTACAACAGTGATTTTACATGGCCAAGAGTGTATTTTCCCAAACATACATCACTTCACACTTGCTCACAATGAATGTAACCACAGACTTACATCATTCAGTCACTCAGTATTGAGGGTCCTCGTGCATAAATCACCCTTCTGCTATTGACACACTACACAAGAATATTTCTTTTTATACTTTCGTTATGCATCTCAAAATGAACTTTCTTCTCAATGGTACATGCAGGCGCTCTCCTCCCATGTTCAAAGGATTTTCTTCACTGAATAATTCATTTTAGTGGAAAAACATCCTAACAGAGTAAAATTACCTACTTTAAATTTTCAGTTTCTCTTCTGTATTTTCTAACTTCTTTTCTCTTGTTTACACAGAATTATTTGGTTCAATTTGTTTATCAACAGCCCAAATATTGTGGAGTTCTTGAGATAATATGTAATGAATAAAATAAAGAAACAAAAAACCGTATTACGGTGACAAAGCAGTCACTTCTTGTAAGTACTTTGTCACTAATATTAGGAACATATCTGTGTAATTTTAGCTGTTGCTAAGGAAAAAAGAGTTTTGATTTTTTTTTTAAAGATTAAGCACTCTGTCCACATTTGATTCTCATTTCGTCTTCTCCATATATTCTATTCCTTTCTTTGGAAGCCAGCCAGTGACCCAGCTCCATATAACTACCTTCTTCCTTCCAGGCCTCTAAAAGTATTTGGTTTGACAAAAAATTTTTATGGTGCTTTTTTTGCTGGTCATTCTGTGTCCCACTTTCCTCTGCATTGTCTGTTCAGGTTGTGTGTTTGGGTTATTGTTGTGTTTGTACAGAGCTTGGCACAACACCATCCTACACTTGTGCAGACGTTTAGGTACTGCACTGAAAAACATCATTAATCATTGCAATAACTATAAATCCAATTTACCATAAATTGTTTAATTCAAATAATACAGCATTAAAGTTACATGTATGTCAAATATAAATGGTTTAATTAAACCTCCAGGTTGTAAAAGCTGTAAGGTTTTATGTAAAAACCCCATACTTTATAAGGTTACCAAGGTTCTGGAGGGGATCTGTTTGAGGTTCTCTTGCAGAACAGGATGAAAATTTAGAGATAAACAATTGAGATTATCCAACTAGAATTCTGGGTGTGGTTTTCAGTAATTTATTCGGAATGGTTAAATACAAGGAGCTGCACATGCAAGCCTCCAGACTTCTTATTGTTTTTAAGAAACACAGGCTTGAAATATTTTTTGCACCATTCTGCTCTGTCCCACATGGAATGATGGTCCCATAGATCCCACACAAATCGTAGATTACCACTGTAAATGTACCTCTTCCTGAGCTCTGTGTGCTCTCTCTGAGGGCAGTTGCACATCAACACTTAAACAACAACCCTTGAAAGGCCTGATACTTGTAAGTGAAATAATTGCTTTGCATTTTGATCAGCCCATGATGTTCCACATGGAAAGAAAACACAAACTGGCCCACAAAGATGGTCTCCCCTACTGACTCTGCAATTCATAGTATGACACAGTGAAAATCACTGTGCACACTCTCCACTGCTCTCCATGTGCTGTCACTTGGTAAGACAAAAGAGAACCAGTTCACTTTCTTTACTTGTACAGCTTGTAAGCAATATTGGTGGTGATCCCATATTTATAAATCTTTGGCTTGTTTGAATCTATTCTGCAGACATGGTCTCTGTACATCTCTGTCGGTTTAATTTTTTTACAACTATGTTTTTAAAGCATGCCTCATTTATAAATCTGGCATTTATTACCCCCTGCTCAGCTAAGTTGGACTACATTTTCTCTTTTGAATCTTGTGTGATCACTTTAAAAATGAATTAAAAAGAAAATAATTACTTTTTAAAGCATGTGTGTTTGGAATTCCCTTTGGCTTTAGACTGTTTTTGAAATAATATTTCTCACCAAAGACATGCATAAAATTATGCATTTCTTTTGAGAAGTATATTCAATGAATATTATATATGCATTTTCATTGAACAGTCAGTTTGCCATGTGAATTTTGTGAACAAGAAGGATAAAAGCTCAGATTCTGAGCTCTTACAAGCCTTAAAAACATGCTTGAGGTACATAAACAGATGGCTCAATAGTAGATGATAGTACACCTGGAAAAAATTTTAAAGTAAAATACTTAAAGATCAAAAACTAAGGAAAAATTTAAGTAAAATATGCCAATTTCTTAAATATACTTAAGATTCCACATCTATGATAGCTGCAAAATATATAAGCAGGAAGAACTGAAAAAAAGCACTGAAGTTGTAGGTAAAATTTTGATTTTCTGACTTATGATTTGAATTTATGAGGTTCTTAACCTTTATTCTTTTAAACGCAGGTACCAGTGGGTTTAAAATATTGTCTAAATATGTTTTATTTTATTTTTTTTCCCACTTTTGAGCCATTGAAATGAGTAGAAAATAAAGAAAACTATCCTGACATGGTAGGAAGGCCAGGAAGACTATTCTAAAATACGCAAGGAGACTCATTATATCCAGTTTGCAAAGACTGCAGG
This sequence comes from Monarcha castaneiventris obscurior, assembly GCA_026261815.1. Lineage (NCBI taxonomy): Eukaryota > Metazoa > Chordata > Aves > Passeriformes > Monarchidae > Monarcha > Monarcha castaneiventris. Next base: position 13,942,508 of record JAMPIT010000467.1, read on the forward strand.
TAGTGAGGAGTGCAGAGAATTCCCCTGCAAGGTCTGAGAAGTTTCTAATTCAATGCTCCATCATCACTGCATCCTGCAGTTTCTCTTGCTTGCTGCTGATGGTAGGCGGCTCTGGAAGCCTCGAACCCTTATTGTGCTTTCTCTGCTGGGGTTGCTTCCATGAGAGAAGTCTGCTCCAGTGCAGAAAGCCCACAAAAAACCCACTGCATTAACCTCCTGAAGGTTACCCTCCCAAAGCACTGCTGGGAAAATCTCTGCAGCTTACAAGTGATTCTGTCCAGCTGTATGGAGAATCCGGGTTCATCTTTCCCTGGAACACTGCAATAAATGCACCATCACATTGGTTTTCAGCCTCTGGGATGGAGCCAGGTTTTGAGAGCAGCTCAGCAGCACCTTTCCAGCCCTATTCCTCCTCTGCTTCTGCATCTCTCAAATAGTTGGACACTTAGGGACTCCTGAATACTGACAACAAACTGCAAAAGTGGGTTCGGGAAGAGGAACTTTGCCAACAGACCTACAGATGGTGTTAGGAGGACAAAAAACGATGGAGGTAATTTTCTTTATGGAGGTAAAGTAAACAAAACATTCAGTCAGTCCTGAATACTCATCTTGAACTGCTTTTCTCCCTGCAAAAACTCCACCACTCCAATCCCAGAAGGTTATTTGGACAAGACAGAGCAGTGTGCGTTCAAAACGCTGCTGTGTTGCAAAACTCGGACCCAGAGTTTTTGAAATTCTCCAAGTTTCCTAACATTTTTTTTTAAGGAGGTCTTAGACAATATTAAACTTCAAAAACACCAAAACCAAACCCACAACCTTTTGTGTGTGTACACTAACATGACACAGATGCAACTGCTGGAAAAGTCAGCATTTTCCAAAGACACTCTACAGTGACTGTAGCTCATTTCTGTGCTAAGTGTACTGGGGTGAAGATTGGAACATCACATTTCTCTGGCTTTACTTAGCAGGCGCTGTTTTTAAGGAATGAATGAACTAGAAATAAGTTTCTTGCTGTACAATCTTATTGTTCAATCATACTGCAGTATTCACATAAGTTGGAACATCTCCTAATTCCTGCCTAATATCAAACAGCAACAATACAGATCAAAGATAATGCATACAAATTTGATATTTACAGTGTCTCCATGCCTAGAAAGAAGAGGAAAAATGATATGACTGTGTATAAACAAGAGTTATGGCATTTTCAAGGATCAACTACCCAAATAGTCAACATGTGCACAGATATAAGTTTAATAGCTGCTTATTAAAAGATGCAATAAAATTTGAGAGTGTACTGGCAGTAAATAGATTAAAGATCCATTAATCTATCTTCAGGAGGAAAAAATTCATATGCAGGCATGATTAGGTAGCTGGGTGTAGCACACATATCCATGTATCATTTTCTAAGAACTGCAGTTGTTAGGTTTTAATCATGCACCATACTTGCTTCCATTAAAATATCTGTTTTGTGTAAATGAACAGAAGGAAGTAATAAACACCCAGTCCAAACAGTGTTTTGATATCAAAACGTGAGTGACTGATAGTTGAAAAACACATTTGCCAGACTCTGCAAATAAACACCAAAATATGAACTGACAATTGGGAAACAGAGACATTTGATAGCTTTAATGTATGTCAGCAGGATGCCTGATGCTAGAAACCCAAATGAAGTGTTTGCTGGGGCTTAGGACAAATACTGTCTCATCATCAGAGTATCAAGGTAGAGGAATACTCAGAAAGAAGATCAAAAGAAAGCAGTGGATTGGGGCTATAATCAGAGAACTAAAATCAATGTTGACGAGAATTGAAGTTGGCTACAGTTCAAGTTCATGTTAGGCAGATGTTTATCATTTTGCCTTTCTCTCATTGGTGCTAAACAACAAAGCAAGAAGGAAAACCAGAAGAAATAATCAGAGAAAAATCTCAAGAAGAATCTTCTCTGGATGATCAGGTAAAAGACAAACTCTTCACTTTGGGGGAAAAGTTCCAATCCTGTGGAAACAGAGCTTGCTGTGAGAAAAAGCCATCAGGCCAGTCTTCCATGTGGTGGGGAAAACTGACAGCAGTGCATTTCCCTTCACTAGAGCAGAGACAAAGACATCTTAAAGACTGCTTTGCTACCTACTAGTGTGGGGATCTACTACCCAGACACAGCACAAATGCAAAAATATTTTTAACTCCTCCCAAATCACATTCCATTCTGAGCTGTGACATGATCATCAGATTCGTTCCAAGGAGAACAATTCACATTAAGCAAACCAGTTCCTTAATGCTGTTGAGGGACTGTTATCCTTAAGGGCATCATGGCAGGAATAAAATGTTCATATGGAATGAGGATTGTTTGGTTCAGTTTCAGCAATACCCTGCTAAGAAGTGTTCCCTGAAGATCCCTTAGTAGAACTTACCTTGAACACACTTATTGTGACCAACCTTATGCTCTGAGACTACTTTATATATTTAATATTCAGTTTATTGACTACATAAAGAATTGCTTTCCAGGTGCTAAAATTTCCCTCAGCAGTCTGAATTCCTTTGAGAACATATTTGTTTTTATTGACTTTCCATTCTGGTAACTTTCTAGCCTAGAAATTAATCTTTGTCATGTCAGCATGTACGCCTTTGGCTACAGGTAAACCCTACTGTGTTTGGGAGGGATACTGGAGACTATGGATTTATATGGTGCCATCACAAAAAAATGTAAGTAGTGGTTAAGGCCTCTGTAGAGACTGGCAAGTTTCAAAAGAACCTTGTGCATGAAAAATAAATGTATATAATTGGTACCCTAGATTTGTTAGACCAATTATTATGTATTCCTTGAACCCCTGATGTGCAAAACAGCTGCCAAAGCCTTCTCCTGATGTCTTTGTCCTGCAAAGGGCTGGTCCTCTCTGACACTCCAAGGGCCCCCCATTCTCACTGGTCTCAGGTTGCCACTCAGCCCTGGCAGGTTTTGGCCCTAGGTCTGCCCACTCCTCTGCACTCTCCCATTTTACAGGGAAATGAAATTTCATACAGTGTTGTGCTAATACTGGTTTGACCCCTTCACACTCCATATACAGTTAATTTAAAGTTTGAAACAGCTCTGACAGATATTTTCTTGAACGCATATAATTATGTTTTAAATTCTTCCATTGCAGTACATGTTCTCACTGGGGTCCCACAAATCATCTGATCAGTTCTGGGGTCATGATTAGGATCTTTCACAGGAGTGGACTAAAACACAGGGAGGAAAGAAAATGGCACACTTCTTTTTTGCCAGCATATTAAAAACTACTTTCTTTCTCCCCTTTTCCATTTTTTATTTCTAAAAGTACATTTAAAGCCTATGATTCTCACTGGAGAAAAACAAATATGAAAACCCTATCTTCAGATTTAGTGCATATGAAACTAAAAGTTTACTATATTTGAACTAAAACCAGGAAATCCATTAGTATTAGTGGTACCAGCTGTTCTTTGTATTAGGCCAAACTCTGCAAGGGGACATTGAAAGTCCTGCACTTCAAGGTCAACACAGAATGGATAACTTTTATTTTAAGTGAGAGAAACAAAGAATAAAGAGAAGTCTCAGAGAAACCAAGTGCCGGGCTTATAACTCTTTCTGTAAGAACAGCCATTTTTAATGGATTTCAGGAACTCATGGAGCAGGACTGCAGAACTGCTTTTGGGAATTATGCTGGCTCTGTGTCTCAATTGACTTCCTTCTACCCTGCAAGGACATCTGAGTAAAGTGGGGAAAACTTGCAGTTTTCTAAATGTTACCATTTCTCATACACAGTGATCTCTTTGTCCTACATGTTCTTTTAACCAAGTTCGTTTTTTTTCCTGCTGAAAAAAGAATAAAAAACCTGTTATAGGGCAATTACCCAACATGAAGAAGCACCAACTTAAGGAGCCAGCAATCCCACCTCCCATTAGGAAGGCAACACATAGGAAAAACTGGTAGTTAAAAATCTTTGCCTGTTCCACTGACATTTTCAGTGACTTGCAAATCCAGTCTGAGGTGTGAAACTCATCTTTTCAGAGTTTGTATTCAGGGTCCTACTTCAATAGGTATAAGTAAGTAGTGGCTGCAGATTTTGAGCCCTGCAGGACCAGGAGCTGGATTTAGTGTACTGATTCAACCATGGCTCTTCAAATTTGTTTTCTTCTCCACTGATATGTTGAAGAAACTCAACTGATAACATTGCAAGAAAGATTTAAGACACTTTGCTTCCCATTTGCTTTAAATGTCTGCTACTAAATAGTGCTGATACATAGAGATACAGCCTAAAGCAGCATTCAGATGACTAAAAGGTTATCTCCAGAAGCTTGCACTGTGGTGTCTTAATTTACATTTTGCAGCAAGATTTTCCAATTGTACACAGTTATAAATGTGCAGGAGTGAAAGTCACAGATGGGAAGGAAAATCTTGGCATCCAACTTTACAACTTGGACAGCACAGTGATAAATAATATCATCTATTTTCTGCAACTTGAATATTACACAGATTCTCCTGAAGTCCCTCCTTATAAATAAATAAATAGTTGAAATAAACACTCTTGGCGTTACTTTGTACCAAAAAGTCATGAAAATTCAGGGCATGTCTACATATGCTTGACATATTTCGCATGTGTAATTTATGCAGCTCCCACAGTCTTGGGGCAGAACACATGTGTTTCACACATGGACTGTGCAGTCCATATTAGCTGTGGTCCACCTGGATATACCATATGGGCAGGCTGCAATGAATTCCTGTTTGCTGAGCCTTTAAGCATGGTAACAGTGAAAAATCCTGCAGGAGAGTTTATTCCTAGAGACTGTGGACAAAACTTCTAAACAGAGTATGTGGATGTAGCTCTACCTTGTGTCTGTGCCTGTGTGTGTGTCTGAGTGTGTGTTTCACACATTCTGGTGGTGTAACTTCCCCAGGAGTCCTTTTCAGGCAATATGCTCACTCTTCAGACTATAATTGATTAATGGGTGGGCAAATGTCAGAGGTCATCTGAACAGAAAGAGGGGGAGAGCCTGCCCTGTGGGTCCCAGTGTGCAAACTCTCAGGTTTTGCTCTGAGAAGGAGAAAAATGTTTTATCGTAGGACAGAAAGGACACTGAGAGCTTTTCTGAACCTTTCCCCACCCTAAGGCAAGATCAGTGACCCTTTTGCACTTCTTAATGATGTTTGTCTAGCCTGCTTTTAGAGGTCTCCCACAAGGGAAAACCCAGCCCTCATATGCATTGCTACCATTAGTGCTCCAAAGGTTTTGCTGACACCTATCTATAGAACTAAAATATAAATCCATTAGTGCTTGTCTTGTGCATGATGGACATGGAAAACAGATCAGTTGCAACTGAAACTTGAAGACTGTACTCCTGTCACTTGTTCAGTCCTCCTTTCTGAGTAAACCACCTCAGACCTTTCTAGACTGTGCTTTTCTAGGTCTCACTAGGAGTTATGTGAATACCACATTTATTTATGTGGTATTTATTATTCTCATTTCTTATGAGAATATCATGGAAGCTATGTAAAAACTGTCACTAGAATTAAAGTATATGATAATAACGATCTCTTCTCTATGCACAAAGGCTGTTGTCCTGTCACAAGAAGCAGTTACCTCGTGATATGTCATACAATATACACTATGTGCTATATAGGATCCTATTCATTTTGCTGTATTCCAAGTTCTTCCCTGAAATACATGCTTGAAACAGGATTTTGTTCCAGCATTATTCCAGGAATTCATGTTAATTTGGTTGGATTATAACACCCCAGACTCTTCCTTTTGGGGAAGGGGTTATAAGCAGGTCACAGGCTGTTTTGTTATATATTTTGCTTACAGTTAAACATTTGCACTGTGTTTTCCATGATGTTCTCACAGGGAAGCTAAGGAGAAAGACGAACAAATTTGCAATTTTTAGGAATTCAAATTTATAGGCATGCTCCTCTTGTTCTCAGTGTGTGTGACAAAGACTACTCCTGATTTAAGATTTTTTAAGGTGTAACTGTCACCTCTGTAGGGTGAATACATTCTGTACCTGGGGTGCAGCTAATAAGGTATTGCTTAGGAAGTCTGAAAAATCAATTCCAACTCCTTTTCAGCATCTGGAGCCATAGTTATGAATGTTTTCTAAGATTTTTTTATAAGACACATTTCCATAAGATGTAGGGGGAAAGCACCACCACAACACAGTGCTCCGCTGAGGAGATAAGAAACATGAAACCATCAGAACAGAAAAATTCCTGTTGATTAAAAGGTTCTAAACGAGGAACAAATTTTAAAGATGTGAAATAAACTGTATTTCTCTGGTAATATTAATTGTTTCATCATCTATTTGTGTTTTTTTCTGTTACAAAGCACTTGAAACATATATCTAGCCTGTGTTCCAAGATAAAGTCTTTGTAGTGACTCATGATGATAATCCACTAAGGGTGCAAATTATTAGGGAGAACAGGACAGAATTCTAACAGATTTCAGACTCAGTATGTTTGGCAGACTTATAAATAAGGTCTGTAATTTCTATGCACTTCTCCAACTTTCTTCTAAGCTCACCTAATAATAATGTAATCTGTGATTTGAATGTCATGGCATCCTCCTCCAAAGCTAGTATGTCCTTTAGTAAGAGGGGTAAGCAGATTAAATCCTACACCTGAAGGAAAATAAAGATACAAACTTGTGAACAGACTCAAGGACTGTAAGCTCTGTAATGAAAATATTAAGCACTAGACAACACTATCTAACAGCTTTGCTAAGATAAAGTCCATGCTAATAAGAATGTTTCTTCAGGTGAAATTTGTATTGTCTTTCCATAATCCCCTGCCAGTAACATTGCTTAGTCCTGGGCTATTTTTTTGTACTTGTGTTTTTTCCTTATGAATTGCAACAGCTGCTCTGGCAAATTGACTTATGTGATTTACTTGAAACCACTGGCCTGTGATATAATAGTATTTTGATAAACTTCGCAAACATCTATGGAGATCTTTGATTTCTCTTCTTGATTTTGGAAGACAAATGTGATTCCTGTGAGTGAAGATGGAACAAGTTGCAAGTATAGTGCTTTGCTTTAAAGACTTACAAGACACACTGAGAAGCCCCTAACATTACCAATTATTCAAGAATAAATAGATGGAGAAATTATCTTCAGATTGTTTGTATCACAGTTGCCACTACACTGAGGTTAGTTATTTTCAATAAAAAGAGTCCAGCTGGTGCTTTTCTATATATTTTTGAAGTTAAAAAATGAAAAAAAATTATACCAACTGAAAAATCACCTATGTGACCAGGAAAATATATTTTCTATACAAGTTAATTCACTTAGACCATTCAGAAAATCCTATCTTGCAGGTGTTGCAGCATTCCACAAAACAAAAAGGCTTCTTATCTTGGCCCAGAAACTTTAAGGCTGGAAGGGATTTAACGAATTATTTCCTCTGGTTTTGAGAGAAATACTAAATATTATAAATAAGGTCTCCTTTTCCCTTCTTCAGCTTCCTAACTTCTTTGTACTGATTGTATGTTTTTTTGAAAGATACTCAGTTTTGATCTAAAGAGGGAAAAATTGGGAAGTGCTTTTAATTCTGGACTGCATTTCTAACCTCACAAACCAGGCCTTGCAGTGTGGGTTTTTACAATGCAGTTGCACAACAAAGAATAACTGTCCATATTGAAAAAAAAAACCCAATCTTTTGAAGTAAGTTCTCTTAACCTATTTAAATTTTTTGAAGCATCCCCACCTACACAATAAATTACATGAAGACCTTCTGAGTGTATGACATGTAGTAAACAGACCTTTCCTGTCTCAGTATTTGTCACCATAAAGAACAGACCTATCTGAAGGTGAAAGACAGGGTACAGATAGTGGGCATAACCAGTGGAAAAAATCTCTTTTAGGCTTTGTGGTTATGGAAGAGTCTATGAATTTACTGAGGATTCTTTTTCATCATTAATGTTGTAGCACGAGTTTGGGAACACTAGGCCTCACCTACCAAAACATTGCTTATAAAATTTATCATGTCAAATTCCTGGAGTAAAAGGAAAAGTTTTGGTTAGTTTTATAGAAAATTTGGTCTAATTTCACTGGAAAAAAACCCCCCAAATACTAGTATATCAATAGTGCTATGCTGAAAGATATTTACAGCTGTTATCAAATGGACCTTTGATCTATAAGCAACTACAGGTTTACTGAAAAATCATGAGAAACACTCTTTCAAATCCAGCTGAAGAAACAGCTATGTGCTCTCTTGTATACTGATAGTTCAAACAAAACTTTTGGTGTTGGGTTGCATGATAAAGACACATACCTAATCCCCTGAAAAAAATTCTGAAAGACTGATGAGGAGACTGGTGAATCCATTCTTTTTAACTGCAATTATCTGAGCATGTGGGGGAAAGACTGTGAGAAATAGTCAGCAAGAGAAGTAGGTGCAAGGATTGTCTGGAGAAGGAGCAGGGAGACAGGGCTCCTTGGACAGGGAATTAATCAGAAAGGTAGGCTTACAGGTTTCTAATCAAGCAAATTGCCTGTTGCTTACGTTGCTTTTGCAATTAGGAAGAGAAGATTTTGACACTATCCCTGTAAATAAAGGAGATTGCATGAAAGATGGGTGGGTTTGCTTTGTTGTTTGCAAGGGAAGAATCCTGCTTGCTCATTTCAGTAGTGATCCACTGGGAGGAAGGTGATATTACAGAAAACTTCTCACCCATTTTCTCTCAGGCCATCATTTTGTGACTGAGATCATGAAGAAGCAAGGAATCCTGTTATCTTGCAGCATTAATGCTGGGTCATGGAAAGCTAATTTGAGAACTGCAGAGGCAGCATGTGCCTTTCCAAGAGAGCATGAGATTATGGTGGGTACAGTACACCAGATAATGTTGGTGTAATGCTTTAGGTGCCAAGCCATCCTGCTGCCTCTGCCCTCCAAGGAGGCATTGACTGTGCTTGCCTGTGTTGAATTTTACTGGGAGTCTTTCAGCAACTTCTTTTCTAATGGGATTCAGATGATGCCGAGGGTTATCTCAGGATCTGGGTTTTTTGCTTGGTCAGCATTTGGAGTAAGAACTTCCAATACAGACTTTGCAATAGACAGTTCAGATAAACTGGGGTGTCAGCAACTTACTAACAGGTCTTTGCTCTGCATTTTGCACAAATTTACAAGCTTCATTTCTGCACCTGGCTTGCTGCTGTCAACCCTTCTCTCTTCTCTGTCTCCTCAGTAATGTCTCTTGCTGGTCCATGTAACCCTGGGCAAGCAACAGATGCCTTACTACTTGTTAACAAGAGCTAGCAAATGACATATTTTCCAAGTGAAGTCGGTGGAAATCCCCTGTCAGCTGTGAATTGTACTATTTAAATTATACTGCTGTGCTGACAGATTCAGATTTGCTACTAACCATGATTGCAAGAAAAATCCAGGTATGGCAAAAAATTATTTCTTACAAGCAAAGCTTTACCTTGGAACAACTATAGAGGAAGGCTTTTGGCTCTGTGAGTTACAGATTTCGGTGGCATTTCACTTAATCTTTATGATTATCCATTTGCAGAAACTGTGAGTGGGTTCAAACTTTCCACACTGCCCATGACCTAACCAGATGAAGTTCTCATGGCTTGTGTTTTGGCCTCTGATTTTCCTTTATGGATTTTTATGTAATGATTAGGCATCAGGTTCTTCTCACTCGTCCAGATATTTCTCCTCAGGTGGAGGGGCAGCCCAGGGTGGTGGTTATTGCTCATGGAGTGTGGCTGGGCCTAGAAAAGCAGGCTCTGGAAAACCAATTCAGCATCCACAGCCTGGGGTGTTGAAACAGAAGTCATCAGCCTGAGTGGTTTACAGGCAACTGTTCCAACCCACTGGCCTGGGGGCAGGAGACATGATATTCTTCTATAAAAAACCCTTTTAGATTGGGAGATGTGTCTGTCCACTCCTTCACCGTCACCTCATGGGTATGCATATAATATCTTTACGCCCTCTCTGCCCGTATCAGAGGAGTTGGAGGCTGCCTTGCAGGGCCAAAAGGTGGGGATGAAAGAGGGACTTAGGAGGAGATTGTGAGTGCTCTTATGCCAAGTTTGATCCTGTAAGAACTGCGGTTAAAACCCAGTATGAAACTGGAAGCCATTTTCCAGCTATATTATCCTGACCCTCACACCAGCATGCTTGATCCCAGTTTGCCCATTGACTTTAGAGTTCTTTGGAGCCCCCAGGCTATGTCAGCTATCGTGGCTGTCTGGGGAGAAAGGCAGCACTAAGCCACTCCCGGTGCCTGGCGTGCAGGCTGCCAAGTTTTGTTTCTCAATACAGGGAGAGTGAAGTGGGGAGAAATTATCTTTGTGCTTAGCCTGTGCGTGTACAATTGGGGTGTCCTGAGTGCTGCTCACCGTTGGGAGTGCAGAGCCAGGCTCTGGCAGCTGCAGACTCTAGGTGGTCTGAATTGCTCATTACCCTCCTGAACTCTGGTGTGATAGCAGCCCCTTAATCTTGGGCGCTGGAGTTGGCAGTCGGAATAGGGCCCTTATATCCTGCAGCTTAAGCAAAGACTGTAAGAATGAAAAGTGGTATAATGTAATCCACAAAGTGGGAATAGGAACAAATATTTGGGAATCAATCTTCTTTATTTCATAAGCGGTATCCAGTAACCAAGAAGAGCTCAGCAGAAACTGACCATGGAAGCACCGGAGAAATGCTTAGTACTTGACCATAATTTAATTAGCTCTCAATAGCTTCCAGAAAAAAAAAAATCTCCAAACCTGCATATATTTAAGATAAGCCTTTTGTTTCATTTGTAACCCACAAACTGACAAGGAATTTAGGTCCCTTCCCCCTTCTCAGACTCCATCCTCTTTTTATTTTGTTCTCCATGTTATAGAACTTGATTTTTTTCCCCTGCAGTACTTTTCTTTGACCTCATTCCCCCCTCCAAGTAACTCTATCCTGTGCTGCTATGTTCATGCCCAGCCAGAGCTTTACAGATGGCTTAATTATTTTCTTTTCTCAAAGAAAATTCAATCTGATCCCCAATACGCATAGGATAAAATAAAATGAATCAGCTGGGAAGCTGCATTTTAAAGGGGGAGGGGTAAAAGAAGTTATGTAAAATTTCATGTCGCTGTCAGACTGTTTTCATAGAATTTGTGTTTGAGATTAAATTAAATCTCTAAAACTGCTTTGATAGCTTCATACTTAGGGTGAAATGAAGCAGATGCATTTTACCCCAATACCATGCTTCTCATCTCCTCTTGCAGAGAGAGAATAAGCTGCTTTGTGGAACAGTTCTATATACTTACAGTATTAAGCAATTCTTCTTTTCCCCTGGCATTGGTATTCTTTTATTCAATTTATCTGTACTATAGCTTGGATAATATTTACCAGATGTTAAATAAATAATTTAAGATAACAGAGTCCTGCATGACAGTTGTAGCATTTTGGGTCACCTTTTTATTCAATTTTTTTAAAAAATCACTTCAGTTCAAGATTTCAATATAGTTCAACTCAGTGGTGACACTTAATACTTTTCCCTCTCCTTTAATTTGAAAGTAGTGTTCCCCAAATAGTTCATTTGCCATATTGTTTTTATCTTTAACAAGATAAAATAGACGTAGTGGGTTTACTATTTCAGCCCGATGCCGACAAATATGAAACCAAAGAATATGAAGAGCCAATGTTTTGTAAAAGCCAGTGTTATATAATGAAACCAAATGCACGGTTTGGAATTTAGAAAGAAATCCTAGTGTGAAGATAAAAGGACATGAAAGATAGTAAATGCTGAAATGATACACCACATAATGGTATACTGTCAAGAAAGAAAGATAACATGATAACTTACAGAGCCATCTCAAAGCCTACATAGGTACTTGACCTATAGTTTGCAAGGAAACAATCTTTTTGTTTCATCTGGCTCATATTAAAAATAGGAAAAACAAAACCCTTATTTTTTTCCACTCTCACACATATGGTCCAAAATCCATGCAATTTTTAACTGTCTAAAATTCTTTTAAGCAATTTAAGACAGAAAGAATTATTAAATCACTTTTCCATTTCATTTGATGAAAAACTGCACCGCCGCCGTTGGTCTCTGTACTATCAATTTTAAAGCTCGTGGGGCTCCAATTGGTCCTGTGTGCAATCCATCACGAGTGGCACCAGATTTGTATTGCCCAAGCTGGGTGCTGCTGAAGATAGAACTGAATAAAACCCAGCCCAATGTGTAAGTTAACTTTGAGCAACACTTAAAATCCTTCCCTGTTCCAGCTCTTTCCAGCTTTTGAAACGTGACTGTTTCCCAATTCTTTCTCAAAGAGTTTTCAAGGACTAACAAGCCTTGCTGTCCTCAGTCCACCTGCCCTCTGGGGGCTGCTCTCCTCCTCAGCTCTCCTCTGCAGGACTGAGGAGCTAAAAAGCTATCTAAGAAATTCACTTTTTTATAAGAAGAGAAACAGAAACCTACCAACCCAAATAATCTGGTTTCCAGAAATGACAGGTTAAAATACCATTAGATTGAAGTCAACCTTTCATCTGTCCTATGTACACAGTTTTAAACAGCTGTGGTCTGCATATAATTGCTCACAGGTCTGCATTGCAGCTGAGAGAGCTGGAAAATCTTTGGTTATATGTTTTTTGATAGAAAATTTGGGTTTAGATTAATTCAAGCTCTTCTGGATATTCTTCTCAATATTTTAGGAAGTATCCACAAAGCACAAGAAAGGTTTGAGGTGATTTTTTCTACCAACTATGCCGAACTTATCTGTGTCTGGCACCAAGCTTTTGTTTTTCAGCTGGAAAAAAAGAATTTTCATTTTTCGAAAGCCAGAAAATCTTGGGATTATCAATTAATGGTCTTTAATCTTCAACACGACTACAACTTTTTAAGAAAATGAAGCGTTATCTGTCCTGCAATTCAAGTCTATTGAACAAACACTCTTGGAAGATGAACTTGTCCCAGTTTCCTTGGCTATGATGTTCTTTTTCACTGTAACAGTTCAGGACGACTTTTCTCTGGAGCACTGCATTTTTTTTTCACCGTGTTATAGAACCTAGACCTGCCAAATTTTATACTCTTATCTCCCACTCTTCACAATAGCAAAAACAACCATATAACTTTGTAGACGACACTCCCAAACGAGTAGCTAGAAGAAAAGGAAAGCCATGATTTCTGGAAACAGCCTTTCTACAGTGGGAGCTGAAGGCACTCAGAGCCTTTAGAAGCCTTCGTAGTTTACCTGTGAATCCTATTTCCAAGTGTTATTAGTGACCCTACTACCAGAGAATATAAATCTGTACCCTAAAGAGATGACTTGCTTTTTCACTGGGATCATTGCCAGGGAATAGATTCAGCACAACGCTGAATTTCAAGGGCTAAACAATAATGGGTAATTGCTCACTTAATTGAGAATTATGTGTTTAGCTGGCAAACACAATATCTGAAGGCCCACTCACAGCTGTTCACAGGTGTGCTTTGGTATTTACATGCAGATATTTCTTGCTGTGGGGGCTGGCTGGGAGCTTCTGGCTGCTGCCTTGCAGTGCAGCTCAGGGTACTGGGGAGGGAGGGAGTGCAGCAAGAGTTGCTCAGTGCTCATCGTTAAAGCAATTCAGGAAATAAAAGTGAGTGTCTCTCAGCACAATATATTCCTGGGAGCCTAATCTGAATGAGCAATTCATCGGCATGTTTCTATTTCCAGCAGGGGCTGTGCCAATTAAGAGGGCTGCATATAAACCCTTTCAGTGATGTACACTGGGAGGTAAAAATAATGATAAAATATGGATTTATTTTTTTAGCTATTCCTTTAGTGATAGTGGGAAAGGAGCCAAGCGAGTCTACTGCCCTCTCCTTTCACAGGCTGTTTCCATAACTATCTGGCCAGCTAAGAGATAAATTCTCTTTTGGAAGTGCTAAGAAACTTGTCTCTTACTTCTTGTGCATCCAGATGGGAAAATAAATGTTCTACTGCAGCCAAGATTTGTTATTGCATTTGGAGAATTAAAGGAAACCCTTGCATCTTTACAGTCAGAGTGTCTTTTTAGCTATGCCCCTATTGCTGGCTGTGAGAAGATTAGGGGATACTGAATTAATTTTATCTACAGTGTTCGGTCCTTCTATTTTTTTAATATGAATACAGGGTGGGAGAGGAGGCACACCTGACAGAGTCAAGCCTGAGAGTCAAGAGATTCTACTCTGTTAAACCATGCAGGAAATAAAGAAAAGAGCTGAAAGGACCCCGGTGACTTTCAGAGATGAGGAACTTTGGGATCCTCTCTGCATCACTTCAGTCGAAGCTATGAACCTCTGTTTTGTGCATCTAGTTGTGGTTTTATGCTTTTTCCTTTACTACCTCATGGCTGCAATGATGCCTTCACAGTAGCTCTGCTGTGAATCCATAAGCCTTCAAGGCAGGGTTTCATCCACAAAGTGGGGAGAAGCTCCTCCTGCCCTGGTAGGAGCAGGAATTTGTCCCCCACTGAACCAGAGATAGGAATTTAAACATTCCCGTAAGAGGGAACAGGGTACTTGGAGCTTTCCAACGAGCTCCTCCTGGGAGGCAGCAATTGCTCCCAAGTCCCAGTACACTGCTGTACCGTGGCCAGTGCTGGATCTCTGGGTGGTGGGCACTGTGCAGACCCAGTATGATCATTCCTCAAGTCCAAGGCTCCCAGGAAAAAATGAATGCATTTCCAATTTGCTGAAATATTGAAGGTTCCAGCTCTTGTTTTCACTGTGGTGAAAAATGAACTTGAGACTTTTAGAAATTTTTAGTGTAAGAAAAACCAAACAGATGGTTTTCACTCTACTTTGGTACGGTAAGTGACCCTCATTCAAAACCTTGCTCTAAGAACTTAATTTGAAGTATCTTCTGTGTCAAGGCCACAAAACTGTTTCATGTGTCTAGTAACAGGAGGGCAGTAGAAAGGAGCAGAAAACAGCTCCCATTCTCTGTTCTCCTAGCAGGAATTGTGTTAAAAAAAAAATAGAGCCCTGGCCAGCTGGGATGTCACAAAAGGTTTTTTAGATGCAAACCTGAAAACTAGGAGAGATCTTTGATGCTGGTGTGCATCCCAGATTAACTGGCAAGTGTGTTCCTTATAGCACTGAACAGGCCTGCCTTAAAAGTATTTAAAGAAACATTTTTTAAAAGTACCAAGAGAGCAAGCAAAGTAGTCTTTGGATGACCTCTTGTTTCTCTTGACTAGCAGTAGCGTTCATTAATCTCCTGCATATGATAAAGTCAGCTGTTCATCTGGCTCCCAGTAAACTAGACTCCTTTAATTGACAAAGCCCCTGCCATCTAAGAATTTGGTTCATTTTTTTCATATTATGCTAAAAGACTAAATAAAATCCAATCTTCTGGAGCAATATTGAGATATTACATCCAGATGAAGGGTGGGTGTCATAAGAGAACAGGCTGCTAGCAATATTCTCTAGGCTTCTTGCCATCAGCTTGGGTTAAAGTAGTGAAGCTGAGGTAAAAAGTAAAGCAGTTTTTATTCCTGCTGACATATTAAAAAAAAAAGGGTATAGAGGGCACTTCATCAAGTCCTTTTGTTATATGATTATTGACCTGGGAGTTAAGGGTTTATTGTATTCCTTGCTTCCTAATACAACACTTGTTTCATCTTAGAAAATACTGTGCTTTATATAGTAAATATACATGTTTTAAGATGAGAGGAGAGAAAAAAATTATTCAGATTCATACCCAGATCAGATTCTAAATGTCCATGAATGTGTGTAATGTAAGGTGGAGATTTCATATTTCTCCCCTGCTAATTTCATCAGGGTAAGACTGCACTATCTGTTCTGCTTTTCAGAGTGTGTCAGTCCTGCCTGGAAAAGCTTTTATTGTGTAATGGCAGAATGTTGTCCCTACTGTGCTGGGTTATTGAAATAAGAAGCAGAGTTACTGCAGTCAAACATACACGAACCCTTATACCAAACTGACAATAGCATTTACAGTTCCCTTCGACTGATGCAAAAACATTTATGCCATATGAAAGCTATAAGGCATTAAATGAGGAGCACATTGAAACGATGAGCTGCACAAAGCCCACCGAATAGCAACCTGACCAGCTTGCATGGCAGTGGCTGCAGGGGCTGGGCAAAGGTGGGACAGCTTACAAAGCCCAGCAAAACCCACTGTAAAATGAATTTTTCCTGGTCTGTCCTGCAGCTGCATGAAGCTGTGGTTTAGGTGAGTGCTGGACATCCTCTGGCCATAGGGGCTGTATGACCATGAGAGCACACACACTATAGGGTGCAGCATGGCTCAAGGAACTGTTTTCCCTATTTATGAGCACAGTTTCTGTGTCAGAAACTGTCTAGTTTCTGTTCCTCTCCTCCCATTGTTATTCTGTTTTCTATTCTGCTCTTCCCTTCCCCACAGCAGAGAGGGGACTTTCATAACACAAGAGATACCCAGGGAATACTGAAGCAATGGTAACTAAGGCACACCAGGGAAGTTGAGGGCAAACCCTGTACTGATGGTTATGTGCAGCAGAAATATTCTGTATATTGTTAGTTCCATCTCATCCCGACCTTAATATTCCCTCCAGGGCTTTCTTCCCTGGCATACAGTGCAGCAAATACCTAGGGAATATTGCAAAAAAAATGAGAGAAAATTATCTAGTTACCTAAGGCAACTGAAAAGTTTTAAAACTGCCCAGTCTAGTTGTGTTTCACAACTCTCATTTAACAGACAATGTCTGTCTCTCAAAATATCTGCATGGAAATGTGGAGCCAACAGGGAAGTTGGAGTGCTCTGACTGTGTGTCCTGCCTGCATCCAATTAACAGCCAAACTATTTGAAAGGAAAGTGATCAAATGGAATGAATTCATTTAAAAAATATAAATGGGCACAATGTTTTTCCAATGGAGATTTATGTGTTTGCTGAAATGGGGCGGTTTCTAAGCTTTTGAGAGTAAAGCCCATTCCCTTGGGAAAATAGAGTCTTTTATGTGTTGTTGGTATTAGATTTGGGCCTTCTAGGCGCTGGCAGGGTATTTTGCCATGTGTTGTACAACAAGTCCTTCCCAGAAAGAACCTGGAGCCCAAGTAGAAGACATAAAGCAGGGAGTTATGGCAGGCTACAAAGAAATGATGAGCTGCTCAACATGCTCAGCTTAATGTCTCAGGCTTCACCTTCTGCCTTGAGTTCTACTCTTCCTGCACTGCCCTGCAGCAGATGCCCCATCCAGTCTTTGAAAAAAGCTGAGATCTTCAAAACACGATTGCATTTCTTAATGCTGTAATAAATGACAAATTAGTTAGCAATGTCTCTGTTTGAAACAGCGTGATTCTCATTGGCATCAGGATACACTTGGCAGAGAAATTCATGTGTCATGGATGTGGTTTCAGGCTCTCTGCAAATTCAAACCAATGTTGCTGAGCTGGTTACATTTGGGCCATGTCTCTAAGGGTGGTTTTTATTTTTTTTTTTTCCCTGGAACTGGAGCAGCTGTATTTTAAATGAAAGGCTAAGCCTCAGGAAAATTAATTAAGAAGTTGAGCTTTTACAACTAACTGCATTGTATGTGTGTTCCTCACACCAGTTACAGATACTGTATCTGGCAATAATTTGCACTCTCAACAATACTATTTAATTTTAATTTAGCAAAATGATTCTGTTTAGCTACTAAAGTCATAAAACCATATTAAAACATCAATCCAATGAAATACATTTAAGTGTGCATTTAATTTTGTGCATACGATTGTTTCTGTTGACTTCCATTTCTATGTTTCAAACTAAGGAAATGCTTAAGCATTCTAACACTGATTCTGATTTGACTGTAACACTGATTTATGGTTTTGTTACTGACAACACAGCCAATGGAATTTCATCAGCAGTGAATTTGACCCACTGCATTGAAAATAGGTGAGAAAAGGTTTTAAGAATTCAAATAGACTCAAGACTTTTGACAGTTCAGTCAAAAGATTGCCCAACACATGCCCCTCAGCAAACTTCTCTTGAATCCTGCTGTTCTTTTGCTTTGCCCTGATTTCATGTTTCATCCTGGCTGAAAGGATGACCCAGACATCTTTCTGCTTGCGACAGAAATAAATGAAAATGGAAACCATAAGGGAATAAGGGATATTTAAACATTTACAGTCATGGGCATGTCACAATGTGGACAAGTAACACTTTGCTATGGAGAAATGGCAACTCAGATGGAGATATTCGGACAAAAATAAAACCCCCAGCCTCTTCTAGATTTTCAGAACCTATTTTTCTTGAGGTAGTCTGCAAAACTCTAGCTTCTGTGATGTTTCTTTCCATATCCTATATAGCTGTTGGAGAATAAGTCATAATTAAATATGTATAATAGGAAAACATCATGATACATACATATTCAAGAGCAAATGTTAATTGATGGGCATAAGGGAATTTCTAGTGCAGAATCTGACCCTCAGAGATGCTGTCTTTGAGAACTAGCTATCTAGATACTTATATTACTCCCAGCACTATGATATCTGGGGGCCTTGCAAACGTTAATGAACTTATCCTCACAACCACCTTGTGAGGCTGGGAAGTTTTAGCATCGACTTTAAGGGAGTACAACCAGGCCCTAGGCATGCAGTGGCAGCCACAGAGGAGCTCAGAAGGAATCATGCTTGCTTCAAACAACATTAACTACTTGTTGGATAATAGCTGGGGATAATGGCACATACAGCGTCAAGTGGGTTGCCCCTCTCCCATAAATAATTTGGAGAAGAGAGCCTATGAAACTCCAGTGAGAGGGGTTTTGCAAGGAAGTGGGGGAAATGATACTGCTGAGCTCTGGATTCCCTTCTCTCCTCCCCTTCCCATCATGAAAGCCTGATGGCTTTCAGTCATTAGCAGTGGTAGGAATGTGTGTGTGTGTGCGCATGCGTGTGTGCGTGCGCATGTGCTCAGCAATGAGGAACGGCATCCAGAAAGGGAAAAAGAGTTTCAGGCACTTTTCCTATAGGTACAGATGGATGTGTAGTGAAAAGACAAAATTTGTATTTCTGACTTCCTTTGTGTCCAGTTTCAGTCATGTTGCCCGCTGCAATGGCCATCAAAATGAAACCTTCTGTCATCTCCAGCGTGCAAAAGGGTCCATGCAAGTGCAGTAAGTAGCCTTCTTAAATTCCTGAGTGCAGCAACTCAGGTGGGAATTGCACAGGCAGTTTTGGTCATTTTTCTCCATCAGAAGGTCACATATCCCATACAGGTGTGGCATACTGTTTGAAGGCGAAATGACTTTTGCACATATCCCGTTCACCTTTTGGGATGTAATTTAAGAAGGGACCTTTTGTAAGGCACAGCCCATATTTGGGCACAAAGGAGGAAGCAGCCTGACAAACTGAACAAAGCAGAGGCATTTTCTCTCTCTCCTGAATGTAAATACAGGGAACATGCAAAGCACAAGCATGCTTCATAAATTCTAGCTGCTGTCACTCAGCGGTGGAGAGGAATACAGGGGAATATCTGTTACTAACAGGCACCACAGTGGTGGGATTTTGTCCACCCCCTTCCTGCAGTCCCAGGCAGATTCGTGTTTAACCCTACTTGCTGTGAAAAAACAGTGGCCAAACCAATTTTGACTGCTCTGGGCACAAAATGTGAATTTGCAGTAAACAGCCTCAAAGCATGTTGGTGGCAGGAAATTCTCCAGTGCTCTGCTTCTGCAAGATGGAAGTCTGGAGAGCTCCCAAAAATCTAGGTACATGTACCCAGCAACTCCCCCAGTATCCAGAGGATCTATGTCAAAGTCCAAGGACATCTGATCCTGTCCTCACACTACAGAGGAGATCTCATTGCCCCTTCTGCTAAAGTGAAAGTGTTTGTCCCCAGAAATTTGGTTGCAGGGCTGGGGCACTGAGTGTTATAATCACAGTCTAATCAACAATGTCATTTCTACTTTCCAAAACCATCATCCAAATGAATTATTTCTCTATTTTTGCAGTCAGACCCTCTAAACGACATTTTCCCTAATCTTTCTAGAATGGGAGATTTTAAGTGTGATTTTAAGCCATTTTAAGTGTGCTACTGAGATGCACTAAATATATTGTACATAGGGCACAAAAATGGGGCAAAAGGAAGCTACTGCTCCCCCTGAGCAGTTAGAAAAGACACCAAGGTTCAGCAGAAAGCAAAACATGGCATTTGAGCTTTTCTTGTCAGGGAGGAGAAAGTTGCAGCTAACACATAGAGCAGATGTAATTTTTCTGTGAGCTGTGTTGTACAATCCCTTAAGGCTCTTTATTTTTGTTTTTTTAGTTAATATGAACCCCTCCACTGACTTCAGTTGGAGTTGCATGTGTGGAAAAATGACAGCATGGGCTAACAGCAGAAAATTTGACAAGCTGACTTGATTAAGCTTTCATTGAGCTTTGCAGCACCTGCTTTTCTATGTGTCTCATGAAGCTGCTCCTTAAGTGAGGAGGAATTATTCCTTGCTCTTCCCCATGTGCTCTCCAAGGCATGAAAAATGGGTGAGGGCAATAGCCTCTGCACTGGGATCTGGCAAAAGGGCAAGTTAGGGTTTTTAGTTTTAGTTAGGCTAGTTATATGATTTTTTTGAATATAAGATTAAAATCTGTTTTTCTGGGAATGTTTCTATAATTCTGAGTCTGCTGGTTAGAGAATATTACTTCAATTTTTAATCTTTCTGGGACAGGAGCGTCTCTTGCCTTTAATGACTGCACAACAGCTGACACAAGAGAATGCCTGGTTTCAGGTGAAGAAAAATAATATTACTAATGAATAGGAAAAAATAAGACAACATTAATAGCTCTGAAGACAGAGGAAAAAATATACAAAATAAGATTCTACGTGCTCACAGAAAAAACAATTTGGAACCTTACTTAAAGAATGATTAAAAAAATGACACAATACTTTTAAAGCATTTTAAGATATTTCTAAAGAGAGATAATATGCAACCAAAAAAGTGCCACAGACAGATTCTATGCATGTTTAAAGATAATCCAGAGACTTAGATGTTTTTAACTCTTTGATGAAAACCAATATTTTGTCCATTGTTATTACATAGTTGCATTTCCCAGAGCCAAACATTTTTTCCACCGTTTAGCACATCCCAAACAGCAGCCCTCATTACATTGGGATGCTCAGTCTGGAAGTTTATTTATCAGAGGCACATTGCTAAAACAAAATCTGAGAGAAGGTCTGATGATTTCAACATTGGATTAAACCAACCATTAGCTCCTAAAGAAGTGGAAAGGCAAACTCAGTCAAATACATGAAAGCATATTGCCATATTCTGCAATGGATTTGTGATTTATCATACTCTTTCTTTTTGGAGTTGAGAGAAAAAAGGTTTTAGTTCACACTGACTTAAAGCCCTAGAGTTGAAAATGTTAATGAACATGCACACAAGTTTTGCTTACAAAGTTGTGTTGTGTTAGGTGGTTTGAAATTAAATTAAATCTCTACCCAGATTAATATGGTAAAAGTGAGCTTGCTCAAAACATAACACAGATTCATTTAATTCATAACAAAGGGTTCACATTAGCTCTGGCTGGTTTTTGTTTTCTTTGAAAAAAATGCAGTTTTAGCAATACTGAAGTGCTTTCTAAATTCATTGTAGCTTTGCCAAATTGTCTGGAAAAAAACCATGATGTTGAAAATGCTGTAGTGTTTTATTTCATCATTTTAAAACCAGAACGCTTGAAATCTAAATGATTGTTTGTTTTGAAATTTCCTTTAATAGACTTAAAAAGTAAGGCTGCTTTAAAAAATTTCTTAGATTTGGAAGTATTTGTTCAAAATGAAAAACTTTTTGATTCTGGAAAACTGTTGGCAAAACTGTTTTTTTTCTTTTTCAGAGAGATTTAATTCCTCTGGCTTTAACGAGAATTGAATTCTCCATTTAGAGCAGAAAAGGTGTGTTTCTTTCTAGCATTAGTATAAAAAGCCCCAATAAAGATAAGCCGTTTCCTAGGAACAACTGTCAGCAAGTCCAAATAAAGACAATGTAAGACCCTGGGATTCATCTTGACCTGCAAATCTACACAAAAACTATCCTCCATGGGATTTTAACTTACATCTTTTATAGCTGTCTTTTCCTTCACAAGGACTAGGCTACATGAAATGAATTTTTTGTTTTGTTTTGTTTTATTTTAAAGAACTGGATTAAATTCAAAAATTCATCTTTAAATCCAGATTTTGAATCTCTAAAGTATGAAGCCAGAGATAGACATTGTTCCCATTAACTAAAACCTTCCCTGCTTATTCAAGCCCCATTTTTTCCCCCAGCTCTGTCAGTATAAGATTACCAGCAGTTTTATAAGCCCCGGTTTCCTCCTCTTCTATATCATGCTGTGCTTTTCCTCTTCATTTACTGCATGGCAGCATTTCTTTTACTATGTAGGGCATGTCTTCATCTCCCTCCCCATCTTTGTTCTCCATTTGGGATGCTATTGAACCTAATAATGCCAGTCTATAGGCATGATGAGATTCACACCTTAGTAGAGCACTCTTACTTTCAGGTACTGGAATCTCTTAATTATTCATTCATCTTTCCACAGAAATGAAAATGTATTGATGAGGCATTCTAGTACTCTGCCCATCTTGTGCATATACCACCAATATGTCAGCTTAACCACAGAGGGATTGACAACTGTAAATCTGTTATCTGTTCTATAAAGGGAGGGAATGGGACTAAAAACTTGGAAAAAGAGATCAAGGCTGGGCAAGGTTCTGAAGATCACAGTTGTGAAAATGTCTGAAGAATATAGAGACCAGGGCTTTATTTACAATCTCAGCAAAAATAAGAGGCATTCAGCCAGATCTTTGGCTGATGTAAATCTGCACAATGTACAAAAATCATTAACACAGGGAAGGAGCTGGCCAAGTGCCTTCTGCTTGAGGCATAATATTCATGATTTAGCAATCTGTGCTCTGAGTGACGGATCTGGGCTGATATTCACCAGGTGAGAATCCAAGCCCTCATTTTAAAATCAAGATGGCTATGGCATACCTTAAGTAAATTCTGTGCAGTTGTTGCTTGGAAAAAAACCCCAACCAGTTATTGTTTGTTATTATTTCACTTTTGCCTAAAATTGAAGTGTATAAATCTGCCTGCTTTCCCTGGCCTCTGCTTTCAGAAAGCTCACTGTAGTAGTTAGTTATCTATTGCCTTCTTGAATTGCTGTTTGATATTTTATTGGCCACCCAGAAGGGTAATAGAGCAAATAACATGCTGATGTTAGAACACAGCTCGGGAAGAATGTTTTGGTGTGTGCATGTGTCTGGGGGTGCACATGTGTGCTTGTTTACAGGAAAACCTTTGCAGGGAGAATATTAAGCACAACTGGACCTGAAAAGTTTCACTATTTTCTTCTACAGTCTGTATTCATTTTAAATTAGACCAAAGCAAAAATCCCCTTATTGGAAAAAGGCTGCTAAAATTTCATTTCAGAACCTCAAATCCTTGTATTTACAAAAAGCCCATCCTTCAGATGTTCAGCAAAAAGTGACACTAATGTCACCAGGACTGAGCAGCATCAGATTCCAGCCTGGATCCTACCTGTGACCAGGTCTGAATCCTGTTTGGTAGCAGAGCTGGAAGAAAAACTGACTCCAGGTGAAGTTATTAGCATTTCTTGGGTCCTGGAGCTGTTTAAAAAAAAAAAAAAAAAGTAATTAAAAAAAAATTTTACTGGTGACCAGGGCATGGATCCTGAGAAAAATTCTGCCTTGGTTTGGAATATATTTCTTTGGACCTAACAGGCACTGTGAACTTCACAATTTCAATTAAATGTCACCATTACTGCTGTAACTGTGTGTCATCAGATGGTTTCTGACCAGCCTTTCTTACAGCCAAACTCCACATCTGACAAGCTCTGGCTGCTTTTCACAGCACATTTTAAGTTTCTTTGCCCCTACAAAGAGATATGGCATCATCCTCAAATATGCTTTACTTAGAAATTTTTCCAGCAAAACATCGTGGTCTACCAATGATTTAATTCTCACTCAAATTTGTATAAAACATATCAAAAAAACCTCCACAAATTTTAGCATATGTAGTCGAGTGTTAACTGTGCATAGGAGGCATATGAAAGCATTCTGGTTTAATTTGAAATTTGCTCTGTTTAGGATCATCCGGACTTTAAAATCTGGGATCACTTTGGGTGTTCCTCAGCTGAACTGGAGCCATGGGGAGCACAAAATAGTAGAGGCTGCTAATATAGAGGTTGTGAATATTCAGTGCACTTTAGCCTATGTCACTGGATTTAAAGGCAGTTTGTAAATCAACTTCCCATTCTGTGACTTCCATTGCTGAGTCCAGAAGTTTAGTCCAGGCAAAACTTCCAAAAACAACAGATACCAGTGACTTAGTCTCGATATTTCAATGCTAAATAAGAGATGAGAATTTAATCTAAATGGTTTAAAAATTTTTGCAGCATATCTCAATGTACGGGCTGTGAACGAATGAGAGCAAGGGAGGCAAAATCAGACGTTCAAGTATCAAATGTAATAAATCCTCTGAGGCTAATCAGCCTGCCTTCCCCCTCTAACCTCAGCCCCACGCTATGCCAAATAGTGAAAGCAGATGTCTCATGAACAGGTAAAAAACAATCTGAACTCCCATTCCCCACAACTGAAACAAATTTGGGGGTTTGGGGTTTTGATTTGGGAAGCTTCCAAACTGAACTGCATGAGACATTTCATCCAAAGCCCTTCAAAGAAACAGCCCAAAAAGAGGAATTCAATTTAGCTGGCACAAGGAGAGAAGATCTATTGTAATATGGAAGAAATTCAAACGCTACAGGAGAGCCAAACGACATTTCAAATTGCCGTGATTTATCTAGCCTTGCTTACCTATATTTCTTCAACATAGTGAGCTAACAAACCCAGTTATAATGTTTAATACACAGAAATCCTCCCATTTCCTTGTCTCTTTTACCCTCTAATTTTCTTTAAGGAATTACAACCAAAAATGCTCCATCTTTGGTCTTAGAAAACAAAATCTTTCCTCTAGAGTATGCTACGATCTTCACATTATTACTCTTGGCATCAATCTGTGCATGAAGGATGTATTTCTAAGGTGCTTCACTACTCAAGAGAATGTAAATGAAATAAGAAAGATATTATATTGGAATGGCTGAGGCAAGAATTCTTCAGGTCGATATGTGTGGACTGCAGGTTTATTTTCCTGACTAAATTTTATTTTCCAGACTAAATACTTGACATTACCAGTATGATTTACATCCATCACAGAGAATGGCTGGGGTAACACACCATAATTCCTTGTGCTCTGACCCGCAGCCTGGTTAGCTGGTTTGAGACAAGCCAAATTCTGCAGGCAGGAGCTGACACTATCAGTAGCCTTGTGCCAGTTTATACACGCAGTGAAACAGGAGTTGTGCTTTCTGTGCAGCCCTCAGCAGCCTCTGCTCTCCAAACCAGAGCTTGGTGCTTGCTTCCTGGCATTACACACACCTGGGTGACCCCTTTTCCCCCGTGCAGACCAAGGGCACTAAGTGTGCAAACTGGTGCCTGTGTCTCTCTTCTGGGAGTAGCTGCAAGAGCAAAATCACCTGGTGAGGCCACTTTTCTCTGTCTGAATTTTCTGTCTCTTAAAGGCACTTTTGGATCACAATAATGCTTCCAGGTAAATAATGTATTAAACATGAGAGCAACATGGCTGGACAAAGCTCAGGGTGATGATTGTTGCATTTCCAGCCCTCTGCAGGACTCTGGAGCCTCAACACAATATTAATAGAATTTTGCAATGACAAGTTGGAGGTTTTTTCAGAAAATGGCTGAGGAGGATGCCTTTTTTTCCTTCCTTTTTCTTCTAATACTTGTGCCACTGAAACAGCCCTCACTGCTAGAGCTGGTCTCATACCTGCATCTGTACAATTGTCTCTACAATGCCTTCTGTTGTTTGGGGAGCTGCGGGGGAGATAACTAGCAGGAAAGGAATCTGCTCTCAATGGGTCTTTGTGAGAGTTTTGATGCAACCTTTAGCTAATTAGTTTCATTTAATATAAATTCTCATGGCTGAAGTTCTCAAGAGACAGGAGGACTGTTCTATGAAAGGAAGAACTCTTATCCTTAGCAATACCTTTGTATGCACTACCTTCTTGGGGGAAAAGGGGTAAGAGGTAGGCTTTGAAAAGCCACTATTGCCAGAACACTGTTGGAGGGTTGGGTTTTGTACAGTCACTCCTGTGTGATATAAGAAAGTAGTTTCTAAAACATGTACCCATAAAATTCTCATTGATTTGCAGGACAAAATTAAATTACCCAAATAGCTGTAGAGACCCCAGCTAGTTAAACTGATGCTGCATTGTAGTAAACTTTCAAAGTCTTAATGAGCATAACATCACTATGAAATGTTTCCCTCTCTTTCATGGCTTCCCTTGACCACAGCCCTTGCAGTCAAGAAATGGGTCCCGAAATGGAGGTGAGACTTGATCTGAACCCCTGAGTAGCCTGCAGTAGTCAGAGAGCTCAGGAGTGTTTCTGTAGGTGTCTGGGTTGCTCAGCCTGGGATCCTCTGCGTCAGGATTCAGGCGAGCCCTGCAAGGACATGTTTATGTAGTATAGGTAAAGGGAAAACAGAGAACCACATTCCTGTCTGATGCTCAGAATATAAATCTGTCAGAGGAGCCTTCGGAAGAGATTTTGGCCGGGGAGTAATGAAGTGAAGGAACTGTAGGTGAGTACAGATGACTTAGTAAACTAACGTAATGGCTGATTGGGGAATTAGCAGCACCGGGGAAATTTGGAGTGAAACATACCCTGAACTTTCTCTGTGACTGTGCCACTCAAGTTCACGGAACATAAGCATTTCCTAAGAATTAATGGAGATACTGTAGAGAAAATCAGGTCTTGCTTTTTGACATTTTTTCCGTCACTTGAAAAGCTCCTTCTCTCTTTCTTCCCCCTGGCTTTCAGTGAACTGAGAGTTGTGCAGGCTGATAGTTTGCACAGTGCCCCAAATGCCACTGTGAAGGGCTGGGAAACAGCTGAAAAACCAGCCAGCCTCTTTCTATTGAAATTCAGACTTAAAGGGCAAGCAATGCTCAGCAAAACCTGTGTCAGCTTGGAAAGCCAAAGCTTAAAACTCAGGAACAGGTTATTTTTCTACTGCAAGTTCTCCACTCCAGAGAAGATCTGTGATTTAATTGATTTAAAGTAAAGCTGGATTTATTCAGTTAAAAAGGAACCTGATTTGTTTCTGGTTGAGATGATAACCTTTATGACCTTAAAATAAACTGAGAAAGAGATGGCAAAGATGTCATTCTGCTTCATAAAGCCTGAGCATCCTAGGCTCATACACAGAGCCAGCAGAGAGGAAAATATTCTCCCTTTTGTAATGCTTTGCTCAAAGATTTTCAAATAATCAAACAATCAAAAAATGAACGCCATTCTGAAAAATAACAGTGATAGAATTTTCTTTCTGAGTGTCTGTTTACTCCTTTCCCACCACTTTTTCTCATCTCCATATCTTCTCATCCCTCTTTCCCTGTATTTTCACTCATTTCCTTAATCCTATGCCCACTGAGTCCCTCTGTTCATTTTCCTGCTCCTTTAGTCTTATTAATTCTCCCCACCCAACTGTTGCCTGGGTTAACTATTCTGGTTAAGCAATAGGATTGGAAAAGCCAGCACTTATTTTGAGAAGACCTTATGGGGAAAGAGGATTCATACTGCAATCTCAGGTGAGGGTCTAAACATTTCCCAAATTCTCTGACCCCTAAATATGAATATCATTTGACTTTGAATAATGAGCTATTCGTTCATCTCTATATAAAACTTCATGTATCCTGACAGTTCCCTATTGCCTTCCTGTCTGAAGTGGCTCAGGAGTATAAATTATTCTAGCGAAGGTTGGCAGTAATTTATGCTCAATAAATTGACTATAGATCCGCTTGTTTCAGTAGGTAGCATGGGAAGGACTTATACATTCTGCTAAATTCCCTCATTTGTTCTCGGACAGACTACTCGCCGTCCTGGGGCTGATCATGAGTCCCAAACCTCTGTGATAGGCAGGAACTCTTATGCCTTCAGTAAAACTACTCCTGTGAGTAGCAAGGTACTGCTGTAAGAAAGAGGCAACTAGGCTGGCCATTGGAAAGTCACTGGCACAACCATGTAGAAACTGGAGGTCCTATTTTGCAATATATGTAAAGAGCAACTGATGAAACAGCAAAGGCTGTTGTTAAAAAAATCCCCCTCGCTTTAACTGGCAGAAATTTATTGTTTCTTTTTAGACTAATTTTTCCCCAAGAGCATGAAACAGCCTATGTAGTCTTTTGTTTCCTTTTTTTTTCTTTCTTTTTTTTTTTTTTTAATGTAAAATGGACTAGTTCCTTTGTAGGACTTCTGCAGAAAAGGGTGATACAATCCTTTTGTCCAAGATGTAAAAAGCAGAAAGTAATTCATCACCTTTCAAGTACAATTTATTATGGGTCAGGGAGAAAGGTTTCACTCATGATCATTAGGTTTCAGTGGTGCAGATGCTGGACATGATGAACCAATGAGGCTTATCAGGTGTGATAATCAAAACAGATTTTCTTTTGTATCTGCTGTCTCTCTTAGAGATATCTAGGTTTCGGGCACTGACTATGATTTCATAGATACAGACATAGTCCTTTATTGTTCTGTGTGGAAATTATCAGCTGATATTTTAAATTGGAGTGATGGAAATGAGTACCATGCCTGAAGCTTGTTGCAAGTTTTGAACCTGCCTTCCTGGGCCCCGTGGCAGCAGCGAGGGCAGATCCTCCTACCTGGCACAGGCACAGGCATTGCTCTTCTCTGTCCACGAGCCCCTGGAGCTGCAGCAAAGCAGTGAATGGGGCAGGCACACACATTCCATGGCCCACGTGTGGTCAGGCTGCTGACCTGGCATTAAATGTATGCACAGAAACTTAGGTCAGATCCTGCTCTGAACACTGCCCAGGCAGATCCCTGTGCAGTCTCACTGTAGACAAAAGTTTTTGTGTGGCTGCAGGGATCTGTCTGCAAGTAAAAATCTGACTTAGGGTGATCAACATAATTAAAGGGCCAACCTTGCACTGCAGTGCTATTCTGGCTCCATGGAGCTGCTGCAAATGTGTCTGATGAATTCAGGGAATCCACGGGGCCACCTCTTCCATCAGTCCAGCTACCCACATAATTCAGCTTTTCTTTGCAGTTTTATCAAGTTTGCTATCAGCATTGCATCTGAGTGTCTCACCCCTTACAGCTTCCCAGCACTGTGAGGTGAACACACACTGAGAGAAATGGGAAAGCAAAATACACACTGAGGGGGTTTGCTGACAATGTGCTTTCAATGCCTGTCAGTTGTATAAACTGAGGCACCAAGAGCTCCAGGTACCTCACTCAGCCCACATCACTGTGGGGCAGAGGCAGAAACAGATTCTCTGACACCTAAGAGACAAACTCTACAGATTGGTATTGAAACCCCTGAGTATCCCTGAAGGCAAACTTTGCTGCACTAGATACTTGTCTGTATCTGTATCACTAAGTCTGTCAAAAATTTTCCAGTGAGGATTGAGTTTAAATATCTATACACATATATATTAGGAAGACACACATGTATATTCACATATGCACCCATATCCATATATTCTTATAAAAAATTTATCTGTATTTCACAAAGCTGCCTGTGGTTGCAATAACTGTGGATTCATGAGTCGTGTTCTAAATGTTGGCACAATCCTTCTGGTCTTACGTGAAATCAAATCATTTATGACTGCAAAGCCTGATAGGACAAGAAAAATATTAGTCCTCTCCTCTCCTCTCCTCTCCTCTCCTCTCCTCTCCTCTCCTCTCCTCTCCTCTCCTCTCCTCTCCTCTCCTCTCCTCTCCTCTCCTCTCCTCTCCTCTCCTCTCCTCTCCTCTCCTCTCCTCTCCTCTCCTCTCCTCTCCTCTCCTCTCCTCTCCTCTCCTCTCCTCTCATCTCCTCTCCTCTCCTCTCCTCTCCTCTCCTCTCCTCTCCTCTCCTCTCCTCTCCTCTCCTCTCCTCTCCTCTCCTCTCCTCTCCTATCCTCTCCTCTCCTCTCCTCTCCTCTCCTCTCCTCTCCTCTCCTCTCCTTCCTCTCCTCTCCTCTCCTCTCCTCTCCTCTCCTCTCCTCTCCTCTCCTCTCCTCTCTTCTTTTTCTCTCTTAATTTTCTTTGTAAACATTTGAGTCCAAATGACAATTCTTTTTCTCTCTTTTAAAGGATGTGTTACATGTTACAGATTGTGTTTTCCATCTGGAATTGCATGTGGGCAGTAAGTGGGGTTATCTGTAAGTTTGACAATGTTAGACTCCAATAGACAGATGTGAGTATTTCAAGGGAATAAAAATACATCCCATGTCTTTCCAACCACTTTACAGTGATTGTTGCTCTTTTTATGAGTAATATAATTAAATGACTTATTTCCCCCACTTCCTCCTTTACATGAGTATCTCAGACACCAGTGAAGATGTGCTCTCTGGTGCCAGGATAATGGTCATCTTTTGCTGCCACAATGTGAGAACTTTAATTTTCTGCCCTGAAACCAAAAAAATAACATCAGAATAAGGAAAATATCTCTCCTTCCACTCTCCCCCTACCTCTCCATCAAAGAAAAGAAAACTTCTGTTGGATTAGATATATTTAAGTCACTTGAACAGTCTAGAATTAGGTGTCCTCCCTTGTTTCTCACACAAGTAAGTGAAGATAAATAAAGGTCTGCTCACCATTTCAAGTAGGAATGAGTTTAAACTGGACATCAGCTGTGGCTGTAGCTCAGCTTTGGGCTTTGCTGCTGGACTCCCAAGCAGTTGTCAGGAAGCTGCTGCAGGGATCCATGCAGGAAGTTCAGTTTCCAGCCAAACAGCTCATGGGCTCTACATCCAATGTAACTCAGGTCACTGCTCTTGGGAGTATTTCTGAGTGCAAAAGATTTACCAGATCTGGAGTTTGTAGGGACTAAATTCAACGCCTTCTCTAAGAGCTAATCCCATCAGTAGTGAGATACCCTTGTGCAGACAGTGCTGATTCACAGATTGTCACCTGCCCACTGAGCCATGCCAGAAGGGCTCGCTTTACTCCCCAGATCATCTTCACTCATATTTTTTCCACAGTAGTTCAAAGTCAGTCATTCTTTGACATTTCCTCTTGATCATTATCTTTTTGTGTGCCTTTAATTGTTAAACAAGCATCAACATGCTTTGGCTGGTTTGGTTTTGGTTTGGTTTTTTTTTTCCAAAAAATTGGCTGGTGACTGGTATAAAGTATTATCAAAATTGCTTCAATGAACGGACAGTGATACTGAGGAGATGTTTTGTCAGGAAAAGGGGGAAGGGAAGAAGAAAGATAAGTTGTTGTCCTTCAAACTCTATATCAGATAAGGATGTTTCCTAAGGAAAAAAAAGCCTAAATTGTAACAGGAGCAGAAGTATTATACATTTAATTGCAGCAGCTACTAGTCTTTCATGATGAGAACCTCTAATCAAGGACTTTGATTATAAGGGACACAGCTGAGATAAATGTCTTATTCAACATTTTAAAAAGAGAAATTCCTCAACCTGGTCTTTTAAGAACACATTAGGTACTACCAACTACAACTGTGCTGTGAATCAAGCCAGCTTTTCAATTAGCGTATCTTTTACTTTTTTTACCTAAAATGTGATATAGTGCCCAATCTGTGGAAAAACTGCTTCATCCAGACACTGGCTCAGGAAAATACTTAAGCAAACAGCAAATGAGACATGCACTGAATGCATTGCTGAAGTTGATCCACCAAGCTGGGGCCCTATTCCTTCAGTGGAAAAATTCCCTTGAGCCACAACACAAGGATATTTCCCAACTCTTAACAGTAAGCAAGAAAGGCATAGCCTTCTTCCAGCTTCCTTTCTTTTCTCATTAGTTTTACATTTTTTAAACTTAAGGTTTTGTTCTGTAACTTCACACAACATGTAAATGGTGTCATTCTAGCAGTATATGGGTCTATTCACATGACCAAAGTTTTGGAAGTTGTTAAAAATTGATGGTATACTCACAGAAATTTGCAGTCAGTAAGACCATTGTAAATTTGTGACACTTCTAGTAGACGTGTTCTCCACCCCTGGCTACTGTCCATATGTGGTATTGTAAAATGTTGCAAAATAGAGTTCTCTTTCAATGGTTTGATGGCTTTTTGCTTTTTGTTTTTTGAGGGTATTTTGGTGATGTTTGGGAATTTTTAGAAAGAGGCAACACTAAATACATATTTGAGAACAAATCAAAACAAATTTGGAGTCCGCATCTACTCTACAGGATCTCTTTAAAAAGTAAGCTATGAAAAAACCTCTAAACTGTGATCCGTCTAACCATCTAAACTTTATATTAAAGAGTGGTTATTCATCTGTCATCTATTTTGTGATCCTTATTCATGCCTACACATGAAGCCCTCGATCACATCCTCTTTCTCTGCCAACCAGCTGCAACTGGAAGAGTTTGGCCTTTTGTCAGAACTTTTTTCAGCTTCATTTTCTTTAACCCAAATTGGCATGGGCAGTTTTGGGATCCCCAGGCACTGAGTAGCCCATTCTGCCTCCTGATGACCAGGCTTCTATTGCTGTATGTTTTGTGCCCAAGTGCTGAAAGGGACTTGTGCCTAAGTGATGAAGGAAATGTGCTGGAGCCTGAATGAAACCCAGCCCAATGCTGCCAGCTCGGCACAAGGTAAACACTGGAAATTCTGAACAGTAGAGCACAAGTGAAGCATTGCATAGCTCAGAAGCTGATCTTAGGTCACAAGATGAATTGCTTCCACTTGGGATCTGATCCAGACTGAATGAGTTCAACAGGATTCTTCCCAGTAGAAATTAATTCTGGGCTTCCTTGATTTCAGGAGGTGACTGGATGTTACCATATATCTCTTTTTTATGAATGAAAATGCAGGATGGTTGCTGCTGATGCTTTTACTGACTTTTCCTGTCCATCTCTGAGAGATTGGAAGAGAGTTGTTGCCTAGACCCTTTAAGTTCCCAGAGTTAAACACAGATCTGGCATTACCCTTTGGCTTTGCATGAATGTGCAGCTGTAGTTAGTAACACACTGCCTCAACAGATCCATTCAATATGAGCACTCATTTAAATTGGGCCATATCTACTGAATTTCCTGATAAAAATACGTTTTTATTACTGTACTTAGCATAGCACAAACCAGCTAATGGAGAGGCAGCGAGACCCTCTTCCATCACCAACAAAAATGCTGCCCAGTCCCTGCTACAGGTGATGAAGTGTGAATCAGACAGGGTGCAGCTCAGCTTTCACTTTCAGGATTAGCTGGCACCATTGCTGGATAGAAAAATAATCTTTTCACCATTAAAATACACAAATTTGATCTGGAGTCAAAGGTGCACCCTACAGTGCCATTCTTCACAGAGTGGCCTTTTAGCAAAGAAGTACACTCGAGCCCATTTCCTACTTCTTAATCGAAGAGCAATTACTCTACTGGTCTGTTAATATTTTTTTCCGCCAGTTTGTTGATAATTCTAGGACAGTTACACTGACTTCTTTCTTTCTTCCCCTCTAGTTACCCATGGCAAAAAAACTCGAAACCCAATTTCTCAGCACAGACCACCACTTGTTGATTTACCTGCATTAAACATTCAATGCAAACTTAAACTATAAAAACAGTACTCCTACTATTTAAATTCAAGGGTGATCCCTCATTCTGTTGCAGAAAAAGAGGAGAAAATGAAAGAATCTGTTTGAAAGAAACATCTCAATACAGTGGGCCAAATTCTGCTTTCAGTTCTGCAAAAATGTCAGATCTGGGTCTAGCAAAAAATAAATCAAGAACATGTTTAATTATTAGCACATGAACAATTCTTTTTGTCCTCACTGGAAGGGCTATATGATGTAAAATATGCTCGTGGGAGCACCAGTACTTCCATGCTCCAATTTGACTGTGAGCTTTTGTGTCTGGCTGGAAAGTCAGCACTTGAAAGACTAAAATGCAGAAAAGATGTTGAGCACCTAAGTCTTCCTGAAGAAAATGTCTTCCTGGAGAAAGTTCCAGTGGGTGTTTTTTAATCCAAGAGCTTTTATCCAAGTGTTTTAAATACTCTTTAGAATCAGATTTAAACCTTCAAATCTAGAATGGAGTATGGGCCTTGACTTGATTTTGTTTCTCACTAGTCTGAGTAACTAAAGCTAGAAAATCAGCCTCAGACTCTTTTACATTGTTCACATAGCAAAGAAGAATGGTCTTCATGGGAACAAAAACCAACTAAAACCATCTTAATCCTGACTCAGCTGTTTATTATTTTCTGGGGAAAAATTCAGGCCTAATTCTGATTTTGAATATGAAGCTGCACATCACAGCATAGCTGTGGATAGCAGCTGATTTTTACGAGAGAAACGTCACATCTCTGAAAACTGTGAGTGTTTAACCATAAAAATGTTAGCAAGCTAGGCACAACTATTTGGTAATCTCAAAGTTCAAATAGAAAACTTCCTAAAGCCCTCTTTATAGCATTTTATGTGGTTAAATATCATGCAGGGAAGACAGGGTTTCTCTTATGATAGTTAATGAACTCTCTCTCCATTTTCAGCTCGTTTGCCTAGGCTTCTCATTTCCTTAATGTTTTTGGTTTTTTTGTTATTGTTAATAATCTGTAGCTACTCAAACACCCCCTTTTTAAATTTTTTTTCCCCAGGCTGGGTTGTACCCCTTTCCAGAAGGAAAGTCTCTATGTAAACATTACTTGTTGCTACCCAGTTATATTTTATGTTTGTGGCTCACCACACTTTATGTATTTATCTGGTGCAAGTGCTTTGTGTGCTACTATTCTATGTCCATCTAAAATACAGCTGTTTTGATAAAATACTTGGGAATTTTTTTGAGAACAAAACCAACACCCCACATCCTCTAACTCAAGCTGTAGTGAGTTTTTCTCACCATAGCTACAGTGCTTGAGATAAAACTTTTTCATTGAGATTCTTTTCCATCAGTCTGATCTTGTGTTTGAAGGCAGCCTCACTATTTCAGCAGACTGGGTTTCTCTAGGCCACAATTCAAGACTTCTGTTTCTTCTTCCACCTCACTGCCCAGAAAACACTTGAAGGAAATGAGCCAGTAAATACCCCCAAAGAAGTAAATTTCCCAAAACAACACAGTAATGGTAATCAAAATCAAATAAAGTCTTACAGTAAGTAGGGTTCTAAATTAATGACAATTCATGGAGATTACCAGAGACTTGCTGTTATGGATTTTAAACAGAAGTTGGGCAGACACTGACAGGAGATACTATAAATCCCTTGTGATAGATAAGTAATTGACCCCCGCTGTAAGATTAACATTAGAGGTAGGTCTGCACCAAACCTCTGGGCTTTTAATGTCCCAGAATTTGTGGGATATGCCCCAGGATAGATTCAAGAAAGTTTATGACACTAAGTCTTGAGTTTTAAAAACAAAATTCCTTCTACAGCTCTAAAATTTGCTCTTCCTCTGAGCACCAGAGCTTCATGTGCTCATTCAGTCTGGAAGAAATGTATGATTCACACAAGGAAATACCTTCTGGCATGGAGCACAATCATTGCTGTGAGCCCACTGAAATGAGGATTGACTGAGTTGGTCTGAAATCACAGAACAGACACTTAGCAGGCAACAAGAGCATGTTGTAAGTTCTTATTCTATGCTGCCTTGAATTACTGATATGGACATCTCAGCAATATCAGCTGGAATTACTGGACGGTGAGCATGGTAGAGCATGAGTTTGTCCTGACACAATAAGGTGCATATCAAAGCTTAATAAAAAATAATACTTAGCCACTACTAAATAAGAATATTTTACAAGGTTTTTCTCAGGAATAATTTCTACCAATAAGTATATGCCCTTTTCATCAAGCTTGTGAAGATAAATAAAACAAAAATATTTGCTGATAAAGTGCACAGATTATGCAAATGTTGGTGGAAGAGTTAATACTATAAGGAGAAGATGGTCACTTAGAGGAATCAACACTAAGGAAATCCAAATAAAGCTCACATCAACAGATCCAAATGCAAGAACAGACATTCAAGGTCCAGAACAGAAGGCTGTGGTTTTAGAAATAATGACCAGTAGCCTGGAAAGTGGGGATTCTGAGAAGTTTCTTGGATAATAGCACATGAGGAACTGCACCTGAGCTGCCAGTAAAATCCTGTGTCAGAGAGGGCTGGTGCAATCCTGGGGTGAGTAAGCTAAAAACAGTCAGGAGAAGGCTGTGCTTCTTTGCAGTGATTGGACTTTTTAAATGAAGCTGTAAAACCTTTTTACTAGAAAGACGTTGCTATAGGACCTACAAAATATTGCCTCATGCCTTGCCTTTGGAGCATATAGCTCCATATTTTTCAAAGCATGATAG
The DNA here is from genome assembly GCA_026261815.1 of Monarcha castaneiventris obscurior. Taxonomy (NCBI): domain Eukaryota; kingdom Metazoa; phylum Chordata; class Aves; order Passeriformes; family Monarchidae; genus Monarcha; species Monarcha castaneiventris. The sequence goes on from JAMPIT010000467.1 coordinate 13,978,778, forward strand.
AAAGTAATTTGATTACAGAAGGAGGAGTTTAAAAATCTATTCAAGGCCTAGAAAAAATGCTGAGAATCACCGACCTGATGTACACTTTTGGGAAACCCAGGATTTACCATAAAAAGAAGAATGAAAGACTGATGATTTTAAAAGCATGTCAGAAAATGCAACTATTAATAAAAAACTCCAAACAAAAAAAACGTCTTGGCAGTGAGAGCCATGAGAACAGAGGGATTCTTCATTTCTTGATGTCTACAAAATAAAACTACATTCCATCCTCAAAATGATGTTTTGCAAAAAAACGAAAAATAAACTTTCATCAAGCTCAACTGATTGGTCTCAATGGAAGAGTAACTGGATGAAATTCAGTTGAATGTGATACTCTGGAGAATAAACCAGGTCATTTGAAGGCACTTCTGCCCATAGCTCTGTGAATATTCATAAAAATCAGGATCTTAGAAATGCAGTCAAACTCTGCTTTTGCTTTGCCTTTGAGCTATGCACATATTTCTTGTGCACTAATTTAGAAAGTCTGAGGTCAAATGAATCACCAGGTTTCCTCTGGTTTTCCAATACCATCCAAAACCTGTAGAGTCAGATCTGAACCAGCTCATTTTAATTTAAAATATATTTTTATTCCAGTCAATTTCAGCAAGCTGTATGTAAATTTGCAAATAAACTTGATCCTGTCAAATTTTAGTATGTGCAATTTTCAAAGTGCTGCTTTTAATTGTATCTGCTGTCATCATGTCTTAGGGCTGGGAGCTGGACTTCTGGATACTATAATAATGCACACTATTATAAAAATAAAGAGCAAAATAGGAAGTTTTGGGTCACAGCTGCACGGCTGTTGCCAAATCACTAACCTCCTCCTCTCCCCAAACAGCAATAAAAAATCATCTCCAGAGATTCCAGCACTGAAGGCAACAAAGTACAGTAGTTACATTTTGAGATGGAATCCAGAAACTGCCAAAATGAAGATATGCAGTCTCCACTTGGGAAGAGGCGCTGAAAGCCCAAGTACGTAGCCTGACAAGTGAATCATGTCAACAAAAAGAAAGCAGCAAAAATCAACTTGTAAAAAGCATCTCTGTGTGTCAAATTGTTCAAAGCAGTGGACACATTGCTGAAATGAGTTCAGTAAAGATGAACATCTCATTGTATCTTTCAGGAGTTGAAGCTGCATACCAGAAATGGAATGAAATTCCATATCCCTGTGCAGCTGGTAATGTAGCAGGGATAAAAGTGTGGAAACACTGCCTGCATTGGATCCACATCCTCTCTCACCACTCAGGAGAGGAGTCGTGTTTGATGTCCGAGTAATAATTGTAATAAATATAAATACATTTATTCTTAGAGGTGCACTTATAGAGTCTGTGTTATTCCCAGGGATGTGGGAAGGATGCAGACTGGGAAGGATTCAGACTGGTTGCTCTTGTGAATGGGTAGTGGGAAAGGCAGGGAAGTTTCCTAAAATCTCTTTGCAGACAAGGAGGACTTCTGCAAACCAGTTTAGTTTGGCGACTTAATTACAAGGCGCTATTGGTAATTCCTGTAAATTCCACATCCAGCCTGCTGCAAAAATCCTTCTCCTCTACAGACATGCAGGTTATTGGAACTTTAGGCAGCAGTTTCATTTACATTTCATTGGAAAATAAAAATTCCTGTATGATTTTTGGGAACCATTTCTTAACTTTGAGGATACCGGGTGTTGAAAAACTCTTTTTAACAGCTACTTTTTGGTTTAAATGACAGTTTCAGTGAACAAAAAGCAGAGGAATGAGCTCTAAGAAATCTTGCCCATTATCTAGTGGATGGCAAATGTATAATAAATTTTCAACAACTTTTAAAGAATTTGCTATAAATAAATTAGTGGTAGTTGCTTTGAAAAGACTTGACATAAAGACTAAATTCATCCATCAGGTAACTGTGTTGTCTTTATAGGAGTAACACAGAATTTGCTTTGTTTTCTTGCTTCAAAAATAACTAGTTGCAAGGTCTGTAGAAGTGGAATTGAAAAACACATTTGAAAACCACAACTAAGCCAAGATGTAGTAGCTACACAGATAAGAACCAAGATGAGGCTGAAGAGTGATTTAGAACAGTATTATTACTTATTGCTCACATGAATACTTTCACGTTTCAAATGTAACTCGAGCATTCAGCAGTGCTTGGATTACTGACCTAAGTGCTGCTAGTGATAATATGCCTGTTCCAGTGATATTTGCTCTCAATATGATTTAATCTGATTCTGAATATCTCTGAGCTTTTATACCAAAATATAAGAATGCAGATCATTAGAAGTTATGCAAAAGGGGCCGATCAAATTACAGATAATGTGGAAAAACACACTCAAATTAATGGTATGAAAGTCAAAGATGAAACAATCTCACATGAAAAACCAAACCAAACCACCAGCAAAAAGAAACACATTTTCACTTGACATGTATTAGATAAAAATAGTGCATATAATTAAGCCCTCTTCTTAGTAATGCTTTTGCAAATAAAAGGACCATTTTCTATAGTTTCTATATTCTGGAGTCATTTCTGCAAGAAATTGTGTGTGGTGTGTTCAGCCCTAGAAACCATGGGAAGAGCATTTCTGAGAGCAGTGTCAGGGCTGGTTCTGCCAAGCCACACGAGACACGTCACAATGGCACCGAGCCCAGCAGAGGTTTTTCTGTGCACCAAGCAACAGGAACACCATGGGAACACAGCCAATTCAAACACACTCTGATTCTGCTGAAGGAATAGAAGCAAACGAGAATTTGTTGCTCCCATTATTCTCTCTCATTGCTCCACAGGTTGCAGTGGACAAAATATTCTGGTTTTTTGCCGTTGCATTTTAAATGCATATAAATACTGTTAGTGTCTGTGTCTCTGATTCATTCAGTTTCTTCAGCACATGCCTGATGACATAAGTAGTCCTGACTGAATCAACAGGATTATTTATCCTTTTAGAAGCAGGCACAGATTTAGTATCTTTACCAAAACGAGATACTGAATCCCATTATTTGTGGTTCAGTTATTTCCTTTGTCATTCTTTTCTCTCACTTCTTTGTATTCAAATAAACTATTTCTATGTAAAATGGGAATTACACTAATAAAAAATCCGTGTCCCAAAATGTTCAACTTTCTCACTCAGGATTCGCCTTAACTCACATGAATAGTCCCATTTGACTCCAGCATTTTTAATGCAAGTAAGTAGGAATGTAAATGTAAGGCAGGGAAGCACACTCAGACCCTGTCATTTAGGCACTGACACTGATAACTGACAGGCTTGGGGAATAAGGAAACAAAACCTGTAAACAAAAAAAATAAACACAGCTCCATTTCCATAATTGGCTAAGAAGCTGGGTGCAAAAGGTCAAAATCTAGACAGAAAGAAGATTAATATTTTCTCTGTGTCCTTCTGTTGTCTGTATCACCTGGAGCAGGCAGACCTGGACTTTGTTACAGGTAAATAATTACAGTTGTATCTGCCATAAATATCCACTTGAAGGGGCTACTGCAAAAAAATTGAGATTGTATCTCCAAGCAACTGTCAAATGGCTAGAATAAATTTAGAGGGCTTGAAATACTGATGTACACTTTCTATCATAGATATCTCTTGGTCTAGACTTTCAGGCTGCATTTTGACAGAACACATCAGATGACTGAGAAATTAGGGACTCAGGACCAAAAAAATTACATAGTGTTGGCACTTGTGGTTTGTGTCTTCCTTACCTGTGGTACTGGCAAACAGGAAGTCATTGCTTCACAGCAAACCCAGAAATATTAACAGGACATATCCTTTTGCATTTTAAACGCAGAAGGCAATAAATCTTGGACAATGATGGCAAATCTAAAGAGGTCACTGAGTAATGGTAAGCATGATATCTGTACTTTTCAGTGCTACAATAAATCTGACAGTGCTCGTTTTTAAAGTTGGGATGCTTCTGTACAGACTGAAGATCAAAAGTTTCTTTGCCCCCCAAAAGGAAAAAAAAAAGAAAAAAAAGCACACACATGCACTGCAATCACCTGTTTTTCATTTTACATATTTGGTGGAATAGAGAGTGAAAATAATATGCCTGTCTCTTTTAGTGTGGGTGATATTCTCATAAGCCCTGACTGAATGAGAAAAATCTGTCCCTTATTTAGAAGAATAGATAGGAAAGTCATTCAGACTTTGAACTTCCTTGTGTATTTACCCCCCTTTCCTACTTTCCCAAGCATGCATTAAAGTATCATTATGGGGGTTCCTCTCAGGCTGACCCAGAGGTTTTGATTTCAGTCTAGATAATGACTTCAGTGCAGGTAGCACTGACCTCCCTGCAGCCATATCTGACCATACCTGTTTTCAGGGGTCATGCTCTGCCTGCTCCAGAAAACTCCCCTCAATATTTCTTGGGTCAGATTCGATGTTCTTTGGGTTACAATCTAAGACATTAGTACTTCAGAGCCTCCAGCCTGGAAACCTTTCCCTTAATAAATAACATATGTAGAAACATACTATTCCTTGGAATAAACATCCTGCAGACACATAACAGTTCTACTACACAGACCTATTTCCACCTGCACTTGCAACGCTGTTGCTGTCCCCACCAAGGCTGAACTGCTAACAGCCAGGGAAAAAGGAAGTAGGAAATAGCATGCATTGAATTTTTGCTTTATTTGTGTATATAATCATGGATGTAGCCAAACTCCAGAGACTCTTTCTTTATGGTAACTTCAAATATGAAGTATGTTACTAAAATAAAGGGGAAGTGAAAGGACGGGAACTCTGTTAAAAAAGGCAGACATATAACCTTGTGTAAGATACCCCTTTTCTCTTCCCATTTGCCACTTGCCATGGCTCCTCCCTGAGCCATGATTTCCCTAGCTTGCAAGTCAGGCCATGTGTTATTGCTTAGCCACTGAGATAATCAAAGCAAGAATAGTAAACCAGGATTATTTGGCCGGGCAACCTGAGAAATGAAGAATCACTGAGCTACCAACTGCAGCGGGCCAGGAGTAAGAGGACAAGAAACCCAGCAGCTGAAACCCACCTTAGGGCCAGCTTTGTGCCTGGTGCTGGGGGTTCATCAGCATGTCTGAAACAGAACTGCAGCCTGAGAGTTATCTGTCAAGCTCCTGCCCCAGCATCTGTGATACTGAGGATGCATAAAGGTGTGGTAGAGGGTTCTGTCTGCAGCCTTTATGTAGACTTTGGGAACTATTTCTGCTGCTCGTTTATGTTATTCTGTTCCCACTTTCTCTCTTATGGCAAACAGAAATCACTTGTAGGCAGCCGTCAGGGTAAAAGGATCTCACCAGAGGAAGCTCCAGCCTTTTGCTGCGGCTCGTTTCCTGCACTGATGTCAAAGCAAATCTGGTCTCCTGGGCTCTGAATTTTGCTGAGCAATGTGCCCTCCTCACTGTCCATGTTCCCCACAGACCAGTCATCACCTCGCCTACTCCCAAACTCTGCTTCTCCCACCTCTGATAGTGATACAAATGAAAATTTTTCAATCTTCCAGCAATTATCTTAGCCCTTTTTCTCATGTTACCATTTCAGTGCAGCAGGAGCTCCCTGGGAACAACCACTGTGCCACTAAATCTGTCCTCATGACACTTTACTGTCTGCAGATGGTGTGAGATTGACTTTGCTTTCCAAAGTGAGAATTTAATCCTTGGTAAATTGTTTTGATTGCATCTGTGAAGTACATCCATTATCCCACAACTAAGCATAGAGTGTAGATTTATATATTGCCTGCCTTTATGGCCTAAATTCACAACTGGGCATTAACAAAATATTGTAAAAATACTTGCTTTGTCACTGGTGAAATAACTCCTTCAAAGTGCACTGGCATCAAGGGAAAGATTCCCATGAGCATCACATGAGGTGAATAGATTCTCGATCAGAGTCGTGATCTAAATTAGCATGAATTTTTGTGCATATGAGTGCATTACATTTTTGCCCCGTAAAACAAAGGGACAGCTCTTTTTTCTCACAAAGCAGTGATTGTGTCTTCAAAATCTTGTGAATTGCAAGACTGTGGAACTTGTAATCAGATATTCAGAGGTTCCTAAGTCAGGTAGAAAGTTTTGCAGCCTCTGTTTGCATTGCATTTTGAAAAGGACATGATTAATTCAGTCCAGGATGACAATGAAGGTTAGTAACACCGTAGCTGAAAGCACATGAATTATTCCAAACCTCCTGAACTCTATTATTCAGGAATATCTCCAACTACTAAATGTAAACAAGCTAACAGGCTTGCTTTCCCCTCTCTCTTACCATGAGCGATATGCCAGTATAATGCATGAATGCCAGTGTAGCACAAGATACAAACAGGCCCAGCTGCAGCTTTTTATTTAGCTTTGCCAGGCAGCAAGGTGGCAGATTTAATTCTATCACCAACAGCAAGGCTTATAGAATGAATGCAAGGAAAAGCAGCCCAAAGATACATAAGACCAAGCCACTGTTTAAATGCTATTTCTGCGTTGTTTTCCAATTCAGAAAGTTAGGAATCCTTTAAAGGGATTTTGGTCTTTATGTATGAAATGGGGAGAGAAGAGGAAGCTTCTGTCAAAACACGCAGCTGATGTAGGTCATTAGCACCTATGGACATGTAAATGTCAACAGGTTATCAAATTACATATCTAAATTCTGCCTGAGGGTAGTATGTTAGCAGCAGAATTATGCTAGTCCAAAGTAAATCTATCTATATCTAATTTTTTTTTTTGACACTTTGCATGCTTTTCTAAAACAAACACTTTACAAAGCAAGTCTTCCATTGTAGGACAAAGACAGCACACAGCCCGAGAGCCCCCTTTGAATGCTGCTGTCCTTACCTGGGATTTGCAGAGCTGCCTGTAATAATACTTAACAAACAAGGTCTTATGACAAGAGCTTTTAGAATTCACACAGGGATGTTCACCTAGGAGCTACAAAACACTTTGTCATCATGAGTTGTACTATTTTGCAAGGCAGAAACTAAATGAAAGACAATTGTTTCACAAGCTCCCTGTGAAGGGAGGAAAAAGAAATTTTTGTATTCCTGCACTGAGCAAACTTTATGTTTTAGAATAGCTACAAAGTCCACTTAAGGGAAAGTTGGCAAAAATACAAACACTGAAGTGGTCACTATCTAGTGCTCTCAAATAAATACGATTCCTGTTCAGTAAATTAGCACATTTATGAGTTATATACTTTGTCAGCACTTTTTCTTAGTGTGTGTAGACCAGATTTCCACTACATCATTCAGTGGTTAACAGGGAACAAAATTAAACCCTCAGTGTTTTCACCACTATACAGCCTGCAAAGTCATTTTTCAATGCACTTAACAGGTTATCTTGGAAAAGTCTAATAAATGGTCAGCGTTGCCTTTGACTTTCCCTTAGCAGAACTCATTGTTCATCTAATTTTTGCAACAGATTTCCTACCTCGTTTAAAACTTCAGCTAGAAGTGCTTTCCTGTTACATATTGCAAACAGACATATACAGTGACTCAGAAGCTTGGATCGGCTCGTGTAGTCAATATAGTTTTTGGCAAAAGACTGGGAAGCCTTTTTCTGGCTGAAAGCTAAGAATGATAAAAATAGATCCTGATTTTACAGTCACAGTGACAAACTGGCTTCCAAAAGCTTCACAACAGCACAAAGGGAACAAACTGGCTAAAGGGAAGTGAGCTGGAAAGATATATATTTTTCCCTAACGAGACTCAAATTCACCATCTTTTGTGGTTTACAATGATCTTATATCATTGCACATGGCATGTGCTGCACAATGACAACCCAGAAGTCAGCTTAGCTTGCAAGCAGCCATTCTCTCCCAAAGCTTTTCTGTGAGCTCAACACATTTAATTCACAATCACTTACGGAGCTTATACAACCCTATAAAATAACCAAGTCTCCTGAATCATCTCTTACCTACAAGATATAATTTTATTCTATTTCATATGATTTCATTATCTTATTTTTGTCACTTGATCTCATTTTTCTTGGGGTTCTAAAGGATTTAACAAGGAATGATAAGAATGAGATTATCAGCACAAAAATAGACAATAATTAAATGTCAGTCATGTCTGTGACAGAACAAATGCAATTCTGTATCTCACTACTTTTGGTGCTGGCTAGTGCAATACTCATTAAATATTTTTTCTGTTAATGCTGATAGTTTTGCAGTTATTTCAAACAGATGAAATACATTTCGCTTACCTACCCTTCATTCTTCCTCCTCTGCAAATAAGTTTTTTCCAGTGAAAGATTAGCATAGTTGGTACCAGGAATTTCAAATGGGATTGTTTATGCATCAAAGAGTAAGTATTAATAACAAAAATGCACTCACAGTATGATTGCTTTGTGATGATTAGAATATAAATTGTTGGTTCTATATATACAGACAGACACATACCCACACTGAATTATGTGCCTCGCCATGGTATGTCTTCTGCATTCCTCTAACATCTGATAGTCAGATGCCACGTCACACACAAACTTGTCAATTGCTTTTATCACTGAAAACTTTGTGGTGTTGCAGGAGCTGACAACCCAGCACACTCAGAATCCACCAGAAAACACATCGCCCAGAGAAATATTTTGCACTCATAGGGGTGAGGTGGAAGGAGGCAGCCTCTGCCCCAGGATCAAGCAAGCAAAGGCATTAACTTCACACAGAAAGTAGTTTTCTTGTTGCTGATGATGAGAGGTACATGCTAAGCAATAAATTGAGCACAGCCAGGGGTGGACAGAAATTCCTTTCTGCAGGCTCCGCTCCACCATGTGTGAGTTATGGGATCATCTCTAACTTGTGAAAATAACTCACATATCACACTCTCCCCATCGCTACTTCTTTCTGCTCCTGCCTGTGGAGCTGGTGCAAAAGCATTGGAGCTGGACAAGGATGGAGGAGACTGAGATCCATTTAGCAAAGAGTCCTATGGCAACTCTATCAAGCTTGTGGAAGTGCCAGCCGGAGAAAGGCCAGGCTCTGCCTCTCCAACTGTGCTCTGTCATTCCTGCCCTTCTACTAAGGGCAAGATGCTCTTCAGCACAGCAGCACATGGTTTTACAGGACTGGGGAGAGGCTGAAACCACACCTGTGCTGCGGCCCTTGTCCAAACCCCCACCGACCTTTGGAGGAAAAGAAATTTTCCCAGGAATACAGTGAGCAAAACAGCCAGATAAACAAGCAGCTGACCGTGAAAGATTTGGGAATAAATAACACAGTGTTAAGCACAGGCTAGGCTAAGTATGTGAACCTTCAGTCAGAGTTCTGACCTCAGCTTTTGCAGACATACCCAGGCTCACTTTAATTGCCTGGTTTGCAGGCTGGAAGAAAAGCAGCTGCTGCAGCACAGAGCCCAGGGCAGGTTGCATTTGCCCCCTGACTGGGCAGCACGGAGCTCTCTGCTGCTGTGCCTGGGTCAGCCCTGCTCTCCAGGCAAAATAAATCTACCTGTCCCATTCAGAATGACACAGCTGAAATGGAGCAGTAAGGAAGTGCACGGAAAGAAAAACTGCCCCTCTGGACTTCGTGATGTGGGCAACTGCCCCGTGTGTCCCCACGATGGCTGGGCTGGCTTTGATCACTTACGCTGCTATTCAGCAGCTCCAGCAGCCAGTGTATAATGTCCTTCTCTCTCCTTCCTCTTTATCCACGAGGAAGAATCATGCTTATTATCATGTTAATTAATACATTTCTAATGAGAAGCCGTTTCTCCAGTTTATACAGAGCCAAAGTGAAAATTGAAATGATTTTGCTAATTTAAAAAGAAATTATTTAAAAAATAAACAAGGAAAAAACTTCAAAGAGCCAAACAAAAGGAAAAATATTGGCACTAATGAAATGTTGGTTAATTATCCTTTTGTTCACCCTTTTATATCTTTCCCCCATTCTTAATTGTCTCATCTAATTAGATTATAACTATTTACAACAGGAATTATATTCTACTCTGTATTGCATATGGGGTACTCATAATACAATGCAAACAAAATCTACTAATAATAATTAATGAAGAACTTTCTTTTGCAGTGTGAATCTTTTCAAGCCAGGGAGCCCAGCGTGGGTGTGGCATCCAAATGTAACTGCTTTCAGGGCTTGGCTTTATCAGTGATACAGGAAAAGAACTCGAGATTTTGCAGACTTGGTTATTTCTACTCATCCTGTGCCTGTCCAGCTTCCTAATGCTCTGGATCATTGTTCTCAGACCTAAGATCATCACCTGAAACAATAATTCTCTGTGGTTTGATACCCTTTGGTATTTGCTGATGGGAACATGTAGCACTAGGCAATAGCTGTTATGTTTAGGAGGACCTTTCCTGTCCTTTCTGAGGCTGTCCAAGAAGAGGTTGGTCTGTCTGGTCTCAACATCACAAATACCTGTTCAGGGTCCAAGAGAACAGTGAAGCCACTGCATTTGTGGTGCTGAAGTGCAATGCATAGGGTCCTCTGCCCTGTTGCAGCTTCTTCTAGGAAGGTCAACAGTCCCTCCCCAGTCCTCAGAATGCTCCCTCTGGGCATCTTTGTGTTGCATAATATCCTTGTTGAGTAACTGCATAAATCATTCTTTTTCATTGTAGTATGACAGGGATGCTTCAGGGGAGGCTGAGGGCTCACTGAGATTGACTCCGCACACTCAAGAGTCAGAGGCTTTCAAGAGCTAACAGGAGACAGACAACAACATTTCCTTTCTGCCACCTGTTAATTCTTTTTAACAGATGGAGAACTGGAGAATGGAGAGATTAAAAGCCCTGATACAGGAAACCGTATTTTTTCAAGACAGAGCTTAAACACATGCTTCTGCAAGCACAGGCTTCTGTCCCGGTGAAGCTGAGCATGCGCTTTTGGAATTTTCTGACTCAGGATCTAAGTTACACTTTCAGAGTCATAAAAGCAGTGGAACAAGCTGGTCCCAACACCCCAATTCACATTGTAGCCTTGGTCATATCTTCAAAGGGTCTTTCCAAAAGCATAGCTCTGGAGAACTCTGATAACTTAGGCTCTTCAGCTGGAGGCTGCAGCCAAATCTCCATCAGTTATTCAGATGGAAAGGTTGCTTCAGGTTTGGGTACAAGTTGCAGATGCAAACTCACGTTAAGGCAAGAAAATTAGAAAGAGCAACTAAAGGCTTTGAATTTCAAGTCTTCTACATTTTAACCTCCTTCAAATAAGAAAACAATGGCATTTACTCGTGATTAGAATGTAAGTCAGAAGAGAATCAGATCCATCAACAGCTAGAATACAGTGCAAAATTCTGTGGTACTTCTACACATTTTAGCATTCCAAACCTTTATTTATTTACAAGGAAAATGATAAAACTTTCAGGATGGAATACTAAATCTGTATGATTTCTCAATATATCATTGACTTAGGAAGCAAAATATTGCTTGTGAATCTGAGAAAGGCAGTCTTGAAATAAACAAAAAGTAGGGAGAGGTTTGCCAAAATCTTTTTTAATCTTGGCCAACATCCTTAATTGCCCTGTGCCTCAGTATTCCTGAGTATTCTCTGTCCCATTCATGTATTCAGGAAAACTATCCTCTCTTCTTCCCAGGCATTGCCTGCCTTGCCTCCTTCAACTTACTTTTAGAAACACAAAAGTAATACCTTAACTATCACAATCCCCTTCTTCCCTATCTCAAATTAACCCCTTGCAGAATGGCCCCTACTCCAGCTCTCCCAGAGATCTGGCAGCTCATAACAGCTGCATATCAAATTGGCCAGTAAATTCTGGACAGTTCCCATAAAAGCTGGTCCTACAGGCTCTTGCAGTATGATAAACAACTAATGCACACATTTCAGGTACTATAAAAATAATCCACAAAGCCTTCCTATGCAGCTACAAAGAGATTTTAAACTGAGATAGTGAATGCCATAGCTTGTACCTGGGCCCTTCCAGATGTGCTGCCTTGTTCTCTGTTACTGACACGTGCAGAGGTGAGACCTCCACACCTCCTTTGTGGTTTATTTCTCTTTCTCTGGTGCTGACGCTGTCTGGAGAAAAGGGTGTTTGCCACACTGCCCCCCCACAAAAGTGATGTCACATTTGCAGGGGACTTTCATTTACCACTGCTCTAAGTTTAGCAGAAAATGGCTTTCACCCTTTATTTCCATAAGTCTCTGTATATCATGGTATGTATGCTTGAAAAAATTAAAGGCATTAAAGAATTTTTTAAATCAACCTTTACGTAAGCACTGGAAAACTAAAACAGATGATGTGGAAGGCAAAGTGCCAAACAGCATAGTAAGGGGAAAACACTTCAGTTACCAAAGGAATGCTCTTTAGGTCCTTATTCCATTAAAACCTGTATCTGCTTTCATAAAGGATGTTTTGCTATCACATGCAAATTCCTCATTTTTCAAGGAAAGCTTTATATAACCTGCCTATTTGGCCTTTGTTAGTCATGCTACAAAGACTTAGAAGCTCTGAAGATTGTCTTAACTAAATAGAGCCACAAGAACAAGGCACTTTCTTCCAGTCACTGATCAGGCTTCTAAAGAGTAACTAATAATGTGAATTTTAAACTGCAAAAGGCAACATGAAAGTACTTAATAGTAGAACTAACAGCACAGCATACCTTCTGCAGAAACCTGTCTGCTTTACTTTCCTTTTATCAATATTGCCAAGAAAGTAAATTTGTCACTGTACAGTTGAGAATCTCTCAAAGATCTACTTTAATGTTTCACGCTACGTTTGCAAAACAAGAGTAATAAAAATAATGACACCATTATTACTCTTCCCTCTTTGTTTTCAGTTCATCACTTGCATATTTGAATAATGAATTATATTCACATTATCTCTACACTTTTGCTCTTGACTTCCTCTGCTGGCTGAAAGTAAAGCTATTATCCAGTTGTCAGCTCTGAAGAGCCATTCAACACAGCAGCCAATGGTCCTGACATGTAGATATACTACTATGCAAAATTATCTAGAGTACAATTTCAAGCTATATGTGAGAAAATTACCAGCCAGTGTAAAAATGAATCTTCAGCTAAGGTGAAATATTAAAAATTTCATCAAGGCCACTTTAGAACATAAATAAGTAGACAACAGAATTAGTTGTGAATTAGGCACAAAAGGCTAATTAACACTATTGTATCATCTTGATTGACTTAAAGTCTATTAAATCACTATTTTATTGTCTGAATCTCTGAACCTTACAGGAAAAATAGAACCTTCTTCTATTAAGAGGCCCCTCTTCATTCTCAGATCTGCAGCTTTTGACTGAATTTCATTAAGACTCATTCCAGTAACCAATACTTTGCACAAGTAATTTCCTGATAAAGGAATTATTGTTTGGATCATTTGATTTATACAGCTTTTTTATTAAGTGGAATTTTAAATTATAAACAAATCATATAAAACAAAACCCACACACTTTTCCTTTAGTGTCACATCCCTTCACATAATTATAAATATAACTGGAGATTCAGATGAAGTTAGATTTTCAGGATGCAGTAGAAGGGCAAACACAGCTTAGCAGCAAACATTCTCAAGGGCAAAGACTTTCTTCTCTTCATGCTCAAGTGTTTTTGTCAGGAAAGAATAACTGGAGGTGAGGAAGGTGAGGAGGTGCCCTCTACCAGACAGAAGGCCATGTCTCCGGGATGACGTTAAACAAAGAGGTGCAAGAACAGACAGGAAATCAGAGCAAGATACTGTGCTTGCCTTGAAGAATTGTTCCAGAGAAGAGCAGCTGCTGCCTCTGTGGTCAACTTTTGTTCTTCTAAATCAGCTGCCTCAATCCCATTAGACCTGCTCCTGCTTGTAACACTGTATTGGAAATGATTTTCAGACTTCTGAAAGGGGAGAGACAAAACCCCAACTCATCTTCATTGCCATACAAGATGAAAATAACTGGTTCTCTATAAAGAGTGAAAAATATGTCTCATGGATCTCCTTTGGGGGTATCTCAAAGTGCATCAACTTACACTGAAATTTAGAGAGGGCTGCAATGATTTGAAATGCGTTTTCATGGATTACAGCTTCTGAAAATTTACATCTAGAAGAATTTTAGCTCTTTACTAACACTGTTTCACCTCACAGTGTCACTTAATGTGACTTAACACTATAATTGCCTCACCTTAAGCATGGATGTATAAGCAAGCAGAAGAAACCACTTATCTAAGAATATGAAATGAGGATAATCACTTGTCCAAAAGCTCAACCACGTCCTCACTCTCTTCCTGGAAGCCTTGTTCTTATGGGATTCTAGAACAGTAGCCATTCCTGGACATCCAGCAGCTTGGCAATAGTAACAGCACCTCTTTTTGGTCTGTGGACATTGGCAAGCCCTGGTCAGAGGAACATCTTCTACATATCAATTGTATGGTGCAGGCAAAAGGAGTTGGACGCGTTCACAAACGTGCCAAGAAATGTCGACACATGCACAATAACCCCGACATGCCTGGCTTACTGCACACTGGGAATCCATCTCCATAATGCATGCATGCATATTTCTGCCTGGGAAATCATGGACAGCAGCATGGCAACCCTACACAGAAAGTCCTCATTGAAAGCCATGCTCTCAAGCCAATGTTTAATTCATTAGGTCAGCCTTCCTTAATCAGTGATCAGAACTGTTTAGCTTGTGATGCTGTAGGAGAAAGTCTAAGGCACTCCTTCCTAAAAAATCAAATGCTCTAATTCACACATGTTACAAAGAAGGAAACAAGAGGGAGGGATATTAAGTAACATTCAATGTTTGTCACAATTTTTTTTGTTTGGAAATGAAAATCACTCTGGTAGCACATTTTTTGCTGTGGGCTTTGTTTTCTAGCTGTAATATGGGACCAAGGGAACTAGAGAAGTTGAATAAAAATTAGATTATCCTGATTCCTACTCTGCTGATCTGCTAAGAACAATAGACTGGCAGAAACTGCAGTCTCTGTTGTTGGCTAAAGCCTGCTTCCTCTCCCTCAGTGACCTACTCAATGTCCTTTTCCATCCACCTATCCTGTTCTAAAATCTCTGCTGTGCAAATAGTTAGACTACAAACACTCTGCCCCACACTACATGATCACTCAGGCATGGCTTGCTTGTTCCTCCAGCAGCATCTTTGTCCATTTAAAGAGTCTGAATGTGCTGATGTGGGCACACAGATGGTAAGCAACATCAAACCAAGCATTTCTGCTTGGAAGCATTTCTCTTTCAAGCATTACGGCTTGGAAGCCGTAATCAAATTTGGATGTGATTGCCTCTGCCTAACTTCTGCACTGAACCGACCCATCCAGATAGCACATACAGGGTGAAACCTTGCACACCTTAAGCAAAAAGCACTCTGGAAACATCTTTTTCTGGACAGAAGAGGCAGTGAGACAGTTAACTCAGCTGTAGTCACTTACAGCACTGACTTGAGTGAGGTGAGAAAATCCCACACCTAGAACCTACTTGTTACTACTTCCACTTAGATACATGCTGAGATGTCCTTGGCACGGAGATAGAGGAGCTCTAGTATTGATTCTCTGCCATCAAAGTTGTGATAAAAGAGAGCTAAGAGCAGTCAGGTGAGGTAGTACTATAAGAAGAGGCTACCTGATATTTGGGAGCTTGTCTGGGAGCTGGAAGGCTTGTTGCCAAATCTGCCTCACCATGGTCTTTCTGCAAGTGTCCTTGGACATGGCACTTAATTCCTTCTTCTTGGTTCCCAGCCTGCAAAGTCAAAGCACTAGCATTTAAATACTTCACATGGATGTTACCAGAACAAATATAGGGAAATTTGAAGAGCCTTGATGATATAATAATGAGAATCAGACAAATGCCACTAGTGTGGGAAAGAAAGAGGTTCAAAGGACATCAGAGCTATGCAGTCACATCAGAAATTAGCATGTGGACATTCTAAGTTTCAAAGGAAGCCCTTTGGGTCATTGACTATATAACATCCTACTCTGTAAACATTTTTCCTTATATAAATATTAAAATGTATTCCCACCATAATATAGCTTTTCTTATATTGAGGAGTATTATTTTGTTCTCCTCATGGCTAAGAGGTTTTCTGTAATATTTAATGAAATGAAACATAAGATTTCATGATTAAAAAAGAAACAAGATGCAATCAATAAAAATTCTCAGACATACAGTAACAAAGTAGGAACATATTTTCATTTAGGCAGACATGACAAGACTTAAATTGAACTTGTTTGACAGAAATAGATGCGATATGCCTATAAATTTTAAATGGAGAAACAATTTTGGTCATGGCTATCTTTGAGAGCCCAGAAATATTGAACACTAGCTTGACTACCTAGGAACAGTCATGAAAAAATGAACTTTTTTTCCCAGTGTTCTCCCTTTCTAGTTAATTTCATTGCTGATGAGAATATCTGAGCCAGTTATCCTTCATCCACATCCCAGTTTTATCCAGAGCATATGCAGCCAGAACGATGCATTTTAGTACAAAAATCAGAACATAGTTAACAGGGCTCTGGTAGCTCAGACCTTTCAAAAGAATCTCTTCACCCAAATCAACAGTACAAAGTCATTAGTCCGAATTTTTATCTAGATATTGGCAGGTGTCAAAGTTCTGTATTAAACTTCCGTAGCAACAAGTGAATACTTCTCTGAAGATACATTATTTTTAATTTAGTGCTACAAGAAAAATCATGGGCTTCATATTGAGCAAACAAATATTTTCATATTATTTTTCTTGTTTGACTGTTTTTTCAGTCAGTAAATCCAACCCCAACCAGCAAGCAAACAAAATCTCTAGATTTTCCAGAAAATGCAAACTGTGATACTAAGACTACCTGGGATAAAGCTGGTAGTTATTGACACTTGCATTTCCCCAAATAATCCCCTTTCTTGGCTTTTGTGATGAAGTAAAATCGAGAGGCACATAAAGTGGTAAATGACGGAATTTGCATAAAGCACCCTGCACCAGCCCCAAACCCAGGTGTATTATTGCTACAGCTATTTCTTTCATCAGTGTAGTATGTGGTGGTTTTGAGCAAGGTCCAGGGCCCTGTTGAGTTAAATTCTATATTGACCAAGAAGCTGCCCAAGGAAGCTTCTGGCAGAGCTAAGAACTGACCTCTATTCCCACAACCCACCCTTCCCAGTGACTATTTTTTCCCTTCATCATGCATCCTTTATACAGGAGTCACTCAGAACACACCTGAGGCTCCATGTAAAAGGAGAATTATATTTGCTACCTGTAGTTTTTCATTCATGCTCAGCTATCATCTAGTATCTGTCCTTCTTGGTTTCCTTGCTTATTTCTTTACCTAAACCTAGGACAGAATTAGTCCTCAGGACAATTTCCAGCCTTCTTGTCCTTGAAGACAATTTACATGAGAACTGAGGCTGGCCAGAAACAATCTCTTCTCATAGGGTGTGCACCCAGAGAGTCTCTTCCACCTGCTCTGACTATGAATTACTTTCTCAGAGCTTGCTTTTCTCCCTAGAGACTCTTTTTTTTTTCAAAGTGTAATCTCTCACAGACATTATGAGTGCTCAGTTCTGCAAAACTGAAAAGTTGCACAGTCTTGTCCTGGGCCCTGAAAGTGGACCTTGGCCTTGCATTCATTTATATAATCATCATGTTTCTCTCCTGCTGGTTTCTCCAATAACCAAACATATAAAAATGTAGATGGATATCGATATGCTGGAGTGGTGCATCACCAGCAATCACATGCACTGTTGGCTGAACTATACCACATATTCCCAGGTTATTAAATACTTACTCCATATCCACCACATGGTCTACTTATCTAACACCCCATTTACCAAAAAATACCCACCACTTAAAAGTAAGGACTTTTGTAGTTAAGGACTTCATAAATCTTACATTGCCTATAAAACAATGCACATGCACATGGGCACACATTTTACCATGTGTAAGTTCTGGTCCCTTGTTTCCAGACTCAGAGGGTTTTACCTCTTGTTAACAATCCCCTACAGAAATATCTTCATCGTCTTCCTAAGCTAAAAGACTTATGGTACCTACTCATGATCAAGGTTGGTGACAAAAATTCCCATTTCTATGTGTGAAAAGTATGACCTATTCCTGGCATGAGTAAAAGCAGAGTCAAGTACTGAACCTCAACATAAAAATTTTGTAAATAACCTTGCTTTACTCTGATTCAGGTTCTTCCAGTGTAGCTAGCATTTGGAGTTTCAGGAATATTTAATTATATAGAAAGCCTTAAGGGGCAATAACAAGCTGGTTTCTGAGCTAATGGGAGAGAAAAGAATATGAGATTACAATCTAAAAATTAAATAGAGGGTCATTCTTTTTAATGACTAATAACTCTCAAAGAATTTAAGTTTCAATTAAATTCTGACTCCAAAGGTATTTATGTAGTCATGAAACTATTTTTAAATATTTCACATTCAGAGTGCTCCAGATTCCTCAGTGGTTCTGGATAATATCAGACATCATTATGATATCTGAGCAACCCTGCAGAAGCTCTGCTTCTGCTTTTAACCTCTTGTTCAAAATAGTTGTTTGGGGTTTTTTTTCCTATTGGTGACTTTGGAGTTTTTCATGATTTCTTAGAAAATTATGTCTGTAGAACAAATAGTGCAAAATTTTGGCCAGAGTGGTTACTTAAAATTTTAACTACTGAATGAAAAGTGGAAGTTTGGTGACTTGACTATTCAATTGGGAAAATATTATAAGACAGGCAACTAACAGGGCATGAGGGAATTACTGTCTGTCCTGGAACGAGAATTAAAAAAGGGGCTCTTTGCCCTTGCATATCCAAAATGTTCTTTTCATATGATTGCAGAAAAAGGAAATAGGAAAAGCATTGCTTTTCATAACATGATTCACATCACAGCACAACTGGGATAGGTCTAGGAATGCATAAATGTAATACAGGTCTAGGAAAATATAAATACCCTCAATTCACAACATGAGCCACATGATGCGCAGACATCAAACCCAAATCCTTTCTTACACATTAAGAGCAGAGCTTTAACAGCTAGCATCTTTCATTAATTTATATAAACAGCTCAGGGGTTCCTAGGTTACAAAGCATTCTGATTTTCTTGGGGAAAAAACCCCACTAAACACCTTCATTTAGGACCCAGCTGATGCTGGAAGTAGAGATCATGCCTCACCCCACTTGTGCCTGGAGCACTGGGGTCCTCCATGTAAGCAGAGGTCTCATCTCACCAGTCTGAGAGGAGAAGTGGCCTTCTCAGAGGACATTTTCCATTCTCCCAGCTCGAGGTGTGAGCTTCTGTTTCAGCACCTCCCCCAAATGGACTGAGCTTCCCACTGTACTGGTGCAGCTCATCTCCAGAGCACCTTGGATTTCTCATATTCCTGTTGGAACACCAAGTGACCAGGTTACCTCACATTATGTTTTCCTCTTAAAGACTAAACCACAGAATATTTGCGACAAGGTCTTCCAATCCAGTCTGGATGGTGCTCAAACAACGGGGCCATTTTTCAGTCTGCTGGCTGATGGGCACAGCATATCGGGTGGTTACAGGATTCTCCTCCCAGGATAAATGCTGAACAACCAAAAGTTAAGTTGGGGGAACCCTGAAGATCCCTAGTGTCGGAAGGATCTTGCTGATCAAGGATGACTTTTAAATTTACCTTACAACCTGGGTAGGCATCCCTGGTCTGGCAGCAAACAGCACATGGGCTGAAGCTCTCATTTGTCACAGCCCAATGCCCTGAAGTGCTGCTCTGTCCTTTTAGGACAACCTTGTGATGAAGGTATTGCTGCTCTAGCCATTAGAGCCTTGACTTGGAAATATGGGATCTTGAGAAGAGGTCAGAAAAGAACTCCTTCTCCTCATTTTGGTTTGCTGTTTTGTTTTCAGGATGAATTTCTGTAATTTGTGGTTGTAAGAAACTGAATTTTAATGTCACCTTTTTGTGGGGGATGAAAACCAAAGAAATCAATGCTAATTCCTATTTTCATAAAAGCGTAATTTCTTATCCAATCTCAGGAAAATAATAATAGGAATAAACCCCACAATTATAGAAAAATCAATTTGAATAAAGAATATAACTTGTTCTAGTCTCAGTAGAACTATAGAACCCAAGCATAATGACATTCTTTTGCTTGACTCCTGTAAAAATCTGGACTAGATCTTTGTTGTGTAGTCAATATTTCAGACCTTCCCCAGCCTGTTGAAGACAGAAGGCAGCACTTATTAACTGCTAGAAAAATTCTTAAAGGAATTTCTGTAATTATTTTAAGAATCTGTAGTTCAGAACTTGTGTCTCTCTAACCAAGTTTTAAAGGGAAAAGATGCACGGGAAATAAAAAATAACTTACTCCTGTTTCATTGAGGTATATTGGGCTAGATGCTGTAAATTTTTATAGTAAAGGATTCCTAGATCCAGTGAGCAAGAAAGAAGAAATGACATTTTTATTAATTGCATTTTATGTGTATATATTTATAAAATTTAACATAATTTGTCCATTTTACCAAATGGGAATTGGAGATTAGTCCGAGGTGCTACTTAGTAAAGGATGAAGCTAGGTGTTAACATTTCAGCTACAGGAAAAGGCAGTTTGATGCCCTGTGAAATATTTGGAAAAAAATGTGGCTCTTTACACCAGAGGTAAGCACCCCTGAGAGTTGAGCACTTTGTCCTTTGGAGAGTCAAGGGACACACAGCACAGTGAGTGGTTGTCTTAAATGTAAAATATTCACTCCAGCCTGCTGCAAAGAGCTTCGTCCCCTTGGGCTCAAGCTGGGATTTCTCCTGAACATAGACGTGTGCCCACTGTGCTGGAAACCAAGACGGGATTAAAACACCCAGACAGCTGAAGCCTCACCATCCTTTAGGGTGCTGTCTTGACTCCTTCCTCAAGAAAAGAGAATCCTAGGTTTGGCTTTTTGCTGTCAAGGATTGCTGTTTTGAAATGGGCCACAGCCATGGACACCCCTCTCCAGCATATCTGTGGCTGCTGGCGCCTGGCTTGGGATAAAGCACTGGGAGCAGTGGGGGCTGACAGCAAGGCACTGCTCGGGGAAGGGTTCTCAGGTTTACACCTCTGTTTATCCTCCAGATTACTAAGTGCCACAGTAAGGATCTAGACCTGTCAACCCCCATGAAGAAACCCAAAGCAATCCTCAGTGATAATCTCACAGGCACTCAGAGAGTCCGCAGCGAAATTTGCAACTAAATGCCAGCACCTCAGCTGTGCACTCACAGACCCATACTGCCTCCTCTGACTGGGACATGCTGCCAAAGGAACATCACAATTCAGCTTTGGGTCTTGAAATTCAAGGTAGGACATCCAGAATCCGTGGACTTAAAAATATTTATAAGGGTACAAGGTGAACAGAAAGACTATAACGCTCTGTTCAGTAGATTAAGCAACACCATCCTCAGCTGGTGTACACTGGCATAACCATTTACACCAGTGAAGGGCTAGCAGGATTTGAATTTTTCTAAGAAAGAAACTGCAGTTCAACTCGAAATCCACTTAGTTTAAAAATAGCAAGCTTGACAGTGTTTCTGCTTTTAAAGCGGCGTGTGATTTTTGGTTGTGAATTTGATGCAACGCAGCAGGAGAAATAACAAATATGTCTAACACACACATGCACAGGTTACATATACACAATATACACATATATTAACATATCTCCATTTTCTTCATTCCCCACAAATTAAGGTGACAAACTAGATGTTAGCCCTTTCTGAATTAATCCTGTCTGAATCGCATTAGTGTCATCTTCACTATACACCAGTAACCGCTAGGCTATAAAATTTATGATATAACATTCGGAATTAATCTGCAAATATATACTAATTCACACTGACCTTTTTTCAAGCTGAGGCCTTTTTAGCACTCACAGTAGGTTTAACATTGCCCTACTGAGTGTTATTACGAAGCAGTCAATGGTTCCCCATAATTACATCATGCAAATGACATTTGCTTTTTTGTTTGAGCTTATTCCCTCCGATGTTTCCTTCTTTTATCACACTCTTCACACATCTGTGTCCCTGAAATGGCACTGTAAACTCCTCCTCTTTTGGTCCCCGAGTTCCTTTTTTCTGTCTTCCCTGACTGTCACGCAGACACCGCCAGCAGTTCGGGCTGGTGCGGCGGTGACACATCCCTGTGACATGGGTTATGTCGCCAGCTGGTTGGAACAGGTGTACACTGATTTTACCATCAAATGGCAACACGCACTTGGCTTCCTACCAGCGCACAGGCATGAAAAACCTGTTCCCTTAAAATTTCTCCCAAGATTGATGGGCTGTTCTTTGACACAGCATCCAGCAACAATTTCAATTCCCAGATTGTTTCTCACCGTTTGGGCTCGTTCGACAACAGCAGCAATGGAAAGTCGTGGAGAACTTCTCGTTAGTGGAGACAAATTACTTGTTCTTTTCCACTCTTTCTTCAGCAGAAAAAAAGTACAACTTTGGCTGAAGCAGCATGAGTACCCAATTGCTTGTGAAATAACACCTGACGTGAAGTACCTGCCTTTTAGAAAACGATGCAAAATATGAAGCAATATTTTGCAAAATTCCCATCAAAAAGGCAAAGAAGGTAACAATAATTCTGAATATCTAACTGCTTGATCCAACTAGGACAAATCAATATCAGGATATGTATCAATAGCCATATCTGGTCCCGGCTGTGTCCTGAGAGCTGTATTAGTGAGACCACAGCTCAGCTTAGGATACAAGGCAGAGACCAAATACACCAGCTGATCTTCGCCTCTTCAGTATCACCCACAGTGACAGTGCACTTAGGATAGTGCAGGACTCACCTCAGCTCTAAAGTACATTTTTGAGGCTGAGATCATCTTCTTATTCTGTTCCCAGAGTAATAAGTGATGCTCTGATTAATTCTGTGATAGAAAATAATCTAATACTAAAAATATCTCAACTTCCATTAAGCCAGTTCTGCAGTCTTTAAAAATCCAAGGCAATTATACTAGGTTATACCTGACAGTATGTCTTGATTTGTGGATACTTTGGGAAACCCTTGTTCTTCACAGCTGAGGAATTACACTTTCCATTAAAAGCCGTTGCTTATATTACTTTGTTAGGGCATTCCACAGCAAACACTGGATGGTAAAGCAGACTTTTTAATGACAACTAATCAGAAGGTCAATGGCTGCAAGTGACAACTAAAGTAATCGAGTTAGAAAGACAATGTTATTTTAGCCTAAAACAAGCTGAAAAGCAGAGGTGCAGGAGGAAAGTTGTGTACAGTTCAGCTGTTCCTGCTTTTAATATTTCTTTTCCTATCGGCATGACTTTCAAATTCTTTTCCCTCAGCGTCTTTTTTAAAATAAAATTTTCCCAGAGAAATTCCATACATCACATTCCTAGCAAACTGCTTAGCAAATAAAATTACTTGACAATGTATTCATTAGAACTATAAAGAGACTTCCTTAAAAGGCTTTTCTATTTAAAAAAAAAAAAAAGGTGTTTGTTTGTCTTAAGTATTTAAGCCTCTGTTCTGATACACAGCATAATAGGGCTGGTGCCATGGTAACTACTGTGTGGCTTTTTAATTGAACAGCTGACTTCCAGGAGTGAGAATTGCTACCTACTTCCCTGTTTTCCGCAATTTACCAAGGTTCTATCCCAAGGAAAAACAATGAATTAGGAGCTGTTAGCTCGTGTGGACTTGACAGCTATGTTTTCTCCATAGAGTAGGTGTAGTTCATACCGAAGAGGTCTGCAAAATCTGCCACAGTGCACACATCCTTTGACAATAATTTTATTTGAAATCAGCTTACAATTGCCTTTTTTTTTTAAGCTTGGTCTGATATTAAGGACAGGAGGGGTCTGAAAGAACTCATTAAGCCCATATACAGCCTAGTATAGGAAAAGGCCTAAGTATTATTACATGTTATGTATAATTGTGCCATAAAGAACTATTTTTTCCTCCAAATAGTTAATTGGGATGCAATACTGGTTATTTTAAGCTTTACAAAAGAGTTCTTTGCATAATAGAGTGGCTGTTTCGTGCAGCTCCTATGATAAAATTCTCACCAGTCTTAAAATGACAGATGTAATATTACCTTTAATAAGTGTCTACCGATGCATGCAAATTGAATTAAATAGTGGGAGTACAAATTTGTCCGATAATTAAGATAAAAATTCATGTCAGCTTAAGCCCTGATGTATATTAGTAACCCTGTATACTTCTTTTTCTGCATTCTCTACCAATTACTTTTAGTGTCGAACTCTTGATTACTGTAATGTGCAGTCCTTTAAAAATTTATAAATGATCTGTAGAAAGTATTAAACAAACAAAAGACTTCTTTTTAAAGCACCTTCAATAAAAAAATGTTATAACTTCAAAATCAGAGAGCCTTACAAACTGCTTAAAGTTCAATATACCTCACATTGAAAAAATCTCTCTCAGAGTGTAATAGAAATGGGAAATAATAGGTATAGATACAATAATAAATAGGGCGAGCAGCAAGCAATGTCTCCAGCCTGTGAAAATTGTGCCTGTTTTAGGAAAGGTCTCTGTTGCATGTCAGGACAGAATTCTACCAGCAGCCCAATTTTTCCACAAGCCAGTTATGAAATTTAGCTATTTGGCTTTTGTGTTAGTCTCCTTTGAAGATATACCTGGAACAGGAAATTCAACATTTTTATAGTTAAGAAATTCACCTAGGACATGAAACGAGCAGCTCAGGTGCTTGAACACGGGTTTAAACAATTCTTGTAAATGTCCCAAGTCATGAATTCCTCTTGGATAACACTTTATGTGCTTTCATTTTTGACCTCAGATGATTTCTTTGACGCGATGCACCTTATAAAAATGTTATTTAAATGGCTACAACCCCACATAAGTTGTAATTACAATAAAATGTTTTTCAACTAAACCCTGTAAAATCTCTAGTAAAAAAATTCCATATCAGTTGTTGGCATAAATGGATGTACTAAAATTGCCTGGAATATGAATTTACATTTTCTACGTTTTGAATCAGGAGTTTCTTAACTAAAATATTTCTGTCAGAGAAATGATACATCCTTAAAGAAAACCAGAGTCTGGGGTCATTTGAGGCTAATCATTTCATTGTAGAAGGAAATTTGTGCTTGACAGGCACAGTGATTTTCAAGATAAAGAAATCAAATTCAGCATGCTAAAAGCCTGATACATATTCTGGAAATGAGAAAAACCTGGAACTTTGTCCTGAAATATCTCAATTTTATTTTTGTGAGGACCTAGAGCCAAGGTTCCCATATCTCAGTGTTGCTGATCTTCAGGGTTAAACTCTGGAGAAAAAAAGTCCATAATTGCTTTGCTGATGCAGTGAGGTGTCCCATGAGGAGAACCCACCCACTGGTCCCAGACTGATGGAAGTCTCCTGGAATTACCTGGTCTTCCAAGTATTGCAACCTGTGAAGCAAGATATAAGAACAAGACTGGATTTGGATCTTGGATTCAAAATGTGTTCACAACTTAAGTTAGTACTCCTTGAGCACCAAGTAACAGAAAATGTGGCTTTGGATACACTTAGAATGGGTTTAGTCCCTTTTTGTGTAAGATTCAACCTGTATGTATTCTCCTGTGATGGTTAAACACCTCTAGTGAAGTTTGCAGACATGTAGTGAAGTTAAATATCTGTGAAAAAGAAATATCAGCTGGTCTGAAAATCCAGTCTCTTTTGTTTAACTGCTTTGTTATCACTGAAAAAAAAGCAGCTATCATATAGTCCTACATAGGTGGAACAAGCACTTTTAAACTGAAAAACTGAACCAGACCAGAAACACTGGATAGACAGTTCAGAATTACTTAGACCCACCCTCAGAGCGGGAGCTGAAGCCCATCCTTCTGCTCCAGGCTTACAGCAGAGCTCGAAATAATTTCAGACAGGAGTGCACACCACTGCAGCACGGAGCAGCAACCGGCGCCGGCCATGATGCTGCACTGAGGACACTTTTTCTTACAGGAACCTGACCTGCTGAAATCCCTGACTGTGCTCCTAGACACATCCTCGTTATTCCTCTGCCCACCTGTAAAATGGAAATAATAGCACTAGGGATGTAATGAGGATAAATACATTAAAGATAATGAGGTGCTCAGATACAATGGTAATACGAGCCATATGAGTAAGCTTTGCTTAAGTTCGTGCGTGTTAATAACAGTGTTCACTCTGTCTCGGCTGTAACACTGTACTTGGCAACAATTTAGGTATCATAAAGAGTCATACTGTATAATGAGTGAGATTACAGAGCTGAATGGATTTGGAAGCCAAGACTGGCCTACCAGAGCAAATAACACAGACCCTGTCATTAACCCTCATCCACCTTTCCGGCCGCACCCAGCCGGGCGCTGCATCCCAGCCGGACAGCACGTGCCCAGGAGCCTCTGCTCCCTCCTCACAAGCCTCCGTCCTCAACAACAGCAAGGAGAGAGGCAGGATCCATGCTCAGCAGAAATGGGCACGAGTCCAGTTAAAATATTAGTTTGACCTTATTTAAACAAAGATAAAATGTTGTTCAGGATATTTCAATATGCTGGTAGAATCACACCCCATGCTAACAGATCTCTCCTGAAAGAAAGGGCCCTGGAAGGGGATCTCAAAACCATTCCTGAAAATGTCCAAATACTGTATTTTTTACATCCTTTGACATTAAAGAATATTTTACATTTTTTCAGAGTCGGCAGACAGATAAAATGAGAGAAACAAGATAGGATTTATGATTGTTTGAAGCTTCAAGTGTGAGCTTGAGTTTTACTTTACTCTTTGCAAACCTGTGAAGAGTTCCAGGCTCAGTCACTAGAGTCCATCCAAGGTTATTACTATGGCTTTGCAATATGACAATCAGTGCTTCAGGTAGGTGTTGCAGTAAGGAGACACAGAATCACTGCCCCTGTAACTGGGCCAACAGTAGTGAAGTGATTGCCTAATTTAATGCACTGTCCTGATGCCTCTTGACATCAGTGTTGATTCAGTCAGATGTTTGGTGAATTTATTTGGCTTATCCATTGACTGTTCTAATGTTGTCCATAAAATGATGTGAGGGAGAGACAGAACAACAATGGCACAAGAGCAGTGTAAGAAGCCAGCAAGCCACAGACACCAGCACGATGAATGACAGCAGGTGGTGTAAATAGGTTCCTCAGCCCAAAGGAGCTACAGCCATCATCTTATCCAAGGGCTGAAGCAGCAGACTTTTAGGACTATGGAGTTCTAACTACCCTTTCCTGAAAAGGGACAGAAAAATACCTCTTCTGGGTCAACATCCTTCTGTTCAGCATTTCTGTAAGGGGCTACATACAAAAATACAATATACAATATACAATATACAATATACAATATACAATATACAATATACAATAGAAGTTTTGCCTTCTCTACAAGGTACCAACACATGAGAGGAGAGATGCTTTTAAATGAGTTGAGTACAGAGAGACTGAGTTTCCCTCTCCCTGACTATGTGAGGAATAAAGTCACTGGAAAGAGCAGCCCAGGCCTGTTCCTGGTGTTATGCTCCCCATTGCCTTGCATCGACTGGAGCAGAAGCTTTACCTAATTACACCCGTGATGAATTTGTCCTATCTGCTGTACACATAACAAAGGAGGGTTCATTGCAGATTGGTGTGCAATGATCTCTTCTCTGTAATCCTCACAACTAGGGCCCATCAAATGGGAATTGATGGCAAGGACCAACCTAAGATTTTACATCCTGGCCTTTGCTGGCCTTCTTGCCTTTTATTTATTTCTTTTTTTTTGAATGTAGTGGGGTTGGTGAGTTAATATACACAGCTATTCAGAACTACAAATGACTATTTATCCTGCAGCCAGCTAAAAAGGTTCAAACTATATCACAAATGAGGGCACACCAGGAAAATGGCTAACTGTGGTCTTTAATTTGTAAATAATGATTTTAGACCATGACCCTTAATAGGACACTGTCACTTGTGCTGTGATTTATGTCTAGTGTGATGACATCAGTACCAATACTGCTGATAAAAGAACACTTATATTGAAGCAAACAGGATGATGAATGGAGTACAAGTCTACTTACTCATTTCATTACTGACTCTTCTGTTCACCACAGAGCTAATGTAGCGAGTCATTGTCTGCCTTGGGAGTATTTTGCAGGTTGAATTTAATGGCACAAGTGTGTGATATGTACTTCAGTACCAGTGTTTGAAATGGCACAATCATAGATTAAAAAAATGTGTGTGTGTGTTCAATAGTTTATGTATGAAACAGAAAATAACTTTGTGTCAATTTCATAAAGAGAAAACAGCTAGAAAGTACTTCTCTTATTATTCTTGCAGAGTTTCCAAGGTTTATTAGAGGACTTAATTCCCCAACAAGTTAAATTTCTGCATATGTTTTATAGAGTGGACAAAAATAGCAAGTAACGTAACCAGCACAGTTAAGTATGACACACATGCTTTTTAAAGGTGCACAGTTTTCATTAAAAAAAAAAAAAAGTTTGCCACTGCAAATGCAGAAACATTAACATATAGCCACCTTTAAAATGCTTTCATTAGAAAACATTTGATACTGAAGCCCTTGCCGACGTAAACAATGTAAATGTTAACATTAACCTTAATCAGACCTATTTTCTAAGAAATAAATACTATACTAATGAAAGAGTCTGCCAGCATAATCAGGAGGGCAAAGAATTCCCCTAGGACTCTTCAAGCATGTGTATGTCACCAATAATTCTGCTAACCCTTGAGTGCTAGTGACTTTGAATGTAGAGAAGGGGAGGTAAATGCAGTTTTATTAGTGCAGTTTTATTGCTATGGCCAGCTGCACTCTTTTCTCTATAAAAGGTAATTACTTCCAATAGTAACAAGCTAATTGATTGCTAATTAAATCAATTGGCACACTAACCGCTGTCAGAAAGTGACAGATTAGCTGGTCACATGACAGTGTGTTAGTAATGAAAAGTGGACATGGTCTGAGTGTGATTGACACGGCAGATGAAAAGTGATTTGGGATCTCCTAGGTGGTCATGAAGAGGGCATGGAAAACATGATTGATTCAATGGCGACTGTCAGGGAGGAAATGAGAATTGAATGGGATTCAGTGTTGCCCTGGAACCTCACCACATGATGCTCCAAGTTTTTTCACATGTAAATAAGCTAGACAGGGCTTTCTGGCAAATGAAAGGCAGGATGGGGGAGGAAAATGGGAGGAACAGAAAGTGAAAGTCAAATCAACAGAACTCAGAAACTTCAGTTTGCTTTGCAGAGGGGAAATAAACCCACGAATTTTTCAGTGACTAAGGATATGCTGCCATGTCTTAGTTTCATTCATTGTGAAGGTTTATGAATTAGTTTAGGAAGGCCCTCATAAAAAAAATAGAACTAATTTTTGAGCATGTTTCTTTATTTTGCAAGAACTCTATATACTTTATAAAACAAAGGAGAGGAAAATGGAAAGAGTTTTATGCTATTATTATTGCCCAGACAAGTACATATACAATTACATATATCTGTCTCTCTCTGCGTCTCTCTGGCTCTTTTAGATATGTATTTTTATATAAATATATAGCAAGTTATGTATCACAAAACTGAACTGATTTCCTAAAGCTAAAAGCTCATATCAAATATTTAACATGCTTTTATCTCCCAAACTTAGTATTATAAAGTAGTCAGTCTCTCAAAGCCGAACCTTTTAAAGCAAAATCAAAAAATGCTAACTTTTTTTGCTGGACAACATTCCATACTTGCTATATTGTTATTATCATCAAACTTGAGTAAGTGTTTCTGGAACACCAAAATTTTTATATAGTCTTTGAATAAGAAAGAGTCAGTTAATTCCGAGCATAATAAGATGCTAATAAATGTGTTAATACTCAGCAGCTCCTAACAAATGCTGACATTTAACTGTAACTGTGAAGGTATTATGCAGATACTTCTGAAAAGGAGGCAATTATTACTGTTTTATTAACATATAAGATGGTATGAGCCAGGGCTTGTGTGCTTTATTCATCCTTTCTGGAGAAAACTGGCACTGCTAAGGACAAGTGCTCTTTGGCAATGCATCCAAACCAACTCTCCCTGAGGGTGTTTCCTCTCAGTAGAACCTAGACCCAGTGGCATTGCACAAGATATGTGGACACAGTCGTTAAAACCCACTACTTTTTTTAAAGGAAATGGGAGTCTGGCCTCATCTCCTTTCTCATACTGCCCTACTTAACTGCTTTCAGGATGGTGTGGGAAAGAGGTGCCACTAGTTATGAATGATTTTACTTTCTGTAATAAAGAACAGAATTCAAAATAAAGATGCACCTCTTTTTTGTGAATGCCATAACAGCTTGTGAATTCATTGAATAAGGACATGACTGGGTGGGAAGAGACATTTACACCATCTAGAGTCTTCTGCTTTGGCTGACTGGTGCCAAGTGGGATTAGAAAGATGCAGGGGATTTTTTGTTCCTTAGTTCTTGCACAGACCATTCATCAGTGCACACCACCATCATCTCACCTCAATGAGAGGTGAGATCCAGATCAAGGGAGTAAAAGGCAAAGTGCATGTTCATGTTCTGCCTCACGGAATTTGTGTTGAGTCTCCTGTGGCTGCCACATTATCATCTTCTGTCTTTAATTTTCCTTCTTTGCTTCCTTCTTTTCCTGTTTTTGAACGGATGTGTCCTGGCATCTCTTCTGCCATATAGGTAATATCCAAGAGAAAGGGAAGAAGGACTTTCATTCACAAGAATTACAATTCATTTAATCCAAGCAAGACAAGACCTCTCAGTCCTTTTCTTTCTCAGACATGAAAATTAAAGCAAAGGGAAAAACACTGGGAAGAATCCTACCCACAGAAATTATCCTATCACTTTAATGTTATGCCTGAATCCATGAGTTTTTACATAAAATTATGCTCCAGATTATGCTGCAGCCTTAGAGGACCAATAAGCACCATCCCTGGTTAGGTAAAGCACACATTGTATGAATATAACAGTATGTGGCTGGAACATATGGGATCATTACTTCCTCTTAGTATTTCTCTTTTAATTCCAGTTTATAGATTATGAAGGATCTTCTCTATCAAAGAAATTTCTACTAGGCTGAGTATAAATGGTGAAATTATTTCTTGATATTAACTTTTTCAAGGATGTCAATTTTTGCTCTTACAAATTATCTTTGCACTTTCATGTGTCTATTCTTTAACCACTTACACAAATGAAGGCAAAGTTCATGCACACAAGTTATTAGACACTAATTTTTCCAATACTCTTATTCATGGAGCATTTTATCATCTAGTTTCAGCCAAGTCTCTTAGACCTACAAACAAGAATGGGCATTACGTTATAAGTTTTGTCATTTATCTCATCTCGTGAATCAAAGCCCAGAAGTTCTGAAATATTGCCAGCAAAAAAATCACGCAAACGTTTTGGCACTGAATTTCACGCCAGGCTAATTTCTGAACATGGTAGAAATCAGTAATGAGTCATAAAAATCTTCTCCTCTTGAACAGCAAGGCATTACAAAATGCTCTGGAAGTTCCACAGAGAGCATTGGAATATACGTCTCAACTTTGTAATGTGTGTTTTTGTCTTTTAAGGTGAAATATTAAAGTTTCTTTTCTTATACTGATGGCTTTTCACAACCTAATCACAATGCAGTTAGTGCAGATGAAATTACCAGTCACACTCTGGATTTGACCTGCCAGCACAGCTCAATTCCAAAATGAAAAACTTCCCATGTTCCTACCTCAAAAACACAGACTTATCAGTCAGGTCATGCAGAGCTGAGAGTGGTACTGATAGAGGGAAAAGTCCTTTTGTGTTTTCTATTCAGTCAGCTCCTTACTCTGGAATGTGTGTATCAAACCTTACACGTGAGTGTGGACCACAAGGCACCCACCACATGCTCAGGCAAGCTGGAATCCATGGGGGCATTGGAGGTCTGGAAGCAGATTCACAAAGGAAACCTCCTCCACTGCAGGTAGACCCTGGCTGGGCACCAGCGTTGTGCAAGATGTGCACAGGTTCCTCTCTAGTCCCATCTTCCCACAGGTTCCAAGTGGGATGATCCAGCAATGTTTGTGGCCCAACTGCTAATCATGCAATGTGTGTGTCCAGTTTGAAAAACACATCCGAGCCTGTCACTGTGTGCCTGCAATCAAGTTGCATATTTGGCATGCTGGTCAGTGTCCTATACCTTATTCCACCAGCTCTCTTGGAACAGCCAGTCACTGATTTACACACTCAAGCATGAAATCAGGCTCCCCAGCTAGGCACATGAGCATGAGAATCTCAACCCTACCTATTTACCCAAAATTGCAAATGGAAAACTTGTCCTGTGACTTGAGTGAGAAGTCATGTTTCTTAAAATTTGTTCCTATACTTAGGGTCATCTTTCCTCATGGTTAATTCAACTGCTGCAGAGGAAGAAGCTGTGGCAAGGGTCCTACCTTTCAGAGTGTTGTAAATATAACCTTTCAGTGAACTAACAAGGAGTGGGAGGGAAAAATATCATCCCAGCTTGACATGCTACCTCACTGATAGAAATAAAATTGAATTAAACTTGTGTAGATTCCCCTAAGCTGCCATTTACAAGATAAGACTAACCCCACTCATGGCTTGGTTATTTTAGGTCACAGAGCTCATTCTTTATAACAACAAAAAAGCAAACAACAACAAAAACAACCTGCTGAAAAAAATGCAAATGTAAAAGATATTTAAATAAATATAGTAGTATCTGAAAATTTAAGGGATTTATGTCAACATGGTATCTGCTTGCCTACTTCCACGCATCTAACTATCCTCTTCTGTCATTTATAAGCAATGGCTTGTCTAGTTGAGTACTTGGGAAAGATAAAACAAATCCATTAATGGTGAGAAGTCAATACAACACAAATTAAAGCATGTCAAAACCCCATGTACACTCTCTCAGCTAAAGGGGCTGTAGATCAAATGAAGCCTTCATACCCAGATTAAGCACCTTAACCTATGCACATTGACATCATAAGTTTTCTTTACTTGATGGGGTTTTTTGACCATCCACAAACAGACAAGTTGTCTTCAGCTCACATGCAGCAGGGAAAGCAAATCCTATGATTTATATCAAAGACTTTATTGAAGCCCCACACTGACACCCTTGATACTTTCAGTGACAAAATTCCCATTGATTTCAGTGGAGTCATGTCTTTTACCTCAACCTGTTTGAGTTTATTTTAGCAGGATGTGGTCTGAGGCACTGCCAGGCTTTATTTTCTGTGTATTGTTCAGCATGAAAAAAAGGAAATAATCTGACCCTCTTTATCTGAGCACCAGGATTTGCTTACATCAACAGTACAGAAATATATTCTGAAAGGATTCCTAGCTATAATCTTGGGTCTAGTCTGACTTTTTTTTAGTAGAGTTCTTAGAGACACAAGAGTTAGTGCAGCCTGGGCATTATTTAACATACCAAAACCATGTGAAATGCCTGTGTTTGCTGGGTGAATCCCAAAGGATAACATTATGTATAGGTGGAACTTCAATGTCTCCTACCCACTCTCAACCTGCTTTGAATTCTGCCATTTGCTCCCAGTTGTGAAATTCAGGTTTTTATCTTCCTTGGACCTGATCCAAAACTCATTAAAGCCAATGTGAATTTAAATGAATGGACTTTGCATCATGATTTTAATTAAAGCCTTTTACAAGCCCAGCCCTCTGAATGTTTCACCCGTGCTGAAACACTCATCTTTGATTCTTCTGCTATTAATGACACCAATCCTACCCATCCCAGCACAGCCTGTTCAAAGACGACTTTTTCAATTACTATCAACTGCCATCTCTATGCTAATAATTCACTGATCTACATCTCTCTAGATCTGTCTCTGTGTGCAAATTAAGGTCTTGGTCTGCCTCTTTAGCATCCTCTGGTATTTAGCTATCACCAAAAACTAAGCATGGCAAAAACATACTTCTTAACCTTTCCTTCCAAACTTTCTCGAAGAAATGTCACCATCCTATCTGATTCTAACTTGGTGCTAACTTCGACTCATGCCAATACCCAGGCCTTTGGATGCTTGTTTTGCCTACAGCTGGCTGGTGTAACATCTCTGAAATATGGAACCCCTCCAAGGGACTTGAGTTCTCATCATCTTGCCTCTTAATCAAAGCAATATTAATTTCTCAGGCCCAAAAGGGTGCAAACTCATTCCACTTATATCCAGTAAGAATGGGTTTTTCCTAGCCTGTTGCTTTGACTATGCCTTTTCCTTCTTGAATAACATATGAGCTGCACTTCCTCACTTTCCAAGCCCTTCACACACTCCTGTCAGTGCATCTACGTGAGCCCACGTCTCAATTCCTTTATAAACTCTTCATCAAGGCTTTTTTGTTCTTTTGCTTTTGCATAAATGGAAAGTGCTCACCACAGACAGGCACAGAGGTATCTCTTTGTTCCAACAGGACTAATTTTTCCTGGGGAAAAAAAAAGCAGTAGACAGTAGTCAAACTGCTTCTCATTCCTACAAGAAGCGTTTCATTGTTTCTGCTTAGTCCCCGTTTGATGGTATCCACTTGCTGTCCCTTCTTGCAAAGCTGTATCATAGATCTTCGGACAGTCTCTGCTTTCTACTTTTTCACTCAAGCAGCCTCCGAGCAAAAAGGTCCTTAGACACTGTGATAATATTGATCTCTAGGAATATTTGTTAAGATTTTGAAAAGGTCAGAAAGCACATGATGCATAAGAATATATTTTTGTTGTTTTAAATCACAGGTCCAATGAGTGAATGAGACTAATATTTAGAAGTAAAGCAAATAAAGGAATGTTTGTATAGCATCCAGATTATGAGTCCCTGGTCCTTCAGGTACCCAGATAGAGTTAAACAACAGAATCATCTCACTACTGAAAAGCACAAGTTTTTAATGCCCATCTTTTATGGCAAAGGATATGAGGATGAATGAAACGTTTGCTTAATGTAACTTCTGTAGGAAAATTATTTATAAAAATTCACTGTGTAGTCTACACTTATGTAGGACTTTGTTTGATGCCTCACAGACCAGGCTATAGGCTTCAACATTTTGTGGCAGAAAATGGCAGGTTTTATATGTCCCAACTCTGATCCACACTGAAGGGGGATCACATGCTAATTTTAGGGATGTCACTGTGATCACCTTTTCCTGCCCCACGTTACTGCCTTTTTCTGCTCCAGGCCCTGCACTACTCTGGTCCTGCCTTGTCTGCAGACATGATCAGCCCAGGCTCCATGCTGTACCTCCTTTCTGATCTCAGCGTGCTCCTCTAGCAAAGAGAATAGAGCTCTGTATTAATCTGGCTTTTCTCTCTGTTTGTCACTGTGACTGCACAAAAACATAATCCTGTGCCTTACAGGTACTGACACACAAGAGATCAGAGGTTGTAGGGCAGCAGCTGTCACAGAGCTTCCCTTCCCACTCAAGATTTTGGAGCCAACACAGGAGAGGTCCCAGAGCAGCAGAGTCACTTCTGTGAACTGCTCTTGTCTCTAAGGGAAATAACTTGTGAGGAGGAGTGGAATTGGCATTTCTAATGACAGAAAAGAAAACCATCACCTCTGTTCAATCCTTATAAACATCTAATTTCCTTACAGTAAATTCTTGGGGTGATTTTTCTATTAGGTACACAGTAGGGAAATGTGCTGTGGTGAGGTTAACATATTGGCTTGCAAACAAATTTCACCATTAAGTACTTGTACTAAAACTGCTTTGACAACTTACTTAGCAGGTGGTAAATGGGGACTAGAAGAGGATTTATTTAAAAATAATTCCACTCTGAAATGGATTGGAAAGGGCAAATACAGCCTGTAAAAATGTCTATCTTCACTTTATATCCTCTCCAACATCCCAGTCAGAAGTTCCCTGGTCTATGTAACATATTCCTTATTTTCTCAGTTCCTCATCTTCCTTCACTGATACTTTCCTATTTCTTCTTTGTGGTTTCTGAAATACAGCATTCAGCATTCAAGACACGGGAAGCACAGATCTACACAAAGAGTATGAAGATGTTTTTTCTTTTGTTCTCTCGTCTCTGTCTAATAACTTTTCACATTCTACTTTCTCTTTTAATGTGAGAAGACTATATTAGTGGTTCCTTTTTTATGTGCTCCAGCTGATACTGAGAGAAGACCAAGAAATGGTATGAAGGACAATGCCAGAGGCAGGTCAGTCCAGCCTTGGAATTGCTGGGATATATGAGGAGGGACTGAGAGCTCAGACATTGTAATGACAGGGTGAAGTCCAGATTGGAATAGAAGAGATATAAACGCAAAATGTGATTAAGGAAGGATTATGGGTGGAAAGGGACTGTTACATTTTCGTACTTTCCAGTGAAGATAGAGAATATAGCACGGGTTAGTCCCAGGCACAGAGTGAACAACTGATGCCTGGAGTCCATGCAGCAGCTCTGCAGGCTCTGATCTGCTGTATCCCTCCCTTTGCCACCACTGGGCACCCCTGGGGCATCCTCTGCATTTGTGCCAGATATTGTAGTAGGTTTATGACACAGAAAAAAAAGCCTGCCAAGAATCTAATGCTTGAGCAGGGTCCCAGGACAGTTTTTAAAATTAGATTTCCAGCAATAAAAGGATGAGGGTGTAAATCTACAGGAAGTACTTGCTGCAGACTTTTAATGAAAGTACAATACATCGAGTTCACTAGACATAACTAGATTCAATGCTTGGGATAGAAAGTCCATCATTCATCCAAGGAAGCACACTGCAGACAAATCTATCCATTTGCAGAAGGAAAACATGCAGAAGACTGGTGAAAGTTGTGTTTGAAAGGGTTTTGGACAGCTTTGGGCTGAGGGGAACTGGAGGAATTCTGTTTTTTAGACAATTAATGTCACGATTCATTTGGGAGAGGTCATCTGGTTTTTGTTTTGAACTGAGAATTCCTTGGCCTAATGGCTGCAACACATCCTATTTGCTATCAAGCAAATCAAACAGAATGAGACAGTTCAAAAGTCAGGATGACTGCATCTTGACTGTGAACATTAGACTTCCAAGTATATGTCCTAAAGCCCTAATCTGCACAGATATGGATTTACAGATCACTGACTGAAGTCCAGTGACCAGAGTCAGAAGGTTGACTCCTTCTTTGGTTTTTCTTGATTTAAGCTAAGCACTTTAATTTTACTTTCCTTCTATAGCTGGGTAAGTGCTAGACTCCTGAAAAGCACCAGACATTTTTAAAGACATTAAAGCAAACAGATTAGCCTCTGAAAATCTGATTATTGGCATCTACTTCCTTCAGTGTACTGGGTTTGCATGGCAAGGTTTTGGAACTGGGCAGGGGCTCAGGGCTGCCTTCTGTGAAAAGCTGCCAGAAGCTGCCCTGTGTCTGATGGAGCCAATGCCAGCTGGCTCTGAGACAGACCTGCTGATGGCCAAGGCTGAGCCCATCAGCAGTGGTGGCCTCTGGGATAACATATTTAAGAAGGGGAAAAAACCCTGCAGCCCATGGTGAAGACCCCTGCAGGCCATAGAAGTCCACAGGGAAACAGATAACTCCTGGAAGTCCCTGGAGGGCCCTGTGCCAGAGCTCATGTTGGAGAAATTGAGGGAGGACTTTATCCTGTGGGAAGTTTCCCATGCTGGAGCAGGTGAAAAGTGTGATGTGTCCTCACCCTGAGGAGGAAGGAACAGCAGAGACAACGTGAGCTGACCTCAGCTCTTATTCCCCATTTCCCATCTCTCTCTACAGCTGCGGGGATGAGGGTGAGAAATGTGAAAGTAAAGACCAGGAAGAAGGAGGGGGAGGGGGGAAGGTGTTTTTAAATTTTGGTTTCCTTTCTCACTATCCTATGCTATTTGATTGGTAATAAACTGATCTGGTTTCCCCAAGCTGAGTCTGTTTTGCCCATGGTGGCCATTCTGGTGGCAGTTGATGAGTGATCTCTCCCAGTCTGTATTTTAACCCAGGAAACTTTTGTTACATTCTCTCTCCATTGTCCAGCTGAGGGTGGAAGTGATAGAGCAAAATCAATCCAGCCAGAGTCCATCCACCACAATCAGCCTCCATCTACATGACACTTCATATCAAAGAGATAAATTCCTCTTTCACAAGGAGGGATTTGCCTTAAAGTCTGTAAAAGGAGAGAGCATAGATTTTTGGAAAACATCCAGGAAGGAAGCTAAACCTTTAACCAAGAAGTGAGATATGAAAGAGGAAATTCTCTCCTCTGCTGGACAGGATTCAAATCAATATTGGTGCCCCAGCCACCAACTTTTAATTCAAACCACCAGAAAAAACTTTTCAAAAACAAACTTAGGATTATTTGACCAGAGACAGAGTATGCAGTAGAGAATAGACAGGTAACTTTTCCCAGTCTCTTGGGAGAAAGTCAACTCTTTTATTTGGAGTGAGCCATCAAGAACTTTGTTCAGTAATAGAACAAATGCTCTCTTGCAATCTTACACACTTTTCTTATACCTGTTTTTAATTTTGCCACTCCTTATTCTTGCTACTTATTTAATATCCACTAAATTTTTTCTTTAAAGAAATTCATCTTCTCTAAGTGGCTTTAGTATAGTTCTTTCAACACTTAAGATTCTCACAGTCAGCCTGTATTAATGTAGATAATCCAAGGCAGAGTTATCTTTTGATGATAGGGAAGTTATAATGATCAAGAAGACACTACAGCTGGCATTAGCAAGGGGGTCAAAGATTAGAAACTCATTAACAGATGGTTATGAAGCTTCTCTTGAATGTGACATTCAAGCCCCAAATAGTGATATTTATTATCCTTATTTGATGTTGGAGAACAATCAATAACATTTGCTGATTGGTTATCTACCAAGATTGAGAAGTTTCCATTCATAAGGGATAATGAATCACACACTGAAGAAGTCCCTCTCTCCTGTGAGTATAATTAAATATTGCATTAGCTGATCAATAACAACTAGATTTAGAGGAGGTATGGGATACTGTGCCATTAACCCGATGACAGGAGCAGTTTAGTTTTTTCAAATTTGTCTTTGAGAAAAGATAGAAAGATGGTCAAGATTTTCCAGAACATAAATCTGCATACTTTTCTTAAAGGCCTTTTTAAAACAGGGAATCGAGTCATTCATCAGCATCCAACTGGCTGAAATAATCGCTTTTTAACAAGAACTAAATGTCAACTTTTATTTTGAAATCTTTGCTCTATTTGAACATAAATTAGAAAAAGTAAGGAAAAACTGACATTGTCAGTAAAAACAAAAATTAAATTTCACTTTGTGCCCCCAGGAGAGTGCCCTTCAGCGCAGAGGGGACTTGCACCTGCTATGAACACTGCCAGCAATGGCACTGCTCTGTACACCCTGGTAAGGACACCTCAGTCCGGGGCATTTTTGTCCCCACAGGGATGGAAATGGGGGCTTACTTTGCTTGGTGGAAATTGCCTACATGGACCCCCTATGTTCTGTGGTCTTCTGAATTATGAACAGCTTTGCTTTCCATTGTAGACTGGGTCATTAGCTTTTTTGATGACCAAATCAATTAGCAAATCACCACCATTATATCAGGAAAACACTAGCTGCTGCTGAAGTGGTTTTAAAAGTAGGCTTGAAAGTTTATTGATTTAACTTCCCACGTTAATCTCTTTTCCTTTTTTTGAATCTCTGGTGTCCATTTGCACCCTCTTTGTGCCCACAGCACCATGCTTTGTAACTTCTTTTCCCAGACAGACCCAAAAATCACTTCTTGCAAACTTCCTCAGGCTATTGCTGAAGATACAGCTGAGTAAAACGACCCAAAAATTTTCTTAACTGAGGACTGTAAGTTGCTCAATGAAGTAAACAGGAGATTAATTTGACTAGCAGGGAGTAGTAAGTTCCTGGAGGCAGTTATAAATCTTCTTAATTTTTTTTTAAACTTCATATTTGATTTAGAGCCTTATAAAAGTCTTTTGCTTTTAGAAATACAAGTATGCTCCAACACTGAAAACAGAAAAGCCATTTAGTGCACTGCCTTGCTCGGCTACAAATATTCATCAGAAGTATAATCTTCCTCTCTTCTTGCTTCTCATAGTCTACTGATAGACAAATGGTTTGTCCCTCCCCTCAAGTCTTATCTGCCTCTTCTGTGCACTACAGTCAAAAGATAAGATTTAGTATCACAGTTGCATAGTAATTTAATAAGCAGACCTTGGAGAACAAGTTAAAAAAAAAGAAGAAAGAGAAATGTTAAAATACTGCTCAGAAAGAGAAACTGATGGAGCTGTTCATAAAAAAAAAAAAAAAATTCAGGCCGGGAGCCCTGAGGAGTGATATGAATAGAAGACAATGGAGCTTCTGAATACTAACAGAGCAGACTCCCCAGACAGCTCAGGATCCCCCACTTTAGGCACCCTTAAATTTTCCCTGCTAAAGGAAGTAATTTTGCAACCCATGCACTCCTCAGCCCACACCACTCTCCTCAAAGTGGGCATTACCACAGGCAGTTTACCCAGTGGTGTAAATTAAAGAAAATCCTTGAATGATGGCTCCCTAGAATGATTTGATATCACACCAAAGGAAGTCAGCATTGCAGCTGGAACTCACCTGTACTGGAAATTATATATGGAAAGAAAAACTTTCCATCCTCATTTCCAATGTGCATAGGTTTCTGACCAAGAACGTGACCTCTAAAGTGGAGATCTTCTAAGATATTTAGACCAGAGTCCCCTCTTCAATCCCAGAAGCAGGCCAGTGTCGGTGACGTGCCTCTGCAGCAGAGCATTGGCAACATACTTTTGCCTCTATAGTACCCTAAAAAACACAGCTGTTGTTCTTGGTGAGGATTATTAGTGGAATTTTACAGGCAGAATTTAGCAGACTGTTGCATCTCCAAGCTACAAACCAAATGACAACAAGACTTTCCAAGCACCAAACCCTCTCCTCATCTTGATCTCTTTTTTAGCCTGAAATATGCTCCTCCATTATTTTCTTTGTTCATACAGCCTCTCTTCTTCCCCAAAGACATCCTCAGGACTGCACTGTAGCAGATTAAAGAGGAATCACATGAAAACAAGCCATAAAACGCTGAATACCTCAGTTGTGACATACCAATTCACCACAAGAGCTGTTTTCTCTCCCCAGGATCTAAGCTGGCTGCTGGAGGACAGGACAGCACTACTCAAATTTTTTGCCTCTGTTTCACTTCAGCCATGACCTCAGGCACTACTGCCTTTTCATGCTGTTTGGTGGTTTCTGGTTGATTAAGCAGTAGAAACCCAAAAACTCATGTTCAGTCCCCGAAGTTTCACTCGTGCTTTATACTTCACACTCAGGTTACAGTCTGGCTCTCCCCACCTTTGATCCCCAAGTACTGCACAAGAAAAGGAAGTGTTTTCAAACGTAAAGTTTTATTTAATACACTATTGTCAACATGAGCAATACTCAGTGAAACACACCATAATTAATCACCAGTATTAGCCAAAGATAAGCCTAAACTGAACTAAGATGAGGTCCGAGGGCTTTCAGGTGTCTGTTTACAGTCCAGGCTTTTTTAGAAAACTTAAAAGAACTAATAAAAATCACATTTTGGGCCTCAAAAGCACAAGGTATGCCTGCTCACATCTTCAGGGTTTCAGAAATGCCACTTGTGCAGATGACTACACAATATGAAAAAATTACTGGTTTTTTTTTCACCCACAGGCAGAAAAAAAATCAAATTAAAAATAAACATTATTTCTTGTTATTTAAAAGTTATATATATATATATATATATATATATATATATATATATACTCATCATAAAATGAGGCCTATAAACATTTGAGAACTTTAAGAATATCCTTCCCATACATAAATGGGTGCATTTAAGTAATTAAAATCTACATGTACAGTAACTTTTGGGCATAAATTTTTTTTCTTTCATTCAGAACACAGCTCATTTTGACACACTAATTGATTCCTTACAAAATGCATCTGGTATTTTATTTGGAAAGTGTTAAAGCCAGAATTTCTTAGTAATGAATCCAACAAAAATGAAATTAAAATACAAAGTGCAAAAAATTTAATGTAATACATTGAGAGTCCTGTTTGCATATAGCCTGTATTTTTTGATTTACTAGAGGATCAGATCATAAGTTTTATATTTTCATTATGGCTTTCTTTCAAGATTATTATGGTTCCTTTTGCTAGTTCCTTGCTTTCAGGGCATCTTCAGTACAGTTGGGTGGGGAAAACAAAGGAATAAGCCTTATCAGTTATTTAAGCTGATATCTTGCACTACCACTGAAGAGATATTTTGATGATACAGTTTGCATTACTAAAATGCTATAGCATAATAAATTAATTCTATGTTGTGCACTTATCTATTAGACACATTACTACAGAAAAATAAAAATGTTAATTATTCATTATCATCTCTCTGATTATTTGTTGTGGCTGATAATTACATTGAATGTATTTTATATCAGTAATAACCTTCTGTCTACATTTACAACATATCATATCTGGGGGGCTTGTCAAGCTTTTTCCCAGAGCCTTTTCTTTATTAAGACACAGACCTCATGAGTACATAACCTTTATGTTGAAGGCTGATTTTCCTCTTTCATATAAAGAACAAATATTATAGATTAATTAATCCAATGTGATTATAATTTAATCACCCTTCTTCTGCAGTCACAAGGGACTTGGTTATTATTCAGTGGCTCATTCATATTGTTATGGAGAATAAATGCAGTCATAAAAATATTTGTGTGTCACTTAATTCATACAACTAAGCAGGACTCAAAATCAGTAAACAAAACCCACCATTTTTCTTTCTTCTGAAACACAGAAGCTTTGTGGTCTCACAGGCTCTTACTTTCCACCTCTCAGCCATTTGCATCTGTTCAGTGTCTTGCTGTAGAGCTTCCATTTCCAAGCAGAGGAACACACACTTTTCCCTTTCCAAACAATAATTAACTTCATTTTTTAAGAGGCTGACTCAAAATTGAAGTGTGGATCCTGTGCACGCCTGACCAAATGCTGCTTGCCCCAGCCCATTTTTAAAGCAATGACTTATGCATTCCACTCATGTCTAGCCTATTCCACTTGATTTTATTGTCAGAGAAAATGATTACTTATTAATCTAACTTTTTTAACATTTGCTTTTATGCCATTTCCTTAAAGTGTAGCCTGGATCATATTCCTATCACCATGGAAATCCTCTTGGATTATTTCTATATCAAATTCTATGAGCTCTTTGAAGGCTGAATCTTCTCAACATTTATTTTAGAAGGACAGGGAAAAAAAAAAAAGAAGAAATTTCTTTTCAGGAGACCTTTGAACAAAGTGCAATTTGAAAGTGTGAATGAAATTACTGTTTAATAAAAAATTAATATTTGAGCTACTTGACCTTGGGACAATGTGGTTTCATTAAATTAATCAATTTTAAGTTTTTACTGGACTTTGAGAAACTAAGGTAATAATTCATGAATGCATTAGATGGAAGCAAATTAGAAATACAAATCTTTCTCTTTTGTTGCATCTAGGAAGTCTAGAAAGAAAATATCAAGTGCTAAGTAAATATTACCAATCCAAATGAACTGGTCAATACAAATGCAGCCAAATCAGAGTGGAGGTTACATGCACAAGAAGCACATAAACAACTAAATTAATTGTATGAATATGACATGCAGAAAGGCTTGGATCTGTGCAACAAATAGGCAGTAGCCTTATGGCTGGTTAATGATCAGAATCAGGTATTTTTAGAGGCAACAATAAATTTCCATTAGGCCAAATTAATTTGCATACTGGACATTTCAAATCTATCCTTCCTTAATTTCAAAACTCTATTTGCATTACCATGATTTTATCTTGCACTACTATGCAAATCCTGGAGACTCTTCAAATGTGAGAAATGTGTATTTTTTTAATGCCTTTATACTACTTCATAAAAAGCTTTTGTAGGAAAGCCTAGGTATGGTTGG
This sequence comes from Monarcha castaneiventris obscurior, assembly GCA_026261815.1. Taxonomy (NCBI): domain Eukaryota; kingdom Metazoa; phylum Chordata; class Aves; order Passeriformes; family Monarchidae; genus Monarcha; species Monarcha castaneiventris. Next base: position 14,022,474 of record JAMPIT010000467.1, read on the forward strand.
AGTTGTTGAATTCAGCAGCCCAACAGGGGTGAGGCTGTTGCTGCTCCATGCTCAGGCTTGTTCTTCCCAAACTACCTTGAACCTGGATGTTGCCTCATGGACAAAACTTTATTTTTCCTTTTTTCTAATGCACAGAGATACTTTAAGACTGTGAAAAGAACTTACAGGCATAGAAACAAGAGACAATAAGTTCCATATGGTGGAGTTCCCTTGGTACGAACTGATTTTTTCTCCAGTTTTCTTCTCTGCCAGTGAGATACAAATGTGAGCTCTCAAGGAGCTGGGACATGATCTGATCATTTAATGTCTAAAGAATATTGAAATTGGAGAATCCTTGGCATGGGACTTTCCAAACTATTCATTGCCTCAATATAAAAATTACATGGGTGGTCCTCCTTCTTCTGCTGTATCCCAAGCCCTGGAATCAGCCAAGAAGCATTTCTCCTGTTGCATTTGAGGTTTTAGACACATTAACAGATTAGATGAGCAGTTTTTGCACAACCAGTTACACAGGTATCCTAAATACTCAACAATAGTTTCAACTAAACTAAACTGATCTCAGATCATGTATGATATGCAAAAATTATGTTTAGAAGAACTTTCCAGACATGATCAGAAGTGAGTTATAAACCTAAATCTAGATGGGCAAAAAGCCAAGTTGGAAAGATCAGAAGATAGAATCAGTGGAAAAGTAAGATTACTGTTTGAATGTTGTATAGGCAAGACTCTCTTTACCTGGATATACTGCTGAAGACAGTGGCTCACATCTTCTGTGAGATTTAGATGGTATCCTTCTTTATGGTGTTTTACAACAGATTTTGGAGCACAGTTTTTGAATACAGAGTGCAATAATAGCATGTCCTTGAACTATTACTTCAACTGGTGCACAGAGAATTACAGGAAGCACCATCTCTCTCCTGCTTTTTATGCATCTTTTAGTGTTTGTCTTTTACTTGTGTTTTTAACGTGATCAGTAGTCTCCATTTGTGACCTACGGATCCCAGACCTGCTCCAATTCCTCATTATGTTCACCAGCTACTTTTAAACAGATTGTAAAGGACAAGCCTGGGCTTTGGTATCTACTCCAAAACAAACCTGAAATCTCAACAGGTGTGGGAATTCAGCAGCTAAACACAACCTATACTCTTTGTTCTGTTATTATTCTTTGCACATTGGCTATATGGCACACCGGGCAGAAAACGTGGTTATTTATGTAACATTAACAATACAACAACAATTTCATATTGCATCCATAATTGTCCTACACAGTCCTGCAAACAAAATAAGATTTCTCCACCTCAGAGACTTCATGTACTAGACATGACAATCTGGTTGTAGATGAGTCAATTATCTGTCAATCTCTTTTCCTTAATGGCCAATCTCTAATATGAATACACAGTTTCTGTACCAAAAATCAGACTAACCTGGAGTCTCAGACTCCAGTGCATAATTCTAAGTGCCTGTGCAAGTTACTCTTATTCAATATTCCCTCTCAAATAGGAATGCATAAGATTGAATACCACTTTGGTTCAAGTTCCAGGAGAAAAGGATCTATCTGTGAAAATGAGAGCTGTGAGCATGCAAGCCAAGCTAAGCTAAGCAGCTTATGTGTGGGAAAACGAAAACCACATCTGACACAAACACAACATAATTTTATCATCATCCTTCATGCCTCTCTTTTTTCTTCTGTTGTTCAGCCACATCCAGTGGCACACCCATGCTCAGGATGCAGACTCTACACTCTTTGGGGTAGATTTCTTTGCCTTCGATGAAGCTACATGTGCTATGGTGGCATGCTCTAAATCAGTAACTGTACAAAGAACGAAGATATTGTTTACTGTGAGAACAACTTTTTGCTTTAATTCATGCCATAGAACAGTCCATGGGCTCCCAGAGCCCTGAGAGGGCACCACAGTGGAGGAATCTGGATTCAGAAGTTTTATTTTTCTCAATCGCTAGCATCATAGCCTGCTGACCCAGCCCAGTCTCATTTTATGTCTGCAGCCCGACAAGATCACAGCTTGGATGACATGGCTGTAAGGAAAGTTGTGTTGCTTGTCAAGCATAGTTTCCTTTAAACCACCAGCCTGAGAAATGTTTGCTGGTGAACATGTTTACACAGCTCTTCCCCTTTCAACATAAAAGCTATTGCGATGGTACAAAAAACAGTGGTAAAAGTGAGGTCCCCATGAAGACAAGTGGTGGCCATTGTAATAAGAGTGTTTTGCAGCTTCAGAGCCTTTCATCTAAGGATTTCAAATTCCTTGCAAAGATTGATTAATTAAGGCTCACGGTGAGAGTTCTGTGAATCATCAAACCACAAGCATTTCACACCTCACTGACTTGCAACTCAGAGAAGCTCTTGATGAACATGAGCTAAGTTCCATGAGACTTGAGGGAACCTAGATCAACTCCAGTGGGTTGGCGCTGCAGTCATTTTTCAGATGTGTAAATTTAAAGGGAAGCCAGGTGAGCAATCCAGAGCGTTCTGTTAAGAAGCAGTGAGTGATCCTTGGGAAAAGCCTCCTCCTAGACACTGAAACCGCAGCACTCTGGAAGCTGGGAAGGTGCTGGCAAAATCAGTAGTGATCTCCCATGGAGAAGAAACCTTTAATTCTATTTAAAAAACTTGGTCTCATTTAATTGGTACTTATTTACCTCAATGCAAAGTTGAATGTCACTTCCCCTTCTTTTGCAGCACTCATAGCCATTGTCCTTGATCCAAAGCAATGCCAGACCAAGAAGGACCTTACCAATGGGCCAGTCTCTCTCCTGCAAGTTGGATGGCTTGCACAGTGCCTGAGACCTCCTACCAGCTCTCCCATCAGCCCATTGCTTCCCACTGGTACCATTGCATCACTGCTCTGGCTATGCACCTCTCTAGAAGCTATTCATTTAATTCTCAAGAACATTTACGGGACTATAACTACAGACATTTAAAATCCTGATTAGTATTTTCTCTGTCTTAAGTGCTGTTATAAAATATTCCCTGGCCATGCACAGCTTATAAAGAATGTTTTATACACAAGAATGTAGGCGCCTATTTTTTTAGTTAAAAGTAATGATTTGGTTAGTCATATTTTACAGTTGCTAATTACTCTACAAATGCCATAACCTGTCTGAATTGTAACTGCTCAGTAAAAGGTTTTGTTTTGTTTAAGACATGCTAAGTAATGTAGTGTAATACTACGTGTGTCAGGCCAATACATTATAAAATGTAAATGGTGTGTATATATATATACACACATTTTTATATATATATACATGTATACACACTTCTTTCTTTCTATTATTCTTGGCTAAGGAGATCAATTCCATTTGAAAGTAAACCATTTCTTGATTTTCTCCAAACTCTGAGCTTTCTCTATTGTTTATTTGGATGTAAATTGAGCGTAACTGTGGAAATTGTGGTGTGAGAAGACCACTAGGCCTCTGTTGATTTTCATGACAATACAGTGACCTGCTGGAATACCAGAAGAATGGTAACTACATGAAACCTGGGTGACTCCTTTGATTAAGATCTTTTCTGGCATATATCTGGCATGGTCACATACTTTGCATACACACACTGGAAATATGTTTAGCTCCACATTATTCTACTGCAGGGCTGCAGAGAAATGCAAAGCCCTAGGTTATCAGCAGTTGCTTCATCTTCCTTTCATTTACAAATGGTTGATGTTCGTAGCAGAGAGCAGACCACAGCTTGGGCACTCTGACTTCTGTAGAAGTTGCTCTGTCCCAGATGAACTCATCCTACCTGGTCCCAAGTTAACTTTGTGCTATCACCACAAAGCCCAGGAGCAAGGCCCTATCCCTCCATCCATAGTCCCTTCCCCATTAGCAGCCCAGATCAGGTTCAAGAGATGGCCACAGCTGGCTGGCTGAATCAGCCCCTGTGGCTCTTCTTCCCCACTCTCTTCTGGTTTCTTTACTCTTAATTTCAGTGTCCCCTTTGGAGAATCCTTCAGATCTTGTTCCCCAGACCCTTTCTTGGTTGTCTTCCCCCTGCAGGCAACCCCAGCAACAAAACAAGAATTGGAGGTGCTATAGCAGCAGTTCCTCAGCTGAGCAGAGGAATTAAGTTCAATTATGACCAGTGAGTAGAAGCAATGTGTCTTCATGCAGAGAGAGCTGCCCTTAGGGGTCATCATTTCACCCCTACCCATCACTGCTCTTACTGGACAACTTCAGGCAAATCACCTCGCCCTCCAGAAGTCCAGCTTCCCCCCATTAAAACAGGAATTCCACCAGGTCCTTGTATTTACTAAAAATGATGATGAAAAGCTCTAGATACTATCAATTGTAGCAGCAACCCAAGAGGTAGGGAACTTTAACTTTCATAAAAACCTTTAGCAAATAATTGATTACAGATACAGCAGTGAGCTCACCTATATTACTCCAGAATCCAGAAGAAAACCTTGTTTTTAAATCATTTTCATTCAGGAGAGATGAGCAAGCAGAGATACAGATGAAACATACCAAAGTCATAAATTATTCTGTGAGTCTCATATAAGCTGTTTCCAAGACATTAAGAAGTACAAAAGAAATAACACAAGAAAAGAAAGTTGTAGTAACAGCACAAAGAAGTAAAAACCACCAAATTACCTCATCAGTTCAGCACTAAATACATTACCCCTTTTTAATTGTTATGCATTTCCTTCACTTGAAGAGACACCAGACTATGTGGCAGTATCCCAAGTTGCACAAAGCTTATGGATATCCTGAATGAAGACTTTGAAATCATATGAAGGACTCAGAAAGGAAGTCTCAGCTCTGTCTAGAAGAGTAGAGATAATTCAATTTTTTTTTCATATAGGACCAGAATCCCAAATTAGCATTCATGCCAAAACCTACCATCAGTGATTACAGTGTTATGTGAAGATGTTCCTGGTAGATTGCAGACCACAGCCAAGTGACATGCTGTCAGACATTTTTAAGAAAAGGCATTAGGTGATTTTAGGAGAGAAAGGAAGAGTTCAGACTTTTGACAAAGCTGTAGTGTCTTCTGTTCCTGCTAGGTGGATCGATTCTATCTTGTCAGGATTTACAAGGCTCTTCTCCCAGGAAGGAATTTTGATTTAAAATCAAAATGAAAGATGCCTGCCTTGCTTGTCTAGAAGAGCCAGTCAACCGCCAAGGAGCAAAATATCCATTTTCACCGACATGCCCACAGACAGTGACCACCACCATGACCAGTGCTGACTCAGACAGGCAGGGTTTGGCAGAATTGCCTTTATGAGTAGAAGAAGGTCCCAAAAACACCCTGCCAGTGCTGCAGAGTCAGTTCAGCTTAGACACATGCATGGTGAAAAGCAATGCCACTGCTCTGTCCTGCACACCAGATTTTTCAGTAGCTTAGCTTATTGTTACTGGCTCCAGGAGAGCCTATTTCAGCCCCTCTTGCTCAGTTCCATCTGACCTCTACATGTAGGATCCCTCATTAAAGGCTGGTGCTGAAGAAAGGTGGATGAGCTCTTACAGAGCAAGTGCCTCTGTCATGTGGAAAAACATCCCCCTGCTTTTCCCAGACACACCAAATTCTTCACTGGTTCAGCACCTATGGATCTCATGGAGTTATGCCAAGGGCTGGTTTGCTCTTGCTCAATTTAATGAAATTCTGCTTTGTGGGGAGGAATGTTATCCACACTGCTGTGAACTGCTTGGGTCTTCAGCATCTGTGGGAGGCTATTTAAAAGGGTAGGTTTTTGAGATGTTCAGATGTTTCACAGTTTTTTTTACCACTGGCAGTGCCTCACAGGGCCACTTTGTCACAAGACCCATTAACAAAGCATTGCCAGTGGCTGTGGTGGATGGAAAACCTGTAAAACAAAAATATTTTCTCCTGCCCACCTTCTTTCCCAAATTTCAATGAAAAGCAGAAATAAGATTTCCTTTGTTTATAATTTTCTCCTTTGTCCTGTTTCTTGTTTGCATACAGTGCCACAGTTCCAGTTGTCTTTAACAGGAGTTTTATCTCCAAACAAACTGGAGGAAAAGGTCCAATATTTTATGTCTCTTAAGACAGCAGGCCATTCTGGGAACCATAAAACTCTCAAAAGCAGCCCTGACCAGTAAACTCAGTAATTTTCCAAGGAGGCTGCAAATAATCTTTGCTCCATGAATTCAAACCATTTGCAAACTCCAGCTATCATCCACTTATCCCCAGCAGGCACCAGAAAAGTTGGCATTTAGCTGGCATTACGTCTTGACATTATTCAGAGGCTTTAAAACATCAGAATTGGTTTTGACAAAAGCTCCTCTCCAGTTTAGGTAACAGGTCCCTCAAAATTGTCAAGGAGCAGTTGCACTTGAATCCTTTGCAGCACTGTCAGCAGTATTAGCAAACATGGAGGAAACAGGATATTTTGCATTATTAAGGCAGAAGACAAAGGGACTGTTGATTGTAGTAAGAAAATCATGCATGTATAAATGATTACTTTGTCTATATTTCCTCTCAGGCAATAGCTGATGCAGAGACAATCAGATATTTGCAAGATACAAGGCAGATATTCAATTTAATTAAAATAAATATTCCCAAAAATATATCAAAAGCCAAGCAAGGTCCCCATACAGACAGATAACTGTATTCCTTTGTTAATAAGGTCCTTTGATTTAGGGTCTCAGAAGAGGGAATTAACTTCTTATCATAGGATAATTTTTCTTTACTTAACTGCTATCAACTATGAAACATAAAACCAGAAACTCTCTAAGGTGTCAGAACTCAGAATTTTTTAAATGAGGTATTTTGAATGTTTGCTGAAAACAAACCTTATTTAAAATACTTGATGGACAGTGGTTTTAATGATTGAAAGAAGGCTTTTCCAACACTTTTTCTGGATACCATTATCCCCAGGTTTCAGCCCTTGGAGTTGTCATGCAGATGGGCTCGCAGCTGGTCCCACCACATCCCAGGCTGGGAGGATTGCATTGAAGTTACTTATATAGGTAACAAGTTATTTATATAAATAAATGATAAGGAGACACCCTTTGCAGCTGTGACATGGACAGAAGTATTGTGGCAGAGAGTAGTGAAAAGTTTGTCCCATTAAATACAACCATGAATGAATATTTCATCAGCCTAGATGCATTTTCCTAAAGAGATAAACACATTAAAAAACAATTCTGTGGGGTCAAATTCATAGCTGGTGTAAGTCAAAATATTCCCTGGACTGTAAATGGAGTTTACACACAATTTACACCAGATGGGAGCCTGACTTTACAAAGCAGTATCTGGAGGCTAAATGATGTTCTTGAAAGTTGCAAAGCCTTGGATTATGAAATCTCTCTCAATATATTTCCATTGCAACTCCTTCCAGTGTAGTTTGCTCACAGCAGTCTGAATGCAGAAGAAACATCTATTTCATTATCTCAAATAGTTTAAAAATGCTTTTTAAAAATTCCATTATTTGCACAGTGTAAGGACCCCAGTGCACCCTAACTACTGTTTGACCTGAATATATTAAAAATATTGTAATGTTTTGCTACATATCCCAAGGTAAAAAGAAAATAAAAAAAAATCAGGGTACGGCTTATTAGTTTTCTCTTCGCTGCTTCTTATAAAGGTTTATTTGACAGAGCATAAGATAGTGGTAAAATCCTAAGGTAAAGGTTAAACTCTGTTTTATTATGTTTACAGGATTTAAAGGGTAAATCAGGAAGTGCTTATTTAACATCAAGTGAAAGTGGTGGATTAGTAACCAGACCGAGACTTAAAAGCATCCTTAATCCTTAAGATCTCTGAGGGTGAAAGGTCACTCTTTAACACCAGGTTGTGTAAAGAATGAAGCAGACAGAAGCTTCTGTTTCATCATTGCCCAGTTAATCCACTGAGGAAATGAGCAGCATTGGTTTTTTGCTAGGTAAACTCCTCCTAAAACCAAGGAAACAGAGGAAAGCCTGAACAGGAAATAATTAAAGTAGGTTTATTCCATGAATACAGCACAGCAGTGCAGGAGATATTTTAAACTGTTTTAAAAATTACACTTCTGTGACTATTAATTGTCTACCTTGATTACATTTTCAGCACTCCTTATTTTCATTATTATTTTAATGATTAAATTAATGCTCAGTATTTTATGTGGAGAGGGAAGCAGAGCAAGACAAACATTTTCAGAGGAACAATGGGTCACCTCCAGTGGCCAGCAGTTTATGTTTTGTATTTTTTGGTATCTTGTGGATTAGAGAGCACAAATGGGGCTCACAAATTCCCTATTTCTTCTAAACTTATGACTTCTGGAAAAATAATTAAATGCAGCTCTTTTATTGTGTTACTACAGTGATATGTGTCAATGAAATAGGTGCAGGGAAATACAGTTTGTAACATTTCTCCTCTTTAATCTCTACTAAGAGGTAGGAGGCAAGTGTTCACTAGTTATTTCAGCTGAGATTAAAATGGGGTTTGAAGTTCCCAGTAGCTGGAATGAAACATAACTCAAAGCTTTTCTCCACAAATGCAATATAAAGTATAGTACGTTAGAGAAAATGTTTAGAGCCCACTAGTTAGTAAATATACCCAATTCTTGTATAGACAAGTCTTAACTTTTTTCTTTTTGAACAATCAATATGAAAAGACAAAGCTCTCACATATTTCAGCTACTAGAGAAAGAGTATTTTCAATACTAGCAGCCTTTCAATATTTATATTGAGCTTGCCTTTATTAAATCACGGGTGAAAAATAAGAGGATTCACCCAAGCTGTAGTTTCATCATATAAAACAGCACAGACATTTATCTTATAAAATTGCAGAAGTGTAGCTCCATGTAGACTGATGAAGCTGAGCTGCATTTGGCATTAGGATCTCATTTTCTTGCCTAAGGTGTTTATGACGCATACAGTTGCTAATAGCTTATGTAGTTCATTTTTTACAGAATCTGTGGTTTAAGCATAATGCTTAGTACTCCTGAAATGTAACTTTTCTTTTTTAAAAATTGCAGAGTGTTTAATGTGAATTATGAAGAGCGCTTAGTCGCACATATTTGAGACCTGCCTCAAATTTTTCACAGTATTCATTGCTACCTTTGCAGTTCCATTTTATCAAAACATTTTTGTAATTAAGCAAAAAAAAAAAAAAAAAAAGGCAACAAAATCACATTTTGCAAACTAAAATGAATGTTTGGGCTCTTTGGGGCTACTTTCCAATAGATATGCACGCTCAGAGCAGCAGCACAGAGCTGAAATAGCCCTTCCATAATCAGAGGGATCAAGTGTAGAGGAAAACATTCTTTACTGCAAATAAAGGGGTTGAAAAGCTGATATAGAATTTCTTCTATCTCCCTGGGTATTTTTTAGTCTGATTTCCTAAAGAGGTGATGTTTCTGTGACTGAATCGCTTTTTTTTTACCGCTTCTTGCAATTTTCAACCCAATTGCCACTTCTGAACATATTTGACAAATGCACAGCAATACCAAACTTCCTAATCAAGCTCCTAGAATTTCGTTAGAAGGCATTACTTCATAGAGGCCAGAGATATTTAAGTTACTCGACTCATGGAAAAACTGAATCAAGTGCTTTTGAAAGTTCATAGAGAGGCGAAACCTCTGAAATGCCCGAATTGTCAGGAAAAATTCAAACCAGAGCTGGCAACCATAAATTCATAGCAAAGCAGGATTTGTTAGTCCTGCATCTCATAAAAGCATCTGTTTTGTTTACTGAGGTACCACGACTTCCCAGCCCATCAACACACAAACATATTCAGCAGCAGTACTGCTCAGCACAGAGCTGCAAACCAAGCTGGAACTCCCTGACTGCAGACATCAAGAAACATAAGCTGCTTCTGGGTGACTTTTAGTTTTCCAGGCGAGGGATGACAGATGGTTTCAAAGATTCTGTTTCAAAGTGGTATTAGAAGGAAACTATTTATATACTATGAAGCATTTAATAATAGAAAAAAAAAAGTAATTTTGGAAAACAGAAAGAATATTATTAATTTTTCTGAATAAAACAGATTGTGGAGAGAACCAAAATAATTTTAGGGCAGGTTGGTTTGTTGGTTTGTTTTTTTTTTTTTTGCAGAATTAGCACCATTTAGCATGTATGTGCTACCTGACATCCTGAAAAGACTTTGCAAATGCTTATAATAAATTCCAGTAGTCCTGAGTGCTGAAGTCTCCAAACCACTGCTATTGTAAGAGTTAGAAAAGGAGTGAACTAATGAAAGGGGCTTAAAATCCCAACTTCCATGGCCTGAATGCTCACACAGATCACAGGGTGATAATGCCTCTCCATTACAGAGTTTAAATCACAAAACCTGCCTCTTGCCTGATCCTCCCTACTTCACCACATTTACAATATGAATGGGAAATGAAGCATATTTTCAGAAATATTTCGTTTGTAGTCGGTAAGCTTTGAGGCAAACAGCTTGAATCCTTTTGACCTGACTCCTCTTTGTTAAATGAAATAAAAAATAAATTCAAGCTGCACACTGAATTACATCAGAGCCCAGCAGACAAGGAAGTAAGTAATTCTGCAGAGTCTCTGTGCTTTAACTAGCTGAGAATCAAGAAACTCTCAGCACTACCTCTGTACTAGAACCAGGCATGTAAAATATTACTTGTCTTTTGTTTATAAATATTCCAAAAACAAATTGTGAGAAAAAGAACTTTACAAACATTCATCAAAGGAATTTTGTTTCAGCTGTGCCTTCCTCATTTCTCTTTAATTTACTCTACTACTAATCCAAAAATATCATGGCATTTGTTAGCAGTATAATGTAGCAAAAGTAGACAATACTATGTTTCCCAAATATCAGACTTCCAGATTTATACTTCCAATTTATGTTCAATAAAAAAGTGAACTTCAACCTCAGTTCATGCTTAGTATTGTTCATGATTTATATGTTTCAGGAGAAAATCAGTTTAAATTAGCAATAAAAATTCGTTTTATGTGATTTTCTACTAATAAATAAGTTGTCACTCACAAGTAATGGTTCAGGACACAATCAAAGCATATAGTGGGAAATTATTCAGTTATTTTTATGTGATTTGTTGCACTATTTATGCAATTCAAACACTAGGTCACCAATATATTCTATAAATTAATGATCAACATGAATGAAGAAACCAATAAAACATTTTCTTAATTTACTTCAATTAATGGAGAAAATCCCCGAAGATCACACCCAAAGGCACTTCTATATTGACAGTCTGAACTGTCACTGCCCAAAAACAGCCTTTAGATCAGGAAACAAAATCATTAGAACTTTGGGATCCTGAAAGACAGCAAGCATCTAAGAAAAATCAGAAAAGAGTTGAGAGTTATTCTCTTAAACAATTCTTATATCAATAAGGTATAAGGTCTGAGGTCTATGCTACCATTTATATGCAAGAGCTAATTCAGGGAATCCAGAATCGAAGGGATGGGAATATATTTCCTATACCAAATAAATTGTTAAAAGACATAAATGCAGTCCCCAGAAAAGATGTTCTTGTCATACTTCAAAGAAACCCAAACAAAATTAAAAATAATTGGAAGCCAAATACAAATGACCAGCATCTGGGTTATCTCTAATAACTAACCAAGAAAAATGTGCTTCCTCTCATCCTGTGTTTTTGAAGATGCAAAGTGAGAAACAAAACCACAGCCAAATAGTATTACAACAGAATTAATTTATCCCCACGTACTTTTCCCAAATGTAACGACACTGTTCAAAGCAAGGCACCCTGGAACCACAGATGCAGACATGCACCTACTGCACCCAGTGGAACATTTTCAAGTGCCCAAATTCCAGTCAGAGTGAGGGTCACCCCACAGTCATCTATGCCAATCCCCCACTTCTGCCTCCAAACCCACATGGAGCCCCATTAAAATTTATGGAGCTCCAGATGGGTGTACATGTCTGCCCAGGTAAATCACTGGCAAGCTTAGGACTGTAATTATCATTATTAGGAGTGTCTAGTACATTTTATATGCTAGCAAAATCCACCAAGTCTGCTGACAGCAAAGGGAGGGCTTTGCAGAGCCATATGTGGTTTGTCTGAAGGGCTCTTCAGAGTCTGCTCCTTCATTTCTGCCACAGTCAACACTCCCTCTGAACTTGCCAGTGTCTCTGAAGCTCAGGTATCACTGATACAACACTAGATGCAAATAATGAAAACTGATCTTTTTTTCATAATTGTTTCCAGTCAAATAGGAGCGGAAGGATAAAAAATAATAATTTCCTAATACAGGAAAATAGTTAGAGGAAAAAAAACCCACCCTGTTACTAGTATGAATAGACTTGCTGGAAAAAAAAATCTTTATGTCCTTTATCAAAAAAAAAACCCCAAAACCCAAAAACTCCCTTGCTATTGAAAGTCTCTAATTTTGGTTGTCTTAATGTATTTTTCATGTAAGTCATAAAGTATGATTTTTATGTTTATTATGGTTTACACACAAAATTATATTCAAAAGGCTTTATAGGTACTAAAGTATGACATCCTTTACTCCACCACACCCTAATAGTAAGAACAATAATTCACTCATAAAGATTGATAGCTGGCATTTGTCTTCAAGTTGTCCAATGACTGCATGAGAATTAAAATAAAATTATCTTCTCACCAAAGGAGTTAGTTATCCCTGCAGGCCAGGGCTGAGGTGGAGTTATGATGAATCACACATTGGGAGGATCTCTGGCTTTCAATGAAATTAGTAACTTCCTTGCAAATTAATTTAATTACACCTAACAAAAACCTCTGTTCACAAAACACACATCTTTGGAGGTCTAAAAATAGAAGATGCACTCTTCCAGTCAACAGAAGTTTCTGTATTTTCCTCTCTTTCCCACACATACTTACACACTGTCTTGGATGGACGGAGGAGGAAACTGTTTCTAGAAGAGCCAAAATAGAAGTTTTTCCATGACTTCTAAACTTCAAGCTGGTTTCTCAGCATGTGCAAATTCATGGAGTGCCTTCAGCTTGAATAGAGCTACACTGAGTCATCCTGATGTGGGGCCTGACCAAAAGTCTAGGCTGCTCCTAATAAAACGAGTGAATTAGAAATTTTGAAACAATTTGGCTCCAAGCAATGTTTCTTACAGGTAAAATTTATGAGAACAATAACAAGTACTGGAAATTTTAATTCAAAAATTCATTAGCAGTAATCATGGTCTTTTCTTCTTTTTCCACAGACACCATAAAAGCCAAGTCTGCTTGAATGAAAAAAAAAAAGATCTTCCCCATTTCTGAACTCTGCATCTGCTGCAAGTCTTTGTGTCATCTGCGGAAGAGATCTTTGAGATAAAATACTTGAGTGGCTCCTTCTGGTTTAATGTGAATGTTGGACACCTCCAGTATAACCTTCTGTTTGTTCAAATTCACCTCCAAGACCACAGATTTTGCCCTGTTTGACTGCATCCAGGTCACAGCTGCTGTGGCAGTGCCAGCAGATCCTTCCCTGTCTGACACTCTCACTTGGGGGTAGGGAGGATGCTGCCTTGCTTCTAACACTTGTGTTGCAACCTTCATTAGCCATGGAAATGTCTTAATGGGGACATTCTCTGAAGCTTGTTTGTCACGAGCAGGTTTGCTCTGAACTTTAGGCAAGTCTCACCTGGCTGGCACCTTTCATTATATCAAACATGGTGTTATGGCAAAGGATTAAGTCCAGTGCCAAATAATGGGTTATAAAATATTCAATAGGAAGAGATAGTTCATTTATCTCCCCATATATGATATGGATTAAAAGACTTAATGAACACTGGAGTGCATTTTTGTCTGGACAGACAAACTTACAGATGGATAAACAACAGAAATATATGCAAGAATACACACATTGTTGAGAATATTGTCCTTATAAAAATACATATTTTCTGAAAAGGGCACTGTTCCTGGGCTGTAATGCATCTATGATTATCTGTAAAGAATTCAGAAGTACCTGCCCTAAAAAGTATGGCTTATCTATAATTTAAACTGAAGGAGACTTTCCTTTAGGCAACACAGACTTCGTGACACATGAATGAGCAGCTCTGGCTGTATCTAATAGTTTACCACCAATACTGGAGCCTTTGCAGCATTTTCACCTCCCTTCAATTAGAGGAGGTTTCCATTTACAATACTCAGAGGAAAACAATATTATTTTTGCAAAGGTAGCCTGGCAGTTTTGTGCTAGTCCTTGGCAGATAAGCTCTGCTTCCTTCCTCCCTAGATGGGATGCCACTACCTGCAGAGACGAGGAAGGAGAGGCACAGGGCTTAGCACGGAGTCACGCTGCAAGCACAGGGCTGAATCACAAGGTACAGCTGCAAAACCTCAGGAAATCCTTGTCTTGTTCCAGGGCCAACCTCACCTCAGAGGTAAAACATACCCCTCACTTTATTACAAAGCACCCAAGACATGAAGCACTGGCAGTACTCAGAGGTGGCACTCAGAGGTAATTTAACAACATCATCAAACTATGAGAGTTAGAATTTGATTTATAATGATGACTAACCCAATAAAATGGTAAAGCAAGTCAATACGCAGGCTCAGAGACTTCCAATTTTTTTTACCCCCTAGTATTTTGATGATGCAGTCATCATAAAGCATTCCAGACATGTCATGCTCAGTGGAAACTATGGAACAACAAAGCCTCACGTGTATCCTTGCAGAGATCAGGTCATTCTTCATTAGAGCTGCATAAACCTATTCACAAGATCAGCTTTTTTGTGGTAACGATGAAAGGAGAGGGGGAAAAACCCACAACCTCTTGATCACAGCATGTACGAAAACAATTCTCAGTAAGGAGGATATTTTTACGTGGAAGTGGTAAATTTTCAGGTGGAACAAAAAAAACCCCAAAACCCAAGAGTTCAAATCCCTGTAAATTGACATTGCTATGCTGATTTATGCCCATTGAGAGTTGTCCCTTCATAATTTGTTCCAGGTTGGAATTTTACTATGGAGAAATATGCACATTCTTGTAAAGTCAAGGAAAAATACACCCAACTAAAAGGGTAGTTTCTATGTAGCTCTATTTTTGATCACTTTAGATATTTTAGGCTATGTCTTGCAATCATCCTATTTATGGGATCAAAAAGAAGTAACCCAGATATGGGAATAAAGTTAGTAAAGTCATTGGTCCAGACAGGACTCGGGCTGCTAAATACATGATGATTGATATTGGACACATTTCTTTCTTGGCAGGGAGTTTTGGCTTTCAGCTACACTGTGCTGACATCAAGCACATTAAAAGTGAACCCAAATATCTGCTGAAATTCACAGAGATGTTGAAACACTTTCAACTCTGAAGCCAAGGATGTGTCAGCTGAGAAAGCTGAAGTTTACCTCTAACTTTTTCATTCTAATTTGGGGAAGAAATGCTCAGCAAACTTGTCAAGTCCAAGCAAGCTCTTTTACAACCCACTTCTCTATTTTCTTGTGGCAGGAGTCCACCAGCAACAAACTTCATAAAAGCAGTAGAAAGGTCAACCATTGCATGTGTTTGACAGCCTTGGATACAGTCCCAATGCACAAAAGTGGGTTCAGAACCCTAATCTATATTTCACTTTCTATATCAGGCAAAGAAGACAAGTTTTAGCCTCATCTTTTGCTGAGGCAAGTGATTCCCAGAGTCTGCTCGCTCAAGAGATGTATTACAGAACAGAAGCATACTTATCTTTAGACAATCTCTCCTCTCTTTCAGGGCTCTAGAACTTCATGTTCTCACATCTTTTAATGTATTTTCTGCTCTCTCATCCCCTCCTAGTGCTGCTGGATTCAAGTGTTGATCAGGGCCCCTCAGTGGGCCACTGCCCCATGAGCTGTCCCAGAAGCTCCCATAGAGAAAACCTGGGGAATACCTGGAAAGTTTCAGATCAAAAAACCACAGGTCATGATGTGTTTGTGCTGCTTAACCAAAAACTGTATTCAGGTTGAAACTGGTTGCTCAGTTTGGCATCTGTGGTAACACAGTTTGCACAGTTTAATTATTTTTGCCTTTGGTGGGCAGGTTGCCTGTGGGAGTTCTGCTGTCTTCCATTACTTCAAATTTCAGGGTTTCAGTAACTTATTGAAATGAACCCACATGGCCTTTTAAGGCCCTTTATCTTTCAAAGACCCAACAAAGTAGGGTTTCACCATCCACTTTAACCTTAGTGGATGGTTTCATATGTGCTGGACCTATGATAAAGCCAAGTGCTTTTCCCAGAAAATGTCTCTTTGGAGATGCCTAGCATTGGTATGGTTTTTGTGTAGGCACTTTGTGGTTTTATTAGTGATTTTTCTTAACTTAATTAATCAGTTGTACACTGGCTTCACCTGGGTGTCCTGCATTTTAATGGTACAATGAATTGTTTGTTTGATAATTTGTTGTTTTTCTTTTTGACCACACCACAGTTTATATCTTAAATAGTTATTAAAGCAGGTTGAAAAAGCAGTTACAGAACAAGTTTGAAATTATGAGCATGCTACTTCAATTACATTTTCAGATTTAAAAATATATTTTGGAGGAGAACCACAAGTGTTTTTTTTTTTTTTCTCCTCTGTATGGATGGGATTTCAGACATCCATTCAGAGCTGACAGTCAGACACAGACACTAACAGGGCACTGCAGCCATGTCTGGGCCAGGCTGTGGTAAATCCTGGTGGATATCCATTGATATCCATTGAGAGCCAGGGCTGCAGCAAGAGCTCACCAATGTGCTCTCACCTCTTGTTTCCTGGGGTGCTTGAGGTTGCACCCAGCCCCCAGTCTCAAGCTGGCATAAGAATCTCCTCCAGAAACACAGTTCCAGATACCATTTCTATTTTAGATTCGTAAATATAATTTCAAAAATTATACTTGCTTTCAACTATTTAAACATTTCACTGTTTATACTTCCATGAGGATGTGAAATCAGAATAAAGATTATTGAAGCAATAGTAATTTTGGGGGATTTTTTTCAACCAGGTCTATCAGAGAGGAAATAAAATGAATTGCCTATATCAGGAAAATTAGCAAACAAATTTCGAGAATAGAGTACAATTTAAAGGCATTTTCTGTTAACCTTTCACAGAAAATATTTCATGCTGTAAAAAGAGCAGAAATAGCCTAAGCACCCGAAGGAGGGCTGCTAGCCCTCATTTAGAAGCTATTCAAACAGCAAAGTGAAATTATTTAAAAAAGCAATTTAAAGAATCTCATCCATCTCACACTGGTAAGAGACAGTATGCACGTGGTACATATGCAAGATAAGAGACAGTTTTGCTCATACTGTGAGACAGGAGAAACCTGAAAATGAGAAGCATTTTCCGTAGCAAAAACTTGAGAATAGCATCATTGTTCATACACTTTTTTCATTTATTTTCATTTTTGTTTTAAATGAGCAAAAGGCTTTATTGCTTTTCTGAGGACCAGCCAATTTACACCAGGAAAAAAACACATATTGACCTTATTGTCAGAAAATGGGCAGAATCAAGCATGTTTCAGCTGACTAACTAATGGAAATGTTTCCAGGCACATAAAGAATACAGCACGTGTGAATTAAGACATGTACTAAGAACAATGGAAATAGGCACTGAAAGATAAGACATTGTTTAATGGGTTGTGTAATCTGATAGTTGATGTCACGTGATCCAGAAGCTGGATTTTGCAAGGTTAAGATATCAGTATAAGAAAGCAGAGCAAAATGAGTATTATAAATAATCTCTAATGATGATGCCTACAATGAATAGCTAAAGGTAGCTTTCAAATCTCTCAGGAGTTCATCTTTAGTGTTGGATCTGAGCTGAATCCCCCCAGAAAAATCTTTTCCAGCATTTCTGAGTTACACATCTGAACTCTGTGCAGACAAGGACAGAAAGAACAGAGTGCTGGAAATTCAGAAGTCCATTTGCTGAGGTGAAGTGCTTTCCCAAAGCCAAACAGAGTATCTGAAGACTTATCTGGTGGAATAAGCAGGCACAGATATGTCTTACCTGAACCAATTGGCTACCAATTATTTTGCA
This sequence comes from Monarcha castaneiventris obscurior, assembly GCA_026261815.1. Classification (NCBI taxonomy): domain Eukaryota; kingdom Metazoa; phylum Chordata; class Aves; order Passeriformes; family Monarchidae; genus Monarcha; species Monarcha castaneiventris. Next base: position 14,040,353 of record JAMPIT010000467.1, read on the forward strand.
GTGGGAATGAGGAGGATCTAAATACCTTTTGAACTAAATATTCCTTCTGTGTCCTTAGACATTTTCTGCAGAATAGTTTAGTACTGAACTACCAGCATTTCCCAGCAAAAGACACCTGACCCCCAGCTCAGTCGTTTCACATAAAAGTGCTACCAACAGAAGACTCCTGTCTCAGTCTCAGGTCTTGATCAAGTCAGACTTGGATAGGAGAGGACAATTTCCTAGAAACTGGAACATTTCTGAAGCTATAGGATTCATCCTGCACATCTGTCAGTCCCAAACACAGAATTAACTAACACAAGGAGACTTTTGGAGTTGATTTCATTGTGTTTGTATTTTTTGTTATATCTCATCCTTTACTCCTTGTTTTTCATGACCATCATTTAGGTTACAGCTTTACAGAACAGAAAAGGGAGCTCTTTTATAAGAAAACAGAAGCATGCTTTATATTTGCTGTGCTTCTGTAGAACAAAAAAATAAAAGCAGTAATATTGATCTGAGAGTTGACCATTATCTACTTAAAAAGTTACATGGCTAGTAGATCTGATACACAGCTAGGCTTAAAATGAAACAAGATTAACAGATAATGAAAACCATAATTAGCTGAAGCCTAACAAACACCAAGGTACAAGGCCAACAACTGAGCCTCATCAGCCCTCCTCACCGTCTGTCCTTATTGTCTCTAAGACAAGAATTAAGATGTTTTCAGTGGAGAAACAATTTTTTAGCAAGATCTAAAGGCACCTGCTCCAGCAGCTGGAGTATTGGGTTGTCACCAGGGGGGAAACAGCTCAGCCTTGCTGATCTCACACACCCTCATTGCCCACAAGTGGCCAGGATGCAGGTACCACTCAGACTTGCTCTTTGTCATTTGATGGGAAAATAACAGTGACCCAATAACAGTGACCCCTTCTTTGGCCTACAGTGCTCCTGTGATCTCTGTGTTTCCTTCACTGATCTACATCAGTGAACTCCATCCTCAGTGAGAGTATCTCAGCACCATGTTTAATTTAATGACAGTTTTGACTAGAAATATGAAATATTGAATTTTATATTGCGAGAGAGACCAGGCACATGAGGGTTGTCTACAATTCAAGCAGGATCTGGAACAAAACTAAATTTTGACAAAATAATAATAATAATAAAAGACTCAACAACTAGGACAAGCTGAATCTCTCAGTAAACCTTCAAACACTGTAAACTGACATATGCATATGCTGAAATTAATTTTCTGTTCCTTTAACCTCATCTCTTCCTTTCAAAACAGATATTGCTGCTTTGTGACTCAGTCTGAATCACAAGTTTCAGCTTGAGGATGACTCTGTACAAACAATTGAAGAAATTAATGCACCTCCAACCACAAGATGTTATTTAGTTTTGCAGACCATATCTAGTGTTAAAAAGTGTCAAATGTCCATGCTGGCTACTCAGCATGTCACCACGAAGGACATGGTGAGATCATAGCTGAGGTAAGGGCAGAGACAGACTGGTCCTGCCTCCATCAGGGGAAAAAAAGGGGTTTTAAAGAGCAGAGTATGCTTGGGTGGGGCATGGAGGGAAAGGGAATCAGCCACCAACTCCTGCCAGCCCTTGGAGTCAGAGCTCCAGGAGAGCAGGGGGAGGGATCCTGCAGCAGTCCTTGCTGCATCCCTCCCCTCCTTCCAGCTCTCTCCAGCCTGGCACCCCCTGGGCTCCCAAGAGATGCAAAAGGAAGAAGATCCATCTCATTGCTTTCTCTCCCCACAGCTCCTCCCACTGTCTGCTCCCCCAAACATCTGCCCATTTGTAGATTCTGCAGAACTGGTCTGCAGAAGAGCTGATACAGTCAAATAAAAAAGCAAGCTAAAAGGAAGATAGCATTTATATTTCAGTAAACATATATGACACTCTTTCAGGCAGTCTACCTGTCTATATTGGGCCACAGTTGGTTCTTACAGTATTTTCATGCCTAATAATTGATCACAGATTAGACTGATTGGTTGAAGATTAAATAGTTATGTGGGTTTAAAAAAAAAATTAGGATGGATTGCAAATATACACCTGAGAAGAAAATTTCTCTATGTGAAATTAATAGTGTACCAGCATAATTAGGCATTATCTCAACAACAATAGCAACAATTTTTATATCTACGACTTTCCATCCAGCTTATTTTTCATATATTTCTTCCCAAGTAGTTTCTTTAGTCTAACAGTATTCAAGGGAAAGAGAAGCAGAAGAATCATCAGAATAGCAAGACAAAATAAAGAAAAAAGTAATTAAGCTAAAAAGATAAAAATTTCATATTCCCAGACATTTATCTCCCTGAGAACCTGAAAACCTGACTACTGTAGTGATGACTTTATGGCAGAAGAGGCACAGAACAGAATAAACTGAAACATAAGGTCACGTCCATTATTTATATATTTTTTTTTAGTTTTTTGCCACTGTGTTCTTGTATCCCCTATTGCCACAAACTTTCACTTATCCAAATGAGGATTTACAGAGTTAGGAAATATCTTGTCTTTGTTCTCTGGCTTCTGCTGAACCATTTCACATTTCCCTCCTGTTCTCTTTCCTGCCATTCCCAGAGGACAACCCTGGACCAGATGTGAATGAAGCGAGTCACAAACATGACCATAAATACTTCACCATGCAAATGCAATTTCTTCTGTCACATATAACAAAAAGCTGTACATGTCAGGCTGCTTATTCACACTCCAGCTTGCAACTAATCAGCACTAATCAGAGCGATCAGATTCACACTTCACTGAGCTTTCCCAGATTTATGCAGCAGAGGACTTGGATTTCATCACTCAGGATGGGAGCACATGGAGGCTGGTAAGCAGGGAACAGCCGGCCCTCTGCGTCTCTTAGGAGAAAGAGAGTGTAAGGCAAACTTCAAAACAAGATCAAATTGATTCCTGATGCCATCTTTTCCTCTTAAACCAGTGAAAGATCCAGAAAATAAAGAAGCACCACTCTTCATCACTTCCACGTGATGAGTGGAGCAACAACATAACATTACCTGAAGTTACAATATACTCTGTGTAAAAATTATTTGGTTTTGATAAATCTCTTGTAAGACTTTGATCTTCAGGTCTCATGAGTCATATTACAGAGGAATTTACTGTACTTAATTTAGAAATCATTTGAAAAGGTCGATAACATTCATTTCTCTCTCCACCCCTGTGAAGGGAGATCTCTAAATGAAGGAAACTAAACCAAGCAAACTCTGTATGATCTAAACACATACAATAATTTGTTTAACATCGAAAAAAAGAGTATCATTTTAATTTCATTACTTTAAGCAGCCATTAAGGTAGAAAAGACACAGAATTTTTAAAGGTTTTAAGAGAAGCATTGATTAAGAAAATGGTTGGAAATTATGAATGGCCCAGAGGCTTGGAGACTTCAGTAACCTTCACATATGGTTTACTTTGCTTTAGAAATCAACTGGCAGGTTCAGTATGAGATCAACCACTTTCACCTCTATTATAATTAATTATTCATCTCATCTACCTGGAAAAACTTAAAATTTGGGCATTTCATCTAAATACCCCTTGTTGGTAACAAAAAAAAAAAAAAGAAAAGTGTGTCAAACTCTAACTGATAACTGATTCTGTGGGAGCAGAGCTAAAAACCTGACTCAGAAAGGGTGTTCATGTTTTTTGTCAGTCAGATAGCTGAAACAACTTTTTCTGTCTTCTTCTACAGAAATGACAGGCCACAAGTAATTTGGAAGAGTTCAGTGGTGCAGATGATGTTTATAAAGTTGGGCAACTTCTCTGGAAAGGAAACTAGTAATTCTACTCATCAAATACTACCTGCCAGCTACCCATAATTTTGGGATGTTAGGCACCAGACCCGGCTGAAGATTCAGGGTTGTGAAGAATTTCTACCTTTGGAGAAAAAGAGGAATGTCGCACTTTCCTGGGAAATGAAAGTAAGACTTCAGGATTCTCCCTTTTGAAAATGCTTTTTCAGTTTATTTGTTTCCAAGCAATGAACAGAAATACTAAAAGAACATTTGCTTTCAATTTTTGTTTCCCTTTAGAAAAAATTTATAAACAGAATTTCATCATTTTTTTGGCATTTTACTTAACAAAGTCGCCTATTTTTGCCAGGGAAAGGGGACCACACTGGAAATCATTCATCTTTCTCTGAAATATAGGCAATAGATCCACACACTGTAGAAATGGGAATCATTCCTGTGCCTAACTAAAAATATCCCAGACCTGTATATGGATTAACATCTTGTAACTAGTATTTATTTAATAAGATATGTTAACTTACACCATCTTCCCCATATTCCTTGATTCTTACATCTTTATTGAGCCATGATAACCATAAAATTGCCAATCTTCCTTCAGAAAGTTCAGGAGATATTACTGAATGTGCAAATTTGTTACTGCACTTATGTAAATCTCTATGACAAGCATCAACAGGGATCTTAGCTGTACTTAGGAGAGGCAAATCTATCAAACATTTACCATCAGGTGCACAAGTTCTGACATCAGAATTGTTTAACGCCACCACTGAACATTTACATTCTTCTACAAGTTGCTACAAAGGAACATGACATAGTAAGCTTTTCATTTTGAGGATGTGAATTTGATATTTCTGCTTTGAGGTGAGAGGAAAAACCCAAAACAAAGAGAACCAGAATAAATGTCAAGCTTCAAAAGTAAATGACATCACATGCACATAGGCCTTTTCAGTTAAGCAGAGTTTTCTATTATACCTTTCACTCCTACTAGGGATCAAATACCAAAGTGAAAACAGTCGTTTTAATACAGAAAAATGGAGCATTTCTGTAGCAAAAGATTTATCCATAGCAAAATGCTCACTTTCAATATTCCTTTTTTAATTTAGATTCTGAAGCCACAGATGAATTTAACCTTCAGCAAATTAGCAACTTCCAATGGGAAAACAGCCTGTCTGGAACACAGATGCTTTTCAGAGCTGACCAAACTGATCATCATTGCCATGGACACAAGCTACTGATTTCCTAAGGAAAGCTGTCAGTGACTTAATGCTGAGGATTTAGAGGAGGACAGGAGTGGGGCACCAGGAGACATGATAAGAACAGGATGCATCTCTTCCATACACTCTCAAGCCCCACGGGGAGCTGGGAGCAGGCAGTCCCAGGTGAAAGCAAAAGAAATCAGGTGAATAACTTCAAGGTTGCCGGGAGACTACACAGATACACAGGCCATTTGGTAGTTCATTAGCAAATGGAGGTTAATTAGGAAAAGCAGGTGTGTATTCCACATTGAAGCTGCCTGTGCTGACCCAAACCCAAGGGAGCATTTGCTCTTCAATAGAGATATAATCCAGATTATCCTAAAAGCATTTCCTGTACCCCATAGCCCCTGCACGGGTCCTGTCAGCTTGATGAGCTACCCCCTCCCAAACATAGAGGATGACCTCTGCAGTCCTTAGCAGCATCTCCTGCATCATCCCCTCTCTGATCAGAGCTCTGATCAGGGCCACTGATCAATCCCTGTGAGGCTCATTGAGGTGAGGGGCTACAGCAGTGGTAGCAGCCATGGGCCATGGGAGAGAAAAGGCCACAAATCATAAATTCCAGACTCTCAGCCTATGACAGTTACTACCTCCCAAGGAAATTCTCACCTATTACACAAGTCAGTATTGTGTTGGTCCCATCCATCCACCGATGGATGCCTTAGTATTCTCAAACTGGTCACATAATTATGTTCTAAAGTTATATGAGTAAAGTGTGAGGAGGCCTCTTTCATTTACTCAGGTCTTTCATCATCAGAGATACCTGGACTCCTTCCTGGATGATCACAACTTGGCTCTGACAGCCCCTGGCAGAGACTCAGCCTCCCTGGAATTAACCACTAATAAAGCATCACATGGTCTCACACCTCCACAGGGCAGAAGTGGCTCCAGCTCCCTTATATCGACTAACCCTGCTAATGACCTGCTAATGATCTTTGCCAATGACCCCTGGAGATATAAGCTAATGATATCTACCAACGAGCTGTAATTGAATTGCCCCTTCTGCTCATTAAAGGCCAAAGTCCACTAACTTTACTGCCCTTACTCGGCCTCTCCTCCCTCCCTGGTATTATCAGGACAACTTGTGAAAAAAGCACCTTACATAAGGAGGTGGCAGAAGTGGCAGCTACAGGGTAAACAGGGAGTTACCTTTTTTCTTGTGGTTCTTTCAAGAGGTTTATTCCCTCATGAGGAAGTGATGATCTTCTGAGTAAACGAGGGCAGGAGAGGCCCAAGCTGGGCATGTGCTCTATCACAAATGTCTTGTGGGGCTATCTGAGATGCCCCTCTTTTCATCAACTTAGATTCTCCAACTGAGGAGAACATCTTGTGAAAAAGTGTGTTACTTTCTGAACAGGGGATGCAATCAGTAATAAATTTCTGAGCCAAAATGTAGAAAAAGTAAATTGGATGTATAAGATAGTGGAGAATTGTTTTGGTGGAGCAGATTTTTGTTGGCATTTCATATGCTAAAGAAGACCCTTACAAGCTACAGTGACTGAGTTTTTTAATCATTAGAGATTGATAGTGAGAGGAAATTTGGGGAAGAGCCAGTATATTATAATCAAATAGCAAAACTATCCAAAGGCTCATTGAGAATGCTGCGACAAAGTGGGTTTCTTCCCAACCCAGGTGACTTTCAGCATACCTCTTGATAAATATCCTGGCTCTCTGGTGGATTTTTCCTGTGCCTGTGGGTGCTCTCAGAGCAGGGCAAGGTGCCTGGGAGGGTGATACCTCTGGAGCCACCACAGTTAAATTCAGCAGAGACCATCAGGCAGAGCCCTGAGCTGCTGCTGTCTGCGCTGTGATCATCGCGGTGCCCTGAAGTCAGCGGCAGCCTGTTAACACCTGGGGAGATGCTGGCCACCACCACTCCCTGTGCCTGCTTTTAGCAGCCCCCAGGGGTCTGTGTGAACGAGGGGGTATTTCTGCCTTGGAGCAGGAGTCCCTTAAAACCATTGTTAAACTGGAAGTAACAAGAGAGTGAGTTTGATCCCTCTGCGCAAGGAACCCCCGCCTGTGCTTTGCTAATGATCAGGTGTGCAAGGGAGAATCTTATTCCCACCTGCTATTTAATGGAATGAAATCCACAGCATCCAAAACACTCGGAAACAGAGGGTATTTTTTGCACACATCCTCTTTAAGGATGTGTCTAAGTTCTGACATTTTCACTCAATTTTCCGTGTGCTTTTCTGGTACTGGTAACTCAGGTGACCAGGACTTTTCCACAGCTTAGCTGTATAAATGAGAAAATGAGAACACAGGAGGTTCTACTCTCCAAAGACAGACATGGCCGGCCAACCACACATCTAGGACATTAATATAGAGAAAGCAACAATGTTTATTTCAAAATGTATAAGGAGCCAGAGCAGGGAGGGGGGAAAGAAACCCAGAAGGCACAGAAAACAGATATTTATTGTGCTTCCCTGCCATAAACATTCCAGCAGCTCTGCTCTGGGATGCTAGCACCATTATACAGCTAATATTGCTTGATTACCCATGCACCACCACAGCTTCAGCCTCCCAAGGACTGAAATCGAGTTTTCTATTCTTAGCTCGTGGTAATTTAAGCTCATTATGGAGGTGCTTGTATTCCATGAGCACAAGAGATAAAGGAAGCAATATAACTTTAATGAACAGCTGAAATAGCAACCACAGCAGGCTTGGTAGGCAAAAAAAAAAAAAAAAAAATCTTTTCTCTGATGTTGTCTTGATTTCTGTCCCACAGGTCTTCGCAGTTAGTGCTCTATGTATGTTTTATGAAGATATTCACACACACACATGCTTAATGGAAACAAATATGACATCCTATTTAATAATACCAGGTACACACCAGCCTGAAAGGTAGAACCACTCAAATCATGGAAAAAAATGAAATGAAAAGTGTTAACCTAGATCCAGCAAAAATAATAATAATAAAGCCCTTAAAATAACACTCAGCTTAAGTTATGCAGTCATAGAGGTTTCCTTCTTACATAAGTAAATGTCTTTTTTGTCCAGTGATTCTTACGCAGACTGAAGGAAATGGATGGATGCAGATGCAACTGTCAGCAGCAGTCAGTGGAGGAACAAATGGAAAGCATTCTGGGTTCTCTTTGATCAACGTTTTTGCGCCCCAGATTATTGATTGGGTGCTGCTTTTCTTTCAGTGCTATTCATTGTGGCTCTCATCAAATCAAGTGGTCAAATCCTGCAGTCAAATCCTGCAGCCCCTTGCAGGCAGGAGTTGTGTCTGTGGAGTGAAATGTTCAGAGAGAGCATGAGGTGGGCAGACACCCTGGGTTTGGGGTTAGGCTCTATGGAAACCATCATCTTTCAGCAAGGATGGCAGCTAAAGGACCACCCCACAAAAATAGCCCATGTGCGAGTATCTACCCGCATCTAGGGCTCCTCCTCGCTTTGGGCCTGCCATGAGGTACAAACACCTCCACAAGGGAAAGGCAAGACCTGGATGCAGCTGTGGAAGAGAACTGCCTTCTTCTCAGCATTAAAATTTTTCCTTCTAACTACTTTGAGTTTCTATCTCATAAAATAATCACACAAGAATGTTCAGAAGCTAGCGTAACTGGTCAGAATCTGGTCTACTTTTAAAGCAATTTGGAAATTAAATTTGGTCCAGTAGTTTCAAAACAGAGCCATTCTTCATTAACTTATTTTTCCCTAACAAAATAATTTTTCTGTGTTTTTCACATGGTTTTCAATTTTCTTTTGGCACACACTCATCATTCCTTCCAATGAGGAAAGCGCAGAGGAAGGAAGAGTGAGGAGAGAAAACATCTGCTTAGAATAAAGGAGAAAAAAACGCCCAACACTTTGACTATTAAGACTTCATGTTTTCAAAATAAAGGGAATAAAAGCTATGTGTGAAAAGCTTCTGACATTGGTACATTCATAAAATGTTTAATCATAATTATTGCCAGAACCTTCTCACAATAACTACATGTACAACACCTCTGAAAAACCCTGTGCAGAGTCTAGGTGAAATTTCTCTCAGGGGCTACTTTCCCCCTTGTGTTTGGAAGGAGGACTCCTACATGGTTGCATATGGGCACTTGACTTCCGTAGCACCTGGTAATTACCACAGCAGTAATTTGGAGTGTATTTATTATCAACCTTATGCAAGATTTAAGTTCACATTTTCAAAGGAGGCTGGAATTAGGTTTAAAAAAAACCCCACGAAACTAAACCTAAACCCAAACCCAGTATATTTCTGAAGGCATTAATGTTTCAGCATTTCTCTGAAAAGGTTTTGTTCTTCCATTTAAAAGAGAAAAGAACATTTGAGGCAAGTTATTCTTCACAATAACAGCAACAAAGTTGGTTTTGAAATATCCTGTTCTGTGCTGGAAATGTGCTATGATGGAGGCTTTGCTGCCAGATTTTCAGTTCACCCACATTCCTCATCTATGCAGGGAGTTTCATTGGTGTCAGTAGAAAAGCAGGCTTGAGCCCAGCAACACCCACATTAACACCTGAGGCCTTTTCTAAGTGTCATTACTTTTCTAGAAATATGGGGGGTTTTTTTCTGCCTAAATTGACACTGAAGACTCAGTTGGGGTGGGGAAGGCAAAAAATTGGAGGCAGCTGTAAAATGATAATAGTAAGGATCCACTTTATCCAGTATGGATCCACTTTAGCATTTAGGATCCACTGCACCAAGCACACTTCTACAGCTTTTATTTCTGCCGCTCTGTGAGTGGAGACAGTGAGATGAATCCATAAAAACAAATGTGTGGAGAAATCTTTTCTTTACTTCCACTTGGTGGTCTGATACCTGGGAGGCACAGGAAACTATTTCCATATAGTAGAGGAGATGAGCACTGAGTTCCCTGGCACATGACCTGGAGGTTTCTCTGTCACTGCGTCGAGTTTTCCAGGGAGCTGGAACACAGAACTAGATCATAAAATATTCCTCCTGCCCCATTTATTTTCTGTCTGGAGAAAAGTTGAAGCATGTCACCAAGAACCAGGGTGACCATCAGATTACAAAGCTTGGGTTTAACATCCCAGGAGGACTTTTGTCATACCTACAGCAGAATTATCTTCTTGAACAATCTTTACAAACACAGCAGCTGAAGGCAGCAGTGGTTACAGGAATCCAGGGATCAGAGACAGCTCTAGAAACCTACCCTGATTCCTGAGTTTGTGTCCAAAAGAGAATTAAGCTGCTGACTCCTTCTCTTTTGGAGGTTTTCTGACAAAAGGGCTTTACAGCAATCTCAGGTACAGTAAAAGATCCACTCAACAGGACTGTATCCTTGTCTTTTAGTCTTCAAAGACAATGTCTCAAGAGTTATCCTATGTTCCTGAGCTACAGTCAGCCCCTGACCAGATAGTCAGTTCTGTCAAACGTCATGATTTTCTTCTCTGAACAGAATGAAAGATTAGGCAGCTGGTTGATTTCTTTCTCTGTGGTTTGGAGACCTTGTGCTGAGTTGACCACAGTGGTAAGAGCTTGCACTCAGACCACTAAAACCCACACCCAAGTCACTGTTTCCCTTTGAGCTCCCAAACTACCTCGCAGGGGTAAGTGGTGAATTGGCTCTCCAACCTGGTCCCTTTCTTATCTCATTCCATGTTTGCTCCTGTGAATGAAATCCAGACGTGGGTGAGAGCTGAATCCAAGCTCCTTGTCCTGACCCAACTCACACTCGTGCTCCCAAGCAAGTTCACTGCTTTATTCTGCTCCAGATTTCAGGCCTTCCCCATAAAGTACCTTCACTTAGGGTAATCAGACTGCATTTGCAAGCCATTAGAAAGGTCAGTGACATATTAAAAAAGCTATTTTTGAATGTCTGGCTCCACACTTTATCTCTTGAAATTCCCTTCATGGCTTTCTATGGCTCTAATCAAACTTCCATTGATTTCCTCAAGAATTGGATCAGGCCTTCTGTGGTGCTTGCCAAAACAAAATAGCGGAATGCAGTCAAATGTATGCATCAGGAGAGCTCACATAAAAACTGGTTAGATGAAAATATGGTTCTACTCTGAAGACTCTCTCTGTCAGTGTGGTTGTGCCTTTCCTTACTTGACTCTCAATCATTTCCTTATCATCAGTGCCAAGTTTAATATTTTAAAATTTGGACTTTTTTCATGTGCTATAACCCTGTAAAATCAACCTGGGATTAGGAGAGGAAGCAGGGCCTTGTGGTTAAGACAATGGACTATCATTCATTCCCATTTCTGCCACAAACACCCACCACTGACCTTCAGCAAGTTGCTAAGGGAATGATTTTCAAAAGCACTCATCTTTGGCCTGACTCTGCTTCCTAAGAGCTAAGTGGAAACAGAAATTTACATTAAGGAGAAGAGAGATAGGTCAGACCTAAGTGTCCCAGAATAAACTGTTTTCCTTCCTCATTTCCTTCCATTTTAGTAGTATTAATCTTTCTTACTCATCGAATCCTTTAAAAGTGGATTTTTCAGCATGAAAAGACACTCCTACACAAGCATTGTGCAGTGTCTGGTCTAAAAAAGGCTCAGTCTTCATTGAGTTCTCAAGCTGAGACCAGAGCAAGGGTCCACCTTGACTGCAATTTTGCTTCTGATTTTCTCTGGACAAGGAAGTTCAGACAGAAACATGACAATGGAGCATGTTAAGAGAGGTCCTTCCCCCAAACTGTTATCAGTATGTTATTTAAGAAATTATTATAATCATCATAATGAAGTCAACAAATAATTCAGTGCAATGCCAAAAATGTCATCTAGCTTACATGTTCTGGTCTATATCAGGCGGAAAAATGGAGTTTTTTATAATATGGCTAAACACACGTGCTAAATAAGTTATAGCTTTCCAGCCATATATGAACTTTAGTAAAATATTGAGGAGTTACTATACTCCAGCTATATCCTGCAGTCCCACTAGTTTATCCATGGGCAAATTACTTCTTTTCTTAGCAAAAACATTTTCTTCTTTCTCTTTTTCCCAGTTTCATCTAGAGAGCTGTAGGGGCTTTGGGGTGGTGACTGGTTTTCCATCATTGATCCTGCAAGGCTTCCCAGTGTGGTCCCTGATCCTGGAAGACATTTCCAGATGCAACTGTAGTGCAAAGAGTTGGTTACTCTGAATATATTCCACATAAAGCAATTATAAGAAAACCTTCTATCTAGGAGAGGGCACCACGGGCACTAGAAAAAGTGGATATGCTTCTCTTGAACCAACTTGGAGGAAATCCATTAAAAAAAATTAGATGTCCTTTTCTGTTTTAAGTTTACCAAGAATTGGAACTAAACACATGCCATCTGAAGAAATCCCTTTCTCCCTCCAGCCATCACACTGAACTGAAATAAAACAGATGTGCTCAAATAAAAAAATCTGTGCTTACTTGTTAGTTTTTTCCTTGCCTGTATTACCAACACATATGACTTGCACCAACACAGGTAAAAGCAAGAAATATTCTTCAGAAGTTTCCCATTGCTGTATTCTGCCAATACCTGCTGTGATTCCATTCCTATAAATAATGGGTTTCTTCTGTTATATCGTCAGATCCCAGCTGCACAAAAGCCGAACTCAAAACTCAGACATTCTTAGAGATTTGAAAAAAACACCCCTAAAAAACCAAGCCCTAAATCCGAAACAAACACATACAAATTCAACCAGAGATTAGTATTTTCAAGATTTATGGTCAGTTAATGCTCCTTGTATGAAGACAGAAAAGCAGTCCTTTAAAAATTATCAGTTTTGATTTGGGCAAATAAAGTATTGTTTAAAGCTTCATTCAAATATCCTTTCAGAAATAAGTTCTCAGGATGGGGTTTCATAGTTTCACTGTTACATTAAGAAAAATAAGTTGTTTGTAGAAGACTGTGCAGTTCATAAGTTACTAGTTATAAACTAATCCTCGATATCCAGTCCAAATCCTAAGGGAAGCTTCAAGGCAGCCACTTCTTTTTGGCAATACAGTGATGAAAGATATATTGTTGAAAACCATAAAACCTTGGGAAAAAATTCAGCAAACTATCTACATAGGAATGAAATGTTGAGAGCTTGGCTCATCAGCTGGGGCTTTCTGGAGAAGAAGGGGCTGCAAATATTTTTATACAGGTTAGCTAAACAGTCTTGAAAACAAAGAGAAATGCTTCATGTGAATTATTAGAAAGGTTTTCTTGTATATCACAGAGGTTTGCTTCCCAGGGATCTGTGGGTGAAGATTAGGTATTAAAAGAATACAAACTGTCCTTTAGTAAGTGGCTTGGAGACATTGTCACCCCAAATAAAGATTACATTCAGAAAACATACCTATGGGTGTACATCCACAAATTCCAGAGAACTCCTATTCACAAGGAGGGCCCATCACTTTCACACTTGGTTGTACACAACCAGCACGTATGTGATGCTGCACAAGCACCCACTGTCCCTTCCTGCTCCAGTCTGGGTGAGCACAGAGGAATATTGCTTTTCCAGAACACAGAGAATTAGCAGACAATTGCACCAGAACCAGCTGCCTCTACTCTCATTTCTTATCCAAGCAGAGCTGTGGCCAGAATAAAGCTTGCAGGATTTAGTGGTGCAGGTAGATACATCCTCTGCATCAGCTGCAGCAGAAGCCAAGGCATTTTAATGAGAGCATTTCAGGTGACACACAAGGCATTTTACAAACCAGTAAAAGTTTCCCAAACATAAAGAGCAGTAGTAAACCCAAACTTTTGTACTAGGTGAAAAAGTCTTAATTGCCCTCTCTGATGCTAGGAAATAACTGTAAAAAACCTGTGATGCCCTTCATGCAGCCAAGGCCACGAAGTCACCAGGCCCTTTGTCATCTTGAGCCTCTCCTTTCTCCAAAGCTCTGTACACCCATTCACTCACCCCATCAGCCCGTGGGACTGGCTGCCATGGGCTGTCCTTTGGAGGTGCAGCAGTGGTGACCACAGGGCTGCTGAGGACACCCAGGCACCCACTTTATGGGCTTGGTCTCTGGAGAGCTCTCAGACACCATTCCACAAACACAGCCCTCCCTGCCAGGCACATCCCATCAGCAGATGCACCACGGACAGGCCTAGGGGTGGCTGGCTGAGCTCTGGGGACCTTATTTTCCAGCAGAGCAGACCAAGCCACCATGGCCTTTGTGAGGACATTCTCAGTGTGGCTGGAGGCTTCTGAGTGCTGCTGTAATGCAAATAGTCACATAAACTGAGTTTGATTTTGCATAGGAATAATGGAAGTGACATGACGATTTCATCATGTTAACACCTCAGCTAGGCATCAGAAGGAAACAAAACCAATATCCTGGAGCTGAGCAGTCCCAGAAGCTGGACAACCTGGAGTCAGATCTGAAGTTTATGGCAGTGTGGGTTCTGTGCACAGCTTACTTACACAAGATGATTTATTTTTAATTGCAGACTAATTAATGGAAAGACTTCAGAAAGCATTTGATATTTTTGGCAAAATCCTGGTTCCACTGAAGCCAATGACAAATTGCCCATGACTTCAATGGGACCATGCTTTAAGGCTTTGTTCTACCCATCTCAATAAAACAGCCCTTTTGCCAACTTTGGGTTATTACTGAAAAGAGACATTATTAACAGAAGAATCTTCTCTTCATCAAATGATTGCACTGAGTAAAGTTTGATATAGTTCAGTGGCCACATCCTTCTGAACATGTACTCAGTGGCAGTTTGAAACACATGTTTTTTATAAATTTCTCATTCAGAAACAAAGACTGACAGTAAACCCCAAAAGCTTTGATATTTATATAAATTGCTAAACGGTTGCACTGGAAAGTACATTTCAATTAATGTGTCACAGAGCATCACAGTTGTTTAAAGTTTGCTGACCCAAGAAGCTCTATAGCTCTGTGCAAGTAGCTTGGGTTTTCTCTAAATCTGTGATATGGAAAACAGTTTCCTTCCTCCAGTGCTCTCCAACAAGTGATTTTTTTTAGGTCAACTTATTTCCCTCAGATCCAGAACATGCAATAACATTAGTATTATTTTCACCCTATTACCTATTTCAAAGATATGCCTGTATTCCCTCTTGGGTTTTATGTGAGCCCTTTATTCCAGTAAAACCCTTTAGTGAGACTTTATAGAGATTAACTACTAACCAAACACAACTTTGCCCATTTGTGTGTTAGCTTTTTTGTTTCTTATGTACTCTGCTGCCGCCTCTAGGACAACACTGTAAAACTAGGTTTTGTTCTACAGCAAGCAGAGATTAAAGTTACTTCTATATGTCAAATAATGCTACAGGAGAAAAATTAAACACTCCTAGCTAGATGTTTTTGCTAATTTGTGGAATTAAAATGAAAAATTGATAGCAAGTCTCAAGTTCAGTTGAAAAACGGGTCTTCCCAGCAAAGACACAATTGTCCTCTTTTAATTCACTGCCTTTCCTAGATTTAATGAATTTATTCAGCTCTTGGTTCTGTGAGCAAATAAGAAAAATCTCTTTAAAACGGACCTAATTTTCAAATTTCCCACAGATTCAAGGGTCAAGTAGATTAGCAGGTATAAAATGCCCTTAAATGTCAGAAACTATCTGTGAGCTGGGAACCAGACAATGCGCTTTGGTTCCAAACCCTTTGCTCTTCAAGGAATCCATCAAAGTGCATTGACCAGCTCACATCCCAGAGGGTGCTTATATTCATGGAGAGATTAGAGCGTGTTTCCTGATATTGACTGGGCTGGGCTGGGGGTTGGTCATCTCAGAGAGGAAG
Source organism: Monarcha castaneiventris obscurior (assembly GCA_026261815.1). Classification (NCBI taxonomy): domain Eukaryota; kingdom Metazoa; phylum Chordata; class Aves; order Passeriformes; family Monarchidae; genus Monarcha; species Monarcha castaneiventris. The sequence continues at coordinate 14,056,016 of JAMPIT010000467.1, forward strand.
AATGGTTGTCCTTGAGCAGGGGCAAAACAATTTATGTCACCCAGTGCTCCTGTCACCAGCCTGCACAGGTGACCTGGAGCAGATCTGGATGGGCAGGAAGCAGTGGTGAATATGTGCCTCTGCCAGTGTATCTTTCCTGGCAGATGCCAGTCATGCTGGTACTCAGGAGACCCAAGACAAAGAGAATTGGATAAACAGAAAGGCAAAGCTACAGAAAGGTCAGTCTGGACTTGGAATCAGCTAGCAGAGAGCTCATGCTACATATGGCATTCTCATTTTTCTGCAGTATTTAAGTGAAATAACTACCACTCCTTAGAAAAGCCACTTTCTGCCATGTCATCTCCATGGCCCCACTTGGCTGCTGAAGGGCTTCATTCGCCTGCTTGGCTGCTTTAGGCTAGTGGGACACTTTCAGACCTATGTGACCTCTTTTACCTGACTTCAGAAACAAGATGGATTTTACCTTCATGTTACAGCACATAATTGGCCAAATGATACGCAAAATCAACTAAGAGGGGGAAAAAACCCTGCTGCTTACTGTTTTTTTGAGGTTTCTTATTCAGAGATGTAAATTTCCTAAATTCATATTCATGGTCGAATTGACATTTCTGTCTCCCTTTTCCCAAAATCACAGCCAGCTACAGCTCCTGCAAAACCCCATTACCATATTAATACACCCTCACAATATTGACTCCTCGGCAAAAAACAGCCACTAATTAGAAAATTGACTGAAATGGAAACACAGCTTCTTTCACCTACTCGTGCTTTACTCACCAGTCCCTTTGCCCTTCAGATGCTGATATTTTCCTGATTCAAGCTCACCTTGTCTCCATCAGTGCTCCTTCCAGCCCCTGTGACCATCTGTGTGGACTTCCAAATCTGCCTAAGGCTCTCAGGTGTTCCTCTTATCCCATGTACCTGCCACTGCCATTTTTGTTCATTAGGTAATGAGATTATATATATACACATATTTTTAAACTGTTGACCCTGCGTGTTAGCTGACCTCAAATTAGGCTGTGGCCAAAGCCTACTGAAGGAATAGCATGGAATGATCCAAACCTTCATGATCCATGGGGTTTTGGATCACTCTCTTACAGACTCACAGGGGCAGCTTGCCTTGCTCATGTGGGAAAGAAGTTAAAATATTGACTGTTCCAACTGAAATGAAGGTCCCAGTGAAGACAGTGGGTGTTTTGCTGTTGAATTTGCTTGGGTCAAAATCCCATTCTCCCCAGCTTCCCACAGGCAAGCCATGCATTTATTGTAGAGAAAGCAGGATTACTGAGTCGCTGCTGTAACTAGGATTTCCCCATGGAAAACAAATCATCTATTGAATCCAACTTCCTTCAATATTAAAAACAGAAACATTTGTAAATCATGTTAGCTGAAAATGTGTGGAACACCTTCAGGTTTTTTTCTTCTTATCCAACAAGTATTTCCTATGTATAGGTCTTATTTGATAAATGTTAATGCCCTTCATTTACAACTGAATAAAAAAATTACAGCCATCAGAGAATGATTATGGAAAGTTATGCCAGAACTTGGTGTCTTGCAGTCACTCCACAATAAGCCATTGCTTATGGTGCTATGTTTTGTTTCCTTTTTCATTATTATTTTAAAGGAAGCAATTATTTCTGAAGTCATACAGAAAAAGTTTGATTAAAAGTATACTTCTACAAATGAGTATATTCCCAAATAATCATCCCTTCTGAATAGGGGCAGGTCTATTTTGGTTTGGATGTTTTATTCACTTATTTTAAAACTGAGGATTTCTCCTTCAGAGTTTTCCCATTAGACTAAATAGTGATATATGAGTAGTGTGCAAAGTGAAAGCTGGCAGAAACAGTTTAAGAAAAAGAAATCTCCATAGGAGTTTGGATGTAGATCTACAATTGCTGTAAGTGATGAATGCAAACCAGCACTCTTCAATTTCTAGCCTTTGAAAAGTATACTGGAGAAGACTTACCTCTTAAAATGTTTCATGCATGAAGAATACATTTTCCCTTATTTAAAAAGGATTTTAAAATTTAGGCTTTAAGCAACTTCCTACACTTTTACCTGCTTGTAATAATTATTATTATTATTCCATTTTTATACAAAGGCTTTAAAGAAACTTAATGTTATAAAGAAACTTAATAAGTACAGCAATGGAGATGCCCAGTGAGAAAAAAGTCACCTCCAGCACTATTCCCTAATCTACCACAGGAAAGAGCAACCCAATGGCCTCTTTCAACACGTGAAGAAGGAAAGACATAGAGCAAGCAGAGGAGGCAAAAAGGAGCCAGGATTATTTGGTCAGATTTTGTTCATTCATTTTTGAAATGGGAATAGAAACAACTTGCATCCCTTGGGTATTGCTAAAGACTTAATTATGGGGATTTTTAATGATGTTTCAATTATACTTGCATGAAACGATAACTGCGTATTGCCACACACACACAATTATTCATTTGTAGTCCAGTAACACATTTCCAGTGTAGTCTTATCCTCTGAGAAATTATAGACCCCACCCTACAGAGATTACAAAAATAATAATAATTCATTTTTGTTTAAAAGTAAGATAAACATATCTACCAGATGGGCAATTTGTAGGAAGCTATTTGGTGCTTTTGGGCTAGGAATACTTGGATTTGTATGTACACACATCCAGTGTGTGCCAAGTGCCAGTAGATGGAGCTAAAGAATACAGGCACCTTTGCAGGTTTGGGGGGTCAACGGGAGAAAGTTCCCTTCTGCTTTGCGACTTGTACCAGGGTGTGAGCACAGTTCAGAAAACATCGAATGTGGACCTGCAATCTCACCCTAATTGCACTGCCAAGTTTGCTCTCAGTTCCCAGCTGCACTGGAGCATCAGCTCTGCCAGGAAGTGTTTGGTCGCTGCACACCCTGCACGGTTCTGTGAATCTCCATCTTTCTCTTGACTGCCACAGTCAAAAAATCCAGTGAAAAAAACTTTGGGATTTTATATACTGCTTCAAAAACTTTATTTGAAAATTTATTTATTTCCAGTGAATTTTGCCAAGAGATCCCTAAATTCTAATTTGATTACCGCTGAGCAATAACATACTCACCTAATGTTGACTCTTTCCTTAGTGATGACCAGAAATTCATCTCTTCTCATACATAAATCTTCTGTGAAACTTTTAGATCAGTGCACCTCAATAAATCAAGAAAACTGATATCAAATAGATGAGTTGTAGAACTGTGCAGGGCAATGATCTCTCTCCCTTCCTGCATCCCCTCTATCAGGTGCTGATATCCTTCTGTTCTCATAATATCCACATTGGACAAAAAGCTATGGGACCTTTTTCAAAGGAGAAACCTGGACTGCAAACTGTTATGTGTAGTTGAGGTATCTTCTTTAATTTTCTGCAAATAATATTAATAAAGAATACTTCTAGAAGAGAGCAAGGAGCGGCTTCTGAATTAAGATACTGTTCACTCAGTAAATCCTTACTTTACAAACAAAAGTGCATTCAAAATTATTTTAGAAGTACTTTGCTGAAACTCTGTCTTTCACAGCTCTTAAGATCTGTCTCAACAAACATCTTCCAACAGAAGCTGTTACTTGAGGTTTAGATGTATCAACATCTTTCCCCACTGTCATCAGTGACACACTTCAGATTTTAAAATATATAGATATTTTTCTCCAAGTCATCTTGTTCATCTTAGGTTCCCCTTGCCAAAATAAGGGAAATTTAGCAGAGCAAAGCAGACAAAACTTCTCACATCTCAGAGCACTGCTGGTGCTGGGGATGGAATTAGAGGCTGCATTGGAGCCACGCAGGCACTGCAGAGCTTGGGGCCCTGGAGAGCCACCTCAGTGCAGCTGGGAGCAGGCTGGAGCCAGGTCTCCATTGCCTGAGGTTGTTAAAACAAAACCAATGCTAATTTTCATTTTTGCTTGGGGTGATTCTCTTTACCTTTACTCATCCTCTCGGAGATAAATGAATGCATGCAAACTGCTTGCCCTTGTCCCCATGGTGAAGGTTTCTGCCCCTGGAGTGAGACTGTGGCCATGCACAAATTAATGTGACATCCAGCACAAGTGAAAGGAGGGAAGGCAGCAGAGTGGGCAGTCTGAGGACGTGGTGGTTGGAGAGGAGCATCCATCAGACCCACAAATGGTTCTGATAGCTGTGAAAAGAACTTCCCACCCATGGACAGTTCTCCCCTTCTCATCATCATTTTTGCCTACCCTGAGCATCTGCCGGCTCAGCCACACAAATTGGTTTTGTCTCACCTGGCAGCTGAATAAGGGCATGAAGCTTAAGTGGAGCAATTTTTAACAGGCATTTTTAGACAGATTGCTGGAGGACTTTGGGGGTAAAGTCCCCTGGCGTTAGAGGCATGAAAATTTCTGTTGCTGCTCCACATTCTGCTATGTGCTGACCCAGCTGATTGCTCTTCACAGACTGCATAAACCAAGAGTTTATTTATAGCTACATAAATACATATAAACTTCAGTGGGTTTACCCAGGCCATCAGGAGCTGCTGAAGGAACAAATGGCAACTTTTTCCAGAGGCAGATCCTAGGCCACATAGGTCTTTAAAGGCCAAAACCCAGTCTGAGAAAACTGCAGGCCATTAGGACAGAGCTTTTGGAGCAACAGGTACTGAAAGATGAAGGGACAATAGAGTAAGGGCAGTACCTGCCTCATGAGTGGTGTAACTTGTTTGCCAATTAGGATTGCAAGCCAGTACCATTCCCACATTTTACTTTGGGTACCAAAAATTAAAAGGAAGATAATGAAAAAGAGGAGGTTGGGCCAACAGTATCTTTTCTTTCAAGGAAATGTTCCTTGCATTACTCTCCCTGGCAGTGTGTATTAAGAAATGCTGTTCTTCTTGCCACAGTAATGCCTCAAAGAGATAATTAAGTGACATCCTGGTAACTGCTTGTGACTAGAGAGGAAGATTTTGAATGCTGGCACACGGTGCACACTTTACTGTGGCAATTGTGCAAGCTCAGATTTATTGGGACAGTTCGTCGTATCAGTCCAAAGACTGTCACATCCCGTTTTCACTACTGTCATGTAATTAATCTTCCCTTGACTTAGAGTCAGACCTCATCATTCTAAATACCATAATAGATTTTTAAATGAGAACATTAATAACAAGGTTTCTCTATTATTTACCTTGGCTGAAGTAATGAAAGCCAAAAAGGAGATGGCTACTCCCAAGGGCAGGCGAGGAGAGGCGTAAGGAGGAAATGAAGGTTGCTGACCTTCCTGCAGAAGAACCCAGGGAAAGGGTCTGAATTGCAGAGCTTCAGCTGATCTCTGAGAAAGAGGTTGTTGTTGTAATTTCTATTAAGTACTTTGGAAGCGCTTCCATATGATGGTGGTGAGGGCCATAGGCATACTTAGATAGCTCTATTAAACAATAAAAGCATAAAGGTATAATATGCCAGTCTTTTTTAAAATAAAGAGAGCTATGTTGAACTGGAATTTCTTCTGCCAGTAATAGGACTTAATAGTTTATTTAAATTTGACAATATAAGAATGCTGAGCAGGATCTTTGCAAATCAGCTCCAGTTTTTGGGTTGTATTACAAGAGTTTAAGTAAAAAGCCAGAGGCAACAATTCCATCTGAACAGACTTTTGTAAGCAGGGAAAGTACACTCTGCTTAGAATGTAAATATACTTTACATTCCCTGCCTGTGTCCTTACTCTTTCTGAGATGTATGTAAAATGCAGATATTTCTATAGATATGGGAACACAGTATACAAGGCAATGAAATTGTGTCACCTCATTCACATACCATATAAGAACAGAAGCAGCACAGTATCAATCCAGTTTCATGACAAGCACTGTGAAGAGAGTAAAATGGTAGAAAAAACACAACTTTCTATAAAGGACAGGGTTGAAACTCGAGCCTCATGCTACTTTTCTGCCTCTACACTCCATTAAAATGAAAGGGCTAATAAGAAAAGCATTTCAGAGTTCAGTCACAATTATCCAAACCGTACTGAGGACAAGGAGTGAATGCAGATTATCACAATTTCAAGGAGTCAATGGATTTTTCAGGGAAACGCAGGAATGGTGCCACAAGTAGAGGCTAGATGCTGTGGCTGCTGGAGAAAATTATTCTCCAGCTGCTTTCTGAAAGGCTTCAAACCCATTCCAGAGCATGGAATGGCAAGTGGAGGGGATCAGGCATCTGCTACCAAATTTACACTCTTTGGTACTTCCCTGCCCTTTACTAGCCAGGGTGATGTTATCCAGCTGGAAACAGAAGACCTGAGGCAGGTTTGTTTGCACATTACCAGGGGGTGGAATACCCTCCCTGTGAGCAGTGACCAAACATGACGGGTGAGATCCTAGTGGAGAAGAGCATTATAGAAAAAGTGGAATCACACCACGGTGAATATCCACATCTGCAGGTTGAAACAGTCAGAAACAGCAGAAGTACTATTCAAGGGTCAAGATCCATTGAGGGCAGGTGCCTGAAAAACAATGGAAAGCTATTCCTTGCTCCTGCTTAACAGCTCAAAGAAAAATGTCCCTGAAAACCTATAGAAATAGGTAATAGAAACTGGCCACAGAGAGTTTACAGTGCAGATGCTGGAGTGGAGAAAGAATTTTGACAGAGTTCAGCCCAGCACACAAGGAAGTGTTCTGACTAGAGCCATCAGCAAGGAAAACCTGGGAATACAGGTTTGCAGTCATATTTTGATACCTGGAGTCTCCAAATAGGTTTAGAAAATGTTTCCAGGACAATGTGCTGGCCTTGATTACTATTTACAGGTGAATTCTCCAGACAAGGTAGAAAATACCTGACTGTTCTAATGTTGTACATATTTTCCAACCTCTCTATATTTGTTCTTGTTTTGTGCCATCTCTTTTAATAACAATGACAGCAGTTACACAGCTGGGAGAATCAGAAAAGAGGACATGAAATATGGTCAGTCAGAGTGACACACTTTACTTTTATTATTTCAAATGACAAAGGTGATTGGAGAGCTTTTGGGGGGTACTATTCTTAATTTATAACAAAAGATGTTGAAATTGATGAATACCATAGATCATTGTATTCCAGAATGGCACCTTGAAATGTTAAAAGCATTAATCTAAAATGATATACTGTATCCAGAAACTGAAATGGGTTAGTATGACTTTTCTTCCTTCTAAAAATTCATTGAATGAAATCCAATACAGCTTTCTAAAAATTTCTTGTCTCAAATTTCATGTAATTTCAAAGTTATTTCCCAATTGTTCTGTAACTTGCAAACAATAATTAACAGAGCCAGATCTTTACAATCATATAATCATCATTATAATATCCCTTTCTATGACATATTTTCTCTGATGATTCCCAGAGCACTTTGTAAATCACAAAGTGGTATAGTCAAGCATGCTGCCAGTTAATGACAACAGCAAAAGGAAAGGGACTTGCTGAAAACAGCTATTTGGTTTGTGTCTGCTGACCTGAAAGAACAAGCCATGAAACAGGGTAAAGGAAATGAACACAAAACTGTCAGTACACGACTGTTTAGAATCATTGCTTGATTACCCCAGGCTCGGGATGGGTAGGAGATACTGATAAGAAGAGAAACATTTAATATCATATTCTTTTAAAAGCACCCAAACACCCCTGTTAATCTCATGGGTAAATGAATGAGATACCCGTAACTCAAAGGTCACAAGCTGTCCTAAGGAATTTCCAGTTTAAATAGACATGACAGCCAGAGGGTAGGAAAGGAGGAATATTATCATATCCAGCCATAGATAAGCACCTACAAATCATGTGCAATCAAGCTCATCTTTATCAATTGAGGGAGATTAGGGGTATTTTATCTCCCTTTGTGTGCCACATGCCCCTGGTGATGCCACTGTGGCAATACCCATCTCTGTCCAGGATGCAGAGGGAGTCTCTGGCAGACCTGAGAAAACAATCCATCTTCCATGCCTGGAGAACTGAATGGAGTCAGAAAAAGCAAAAAAAATCCCCTGCTCGTGTGATCCAGCTCCTCCTCTAACAATTATCCACTGTGCCTTTGGCTGCTACAGGAGAACAGTCACACAGCTCAGAGACCAGCTCTGGAGGAAAACACACCATCTGTGAGTGCAGTAACATCACTGTCAGTATTGGAGTTCCCCCTGAACTTTTAAAGAGCTGTGGGTCTTCCTGTGCAGCCTTTTCACCTGCTCCAAGTCCCAGTGAAGTCAACAGCAAACGCTGTCAGGATGCAGAACCAGGGCCACATGCATTGAATGATTCCTGAACAGAATTGTCCTCAGTAGGACTAACTACTCATTCCTTTTCACTATAAAAGATGGGGTTTAAAGCACCCTGAAAGCCTTCTGTCCATACATGTATATACCCAAGGCTCTGTCCTTCAAGACTTACATGCCCATAAAGTATATATCAAATAGCTACAACCTTGAAGACACTCCATTGTACAATGTTTTCTTCTTGCTGCTCCCTTCCTGCCACTCTTCACAAAAGTTTTGCACCCTGTTCTTCGGGCTTCTTCAGCAGAAAAAGTGGGTGGTAAAGCCTACAGCAAGAAGCAAAAGGAGTGGACCTGTAATAGCGATTTAATGAATGCCAAAAATGATCCCTTGCCTATGTGAGGTAATTTATCATGCCAGCAAGACCAGGAGTGGCTGTAGCAGTGGTACAGCTCTGAGGCTGCAGAACCAATCTTTTTGCCAAATTCCCCAATGGAAAAAGAGAAAAGAGCAGCTCTGTTTAATGGATCATGATAAGTCACAATTGTCATTACTGCATTTCAGGGCAACATGCTTTATTTAGCTCTTTAACCTTGGCCTATTTGTTATAAGTGCAGTTGAGAATAGTTTGTATTCATTAGGAGACTTGTTTACTTTGTAACATAATCCTTTTCTTTGTTAACATGAAAGCACAGCGGATGAAGCACTGGAAGGACAGTTCATCCAGGTCTGCAATGTTGTTCCATAAAAAATGTCTCTTGATAAATGATTGCCAGGATTAGATTTTATGGGGTAGATTCATAAGAAATTTCTGTCTTGTTCCCATATGTTTCTTACATAATAGGAAACATGCAAAACACACTTAAAAGTGCAATTCCTGGTCATTCAGAAAGTGCTCCCTTCTCTCTTATTTCTGGGCAGTATAAGAGAGGTTTGCATATTTTGTGGATTTAATAACCTTGGAAGAATTTGTTTTAAGCATGTCAACTTTTTCCTGTAATTTGAACACAGATTTTTACCTGTATTCCCTAAGGATCATTAAACAAAAAAAGCCAAAACCAAAAAGGAAACATGTTTTTGCTCCTCCCTCATCTTTCTCATACCCAGCTTCAGGAAAGATTTCAGCACACAGATGAGAAAACTACACTAGAAGAGGTGGCTGCTGTTTTATGGCACCAATCTTGCATTTCCATAAGCAGCATGCAATTCCTGCTTCTATCCTCAGGCTTTCAGGTCACCACAGAAAGAAAAGAAAATTCACACAAACTTCATTCTCGCTCCCAAAAATCCAGCTTCTCTGAGCTTCAAGGTAGGCTGGAAGAAGTGGAAGTATAAGGGAAACAAGGTTTCTAGTCATCTGAGAGTGTATATTTAGATAACTTCTTCAGTCTGCCCTTGAGCAGACACATTTATCAGGTGGAAGATGTCTCTGTAGACAAACTAGATGTAATATCAATAGGAAACATCAGAATGTCTGTCAAGATCTTTGCACTGGCTAGTGCTTGAGGCCATGTTAGTAAAGGAATGTTAACTCTTGGAATATGGGGTCTTGGGGATTTAATGCAGCTTCAAAGACAGAGAACCTAATTTCATTGTTAAGCACTCAAATGTCGTTTAAAACTGGTGTTGGTTTCTACTTGCATTAATCCATTAGAGAAATTGATGGTTTTTTTCTGTCACTTTCTTGCTGTGGCTCTTTATAGTTAGCAGAGGCAGATCAGGAGTGGCCACTCTGCACCTTGAGAAGGTTTTTTCTGTGTGGCCTACGAGCTTTTGCCCTCCTTCCTTCCTGCTTACCTGTGCAGAGGAGGTGATACATTAATATTTCAACATCTTTCTCAAGTATGGAGATTAGCAGACATTTGTCTTCTGAGCAGAGGTGAGGACAGACCAAGAATCTTCTAGCACAGGCTGCTGAGCACATTTTATATTAAATAAGAAAGAGGCATCTCTTTGAGTGTGAAAAACGAAATCTGCAATGTTCATATTAAAGGTGAACTTCTGAACCTGAAGTGCTCGTGGTAGGAATATCTTGTTCACCTATTCCTCTTCAGGAATGTTTTCCATAAAGCTTTATGATGGAACACATAGTAAACAGAAACAAGCTTCATCATTCACAATCATTTAATCATGCTCACAGCGCACACTTCATCCCAGCTGCACTCTGGATTTTGGGTTTCTCTCCCTCCCCTACACTGGGTACATAAATTTAGGTAGGCTTTGATGTGTTTGGACTTCTGCTTCTAAAAGAGGAGGGTACTTTGTTTATACCTGAAACAAAGTAATTTCTGTTTCAGCAACAAAAATACCATATGTGTGGTCAGGCTATGGAGTCTTTTTTGAGAGAGGAAAAGTAGGATTCCACTTAAAGGTTTAAGATGGTTTATTATACGGATGAAAAAATGATGTAGCACGAGATCACCAGGTGAATTTCCTAAAAGCTGATTGGATTAACCTGAGTATGGAGCAAGCAGCTCACTGAACAACTGACTCTTTTCAGGGCAGACAGCGAGGGTTTGCGCGAGACCAAAAGCTCATTTCAACCATTCTTCTACATGAAAAGGTCTCTGATTCCAGCAGGATTTGGATTCCACAAGAGTAGCCTTCTGGGGCTATAACCACACTTAAGGATCTCTGGAAATGCCTCGTGGCTATCCTTTGTGCTTCTGGAAACCCAACGCCATTGAGAGATGTCCCGAAGTTTTGTTCTTTGATGGAGAGCATAGCTGTGGTTGGTGGAGGGCTGGCAGGCCCCAAGGGTGGGTGAAGCACAGTGGCTTCTCTGGCCCGTGGCACACAACGGGGGGTTCGTGTCTCCCCTGTGTGTTTGCCTGCTGCTGTCTCCTGACACTGGACAGACCCCTGACATGGAGCACTGGCCCTGCACCAGGGGCTGCCGGGGGCTGGAGCACATCTCTGGGACACCATGGCTTCAACCACGCTGCCTCAGGAGCCAGAGGGATGTTTTTCACAGAGCATCCTACACCCACCTCTGGGACAAAAGGACACACGGTCCTCAAGTGAGTGATTTATGCTCTGGACATAAAGAGCTATAGTAAAAACCTGGCTTTCTGCTAGGATGGCACCCACTTCTGAATTTATCCAAGACCAGCATTGTTTCCATTACACAAACCACTAGCTTTGGCTAGTTTAACAAAAAACAACTTCAGAATGAAAATTCACTTTGCAGAGAAAATCAGTGTGCACGCTGTTATGCCTAGGAGCCAGCTTCCCCTTTCTCCATATGTATTTTAATAAGTGAATCTGTTTTCAAGCAACAGAGATCTAAATGGGTCAGTGCTCATTTATAAATCTGAGATCTGCCCTTATGCCTCTTGTGTTAAAATGATGTTTGTTCCAAGTCACAGTTTTTTTTCTGAGTGCCCACAAATTAGCAGCTGTCCTTAATTCCACCATTCCCCCACTTCCTGAAGACTCAAGATTTTGTTGCTTTTCTGTTTGGTTGGTAGTTTTTTTGTTTTGTTTTGTTTATTTGGGGTTTTTTTGTTTGTTTGTTTTGGGGTTTTTTTTTGGTTGGTTTTTTTTGGAGATACAATGCACCTGAATATCACAGTGGCATTTCAAAAATTAAAAAAAAGAAAAAAAGATAAGTCTGTGTTACATATTTGGAAGAATAAGGTGCTGAGAATGTTTTGATATTCTGTTGATTTCTGGATAGAAAAAAAAAAGAATTTAAAAATCTCCTCTTCAAAATTACTTTTTATGCCATGAAACATGCCTGGCAATCATTAAATATAGAATGAGAGAATTATTTAAGCCACCAAGCTTGGCAAAATGTAGACAACCTTCTTTCTGTTATCATTCTGCCTATATTTAGCATTACAGACCACAGCATTTTTAAAAATCACCTTACTTTTCTCCATATTTGGAGGTGTGTCCAATGTCTCCTTGTGTCAGAGAAGAGCTATGAGCTTTCCAGCATCCCTATTTTGTACATCTGCTAGCACAACCACAGTTAGGCAGTTTAGGCAGGGTAAAACCAGTATTCTGGGAAAGGATCAGGCCATCTGGCTATACACAAAGCAAACAGGCAGCACCAGCAAAGCCAAGGGTTTCCATGAGGTCTCAGGTTTACTTAGGTGCAGCAATGTGGGAGGGAAGTCTGGTCTTCCTGGAAAGTGCTGGCCCTGTACCACTGAGCCACTGCTCAGAGTATCACAGCCCTTGGCTCCAATTCCATATGGGTGAGAGGTTTTGTGGGAAAAAAACAACCATCCAAACAAAAAAACACTCCCTGGGTCACTCTCACTAGATAACATAAGCACAGAACTGCCTGGCTTCTCATAAGGACACTAAAAAACCCCAGACCAATACGTAAAGTTATTACTGGAATTGAATTACTGATGCATTTAAGGACATTCTTCCCTCTAAGACAGTTTAAGCAACATGCAAGTTCAAGGAAGGAGGTAATGAGATCAGGGAGTGACAATGCACGTCAGATTAAGTGTGTGGTTAAGGGAAAATGCAGCAACCAAAAAGAAAATCAAACAGATTTCTGGGCTGTGTGACAAAGGCAACAGCTCCTTTTCTTATATGTACACAAAGCTGCTTTTAGGATATTGTGTATGACTTGAGGCCTGGATGATATGGAGACAATGATCAGACACTTCTTTCTGTTAAACCTCAGGAATTAGTTCCCTGGAGGTTTTGAGAGGATGAGAAAAATAAGTCCAAGTGTTTGAAATTTAAGAAAGTTTGGTCAAATTTTACCTCTTTTGTTTCTCTTCCTCTGCCCTTCCCTTGGGACTCAACAACATCTTGTGATAGGCACTTCTGATGTAGTGATTACAGAGATCACATACAGTGAGAGAATTTAAGATGGAGGGTTTTGATACCCCCTATATTCCTACTCCCAAAGCCCTGAAAAATCAAGAGGCATTAACAACCAATAGCACTGAAATGTAGACTGAGTTCAGCTTGGGAACTTCCACCGCCTTCTCTAAATTCAGCTATTCTTATGGAGGCATGAAGCCTACCTCTAGTACAAATAAAAAGAAGTGAAAAGAGTGAGAATTTTAGCTCTTAAACACCTGGAATGTTTAATTCTTGGAGCAAAGAGAAGGAAGAAAAAGAAAGGAGCTGAGGGCTGTGATTTTGTAACAAAGGATGGCAACACGAGCCAAGCAAGAGCTGCCCATCACCTCCCAGGTGTCACAGCTTGGTGTCCCTCCCACCCCTCCATCTCAGCCATTTCCCAAGAGACCCCACAGTGCCTATCATGTGGTAGGTCAAAAGAAAAATGTGGACAGTAATGGCCCATAAAGAGCACAGGGCCATGAAGCATCCAAACCACATCTGCCTCAAAATACTGCTATGGCTCAACCAGATACTTGACTGCATCAAACTACCTCCAATTCAATATTTTGACTCAATGCATTTAGAGTTTTAGATGTGGGTCAGTTGGATTAGGAATTAGACATTTTATAAAAGCTCCCCCCACTGAAAACAAAAGGCTAGCAATACCAAGAGTTTTCCCCTAGCTAAAACTATCAGGTTTGCAAAAGCTGAGTGTTTCCAGAAGGTTTTTGAGAGCTTGTCAGTCATAAACCAGAAAACAAAAGATCATATAACCATACCAACAAAGAGGTCCAAGATACAATTATTAGGGCTGCTGACCTCTTCTTCACCCTTTGCCTGCGTAAGGGGGAGATGAATGCCACTTACTGCACTAAAGGGAGAGGTCAGGCTGTACTTGGCCTGAGAATAGAGCAATCAGGACATCATCTGCATTGAAAGTTGGGAAAAGAAACCAAACCCAATAAAGCTGAAGTAACATGACAGCTTGAAAGTCATAATGAGACTGACAATGAGCAATCAAAGCAAAGCATCTGTTTTTTCCTCTGCTATGAGGCTCATTTCTGTTTTACTGGCTATCCCAGGCTGTCTTTTTTCCCAGTTCATTGCTTTGATTCCTCCTGCTTCTTTCCACTAATTTTGCACATGCAAAGCCCTATCAGCAAATTAGCAAAGGCTGCCTTAAATTGAGGTGAAATTCTAGGTCTTACTCTTTGCACAAGCTGGTAGTAAGCTTGACTCTTCAACTTGTTTAACTGCTTTGCAAGACTACACCATAAGAAAGGAAATGCAGGGTAAGACACGAATTTTATAGCAGTGGTGTGTAGCTCCTGAATCCACCATTCCTCGGTAGTTTCTCCAATAAACATCCATCTGGTGTGATGTGTGTCCTCAGAGCTAAATACTGAGAGGAGCTCCTGGCCTGGCAGTGAGCCTCCCGTGCTGTGCTGGCTTGTTGGAACTCTGATAGTTCAGCAGAGAACAGGAATCCACAGGGAGGTCCTGCTGACCTGGTCCCAGCTCCTCCTGCTCACAAACTGCTCTGGGGACATTTTTATGCTGACAGGGTCTGTACTTGCTTTCATTTGACTGCCATAATCTCCTCCCCAGCGGATTAGCTGTGGCGCGACGGACACTGAGACACAGATACTTGAGTAGTTGGGGCTCCCTCCACTTTTCCTATTCCTGCTCTCATCTCCCTCTTGTTTGCATTAACTTGGTTAGAATTAGAGAGTTCACTTTGTTTAATCGCTCAGAAGACTGGTGGCAGGTGAGTCATTTCAGAACATGACAATTCACTCCCACAATAAATATAAAGACAAAAAAATTAGGAAGGAAGGAAGGAAGGAAGGAAGGAAGGAAGGAAGGAAGGAAGGAAGGAAGGAAGGAAGGAAGGAAGGAAGGAAGGAAGGAAGGAAGGAAGGAAGGAAGGAAGGAAGGAAGGAAGGAAGGCCCTCACCCCCAAATCACCCAGCATCACTTAAGGAGTGGTCCCAAACACAAAGTCCAGATAATACCTAGTGGGTACCTGCTGTCCAACACCCCTCCATGCTTCCAACCATCAGGCAAGAAGAAGCCGATGTGTCACCTAACAGAATCATCTCATAAATCTCTTCTACTTTTTATTTTTTTGGTGATGGTGGTGATGGCTTTGCTGAGGAGGGGGGAACAGTTCTGCTTATTTTATTTTTTGTTACTTATGGAGCATTTTACTCTTTTTACATCTATGATAAACAAACCTTTTGACTTCTGCAGCTATTTCGCAATAAATGAAATGCAAAATTTCTTTTGGCAGGCAGTCACTTTGGATTTTCCGATATCTATTAGCACTCCAGAATTTCTGAACAGTCTCACCCCACTTAGTTTAGCATACACTAAGCAAAACTTTCCTGCACAGTGTTTTTTGCCTATCATTTGTTATCTGCAAATAGAGTAAGAAAGAATCAACTTCCTAAAAACAGCAGCACATTCTGTAGAGAGACCAGTGTTGCTAAAAATACATGGCAATAAAGAAATGAAGTACAGTCTGGTAATCTGGGCTGGGAACCTCTTTAATTCTAATGATGCCTTCATCAGCCCCGTTCTGAAACCCTTGGTTATCTGAGAAACCCAGTGAAAGCCATGAGGCACCTCAGCTGGATATGGAACTGGAACCTGCCTGTACCCCAGCATGTTGTGCATTTGAACTGGTACTGCTCAGAGTGGGCTCATGGAGAGCCTAACAAAATCAGCTCCTGGAGAGGACAACAATGGGCTTTTTGCATTTCCTAATTCCCACTAGTTTTAGCTAGAAACATGCTAAGATGCAATGATGAAGAGATGCTCCCGGGCTCCAGAGAAAGTGAAGTCACCACAGCAGCACCAAGTCCTTCAGGAGTTCCCCCAAGGACACAGCACTCCTCAACTGCTCTGCAGAGAGCTAAATCTGTCACGGGCCAGAAATTTGTCTCCATTCCCAATATGCAAAGTAAGGATAATACTATTTATCCCACGGGGAAGTTCTGGGGGCTTAGGTAATGTGTATACATGGCTTTCAAAATATAATCCACTCCAAGATGAGCCTTGTGTTTGCCTTACGGAGCTGTCGGCATGCGTGCAGATGTGCTTCACCCCAGAAGTGACTGTCCCCTGCCAAGAGCCACCCCCTTATCAGCTGATAACGGGAAGGGGAAGAGGCCAATGGATCGCTTAATGTGATAATGCGTGTCTGATGCATCGCTGTGTCCCCAGCACCGGGATCCATCCCAGCCTATCACAGCTCAGGGAAGGGGTGAATCAGATTCGTGCTGGAAATGAATGGTTGGTGCGGGCACCGTGATAAGGTGAGACGCACAGGCCGGTGATTAGCTGGGTCGGTACTAAAGAACATCAGGAATTCACTTCTGCTGCTCTGATTGGTAATTAAGTGACTCGTCTACTGGCCGACAGTCCTGTATGCTTCCCCAGGCAGTTGTTAGTTCTTGGAAAACCACTCCTGACAAAATGAGGTTTGCCCTTGGTACACAGATAATGAGACTCAGCTTGACAGGTGTGGCGCGATTAGAGCGCGGCTCTCCCGCTACAGCCACTCGTGGTAAACACACTCATTACAACCCGCCGGTCCCCGGAGGCAAAGCATGTTTGACATTATTAATTGGCTTTTCTGTATAAGGAGTCAAATAGATGAAAAGGTTTATCAAGCTGAAATAATTAATTTTGCCTGAATTCGCTGACAGTTCAGTTCTCCCGCAAAAGACCATTTTAAGGGTTTGGTGTCTTTTTTTTTTTTTCCCCTCTTTTCTTTTTTTTTTTTTTTTTTGAATTTTGAAGTTCAAAAGACATAATGGTGGCGAAAGTGGAGCTTTTTAGTAAATTATAATTAAGGGGAATTTAATTAATTTAGACCTGAGAAAAGGGTGCGTGTGTGGGGGGGGAACTCCTATCTTTGTCTATACAGAGGTGTAGATGGTAGAACATATCATGGCTTAATAATGCATTAATTTTAATCTAATCAAAAGATAATAAAAGAGGTAATTATGTTTAAAAATTATCATGCTCCAATATTGGTATATTTAAACACTTAATACTTACACTGCTTCCAGTTAGTAAAAGTTGTAATTGTTGCACTCAAATTTAGCTTATTTAATGATAGGGCTTATATTCATGAGGTTAATTGAATAAATCATTGTAATAACTCATGGTGAAACTGTGATTATCTATTGGGTTCTAATTTTTCTTTCAAAAGGAGAAAAAAAGCCCTCCGAAATTATTTTTCTTGGTTTCTCTTCCCAAAAGGCAGCAGATACTCTTCTCAAAATACTTGAAGTTAGCATTTGATTTGAAAACCCCAAAACATATTTCTTGTATACTTTTCAAATTACACACTGTGCAGTTTATTTAGCCTTTTCAAAGCATGTCAAGGTCACTTAGCTAATGTTTTAAGCCTTCCACACTAAACCATCCAGATATTTTGTAATTATGTGTATCAGTCTCTTTACAAGCCCTTCTGTATTAATGAAAATTTTTCCCTTTTAAGTACAAAGCCATAAGATTTGAAAGTTCAGGGAAGTGCCTGTAAATACGGAAGTAAAAAAGAAATAGACAACCCGGGAAGAGCAAGTGGATCAGCAGTTCCTTTTGCACAATTGCTTTTTAATACATCTCGTGATGCACTTATTGGAAGATTTTAAAAGGACATTTTCACACCCAACTTTTAAAAATCCTTTTGACCTTTTTTGACAGATATGTGTGCATACCACTGAGCAGAGCAATGTAAAAACTTCTCTAGTAAACTCGTTGGTTTTGCTGAAGTCTCAGTGGCCCATGACCATCAGACCATTTCACTCCATACACAGTGTGCAGAACAAAATGTTCTCCATATTTTGTTGTTCGAGAACAAAATGTTTCAAAACAGCAACAAGTGAGTTTTTCTACATTTAAAGCTGACCCCCTACTGTCAAACGCTCCAGAGTTCGTTCAAGAGTGTTATAATCCGTCAACACCTATTTGTCCCAGTTAAACAGAGAAATTTAGGAAGCCTTGATAATTCATCTACCAGAGCCTGAGGATCCAGGAGTAACCCATAAGTGCCAACATGGCAATATTTTTGTTATCGGTCTAGAATATTTGTAAATTTTGTAGTCTCTCGTGTCCATATAAATGTATGTGTAACAGACTGATGGGAATGTAGAAAACCAGCATTACATCTGTAAAAGTGAAAGGAAACCCACCAGTCAGTTTTCATGGAGGAGAATACAACTCCCCCTGGAGAGTGCAGCAGATGGGCTCCTGGGGGAGCCTCACAGACCTTGGTGTGACCCACTCATCCTTGTGGACCCACAGGGGCAGTAGGAAACACAGGGAGAGAGGGGAAAGAAGAGGGACATACTTAAAAAAAGTCACACCCAGAATAAGAAACCTAGAAGCCCTGCACAGTAGCAAATTGTAATATTTACCAACAACTTAACATTTGGTTCCAGAAATGTCATCCTCCAAAAATGCAAACATCTGTGCACTCACAGTGGAATAGTCAGCAAATGCATCAAAGGGATAAGAAAATAAGACCATTTGTTAACAGCATCACTTTCTCCCTTTGCCACATTTAATGATACTTATCATATTTTATACTTGCATGTACTATATTAAACTTACTAATTGGCTACATAATAAAGCTCAAAGGACATTATGTTTAAGTAACTGGAGAACTGAGAATCAGGAGAGAGGAACAGAAATGATGGGTATGAGCTGATCTCAGCTTATTGACCAAGATTCTGAAGATTTTAGTTGGCATTTTCCATAAGTAGCTTTAATTCTTGTGTCTTGCAAAAATGAATTCATATGCTAATTCTAAAAGTAATTTATTTGGGATTTGTAATGACTTATCTCACACTAATAAATCCTGTCTTAAAAAATCTGGCAAAAACCCCCCACACAACTAAAGTAAAGACTCCAAAGCCACAAAACACATTGTTCTGCTGCCAGATTTAATAATTCTACATCTTATAATTCTGGGTTTCAATAATTTTGTTTGATAAAATTCTCCC
Source organism: Monarcha castaneiventris obscurior (assembly GCA_026261815.1). Lineage (NCBI taxonomy): Eukaryota > Metazoa > Chordata > Aves > Passeriformes > Monarchidae > Monarcha > Monarcha castaneiventris. Next base: position 14,075,032 of record JAMPIT010000467.1, read on the forward strand.
ACCTAGAAGGATTCTGTGTCAATGTGGTCAGTATAAGAATATCCTGGGGGAAAGCACATCTGCCCAGCACCTCCCTTTCATTCATTAACCCACCAGGGGCTAACACTAATTAGATCAGGCTGCTCATTTTAAGCTGATAATTGATTTAAATAGGTTGTTCATTTAAAATAGAATAAAAACCTGCTAAACATTTGGTGCTTGGGTTTTTTTCATCTGCAACTTTCAATTGCTTGTGCAATGTAGCATAAAATGTAGAGGTCTCCCTTTGCTAAAAAGGCCATAAAATTAATTACAATGAGTATGAATTGTGTAGGGTGAGGGGGTGGAGGAAAATGAGTGCTGGAGTTAACTGGTGATGACTAACTAAGAATCACAAGCAATAGAGCTCGTTTCTTTTCAGCAGAATTTTCAAGTGACTTGGGTACCTGAACCACTCAGTTTTACAGACTTTTATCCCAGAAGAGAAGAAAGAGTTTAGCACACCCAGAGATGCTTCTCACATCTTCTAAAATGCCATTGCTGGGTGCACAAACACTATCACATGGTGCTAGTGGTTTCTATTGTCTCAATTAATTAATTTCTTAAATTAATGAATATCTCAGCCTCTGTCCAAGATGTAAATACAAAGTCTTCATTTTATTGTTAGGACGGTATCAATCCTCAGCCAATAAATATTCAAAATTAATATTCACCTGGTGAAGTGTCCCATCAAAAAAACTTTAGTTACATGTGTCTATAATTTACAACTGGTTTCTTGCAAATCTAAATAAATCATGACCTTTTCAGCCAGCTATAACTATGTTTGTTTGTACAAGGCTCAGACTTCAGCCCAGGATAATACCCAGAATTTGCTGTTTATTTACCTGCCTAAGAGTCTGTATCTGCAAGCTGGCGTGTACACACGCACAAGACAAAACAAGTAACAGCAGGTACAACTGGGCTGAAATAGGCACTCCTGACAAAGCTGCAGGATTACCAGAGGATGGAAATAAAAACGACTGCGAGATGCAGATTGTCAGAACTGCTGTTTTCTTTTTAATCCTGCTCAATAAAGCCAACTCCCTGCCACTTCATCTGCTGCTGGGGCCCTGCATCGTGCCCTGTTTGGGGAAGTCACCTCCACGCCGCTGGCACCGCATTTTACCCCCTTATAAATCACGTTCTTTCTCCTGTTTCCAACAAATTCAGCCAGAGTTCCAGACTCTGCAGTTCGGTGGGGTTCAAGGTCTCTCTGCCTTGAAAAACTATTCAAGAGCACTCACTAGTGGCTGCAGATGAAAACAGCGCCTTAGCAGGGCATCACCCAGCCCACTGCCTCCGTGCCTCTTTAAATCCTAGCGAAGGCAGCAGGAAAACAATAAACACCCTTTCCATAATTCTCCATTCAGGCACCAGATCATTTTCTCAGTTAATGGTAAACATTATATACCAGTAAGCAGTTTTTCAAGGCAACCAGTTGTGAAATACATCGAAAACAATACCAGCTGCTCAATCACTATCAAGGAATATTGAAGATAATTCAATTGCTTACATTTTACATGAATGCTTGAATTTCTCTGTTCAGTTTTGAACAAAACCCATGTTAACAAAGCATGCTTTTTTTTAAAAAAGAAAGATGCTAATTTATTCCCTTGCATTTCAATTTGCCACTGAGCACATGCTTCTTGTGTTCTCCCATTAGGTGCACTAATATCTAAGCACGCAGCACAAGAAAATGCATGTGAGCAATCAGTTTAATTGACAGTCAGCGGTAACAGGAGCACACAAATGGGATGAACTAAATGACCATACCATGGCAGAGCACCTGGTTTGGCCACGCTGAAACTGGCAGTGGCAGAAGGACTCTGGAGGCAGATAACCAGGTAAAACTGCAGTGACCAGAGTGGGTGATTTCACAAAGTTTTGCCACCACACCTCTCTAAACGGCAGTACCCTGTGCTGGTCACTTGTGATGTGGGTGAGAACTGGCATCCTGGAGCACTGGGGCTGTGACAGCCACCAGGAGCCAGGTGAGGGGCACAGCACAGGGCTCCTGCTCGGGGCAGGTAATGCTGCCTCGCCAAGGGCCTTGGGCTCCTCTCTGAACCACAGAGCTGTGGAGGAACAGATTGCCGGCTAATATGGAAAGCTGCCTGCTTCCTAGATTAGGAATGAGGTAATTTAGAATTTACATATGTGTGGAGAGGGACTGCTTTGATCCCAAGGTAGTGTATCTGTTGTACAATAACGCGTGCGATAGAGAAAAGGTGAAGCAAGGAGGCCAGATAAGAGGGAAGCAAAGTGTCTCTAGTGCCAGCACCAAGGAGAGACCTAACAAAGCACCAGGCCCAGCTCGGCGCTGAGTAGCAGCGTTGCTGGAACAAAAGAGATGTGGCTGAGCTGGGAAAAAGCGAGTGCACAGCGAGGAACATTGCAAAGGTCAGTGAAGCGGTTTGCACAGCTGTGCTGCCAAGTGGGCTCCTCTCGCCCCAAGTCCTGGCCTCTGGCATTTCAGTAGCTGAAAACCAGGCTCTGCTGCTGCCTTTTCACCAGCCCCAACACTTTCCAGTGTCACTGGGAGCTGAGAGCTTTTAGCTGGGGGAGGCTAAATGCACTTGACTCCTCTTAGCCCCGTGTTTGGGAAGCTTTGACATGTTTGCCCCCATCACAGCCAGCTGGATGTGGCTCCTCAGGTCTGAGTCCTGGAGAGGCAAAGGGATTTGCCTGTGTTTGCATGGGCAGTTGGCAGCAGAGCAGGGAATTGCTGCTGACCCCAGGCAAATGGTCTGAGCAACGCAGTGTCCTCCCCAGGTACAGGACTGGGGCTAGAAACAGAGCAAACTGGCTCACATTCATCCACTAAACCCTCAGTGATGAGGTAAGGGCCCATGGCAGAGAAGCAACCAGCTGCATAGTGAAAACATGGGATCATTCCTGAATCCCAGTATACAAAAAATATACATAATTTTAATACTGGCTTTACTGGGGGAAAGAAGCTTGAAACACCAAAATGTCTCTGTTATATTCAGATTAAGATTTGTATCTATCCCATTTGGAGTAGCAAAGATAATTACACTACAGAAATAGAGTAAAAAAACCCCAAGTTCTTATGTGCCACATATGACCTAAGCAGGAGGATAAGTGGGAATATATTAAACTCTAAGACACCAGTTCTTTCCCCTTCAGAAAATCCTGGTATGCTGGACTTGCCAGTGGTGTCTTCTGCCACTGTATGTCCAGAGATGTATGTATAAGTGAAGGCCGGTACTTTCACACTAATGAAAAGAAAAAGTGGCATCAAACTGAGTGCTAGAATAGCCAGCCATCTAATCTGTATCTCACCTCCTATTATTTCATGCTTTCCCCTTTTTTTGAGCTGTTTACCCTCTTTTTGCTGTCTGACTTTTTTATTTGCTATCTGCACTTTTTCTTAGAATACTTTTCCTTAATGTGGCTTTAAATTTTGCTGCAATTTGTCTCCTCTACACAAGCCTTAATCTTGAGATGCAATTTCTTACAGCTTTCAATTCCTCCTTAAAATAATTCTTTGTTCAACTTTTGTTTCCATCTCCTCTGACCATTTTTCTTAGTCTTATTTCTATCTATTTTTGTTGTTACACAAAGTATAATAACAATAACAACAACACTAATAATAAATTTCTTAGCTCCTTCAACTTCTGCTGCTAACTAGAGCCATTGTTATGTCCCTTCGCCAATTCCTGAAGACCATTTTTAAACAAAACTCCACTTGTCTTCAGCAGGGTTGGACTTTCCTTCCTCGTTTTCCTTCTACAGTGGTAGGGCAGAAGGGGACACATTGGCTGAGGAGCTGATAAATCTTTCTGTGCTTCCATGGGGGAACAATCCAGATTTGTGGGAAACTAAATCAGTTAGAAAATCCTGAGTATCATATCGAGTTTAGGACATCCATTAGTAATCCTAGAAAAAGGCTTCTGCCTGGACACTGCTGTAGTTATTGAGGTTCAGTAAAGAGCATCAGAGGTGGGGTTTACCACCAAATGCTCAAAGTAATTTCAGGCACAGATTTTGAAGAATGTTGCCTGGCTTGGAAGCAGTAATCTCCCTTGCACAAAGGTCCAGTGTCTTCTTGAGAGGAGGTTAGAAGATGAGTGTCAGGCAGAATTTTACTAACCCTGCAGTTTGGATACACATCAAGGACTGGGGATTTTTAAGTGTTTCTCAGTCACAGTTCTTAGACTCAAGAGTACTTGAAGTGTATATCTAAAAGATTTTTCCTTTCTGTTTCCTCTTTCTTCAAAAAGGAAGTGATTATGAGGAGTTCAACTTTCTGATTGCTTGTTTGTTTTTTACTTTTCATCCTGAGGGATTTAAATTACCTGTATTTCAGAGGCCTGCTCAGCAGAAACACACAACAGGAGCAGTGTGCTTGCAAGCAGATTGTGCAAATGTTTCTTTTGTGGAGTGTTTTCTTTTGTATCGCTGTAGTCAGCGACTGCTCTGGATCCCATCCTAGGACACAAGCCAAGAATGAGAAATAAGGCTGCAAGCGAGACAACAATTCACAACCACAGTATTGTTTGACTTGGAATGCTCGCTGGGGTAAAACCTACAACAGGAATACAAGATGCTTTAAGTAGCAGATGCTGATTTTAATCTTCCTGGTAGTTAGGGAGTCCACCTCGCCCAGCCGCACGCAGCCCACGGAGCCAGGAGGGACCTGGCAGAGGGATTTCTTCCTGGCTATGTCAGCGAGGAAATGACAGCAGGAGCAAGAGTTGTGAAGCACCCAAGGTGATCAGCAGAGTAAGTAGGAAGCGTATGAATATAGGCTTTGTTGGAGAAAAGGACTGTGCTATCAGCGAAAGTAAGCAGCAGCAGATGAAGATGAATGGTCAAAATGGGGAAAATGTACCTGTGTTTAGTCTCGAGGAGTTTCCAGCCAAAAACACAACAGCCTTTGAACATACACATTGCATGAGAAAGTAAAGCTAAAACTGGTTTGTTTACAATATGGAAACAAAAAATGCAGGGAAAGGAGAACAGACACTGGGGGTTTGATTCTGCTTAAAGAAGGAGAAAAACATTAAAACCTGCCGTAAAATTCCAGCATCAAAGTAGATAAGAGAGCAACGTATAGTAACCATACCCCTGCTATGAAGTAGTTTAACTGTCTTAGAAACATGTAGCCCAGATATTAAAGGGAATTAGTGTAATACAAAGCAAATGCTTAAAGAACACTTTTCTTTAATTTTCTAATAATTGTGAAGTTTTACAACGTGGCTTTAAAATTATTTAGGATATATTATAATATAAAAATTGAATTTGGGAATATACCACAAATTACTTCACAGGGTGATATAAACTCTCTAATTTCCAGAGATATTGTTTGAGCTGTTCAGAAAATGTTGTCAAAAAAAGAAATTCGATAAAAAGGAAACCTCTCTCAGAACAGTTTGCGATTTCCTAATCCAGCCCACGCTCCCAGCTCCTGCCTGTCTTTGAGAATGCTCTGGGTGGGATCCAAAGCCTGTGAAAGCAATGGACAGGATCCCACTGGCATTCAGCAGGTGGGACATGAATGCCAAGCCAGTGTCGGGATGCCTCTTGAAAGCCATATCTCCCACTGCAGATCCCAAACATTACATCTAGGCCTGAAATAATCCTCTGTAAAGCAAGCTACAAAGGCTTTGGGTGTTTTATGTTCACACTTGCTAGTGAAAATAAAATGGCAAATAGTAAATTTGTAAGGATGGCAATTACAAAATGAAAATAGGCCAGGAATATTCATTGGAAAAGTTATGTATTATACTTTCCAAGAAGGGAATGCAAATTTTCCTATTCAGAAAGGCCCAGAGCTATCAGCTCAAGCAGTGTCTGTACCCTGGCCCTGCATCAACTTCAGTTTTACTGTAGGAGAGAGGCTGAAGTTTTCCAAGCTCAGATCCACAGGCTGTGCAGAGGCTCCTGCATCCCACAGCGCATCCATAGCTGTGAGCACGGGCAGCCACCTCTCTGTTCAGCAGCATCCCTCCAGTCTGCTCCATGTGTGAGCTGCAGGGCTCCACACCCACTGCTTACCCAGCACGGGTGGGCTCTTTCCCTTTCCCCCCCTAAATCCAGCATAAAGCCAAGCAGGAAGAGCAATGGGCAAGTCCTAGAGGAAAATGTTACGTTTGCAAACCTATTGTCAGCACCCACCAGAGCTAGAAGGGAAAGGTGCAAGAGTCTCCTCACTTGGTTTTTTTTTTGTTGTTGTGAGGGAATCAGCTTAAAATACTATCTAGCAGGAAATCTACTAGTTTTCCCTCCATCAGTCACCGTGAACATGTTCTCCTATTTCATTCACAGTTCCAGGAAATAATAATAATTTTAGTAGGAAAGTTAATCTGTCAGAATTATAGTATTCAAAATGATCTGCAAAGAGAAGGAGAGAACCATAAATGGTAAATACATGTAAACTAATTGCTGGTTTTATTTTATCAAGACCCAGAAATGTAAAATACTCAGCTCCAGGGATTCTAAATGGATTGAACAATATTTTTTTAAAACAAATCTTTCATTTGCTTTATTCCAGGATGATGAGTAAGTGTCCCCAGGACAGTCTTGAAAGGAGATAATGCACCTCAAAAGCTGATTTCCTTTTTCTGGCAACATATTCTAACCGTAAAAGTGCTTGGATTAAATAACTACACTGACTGGCTGTCAATTCTGCAAAGCAACTTTACAAAGCCACCTTAGTTGCACTGCTCATCCACAGCTATCTTTCAGTATTCAAAACTGTCAGGTATATTTTCTTCTCCTGTGAAAACACAATTTCCTCTTCAAACTTCAGGGGCAACCTAGAGAGCAGCCAGTCCAGACGGTGAGCAGCTGAGGAATCTTGAGATTTTCCTCCTTAAAGCCTTGGCAGCTCCTCGTGCCTTCCAGCACTCTCTGGGGGGATGATGTAGGGCATCCAGACCATCACAAAGATATTGGTGATCTGGCCCTTTCTGCTGGAGGGTAAGAGCACATCTAAGTGTTCATGGCAGACTGTAAGCAAGCTGAAGAGTAACTTTTCTTCTTTCTTTCAATTCGAGGTGTATAATGGAGTTAGGGGCTCAGAGCTTGCAGAGTATGAATGGGAGGGGATCTCCAGGGAACTCAGGGATCTCAGGAAATCACCTGGACAGAGATGCAGAGGAATTTTTACATTGCCAAAAATACCCCCAGAGAAAGTAGGGTTATAAGAAAGGAGGACAGAGGCTCAGGGTGACTGAATGCTCTTGTCACTGCCAAGACAAAATTAAGCTCAGGTGTTACTTAGGTGCCTAAAAAACCCAAAAAAGACAAGGAGATTCAAAAGCTTATTGTAAGGCCTGGAACCTAAAATTTACACACAGCGGTATGAAACCTAATCTTACAAGTCCATTTTACTTATCAAATTTTTTCTTAAATCTTCTTTGTACATGCAGCACACAGATGACCATGACTGGCTGATGTCTCTACACCTGTTAACATTTCTGTACAATGAAGGGAACAAAAAAAGCCCTGCCAAAGGGAGGAGGCAGTATGAGCAAGTGGATTAAACAAAGAACTGGTGATAGATATGGGTTTGCACATGTCTCTGCCTCGCTGAATGATGACAAACCAAACTCCTGCTGCTTCAGATCCCCAGCTAAGCTGGGTAGTGAGCCTTGAGGCCTTCAGACAGGAATTTCTGACTTGCTGTGAAACCAGACACTGCTACAGCTACTGCAGACCAGGAGCTTCAGCACCGACCTTCAGCAAAGAGCTGTGTGCAATAACTGTACAGACAGCTGCTGCAGTCTCCCTTTCACCCCAGCCTGAGGATGGTGTATTTCCCAAAATTTGAATCCCAAAGAGGCCCAGCAGGCATCAGGGTGGGCCAAAACTGACAAATATTATCCGTGTCTCCTGTAAGGCGAGAGGTGAAAAGGGCACCCTTGGGATGGCTGCAAACCTTTGGGTGCCTCAGGTAGAGCAGTTACAGAGCTTTGTTCCACATTGCCCCAGGAAAGCCATGGAGTCCTCCAATTCTCCTGGCAGCCCCATTAAAAAGACAGAGAAAATGTTGGGGAATACACCCAGCTGTGTGTTTGCAATCCTCCCAAAGAGAAAACAGACCATTGATTTGGTCTGGTGACTTGTAGCACCTTGGTTAGAAATACCAGGTCCTACAGAGTCATTATTGCTGCTCGTGGAATCCTCGCAGATATCTGTGTCCCTCCAACAGTTTCACTTCAGTGTAAAGTCAGAGAAAATTCTCCATGGTGGCCAGTTCAAAACAGAACAGCAAAGCTAAGGTTTGGGTGTGTTTGCACCTGTATAAAAATAGAACTGTCAATGAGATTGCCAAAAAATGGGGGATCAAAATACTTTGTTGCTTTTACAGGCATCAACAGCCACTTGTTATATAATGAAATATAAAACATAATTACGGTTACTGAGTATATAGTACAAAAATATTATCTCTTGGCCCTACAAATACCCTTTTGCTAGTATGCCTTAGTTTCATTGAATGTGTCGATGTTTATAGCTTACTTTTAAAATCACCTTCAGGAGAGAGAAAACATACAAGTACCTTAAGAAATTTTGATTTATGAACTATACTGGTCTTTATTCTTCTTGTAAACCTGGGTGGAAAATTGATCAGTTATAAGCTGCTATAGATCTCACAGGTTTGCAAGATATATTATTGTATTTCAAGATTATCTGATATTGCAAAAGATTTTTCCCCCTTCTTTTTTCTTTACCATGTTTGTACATTTTCCGGTCTCAAATTTTTTTTCTACTCTTGTTAGAGTTAGGGAGGCTATCACAAAATAAAATAAAGAAGAAGAAATCATCCTAGAGAAATTAACTTTGGGCCACCCCAGGTTTTCCCAATCCGTCATAATGTGGGTTTTATTTCATACCCCACTGAGGTGGAATTCACAGAATGTTTCTTGAATTACCATGAGGCAGTCTTATAAGACAATTGCTGTCTTTTTTTCCTCCCTTTTGCTTCACTCTGCTTTTGACAGCTGTTGGCATTTATTATATAACCAATGGACCCAGCATTAATTTTCAGTAGGCTACAGATCAGTTAAACTTTAAAGTAATATATACAGAATAGGATTGCTCAAATGTAGGACATTCACCTTGCAGAAAACAAAAATATTTCAACATTTTTTAAAATCACATTTTGGGCAGGGAGTTGAAATATGAGTATTCAATCAAAATGTTCTAGAAATAAGGTTTTTACAATGTTAGAATAATAAGAAAATGCTGAATATTTTATGACAACAAAAAAAATTCATATTAAAGGGATAACAGCTTTGATAGCTCAAAATCCAACTCTGTTCCTCCAGCTCTTTTTGTTTGGGGTAATGTCAGGGAGAAGGGGAGCTCTTTGTAGTAGTTCTCAAATGTCACCTGTCTTGAGAATCTCCTAAACAATGAAATTTGTCAGTAAGACACTACCATTAAACAGGATGGCATATTCCAAGGTAAATTATATTCTGGGTCACTTATAATTTTATTATTTACTCTAAAATCTTGTCAGATCCTGACCATGTAAAAAAAAATATTTTGCAAGTGCTGAATCTTGGTTTCTTTCACTGGAGTCTCCATTGAGAGATGTCAACAAGATTTCTGGAAAAGGAAGACTTCTTTGTTATTGACACAGATGTTGTAATGTGGACTGGAAAGTGGAGTGTGGACTGAGACAGAAGGTTAGGAGAAAAGCTTCAATTACTCCTCACACTAATCAAACCTAAAGATGTCCATCAGTGATTCTGGCATACATCTGAACCATGGGATGGCTGTTCTGCATATGTCAGTATTATCAGTCTTATGGGCCTTTTTTTTGCATAGACAGTGATTTTCTTCTCAAATTCATACCTCTCCTGGAGAAGTTACTGAACACGTACAGTTGGAAGAAAATATATGAGAAGAAATCTCCTGTGCCGAAGTTTTATATTCCCATGTAAAGTCTAGTACAGTCATTTACTGCATGAAATAAGAAAGGCCAGATGCGCCACAGATCCAACCCAGCTGCTTCTAACATTCTTGTTGCCACCTTTCTATCAACAGTGTGATAATTATGCACTCTAAATAAAAAATATCTTTGAAGAATTCCTTAATCAAGAACTTTACTGTTACAGCCTCCTGCTGGAAACATTCTTCTCCTTGACATGAGCAAGTTTAAGTGTACAACACCATGATTTGTTAGGTGGGTGAAGCTGTATGACAAAACACTTCAGAGATGCAATGCTTTTTGCCAAGCAGCTGAAACTGTTTTGTTGATAAATGTTCATGTCTCATGCTATTAACACTGTCACACAGGTAAAGTTTGATCTCCTGACAAAACCTCTTGTAGCTGTCTCTTAATCTATTTAGTAATCAATATTAACACTCTCAAATGTCTCAAAAACATTCCTTTTAGCTTGTTTGTTTCAGTGTGTGCTATGTACACACGCACATATTTCACTCCATACATTCATCCTGTATGTGAACATATATTTCATTCCAAGTGATAATATACATTTTCTTTGATAACTGCAACAACCTAGGATGTAACAGAAAGATGAACACCCAGATAACCCAGCAAAGAGCACAATATTAAAGATTTGGGAAACAGGAGAGGCTGCTGCTTACACAAACCTTCAGTTCATACTGGCCTTTGGGCTCCATCAGGACGTCAGGATAGTCTGGCACTGTTGTTTGCTGTCTTAGGAACCTGTTTGGCTTTGTAACCTCAACTCTGCCTGACCCCAGCAGGAATGGGTAGCCTCAGTTGGAGATGGAGGAGGACCCACCCCTTTTATGAGTAAGCCTATCACACCTCAGGTCTTTAGGCAGTCAAGTAGTAAAAGATGCAGCTCTGTGGTAAACAATAGATGGTTTGCCTATTCCAGCTGTCTCCTAATATTTAAAATAAGCTGTGATGATGCACAAACCCAAATGCTAGATGGGCTCTCACACCTAATCACTCCACTCTGAAGGCTGGTGAAGAAGTGCTTTCCAGATTAACCACACCAGACACGTTGACTCCTTCATGGTGAAGCAGATTCCATTTTTGTCTTAAACACAGATTTCCTTAAGACTATTAGAACTTCAAAGTTAAAAGAAAACTAGGATGTGTCCTGGCTTAACCAAGACCTGGATGGATAGAACAGTTATTTCTTGGAGTCCAATTGAGCATAACTTTGCAAAGCTGGAATTTTCACGAGCAGACACCGCATTTTAACAATTTATCTTCTCAGAGGAGCATATTGTACCTTTAAATAAAGCCTGAAAGGTTTTTTGCCCAGTAGGGAATGCAGCTACAACAAAAGAAAACCGAAAGCCATTTGGCTGCTTGTGACCAACTCAGAGTTTGAATTGGCCAAATTCCACACACGAGCAGGGAGACAAACACACAGCGGCTGCAACCAGCTCCAGTGCCAAACTGCAACCATATTTATAATCCTGTTAAAACACTTGGGTCCATTTTTGTGGGGACAACAAACATATAAATAATGAAAACCCAGTATTTCCTTTTGAAAGTGAAGTGTCCTCTCCCCCACACCCTCAGTAAAGGCAGTCATATTGCATTTCCTGCTACTGAGATTCATAACATTTGCTGTTAACATTTGTAGTTTATTGTGAAGACTTTTTTAGAATAAATTTGGTAAAAAATAAGAATACTGAAAGTTTTAAGATATGTTGCATCTTTTGACTAAATCCTAGAAAAAGACCTAAGCAAATGCTTTTCATAATATAAATTATACCTGTTCTTGTGAAGCTATCTTTTCAACATTAGAAAACTGGTTTACTATTTAATATGCATTCAAATTGCATTTAGTGCTGGCACAGAGTGAGATTTTCTACCTGTGTTATGTGGCTATTAGACTTGTAAGGACAATAAAGGATCTCTCTTGACACTCAGACATTATTGTAAAGGACAAATTAATTTCTCTTGATAATAACCTCTCAAAATACCAACAGCATATTCATAAGTGTTCGTGCATATGTTCAATGTATAAAGATATTTCACATTTGTACATAACCAGGTTTGAGGGCAGACCATTAGTTAGTGACATCAGTCAACAACATTTAAAATTTATACCACATTGCACTCTCTCCTGTACTGTTGTGTTGTGTTGAAATTTAAATTTTCTGTTTGAAACTCTGTTTGAAGAGACTTCTATCATTCTAAAGTTCCAAGAGAGCAGCTCCCTCCATTGTCTGCAATAACCAATTCATCCTCAGAGGATAAGTCCCACACGATCCAATAATATTTCTAACAGCATCAGAATCCCAGATTGAAAGTTGTTTTCATATCTGAAGTAGCAATTATTTATTGAAGACACTGATCTAGCAAATAAAAGGAAGAAGACAATATTTTACACTGAAATAGAGGGCAAAAGGAAGGAAGGGAGAAGGGTTATTCCCTGCAACTGGGCAACTGTGGGCTGCACGACGCCACTTTCAATTCTGAAACATGAAGCAGAGCTGCAGTAAAACGACATTAGTAGCTTTCATATGATAATTGGTATAGAAGAGAAGGTTGTTTCTGGGTGGAGCAGTAGCCAAGACCAAGTTCACTGAACCTAGCACACCATTCAATCAACCATGGAAAAAACAATGGGAGATAGAGATGGGGGAGACTTTTATTTTGACTGGGTAGCAGACATGAAGGCAGGGGGTGAGTATAGGGAGGGGAAAGTATACAAAAGTGAGAATTCAAGAAAGCCAAATATTTGAAATGTCTCTGAATGCACATATATTATTTATAACTATAAAATAACAATCATTCCTGCATCAACATACAGCGTGGTGAACCAAGCAAATGCAGATTTAGATGGGACGTGTAACATATATGAAATAATGAAAGAGGATGGTGGCAGTCTGCCAAGTCTCCCCCTCCCCACTGCTCCTCTCTCCAGTCATTGACTTTCAAAGAGGAAAAGATTTCATACAACAAAATCTGCCCTGACTTCCAGGAGATGCAATGAGAATGGATTTACACTTAGTAGTATCTTCTAAACAGTCCCAAATAAATTCAAGTTTCAAAGAGTTCCTTACTAGAAATGTCTTTTTAGCTTGCTGGGACAGACACACAAGTTGGGATTTTCTTGCCTATATCTTTTAGGTAGGATTTTTCACCTCTTTTATTTGCTGTCTTTTGGCATAATTTTATTCTTATTTTTAAAAAAAAGCTACAAAAGGCAATTCTATTTGCATGGAAATTGCCAGCAGTATGAATTTCAGCTAATTTCCAGAAGAATGATCTTTGTGCTGGTTAATTCAGCCAAGATATTTTGCTGGCTTTCACACAGCAATTTACTAATTAATGACAAATTAAATATTGTTCTATATGAAGATGACTTCAGAGGTGGTGCATAAAGTTTGGGACTCCTGGAATTTCTTCAGCTACAGTCCATTCACATGAAAATATGGCTGTTAAAATCATGTTGATTTTTTTGTGCTACCCAGCACAAAATAAACCCTCCCGATTCATAAGCATGTTTCCTCTACTCATATAGACATTTACATTTGATTCAATACTCTTGGTGTGCCTGAAGACGTGTTTGTAAAGCAAACCCACAGAGGTATCATATTAACACTTTGCTGCACTCTTTGGAAAAAATTATTCAGGCTGCTCTGAGAAATGCAAGCCACGCTATCAAAATGCCTCAATTGCAGCATGGCTTCATTTGGAAGGAGTGTGGGGAGGGTTCTCAGTGTTGGCCCTCTCAGGGTTTCTCACCAGAGGTGTCATTTCAGAGTTAGGCATCTCCAAGCACTCAAGACTGATTTCATTTTCATCTCACTAAAACGATGAGGTAGCATTTGCTTGGCTTTATCCTTGCTGTGATAATGTCCTTGTGAGAGTCCTGGAATTCCCATTGGGAAGTGCCCCACAGACCCACAAGGTCATTGCAGGACACCCTGGCCTTTTCTCCAGCAGCATCAACCTCTCTTGAGCCCGGCCACACCAGCAGAGTTCCAGAGTTTCTGGTAGGGTGGGGGCACAAAGCACCTCAAGGAGCTGCAAACCCTCTGCAGTGTCCTATGCCAAGAATTCAGGCATCACCTGGCACATATCAGATGCATGCCTGATGCAGGGGCAGCAGCTATTGCTTTTGTGACCTGATGCACACTGCATTCCCACACCGGATTTACTGGAATGTCGATCAGAAGTTAAGGAATTACTGTATTTTGTCATCTAATACCAGAAGGCACTGTGAGACTGTAGGGTGGCAGAAAGAACTCTGAGTGGAACATTGTTTAGGAGAGAGAGGCACGGCTGAAGACCTTGTATGTGAACCAAAGGCTGGCTGCTTGGTCTAAAGCAATTTTGGTGGCATCTCAGCTGCTTTGTACAGCTACAGATTTCCTACCTAGCATCCATTAGGTGTTAAAAAACTGACCCAAAGAGCCTGTTTTCTTTAGTGGTAGGTGGTGAGGCATGCTGGGCTAATCTCCCCAGACTTGAGGAAATGTGCAATAAGGCAGGAAAGATTTCGTTTTCAAAATAAATTGAATGTTTGATCACAAGTTAGCATTCTGCAAAGCTGCGTGCTGTTACTATGATAAGTTCTTAAAACTAGAGCTAGCTAATAAAAGAATTTTATTGATTGTCATGCCACATCAGGTCAGAAATTCATTTAGTGTTTTATTGCATTCTAGCACCAGATGTTTCAGAGGAAGGTGTGAAACTCCCATAACAGAGAATTATGCAATAACTTGCTTATGAGAGAAGCTTCTTCCAAAGCCCAATGCTTAATGGTGAGCACTATTGTTCTTCTTCCTGTGTACTGTTTTCCTATTTCAAGTGGCTGCAACTTTTCTTTCTCCATACAACCAGTGAGTCTTGCTGTCATTGTTATGTTATTCTAATGTTACCCATATGCAATGAGTTCCACAAGTTAACATATATACAAATGATATTTCAATCATTTTCTGCTGTTAAAAAAGAAAAAAACCCAAAACATCGCTTTATATTATTCATGACCAAAAAACCTATCTATCCTGCACTAATCCTTACTGAGGATTTTTTCTTATGCTTCCCTCACTGTTTCCTTCTCTAAATGCAAAATTCAGTAGCAATAAAGATAATAACTAAAAAATGAGCCATACACATACAGCCCTTGGCCTCTCTATACTTTTCTGTGCTAGGTAAGAAAAGATCACAGTGTATTTGAATTTATTTCTGTGAGTGATTTCAGTAACCAATATATGCTCAGTGTTTTGTTTAGAAGCTTTTAATCTGGCTGAGCAATAGAAGTAACTCAAGATATTTGTGTATGTAAAGAGGAATGTAAAGAATATGTGTGTTCATATGTAAAAAAAAAAGTTCATAAAAAGGAATTCAAATTACGAAATCAAAATAAAATTTCTGCAACTATTCTGAATGTCTACTAAAACTGTGTTTTCATAAACTTTCCTGACAGAAGCTCTCTTCCAAGAAAGCTAATGAAACTGAACCCAAAGCAGATGGGAATACAATCAAGACAAATTCGTTTTCCAATTCCATTCTGTTGTTGTTAGATTTTTTTTCTCCACTCATCTACTTTCATATTCCTCATCTGTTTTATGAGTTGCTACTACTTACTCTTCCTATAGTGAAAGATCAATACATTCATATTTTTAAAGTATTTTCAAATCTCTGAGTGAAAGAGGCAACTATATCAAATTCATTTTGTGTTTATAAAAAAAAGAAACTTAAAAAGTTACTTCAGTGAAGGCTTCAAAATCCAGATCAATACAGAACTGAGAACCAAATACAGTGAATTCAAATACAGTGTTATGTTCATATTACTCAGCTTGACTCTAAGCCAAAAAAGCACAAGTGTGTGCCAAGTTTTACACACTGTGAGAAGTTCCAGTGACATCCAAGGCACTATTCAGCCTTAAGTGCTTCACTGGGTTGGGGCCTTCTTTTAATGGAGCAGAAAGGAAAGTGCCACAACCATTAGGATACACAGGAATCCAATGGATCTCCCTATAAAGTCTCTTTTTCTCATCCCAACTATTTTTTCTTTAGTTGATAAACAAAGATGTTTAATTTGCCAGCTTTCATAAGGACAGAAGTCATGCAACCATTCTTTTCAGCAGCACTGACATCCTCAAAATTAACCACTACATTTTTAAATGTAGGCCAGGAGAAACTATTTCAGAAATAAAAGCCAAAATCTCTCTCTGTGTCTAAAGTAAATGAAAGTCAATGGTATTTGGCTCACATTGAAAAATTTTATTCAGTTTAGGTAGGCACAAGGAGGCACTTTGCACAGCAAAGCTTTCCAGTGCTACTGAAATGCTGCCTTTGGCTCTTTCCTACAGGATAAGAGCAAGCAAGCACTCAGGGTTCATTAAGGATTTCAGGAATGCATCTCTGTCCATTTGGAAGACGAGTACAACCTAAATAAGGATCTGACCTTACTGGAGAATACTTTTCATCAGTTTCAAACTCATTTGGGTTCACCTTCTTGTTCTCTTAACTCATAGAAATTTGGGAGTTTGTGCTCCTCTGCCTGAATGAATCAGGTACCACCTTACCATACAGGAAAATAGATCTCCATAAGAGCAGCAGCTCACATTTCATAGAAACATGGAAAACTCTGAGCTGGAAGGGACCCACCAGGATCATTGAAATCCAACTTCTTTATTGCATTGCTTCCCACAGGCCATGGGTGGGGTAAGTCTATATTAGTATTTTAGCTGGATCTGGGAATTTTAAAAGGAAGTTTCCTTATCGTAGTGACTTACAACACCATAGTTCACAACACAGAGCAAACTCTAAGGGCACAAACAGGTTCTCTTTTAGATGAGGCTGATGTGGTAAAAGCACTACAGAGGTCAGCTCACACCCTCTGGGAACCAATGGGCTAAAACTTGCCTTAGTCCAGATGTAAAAGCTCAAAAATTCCTGCTTCTGTAAAAGGCTTTGCTCTTCATTCATGCAGGTCTGAAAGGAGAATGTAGACGTTCAACCCAATATCATTCTGTTCTCTCCAGCTCTTGCACCTTGCAGTAGGAAAATTCCATTTCACACACAGGGATGGGATTGAAGGGCAAACCTATGTGACTGCATTTTCCTGGGCTTTGTGATACAGCATGGCAATGAAGCTCATTAAGGTGATCCTGGCACACACACCCCATGCTGTACTTTGTGGAGTGATGCACTCTCAGTTTGGCTCGTGCTTAGCTCCACAAGTGCCTTAGAAACTCTGGAAAACAAACCAAAATTACATTTACATAAAGAATTGTGCTTTATTCAGTATTATATTCATTTTTATTTACATGAAAGTTTAAGTGCTCCAGCACTTAAGATATCATACTTCCACTAAGAGCTTTTTCCTACTTACTGTTTTTTTCAATCACCTCATTAGACTATGAATACAACTAAGCCAAAACAAAGATTTTCTTTCCCCCTGCACCCAGCCATAAAAATATTTACTTTACACTGTGAGAGCAGGGTTCTGTTCAAATGAAAAAATTAACCTAGGGGTATTTGCAGTAAAAATGTGTCTTTCATAATTATTCCCTTGTGTTAGAACAATCCTGGTCAGTCAAGAATCAGTCTGGCTTCAGATTCCTCTCTCTCTCATGTGAGGCTGAGTGGAAAAGCAAAGATGAAAGCGAGGAAGAGGTTTTATAATTCCTCTTGCAGTCATTTCTTTCTCTGACTAGAATATGATTAAAGATATCTCATGTAAACTGGGAATAGGCAACACTTCCTAGCAGCTATTTCAAATTCTGCCCTTGAGGATTATATAATAATAAAAAAATCCTCATTCTTACACAGCATTTTTCATCCACAGATTTCAAAGCATCTCTTGTCTCACTACTGGGGCACCCTGCACCCATGTGGAAGAGTTTTTCTCCCCTTGCTTGCTGGCACCCCTGAATGCCTGGACGGGCACTGAGGGGGGCTGCATGGCTGGATAGGGTCAGAGAAGGTGTCAGGAGAGACTTTTCACTGTCATTTGCCAGAGCACCTGGCATTGTGCTGGCTGGGCTGGGGTAAATCCTGGGGAGGCTGCCCTGAGCAGGGGATGTGCTGGAGCATCACAGAACCGAAGAGCCAAGGGGCTCTTTTCATCTCAGAGATATTCCCTGGACCGCTGTTCTCACTTTATTACAGCTACAGCAGTGACTACTGCAGTCTCCAAGACAGAAATATTTTCTTCATCATATTATAGTGCAATTCCTTTTTCATCTGTCTTCTTCACTTCTAAATCAATTCTCACTCAATGTATTCTTTTCTTTGTTTCATTAACTGATGGCTTTAAGGACTCTCAGTGTTGCATAGTTAATAACTTTTCTGTAGCTTGACTTTTTCCATCAGTTCAAATTTCCAAACCAATTAATTCCTTGTTGTTTTCCAGAGGTTATTAAAAGGTAGAAAAATCCAGTTTAACCCAGTCTACCGTCTGAGGGATGCATCTATATGCTAATTACTTTTCCAGTTTGCTAGCAGGAAACTCTGCATGATAGAAAGGACCATTTTGTAAAATTATCAAGGGCCAGACTTTTAGAGGTAGTTAGGTGCTTAAAGATGAAGAAGTGCCTAGTGGGGTTTTTAGAAGTGCCTAGAGATTTAAATCCTATTGAAATCAGTGTGATTGAATTAGGGGACTGAATACTTTAAAAGCCAGGCTCCACAACATGCAAAAAAAGGGTTTCAAAAAAACCATAGTATTTAAAAAAATATTTAGTCATATAATGAGGAAGTTAAATATTTGAAAGAGTAAAATGATTTTTTTTCTTTAGTTAATTAAATTTTAGGTTAATCAGCAGGATTATTCAATTCATGGTGCATTCAGCCAAGTGACTTCAGTTAACCAAAAAAACTCCTTGAAAATATTTCATTATTGCCATTTCCAGAAGATAAGCTTTTTTCCTGTTTTGTTTGTTTCATAGCAATGCTTGCATTAATTCTTAGAAAGGATAATAATCTGTGAGCTAAATAAATTGGTATTGTTTTCCTCTTTCACCACAATAACTATGTAATATATTTTCAGCTGAAATTCACCCAGTGATATACATATAAATATATATATATAAAAATATATATATAAAAATATCCTCAGTTTGCTCCCATGACTCATTTCAGCCTAAGAGGCTGCAGGGCTGAGCTCACAGCCAAGGTTCTTGTCTGTTCTCATCGCTTAATTGAAAAGGCACTTTCAGCACTTGCTCTGGCAGCTTTTATCTGTCCCATCTGCTTCTGCAGCAGCAACATCAGACAGCTAAAAACCAGCTTGAGATCCTTTTTCAGAAGGGCCCTGATAGCATGGGGGAGGAATGGTTTGCAGGTGGCCTGAATTCCAATGGGCTCAGGTGAATTCAGGATTTATACACAAACCACTGGATCTCAGCAGAAGACAGAAATACTGGTTACTCCCAACATCAACCAACTAATAAATAACATGACTTTGAAGGTTCATTCTCCTAGGTGCACAGAGGGATTGTCTTCCCTCACTTTTAATGCCCTTTAAAACTGGGTTATGGGTGAAGTTTGAAGAAGAGTCTCCATAAGAGTTTTTGAGTCACGTGTACGCAAGAGTCCTGAGAGGTGTAGATCTTAAATTAAGCTATAGATAGCAAGATACTTTCCAGATCTTGTTGGAAAATATAGTTTGGTTAATTTTAGAAACAGTGAGCAAAGTGCAGGCTTGCTAAACATGAGATCATCTCTCAAAGAAATTTGGTTGTAGCCACCTGAACAAGTTCTCCTGTTATCTACTGTATGAAGAATTTTAAAAGAATTTTAACAATTTAGGATAGACATCATTGCCAAGGTAGTAAAACAAGGTTTATGGCCTCAGTCTATGGCTTGATTTCACTCAGGACACAATGACTATGCATCTCTTAAGACTATCATCTCTTTGCATCAGGAGTGCAGCTAAGCAAAAACACGAGAAAAATTTTATTTCAGAGGAATGGTTCACTGCTGGTTTATCTGATTTGCCCCTTAATCCACAACTTGTATTTATTTCTTCCTTAGAAATATTGCAAAATTGCTTAAGGACAAGATGGCTCAAGGTCTGGTAATGGGATTTTTAGCCTTTCACATTCAGCTCATTTATCTGAGCATGGGTAGGTCTTTAGGTCAGTGAGTTGTTACCTGCTGACTCTTGTCTAGTGGCCTCTGAAAGAAATGAATGAGCAACTTTCACACAGTGAACTATTGTCTACCCAAAAGTTATGCCAAAAGGGGACAGTAACAGAAGAAATAAGATAGCTACACAAGAGTAGAGCCTAAATTTCTTCATGAACAAAAAAGAGGGGTTTTTTCCCTGACACTTTGGAATTATGCTGGTAAGGAGATTGGAGTAATCCAGCACCTTCTCTTCTGCTTAGGGATATATTTTAGTGACCCTCACACTGAATCACATTTCTGTTGGACTGGCTCAGTACTTTTTGTGGGCAATAGATTTGGAAAAAATAGGAATTCACATCCTTTGAAAAAACCCCAACCTTATGAAATAAAACTTTGAAAGATCAGTAAAGTTCAATATTGTGCCTAAAAAACACTTAACACTGTAATAAAACCAGAAAATCATAGGATACATATAAACACACTCACAAAAATAGCTGAATATGATCTTAAATTAAGGATGGAAAAAAAGAAAGCTATAAAGCCAGTCTGATACAAAAGAAGAAATATCAGGCAAGATATTTCATTTTGGTTAGAACTCCTTGGTTTATTTTTCCCATTAAAAGCATTCTGAGTGGCTCTTCTAGGTACAGACCTTGAAAGGAAAGTGTGGGCAAGGTCAAAACTTAATCAGGACTTCAGGGGCTCCCCTGGCTGAGAATTCTATCTGCAACTTCTACCTTTTGCCTTTTTTTCAGTCTCGTGCTCCCCACCACACAGTTTAGTCTGATCTAGAACTTTCCAAAAGAAATGACATTTTATTATTTACACTATTTCATCAGGTCAATGCTTTAATAAAAAAATGCATCTGTTACAGTCTTTCCATTTAGATGCTGGTTTTAGCCTCTAAAGACCCCTACAGGCCACAGAGGTCACTTTTATGGTATATTACTCTTTCATTCACTTCTCAATTCTCACTACGTCCTTATTGTTCCACAAGTGTGAATTAGATAATCTCTAATGACCTAATTGGTTAACATATCTAAATTAAAGTTATCTGATATTTAGTTGAAGCTTGATGCTTCTGTTTCAGACCTCAAAAAGGCCTCAAAGGTGTCTATTTTTTCCCACAAATATATTAGCAAGTCTATGAAAAATATACATCTACATCATCACACCTGTATCAATGCCAGTAAAAATAAAAAATTGCACAGGTACTTCTTTGATCATTCTTCAACCATAATTAGAATTAGTCATATGCAAATTTTATTGACAATTGCATGTATAAATTTGGTATGATTTGGTCTGCACGTGCATTTTTTTATAGCAAAACACCTAAAATTCATGCCTCCTGTGACTACAATAACACTTAAAAAGATTTACTGCATACCACACCACTATGAGTTCAGGATATTGCAGTGTGCTAATTTTTCAGTGTATGCAGACAGTGTTCTAGGAGATTGAATATCAAACCTTTAGTATCATCCATGACATAAGGCAATATTTCACTAGATATCATAGTACTTGCTTTGATTCACTAGGAGAAGTAGAAGCACAGAATAATTTTGCTGGAAGTTCAACCAGTCCAGCACCCTCCCATGTACTGGAAAAGTGGAATGGATATAACTGCAAGGTGTCTGCATGGAGATGCTGTAGGTTCATCATGATGCAAGGAAAACAAAACACGGAATGTGAGAATCCAATCCTGTGTCATTTATAGTGTTAGGATAAAGACAATCTGTAGCAGTTTTTGTCACAGACTCCTGTAGTCCACATCACTAAAAATCCCCATGCCCTTGGAAACTTCGGTTTGTTTTTGTTACGCCAGTTCATTTCAGCACATTCAGCTGAACTGAAGCAATCCCAATTTAAATTTAAATAATAGCATTCATGTTGAGATGTAACTCAGTAGTTCCATAGTTTTAAAATGACATTTCAAGCTAACCCATTGAAGTTCTATTGTGTAGTTTTAAGAAAAACTATCTAGCTGATATCTTGCTTTTACACAGAGCATAGCATCTCAGAAGGTAAAGGCCTCAGACCAAAGCTGAGCAGGAGTTGAGGCAGCTCCCTAGTAAATTAGGCAATTATTTCTTGCTAACAAGCCCTGAAAAAAGCTCAGTAAACCATTTGCTGACACCAGTTTAGGATTTGGCACAGGGAATGCAAACACATAGGGGCCAAGGATTGATTGCAAGGTGGTGTGCAGGTGGAAGGCAGTGCCTCTGCCAACAATTTCTGGGCTCTCTTCTGGCCTCTGCTCGTGCTCCCCACTCTGAGAACAGCTCAAAGCCCATCAGATGAGCAGGATCTCTATGACACTGCACGTCTGTTTGGCCACAACATGACTTCCAGGTCTGCTGTGCCTGGGGGTTAACTTCATCCTGTAAGCGGGCATCAATTCCCAGCATCCATGAACAGCTACAAAGAGAAACTGCTGAAATCTGCAGAGCTGTCGGCCTCTTTTAAGTGGAAAGCCCCTTTGCTGTAAGCACACAGAGCATGGCTTTAGGCTCAAAGTGGATGTTTTCATTTGCATTGAACAGCCCACTGCTGAAGCACTGGTGACACTGAGGTCAGCGATGTGTATCCCAGGCGGAAGTGCTGGGATAGATCCAACGCCTGCCGCAATCAGATCACACTCGTGTAGGCCTCAGGTGAGAGAAAAGCCAATTTAACAGCATTTCAGCAAAGTAACATCAGAGAAAAGCCTGTGCTGCTGAACGGCCATCCCAAGAACAAGTCATGCTCCGGGTGGGGTAAGCATGTGGGTGGGGATGAGAGAGAATAGGTCTTTGTCAGAGAGCACACCAGGGCTCCAGATCAAAACATTCTTCAGCCTCAGAGGGGATTCATCATCCAAACTTCGATGCAAACCTGAATCTCATTGCTACTCCTCTCAGAGCAGTGAGCTAAATCAAATTCCCATGTGCGAGACTGAAACACGAATCCCAAGTGCAGAGCTTGGCCCCATCTCTAATTGTAATATTATCAGTAATAAGCTTTCCAAGGAAAAGTGAGGGTGCATCACACATCTAACACCCTGCACATAAAATATGCTGGACCAAGTTCTTGCATTTACATTTTGCTACCGAAGCCTCCAGAAAAATGTTGATTTAAGAAGTAGGAGCTCTGTGCCTATGTCTCCCTGTAGATATGCCTATTGTCCCTGTGCCAAAGCCAGAAATTAAGTCTTGGGGTTATCAAGGCAGAGGGAACTATTGAACTCAAGAGACATTGGAAGAGGCTTGAATCCTAGTGTTTTGACTAGGATTTCTTTCACAGAAATGGAGGCATTAATGATTTTTCACACAAAGGGGTGGCTAGGCAGAATATGCCAGTGTGCCTGTGTGTCTGTGTGAGGGAGGAGAGGCGTAGAGGTAAATGTGAGTCGCTTCACACTAAAATTAAATCAGGCTTTTCCATAAAACAGATGTTATGATTCCCTTTAAAAAATAATTAAATTAACAGCAAACAGACATGTTCAGGAGAAGGAATTTGGGGTTGGGATTTTGGCATTAGTGATTCCCTATACTCAATCCATAGAAGTTTTCTTTTATGTTTACAGAAGGGGGTTAAAAAAAGAAGCAAGTCTGTTACTAAAGAATTTTAAGATACAGTGGAGATGTGAAAGGCACAGAAGATTTTCATTTCCTGTGTTATAGGGTGCAAATAATATCAGTATGAAAAACCTGGCAGGAAGATTTAAGATAGCAGTTTTTACATTGATAAGTATTTGTTCATTTCCTGACAACAAAAAATATAAATCTCTTCAGAAATTAAATACCCTGGCTTGTTGAAGCACTTTTGTGACGTTCTGTGGTAGACTGGCTTCCTTTCATTGGAAATCCACAGCTAGAATAATAATCACAGCATCAGTTATTATACTTGTATCAGTTCTGTGCTGCAAGAGGCTAATACAGTGTATGGCCGAATTCTCCTACTTTTGTGTCACTTATTTTCTCTGTGGGCCAGATTTGCATTTTAATGGAAGTAGTTTATAGACTTCTTTGCTGCCTTCATAGTGCCACAAGTGGCATCATTAAGTGAGTTAAGCCGGATTAATGCTGATAGTAAAGTCAGATAATACAATAACAGAGGCCTTCATTTCCATTTGGATTAGGTGAAGAGAGCAGGCCTGTCTGGTGCAGGGTGATAATTTGTAAGCGCGATATGTTGTACTTGAGAGGATAAGATTAAATTTAGTGGGTTTAACTGTCATCCCAGTAAGTCAATTACTTCATCTTTTCAGGCTTTGAATTTATTTTATAAATAAAATAAATGGAATATTGAGCTGCTCCACAGCCATTTCGAGCTTCCATGAAGAAGAATTACACATGCTGGGCCAAGAAAAAAAAAAAAGGAGAGAGAGGGGAGGGGGAAAAGGGTTTCTGATTCAGCTTCATAAACAAAGTACAAACTGTATTCAAGTGCCATCATGGCAACAGCTCAGGAATATTGTCCGTTTCTCATATCACAAGCATGACAGATTCCATTGTGACTTTGGTTTATTCATAATAGGAAATATTTGTGTTGTGCCTGGCCTTTTCTATTTGTATCTATTAGATGGTAGAAGGAATACAGTAAAATACTGATCACTGCTATCATTTAACTCTTTTACTTTTTTTTACTTTTTTCCTCTGCTTGCCATCTCCTGTGCATTTAATGCTTGCACCTTGCTGCTGAGGGAGTCTCAAATAGAAATAAATAAATGAGTATTTCTTCAATTTTGATTTATGTCAGATAAACCCTTTTTAATCCTTCTGTCTTCTCTCCCCATCTCCACCCTTATTTGGACACCAAATCGCTGCAATACTATTTCTTGGGCATGGAAAGTTTGAAAGCTTTCTGTGTTATTTATGTGTATTAGATACAGATAGATAAGCACCTGTATATTCTGTGTATTAGATACAGATAGATAAGCACCAACATCTTCATTTCCATCCACAGACCCAGAACACAGGTGATGTCAAGGGTTGCTAAGCATATCAGCAAGGGGGTGACTATGCAGAACAAGAGATGATTTCAGTAGCCCCCCGAACTCCAGAACCTTTCACAACATCCTTTCTAAGTAGTTTTCTCCTGTGATTCCTGCTGTGGAGTATTATCACCTGCAAGAGGAAAGAAGCCTCAGCTAGTTTCTCTTAAGCTTTTGATCAGCACTGCAATGAACTGAAGTTTTCAGGTCTTGTTTGGCAAGGTACCAAACACCCTTATCTCCCACTGGTGCTGAGAAAGAGCTGGCAGTTATCTCCTGAGAGGGACAAAGGATGGAGCTAAAGGCTAAGGCAAGTTCTCTTCATTCCCATATGAATGCTTGGCACATGGGCCATTGGCTAATTCAGTCAGATGAGCATCCTAAGAGCCTGGCATTAAAGGGCACTTTACAGAAGATACCCAGGACCCATCATAGGAACCCAGACACCCAAAAATGTTAGAGCACCTGGAGAAAGATAGACAAGAGTGATGGAAAAATTCAGACAGGCTTGCTTGGGACATGCCTTTTTATGTTCCTCCATCTCTCACACATGGCACCTCTCCAGTTCCACTGGGATCTTCAGCTGTGGTACTGCAAGGTGAAAGGCCCCATTCTTGGCTGAGGGGGTGGGATAAGAACATACTTTTTGCCAAGGAGCACTGTGTCTGCCACAAAATTAGGCTGACACAAACCATAAGCAAATGCCTATTTGCAGTGGGTGTTTATGGCATGTTTATCTCTTTTATGCTGATACATATTACATATAGCTTCCCAAAACTCAGAGGAATCACTCAATGATCAAACCTCTAAGGCAAAGAGATGGGTCTTTTCATGACACAAAGCTATATGAAATAAAACAGGATGTATCAAATGACGAGATCTGTATCTTAAGTGGAGAGCACCGTCTAACGATTCCTCTATAGGTAGGAGATATTTAGCAAAAAAGCTGTTCTTTGAAAAGTGTTAAAATATAAAATTTCAGAATTTCATTACACAATTTGATGGTCGGTTTGACTTTCAGGTATCTTAAAATCTGACAAAACTAAATTTTCCTTAGAGAGTGACATTTGCATCTTCCCAATTTTGTTGTTGAACATTTTCTGTAATAATACAGAGATACTAAATGACTTTAATATTCACAGGGTTGATTTGCTGATATGTATGGAGTTTATAATCAAAAACCCAGCCCTGAGTGTTCTTACAGATACCAGTGTCCCATTTTCTCTCAAATTAGCAATGTCACGCAAGTTTTGAGAGACTGTAATTACAACCTCAACAGAGCAGAAAAGCCCCAGTCTCATTCTGCTCCAAAATGAGTCTTCCCTTGTCTTTAACACTGGGGATTTCTTCCTCCTTGCATCTGACTTTTGTGACCGTGATCCAAATTATGCCTTTTTTTGGACACAGGGATGCCATGGGGTTTTTATGTGCAGATGTCAATATGGCAGAATTTGACCAGCTTGACTTTAATCTGCCCTGATTTGTCACACAGTTCTGCCAATTGAGTTCCTTAGATGGTATGGAAAATTGGTGCTGTTTTTCTCCAGAATGCCTGTTCACACACTAGCACAGCACACAGACAGTCAAGTGTGCAGTAAACAAAAAGCACAATAGCTCAGTGGGTTTGCCACAACCAGCAGGGCTATTGCCCCTAGTTACTAGGTGAGCTGAGCTATTTCAGGGAAATTAGGCTGTATGGCAAAATTAGGTACCTCGATGTCTTCCTCTGCTGTGCTACCTGAGCATCTCACGGTGCTCACAAATGTGTGAAATAAGGCAATATTAGCTTTTATTTTCTAGGAAGTGTCACAAAAAGAGATAAGGGCAGGCTTAAGGGTAGTCAAGATGTTTAAAACTACAGATAAATAAGTAGCAACTATAAGTTTATAAGCTGTCTTCCCTGACTTTTCCTCTTTCCTTTTCTCAGGACTCAACTGATCAGACTGCGATATAAACTTCCCAGGGGACACCTGCTTTATATCTTTTGCTATTTAAATATTTTTTCAATCAGTTTTTAAGTGATATTAGCAAGCAGTAACCCCTACGTCCAAAGAAGTCCCTCAGTCATTATATGATGTCACTGCTGGGAGAGCTGAGCAGAAGCTCTGTGAGGAAAGAGGAATTTCTACAGAGAGCAGCAAGGCTAAAATCCATTCAATATACTATTTGATGAGCAGCTCGGTCCAAAACCTTGGCAAGCTTCCACTTTTTTGAAAAGAAAGGAGAAATGTGTAGAAAGCCTTTGCCATGCAGGAATCCAAATGGGCTGGCATTGTCATGATGAACCCTGAGGAACAAATTCAAAGGGGTTGTTCCAGTGCACATGAGATCCTGAGGGCCAGCTGCCACCCCACCTTATGCAGGTTTTATGGTGACGTAAAGTCTCTGAGGCTGATGAACTTGCTTCAGGCTGGTTACTTAAGGTACTTGAAATTTATGTCAGCACATGTCATAAGGGCTGGTTGAATTAATACTTATCCAGAATGTACGGAAGTATTACGTCCTCTAAGTGCCAAACATGGCTATATGTGAAATCTGATAAAGGACAGCTTTGTTCTTACTGGTATCAGAAGCAGAACTGTGTATATTTGTCATCCATCAATTGCTTTAGAGTATATACGTGTTTTAAAGAGGGACAAATTAAGACAGAGATCGAGCCAAAAGAACTGCAGCAGGATCTAGACTTGAGATAACTTCATAGAACTCTGTGTGAGTAAATATTAAATGGTGTGACATTTAATGTGCCCCTGCCAGCCTTCAAATAAACCACCCCTCTTCTTACTGTTTGGTTCTTCCAAGTGCAGGAGGTTTACTTAGCTTGTATTAGACAGCTTTGACAAAGAATTCAAAACTGTTTCAAACCTCCTAGACACTTGATAAAGAAACACATATATTGCAAATTCCATACAAACCCAAGGTTCTTAGGAGCCGAAAGCAGAGACCTGTGCCAGCCAGTCTCAAAAGGAGAATTTCTAGCCACGAGATCATGTTATCCCATTCAGAGTACAGAACAGAGGGAAAGTTTGGGAATTCAAATCCTTTTGAACATGATACTGTAGCTGCAACAGCAGGGGTGGATTTATAGATCAGTAGAGTGGTCAACACACTTTTGCATTTACCAAAGTGTTACGTCTTGTACACTAGGTCAAGATGCCCAGAATAGAAGAGTCTGGTTTTATCAGTTATTAAAATGCAGCAGAAGTCCATTTTATCCATTGCAGTGAAGATCCTTTGTCACTAACAGCAACTCCTGAAAACTCTTGAGTTAAAGTCAGGTGCTTCCAGACTGAAAACCTCTCTCCTCCAAGACTGAAGGAAAACAGGTATGGCAGAAAGGAGAATAATCACAGGCTGGGTAAGAACATGAGCCCAGCTGGGATATGCTGCCCTTCAAGGCTGGTATCAATGCAGAAAGCCACTGAACAGCTCTGAATAAACAGGAGGGACCAGCCTTCAGAAAGAGTGCAGGGGTTAGGGAGGGATAAAATGAGTTTTTCATGCAGCCAGCTATGCCAGGATCTTCGAAACACTGCATACATGTGAGGTGTTGGCAGTAACATTTGAGTTTACGGTGGGCTAAGACCACTAAACACATGATTTACATAAGCATCATCTCTTTTTTCTCTCCTTCTATCTCTCTTTTGACATATATTCTCATTTCAATATGCAGAATATACCAGTCTAAGAGGAGGAATGAGAAGAATTCT
This sequence comes from Monarcha castaneiventris obscurior, assembly GCA_026261815.1. Classification (NCBI taxonomy): domain Eukaryota; kingdom Metazoa; phylum Chordata; class Aves; order Passeriformes; family Monarchidae; genus Monarcha; species Monarcha castaneiventris. The sequence goes on from JAMPIT010000467.1 coordinate 14,103,755, forward strand.
TCCAAAGAAAGAGTTATAAATGGGTGCAAACTGGGTAACACTGTGATTTTCATGTCAGGGTGGGTCAATGATAGGATTAGCAGGAGGAGTGCATGCAGCTGCATTAATTCTGCAGCTAACTAACTCAATCCCTCTCTTGCATCTAAGAAAAACCTACTTGCCAGAAGGAAAACAGTTCAGTACGTTGAACTGCCTGCTGAGGAAGCTAATGGAGCATTTTATGGATGAAAAAAGAGTGCAGCAAGCCCTGCTCAATAAAGATGGGTTGAGCTCTAGAAGGGAAATTAGTGAAAATATACAATAATAGGACTGAATATTATACAACAGTCCATTTGTGCAGATTTGGATGGAGAAAATAAGTAATATTATAATGTTTATTGAGCATGTGACCCCCTTGCCTAGTGACTGTATTACAACACATGTACAATGTTAGTTTTACAGGTGAATATGCTGCCTTTTCCTTTGCATCTTTTAGTTTTCAAAGGTAGAATTTTGACTTTTCTGAATAGACCTCTGTGTGGGCAATTTTCAAGCCTAATAATAATATCTTTCCATGGGAATGGAAGAACGCCCATATGTACCTCAGGACATTTTCACATGATTCACCGCAGATAAAAGAAACTATTTCAGAAGAGGCTGTTACTTTAAGGATTGACTTGTCACCTGTTAAAATTATATCTTTCAGAAGGCTGAGATTTAGAGAGACTTTGGGCTGCAAGTACATGGATTGCCCCTTACGTGTTGGTTTGGAAGATTTTATCATGTTCTACATGCCGGGCATCAATTTAACCAATTCTCAAATTTTGAATCACACTTTTTCATAAGATGTTATTTTTTCATAAAGAAGGTTAAGGTAATTTACTCACCATTTTTATTATATATGAAGTTGTTGAAATAATGAGGGCAATAAAATTGAATTTAGCATTGTCTTTATTGGTTTGAAGGTTACATTCATAAGCTTTGTTTGTTTTAATAAGTTTATTGTACACTCTTAGGCATATGTTATTATGCAGGGATGGATATGCTTTGAATATTTTTGTAATTGTGGGTAGTATAAAAGTCATTTTCTGTTAGATTGCACAAATCCATTACATTAGTAGAAAGATATATTATTGTAATAGGATTAATGTGCAACACATAAACATGATCAGTAATATTCTTTTTGATAAATTATCTCATTTTAATGACTTGGAATGTTAGAGAGATTTCAGTATAGTTCCGTCTTTGATTTGCATAATTGTATTACAGACAGACAAATGCATTATATTCTTCATTAACAATAGATGGCTTGTATAACTATTGTATTTTTGAAGGCACTGCTTTTATGTTCATCCTGTAATTTGTCATTTTATGACACCACTGTTTAGCTTAGTTTGGAGAGAATAGAATCTAAAAGATTATTTGATTTTAGCTGAGTGCAGTAATATCTTTGCGTTCAATGGTAATGCAGTGAGCTATTGTTTGTTTTAACAAATTATCATCCACAGCTAAAGTTAGTTTAAAAATGTTCTTCTCATTTGTGGCAGATCCCACATTCATGGCATTTCACAGCAAAGTGTCAGCACTTGTAAATGAACTTCGGTATAAAAACACAACATAAAATTAAATTAGATCCATCAGAATGTTTTCTCCTTCTCTGCCTGGGCTCACTCTCCCTCCTTTTCTCCTTTGCACATGCACACACACACAAACACGTGGTCTGTCTTGCTCCCACTGAGTTCTTCAGGGTTTCATAATTCCATAGACTAAATACATCTGCAGAATTGCAAATGATATCATTAAATGTATAATTCATTTCTTTTCAATGGCAAATCCTTATCTTTTAAAACTGTGTGTTTTCTCTACGGAAAGCTAAATGCTCTCAAAGATATTTTAGGATAAAACAAATTATGTTTTCATTTTTCTCTAACCAAACCTTCTTCAATCATTTTTGACTGCTAAGAACACCGGTAAATTAAAAGTTAGTAGCTTGAGACAGGTTTGCACTCCTACCAAATCAAAATCAGTTTCTTATTTTAGAAAATCTAACAGTTGCACCCTATTAGGGCACCTTGAGCATTGTGATTCTTGAAAAAGAAATTTGCTTTAGAAAGAAATTATTATGGCTAAATCACAAATAGATACCTTTTATTGATAGTGAAACACAAAACTTTGGTTCCCTTTTCAAATGCAAGTCAGAATTGAGGCCTAGCTCACTGAAGTTTGCTGTCTTATACAGAATTTTAAAAATCTGAGCCAACATTTTTGCAATTTGATCCTAAACTTAGGGTGTTAATTTATGTTCCAATTCTGTAAAAGCACATTTATTATTGCATGAGATGGGTAATTCTATCAATGCTGATGCAACAAGTCTCAAATGAAAGCCTGATCCTATAAAGCAAGTGGGGTGCACTTGTAAGTCCTAAGAGTCCAGGGTTTTGCCCTTGCCACCCACTTACTGACACCCCCTACTGCTCTGGCCTCCCTAATAATGTTGGGTTTTTTTAATGCATTGCCCAGTGAAAATAACCTTTATAGCTGGGAAAAGGAGAAGGAGTCTGGATCAAATGTACATATTCCTTCAGCAGCTTGAGTACATGATTGCAACAGTTTTGAGGCTTGTAACTTCTTTTATTTTATAAATATATTTGTGAAAAAGAGTCAAAAATAAAAAATCCTTATATTGCATTTTTCATTCTTCCGGAGAAGAAACATGTAAAATTACTAAAACATAAATTCACACAAATTTTTCAGAGCACTTTACATCTTCTATAGAATAAAAAGGATAAAACTGGTGCAGCAGGGTAGAAAAGTATAGCTAGGTCTATTCATGGTGAAATGAATGAAAACTCTGGACTTGTTTTGGCTATGCTTTTTCAGCTTATTCCTTTTAGTTTTCTCAAAATATCATTCATACAAGCTGTATCTGCTCACCTCTATGCTGAAAGTGTTATTGGATATTTTTCCAAAAGGCAGAAGGTTAATGTTTCGTTACCTGTCTCCTTGGAATCTCTTTGAATGTCTCCACTTTGGCTTGGCAAAACCTTAGTGCTCCAGTAAGGGAGGATAAACATGACATGTCCCATCACGTGGCTTCCATGGCTGACTGACACTGAGAATTAAGAGTTAATGAACTCTGCATATGCTAGGACAGTTTCTGGAACGTATCACATCCAGAGACTGCTTGCAGAAAATTCCCAAACTCAAAGCAGAACTATATTTACAAGCAATTTTTGACCAACCAATGGCCAAGCAGTGTGAACATTTACATGAATTCTGTCAAAAGTCATTTTCAAGTGTGTTTCAGCACTGATATCTACAGCTGACCTCCCAGCCCACCCAGCACCATACATTGCTGATGTGTCAATCTGAGAGGGTTTGATGCCTCCTGACACCTCAGATCAAACATGGAGACACACTGGTTTTTCCCAGTTCCCGGTTTTTGTGTGTTTTGTAAATGTGCACACTGAGATTTAGGATCATACATATTTAACACCCCAAAGGACTCCAGGAAATATCTTTTTGCCGCTTATACAAAATAGCCAGAAGTCTCACAAAACAAGTAACATGAAAGAGGAGGTTATGCTGTTATTTACCAACCCAGTAATTCCTCTAATCAAATATACACAGGCCACACTTTCTCAAAAGCACAATTCTATAGATTATTTAAGTAGAGCAAAACAATCACATCCTCATCAGTTGCGTTTACCATGGCTCACTGTCAAATATGATCTTTCAATTCTCCAGATGGAAAGCCAGAGTTCTCTGAATGAAGTTTCACCCACCAAAACTGGTCCATGTGACCATCTCACATGGACAAACTGGTCTTGGAAAGGAGTCTGGGGACATTTGACTCCAGACTCATCCTCTGACACAAGACAAGCACACTCTGCTTTTATATCTGCAGGTGTTGTTCATTCTCTCCATTAAGATGTCCTAGAGCAGCTTTTCCTTCCTGTATAATTTAACCATGGATATTAGAAAGACAAACAGGGAGCACTATTTTAGGATGTGTATTTACTCTTCTAATAGCTGCCATCCATTGTCTAACTCTTATTAATGCAGTGGAGGGTAGATATTACAGCATCAGTGTTTTTAAGTCTTGAAAGTTTTCCTTGTCCACAAAGAGAATAATAATTTATATCAACAGAAATGAAAGCTGTCACATGTAAAAATATATCAAACTAGAAGGAAAAAAACCCTAAATAAACATCACTTTTTTTTAACAGGTTTCCTTTAAAATCATTCTTCTCTCTTTTCTCCCCCTTTAAGAGATTCCTTGGAACAGAAAAACGAAATGCATATGCTGTATTGTCCGTATGGAAACTAAACATAACCCCCTTCAGGAATTAATAAGATTAAGTTACACTTCAGTGGGAAATCAGTGTACATAAATTAATGAAAATTTCCTGTGGATGGTGGCAAAGAAAGCTACTCACTGTGCCAGTGAACTGATGCAAACTGACATTTTATGATGAGAATTACTGAAGAAGAATTAATAGGACCTATCTACTGCCTATGACAGAATGTATGTGACCTCAAGTGTCCCCTATGAGTCAATGTTTTTCATCAGGTCCATAAATGAACCAGTGGGTATGTTCTGATGTTTTCTGCCTCACACATCAGGTAAGGGTTTTTTCAGATGTAAAAATGTCTCTTTCAGGTAATCACATCAATGTTTGCATAAAGGTAAGTGTGTGCTTAAATGCTTCTCTGATAGCTGGCATCAAAAATTGACCAACATCTGGTATTGTCTTACATGCACTTCACTGCAGGAGAGCACCAGCTCCTGTCAAGTAAGCAGTCATTAGATATTCTCTTCTCCTCGGACATCTTATTAATGGTTCTAGCTCTCGTTCCCATTCAGAAGTTGTTGTCACAACAGAGTAATGCTGGTGTCTTCTAGGCCCTACGAACTCTCTCATTTCAGGCTTGCCATCAACCAGAAGATACATGGAAATTAATCTAATCCTATTACTGTGAGGTTATTTAATTCTTTCAGTCTGAGCATCAACGTTTGATTTTGATACTAATAGCAAGGATGATTTTGAGACACATTTTAAAGTTGTTTCTTGGACAGGGCTTGACCTTGAAAAATCTTTTTTCCCCCATGACAGTACTGGACATCTCTTCTGTAGGTCATGACACACAGATCTGGGGAAATCAGGTTTCATTCTCTTCCATCTTCTACCTGTTATTTTTGTTTGCCATTGAAGAGTGATTTTAAGTGCATTTCTTTGAATACAAGCTATATCTGTATCTTGGTATCTTAAGTTAAATATTCATCTAATTAGATTTATTCTTTCAGGAATCCAGGAAGGAAAGGATATTTGTGTCTTCTGCAAGGTGTCATATTTATTAATATGTTGGCTATTGCACTTTACAGTATTAAAGAAGATATCTTCCAGTATTTCCATAAGGATCCTATTTCTTTATTAAACCTTGCTTGCTCTTATAAAGAATTTCCCAGCATTTCCATGGGCCTATTTTTGTTCTATTGTCCCTATTTCTGTTGTAGTAATCATCACTAACTAATAATTTATTTTGATGGCCAACACTAACCCAATAAGGTTTGACCAAATAGACATAATACTTTTAAGATTCCCAAGTCTGAAATTATGTTTTGTACTTCAACATTAATTGTAGCTGTTGAAGCTCTCAATGATTTTAAATATCTCCTTGTGATGTGCAACTCTTATGCAGAGTTTAAATATCTTACCACCAAGTGAAGTGTTTTCTACACTAGAGAAGGATCTTAAATATATAAAAATGTATCACTGCCCTCCTATTCTTTGCCCCACGGTGCCCTATGAAATATCCAGTCACTTTAGACAAATGGAGTCATGACTGTTAAAGGACTTAAGTGCATTTAAACCTCAGTGATGAAAAAATAATTGTTTATAACTGTGGGAAACAGTTGTTCCCTTCAAAAGTTTTGTTACACACAGAGATCAAAATAAAAGAAAACCTCTGAAATGCTTAGGTAGTGGCATCCTACAGGGAATAAATATAACCAGAGGAACAATAGGTATTTTTTCAGATCTCCCATTGGAACTAATACTTAGCTCTAGATCAAACACAGAGGTTATTCTGGGATCTGAAAATGGGCTTCCCAAAAAGCCCAAATGCTCACAGTATTCATGTTTCCCTTTTAACCACCAAAATAAACAATCCATAGACTTATAAGCGATGGGTTTATTTCATATAACAGTAAATGGCCTTCTAGGGTCAATATATTAGTTTTCCTCTGGATATACAGTTTCAATAGCAAGTGATGCATGAAGACTGTTAAGCCTTTTGAATTGTCTATCAGTTCTGGGAATTATAGATTTTAACCCATATAGATACTTGGCTCAACCACAAAATGAAAAATCATTAAGAAAAAAGCACTGTATATTATTACTCCAATATGTACTTGTGATTTAGAATTGGCATTTCAATACACAAACAAAATTCCTAAAATCATCCAGCTAAATGCAAATGGGTTCTATAAATACTTTAAATAATAGAACAAAAGAAAGCTCATCAGAATTTACTACTCATCCAAGTGTATACAGCTTTTTCTATTACACATACATAAACACTCTTTGCACTTCTACAATTGATTGAATCAAAACATGAGAAGATCTGAAAACATTTTTGTAGCTTTCTTTAAGTTCTACCACTACTGTAATATGTTCTCTGGTAGTGCACAGGCCATACTCTGTAAATAAATGTGTGTTTCATTTTTGATTGGAATTTCATTAATCAAACCACAGTAATAGTAGAGTATTTAAAACACATTTCTCTAAAAAGGGGGTAGAACATGCCAGCAAACTACTGATACAGTTATGTTGCACAGAGATTTAAACCATCTGAGGAGATGGCCTTCTGCCTTCGGATTTCATGACAGTGTGGGCTTGAACTTCATCCCTCCTTAGAGGCCCCAAAGCGACCCCAACACTGTAATGACCTTTGAATCTCCCCTTGCTGGAGTCAAATGTGCAATTCCCCTTCTCATTTCATTCCCAGGGGAATTCAAGAGAGAAGCAGGTTATTGCAGAAGTGAATCACACCACGGGCATACAGGTGACAGTGGCCTACCCTTAATTACAATATCTTCAGATACATGTAATGGCTGCTGTGACTATATACAGCTTTTCACCTGGAATTGGAAAAGTGCTTTATGAATGAAGAAATAGTGGCCTTGTACCCAGATGTTTTCTCACATGAATATAGTGCAACAGAAGCACTTAATATTTTCTAGATAAAGATGGGTTGTATGTGAAACCTTCAAATAAGGCATGGGTAGCCAGAGCTCAGCTCCACAATTCCTGGTTCCCAGGAATACCAATGGATTCATTGCTTAGAACCACAGAATAGAATCAAAGTGTCATTTAGGTTGGAAAAGACCTTTAAGATCACCAAGTCCAACCATTAACCCGACACTGACAAGTCCACCACCATGGACAGGAATCTACACTGTCCATTAAAACCAAATAACGCTTTCTATCAGCTTCATATTTTGGTCCTTAATATACAAGGCTGTTGGTAGAGGCGGAAAGGCTCAACAGGGAGAAAAATTACTTCCCTAAGAATCTCTGAGGATTTCAGGCAGAACAATAAAAAACTAAATTAACTTATTCATTTTTATCACCTGATGAGCATAATTAGCAAACAGCTCATAATGACAGCAAATAATGGCTCTCTTTTCCCCCTATTAAGATCGCTTAATGACTGTATTTTCCCACAGTCTTAAAGCTGTGCTGAATTTACCAGCTGTACTTACCTGAAAAATGTTTTGTCTGTCAATATTGAATTTAACAAAATGCTTAACTACAGCACATAATGATGCTGACACAAAACAGCATTTGAACTGAACATGGAGGCTTTTGCAGCTCTCACTGTGCTGAATCCTCTGCAACAGCAACTCAGAAAAGAAATGTGACATAGCAAACTTTAACCATTCACTTCATCTTCCCCAGATGATGATTAATAAGCGACCTTCATTTGTGATGTGTTTCTTTTCTTTATGAGCTTCACTATCCATGTATGAGTCCCAGAACAACCATCTAGAGAAACATGATGGTAGAACTGCATTTTAATGTCAGTACTTTAATATACAGCTGCAGGATCCAGGAACCCTTTGGTAGCATTGAACCCTCCCTTTGGGTTTCAAGGTTGGGATTAAGGTTATCGAGCTGACTTGCTCTCTACTCGCACTGAGAGACCTTGCAATTAAACGTTGGGAAATGGCTTTGCTGAATGTTCTAGTGTTGAAATCAGCTTTTTGCAAAAGGAACAAGATGCAAAATGTCTTGTCCAATGACAGAGTTCTCACGCTATATCTTGAGCAGCAAGTGGCACTGATTGCATTGGCAGCTATTGCTATCTACTGCCAGACAGAACAAATTCAAACTAATTTGGATGGAGCATAAAATATACCTCTCCTCAGGGCACAGTATTGCAAGACCCCCAGAGACTGAACTCCCATTGATTTCCCTTGACTTAAAAGGCACAAATGATTCGCATGACCAGATCCAGAATGGATAAAGATGGAGAACAGCAGTGATTCTGATATCATCCTAAAAGCCTCTCTGACCCTTACTGTACAAGCCATCCTTTGATTCATCTGTCACAGCTGTATCTAACAGAAGTATTTACTTTGAAGGATCTTCCCAGCTTATCATATTTTACCTACTGATTCCAAGCCACAGCCTAAATGTCATCTTCTGTCTCTTCCAGATGTCTGTATTCCTCCAGTATCTTGTCACATGAAATGATCAGAAGGATCTCTTAGCTCCCCTTTTCTCTATAGACATTGCCCAACATGACAATAATCTCTAAAAAATACTCTGTGGTCAATTAAAGTGAAAAACATTAAAAAAAAACCCTAAAGAAAAGAAAAAATTTTACTCTTCCTTCTCAAATCAAAGTTTTATCTATCTGGGAAATAAAAATAAGGTTAGATCTGACTTAGTCCTACCCAAGCAGATTCTCTTGTGAGACTTAACACCAACTTTAACAATATATCAATGCTCTATTTTTTTTTTCCTTTTTATTTCATTCCCTGATAACAGATATTAAGAAAACCCTGCAACTTTGCATAAAGCATGTGGCACTTTATGGTCATCTAGATGATGACTATGTTGGCAGTCTTTCTGAGACTTGTAAATTCTGTTATTCCACACAGTTGTATTAACTGGATGTATTATGAGTATATTATGATGCTGGTGGATGTGTGGCTTTGCTGATGGAAGGTGCTTTTCTCATGCCTGGGGGAATGTAGGAGAAAAAAATGTATGCTAGATACCAGTGTTGAAAAAAGTGAAAAAGTTTTGGATTTTTTTGTTGTTGCCTTGTTTGGCTTTCTGTTCTTCCTGCAGAGGAAGAAATTTATTAGTAGTGCCTCTTCAAAAGTGGTTTACATGGGCCCATGGGGACACAGTTCTCCATGTGATTCATCCAGTTTTTAATTTGCTTCTTCAGAAGAATCTATGATTGAGACAGTGGAAACAGCTTCTACTTTGTACCTACTTCTGTTTTAATGTAGAGATCACCGCACTAAAAAAGAAATAGAAAAATTACTCTTTCTGTCTCTCATATTACTTCTTTCATGGTTTTGTTTTACCTCGTTCGTCAGATATCTGTGAGGTGTGAAATGGTGATGAGAAAAAACTTTCCAGCCACTCCTGCTCCTGTTGCAAATCAGGACTCTGAATGATAGACCCAAATAAAAGAGTAAACTTTGCCATACATGGCTCTTCTGCGTAGCTACAAAAGACAGATTAAACTTTACTGGATCTGTTTGGCTCTGTCCTCTCATTGCAAGGAACATGGGGCATTGATGTTCTCACTCTTTCTAGCAAGATCCAGCTAAAGAAGCTTATTTAGCAGCAGAGGATAATTCAGGGAAGAAGCCCAGAAGACCTCAGTCCTTCAGCAGCTGGATATTATGCCAACAAATAGTCTGACAAGAAACCTTGTCAAAACTAAGCTTGTGCAGCTTGAAGTATCTGTCTACATTCATCCTTTTTCTCATCTTTGTCATGGCTAGATCTAAATAGACTTTAGAACTAGGGAAAATATTCGTGGCTTCTGGACCAAGTTTTTCTGGGCATACTGAAAAGCAGGAGTATGAGTATCTATTGCAAGATTTGAAATGTACCTCAGGTGCAAAGGAGAGACTGAAAGAATGAAGGAGAACCCTGCATGTGTAAATATACAGTTGCAAACACACACACAAGTGCCTACTAATACTATAAATGTTATATAATATGCTGGCACTTGTTCAAAACTTTGAGGCATTGGCATTATTTTAATCATTTTTTCCACTGAAGTAAAGAAACTGCATGTATAATTAAGCAGTTGTATTGTATTGTAGAAATAACCATGTAATGACATAGTTAGAAATTCTTGGTTTTTCATGGTAATACCAAATATAATTACCATGTAATCTGCAGAAAGCAAACAAGGCTGTAATTATTCTATAATCCAATTAATTACAGGGTAGCAGATTGGTTATTTCTTCCCAATAAAGCATACATGCAAAGGAAATTACTGGTAGAAAAAAGATATTTTTCCCTTGAAGAAACTTATTTAATTAATGAAAAAAACCCCAAAGGTTTACTAGAATTTCATGTCAAAGGACACAAATGCACCTAGCTGTGGACATGTCTCTGACCAAACCTTGTAGTGTATAATCTGGCATTACTCCATCAGCAGAAATACCTTCTTTGCCATTTTCTTTTCTTTTTAGCTGCTAGAACTATAACTCTTCCATTGCAGTAACATCATATATTTGTATGATTCTATAGGAAGACACTGAGTTAAAAGCATAGAAAAAGGAATTCTTATGTAAGTATTGCCAAAATAGGCATTATGTGGGTTTGGAAGCCTAAGCTTCCTCCTGCCACCTCCCGCAGTCAGAAGGAGGAGCTGACTGTGTCTGTTCCATCCTCTGCCCCGACAGCAACCAAATCATGTCCCTGACTTGGGCTGAAACTGGTTCCTTTCATTTTAGTAAAGTGCCCACTAAAACAACTAGAGTCCTCTTGGTTTTCCCACAACTGAAACAATTATTTCTACCCCGAAAAACAGTTTGAGGTCAGATCATCCCCTAGACAGCAATGAAATATTTCTACAGACTGTACTTAGGGTATTTTGTGACCTCACCCACATTCCCAGTTCTGTAATTCTAGTTAGTTTAATCTTCTTATTTTTATTTTTTTAAAATAATCTTGTGAAGCATGCCACAGAAATCTGGCAGGAGATTGATGAAAGGCTGTGCTGCATGTGCAAAGGGAGAGCCAAATGCAGCATCTCCCATCCATTCCTGCTGTAAGGCTGAATGACTGCACAGCAAAAACATCTATGTCCAGCTTGAAACTGCCTAAAGAGCTTGACTACCGTATGATAAAAAGTATTGTGTTCCTTTATATATTATTTAAGGACAGTTTTGAAAAGGCTTTTGATCCTGTGAGCTATTTCTACCAACCTGCTTCTGCCCCAAGTGTTTATTCTAGGCCACCTGCTCTTCCAGACTACTTAAAAGCTCAGCCTTGTTATGACAAGATCAGGTCCTAAGCCAGCAATGCTCCTCTTTTGTGCGCTGTGTAAGGCTATACATAAAGTCAAGACAAAGTCACCAAAACACATGATATTAAGATATTGTCCTCAAGTTCTTTCCTGCTCTTTTCTTTGCTTCAGAAGTTAAATTGCTACAACATCAGAGACATAGGTACACTTTGTCCCAACAGGGACTGAGCTCCACACCTGGGCACACCCCCATGGTCCCAGCAGCCCTTGGTCTGTAGGTGTAGACAAACATCTTCTTGTCCATGGTGCAGTTTTGTGCAGTGTCACACTCTGCTTCCAAAACAAGAAGCTGCAATTCTTGATTAGCACCATTGGACTGGCAGGGCACTAAAGAAAGATCCAAACTACTTTCATTTACCATGCAAACAAAACCAGTCACAGAATTCAGTGGCCATTGGATTTATAAATTACTATGTTACAAACAAACATCTTTCCCTTCTCCTGCCTGCCCAGCCTGCTCTGATCTCCTTATTTAACCTTGCACCACTCTAATCCTCAGTGTTAGGTTGTTAATCCTTCTGAGAACAAGATGAAAGGTGGTGCACTAAAGCAGTGTTTGAGGGCATGCAAACAATTATATTTCTGTAGGTGCTGTTTCTATTTCTGGAAATTGTTTAAAGCTCTTCAAAATATTAATAGATGGAGAGTACTCTTTATGTTCTCTTTCTTCATACACAGCACCTTCTTAATGAAAAATACATTCCACACTAAAGGAGTCCTGGGGATCAGGTTGCCACTTAGAAAATTTAGGCTTTCCTCATTAGATATTAAAAAAAAAGCTCAAGACATCTCTTCTATTTTGATGCAAATATAATTTTGAATGTGCATGATATTTTATGCACATTCATTTTAGAGCATGAAACATACACACCACTTGAATGAATTGGGACAATAGAGTTCTGTCTCCTACAATATAAGTGTGAATTTCTGGGGAGAGGGATAGGAAGAAGCAAATTTCAAGGGTCACACACTGCTGTAATATTTTTTTCCTATCTATCTCCTGAGAAAAGTTTGGAAGATTGAAGTGAGGGAAGGCTGTTAAACAGCAGTAGTTCTAAAAGGAAATGCTTACAGCAGTGCATTAGACAGTTTGCCAGACTTACACTCTCTTTTGCCCCACATTTTGAATTTATGGATTTTCAGTTTTGGTTATAGTACATCAGCCTGGATGTGTGGAGTTGATTTTTTTGTCCCTTGGTCACACTCTTGTAAAAGTTGCAACTGGGGAATCACACCAGTGCAGAGTAAGTGGTAAGATCCATTCCTACTTTAAGACCACAAGTCCTCTGATGAATGGCTTGTCAGAATGGAGAAGGAATCTCTGCCTTTTGCGTGCTTCTTTTTCCCTTTTCTCCTCAGAGAATTAAACTTATGCAATCATGTCACGTCTGAATGTTCCCTCACCCTTTCATTTCACAAAAGATTTTTGAGCCTAGCAGGCAATGTCAGCCAAATTTGAGAGAAGATTAGGTATTGAGTCTCAACAAATTCCTACAGTTTCTGTTCTATTCTATTCAATTCTAAATATAGCGGCTGGGAAGGTTGAGAGATTGTACTGGTGCCCCTGTGGAAGGTAAGGCTACAGCTTGAACTTATTTTCTATTAGTCATGGGAGAAGCCATATGGGCAAGAGATATTGTGAGTACCAGGGCTGGAAAACCATCAGATAGGTCTCACATCAGTGAGTCCAACTGCAGTGCACTGCCCCACAGGGAAGCAGATTTTATTGATTCCCCTTGCACCACACCTTCTTGATCCCTGCTAGAGCTCAGGTTTTAGTCTCACACAACAATCTGTGAAAAAGCCTCTTGGATTACTGGAGTGAGAATGCACATGGACTGATGCACTGAAAACACTATCAAATAACACTAAGAAGACATCATGGTGACAAAATCAAGCTGTAAAGATATTGGAATTGACATGTGCACATACGTACAACAATATCAGTATGCAGGGAGGGGCTTCAGTTAGATTCAACAAACCTTTTTACTTCCTTATTTGATACAGCCCTACACTAGCAGTTGGATCCATCCATCCATCCATCCATCCATCCATCCATCCATCCATCCATCCATCCAAGACTTGTCTTCTTTTAACTCTGTTTCTGTGTTGCACTCTCTAGAGTAACCAGCAGCTTCACAAACACTGAGCCCGTGGCATTTCATAGCACTTTGCAGAACAGATGTTATTATCCCCATTCTACAGCTGCAGGATGGAGGCACAGAGCAGCCAGCACTAATCCCAGGTATCTGAAATCATTTTGTTTGAGGTTTTTGTTCTTGGGTCTTCTTATTCAGTATACAGCCTTATCTCAGCACTTTCTACTTTCAAATCACAGCTCAAGTTGTCTCATGCTACAGCTGTAAGGACTCAACATCTCTATAAATTTGGCCACAGATGAACACCACTGGACATCCAGAACATGAGAAACTCACCCAAAAGGCCCAGCTGTGCTGGTTCTGAGGATCTGCCCAGTTTTATAAGGCAACAGAGATGGAATCCAGCTCTCTTAACCACAGGATGTGGCTTTTTCTACTTTTGTCCCATTGCCTCTGCCATTTGCCTTCCAGCATTGGAAAAAAATGGGGTGAGGTTCTGCACAGAGAAGAGCTTCACTGATTGCACAGTACTAACTCACTCCCAGGGTTAGGCACAGTGAATAAAGCAAGGTTTTAGTGAAGGACGATGAAAACTTCCTCATCTGAAATATTTTAGGGACACTATCACTATTCAGGTGCGTGAAGCTGCATATCACTGCAATACAGTGTTACTGCATGTATGTGTTTCTTAAGGATGTTAAATCTGATTTGCTTTGGCACTGAAAATGAATATTCATGTTTAGCATGAAATAATGATTTTTAAACTCTGCAATAAACCCCCAAAATCTTGATGACAGAAGCACTTAGTGCTCTGCTAACTGAATAATGTGAATTAGTGAGAATGGTATTCCACTGTACAGTGTCTGCTCATGTGATTAAAGACTTTGTAGTGTAGACAGCCCTATTAATACCTCATAGGCAGAACAAACCCCTACTTTTTAATACTAAAATTCCTTTTTTCAGTATAGTTTCTGAGTGGAACTTGGAATAAAAAAATTAAATTATCTTCTCCTTTATCTTTCTCCACACTTCTGTCATGTAAAACCACATTGACCCCACCCAAGGTCAGCAGGAGGGTTCAGACAATGGACATTTTATTATTTTTCTCCAACTGTTGACAGCTGGAGACTTAAAAAGCATCCTAAAGCCAGTGCATAGACATGGAGCATGGCATGGTCAGCCAAGGCAAGCACTGATCTCTGCAGGAAAAATGTGGAGGATTGGGTGCTCGTTTCTTTGCACATATGGGATGAATCCTTGCCGAGGATACAGTTCAGGGAGGACAGGTTAGAGTATTGCTAGGACTCACTGAACTCAGTTCTTAGCATGTGCTAGTGTGCTTTGATAAATGAACTTCTGAGTAGCAGTACTGGGCTCAAACTACAGTCTGAAGTATCCCTCAGCCTGCCTAAAGTCACAATCCTCTGAACCTCTTATTTCCTAAATGTCATGTTTTAAATCTTACTTAGAGGGATGAAAATAATACTCTCACTAAATCTGACATTCTAATAAAATATCAGCCACGTAAGTTTTGTTCTTATGTTGTTGGCTTGGATACTCATTTTCTATTGTCACTGAGGACTTCTGTAGAGAAGCCAAGTTATAGATGCATTTTGGATTCAGTGAAGTCTTAATTGAAATGGCACCTGCATGTGCATACCCTACAATGTTTTGAGCAGCATTTGTGTTTGTCATGTGGGAGCACATGTGCACACTGCTGTGGGGACAAAGCAAGAGAAAAATTGGTTCAATACTGTTGAATTATTCCAAATCTAAATGTAACATTAAAATACATTCCTATGTCATGTAAGTATAGCACTTGTCCAGACTTTCAGGAAAGGAATAAGGAAAGGGAAGATAAAAGATGTGAATAGAAGGATGTAATAATAAACCCTAAGCAACAGAAAGCAAACAACTGACTGCAAGTGGCTCCTTCAGATCCATTCTAACCCTTTTTGCCAATGCATCCCATTAGAGATCTTTAATTGATGGTTTATTGACACCACAAGCAGTAATGGCTCCTTTGGAGCTGTTACACTCAGTGCTGTTAGTGTCTATTTAAGGAGCTTTAATCTGCCAATTATTGACATGACAGAAAGTAATGACTCCTTGGAAACCATTATGTTGTATTTTGTCTGGGCAAGTTTTTCTACCTACACAAAATGGTACTCTGTGCAATTCTGTGCTTAAATGATGAGTAACAGTTCTGTAGATAATACCAAGAAATACTGCAACACTGCAGCACCATAACTTAAAAATCAATACTATAGGCAGTAAAATATCCACCAGTGGATTGTAATAATTCATGTTCTGACCAGTTTCATCTGCCTGTATAATGAAAACAAAATAATAACTCCAAAGGAGAGATCAGTGGGTATTAGGTTCATATGAAGTGTGCAATCCATAAAAAATATCTCAGTCTAGTATTTTCGTGTTTGAGATGTAAATGTTTCATCCCTAAAGCCCCTGAGCAAGCACAATGACAGTTAAAATGCCCATCACTTCTCAGAAGGAGATATGGAATAGCTGGTTACCCCACCACAGCATGAGAAAGTGCCTGGGATTGAGACTTAGAGGCAGAAGAGTATTTTCAACACCACTTCTATGATGCCAGTGCCAGCATTTGGGTAGAGGGTCAAGCACACACTCAGGGAGTTCTTTCATCATAGCTATTCTGGTACCTCCTACTGCACTATTGTTTGGCCAGCACAGCTGTGCCTGTGTCAGGAGATTTTGCCAGCATATTTATACTGGCCACAAACTGCTCTTTGCAAAGCCCTTCACCAGCCTGGTGAAGCTCTGTCCATCTGCAGTGTGGTACCACCTTCCCTCCTCAAGCCTTGCATTCCCGTCTTCTCCCCTGTGACAGCTTTAATAATCATGCATTTGGCTGTGAGCAAAAAATTATCATTTTGGGGGCAGGGGATGTGTGTGTATGTGTGTGTATGAGATTCCTTTTGTGCTGGATCAGCTCACTGACACAGCCAACTGCACAGCTGTGTCCTGTTAAAGCTAACACAGAGAAGGAGAGGGAACACACAGCAGGATCCCGGGCTTTCCTTGGCTTAAACTGCTTCACAAACCACACTCTTTGAGTGGTACATCCAGTGATATCTCATCCAGCATAAAGATCACTGGTACAAAGTCATCAGAAGTGACAGCTTTGGCTTAACAGAGAAAGTCTATCCAGGCTTTGGTGTTTCTCATTATTCAGTCACAAAATGTTTGATCCAGTATTAGACAGCAAATTTATTATATCATTGAGCTGTGGTCTCAGCCTGTACCCCAAACTACTTCCAGTTTGAAGAGGCAACTAAAAAAAGGCTGAAAGAAAGGATGTATTATCTATGCACTCTCAGTGGAAGATGTAAGGTCAAGTGACCTGACCAAAACTGAACGTCGAGTCTATGGATGAGTGGGGAATCTAATCTGGATTTTCCAAATCTCACTTTGATGTTTTAACCATAAAACCACCCTTCCTCACTCTTATGCATATTCTTTTCATTCCAGAGACAGAAAACTATACTGCAGGCTTTTTCAAAAAAAGTCTTATCTTTTTGAAGTGCTACAAAACATGTTTGAAAATCTGACCTTCCTGCAAATGCTTAAGTGGAAAGTGAAAAATATGTCTCAATTTACATGTGCAATGCATTTGGAAAATCGACACAGAAGAGTTGCTTTAATTATTCACTGCTTAGGTAAAACTTTTGAAGATGACCAAAATTTGTAAAGCCATAGAGCAAAGACAGGCAAAGTAGTGGGTATTCTGCTCTCTTCCATTTCTAGTCAAATAGAGTTAAAAAGAAGATCCAATACCTAATACCTAAGTATTAAAAAAGTGGCAGAGTTTTCCAGGTTTCGAAGTATTGGCCTTTCTTAAATTGAGGAAAATTAAGCATAATTGTGATGTAAAATTTTCTTCTCTGATACAATTATCTATTGGCAAAACTACCACTGTGTACAAAATAAGGTTATTCTAATGAATCTGTTCAATCTAATCTTCATAATCATGGTATCTCCAAGGAAGAAAATTAATTGGACGAAGTTAAATATCCCCTTTTCATGTCAACAAAATTGTTTTTTCTGGGGATTAAAGGATTAACGTGGTGTTAAATCCCTAAAGAGGTTAAAAACACTTTATTATTCATTACAAAACACAAAGATCGGACTGCTATTTTGTTCTTATGTCAGTATTTGTCATTTCATTGGAAGAAGGCAAAAAAGGACAGGAAAACAGTAATGATTTAAAAACCCATCTAACGCATAATTTTTAAAAGAGTGTTCTAATTAGTAAACTTTTGTTTATCATGAATTATCACTCTGTTTAAACAATGAATATCTGCAGTTTTGGGGTTATATTAAATGTACCTTTAGAGGAGGAACAGGAGATATTACAGAATGAAGTTCTTCATTGGTATGTTAGAATTTCAGGTAACTCCACAAGTATTCCCAAATCATTCTTTTCTTTAAGTTATCTTTCTTAAAGCCATAGAATGAAGAAAATTGTCCATTAGCTCTGTGTTCTGAAGGAATTCTTACTGAGGGAAAGGTTCTTTAAATAGAAGAATTAATCCTCACAAAAGACTTCCTTCATCATTTTGGGACTGATCTTACTAAAGTCAGTGAGAGTCTTTCCAGTATCTTCCGTGAACAATGGAACAAGTCCTAAGAACTGTGCTTGGTCAACATCACTAAAACCTACATTTTTTTAATCTGTTACAGAAGCAAAATTTTGCACTAAGGTGTTCTTTTGTTTGACATCCTTTATTAAATTTAAATAGATAAAATACTGCTTTTGCTAACAGCTCCTTTTGCCACTCCTACTTTGGCTGAGCAAATAGCTCAAGAGTTTAACAGTGCCAAAAGTGGGATCGATTTCCTGGTAGAATTCAAAGATGAAATCCTAAGGACTGTGAAATGGGAATGTGGCTTTAAATCATCTAGTTTCATGGTGTCCTGTCACAGCCAGAAGTATTAGTCAGTGGGCCAGGCATATCTGTAGAAAGGCTTACATTTTTGAAGTGCTCCTGGTGCATGAATAGATTCCCCAGACACAAACCCCCTGCCTCTGCTGCTCTCCTCATCCTGAAAACAAAGTTCAAAATGTCTGTTTCCACCAGCTCAACACATATCATGGAAGAAGTTTGCAATTTGGTAGCTTCTTTGCAGGAACTTCACTGACACAGTGAAGTGTCACTTGTAACATTAGCTAGCAGCATCTGGAGGAATTCTCTTCAATCCAATCTGGAATTAGCAGTGATCCATACTGTAGGGAGCAGGCAGAGGAGGTTTGTTTGTAGGCATGTTTGTAGGCATGCCTGCTGAAACACAACACAGAGCCAGCTCTAGTCCTCTGATTCCTTCTTAGCTGGGGAAGGTCTGGAGAAGGTTCTTGGACACTGAAGAAGGTCTACATGGGAAAAGTAGAAAGAGCTTAAACAGGGTGATGTTTGTTCTCTGTTGCACTGAGGTTTTGGCTTAACATTACTCTACTAACAAGACACAGGGCTCGAATCCTTGGTGCCAATACACCACTCTTGAAGGAAAAGTGCTTCACAGCAGTGCTTTAGCTTCTGTGAATTTGCCCCAGCATCGAATCTGAATTGCATAGTAGAGACTGTGAAACCCCCAATGCTTTATTGCACACATAGGCCCAGCCAAGTTGTAAGTTCAAGCCAAAATATACCAAAAACCAGTTGCATAAGGAGTATTTTAGAGAAAATTAACACTAACTATAAGGAGAGCAAAAGAGAACTCCAGGGGTACAGGACAGGGAGAAAGAGAATGTTTTCAAATATTCAAAGAGAAGTGGAGGATCAAAGAGATGAAGATATGGGAAGGTTGTTCAGATGGCAGGAGCTGCAGAGCAGCTTGCTCAGGGGTGCTCAGTCTCTAAGTGAGTATCCTGTGGTTAAATCTCCATCAGTATTTTGGATACAAAAGCAAAAGCTTACGCTATGCTTTCCTCCCAGACCTTGCTGATCCTGTGAAACTCTCCCAGTCCCATTTTTTCAGCTGATGTCACTCTGATTAAAGCAGTAAATTCCTGTATCTCCCACTGCTCAAGCTCTTTTCTAACTTCAGTGTCCAACTCAGCCAGCCTCATGATGCCATCTCCTCTACAGAGGTTTTAGTTCAGGCTTCAGGAAGTGAAAAAGGAATGTCAAAGTACAAATAACTTAGGAATGAAAAAGCAGTGCCAAAATATCACAAGAAAGCTGATCTTGGAGCATTTCCAAGCTGAACCAGAACAGGAAATTCTAAAAGCATCATAATAGATATTATTTTATTGGTATCTCCTGCCAAATTTTGGCAGTCCAGTAAATAGGAGTAAATTGACAAACTGAGAGGTTATCCACTGAATGCAAGCTTTGATACATATTAGTTATACCCATCTTTAGTCAAAACTCAGCTTCACAAAATCCCTTGGGGCCTCTTCCAGTCCTGCTGCTTTGATGTCTGTATAAGGAAGATTTATACATGGAGCTTCTGGAGCATCTCACATGGTTCAATTTTCAGCACTGAGTGAATTTTCCTAATTCACATCTCATTTATTATAATAATATCTATATGATATGATATGCATAATGTATTATACATATTATTTTATAATATACTATATTAATGAGGAAATCATCTGCACTCCTAGTCCACTGCAGAGGAAAGCCTTTTCCATGTCTTTCCCAGCAACAAGCACTGTCTTTATGGCTTTGTTTTGGGAGACTGATAGCTAAAGGAAAGGGATGAGGCTCCATGGAAACTTCCCTTGTGCTGGCCATTGTCATCAGCCTGGTAAGTGTTGGATCCCTGGCACTCAGGATCCCATAGCTGCAATTATACCACAGTGTGCTGTATCACCTGGCACGATGTTGAAACAGATGCTGACTACCCCACACACACAACATACATTTTGAACGAGGTAATTTCAATATTCGCACCTTTTAAAGAAACGGGATAATTTTAGAGTGAGGTAGAGAGTAAAACCACTGATGTGTATTGAAGGTAATGCACATTCTTTGGCTCTTTGTCGTGCTCAGCAGGTGGTAATCAATGACCTGATAAGATTAGTGAGACCTTTAACATTTCAGAAAGGAGTTTAGGAGCCATGAAAAAGTCTTAAAATTGACGAGTATTGCAGCAAGCTCACCCAGGGCAAGAGCATATTGCACTCATCTTTTGTTTATCTCATCCCTGACAGTAGATATCAAACTTGTAATGCATTTTGTAAAAATAATAAAGTATCAACACAATACTCCTATAAACCTTTTCTTTTTGGCTAATGATGGATACTCTTTTTAAATCAAAAACTATCTGGACTTACAATGGAGAAAAATAGAAACCCAGAAAGTTGTCACTCGGTTTTAAAGTTGTGCTGGGTTCACCTAGCAGTGCTGATTTCATAGCAAAGAATAAGCAGTCATGAAAGAGAGAAGAAATTTTGAGGGTAAATATATTTGCTGGTGTATTAATGACAGGAATATTCTACAATGATGATGGCTGCTGTAGTTTTCTCAGATTAACCCATGGATCAGCTGGACTACCATGCTGCTTTTTCCGAAAGGTAGCGAGCCCTGGACACAGTGACCCCTTTCACTCTGCTCAGTTGCTGTATCCCAGAATTCAGCACATTGGAAATAATTCAGTACTACTTTTCCTGGCAAACAAGTCTCTTCAGTGCTACAGGAATAATATATGAGTATGAATAAAAAGAAGGTAGTTTTTCTGTCTGGAAAATGAAAAGAATTGTATGGGGTGACCTGTTTCTTTATAGCTGCTTTGTGTGAGTTTGGAGTGCACCAATTTCAGACAAAAACTCTGACAGTGAAGCTGGTTTGAGATTTCATCAGGACTCAGAGCTGCAAATGTCTAATGACTATGAGAAGTTTCAATACCAGAGTAGAGGAATTCTCACAAGGCCAGCAGTTGCAGTCATTGATGAGATTTGATCTCAGTACCTACATTTCTGTGTAGAGACAAAAACAGTTGCAAACACAAAATGCATGTCAACCCCTGTCAGCTGAATCTAGAAATGTCCTGCCTTTGTCCATAAAGGGTGAAGGATTTACAGAAACATTACAGCCCAAATTTCTGTGAGTTTGGGTTTGTTTCTAACTATACACTTTGCATGAAGTAATTGGAAATGCAAAAGTAAAGGCATAGAACTTAAAAATTCCACTGATATTAATCAATTTATACTGATTCT
The DNA here is from genome assembly GCA_026261815.1 of Monarcha castaneiventris obscurior. Lineage (NCBI taxonomy): Eukaryota > Metazoa > Chordata > Aves > Passeriformes > Monarchidae > Monarcha > Monarcha castaneiventris. Next base: position 14,125,613 of record JAMPIT010000467.1, read on the forward strand.
TATAATATATTCATATAAGCCAAAGGTTTCAGCAGGATGTCACACCAGTATAGTCTCTATCCTCACCAACATGGTAGCATCCAGCTCGTGGAGCAGGTGCTTCTGCTGCAATAGTTCCAGTCATCTTCAGGTATTCATTAACAAAATCTGCATTTAAGGGGAAACATTTTCTTTATGTGTTTGTGCTATGTAACATGGAAGTTAAGTTTTGTGTGGTAATGGGAGTTTGACTTTTTCTTAGATTCTATTTCTGTAATTGAAATCCACTGCACTGCCTTTTTTACTCGAGTTGTTCATGAGTGTGGGGTTATTTAGTTCACTTGCATGTAACAGGTTATGCCAAAATCTGGGCTTTGAAAACTACAGAGGAAGGTAAAGAAATGACACAACGATGGCTGAAAACTATTTTTGTTTGTGTGAATATTAAATATGGAGAACTGTTAAAGAGGAGGTAGATGCAGGCAAGGTTTGTGGTCTATAAGTTTAATTTGGGGCAATTTTCTCAGAAAGAAGAGAAGAATGTAGCTTTTCTCTCTAATTTATGCAGAATCAGCTTCCAGCCACCTGGAGTTAAGATGGTGGATACTGTTACACCTCTGGTATGTGACAGGATGTTTGAGGAAAAGGGAGTGTATTTGAAACTCCAAAATGGGACAGAAAATAAAGACAGACTGGAAGATCAGGATTGAATTATTAAGTGACATGAATGCAAAAAACAACACTTTTGGGAGATCTAGATAAAAATAAGATTTGGACTCTGTGCAGTTTTAAATTGCATTATTGGCCTTTTCCCCAGCAAATAACCCAGAAAAACCTCACTTAGTTTGCCAGAACTCTGGGATGATTCCCTACATGAAAGGAAAGACTTCTCATAAGAGAGAGAAGACTTCTCACAAGAGAATAGGCTGCTTCCTTCAAAATTAGGCCTTTTGATTTATTTTTCCTCTCTCACATAGCCACAATGAAACCACTTCAGTTCTTGGCCAAATATGAGTAACCCATATTGAAGACTAAAAACATTGGACAGATAAAAGCAGGTCCCAGATCAACATTTCCACTACCAAATGAGGCAAATCTGATTCTTAAGTCTAGCTTCCGATCTGAATTACCCAAAAACTAAGCTGTTAAATGACAAGGCAGCCAACCCAGACAGTGATTTTGCAGTTCTGCAGGCTGTTTACTGCACTGCAGCCACACTGCCTGCATAGACCTTTGCATTAGCTGCAAACACAAGCTTCAAGTGAGCCCTGTGCCTGAGACGTGTGGTGAAGGGACACTGTTTTGAAGCAGCTGGACAGAGAATTATACCTACATAAATATACATACAATTTTATCATCATTATTCCCAGAGCAGCAAGACTCAAACACTTATTTTTGTCCTTTAGCAGGACAAAATTCTCACATTTGCCCCAAGCCCTGTGCTGCTCCAGTGGGACTGGAACCCCCAGAGAGGCCCCACAGTTTAATGCTGGTGTTGATGTACCTATGCTGCACTTCAATGTCAGTTTGCCATCCCCACCGTTCTCACCACGATTTCTTTGGGAAGGAGGCAATGGACAGAGCCCTCCAGATGGCATGAGCTTCAAGACACCTAAGATGATGCACTCTATGTCTTTCCATGTCACCACAAAGAGGGCAGAGAGAAGCAGGATTCAGCAGGCACAGGGCAGACACAAAATATCCTCTCTCTGCAGTGAAGGCCTTCACAAATTCATGCAGATCAAGCTTCAGCCAGGAAGAGAAGAACCGCAGGGTCTCTGGAAACACCTGTAAGGGTGACAATTGTCAGAGTGTATTTAAGGGTCCTCTGCTTGGAGGATGATTGGAACAATACCCTCTCTGCCTCTCCCTTGCATGCTCTCAGTCATGGCTCTGCAATGAAATGCTGAAATGTTTTCCAGCAGCAGGCACATGAGTGGAAAATTTTTAATTGACTTCAAAAGTCCTTGAATCTGGGTCGTATTGTGCAAGTGAACTTTGGACAGTAAAATCCTTAGGGCAGGAACATCAAGTTTTATTAACCTGACAGTCACTTAAACCTCCACCCACTTAGAGCATTACAGAAATGATCAGTGTGAAGATCTCAGCAGTGCAGTGCTCAGCCTTTGAACATCCCTATCTCTGGCCATGGCTCACTGAATTAAAGGTTCAACAGTGCTAAAACTGCGTAATATTAATAGATCCCAGGCACACAGCTCGACCTGACCACAAAAACACCCCAGGCCATTATAGAACGAAAAATCTTGCAGCATTACACAGAGGACACTGAAACTGGTCAGATCTTCCACACCCTTGCCTTTGCCCTGCTAAGAAGGGGTTCAGAGGAGCATCTCTGCACTGCATAAGGAAAAATGGACATGTAAGGCACTGGAACAGAGCCTCCCTCTGTGTCAGCCCACAGCAATCAGGGATAGCACCATTTTTCTTGTGTAGCTCTCTTGCTTACAGAGGTGTGCCTTTTATTAGAGGCTGAATTGTGAGCCTCCAAACAATCAGACAAAGCTATCAAATGAACCCTCTGTCAGGTTTGCCTGAAAAACCAAACAGAACACTGCCAGCAGTGCTGCTGATACCATCCCAAGGGGGAAAAATGAGAATTGTCTTGCTGAGCCTAAGTACCTTGCAAATTTATTATGCACAATATAAGCTGCCTAATTTTTAATTTAAATTATTACATTTTAAGTGTAAAATAACTGTTAATTTACCTGTTATTTTAATATTTTAAATTTGGGAAACAACATATAAATCTAAAAGGAGCCCCTCTGATAAAATCAGCTTTGATACTGATCCATAGATTTAAAGTTATAAAGTGTTCTGTTGGCCAAGGAGAAATCATTATTCCAGCCAAGCCACAATAAATTTCTATGTTGTAGTTCCTAAAATATTTTCCTGGAATTTATGGCATCATTGGAACTTATTCCTTACATTTTTTAAGGACATAACTGTATTATTTTGCCAGTAATTTTATGTTTTGCACTAAATCACTGGGTTATGAATGTTCCCATTCTTTTTAGACTTTGTCTTTTGTAAATCAAATTAATCACAATTTAGAACTACATAAACTTGATAAGACATTTTTATAACTTTGTTGAGCATTTCAAACTGGGTGTACACAAAACCCATTAAAATAAGAAAATATCTTGAATCAATATTATTTGAGTTCATTTATCAGCGGTGTAGAATAAATTACAGTTTCTAGAATCTGATTTAGGCCACTCTATAGCTTCAGTGGCAGCCACAAATCACGTACACACATACAGATTTCCTTACATCTCCCCAGTCTCCTCTGCAAAGAAATCTGTTTCCTTTCTGTCCACTCAGCCTTCTCAATCCTCAGCCTTTCTGCACTCTGAGCCTTTGTTTTCTATTAAAACAACACGCTCCACTACTTAGAAGAGAACATCAAGAATTAAGAAGTCTGTGTACTCCTTTGGTGTTGCCCTAGAATTATCTTTCCATACAAGACATCACTTTCTCTTTCCTCACCTTCTGCAGCTATAAAATGCCAACCGTCTGCAGCCAAGGAGAGGCAGAGATTTATTAACCTGTCTAAGCCAGACTTTGAGAAGTGTGGAGGAAATTTCTGCTGAGCAGATGCCCCACAGAAGGCATTTGCAGCACCTAAAATTAACTTAAATTTCCTTTTTAAGGGACTGAGCAGCCCGTAGGACCTAGTGCAGCTCCAGTTCTGCTGCTGATGTTATTTCAGTTATAGCTTACCCTCACTGGTAGAGTTTCGATACATTCACCACACTCAACAATTGCAGCAAGCAGGAGGAATAGCAGGGAGCAGCTTAGAGAGGGACTTGTTTTAAACACAGGCTGCCAGTCCCATTAGGCAAAACAGCTGCCAGCAAGGTGCTGAGGATGCTGTCCACAAAAATGGACCCATGAACTATATTAGTCCACCCTGATCTCCTCTGATTTCTAGCAGCCACCATTTTTGGTCCTTGTAAACCTCACACAAACACACTTTGATGAAGTCCACAGGTACCCTGAAATTTCTATCATCTTTCTTGCCCTTTTTGATGGAAAGCTGATTTGCCAGCATGCATTCCACAGAGCTGCTGCTGTCCCAAGAAACATCACGATCCAAAGTTAATTTGATGACTGGACTATAAAAGCTGAAAAGAAGGATTTGTGTAGGATATATTGAGAGACTTGTGACAAGGACAACACAGCAGCAGCTGGTGCAATAAAACACATACTGGAAAATTTTTTGAAGGAATAAAGCAATTCAAATAATTTACCTGACTAGCAAAAATGTGTTTTACCTCTGTACATCTCAGTGATCTGCTTTTAAATCAAAAAACCAGATAATAGAGTGAGAAATAAGTATATGCTGAATTTATAATTAATATAAAAGATATAAATGCACAAATATGTAAATATTCAATTTCTATTGAGATATTTATCTATGAATAATTATGTGACTTTTTATTCAGACCATTCAGGAGAAAAAGTCAGAATGGTAGTTCCAGAATGAGACTCTTCTTACACGGACTCTATCACACATCATCAGGGAAAATCTGTCAGGTTTGGTATTTATTACCAAAGGGCCTGCACAGCAGCACTGGAAACATCTACATGAATACCATGTCTGAGGCACTGCCCCACCCAGGCAAGGTCCCAGGCAGGCCTGTGTCCTCGGTGGGCAGGTCCTGGAAGGGAGCAGGACGCCTGGTAGCAATAGCACATGCAGAATCAGGAGCGCTGTAAGCTTTTGTTAAACCTGACAGTTTAACCTACTGCTGAAAAAGGAATTTATGGACTTCTAGTCTTGATTCAAAACACTGATTTACTGCTTTGCTTCTATCCTGAACTTTTCCCAGTGAAAGTCTTTGCATTAACAACTCCACATTTCTTAGCTGAATTTCTTGGTGGAAATTCCCTGCGTGCAGCATTATCCAGGCTCTTTATTCAAAACACACTTTTTGCCAGTGCCTTACAGTCACGTGAGGCATTTCCAACACAGCAGGGTAAAATTTTTCAGAAAAAATAATGTATTCATCAGGAAATGTCATGTCATGACTCTACATAGAAATATTTGAAAATTCAGGTCAAATTCAGCAAATAATTTGGAAGCAGCAAGGTGGAATAGACAAATAATGGCTAAATGTTTTACTCAAATATTTGATAAATAAACCTTTTTATCTGCTGATGTCATATTATGGCCTTATCTCATGGGATTAGCTACTTTATTAAAGAAATATTTTAACAACATTTTAAGAGTAAAACCAAAATAATGAAGTTGTTTATATTAAAGCTGTTGAGTTCAAAAAAATCATTTTAAGCAATTCCACGAAAGAAAGAATTTTAAAAAGACTGGAAGAAGTAACTGTGGACCATGATCCTCTCAATCAACTATTTTGATTTGGTGATTTAATAGGAGGTGGGAATGGGAAGAGTCCTTTTACCCATCTCATTATTACCCCAGACCTGCCCTCAGTGCTGAGCCATGAAACCAAGGATGAGCAACCATCACAACTGACACTGGCACAGAAATAATGGCCATGATCTATCTGAGCCTGGAGAAGTGTGTGAAGCTCTCATCTAAAGACTGGTGCACATTGAATTCGATTTAAAAAAAACCCCAAGAACACAGCACTAGGGTTTAAACTAAAGTTTTGTCCTCATACAAGTAGTACCACATATTTCAGCTACCCACAATATGTTAGAAAAATTATTGCATTGTGAGACTGCATATAAATGATGTGCAATATCTGGAATGAGGTGCAGGAAATGTCAAGGACATTCATTTTATCACTGCTTCATAGGATGCCCCAAAAAGAGACATGAGTGAAAACCTGAGAGCAGATAGGTGCATGAGAAATGGATCTCTTTCCCTTCTGGTTCAGACATCCTGAAGCACTGGTTCCTCACTGCACCACGACTAACAGCAGTAAGCAAAAGAGATACTGAATGAGAAGAACAATTTGTAGTGGCTGTTTATTATCATAGTTACAGCTGTTTAGTCTAGTGTGGAAAAACTCAATCCTAAGTAATTTCTTTTTCTCACACTCGTAGAAGAGAGACTTCTCATGCCACAAAGGCACTGCACTGCTCACAATGCAGCTATTAGCACACATTTGTGTTCATTCTTCTTAGAATATTATACAGCCAACGCATCCATTGTTTTCTAGAAGTTCATGAAATCACAAATTAAAAAGGGGGAAACAAAAACACAACAAATCTTAGGAAAAAAAATCTAACGTCAAACACTGTGTAAAGCCAGAAGGACTTCATATGTTTTGAAAAATCAAGGCACCAGTAAAGGTGTCCACACATAATCCTGCACTCCACGCTGTGTATGGTTTACCAAACTATCAGCATCACATAAACATGAGGGGAATCTTATTTCTTCACAACATGATACACTAACTCCTTAGATTCTAACAATAGACCCTAAGTGATCTTGCACTCTCTCTCTGCATTAGGAGCATTTCACCCAGCATATGTGGTATCTGGAATATAATCCAAAGGATCTGCCTTCCCCTTTGCAATCCTTGAGTTTGCCCATTACTGAAACTCATTCCACCACCAAAACTCCCATAAATCTAATTACCAATGTGCAGACTCTACTCAGCTAAGAAGGCAGGTATGTCTGGCAGAAGAATGATAACTGTGAAGAGAGAGAAATAAACTTTATCCGAGCGACTGACAATGATTTGTCAAGCTTACCTGAGCCTTGCACTCACTCAGTGGTAGGAAGCAGCTAGACAGATCTTAGACTGAATCCAGCCCTTATTCTGCTCTTAGGTTATCCAATATGTTATACCTTGAAAACAACGCTTATGTAAGTGAAGTTACAGAGGACTCATATTTCATATATAGAGAAACAGCTGCTTTTTTAATTTAAAAAATCTAAATTAAATCATAACTTAAAAGCTATGTTCCGTCATCTGTAGAACATGCCAAATCATATGCCTGAAATATAAAACTGATGCTGAAATTCTGGTAATATTTAACATGTTCTTTATGAAGAAAACATTCTTCTTGAGCTTGGAAACTGACTGTACAATAGCAGCTTTAGGACCTCCAAAGCCGAAGGCGCACAGAGGTTATGAGAATGTGTCTGCCCAAAACTACAAATCAAAAGAGTAACAACAATACCATATGTTACAGAACATAAAGTATCCTTCACAAACACTATAAAACCCCCACATATCTCTGCCTCGAGAGTCCCACTGGCCAGTGGAAGGTTGTGTTTCATTATGCTATCACCATATAAGAACATTTTTTCTCCATTTTTAATGGCATGCCGAAAACCTAGTGGTACCACTGAATGACCTTTGGAGGGGTAAGATTAAGTAGTAGTGACAGAAGATTGTCTTTGGCCTAATACTTTTTAAAAATGCAGAAGCTGATTTCAGAGAGAGTGACTCCAGCTGTCTTTAAACTGCAGCCAAAAATCATCTTTATTGATGTTAGTTTGGGGCTTTTTTTGGTTTGTTTGGGTTGTTTTGTTTTTTTTTTTAATTTAGGGAAAGTGTATGGATTTGTCTACCCTCATAAGATTCTTTTCTTATTGGAGTACTTCTCCTCACACAGAAGTACTGCAGGTCCCTCTGCTCTAAGGTGTTAAAAAGTGTAAAGAAATGGACACATCTAGATGTGCACAGAGCCCCTGCACCCAAACAGGGAGGAGAGAAAACTAGCGACCCTCCTTGTTCAGCCACACAGAGCCCCCAAGCTCTGGCATTTATAAACCATTTCACTGGGTGAGGAACAACTTGGGAGAAAGGCAGCTTCTCCTACATCTCACTTCAGCAGAAGGAAATTTGCACTGAAGTGTCACCAGTGCCAACAGATTATTTCTTTTTTTTTCTTACAAGAGAGGGTGAAGCCTTCAAGCATCTACAGGTCAGAGATGCACTGGAGATGGGCTGGTTCTGCCCCAGTAAAGGCACAGAGAACTTGGTCAGTCTTTCAGCACGGGCTCCTGCAGCAATGGGACCTTTATGAAACCCTGAACTAAAAGCAGTGAAGAAATTCCTATAGTCCATTTAGGATCCCCCTAAAATCAATGAATTAAGCTTTGCATCAGTCCCAGAAGAAAGCACAAAGAAACACAGAACTGTAAAATGTCTGCCCTTGGGGCCTGGGTTAAAGTGTGCACACACAGAGCCTCACCCTTCACATAGCTCTTTGCTGAAGAAAGAGAGAAATAATACAGAAATTTTATATTGAAGAAATAATATATTCTTTCCTGAGAAATATTAACAGAAAACTATCTTAAGGTTCACTAAACATAAACATGAAGCATAAACTTTATCAATAACTCCCCCCAGTTTTAGGAAGTGTCTGGAATACTTTTAAAAACTTTTTAACTAGAAGATAATGAATAACAAAACTGTCAGCCTCTCTTTCCTGTATTGATTTCAGAGAGATTTTCCTTACTCCGTTAAAATTGTCTTTTCAGATTCCCAGCAGGAACATTCAATCTTGCTCAGCAGAACTTAATCACAGCCTATGTCTGGTTTACGTGGAAGCTTGGGTAGACCCTTTCAATATGGGTATGAAAAGAGAAATTCCCAGATTGCCTATACAAACACTGCAGTCACATACTAACTTGTGGATTCCCCTCTATACCTTGTCTAATCAAAAGGAAAATAATGCAAAGACAAAATAGAAAATGTTTATAACTACATGAAAAAAACAGAGTGGAGCCTTCCTGCAGAGCCCTTCTCAGACCTTCCGGGAAGAAGGCTAGAAGAGGCATTTAAGGATATTCCCTGTACTCAACTTTTCTATCTATTCTTGGACTTAGCAATATAGAAAATTACAACTTTGAGCAATTAACAGTAATTAAAAGTGTTATAAATGTTGTGGGTGCTAGAGAGGAAAGCTTTGGTGTACCCACTTGGCGATGTTTTAGATCTGGGAGATGGGTTGCAGATGGGAAACACTGTTCAGGTTTCCCTGCAGTATGGAAGATCTGAAAGGAAATTTCTGTAAAGTTCAGCCAAGCCCAGCACTCCTCGTACCCAGAGCACAACCACTGAACAACGTCCCCTTTCTTTGCCTCATGCCATTTGAACAGACTTATCCATAGACAGGGATGAGGAGAGACAGCGACAAGAAATCCTTCCAGGCTAGGACTTAAATCCTTGAATTTCTGATTGAACTGCAGATTACTGTGGCCATATGCTGCCTTTCCACACCAGGTGGGATACACTTTATCAGATCTGCCACTGCCAAGACAGCTATCATTTTACACTTTTAAAAGATTTATGCCCCAATTGTCTTCTTTCTCTCAGACAGAGGGTTTGTCTATGTGGGAAATTTGCTGTGCAGTAAGCCAAGCCACATGCTTTTCCACAGTAATGCTCTGAATGCACACTTCTAGGGAAGAGTATTGTTACATGGGTGGTGTTTTTTGAGGCACTCTGACAGAATATAGGGTTAAATATTTGGTGCAGAGAAGTTATGTCAAATTCACAGCCTCCCATGCCACAGACTGACTTTCTCTGGTGAAAATTGGTGTAAACAAGCTCCCATAAAACTAGCTGAGAGAAAAAAAGGTGTTAAGATCGAGCCTCTCTCTTCATTGCTCTTCCCGTCTCCCTGTGAAGGCTCTAGAGCTTCCCTAAGTGTAACTCCTTCACAAGTCTGGCAGACTTGAGGCTTGTTGCTGTGGTCTGTAGTCAGACAAAGCAAAAAAAAAAAAAGATATTTCAGCATTAATGGAGCTGAAGCCCTTTGGGACTGCAAGCAAAAGAGGAGAGAGAGTGAGTCCAAAAACTCTGGCAGGGCTTTTCCATTGGAATCAAGCAGTTTCACCAAAATAATGGGCTCACTCATTTCTGCCACATGGGTATAATATAAACACAAATGATATAAATAATGTCATACTTGGGAGAGTTTCCGAGCAGAGTAAAGGAGCTGGGCCGGATGCACGATGGATGCTCAGGGGCTCAGGCCTGTGAGGGGCTCTGGGCCATGAGGGCTGTGAGGGCTGTGAGGGCTGTGAGGGCTGTGAGGGGCTCGGGGCTGTGAGAGCTGTGAGGGGCTCGGGGTTGTGAGAGCTGTGAGGGACACGGGGCTGTTAGGGCTGTGAGGGGTTCGGGGCTGTTAGGGATGTGAGGTGCTCGGGGCTGTGAGGGCTGTGAGGGCTGTGAGAGGCTCAGGGCTGTGAGGGCTGTGAGGGGCTCGGGGCTGTGAGGGCTGTGAGGGACACGGGGCTGTGAGGGCTGTGAGAGGCTCAGGGCTGTGAGGGCTGTGAGGGGCTCGGGGCTGTGAGGGACACGGGCCCATGGCAGCACTGCTGACCCCCACACTGCCCTTACTGGTGTGGGGGACAGGCCGAGCTCTGTGCAAGCCAGGCTGGACAATTGCTGATTTTAGTTTCTTCTGCTTCTTTCTAATTTTTAAGTGCCCTTTTCCTTGCATTCTGACAGCTGAGCAGTATTTATCCCCTTCACAGAGTGATTACCCCATCCCAGAGCTTCCCTCTGGAGTCATCTCTGGAATTCTACCCAAGCCTGTTCCCTTTCTTGTTCAAACCTTGCAGAGAAAGAGGCATGGCAGGACAGAGAGCGCAGCCTTCATGAGGGGAATGTGGTGGAGTGCCTGCTCCAAGCGGGGCTGACATGAATTGCCACAGCCAGACCCGGGGCCAAGGCAGCCCCAGGAGATCCATCACACAGAGCGATAGCACAGCTCTGCCATGTCATGGCCAGACAAGCCCTTGGGAACTATCTTCTTGTGTTTGCAGTGAAAAGTGGGTAGTTCGTCAGAAAAAGCCCCATCCTTCACCACAGCTAACTGCATAAAGAAAAGCATGGACCAGGGTGGGCAGATTTATCATCGAGAGCACCCACATTCATTTAGTTCCAGTAAGAGGTAATTCTGAGTGTTGACTGGAGGTATTGCACTATCACATTTATGGCAGTGCCACGTATGGGGAGAGCAAGGTGTTGCTGTGCCAGGGACTGTACATTATTATTATTTGTACTAGCACTGTGCCAGGAGCCCGGTGCTGTACAACATAAACCAAAAAGTAATTCTCTTCTGCAGACAGGTTACAGAATAATAGCAAAGGTGACCATCCCTGACCTGGACAGTTTAGTCTAGATCAGGACAAAAGAGAACACACATCAGATATCAGGGTTAAATAAAATATTTGTTTTCTTCACAGACAGGGTCTTTGTCTAACAGGAGTCAGGATTGCAACACTTGGAGAAAGCCAGAAGGTAAGGAGAGAACAGACACCTTTACCATACCATGTTTGTTCAGGGTCCTTTTTGAAACATTTTATCAGAGACATCAAACTGCTAAAGAGAAAATTGCTTGGAAGCCAGCTGTGCAAAGTTTAGTCTTGCAAGTGTTAGAAATGGCCATGAGACTCAGAATCAGACACACAGATTTTACACTGAGTCAATGCTTCATTTGCAAGCACACATGCAAATCATGGCCTTGCTCATACACTGAAAACCCAAACATTATAAATATCTTTTAAATCTCAGTAGTTTTTTCTTCTGCAGGTGAAGACTGAAGAACACATGCCCAAGCAGACAGACAGGTTCTCACTGTGCTTGTGTGTGAGGTCAGGCCTCAACACTGCCAGGTAGCTTCTCCATGGAAATGGACCTTTAAATCCCTTAAAGAAAAGGGACTCATCATGTTAAACTCTCAGCTCCTTCCTGAGGCCTGAAAGTTAGGGGGAGAAAAAAGAATTCCAAACCAACATATTGTTTCGAGCTTCATTTTTATGTCAAAACTGATTTATCCAGAGTCCTTACACCAGTCCTTACATTCCTCACCACCTGCTGCAGCCAAGTGAGATCTAAATATAAATAAGAACAAAACAAGAGAAAACAAGGTAAATATTAGCAATTTTGGAGGGGAGGGTGTTGCTATGACATAGTACTTCAGTCATTGGTGGAAAGTTAATCTGGGATAAATGGCATCAGGAAACCAAACTTGCTTCTTCAGGGCCAACATCAAGCTGGTAGACCTGGCTGAATGGAAGAGATGAAACAGGAGAAAAGACTGAAGATTTCTTGGGCATGAAAATTTCAGATTTTAATGTTCGAAATTACAGTGATTTCAAAATAAGTAGCAACAAAGTGTGGGATTGTAGCATGATTTATACAGTCTTTGTCATAAAGACTTTCTGCCTCCTTCACAACTGGAAAGCAATATTCAAAGCCTCTAAGATAATTTCATCAAAACTTTGGACCTTACAAGTAAATTATCTTCTTTGTATTTTGTTAAGAAGATCCTTTAAGGCTTCCTTTGCCAGAATGAAATTCTTCACAGGTTTTTCAAAGGAAAGCAGTAACAAAGAAAAATGTTGTCTTTTTTTTGAATTATAGAAAGCATGCCAAAAGTCTCATCAAAAGAACCCTAAAATTCATAAAAAAGAAATGCATAAAACATCAACATTTGTTTCAATTTTTCATAACATGTTACACCATATTCACCAGGAAATCTGAGTCAAAAACAACATAAATTCTTGTAAAGACCTTTATAAAAATCTGTTTAGCATGGCTTCCTTTTGATTTGGCTGAATGCAAAAGGGAAGTTTGAGAAATTTGGGGTTAGGGCAAACATGCCCTTGGAAAATCCATTCAAAGCCCATTCCAGATGCCCCTGGGTTTTGCTATGTGTCCCTCCCCCAGCTCCCTTCATCTTGGTGCTCATTGTCATGTATCTCAACCTCTCATGCAGGGTCCGAACCAATGAACTGCAGTTTCACCATTGTCCCTATAAAGTGACAGATCACAGTCCTAGTCTTTTACCTGCCTAATCCTTTCTCACAGAGGGATGCCCCTAATTCTAATTAACTGAGTGCCTTTGGATCCCTAATCTGTGCAAAATCCTTTTCAAAATTTGTACTGATAGAAGTGCCAGGGAAGTACCTATGTGCCAAGATCCTATATGGAAAACAGAAGAATTTTCTTATCCAGACATCATCTTTGTGAGTGTTTCTTGACATGTGTGAATCTGGCACTGTGAGTATAGAAAGTGCAGGTTATTTGACAATGGGAGGCCCTCCTGAAAGAGTCATGGGCTGGTTTTAAGATGATGAAGGCATTCTGTGGCTAAAACCAAAGTATTTTCTAAGTAAGGGTGGAGAAGCCAAAGACTAAAATTCTTCTTGCTGAAAGAGAGATTCAGGGATGGTCTCAGGCTTCTTGTAGAGGCTGGCATTGAATATCATCTAAGCAGCAAAACAAAAAAAAAAAAAATAAGGAGCACAAGGAGAGTACTCAAAAGACAGGCTCCCCTGGACAAGCCTTCAGATGTCATCACTTGGCATCACTTTGGTACCTCAAAGCTGAGGTACCAAAGCTCACACCTCCAGGGCTGGGCATCCTGGCTGGGCAGCATTAGGGATCTTGGACACACAGTTGTAACCTGGCTGGAGTTAGTTCTCTGTGCCTTGGGAGGAGACAGCAGAACCAGTGCCACTCCTATGACAGTCCCACCTGTGATATGACAGTCCCACCCTCTCTGAAAGAGACGCTTCTGAAGCTTCAGAAGCGTCTCTGAAAGAGACGCTTCTGAAGCTTCAGAAGCTGTACTTTAGGAAAATTAACTCTCTACCCAAATTTAGTCCTCTTTAAAATTGTATTTTATAATTCCTGGAGCCAGATCTTGACATGTTTACTCCTGGGATCTTGCCCTACAAGAAGTTCCACACAAAGCGCTGCTCCTAGTAAACAATAGATATAAGAATGTGGCTGGGAATGAAACGTATGAAGCAACATCTATTTCCTGATGGATTTCGTAATTGGTGAAAATAACATTAACAAAATACAGCTCCTCCCTCCCCCAGTGGTTCTTCGTCTGCATGCTGGGTATTGTGGGTTTACCAAAGCCCCCTCTGCAAGCTGAATGAGAGCCCTGGCCTCTCGAGGGTCTCCCAAATAAACAAAATGCCTCCTCCTAATTCTTTCTCTGTTAGAATTTGTTTTGCATGGAATTTATTTGACCGTTTTGCATGAGCTGTTTGGCTGTAATCTCAGCAGCATGCAGCCTTGCCAGATTTCAGAAAGATGAGTAAACTTCTGAATCTGATAGCGACTTCAACAGAATACCAAAAAGGGGCTTCTTTGTTCTCCATAAACAGACTATTTACTTTGATCTGGCAAAATGAATTAATGAAAGGAAATGACACCTTCGAATTTTGTATGTGCAGGAGAAAGAGAAGTGAGCTTAATTTGGTTTGTCTTTTTTTTTTCCTCTTCCTTTTTCTAAGGATGGAGTAGGCTAAGGGGCATCCTTTCGAAAGTACAGCGCTCTTAGAAACAGACAGATCTTTTCTCTGGTAAAAAGTCTCCTCAAAACACTGTAAGGTCCATGTATATGCAAGCAGTTCAGAGTTATTACAAATCTAAAATAGGAAGCTATTCACTTGATCTTTTGGTTCAATCCTATTAGGACCCCCCTGGAGCTCTAAATGGATACCAGCCTGTCACAGGCCTGTTGCTGTGACGACCCAGTCTTTACAGAACATGAAAAAGAAATGATAGTGATTGGCAGACCTTCCTTGCCCTAGTATGTAACACAAAGGGAGACAAAATGAAGAGGAAGTCAGACTGTTATTATAGGTTTGATGCTTCTTAACCTTACAGCACCTTACACCTGGTAAGTGTCACCCTGCAAACTTAAACCCTCGGCACACCACTGTTACATTTCAGTATCAGATGGGAAGAGCTAAGTCAGGCATTAATTTATCCATCCTCTTGTTTCAGTTGATTGAAATGCAAACAGCATTCGAGCAAAACTGCGTTAGCAGAGAAGAAATAAACATGGAGGGCCAAGCTCTGCTCGCCTGGCCCTCAGAAGGGAGTTTAGGGGTGTAAAAGCTGTAGGTCGAGCAGGATTCAGCCCAGAGTGTAAATGAATGAGTGGCCAGCAAAGCAAGGACTGCAAGAGGGAACTGTCTACAGTTCGCCCTGCATGAGAGAGGAAAGAATTTGATAAATTCTACCATATGGTGCCATACTGTATCTTGCTAGTTATAAATAATAGTCTTTCTGTTTCTGGTTTGCTTTAGCTTTCCTTGGTAGCTGTGACAGATTTTCAGCAATGGGTATAAAAAGTGCAAAATGGAGTTTTTCCAGATTTTAAAAAAAAATCCAAAGGAAAGGAATCAAATTGGAAACTTTCCATTAGCTTAAAAACATGAACATCCAGATAAAGTCATTGTGATGTTAGAATATTGTACATTTAATTGTTGTTATCGAGAGCTGTCAATGAAAATGACTGTTTAAGAGTGACAGACAAACACCTGCATCCACACTGCTGGACCTATGTCTCTATCTTATGCATGTTTTTTCTAAGCTTAATTATAATTTTTTTTTTACTATCACATAAGAATCTTGAAAAAATACCAGGAGCCAAACACCTTTCTCATAGCACCACAGAGAAAGTTCATTTAAAACTTTCACATGTTCATTTGTTTCCAGGTTGTCTGAAAAGCAACAAAGTTTTTACTCATAAACTTTCAAACAGCATTTCTGACATTTGTGGTACAATCTTGTATTTAAGAGTGTCACTTAACAAATGTTTGCTTGAGTAGTCAGATGAAATCCAATAAACCATGATCCTTAATGATGGTATAAAAGTTTGCTGCATTAGCATGCTTGAAAAATGACATTCTCTAAAGATAATAAGGGAAAGTTAAATTAGCATGAACAGAAAATCTGACTATATTGTAAAATGGCTTTTTAATACTCTAAGCCAGAGTTCAAAACATTCATTTTCTTGAATAAGCAAAGCTGAACTTCTAAAGGTTTGTAGAAATGCACTTACTCTTAAAATCAGATTCAAAACAATAGCCCAGACTCTTGGCTGACACGGGCCAATGTAGCACCAGTGACTGCAGTAGAGTGATGCTGATACAAAGCAGCAGAGATTCTGATACAACCCTCTAAATGCTTTTTTTACCTAAAATTTAAAATAGTATTCTATCGAGTCTTTTGAATGTTTGATGCTTTGGATGTTTACATTTACAGCTGTCCACCATTCTTCCTCCCTAACCCCTCACTTCCAAAGTGACACCCACCTCCAAACCAAAATGCAAAATAAATAGGTATGTGTGTTATTATGAAGGTAGGGCTTAAAAAACCTATATAATATTTCTCTGAATTTTAAAAAACAAGGAACTCAGCACAAATTTAATCCTATCATTTCTTTAATCTTTATACAACTTAATTTCCACACCTTTAAAAAGATTGTTTAATAATGTGTTGAATGGAGATATGTTTCTAACAACATATATACATACTGCCTGAAGAAGTCTGCTTTCATAAAAATAACAGAAGCTTCTCTACCTGGGGCATATGTAACATTTGCCTGAAAAAAACCATTTGTTAACCAGGACAGGAAAAAGGTTAAAGGTGTAAAAAAAATAAATTATAAAAAGACTATATTCCATTTTGTCCTGGAGAAAGTATGGAATATACTGCTTTTTGTATACTGGCAGTCTAAACTACCCCACAATAGACTTTGCTAGTCACTGCCAATTGAGAAGCTTAAATGAATGCTTCTTTTACAGACCCTTGTTCTTCTTTAAAACAAAACAAAACAAAACAGAACTTCTGTAATATTAGGAACAATAAACTGAGTCTACTTTTTTTTTTTCTGATATGCTGAATTCATGTCCATATAATTTTTTTTCCCAATGCAAAATGAGTTTTCATATGGCAGCTTTGTAATCACACACTGAGATTTTTTAAACGAAATAAAAACTTCAGTTTGCCTAAAACTAATATGTTTCTTTTTCTAATGTTTCAGGAATGTAGCAATTAAGCCATGTTCTGTCACAAAGAAAAATTATTAGTTTTCTTATAATATATATATACCAAAGACCATATAATATACTTAAAATTCTATGTTACTGATATATATTATTCCAGTAAGGAGAAAGGGGAAATGTTTGGCAGTTCCCATTTTGAGTAAGAGATAACTGACAACACAATTTCATGACATTTCTTTTAATTTATTTTTAATTTGTACACATGGATTTTATGGTTTATGAAAATCTATTTATTTTTACCCTTATTAATTTGTTTTTAGTGTCATTTAATGAAAAAGTTTAAATAAAGTAGCAACGAATTGTGCGAAATGGAAAAAGCAAGCACAAGGAATCTAAAATCGGACCTCATTTTTCGCCTGCATTCTGCACAGCAAGAATCATTTGTCCTGTAAATATAATACTTTAGAAGCCATTTGGTAATACCTTTATTTTATTACCATTATTGCAGCATGACAACAGCAGCTCGCAGTGCAAAGTTCCCCTGCGTTTGCTTCCTTTCGCACAGGTACCATTGCCAGCCTTGAGTGCAGCCCAAAGCACCCGAGCTGCAGCAGGATGCCGGGGAGGGCGAGACCCGCGGTGTTTTTCCTGGGCAGCGCAGGATGCGGAGCTGCGGCCGGCAGCAGGAGGCTGGTCCGTGCCCGCGGGATGCGCAGGGGCTGTGCTCCATCTCCTGGTGCTCCGGGGAACAGCCGGAGCCCCGCCGCTCTCCCATCCCTTCCCCACGCTCATTTTCTCTCCTTTCACCGCTTTTGCCCCTATTTTCTGTTTCAACACTTCCTTAAAACTTAGGAGCCGATAGCGCCAAAATGCCTTGTGCTGCCCTGCTGTCCCCAGACCCCTAAAACACAGGGATGAAGCAGTGGGTTTTTACATTTCCTCTTGCTGCCCATCTCCAAGAACACCTCTGTGGATAAAGCCAGCGCTGTGCGCGCTGTTGACTTCACATGGATCCCAGGCTGGGAAGCGCGGAGACCCTGGAGGGATGGAAACCCCCCAGCCCTGCCAGGAGAGGTACCCTCTGGCCTGACAGTGCCGGTGGCATTGCCATCGGCTGTCAATTCCAGGCAGGATTGTTTGCACGGGGCCTTTGGCACAGCTCTGTCCCCTCCGCCATCACTGCTCTCAAGCTTTCATCATCCTGAGCAGAAGGTTCCTAGACAAACCCTCAAAGATCTGGTCTGAGGGCTTTCAGAAATGAAGAGGAATATTCCTGGAGGTTCCAGCAGGCTCTGAGTCAGGCCCAGAGCTCATAAACTCCTGGAGTAAGACCACTCTTGGAACAGGCTAGTCCTACCACTTCTTATGCTCATTGAACAGCATCCTAGATAGGTCTGTGGGGTTTCTGACACAGAAACGGGATTAAACAGAGCAAATGTAAAAATGCAAAATCCCAGAGCTCCTGAACTGGATCCTTGTCTCTCGCATTGGCAGAGCCACTGTGTGATGGGGATTTGGCCCCAAAAGTGTAGTAAACAGTCTAGGGCAAAACAAAAGAGCTAATAAAGGGGTTTCATCATCTCCTTGGCTTTGCAATCCCAGCTTTAAACAAAACAAGACACTACCACTATAATACCAGAAAAATAAATGCTTTTCTTTCTTAGGTTCATAAAACACTCATTACCCATAATTAATCATAATGACACGCTGTATTCAGGCCTCTGGCTAGGTTCTGGCTGGAAGCGTAAAGAATTGGCTTCTCACAGCTTCCAGTGCTTTAGCCAGTATGTTCTTCAGGATGCAAAATTGATTATCCAAAATAGAAATCTCTTCGTTTCCTTTGTTTTTGTTGTGTTGAAAAACCTATTACTTAGTTGATAAATCTCTGCATTTTCTACTTCCCTGAACAACTGGCTATTTAACTCCACTGAAGTTAATGGGTTTGCACTACAGTGAAGGTAACCTAGCACCTACAAAGTCATTAAAACCTTAACCAAAGATTGACCAAAACTTGGCCTGATTCTCACTGAGGACTTTGGGCCCCTACTGAAATTGTTAATAAATTATGTATGTCTTAATACAATCTGCTGACAACAGACCCCAGGATATAATATATAATATTGATTGTAATGCAATCTCTCCTTGTCAAAACAGCAGTTGATACAACTCCTAAATATGATTCTAAGATTTAAGGCAAAACAACCCATAACACCATAAACACTTTCATAAAAAATTTTCAAGGTAAATAATAAAAAATACAAAAAAAAAATCTTTGATTCTAAAAGCAAGAGTGCAAGGAGAAAGCAAATGTTGGTGTATATCCATCACCCCAGCCAACTGTGACACTTAAACTAAGAGTACAAATGTGCCGGAGAGATTTTCTTCACTCTCACATCACTTACAGGGAACTCTGATAACAGGAGGTCAGTGCTTGATCCAAAGTCTATTTAGCCAGCAGTTTTCTACTCATTTCATCATACAGGTCTAAACAGACCAATCCCCAGGAGACACCATACCTGTTGGCTTTCCCTATGCCATGTAGGATATCAGGTCAATAACAGAAAAATATCCAGTGGCTTTTGGAGCAGTTTCTGCTTCCTTCACCTGCTTCCTTCCTCACAAGAAGCTGCACCAGCTTGCTCATGCCAGCAGCTCCTTTCCCCTTATCTGCCTAGCCAGTCTGGCCAAGACAAATGTTGACTGTCCTGGATATGAACCAGGTTATTTTCCTAAGCCCAGGGAACTGAACAAACAATAGGTGCTAACATCATAAAGCATTTTACTTTTTTTTTTTGACTAATGTGACTGTGAAGTGAGTTCAGTGTTGCAGAAGTAATCACTCCTGCCTGCTCCTCAACAGGGCATTTGCACAACACAAACAGGGCACTTCCTTCTGACATGCTTCAGAAAATGGGTTTGCTTAGGCAAAAGGGGCAAACCTGCCTCAGCATTCCTGAGTCTGAGAGGACACCATCCTGTGATTTCCTCATAGAGGTGGTCCTCAGAGTTCAATTTCTATACTTTTCAATGAGTGTGCAAAGGCTGTGGGAAGAACTATGGATTTGGTTTAAAGATCTAAAACAGACTTAAAAAGAAAAACTCCAGAGAAAAGCCCTCAACAAAATTTTGTGGGCCAGACTGCTCCCTTTCTGCTGGGCTTAGTGCAGTGGTAAGGCTGTCACTTATGGCTCCCTAACACATCCCCATGGGCTGCTCCAGCTTTCACCAGATGGCAGTGGTGCCTCAGGGACTATCCATCAGATGAGGTTACCAGCAGGCTCTCCTCCCCTCTCCTGGCACACCTACCAAATGGGGGGCTTTGGGGAGCAAACCATTGCACATTCTCTATCCTGTTCAAGACTCTCCCATTTCTTATGGCACCTGCAGCAGAATGTTATAGGAAATCTCTAAATCTGTAGGAGCACCTGAACAATGAGAGCAACACTAAAAAATAGGTGATCCTGGCAGTCCCTGTAGCTACATCTACAGATACCTGTGAAACTCCATAGATCCCTTCTGTTACTAAACTTAAAAGGACATTTTCTATAAATACAAGGACAAAGTCAGATGGAATCAGAGCTTATGGATTCAGTTATGTCACAAGCCCTGTATTTGAGCTAAGTCATCTAACCTTTCTGTTTTTCAGTCTGAATGATGAGCACAGTAATGCTCTTTCAAATAATATATGATGGGTTTTAATTCAGTTGTCATCTGCAAAATGCTAATGGTGATGAATATCATGGAAATATATGTCTGAATGTTTATATAGGTGTACAGGCCTGAAGCATAGGCAATTCTTATGTTCATGACTGTGGAAACACACTGACGTTTCCAGCAAAAGATTTCCATCCACTTCTCCTCCCAGCCTTTCCATAGCTCCCGTCACACTCCACACTTATTCATGAACTCTTATTTATTTTGGTTACAATGATTAGCCTGTCATTTTTCCTATATAGAAAAGCCATTTTCCCTGGTTTGATTATCACTTTTCTCCATTGGTTAGTTTGGGGCAGATTTTTTTTAGAGATAGGGACAGATTTTTCAGGACGTGTGGGGAAACCCTAGAGGAAATTACAAGTGAATGTATGGATTCTGCCAGAAGTGAGAGAGTCCAGCTGGGAGGTGCAGCCCAGCTCAGTTGTCACAGAGATGGATGGCTTGGGAAATGGTACCTCAACAAGCATGCAAAGGGACACACTTTTTCCTAAGGAAGTTGCGTCTTACCCTCTAGTGGACCAAGAGATCAAGCAGGTGTCATACAAACCTGATCTGGTCAGAGAGCATTAATCTATACATGAATATCTTTTGAGAGAGAGATACACAGGTATATAACAGTGCACACACAGGCTTTAAGTGCACCCAGCAGAAGCACACATCTGATCTACCACAAGCACCTTCTTTGAGCTACAGCCCTGGTAAATGCTGAGGGGTTTCCATGCTTGCATATAACAATTGTACTGTTAAGAGAAATGAAGGCTCCAGTGGCATTTCCTGCTTCTCTAAGTGGCAGAGAATTGCCTGTGGTATGTGGGGTGAAAACTGGTACCACCTGAACCCCCCTGAGATGTGAGAAAAAATGTATTGTTCTCTGTGATGTGAAATACGTTCTGAGGCACAGGAGAAGTCTTGTCTATTACAGGGGAGCACAAAGCAAAAGGAAAGGACTGGCCTGTACTGGCTGTGTTTTTATGCTGAATTTATATTCTTGCAATGCTGAGTTTTGAGCCGCAGCTCCATCCCCACCTTGCCACAGCCCTGCAGCTGTGCAGATGTACAAGCTGCACTGCACGAGCAAGGAAGAGACACATTTTTAATAAGTTGTTCTGACATTTCTACGCTATGGCATTTGTATTTATTACAGCAGACCATCACTGTGCACGTTGCAAATCAATACAGCGAATGTGAAGGCATTCGTAGCACTCAGAGCCGTGTCCATTACTGTACTATCCAGTTGTTTACAGTGCAGTAATGAGGCACTTGTAGGCCTCACTCAAATATGGCTTTCATTCCCCAGCATGATCAAATGCCAACACGCTGTACAATGGTTCCTTTGTGGATCAGGTATGGACTGATTTAGCCTGGGATAACACTACGGTAGTCAACAGGGCTGTAGTTCACTCACATCATCAGGTAAAGATAAAATAAGTCAAAATCTCAGAACCACACAGTTTCCAGAATTAGGGAACTTTTGCTCTGATCCCTTTCTATCAGGAAGAAGAATTTAAAGAGGAGAAAGGGAACACAAGGAAAAAGGGGGTGTGGAGACAGGGAAAATATGCCATTTCAGCCATGCATTGGAAGCCTCCGTATGACAAGTCATGAGCACAGCTCAAAAACCCATTTCACAGCTTCTTTGGCTGAAACAAAGCCTGAGCAAATGAGACACTCGTGATGTCCCCTGTCCCTTCATATGCCCTAGGTGTGGGCTGTTGCATGTTCATTTAGCAAATATTCTGGAAATCTGCACTCCATCTCTATGGAAACAGGTAAATATTCAATTGAGAATGGATTATTATCACTGTTATTATTAATAATGTTAATAATAATTTTTGTTGTTTTTACATCAGAAACATTAACCCTATGGGAAAGGGTTTGTTGACCACAAGCAGAATAATTTCATTCCATGTTTCCAGGAAGGAAGAAACACATTCTGAGTGTGACTTTTTGTTCTTTTCTCACCACCAAGACGAAGGGTCTGTAGCAGGTAGGAGGTTTGAGCAGCTACAATCTGGTGTTGCAGTGGGAAACACAAAGCCCAAAAAGCTGGTTTGCTTCCACACCAGAGAGATTTCAATGAGATGCCATGAGCAGCACAGACTTACTTAAAACTGGGCTTTTTCCTTCTCTCAAGTGTCTTCAATGACCATATTAAAAATAAAAACTGAAACTCCTGGTAGGGCAGAAAAAAAAAGATGAAATACAGGTATTTTGACTTCTCTCATTTTGTCCCCAAATGCTCATTTTCTTCTGGCAGTTACAAATTTCTTCAAAATCTCCCACCTATACTTTCTGTCTTCAAATCTCACATTTGTTCATCTTTTTTTTTTTTTTTTAATTTTTTTTCAGTCTTTCTTCTCTTTTTTCTAGTCTCTTTTTTTTCTGACAAGGACTTCCCTTTCCACGTCTCCCTCAGCTCATTTCCACCACACCCAGCTGCTCCAGTGGCCCTTCCCTATTGGGCATCTCTCTACACCCAGCTCTTCATTGTCTCCCTGCAGCAGCAGGTTTATTATCCTGCTGTTCCTAACCCCAACCCAAACTACAAAGCAGGATGTTTGACAGCCCCCAGCTCTGGTGCAGGGCCAGTTCAGACTGAGCAGCCCAGGCAGGCTGCACCAGTAGCTGCTCACAGATGTGGCTCATCTCTATCAATCTCTATCCAGATTGATCTACCCAAGTGCAGAACAGCGATGGCTACACCTGGATCAGGGCTCTGGTGTTTGAGGAGGGGCAGCAGCTGGAGTTGTAGAGGATTGTTAATATTGCCATCGTGCAGAGCAGAGAGGGTAAAGACAAGACTCACCTGGCCACCAACGCACCGAGCAGGAGCTACAGGAGCAAGGCTACAGCTTCAGTGACAGCTTCCCCCAATGAATGACATGACTGTCCCCATGTCAAGTCCTTGTCCGAAACCAAAGTATTTCTCAGAAGTCAATAACCAGGCACGGTGCCTTGCCAAATTCTAACAGGATACATACAAGGAATTGTTGCTTTATCTGAAATTACTCTGTTTACTTGTCTTAACAGTTTTCCGGATTTATTTGCTAATCTGCAAATTATAGCAAATCATTTAATTTAGCCAATTAAACAAGATGTGGGTTTGGAATCCCTTACATTTTTTAGACATGAACAATCCATAAAATTTACATTTTATTCAGCAGCTCCTAATGAGCTGATTGTAATTGGTGTCTCAAGCGAAACTTATTTCCACCACTGCAAAAGCTGATTTCTCAGTGTGAGGAGTTGGTGCATCAGATGAGATGCAGCAAATCCTCCAGCTGATGGGCTCCCCTGCCTCATCTACTCTGACCTGGCATGGCCACATTAGGAGGAGCATTACTGCTGTAGAGCTGTGCTATTCTTTTTCAAAAATCCACACTTCTCTAGTGTGTACAAATAACAAACTCCCTCGCTACTGCTCCAAAAATATTTAACAGTAGTGGCTCCAGGGATGATTCACATTACTGAAATGTAATTAGTCCTACAAGAAGTGTAGGAACATTTACTAGTCTATTATATTAGCATAAAGAATAATTACAGTGCAGGGACTTTTTTTTAACACAGTTTTAGAAGTACGTATTTGGCACTGTCAGTGCATGGAAAGGCAGGGAGGCTTGGTAAGCCCACAGACAAATGTTTATTTGAGTCATGGGAAGAAGAAAATATCCAAGGTCTGTAAGTAACCTGAAAAGGGGACAAATGTACTGCAGCGACTCAACAAAGTGCTTATTCTAATCCTTATAAATATGCACCACATGTATCTTTTATAACTGTATGTTTTGCAGTATTTAGGCAATAGTCGGTATTGGAGGCTTTGTCAGCTATGCTTCAGTGCATTCATAAAAGCACCTTCCGTTTAAAGAAAGAGGATTTCATAGTAATGGGCAAAATTGTAAGTGCTGTCAATGGCTACATTTCATCTCATTGATTTACAAGGTGTAGGATGATTGCCTGATCTGAATCACATATGCTGGGGACGTGCTGCATTCAGTGCAAAACAACTGGAGTCCACAAAAGAGATGAACGAGCCAAACCTGCTAGTTCTTGGTGTGGTGACTGTCCATGCAACACTCACAGGGTTACACTGAGGTGATCTCAACCCTGCAGCAGTGAGGGAAACTAGCAAATGATGAGTCTTCAGATCCCGTCTTAAATCTCTCTGGGGCCAAAATACACCTACTTAATGAGCAGGTGTTCAGTTTTGGTGCACAACATTGTTGAAAAGAGGCCTTGGGCTGGGACAACCACTAACTACAGGTAAGCAGAGGCCATTTCAAGATGGAACATGCAGATTGGGACTGTTGGCACTGTTAGCAAAACACTACTAAAACCTGTGTTTGCTGGGGCTTGTTCTTGCTCTGGTTGGATGGTCTGTAAGGCAGGGGAAGCCTTGGCTGGGTTTTAGCCTGAACTGGGTCAGAGAAGTTGTTGCTGCAGCAAGGTGGATGTTTTGCACAGTGATAAGTTCAGTGTATCACGTACCTTACCTGGACTTTGGTATGGTCTTAACCAATGGCAAGAGGTAACACCCTGGCATACTCCACCTAAACTGTGCCAGCAGCAGTAAATCAAAAGGCAGAGGTTTGGTTTGCTTTGCACTTCACAGCAGACATCAGATGCAGACACCAGATGCAGACACCACATTTTCTCTTCCAGCCTATTTCCTATTAGTCCCCAAAAGTTACATTTCTGTTCTTCTAATAGATGAAATAAGGGCATAGTCTGGATATTATAAAAACAGTTTAATTTTGATTTTCACTCTCTCAAACAGGGATTCAGACTGGGAACTCAGGTGGAGTAAATGCACACCTCTTGTCTCAAACTACAACAGTAGGGCAAGCAGAGAATGAGATTTTTTTATCACTTGAAAAAGCTTAAAATTTCGGTTGAGAGATGGGCTGATTATCACAACAAACTTTCCTCAAACCAAAAGCATCATAACAATGGAACTCAAAATACTTTCAGCACAACTAAAACCTTTAGTGTAGAAGAGACTTGAAAAAGTTGTCCCGGATTTAAAATATAGGCTATAAGCCCAGGCAGACAAAAGGTTAACTCAGAGCACAGCAGAACAGGACAAAGGAGCCTGAGCAAGGTCAGAGGAAGGTAAAACCTCTATGCAGCACAGCAGAGAGCCATGCTGAGTTTGAGTCCCAAAGGCAATACAGATGCACCAGTGCACATGTTAATAAGCTTCATCTCAGCAAAAACTATTAGCATGGGCACAGCCTCCTGCTGCACCAATTATTCAGCTTTGA
Organism: Monarcha castaneiventris obscurior; assembly: GCA_026261815.1. Classification (NCBI taxonomy): domain Eukaryota; kingdom Metazoa; phylum Chordata; class Aves; order Passeriformes; family Monarchidae; genus Monarcha; species Monarcha castaneiventris. The sequence goes on from JAMPIT010000467.1 coordinate 14,151,305, forward strand.
GTGCTAGTTTAGTTTCTTCAAGGTGCTCCACTGCAAACAACAGCCATGCCCTCTGCTTGACACATTTTTCCCTTGACACACTGAGGAGGATAGAGGGCATGGATTGGGAATGTTTGCAGGGACCCTTGAACCATAGAGCCAAGGCTGGCTGGAGCAGGGGGCTGGCAGCCAGCAGAGACTGCTCACCTTTACTCTCACCCTGTCATACGTGCCCTGCCCTGGCTGACTTTGGGTTTCCTCTGTGTGCTGAGTGTCTTAGAACCAGGACCTGCCAGGAGAGGACATCTCTGGCATATCTGGCAGCAGCTCCGTGGCTGTCATTGGTCACTGCCTCAGGAATGAGTTTACCTGGAGGCTGAGGCAGCTGCTGCCTGGCCTTGAACACAGCAGGGCTTGCTTTGGGTCACATCTGCCCCAAAACCAGGTTGGCTGAACTGGCTATTTCAATGTGCCTCCCATGTTTCTGCCCTCTCTGTCACGTCTTGGATGGTGTCAGCCCAGGGATTTACTGTAAGATTCTGCAAGCCCACAAAGAGAGGGTTGAATTCAGAGAGCGTGCCCTATGGCCAAGCGTGTTGGCTTGGTGTCTGACTGACCCTCTCCAAACCCAGACTGCTCCACTGCTCCATGGAAGTCACTGGAGGAGCCAAGAGGTGCTGCCAGGGACAAAGATAAGTTCTGAAGCCAAAGAAAATAAAGCTTTAATCATAATTATAAGGTTATTTCATGATATCACAAGAAATCATCACAAACTTTCCAGTGTCTTTCTCTTTGGGCCTATTTTAACTGAGCTAACTTCAGCTGAGTTTTCTGTGAAATATAAGGCTTGTTTGGGGGACAATTATCCCCCCTTGATGTGTTTTTATGCCAGTGTGCTTGATATATATACCAGCCTTAACTTCTTAACAGTGGTTTTGGCACAGTTCAGGGAGAAATTCTCTCACTCAACTTATATTTAAATGTAATAGTCACTACTAGGGGTTTTCTCTTGCACAAAGGGCCAGACGCAGAAGCAGGTCTTAGATGTCTGAAATTAGATTTTGGTGCTGAAACTTAGATCCTCTTGAAGGTTTTGCAAAGCCTCTGATGTTTGTGGACTGAGATGGGGGGAGCAGCAGGAGCAGCAAATCGTTGCTGCATTGGAAAGACTGGGGGGCTTAGGTAGCAGGTAAGTCCAGCAGTGGCATTTCATCAAAAGATACTGTGAGCTCATCCTGTCTCTGTCACCATCCATTTCATCCTGCCATAAAAAGAGAAGCCTTTGTGCCTCAGAAGGGAAAACAAGCCTTTCAGCCCAGCTAGCCCTAGAAGGACACACTGTGGCATTAGGATCAGCATACAGACTGAGCATAAAGGAATAGGTGCAGCTCTTCCTGCTGTGAGGCACTGTGACTGACATCCAACGTGCATCCTTGTCTAGATCTGTGTCTATGACCAGGCTTCATAGGCCTGGACCATTTCCAGGTTACTTGGCCTCAGCTGTGCTGCTCTCCTTGCTTTCCTTTGTCATTCTGGGTCCACCTATGTCCTCCAACTAGAATACTCCAGCCTGTGACAATTTCCTAAATATGTTGTTTGAACTTGTGTTTTTTAATCCAACTGACTGTGAGCTTCCTACCAGCACTTGCACTTTTCTCCTTCAGGCTAAGCAGCATCACACATATTTCATTACCTAATAAACTTGACCAGTACCACTTCAGAGTTTTAAAAAGTGTTGAATATAATCCTTTCCCTCTTCTTCCACAGGCTCATGACTCATCATGGCTGGGAGCAGAGTCAGGCTGAAGACCCATGTGGTGCCATGAGTGAGTCCCACACCTGGCCCACAAAGAAGTCCACTCTGTTTGACTTGGTAAGTGAGTGGAGGAGCCTCACTTCCTCCCTGACTGGGCTGGAGGTGGTGGAGCCAAAAACAGCTCCTTGAGGAAGCTTTGGTCTGCAAGAAAAACATGGAAACTGCTAGATATTGAAAGGAGCAATGAGAAGACAAGAAAAAACATTAGTAGGAGAAAAGAAAGCCGGTCTAATGACTAGACTGCTAATAACCAGGGTGCAGCATTCAGGGACTGGGTGCCAATTTCTACTGTCAGCTTTATTATGTCCTCAGGGCAGTCACTTTGTATCCCAGCATCTGAATGCCTTGGGTATTTCATAAGCCTTCTCACCTCAGTTTCCCTTCTCTGAAGGAATAATGCCACTTTCTCACCTCTCAAGCAAATTGCAGGAATAAATACACCAAGGTTTGTCAGGAGCACAGGTGTAGGTTGATGCACACCAGCAAATATGCCTGGGCTCTTCTTGTTTGAAAAGCCCACATGCCGTGAGTGGGCTTGGGTATGTGGAGCCCGGCTGGGCCTGGGGGCTCATGCAGACACTGGCAGCGTGTTTGGGGGAGCTGGTGCCATGACATGGGAGATTTACACCTTGGCTGCCTGCACAGTAACGTCCTTGTGCACACAAGTCCTCACTGTACCTGCAATGCTCCCTGCAGGGATGTGCTATTAATTCACATCCCAGCCTTGTGTGCAATAATTTTTCCATGGAGACAAGCCCCGAGACAGACATGAGAGCGGATATGTAAGGCAGGGCAAAAATTAAGGCCAACTGGAGCAACAGAATGATGGGAAAGGAGGGTTGTGTGCCCCTTTTCCACTGCCACCGCAGGACTAGCAAAGACTCCCGTAGCCCCTTCAGGATTCTCTGCTCCCTGTGCCTGAATATGTCAAGGAATCAAATATTTTGCGAGAAACTTTCATGAGTCATTGTAGACAATGTGGAAAAAGATGGAAGGATTTGGTTTGTCCTGGCTTTTTAACGCAGACCAAGCTGAAGTTCACCGCAGAATTGAGTGGTTTGTGCTCGTGGACTCGCACAGCAGCACGAGGCTGGAGGGAGAGAAATGAGGGCCTGTGAGGAGGAGATGCAGAGCCAAAGCAGGCCAGGAGGAATGAGTGTTAGGCAAAATGAGAAAGTGGGCATGCCTGTTGTGAGTGAGTGTGCAGCTGTGGAGAGGGGCACGTGCGAGACAGAAAGTAGATGAGGGACCTGCCAGTGGCAAGTGTGAAGATGAACACCCAGTAGTGACAATGATGTTTGGGGCAATCAATGATGCTTGATGCATGGAGGACGGGATAGATGTCATTATTCTACAAAACCGTACACAAGCAAAAACAAAGCCATCTTTTTAAAATGAAAATGAAAGAGAAATGACAGGCGAAAAACAAAATATTTGTGAGGTGATTTAAACAAAGAGAAGTAAATCCAAAGAATATATTTTTTCCCAACCAATATGATGTACGGTATAGTTTACAAGAGAAGAAAGAAAAAAATCAATCTGCGGCAATATCTGATGTGCCTCTGTGTAATAAACTGTTCTGCAATTATATGAACAAGGTGGTGGTGGTGACGAGAGGTAGGGGATTTTTGTGTCTCCAAATGTGCTGGGTTTGTATCATCCTGTCACCAGTTGTTCAATATTGTGATACCGGACAATCTCCAGTGTTTTTCCCAGTAGGTCAGTGAACTTATTTTCTTATCAAGCCTTAAGGCAGGTGCAGACATGGGGAAGGCATTTGCCTTTGTTTTTCTCCTTCAGCCCAGCCCAGCAGCTCCTTAGTATGCGTGGCCAGTGATTCAACCACACAAGTTTCCTCCTCCCAGTATTTTCTTTATAAGGATTGCGGTGAAAAGCGCAACGGGGAGAAGTTTCATCTCTCCCTGTAAATAGGAATGAGAGAAGTGTCTGATACCTGTTATAAAAGATGGCATTTTAATTACCACCTGTACTGCGGCAGGCACACGCACACATCTGCACCTACACACAGAAACACACTCACACCCCCCACTGCACCTCTCCCCCCTCCCCAGGATGAGGAAGATCTCCTTCCTCCTCCAATCCCTTCTTCGCCTTTATGCAACCCGGGGAACACGGGCTGATTGGAAAGGTCTCTTTCCTTGATAACAACAATTCAATGCGCCTTGACATTTTAATAGCCTGCCGTCCTAGTGAACACAATCGAGCTGAGCAGTGAAGCAAAAATCATTAGGTAAGCAAGATAATCTAAACGAAAAATCAGCCTCAACTGGTTCCCACATCTGGGGCACATCTGGGAAGAGCCTACCCTTTCCTGCCTGCTTCTGAACAGGAATCCTCTCCTGGGAAGGCTGTCAGGGGAAAGAGGGGCGTCCACGGATTTATTGCCAGGGGAAATCCACCCCATCCTGCCCCCCTACCCCTCCCACCTGCAGACCCCTTCCCTCTGCTCAGTCCCCCCCCCCCACTTCCATAGGAGTTAGATGCTGACTTTGCAAGCCATTCGCTTTATGAATATGACCCTCAAAGGGAAGAAACCCTCTCACAAGCCCAGAACTATGTTATCATCGTTATTAAGGAGCTTAAAAAGGAGCTGGGAAGAGGAGACACCGGTGGAATTGCAGCCTGATTGTGATTGATGTGTTCCTATTAGCTCCTCACTGTTATCTCTCTGGATGGCAAGAACAGCCAGTGGCTTGTAACACAACAGATTACCTGAGTTTTCAGCCCTAGACGGATGTTTAAATAAAATATAGTCCCTTTTAGCGAGAAGCTCATTTTCTCTCTGAGGCTCCCAGACTATTTCATGTCAGCTGTGATTCGCTGTGACTCTCCTCAGTAAACATGTCTTATCATTAATAATTCTTTACAAGCACAATTTCATGGAGTCTTTTTGTATGCACACGTTGGGGGAGGAGGGGGCGTGCATGCGCAAATGTTGGTCTCAGCCTCATCTCGATACAGTTTGGGAACCCAAGGTGCTTCTCTTCAGAATTTCACCTGCCTTGCCAAAAATGATTGATTACCCCTAGCAGACTGGGTGTCCAGCTATACCCAACAAATGACTTTGGCCCCTAACAACAGGCCTTGGCCAGATAGAAATCAATATTTCACCATTAAAATCTATCAAAGAAGAGTTAAGGCACCATCTGTCCCTGCCGCCTTTCCATGGTGTGTGAACATTAAATCCGACACTTGTAGTACATGAGTAATCAATATATAGTAGTTCACAGATCATTTGTGGTCCCCTTTTAGCAGTGATGGATGCTTGGAATAGTTGTGATTCATTTTGTCACACCATTAAACAAGATTCTGTCCAGTTCCTTCCTGATTTCATTTAGAGGATCATTCTTCACAGTTCATAAGAGAGAAACGGTTTTACCAATCTGCTTCTATTTCAATAAGTCACTTTATAGAGATTTTGTGTCCTGCAGACTGTAAAAATTCTGGAGAGATAGTACAAACATACCTCTAAAACTATTCACTGCATGACATATGCATAAAGTGTGAAAAACTGAATGTAAATATGTTTACCTCTTTATCTACAAATATTGGTTTTAACCCTTCCCTTGCCAGAGGGGACTTGAGGCAGAAGTGCTTGGAAATACAGCCTTGCCTAGGGCAGATAGAGCCAAGTTTGGAAATGGGCTGTAATTAAAAGCATGAATAAAATAACTGCAAACTCAGTGATAGAGCTCTATTCCTGAAAAAGAAATGGTGAGTTCTCAATAAAATAAACACCTTTCTTAATTGCTTCTGCTGATATGCATCCGCCTTTTTCTGAATTGTTCATTTTATACTGACAATAAATGTATAATTGCAAAGCATGTTTAAGTGGCTCCAAACAAATGGCCTTCTTTTTTTAATTTTTTTTAACTTTTCTTATAATTGCCATTATTATGCCGACTTCTTCCTTTTTAGAGGAGGGGAGAGAATTACATATTAATGTTCCATAGATTATTAATCTCGTAAAAGACCTGCTCTTTCAGTCTCCAAATCGTTCAATCAGATCCTCAGATGAGGCTATAATTGGGCATCATGATGGGGCTTCTCAGATTTAAACACTTTAGGAATTGGCCCTGTCTGGACTTCCCTTGGCTGCAGTAAGAGATCCAAATAATATAAGCAGCAGGCTTGGATGCAGAGATAAAATGAGAGAGAGCCCTGAGGATCTGTCAGAAGACATCTTCTAAAACCTGCATTGTGCTGCAATTTTCCTAATTAAAGGACATAAATAGCAGTGATTCATGCAAGTAGCAGTGCTAGCCCGTCCTCCGTGGAGTGCCTGATGCCATAATTTTTAATCAGGTTGGTCATTTATAACCCATTCATTTTTAGGAATCCCATTTGGCTGCTGGAGTGCGCTGACTCACTAAACACAGGGCAGAGGAGGAGGAGGAAGGCAGAAGCCCGTCCTCAGCTGGACAAAGTCCCACCAAAGCTTTCCTGGCAGTAGACCAGACCCCACAGACACTTAATTCAAGCGTTCCTGAAGGGAGAACATATTTGTTAGAGTGCAAACCACCTCAAAGTGTGTGGCTGTGGCCCAATAGTGTTGAGTGGCTCCGGGCAGATGGAAAGGGGCAGGAGGAGAAGGGAAGAGCCCTGTTCTCTTCAGCAAGTTGACCAGGAGAAGGAAACATGGCAAGCTGATGAGTTCATGCTCATACGAGTAAAGGAACCAGTATATGGCACAGAGGGTTTGTGTTAGTAAGGCTGAGCCCTTGGAGCAGAAATCCATAGTGAAGATGGAAGGGCACAGGAGGGGCCAGGCCTGGTTTTGTCACAGCTCCTGGGTGGCTGGGCTCAGGTTCAGAAAATGGCTCCAGGTAGAAAAAATTGCCCTGGCTACATGTGGGCTGGCGTCCCAGGAAAACTGCCCATGGTTGCACACACATCAGAGCAAGGGTGAGTGTGGGGGAGCTGTGCCCAGGAACCCAGCTCTGAGACACAGGCCTTGGCTGTGGCTGTACCTTTAACTTCTTCCTTCACCACTTGCTAATTCCATAAACGGAGCTGTGCTCCTGGGAGGTAACAAATGCAAAGTATCATTGCTAAAAACAAGCCAGTTAAAAAAACAGGGCCAGAACTTCGGCACAAATCAATTATTCACCTAGATTTCAGTGAAGATGTTCTGATTTGCACACATGGAAGGCCCTGTCCCTTATGCTTAGAATTACTGTGTTTCGGAGAAAATAAATTCCAAAATAATTACTGACTGTTTTCCAGAAAAAAACACATGGAATCACTGTATGGAAGCAGCTCCTAAATTCAGCCATCCGCCTGACGTCCTGGAGCTGGAACTTGCTGAAGAACTGAGGTTCTCCTGTGATCACTGAGAAATTCCTCAGGTCCAGTGCAGAATCCAAAGAAAGAAAAGAGATTAAAAAAAAGAAATCGAGTAAGAAATCTGAGTTATTACCAGTAAAGACATTGCATGAGGAAAAGAATCAAAAATTAAAACATGCATCATCTTTACTCTTCAAATATTATGCAGAGCACCCCTCTTTGGCTGAACCTCTAATATGTGTGAACAGGTACAGGTATTGATTTTTTTGCTAATAAACTGCATAGCTGTGATTCCCTTATTATAAATCTTTTCCTAAGCACAAAAGTGATCAAAGGGAGGGGGAAGGGGTTGTAGGGTAACAAGACTAATCAGGACTTCACCATCAAAGTAAATACATCCAATTAACAGCTATTAAAGAAGAATTTTATGGCACCGTGCACAGTGAAGGCCATTATATCCAGTGGAATTAATCTTAATTATTTGTACCTGTGTACATACATGCAAAGGAAAGCAACTCGCATTAATCTACATTAAACTTAATACACAGTTGGTGTATTATCTTCTGAGTCAAAATTGACTGCTGGTTTCTGCATATGTATCAGTGGTGGTGTCTTCAGTATATATGGGATATCTAAGGGCAGAATTTCCTCCATACAGAACAACCCAGCAGCTCAAATCTTTCCTGTGATTTCTAAAAAGAAAAAAAAAAAACAAACCCCACACCAAAAACCCAAAGCTGATATAGCCAGATATTATAATCTCAGAAGTCTTTCTTAAAAAAAAAATAAAAAGAGAGACACAAAAAAAATGCTCAGAAGAGGCTGTACAGATTTATTATCCAGCTTAAGGGAAACCGAACAAATATAAATCTGCAGCTTTCTGAGGTTTAAATAACGGCAATTACTACCCCCAAAATATTGCATTTCATGCACTGTGGACAACGTTGTTAAAACCACCCACGATATTTTGGACTGTGGAGATTTTTTTGCAGGTTTTTACAGAAGCTGACAGTAAATTATGTTGGTTGTTTGTTCACTGGGTTTGCATTATTTGATAGGGCTGGCTGTGGAGCTCTGTGCTGCAGTAACAATAATGAATGGTGTACTTTTTGCTTTAAATCCCTGGCTAATGAATATAGACATAGGCAAACAGCTGCTTAGGATTCCAAAATATAACTAACCACAAAGCAGAGCTCCAGCTGGTCTTCCCTCCTACTGCATTGTTCAAGGGCATTTTCCTTATCAAGAAATAGCTTTTGAGTCCTAAGAACAAAAAGGAGAAGCTGGTATCCATTGTGCCCAGCAAAAGCACTTGAGATGTGGCGGTGATCGAGCACTCAACTGCTTAATAGTCTTACAAACATTTATACTTAACATTGGTTTTATCCAGTTCATAATATGCAAAATCCTGACTGTGCAGAGGTCAGTAGGTCCCAGTTTGATGCTGTGTCTCTGGTCAGGATCCCCAGAGCAGATGTTACCTACTTTAGCAAACACAGATCAGTGCCTTGTCCTGTGTGAAAGCATAAGCACTGCATTTTAGTTATATTTTTATATACGTTGTTAACTTTCAATAACTATCAGGAGATCAAAATCTCATGGAGCCACTCTGAAAATATTTCTCTTAGGGCTAATCATAGCCAGCAGCAAGTTAAAGTCTTTCCATTCCAGCGTTTGCAGATGTGTTAAAATATGGATCAAAGTCCTATTACGCACTTCAGTTGTTATTAACAAGAATTTTGGGTTAACAATTGTAACTATGAACCTTTGGTAGTAAAACTGGCAGATTCATGAAGATTTAAAGAAAAGGCTTGATAATGTCTCATGTTATTTTCACTCCTTCAGCAATGTTTAGTCTGCTCTTGAATGTTTTAGGAGCTGTTACATTTCACTCTATGCTACTTAAAAATTGATGCGTGTTTCTCAGCTATTTAACCATTATGGCTGAAGTGATTTCTCTTGCCCAGACTGCTCCTGGGGCTTGCTGCAAGTTACACCTGCACAGGATACTCAGCGCTCTTGAACTCTGTGCAGTCTGGCATTTTAGCATGAAATCAAATTCTTATGTCAATCTTCGTTTCTGCACTGTCAGGGAATATCAAAAGGGGTGGTGTCACTGCATTTGCTTTAATTCAGGTGCTTACTGAAGTCTGAAGTGACCATCCTCTCCTCTGCCTGTACAGCAAACCTGAGACTTTTCCCCCAAGCCCACATCACTGTCCTGTCTTTGCACATTAACCATAAATCCAGAGATTATGTTGCCTTTGGGTTTCTCCATCAGGATGACAATATAAGTACCACAAACCAGAAAATCTCCCAGCCCAGGGGCATCCAAGCAGCAAGGGAACTAAATGGAGAAGCTCCTGCAAAGGTGGGGAGTACAGAAGATTAATGGGGATGAAAGGAGACAAACTTAGAAGAAAAAATGGGAGAGTCACCTGCCAAAGACTGATGCGCTCAGAATGACCTCAGTGACTCTTTTTTAGAGGATATTTGAAAATACACCATTTCCCACTGTAAAATGGTAAGGTCAGAGCCCTGATGCTCTTCAGAGCAATTTTGCACTGGGTTAAGTTTGCAAGTTAAGACAATGCAGGTGGTAGTGAACCTCTAGGAAAAACCAATGAGCTCCATGATGAAATGAAGGCTGAAGGCAGAAGTACAAATACCATCATTAGCTACATTCCTGAGGTCTGCAAAGTACGACAGCAATGTCTGTTCATGCAAAAGGTTGTTAGCGAGCCTCAAAACCACCAAGTAAGTGGGTGGGGATGGAGAAAAGATTTGTATACAAAGCTGTGTCTTTGCAAGTAAAAAAAAAACCCAAAACCCACAAATGGAAGTTTCTGAAAATATCTCAATCCTGAAATATTAGCCTCAGCAGAAGTGTCACTGCAGAAACCATCTGCATATTGAAGAGGTTGCCTAGCAAGGGTTTTTTTCCCCTCATTATTATTTTCTACTTAGATTGCTAAGAAAAGATCTCTCAGGAGAAATAACAGTGGGATCTTAAAAATAGTTCTGAATCTGCCATTAAAAATTCAACACAGGTATTGTCTAAGCCATCTGTACTCAGGTTGTTTTGAAGTCATCACGTTAAATATGCTGAGATTCTCTGCTGAGCTTGGTTTCAAATCTAGCACCCACTAAAGTATTTCCCTGAATTAGATGGCCAAAGGGCAGTGCTTGGGCAGCAGCTTGTGGCTTTGAGGGTACCTGGACATCAGGGCACAGAGAGCAGGCTGCTTCCTCCTAATGGAATAAAACAGGATGAGGAATTATTCTGAAACTAGATGAGGAGATCCACAGGAGTTAGCACAAGGACAAGGAATTTCACTCTAGCTAGAAGAGCTGATGCATAGGAAGAAGAAACCCCAGCAATAAAAATGAAAAGTGAATGAACCAAAACCTGATGTTTTCTATGCTTCTCCCCTATGTTGTTACATGTATTTCTGTTCCTGCAGTGCCATGTACAACCACACTTGTTTGATCCCAGGGTCATCACACTCATGAGGAGTAGGATGTTGCACTCTTCTATGGTACAGATGTTTGTTCATATTTAAATTATTTACTGAAGCAAATGTTATTTGGATACATTTAGTGAGGACGAATGTGGCAAGCAGAAACCTATGTTTCATTATGAATGTCTACATTTGGAGGAAAGTGAGTAAAATATTGACATTGGTTAAGAATTTTCATAATTCATCTTAATGTGGAGAATATAAGTGTAAGTGGGTAAAACCGCAGCCCAAGTGAATCTAGTGGAAAACTACTGGAGTCTTTGAAATGCCCAGCAGAAGCCATAATTTTAGGTGGCTGGGAAACACTGCGAGGATTTATTGTGTCCTAAATTCTCCACCACTACAGTCTCCAAGCACATCTCAAGGAATATGAGTCATTGTTTCTCTTGACCTTCCTCTGGGGACAGCAGAGAATGCACCACAAAATGGTTTCTGTTGCCACCAGCCGTATTTCAGAGTGGAGGGGCTGCGGGTCCTGTTTGCTCCTGGGAGAGGAAGGCAAGGTGGAGATGTCTGCGCCTGGAAGGGCAGGGAATCGTGCCTTTGGTGTCTGTCCACTCCCAGAGGAGTTCTCTTGTCAGGCTGGCACTGCGAACACCCATCCTTGCAATGAGGGAGCCAGGAGGATGCCTGGAAATGAATTCCAGCTTGCTGGAGGCGTGGGGTGGGCAGGCAGTGCCTCTGTCTCCAGCCCTGGTCTCAAGCCACCGCGCACTTTAAAGCCTCGGACCTGTTCAATAACGTCAGCGAGTGCGTAAAACCCTTTGTGGTCCCACACAATAATTCAACTTCCATCAGTGCTGCTGATCTTGCCAATGCAACAATACCAGCTACCGCATGCCAAAACAATAAAATAGCTGTTTCCATGAGCAGCCCAATGTAATTTGAGCTCTTCAGCTCTTTCCAGTTATTTACAAGCATTGTATGTCACAAACAGACCACCTCTTTTGTAATGTTCTTTAGGAAAGCTGTGTATTATATTGGCATAATAGTCTTCTTCAGGGAGAGCATTTTGTTTTAATAAAATGTGTGCCACCATATTTAATCAATCAGATTGATTGACACCAGCACTAGCTGCGTCTCCCAGCAGATGCTGCTGCTACCTCATTCTTATTCCAGTTTCATTTCTCAATCAAATCCATGTGTAAAAAACATAATGTGCTGCCAACATAATGTAATAAAACTTCAACTGAAATGCACACCACCACAACTGAAACTGATAAGTCAAAGTATGGGGAAAGTTAACTTTAGCAAAATCATTTTTGACATGAAAATATTAAAGTTTTACAGTTCAGATATGCCTTGGCTACCCCTAACACAAACGCAAAAGTTTCTCGGGTGTTAAAAGAAAAGAAGAACTATAGAAAGAAATTCTTCTAGAAGTTATTGAGATTTTAGCTGGCTCCCAGCATTTTCTAGTCTTTGGAGTTTGCTAGTGACATTCCAGTTCAATTTAGGCCGCCCAGGTGAGATGAATTATAACTTTTACCTGGACAGCTCAGGTGCCTGTGTTAGGTGAACACCCAGTAGTGGAGATGCAGGGCTCTGTGCCAGAGGCTGAACTAGCAGATTTGGAAGGCAATGATTCCTACAGGCACAACAGGAACCCTGACTGGTGGATGTTACACACAAGATAAAACTACTCTCAACTCTTTCAAAGTTCATTCTAAATAATCTGTGCGCCCCACATTACCCACGGGGCATGTAGGGGTCACAAAGCACATTTCTGGGGAATTTGCCTTTCCTGTACTTACAGGAGCTGGTTTCAGACTACTGGGGTTGATACAGGTGGTCCCTCATACACCTGAGGTGGTTACACCTCAAATCCCGAGGTCAAGCTTCAGCCTCACAGCAGTCCCCAAAGCCAGATGGGAATTAAAGCTAAGCATCTGATTTCTTGACAAATTACATACTATGTGCATGATGTTTTCATGTGTAATTACTGAAGGAGGTATGAAAAGAGCTCCAGTACTGTTTTCTAAGGCCCCACAATAAATGACTTCCCCTTCATTTATTTTATATTTCTCCCAGTAATTATATGACAGGAAACACATGCCATGAATTCACATGCCACCAATTTCCATCCTTCTGTTAAAAGGAGAACAGAGGTTTTAATCTGAAAAGATGCCTGATGCTTCAGGACACCTTTTTTCCTTCACCACTAATTTTCAAATAAAAAGGTTTCATTAGCTGCAGTCCTGCTGGACAGTGCTTTGGGCTCACACAAAGAAGGAGAGATTGGGACATTTTAGGCTGCCAGGAAATTGTCACAGCTGAAACTTTTTCAGTCTCTTCTTTTGAAAAAATGCACAAATGGTAACTATGTAAATACAAATAACACTTGAAGAAATGGCAAGGCTCACATATTATCAACCTGTCCATTTTTATCTCTGGTGAAGTCCAGCAGTGCTGAAGCTGCTGTCCCACCACCACCATTCCCCTCCTCCTGTGCCATCCCAGAGAGGAGCCAAGGGCTCCCTGCCCACCAAAGACAGCAAAGACACATGAAAATGTCTCTAAAAAAGAGCCCAGAAAATGATTTTCAGCATTTGGAAAAACCTGCTTTGTAGTGCAATGATCAGCCTATGTAACTCAGTAAAATGAAAATTCAGCAAAATGAAAATTCAGCAATAGTTTTGTTATCACCTACACATAATATCAGGGGAGGAAATTCTGACAGCAGAGGGCTCCTTAAGCCAACAGGCTGAGGTACAGAAGGATCTGGTAGCTGCAAGCTCAAGCTGAACACATTTGGACTGAAAATAAGCTGAAATTTACTAGTGATGAAAAAACCCTAATCCCTAGGACTTCCTTGCTTTAGAAATGAGTTGGATTCCTCAGCAGCTGGAACTGTAGTTCCAGTTGGATTGCACATCTAATTTTCATTTAAATTAGATGCATTTTTTTAAAGAAATAAACTTGTTTAAAATTGCATGTGTTATTATGACAAGCTATAGTAAAACCTAGGCTTATGGTTGTCTTGGAATGATTCAGATACATAAAATAACACATTGTATTGAGATAAAAGTGGCTTAAATTCCATAGTCATTGCTTTTTAGCATGTAGTCCGAGGAAGAAACCTGAACTTCTTGAAAGAGCCCAGGCTGCAGACACTTGCCACAAAAACATGTAATGCATTGCCTGCATTATTATTTTTTTTTTAAGTTTAAAAGTCCTCAAAATTTCATTGTTTGCTCTCAGCCCATTTCAGCTTTGATACCCTATTGAAAGGTGTCAGCCAGATGTGTTTTTGTTCCCTCAAGAAACACATGCCCTCTCCTTTTGATGGAGCATCCTGTGTTGAAGGGATTTTTCCCGTGGACAGGTCACAACTTGCTGCCTTTGAGATCTCAAGCATTGGCTCTGCAGCATCCAAGTGCCCAGCATTGAAAATCTCATCCCTGTTCATCAGATCCAGGTAGATACTTCCTGCAGAAAAACAAAGGAAACTGCCCATTTTGTGAACAAAACACACTGAGGCAGGAGATGTATTGCGTATTTGAGGAACGGCAGAGCCAAACAAAGCCAGAGCAGAGCCTTCTTGGAGATGGCACAGTGAAAACAATCCCACATGGAAAAAAACGAGAAACCTCTCCAGGAAGTTTTCCTCAGCACTGCTGTTGAAAGGAGTGTTGTGCCTCCATACCATCCAGCACAGTGGCTGGGGCAGGTTTTTCATGGCATCTCACGTGTGCCTCAAGCAGAATCTGGCTCAGCGTGGCTTCAGGAGACAGAACTGGTGGCCAGGTTCCAGGGAGAAATGGCTCTATTAAAACACAGATGAGAAAGAAAACAGCAGCATGATTTTTGACCCTAAAATATTTCAATTAAAAGCCATCCACATCTGTACTAAGATTCCTTCTGGCACAGCCCCAGCAACATCCTTCCAGGTTATAACATTCCATGTTATTCCAGATAGCACCAATGGAGCACAACTACATCCAGACTCATTACTGCCATTTTCTGATTAGCAAAACAGCCGCTTATCTCAGAATCTGGGCATGTTGTTTCTCTTAAGAGTGGTAATTTGCACTGGAGACCATAAAGCCTTTCTGCCTTTCCCCTCTGCGCCTGCATTATCCCTCCTAGAAGCTCTTGGAACGAGGCAGAGTTTGCCAATGTGTATGTGGAGGAATTAAAGCCCAGAGGGTGAAGATCAGCAGCTGAAACGTCAGTCTCTGGTGCCGGGTGGGATTCTCTGGGGAGCTGGGACATTGGTGTGGGGCTGGCAGGGAGGGAGGATGGCCTGTGTGAGACCCCATATCTGCAGTGGAGGGCAGGGCTGGCCCCTGGAGTGTGAGACACACAAGCCACAGCAGCTGAATGCCCTCCAAGGTGACTAAAACCTGCCCGAGCTCCCCTCCAGTATGACAACAATTCATCCAGCATGAGGCTGCTGTGCTGCAGCCTTCCCGAGCAGGAGCTGAACATGGGCCCTGCTCACAGCTCAGAGCCCTCGTTTGCCCCAAAGTGCCTTTGGTACCTATAGACCCTCAAATTAGGGAGTGAGACTCAGCCTCCTTTGCAGGAGGGATGGATCGTGCTTGTCTGAGCTGACACCCTGCAGGCTCTGCCACATCCCCACAAGGATGTCTGCTTGACTAATACCTTTTCATTAATGTCTCTGTGACCTTTTCTGGTTTTTGTTTAACACACTGTTCAAGGTTGTCAAAGGCCTGATCACTGAAGTGTATTTTTGTGTGTACCTTTGGCTCTGAACACTCGAGCCCATGCATTTCAGTCTTCCACCACTGCTACTTGTTGCTTCCTGATCTTTCTATATGCATATTTTTAATTTAGTTTCCCTTCTCCCTCACCCCACAGCATACATTGTTGGTATAAATAAGTGGTATAAATAAGTTGGTATAAAACAGTGCTCCTCCCTTTCACAAGCATTTCAGCCCTGAAGCAGAGTGTGCTACTACTGGGGCATGTTTTCTGGTGGAAGCGAGGAGATGTGCAGAGGGAGAGTGGATCTGTGCTCCAGATGCCTGCACTCAAGGTGGGGAGGACACATTTTTCCTGTCTTCTGCTCCCTCTGGCTGCCTTTTCCTGCCATTCCCTAGCACAAGGCCGGGCGTGTTGATTCCTTCTCCCCAAGAGCCTGAGAGCTGTGATCCTGTGATTTGACTCTGGATGACAGAGAGAAAAAAAATGAGGCACAGAAGCGGTGATGAGGGCAGAGGAAATGGTGCTACTGCTCCTCTCCCTGTGGCCAGCCAAGCACCGTGATTCCCTGGCAGCCACAGGCGCTCCCAGCACGGGCTGTTCCCGCTGCCTCCGCTGCACGGCTCTGCTGTGGGGTTCCTGCCTTCTATTGGGTTTGGCTGCCATCCAGAATTTCCCTCAGGAATGCAACTGGAAGGAGGGAAATGGCAGTTTTTAACACTTCATATTTCAGCCCGAACGGAATGAAACTTCAGTGGAGCAAAAACACGGAGGTTGAGCACCTCTGTAACCCGAGGGCTGCCTGCTCACCAAACACCACCAGCACGCCACGATCCCAATGCCAGCGTTGTGAAGGGAAAAGACAGAGGACAGCTGTGTGAGGGGACACGTTTCAAAGCCTGAAAAAAAATATTTCATCACACACCCTCCTCTGGTTCATGCCAGAGAAGTCCAAAAAAATCTGGACATTAATATTTTGGAAAGTTTTGAAAGCTCAAACTAATACAAATACCTCAAAATTTTGGAAACTTCAATTCCTATTCCTCATCCGTGGCCTGCCTCCATCTCTAATCCATTTGTTACTGCATAGACATTAAAAGTCCTGTCCTGTTCCATGCTGGGCTCCCTCCTTGGCACAGCGGGCTTGCAGCAGGATTGCAGTGCCTTACACCCACACTGCTCACCCGGAATTTGGCTACAGGGCTGTTTACAGCTCTTCCCATCAAACGAGGCAGGGGGACAGTTGCCAGCTGTGCTGGTGGCTTTTGTGATGAGCAAATGGAATGCTCTGAATGTGGCTGGAAATGTGTAATTCATTGCACATAAAAAAAATGAACATATCAGATGTGACGCTCCTGTTAAGTGCCCCACTGCTTGGCTTGCTTTTCTCCTCATCTGTGTGAAGAAGCTGCTCACGGCCCAGGACTGTGGAGGAGCTGAGACTGCAGCTGTGCTGCAGTGATCCTGTTGGAAAATTACTGGATTTGAGGCTAGTTTTACAAAGACTTTTAATACTTTTTTAAATCAGTATTTAGTCAGTGGCAAAGAGGCAGGAAGGGTATTTGTGTGCCATTCCGGCAAGAGCATTTTATTGCATGCTTCCTGTCAAAGGGTGCAGAGGCAAATGCACAGAAGATGGCTGGCTCAGGCCAGGGGAAAGGTGGGATCAGGGAGCGGGGACCAATGGGAGAGCTTTGGAGGAATGACCAGGCTGACAGACACCCGCGGAATCCAAACTGGGACAGGCCATCCCAAGGAGCAGTGTACCTTGGGGAGGAGACCCTCCAGTCACTCCAACACAGTGTAAGTTCACGGGCCACCACAACTTTGGCAAGGTACAGAGAGGAAGAAACTTCAGGATATATGGCCCACCCTAGGAACGTTCCACCGAGGAGAAGCTCTTCAAATTTAGGTGCTGATGTTGAAATAAGTTGATGTCATGCCAATTTACTTTCCTAAATAACTCAAAGAACAATTGAGTAGTACCAGGAGAGGTCAGGGAACAGGACATGAGACTGGAGTATCCTCATCTCTGCCCATGGGCAGATGTGCAGCCATCTTACACTGAAGATTTTTTGCACAAAGGGCTTTATTTCCTCTCATTCAATGCATCCATCCTGATGTTTTTCTTGCTTCATCAGCTGTTATGGCTCATCACTCATATTGGCAGTCTGTTTGGGACTTACATATTCAGAAGAATGGAAGTGTAACAGGGCCATGATTTGGGTAAAATTATCTGTGCTACCATGGCATAAACCAGGAGTCTTCTCTTCCGGGATGGGAGAATATTTTGGCAGAGCAGGGCTCTGTAACAAGTATGAGAACTTCCTTGCCATGACATTGCAATCTCTAGAATAACCAAAGTGATTTGATTTCTTTGCTCCACAACAGAAACCGTATGGACTGGGACTTGATGAGAGCCATTCAAAAGACTGATGTTGTCCCAAAATTTGAATAACATCTCCTGGAGAAAGCAAGGCAGAATGATCAATGCTTAATCAAATTCAGGCTTTCATTTGCTTGGACTAACAGCTAAGGAAACTGATTTAATTTCTTCTGTGAGAAAAGTGAGATAAATGATGTGTGTATGTGTCTCAGGTAAAATATTTGATCACTTAGCTTCTTAGTCATCACTGGTCTTTAATCGCACATTATGTAACATTACACCCAACACAGATTACATCGGGGAGAAAAATCACAACCATGCAGCCTGCAGAAGCTAGAAAGTAATTTGTCTCCAGGAGGAAGGATGCTCTTTTCTGCACACTCCGTGTACAGCACCATTTATCATCTGGGAGCTTCGCCCAGCGGAACCGCGCTCAGCTAAAGTCACATCAGCCCAATTCTCCTCTTTGAGGCGCCTGTCCCAAGAGCAGCCAGACCCTACAACTTTCCCAGGGCAAAGGCCTCTAAAGCAATGCCAAATCAGTCAGCCCAAACAGGTTTATAGGACCTTTTAAACTAGTGTAGCACAGCCTTTTCCAGGCTACCTCTGTGACATTGCTGTATTCAGAGACCCGCTGCACTTGCAGATTGAAGACAGATCTATTTGGTAATAACAACAAAAAAAAAGCCTCCCAAAGCCAAACCCCCCAAACAACTTATTTCCTACTGAAGAAACTTTTCTGAGCCTATGAAACCTAACTACTCTTTGGCATGTTTTCCCAAACACAGCATGCAAAAGTAGTAATATTTTATGTTTCGATTACAGGACATTGTGGGCTGCTGCCATCTGCTAAGAGAGGGACATTCTGCTCCCTGAACATCCTGGTTGTAATTTGCACAATATTTGAGTTTCTGAGAGATACCAGGAGCTCCAATACAGTGGGGATACCCAACAGCACTAACAGCACTTAAAAAATGGTAGAGATGACTTGAGAGTGACAGTGGATCTTGGCACCTCAGAATTTTTCCCCAGGCAGTGGAAAATATTCCAGCATGCACTAAACATGTAAGAAACTTTCCCCAAAGCACATGCAGCCCCCATGGAAAACTGAAAACATGAAGGAGTGCCTCATGCTATAACATCATCTGCCTTTTCCGGAGTTACAGTTGGGTTCAATTTTCTATTATTGCAGATCTTTGGGGTGGGACTTTTTTGCAGCGTTCAGCCTTGGCCCAAATCCTCTCCCCTTGGAAAACAATGAGCCCCCCGACCCCCTCGCTGGTTTAATGGCAGGAGAGCGCAGCCAGCACAGAGCGCTTCGGGAAATTCCTCCCCTCTGCCCGCTCCTGCACAATGGGTCAAATGTTTCATCCCTGCATGAAGCCTGAACAAACAGGCATTGCACAAGGAATCGCGGTGGGGAGGCGCAGCCGCCGTGCCAAGGGCAGCCTCTAACGCCGCAGCCCCTCTGCGTTAACCATTACAGCTCACGGGCCGGGATCCTGCCCGGGAATGCTGCTCCTGGGGAGCCTGAGTCCCCTGAGCTGCCTGTTCGACTGATGCCAGGCAGCTCTGCAAGTGGGGGCTGGCAGGGCCAGGCTGGCCATGACGTGGTTCATACCTCCATACCCTCCTGCAGATAACAAACGTGGTAATTTCTGACCTTGAGGGCTCTTTGCTGTACGGTCAGTTTTGGTTCCCTGCTGGCAAATTTTGATGCAGGTTCGTATTTTTGAAAATGGACCCGTTTCATTCATTAATGAAAGAAAACGTGCCCAAAAATCATTATGTAGGACCTTCAGAAGGAGAAGAAGAATTTACTGCTGTTTTGAAGTGTCTGACCAAACTGTACCTACCACTAAAAGACAACCCAAACTTGGGGACATCCACCTGCCACACCAGCCACACCCTGGCATTTCTTGAAAAACCCTGTCTGTCTGACAGCTTGGATTCACCCAGGCAGCAAAAACAACCTGTGCTGAAAGACCTGCAAAATTCACCCACATTTTCCTCCTTGGCACTCACAGGTAGGGGCTTAAGGATGGAAAAGCACTGGCCCACAGTGGGTGGGAACTTCTTCACCCATGGACTGCCTTGCAGGAGGACTAAATATGGGCTCAGCAACCTTGATCCTGTGCCTTACCTGGGCTATTTCTGGTGTGGTTCATCAATGCTTCTGCCCTAAATCTCAGGATGTGTTTCTACAGGCCGAAAGGAATAAATAGCTTTTTCTCCTGCATTAGGTAAACAGTACAGTAAATGGCCTCTCAGTTTACATTATTTGAGGATGTGTCTTGTCATCTTCAGTGCCAAGAGAGCTCAGCATTTCCTATGATCCTTCTGCTGATGGCTACAGCAAAGGCATAAGGCACTTTCTCAGGCAGCCCTGTGCATAGTGTGCTCATTTGAGGGGTAAATAAAGAAGACATCACGGCTGGATGTGCGTTCTCTGCTAGCAATCAATGCACAGCATACACGTTTGATGAGGTTAGATAACAAGCATCACATGGAGAGAGGAGTACCATGCACACACAACCTTCTGAATATATGTCAGCAATAAAATGAGAACTACAAAGGCAAGCAGTAGCTGCCCACTGTAGGATGTCTCATCTAGTTCAAGTTCAGCTGTGCAATACAAGCCCCACTCTGTGTAGTTTGATAAAAAGCCACCCTAAAACAGCAACAAACCCCCCCCATACACTGCTCTGAAGGATTAGCACAAGGATATATCTTTGTTCACGGAGCCCTTTCGAATATTGAAAAAGGAATTTCTTACATCAAAAATGGAGAATTCTTTCATGTCTCTGACAGCTCTGTAGCCCACCTAAAACTGCATTATTACCACTGACAGAAAGACAGGTGTTAACAGCTGGAGAGAAAACAAATGTAGAGCGCTGTGGCAAAATTTGAGGAGAAACAGATGTGTGAGCAACGCTGTCTTTGATATTTATTTTAATAGTGCTTCTCAAACGTGTTCAATATTTATGTAGCCATAGGCTCAGCTTTCACTGGCACACGAGAGCCTGCGTGGTGCATTATTCGCCTCTGCCACCACCTCTTCTTTTCTTTTCCTCCCTTCCAACCGTCATAAAAAACAGCACCCGCAAATCTCCCAGGAAAAGCTGGCTTATTCCTCCTCCCCTCCCCCAGTATGAAATGGATAGAGTTTTTTAGCAGTGGGAGTTCAGTGTGATTAGTATGCTAATACGGGAGAGAGAAAAGGAAATGGAGATGAGAGATACGGTCCTTTAGCGAAGAAAAGCAGGAACAACTGAAAGGAGGATCTCTGCTAATCAATTAACCTACAATGGACCTAATGCCATAAGTAGCTATTGTGCATAAAGGGACAGAATTCTCGGTGACAGATGGCACTTGGGCTCATGATATTACAGGGTTGCTGCTCGAGAGCTTGTTTACCTCCCGTACAGGGGTAAGCAATAAAGCAATAAAATTGCTTATTTATTTTAAAGAGAGAAGTTGAAATGCTTATTTACCAAATCAATCAAGGTTTACTAAGGCAGAACAGCCACAATCCTCATGGCCCTAAAATGCTGGATACTTCACTGATTTCAAATAGCAATTATCTATTGCAGTTTCTTGAACCCACTCTGACTGCAAAGAGACATTTAATTTGCAAATTTTGATGAAAATTGTCATTTTTTTAATTGCCTATTTCACCAATTTGAATTTTAAAACAAACGATTAACTAGAAGCTCATTTTTACTTGCCTTGGGCAAGCCCAGAAAAATATTTGTCAAGACCCAAGCCTGTCTGCTTAGCATTTGAGTTGAGAAATGCACAACTGCCTTCAAGTCAACATTAGCTGTGACAGAAGCAAGACTATTATTTAACAGTAGCTGAAAATGTCAAAAACAAGCGGCATTTGGCATTTTGACAAGATGGTGCTGAAAAGAAACTATTTTTTTTCCTCAACACTCAGATAACTGTAAATCAAAAGTGTACAATTACCACTTGGCTCAGAGTTCAGCTTTGGTGGGTTTCTTTGAACCAGTGGGGAGAAGGAGAGCAGATGGGTCTCCATCTTCTGCTTGCAGCCACCTTCAAGGTCCCACCACGGCCCAGATCCTCCATACTTCAAAAAAACCCACATTCTGCTCCCAGGAATGGAGGAGGCATCATCCAACAACTCGTGTCAGGCCTCAGGCACATCAGCGAGATGAAGACATCCCGAAAGCTGAGGATATATGTAAATGCTCCAAGGTATATATTTTAGGTGTTAACTGTCTGTCAGAATAAATTCAGACTTTTTTTTTTAAGTAGGTGTTGTGCCTAGGCATTAATCAGCTTTTTTACATTAGAAATCATAACAAAGGGTCAGCTGAATTAATTAAAAATAGTATTGTGTTGAAGAGAAGCCTGATACGGAAGAAGTGCAGGAAAATTAATATCTAAACCACTTTGTTCTCACAGAGAGAATAAGTTGGAAGTTATGGTTTTAATCAGTGACAAGATGCGACAGTGCTCATGATAAACAATATTGTTAACCATCTCAGGGAAACAATGCAATGGTGATAAGATACTGCCTTTGAGAACTTCAGATAGCAGAATGAACAGACCTTAATAATTTACCAGATGCCAAAGTGATGAACATATGTTCATCTTCATTGCACACACCAGATACTGCACACCATTTATCTGGACTCAAGTAGAACAATTTTTCTAGCAAGGTTTCCTACCCATGAAGTCCCTTTCACATCAGTCAGCATTAGGTAGGGTATCAAACCCTATAAAGATTTGTCTATACAAGTGTCAGTCGTCTGTTTCTGTCCTTCCTTGGTGAAATTTCCTTGTGTACCTCACAGCAGCTGTGCAAGAGAGACATCAGGAATGTGTTGCACAGACCCCTTCCTAGGTCCCATCCCTTAATCTGCCCTGTAGCAGCTCCATGACCTCACCATATCCCTCTGGGCTTCATTAGTTACTGTGACCTTGGAAATCACAAACTATCAGGGTCTGACAGTTCACCAAAGCCTAAGTATTCCATGAAAAGCTGACTCAGATGATGCCAGAAAGCATATACTGCCCCCACAGCTTTGAAACTTCCCTGAAAGTTTGGGGGGTTCTGGTACAAACTGGGTCCCTTTGCTGTGGCAGAGCACCTCCGGTGTCCTGCTTCTATGACCAGTGGAAGGCAGGAGGAGGCAACACCACAGACAAGAGGCCGACCCTTTGCACTGAGCTGGTGTTGATGGGGGACCCCCTCCAGCTTCAGCTAATCTTATTTTATTGCCTGGGAACAGATTAAGGGACCACATTTGTCACGCCACGGTTACGGGAGCAGCACAGGCATCCTCATTTACCTGTGAGCTGATTCAGAGCAGTGAAACCCAGGGGGTTTCACATCCCAAAACACACTGCAAATCCAGGGACTTGGGGTGCAAAATAGCACCCTGAATGGGTGGGTCTGAAAAAACAACTCTTCCTCACACCTTCAAGTATATTCCCATCAAGGCTAAGGGTTGAATGCAAAAGCAACCTGTCATACCTCTCTTTGTCTTTAGGTACTTAAAGGTGATTCTCCTTTGTAAATTTACATTTAAAAAAATCAAAAAGCCCGTGTGTGTACCATACAAATACCACTGGTATTTGTCTTTGAACTGGGCATTTTGACCTGACATCTGAACTGAATTCCCTTCTGTATCCAGCCAGCTTATCAAGCGACCCCCCATCTTGCTGCTCTTCACTGTCCCAAAGTTCATCCCCTGGACGAACACAATGATCAAAGTCTGCAGAACTTACCTGGAAAAAACAAACATTTCCAGGAATAGGTACATACCTTCCTTTCTACCAGCTTCATTATTTCTCAACACTGCATCTCTACACTTATTACCTACATAATACTGTATGTCTAATGCTTCTTATAGCACCTATCCCTACAGTGAACACATCACCTCATCGATTCATGTCCTTGAACCATCAGTCTTCAGAATCTTTCAATTCATCTTCCTCAAGCCACTACTCCAGCACCATTTTTGCTTGACACACTGATCTGAGGAAACTGCTTGGTAAGAGGAGTCTGAAACCACACAAAGCTGTATTATTTCTTTCTCCCCAGTTTAATCAGAGCAGGCACAGGTCCAACACAAAGCCTCAGCTGAATTTCCTACAAGCAAAATACTGGACAAAAAAAAAAAAAAAAGGCGGGATCATGGCAAGCACTTATGACAACAAGCTCATCAGCAGCCAACATTTTGTATTTGCATCATTATTAATCTGCTCTGCCAGATCTGATTCTCCTGAAGAGCTGATATCCCATACAAAAAGCACACATTGCAAATCACAGAGGATGATGACAGTTTTCATCAGTGCTGAAAGACAGGAAGGAAAGGCAGAATCTGCAGCATGCTGCTCTTACGTGGTACACAATGTAGGAATTTTTTTGACCTGTATCAGATGAGAAATGAACTAGGGTCTAAACAATTTCATCCCTTTAAAATGCAGTGGGCCAAATTCCTGACCAGCATGAAATGCTGCATGTCCACTGAAATCGATGGAGTCATGCCAGTCTGGCTGAGAACTTGGCTTTGCATGTCAGTTCATTCAGCAATGATTGCACTTGACGTGCAGCTCAGAACAAGCATTTGTTTTTAAAAAGAAACAGTGGAGTCTTTCAGGGCTAACCCAGCCTATACATAGTCCTGGCTCCAAGAACAGGATTAACTGTCCTTAGCTCAGGCTGCTATTTGTGCAAAGGAAGAGTAAGAAGGAGGAAGAAAGCATATTCTTCTCTCTTTGGCACACTGATGGCATGTCCCACTACTCAAGACAAGAAATGATGGTCTGCAGAGCAGGGCAACTTTGCTCTTTGTTGGAACCTGTAATTAACACATGCACTTAATGTCCTTACAGGCACTGGGCATCCTTTCACCCCACCTGAACACCACAGAGTCACTCTACCTCAACATTGCCAGCCAGTGCCCTGGGCCAGACCAGCAGTTTCTCAGAGTTCAAATGGAATCTCTCAATCTCAGCAAGAAGTTGCTAAAGCCATATTTCCATGCAAATTCTCTGGTGGCATAGCTAGGCTTACCCTGGGCATCCCTAGCCACAGAGGAAACAACTGGCACAGCAGGATAGAGGAAAACAGAGAAGCCAGAACCTGTTCTGGTGATCATGGCCAATGAGGAAACAGCTGAGACCAGAACAAGTCAATACAAACACATCTATAAGACTCCCCTTACCCTTGTTTTGAAACCCAGGGTACAATTAAAATGATCACTTACTGTCCTTCTCCTTCTTGCAACATCATGGAAAATGCTGGAGGCTTTCCTTGCATAATTTCTATATGGTAAATTAAGGTGTAACCCTGTTCCTCACAGCTTTCTTTTTACTGCAAACGTTTTTCCCCAATAATTGCGTGAAACAAATCTTGCTTTGAGGTTTGATTACCAAAAACTATTAAATATTTGAATGTTGGTTACAAGACGTACACTGAACTAATCAGAGAACAGAAACAGCAAAACTACATCGTGAATTCAGACAGCAACATATTTATAGATTTTTCTTTCTTTAACTATTTTGCCATATTTGCTTCAAAGGCACAATTTCAGGACTTCTATCAACAAAGTCATAAAAAGCCGATCTTATGGCTACACCTGTGGACCTTGCCACTGCAAACACTCTGCAATGTGTGCACATATCCCTGCAGAACTACAGTACAACAGGTCACCTCCTGCACGGATATTTGACAAAGACAAGGCAGAGCTGCTGCCTGTACATAAAGTGAATCCTGTGAACCTCAATTTGGAAATGCTGCAGGTTGTGCAGCTGACACAGATGTACAGGGCACACTGGACACAGAGCTCTCAACCAGCTTGGCTGGAAGAACATTAGTAGCTGTCTGTTCACTTTATATTCCTTTTTGTTCCTATATATTGCCTCCTATCTGTTGCACTGCTGGGTAGGCTAAAAAAGTGTGGATGTGCAACAGGAGTTACTGAACTTCTGTGCTTCAGAACCAAAGAACAAGAATGGAAAACCTCAAGAAAATGCCAAACTACATGTCAACCTCGATTTCAGCTCTGATCAGATCGAGAAATAACCCCTACTTCTTCCCCAGCTCGGCTTTTAAACATTCAGAGCACAAACTCCCAGTACGCTGCCTGAAAACCCCAGGCATGAAGTTTATCCTTTAATTTGAGGCTTTGTCATTTGACTGCGGGAGAGGTAATCAGGACAAGGCTCTGGACCATGCTGCTCAAAACATGACAACAGACACACCAAAAATCCAAGCTGGCTGCCTGAAGCAATTAAAGAAGTGTTTACTATTCCATGACAGTTAACATGTTGGACTGACCTTTCATTTACTGTTTAGTGCTGAACATTAAGCTGCAAAATTACTCATGCTTTGCATTTAGTACTGGCATCAGAACTAACAGCATTAGATAGCTATTCCCACAGCGAGGCACGCATTCCCTCTGCCCAGCTGTGCACCTACTTTCACAAGCACTGATCTGCTATTTAACATCACTTCCACAGGTTCTGTTCACCCATTGCCGCCAAGAATTATCGGTAACACTGCTCCAAAATGAAAGAAGCATATGCAAAATGTCCAGGGTGATGCAGCTGGTGGAATTATGTTCCCTCCTTATGTACCAGGAAAGAAAAAAAAGGAGGACTGGTGTATGCCCACAGGTCCCTGTGGCAGCTCCCGCCCAGATGGCAGCAGGGAATTACAGAAGCTATGGAGGAAAAGTTTCTTTGTTTACTCTCCTCCTAGCTGCTTACAGCAGCCGTGTTATAATGAGAGGCACAGGGTGCATTTTTCAAGAGCCTGACAGCTCAGCAGTTGGGATATTCCCCCAAACTCAAGTAACTTTCCATTCAACACCCTCAGGAGGAAGGACCTGGAATTTTCATTCTCCAAGGCTACAGATGGAAGGGAGAGGTTTAAGTTTCCAGCAAAACACCTATGCTTGTGTGCATTTGGCTAATCTGAGTGCTTACTACCCAAAATTATGGTTATTTCTATGCCTGGCTGTAATCTGCCTGGTCAGACACACGGCATGCCCAGGATGCTGCACTTTGACAGCAGAGTTAGGAATTGTGGGTCACAGATTGCGAACACAAACGGGCTTGTTCCACTCACTCCCTGCACTCCTTCCACCTTTCAGTTGTGGTGCTGTCCTGCTGTGGGACTGCATCCCAAACCCCCATGCACGTCTCTTCCCACCTGTCCTCACCTCTGCCTGGACACTTCTCCATTACACATTTCCAAACCTCTATTTGTCACATCCTTTTTGAGACAGTGATGGGCACCATGAATGGAGTCTGTGAAAACCAGAATAATATTGAGTTCATATCCAGACCAGACATTAATAAATACAAATATATTAAGAATTTCCCTGCCATTTGTGTTTTGGGTTTTTCTCATATTCATATAAGCTATTTATATCTAAATCTCTATTTTCTGTATTGTGAGTGAAGTTATCTTATTCCCACTGCAGATTCAAAAGGGCAGATTTTCCAAGGCTGCTCAGCATGGTAATTAAGATTTGATCTTCCCTGCTTCTTTTTCACTATTTTTATACAGATGTGCAACCAACCAATATGCCAGCTAAATGGTCAGAATTATTATGAGATTGCTGATAGAAGGCAACTCAGTGTATTTTAAATATCAATATAATTTCCTAAAGAAAGAAGAAACCTATCAATCATGGTTGTAATTGTGTTTAATGCACATTTTGCTTTTAACAGCAATTTGCCAGTTTAAACAGCATAGAGCTTACAAGGGTTAATTGGTGAAGAGGTTATAGTGCTTTTAAAGTTGTATCTATAACATACCTTATTCATTCTTTCTTGAACAATGTTTTTAAGACAATCTAAGATACAACTACATGCTACACAGTAGCAGCATGTCCACACCACTGAAGTTAAGGCCATGTCAGCATTCTCATCATTAACCGTTCCCAGGGTTTGAATGTATCAGCCATAAAATCACAGTTCTCTGAAACAACAGGACACCCACATGTGATCCTGTACTGATGTAAGTAAGAATAAAAACAGTAAGACACATATAATAAAGGACTCCACCCAAATTTATTTTGGATGATTGCTGCCTTTGTACAACATGCTCAAAATTTCCAAAATGAAATTTAAAAGTCAGCGGACAGCACAGTCTAACCAGGTTTAGCTGAATCTGAGTGCAAAGTGCTGCAAAGTGGGTGCCACAGATGCACAACAACCACTTCCCACATACTGCACATTTCAACACACACAAGGCTGCTTCTCCGTAAGTATCAAGACTGACAGGTAACAGCAGTTCTACCACCACGGGAATAATAAAATCAACTCATCTTCAGTTGTGCACACTCATTGGTCATGATGAAACTACATTGTTTACCTCAGCACACCGGCTACTGAGGTACCATGTTATTCCCTACAGTTAGGATAAGAAACATCTCAATTTTTATGCCATTCATGTCCTGGTAACTCAAGAGGGACTTCTCATGCTGTCCACCAAGCTGAAGCCATTTGTTGAAGTAAAGAAGGTGGATGAGGTGAAATACTGTAAGAGAGAGACCCAACTTCTTCAGCGAATTGCCAGAGCCTAATGGAACTCACCCTTCATTCATGACCAGCTTGATTTTATTAATAAAATGCTTCTTATTGCCATATGGTTTAATTAAGAGAAAATCTCTAGTCAGGAACCTACTTAGAGATGTTCTATCTCTGCTTAAAGCAAAGTGCCTCTGCAGGTGCTTTTCTGAAGCATCACCCTGCGGCAGTGCACTGCAGGTGATGAGAATTTGCAGCGCTGCAGAACCAAGCTCTTCATACATCACTTGCTTATTTATTAATTTTACAATTCCCCATTCAAGAAATTTTCCTTTTGTGACCACGTCTTTTGTTACAATGCTTTTGGAAGTGCTCATTCCACCCTTTTCAGACTTGGAGGTAAGCAGGTAAGACTGAAAAAGTTGCCTAGCTCAAGCTTCGTATACGATGCATTCACACATTTATTATTAAAAACTTGTCTAAACATCTACTTGTTCTTTGGACCAACTCCAGCCTCCCTAGGTGACTGTAACATGTCTTACAAACCTTTCATGGAAGACTTAAAAAATAGTAAAGACAAAAAAGGAAAACAAATACATTTAAACATCAACGAAGACAGAAGGGGAAAACAAATTGGAGACATCCCATGCCAAACTCACTGCAGGCACAGGTTAGCAGTGTCCTCTTGAAATCTGCTTTCTGCCTTCTTGCACTTCTTCTAGCTCATGGTCTTAAAGGGAGCTGCAAAGCCAAGAGAAAATTCCATGTATGCCCCCAAAAATGGGTCACACGTAAAAAACCTTCTCAAGAAAGGAACTGATCAGCACTCAGCCCATTCCAGCTCGCTGTCCTACCAGGCTGTCAGTGCACAGGCACCTGTCACACAGGGGTAACAGCATTTCTCTACCTCGGAAAACTGCTACAAAACAAATACATTTATGGTTGCCTGGACACAGTAACAGCAACGAGGGCTCCATCAGTACCTAGAATACAACCCTGCCAACAGAGCAGGGGGTGGGCACGGACCACCCAGAGTAACATTGGTAATGGAGGGGTTTATGACACTGTATGGTAGTGGCTGATTTACTTGAGCAGAATTAAATTTTGCAATAGAAACTCCCTAAGTTGTTTTTCCTATCAACACAAATCAGCTTAAAGGATTGTACAAGAATGACCTGAACTGTATCCTGTTTTGCACACAAGCAGTTTCAGAATCTGTCCATGGTTCACACAAATTCAAAAACAAACATATATGCTGGGAGTACCAAGGGAAAAATAGCACATAGTTTCCAGACTCAGTTTCCATTTCTGTTATACTGTGATACTTCTACTACAGACAAATGAAATGCTATGGCAATAACCCATGGAACCTGCATTGAGTTTCCTCACCTGTAATGTGAGTCAGAAAAATGATACACTGTGTTAATAGGCATAAATCAGTTACTTATTGCATCAAAGTTCACCTGTAATCCATAAATTTCATACAGATATTATGGGCTATCATCATAGAAAGAGATCTTCATTGCTAAATATGAACCCCCTGTCTTTCACTAGCTGTTAAGAACAAATTCCTCAAAACTTTCAAGATAAAGTGAAGCAAGAAGTTTCAGCTACAGAAACGTAGTGCAAAGGTTCAGTTTGGCACTGCAACATGACAGACAGACAGGAATTTATGGTAAACTGTTTAGATTTGGAAAAAAGAATCCTATAATTGAACCAATATTGTCAAATGTATTGCATACTATTGTAACTTCACAGTAATCAAAATCAGACATCAACGTTTCTATTAGAAGCAGCAATCACAGATTGCAGTAAAGTATACCACTCAAGGGAAAAAATTGCATTTTGGCAATTTCATAGTCAAGTGTTCCTTATGCTCCTCCAACAGTCATTTGTCAGACATTTTCCTGTTTAAAAGGTGCATATTGGTTCCTCTCAGTCCTCGTGAGACTTCTCTGCAATGACTTTGCATTCATACTGAAAAACAGAAGTTGACAAAATAATATTAATTTACATAACTGGTGAAAAAGACTTAAGAAAGTGATTTTTCTACAAAACAGGTGATAAAATAGCACTTGTTAAACTCCACCCAGAGAAGTTTGATCTCCCGAAGTTCTGTGCACATATGGGTGGCTGCAATTTCTGTCCCCTGAGCAGGTTAGACTTTGGGGATGGCCCGATTTCTCCCCAAACACAGGAGCTCTTACTTAGCTCATGGTCCTAAAAGTATGCAACAGAGTGTACAGAGCAAAACATGGGTGTGCTCTGAGTAACAGTATAATGAGCTCACTAAGTACATCAACAAGCAATGATTGCTGATTTCTACCTCACTGCACACCCTTGAGCCAAATAGCTGGCTGGTACACATGGAGGAAGAAATGATATGTACATTTAAACTTTCACTGGAAGGCAATCAACTTCCCCCCTCCAAACTCACCATTGCCAGCTGCCTGCCAATATTGCCCATTGTTATTCCACCAGCAAAAAATATACATGGCAGCCAGGAACGAACATAGAGGAAGTCTGGAGATGTGTATCTGGAAAAGAACACACACTTTGGAGCTCAGCGCAGTGCAATACAGAGAGTCCTCCAATCACAAGGCAAATTCACAATTATTAGGGTATTTCAACTCAAAAAGATATGTATTATAGAAATTTAATTTCTTGCAGCAAACAACAAAGGATGCTTATTGATTACAGCTGTATTTTTTCAACCAAAGCCTGTTACATTGTTGGCAAGGTAGCAATTTTATTTCCATTAGCATTTCCAGCTAGATTTCTCACACACACCCAAGAGCTTTCATAAACAGTCCAATTTATGCCGTGCTCAAAATTAGGTGCTGACAGCTTTGAAAATCATGTCAAATCATATCATATAATAACCCCTTCAGTTATTCTGATTTAATGTTACAGCTTCAGAACATTATCATTTCACCTTAGGGGAGCAAATACTTACTGATAAACTCCATTGTATACCAGAAGCTGTGACACCAAGGTGGCCAGGAAAGCAATTCCTACTCCAAGACCAAAGCCACTTCGTGACCTGTCAAAGGTCCACCACAGCCCAATGGACAGGGCTGCCAACGTGAGAGACAGCTGGATATTGTTGGCAAAATCCACCTTCTGTATTGGTTGTTAAGGATAAGCTTGGAAATACCAGGTACAAATATAAAGCAATTTTTGCCATCCTGTTTATATTTTGGCACAACAGAAAAAAAATACCATTAAGAAAAGCACAGTGTAACCTGTATCAGCTCTCACACAGCTATCAGATGTGAGGAAATAAGCCTTGTAATTGTCAATATTTCAGGAAACTAAAAAACTCACGACACTTCTTCAAATTTTAGGGTCTTTGCACTGTACAAGAGTGAAGAGCTTCTTCACCTACCAAACAATGAAGCATTTTATACAGACACACAATGCACATGTTACATCTCATCCTCACCTGGCCCTTTATTACACAATGAAATCTTACATCTAGCATTAGACTTCTTCAGCTGACAGGGATTTGCCAAAAAAAGTTATTTATCACTCTTAATTGCAATTTTGTTTAAATTACATGATGCTTTACATTCAGATCAATATTAACATCTTAATGTTTTTTATAAATCAAAATGAAAATATTACTGGAAAGTGTTCATGTAAATCGACATTGAAAGTCAGTTTTGCCAACTTGTCAAAGAGTAGTGAAGTCACTTCAGATAGCTTTGTGTGTTTTACATCCTTCAAAATGTTTTGGAAACATTAACTCATCCTCATTGCTACTGTCCAAAACAGATAATTAAAAAGGGGCTTGTCATGTTTCATAGGCCTGAAAGCAAATTTACGGGATGACATTATAGAAACCACTGTCCTGTTTTCTCACAAAAAACTGGAGAGAGACCTAGTGGAAATGAGAAACAAGCTTGACGAACTGAAATAAATAATTACAGGATAAAAATCAATAGCTTCAGAGAAAGTGTCAAAGAAGATCAGAACCCTCACCAAATCTGGCAGTGTGCAGAACTGGCAGGAGATGAAGAGAAAGCAGTCTGGAGAGCTGTCAAGCAGGAAATACAGACAGTACATTACTGATGTCCTGGAATATGGGGAACAGCTGCTGGAGAACTGAAGAAAATTTGCTGTAAATAATCAGACCCATGCAAAGAGGAGCTATCAATTCTTATTTCTTGAAAGTGCCAAAGTTGCCACGCGCTCACCCAACAGGTACAGGGCAGGTCAGTGAGAACCACAGCACCAGAGCAGTGGATCTTTGGCAAGAAGAGTGAGGTCTGTGAGGGACAGTGGGAGTGACTGGGAACCTTGGCAGCTCCAGCTCATCCGGCCATACTGGAGAGCAGAGGGTGGGGAAAGAATGTCACAACAACAAAACTCATCAGTGGCCAAGCAACCTCAGTGAGAATTCAGCCAGCTCTCCCACCTTTCACTTAATGTGCCCTCCCTTCCTGGAAATGAGGAGATTCAGTAGCACACGAACAGAACTTCTGGCACCATTTTTGTGAACTGTGTTGGAGCTGACACTGGTGGAGATGAGTGTCACAGAGATGGTCAACTTTCTTCACAAGACTCCCAATTTTCCCAAGCAGACCCTGGTTTCAGCTGACAGAGGAGGCACTACACAGATCTACAGAAAACCTCACGAGCCACAGCACTGCCAGTGAAGTGCACCATGAGAGAAGCACCCTGCCACCCAGAGTACTCTCCTGGCATGAAGGATGGCATCCTTTGCAGAAGGGGGTAGCAACACTTCCTGGCATAGTCCTGGGTATTCCTGGTCTTGGGTTTTCCCCATTCTTTGCAAAGTGCATGTGCTTCACTAATGACTCAAGACAGGGCCTCAACCTCCTACTACAGCACTAAACAGACATCAGCTTGGAATGTCCTAAAGCACTTTTCTGTAATACCTACCACATGAGTATCTTCTCACATTTACTTCAATCATTCAAAGAACATAAAGACTCTAAGTAAGATAAAGCCCAATACTGAGGCATTTCTAATGAAACTATTTTTCAGAACAAAAAGATGTGAGACTCATCACCTCTAATACTGCTACAAGTTTGACACTAACACATATTCTGTGTTTCCCTTGCAAAAATGTGCATGTTACACCTTTAATAACAATTCACCATGACTGACTGTGTGAGCTTTTTTAAGTGGAAGCCCATTTGTTCCCACCAATGGGATTTGAATATAGGATACAGCACTGGCATGATTTATTCCCACAAAGACTGCTACACATCGCATTACACTGGACCATTCTCTCTTGAACTTATGTGGCTCTCCCAGATGTCTGTCCATGCAGGGGTACAATAACCCAATCACAGCTGTGGAGACAGGAAAGAAAAAAGGCCCTGAAGTTAAAGCACTGGCAACATTTAACTAGAATAAAGACTATCTAGACTTTGACAATTACAGTCACTACTAAAACAGGTCTTTCAAGGATAAACAGCACAAAAACACATACTGTAAAAGACGAATTTCAAAGAATTTCATTATTTAAAAAAGCTCTGTAAACTTCAGCAGCATCTTCGACCACTGCAGCAGAAGTAGCAATACAGAGACAACTTGAACCAGGGGCAGAGGATGACAGAGCTCTCTCCCACAGCAAAATCTGAACTGTAGTTCAGAAAGAGCACTAATAGCTTGCAGGTTGGCACTTCCAAAAATCCCACATATCAAACATGTTTAAAACAGCTGCAAAACCAACACACCACAGTACTGGTGTGGTTCATAACATCAATATTTCATGTTTTCTTTTGTTCTTGTTACAAGCAGGCTTGAGAAAGCCAAGAGCCTATGGTAGCTGTTGAATACAGGAATTCCAGCCCCAGGGAATTGCGATACTCTTTTCAATATTTCTTCACAAATGTGCTCTCTACTGCAATTGCAGCTAAAATGACTTTTACCAACCCCACTAAGGAATAATAACAGTGCTTTAATGTTAGACTGCAGTGGTGTGAGCACAGCTGAGCCTGAGCCATTGGTACAGACTCCAGTGCCTTCAGTCCAGCACACTGCTGGGGGTAACACTGCAAATGCTCTTTATTCTGCCACAGAGGAAACTCATCTCCAGGATTCAGGAAAATAAATCATCAGTAAAGCTGGAGCGGAAAAAAAACCTCCCTGAGCAATTTTCTTGCCAAAGGCCTTGGGCCAAACTCATGACTAATAACGGTGATGGATGAAAGGACTTCTCTGAATGCAGCCTCGATCACCACTGATTAAAAATATGCAAAATACCTTTATTCTGTTCATAATAATAAACCATACTGCAGAGAAATGTTCACATCAATTCCAGGAAGGCTGTGCAAGTACAAATGGTAAGAAAACGGGTGAATTATCAGCATTTACCACAGAGGTTCCCTGTAAGTAGGGTAGCAGAGAAGATAAGGAAAGAAAATGGAGAAGACTGATAATGAAAAAAAAAAGACCCTGAAAACCTCAACAGGGGTGACTCCTGCTGGGAAAAGCCAATTAAGGCCATAGTACCTTTAAATCAGGTGGCTTAAAATCTACTACTATAATCAAATACTATACTTTATAAGCCATATCCAGTCTTTCCATCAAAACCACCAACCCATCAGACCCAGCAAGGCCCACAAGTTTCTTGTGAGATGATGGCAAGATGGAACCTTCCCGAGTTCCCACTGGCAGCTGCAGTGCTCTCAGGTGAGCCAAGAGAGCACAAGGGGCAGCCTGATGCAAACAGCCAATGGTGCAAACGTTGCAGTGAACGCTGCAAAGCTCGTGCAGTGCTGCTGCAGCAAGATGGGATTCACTGCAACCCCCACTAATCCATATATGAGAGATCAAACCTTTACCAGGCTTATTTGTCAAGACAATCAGTTTAATCTGTTTAAAGCATAAAAGAAAAAATGCAGGAAATGCAGGATATAAACCAAAAACTAATCAAGAATCTCCACAAGACAAGAAGAAGAGGACTAAGATAACTAGCAGATAAAGCAGGTATGTAAATGCCACCATAACATGCCACATGCATTTCCACTGAAGAATACGACATTCAGGGATCTGTCTGGAGGGTTTCCTTTCAAATCAGGCTCCTCTATGACATCTGAGGTGTACTCTTTCAAGAAGGTATCCAAAAAAACCCCAATTAGACTACTAGGAAAAAACCAGGCTTAAATATTATCATTAGTAAAACAGTGATGCCATATCAAAAGCAAATTTATTGACTCACATTAATACTCAGAATTGTGAGCTTCTCAATCTGATTAGAACTTGCCTCTAGGAAGATACCACCTGTATTCACCACAGCAGAAACCAACAGTACAGGCTGCAAAGAATATTCCCTTAGTAAAGCATGAAACTGAGCCAAAGCACCAGTGAATTTCAGAGCCAGGTAGAAAGTCAAATTCCATCATGCTTGTAACATGGAACATCCCTTGACACTTCCAAGGAGAGGTGAAAGAGGGTATTTCTTACCACCTACAGCAGACAACTCCCTTAAACTGGCTAAACAGAGAGAAGGCTCAACTCCCTACATGGTCATAGAAGAAATGGAGCATGTTCACATCATCTGAAACACACAACTGCATGGAGGTGTTCTGTTCTGCACCGTGCCCCTACAGCTGCCAGCTGCAAGCCTCAGCTCCCAGAGACACAGTCAGGGCTCCCAGCTCCTCAGGGCTAAGGCTGTACCTCGAACTGGAAGGAGGAACAAATAGAAAACTGGACCAAAAAAGGAAGCATTTCTCAGGGTGGTGTGCTGAGCTCAAACAAGGCACTGCGTGCTGCAGTCTGACGCCACCAGGGTGTTTTCAAGGGCTGTCTGAGAGCACACTCCTGTAACCCAACCCCAGGTCAGCAGCAGCATCACCTCCTCACGTCTGTTAAACTCTAACCCAGCAGAAAAAACAAAGGTGATGCTCTACTAACAACATTACAGTAAGAGAAGGCAGCAGAAGAACAATTTCTGGACACATTCATATTTGTGTATACATGGGGAGATCAGAAGGATACCAACAGCTCAACAAGGACAGTGAAGCTGAAAGGGAATTTATCTTCCCCACCTCTCACACACTTTTTTGTAACTACCTAACCACCTCTGCACAGCAGGCACACACACGTGACTGAACTTACCTGATGCTGTGCCACAGCAAGGTGGTACCCACCAAGCTGAGGAGAAGATGCTTGTGATCACGTCAGGGGGGAAGAGAGTAACGTTTCTCTGGATCTGAAGCAAGTTTAATACTAATGCAAGAAATACACCAATAAAAAACAGCACTACACCACGAATTACCAAATTCATGCCCCGACTGGTTACAGATGAAATGTACGGGCCACACTTTTTTGGTAAGGTTGGCATTGCATCATTTTCTGCCATGACTTCTCAGGTTATCAGAGGCATCCAAGAGGCTGACTAAGGATTCACTTGCAATCAGTATTTTGACTCTCTTCAATTAGGAGACACCCAAACCCTGAAAAATAACAAAAAAGAGTGAAAATGCAGATATAAGAAACATTACATGCATTTCTCTTCACTTACTTGGCAATTGTGTTAAAAAAATGCTTATTATATTTTCTTCTGAAGTTTCTGAGCAGGCGATTAGTCCTTTGATAGAAGAATCAACCACAGCTGCAAAAATGCCTTACATAGGAAACAGGTTTTACAAATAGCTTTTTCTACTAGGAGACAGAGGAGGAAACACGTGGGATGGGACAGCTAGGGATGGGAAAGCACATGCCAGGAGGAGAAGAAATGACACAGGTATCAAATGGAAGAAAGGCTTGCTTTGCTGTAAGAATAAATTGTTTTTCTCCCCTCCTTTAGCAACAACTGGAAGTTATATAATTCACCAGCACATAAACACAGCCTTCAATTCCAAGTCAGCCACAGAGGTTCAGAGATCTCTCTTCTTGAACAGAAACCAAAAAAGCATTTCTCAATTGGAAACTGAAATCTGAGAAGCAACTTTCAGGCTGGAGTAAGAATTCCAGCAATCCTGCAGCACGCATGGCTTGTAATCTCCAGTAAGAGCAAACAGCTCAGCAAACCAGAGCAGTAACTTTCAACACTGGAAATATTTACCAAAGTAACACACAATTCTGGTGAAAACTGACACACACTACTACAAACCCTAGCTGTAATCAGGCACAGAAGCACCTGAGGGCAAAGGAAAAGGAGCTCCGCCTGCCTTCGCACTAGGAAGCCTCTGACATGAGTAACTGCTGGCACTACAGGAATGGCACAGCTCCCATCCCAGTCCCTCTTTTTTAAAAAAAACAAAACCTGTCCATCATGAGTCTTGTTATACATGGATTCAGTGCCACATTCATGTATAACAACGATTTTGATCGACAGCTTAGCCACCTGGAACTTCAGAAAAAAAGCCCTGACATTGTTTTTAAATTTGAAACTGCCAGCTGGTGGCGGCTTCTGTTAACTCTTATTTATGGCACATGGGGAGCCAAACCAGAACATCCATCCCCTTTCCTCTCAGCTCCAGCAGATCTGGGGGAAGCTCTCTGAAGATACAGCAGCAGAGCAGAGGATCCAGCATTCACTTATTTCTGCTGACTGAAAGCCAAAACAGAAGTTAAATTAATCTAGGCTAAAGATACTCCAGTCAACACAGAAGATGCGATGCCACATCATGGCATCCTCCATCACATGAAGAAAGTTCCAACAGGCAGAAAAAAACCAAAAAAACGTTCTGTTCATACAAAACTTCCCACTGGCAGTTTGGGGAAGCAACAGTGTCTTCCTAAGAGCACAGGATCTCATCTACACAGCCAATTCCCCACTTGTAATCATGAACGCATCTTGGGGGGAAAGAGAACAACCAAAGTGTCAGGCTTCTTAGTCTGCTTCCTGACTCACACTGCCAGCCTTGATGTCTGTATCAAGGCTGGCACTGCCATGGCAATGCAATTCCTCCAAGAAAAAGGAGGTGCTCCAGATTTTTCTTCCCTGCTCCGGATGGCACAGCACTGGAGCTTGGATAATACATTTAGCCTCCAGGAAAGAAACCACGGAGTCACAAAAACATCACTAATTCAGCTGAGAGTCTCCCCTGTCTCCCTCGGGGCTTTGCCCACCAGGTAATCACAGGAATTCTCAGAATTTACAGGAGTCTTTTCAACACATGGCATTGGAGGCTGTAGCTCCCAATTACAAGCTTTGCAGTAATACTGCGCCTAACAGGGGCTTTCAAACTGTTATGTCCCTTCTCAGCCTTGGCTTGCCTAGGGAAACTGAACTCTTGACTCTCTACTTACTTCACCATCCCAACAGCTTTTGGCACTTCCTGAAGTCTACACATCCCTTTTTTTGAAATGTATAACCCGAGGAGATGTACAAGAAAGTTCACACTTCCATTTCTCTTTAATGAGCACCACACAGGATCACAGTTTCTGTTTTCAGTCATGAAGTGGTTTGCTCATGTCCAGTGATCCTTTAAGTCTCTCTCTTTGCTGTTACTGAAGTCCTTGTTCCCTGGTACAGCTCCAGACCTTGCACGCTGAATTTCAGCCCGTAGATGTTATTTAATTCTGGCACCCAACTTCAATCCATTTTTCCTGAAGGATTTCTCAGTCCTCTTTGGCCCTGCAAATGTTGCCAGCTTGGGTCATCAGCAAGAATCTTACTGCATCCTATTTTGTGCACCAAGATTATCAACTAAAATAGAATCATAGGATGTTTTGGGTTGGAAGAGACCTCAGAGATCATCCAGATCCCTCCCCCCAAATACTGAGAGAGATCAGGCCAAGTCCCTGTCTTTGATGAAATCTATTAATAATTTCCCTACATTGATTATTTCCCCATTTTACACTCTCTTGGTATCTAAGAGAGATACCAGAGAAGACTCTGCTTCTTGTAATTCTTCAACTACAGCAATCTTCAGCCTAATTAAGAATCATCAACTCTCCCACATGGCAATACTGATGTAAACACCGATCAGCTCTTACTGATTTTTTTTTTTTCCAGAAATGCTGATGATCAAATACACAACCACTGCAGCTGCAAGTAATTCAAGGCACCAGAAACATATTTTTATTAGCAGGTAAACAGCCTGACCACAGTGAGGGCACCTGGACGGGTATGTATTGACATATGTATACGAAACGTAATTCAAGGTCTGAAACTAGCATGATGCAGTCATTTCCACCTGGTGTTTTCTCACCCTACTTATGTCATTATTAGTTGTTTGACCAGTTTCCAGATTTTCCATCGACCCTAAGACCTTCTGGCATGCCACAGAGCAACAGGGGAACGGAGCAAAGTGATCAATGCTCAGGAAAGATTCTTCAGTGCCCCAGACAGCCTGGGCTCACAATGCTCTGGCACAGCAAAGATATATACTATCATCACCTTTCATGGAAATTAAATTACTCTAAAGACATCAATTAATCTCTAAAGACAGCAATTCCTTCTGACTAGGAGGCCACTGTTCCTGCAGACAGCAGAGACCACTCCTTTTAAGCCTTATGGGTTACTGGAGGTTTCCTCTCAGATAGGAACAGATCACAACATATTGAACCAACACGACTTCTGAGCCTTCATCTCTTAGGAATGCACATTCACAGCTGTAACACCGCACTAAAAGCTGCAGGCTTGGCACTGCCAGAGCCTCAGCTGCACTTCCCTCCTCGCTGGCACACGCGGATTCAGCCCAAGCTTTTCAACACACCGTGCACCATACACGGCTTGCGAGGCAGCCACACGGTGTCTGGCATTGCGCAAAAAGTTAACAAGTAAATTATCACCCTAGACATTTTCAAAACACTTAGTCACTTAACTGTCTCCTAAGGAGAAGATCGGCCCTGTTCCCCTGCGCTCTCCCTGCGCAGCGGCAGCGATTCACAACTTCTGACACCACACGGGCACACCGGGCACGGCGCGGTGTGGCCCAGAATAACATTTATTTAGGCAACACCACGCAGGA
The DNA here is from genome assembly GCA_026261815.1 of Monarcha castaneiventris obscurior. NCBI lineage: Eukaryota > Metazoa > Chordata > Aves > Passeriformes > Monarchidae > Monarcha > Monarcha castaneiventris. Next base: position 14,191,406 of record JAMPIT010000467.1, read on the forward strand.
GATGGCAAGAAACCCTCTGTCTGCAGCGACAACGCCAAAAGCAAAGCAAACCATCGCCTCTCCGGGCATCGAGAGCTGCAGTTCTGCCCCGGATCCCCGGGCCGGGGGAGCCCAGCCCGCCTGGGCAGCGCCGGCACCTCCGGCCCGGCCCCGCACGGCCGGCGGAGGGGCCGCGGGCCTGGGGCAGCCCCGCCGGGCAGAGGCTCTCCCGGCTGTCGGGGAACGGCTCCGCCGGCCTCTCCCTCCGTCGCCCCCGGCCCGGCCGCCCGGCCCCACCGCCCCGGCCCGCGGGCAGCACGGAGCCGAGGGGCACCGCTGTCCGCCCGGCCCGGCCCGGCCCGGCCCGGCTCGTCCTCCCCGCCCGCGGCACCACAGCCCCGGCCCGGCCCGGCCCCTCCGCAGCCCAGGACTCACTCGGCCTCCGCCATGTTCCGCAGTCCCCGCCCCGCGCAGCCTCGGCAGCGCCCGCCGGGCCTGGGCCGTGCCGGGCACGGGCAGCGCGGGGGGAGCGCGGGGATGCTCCGGCGGGACCCGCCCGCACCGCGCTGCGCTGCTCTGCCCTTGCTCTGCCCTGCTCTGCTCTGCCTGCGAGAGGCCTCGGGTACCGCAACTGGGCTCTGGAGCGGGTCCAGGCGAGCGCCAGGAAGCTGATAAGAGGAGCACTTCACCTTGAGTCCTGTGTGCAGGGTTGAGCACCACAGTATAAGAAAGGCATTAGGCTATTAGTGAATGTCCAGAAGAGGCCAAGAGGATGGGGGAGTTCTGGAGGCAGAATGAGGAGAGGCTGAGGGCGCGCTTGGTTTGTTCATCCTGGAGGAGAGGAGACTCAGGAGAGGCCTCATCAGGGTCTTGAACATCCTCCCGGGGAAGGTGGAGGCACAGGCACTGATCTCTTCCCTTGCATGACCAATGACAGGACCTAAAGGAATGGCCTGAGGCTGAGTCAGGGGAGGTTTGGGTTTAGGTTGGATATCAGGCAAAGGTTTTTCTCCCAGCGGGTGGCTGGGCACTGGGACAGGCTTCCCAGGGCAGTGATCACAGCTTGGTACCAAGCCTGACAGAGCTCAGTAAGCATTTGGAAAACGCTCTCAGACACATGGTGGTGTCCTGTGCTGGGCCAGGAGCTGGACTTGATGGTCCTGATGAATCCTTTCCAGCTGGGGATGTTCTATGATTTTGTGATTCTCTGACAGGCTGGGAAAGTTGGAGAAGAGAATGTTGCATAGAGAGCTCATCGCAACCTTCCAGTAGCTGAAGGGGCCTACAGAGGAGCTGGAGAGGGACTATTCATCAGGAACTATAGTGATAGAACAAGGAGTAGTGGGTACAAAACGAAAGACAGGAAATTTAGGTTAGATATTAGAAAGAAGTTCTTTACCGTGAAGGTGGTGAGACACTGGAACAGTTGCCTAGGGGAAATTGTGGATGCCCCAACCCTGGCAGTGTTCAAGGCCAGGTTGGATAAGGCCTGGGTCAGCCTGGTCTAGTCAATGGTGTTGGGACTGAATGATCTCTAAGGTCCTTTCCAGCCCTTGACATTCTGTGATTCAATAATTAAAAGGAAAGCCATATGTGTAGGGCTGTTTGTTTGCCCCGTGCCCGTGCTCCCAGCTGGGCTGGGGGCAGTGCTGAAGGGCTGTGCTGCAGCCTGTAGTGCTTTCAGGCACAGACATGGTGGGGATGAAATCCTTGTCCCCAGCTGAAGCTGCCAGCCCAGCTCCGCTCCTCACAAACACCTGCTTCTGCAATGACTTTCCATGTGCTTGACTTCATTGATAGAGGACAAAATTGCACATCTCTTTATTCCAGAAGCCACGTTTTCATCGCGGGTTTGGGCCTTTTGAGGAGAATGTACAACGTGAAGCAGAAAACAATTTTCTTTAGCCCGTCTTAGGGATGGTAAAGGCATCACAATAAAAACCACCATTTATATATGTGGATAGGATATTGGGGAATAATGCTGTTACATTCATTTATATATCATATATATTCATTATAACGTTATATTCATCATTACTCTATTAATGAAATCTTCCCTTTCTCATTGCACTGATACAGACTACAATATTTTAGGAATATTTGCACATTGCATTGCCCCAAGCTTGGTATTTCACTGCAAAGGCTTTGACAGAGCTTTCCATATTACCATGTCTGAAGTAATTCAGTGCATATCCCATTACAGTTCCCAGAATAATGACTAGGTAGGATGGAATTTTTAGATGTTTACTATAGTGGCGTCTTTAGTGATAACTGTGGTTTCTTGGTGCTGGTATATTGTGACCAGCAGTGTCACCAAACTCAAGAGAGGAGGCTATGGATCTATAATAAACATATTAAGAATGGAAAAGGGAGACATTTGCAGCAGCAGAAACTCACTGTGGTTTAGATGAGCAATAAATGAATATTCAAATCATATCAACTTTGGCTTTTGTTACACAGAAACAAAGTCTTTTTATTCTCAGTAATTCCTGCTGAGCTGCCTGCCCTGTCTGTGGTTTAGATAGTTACTTTGCTGTATTTGAACACCAAATTCTGGATTGAGAAAGACAAAAGATTTTTTTAATCAAATAAAATATCTTTCCCTAATGTCAGATTAATGCCTTTGGCCAGCCACATGCCTGATGCAGAACAAAGTGCCTTATCTATTTGTGCCTTAAAGACCAGGACCATCAGAAAGCCTGAAATAAGAAACTTTGGGAACATGAAGAGTGTGCATTAGAGGGGAATGTATGGCAGAAGTGGATGGAGACTGCCAGTGACTGCTGGATCTTTCCTTCTCTAGACACGTGTTTGTATATAAATTTGGATTAGTTACAGTCAGGTCTGCTGCTGTGTTTGGTAGTATAAAATTAAAAGATCCTAAATATCTATGACGTCCCTTCTGCAGAAGCCTGTTTGTGAGCTGTGCTGAAGCATGGCCAATGACCAACAGCAGCTTTGCAACAAGGGATGCCTGTCCCTGCCTCAGTCCATGTTGCAGACAACTATATCAAGTACTGCTGTTATCTGGGGCCTTTAGCTAGGATTGTGAAAAAAAGATACTGTAAATTCTAAATATTCTTCAGGAATATACATCTCTTCCAAAGCCTTTTTGGAAGTTCTCCATACATACAGAAGCCTTCTGGAAAGCCTTCATAAATAAAGAATTATAGAACTGGGCACATTTTCCAGAAACGCCTTTTATCTCACCAGCTGAGGATGCTTTTGTGTTTTATTGTCTGCAAAAGGAGGTGCTGTAGCCACCCAGGTTAGCACACAGCTGGGTCACAGGCAGAGAGCAGCATGGCTGACAAGTCCTGCAGCACAGGAGCTTGTTAGGCACAAAGAGCAGCGTGCTGTGAACTACTCTGGGGTCTTGGCAAGAGTGCAGCGAGCAGTGGACGAGTTCTATAAAATTGATTTTCCAATAGTGTTGGAATTTTAGAGAGGAAAGGGAAAAGAGACAGCAGCAGTGTGAAGCCATCAGATCACAAGCATTCTCACATATGAAAAAGGCTCATGCTTATCTCAGGTTAGCAACAGGATATGCAGCTTTATGTCTGACATCAAATTTTTGTTTATTCATTTTGCAAAAGATGCTGGGTTGTCAGCTCCAGGGGCTAAAGTCCTTTATTTATGTGCTGAAAGGTGCTGCATGGACAAATGCAGCCTGGGTTTCCCTGTGTCACTGCCAGCGTGGCTCAGCCCTGTTTCAGTTTCCGTACTCATTCAGTGCTTGCTAAAATAGTCACCTAGGGAGTAAACACTGCCAGCCACGGCTGTGGTTTCTGAGATATGGAGTCCAGCCCAGTCAGAAGTTTGCCAAGATAACCTCATTGCATCACATGTCAAAGAGCCACAAGCAGCTGTAGCATTGAAGGACTGTGACATTTAAACAAGATACTGAAAATGCAAAGTAATCATCATGATGTTACAATGCATCCAAATGTGGAATTTAGAAATTAAAGACTCCCTACCATATTTTTATAGCACCAGGCAATGTCTAGGTTCAGGGGACAGACTAAATAGCTGGGACACTGATCTTCAGTGTATTTTTTTCAGTGGTAATTTCTGGTGAGAAGCAAGGACAGTATGGAGCCTGAAGATACACAGGGAATGTACATGAATGCATTCTAGTCCTGTGAGTGCATGCATCTGTCATAAGTGTGTCACTTGCTAAGAGTCAAAATAAGGTCAGTGCAGATGAGTAAGTATATGTAAAAAAGGGCAGGGAGGAAATTCATGTCAAATCAAGCTAAAAGTAGATGGCTGAGTGGATGAGGAAAATGGCATAAAAAATGCAAACAGAAGAACTGCAGTCTGAGAATGACAGCAACCTTGCACGAGAAGTTAAATTTTTTCTTGGTTTGATTGAAAATATTTTAAAAAAATATGTCTTTGAAGTTAGAATGAAAATTAATGTATTAAAGTTTGGGTGTTCACAATTTCTCTCCCCATGAAGCTCAGATTCTCTCCCTTCCTGCCTCCCTCCCTCCCTTCCTCCTTTTCCCTCTCTTTCTCCTTCATTCCCTTTGTGGCATCTCAGATCCACAAGGAAGGAAAAGATTCTAGGAACTGCACTTGAAATCTTCTGCCCAGGATCGCAAGGTTTTCCATGTAGTCGTTAGCAGGCAATCACAATGACAATTGCATTTGGCAGTACTGTTGACTGAATTTATTTCAATTGGCATTGTATTTGTAGAGGTACAGACTTTATACAAAAAATATCAACAATTCATTTTAAATTATTTTGAGATAGGGCAATAACCCACCCCTGATTTGCCCTTCAGTGTACAAAGGCAGAGTGTGAACCTCCAAGGCACATGTGATTTTTGGGGTGGTGCTTTGCAGGCCCAGGAGCTGGACTCGATGGTCTTTGTGGGTCCCTTCCAACTCAGGATATCCTATGAATCTATGAACAAGGCTACTCCTGCAGAGCTTACAGTCCAGAGAGAGGAGCAGATTCCTCTGCAGGTGGTAGAAAGAAACAGCACACACAGAGTGTGATCCTTGTGCTCATTTGATGCATCTATTTTAAGTTTAAAATTGTCTTCTGGAGAGGCCTGTTTCTTTCCTTCACCTGTCGCAGATGGAAAAGGTGCCAAACTTCATAGACATCTAACTTTTAGGCCTCAGAATAAGGAGATAATGATGTTATCCTGTGTAATTTGGTCAACAGCACAGGTTATCTGGGTCAGTGTTGAGGAATGTTTGTGTTGCAGCAGTCTCAGGCACTTCTGTTGGACAGCAATCACTGCTGGCATTGACAGTGCTGGGAAGGACACATTACAGAGCAGTTTGAAAAATGTCTATTTCTCTTAGCCAACAGAAACCTGCAAATTTACAGTGACAATTCAAATACCACAAGTTCTCGTTTCCAGCAAATATTTCCATTTTGCAGTATCCAGCTTCCTCACAAATTTGACCTTTCCCTCAAAAAGCACATGACGCAAATGCAAAAATAAAGGAACCAAGAGCTCACTTAGAAATACTATTTTCCATTGAAGGCATTTTTAATGAAATATATTCCATCAGCTATAGTTGCTTCTGACAGTCAGTAAGTGATTTGGGTGCCTAAACACAGGATTCACAGTCTGTTTTAGAAATACTTTAGGCATCCAGGACACCTGCATGGAGCTGGGGATGTGACAGCCACCTGTAAGAGCCTTGCCTTGCTGGGGCTTGGGCTGGGGCAGGACACTCCGAGGCATCTGGAATAGCATTGCACACCCTGTGACTGTGCAATTAGTCTCAGAATCTCTACAATTTCAGACAATAGAACATCCCATCTGATGCCATTACCAATGGGCTGTCAGAGCCTGATAAAGGAGAGGGGGCAGCAGCACAGTGCCCTTGAGTCTCACCCTAAATTCCTGACACTCTTTTGGTCTCTCCTGGTTATTTTCCACCCGAGCAGCCAGAGATTCCTGCGCTGGCATCTCCGTGCTGTGACGTCCAGCAAGTGCCGAGCACCAAGAGCTGGCTCACCCAGCGCCTCCATGCCAAGCCCCAGAGCAGGAGGCAGGGTGCAATGCAGGCACTCCCAGCAGGAGCTGTCCTGGGAACACTCCGAGCACATGACATGCAGGCACAGCAAGCTTGGCAAGAAAAAAGTGAAATCTGGTGTTGGGCAACTGGGTTGTGCAAGGAACACCAGGATAAATGGAGTGGTACCTAGTAATCAACTCTGTGTAAATCTCCCTGAAGCTATAAAAAGACAAGGAGGATTAATAATTGTTTGAGTCGGCATTATTACATACATTTTTTAAGTCTCAGGGTCACAGAGGCAGCACTGGAGAGCCATGTGCTGGAGAAGGAAGACAAGAACAGAACTGGTCCAGCTTGGCTGCAGCTCTGAGCAACTTGGTCTGGTAGAAGGTGTCCCTGCCCATGGCAGGGAGGTTGGAACAGGATGATCTTTAAGGTCCTTTCCAACCCAAAACATTCTGTGATTCTATGGTAATATCATATAAATGGAATTGGTGTTGCAGAGTTCTCAGCCCTTTTCCTCCTTCATAATTCCATTACCATTTTGCCTATAATTTCTGTGAAAAGATAAAGAATTGTCTTTAGTCTATAGTGACCTGCTAGTTAGTGTCAGCAAAGAATTGTTAGGCTGCCCTGGATTGCTGAGCTACTGCTTAAACTTGACCTTTTCTGATGAAAGCAGGGACTTAGCCGTGTTGTGTAAGATTTGATGTTACAACAAGAACATGGGGCATGAACCTTCTGAACTTATATTTTAATGTGATGGCAAATGGATCTGTTAACAGAATCAGTTACATTCTCCTCCACATATTTTTAAGGTTTAATGAGGAAGGCTTAAGAAGGTTTAATGAGAAAGATATTTTTTTAATTCTTACCTCTTTTAGTAGAATTATCACGCACAAGTTGAACTAAAGTACACAGGACTTCAGAGGTACTGAAAAATACATGCCCAGCTGTGCTGCTGGTGTGGAACATTGAGTTATGACCAGCCTAAACTGGCTCCTGGCTTTTGTCTTAGCCCTTTACTCCTACACTACACATTTTGAATATGAATTTCTGCTGGCATTGTAAATTTACCCCAGTGAAGAATTTGGCCTTCATGTTGCAGAGACAAAATCTCAGTATCGTGTTTGTGTTTGGATTGTTCTTGGTGGGTTTTTTTTTTGTAAGTTGTTTTCTTCTTTTTGCTCGAGTGATTCATTTATGAAACAAGATGATGAGATTCAGGTTTCTGATGGTCTTTCCATTACCCAGGAATTGAAGTACTCTGAGCAGGCCAGGACTCGCATAAAGATAAACACACATACTCAAAGTGAACACAAACACTTTAAATACAACTTGTGCCCCTTGCTATTTACCCTGCTGATCTTCTGCTGTGGATTTATGGCTGTTGTCACAGTACTTTCTTTTCTGGCCTTTCTCGGAAGAAAGCTTTTTCAAGAACTAAATTAATTAAATTCACAGAGTGTTAAACTAAAAATATTGTCCACACAGATACACACATATAAACATGCATATACCTACAATTAGAAACCAGTTCTTCTGGAGATTTTATCTAAATCTGGCCGATTAGGTCATCTGATAATTTGTTTGTTTTGAGTTTGGATCTGCAGGGCAGATGCTGGACTCTAGATAATATAATTACTTTGGGACAGGACACCAGCTTGGAAGAGCTTTGTAAGACTCTGAGGATGCACATGTGAGAATATGTGCATCCTCAGAGTCTTACAAAGCTCTTCCATTCCAAATAAATTCACTGTCATGTGTTAGGTGCCAAATACATTATTTTTTTAAAAAAGGGAATTTCATGCACCAGTCCTTTTGAGAGTAATCTGCTTACACAATTTCTGGACTCTTAGATCATTTTCCAGCATTCGTGGTGCAGCAGAATAAAGATCATGTTTTATTCCAGTTATGAGATTTTAGCTATATATTATTAGAGAATTTAAAAGTAGTTTGACATGCTTGTAACCAGAACATGGGCCAAAATGAGTAATGTTTTGCCATCAGTGAATTTCTGCTGCTTCAGAAAAAGTGATCGTAACTTCAGAACCAGCAATGATCTTACATCTTACTTGTTTCAATGAAACTTGGTCTCTTGGTGGCTGTGCTAGAAAATTGATACATTTTCTGTTTGCTCTATAGGCAGAATTTCAGTCATCCTGGCTTTCTCTTTTACTGCATAATAAACGAGGAGTGTCATTCAAGGGGTTTTTTTCTTAGTCATAAATAAGAACTCTCATCCTCATTTGGTCCAGAGCCACTTCAGATGCTTTACTAACATTTTATTGTCTGCCTCACTAACAAATACAGTGTCTACCCAGAAACACTGTGGCTTCCCTTAAATTGTTCTATTCATTTGATTTAAGTGGACAATGAAACATGCTGAATGACAGAGTGTCACTGATGACTAGAGAGCTTTAAAGGAAAGCCATTCTGCCTCCTGCCTTTTCATCGGTTTTCCTGTATCTGAATCTACCCTGCACACACACACTGTATTTTAATGGCCTGGTTATTAATTAATATTTCTATTAATTTTAGTGATTAAAAAATTAAGGAAAACGGGTACCTAGATGTCAAAGATTAATAATCAACCTGCTATTGAGAAATGTTCGTTAAGTGTATTTTTGGTGAATTATTCTGCAGTACTTGGAAAACATTGGAAAACTGAGGGAGGTTCTTTAAATGGAAAAAAACCCATTATGTCTGTCTGCTCTGGTCATAAATGAAAGAGATGACTGAGAAATGCCAGTCTGTGACTTGTATCAGGGGTGTGAGTTGGTGGAACACCTGGATTGGTAACCTAAGACCTTTCTTCTTCTCAGGTTGGGGTTTGCCATGTTGTAGAGCCTGGTACAAAGCCAGCAGCACTTGTGTTCCCTTTTGGCTCACACAGTGCACAGGTCTCACGTGCTGCACAGGGGTAAGGTGTTAGTTACATTTGCTTTTCTTTTTTCACTCTTCCTAGTCAAGCAGAAGTGTAAGTGACTGTAATTCCTCTCTCCATTAACTACATGTGACACTTCAGCAACTTCTGCCTGACATACATCTGGTCTTCTGGAGCCCCTTGTCCTGAGGGATCTACTGGACCTTCAGATGCCCTTCAGGTATTAGATACCACTGTGTGACTTTCAAGGTAGCCCGGGAGATATTTCTTTCTTTCTGAAATGCAGGTAGGGTTTTTTTCCTGTTTATCACATATTCAGGCACTACAAGATGGATATGGTGTAAAATACAGATGTGTTGGGAAGCAGCGGGGATGGCAGCACAGGCAAGGTAATTAAATGAACTGTCTTGGAGAGGGGTGATGCTGGATGCTCACAATGCTGCAGCTCTGCATCTCTTAAAATTACATACACTATTTACAACAACTCTTGGTTGAATAAGAATTTATTTATGTTGCTGCATGTGCAGCTAAATGTTAACTATGACGCCATGCAGTACTGCTCTGTCTCTGGGTGAAGGTGTGAGTGGAAAGACACACAGAACTTTCTTCTGTGACATTCCCATCTATAGATACATAGGAGTTGATAGAAATAACCTTTCATAATACCCGCAATTTTCTGTAGTTCTAATTTTTATTGTGCTTGCTGCCTGAAAGATGATAAGACTTATTCATAAATTCACACTCCAGTGGTTTGATAAATATATAACAGTCTGAAAAGGAGTTTCTTGGTGCAGTGCATGTTATTTATCAGGTCTCAGTTTTCCTTGGGTTTGGCCCTAAGGTTTGTTGTTGATTTTTTTTTTTTTTGACATTTTTGGCTGACTTCTCCGATCCTCTTCCTACTAAGAGCCACAAGGAAAAATAGCACTTGGGACAACTAAAACTGAATTTATTTTGACAAAAAATATGTTTATATACCTTTATACCTTTATTATATTATCTCTTCCTCTCTATCTGATAAATGAGGAGGCGAGAATATTGTAAAGTGATATTCTGTAGCAGGCACAACACTTATCAGTTACTTTCCTTTGACCTTCTGCCTTAGAAAATTAATTCACTTGAGCTGTTCGTACACTAGAACATTAGGAAAAAAATAATGTTAGCACTGGTGAATATAATCTCTGCAGGAAAGCTGGGCAATTATTCAATGGTCTAATCTTATCTCTTGTTTCATTTTTATATGGCAAGTCTACATTTAAAGTATTAGATCTACTGTGCTTCTGCTCAGTACCATCAAACCCCAGTAAATAAACGCTGCTAAGTGCCACCATGAGTGAAGGAGCTTATAATGAGAAGTGTGAGCAGCCCTGTGCACCATTCATCATTCTGTTCAGGCCCATATTGGGGCTCTTTTTATCAGCACTATTCGGAGCGGTGTCATCACCTCTGGTATAAATCTTCTGTCAGTGTCTGTCGTCCCCGTGCCCTATTAAACTCATGCTCTCACATAATCATGGAATGACCTTTGGATGTCTTTCATTAACCTCTGACCTGAACCCCGCTGCCTTCTTGTTGGTAGGTAAATCTATAACATGACATTTGCTTACGAGTCAACCTTTATCCTTGCTTAATAGTTGTGCCTTTCAATTCTTTTTTTTTGTTCTGGAGCAAAAAGATAGTTACAATCTTAAGGCACAGCTTGGATTTTAAAGGTTGGAACATAATATTCACCTAAGTGTCTCCTAATAGACTTTCTAATATTTTTCCACTGCTGCATATTGAATCTTATCAGTTGTAAACTGATGCAGGATGTTAGCCTCTCAAGTAATAATTTCATTTCTGATAGAAGTTTTCTTTCCCTCAGATATTTTCTTCTTGCTGGTGTTCACCTAATCAGAAATTAAAGACTGATTAATTCAAATTCAATTGTGCAGCTGTGCCACAGCTTAGCCTAGAATTTCTGATCCTGCAGATGAGGGTAGCTACTACACAGGAATAATGATAATAAAAATAAGGCAAGATTTTGTTCCCATGAGGATCAAGTGGGCTGGAAAGTAGTTCCTGCAGTGCTCTCTCTGTGTTGCCGATGTCTTACTGCAAAGCCTTGGTCAAGCTACTTGCTTTTTCTATGACTCATTTACCTCACTTGTAAAACAGGCCATGGTAAAACTGTGCCTGCAGAATAAAACATGAAAAATGGCTTCTATTTACCTCTGGTGTGCTCGGGAACCAGGCTGATGCTCTTATTAACCCTGCTCAGCTAAGTGTGTGTACAGAGTTGAAAGCATACTGAATTATATTTCTTCTCCTTCCGCCCTCCCTCCCCCCTGTGAATGAGCCTCTAGTTACTCTTAACTATAATTAGTACCAATTAACTAAAATTCTTAGCAACTGTAGTGCTGCAAACCCATTGATGAAAGGGGCTCTTGGCAGCGAACAGGGAAGGAAGCAGTTGGGGTTTGTGGAAAAGGGCAGGAGTGGCTGGTGCTCCCTCAGTGAGATTTGGGGGAACGGGCTCAGCCTCTGATGGGAAGTGGGAGACAGGGAATGGATGTGGCACCAGAGAAGCCCAGGGAACACAAAATGCAGGTACTAAGGGTGAATGAGATTGTGGGGAGAGAGAGGGGTGGATAGGTGTGGTGGGGGTCTGTCTGCAAGGTGCTGTGGTGCTGATTCAGTCTTTGGAGTGACCAAAAAAAGAGCACGGGGCTTCCTGTGGGAAAATTAGGGTAAAAACATGAGTGAATGTACATGCATGGCTTTTGTAATTCTCTGCTAAAGTGCTGCAAATCATCCCAAAGCAATGGTAAAGTAAGAAAGTATTAGATGGCTTTATCTTCTCCTGAATTTTACACATACTTTTAACAAGAATATTTTGGCAGAATTGTGTACATGTAAAATTTCAACTAATTTGTGTAATGGTGACAGTGTTTCCTGCTCCATATAATGCACACACACTCATTGAATCTGTCTTGATTTTGCTATTCAGGAAGCTAAAGCAAAATGCCAGCAGTTTGTTCCTGAAATGTTCTTTTACTGTAGTCAGGAATGGCAAGTAGGTTATGCTTCTCTTTCCTGTTTTCATATGAGGCTGTCTCCTCACAGCTGGAAGGCCCATCTCTTCTCAGCTTGTAATCAAGCACCATCAAAATGGAGACAGTTTCAGGGAATTGGGAATGAACAGATAAGCAATTTGTCTCTTTTTTAACTTACAGTGTTTTGACCTAGCATTTCTCCCTGGTTTTATCAGTACTGTCCTAATTTCTCCTTTTTATCTCATTTTCTTCTATGCTTGGGTTTGTGTTTTTTGATATCAAGGGCAAAAAACCCCCGTGATGATATTTTTCACTTCATGAAATAGCTGTAACAAGTTACAGGGGTAGCAAAGGAAACTGTAACAAACCCCAGGTGTCAGCAGATACCTATCCCTGGTGTTGGCTGACAGCTGTAACTCCTCTGCCTTTCTGGAAAGAGGGGTTGTTCTTGGCCTCAGCCATCTCCACTGGAAGGCGACAGCACCACACGTGCCTGGGACCAGTGTCCTCTGAATGACTCGGGCATTGTCTGAAACAGCATCAGCTTCCTCGTGGTGTCTGAACTCCGGATACAGGAGATACCAGGGGATGTGGCTGCAGAGGTGCCAGTGCCAGTGTTTGCACAGAGCTCACTGTCGCTTTTGGAGCACAGGCAGTGCTCAGGTAAACACTGAGGAGTGCACTGGAGTTGGTGGTAAATTAAACCACAAGCTGGTGAGATGCCAGTTCCAAAACAGAGTGCACACAAATGTCCTGGCAAGAGGCTGTTGCTAGGTCAGTCTGCTGTCATTGGCAAAAGGGAAAAAACTGGGCAACACACTGTGTGATACCAGTCCCTGGACAATTAGTGCCTATTAATGCCCTTGGGACACTGACCCAAAGCCCTGCAGTGACAGGGAGCAGAGAAGCATGGAAAATGTGATGGAAAGGTCATTTCCCTCATACATGCCTAGTGCCAGTCTTCACTTGGGCCCAGCATCACTGGTGGTGCCCATGATGTGACCTGGTACCTGGGCACAGGTTGACTGGACAGGGATCTGTTACGTCAAGTTTCATTGGAACTGTTATAATTCCACATAATGGTAACACTAGTGACAATAGCAATAAGGTACAACAGTACTCTGGAGCTCTAGCTATGGATCAGAATTATATTGTGCTGGGCATAGCAAAGCCCTTTCCATCACCACTGGAGAGTGGGATGAATGAAATCACAAAAGCATGGGAATAGAATTAGAAAATAAAGGACTGTCTCTCTCTACTTTTTATTTGGATTTACAAATACATTTGGAAATGGTTGTCAGGGTCAAATTTGGCAAAATGCAATTGAGAACCTCTGGAAAAAAACTATATTTTGAGGAGCAATGTATAGAGTAAGGATCCTCTCTCTTAGATGGCTCAGTCCCATGAACCTGAGTGCTTTTGATCTGGCCATGGCAAAGCAGAAGATTTTCAACGGATGACAACAACTGAGAGGATTTTGGATGATGGCAGCAAAGAAACACAAAGGGGTGGTTAATTATGTGACCCTCAGGGAACACTGGAAGACATTAACGGGTATAAAGAGGCCGTATTTCCATAAATGACCATTAGTCTTCTGCAAATGTTCCTTGAAATGTAAAGGAATGATTTTCTCTCTTCAATTAATCATCCTAGAAATCCTCCTTCGTGTAATCTTGAAAACACGGGAGAGGAGTTAGTATCAGTAAATGTTGCCAGATGTACAAAATGGCAGAGTAATGTGTTGTATAAAATGATTTTGGGTGGCAGAAACTGGATAGGAAGCCAAGAATACTGCACCAACATTTGAGCTTTTCTGTGAGAGGCGTTGCCAGCCTCAGGAGGGAGCACTGGATAATTTATAGGTTAACATTTTCTTTTTATGTGAATAGCATTTTTTCTCATTTATAGTTAATTAGGTTAAGCATGCATGGGGAGTGAGGGAGGAAAGACTTTCAGAGAGAATCTAAATGATTAGTAATTTGAATGAAGTAAAAGAATCTGCTAAAGGATGTAGCTCTGGAATTAAATATGTTGCTATAACAAGTGTAAGTATCAGATAGGAATTTTAAAGGTTCTTACATTAATTATAGCAGCAGCATAAAAAGAGGTAGAGCATATTTACAGATTTGGCACGTGGATTCTTTTCCCAAGTAGCTGCTGTTTCATTTTTCTAGAGGAGGAGAAACTATTTGTCCCACCATTTCACAGGTTTATATCTTTTGCACACATTTCATGTCTCAAGGGTTTTGGTTCACATACAGGATCAGTTAAAGTGAATTACAAAGTAAAATGAACATTTCCTTAACCGCTGAGTTTCTTCAAATCTTTTTTCCTGTATAAAATCCTCTTGACACTTTCTGGTTGGATGAATACTTTTTTGGCAAATTCTGTGTGTCCATCTCTACTCAGGGACTGGAACAGTTTCACATAGGCCCCTCTAAAAATTTTGCACCATATCTAGTCTGGGACAGACTATTATGCAGACCCTCAAATGGCTCGGGGTATTAAAATCACCTGGGCTGCAGTTTGTTTACTGGTGCACAGACCTGTCAAATCCAGCATGTTGGTGGTGAGGGTTACACAGTGGGCTGGCATCTCCCACCACGAGGGTGGTGCAGCTCTCCTTTGCAGCCCTGCATCACAGGCTCTGTCCCATCCTCATGTCCTGTTTCTCTGGCACAAATGGCTGCTTTCAGCCCCAAGCCTGGCTCTTCACTCTCTGACCCAGAGCATGGCTGTTGTGGCCAGAGCCAGGATGTCGCGTGCCAGGATACCTGTGATGAGCAAAACAGAATTTAAAAGAAGACATTTATGAAAGATTAGTTAAAATGCATTTTCACCTGGAATGCCTTCCACTGTGTAATTTTTGAAAATGCTCAGAACAGCTTTTAACTAATTTTCAGTTCTCTTAAATGTTGGGTGAAGTTTTTAAATGTAAGCATGTAAGCTCAAATTTAAGCACTTTTATCCAAGGGATCTGATGTACAAGCTCTCCCAGCTGAAGAGTGTGCAGCACTTTCAAAGACCAGGCAGGACTTTGAGTTAGATACTAAATATAGATTTAACAGTTTATCCCTTGACACCCAAATAATTCAAAAGGTGAATGATTTATGATTTCAAGATATGAGTGATTATTTATACTGAAAAATGCTGCCATTTTTATTGCACATGAGCAGTTCCACATGGAGAGTTATTCAAAGTAGTTTAATATTTGTGCTGTGCCCGTAAATGCCAGTTTCTTTTTCTAGACAAAGATCTTTAAAATATCCTAAAGGAATTGAATGCTAAGCCCCGGTGAAAGTCAGGGAGAGATAAGCACTGAATTTCCTCATTTTAAAAGATCCCAGTGTTTACTGACTTACCCCCAGCTGACACAACAACATTTTAGAAGCAATTTTGGGTTCTTTCAACATGAAAAGTGTGGTGCAATGAGTTTAAATGTCCTGCCTTGGGTGACCCAGGGAAGCAGAAGCAGACACAGTAGAACAGAGGCACCTGACTCAGAGCCTGGTCACCTTCTCTCACAAGCCAAGGGGATTCTTTCACATGTGCAAGGAGAAATGTCAGACATTACAACAGTTCAGCCAAGCTTGTGGTGAGTTTGCATAAATAGGTTTTGGCCAAGCAGCCAACGCTGAGGAGCAGAGCCCAGAACTTTGAGTTTGGTTCCTGGCTAACTGCACCTGTGCCTCTGGTGGCTGCTGGTCAGTCCTTCGCCTCACCAGTCTGAAAAGCTGGGCAGGAATGACTGACAGGGTGGTTGTGAGAATTACTAATTAACACTGGGCCAGAGCTCTGCCAGGGAGCTGCTCTGTGGGAGAGCCTGAGATGTGCTGTTTCCAGGGTAGGATTGAATTGCACAAGGGCTCATCTGTTGCTGCTGAGGCCGTTGGGAGGTATTTTGATCCACCCTTTAGCCCCTGTACTTGCCCAGGCAGCCCCATGGACTGAAGCTGACTGAGACTGGTGCAGTTTAGGCCTTTTGGGCATCAACCAGCTCCCACAGGGCAGCTCAAAGAAAGAGCTGTGGTCAGCACTGCTGCCTGTGGAGCCTCTGAAGGGCAGCGTGAGCTCTGCCACACCTGATTGCTGCACCTCTAAGGCATGTCCATAGCTCTCCATGAAGAGATTCCTGCACAGTGAGAATCTTAACAGGACTTGTCCCTCTGCCCACATGTTGGTTCCCCTACATGGCAGGAATGATCACAGTGGAAGGATCCAGGTGAGGAATCAAAAGACTCTTTATTTCCTGACACCCCTTCTGCTCAGAGAGTCAGGCCAGTTCACAGGGGGATAGCTCTGGGATTAGGCAGGTGGACTCTGCAGCTGCTGCTTTATTTGTCCCAGCAGCATCAAATGTCTCCTCTCTTCATCTGAAAGAAGAAGGAAGAGAGGCAGGCATATTTTATCAGTGGTAAAAATGGCAATAATCAAGGAGAGGGATCAAGAAGGGATGGCTGGTGTGGCATCTCTTCAAGACCTGGATCACGCCGCTGGAAGGTGAAATGCTGCTTCTTGGACTGGTTGGTTTTCCCATCTTTGGGAAGGGCTCCTTCCCTTGCACCTGGTCTTTGTCTGTTCCCTCTGTTCACACTTTTATACTTGCTCACCAGGGCAGTGGGAGGTGCTGGGTGCACTAACAGTGCCTGGAGAAGTGCATAGCTCTGATGGCTTTTGCTGTTTCCTTGCAGAATCTATCCTGGAGCCTGTGCCAGTTCCAAGGCTTGGCTCATAGTTACATTCCTTTGAGAAATAATGGTTTCACTGGAAGAAGTTGCCAGTACATTAAAAATGTAAGAAGGGCAGCATTTTTCACACAAACGCTTGCTGTCAATATGGATAATGAGCTATGTGCTGCTGGTTTCCTTCTTGAGGTGGGAGACAAAGGAGAACTGGACTTTGTGCTGAATGGATGCTTGTGAGAAGCTGGTACTATTCAGTGATTCACGAGCAGCTTGCAGACATCAGGAGTAAAGGTTCATTACATCTCAAATTTTTTTCTTCCTTTGGGCAGGTGGCCTAACAGCCCAACAGCTGATCCTACGTTTTAAATTTAATTTTAATTGAATGCACTGCTAGAGATGCCTTAAATTGACTCTTTTTGTTTGAATTTCCTAAGGGAGCTTGCCCCAAGACCTCTATCCTAGTGATAACTTATTCTGGCCAATGGAGCTATTGTGTATTTATTGTATAACTCTCTGTCCCCTCTCTAGCTTCTGCTCCCATGAACACTGCAGTTGCTGATGACTAGAAAATTACTCAAGTGTGAACTGTTTCACTGTCTGTCACTTTGCTCATTAGGCTAGTGAGAAAATGTATCTACGGCTCTGTCACACACAGCCCTCATTAGGTTAGCAGCACATTGAGATCATTGCCTTTTTTAAAGATGGCTGCAGGAAAATGGCTGGGTAGTTTGATGCTCCTCAGTAATAAGTGGAAGTAGCAAAACTAGGGCTTGCTGCATTCCCCTCTGAGATAATTGCATTGTTTGCAGAGCCTGATCAATGGAGTGAAGTGATACTGCTGGGCGAGGCAGCATAATCCCACTTCTTACTCTGAGTGGAAGGGGCAGAAGGTGCTCAAGGTGTGCAAAAGAGATTTAGGACAAGGACACTCCATTTTTTGCATCTGCTTCTCCTTGTGCCTGTTAAACTGGAGGAGCTCCACTGAAGATGCTCTGTATGCACTGAAGATGAAGTTGCATCAGCATGAGCAGAATTTAGGTCTATCAGCTATAGCTCTAACTGGCAATGAGGGTTACCAGGGAGTTTCCAGTTCCTACCTCCAGCAATTAGCCAAAGTAGCACTAATCAATATAGACCCATTTTAGCCATTCCTAGAAGGCTGCATTTAGACTCTCTCACTGCCAAATGTCTGTGCTGAGCTTCTGCTAGAAAACATGTGCTAAATGACCACATGCCTTCTCTCTAATTAGTGCTTTCTTTCTAGTTTACTTCTTTTCCTAAGCAAAGAGTGCCACTGACTTCCACACTGGCATTTCCCCTGGAACTGATCCATTAATTGTTATTTGCCATGGAAAGACAGGTAGCTATTTACTCCAACCAGCAGAGCAGTGACAGAATTCTACTTGCAGTAGGACCACAGTGTAGGATCAGACCACTGCACTGATGGGAACTGCTGCAAAGGGTGAGTCTGGAGCTGCAGTACAGCCTTTCCTGCTCTGGCTTTGGTGTGGATATAGTCTAGCTCACCTCCTTACCAGGTGCTGTTAGCATTGGTAGGTGAAGGTTTGCATATCACTACAATTGCTCAGAAAAGTCATTTTACTCGAGGAATTTCTTCTATGCTTTCACTGTAAAGTATTTCTACTGGTGATTTGCTTCTGTGTGGTGATCCCAAAGAGCTGAAAGGCAGTTTACACACAAGGTTTTGCATTAATTGAATCTTTATAGAAGTGTGTGGGGCAATGTCTGGTTGCCCCACTGGACCTGCAGTGCTGATGATCCATCTCTGCTCCACCACGGGAATGTTCATTCATTAGCATTGGTGCAGAGGTTCCGTGATGTTCTGTAGCTGATTAGGTTCATAGCAGATATGTATCCCCTAGGGATAAGATGATGAAAAAACTTAAGGCCTTTTTGCTTATTTAAAGTTGATATCCAACTCCAAGTTAAATTGGATATCAAGTACTTGACTTGCTCTGCATATATTCTCTTCAATTCCATATACATAGGATTCTTCTCATTATCTGCATTTACAAATTCAAAGGCAATTAGCCCTGAAATAGCTAGAAATGTAGAGAAAGAAATGTTTGAATTTTTATTTCCCATAAAGTTCACATTTTCTTTTTCATTTAAGTGGAACTTTAATTTCTTTTGAAGCACGTAAGACGAATGTAAAAAAAAAAAAAAAAAGAAAGTATCTCATGGGATGGGAGGCTGTAAAGGACCATTATAATGAAATAGAATATTTGCTTCCTAGGCTGGTGATTCAAATACTCCTTGAGAAGCTGAGTCTGTATCCACATGTTGAGAGTGCTGGTGCTGGGGTGGCTGGGCTCTGGTGTTTTGGTTCTCCTGGCAGCTGAAGCTGGGGTCAGAGCAGTGCTGGGTGTTTCTAGAGGCCAGCCTAGTTTCTGTGCTTGGTACCAGCCTGCAGTGCCATCACAAAGCACAGCCAAACCTGCAGCACCACACCACCTGCTGTGTCCAGCCCTGCCACAGGCTGGCATTCAGCTGCCTCTACAGTCCCCAGCAGGAGCTCCAATTTTTATCCAAGCCAAGCTTTGGAGCTACCTGTGCAGGAGCACCTGTGTTCAGTCAGAGGCTGAGTGGGTGTCAAAGAACATGGGAACGGAAGAAAGGGCTCAAATTCTCATTTAAGACATAATCCTGGTGTAGCCTGTGTGAAATAGGCCACTCCAGTTCCTAAGGAGCTGGTGTCTCCATACTGAGAATGAGCAGACTGAGGAGGTTTGGCTCTCATAAACCCAGGCACAGAGCAGCCATAGGATTGGAGCCAATTTCCTGGGTTTTTCCTTTGTGTCAGAATGGAACCAGTGTGGTGAACGGGAAAGCCTGAGCTGTGGCTGCAGTGCCTGGGCAGGAGGGCAGCTCTGGGGACCTGTCTCCAGCTCTCTGCCATCACTACCTTCCCTGCAGACCAGCCAGTCCATCCCTGCAGGGTTTCACAGGGCTTGTCCTACCTGGCCACTGGGAATAACAGGTTCATGCTCTCTGTTGATTTTGCAATTGTCTTCAGTTTTATATTAGTATTTTAAGTTTCCTTCTCAGACATAACTTGTCTTCAGACACACCAGCTTTTCATGACAGTAATTAATTTACAGCAATATCACTTAGTTCATCCAGCTGGCTGGTTGTGCCTTATTAGTGCCTAGGAACAAGACTGGGGTTTTTTTCTTCTTTCTGACAGGGATTCTTGGAGCCTCGATGAGCAATTAGTTTAAAAAAGCTGTCCTGGGGAGACAGAATTAGTACTAAAAAGGCCCAAGCCCTAACTTGAAAATCTTTGAGATGTCTGGAATTTTGTTATTCTTTTTATTCATCAAAGGATACAGTAGCAACTAATAATCTTCCCCAAAATACATACTACCTATTAAAAAATAATAACTTTTTAAAGGTTTACAAGTTAATTTTAATAATTTTTATTTAAAGTAAAAATATAATATCATATTTCAGGAGATGAATGAGTGTCCTGCTGAACAGATGATACTTCAAGTGTTGCTTGGGGTTTTTTGTGTTAGTTGGATTGCTTTTTTGTAGAATGACATTTTCATAAAGAAATTTCCCAAAGCAGAATTACTGCAGGAGTTGACTTTCAAAGGACTGTTGGTGGCATCAGTTTCTTCTTCTTTTTATTGGAGCTGGGGGGAACCAAGACTAGACTGCAAACATTTTAACATCTGTAAACTCTGCAATATCTGCTGCAGTAGGAAAATAAATAACCAACAGCAATACATGAAGACATTATATGTAACATGGCCTGAACTAGTACCTCACTAATGTGTACATAACCTGCTTTATAAAACCATATCTTACCCAGGCTAAGCACTTAATTATTATTGATTAGTTCAGCCCACTCTTCCAATATCTGTTGTTATTGAAATAATCTCCGTATCCCTCATTAAACATGCATCTGTTTCCATGGGAATGCATTTTTAAATAAGGAGTGCTATTTGAATATTATTGGTTTCACTGGTTGTTCAGGCACTTGGTACTGTGGTTGCCCAATCTGTCATAGTTAATCAACTCTCATCTCTTAACACTGGCTGCAGTTATCAATGAGTTGAGGATTAATATTCTGGGCGAAGCAGATGATAAATCATTTGTATATAATTAGTGTACAGCAAGGTTACAGCTGACATGAATTTTTATCTTAATTATGAGAGAAATTTGTTCCATTAATTTAATTTAGTTTGCATGAGTGGCTAGACACCTAACAAAGTTAATCTTACACCTGTCATTACAACATTAAGGAGAGGCTCATTTTCAAGCTGTAGACACAGAAACTCTGGTATATAAGGATAATGTTGCTCATTCTGATGTGAAAATAGATGATCGTAGACAGAAGATACAGAACCTACTCTCTTTAAAGACTTCCCAAAGGATTTATGTGTGAATATTACAGAGATTCAAATCTGGTTGCTGCTGTACTGAGCAGACTAATTTTCCTCCATTCTCCTTCTGTACTTCTTCAAGAGAGAAGCATGCAGTGCCTACAAACAAAGATTTTTCCCTTATTTTCATGGATATGCATTTTCATTACTTTGACTATATACATATAGTTAACATGTGACAATACCATAGCACTTGTATGATGTAATAGCTGCATTAGTAGCTATGGGTGAGGAAATTCTGCTGCCTGCAATGCAGCCTTCATATTTATGTGAAAAAGAATTATTCATAACTTCATCTACTACACAAATGGCAATTATGCAGGCATTTCTGAGGTTTCAGCAGACTGAATAAACCTAAATTCTGTGTTAATTATCCAAGCAATTATCAGGTCTGATAAATCATACATGATTGATAGATAAGGTGGGGCTGTTTGGGTAACAGGATATGGTGTTAGTTTTTTTGCTAATAATTAACCAAACACCTAAATGAAAGAAGACTATTTGTGGCATCTCTTATAAAAATGTTTATCTTTATAGATTTGTTGATTATAGCTATTTTATTCCGGTAGGATGACATGGAAAAAGAAAAGCCAATACCCAAGTCTTTTTACAGCTAATGAGATGAGACTGAATACAGTGGAGAGAGAAATATAAGTGAAAATTGCATTCTGCACTAGCTCAAGTCCAAATACATATTTGTAATACAAGCCACAGTCTCCTTCACATTTGCAGCATAAAAATAACCCTCAAACAGAAACATTAATTGAACAGTAACTCAGATTAATGTTTTGTAATATTAGTTCACAATTATTACTCTCAGCTAAGGTCAAGAAGTATATAGTTGGATATTCACAAAGAAATGACTGATTTAAAAACAAAGAGCTCTAATGGAATTCAATAGTGCTTTTCAGTCATTCCAGTTGGCATCTCTATTACCTGAAATGATTCACAGTCCATTATGGGAGCTTCCATGCTAATAGAATGTCTATCTTCTGTAATACAGACACATCAGGGCACTAACTGAGAATCTGTCACAATGAATTTCATCTAGATTTCACTTCATCTCTTCATGGACTGTAAAATTTGCTCTTGTACAATGCCTAAATTTACTGTGGGTAATTGAGAGAGATCTATAGATGCAGCACACAGTAAAAAGCAGTTTTCCAAAGATCTATTGTAAATTGTGCAGATTTGGTTCAGTTGGGAAAAGATTATGAAATGCTGGACACCACTGTCTGCTAATTAAATGTTTTTGGTGAGCTCTGAAAATAATTTGAATGAATCCTGGTGAATAGAAAAGTGAAAACAGCAACCTGTTTAAAATATCTCTTTTGCAGCTAGAAAAGGCAATGAAAAAGGTTTTGAAATCTAAGAAACCCAAAATAAGAGATAGGCAAATGAGTGAAAGTAAGCCCCATTACCCCCTGTAAGACTTATGGATCATATCAAGTAGACCTATGATATTTTTTATCTCTCTTGTGTTTATATAGTGCAAAGTGGGATATTATCCACCTAATCTGACTTCCAGTTCTTTAGAAAATCCTTCTTAAATAGGGCAGGCAACTCCATTTTATTTTTGCAACTGAGAATATCCATCCTATCTGAAAATGTTGCTCTTAAGTTCTATGCATGGATTCTTGATAAAAAATTAAAATAACGTTTAAAGCGTGGCTCATTTTTTTCCCAGCTGAATACTTGCTCCTCTGCTCATGAAATAGATATCCAACCATTTCTGTCCTTTATTTTTTTTTTACTTGTTTCCATCAATAGCTAAACAAAGTTATTGGTATCCTTACTGATCACAGACTTTAATATTTGTTAGCCAATTAAAATTGTGATATATTCTATAGTTTTTTTTCCTAAGCCACAAACAGAATAATAGCATCACGCTTCACTGCAAGTGAAGTGATCTCAGCCTTTACATTAGGAGAAAATCAGAATGGTATGACTGCAGTTCATTACTGAAATAGGTAACTGATGAACTGAAAAGACAAAGGGCATTGTTAAATGAAATGTCATTATTAGAGCTGCTCATGTTTAACAAATGTACTGTAAGTTAATTCAGTGGTGTTTTCTCCAAAGTTCTCTGTAGGACATTCTCCATTCATGCTTATGTCTTCACATGGTCAAAGTATTTTTATTTTCTTTGTGGAAATAAACATTAACTAAAACTTAAGTAAACACCAGTTGGACTGTTATAAAAAATGGTACATCAATTTTTGTCCAAGGTTTACTTCCAGAGCTGTGGCTCACCCAGTGATCTCTGAAGTAAAAGGCTTTTTGAATGTTTTTGAATGTTTATGTATATTATATTTGAAGAAATGCCTTGTTTTCCTTGAAGGAAAATGGAAGGTAGATCCAGAGTTTCATGGGAAAAAGATTTAGTCTTTAGGCTCCAATTTAGCAATTTGTGACTATGCAACAAAGCACTTTGGCACGTGTTTAATGTCAGGGCCTGAAGCATCTGTTTTAATATGTTGCTGAATTGGGGCCTTAAAGCACAAGCAGAATCTTGGACCTTGTGTTTTAAGAGCTGTGTAAAAGTAGTGTTCAGATATCAAATAAAAAACATATCATACTTTCAGCATCTGTGGGAAACTGTTTGCATTGCCCCAGAGGTGATAAAAATAATTTATGGACTCAGTATTTTTCACAACAAGGAAATGACCTCAGCTTTGGCAATCTGAGGTAGTTAGTGAAGCTTTTCTGCTGCATTTATAGATTTACTTGAGCTACATATTCTTTGACCTGTATTTTAGATTTATTGGCAGATACATAAGTCACAGTGAATAACCTAAAAAGAAATTGATGCTCTGTGCATTTTGTGCATGGATTGACTGACAGATTAAGAAGGGCTGCTTCTTCACAAGTGATTGAGACCTGTGCCCTTGCTTGTTATAAATATGTCTGCTGGGGTGTCCTGTGAATTTTTTAACTACAAGTTTTAATACAACAGGAAGATTAAAAGCATATTTAGACTATAAGATGTGTAAATACGAGCTTGAAAAGAGAATATATGGTATGGATGTCACGAAAAGGACAATCAAACTCCTGGGAGCAGCCCTCTCTTTTCTGAGCAGTTCCACTGGCCTGGCACCTCTCTTAAGATCAGGACAGCACAGTCCAAGTCTGTTGCAGAGCATTAATGGTCCAAAAGAGCAGGGCAAGAAAGGTTCCTCTGGTTCCTCTCCTCCTGCAGTCAAAGTAGTGACAGTCAGGTCAGCACTGATAACAGCTGAGGCTTCACCCAGAACTTGCTTTGTCTTCAGCTGGTTTTGAAATGAAAGTCTGGGCCTTCGAGGTACATATTCAAGGCATATTCATCCCTTTTTCACTTTAGGTAAGGAACTTAGAAGTTGCAATCAAATATCTGTACTGACAGCTCCATCATTTGCCTGATGGAAACTGGAAAACAAACAGCCCCTTCTCCCATCCAGCCACCAGAAGTGAGATTAATTTAAAGTGTAGGGCAAGACTGTAAAAGTTTACTTTCAGTCTCTGTTCTTGTGGCCTTAATAACCCTTTCACACAGTTTTTTTTCAGCAAAAAATAATTGGCAATATAAAAGTTTTAAAGCAACCCATGGTGATGTATCTTCATTGTCTTAGAGTAAGCACAAGACATAACAAAAAGTTTGCTCACTTGAAACTGAGCTTCATCCTCATCTGTTCAGCTATGCATAGATTTTAAATGTATGAAAGAGGGATGTAAGAAAGAAATGATAACAGATTCTATCTGTTCTACTGTTTCTGTCACCAAAGACATCATAAACAAAATAAACATGACTTGGACTACAAACAGCTATGGATGAATTAACATTTTCTGCCTCCTGAATGTGCTACAGGAGATCTCTGCATTGGAAATGAACCTTGCAGTGTCTGAATGTGCACGGAGCTCTCTGAGCTATCTGCAGCAACACCAGCCACCAGGCAAAACATGTTTTCTCGACTTGTTTGCACTCATTTGTTTAACTTCACCGCCATCTGCTGTTAAGGAAGGGAAGCTGGCCTGCAGGCTGGGAAATAGCTGAGATGTGCCCAGGTATGGCTTACCAAAGCACTTCCAACTCTTACACAATTTTAATGTGTTGTAAAGGACAGGAAGGAAATAGTTGTTCATAAGGTTTGTGTCCCGTGCATCCTTTACCTCACCCAAGGGAGTGTTTTATCCCTGTCACACCTTGTGAAGACTCCAGCAACACCAACCTAAGTAATGCCACCATTCTTTGGGCACGTTTTCCTTCTGCATCTTCCTCCCACTTTTGCTCCTGTTCTTTTTGACAGCACTATTACCCTATGTTCCTTCAAACAGGTCCTGGAAAATCCCATCTTTTCCACCTAGCTTGAAAGTACATAGAAAAATGGCTTGAAAAGTAATCAGTAATTATAACATCTCTCATTTTGGGCAATGAAAGCACCATCAGTTTATCAGGCAGAGAGCACCGGAGCAGATGGATCCTCAGCTCTTGTCCTTCAGTATGTCAGGAAGTTCCTTCCAGTCTAGTTACTTGATGCTGGCATTTTCACTACATCTAACAAATAACACTCAGTGTGGATAATGGGTTGCATCCAGGAAAAAAAAAAAAGACAATCAACCAACTGAACAGCACCCCCTAAAAACCTCAGATATATATATATATATGTAGGCTATGAATTGAAAAAAATAATTTTCTTATGGAGAAAATGTTAAAATTGGAATATATTCTGCTACTGATTGGTGCAGTTAGAGATAGGAAGTCTGTAAAAGCATGACATTTTCTATTACTTCCTAAATACGTATTTCCAGCTTTGACTCAATGACTTAATTCTTTGGCCTGATTCAATATAAAACAACAGAAAACTTTTCTTCAACTGCAGCAGGCTTTGGCTGAGACTGCCAGCAGAATTACTGTGGAAGATAAGGTGATATTTGAAGGTTAACATAAATACTGTGTTTAGATAATTAATCTGATGGCCTTGAAAGGTAAATGATATTACAGTTATATACATTTATTATAAACAGTATATTTTTACTCTACAATGTCAAGAATAGGCTCTTGTCAGTGGCAGTTTACTACTTTGGTATTAACTCCTCATGGCATTACTTCCAATCTCCTTGCTTTTCTGATTGTTTTGTTTTTTTTTAATTACTAAAAGAGCTGATAATCAGTACAGCTGTAGAAAAAGCAAGATATAGTCTATATATCTCCTCTTAAGTCCAAACAATAAAATTGCATTTCGGTCCGGATCTCAGAATATCTGTTGCTGTCAAAGCTACGTTATGAACTATATGGCTGAAAAAATGTAGCTCAGTTTTCAGATGCTGTGTTAAGTGCAGACCTGGCAGTTAGAAAAATCCTATTCTGCCTTATAAATGGAGTGAATTTGACATGGAGTTTGGTGAAGAAGCATCAGAATGGAACACCAACCTGCCAGTTCCTTAGAAGAACAACAACTCTCAGGGCAACAAGATGTATGTGCAAAAGTCTTGTCCAGCATTTGGTAGCCTGTTAGCACAGGAGTGTGTTCTGGTGGGCAGAATGTAGTAACAGTCAAACTCATGTCCAGATCTGAAAAACTTCAGTATGAGACATGGAACAAAAGACTCTGAAAATGAAAGATTTACATAAAACACTTTGGAAAAAGGTTGGGCTAGGGTTGACCATGGTCAAGGGCCAGAGATGTTGCTTTTTTTCTTTTGGTTTTATTTCTCCATAAAATGTTTAAAATACTTGTTCTGACTCTAACCCTTTCACCATGCATTTCATTTCCTCAGTCTCTCCTATGAAATGAGTGGATGCTCTCCTGAGAACATCCACTCTTCTGCACAACCACCCAGCATATGTGGAGGCAGACTTCATAAACTGAAGTCTCTTCAGAACTGGCTCAACATTTGAAGTTCTGCCAGTTGGAAAGTTCATGGAAAATTACTGGTACCTGGGAGTTCTGACTTACTGCATGGCACAGGAGCGACTGCTTTCCTTCTCACTTTGGAACTCCCAGTTCACTTTGTCTTCCTGAAAGCAGGCTTGGCTGTTCTGTCTCTCACAGACCAGCACAGACCTGTTTTCTCTGAGCCACTGTGAAACATGCTGCTTCACTTCATACACACTTCCAGAAATAAAGGCAGGTGAATCCTGATGTGATGTTCTGATAGAGCATATGCACTCAATTCATCCTACTTTCTAAATCAAAAAATTGCAGGGTTTTTTGGCTATACAAAGGGAAGAGTACAGTAGATGGATTGACTAGATGACAGCCAGTTAGGGAAGCAAAGACTGAAAAAAGGAAAATGCATTGTCAGATTTTTCTTTAAATCTGCAGTAGAAAGGGAACTGGGAGACAGTTTCACCAGAAGAGATGAAGACAGAGAAGTGGCTTTAAACTCAGTAGAACAGTAGGCAAGGTAAAATGTTAATTATTCCATTGGCGGAAGTTATAGTCCCTGAATTACTGGGAGCAACTGCATCTCCCCCCTTGAAGCAGTTCCTGGATTCAGCCATTTATGCTCCCCATGGCTCCAGTTATGGCATTGCTCCATTCTCACTGCTCAGCTTCCCACCAGCTCCAGGCTTCTGAAAGTGGAAGGAATTAATTTCTGCTGAGTCCATCTGTAGGAAACGGAAGAGTTTCACAGCATGGCTTTTTGGTTTACAAAAAGTCTGAATAAGAGAAGCAACGCATCTCTGCAACTACAGGGCATCACAGCCTGGGGTATGGTAAATTGTCAGAGCAAGGCCGAGAGATGGGAAACTGGAAGAGGTTACATTCCCTCACGGAGACAGATTCAGGAGACAGGATGTAGCTGCACATCTATTTTTCATACTAAGTAAAACTAACATTGATCCCAAGAAAGAAGGCAGCAGAGCTTGCTGGAGTTTTTAACACTTGCTTTGTGAATGAGTTGCAACTTTAATAGCCATTCCAAACAAACCACACTGGACAGTATCTGGCATATTCCAGGTATTTGTGTACCTGTAGGAACTTTCCTCCTAATTTTAAAATCATGGAAGTTATAAGACATCCTTTTCCACCTTATTTTTCTAGAAGGCAGAGTTCCTGATAAGAGGGCATGCTTTGGGGATAAGCAGTATAACTCCAGACATATTACTCGCAGCCTTTCAAAATCACAAGGATATGAACTACTGGAGACAGTGAAGAAATTGCTAGGAGAATTCTACAACAAAAGACTTCATTAGCCTTGAACTGTAAAAAAATCTAGCACAGTCACAGGAGTCAGCCATACTGCTTTTGAGGTGACTGATAAGAAAAGTGCTGACAATCTTAGAGGTAAATCTTTCTCCTGAGTGGCTCTGCATAAAGGATGTGAAGTTGCATAATAAGGCATTGACAATTGTTATTATGAGCCTTGCAGTATTTGATGTTTGTTTATAGCCCAGCTCCCAGAATCAAGGAATTAGGTGAAAGTCTCTGTTTTAATTAAGAAACAAAGGTTTTCTTCATTTTGTGGTTGCTGGAAAAAAAAAAAATCCCAGGGGTGCAAAGGCCCTCAAAATCAGACAGAAAACCCTTCATATTGATATATGATTTAGGTATATTAAATCACCTGATTTAGGTTGATTACATTATTTGTGGAGACTGAATTTTTAATGTTCATTGTTTTAATTTTCACTGTCCACATTAAGGATGATAAACCCAAGTGAAGGTTTCTTTTTTAAATGACCCATGCTTTTATTAGCAACAAAGCAGCTTCAGGGAGACCCAAGCTCAGGTCAATTGATTCCTTTGTGATAGCACTTGTGAAGGAACAAAAAGCAGGTAACACTGATAGCTGATGTTGGAATTTTCCCTTTCTGGTAAGTGACATTAGATCTTTAGCAAGAGTGGATGCAGATACACGAATCTAAAAGCAAGAACCCCACCAAAGGTTTCTTGCCACAGTGGGCACCTGGTCTTGCTGCTGTAAAGGACAGAAAGCTACCATGATTTGGGCAGGCTGCTTATTGTTTCTCACAAGGCAGCTTCTTCCAAGTTGCAGAGTGCCTGAATTTGCTGAACAATTACTGTGCATGTAACCCTAACAGGTGACTTTGTAACAACTGAGCTGGAAACTGGGCCTTGTTTTGTTGGGTTTTGTTTAACTTTCTGCGCTTTAAGAAGCCTTAGAAATCATATAAATTGAAAGCTAAAGCTTTTGGAGATGTAACTTTATCCTCCCTCATTCTCTTGGGCAATAAGGGACCTGTTTTCTAAGTCACCATTTAATATGAGTGATTTTGCTCCAACTCATTAACCATCACAAACTTCCTGAACATTCCTCACTGCATAGAGCACTAGAATTACCAGCTGGGTGTTTCTGCTACAGCACGTTCAACATGGAAACAAACTCAACATTTCTAGCTGGCATCACAGGCTGAATGAAGATTTCTCAGCCCACTGTTGTGAGATGCTGGGAGGAAGCACAACGTATCACTTTTCTTTCATGGTAATCATGAGATGCTCTGTGCTGACTTACTCAGATGTGCTACTCAGTTTTATGCTAGGTGACATTCTGATGATCATCTTTACACTTTGGAGATGTAATGCTGTATTATCTTACTAAATAAAAGATTAAATCAATATTATGTGGACCAGATTTATGTGATAAATTAAAAAATAATTTGGTAATTACATGACCATTTTTTCATGGATGACATACTTGAGTTAAGTACTGTTAAGAACTTCCATGGTTTCAACATTCTTGACCTTTACCTAGTTTTTGGCAAGGTTCCCTGATGTTTAGGGGCTTTGTGCAGCTTTTGAAGGATGAGAGAATCAGTCTGCACAAACCCCAGCCTTAGAAAACCAGTTCTTTGCAGACTAAAATTACAGAAAGTGTTTTCTAAACTTATTATAGCTACTAACTGCTTTTATTAACTCCTGAAGAAACTCACATTAGTTTGCCCTTAAATTTTAATGAAATGTGTGCCATCATCATTGTGAAGAAGAACCTATTCAGAAAAATTGTGTATTTTATTTGTTAGCATATTTGGGTTTAATTTGTGTTGAAATTAGCTATGATTTGCAAATAATGGTTAGGTTAAGATCCATCCTTTTTCCTTACCTCTGAATAGCTAGAACAGCAAAAGGTAATTCATTTTTCTTAATAATTGCTTCTGTGGAAAAAGAAAATCTTTGAAAAGACAGCTCAGCCAAGTTTCTTGAACACTGTAAGAAAATACTTGGATCACACTCTGAAAAGCCTTGAACTGTCCAGTGCAATAAAACTTGGGACTGCATTTCATGGTGCCCATAAAACCTGTTCCAAAGCCTCCTAAAAAATGTCTCAGAACAATTCAGAAAATGTTTGATTCAAATTACAAGAACTCAGTGATTTAAGGGACAGGAGAAGTAAGGTCACTGTCAGCCCTGATGTGTTTTCAGGACGCTCACTCTTGTACTCCGTATGTATAACTGAATAATGAATTAAAACATATTAAACCACTTCGAGGCAGCTTTCCAGAGCACAGCCGGTGCTTCAGGAGTGCATTTCCTACTGGCAGCAGAATACAGTGATGGGCCTGGTGTCACCAGAGGGTGCTCTTCCACCATTTGTCAAAGTGTCTGCCTGAGTGTAAGCAAGATTTGATTCTTAAAAAGACACGTAGTTCTACTGGCAGTTTTGGATTACGCCAGGATCCCCTGTGTAGAAGCAGTCTGAAGATGGAGGGAGTAGTAGTGAGTGGTAGCAAAGTTTGCTTTTCATTTAAGGTGAAGTTGCAGTCAGGCTAAAATTCCTAAATAGCATTGCTCGGTGGGACTGTTTCATTTCAAAATGCACACGTATAAATTACTCAAGTTTAAATGGATGTCTACTGAGACACTGAGACAGAACACAGCCTTTTTTTTTTTTTTTCTGCAGGCTATTTTCCTTTTTGCTTAGCTCTGTCCAAGGTTACACTTGCCATGCTTACCCTGAATCTCTACAGTTCTGTCTTTTTTACCTCTACATCATTGATATTTTATCTTGCTTCTCTTACTACTTGTCTGCCTTTTCAATTCTCTGTCAAAAAATCAGCATGAAAGAAGAAAAGCCAAAAATCTCCTCCATCTTAGATCATCATTCTCTTGGGAGTGAGGTGTACCTGTGAGGAGTCTGTTAACTGTTTCAGACTATCTCACTCCATTGGGAAATTAACTGTTCATTTTTACAACTATTTTAAGTGAAGGATGTGTCATACTATAATGGCGTGTAGAAGGTAAAGTCTAAATCCATATATTTTGCCTAAAAATGGCACAGTGAAAATATACACCTCTCTGCCCCTTTGTAAAGATTTGTAAATCAGTAATCCAATGACCTGTAGTCTCTTATTCTTTGAACATCAAATAAATCTTACTGGTGATTCTGTTTGGAGAAGTTTTACCTTTCACAAATATAATTTCCTGGGCTTTTTGTTTTCCAACAATTCCATATCAGATTTGCTCAGTCTAAATACAAAAATGAAGCAAAATATTTCTTCACTGTGCGAGTATCACAGACAGAGCTGTGATCTGAAATTTAATATCCTGGCCCAAATTAAGGAGTCTGTGATGCACTTACAGTGCAAAGGTTCTCATTTTGTTTGTTCCTTCTCAGGTCGAGACACAGTGAATCAGACTTAATGAGTTGTTCTGTGGATTTGTGAGTTAGAAAGACCCACTTCATTGTCCTGGAGATTAATTCCTTTGAGCCTAATAGGTACAGATGACCTGAGACTTTGAGAAGATGTGTAAAGGCACCATCCCTAACAAACCTCTCTGGGGGTGACTACTCTGTGTCAAGGCGTGCTGTGCCTGTCCTTGCCTGGACTTTGCAACATGTACCCATGTAGAAACTGAGAAACTCCTCAGCAGCCTGATTTTCAAAGAGGGTACAGCAGCACTCTCTGAAAATCAAGCCTCAAAAATTGAAATACCCAGAATGATTTGCTACTTGCGTATCCTGACCACAGTCTTTGAGTCATGTGATCAAAATAATGACGATGCGGAAACAGAAGTCTGGTAAAACCTTTAGTATTTGTCAGATACTCAGCTATAATATTCTCATTACTCTCCAGGCAGAGTTTAGACCAGGCTAAGATGAAATTGTAGAGAGGACCAGCCACCAATTCAGCTTCTGTAGACCATGAGGGAGCTGTGATTTTTTTTCTTACTAGAACCTCAGTATTTTCACTATCAGACTACCTTTTCTTCTCCAGATTCCACAGGCCATAAAGTCTTTCCTCTTCCTCTTCCTCCTACTTAAGAAAGGAACTGCTCTGTGGCCCTTTTCTAACTACATCACCAAGATGACCATGAACAGGAGTTTCTTCTGTTTCCACAGCCATTGCTCCCACCTGTTTTGCCTGTGTTTGCCTTGGGTTTGGTTGGGATGAGCTAACAGCTTGGTAAGTGAGCTAAAGATGTTCGTGCTCATATTGCCAATCTTAACAATATTAAACAATACTAAAAATGACACAAACATACTTTTCAAGAAAAAAAGTCTTCTTTTCTGCCCGTTTGTTTTAAACTATTAAGTGCTGAAAATAGGAATTGTTCAGAGGAGAGACTGAACAGGACCTTGGCTGGACTGGAACCTCTAAATGTCACCCATGGGTATGATAGTGAGCATGTTTAAAACATCACTGATTGAGTGCTGAAAGGGCACAGTACCTTGCAAAGAATATCAGTCAGTTTGCAATGCAAAAATGCAATGGTCTGCTGCAGCCCCTAACACAGTGGCTACTGTAACAGGTCTGTGACTTTTTCATTTCACAGTGCACAGTCTCACTTCCACTGCCGATAATTGGGAATTTGCAATTGCCCACTGAATGCTTCCCTATGCTTACTACACCTCAGGAAACAGATGAAGGGGAACTGAGTAACTGTAAGGAGATGAGATACAACCAAGACAACAAATTAAAAGAGTAAATGCACACAGAGGAAGATTCTAGTGCTGTAGCCAACAGTATTGGTGATTCCAGAAACCTGGATGAAAACCTTCATCACAGGAATCATTTCATTAGGGATCAGGATGGAAGTGATCTCTGTGCTGGGGCTGCTAGGCAACAAAATGGCTTGAAAAAAGAGCTCACCCAAGAGATGAGCCACAGAAAACAATGCACAATTTGACACTGAGTCTGGAAGGCTTGGGTTTAGTTCCCTACAGCTGGCTTCAGCTTCTGCTGTTAGTAGGAATCCGACTGGGAAGATGCAGTCATGGTGGTACCAAGGTCCATAGCCCAATGCAGCCACTGAGATCCTTTCCATTTACTCCGAGATCTGTCCAGAACACTTTGTTTTATGGCATCCATAAACAAATGTTGTACTCTAACAAGAAGATGCTGTACAAAGGACCATTGCACAGGAAGTTATACTTACTTTATTTTATCTATCATGAAGAATGGAAATAAATCTCTCTCAGGCCTTCTCGGCATAGAGAACATTGGAAAGTTACTTAAATTACTTTGTTTATCTAACTGTGTCTGCTCTACAAAGACTGGAGCCCTTGCTGTTGCTTTTACAACATCTCACATGTTTATTCTTACTACAAAAAGAAACAAGTATGTGCTAGAAGATACAGTGAGACCTACTCCTACATTTTCAGTGGTGACTGAGTTTGATGTTGTCACAAGTCCAGGCTGAACAGCGAAATGAATCACATGGCTGTATGAAAAAAGAGGAAGCTCTTCAGCTCAGCTTTGTGGGATCAAGATAAATGAAACAGAAAAATCAAGACAGGATTGTTGAAAGCAGCTGCACCAAGCACCAGAGCTTCACGGATCCAAATAAAGTAGGGAAGGGGAAAACAAAGCCTAAGTTGAATCTGCTAGAGATTTGAACGCACAAAATCTAAAAACCTGAAGGAAGGGAGGTTTTTCTTTTTTAGATGGTAACCCTCTTGGGACTCTTCTTAAACCTAATTGGTATTTAGAAGATTGATTATCCAAATGTCATAGGGGACAACAGCTCTGTCTGGGTAACTGAGTGAATTTGCATCACAATTAGGTGTTGGGAAGCAATGCTTTTGAGAAGTATGTTATTGAGGTTCAAGTGATCCAAGATGAGTTGTAATGATCATAGATTTTTTGTATTTTTGTGCCTTTCCTTTTTCTTTCCTAACTACATACCACCAGAAGGAAAAATCCAGCCTATAAAGGAGAAAAATGTTTCCAGTCCTTGTGGTCTCATATTCATTTCAGGCCAGCTTTGTGATTTTGGGGGCCAGTTGCATGAGTTTTAAAGTTCATAGGAGTTAATTAGCCCTGTCTCCTTCCTTTGGATTACTGTGCTTTAAAAAGCCAGAGAAACAGTTCAGTTTCCTGGGGTAGGTTAATTCCTTCCCTTGTCTGATACTCAGTTACTATTTAAGCCCCTAGTTCATGCTACCTTTGGCTTTTTATTTTTCCTTTTTCTTTAATGTATTTCTCTGGAAAGGAATTTCATGACCATATCATGGCTCAGGAAAATTTTTCTCAAGTTGATGTTTCTTCTCAGCAGTTACCTTATGACCTGCACTTGCTGGTGCACCTGAAAGTTGTCTACATCCCTTCCTAATACTCTCCTGTTTGAAACCTTCTCTTTGTCTCTGCTTTTTTGTTGGCTTCAGTCTTCCTCTGCATGGCAATCAAATTAGAGATGCACAGTTCCCTGTGAGGAGAATGCAGACAAAACACAGAAAGCCCATATTGCTGTGGTGACCACATTAGCCTCTGGGGCTGTGGAACAGTGTTCTGCAGCTCTAATTAAGATGTGGCCTGTGGTTACACCAGTGCATGGCCTGAACTGGTCTGACCTATTTTTGCTTTTATTATTGTTATAATTGTTTTGATCACTCTGTCAGGGCAGCAGTCAGAATGGACTGGCTCACGTATGCTCTGCTGCCCTCCAAAGGATGGGAACACTGCTCTCCTGTTCCTTCACTGTCTTGAGATGCCACAGCTGCGTGCAAGGTTATTTTTTTTAATACTCTGTATGTGGCAAAGAGTCTGGAAACAGACACCTGTGATAGACTTGAAAAGAGACCCCTGTCAGGTATTTCTGAAGCCATCGCCAACAAGAATGTTACCCATGGAATGCTGCTGTGGTTTGCTACCAGGCTGTTCAGCCCATCAAATCCCTGTGCATTGGTGTGATTTTATTCATGAATCCAACCTGTGTTGGCAACCAGCCTGGGCACAGCATCCAGACCCCAGCACACCCATCAGGGGCTGCCCGGTGCTGCCAAGCCCGGGATGGGAGGCCAGGCTCCAGCACATCCAGGTGCCCACCTTCCTTCCCACTAGGGGATGCTCAGACATGGCCCCATGATGTGCGCACTTCTGAGAGGTGGAGCCAGCACAGATTGCAGGGGTTCCTCGGGATGGGAGTGTTGGATGAGCAGCAGCTGAGGGAGTGGGGGGTTGTTTAGCCTGCAGGAGGCTCAGGGGAGACCTTTTCACACTCTGCAGCTCCCTGGCACGAGGGTGCAGCCGGGTGGGGATCGGGCTCTTCTCCCGGGCAACCAGCGACAGGATGGGAGGACATGGTCTTAAGCTGTGCCAGGGGTGGGTTAGGTTGGGTATTAGCAAAAATTTCTTCACAGAAAGCATGATTAGATATTGGAATGAACTGCTCAGGGAAGTGGTGGAGTCACCACCAAGCGTTTAAGGAAAGTCTGGAAATGGCCCTTGGTACCATGGTCCAGTTGACATGGTGGTGTTCAGTATTGGACCTGATGGTCTCAGAGGTCATTTCCAACCTAATTGATGCTGTGATTCCAACCTAAGTGATTCCAGGACCTGTGTGCAGGGGAGAAAAAACAGAATTAAACCCCACTTCAGCTGTTGGGTCACCAAAGGAAACACGGATGGCAGTGAGAACTGTCAGTGCCCTGTGGAGCATGCAGTCACAGAGCACTCAGTAACTTGTCCTCCATGCTGGCGGGAGGCCTCAGGACCCCTAGCAAAAGGGGAAAAAAGAAGAAAACAGCGGCGAGAGAAAGGCAGCGCCGCGCAGGGGAAGCGCCCGGGGCGCGGGGGGCGGAGCCGCGCTCTGAGGGGCCGCGGGCACGGGGACACCCGGGGGCGCCCCCAAGGGCGCAGCCCGCGGGCGGGGCCGCGGCCGCAGCGCTCCGCGCAGCCCGGCAGTCACATGAGCCACCGCCCTCCTTCCCCCGCACCCCCTCGGCCGCGAATGGCACGGCCCGGATGCGCTTGTACGCAAGAAGGGTGCGGGCGAACCATTGAGCGAGGGCGGGGGAACCCGGCAGCCGCCGGCCGGGAACACCCCTTCGCCGGGGCGCTGCGGCGGCGGGGAGCGGACGTGACAGCGGCGCGGCCGGCGGCGGAGGGCGATGGGGGTCCCGCGGGGACAGGAGCGCCAGGCCCCGCAGGAGGTACCGGAGCCGCGTCTCTCCCAGCCCCCCGTCCCCCGGGCGCTGCCGAGCCGCGGCCGCTGTTCCTCCGGCCCCGCCGCACCGGCGTCCCCGGGCTCCCCGCCTGCTCCCTCCCCTCGTTGCCGGCCCTGGCCGGGGGCGCGGGGAGCGGTGCCGCGCCGCGGGGTGGGCGCGGGAGGCCTGCGGGGCTGCCGGCAGCGCTGTGCGGGTCACCTTCGGTGCACCATCGCCTGCCCCTCTGCAAGCCGGGGTCGCGGGGTTCCCGTGGGAGGGAGCGGAGAGGAAGAGGGTGCCCAAAGGATTGGAGGTGGGGAGGGTGTGCAGCTGGGTCCCTGCAGCTCTCGGGGGAGACCCGGAGCCCTGTTACCGTCTCTCCGGCCTAGGGCCGAGGTGTTCGGGAGCCCTGTGCCTCTAGGACATCATGTGCATCCCCGGAGCTGTGGGGTTTCATCCTGTAAGGTGGGGACAAAAGCGCTGGAACGGGCTGGCTGTGCTGGTGAGGCTTCGGAGCGCTGAGGCTGTCCGGGCTGCCCGTCGCAGTTTACTTCTGTTACTGGTGTGCTTTGAAATTGCATTGCCCAAAAAGTGTAGTTCCATGTGAGTGTCTCCTCCTGTTTTTGTAGAAGGATTATAGAAGCATGTCCTGTTTCAGCTGGGATAGAGGTTAAATTGAGGCGTGTGATTTTATGAGCCCTGAAATTGAATGAAATGTGTGAAATGGAGAATAAATTAACTGCCTTATGGCAATAGGGTGATCTTACTAGCTGGAGGCAAGCAGTGGACCAGGAGCTCGATCAGCAAAAGTAGATTAAAGTATTTAGCTGGGTGAAAATATGTGATGTTAAATCCATGTAGAAATGCATTAGTTGTTTCTTTTATGTCTTTCAAATGAACTGTTTTAGCATTAAACCGAGTTGCTCATGGAAGACAGGTTTTCTCTGATACGTAATCTGTGCCAAGGTTAGGTTCGGAAAACGTTAATTCGTCGAATGAGAAAAGCTGAATTAGTGTTGTGTTGTTTGTTTGTCAGGTTGAAACAAGAGAAGATGAGGAACAAAACATCAAGTTGACTGAAATTTTGGAACTGTTGGTGGCTGCTGGGTATTTTCGAGCAAGGATCAAGGGGTTATCACCCTTTGACAAGGTGAGGCCAGTACATTATTTTTAAATGCCTTTTTTAAGTATGAGAGGCTTATATGTTTTGCCAGTTTGCTTAGCAATTCTAGGTGACTTTGTAAGAGACATTTGCAACCTATGAGGCTTCCCTGTGTGAATAATTCTGCAAATGACCTAGTTTCAGACAGACAGGACCTCCTCAGTCTTGAAAGACAATTTTGTGCAGCAAGGCCTGTTTTAGAGGAGACAATTGGATGCAAACCAACTGCTGTCTGCTTTTATTGTGGGTGTTATGGCCTGTGTTAACAGTTGTGTACAGGGAGTTTTCCTCCCTCTCTCAACAGCAGTTGGAATAGCTAGAAGGACTGGATATGTGGAGATAGCATGGTAATTTTAAAAACAACATTGATGAGAAATGAAGAAGTGTCTGTGTAAGAATGGAACAGTTAGCCTGGCGAGATTATTTTGGGGCTGTTTTTACATATCGTTAGAATGTCATATTTGTTAACCTTTCATTGTCCTAGACAGGAAATGTGTGATACTGACAGTGAGCAAAGTTCAGGTTGAAGAAAGATGTCTGAATCGTTTTAGTGCTGACTCTGTGAGAAATTCCTGAACCAGGGTTTGAAAACACAGAACTACAGCAGCCTTGAAATGGACTCCACTGTTTTCTGCTCTCTCTTTGATTATAGCACAGCCTTACTTTGCAATTTTATTTTATTCAAATTCCTTGGTATTGCTAACAGTAGCTGCTCAGGAGTCTGTGCTCACAGAGTAGTTTCAAGGAGACTGGCTTAGGATGTAACATTGTTGCATTTATGTGTAGAAATCACTTATACTTACTTAAATACAATTGCAAAGTTACCATTTCACGGCAGTGCCCAACCTCACCGAAATGAGCTTTGCTACTGAAAATGATCACACTGCTAATGCAAAAGCAGTATGTAGGTTATCAGTTCCAGAGGGGAGTGTCAGAGGGGTGATGTGTCAGAAACCTTGTTAGAAACCAGAGTTCCTAATTTGCTGTGTGATATTGGCAAGTTACTCTACATTTTAATCCCTTTTTCTCTTCCTTGCCTTTGCTTACATTTAGGTTATCTTGCAGGTGTTTATGAAAGGTTGTCTTTGAATATTTATGTAAAGATGATGAAATGGCTGAGGAGTTTAAATATGCCTATGTCAGAATAGGTCCTGAAATAGAGATTTCTGCAGAGCTGGGGATTTCCATTGCTGTGCTGGTACCGTGTCTAGCACTTTGTGTTGCATATGTCAGTAAGCAAGAAGTAATAGTAGCAAAGATGTATATAAAAGAGTAAATATATGACTACAGTAATTATGATCCTTGATAAAATTTTGATATGGTCACTTTTTAGAGGTCTTGACATTTAACATACTGTTGCTTTGTATCCATTGGTTTTTGGTTTGCTTTTCTTTTTTCAGTCTGAGAGCTGTTTCAAAACTAATATGTAAAGATAAAAGAGGAATTTAGATTGCCAATAACTGCTGGGCTGGTTTCTGTCTTCTTACACATATGTATTGTGTGTAGTATTGTGTGAAGTTGATGTGGTTATGCTGTGTATTTCAGTCTGTCTTAGAGCAGAGAGGATACTGAGCATGGAGAGATTACTGACATGTAGTTTCTAAAATAAATAAAGCCTCAAAGACGTGTTTGGGTTTACCTCCTCAGTTTAAAATGGCCCTAAACATGCTGTTGCTCCTTTGCCAGGTGGTGGGAGGCATGACGTGGTGTATCACTACCTGCAGCTTTGATATTGACGTGGATTTATTATTTCAGGAAAACTCTACTATTGGTCAAAAAATGTAAGTTGATTAAACGGCAAGTGGGAGATTTTTCTTCTTTTTCTTAGAAAATAAAACGTGGGTGGGGAGGGGGAAGTTACCTGCTATTTTTCTGTTTCCTAGAAGGAGTTTTAGTTCAAATGTCCTGCTTTTGAGGACTGCCTGGTTACAAAATGTTGCATGGGTTTCTGGGTTTCTCAGACTGTAGTTCCACGAATTCTAAAACCAGAAAGAAGCTTATTTCAAAAAAAGGCAGGGCTATCCCCACTGGGCTGCAATGTTCTTATATCCATGCTAAGCACTGAAAGCGTTTGTGTGGCTCCACACTGAACTGAATTGGGAACTGATCTGGATTAAAACCTATCCAAAAAAAAAACAAAACCACCAAACCACCAAAACCAAAAAAAACACCAAAAGAAAAAAAAAGAAAATAGTTTTAACATGAAATAATTCCTGGATCCAGTTCTCTGTGCAGCTGCACAGATGCTTGTGCTGGCACAAGGGGATGATGCAGAGGCCAAAGCAAAGGGCAGAGGGAGACCACGCTGCTGGAAGCTGGAATGCAACATTAGAAGACCTTCCCTGAGTTCCCTGTGTCTGCAGTTCTGCTGTGTAAATAACCTCTGACTCCTTTTTATGGTTCTGGGTTGGAATTGTAGGCATCAGCAAACAGAATTTAAAGCATGTCATATGTTGCCAAAATAGTTACCTGCCCCATACTGAGGAGGAGGATTTCCTTCCTCAGGGTGACCCAATGAGAACATTTTGTTTTGATTCATTTCTTATGCATGGAATTTGCTCATAAGCCAGCTAATTCCTGTACCAGGGAGGTTACAGACATTGTTTGTGCTGGGAAAGGGAACACATTCTAAACTCCATTATTTCTTTATGTGTATCTGTGATAAAAGAGCCATAATTAAAATTCGCAGGAAATAAGATTAGCCTGACAAGTTACAGTGGCATGAAGAGACTTGTTTACTCAGTGTAGTTAAAAAGAACATCTTTCAGTGTTGTTTCCTTGAAAGTCATGGAGCATTGGCAAGGCTTTTCAAAGTAAGTATTTGTGGATATTGCAATTACATTTGGACACACTCAAATCATCCTACATAACTAACTACGTAAAGCATTACTGACTGCAAAGAATTAAGTAGAGACAATGAATGAAGATGGTAGTGGTAGTTTTTTATCTTTGTTATCCTTAAGAACAACCAGGTAGGAAATAGTTAAGTTGTTCTCAAAATGTTCTGTTATTTTTCCAGCAGGCTGTATGCAAAACTGGCAAAACAAACACCAGGCTCCTCTCCCAAAACAGCAACAATGATTTATTTGTAAATCTAAAGTGTTCAGAATCACAGGAGCATAGGCTGTTTTGATGTCCATGTAATGTTTGTATTGGTAGAGGCTCAGGGCTTCTGTGGTGTTCTCAAGATAAGGAAAAGTTAAACTGTGTTTTCTCAGTATTATTCCAAAGGCATTGTGAGGGTGTCCTGTTATTTAACTGCTGAGCTGAAATAAACATGTAAACATACAGTAGGAGAGGATCTTGCATCTATTGGATAAATAGCTTTTGTTTTAATTGCATTGGCTTTGATTGTGCTTCACTTCCCTCTAGGAAGTAAAACGTTTCAGGCTCTATTCCCAGATTTTGGTCACTGTCTCATATCTCTTGATCCTCTTTGTTCTTTCAGGATCTTAGTTGTCCATTTGGACTGTTTTAAATATCATTGAGGTCAATACTAGACCAGGTAATTTTTTTCCTTCATGGGGAAATAGCTTTGGTTTTCCTAGTAAAGTTTTCATCCTCAGTGGTGATGCCTGCTTTAAAAATGTACTTGACAATATTGACAGCCAAAATAATTCTTGCCCTAAAATTAGGTATTCAGTGGAAACAGGATGAATTTCTTGCAGAGGGATCCCTTGTGGCAGGGTAATCCTTTCACTTAACCAGCTCTTACTGAGCTCTAGGATGAGATTGCTACCA
The DNA here is from genome assembly GCA_026261815.1 of Monarcha castaneiventris obscurior. Taxonomy (NCBI): domain Eukaryota; kingdom Metazoa; phylum Chordata; class Aves; order Passeriformes; family Monarchidae; genus Monarcha; species Monarcha castaneiventris. The sequence continues at coordinate 14,232,601 of JAMPIT010000467.1, forward strand.
ATTCAGTTTAAGTCACTTGAAAAGTATGTGAAGTGTACTGTGTATTTAGCTTTTAAGTGCAGTATGTATTTCAATTCATAAAGTTTCAGGAGTAACATCAAGATATATTTGGTGAGTTCTGCTAAATAAAGTTTTAAGTCCTTACATTTGATTCTGGACTTCCTCGGAGTGCACATCTCTTACTTACTGTAACTGTTCTTAAAGCTACTGTCTCTTCTTGTTGGGTGTGCACTATAACGTGCAGAGGTGTTTGTAGGTGTATCTTACCTGGGTGTTTCATCTGTCCAGACATGCAGATCCTGAAATTTTCTGTAATAGTTAAATTTACAAGGTAGGAGCCTGTAAGTGGGGCTTAATCACCTCTTCACAGACTGATGATATAAATAGTACCTGTAAAAGCTGTGTTGTAAATGAGTTTGATTGCTTTTCAGTATATATAGTGGAAGCCATTAGAGGGAATCTTTGAACTACTGTGTTTGCAAAAATAATTTGTAATTTACAAAATAAAATTGTAGCATATATACATCTGTCTTTTTGTTGTTTTATAATAGTGCCTTAACTGAAAAAATCGTGTCAGTGTTACCAAAAATGAAGTGTCCACATCGTTTGGAACCACATCAGATCCAGGGACTGGATTTCATTCATATATTTCCTGTTGTACAGGTAATAATTTCATTCTGTATGATACTTTGCGGAAAAAGGCCATAAAACTTGCATAAAAAATATAACAAAGCTTTGCATTACTGTTCAGCTCTTTATTTAACTTTGGAATAAATAATCACAGAGAAGTAGTTTGAATTAATTTTTTAAAGAATGAAGTGACACTGTGGATGATAGAATTTTTAAGTATTGCTTGATCCACGTTTAGAAAACATGGAGCCAGATTGCCATGGAGTCAGATTGTGCCTATTGTGGAATGGCTGCTTAAAGAAGCTGGAGTTTAATCTTGTTGTGGACTCTGATAGTCCTCTTTGCCAGACTAGGAAATAGAACAAATACCTTACTCTTTGTGTTTAAGTGTATGGAGTAAGTTATGCAGATAGACCTTGAATTAGAAGGACATGAATAAGGCAGAAGCCACGGGGGTCATTTCTTTAGGCATAATTCATCCTTATTTAGTATCACTTAAAAACTGTGCTCTGACAAGTGATCCTCTTACTGTGCATTTTTTGAGCACCACTAACTGACCATGTGCATAGTTCTCAAGTTTATTAAGATTTAAGCTAACACTTGATGTGTTCCAGTTACATGTGGTATTTTGAGAATCCTTGGCATGTTGTTATCATTTTTTGGCTTTCCTTTCATCTACACACAGAAATGTATCTTTGACAGACAGGGAAAATGAAGACTGTTAAGGAAGCTTCTTTTCCATTATATACCTCCTTACCTCATGCCTGTGAAGGAATTTAGTGAGTAAGAATTGAATCTAAATTTTGGTTTGTAAGAAGTGGGGAAAACTTCCTGGTGCTCTTTCCTATTATCTTCTAGTAGGAGGCTCCTGAGCAAAACCACACTTTACTGCACTCCCCACAAAACATTCTGTGGTGTGTGCTACTCTTACACAGCTTTCAAGCTGTGATGATGCTGCCTAAGGTGGGAAGTTTGTATCTTGCTAATGTGAGATTTGCTTCTGAACTCTTACTTCCTACCCAGAAAAAAAAAAAACTAAAACTTTTTTAGTTTTTGACCAGGTGAGTTTCTTGCCCCTGGTCACTTGATGGCAATGAATGGTTACATTTGTCAAATGCAAGGCTTCTTTCACAGAATATACATTGCTTCTGGTGTAAAAACTATAGCACCAGGTATTCTTTTCTCTCACCTGCTTTATCCCAAATCCTGGTTTGGGATATTACCTCTGGGAATGAGAAATACTAATTCTAAACAGGGAGGAAATGCACTTCTGGGTTTCTCCGAGAGCAGTGAGTCTCGGTATTTGTAGGTGGTAGAGCTGACCTGTACTTGGCAATGATGTTCTTTCTTGATGGGCTTAGTTTTTGGTATGTAGAGGATCTTTAAAAATTGTCAGGTCAGGTCCCTGTGAAGTTCTGCCTGCTCCACATACTGCAGGTTTCTCATTAGATTTTGAAGAAAACTTATTGGTGTCACCAGTGTACGGTGTTCTGAAAAAGACCATGCAAAATATAAAATGCTGGCTACACCATGTGGGGATTATGTATTTGATAATGGCACTTTATTCAGTGCCCTGTTAAACTCAAGATTCTACTTGCTATCTGTGGATTTCAAATCAGTTTCCAAATAATACAAAAGCTTGCTCTTAAGCCTGACATTGTGTCCCATTAGCTCTTTCACTGTGCAAGAATTTAGATGGATCCTTCCCTACAGGAAGAAATTAGGCTGAGTTGGCTCACTGCCATAAGACTGTAGCAGAACTTTAAAAAAAGTCTAACAGATATTCCAATGGGCAGAAATGTCGTTCTTCCTAATAAATTCTGCTTATGATCAGAGGCAAAAGTATGTACACAGTCTTGTGTTCAGATGTGCTTGGTAATTAATAGTCAGCATTTTCATCTCTCGTTGTCATCATGTTCCCCTCACTTTCCAGGGGTTCATGGTTATAGCACAGGAAACAGTTGCTGGTTCAAACTTGGATCCCACGATTGATCTCATTTCTTCTGTGACCTCCTGCACAGGCTGTCAACAGCCTGCAAGATTTATCTTCTCCAACATTGTTTAAAATGTACTTCAATATTTTGTGGCTTTTTGTGTGGTCTTATAAATGTCAGAAGAAGTTTTTTTTTTTTGCATAGGCATGTGGTTCTTCATGAACACTTCATAGGCTTGAAGATGTGTCTTTTCATGGTGGAGCTGTAGTTTTTTAAAGCAGTGAGTGATCTATAATGGGAGAATTTCATAGAAGAAACATGCACAGAAGAAGAAATGTGAAGTTTATAATGTAGCAAATGCTGACACATTTTGTAAGGATTAGGCCAAAGAGTTGCCATGTTTACAAATAAATCTCATCTTTTTGTTTCAGTGCTTAAAATGTGCTTTTAACTTTTATCAGGTATTAAAAAATTTTGCAGTAGTTTGGTGTTTGCTGCTATTATTCTTCTGTTTTCAGCTGATACAATTTTTTTTTCAGTGGCTGGTGAAACGTGCAATAGAAACAAGGGAAGAAATGGGAGATTACGTCCGTTCTTACTCTATATCACAGTTTCAAAAAACCCACAGACTGCCAGAGGTAAGATCAAGACAGTTCTTGTTTCTGTTATATTATGTCAAGTACTCAGTTGCAGTGCCAGCCTCACAGCTCTGAAATCTGCACACTTTACCAGAGTTGCTTTTGCCATTGTTTTCTGAATTGGTCCTAAAGGAATCCCGTACAAATTCATCTGGGAAAAAATTTAAGCATTATTGTGACAAAAATTTTGTGGATTCTGGTTAACTTTTGCTTAATGATTGCCTTAGTTTTTCTGCAATATTTGGTATTTTTTTGTCATTCTAGCTGTTCAGAAACACCCAGCATGCTGTGGAGAAGCTGATGTAGCCAGCTGAGAATTAATATACTGTTTGTGCTCTATAATTTGGGGTTTCTTTCAGAGTGCTGAAAGGCAGCTCTTGTCTCTCTGTATCCAAACCTCAAAATTTGTTCTTAAAAACTAGATTTGTAAAAAAGTTCATTCAAAAACTGAATGGTTCTTCAGCAATGATATGAAGTTTCCTTGGTAGAGGAGGAGAGATTGAATGACCTTGGATATGTGCCTGTAGCGCAAAGCCATCAGTTCTCTTCATACATATCACAAGGCAATTCCATGTTTAACATGTAGAACCTAAGTTTGTCTCTTAGTAACAGGATTAAAGGTAGATGTCCCTAGTATTGGGTTAGACAGATCTTATTAACTTGGCATGGTTTTGATTTTGATTTATTTTTTAAATTATTATAGTTAATGCTTAGAAATTAAAATAATGGTAGAGGAAACTTCTCTTTTCCATATCAAGTCTATCTCAGCTTCATTTCTTAATAGTGCAGTAAAAATTGGAGAGCCCCATAGTGGGCAGGGATTGCATTTGTGTCAGGTACTGCCTAAGCAGAGAGCAGAAGGGCTGCTGATCTGGACTCAATTTTAATGACCTACCTAGCATCTGATGGCAGAAGCAGGTACTTTCCTGTGTTACAGCAAATCACTAACATTTCACCAAATAATTGGGCAACTCAGAAACTATTTGACAGCTTTGTTTCACAGAATCATTAGAATGTTTGAGATTTAATCTCCATTCCTGGTATTTTTAATTACCTCCACTAATGTCTTTCAGGATGATGAATTCATGCAAAGAAAAGAGAAGGCGATCAAAGCGGTTACTGATATTTTTGTAAGTATGTTAGGTTTCTTTTTTTAATGATGAAGAAGCAAGTGGTTTTAGTAATGAAATTGAGGTGTTTAATTCTGTTTTATGCAGCCAGTGCTGGGTTTTCTCATGACAAGATCCCAATTAAGTTATATGTGAAGCTTCATTCTTAGAACAGATCTCGAATGCCAATATATTAGATTGAAAACCTTGTAGGTGTGCATTGTATGAGTAGATAAACCATATCAACTGCCTGCACGGAGTGTGTGGAATTCCACACTATCAAACAAAAGTCACAAGGTAGCTTACAGACAATTAAACACTCAGCACACTTAAATGTATTTAAAGCTATCAGCAGTTGTGCTATTTGTCTTGAAATTAGTTAGTATGATGATGATCTCAATTACCTTCATTTCAGAACCTGACTTTTTAACTTCTTGTAATTAGCAGTGAAAGTACACACCCAACTTCAGAAATGCTTTCATCAAGTAGCAGATGTTGGTTGGGAAAGGTTATCTCAGCTGTGTTCTCCCTCTTCACATGCAAATCTTCTAACTCTTGGATAAACAGTTGTATGTATTTTTGAAAGCTTGTTCATGAATGCTACAGAGATTGGCACATAAAATACATAAGCTCTCTCACTCATACCTGAATTCAGCTGCCTGGCTGGTCACTGGAGTTTCTAAGTTGCTTTCAGTTGCTTTCTAATTTCCCTCTTTGCTTGGGACCATCAGTTCACCATTTCTGACTCTCAGTAGTTCACTACTGGTTTGGGGGATTTTTTGGACCATCTTGAAAATTCCAGGCCAGCATTTGACAAGATGAGAAATCTGGGTTTTCCCTAAATATATGAGCTCTGTCAGGATCATATCTTCTACAGCTGGCACCTGATCTTCTTAATGAAAGATTAGTTCATGAGATCTCTTAAGGCATTAAGGCATGAGTGCAGTCTAGAAGAACACACAGAATGAATTTTCAAGGCAGAATGTGCTCAAGGTTTCCCATCTATCCATAGGAACAGGAAGGAGGAGAAGGTGGCTGTTAAATGAAGGTGCTTTTACAGATCACCTTTAAATCGTTGTGCATTGGAATTGGAAGACAAATCCACTCTCCTAGAAGTGGATCAGCAAGTGTGAAAGATCAGTCTGTTGTCTGAATTCGTTACTGTAACTGATCTAAGGACCTGCCCTTTTTTCTCAAGGGGACAGTACACTAAGGTTCATGGTCATGATCAGGCCTAGAGGCTGGAAAAGGGAAGGTTAACTACCAGTGATGGTCATTAGAATAAGGAGTACTGCTACTGAAAGGTGACTGGCTGCTGAATTGAGGTTATCCTGCAGTGGTTTTGTTCAACTACTCAATTACCTGCTGGCCAGACTAATGTTTATGGTATGATGCCTACACTTCATATAGCACAGGTATAAGATAGAATGCCACCGTAAAAGCTGTAATTACCTTTGTGACTTACATTGCCTTTCTGTAGATGCAAAAATACATTTACTGGGAGATCCTTGGTTGTAAAAAGCTTTTTCATGTGAAAGTCAGAAATGTAGCAAGATTGAATAGCTGCAAGTAAAGATGACAGAAATTAAGATTAGAAATGAAGTAAAAATTGTAAAAAGCAACAGACATATTCAGGAGAAGCCTGCCAAGGAATATTGTCCATTTTCACTTGTTTGAAATCTCCACTTCGGGATTTCATCTTTGAAAAAGATGGAAAGCCATTTCAGTAGTGTTATGGTGCAGGAGTTGTTTGAAAATAATAGTTTGTATGGTGCAGAAAGTCAGATCGAGCAAGAAATATTCCTCCTTTTGTTTTTAAATTGGAAGCAGCTCTATCAGTACAAAATAGTAATTGTGAGTTGTTGTTTTATTTGATGGGCTGTTGTCCAGCTATTGGATTACACTGGTATAGCAGGAGATTAAAGTCATTTTTACTACCAAACTTCTTGAGACATTTTTGTTCCTTAAATTATAATAAAATCTGCTTTAATTCCGTTGTAACCTGTGATTGAGTAAATAATAATTGCATTTAATTAACTAATCAGATTTTAAAAATAGAATTAACTCACAAAGGAGGTAATATTTCTAGACACTGGGATTAGTCAAATCATTTTAATAGATGTTGAGTGTGTTACTTTTTATTCTTCTTTCAAACATGACAGAGGAGATGGCTGAGACACTGTTGCATGTTAAATAATCATTTATAATTTTTTTTTAAACTTAGACAATTTCTGTAGCAAACTGTTTAGAAATCAATTCAGTAAGATTTTATAATGTAATTCCAAAAAGAGAAAGTGAAGGATGTTTATTTGGGTAAGTATATTGAGTTGGAAACAGAGCAAACAGTGTGTATATCACTCTAGATAACAATTCCTCATTTATTTTAGAAAACCCTTTTACAAGCTCTGAATTCATTCACTGTCTTGCAGGAGGTTTACAAGCCCCAGAGAAAATACAAACGTCAGAGGGGAGCTGAGGAACTGCTGGATGAGGAATCAAAGGTTCATGCTACACTTCTGGAATATGGCAGGTGAAAGGCTTCTATTAGCTCCCTATGGGTTTTATAGTGTGTATTACAAGCAATGCAGATAAAACTTGGGTTGTGGTAGGATAAAACTTAGGTTGTTGGGTTGTTTTTCCTACTACTTTAGGATTGAACTATTTCGGATTTACTCCTATTTGGTTTCCAATCTTGTTTAATTACCCTGTAATTTCTCTGGGGACTGGACAGTCCTTATATGTGTGAACCATATTTTGTACAATGGGAGACCAAGTTCAAGTTTTATACTCCTACTAGGGTATGTTTTTTTAACATACTTGTTCTTTATAAAAATGGCTTAAATTCACAATCCTTCCAGGTAGTGTGTGTCAATCAGTATCTGTTTTTTGCAAGCAATCTGCCAAAAATTTGGTGAAAAAGGAGCTGCAGTTGCTGTTGCTTCATTTTCTAGTTCTCATGTGGTTGCTGCATCAGGAGGCTGAATCATGGTTGAATGTTTTGTCTTCTTACTTTCCTGCAAACTTTCATTGAGAAACAAAGTTACCAAGGCTTTCACTTTTCCATTATCTCTGAAAGTCCCTCTGGTTTACTGAGAGCTCTCCAAACATATAAAAATGAAGTTACAGAGCTTCTATTTCTAGTTTCTATTTCCAGTTTTCTTTTCACAGTTTAGTGGTAAGGACAGCTTGTCTGCTCTCTGAGCTCTTAATACTTAACAAGTGTGGATGACATTTGAATTCCATTTTGTATCTTCTGGGGCTTCTTTTCCCCCAAAGCTATAGATTTTTAGATTTTTTTTTTTGTCTCACTGTTTTGAGTGCTTTCCTTTTAACAGTAACATGGACTGTAGTGTAATAACTCAGGATTAACTTTCAAATGGGAAGAGGGCATTGCTTTTTCCTTTCATGAGCTTTACATGACAGTATTTTATGGAAAGTCAAGATTTGCAAATCATGATGGAAGGGGTAGATGGATCTGAAATCATTCTGTAAATATGCTCCAGTACCTGCTTATTTAGTTTCTTTGAAACATTTCAAAACTAATTTAATCCTGGCTCTTGGTGCATATCTTATGTTGAAAACTGATAGAAACTTAATGTATTTGTGAAAGTCATAAACAACAGTATTTTTCCTTCATGTTGCTATTGTTCTTTTAGGAGATACGGATTTAGCAGACAAGCAGGAAAAACAGAACAGGTAAAAAATATACTAATTTAAAATACTCAAATTGAGGGAATAACTGCATTGTTGAAGTGTTGGTTACTGTTAAATCTTAAAAGAAAACAGCAGAATAAACAGCTGTAACTTCTATTATTAACAGATCTTAAAAATGGCTAACTGGAACTAAAAATCTGCATGCCATGAAAGGTGGAATTGATTACCCTTTTCTAAAGGATTTCCTTCATCTCTGCTCACAGATCACATTTTTTAACAGACTTTTTTTTTTGCATAGAAGAAAGAGGGTTTGGGTGTTGTGTTTGTTTTGGTTTGATTTTTTACTGTTATGTAATGACATATTTTGTTTGTTTAGTGAGCATCTTTTAACTGAGTGTTCTATAATGTGACCATTAAAGGGTTTTTCTTTTTAAAGAACCACTCAACTTGGCATTTATTACAAAGCAGTTTGTTTAATGTGATAGAGAAACATGATACCATGCCGTAAATAAATCATTGTCCTTCTCGAAAAGTAGCATCCTTGCTGTGCTTTTGATGATTATGGAATCTTAAAATGTCCTTAAAATGCAGGCTACCTGCAGTTTTATTATTTCAGTGCAGATATTAATTTGGCTACAAGTTTTTATTATAGACAGAGATAATGAAGATAATACATTAAGCATGTCATGGACCCAACAATACATTGAGTAGATTAAAGTTGCTCTTCTTCATTATTTCAATATTCCACATACAAATTTCATATTTAATTTTTTATGAATGGAGACCTAAGCATGTTTTCCCTTCAGATGTTTTTTACTCCCTCAGAGTAACCACTGGTCATGTTTATAGAGTTCACTTTGTTTCTCCAAAAATTGTGTTGCCTTTGGGATATTGTACATTAGATGTTCATCATGATTGTTGTGGAAACTGAGTCTCCAGTAAGGCAGAAGTGGACAGTGAAATAGGTTAGTGGTGCACTAGAGTGACCTGGAAATTGAGTCTGGCTGTCCGCAGTTCTCTTTACCTCAGTGGTATGAATTCTTCTAACTGAGCCAGGCAGGTTTGCACTTTTTATGTTGTATGTTTTTTACTCCAGTATTAAGTTGCAGAAACGATTTATATAAAAGAAATTCAGTCTTGTCCTGTGTAGTAGGCATCATATGCTGGGTTGTCTCCTGAGCTTGGTAGCTCTCAGAAGGCTGTGGAATAAGGAATTTTTGGACCAGATGAGTCCATAGGAAGCCAGAGGAACAGTTGGAATACTTGTGAGAAATCAGGGAGGCTTACATTTGGCATGATTTGGAGTGTGAGGATGTTCCAGTAGCTGAAATGTATTCATATAAACAGAACAGCTACCTTCCAGTTTTCTCTTTGATGTCTTTCTTAACACTTTAGAATATTGGAATGTTCTTTCTTAACACTTTAAAATATTGGAACTAGGTATAATAATGTCTTAATTTTTCTTTAAAAGGCTGAAGATAATAAAGCAGTGCTACCTCCAGGGCTTGCAGCAGCAGGGAAATCTGAGCCTTCTGATGAAGATGATCTTCAGGCTGCTGAAGAGGTTAGCCCCAGACACAGTAGGCATGGGAGTTACTAACCTAGGGGGAGAGCAGCAATTTTCACTGCCCAGTTGTTCTCCAAAAGAAGGAAAATTTTCATGGTTAGTCAAAGTGAGAGTTGCTTCCCACAGGAGAACAGGGAGCCTGAGATTGATGCACAGAATTAATGTTTGTTGATGTTTAATACCCAAAAACTTTTTTTTTTTAATCTGACCATTTTTTAAAAGGTTGATTTTTGCTTGACGGTGGGAGCTGGATAATCTGAGTAAACGTTTACTGTTATAAGAAATTTTCCTTAAATTTGGTAACTTTAGCCACCTCTTCTTTAACTTTCACAGTCTTAGTGCTCCATTGCATGTTTTAAAATACATGTTATATGATATTAATTATATGTATGTGTCCCTGGCAGAAAAAAGCTAAATAATAGAAGTTAAATTGTTATGTGTGATTCTTCATATTTTGCTCTAGCTTCGCATTAAAACTCTGATGACTGGAATGGCTGCAATGGCAACAGAAGAGGTCAGTAGCATTTAAAACTGATACAGCTTTGTTTAAATTATGGTTGATTGTGGTAATTATTCCTAAAATTAGACTGCTGATTCAGGTCTGAAGTCTTGGAAATGACTGTTTAAATTTTCATAAGGAGAGTGCATAAAAGATGGTTGAATTAGGAAGACAGTAAATTTTACCAGGCTAATTAGTTCATCATTTGCCTAGAAATGATAACAACAATATAAATAAGTGCCTCTTTCAAATGGTTTCTACAAGAATTTCAGAGGAAAGACATCACTCTGCAGCTACCCAAGATGCACTATCTACTTTGTTCATCTTATGAAATTATTCAGAAGAATGATCTTTTTACTGAGGAGAGTGGAGGAAAATTTTATGCCTTTCAAGGTGCTTTTCAAAGCTTTGATAAATATTTATAAACAACAGCATTAGTGTAAGACAGTGAAAATACTGGATATGTGATACTGGCTATGTATCTTCTTGATTCATTGTATTTAATGATATAATGGAATTTGTAGTCTGTTCTTTGATTTCTGGGTGAAAGGACTGGGAATAAATTCAGTTGTTAAACATTGTTGCTGTTTATTTTGGAGTCATGAAAGAAAAGGTAATAATTAGTCTATTCTCAGAGTTGATTGACATGCTTTCTACTGAAATCCATTGTAGAACTCAGTTCTGTTTGAAAACTGGTTTTATACAGTTTAAAGTGCAGTTTAAAGGTGAATTCTTGCACGTGCCTGCATGCTTAGAGTTTTATTACTGCAAATGCTAAATTCAGTATAAAGAATAAAAATTAAGTTTCTGAAACATGAATAAAATTTTGCTAAAAGGATTTAAGTGAGAAATTGCTATCAGCAAAATTATGTTTGGGGGGTGAAATGTTTCCTGGACTTGTCTTATGATTAGAGATTTTTACGCATTGTGCAAATTTCTATTTAAAATTAGAACTTACTTTTACATTGGCATGGAAAAGTACAGGCAGTTCCAAAACTTTAGCATTTTCTTGATACAATTGCAGGGCAAACTGACAGCAAGCACAGTTGGCCAGATTGTTGGACTCCAGTCAGATGAGATCAAGCAAATTGTGTCTGAATATGCTGAGAAGGTGAGTGTTTTACCTGAGTGAGTTTAACCATGTGGTGTTTGATAGCTTGATAATTCAGGATTTAAGCTGCCAACTTCATTGCCATGATTCTCTTGAAACACACTTTTTAATACATGCTGTGGGCAGCAGCACAGCCAGAATTCATTTTAAAGAGATTTAAGGATACACAGGCTTTTGGTGTGATAGTACATATCCCTGAATTACATTAATGACTAGTTTGGGTTTAAGCACCTGCCTAAAGGCTTTAATGAAGGAAGAAGGGCCTGAGTTGCATCTATTCAAACTACAGGCCTAAATTCTTGATGTGTTTTAAAATGTTCAGAGTTAAGCACACAAATACAGTTCTGTGGGCCTGCTCAGAGAAAAGTCTAGGCCTCCTCCACTCAGATTTCCAGGTGCTTGCACTGGACTCCAGTTCTCAGTCATGCCCTGGATCTTGGGTTTTGAATCTCATCTCATCAAATCCAAACCTTTGTTGCTTTGAGAAGTCAAAGCAGTTAAATGGGTGTGTTTGCTCCAGTTACTGTGTTCAGCTGTGATTGTTTTTTGCTGTAATGTGAAAAGAAAATCTGGCTTTTCAAGCAATTAATGCATACAATACATCACTGCCAGATATGAGTTATAGGTCGCTCTTACTTGTCCAATAGTCTTCTCATATTTCTTCCTTTTTGTTGACACATTTGAGGTATGGACCTTTCCCATTTTGGAGATAAACCCTATAGCTCAACAGCAAATTCTTGGCCTTTCTTTATTATAAAAGATTGGAAGAACAGAAGCTCAAGGGTCGTATTTCAATGTTACATTTCTTCTGTTCTGAGAGAAGGCAGCAGGACCTTGACTGTTATAGTAGAACAGTGATTAATACTCTGGAAAGTAAGAACTGATTCAAGTCAAACCAAAAACAGATCACTTTTCAAATCTATTGGAGGTGATTAAAACAAAAAATTCTGTGCACATATGCATGCACTAGGAGAAGAATTAAGGATGTTATCAAAGAGTTTATTGAAGCATCAGCAATGTTTGGGTATAATTCTAATAATCTTAGCCCCTGGTAACTACAAATACCTTGAAAAACACTGCAGTGCTTATTTGTCTGCCAGAGTCTTCATAGACTCCACAAGCCCAGTGAAGATTGCTGGCAGCCCAAATTCTAGGTCTGATGCTGCCATATGCCAGGACCTTTCTTACAAGAGGCATTTTTGCACAGGATCAATGCTTACAGTGTTCTGCATTTGCCCCTCCATTCTGCTCCCACGTTAACTTGCTGGGTGAACTGGGGGAAGGATTTTAGTGTCATTCCTCACCTTCTAAAAATATCAGCAGAAAATTATTAATGAGTAGCAAATTAATCATCTTTAAACAGAGACATTAGTGCTCAAATACAGCTTCTTAAACTATGTTCATGAGGCAACTGCTGTAAGAGATGAGGTAACAAAAAGGTCAAAAGCAAAGTGGATTGTATAATTTGTGCTTGCTTTCTTCTGTGCTGAAAGATGGGTTTTCTCTACAAATTGGAACCCAGATCCTTGATAACTTTCAAGCTAGTGTTGTTGCAGGGTGGATCCTTAGCCCACAGTTACTGCATGATGCTTACGCTTGTCTTTTTCATTTGCAGACCAGGATTTCTCAGCAGAAACCTCTGTATTAGGGTGATGGTTCTTCCCCATTTTCAAAAAGAAAGCTGTAAAGTTCACTTCTTGAAATATGATCCTTTTTTATTTAATGCCAAAGCTGTAGTTTTACTATTTTTACTGTTTTTGAAAACATCAGTCTCAGACTGGTTTAGCTCATGTTTCTTTCTCTTGCGTTTCCATTTTTCTCCATTTGTGTCTTATGAATGTATGAGGCTAAGTGTAGGATTAGGTTTTGGAATGCATAACATGATGAAGGAATGTGGTTTGACTAAATAATGAGAGGAGTAAGTAAGACTGAATGTGTATTTGTTGAGTGGTTCAGGGTTACAGGTGTTGCTTAGAGGCATTTCCAAAAGGAAAGAAAGCCTGTGGATTGATGGGTTAAGATGTCAGGATTGGTCTTTTCTTGCTGTGGATGTAAAAACATAACAAATCATTAAGCTGCTCTTCAAGATGAATAACACAGAAAATGGAGAGGAGGAAAACAGGTTTTGCCTCTTATTTTCATTTAAAATTAAGCTGCTTACCCATCTGCCTAGAGTGGAACCAGGAGCAAATATGAGTGAAGAGTTTATCACACTTCTTGTAGCATTTTCGCTGATTATGCATTGTAGCAGTTGTCAACATTTGGTAATTATTCAAAAAGCACTTAGTATTGAAGTCTTTGACAGGCTATAAATTAGCACTTGAGGTACTTGAAAATTAACTGGTTTTCTAATGAAATATTGGAAAATGGATTTAGTGGAAAAAAGAAGTCTGAGTGCATGAAGCAAATTACCAAAATGGATGGATTTAAGTGTTAAAGTGAGGACTTGCAAAAGGTACAAAGAATTTTTAGGCAAATAATCCCTTAGACATCAAGATATCACTGGTTTTAAAGATTCTTTTGTCTACTGCAAATACACAATTTCTATTATAAATGTTATTTCTGATAAAGAATGTTTCTGCCAGCTTTGCTTTCACAATTCAGAGAGAACAGGAGACTGGATCCAGAGTGCTGCCTTCCTTATGTATTTATGAGACTCTTGGCAATGCAGGTTGGACTGAGTAGTTCTCAAAGGCTGCTGTCAATAATACACCTGCACACACAAAAAACCCCAGTGGTAAATGCATCTGCCACACTGAGTATGGCATTGTCACTCAGCATAAAGATGCATCCAAGCCTCTGTTTCAGAATGTAAATACACTATTGTTCAAGGCTTCTGAAAATTCTGGAGCTGCTTATTGGGGTGTGGAACATCTCTGATTCAACAAGTTCAGTGAATATCACAGCTTAACGTGTTTTTTAGTACACTTGTATTTTTTCCATTTAAGAACTCTACCAGGTTTAACCATAATGCCAATGCAAAAAAACTTCTAGTACACTGTACTAGAATTTTCCACCAGTCCTAGGGCACTTGACTTTTTTGGCTTACTTTACTTGTAAATTTTGAAATATAATCCAGTTGTTTAGCTGCTTCCTTATTTTGATGTGAGATGAATCAGTAATTCATTCTGTTGGATAGGGGGATGCAGTTTTTGATAAGGTGTGTCCCACTTTGGTATTTCTTAAGCTTCTGAAGAAGCAGAAAGCAATGTTGGGAGGTACAAAAGGCTGTTGTTATTTTTTTAGCAATCTGAGCTTTCTGCTGAGGAGAGACCAGAAAGGCTTGGAGCTGCCCAGCAGCACAGAAGGAAGGTGGCATCTCTGAACAAGCAGATTTTGCAAAAAACCAAACTCCTCGAAGAGGTAAGTATTGCATATGTAATAGAAAACATTGATAAAAGTGGTTGATAACAAAGTTTTTGCCATCCAGAAAAGATTTGCAATCTTTCTTCTTTCTTTCTTCTTTCTTCTTCTTTCTTCACCAGCAGTTTGTCATGCTGAACACTGATTTTTCTGAATGTCTTGCTTGCATTCTTGGATTATGAGAACAGGTTGTGTTCTTGGGGGCAGTTAGCTCAATTAATTTTGGGGAGGAACATGCTATTTGCCATTTTAAAGCTTGAGGGCCCTTTAATTTTGTGCTGCTTGTTTTCAGTACATAACAATCTCAGTGCTGTTTTTATATGGGGAAAAAATGTACTGACAGCTGTAAGCCAAATATAATCCTTTTATCACTTCAGTAAAGTAAAAATTTCCTGGCTGAATTTTATTTTCCACTTGCCAAAAGCAGCTTTTGAAATCAGTGACAGTCAAGACCCCGCCTTTTAAAAAATATTTGTGGAGTTCTGGCTTCAATACTGCAGTAAATTTTGGCAAGATTTCTCGAAACTAACAGTTCATGTCAGTTTTCATGAGATGTGGACTGCGGACTTAAATTTTTTTCAGCTAGTTATAATTCAGTCTATTGGTGAAAAATTATGAAAAACAATGAAAAAGCTTTCTTTTTATAAATTCGGCTGTGGAGAGGGAAGAGTGGAGCACTAAGTCACAGCTCTGTGTTGTGAATGGCAAACTAAAGCAGCATGAAAGGAAGTGGAACTGAGCTGCATGTGCATTTTATGTTTGCTCACTTGCTCCATGTTGTAAACCACATCCCATTTTTGTTGTTACTATTTGCAATGTTATCTTAAATCTTAAGGAGTTTAAGGAAGGATGCTCTTCTAAAGTTAGCCTCTGTAATTTAATTGACAAGGGAAATACCGAATATTTGATTATAATATATATTTTGTTAACTGCCTTCTTAATAGACTTTCCATAGTTACACAAAAGAAAACCATAAAGCAGCTTGGTTATTTGGTGTGGAAATGTCTGTGGTTTGGTGCCCTGGTGCTTCTGTGCAAGTCTTGAATTGCCCTGACTTATCTGGAGAAGTATAAAATGGGACTCATTCTTAGCCTGGTGTAAAACTAGCCTAGTACAACCAGGCTAAAAAAGTCTGAGCAATTTAGCAGAGATTCTGTCCAGTAAATCACCCTTCTCTTGGCCTCTATTTTGTAAAAGCTGTTGTTTATTCTGGGACTTCATACATCTAAAAGGTGGTAAATGTTTGCTGTTAGCAATTAAATATTCAATCAGAATTCTTGCAATCAGATGCAAGAGCAGCTGACAAGAAAAGACAGTGTTTGTTATGCTTGGCCTGCTGTTTGACAGCCAGCCATTATGAACTGCTCAAATATTCTCTGTTCTCCATTACAGGTGTAATTAGTGTGAATACAGAATCCAACTCTTCTTTTTTTCTCTTTCATAACAGTTGCAAGCTAAATGTGCTGATCTGCAGGCAAAATGTACCGAAGCAAAAAAGACATTAACAGAGGTAATCTTTGTATGTTTTAATGTGTGCTGATTGTAGCTGAAACTTCTTTGAGAAATTCTGTGTGTGAAGGGATATATTAAACAGTGAAGGTGTTTGCCAGCTTAACTCACTGATCTCATGGTGTGGGAAAGTCAATTTATTATTAATCAATTTATTATCATTTTATTATTAATTGTAACCCTTAGGTTAAGAGTTACAGTGAAAAGCTGGACAAGGAATTGGCAGCCTTAGAGACAATAGAATCCCAAGCAGATTCTAGGTAAGTTTCTTCCTTTGTCACCTTTCTGAAAAATAATGGTTTTAAAATGAATCATTCAGTGTTTCTTGCTTTGTCAACCTAAACAAATAACTAAAATTTAAAAATTAAATAATTCTCCAGCTTGCTTTTCAAAGACAGAGAAATATTACAGTAGAATTCAGTCAGAATGAAAAGTGTCAGTCTGTAGTTCAAAATAATTGTAGATGTTTAAAGCAGAAGTACACTAGACACATTTGACAAGTAGATGAGGCCTTCTTGATTTATTTTGTTCATATTTGAAGCCTTCATCTCACATAAATTAAATAGAAGTCTCTCAAAACTTCCACAGTAGTGAGGTTAAAACATAGCAAAGCCATCAGAATATTCAGTGTAATACTGCATCTTTATTTTGACCTTGGTCTATCAGTGGTGATATTTGGGGTTTTAATTTACCCAGGTTTTACTATAAATTTATTCAGAACTAAGATTGTTTTAATATATGTTAATTCTCCATCTGTTTAAATTAGAAACTAAAAATCTAACGTGCTTTACTGGATCTTCAAATTTAGCATATTACAGAGTCTGCGAGCACTGGTGGCCATGAATGAAAACCTAAAAAGCCAGGAGCAAGAGTTCAAAGCACATTGCAGGGTAAGTTCCACGGTCTCCTACAAGGATTCATTTAAAACTTGGTAAATGAGTACTTTACTGATTTGTTGTTGTGCTGTGTGTGCCTGTCTGTCATCTGTCCCAAATCCCCAGGCTCCAGGTACCAGTAACTCCAGGTTAATATTGACTGTTAGCACCCCTGGAGCAGGGAGGAGTGAGGAAGGCAGCTGAGTCCGTGTGGCCTTCCTTAACACAGGGCAGTTCCCAGACACCACACCTGCCTTATGCTGGTCACAGCTGTGCCTCTTGTGGCTCCTCTCCCTCCCATTCCCACTCTGCTAATATGTAGCTGTGGGGCTGGTCTGTGCTGGGCACGCAGCTGTGCTGCCACAGCCTGAAATGGATCATCTTTCCCTGGGCAATGCAGCCAGCAGTGCCCTGAGAGGGGCCAAAGAGCAGGGGGCAGCAAGGCCCCTCTTTTGGAGCAAGCCACCGAAAGAGACAAGAAAGGGATGGAGCTATTGGAGTTTTCAGAGCATGTTTGAGTTTTACTGCTTAATTGCTGTGTTTGGTGTCCTGCTACTGCTGTGTTTATGGACTGCCCAGAGATTGGATCAGAGAGAAGTGTTTTCATTTCCTTCTATTCAAACAATGGTGGATGGAATTTAATAGAAGGAAAAGAAGTAAATAGTGTTCTAAGGCCTAGGCTGAGTATAGGAACCTTGTTTTCCCATACATACGCCTTTGGAAAGCTCTGAGGGATTGCAATGGAAACTCCCTTGCAAGGAACTTTAGGTTCCTTCATTTCTGCAAATGCCATACATTGCAGTCCCATGTCTCACTGTTGTAATGTTGCTTTGCTTCTTCAGTTTCATTTTCCATGTCACTCATGAGTTGTCTTAGCTGGGTCTGGTATATTTGAAAGTAAGAAATAAATCTGTTCTGTGTTTGATAAAAGCAGACAGTTTAATGTAATGAATATTAATGGGTGCCTTACTCTTAAGCAGGGAATGATGTTTAATCTTCCAAATTTAAATATATTGTGTATGGTCAGCTCTGAAATTTTGTTAGAAGTGTGTGTGGTCAAGTTCCTTCTCTCCCATGTTAAGAGAATAGGTCTCAGTTAAAAGCAACATCAACTTTTGTTTGTTTTAAAGGAAGAAATGGAGAGACTACAACAAAATATTGAGAATTTGAAAGCTGAAGCAGCGGAAGATGGGGAGGAACAGGTAATAGCTAATGTCTAAGCTTTTATTTTCAAGTGGTGTTTTGAAATGTTGGTTTAGGTCCTTCTGACTTTTGGGACATTCTTATAAGCAGTAAAGTATCTTCTGGAATATCTAGAAAGCTCTGTAAAGCCACGGTTCAGGCTAATAATCCTAGAAATAGAGGAGTCTGAAAGTAGCTGCAGCTTTCTCTGTTATTCTTGCAGAATCCATGGGACTCTACTCATAGATGCTTTTGTGCCTTTTACTTCTTTCTTTGTAGTCCCAGAGAAGAATCTCTGGGTGCTGTGCTAAGAGCTGTGCATACCTCTGACAGAAACAGAAACAGGTCCTCCTCAGAAGGGATGTCTGCTTTGGTTGGTTTTTTTCTTAGAAGTGGGGTTAGCTGAAGGATGAAAGCACGAGCTTTCAGTGGCTCGGTGCACTGCATGCAGTGAGCAGCTGTCAGAAGTTAGGCTTTAACACAAGTGCATCCAGACTGATGGCAATGAATAATGAATGAACAGAAAAGGAAAAGCTTCAATGACTTTATTTTCAGTGGGTAAACATTTGATGCATTCATGCCTCTGGAACAAGGCAGATTACAACTTCCATGATGCTGCCGTCCTCAACACAGCATGAAAAAATTAAAATGTAAATCTAAATCTTAAATTTTTTAGCAGCAAGAAGTTACCTTGAAGTCTACACTGCAGGAAACCTAGAATACATGTCAGAGGGTTTATGTTCTGTTCAGGTGCCATGTTTATTCTTAACCCCACCACTAAATCAAAGTGTAAACACAGAGAGGAGGTGCTGACAATCTTTGGATCTGTAGCTTCATTTAAAGTGTGACTGTTACAAAGCAGTGCAAAAACTATTGATAACTCTTAAAAACTAAAATATCAAAAGTTAAAAGCTATCTAAATGCACTTGTTTACAGTATATGATGTCAGGCTTTTAATACAGATCATGGATTATTATTGAAAAAACCCTAAACAACGAATGATGACGTTATTGTGGGAGCCAAAGATAGACAAAACCAGAAAACAAACGGAATCTGCCCATTTTTGCACTGCAGCTCTCGTGCTACAGTAATACACAATTGTTTTGGGTTCTCAACTTGCAGGAGCCAAATAAGGTTATAGAACAGCAGTACAAAGCTGAGAAAGAGAAGCTTCAAAAGATCCGCCTGCTACTGGTGAGTAACTCTTTGGGTACTTGTACAAAATAGTTCATGTTTGTCTTATCTTGTAACTTCTAATACTTCATTTTGTTGTTCTAATTTTAACAAGTGTTTCTGTCACAAATCAATTGCAAAAAAAAAAAAAAAAATTGATCCTCAGCCAGTGCTTTTTGTTTTTAAAATCAATTATTTAATAACAAAGTATTGCTGGGGGGGCTTCATCCATTTTAAGAAGAGAACAAGAAGAGGCTTTGTTTTCTCCCCTCCTAACTTTCTATTCAGGCACGAAGAAACAGAGAAATAGCCATTTTACAACGCAAGATTGATGAAGTACCCAGCCGAGCTGAGCTCACACAGTATCAGAAGAGATTTATTGAACTTTACAGTCAGGGTATGTATATCAAGCAGGACCATCCTGCTGAAGGCTAAAGCCCTGAAAGGAGGGCAATTGCATTTTAATCATATGGCATGTAACAACAGCACTTACTGATTTGCTGGTATTTTAAAGGTCTTTGATATTCATGTTACACATCATATTTTTGAGTTTTTATAAGCTGGGTGTTAAGAATTTTTCCAAGGGTGAAATTCAATGCACAAAATCTCTGGACTAAACTTTGTCTGAAACAGGTTCTGTCATTTAGGTTAGTGACCAGTGTGTTTTGAAAGTCCTTAATTTACCATTTACAAATGAGATTGCTGTGAGTTTGAGTTGTGTTTAATTAATTTGCCTTACCATTAGATTGCTTTTACTGTTTCCACTGACATGACATAACTGGTTCTGAACCAAACAGCATCAAGAACTACAGGCAGTCTCTTGAGGGGATTGGTTTCTTTCATTTTTTATTAACACAATCCTGCAATAACTTGGTAGGAGCAGAATACAAATTGTCTTTAGCTGTTATGGTCAGAAATTATAACATTGGAAAACATGCAAATGGAATAAAATTTCAAAGTCGTTCCATTAAACTTCTAACAGACCAGTATGCTTACTGGTGTATATTTAACTAGCTTGTGTACTACAGTAAGAAAACCTAGCTAATGATTCAGAGATGTTCTGCATTTATTAAATATGTGTGTGAACCAAGCTGTGGAAGGGTGAGCAGTTCCAAGCTGGTTATCTGAGTGTGACCCAAATCCCTTGCCCTGCTGGGGCATCTCCAGTGGCTCAGTCCTGTGCTGTCCTCCCTGTGTGTTGTCTGACTCAGTACATGGAATAGATGTGAGTACAAATGCAGTGCTTCTTGCCCCCTCTTTGCTGTGCCATGCAGTTTTTTTAATCAAGTCCAAATATAAAGGACTTTGTTGTTTTGCATTCGGTTTTCTGCAGATTCTCTGTCATGTCTAATTCAAAGTCTCTGGTCAGAGCTACCTGCTCAGAAGATGGAGCTCCATTTATATCTGAAGTACAGAGAGACTAGAATCAAAGAGACTTGTGCAGCTTTGGGTGTAGATTTTAGATGCTTTGAATTTTATGAGCCTTTGTTTTCTAGAGTACAAAATGTGAGTAGTATCTCAGGAAAACACACTGCTCATTCGTGGTTGGGAGCCTGCATTGTACAGGCTAAGCTTCTAGAGAAATGAGCTGGAAATCTCTGGCCAGTTTTTCTGTGAATTGTGGTATTTTTGGAGGTTTTTAGAGGCTTTTCATTTAGCCAGGTTCAGGTGACCTTCAGTTGCCAAAATGTGTTTTTTTTTAACTTTGATTCAAGGGGTGTTAGACAAGACAGTCTTCAGGGCTAATTTCCAACCTTAGTGATTTTGTGATTTTTGTACCAAAATCCTTTTCAGTTACAGTATTCAGTGCTTTGTTTTTGACCTAACTGAACATCTTCCATTGATAACATTCAAGAGAATCAATGAGCCAATTGGTTCCTTCTTCTTCCTCCCTTTGTCTGCCATACCCTGCATGGGAGGGGGGTGTGTGCCCATAAGGCTCCATAGGTTGGCACAATTTCTAACACAGTGGAAATCTTGAAAGGTTTTCAGAATTATGTGGAATCCTCTTATGAAAGACTTGTGACTACCAGAGCTGCTGGAAGAACAGAAAGAGTTGCATGAAGGAAATGGTTTGGTAAAGGCCTCTTTTTCATTTGGCAGCAGTTCTGCAAATCCCAGACTAATGAGCATGATTTCACTGAGGTTTTTAACCCATACATTTTTTCCAGGTTCTGGTTTCTAGCCAGAATGACTTTTGGTGCCTGTTGAACTCTTTCCTTGAGAATCACAAATATCTTGGGTTTCCTTAGGCATTGAAGAACTAAAGACTAGAGGAACACTCAGCAGATTTGAGTATCATCTTGTAGGCCCAAAGGGAAGGCATTTCTGAGCCTTATCTTCCCAGCTGAGCTCTGACCAACATCTGCTGTAACTACCTAAACCAGAAAGTATTATTTAATTCTATCCCCACACATAGATTATAAGGAGATAAAAAGACTTTAAAACAGCAAAAGCTTTGTTGGGCATCTTGCACGTGTAGCTTGAAACACATAGCCTAATGCACTTTTTTCCACACAGTGCTACCAGATTCTCTGCTCTTCCCTGTCCCTGCTGAGCTGCTGCCCCTCCAGCAGCACGGGCAAGGCCTCTGTGAGCAGCACAGCTGCCTGTGTGGTGTCAGCTGGGGAAGGAAGCATGAAAGGCAGCTCATGGTGCCAACATGTGTTGGCATAAAGGGCTGTCAGCAGTTGGGACTTAATTTAGACACTGAGCTACAAGAGATGATAGCTGGAAACCCTGCTGAGACACCCTCTGGAAGGAGGTTCCCTCTGCATGGACATTAACGAGTGTGTTCCATTATTGATAGTGGAAAGTATGTTATATAAAGCCTATGAAGTATTTTTTACAGATTCCATTTTACCTCATGTTCTTTTATTATTCTACCCCCTTTTTTTTTGTTTGCAGTCTCAGCAACTCACAAAGAAACGAAGCAGTTTTTTACCCTTTATAATACACTGGATGATAAGAAAGTATATTTGGAAAAGGAGGTAAGAAAATGTTATTACTGTTTTCTAAGTATTCAGTCTGTGGGGAAGGAAATAAAAAGTTTTTGCTTGGCTTTCACCATATTCAGTCCTGTCAGAGCAGAGTTACTTGTCTTTGTAAATAAAAATGGAACAACTGATTAATATTTCTAATCTTGGAGGGGAAATGGTCTGTGTTGTAAAAGAACTGCTGGTAGTACAGCATGTTTGAACCACTTGCTGTGCTCTCAAAACATGAGGAGCATTTGATCAGGAAATATCTCTGTCCTGATATCACAGCACCAAATTACCCTTTTTTCTCTTTTTGGTCAATACCTTTTATTATGAACCCAGCCTGCAGTCAGTAACTGGAGAGCAAATTCCAGCTGCTGTCAGCAACATCAGTTAGTTCTCAGGGTCTGAGCTGCCTACACTTAAGTTGCAGGTGATTTTACTGAGGAGTAGTTTTCATGAAAGCAATTTGGTTTTTTCCTCTCCTCTCTCCCATTTATGTAGAGTTCGCCTCTTTCCTGGGCATAAGTGAATGATTTCAGTTTTCTTTTTTTTGCAGTGACAAATGTCTGATTTCAGTAAAGATGGAGAAATAGGAGGAAATAAGAGTAGATAAGAGTTATTACTTTACTTTTAAAATACAAAATGTTTTGATACCTAGGGTTTCTCTGTTTATTCTAATAAAATAAGAACAGATTCATGAGTTTTGCATTACTTAGATTTATTTGTTTAGTTTGTGAGACAAGCAGTGGTCAAATTCCTGACTATGTAAAGATACTTTTCAGTGTCCTTTCACATCCTGTTTTGGAGATCATGAGCAACCATTTCCTTCCCTTAAGCAGCTGATTCTAATCCATGTTGAGTAGTTTTCATTTTTTCCATTCAGAAAAGTCATATACCAGATTTAAAAAACTGCATTAAGTAGAAGCTATAGAATTTATATTACTTTAACTTCTCCCCTACATTAGCATTTAATACAGATTTGTTTGGGTTTTTTTATTTTTGGTTTGGTTTTTTTTTGAGGGCAAACCTGAAAATTTAAAAAGCATACAGAGATTGTTTTTGAAATGGGGACATAAAAAGCAGATTATAGAGAATATAGAAACAGAATATAGAGATTTATTTCACAGTTGTATAAAATGGAAGTACTCTTGCCAGAATAATTCAATGCCTTTTGGGGGTTCACAGAGGGAATTCTGAATGTCATCTGATGCCATCTTAACTTAGTTAAATATATAATATCATTGAGACTGCCTTGAGATGCATTTAATATTAGAACCAAGGTTTCAGCAAGTAAATATTGTCTAACAGTGTATAAAAAATGTCTTTGGCATCTGTTCCTCACAGAGATTTCTGGAATATATCGCACTTTGTCTTGTTCCTTGTATTTGGGGGGATTTTTTCCCCTTTTTCCTCCCCAAACCAGCCCTTTTGTAAAACACACTGAGCAGCATTGCTGTAAGAATTGTTGTACACTTGAATTTTGGCCATGAAGGTTTTAGTTCTGACGTGAAAGGTCTCTGTGATCATGGTTCATATTTTAATCATATTTTGAGAAAGATCCATTTTTTAAAATACTTTTAAACTTTTTTTTTTTTCATAATGTCTTTAAATTTTGGGGTGTGCACACTGATTTCACTGTAGTGTAACACATCCACACTCTTGCTGTGCAGTGGTTGTGCAGCACTGCTGTGCAGGGTTATTCTCCCTGGATTGCATGTTTTGTGGTATAAATTGTAATTATGTTCTCAAGCACAGGCTTAGTGGAAGTATCTTGAGGCAGGGATGTGGACATGGCAAATATTGATAAGTAATGCAATAATTTTGCTGCTGTAAATAACAGGAATTCTTAAGCATCTTAGCTGCTTGGGATTCTGTTCAGAATTTGAATTTTCCAAGGGAAGGTCAGGAACACCTGCGGATTCTGCCATGCCTGGTTATTGCCATCTCATTCAGGTGGAAGATTTTTAGATTTGGGAGAGAGGAGTTCAGCTTTCTGGGGCAGTGGGGCAGGTGATTCTGCTTGCAGCCCTTGGGTTTGCTTAGTGCAGAACTCTTCAAATACTCATCAAAAGGAGAAGCTGCTTGGAAGGCTTAACCACAGGAGACTTGCAAGATGTATTCAAAGCTGAGAGAAAGGATCACATTAATTGCCAGTTGTTGAATTTCAATGCTCTCAGCAATATGTAAAAAACCAAAAAAAATCACAGGCAGTTACATAGGATGTATTCCATATAGTTTAACTAGTTAGGGGAATTTATACAAGCAGCAGAGTATTCCTGGGATGTTGCTATAAATGTCTATTTTTGTCTTGATTCTGTGCAATGCTGCTGGTTTGTAAGAGAAGCCAAACCTCTGAAATGCCATTCTGTCCTTTTTATGAGTTCACCTTTAGCACCCAGTAAAATACACATAAGCAAAGTGAGCAATGATGCATGGCTGGTAGGATGTCAACCTCATCTGCACAATGAAAGCAGTGCAGGAATTCACCTGCTGCTCCTGCACTGCCTGGGGAGTCTTCAGAGGCTTGTGTGGAAATAGTTCTTCAGAAAACATTCAGTGGTTCCCATCTCAGAGGCAAAAGTGGCTTTTTCCCTGTTTATTTGAGATATGCTTGCGCACAGTCACTGTTCAACACTGGACCAGTGTCTGCAAGGTGTTTTTATGTCAAGTTTCAACACACATTGAACATGAGTGCAGGCCACTTTACCTTACTGCTTTAGTTTGGGAAGGCATCATGCTGGAAGATTCTCAGTGATATAATTAAGTGCCAGTAAAATTTAAAATCTCGGTTGTGGTCCAACACTTACTTCTGCTTTCCACCACTGGGATAGATTTTACTGAATCAAAAGCATTGTGGTTTAGCTTCTGAAAGAAAACTCATGAAGATTTTTGTCCATCTGTCTGCTTTTGAGGGCATTATCTATACAGTCTTTTTTTTAAACTAAAATTCATCTTACTGTCTGCAAAAACTCCTACCAGAAAAGACAAATTTATATTTTGATTTTTTTTTTTTTCTAACTCACAGGTTAACTTACTGAATTCTATCCATGACAACTTCCACCAGTAAGTTATGGTTTTTATCTCTTAATAGTTGCAAAGAATAGTTGGTTGGGCAAATGGGAGTGGGCATCAGTTATAGAGACTAAAAATTTCTTAAAAGAATTTATAGTCATAAACTGATTTATAGAATAGTTTATTAACTCTGTTTAAGACAGTTTGGGAAATCACAGACTTGGAATTATGTAACTTTTATAGCCAACATATGTTTTTAATATCTGACTCTTTAGATGTGGAAATGCAGTCATAATTTTCCTGGAATTAATTTAAATCTTTTCCTCCTTTTTGTGGAGTTGTGGTTATTACATTATGTACAAAACATTAGACAGGGACATATTTCAGACATGTTTATTATGAACTACCTCTATATTTGGAGATTTTGGTAAAGTGTGGAGTCTTTAGGTAAAATCATGGTTCCCTTGGAAGTTCATGGTCAAATATCAGTCTGTGATGCAGCCAGTGTTTATTTTTCTCAAATGATTTTGAGGTCTAAAATGACTTCTAGGCTTTCCCTATTACAGTGTGAAATGACTTTGTACAACATTTGGTGTTCTCCTAGACCTCTACTCACCTTCTTAGTATTCACAACAGAGGCTTTTCTTTAAAAACTATGCTTTTATTTAGTTATTAGCAATTGATTTTTGTAGAGCACATGAGAGCAGGGAACAGACTTGAGCTGACAGGGAGAACGCTTGTGATGAGCTCTGAGTCGGAGCTCTCTGTTCCCACCTTTGGTAGCTCACACCAGCTGAAGAGCTGCACTGTCCCTGGTACCAGTGATTAACAGGATGAATTTTTACACAGAGCACTTAGCAATGAGGACTCCTGGACATGGGTAGATGTGCAAGACAGCTGCAGCTGAGACACAGTGTCCCACATCCCTGTCAGGTGTTCCATTTTCTCCTTTCCAGAGCCATGGCATCGTCGGGATCTCGGGAGCAGTTTCTGCGGCAGATGGAGCAGATCGTAGAAGGCATCAAACAGAATCGAATGAAGGTCTGATAACTCCTCTCACTGTCTTTGCTAGAACCTGGGAATTATCTCAGCAAAGCCTCTTGGATAATAATTGTGCACAGAAACATCCATTACATGAGGTGCAAATTAGGCAGCAACTAACAAGTATTAATTCTTTTCACATTCGTCAGAAACTTCTCACCAGTAAATGTCAATGAACAGAGTATGACAGGTGTTATAACAGCTCTGTCCTGACAGGAATCTTACACCCCTTAACTTCCTTACTGGCAGTGCAGTGATTTCAGTGCTTGAGACAGCTGAATGCTGCTGAAGTCAGTGAGAACTCTTCCATTTGCACTGCGTGGGTGCAGTCAGGCCTGCACTTCAGGCATGGTTTTTCAGACAGCTGGAGCTGCTTTCTGCCACTGAAGAGGCTCAGCAGCACCTCAGAGTCCCAACCATCAGGTGCCCTTGTCCCAGTTGCACCTATAATGCCACTGGTACTGAAACTTCAGCATTAGGCTTTTAATTTTCAAGAGCTGACCTCAATGTTCATTGCATTTCAAGCACGAGCCAGGGGTATCGTTTATGAAGCATCTGTCTCCCCCTGTGTTATAGATAGTTGTTCTTTATCTGTGTGTCTGTATTTCATCTCTTATTCTTCCTGCATACCAACAGATGGAAAAGAAGAAGCAAGAAAACAAAATGAGAAGAGACCAGCTGAATGATGAATACTTAGAGCTTCTAGAGAAACAGAGGCTTTACTTCAAAACAGTGAAAGAATTTAAAGAGGTAAGAAGGCTTTTGCTATGTAAACTGTCAAGTGTTCAGTGACCCATTTGGACTCGACCTGTGCATTAATATATGCACAAGATTTCCTGATATGGTGCTTATCACACCATGTTCATCATTTATCTTGGTCGTTTTCTCCATGTGACTCTTGCACCCTGAATCTGATTTCTGGGAATTCTTCTTTCACTGCTAGATTGGCACCTCTCCATGTTACAGGGAGAGGTTATAAAGCAAGCTGTGTATTCAGGTTTTCAAGTGGAATCTCTTGAAGGTCTGTGAGCAGTTAGGTATTGGAGCAAAGAGGGGTGTGGAAATGTGTGTGAATAAGGAGGAAATGCAGGGTTTTGGTCGTTAATCTTCAGGAACCAGCCTTGTTGCCCAAAGACTGTGAAAGCACTGTACAACACTTCATTGATTTAGCTTTTACCAAGCTTTTAATCATCATGTGCTTCTGTTAATTGCTGTCTCCATGAGAATGAATGAATGAAAAGGAATGTTGCAGGCAAAGCTGTCATTTGGCTTCATATGTTCAAGGAAAAACATCTCTGTGTAATTATTCCTGCTTTGTTCTGAGACAGTTCCTTCCTGCTTCAGACAGTGTGCTCTTGTAGAGTGACAGGGGCTGTTCAGCTACTTGTCTGACATACAGAGTTTTACATCCTACTTGCACAATTTAGGTGGATTTATTTTTAGTTTTTTTTTACCCATTTTTCTTCCATTGCCATGTAAGGGAATTTCTGTTCAACCCTGCTACCCTTAAAATAAGTCATGGTTGTGGCACTGAACACAGGTGTACTAATGTAAATATATTTCCTGACCTAGAGCTGTTCCCTGAGCACTGACTCTTTTGCAAACTGTCCTGTGACATTCCAGATCACCTACAAGTAATCTCCATTTCAGATTTATTCTATTCATAAGTAAAAAGCTGGATTTGCTTTAGCTACATGTAAGAACTTCAGATGAGTGATCAAGCAGTGTTCCTTCTGGCTTGCATGTCATGAAGTTTAATGAATATTGCCACTGGAATAACATTATGGATGAATCAGAATTATCTTCAACTCATCACTTGCTCCAGGCTGCTTTGGATTTTGGAGATGTTTCCAAATGAAAGGGTTTGGTTCTGTTGATGTGGAGATCCAGGTAGCAGAGTTAAGAGCAACTCCTCCTTTCGTGTTTGCTCTCTGTTAACAGGAATGCCGTAAGAACGAAATGCTGCTGTCCAAGCTGAAAGCCAGTTCTTCCTGAAGAACTCCAGCTGGGGAAATTTATACAAGATTGTTCAATCCATTGAATCTCTTTTGTGAGGTGACAGTTATAACTGCAATGTAGATGTATATATATAGATATATATAAAAAAAATATATACACACAGCTGTAAAAGTCTGTTTTTTCCAGTATGTGTTCAGTTTACATTCCCTCATCACATGGCTGTATTATTCATTATTGCCTCCACTACACAGTAAAGAGTTAACACAGTACAGCAAAACAGAAATACTGTCTAATTTTATTTATTTGGGTTTGTTTTTTTTTTTTTTTTCTCTCCAGTAAGGACAGTGGGAATGTTTTTTTATTTGGGTTCTAACAGTGAATTAAGTGAAGACTCTGGTATAAGTTTACATGTACTGTGTAGTACGTCCACCACCCCACAGGATGAGCACTGCAGAATGCAGTTAACTTTTTGCAGTTTGTTAACTTTGGCCCAAAAAAACCCCACAGAATGAGATTCTTCAAACTCACTTCACCAGCTAATAACTTCACATTATTTTAATTTACACTCTAGCCATAGATAGAACTCCAAAGGGTAACAATTAATTTCTAATGGTTAAGAAAATGAAAACTTACCTTGGATAATTCCTGGTGTAAAATTATAGATCTATATTTTTATAAAGTCTAGCTGTTGTATAAATTTCTTTTGAAATTTCATTTTTATATATAGAGAGTGTGCTTGTTAAATTAATAGCTCCAGGAAAAAACACCTTAATACTAGGACCACCACGTTATCCCTGGCTGGGATGAAAATCAAAGTCTGTCACCTGTAATATAGGAAGATAAAGACTGAGACATTTTGCTCTAAGGAACTGATGCTCACCTTCAAAGACAACAACCTCCTTACCCTGCTGAAGATTTGCTCCTGAAAGTTCAGAAACTTTGTGGGACACTTTCAGAAACATTTTTTGTATCTGTATATATAGTATTTTATAATTCAAACAGTTGCTTTTTGTACTTAACACCAGGATTTTGGACTGACTTCTTAATGTACATGACATCTTCAGGAGAAGAAAATCCATGTTCCTTTTCCCACTGACACTGATGACAGTGCTGTTCAATTACTTTCTATGGCAGTAAATACAAAATAAAGAATGTTTGGAATCCAGTCACATTCTGCTATGGTGTTTTTAAGGTGGAACTTGCCTTAGAAGCTTTCTGAGGCTCTTGAATTACAAGTGCATTAAAAGATGAATTGTGTCCATAGTCAAACGAGTCACTGTTTTTGTGATGTCCTGGTCCTGTTCCTTTGGCACAAACAGAAAGAAACCTTCCCACTGAGCCAGCTGGAACCTTGCTCCCCAGCACTGGTTAGTGAGGGAATAGATCTGGGCTGCTCCTCTTGCATCTGTTCAAAGAGTCAGTCTGCCCAGAGCTAGCAAAATAACAAAGGCAGAATCAGATTCTGAGTCCCTTCAAAGAAGGAAAAATTTGCATTCAGCATTCCTTCAAAGAAGGAAACCTGCATTGAGTGCTACTTGCAGACCTTCTGTAGTCAGCTTTGATATTGGGAGGTGTTATTTCTGTCTGCAAACTTTGCCCTCTATAAAAACTGTAAGGCTCTTTCTAGTTTGTGAATTGAATAATTCAGCTTTGGCACCAAGGAGACCTGCTTGGGAATTAAAGCTGTGCTGTGTTAGTGTACCATGCAACTCTAAAACAATAACTTGAATGGACATTTCAGTTTGGGATTTATCATTTAAATCTCAATTGCTTTTTAGCATCAAGCAAAATTTTCTAGGTAGGGTAAGTAATGAACTTGCATGTAGAACAAATGATGTGATTATTTGTTCAACATAATGTCTGCTACAAACACAGTAACATGGAAACTTCCAGAAGGAATATAAAAATGTGAGAGCCGTTGCTCTGACCAGAAGCTTGTGATTTTTACTAAGGTATAAATCTGAGGTTTGTGAAGATGCAGCTGTTGCTCACAAAGAATAAATCAGAGTCCAGATAATAACTGTTTATTGTAGATGGAGCCCAGGGCAGGTGGATACTTCCTTTGCTATGAGACCCGTATGAAAAGAAGAAAGGAGGCTGGTGAGGGTGTGAAAGCAGCTCCATCAGCTGTTCTTGCTTTCAGGGACAGGCTCTACGTGTTGGGTGCCCTTTCTCCTCAGACCTGGGGAGGAACCTACAGCAAGGGGAGTCTGCCTTAATTCTCCATCTCAGCTGGTTGCAAGGGAGGAACTGAGACTTTCTCAGACTTCTACTTCAGTATTGCTGGATTTCTTTGTTGAAAGAGAAAGCTCTTGCCCTGAATTCATCTGGTGTTACCAGGCTTGTAAAGTAACATTTACAGGACTTGCAGCAAAACCTAATTTCTTTATTAGGGTTATCAGCATTTTCGGCTCCCATTCATCTTCCAAAGCCCTTTCATTTCTGCACAGTCTGGGCTCCAACAGCACAGCAAACAGGCCGTAATTTCAATACAGCTGCTGCAGGATGCAGCAATGCCCTTCTGCTCAGCAAAGGCTCCAGTAAGTTTTTCTAGGAGCAAATTCCATGTCAAGAAATAAAGTTTAAAACTAGCAGTCCACTCAGTACAGAGATGATTGGTGTATTCCAAACTGGCAGCTTCAGTTGAGGAAATAAATGACCATAACATCTAAGCTCTGCCCAATAACGTTCCTTTAGAATACATGGTGGGTTTTTTTGTTTTTTTTTTTTTTCTGTTTTGATAGTCAAGATACTGTGTCATTTATTTTAGTTCATTTATCTTAGTTCATATGGGACCATCCAGCAGGTTAGGCAACAACCACCGACAGCATAATTTCTTTGCCCTGCAGTAAGCTGTGTTTAAAAACCAGAATTTTAAATCCTGAATATGTGCTGTCGCTGTTCTAAATGCAGTCTGCATTTAGAGCCAGTGTGGGAAGTTGATTTTGTTAAAGAGTTTTCTAAAGCCGCTGTAATGAAATGAAAGCTCCGCTTGCTTCTCGTCGCCTCTGGGTGCGTACGGAGCCAGGCTGTGCGAGCTGTCACTGTAACACTCGCTGCTGGCACAGGCGCTTGGGCGGGCAGAGCCCTGGCTGCTTTTATCTTCAGATCTTCTCTGAATTCCAGAGGCCCAGCCTCGCCTCCTAAGGGAGCTAAATTCATCCTTGAGGAGGAGGAGAGCTGCGTCAGGGCCCTGCTGCAGCTCTCCTGTGGGCTGAAGGCTCCCTGCTGCCCGTCAGTGTCTGCAGCAGTGCCCTCACGTGTGCGGCTGCAGGAACAGCTCCGTGGTGCTCTCCCAAGTTCCAGAGGCCAAGCCATGGCAGAAGGTGCCTTCACAGCCTGTGTCACCTCAGGGAAGGGCTCCTGCGCCGGAACCAGAGCCGGGTGCTGCTCCAGCCAGCTGGAATGTGCAGCTGGAGTATCACTGCTGCTCCTGCAGCCAGACTGGGAGGGGCCAAGGGTTGGCATTAGATTTGTGTGATAGAAATGGCTTGGCTTACCAGGCTGAGGGAGTACAGGCACTAAAATCTGGCCAAAACACGATTATTAGAAATTTCAGGAGTGCCCCATGCAGAAGATTCATATGCTTTTCAACACCAACTCAAGATGACCTCTTCATTTCCTCCTTCCATGTCAGCTGTTTGGATTTTGAAGGTTTCAGAGCAGCGACTCTCTTACATGAAAACATTCAACTGACTTGAAAAAATTGTTGGTGGTTCTGAATGAGGCTGCAGGTTTTAGTAGCATTCAGTCTCTTACATATGTGCCTTCCTTCTGGTTTAACTAAGCCTCCAAACACTGGTTTGAATGATAGCTGTTCCATATGCAGGCAAGTTGAGAATCAGAAGGGAAAGTTATTTAAATTGGCATTTAAGTCTGAGTCACCATCTAACAACTCTTTGAAATTCTAGGTTATTAAAACTTCTGAATTCCCACCGAAATTGAGAGAAGCATCCTGAGCAGGAATGCAAGACACACAGGTGGCTGTAGGCACAGCAGGTCACACTGGACTGTCACAGCAGTGCAGGTGTGAGGTACAGCACTGCCTGACCTCACCATACACTGTGCTCCTGAGATGCAGCCAAGCTTCCTCCAGCTTCCTGGGATTCTGTGTCAGTAAAAAGCTGCCATGCTAGAAATACTCAGAGATGCTGTCAGCTCTCCCACTCAGAGCAGGGGAGGAAGTAAAGCCCACCAGGGAAACAAATATGGAGCAAGATGGACTTGGCAGTATGCAGGAAATACATTATTTATGTATGTATTGTTGGATCACGGGTGTTTGTCAGATCTTGGGAAAGCAATTTAAGGCTTGGGTTTGAGTCCCATTGGGTTTTTGGGAGTCACTTAGACCTGATAGCATCAACACCTTTGTTACAGGAGGAGGACGTTGATGCCAGCTGACAACTTGTAGACTTTACTCAGGTTGGGTGATGAGCACATTTATGGTGCAAGGGCCCCAGACACAGTGCAGGCACTCACCTACCACTGCCAAGCAGCCACATGCTGCTGCCAGCACACCTGGTGTGACTGAACATGATGTTTGGTGTTTGTAATACAGATGCCTACTCAGTTTTGTGGTAGCACCCAATAACCACTAAGTCCCCACTCACTTGGAGGTGTCAGTGTCTACCTTGAGCTCACCTGGGTTTCATAAAACAGGGAGAGCCTGAGCCTGGCAGAGTGACAGAGGGACAACACAGGAGAAAAATGCTCACTAGATCCTCCTGTGCAAGCAGTGAGAACATATTCTCAGGGGCTCTGAATACTTTTATACTTGCCCCTTGTTTCACTTAACCCCAGGGGACACAACTGACCCATTTGACCCTGCTGCCTGCAGAGCACACAGCCCCTCAATCCTGGCAGGGCATATTTTGGAGCTGCTTAGTCATCCACTTTAATTTCACATCAGCTCAAGGACTGATGGACTGCAGCATGTTTATTCCCTTCTAAATAAATCTCCAAACTGAAGCCAGCATCCTGCCCCTATCACAAACATGTCAGTAGTGCTCAATTAGCAGCTCCCACTGGTGCCTTGGCTAATGAGGAGAGCTCCAGCAGGGCCCCGTGGCTGGGTGGGATCAGCCGTGTTGGGTGTGACAGCCACAGCACTGGACACACACAGGGCTTTGCTGGCAGACCTCAGTGTGTGTTGGTTTGAAGAGCAGACGGGAGGCATTCCCTGCTTCCATCTTCTTTGCCAAGCCCTGGAGCAGCACAGATGTATTTCTAAGGGGGAACTGTAAACTCTCAGTAGGTTTATATCCAGACGTCTTCCATCTTCTTTTTCATGGCTCCTAAATCCCCTCAAGTAGCTCTTGTGCATGAAAACTGTACATATCACAGGCATGTTTCCCTCAAGAAATCTATTATGCAACAGAGGAATAATTTTCCCCTCTGTGTCCCTTTTTATCTCTGCTTTACAAAAAGGTTTCTGAAGGCATTGTTGTAATTTTTGTTAAATGCTGTATAAATGAGAGGATTAAAGAAAGAATTTGAGTAGCCAAGCCAAAGAAAGATGCTTTTCCAGACGGGTGGGATATTGCAGGAACAGAGGGGACTTATTAATGCTGTGATGAAGAAAGGGATCCAGCACAGTACAAAGACTCCAATTAAGATGCCAACCATCAGAGCTGCCTTTTTCTCTTTCTGTTCTCTCCATGTTTCTCCATCTGTCTGGAAAGTGATAGCTGCACGACGAGCTGTAAACACCATCTGTGGATCCTGCGAAGCTTCCTTCACCTCAAACAAAAGCAAACACAGTTTCTTACCAAGACAGTTTGTTTGAGTGAAACATTACTTTTAAATGACAGCACAACATCTGTGCACCTACCACAAAAGGCCTGAACTCCATTCCTTCCATGCTAAAAGAAAGAAAATGCCCCAGAGTGCCAAAGTTACCAGGCTTCTCATTACACTGGAAAAGCTGCCAAGTGTAACTGACAGAGCTAAATAAAGAGCAACTGGTGCCATGTGTGTTGTGGGATTCTTCTTCAGTTTATTTTATTGGTTGTCTTCATACCTGGGGGGAAATTGGGCTGTTAAGGCAGGCTAACAAAGGCCTGCTGCCGATCCCTGCACCAGACTCATGCTGCTACCTGGCCTTTAGACCTGCTCCAGGTGCACTGCTTTAGCAGGGGGCTTGGATTAGATGATCTCCAGAGGCCCTTCCAACCCCTACCATTCTGTGATTCTGTATTTTCTCAAAAAGTACTCTATTGCCAGAAAAACACCATTTCAATTGACCTTCGGTTCAAACTGTGGCTTCAGCAGAAGTTATATAAGAGAGGAAAAAAATTCAGCTACTCCAGGCTGTCAACAGTGCTTCTTGTCTCCTCTCACTAAGGGCAAGACATTCATCTCTGCAGTGAGTACAGCACAGTGTTCCGGGGCAAACAGCTTCTGGGCAGAAGTTATTCATGTGCTTTGAGTCTGACCAGATGAAGACTGATTTTAATCTGAAGATTGAAGTGTCTGCGATATTACAGTTCTTCTAGGCACTACGGTTATGAGGAGAGTGCAATAAAAGCAACGGTTTAGGGCCGTAAAATTTGCCTGAGTGATAATTCGCAGCACTGCAAGACTTTGACACCACTCCAAAGATGGCTCATTGTTAAATTAGCCACATATTCCACATGCATGTGCCACCTTTGTAATAGATGGAGGGCCTCTACTCAGTATGAGCACAGCAATTCAGACAGGGAAGCACTGGCAGTGGCTGAACAATCACTCTTCAGGATGGATATCCCTGTCTGCACCCTCAGACATGAGACAGGGCTGCAGAATATAAGAGCAGCAGATTATGGGTGCAGGCAAATAATGGAGGAAAATGAAAATCACATCTGTTCTGACAATTAAAATGGGACACCCCTCATGTAGCAAGGATCACACCATTTGTCTGCAGAAGGACTTGCTCTGCACATCCTTAATCACTCTCTGCAAAAAGGGATAAATGTATGACATGAGGACAAATCTGTGACAAGCAACCCTGAAAGATTATATCTTAGCCCTGAGGAATAGTTACATAAGTGCCTCTTGGGAAGAGCCATACAAAGGAGTTCGTCACGAGCACCAGGCACAGTTTGGTGCTGTATTTAACGTTCAACTCTTGCTCAAAAGATGGAGCTTGCTGTGTGCCATCATAAAATCAGAGCCTTCTCACTACTTCCGACTGAACAATTTACTAGCAGTGGCCCTTTTATCACTTAGTTACATATTGTAAGAAAAAGTTATTTCATTTCCTTTCCTAAAAGATACCACAGTCCTCAGGTGTTTTCTCCAATGAAGTCTGCATTTACAGCCTGATCAAGCTCCCACTGAAGTCAGAGGAGTTTTTACAAACTTCACTGGTTGTTAGGTCAGGCCTCTGAATACAAAACAGCAAGTGAAAACAGATCATGGCACGTTTTGTAAATTACTTGCTAGAACTAAATGCAGCTCTAACTGTACCAAATCTGCAGTTCCCAGCACCAATCCCAGAGGTTTTGCAGGAGTCCAGTTTCCAATGTAAGTCACAACACCTGACCTTCATCCTGTAGCAAGCAGAACAAAGGACAAGTACAGAACCTTTACCCCCATTTTGGGCTTACTGAAGCAAGCAGGCTGTGACAGCAGAAGAGGTGGTCACAGACTGTAAATGAGAGCAGTCCATGGAGATGCCTTGGGTTATGCTGGGGACATCTCTGCAGTGCTGCACACTGTTCTCACTTGGTGTCTAGCAGCACACTCTGCCTCAGGCACAGATTTCCTTCCATCTGCCCAGGCACTGCTCCAGGAGCTGCAAGTCAGGAGCACTGGGGAAATAGCTGGTAGAAAGGACTGCTACTCTGAGGCCAGAATTCGGGTCTGAATTCATGAAATCAGCTATTTCCAGGACAACGGGCTCTGAGAAGTGCAGAGATGACTGCTTTTCTGTGAGAATAATAAAGAGAGTACATTAAGGAAATGAGCTGAAGTACAAATCCTTCTACAGACACGAAGGAGTTCGGTTTTAGTTCCAGAATTTATTCTTCTGTACGTTGATCAGCACTTACAGTTCAATGCCTCTTCTCTTGTTTGTCTGTCCCAGTAAATTACCACTATTAAATGGCTACGTGTTCCCAGAGCTGTATGTTCCCAGTTCCTGTGTTCCTAGAACGTCATACAAAACATGCCACCAAGGAGCTTCTGACAAAATCCCTTGATTTAAAATGCTCCTTACAGCTGTAATGATTGTTATTATTGGTCCTTTGTGGCAGGTGCTCGGTGTGTGTTTGTCCTGCACCTGCAGGGTCTGGCAATAACAAAACAACAGTAAAGATGAGAAACATCAATCAAATCTGGCTTACTACCACAATTCAGAGCTTTGCCTATCAGTTTGATGCAGCTAAGGCTGTTACTGCCTCAGTGCAGCCCTGCCACACTTCTTGCTCTCTGAACAAGAACACAAGAAACTAAATGCACAACAAAGGATCAAAACATAGCAATGTCTACACTTTCTTGGATGCTCCAGCAACATGACAAACAGTTCATTTGACAGGGAGAAGAACACCCACTTTCTCTCACAGGATTTTCTTGTGCTGTAAGCAGAACTAATTCTGTATTTCTCCCAGGAAA
Organism: Monarcha castaneiventris obscurior; assembly: GCA_026261815.1. Classification (NCBI taxonomy): domain Eukaryota; kingdom Metazoa; phylum Chordata; class Aves; order Passeriformes; family Monarchidae; genus Monarcha; species Monarcha castaneiventris. The sequence goes on from JAMPIT010000467.1 coordinate 14,269,430, forward strand.
TCACTACCCACTCCACTTTGCTTCCTGCCTCACTCTTTTCTGGACATTTTTTGCCACTCTTCTGGACAGCTGAACTTTGTTTCCCGACTCACCTCTTCTACTTGTACAGTCAGAGGGAGAAGTAAGAAATAAAAGGCCTGTGACCCCTTCAGAGAAGGAGAATCTGTTTCCTCTCCCACACTGTCCTGACTGGTTAAGTGAGTTGGAAAGGCTGAATGGGCCAAGGTGCAGAACAACACAGCACCACTGGAGCTCTGGGGCCTGATCTTATACAGAGTGGGAAGGACTCTCACAAAACTCTAAGGTTTGGATCATGCCTAATGTTTTATACACTATACAAGTACTTTGAGAGGGGAGAAAGAAAAAAAACACCAAACAAAACCAACAAAAAAACCCCCAATCATCAACAGAACTTGATTTTTAACTCATGAAAATTTAAATCTGATTTTGTAATTGCTACATGTAAGTAATCCAGACATTCAGATCCCATTATCCTTGGTTTTGCTGGGCTATCCCTATGCTACAGGGGATTTCATTGATTTAAAAGGGCACTATCCAGCAGTATCTGCTGTTTTTCAAGCAGTCTCATTTATTTCAATTGGACTGTTTAGAGAGAGAATTATTGCCTGCTGTCAGCAAGGTGTGACAGACCATAGCTCTCTGTCAGTGATGATATGTCACTAGGTTTTTAATAAGGGTCACCCACGTCAGTGTTGCCTGCAGAATTCACTTTTTAGGGAGTTTCATAATTAGCAAATGAACAATTTTAAAGCATCAGCTTAATTTAGGATCCCAATTTGGCAATTATTTTATTTCAAAGGAAAGCAAAAAGCCAAGCTCTCATTAAAACCTGAAGCACCTCAGATGTTTCATGTCCATCTCCCTCACCTGAATTTTTTCAAAAGGTTTTGAAAAGCGTTTTTCAAAAACACAAGTAAAATTTTAACCAAAGAATGACTCAAAATAGTTATTTTGTATGTATTCTAATCTGCAGCTCTGTAGGAGTGTAGGAACGTAAGGTATGTATGCCAACTCTGTTTCAAATAAATGTCCTTTCTCTGTGAAAAAAAAATAAACATTTTTTATATACATATACATAGTGGCAACGTGCAAAGCACTTTGGTGCCTGAGTCCGTTGGCTGACAAACATCAATGTACCACCCTCACTGCTCCACTTGGTGCATTGGTTTTTCCAAGGCATCCCTGCTGGCATCTGAGGGCTATGAACTCAGACCTTTATTGTCCTGAGGCTTGCCAGAATGAACCAGTTGGTTGTACCTCAGGCCACAAACTGCGGCCCTGCTGTGCAGTTCCAGTCCAGCACTACCTGACAGCTCATTCCTGAGTGCAACACAGACGTCTCTCCCAGCAGGGATCACTGCTGTTATTGCTCACCTCCAGACTGGGAAGCACTGCCAGCCTTTGGCATCGTCTGCCAAAAAAACCTTGCTAATATTCCTCAGATCAACTGGTGCAGGGCACCTGGAGTGAGAACTGACACAGATGCAGAGGGGAATTCACATCCAGAGTCACAGTGACAGAAGGAAAATGTTGCCAGGGTGAGCATGACAGGCGAGCATTCTCTGAGAAGGAAGAGATGGAAGAAAGTAGAGGCAGGAGAGACATCAAGGGAGAAAGAAAGGGAAAATAAGAATGATTTTATGGGCAAACCATGAGAAGCAGAACAGAATTTGCCCCATCAGAGAGGAGAGAGCTGATCCAGACAGCCTGATCACCCCTACATGTGAAGAAGAAAAGCTTGGCAATGTTGCCTTGTGTTTGCATGTTAAAAATCCCCAGGGTTTTGCCAAAGAACAGTAGTGATGTGAACGAAGATTCCCCTCCAGAATTCACTGGGGAACTGCTACTCTTCCTGTGGATGTGAGGATCCTACTACCACAAGCTTAAATAAGATCAGGATAACACTCAGTGAGTAAATCTCAGTATCTTAATTTAGAAAGAAAACAAGAAATGCAGCCTGAATGCCAGCTTGCTTGATCCATGAGTTCATTTAATGTAAACGTGTGCAGCATCAGCTCTTCCTTTAGGTGAGGAGTAAAGTTTGCATCTGAATCACAGAATAAGTCAGCAAACAGAGCTGCTGGGACAATGGGGGAAGTTGCTGCTACATACCAATTGAAGATTCAAGAATCCCTGTTGTAAAAGATGAAGTTAATATGTCAATCACACCATTATGAGAAAGATGAAGAACTGCTGGCTTGAGCATTTTTTGGGTATTGCAATTACCCCTCCAAAATGAGTGTTTAGCTCACTCTGACAGAGCCCTTTTGTCAGTGCAGCCTAAACCAGCCCCCAGACATTGCATCAGCAAAAAGCATTTACCTGCCAGCCATGCTGGGCCCACGCAGGGGCTTTCACAGAACTAAGACAGTTTGCAGCCAGACTCTTTCTTGCTACAACTGTCAAATGATGTGTCTCTCCACTGGCTTGAGCAGCAATGCCTCAGCTCATTTAGCTTCCTGGAATTTTAGATTCCAAACAACTAGTCCTGTATGGGTATGTGTGTATGTAAAAGGTAGAGCATGCAAAACCACTACAAATAATCAGCTGGCTTTTGTGCTTGAAACAATTATACATTAACTCCAAGCAATACATTCATCATACTTAAAACAATTTGAAAGAAATTTGGTGCAAACTGAGGGCTGAAGATTGTAGGGAAAAAAAAAATGCCACTAGAGAAGATATTCTGAACTTTTCCAGCAAATTTTTTGCTTTTGCATAGAAGACACCTTCACAAAACAATATGTATTAATAGCATCTTTAGGACATTACAATCCAAATCTGCAAGCCTAATCACAATTGTCAGTGCTGACAGCTCTTGCAAGAATCTGGGGACACAACCTACAGACTCGTGACCTTAATAACGTGCTTCCTTGACTCCAAATCAAAGAGAGAAGGATTTAGCAGGGGAATGAGGCTGTGCAGGATTAGCCCCAATGGAACAGAAAGGTTCTCTGTAGGTATCTCTAAAATCCACACAGCTCATCTTTGGCTACTGGGAAGGGACTGGGCTTACGAAGCTCAACATACAATCACAAAAACATAAAGAGAATTTTTCACTGGTAGGAGTGAGAGTAAGAGAATGTGAAAGAAAGCAGGGAGAGTTTGCAGAGAGCACTGCCAAGCACGGTGGAGGCATGGGATGGGTGACAGCAGCATCAAGCAGAGAGCCTGACTTATAGGGCACAAGGAGCCAACCTCAACCCTTCTGAAGGGACACAGCTTTCCTGTCAGCAAGGTGTATCCTCAAAATGAACGGACCTCCCAAATGTCTAGGGCACCGCAGGATTATAGACAGTCTTTGAGATAAGAACGAGAACATGGTTTTTAAGACAGCAGGTAATTTTAAACCAGAAACAATTAATTGCTCATTGTTTCAACATTATGCAGTGAGCAGTACTCAAGTTAGAATAGCCCAAGCACATCAGAATGTGTATATATATAGATATCTATCTATACAGAGTGTAATTTGCTTATCGAAATCTATTCAGACACACAAAGTCTGTGCTGGTAGATAAATGTGCATGCATTTACTCACTACACGACCTAGGGATCACTTTATGTCTTTTTTTACCCCACCAACGCTGTAAAAAATACAAAAAGAGGAAAAAAACCCTAAGGAACGGCAAATTCAGAACAAAGAGACAATTTTCAAATGTCTCTCCCGACTGGCAGTGAGTGCACCTGTCCCTTACTCTTACAACACACAAGGAAAAAATGAGAATAAAGCTCTTCTCCAAGAGTTGCCCTTTTTGACCGGCTAATTACTGCTCACGTCCAGTCTGTGACGAAGTTCAACTCACACGGGAGCCCCAGGGCACCTAGCAGCCTTCTCGCTGTGCCGAAACCACCAGAGCAGGGGTGAGGTGAGGGCTGGGAGCTGAAGAGAAGCGGGATGGCAGCGCCTGGGGGAGCAGCAGGGGCTCCCTCCCCTTCCCCAGCCTTACCTGGGCAGCCTCCGGCAGCGGCACCACGGCGTTCCTCCTGCGGCCCCCCATGTGGAACTTGGACGCCTTGTAGATCTTCCAGTAGACGAAGAGCACCACGCAGAGGGGCAGGTAGAAGGCACCGCCCGTGGACACGATGGTGTAGGACGGGTCCTGGCTGACCTGGCAGCGCTCCTGCTCGGGGCTGTAGGTCTCCCCCCAGCCCAGAAGCGGGGCGAGGGAGATGGCGGCGGACAGCAGCCAGGTGAGAGCGATCATGACATTGGAGATGCGGCGGCGGGCGAGCAGCGTGTACTGCAGCTGCCGGGTGATGGACCAGTAGCGGTCCAGGGCGATGGCCGTCACGTTCCAGATGCTGGCCGTGCAGCACAGCACGTCGAAGCACACCCACACGAGGCACAGCTCCCGGCCCAGCCGCCAGCGCCGCCCGGCCGACAGCTCCTTCACCAGGCTCAGCGGCATCACCAGGGCCGCCACCAGCACGTCCGACACCGCCGTGGAGGCCACCAGGTTGTGGGGCACCCGGTGGAAGGCCTTCACTCGCAGGATGGTCGCCAGCACCAGCAGGTTCCAGAGGAAGGTGGCCACGGTCAGGAGCACCAGCAGGGTCAGGATGAGGACGGTGAAGATGGAGAAGGGCTCCCGGCCCCTCCACGCGCTGCCGCCCACCACCGAGGAGGAGGCGTTGGTGTCCATGTTGGCGGACGAGGTGTTGGCACCTATGCTGGGCTGGCACTGGCCCCGCGGGGAGCAGGGGCTCAGGGTATCCGCCATGCCCGAGACCGGGGCTCGGCCCCTCACCACTGCCCCTTCCCAGGCCGCCGGCACCGTCCCCAGCCCCGCTGCCGGCGAGCGGGAGCCCCACACCGGGACGCGCCCTCCGCTCAGCGGCCGCCCGCCATGTGCCGCCGCGCCAGCGCTGCCCGCGGCTCCCGCCCGCCGCTCCGCACGCCCATCCCGGGCGGCTGGAGAAAGGAAGGAGGCGCGGCAGGACCGCGGCGAGGCTCCGGCACGGGCAGCGAGGGCGAGCGGGAGGCACCGCCGCTGCCGCCCCGCCCCAGCGGCCGCCTCGGGGGCGGTGGCGCGGCCGGTCCGTGTGGGGCGGCGGGAGGCGCCGCCTCCCCGGCTGCTGCCCGCGGCCTCGTGAGGGGCGAGACGCCCGCTGCTCTCGGAATCACAGAACCGCCGGGGCCGGAAGGGACCTCTCGGGATCATCCCGTCCCACCGCCCTGCCCCGCCAGGGTCACCTCGGGCAGGTGTCACAGGAACACCTCCATGTGGGTTTGGAGCCTCTCCACAGAGGAAGACTCCGCGCCCTCCCTGGGCAGCTTTTCCAGGGCGCTGCCACCCTCAGTGTGAAGAAGTTCTTCCTCATGTTGAGGTGAAACTTCTTGTGTTTTAGTTTATGGGCATCACTCCTCATCCTGTCGCTGGGCACCAATGAAACGAGTCTGGCACCATTCTCTTGGTACCTATCTTTGAGATCTTAATGTGCATTAATGAGAGCCCCTCTCAGTCTTCTCCAGACTAAACTGGCTCAGCTCCCGCAGTCTCTCCTCATAAGAGACCAGACCCCTCATCATCTTTGTGGCCTCTGCTGAACCCTCTCCAGTAGGTCTTTGCTGTACTGAGGAGCCCAGAACTGGGCACAGCACTCAGATGTGGCCTCACCAGGGCCGAGTGGACAGCAACAGTCTGTGTCCCACAGACCCAGGTGGTGACGAGACACCCCCTTCTCCCTGTGAACCCCGTGGGGCTACAGGACACCCCTTTCTCCTCACAGCCCGGTCCTGCCATGTTCCCTCAGTGCTCCCACCAACCATTTCATTGCCCTTAAAATAAGAAATCAAAGATGTGACCAAGGGCTTGGAAATGGACAATAGAATTAACAGTGAATACAAAGGAATGTCATCTTTCCATTTGGTTGTTTGGCGCTTTATGGGCTTGGAAGTCTGAGAGATACAAAACACCAAAGGGTGGAAAATAGTAAGACTCTTAGACTCTTGTAAGTCTAAATACTTTACATCTTCCTTTGCACCCATTCTCACTTTTCCCTGTTGACCTGGAAATTGCTGAGAGAAGGACTTGTGACAGAGGTGAGGAATTGCAGAACGTATTTCTTAGTCCTCATCACTTTACCATGCATCACTTCAGGTCTCTCTTTAACTGAATCTTCTCAGACTCAGTCTTGTCATAATACTTTTTTCTGTAAGTCTGAAAGTCCGTAGCTTGTCTTAACCCTCGCTGCATCCTTTTAATTCCTGTCCAAGCTCCCCTTTGCTCAGCTGTGCTGAGGAGGTGCCTGTTCTCCCCAGAGAGCAGCTGCCCAGGCCAGCATTGTTACAGCGCCCTATTTCCAAGCACTTTCAAGGACAGCATGCAGCTTAGGAACAGCTCTGGAGGATGATGATTCATCCAGATAACAGAATTTCAACCCATTTTGTGAAGTGATGCTGTATTTTTATAGAAAATATATAAAATTTAATGCTACACTGTCCCGAAGTTTGGTTTTATCCGTTAGAGGCAGATTATTTTTAGACCATTATAAAGGGACTACACTGAACTTGAATGTCTTTGCTTATATTCCATTTTTGTTTTAGATTCATAAGTGCTGTGAAAGCTTCTAGCAGATGCACTTTTATTCCATCCTCTTTATTAGAAAACCAGCCTCCTTTCTAAAGCATTTTTTAGAAAAGTCAGTTATATAAATCCTCCAATTAATTTGAGAAATATATAGAAAATTTCAGCTCAAGACAAGAAAACAAACTTTCCAAAGTGCTTTGACAGCTGGTTCCATACTTTTACGAGTGAAAATGTGATGGAGAATCTAGATGTCACATAAATGCCTGCTAGTATTGATTTTATTAATAATGAGAACATTCATAGGTGATTGCAAATGCTCATAGAAGAGCCCAGAAAGCCCTGGGTGGCTCAACATCTTCAGCTGACAGCTGAAATAGGAGAGTTGGGAAGTTTTGTAACTGTTATACAGGATTTTGCAGAGCCTACAATTTTTTAAAATTTTATTTTAAATTCTGACCGACTGGGAAAAAATAGTAGATGGTTATGTTTTACAGTATTGCAGCTTACCAAAGTGCTTGGGAAGATGGACTGCTACTGGAGAGTATGCTAAGGTTTTGGGGACTTTTTTTGAAAAGTGAATGCAGTTCTTAAGCTGGATGACACCCATTTAGCAAACTGAATGTTTTTCTAGACAGGACCCCAAATTTTCCATTTGTCTTCCCTTCTTTTAATGGGATCTTCCCTCTACCTCTCCTCACAACTCCATATCAAAAGTTTATTGTGGTGGCTAAGAGGAGCAAAAAAAAGTAATCTCTTCTCCATGTGGCTGTGCAATAAAGAGATTTGACAGAAGCAACATCATGATATTTATGACTTTGATGCAAGCTAGCAAATTTTTTAGCAACTAAGAGCATTCCAGTTCAAGAGGCTGGATTCTTGTCAGGGCTCAACACCTTCTATAAATCTAAAAGCATCAGACAAATGAAAGCCTCAGAAAATGTTGCATGAATTCTCCCATCAGCTAAAATCCTAATATCAAGAAAATCAAGCTAATAGAGCAAAAGCCAGGAGCAGTGATAGACTTTATTCTGTCTGCCTAGCCTCTTGATAATAGACTTCTTTCAGCATTACTTTAGTCTGAAAAAATCGAAGACCAAACCATCAACCCACCTTTCAAGGGGTAAATATTGGTTATTTTCTGGCTGTTTTCAGCACTCTGTGAAGTTTTGGGCAGTTGAAGTAACTGGGCAATGATCTCCTAAACAGGGCAGTGGTAGAGCTAAAACCAAAAGTCACAGACCTGTGCAGTATCCTGTCAGTACCCTGTCTTCCTCTACTAAAATGTTACTTTTTAAAATCACAATGTCCTTTTCACCCTTCCTGTAAGAGTTTGCTTTCCCTGAGTCTCAGGTCACTGGATCAAAAGCAAATCATCCGAGTATCTAAAGCTTTGGTAGCTTACTTAAATTGAGTCATCAAATCATACATCAAACAAAAAGGCTAATTACTGCCAAAATATAAACATACTTCTTATTTACAGCAGACCTCAGTAGATAATACCTTACCCAGTCCTCAACTATTCTTTCTCTACAGTGTCAATAAAGGTGCCCTCTACCTGTGACACTCACCCTGAAAAATTTGATGGCAACACTTTCTGACCAGCGTTGTGCTTGTCTATAACTCGGCAGCTTTATGGCACAGGAAACTCGGATCATGACAGGATTTTTCACAATTATGAGCAGTAACTTGGCAGCAGAATTCTCCTTTATGGGCCTGTTCCAAGAACTGTCAGAAACATCTCCCAGTCCAAGCAGGACAGTTTTGATCACCCCTTTAAGTGGTTTAAAGAGTCCAATTTCTTTGTCAAGGTTCTCAGAGGAAGAAAGCAATTTCTCAAGGCACACAATATTAGTGCCCAACCCATCGGTCACTGTTACGAGACAAGCCTTGAGAGCCTGATGGCTGAGGTCTATTAACTGCTCACAAGATTGATAACAGGCAAAGCTGCAAAGGAAACGTTAGATTTCCAATCAGTTTGACAATCTTTTGCACTTCTTGCAATACCATAGTGGAATAGATGCTGCCCAATACACAGATATTTCATCAGAAATTATTTGTCATTTATGATTTCATAAACAAAGCAAAAGGTAATTGCATCTGCACAAGACAGGAAGCTTTTAATTCCCACTTAGTCTCAGCTCATGAATTTCACTTCTACTTAATCATTAGATTAAATTAGAGCTGACTAGGTAGCTACTACAGGCAAGGTGCAACCATTACACATCTATGTTTAAGTAACAGTGTTAACTTTTTTTCTTCCGTGTAAGCTACTATTACTCTAGAGCAATAGCATCCAGTCGTTCTATCTCCTAAGTAAGATTGTTTCAAAGATTTCCTCATATTAGAAAATTCAGAAATTAAGAAAAACAGAACTAAATGTCACGGGAAGGAGTTGTGCAGGCTCTTGCCAAGCCCCTGTTTTGTCAGTTTTCCATGTATCAGACTTTAGAAGCTGACAATGCCTCTGCTCTTCCAAAGAAAAAATTAGGTGGAGCTGGAGTATTGAAACGGTCGGGAAAGCAGAGAGCCTGCTGTTCCCAAACAGTGACAGGTAGAAGCAGCTCTCTGTGAGGCAGGCCTTTGCCTACAGAGAAGTGGCAGCAATTTTGATGCACTTTTAAGCCCAACCAGTTCTGGCCATGAGCACATGGTCAGACAGGCGGTCACTGACCCCACATCCCAGTTCTTTCCCTGTTCCAAACAAATACTCCACCCTACTGCAGCCACTGCTTCTGCCCACATAACCCCACTCTGATCTTCACAGTGGTTTATTGCAGCTTTGCTTACCTCTCTTTCCAAGTAATTAATTTTGCAGTTTATCTAATGAGTCCCTCAGCGTTTCTTTTGCTTTAAGGAAAGTTAATTCCCACACAGTGACTGCACAGCTGGCAGGTATAAACAGAAGCCTTAAACTGTATGATGACGTAGATCTGAGAGAGAACTCCTAAAATGTGCTATTAATAAAGACATGAGAATTACTTTGACATCTATTATTTATGAATTTTTAAGAAAACCCAGAATTAAAGATTAGAATTCAATGAGACAAGCATCATGTTTAGCACTGTTTACCCTTCAGAGGAGATTTTGCTATTTCATTGCAAGCTTAGAAGAACAAGACATTCAAATTCTGGTAACAAAATTATTTTGACATTAAAAATCTTGAAAAGCCCACTAGGGTCTAAAGTCAGCCATTTCATAAAAGAGACAAAACCAGGCAATGCTCAGTTCTGAATGGTGGAAGCACTAGCAATAGAACGGTCCTATTATTTCTCCCCCCTCCCCCAAAATGATCTGCTTTCCCCAAGGATGAAAAGAAAATTCCCTGAGGTTTTTTTTAAATACTTCAATGCATGAATCAGTTTTAAATCTGACTTGCTACTTCAGAAGACCTAAGAAATAACATTCCAATTTATATTGGAATAACTACTTATGCATTTGTATTCATAACTGCTCCTGGGTTACATTTTAAATATACATTAAAAGCTGTTTTGTTGTAATTGCACGTGGCTCACATTTCTGGATGCTGTGACATTTTAGTTTTTCACTGACACATGAACACTTTTTAAACACTTCCCACCACCACTGTAGCCTCATAAGAACAGTCACCTACTGCTACAACAGCAGAGAGATGGAAATAATACATGTAAATCAATTACTCTTTTACCCAAATTGTGTATTCTTTTTGTACTGAAGTCTCCACATTTTTTCTTATCTGTGATGTGTATTCCTCCCTCTTCCATTTCAATCTTTTACATTCTTCCTTCAAAATACCTTTCTAGTATATTTATACCCCATTTTACTTTTTCTTTTATTGAGTCTCTCCACGCCCTCAGTCCTGTGTCAATATCTTTGACTTTGCCTATCACTGGTGTATTAAAACCAAAAAGCAATACACTTTTGCAATTTACAAGATAAAATTTCAGAACTTCTTACTTCAACAAGGTTATGAAGCATCTTAAAAAACACTACCTGGGTTGAGTGCTTCAATTTATGTCATCTGCTTTCCTCAATTCTTTGCAGGATACACTAGACATCACCAGATGAATAAATTCAGATTTAAACTGAATATGATGGAAAACCAAATATTTCACCAGAGTGATCCTGGTGTTAATATCACAACATTAAACCAGTATTAATCATGTCCCATAATGGGTGTAAGAGATTTTTTATATTTTGGACGCTGTACTTGTTGTACAGATACCATGGCTGAAATGAATCACAAGCTCATACAGCCTTAATTATTCTTCCATGGTTCAGTTCTAAAGGAATCTTCCTATATTCTTCAGCATATTTGATGGCCAGAGCAGAGTTCTGTAGCATTAAAATCCCTTGCAATGATTCATGTGAGCAAAACCTTTTTATCTCACAAGGTCCTTAGGTTGTCCACTCTAACAATTTTCAGAGGTATGCATAGAAAGAAGGGTAAATGTAAAGCTAATTCTTCCATAAAACCTATAAGTATTCTTCCTTTCTTTAATAAAAATCTTTGCAGTATTGACTTAAGGTAATTAAAATTATCTTCTTCCTTACAACAAGTATGGCAAAATTATATTATATGGCCATATTCTCCTTTAGCCTCAGTTCCAAAGAGTCTTCCTGCAGTGAAAAATAAAAGATGTTCCCAGAAAAAAAAAAAATCCTTAAAGAGACCTTAAAATGTGAAAGGAGCTGTTTAAATTGGAAGTAACTGCCAGATGCTTTTGATCAAGGTAGCCTATTCCAAAGCCCCAAGGCATTTTAATGACCACAATTAACGAGAAAACTGCCGATTGTCAGATTTCTTGCTGATGTGTTTGAAGATTTTTGCTTTGTGGACGTTCTTTGATTTCTGGTAGCCAAATCCCCCACCTCCACCTCTTTTCTGTAGTCTTCTGCCATGGTTGCTGTTCACATCTGAAGTTTTATTGGTTAAAGAACTTAAAAGGAGTAATTTGAAATACTGCACTTTGGATTTAGTAAGGGTTATTGACATGAGAAAAAATAATTACACAAAAAGCTGAGCTGCCTAATTAGAGAAACCCAGAACTTTCTGCTTGTGGTTCTAAATACTCCTCCAGCTCTCCAATTAAACAGTCCAAAGTACTACTGCTTCAAATTCCATCCACTGTCAGGTTTGACAGTAATTTAGATACAGTCTTCTATTTCATGCTCTTGCCCCTCTGTGTCAATACTCCATGACTACAAAACTTAAGCAAGCAGATTTCAATGAAAATAATTTTGCATGGAGGAGAACAATAATTTGGAACATGTTTGCATTCCAGAATCTGCCCCACAGCAACTGAAGCCTGTATAGCATGGACCTGTGCTAAACAAGATGTTTGTAGGCAATTTTGCAGTTATAATATCTGCAATATTTACATTTCCTTTGATAAAGTACTGTTGGAGCATGATTCATTTTTATGATTAATAGCAAAAAAACCCAACCCCCATAACAAAACAGCAGAATTTGAGGTGCCACAGGAATTCAGCAAGTTGCACTGAACATTTATAATGCAGAAATTCAGCTTTGAAACACTGCAGTAAAAGGATACTGAGGTCAACAAACGGAGGAACTTTAAAACCAAACGAAAGGCTGACTTTGGGAAGGTCCAAGTTGTTGACATCATAGATCTGCTTCAGAGAGTGGGAGTCGTAAGCTCTGATGTAAGCTTTGTAAGCCTCCTGGGCTGACTTGTGAAGGAAGTAGTTCTTCTCTATCAGTTTTTCCAGCTGGTGAGAAGGAAAAAAACCCACAATAGACATAAATCACAGCTGTTAAAAGTCTATAAATTATATTTAAAAGATTATTTACTGTGTGAGTGGCAATGACATCCACTCTTCGCTTCAGCAAAACTGCCCTGTGACATCAAAGTGCACATACAGGTATAAAAATGCTTTTATAAACAAGGAGGACAAAAGAACCTGAAGCTGAATTACAGTACAAAGTCACAGCAACATGAAAATATTAAACTGGGTTGTCCCAAACAAGTTAATCAAGGACAATACAGCCACACCATGAAACCATGTGTATGAGAATTTCCAGCCTGACATCTGAACTGTGTGATTCCATGCAATTCTGTGCACAGCCTGATCTATTGTGGTGAAAATGTGTTGTGAAATTAGCAGTATCAATTCTAAACCAAAAATGCAGGTACACCGACATAGACTGAGACATTTTATTTGATGCGGGCCGAATTCCCAATCCTCATTAGATCCCAGTGTCTCATTTGATGTTTAACATACATTAATTCAGCTACTAAAAATAAGCTACATTAGGCGTCATTTCTTCCTGATCATACTTAATTAGGAACCTTTTTCTGTAAGGACTGTCTTCACTGCTTCTTGCACTTGTTATTTTAAATTCCAGTTACTAAAAAGAAACTTTACAGAGCTCTTATCAAAAGAATGATTCACAGAAGTAATCAACAACAGAAATTCACATCTTCAGAATTATCTATGCTATTCCACTCCACTCTGTGCTCCTTGGCTATTTTTGTAGCAGAGGAGTACTAAAGAGGTTTAGCTGATGCTGGGCTTTATTAACACCAGCTAATTAAAAACACACATGGACTATTTACTAACATTCCTAAACAAGCACACATATTTGTGAGCTGCAGTCATTACAGACTGTAACATTCTCCATGTAAATTATAATAAAGATAACCAAAGCAGTTGAAGTATAAAGTCATGTCATACCTGAGACTGGATGTCTGAAATTTTTGACCAAGAAAACTCAAATTCACTTAGTGGTACCTTAAAAACAAAAGAAGAAATGAAGTATCAAAATTATTTACACTGTGTAAATACAGTAAATGTGTTTAAGACCAAGGACAAACAGAAAATGACCTGCTAGATAACAGATTCTTTTCAATACCACAGCTGTATCTGTAAAGTGCCTTTACATCAGTATGACAGTATTATCACTTCCTTTAAGCTAGAATAATAGAGATACTCAGTATGACACCATTTTTTACCACTTCTGCTTCAGAAGTTAAGCCACTTTAGTCACAAGTCACAAAACAAGTCCATAAGGAGAGCAATCAAGAAACTCTGTGCAGTTCTATTAAAATGATTACCTTTAGAAGAAGGGTGTGCTTCTTCTGGAATTGAACAAAATTAAACTGAGCTTTGAAAAAACAAACCAAACCAAACCAAACCAAACCAAACCAAACCAAACCAAACCAAACCAAACCAAACCAAACCAAACCAAACCAAACCAAACCAACGGGTTTTGCCTTTAAAAACCAGATGCACAATAAAAAAACCATAAATGTAGACAGAAGCTTACCCTGGCTTGTTTTAGGTACCGAAGAAAGCCCAGTTCTTCTGGTCGTAGAATGAGCAGAGCGTGTCCTCTGCCGTTTATTCCTCTGGCAGTCCTACCAACACGATGGATATATTCCTTTTGGAAGGAGTAACAGGCAACAAGGTCAGGCAGTCTTAATAATCAACAAAAAATACAATAAGTGAACCTCAGTATCATGTAATGCATCATGCATTTGTCAAAACTTTTGGCACTGACACATGGATGAAGGAAACCAAGTGCCGAAGGTGCAAAGCAACCAGAGCCCCTGACTGAAGTATTTTATCTTTTACTGAAGAAAAAAATCTTGGTCTGCTGTAACTGAAATTTAAACCTTGATTTTTGTGTATGTGTCAAAACTTCTGATTCTTTTGAATTTTACTTGTTTACAGTAGATATTTATTCAAATAAGAATATTATCTTAAAAAAAAAGCAAATTTCAACTGGAGAAGCTTAGGGATGCATTTGTAAACTCACACTCCTCTTGAGAAGTGTTTTGTTGTTCAGCTGATTAATTTTAATTTCACAGCACAAACAATATTTTTAAAAGCAATTCTTGAGAAGGCAACGAAGGTCTTGGCTAGGAGCAGCATTTCCTAGGAGCTGGTGAAGGAAAGTGAAAGAAAGCAGCAGCTGGATATGACTATGCCTGAATCCTGACCTCTGTCAAGCAGCAGTTTCAGCTTTTCTTTGCAATTAAGTTTGTAGTCAGGATTTGATTTCTTGCTGTGACTCTTTTCCGTTTCCTTAACTTACCTTTGGATCATCTGGAGGGTCATACTGGACAATCCAGTCAACCTCAGGGATATCCAGTCCTCTGGCAGCTACATCAGTGCACAGCAGTATTCCAGACTCTGCATTACAGAACTGGAAAAATGTTGTAGTACGTTTGGTCTGTTTCTGCTTGCCCTAAAAGGAAACAAACACACTGCGGATGAAATAGCAGCTAAAAAAATAATTTGAGACATCTTTCCAAATCGTGGTCTTGTACAGACCAAGCAGAACTATTTTGCAGTGAAGAAGCAAAGAAAAAAATAAATGGCATAGGGTTACATGAAGTGGCATCTCTCAGAGGTTACCCTGTATCTCCCAAAATGTTAAAAATTGAATAAACATTCCTCTCATGAGGACAACATGTATGTTTCAAGTTCAGAAAAAGGACACTTGCAAGTCTAGTAATAGGTCAGACAGATTACAGGTTAAAAAAGCAAGCAACCAAACAAAACAGATACTTGTCACAGTTCTATTGAAGAACAGCAAAAAACGTCCCCCCAAAACAAAATAAAAAAGGACATTTGTGGTTAGCTGTAACTGTTTGATAGACTTTCAGTCAATTCTTTGTTCTAAAATATGCATTTTGTGGTTTTGACAAAAAATTCACAATACTCATCCAAATGGTAAGAATTGGCATAGTAAATCCAAACATCACCGTGGCCTTAGGAAAAGCACCAAACACTTCAGGGATCAGAGATTTTGGATTTCTCTGACAAGAGCTTTGCTCCACATATTGAGTTTTAGTGCTTGTGAAAGGCAACCCCTTGGAGGAAGACAGCAATGTTGCTAGATACAGAGCATAAATTAATATCAATGTTCAGCCCTGGTTCAAAAAATAGCAAGTCTGATTACTGAAGTGTTGTTATTACATAATCTTTGCTTTATCTCCATTCTCTACAGACTAATCAAGACCATGATCAGTTTTGTGAGCAGGGTGTCTATTTGTTAGAAACTGGACTGAAGCAAACAAGGTAAATGTTAAGTCAGTAACAGTTAACAGGTACTAACAGATTAATTAAAAATAAATCAATGAATAAGACACTTACATGAATGGCCAAAACAGGCAGATCAATGTAGTTGAGTAATTCATAGTGGTACTTCACTGACATACACGAAGAAAAAAATACCATCAGTTTCTTTTTCCGGTTCTTCTTGAGGAATGTGAACAGCAAAAGGAATCTTTTTTCAGATGGACATACTACATAGCCCTGCAAAATTTTTAAACATTGTTAAATAAAAGTACTAAGGAACAAACTTCTGTTTCAGTGACACAATTACATAAGAAAAGGGTTACTTTGTGAAAAAAACCCACACCAAATAGTTAAAAAGTGAAATATATCTGAAGCATCCCAAGGAAAAACCACACAGGGCTTGGTGTGTTCACAGAACACACCCACTAACATTTGTGTCTTACCTGTTCAAGACCATCTACTGTTGCTGTCTCCTTGTGATCATCAACCCCAACATACAGCGGCTCTTTCTTCAGAGAGATCTTTGCCAGATCTTCAACCTTTCTGGTTTGCGTGGCAGAGAAAAGCATCGTCTGTCTGCGCTCTGGAAAAATATTCGAAAGGCAGCCTCACTTTTTAAAGAAGGATTCAAATAGCAAGTCCATAAAATCTAACTGCAAACCTCCCTGGGCAAGTCTTCTACTTTTTAAAAATTCTAATTCAGACATAGTGCTACTGACAAAGAGCTGTAGTTGAATTATGGGGTGTACACCATGTTTATTTCAGCTGTCCCCACCCCCAAGATCCTAACAGCTATCAAACACAGTACTCTTTCTCTGTAAAAATGTTAATAATCAGCTACAGCCCAATTTAGACACAAAACAATGACTTAAACAGAGACCAACTTTGTATTCCTAACTCTAAATTAATTGCCATGAATACTACAATATTTTTGTTTAAGAAAAACAACTCTGATATTGTGTTTAATACATCAATTACAAGGAACAGCTGAATGAAAACTTAGGAAAAGAAAAATTTAAGGTAAATATTTAAACTTCTTTAAAATACTGCTCTTGGAGGTATGAAAAAGGACTGAACTGCAAGTCAGAAGATCTTTTTCCTTATAGTTAAACATTATTACGAAATAATGCATTAGGAAACACACAGGCAGAGAAAAATGAATAAGAAAATGTAGATGTTAAACTAAAAGGATTTTATATGAACAGAATTATATCTCAAAAGAGCATATAAAAACTCTGTTCTTCAGAAAAATTATGCTGAACAAGTAATATATGCTGGGTAGCAGAAAAAAAGGACAGAGTAAGACAACCACTACGAAGTTCATTTACAGAACTGTAAAAATTATTGAATTCTCTTATAATAATTGAGTCAGAAAGAAGATATCATGTTAGGCAAGTGATTTCCAGGAAAGATAGATTTTTTTTTTCTTACTTGGTAAAAGTTTTATGATCTGTTTCATTTCTTCTTCAAATCCAACCTCCAAAATTCGATCTGCCTCATCAATTACCAAACACTGCAAGTTCTTGTACATGAAACCTGGAGTGTTCTAGAAGATTAACAAATTCACACTGAGACAGGGGAAGTTTTATTATGTTTAATAACCAGATTAGACACCAATATTGTACCTACCTGCATATGATCCAGCAGTCTTCCTGGTGTTGCTACAATGATGTTGATTCCATTTCCAAGCTTCTGTGCTTCTGCTGATCTGTTACTGCCCCCCATTATCAGACCATAGGTGTGAACATGATGATTCATAAGCTCTTTAAGAACTCCGTAGGTTTGCATAGCCAGCTCTCGAGTAGGAGAAAGAATAATAACACCCGTTCCTAAAATATACATCAATCAGACAGGAGTCAGTCACAACTCATACAACCCTCTAAATGGCTGCACTACAGTGAAATCCAGCTGTGAAATGAAGAGCCTTACCATTCCTCGGCATAAATTTCAGCTTGTAGATGAGCTCCACTGCAGGAATGAGAAACGCAAGTGTTTTTCCACTGCCTGTTTTTGCAGCTGCTAAAATATCCCTGTAAGCAGCAATGTTAGAAAAAGAAGTATTTAGTTGACCATACAGAAAAGAACAATCTCACTCTGATCAATGCTGACAATGTAAAAACCTGGCTTAAAGAAGACCAGTGGAGCTGGTGCTAAGAGCTCGCTGGCAGATGCAGGTCACAGCAATTGGTCAGTGAAAGGCTGGACTCAAGGATCGTGCAGGTCTTTTCCAACCTTAACAATTCCATGATTCAATTCTATGATTCATGTGTTTTGCCAGCAAAAATTTACAAAACATCTGGGGTCAACAGAGTGATTAAAAAGCCCTGTTTCTTACCTGCCTTCCAGAAGTGGCTTAATACTTTTATGCTGAATTTCGGTCATGTGTGTAAACCCCATGTCATTTATGCCTTTCAGTGTATTCTCACTGACAGAACCAGCCAGGGAAGCAAAGGAATTGTCTTCAAAAGCACCTGAAGTGAGGGGGAAAATGAAAAATATTTAAACTTATTTCTTCAATTTCATCTGCCATCTGAGATTAACCAGTTCAAATTGACATATATGAAAAAATCAAAGGACTTTTTCTTATCACATGCTACCATAAAATCCAAAGACATTGGCAAAATACCCGGTATTAATGAGTTCATAAGAAAACTACATAGAGTTAATAAGAATGAAGATGAACGTATTGCTTCTGCCAAATTTACTAGCTCTACACCTCCAGCTTGCTCTTCATGGATTTCTTCCTTTACAGATAAGCATGTGTGTATATAGGTTTAAAAACCACTTTCACTAGTAACTTTAGGACCAACAGGTGTGTATATAATGCAAATTTCCAAGAACAGTAACTGGGTTACTGTACAGCTGCCAGTGTCACATCATATATTCAAACACCTGACTTGAAAAGCTCATTTGAAAACTGCAATTTGCTCTGGAAGAAAAGTGTCAGACCTTGGGATTTTGCACACGCATGAAAAAGAGAACACAAGGTACCTGTTAGACCTAGTGGTAAACTGGGCACTTCATCCTCCTCCTCTTCCACTTCTTTCTCTCCTGAGTCCTGCTTATCTCCATCTTCTACCTCTGCAGATTCCTCTTCTTCAGTTTTTGCTTTTTTGGCTTCCATATCTGGAGTGTTATTTTACAGAAGACAAATCAGTTGGAAATACAAAGGTCATGGTTATCATGAAAAATTGCTCCACAGACTGATTTTCCATGGGGTGGAAGGGGGCTGGAGGAGAGGCAAGGTTTCTATGGAATTTTCTGAGGCAGACAGAGCAAAAAATCCCTTCTACACAGCCCACTTCTCAGAGTGAAACAATGTAGCTTGATGTAGATCATATGACGTTTTGTGTGGAAACAAGATAAGTTGTCCTTAAATGGGTTACAAAATTCTTTCCCATCTGCAACACAGACACCAAATTTCCCACAACATTTGTGCTCAAGATACGTAAAATGTTGCATTTTAGGTACCTGAATCCTCAGAGATGAAAGCAACCTTCACTGGCATAACCATGATGAGTGTCACAAAAGTCAAATACAGTTTGGAAGCTTCTATTCCTCATGTATGTCTATATATGTATCTGTGAGTATATATGTATAAAAAAATATATGGAAATCTAGCAATATTTGTGAAGCGCCTTTTTTTTTTTTTCTTTTCCAGTATACTTCAGTTTCATAATATATCGATGTTGCCAAAGGCTGGACATGCTGCTAAGAAGCTGTTTTGGCTGCACAGCCAGGCACTGAGAGCACCCATCTGCCTGAGTTCTACCCTGAAACACAGGGCATGCATTTGAACAATAAACAAGAAAAACATCCAATCGATGTTACAAAGCAGAATCTTATGGAGCAATTAAATCGGCTGCTAGTATGAGCTAAGAATTCAAATATCGCAGCTGGAATGAAACGGGTAAAGCTTTAGAACTCAGGGACTTTAAAATGCACACATTACCGCCACATGGCACCTCAAACTTTCCCCGAGGCGGCGGGAGCCCAAAGGAGGCGCTTTTGGGGTCTCCCAGACTAACTCAGCCCTGGGGGACACGCTGTTTTTGCTAAGAACACGCACCATCTCCTCCATTGGCCACCGCTTTCCTCTTTTTCTTCTTCTTTTTCTTCTTTTCCCCGTTGCGGGGTCCGGCTGCCTCCGCAGGCTCCGCGCCCTCCTCGACCGCTGCATTCACCTCTGGGACCGCCGCCTCCTCCACCTCCTCCTCCTCCGGGGGTCCCCGGGAATCCGCCTCGCTGGGCGAGGGCACTGCACGGCGGAGAGACCGAGAGAGAGAGGGGAGAGAGAACACAAAGTCAGCGGCAGCTCCGCCAGCGCTCTGCCGGGGGAGGCTCCGCGGCGCCGCCCGCCCGTACCTGCTCCCTGGGCCGCCCGCAGCTTCAGGTTGCGCTGCCGCAGCTTCAGGTTGCGCTTGTGGATCTTCCTGCGGAGCAGCCGCATGGGCAGGTTGCTGGCGGCCGCCGGCACCGACATCGTGGCAGCGGGAACGGGAACGGGAACGGGAACGGGAGCGCCGCTCTCCCGGCACACGTGGGGAGGCCGCGTCCGGGCCCCGCCGGAACCGGGGCCTCACGGGCACCGGCAGCGCCCTCTGCGGGCACGGCGGAGCCAGCGCCGCCCCGATCCCGGCCCCGATCCCGGCCCCGATCCCGGCCCCGACCCCGGCCCCGACCCCGGCCCCGATCCCGGCTCTCGCCTCACCGCGGAGGCGGAACGAGCCGCGGGCTTCCCTCAGAGGAGGGAATCGCCGTGTGCCACTGATGTCTGTGTAACTCAGGTCACAACAAAGCGCTTGCACAGCTTGAGATAGAAGATATCTATGTAACCTTAATATTAATATAACCCAAATCATTACCTTTATCCATATAACTTGATGCTTATAACCTAAATCAGAATTTCTATACCTATAACCTGACGCTTATAACCTGAATCATAACTTTTAACATCCATATAATCTAATATGAATAACTTCTTATACAATGTAATTGCTAGTATATAGTTGTTGCTTATATGCAGAATACAAAAAAAGAAAAGAAATAAAAGCTTACCAGGTGTATTTTAGAGATAAGTAAGTGTAGCACTAATGAGAAATTGTCAAGCCAAGCCAATTATCCACAAAACCAAGAATTTAGGCCAGTTAAGACCAGATAGACTAAAGGCCATCACAACTGCGCATGACTCGAAGACAAAGTTGAACAGTTTAAGTGTGAAGAAGACTTTAGAAGCCTTCATCAAAGACCCCCGAAGACCCCCAAATTGTGGAAGTGCATGCGCAGTGCAAAGAATTATCTAGTAACCATGAGATCATGCTATGTAAATTAGTTCCGGCACGTATGTGATGATGCTGTAATGACATAGCAACATTAAGCAGAATTTTACTGTATAAATAAACCACTGCACTTGACAAAGGCAGGTGAGTTAGGAAGAGAAATCCCCCTCACCACCAGCGCTGCAATAAACAAATACCTGCTCTATAAACATGGGTCTATGGGGATTTATTTCCAGCCTATCTTTCGGGCATCACCACACAAACCACCCCCAGCCTCACAGCACCCGTCTGCCCGGCCTCCACCCATGGTTACCAGTGTTCAACGGGAGAAAGAGACAGAATTAAAGAATCAATTAGGTTGGAGAAGAGCTCTAAGATCATCGAGTCCAACCGATGACTGAAATCATGCCGACTACACCATAGCACTGCACATACACTACACTGCCACGAGCAGTCTTTCCTTAAACTCCTCCAGGGATGGTGACCACCGCCTCCCCGGGCAGTTCATTCCAGTGTTTAATCACCCTCTGTGAAGAAATTTCCCCTGATCTCCAACCTAAATCCCCCCCGGCACAGCTTGAGCCTATGCGCTCTGCAGCCTGGGAGCAGAGCCCGAGCCTCTCCGGCTGCCCCCTCCTGTCAGGGAGTTGTAGAGAGTAGAAGGTCCCCCCTGAGCCTCCTTTTCTCCCCTTTCCCAGCTCCCGCAGCCGCTGCTCATCAGACCCCTGCCCCAGTCCCTTCCCCAGCCTCGCTGCCCTGCTCCGCATCACCCCAGCCCCGCAGTGTCCTGGGACTGACCGCCTCAGGGCTGGACACGGCACTCGAGGAGTGGCATCACCAGTGCCGAGCATGGGGGAAGGAGAGTCCCTTCCCTGGTCCTTCCCAAGAGTGATTCCAGGCTGGCACACGGCGCCCATTGCTGCTTCCTGACCAGCAGAGGGCACAGACAGCGCAGGGATGTGCGGCAGCTTGGCCACCTGAACCAGAAACCAGCGCCTTCTTAGAGACACGAGAAGCCCTTCACACACAGAATAAACTGCAGAACTATTCCTATATTAACTTCGAAGTGTTTATTGAACATAATTATTATTTTTGTAAAAGCTACTGATGTTAGAGATGAAACAAAAGTAATTTTTCACCATCTGTACTTATTGTCTTGCATAGGTCATTTGGATTACCAGGATGAAAATTAAATTTGTCTTGCCAGAGCTTCAGACTGTGACTCATGTGATCCTGTCCAGACTTTCACTGGATAACGTCTGGCCACTGCTTTATTAAGCTGAATGGATATTTCCATTTCCATTTCCATTTCCATTTCCATTTCCATTTCCATTTCCATTTCCATTTCCATCAGCTGCATTTGAAATGAAACTGATCCCTCCTCAGCAAGAAAGGCTTTAGGTACAAACTCCAGAGAAACTCAGTTTTACCCACTTAATTTTAGGCAGGTGAATGTTCCTTACTGCAGCTCAGTGTAATTCAGGTTCTGGGCACATTTTCTTTCTGGCTACCTTATATTGCGTTTACAGAATGTATTTTTAAGTGGACATGGGTTTGCTCTTCCTAGTCTGTATTGATTTATATGGACATGACTAGGTTTACTGTTTGGATCCAGATTTGGGCAGTTCTTCTTTCTGAAATATGTGCAGATAAAATGTATAAAAATCTGGACAGCAGGGAGCTGACACTAATACACTGAGGGAGGACGAGGTTGTCCTTTGGACATGGCATGGTCTTCATGTTCCCATCTTAACCAGTAGTGCCAGGATCTCACTATTTTTGCTTTCACCCATGTCATCACACCCCCAGCTCTGCCAAGAATTAGGACCTGGAAACCCTGGTCAAGTAAAAGCTTTTATAAAGAACTCACCTCAGTGTCCATGCTGGGTTCTGGCTGACTTGGCAAGTCTTTGTGAAATCACATTAGTGTGGCACAAGGCCCACATTGATAAACTGTCCTGAAAAGTTATGTCAGTTCCCACTGACCAGAATATATTGACTGTGTCTGTTGGCTACAATCAGCATGGCACACAAGGAAAACTTTATTGACAAAAGATGGTCTTGCACCTGTGTACACAGATGTAAAGGCATTATGTAGAAGAATTCAGAAATTACAGATTTTTTTATGTGGCAAATTATCATGAGCTCCAAAATTGTTTTCTCTCAATATCTTGTAAAACATGTTACTTAGAGTTAACAAAAAAAATGTGCTTCTTTGGAAATTTCAAAACATGTGGTTTTGACCTTCCTTCCTCCAGCATTTATTTGGTTTTTCTCAAGCTGTAATTGTGGGAAGTCACAAAAAAAAAAAAAAAGAAGACTCAGAAGATAATAATGATAATATTATTGTGACATGTCTAGACAGTAATTTAAACTGCTAACTCTTGTTAATAGTTTTTCTCTGAATGTTGGCATTTCTTAGAGAGCGTATGAATCCCCCCTAGTACAAGTGTCATTCCTGTCCAATACGTTCATTCCTAATTGCTTGAGTTATCAGGCAATCATTACTAACAACAGGATTTTCTCAAATGGTTATTGAGTTGTTGTCAAAACGTCTCAAATTTTCTGCACATGATCTTGCAGAAAGGTTTGCAAGGAAACATGTTTTGTGTTAGTAAAGCCTTTATAGAACTGAATAAATTCATATGAGGTACTCTGAATTTATCAGAATACTCTGAAGATAAATGTTTTTAATGGGCTGCCAATGTCAGTATTTTATCTCCCAGAGTTAAGTCATCCTCAAAGCCAAATTAAAAATATTTGTGCCTACTTACCATTAGCTAACTTGTGTTGATTAAAACATAACACAGAGTAGTCATTGATTTCAGTTGTATCATTTCAGGTAGTAGGTACCTGAACTACAGAAGGTACCAAAATCCCATCTAGAAGAGATCACGAAGCAAAAGTGTGTAGTCATTTTTTAATACAGGAGCTTGGATACAGGGCTGAATTAAAGAAGACAAGTTTTATTTTCAGAAATCAGAATTTCTGAAAAACGCCTTCTTGATGTCTTAGGTTGGACATGAAGAAAATCAACACTGATGTAATTTATGAATATCTGCACCATTCAGCTAAAAGTTCTGAACTAGAAAATTAAAGCTTCCATTGCTTGCAGCCACAAACTGGAAAACTGTTCAGAGCTGTCTTTTCATTTTTAACAGATTATAATTTTCCATGTTAGAGCAAATTTATCTGTCAGACAGTAATACAAAGGGACTTGGTTTAGAATCAGATTTTTTTTCAAATGTGTCAACCTTACCAATCTGTGTACATATGCAAATGATGGATACAAAGGTATCTGCAGAAATAATCAATTTTCTGATTTAATGGAGACATAGAATTCTGAAATGTGGACTTTGACAGAGAAAAGTTACCAAAACCTGCACTGATATAAATGGCATAGATACAGATATATTCAGATATATCGCATAGAGAATAGATGACTTGATTTATAGAACATGTCAGTGTTAATGTGAGTTAGAAATTGCTGGTACAAATCATGTCTTTTTAGGGTATCACTGAATATCACTGAATCTGTGAGGGAATTTAAACTGTGTTGGACAAGGAGAGTAAGGTATCCATGTTTGGAAAAAGCAAGGTAGGCTATCATAATCACATCTTTTTAGGGGTTTTGTTTAATCCTGCTTTCCGATAACGTCTCCCTTGGGCCATATGGAAGTCTTGTCTCAGTTATAACTGACATCACCACACTTTGTGGACATGGCAGTAGAGCTGAGTTCAAGTCACATCTGTGACTTTTTTAGGAAATTTCTCATTCAGCCCATATTTTACAACTGGAACCAAAACCATTGCAAGTGCATTACTAGTGCATGATCTCCTCTGACACACAGAGGACCAAAGCCCAGGAAATGCCACCCTCTATGAAATGCTGTAGTTCTTCCTTGCAGTGAGAGATTATTCTATATTTAACACCTACACACTGCAAACAAAAAATCTGCAGGAAAACCAGGTGCTGTACACATTTTTCTCTTCACAGAAGCAATGAGAGAACAAAAAATACATAATGCAGAAGCAGTGCAGAGTTTGTACCACTGGCAGGCAGGAGGGTACCATGAGGATACCTGTAGTATAAAATTATGCATGGCACACAGCTGAAGAGTTTAGATTCTATTTTATTTTATTTATTTAATTTATTTTTATTTACAGTTTGTTTCTGACATTTGCAATTTAAACTTGCAAAATATTTTTGGGATCCTCAGAAGCTGCTTTTCTGAATCAGGTGAAATAATAATCGAACATTTTCTGTTCTATTTTAGGAGGCTGTTTACAGTTTTTTGCTTCCCTTGTTCCACAAACTCTAGCAGGTGTTGATAAATAGCCTGTTTTGCACATGACAGTAAGATACAGCCACTTTTATTAAGACAGCATGTAAATTCTCAATATTCTTTTTTTACATACAAAGGTCCAATTTTTAATGTTTTCCTGTTTTTGAAAAACTTAGTGAAGGTTTCTCAAAATGCTGCAAAGGCTACAAGTAGGATCAAGTGATTTATTAGCAGATTAATCAAATTGCAGGTGTAGCAACTGGTTTATAACTTACTGACTGACAGGTTCATAATCCTTAAAATAACAGTTTTCTCAGGCATAAAAGGCATTCCTTTTACAGTGTCTTCATCAATTTAAAGAATCCTAGTAAATATATTACTGTCTCCCATTCAGAAGGAGTGTGTCTTTTATATTTCTTGATCATTTACAGATCTTAATTTAAAATATCTCTGTTCAAATGATATAAAGTCATGATTAAACTCAGAGTATGAAATCTAAGACAATAAGGGAAATATATAGGGTTGGCTAAAATTCTTTGCAAATATTTTGAAGATAAAGTTTGAAGGGGAGGGATATTCTGGGTGCATGGCAGCTGGATGGAGGCAGATTAGTGGCAGTTTGTGGCTGGAATGAACACAAGATGTCACCCTCGCTGTGAGAGAGCTCCAACACACAAATGTCTTTAGTAGGAGAGGAAAGAGAGTGAAGGATTGAGGTTACCTTTTTTTTTTCTTTTTTTGTTAAAGTTGTCCATCACGTGTGTTCCTTCATTTACCTATCCTGGAGCACTGTTTCACTGCAAAATTTTCTCCACTATGCTGAGTATTTATAAGAAAATTCTGTCATGCCATTTATCAGTTTTTTAATTGTTGTTTTAAAGTAGGTTCTGAACTTTGGAATCAGATTTTACTTCCTTGGGTAGTAGCCCTATGTTTCTTATACTGTTAGTGAAAAGATGATGGAGAACTAAGTGCTATATTTTTATGAGTTTTCTTCAGTATCATTAATTTCTGTACATTTACCTGGAAGTCTAAACACTTATAGAAGAATGGAATGGTAAGTATTGTGAAAAACTCTCAGATAACATCATGACCTGAATTGTTATGTTTTCCTAAAATGTGTAAAACTTTTTGTGCTGAAGAGTAATATTTTCTTTTTTTTACGTAACAGTTTGAAATTCCCTTTAACTTTGCTCTGAACAATACAAAATTCTCCTTTTGAAGAAGAAGGGTTTTAAAATCTTAAATTAAACTAATAATTGATTAAACAATGGTATCAGCATTCTTCTGATTACAATTTAGCTCCTTGAGCTGAGGCCTCTGAATTCAGTAATGCAGACAGCTTGCCTACCTTCAAAGTGATATTTATGCTTTAAATGTTTGTTTCCTTGAAGGCATCCGAAATGTGGGACTTGTGAGGACAGACCTCAATGTCTTGTTGAGTTGTAGATGCTCCTCTGACCTTAAGAGGTCATTCTCATTTTGTTTATGATATCCATACAGTGGGAATATCTTCATCAGTAAGATGAGGATAGCCATACTTCTTCACTCCCACTGCCTGTTTGTGTTTAGATTGCAAGGCCTTGAAGAAAGAACTATTTAAAAAAAATATGCTTGCATGGGACCTATAGAGACAGAGTCTGTATTGGACAGAGCAGACTTGTGTGTATCAGGGAACTCTGGGCACTGTTGTAATATTGATTAAACAAAAGTGTATTACTCAACCTCTAAAATTTAAATATACAAGTGACAGTAAAATACTATTTTATTGCAAAGTATACATCTTGTGGGAACAAATTCTCATCAACCTGGACAGAGGAGAAAACTAAATAGGGAACAGAGAGAATGTCAAATACTCTGTGATACCTCCAGCTGATTGTCATTTTAGCCCATTCTTGAACACCATCAAGAAAATATCAAAAGAGTTCATTCTCACATTTTCCTTGGAGTGGCTCACCCCTCCCTTGCCCAATATTATTATGCTCCTAAATCCATAGTTTTACACTACTCTTCTGCTCTACATAATTCTGCATATCCTTAAACCTGGTGTAAGTAACTTTTACTCCTAAGACCCTTTCAGATTGCCATTCAAAGGAGATTTAATGTCCCTGAGAATGAGTATAGAGGATTCTTATCAACCATTATGTAATATTGCTTTTTCTGATTGAAAGTCAGCAAAATCTTGGAGAGTCAGCACTCCAGAGGAGAATGCTCAGTAGGCTTGTATTATTGGGCTCTGAGCTTTTACGGTTCAGGCCTTTATAAACTGTGTCAAGCTGTGATAGTTATAATTATTGCACACGTTGGCTTAACCTATATCGTGCAGTCATAATGCATTAGCCTTTCCAGCTTTCACTTGCCTGTCCTTTATTAACTGTGACATTTTCCCTTAAAGGTTCAGAGCAGGCATGACTTTATGATCAACCGTAAGCTTTAACTAAACTGACTCTTTTTTCCTAAGGAAGACTGTTGTTGAAGAAACCAGGAGATGGCAGTCTTTCTTAATGGATCACAGTTCAATCTGTTGGTGACCACAATTTCTGTTCTTGCGCCCCAGGATAGACAAAAAATTTAAAATGAGGTGAAGGAAGGGCCACATTTCTTGTCTTGTTGGCACAGGAAATCGTTGCATGCTCTGGTGTCTTCCAGAGGCTTTTCTTTCAATTGTCAGATCTTGAACTGTCATATAAATCCAGGAACTGTGGTTCACATTGGCCTTAGTGCAGTTTTCTTACCTGGCTGTTTCAACATACCTGAATTACAGTTCCCTGTTCCCTGGTAACATGGAGGAGAAGCCAGTGAGTAGCCTGAGACTGTGCCCTTGATCTGAAGGCAGGCCATTTCACAGAAAACTAGCTCACAAAAAAAACTCAGTTCATTCATGTATGTTTAATCAGCAAAACCATGGTAATCCAGAGGCTGCATGACCTGCTCTGTCTCTCTGTTAACTTGTCCTTCAATTTATGTGTCAACGTTCTTGGACAGCTCAGTGCCTCCTCAGGGGATCAAGATGGTTTTGAGTGGCTGTGGTGCTTTTGATCTCTGTTATGTAATCTGACAAAAGGCACTGTCACATCTGTTTATAACCCAGTGGGATAACACTGTCCTGGTGTGTGTTTGTCTATTCTAACTGGAGAAATAATTGATGCATGGCAGTATTAGATACCAGGTTACTTTGAGCTGTTGGCTTCAAGCATGAACAGAAACTTCTTACCTTTCTATATGATTTTCTGTAGAGTAAGCATCAGAAACTGGCACAGGAGGGCACAAACGTGGCTTAAATTAAGTCTTTGTCCTTATTGACACAGTGAAACTCAAACAGAGCTTAGGAAAACCATGATCTGCCTTCAATTATTTACTAGAACTTGTGACAGATTAAATTCTAACAAACTAATAATCTTGTATCTCCCCAGTCATCATGGCCTTTGAACTCCCAAAGCTGCCTTTCAGCATTACTGCTGCTTCCCTTAAACTGCAGTAAAATGCATGGGAATGGCAAGTGTGTAAATTCTGTGCATTATTCATAACCACATCAGGCTCATACATTGTTTGGACCAACACTTTGTCTTTCACTGGGGCAAATTCTTGCTTTGCACTTTAAAAATAGTTCAAATTCTCTTAAATAACATGTAACTGACTAATAGAAATGTTAACAGTTATAAAATGAATACATTCTTTTAGACAGTGTTAAATAAGATGAGCAGATATAGAAGTTTATTAAGTATTCTAATTGCTACCTGAGCTTGTTGCAGAACCAGGCAGAGGAAAAACAATTCATTGCTCCAAATGTCCAGCTATATTCTTACTCCTCATATTTGTCAGTATTGTAAGGGAAAGGTTTTGGTTTTTCAAGTTAGTGATAACAGACCTCCAGGTCATATTTTTGTGTAAAGGTCCTTAACCTTTCTTCTGGAGCTTTCCATGTTTGTTTTGGTGCACGTAACTCAATGTCTTGGCACTGTCTTCCTGAGCATTCATGCCTGTAGACATCCTGTAGATGACTGGTTCTCCCAGCAGAGCCCTATTTTTAACTTGGCATGCAGGAAGATGAGCTGTTCACATCTAGAAGGCAAATGTCTGGAGCTGCCAGGATTCTGCAGGTGAGAATTCTGTACATGGTAAGGAGTATGTGGGTACAGGTTTGGAACACTGAAAGTTTGGATACACTGAAAGTGTAAAACTCTTTGGTGTGGCAAAGCTCCTTGATGTATGAACGACCTTGAGTGTGTTTACCAAAGTTTGTTATTTTATCTGCGTCACAAAATATCAGAAAGAGTTTACCTTAGCTGTGTATGTGACATTTCTGTTGCTAGGCAGCATCACGCTACAGGCCTCTCAAAGCCATGCCAAACATTTAGCTCAATCATTTGCCAGAAATGTTTAAAAGCATAATGTCTCATTAAGAATTATTAAATCATCAAGTCATTCAAAGAGAGGTTCCATCTTTACTTTTGTAGTGGTAAAACACAGGTCATGTACCAAGTATGCAACAGTACATCAGGTGTTAGAATTACAGAACCTTATTGGAGGATATGCCTGAATCAAAGAAGAAAGTCATGGTATACAGCCTAGTTTCTACACTACCTCATTCTCTGACAGCTTAAAACATTCTCCTGTAAATTGATAGGTGTAAAGAAACAACATTAATAATATAACCAAATTATTTTTATGTCAGCTATGGGACTGGGACTCAAAAAATACAAGTGGAGATTCTACCTCTGCCACAGACATCTTGCATGATTGAAATAAATAATTCTTGGTGTCATTCCAGCCATCTAACCATGGGCAGTATCAGAGCATTAAAGCCTTCACTTCAAGGAGCTCCACAGTGGTGTCTTTCTCGTCATCGACTGTTGGGGGTATGGAGTGAACAGGCTCTGAACACTCCTTCTGTGCAGTTTGGGAAATCATGCTGGATGTTTATCTGGTTTGTAGGTTATGAGCATTACCTGGTTGAATTGAAATTCTATACTGCCCTGGAGCATTGCTCATACACTTTGGATACTGTTCAGTAACCATTATGCCTGCTTATCCATGATGACTATAAATCCTTAACCCAGGTCCAGGGCATGTGGAGCATCCTGGACACTGTCAGGGACAGGGTCTGGAGGGCTTTCCTGTGTCCTTCTGCTAAGCCCTTGGCCTCTCAAGGATATGTTTTGGCAATTCAGACTTAGGGCACACACAGATCTTAGCCTCTTCAGAACAGACATGCCCTTTGAAAACACCATTTTCAGTTGTGTTCCACCTACATGATCTTGCAGTGCTCTACCTCTGGCTGATGTTGCACAGCTGTTTGTTGGTCACCATGAGGCTTTCTCCAGAGTCTGATTAGTTGGGATAAGAATTTATCTGCAAAAGTAAAAACATTTGTGTTGAGCCAGAGAACTAGTGTTACTCACTTTTTTGTTCTGACAGAAGCATTGAATAAGTCTGGCACAGGTGATGCTGAGAGACACTGGGAGATATATCAAATTGAATTCCCTAGCGAGACTGACTTCAGTGCACAATATTTACTTCTTCCAGGGAAATTAAACCTCACCTCCACAGTGCATTTCTACACATTTACACCTTCTTCAACTTTACCCCTTCTAGGTAGTTAATTATCTTTAAGAAGAATAAACAAACTACTTGTAAATAATTTTTAATTACATGATTTCCAACAGCCTATTATCTTACCATTAAACAGCACAGCTTTAGCAGAGACACAGACCTGTGAGACAGCAGTTAATGTTTCCTTCATTATTTTTGTTGTTTTCATTGACTTTAAGACAGGTTCTTTGAGTTTCACACTCAAAATAATCTAGTAGATTTACATACATGATTTTAAGTGTGAATGATTTGAAAGCTCCCAGTGTCTCTACCTGACTTCTCTGATTTTGCCTTTTTATGTAGCAGTGAAGGTGCAGAATGAAGAACTGATCCTGCTTCAAAATTCTGCCTCCCTCTTGTTATATTGCACTTAATGGGAAAATGTTTATAATTTCAGCATGTAATTTTCTGCTATTCTCAGACAGCTTCAGTGGTATAAGCAGTACTCAGGGTGTGTTTGAGAGGTACACTTTGATTAATAAAGAACAGTCTAGTGAACTAATGTGAAGAACTGTATAAAGATTAAGATTTTCCTATGCTATTGGAATGGAAATAGACCCTTGAGTAAAATATTTCAGGAAACAAATCCAGTAGGGTCCAATTTAAAGAAAAAGTCCACTTACATGGATAAGTACAGGTTTCTGACTTTTCCTCTCTTACAGAATTTCCCCCAAAGTTATAAAATAAGAATAATTACTTTAAGCAAATTTTTCTGATCATTTATTCTACTAGGATTTTCTGGGGCACATTTTCAGATCATGGATTATAGGTCCATTTCTCATTATCTCTAATGAGAATTTCAATGCATGATATAACTTTACTGTGCTATTTTGTCTGACTTGTATTACACCTGTCAGTCTGCTTTCTCCTGCTATTTCATTAATATTTAAATACTAATATTTAAAGGTCAAACTTAGCCTTCAGTGATATTAAAATATATTATTCAGTTTCATCTGACTTTAGGAGAACATCTCTGGGACAGTTCTCAGTAGAGAGGGAAAAAGGCAAATCACCACTTTGATGGCTTTTTAATCCAGGTTTTTTCTTCTCTCTCCAGCAGAAATAGAACAGTTTCCATTTCTGAGGGGGAGAAGAGAGGTTTGTAAAGGAATGAAGTGTAATTCACAGTGCAGTCAATGGGATGAGGTGCCACTCTTTGTGCCTGGAGAGCCTTGCAATGAAGCAGTTACAGAACTGAAAGGCTTCACTGGGCAATGTTTGTCCAGCAGAATTTCTCAGAGCACTTCTCAACAATATGGCATCCTGGAATGAAAAGAAATGTTAAGTGCATTGGTGTGATAAAGGCAGTGCTCCAAATGGAGCAGCACTTTTGTCTTGGGGTGACAGATCACACAGATGTGTAGATAGCTGAACTGTGTTTCAAATGTGGGATTTTGCATTTTGAGGAAAACTCGATTATCCCAGAAACTGCTTATCTGTGTAAATATTTGTGGCATCAGAATTGAAGACTATAAGGCCAGGTTTGCAAAGAATTATGAGTACAGGGTGTAAATTCCATATAACAATGTTCTTTGACTCAAAACTGTGCTAATGCTAATACTTTAATGTGACTTGATCCCCCTGAAAACACCAAAAATGTTACATGGCCTTTATTTACTTGTTCTGTTTCAGAAGTTAGTCTGGTGCTGCAGAGAAGGTGGAAGAGGTCCTGCAAAGCCTGAGATGGATATGCATAGATAATCCTCACTGCATCAGAGCTGCTTGCCCTGTGAATATAAGGGATTCTGCCATGAGAGGAAGGTAATGAGCCGTGCATATGGGGTGTGTGTGTAGATTGTTACCTACAGCCTGCACTTGCAGGATTCCTTGCAATATTTGTTCATGTGCTCATAAAAGGGTCCCAGGAAAGACCTTGTGTATGAGAAGTTTTCTTGATCTCAGCCACTGCTTCAAGAGCAAGTGGGATATGTGGCAGCAGACAGCTTAAATGCAGCACATCTGTCCTATCAACACTGGATATTGATGCAGTTGGACTTGTGCTAAGGGACACCAGGGATCCATCTTTTCCTGCTGTCTTCTTTCAGTACACATCAAGGGATTATGCAGATTTAAACCCAAATTGTGTCCACACAATGTGGACACAGCAGAGGTTTGGACTGAGCACAAGTTTGAGCAGATGTTGGTTATATATAGACACACCTCTGGTGCTGGAAGCTGTGCAGCTTGATGCATTTATTGTAAAAGACTGTCAAACAACAGGGATACTATTTAGTCAAAGTGTCAGATCTCTACCATGGACGTGAAGAGAAGCATAATTGTTGACTTCAGTGGAATTAAGATCAGTCTCCAAGTGCCTAACAGTCTAAATAATCCTGAGCTGATATCCTAAATCTGCCCTTGTAGTAGTTCACCACTGCTGATTGCCAGGCTGTATTTGTTCTTTTTCCATGGATCTACATATTATGCTGTGTGAGAATATATTGGTCTTGTAATGTAAAAAGATCACAGTCTTTGAGCCTTTGAACTTTCCCACTAATGCCTGGCTGTAAAGTGGAAAATTAAAGTGGACTCTGTTTTGTCTGCAACTTTTTTCACCTAACCCGAACATGTTAGAGTGTAACATTCCTTACCTGCAACACAAGTTAGTGATTATAGTACTTGCCGTCAGACACAAAAGTAGAAACTGTAAATGCATATAATTTTAATTGGAGAAATTTTCTTCAGCCATATAGCTGTTTATCCAATCCCTGATGTCAGTCTTATGAACTTAGATCTATCTGCTTCTGAAGGTCTCATGTAAATTATAATTAACTTTGTGGCTCTCCTCAGCTTAGTATCATTATTCAGTGTGATTTTCTGACCTAGGCTGGTGCTGGATAATCAAATGCCCTTGCTGTAGCTTCAAACACCTCTTTTGAAACACAGAACAGCAATAAGAAAGTACAGTTGTAGACACATTGAAGGAAATGTTAAAAGTGGGATATGATAACAAGTAGCTGATCTTTTATAACGTTTTGCATATTATCAAAGAATAAAAAATAGCTTTAATAAGCTAAATAAATCTTCCTAAATTCAATAGTTGAATAGTTCCTCTGGGAGGGTGTATATGGGAAAAAACAACCCCCTTCCTTTCTGCTGCCATAGAAACCAACCTTAACCAGAACATTGTAAATAAAAGAGCCTCCTCTGGCTTCATATTTATGTGGAACATGCATTGCTTTTTAAATAGAAAAGAAGACAATTTCTCAAACAAATTGTCTGTTGAACCCCTCTTAGATTTGTCTGTATTTGCAGAAACAAGCTTAGAAAGTGATTTTTGACTTAGACCCTAAAGAGTCTGCAGAGGCAGCCCGAGCACCCCTACAGGTTTTTACTGTATGGTTGGAAAGCTCCCACTGCATCCCAGCACGGGGCACAGCAGAGTGCATCTCATCCCTGGCTGTGCCTTCATCCTTCATGCACTTGTCATGGACAGTGGGTTCTCATCAATTCAAGTACTTTTTGTAATAAATCAAACATTTTCTTAGAGTGGGGCAGCTGACACAGCCACTTTGCTGTAGCTCAGTTCTGATATAAAAGATTATGACTCAGGCTTTCCAAAGAAAGGTGCGTTCATTGATGAGTGTCCATCTGACAGCAGTATTTACATTGAAAAGGAGTAAGTTTCATTGTAGTGCCACAAGCTAAAATCCCCACAATGAAGGCACTGAAATGACAAATGAAATGCTCCCTCTATTGGCCTGGAAATTTTGGCACATATCAATTGCTCCTTTTGAAAAAAAAATTAACTAGTAACTAGTACATTTTTTGCAAAAATCATGCAAAAATTGCAAAAACTTTTTTTCAGTTCATTTTAGTGATGAATCTACTTTTTAAATCCAAACCTTTTTTTTTTTATAATGCCTGAAATTACCTTTTTTCTCAGTTTGATTCCCCTCTAGTCTATACTTGAGACAACTTCAAAATACGCCAGTTTTTTGGAAGCAAAACTCTGCAAACTATTAATACAGCTATGAATTGAAATTAGTAGCTGGTAGTGTCTTTCCACACGTTGTGTGTGTTGTCTGTATATCTGCTTTTGGTGCTCTGCAAAATTGCACGTTACAGATAGGAATTCCAGTGCTCTTTTTTGTCCTTGACACTGGGGAGAGGAGACTGGGCTGGACTGGGAACACAACTGTGGGAAATGAAGGTCCATCTGTTCTGCTCCGTGCAGCTGTACTTTTCCAGCCATTTATTCAGTTTCTACATTTAATTCAGAGAGAATACTTTTATAATGCCAACAGAGGTTAGAAATGCTTTCTGCCACTCACTCCTGCTGCTTCAGGAGGGACACCTGTCTGATTGCTGCAACTCTCCAGAATAAGAAGCTGAAATGCTTATTTTAACACCTGAGAGCGAATCCAAAAGACAAGGCAGGGTGCAGCCCATTCTGGAGAGCTATGGGGACATTCACATATACATTTTTTTGTGGGCCTTGTGTAGTCCAGCTGCACTCCTGTAATGAGGAGACCTGGCAAAAAACACACTTCGGAAGGATCCTACAGTGTTGTTTGTCTGCTGTCAGTCATACAACACTTCCACAAGGATAAACAAGTAGGTGAAAGCAGCCAGATCACAGCCTCGTTAGTTCTACATATTTTGCATATATAATGGAAGACAGTCAGCCTCCCACAGGCTGGGTGATGTCCGTGGCTGGTTGTCAGTAGGTACAAAATTCTGTGTCTGTTGCAAGAAATG
The DNA here is from genome assembly GCA_026261815.1 of Monarcha castaneiventris obscurior. NCBI lineage: Eukaryota > Metazoa > Chordata > Aves > Passeriformes > Monarchidae > Monarcha > Monarcha castaneiventris. Next base: position 14,304,866 of record JAMPIT010000467.1, read on the forward strand.
TATAAATATAGCCTGCAGTCACAGCAGGAGGAAACTAGCAACGTTCTGTATGGAAATCTGCTGTTCATTTCTGTGGGGTCTGGGTCAGCCATCAAGGCTTTGTGAAGGACATAAGCTGAAGCTGGTTATTCATGTTGTAAAATAAAGTATTTCATGATAGTCTTGTCTTTTTTTTGCCATTGCTGGTTTCATTCCAGATGAAGCTGCATTTCTTCTCTGACTGGTCTTTATATTCTTGCTTTCAAATACATACTTCTACCTTAAAATGCACCGTAGATCAAAAAGTATCTGTGTGATGATTGCCTCTTCCTTCTCAACAAGGCTGCACTCAGAGAATAATGCTTGCTGACTAGCACGACAAGAGACACCTCAGAATGATTTTTCACTGTTAGCAGAGTGACTGTGAGGTTTGCTCAGCCAATACCACGAAGAAAAACACTTCTTTCCTTGCTGCTCTTCGGCACCAGACCCATTTGCTAAGTGGCAGCTGTGCAAATACTCTGACAGCCGGGGTGTTACACCGGGGAACCCGGGCTCCTCCTGTGACCTCCACTGCCTCCCCCTTGATGAGAGCGTGGTGCAAGGAAGAGCGAGCCCGTGTAAGCTTTAGATCTCGCTGCCTTTCTAGCTGGCAAGGCTGTTCTTTCACAGAAAAGCATGGTTCAGTTCAAAGAAGAATTTAATGCAGTCTCTGGGACTTTTCCAGGTGCTAATGGCTGGGGTGTGGCACAGGATTGGTGTTTCTCAGGGAGAAGCAAAGTCAGGGATGACACAAAAGCAGAATGTGGGGGAGCTAAATAGTTCTTATATCCATTTTATCTCTTTGGTAAATGCTTGTTTTACTCATGGGTTGGGAGTCTTTCAGGGCTCAGTGACACCCCCTAAATTCAGAAGTATCTTCAGGCAAACACAGGCTGTGGGATTAGCAGGTGTGTCCACAGAATGACTGACAAGTGACTATTGGGATGTAAGCTTGGTGATGCCTTAGGTAAAAATTAAATATGAAGTTATGTTATTTATATTTCTTCCTATTTCAAAATGATGCTTGTCTATATTAAGTCTCCTTTTATTTGGAACAATGCAGTTCATTAAGACAGTTGCTTAGGTTGCAAAATTAAGTATTTTGAGGCTGAAAATTGCCAGATTTATGGTTGTCCATGCAACATTAACTATATGTCCAGTGTCTTAAATTATAACATCCTGTTTTGTTTCTCTACAGGGTACCTGCCTTATTCAGTGTTCAAAAAGGGAAAGGAATCAGGGCAACTGAACTGGCCTTGACTAATTTCCTTGTGCCCAACTTTGCTCCTAATATTTCCCATTTCACTTGTTTTTTGTTCAACTTATTAGCCACCTATTTTTAGTCTGGTGACACCAGGCTGCCCTTCCACCAGAAGAATTCAGGACCTTTATAAATTATACACTACCTTTGCAAGCCTTCTGCAAATTAGGTTCTTCATTTTACAAAGGCAGTTATATACACAAAAATGAAATTATATACTTGGACCCACAAGCACCTAGACTCAACCCAGAAATATAACCTAAATTTGTGGGCTCCTGACCTTCCATTTTATATAACAAATCTCTTGTCTTATGCCTAGTAGTTACTGATTTTCAATATCTTCTAAGGAATCAGAAATCTGTGGTCCTTTTTAATAGGTCTGCAGTAAACTGCTGGAATTCTATTTTATAAAATTTCAGGTACAGTCTTTGAGACAGGTAGAAGGAATCAATTAGAACCATATGTAGATTTGTTTATAAATTGCTAACTTACAAAATCTGAAAGTGAAGTCTCTTGATACATCCAGCATAATTAGTGAGAGAGGAGACTTAAATGGAAACAATTTTTCTTTTCACAGTAACACCATGTGAAAATACAAGTTGGAACTTTATCTAAACTGTTATCTTCATAACAGTTACCTCTCTCTGCTTTCTTTTGCAGTGAATGCACTTGCCATAAATCTTTAAGCAGAAATTGTACTGTTAATCCCACCTATCAAATTTTGTGTGAGTCTGTGGAGGTGCAACTGGGATTGTGACTGCATTCTACCCCAGCAGCCAGCACAGATGGTTAGGGTGGGACTGGGAAGGCTCTAGACAACTGGAATGGCAGAAGAGCAGGAGGAAATAGGTTGACAGCTCTTTGTGTTCATGGTGACAGTCCAGGCACCATGATAAGCAAGGTGGATTTTTGCTAGAAAAGGTTACTGTTTCATTAAAGGCGTAAACTACCAGTTTTTGGCCCAGTTGAAAAAGCTTTGAGGGTGAAAATATATACATATAATCCTCCAAAAAATACATAATACAAATATGTATGAAAAAAAAAGGTCTGGCCCTTAAGCTGTTAGGACCTTCGATTCCCTATGTATTCTTTGTTTAAGAAAGCCTGGTGTCATCTCAGAAGCAGAGATGGAAGAAAATAATAGTAGAAGTTGTTCTGGCTGCAATGGAAGCTTTTTTACAGAGTGAAGGATTTGTTCACATATCTGTGTGGAGTAAGGCTGCCAAAATTCCTACCAAAGCATAACCACCACAAATAATCATACTTGTGTCTTCAGTACATGCTAAGCCAATTTCTTTACTTAACATGAAGTCTGCAAGGGGATATCCATTTACATGAAAACCTACCGTGTAATTTAAGAAATAAAATTTGTCCTAATCCTTTTTTTTTTCTTCTGTCTCCTCTCCCTCCACCTTTCTGTCTCATCCCTGCAGCAGAATGCTGTAGTGCAACTGAATGCTGATGAGACCACACCAAGCCCAAGCCCAGCCACTCACTATTGACCAGCTAAGTTGGCACCATATCAGCATTTAATACTTCTGACAGGGAGGAGATCGATGGAAAAAGCTAGTCATGATATTGAATTTTCTAGAGAAAATGGGATTTTGTTTCATTTTAGTTTGTTTTTTAATATATTTATTCAAGTCCTACCTGATTATAATCCCTCCTCACCATGGCAAAGTCTTCCTGTGCCCTATCTTCCCAATCTGTTTTGTGAAGATGTACATGCAGAGAGAAGCCAAGACCTTCTTCCAGCATGCAGGGAGAGAGATTTATTGTTCATATTTCCTACTATTTCTGTACACCTGCGTGCCTTAGTTGAAATGCTTCTTGATCCAAAAATGTTTATAGCAGATTCAGAAAGGAAACCGAGGCAGAGAAACACCAGGATGGAAGGTGGCATTTTGTAATTCAATATTTGTGCTATTTGAGACATACATAAACTATATTTAAGTAAGATCTATCAGTACGGAATTGCTGTTGAGATCATACTAAAGCTAAGAGAAAAAACAGAGAGGCAGTGGTTGCTATTAAGCAGCAACAGAATACAAGTGTTTGCCTGTGGGTGAAGCAGCTCTTCTTCAATGAAAAATATGGATGTGTTAGAGGGAAAAAAGGTGATCCTTGGCTCTGAGAAACAAGTCCCAGGACTTAGGAGCTGTAAGTATAATCAATAACATGTAAGTGCTGGTATCTTTGAATTATGGAAGCTTTAAAATATATAAAATATGAGTTACAGTTTCTTTGTGCATTACCAAAAAGGCTGAACTCTTTCATAGACACATTACTTCGGAAAGAGCAATGGCATCAATTTTTTGAGGTACTTCTGCCTAATAACAGTCCCTAGACAGTAGGAGCAGTCACACTAATGCACTGCAATATAAAGTACACTTCAAAGCCATTTCCCTTACTGCAGCTGTCAAGCACAGCATCAAATGTGTCCTGCCTAGTGGCATACACACATTTCTTTAATTAAATAATAGACATCTCATAATTTTGTTGAATTACCTAACTGAAAGGTATGCAGACAATTAACCAAAATGGTAGATTCAATAATCCCAGAAAGGTCAATGGTGGAAGGCAACTCAGGAAATAATCCAATCCAACTGCCCTTCTGAAATCAGAGTCAGCTAAAGCAGATTGCTCAGGATCCTGTCCAGTCAGGTTTGGAATAGCTCCAAGGATGGACACTTTGCAGCCTCTCTGGGAAACCTGTTCCAGAGTACGAGAATCCTCAGAGTGAAAAAGCTTTCTCTAATTTATACATATATTTATATTTCAGTTTGTGGCCATTGCCTCTTGTCTGATCACTGGGCACTGCTGAGAAGAGTCTGAGACCATTTTCTTTACTCTCCCATCAGGTATTATAATGCATTGCTGAGACCACCCTGAGCATTCCTTTCTCCAGCCTGAACAGCCCTGGCTCTCTCAGCTTCTACTTGTATCTAAAAGCCCTCAGTACTCTTTGTGATGATTTGCTGGATCACCGTATCACAGATTCACAGGATCACAAGTGCATGTCCATCTTGTCCTGGAGAGCCCAGGGCTGGACATAGGACTCCAGATGTGTCTCATCAGGGCTCAGTAGAGGGGAAACATCACTATTAGTCATGAGTATGCTCTGCCCAAAATATGAAGTATTGCAATCCAGCCTGTCAAGATAACCCAAAATGTAATGCCCTGGTCTGGAAGTGCAGGAGTGTGGCTTGTATCATTCCATGCTTTTCCTTACTGGTAGCTCTGGTGTGTGTTCCTCTGCAGCTGTAAGCATCTCTGAGCTTAGTAGCACATTTCATTACCAGAAATGTAGTTTTAGAATGAAATCCAAATAATTTATTCCAGAAAGTTCACATTAGAGCAGATCTATGTCTGCTGCCTAATGGGGGTGTGCTGCACCGGCCTGTTCAAGGCAGTTGAGTTATGCTGAATCAATTCTCATCAGAATGAGATGAGAGTACCCACTCTATTCCTAAGTTTTATGATAACTTGTGTAGAGTTCCTCCAAATTAAAGAACAGGCAGATAGTTGCTTAAGCAATCTGAACTTCTATCTGAGAGGCAAACACTAAACCACATAACCTGTATCTGTTTATATTTTCCTATTTCCCGTGGTTTTCCTGGGTTTTCCCTTTTCAAGGGAAGCTAGAATGGTGTGCATGATATTGTGGTGCAAAATGCTTCAGTTGCTACTGAATCAGAGCTCCATTTAGCTCTGGCTGAGGCTTATGAAAAACAGTGTTTACCTTGATCTTTATGCACTACTCACTTGCTGTGGCTGTGGCTGTTTTGCTTCCTGACAGATTTCTCACTAGTCACGTAAGAAATCTATGGCAAATGATTTGCAGGGCTTTCCTTCTAGGTCAGCAGTTTGCAAACACTCTTTCAAAAGTCAATTAAAATGTTCCATTTTCTCATTGGCATGAGGATAGTAAATGGAAGAATTTCAAGGCTTAATATGTCTCTCTCTCAGAAACACTTCAGCTTGCACAGCTGTGAGCAGAGACGCTTTATCGGAGATTAGTTTGTTCAGATTTCCTCCTGAAAATTGTTAACAAGGATTCGATTACTGTTGTGGGGAAGGAACCTAGAAAATAAAGGCAATTGCTGGCTATTTGCTGAAGGAATCAGTTAAAGTAATAGTATCGGTTAAAGGCAGTTGATGCTGCTTTAGAAGTTCCTATTTGCTTAATTGCAACCTTTTCCGATGTAGCATCAGGTAAAAATAGAATTCCTTTATGTCCTGCACTTCAAGTTGTTTATGTCTTGTACAATGTCTTATCTGTCCTACCTACAGGGGAGATCCAAAATGGGAGAGTGGTGTCTGTGCCTCTGATGTGGCAGACAAATATTGCTCTGCTGGGCAGCTCAGCACCTTGCAGGGGAAGTGCTCCCCCTCTCCTCCCTGTGCCATAGGAGCTGTGGGACTCGTTTCAGCTCCCAGCCACCCTGTGTCCCTGGCAGCCTCTACAGCTGAACTGCACATGTTTTCATGCACTCACAGCACTGCTGTCAGTAGCCATGGCTTCATCCAGCAGTATTGTATTGCTCTGTGCAGCTAATTCAGGCTCATTTAGTCACGCTGCCCTTCAGCACACGAGCTGTGCTTTTGCTGAAGGAGTTTTTATTGAATGGAAAAAAAGAAGTAACTTCCTGATTTCCTCTGCCCTTCACTGCAAAGTATGGGATTGCTTCCTGCTTAGCCCAGCTCTTTTCACCCAGATATCACTGATTTTCATACGGCCTTCCTCAGTTTTGCTAGGTTTCACCTCAGGTTGATTAAGTTCAGCCCTCCACTGGTATCCCCTGGCTTGTTTTCTCCATCAGAGGAATTGTCAAGCTCATCACTTCTTGCTTCTCTATCTGAACTTTATAATTATCTCTGCCCTAAGGGTTTGTGAGCCTGAAGAGCTCTGCTTTGACCAAAGTGGGTTTGCTCGATAGGCTAAGTGCAAATTTTCTGAATCTTTCCTGGTACCTACCCAACCTGGCTTATCTTTGCATTGAGCTCCCTCATCTATAATTAATACATGTCAGAGATGAATCTCTGCTATGAAATTTTCTTATGAGGATAAGTTCTTCCATGAAAATATTTATCAAGTTCTGCTCACCTTGACCATAGCAGTGAATTCCTTTGTTCAATTATTCACAGTCCTGTGAAGGACTCAAAAGTTCAAATAGCATTTTAATCACAGATTGGGTGGTATATGCCATAGGCTTTCTACTTTGAGTCTGTCTTCAGAAGAATTAAACCATTTTTTTCATGGGTGTGTTTTGAAGGCCTTGTTTTAATTACTTGAAGAAGGCAAGTCAATACTGCCTCAGGATTACTTTTACATATGTGAAATTTTGGTGCAAGTATATTAATAACCTGACTTTTCCTACTGTGCTTAGTCTCTGCAGCTTTCATTAACTTCAGAGAGACTTGCAGCCACCTGTACTTCCTACCATAATTTTTCAAGCTTTCTTGACTCATCAGTGACAGAGATGGGAGAATGAGTCATATTTTTCATTAATGACTGGTGATTTTGAATATATCAAGGCTTTAATTTCCAGAAATCTCACAAGAACTATTTTCTTTTCCCTGTCTTCCTTCCAGCCTCCCACCTAAACAACTTGGTCAAAGAGCTTGTTGAGAAAAGTCAGGCTTCCTTATTTCCAGGCTGCAGATTAAAACTGAAAATGCAAAGTTCTGAGAAGCACCTGTCACTCACAAAGGTCCTGCAATGACCCCTTTCATTTAATTTCATCTCCAGCATCCCTCACAATTCACTCTGCCAGTTCTGTGAAGCTGATTCTAGTGTTTTCATCCCATCCTGCTAAATTGAGAAGAATATTTCTATTGATTCAGAAAGCAGGAGAATTAAGCTCTAGTGCGTTCTTTGCTCCATTGTGCCAGGGAGTGCCTTATAACCAATTTATAGCATATGCAGCTGTGGTTTTCTGAGTGCAGCTCCAATATCTAACTGTTTACATCAAGGGTGACTTTCTGACACAGGGTTATTTTATTTTGTTATAAGTGATACAGTCTTTCTGGAAATTAAAATGAATATTTTTTTTGTATCTGCTGCTGGTGCCTTAGTAAAAACCAATCAGTTTAAGAGCATCTCTGTGACTGACCTGAGCTGGGTGCAGCTGACAGACACCTGCTTTTGGCACAGGGATAGAGCCATAAGTTCATTTGGGTGATCCTCGTCTTCAGTAGCCTGTGCTTGGTGAGCTTGTGCTTACAGTTTTTGATATTCTGCCTGTTGAAATAGTGTGATATTTGAAGAGCTACTCTCAAACCAATAGGATTAGGAGCAGTGCTGGCTGTTGTGTATTTTCTGTTAGACAGATTGCTCACGGTGCTGTTTCTTAATTCTGAATTTCTACGGGCCCAACAGTTGAACGGGCAAGAAATTGCTCACTCTAATAATTATTGTTTGAAGGCTGTGATAAAGGACTTTTTCTCAGTTTGATTATACTTAGCAGTATACATTTAATCCAAGCAAAAATTCAACTAAATAATTCCTTGAGGTAAAGGTGAAATCAGGCTAAATCCGCTTAAGACACAAAAATATGTTATTCTGTTTGCAAATATTTGGAAAAAAAGAGATCTACAAGTGTGAGTCAGCAGCTCTCATTCTCTGTCTTGGGCATGGATTGTCCATCACTAGTAGAGAGGACCTGGAAGTTTCATACTTGTACCTTATGTTGTCTGTACTCCCCAGACCCACAGGTGTAAAATCCTGGGGACCTGACAGTCTAGGCCATGGCAGTGAGGTTTGGTGGTCAGCAGAGGCATCAGAAAACCTGAGATCAGCCCTGCAAGGGCCACACGTGGAGCTGGTTGTTGATTTTATTCCCATGAGGCCAAGAGCTGCTGGTGTCGAAATGCTGCTGCTCCACATGCTGTAACTCTGCTGAGGGCTTGTCATGAACGTCCTGCTGCAGGGCAGGGCAGAGAGAGCCCTGGGGGAGAGATCTGGGCCTGGCAGGGAGGGTTGGGTGCTATTTCCTTGCAGCCAACAGGACTTTTCCTCTGCTTTTTGGGAAAATGAGGCTTTGTAAAGCATGTAGCCTTAAAAATATGAGTGTACAAGTCCCTCAGCTCAGCAGCTGTTGGAACATTCAATATCTGAGCAAGAGCTGCCAATTTTCCCTGGCTTGGCATGCAGCTGCTGCATCCCTGTTTTCCTCAAACACGTGCCTTTGGAGGCTCCCTCCTCCCAGGTACGTTCCTGCACACATAATCCATGGAAACACAGAGGTCACAGGGCTCCTCCTGGCTCCTGGGTGTGACTTAGGCTGCCAGCTTGGCTGTCAAATGTTGTAAAGCTTGCAGAATCCTGTCAGGGTGCCCCAACAAAGTTATCTTCAGTTACCCTTATCGGGGCTGCTGGAATACAAGCAGTGCTCAATTGGGAAAGAAGACGTTGGAAAATGGAATAACAAGACAGCAAGAAAGTAGATAAAGGAGGACTGTACCATCCTGAGTCAGAACCAATCAGGTTTTCTGAAAAGTGCATGCAGGACACGTGTACAACCCAGAGAGACCAATCAAGTAATGTGTGATGGTGTGAACCATTTGCAAAATGCGTAAGTGTAGTGTGATGTAAACAATAAATGGGCTCTTGCATAATCAAATTGGTTCGTTGTTCAAGGGTCCTGTGTTCCTGCAGTCAAACTGCAAATATCAGTGGGAATGAGAGGGCTGTGAGCCCTGCTGCTGCTGCCATGGGCTTTACACAGCATGGCACGTGCCAGGGTGTGCTGGTGCTGATGGTGCAAAGAGCTGGTGGGGGCTGCACCTGCAGGCTCATTGCACCTCACCGTGAAAGGGTGGTACCCCTCAATGAAAGCTGTGCTTGAGAAACAGCTAATTAACACCTAAAGCATACAGGATAAAAGGGCAGAGACTGGTACTTTGCTGCGCTGTAAACTCACTTCAGAAAAGAGAGATTTATCTCGGTTTTGAAATGTTTAGTTCTCCGCTGCTCTTTTCTACATTACATGAGGAGAAGAAAACGGGGAAATGATCAGAAAAGTTGCCTGAGTACATTTTAATAAAAAATTTTTAACATAAAAAGGGAAAAGTCATAATTTTGTTCAAGTAGTTCATCTCCATTCAGACAATACAGAGGTTATTGCAGAGCTCATGCCTTTGATTTCTTACTTTGCTTTGGCTTGTGTACCAACCAATTCTTGTTAAATATTTATGGACAAGATTAAAGACTTTATAAAACTTAGCAGCTGGCAGCTGTCCTCGCCTAAAGGATAATGCAGAGTTTTCATTTTAATTGGATAACTATGTGACTGAAATATGCAAACCCCAAGGGGAACACGAGAATTGAAATATGTAAAATAATTTTTTAAAGAAAATACCTCTCTACATTGTGTATGTTCTTTTTCTCTTAGTAGCTTTTATCTGTAGTAGAAATTGCCATTTCTTTTCTGCTTCTTCCTTTTTAAACTTTTATTTAAAGTTGGTTTGGGGTTGTTTTTCCCACTGAAGTTAAACTTTTTTGATGGAGTTCCTTCTGTTTGTTAGAGGCCGGGCATGGATTAATATGCCTGTATTCTTTCTTCTGAATTTTCCCTGCTTTCCGTACACTATTTCAGTTTTTTGTGTTCTTAATTAACTGATAATGTTATGTTAATGTGAATTTTTTGTGTTCCACCCCTTGAAGATTATCTGTCAACACAGTCTTATAGGCCAAGGTCTTCCACATTAGCTACCTGTACACACACACACTCTCCTTCTGTCTGTCAATATTTCACCTTGTGGCCCAGCTAAAAGGAAGGGCAGCTGTAGCTGACCTACACCAGAGGATCATATTTCAACCTTTTCCCCTCTGGACCCATTGCTTCTGCCTTCTAAAACTCTTTTCTTCACTCTCTTAAGCTGTCCTGTGGCTACTGAAGTCAGTAATGCAGTGGTTGTCTCTGCATAAATGTCTGCATGGAGTGTGGCAATAAAGCAACAACAGTTTGTTTCTTTAGCCATTAATTACTTCTCAAAGATTACGGAGAATGGCCTCACAACGACAACAGCCACTCTCTTAACACCCTCAGGTGGATGTTGTCATGGCCCATCGATGTCTAGGGGTCATGTTCCTATAGAAGTTCAGTTTCCAGCTCTTCCTTCTCTAATGATGGGGCTGTGTTTGCATCAACCTGCAATTTTGTTCCCAAGGCCTGGGTCCCAACAGTGTTGGCCCAACAGTTTAGCTTAGCTTCGCCACTGAGCTGTACTGGCTTTAAAATGACTGCTCCTCACTGTGGCAGGATGTGCCTACCCCTCTCTACCACAGATGGTTGGTGCATGTGGAAGAGATAACCCAGGAGGTCAGTGGCCCAGCACGGGGTCATCTCTGGCACCAAAAGGGCTCAGGCCCCCATCTAAGAATCAACATGTTAGTCTGGAGAGCAAATGTGGGAAGAGATAAAAGAAAATAAATATTCTTGACCAAAAGACATGGTTCTTGCGTCTATAAAAGCCCACACAATTATCACAGAGGCAGGAGCCTTCTACCCACACACCCTGAAAGTGTGTGAGATTTTGGATGCAGAGTTTGTGGTTACTTTCCTGGGAATTGAGGGAAAGGATTTCGATGAGTGCTCCATCGGCAATTGGATGGGAAGAAACATTGGATCCTAAGTTATATTATTTCTTTGCTAGCTGCAAAATTAATGGTACCTTTTGCCCAGTGTGTAATACTAGTTGTTTCTTATTTTATTGTCTTATTCCTGTGTAGTAATAGACTGTTTTAAGTCTTATGTCTGTTAGTTTTGTGTCTATTAAATAAATAATTCATTCTATAGTAGACTGAATCGGCCATTATTAAAGAATTTGCAAATGAGAGTGGGTCTTGGGGTGCTGGCCACCTCAATAAAGCTACTGCCTGCTGCCAGAGGCCTGGGCAAAAGGCAGGGACTTAATTAAACCCCCACATCCATTCATAACAATCATTTCATCCAGGACATTGTGACCTAAGCTAAACCAGGCATCTCCATCAAAAGCACAGGGGAAACCAGACACTTCCTTGTGGAGCTCAACAGGTCGAGAAGAGAGCACACAGGACAGATAAAGAAAGGTAAAGAGTCTGTGGAGTGTCACCTGCATGGTGATACTCAGGACTGTAATTTGGATTTGCATTGCTCAAATGGAAATTAGGCAGGACTGTGGAACCGAAGGCTCTTCAGATAAGTTTTAAAATAACTCACCAATGTTCATAGCTGAAGTCCTTATCAGAGAATAAAATCCAAAATTTGATTTGTAAATAATAAATTGACATGTCCCTATGGGCCCTGGTTTTTATTCCCAGTATTACTTCTCCTTTACTTCTCGGCACTTCAAAGCATTGACATTTTAGATTTGACACATAAATGTGTTGTTAAAATGACCTGCAAGAAGTAGGAGTCCTTGGAGCTGCACTGGAGCTCACTGTTTTTATGTGTTTTCTCACCTTCCAGCAACAAGAGAAAGATAAGATGTTTTTGAATTTTATTTAAGGATGTAATTATTTCCCAGGCTTGCTTCCTAAAACTACATGGTTGTCTTGCATTTGTTAAGAAATGAGTACTGATAAGAATGTTATAATGAAAAAACATCTAATTAAAATTACCTTTTTTTTTTTGTCCTTTCATCTCATTGTAACAGATAGCAAGAATCAACAGAAGATATTGTACTAATTATGATTTATTTTAATAAATTATATAAAAAGTGTATAATATCTCCTCTAGAGAAGCAGGGAAAAGCAGAATATTTGGTTACTCGGCAATGCTATAAAAAACATTGGCTCAGCATAAGCTTTACATGAATTAAAAAGGAGATTTAGTATTTACTTTGTTGCTGCAAGCCGAATCTCTGTATTACTTTGACTCACATGAGTTACACAAAGGGCTGTAACACACTGGTGAGATGAAAATAGAGTTATAGCTAAGGACCCCACAGAGGGATGTGTTTTGCTTGAGGATGCTTGAGAAAGGTGTATTGGAAGGTCTCTGGGGTACACAGCTGGTAACTCACAGTGAAAGGGATTTGTGGGTGCTTTGCAGCAAGAGCAGGTGATGCTGATTAACTGCAATTCCTCTTGACCCAGCCTCTCTCCGAGGCCTCTGGTTCAGTCCCTGAAGGACATCAGTCCTATCCTGAGGGATGTCCTCGTTCCTGTCCTGTTCTCATGACTCCTTAACTCAGCAGCTTGTAGGACTTGGTGCCAGCTTGTCAAGATCCAACAATGGATCATCTTCTGCCCTGCCACTGCCTTCCAGCTGGAGTCTGTATCTGCACTTCTGCATCCTGGCTGGACCCCACCTTTACAAACTGGCCTGTGGATTCAGAGTTACTGAACAACATTCACACCAGTAAAGGAGTCCCTGATACACAGCTTTCCCCCTCCCTTCACCAGTTCTCCTCGAGTACAAAGAGCTTTTCAGAGATGAGCTGTCTGCATGTGAATTGCCATCTCTGAGGACACCTCTTTGCAGTTCAGCAGTGCTTGGGAGTTCTGTCAGAAAACCAGATCCAGGCTGTTGCAAACAGCTCTGGCTTTGAGTTGTGCAGTGTGATGTACTTTGAGAAGAGAAATGCCAGCATTGCCTGGGGACGGGTTACATGCAACAGGGAATGACAGCAACCCCTCACCACAGGGAATCGAGGAAGGAAGATGTGACCAAAGGGGAAGTAATGAAATATTAGGGAGATTTCTCATAAAAGAAAACAGAAAGGAAAGAAAAGTGCCCGTGAATAAAAAAAGGTGGAGGGATGAGAATTCCAGAGTTGGCAGAAACATAACAAAGCCTCGTAAGGAATTGCAGAATAGAGAAAAAAGGGATCAATGAGATTGAAAAACCCTCACATCTTGGGGAGCCTTTTCATCAGCATACAGCCTTCAGCCTACAAGAAAGCTCCCTACCTGCTTAAAGGAGAGGCATTGGAGCTTACATGACCCACAGCAAGGTTTAAATGAAATTGATAATAAGTGGGTCAAAGGAAAGAAAAGAAGGTGGATTTTCTTTTGTCATTAAAATCCTTACAAATGTACTTTAGTTTTCTCCCAACTCTCAGCTTTCGCTTTTTTCATTTTTACATTTAGGATTTAATTATCAGGCAAATTTAGCATATTTCTTTTTTTCTGATCATTGGGATGGAAAAGCAGGACCTACTTTTTGACTTTTAAGACTTCACAATGAATCTCCCTTAGGGCTTAAGGAAACTTGAAAAAGTGATTACTTTTCTGTTCTCACCCTTCTTCCTTCCCCTACCCTGAAATTTCAGTAGGCTTTTGTCACTGTATGTTCAGATTGAAAATGAAAAAAGCAATTAGAAGGAATGCAGTGTATTCCCTTGGGTCCCCACAACCTTATTTATCTGCAGCCTTTGGCCTTAATAGCAGAAGCCCAATATCTGCTTTCTGCCACAGCTTCCAAGGATGCTTATGCATAATAGCACTGGCATGGGGAAACTTCTGAAATGAGCAAGGAGCTATGACTAAAGACTCTCCTAAGGCATTGCCTTGAAAAGCAAGCTCAAGATGAAGTATCAAGTTGCTCACATTTGGAATAGCAACACTTAAAGTGTATAGCATGAATTTAATCAACTCTTTTTTTTTTTTTATGTCAGAATACATGGCTGTAGGACAGCTCATTTTTTGCTACTTTCAAGTGATGTTTTATGAGTATTTCCTATTTCTTAAGTGGGCAGTAGAAAGTGTTCTAAGTGCTTTGAAGATTGAAAGATACAGTGTTAGTATCAAAGGCAATACCAGCAAAAATAAACACAGGCAGACAGAAGGTCATATCCATTTTGGGCTTTGCTCTACTGGACAGTAGTTTTACATCAGGGAATTATTTGTCCTAAAAGATGAAATAAAACAAAAGAGTAAGTAGCAGACTGATGATGAGGCATTCCTTCTATGGACAGTAAAAGGCAAAAGCAGAAGAACAGAACTGTGAGTTAGATGTGTCTTTATCATCCCCAAAGGATCTGTGGGGAAGAATGTGGGATTTTGAGATTACTGTTTTTATCTGTTATCTCTCACTTGCTGGGAGCAATATGCCCAGTTCATGAATATTGCCAATTGTATTTCTCAGGTGTGCAATCCAGTGGGAGTGCAGGGACTGAGAATGTGCTTCACCTTTTCCTCACTGTCTTCCTCTGTAAGGATTGAGCAGAGGCGAGATTTGCTTTTCCCTCTCTTATGTCTCTTGGAGAAGGCAAGCTGTGAGGAAAGCCACAGGACAGCAGAGCTGTGGGGGCCTTATTCCCTGTTTTACCCTTTTGCATCCACCTAGGGTTAGACTGTTATCTGGCATAACCAAAGCAAGGCTCGGCAGTCCAGATGTAAGTTGGATTCTTGCACGTAACCTCTCTAAACATAGCACTGGCCATTAGGCAGCTTCCTCAAAGGAAGCAGCTTTCTGTAGAAGTATCTTTGCTTTCCTTGTAGGATTCATCCCTCTTTTTAATAGCTGCTGGTGGCAGACTGAAAATGCTTGCTATAGATGAAACAATTCACGGATAGCTTCAAAGTCTACAAGGTAAAATTCATATTTCTTCATCATTCATTCCAGATGAAGAAATTAGGTTTTCTTCATAATGACGCCTTGCTCCCTAATTGCTCTGTGTGGCAGTCCAGACTCCTAATCAATAGACAGACCAGTTCCATGTGGATGTGGAAGAGCTTCCTGTCCCAGAAACAAGAACAAAATAATTGCAAGGTGGAGAAAGCACCTTAAAATCTTAATCTGTGGATTGGAATGCTAAAAGCATTCTGAAAAGATCTGTCATTATTTGTTTATAAGAGAGCCTAGCTGAATTTATATTTTGTGGCAGCTTGTCTGTTCACTCTCACCAGGTGATTTTTCTTGCACATGATTCTGTCTTCTCACCAGGGGTCCAAGGTGGTCTGGTACAGACTCAAAAATCTTGGTGTTGGACAGAATTTCTCTTGGCAGCTGCACTGGCTCCACCGAAATTATTTGGGAAGGTCTTAGTGTGGTATGTGCTAAGGTGCTGAGGTACTTTGCAAATCGCCAGGGTGGCACCGTTTGTGTGATTTTCTGGGATTGCTCAGACCATCTTCCTCTGCATACACCTGGCAGCACTGGGGCTTGGGCACAGGCTCTCACAGCTCCTCTTCCTCCCCAGCTGCACTGTCTGCCTGCAGGGCTTGGTCCTGGCCTGAAAGAGTTAGCAGGGTTGTTGAACTCCTGACATTTATCCTCTCCCCAGGCAGGTGGGGAAGAGGCAGGGCTGTGGTTATAGATTTTGTTTGCTGCTAGAGCGCTGGCAGCTTGGCAGGAGATGAGGTCGGTATCAGGATCAGAGAGTTGTAAACCACCTGTCAGGAGGAAGAGGTAGGAGAGGGATTATGACTGTGATGAAGTGTGGATTATAACACTGCCTGTTATTTGTGACTGTGCCTAATGACAGGATGCAGCTCTGTGAAGGCTAGAAAGAAAATATATAGCCACAAATGTGTGCTGGGGTGTATATACTCACATTCTCTCTTCCAAATCACTGCCATGGGGGTGTCAGAAGACCTCATTGTAACCCAGCCAAGAGGCAAAGTTGCAGCCGGGTGATTCCCTTCCTCCTTGAGTGTCATATTTTTTGTTTTGCTGCAACAAATAAACCAGCAAAGTTAAGCAGGCTGGAGCTAATGAGAGGCTACTGGAAAGCAGCATGTGAATAATGTAAATGTCTTACTATGATAAGATGATGTATTTTCATTAGGTTGGAGCAGCATTGACAGGGCAGCTGAAGGGCCCTTTGGCAATATGAAGGCTAATTACTTGCCATGAAGAAACGAAAACTTGTCAAGTGGGAGCTCTGTCATTGCTCAGTTCAATAAATCAAGGCAATAAATCATGCTCAACAGAGTCCCTGTGCCATTTTAGGCTATCTGAAATGTGTGTGGGAGTGGAGAAACCAAACACTGAAACAAAGTGTCATCTCAAAAAAGGAGCTGATTTTAGGCAGTTTATGAAAAATTATAACTATGCTTGGGTTTTATTGGGATTTTTTGAGTAATGCATATACACTGATTGAGGTGGAGAATGGTGAAGAGGGTGCATCTGTAGATTAATGTAAAGGGAAAGTGGAGATGCAGTGAAAGAGATTTATGGTTTTCTTAGGTGCTCAGGATAAGGACTTTACACATGCTACTTGGTTCTGACTGATCATTGTGTGGCCTCCAGATTAGCTGCTCAGGAGTGCTTTCAGACATACAAACAGCACCTCTGGACAATCTGATTCTCGAGGGGCAGTGGTGCCTGTGTTTTCTGATTGCTTTCTGAACCAGGGACCATGGAATACCCCTCTGAGCTGGGCGCTGCTGCTCCAGCTCTGCTGCCGACCCTCCCGACCTGGGGTTACACTGCTGCTCTGGGGCTGCAGCCTTTGGTAAAATGAAGCAAATAACATTCACCTTATTTCTAAACTTACCTGGAAATTGGATATAAAGCTACCTCATAAAAATTAGTAGCTTTTAAATAACCTCCTTTATAGTTGTTTTTATTGTAAAAGAGGTTATTAAACCAGGATACCTAAATTGGCTTCACCAGTGTCACAGAGCTGGATTAGATTCAGACTGGAGGAGGCTCCTGTTACTGCTCTGTGCTTGTTCCATGATCTGATTTGCAATTGCAAATGTTCTCTGATCTCTTTTTATGGAGATCTGAAGACGTTCTTTCTGATCTCTCTGAAGTGGTCAGCTTCTGCTGCGTCTGCCTGTTAGTTTCTAATTGGAACAAGCAATTTAGGAGTTCAAAGAGAAATGTTACTCTTGCTTGGTTTTGGCTTTTACTTTTATATTTGTTCTGAACAAATAACGTGTTGTGTATTGTTTTCCCTGTCAGTGATCACAACAATTTAATTTCCTCACAAATTATGAGTGTAATTAGTATGTGGCACTCTTCTACTTCTGTGGTAATGTTTATTGATCTGTTTAAAAAAATTGTTACGGCTGGAGATGACAGTATCTGGGATTAAAAGTATGTTAAAGCTGTGGCTGTCAAAAATATCTTAGATTCAAGAAAAGTTTCTTTCTCCTTTTCCATTGTTTTTAAAATATAACAAATATTATTTCTTTCCCCACTGCAACTGGGTGACTTTTGAGATTCCCATTGTTTTTTCTAAGGGGGGTGTGATTGTTGTCAAGTAAGAATTTTGTGTTATTGTGTTGAGAAATACCCACAGCAGTCCAATCCCACATGCTCCCATCTTCCTTCTTGGGGACAGGGTGTACAGAGAATGAGCTGGAGAAGAGGATGCTGGTGACAGCAGATGACATAGGACTGGAAAGTAGGATCCTATGGAAAGGGGATCTGCATGGTGCAGAATAAACATCCAGAGAAATTCATACCCAACATATTGATAATGACCTGAAGGTAACATCAGAAAAATCTAGATCATGAGTATTACCTGAAATTTCTGAGATAAGACTGTTGATTCCTTTTGGTTTCTGGGACAAAAGCCTGAAGAGTTGTAACTAAATGCAATGTTAGAAGAAAGAAATTCTGCATTGAGGTTCTTTTGCCAAGATTAGCAGAACGTGGTATGGAAGATGCATCTAACTGGTCAACTTTCAGTGTTTGGAATAACAAGGTTTCTGCTGCTGACAGGAAAGCATGACGGTGTTTTTGTAACTAGCACTATAGAATTGAAACAAGAAGTATTAGGTCTAATTTAGCCCTACTGTAAAACCAGGAAGAATAACAGATGTTTTTGTGGAGATGTGTTTAGTCTATTGTCAGACAACTTTAGTTGTGGAACAGAAAAAAAAATCCCTGTGAAATTCCCTTATCTTTACTGGGTAGCTCATTAAAATCTCATTAATGGAATAGTTCAGCTTTTGGCAAATTCCTTGAGGCAATCCTTTTTACGGAGATAGCAATTTTTTGCTAGCAACTGAAAGGTGAATTAACCTCGGGTAAAGCATGGAAAGACCCTAAGATCTTTTCACAGTGAAGACTGTACTAGTGGTGAGGTTTCATTCTTCTCTGCTCCTCTTTTTTTTTTTTTTCCCCAATTAAATTGCAGGTAAGGAATTTTAAAAGCATTAGCATATATCATATTACAGAGAGTCCATCAGCAGTTCTATGATAAACTTCCATTTTTAGGTTGGGTTGTATAAAATCTCATTTTAGGCTGATAGTCAGCAGTAAAATAAGTTGGAAACCATGCTGCATAGGAGCTGTGGCATATTTATCTCATATTTCAAAATCACTTCTCAGAAATTGAAGTCCTGTATTTATGTCATCAGTAGGGTCTGAGTGTAAGCCTTTTGTAACCAAAAATGATAGCTCCTAGCATAGGGAACTAAAGCCTGAAGGGCTGAGGCTAGAAAAAGAGGACTTACAGGATCACATTTTCAGAGGTGTTTAAGCTCCTGGCTCAGCTGAGCGTGAGGCATCCATGTAAATGCCTGTAGAGTTTTGAGTCACAGGCATGGCAAAGCTACTGCTAATGTGGATATCCAGTGCATGTCCAGGTGCCTGCAGGAGGTCCAGGAATGCTGAGTTAAATGCAGGAAGGGGGGACCATGAGGCAGCTGATTTTGAGAGCTGCCTGACCTAGATGGACACTAAGAATCCGGGTGTCTTTTAGTCTTGGACTCAGACCTAAAAAAGGATTTGGGGAAGGGTTTCATAAGGCTGCTAATCCAATTTTTTAGTCCAAAATGTGTCTTCTGAACGGCATTCATGCTTAGGGAGTTGCACTGGCTTTCGTGGGACAAGGCCAGTGTTAGAGCCAGGGTGTGTGAGAAGCACGTAGCTAAAATACAGGAGGGGATGGTGGAGCTGGTGTGCCACTTTGGCCAAAATCTAGCAAAATCTCTGAGAGAAAAACAGGTTACAATCACCCTTCCCCACCCCAGGTTCAGGAAAAAGAAATTTTCCTCGAAGGACAGTGAAAGACATAAAAACTATTCATTTAACAAACGC
The DNA here is from genome assembly GCA_026261815.1 of Monarcha castaneiventris obscurior. Classification (NCBI taxonomy): domain Eukaryota; kingdom Metazoa; phylum Chordata; class Aves; order Passeriformes; family Monarchidae; genus Monarcha; species Monarcha castaneiventris. The sequence goes on from JAMPIT010000467.1 coordinate 14,324,081, forward strand.
ACAGGAAAAGAACAATAATGCTTAATAATAAAATCTCTCGCTGTGGAGAGGAACCTGGGACGATTTCAGATTCCGTCTGTAGGTGTGGTCCCTCCTTCTCAGAGCTGGTGTGGGTGGCGTGGGGTGGGCCCCCCCCCTCAGTTGGGTTGGGAATTCTCCTGATGTGTTCTGATGTTGTTGGAACAGTCCAGAAGAGAAGAATGGAAAAACCAAAGTCCCAAGAAAACAAAATTCAGCTCTCTGTCTTATGCTGGAGGGAAAAAAAGCCTGAAAAGGTGGCTGAAGAAGCAAAAAGAAGGGTGCTCCCTCCATGCTCCTGCAGCTGGGGAAGCCAGAGGAGTGTCTGTGTCCTTGAGAAACTGCTTTGGAAAGTCAGTTTGGTTTTTTTTCCCTCCCATCTCAAGCTCAGTTTAAAGGCACAGAAAAGGCACAAAATTAATTTTTTTGGCATGGAGCTGTGATAGGGAATACACATCATAGAGTCACCCCAAGGCAGCTGGATTTCAACACTTTGAGACAGGAATGTTCAGTCCAGGTTTATTCATAGGAGCCAGCACAGCCACAGTGCTGCAGTGTGTTTTGTACCACCCAGTGCCTGAGACCTTCTCTCAGTGTGTGACCTCCCTTTCCAGTCAAAGAGGAGGAGGGGGCAGGAGCCCAATGACCTCATGCACAAGCTGTACACATCAGGAAACGTGGCTTAGCAGATCTCCCTTTGTATGCAAAGGAACGTTTTATGTCTGTGTCTCCTCTTCCTGGGAGAGCGCCTCTGGATTTCAGAGGTGCCCTCCCTCTTAGCCTTCCCTGCTGCAGCTGTGTTGGTGCTCAGTGGAGAATTTGGCAGTGCTGGGGTGGTGATGAAGAGCAACCCTCTCCATCAGCAGTGAGCTCTCTAACCCTGAGGTGGCCAGGGGGAAGAAAGGGGCTGAGTCTGAGACAATGCCTTGATCCAGACTTTGAAAATCTCACCCTGGACTACTTTTGTGCACTCAGGCTTTCACCTTCCATCTGGGACCACAAATACTGCTTGAGATGAAAGACCTTGAAATGTGGGCAAAGCTGTTCTCTAGGAAACTTCAGAACCTCCCATTTGTTTCACAGGGGCCATCATGCTGCTATAAAAGTGTAATAAAGTAAAACCTGGATCGATTATCTAAAGAAGAAAGATCTATTATCTCTTGAGATGTTATTAATCGCAGCTCATCCAGTCTAAATATATTTCAAACTGATTAATATTCTGAGCTGTAGCGGTAGGGGCATTCTGTACCCCTCCCAAGCTTTCCATTTATGAGCAGGCTAAATTTGCATCCACAGAGTGCAGCTTAAAGGCAGGTGATTTTCCAGTGCTAACAAAAATTTTGTGCCTGGTTTGCATGCACTACACTGTACAGAGCCCAGCCAATCAATGCTGATTACTGAGAAGCAGGAAAAGAAACATCCACAGAAAACATTGGAAACCCCTTACAGAAAAGGATCCTCAGGACTTTTTAACAAAATTTGTATAAAAGGCATTATTTTCTCCTACTTAGGCTATACATTAGCTAATTTCATGTGTTGTGTTTTTGGTGATCTCTGATGTACAGACATCCATCATGCACACACTATTCCTTCTACCACACATCCTGGGAAGTTCATGAGATCAGCAGGGTCCTCATGTCTCTGACCACTCTCAGTGCTTGTAAATGCAGGAGCAGCAATGGCAGTGAGGTATGAGCTGATTTTGTCATTGGAGGCTTTATTGATCCATTTGTAGAGAGAAAGTTTTAGAAGTCAATAACCTTCATTTTTTTTGTCTTGTTTGTTTTTTTTTGAGCAAGTAGTTCTGATAAAACAGTTGAGGAGGTAAAGTGGAGCAATCTTTAGAAAATGTCTGGACAGGAAGTTAGGATATAGCCTTTCATTCTTCTGGACAAGGTAGATTTGAGGAAGAGGAATCAGTTTCTCTGTTTTTTTTCCTCATAGGTGGTTCTAAAGCCCTTCAATTCTTTGTGCCTTGTATCAAGAGAAGGTTTTTTTTTTCCCATTCTTGGAGTGGCATTGAGTGGAAGGCCTTACTTGAGGAATATGAATGTATATTTATCAATAATTTCCATAACACATATTTCGCTATTTGGAGTGTGGATTCATAAAAAGGTGATTTCTCTTTATGGTAAAAAATGAATAAAAAGGCACAAATCCTTATCTCCTGCTCTTTACAAATCAGCATACACATGTGTCGTGGGAGGCCTCTAACTCTGTTCTGCCACCTTAATGATTATTTTTATGCATTCTAGTAAGAGGTCCCAAGGAGCTCTACAGAAATATAAAGAAACAGTGGTCCTTGGGGATTTGGGCATCTAAAGCTGGCTGTGTCTTCCTCTTCACACTCTTTAAAAAAGTTTTTTAGATGTCTGGTCCAGAGTTGCAATCCAGAAAAATGAGAAGAAAGGCTTATAACTGATACATGACAAATCTAATTTTGTGAAATGAAATGTATTCCCTGTGATCTCCAAGAGATTACAACCAAAAGCCATGTAATTCTTCTCATTTTAGGTGAAATCTCTCTCTCCAAAAAGCACCTGGGCTGCTGAATAATTGGATCTTGTGACTGCACACTTGGAAATACAGGTTTTGGTAGGCCTGAGATTTTGGAATTTTATTTAATATCACCATCTAGGAACAGAAAGCTTGTAATTTTTAAGATCACAGTTTTGTGACACAGAAACTAGATCTGTGAAATGCCAAGCACTACCTTGACCCTAAATTCTTTGATTCACAGTGGGAGTCATAATGCCTCTGGTTCCTTGGGAGCAATATTTTAAATGTTTTCAAGTTGAATCTACTCCAAAGTTGAAAAGTCTGACCCAGGTTCCCAGTAGAAAAGCTTTATAAAATTTTCAAATCTGAGCCTTCACCATGAAACATTTTTTTTTTAAACTAATTGTCCTTTTTCAACAGAAGTCTCTGTCATCACAAGGTTTTGACTGCTTGTAGTCATAACACTGTGAGAGGTGACAGACAGTAGTGTGGGAAATTACTTCTTTTAGAAAGAAATAGCATTTAAACTGAGCAGAAACCATTCCGGCTGCATGAAAGAATGCTCAGAATCTCTGAAAATAAAACCATTTGGGTTTAGGTTCTTCATTATCTTCCTGCAGCATTAGAAAAATGACCAATAATTTCTAAAACACTGAGATTTTTATTCTGTTGTGGTCAATTATATTTCTTATTCTTTCCTTTTCTCTTTCCTTCTTTAATATTCAGAATCATTTATCTCTGACTCACATCCAAATCCCTCATTATTTCATTGCCTGGCTTATTTCCAGAACAGCATGAACTCACAAAACTTCGTGCTTCATGATGATACAGGGTAACTTTTAAATTCTAGTGCCTTGGAAAATAACAGCTCAGTGACAAAACTGCAATGTATTAAATTGCTTTTTGGTTTTATTCTTCTACAATGGCTCCCATGTTTGGAATACAGGATAAATATTTTCAATATAAATAACATTATCCCTTTTTAAAATGTATTGTGGTTTTTATTATACAGAGAAAGGTCTGAAATCCTCATTGTCTGCCTCTTCTTTACATTCCTTATTTCAAATAAAGGTAAATGACTCCTAGGAGTCTGTCACTTGACCATGGAAATATTCTGTTGTTTTAAGTATAATCACGTGCTACCTTCTGAAAATTCCTTTGCAAATTATGTGGAATGCTGCATGGGGGCAGCTGAACTGCAAAAAAACTGCTCTGCTGAAATTCTAGGCAATACTGAAACGCCCCAAAACCGTTTGGGGAAGTTACTGGACCTTAGAAAGCCTTGGGTCCTTATCCTAATTAAGCTGCATTCCCTCCAGAAGGCAGTACCGAGGTGTTTAATGACCCCTTAATTCTCCTGTGCTGAGCAGCCTCTGCTGTGCTACCACACGACCTCTAAATCCAGATGACTGTCTGAAAAGCTGAAGGGAATTACACACAGGGAAGGCAATGCACTAGAGACACCAGAAATTACAGTTCTCTTCCACTTCACGTTGTCTCTATGTGAGACCTTGCCATTGTTACCCTGTAGTAATAGAGGCAATCCTGTATCACTGCCTGCTCTGGGTTCTGCCAGCAGCCCCTGGTGAAGCACTGAGTAAGTAATTATACTAATTGAGAGGGGAGCAAGGTAGTCACCAACTCTGCACCTGAGAGACACAAGTTTAATGCACCTAGCAGAAGGGTGACCTTTTTAGTCTGCTTCAAGACACACTAAGCAAAGATATTTAAATTTGTGGTCTTGGAAGAGCAAAATAAGCAGGGATTTCAGAAACTAGTTAGTGATGGGAGAGGATGGAAAATGTAGTAGTAGACTGAAATAATTTATTCCCTGACACATATATGCAGACTAACAGGCACCCTGCATTATAATTAGTAATGCTGAGGAAGTCTCTGACTTTTTCCAGTGGTGTTCTTCCTTTCCTAATTGTCAGCTCAAGTGGGGTACTGATACATGGTGATGATAATGACATTAATGTGTTCTAGAAAGAAATTGAAAATGGCACTGCTAATAATGCCTGAACTGCTACAGCATCTCTGCAAATTGCAAGAATAGTTCAGCAGCATTGAAAGAAGATGTAAAGTGAATGAGGTCCCATATATCTTAATATCAAAGGCATATGATATTTGTCTATTTTACTGATTGCCAAATGTTAAAACCTTGGAGTTGGAAGAAAAATTGCCCCTTGGAGAGGGCTATAACAAAACACAACTTAATCATTGAATCTAAGTGTGCTGCGCCAGCCCTGTAAACAGAGGGAAATTTCACTGAAATTGTACAAAAGCAATATAGGCCAATGAAAAATTATCAGTGCTAAACAGGGCAGTACTCTGGTTGTGGATACAGAAAAATTGGAAAATATTGGTTTATAGACAGGGCAATCAGTAAATTTAATAAGTCGCTCCTGTAGTTAGTCAAAGTAATTAACACAAGGGCACATAGGGCAACTTGATCCAGCAGAATCTGGCACTGGAATAACTGACTGTAAGAGAGCCATTAGCTCATGATTAAGTAGTTTATCACCAGAAGTCAGCTTATGTAGTCATAAGTACTTATTTATAACTATTTCTGACTGGTACTAGGGTTACATAGGGCATTACATAGCCTGGGGAAATGGAATATACTCTATTTCATCTGGGAAGCTTTTCTGCTTTGCTTGTTTCAGGCCAACATGAAGTTTTCATGTTCCTGATGAGATGGGATGTTTTTGGCATAGAGCCGTGATAGGGGATACACATCATAGAGTCACCCCAAGACAGATGTGTTGCAAGGAAAAAGGAAGGATTGACCTCTCGTGATCAGAGTAGGAGGGTGTCCAACTTCACAGGCAGCATTTTCATTTCTAGGTTCATAGTTTTAGAGCTGATGTCAAGAGGACAAGACAGAAGGCAGGAATGTGATTTCCAGGTTAGTGTCCTGAAAAAGGCACTGCATATTCTGAGAAAAAGAAGTTGCTTGGATGACCATGTTTTACCATTAGAGATACAGTTAGTATATGACTGGAGTGCAGCAAGGATGGTGTCTCCAGAGATGATGACATCAAAACCCTTTAAAATGGGTTAGAGAAGTCTGAATGCAGTCTTTGAATGTAGGGAACCTGCATTGAATATCAGGAGTTTCACTGAACTGCAGTTCAGTAAGATCATACAGCATTTTGCCAGATGAGTTTGTGAAGAAAAGAACACAACTAGGGTATATCAGCAGAATCCCTCTTTGTTAAAGTAACCAGTCATCCATTCTGCAAAGATAAAAACACCATTCTATGATAAAATGAAGTTCGCAGTGCCAACTTGCTTCTGGAAGGTGGAATATTTGGGAGCAAAAGATGATGTTGCTAACTATTAATAATGCTTCCTTGTCCCACTTGCCTTTCATGTCTCCTGCAAATGCCCACCCGTAACTTGAAATTCTATAAATTCCACTGCAAGAGCAACCTTTGCATGGTCTAGCCTTGAGTTTTCAATGCAAAATAAACTGCAGGCCAGTATTACTCAGAATTTCCCAGGCTGATGGGATTATTGTTGCACTACTTTGTATTGCTCATATATGGGGAAGGAAAGAGATTCCTGAGAGCAGAGCTCACCCACAGAAACACACCTGAGAATGTGTCCCACTCTTGTTCCTGTCCAGTGTAACTGTAAATTGTAATTTCTTCTGAATTTCACTGCTCAGATAACCCTGCTCAACCAAATATGAGTCTTATCAAAATGCAGTGACTCATTTTTACACCATAGGAAAATCATGTGAAGATTTGTGTGGATCTACTTAGAAATGGCCAGTCATAGTTAGAAAGACTTGAAAAAGAATGGGAAATGGGAAGGAGTGAGGACAGTAGGTAGATAAAAATGAAAGTGTGGAACAAGCGGATGGAGAAAGCTAAAAAAAAGAATAGAAGGTGGCAAGAAACATCTTGACTTTACTAAGTATTTGACAGTGGTAATTTTAATAAAAGAAAACTACAAAGAGACCACATGGGGGCAGGGCTAAATCAAAGATCAATATCTCCGTGGATATTCCTAGTATTTATGTTGAAATGGTCATTTCACGTGAATGAACCTCTACTGATTCTGATAGTGCAAATAAGGGGCAAGTAAAATCTTATGTAAACACACAGAGATCACTAATGATGTCTAAAATAAATATCTGGCCTCTAGTAATGAGCTTTATTTGATTCGAGTTCCTCTCTGAAAGTCCTTGCTCTATTCTCCAGTCTCTGTCCCGTGTAGGAAACAAGAGCTGGTATTTGTTTGCCTGGTGTTGGCTGTTGATAAAAATGGCTGACTGATATCATCAAATTATCTTTCCATAGCCCAGTAAAAGTTCATGGCATACATGTCACCAAAAACTTTACTTTGATATGGCATGAGAGTAGTAATAAAATATATAAGTTGATAGTAAATGCATTAGGGATTACCGACTTGTGAAGTCCTAGAAATGGAGACTCCAGTGTCAAAATAAGAGCTGTTCTCCCTTGGGAATTTTACTGTCTGTGGTATTAAAAGAGAAGTTACAATCATTCAGGCTCATAGGAAGTAAGGGTTAATTCCCCAGATTTGTTGTTGGTGGCACAGTGTATGTTATCCCTTAATGAAAAGAATATGCAACATGAAACAGATAATACTCTAGTTTTTCCATAATACAACAAGCAGACTAGATCCATCCCCCTGAGGCTGTTTGGATTTTAAGGGATTTAAAATTTTGGCTAAGCAGTGATGTTCATGTTTCGCGTCCTTTCTTTGAGTTGCTGTGTCTATAGCTTTTTTTGTGCTTAATGTGCATCAACCTGTAATAACTAGGGATCCATATATTATAAGTCTGTGACAATTTAAAAAAGTCCTCACTGAAAAGTCATGGTTTAATTCACCAGTGTGTGGCTAATTCCTGATTGTGTCACTCCTCCTGAAGAGTTGCAAGTGATAACCCACACTTGCAGATCGAGCACGTGCACAGCAAAGAGTGCTGCTGCCTTAACCAGCTCCATGAATTGACAATGCTAATCACAGATCTATTAAACTTTAATAATCAGGAGTCACTGTGTCATTAATTTGAGATTGCTATAATCACTGGATGTACAAGTGTAGAATTTCACTGGTGAGGCTGAATAATTAATTTAATTTCCTGAAGCCACATGTGTCAGAAGTAGGTGTTGAACAAACAGTAATTAAGAGGAAATGTGTTTCTTTGCTTTCAACCATATTTATTTACTTTCCAGACAAGAATAGTTCTCATACCTGAGAAATTTTTTTGTTTTTAAATAATCCTTATGAATTTCAGAAAATTTCTGTTGTTATTTCATCCCAGCATGGTTTTCTCTAGGGCTGTCCCAGCTTTAGCAAGAAAAAAGGGAAGCAAAATAATCAGCACTTCCTTGCAAATAGAACAGGACTGTCTGCTGGACCCAGTCATACAGTTTTTCATTACCAAAAGCATCTAGGTTACAGAAACTCAGCCCTTGTCCTTTTCTTCTACAGGGATTCAGTATTCCTTTTAGGTGCAAAAAAACCAGTCCATAGACTAGAACTGAACCCAAATCTCTGTGGATATTTAATACTTGTCCTTACAGGTATTGTGCTCTCTTCTATGCAGGGATTTAACACACAGCCAGCTACTTCATACGTGGTTCTCTGTGCTACGTCCCTTGGGAGTGCAGGCAGTAAAGTGGAGATAGTTTGCTTTATTTCTGAAACTTTGTGTAATTTCTATCTCTTGTTTGGGTACTTGCAGCAGATCCACAGTTTGAAGGGCAAGCAAAGCTTGGCCTTACCATGCACTGCCTGCATGCATGAGAGAGCTGCAATGTCTCTGGTTTCACTGGCTGACTTTGCAATGCTTCAGGATCAGTTGTCAGAGCAGCCACCTCTGACTCACACCTCAGCTTCCCACTCCCTCCTTCCAATTAGTTTGTCCAAATTGAGCTTGTGCCCTTTGCTGTGACAACCAAGGAAGGGAGATACTACAAGAGTTTGGTGTGGGAGTGTGCAGAGCTCTCAGTGGCTGGAGGTCTCTGATGGCTATGAAGGTTTTGTCCCTCCCTAGGAAGATACTGCAGTGTCCAGGAGGCCCTGTCTAGGGATGGCACAGTTTATGGAAGCAGACCTGAGGCACCCAAAGTGGCAAGAATCAAACCCATCTGCAATAGATATTTAATTCCTTAGACTCCTGTGGAAAATCCAGCACATGGCTGGATAGACAGGTATGTCTGCACCTTTTGAATACTTAGGTACTGCTTTAACACTACTGTGATTTGTTTTCAGAGATAACATGCTTCTGCAAGCCAGTTAAACATTTACATGCATGTGTCCATTATTATTGCATCACACTGTAATTCCAACTTCTAATTTAATCAGCAAAACAGAATAAAAATATGCCCATGTAAATTCACTCTCGTTCATTGTTCAGCCTTGATCCTCAGTGCAGGAGACTTTCCATGCAGCTTGTGAAAAATTAGTCGTAGTGGCAGCTGTGAACATCTAACTCTCCCTGCAGGGTGCTGGCAATGTACTCCAAAGTAATGGTTTTCATTAATTGCATACTGCACTGACCATGGAAGCCTTTCACTATCCCATGGCAGAGCAGTAGGATTCCTATGGCTTTTTCATTTAATTGAAAGTGAATAGAAGGGACTGTTACCATTGTCTTCTGAGACCCAGTGAGGCTTCCACAAATTGCAGAGCTTTAGACAACTGGTTAACACTTTGTTTTATTATTAACTATCCCTCACTTTCATTTGGAAAAAATGAACCCTTAACATAAAATCCAAGAATTTCCAGTAGGCAGGATTCTCTGGAGGTGTGTCATGCTGCCAGTTCTAAATTAAATGGAAAATGGGGTTGCTTTGCTGTGGCTCAAAATTAAAATTCAGGAACAAAAGAAAACCCAACCCACCAAATAAAACAATGAGTAACTTCCTGGAAATTATAGGGGTTTTTTTTCAGCTTTATAATACAACTTTTTAAAATAATAGTTTTGCAGCCATCAAGAGTGATTGTCTCACTGGACATAGTGCATAATTTAGGTCTGTAAGTATGTTTTCACCTTCATCAGTTAGTGCTTAATCTTCATACTACTGAATTAACTTTGAGAAAAATAGGATTAAACTCTAATATGTAAAAGTCTTGATTAGACAAGACTAAGAAGAATCAAGTCTTCTGTTTAACAACGTGCTGCATACCTGTGTATTACATTGCACTGTGTAATAAGTGTGTCTTTGAGCAGTGTAAGGACAGAACAGACTGGAACAGATGGAGCAGAGCAGGTGCTTTATAGGGAAGGTGCTTTATCTGTCCCTCTGTCTTTGGACCTGTGTGCAGTGCAGGCACTGAAACTCGAGCTGCCCTGAATCTCTTGTGGCAGTGCAGGGCTCCTGAAGTGACATTCTTTGAGCACAGAGAAAGTAAAATAAAGTACATGAAGGTTGCTTTAATTTGCAAGCTTGTGGAGCTGAAGATCGTGCTTATTTTTTGTACTGGACCAAAGAGAGATTTGCTAGAGAAGCCATTCAGTGATAGCAGCAAGAAGGCAAAAGTGAATTCCACTGAGAGGAATCTGAGTAAGAAAGATGAGAGAGGGCTCCATCAAATGGTAAGAGGAGCAAGAGAAGGATAACTGAGGAGAGATCTGCTCCTTTGTCAGCAGAGACAAAACAATATTTGTGATGTTTTTGTGAATATTTGAAAATTTTTCAGGTGGAAGGATGGAGCTTTGTTTTTACTTCATAGCTTTGGCCTGAATACCTTTTTATATTCACAGGTGTGGGAGTTGAATACAATGCTAGTGCATGACTTTGACTGGGATTTCTTTGAAGACTTTTAGGCTTCCGCTTGTTTCATATTTGTCCCTCAAAATTAAAGGAGTTAAATACTTTGTGCATTTGACCCTGTGAGTTGGTTGTCAACTGGGTCTTTTTGAAAAAAATTCTGCCATTTACAAGGACAAGTAGAGTAACTTAAATGACAGAACATTTGAAAAACCTTGAAGGAAATTACTTCTGCGTGGGAGAGATATTTTCAGAAGCATTAAGACAAGTTAATTCTGACAAGAATGCCAAGACTTTAATATGCTAGTTTATATGCTTGAGGCAGTCAGTAATCAAATGCCCAAGTACCGCATGTACTGACATTTACAAATCACAAACAGATTTATATATTGTGATTCTACAACTTTATCACAGGGACATCAGACTCTGCTGTTTAAAACAGATGATAGAAGGAGAATTAAACATTCACACTTATGAGAATACAAGCATCTGTCTGGTGTTTGTTATATGGGACAGAAAGTAAGAGCAATGCATTTTAAATATCTGAAATAGCTTTCTGAGTAAGGTGCTACCTAAATAGTTATCCAGAAGATTTATTCTAGGCAAGCCACTTTGCCTCTCTGTTGCCCTCCTCTCAAGGAACAATTATTCTTTCTACTATTCTCATTGGTCTTGCCCATTTAGGCTGTGAGTTATGCTGTGTAAGAATTAGAGCTGCATCAGAATCTTTGTCTTTTAAGTTAGATTTCTTAAAAAGTGTCCCCTGCTGCCCCTCATAACAGCCCTGATTTGTTAAAAGTGAAAATATCTGGAAATGCAAGCTCTTCCTGAAAACGCAAGTTTGGGTAATCTTGTTTTGGGAAAGCATTCTCAGGGCAGAAGGTTTCTGAAGTTGGCTGATGTCACCTGAAGCAGTCATGACATTCTGAGCTAAGGCATTTAGCTGTGGGAAGTGGGAGAGTGGCACAGCAGAGAGTTAATCCTGGACTTCTTACAGCCCAGGCAATTGTCCTCACACTGGATTCTCAAGGAGCCTGGAATTTCTCTTCCTGTTGCAGTATATCTGTGATGCATATGAACATCCAAAGCTCTGTGGTTCCTGTCTAATGCACACAGGAAGCTCAGCCACAGCTCTCAAATACTGTGCTGACTCCTCCATCTTTTTTATTTTTTGTAATACCAGAGTAAATTTAGTTAAGAATTTATTCTCCTCTGAAATAATAAACAGAACATAAAGGAATATAATCTTAATACAATGGATAATGTTTTTAAGTGGTTCAGTGTTGAGCAGTGTGTGGTGTAAATGTGGTAGCACAGCCCGAGATCTTTCAGTCTTGGCTTGGCTTCCTGGCTTGACCTTGGACCTGCCCTGTCCCTCTGGCCTTGCCCAGTGGCTGTGGGGATGGGACAGACCCTGATCAGTGCCTCTGGGCCAGATCCTGACCCGGGCTTCCAGCTCAGCATCCCTCCCTCTGCTCAGCCAGGTCCCTGCACCCCCCTGCCCTGCTGTCCCCCAGGTCCTGCTCACCTTCCCTTCTGGTACCAGCCAACCATTGCTGCTCCCAGGCACAAACCCTGGCACAGAAAGAGAAGTTTCATTTTTAACTTGTAAAATTGATAGGTGTAATATTTAAGTCAGGCACTTCTCCCACATCAGTGTGATTTCTGGGTGTTCAAAAGAGTTAATGAAGTGAACATGTGAGTAAACTGTTACAATAATAGGAATTCTCCACTGACATTCAGGCTTCACACCATAGAGTCATGACATTCCTCCAAATGCATTTGGCTTTAACTTTATTGATCTCATCCTTTTAAAAATGTTTCCAGCATTTCATCACTGCCCCAGTTCAGGTTTTTGTAGGAAATGAATATTGTTCATTTATGAACACCTCTAATTATGAAATCCACAGCATTTAAAATACTGCTAGTAATAGAAGAAAGTAGGATTTTTATATAAGCAATGCTTTTTCTGGTTTTTGCTTCATCAGATATTGTCTTAGTCCTCTCCCTTTCCATTTTTTTTTTTAATGTTAGTGTATTCTGAAAGAGTCTTTCTCCTGAGAGTTGCAAAACATTTATTTGAAAGGAAACCAAAAATCTTTCCACACTTCTGGCTCATGGGCCCATCAGCAGTCATCAAAAAATAAATCATATTAATAATTATTATTATTGCTATACTAGATAGCAGATTTCCTCTCTTAAAAAAAAAATCTAAGATTTCAATGCAAGAGTAGACTTGCTATTATTTAGCCAGTAGAGAATACACCCACAAGGTAGACAGAAAAATAAAAGCAGAGCTGTTCCTTTGCTTCAGAGAGAGTAAGCTTTGCATGCTACACTATAGTCCTGCTGCACCCAAGTTTTGTAATTTACAGTTCTCCAGAAAAACTCTCAGAGAAAAAATAGAGAAGAAATATGCAGTTTTGAGAAAAAAAGCATCATGCAGGTTCAGTTTTTCATTCTTCCTCCTAGAGCGTTGCCCGTTTGTCTATTGCAAGCTGCCTCTTGTCAGAGCACGGCCCACTGTCACCATAGGTTACATGATAAAATGTGTTGGAATAATTCTCTGCATCCACTGCACCTTTTATCAGTACCTAGAAAGTCATTCCTGTAGCAGAGGAAGTGGGAGGGAGAGGATTCCCATGGAATAGATTGAAGGATCTAATGCCCAGCTAATTTATTTCGTGGCCATGATGTCAGTCATATCATAGTGTGCTTTCTCCTGTACAGAACACTCACCTGCATTTGTGTAACTTGCTATAATTTGTGAAAAGCTTCCACATTTTCTGCCTCATCCTTACATGTTTCTTTCCCAGTTAGAAAAGTGCTGACCAACACGCTACTCTCCACCTGGAAATCAGCTTCAGGTTGGAGATATCCTGACTTTTGTTAACATTAACAATGTGAGCATTTCAGGGGAACAGATTTTTACTGCACTCTCAGATCTGAGGTCTAACTTGACAGATCTCAGGAGGAAACCTAAGAAGCAGCTCGCCACCTTCAGTGAACATTTCACTTCTTCCTCCCCATTGCCTTTCTGAGGATAACTTCTGACTTTATGTCTAACTCAGACCCAGTGTTCCTGTGTTTGAAGCACAGACAGCAGGGTATGACATGCACAGGTATTGACTTTGCTGAAGAGGCTCCACATGGAAGCAGCCAACTCACCCCTCCATATTAACCAGCTTTTCCATCCCTAATCATGTTATTATTTCCAATGACTAACTGTTTGGAGGTGCTCTATCTCCTTCCATGTTGAGGCTTTGGGGGAATATGGTGAAAATTTAAGGCAGGGAGTTTAACTGAAAATCAAAGAATTTGTGCACAACAAACCCTGAGCAGAAATAAAAATTCATTGTAACTATGCCCAACAACTATGCACTCTGACATGGTTGGATTTAGGTACGTACATATGAAAAAAAAAGGAAAAATAAAACCTTGTGTGTGCTTAGGTGAATGAGAAGGGAAGAAAATGCAGGATTAAAAGAATGTACATCTTTACCAAAGCAATCTCCTCTGCCTTGGTGTAGAGAATATTTTCAGGTAGGTTAGATATGGAGAGGGATCCAGAAGGAAAATGACTGCAGACTAGGAAGGACTTGTACCTCGTGTGTTTGCTGCTTTTATCTAAAATGAGGATTATATCCATTGACTCAGGTTTACTCCCACAGACCTACTTACATCTGTGTTACCTATAGACAGGGCACCTCACCTCTGTCCTCTCCAAAGTGAGAAGGGGGTGGATGAGCTGCAGCTTCTTTTGTCTCAAAAGCCTGGGAAGGAGCCTTAAGTTGTTCAGAATCTGTACATTAATCATAGGGCATCTGAAGCTCTCCCAGAGGTGTCTGTGTGATAAAAAATGCTAATGCTTTTCTGGTTGTTTTAATCCCATGTTGGTTAAGCAGCAGAGTGTTAAAAGCTGCAGACAAAATTTACTTGTGAGGAGGAGCTCATCACTGCCTGGAAGCAGAAGTGTCTGGAGAATTAGAGACTATAAATACCAATATGGGAAAAGGTGACTTACAGAGAAACACAAGCAAGAAAGGTAAGGATGACAATCAGAAAGCAATCCTTAAAGGGAAATCCTCTGCTTGCATTTGGTACAATCCCTGTGGGGAAGTAGTTCCCTGGTGGGAAGTCATGGCCTGTAGCTGTGGCAGAATCACGGTGGTGAAGGTGCTCAGGTCATTTGGTATGGAATCCCAAACCTGTCACAGCCTTCTTGAGTGGCATCAGTCATGTCAGCTTGATGTGGGGGCAACAAGCTCACACATCACTGCATAAAAATCCTGAATCAGCTTCTCACCTGTGTTATTTCAAAGCAAGCAGAAGGTGAGCTCACACTTCTAATTCTGCTAAAAAAGAGACTGGTGTGTGCTGGTGCAGCCAGGTCTGCCTTGGTGATCTCCTTTTCTTCACTGTTACCAAGGACTGGACAGGTATTCTGAGCAAGTCTGTGACCAGCAGCAGCTTCCGTTTTCCCATCCCTCCCTAAACTGGAGCAGGCTATATCCAACTCTTGGAGAGAGGCAGGCTGTCCAGCAGAGCACTTCCGGTGCCTGAACAACAGTTGTTTTTGTTTCCCTGCGTTGCCATCAGTATAAATTACAGAATTGTTAATGACAATAGCCCTGAAGGGTGGTCTTCCTGGTCAGGCAGCAGCTGTTTTGCAAAGCCTGGTACTTAATGTGCTTGTTGCTCTGTGCAGTGAGTCAGCCTTTGCTGTTAGCAGCTGTAAATACAAGGAAGGCAAAAAAAATGAAAGATCTCTTTAATTCCAGTGTTGTGCTATCAGCTTCAGGGCCTATTGCATGAGCTGTACATGATCCAGAGTTTGCTCTTGTCTCCCTTTGTTTAGAAACAGGAACCACTGCAGGCCAGGCTCAGGCTCTGGGCCCTTGCAGGCTGTGAGCAATGAGGTTCTGGGAGCTGCTTGCTGCAGTGTAAGGGCTTGTCAGCTGTCCACAGTTCCTTCCATGTGTGCAGAACAGCCACTAAATAACTGAGAAGGAAGATGGCTCTGGATAGATTTCCTGTACCAGAAAACAGAGTCCCAAGACTCCCAGCAACCTTCCTCAGCAAAAGCAATGTTAATGGAACTCTAATGCATTAGTTCAGGGCTTGGATTTCTCTGTTCTGGAGGTTTAAATAGGAGCACTGGTGGCATGTGATGATAGGAGCTATCCATTTGCAATTTTGTTTCTAGTTTTATATGGTGGACATAATTTCTTTGTGCTGTTTGCACAGTGTCCAGCACACCAGTGCTCTCCAAATCCCCAGTTCAGTGCAACCATTAATAAGAATCTGCATGTGTATCCTGTGTTCTGGACACGCTGCATCCACTGTGATGGTTTACATTCCAACAAGACTGGAGAATCTGGTCATATCTGCTCTGGAAAAAAATTGTGGATGAATTGAAATAGCTGCTTCCAGCAGCACTTCCCGGAAAAGTGCTTGCAATGACAACAGAGCTAATAGCAGAGGGCTTAACTGATTCCTCCCCCTGACACGGTATTTTATTTGCACTAAAAGCACAGATCCTGTGATAGCAGCCTAGCACTGGGTCAGCTGTGCTCATGTCAGGGTAAGCCCTAAGATTTATGCCTCACATTTACTGAGCAGAGGAGCTTTGATTGTCTAAGACATGGCCTTTCCCCAGCTGTTTGCTTTTCCAAGTGCAGAGTCAGGCCAGGCTCCTGTGGCTGAGGCAGGTGCCTGTGCCAGCAGGGCCATCTGTGAGCAAGGCTGCAGCTCAGCCCACCCAGCCCTCCACCTGCACCCCACTTCCCTGTGTATACACTTTCAACCCCTCCGACCCCCACAGATCTGCTGGGTCCTGGTGATGCCTTTTCCTGGTCTTAAAATCAAGAGGCAAATACGGTTAGATGGGAAAAGGGGATTTTACCTCAATATTTATTTTAAGGATCCTTAGGTGCACTATGTTCAGGTTGAATGCACCTCGATGCACACCGCAATGCACCCCCCAAAAGATCTGGTATGTCATTACAGGCTTTACTAATTATCATATCTATCATAAATTCCCCAATGAGAGGCTCAAATGAGCCCCCCTCCCAAAGGAACCTTCCCCTGGATAGTTTATCTTAGTTTACAAAATATGTTTTGGAGAGGACATGTAGGCCTGCAGAGACTGATCCATAACTACAAAGCTTCTAAAATGTTGAGTCTGTTAGCTTAACAAACAAGTCCAAGAATGTAGGCAAAAAGCACTAAGAATACAGAAGTTGTAAAAAGGCATAACAGGTATAAAATAAAAGGCAAAATTCATCATGGCATCACTGGTGGCAGGAAAGCTGCTCTGCCTCTGCACAGCTCACACCTCTTACTGCCAGTCACTGCCAGATCCTCCCTAAGGGAACAGCCTCACAGCACTCAACCTTCTCCTAACATTGAGGACGCGTGGCTGTCCTTTGGGAAGTGCTGGATCTCTCACTGTGGAAACAGAGATTGTCTGTCAGCACTTGGTCATGGTGTCTCTCCGAGGGGGAGAGCATGAGAGGTGCTGGTCCTGCTCTCTGCCTTGGGCCATCACTGCTTTGGTGAGGCTGTACAGGGTGTGGATTGCAGGTCTACCTTAAGAAATGTCAGGCTAGAAACATTAATGCTTCTGTTTGGAAAAAAGGAAAAAAGACCTGTGAACTTTTTAAAAGAAAAGGAAGAAATTCAGGAAAGCTCTTACACCTGAATAGTCATTTCCAGCTGGCTTAGAAAAACCCCAGTGTTGATGTAGTGTCCAGGATAAAGCAAAATCAAAAATTTTTAATTAATTGCTTTTCCCAAGAAAAATGTGTGATCATCGAGACCCGCAAGGCAAGATGTGCATATTGTTTGTGAAGGGAAAAGACAAGGACTCTAATGGGCTTCAAAGATTCCTATATATGCTGTGGTGTCTCTGGACTCTGAGCAACATCATATTTTTGCTGTTTTTGAGGTTATGTCTTTTTGAGAAGAGAAAGGAACAGAGGAAGCAATCTAGGAGACTGGAAAGGAAATAATTGTGTTCGCCAGATCTATTTGATATGTGTGTCAGAAAGGCTCCAGGAAATGAAGTTTTTGCTAGGCATTGCATCCCATCCAGTCCCCTTCTGGCTGGGAAGCCCTGACTGTGAAGTATAACTGTTGTCCTGCTGGGATAAAAGCCAACCATATCTCTTCTCTTAGTGTCAGATGTAACCTCATACGAGGCAGCAGCTCTGAAGCTGGGCAATCAAAGTAGATTCCTTTTCAAAACTGAAAACTCAATCTCCAAAATGTCAGCTTTCTTTTAAGCCTCCAGTGTTTTCCATCAGCTGTAAGACTGATCCAATTTCCATGCCATTCCAATTCACATGCACGCTTAGGACACGTGGAAAGCAGGAGAGGGAAGGAAACACAAGGAGCAAGGCCAGGCTGAGCACATCCCCTCTGTTTTCTCTCTGGCAGTGCAGAAGGGGATCTGTTCATAAGGACACAAGTCAGTCCCACAACAACAGTAAAAGAGCTCTCAAAGGAATTTATGAAAGTGACTGTTTTATAGCAAACATTTCTTTTCTTTAGCTCTGACTACACAACAAATGATAACACGAAATCAAACATGACACCCTACCTGCAGGACTTGACTCTGACAGATGGAGCTGTGTTCAAATAGCACCATGTTGCCAGTTCCAATAAAGCAAAATACACAAAAGTTAAAAGCTAATGGGAGAACTAAAAATGTTCAGTTCTTGGAAGTAGAACCTTGGAAAAGTTGGGAGCAAAGAGCATGGAGGAGAAAACTCTCACATGGAGATCAAACCAGGATTTCTTGTTTCTATTCATAAAAACTATAAAGTAATTGAGGCCAGACTTCTGCCTTTCTTTTTTTTTTTCCCCAGTTATTTCACCTTTGCTTTAAATAAAGACTTTTGGTGTTACTGCATCTACCAAAATTTTATTGCAAAAGAAATTGCTAATGCTGAAAGCTGCCATTACTGGTAGTTATTAGCAAAGGAGCTTACCAAATACTAAGGTGCTAGTGGACAAATAACAAGTGACTTGAATTTCTGTGACCTTTTGACAACTTCAGCACTGACTTGAATACTGTCTCTTCCCTAATACTTCAGTCTAGGAATGCTGTTACTACACTGTGATCTTTATTGAATTCTTATCTCCTTCTGGTGGAAGTATTATTTTCTAATTTCTTCTGCTGCTCTTTCCTCTCGGTGTGCCTGATTAAAGGCTGTGCCTATGACATGTATAGTAACACACTCAGGAGTTGCAGTCTCTATTAGTATATTAAAAGCTGCCTTTAGGTAATGACTTTTTCTTAGGGGATGTTCTATCAGCCCCTCTTATTGCTGTTTTTCCTGAGGGTCTGCTTTGCTGCTGTCCTTCAGATGCACTGAGGTGCCATAAAATTATTTTTAAATGGTGGGGTTCCATTTGCAGAATTGCAGCCCTGTGCTGTGTTTTTTCCTTTGGTCCTCCTTGCTGTGTGGCCTTTAGACATTGGCTCTGGCACAGGGGGATGGCTCCTGGGGGTGTCTGTGCTGCTGGGTTGGTCTCTGACATGGCAGGGGAGCTGCTCTCCATTAGGTGCCAGCTTTGCATTTAAAGGCTCAATCCCACAGATTTGAGTTTCCTGTTAAAGAAAAAACACCTGTCTATTTTAGTATCTCAAACAATATGGCTCAAGAGGTTCCGTTTTGCAGGGAGCTTATTTAAAACCTGCTGTCTGCTCAGTCCCAGCAGGGCACCCGATTGTGAACCACTGCACTGGAAGTTGAATTTTAGCACTGTGTGCTCTTTCTTTTTATCCTTTGAGCTGTCATGGGTCTAATTACAAACTCTGTCCGCATCTCCGTGGGCAGGTTTGCTGGGCACAGATTGATGCTTGCTCTCCCTGGTATAACATCTTGGGAGAGGCACCTGCAGGAGAGGATTGATCTCCAGGACTTGCCTGTTGCTTGGCTCTTCTCTTGGTAGAATTTTGGCTTCCGATTACTACACTTCATATTTTTATTCTTTGGGAAGATATAGCAACTGAAGGAAAGAAAACAGAGCTTTTGCAGAGGATTTTGTGAACTAAATGGTCTTTACTCACTGGCAAAGTGCTGGGGATATGGCTAAAGTGAGTTATCTGTGGCCAATTCCCCAGCTCTGCTAGTGGGAATTCCTGCTGCTCCTTGTAGAAACCCCTCGAGCCTGTGCTGCTGCTTCCTCTGAGCTTGCTGATATCTGCTGGCAAATTGTGTCTGTTGCTCAGTAAGCTAAGCACTTTCTTCCAGGCTTTTTTGAACTTAAAACTTACTCTTTATTGAAAGAGTAACTCAGCTCTAACTCCTTGGTTGCAGCTCTACCTTTCTCTGTTGCCCCAGTGCAAGGAAGCAGAGCAAATGTGATTTCTTTTTTTTCAGTTTATTTCCCTTTATTCTAATTCACTCTCCTTAAAAGCAAGTTTGCTCTGATAATGGCAATCATCAGTTTCTGGCCTGGAAGATGTAGCATGTATTATACTGTACAGCTGATTATGCAGTGAAATATTCAGTAATCAATGTGAGAAATCTGCCCATTTAAAGATTATAACATCAGTTTGATATTCTGATCTTTCCTAAACAGTCAAGCTTTGTATTTGTAAATAGAAGTTATGGAATAAATTCAAATAGGAAAATTTGGAATTACTTTTGTTTGCCCTCAATTATGCAGGTTAAGTCAATACACTCTACAGTTAATAAAATTATTACAGACTTAATAAATCTGAACCATAAGTTACTGCAGGAAGATTTCCTGAGCAGTCTGATCTGAGTAAGGGAAATCTATGGAATCAAGGTACTATGTGAAAAATGTCTGGTATTTAGAATAAGTTTTTAAAACTGAGCTTTACCTGTTAGTTTAGAATTGGCTGAGATAGCCCATGTATTTTTGATGGCACCTACAGGTACTCTCTGGCAAGGAGAATTTTGTAGACCACTAAAGCAATTGCTTGGGACAAAAATCTCAGCACAAAGAGAACAACATTTTCTAAGAGTTCAGGTTTCCTGTCTGGGAGGAGTTTTCACTCAGACAAGAGTAGTGTAGGTAAAACAGAGTTTTTATGGTCTCCTCACTTTTAATTAACGGTTCTTCAACAGGCAGGTTGTGTTAACTAATTTAGTTCTTTGCCCTGTCAGTGAAACCAAACAAACCTATGGGATAACTTAAGTCATACTGAATGCCATCCTTCAAGTTAACCCAGTAGCACTGCTGAAACTGTTCATGGCTTGAGCAGCTATTCAGTACAATGCATGTGAGTGCTGAAACAGATTCACCTCTTTGTATAACCTGGCACGAGTGGTCTCTTCTATTGTAACTCTTCTAGGCTGAAGTCTTTACAAAAAGACCAGGAATGTAATTAAACCCTGAAAATCACAATTGTCCTTTTCCTCTTCTGGGCTTCACCCAGCCTGGGTGCAGCACAAAGAACTCTCTTGTGCCTGGGCTCGGAGCAGGAGTTTTATGGCAATTTGACAGGTGCTCCATGCCTTTGTATCCCCCAAGCCTTTCAGGGACCTCATGGATTAAAGCAGGCACACCTTATCACTGCTCTTGATAGACACCTTTCTTCTCTGAACGTGTTTCAAAAACATGAAAAGCTCTGCCTAACAGGAGCTCTCCCTGATGTGTGAATAGGCTGATTATTCCATGTCCCAATTAAAGAAAAATGGTTAATTTTACAAAATGCCTTCACTCTACCTGCCATATCCAGCATAGAGAAATGTGCACTGTTTCTTGCAGGGAAGTTATGAATCCAGTTTGAAAGCAGTCAGAAGACACAATTGTCCTGCTGCCCAGAGGCTGATGGATAAGCAACAGGCCTGTGCTGAAGCAGATGTGCTCAGGGGTTCATGAGCTGGCAGCTTTTGCTTTGTTTTGTCAAAATAGGAAGGTTAAAGCCATATTTCTCTGGGTAGAGATCTTGAGAGAGAAGATGCTCCTAAACAGAAGGGGATACTATCTCTGGCACAGAAGTTGCCCTAGTTCCCACTGATTTGTGCAGATTTGTGGGAAAATCCAAGTCAGTCCCTCAGTTGTCTTCATCAATAAAACAAAAAATTGTAAACAGCTATCTTTGTTCCAAAAAGGAAGGATTTAAAAAAAAAAAAATTCTACTCCTAGTTAAGCTGAGAACCTCATAAAGACAAGGTTATGTTGCTAGACAAACTGACAAGCAGATTTGGACTGCAAAGAACCATAGTGATTCTTGGGAAAAGGGTAGATGGTAGAGTTTAGCTAAACTTACCTTAGTGTAAAATGAAGATAATGTTTAAAACACTCACTCTGGGCTCTGGAACTGTGAGAGTTCAGCCCTTAGTTGGATACACAAACTTTATACTCCTCTGCATCCCTCTCCTAGGTACTGTGCCAACCCTGCTGCCTCCTTCCCCCAGCAACCACAGCTCTTTAAGTTATAAAGGCAAATGTTAAACAATGCATTCTTCTGAATAGTTACAATTTGCCTGCTATTTCGACTTACACATCATTGCAGTTCTCCTGAGCTGATCCAGAAGTGGACATGGGGAAGTTTTTTCCATGCCTGTTTCCATGATGTAAGTTCTCAACTGGGTGCAGTTTCCTGTTGCATTCTTTGCTTCACAAACTTTTAAGGTTATCTCTGCTTGAATCTGATGATCCCACCTGACACTGATCACCCTGTAGATGGGAAAACAGAAGAAATCTTCAAGAAATAGTTTATTTTGAGGCTTCGTTTTCTTCTCTGACTTTTCCATTGCAGTGCAATTTGATGTTTGCAGAGCCTCATACATGACACTCACAATATAGGTGCAAGAATTACCATTTGTTAGGCAGATGCTTTTGGGTAAAAAGTCCTTCCACCTTTTCTAAGAAGAAGCTGATTGTTTGTTAAGCTTATTACCAACTCAAATCTGGCTCTTGTGTCCCTTGGTTACTGTGAGAACCAACTGAAGCCCTGACGTAATGTAGAAACAAACAATGGAGAAAATACAACTTGTGGCACCTGAGAAACCAGCTGATAAAGGTGTCTTACCATCAGGTTTTTGGGAGTTGCCATTTGCCAGTCTTTGCAAAATTCAGTTGGGAAGTTGTCCTCAAAAATATTACAAAGTTAGAAAACAAAACGTGCTGTTAAACATGGATTGCAGAAAATTGATATTTTAAATGAATGATGATACATTGCAGAGATTAGTGATGGCACAGGAGAGTTCTGGGGAAATAATGAGCTGTCTAAATGGTCAGGAAGAAATTTAGCTTCATTCTGTCACCTCAGATGCGCAGGAGCAGAAAGTGAAATAATTTATGACAAGGCTATGTACCTCTTAACACTGTAATATATCAGACTTGTGATGTTGTGACACCAATCACCTAAAGATTCTAGGGTTGTGTCATAAATTAGATTGTGCTGCATCTGATTGGGCTTTTTGTGCTTTATTCACATCAAAAGGCAATTACATTTTGTGCAAACTTAATCTTACCAGTTTAATTGCGCATGTAAGCTATGCCTTGTAATTTCTCTTTTATTAATCCTGTGTAGAGGGGATTTCTGCAAATGAGAGGCAACAAATTATTTTCTTTCTTAGGTAGGGGGGGTACCCTTTAGGATTTTGTCTTTGCTTAAATTAAATGTAAGTGTAAGAGATGTTTTTTGAACTTCTTAAGGGCTGCATCTCTACTACTTACAGGAATTTTCTTAACACTCAATATAAATGCCTAAATGATCTCAGCAAGCCAGGGCTCAGCAGATTCTTACACAAAACTGTGATAAACACCAAAATCAAATCTTTGTTTGTGCAGGGACAAGGGGGAATGGCTTTAAACTGTAAGAGAAGAGGTTTAGATTCGATGTGAGAATTTTTCTCTAACATCTAGAGTGGTGAGGCACTGGCACAGGGTGCCCAGAGAAGTTGTGAATGCTCCATCCCTGGAAGTGCTCAAGGCCTGGTTGGATGGGGCTCTGAGCAACTTGGGATAGTGGAAGGTGTCCCTTCCCATGGCAGGGGGATTGGAATTAAATTATCTTTAACATGCCTTCCAACCCAAACCATTCTATGATCTTTTTCAATATTCCTTTTCCCTTGGTAACGAAATAAACTTGGCGCCCACCAAAACTCCCCACAATTTAGGTTAATGAAACTTCCTGGCAGATCAAACCTAAAAGGAATGATTGAATACCGAAAAGGGTCTCTGCACAAGAAATGAATGACCCTGGAGAAGAGAGCAGCGAAAACAGGATCAGTCTCAGCAGCCCAAAAGGCAAAGCCATGTCTGCTGAGGGAATGCTGAATCTCAATGCTGGTCTAAGCTGGGAGCTCTAACAGAAACACAGTAGACACCAGCGTGACAAATACAGCTGGAGGCTGAATTAGGAGAGGTATTTCCATGAGGGTTTGGGATGCTCTGGTGCCTGCTGAGGCCTCTGCAGGAGCACAATGCAGGATGTGGCTCTGGGCATCCAGCGCCAAGTCAGGTTTGCAGGCTGCAAGGTTGCACCTGGACTGGGCTAATTTTTTTTGTGCCTGACTGTACATTTTCACTGGGGCTTGCAGAATGTTATTAAAACATCATAAATGAACACGAACACTTAAATTAAAGGATGCTGTTGGCATTGAACAAGGTTATAAACAGGCTGGGAATGTGTGTGGGCAGGTTTCAGGATGAGATTTGGAAAAATGCTTATTGAAATCCACTCAAGTAGGAGCACAGGGAGAGAAGACTGGGGGTTATAAAGGAGTTATGTGGTGCTGGCTGTAATAATAAGAACAAAGTGAGGTAGCACATAGCTTGTGCTTAATTGGGCCTGTTAATGGGTATGTTTGTGTGAAAAGAGGCTAAAATCTGTGTAGTTTCCAAAAGTCTGTAATGAGGAAACTGCTTAAAAAAGGCTGAAGAAGAAGAATAGTGTATTTGACATGCCTTATATGGCTGGGGTTGGTGATTACTTCAGGGATCGAAGATATATGACAGGTCTCAGTTCTGTACTCCTACTGCCAATCATTTAAGCTAATTTTACCAGCTGGAAGGTGTAACCATTTTTTTTTTTAATAGAAAGAAAATTCTCTACCTAAATTCTTTGTAGAAAGCTTATTTTATAAGGAATGTTTCCTAATGAATGAACAGTTCTTTTTCCTTTGGAAAAAGGATAAAACTATTTCCAAAAATTTGAAAGGGAGGGAAATTTGTGTTGGTTTGTTTTTGTTTGGGGGTTTTTGTTCTGGTTTTTTTCCTCCTTAATTGGCATAACTTTATAATGGAATCTTAACGTTTTCTGAATTTATTTTTTTTTCTGATAAGATGGTAAATATCCTTCTATGTCTATTAAAATCCTAGCTATTTTTCATTACTTAGTGGTTTCTGAATAACTGCAATTCAGACACTGATTTCAGTTTGCAAGCAGTACACATTTGAGTGAAGCTTACTATTTTTGGAGGATATACATGTCACACCCTGTAATAAAATTGAGCTTGATATTAGTCCAAGCCTAATATCAAACTGAAGTGAACTAGTTGAAGTGTCAGAAGCCACACACCTATTCTGTGCAGAAAAGGTAGTGGTGATTAGTCATGTTATGTCCCCTGTAGCAGTTGGACAGGAAAGAGGAATGATTTAAAAGCAGTTGGACAGGAAAGAGGAATGATTTAAATACACACTGAAAATGAAGATACCATTGCTTCTCCCATTAAGCTGTTTGCAGGACTGATGCATGAAAACAGTTACTTGTTCTTCAGCAATCACAATTGTTGTCCACCAACAGTAGCTGAGAGACAAATGATAGTATGAGTGACATTATATCTTTACCTTACTGATACGTACTTTGCATTTCTAAGCAATTTTCTATCCAGAGCTTTAGAGCCGAGTTCCCTTTACAGCACCAGATCAGTATCACAGGCAGTGTTCTGACCAAGACTCTGAAGAAAATCACTGGTTTGGGCCTTTTTGAGGCAACAGAAACGAGCTGAGAACTTCAGATCCAATTCTAGTTTCATGGCTCTGGTCTTGCCTTCAGGAGTGCCCATGCCTAGGCTAAAAGCATTGTTTTGGCTAAATAAATCCACATTTGGATTTATATGAACAGAGTAGCTACCAGGGCAGTACTGGTCTGCAAGCACAGCAAAGAAGAATCGTGTGGGTAGAACTGGGCAGGGCTCATGGCTTTTAGTTGTCATAAAGCTTCATCCCCCCACGTACCAACCTTGCTCCTCAGGAGTCAAAACTAAGAGAATGTTGGACTAGCTCATGCTTATTTCATCCATGGGGCTGCTAAGCATGGGCAAAGAATTAGGGGAAAAAGTAGCCAAATGAGGATTTTGAGGCCCACAGGCAGACACAAGATAAAATTGGGAAAAAAACTGCTTTTTAACAATAGGCTTTGGGAACAGAATAGGACTGATGGTATCTTCTGATCTCTCCACTTCTTGGTGTGTGACAACCCTTTGTGTCTTAGAACATCACAGATCTGGTTTGGGTGTACACTGAGAAAAGATTTGTGAGTGTCTTTGCCAAAGACCTCTGGGCCGCCTCTGTGCTCCAGCCACTATCAGGGAATGGAGAGGGGGGAATGAAAAGTAGAGACTCAAAAATATAGCAGATTGCAGTGTTATGTGACATGAAGCTGCATAGGAAATAATGGTAGGTGAAAACTGGCCTAGAAATTCAGGTCAGGAACAGCTGGACTTCATGAATCCCTCTGTTTTTTGGTGTCCACCTATTGAGTTAGAAAGATTTGAGTTTCAGCCTGTCCCATATCCACTGTCTGAGCTGGCTCTTTTTCTCTACCACATCTTGTTGGATGTACATTTGGATATCTCAGTGTACATCCCAGCTGAGCCAAACAGGTGGTTTCCCTGACTCCAGCACCACTGAGCTGGGCTTTACATTCAATTCAATAAATGCTAAATTGGGTCAAATGCTACTTTGATGAAATCAATGGCAGATGTCATTTGGCTGTGATCTTGTCTGCACTCAGGTCACTTTATGCTCTTCTGGCACCATAAAGGAGGAATGAATGACATTGTGACTCATTTTAAAGTCCATCTGTGCTGCCAGGGTGATACTGTGGGTTTAGAGTAAATGAAATTTCAGGCTAATTTGCTTTAGTGTAAATGAGCATCAGGGCCATGAGGTTGTTTGGACTGAGTTGGTGATGAGATGCTGTGTGAGAATGAGTGGCCCAGCAGGTTCTAGTTTCCCTGTGGCTGAAGGGAACCCCCTGGAAGGATGCAGGATGACAACAGAGCACTGTGCAGGGGAGGCAGGGATGAGCCTTCCCTGAAGAGTGCAAACCAGCAGGCAAGTGACTGAAATATGATGGGGCAAATATCCATGACATAATGCCAGGGGATGAAAAGGGAAAGAAATGACATCCCTTGGGAAAGATTGAGAGGTGGAAAAAAATTTACCCTGTTTTCCAGGTAATACATGAGTGGTTTGCTGAAGTGTGGCTGATGGCACTTTGGGCTGATGTGATCTGAAGTTCTCTGCTGGCTTGTAAAGACACTTTCCCTTCTCTTCCTGAAATAAGAGCAGCAAAGTCCCTCAGAAGTTTCTCATTACAGAGGATTTATTCAAGATTTTGCATTTCCATCTGCAGTCTGAACCTCTTCAGTGGTTCACTGCCTCGCGTGGTGTGTGAGGTACTTCAGAAGTAAGGTACTAAATCAAATAAACCATTTTATAGCTGTATTGCAGAGTTAAATGGGAGCGGCTTGCTGAGACATAACACATATTTTGTAAAAATAGCCAGAAACTTGTTTCCTTTCAGTGGTTACAATTAAGATTTTCTTTCAGGAGAAAGGTGGAAGAAAGGCTGTTCAATTACACAGAGGGCTAAAGAAATGCCATTGAATGAATCATTTAATCCTTTTAACTACAATCATCTTCCCATTTTCCCTGTTTCGGATATTTCCCATCTTACACGGCACATCCAAGCATAAAAGGGAAAGGTTGGTTATAGCTCCTTTTGTGCTCCCTGTCAGTCTGTTCTTGAGAAATACTTGAACATAGAAGTAAAACCCCCATGTACATCTGTATTTGGCTAATACATATAGATAAGTATGTGTATGGTAATTTATTCAATATGTGTGATATGTTTCTATTAATTCTGGTTTGTGATGCACCTTTTGGTTGTGGGGTTACACTGTTGATTCTCAGTGCCTTGCATTTAGGACTTGGTCAGGTATGGCCAGCATAGCTCCCTGAAAAATAATACTGGAGGGCATCTAGAATTCCATTCTAGCAGAAGAAGCTTTTAGACCTCAGTGTCCATGAACAGGTAGTGGTGACAGATTAGAGTTTAACCATGAAGGAAAAATGTTTTCCAAGCTGCAAACTAACCCGGGAGGTGTAACTGCTGTCTGAAAGGAAGGAATAAATTCATTTTACTCATAGGCTGCTGACACAGACCACACAAGCAGCCATGTCTGAAAATAGTGTACATCTGGAAAAGGAATTTATATCCAAGGCTGGTTTGCCACTTTTACTAAAGAGTGTCTGCTGTAGCTGTGGATTTTTTTTTAAAGTGAGAAGTACATAAACATTATAACATGAATTGCTTGCAGAAAGAAAATGTTGCTTTTTTCCTACAAAATAGTCATCTGTTTTGTTTACTCTTCCTGTCACTGTCTATATTTAGTGTTATAAAACCTGCCTCTTGCAGTACAGTAAATACTGAAGCCCTTATCTAATTTTTTATGCAATTTGCATATGTTACTATGCAGTTTGTATCTCTTTAGTGAGACCATCTTCGTAGGTGTGCAGGGACTCTTGCTCATCTGATTATGTTTAAATCCTCTTTATTGACAGTTTTTAAATTTCAAAGAAAAAAAAAAAGTCAGATCTCAGCATAGTTAAGCTAAATTGGGATTTAATAACAAAGTTTTAAAATGTGTTTATTTTGTGCCTCAATGTGCGTGCCCTAATGCTAAACTTTAATATGTACTTGCATGCCTTTCTGGAGGGAGGAGTATTTTATGTGCTGTATAAATTGAAGATTAGTGAAAAATTATATTCTATGGCAGTATTCCTGTAAAAGCAAGACCAGCATTTATGAGCAGTGTACATAAACATTGTCACTGGGGCTGTGTCTGGGTACCCCTTGGTGTCCTTTGAAAATACAGTCAATATAACAGACTCATTCTGTGTCTTAGTGATGGGCATCACAACACTTACAGTCCATCAGTCCAGGTATTCCCACTGGTGTCAGGAAGAGAAAAGGTGGTGGTGGGGAAATAGGCTCTTTTATCATCTTTTTGTGCTCTGCTTTCCAGTGGGAGTTGCAGGTTTTGTGCAGTTGTCCATCTGCTCAAAGGGGCAATTCTTACTGGCCCAGAGAAATGTACCTTTGGCCCCAGATGCCCTCATGTTTTGCAGTGTTACCTGGCATAATTCTTCTTCATCTCTCTTTGTTTTAATTTGATTTCTGGGAGATTTGCTTAGTATTGATTTAACTTCATTTCTGTTTAAAGAAAACCTGAGAGCTCTGTATAACTGTGCTGTAATAATGGAATATCCTCAATATCTGATTAATACAGCTGGGAAATATATTTTTGTTCTACAGTCAAAGCAATAAACAGGGAGGGGATCAAGTCAGGCTGCAGTGAGAGAGAAACTTTTCAGAGTATTTGTTATATTGAACTTAGAGTGGTCAAAACAGCTGCAGAGTAAAGCATTCTCTTCTATTTAACTTTCTTTTTCCAATAAAATTCTTACAGAGAAAATACCAGGTAGTCTACATGAAATCCTAGTTTAACCTCTTGGTATTTCTTCAAGCAAAGTGATCTGTTCTTAAGTAGAAAAACACATTGAATATTACGGTTTTTTTTAGTGCTTTTCAGGTAGATGGGCTTGGAGAAGGTCTAAGGAAGCTTCAACTACAATCCTGACAGGTGATGTGGAGACTTTGGCCACACAGTTCTGTGTCACAGGGAAGCCAGATAGAAAAAGACATCTGGATTCAAGTGAAAGTTGTGGATATCACTGCCTGAGGGAAGGAGGATGGATTGAGTGGATGTGCTGCTCCCTGGCCATGCAGGGAAAACATGGTAACCCCACCATTACTGGGAGGTGTCCAGTAAGAAAGGACAAGCTCTTGTTCCTGGAGGTGTGTGGCTGAGCTCACAGCTTGCACCATCACCACTTCATGCCAGGTGTTCTCCTCCAAAGCAGACTGAGAAATTCCCTTGGCTGGGTAGATGGCAGCTGCACTATCATATTTTCTCATCAGGTTTTCTTCCTTGAGAAAGCCCCAGAGGGCTCATGGGGCAGAGAAAGGGGGATCCTGAGCTATGCCCAGACAGCATAGTCACATGGGACAGATGTGATTGCACATGATGTGATGGAGGAGTAATCCAGAGCACACAACTGTCACAAGCTGCTTTTACTTTTCTCTTTTTATTTTTAAATCTAGTTTGTGTCGTCCTGTCATGACAGTTACCACTCCCTTTGTGTTTTGAAGCAGATCAATAGGTTTGTTGTTGGGTCAAGACAAAGGGCTTGACAACCCAGGAAACAAATTACTTGTATTTCCTCTGCTATTCTAGCTCTCTCTGTCACAAAAGTTGTTAGCTGTAGAAGACAACATTTTTTTTATGTCTTTGTCACCGAGCTGTGTCAATGTCCGAGTATCTGGAACAGATAAATAGGTATTTTATCTCTACATGGTTCAGCAGCAGTGTTGCTGCATTCAGCTTGTTTTCATGGTAATAATTTAGTATATTACTGGTATATTTAGTATATTACTAGTATATTATATTATATTACACTGCCATCTCTTCTTACAATAGCCCCTATCTTTGACAAATAATCAGGAATCTGAG
This sequence comes from Monarcha castaneiventris obscurior, assembly GCA_026261815.1. NCBI lineage: Eukaryota > Metazoa > Chordata > Aves > Passeriformes > Monarchidae > Monarcha > Monarcha castaneiventris. The sequence continues at coordinate 14,354,154 of JAMPIT010000467.1, forward strand.
GAGGAGCTCCTTCAAGAAGGAGGGCTGCCTGTTTGGGACCAGCTGTAGTAATAGCATATAATAATATTAATAAAATCTTACTTCAATGTCATTGCAGCCAGATGTTTATATTGAAGCAGAATTCCTAATTTCTAGAGCGGGAAGCATATTTTCCATGTCTCCTTTACATGGAAGGCACGACTGAAAGGAAATTACATCAGAAATCATCCATTTTGTCATGATACTGACTTTTATTTTCCATTGGGCCCTTTTAAGGTTTGTATTTTACAGTCTGTGTCAAAGACCAATTCTGGTCAAGACTTACTGCACACAGATGAGCTATAAACAGAGTTATGGAAAAGGGCATTTGAGGCCTCTGTAAACATACATCACACTGTGCTTCTGAAAAGCCTGGACCCCACGAGTTTCTCAGTCTCCAGTTTCATTACTGTACCTTCTGCTCGCCTTTCAAGTAACTCCTTCAATCTCTGCTTTGGAGCCTTGTGGTGCTGCACAGTGTGTGAACACCACTTCCCTTGTCTTCTTCCCAAGCCATGGCTGTGTTGAGTGGTCACAGGGAGCATCAAGGAACAGCATTTATCAACTGTGCAGTGTGACCATGCAGTTCTTCATACACCAGGGCTGCTTTTATGTCCAGTTGCTCTGAGCACACCTTGCTGGCTCTGGCTTATACTGACAAACTCATTTTTGTTGGGTTTGTGATTTATCTCTGGGAAGCATGGTCAGGAAAACATGAACTGCTTTCTCTTAGTCATTTCATTTGATGTCACAATCCTTTCTGACAGTAATTTTATTTTTAACATTTTTATGTAACATGGTGGAAGAAACCAATGCTTAGTTTTGCTTTAACTGAAATAATAACCAGTATTTTCAAATCAGTAGTGGTAGTGCCAGTTGAGAGAATTCCTGTATATCAGGATATTATTGTACTTCTGTGTCTATCTCTCTGTTCAGTATCGGAGAAACACCCTCTGTTTAAATTGCAAGTGTGTGAGAGCTCCTACTGAATCACACATCTGGCTCTGAGCAGGGTGAAGGCTGAGGGCTGAGCAAGGAGGGCTCAGCTTGCTCGTGGCCACTTCTGTCTCTGTCTTCTGTCACTGTGTCTCAGAGATGGATCTTGTTCTGCAGTGTCTTGGTCAAAATGCTGAAAATTTTGTGTGTGTAAGGAAGCCCAGGGCTTGGAGAGAAGGGGGATACATGGAATAATATGGTCATGATTAAACATCTGCCAACAAAGGTCACTTGAGGGAGGAGGGATGTCTGATCCCTCAGTCTGGCTCACCAGGTACTGTTTCTAATCTGATGATGCTCCTCAGGATGAGCCCCCAGTGAGGCTGAATTTTGAGCTCAGTCTCTGTGCTGTGAAGTCTAAGCTCCCGTTTTCACTTGCAGGTGGGGTTGGTAGATTTTACCCTGGTGCTTCTTTTCCCACCAACCCAAGATGGGAAAACAAATGTGGTAATGCTACATTGCTTATTAGGAATAACAATATATATTACCATATGCATGATCACTGATCTATCCTGTGTTTTGTTTTCTTTCAAGTGAAAAATACATGGAAAAATGCTCCTCTCATTCCCTAGAAATTTGCTCTGTCTAGTCAGGTTATATTTGACATTTAGGCTTCTGTGGAGAACTAGCTGTATTCATACGGAATATAAATCCCTCTGCTGTTTATGTTTGGTGTTTTGTTTTTTTTCCAAAACTGTACAAGTATGAAAAAAGAGATTGAAATCCTGCTTTAAAAGGAGAGCTGTAGTTTTTTATGATTCTCAGTGCTGCATTTCCACATGCAATTTTTTTCTTATCCTGGTACATCACATTTATTACCCCTTACTCATCCTTTCTCTTTTATGAACCATGAAAACTCTGAGGGCCACAGTGAGGGTTTGGTAGCTGTCAAGCAAATGCTCTGTGGTATTTCAAGTGGTGAGGGCATCAGTATCATGCTTGGAAGATCAGCTTGATAAAGGGGACACAGAGTAGAAAGGTTGTACAGATGTTCTGGGACCTCAATTCTTGAATTTTGTCGACCAGGAGTTTGATTATATTCTGAAATCACTGAAGCAAAGAGTAAATATAAAGCTCTGTGACCAGAAATCCCTGCAGCAGATATATGCTGTATGCTAAATCTTACAATTAAACCGCAGCAGTGCAAAATCTGCCTCCAAAGCACGGTCTGCAGAATCTGATGCTCACTTCTGTAATGCCCCAGCACCTCAGGCAGGAAGGTGGGATTGCTGTTCTGTGTCTGGAGCAGGAGAGCATCCCTTTCTCCTTCCAGTGCTGCAGACACACTTTGTTGGCTCTGGATAACCTCTGTTGCTGTGCTTAACACTGAGCATGGCACACACTGAATTTCCATGACTTAAGTGTGTCTGTTTTCTCTGTATTTGAAATTGTTGCTCATTTAGCCATGACTAATAGATAGCTTGAGCAGAGATCTCTGAAGAGAGGCAATTCAAGTTGAGAGCACACAAAAAGCCTCATCTAATCAACCTACAATATATACACATCATCTACATTTGCAGTTGCACCTCCCCACACAATCACAGTTTGTTTGGCAAAAAGATGTATTTTGTTTCAATTTTGCTTTAAACAAATTGTAAAAAGGAGAGCTTTGCTCAACCTGATCCAAACAAGAAGAGCCACACTGTCTGATTGAGGGCTGTATATCAAATGCATGCTGCAGCAGAGAAGGATAAACAGTAATTTCCATTTGGCTTTTTATGCAAATTCTGTTTGACAGGTGCTGAAGTATTAAAAAAAAAGGTTGCTGTGAGATACCTGAGGCTTGAAATGAAGTTTGCCAGGCCAAGATAATGCTGAGATTCAATGCTATTAATGGTATCTGCTCTATCTGTCCAGTTTGCTGGTTGGCATTCCTGCTTTACTGGACAAGAATATGGCAAATCAAATTTTCACTAAAGTTTGTGAGGCTTAAAAGCATCTCTATAGTGGGGAAAAATTGACAGCTTCCTACAGCTAATGTTTAATCAATTTATTGACTTTTCTCCTTCAAGAACCATCAAACATAGTATAGCCAGCTGCCAGTGTTCCTGATTATATTGTTGTTTTTTAAAATAATTGTTAAAATGTAGCTTGAAAGTAAATTCCACTTTTTGAATAATTGAGAAAATTAGTTCTTGGATGCTTGGATGTCTTACTGTGGTGGCATGAAGTCTTTATCAGTTTTCTTCTGTGTGGAGGGGGAGAGCTTGCTATAAAAGGATGTGTTTTGCAGCATTCCCTTCTACCTAAGGGACAAACAGGCGGCCATTTCATCTTCTGTTGTGCTCCCTGGTTATTGCTCTTCTTATTTGGTTTACTCTTTCTGGGACAGGTTGTAGCCAGCCTGCAGAATAGAACTAGTTTTACCAGTCGTGGCTGTACAACTGCTCAAATGCTCCCTGGATGCAGCACCTGTACACTTCTGCAAGAGTGGAAACAGTCTAAAATTCCAGTTTCATGTGGAGCCTTTAACTCCTTGAAAGGAATTTCTGTAATTTTTGTGTTTTTTAAATTGTTGTCTGGGTAAAATATGTTAAGCTGTTCACATTCACTCGCATGCCTTCAATCCAGGATAGGCTCATGAGTGGTGCTGATGTTTCATGGAACTGAGAAACAATAAAACTTCAAAGCACATATTTCTGTGCTGTCTCCCCAGTGTGAGATTCATCTTGGTGATGGATGCTGAGAAAGAAAAACTGTTAGAGAAAAGGAGAGTCTACATAATGTTTTGCAGTCCTATGCACTTTTTATTTCCTTAGACTGGATAAGAATAGTTAGCACGGTTCTTGTGATCCACTTTGATTCCCTTAAGGAAATTTCACACTGAATTTCTCCAGTGCTTCACAATCTACTTGTTGCTTTGGATTAAAGATACATGGCCTCTTAAATGTTATGTGTAGTTCTTGCAGGTGCATTTTTTCTCTGTGCTTTCTGCCCTTGACAGTCAATGGCACAGTACCAGTGCAACGTGTGGTTGCAGTCATTGCTTTTGCTGTCTCGACAGCAAATGCTCCTCATTTTAAATGTCATTCCTGAAAGGCCATGATTTGCTGTGAGGTGATTGAACACTGTTGTCTGTCTGTGTGACCAGGTCCCTCCATGAAGGTGGCACCAGCTTCTCATTTGATGTGTGAGAAATTGCCTGGTTTACCCTCATCAATTACAGCCTCAGAGGTGTGATTTACTGAACCATTTCAATGGAAAAACAGTGTCAACAGGTTTTGGGTCTGCTGAGATGCTCGTGTCCCTAGACAAAGAACAAACCCAGGGCAGCACAGCTGCAGGCTGTGGAAACATCCTCCAGAGCTTTTGGGAAGGTGTCAGCAGTGAAAGTCAGGGTCCTTCTGGAAGACTCATGATGTTTGTATTGGTTTGGGCTCTTTAAAACCTCTGGTGAGGTTCATCTTGCAAAGTGCCTATTCTGTGCACTTTCATGGACAAGGTGTCCTTCCTCTACATAATACATCGTTTTTGTGGAGTAAAGGAAATAGTATTGTGCATTTCCTACATTCTTCTACGAAAATTTTTATCCAACTTGCATTTAGGGTACTTTATCAACTTTCCTAGAAGTGAAGTGTTAATGTGAAATGAAATGCAAATCATCTGCATTGTTAACAAAGAGGAAAACCAGGAAAAAAAAAAAAGTTCATTGGCATGGGAATTTAGTATTTTGGTAATTTTGAATTGCTTGTGTGATTGTAGTACATTCTTGGAACAACAAGTACTTCTAATGATCTGAAGTGTTTTTGAAAAGGACTCTGTGACACCAGTCACTATATGTAATTTAGCAACAAAAATAGAAAGTTGGCAAATTATTAGCTTAACTGGCTTAAAATAAAACCCTACATTATAGCATGACGTGCTTGTATTCACTATGGCTTCTAATCTATACTTTCTACCCTCATCTGAGTTTAAATAACCTTAAAATTTGAGATGTTAAGAATGTCCTGAACTCTGCAGGAAATTGGCAAGTTAGTATTTTTGTTGCTGTGAGGAAAGAAGGCTTTTGTCCTTTCCTTTCCTTTTTTTTTTTATTTTTAAAGGGAAAGTTTAAAAAACACCACTGAGAAACCCTGTTTTCCCCTCCCATCCCAGGAACTGCCCCCAAAACACCAGAAAATAGTTCTTTAATGTTGGCTGGGCAGTAGTTAGCAAGTTTTGAGCACTTCAGTTGCAGGCAATTGCTGTCTCCAGCTGAAGCCAAAGGGACAGACCCTGGCCCACGCCCTGGGAGCAGGGGATGGCTGAGAGGCACCAGGAGGGCTGAGGTTCCAGGGGACTGCTCCATCTGGGGGATGTAAGAGGCAATCCAGAATTCATGGATAATTAGGAGAGCTGTGACTGTGAGGTTAACAGGCTGAAGTAGAAGACAGGTCCCATGTTCTGGGGAAGAAAGAGCAGTTTGGCAGCTGTCACTGCACATTAGATGATTCAGTGTGTGTGGAACGTGAAACAGGGAGACTTTCAGGAGGAACTAATGCACTTACTCATGGGAGATTATATTGTTTCCAAACCAGACAGAGCAGAGATAAGAAAACTGGCCCCCGTAAAAAAACACAAACTCCTGTGACTGTGCCTAATCTCCTACTTACAACTAAACTGGACTCAAATGTCTGAGAGTAAATCTCAGTGTCTTTCCTGCCACTAAAATTAGCACTTGAACATGGATGATAATTTTAGCTTGTGTATATTTACACCCTTTTAAATCAAAACGATGTAATAACTATGTAATTAATTTGTAAATACTAAATAACCCCTTCTTTTCTCATTTCTATTTAAGTTATTAAATTATTTCATTTTGTGAAATTGCTGTGGTTTAACAAAGATATTTGCAGTAGGTTTGTTCAAGTGAATGCATTGTTGTCTACTTTTTTGACTACTTGGTGCTGCTTTTGTTGACTATTTTCTGCTTTTCAAGAGGAAAAAGGAAAAAGTAGTTGCAGAGCTGTGGTGGGAATCACAAAATCAGAACCATGTAATGCCTTTAGTCTGCTGTCAATTAGTCACTGATACAAACCCGTGATGAATCCCGTGGCACCATTTCCCTGTTGAGTCTAATAAAATTCATTTTCAGTTTGCAAGTCTGTAGATGCCCCTGCTGGTCTAAAGGAATAACAAAAGATGTCAAACTACAAGTCAAACTAAAACGGTGCGAAAGTGGGAGAAGGAAAAGAAGCAACCTGTAAATGAAACCAAAAAGCCTTGAGAAATGTGTTTTTGCGGTTGAACGTAACTGACTTAAGAGGCAGGAGTTATTTAATGAGCCTGAAGCTTAGAACAAGCTCGTTGTGGTAGACTGTGTTTGCAGTTCATATATCACATTAAGAGGTGTTGCCTCTTGTTGAGGAGAGAGAAGAAACAGCTTGGCAAGGCTGGGAAATACTGCTGAGCCTTCAACAGGAAAAATACCTTTTACCATCAGGTGAATGCTCAAGCGAGGCAAGCCTGGGTGTTTTGAAGAAGCTCTTGGGAGATCGTAGGGGAAGTGGAGAACGTGAGCTTTCCAGGAGAGATGCCTCAGGGACATGGTGCAGAGCAATGGGGAGCCTCGAGTATTCCATGGAGGTGAGAACCCTTGGCCTGAGGGCTTGGCTGCTTCCTGGCTTTAGGTGATGCTGCCACAGATGCCGGAGCTCTGAGCAAGGAGGTAAACAACAGCAGGGTGGATAACAGCACTCAGCTCTGGTAACATTAAAAGTCAAAGCTGTTTTTTCCTCCCAAGACAAGCTATGTGACTGTCCTCATTCCTGAGTTAGTAATCAACACAAACAAATAATTTGAAAAATGGGAATTTCCGTTGGGAGTCCTCTCTTTTCATTTGTGACCACATATAAGGTGTTCTGGGATGTCCTTGTTTACTGTACCTCTCCAGTTGTTTTAGGCTAAAGGAACACATATTCTGAAGATTCCTCTTCTGATCACATTCTTTTTTAGGGAGGTAGATATTTAAATATGCCCCTATGCACAGAAATCTTATTGAAAATTAAAAAGAAGAAAAACTTGGATTCCTCTAAAGAATTTAAATTTAGAGTCAGTTTTAGTGGGCAGGGTTAAGTGTGGAATGGTGGCACAGGGTGACAGGTAGGCATTTTGTTTTTGTCACAATAAAAATTGGTCATGTCATTACATCCTGATTTACATGACATAAAAGTTTAGAATTATAGAGCTGTCTTTTTTTTTTCCTGAAAAAAGGATCCAATCGTCATCAAGAGTCAAATTTACATTGCTGTACCTTTGAGTCTGTGGCAGGAGCTGGGTGACAGACAATATCATAACCTCAGCTATTCTGCCATTTGAGAAAATGCTAAGGGGATATTGAAAGTCAGGAATAGGATATGGCCACAAACCACTTCAGAAATGAAGCACTGACTATGTTTTGAGGAAAATATGTTGAATGCTGGCATGCTGCATTCTCCCTCGTTTGGCCAGAAATCCCCAGTGTTTATTGAGGGTGAAATTCATCTGTGTGCTCTGAACTATGTGCTCCAAAGAAAGCTTCAGCGAGTTTTTATTGTTGGATATTTCATATGCTGGCTTTCCTGCATAAGGATGAGTTCCTCCTTGAAATGAAATGAAGACTGAGAGCAGATAAGGCAAAATAATGATGGGATGAAATAAAACTGGTCTATCAGAAGAAATGGCACAGAAATCCAATTTGGGACAGTAAAATAGGCATAGATATTATTTTCCATTGTATTCTATTTCACACAAAGTATGGTTGCAACAGGAAATCAATGGAAAATAAAAATTACATACAAGACAAACTGCTGAAAACCAAGAGGCTCTATTTTCCTGTTCAAGTTGAAAGGTAAATGCTGCAGAAGCATAACATATGGGTTTCATATCTTTAGATAGCTGTAGATTTGCTGATGCACTATCTTCAGCTTAATTCTCGTGGTTGTTTTGGCAGTGTGTGTCTGTCCTCATCCTATGGTGAACACAGACAAATGTTCTCCATAAATATTTTTTAATGTTATTTCTGTCTGTAATTTCTTATTCACTCAAGTCATTTATATTTCATGGCATCAGACCTTTTCCATATCTGGATCAATCTGGTTCTTTCACCATACCTGTACTTCACTGTGCCACCAGTGTTTGTCCTCTGTGTTGCCCCACAGATCATGTGGCTGCCCTCAAAGCAATTTGTGCCCCTGTGTGTGTTACCCTCCTCAGCTACAAATCAACAATAACTGTGAAATAGGTGTAGAAATACAAATCTTCTTAGAGTATGAGATGTTCTCCTTTTCTCTTAAACAGAAATGGCCAAAATATTTTAAATTTGTAAAGGAAAATATAGTGGGTTTTCTCAGATTAGAAACTGGGTTTGGGTCATTATTGGTAGTTCCCATGAAGGGACAATAAGATTCAAATGTCAGCGGAGCCTTGCTGCTAAACCCTAAAATTCATATCAGATAAATAATACTATTTAGCATCTTTTTGCACAAAAGCACACACACACACACAAGGCAGCAACTTTCAGGGAATTTAACCACACAAGGGAAAAACTAAAATTTGATAAATACTTTCCTTTTGGCTCCAAATGCTCTTATGAAGAATCTCCATAGCGTTCCTTGCACTCTCTCCATCCACTTATTTGTATTTCTCTTGCATTTACAATTTAAAAAAAACCAAATGTTTTTCCAACAGCTTTCTTTTTTCCTCAGTTGGCTGCTTGAATCCCCAGTGGCCCATTACCTGTGGTACAATGGCTCTCTCTTGAGCTGCTGGCTCTGTATTAGGAGCCTTTGTTGTTACCTTTGAAATATTGGAAAATAGCAGAAATCAGTTAAAGATCTCAGTCTGAGTTACTGTGGCTCCAGAGAAGATCATTCAGCCATCTGGAGATGAAGAACTACTGGAATTTGAATCAGTTCACTAATTGTTTCTCTCTTCCATCTTTTCTACTTAAGTCAAAGGAAATTTTTATTTTAAACAAAACACAACAAAGGTAAAAACATCATCCTGTTTTTCTCAGCCAATTGCTTTTACTAAGCAATAACGGAATTTTTAAGGTTTTGATTATAGTGATCAAGCTGTGCTTTTGAGATGATAATTATTCAGTAAAAACCTCTTTGAGCTTTCAAGATGCATGAAATTTTCCAAGCTGTAAACAACAAAATTTATGAGGAATGTATGAAATGGAGATTTGTCATGGACTGTGACCCATACAATCCTTTCCTTGGTTTATTTTGTCTCAGGAGTGTTTGGACTTGCTCAGAAACCATGTAAGAGTGTTCATTATTCAGAAATCTGACTGACTAATGGAAAGACTTATTGAAAAGTTGCTCTTGTCAAATCAGTTTCTGGCCTAGAATTTTTCACTTGGCTATAAAACTCTGCCTGCTTATATTCAGCAAGATTTCTTTAGTTAATTCAGTCACATTGTCTGCTTTGCTCTAGTGTTTTCACAAGCCTTGAGGCTCTCCTGGGATGGAAACCTGCCATTCTTCACTCTGAGTACTCTGTTATCAGCTGTGCTTGCTCAAGAAGCTGGACTTGAGTTTGGATGGTGTTGTGTTGGATTTTTGCATGTATGTGCATAAATAGGTGACCAGTAACAAATATAAGCTGAAGAATCTAATGTGTGGGACCCAGAAATGCTTCTCAATTCTTGTTTTTTATTCTGTGCCTTGGCAATGTCTCAGCTTTAAATTAAGACCCAGGGTATGGATTGTTGTGCTGTTTTCACATGGAGGAAATACAGGTAGATGGATGAGAGGAAAAATAGGTGTGGTCTGGGCACCAAGAAGTAACTGTGCTATGCCTCACCTGGAGAGCAGGGCTCTGCCAACAGACCTTATGGAAATTCTTTTATCTGTGTAGAGAAAAGTTGTGTTAAAGAGAAGTCCATTTCCTGTAGCTGAGTGGGTTGCTGTGAGCTCTGGTACAGCTTTGCCAGTCTGGTTCTGCAGTTCCTGTGGTGCTGTAGATGCAGAGAAAACTGAAGGATCGTGCTCTGCTCCACTGGGTTGTCATTGCTGGGTGTTACCTGCTGCTCCAGGACCTGCTTGAGTGCCTCTGCAAGATGAGGCTGTGCCTTGCTATAGTTTTGGGAGGATTTCTTTAGCAGTGTGAGTCTCCAGGATGCCTCAGTATTACACCTGCATGTGAAGCATTCCATGGCTGCTCCCATCAACAGAGGTTCAGCATCAGTTGATGGGATTTGAAACAAAGAATTTTTTTCTCCTCTGAGTGCTTAGTGACTCTTAGTGATGTTCTTTTATCTGTCTTCCAAAAAAATTCTGGGCTTCTGCTGCTTACTTTCTGAGGATGGGCTGGGCACAGGCACCATTATCAGCTCCTTTCTGCTGTAGTTTCTCCCTCCTCTCCCATTCAGTAGGTGTGATTCCTGTTACTTTATTTATATTGGACAGGATTTTTCTTATGTTGCTTATTTTTTTTTATTCCATATTTGTGGGTCTATTAGCCCTTCACAGTGCTGGATGACTCAAGTATTTTTTTCCCCTGTTCCTACCCTCTCCAGGGAATTAATGAAGTCATGAAATGTAAGCAGTAATTAAGAGTCCTTGAGTTAGGGTAGTTGTCTAGGGCTATAACTCAAACCACACTGTGTCTGGAGGAGTACAGAGCCATACTGAGCTGCTTTGGTATTCCACAGTCAGAAAGGACTTTTTCAAACACAAAATGTTTCCTACACCTTGCGAGCAGCAGGTTTGATCTGAACTTGCAGCCTGTGACTGCAGAAAACCCAATCTCCAGTACCAGCTATTGTGTGAGGGAGCAAGTCTATTAACACTGGGCCTGTTCTAGAAATACCTAGGGATTTGCCCAGTGGGATTTTCTTTCCTTTGGATGATGATCTATTTTCACTGCATTTTCTGAAAGAAATAATGTGCTTTCACATCGGATGTAGTAGTAGTTTTTTGGGGTTTTTTTGAGGAAAAAAGGAGAACTGATATTAAGTATCTGATTCTGTTCTGTTGTTTTTTAATTTTTTTAACACTTCTATTTACCTTAAAGTATTATTTCTTTAGGGTGGATTCTATTTTGCTCACAGCAGCAGGGATTCTAGTGAGCAATTACTAAAGGCAGCAGTTAATTATGGATACTTACTGGCCTGAGTAATGGAAATCCTAATAATTCAGGTCTCTTGTGTTTGCAGTTTTATGGAGTATTACTAAGCAGAATACCTTGTTCAGGAGATTTTTTTTCCTGGTACGCATGGGAGATGTCATTGTAATTGAACCCAGGTTTGTACATCACTGGAAGGGGAAAAACATGTTTCATCCCTAATGTGTGTGTGTCTCCAGCAGCACATGGAGCTTAAAGTAGAAAATGTGCATTTGAGTGGGGAATAAGAGACAATTTAATGGAAGTCTTTAGATTTCTCTTCCATAAGGACGTGGCAGCTTTGGAGAAGCTCTTGCTCACTTACAGCACTGAAGCACCATGGTCTCCATGCTTGTGAAGAGATGCTTGGGGATGGGGATTGAAGAGTTTTCTTTTTCCTTATCCTTCTTAAGGCTTTATCCAATGACTGGTGAGAGGCAAGGATTTTTCTTGAGCTCTGCTGAGAGCCCTTGATGGAAGCATAGAAGCCAAGCTGAGAGTGGAGTACTCCTGCCTGTCACCCTTGCTATGACAAACTTTCATGTGCATCTTTTTTCTCCCAGCTATTTGCTCTGCACAGGCTGAGTTACTCTTTATGCTAAGAAAGATGTGCTGAAATACCATAAACCCTTCTGAAAACGGTGTGCTCCTACAAACCACAGCAACTGTGCAAGATCACTATAAATCAGTTCCCATTTGCACGCTCAATAAGAGCTTAATTAGAACTTTTCCTAATTTAATGATCCTATCAAACTGATTTGGTTTTTGTTGGCCTCATGAGTAACCAAAGGTGATATTAATGTGACTATTTACTGTATCAGAGATGCCTCTGGTGTCTCCCAGAGGGTATTTTCATGTCAGTATCCCTTACTTTGAAGGCATTACAATTTGCTGAGGTCTCCTCCCATGGATTTTGCTAAAAGTCCTGTGTCTCATTTTCCTGCCTACTGTTATTTGTCTATGCCTTACTTTTTTATGGGCACAACAGCTCTTCCCTTTGCTTCATTTTGTAAAGTATCCTCTTCCTCACCTTATTGATGTTCTGGGGGGTACCACTAAAAACCTGAGCCTTCAACCAGTCTGGAAAGTGACACCAGTCAGAGTGGGAGAGAGGGAAGCCCTGCCTTGTCCCCCTTCAGCCCCAGCAGCTGCCAGCAGCAGATGCTTTAGGGGAAGGGTGTGGGAATAAATCAAACCTGCAGCTCTGATTGTACTCTTCCAGCGTCTGGCAATCTGCAGTTTAGGGACTTTCAGAGCTGGAGATTACATTCTATCTTTGCATTTAATAGCTCTTGATGGCCTTTTCTTCCATGGCAGGGCTTCCTACTACTGTTTTGGAGGAAACCAGAGTGGCGATATGAATGCTGTGAACAGCTGACGTGCCGAATATGCATTTACATTTGCAGATGGGATTCAATCCCAGCACTACATTTCACTGCATTTTATTGTCAGTTTGTTAGAATAACACTGCAAAAGATGTGATTTGGCAGTGTGTGTTCCCCTGTATTATTACCAGTACTCAGAAATGGCTTTTGCTTCTTACTTCTGCCACTTTTTTTCTTTTCTGCTAAACCCTTGTGAGCTGAGAGTGGTGAAAACTGTTGTGAATTGCAGCAGCTTGCTTCTCTGTCTTCTTGTCCTCTTTAGTTTCAAGACTATCTTTTCAAATGTTGCATTTGTTAGTTTTTTCCTCTTGCAAACCTGACCCCTTTCATAAATGAAACAGGAACTACAACGGCTGCATTTGATGCATAAGTGTGGGTAAAAATGGGTGTTTTCTTTGTCCTTGAGTTGATATCTAAACAAGATGTTACAGTTTGCTAGAAAATAAGAATGAAAGCCCTAAATTATTTAAGAATTGAAAATAAATTAACGCTGAGCAGTAGAAAGTTTCTTGCCTGTTTTTAATGTGGTGTTTTAGCTTGGTGAATTGAAGATCTATTATTCCCCATACTTGTGGGCCAGTGTTACTTGATTGATTTATTTATTTTGCCCTCTTCCTTTGTCTTGCTGTGCATAAAAGCAGGTTACCTCTCACCAGGTGACAGGACAAAGTCTCCCTGGTGGAAAGGTGAGAGTAGCAACTCCCCAGCACCATGGTGGGGAACACTGCCCTCAGCTCTGTCAGCTCCTTCCCCCTGGTTTTATGCTCTTTGGCTTGAGAGTGGGGAATGTTTATTCAGCTTAGATCCCAAGACAGGCAGCAGTTCATACATAGCAGACTGCAGCAGTAGACTAGCAAATAATTTGGTTTTAAAGATGTATCTGCTGTCTCTTTGAGAAGTACAATATTGCCCTCAATATCCTCACAATTTTTTTATTTTCCTGCAGATTTTTACAGCTGTGTAGCTATGAAATCACAGGTTATTTTGATCCTCCTCTGCATCTGTGATAACAGTGCCCCGAGGAACATTCTTGAGACATAATAGATGCACATTTTTTCATCCAAGGACAAATATAAGATAGTGGGTACATGAAGCTGTAGGGTCTTTCTGAGCTGTGATACCATTGTGCAAATGCAGTGCCCGTTCCAGGAGCACAGGGTATTCCCTTTGATTCCTATCAATGCCTCTGCTGGCCACTGATAACTTTTGCAGCATGCAAGACTAAATATAAATACCCTTTGTCATCTTTAGGAAAGGTACTTGCTGAGAAGGATTGTATTTGGAGCATTCCAGGGCAAATTGTGGATAATTCAGTTGTTGGGCCTGGGGGCTCTGCCCTGCTGGACTCTGAGATGCTTGGGAGAAATTGAGAAGCTCAGAGAATGGAGGTGGCTGCTGCTTAACTGCAGTGGGTTTCCATCTGTTTCCATTTTGCTCCTAATAAACTTAAATGAAGTGCTCAGGACCCACGGGTATTATCCATGGCATTCCTCAGCAGAGCAGCTTGTGGGACATCACTGTAGGAGTGCAGGGCAGGGGGAAGGACTCTGGCTACTTACAGGGGAGAAATCACAGCTCTAATAATCATTCATTCAGAAAACCTAAAACTTCTATGCTGTCCAGCTGCTAACAGCTTCTTATTAAACACCAGCACTTGTTGTCTGTTTGCTCCTGCCAGAGTTTAGCTGAGTGCTGACAAGTTAAAGCCAGGCTCTCCGATGACATTTATTGGTTTAAATTGTGGGCAAGTCCCCTGCAAAGACAAAATTTACACTGACACAAAATCAAGATGGTTCCCAGTCAGCCTTGCTATTTGCAGCCTTTCCTTTGTCAGAAAAGGCTGTGACTCCCAAGGAAATTGAAGAAAAAAGAAAATTTCAGATTGGCTTCAGTCCTCCAGGCAGTGAGAGGGAAGAGCTACCTGCTACTTGTTCTGCTGGACATCACTGAGGGGGCATTTAAAATTAATAGTGGTGAGCTCTTGGGCAAATAAATAAACTACCTCTGGAGAGTATGGCGAATCCTGGACTTCAGTTTGCTAATTTTGTTTTGGATCAGGTGGTGGAATTTCATTGCACTTGGTAAGAGACTTGGCATCTTCCATGGGTTGGTCATGTCAAGTGCAGAGTGCTGATTGCAGACATGCATGAGAGCCTGGAGGGCAGAAGGCCACTGCTTTTGTGAGACACAGCTCAGATGCTTCATGCTCTGCTGGCAGGGTTTGATCTCGATTCTGAGTGAACATCTGAATGACAGGGTGTCAAAGGGACACTGTTTTCAAACCAGGACAGACAGGGATATTATTTTTGTTGGTGGCAATGAAAACCACTTATGAAAATACTTTCTTCCCTCTTGTTTCTTTAATTTGGGCCACTTACAGGCTGTGGATGAAATGAAATAGGTGTTCTTGTCTTATCATCACACCCTGTGGGGTTTCATATAATATCTGACTTAGAAAATATTATATGAAAATACAGATGAGTTTTGGATCAGCTGGCTTCATTTCAGTAGACTAATACAAATAATTAATTTGAAGGAGCATTGAGATGCTTGGCTTTAAGGGAAAACAAAACAAAATGTTTTTATTTTGATGCATTTCTTCTGGAGCTTTCATTATAGTGAAAGATTAATTGTGCTACCAACTTTTTATTCCAATCTTAAAAGAAAACTAACTGTACACTATCGAGGTTCTGAAGTGCACTCAGGTTCCTCCCACCTAATGAACTCCAGTTTGAGTTCTGACACGTGCCTTGAGTCTAGAGGCAGAGGACTGATTAAAGCAGCATCACTGGAGTTATTTCTGTCCCTTGTTAAAACCTGCCTGCTCCCTCAAAGGCCTTTGTGATTACCTAAAGGAGATCTGTAGCTGAGAATCCCCAGTACTTAAGAATATATATTACAGTGAAACTACTTGCTTGTAGATCTTTAATCACATCAGTTCTATAATTCTGCTATTAGAGCAGTTGGATGGCAAGATGGGTCTGTGTAACGTGTGGAGTTAATTGGAGTGACCAATCTTAATAAAAAGGATTATTTCCTGATTTTTTTGGCAGGTGACTTGTTACAGTGAGGAGTGTGGCAGCTATATGATTATCCTTCCTCAACAGTTATTTGTTCTTCCTTAATATCTTACAGCATATTCTAAGAAGCTGAAATTTATAACAGCTAAAGGGAATGTGTGGGGACTGTGTGTTTCCACTCAGGCTATCCTGGAGTCGAGTGCTTGGCTGGGGGCACAAGGACAGTGCAGGGGCTGCTGGCTGAAGCCACAGCTGGATCACTGCTGGGCTGAATCAATAGAAGAATTTAATAGGTCATTGCTGTTTGCTGTTTTACCAAATTGAGCATTTCAAAACTGCTGACTTGACACAGCAGCTACATTTCGTGGAACTTCCAGGGAGTGTTTCGCTTCTGAACATCCTAAAACCTCTCTGAAATGCTGTTGACCACAGCAATGAGTTTTGTATTGACATTAAAGATAGATTTATTGCTCTTAAAGTTTTTCTTCCTTCCAGATTATGGGGTCTTTGAGTGCTGAGATCCAATAATTCCTAGTAAATGGCTACCTTGGCTTTTGATCGAACTTCTTAAATACGATACATTTCTGGCAGTAAATGCAGGCATAGCCCTCCTGTTGTTTCAGAGAACTGCTGTGTGGGTTATCTTGCTGACAGGAAATTGGAGAATCATAAAGGTATCAAAATCTTGTAAGATTATAGCCGGACTTAATATTAAGTGTTGGAAATTCCCCTTTCCTTAATAGGGGATTATTTTATTGGGAGTGGAGATGTAGATCAGAAGGAATATTACTATAACACCTTTTTTAAGCTGTTATTAATGTAATAAAGCTGTTGTTAAAGGCAGAAAGCTCTTTCCACATCAAATTAGCTGACATATTCAACCTGGTTGTGGTAACAACTTGAAGCTCCCCGTCAGTTTGCTCAAATATCCTTTGCTTTACTGCATGAGTGTGTTCTGGTCCTCTGTGCATGCAGCAGGCACCACTTTGTCCTGGATGTTATGATCTAAGTGTGTGCTGCTGGTCTTGCCCAGATTTGTTTCTGAGTTTCAGTTCAGGGCAGCCTGTTCCAGTGCATGGTAAAGAAGTTCTTACTCATGTTCAGGTGGAATTTTCTGCAAGCTATTCCTGAAAAATATTTCTCAAGGAATAGTTAATCTGTGAGTCTGTGTGAAACTTGGAGAATAATTTTGGAAGGAAAAAAAGGGAAGAATCTACTTTGTTTTCATGTCAGTATTTTCAGCTCAGGACATTAAGAAGAACATATCCATGGTTTCGGGACAGGCTGCCTTCCTTCCACAGACATCTCATTATCCCTTTCCAGTTATTCTGTCACCAAAATCTAAATTTCAAATGCTGGCATACAGGCCTATTATCTCATAGAGGTAAAACGCAGCATTTTCTTGCCTCCTGTTTGCCACACTTCATTTTTTTTTCTTTCCCATAAACTTGGTGTATTTTTGTGATTTCTTTCAGTCTTGACGCTGTATGGTAGAGAAGACAAGAGTCCCTGATAAGGCTTAACAGGCGGGTGTTTGATGTCTTGGCCTGATATTTAGAGTCCTGAGCCTGTTTGAAGAGCACACCAACCTGCCATGTATGAAATAAACTTCTCCAGCCATGAGGGTACCTTGCTGCAGCCCAATCCCTGTTTCTCTGGACTGTGCTGTCTCAATAAAAGTTTCTTTTAAGAGTCTGAAGGTTTGAATTTTGTTCTATTTTTGTGTTTTTAAGGTATAAAATTATTTGAAAAGATAAGAGGGAAGAAACATCGCTGTTGTGTGTATGTTATTTTGTTATAAAGCAGGAAAAATGTGGAAATGAAGCCCTGGGTAGTTGCAAGGCAAGTTTAAAGGGAATGTGCCCTTTTACTTTTAAATTAATTTTGTTTTCACAGAAAAACTATGTCTAGTCTGTGTAGACAATTATAGTGGATGTGTTTCCAGAAGAAGAGAAATCTTTTGTGTGCCTCCAGCCTTTTCCATTTTTCATTACAATCACTGCATTTTCTTCTTAAAATGCAAGCAAGTCAAGGGAGGCAAGGCTGGCAAGATAAAATGATTATGGGATAATTTGTGTTTTCCGGACCAAACAAAATCAATCATTATTGTTTAGGGATGAGAAACATTAAATAGCTGAGAGATGTTTCTGGACTTTTACAAAATGTTTTTTCAGGACAGATAAGGGAGAAGGCTGTTGAACAGCCTGAGGTGGCGCTTGTTGTTTTCAAATTTACACACTAATTTGAACAATATTTATAGAGGGATTCATCTGTGCTGGGTTTGTGGTTAAAAAATAAAAAATCAAACCTTAAAATATTGAAATCCACTCTAGTTTTACTACATAATCTTGTCAGACAAGAAATCTTTACACTTGCATATATGAAATAGAAAGAATGTTTAATGGAAATACATATGCAGTAGGAAAGAAAGTCTCCACTCTGTTTCCTTTCCATGAGGAGAGGACTGGATTGAAATGGAGATCAGCTAATTTCACTGATTTACCAAAGCATGTGTGGTGAGGTTGGGAGAAAGAAGCAGAAGTTGGGAAAGTTGGGAATCTCTCGTGTGTGCCCTTAGGAACAAGGGTTTAGTATGACAACAAATGCTGGGGCAGTTGATTCTACCAAAAAAAAAAAAAAAAAAAAAAATCGTAGTGCTTTTATTTTGAAAAGGAAGGATGGAAGAGTGTGTGCTACCTGTTTTACTGAGGGCTCAGGCGCGATGAGGCACAGGTAGATATTTCAAAGCTCACTAGTGAAACTGGCCAACAGTGCATTTAGGATTAGTGTTTTTTTAAGTACAAAATCCTTTTGATACTGTTAATCTCAATGGAGACTGATTCCAAGATTCACAGTTATGTGGAAACTGCACTTTGCCAATCCAAGAGAGAAAAAATTTCCTGAGTCTGGAGTTTTCTGCCTTGGTGCATGGATTTGATTTCTCCTCTTTCTGTTTCAATTATGGTTGTTATTTATTCTTGGCCTAGTAGCCTTGCTGACTGTGCAACCCTCTTCTTTCCAAAAGCAGCTCCTGTGATCATTTTTAGCCACGATATTTTTTCAGATTAAAATCTATGTATATCAATGTGTATGAAGACAATTAAAGTGAACTCTTTTTTTTTTTGCCCTGAAGAACGAGTCGAGATGATGGTAGTAAAAATTATTTAAAAGAAGAAAGGAAACCCATACTTGAGCAAGTGTATTGGTATCATCAGATGTTGACATCTTTCTAGTTAAAAATGCTAAAAATGAATTCACTCAAAAAGATATTTACCTATGACCAGATTGACAGATGAGCTTGCCAAAAAAATCAGTACTTCATGAAAGTAATGTGTTTTAATTTATGTCTTATGTAAAGCCAACAGGATATTTATCTACAAAACAAGTGTAAGTTCTTTTAGGTGGGGCACAACAGTACAAGAATTCATATTTCAAGAAGTGAAGAAAACCCTTTTAGACCTTGTTTTATTAGATCAGAACCTAAGGGTGCAGAAAACCACGATTCAGAGGGGATTGTCACCTCAGTGCTCACCAGATACTTCCTTGCCTACAAGGGACCTCAAAGAGCCTCCATGGCTCATCTGCTTTTCCTCAACCCTCGACTACTGTTTCACTTTTCAGCTATTTTTCTGTTATGTCTTTGAAAATCTGGTACTACTTGTTATGGTAATAACTGTTGAAACCAATATTTTAATCTTCTGTTCCTCCTCCTGTAACTTGTCCATGAAAAATACCCCAAATATAGTAGCAAAGGATTATATTCCTCTCTTTTGGTCATCTCCTCTTATGCATTGCTGCTTTCCACCCTGTGAAAATTTTGCAGGCTGTACATCCTACGTTCTGTCAGAACTAAAGCACAGGACCTGGAGAACAGCAAGGACACCAAAAGTTGCATTGTTCTTGGAGACTGGCAGGATGACACCAGGGTTGGCTTTGGTGGTTTAGCCTGAGTGAAGCCTTGAAAGATAAATTGATGCCTTTGCCTGTTGCCACCCCGGGGATGGGCAAAATTTGAGGCCAAGTTATATAAGAGCAACCAGAAAGATTAAGGGACTAGAGGGATCTGATTTATCAGGTAAAATTAAGAGTGCAATATATTTAGACTGGATATGCAAATACAGCAAGGGACATGATAACTGTCTTGAAATACTTGCTTAGTAAAGACTAATGACGGTGAAAAATGACTATGGAGAGGAACAGAGGGCTTTAACAGAGAATAATGGGTTGAAATTAAGAAAAATGAAATATGGGCTCGATTCCATGACAGAGCTTCATGACACTAAATTGAGAATGCAGGAGAGGAAGAAGTGGTGAAAGACCCATCATGTAAGACAGTTTAAAATTAGACATGAAAAAGCAGTAGAAAGAGTACTCTAGAGGGCAATCCTTCACTGGCAGGGGAATAGAGTGGATGTTCTCTTCCATCCCTAATTTCTGGTACTCAATAGTGCTGTGATTAGGTGATAATTTTTTTCCTTGTGCAGACCCAAGATGGTACTTAATATTTAAGGGGGCTTTTAAAATAATCTGTAGTAGCACTGAGAGTTAGCTTTATCAAATAAATTGAAATACAGCATTATGAACCCTAGGTCCATCCTAGGGAACAATGAAGGATTTGAAATATAAAATAATAAGAAAAATTTTATGACAAAATACTTCATGTGGCTTCCTCCCAGGCATTCTGAAGACTTGTGTCAGCTCTAAAGAAATGGGATAAGCTCTGTTGACATCTCTTCCTTTGTGAGCTTTGTAAAGTTAACTGACTGCCCTTCTTTCCTTCACCAGAGGAGCAAAATGTCAAAAATATGTTAAATGGAAACTTGAGCCTATAGAGTTGCTCTCTCTTGTGCACTGTTCAAAAGAAGCAAAGAAGAAAGTTGAACAGATTTTAGAAATGGTCCTTTCTGACCTTTACAAAAGTACTGAATTTAATCCCTTTAGCCCAAAAGATCCTGCTGGTGAAAAGGATTAGTAAGAGAGAGGAATAAAAATTTCCGTGTGTCAAAATTGGTCAAGTTTTTGTGACCCAGAGCTTGCAGTGCATTTGTTCAGTCTCTTTTCTTCAGAGGGTTTCATTTTGTGGTGTGTTTTAGACTGATATCTGAAAATTGCAGGTCACTGTTTTGTGTAAGAAGCAAAACCTTTTAAAGGGCTGGAGACAAAGAAAAAAGCCAACAAACCCAAAACATAAAACCACACCAAAATTCCCTCCACGGTCTGCCCCCATTTTGGTCTGCCTGGATTTGAGCTGTGTGATTATCTACGCATGTATTTACAACCCTTTTCTCTGTTCTTTCTTAAGTGATTAAAGGCAAAAAGGCTCACAAGCTTCAGGGACTACTTATCCATAGGAACTCAATGAAAACTAAGATGTTTTTACAAAGGAGCAGATGTCAGGTGGAAACAAAATGTTTCCACCTACAGCTGTCAACAACCAAATAGAAATTTTGCAGCTGATCCAGTTCCCAGTGCTCAGCTCAAATCCATATACCTCACTTTCAGGGGGGCTAATTAGTGTGTCGAAGGGCTAAATTTACTATATTGCTTTTGTTTCCAAAACCTCATAATTAGAACAACCCCAGACATCTCTATTTTTTGTAACATCCTGAAAGAATGTATAGTGGTGTTTGAGATGAGTTGATCTCTCAAGCTCTCTGTCCTTTTTTTCCATGGAAACATATTTTTATCCAGCCAGGGGCTGCAGCCTGGAGTTGCATTTAACAATTTGCTCAGATTTACAATAAGTGCCACTCTGAGGACAGGGACTAATGGTTAGATGCAGTTGCAAGGATGCAAACTCACTTTGAGAGGTTGGAGAAGGCTGGAAATTCTAGTGATGTGTTCACTCAGACCATTAACACAACAAATGGAATTGCCTTGGCACCTCTGAAGTCAATGAGGGTTTTGCCATTAATTTCCTTTTGGATGAATGTAACCCATAAGGAATAACACGTTCTTCTGGAGTTATTTATTTGTTTATTTATGTTAGAAAGACAACACAGAGCACACCGAGGCAGCAAAAGTGAGGGGAGGTGTGAGGGTAAACGAAAAAACAGGAGGGGAATAATAAGTTGTGTTTGTTTGCATGTCTGTGGCAGCTGTGGAGATAGCACTGTGATTTAATAACCCTACAGTGAGCCGTGTGTTGCTCCCCTATTGCACACCGATGTAATAATGTGAGGGGAACTTGAATTATTTGCCGTGTCATACATTGCAAGAATGAGCTGCTCAGAAGTAAACAGCTGAGAAGTGTCTCGATAACAAATTGTGAGGCGAGCAAACGGGAAGGAAAAGCAGCAGAAAGGAATGGCTGCTGTCCTGCTGTCTCTGGTGAGCTGATATATGTTATTCTGAGTAACTGCGCTGCAAAACCCGGAGTCTCCAGTAAAGACAATGAGCAGTACAATTGTGTCCTGTTATCTGTAATGGTTTGCTATAAACCATAGCACCACCCTGCACTTCAAGGGAACAAACGGTGGGGTAATGTCATGTTCTCAGATTGTTCTAAATAGGTTTGAAATTATTCCAATGAAGCTGCAAAGTGGCACAAATTTGCATAAGGGTTTTGCCTAATTTAAATGCAATTCAGGTTGTTTAAGATGCCCACAGTCCCCTTTATAATCTCTAATTTGTTTCCTACTGGGTCATCACTAAGTTTAGCCTGATCAAATCTATTTCACAGTGACATCTGCAGCTGCACAGCCACCTGCCCCTCTGCATGTTTTCATTTATTTGCTCAAGGTGATGGCTGCAAATAAAAGAATTATAAGTTTGGGCACAGACATCTCATGTAGGTATTGATGAGGGAACTGCAGGTTTCTAGAATCAGAATTTTTCTCACATTAGTTTCAGTCCCATTTATAGGATGAGGTCACGTTAGCTTCTCATTTACTTTTGTCTCTAGTGGATTGGATTGCTACATGACTTTTACAAAAGAGACCCCCAACCAAACCCACAACTTGATGTTACAGCAACATTTACAATGCTGAGTGAGAAGGAGGTAACAGAAATACTGAAATTGGATAAATCTGCAGGCAGGAGTTCCTGAGTCCAGCAGGGAGCTTGGATACTTACTACTTTTGAGATGCAAAGTGGTTTAGGATGAAAACCTATTGAGATATTCCAAAGAGGGAAGGAACTCAGTTGCAGGATATTTTATTGCATTTAAAATAAGAAGTACCCCAGTATCCATGAAGTGGCTGCTCCTCTGGGATGAAGTGGATGCCCGTGGATGCCCCTTGGTGCTGCAATAGGCAGCAGCATTGTGCCTTCCAAGCACCTTTGGGATGCACGTGGGTGCTCCCAGGAGATCACACTGAATATTTCTATCAATCTCCGGGCTGGAAGTCAAGTTGCATGTGTGCTTTATACTAATTAACTTTTAATAGGGTGATGTACAGTGGAAATGGGAAGATTTGTTTTTGCCTGGGAACCATGAGGGGATGAATATTTGAAGAAGAGGCAGAAAGCAGTGCCTGCAGAGGGTGAGTGTGTTAAAGGAAGCAGTAATTATGCCTATATGATGAGATGTGACTACTTCTGGATTTGTACTTTACAACTCCTGTAATAATAGGTTCAAATAATGTTCTAGTATTTTTTTCCTAATACCTTTATGTTTTTAGTTTTAACTTAGTGAAACTCCTTCAGTCCTATGTTTCTAGCAATATGACAGCCCAAATCAGACATTGGTTCAATGTCAGTGTACCTGAAATCCAACTAAAAATTCTATATTTTTAGGCTATTTTTATTCATTTTTAATAGAACTTCACAACTCTACTTTTTCTCTTACTGAACATCAAATAGACATTTTAATTGGGTTGTCTGCAATGACATATGATCAAACTGTTCCTTTACTACACTTCTGTGTGTTGAGAAACCTCTGCCATTAGCATCATTTCAAGGAATACTTAATCAAGAAAGTAATTTCCTGGATCATGAGTCTATTATGTATTTGATGAGTTTGGTGTAATCTACTTGATGTACATCACGATATCTCTGAGGCTTCGGCAGTCTCCTGAATCTGCTATGAGGAAGGGTTGTCAACTTACTGTACACATCCTCAGTTTCATAAAGCTGAATTTACTTGTCTTTTATTATTTCTGCAAGCTTAATTCACTTCTCCAGTTTTTAAAGCAAGATTCCCCCATGGACTTTAAGCCAGGCAGTAATTTGCATTTCTTGTTTTCTCTTGAACCAATCGATATCTGATTCATTGATAGAATTTTACTTTTTATGTTTTGCACCTAATTTATTTTCAGCTTATCCCAACTGCCCTCTGTCTTGGTGAAGCTAACTATTTCAAAACATCTATGTTTTTATGTTTTTTATTTCATTTTGTAATGGCTGAATATCATCTCACAATTGAAGTGTGCTGGTTGATGCATGTGATGTTTGATGTTAGAAAGGAATGATTGAGTGAATTCTGAAATAGTGTGGGTTTTGCATGCCCATGAAAGTCTGGTTTATTTTATAGCTAGGGACAGCTCTTCCCAGTATAATTTTCATGATTATCTTTTTTTGCAATGCATTTTTCGGCTCTCTCTAGAAGGCTGTGTCTGCAGTTGATATCAGCTTGGTTCAGACAAGAGATGTGGGATGAAATTTGTTATTAAAACAAATCTAAACAAAGCCAAAAACGCCAAAACCAGAAACTCCACGGCAAACAGAGAAGTAAAGAGAAAATGGTGCAGCAAAAGAGAGACCCTCCAGAGAGAGTTAGGGCACACTGCAGTGTGATCTCATAAAAGACTTAAAGAACAAGAAGCATTGACCCTAGATAGCAAGTTAGAAAAGACAAATGGTTCAGGCTCTTAAGAGAATAGATCTAGCTGACATAAAAAATGGAAATCAGGTTTGCCAGTTTTAATAGGGTGATCAAACTGAGAATTGGTTAAAAGGTTGTCACAGAAGCGTTGATGAATGGTAGAGAACCCAATTTTTCAAGCGTTGGCGCTGATAAATGAGGACAATGAGTGGAGTAGATAGAAGAGCTATAGAAAACTGTATGACTGGATTATTTAATTGAATTGTTTCACTACCTTTGTTTTCATGCCAGCACTTCAGTACAGTCATTTTAAAACTTTAGAACTGACATAAACCAAAAATGTTACAGCAAGAGCAGCACAGGGAACACCTAGGCAACTAGGACTTTTGCAAAGCTCGGTGCAGAATGCAGCAAAGACAGTGCAGAACATTGAAAAATGCATTATTTTTGCTTTTTTAAAGAAGAATTCAAACACCTTCACCTTGTTCTGCTTTTATAAAGCCAGAAAAATCAAACCCCAGAATCACTGAACAAATCTCAGTTCTCAAAACAGGCAAGGTGGGGATGCAGTAACTCTCAGATGGAGCATAAACCACCTATGGCATCTAGGAGCACCAGGCAGCACTGGGTGTCTGACACTCGGGTTGTTCCTTAGACACAGATGTTTGCCTACATTTGTGTTTGCCTACATTTGTGCAAGCTTTGATTTTTTTTCTTTTTTTAAATTTTTTTAATTTGAAGTGCCTGTTGTAATGGTGGTATCCTGCAGTGTGTGGTTATCTCTGTGTAACCTGCCCTTGAATCCACAGCCTTCCTTTGACTTGCTTCAGTTTTATCCATAGAGTGGCTATAATTAAAGTGTCCATGAGGCTTTAAAGAGATAACACAAAAGTTTAGATCTGCTTAGGGTTTAACAATAAATTACCTCTGAGGCTGCCTGACCCAGTTGTCAGGACAGCAATGGAGTCTGAACTTTGTTTTCTAAGACTGCTGGAAAATGTCTCATCTCTCTATGTTACATGGAACTCGGTTTGGCTTTTTTCCCCCCTTTTAGGCTTTCTAGTTTTTCAAAAGCAATTTGAAATAAATCTCTATATAATAACAGTTAATGAATCATGAATTGGGGTGGAAATCCTGCTAACAGAGTTATTAGATGAAGCTAAAATCTTGAGTTTTGTAACAAAGAGACAAAAAAGAATAGGATGCTAATAAAATTGGGAGAAGCTAATGTTCTTAAAAAAAAGTTTCCATGAAGCTCTTTGAGAGTTATGTCCATGACTTCCTATTTTTTTTAAAATTTTATTAATGAGGAAAGATAA
Source organism: Monarcha castaneiventris obscurior (assembly GCA_026261815.1). Classification (NCBI taxonomy): domain Eukaryota; kingdom Metazoa; phylum Chordata; class Aves; order Passeriformes; family Monarchidae; genus Monarcha; species Monarcha castaneiventris. The sequence goes on from JAMPIT010000467.1 coordinate 14,379,727, forward strand.
TCTGCTTTGCTTTTCCTGTTGATGATCTTTCAGTAGCAGCTTGAAAGTGTTCAGAAAGTGGTTTTTCATTCCTTTATCAAAGAAGTTTTTCTTGTCAGTAAAAAATACTTTCCCACCAGTGAGCAGGTAAAGTTGCAAGAAAAAAAAATACAAAAGAAAAGACCATGTGGAAAAAAGATGGAAGTGTGTCCCTGAGTATATTTTGAGCGTATTCCCTTTCCTCATTCAGGATCAATCAATGACAGAGATGTTAATAGAAGAGTGAGGATCTGTGTTATATGTTTGAACTGAACATCATCCACACAGATTTAAAACCTTTAGAACTGGAGCTTTTATTTGGATGAAAAAATCTTTAGAAAAGCAATAATGTTTTGAGGTTTTTAAGAAACGTTTGTAATTAGGACAAAATGGGAAAAATGAATTGGGGAAAAATATAAAAAAATCTGTTTTTCTATATTAAAGGGCATTTTTCTTTAACTTAAAATGGAAGAAACTTATGGAAAGCAGAAACCTGAAATACCTGAGTTTCCTGATCATGCTTAGTAGTATTTAACCAGAACATTAGAGGAGAAAAGTAACAAAAAAATTCTAATGACACTTAAAATTTTGGACAAATTGGAACCTACAGGCCTGAATTGGTACCTTCAAATACTTGTTTAATGAATTTTAAGCAGAAAATGATTAAAAGTTAAAATTTGACTGGGGGGGGGGAGGCAATTATTTTGTAATACCAGTAAATTAAAAAATGCATTTTACATTTTAACAATACAGAATTTTTTTTTTTTTTAAGTGAAAGAATGCAGACTCAAAGCAATTAGAAGGGAAGAAAAAACTTGTACAATTATTTTTTAAGTTGCATTAATGTGGAACAAAGATAAATTTCAGGGGCCATTCTTTGTCTCTCTCTCAAGTGCACGTTCATCCAGGAGTGCCCTTGCCCCTGCCCCTGCCACGTTGTAAGGCTCCCACTGTACTGCATTCCCTGTCTATACGTATGGATTTGCTGCTTAAAGTGAGATATGTCCCTTTCACATCAATAGATTGAATAATATGAGCACATATAAGAATTAATGGATGTCTGTCATAAATCAGTGGGACTTATGTGCATATAATTTACTTGTGAAAGGTTTGACTCCCTGTGCCATGGAATAATAATTGCAGAGGTCGTAAATAATGGCATGGACTGGGAGATTGTACCAAGGTTTAACTATTACATCACTGATGGAAAACACTAGGAAATATTAATTTTCAGGATGTTGAACCTAAAGAGTTAAGTCTGTGTGCACTTTTTTGGTACAGAGATGCAGGTTCTATGTGACTTAGATAAAAAAAATACGTTTTATAATCAATTTCCACGATTGGAATATTAAATAAGGTGCTTTTGTGAAAAGGAGTTAGGAGGTTGGCAACTGGGTGCTGGGTAGCAGGTTCATGCACAGGGAGCCCAAGCATTCTGATCGTGAAAGCCAATTGGGTCTTATAAGGAAAATAAAAAACCCAAACAAATATAAAACATAGCCCCCAAATATATCTTTATAATGAGGCTCTTGAGAACCACCTCTGATACAATCCTGGCAAAGAAGATTAAAACCTGTTCATTTACTTTCTTAGAAGAAGACCAATTCTCCCCTGTCTCTGGAGGACTTTCAGGTGTTGTTGAACTGGGTTTTGTTACAGAGCTAAAAGCTGAGTGGGAAGTGTAGTCACCAGGAGGAAAATGGAATGCCAAATGTACAGTAGTATTGACTAAAACCTGGGCTTGGCTCACAGCACACACGTTCCTGGGTTTGTTTCAGTGAAGCTATTCCCACTGAGTGTAGTCTCCACAACTCACCTTTTCTTTTTAACTCGATACCTCAGAGTTGAATGTATCAAGAGGTATTTTGGGTTATAGCACAAGAGATCTTAATGTTCTTCTTCCTATGTTTTTCTACACCAGTCTGTGAATGAGGTCTGTTGTGCTCTCACTGCCATTTGTTACCGAATTTGCTTTTTCCTTAAAACTTTTTTTTTTTTTGAGTGGACATTGAACTTTCACTCCAGTCTTTTTTATTTGGCTTACTTTTACTTGTCTTTGCTGAATTCTCCCTTTACCCTTTGCTATCATTATGCATTCCATTCTCTTGATGCTCCTCTCATTTGTAGCCTCTCGCTTCATTTTATTTCCTTTCAGCCTCCTGCTCATGTTGAGTAATGTGTTTTTTTCTCTGTCTCTGTAAGAGGGTGCATGAGGCTTCCTTTATTTTATGTGAAAATGAAATCCTCAGCTCAACTACCTCCATCTATCTCTGATTTCTTCTTCATTATCAAACTACAGTGGCAAGTAATACTTCAAATATGATAGTCGGCCTCTGGAGACCCAGAGCATGGTGCAAGCCATGTTTCTTATATTAGAACCAGTCCCCTTAATCCCTTACTTATATCAACCTTTTAAAGAAAATTAATTTCACATGATTATGCTAATATTTTCTTAATGAATTAGAAAAGAAACCTGTGCAGAACATTAATGAATCATTTTAACCATCCCTGCTGTGAGATTTCACGATCATTCTTTCTGTAAAAATGTATGAATATTAATATGCACCCTGGTAATTGGTACAAAGTTAATTACTGTAATTCTGCTGTAGTAGAAAAAATAAATCTATGTAATATGCAGTAATAGCTAGTTATTAAGATGGAAATCTTGAAGGTAAAATACTGACCTATATATATGAAGTGAGGTTAAAAACAATTTTGATGTAATAATCAGATTTTTAAAAGAAAATATAATTTGGCTATTAATTTCATTCACTTCAGGCAAATAAATAGTCTACGTAATTTAGCCATTGTCTTTATTTCAGTGGGGTTTGCCTCAGATTTGAAATCAATAGGATTGATATCGATTTCTTTTATTGTCTAGGGGAATAACGTGTACACATGACAGCACTGTACACATGTACACCTGCCTGTGGAAATGAGAACTAGAAAATAAATCTATAATGTAAAGTTTTAATACAGGTTTCTTTGTTATTGTTTGGCACTTAATGGGAGAACTTAAATTGCCAGTGTTTCTGAAACAGTGAGTAGCCAAAGCATTCTAATGACACAGAAGTAGGTTCTGTCTTTAGCACTCATATAAATGTGTGCTTTAATTGATTGCTGATTTTTCTGTACTTCCTAGAACAAGGATGGCTTCTCATCCCAGCAGAACTCCAGTCCAAGTAGTCATTTCTGTCTTTTATGCTGTATAAATTCACCCTCCTTTCCTGGTGTGGGGAGGGGAGAAGCAGTTGTCCTGATGTCCAAATTCGGTCAGCAGCTTCAGGGCACAGCTATGAAACCCTGATCACCTGCTCTGGTTCTGCACCTGCTTTTTGGTTTCATGAGTTTAGATGTGCCTTCACTGCCCTCGTGAAAAATTGTATTTTTAAGGATATTTTAGAGTGTTTTAATCTCAGATGGAAAGAAATGTGAGGTGCTTTTACAGCTGGCATTATAAGCCTCAGTTTAGTTGTTCAGATTGCTGTTCTTAGGTGTATTATTACTTGACATAATCTTTGTGTATCTCATGAAAAACTTGATCCTTACAATGATGCAACTCTGTTCTCATTTCATTTTACTTCCAGCTAATAAGGTAACCTCCATCTGGTGAATCAGGAGTAACACGTAGTTATACACATATACAGAAATTATCTACAAAATTGTTAACTCAGGCTTGTAAGTGGCTCTTTTTTTTCTGCCAGTGTTTATTATGTTGCTGTCTAACCTAACACTGGAGCAGATCTTCAGTGGGTGTTTTTGTCTTGAAAATGCATTAAGATATGTAATTATTAACCAATCCAAATTGATGAAGATGATTCCTTCTAGTCTAAAAATTATGTTTTATCTCCTCACGCTATTGTAACACTTAGCCTTCTTTTACTGAAGGCTTTTTCATTGTGCCAAGTCTACAATTTTCACATTACCATATAGCCTGTAATTGAAAAGAAATAATCCTTTATTAATTTTCTATTACAGAAAAATCAACATATAAGAAAATCAACACAAAAGAATATGAATACCAATAGGGAAATAAAAGCTTTCTAAAAACTCTATTCAGCATACTGAGAATAAATTGGAATAATATCCCCTAAGCAACTTAATATGGAATTGTCAGGTAGTAATAAAATGGTGGCTTAAGTGATTTAAAAACGTGATTTAGTAAAGATGTTTTTTTGCTATTAGTTACCACAGAAATAAAGTGGACAAATGTTATTTTCCTTCATATGAGGAAAATATCTGGCCGAGTGCTAGAAATATGAATTAATGGAAATTTCTTTTTTTTCTCCTTGTTCTTGCATTCTGTCTTCTAATAGTGTACTTTTTGTAGAGTGTGTGTTTTCTTTTTGATCATCATTTACTTATAAGGGTTTTAGATCAGGAGAAGCCGCGATGTTCTTAGGAAAGAGCTACCCTGGAAGTGGGTTACCCTGGCTTATGAGGGTAATGTCAAGACTTCACCACTCTCAAAAGTCAACAGAAACAATGTGGTGGTGGCTTTATTTCTCAAGCCTGAATAGCCAAATATTAATTCCCTGTGAGTCCACTTGGAAGGGCAGACATTGGTCTAAATCCAGAGGGGAAATTCAAATCCACACCTCAGTTTTCATAGAACTCTACTTTAATTTTCCCCAAGACGTTTGCTTGGGAAGGAAGGAGGAGGTCCCAGGTCCTCCTTAAAATTGAATTGCTGATGTTCAGCAGGGCCCAAAGCAATATTCTACATTCTTAGTGTGTTTCCACACTGTGCTGTGATGGGGAACACACAGCCCCTGTCTAATGACACCAGGGAGTTCCTGATGCAGCCTGGGTGTCCCCTGCATTTTCCTCCTGGTGACCTTGGGCTCTGCAGGGAGCTGGTGCCACTGGTGTGGGTTTCAGAGCAGAAGGGTTGACAGTCCTCTGAACTCCTTGCCCCTCTTGCTGCTGTCAGGGAGAATGCAATGCCTTCAGCATCTAATACTCTCTTGAATTGGTTTCTTTTGGAAAGACACCTATAAAAGCTGAATTCCCCCTTCTCCATCCTGTGTTTTGAATAACTTCAAGTAAGAGAAAGGAAGGGTGAATATGTGGACCACAACATCAAGGAGAAAGAAACCAGGAATGCTCTTTCTGGGCTTTAGTCTTATAGTTTTGGTTTGGTTTTTTTTTTAAAAAAGCATTTTTTAAGGCTTTAGCTGAAATTACATTGATGTTTCTGTTTGGCTTTTCTGATGTGTATATGGAAAAACTCAAAAGCTTCAGAATATGAATTCCCTGTGTGTTTTCTGTTGTGCCTCTGCTCATCTTCAACAATTTCAGCTGTTTTCCTTCTGCAATTCTGTTACTGTAACTTTCTGTAAGAATGGAGCCTCAAAGTTCAGTTTTTCACACAATGATCTTTGTTTTGCCTTCCATAGGCTTTCTGGCTCTTCAAAACAAAATAACTGTGTCTCGGGTTATATGCTGCTCTTTTGTTCTGGAAGGAACAAAATAAATGTTTTTCACATGTGTCTGTATCAACAGACTTACAGATGAACAAATTTTGAGTTCAGGCACACAATGCCAAGCAATGACTTTTGCACCAGCTCTCACAGCCTTGTCCCTGGTGGAAAATGGCCTCTTTCAAAGCAATCTGCTCGTGGTTTAAATATTTTAAGTGGTGGAGAACTTACTATACATCTCTTGGAAATATTTTTCTATAACTGCTCCAGTGGTTAAAAATCCAGGCTGTATCTTCAGTCTGAATTCCAGCTTCCAATCATTCTCTCATGTTGTGTTCTCTCATAAGAGAAGAAAAATGCTGGGAATCTCTTTCTTGACTGCTTGGGTCCAACTTGTTCATTCTTTACATTCCCTCTTTGGGAAGCTCTTCCTGTGCTCCACTTGTGAGTGAAACATTAGATTTCTCTCTAGCCTAGCTGCATTTAAAATTGTTGCCACTTTCCCATAGTGACAGAGCTTTGTCCCAAATTTCAAATTGCAGAAATCCAGGCATTTTTTTAATGTCAATATCAATGTTTAGGAACTATTGGTCTAATTGAAATATCAATATTTGAGTGTAATTGAGATGCTCTACCTTTGCATGAAACTTAATGGTGGTGATTTTATGGTGAATCGCTGGGTCTGAAGGAACAGAGATAAGATCAGACTGGAAGAGGACAAAGACAGTTTGAAGCCACAGGAGCCTGTGCCTCTTTCTGTCAGTGAGGAGTGGGAGTTGTTTTCTGTTGGAGAGGGAAAAAATGTCACCTTTTGCTACAAGGTCTAGTAGTTGCCTCTTATTTTTAGATGTGTGATTTCTTCCTTTTGGCTAGAATTGCTATTTGGGTTCTTAATATTTTAGCTGTACTTGAGTGCTATGAAGACATTTTATGTAAAGCTTATCTTTTATGAAGAGTAAATCACTTAATTATGAAATACACTCATTTTAAGGTATCTGATAGAAATAAATCTTCCTGATTTTAGCAAACAATAATAAGATGTTAGCTAAGACAAATGAAATTGACTTGGCTATGGGAACTGAAACTTGGATTAAAATCTTTCTAAAGATTCTAAGAGAAGGAAATGGAGTATTTGTTTAACACAGTCATTAATCATCCAGGAGGAAGAAAAGCAGTTTAATGACATGAATTACATATTAATCACATACTTGTTCAAGTGTTGAAAACAAAGGTGAGAGGTAGCACAGGATAGAAATAGCAAATATGCATTTGAACTTTAAGATGGCTTTGCCTTGGTTACATTCCTGCAATCCTGGAAGCTACTTCCTATGGCAGAGAGTGTGGAAACACTGCAAGATGAAGATTAGCAAAAATATACCATTAATCTCAAAAACTGCAATATGCTCTGAAATAGAAAGAGAATTCTGAACTGTGAATTTTAATTTTGACATTCAAGTACATGATTCAGAATTTATTTTCATGGCTGGATGCATTGTTTTCAAATCAGGTGATGTTGAGTCTACCATACTGAAGAGACCCAATAAAAGCAGAATTGGTACAACATAACTTTTAGCACTAACCGGCACAGCAGGGAGTGTGCAAGTGCTTCAGTGAAATATTTGCTAGCAGCTTGTAAGTCCAATTAATTACTCTATGGAAAATTGTCAATATTTTTGAGTTATCCATTGGAGGCTTCTGCAATTTGTTCACAGGCAATTTGCAAACAGAAAAAGAGCTGAAATCCCATTGGAGAAATTTTCATTATAAATGATTCATTCAATCCTGGTATAGACAGATAAATAACACAGGAGTGTTACAAACAAAAGTGGTTTGAAATCCATGCAAGAAGCAATGCAAAGGTGCAGCAAAGAGAAACTGGTGCCAAGTTTCAGGATGAGGTGAGCAGTAGCTGAAATGAGCAGTAGCTGCACAGAGCCCCCACCTGACTTCCAGCCAGAAATGTCACCTGGGGTGAGCTCTCATTGGTATGACCAGACAGAAAACACTTGGGGTGGCTTTTAAATTCAGAATAACCTTCCCCTATGTCTTTGAAGATCAGACCATGCACTAAATGTGACAGATGTTAGTAAAAACATTGTCTCTGGCTGTGTCTCCTCCTCTGCAGAAAATCAAAGGTAGAGTACAAGGCCATGTGAAAATTTGCTTTGTGTAAACTCTGGTTTGTCTTGACCAGGTGTGTTTTGATTGTTGTCAAGGTCATTCTCCTTTTGATCTTAAAATTTAGTTGTATCCAGCATATCACAGCCATGTCTTAGTAGTTTGCCTGTCTGTGAAACATACTGTTGCAAAAAATTGTCACTCTGCCTGGTTTGGACATGTCTGCTCTGGGACTCTGACAGACTTACTGAAAAAACCCCAACAACATAACCCAAAACCAGAAAGAAAATGCCACAGGTGAGTAGGAATCTTAGAGGAAATCAAATAAATATATCTTAAACCCTCAAAAGAGAGGCAGGCAGACAGAGCCAGGAAGCCTGGTAATAGGATCCATGGCAGAGCTAAGTAATCAACTGAGGCAAAAATTGTTGCAAGCTGTCAGCTCATGCAGAGATAGTTATGATTACTGTCTTGGATTTTCCTGAGCACAGAGAATAAAATCAGACATGGGAATCTTTCCTGTCATGGAGAGATGCTTTTCTTATGCTGAATTGACACTGGGGTTGCATAAGCACAATAATACTCCTATTTCCTATTTCTTCCAGATTCACAGGAGTTCTGTTTTGTGTGGAAATAGATGTTTCTCAATAGAATTGACTGCAAGAGACAAATAACATCTTCAGCTTAGATGAAAAGTGTAGCAAATGTCTTGTATGGCTTGTAAAGTCCTGTGGCCTGAAATGTAGTATGGTTGTATTTTTCAGTTGACAGGCTGGACAAAGAGCATCTCTCTATGCAAAAAGATTTTCTAGAGGAGAAAGATTTCTACCAGGATTCATTTGAAAAAGGGGAAAAAAACCCTGAGGAGGTCAAATGGGAAGGGATTTACACGTAGGTGGGTTGGAGTATTTCAAGCCTTTAAAAATCCGTTCTATTTGAAAAGACATGATCAAGAAAATTCCATTATTTTGCCATCAGAGTGGGTCATCCCATCCTTCCAGGCAGGCTGAGGTGATGAAGTTTGTGTTTGTAATGGATAATCTGGAAGATCTTGGCCTGCAGTTCCCATTTCCCAGAAGAAAGCAGAGGCCCCAATAGGGGATAACAAGCACTAAATGAAGAGTACCCATAGGAAACAGTTTTCTCTGCCAGGAGAATACATTCCAGATATGTTTAGCATAAGCTTTTCCTGCTACAGGGTCGAGAAATTTTACTGTAAAGTTCAGCAAAGGGAAGATAAACCTGGTACTGTGGGTATTTGAAAATATTAGCAAACAGACAGTGAGAAGTTTTATATATGCTGACTTAAAGCTAAATATACAAAGTAATTTTAGTTTGTGTTAGGCTTGGAAATGTTTGTAGCACTACTGCATAATTTTTATAAATTTTCTTGATATTCTTGGCTGCATTTTTCCTCTTCCTTTTGTCTGTCTTGTTATCAAAATGTAACTAACAATATTTGTCAACAGTCAGACAATTACATCTTGAATTTTTCTTGTTTTCAGCTGTATTCCAAACCTTTATTCTTTCTCTGTTTGTGGTATAGTGACCAGTCCTAACAGGTTGTCTTTTTTTCTTTTGAAGAATGACTACTCTTAATATGGAGTGTGTTAAGGGCCAAGAAAATCCTGAGCTAGCAGAAATCAGTGCAGTTACTTTTAAAGTCAGTAGACTTCTGCCAGCTGACACCATCTGATGATCTGACGTTGTTTCTTTTAACCTACTTTTTTTTTTAGTCTTTAAATAAACCATTCATGTTAGGCTACCTCAGTGTTCTTATTTCCCCCAATAAAAAAATCATCTTTTAAAGGAAGTTTTAGATCCTTTAAATAGCTTTCACATTTATGTATTTCAGAGGCTGTGAGGTTTTGGTATCAGATGGTGCCAAGCCAGTAAGAGTGTTGTGTCCAGCATGCCAAGTATGAGAGAGATGTGCTACCTGTTAAAAACACACTAACTTCAACAAAACTGCAACAGGATGTTTCCCTGCCACTTGTTACATGGTCTCACAAGATCTTTCAAACCTTTTTTGGGTAGGGTATGGGCAGATTGGTTGTTTGCTTCTAAATTAACTTGCACTGAACTGTGTTCTCCTTCTGTTGGACCATTTAATCTCTTTGGCTCTTAGCATTTTGTCTATAGTTTTAGCAGTTCATGCAGATTTGGAGGAGCTCTCCAGCAGTGACGTTTATGCCTTCTTACCTCTGGTTGTTATCACAGCTTTAATTTTTCCTTGTTAACTTCAGTCAAACTTAGTTTCATATTTATAGAATGTTGAAGGTCTTAGCACTAACTACTGTGAAACAAACACAAATCCCATTGATCCAGGTAAAGTCATAGTGCATTATTCACAGTACTTAAATCCAAGCGTTTCCTAGATTAGACAGTTTTTCTCCTCAAGTTCTGGTAGTCAGAAAAGAGACAAAGTCTTTTTGGAATGTGCTTCAGAGTAAAAGCTTAACAAGCTTTTATCCATCCCCTGTGCAGAAGCCTGTTTTTCTCCACTGGATGTGTGTAGGAAATAGGGAGAGCAGCTTCCTTGTGCAGCTTGTGTGAGCCGCTCTGCCTGACTCAGAGTTTCAAGGGAAGATATTTTCTGTAATTTATCTTTCCTCTTAAATCTTGGATGAAGAACCATCCATTCGTCTGATGATGAGAGTGTATTTCAGACTATTGATTCTCATGTCCCAATTACTCTGCCCATTTTCCTGGTAGCAGGCCTGAATGTTTTCCTTCTGTGGCTCAAGCTGTTGCTTCCTTGTAATCTGTAATGAAGATGTAGAGCACATTCCTATGATGCTTTATTTTACAATGGCATGGTATCAATGGCTGTTTATTATCCACGATTAGTCCTTTTCCAAAACACTGTGACCAAGCAGCTCTTCCCCCTCAGCTTCTCATAGATGCATATTTCTCTGAAGTTTTGTGTTTGAAGTTTTTGGCGAACTGTGTAGTTTAATTTTGATCACTTCTCTAATATGTCAATTTTCTGGTTTTGCTCCTCTTCAGCCTTTCATGCTTACAATCCATGTGAGCTCATGCCATTACTTTGGCAATTTAGGTGATGTGGTCTGTTAGGGTTTTTTTAAATTATTATTACTTTCTAGACTTTTCAAGTGATTCCTGTACTTATCACTGTTTTCTGAACTGCTAATGCATGAATTCCTGCTCTTGAGACATTGCCTGTCAAACAAATTGTCCTAATTAACCTGGTGGTTCCCAATTTGCTAAGCAATCTTAAATCATAGAATCTCATAAAGTACCCCTTGGAAATCTGAATATGCTTATATTTCCACTTAATTTCCCTTATCTAAAATGGTAGTAGTATAAAACTTCAGCAGATTGGGTCATTAAATATAACCGCCAGTGCTTTAAGCCACTCTCAGACTCTGTACTTATCAAGAAGCTCCAGCAGATGGAATATAGTTATAGCACCAGCTCAGGACCTGGGAAACCTTAAATGACAGTTTCTTACTAAAACACTGAATTTTCTCTCTTCTTGTGTCATTTAATTTCCTCACTGTCTAAATTCTGTCTTTGTAATTTGAGTTAGGAACACGTGTTCTTCTTTTTATATTTGTTTTCCTCCGTTCCAATGATAAGGACTTTATTTCCTAAAGCATTTGAAAATGTGGGTGAAACAAAAGGTCTGTGAAAGAGATTGTGTTTTTCTCAACTTAGATGTTTTCAGTTTTTTGAGTTACAATTTTTCCTGTTCACTTAAATCATCCTCACAAAATGCTAGAGATATGCAGAAAAGATTCCTTGAACAGCCCATCTTGTCAGTCTACGCCCCAAAGAAAAACCTGGGATTCTTACTATTAGCACGACAGGGATAACAAACAGGTGCACTGAAAGGAGCAAAAATCCTAGAATTTGATGGCTGTGAGCAGTTTTTGCCTTCAAAGTACTCAGTCATGGTTTCTGTCACTGAAATAGGATGTTTTAAGCTGCTTTTAAATGAATTCCAAAATAACCTTGGAGATAGACTTTTTGCTGTGAGCTCAAGAGTTGTGTGGGTTTGGCTGTAACATCTGGTGTTTTGAAGGTAATGACCTTAACATCAGGGTTTCCAGTTAAGACTCAGTCTGTAACTCAGTTCCTTCTATTGAACAGAAGAAATCAATAATAATATGCTTTAGGGCTTATGTTATACAGGCACAAAATACATTTCTATGCAATGCCACATTTGAGTTTTCTCTGTGGGGATTGTATTGGAAAACTAGACTGAAAATGTATTTGTTTTAGCAAGCAGGTCTCACAGAAGTTTGAACTATAGAACTGAATGCATTTTTCTGGTGAAGCTGAGACTGGCAGTGATGACGATTATCACATCTGAAATGCAAAGAACAAGTGCTGTGTTGGGTGCTTATTCACAGTGCATAGTAATGCTTCCTTGGTGAGTTCTCCTGGGGTATTTTACAATTCAGGACAGTGTGTAAGAGCTCATAGCTTTTCTCATCAGCTACACTTTCTGCTTATAAATTCTATGCAGGCTGTCTAATCATAGGAAGATACCTTTATTAAAAAAAGCTACTAGGTAAATAAAGTCTTCCAGTTCTAATCACAAATACATGTGTCATTAAACACACTGGCAAGGCTGAACACATTGCAGCTGTCTGTTGATGCATTCTGTGTAATTTTGAGTTATGTTAACAGAAACTTTCTGGTATGAACACATCAGGCTAGAGTATGCAGTATCATGGTAATAAATGGAGTATTTTTCTAAACTCTGCTCTTGGATCTGGAGTCTGCCTTTAAAACCAGTCTCTGAGGTATTCTCTGGGCTCAGCTGGGTGATGTGAGTGACTGTGGTGAAAGTATTAATCTAGAAAGACCATGCTTGTTTTCTGTAGGGATTACCTGGAAAATAATGCCCACTTTCAGCTGTTGTTGCTGTTATCTGGGACCTGATGACTTTTTTATACAACTCTCCAAACCTTAGAGTTTTGATCCTTGTGGTCCCCTTCCAACTCAGGATATTCTATGATTCCTTGACTGATTCCATTTTGCTCCAAGTGCCATTCTTTAGAGACTGCATAACTTGAAGGAGTAGGCTTGTTTTCTGAAACTGTTCCCATTGAGAGAATAATGTAAGGAAATAAAGAATCCGTTAGTTTTCATACCTTTCATTTGGAATAACTCTATTTCAGACCTCTGAATTAATATTTTGCCATGTTTTTCTATCTTTGCTCACATCCAGCATTTTATTTTGTGGTCACTTCTCTCAAAATGAATTCAGTCTTTGGTGCCAAGATTAAACCTACTGCTCTAGCTGAGGATGTGGCTGTATATAGAGCTAACCAATATTCTGTTAGTTCATTTCAATGTCTGCTCTCAAGTGTAACCTGAAGTAACTCGCACAAATTTTACACTACAAGGCAGGAGTAACTTTTGTGAGCTTCTCAAATCGAAGCTCTGTGCTAGATGCTTTCTCCTGCATAATGTAGGTATGTGCTGGAGGAGATGCCCATCCTGTTCCACAGCTGCATTTGCTACATCTGTGGCTCTTTTTCTGCTGGAAACACTGCTACACGTTCAACCCAGGCACTCCACAGTAATCAATAACCATAAAACAAGTAATGATGTCTTTAATATACACTTCCACCTCTATCACCCATTCTGCCCTTAAGCAGACTATAAAGCAGGATTTTTAGCATTTCAGTGATGCTGCAAACCATCCTATCTGGCTTGAAGAATGCTAATTATATGAAATTTCTTCCCAATGCTAAGTTCCCTATTCCTTCTCCTTTGTTTTGCAGATTCCTGTAATTAATACAGTGATAACTGAAGCGTTTCTTGTCTTTCTTTCCTATTTCGGCTGAACTCTCATGAAACCTTGGACTTTTCCATTCTTCTTTTTTTTTGCTTTATTAGCTTGACTTTACACTTTAGTTTAACATCTCCCTTGGTGCTTCAGTTAGTCCATAGCAGAGATTAACCCTTCTTCTGGTTGTTAAGGGCCCATCAGTCCTTTCCTTTGTCTGAAAAATGAACTGATATTCCACAGTCAAAACTTCCAGCTTTTAGTCTCAGAAATCTCATAAATTTTATTATGAATATAGTGGAGATAGAGGAAAAAGCAAAATAATGCTTTTTCACAATGTCCAGTGTGGATCCATTTGTACACCACAAACAATACTGGAGGTCACTGTGACAGTGATAACCCAGATGTTTTATCTTAGAGATTAATATGAACTGTCCCTAAGTGCTGCTCAAGTTCATTTCAATAAATTAATATAAAAGTCTGTGTAAAAAGTAAAGATAGAAAAATATTAGTGTGCATTGCACATATTCATGGTAATTCAAAACTAGTATTTATTTTCCTTATGATTGCACTCTGCCACAGGTCAGCAAGTCTGATCTGTCTCTACAGTTATAATTTTAGTTGCTGATTCTTTAATAAAAAGAGGAATAGAACTCTTGATGGCACAGGCTATTTTCATAAATAAGCAATAATGGAGAGTGTATCAGAAATACAAAATAAAACCCAGCACCATTGTAAGTTATGGGTGACAGTAAATAAATAGCCTGGCATTATAAAAGCTGAATTTAGTTAGAGTGTAAATGCCATACTCTTTGCAGACATAAGTGTTCAAATCCTACTGAATGTAATTGGAGTGGTACGGAAATATTTCAGACCCAGGCATGGACCTCCTGGAAGGATTTTAGAAAAGTTGTGGTGAGCAATTTATGTACTGTGGCTACATGTGAATTTTGAGTGACTTGATTAAAGAGATGTATATTCCAGTGCAAACTGAAAATACACTTAATGAGCCATGTTCTCAGATTTTATTTTATTTTTTTTTAAACAGGTTTGAGTCAGAAGTTCTCATTCAGAATGAGCCTTGTTCAAATACCAGGGCAGGCTTGACTTGTCCCTGGCTGAACTTTGTGGCCACTGTTCACAGGCACCTCTCATGACTGTGCCACATCTCTTAAATCTCATGTTGGGAGGACAGAGCAGGGCTGAAATACCCAGTCATGTCCTGATAAATCTTTGCTCTCTCAGACATGATGTCTACTCACTTCCGGGGCAACCTCAAGATTTATACTGCTGTAGGCTGAGATTAGCAGCTGGATTTTTCATTATTTGTTGGATGCTTGGTATGCTGAGGGAAATAGGCTGAAGGGGGCAAAAAGAGAGAAAAGTAGCTGTTGTGTTCCAGACCTTGGTTCCCTGCTGGATGTCAAGCCAACAAGGAAATCACAACATCAGCTTGTCCTGACTATTTAAAACACTGCGTTGTTCAGATTTGTGGAAGCCATAAAGCTGATAAAAGACAGTAAGAAATTCATATTTTAGTGTTGAATCTTTTAGTAATGATACTAACTTTATCATTATTGTTACAAGAATAAAGTATTATTATTTTTCTATTTCAGACATCCATTTTTAATTTTTGTCCCCCCAAAGTAATATTTGGGATCTTCTGTTTATTATGAACTAGGACATTGTTTTAAAAAACAACAGCAATGAATTTTATTTTTTGTCTTGGTAAATCTGTTTGAAATAGATCTGCTCTGCCAATTTACTGAAAACAGTCAAAGATAAGCAAATGAAAAAAAAATTCTGGGTGACCCCTGCCCCCCAATTTAAATCAACACTGTTAATGTAAAAAAAATCCCAAAGGTTGAATACTAAGGAGAGAAAGTTCTAATATATGTAAGAGGAATTTTGCTCACATGACCTGTCTCATTAAAGCCACTGAAGTGGAACCTCTCCTAAGAGGAAGGCTGCTCGAGTGTGTAATTGTTTGCAGGGCGAACTCCGAGTCTGTAGCACCCTGGGTTTTGTTAGTGCACTGTAAAAAGATATAAATATAAGCATATAATAATTCTGTAATTAGAATTACATCAGGCATAATGTTTTTTCATTACAGCACATTGGCTGGTTATAACAATGATTTGTAAGTGTGTTCCCAAGTTACCTAATGGATGTCTCCTGGCCTTGAACACAAAAAGAATCAAATATTCTCTCCTATCTATGACTTAAACTGTTGCATCAATTTTTTACAGTAATTAACATTTAATATCATTTTCACCTCTGATCAGCCTCCTTCTCATTCAAATCAAAACTTGTCTCATTCCCACTTATCAGCAAACAGATCTGCAGATGATTCAATTCACCTTAGAAATTTAAATGTCTGATAAGTGTTGGCCATGAATCAAAGTAGCAAATGCACTTTGTCAATTTATAGCCATGAACCTTATTAATTATCTAAATAGAAAATTTGTTCATAGGCAGTTGATCAAGGCACGAGGAAGATATCTAGTGTGTCTTTAAAAATAAATAGTATTGTATTATGTGTGTGTACTTGTATATACATATCTCCTGTAATGTAGAGTGCAGGTCTTGGACCCAAGAACTGCAGATGTGAGGCTGTAGCTTTTTTTTTTGCTGATGTTGCTCTGCTACCCCAGGAAACAGCCTCTTCTTTATTAGATGTAAGATATGGCCTTAACCTGCTTGTTTAGCTCATGAATTCATCTTCCATTCTAGTTTTCCTAAGAGATTTTCAAGTAAAAATTCTTGGTGTAGACTTTCCTGTCTACAAGCTCTAGGTTTGTACTTTTCTGCTGATGTTACCTCTGTAAGGATATAAAAAATAAAAAAGCATTGTAATTTTGCCTGGGATTATTATTTAAACTGGAACATGCTGAGCAAAAATTTTAGAGGTTGTTTTCAGGAGAAGTGTGCCCAGGAGCACATATGATTTGAAAGGTTCCAGAATTGTCTCTAAAAGGTGGAAGAGGCAAAAGGGGAATGAAGAGCCAGGCAGGACATTATTGAAGCAGCAGAGAAGGGCAGTTAATTCTAAATGCAAAATGATACCTTTTCCTCTAGCTATCAAGCTTTTTAATTAACTTATCAATATTGATTAATAAATTACAGGATGGTATGGATGTAAATGATGCAAATTGAAATTATCTTTGTGTCTTAGTCCCAACTAGAAAATAAGTTCTTGTGTTAGAGAACTAACTTTCCCCCCAAAAGCAGGGTAATGTGTAGAAACCCACGATTTACTCACAACCAGATCTGTTGTTTCAGAGTTTAGTGTTACCCTTCACAATTGTTTCTTTCAAATAAAGCTGAAGTTGCATGGGAGTGACAGAGGGAAATATCTGTCAGTGAAAACACGAACAGAGTTCTTGCTTTACACTGGTACCAGAGAGAGCAGTGAGATGTTATAACGGGAGCAGGAAGGAGCTGCTCCCCTGACCAGAGAAACCTGCCCTTCATCCCTGCCTTCTGCAGCACTGCTACCACGTGCACAGAGTGCACAGTGCCCCGCTTTTCTCATTGTATTCCAGGAATAAAGCAATGGAATTCCTGCTTCAGTGAGTCTGTGAAATGCAAGCTATTAACATAACATTAATTACAGTAAATTGTGTTTTTTCTGTGTCTCTTCTTCTCACCCTTGGTTGAGTTTCCCTAATGCTGTAATTGCTTGATGATGCCAGTAAAGATTGGGTGTCTCAGGGGTAATGTCCATGAAATCTTATTTTCTACTGTAGTCCATTAAGAAGATGCTGATATTAACCTGAGTCTGAGGTCAGTGTACACACCATGAATTTGTTCAAGCACACTGGTTTGTTGCACACATAAATCTTTGCTTATGAAAGCCTTCAATGTGTTTTCTCACAGTGGCTCAACTTTACCAGATCTTCATTGTAAGCACAGATTTTATCAAAACCAACTGACATTATAGAGTGTGCCTGTCTTAAGCATTTTGGAAAAAAATGGTAATTTTATGATTAAGGTAAGCTAGAAAGATACAGAATGCAAACGCAGCTAAAAAATCAATAAAGCCTTCCATACATTTAAGTTATTGATGACAGTACAAAACAGTCAGCTTTGCATCGATTGTATTGAAAATATGAGAAAAGAAATTAAAATAGTGGCTCCACTGAGGTTGGTTTTTTTGTTTGCAAAACTTTCTGCAATTCATTTTTGTAGTAAAATGGGAAAAAAAGCATTTCTATCCCTTCTTCTGGAGGCAACAAAAGGCCGTTGTACAAAGCAGGTTCTGTTTCCTCATTCCCTCAGCCTCTTAAATAACAGCAATTAGAATTTCAAAACATTGGTTGGCTCCCGTGGTCGTTGATTCAACGCTTTTTGTCAAGTCCCACCCAACAGAAGCAGAATTGTTTCACATACCTAAAAGTATCGGTACAAATTTACTCTCGGTGCAAATTCCTTGACTGAAGAGCCCTAAAATAAGGGACAAGCTTGGCTCAGTTCTGTTGACTGCAGTGAATCTGCACAGCTCAAGACACTGTTTGGATTTGTCCATGAAACTTCCTATTTTTATACGAGCGTTTCGCTCTGTTGAAGCTCTGCCCAGGGAGGTGGAAAATGATGTGGAATCAGCATAAACAGTGAGAAACCAGCACATCACAGTGCTCTGGCTACCAGGTGGCATCACCTGTTCCACCAAGTCAGTAACAGAAAGACTGAAAGAGGTTTTGAAAGCGACTTCTGACAGCTACTTGCTGCAGATGTTGTATTGCTGACTTAGTTGTTGCTGAAATTGTAGCTCCTGTTCTATTTTGCCAGTAATGCTTCTATGACTATTAATAGCATAGTCAATTTATGGGGGAATCAGAACCTTGAGCATGCCTTGGTGGGCAAATTCAGAATAAAATCTTACAGTGGTATTTTCTGTATGTCTGTTCAGGTCACTTGGCAGCCCTTGATTTTATCAATCAGCTTGACTCTTTAAAGTACTTTTGCAGCTTAGTTGAGTGATTTTACTTAGCTTTGCAAGACCTACCTCAGAAGAAAAATTAGTAATGCCTTTCATAAAGGACAGTTTCATCTGAAGTTGTATAGTACCTTGTTGAAACTGATTTTGCCCTTCTTTATGATGACCAAATACACTCATTTTAATGTATCTCGGCTGAGTTTTATACTTCATTTTTCATTGCTTTGTGTTTGATTTCTATTTTACTCTGGACACAAAGAGTAGAAATTAAAATACTATTTTTTAAAAAAAGCACTAGGATGTCAGGAATGCTGTTTCTAAACCTATGGTAACCTTAAGTTAAGGATGGATGTGGCCACACATTTGGCCTACCTGGACAGGGAAATGCTCTAGGAATGGCCTTGTAACCCACTTGTCTGATTCAAATTCCCTCTTGGTCCTGATGGTCACCTGGTTAAAAAACACTGTGTAATTTGACTCAACTAAAGTGTAACTTTCATGGAACTACTATGCAAATTACTTGTAGAGCAGAGGAAAAGCATGAACTGACTCATATGCACATATATATATATGTGTGTAAAATTAAAAATAAAAAGCTGGGGCTGATGATTGAGAGAGCAGAGGAAGTCACTTTTCTGACAATATAGAAATGATTGTGAGTTATTGAACAGCTTCCAGCACTGAAAGGAACTAAAGAATTGATGACTACAGCCTCACTCGCTGCTTGTCTTCTTCATGTCAGCTTTTTTGGCAACTTATTTTGTAAGAACTTCAAGCAAGAGATCCCATCTTGTGATTGAAGTATGCCTCACTCATTAGAGCCCTGGTAAGGGGTCTCATGTGTTACCATAACAGAAAAAATAATTAGATTTTGTCTGGGTTTTTTTTCTGAGTGCTTAAAAATGAACAGTGATGAGGTTGAATATTCTTCCATGAAAGCAGAATTGATTTTTGTTCTACTGAAAGAGAGCATTTTGAGAAGCCTGGTATCACTGTAGGATTATAATAACTGTAAGCTTTACCTTATGCTGCTATTCATGTGCTTCTTGCTCACTTTTCTGGCATTAGGCTCATTATTAAAGATCTTTTTCCCCCCTATGCATTTGTGACTGAAGCTTTACAAAAGCCTTTCTTTCAACATGAGTCAGTTTATGACAAAAAAACTTCCTAAATTTTCCATTTAGGAAGATTTTGCTTTAGCAGCCCCAAGGTACCCACCTGAATTTGTGTGCCCTCAGGACTTGACTCTGGAATTCATTCCTAAGGGTAGCCTTCATGTTGACCTCTTAAGAAATGTAATTCAAATTCTACACCAGTGTAACTGAGGTAATCTCAGGGAACTGGAGGAGTGTTACTTGTGGGGCACTGTTAGATTGCTGTGCTGTATCTGCTTCTACTCCTCACCAGACAAGAGATCCAGAAGACCTGAAGGTGGCAGATACACAGATCTGAAAATAATTTTGAGGCATGGATGTGCTACGGCAAGGACCCAAAAGGAAATTATTAAGTTACAGATGAAGGACCATCAATAGAAAGTAATTTTTTTTTCTAGGAAAAATAATAAATTGTTAAGCTTACTCTGCCTCAAAGTCTTCTGAAATTCAAAATTAGTTATGTTTTAGAAGAGGTCTGCATAAATTCATGAGGGATAAGGCTGTTAATGGTTATTTAAAACCATGAGTCTTATTTACATTTCTAATTCAGCAAATCAGTTAACTGGTCCTTGGCAGAGGAGATGAGGGGATGCTGGTATTATTTGTGCTCTCTTGCTTATTATAGAATCAAGGAATGGTTTGGGTTAGAAGGGAACCTTGCAGATCATCTCATTCCAAATCCCCTGCCATGGGTTGGGGACACCTTCCACTATAGCAGGTTGCTCAGGGCCCCATCCAGCCCAGCCTTAAACTCTTTCCCTAAGCAGTTTGTGTTTGTGCTTTGTCAAAAGCGGGATTCTGCGTTCTGTTTGCTTTGGTTGTATCCATGACAGGAGTTCTTACTGTCCCGCAGGGCAGGAGCACTGAGCCTCTCTGCCTTTGCCCAGTCCCATCAGGGAGTCTAGCTTGCATCAGCCTTCATTGGCATGTCATATTTTTTTTAGCCTAATTTCTTGAGGTCTGGCACCTGCAGAACATGTGCTGTGGGAATCCAGAGTGCAGAGAATATTCCTCTGCCTGTTTTGAAGAACTTAGCCCCTCTGAACAATACAGTTTTTGACCTTTATCCATGGAGAAAACTGCCTACACTCTGGGAAGAATTAAAATCTACACCAATGTGAACTAGATAGTAGAATATTATGTAAGAATGTCACAGGGTGAAGAATTTAGAAGTTTTGGGTTTGTTTATGTAGTAAATAGATAAATAGTGAGGTTTCCAAAATGGAGGATGTTTACACCTTTCAGGCTTCTTGCTCCTTCTTCAAGACCTCCATTTTCTGCAGTAGAAGTAGTTTAGCATGATTGGATGAAAATTGCCACAGTTCCTGTCTGCGTGACAAGGTGATTTACTGGACATTGGTGGAAAAGTAAAAATATAAAGTAAAAAAAAAAAAAAAAAAAGTAAAAAAATCAAAAATAAAGTTGCAAACTTCTATTGGGTAAAATGCCTTTAATAGAGCTGCAACATCTTGATACCAGGTCACCCTCAGCATTTTTCTACTCTTGCTATGTTCCTTGTAACCTTGTAGCAGATTAGAACTTAATAAACAATCTTTTGAAGAAGAAGATACTAAATGCTGGTCTGTCCTGTCCGTTTGGGGAATTTCTAGCAAGGACTCTGAGATTTTCTCCCATCAGGAGAAATTGATTTATGGCACAAAACGTGTCAATGTACCTGTACTACTGTACCATGTGCCACTCTGTGCAAAAGCAGAGCAGTCTGTTTTGGCTCACAGAAAACAGCTGCCAAACCAGTCCCCCTCTCTCTATATCCCTGCTCCACCGGGCCACTCTGGCTCCAGTGTCCCTGGTCACCCTAATCTTAGCATTCCTTTCCAGCCCAGTTCTTGTCTTTGTTTAGATAGCTGTATTTCATTCCCCATTTTACCATTGTCCTTGATGCATAAAAAATAAAGCCACTCAGTCTGATCCTGCAGATAAACAGCCAACTTGAATTATCAACACTTCAGAAGTTATGTGGCCACGGTAGAAGAAGGAAAAAAATCTTGGCTCATTCCAATGCAATGTTGAAACATGCAAACTGTTTGCCATGTTTAAAACCAAGCAGTGCTCCTTCTGCTTTAATTTGTGCTTGCAATTGGCTAACAATAATAATACAATTTAAAAGGTAGATTTGTCTTGCTTTTTAATGTATATAAACAATCCATAGCCATGAAATAACGATCCTGATCTCATACAGTCTTTGTGTGCAAAAATAGGAATAACAGATGCGCGAAAATTATCACTTGTGAGGGGAGTCAGTGACAAATTAACTACTGATTTAAAAATAAAACACCTCTAGCTCCTGTGGGACGTCAGCCCATTCTGGAAGGAGCTGGTACCAGAAGCCAATAGACAAGAGGAGGAAAGGCAACCACAGCTGATGTGAATGGTTTCTCAGGGCAAGAGAGCTGGCTTGGATTTCTTGGGAACTCACAGAAACTGCTGGCAGGGGGAAACAGCTGTCCCCTGAGGGCTGGAGAGATCTCTGGTGAAGGATGAGTGGTAGGATTGACTGTCCTGGAGTTGGCAGGGGGTCCCTGCTGGGGCAGACCAAGGTGACCTGCTGGGCATGGGAGGGCCACATAAAATTGGTTGACAAGGAAAAGTGTCTGCGTAGTTCAAGAAGCTACAGGTAAAGGCAGCCAAGGGGGAAAGAGAACAAAAGATGAGTGGATCACTTTGTTGAACTCTCCAGAGCTGAATTGGTGGCACAGGGTGAGACAGAGACATTGAAGTGTCTTCTATTAACTTCTGCAAGGTGGGAGCAAGGAGGGAGAGGGGGACTCTGCAGAAGGAGCTGTCAGAACAGTCATGAAGGAATGCTTCGAGAGGAGCACCAGCAGCTAAAGGCAACAGACCTGGAAGTGCTTCTGTTGAGAGTTTTGAAAATTATGTGTGTGAAGGAACACTTACTGGTTTGCAGCTCTGCTAAGTAGTTTTCCAAATGAGATGCTTTGATTCTTACTGCCACATATTAACTTCAGGGATTTTAGTGTTCTCCTTTCACAGGCTAGAAAAACAGAAAAATATATCAATAATGTCTGGAAAGCTGTTTCTCACTGAGTATTTTGCAGTAATGTTTTTTTTAAAAAAGAAATTATAATTAAACCTTTATGTGTCTCCACCTTTATAGTCTACATACATCTCTTAATGCATTAATTGCTTAGAGTCCAGATTTGCCTTTTAATGCAGTAATTGCAATTCCAAAATATCGGTTGAAAGTCTCCTTCTAATGCTGTCTCAGACTGGGGAATAAAGAAATAAAATTACTCCATTTTAATGTCAGAAGCTAATGTATGCTTTTAATCCAGCTTCGCCCAATATTAAAAGCACTTTGTTTTTAATAAACTTGAGGGTGAATGAGAAGCTATTTTGCTGCTGTGACTAATATGGAAATGGGTTTCTGTCCTAAGAAATGTATAGTCTATGTACAAAGGAAAATGAATTTTCAACTTGGAAACAACTTTATTGATGTTTTGAAATGAAGTGAGAATGGCACAGTTCCTTAAATTGAACCTGGAGAAACTAAGATGCACTATTAGTTTTAGAAGTCATTTCATTGTCAGTAACCTAATAATTACTGTAAATTGTATATGTAACAATAATCCCTGAGTGTTACTCATTACAAGCGGATAGTCAATGATGTGATAAGGCAAAAGCGTAAGGTGATAAGGAAGGTGGCTAATTACAGCAATGACTGATTTCCCATGGAATCTGGTATTGTAATTTATATGCTCTGCTGCAGTTAGAATGGTAACAACTCTTCAAATGCTGCCTGCATCCAATGGCTCTTTCCCTAATGGAAAGCAACTTCTATGCACAAATCCAGAATGTTACATTCGCATATTTGGAATAACACTTATCTTGAAACAATCAATGTGTATTAGTAAATAAAACCCATCCATTATCAAGAATGCAATAGAATGAAAAGGAATGATGCTACTGAATTCATCAGACACTCAAAAATAACTTCTTGGTCTGTGCAGTGTATTCTGAAGTTTTCCAGTATAGCTAATGTGTCATCGATATGACTTGGATCTGCACAGATGCAAACTCAAAATTTGGTTGGATTTGATTTTTTAAATTTTATAATTTTAGGTGTTCTTTCAAATATTTCCCTTGACTTCCATCAGTTATTTAGCACGTTGGGTGCTCTAGGTATCCATGTCTGCTGTGCTACAGAACCTTTTGAGTTGTGAATGGAGTGCCATGTGCAATTTTTTTTCTGCATTATTTTTGTTGATTACACTCTGTGATTGTGGTAAATCCCATTCAGCATTGCCGTCTGGCAGGATTTGGTTCATTTTTCCTCGGCAGGGCTTAAATTAGCAGAAATAAGAGATCCTGTCTAATTCTCCACTGTGGTGAGCCAGGGCTATTGCTGTCCATGCCCGATGGCTGCCAACCAAGAGCAGGTCACCATTGAATCTGATGGTCACAAGCCCTTTAAAATAACCATATAAACATCTAAGAGAATCAGTTTATTTCTTTAAGGTGGGTGCTCTTGTGGCAGCAGCATATGTGGGGAAAACAGGTCTGAGATGGGACAGTGGTGTCAGGATCTGTAGCCCAGGTCCTGGGGCTGTGTGAACACATTGCATTGGCTTCAGCAGGGCAGGCCTTGGAGCTGTGTCCTTCTGGATTTGCATCACCAGGAGTGCAAAATGCCAAAAGGAAGGGCTGCCAGAGGTTCTCACAGCACTGGGAACTGGTCAGCAGTATGGTGTAAAATATACAGTGATAAAATATTGGAATGGTCTGCCTGGGGAGGTGGTGGAATCATCATCCCTGGACGTGTTTAAAAAGGGATTGGATGTGGCACTCAGTGCCATGGTTTAGTTTAGTTGAGGTGTTAGGACAGAGGTTGGACTCGATGATCTTGAAGGTCTCTTCCAACCTGGTAATTCTGTGATTCTGTGATTCTGTAAAATGCATGTTCATTTAGGGGGAGTTGTTAGCATTTTAGCTGCTCAGCGGACGAGGTTACAGATTGATTTTGGGTTAATCTGAATCTGATTTGAGTCTCTGCTCAGTGTCCTGTGTGACCTGTGACACAGTGTAGAGCTGGCTCAGGAGCAGGTCTGGGTAAGTGGGAGTGAACACATATCAGTGTTTCAGTGACAGCAGCCTGTGACACCCTCCTGGGGAGGGGTTTTGGTCCCATATTCCAGGCACACTAAATACATGAAATTATATATGCTGGGAGTTGTAATTATAGTGCAGGAACAGATTCTAGTGCAGGACAGAACATCCTTCTGTCTTCTGCAAAACCCCTTTTCAATCAGTCTCCAAACCTATGCAGGAAGGCAGGATTTAATACCTGTCGGCTCTCTTGGGCCCTTTCTTAAACATCCACAAACTCCCAGCCTTGCCCAGGCTTTCTCATTTAATGGTTTAACTACGTGTAATTAAATTTAGTGTTATATATAGAAGTTACTGGCTCCTGTCTGAACTTTGTCTAAAGATTTATCTTGGTAATAAGATTATACTAATAATTGCATTGAGTTTGTCTTAGCTCAAAATGTTTTTGCTAATCAGAACACTGTTTGCCAACTTGGTGAGTTATCTTCTACTTGTATTAAATGGAAAAACTGTGTAAACTGAAAGCACAGGGTAATAACTGTAAAGAACAATCATTTCAATGACTTGAACAGAGATGGCCAATTAGTTAATAACCTCTTCATATGCAGAGAGATTCTTCTGCTAGGGTTCTGTTCATGCTCTCAGATTTAAACAGCTTAAATTCTCTGTCTTCTTTCATTTGCTACTTTGAGTTGGAAGAGTTATAATGACTAAATAAGAGTAGTATATATAGGAAAGATTCTCAAATATGTAAAAAAACGTAATAACTCTAAAATGGAAAACTGAGATCTGATGCTTAGCTAAAACTGTCTTTGTCTTGGCAATAATCCATAATGTGTGTTTAATCAAGCAAGTGAAAATGTTGTGTTTATTCTTTTTTTTTAAATACCTCCTTTCATCAAAATGGAGAACTTTACAACAGTTTGATTTCAACAGGATTGTTTAATGAAGACACCAATCTTTTTCCATCAAGAGTTAGATCAAGGGTAATATTTTCAAATGTGCCCAAGTGACTTGAAGAACTAAATTGAATTTCTGAAACTAACACAGGCATTTCACATGTTTCCAAAGAAGTAGGTTTCTAAGGCACCTGAGTAATTTTTCATTTCAAAAAAAACACCCACACATTCATCTTTATATTAAATAGGAACTTATAAGGAAAAAATTTCTTCTCAGATCAGGTACTTAACCTAATCTTATATTCATTGCTAGTCACAAAATTTAAATTTTTAAAGAATAAGCATAAAGAAAAATAGCTTCTACTTTCTTCTACAGTCAGGTTGAATTGTTAATTTAAGATAAGAATGTGATGAATCTGAAAACACCAGATACATGATTGAGATCTTGACATCATAGACATTATCAACTCCTGCAGGCTCCTGGGAGAGGGGACTCTGTCCTCCCTGGTCCAGAGGTTGTGGTGTGCAGGTAAGGATTATATCCTGACCTCCTGGTTTTCAGTCTGGCTTTTATTACAACATCTGCACTGCAATGGACCCGTGGTGCTTTTAGGTGTTGCTGCACATGATAAAACTGCTGTATATGACCCTGTAGATCATCACCACTAAAGGGTTTCTCCCACTCCTGAACAGTTTCACTGAGTCACTCTGGACTGTGAAGTTTTATCCTCAATGCTCCAGGATGTGTGGGTTTCTGCATCCATTAAACTGTGTTTGCCTCAAGAATTCCCTGAAATAACCCCACAGAAGAATTTCCCAGGGCAGTCAGGATTTATATGGGCATGCAAAAATATTCCAGTTACTTATTTCCTTCTCTCCTCTTCCGTGTGAAAGTGGAAAGGAGTAATAACACACCTTTATCATCATGTTCTGTTGGCATGTGACCTTTAGGCAAAGAACACCACTGACAGAGGAATAGAGAACAAACATTTGTGCATGCAAACATAGCCACAGGCATTATTAGCTATTCTAAGAGAAAATAGATTAACCTTGCTTTTAAGAGCTTTCTTAGGAAAGTGTTTTAGACATGTTGGATAACTTCAGCTGCTTCTCTCGGACTGAAATGTTTTCCTCCTCACAAAAAGATGAAATTCTTGTTTGTATTCTAGTAATGATCTGTATATGATGAAGCACATAAATTTTATGAGAAGAAGAAGGAAAAAAAAGCAAAAAGGACATGAAGTAGTGACAGGACTGGGCATGTGGTAAAGTAGAGTCTCTAAAAGTCCTTGGGAAAGACAGCAGCCAGCTGTCTCCTTTCTCAATTATAAAATGCTTTCGGGATTTGGCTTCTGGCTTCATACATGTGAAATCTGTCTCAGTTTTGTATTATGTGTTCAGGACATCTTCCTGAGGCTAATTATGCCCTAGATTGGTGAAAGATGACACAGCTAGATCATCTCCCTGTTGCATGTAGGAGAAATTTTAGTGCAGATCTAAATTTTTAGAGGAAGATGATGACTCCTGTAACTTTTAGTATCCTCTTATTAACTGTGAAAAAGCATGTGCTGTGTTTGGGTGCTGATGGCATCCTTCATATTCCCGAGGATCAAACTTTACCGTCCTTGTGCCTGCTGAGATACCACCTGTGGTATTTTACATTCAGAGATGGAACAGGGTGGATTAGGATTGGGCACAAAATCAGTGAATCTCTGAATAATGTATCAGAGGAAGATTTGTGGGGGAAGGAGGAGGGGCAGAAGAAAGACGTATTGATGTTAGGTCAGCCAAACATTCAAGCGTGTCTTTAGTAGGATATTGTGGTAGTGAAGTTAGAGGAAAATGAGACACTTTTACAATAAGCCAGAAACAAGATAGGATGTCTAGACATCAATAGCATTTACTGCATGAAAGATCTATCAAAGAAATACAGCAGTCTAACAATAAAAGGTAAAGATGTTTTCAGTTGTGGGGTGTTTTTTTTCCCCTTAGCTTACACAGTCTGTACTCAGTGACCTTCTGTCTCCTCTCTGTGTGTGGTAGGAATCTCATCTGAAAAAGAAATTTAGTTTAGACTTGAAGCTTCCATTTGTGAATCAAAGAATTTCTGCAGAATAACTAGCAGTGGCCTTTAAAGAAAAGCTTAAAAATTAGATTGGTTTTTCAAGGAGTTACTGAAATTTAGATCATGATTCTTATGACTGAAAAATGAAAATGTATTAAATTGCAGTGCCACCCACATGCGATGTCACAGTGATTATTGCAATTAAATGTAATATTGCTAATGCATAATATAATTATAAAATGTTAGAATGTTAATTAATATACCTTTTAGTATAATGCATACCTAGGAATTAATCAGCTTTGCATATGAGAAGGGTGAAGTAGTTCTTGGTAGAGGACCTGTAATTAACACTACAGCATTTAACAATTAACACTATGGTGTTAGAAAAACATGACATGCAACAGCGTTCCATAAAACAGAAAAAGGAAATGAGAAAACATAACATAGTGGGCCAGATTTTCAGTGATAGTTCCTCTATGCTTGGTAAAACCCCTGCAAAGCCTGATGATGTGTTATTTATTCTCTGCACAAGCACCCACAAAACATGACTGAATGAGCACTGTGCAGAAGGATTCCCTTTCCCAGAAGTCTTGCTTTTGTTGATTTGGGAAATGGCTCATTGCAAATGATCCTGAATTAGGCTGTCAGCATAGCAAGTAACCACATTTGACTATATTCCTTCATTGTGTCCTTGGTTATGGGCACTGATTCCTGTGATCCCCAGCTGCTGGGCAGGGGGTGGGCAGCCAGCCACACCTCCTCACACCGCCGTGGCTGGGGATGGCCTCAGCCAAAACAACTCTTTGCATTAGTCAGTATCTGCTTCCCACTGTGGACAGAAAAACGGGAGTTGGGAAGTCAATGAAGAGCCACCAAGTGAAAGAATGATAAACCTGTTATAGTACACTGTGTGGTGGTAAAGAGATGGGCCCTGAGGGCCAGAGAGAGAGCCTCTTTCCTGGGCCTGGAGGTGACCCTGGGAGTACATCCAGGTCATTGGGAACGGGCTGAGAGAGGGTTGTGAGTTTGTGGACAGTGTTTGACCTATGGGGAGTGATAATTGTACTTTGTGGCCTTACAGGGCATTGTTTAACTATTAACATTTTAGGGAATGTCTATGTACTATCCCAGGTGATTGGGGGACACTGTGGTGAACATCTTTCCTGTTTATATATGATGTGATATCCTGTGTGTGCTGTTATTTAGGGAATTCTGACTGCACAATAAAGGGCTTTGCACTTGGACATCTGGTGTGTGCAGAGTCCATGCCCGTGCATGAT
The DNA here is from genome assembly GCA_026261815.1 of Monarcha castaneiventris obscurior. Classification (NCBI taxonomy): domain Eukaryota; kingdom Metazoa; phylum Chordata; class Aves; order Passeriformes; family Monarchidae; genus Monarcha; species Monarcha castaneiventris. Next base: position 14,408,475 of record JAMPIT010000467.1, read on the forward strand.
TACTGCATAAACCATCTTCATAGCACAAAATCTTGTGCAGAATTTGAACTCAGTAAGTTAAAAGCACAGCCCAGGTGTGCAGCTGAACATTCTTGGGGCTATGAGGGCGTTGCATTGTAATTAAACTCATACTGCCTGTGCATCCCTGAGGAAAACAGGCATCTATGTGATGATGGTGGTGTTCTTCCCCTTAGCCACCATGTTCTGCAGTCTCTGCCATTCATGTACAGGTGTCAGACCCCGAGCTGAGCTTGCACAGATCCCAGTGCTCAGATGAAGCCATGCCATGCAAATATTCTGTGGTGTGCACCCTTTTTACGGGGCCATTGTCACAACTGCAGCCTGCCTTGCCAGAGGTCAGGTTTCCTAAATGCAGCAGAGTAAATAGTGTTGATTTCTTGGTGATAAAGTATTTTGTTAAATGGACCAAGGAGCAATGGATTTTCAGGCAAGACCTATGAGCTTCAGACAGTTGTTGAGATAAATATGATAGCAGAGAGCACCAGTCATATTTAAGACTGTTTTAGGTATGTGCATGTGGAGCAACAAGGGTAAAATCACCACTCCTTGTATCCACAGTGCATATTGATTTGTAAAGCTGCATTTATTCAATCTTTATTTGTCTTGCTTGCACGTGAAAGATTCCTGATCATTTGAAAAATGGGCCCAAGGACCCACCCTGGGGATTCCAGAGGTGAAAACCTGAGCTGGCAGCAGCATTTAATTGTAACAGAACTTCATACTGTCAGGTCATCACTTTTACACAGAAACTTCATATGCAAGATCAGATATAAACACAAATAAACCAGCCTTTGCTCTACTTTCTACTTTTTACAGCCTATGGGCTCATGTAATTAATCTTGTTCTGCTAATACAGCAGGAGTGGAAGATTTCTTCTGCCTAAAGCTTATAAAAATATTGTCTGGTTAATTATTTCTGTTCCTATTTCTATTTTTATATTCATATACTGGGAAGTTTGTTTTCAGCACTACACTACAAGAATTGGGCCTGAGATAAAGTTTTTGTTAGTAGTCAGTAGTCAAAGTATTGCTTAGAATGTTCTAAAAACATTCTCTTCATTTTGGAGAAGTGGCAGAACTGAAGTGGCAGGAAGGGATTTTTCACTGGCATACTCTGTTATTATCTGAACATTTACACCAAATTGCTCTTCAGCAGGAGCCTGAAGCAGTAGAGTGGTGATCAGCCTCAGCTATTTCAGTTTCGAAATGAATAGATGAAAAAATTCTTGGGCTGTTAAAATCTGAAAAATGAGGTTTTCTCATGACAAAGACAGGAGGTGGGAGGCAAAAATTTCCACTAACTTCTAAGTGGATAGGGATACTCTACCCCCCACCATTTTATTTTTCTTTTATTTACTTCCCTCTATAATATAAATTTGTTTTGTATTGTTTTGCTGAAATTTGCCAGGTTTTACTTTCTACTTAGAAGGTGCTGTTCCTGAAGGAGTGAGCTCTGGGGAAGTGATTTGGTTCACTCTGATGGTCCAGAATTAATCAAATAAGATTTAAGAGCTTTGTTGATACTTATGTAAAAAAAAAAAAAGTATTATATATCTAAATATTTGCATTGAATGCACTGTCTCACATTCATATAATATTGACTCCAGTTTCAAGAAAATACAGACGTAAAAGTTGTATAGTTCCTTTGGAGCACCTAACAATGTCTGTTTAATGTAAAAAATTCAAGCTGAAATGGGAATGTAGGGAACCTGCATCTTGCTGAAGATGTTATTTTTGTGAATTAGCAGGAGCCATTGTGGTTTGGCATGAACTAAAAACTTACCTACTTTCTAAACAATGTGCTCTTTCATGCCACACTTGGGTAGTTTTCAGTAAACTCATGTTTCACACGGAGTCCTAAAGAAACATAAAATCCTTTTTGCATTTGCAGGAGTTTTTAAATGACATAAAAATAACCAGTTTATTATGACATCTTGTCATGGTTAAAATGCTAGACTTCCCCCAACTCTTTGGAAAAATTTTGAATGTTATGGAAGCAACATGTTCGTTGCATGTGACTTTAGCTTGCTAGCACACACTTGAGGAAAAAAAAGACAAAAGAAAAAGCAAATCCTGGCATAATGCTACTGAAATACTTTAAAGGCAACGTTAGGAATGGATGAAATACTTTGTACAAGTAGCTTTGGAAATTCAAACTGAATGTTAGGATTGTAAAGGAAAGGTCTGGAGCTGCTGTAGATAGGCAGAGCCTCTGAGCCACGTGGGTCCCACTGCTGGCTCAGTCATGGCCCATCTGGGAGGCCTGGAAAAGCTTTCCTAGCTCACTCTGTGCCCTTGGCCTCCCACCCTTGATTTCACAATTCCTTTCTGCAGAATCCTGACCTCAGTCTGAGGCCATCAGAGGTGTAAAAGCTATAATTCAGCTGAGCGTGGCACATGGGTGTCCTTCATGTCTCCTGCTCACCTTTCCCATTTCTTGTAATATTAATCTCAGAGACAGCTTTGACACCACGTAATTTTTTTTCCTTTAATTTACTGTAATAAATTTAATGTTCACAAAAGGCTCCTGATTGACAGACCCGGAGAATAAAATTATTCATGAGCCAGGTAGATATATTTTAGGCAGGGATAGGTCTTGTAATTGCCATACTCTTGCCTTTGAGCACTCCCCATAGTGGGATTTCTGACTGAATGGTACGACTGGAAACCACTCTGATTCTTAAGACTTGCTCATAAAGGAAAAAAATCACAGATTTGAAGATGCATCAAAGACAAAATACTAGTCTGTCATCTGCAAGGATAGCACCTGGGAGAGCCTCTGCCCATGTGTGAGGCCAGTGGCAGCTGCTTACTCTTGGCCTGGAAAAGAGCATCCCAAGAGCTGTTTTAGCTGAAAATAGGCTTAAAAAACACCTACAGAGAGGTGAAACTGTGTCTTGAATATTGGAGACACCAGGGAATCTTGGATGTGCTAAAACATTCCTGTGGCTGCATTTACCTCCACTGACAAACAACCTGACCCCTCTCTTCACCTTTGTTGGGGATTTTTAACACAATTCTTCTCTTCCAGGCTGGCCAAGCTCTTTTAAGGAACAGAGTAAACACAGTGGGCTCTCATGGTAACTGTGCTGCACCAGAAAAGCCTGTCCTGGGTGGCACATCTCTGTCTAAGCCAGACACCTCGAGGCTGAAGGAGACTGAGGGAACAGTTCATGTTCCAGGTCTGCTTTCATTGCTGTCATTTTCACTAGAGATGTTAACAAGAATTTATGATGTTGTAAACTAAAATGACTTCTGGAAGTGCTGCTTCTCAGTGAGAGTGATTCTGGTGTGTTTGACTCTGGTGGTGTTTCTATTATTATTATTATTATTATTATTATTATTATTATTATTACTACTATTATTATTTTAAGCTGTTGGGACTTTTCTGATCTGACTTATGCAGGCACAAGGTCAAACTAACTTCACAGTAAATGAATGCATTGAATTAAAATGTGTCTACACGTGATGCAGTGTAACTCATGCCTTTGTTTTGCTTGTGAAATAGTCTGGAGAGTGTAGAAAGACAAATTAAATTAGAAGCTGAGTCAGTTTCTGTCACAGAGCCTGAGCTTGGCCTTCCTCAGCACATAAATTTGTAAAAGAGTTTGTTCAGTGGTTGATCCAGAAGCATATTTTTGCTTTACCCACTCGGGGCATGCAGCTTGCCACAGCCATCTGCAGCCAATCTGAGGCTAAAATATTGATAAACAATCTCTGCTGCTAAATTAAGACCTAAACAGTAAAGAGGAGAATGGATGTGAGCTTTAGATTCTCCAGATATCCATGCTATGTGTGCTGCTGTTAAAATTATGGTGATAAGGAACATGAAAAATCAGACAGGTATGATAATTGTTTTCAAGTAATTTTAGTTAGGCTAGCAGTAGAGGATGAAAAGAGACTCCCAAAAAACTCACCTGTATCCACAGACAGCTTAGTCACTTTTTGTTGTGGTCACTTGTGCAGCTGTAAATGAAACATCCTGTATTGTGTTTGTCACCTCTAAATGGGGGGTTGCTGAAGACATTATTGCCATGGGTGAAGTGGAAATTGTTCTGTTGATTTTCATGGTAAAAACCCCACTTCTAAATCGCTCCCTTCCAATGGACATGATCAGGAGCTACCGTCTGACAGGAATGGAGGAGGATTTAAAAGAAAAACAACTTTGCTTTCTGTTTATTCTTCATTATCATGCTTTACACATGCTCAAATGACCGCCTGTGGGGCAGGAGGAGGAGCCCAATGTCAAGGAGCTACCCAAAGGGTGGTGTGTGCCTCGGTAAATCCTTACATCTGCTGGTTCTTGTACCTGGGACACCACAAAGATCTTCTGAAGTTAAATACAAGACAGGGCAATGAGATATGAGGAAAATAAAATTTGGATAAGGCCAGAGCATTAATTTAAGGATTTAAAGAGAGAGTGGGGAGAGGGGAAGAAGGGTGGGACTCTATCGCCAGATTTTTTTTTTTAGACACTTATAGTTACAATATGATAAACATCCCTTTCCATAACTCTTCTCTGGTTCAGCAGAATGATTTGAGGATTTTTGCTGCCTTACCCCTGAAATCCAGAAGTTTTCAAGTTCAGCAGCCTTCAGAAACACCTTTTAGAGAGAATGAGATCTGTGATAATACATGTCAGAAAAAGAGAGGAACTTTCTGCAGTCATTTCCTTGGGTATAGAAAGTGGCACTGAAGGAACACAGGTGCACTAAAAGTAAATGAAGATATGGATTTTTGGGGAGATCACTGCTGAGGAAAGCACCCGCCATCACACCCACAATAATAAAAAGATTTGTAAAAGCCGTTTCACTCCCTGCTTCTAAAATGTCAGCTGCCCTGCCTCCTCGTGTTGTGCTTTCCAGGTTCCTGGAGGCTGCTCCTCAAGCTTCCAGTGCCTGCTCAGACTGCTGTTTCTCCCCAGTGCAACAAGAATATGGTAGATCCCTTGTTTGTCTGCTGTGTGATGCTAAATCAATGGGAACTGCATTTCCAGCATCTGTCTGAGAGCCACTTCCAGCCCCTTCCTGCTCTGGGCAAGCCCCTCTCCCACCCAGTGCTGTGACCTTGATTTAGATAATTTTACGATCTCTCTTATCTCCGCCTCATTTTCTCTGCTCCTTCCATGTTCAGCCATCTGAGGATCTCCAATGTTTTCAGTAGTCTGACTTTCAGGAAAGTTAATTAAACTCCCAGTCTTAATGTTACCTTAATATTTGCTGGTTTAATTTGATTTTTATGTATGTAGTTTTTTTCCATCAAAGTGCCAACATGTGCTGTAATTTAAACACAGTAGTGTCTGATGCTTAGATTACCAAATGACTGCAGCATCTTAGATGCTCCAAATTTCCCATAACAACAAGAAATGTTTTGGTCCTTGACTCATGTAAACAGTATTTCATAAACTTGTGAAGGCAGGGAATTACATCTTTTCACCAGAAATGAACATACATAGCAAATCCAGGAGCAAACAAAATATCCTTTTTGTCCAGATATGGGTTGTACATTTATTTGGAGATCTCAAAACACTACTCAGAGATTGATGATATATAATGAGTCCTAATCTGAGATCCTTGTGCATTGTATAAAGTTGTGGAGATAGAAAATTGTATTCTTCACATCTTATTTGCAGTGCAACACCTAATTGGAAACTGTAAAATGTGTCTGTAGCATTCTTGCTTTCTGCCTGGCTGTGGGTTTTGTCTTTATTTAAATGCTGTTTCAGCATATTCCTGGCTAATAAGGGTAGGTGTTTTACATCATTTTAGCAAAGTGGAACATTGGAATTATATGACTGAAAATCTATATTGCCATTTTTCATTTTTATTATTACTTTTTCATAATTAGGCAATAAATATAAGCTATGCTGATCTGTATGATTATGACAAGCTTTCTTGCATACTGCAAAGAATGAGGGAGTAGGTGGAAAAAGATTCCTGCTATGCATGGAAAAATTTAAAATTAATCTTTTAGTATGTTTAGCCTGCTGCTGTTTAACATCAAGAGTGTGTTTAGGGCATGTGGCAAAAAAAAAAAATAGCTGACCAATCCATGTCTGTAAACTTTTCTGCTAAATTAGAGTTGGACATAGTTCTTTGGCATTTTTTTGAGGGCAAACTGTCTCTACTCACTATTCAGAGTCACTTCAAGGAAGAGCAGATGTGATGAGTTTGAATTCAGTTGCCTGCATAAATCTTGTCTCCATTTAATGAATGCAGTTACAGATATTTTTCCAAGAAACAGGGAAGAACATACCATCCTTTTACCTTCTGTGTATAGTTTCTGGAAATCTGATAAAAAGAACAGACAAAATCCCATGAGCAGGGTAATAAGAAAGCACGTTGGGAGCTATGGGTGGAAGTGAGGTGGCAGAGTTATTACAATAACTGTGCACTCTCTGCTGCACTGTTTGTGATTACAGAGGTAAATCAGAGCTGCAGAAGGGCTTTGCTCCTCCCTCACAGGCTCTCTGTGCCAACTCTCTGTTCATCCTCTGTGTGGCTGGGTGACAAATCTGCCCATCACTGTTTGCATAAAAAGTCTGCTACCACGTTACAGCATTGCAATCACACTTTCATTCTTATGTTTTAGTTATTTTTTTGTTTTGTGTTACAAGCATAGCTTCTCATATAATAATTGTGTCAGCATAATTATGCAACTCTACAAATAGCTGTCTATAAGTGTCCTTAAGTTCAGAAGATTAATGTTGAGGAAAAAATAAAAAAACACTCGTTGCACTGTGAGGGTAAAGCAGCCCCTTTTAACAGCTTTGTGACTCTCAGAAAAGTTCTAGTTACAAGTTTTCTGCTTACATTTTGATTAGTAGGATTGCATTTTAATTGAGAAATTGCATTTCAAATTGTATCTTTTTTCCTTCAGTCTGTTTAGGTGAATCTTTTCCTTCAAAGCTAACTCACATTTGGCTTTTAACTTAATTTGCTTGTGTTAAGGTCTTTGATCTTTCAGACTGTTAAATTGTTTTATTGAAACTCCCAAACAGAACCAGTGTCTCTCCTGATAATCACGATGTTTCTAATAAGTCCGGCAGTAAGCAAATTAATTCTGTGTTCTTGCCAGTAATAAAGACGGATTCAAAAGTGTTATTTTTGAAGAACCATTTTGAGACCTTTCCCACAGTTTTTTCCCAGATGAAATTAACTAAAAATTATGAAAATAATTCCTTTTCCCCCCCTGTAGCTCTGGAAATGAATGAGTTTAAGCCCAATGTTCCTAAATGGGGTGTGTCTGTGTCCATACTGAAAATATTTGATCTATTTTTTCATCTTGATATAAAAATAAATCCATTTTTTCTCCTAGAACCAAGCATAGTCCATTTAAATTTCTTCATGTCGGCTGATTGGCATCCTCTCAGGAGAAAAAGGACTGCACAGAACATTGTAATTCCTTAGAGACTCTGCTGTGGAGTTGTGGCAGTGTGTTTATCAAGCAGTGTTGTGCAGAGTGTGATGTCTGCTTTATAAAACCTCTGATAAATGGGATGGGAGGTCCTGAGCCCAGGTTCTTAAAGGTGGTGCTCCACTAAGCATTGTCAACATACAGAGAGTGGGGATGGCAGCAAGGTAATTGTTTTTCCATGATGATGTGACTTTCCCAAAAATTCTATCCTTGTCCCTATTTACTGTCTAAAATATAGAACTAAATATAATTCCATGAAATATTAAGTGATTTTCAAATTCACTGTCTTCTGATGAAAAGCCATTTAAACTGAAACACTTCTGAAATACTCCAAATGCCACAGCATTTCCTGGATCTTTGCTCTTGCTATTGCTTTTTTTTTGTGTGTGTTTTCTGATAGAGACAAAAGCACTTGGTGAAATACTTGATTTGTGTGTAGATAATTGCAGTTAAAAAATCTATTTCTCACCCTGTAAGGTTTTTTCCATTGTTTTTGGAAATCCTCGGGGAGATGTGATTATCTCTTTCTCTCTGGATGTGGTTGTTCCAAAGTCCCTTTCCTGATCTGGGACTAAGTTAAAGCCAGCAATGTTTTGTCTCTCAGCATTATAGACGTAATTAATTTAATACATTATGCATGCTTTGAATCAGATAGTGCATTTTCAAGGTTTTAGTCTGATGTTTCTACTCACTCTTTTTTATTACTTCGAAACCATCTTAAAAGTAACTGGAAAAAATTCCTGATGTTTCATTTGACAAGTAAAGGCTGCTCCAAAGGAGAAGACCTTTAATTTCAATGTTGAAATGTCAGACAGCAGTTGGATATCATCAGTCCCAGCCTTTCACTTAGCCAAATTTGCCTTTTTCAGATAGATGAGATAACAGCTTGAGACCATAAGAGTTTTGTAGCAATTCATTTTGCTCTCTCTCTTATTTTTAAGGTGTTTAAAACCTTGCACAGCACATTGTATCATATGTGCAGAAATTAATTCTTTGGATTTAGATTTAAAGCATCCCATCATTGCATGGCATAGTTTTATTATTTTGCATACTGTGCTATAGGTTTAGGCCTGGGACTGTGAGTTCAAGCTCGAGGTATTGCTCAAGTTCATCCATACCTATTACATGGGCTGTAAACCTACAAGTTTCTCCTCAGTGGCAGCTATGGAAGGTCTGTCGAGTTTGCAGTGTGGGTGTGACTCCACTGGCTACAGCTTCCCAAATCAACTAATCCCAAGGCTTCTGTGTCCCAGGTTTTTAGGAAATTGTAGCTGTGGCTGTTTGCATTCAATCAAAGGAATTACAGGCATGCTTCAAAGTCACTGTGGCCATGGGTAATTATGCACAAGTAAACTCCTGTCAAACAATAACTTGTCCAGAGCCCCTTGGCCTCTGAGCAAACCACAATTTGAAAAGTCTGGAGAAGGCTGAAGAGGGAATCTCTTAAAGGGGCCTGTTGCTGCATGTTTCCAGCCCCTCTACAAATCTGCAGAAAATTTTAAAAGAGCCTCTATGGAGAAGGGTTTTGGTGCTTTGATCACTTATGAACGTCAGAAGAGCAGTGGTGAACCTGCAGATGAGTGTCCCTAGGGAAATGTGCATGGTGAAGCAAAGGGAATTCATCCAAAAACATCTGTAAGGACCTAAGAGGAAAGAAAGGAAAAGGAACTGCCTTTGAGCTATTCCTGTGCATGTAGAGAAAGCCTCAAGTAGAGCTTGCTCCGTTGGTCAGATACCACTGATCCAGCCGGGAAGAATTTTGTCAGCCAGGGCTGAGGAACAAATAACTTTATTCAAACTCTTGCCCTGTTCTGGCTGACCCTGGGGCTGGGTGAGACACAGCACACTGTGTTACTGTGCCCTCTGAAGCTGACCCTGGAACTGAGCACCCCCAGCTTTTCTGCTCCTGAGCCATTCCAGGGACTTACACTGGCTCTGTTGGCTTTGAACTTGGGAATCTGTGATCAGCTATCTCACTTTCTTCTCCCTGACTTCTGGCCCTTCTGCTCTCTGCTGCTACTCTGAAGCCCATAAGTAAGAAAAGACAGTGCTCTGCAGACTGATTTCTTCAAGGGTTTCGTGCCACAAAGCACAAAGAAATGTCTGTCCTGTGACAGGAGCCATCTCTGTGTCACACTGAGGAAGGGAGCACATGCACGTGGCTGGAGTGGAGGCTCTATATTTTATATCATAACATTATATTATATTATAGAAAGGGGGGCAGTTTAAGTGGTTTAGACTAATTTAAGGCAACATCAAGGCCAGGTTTTATTATGGTTGGACATAAATGTTTTAGTGTAACCAAAGACTAAGCTTGTGTTTTTCCTTCTGTTTCCTAGCCTTGTTCTTTAGCTCACTTATTCCATAGTCTACAATGCACATATTTTTATTTTTTTTATCTTAGGACTTCATTGCTTGGGTCTACAGTCTTAGCAAACACTGAGCTATTATAATGATTCTGTTTATTCAGCTTCTACTTTAAAAACAAACCAAAGCAGTCCTTCTGTGTCTACTGAGCTCAGAAATGTACTCACAGTGTTCCTCCCACACTTTGAATGCAACAAGCATAAAATGGCTTCCTTTTGGATGTTTTCACCTGCTCCTGTTGCAGGCAGTGATTGTGAAGTGCCATTGGACATGTATTGTTTTTTCTTCTGACTCAGCTTTGAATTCACTTGGTCTCAGAGATTCTACAGTTCCCACTGCTCTTTCAGCATGAAATAATGGGGTTTTTAGGGAAAAATATAAGGCCAGAACAATTTCAATGAAATGCCCTATTCCTGTAAAAATTTGTCTATTTGTCAACACACCTGGGGACCTGAGTGATATGGTGCCACTTCAGTGTATGTCCTGCCCTTAAGTAAATTAATTCTGGAAATTTGATGAATTTCATCCTTTCCTCCAACCTCACAAACATCCCTTTGTACAGTCCTTCAAGGATGCCAGTGCCTCATTTAACTTCTCAGTAGCATCCATACACCAGGGAGTGGGACTCAACCTACTTGACTTTGGACATCACCTGAACTCTGGGCAATGGGAAAATAAATAGATAAGGAGAAAAATAAGCACTTTTGATTCTTCACAGGGAAGGAGAACCCATATTACTGAAGAACCTATGTCTCTCCATTATATAAAAGGGAGATGCTTAAATGCAGCTATCTGCACTGCTAATATCTAAATTAGGTAATTGCACCTCAGTCCCTTTGACAGCTTTTATCCAACTTCATTAATGGCTCTCTGATTCGTAATTTGGTAATTTGAGGCTACAGTTTTTCTGTTTTCCCGGTGTCATCACCTTTATTTCTTCTTTTTGAGTTATCGAGTTATTCATTGGAAGGGCACAGTTTTCACACAGAAATTCCCCAACACAGCAGGAAGGAAGCAAAGCACGAAATGCATTGGATGTTTTGTTATTCAGGAAAAAAAAAAAAAAAAGTTTTAATTCTCTCCATCAAAAAGGGGCCTTTTTCCTTGAGTTGATGTATTTCCTGAGTCTGTGACCTTAAAGGACAAACAGCAAAACCAAGCAGTGCAGAAATAAATAAGGAACTGCAATTACATTTGAGATTGCAGGAGTTTGATGTAAGTTCCCTATTTCATGGTCAGATCAGGGTAGTTTAGTGCAGAAAGTGTTAGTGGGAGTTTTGAAATGAATGGCCAAAGGCGAGTGCCAGGAAACCCCAGCCCCATCATTAGAGCTCTGCATGTTCTTAAGGCCCTGCAGTTTATCAGTAGCCCTGAGGAGTTTATTATACACATAAGAATTGGTTTATTTAGACCCTGGATCCAGTTGCAGAGAAGGTTGGAAGGGCTTGGAGCTGTGCAATGAAAAGGACTAAAATCCTTTCATTCCAAGTTGTCATTTACCACTTACAAAACAGCATCTTTAAGGACTTCAGCCCTGCACTGTGACTCAGTCACTGCTGCAGCTACTTGAGTGTGAGCTTTCATGCAGGGGATGATTCAGCTGGTAAAATTATGTTACCCTGAAATTAGTTTGGTACTTAGCATTTAATATTCTTCTCTTTTGCTCTGCAATTAGCTTTTACTAATGCAATTTAATCTATTTGTAACATTTCTTGAAAATCATAGTAGACATGATTTGAAATGAAGTTAAATCTCTTGAACTTTTCCTTACGTTAATTTGAAATGCCAACAGGGCACCAACTGCTGTGAAAATTAATGAATGAGCTACAGCAGACTGTCTTTCATTTCACTGGAATGACTTCACACTCAGAGAGCATATGTACCAAACAAACTATTCTCCAGCACTGCAGATGATGCTGGAGGAAGAAGGATTTTGTTGCTGAAGGGTCAGATTTGTGGGTCCCAATTTGTAGGTATGCTGTGGAGAACAAGTCATGGACGAGGCAACTCCCCACAAAAAGATCTTTTTTCCTTTTAAAGAAAATTTATTTAAGTTGTGTGAAATATTCCTATACTGAAAATACAGAACACTGTGGTAGCATTTTTCTGCAAGTGTTTTGCTCCTCACTTGAAAATTCCTGAACTGGGCACTCAGCTTTCTTAAAAAAAGCAATTTGTCTGTGTTATTTATTAAACATTAAGCTGCAAAAAACATGTAAAGCTACCATAGAGCTAGAAATAAATTAACTTATACCATGCACAGTAATTTTGTTCAAAGCTGCAGATTGCACTTTTTCTTATCCTGAAGAGCTGGGGAAGTGTTTGGTCTTCACAGTTAAAGCAGAACTCCTGTGCAGCAAAATGAATTAGCAGGAGAAAATAAGATAAAAAAATCTTAACTTAGAAATCCTTGCTAGCCAAAAGAAAATAAAGACATGCAGGTAATCTTTTTTTCTCAGGTAATGTTTGTCATGTTGTATTCATTAAAGCCCACTTGCAGAATCTCGATAATTTTATTATGGTGATCAGGAGTGCTGTATTGAGGGTTTGAACAACAACTCTGCCATCATTCTCTGCTAACATTCCCTTTGGCATTCTGGATTTTGGCTTTTTTTTCCCCTTCAGACACCACAGTTGTTATTGATTGTGTTCCTGCTGACAAAGTTTTAATATCTTTCTACTTAAACACATGTGTATACATCCCAGTATAGCCTCGACTCCACATACACACAGTCTCACTGAGGGTGGTTTGTTGACTCAGGTGGGAAATTCAGTTCTTAAATGGAAGTTGTAAATATACTTTTTTTATTCCACTGTTTGCAGTCTCTAATAACAAATGAAAATAAAATCAAATTGTGTGATCAGTAAAACTGTGACATGACATTCTCTCCTAGATAAATGATCAAATAAGCAATTTTACTTACACTCAGAATAAATAAACAACACCAAACACAATGTTATTTTTTCTTTTTTTACTCTGCATTGCAGTCATATAGTGAAAAGACTAATTGTATTTGGACTTGGAAAAATGCCACTGCTGTGCTCCAAAAATTCAAACATTGAGTAAACTGTGAAATAAAATAAAAATGTGGGGCAGATGTGTCCTGGTTATTGTAATGCAAAGGATTCACCTTTTCTTCTCTGACTTGGGCTTGGTATTTAATGGGCATAATGGCAGTGTTTTGTGGATAGATACAAGCTGCTCACTCTGCTTGATGGAAATAAAATAAAAGAATGTGTAAAGGCATCCTTTAGAAAGGGGACATGAAGGGACTTGTCAACAACGAGCCTGTGACAGAGTGGGAATTGGTGATGGACTTGGCTGCACGCAGGGCTGCTCTGCCTTGGTGAAGCCAGGGCAGATCCATTCCCTTTGCCTCAGGTAGAGCAGCATCTCTCAGCACGTCTGTGCCATGGTCAAGGTCAGAACAAGGTCGTCTTTTGTGTCATTTCTCACTGCTTTCAGAGCTGTGTCATCCTTCCTCTCAGCTTGTTGTCAGACACTGAAGTGGTTTCTGACATAATTTATGTCAGACTTATACATTAAAACACCTGTCCAAGTGAATGCTTAAAAAGGAAATTCCACAAGTGGAGAGGGACATATGAACAACACACGTCACAAAGTGGTTTAGGGACTTGAGGTGTTGGCTCACAGAGGTTTCAAAGTGGCACCTGATTTGTGGCTCCTGGAAGCATCAGCTGTGCCATCAGAGGATGGCACGGGGCAGCCTCAGGGGGATGGGGTGCCAGGGTTCCCCAGCTCCAGGGGAGTGTGGGGGGCTTCATGTGCCAAATCTGCACTAGGAATTGCTTTGATGGCTTAAAAGTGGCGCTGTGTAGGGCATGGGGGTGCCAATTCCCACATCATGTATACCTAATATTCCTGGATAAATTATTAGATAATTAAACATCTTTAAAAAATCCTGTGAATTAGATTATATAAGATGTTCATAATGGAAATTGTTAGGCCAAAAGTGGGAAGGGATTTAAGAATAAGTTAGAAAATTTCACTGTTTTGTGGCTTCTTTTAAGCATCCTGGTCTATTTTTATTTTATCTGGCTCTGGAAAATCCTTGATCTTGGATCACCAGATCCTACATGTGAATGCTGTGGTTAGGTTCACTACATTCAAGTTCTGTTTCTCATGCTTTTCATGTCTGCAATCTGTCACTAATCTTCTTATTAATGTTGTGGCTTTCCACATGAATTGATTTGGACTGATATAATTTTTTTAAAAATACATTTTTCCCCCAACAAAAATGAATTTTTTATTTAGCATTTTTTAAGAAAAAAAATTAAAATATTTTCTGTGAGAATATAAGAATGAAATAATATAACCTATCTGAACTGATTTCTGAAGACTTTTTTTCAGCTGTATGCCTTGGACAATTTCTCTCTAAAATTCCTGACTGATGTATTTGATCCAAAACTGAATTTATAAGCTATCTATCTATCTATCTATCTATCTATCTATCTATCTATCTATCTAATCACAATGATATTTGCTGTTCTATAAAGCTTAAGAAGAATCTAAACTGATAAATATTCCTGGTAAACAAGCAATATTTCAGTACTGTCTGTATTGAAATTAATTTAGTAGTGCCCTGTATAAAAAGACAGAAGGGCTAATAAGAAGACAATTGTCACTTCTTCCTTTGGTCAGGAAGTGGGAGCTGTTGAGACAGGGCTGGCCACATGTGACATTTCAATTGTCATTGTAGCATTTTGTAGGTAGGGACCTGTCAACACTTCTTTATTAACTTTGGTGTTCAGGCAGATAATTTACCAGGTTGAAATTTCATTCACAACCAATCCTTGTTCTTTAAATTCTCTAAGCTCACAGAAATAGTTTAAGCCAGCTGGTTTCTGGTTTTAAAGCTACCAGAGAGACTGAGGAACAGGAAGAAATAAAAGGTTTCTGGCTCCTACACACACTGCCTTGTGCTCCTGCTCCCAATTTATTTATCTGCTATTTTATATAATGCTATTTTCCATCTGTTGTGTTTAACACATGATATTTTGCATGAGAAAAGGGGCTGTGGTGTTGCTTTTAATTCTGAGATTATCAGGGCACTCGGAAAGGCTGTTACCAATTTTTCATACTAATTGATATGTTAAATCACATCCTCTGCTTTGTGTCTGTGCGAGACCCAAATGAACCTAGGTAAGAGCAGCATAAACATCCCTGTTGTAAGAGAGAGACAATCTCTTCATCTTAAATTATGAATCCAGAAGACTGAAACGAGGAATTACTTTGGTCTTGCACAACATGAATAATGCATGTAGCACCATTTACACATCCTGCATGTTGTGGAACCAGAGTGTGCTGTTATGTTAATAAACATTCCTAATGTTCACCATAACCATTCCGAATGCTTTATTGCCAAAAGAAATTGTGATCCCAAGGACACTCAACACTGTCAGCCTTGTTACAATAGCCAATTATTAAACTTACAGCTGTATTATCCCCTTCTCTCCATTTGATATGGGCAATTAGTCAAAATCTCTGGGTCTTGTAGTTTTTTTCTGTTATGTTGGTAAGGGAGTTGGGTGTTTCTCATGTGCAACCTCATTTAATTAAAAAAAAATGCAAAATTTTTTGCTTTTCTGAACACAAGCAGAAAAATGCACGGAATACATTAATCCCTTGTATTTCTAGGCTGCTTTCAAACTGTATTGAGCACTAAATCTTTCTCTGTCATGTCAGTAGTGTTTCTAAGGCTCTGGAATCTGCTTCCAAGACGGCATCTTCATTTCCTTTCTCTCTGCTCCTGCAGTTCTTCTCATTCCCACCCAAAAACTATCTGCATTCAACCTAGGTTCTGGCTGTATCAATATTTAGGAAAAGAAGCCTCAAAGTTGCAACAAATATTGTCCTTGGTGGGAAACGTGAAAATAATTAACTGCAGCAGTTACTGTAACAACACGTGCGAATTTTGCTTGTTTGCTTTAAACCATAAGTTTTGGGGCATTTTTTTTTTTTTAACTGTCTAACCGTTTTCAAGAAGGGGGTTGACATTAAGAAGAGCCTTCTGTGTTTGTTCAAAAGTTAGTTTAGACAATAAGTCTCCTTGCTTTGATGGGTATAAAAAAGTGGAAAAGGAGCCTTTTATCCTCATCAGTGTAGAAAGGTTATGTTTTTCTTTCATTCCATTGCCTCAGAAATTACTCCTTGTATGGAACCACAGATTTTAAGAAGAAACTGGGATATTTGATTGCTTACCCTGACTCTGTGCAGTAGAGGCCATGGAACTTTATCTTATGTTGAAACTGTTTACTTCAGCTCCATCACGGTGTGTATTCTACAGAAATCTTCAGCTTTGAAGCCAAATAGACATGATAAATTAATGGCTTTTTATGGTAGCATGCTCCAGAAATTACACTCATGTAAATACAGATGTGTATCTTATTTCTCAAACTTATTTATGCTAATCCCCAGACTCTAGTCCCCAGTTTCACCCATTAAAATGAGGGAGTTGTGCAGATTTATGATAGATCCATCTCCTACCAGAGCTCCCCTGAGAGGGTGTTTGCATGGAGGATTGCTGAGGTTGCAGTACACCCCCTGACAGTGAGCTATGACTGAGGGTTCACTGTTAATTTGCTGTATGGTTACATGTAATTGTTTACTGAGGAACTCGTCACCCTCCAAGGGCAATGTCATTAACTTCAGCGTAGATACAAATCCTGACCAAGTTTTAGCCAGAAAACTCCTCTTGACAGGACATTATAACCATGCTCTCGGGTGAAATAAAAACTAAGTAGCCTCCTAAATTCTCTCTTTTTTTTTTTTTTAATTTCTCTTGAATGAGATTGTGGTTTTGGCTCTTGCCAGAATATCAGTTTTCAGAAATAATAAGGGTTTTCTTAGACTTTTATTTGCTGTTTCTTTTTCTATTTTTTTTTTTTTGGTGGGGGGAGGGGGTGGTGGTGTTTGGTGGTGACTTCTGGAATTTTTCAGGCTTTTCTTTGTCATGTCATGACAGCAGTTATTGTTTGTGAAGTCTATCAGACCAAGGGGATTCCTGGCAAATGACCTGTTAAAACTTTCACTTCTGCTGATGTTACTTTACTTAATGCTCACAATTTTTCTTCTTTCTGGACTTAAGGTGAAGAAATAGAAATTTGTACTGTTGCACCTTTGGCTGCATCTTTTCTATTGTGGTTGTTGCTGAGCGTTAACTTTGGCTCGTGCACCATCTCCCCCATGATTTCCTTTCCACACTGCTGCATATAATTCAAAACTAACAAGGTTCTAATTAGAAAAATAAATTTAATCCTCTCTGTAAACTGAGTTCTTCTAGCCAGGAAAGAAATTCCTTCTCTCCTCTCTTCAGCTCTTTACTCTTTTCCCTTATTTCTGTTGTTTGAGTGGTTTTGCTAAATATTTGTGTTTCTGTTTCACTGGCAATTCAGAGCTGTTAATGATGGACATGAAACAGGGGTGAGTCCCATGCTCACTGATGATGTCAAACGTCTTCACATGCGATTTTCCAGTGAAAGCCAATTTATTGGTATCATTATTAGGAAACATGGTATTACAGGCAAGTAAAAGAGAAAAATGTGCCTCATTTTCCTGTATCTTGACCTGTCTTTAGATCAATTTCTCCTACACAGCATTCTATAATTCATTCTCTTTATTCCCCTTGTTCCAGGAAATGATTGTTCCAAGATGATGCTGAAAGGGTGGCCAAGTAGTTACTATTTCAAATGGAGAATCAGCAAAGACTTGTCTTCAAATCTCTCCCTTTTTTTCCTGGTTTAGGCATAAAAAAAACTTACAACTAAAAGCACATGACAAATCACTGGTTTGGATTTTTGTGTCTTTCCAGAATGGAGTGGTTTTTCTTGAAAAAATAAAATATTTTGTGTTCTTGCTTTCTATACTTCCCAGCAAGACCCCTAACAGCATTTCAATCAGCAAAATGGAAGGAATAGGTGATGAGTAGAGTATTTATTCTGGATTTACTGCTGTTGGTTGCAGTAATAGCTCTTGATGAAAGTTAACATTGGTATTTTTGTGAAAGGAATTAATTCAGTAAGATGTATTCAATGATTTCTGGTATTTTGTGAAGGTGCAGAAGTCTTTTGCCACACGTTCAAGGTCGCTTCATACCTGTGCACAGAGACTGAAGTGGAAAAAAATCCACCAAAAGAAAAAAAAATCTCTGCAAAGTATTAAACTAGAACTTACAGGATATGAGGGCTGGTTGTATTCACAGTGTTGCCATCCTTAGTGCATAAGTGAACTGAGATTTCTTAGTCAAAAAGCCAGTAGGGCAGCATCTTAAAAGAGCAAGAAAAAATGGTGGCTAATCACAAAAACCAACTTGCAGACTTGTCAGAGTCAAAATACTGTGTTTACCAATTAACAAGTTCTCTGTTTATATGTTTTGGGCTTGGCCTTAGAGGCAGCAGGTGGAATTTACAGTAAAGCCACTGATTTCTAAATTCTATCATCCCTTATTCAAAAGCAGGAGGCACACATTTTCTTCCTTATTCACTGAACTGAATGTCATCCTTAGGCCATTCTTCTGGTCCTCAGTTTGAAAGAATGCTAATTACTTTCTAATTGCAGCAAGCTGGCATCAAATCAATCTCTACTCAGACAAAATTTCCATGCCTGTCAGAAAATAAAAGACTTGTATGTTGATAAGCTCATTTGATTCTGCTTGGAAGTTACACATTCAAACCTCCTTTAAAATATAATTTCCATTTGAGGGGAAATAAATATATTTTGCAAACCTATCTAATTATACTTGGATAGCAATCTCTGAAAGAAAACTCATTTCTTTTGTCATCAAAAGAACAACTCCAGAAAAAGCTTTCTCTTTAAAGTTTGTGTTTACTTGGCAGCCAAAACAAGGCTGAAAAAAGAAATATTTGAGCCTAAAAAATTCTTTCAAGGTTTTTCAATCTTTTAATTGGGGCTTTTTAAAAGGACAATAAAGGTGAGAACTCAAAATGGTACCTAAACTAAGATCAGATCTTATTATGCAAACCTTGTATTTCCAGCCTTTCACCCCCATGTTGCCAGAGGTCCTTAGAAGGTCCCTGCCACAACAGTGCTGCTGTGGAGTGTAACCCACTCTCTGCCTTTTGATTTTCCTGAGTTTATTCTCTCACTGCCAGTCCTTACCATTTTCCTTCCCAAATACTCTTTACTTGCATCTTTCTGAACCTCCCTCTGTTTTCCCTGGTATAAAACATGGAAGACCTGGGCCAGCTCTTTGGAAGCAGCACTATTGTTTGTGTGCTTTACATTAAGCTCTTAACTTTGTCTTGCCTCCTTACACATTTCCCGAAGGAATTTTTTAAGGTGTGAAAGGCTGTCTGGAGAGCCTGCCCTTGTATCTTTGAGTAATTGCAATATTTAAAATTGTGTAGGATGTGGAGTCATGCAGAGTGGTCTAGTGCACAATTAACATCTGTTGGGTAGTTTATTCCTCTGGCGTGTTTCCAGCTCGTGCTGAGAATGAGAGTGCAGAATAAGTCAAACAATTTGTCCAAGTTCTTCAACTAGGTAATGATGGTTCATGGAGCACTTGAGCAATTATATACATTTATGCACTGGGGGTTAGCAAGTGACTGGTAAAATAAGCATTTTGTGACTACTGCAGAGTATTTCTGTAAGTGTTTCCTAGTAAGTTTATGCATCGAATTACTGGACGCTGGGATGTTTACATTTGTCAGAGTGCCTAGTTCATTAGCAGGAAAGAAAAATCAATACCTTAAGAGGAGAGGAAGAAGGAGAGCTGCATAATGATAACATAGATACAACTGCTAATTTAAAAACGAGGAAGAATTTTCTGGGTTTAGTTTTCTCCATGTTTTAAAAAAAATTTATCTTGTCCATTTTGTTCTTTTTTTTTGCACCCATTTAGCGTCACATAAAGATATTAGATGAGTTTTCATGTTCCATCTATGCTTGAAATAATGCCTGTTTTATTAGATAATGTGTGTACCAGCTACTCAGCATTCTGTAGAGGGCAGGGAGCTGCCCCAGTTGCTGCAGTAATCTGTTAACAATAACATTCTGGACAGTGGTCATGGAATAAATTTCTGTTACAGTTTCTTCTGATTGCCTCAAAGAGTTTGGAACTGAGTGCTTTGAGACTCCAGAAAGAAACAACAATTGTGCTGCTAAACATCAATTCAGGTGCTAGAGTTGCTGCTTTACTTCAGTCCTTAAAATATTTACTGTGCTGGTGTCTGTAATATCTCTGGGATTAGGTGGAGTGTTCTGGAGGATTGCTGTAAAATACAGTCAGGTTATTTATGGTTTCTTTCTGGGTTGGTTTTGTTTGTTGTGTTGTTTTGTTTTGTTTTTTCTTTACCTGATCTTAGTCAGAATATGAACACAGCTGTGCAGTGCCACAATATGGCAACAGAGATATGTGTCGTAAAATGTTGTCTCAACAGTTAAAGGATCAGATTTTCAAACACAGGCTAATTCTTAATTACTCCATTTCCATTCACTTCAGGTAGAACTCCAGTTTTTAATACACTCAGAAGCATGAAGCAACCTCCTTAGCTTTGTAAATCCATCCCCAGTAGTCCAGAAGTGGCCACTTGGCTGCTCTCAACCCTGTAGGCCTCTGACTCTACTGGGTACCCTGTTCTCCAGCACCACAATAGCTTGAAGACACAAAACCTCATGTTATTCCAGCAAAATAGCCCCACTTGATATGAACTGAGGGCATCACAAGTCTTGTCTTTGAATTTCTCTGTTTATTATGGCCAGAGGCACCACTTTGGAGCTTTCTGTGCATGGGCAGGGAAGCCAGAGAGGCTCCATTTACTGCTGGCAGGTCCAGCAGTCAGGGAGAATTTGGGACAAGGCGTGGTCTGGCTCAAATCCCTGCTCTGGGCTTACTGGAGAGCTGGAGAACACATGCTGCTCTCACTTGCCCTCCAAAGGGACAATGCAGTGATGGTAATTACTGACATCCTCAGGATTATTCAGAATTTGTCATTCTCAGTGGCTGGGTTGAATTGGGTCCTTGGAGAGATACTTTCCATTTGGGCAGAAATAGAAGTCTTAAGAGTATCACACACTGGTATCTTTAAGGATTTTAAATAGATAATTTTCCTGGCTTAATCTTTTGATCATCTCTCTCTTTTTGCAGATCTTCAGTCACTTTTAATCAAAAAATACACATATTTTTCTTTGAGGCTTTCATGGGCTACCTTCAGACTACCAGTGGTTTCTGACTTGGTACTGCTTTTCACCTTCAGGGAATTTACCAATAGTGCTGCCAGCTGTCATAGTTGTTTTAATCTGATGAATGCACTGGGTGTGTGGGTTTTTTATTGTTGATAGAGATATTTTGTTTAAGCTATGAATCCTACTCCCAATAAGACTTTACTTCTTGCATGTCTGTGCGCAGTCTTGAAGTTGTAACTTCCAATTTCTTTTTGTAATCCCTAAACCCGTTTGAAATGAAAATATGTTAGTACATATGTGCTTCATTACAAAATGGACTTTCAGGATTTCATTAGCATCTGGTGTGTTGCTTAATGTCTTCTTGTAAAGCTAATTAAGTGTTATGCCGTAACACATAATTGTATTTTATTTTTTCTTAGCAGTACAGCAGGCTGCTGCAGGAAAGAAATAAGTGAATGATCAACAGCAGCATTGTGTGTTTTATTTAGATTTTCTGCACTCTCTTTTAATAACAACAATAATCACCACAGTGTCCAGACATGTAAACGTCCAATTTACAGATGCAGTGAGCTTATTATAACTCCAGAAGAATTCTGTAGTACCTGCAGCTGCTCTGCGTGTTGGGGCTCGGATCTGTAATGACTACAATTTCTTAATTTTAAAACAAGCCTAGCATATCATCTGTTGTTTTTCAAATGTGCTGTCTAGCACAGTCACAGTGTCTATCTGAATTACCAGCCCACGGCAGTGGCCCCCATCACTGAGTTTTATTCAATTATAGAAGACTGCAGGGGGTGAGCCTGGATTTACCCACCCCAGTGACTACTGTAGCAGGCTGTGCTGCATTTAAAAGGATGACTTTGGGATGTGTTGAGCTCTCACTGAGATCATCCTTGATGGCTTACATCCCCTAGATCTGGACTCAGATAACTCTGGAGGCTCAGGGAGGTTTCCAGCTTACATCAGTGAGCCCAGCCTGAGGTCAGTGAGTTCACCCTTCTTGCACAATAGTGAAAACATCTTTGACTTCACTGGCCTTCCTAGACCACCAGCCTCCTGTTTCATGTAAACCTTATTCTGTGATTTTTAATTTGCATTTGTACGTTGCAATCCAGACTGCATTATCTGGCCATTCTTCCATGGCATCAAAGAGCCAAAGAAGCAACAGATGAACAACAAAGAAGAATAGTTTATAGTCTGCAGTAGTTGCTTGCTCACTGATTGCGTGTCCTTTACAAAATGCCATTCTTGCTGGCACCTGAAGAACCAGCACCACGGTCCAGTACACTTCTGGTCTGGCAGTAAAAGAACAAGAGTGAAACAAAAGAACAGCAGTGTATACAATTCTCTTTGTTCCTCAGCATTCCACAACGTTATTCCTCGCCCAAAAGACACAGAATAAGTGACTGCAGCACAACAGTGGCTCTGGTTTAAAATGTTGCATTTCCTACACGTGATAAAGGACATTTGTGGTGCTCTGTAATCACAGACTCATAGAAACACAGAATAAGCTGAGTTGGAAGGGACCCAGAAGGATCACTGAGTCCATCTCCTGGCCCTGCACAGGACACCCCAAGCATCACACCATGGCCTGAGAACATTGTCCAAATAATTCATAGCTCTGTGAGACTGTGATCACTGCCCTGCAGAGCCTATTCCAGTGCCCAGCTATCCTCTGGGTGAAACACCTTTTCAAATATCTGCCTTAAACCTCCCCTCTCTCAACTTCAGACCATTCCCTCAGGTCTTGCCACAGATGCTTCTCTCAGTAATCAGCACCTGTAAGATCCTTGCAGGATTCCTGAGCTGCAGAGCCACTCTCAGCACTAAGGAATCATGCTGGGCACTTGCTGTGGTGCAAAATGGGACAGTGTTCTTCCACTCAGCTGCATTAGGAATCTTTCTTAACATTTGAGCACATCTCAGCATAAAATATTCCTTAGAAGCTGGGGTTTAACATGTATTGTCAAACAACTGCTTTAAATCTAACTTAGCTATTTGCAGGTTGGTTGATTTGTGTTCAGCAAAAAGGATGTTTTCAGACTACTTGTTTAGGTGGAGGCAGAGGAAATGGGGAAGCAAAATATGGAGGTACTTACCTTTATAGTTTGTCTCAAAATACCAAGAAAAAAGCTGACAGCTGATAAAGAGACCGAAAGACAAATAGAAGAGATGAGATTATATTTGTTTATTGTCATCCTGTGATAAAAACCCCAACACATTACTGCAATGAAAGTGTTGGAAGAATCTGTTCCTAGGTTTTCAGATAAACATCCTCCCCCCCCACACACCCGTTCAGTGTCATCAGTTTCTAGTTAATGGTGTATTCTGATTTGTCAGATATCAGATACTTTTAAAGAATAATTCTGAGAATCCAGAAGAAAAGTGTTCACACATGGAATTTCTCACTTCTTTAATTGCTGTGGTTTGCTGCAGTTGAAGATAAAGTTATATTTGGGATAAATAGTTGTGGTTTTATTTTGTCAGTTTTTCTGCTTAGCCTTCCTGAAGACCCTTGTTGATCAGTGATTTCTGAAAAAGATGAGTTTTGAGCCAAAGATTCTGAGCTGATTAAATCTTTTGTGTTGCTGCTGGTTTCTGGACTGGAAATTAGGAAATTGGTGTCTGACCCACAGAGCAGCTTTTCTACCAGCATTTCCTCTGCCTCTGCAATTCCCCAACCTTGCCCTTTGCCAGCTGTCTTGGGAAGTGAGGTGATCCCAGAGCTAGAACTGGGAGGCAGGTCATATTTAACAACTTCTCACAATTGCCCTCAAGGCAGATTTTCTGCAGTAGTTGTAGAGGCAAATGTCTGATTTCAGCTTCAAGCTCTAAATGAGCATATGCTTTATATATGCTTTTCTAGTTCAAATCCAGTTTTGAGTATCATGTTTTCACACCTCTACCCAGACAAACTACAATATTCCTATTAATTTCTGCATACAGAACTGAATTTAGGCTCGACAGCCAGCTGCTTGCTTTGCCTACTGACATTTCCCAGCAAGTGAATCCCTAAAGGAGCAACAGAGAATTTTCTGTGTGGGATGCCAGACTGTCTTTGCCCTTGAGTGCAAATGGCATCATGTTGTAGAAGGAAGTCATCTCAGAGGTTTTAGAAACTTGCTGCTTGGACACCTACTCTGAAAACTCATCTCTAAGCTCTTTCTCTGTCACTGGAAGTGTGGTGACAGTGCAACAGATGGAAAAGAGTAGTACAGCAGATTTCTGTAGCCCACTGTTTGCCCACAGTGTTGAATGTCTTAAATTAGCATCATAATTTAAATGTGCCCAGTAGGAACATTGTGTTGTCTGGGGCTGTTGGAGCTTCCCGATACCACAGGAATAAAGGAGAGTCAGGCTCTTAATGAGTCTCAACAGATGTCTTAGTCCATTAGCCACTGCTGGATGTAACTGCACTACAAAATTAACCTTTCTAGACTTTTTCTGTGGGCAATGGGGAGAGGCAGGTGATTCAAAACCACTCCTTTGGGGTCCCAATCAGAATTGCTCTCTGGAGCAGCTCATCTCACCCCACCAGGTGAGCAGAAGGGTGCCATAGCTCACTGGGCTGAAGCTGGCTTTTGCTCCTGCTGCTGGGCTCCCTCCCAAGCTCCTGCCTGCCCCAGCCTGGGTCTTACCCTTCTGAGCAGCCCCAGTCCATGCCCTGCTCTGTGAAATGATCTGTAGGAAAATGTGTTTTGGTCTGCAAAACCAACACAGTTAATTTGTCTTAATTTTGTGAGAGTATACTTATTTCACCAATAACAAATGGAAGCATTCTGGTACTTGCCAAGCAGATACACTTTAACAAAAAGAGTTGACAGCCCAAGAATAGGCTTTTCAATATGTGTGGTGATGCACGTTTGAGAGATTATGATTATAAATGAGCATTTAAAGTGAAAATTAGCAAGGTGGTCTAATTCATTAAACCTGCATTTGGATTTTACATACACACCTGGTGCTGGATCAATTCTTGCTAAGCTATGTTCACTGTACTATAAATTCAGTATATTGATTAATTCCAGTCATTTGATATAATATGAAGCTTTTTTTGTGACATCTAGTGCAGAGCTTAGCCAGTTGTAATCTTCTCTTAGTTACTGTTTATCTCATACTACAATTTTATTGGTAGTTTAAGAACAAACTGCAGTTAGGAAGGAACACTCATCTTCATTTCCAAGTAATTTTGAAAATAACCAAGTTCAAAAAGCATTTCAATTACTCAGCACTGGCTGCAGAAATTAATATTTTCCATTTAAGTGTATTTGATTTGTAATCGATTTGGTTTGCATCTTTTTTTATTTTTTTATTTCATTAGTCTAGCTCAGACTTCTAAGAGGCGTTTGTTTCATAATTATTCTTGCATCTTTTCCCAAAACATAGTTACTGGTGCTACCATTTATGTAGAGTAATTTTAGTTGGCAATTTTGTGATTTAGCCCCAAAATGAAGTTGTAGTACTGAGCAATACTTCACTTTGGTGTGAGCTCAACACTATTTTAGTCAGAAGCACTGTAAACCATAGATCAGTAAATAGGTGTGCCATGAGGTCCAGCACTGGTTCTGTAAAGAGATATCTGCAGTGCCTGTGGGTGATCATCTTCCTGATGCTCTGAGGAAACCACAATCACAAGAGCAAAAATAGGAGTTATTTTGCTGGAATGGAAAACTCTAGCAAGGTGTTGAGGCGGTGCTAACTTAGAAAATCAGGAAGTACTCACTAAGCTGGGCTTTACTAAATAAACTAAAATCAGCTTCTTAGAACTAATTTTGAGCGTGCAGATGGTTCTGTGTGGATCTGTACGTTGGGTTCAGCATTTACTTTCCCCACCATTCTGAGCATCTCGGATCATGCAGGGATATGGAAAACAGTGAAGGCAAATGAGAGGCCTCCTGGGATGTCCAACAGCCATGGTGTCTCACAACTGAGTAGTAAACATAGGATTTTCCCCTAGGATACTGGAAGACGTTCAATAGAACTGACAAGTCTGAAAATTAGAAAGATTTTCCTGGAGTAAAGGATTTCAGAGTGAAAAAGCCATAATTGAAAATGCTCAGATTTCTAATTTTCCGTATGTTTGGTTGGGTTATTGCTGTCACTGCCGTGATAATGGGAGTACCAGGAAGTTAGCAAGCATTTAAGAATGGTGTGTAATTTACAAAGGCTCGTTGGAGGGGATGTACAGTTCTCCCAGTACCTGCTTTTTTGCCTCTAACTGCAGTGGTGGATGGGAGCATCTGGTGGTTTCTCTGCAAATACATTTAATATATTGTCTGCATGAATGTGATGGGAACTTATGGCACTTGGAATAAAACCCACGTATTTATTCTCTCCTGGAAAATAAGGGACTTTCTGTACAATTCTTTTTCTTGAGTTGTAATTCAAATATTTCCTTTCTTTTTGGTAATTTATAACAATAATTTCTTCTCATCCTTTCATGATTCTTCCATGATATATGCAAAAGTTGTTCTGTGTACAAACTGGTAGTCAAGACTTCAGGGCCAGGGGAGGAGTGTGTGAAAGAGATAAAACCCATTTAATGTAGAGAGCATCCTGGTTTAAAGAAGAGATCAGGGCTTCAGGGCCGCAGGGTGGATGAGAAAATTTTAGTCCTGGTCTCTTCTGCCTGTGGAGAGTATTCCAGACATGAAGATAATGCAGCAGAACTTTCTACAGCACTTCTACTTGTGGCTGCTGTGTGTTCAGTCTCTGGAGATGTCATCTTCCCTGTTGGCCCTCGGTGACTCTGTACAAGTTCTAGATTGCAACACTTAAATTGTGAGTATCTGAATAGACCTGTCTGCAAATGAGAGGTGCTCTGGGTCACACAGGAGTTTGTGACAGAGAAGCAAACAAAGTCCTGATCTCCAAACACTCAAACAGTGAGAGGTTGTGAAGTTTGGTAGAGCTGGAAGCAGATAGTCTTGCCAATTGCTTTTATTTGAATTCATGTATCATTGAAAAAAACCCAGTTTTTTAATTCTCTCAGTTTTTATTGAAATAATCTGACATGAATAACAGTTTAACACTTGTACCCTCTGCAGACCTCTCCTAATGTGCTTAATCCTACCATTCACAGACATGGAAGGATTAGTGTCACACAGATTTGAATCTATCAACACCTTGACAAAAGCCTAAAAATTATTTTATTTTAAAACCTAATTTAGTGATAGAAGAGGGATAAGAGTATTAGCCTGAGGCAGTGAATAGGTACATTTTGCATAAACTCTTATTCTTTAGCCAAATGAAAATAAGCTCATAAATCCCGTGTCGAATTCACATTGGTCAGGGTGGGAATTGATGGTTCTGCAGGGTGGGTAATAATGTCCTGTGCTTTTGCAGCAAGAGGTTCTCAGTAATTCCTACTACTATTATTGCATTTCTTGTGATTTTAAGAAGAAAGTTTGCCATAACAGAGCAGTGAATTCAAAGGACTTTTCTGGCATTGTCTTTTCTTTTTCCTATGCCTCCTTGATTTCTTTTCTCTCTTAAATCGCCTCCATCATTAATCCTCTGTCTCCCACATTCACATTAAAGTATCTTTTATGCTATGCCTGCACTGTGTAAGGATACTCCTGGTAGCTCTGAATGAGCCAACTCAAATAATGGGGCACAGCATTGCTCTTACTGGGTGCCATCCATTTTGTTCTGCTTCTCATCAGGGCTCTAGCAGAGCCAGCTCTACTGTTTTTGATTGAAGCAGTACTGAGCCAGCTAGAAATTCTCCTAGGAGCATTGTACAAGTAAGATGCAGCAATTTGAGGATGTACAAATATATAGGAAGACACATCCCTAAAAAACCCGAAACTTTTTTCTCCCACTTTAGAACTATGTCACTCAGAGAAGAAATTAGAAAGGGTAAGGGTACAAGTAACCTGATGGAGTTTGCAAAG
Source organism: Monarcha castaneiventris obscurior (assembly GCA_026261815.1). NCBI lineage: Eukaryota > Metazoa > Chordata > Aves > Passeriformes > Monarchidae > Monarcha > Monarcha castaneiventris. The sequence goes on from JAMPIT010000467.1 coordinate 14,436,338, forward strand.
TGGACAAAGCTATATTTAAAACCATATTGAAATGCTGTCATAGCCATAAAATATCCATGTCTGACTGAAGCTAGAAAAGATATTTAATGAGGAGGAGAATATAGCTTAAAATAAATGTGAAGTGGATATAACTGTGAGGTGGTATGACATAAATTGAAGCAGGCTGAACTGAGTAACAGAGCTGAGTTGCTAACAGCAGATGAACAGGATTTGCTGGGCTACACATGAGAGTGTCATAATGAGGACAGGAGCTGGGAGAGGAAGGATAGTCCTTCCATTAGTCCTTTGAAAAATGTGGATCAGCTGCAAAGATTGAAACTAGGATAAATTTTGAAAGAACAAGAGACTTTTTAGATTTAAGCTAGACTTTGTAGTATTGTGGTCTTAGCATGATGAGATCTCTGGCCTTCAGCTTTAGTTTACAAGTCTGTCTGACCAGCATGTGATTTTTCTCACCGAATATGGAGTAGAGGAAATGCTCCCTGTTTGGCTGTACTGTGCCAGCATTATTTGATGTTTGCTGGCTCCTGGCTGTGGGTGAGTTCAGTTATACACCCCCAAGGAGGACGGTGCTTGTTTAACCCCTGATGTGTCTGCTGCTGCATCCCCCTCCTCACGAGCTGGGTGGGTCTCCTCTCTCTGCCTGTGTCAGGGCCATTGCTGAGCAGCAGGCAGGTAAGGTGTTCTCTGCTGGAGCTACACCTGGGGTTTGGGACTCTCCAGTAGCTTCTGATCTGCAAAAAGAGCCGAGTGCTGGCATCAGTGATATTGCAGACACCTTCTCTGCTCTCAGTCCTTGTCTGCCTCCACCACTGGTTACTGGCTGTGACACACAAACTTTTTTTTTCCCTTTTATTGCAGCATATTTTTGATGGCAATTGTTTGTGTACTCCCTCCCTTGCCATAAAATTGATGTGCTTTGTTCCCACAACTGCTAGAGAAAAAAGCAGAAAAAATATGGCAATTTCTACTATTACCTGTTCTGTTTGTAGATAGTAATCTCCCACAGCATGTCCCAACTGCTCTCCACTCACACTGTGTGATTTACCTGATGAGATAACTGTGAGGCTGGTGTGGTTACACAGCAGCACAGCAAACTTTTTCTGCTTTGAGCACTGAGGGATCCTGGTTTCTACCAGATGCTCCCAGTGGATTTAGTCTGAGCGAACTGGGCCATCTCTTCCTGCATGTGCCCACCTGTGTCAGCCAGCAGATGCAGGGGAGCACCCTGCATGTGATGGGGTTGTTGTCCTTGTTTTGTCTGAGTGTCAAGGCACAGAGATCTCACCGTAGTTTAAATTGGTTTACTACAGTCAGTGCATTTTATTGTTTCACTTCTAAGGGCCAGTGATGTGGAACACATTAATTGGCACTTGTTGGGATGCAGGGGGCTCCTCAGGTGTTGAAGGTTTAAAAAATAATGCCATGACCTACAGTTTTTTTTCAAACCATCAATGAGCTTTAAAAGTGGCCATTCCAAGTATAAAGTAATATTGGGAGAGGAGAAAAGAAAGACGTTTAAAAAAGGGTGAAAATTGTTTTTCAGCTCTGTTCATTGCACAGTTACCAAAATCAATGTGTCTGCAAATGTAGCTTGTCTCATAAATCATTAGGTCACAAACCTGCACAATGTCAACGTGTTGTCGCTATCCTATTAAATTAAATTACTAGCCAAGGTAATACTTAACAGCACATTTCACGTGGAACAATGTTTTAATGTATTGAGGATAGCTATTAAACACAGCAGCCAGCTACTATTGTTTGAAATGTTTTAGATGGAAGAAATATTAGAAGGAGATAAGGATAGAGTGGTAAAAAAGCCATCTAGTCACTAGGGATGTAACACACTGAAATACTGGGCTGCCATGATGACAGATGTTCTTCCAAATCCCTGCCCAGTAATTATCAAAAATGGGTTGGATGGGTTATATTTGGATTTGGCACCTTCAGCACAAGGGGATTGATAGACTTATAGATAACTGTCTCACTGTTGAGCTTTGGGGAAAACTAAAAGGTAAACTCTGAACTTTATTTTTACTCAACGTGCCCTGCAACTGTATTTATAAAAGGCAGGGACAGGCTGTCATCACCTGAATGAAACAGTGAAACATGCTGGTTTAGGCCAGTTTCAACTCAGAGAAATGTTAAGATTTGAGCACTCAGGTTATTACCCCGTGCATTAAAGCCTAAAGATGGCAATTGCAGTCCCACATTATTGCTGTGTTTGGCATAAGGAAATGAAAGCCCAACATTACTGGCAAAAATTCAGCTAAATAATGGTGTTGTAAAAGGGTTTGTACAATCAATACCTCAGCCATGATCATTGCCATATTTTTTGCCATTCAGGGTGAATTTCTGTGGCTGTGTTTACCTCCCCCAAGGACAACATGCAAGTCAAATGGCTAAATTTGATCCCTTGCAAGCTGCGGGGAAAAGAACATGGCAGGAGACAAAGGCAGTGAAGGAAAAGGTTCTTTTTGAGTAACAGAAACTCACGTGCTACCAATTTCAGTTGGTTGGAAGAGGAAAGACATCATGAGAAGGAGTTGATGTGTGGTCACAGTCTGAGATCTGATGCAGAATTAAGAAGCTGAAACAGATATGCAATTGAATGTAGTACACTTTGTACACAGAAAATACATCTTTATATTTATTTGTTTAATGCACAATCCAAAATATTATCTAGCAGTAGAATTCCCAGTGGAAGCTCCATTTTTTGGCATGTTTTGAAAGTAAGAGTATATGCAAATCTTTGAAACATGGATAACTTTTGTTTTTACAGGAGACTATAACTTTATTCTCTAGCACTTACACTGTTATATAATGCTAATGACTGTGATTAGGCTCTCAATCTTACAGCTTGACATCATTATTTTTATGAGGTATTTTATGGTCATTTAAAATTATGGCATAAAACATTTATTGTTTTGTAAAGAAAAAGGAAGTGTATATCTGAAAGACATTAATTACATGGAAGTTCAAGCCACTTCTTGTTAGGACATATTTCACAATTTGTTTTGTTAACTGTAGTGGTGATGGAGCATTTTTTCTGAGCACGATCACCAGGCAAAGCCATACCATGCTCATGGAGTACCTGGTCTTTGGTAGAAAAAGGACACAAATTCTCTATAAAATAGCAAATATGGCAAGGTTTTGGTAAATGTGTTTTTTTTACCTGCACAGTCAGGTAAAATTCTGACTCTTAGCAAGGTATACAGGAACTTTGTGGCAAGCTTAAAAAAACTGGACAATCTAACAAAGCTCATCATAAGCTGATTTTATTTGTTTCCTGGTTCCAATAAAAATCAATTAATGCCTGTTTGCTGCTTTATTCTTATGGTGAAGATTCTTTGTTCAGCCCACGTGTTCAGGGGCCCTATTTCATATTTTCCTTCATTGCCACTTCAAAGATGATTGCATTTTTTCACATTTTTCTGTCCTTCTGTTTGCCAGCTGCATTGATTTTCATAGTCAAGACATATTTTCTGCTTTATAATAGATTCCTGTCCAATACTCCCACCTCTAAATCAATCTTTTTAATACTTCAAGAACCCATCAGTAAGAATGGCTGTAAAATTTCGTCATTTCATTGACAGTTGTTTCTTGCTTGATGTTGAAAAACATTTGCACTCAATGTTTCTGTCAGATAATGTAAAATTTTTTTTTGACTGGAATTCAACGAGGTCAGTCTAAGACAATTTAATTTCTGCAATTTTACTTGAAATCAGACTTGTAAAACTGCTAACTAAAGGGCATTAAAAGACTTGTGTTAAAAAATGTGTACTTAGTTCATTGTTGCAAAATACTTTTACAATTTCACTGATCACAGGGCAAGAGCCACATGATTTGAGAGTGGGCAGCACTCCTGTACATTGCCCAGCTCTGTCAGACACTGACATGGTATTTCTAGCTTTGTTTATCATGATTTTTAAGATTTAGCAGTATGAAAACAGTAGGTTTAGGCAGAAAACAATTATTTTTTGGGGTTTTTTAACAGAGCTCAAGAAATCAGACATTTAGATGTCCTTAAGCAGTTTCGAGCACAACCTTTATCTTGAAGGGATCATACCAGAGATGAGATCTGGTCTGTTGTCTGCCAAGTACATAACACTGGATTACAACTAAAAGTACTAACATCAGTTGAAAAGCTGAATTGAATGTTTACAGTACTTTATTGCAACTCTTTCCATGTAGCACTTGCATTACTTATAGGCATAGATCAATTCTGTCTGGATGGTTTAATTTTTTTAATAGCAGGAGGAAGACAGGAAGAATTTTGTCATCAATCAAACAGCTGAATATATCACAGTTTTCATTCATGTGCAAAGCAAACATTCATTGCCATGTCTGGCATGTATGGCTTAATGTAATCATAATAAGAACAGCATGTAACATTATAATATGCTTAGGTTATAATTTAATATACTTCCATTATGTTGTAATTGCATATTACTATATGTAATTTATTTATGCTTGTTAAAATTATGTTGTAGCTCTTTGTCCTAATCTGGATACCTTGGGGAAGCTCTGAGAAGGTTGAATTGAGACTGAAAAGCTGTTGCCCTGCTCAGCAACAGAAATAGGAGAGTAGCCCTGAATCTACCTTTCTGAGCAGTGGAAGAGGCAAATGGAGTCTAGTTTGTTGGCCCTTGAAATTTAATTCTGAGATGGCAGCAAAACCTCCTTCTGTCTTCATCGGAGTCAAAGCTGGGCATGCTTTTGGAATGTAACATGTGGAGGATCTCAGCTTTGGGCTGATGGTTGTTTCCAGAACAGATCCTCAGGATGTGGGGAGAGCTGCGTTGATTTGCATGGGCAAGCTGTGCCTGTTAGTGGGATTGTTTCAGGATGGCCATCACTGGCTGCTGCCCCTTTGGCTGGGTCTGGCCTTGAGATCATTTTATTGTGAAGTAAAATATATCCATTTTAACCAGAAACTAAAGGGCCACCGGTGGTGACCTTCCGCTGCTTGTTGATGAGAATTCCCATCATAGCTTGTTTTGGGAGTCCATTACTGACAGAGATGTTTGGAGTGATTTCAAGGATATTTTCCCACCCTAAAAGTAGGGGATGCATTGCTAATCCATAGGAGGAACAGCTTCTGCCTTACTGGTGCAAATGGGCAGGACAAGGTATTAACAGAAATTTCATTTTCACAGATGTAACAGACAATAAATGTCACCTTTCAGCCATACTGGAAATTTGTTTCAGAGACAGAGACATCCAGAAAATGAGTTGATAGGGATTTTAAAAACAAACATAATGTTTTATGGAAGGATGATTACAAGGACTCTTTTTGTTCCTGAAGAAAAGCAGTGTGGTACACTGGAATAGTGATCCTTTTGTTCAGCACTGAATGAGGTCTTCTTCCAATATGAACTATAGTCTTTTCCAGGAAATATTCTATCTCACTGACACATTGCACTTATAAATAGTGCTAGACTGGGTGTATGAACTAATCTTTGTTCTGGACTTCATTTGCAGGCCATGGCTTCTATTATATTTAAGTACTTCTCCTTGAAGCGCTAAATCAAGGGCAGCCTTGAAAGTGGGCAGCTTGTATTAAATGTAATTACTTTAATCTGAAGCTTATGCTAAAGGTGAGACTTCTAAACAAGGGTAGCCACTAAATTAGAGTAGCTGCAGTTAAGAGCATGAATAGTAAAAGTACCTCGATTAAATAAGGGATAGTAACTAATCAATGAGGGATTATAAATGAAGCTATGTGAGGATTGTGTATTATGCTATTCCCAAAACCAGAAATCACCTCTCCATATTTCCTCTCTTGTAAATTACCAAAAAAATACATAACATCTGTATTTGAACCAGGGCTCAAAGCCTGGTGAAGTTCAGTGCAATACTGCTGCTCATTTATATGCTCTTATTTCTCGTTGAGCATGAAAAGCTTTTAAAAGAGAATGCTTAGGATTTTCAGGGGCAGTGTTGGACTCAGGAGCACAAAGCCAAGAATTACTTTTGTAATTACATTTTTAGATATAGAACCATTTATTTTCCATTCTATCCATATTTTTTGACTCTGTCCACTTGTGGTCAGTTAAATTAGCATGTCCTCCCGATATTCAGGGGGCAGCTTTTAAATCTTCCAAGTGACCTCTTCCTCTTGTATTCTCTGTCTTGTCAGATTTCCTAACCTGCACTATGCTGTGATGCTTTACCAGAACTCTGAACAGTCACCAACTTTCCCTCCAAATGCTTCTGGGGTTTTATTTTACTTATGAAATTCCGATCTTTTTGTTCCTGATTTTGGAAAGGAATGGGTGTAGTTCTTATTGACTGCTTTTTATCAGACGACAAAAGTTTTCACCCAGCATTGCAGACAATATTCAGGCAACAGTCCCCCCAAATTCCAGATGAACTGCAGATGCAGGAACTAGAGGATATTAATGACTTGTGTCACGCATCACTGAAAAAAAATGTTTCCAAAGGGCTGAATAAATAAACCCTCTCCTTTAATGGAATGCTCACTTGTTAGTAGGCATGATGGGGAAATTGAATGTGTTCTTACTGGGATAGAATATCACCAGAAAATAGAGAACCCAACTCTGTTTTCTGTGTTGACAGTTAAAGGTAACGTCAGCTGAAAAAATAGTTGAAATATGCAGGGTTTTCTTTGTGTGGCTCAAGGAGGGAGATAAGAGCAGTTTCATGCAGGGAACAGATCAGGTAAATACCATCTTTACAGTATTTATGCTTTTTGAGTAACTGGAGCAATTTCCTTTTCAGTTTTTAAGAAACCATTTTCAGATCTAACACTGACTCACTCACCTCAGAGAAATATTTTTCAACATTCAGAAGTCATCTAGAGTGGCTTATTTTCTTCACTGTTGTTTTCATCATCTCACACGTCAGCTCTTCTCTGTCACAGCATTTCAAAGACAGTCTGTCAGCATGCAGACTGCTGTATCAGAGGCTTGATATCTATAACTATTGTGTGGGAGAAACTGAGCAAAGGGAAGAGAGCTCTTTGGACTCATTCTCAGTATTAAAGTTCATCTTGAGAATTTTGCTTCAAAGCCCAGCACAGTGTAGAAAATTTTTGAGCAATTCCTTACTCTCATATTCGTTATAAATAAAATATCCTGTGTAAAGTAAGTGTTGTAAAAGAAGACGAACAAAACCCCTCTTTATGGCCACTTTTAAACTCAGTGTAAAATACAGTGACATAACCCACAGTGGTGCTCATCCGCATCCGCATTAATTTTTAATGCCTTGGAATATGTAAGGACCATAACCTCTGTGTGTCAATTCTAACCCCACTGATAAAACTGAAGACAACTTTTAAACCCAGAATAACAATTTTAACTTTACCATAACATTACTACTTTAAATTTTCCATGGCAGTACCCAACTCTTCAATGAATTTTTTTTTTCTCTTTTTTTTCTGGTGCATTGCTTTTCTTATGGAAGTAATAATATGTATCAGCTAACCAGCCAGTTGGTCTGTCACTCTGTAAAATACTTACTTTCACAATGGTTACTCAGAGGATGTCATAAAGGCTGAAGCCAGGAATTTATTCTTGCATGTCAGTTTTGGGAAGCACAATTTGTACAGAATGCTAGAGTACAATTATTTGTCACCTGGTTCTTTTCCTTTGGCACGAAGTTGATATCTTGTATTCCAACAGTTCTTCTTTCCAAGATTTATGGAACCTCCCTGGTTTTCAAAAAGTTTTGCTTTGCATTAAATAACAAAGGAACTGCTACACCACAAAAACAGTGACAGAAATAATAAGGAAATGAACTGCACTTACAAAAACTAGAAAATGAAGCGTTAAAGTTGAACCTGGCTTAGCAAATTTGGAGATGAGGGAAATGTCCAGAAAGCCACCATTTAGATGGAATTATAGGGGCTCCAAGTAGTCTTTTTTCCAGAAGCTGTAAAACTTAGGAATTGACATTTTGAGCAATAGTTTTTCTTAGATGTTTAATGTTTCACTGCAGTCCATGCTCACATGCACTCTGACCTAGGCCACTGGGAATCTTGCTGTCATGTCAGATCCATTCCAGCTGGACCACAGACTAGTTCCAGCCACTTGCTGAATCTGCAGTAGGTATGGTTTGTGAATGCAAATGGATTCATTTTAGATACAATTTTTAGTGCTTTCCTTCAGATAGAGTGAAAACCTCCAAATCAACAGTTATTACATGATGATGATAATAGACAGTACCTGTTTGAAACACAACAGTCATTAGTAGGTTTACTCTATTAGGGTTTTTCCTCTCACCTTGACACCTACTGCAGGGCCAGTCTGATCATATATGCACAGATACGTGCAGTATGTGCACGGGTTTGTGCACTCATTGCACTTCCAGAGTGCACAGGGATGTCTGAAACCTGTGATGGATGCCTTTGGATGCACCATGCTGACATGTTTGGGGTCTTGGTCCAAAGCAGAAGCATTTGATCAGCATATGGGTAATCCCACCTGCCTGAACTAATGCATGGTCTGGTTGAACTGGCCTAAGAACTTCAGCCACTGTCTCATAAGTTCTGAAATAATGATTTTAGCTTGGTATGAGAACATGTTTTTCAGCCCCTCTTAGATTTTTAGTGAAAGGAAGCAGGAAGCAAGAAAATTCTCTCTGAAATTTACTCGGCCATCAGTTGAAATCTCACATCTTCAATGGGAGAACTTAGATTAATAAGCAGTGTCCAAGGTCAGGTTAAGAATGATACTAAATGACTGATTCCTTAATATGGGGATGTTGTCTCAGCACAAGATGAGCCAGAACTCCCACAGCATCTCCTGGAGTCTTGTCACCATCTGCTGTGACTGATGGCCATTTACAGGATGCAGCTGCACCTGTCTGTGCACTCTTACCTAAAAATTAACTTTGTCAGGAAACAAGATCCACCAAAATGAGGAAAGGATCCGTTTTTTGTCTTTCTGCAGGTTTTCTAGTCCTTGGCAATAAAAGCAGTCCTTCAGATTGCAGCTTCTTCAGCTCCTCCAAACAACAGGCATATCTCTAATTTGAACATTGCTGGCAGGTACATGATCCACATTAGAGGTGAATTGTGAAATACTCTCAAGGCATGTCTCAGGGTGAAATCCAAGGAAATAAGCCTGGAGCTGCATGCAATCTTGCCTTCCTAGCTGTACCACTGTTTTAACCGTAATCAGAACAATTCTGGCCTTGGGAATCTGAAGAGGGAGTCTGAAATCCAGAGCTATCAATATAATTTATTAGGAGAATTTTGTTTTAATTTGAAGCTACGTATCTGGGTCTCAGTCCTTTTTGGTCATGCATTCCTGACTTCTCTGTGCCTTGGGTGCAGTACTGGGACAGCCTGTGGGGATGGTTATGTCACCTGAGATCCCACAGCAGGGTCTGCTCAGTTTTCTGAATTCTGTGTAATGCTAGATGGAATGTAATGGAAAAGCAATCTCTAAACAGTACCTACTGCACTGCATTTTGTAGAGGAAAATGAAATCTCTCTTGAAATGGGTAACAGGTTTTTCTCTTTACTCTTGTTCTTCCTTACCCTACAAATTAAACTCCTTTGGCTTTTCTGAATTTTTGCTTATTAAAAGATAAAAGGAAACTCTGCACATTTTCCTGTGCTCTGTTTCATGTTCTTTAAAGACAAATATAATTAGTAGTAAAAAGAGGAATTCCTCAAGCTGCCATTACCCAAAACAATTTCATTAAAGATCAGTAGCTTAGCTTCATCTAAGAAATACTTTGTAGGAATTTTTTGCTTCTGTTTAGTAAGATAAGAAAAATGGCAGTAAAACAGCTAGTGCTAAAATGAGGTGAGGAGAAGGATCCAACTGATAACTGTCTGAATTAATAGAATTATTGCTCTGAGAACCATTTCAGTGTGGGTCATTACATGGGAGTGAGGCTGAGGCTTCCCTCTAAAGCCCTGATGCAAGGCCAGTTGACACCAGGGGTTAGATTCCTGTCTATTTTACATTGGATTTAAACCTGAGCTGCTGCTGCAGGCTGTGAAGGCTGACACCCACAAAGGCACTTTTAACTCAACAACACCCAGCTCTAAAACACCCCAGCATTTGCAGGTGGCCAAACTGAGCTGGATCCACAGGGCTGGAGGCAACCACTCTGTGCATTTCTAACACAGCCACTTTGGGACTATTAGGTACAAAGCTGCACATCCAAAGACATTTGGATGCTTCAGGGGTTGTCTGGGTCCTCTGTGGTCTCCTGTTAACACTCAGGTAATTGAAAAACATGCAGGTACCTTTGAAGAGTTTAAGCCTCCAGCCTTAACCTGCCAACTTTAATAGAACTAATATTTTACCAGCCACTAAAACAAGACTGAGACCTTTCAGTAGTGTGGGCGGTATTCTCCTGCTTGATCACTGGGATGAAAGAACATCCTCCAATTTCAGAGATATTAATTACTTTTGGAGCCTACAATTAGAAAGCAACTTATAGTGGGGGATTTCCATGCCTGTGACCTGAAGGATATGACTTGTCTCTTATCAGGGAAATCGTATGACCATGTATTTCAAGTCAAGTTATAGTCACCTTCTTCTTCCAGTCTGAAGGTGTGTAACAGTAGAATCCCCATCCAAATTTTACAGAAATGCTTCTGTTTGAGGGGCCTGGAAAACTTGTAATCCTTGAAATGGTTCACAGATTGGTATTATATAGTGTTAATATTTTAATGTTTGCATTCTTTGTTTTCTTTTTATTTTTCTTTTGCATATTTTTGGGGCACTGGTTTTCCGAGGAAAAGTTGGGGTTTGACTCTTGAGTAATAATTAAAAGAAACCCCTTGTGCTGAGTTCCAGAATTAGAAAACTTGATATAAAAACCCCCACAATTACATTTCAAGGTAACTCTTACTAGGAGAAAGGTGTCTCTTACAAAGAAACTAGACCAAAGATTTGTTGGAAAATGGGTCCTGCTTCCCTTCCTGGAGTATCACTGCACTGCTACCAAGACGTGTGCCTGCCCCTGTGTTTGTTGCCTCATACACCAGTGCCACCTCTTTAGATGAAGCTCTTGCTTTATCTCAAATCTTGTATAATCACCAAAACCTTCAAAAGCATTTCAGATGAAAGCCTCAGGATTAATCACTCTCTCTAAAGGAATGTCATAAAATGTTAGTTTTTGAAAGATGTGTCATCTCTGGAGACGAGAAGGCTCCGGGAAGCTTTATGGTGACCTTTCAATATATTTTAAGGGTTTATAAGAAAGACTGAAAAAGACTTTTTACCAGTAGTGATAGGGCAAGGGGCAATGGTTTTAAACTCCAAAGTGGGTAGACTTAGATTAGATTTTAGAGAAAAAATTCTGTATTGTGCATGTGGTAAGGCACTGGAACAGATTTCCTAGAGATGTTGTGGATGCTTCATCCCTGGAAATATTCGAGGCCATGCTGGATGGGGCTCTGGTCCAATGGAAGGTGTCCCTGCACATGGAAGGGGTTGGATTAGTAGAATTTTAAAAGTCACTTCCAACCCAAAACACTTTATGATTCTATGGTATGTGTCCATATCCTGATAAAACTCCCCAGCTGTGCTGGTGTCCCTCATTTGTGGCCAATGTCCCAGTTTCTCTGGGAAGAGAGCTTTGCTGTGCCACACTGAGTGTGTTATTGACAGTGGTTCTCAGGCTGAAAGTACTGAAAGCCGGAGCCAGAGATGTTTTCTCTGTAGCTGAGTCTGTGGAAAAGGTCACTTGGGAAAGAGGAAAATGAGCTCTCTTTATAGCTGTATTATTTATATGTCTCATTGAAACAATATGAACACTAAGGGAAGGTAAACAAGCATCTTTTTCTTTCAAAACTTTAAACATTAAAGAGACCTTTGGCTTTGAAAACAACTATTCAGTAACAGAAGGTGTGATTGGTTTAAGTCTTCTAGCTGAGAATTTACTTGATTTGGCTTTTAATGAGATTTTTCCTGAGGTAAATAACCATGTGTTTCAAGAAACAGCACTGGAGTCAGGATCCCAATCAAAACTTCTCAATCAGAGAAAGACTCATTTCAGCATAGTGGGGTTTATATTATGGTTCTCAGAAATGCTCAGGTTATTTGGGACTGTTCAGCTACATTAGAAAGGGCATTCCTAATTCAGCAGATGCTTCTAAAAAAAACAATGGCAACTTTAATTTTTCCAACTTTTAACTGCTGAAAGAAAATTGTGGCATATAAACAACAACCATGCATATTTTTTTTTAAGTAAGGAACTTCACTGATACATTTACTGCTTATTTTCTCTTAAAAATGTCTTTTTTAATTGTAAAAGATCTACTGTTTTCATGTCAAACTTAGGGATCACATTTCTATTCCTCCAATGATCAGTTCACGTAATTCAGCATATCCAAAATAAATCTATGTGGAAAATATTGCATTTTTCTTAATTTTTCTCTACTTCTTCTTTCTTACTGTAAGAAATTACAGCCTGACAATAAGTTCAGTATTTGTGTGATGTGAATACCTGGGAATATCACTGCCTATTTTTGACATGTATTGCTCAATGTTTCTGTTATTCTTGATTTAAAATCATGATTTTTGATGTGAGAGAGGAGGTTTAGTGCAACTGATTTGTAAAAGGACTTTTAAGTGGTGAAAATGCCCATCAAACCTATCTTAGATAAATAAGACAACCCAGACAGTCCTCCTCTCCACCTTTCTTTCCTCTTTTTGGAGCACCTGTTTAGACTTGGCATCTCTCTCTCTCACTCTGGGACCCATGTACTGCTCACAGAAAGCAAACTTGGACTTGTATCAACAAGCTCGTTGTGTTTTGCCAGACAAAACTTGTTAAAATTGTGTGAGGCTTCGTGTAGTTGCTTTCTTGTTTCTCTTTTGGACTCAGTTATGCATTCTGTAATAAATAGGAAACAATGCATCATAAAAATCTGTCTGTATTTAATCTCTCTAGTGTTATGCTAGTTCCAGGTTGCTGAAAGAAACAGAACCCCCTCCTCTTGGCAAACAGGGTTTATAAATGAGGATATGTTTCTTAGTCTCATTATTTCCTTACTGGAGCAAAATAAAGGCATAAATTAGGGTGCTGGGGGGATATTGAATTGATTTATTATGATTTATCTTGTGCTTTTGGGTCTCTTGTTTCTTTTGGCAGGTGGACAGAAATGCATTGAGTAGCAGAGTCCGTAAGAAAAATAGGCTTACTGGGGAAAAAGGCTGGAGTCATGCTTTGGGTTATCTTGGTTCTCCCTCACAGCAGGATTCTCAATCACAGAATGGCTGGGATTGGAAGGAACCTCTGGATTCCAACTAGCCCAGCCCTTCTGCTAATGTGGGTTGCATAGGATTGCATCCAGGTGGGTTTGGAAGATCTCCAGGAAACGAGACTCCACAAACTCTCTGGGTAATTCAGTGTCTGTCCAAAGATGCTTTGTAGATTATTCAGCACAGACGTGCCTTCTGCATTTGTTGAATTAATTCCTTCATCTAATGGTTGCTGGGAAGTGGCAAATACCAGTCAGAGGCATCACTCTATTGCCTAATCTGCAGAGCATGGCTGGCTTGGATCCTCCCAAACCTGTGCAGGAATTGCTGTGGGATCTCCTTGGCTCTGCTCAGAGCCCTTTCTGGCAGTCCTGACCCACCTCCACTCTAAGTGGCCTAAATTTGTGTGCTAGCCCCCCAGCCATGCACTCACACCACATTTGAGCCCTGCTGTGCAGTAGGGCAGGGAAGCACAGTGGCAGGGCTGTGCCTGGCAGAGCTGCCAGGACTGAGCCAGCTCCTCTCCTCCTGGGACACCCCTCTTGGCATAAATCCCAATCTGCAAAGCAGCCCCAGCTCCACAGGGACTCCTCAGCTGCTTGTCCAACACCACCTGTAGCAGTTGGATCCTCTGGGATGATGTCAGTTAGCTTCAGTCTCCTGCTCTTTGCTCTTGCATCTCATTGCTGATCAGAGCAGTGCTGAAGTTTAAAACAATTACCCTTCAGCAAGGCAAAAAAATTACTGGATTTGCTAAAAAATAGTTTTTAAAAAAGCTACTTTAATATTAATCACTCTAAATATGAACTCCAGGTTGCTGTAAGATGTGGGAGCATCCAGGCCCAGGAGGAAATTTATCCATGTGTGTGTTTGCACACCCAGAGGGCAGATTGCTGCACACCTGCCAGGATGCAGGGGCTTGTGAGTGCCCTGTTCCCAAGGAGATTGTGAGAGCTTGGGTTGGTTCTGAGCACAGCAAGACTGCTCATTCTGCAGCTTCCTGGCAGCCCCTTCTTTGCCAGAGTTAGGTGTTGTCCCAAATCATGGGATACAAATGTGTTCTTGTTCTTATCTTCTATTATTCAGGGGAGATTTAGCACAATACCAGACAAACAAGAAGAAGAAGCTGAGAGGAAGAGTTTAACTCCTGTTAGTGACTTATAGACCTCTTGTTCTCTTCATTTTGTTTAGATTTATTCTGAAATGTGAGAGTTTACCTTGTAGTTACACGAAAAAAATTGATGAAATCAGCCCTGATAGTTCTGCTGAACTCCTGCCTTTCTGAAATTTTCTGTGTCTTTATTAAAAAGATGTAGGGAAGAATAAAATGGAAGGTTAAAATTTGATCTTTTTTCTGGATGCACTGCTGTTTCCTGTGAAAATTACTCCTTTCACCTAATTTCACCAGGAAAAAAAAAAGAGAAAGCTTTCTTGCTCTACACTACTTTGTTAAAACACTGACTTTTCCAAATGACTTAAAAATAATTTGAATGCTAGATGAAATTGTAAGGCTAACGTAGCCATTACTTCAGTTGAATTTTGCATCTTAGACACTGGAGCTGCACTTGCTTTGATTGTCTGCTGTCCCTTGGTGGCTGCTTTGGTCGCCTGCAGTCTTGCACAGGCCTTGTACAATGCCAGAGGAACAAGCTATTCCAAGAAAATAGCACTCTGTTTCCCAAATCCCATTTGTTTTCCCCACGTGCCTAAAGCCCCAAAGGCAAAGCAGCAAATGTCATTGTGGTGGGCAACAGGAAAATCTCTGCCTAGGAGGTCCGAATCCCTTATGCTACATATGGAATTAGGAAAAAGGGGGTTTCTAAAAATAAAGCCACTCCTTTATGTTTTAAGATTATTTGTATGCTTTCATGTCTGTTCCCCAAGTACAGTACACCAAATCTCCCATCATCTGGGTAATTTGGCTGCTATTTTAAGCCTAGCAGCTTCAGGGATTTGCAGGTGTGGATGTGGTCACCTTGCAGCCCATGTTGGTTAGCAAAGCCACGACCCTGCTGCACAGATGAGACATCCCAGCTCCTGGATGTTGGTCCTGGACCTGCAGTGCTGTGGTGCACCTAGTGCTGAGGGAAAAGATGCTTTAGGTAGGAAATTGCCTCTTTTAAGCAATGCATTACCTATCACATAAACATATTTTATTCTAATTTAAGCCCTTATCTGGGGTGTAAAGAAGGTTTGTGGGTTAATAAAGGCAGAGAAGCTGGCGAAAAAGGAAGAAAAAAGCTGATCATTAGCATAACTGTGGAAGTCCTTAGGCAGATGAGGTCCCTTTGCAAGTGATTTTGCCATGAAATTCATTATTAGCCCTGTGCATCCTGGCCATGTGAGAGCAGAGGACTGCATGTATCCATGTGGGATTCAAGGAAAGAAACAGTTTTTCTTTGGCAGAGGGCAGCAGTCTTTCAGCAGGATCAGGACTTGGCCCCAGTTTGCTCGGATCCCCTGTATCACTGCCCAAAAGCGAGATGTGACATTCCATGTTTAATATCTTCTCTCTTTGGAAGTCCTTTTCCCCTTTGCATAGTCAAATAAAAGCTGGCTGAATTTTCGACTCATCTCTTCTTTTTGGACAGTCCCATCTTAATCAATACATCACCAAGGGCTTTCATTTGGATGGTGCATTGTCCTAACCTGTTCCGAGATACAATTCCTGCAGTGACAGACAGCAAGGCAGCACTGCCAACTGCCAGGGAGGGCTTTTGTGATTCTCATTAACTGTTACACCATTATTTAAGGGCAATGAATTCGTTTTTGAAAGCCTGGGTCCTGGGTTTAGAAAGGGAAAAATCGACTGCATGCACAGCAAAGCTGCTGAGAGCAAACCCAGTCTGTATGTTTAGAGTTTTAAATGATTGATGGAAACTTTCTGTCTTTATTTTCACGAGTGAACAAGCATCTGCTGCTGCAACTGCTGGTTAACAGGCTTTTTTCTCCATATGAAGTGGATCCAATTATATGCTCCAGGCCATCCCAAGAGAAGCACAGAAGTAGCTCAAAGCAGGACTATTTAGTAAAGGAGAGGCATAGGATTACTGAGAGTGTAATCTGCTGCACTGAAAGGGAATTTGCCTTTTTTCTCTTCTGAAAATAGCTGCTGTAAGGGCAAAGAAAAAGCAGCCCAGTGATTTTAATTTTCCCGTCTTTGTTCTTATAATTCTCTGTTGAATTTTATTTATTCTGTATTAAAATATGTACAGGGTTTATTTTTGTTTCATCCAAATCCCTATGAAAAAAATGCTGCTCTTCCCATTGACTTTGGTGACCTTTGGATCAAGCTGCTGGTGCTGTTTCTATGACAGTTTTGGCAATAAATTCAAAGATGTTGCAGACAAAACAAAGTTTTCTTGACATTTATAAAAACTGACAAATTATCTTTAAAAATTTCTGGAGGAAAAGCTGCACGCCATGAAGGCATTTCTTGGTGTTCCAATTTATTTAATTACATTGTGGTGTTGTACTTTTGTCATCCTGGACATCTGTGTTCCCTGCTCAAACTCAGTTTGCCTTTTTAGATAAGAGTGTATTTTTCAGTGGGTATTTCTCCCGTGATCCCTCTCTCCTCTGCTGTTGTCAGCCACCCCACTCTCTTCCATCCAATGCAATTTTTCCAGCTCAAGGACAGAACGTCTGCCAGTGGAAACTGGGAAAATGCAGTGTAACAGTTGTTTACAACAGATTGTAATTTGGTCCTCTGTCATTTTCTAACTTTTCCATCAACAGCCCAACTAAATTTTTCTTCCCCTAACTTTCCCACCACCTGTGAAACTTGCCCTTTCTTTTTCACCCTTGTAACAAACACTTCTGTACTCAGGTTTAGGTTATGCTCTGTAGTGCAGTTCCTTCTGTCTTAGTTGCATCCTGTTCAACTTAAAAACTCACAAAGGAAACATTTTCTTACTCTCTACTCAATCAGCCACAATCTTTCTTAATTGGTCTCAACCTTTTGATCTTGTTTCTTGCTCTTCAGTGGTGCCCATGAAGTGTTTTCCCAGGACCAGGCAATGAGTGTTGCAGAGGATGAGAAGCTTGAGCGGCTTCTGCGGGCTGAAGGTTCAGCTCTGAGCTCTTCTGCAGCCAGAGATCAGACGTGGCTGCCTGCTAATTGGTAGGAAGGGAAAGTGCTGGAAATACTTATGTTGATAAACACTTGCAGAAGTATTCCTGCTGGAAGTGTCAGAAACCTTCTCTGTAATACAGCTTCTGGTGGGTACTCACTTTTTCTTTCAAAACTTGGCAGGTTTTATTTCTGTTTCTGACTTTGGCACATTGTTTGGTTTCTAACAGACTTCTGAATCTCATCTGTTTGTAAACTCCTGGTCACTGTCCAGGGCTGATTCTCTTAATCAGGCTGGATCATTCCTGGTCCCTGAATAGGGAGCTGCAACTTCAGCTGGACAGGAGCATGAGTTGTACAATTCTTTGCTAGCTTGAAGATTCTGAAAAAGCATATTTCCATAAATACTGTGGATGTTTACAGCTTGAGTATTTATGTAAATACATTTCCATGCAGAATTCAAGCATTTCTTGAGAATTTGAAATGTATGTTTGGTCTTATTTTTTGTTCACGGTGCTTCCTTTTCTATCCTAAATATTTCAGAAAAGTGTGTTGGTTGATGATCCTCTTTAGTTTTTCCCCAATTTTTCTTTTTTTTTTTTTTCTGTTCACTGAGGAGGCTTTTAGATTTTCATTCATGAAAATGATTCACTCTTCATTTATTGCAATATGTTCTTGCTGAGACTCTGCAGGACACTTTATAACCTACTGTGCAAGCAGTTATCTGAAATTCTTTGGATTCTTTTTCTAAACCCACTCTTTCCTCCAAATTGATGGTGTAATCTGGTGTAGTTTAAAGCCATTTTTGCTAGTAGCTGTTCATAGTTTATGGGTTTAACCTCACATGCTCAATAACATTGTAGTGTCCTTCATTGGAGTGACCCCTTTTCGGCTTCCACTTCTGTGCTCTCTCTCCCTCTATGGGCTCAGATTTTCCTAAATGAGCAAACCCTGATGTTCATCATAGTTTTCTGTGTGAAAGTAATGGAGACTGTGGGTCCTAGTTCTTCAGAGCATTCTTCTTGGTGGTTATATTTAGAGCCTCCTCCTGGTCCTTTTAGGGAGCGGTTAAATATCACTGTGAAAAGAGGGTGCATTGATCAACAGGGGAAGAAGCCCCAGGGTGCCTTTCTGGAACATTATCAAAAGGCCTTTAAAGGAGTTAAAATACATTGTCTCAGTGTGGCTTTTTTTTAATCCTCTGGTCTAGTATGAAGTCACTTCACCTCCTCCTTTCTTCACCGTGGGTGACAAATGGAAAATTTTAAAGGCTGCTGAATACTGTGCATTTTCACAGTAGGTCAGGTGTTTAGCACAGGTTTCTGAACTAGCATTGCATTGGTAAAGTGCACTGAGCTTGATGACTTCACAATTCCCACTTCTATCCATGTGAAGTAGGAGCCTTCCTTATGTAGCACAGGCTGCAATTTAAGTTTGTGAAAATGATGGTTAGCTTGAGAGCAGAAGGGTGGGTTTGGATCTTACTCACAAAGCAGTGTCAGCTGGTGAAGCTGCCAGAGATCTGGCAGACTGAACAAAACTGTGGATCTGAAAAGGTATCCTGATGAATTTAGCCCTTTTAGGTTCTGGAAATCAGTAACACCAAATTTCTGATTTTTCTTAATTCTGATTGTTATTCCTAAACATATTTCAAATTTTTTCAGTCAAGGATGGATTAACAAACTATTTTTTTTTCTATTTACTATTTACTAAACATCATGCACTTTTTTACATTTTCCTTTATTTATATTCAATGTTTCTGAAGAAGAAAAAAAATCTGTGTTGTATAATAAGTACAGCAGTTCCAATGATTACTTGTGCTAAAACCCATGAAACTTGCAAGTTGAATGAACATTTTTGCATGGAATTCTCATAAGACTGGGATATAGTTCATTACAACACAGAAAAAAAAGAGAATAATACTGCTTCAGAAATAACAGCAAGCAGAATTCAAAGCTTTAATTTATGAATGTATTTGCACATTAATTTTGTATTTGTGTAGTCAAGGATGCATGCTTTGTTTTTCTTCCATGCCTACTTTTCTGTTGGCAATATTCTATTGTTATTTTCATAACTATTATTATTAGGTTTTATTTTTTTTTTGGTTTGTATTATCCTAGAACTGCAGACCCAAATAATAAACAAGGCTTTCTTGTGCAAACTGCTTTGTTAACATATAAAAAAGAAACAGTATCTATTCTTACCGTGTAATTGGATGCAAAGAAAGGAGCATAGAGAAAGGCTGGGAAAACAGGACTAAAATGAATAAATCTTGCATAATGGTGGGTATGTCAGGTTATACAGTGCTGTACATTTGTGCTTAGAGTCTAAAAGAAAATAGGTGTAAATAAAACCTCATTTTTTGCATCTCAAGTGATGTGATAGGACAGAAATTTTGGTGTTTCACCAGTAGCTGGAGCTGCAAAGGAATTCAGGTATGGTGTGCTGAACACAGAGGAAAATGTCAGCCTGACACCCTTTGCTTCAGCACGGAAGGGCCTGATGAGATCTCTTGGATGTAACGTGCTCCAAGGGGGCCCCGTGCACCCTCAGTTGGGAGGTTCAGAGGTAAGGGCAGAAGCAGAAGACAAACATGTACAGGACTCTTAGCCAGCTGGAAGGTAACAGTCTCTTAGATGTTTTTTCTCCCAAATTACCCTAAATTGTCCTCCTGGTAGAGCATGGGACCCAATACAGGACAACACAAGTGGTGTCATTTACCATATCTACAGCAATCTGTTCAAGTAGGTGATGGTACAATTTGCAGTGCAGCTCCTGCAAATATTTGTACCATGGTCAAGAATTTCAAATCTCTTTGCTTTCTTTTGACAGAGAATCTAATGCAGAAGCTGCTGCTTTGGGGCTTTTAGATTTTTATTCTTCCTGCACAAGAGTGAATTTTAAAATGGTCCTTTTTCTCCATATTCCATAGTACCTGCCATCACCTGTAGCCCTCTTTGGATAATTTTAGATTTTTCTCTGCTTTTAACATCCAGCCTAGCATTTGAGCCAAGACCTACTTTCTCTTTGTGGGATTGTCATGTCCCTGACCTTGTGCCCAGCTCTTTTGTGGAAAACAAGCAATAATGAAAGTCACATTCACAGTCATATCCTGATGGAGGGATCCTCTGTTGAATGTTATCTCATATTTCAGCAGCTTTGCTGGCTCCAGTGCTTGGAAACAATTTACATTCCCCTCTGGATGGGATGAATCCTTTTTTTTTTTTTAAATATTCTTCCAGCTTGTCCTTAAGTATGTGCTTAACCAGATCACTAAGAGTCACTTTCTGAGAATGAGCTTGGCAGACAGTGATGCTCCCATGAGTGGGTACAGCCTGTTAATTCCATTTTTGAGGAGGTATCTTTACTTTCCCAAACACAGCAAGAAATCAAACATGTGGAACATTTTGAGGAATGCTATATGACTTACATGCATATTTTCATAAAACTTAAAAAAATACCAAACTCATTTTAATGTTTTCATGTTAATTCAAAATCCATTTATTTTCCTTTCATCCTTCCTACCTATTGATGAAAATGTTTCGTATCTCTTTTACTTGATAGTGCTCTGTAAGTGCAGTTAAGGTGAAAGAACACACTGTGGAAAGAAACACCTTATAAAATAAGTGAAAGCAAGAAATCATAAATTTTTGTAGTCATGCAGATTCAGAGAAAAACAGAACAACTGTGCTGTAGGTACAGATGTTAAGGTTTCTTGCTAAGTAAGGCAAAAAAATAGGTCTGATTCTCCCCCTGAGGTTATTAAAAAATAGTATTTATACTGATATGTTAATGTTTATATTGCACAGATGCATTCCAATGGGAAGCTGAAGAAATATCTAATGCACTTACATCTGATCTCCAGGGTATCATGATCTGTGTTCTGACCACAGAATTATCTTGTTTGCATGGGAGAATCCAATCTTACAGCAAGGCCCCCTGAGGGCTGAAATGCCTTTATTTACCATGCAGGGCTTTCCCAGAAATTGGAAAACCAGAGCCCGTGGCAGGAACCAGGTGCAGTGGCAGGAATGTGGTTCTGCCACCCCTGCCGAGCCCTATGGAAAGGGATCATGTTTAGGTGGCACTGTAGAACTGGAGAGGGATGATTCATGGCTTTTTTCTTGCATAGAGGAGTTTATAGTTTAAATATGGTCTGTGGAGTCTTAAAATACACCTAAAGTACACATAAATTCACTTTAAGTCTTGCACACGGTAGTGTGATGTAGAAACTTCAAGGGGTTTAAGATATACTCTTATGTGGAAGTTCATATCTAATTTGGACAAAATGTTTCCTGTAGCCATTTCTTTAGAAATATGAAGGGGATGTATGCAATCTACACCTCACAAAGATATGTTTACCTTATTCAAGGCCCAATTCTCCAGAGAAATTAAAAATTCCTTTGAAAATGAAGTTTTTAAAATATTACCTTCCCGTGCATGAGCTGTCTTTGGTTTTTCCATTCTTATGAACTTTTCCACTCAACGTTGTAAAATGTTTACTCATGAAGTCACTTTTAATGAGACAAAACCAGTTGCTATGAGAAAATCAAACTAATACCCAACAGTTCAATACTGTGTATTGGTTCAGTATTGATCTGTTTGTATGACCACGCTCGGCTCTCCTTGGAAAGGGGAATTTGGGATGACAGATACTTTGTGTCTGGCTGACTTAGCTATGTACCTTCCCTGGTGGGTTGTTCCAGACCAAGGACCCGACCAGAAGATAGTGATCTGTGGGCTGGGTTTCTTTTGAGTGGAAATCAGAGCAGGATGGCTATTGCATGCAAAAATCTCTCTCAGTAATGGAGATGTGGTGCTCAAGGGCACAGACCTATATTTAATATCTTGGAAGTGTTTCTGGGCCCATTGATTTAAACATAGCCATGATCCCCTTTCATCTTGAACTGAAATTTGTGAAAATGTTACAGCTCGTGACTCACTGGGACTACAATGAATCTTGGGGGTTTTAACTGTCTCCTGATGTCCTTGATAAAGTTTGATTGCTCACTAGTTTTGCCTGGATCTCATCCAAAAGGTCCAAGCGAAACCAGTGAGCTTGATAATCATACCCCAAAGTGCCAGAGTTGTCATCCTTTGTACTTCCATTGCTTCCCAGTAAAATTAAAATGAGGGATGTCAGAGTTCTGACCATATCTTCTCTTAGAATTCTTTTTCAAGAGTACTTTGGGTGCAATCCTTCAAGTACAAATTATTACATGCTTAAAACTCTTTCAGTTCTTCTCTTAGACAAAATTAACTAACCTAAAACCTTGGCTAATTCTAATTAGGATTAGGAGTATGAGGGACTAATATTAGTCCCTCATACTCCTCTAATAGCTGTTTTTGAGTTTGTTACCTGTCATGTGTTGGGTAGGATCACTCAAACTTTTTCAGGAACAAGTGTTTGAAGAGAGAAGCAGATGCATACCTGGACTCTTGGAAAGTACCACAATTAGGGTGGTACAATTTTGGTTTCATTTTCACTTCCTGGTGATGCTCTGTCACCGTATAAAATGCTCAGGAACTGAAGTCCACTGTTATTTATGTTGCAGCCAAATCTAGCACTGTGTCTTGGAAGTCTGAGAAACAATTTTTTAGAGGAGTATTTCCAGCCACAGGTATACTGGGCTCCATTTCAGACTTAAGATACTCTAAAAAAAATCCTTGTTTATTCTTCTCTTAATGAGAATTAGGGAAAATATTTAGGTTTTTACAGTCTAACAATGAAAACCAGTGCAGGAGCTGCTGTCAGCCAACGTTTTCAGCTGCCTGGGAGCTCCACTTGCAGCTGGTCACACGTAACTCAGACACTTGTTGCTCAGCAACTCAGGCATTGGGCAGCAGTAAATGGACTCAGTTACCTGAATTGTGATAGCTCAGACTGGTACCTATCTGCTGTTTACATGTTTAGATTCACATTTAAGTGCCTACAGTTAAATACCCAGGTTTGATTATTCAGCTGTTGGACCATAACTGTAATAAGATTAGTCAGTAACTGTTATAATATTAGTCAATTTGCTGTATGGTTTTACCAGATGGGGCATTGCCTTTCTGTCCTACTACTGTTCTTTAAAAAGCAGTGATACAGAACAACTCACCCAATGACAGTATTTGTGAGCCTGTCCAGAAATGGAGTGTTTATAAATCAAAGTATTACTCCATCAGGAATTTGATCAGCCTCTCAGTTTGATTTCAGAAGTCAGTGGAATATTTCTTTGACTTTAGTGGGTTTTGGATGAAGTCCTGTAAGGCACCGCACAAAAAAAATGAGAGAAGTTACCTATTATTTTCTAATAGTGCTTCTGAATTTTGTTCTCCCTTCTGGATCCTCTTTTAAGGCTTCACCTGTTCTAATTAAAGCAGTCAGCTCCCGACATTTGGATAATGGCTCAGCTGAAGCACACACATGCAGCAGGGTGAGTTTACCCTCTGACTTCCAACTTCCCTTTCTGATGTAGTGTATGGTATTTGGGTTGCCTCAAAGCACAGCTTCTGAAGCTGAAAGCTTCCCTTATGAATGCCCTGTGAGATGCAGGGATGATCCCAGATCAGGTGCACTCTATCCTGCTGGACACTTGGCTCTCTTGTTAATTATAGAGACGGAAGAGCTCTTTAAAGACTTGCTTTCATTTCCCTTATCTTTATCTTGTCTCCTGTGTTTTATCAATTGGCTTAGTGTGGGAACATCCTTTAGCTTTCATCTACCCAGGACTGTCTTTAAAAGGAACAAAGTATTTTGATGCATAATGATCTTTTTCCCCCTTCTGTTCTCTCCAAAGGTGGTCAGATCACATGCTTTATTTACTTTTTTGACATGATTCCAGTTCAGTCATTATCACCCACCACGGTAATGCCCTGATTACCTTGACAACACCTCATTGTGTTACAGCAGCTGTCCCTGCTGCTGCTCAGGGTAAAGGTGCTGATAGCAGGGTAGAGACTGTATGGAGAGTTTCTTCACCCGTTAAGAGCTTTAAGCTGAAAAGGTCTTTAATGAAAGAATCTGAGGTGGTCTGTAACATGATGAGTGAAAAGCGAGTTGGATCAGTGCTCAAACTCCTGCGTACAGCACCTGACACACAGCCTGAGCAGTGGGTGGCACCCCTACTTCTGGCAGAGAGGTTGGAACCAAATGGTCTGTGGGGTCCCTTCCAACCCACTCCTTCCTCTGACTCTCTGTTGAGGCTTGTTCATGGTGCTCTGAATGGAAAGCATCTCTTGTTCACTGTCTGATCAGTCCTTGATTACCCCTCGTGCCTCCCCATAACACCTGTAGGGCCAGTTTGCTGAGCTGTTTCAAGTATTAATTCCTCTCTTGAGTTGCTTAGGCATGAAATGATTGATCTCTTTGTGTAAAAGAGTTCTACCTACAAATAATTTTTAAAGTTAAAGCAAAAAGACTGAAACATTTTTTCAAAGAATCATGAATGATAATCAAATATACAATGTTTTCTGATGTTTCAAAATTATATGGATATCAGATATTTTCCCTAATGCTTTTATATTCCATTTTGTTATTTTGTGAGTGTGTAGGGTGGCATATTGATTATATTTGAATCTGACCCACTGAATTATTTCGCTGTTTACAGTGGCCATCCACTGAAACTTAGATATTCACATTTCAAATTATGATGTTGTTAATTCAATTAGATTTTCTTGCTAATCTACCCACAGAAGCATTAAATTTTAAAAGGAATGTAGGGGCTCTCAAATATCATCTCACTGTTTTGCATATTTATTTCGCCTGAGTTTTAAGAAATTAATTATTCATTGACAACTTTGAAACTAAATCATCTCTGTTGTTTTGATCAGTGACACTGCTGGTGTCTCACAATAACGACCTTTAAATAGAAATTTTCAAGGCTTTTTTGCCTACACTATGAAAAAGCACTGACAAAGAACCCTCACACTGTTTTTTCTGTGTCATATGCAGATAAAGTTCTATTTTCTTTTATCTTCTGTATTAATATAAATTTAAGAAGATGTTAAATAGCCAAGTCATGCTGCATTTTTACATAATTAAGCACAATCACGTCACTAAGAAAAATGGGTTGAGTTTACAAAACAATCTTGGGATATAGATGCATGATTTAGACGTACACCCTTTATCAAAATTAATGAGGATACCAACAATTCCTCTACATCATTTTGAATATCTCAGCAAAAAGCTGCAACCTGAGACTTTTTAGACATAAATGATTATTGATGTACATTATCCTTCATAGTGAAATTAATGGCCAGACAAAAATGGTAACCAAGTGTATTTCATATGAGCTCCCATTTTGCTTTATGCTACACAAGCAAACACTGCAACGTAGGGAGAGAAACAGGCTAAAAATAACTCACAGCCATGGGACCATTAATCTTGTTTCCTACCTCTTCAATAACAAAACCTGAGCTTATTTTGACAAGAGGAAACAAAAGCTCTCTAGATTAAATGTTCAGCCATGTGTAGTCTCAGGGCTGTTATTCATAGGCTATTAAACACATATATGCAGTATATTTAAGGGTATGAGTTTTTTAATTTTTAATGGCTTGCTTGTAACTGTGGATATTGATACAGCAAACTTTTATTCCATGGAAGAAACAGATTCCAAGGTTGGTGGATTTTTTAGCAAGAGTTCCATCTGTAAATTTCAGATTGAAGACATGTTTTGCCTGTTGCTGTTGCCACATGTCTTGTGATTATGCAAAAGGAATTGGAAAGAGGGTCAGAGGATAAACTGGGAGTCCCAGTCTATATTCTAGGGAGCTGTTGAGTTTAGGCATAAAAATATTACTGTTTTCTGCCTGTTGGTATAATCAAGCTCCCTTTGAAGCCTGGGCTTGTATTTGTGCTGTGAGTTCTTGCTCCTGATGGAGAAAAGCATCATTCCAGCATGTCCTTTCCAGCCCAAAGTGCCATATCTTGCTTTCAAAAACACAGAGAAGTGACTAGTAGTTACTAAAGGTGACATCATCCTTCCGTTTTTGAAGTCAAGCTGGGGACAATGGTTCCCATCTATTTTGTGTGTGTGTATAAAGCAAGTCTGAGCTCTTGTAGCATTAAGTAAAACACATATTGCAGTGTTTTTTGGTTTGTTGGAGTTTTTTCCCCAGAACAGACAGTGACTGAGTAAACTATTTCATAAAAAGATCAAAACAGCATCCTAAGGCTGAAGTGGGCAGCCCAGGTGTGAATGGGCTGTGCAATGAAGTGGTCACTCATTGTGTGCTTCAGGCTGCTCACCCTCTGATTCCCTGGCAGGAACTCAGATGTTTGCCCTTAGATTGCAAAAGAGATCCCAAAACTTTAGCACATGTATTATGTTTGTTCATGTCTTTCTGTTTAGACAGGAAAAGCTCTGCCAGTTAATGTCAGTAGAAAACTATGGATTTTAGTCAAGTTATAACAGAGACATTCAGACATGAAACAGACATTAAATAAAACTTAATTTTTGATAGGTGTGTTTCTTGTTCCTCTCAGAACATGAGAATGAAAACTGAATGAAAACTACTATTGCACTATTCTTTAAATGTCTTTCTATTAACTGTGTGCAAATGTAACATTTAGGGAGCAAGAAGCACCAAGAGCTGACTTTTCACATACCACTTTATAGAGGACTATTTCTATTTATCTCACAGGCTGTAAATGATTTAAAAAAAACAACCAAAAAAGATACAAAATATCACTGAGATCTAAGTGGAAGAACACGGGGAATATATGTATTCCATTTGTTGAAATAAAGGCATTCAAACATCTACCCATGAGCTTCCTTGCAATACACAGTGTGATTTGCTTTAGGCATTTTAGCAGTTATAAAAAGCATTTCTAGGAAACATTTCTACAGAAATGTGCTTCTGTAGGCTTCCCTGTGAGTCCTGTGTGGAGAAGTTAAGGATCACATGGTGGGCTACTTTCTGGAGTCTATAAAAAGCAATTTATAATAACTATCAAAATATTGTTGTTATTATTATTTTGTGTATCTGGATGGACAAAATATTTATTATGTCATCTCAAAGGATCAACACAATACCATCACAGATTATTTTCTCTCTAGAAATCCATACACAGGAGCTGGACAGTGCATATTTCCCCAGAGGCTCACATTTGTGACTTTATACAATTAAAATGCCATTGTAGGAAAAAGCAGAAGAGGTCATTTAGAGTTTCTATTTGAAATAAGGATTTTTAAAATTTTTTTTTCCTATGCTCAGACAAAAAGGGGCAAATAAATAATTACAATGGGACATTCAAATTCACTCAAAAAGCACGTTTGCCCCACACTGCCCCGCTGTTCATTTCTTAGTTTCTTTGACTGTATTGATTTTCTTCTTCTTAATATGAAAAGAAGAGCACAGTATTCCAGATGGATTTTTTTCCCTTGGATATTGATTCTGGCCCAAGTTCTATAGATAATTGTTTATCCATTCAGTATTAAGCACATAAGAAAATATTTGACTAAAGGAAAAAAAAAACAAAAATATGTAAAATAGTGTGATTTAAATCAGGAAAGAGACATATTCTGAAAAATGGCATTGCTTTTATCGGCAATTGATAATTACAGTCTTAGCGTTATTAATGTATCTGTTCTACTGCTCAGGGATAACAAAGCATCCCTGGGTTATTGACACTGTCTTCAGCAAAAATCCAAAACACAGACCCAAACCAGACCGAAGCCCAACTCTGTTATAATCAAAGCAAGAACAGAGACAAAAAGTTTAAAATTTATGTAATTTGGAAGATGAAATGCTTTGGTGAGAGCATAAAACTGAATTTCTGAACAGACATCAAGCTACTCAGCATAATATAATTTCATGTGGCTGTCATTTCTGCTTTTATTGCTCAGTGAGTGGTGAGGCATTGTGTGACTAGACAAGTTTTATCTTACTGGAGGATTTCTTAAGGCTGTTTTACACATTTCTCTGAATTGTCAGTTATTTTCTGTTTAAATCAAGTTTCCAATGAGCTTTTTTGGGAAGCTTCCACCAGTCTCTTTCATCCCCTCAAAACTTCAAATTCAGCTTCAAATCTTACCTTGGACACTCACTCAATACTTCTTTATGTTTTCTGTGATGTTTATGGAGAAGTGAATTTGGAAACGCAAAGCCTGTAGTTAGAAGGACATGAGGGCTGAGGTAAAAAACACCATTAAAGGTGGCACCTGGTGGGACAGAACATTGCCATATGCACTCTGATTCTCCAGAAGACCACATTAAAAAAGGATTTAAGTAGGTATCCTGGTGTGGCTAAACCCCAGGAAAAAAACTTGTATAATATTTGCTTTTATGTGTTCCTTTTATGACCTTCCTCAGTTTGTGCCACAACATTAGTGTTGTCTTAATGCTGTTTTACAGTGTGAGTTAGACTTTACTTTCTTTTCCTTACAGTACATACCTTGACAGAAGCCTGTAAGTTGTGGCTGCAGCATGCCTCTTGAGTAAACTACATTTGTAGTCTCTGGCTAATTTGGAATTATTAGGAGAAATATATCTGTATTTTAACTTTGTCCTGCCTATTAACAGCCTTTTTGCAACAGTTTTGGGTTCTTCCAGTGATGGAAAATCCTATTATTTTCTAATTTATTTATTTCCAGATCCACAGGAGGGTCTGGATCCAGCAAAGGCTAGTTAAGGCGCTGAACTGCAGAAGGAAGATGGTGATAAAGGGCTGCATTTTTTTAAAATGTGTCCCACATGATCCTTTTAGGGACACCTCCATGGGACTTGAATAACTTGAAGGAGGAATCGAGGTATAAGGGGTAATAATCATCAAGAATTTAATTTCTTTTGGATCCATTCTGGTTTGTTAGGGGTTTTGGAACCCATCAGGCTGGAAAGCAGTATGAATATTCCTGTTTCTGCTCTCATAAATTGTATTTCCCCATAGCCTACTGGAATAAGCAGATGCCACTGAGGATAATCAAGCATAGCATCTTCTCCTCATATTTTAATATAAACTAGCTTATCAGCTGATAAGAGAAAAGGTGCATGTCGTATAATCAAGAAAAATGAGATAAATATTAGCATGTTAAATCACCTCTACCCATAAAGATTATTCTGAGGGTTCAGCACTTAAACGTGAGGATGTCCTTCATGAAGAGAAGCAAACTTCTGTGTACATAAAAGAAAATTAGCTCAACAAGTAATTTTCTATATTCCCTTTGTAATTACCTTTGACATTGATCAAGAATTCTTTGTTTCAGAATCTAACTTTTATCTACCACTCTGTCCTTGGATTTAAACACTCTTTATGACATCCCATTTGTTGCCATGGAAATGAACGTAATGACAGATTCAACACTGTGGATTCTCTGGAAGAAACAGTATGGGGGAAAGAGTTGGGAGGAAAAAAAAGGCAAATATTGAATTTGAATAAGTTTCTTTTGGAATTAGCAAATGTGAGCAAAATGTGTATTGGCTGAAAGAATAATGGCTTAGAATCCAATTTGTGCACAGGGTTTTGAGTCTGTAAATTTTTTTTTATGTGTTGCTTTTTTGTTTTGCACTTTTATTTTTGTGATGAGCAACTGTTCATGCCATGGAGTCCATTGAAGCCAGTCCTTCATGTTTGTGCAAAAACTGCTTCAGAAACAATGTTGGCTTGCTGCTCTGGAGGTGGTTGGTGCCTGGAAGTCTAAGAAAATTTTACTTTTCCTTCTCAGCTGAGGGAAAATTTGGATCTGTATATTTTTCCCCATTTCTTGAGGAGAATATATGGTGCAACTGTAACTGTGTCCTCAGGATGCTTTAGGAGCCTGTCATTCACCATCAGGAGAGGAGATGGGCTTTCCTGTAGCAGTAAAAGCTGTCACTTTTTCAATCTATTAAGGGTATTTCCCCTCAGTAGTAAATGTGCGGTGGATAACTAATGAAAAACAGATAGGTCAGTGTGTTTTCTCTGACTGCCCTCCAGGAATGCTAATAACTGGAGATGGCCATGGCTCTCTTTTCAGGAATGAAGTGGGGTTCTCTTTCTGATGACCACTACATGCCCCCAGGGAACAGCATTATGATCAAGACCTGCGAGCTGCAAAGAGCGGACGTGTTCCCCTTGGTACCTTGCTAACATAAGCATATTTTAGCCAAAGAAAAACATATTTAGCTTCTGCTGCAAAAGTTTATTTCCATTCAGCACCATCTGATGGAAGTGCCACAGACAGTGAGCTCATGGAGGCAAGAGAGAGCCTCTCTCATTGTTTTCTCTATTTAACCAAAGCTTCCTTCAAGAGTTTATTGCTGCATGTTCAGCTACCAGTGATAGAACTCTTCCACAGATATTACTTTAAATTACCCTGTGAACCTTGAGGATAGAGGTTTGACAGTCTCCATAATCTGTTTCAGTTCTCAGCTCCTCTTAGTCACAATCTCCAAGCTGCACTTTCTAACAGACTATTCCTTTTTCCTTTGTAGTTTCTTTTTTTTTGTTTGTTTTTGCATTCAAGGAATGATGTATAAACCACATTCAACTGTCATGTCACTAGACTAACCGGTAATATCTCTTTCAGTCTTCCCTCATAGGTAATATTTTCAAATCATAGAATGATTTTTATTGGGATTCCCTCAAAGTTGTGCATGTGTTAGATGTTGCAGTATCACACATGGATCACAGTTAAGATTCTAGCAAAGCCGAAATGAATGAAAGGTCCTTTCACTTCCCTCATAGGCTTTGTTTCCAGTCGAAAATATCTACATTTCATCAAGACTGATTTTTTTTTTCAGTACTATTGCACTACTGATTAATTTTCTGCTTGTGACACACTATTCTGTCCTAGATCCTTTAAAAAAATCAGCTGTTTTGATAGCTGTTTTAGGATCTGTTCCAATCCATATTTAATTAACATTTTTATGGTTCTGCATGGGGCTCTATTGTCACCTACTCCAGTGTAGTGCAATCCTTCAGGAGGAGCCACACTTGGGTGTGCAGAGCACAGTACTACCTGGGCAACAGGGAGCATCACTTAATCTGAGACCTGTTGTGTGGAGCCTTTAAGAATGAGAGAAAAAGGGCTGCTGCCAGCAGGTGATTTGTCATCCATTATTACATCTTGAACATCACAGTAGCTAAAGTTTAGTCTCGTGGTCATCAAGCCCATGTAGGGTTTGGGTCCCACCCTCTCAAAGTAATGATTAAATCTGAAATAACATGCACTCCCTCTTTGTAAAGGGGTCATCTGTGAGATGTACAGCCCACGAGATTTTACACTCTGCAGTTTTATATCTCCAAAAGTGTGCTTTGATCAGGTTGGTGATCTGCCTTTTAATGGATTAGGCAGCCCAATTAATTATTGATGCTTTGTATTTAATGTTTTATGACAAAGCAGTAAGAAAAAAGCTTTGCATGTGGATAGTAAAAACATTTTAATCTATTTTTTGGCCAGAGTTTTATCAAATGGAATAAATTATCTTGAAGACACAGTACTGTAGTAAACTAGAGGTATCAATTATATTTTGACAACACTAGCAATCATCATGCTTCAAAAAAGTCTTTGTTAAGGATATATTTCCAACACCTTAGGTAATATCTTTAATACTGCAACCTATGGACAGTTTTGATGTGCATCTCTTTTTTTAACATGATGCAATTCTGAGAGAGAACTCATAAGCACATCTATGTGGTGTTGGTCATGCATGAGTAATTTTGCATTTCTGGTGAAATACTGTGTGAAAATCAGACATTCAGTAAGAAAAATGTCAGCGGATGTACACAACCAAAGACCAGGTAAAAAGTTTTGAGTTAGCTTCAGTGTTGTTGGAAACAAATTCCTCCCTTTTTCATGAAGTAAATTTCTTGAGAAAATGAGAATTGAGAGTTGATCATACACATTTATGACATTATTTGAATAGTAGCATGTAACTTCCAGTGAGGTAAGGAAAACACGGTTTCCTTGCATTGAGTGTCCTGCATTGATCACCTTAGAAATCAAATTCATCCCACAATTGATGTGGAACAGGATCTGTTCTCCAAATATTCAGGATTTCTCATTTTGTTGCCCATATTGATGAATCCAAGCTATTTTCATGACTTTTTTTATTCACCAGAGGAATTCTTACACTGCTACTAAAAATTCTTCTCATGGCATTTTCACTTCATGTGCTTAATCAATTAAAATATGTGGCCTCCTCTTAAGGAAGAAAGAAATGAATGGTTCCAACATTTGTGAACTGAAACACAGTATGGGGTGTTTTCAAGATTAGCTTTTGTAAGGGTGAAAAAATGGTGGTGTGACATGAAAAGAGTTACTAGATATTCAAATATCAGCTGAGTGAGAGCTTATGTCCTATTGTGAGAGAAGCTCTTGTAGAGAGTGGGGAAAGGGAAGTTTTGCTTCCCCTTATCTACCTGATAAGGTACCTACCTGTGAGCACTTGCATTGGGGTACAGGCTGCTTTGTCTTGTGTTGGAAGTTGTTTCTAGAGGCTGAAGTTGAAATTGGACCATCGGAATCACAGATATTTAGTGCATTTTAGTGAAAAAAAAAGGATGCTTGGCTTATGCTGCTGAAGTGCATGGCTGTACTGGCACTGTTGGCTTTGATGCTTCTTCTTCTAGTAAAACTAACACTGTCTACCTTAATGTCATTGAGTAACCCTTCAGAACTACTCCCATCAATGGCTAGGAGGTAACTTAATGTTATTTCACCTTAAAATAATTCTTGTGCTTTTCTATTTAATTGAAGATTTACAGTTTCTGAATAAAGCCCGTGAAACTGTCTTTACTTTTATGAGAATTTGAACCAACACATTCGTGTGGTTTTTAAAGACAAGAGAGCAACAAATAGAGTTCTTCATCTGACTTTTAGAAAGCAGAGGCCCTCTAATTGCTGCAGTCCTTTGACTAATTACCTCTTATAGCTATAGCCAAGCCTCAATTGATTCTGTAATAATTGGGTGTTACCAGGAAGGACAAATATCAGACAGAGCATCTTTGGTAGGAAAAGATTTCCAAGTTAGGTACACTGTAATTATTCAAGGACAGACAGCTTTGAAAAACAAGCATATAAGAAGGTCAGGCTGAGCAATTATTTTGGTTTAAAATAACCCTTCTCTGGAATGTTATTACTTGTCATACACAGCACAAAGCTCTGATCAGTGTCAGAAAATGGCCAACAAGCTTCTGCTTCTGACTCCTGGGGTGAACCAAAGCACATGTGAAGTTGTTAAAAAGAAGCAGCTCTCTGACAGTAAATGGGAAGCTCTCAAGATTTCTGCATCAAGCAATAATTTTCAAATGTGAATTAATAAGCATGTCTCAGAGCTCAGCGTGCTGGATTTCAAGTATTTTTTTAAAAGTCTGGCCATTAAATCCTGCAGTAGCTGATCTGTAGAACAGGGTAGCTGATGCGAGGGCATGAGATTGCAGCTACTAAAAGTTTTCGTAAAGAATTTGAGTCTTCAATGGTCTAAGATCATGGTAGGGCTGGAGCTCAGAACTGAGAGTTACAGAGGAGATGCTGGCCTACAATTGAGCACATCTCATCTTCCATATACTGTAAGATAACAAACTGTACTAAAAACATCTATGTATATTTCCATTTTCTTAAGAGGTAAGGAAAAAATTTATGGCTGAATCCTTGAAATTCCTTGATTTGCAAATTTTACTTCTGTTTCTTGCAAGAAGTCTAAAGAAAGCACATATGTGTGTACATTTTGACCAAAAACTAATATGTCACAAATTAGAAAGCACAGACAATTTTTTCAGTAATTTTTTTGTTGGTTTTTCAGTGCTAGAGTGGCAGCTAGGGATGTTTCAGAAGTTAGATACTGGTTTGTCTTGTCTCTCTGTCAGTGGGAAAATTGTTCTAATAAAGTGGGTAAATATTATAGCACAAGCAAATGGAAATGCATTGAATCAAAGGTTCATATGAAATTTTCTCCTAGAGGCACCTGACACAGAAACTGGACAGTTCATTAATATTTCTGGAGAGAGGTTCTGATCATCTGGGGAATTGAGAACTATTGCAGCTGATATTTTTGGTAGCTCCATCAGCTTCCTTGAGGTTTGACATTGGAAGACAACACCACATATCTGTTTCCACAGAGGCAGAACATTGCAAAGTGTACCTGGGCTTTACTGAATATATGTGAATAAAACCTTCAAACCGTGTCCCAGAGTGCTCTGGGGTCAGACTAAAACATAGCAAAACCTGGGCTTAATTCTCCATTGGCACAGATCCCCACATTTGCAAAAACATCTCTCTAGTCAGGGCTCTGGAGGGGTTATCTCCAGAATACAGTAGGACCTGTTTCAAAACATGACTGACACCTCTAATTGACTATAGATAGAAATGTTGCTTTCTCCTAAAGTGGAACCACACTGAAACCAAGTGTAAGACCTCGGGGTAATGAAGGAGGTAATCAAAAACAAAGAAAACTTGCTTATATTCAATGTTTGGTTTATTTTCTCTATGGTACCTGGAAAATTCAGTATGATGGGTGGACTGTTGTAGCAGACAAAAAGAAATGTCAAAGGTGTTCCAGCCGTGAAGATTTACATTAGAATTCAATATGTATGTACTGCTCTGCAACTATGGATACATGATTAGAAGAGGAATAATAGTATTTGTTTAGAATTCCTGTATATCTATAAAGGAGAAGAATGCTCTATATGTTAGCATTCATTTATAATATGAGTGAGTGAGTGGAGTTTGAGTGTGCTTCTTGATTGTTTATCAGAAATGAATATTGCAAAATGATTCTTAAAAACAAAATCCTCTAAACCACTGCAACAACAGCCCTGCACTAAACAAACTGCTGCTACTGGAAGAGACATTTACTGTAATTTTAAGTCCTCCTCTACTCCAAGTAGAAAATCAGATTTGTTATAGGCCCAAATATGCCAGTAGAGTGTCTGAAGACATCCTGTAAAGCAGAAGAGAGAGAGAGGATTCTCTGTAAAACTAGGGATGCAAAAGGAGAGGGAGCAATGGGGGATTCATATGCTTACAAAGCAAAAATGGGTCATGTTGGGTGGAAAAAAATTAACCTCAGGGCAACAGAAGGAGTGACCTGATAGAATGCAATATACTGAAAAGGAGGGACGGGATCCATGGGTGGGGGAGGGAGGGTGCTCTGTGTGGTGAGCACTGAAGCTGACAGATGAAGGGCACAGCCCAACAAGGGGACGAACTTGCAAGTGATTAAACAGACAATTCAAAAGACATTAGGTTCCTGTGGAAGACAGATGGAGTTGACATTAGGAGAAGAAAGCTGCAAACAGAAATGGGAGGAGCAACTGAACTTTAGGTTTCTCTCTAGAGATGAATTTTATGTAGTTTTTTGGGGTTTTTTAAACACAATTGGCAAAGCAGATGACAGACTCATAGAGGAGTGAAGGCTTTTCTTTTATTCACTTCCAGTAGATCTTGTCTGCATGCAGATCTGATCTCCACCCTCCTATCAATCACGAGTGTCTGGTGTGCCAAATTAGGCTGATTAATTTGTGTTAACGTTAGTATGTGTGACAACTTGTGCTGAATATCACTAATAACTGTTTGGTGCAGAATTACCTGGGTCTACTGTGAAAACAGATCTGGGTGATTTTAATAGATTATTGTACACGATGGCTAGATGTACATGATGAGCATTTGAAAGAGGTCTCTGCTGCACAACTCAGATGTGAGTCCAGAGTTTGATACTCCCCTCTAATTTGGATGTATTCAGTTTTGACTTGGCTCATTATGAATGGAAAGACCAGCTGCAAATTTCAGATGCTGTTCTAAATTTGGGATCTGAGACTTCCCAGAGGTCAGGGACTTCCAGAGATAAAAGTGAGGTTTAAAGCTTTCTGTAATAGGAAGATAATATATATTTTAGAAGGAATGATTCCATATTTCCTCTCATCAGTGATTTACCAGGTACATCACACAGTGAATGTTTTTACAAAAACTCTGCTTGTATGATCCTCATTGATAGTTCTGTGTATTGCCTGGATCAGATTCTTATCTGTTACTGTCCTAAGTCAACTATAAATCTATAATATTTCTATTAGGTGTGAGAATGGAGTGGCATAAGGGAATAGTATGTATGGCATACATGAGAGTGCATGTCACTTATAATTGTAACATACAGCATTTGTCATTACACTTTACAAGTCCTAAGGGCTAGATCTGGAAAACAGTTCCATGCCTAAGGCAGGATTTAGGCAGATTTAAGATATTATATTCTGAAACTGTAAGCCAAAATAGCTGGTTCATCTCTTTGCTCTTTTCTCAAACAGCTTGCCTGTAGTTTTGACTTGATTTTTGTTGTAGGTGCCAGAGCAGATGATGTTGTGCTTAATTGCCACAGGGATCACAGCTAGTGTACCCCAAACTGCTTTACAGCTGGGCAGAATTATACTCATCAGGAAATACGGTTTAGTATTTGCCTTTTTATTACTGTAGTCCAGATCTTTCCATTTCAAACCTAAATGTCAGGCAATATTGTTGGGATCCCGTGGGAGCAAGGCTGGCAGACCAGGAAACCTACACAGCACCAGAGAGATGAACAAATTCATCTCACTGGTCTGAGCTGATGTGCTGATTCACAGCACTGAAACGTTGCATTGTGCCACTGTGTTTCTGGGAAGGAGAGATATGGAGAATGGCACCTGGAGAGGTTTGCCAGGGGGGGATGGAGAGGGGCTCTGTGCCATGAGACACAGCTTCAGGCATTGCTGAGCAGTTCAAACCCCCGTGGGGAAGGGAGCAGACCCCTGGCAGCACCCTCAGCTCTCAGACATGGCTAAAGAGCACAGCATGGGGCTCACCCAGGCTTGCACTGACACTGCTAAATATCTGAAACCTGAATCATTCAGGTGTCACCCTGCATAAATTTTTCAGGTGCTCCAAAAGGGCATGCTGTTGATTTTTTTTTTTCCTACACCTTGTCCATGATCTATGACTTACATCAAGGTTTCATGCATTTAAAGTATCTTCCTCAGTGCTTCTTTTTCTTTTGCTTTGTAATAACCCAGGGAGTTTTGAATAGAGCATATCTGGCTGTATGTTAACTAGAATACTTTTTTCATGTGGTTCTATGGAAACACTGATATCTTCTGCCTCTCTGGAGATGTGTCCTACCTCTATGTCCCTTCCTTGCCTTAGTTTTTGGAGCACATATGACACTGCCTTATTCATACTCTTAGGCAGAGGACCTACAAAAAGCCTTAACACAAAAAATCAAGGTGATGGTTCAGTGATGTTCAGAAGTACCCCAGGGATAGAGCTTTTGCCTTCATGTAAGAATTCCTGCTTGCTGGCTTCCTGCTGTGATCCGTGGAGCATTGAGGTGCAATTAAGCCTGGCTTAAATTAGCTCAGTGGAGAAAAGGAGCTTTGTTGCATTGAAGAATTTTCTCTGATGCCTGTGTATAAATTACACAGCCTACCTGTAATTTTACTTATTTTACAACTAGGCCTAAGACTGAATAGCTTTTTTGGTGTAGGGGAAGGTGACAGGACTTATGCCAATTAGTGCAGCACTAAATTGCTCAATAACTTGGAGCTCAAGACAGCTGTAAATCTCAGAGCAGCTGCCATGCCTGTTCAGTGAGAAGTTCAGCATCTGAAATGCTTGTCTAGAGACACTGCTGAGGGCATCAAACCTTGTAGGCATTGAGTGTAATCTGAAAAGAGGCCTTGGATGAAGTCTTATGGAAGGGTTGATCCGTTTATGTTAAATCAGGTGAGGTGAGATGCAATTAGCAAATACTTTAACTCTATCCACTTTCCTTAGTGCATCTCCCTACAAACAGAATCCACTGGGAATAGGAACAGCAATGGTTGCTGCTAGGTTTGATAAAGACCTCAGGAATAAATTTCACCTGCTCATCCAGCAGGATTTTTTGTCTTTGCCTCAGTAGCAACCAGCTCAGCTGGAGAGGCAACATCTAAATAGCCGCTCACTGCCATGTTTGTGATGTCAGAAATATGAGCAGAAATCAAAGAATGTTATAATTTTGGTTGCATAAATCCAGGTGAGACTTCTCTGAGAGAGGGTGGAGGCAAAGTCTTCCTGGATTTCTTTTATACTGATGAAATGAACTATGCACGAGGACTGCCTGTGGTGGATAAGTAGCTCATGTGCAGATGTGTAGTGCAGGATTGCCTATATTTTAATCCTATAGGTTAGAAAACAGATTGAATAACAGAATCATGCCCATTCCTATGGATGTCACTACTAACTCTACCTCCAATTATGCAGCAGGTGTGCACTGGGGAATAATCTGCTTCCAGTGTTTCTCTGTTATTAATTGCCTACTGTGACAGTGTTTTTGCCTATTGCATTTGTATAATGTGTAGTTATCTTCAGTCAGCATGGGTCAGTGTGGCATCAATTAAAGCTCAAATTGAAGTAAGAAGTGTTATGACAGAAGTATGGGTTTTTTTCTCAAAATAAGCACTTAACTGGATGAATGTGCACAGTGTTACTTATTGTGCTTCATTTAGAGTTTCCTGAATCCTAATCAAGGTGACTAATGGCCCTGTAGTCTTCACAGGAAAGTAAATGTTTGCATGGCAGGTGGAAAAGAAGTTAATATCAGACATTTTCAAAGATGAAGCCAAAATCAGGTTACAGCTTGTGTCACCATTCCTTTCTCTGAGATTAGAGAAGTCCAATACTGAAATATTATTTATTTTATACGTGAGACTGTAACCTACCACAGTCTATATTGCACAAGTGACAGGAAGCCATCTATGGTTCACATAAAGTTCTAATTTAAACCCATAAATATGTGATAAAAAGAGGAAAATCAGAGAAAGGGGTGGCTTTCTGTTTTACCTCTTTCCTAATACCTGCCTAATATATTTGAACATGTTGTCAGAGGGTTTGGTTTCTGAAAAGGAGGCAGACATGCACATCTGGGAATATCTTGTTTTTCTTTGGAGTTTGCTTCTGGTATTTGAATCCTTTTAGTTGTTATGAAGGGTTCATATAAAATGGATTAATGCAATTACAATCACAAAGAGGATCTTGGAGCAGTACTTTATTTTAATGGTTGGGGTAACTGCCTTCCTCCCAGCTATGGAAATCCAGGCTAAAGGAAATTACATTGTCACTGAGCTCGTCTTCCAGCTCCAAAGCAGGACAAGCTATAGCTGTCTCATTTGTGACAAAACTTAAATCTCCAGTCATGACAACTGCCTATGGAGCTTGTAGAATTCTTGCCAGGGTTTCACAGTGGGGCAAGATGCAGGTTAGACAGTCTCTCTCACTTCAGCTGAAAACTGTTTCTGCTTCTCTTTATCACAAGCAGATTACTCCCACATTGCATGAAACTTTTATATACTTGAGTAGAGCTACTGTGGACATCTTGTCTCCCCTAGCCAAAATAAATGACATTCTAGCCCTTTTTTCTTATATTTGCTAACATTTCCTGAGGTGCTGGTTCTTCTCACTCACCTTCTCTGGAATCCATCCAGCCAGTCCAGCTCAGTCTCCCTTGAACTGAGAGTAGTGCCTCATGCCAGATAAGTGCCTTGTGCCAGTAATTTCTCAAGGCTGTCCTGCTGGGCAGCAGAACCTTGCTGCACTTCACACATCTCTCACGTGACCCTTGTTCATACACCTCAGGAGAGTTTCTGCCCTTCTCTCAGCTGGTATTATCTAGCTCCTGCCCTTGTGACCTGCTCCTTCACCTCCAGGCCCTCACCCGGACTTTGCATAGCTGATTATTTTTCTCTGTAAAATGCTGCGCTTGCCTTTATGAAATTGCACCTTATTTGTATTTTTTTTTTTCTTTCTGATTGTTTCTCCAATTAGTCAGGCTTGCTTTGAATT
This sequence comes from Monarcha castaneiventris obscurior, assembly GCA_026261815.1. Taxonomy (NCBI): domain Eukaryota; kingdom Metazoa; phylum Chordata; class Aves; order Passeriformes; family Monarchidae; genus Monarcha; species Monarcha castaneiventris. The sequence continues at coordinate 14,476,351 of JAMPIT010000467.1, forward strand.
CCAGACCTGTCCTCCCAGTCGAGGATGTCTGTGAATGCAAAACCTTGCTCACCACTCAATCATCAAGATCACTAATGAAAAATATTGAATAGTTCTACATTTGGAAATAACCCAGGGAATACTGTTCACTACAGCTTCCACTTTGGCACTGATAAAGTGATTCTCTGACTACACTTTTCCAGCCAGTTAGATACCAGCCTGATAGGCACTGATTCCCCAGCTCATTTGTGGAACACTGGTGCTAGAAAAACAACTGCTGCCTGTTAAATTTGGTTAGCATATTTCTGGCTCTTTGATAAACAGTGAAGAGAGCAGACATCCATCCAGGATAAAACTTCAAATGCAAATTTGTGCTCCTAGAAACCAAATTTGTTCCTACTGCTAAAATACAAAGTAATCTCAAACCCTGACTGTGTAGTGAAACCAGCACGATCACTCTGCCACAACTCTCAGCAAGGTTGGGAATCTGTTCCCTTCCAGGGAGCCAGGACTAGATCTTGGCCAACCTGCCTCTGTTGTCCTGACCTTTGGGGTGGTTTGAATTGTCCATCTATTGTTTCAGCAGATGCACAATTTTGGTGTCCCGTGATCAGACCTCCAAGTATAAACGCCACATTATCATTTATCATGAGGAACCATTTTCATGTGCAATGTAGGCATTCCTCAGCAGTAATCAGTAGTTTCTAGATTTTCATAGAATGGTAGAAGCATTTAGGTTGGAAATGATCACTGAGTCCAGAATTTAATTATTATTTTTTTTTATAGATCCAGGTGGCAATTAGCGTTAAATCAAATGCCCATGTGTTGTTGTCCAATAAACATTCTCAATAATTGGTGGTCTTGGACAGAGTGGGAATTTAGAGAAGTTTTGGTTCAAACATTATTTCAAACAGCTAAGAAATGTATTAATTACTTGAGGGTAATATGCATATTTTCAGAAATATGAATTGTACTAGAGTAGAGTGACACGTATAATTAGAAGATTAAACAAATCAGGTAAGAAAATGTAATCATTAAGACAAACAGTCTTAAAATGTAAATGAGTTAAACAGCTTTAATAGATTTCCTCGTGTCTTTCTCTTGCACCTTTTCTAGGAGACCCTGAAGTTTCAGTGTAACCTAGAAACTCATAGTACTTATTCTTACATCTGCTGTAAGTAAATATTTTGTCCTTGGGATACCTAAGAAAGCAGAAAGAAAATCATAGGTGTAAAACTCTCACTGACATCCAAGGAATCAGAGTCATCCTTAATCACATTGACAAAATTGGATCTGTGTTAGCAGTCATTAGCAGCTGGGGAAAAGATGACTGGATAATTCTGTTCCAAAGATGGATACTGCAGATCAAAAAAATTTATGGTACCATTGCACAGTCAGTAACAGTGTGATGATTGGATCCTTATACCCATTGAGGAATTTCTAGAAAACAGCCATGTCAGAAACCTGCAGTGAGAAACCTAAAATAAAATGCTGCCTAATCTGAATACTCAGAGAAAAAATACATTCTTTGCATTCAAAAACTGGTGTAAAGTAAGCTACCTAATTTTGTAACACTAAGAACTCTACTACATTTTTATTTCTTCTGAATGGTTTAGTTGACAAATGACAGAATTTATAGTGTATAGAAGTTCCTTGTAATGGCAAACAAAGAAAAAAATTAATGTTTTGTAATAATTTTCCTTTTAGATCTTACAACATCTGTAAAGAAACTTCATTCACTGCTCTTTTCATTGCTATTGTTTGAATGCATGTTAACATGCTACTCTGGTGACCAAGACCGTGAAAAAAGAGATTACTGAGGACAGGTGAAGAAGTTTTTTTCCATTCCTAATTTTAGCTTCAAAGACTGATTTCTAAACTCCAGTTTCCTTTACTCTGCATCATTTATATTAGTAATAAGTCCCGTGGAACCTGTTGCAGTGAGCTGTTGTAACCTTAATTCCAACGGTGATTCTTTGGGGCTTTTTTCTTCCCTGAGGGAGAGGGTGCCATGGGACTCCTCAGCATGAAGCCCCTTGGTTAGTGGTGTACATTACAAGAAAATGAAGAGTTATGTTATTGTGCAATGAGGGGACAACTCTGCATGCAGCAAGGAAAGAGTTTAGGTTTCAGGTCATAATGATCTTCAACTGGTAGCAGTCAGAAAGAAATTTTAATTAAAGCTCTTTCCAGTCACACAAGGTGCCCTGTGAAAATTTCTGTGAAACGATTGGTATTGATAAGGACTTAACACAGCAGAGAGACAGAGAGGCTGCTTTTAAGTAGGTCCCTGAATGTCTTCAAACTCTTCTAAGCCACTTGTGAATCTTGCTGGACAAATTCAAATTATTCAGTGGGATTGAAAGTGATGATTTCCAAAGTACAAACCTCAAAATGTCACGGAACTGCAGCATTTTGGAACTTTGTCTTGAATCTTGAGATATATTCAATTGATTACAAATACTAGCACAACAAAAAATAGTTTTTGGAGTTCCCAGCACACTTGCATGGAAGGAAGTACTTGATTTATTACAAATTAGAGTCCAAAATTATACCTGATAGAGTGGAGAGGACAGCACAGATGCCCTAAATAATAGTATCAGACATTGACACAGCATGACCTGTGCTTTCTGCCTGCTCTGTTGAATAGTAAACACTTTCTAGGAATAAAAGGGGTAATCCTCTGCTCATATTATCTACTGTGGCATACCTCTATATGCTGAATCTTTTGATTTTTAAATCATGCCTTTATTACACATGATATCCCACCACCATTTGTTACCTACTGAAGCATGCATTGTCTCTAGATTTTATTTCACAGGTTTTACTAAAATAGTCAATAAAAGTTTATTGCAGTTTTACTCTGCTACATTTAGTCTTTCAAAAAAAAAAATAGAAAAGGCACATAAAAATCCCCAAACAAACTCAAAGTTCTATGAAATTTAAAACAATATCCTCTTGGATTATTCCTTACTATAATTTTTCTATCTAAACTTTCTCTGAAAGGAAGGTTTCAGTTATTATTCAATAAAAGTTATTATTGAATAACACCTGATCAGTTTTGTTAAAACTTCCTTGAGCAAGAGCCTATGCAGTGTTTGACTTCTGCCTGCTGAAGATCCTTTAGGTCACCAGACTATCGGACTCCCAGCTACACTCCACTCTCAGGGCAGTTTATGAAAGCATCACCAGACATTTTCAATGTGCAGCTAATTAATTCAGAAATGTTTTTTTAGTGTTTCCACAAGTTTCTGTTGAAGCCTCTCAGAAGCACACTCAGCACAGTTTAGTTGTGTACAAAGCTGGCACTGTCCTGTGGGTTGCTGCAGGCAGCTGCTGTGAGGGCTGAAGTCAAGTCATGTAGAATTTGTAATCTGATTTTTCTGAAGGGCTTTCTTCAATCTGGCTAATGCCAGAACAGCCTAAAAATATTTACCTTAGGCTGTATGGATAAGAGAGGAACTGTGGAGAGGGAAGTTGAATGTCCTTAAATTGGTTGACAGGAGGTTCTTAAGGTGTAATGGTCTTTTGGATTGCAATTGCAACAATTTTTTTTTTTTAAACATCATCTTAAAGATGGAGTAATGTTTATAACAGGCATTCACATCTTTAACTCTGAAAACATGCACACAAAGTAATATCAAATCACATAATAGCATTGGTTATTGTCAAATGTTCAGGCTTTGGGCTTTTGCTAAGCACACACTTTAAAAAGTAAAAATTCATTGACTGAATGGGTACTTGAGCAGACAGTTTGTCTATCCCTGTCAGCAAAGGAGGACATGCAGCAGCTATTTAATTAAAAGTTTCCCACATAGCTAAACCTCCTCAGACCTCCTTCAGTTAAACAAAAAAAAAAAAAAAAAGAATCTATCACTGATGAAAACCTGTGCTATATTTGTTCAGTTTAAGAGTTGTTTTTAGATGTGCAGTGTGAGTTGGTTTGGAAGAGAATTGCAGTGACAGAGGCAGCACACTCTGTGCTGGTTGGGTTCTGCACACTCTGAAGCCAGAAAAGCAAATTGACCTTGCTGAAATGAACCTGTTTTACTCTTGATGCTTCAAAGGGATTCAATCTCTCTGAATAGTTCTGCCAGAACAACCTTTATATGAACAAAGCTTTTCTGTAAAAGGTAGCTCTCACAGAAAGGGCAAATGCCCATAAAATCAGGATATGCATAAATTGAAGTAATTGTTAAACCTTCAGAGCTAGGCTTTAATTGTGCTCTCAAAAAGGTATTTTTCTACTTGAAAATATTTTCAGTATTATGACCTCTCCCCAGTTAATTCATAGTTAATTAACAGTTTGTCTTGGCTAACCTCAGCTGGCTACTCAGCCCCATGCAGCCGCTTGCTCACTTCCCCACGGCGGGATGGGAAAGAGAATTAATTGGAAAGGTAAAAGTGAGGAATCTTGTGAGTCGAGATAAAAATCACTTCCCAAGGGCAGGCAGGTGTTGCCATACCCAGGAAATCTGGGGTTTATTACGTGTTAGTGGTCACTTGGGAAGACAAACCCATCGTTCAGAAATTCCCCCTTCCTCCTTCTCCCCACAGCTCTGTGTGTTGAGCACACACATGGGATAGGATGGGATATCTCTTGGGTCAGTGGGGATCAGCTGTCCTGCCTTGTGCCCACTTGGCCTCCTCACTGGTGGGGTGGGGTGAGAGCCAGAAAAGGCCTTGGCTGTGTTTAAGCTCTGCTCAACAGCAAGGAAATATCCTCGTGTTACCAACTCTGTTTCCAGCACAAACCCCAGACACAGCCCCATCCCAGCTACCATGGAGAGCATTAACTCTACCCCAGCCAAGACCAGGACACAGTCACAGATTTCAGGAGAATAACACAGTGGCAAAGATGATCTTGGTAATCAAGATTTCTATCTCCATAAGTAATTGAAGCTCACAGTGTTCAAGGTCCCATCAGACACAAGTTTGTGTCTTTGTGGGTCTTCTGAGAGCAGCCTGCTTTTCTAAACTTTGTTTTGTCATTCAGATCATAAAAAGTGTCGCCTATGAGCGCTGCAGTGAGCAATGTTTGGAGAGGAAGAGTGGGAGTTGAAGTATCTGGCTTATTTTCTTTGCAGCTGTAATAACTCAGAATAATAACAATTGTGCCTCTCTTCAGTGGAAAAGGAGCAGGTACACTCATGGCTCTTGAAAAGCACTTGGAGACTCATGGGTAGTAAGCAAAAAAAACCCCGTAATTTAACATGGTTATTTGTTGAGATAAAGTACAGTGTAATCAAAGTACATCCCCTAGAAGTGCCTGTGTGTAACTATTTGTCACCAAGTATATATGAATGAGTATAATGCTTATATTATGTTAAATTAGGTTTTATAATGGCACAAGTAAACCCTAATTTTACTTATAGTGCCTTTTGGTGACAGATCCCCTAAAATGGGATGTTTTGAATTATACACAGCTCATATTTACATCTCTTTCTGCAATATATTTGTCCAAAAGGCTCTTGGAAACTCTGGAGAGGAGATTTGTGGAAAAGACCTGGAGGCATATTATTTATGAAGCTATCTTTCCTCTTCAGCTTTTCCAAAATCTAGAGGAGATATTGAAGACCTACTGGATAATACTGTTTCTGTCACTGGTGAGCAAATATTGGCTGGCTCTTCCAAGTATCTGCAGCGTTTATTCTCATTAATGTTCACGTCAAGATGAATGAAACTCATTTTCAGACAAATCTGGGGGTCATGTTGCTTTCTACTCTGTATAAGAATTTTAAGACCGCCAATTTTTTTCTTCCAATTCTTTCACTCACAGCTTTCAGAAACGTTTACAGTGAAAGTTCAGAGCAATTTCTGCCTCATGAGCTGGGCGTTTCTTGTGTGCAAGCAATAAACACCAAATGTATTTCCTTTTGCAAGTTAGATTGTGTAGGGTATAATATTGTGGCACTGTAGAAAATCTTCAATGCAAGATGTTATAGAAGAGGAAGATGATTTAATTTAAAGACAAATATAACCTCACATTCATCCTCTCACATATCCACATATTTTTAAGCACAAAGACGTGTGCATGCGAGCAGCTCAAGCACCAGGATATGTATCCAGGATGTCTGAAAGAGGTTTTGCACTGAAAAAGGGGACAAAGGATACTGCCCAGCAAAGAAAAGAAAACTTAAATTGCTTGAAGTGAGAATAAAACTTTAAAGTTGAAGCTCGGTAAAACTGACAAGTTTTCTGGAATAAACATTTTCTCCCTTGATATTTTACGCTCTATGATGAGCAGTACTGTTACATAATTGGAAATAATGTAATTAGCTGCCAAAGACGATTAAAAATATGTTTTTATAAATCAATTAAAAAAAAACCTCATTCCCTTGCTGCTTTGCTAAACTGATAATAAAAAAGTGATTCTTTTATTGAACTGAGTTCTACAGTTTCACTGGTATAAAAATCTAATTTGGAGTGAAGTATGCAGAGAAGCAACATTCCTGGAAATAAGATGGGGAGCTCTTCCCCAGCTGTGCATCTCAAAACTCTGCACAGGGACAAGCTGTTTTACCTCTGCTCCTTCAGCTGGGCCAAGTTTGTTGCCTCTCTGCTGGAGAGTGTTGAGTCTTGTGTGAGCAAAGCAAAGGTGTTTTATGTCCTCACCTCTTTTACTGTCACTTACATCTTATGGTAATTTATTCATATATCATAACTGTCCCTTCATTTAAATGGTTTTGAGTACTATTATAATTTAAATGTGTACAAAAAAATATGAACACCATTCACATGACCTTATTTTTGAGGCACTAGGGCAGAATAATTCCCACTCTCACTGCAAACAGATAAGTGAAAAGGGATGAAGTTCATCACTAAGATTTTGGACCGCTATTGTGATCAAGAGGCATTTAATGTGTCTCTTATTTTATCTTACTGTATTGTCTGCTGGCCTTCAAAATAGCCAGTACAGAAATGTTTTTGTCTTGATTTGGTTTCTCCTGCATGTAGTGACAGCATTTTAATCTAGCTGATAATTATCTTCAGGGCAAAGGAGGGCAAGTATTAGAGTTTTTATATCTGTACTTGTTTAAAGAAGGCAGCCAGCTCTTAGATAATTAAAGGACTATTTAATTAAGTGAATCTGAGAAATTATGTAGGTACTTAATTCTGGTTTTAAAATTCTTTTTGAAATAAAGAGGAAATGAGAAAAAAAAAGGTTGACTTGAATGCCAAAGAAAAAGATTTCTGCTCTAGAGAGAAATGTGTTTATTCTCTTTTCCTATGAGCTCCTATCTGATTATCCTCTCATTCTTAACCCCAGGGAAGTGCCTGTTCTGAGTGCTACATACTGGCCAGCAACTATTGGTAAACAAATATCAGGGATAGTGGCATGAGAAAGAGAGACATGAGCTGAACTCGTACACTGTTAATGGGCATTTTGGATTCAGAATTCAGGTTGTAGCTCTGGAGGTTTGGAGTCAGTTATGTTTTACTTTTATTTTTTTAAGCTCAATTGTCTTTGTTGCCAAAAGCAAGTTTCTCTTTTTCAGCTCACTTTAGATTTTAGCAGTGCTGTTTCAGAATTCAGTTTACCTGAACTTGGGACTAAAATAAATTAAAAAATACAAGTGGAATGGGACTGAACAAAACCTGTGCGCTGAGGTCCTTATTGTACCTTTCAGCACTGCAAAGGAACTTTTATGCTCACAACTTTGTTTACAGGATCTATCATAAAAACAGCTGAAAATTTTAACTTTTAAAATGAGGAACCATGGTAATTTTTGTTCTTCCTTCTTTCTCATGCCAGGATCCAGTTGGGATCATTTTAATGTTTGCTATTGCACTTTTTCGCCTTTTTCTTTCTTCATTGATCTTCAGCTCTATGTAATTTCCAAATGGACTTACTGTACCTGGTTCTTTGTACAAATGTTGCCTCTGTTTCCTGTAACCTCCAAAATCTATTTTTCTGGCTCCAGGTCTTTAACCAGCAGTGAGTTGTTTATAGCCACAAGATCTCTGGTGCCAGCCCATGCCCCGTCTCCTCTGCCCTTCATCATTGCTATTTATTTTCTTCCATGTTAAAGAAAGAAATATTTTCCTCAAGACTTGATTTGTCTTTCTGACTTTCTGTCTTGATGTTTTGTCCAAGTAATTACTTATCTTTCAGGAAGCTCAGTTGTGAAGTGTCCTACTTTAGTCAGGGTGGAAAACCAGCCCGAGAGGTTTGAATTTCTAGTGCGAATATCCTGAAAAGTTGCATCAATTCCTTCCACTGTCCCAAGTTTTCTTTTTGATTTGGACCCTTTGGGTTCTCAGTGGCAAAGAACCCATCTGTGGGACATGAACAAAAGCAATAAGAAAACTCAGGGCATTGAAGAAGACTGTGAGCTACTGATATGATAATGTGCTTTATCTTGTCACCTACAGTTAAGGCAGGAGGTGCGTGCGCACATGTAGGAGTTCTGGAAATAGGTCTAAATGCATCCTTTGCTTGTTTTATGCTACTCTAAAATATTTTAAAGTAGCAGCCGCTATTCCAGGTAACCCATAATCTACAAAGGAAGCATGGGGGTGAGGCACAGATGGCTGACTGCGAACAGCACAGAGCAGGATCAGAGCAGAAGGTCTCCTGTTTGCCAGCTCTGCTTTCTGTTTCATGGAAGAGCTCCAAATGCTCCTGAGAGACATCTCCGGGGCACACGTGGGCTTTCCAACAGGTGATGGCTTGAAACCTCTGGCAGATCTCCTGCTCTTCATCCAGCCCCTTAGCTGGGCATGCTCAGAAATGCCATGGGCTGAATTCTGGTGGGATTGGTCCCTTCCCTCTGACAGGAAAAAAAGCAGGAATAGAGCTCATTTCACAAAATGGCACACTATATAATTAATGGCTGTAAAAATTTTGATAACACTTAATAGAAAGGTCAGAGTTGAAAATGCAATAGCTAATACATCATTTTCTCAAAAACTGAATAGCTGCTATAGCTTATCATGGACATCAGTAATAGTTGTAGCCCAGAAGCTGTAGGAAGATTAAGGGCAGAGTTTTGTCGTTTAGTTTTTCCTGTGATCTATTCACTCATCCCTCTGGTAGAGCAACAAAAAATATTCTTCTCCAGAAGTCATATAGAAAATAAGACTGAGATTAATGATGTGACAGTCATAGCCTGTGATTACCTAGGTATCCTTTCTGTGGACCGTTTTGGGAAGATGATATTGAACACACGTATTTGCAAAAAGCAGCTTGACTCTCCCTAAAGGGTTTTCCAATAAATCACGTGCAGCCTTTGTACTTCATGTACCGAAAATTTCCCTGGAACACTGATGTTCTGTGTTGTTTGCAACCATTCTGAAAAGCTGTTCTAGAAATGGAAGTTAACTCAGCTCTGTATAGTAATTGCAAAGTACCTGGAACATATATTTTGGTCATCACAACTAGATTACAGAAGCTGAATAATTAACAATATGTTGTGTCTTGTGAGGATCTGGAGGAGCAACTCTCCCTGCTTTGTGACAAAAACTTCCCAGATGATGAAAATCAGGCTTAAGTAGGGCTTGACCCAAGGACGTGGAGAATGTTCAAGGCCAACTTCTCAAGAAGAGCTTTCTGAAAGGACTTTGACAACAAAATGAGTCTCCCTAGGAGAGAAAACCTGAGTTCAGTGAGACTGATACAGCCCTGGTGTTTGGATTACAAGAGGACAGAGCCCTTTTTCTTTCATCAGCATTTAAGGAGTCAGGATATGACAATGTCCTTGAAGTGTCTTCCTTCTGTAATGGACAAGGAGCTAAGGCCAAGCAGTACTTACTAATGAGATATCTTATGAAATATTTTTCAGTCATAGTTTCTTCATATGACACTGTGCCGATATCTGTCAGGTGTTTCATGTAAGTTTAAAAGGCTTTTTCCCATAAGGTGTATATTCACATTTTTATTTCTTTTATATTTATAATCTAGACATGTAGAGACAGCCTGTCATGGGTTGCATGCTTCCCTCTCTTCCTTTCTGCACAAAATTTGAGCTGAAACCCTTTAGTAGTAAAATAAAGCATAGCAAAACATCTCCTGAAATACCAGTCTAGACTTACAGTAGAGGCTTTGTCCTGGGATTGGTTACAGCCTGTCATTGTAACAATGTCATAAAATCATTAAAAAATAGGATATTACAGTTCTGCTTTTACTTCTACCAAAATATGTTTGGTTGCAGTAGTGATTTGGGGAGGAGTTGGGGAAGCAGAGCCTGATACCTCAGCATCCTTAACGTAACTTTGTTCCAGAAACAGAGATTTCAGTATTTTCCAAAGAACGTTGTCAAGTTGGTCACCAGAAACATAAGTATCTAGAAAGGCCATTAATTTTGTCACTAATCTAATCTTGTGCACTATAACTAAAATTTAGTATTTCAATATATTGTCACAAAATACTTACTGTAGTTATTTTTCAGTCCACTAAAATCTCTCAGTTTGATGTAGCTTTGATGGTTGTAAATGTAGTTTCAATTTTATTACAGATAGCAATAAGCAGGGAGTTGGGGTTAGATTTGATAGGAAGAGTATTTGAGAAGAACCCAGAAACTGCTGATATGTGAGAATGACCCTTGAATACATTTGAGAGTGTAAAACATTGTACCAGACTTTGATCGAATGTAGCACTGATGGGAAAAAGATAGAAATTTTATCCTATGGGAAACATCTTGGAGCAGATGTAGAATTTTTCAGAAAGGATTTCTCCTGTCTGCCCTTCCTGGGCAGCACATTCAGTCTGTGTGGTGAGGGCAAAGAGGGAGAGTAACAACCTGGGGTTTATTCAGGTGGGAAGCTCTCCCTCGATGGAGCTCTGCAGGAAATTCCACATCAGTGTGCGTTGGCAGGCTCAGGAACAACACCAGGGAAATGACTCAGCTCCAGGAGTCTATATCTGTCACTGAGGAAGATGGAAGGGTCGAACTCTTCTGACTGCAGAGATAACAAACCACGAGTGGCTGGTGGCCAGCTGCCAGCACAGCCAGGATCACAGCCAGCCCGGGAGAGGCTGTAAGTGGCTACAGCTACCAGCTGGGCATCTTGGAAAGCTCAAAGCACATCCAAGGTGCTAAATTCTGCTTTACTGTTGAATGTTTTGGTGTTGGATGAATGTTCCTTGTTTTTTTTAAGGCTGTCTGGTCATTAGTCATCATTATCTTCAGTCCCAGGAGGGGAGAATTGCAGACACAGAAAAAGTCAGGACACCTGAGCTAATTGTGGCTGTCTGCAGCAGAGGCGGGGACTCAGAGCCCTGATGATGAGATGGAAAATTATGTCAATTAGCCTCAGGAAAATTAGGTGCGAGGTTCAAGGTCTGTAAGAGATTATCTCAAGGGCAGCAGAAAGACAGAGAAGAGGCATTAGCTCAGAGATTGTGGTTTGAGTTTTTCTGGCACACAGCTTTACCCACACAGGCGCAAAACTTGGTGTGGAGGGTTTAAAGTTGTTCCAAAACCTGCAGTGCTTCAGGTTGCCTACACTGTCCACTCCCTCTGTCTGTGTGGCTGCTGGTTTTTGTGATCCCTCCTGCTCTAAGTCAGACTTCACTGCCAGAGAGGTGACTTGTGGCATATCAGTACCTCTGTGCACCTGGGGAGCTGCACCTGTGAGCCCAGGCCGTGCAGAGAAAATGCTGTGCTACATCTGGATGGGCAAACAAAGTTACCTAGCAGATTTAAGAAATATATATATATATATATATATAATTTTTTTTTTTTTTTTTTTTTTTACATATCCTATCTTTATTATGCTTGAATAGATTTATATTCTCTGGTGTAAGGCTTCCTTGCTTCTGCAAACAAGATTGTTCTGTAAATATCCATTTTACATGCACAGAGACAGTATAGATATCTTCAATTTTCTAGCAGGACTACTTCAAAGAAACCCCAGAAAACCAAAACATCTTTTAAAACATTGAATTATTTCACATTTGTCAGCAGATAATAATAAAGACAAGAGTCTGTAATTTACTGTTCACTATGCACATTTTCAGATTTTACATCTCTGGAGTAATATAGTTTTAAAAACCACCAGTATATTACCCTGGATTTTATTTTCATTGTTTCTATAGATGATATCTTAAGAGAGAAACAAACCACATAATAAGGCTACTATTCAAATGCGCATTTAGTATTGCTTTGGATTTAATATATTTTAATATGCCTCACAATTTTAATATTCGATAGTAATGGTTGTATAAAGAATAATTTTTAGTTTTTGCATTTGGATAGCTCTGTCCAAACTTAATCTTTAAGCAAGAGCACAAAGAAGTTGCACATCTACTGGCCTTAGGGGGTAATTTGTGCAATATTACAACAGGTTATTTAAAAAAGTGATACTTTGTGCCTCCTGCTCTTGCATTCTCTAGGGGCAGGGAGATGTCAGTTCCCATTAGCAGGATTGTGACCTTGGATGCTCCCAAATGAGTTTAGCACGGCAGCTAATGTGTCTTAAACACTGTAACCCTATCACATAAACAAAAGGGACAAGCAATTTCAGCAAATCCTTTAGTGCTCACTGAAATTATTCTCTGGTGCAGCCAAGATATTTTATAGCTGAAGAAATTGTCTTCTTGAATAAGAAGTTGGGGTTCTCCCTGGCCCAAATTTTAACTACAGTGTCTAAAAATGAGTCATTTTTCTAGACCCATTCTCAGTTGGCTGGCAGAGCAAAAGCCCCAGGATTCTTGATGGTATGTTGTGAATATGTTCCTTGTGATGAATTTTTTTTTTGTTTACTGGATCATATTTTCCACCAAGAATTGAGGTAATGAGGTGCTGGGGTCCAGAACTCATGAACATTAGGAGAGATTCTGCAAAGAGCTTTGAATCAGACATATACTCAACAAATAATAGATGCATACAAGTAACAAGTGTAATCTAAACAAATTTAGATCCATTACGGCAACACCAAAGGAGATGCACTGAAAAATCACAATGTTTAAGATCTAAAAGAGAAAGTGACAGATTCCTGAAATACGAGGAGCTTTCCAAAGAAGGTTAAAAAGAAAGATTTTGCAAAGATAATTTCATTTTCCCTGATAGCTAGAACAGAGGGTTTGGCCCAAGGTTAAGGCAATTAATGGGAATTATTTTCCGTATCTTAATGAGGTGTCTAGCAAAAGTCAAATTGGCAAGCACTGAGCCTGGTACCGGGTGCTCAGTAGGAATTCGGCTTATTAAAGGAAGAGGCACCAGTAGATGGTGCTCAAGAATACACGGAATTGCTTCTGGTTCTGCAGCACTAACCCAGGCCTGCGCACAGATATCCGTGAGCAGCTTTCCTCCACACGTGCAGAGTGCCGTGGAAAAAAGGCCAGATCTCAGGAGAAATCCTGTACATCCTGTGCATCCTGCACATCCTAAATAATGCCTGGAACCCTCTGGGTCATGATCTCCCGAAAGGAAGGGTCAGTGCAATTCTTTCTTCCTTTGTCAGGTGTGAGATGAATCAGTAGCAAGTCATGATTGGTGTTGTCAAGCAATGCTGACAAATTTGACAGTGAGGGCACTGCTGATTGCTCTAAACCCATATTTTTTATCAAAAAAATTGTATTGCTTGGCTTACTCATAGCATTCCTTTTCCAGAGAACTGTCAGTGTCAGTGAGGGGTCTCCAACTTTTTTAGATGATGTTGCCTGTGCTGACAAGGAGCTGCTTTCTCACTTTATTTTGGCTTTGGATTTTATCTTAGTGAGCTCTTTGTAAAACTCTTCTCAATCTTATGGGTTTCCAGATGTTCTCTGTCCAAATATCTAATCTGAAAATTACTGTCTGTAATACTTGTAAAACTGGTTTTAGAAGAAAGTTTATCATAGCTCTTTCTGCTACACCATGTAGGAGATGTTGTCTGAAACACATCCCTAGGCTTGCCATCAAGAAGTCATTTCTCTATTTCACCAAGAAGAATTTTCTTTGCATCTCTCTGCAAATTTGAAAATGGATAATCTGAAGATCATATGACCTATGGATACCTTCTGAATAATAATGAGAAAAAATAGAGTTGGAAATGGAAATTATGCCTAGAAATAACTACTGAGTGCAAGACTGGGAAAGAAAAATCCTTTGCAATCTCAGATAGTCCTGTAAAAGTGCTTAAGAGATTGGTACAGCACAACTCCTTATTCCATGAAACATGAACCATGTTTAGGCCATGAAACATTTCTTTATTTCTCTGTAATATGTTATAATTGATGTTTAAAATCTCATTATACTAACTATCAAAACAGGATGGTAGTTTTCTAGGAAATCTTTCATCTCTTTTGTTTGTTCTCTTAAGACACCAATAAGGAATTTCTTCTTTCTTAATCATCTCTAGTTCTCATTTAATGAAATTTATTCCATGGCAACTCTGGCTGAATAGCTGTGGGAAAAAAAAAACCATGAACAATATATAGCTTTGTAATAGAGTTTGGCTGTGGTATTATACCTTTTCAGAATTTTTACTAACTTCCAGAATAATCAGTATTTTTTTTTAATCTTTCACCACACATTTTCAAAATACTCAATAAAACATGTTTTTGTGTTAAATGACAAATAGAAGATGCATTTCTTTGCCTCAGTTTAATTTCACAGTCTTTTTAAATTTTGAATAGACTGCACTTCTCATCTGCAAAAGATAATTCATATTAGATGTTTGTAGTGGTTTCACTACTAGGCTACTAGGAAGGAAATTAACTCCATCCCAGCTGAAACCAGGACAACGTTGCATAATCAGTATTAATCACAGGAGTATAAATGTATTTATTTCTAAAAGTACCTATATAATAATGACTCTGTTCCTGAAGGCTAAGAGCAGGGGTGGACAGAGGGAATTCAGCTGGATGTAAAGGCTGACCCTACTAACCACCCATTGAGTGTATGTTATAATTGTGATTTGCATTGATGCTAATAAATGCAAGGTCACTAATCACACAGGGACCAGGGCAAGGCCTGGCACGAGCCAAGCACACAGGAACACAAGGCTGTAAGCTCGTGGCCTGTCAGCTCAATACAGCTCTTTTCCAGTGGTTGTGTTCCCTTTTCCCATCGAAGAGACACATCTGTGTCTGAGCCTTCTCACTGTTGGAACACCTGTCTGTGCATCATTTGACAGTCACTTTATTCTTGTGAGAATCCAAGATCACGGAGAGTCAGTGACACACTGCAGGAGTAGTTTTTTTGGTATTTGAGATCAGTTTGAAATCCTTTAGTCATTGCTCCTGAGCTGTTCTATGAACTGGTGCATTTCAGTCTCAATCTTTTTAGTTTAGATTTCTCTCTCTCTGTCATTTCATAGCTCTGTTTTCCTAATTCACTCATAAGACTTCTCTCGGAGCAGTTGAGTGTTATGCCATCATCTTTGCCCAGAGAACTTGCTCTTTCAAAAAGCAGGAGAATTATTAAAGTATTCATAAAACAGAAATTTTTCCCATATTTTAACCACACCACCCAGTGTATTCTGTCAAGTTCAGAACTCTCAGGAAATTCATGTTGTACCACTGATAAGTGCTATCCTGAACTTGCCACTCAATTTTTAGAGCTTCGGTTCAGATGGACATTTAATTAACACTCATGTAGCCTTTTCAAAAAATATTTTCTTTTTTTTCTCTGTCATTTAAAGTAGCAAATACAGCAGGGCTTTATTAGACTTAGGCTTTGGGGTTTTTTCCTCTTGTACATGTTCAATTATATCACCATCTGTAATGCTTTTTTAAGTTGGATCAGCATATAAACTATTCAAGCTAATCCTCTAGTCCCACAAAATCTGGAAGCAAAGAAAAAGTAATGAAAAATGGAAAATAGAAAGAATAAACTTCACCATAAACTGAAAAACCAAAAACATTCTCTCTATTTCAAAGAAAACCTGAAATTTTGGATCCAAGTTTTATCTGACTTCTCTTGACTATAATATTATGGTCTGCTTTGATAAGGAGCTTTTTTCTCCTTGTTCAGAAAGCAAACTTGAATCAGACCTCTCACTCTATAAATAACAGATCAGAACCAGGCTGACCATTAGATGAGCTTGAGAGAACAGGTAAACTTCAGAGAGTCTTTCCAGGGGAAGGAAGATGAACCACCTGCCCTCGCTCTGAAAGCAACAGCAGTGCCCAAGCGTTGGAGCCAAAGGCTGTGATTGCTCATTACCACCCCAAAACATCTCTCTCCTGCCTACCATGGGGTACAAGTATGGACAAAGACAAATTGGGAGTCCAAAGCTTCTCCCCTAAACTGAAACCAGGTGGATCTTGATGTCATTGGAACAAAAAATGCTGAGCTTGAACCACTGAGAGTGTGGCCCAAGGCAGCTGGAAGTCAGCAGGAGCCTTTCAGCTCCTGTTATTAGATTTTGCACTGGATGCTTGCAGCCACTCTGTTGCTCCTGAAGGCAGCACGGGCAACCCCATGAGAGCAACAAGGGACCAATTCTTCTTTTTCCTCTTTCCCACAGTAGGAAAATGGCCTAATTCTAACTGTCAAAACCAAAGTTTGCTGAAATCAATACTAGTCAGTCTAAGTGGGAGCCAGTGAGCAGCACAACAGCGACAAATAGCAGCCGTGGCATGTACCTTGCTCCAGGTCCTTCTGGAATGAGAGCTACTAAAAATAGAAACAGAACCATGACAAAAGTCAGCCCAGTGAGCATACCTTGGTTTTATCATGGCGAAATTGCTTTCCTTCCAGTGGGGGGATTTGATTCCTCCTCTGTGCCAGAGGGATAAGAACAAACTCCTAAATAATTCTTGGACTCTCTTGTAGTTTTGTACTTGAGCCAAGGAACAGTTGGAAACAGAGTAGATTTTGTATCTCTTCTAAAAAAATCTGAGGCAACAGAAAAATTATGTTATCCAGCCAAACGTGAAAAAGGGTTAAATGACAAGATATCCATCTTCTTTTTTCCCCTCATTTCCCAGTATCAGCTGACACCAGCGGGTACCTGAAAGACATCACAAAGCCTCAACACCTTGAACTAAACCTAAGTTGTGCAGGGGAAGTCACACGTTATTTGACTTCATTAAGTTGGCTCCTCCAAGTTTGGCTCTACTAAACAAAGGTGGCAGAAGCAAACAAAAAGAAACCCTTTGATACTGCAAAATACTCAGCAGAGATTTATCAAATATGTCTTTGACAATAAAGCCACTTTGCAAACATTGCTGTTGATTCTTATGCAGATGAGGCAATTTAAAAAAATGTGTTTCAGCAATTTATGGTTCTCAGAGTTAATAAAGTTATTTTATTAATGGAAAAAATTCTCCCTGCTGGACTTCAGAACCTATTGATTTTATTTGAGTATCTTAGTGGCAGACTGCTAAAGGTATGAGTTCAGGAGAGCTGATGCAGCAAAAAGAAAGATAGTATCTCTTTCAAAAATTTAATTATCTTGACACAAAAACTGCGTCTTATTTTAAAAATTAATCTCCATTAAAAAAATAGGCAATGTCTAAAAGTGAAATGCCTGTCATGTGTTATTGGCAAATCTGAAATGAAACTGAAGGAAAGAATGATTGATTATACCTGAGGCAAAGAGCCATGATATGATAATAAAACTGGTTAGACAGAAAAATATTTGACTGAGCAAGAAACCTAAGCTGGGTCTCCAGAAATTAATGTTCTCATAAAAATACAAATATAAGTGTGAAGTTCACGTAAAACCAGAAGGTGTTGTGTTCCCTATCTTCTGCTGGGTGGTAAAATCAAAGACCAGCAGAAGAAATGTTGCTGAAAACAGCCTGGATCCTCAGCACAATGCTTTGTAACATTGTTTTTCCAACATGGAAATGGAGGAGAGCGTTCAGCCAATAGACTCATCTCTCAGCCATGAGAAAATGCTTTCAGTTTTTCCCAGGCAGGATTTTTGAGTTATCCTGGAGTGTATTCCCTGCTCTTTACTACAGCTTGGTACTGGTGTGTATAGAAGGGCAGTTTTCTGGTGCTTACAAAGTGTTACTCCCTGAAGTGTGCTATAACATAGAGGGACTCTGTGGGTGTCCATGGCTTACATAGATACGGGTGTGTAATGTTGTATTGATGAATATATCATACAGAAACACACACAGACTCACTGCCATGCCCATAAAACACACTTTGTATGAAAAAAACCCCTATGTACTTGCAGAAGAATGTGTTTCCTTAGTTGCAGGGTTTAAGGCTGTCGTGATGACTCCTGCTTCTGCAAGAGCAGCAGACCCTGTGCTGAAGGGATGATAACCCTGGAGTGATATCCCTGCATTTCCAGTGTGTGGGAATCATAATGTCTCCCTGGGAATGGGTGTGCTTTGAAGTGCAGATAAATCTACACCATTTACACACAATGTGTGCAGAAGAGCAGCCTTGGAGATTTTAGAATTAAGTTCTAAATGTTGTCTTGTAGCAGAGCATGTGACTAGGAGACTTGGGATGGAAAAGTGATAGATGTGCCCAGGATCATGTGGCTGTCTTGAAATAACAGCCTTTTATTAAAACATTTTTAGCAGCCCCCTATTTTCTTCTACAACTGTTAAAATACTAAGTCTACTCTCTTTACCCTGTTACTGCTGCATTCCCACCAAGCAAAGTCAGAGCCTGGTTAATCTTCTATCTGGGAGGTGTTTAATCCTTTATCTTTTTTCCAGTTCACGTATGACTTTGAAAAGCTCCAAAAAATATCAAAGGATAAAGTAAAAACTGAACCTGATGAGTTTTACAAATCAGTAAGGAAAGAATAATAAGAACACCCAACTAAATTAAATCTTCACAAATAGACCCATGTAACTGCAAAGACAGCAGTGCTTATCTACACAGAGCAGTAGCAAAAGTAAAGAAAGAACTGGGAATCCTATTGAAAGAAGAAAAACAAAGTATTTATGCTGTAGCCAAGGAGGAGATGCAGAAGCTGGACGGTGTTTGAACAGTGATAACGAATATATTTCCCTTATCAGCTTTAAGTTCACTGACATCCTAACATTCCTTGGCAGTGGTGAGAACAGACATTCTTTGTGTGTACTGAGTATGAACCCCCTCTTAGTCCACTTTTTTCCTAAATAACTTCCCTCAAGTGCCTCCTGGTCCATCCAGTGCTTGGGCTGGAGCAGCTCTGACAGGGAAAGGGCAAAGAACGTCATCTTCACCTGACATTTGTGGTTAGGTGAACTTGTAGACCAAGGGAAGGCAAAGACTTTGAGATAAATAGAATAGCCTCTATTAATAAAAGAGGAAAGCAAAGCTTTTCCAGTATTGCCAGGTTCGCATGTATGGAGCATAGGAAATAAATCTTAGACATAGCAGACCTAGACTGAGTTGAAGTTTGTGGATTGCATCTTGCTATTGAAGTTCTTCATCATGCACACTTATAATATGAAAGCAGAATTTTCTGGGCTGTAATATGGAAATAAAAATTGATTTATGGACAGAGACCTTTGGAGTGATATCCCACAGAAACTTCAGAGCCAAAGGTCTTGCCACCAACAAAGAGCCAAGTGCTTCTGGGATCTTAACGACAGAGAAGTGTAAATCAGTCACCAAAAACATGGTTGCAAGTTTTGCGGTTCAGTTTGAATATATCACATGGACACTTACCCTCCCCCAGAATAAAACCCTGTAAATGTCACTAACACAGAATTCAGTTTGTTATATAATTATTAGGGCAAAGGGTGTTTATTAGGGCATCTATGATTCAAATTTGCCATTATTTCTACTCTCTAAAAGGCTGAAAAAACCTTGCTTTTCACTGTGGAGGTCATTCAGGAAGTTCTGTGGGTCCTTAGTGTGCGATCAGGTAAGCATCATCACTCACACAAACACACGTCCATTCATCAATTTTATAGCTCTGAGAATTTCTACAGGCTGGATCAAATGAATACATTCTGTTTGAAATGAGAGACATTACAACTAACATGCTAAAATTGCTTTTTAAAAACACCCTTTAAAAAAAAATTATCCTTCTAAAGCTGCATTGCAAAGCTGAATAGTCAGGCCTGCTCTTGTTTGATTTTTACTCTAGATGAATTCTTAATAGCTGAAGTTTCCACTGAGAATTGTAGGCACTCAGCATGTTTTAAAATCGGGTAAGAATATTTACATGCAATTTTTGAATTGAAGAACTGTGTTACATGAGGGCCTTTTATAATGAGAGCCCAAGGATTCATTCTGCTGAAGGACATTGGCTCCTGGTGTTTGTGTGCTTTGCCACCAGTGGAATCCACACCACACTCCCTCAAACGTCTGGGGAATGTATTCTCCATGTGGAGACCCATCTAAGCTGTGCAGAATGAAGCACCTGGATGAGAACTGACTAGGTACCACATCTAGAAAGGCCTTCTACCTGTTATTTAGAATCAGATAATATACAAAAATTATGCTAATTTGACATTCTACATCTAGCAGTCATTCTGCCTCTTTCTTTTATCCACAGCTGTAATGGGTTACAGAAACATATCCAAAAGATTTTATTGGAGGTCCCATCTCTTGGTTTTCACATAAAATAAGTGCATGGTTGGTTTACCAGTACCTGGGATCAGTCAAATACACTTTCAACTTGTTCCAGTCAGGAGGGATTGAATTAATTCCTGGGCATGTGTTTAAAATAATGCAGTGGTTAAGGCATTCTGGAGAAACAGAAAGAAGAAGGAAGGGGGAAAAAGGAACCTTTAAGTTTGTTTGTTTATCTGAATGTTATATTTTGTACAAGGTGAAATAGCCAGCAGTCTTGTAATTTAAGAGATGGAAAAAGCCTCAGGCATTTGATGTGCCTGAATACTTTTGTTGTATTGACACGAGATTTAGAAAAAAAAGACATGTATTTCTATTATGTGTTTTGTCTACCGAGTGGCTTAGCATCTGTTTGGTAAAGTTTGGGTACCATTTTTGGTCATTTGTGTTTGCTTCTTTCCCTGCATATCACACAAGGTTACTGTTCCTGTATTCACAACATGTATTTCGTTGTAATTCCCTGACAAACTACTGACAGGTTAAGAGAAAAGTGTGCACTCTTCATCCCTGCATCTATCCCCTTTTGCCTTCTTGATATAGTTTTTCTTTTCCTTTCCGCCCTATGGAAGAGTGCAATGATGTCTAGAAGACAAGGAACAGGTATAATTTCTGTCTTTTAAATATCTTTACTCATTCTGTAATATAAATTATTTCCTACTTACAAAATAACATCTGAAGAAGGAGATTTTTATTTTTAAATATGGCTCAAGATTTCTATCCTAATATATCCAGGCACCAAACTAAGCATTTTTCTGGCAAGAGCGTTGGTGAAATTTTCTCCACTCTGTGAAGGAAAGGAGTGAAGAGAAATGTCAGTAATATTGGTGCTTGCCTCTTGCAATTCTGCTGACAATAGGGGGTAATTAACAAAATTAACCATGTGTTTTATGCATTTTTAAGTAAACACAGAATATTAGTTACACAGGAAATAGCTCTCTCACTGGTGAGGGTGTAACAGGGGTCACACCAGGGATCTGTTTGGCTGAGTGCTCTCATTCTTCGCTTGGCAGCAAGAGGGGCTAAAGAGAAATCAGAAACAGAGACTGCACAGAGGAAGTTTTCTTCCCAGCATGCTGCCCTGGCTTGTAGAACAGTGTGAAGTCTCAGAAAGGGAAAGAAATTGGGTTAGAAAACTGTCCCATCCTTAACATTTCCAGTTACCAGATTCAGGATCCCCAGTTGTCAGACTCAGGATCAGCTTCTAGGACTGTATTTTGGTTTTTTTCCCCTTTTGGCTTCCAGCTCTCCTGAAGTGTTGTAAATGTAAGCACCTCAATATGGGCTCATGTGCCTCTTTTTGTCTCCACTGGATATAGATCCTCTTCTTTAAATAATAGTTTGCAGGGTTTGGGTTTATCATGGGAGTAGTACTTCTGTATATTTCTCCTTTTCTATTTTTCTGGTGTTTCTTACAAGAAAGAATCAGACTCTTCTCTGATATATAATTTAAATTACCCGAGTTGATTTTATTATTCTGTATTATTTCAAAAAGCTTTAGAAAAAACAGACCTTATATCCCCTTCCACCACCTCTTATCCCATTCCCAGGATGCAGGAGGAAAATATATCAATGTTAGAAGTGAAGAACACCAGGAAATCACAGGCGTTTTGAAGTCTTAGTCCCAAGGATTTCTCACAGATGTTAACTGCCCATTCAATATTGGAATTGTTTTAAAAAATATTAGAAGTATTGTATGAGATGGTGGCTGGATGCTGCTGAGTGAATATTTCATTTTTTCCCCCTCCTCTCTCTCTGGCTCCTGATGACACCTAGATGGTCACACAGGCAAGCTGCCACCTTCCCAGCTTTCAGTCATCATTGTCCCACTCTCACTCTGCAGCTTCCACTCATCCTGCTCCAGGGCCTGCACTGATTTTGCTGTCCTGATGTATGGATTTTGAGATTCTCATTATCTCTGTCAGGGCTTTATTTTGGAACATGTTTTTCTTCATTTTCCAAGGCTGTAAGTGGGGATGGGACACATTTTGGGGGGTCAGGAAGAACACACCTGTCTGGAGGCTGTATCCAGTAATTTCTTTTGCTCTCTGGGCTTACTGAGAGTCTAATAGCATTGATTGATTTTCCTGAGAACGTAGTACAGAAGCCTTCTCTGTTCACTGTGATATGATGAATTCATGTAATTGAGTTGGTGCATTCAATATAAGTTAGAAGTGTAAAACCAAGAACCTGTGTGGAATGGTGGCTTTTAACAGCCATGCACGGCTGCTTTGGTGATAGTCTATTGAGCCCTGGGCCAGCTGCTGAATTTTGTAAATGCAGTGTACTAATATGATTTTAGTAGGCCAGGGAAGCAACAAGGTAGAAATGGAATTTCATACAAAGGGTGTGTGCTGTATTTGGGGTTGGTTTTTATACAAGGCTGATATGAATCAGGAAGGTTTTAAGCATTACAGAGCATCATAGTTCTAAAAATTTGCCTTCATTTTCTATAAATGCTGGAACCGAGTGACTTAGATCCAGATTTATCTTTTCTATCATGACATATTGTCAGGATTTCAGGAGAAATGAAAACTCTAAACTGCTGCTGATGCTTTTCAGAGATTCAACCTCTTTGACTCCTGATGCAGAAGCAGGAAAGTTCCAGCCATCTCTTTCAGTGAAATGAGAACTCTCTGCTGGTTCAGCTCCCTGCTGCTGCTGCATCACTGCCCTGCCCAGCCCAAGAGGGTGGGGAGATGTGGGCAGCTTCTTCACAATACTCTGATTTTTCTGTAACAGAACGCAGCATGTAAAAAATTAGAGATCAATTTTTTGACACAGGGTTTAAATGCTGAATTAATGATACTGGTTGATAATCTTGTTACTGTTACCCCACAAAGGAAATCTACTTGTTTGAAGGCTGCAAAGTGTGAAGTGTGAGCTATCCTTTTCCATCTACACCTCAGTGAGAAGGACAGGACCCTTGCACAGACTCACAGTTCTCGCCATAATCAGCAGCTCTGCTTGCACCCTCAGGTGAAAATGGGGCAATTCAGCAGGTGAAATGCAGCTTCCTGGGAATGTGTCAGGAGCTGCTGCACGGAGCATGAACCAGCAGCTGGCTGAGAAAAGACCCAGAGATAACTGCTGCACCTGAACAGCCTGGGCTGTTCCAATAACAGAGCAGCTATTTTCCCCTGATTCTCCTTATCACCTGCCTTTTCAGAGGCTTCGTGGCAGAAGCAGCACAGGGGCATAAGACAAGGCTGCAAGGTCAGGTTCTCTTCTTCCCTTTCAGACAAGAGAGCTTCACACAAGTCACAGGTTCACAGATTCAGAGATATGAGATTTTTTACAAATATATATATACACACACACACACTCTTCAGAGAGAGTGGGGAGCTGCTGCTGAAGCTGATAAAGCATCAAGTAAAGTAAGAAATCAGGCAGGAACTGTATCATGGCCATAGATGGAGTCCTGGAGCTCACCACAGGAACCTCCCTGGTGGGTAGCTCTTTGCTGTCAAACAGTATTGCCTCCTCCACGTTCAATGTACTGGGAGACAAAGCTTGAAAACTTTGAAATAAAGAACAGTTCATCAGGTTGAGCTGAGTTTTGAGCAAATCTGTATCAAATTTGGCTGTCACCCACAGCCCTATGGAGATGTGCTGTACACTACAGACTGATGCGTGCAAAGGGTGAAGATCCAGGCTCTCTCTTGCTCCAGGTTTTGTCAAAGCCTTGTCTATTTTTTTCTTTTAATGTGGAAATCTGAATTTTAAACTTATCTGCAGAAGGTTGCTTTTATTTGGTTTACTCTAAAGTAAAGCAGAATGCTTATTTGAATGAGTAATTTCAGGGCTCAGAATGAGGAGGCAACTCAACGTGAGCTCCTTATGTGCCTCCCTGCAAAAGAAATAGATGTATATACACAAATAAAAGAAATTAGTTATCTTTGGAGTTATTAGGAGGAGTAAAGTGTATGGATTTAAGAAATTGTGTTTACCTGATTATCCAGACAGATGAAACAGTACTTTATATATTTTTAGTATCAATATATTTTATAAACTGCTGAACCACCTACGTTGGTACAGAAAGAACCACAGAAGAGAATTTAGGAACTGAAAAAATATACTGCTGTGAAGGACTTAAAGAATTCAAATCTGTTTAGCATCTCAGGAAGAGAAGATGATTTGATTGCAGAGCAAGTATTTTCATGTGGAGAAGACAGTGGATAGAAAAAGAACCTTTAATCTTGCTGAGACAAGCAGGCGAGAGTCGTGCCTGGAAGCTGATCTAGAGGAATTCAAATGACAACTTGTGCAAATAGTTTTAAGTGTGATGATGATTAGCCTTTGGTATATAAAGAAACAGCAGGGCAAACAGTAGATTGTCTATCTCTTGGTACCTCAAATGAAGGCTGGTCCTTTAGGAGAAAGATGGTTATGCTTTATCGAGCTTAATAGAGGAGTAACTGGATGTAATAGCCTGTGGTATACTGGAGATTGACTGTGATGATCTAATGGTTCTCTTGGTCTTAAACTTTATGAATCCCTTGAAAATCCATGCAGACAGAATCACAAAATAGAAGGGTTTACTTTAGCTCCTGAATGCTGCTACTGCTAAAATGTGCTCAGCTCTCTACCCTGCACAGATGAAGTGGCAAACACCAAGTCAGACTGGCTGGATAGCAGGAATATTCACATCCCAAAATTCTGGTCACCCTTCTCTGTGAAGCCCATCATGTCTGACAGAAAATACATTTCAGGAGCATGGGCCTGTTGGGCTTATTTGTTAATGAAAAGGCTCATTCAAGCAATATGACTTTGCTTTCCAAAGAAACATAGTCTAGTAACTAACTGTGTGAGGTAAAATATACTGTCCCTCTGATGGCCCTACTTGCCCCACAGTTCTGCATTTATATGTACTTTGGGTCATCATCATTTCACGTTTAGGTCTGGGGTTGAGCATGCAGCTGATGCCAAGTTCATGATAAGTCCATTTCAAATCTCTCCACACCAGAGACTCCTGCAGTGTGACCCAGAGGGGGCCAATAGTTATTATCTGTTGCTTCAAAATAAAACGTGCTTTACTTTTTATAATTTCCTTGTTAATAAGGCAGGTTTAAAGGCCTCCATATGCTGTATATGAGTGTGTCCTTCTGAAGTATGAAGAAACCACCTAATTTTTCTTTTTTTTTGCTTCTAAAAATTTAGGACTTTATTTACAAGTGCTTTGGGGAAGGAAACAGCAAAACACTGACCAATAGGGGAATATTTCAGCCCTCAGAGTGATCCCAGAGGTGGACTAGAAGTTAGAAGAATTTATCCAGCCAAATTTTTAGGTATTCCACTCACCATATAAAGGGGCTAGGGGGTATTCCCTCTCATCCTTCATAGTTCATAGTTTCTTAAACTTTGTGACACCTCTAGCATTTTAAGGGTCTGCTGAATTGCTTAAGCTCCTCAGCTCTTGAACTCCACATTGATTTTCCTTAAGTGTCCTCAAATAAAACATATAAAGTAGGCCTGTGTCTGAAATTCATGTTCCTGCCAGACCCTGTTCCTATGATATATTGCAACAATACATCAGAGAAAAGCAGCCCTGGTGATCTATTGCAGTAACACTGCACATTCTTGTAGAAGGAATGAACACGAACTCTAAACTGAGAACTCGAACAGCTTTTTGAAGTTGTCTTCTGGCAAAGGTACTAACCCCTTTTTTGTTTGTCAAAAGATCAAATGCTGAATGTAACTTTTTGTGTGCTACTGGTGCACTGATTGGTGACAAATGTGATTCTGCTTTCTATCTGCAGCAACGAATTACAAATATTCAAGACTTTTTACGGAGGTCTGTAATTAAGGGCTAAATATACACTGATATTGAAAATACGCTTTGTGTTCAGAAAGAGAGACATAGTTTTTTTAAACTCATTTTCTGTGATGTCATTTGAATCAGAAAAGAGCAAATAAGCTTACCAAATAAGTTACTCATCAAGAGTGTAATGAAAACTGGGCCATTAACATCTGAAATTTATAGTGTAATGAGGAATAGTTTCTGTACCTTATTCCATTTTTCTAGAGGAAAGGGACCTATTATTCACAGTTACTCTTAAGGGTTCAAAAGTGCCAGAAATATTTCTCCTTACTGATGTTTTTACATGGACCTTTTTCCCTGAGGAAAGGAGTGTGTCTCCCATTGAAGTCATCTATTATCAATAATTTTATCTCTTTGATATCTTTTTTCACTGACCTGAAAAATCTCGAGCCTTGCCTTAGAGTCTTGCCAGTCTCCCTCCTGTGCTCACAGCAGCTGAGTTTTGCTAGGTGGTTCCTGCAGCGATCCCTTGAGTTGCTGCCATGGCTCCTTCAGTTTGCACCCCCAGATGCTTGTAACTAACCAATAGTATTTGGTTATTAGAATTGAAATTTCACCAAATTCACACAGCCTGAACCTTGTGTCTTCAAACTGTGTTCCTGCTTTATCAGAACATCAAATGTTGCTGCTGTACACTGAACTGTGTCACAGCAAATAAATATTTCTCATCATGCCCCACCACACTGCTGTCAATATTGATGGTTGCTCTGCCTGGACACTTGGGTCAGTGTGGTATCAGTTGTGGCTTTATACCAGAAGGTAAAAGCTCACTCAGCCTCTGCCTCCATTCATTAAATAATTGACTATCCTGAATCACCTACAAAAATACATTTTCTTTTGAGGCATCTTTGATACGTACAGATTTTCTACAATTTGCTTTACATTTGGAGCTCACATCTGCTTCCTTCAGGCCTAAATTGTGACTATTGGTGCTCCACATCCCAGGTACTTGCTCTGGCATACAACTTTGTAAAAGAAATCTCTTAATTTTGGCCAGAAGTTGTATGATGGAGCCAAGAAATCATTTCTGGATACAAGTTCCATTGAAATTTTTACACTTTCATATGGTTCCAAATTACTCAAACAGGCCTTTTTCAAAGAGAATGGGCTGCCAGTGATGTTTAAGACATTTTAGCTTTAGTGCTTTGGATTATTTGACCTGTCAGCACAGCCAGATTGCACTGATAATGCGTGAACTCGGAATGAGAACAAGGGAAAACTCTAGCTCTGGTCTCCTCTGTGTCTCCACAGTCAACTTTCCTGGGTTCTCATGACATTTTTTATTTCCTACCCACCAGATTTCTTCATAACCTCTCCTTCAAAGTATAAAGGAGAAGAATGAAAAAGAGGAAAGCCTAGTTTTAAAAAGAAAATAACATAGAAGGTAACAGTCTTTTTTGTTAACTTCATTTCATTTTTCCAGGACAGCCACCTTGCCTGGCTGTCTTCCAACCTCTCTGCCCACATTAGCACAAAATGTTGTACAATCTCTTAAGGCTTAGACCAGTTATTTCCATTGAGAGAAGGATATGTACTTCTTTGTGTAGCATGTGTAATACAGTATGTAAACTGAATGCACAAGGCAGCTGAAAAATAACTGAATAGAACTGCCACAAGGATATAGATATCTGAAGGTGTGGAAATGACCTAAGATGCTCACTTGCTGCTGTAGCTAGAAATTTTAAAACTGATGACAGTCATTTTCTGTGAGACAGCCAATCTGCCGGCTTGAAATTAACTTCAAGATTTTAATAAACCTACAGCAGTGGGGTCAGGCAGGTGCCACAACCTCAACTACAGCAACTGCACAATCAGGAAGAGTCAGTTTGTCACCTCATGAGGGCAAACTGGCTGGCATCAATCTTGGCTGGCATCCAATGGAGGAAGATTTGACTTCTTCCAGTTGCCACCCGGTTTCCTACCCATTAGATTTCTCTGATGAGTAGATGATCTGATATTCTCTGATGAACCACAGCAGGTTCATCAAGGGAAAAATTACCTGTGTGTAGTCTGCACTGCCTTGGCCTCTGCTGGCTGATCTCGAAATAAGCAGAGATGTATTTGCTTGCAGGAGTTGTCTGATGTGATTTGCAGTGTGCCTGCTCTTGAAAACAAGAAATTTTAAATCCCAGGTTCGTTTTTGCATTACATGAAACATCAGGTCTGCTGTCAGCAGCAGTGATCACTGGAGCCAGGCCAGGTCTCAGAACAAGCACGGTCATATTATTGCCCGTGAGCAGGAGAGAAGCACAGCAAGAGATCTTGCAAGGAACCTTGTGCCTTTAATCTATTTTCCCCATCACTTTTTCTGGCTTAGTTCCTGGATGTGGCCCTGAGACTACCCTGCTGGGTCCAGTGAATGTGGATCAATCTTGCTTACCCACACTTGGCTTCCTCTAAGCTACTTACTCTCATGATTCTTGGTTAGAAGAGAGATTTTTTTTGCATAATTCATTCTTTAGTGGCTCCTCTCTCTGCTAAAAGATCTTGCTTTGTAAGGGTAAAAAGGAGAGAGGTAAGCAAACACATGCAGGAACTGTACCTATGTAAAATATTAGATATTTCTTGCTTGCAGCCTGCTCTGAATGGGCTGTGTGCTTGTTGTGACCTTGCTGGAGCCACAGGTGGAGAGGGGAGTGCTGGGCACAGACCTCTGGGGCAAAGCAATCGTCGTGTGTGAGCCCTTGCTCTGTGAGAGACGTTCTGGGTCAAAGGCTGACACCCCACGGCTGGAACTGCACAGCACTAAAGGGGTAACATCTGAAGTTCTTTTGGAAAAGCTTCAAAAGACATGGGGATCGTGTGGCTGCACCCTGAACACTGTCTGCTCTCTGCTGTCCTTAACAATACAGGTGAAATGGGATTTATATTTCCTCATCATCTCTTGGACCACATACTCACTTCCTGTTTGTACAGCTTCCACCCATTTGTGATTTTGCCTTTTCATTCATATCTGTATTGTTTCATTCATATTTATATATGTGTCTATATTGTTTGGAAGTACTCAAAAATTAATATATTTAGAAGAATATTTCAGATCAGAAAGATTTTAGGTTAGAATCTACAGGCACAATCTTTGTTAAGTTTTGCTTCAGGCTCTGGGTAAAAGTGCAGCCTTACTGTAAGAGCAATTATGGGTGGTTATTACTCTTGATTAAAATTAAATTAAGCTGCAGTTGGCAAGTAAAAAGATTAAATTATCACATAAAAACTGTCAGCCTTTCGTTTTAAACATCTGCTAGTTAAGCGTGACAGTAGCACTGATGTGGAGCATTTGCCAGATTCCTCATCAACAACCACCTTTGTATCATCAAATCATTGAGACAATATGGTCTGAAGTGAATCATATTTCAAATATGACTGCATCTCACACACTACATAGAGCTTAGAAATCTCTCTGCAGGTCAGATGTAAACAAATTCAGTATTTTAAGATTATTTAATTCTTCAGCTGTAGCATTGTCTGGTGACAAACAGAAAATACTTTTTGGTTGTATCAGTATCCAATGTATTGATGGTTGGATCTAAGGGATTTGTCTCGCTGCTCTTTTCTTTTCCTGGCCCAGGTTTTCAATGCCTGGAAATCTCTACAATCCTACTGATATCAGTACACCAGACTGATTTTGCAGGTTGATTTTTTTCAAGGCTATTTAGTATCCAATGTATTGATGGTTGGGACCTAAGGGATTTGTCTCGCTGCTCTTTTCTTTTCCTGGCCCAGGTTTTCAATGCCTGGAAATCTCTACAATCCTACTGATATCAGTACACCAGACTGATTTTGCAGGTTGATTTTTTTCAAGGCTATTTAGTATCCAATGTATTGATGGTTGGGACCTAAGGGATTTGTCTGGCTGCTCTTTTCTTTTTCTGGCCCAGGTTTTCAATGCCTGGAGATCTCTACAATCCCACTGATATCAGTACACCAGACTGATTTCACAGGCTGATTTTTTTCAAGGGTATTTAGATGTTCATATATTCCTGAGGACCTCAGACTAACATGAGTCACTATCTGAACTTCTGCCTGTGTCTCCTCTGTACCAGAGAGGAGGGTTTTATTCTGGTACCAGGCTTAAAAGGGCCCTGTCAGCATATCCAGACTCCTGGAGGAATCTCTAGGTAAAGAGACCTCCTCAATGTGATGTGCTGTAAGAAAATGCAGATCTGGATCTGTGGGTGCACTTTGGGGAACCCAGTGCTTTAAGAAGAAAAATTCAAATTCTAAGCTATTGTAATATTCAGATGTTGATTTTGATCTCTTGAAGCTACTCATGAAGAAAGTCACATTTGCACGGAGTGCAAAATTTAGGAGGTTTTTGATGTATGAAAGTGGAAATAAAAAGTGTCCCAGTTTTAAGTGGCAATTTAATAGTAATTTAAACTGAGGACTCCTCAGTCCTACTGGAAAATCTGTTATGAAAATGTGTTATGAAGACTAGAAATCTTTTCTTTTTAGGGCAAAAATGCAGTGCAAAAATACTGCTTCAGTTTAAACTGTGGATATTTAAACTCAGGCGTGTCAATGAGTAGAGGTGGGAGGGATCTCTGCAGCCCAGTGCTCACCTCACTGGGGTTGTGTTTCTCCCACTGAGTTGCTTCTACTGCTGCTCCCTACACCAGGTGCTTCTTAAAATTAATTCTTTATTCAGAAATATCTTGCCTACCATCACTGGGCTTATAACTTGTGCTAAACTGACAGCTCAGCTGAGGCTTCTGGATGATAAATGTATGAACATCAGGACATTAGAAATCTAGTGCATTTAGCCAGAAAACAATTGATACTCTAGCTTTGAGAGAGGAAAGAAACTTAATTAGCTTTTCTACAAAATAGTTTTTAAAACTCAATAGAAGTACTGGCTTCTTTGCTTATTACCAAATGCAAAGAAAACACAAAGGAAAGTAATTAAAGACACTGAGCAGCCATTAGAAGTTACTGCACTTCAGCATTGAGGTCCATTGTTGGTGCTCAGTGAGGACTGACTTCTCTTCTCAGTCAGCAAGATGGAGGTCAAGTGGAAATGGCATTTTTGGATCTTTTCTGAGAGTAATTTGCCATTTCTGCTGCTCCCAAAGTTTCACATTCTGGCTGCTTTGTTTTGTTTAAGAGATCAAATATATAACACAGTATTTTATATTAAAATTTTGGAAAAAAATCCAGGGCCACAGAAGGAATAATTTTATTTAATAATGTGATTTATTAAAATTTCATAGGAAAATCTTGGCCCATCTGTTGCAACTCTCTATTAGTGGAAACCTTGTTATCAATACTTATGTGGGAATCTGAAACAAGGATATTTACTCAGAGTGAAGAAATCTGCCAGCAAACAAATGTCCTTCTTTTAGTGCTTGACAGTCAAGTTAATGCCTTTTATTAATTCGGAAATGTTCAGATGAAATGTGTAATGTGATTATTTATTGATGTACAGAGTGTCTATTCAGACCTCATGGAGTATTATTATTATTGGTACTGTTATCATCTTTTATTTGCTGACAGCTT
The DNA here is from genome assembly GCA_026261815.1 of Monarcha castaneiventris obscurior. Taxonomy (NCBI): domain Eukaryota; kingdom Metazoa; phylum Chordata; class Aves; order Passeriformes; family Monarchidae; genus Monarcha; species Monarcha castaneiventris. The sequence goes on from JAMPIT010000467.1 coordinate 14,508,055, forward strand.
TCAGTATATCCAATATTTAAAGACTTACAAATCTCTTCATTAAGAGATTTGACCTCCCACCTCTCAGGGGAGAAAAAGGCTGCAATTCCAGCAGTGAGGTGACTCAGACATCCAGCTCAGCAAGAAACAGCCATCTCTGTCTATGGTTTGCACTTTTTCAATCAACAGAAATTCCTTAGGATGTTGGATTTTTAGGATTTTCTTCCATAATCTTGGAAAGAAAGTAATTATAACTGACTTTTCTCCGCTCCTTCTTGAGCTGGAAAATAGCAGGACAAAAAGTGGGATGGTGTGGGTGAGACGCTTTTTGGGCTGGAACTAAACTCTCAGATGATGAGTACTGAGTCCTCTGTCTTCTGAGCGACATGAGGTGATCATTCTACCTGATCTTGAGCTTCCCCTGCAAGTTTCAGGGCTATTCTCATGCTTGGTTTCAACCTCTTGCCTAGGATTCTTGCTCTAAGATTCACACACAGTTATCTTTCACTTTCTATATTGAAAAAAAAATAAAATATTCCCAACAGACTAGGAGTCCAGTGGACTTCCAGTGGCCTATTTTCATCTTTTCTCTGTCAACATCTGCCCTCTGGAGCATTATGCATCTCATACCTCTTGTCTGTCTGCAGACTGTGATGTGTAATTTTCTTAGGAGGGAAGGTTCACCACTCATGGTTTCACATACAACTACATGAAACCTAAATGACTTCATCTTAAGAACTCAGAATTGGGTATTATAGGTTATTTTGCAGCTGGAACTCTCATCTCTCAATTCTCAACCCAGGCAGACATTGTTTTGTATTATTAATGTTTTATAGCACCTTCCAAAAGAGAAAATTAAAATCATTGCTCATTTCTCTTTAAATGACAATGTAGATTGAAACACTGCCCTCTGCATTAACCCAAAGTGCACATGACTCCATCTGTATCATCAGATGGGGGTTTCTTCCCACTTCAGAGGTTAGTATTTGTCCTAATCTCTCTTCCAATTTGTTGTCAGGTAATCTGTTGCAGGTCTTTACACATAAGGGAAAAAAATCCTCCCAAAAAAAGCGCGAGGATTGCTTCCATGTCGACAAATTCTCTCCAGCAGAAGTGAATCTTTTTCCTAGAAAAAGGGGATGTAGAACACTCTGTGTGTTTAATTCTGGCTCTTAGTTCTTCCAGCCATGTATGTTGTATGAATTTTGTTGCTGCTTTCCAAGGACAGAGTATCTTTCTTAGTATGTTTTGATGCATTCCAGGTCTCTCCTATCTGTCCTCATGGTGATATTAAATAGTCTACTTAAAAAAACTTATGAGCTTCAGTGGAGTAAGGCCAATGTGTCTATTAAATTGTTCTTTGCAATATGAGAGCTAAAGAAATGCAGTTAGTTCCAATATAAAATTATGATTGGTGCTGGAGTGAAGTGCACTTTCAAAGCAGAGAGAAAATGGCCAGAAGAGATACAATCTCTTAAATGGTTTAAAATTAACATATTGTACTAAACCAAAATTAGGCATAATTGTAGCACTTAATATAACCTGTCAAGAGATGTTTTAATGAGCTCAGTTCAAATACTGCTGCCAAAGAACGAGATTTCTTTTTCAGTTCTATTTAAAAATGTGATTTCAGGCCTTGAAAAATTATTTTTTGAATATTTGTAATATGAATTGTGGTGTTTGCAAGGACAATAGTCATCCTATTTTGGCCTGATATGGTTACTCTTCACATTATTTTTCTTCATGGGGACAGATTCTAACCCAGAAAAATAGTGTACAAATGCTTTGCAGAACAGACAAAGTGTTTTCACTTTTCTCTTACTGTAAAAATTACATTTGCTGTAAATGTAATTAATCATACTTGAGATGGTAAACCAAATAGATTTTGAAATACTAATTACTTAATAGATTCTTTCTTGACAGGGTAGTAAGCACATAAAGACCTTTAAAAATCTGGATAAAAATGCTTGAACAAGTAGTCTATAGATCTATTTTTATTATGAAAGCTTAATTAGTGCAAAAAGTAAGACAGCATCATAAATTATTTGAAATGTATTTTTCAGTTAGTAATTAAAATTAATTTGGCTAACACAGATCATGGTTTTCTTATTTACTGAGTCTGAGTCTTTTTCCTGAATATTTGCAGTAAGCTCCCTGCTGGATCTATACATACCATTGCACACCTTGCTCCTCTAATGGTCTGTGCATTAGTACTCCTGATCAAACAGTTCTCTTTAATTCCGTATTTCAAATGTGCTTCTAAAATAATTTTACAGGGGGTCCTTTGCTCCCTGCTCAGTGATTTTCACAGTACCAAATTTCACAGTCTATTTTTTCGTCATGAGGATAACCTAAGGTTAGTTTCATCTTGAAGACCAACTTGGTGTGAGGAAAAAGAGGAACGAATCACAGCAAGGTCTTTGTGAGGATTAAATCCAATTTCTGTCTTTTCCATAGGAAGTTGCATGTCTGTGCCAACAAATCTTCAATACATTGGAAAGAAAACAGATGCTATAGTGCCAATACCAGCACTCCTTAAGAAGGCATTACAGCAGAATGGACCTATTTGAGATTCAAATTGAGTGGACCAGTGCTGGACTCCCTCGTGCAAACTGAGTCTATGAAACTGCGCAAGGTCAAACAGAAGAATCTATTTAGGACGTTATTTAATTAAAGTTTCATCACTGAGGTCTGCAAGTTTGGGTAAATAATAAGGAAAGTTATGTGCTCTCAGGAGTGCAGCGCACACCTTCAGCAGTCAACTTTACAGTAGAAATAATCTCCACACAAATTACTTTCTAGATATCGTTAGGAGAATATTGGATGGTACATTTGTTATTCTGTGGGAGTCTGCATATCTCCAAGGACAGGAGCTCTTGCTAAACAGTGGATATTTATGTGGAAACAATCCAATATATCTAATAGTCAGGAGATTTTGTGCCAGAGTTACCCAAGACTTCTCTTTTAAGAGCCAATCTAATGCACAAACAGTTTGGTAGGTTTGTTTCTCAAATAAAGGTATTCCCAACAAATAATACAGGCATTTCTGGGCTGCAGTGTTTATTTATTACACAGATAAAGTTGAGAAATTATTAAAGGACTTTATTCCCAGTTAGAAAGCCTTTTGCTAAGTTCTGCCCTGTACTCTATCATAGGTGTATCAAAGGCTTTTTCAGCACCAAAGAGTATGGCTGCAGCAATTTTTTTACCCTGTATTCTTTGATGTGTATGCTAGATTTTGATATTTTCTGTGGCTGACACTTTCCATCAAAAAACAGCCTGATACTTTTCATCAGAAAATGATGGGTGATGAATTTCCAAAGACCTTTGCTTTTCTTATACTTTTGCAGATGGATGCTCCTGCAGACATTTACTCAAAATGCATTATGACCACAGTAATAAATTTAATGTAGTTGTAATTAGGGATCCTCTGATCTTCAACTGTTCAGATCCTTACAGTTACTATCTACACAAATACATAAAAACAAGGAGAAAGGTTTCTATTATTTGCTGTAGTTTTTAATATTTAAAAATGGAAGTTTGGAGTTAGCAGTGTAATTCCTTAGCTTTTTATGGTAGTCTCCTACTTTTATTTCTCTGAAGTGGCAAAAAAATTTAGGGACTTCTTTCCATCATGAACTAGATAATTTTTTCTATCAAGCTACAGTCAAACATACCAAAGTTTGGAATACTCAGTGATTAAATGAATCAGTGTTAACAGAAATGACGAAAGACATCTCAGACTTATTCCCAGTTCAGGGGGAAATGTCACAGGTTTTAGAATTAACATTTAGAAAGATGGATCAGAATAAAATGGGGGAAAGCAATAGCACATTCAGCATTGCATTTAGACATCAGCTTTCAGACTCCTTAACAACCCTGAGAAGGGCTCTAAGATTTAATAAAATCAACATTTAAAATAAGCTTCCAGAGAATGAAAAGGTGTTAACTGGTGATGAGAAAAAAAGTGAATTTGCTGGTTTTATGTCCTTATAGAAGAACTGGCATGAGATCTGAGAATATAAAATAAGTGTTAACAAGGAACAGAACTGTGAACTTCAAAAGTGTTCTAAAATTATCAGTGTTTATTGGAATGTTTGGGAAGTGATCATGAGCTTAAATTATCAGTAATGCAAGAAGAAAAAGCAGAAAGGTCTGACGTTCATGGAAGAAAGCATTACTGAGTTTAAGGTTGGTGTGCTTGATCTCTGCACCTAAAACTGCTCTGGTTTGGTTCTGTAAATGCTTCTCTCCCATCAGCTGGCAGGAAGCATTGCCAGGCCAGAGAACTTGTGAGGCAGTCGAAGCTGTTTGTTGTCTTGGGAAAGAGGAAACATAGAATAGAATCATGGAATCGTTTGGGTTGGGAAAGACCTTTAAGGCCATTGAGTCCAACCATTAAGCGAACACTGCCAAGTCCATCACTAAACCATGTCCCCAAGTGCCACATCTCCACAGCTTTTAAATACCTCCAGGGCTGGTGACTCAGCCACTCCCCTGGGCAGCCTGTTCCAGTGCTTGAGAACCCTTTCAGCAGAGAAGTTTATTCTGATATCCAGTCTAAACCTTCTCTGGGGTAGCTTTATGCCATCTCCTCCAGTCCTACTGCTTGTTACTTGAGAGAAAAGGATGACCCTACATGTGTCTGCAGCCTCCTTTCAGGGAGTTTTAGAGCAGAGGTCCCCCCTGAGGCTCCTTTTCTCCAGGCTAAACACCCCCAGCTTCCTCAGCTACTCCCCATCAGATCCTACCCCAGCCTCATTCCCTTCTCTGCACGTGCTCCATCACCTCAATGTCTTTATTGTCACGAGGGGCCCAAAACTCAGCAGAGAACAGGAACAGGAGGGTGTTCGTTCTCCTACCCAGCCTGCTGGAGATGAGCATTTTCTTCCCAGGGAAATACTCTCATGAGCTGAAGTATTTACCCCAGTCATGACTGATCAATATGGGATAGTACACCCAAACCCTATGCTTGATGCTGTGTTCCAGAAAAAATATCTTACCTTAAATCATGCTATAGTTTAGCTAGAAAATCAATTTTTAAACTGAACGGCACGGGGATGTTGCTAAAGAGAATCGCTGGGGTTAATCTGCTGATACAGAGAGGTTAAGACAATCCAAAATGATCGTGCCTCAATACAGCAAAGGGTGAAATGCCAATGTCCTACTCTTTGTTTATCCTCCCTGCCTCTGTTAATATTGCAGTTTTACTCAATATAATTAAGTGAATTCTAATCAATTTCACTGTCTACTCAGACCAGCCAAGGAGATTTTGCTGTAATTCTGAACATAAATCTGAGCTCTACTTTGTACTTCATGCAAGGAATATTTACACGACGCTTGGCTCCAGCTGGGGGACATTGTTATTTACCCTTTTACACAAAAAAAGGTAGATTCTGGTGTTCAAAACCTTTAAATCCTACTGGCTCACAGCACCACAGGTGCAGAAAAAGACTCAGAAAAATAAGCTACAAAAGCATTTTATTGTTAACAGAGCAACTAGCACTGAGTAGGGCAAAGGGTTATTTATCTGTTGTGACAAGAATAGGATGATGGAATTTGCTGGAAGATCCAAATTTGACCTGGTGCTTTGCTGCAGAAATCTGCCAAGGAAAACGTGTGAATGCATAGAGGAAATTACAGCTAGGTTCTTTCAGATCTGTGCCAGGGAATTAGAAGCCTGGGAGCCGAAGAAGCGTGATCTTCTCATGTCAAGAGATCAGTATTACCCTGACTGTGTTGGAACAATGGGAAATTAAAAATGGCGATTTGTCTAATTTTATACAAAGTAGGTTGAATTCTGCCCTTTCATTTCATCTCACGATGAAGATTGAAAGTGACAGGAAGCAAGGTGTAGGAGCATTCAGAGATGTGCCAGTATTAATAAACCAGTATTATATGCCATCTTTTCTCTTTGTTTATCCCATCTGAGAACACGACCTTAAAGTGAAAATAGGTTTGAATTAAGGGAACCACACCATTGGGCAAATAATAACCCAAAGAGTGTGGTGCTGGATAATTATCAAATCTTATCAATGATGTCACAGGCAGAGCAGATATGGCAACGCAAATGCTTCATCTTCTGAGGTAACACTTGTGTGAAGCACTAGGCAGCAGGATATAGTATAAATAAAACTTGAACGTAAATTTAATATCAAATGTTAATAAGGCTCCTTCATACTCAGATTTGTACTTTCTGACCAGTCAATAGTCAACCACGTAATAATGTCAACCAAGTCACCACATAATAGTCAACCAAAAGGTAATATCCAGGGGACAATATAAAGTTCTGACTGGCTTTGAATGCCCTTGTGTACAGCTTATTTTTAGTATTGAAGTCATAATATTTGTTTCTTACAGATATAAATTATAAGTAAAATTACTAAACCTAATGGAATTAATAGAAAAAGTTTCTTTTGATTATCGTGACTACAGCAAGTAACTTTTTTTTTTATTTTAAGTAATTAAATTTAGTAAACTATTTCACATAAACATTAATAGACCTCTTGTTTTCCATGAAAATGAGCAAGGACTTTTGTTATTAGGTTAATTATTTCCAAGTTTCTAATATTTTTTCACACCAATGAAAATAACAACCACATCACTTGCTGCTGGTGCCTTACTGGCATTCCAGAAACTTCTGTTTGGTCAATGACCTTAGAAAGAAACATTTTGCACAATCTCATTATATATTTTAGTCACTTAGAAAATAATCACCAAAAAGGCGACTTAAGAATGCATTTTTCAGTTTTCAGCAGGACTCTCTGCTCTGTCCCATTCTCAATTCTAAAATGACTTTTTCCTGTGTTGTTCCTTACTGCTCGCCTTATTACCTAAATTACTGTCATGTGTCAAACTTCAAGTATTTCTTTGCTTATCCACATGAATACAGACCCTGCCCCCTAAAGAGTGACCAGGTTTTGTTTATCTCTTAAGACTTTCAGGTTACTTCTGCCTTTTTCTAATTGTATACATTTGTCCTGAAAGCCTCACTGTGACCTATGTTTTAGCTATATTTATAAAATGTGGATTAAATAGCAAATATCTCCAAAGCCAGTGTTTTTAAGGAAGGTGTGAATATAAACACTTCCTAAAGTTAGTAGCTTCTTCTAAATCAGTAACATATTGATACAGATGCATTATCTGTATGTTTTCTACTCCCTGGGTGCTGCAGTGGATAAGATTGCCTTCCTTGGTGCTGTTTTATACTTCAGAGGGCAAAAGCACCCTGAAAATATTAGCTGGCATTCTGGGCTAAGCACAGAACAGATAGAGATTTCTTTCCTCCAAAACTTCCAATAAACATCCTTCTCACATTCTTATATACAGCTTTCCTTGCTCCTGTATGCTATCACAGCACGAAACACTATCTCCCTAAACTTCATCACTTAGCTGGCATTGCTAGGAAGTGAAAATCCCTGTTAATTTTAGTTGAAAGATTACAACTTAATAAACTCTGAACACTATGGTTTACAGAGGAGAAAGAAATTACAGGGAAAGGGGGACTGTCAGAAGCACCCCATTCCATGGTTTTTTATGTCTTTTTCTGAAATATTCTTTCTTTTAGCTTACTGGGTCTGCTTTGTAAGGACAAAAGTCGGAGAGAGAATTGTGATACCTGCAAAAGAAGGAAAGCTAAAGACAGCATGGAGAAGAAGGGCGTTACAGGCAACAAGTGGAGCTATGGCTTTGGAGGAAGCATGAAAAATTTTTCTTCTTTCAAGTGCATGGAGCATAAATTTTGGCTTCTGCTAAGTGTGATCTCAAACAGGGTTTGCTTACACTCAGGTTTAAGTGTAAATTAGAGCGACAGAGTTCAGATGAGTAAAGTTCAGAATTTCACGCAGGTTATCTTCATTACTGTTGCTGTTAACTTGTTTTATACTAGCTGTGATTTTACATGTAACCTTAGTGCCAAGGTACTGAAAACAGGTCTTAAAAATGGAGATTTTTAGGAATGAAGAAAAATATGTTTGAGTATTGTGACTTTTTTTTTTTACTATTTCAAATTTGACTTTTCCAAATGTGAGACAAGCAGCAATTTGCAGGAAATGTGAGACAAGTCGAAGTATTTTGTTTTTTCTTATCATTTCATAGAATTCCAACACAAATAAGTTTCATGAAGTGCATTTTTGAAATACAGAAATAATTTTGCTTTTTACCTTTTTATTTCAATTGATAGGGACTGCTTCATCCTGCCTCTGTATTTAGGATATACCTCAGCTGTAACTTGTAACCTGCACAGGCAGCTTAGGGGAGTGTGCTCTCAGGCAATGTGCCTATCCATCTTTCTTTAAAAACGAAGGAGTTCTCAAACTTGATCTTCCTTTTAGGATTTTCTTTTTTCCTGTTTTTGAGTAAATAATAGCTTGGTTCTTTAAATCCTCTTTAACTTAAAAGCTTCTGAAAGTCTCAAGAAAAAACATCATACAGAGAAAAATAGTGAAAGCAAGGGAAATAATATAAAGAAAAATGTTCAGATTTCAGCTTATTTCTTTAACTGGGGCAAAATATGAAAAACTACTTATTTCAAAAGTAAAATGAATTTAAAATTACATGCACTTGCTAAAATATAGTAGTTAACTAAATTGGATGCCCTTCTTTTTCACAAAACTGCTGAACCCAATGTATAGTTACTTTTCTGGGACAGGGACTACTCTGATCTGAGCCAGTTTTTTATCACAACTAATGTATTGCTGTTCCAAAGTTTGATCTCAGTGAGTCAAATATTTCTGTTCTACCTTCTGGCATGCAGAGGCTTTTTTCCCCCCCTACCTCAGGGAGACTGCAGCCCTAGAACAAATTCCTTTAACCTCCAGAGGAAGGCATGAATTACTGCCAGTGCTGTCCACATGCAGCAGAGATGGGATACAAATTCTCCTCAGTACTTCACAGATTCCTGAAAGAGAAAGGGGAACTTGAAAGTGAGTATTTTAAATAAACCTCTTTGCCTCAATTTAGATTCAGACTTGAATACTTGTATTGCGCCAGTGTTTTTCCACATGAGACGTACAAACAGTGTGGCATCATTCCGAGTGCATGGCGCTGCTCTCCTTTTCCTACAATACCTGAAGATGGCTGGTAAAAAGTAAAAATGGTTTGTGGCTGATGATCCCCATGGGCTCAGCAGGATGGACGTTTTAGGAAGCACTGTGCAGGCAGTGCAGTCCCTCAGGGTGTGCCTGTCCCAGCATGGGTCACCCATGGCTACAGAAGCAGGAACAAACACCCAGCACAGGTCACTTTATCCAAATATAGGGGAATGTTCTACCAAAATCCAAAGTTTTGATGGTAGAACTGGTGTTTGTGCCCTCCCCAGAGGCATTGTTTGTTGAAAAGCAATCAGTAAATGCAGTCTTTTACTGCTTGATGTTCATACAGGAAAAAGCTGAAGATAAAGATTAGATACCAGCATATCATGCTTCAGCCAAAATAAAAAGGTTCTTAGCTTGAACATCACATCTCCAAGAGCTGTCCCTGCTGAACTTTCAGCCAGGAATCTGCAATATTATTTTGCTCTTAAGTTGAACCTTATAAAAATAACAGCGCTGATAGGAAAATGCTTTTCTCGCTCTTGATGCCCTCAAGATATGTTTCAGTTTTCTTTGTAATCTTTGATTTTATAAAAGTCTTGTTGAAAAGGGAATGTATGAGGAGCAGTGTGGTAGGGGAGAAGGGCAAACAACTAGTCAATACTTTTAAACATAAGGAATATCCTTGCCTCAGGTTTTCCAAGATATTTTACCTTGGCCTTGTTGAAATTAATGATAACATCTCCAGTACACTGAACGGGATCAGAGTTCACTTCAGTGCTGTGTGCTTTTGAAGCTCCTTTCCATTTCTACTTACCAGTGACCCTAATTTTCCTTTCCCCGAGTGAGTAAACAGCTTTAAAAATACTTGTTAGAAACAGAACACAAACCTGGCAGGCTATTTGCCCACTTCCAGTTGGAACGTGTAGAAGGAGGCAGCCAGACCACCTGCCATTGCTTAAATCACTGTGACTATTAGGTTAATTTTAATTCACTTAAGTTCAGTCCATGTCTGTCTGTCTTTTTCCACACTGATAAGCAGAGGAAACAGGTGGAGGCTTTTATTACTGTAATTAGAGGTATCTTAGCAATGTGTGAGGCAGAGCAGACTGTGGAGGAGGAGGGCATCTCATGCTGGGGTGGGTGGGTACAAGTTCACTGCCCTTGCATAATGTGGTGATTTTAATGTTGTCAACACTGATCAGACTCTGAAAAATATAGAAATGGGGTATTTTTTGTTGTAAATTATAAAAAGCAAGCTCTATAGTAGGAAGTCCTCACATTGGCTTATGATAGACAGCTTTTTCCTCCTTTGTAATGCCTCAAAGCTGCCCTGAAACCTTCATCACTTTGAAGTCCAGCAGCATTTTGGTGCAATCTTCAATGTTAATGGGTTCCCCTTTTGGACATCCCCTGCAGAGGTGCCAGGAAACACCTCCATTTCATTTGCCTCCTGGGAGTCTCCCGAAAGCCAACACCAAAATCTAATCAATGTGGCTGTTGTACTAACACATTAAATTACTGAGGTTAAAAAAAAATGGAGTGCAACTTATTTTTAAAGGCATTAATTTTCCTTGACTTCTCATTTCTGTCACTGTGCTCTTCTGGAGGAGGCCCTGTTTGTACTGTATTTGATCTCTTCTATCAATGTTGTCAATGTCTGAAAAATTATGCTGAATACTAATAAATTTTTTAAGACTTTTAAATTGAAGAAGATAATTTTCACAGGAGTTTTCAAGAGTTTGATGGATATCTTTAGTAATTTTACTTTTGAAGTTAGGTTTCCCACGTTTATTCACTCTTCTCTTTTTGTCTGCACACAATAGAGAGGAGATTGCATTTCTAAATCCTATTGAGCTTACAGTTATTCAAAGGAAATATTTAAAAGTCATAGACATTAATTCAGTAGCATTAACAAGTGTTTTTCAACTTAATAATTAGATACAATAAAGCTTATGCTACTTTACACTAATAAAAGCTATGTGAACTCAAGTTATTGATAGTAATATAAAATATGACACTAGAAAGAGTATAAGACTGAAAGCTGAAGAGCTTAGTGTTTATTTGTTGAATAATGGGTTGATTTAAATACTCATTTCCCCTGATATTTAAGTACCTTTAATGCTCTGAAATTCTCAGTGAGAATGATGGCTGTTGTCAGAAAGTAAAACAGAAAACAAGAACCAGACTGCCACAGGTCCTTTTCAACTAGAAAATCTTCTCCTTCCTCATTACCTGTAGAAAATGAACTTTTAAAAATAGTTTCATTAGTCCTTTTCTGTCATACCAGGGAACCTTTGCTCAGAAAAACTCAAACTGATCTATGGACAAGAAATAATTGCTGTTAAAAAAAGCAAACAGTACTTTATCTCAGATAAAATCATAGACAATATATTTTTATTATCTAAATATGAATTGGTAAAATATGTGGCATTTCATCATTTTCAACTTTAGATAAATATTTTTTGTCTGAAATCAGCCTTTTAAGAAAAAGCAGTTAAGAACTTTATCCTGCCCTCCCAACCCTCATGTTGATCTCAACTCTGAAATAGTACAGATGAACCAAGATTCTTATTCTTCTCAGCGATAAGACATTGGCCAGGAGAAGCACAAGTAGTGATCTTTGATTTCGGAGACTTGGGATATGATCCCTCCTTTCTCAGAGGTTTTATTTCAGCTTATGGGGCAGTGAGCCATGAGCATGAAGGTGTAGCACTTCACAGGAGCATTTGAAGGTCTTGAGTGCAGTTATAAGTGCTTGGAGCTTTTCTTTGAGAGCTTAGTGAACCCCATTTCTATTGTTTACCAGTTAAAGGAAATGCGTAAGTAAAACATTTGAAAAGCCATTAGGTCTAAACCCAAACCAGCATGAAGCAAAGGAAACATGATATTAATGGTTTAGAATTCCTAAATTGTATCCCACATATTTTCCATGGGTCCTGTAGATGTTTTTGGTTTCCTACAATTATACTTTAATTTTACATTTGCATTTTTTTGTGTTCCTACAATTAGTTTTAATAATTTAATCTGTGAACTCTGTAACTTTTACCCACCCTTTACTTCTTCTTGCCTTCCAGGCTATGATGTAAAATTCATAAACCTGGTAAATTAAAAATAGATTCATATGTTTTGCACTAGAGCTGAAGACTTTAAGTATGACAATTCACTTAATATGAAACATGTTAAATACTTTATTTTACCTTAATGAGTGCCATGTTCCTCCCTCTCTCCCTTGCTCTCTTTCAGCCAAGTGAAACAAAAACAGTTTTCTTCTTCTCAGTTTAAATATGTGAAGCCATTATTTCTGCTCACACATGCATATTATTTCACAAACACCCCTCTAGTGCATTGCATTGCCTTTTTTTTTAAGAGAAAAAAAAATAATGCAAGATTCATAAAGAAAACTCTATTTCAAACCCTGTCTTGAGGTTTTGCTGTCAGTGGATTAATGCCCTGCCTACCCTACACTCTTCCCTCACTCCTCTAAGATCTGATCTTAATCCCAGTTTTGACAACAAGCAAAATGTATGAATGGTTCCAGATGAGTTCTCACATTTGTAGCCTTCATGAAACTGCCAATCAATTAGAAATAGCCAAATCTTTATCTTTCTGCAAAGCCCTGCTCTGAGCCGAATTGTGCTGGGAAACATGGGAAATCAACTTGGATTTCCTCTGGCATCTTCCTCATCCAATTCACATCTTTTCTAGGAGACTCCTACAGGGCTTTAACCAGAGCAATTCCCCTATTTATGTGAATGTTAAACCCACTTGGCCAGTGTTGAAGCAAACGTATCCAGAAGCTAGAAAGAGACATTTTGAGAGAAAACTTTTGAGAAACAAGACATTTAATAAAAAGTTTTTCTTCTGTTTCTTCCACTTTATTTTTCTGGCTGCTGACTTAAGCAGGCAGCACAGGTCCTGCTGACCTGAAGGGTTTTGCAGGACATGTCAGTATGTCCTGAGGCACAGCAGTGTAATAGAGTGCACCTTACCCTCCCTGTGATATGGATACAATTCCTGGGCCCTGGTGTTTATGATTGCAGTTATAAATTAGCTATTTTTATAACCACGTTGTTTAATGAATATTTCATTTTATGCAAAACACTTGTCCTGCTGAAAGCAAAAGTGACTGTTCCATATTTTTAGCTTTAGTTGTTAAAAGATAGGTTCACTTGTTTCAAATACTTGACACAAGAATGGTAATTTATGCCAGTCTTTTATCTGTGGGATTGATCTGAAAACTTATTTCTTTAGAAAACTTCACCTTGCCTTTAGATGTCAGAAATGTTTTCCATGCTCCTCTTTCACATTGTTCTGCATTTTAACGAGTCACTTCAGCAATTATTAGGGGGTTTCTACATAACTTTTATACATAGAGAAGTTGGAAACTATAAAGGATGAGGAAGGTTAGAAATACCCTATGTAATTCTTTTCTGAATTTAATTAGCTAAATTATATTTGTCACAGCTTTGTCTCTTTTTATGTTTATTTTTTAAAAGTCTTTGTGTGTTTCTCTGATATTCTCACACATCAATTAAAGGAATTAATTAATGGATTAATGTAGTAAGTAAGAAATCTAAATCAATTTTAAAACTAATAGTTATCACAAAGTATCATTGAAATCTGTCATGGTGTGGTTGTAAGAAATCTACTTTGATAGCCAAATTGAATATAGATTATCTATGGAGACCTGTAAGAGAGACTCATGCAGTGGCTCCTGCAAACTCCATCTGTGGAAGAAGTTAGCTGGTGCTGGATCTTAAAGTCAAATTTGATCTCATATGGCACAGTAGTTTTTGATTGTATGGAACATAATATTAGAGAATGAAAATTTAACTGTAATTTCTCACTTTAAAATTTCATAATGCTTGGATTTTTAGTATTCACATGAGGAAAAAAATTTTGGAAGGGAAAATTTGAACCATGTTGTTAATTAGTCAACAACAGCCACTGCTGGCAGCTGGGCTTGGTGCTATTTCACTGGCCCATTCTTCCCAGGATTTTCAGTGCTCCACAACACAAACTGAGTTGAGGGCAGACATTGCTACAAGTTCATGTACACAGTGTTCTGATAGTCCTTGTCCTGTGCCAGTAGCATCCCCTGCTCAGGGTTATAGATCCAAGTTATTAATCCATGCATTAAACTTCAAAGAGCCTTATTCCCATTAGCGAGAATCCTTGGCAGATTAAATGGGGCGTTTCATAAGAGCAGGAGCCCAGCCTGGTTTCCAGTTATGTGTCAAAATCTTCCTTTTGCTCTTCTCCTTCAAACATCAGCCATCAGGTCTCAGATCTGGGTCTTGTGATCCCCTGTGTCTGCAGAGCCCCCCAGCCTGAGGGTGTTCATAAAGAAGAGACAACTCTTTTTTGTGGGTAATTTGGAATCATTATCCAATCCAGATTGTATTTGCTGTGCCATTTTCTAACTGGAGGATACATACAGATATACAAAGACAAGAGAGATGGGGAACAGGAATACAGGACATGTACTGATGTGACTCTTGAAGGCACCAGAGGGTTTTTCCATAGATGTACATTAAATAAAAATAGAGTTCCTCATGTCCCGTCCACCTTTTTTGATCAGTCTGGAGTTTGGGTTGTCCATACACATTAAAAACATGCCTTCCAAGTTTCCTTACCTCATGGAGAGAGGGTATCCTATTAAAAAGCTCTACTTTGTGTTGGAAATTCCTGCGGCATGTCAGAATGATATTTTTCAGAGGTTAACACATCATAGTTAGATGATGCTGTGTTTCCTTTATGTAACATCAGTAATTTCAGAGCAAATATGCTCCAAAGTCAGATGAGACATTGATGATAAAAGCCTCCAAAGAGTTCCTTGAACTCTGCCAATCTGGACAGGTACTGATAGGAACAGGTAAAATGTTTATGAAGGACTCATATTTGCAGTGCATATTCTAACTCTGGTACCGAATAAATCATTGCAGTTATTTGTTTAATAGTACCAAGGGCAGAGTCCTTCATTCCTCCCAAAACCGAGTTGTCTCTTTGTCTCTTGTGGAAGTTACAACCTAGAACTACAAAGATAAAAACACATTAAATAAATGGTGCAAATATGATGTGCTGGGGAAGGTCAGTGCTCCATTGGGATATAGGAGGATTATTTAGGGGGTGGTGTTTTTTCCAGACTCCATGTTAACAGAAATAAACCCAAGTTCTTTTTCTGTGGGATTTCATAGTTTTTCAGAAGTTGTTTTGCCAGTGTCAATTTTTGATTCACATTCACTAAGGGAAAGAGAGGAAAGTTAAGGGTACACTGAGAATAAGGAACATGATTTTTATTTCTGTCAAGACCTGACAGTGGGAGTCTTTTTAATTTATTTTTTTAACAGTTCTATCTGCATAAATTAGCTAGGACGTCTGAGGTGATGCACCTTTTTTCTTCTTATCTCACTCTTTAAATTCCCTCCTTGCACTGTCAATGCCTGAATTGTAATTTAGCTTAACTATTGAAGAGAAAGAGGGATTCAAACCCTTTTATTAAGTATTTTTTATGATTTCTGCTACATTTACCAAAGACAGTCCTATAAACATACCCATTTTGGCAGCAGACAAGTACTTTTAAGTCTTCTTTTGCTGGAAGTACTTCTGTTGAATCCTGAATAGGATCAATAAATGTATTTTTAATGCACAGGAGGTTACTTTTTATTTAAGCAGCAGATTCTTAAAATATTTAACATCCATTCCATTCTCTGGTGTAATGCTCTTCTGTTTCTTAGCAGTACATTTTGACCTTGGTATTATTGCAGACAGTATTTCTGTTTTTTCTCATGGCAAGAACATCCTGAAAAGAGATGGCAGCTTATTAAACCTATCTGTTGTGGAAGCATAAAAAGATAATGCTAATATACAGCTGGTTCTACAGGTCAGATCTTTAGAGGGAAGGCCTTAGGGAATAGCTAATATCAACAATACTGTTTTGAATTGCAGCAGCTGAGTGTCTGACCCAGCCTCCTGAGCAAAATTGCACAACACTTGCAAAAAGCATCTCTCTGAGGATTTCCCTGAAGGCTCCCAGTGAACACCACATCGGTGGGCTACTTAAGCTCTTGCTCTGCAAACCCCCATTTGTGCAAATAATCCCATTGAAGCAGATTACTTTTATTATTGGGTTTAAGCCTGGATGTGTGATCACACAAATGAAGCAGCCAGGACTGTGCTGTTCAATCTGAAAAGTGAAGAATTATCACAGTAAAAAGTCCGTAATAGAAGCTCCTCTAATCTTTCCTCCACCCTTGCAGTGATGGTTTTATTTAGCAGGATGTGATGGATTTTACACTGTTCTGCAGCTGGCTCTTTGCTGATGAGCAGAAAGCATCTGATCTCATTTTTGTTAGAGTTATATGTAAGGAACACTTCTGTTTCCTCCATTCTTTTCCTGCCATCTGCTAGTTCGTAGTATCAGTTGAGATTCACATATTCAGTTGAACAAAAACTGTGGATTGTTTTTTATGTTTGTTTTGTTTTTTGGGATTACTAGAAAGAATAAGTAGTAGAGGAAGCAAATTTACCACTCTTAAATTCAGCAAAACAGTCGCTAATTGCCAAACATTTTAAAGATGATCAGCAGGTTTGTAGCCAGAGGGTCTGATGAATTTTAGGAACTGCTTCTTCCTCACGAAAATGTCTGCAAAAGTTGAAAAAATAAAAAAAGAAGCATGTCTGAACTCCGGACATTTCTATTGTATCCATACAGCCTGACCTTCAAAAATTCATGTTATGCCAAAACTTATACTCCAAAAATTGACTTGTTAGGAGTTTCTCTGCAAAAAGCTGCAATGGACTTCTTCTGAGTGTTAGAGCAAATGGAACTAACAAGACACCAGAGCTCTCCTGAGACTTGACCCAAGACCTGACTAACTGAATTTTTCAAAGACTCCAAAGCCAGAAGGAGACGCTGAATTGCCTAAACTCCCTGTGTAGACTGGTCAAAGGATTTCACTCTTTTAATTCTCTCATGGAACTAGTGAGGTGCACTTACACAAAAAACATAGCTTTTGTAGAGAAGCTGCAGATATTCCTCTCTTTGCTTCTTTCTTTTTAGTCCATTTTAGTTTTCAGCTTCAGTATTCATGGAAGATGTGGACTAGGTGCTATTGTGCTGCTGCTTAGCACTTAGCCAAAGCTAAAATATCTACAGAAATCAGCGTGTACTTGAGGGAATTCCATATTTACCCCTGGTGTAATGGACAATATTAGCTACAGTGGGACCTCCATACAGCTGGTGTCATCCTGCAGGGGCCTTTTGACCTCAGAACTACAGTGATTTTTACACATCAGTGTTTAGTCTTAGATAAGCATAATAGCAGGGTTCCAATATTTCAAGTGTCATTTGAGAAAAGGCCATGAGAGGAGAGTTTTCCCCCTCTTTTTATTGTTATTGTTGTCTGCCATTCGTAAAGCTTAAGCGAAGCAATCTTAAATCTCTTTCATGCTTTGATATTTCTGTACGGTAATCTTTGGATTTTTTTAGCAGTACAATAAGCTGTACATCACTTTTCCTGATGATAAGGATGACTATGACAGTGTGCTGTGGTAAAAAAGAAATTACACATGTCACAGCTGGATTTACAGTGAGATGGATATTGTGCTTTAGCTCATTTGAGTGGATACTGAGTTATGAGCCTGAAGGTCAACTGATCCCAGAAAAGGATTGTGAAGTCTGAATGTTGAAATGATCTCTTCCAGTCTCAGATCCCTGCTGTAAGTCCCGTGGTGTGAGGGGTAACTGGTGCTCTGAAATAGCAATAATTTAAGAAATGCTTCCAGGCCTTTCTTGCTGTGTCACATATCCACCAGCCCCAGTGCTGCCCTGTCTGACAGTGTTTTATTGCCAGAATCAGTGCAGAAGTCCTTCATCTCCCCCACAATGGAGATATTGGATATAGTATATTCCTTTGTCTGTGACAGGTCCAGACTGAGGAACTGTGCTGGGCAAAGTGAATTTCATTTAATCTGAGCATTGAGGTGCCTGATTGTACCAGGAAATGTCCTCTGCCTCTTGGTTCTTACCTGTTCTAAAAAAGCATATTGGTTATGAGAAATTGGTGATTTCCTTTTCAGTAGCTTTAGCTGTAATGTTGGACACCCCTGCCTCTTCCATGAGAGAAATGGCTCCCTTGGGCCCCTTGTTCCTGGTATGATATGCAGTGGGATTTGCCAATTCCAAGTTATTTAGGAGATGGAAACAAGGGTAAAGTTCATATATCCCTTAGTTAAATCTTAGCTCCACACACACCCCAAAAATTTCCACAATTTGCTTTCCTTTACACTTTCTGTTTAGCTTTCTCTTATTTTAATTTTTACTTTCCCCATCTTATCGTTTTTGAAAAACAAACTATTCTTTAATCACAAATGAAGGAGGAAAGTGAAGATTCTGTCTGATTTCTAAAGTTTACTTCACAATTTTTACACTCAGTGTTGTCATTTTATATATCCTTATGGAAGGAACCTGGTCTGTCAAGATTTCAACTCAAAATGTAGGACAAACTCAAGATGTAGGATCACTTCTCTGCTGTATCCAGCTTTTCTTTAATAGCCAATGCTATCTTTCTTAGGAAATTCAAATAACCTCAGAGTTTCAGCAATTAGTCAGTATAACTAAGTGCCTAAAATTAGCTATGTCTAGTTTTTTTGGCTCACACTGATTTTTCCAAAGTTGTTAGAGAAAGCATAGGAGACAGAAAAAAAAGAACAAAATCTCAAACTCAAAAGAGTTGCTCAGGATGTTCACCAAAGAAGAAACTTCGGAAATTTTGTCTATTTGTCTTTCCAGAGCACCTGGGCTTGCCTCAAAGTTCCTTGATAATTAATAGATTGATAGCAATGCTCCTGGTCTTCAAGTTATTTTCCTATATAAATGCAGGCAGGATGAAAGTTTTGTGGGCAGCCTTCAAGCAAGAAAACAAATCTTTAAAAACCTTTTTTTTTTTTATTCAACAATACATACAGTTTAATAGAGTCAGAGAGGAGGCAGTTCTATGGTTTGATGCTCCTTTCCCTGCAACACAATTAAATTTATTTCCTAAAAATAAAATTTTCCCACATTAAAAATCCCGAAATCTCTGCAGTTGGACTATCTAGATTCATTTCAGCTGACCTGAACTATTTAATCAGACAAAGATAAGTTATTGTTATTTAGGAAATTTTAAAGCCCATTATTACAATTCAATTTAAACAAATTTCAAACTGAAATAGTCTTTTATCAAACCATGTATTGAAATAGGTTCTGAAAATGGAAAATATCCTTCTAAAATATTTTAAATATCTGTCTGATTCAGACTGACAGCTCTGACTTGAAGTCATTAAAAATTTCAGGGATGTTAAAAGAGTTTTCAAAAGAGTAAATGACTTTTTGTGGAAATGTTCTTACAGTTCTCTTGACCTGCTTAAATTGCCAAGCTCTGTAGTGTGAGAGGTGCTTGTGCTAAGTGAAGACAGTGAATCTTGGCTGGTTCCTGAAGGAGTAACGTGATGTAAATAATAATGGGAGTATCCGAATCGATTCGATTTTGTTATGCGGAATTCCTGTCAAGGGTATTGCATTCCAAGGAGCGCTGCTCCTTCTGTGCCTGCAGGTCCTCGCTGGCACAGGGAGTTGGCATTGCTGTCCTACTGTAATTTGAGATATAATGAATAATGAAACCAGGGTTGGAAACCCAGCTCCTGAAGGGATGCTACGGATGTACCTGCTCCTTGTGCCTGCAGCTCCCAGCAATTGCCCTAATTGCTCTCTCCTTAAAAGGTAAAGGAATTCAGTGCCATAATGAGCCTTTCTGCAGACTGACACCTCTAACAAAGCCATGCCTCTCCGCTCCTGATTTCCTGTTCATTACTGTGCCCCTTTTGAAGGACAGATGTGCTACTTAATTACTGGAAATGGCACAAGTAGGTCAGTCACAGGTTGCTGTTCATAGCACCAGTCTGAGACAGAGCTTCCTCCCCAGGCATGGCTCTGTCACCTCAGCCATGATGAAAAATTGAGATTTTTGTTTTCTTGTTTAAACTGTACAAGATATTTTAAAGTAATCTAATCCTGCTTTTGGTGGTGTTGCTGAGTGGTTTATAATTAAATTTAAAATTATTCACCTCTACATGCAATTAAATTTGCCTTTAAAGTCTGATTATCTAACTTAAATACAATTTGATAATGCCTCAGACCTTTAAAATGTATTTTTCTTCTTTCCAGGCTCTCTCTGTAGATAAATTCTAAAGGTAATTTTATATCCATTTTTGTGAGGTGATACAGGACCAGAAATTGTACACACATCAGCTCAGTTCTGAAGTGTCTTTTAAAGGTTTTCAGGTACTAATAAACTGAGCTTCTGAGGCAATAAAGAATTATCCTTGTAACCTTACAAGAGCTCTTAGCCTACTCTCTCAGCATTTATCTACGCTGCTGTTGTTTAATATTTATGCCAAAGCCTGGTGTACATTGATTGTGTTTGGATCTGGCTCAAAGCTTCAGCAGATTCAGTCCTGAGGTGCACCAATGCCGAGGACAGTGGGACCAGAACACAAGGACTCACAGATTGGTTTTGCTTTTATAGCTGAAGGTTCACACTCGTGCTCACAGGCTGTGATTCCCAGCATCCCTGTGCACACACATCATTTCCCCATCCCTGGACATGTCCAAGGCCAGGTTGGATGTGGTGTTGAGCAACTGAGGTCTAGTGCAAGGTGTCCCTGTCCATGGCAGGGGTTGGACTGAGATGATCTTTAGGTCCTTTCCAATCCAAACCATTCAATGATTCCGAGACTATTTCAGACTGGATATGTCATACTCATGTGCATCAGCACAGCATAAAAGTGTAGAGATAACTGATTTGATAAGTTTTAAAAAATGAAGGCATGCAATATTTAGAAAACCAAACCGTTACCAACAAGATACAGAAGCTGCAGTGCTTTGTGTTTCTTGCACTGTCTCTTAGTTTAAAAGAGTTTTCCAGAGCCAGGTTCAAAGGGTCATTATTCCTTGGGCATATGTGATTTTATTTCTTCTGTAGATAAATGAATGGAAATCTCTGTCCACCAAAAGAAACCCCATGTTGAAAGAAGGGAGAAGTAAGAATTTGTAAAACAGCATTTAAAAGTTAGTGTGTTTTTTTTGTTAAATGCTGTATTTTGTAGCTGAATTCTCACTGGGCAGTGCCAGCAGATGTCAGTGCCAGCCCCACTGGTGTCCATTGAGCTCAGGCTAAGTGGAGGAAATTGCTTTCCCTTACAAAACAAACTCTCTGTCAAGCTGATGTTATGTTAAACAATGGATGTAGGTAATGCTTTTGAGTCACCACTTTAAATTCTGCCTCAATGCCAAGGATACTGTCAAGTGTTTGAAAGAGACATTCCGAAAATAAGTATAATCACCTTAAACACACACAGAGTATCTTTCTTTTCAGGCAGCATTCTTAAGAATCATGGCAGGAAACTTCTCTTTCTTCAATTGATCATAAAAACATTTGCCAGAAATGTGAATGTGCTTCTCCCAGGCGTGATGGGCAAGGTGCCTTTTAGCCCATGCTGTGGGTGAAATTGGTTCCACTTCAAAATCTTGTATTGGTGTCCAGCCTTGAGATTTCAAATTCAAGCTCAAGTTTCATGAGTTCTCTCTAAAATGGGAACAACATTTCAGTCTTGAATAATCACATATTGTGAATATGGGTTGCATATGATATTGGTGAAAGTTTGTACTTTATGTTCTTGAAGGTCTTTTCCAACCTTAATGATTCTATAGTTCTATATTACTTATCTTACACATCTGAAAATATGGCTCAATATTTGGATATTGGTCCTAATTGTGGAAGGTTTAAAATTTGAATAGTCTGCTTTAAAAATCACCCCAGGATTAGTTAATCTTCTCTATTGTTTTGAAATCCATTTATTAATATGACCAGCTACTGCTCACTGCTGCAAAGCAAATAAACCTTTGAGCAGAAATCTGTTCTACCCTTACAACACCATTGATTATTTCTTATTTATGTTCCTGCCAGCTGTGCTCTTTTAGTCTGAGGCTTATCTGATCAGGGCTGCAAAAATGTGCATTTAGTGTTGTTCTTACTCTGGTCTGTCCTGTTTCCAAATCCTTTCCTATCAGAGATATCTGATTTGCTGGAGGTTATTACTGCTGCCAAGATTTCTCCCATGCCAGAACCAGCTGGATTTCTACACATTCTACTCTCTGTTCATGTTTTTTGCTGAGTGTGGAAGCTTCTCACTAGTTAAAATTCATTTTATTTTCATTTGTATCATTAAACTGTCATTGTGATTAGCCTTTTTGCCCTATTTTTATTGCCTGTGCTCATAAATCCCACAGATTATAACATTCTTGAAAACTTGCAGTATCTATTTCCCTTTGTTGAATGAAATGGAATATTTTCAAATGTTGAGTTTTACCTGAATTCACCTCCCACACTGTTCGACTTTCCTCCAAGACCTTCCACTGTTTACCAGTGCCTTTTGGAGATTTCTTTCCACATCCAAACCGATGAACCTGCAAAAAGTAGAGAGGGTCTCCAGCACTGCTGCCCTCAGTTGTGTACGTGTCAAAAATCTGCCTTCAAGGGAGTTTGGCTGCTCCACAACGAACTTGTTTTAGCAAATTCAACTGCGCCATAACGTCTAAGCAGAGAAATGAGGCCAGTTCTTCATAAATCATTATTGAGCTTGTCCCTTGGTGTTTGTCTGAGTTATACCAAATAACAACTGCTGATATCCAGAGCTCCGGTAGATAATCCGATATATTCTCATCACTGTTAGCATATTTTCTCTGACTATCAAGTTATGATTCATTTCCACATATGAATACAGTCTCAATATCTTCAAAATTATATTAAAGGACTTTATACATTTAAGCGCTTATGTTGTAATAGAAATGCTAAAAATAATTTACCAAATTTAGCTAGTTTAAACTGTGTGCAATTCCTGGAAAGAGTGTGGTCAAAACTGTGGAAATTGGGCTGGTAAAGGGAAATTTCTTGTATGGGGTTTCTTGTGACTAGAGGCTCAGTTTGGATTCATCCTTCCTGCCTCTGAGCTTTGATTTACACACAAGATTTTCTTACCCTTGCTGTTGAGACTTTCCTTTCTCCCACAGTCCAAGGCATCTGAGCTGTTCACCTGCTCACTGAGGAACCATTGCAGTTAACTGTGCTGTGGACGAAGGCAAAATGGTAATTACAGTGGTAATTGTAAAGATTTCTCTTCACAAAAAAATCCCACAGCAAAAAGAATGGTCTTCCACCTCAGTTTAGAGCAAATTTAGATTCACAGGATATTGAAAGGGTTTTTTGTCCTGTAAATTTGATCTGGTGCCCAAGGAGGGACTTCACTTGTTGATACACTCATTTTCACAATAAACAATTGCACAGAGAGGTATAAATGCTACAGAGCAGAAAAGTGGAAGAAATATCCATTGTTACTCTAGTGCTGTGCTGTCCCATGTATTTGGCACTGTGTTAATCAAGTTGTCACCACAGAAGAGGGAAATGGTTTTAACAACTGTAAGTGCATCAAAATGAATCCTCTGAATATCAGTGTTTCATTTCCATCTCTAAAATTCAGAAACGTGGGGGTTTATAATGACACATCTGCAGCTGAACAATATCTTACTTGGTTTGTAATGGTTTGAGGGCAGCACGATTGAAAATATCGCATATGAGTGTACCACAGTGCTTCAAAACTAATGTACTGATAGCTTGGGTTTCTTTTGTTATTCAGAATTGCAAGCCTGTTCAAAAGAACCAGAAACCCCACCTTAGTACTGAGTAATTTTGTGTTGGCAGTGCTTGCAGCCAAACAGTTCTCTGTAGAATGATGAAAAAGTAGTGAAACTTTAAGCATCATGCTGGTATGTTCCCTCTTTGGAAGTCCTCAGCTTTCTTCTAACTTTAGGAAATTAAAAGGCACAAAAAGATGCTTCCCATCATGTACAGTTTCTAATTGGTTCCTATACTGAAGAATCATTTTCTGGTCTGTGACAGTTTGATTTTGATGAAGAGCAGTAAATATCTGTCTGGTGTTTGAAACACTGTAGACTGAATGACAGATTACATTGCATAGGGGCCAATTTTAATGACCGTCTTTGACCTTTTCAGTGTTTTCCCAAAACTAGTGTGGTCAGAAGCAGAATAAAATCCATTCAAACCTGCAATTTAGAGATGTAAGGTAATAGCACACTGCGATGTTTCACTTTGTTAAATGACTCCTGCAAAGTAGCAAATGTCAAACAAAAATGCTGTTTCTAGTGGTAAAATAATTAAAAAGGGTGCAGAGATGGAGGAGTATTTCAGTAGTGCTCTTGGGGCAGAGCAGCTCAGCTCTGACTGCTGCTTTCAGTATTGCAGCTCTTGAGTGGAGCAGGACACGTGTGCTCTGTTCAGGAAGCATTTAACATCTAAGAGGAAGGAGATTTTTTTTCTTATGCAGGAATGAAGCATTAATTAATATTCTGAGAGCGTACATTCGTGCTGGTGTCCAGGTTCCTTTTCACTGAAGGTGTATTAAAACAGATCGTGTCAGTTCATGTTTCTCCCCAAGCTTTAATGTGAGGCTCATCTGCCAGAGTCTCTGCTGTTGGATGCTGAGGATAACTCAGTGTGATGTGGTTGGGCACAGATTTTGAGAAAACAACCAGCAAAGGGACAGGGCAAGTCTGTAGGACCTGAATGAAATATGAATTATTTAAATGTGCAGCTGGAGATTTCTCAGCCAAAGTCTTCTACTTTGATTTACTAAAGCCATTACTAGATCTGTTTCCAAATATGAGACTAATAATGAGGCTTGGAGGTAGTGGTATGACAAGGACTGGGAGTGAATGAGCTAGGGAAAGGAATTAATATCATAAGAGGTTTCTGCCTTTCAAAATACATTTTATTTGGGAAAAAAAAAGAAAAGTAAAAGAGTATTAGGGATCTCTGCCCCAAAGCAGAGAAGGTAAAAAGGAATTTTGGGGTGGGAGTAGGTGGTTCAAGCACAACCTGCTGAATTGGCACAGGACTTGAACCAAGTTGCTCCTTGCAACTATTTCTAACACTGAAAAAAAGATAAGGAAACCTGGGCATCTGCAGTCTCTTCTCAGCTTTGTTATAGATTTGCAACAAAGAATGTTTCTGAAAATGTTAATTAAGTTCTATTTTTTGTTAGGTCCTTTATTAAATCCAGTCCTCAGTTGCCATTTGTAGAACTTGAGATGCGTGACCAAGTATTTCCAAGCACTCGCATGTAAAAAGACTGTTGCGCACAGAACTGACAGAACTCAAATCTGTTGGGATGTAGGAACACCATATTCACAGTCAGAGAGCACACAGCTTTAGGAAGCAAATGGCTGGTGGCATCAAGCCAGTGATTTTTAAGAATTCAAGTTCAGCAGGAGGAGCTGGTCCTTCACACTAGACATAGACCAGCCACACACAGCTTGCTACGGCAGCCTGGAAATGCTGCAAGTTTTGTTTAAAAGGCAAGTGGACCAAGACACATAAGGGAGATCCACTAAATGTTCTGAGCTCGCCTTATGAACATAAATGAAAAGACTAGACTGGATGAGCATGTGTGTAGAGAGGCACTGAGTATTTTTGCTGGATAGCTTTTTTTTTTCTCATTACTGTCCTTTGATTTTTAATGCCTTTTAATTTATTATCTAAAAGGTTGTTATTTGGTGACATCATTGCTGTCAGTTCCATTTATTCAGAAAGCTCTTACTGATTGCCAGCTGATTCTGTAGTAGCCTGCAAATTGACTGCCTGGAAGGAGGGCAGCCATACTCGAGCTTTTTTAAGGAGGAGATCTTACTTATTGTCCTATGATCTTCTCATTCTGGTTTGCCGGATGCTGTTGTACTCAGGTGGACAGGATAAATTGCATGATTGGATTCTGCCCAAATCTGTCTACAGGGAAGAGTTTCCATTTCTAAGACATTTGTTAGAAGAACTGACTGGTCAGACATTGCCTTGAGGGTTGTGACACAAGGACCTTGTAGAACTTTGTTTTTTCCCAGGAAAGGAAAATGTGCCTATTGTAATTACCACTGTTGTACACAACATGGAAATGATCACAAAAGCAATTAGCATTTAGAGATTTCAGGTGACAAAAGCAGTTGGATTTCAAATAAAGTACATCAAAGTTCCCGTCCCACATATGAAAAGAGACTTTAAGCTGGAGCTTTCTTCCACTGTTCTTGGGTTCATATTGAGTAATAAGTAATATAAATATATCTCCTGCACATTGTTTGTATTGTCCTGACACAGCACACTCTGCTTTAGAGAATTTTGGTAAATATCCTTAGAAAAGAGCACATTGAAAGTTTGCTCACTGACAACCCCTGACTGATTAGGAGGCTCTGGGTTCTTATATTTAAACCAAAGTGATGTGCTTTAAATTTTTAAGAGTTCTCCATTTTGAACAAAAACCCTGAATATCTTTTTTATCTTCCTAAGCCCATCAAAATCCTGTCTGAAAACCACTCAAAAATGTTCCTATCCGTGTCCATCTGTGTAGGTGGATGCTGGACAACTGCTGGGTTCTGCCAGTAGCAGTGATATTTGAAACTGGATTGCATCAAGCTGAGACTGGAGACATCCTTGGATTCACATCCCCTGTGCTATTTTAGTTTAAGATTTTTCAGGCCCATCCTCTGACTACTACAACAGCTTCTGATTGTACTGTGGCTCCTCTTTGTCACTTTGAAGAGGCAGGTTGGGTGGCCATGCCTGAACTGCAGATTTGGGGTTCATTATAACATCTGGTGGCCAAAGGGAATGCTCTTGCTCAGATTTACTACATGAAACACCAGTTCCCTTTGCTACAAACATCATGTTTAAATCACCAATATCAGTTCAGGTGCCCCCAAAAGGACACAGTGTCATAAATGCAGTGTTAAGGTAGGATGTTCTGAGGGATTTTATTCTATTTTAGAAACATATTCTGTAAACATTAATTATAAATCTGGATTGATTTGATTGTGCTAATTCATGTGAGACTATTCTAAGTGTAAGGTGGATGAGCTCTGACCCCTCATCAGGATAATTTTTGACCTGTGACTTTGAGTGTTGTCTCATTTCAACATAAATTTGCAACCAGAAGCTTAAGCCTCTTATGTTTCACTGAGATTTTGTAACCCTCCTCCCCACCCCTGTGTTATTAATAACCTGCTAATGAACTGACAGCTACTGCACTTATGTAAATGAGGAGGTTGTTGAACTCAGAGCTGGCCTTCCTCAAAAAGAAAATAGAAATTAGCCTTTCCAGTCTGATAACTTATTGCTCTCCTCATGTGGTTGGTAGAGAATATACATCTGCAACTATGGTGCATATAATAATGCATGATGGTGTATGTCATAATTATGACCCATAATTATGAGTGTTTTGTATTTCTCAGATGTAAAAAGGACACAGTCAAAATTGGCATAGACCCTGTAAAGGTGCATATTAATCCTTAGTCAGTTTTCCAGGCTTTATTCTTGTCTAGGACATGCTCTTTATATATATACAAATATGTATGTACATACATATGTACATGTGGTCTTCCATTTGAGAATCAGTTGCAAAGGTTTGAAACTTCTGTATGTATTTTTTAGCACCTCACACCCATTAAAATGTAGACTAGTCTTAGTTTAGGGAACTGAAATGAAAAAGGCTGACGTGTTACAAAACAACCTGAAAATGCATCCTAGAAAGATAAATAGGAATTGTGGCTGGTGAGCTTAATGACAAGAAAATGTCAGGGGATGTGATAATATCCTCCAAGGACTTACAGGGTTATCGGGAAAAGTAAGGAAATCACTCAACTGCAGCAGCAACAGACATAAATTCATGCTTGAAAATTTTATTAAACATGGGGAAAAACTCCAGTAATAAGAATACTGAAGCACTGTAGGGTAGGAAGGTTCTGGAGTGCCCAGTGTTGGAGGTCTTTAAGAGCTATTTATGCGTCATACATAAGATATGACACGGTTGTACCTTAGCTCACTGGTGGTCTGGAATAGATGAGATAGACTTAAACATTTTGTGTGATACTGAATTATGAAGATTTATTACATAATGAGGATTTCTGTTATATTAGGTAATGAATTCTAGAGTGTATTAGGACTAGTGGATGGAAAATATTACTGCTGCTTCCAAATGGGACTTCAACACTCAGGCTTTTATCTTTCTTCTGTCTCTTTCTCATCAGTATTAGCTAATACACTTATTTTTGTGCATTTTACTTGTTTGTTTTTATAGATTTCTCTTCCATCGGTCTGTCTTGTCCCTAACAGCAGACTATTTCATTGTGAAACAGGACAGCCCACTGCTTTTGATGTCAGAGCATAGTGTCCTTACTGTCTCAAGAATTTGTTAACCCTTGTGCCACAGTGGGAACTATCAATAGAAACATAAGAAAAAAAAAAATTGAGAATTGTCTTCTCAGCTCCTCAGAGGTGGGGTAATTCATCGTGGGTGTCTTTGTTCCCCCCATTTGTGAGCTGGAGATGGTGATGACTGTCTCAGCTGACCATGGAGATGGAGAGGCCCTGGCAGGTGCCCAAGGCTGCTCTGGGGGTTGTTCATGACCTGAACTCTACGGACACTTCTGTCAGACCCAGAACAGCAGAGTCCCCAGTTATGAGATCAAATGGGATGAGCTGAAGACTTTTTTCTCTGTTACAACACTGCCTGATAATTCTGTCTCAACCCCCTGTAAGCCTTGTCTCTCTTATTCCTGCTAATCATGCCCCTAGTAAGGGAATGAGAACAATGACAGGGAATTAATGGTGACGAGCAGCAGTGATGTGTTACTGAGAATGGAGCATTTGTCTCTGGTTTATCTCTACCACCAGGGCACACATTTGTATATTTGTAACATCTCATTGCCAGACAATTTGACCTATTTATATTCAGTCAGAGTATCTGCGATTTGAGTTTGTTATTAATCATTTCACTCAACTAGAATCTGATGTTATTTGTCCTTTTTGATATATAATGAGATCAGCATTTATTATTCATCACTCATCTCTCTTTTATCTTAGCTTAAATTTGGGCGTTTTTTCTATTTTTTATTCTTTTTTTGCTGTATGTCTTGTTCTTATCTTATTTTTCTTTCCCATTAATAGATAACCTTTTCTCATTTCTCATTGTTAATGATATATAAGCTAAATTAAAAATAAACCAAGTTTTGCTACATAGAATTCGGTCACTATTTCTATTATGCAGAGGACTGAGGTTTTCATTTCAATTACCTTAATGGAAGTTTCTATTCATATATTTTTAAAATAATATCCTAATTTAATTTTAGATACTTATTATCAATTTCATATAATTTTTTTTCCTGTTTGTATATTCATTTTAATTTTGGTTCCCATGTAGCTTACTGATATTTAACTTTACCAATTCTGAATCAAAGCTCTTTTTTTTTCTATTTTTAACTTTTTTGGATTGCGCACATGCTCTCTCATAGAAAACAGGTCCAAATGTTAATTTCTTTTAATGCCAGCATATAATGCTATCTTTTAACCAAAGCTGTTTGCACATCTGAGGTGAGATTCAGAACTCATTAATGTCTTACCTGACATCAGGGACTTTAAATTCAACTAGTAGCAGAAAGGATTATTTCAAGATCTTGTCATATCTTCTGTCAGCTACACCACTAAAAACTGCTTCTTATTCTACAAAGAACCTAGAAATGGTATTTTAATCTTCTCTGCTCAAAGCAAAGAATTGGAGCTAAGTTCAGCTGTGCTTATAAAACTTTCAGAACTAACAAAGATTTTCCAATTAAAAAATTGTAACAACCATGGAAGAAAATCAACTAGTGGAGGACTGACAGAGACATCATTGAAAAATTATTTTGTGTCAAATGATGGCTATCAAGTTTCTTAAGAGTTTCTGAGTTGTTTGTTTTGTTTTGGGTTTTTTGGTTTGGGTTTTTTGTTTGGTTGGTTTGATTTTTTTTTGGTAAGTCAAAATGATTATATATTTTGTTGAAGATTTGAATAGCAAGGATTAAAGTTTGCCTTTTGGCATGTGCTGCTCATTTCCTAAATTTTATCCTGGAAAAGTTTGGCCAGGTTCCACCCAAGTGAGCAGTAGTTACAATATGGAAAGGAAGTTATGGAAGGGGATGAAGGAGAGGGACTGGGTGCAATGAGATTTCTAGAAACACGGTCACTTAGAGATGTCACATTTTATTATCACAGCTTCTGGCTGTATGCTCAGCACAGTACCAAGCAGTTTCTAAAGTTCAAAATTCCTTTGTACATGATATTAAAATATGCTTTTCAGGGGGAAGCTCTTTTAAATTTTAGAGATAAAGAGAGATCTCTAAGGTGAGACTTGAAGATATGAATCAGCTTATGTTATCTCAGAGACTGCAAATATGAAAAGCTGCCTTATGTCTGTGGAGAGGTAACAAAAAAAGGTAGTAAGTACAGGAGGAAATGGAAGGAAAAAGGTTGGAAATGTTTTCAACAACACGTAGGAAAATAAATGGCAAAGACTGGAAGTGGTGAAGTGCCATGAGAAGATGAAATCTACTCCCAAGTCTCTGCATCCAGGTTTTGCAGTTTGTGGACTGCAGTCCTGATCTCAGCCCAACCAAAGACTAAAAGGACTGGTGGGGATGACTCCAGTCCAGGCCTAGCCATCTGATTCTTTCAGGTTTTGAAGGAATCTGTGAAGAAGTGAGGTAACAGTGAGGGACACAGAACACTTACTAAGAAAAAATTTATAACTTATTTATTCTTGGGTTCCCATTCACATATCCCAGTGAAGATTCCCATAATTTATTCTGTAAAACATAGTGCATAATGGCCAAGTTCTGCTCGCTTTTATTTTGGCTGAAATTTGTGCAGGTCCTTGATTTAGAGTCTTATCTCTACTTAGCCATCAATTTTCATGAAATCTGTAAAAACTGGTTAGCGTTAGCACCTGTGTTTGCTGTACAGTTTACAAATAGATTCAGAATTGTTTGGAAGGGCAAGGACTGTCAAGAAAAGAGGTAGATGAGCACACATCATAATCACAGAAATTGTACTTGCTTAGAAAATCAAGCTCGGTAAGAACTTGCTGGAAAAGTGGGTATCTTATTTTTGTGCATGCATGTACATAAGTTTACGTGAGTCAGTCTTTTAATGAATGTTTTCACAGTTTTAAGACGCTAATTTCTTTTTCCCAAGTCTGTAGCTGATTGTCTGCACTACCCAGCCACATTTCCAGTGTTTGGCAAGCTGCAGCTAAGCTACATGAACATTAGATCATTAAGAGCAAAATAAGTTTTCCATGGTTAATGTGTACCAATGACTCTGTTAAAAGAGGCAAAACAAAAATCGCCGTTAAAAGAGTGTAAAGGTTACAAAGTCAAACGTGTAAAAGTTGGGAAGTGTTACACTGATAGCTGTGTGCAAGTTTAATTTGGCTTCCTTGAGTGCATGCATTATGATACAGTCTTTAATTACCTGGTCACACACTGTGCTCTCCATGGGGCTCCTACCTCGTTCAGTGCCCTGGATGAATGCGTCTCACTAAAGGAGTAGCTATTCAGTGTTTCCTTTTATTCTCATTATTCAATGCGTATCGCCATGACTTATTTACTGATCTTCTAATTCTCTTTGTAAATTCAGAGTTTTTTATTTCCTCGTGGCCTTTTCAGTGCTGTGCTTCATTAAAGTACCCATGTGCTTCTCATATATCAATGCCTTTATCTTCTCAAGGCAGCTGTAATGTGGCACGAAGTTGCTGCAGATTTCAAGGGGAAATGGAGGCTGATAATTGTACCAGTATTCATTAATTTTTGAGGATCTTCTCTAAGACTTAAAATCTGTATTCCCCTTTAAGCTTTTAAATCAATGAGATCTATTCTTCCTTTTGGGTAATTTTTCATTTTGTTTAAGACCTAGTAACAAGGAGTAAGTTAGCAACCCATTTTTAACTAAGGTTTTAACCATCAGAAATTAAGTACCAAAAAAAGTTTTGGTTTGAAAATTTATTCTCACCCTCTTCCCCTTTTAATATTGGAATCAATAGGCTCAATATTTGTACATACCAGCACCCACATGTGATTTGGTGGGTGCATCAGTAGTGCCAGTGGAAGGTCTTGTGCCATCAGTGTGTCTGAAAGGGGAATTGAGGGGCAGAATTTGTCCTATAATCACTGTTTTCATCCTTATAGGTCCCTTATTCCAACAGGGAGCTCTGTCTGGTCTGGTAAACAGCAACTCTTGGCATGATCTTGGCCTAGCTCCCCTTTAAATCATGTATGTAGTCTTGCCTCACCTTTCCTGAGATTTCAAAACTCTAGCTGAACATTATCCCCTTCACAGCAACATTAGCTGGATTAGTTTTATATTGCAAATAATGTATTGTGTACAGACAGTGTCATAAGCATCATTCATCTCAATTTCAGCTGGCATGCATTCCTTTTACTTTATAAATGTCTACAGGAAATATGACTCCAGTGGGTAGTTATAGGAAAATAATTTACCAAGTTAAACCACAACATATAAACTCTTTTTCACTCAAAGAGAATTTAGAGTGGTCATTAGCACAATATGCACGTTATTTTATGTATTTAGTATTTTTAACATACTGTATAATTCAAATCTGCAGTGAAGTGCACATGGTTTTAAATGTCAGAAATAACAAAGTGCAGGAGCCTTAGTCATTGCAGTGCATGCAGAAATGGAGATGTGCAAGTTTTGTCTCTGACAAAATCTCAGCATTGAAATTATTCAGTACAGTCTTCTCATTGAGCAAGTTG
The DNA here is from genome assembly GCA_026261815.1 of Monarcha castaneiventris obscurior. Classification (NCBI taxonomy): domain Eukaryota; kingdom Metazoa; phylum Chordata; class Aves; order Passeriformes; family Monarchidae; genus Monarcha; species Monarcha castaneiventris. The sequence goes on from JAMPIT010000467.1 coordinate 14,540,812, forward strand.
ATTTAATACACTTATTCAAACTACATTTATCACTGCCTCCATTTTTGTATAACTGTGAAATTGACTTATTTTGGTACATCCCATAATACCTGATTAACTTTCCTGAAGCACTGTGGATGGAGATATTCAGGAGAAGTTTTCTGTGTGATTTCCCAAGCTGCTCTGTGCTCACTGCTTTACAGTAATAGGTTTTGTGTTGGGTGCATCCTAAGTGAGGCAGCCCTGCCGTACAGGCCCCCCTGTTTTCCTTCTGTTCTCTCCTCTGCTCAAATACCCTGGAACAGGGGAGAGTCCCAGGAACAATTTTCTTTCCTGAAAGCAAGGGAGGTAACACCTGGTCTAATAAAAGCTGTCCCTGCCCATGGAAAGGGAGTTGGAACAAGATGATCTTTAAAGTCTCTTCCAGTGCAAATTATTTTGTGATTCCATGAGTTCTGAACCTTTATTTGGCAAAACAAAGCTGTGATCCTTGCATTCAGAAGTGGTTTGAATTCACAAATCTGTCAAATCTCTCAGATTCTGCAGTCTAGATTTAAAGTCTTAAACCTTGAAGAGTCCTTTACCTGGACCTTTACTGGAGGGTATGTCACCAAATTTATGTGTAAGTCATTTGACTGAAAAGTAATTTCATTATTCTCTGTTTCTTATCTGCAGAGTGAAAGAAAATAGTATTATTTTGAAGGAAATATGTTACCCTTGTGACTAGAATTTATGATATTTTGAAATTATTTCCAAAGTTTTGGGGTTTTGTTGTTTTGTTTTGTTTTGTTTCTGGTTTTTGTTATTTGGTTTTTTTTTTTTTTAACATGTCAATGTTCTAGAGCTATAGAAAAGCTTCAGACCTGGAAAAATCAAAGTAAATTCATATACAAGTTAAGTGTCAAGTAACTTTTTCATGTTTTATCTTTTTCCATTTTCTCTACAAGTTTTTTTTTTTTTTTGAGTACAGCACCTAAAAAAATTTTAAAAAATCAAACAAAAATAAGACTGTTCATTTTTAATATGAAGTAAAAGTGTGAATTTGGAGGATTTTTGGAAAGCATACTTTAGATACACTTTTCTTAGAAATTGAATAGTGGTTTTAATTTTTAGTAGATCTGAATTTCTCTGGAAAAGGTTACCTGAAAATCCCTGTTCATCTCCCAAATGTACTCCTGTCTCACAGAGATTGCAGTATGTTTTATTTAACATTTCTGCACATTTTTGGAGTTGTAAAATGTAGTGAAAATGTAAAGCACTGGTGAAGAGGGGAGTGACTAGGACGCTGTAGCAGCAGAGAAACAGAAGTGAAGTAAACATTGCTGTTCTTCCTTCAGTGCAGTGTTTATATAGCAGCCCATCAGTGAGAGAATCACCACTGTGGGGAATAAAGGTGAGAAAAGCTCCTGCTGAGGTATTCTCGCTGCTATAAATTATCGGCAGTGTCAACAAGACCAAGTTCTTTGTCAGGCAATAAACAAGAAACCTTATAAAGGATAAATGACTTGTCCAGAGAGAACTCCAGGGACATTAAGCCTGAAGGATCAACTCTGAAATTAGCTCCTCTGCATTTGTGAAGTAACCAGAATCAGTGCAATATCCCTGCTGGTACGGCTGGGAGGCAAAGAAGAAAAAGCTGAATTTTGCTGTAACCTATGCTTGAGCTACCACCTGGGTTATACAAAAATTAAATGATAGGAAAAGACAAAGACCCAATGATCTCTGGCTCTGCTATTTCACTTATCAACTGCCAAGTTTGGGCAGTAGCAGTGAATGACACATTAATCCTTGAGATCGGCAGTGCTCAACAGAGGGATTGTGGCATAGTGCTGCAACACCTTCAGAGCATGGCAGTGCATCTGGGCTCATCCACAGACTGTAGAATACAATACATCAAGTAAAAAGACCATATTTCCTTTTGCCAACAACTTTCCAAATCATCAAAAGACTTTCACTTTTCTTAGACTCCTAGAACATTTTTCAGGTTAAATTATATGTGCTGTAGTAAACTTATCCATCTGAAATGATCTGAGTAGAATGAGATCAACAGCAGAAGATCAAAGCCAGTTTCGATGACCTATGAATGGTTTGTGTGTGGGTTCTTGGTATCCCTGCATCTCCGAGTGTCTGACACAGTTACAGTGAGCATGATCTTGCAACCAGTGTCACATCTAATCCCTGTTATTAAGAATAAGTCTCATGATGTTTCTGAGCATCTCCTGGGAGGAATTCAGCTTCTCTTCCCTGTCTGTTGGAAACCTTGGGAGATGGTAACTTCTTAGTTACATCTGACATCAAAGCTGCTTAATATTGGCTGCTAACTGCCAAGAATTTTCCACTGGCCTGAATTTAGCTTTTTTAATTTTGTTTAAAGGGGGCATTTCAATACAAATTCCTTGCTAAGGATAGCACTTAAGCCCGTGTTTAACATTTAGAAGTTGTGCTGGTTCAAAGTTTGTCAGTGAGGCAGGAAAACATCCAAGAAGGAGAGAAGGAAGACTGCTGTCCTGAATGGAGAGCAAATGAGAAGTTTCCAGGAGGGAAAACAACGGGAAAGATGAATTGCCTTGTTGAATTGGAGCAGACAACCAGTTCTGTGTATTCTGACTTCATGTGACTGTCGAAGTGCACGCTTGTGCTAAAAACAAACAAAAAGCTATTCAAACCAAAACTCCCTTATCTTCATGGTGCTTAGGCAGGTCTACAAGCATGATCTCTACATAACTGAGGGGATACAGCTTTCCTGAGCCTGGATACTGCACAATACTCTCACTCTCTCCCCTCTCTTTTTAGTCATAACTAGTTCCAAAGCATACTTCCTATATCACACTGTCCTGTGGCTCTACCACCATTTATGTCACCAAATGAAGAAGCTGTGTCAGGAGAAGAATAAGATAAGGGTATTCAGAGCTAGCCAAAGGAAAAGTTTGAAGATCCAATACTGTGGTATGAAGCAAAGATTGGGGCAGGTTTCAGTGTTGGAGAAATTTGCTGTAGCTGCCCTCCCTGTTTGGGAAGGGAGACTCAAATGCTGATCAGAGCTGCCCTGGAGAGAAGGACTGTCTTCCTGATGCACAAGGTCTTGTCTTTCCTGCATCAATCTCAGTCTCACCTCTTAGGCTTGCGTTTCAGTGCCAAGTGCAACTGAGTAACTAATCAGGAGAACTCACAAGAATGTGTGCAGCCAGAAATAAAGCAGCAGCTCATGGAATTCCAGAGACCAGGACTTAACTGTCCCAACACTTAAAAATCTCCAGATTGTGCACAATATAACGCTAAATGAGCAGGAATTGTTGCACTAGGGGTATATTGGTCACAGAAACAGATGTATGGCTGATTTTCAGGGAAACTGAATACTGAACATCTCTCCTCAGGTCCTGGCTGTTGCAAACACTGATTTTTTCCTTCAGGGTTTCCCTGTTTCTTAAATCTCTAAGCTCTGTCTGCACAGACTACACAGTATAAACTTCAAAAGTTCATTTTAATTAAGAGGATGGAATAAATGACAAATAGTTTTCTTTCCTGGTAGAGAAGGAAACATAGGAAAAGAAAGGTTTCTTTTTCAGCCACTTTCCAAATTTTCTTTCTTTCCAAAGTGCTGGATGAAAAGCAGGTGGTGGCTTCCTTTTACAATTCTGCTCAAACTTGCACCTCTCCAGGACTTGACTAACCGAGCATCCTACTGCAGCTGCCCCTGCTCTGAGCAGAGGTTTGGACTGGACAGTCTCCTCAGCAATGCTGTCACTTGATGTTCTGCCTTTTGGAGTAAGTTATAACATTCCTTCAAAAAGCAAACCAATTATTTCTTCTGAATTTCATCAATTCTTAGTCTTACTCTTTGTTTATTCTGCTCCTTAAATCTTTCCTGATACCCTCAGAAATTATATCTGTCATGTTCTTTGATAACTAGTTACTAGCACAACAAAGCATCTGGTGTCTTCTGCATTTGTTTTGGTTGGTTAAATGATGTGGATCTAATGCTGAAACAGGAAAATGCATCTCAGTAAATAAAGCAGTACAAGCACCTTGCAGGCACTGTTAACTGTTTGATGCTGCTGAACTTCCCGAGCAGACCCAGGCAGAAAGAAGCTGGGATAATGGATTGGAGCAGCACAACAGCCACAGAGAATACAAGGGGTAAGCTGAATATTGAAAGGAGACTGAAATTTGTTGGCATCTCTGTACTTAAGTGCAAAAGACATAGCAAAATTGATTGAAAGAGCAGCCTCCTCTGTACTACCCTTGTGAGCATAAAATTTGAATTTTTGCACCATATTGCCACCTTTTACCTCCTTCATGGTTTGTATTTGCTAAAGTTTGCTTTCAAGGAGCACAGCTCCTCTATGAGCAGGTCTGATTTAAGAGCTTTATGTGGAAGAGCAAGCTCTGGAAACAAATTTTCTGAGCCAAGTTCAAAGATAACACTAGCTGTGATATTGTAGCAAATAGGCATAAATGATCATAAAGTGTTGGTACTTGTATGACCAGGAGATTTCGTAGCAAGCCTTTTCTGTGTGGAATGAATAACAGGAAAGCACAGGGCGATTCCAGCTCCCTAAAAGGTGATTTCTTTGTTATCTCCAACCTTCCAGTCAGGAAGTTCATGGTGAGGATACACGTAGTTATGAATGTGTTGTTATCATTGCTTTGTAAAGCAGCAGCAGCACCTCTTTCTAAAGGCTGCCTTATCTCTCGCTGACCTCTGAAGCTCCAAAGATGAGTGTTGTGTCATTTAGTGCAGGAGATCTCTTATCTCTACAACCAGCACCTTCTCAGGGAAAAGTCAGCTCCTTACTGCTTGTATTCCACTATGGAAAAGTTTGTTTAAAACAGAAAGGAAGCTGATTGCTGCAGTGTCTGCTGTAAGGCTACTGCTCATTCCCTGTATTTAGTGTAATTATTTTAGACAGAACATACTTGCATATGGCAAAATTCACAGCTTTTATTCCATTTTTGTGGTCTGCAACTTAAAAATGTAATCTTTCCTTTAAATGTAGCTGAAACTTATATTTACCAATGCAAAATATGTGCTCTTGAGCTGACCTTATCTACGAGCAAATGTCTGTGAGATATCGAAGTCTTTGCATTTATTAACTAAATTACAAATAAACTGAGCAGAATCTCCCCTATCAGTTTGGGTATACTCTTCTTTCCACATGGTCCATTAAGCACGAGTCCCTGGAGGTTTGCTCTTTTAGAGTGTCTGCTCTATTGGATACAATTTCCCCATGAGTGGCTGCTGTGCTGAAGGAAACATCGTGTCTATAAACTAGATGTTTGTATACTACAGTGAGCCTTGAGCAAGGTAATGCACTTTACATAATTACAAATGTGGGGAAATTGATCAATTAAATCTTGAAGGGTAGTTTCTTAGATTTGTGTTGGGCTGCCTGATGTGGTTTGAGGGTCTCTGTCAGAGTAGAGCTGAAGAGTTTGGGATTAGTCTTCGGGCTCTCTCTCTCCCTAGTAATGGAGGCACCAAGGTCATAATTTTATAAACAAAACCCTGATTTTTTTCTAGGAAGACCAAAATTTATCCTGCTTTGCAAACTGCTATCCAAATACTATGTGAGATCCATTTCTATATAACCATTATTTTTACATAATCGCCATTCATTTGGTTAATTACACTGAACCAAAACAAATGTAATTTCTTGCAAAATGTTTCTCACTTGTCCATACTGTAAAGCACTGGTTACATTCAGGAATTTAAAGAGCAGTTATCAGCCTCACGTACTTGGCTCTGGATTTTATTTCAAGGGTCTCCAAGTCTCTGATGGTATTGTGTCTTATGAAAATCAAATTCCCTTTATTTAATCTTTACCAAGGACCCAGATTTTAGGGGTAAACAGTGGAAAGTCCTTGTTTAGATGAGCACTTGTCAAATGTAGGTTATGAAAGTTTGTCAGCTCCAAAAAAGGAGACTGGGTAAGAGGCAAATGTTTGCCAGTATGAAGAAGTTCATGTTTCTTCAACAGGAAGAAGTGTCTTGTTTCAAAATCAGGTGAGACTACACCAGATAAAAGGCACGGTACCTGAGTATCCAGTGAGCCTATGACCACAACTCATCTTTCCACAGGAGCCTGGGTACACAGTTTTAATATTTAAAATTAGATGCATGAAGCAAATTAAAGAAATGGAAAATATTGCTGCAGGATAGATCATAATCTGAGGGAAAATTTTAGTGGAATTAACTTTTTTTTCACAATTTAATGTTATATTTCCTATTGCAAACACATGACTCTTGTCCAGGAGTAGAGGAACAGTAGACCAAAATTAACATAATTTGTCACACTTTTCCTACTGGGCGTCTTGATGGGTTTAATTTCATTTTGTAGTATTACTAGTTTTTTTAATAAGCTTTATGCAACCATATTAATTATTGCCTTTGGGGAAGTTAGAAGAGAAAATACTTTTGTGAGAGATGTGTGTGAAATATTCTCAAATAGAAGTAATGATTTTTTTCTTCCACTCTCTAGGCCTATTTCCCTTAGCCTGACTGCTGCTTTAAACTTTATATGATGAAACAAAATTATCTCTCCTTTTTTTCATTCTTTTCTTTAATTCTTGAAAATGAACGTGTTTCGTGAAAGGAAAGCTGAGGAACATCATGCAGAGAAATCTACTTTGGAAACTCAACGAGTTACAACTGAGTTTTCTGTTTCTCTGAACTGCGTTTGCATGCTTTAAATGATTTATTGTTCATTAGTTCAGGTTAGAGAAAACTTTTACTCTGTTACTGTGAGCTGCAGAATTCAATAAAAGAAAGGAAAACGTTTCACTTGCGGAGATGCTGAAAGCACAATTATGGTTCTTCTGAGTTTACATTGGGATATGGTAGCAAGCTGCTTTCTTTTTAAATCCTTAGTAATTTAAGAGTGTGAGTCTCGTAGAAGCATAATGGACTTGCAGTCTGAAATCGCTCAAAATGGGAATTTCAAACATCCCACTGACTATTTGTGTTAGGCAAAATTGTTCCAGTCTTTGTGGGACCAGACAGGGGGATAATAGGAAATAAGCCTGACTGTTACATTTCTGCTTGGCTTCTGCATCCTTTTAGTGGTGGCAAAAGGAGAATCTGAATTTCTTTCAGCTAATCCTGGAGTGATCCCTTGTAGACAAAGACCTGGTTCCAACAGCTCAATCCAGCCCCAGAATAAAAGGAATTTTTATATATTCTTTCTTGAGCTCCGTTTAGCAAAGTAAATATTACCGCTGCTCTGTGGTAACATGGGGGTTTTCTTCAGCTGGTGTGGCAAAAAGGACACAGAAACAATGGAGAGAACAACAGCACATCTGTCCTGCCATGAGAGCAGGCGAGAGGCACCAGTTGTTAAATTTGGGAGCAAAGCAGCTGTCCTGTGTCTGTTCTGTTAAATGCCCAGCAAGGCAACCCCTTCCACACTGATTATTAGTCACGAGTAGAAGCTCTGCTTTTCCATTCACTGCAAACTCCTCAGCAGGTAGGATCACTTTTAGGTCATCCCAGTTTTTAATTAGGACAATGGCTTCTGTTGCATTTTGTCAGGAAAACCTTATTTCCTAGACAAGCAGTGCTTCTAGGCCAGCTCTGGAGCAGAGAGAAGGTGACTCAGGCTCCCTTCGATGTCACTGGAACCGCTGCTTGGTTCCCCTTCTTCTCCTGAGTATTTGTGCTACCATTTTTATGCAATATTTAAGGCAAGTGCTCGTGCTCCCAGGACAGCAGCTGCCAGCTTTATTAAGTAATTGGAGTGCACAAGTCATGCTTACAGCTCAGCCTCTGTTGACGGGAATTCAGCAGGGAGAGCTGAACTTTATTCCAAAGTACAGCACAGCCCTTCTCCAGAGGGGCCAATGAATGTGAGAGAAATATATGAAGAGTCCCCCTGCAACATTCATCATTTATTAATGTCTGAAAGATAAGAGCACTACCTTAAGAGTTTCTTCCAACATTATGGTATTTTTTTCTTCTTTCTTTCTTTTGCAACTTTTTTTTTTTTTTTTTAATGCTGGTGATTTCGAAATTAAATTGATATTTTACAGCAAAATGTTATAGCACTAGCTTGGAAAATATTTAAAGTGCTCTGCTTATTCTGCTGTTCTTCCTCCATAGAACATCCTTTTTCTTTCTCTTCCCGAATATTCTTCTCATCAAATCTAATACAGATTTGTTGAAAATTTTATTGCCCTGAAAGTGTGGCTTTTTTTTTTCTCTCTTTTAATGGCTGTTGTTGGAAACCAGCTTCTGTTGATCTCTCTTTATTACTCAAATATTTAATAGTCTGATCAGAGGGGTGTGTGTATTAGTGAGTAGCATCATTAAACCTCCTCTGCGTCACTTTGTCTCCAAACATGCACAACCTTTTCATTATTCCTTGGTCATTTGCTTTATTGTGATAGATTCTTTGTGGTCATACATACATGCATGCATACATTTGTAGACATTGTAGAAATATACAGGGAAATGAAAATTCCTAGCACTGTAACTGGAATGAAACACCAGACAGAAGCATGCAAACCACATGAAATCAGAAGTTTACTCAAGTATTTGCCTGTTCCCAGTATTCTCTGTCATGCCCAAGTGACAGGTGAAGGAGGGCATAGAATATCACAAAATGAATCTTTCTTGACTCACCCTGCCTGCCTGACAAGCAGACTCTCTCATTTTCAAAGCATAACAGCTGAGAACCACTCTGGTGCTGAAACAGTTTGGTGCTGCACAGCATCCTCTGCTCCACAGCATCCTCCATCCACTCCACATCCTTTTTTCCCAGCAAGTTCTGCAAAGTTCCAGAGCAGTTTATCTGGTGCGTTGCCCTGGTGACGCCTCAGAGATCAGCAAGGCAGAGCTGTCACAGTGAGGGATTGCAAACCGATTAATGTGCCTGGAACACTGCAAGTATTAAAGTATAGTCCTTAGTTAATCATAGTGCCAGGGGAAAAAGGAAGAAACAAGACAAATGTGGTTCAAGCAGCCCCCACGGTGAGCGATGCTCCTATGTGCTCAGAGAGCTCCGTGACCAAGGTCACCACTCCCACCCACCCTTTATCCCCCAGCTATTTGGGATATCAGCTTTCTCCTGACTCCAAGAGCTTTTACATTGTAATGCCAACATAAAAACAAGCATCTCTGCAAGACAGGTTTTCTCCTGTTGCTCACCCGACTGTGAAAATCATGTACTGACAATTGAATTTTTCAAAGCAAAAGTGAGTGATATATTTGTGCGTATTTGCGTGATACATTTTTCCCTTGGGGACCTCATCTTCAACTCATCCATTATTTAAAACTCCTGCCAAAAATCGATGGATCCTCCAAGTACAGAAATGCTGCTAGAGCATCTCTACATCTGCATAAGTAATTGCTGCTGATCATACACTAAGCCTTGTGAAGAGCCTCTTTGCTCAAATGATTTCTAGTGGAGCTCATACAAGAAATATGCTGCCTTGTCATCCCATCAGTATTCTGGAATATCAACAAATATTGAGATGTTATGAAATACTCAGAGGTAAAAATACTAACTCTAGCTCAGGCTGGTGTGCTTGAGGAGCATGGGCTCACATGGTTTTTAAGATGTGCCTTAGCCTTTCTCCATCTCCAAATCTCCAGGCTGAGAAGAGCTATACAGGTAAATTAGTTAAAGCTGCTGGGAACATTCTCCTAAGTAAGAATTATCTTGCACGTGGAAAATCAACACAACCTAAACATTAATTCTTGTTTATTAATAGTTCTTTTCCCATTCTACTGAAGACTAAATGATCTTAGGCGAACTACCTCAGTTCAAGCAACTCTTTATGACAATTCTTCACCATTTTATCAAAATATGAATTGAATTATTTCTTTGGTTAGGAAAAAAAGTAACAATGTAACCAACCTGCTATTTTGTTTGATTCTCTGTGATTTCCTAACATAGCTATGACATTCCTAACATTTGGGCTATATTATTTTCTAGATGCTTTGCCTCTTTACATTTTTGACAATTACTTTAAATGTCCTTTCCGTGTGAAGGAGTGTCTGTAGTGTAGATTGATGTCCATCACAATGTGCAGTCCACAATAAAAGGGTAGAGCAATAACAATACACACATATGGCAACCATATGCCAGCCAAGCATGAAGTCAGGAAAAGGGGCAGGGGCAGCTCACAGCAGCTCAGCGTGGAACAGGAGAAAACAAAAACAGGGATGTTTTCCAGATGCTTCTGAACTCTTAGAAAGCTTGTATGAGCCCTGTGTTAGCTCACTTATGCACATCCCACAGTCTCCAAGGTCTGTCTTAAGTTTTTGATAAGAGTAAGGTGGGAGACAATATTTGAATACATCTGTTTCTCCCTCACTGAGATTCCATCCCTGCTACATGCTCCTTTTTGCCAAACAAATAAGACAATATTTCTTGCAGTTTGAGAAGGATGTGAACTATGAAAGATACAAAGGGCTGCCAAAGAAGAATTCAGAAGTATTCAGATAGGATAAAGTGGGAGGTTTATGTAGGAAATAAGGACAAAAGAGGATAATAAAATGAAAGCAGTCTTGAAACATTCCAGTTTTATAGTCAGGAAAGATCATACACCCTCATTAAGAGATGGTGGTTGGAATTTGTTCAGCTGGAAACATGAAGGAGTAAAATCCTATTTATGTTTGTGTTTATGAATATTTTCCTCAATAACTTGGTGCAAAGAATATTACAGGGTGTTATTTCCTTTTTGTATGTAAAATATAATTTTAAGAAAGAAATTGAATAAAATTTTAATTTGTCCATTTAGAATTTAATATTAGAAGGTGTTGAAATATCAGATTATTAAGAATTCATTATTTTTGTACCAGCTTTGTGAGGAAAAGACACAGAGCCAGAAGGGAGTTCTGAGTAAGATACTCCAGCACTTCCCTGCAATTTAAACTTTGAGTTCTGCCTTTAAACTAGCCTGACACATTTCCTCCAGTCCTCCTAATGAGAAGCTGTTGCAGCTCTCATCCTATTGCTGAGATCATAGAGAATGCTAAATTCATAACTAGTTGTAGTGAACTATTTTCATTAATTTTCAAATGAAATAATATTAAATAGTGAATACATCAAACAAGAGAATATTGAAACACCCTGTGTTGTCTCCAGCAGCAGAGGCTGGGTATGGAAGGGTGTAAGAAATTTCCTCACAAGGGGAAGCAGAGGGGTGGGCACTGACCCCTTCTCGGTGGTGACCAGGGACAGGACCTGAGGGAATGGTATGAAGCTGTACTTAGCTCAGTAGGATGGAAGGTTTGAATTCAAATGTGTGCTGCTCAGTCCCAGAGTTCCTGTGCAGTCACTTAAAAGCATGTCTTTGTAGGTATTTCCAATATATACACCTTGCAGTCTTCCAAATACACTTGTATTTCTCATTCTGCTGCTGATCAATATGTATAGTTACACATGTAAGTGCCAGCCACTTGCAATTTATGTTTTAAAAATAATTCACTATAATTTTCTTAATGGAGCTGTATGTTGAGTCAGCACTTCCAACCTCTGTTTAATCCGAAACCTCCACTGTTAGTCCAAGCTCTATATAGACACATTTCACTGCCAATGAAAAGTATATTTGGAGCCAGGTATTCCACTGATGTCAAGTCCTGATGATTTAATGTCAGCTGAGAATCTAACTTGTGCTTCGTATTTTTCATTGCTAAACTTTTTGGACTCAGAGAAAGTTATGTGGGTGCACTTTTAAATACATTTCTGACAGCTGATTTGGAACCAACTGTTTAAAATGCAGTTGTTGTGCAGTTTACTAAATCACAGAAACACAGAAAAAGCTGAGTTGGAAGGGACCCACAAGAATCATGGAGTCCAACTCCAGCCCTGCACAGAACACCCCAAGAGTCACACCATGTGCCCAAGAGTATTGTCCAAACACTTCCTGAGCTCTGGCAGGCTGTAACCCTTTGTGCCCAAGCCATGAGCCAGTTGTTCACCCATCCCATGATGAGTTTATCCAGCTGTGTGTTGAACATTTTGACCAGAAGGACACTCTAAAACACAGTATTGAAAGATTTACTGAAATCCCAAAAGATTACATCAACTGGCTTCCTAAAGTTTTGGCATGCCATCCCATTGCTCATCCCTGGTGAGCCTGGTTTTTGTCCCTTTCCCCTTTCCAAACTAATGTAAAGCTCCGTGACAAGTAGCATCTGTTGGTCTACTTAAAGTTTTTGAGATTAAGGAAATTTAATTTTTTCTAATGCAAAAAGAAGTGAGCTTGTTATTTCTCTGTGGTGACATTCAAGCTGGTTATCCCACTGTGATAAGTCATTACAAGGTGAAGAACACTGCTCAGCCATGTGTGTGACTCAGGGCACAGATACAACACGTGGCACAGACACAACATGTGGCACAGATACAACGTGTGACACAGAGGGCAGGGAGTTGTGTTTACTCACTGTATCCAGGCTCGACACAAAGGTGAGAGCAAGCCTAAAAACTGTCATTAGAGAATAGAGCAGCAACCTTAAATCAATGAAAGGTACAGGAGGTATTCAGTATTTGTTATAAAAGGGAGGTTTTCATGTAAATTGAGGCTACTCTTTAAATTAGGATGCTTGACTAAAGTGATTAGGTTTTGAAATAATGATACCTTCAGAAGAAACTTCTGGCAATACCACCCCATGCAAATATGCTCTTGTTCTGTTGCAGAATATACTGTGTGTGGAAACAACAAAGAAAAGTTATGCTTACTACTTTGTATGACAATTTTCTTTTTGTTTTTAATTTAAATTATCTGACAGCCATTGGAGTGGATGAAAATGGTCTATGACTTTTTGGTTTTTTGCCCATGCAGATATCAGTTTTCTGTTTTTATTTGTATAAAACTGGTTTAACTTCAGGGGAGTTCCTCCAGATGTGTTACATGCTAATCCATAAGGTTTGTGACATTTGCCTATGAAAAATTGCAAGTCTTTCACAATTAACTCCTCCTGCTAAAAGGTGTGGCCAATCAGCAAACTGCAAGCAGCTGGAATATAATTTTGAGGGCTGCATTATCAAATTATCAACATATTAAAGTCATTATCAATTCAGTTTAAAGCAATCTGCCAAAAAGACATGTAGTTACCTTGGAGTAATGAAGAAGCATATTAAAACTGGCAAGCGAACCCATCAGCAAAACGGGTGATAATCAATCTTGAAGGAGTTTAACAAATGGCTACATCATGAAATGGATGCTGTCATGAGCTGTAAACTTTCTGGTGATGACAGTGGAAGGATAAGAGAAAGAAAACTTAAAGCACAATTATGATCTAAGAATATAAGAAAGAATCAGGTGACCAAGAAATAGCTTTCATACGTTCTGTGTTGGTCAGTATTTTTAAATAATAATTCAGTGGGAAAATACTATTCAGAAATACAGAATATGCTGACCAATCTTTAAGGGGATTTTAGGGGGAAAAGCAATAACTCTTCAGCTCTCTCAAGATAATAACTATATTTTCATTTTCAAATCCAAATTACTTTTAAGCATTTTTCACATATTGTAGTTTTCACCATTGTAAATCTTTTGAGTGCTTCAAAACCAGAGTGTTGAACAGAGAAGTGCAGTTTGATATTAAGCTCCATAAAAACAAAACGAGCCAGAAAAAATTTTACGTCACTTCAAAGAAACATTGTTCAATGAAACGAGAAAGATGAGGTCAAGCCAACCTGAAACTGACATGCTGCAATTTCAGGTTCCTGATTCTTGAGGATGTTCACTTTTGTGGTCATATTCTTCATCTTGAGGGTTGGTAGGATGTCATAATGAATAATTGCCTTTTGGCCTTAACATTTTATATTTCTTATTTCCTTTTCATTCCATGTGTTGAAACCTTCATTGTTTTAATTAAATTCAGCTTGGAAACCCATTAGTAAAAAAGAGTGGGTACATTCTAGCAATTTGTTTTTGTAGCTGGTCTCTGTTTTATGCTTGTCTTAGCTTGTTCTAAAGGCTTATTACTGTCATCTTACCATGGTTTTGTTATTATTTTAATTAGTATCAGGAACAAGAAGTAAAAGATAAGAAAAAAACCTGCATCTAACAGATCAAGTGTTCCTCAATATCCAACTCATGAGATGTAAAACAAGGTATAAATAACTAAAATATATATCAGAATTGAACTTTTTTGAATCCTGTATCTCACCTTAGCTTCAGTGAACCCATTGGAGTTACTGAGTTAAGACTGTTGTGGACTTAATGATTAACATATAATGACTTTTATTGAAATATATATTGAGTTTTTTTGAAAAGTGTCTTCATCTACCTTCATCTTTTACTTCTTTTACAAAAGAAATAGATGAGACTGTTAGACTCATTTGAACGTATTTTTTAAAAGATTTATCAGTAAAAAAACCTGTTATTTTTTAATCAAACTATTTCTATCTAAGGTAAATATAGATAGTATTTATTAAAAACCTTGTCCTTAATGAGAGTTTTGTATATACAAAATTATTTAAAACACTAAATTATAATATGTATTCTAAGTTTTTAAAACTTCATTGCAATCAAGGAATTAAAAGCCTCAATACCCTCAAATGCAAACTCAAATACTTAAGAATGAAGCATTTCATTCAAATTCAAATCGTTTCTATTTCTCTATTTTTATTTTCACAAAAAATGTAGTGTTCCTAAACAAATATATTTCACAATATCATAAATAAAGGAAAAATACAGTAAAAATTGCTTTACACTTGTACACATAGCAGTATAGAAAAATCCAATTACACTGACATTTTTCCGCATTTTAAAATTTCCTTTTAACACATTTTATCTTCATATGGTCAGGTGCTATAGGGCATAAGAAAACCGAGGAAAATGGAAAAGCCTGGAGTAGAGACAGATAAATTAGGATGTAGGTTTTTTTTTTCCTAAATTTGTTTATGCACTTAAAAAAAAACCCAAAACAGCCTGCATTCTTCAAGCTGAACAAAAGTTAAGAAGTTCTTCACAGGTTTATGCTGGTTTGTACCAAAGCTTGTTGCAGCATGAAGATGCAGCAGGATCACAGCCTCGCTGAATGTTTCACCTGTTTACATGGAAAAGGAATGTCACAGCTTAGAGATACTCCAAAGACAAGATTCTCTTATGCAATCTTGGTGAAGGTAAAGATGAAAGAAGTCATTGCAGCCATGAGATTTCTATCAGAAACTGAATGTGACAGCAGGAGAAGAAGAAACAATGTTGGGAGTCAGTCTGGGTTAGAAGTGGACCAGGCAGAAGTTGTGGCCCCTGAAAGGAAGAAAGAATTCACCAGAGGCTCAGGGACACCTAGGGCAAAACGAGAAGAAGCAGGGGCAGAGGGCAGCTGGACAGAAGGAAAATGCTGCAGGGCCAGCGATTAACACCAATATGGGTTGTCCAGAGGGTGTGTAGAAAATAGATGGTGGTGTCTTATCCACGTGGGTAACATTTCTCTGTGTCTGTCTTTAAGAGGTTTATTTTAAGGCATTGTCCCCTTGTGTGGTGAATTACCAGCGTTAATGAATATTGATCTCGTCTGAATTGCCCAGGGAGAGCAATGCTGCTCTGGAGTAGCCTTCTGCTTTGCTTAGCAGGCTTAGGAGAAGATCTGCCACGGGTAATAATGAACATTGCAGGGGAAACAAAAAGGAACAGGTGCCTAAAAAGCACAGAACATGTGCTTGATTAGAAATGGGCCATTTAAGTAGAAAACAAGCAGATAAACTCAAAAACATGGAATACCTGATAAAAGATAAGCAAACCCTACATGTTTTCTTAACAGAGGAAGATATTTTTTTTCCAGGAGAACAGGTTGAATTTTGTTTTAAAGCAATGATCATTTTATTACAGACTTTCCAGCAAAGTTCTCTAAGAGCCTATAAAGCAGCAGCCAACCGTGATGCACAATTGAACCAGTGTGAATTACTGAATTGTATCTATCTCTCAGAGCTGCAAACATTGACATTTTCTTGCCTTCCAGTTATAATTAAAGGACAAAGTGACATGTGATATGGCACTGATCTAGTAGCTGGAAAGTCCTGCTCTGAGGAAAAGTCCAAGGGTCTTTTTATTTCTGCAGATGAAGAGCACTCTGCATAGAAGTACTAACAACTTGATCTTTTCATTTAGCTATGATTCTTCAGAATTTCCTCCCATGATTTTCAGTTTGTGGGTGGTCACACTAACACTCCCAATTTCCTGCAAGTGTCTTATCAGCAGTTTCTGAAAATCAAACATTTAACTAAAGTTTCAACTTCACTTTCAGAAAATTCATCTCTCATTGCATCCATCAGATGTGATTGTGAGTGAATACAAATAGTTTGTGTAGTGCATACACATTACATTTCGTAATGTCATTTAGTACTTCTTTCAAACAGTGAACACAGTACTACTTTCAAACTGTGAACTGCACTGCCACTGAGGACTATGCAAATCACTTATTTTATATACATAACTTCCTGTAGCTAGACTCATAAAATCATGCCGTGGATGAGTTACTTTATTCGATCTGAGTAACTGAAGGGACTATTTATTATTGTATATTTTATTAAGGCATAACACCCAGACCAAAACACTAAAGGGTTATTCACTTTCTAACCTTCTAAATATTTTCACAATGTTACCTTTCCCATCCTAAGTAATTTAAATGACTTAGGGCAGAACACGTTGCTTTGTGAGCTCAGTATTTCTGAGCTAACCTTGAATTCTGCAGCAGAATCTCAAATATATCAGCAAGGTAGTCATACCGGGTCATAATATCCAATTGTTAGAGAAAAAAAAGGGTGAAAAGGTACTAAGTAAAATAAAATATTTTTAGACTATCCAGAGATTTGCAAGCGACCTCAGAATAAATGAATATTTGTCCAAAGGAGTGTTCATTCAGTATGGAACAGTTGCCCAGAAACCATTCTGCTTCTTACTTCCGTCTTGCCATAAAACTGGAAATGTACTACAGGGACAGAAAGTCCCAGATTTGTAGAGACCTGTCAAAATCCTTTGTAGACACATTTAATGTGTGCAGTTTGGAGCTGACAGTAGCTGCTTACATTTTTCTAATGGACAGAAGCTCCCTAGGAAACCAGATTTCTGTGACCTGCTTTTGTAACCTCTTTGGCTGTACTTTGAGGTGATTTCTTTCACCATGTGGTGTCTCAAATATGCATTTTCTAGATTAAAATTCTATTTTGCATAAACTGAACCTTTTTAATAGTGTTCCTAGGAAGGTTTTCAGCAAATACAGGAACTGCAGTATGTATGTTGGCACTCAAGAAATCACCAGAGGAAAAATCTAAAAGTAAGGTACCAATGGCTAAAAACCTAGGGCTATAATCAGTTCTCCACATGTGCCCTACAGTTGATGATGCCGTGGGGATTTTCGTGTGCATCATGTTGAGAACGCAGCTCATAGAGCTCCTGTCTAAAAGTCAAGGTTTATTAATACGGTATAATTAAATGAATGCAAGAGGGAAATATCTGATTAGTGATATGAAACTAGAAATCACAGTCTGGCTCACAGAAAGTGTATGAGTGTGAGCAGCTCCTATTTAAGGCAGAGAGTTCAGAGCATTCAATGGAATTTCACTGTGGGGAGAATAAATTAATAATCCCAGTTTCCTCTGTCTAAATAAGTGCCATTATGAGAATATTTGTCCCTGAGAAAATGCTACCTAAGTTGTTTACTCATGATAGAAAACTGCTCTATCAGAAGTTTGTGTCTAGAACTAAATCAAAGCATTGGTCACAAGGATCTGACTTATTTTATTTCAATATCAATGCACTCTCAGCTCGAGGACCAGCTGCCAATTTAATTCTCAGACCTTGCAAACAGCACATGTGGAAGTACTTGGATAGGTGCGAGTGGAGGGAGTGTGCAGATGTGTCTGTAATGCCATGGTCTGAACAAGCCAGCTCCAGTCCTCACTGGTCTCAGCACTGCTGAAAGAAAATATACCTTAGCTGTGGTGCAGATCTTGCAAAGATGCTTGCAGTGTTTCCAGAGGTGCACTGGCCCTTGCCCAGTCAGTTCAATGCCACAGAAGCACACACACGTGTGCACACTGCCATGCACATTCCCGCTGATACCACGAACAAAACTCCATTCCCACACATGTGTGAGTTCCTCCCACTTCACAAATACAATTTTTCAGGATGATCAGAATACTTACAGCATCCTCTAGGTCCTGTTTTTCCAACAGTTTTAATTAAATACAAGTGAGCCACTGATGTGGCTGTCCTTGGTGTTGAGTAAAGGATGTTGAAGCATCCGTAGTGGCACAGCCCTGCAGTTCATACGGGCAGGGCAGCAGGAGACTGTAAAGTACAAACAAACACAGCCTGGAGCATAATTTGGGCTGAAAAAAATCAACCTGAGAAGTATTAATGGTTCCTGGAATGGGGCAGAACAACAAGAAATGCAAGGAATTCAGCCCTGAGTGAACTGAATCCTGGGTCAGTTCCTCTCTCCTTCCAAATGGAGACGTCTCTCTAACAGAGACATCTCTGTGCACATCCATACGTGTATGTGTGTATATTCTCCTGGAAGAAAGCAATTTGACAGCAAAGAAAGACATAAGATATGGGAAGATCATATAAACTACATTTTGAGTGTATTTTTGATCCAGGCTGCAGCACATGGGTAGCCCTCCAACACTGTCAGTCTGTGCAGGATGTTGTCACAGCTTTGTAAAGGTGGTTAACATGTTGGCTGTCCTGCTGGCCACTTGCTGCTATTAGCAGCAAAGTTAACCTTAAATTAGGTCTTTGGTTCCTCTTAAGTTATGAGCAGCAAAAGAGAAAAATTCATTGCCAAGAAAAACAAGTAACATTTTATTTTGGAGCTGTTGGTAGATTTCTGTTTGTGCAGGCTGTAAGAGATTGTCGTAATTTCTACTGATCATCTGTGGTGATTACACTAGAAGACAGATAGTTCTCTGGCATTATAAATTCATATAGCATTTTTTTCATCTCCCTCCTGTGTATTCCCATTGACTTATACACAGAATCAGCTTTTCGTGCCAGATTGTCTTTTACAGGGTGACACTGGTAACTAAAATTCAATCTAACATAACAATTGTGAAGAATCAATACTCCAATTAAATTAAAACAGAAGCTGTTTATGACTTTTTCTCATTATAAATGTGGGTAAAACTCAGCTGAAATGAATGTATTGACATCATTTACATTAGGAGAGATTTTGGCCTTGATTTGCCATTCTGGAAAGAAATGTGGCACTATATTGTTCTTCCCCCTTGCAGTGACAGAAGCTTTCACAATAAAAATCAGTTTTAATTTATGACTTGCCATAAAAGACAGTGCATGACAGGGTTCTCTGGTACCACAGTCACTTGCCAGGGACAAAGCTACTATTCATTATGCCTTCTACTGCACAGTTACTTATCATGTTTCTTACCCCACTGGTCTATCTCATTATTCTCCAGGAAAGCCATTTTAGGAACTGCCAGCAACTTACTTAAATTATAAATGGGTTTATGCCACTTTTGGTTTTGAACAAGGAGACAGACTTTTGTGAATTAGGAACATGGGGTTGTGCTACTCAGTAATGTGGTGTGACATTGTGGCTCATCCAAATAAAATATCCTTCTGAGTAGAAATTTGAAGTGGCATCTTTATATGTGTTTGTTTCCTCAGATGAATTCATTCAGCCAGAAAGACATAACCAAATAATCTGGATCTATACAGTGTCTGTTAGCATTTCATTTCATTTCTTTGCTTTATTTATTTATTTTTTTCTTTCAGTGAATAACAGAAAAGGTCTTGCTTCCATTGTAGACAATTCAAGCTTAGAAACTCCCATGGGTTACACTTTAGCTCAGGATGAAAATGAGGTAATGTCATTTCACAGCAAAAGGAAACTGGAGTGGTGCACTGGAGTGAGTGGCATTATTCTGAATTAACAGCATAAGTCTGATATCTGGTTTTCAGTCTGAGTAGTCAGACATTGGCTCTTGACGTGCCTTGGTGACAGTACACAGAGGGCTGGTGTCGTCCTGGCTGTCTGAAGAGCATCCGGAAATGAGGTCAACATTTGAAAGGAGAAACTTGAGAAGGAAAAGAGTGAAGTCTCCATGTGGCCCTTGAAATCCAAAGTGGGAGAGTTGGGTGTACTGGAGTGCCTCTCTAATTGCAGAGGCAGAGCAGGAAGGTGGCTTCAGGTTCTCACATATTGTGAATCTCTGGGCTTTGCTCTGGCACTGACCCATCACAGCAGGTTGAATACTTGGGTATTTCTTTCTGATCTGGTTTGCAGAAATGATGCTGAGGTCATACAGCTCTCCTGGGTTGTTGAATAACTAATACTGGTACTTAGTGTAAGGGATGTGCTCGACTCATTTACAGCTGAGGGAATACAAAATGACTTTTAGTCTGCTGATAATTTAGAAAATGTGATTAAATACAGTTTTGAGGCTAAGAGAATGTTTAGGTTAGCACTAGGTACGTTTCTTATCTGGTGTCCTGAAAATCTTGTGTCTTGGAAGATTTGAAAGCCCAATATAATCTCAAAAGGAAAAAAAAGTGTCTTTTAAATTGAATTATTTTATATATATCAATCAAAATAATTCAGTTAAGGTATATTTATCAAAAGCTTTGTCTTAAATCTTCATTTTCTGTTTTTACAGAAAAATTTTCTCCTCTGCTCACCTCCAAAAAACAATCTCTGATTACAAACTTCTATATTTATCAAGCTCTGCATTTTGCATGTCAATTCTGATAGCTTTAGGGCATCAAAATGTTGTTCTAATAATTGGATGTCATCTTTTATATCTAACATCAGTTGTGCTAACAAATTTATTTAATTTATTACAGTGACATCAGAATAATAAATTCACCTTCAAATGCTGTGTTATATTTAACTTGTTTTACTAAAAATAAGAAGCTTATAATATTAAGAAATGTAGAATATAAAGATATAATTCATCCTCAAACAGCAAAAAGTATTTCTGTTCATTTGCAGTGAGGTTCAAGTAAAAACAATTCTGCTACCATATTTTTTGAGGTTGAAATGCTCTAGACTAATTTCTTCCCAACGAAATCACAGTTACACTATTGGTTTGGAAATCTCTTTTGCTATCCATAGTTATTAGAAACCTTGTTTCACTGTGAATGTCTGCTTCTGATTTCCGTGTTAGAAACCAGAATTCAGGTTAGAAACCAGAAACCAGGTGGGTCTTCACATTCTCCAGTAAAAGTTGTGATCTGAATTTGGATTACATTTGCCCTTGCTCTCAGTGTAGGTCTCTTCCTCCTCAGCCTCCCTGCTCATGGCAGCAGGGCTGCAGTTGTTCTCCCCACAGCTGATTTTAATTCTTCTGTGGAACTTCACATCCTGCACAGGAAGGTGATAACACGAAAAACCTTCTCACTGATAGACAATGGTTACTTTAGGGTGCCCCTTTTTCCCTCGGGGTCTCAGCAGCTGCCCCACTGCTTAGTGCATTTTTTTTCTCCATGGAGAAAACCTGTCTCAGGGAGAAGGCTGACCTTGTTTACTTGTCTCTGACTGCAGCAGCTACCCTGAGATGTTTTGGCGTGATGTCTTCCTCAGGGAAAAGAAACCTCAAACAGCAGTTGAGTAAAGGAAGGGTAACTGCTTAGTGATGCTCCATTCCCCAGTAATCAGTGTGTTCAAGCTGAAGAGGCTCTTATTGAAATAGATGAAAAGTTCTGAGTATGGCTCAGCTGGACAGTGTGGAAATCCATTTTGACTGCATCCTGCAAAGGGAAAGACAAAACTGTGTTTTTTCATACTATTTGTCCTGTTGATAACATCCTTGAAAGATACAAATTGAAAATGGTCTTTCATTCTTGTGTTTCCTCTTTATGTGTGTCCAGCTTTGGTGAGGTACAAATGGTTGGCTGAGAGCTCTGATTGCACTCTCTGTGGTTTTGCTGTTCATTGAAAAGAAATTCAACTTAAATGTGAGCACTACAACTATATTGAAATCTGTGTAATATTGATAGGGTTAATATATTTCAGAAAATACAGGAATAATAATAACACTTTGAACTTGCTAACCTCTTTCATCTGAAATTTAGACGTATTAACGAATTAATATCACAATTCTCCCACGAGTCAGAAGCTTCACAATAATCACTATATTTACTTGACATCTCTACTGTTAGAGTTATTCACTGTGATATTAAGACAGCTTAACACAAACTATTTAATAATGTGTGACATTAGAAAGCAAGTTGGACTAGAAAGTGAAGGATACTGAAATAGAGCTTATCCATGGGAGTGAACCCAACAAACTTGAACTGAATGCACTCTAAAAGTCAATTAGTCAAACTTGACTAAACTCCTTCGTGGAAGATCTTATTCAAATGTGCCAAAGCAACAACTGGAGCAGGAGTGAGTATGAGCCTTGTGTAGAAAATTTCCACTGTAGCCTGTTCTGATTCACTTCCTGACTGATCACACAGACAGTGTGGTGATGGAAATGACTGGAACATAGGAAACATTTTTAAAAAAATGAAAGTATCTTGCACAGTTCAAAATGAGACGTGAAAATTTTTAATATTTTTAAACAGAATTAAATTTTACTTATGCAGGGAAAAATTTTTGTATGAAGTGAGAGAATATGATTTTGTTTCACTGTTGCAGTGAAACTTCTTGAACATTCCAATGTTTTCTTCTATATTTTACTTAAAAAAGGAGGTATGTTCAAACGTAAATGTCAGTGAAGTTTCCTTTTTGGTAGAATTTGTTTTCTATATGTTGATTAATTTTGTGAAAAAGATTTATGAGCAATTCTCAGTCAAAAGAGATCACTGCATTTAGAGTCAGGAAATATACGTGGGAATAACACCCACAAAATTTTTCATTTCTTTTATTCTCACAACTGAATAGCCCTGTTCTTCTATGATATCAAATCTGAAGCACTGATCAACATTTTTTTTTTTAATAAGAGTTAAGAAACCATTGGCAGAAAACTTTTGCAGGAAAAAAACCTGTCCATAGGAAAATTTTGTTTTCAGAACCCATTAATCAGATTTTGGCTTTTTTCCTGATGCTTGCCTGTTTCAAAACTCTTTATAAACCTGCTATTATAAATTACATATAATGGTTCTATTTATGCACAAAGCCAATAACTGAGCTAGACATTTGTCCTCCAGAAAGAATGACCCCAAATATTGGGTAATTAGATGAAATAACTAGTTTTATAATTGAATATCTCAGCCCATTTCTCTCGTTGGCACCTTCACTGCGCTGTGTCCTATAAGCTGGCTGTGTCAGGCAATACTTCTTTGGCCAGTTTGCTGTGCAAAGCCTTTTAGCCAAATCCAGGCAATGGAGAAAAGAAAAAAAACATTGCTTTTAGCAGTGTTTAAAGGGTTTCCTTCAAGCTAGGTGATTCAGCTCAAAATTTGTGATTGGTTAGCCTAAAAATTAGCACAGTGGAACGAATGCTCATCTTTACTGTATTTGGCAATAAGCCTTGTGATGTTTCCTTGTGTTTTAAGAAATGAGGTATTGCACTATTATAAAATAGGTAAATATATTTGCTGCAGTCAGTAAAATAGCACAGCAGAAGAGAAATCCAGATGAAACCACCAATTTGCCTTTCCTTAGGGAAATGATGGGGAAGATAGCTGGCAAATTTTGCTTAAGACTTCTAAATACAGCATTTTCTTAATTAATTGGTTCCTATTCTTGCTTTTGGGTGCTTTCTGCACTTTTTTTTGCTGCTAGAAATAGAAAGACACTACTCCCAAGAGCTGCACAGGCACAGTTTTCCTTCCAAAGGAATGCCTAAGCTACAAGTCAAGGCCAGATTCACTGTGGCTTGAACAGAAATAGTTGTGGTGCAAAGGGAAGAAAGGCAAACTGTCCATAAATACAAGAATGACATGAGATATTGAGGACAGGAGATGAGCTGGTGCCACATCTGGGCAGTGTCCCCATAGGACTGCAGTCCCTCTGGTGCTACCATCCCCTGCTGCCTATTTAAAATCATCCATGCCAGTCCCTCCTTCCCCTCCCATGATGGAGTGGGCGATGTGCTGGGGGAGGAATGATCACTCTGAGCAGCAGCAGCAGCAGCAGGCAGCAGCGATAAGGATGGCACAGTTTTGCTCTGAGACAGGCACTGACATTTGCAGACAGGCTGGACTGCAGGCTAACATCGAAGAGAACAATTCAGAGAGCTGTGAATCGCTGCATCTGCCAGGGCTGGGGGGAGGGCAGGTTGCTCTTGTGCAAGAAGGACATGTTTTGTGTGGGGTTGCCAAGAGGTACCCAGAACAAGCATCCTTCTGCTGGGAGTGGACATGGAACTCCAGACAGAAGAGAGTGGCACCAAGTGCTGGAAGGTACAGCAGGATGTTAATGCACTTTTTCATGTCTGACAGGGGAGATCTCAGAGTCTGACTGAAGGTCGATTGCAGCTTTCAAGACCTCAGCCTAGAAAAAAAAATTCAATGTATTCACTCTTTTTACTACAAAAGCCAGAGCTGTTTGCCTTTCTATTCCCTTAGCAATGCAGGATTGCTCTCTGTGTGATGCACTGAGATCTTCCCAAAGCACCAGGAGCTCAGACTCACTGGGACAGTCCAGTGGTACCCTGGGCCCACTCTCTGTAAGTCCCTTCCTACGCATCATAGGCTGCATTCTTTGCTCCACACCTTTCCAAAGAAGTTTGGGTGTAATCTGAGGTATTTCCTTCACCAACTGCTTACAGTATGGTCTGTTTTCTTCCAGTAGATGTGGGTAGCAGTCGTGAAGAACTGCCTAGAGCTCAAAGGACAGTGCATGAGCTTGCCTTCCTTGAGATGTCCAATATAAAAAGCCCAGGCAGTCAATCTTTTAATTTCACAGGGACCTGGTTGAAAAAGGGGACAGGTTTTGGACAGTATCTTTAATCAATGCCTACAGCATGCCTGATGGACTGCTCTAGAAAAGCATTGCTGCAGGCTTTCTTTTTTCCCTCTAGTTGTCTGATTTTGGCTCCTGCTGGAATCTACTGGACCAGGAGATCCACTGGACTGTCCTCATGCATCCATTTTTATGCGTAGTCTCTTCACAAACCCATCTCTGAACTCCATCAGCAAACCATGCTACCAAACAGAGAAGCTGAAAATATTAATGGATGTCAGAATAACAGGCACGAAGGTCCTCTTCTATGTGCTTTCTTAAGTGCCTGTGAGATCACTGGCAGCTGGAAAGCTGCCTGCCTGCAATGTCAAATATCCTCATAGTGGTAGAAGGCATGTTTTGAGGCAAGAGCTTGGGTTATGGCTCTGAAAACTTAGCATGCCCTTCCTCTCTCCTCAGATTTATAGATTACGGTTCTGGTGAAGGCAGTGTGGTTGCAATGCTAAAGACTCTCAAAAAGCTTTTAGCAGCTTGAATTCTGCAGCCAATTTATTCCTGAGTTGAGCCCCGAGTTGGTACCAAAGAAAAAAAGGATTAGTGGTTGATTGAGTGAGCATATTGGGCTGTACAAGTGACTTAATTTTCATCACACTTCACTAATGGCAAAATTACATGTTGGAGGTACAAACAGCCTGGGGGAAAAGGAGTGTCTTTTTCTAATGTTGCTGTTAGAAAGTTATTCTGGGACTCTCTGCACATTGAAAACTGATTACATTTCAGCATGGTACCACAAGCTGTCCTGATTGCAAATTCATACATTTCCCCTACACAAAATAAATAAAGACTCCTACTTTCACAGTTGTTGAGAATCCAGGCATTTTGCCCACTCCTGCTCCACACCATGAAGTGAAATGCTTCGACTCTCAGCAGTGAAAGATGCCAGGCCAATCTGTGTGTTTCGTGTTTTCTATATCTATTTTTCCTCCTGAGGAAGATTTGTTATGAAATCATTGGAATAGAGTCCAGGAGACTGGATTTGAAATTTTAGCTGTGTCACAGACTTGTCATGGAATTTTCAGAGAAATTGTGGTTTCTGTGTCTGTCTTCTGTCTCTTTGGTAGAGCTGCTGGAGTTTTCAGGATAAATTTTATTTTAAAATGCTGTCTTCTTAGTATCAATTTTTCGGTGTTAGCTGTTAATAGTTTTGACATATGAACTAACTTTCTAGACTTTTAAAACTGGAAAGAATGTGAGTTTTTTTAAATCTTTGGGAAATTCTGACAACACTCATATTTGCAGATTCTAAAGAGCAGGGAGTGCCCCTGATCACTGGAAATCTATGGACTACTAAATTTTGCAATGTGGTTTTGCTCATGTTTTTGCAGACTTAAACAAGGCATTGTTTGGTAGCTGGCACGTGTTAGAATGCATTAACAGCAGGCAGTTTGTATGGGGTTACCCTGGTTTTGGGTGTTAAAAGTGATGAGGAGTCCGGCCTGTGAGAGCTGCTTCAATGGCAAGAAATAACTCTGGACATTTCTAATTTACCAGTGTAGATGTAGTCCTGTTTTTTGTCCACTGAAAATACTTTTGTAAAAATTCTTGATAAACAGTCAATAAGAGCAGAATAGCAAATGTAGTTTCAGCTAAATTAAATAAAGATTTTCTGCTGCTCCAGATGACTCTATTTTCAATTTTCTGCTCAAAAAAGTTGGAAGAATTTAAACTTTAAATTCCAATATTTTCCCTTAAGTTGAAAAAATTAATAAAAACTCAAAAAAGTGTTGATGAAGTGAAGGAGTTTGGGTGACTTTAACAGACAACTGAAATAACCCCACCACAAAGCTTGCCTACAGTGTTAACAAATCTTCCATATCCCATCATTCTTGTCTGAGCAATCATGTAACTCAATTTTATTTTAAATTTAGAAATCATGAATTATTAAATTTATTTTAAAAGGCATCTTTTTTAAAGTTCAAGTTACCTAAGTCCTTGAGCTGAATTTTCTTCCTAGTATTTTTGAATATTTCTGGGGAAACACTTCAGGATGCCCACAAAGAGTTTGAAAGCAAGCTGAGGGCGCCACTAAGAATATGAAAATATTCTGTTAAATTTTATGGATAAGAAATTGTTAAAAAGTGGATGAGCAATCAGACTGATAAATAGAGATTTGATTGGCAAATTTAGATTCAATATTAAAAACCTGAAGCAAATATTTGGAATTATATATTCTCTTAGTAAAGGGAAAAGGGAATCACATAGTGTTAAACTAAACAATATGCTTAACAGAACATTAATTAATCAGAAAACATAAATTCTTCTAAACATATTCTTGTCACATAATAACTTGCTTTTTCTTGTGTCAGCTATATTTTAGGTGGCTTTTCTTCTCCATTGGTGTTTTTCTCCCAAGGCAAATGTAGGGAGACTCTCCATACATTTGGTTACTAAATAAATTGAGTTCTTTTCAGCTAAATAAAGTCTCTTTTACAAGTAAAGTCCAGCATCATGTCATGTTTTCTAATTTTTAATTTCTGAAGCATCTACAGGTGAGATTTCACAGCTTCTCTTTTCCAAGTCATCCTTCTATATAATGATTTTTTTAACAGTTTTCCAGAGTTGTGCTCAATCTCCTTGAAAGAGTTTCAGAGACAAGCAGAAAAACTATAGGGCAGGAGAAATCTCTTTCCTAGGAAGGTGTTTGGGGTGACAGCAGTAAAATGACCCATCTTACAGAGCACCACACCACAGGATTTTGACCTTAACTTTCAAGTGCTACTTTAAAACAAAAACTTATATAATATATGAACATTGCAGTCCTTAAACCTTTAAATAATGGAACCTTTACATTTGGCATTCGGGCAGTTGTCACAGAGGAAAGTAATGAGCCCCTTATTTAACTTGAATGGCTAATAGTCGCTGCCCTCATTCTGCCTATTAGCTTCCAAGTGAAATATTTTTACTTTAGTTCATTTTCTGCTAAACTTCTCCAATTTGAAGGGTTTTGGTTAAACTGTAATTCTCTGAATGTCAAAATACATCAGGATTAGGGGGAAAAAGAAGACATAAAGTGATGAAATAATTTCACTTGAAATCAACGAACAGAAATATACAGTAAATGTTTTAGCTACATTTCAGAAATTGCACAAACCCACAAGGGGCATCAGGGTTTGATGAAAATGTATACAATTAAAGTAAAGAGCCTGAGGCAGCGGTTGCCTAAGCACCATGAGGCTGCACGTTGAGATAGTTCAGAGGTTTGGGGCAAGATTTTCATCAGAAAAATGTCAGTTCATTGGGGCTGAAACTTTTCACATAAATGCATTGGTCTTGACGAAATTTCCACTGGGAGAAGTGTCTAATCTCAAATATAGAATTTTTGTAGAAAGGAAAATACACGAACTACGTCAAACATTTGAATATTGGGGAATGTTTTACAGATTCATATAAACCAAATGCAACTGTAAACACTGCTAGAGCTTGGACAAATGCACACTTAAGTGTCTTCTTGTATTTATAACCTGAGTGCCAAGGCATCTGAAGCAGGCTGAAGGATTGTGTTCTTAGAGGCTTTTGCCTGGTAGCTGAAAACAATGATTTGGACGAGTGGAGTGGAAGTAAAAAGAACTGAAAGCTGGGAGCAGAGAGCAACAGCAGGATTTCAATTGAAAGAAAACAGGAGTAGGGTCAGACTCACCCCAAAAACAGAAGTACCAAAAGTGGAAATCACTGAATATTTGTCATAGGAATGAACATACAGTGTGACCTTTCTGAGTGATCTCACAAGGGTTTCATTTTCATTTTAAATGACTTCTGAAATTAATGAGAAACATGGAATAAAGACCATATATTATTTAAAATAAGAAGTATTTTTCTACATATTTGGTAATAGAAGTTAAGGCCCTCTATTTTGAGGTTTTGTGTATAAGAATCAAGATAGTCTTTTGAGTGGAAAACATTTAATATACATATAAAAAAAAGCATTACAGTGACATTCAGTGACTTGCACAGGGAATTGGTTTTTTGAGTAGAAAACCATCCTTCCACTTCAGCTTCATTTACTTTCAATGTTACTGTGTGTAAGAGACCAAGATCCTCTGACTTTAATATACGATTTCAAGTAAGATTTGGCATGTGGTACCGAAAATTTGATCTTTTGCAGGTCACTTGGTCCCCCAAAGACTCACAACTACCTTGTAGCATTTATTATTACATTTGTGTGTTCTTCCCACCTGCCTCAGTGATCCATCACCACATGAGATTTAATGTATTTTTACAGACTATGCTTGCTGAGAGTTGTTTGTTGTTGCTCTACACCGTGTATTTCTGACCCCTTGGCTTTCCCAGCTCTGTGCTGTAGTGGTTCTGGGATTAAGTTGTGTTTGGGGAAAAACACCACACAGATAATCCAAGCTGCCTTCCATCACATCAAGATAACTGTCACCAGAGAGGAGACACTCTGTAGGGTTAATTAACACTAATTGTGACTCTCCCATCCTCTTTTCGGCCTCATCTCTTAACAGATGTTTATAAGATAAATATCATCTATGTAATGATCTACGTCAATAATGGCCATGAAGAATCAAAGTTAATTAACTTGTAATGGTGACATTTACCTCTTTGTAACCAACTCACAGATTTTCAGCCTAATGACACACAGTTTATATATTTCTGTGAATAAAAATGACCTCTGCACTTTTGCTATTCTGTTTAGAAATCTGGCAAGGGTTATCAGTTCTACCCCTCACCAGATTAACTTCAGTAGATTCATTCCTCTACTGAGGAAAACAACCCATATCTTGAAATTAAATGGTATGAAAATATCCTTGTTAAACACTGATGGCAAGGACAGAACTGATAGCTGGCAGAAAGAACCAGATGGATATTACCAGTGATAGCTGGAACAAATGTAAAATGCAAAACTTGCGTGAGCCTTGCCCTTATGTAACGGATGGAAATTTTAAACAGCATTTTTTAAACTTCTCTTAAAAGTGCACAATTTTTTTTTCTCATTCATCCACACATTTTGACACCCTGTCGGGGAGCCTGTAATGCACTTTTTACTTATCCCATGGTTTGTACCTGGCTGGGCAGCAGCCCTTTATTCTGTTATGGATAATCTTTACTCGGAATTCCCAGATAATCAGCTCCTGCTGCCTAGCTGATTGCATTGATCTTGCAATCAATCCTGTGGTTGTTCTGCTGCACAGCTGTAATAGGAGAGTGAAGCAACCCTGGATTTTGGATGTGTGTGCATCCTTGGACACGCCTCCATGCACATCTATCCTCTCCTTCATCCATCCACTCCCACACGTGTGCGCGTGGCCAAAAGAGTCTTTTATGTTTGATTAGATCAGGCTGAGAACTAGTAAATTACCTTGTAGTGTTCCCTATCTGTTAATTGCCTTTGGATGAGGTGTGTTTCCTGTAAGAGTTTCTGCCAATAGTCCTGTGAAGCCCTGACTTCACGTTTGCTGCTCGTTAGTCTGCATCCAGAATGTTCTCCCAGGGCTCTGCATTGACAGGCAGTCTGTGTTCAGCTCTCAGCAAAGGGCAGCATATATTTGCTTTTCCCCAGAAGCAGAGCAGAGATCAAATTATAGCCACTTTTCAGTTTTCTTGGTTGTTCCCAAAAGAAATCCAGCTGAGCTCCTGTTTCCAAGCAAACTCTACCTTCTCCCTCCCAACAGGAGGCAGAGGTTCAGAGTCATTTACTTCTCATGAAGATTTCTGCTCCTTTATTTTCCTCTATTATCTCTGCAGATAGATTCACAACTGGCCCTCGGTTTTCATGCTCACTGTGTTAGATTTCAGACCTTAAAAATCCTGAGACACAGGAGGAATTGAGAGGGTGGTTTCAGGATCTGTGGGAGTCACTGCAATTCGGCAGATCAGCTCCATCCAGCATCCATGGAGCAAATTCATTGCCTGCTCTCAGGAGGTAAAACACATTTCTGGCACCCAGACCTTGCAGCTCCCTTGGGACACAGAGCTGGTTCTGCAGTGTGTGCTTTGAGAAGGATTTTTTTCTTTAATGTCCATTTAATGAGCAAACATTAGGTTAAATGAAGTTTCCCTTTCAGCCTGCTGCACACACTTAATTGTGGCTGGTCACTTTCATTTGCTTAATTTGCTTTTAACTTGCTCAAATCCTTTGCAGTTTGCTGACATGGAAATAGTGGTACTCATCCTCTTTGAAGAGCAAGGCTGCTCATTTTACCTTTGTGTTACATGCAAAGAGAAATCTTATTTATTTCATTTTTAGTATTGTGTCTGTGCTGCCTATCATATGTCTAATCTCTTTATTTTTCAAATTTGTTGATTAAAGGCAAGGAAACTGGAAAAAGGAGTTTTGTTACTATACTAGCTTTAAAACACATTTGTAAGTGATTATTTGGAAAGAGCCTATGAAAAAGTGTATCTACATTCTGTTCTATAATGCAATTTCTTTTCCTCTACTCTTGATGTGAATGGGTTTCTCATACTAAGGTCTCTGTACATGGCAACTCAGCTGTTGTTTGTTGGAAAATCAAACACTGAAACATTTCCCTCGGGAAAAAAAGATAGATACTCAGCATTCCGTGGACTTCAAAAAACCTGGAGGAAGAATAGGCCAGACTTTGTTCTGACCAAGCTATAAAAGTCCTTAAACTTAAATCCTTTTTTAGTTGAGCATCTTCTAAGCTGGTATCCTAAACTAGAACCATGGCATATACATACATACATTAAAAGTTGGGTAGCATAGTTTGTGTTTAAATCCATCAAGCTCTGAAGACCTGTCTGTGCTCAACTTTTGTTTTTAAGGTGTAAAAGCAGGTCCATCTTCATTGGCTTTTCTTTGGTCACCTCCAATGTATTGGCAAAAATCTGCATGTACGATACAACCTGCACCAACAGACTGCAAAAAGAAAAAAAAAAAAGTTCTGTCTTTTTTCCTCCTAATTACTTAAGATTTAACAATTTCTATCAGGTAGAAGTGGTTTACTCTAATTATTTAAGATCTGACAAGTCCTGTAAGGAAAAAAGCTGCCTGAATAAAATTATGAGGCATGTACGTGTTCATGTTCCCTGCTGATGGGACTTGAGTCATCTCAGGCTGAGGTGTACTAATTAATCCCAACCAAAGGTTTGTCCTCTCAATTAGCAGCCCCTTAGATAAGCTGTCTGGTTGATCTACAGCTGCCTGGTGGGAAATACCCGGGTTGTGCAAGTTTTATGATTCTGACTCCCTAGGCCAGCAGCAAAGTTATTTCAAGGAGAGGAGCTGATCTGTTTTGCAGAGTGTAATAGCTGCGTGCAGTGCTCGAGGGCAAATCCCATCAGGTAACTGCAGCAGAAGGCTGGAGTCAGCATCCAAAGGACGAGGAGAAATGTGCCATCAACTTGGCATGCTGCAAATTCCAGCTCTGAACCACACAAAATCCCTCTCATAATGTTGGCATTTCTGGAAAACTGGCGAAGGGCATTTATATTCCTGTGACTGTCGGAAAACATGTTTCTGAAGCTGTCTTAAAATCCATTTATAATTCCAGCTATAAAATATTCTTGTGCATAGACATCACACACGGTATGAGCAAGGCCTGAAGAAGCCTTTAGTTATCTGACCCTAATAACCCTGTTATTTCCTAACGTAAAGGTACAACACACCTTCTCTGGTCAAGGGTGATCACAACATGCCAACAGGGGAATCAGAAGGGCACAGACTTTGTGTGAGAGTGTAGAGGCCCAGCTCAGGACAGCGAACCTGAGCAGGGTTTAGGTGTGTCAGTCTGCCTGTCTATTTTCTTCTCCTCTCCATTTTCCTCCTATTTCTCCCAGGCATCATTATTGCCCCTCATTTCTGTCAGTGGCTTCACGGAAGAGTGCACTTAGCCTTGGGATATGACACACACACAAGCAGTCTGTCTCCCCTGTTTATCCAGGCTCACACCAGAGGCCAGACCCTGTGTCTACTCAAACTCACTCTGTAAAAACTGAAGCCATAAACTAAAGTGAAATTGAGGAGGTGAAATGGAGAGTGTTGCTCTGAAATCTCAGTTGTGACTCTCTCCCTTCTCAGCACTCATGAATGGAGCCTGAGCTTATCCCTTCTTCCTTACTCCAAGCCCCAGCTGCCACCAGGAGACCAAGGCACACGAGCTCTGGGTTTAACCTGTATCCTTTAATTCTTTAATGCTTTCCTATCAGCACAGTGCTTAAATGTGCTGGGGAATCTGAGGATAATTCAAATTGCACACTTCAAGGCTTTTAGCACTTGGGAAGAAAATAGAGTTTTTGACTGATGGAGCACAGTTTTTGTCCCAGCTGTACCTTTGTGACCTGCACATGCTGGTAATGTAATGGAGGGGGCTGCAGAGCCTCCAAGGGATTTTTAATTTCAAAATGGATGGCGGATATCCATTCACTAATAAATCATCTGCAGCAGTTCTGCAAGAAAGAAAAAAGGCTCAAGGCATCTAATTTTGGTCTTGTATCATTCTTCCCACCCTCTGGTTCATAGAGTTAACAGTTGTTTAAAGAAGGGGCGGGCAGATGACCAGCCACATTAATAGCTTAGACGTGTTATTTATATAAATTTCATTTTAATTCAGTGCATAGTGAGTGATGTATCAGTCAATACATTTGGTTTTTTCCTAGGTTCTTGTTCTTGCTCTTTTCTTTCATGGCGCTGTTTCTTTTGGGCAAGAAAACTCATCTAGATTTATTGCCCTTCTCTTTTCTGTGCAACCTTGCCTAATAAGACCACTGCAGGGACTGCAGCCTGTGAAATTAGCCCATGAACTCTTTGTATCCTTGTCTGTCTGTCTCAATATCCCTCAGATCACCCTGATAAGAAGAACCATGACCACAACTGTCTTTTTTATTATAGACTTGTTGGTGTAGGTGGCAGACTGATGAAATATGGTGGGGGCTTCACATTCAAATTTCAGTGCATTCCTTTCTTTCTCTTTCCATTCAGTGGGATATCCACTAATATGCCTAAAATCCACAGTTACAATGTACACAGGCAGTGCATAACTACGGTGTGCCTATGGCTCTTAGGATGGTACTGCCAGAGTAATTTCAATGTCTCATGGCAGTAACACTCATTTGCACAAAAGCCAATTTGGTTGTGGCAAAAGAAATAAAAGAGAATTAACGGATTTAGATCCAACGGAGTGATAAATATTGTCAGTAAAGTGATTTACTGTCTATCTACTGAGGCTTTCAATTAATCTACAGGTGTTTTATATGCTTAGAGCTTGTTGTTCAGCACAGAAACTGAGTGTGAGTTCATGGCCTCACCCTGTTGTGTATCACTCCTTCAGTTCCCATATAGTGAATAAAATGAAGTGACACCTCTGCAGTAAGGACTGGGATGCCAGGGCTTTATTAAATTCGGATGTCTGGACTTTACATATGCATATCAGTTTATGCCTTATATGCTCCAAACCACCCCCAAGTGTCCTTTAGTCTGCATGTGAGTTCTATGAGTTCTCTGTCTCCTGATTTGCACATATGATTTGTGCCAGACAAGAGAATAGACATGTTCATGGGCAAGGAGAATCAATCAATTTTAAAATTGTGTAGCCTGTTACTTTGTTTTGAGGGAAAGAGTGAGTTCTGAGGGTTTTTTTACCCCTGACTACAGTATTTTGGACAGTTACTCTCAGGTTTTAACATGGTACATAATGCTCAGACAGGAAACTTGATTCTCTAGTGACTGCATCACTTGACGACACCTGTATTAACCAGACCCCTACGGAGTAAGACAACATCCAGAATATCTCTTTGTGTCAGACTAATGGAGTGAGGATGGATGCTTTGTGCTGCAGGCACTGGCCTGGTGTTCAAAAATTTGGAGCTCAGTTCCTGGCTGTGTCACAGAGCTTATGATGGTAGGCAAGTCTTCTGGGGTCACTTTCTCCCAATGCCTCAAGTACCAAGTGAATATCTACTGGCAGTTTCAAAAGCAGCAGGGCATTGACTTCCATGGGGCTTTCCAGCATTCCCATGGAGCTGACTTGCACAGTTGTCCTCCCCCACTGAGATCTGCATTCCTAAAGGCACCCAGGTAATGGGGTCACAATGTCCATAACAAAGGGCATCCAACAGTTTTCCAGTACCAAGTTTCCCTCACGAGGCAGGAGTTATTAAAAATATTTTTGTTGCTCAAAGCTGATATGACAGGTGAAGACTATTTTCATTATTTTCCTGCTCTAATTTTGACACTCTCAGACTGCTAACTACAATAATAATAGAAATAATACCCTTCATTTTTTTGCTAAATAATCACAGTAGAAACAATTTACCTATTACACTAAAGAGTTTGCAAGTAACTACCTAGACACAGGAGGAAAGTTACTCCCTGCACAGGGCAGGCAGAGCTCCTGTGCTCCTGTTTCTTGCTAACCTTGCAGTGGCTGGGGATTCGTCGCACTGGGGTTGTCAGAGCCCGTGTTTGGGTAGCGTGTTCCACATCTGACGACGCTGTCAGCTACACTGAAGTGCTTGCTGAAATAAGATGCCTGAGAAGTCACTCAGCCAAGACGTGCCATCTGCTTCCTGGTGACTGACAGCAGAGAAATCTCCTGCGCTCCTGCCAGTGGAATTCTCCCTTTGTATTCACATTCCGCGGTGCCAGAGTCGTTCCCTGCCATGTCATTAAAGCTGGGAAGGACTCAGACTCTCTGTTTCACTAACAATTTTGCAATTTCTGATCTTGTTCTTTCAGTCCATAAAAGTGTAGGCAACCCAAGTATGTCTTTCTCATTTTCTACATCTAAGATTTTTGCAATTTTTTTTCTTTGTTCAAGGAAACGGTATGATTTTGTCAAGTAATTTTAATGAAAAATAAAAGCTTCACACTGATAATAGCACAATGCTTATTCTTTTTCTAAATGATGTGGGAAAGGGTTTTTATTTAGTGCTTTCTTATGCAAAATATTTAAATGCAAATACTCACTCATTTCCGACTGGTGTTGGTAGGTACTTTTCTGCTTCAATGCAGTGGTGATGCATACTGTGAATTGTTCACATAGTGAGTGTCATTTGGTCAAAAATAGTACATAATAGTGTACTATATTCTACAGATTTTAAACAGAAAATATATGGCATAGAATAGCCTTCTGCTTGCAGAAATCCCTTAACTCCTGTCAGTCTCCAGCACCCCAAGAGAGGGACTGACTGCCCAGCTGGAACTCACTTCTTATCAGATTTTTGAAAACCAGAATATGTCAGCAGTCCTAAATTGGGAGCTTAAGAGTGGAATCATAGAAACACCTTGTTTTCCAAACCAACACTTGTTTGACAAATTGATGACATGGATACCAAATGGGGAATTTTTCAGCCATGGCTGAAGAAAATCAAATTGCAAGCAGACACCGAAGAGATGATGTCACTCCCTCCATGTCCCTTCTGCTCTCCGTACCTGTTTGCATGCTCCCACCTCTTTCCCTTGCACTGGGACTGGGGTTTGTTTCTGCTGGTGAGCCAATTTCATCCTCTAAATTAACAGAAATAAAATTGTGATTTTTTGTTGGGGTATTTTTGGTGTTTTGGGGGGTGTAGGATTTTGAGGTTTTTTGTAGGTTGGGTGTTAATTGCTATCCTTATTTAGCAGGGTGAGAGGTTGATTGCTAATGCTGCCTGCCTGTTTCTGTTCCTTCACCTCCTCCTCAGCTGTGCTAGCACAGGTATTTTTGCATCCACGCCTTGAACTACCTCAAGGGATTGGTACAGGTTTAAAATAACCCAGTAAAAATGGCTTTTATTATTCTGGATCAGTTCTTCCCACAGTGTCACAAACAATTGTACCAGGATGCCTAAAGGGAGATGTTGAAAGAAGCTGGGTGGTCAGGAGAGGGAGAGGAGAAGGGCACAGGCTGCCAAAACAAATGGATGTCAAATCTGCCCTTAGCACGCTCTTGAATACCCACACAGGGCAGTAAAGAGCTGATATGACACAAATTCACATCCCAGCTTGGCATGCAATTCCCTCTCAATGTAGATACAGCCTTAACTGTTGTGATGATAATAAAAAGATTCACTGATGGAGCCGCTGCGAAGCACTTGAAAGGATTTGCTGTTCTTTAGTGCATCTGGAGCAAGAAGCACAAAGGAATCTATGCTAATGTACTGTTATGAGCTCTGTTCTTTGGGATTTATTTATCCTTCCATTTAAGACACAACTTGCAGCTGCAAGGAGCTGAAGTGTGGACTTTAAAATAGAAAGAGATGAACTGTGTTGCACAAAATAACCTCTAAGCAGACTATCACGTCTGGCTGTGTCTTTGCAGTGTATTGTGTGTCTAAGAAAATATATATTTAAAAAAATACATATATTGAACTTCACAGCATTTTCAGCCTGAAATTTCTGTACATGCCCCATTATGAGCCATGACAGGGAGTCCTACATGAGTTCTGAATTTTAAGGATACATAAAACACGTATGGAAAATGACTGAAAGTAGTCTGGGTGTAGAGCTCTTAGGAATGAGCATATATCACTAGGAGTCTCTAAGCAGGGGCAGCACTTCTTAGGTTGCTACTGAAATTCCTTGTACCATTTAAGAGTGTTGTTTCATTTAAATCTGAAATGGCTTTGATGTCTCAGGAAGTAGAAGCAGGTAAGGCACTTTATTTAGTGCCATCAGTAAGATACAGGGAAACCAACAGATTCACGCCTGCAGTTGCTCTTCCACCCTTTGCTAAGTGAGTTTACTATCTTAACATACTTTAAAAAATAATTTTCTTATTTTTTTCAGTGCATATTTGATACTTGTTCCCACCAGGACTTGCTCATGGTCAATTGCTAATGGTATTAAGTAATTTTCCCATTGCGTGGTCACCCTGTTTTTCGTTCTGCTTGTATGGATTCACAAGCATCTGTCCCTCCAGCACGAAGTGCTGGGAGCTGAAATGCAATTGTGTCAGCTGCATCATCTGCAAATCTGTCCTAATGAAATTTGGCGAAAGTGGTCAAAGTCGCTCCAGACTAAATGAAACTGCCACATGTTTTTGACAGCTGAGATGACAGTCCAGCACATCTCTCATAGCTCAGGGTGGCATGCATCATTAGATTACAGAATGGGAAAGAGAAGCCTGTGCTAGACGCCACTGTCCTTCTGGCTTTCACATTATTTTTTCACTTTCCTTGAAATTCAAACAAATTAGAGGCCTTGAAAGAGCAACGATGAACAGATATGGTTTGTCAGCTGCTTAAAAAAAAAAAAGAACAAAAAAAACCTGACGTGTTGTATTTGACTTCAGAGGAGTGGGAAAAATTACAATTGGATATAATTCAGAATATGAGTGACTGGTGTTGATGTAACATCCAGAGCAGGGGACAAAAGGCTCTTAATGACTTTGCCCTTTTGGCACATTTTTATACTCTTTTACAGTCTTTTCAGGGGCTGCCCATATTGAAGTGAAAAGTTTGTCTAATGGAATATCCCAGCTTATATTTTATGGGTGAATTTCTTCTACTGAAACAGGTCAACTGAATAGCATCCCACAGCACCCACTTCAGTCCAGAGCTGGCATTTGAAGACAAGGAGTGAGAGCAGCACAACTGCAAGCCTTTAATACACCTCCTGTGCCTCCAAGCCTCCTTGTAGGCTCCAGAGCTCACATTCCTGTCATCAAGGCTATCAGGGAGAACGAGGTAAAGAAAAAATAGGCTCTCACATGGGAATTTTCTTCTCAAGGCAGTAGAGACATTTTACATTCATTAAAATACACAGATGTGGCTCAGTTTAGAAGTTCTCCTTAGCAGTAACACTCTGCATATCTGCTATCACTCAGATTCCCTTAGCATTTTCAAGAAATATTTACAAATGTTAATCTCTCCTATTTTTCTTTGAGATGAAAGGTCCATTAAAAAGGAAATGTGGCAAAAAACTCTTTACTTATGCTATGCAAATTAATGTTCAAGTAACATACAAAAACTATTGAAGTGTGGGTTTTGTGGCCTTGGTAAATGGATGTTTGGAGAAACAAGTGATAATATAATTATAAATCTCTCTCAGCATGAGGTGATGAGGACAGACTCCTGAGGTGGAGTAAAGAGCCTGTCACAATTCCTGTCAAAGGAATTGGGCTGACTGACATTGCCACAAGTGGAAAGGACATGGGGATGTACATCAAATATATCCAAAAAATGAAAAAAGAAACAAAAATCAGCCTCTGAATAATTCCCTCCTGGTTAGAAATGTGCTCTGGGAAAAGTAGCTATAAATAATAAATCTTTAGCTCTAAGAATGATGTGTTTTACTTCATTTTTCTATAAAGTGAGATATTTCAATTTATTTCATTAAGACTAATTCCCCATCCACCATGGCCTTTTCCCTTGAGGAAAGTTCATAAACATTTCCTTGTTATTTCACTCTTTGTTAAGATGTTTCTTGTGAAGAACTTGGAGGAATCTTTTTATTCCCTGTGAATCCTTTCTCATCTGTTTTGCTCCTTTGGTCGAGACTGTGTGTTGTAGTTTAACCCCAGCAGGCAATGGCCAGAGCCTCTCACTCCCCCACACCTGCTGGGATGGGGAGGAGGAGTGGAAAAATGGGTTCATGGGTTCTCAACTCATGGGCTGAGACAAAAACAGATTAATAATTAAAGTAAAGTAAAATATGCTCCAACAACTACTACTACTTATAATAATGATAATGGTGTGGAATAATCCTTTGGCCACTTTGGGTCACCTGTCCTGGCCATGCTCCATTCCAGGATCCTGTGCACCTGCTCACTGACAGAGCATGAGAAACTAAAAATTCTTTAACTGTGGGAAAAAAAACTTCTTAGAAACAACTAAAATATCAGTGTGTTATCAACATTATTCTCATACTAAATCCAAAACACAACATCATATGAGTTAGTAGGAAGAATGGTAGCTCCCAGCTGAAACCAGGACTATGTGAAACAGCAGCACAGGGCTTTTTCTATCCTGTTTCTTCTTTAATTCCATTTAATTTCTCACTCCTTTGTTATGGCCAGTATTTCAGCCTTGAGCTGTCTGTTCAAACTGCATCCTCAGCATGCTGGCCAATTACCTTCACCATGCCATCTCCTATTAAACCATTGCATATATATTTGCATTCTGACATTAATTTTACATGGCTGGGGTTTTTTTTTTAATCCTGACAGTTGCTACAGAATAATTTTCTTAACCTCTCAATCTATGTTCAACATGTTTTGTTCCTCCTTTGAGATGCAGTAGCTCTTTCTGCTGTATTGTCCCTCTGCTATTTGGCTGAGAGAAGGATTCTGCTCAAAAGGTTGTTTTTTTAATCCTGTAAGATCCTGCTTAGTTTGAGTCATAAACCAGTTAAAAATGTGAATATCCCTTATTATGTCTTAACTGACTTTCTCAACTCACAAAAAGTCCACTTATTTGTGAATGCTCCACACTACCCTCAAAGTGTTGGGCCAAAGCTGGGACCAGAGACCAGCTGCTGGCTGCTCATGGTTTTGCCTACTCAATATTTGACTCTGGCTTGAAGCTCAGGCTCCAGCCTGGAATAAAACAACCAGCTCAGCACTATTCCATCCAAAGGCAGCTGGGAGCAGCAGGCAGAAGGCTGGCCAAGAAGCAGCACTTCTCCACAGTTACCCTGCTCCAGCCAAAACCAGCTCTGGATTGCAAACCCTCCTGCTCTGTTCCAGAAGTGATGAGGGCTAAATGGTTTGCAGATAATAATAAAATCACCCAGGATAATTTATAGTATCACCCAGCTGATCTTGGCACTGCAGTCAGGCTGCTCATGATCACCCCAGTGGGATGAAGGAGTACCTCTGGTAGCAGCACAAAGCAGTCCTAATTCCTGATTATTAACATTAATAACTCTTGTAGCTAAAGGGAGATGCCTTCCTCACAGAATCAAACCATCCAGCTGCATCATTCTAAAAATTTTCATTGCAAATTTATTATTTGTTCTCTCTAAGTACAAGTGGTGTCCTGATCCAAACCTCGTTGCAGCCTGAGGAAAGATCCAGTCTCATTGGATCTTCTTGAAGAGTTTGGCTGCTTGAGTGCAGAAAAGCTCTTTCTGGTTTTATTTTAGGACCTCTTAAAAATATTCTTCTATTTTCTACTGGAGTTTGCCTGCTTTGCAGTCCAAACATCCCATCTGTACATGTATCAGCAACCAGGCTGTCTCTCGTTTCCCTCCAGCTGCATTGAGAGAGTTTCTCGTTGCTAGTTTGGACGTGAGTTTTGCCCCTGATTTTACTTTATTCTTGACATCACCACCAATTTTTTGCACCACCTTTTTTACTAGGCAATAGCATCTTGATGTTTAAAACAGTCCATATTCTCACTGCAGGGGCACACAGCTAAAGGAAACAAGTATCTGCCTTGCTTAGGAAAATAAGAAATAATGAATGGTGTAGAAATTCAAAGGACTTAAATTTATTATAAAACCCAAGACACTTTTTAGGAGGATTTTTTTAGGATTACTTCTTTTCTTGTTCCCAAGTGATTTTCATGATATTCTGGGACTTTGCTTTATCATAACCTTGCTCCTCCTCCCAAATTAAAGCTGAAGCCAGACACAGGGCAAGTATCTCTAAAGACAGCAGCTGCATGGAAAACTTAAAACAGTTTCAGAGCTGCAAGCTTATCTGCTTCAGGATATTGCTAAGGAACCAGATGGAGAATAGTTTTCCATAGTTAACCATCTGGGCCCTGCCCTAAGCATTACTATGGGAATTGACTTGACGGTGGCAAAAGCAGAGAAAAAAAGACAAGCAGAGCAAGAAGAGCATAATATTTTATACTGCAATAATGCACAGCCAAAAAGTCCCCATTTTATCACACATTGCAGTTTCCTCATCTCTGTTTGTCTTTATAACCTGTGGGATAAAAGGAAGAAGAAAGTGAGATTTTAATGATTATTATAGCAGGAAAGACAGCTGTGAAAGAAATCAGAAATGTTTTTTTAGTTTTAGTGGAACTTTGAGTTATAAGGTGTCAAAGTTCAAGGCAACCTTTCTGTAATCGTTTACATTGATGTATCGTTTTAGGTCTGCTGGATTAATTTTTGGAGTTTTGCACTTCAGGGCTTCCAGCCAGTGCTGTGTTCACAGCTGACAAATGCAGTGCTTTGCAGTGACCAAAGAAAGGTAAGAAATATGGGATGCTCCATGAGGTTTGTGGAAAACACCAAATGCTTGGTAACTAGATGAAGTCAAAGAAAAAAATAGAATGAGTGGATTTCCTAAGTGGATTTCCTGTATGGCCTTAACATGAAGTCTATAGGCAAAAAGTCTTTAGGTGTTAAATATAAAATTGTCTTGGAACCAGAAGACAAAATAAAGTCATTTTTTTCAGGTGCTCATGAGGGTCTACAATCTTCCTTGCTAGTTGCAGTCTTTAGCTGAAGTTTTCCATGCTGCCCAGGCATTCTGGCTTTTTTCCTGCTCTGTTGTTTCTCCAGCATTTAATATTATTTTATCTTTTTCTGTGTGCTTTTCTCTACCAGGGCTATTGTAGGATCTTTTCCCTCTAGCTATTCACCTGCCTTTGCAATGCTCATAGGAACCTATTGGAGACCTTTCTTCTT
Organism: Monarcha castaneiventris obscurior; assembly: GCA_026261815.1. Taxonomy (NCBI): domain Eukaryota; kingdom Metazoa; phylum Chordata; class Aves; order Passeriformes; family Monarchidae; genus Monarcha; species Monarcha castaneiventris. The sequence goes on from JAMPIT010000467.1 coordinate 14,583,102, forward strand.
TCTGTCACTTTTTGAATGAAGCTTGACAATGGCTTTGCCTTCCTTAGCAAATTTGGCTAAAATGGTAGGCTAAAAAAATGGTTTTTTAAAAAAAGGGATATAAGGTAAATAAACCGACAAATCTGATTCATCTCATAGCCCTGCAGAGTTTTGAAGTACCCAGATAATGCAGGTTAGCTCTAGTGGCCTATTTAATAGTATGAACCAGGATAATGAGTTACTGAAAGTCACTGAGCAAATATCATCAACCTCCATTGAATATTAGGATCTTATATAGGGTTTCAAACTCTATCTTGCTTTTTTATGTGTCTGACAGGTCAAGAGAAATATCAAATGGTTATAATAACACAAAGACCAGGACATTCAGCACATTTCTAAGCTGGAAATAAAAAGGTTAAAATTTCTATGACATTTACCTGGATAGAACTGAATTTTTTCTTGATATATCTATGTAGCAGCTGTTCTGTAAAGGGAGACAAAATTCCCTGTAATGGTTTAAATCACTGTTTATCTTCTATTTTGACAAATCCCCGCACCACTTCAGCCTGGTGGCACTGTGAGTGTGTGCTCGTGTGTGTTTATTGCATCTGGATTTTCACAAGAATTAACAGAACTGGTTATCAGGTAATCATCAGCTTATAATAAGATTTTTTTTTTTCTCTTCCCAAAAGAAAATCTGTGTGGGGAAACTGTAATGATTGGATTTTGTTTCTGTGTGTCACTGGTGTGGAACAAACTGTGTGCTTTGATGTTGAGATTGGCTTCAGGTATTAATGGAATGAAATAGTTTATGTGGTTCATATCACACATATAGGTGCATATCTCACCCTTAAATTGATTTTGTGTGAGAATATAAATAAAAAACAATAATAAACCTCCCTCTCCATTAATCCTTTTCTTCATCACCGTTGAACTGCAGAACTGGAAAACATGACCTTTGTGAAAAGCTTGGCTGTAACCTATGGCTCGGAGAGGATGAGGAGGTCATGTAGGTAAATAGATATTATTTTGCAAAATATTTACTTTTCTTTATTAGTAATATATTTTATTCTTCTGGAATTCATGGATTCATTGGAAGTCTGTCCAGTTAAGGCCTGTTGGACTGACCCACTTCCCAGACAACTGGCAGCAGAGCCTTCAATTGAACCCGTGTTGTTCCTTCCTTGTTGGCAGTTGGTCTGTCAGCGATCAAGCAGTGAGCTCTGCTTTCTTAATGTGCAAAAATATAAATAATTTATACCTTGGAGCACAGAATACCATGGAAAGTGTGAGGAAGATTATTCAGCTGTAAGGAGGAAAGTGGTTAGGTTGCAAAGAGAGAGAGAAATCCACACTAAACAAGGAGAAATGTCTGTTCTTGCTTTCTTACCTGCCAGCCTTGAGGTAAAAAGGATGCGTCAGGGTAAACAGCTGCTTTGAGGCAGCTCAAAGGGAACACTGAAAAGCTGCCTTTGTGTCTGAAAGGAATTCTTTTCAGTAGTTTTGCCCTACAGTTGGATGTGTCTAAAGGCCTGTCCCTTTCCCTTAAATTCTGCCCTCATTGTGCATAAGTTAAAGCTCATAAAATGCATAACAGAGCTGAAAATTACATCTTTCAGGAATTAATGTTTTTAAACACAGCTTTAAACACTGTTTGTTTTGCATACTCCAACTGCTCTTGGCCATCAGTCAGAATCTGCCAAAGAGATCTGTTCTGCAGGAACTGAACTGCAAATTTCCACCAGGGACACCTGAACCTTGGCCTGATGTTCCTTTGTCCTGCAGTCCTTGGCCTTTGAGAGTGAAGCTGGGTGACAGCCTCATTCAGCAAAAGCGAAAGCGACGTGTAAATTAGAGCACCAGTAAAAAATCCAAATAAGACACTGTCATCTATAAATATTTTCCTGAAAGGAGATCAAGAAAGGTGACGAAGAATTTCTGTGAAATCATCCCCCATGTTTCTTTCATCTGCCTATTCCTGAAAACTGATTTTCCTTGTACTAACAGCTCTGTGTGAGATTCAGTCCATGGTTTGAAGCCTTAAGTGGTACCTATAGATGGCCTGTGAAGAGGTGGCAATAGATTTTTGGTTTCTCTGATGACCCTGCTGTATATTGAGTAAGAAGACAAAATTCTTCCTTCTCAAATCACAGGAAGGTACCAAGGGAGCTTTTGGGAAGGTCCCAAAGGGCCAAACCCTGCAGTAGAGACATGAAGACATTGAAATCAGAAGACAATGTAAACAGCCCTTATTCTCTCTTTTTTTCTTTTATTTTTTTTATTTTAGTGCAGTTCTCAGGCTGCAATCAGGCCCCAACTCCTTCAGTTAAAAAATAAAGTAAAGAGTAAACCTTTTAGCACAGAGGAGACGGACTTCCTCAAGAAGCACCTTATATAAGTTGCTGTAAGTTGCCTTTTGGCCATCCATGAACCTTCCGAGTGGCTGCTGAGTGCGTGCCACTGCAGCCATGTGAGGGCTGCATTGGAGCAGTGTGAAATGGGCCACCCTGGGAGGGCAAGAGCCCGATGATGGAAGCTCCCATTGCTCAGAGCATCCCTCTTCTCTAATGGGAAGTGGCATGAAATACTCCATCATCATTAAGTGGTCAAAGATTTTAATCTGCTCATAAAATTGCATCCAGAGTAATTGAGTTGCTCAGTGTGAGCGTCTCTAATTGTCTTATTCACAGTGTTCCTCTGGCTCTGAAAAATGAGAGAAGTAACATGTTTTATTAAAAGACAGAAGTTATAGTAATTTGACTCTAGAAGCCCAAAGCTTGCACAGACTCATACTGTGTTATAGGGGCTTAAATTTATTTTCTCTGATGTTCGCTTAAATGTCCTGTGAACATTTGAAGAACAGCCACTTTTAGAAGTTGTCCAGGCTTAATTTTACAAGAAGTGTAGGAAGAACAATCAGAATTTTTTGTATTCTTTAAATGGATTTGGAACCAAATACTCTAGAATTTGTTGTCACTTGAAACAAGGCTCAATACCAGAGATGATTTCAAAATCCTGAACCAAGAATGCTGTGGAAGTGGAGCTCCTGCCTTTCACTGTGATTTCTCTTAAGAAACCATGGAGCTAAGCCAGGGGAATCATTGCCAAAAAATGTTGTGTATGCAAAAAAACTCTATATATGTTAAAAAATATTAAGACATGGCGGGCGGGACTATATTTCTTGGCTGACTGTTAAACACAAATTACCTTGGGCTTGGCCTTAAGTAACAAACCTCTGGAGCTGAGAGAGTGTCTGAGGGAGACACAGTTGTGTGGTGGCATAGCTGTGATCCTCCTCCCTGGGCCTCCACCCCTAGCTGCTCTTTGGGACACGAGACTGAGCTAAAGGCATCTTTCTCTTAGGCTGAGCACTGCTGGTAGAGCCTGTTGCCATTAAGGCACCTGACAATCTTTTTATGCCATGCAGAATTCACTAATAACAGGTTTTAACTATTTTGGTTCCCCATAATGATGTTAAGCAAAACACAGTCCTGTGTTTTCTATTATCTTTTTTTCCCTTGATCCTACATATTGTGCTGTTTTCTCTTCTTTTTATGTTACTGTTTCTTCCTCTTCACATTCACCTGCTTTAACTCAGTTTTCCTGGTAAGATTCCTCAAACAGGAATGATCATATAAAAAGTATAGTGTGAACACTTACCTTTTATTCTTGGACAAATTGCTCACTGCAAGGGAGAGTGTATCCAGAATTGCTATACATAAAACAATGGCATTTTTATTGTGTTGTGATGAGAACAGTTCACCTTGCTGATGACCTCAGGAAGGCAGGCTGTTTCACACATGCAATTTTAGCTCATTGAGATTTCAAAGATCCCTTTCGAACATATATCACCTAAAGCCTTCTTTTAGCACATTGACTCTTTGTTCTTCTCTTCCATCATCGGGTTTAACATGCTGATGAAGGCCTGCAGAGAACGCAGCAATGCCAATAGATCGGGCTTGGAGAGAAGCAGACTTTGAAGGAATGTGAAATGAGTAAAGAGAAACTTGGCTGAAATTCAGCAATACAGAGAGGAAGTGGGAAAGGACTAAAATTTTAGGATATCAGCAGCAAGGCCACAATTAAATTTCCAAATACCAAACCCAAACAAATAGAAAGATCGGAGCCAGATTGAAGAATATGTGCTTTGTTCATGCAATCCCGTTGATCCCAGGGTGAGTTCCTCTGTGGGATTACTCAGCCATAGACACACAAATTAAATCTGTGTGTGGTTTAGCAGGATCTTTTCCTGCAGAAACTGGTGCAGTGGGTGCCAGTGACACAAACAGGGCTTCATTCTGGCTCTTGCAGAACCCATGGAAGATGATTCCCACAATCAAGTCCTTGGCAGAACTGGTGGGAATGGCAGCTCCAGGAGACAAGTGACAACAGAACCCTCAGGATTGAGGCAAACGTGACTAAATCTGTACAAAACAGAAACATGGAACTTGTAAGATATTTTGGTGCTCCCAGTCACGCTTGGGGAACACCAGCTGGTCTAAACTCTGCTCTGCAATTCATTCCTTACAATGTAGCTTTGGCCTGTAATTTTTTCTAGCTTTGTTTTACGAGTCCTGGTTGAGGGAAACAATGAGTGTTAAGACACTCATCTGTTACCTAATTTCTCAACTTGGATTTTCCCCTTTCTGTCCAAGAGAGAGAGAGAAACAGGAATCAAATTCACTCACAATGCCAAAGAAATGTGCATGAATGTTTCCTCCGCATAAATGGGCAAGAGGTCTTGTTGAAGTGTAAGGATAAAATGGATAAAAACTGAGGTTTCCTTTCATTTTTTACACTGGACACTCTTTAGAGACTTCAATATGTTTTTCAGGATCTCTTGGAAAGAAAGAATTTCTAAGTTGTGTTCTCTCCCCACCACTGGAACAAAATTCCTAATATCCTTCGAAATCAATCCTGTTTTCACATGCCCAACTTATAAATGAAGGGAAAAGGGAAATTAAGAAAGATATGTTGTTTGTTTATAGTGTCTCTTTATATTGTTGAGACCCTGCTTATAGAGTCTTTGTTCTGTTACATCTTAAGCATTTGTCCTTGGAGGGACTGATGTATGCAAATACCATTGGAAAAACAGGAGGCACAAGCACTGAAGGCAACCAGGAGGTGTTTGAGAAGCAAATGGAGATGAAAACAAGAAAATGACTGAAATGGAAATCTCAAAAGCAAGGAGTTTTCAAGTCCATATATACCCAGTAAACAAAAGAGAAAGAAAATACATATTATCCTTTTCAAATTTTCAAATTTTGTATCAACACTTAACTGCTCAGTAAAATCTATTAGTTACTTTTTTCTGATGGAAAAACGGATTAATCTTTGGAAGGCAGTAGGGGAATGACAGGAGAGTAAGTATGGGGCAGTACTGGAGAGAGGTGTGCACAGAGGAGCTCCTACAGAGTGTCAAGGCAAGGTTAGCTGTAGCAACAGGCTGAGAGAGCACAAACACACACATTGGATTCAGGAAACGAGGAAAGAAATCAGTGAACCTTTTAAGTGACATTTAGAAAAGTTCACCATTTCTGCAGCAATCCCTGAGAATTGCAAAGCAGAAAATAAATCTATATCTAGAGAATAGACATCAGTTTCTGCTTTAGATTTATTGCTTTCGAGCAATAAAAGAATTTAGCTTGGAAGACTAATCCAGCCGTGACCCTTCATGCAATTAGTTAGACTGAGTGACTGCAGAATTAAGTCCTCGCTCATAGCACGTTTCCTGTTCCCTGTTAAGGATCTGTCTTAAATACTCCAGAATCAGTTCATCCACTGAGTCCCACTGAAGCCAAGTGGAGCAAAACATAAGGCTGTGACCTGTTTTTCATCTCTCTGATGGCAAATTGGTCAAGGCCCTCATAGTGACCCCGAGGCCTCAAGTGGAAGCCAAGAAGCAAAGAGCTGCTTTCCAAAGAACACCTCTTGAAGCTTTGCAGAGGAAATACAGGAGTCAGGGCACACACAATGTGTTTCAGGCAGGGGGTGATGCCCTGCCAGTGATGCCCTGTGCCCAGAAAGGCTGTGAGAGATTCAAGGTGCTACCAGGTCATGCTCTGGAGATGTTCAGGGAAGAGGCACAAGTTAAGCCTCAGCCCATTTTATGAGGAATCCCAAAACTAGTGGAGTTTTCAAAGGTGTGGATGTACACAGGCCAGAAATTGTGAAGGTGCTGCCACTGGTTTCTATCCTTGGCTGTTGGGGCACTCAAAAATTGGGTATTCATTGAAGTGTTTCCTCTAGTCCCAAAATTATAAATGTGTTCCTAGATAGCTAATCCAGCACAGAGCCTTCTGCTACCACAGTTTCCTTATAAATATTAATAATTTGCCACCAAGTAGAATCGTTGTGAAGCTAAATAAGCTACTGTGCTACACTCACACATTAATCTTACTGGAGGCTCCAGGGGAAAGTGGAAGCAAAATACTTCAGTGGGAGATTAGTCTAGGTTATTCTCAATGGAAGATTAATCCAGAAATTGTCTCTACATTTTCTACTCATTTGCCCAGCAGAAGAATTTATTAAATAGTTCCTAAAAGTGCAAGAATTGGGAAGTTTTCCTGTGACAGTTGTGCCATACTTTATTCCTTTTTTTTCTACTATTTTTCTGCTCTACATGATAGCTTCACTGAAAAAAATGTTGAGTGTAAAAGACTTAGAAGGTGCATATTTTTCAGAAGACTTAGGAAAATAAAGATGAAAGGAACTTAATATGTTTGGTTTTATTACTGTCTCTTTAAGAATTTTTTTTTTTTCTAGCTGAATTATTATTTTGGCCTCTTCTAGAAGTATATAAATTTTGATGGGTTTTAATAGAGCTAAAAAATTCTACAGAATGTGACAGGGTTTTTTTCAATGTGGAAATGGATTTTAGACCTGTAGAAAATTTGACTTAATGATCAATGGAGAGGCTCAAGGAAATTTTAGTAGAAACCCCAGATTTTTCTTCCCATGCTAAAACTTCTTTGGAGTAAACATTTATGGAAACACGTAAATACGACTTGTGCAAAACTTCATCCTTAAGACAGTTCCTGGTTTTAAGAGTTTTTTGTTTCCTTAGTGGCAGCTATCAGAAAGATGTTCTACTTTAAATGAGCACTCCACATTGAATTATATTTAATTAATAGTAAATACCTAAAAAAGAGAGCTGTTAAATGTATTATAGGTTAAAACAGGTGTGCACAAACTTGTAAATTTGGAAAAAGCAGGGATATTTCACTGCCTGGGGTGCTAACTGCTGAGAATTGTTTATTGAGTAGCAGCAGTTTGATGATTTCCATTGTGTGTTTATTTGAGTTTATAATTGGTGGGGATAATTTTCCATTAAACATCTCCCTAAATCTCTCCATTCATGGAGTCATGGTGGAACTTGTCAACAAAACGACTCAATTGAAACTTATGCAGAGATTTAGAGATGGATATTTGAAGGGAGTTTAAAAAAATATTATTTAAAAATGCTACAATACGTGTAGTACAAACGGCTAGTTTTTAAGCAAATATTCACATGTAAATCCTTTTGCCCATGATCTATCTCTTCTCTCACTGTTTTCTTTATTTCTTCACTGTGTCAGAAGGTTGTTTAGATGCTCCTGGTAGGAACTGTTTGAGCACATCCTGAAACGTGCGTGGTTCCCATGAATCCTGTGTTTTACACAGAAATAAACGAACACAGAGAGTACAAGAAGCCTCCCTTATGCAATCGGTAACAAAAAGTCAAAAACTTATTTTCTGTGTGTTTCTCAGAGTATAATCCATGTTAAAATTCATCAGCACGAGTAGATTTTTGTTCTCCTTCAACATTAAACTATGAATAAAGTGTGACAGCCCCAGCCCATACATTAACAAAAACACAGCTGTAAACATTGATTAACAGGGAATGGGCACTGTATCAGTGTTTTGCCTTTTAAATAACAGGGTTATCTCCTGACTAATAATGGCAGATGCCAAGATGATTTTTAACTCAGTTTCTCAAACAAATAAAAAACTTATTAAAAATGCTAATATGTTCATTAAATGGTACAGTGCCATTAAAATACTGTTCTGGAGATGCGTGTTGTATAAACATTAACATTAACATAAAACCCTTATCAAGGTATTTGCTTCCCATGAATGAGCACTGGTCAAACATTTTAGTTTTGAACTCATTGCTCCCTTTTGTACCATTTTCTTGTGAATGTTATTGCAGCATTTTAAAGAAGTGAATGGAATAGAAATTTGACTAACTGGGGATGTACCATGGAAACCATAATGTGCTATGAGTGAATTTTTCTGATATTTCATCAAGACAGGTGAAGTTTATGGGCAGAATACTCCATGAGACTTCATCCTTATTTTGGAAAGGACAGTTTGAAACAGGGAATGGTTGTGATCAGTGTGTTGTAACCTTCAGACCTGTCTTGTATAATAGCATTTGCCAGATCCCAGAGACTGAACATGAAATTCTAGTTAGACGTAACTCTTTTGTCTTCCTACTCATAATAAGATTTGAGATCCCATGGGGTTGTTTCAGCACGTCAGGTTAAGCCCCTTAAGTCTCCTTATGATCAAACTTCATCTTCCAGAGCAGATAGTTAAGACTGAGTTTATCATGGATAGATCTTTTTTCCTAAAGGTCAAAACTTCATATCCTGGTTTATGTAGTAAAGAATAAAGTCTGAGCACCCTACACTTGTCCTTACTGAACTTCCTGGGTCTCTCACAGGTGAACTTCCTTGAAGCAGTTGCAGCCCAGCTGTTTACCTTTAGTGACAGGAATATTTTAACTTTTCCTCTTGAAATGATGTCTTAGGGGACTTTTGGAAAGCAAATGTTGTTTCCAGCTGTGATGGAGGAGCTGTCTGGTTGACAGGTGACTTCCCAGTATTTATCTATCCCTGTACTGTCATGCCTGGTGAAGGATTTCTCTACAGAGTAATTTTTATCTGCGACATTGGAATTTTCTTGAATAGAAAGCATTATTTGGCAAAGAAATGGATTTTGTGGGTGGTGCATTTCTTCTGCTGGTGAAACAGCAACCTTTTTGCCTGGTATCTCTTGGCAAAGGGCTTGACAATATGTGTGTTGTTAACAGCTAGAGGTGATCACCTGGCAGACAGCAGCAACCTGAACTGATAAATATCACTTTTTTTTTTTCTTTTTTTGTGATTCTAGAGTACTTGTGAATGATTTTTTTCTGATATACTTGACATCCAGCATATTTGTTGATTTATAGCACACACTTCCAAGAAGAATCAATTCTAATCCACATTGTTTAGTTATGATGTGTAGTATGTACTGCAAGAGACATTATCCATTCTCTAAGTCAGTAAATGCAGAGCTGATAAATATGCATTTTTTATAAATTTCCACGTGTGCAGCAACATGTTTTTCTGTGTATTACTACACAAGCTAAACTCCACAGCTCAAGGTTTATTCAGATTAAGCAAAAAGCAAGATTTGGACTTCAACAAATGTTTTAAATTATATTGAAATCCTTGCTTTGAAATTTACCCCTCAACCTGAAAAGTCTTTGAAAAGTCTTTGAGGCATTCAGTGACAGAACATACCACCTCTACCTGTTTCCAGTGATACTATTTTACCTTCTATTTTTTCACTGCAACACATTAGGAACAATTTGGAAAATACTATTTTCTCACCTTGGGAAAGGAAGATATTAGGATATTCACAAACAAAAGTAAGATCTGAATTGAAGGTTTTTGTTAAACTACACAGAAGTGTAATCATATGCATATAGTGAAAATCACATCATCAATCACATTTCACATGGGGAAATTCTTGCACAGTATAATCAGAGTGGGTTTGCAATGAATGATAAAGAAGTCAGGATTTCACAAGATAAAATAAAAAATTGCCAGATTTGTCATTTACTTCTCATTCTTATACCTCACTATATATTTTTTTTTCAGAATCCAGATGAGGATAAACTATAATTTATATACTGAAGATAGATTTTGAGGTGCACATAGCATTTAGTAAATAAATTTCCATGTATATGACATTACAGGGCTGTCATGGCACCTTTCAAATTCTAGATTTAGCATATTAAAATCAATATTAAAAATGTAATAAATAGTTTTCTCTAACCAAGCGCACATTAATTCTGAACACAAAGCAAGAAGAAAAACATATTGGAAATACATCAAGAATTAGAAACAGTAAGTAAATCAAATAATTCTTAGTTAATTTTTTAACATAAAATAGAGAATATGAGCATTTTATAAGCTAAACAGGGTTCCAAAAAGTACTGTGTGCCCTTATGCACACACATCCCCTTTATTATCATGCAAATAAGTGAGATCCTCAAATCAAGCCTCCTGTGTACACTAATTCCATTACTCTGCTGGAGACATCATTCATGTGTGCTTTATAGTTCTGTTGCACAAAATCTATAGGGGTTTTTGGTTTAGTTTGTTTTTTTTCTTTTAATTAAACTGAATATAAGCTCCCTCACATTTTCGAAGAGAAGGTGCCAGTGATATTCTGCTTTGCTTAATGTCAGCAGTGTATTCCTAACGTTTCAATTCAAGTATGTTCCAGTTTGAGTACAATTCCTAATGTTTCATAATTTCATTTAATGCAGGGTAGAAAAATGCAAAGGAAAATTTGAGGTTTGACATACATTTTTGTCCCTTATCTGACAAGGTCAGTTAGCTACACCTCTAAACACTTTTAATGTTAAGTCAGGGTAACTATTCCTTGCTGAGCTGCAGGCGTTGCATTCAGTGGGTCAGGACAGGGTCCACCTGCATTAGCAGCCTAGTTCAGATCTTGAACCTCCTGATCCTTGAATTTCCAGCTTTGTTATAAATGAATCTTTCCAAGAACCCTGCTTTGATCCATGCTGGGGCCTCAGCACAGACCCTGGGCTCTGTGTGACCACACCAAAAGGACACACATTTCACCTGTGCACCCGAGGCCCTTCAGCTGTGCACCTGATTTATTCCAGCCCGAGGCAGCTCCAGAGCAGCCACATTCAGCCTGCACCTTGAGTTAGCTTTTGCTCTCCCAATGATACAGGCAGGACTGTGAAGCCATTGCCACGCAGGGAAGGTCTGCTAGGAAAACCAGCAACAATTCTTGGAAGACCTGGCTTATAGGGCAAATTTAAAGAACTATCATATTACAGTCTTCAGCACAAGAAAAGAATACTGTGTAAGTGTATGGAGTGCCCTGGCAGCTAAATACATCATTTTTAATACATTCTCTCCTACTGGGTTGATATATATGTGCTGAGGCTTTTTAATGATGTAATACAATGTAATACACAGGTATACCTCCTGGTTATCTGCTACAGTGATAAGTTTGGTACCATGAGGCTCACAATTTATAAGGCATCTTCAATTATCAGTGTATATAGATGTATAAGTCATGTTCTTAAAGTCAGCTGCTGCCCGGTATGTGTTTTCTGCAGGAAAAGAAAGACATTAAAATGTGTCTGGTGAAGCAATAAAAAGTGCAGTATTCATTAAAAGAAGTAAAACAAGAAGATAACAAAAGCAGATCAGAGAAAATGAGATAAACAAGAGTGCTGCCACAATAGGCTCCCATCTACCATTACCCACACACTTCATAAATATGCAGTGGGATATATAGCACAGATAACATTTTACTGTGAAGGATGAACTACTAGTACCCTCACACTTTTATATGTCCAAGTGTGTGGAGAATGGTTGCTAAGAATCTGGTCTGTTATTGTTCCTGAATTTTTCCTGGGCAAAATGAGCTATGAGTGAACTTCAGAAGCAATTTAAGCTCATACATCACTTCTGTACATCCCATTTGGACATGCTTACAGTAGCCACTGACAAGGAAAAGGGATGAGGTTTAGCAGAAACCAACAAGGGGAAGAGAGAGGAATGAAAAAGGAATAAATTTTTCAGCTTAGTAATTCACTGGCAAAACATGTGCAGTGTACGTTGAACTGAAAAGTAAAGATTTCTTGGGTAGTGTTAAAGCAGAGAAACAGCCACAACAATAATCATTTGAATCACCACAAAATGCTGGTTTTTTTCCAAAGCAATTTGCTTGCTCTCTTTTCAGTGGCTTAGTGCCCTGTCTTAACCAACCTTCCTTCCTTCCTTCCTTCCTTCCTTCCTTCCTTCCTTCCCTCCCCTTTTCAAAACTGAAATGCACTTTCATTTGGAATTGAAACATACTTTAACTAGGAAAATATTAATTACTAGAATTTTGATCCATTTTTAGCGTCCTTATCCCTTCTGTCTCTGTTTTTTCAGCCAGGCTGCCAATCTGGGAACAATTTGTATATTCATCACAAGGACCCTCTAATTTTAGGGGTAAAAGTCCTCATTTTCTGTGGAAGCCGTTCAGCTGCCCAAAGAGCTGTGATAATGCCATCAGAGCCACAGACAAGCCTTCCAGACTGGCTCAGCTACTACAGACATGTATCCAAATGCAGCAAAAGATGGCATTAGAAGTTTATTTTTGGGCAGCTTTTTCCTTCTGTCTGAGTCAGGTCAAAATAATTGTTTTTTACAAAGACTTGCATGACATCTGAGAGGGTGCTGATTCAATTTTAGTTTTTCTTTGAAATGCTGTTGAGGGGGGAAGAAATATTTTCTGCTTTTTCTGATCATCTTTGCCTATACCCTCTGTTCCTTCTACCTTAGAGAATCATAAGATGGCTTATGTTGGAAGGACCTCAATGATCATCTTGTTCCAACACCCCTGCCATGGGCAGGACACCTTCCACTAAAACAGATAAATCAAAATTATTCTTATCTACACCAGGAAGAGAAAAGCCAATGACAGGGCAGTTTTTGCTTTAATGTTGGGTGTTACATCTTGTGCCCTGAAAGGGATTTGTGAATTATGTAGGAAATAATGTCCCACAGCAACATCTGTGCCTTAGGAAGGAATCAAAAATTGGAAGAAAGGAGTAAGAAACAAGAAGTGCACAGAAATATGTGTACCAAAGAGAAAACCTGTGTTATTCCATTGACTCAGCCAACTTTGAGCAGTGCAAAGAGAATTGATCAATAGAGGTCTGTTTCTAAAAGTCTATTTATTGATTTATCTACTGTTTTCTCAAGCCATTAAATATCAAAATCACTCTAGTGCTACTTAGTAATAGAGGAGAATTCTGAATTGGGTCACATTATGTTTATGCAGTAATTTATACATCATCTGTTTAAATTCTGGGCCTCCTGTTCACAGTATACACTTCCTTGCAAGATTCAGAGAGAAGAATGCAAAGACTTGAGAAAGAAGAAATGGAGATAAATCTGAAGGTTTTAAATAGACAGGAGACATGTCAAAGTAAATAAAGTTTTATACACTTATTTATGTGTTGAGAGAGCTGATAGATGCAGAATACTGACTGTAGGAAATCTGATCAAATTCCTAATTTTTAGGATAAAGTTCTCCAAACTAATTGCTCATTTTCAATGAACTGGAGGTTCTGCACACCTATGCCTCTTGAAGAAGAGGCCAAAGCACTCAGAATTTAACTCAGAAGTGAGTGGGGCTGTAACTCAGACCCTCTTTTTTGAGACAGGCAAAAGTCATTTGAGTTAGGTGGATGCAGTGACAGGCCTGGATACAACTTTATCCTGAAATAATATCAGGGTTTGCTTTTCCTTTATTTACCAGTGATTTATGTTATTTTTCCCTTTCATTGTTAGGAAGGAAAACCCAGAATGTCCAAATGGAAAGCTTTTTAGGCTCTGCATCTCGCTGGTTTTGCTCTTCCCCTATTTAATGTACTATTGTAGTCCAATCTGAGAGCAGCCTTGCATTTCTGATGAGGAGCCAGAGCGCTCAGCTGTTTTTCAAATTGGCAGGCACTGGGTAACTTGTAGAGAAATTGAAGTGCTTGCTCTTGCTTACATGATTCATTGTTATTTTTCCCAGTCATTATGAATTGAAATAAGCCATCTGTTATAATAACAGTGCACCGTGCACCAAGAAGCGTGGCTTTACCTAGGAACAGAAACAAATGTCACATAAAAATGAATTTGGGGATCCACATATACATCCAAATTAGATAGCTCAATAATAGCAGCAATGGATGTGTACATAAAACTCGTTTTGTGGGAATATTTACTGTTGTTTTCAAAGTGAGACACAGTAGGCTGATACCATTTGAAATGGATAAAAACAATCTATTTCCTTGAAAAGAATGGATTTCATTCACTGTCCTTCAGTATTAAATCTATGACTAACAAGGCAAGTAAATCTGAAACTGTTTACCAACTATGTTTTTCTTTATCATTTTAGATCAGTATAAAAGTAAATTCCCAATCAGCTTAACAAAAACTGAAAAGCACTAAAAATATCTGATACCTAATGAACTGTAAAGGGTTTTTTTTTACACATTGAAAGTAATCTACAAACCAAATTTCTGTGTCTGTGGCAACAGATCTTAACTCTCCTGCAGAGCTCAATTGATGGTTTGTCTTTGGGGTTTTTTCTTGCTTCCTTGTCTGTTCTTTGAAATATCTCTACTTGACACTAAAATAGGGCTAAAATTTTTTTCACTGTAGTATCTTTTTTCACTTTTTATAAATATTTACATAGTCATATTTTATAAAGAGGAATTAAAAAATGTGTTCCAAGGACGCAGTTTGCACAAGTACCATCAGCTGTTGCAGTGCTGTATCCTGTATTCCCAATGTTGTTTTTCCATTGTTTCTTCATGTCTATCCTCACCTTTATTCTTCAAATTTAAGTACAATTTCTTTAGGTCAGAATCAGCATTTGTTCTGTGTTCATGAAGTGAACCAGCAGTTTAAAGGTCTATCTCCACACAGTAACAGAGAGCTCCTGCCATGGTTGGAAGTTAAGCTCCCTACCTTTAAAACTCTTTGGGTACCTGGCCTCCCAGGATGAGTTTCTTAGCTCTCTGTGAGGAATTCCCACCCCAGCAGATGATGTGGTGCAGCTGGGCCAAAACACACAGCACAACTGGCAGTCCAACTCAGCTCTCAAATGCAACAAAAGGGCCAGAAGGGTAAAAATGGAATTTAAAGTCATATTTAAGGAATTGTTGTCAGGTTCAAGAAGACTGGGTCCTATGGTCCTGTTGAAGATCTGCTTTTAAGCATGGCCTGCAGAGCATTAGAGAATGTGGTATGGGGTAAATTCTATCCTCTGGCTAAGTGAATATTAATCCATGCCTTTCCCACTTAATAAGATAAAGCCTGAAAATAAACTTCCAACTGGAAGTATGTTATGAGATATTCCCTAAATGATGCACAAAAGATTACTATAAAATTCTGCAGCAGAGACAGTAAGCACAGGAGGTTAAACATAAGACTTATATTTTCTCTCATACTTGGATTTGCCATTAAAAACAATGGGAATTTTTACCTTGAATTCCCTGGAAAAAAAGGCCAATTGTACTCTTCCCTAGCACCTTTGGTTTTGGATATTTTGTGAATGCTGGATTTAACTGTCCTATTTTTATTCTTGCAAAAAACCCAGATGACAACATGATTTCAGCAGCAGGAGATAGTCCTTATCACAAGCTACAGCTGGAATTTGAATGCTGTTCCCTGGGAGGGATTGTACTGCAAACTACAGAACAGCTCCAGATCATTATCAAGTTATGCCAGATTATTCTGTAAACTTGTGAGACAGTATCATCATTTATTATATAATATCTGCAAAGATTCACTTCACAGTCCTCATCTGCAGATATTTCTTTACTACTAAATTTTAGGTTGATAAATCAGCTAACAGCCTCTTCCTCAATGTTCTACTTGCAAATGGCAAAGAGGGGTTGACTGCAGTGTTCAAAGGATGATATACAAAGTGCTTGAGTATCTGTTGAAAAGAACTTATGGTTACATAGATAAATAGGTGACATTTTCCCTTGAAAACTGTTATTAGCCATATACTGGGTCACCAACAGGTTCATTCAGGCACCCATAGGCACATTGGAATCCCTAAAGGGGAGAATGAGAATCATTTACACAGACCATGCCCAAAACCAAAACACAGTGACCTGTCTAATAAAAAAAAAGCCAGCCTTCAAGACCCACAACCTAATTCTGCTCCTGAGATTGAAATCAGACCATGGGGCGTTTTCAGTTGCAGGGCTTCTTTTCAGGTGCTGCTAACACCGGATAACCTCAAAATATATGTCAGTCATGCCTCAAATGTGCACGACTATCTGCACATACACATACTCCGTGTCCTCCAGACTCCAAGAAATTAATAGAAATCCTTGGAATGGAAAGGGTACCTTAGCAGGGCATTGCTGTTGTACCTCATTGTTAGCTATCACACCATTATCTAAGACATTCATCTCCTATCCTTGTTCAGCTCCAGTAATAATGTGTCATCTAAGACTCCTGACTCTTAATTAGAAATCATCTGCTGTTCTTCACCCTGCTCTGTTATGTCCTGCTGTGACTTTTCTGTCAGTCTGCTCTTCCCTGTGATATGATACAAGGTGGGAGAGCACAGGGGTTAATGCAATTATTTACATATGGTAATACAGTGTATAGCAAGGAATTAATGAAACATTTGCAGCATTTCAGAGCTAAAAAGAAATTAGACACCATCTCTTCACTGATTTTCCAGGTGAAGTGTGCTACATTTAGCTTTTAAACCTTGTGCTTCTTGCACAATTCCAATGTCACCTTTTTTGTTTTTTGAGAGCGAGGCGCAATCAAGCTGGATCTGGAAGAACTCAAATATTATAGACATAAAAACTTATTCATTTAGAGTTTTTGTCAATGTTTATTAAAACAGGCATACAGAATTATCTCCCTATAGAGTTTCACCCCTCTTTATACTTTGCATTTCTCCAAAGTGGTCACAAACCCAAAGCAAGAATGGAGTTTGGCTGCCCTTTTGAAAATATCTGCTAGTATTAAATGCTGAGTTCTGTCTTAATGCAGAATCCAGACCTACTGAAGTAAGAGGGGAAAAGTGCCTTGACTTGTAGGAGGCCAGAATGCCACCCACAGAGGTGCCTGATTGCCAGAGAGGACTGGGCATCTGCTGCCTGAAAATCACAGTAGTCTCTGGTATCTAACATGGGCCAGCCAAAAAGCAGGGCACTGAAATAGCAGAGCAGGCTGAAAAAGCTGGTGCAGAGTGGTGTCCTGTGAGAGCACTTCCACGAGGATGATTAACACCAGCTGAGGAGCTGCACACAGGATTTTGCATGTATGAGACACATGTGGTTTTCTTTATATTTACAGCTATACCTTTGAGGAATCATTGATTAGGAATATAAATGTTTATGCACAACAATCATTTTAATAGGCAATTACATTCGTTATTTAAATATTTTCACAATCGCTCAGCTCACAAACATGAGCACTTAAACAGAGCATCTGATAATGATACCATTGTTCCTAATGATCCACAGACAAATTCATGTTCTTTCTGATACTGTTAATTTAAAATCTATCAGATTGCAACTGCAAACATAGAGACATAGCATCTCAATGAAAGCTGTAATGGAAGGGGATGAATCCCAGAGCTTAGAGCATGTTCTTATCAGTTACAAGCACCAGGCAGTATAGGAAAAACAGATAGGAAAGGCAGCCAGTAGCTTCTTAAGGCTCTTTTCCAAAACCAGGGGCATGTGAGGATAGAAATACATTCTATGACAGACTTTGTATTAAGGGTGATGTTTTACTAAGTGTTTAAGACTTCAAGAGTCTATAAGACAGTATCTCAGTATGGCAAACCTGACTGAGGTCAGGATGAAATCTACACTGACCTAGATATCATCAGAAAACATCGGGAGCAATTTGATTCCCTTCTGTTCCCTGGCTGGCTGATTCTACATCCAAATGAGTAAAAATCCTCAAAGCAGTGAAAATATCAATTTTATGGTCTCAAGCCACCCTGGGGATGTTCCTGTCCCAGGTGTGAGACAGAATCTGCCTCACTGGTTTGCTCAAGCTTGGGTTGGTGTAGAATCACAGAACAGTTTGGGTTGGAAGAACCTTTACAGATCATCTACTCCAACCCCCTGCAATGAACAGCGACATATTCTACTACAGCAGGTTGCTCAGAGCCTTGTCCAACCTGACCTTAAATGGTTGCAGGCATGTGGGATCATCACCTCTCTGGACAACCTGTGCCAGTGTTTCACCATCCTCATTGTAAAATATTTCCTCCTTAATGTAGTCTAGTCTCTTTTAATTTAAAACCACTACCCCTTGACCTATCACAGACCCTACTAAAAGGTTTGCACTGATTTTACTTATAAGCCCCCTTTAAGAACTGAAAGGCTGCAATAAGATCTCCCTGGAACCTTGTCTTGTACCTTGGGAGTGGGTGAGTGGTGGCAAAAGAAGAGAGTTCTTTAACAATACCTTATCTGTTAGATCAGGTCACTAGATGTTTTTGCACTCTGGAACTTGAGTACAGATTAATGATAATGAGTTCCCCTGGAAATCTAATTTCATCTTCTTAAGATTGATTGTGCCATGTCTTGGATTAATAAATATCAAAACTGTGATAACGACAGAATTAACGTTGCCATTTTAGATCAGAATGAATATTTCCTTGAAAAGAGTCCAAAGCAAACAATTTATGCTGTGTTCAGAAACCTGTCAGAAAGAGGTTGGAATGTGCAGTACTCCTTAACAGAAGTGACTGCAGACTTTATCCATCATAGTCTAGTCCAGGGATGCTGAAGTCACAAGAATTTATGGGGAGGGAAGAAGGGACCTATAGGCGTACGTGAGCAGAGGCAGGGATCCATTTTTCAGTGGAGGCAATACAGTCACTTAAACTAAGAAAACAAGCAATAAACAAAACCAGGCAGTGACAGCTATTAAAGGTCTGAATCATTACCATTCTGAATCATTACCGTTCTGAATGCAGAATAAATAAGTAGTATTATTTAGTATGCAGAATAAGCAATAGGTAGGTATTTGTGAGTTTAATCAGTGATGGTGAAGCTGAGGAACAGCATCTTGGTTCTGAGCCATGCAGGATGTCACAAGAGACACCAGGCAAAATCCCAGCCCAAAATGAAATTAATGAGACTTCTACCAGTGATTTCAGCTGGGTTAGGATTTATTGCTTTTTTTTTTCCCCCCCCCAATAATCTTGCACTCCAATTCAATTTCTCAGCAGTCTAATACTGTCATTTAGAGCACATCTTGTCACATTTGTATAGGATGGCCACTCTATACTCACAGTAAAGTCAAATGGCATGAGTGCTGACAAATGTGAGGAACTCTTATACATTAAACAGCTCCTTAGGAGTACAGAACTAAAGCTAGACCAGGGAATTTGTCTGCAGTCTGGCTTCACTGAGAAGTTCCAATCATCTGTTCTAAATGTTGGCATAACCATACATCTCCTCCTCCCTTTAGTTCAGATTTGTAAATGCAATGAAGTCTTCCATGGTTTATTCTGAGAATGGAGAATTACTGTACTTTCACGGTGCTGTAATTGCTCTATAATAGCTAATAATTATGCATCTGCAATATCATAAGCACAGTATTGTAAAATCCAGTGCAAACAATTAGATCTCCTGTTATATCTCAGAAAATTATTTCAGAAATGGGATGAGGCTCAGTCAGTCGTGTAGACAGATGCTATTTTGCATTTGTTAATGTAGTGAAGAAGATAGCTTATCTAACCCTTTATAGTCATCATCAGTTGTTTCAGGAAGTCTGTCAAAAACACTGCAAAATCTACATACAACTTTGACATAAAAAGCAAAGAAAAATAGTGAGAAGAAAACTGACCAGGGGAAAGCAGATTTCCTTGAAAAACAGATGGCACTTATGTATTTGCTTGTGTCTTTTGTTCTTTCAGTTTCATTGCTTTAAACCACAGTGCTGGAATTTGAGCCCCGCTGCTTTTTGGGGGCTCTAGCACCAAGCAGCTCCTATGGAATGTGCTGTGTGCTCACATCCTGGACTGCACTGGTGTGATCAAGGAACAGCACTAAGAAAAGCTTTTCATTAGAAAGCTGTATTTAAATGTAGTTTCAATACATTGACCTGTTTTCCTTTTCCACAGACACAGAATCCACAGCCAGCTGTTGCAGCTCCATATTTCCTGGGACCTGTAAGGTTCCCCCACCACAGCGTTGTGTTGGTTTACATAAACCATGGAATTATAGGATAATTGGGATTGGAAGGGACTTTTAAAAGTCTTCTAGTCCAACCCCCCTGCAATGAACAGGGACTTTTTTAACTAGATCAGGTTTCTCAGAACCCCAGAATCTCCAGAAACTCAAGCCTCAACTCTTCCACAGCGAATTGGTTCATTTCATTATGCATTTTCTGTTGTGTTTTTACCTTGTATTTAGAGGGGCAGAGGACCAAATAGTTAAAAAAGAAAGCAAGATTTTACGTGAAAAAAGTTCTACAGGTTGCATTGTTCAATTTGAACATAATTATGATCTGGCAATTATTAAAGTCTCAGTAGAGTATATCACACAGGGCATGGACGAAAAGGTTTGCTTATGGAAAAAGAAACACATTCTTTTCAGTTCCTCTCCTGCTGATGTTTTGCAGAGTGTTAGGAACAGGGTCAGGTCTTGTTTTTTTCCTTTATTATCCTTTGCTGGCAGCCAAAAATAATTGTCAGACCTGAAACACAATGGGAGCTTAGAAAAAAAAAAAAAACAAAAATGTGACAACAAAGGAAAGAAGGACTGCAGAAACAGGATTGAGGAGATTGTGTTGTGTGAGTGAACTTGAAAAGGGTGGATACAATCTGGACCTGGATAAGGCTGCCCTGTGAGAAGGACTGAAATGGCAAATATTGTGTACATTATCTAGATCAACCTCTGCTGACACAGTGGGACTGGAACACAGGGATGGTAATTGTAGTCTCAGGTCTATGGGAATGGCATTAGGAAAATGTCATATACTGTTGAAATTATGGCCTGCTTGCAAAATTCCTTATTTTTTGAAGACTTCTACAAAAAATCTGATATAGCCTTTACAGGTCTCAGAGGAGAGCTGTAGGTTTAGGCTTTATTTTCTCCTTTTCCCTGGGGAAATTTCCTATAGACTATTTCCTATAGTGTTCCTGTGGTTGACAGGAACACTACAGACCAAAATTCCTCACAAATTATGCTGAGAGTCAAGTGCATAAAACTTGCCATCCTTGGAGGACACTGCTCTTCCCACAGACACAGCAAGTGCTGAGCAAAAGGTGCCAAATGGGGCAAACATGACCATGCTGCCTCTGAGGATGATGGGTGGGGAGCAGAGATATCTTTCACTGAAGAGGTTTCTTCCCTCAGCTAGAAAAGTCAGACATTTGAAGGTCTGTCCCACTTCCTGAGCAGGTGTCGTGCTGTCTCTATGAAGCATCTGTCTAATTTTGATTGAAAGATGAGCACTTAAAAATATTTTTTCCCTTCACAGTGTGGGAGGCTTCCCTTGGCACATGCAAGCTCATTTCAGATAGACTATCTATTCACTGGCTCGAAATATTTCTTTGGGGCAAATGCTTTATAAACTGCTCCCTAGAAACTTTTTATACAATGCAGTATCTATTACCATGAAAAGAAAAATCCTATCCTCCTACAAAGTTTTCCACTGTGAGCCTTTTTGGCTCCCACATGTACAAATACCTCCTTTTAAAAAAATCGTTTTGCTACACAACTTATTCTGCATTTATCTTCCAGTGCTGGGAGTCCTATAAAAGCAGCTGGAACATTAACAATGGACATTATACCTTAAATTCCTTTACACAGGCTGCTATTAATGTTTCTTGCAATAGAACCTCTCTGTAAGTCCCACCTTGTTCACAGATCTGACATGCTGAGCCTTGCCCCACCACGTAGGAGGACCTGACATGGGATTTGCCAGGTGGGTTTCTTTTCCTCAGGGCAGTCTGAGCACCAGGCTGCTAACAGGCTTAGCAGTTTGGAGATTATGCAGTGGAGTTGAAGGGCAAGGCTTAGTGTTTGAAAACAGGCCATTTGTGGGTTTGCAGGGTATCCTGCCTGCCCTTCACAGGCTGTTCAGGGGGGATATAGGGCTCCATGTCACTCCTGCCATGGCAGATATGATTTTCCAGCATGGTACCCACACAGCAGCCACTGAATCCAGTCCTGACTGTGCATCACCCCAAATCCATGAAGGCAAGCAACAACTTCCCTTTAGAAATCTTGATAAATGTCTTTATGCCCTACATACTTAATTATCTATTGGTAACTACATTCTGTTCATGTCTCTCCCATTTGCTTTGGCTCATTGCTTTGTTTCATACCCTCAGAACACCCCCAAACATTAGCAGATAGGCATCTTCAGGCTTCATATCTCTAAGTGACAGATATATTTATTTGTTTGCTCAGTTTGAACCACAGCACCAGAGATATCTTGCAGGGGCTTTGACACAGAGGGTTCTGCTGAGTGTGACAGGAGTGGTGCTAATCAGTCACACTCAAGTTCTTATTAAGGCAGCCACTGACAATAATTACAGCTGACACTCTTAAGGCTTTTTATGGCCTTGTTTAAGCCTGAAGCTGATATTGCTTCTTCTCTCCCAACTGCATTTTTTTGGAGAGGCAGCTGTATCCCATGTTCAAATGCCTTTGCTCACCTTGCCTTCCTTATTTAACATAAGCTTCAGGTCAGATATGAATTTATTTGTTTTCTACATCTGCACTCCTGAGTCAGAAAAAATCCTAAGAAGGAAAAAATGAAATAAAACCCAGAAGTAGCAAAAAAAACTATACTGTGTTCTCCACCACTATCTCCAATTAACGAATTCACTTTTAATTATTTTTGTCTTCATCTTTCTTGACAATTTGTGAAATTAATTTCTTCAGATATTTCAGCATTTATCTTTGCACTCCCATTTTGTCTATTTTTGAAAATTATGCATTGCAGAACAGAATATATGCTAGTTAGCAAGAATAATCATTTATCTTACTGTAATTGCACGTCATCACCCATTAGTCAGTAACGATGATTGGCAATGCAATTTTCTTTGCAATGAAACTAATTAATATTCACATCATCATCTGCTGTTCAGATACTTCTAAAAGCAAAATCTGAGGTTTTTTAGCAAGCAAGTCATTAAAAGGGAAAAAAATCATATGGAATGTTTAAAATGATATTTGAATACATGGAAACTATGAGTGGAAGCTGGCTTAGATTGACCATTTCCTTTAGGAAATAAATAAAGTCCTCCCTTTTAGTTAGCTCTGACAGATTTCTTCTTGAGAAGAAGCAGAGTAGTTTTAGCCAATCATAACAGCATAATATGTCAGGAAAAGAAGGAGATAGGTTTCTGATTTCTCAACAAGTGCACCTGACTTCACCTTTGAAATGGACCACATTTTTTAGCAATGTTTCTCAGTGCTTTCTCTATTGCATCATCCAAATTAATCGTGTGTTGAACTAAGAAAGTTCTTAAGGGTTTTGTGACTAATTCCATCTCACTTCTAAAATAGAAATATTATAAATATTAGTAGTGGCAGGTGGCTGGGTGCCAAGACATCGGACAAACTGCAGTTATTTTTCACTTTCTTAAAATATAGAATTAAGGGAATTATATCGTGGTTCTAATGTAAGGCCCCATATAAAAGAGTCCATGCACTTTTTGGCACTTGTCACTAATATTTTACTAACTTCCCATCAGATAATTCGGATGATAAAGATTATGCCCAAATGAGGAAAAAGATTGCATTTTGCCAAAGCCAAATAGTTTCTGAATGAATTGCTGTAACTCATTAGCTGCTCACAACAATTCCAGTCTCCTGGACTCTTAAACGCATCCCTATGTATGATTATGAATATCTGATACTGCATTCCCCTGTGAAATATTTAGACACATTAGAAAAGAAGATCAGAGAAAAGCGAAGTAATTCTGGCACTTAATCCACAGTAAATCACCTCTCTTTCAGAATTTTTTTTCAAATAGACCATATTCACTTGTATTCTGAACTTCTGTTAAGACAATCTGTTGCTGAGAAGCATTATTCATTTTCCTTCCTTATAGTCAGTGAATTAGCTTATTGTTGTCATGTAAATGATGAATCATAAGGATTTCTCTGCCCAAGTCAGAGTTCCCAGTGTTAGTATTTCAGTTATATTGCCTAAATTATTGTTCAGTTGGGAATATAAATTGTGTCTGCATATTCTGTTGTTATTCAGAGGGATTATAGCAATAAGAACCTTCACCATCATCCAGAGGAATATATTCTTTTTCTAAATTAGTGAAGATACCCTTGCTCTTCATTCTCACAGTTTCATTGGAGCAAGTGCCCTGCCAGAGCCCACTTTGCTCAGAGGCCCCCAGAAACTCATCCACAGAAAGGGAATTCCATGTATAAAACATCCAGCAAGATTTATGCCTTTCATAAGGAAATCAGGTGGAATGTGGATTTTCTTTCTGTGGATGGACTAACCCTGTTGTAGTGACCCAATGCAAATTCCAAACATTTGTTAGACACTTGGAGCTTGAAATTTCTACTGAAAAATCTGCCTGAATTTTGTTCACTTTGAATGTTCACAAGGTATTATTCATATGAATGTGACACCTATAATGCGGAGTAAGTTCTGCTTTTGCCTTGGCATGATTGAAACTCAAACAGATGAACAAAAACTAACAGAAGTAAACAAAGTAGAGTGAAAAATAACATAAGACAAAACACTATCTTTTCCTTGTAAAGGTTTATGCCACACAGCTATTCAAATATTCCTGTGAACAAAGCTCCCCAAAAAACATGCACTGATAAAAATGTTAATGAATAGAGAATAAAAAGGGGAGAAATTAGGGTGAAACCAAACACCCACTCAAAATTCATGTATATATTGCAAACCTTGCTTTTCAGAATTCAGACAGCACATCTATTTTGCCACAGCATAATCAAAGAACCCTGAAGCCCTCCTTTTGTTACGAGTTTGTTGACAAGCAAACGATTTTAGAGGAATGCCAACAACAGCTCAATAGGTTTATTAAAGCCTTCTTTAGTACTTGATAAAGAAAAAAATTTTGAACAAGTTCCCGGTGGTTGAGGAGTCTCCCACTTTAAGAAGCTTGTGTAGAAAATACAATTTATGAAATAATTGTATTTCTTTTCCATCTATTATAATCTGACAAGGATGATATTAATCAATGGTAGTCAAGAATTTAGAATATTCTAGCAACTAGGATGCCATCATCTGCCCAGGTCCCCACTGAAAAAGTCATCAGAACTTTATGCACAGTAGCCAACCCTCCAAATAGGCCCTTGCTCTCCGAGTTATCTTTATACTGAATCTCTCTCTAGCTTACAATTACTTAGAAGCAAATGTAGCTCCCTTCTCACCTTTAGTTTCCCTGACCCATGAATTTTAGGTGTTTGATAGACTAGGAACCAAAATTTCCCAAGCATAGCCCTGGACTCTTAGAAAATCTACCACAACCTGGTCTGTAACTCCAGGTTAAAAGTGTTATTTATATTTTGGGTTGGTCCTTCCCAACAGTAAACACAAGAAATCTGTTTCACTACAGATTCACTACAGCAAACACAAGTAATTGCTGTGTTGCTTTATATTTAATTTCATTAAAAAGCACCCCTATGAATATTTATAAATTTAAGCATGCAGAGACACACAGAAACGAAGTGTGCTACGATGTCACCCATCTGCCACTCTGCCATGAGTGGGTCACTTGCCAGAGTGAAGTTTTGGAAGGAATGAGCAGATGGTACAGTAGACAAAGCAGAAAGAAAGGTTTTGATCATGACTGCTCAGTGTGTTACCCAGCAGAGCTGTGATTGTTTCCTTGATAGTAAAGGAAGACATTAAATAATTTACTGAACTCTTAGGTAATTGAAGCTGCTCCAGAGCCTAACAGCACATTGGTGCCTTTGGACTATCAACTATTTGGAGTGCTTTGTTCATGAAAATTGGAGAGGGGCTCTCATTCTTTGTGTGCATTGTGCACCAAACCTGTTCAGAGATGCTTTGTAGGTTTTACATAGAAAATGATAGTCATGGCTTTCATTGCTTGAGGCAAATTGGAAACAATCCCCACCATCCCTCCTGTTAAATGATCAGATTTCCGGAAGGATGATGGACCAAGTTCCTAAGGAATCTAGGAACCTTAATGCTTTCTTCTGAATTATGCCAGTGAAAGGAAGCATCTTTTACTGGATGGCAATGGTTGATGAAAGCTTTGCAGCCCTCTATGAAATTCAGTCAAAGGAAAGAATCTGATAATAATAGAAGATAAATTTAATTACTTGGCTATTGTGAAGGAAGCAGCAGACTCTGGAATGTGTTGGATGCTCTCGAAATGCTTGAAGACAGTTTCTCTGTTCTGAAGCTTGAAAAACTTATTAGAATGGGTCAGTTTTGAATTGGATTCCAACTGATGAAAAATAATTTGTTAAAGTTTCATCATGGGGTATTTCAGTTCCATTGAAAGTATTTTTATGTGAAAGTGCTCAACCATATCTTCATTTTAAAATACTGTTTTAATTAATGTTTTATTTTAAACAACGATGTAATTGTTTGCCTTGCTATCTTTGTGAAATTAAAATATTATGTTTCCAAAATTACTTATTATATTGCCTTTCTCTCACTCCCCCCAATAAGCATATTTGAATAGCTTCCCTTGTAAAGCCAGCAGCCAAAATTTTCATTCTCTGACTGAAATAAATAAAAATATTGATTTGTTATTGTCTTAAACATTTGGAAGTGAGGATGCAAACTGAAAGATAAAGAGAGTGTGCTATTATGTCGCACCAAAGACATGTCAAAACACTTTTTCTATTCTAACACAACAGGAAGTCTAAAGCTTAGGAAAGATTTTTTTAAGGATTTTTTTTTCCCAACATAGCCTCCAAAACCTTACATATCAGGTACCTCCTGAGATGGAGGTGATAGTATCCATTTAACACAACTTGATGTATTTTTTCCCATGAATGTGTTTCCTTTGGTTTCTATAATTTTTAGCACCCATAATGTACTGCAGCCAGGAGCTCTGCAACTCATGAGAGGTAAGAAAAGCTGCTTGTCTATGTTTTTTTTTTTTTTATTCTGCTCACAGCTAATTGCACTTCATGTCTCCTAGATCTTGCACTGGAAGAGATGTTGGATAATCAATTCCTTTTTGCCTTTGCCAAGCCTGATTTTCCAGACCTCTATCAAAACCTCCTTCAGTTGTCTTTTCTTCAGTAGTCCAACCCCTTTTCTAGTCAGTCAAAGTAAGAACAGTATTCAATATTCCTTTTCATCTTTGTTGCCCTTCTTTGAGCCTTTTTGTAGGGGAGGATGAGAGCTGCGTAGCATGGATTTATGCAGGAGCAAAAATGTTTCCTATTTGTTCTCCTTTTTCTAATAACTCTTAGCATGCTATTTTCTTTTTCCACTCTTTCTGAGCTACAGAAAGTACCTGAACTACACATCATAGCCCCAGTCTCGCTACACAGGTACTTTGCTGAACATAGATCCTTTCCTTTAATATGCAAAATAACATTTTTTTTCCACCCATGTGCATTACACAACATTTACCCAGACTGAATTATATTTGTCCATTTTGTTTCCCAGATACAGTTTTGCAGTATCCTTAGGCCAACCTTTGCAGGCACAATCTTTTGGTCTCAGAACCTCAGAACTGTATTTTCAGCAAAATGTGTCATGTACATCAAGGAATTTGTTTTAAAAAAGAATCAGATAAACTCTTAATTTGATGGGTTTATGTTGCATTTAATGGCTTGTAGTTCCCTTGATCATTCATAGTATATTTGTTGAAAATTTGTCATCCTTTCTGTATCTGCCACTTCCTTGTTCTCAGATATGAAAGTGAGTTTAAGGGACACTTCATACATCACTAACAGTGTTCACTCTTTGGACCTTGAACTCCTTTTGAATTCTTAGGTAAGTGCTTATTGATGCAATTTGTCCCTGTCCAATTTTGTTGTTTGCTCTGTAAAATGTATTGACACCTCAATTTGAATCAGATCTTCAGTGAATGCCCAGTAATGAAGGGCTCCAGTGCAGAAACCTCCCCAAGCTCTTCCACAACAAATATAAAGGCAGAAAATTAATTTTGTTTTCTGGTTTGCCCTTTTGCCTCTGAGTGGTCTTTTTGTACCTTCATTATCTATTGACTGTAGAGACCTGGAAGGCTTTTAACTCCTAATGTGTTGGAGGGACAATGTAGTAAGTGTATAAAAACTGCTGGTAAATATTTTTCAATTACAAGCTTTTTTTGGTCTATCGTTCCGTGTCTCTTACATTCAGCTTGCCAACACCTATATTCTGTGTTTTTCTCATTTGAAGAGAATTTTTTTTCTGAAAGAGATTTTCTGAAAGCTACTACTCAACTTCAACGACCTCTCTTCCCCAAAGTGTAGTTAGGCCCTCTTCTTTTTTCCCTTTCTCAGATGGTTTCTGAAATGTGGTGGGCATTTGCTTTATGCCTAAAAATGTCATTACGGTGCCTACCTGAAGGCTAGAAAGATTTAGATCCAACACTTTCCTCTTAGAAGAACTTCAAGCCCAAGATTATAAAAATACTTTAAACTTTAAGAAAGTTCTTGAGACCATCATATTCATGTACAATTATGGAAAACGAATTCACTATGTGTCTTCGTGGCTGCCTGGAATTCAGTAGTGAGCAGTAGTTTAGTTTAAAGGGTCAGTTTAGAACAGCTGTGTACTTAAAATTGTGCTTATAACAGTAGTACCTCAATTTGCCCACATTAGAGAAGAATATTTTTCCTCCTCAGTTTAATTTTGCATTGCCCATTGCTCAATTATTTCAAAAAGAGAGTGTTACAGCACATTATGTGGTAAGCTATTAACTTAAAGCTTCTTCCTCCCTATTTTATTTCTTGATAGTGCTGAGCCAGGTAATTCAGGAATGGGGAACAATCATACATTCACAGTCTGGAGAACTATGCACCATATGAAAATTTGATTTATAATGTTTCCTTTAAAAAATGAAAGTGGATAAAAAGAACTAGGGTTGGAGTGGGGTTGGTGGGTTGTTTAGTTGGTTAGTTGGTTGGATGGATGGGTTTTTTTTACTTTTTCTGAGATCTTCCTTCTGGGCAGAGACATCTTGTTGTAGTGGTGTGCAGAAAATACCACACTTAAGGCTCTGGTAAGTTTAGAAGTAAAAATGAGAGAAGAGAAAGCAGGAGATATAAAGTTAAGTAATGTGGGAGCTCCCATCTTGTGTAACCAAAGTCTGATGTGAATTAATTTTGAATTACTTTTAGAAATTATTATATTGAAAAATTAGAGGGGTTTAAGATTTAGGAAATGGCCATTCATTTTATCTCACATCGGGTTGAAGAGACTGACATTGAAGGTCCTGGTTCAAAGAACTCAGGGAAAGGATTCTGCTAAATCACAACCCAGTGAGATCAGCATTTTGGTTACTCAGTTGAACTCAACTGGCTCACCATAGACTCCCAAGACTGGTCTGATCTTAGGAGTTTTATTAGTTGGATTAGTTGAACTGGAAAATTATCTTAGTTTACAGCAGGTTATTTGGTTCAGCTGCTCCACTTCAACTTTGTTTAAAAAGTTGTGTGAGTTTTTTCATTGCTGGTTTTCTCCCATTAATCTTGATGCATTTCACACATGAAAGTTTAGACAAAGAAGAACTTGGTTTCCAAACAGCTCTTCCCAAGAGACTTCTCTTTCTCTCTTACCTAAGTGCATGATTAAACAGATCACAAAAAGCTATAACATTGTTGAGGATGAAAACAATGTAGATCCACACAATCATACCTCTTGTAATGGAATTTTCAACACTAAAAACAAGAGTGCCAAAATCAGCCTCAGAGCTCCCTCAATCAAATGGCAAGAGTGAATATATTTCTGCCAGTGGAGAAAATTTGTTTCCAAGAAGGCAAGGAGACGATTCAAAACCTCCAGAGAGTTTTGTGGCTAAATCCCAATATTTTTCTTGGAAAATACATTCCATAGCAGAACAGCCATTTGTCTTAACACCCCATGGCTGCCTACAAACAAAGTGTTCTGCCAGTGATTGGCACAAACTTCAAGCTGCAGCCAGAAATCAAGCTGGTCCTTTTTATTCTTTCCTGGTTTGTTATTTTTTTCAATCTCTCAAGGGCACATCTCATAGCCTGGATGAGAACACAGAAAAAAGCAGATGGCAGCACCATTTGCAGCCTGAGTGACAGCAGAGGATGCCAAAATGCTGATTAATGGCCTTGTCCCCTCACAAATCTTTGTTAACTCAACTCTGCTCTATTGTGTAGCATTATCTGAGGACCCAGAGCAGGGCAGGCACCCCTCTAAAGACTAAAGGCATGATCCCAAAGGGATCTGCAGGCTTTGTTCAACGCTGTGCACCTTAAAAACATCACTGCAATAGGAAAATCCTAGGGCAGGTCACTGACTACTGTGCAGCTTGGGAATTTAGGAAGAGGACTATAACACCTTCACACACCTCTGTTCTAGAATATGTCTTGTGAGGAGAGGATTTCAGAGGGCTCTTCTAGGGTTTTGCTGTTCTAGGGTTGCCTTTTTCCCCAAAATGTAGCAAACCTGCAGACCAGGGCCATCTGACCATGTTCTAACTACCCCAGAGCAGCCTAGGTGGGATTGGCTGCACTCAGGAGAACAGGCAGAGGAAGAGCCTCAGCCGTAAGGGGTCTGGATAGGAAGAAATGCAACCCAGTGAGGAGTGATTTCACTCAAAAGCTGTTATCAGCAAAATATTGGATGAGATGTTGAAAACCTAATGGTTGCCATGGAGTTTGGCACACAGAGGAAAAGTTCTTTCCCTGGTTGATAGCACAGAGACTTCTATTGCAAGATGTACCTTTCTGCTTCAATTAGTACTATATATCCTCTCAATAAATATAGATCTCTTCAATGGATGTCCTCTTCATCTAGTGCCTATTTTTACATATTATCCATTTACATCCAGAAGGGATGTAAATAATGAATATCCTCTGAGCCACCGGTTCAGCCCTGGTGCAGCAGGACAATCGAAGGGTATGAGGCAATGACACATGTTTAGATAAGCTTTTCACACAATGTGTGATCCCAGAGTAAGCTCAGATCTCTCATGAGATAAAGGGCATGGGATTTGCCAGGCTAAAATGGCCAGTAACAGCTGCTGCAGAGGGAAGGAAAAAATAAAAAGGCAATGAGCAAAAAACCCTTTTTACTACTCCAGCCAGTGAATCTCACAGTGGTGTGCATGAGGAGGATCCCCACAGGGGAAGATGGTTATATTAACAACACTTTCATGATTAGCATTTGGATCTGATTTTCTTGTGCACTGACAGGACAGAGTTTCCAGAAGCACCACATGATATCCCATGGTGATGGGCAACACAGGGATGTCTGCTCTTGTATCCAGCTGGTAAAATCTTCCCGTCCAGGAGGTTCTGCACTGCTGCAATCCAGGTGCAGTAGTGCGTTGTGGAAGGGCACTTGGCCACACATTAGAGTGCCTGTTGGGAGGTGGTGGTCCCTGTCTTTCAAAGCAATATTGCTCTCCTTCCAGGGAAAAAGGTGTAGGCTCAATATTATATTAAAAACTCTTCCACTGATTGGTTTTGTAATATCTTTCTCCCTAAAGGAGATGGTCCGAGCTTCTTGGGATAACATTTTCTCAAGAATTTGCCTGTTAAAACTTTTCTCTGTAAGGTACTTAATATGGAATAAAAGCAGAAGCAGATACAATACAATCTTTTAGTTTCATGTATCTCTGCATTTAATGTTTTCACTTTTGCTTATCACAAATCTACACGCAGTGATTTTAATGATCATTTTCTTGAATATTTAGTATGAATTGCACTGTTGGAAAATTAGAACGGAAAATTAGAACAAACTTGCCAGTTAAAGTAGTCCTTCATAATTGATAGAAAGTGCACTTTTGTGTCTTGTAATCCAGAGACCAAATGAAGTTCTAATCATGAGATGACACAGATGTTTTGAGTTTGTTTACATTTGTTCCTACCTTTTCTCAGTGATGTACAAATGTCAGATGATGATTTCTCCCGGAAGAAGAAGGCAAAAAGATCAGGATAGCCAGAGTAGCTGCATCATTTCTGTCTGTGTAAAATTCACATATGAGGAGATGATCATCACAAAAAAAAAGGCATTCAGACATCTGGGAACTTGCTGTGATCTTTGAGCTTGTCTAAATGACTGATCCCAAAATTCTTTCTGATTTACACAGGTCATGGACATTCTGGAAGCAACTGGAGGATAGTTTCTCCCAAACATTCTAGTGGACAATGTGTCCACTAGATTTTCATGCCGTTTTTCTCTTCTTGCAGAGAGAATGTAATCAATTGATCTTTACCATGTCCTATCCTCCCATTTTGTTTCCACTCTTAAGTCAATCATATCCTGTCACTTGGGCTTTCTGATGTCTGTAGTTTACCAGCATCATAAATTCTAGATTGTTCCCATCCCTCTCACAGCTGATATTTATTTATAGCTGATTTTTATGTTTTCATCTCTCATACATGATTTTTATAATGTTTTCATCAGAAGGCATACTTAAATCTCCATCGTTCTTCTGCATCCTGTCTGCTGTCTTCTCACATTCTTAATAGCTGGCATGAAGATAAAATTATCAAACTGTAACGTGACCTTATTCCCTGCTTTTGCCTATTTTTCATTTGCCTTTTCTTCCCTTTTGTCTCTGTTTGAAAAACACCATCCAACCTCTGCACTTTGTTGCATTTCATCACATCAGCTGCCCATTCTTTCATTCACTGTCATGCTGCTGTTACTTGCACATGTTACTGTTGCTTTAAGTTTCTCATTTACTACTGCTTTATTTTTCCTATCTTCATTATACAATCATGCTCTGGTATTTTCTACTATGAGCAAACAATCTCACACTTTAGCCCATTTGCTTCTGTAGACACCAATGTACCTTCCCATTCTCATTTATCTTTATTCTTATTTACCACACTGTTTTCAATTCCCTCAATTGCACACTCAGACCTGTTAGATCTGCCTGGTATCCTTTGCACTTGATCAATTCAAAGCACTCATGCCAAAATTTTTAATGGCCTATTCTTAGCCAAGTCCCAGAACCTGTACTCTGTCTTCATCTCTGTGACCTGACAGCTGCCTTCAATACTGCCACCATTCTCTTTTTCTTGAAATATTGCCTTTCCCTGATGATTCAATTTTCTCCTAGTTCTCCTCCAAGCTATTTATTCGCTCATTCTTTCTCCACAGGATCCCCTTTTTAATTCCACAAATGAAACCATCTTTTTACTCTATGATTACATGATCTAGATCTCAATTCCGTCTGCCTCTCTTCTGTTAAATAGTAAAATTTCTACCAGCTAGTTTTGTGGCTTAAGGATGTGTGGTCACATAGTCTCCTTCTACACCCTTCCAGGACCTCCCTGCCACTCATTTCACACACAGGCTGCAAAAGGTTTTGTGCATGGACCCTCCTTTTGCTCTTTCTCTGAAGTAAGGGATCCTCATACCTGAGGAAGTTCTTATTCTGGAAACTGGAACAAAAGCAAAGGGTGTTATCCACAAAACCTCAGATTGTGGATTGTGTGCAGCCTGGTGACCAGGCCTTTTTGAGGGAAATTTTCATTTGAGCATCTTTCAGGGAACAAAGCTTGCAAATTTTTTGCTTTTTGCATCTTCCACAACAGTTTTACAAGGGATGGTGCATCTTTGGCATCTCTTACTACTTTGTATGTACAGCTCTTCTGAGAGGCATTTCTGTCATGGGCCTTCTTGCATGAGACTGTTATCAGTCGTAGGTTTGAGAAGTGAGGTCAGTTGGGGTTATTTATAAAATTTAGGGGTTTTTCTTTTCCTTTCTTCTGCATTCTGTTTTTATAGGAAAAAATGTACTTACATCATTGCAGAAATATAAACTAAGACATCCAATTATCCTGAGAGAAGAAATTACAGATTAAACCCACAAGAGGCCTGTGATTTTATTTGTTCCTTTGTTTGCATGGCCTCTTGCTGACAAACTCAAGGGTCATTATTGTGGAAACTTTCAGGCAAAAGTGATGTCACCAGAAGTCATTTTAATGGAGCCTCATTTTCACATCCTATTGATTTATCTGCTAAGTATGAAGGGAAATCAATAAACAGAATCATTTTCACATCTTTTAAACTTCTACAGTAGCCAAAAAATATTCTCCAGTGCAGGTATGAATCACTGGAAAGAAAAATCATAGCTGTTGATAGGCATGAAAATACTTCTTTGTATTAAGAAGGTGATTTTCATGTCTTTCCTACCAGCTTTTGTTTGATGTATTTGTACTAAAGGAGAATTTCACATAGTGGCAGCAGGGGTAAAAATATTGAGATTTTCCAAAGTATAAAGCGAGGTCTACAGAGGGTGGAAGCAAGGCCCAGTAGCCCAGAAGGAATACAGAAAATTTGTCCAAGCATCCATGGATAAGGTTAGGAAAGTTACAGCTCTTATAGAATTAAATATGGCCAGAGATGTCAAGGGAAAAAGAAATTCTACAGGTACGTCAGTGATTAAGGGAAGAATAGGGAAAATGTAGGCCCTGTCCAGAAGCAAACCAGAGAACTTGGTCACCTGGGATAAGGAGAAGGCTGAAGCAGGTTGGAACTATTTGAAGTTTGAGGTCCCTTGTAACCCAACTCACACTGTGATTTCTATAATTTCAGCTAAATCCGTACATATAATCAATCACAGAGTCATAGAATAGTTTAGGTTGGAAAAGACCTTTAAGATATTGAGTCAAACCGTGTTTGCTTACTGAAACAATGACCTCAGCTGGCTTCTTTGCTGCTTTTAAATTAGGAACCTCATTCCATAAACTGGTAATGGAGAGAACACAGCTCTGGAATTCAGGGAACCCAGTTTAGGACCATATTTCTTACTGTGGGTTATTTAGGGAGACCAAGATGAAGAGTTCTTAATGTCAGCTGTATAACTCCTTCCCCTCCACCTGGCCACTTCAGGGGCATTACATTCATATTACAATAGAGAGCTGCAAAATAAAACAGATCATTAATCATCTCATAAACCCATTTAAATCCTGGACAAAGGTGAAAATTAAAATTTTGAAATTCTTTATTTGCATAGAAAGTACTTTATGTCTGCTGCCATTTCTTCCCTCCAGAGCTAATGTCAATGTAGTAATCAGTGGGAGTCCTGAGAAACAACACTGGTTTTCCAGGTGAATTATGATACACTGGAAGATGAAATAAGGTATTTTTGTATATTATGGAAAATACAAGATAAAAGTTTACCTTCTGTGTGGTGCTTTGTCCGATTATCTGTAAAGATTAAATTATTGTAGTTTAATGATTTAGTGATCAATATGATTTAAACTGCAATAAATTAAATGTTATTTTGTGGGGTCATTTTTGTGATTATCAAAGGGTTCTTTAATAATAATAATCCTAAATATGCTTCTAAAAAATCTTTCTTTCACCAAACAAGAGACACATTTTCCAATGTTTTCAGATCATTCACTTGTGGGGTCTGTACCTTATGACACCTCAGAGAGGTTGAGCTTAGTTGCTTCTTACTTGACATAGGTCAAATCTGTCTGAGGTTTCTTTAAGTATGTCACAAAGACCTGTTTTATAATTATAAGTATGCAAAAAACATCAGAACTGTGTGATTTAGCTGCAATATTTGAATGCAGTCGTTGACAAATTAATCTAGTCTTGACAGATAATAGGAAACAGTCATTTTGGGCAACTGGCTCTCTCGGGTGCCTATTTCTTTTTACTACTCAGTTAATAGAAACTGGTCTTCACCTCACTCATCACAGTTTAAATGAAAAGGAATAAAAACAAGGAAGTTTGATTTGCAAGTAATCATAGATTGAAACTTTGGCTGCTTCGTTCTGTGAATGAGCTGTCTGTTTGTCATCTCACACAGCCCTCTGTGGGGCTGACTGAAGGGAGCAATCTTCCACAGTAAAGCCATCAAATCTTTGGGCCAAAATATCCTAAAGATGTCTGGAGTTTGACAAGTAGCAGCAAATAAGGCTGTCTCAAATTGTGTTAAGTCATAGTTTGATAAAATTATCAAATTGTCTCTATTTTGTGTGCTGTTG
Source organism: Monarcha castaneiventris obscurior (assembly GCA_026261815.1). NCBI lineage: Eukaryota > Metazoa > Chordata > Aves > Passeriformes > Monarchidae > Monarcha > Monarcha castaneiventris. The sequence continues at coordinate 14,619,031 of JAMPIT010000467.1, forward strand.
AAGCCACAGATGCATGAATACGCATTTAAAAAATTCTAATATTGGAAGAGAACAGTGATGGTTTCAATGAGTTCAAGTGGGAACTCTTCTCCAAGAGACTTTTTGCTGACAAAAGGGTGTATTTGAGTGTCGTGTCTGCATGCCAGACTCTTCCATTTCTGCAGTTTTTTCCATTCTCTAAGCTCAGAGGATACAGGCTCTGAATCTTACACCAACTTTTACAAGTGGGCTCAGCTCCAAGCAGTTTCTTTCCCCTCAGCCACTTGCCAGATTAAAAGCATTCCATGTTTCCTCACAAACACTGACCTCCTCACCAGCCTCCAGCTGTGGCTGCTTATGCTGTGCACAGGATAAAAACAAGGCTGGCTCCTTCTCTGTCTGCATAAACTCTTTACTTCAATTATGCTCATCTGGCAGATGAAACACCTTGCTAATTCAAAAAAAGAATTTTTACATGAAGGGCACAGCTTCCTCAAGGCTTTTTAAATTAAATTATTATTCAATTTAAATCTTTCTTCACCTCCTAATCTCTGAAAATCTAATCATGCATTTTTCCTTTCATTGCATTACCACATCAAAACAAAATTTGTTGTAGATACTTATTCTAAATTCACTGTCTTGGCTTACAACAACATTTTCTTGAACAGCCATAGTTTTTAGAAACCTCATCTGTACAGTCATTTTTTTTTCTTTTTTATTTAAATATCTATGTATTTTTTAAATTTTGTTTTGGTAGAAGAATAATGAAACCTTTTTCAAATAAACTACCAACCAAGGACGATGTAAATTGGCCTTAGCAGATTGATTTCATCAGGCAATTTTAAAATGCTCTCTGGGTATATTTACAACTGTTACCTCTATCAGCTTCATACAATCTTAATTGTATATTGACTTCTGAAGAAAATTCAGCAAGGTCAAACTCCAGTCAAAAACTTTGAAGAGTATTTGAAAAATATTAATTATATTTATCAATTTTATAATTATTTCATAATTAGGTCTAATATATGGACTCAAAAGTTTCAATCTTACAGGTGCTTTCAGCAAATAGGCAGCAAGTCAGTAAAGTTACAGTGATTATTTTTACTGTCAGAACAGAAATTAGTGACGCTTTGCTGTATCTGAACTGACCTCAAAATATTTAACCTGGGATTGTGGTGTAGCCTTTGAACTGAGCAATCTTGAACAGAGAAGATATTCAACCCTGATTTGAGTGAGGGTAACCAAGGGCAGGAGGCTGGGGACAACCCAGCTCCAAAAGCTGCCTCACATAATCTGGCTTGTCTAAGATCTGGGAAAAATGTGAGACCTCAGCAGGCACTGAGTTCTGTCCTTCTTTTCTTCAGCTTCAGTTACTATGGACATGGAATTAACAGCCTGGTTTGAGAGAATGTGTCACTGATCCCTGCATTTCTCAAAATCATCAACACCCTTCATAAGTAACAAAGCTACATGTAAAATCACAGAAAAATTCTAGGAAAAAAAAGAAGGAAAATAGTCCTGTAGGTAATGATTGGCCATTTATGGGTTCTGCCCTGAAATAAATGCTTTTACAGGTGTCAAAGGTCCTGCTAATGTGGTAAAGAAAAATAGATGTTGGCTAAAACCTGTATCATGTTAATTTTATTCCTTGCTGACAAAAGTCTATTAGCATTCTGGACAATCTACAGTTTTTGTATGTTCTAGATAAACCTCCTTTTGGCCCCATCTTGGTTGATTTTTAATGTGCTCAGCCTCAGAGATGGCCCTTTCTAATTCAGGGTCAGAGTCAGTGTCAAAGAAAGCAGAGCGGCCATGACCATTTGACATCTCCTAGGATGAAACCCAAAAAGTTACAGTGGAGACCTTTTTTCCATCACTACTGATTTTGAGATGTCAGAGTTTCTTCTTTTATATACAACAGAGTGTTTCTGGCACTGGATTAAAGGATTTTTCTTCCAGCAGTGCCTGTGTTGCTTGCCTCCTGGCAAGGCAGGCCAAGGAGCTTGGACATCGCTGGAAAAATGTGTCCATAATTTTGTAGTCTGTGAGCGTTTGTAGGATTTTAACAGTGAAGCCATTAGGAAGCCTTTCAGGAGGAATCATTTTTAGGCAGTGGCACATGAGAAAACTCATGATCATAAAGCAAAGGAAAAAGAGGAGATTTTGCAGCTCAGATCTTCGTTTGAAAGTATGTGAAGAAATAAACTCATTTTCCCCAGACAGCTGTTTAAAATTTATTAGAGTACCTGCTTGCATTGTTTATCTCATTCTGGGTGTCTGAGTTGATTGTGCTGGGTAACTCTTCCAAGCAGAAGAGGAAGGTCTGATTAAACAATGTGTGCCTCACTGTCTTTTTTAACTCAATACCAACTGCACAGAAGAAGCAGACGTGCAATCCTCTCTTCCTCTTTTCACCTCATCATTTATGAGCCACAGTTTACTTCTATTTCCATTTCTGTTTCAGTCAGCCTTAAGCAAACACAACCTATTTTTCACTTTATATTTGGACACCTGAACAATTTTATGATATTTCAGTCCAGATTTATGTCCTGAAAAGCCTTGGAAAATGCTACAAAGAAATTTCAAATCTTGTATTTAGTTACAACTGACAAATTTTGGGGCAGATTACCTTTTACTCCTTTGTAACAGAGATTGAGTCTAATTCTGTCTTTTCTTGGACTGTTTTTTAAACTAAAAAAAATATAGCAAATTAATAAAATTAATTCATTCATTCATGCACTAATTAGTACTTTTCAACAAATATTTCTTGTACCATCATTGGCTGAAAAGATGTAGCTTCATGAGGCCCCCCAGGAATTTCTCAGTTTTACATGCTTTTTTTTCCAGATAGCTGTGAATGATGCAAGACCCCTGTCCAGTGTCTGCTGAAATGAAAGGAAAGGTTCCACTCTGTATTGGACAAAATTTTCTGTATTTTACCAAAATCTGTCAAACACGGTGTTGTGAGAACATCCCAACATGCTTCCTCCTACCTGGCACAGCAAATTACATGACCAGGATTAAAGAATCTCAGTGCTCTGGTTTGCATCAAGACTCTGTTTGTCTGAAACAATAACAGCAGTAAGAATTCCTGCACTAAAAATTAGAGGTATTTCATAAAGTTAAAGGAAAGCTAGTCAGGAAACCAGAGTTATTAAACAAAAAATGGCTTTTGTAAAATATCAAGACCTCAAGGATTTCTTTGTACATGCTTGAGACATGCTCCAGTTAAAAGAATGGATTCAGAGAGCTGGTACTTTTGGTCTTTAAAGGATCCTAGTGAATTTGTGAAGCCCCTAGTTAATGACAAATGCAAATTTAAACCTGAATGAAATTACAAAATGGTTAGAGGTCTCCTACTGACAGCCTTGATAAGAGATATGTCAAAAAAATCAGTATTTTGAATATGAAATTGCTATAATGTTTTGGCTTGGAATCGTTTAGGGACAGATTAAATGGTTTCTAATCAATCTGAGCACTGGAATCCAGATAAATAGATTCCAAATCCAGATGCACAGGATGACCTCCTAGAAGGCAAAGCTTGCCATATTCCATTAGCAATGAAAATGAAGGTGAAAAATTATTGTGTAAGGTAATTACTAAGATTCTGTGTGAGGGACCACGTCCAGGATAATCACCCTTCAGATGCCAGATGTAATCAAACCTCTCTTTAAATCAGTAGAACTCTGTTGATTTACCATGGTTAAGCATTTGGTGACAGATATTTTTTTTCAGTTAACAGATGCAGGGAAAAATAATTATGTAGTTTATGCAGGAAGGTTTATGCTACAGGAAGGTTTAAAAGTTATTCAGAGAAAGTGACCAATAGAGAGAGGTTCATGCCTTTTTCTCCTGTGTTTGGTTGAACTAACACACATCTGGAGAGAAAGTCAGAGAACCAGTTGTTTAATGAAAGGCATTTAAATTCTAGGTAAGAAAATATGCCAAGGTATAAACAGGGCCACAGTGGAGATGAAACACTGCAGAGAGTGGTGGTTTGGTTCAGCTGAAATGGAAAGTGAGTGAGGCCTCTCTGTGCTTGTCTGAGTAAATATTAACAAATACAGCATTGTCTGCAATGGTTTTAGAGAACGGGATATTTAAAATAATATATTATGAATATATATTGAGAGAAAGACAGTGACATGATCGCTTTTGCTTATCAGCTGGGGTTCTGCCCGTTACACTCATGCCAGCCATAAAAATGATGAGGCTGTCTTCCTCTGCTAGCTGGAGCAGATGTGGGGAGTATGACTGACACTCCTTCCATGCTATTATCACAACCAGATAGCTATCAGAAAGTCAGTCCCTTCCCAGCCTTGCAATGCCTCTCCAGGCTGTGACGGCACAGACATGAGGCATATTTTAAGCTGCCTGTAGATTCCAGAATGAATGAGAGATTTAATATGGGGAAATGTTCACTGATAAAAGTGACTTATTTACCGTGCCCACTCTGTGTGCTGCATTCCAAAAGGAGCAGATAAAAAGCAAGAAATAATAATGAAAAAATGTATAGGTGGATTTATTCTTATGTGATGTTGTCTGTCACCAGTAAAATCCTCACTGCAGGACAGAAAACTAGAAGAAAGGGCTGAAAATAATATATGTCCTGTTAAGCAGAATCTGGAGCAAGAAGAAATAATTTATAGAGAGAGCACTAATGTTTGTGAAGACCACCTGTAACCCAATCTGTATCAAAGCTCATCAATGAAAACAGGAGCCACATTAGATATGGGAGGGGAATGGTTTGATGCCAGCTGATAGGGAAAGGTTAGCTTATTTTATATCTTGGGATGTGTCACTAAAAACCTTTTCTGTTATCACAAATAAGTTGAATTTATCCATAAGTATAGTACCAAAAATGCAACACAGGTCATATAATCTTGTTTCCCAGCCAGACCACTTAGCAATGCACATAAAAATACCACATAAAAAGGAGTCTAATGCCTCAGATCTTTACAAATGTCTAACAAATAACAGTTTGAGAGAGAGGAAAAACATTATGCATAAAACATCATCAATACATGTTGCCTTAGTCAAAGAACATATTTATGTATTTTGGACATTTCCATTTTACAGTTTGTCATGAAATATTCTCTTTCCTTGGTTTCAGAGCAGAGGCAGAGAGCTGGTGGAGACACTGATAGAAGGATGTTTTCCCTTTTAAATGCCTTTGACTGTTGCCTTCCACAGGGACAGAGATCAGCTGGGAGAGGGAGCAAAGTTTATCTGTGCTTTGGCAGACTGTAGCAGAAGGGTGTGTATTCCTGGAAGCACTGCTCTACAGAGGCATTAGACATATGCCAGAGATGTATTCTGGACTAGGGAAAATGTTTAAAAATCACTTTTTGGCATGATCTCCCTATTGTTGGGTTTTGGGGGGGTTGTTTTGTGAGCCTCAGCTGAATCCTTAATGTTGTCTTAACCCTTTCATTGTGCGAATGGGGCAGAGGGGAAAGATTTGATTAAAAAACAGTTGTAAATATTGTCTCCACTCTTAATTCCAAATAATGAAATTATGTTTTATCATAATTATAAATTTAATATATTGCTGAAGAGAAGTGGTGGAATCACCATCCCTGGAAGCGTTTGAGAAACATGAGCTGTGGTGCTTATGGACATGGTTTTGGTGGTGTTAGGTTAATTGTTGGACTTGATGGTCTTGGAGGTCTTTTCCAACTTTAATAATTCTATATAAAAATTGTTTAAATATATAATATTATATTTATTATATAATATATATTATATATAATATATTATATATATTATATATTTATTATATAAATATAATATATACTATTATATTTATTTTCTATTGTTATTAAAATATTTATATTTTATAAATTAAAAAGTGATAAAAAGAAGGTCACATTGCATACTGCCCTTTTTCGTGCATTAAAAGGAAAACTTAAACAAGTTAAAGTAAAATTTTTGGGAAGAGACGTGTGAACATTATTATGAGGAAAGAGACCATAACTGTCTGCTTTTAGATTAAATCAAAGAAGAGGTTCATCATTTTTCCCTGTGGCAATTTAATTCACATTTTGTATTGTTCAGGTAGAAGCATATTAATGTCAAATTACAGAAAGCTAGTCATTGTAATGCAGAGAATAACCAATTCCATTGTTAAAATGTATCAGTGGTTCTCAGTCAAGGATAAATGACGTTGCCTTTTCTATGCATAAGGAAAAATCCTCAGTGCAGTCAGGAGACTGATGAATGTTAAAGATCCTCTGTCTTCTTAGAACTCAAATCCTCATCTGAATTGCCTATGCCCACTGCTCCTGCTAGCCAGGCCTGTTGAAAAAATAATTTAAAAAACTCACAAAGGAAAAGTGCTGTTTCTCCACGTCATGCTGGCTGCTTTGTTCGTTTGTCAGGCCTCTGTGCATATGGCTTTCACCAATTTCCCTGTACATTTAGCAAAATTGTCCCACTCCTTAGTGACTGTGGGATCGACCAAACTCCAGCCAGTTCCTGGGGTCTACGCAGATCCACAGAGTGAGGGGGAGTAGAGCATTTAGAAGGACTAAGAGGAGTGAACTACAACATTTCATGGTCACTATAAAAACAAGGAAAAGTCCTAAAATCAGCTCCTTGGATGCTGTTTCCTGCTCTTCTCCAATACTGGCAATCAGTGCTTTGTGCTGAGTAACAGTGAGGCTCACAAAGACAACAGAACCTAAAAGCTTTCCTCTCCTCCCTCTGCAAGGCAGCTGCATTTGAGTTGGAATAAGGAGGGGAGGACAGAGGCAAAAGGAAGGTGGGAAATTGATTTTACCTCACTCAGGTCATTCAAGTGTTATTTAGCATAAAGCACAGCGCAGTCCTTCAGAGTTCCAAAATAGCTGTTCCAGTCACCAAAGACATCTTCCCAAGGAGGTATTAATCTTTAAAAAGTTGCAGCCCTCAGGACCCATAAATGTTTTGTTCGTGCTCTCATACCTGCAATTATAAGGAGCTATATGCATGTATATTGTTAATCCCTGTGAGCTCATAGATGCTTTTTCTCCTTGTTCTGAATCTCAATAGCCAGAAGGACTCTGTTCCTTAACTTTGCTGTCCTCTGGATAGTTCCCCAGAGTTCTGACTGGACCACACACAGAGAAACTGGGGAGTTGTTGAACAGGGTGCTTTGGCTGTACAGAAGCACTGTACAACAGATTTTCTGGGCTGCCTTAAGACCCTGACATCTGGGCAAGCTCAATATATTGAGATATGTTACTAAATGTGAAATGAAATCCAAAGCTGATGGCAAATTTTCTATTTCTCATCAGTCCACTTTCACCATATTTATTTCCCCTTTATTTCATTCTTTCACTTTCTGAAGATGTTTTGAAGGATATTTGGGCATGGATAATTGCTCAGTGGGCTTTGTGGACGCATACAAATGTAGGAGAAAAATGGCTTTGGGAAGTTTTCTTTGCCATAGAAAATTCAAATTATGGACTTGTCAATTATTAAAAGCGATTAGATATTTTTCCTTAACAATTAGGCTTTAAGAGAAAAGATGTTGAAACATTAACATATTACTGGAAATTGAGACAAAACCCTTCCTTAAATAGTACAACTAGAGCTGATATTTCCATCTGTTCTGCTATGGGAAAGAAACTTGTTCAGGAGTGGAGGATTTGCTGCTTTTCATGAAAAGATCAGGTAAGGTCACAAAAATGTCTCGGAGGCTAATCTCATGGGTTGCTTTATTTATTCCTCCCTAGCAGTGGTAGGTCAAACCTGCTTAGTTTAAAAGTCAGAAGTATAGAGTAAGGTTTCTGCCTTTGTTTTGACTTCCACCTCCACAAATTAAGCTGGGGTTTGAAAATCAGTCTGTTTCCTTTCTCCATTAAAGATTCTTCCACAGGAGCCTGGCTGACTTTTTTGTTCTCCAGGCAGAAATACAAGTAAAATATTACAGCTTTAAGAGCTAACAGTAATTCTCTCTCTTGCTGAGAGGACTCCCAGGACTCGTCCCTCATACAGGCTCCCTGATATCTGTCAGACTCTCCAACAGCTAAAGCAGCTCTCCATTATTTTTGTCTTTATTCACTCAAACTGTAAAAACCTCACAAACACAGTTTTTCTTACCCTGTTTGGAGTTGTATGTGGTGCAGTTTTTAATTACTTTGTAAGCATTTCCTGAGGATACCTTTACACATCTTGGGCACTGTACAGGTATTCCCAGGTCTAATGCATTCTGCTTTACTGTATGATAGTCACAGTTCTCTATTATATTTCTTGTCACTTTTCCTGTCATATTGTTCTGCAGACGTTCCTGCTCAAATTCAGCATGACTATTCACAGAAAGTGGTACTGCTCAGCCTGAGTAAAGACTGGCAAACTTTGACAATAGTAATTAGAGCAGTCCATTTGCTACTGCAATTTCAAGAAGCCTGTCTGCATTTCACAGGCACTGCTGTTCTGTGCTGTGCCATTTCAGATTTCCTACTTTCAGTAGGCTTCACTAACTCCAAGGCAGTCTTCATTTCTCTGCTTAGAAATAATAGCTAATTTGCCCAGCACAAGGAAATCAAGATACTCCTTCCCATGGGAAAAAAGACATGGTATCTATCCATTGTGGATGGAGGAGGGACTGGAGTCTAAGCATGAAAGAGAAGACAAAATTGTGAAAATTGTCTTCTTTCTATTTTATCTAACTTGAAATCCAACCCTGTACTTTAAAAGTCCAATGAATTCAACAGACATGGCCAGACTCTGGACATTCATATTCTTTCTCTTGCTCAATTGGTGAAAACATTTCTGCCAAAAGAGCTTTCACATAATAATAATACAGTACCATACAGCCACCCCAAGACACAAATATAGTTGCTACCCAAAGAAAATTACTTTTTCATTTTTACTCTCTTTTTCTTTTATTTTTTTTAATATATTGGCTTTTTAGTCCCAGTCCTCAGAGACTGTGGTCTCCATTTTATTCACCATCCATTTCCAACATCACATAGAAATGACTGACAACAGGAGCAGTAATAATGATACTGATAACATTTTACTTTTATCTGATGGGATATGTTTTCCCCCAGAAATTTTATTGTTCCATGTCAAATGTGTCTATATTTTGGTTGCTAATGTAAGTATATTGAATAAATATAATGTTGGAAATTTATGTTTCTACAAATTCTGTTTAAACTGATTTGTTAAAAGAACCAATATTATTTTACTGTATTTTACCTTCTGGTACAATATCTCATGATACCCTGTTAAACATAACAGTCTTAAGTACGCATCATTTAATGCAAATATTGCTACTTAGGGTGATGGGCACATTTTTAAGAAAGATACATCAAAATGAAACCTGCATTTCTAGAGCTATTACATTACATTATCTCAAGAAATAGAGCACAATGAAATTGGGTTTTTTTCCATAGATTTGAAATGTGTTTTTTAAAAGTCCTAGCAACTCTACAGGAATTGGAGATTTTTTCTTTGTTTTTATAAGAAAAGTCAGACTTTACAAACACACACACAGGCTCACACACAGTCAAAGCCTTGTTCTGAACAGAAACATTTTTTCCCACTCCTGTTGCACTCAGCAGAACTGCACTCATGTACCCTTTGTCCCTGCTTGTTTGATCAGTGTGAATAGTGGCAGTCCATGCTCAGGGCTGTCTGATTCTTGGGCAAATCTTCATGCTTGACTCAACTTGCCCGACTTTCAGCAAATTCTCCCCCCGATGGAAAGGGCCATGTTTTGGGCAGAGAGAGGGGAGTTAATACAAGAGTTGTGCTTTAGGAGTGTCCTTGTCACCTGCACTGTGAAACACCAGGGCTGGAAATAAGTATACTGTGGAAGTTTGTTATTTATATTTCTAAATATATTTCTATTTTTCTACTTTTCAAAATTCTGGGCCAAGACTCTCGTAGATCTCCAAACTTTTGAATCCATGCATGCAAATAAAACATTACGTTCACTCCTCTAGAAAATAACCAACATCCACTCGACATCTTTAGCATTTAACTTGTCTTAGGGTCTGCAAACTGAAACACATTTATTTTATACCTGGCTGTTTGGTCAAACATAAAGCAAATCACTAAATCTACAAACACCAGTTCAGACATATTCCCCAGCCTCTTCTGGATTTAAAAAGAAATAATAAAGTAAAATAAAAAATAAGTTCTGGTGCAGGGAGTCCAGTCTATCATGAAATCAGAAGTTCCAAGTACTGCAGTCCAGCCACCACTGACAGGTGTGAAGTCTCAGGGTGAGGGGTTTGAAGAGGGACAAAAAATTTAGTAGATTAGCATTGCAAAGCAGGTATCTTTAAAGCAATTCAAACTGATTAATGGCTTGCCTGTCCTTCATGTAACAGAAAATGTCCAGTCTTACTCCATAATTTCTCATTTTCAGTTACATTATTCACTTTCTGTGTAAAAGTGACACCCTTTTTAATAGCAGTAGAATTGCTGTTGCACAATTTAAATTTAGGCCCTTATTAAAAATGGAGAACCATTTCAACACTTTTTTTTTCTCCGAATGTGCTTTAAAATGTCTGGGAAATTTTCAGAGCAGATCACTCTTCGTAAACAAAGTTATTGAAAGCTAAATAAAATCTCTATAATGAAATTTGGCTGAAGTGGGAGGTATTTATGCCTGTAATTTTATTATGAAGACTGCAACGTAGTTCCATAGGGAAAAAAAAAAAAAAAAAAAAAGAAATGAAAAGGGCAAAAGAAGACCAACCCAAAAGCTCTTCCAATAAGCTGAAAATAACAGCTTTGTCACCAGATTAGGCAAGTAAGAAGGTTAAATATCACAACACAAAGAAGCTGTCTAAGCTACCAGACAGTTTTAGCTGAGAGTCCTTAGGGAATATTGATAAAGGGTATATCAAGTAAAAATAACTTCTTCACAGTGGAGGATGTAATGAAGAGAGAAGGGAAGAGGAAGAGGAAGAGGAAGAGGAAGAGGAAGAGGAAGAGGAAGAGGAAGAGGAAGAGGAAGAGGAAGAGGAAGATACAAATGCCCTCATTAACTTCCTCCAGGATGTAGGAGGTGTTAGGGAGGGAGGAGCGATCACTTTGATGCAGACTTTCTCTCCTCGCTCCAGATTATTAAAATATCATTGTTTTATCTTATATTTTTCAGAGAAGATTCTCTAGCCTGATGGCAAGGTAACAAGGATCATCATCCAAAAAATAAAGAAGACATTGATTGGAAAATATCCCTTAGGCATGTGACAGAAATCAATGATCCAGGGGGAGGGGGTAAGGATGAATTAGCTGCATCTTTCAGCTTCTGAACTCAAACAAAAGCATATTAATGCCAGAAAAGAAAATATAAAGGGGACAAAAAAGGAATAATATTAGTCTTTGTAAAGGAACACTTTGGAAGAGACAGTTCTGTTGGAAAAGCTCTTTCCATATAATGGAATATACAGATAATGTAATTACCCATATTACATCAAAAAGAGAGAGTTTAATTTTAAATAGAGGTGGCTAACACATGTACATCTTTCATTAGTGGGTTGTTGCCAGGTGAAGACCAATGCCAGGTGATTTTTCAGAGAGTTCAATTTTATAATAGGGAATTTTTAAAAAGCAATAGCTTTAGCTCTGTTCTGAGGAGTCTGAAGTATATTGCAAACGTTATTAAAGCTTCACAAGCCTTGGAGAAGCCCCGTGTTTGTCAGAAATGCTGACATGAGTGATGCAGAGCCTTGATGTCTAAATGCTGAAGTATCACCATATCAAAGCTGACACATCAAAACAGAATCAATGATAAAATGCCAAAGGAAAAGTTTTCAGTGAAGATACTTCAATATTTCAGTGTGGCTGCAGTGCAGTCAGTTGGCACAACCTCAGGAAATACTTTTCTGAAATGACATACTGACCAAAAGCACTTACAGGGTCCTTAATGTGCATATTTTATGATAGAGAGAATTACGAACACCTGAATTAATTACCATGAATAATTCTTAATAATATATTAAAAATAATAGTGAATCTTCCTGAATACATTTCCTTTATAGCTGGTGGGCAAAGCCTACACAAAACCTTTATACAAAGTTGCCAGCACTCCTCAGTGTTCTTGGGAGCTAATTACTATAGTCGAGATTAACTTCCAGAGTTCCTTCACATCCATTGCATCCTCCTCTTCCCCCTCAGCAGGTTTTTCTCCCATCCACGTGCTGTGTCCATTTACATGAGGATACAACGTGCATGTGCATTCAGAGGAGTAAAAATGTACATTTCTCCTGTGTTTGTAGCCAATGAGAATGATGGTTGTTTCCATGGAATTTTTGAAATCCACTGGAAGCATGCAGTGTCTGCAGTTCATGGTATTCAAGGCCAGAAAATTCAACATCTTTGGCTACTGACAAAAGAACAATTTGACAACGTGCAAGCAGCCATGTTCAGTGCAGTGAAGGGGAAGCTGCATGACAAGAAAATCATTACAATCTCTTATAATCGGGCAGATGGATACAGTTTTGTTGGCATCTGGTGAAAGGCTATTCAGGAGCAGGCTGTACATCCCTTCTTCAGGGCATTTATTAAGCAGTTTGTCAGATGAGATGGCGCTGCAGCAGAACCCCAGACTGGTCCATTTTGGATTTCCAACTGCAAGTCAGAGATGTAATAAAAAGGAGAAAACATTCTGCAGTGAAGCAGCCAGAGGCCCTAATGAAATGTGGCACATTAATTTCTGAGCTATGAAATTATATAATCCCAGTGGATTCGGATTTCCAATTCAAGGATCATAACGAGGATGAGACAGTCTCTTCTGTGAAAAGTCTGTTTATTTCACACATTGCTTGTGGCTGGGTTTTGCCCCATATAATCATCTCTGGGAGCACCCTGTTACTTGAAATCTAGGGCTCATGAATTATTGTGTGCATTTGTCCAAAGATGTCCAAGATGTGTCAACCTTGTTGCTTCATGAAACAGGCCAAAGAGCTGATCTAGACAGACAGACAGATGGATAAACAGATAGGCAGACAGACAGCTAGATATGCAGAGCCCAAGTTCGATCTGACAAAAAGCCCTAGAAGAACATACCAGTAATTCATGCCTTGTCTTGTTCTTAAACCGATCAGTGGTGGTGGGGAATAAATTTAATATCATTTTCTTGAGAATTAAATTCAGATGCCTCTGATTAAAAACTCCCAGCAGTTTAAGCTGGGTGTATCCACAGCCCTATTTGGGATACTGTCATCAAGCTCTCAGCTGCCTCACGTCACACCAGGGTTATTCCAATGCCTGACACACAATCCTGAGAGAAGTGATTAATTCCCATTTGAGACTGTAGGTGCAGTGAAAAGGAATGATATTACCAGGAATCAGATCAATTTTTGGTCCCCCAAAGACCCCAGCAGCAAGCCAGCAGCCTTGGAGCATTTAGATGGATAAGGGCTCAGTTTTCAGCACCAAAAAGTGCAGACAGTGCTTCCCTCTTTACAATAGGAGCCACAAAATTGTCCCAGACTTTCTTATAACCAGGTAATCCAATTCCTTCCGTCATGTGGTCAAGCTCAGTGCCTTTCTGAAGCAGAGAAAGAGAATCAAATTCCTCTTGCCTGAGCTGGTTCTCACTTTACTGAGAGTGGCAGGTTTTCCTCAGGCAGTGTAATTTCCATATTTACTTGTCTTTTGTTACTGGTTTGCAGTGGATTACTGTGATAGAAACATAAATATTCCACAAAAGCAGCAGCTTCATGAAGGATGTGACAGTCGGGCAATGTTTCAGGCTGACATAATAAATTACTCAGATTACACATTTACAATAGTTTTGACTTAGTGTTTTTCCAATACCAACATGAAACAGGATGTACAATTGTGTGAAAGAATTCGGGCAGCTACAAACAGTATTCAGAGTTTGTGTCATTCACCAACACATTCTTTGCAGTTTGACTTGGTTACAAGGCTTCAGACTTACTTTGAAAGCTTCTCAAAACAGTTTTTATTTTTCTAGGTATTAGACTGGAAACAATCTAGGCATTAAAAGCAGTCTGCAGTGCATGGCAATGAAAGCACAATTATTCTGTTGAGATAATGAGGTTCTTTAGTCAGAAATGATTGCATGGGGAAAAGGGAAGACACCTTTGGGTATCCTTGGGCAATAGTCTATGAAGAAATAAGAACAAAATTCTGTGCAAATTTCCAGAAAGGATGATTAATGTGGAAACTTAGATTCCTTAAAATATCAATTCTAAGTTTGGCTGTTTGTTTTCACTCTTCCTTCTCTCCAGAAATATGAGGTCTCCAATGCTCAGTTAAGACGCTGGGACAAGTCTTTGATGTTTAGAAAGAATTAATCACCCTTTAACCCCATTTTTTTTCTCATTTCAAATTCCTAGTCAACTTCAACTTTTTTGGTTTTGACTTATATTAGAAAGCAAAGAAGATTGTTTAATAATCAACCCCTTACTAAGGCCCTACTTCACACAGACTAATGAGGAGTTGGTGTTTTTTCTATAATACATCTCAGGTAGCATTGACAGTTTTTCAATACAGAGCAAAACTTGGGAAATGCTAGAATATATCAAGTGATTCTCAGTCAAAAATGAAAATAAGAATTAATAAATACTAAAAGACATCCATTAGAAATCTGGCATCTCTATACATTCTTTTTTTTTTTGCCAAGCCTTGATTTATAATGCAGGACATGACATATGATAAAGGCAAATCTCTATCTCTATATATGTATATATAGCTGTCCCTTGATCTATTGATAGATATGATGTATGAGATCAGAGGTTGCTTCTTGGCTCTTATCTAAAAAAGTCCAGCTGAAGCTGGACCAAAAGTACATTAATCATTCATGTCCAGGTACAGATAGACATGCTGTGAAACACTTTCATCTTCTCCCTAAAAATAATGTTCAGATATCTCCCAGCCTGAGTGACAGACATCTGCAAAATCTCCTAAGATACTGGCAAGGATTAGTCTTTGTCTGTTTTTGATTTAAATTCATGATGTACAATATTATAATATTACTCACTGAAAACACTGTGTGAAATATTTGCTTATTAATTATGAATGGAACCATGACACCTGTGAAGTCACTGGTAAAATGCCAAAAGCCCAAGATTAAAGTGCAGGAACAAGTGCTAATGCTTGGGATGGAGACTAGATCTTGATCCACAGGTCTGTAACTCAGATGAGGAGTTTGAAAGTTGCAATTTGGATAAAAGATATGGGGGAAAAACCCTTGAAATTATAAAATTAAAATGATCTTCTTTTCTTCTGCAGATAGAAGCCCAGGGGAAAAAAAAGGCAAAAAACAAACAAGTAAAGATCTCCATGTTTAGTGTTCAGTGTCTACTAGTTCTGTTACAGCCACTTGGTACCAGAGCTATTAAACACAAATCAATGGTACTGCTCATTTTCAAACTATTTAGCAGAACCACCCACTGCTTTTTATCAGAAATAATGATTACTGTCTCTGTTATCTAATAGATGGAAGAGTTGAAATATAAAGAAAACTAGATCCTGAGATGAATCTTTTTAAGCGAAAATAAAAGAAAAACGTGAAACCCAACTGTTCTTTCTTGTTAAAAATATAACTGAAAATTTGCATCACGTATTTTGCTGCGTTCAGGAAATTATTTCAGATCAAAAGAAGGGAGTGAGTGCCTTATCCTGGCTCAGACACAGCACCAGAGTTGGGAAGCTTTGTCTCACTCATACCAGTTTAAGCCCTAGCTGGATACAAACACACAAACATTCCATTCCCAACAGAATGAACAGCCTTTTCTCTTTCATTGAGACTGAAATTTCAATTGTGCTGCAATTTGCTCTACTTGGCTCTCAATAGAGATGAAAATTCTTGTCTAGACTTGCAGTTTAGCATTTGCTTGAAACAGCACTTGGCTTTGGCCTCTTTAAATGCACATTTTCCCCTTCTCTGTCAGCTCCTGCACAGTCCCGCCTTGGCCATGGCTGTCCCCTCTCACCAGGTGTGACCCTGGCAGGTCCCCAGGGCCGATTCCTTCAAATGTTAACTCTCAAAGACTTCCCAAGCTCTCTTCCTTTACTCATTCTGCCTGCCTGTGGGAGGACACTGACCCCAGCAGCCTCCTGCAAAGAGAGCATTGCTGCCTCCTCCGTGGAGCATCCACCGGGTGTCTTCAGCATCACAGCTCACCCCAGCCGGTTCTTCTTTGCTGAAAATCCAAGGAATTAGCCTCTGGGCTGCTGGAGTGGCACAGCTGACAAGCTGATCGATAATACAACACGTTTTTATGTTGTGGTGCCACTCTTTACTCCACTCTAACCAGCACCAAGCAGCCCGGGGATCTAGGCCATGCCTAAGCACTCCTGTAAGGTTCTGGTGTGTAGTGTTTCAGACGGTCGGGACAAACGGAGACAGGAGATCTCTGGCGCTGGTCTTAGAGCATGAGATTTATTGATGAAGGCATGGGTGTAAGGGGACCTGCTAGGAGCTGCCAGACGCAGCTCGAAGCCGGTCAGAGAAGCAGTGAAGAGACGCAGGGGTGCAGAAGTGGTGTAGAAAGAAAAAGAGCAAGAGAGCAGAGGCAAGAGTGTAAGAGCAAGAGCAAGAGCAGGAGCAAGAGTGTAAGAGCAAGAGAGCAAGAGCAAGAGAGCAAGTTCCCGTTTGCAGCACAATAAATCATCTTTTGTGCTGAATATTCTAATTTCCATTAACCAATCTAGAACAAGCTACAAATCTTATAATATTTACATACAGCCTATAAGAATCATTGCATTAGCATACGGTGTTACATTTTAAACTCTAAAAACTACATTTTGGACCCTCTGCTAAGCTGGGAGGGTCTGCTCTGACCCTTGGACCTTTCTGCAAGCAGAGGGCATTGTTTAATCAAAGGGGATTATCTTCAGCCGGCCACACCATTGTTTTCCAGTTGTTCAGTAACTGGGGTTGGGTAACTCAAAGCTTGTCTTCATTTCAATCTCATTTATAGTTTTCATATTCTCAGCATCTTTTGCCAGGCAGTCACATCTATGAGACTTTCCTATTTCCCGCTCTCCAACACACTCCAAATGCTTCAGTAATAAAAATACTAAGGATTATTTATAATGAGCTTCACCCAGCAAAAAGTAAGTGTGCTGCAGAGAACCTTACCCAGTATGAAAGGGTTTCATCACAATTTTAGACTGAAATATTACGAAATACTTTTCTATCAAAAATTCGTGCTGTAAATACCTCAAGATGGGCAAATCCTGATGAAAATGCCCTCTAAATTCTTCAGATTTTTACAACCGTGCAGTTAGAAAAGACCTCTGTTGGTAATATGTATTGATTTCAAAGCTCCATTTGCAAGGAGATGAATCCAAAAGTATGCCAAAAAGTACCATCTTTTCTAGAGATAATGGAGAATGTTCTTTGACTAAAATAAGTTTTTTGCTTCTCTGTCACTACTCTGTTATATATATGCCTCATGGCACCTATTGTCAAGCTAAAATGGTCATTCAACATTTCACTGCTTAATGTACATTTTTAAATAAGATCGTTTATTTTTATTACTGATCATTCAAATAGAATTTATAGGTTGTATTCCCCTCACCATCCCCAAACACAGTTATCCCCCAAAGGTAAAAAATCTTGGAATGGGTATAAAAATTGAATTACACCAATATGTTTTTATTCTGCTCCAGCTCTTTTCCCACTGTTCTACAATTAAAATTCTATGTGGAATATAACATTGAAGAAATAAATCTTACAGTGTTTAATCAGAGAAGATTCAGGGAAATAAATCACTAAGGAAACAGTGAAACATCTTCTTAAAATGAATGCATAAAGGGAAAGGCAAATCCTCAGACAAATGGATAGATTAGAAATGTTTTTCTTATTTTAACATGCAAAATATTAATTTTCATGTCACAGACCTGACTCTACCTGTTCCTTTGCCAGCCCATGGGCTGGGGCTGCTCAAGGAAGCTGAAAAACTGGAGGCAAAAGAAATACCTGAGCTCATGGGGTGCTCACAGTGCAGCAGTACTTAAGAGCCACGTTGAGGGCTGAGACAGTGACATTGACAATGGGGACACACTGAGATAACGTGGGACTTCCTTAGGCCCCTGTCCAGAAAAGCTCTTAAGCACCATTAACCTGTAGACACCTGAGTGGTGTTATTGAAGTCTGTGGATTTTCCTTCAAGTTTGTACAGAACTGCTGAAGGTTTGTACCGAGCTTGCACTGAAATCCTCATATCTTTGAGATTTCCATCTTGTAAATGGCAAAGCAGATAATCAATAGAGGCAGGAAAAGGAATGCTGGAGCAGGGGAGCAGCTGCAGAGGATAACTCTCCTGTTCCTGGAGGACTGGGGGGCCATGGGTCTGCAGTTACATTTCTGTAACAGAGGCACAACTATTAGAGTAGCACTGTAAAACCAAAACCAGCAAATGAAGTACCTGCCTTTTAGAAGAAGAATGAGTGAGGAAAGAGGTTCAAGACATTACTTCTGACCTTGGTTTATTAGTCCAACTTTGATTCATTACTCTGAAAGAGTAATTAAAAGCATTACTGTAAAAGACAAATACAAGAAAAATCAACAGATGGTACAGAAAGACATATACAGCACTGAACCAAAATCTTTGTCATGATTCTACCAGTCTGACAGAAATACAGTAACTTACCCACATCTGAATTTCATGGAGCATTTGATGTGATTCTACATGACAATTTATAAACAGGAGTTAGTTTAAAAAGGAGCACAAAGAATAGCAAAAGATGAGGTGTCTAAGGGAAAGTAGCAGATGGGAGGAAATGTTGAAAGTGAACGTGCCAAGGACTGGCTCCATGATGACCTGGTTATATTTTGCCTTTCCTTAACCTTTATTTACCTCATCAGCACAGTAATATTAGTCTGAGGTGATAACTATATAGCCATGGAGGAAATTAAGGAGGTATTATTTACTGTCCTAGCTGACCCAGTGAAGATTGGTACAAAATAACCTACATTGCTTTTTTAGACAGAGTTATTCCAGATGTTCAGTTCTGTTTGTTTTATTTTTCCTAAGAATCAGAAAACCGCTCAGTCTGACAAAGCTGTTCTCTAAACATTTTGTGCTTGTTGTTTTGCTGTCTAGGGAATTGGGCAAGAAAGAGGCCTAAAGTATTTTTTTTTCCAATAAAACAACTCATCGTCATGTCATAAAGTTTGCCATTGCAAAATCTACTTTCTAGAATTTTGTGGACTGAAATTTATTGTCCCAGCAAGAAACACTTCCACACTTCAACTTGTGCTATCACAAATATTGTTACTACCAATAATCAGAGAATAAGCAAATATCCCTACATGAATAAAAGAAGAATCAAAATCAAATACTGCATGTAGAAGATAAATACACAAGTTTAAAACAAATAGTTTCATAGCAGTTTTCATATGATATAAAAAGTCAGAACTGGTAGCATTTAGGAATAAAAAGAATAACCTATTTAAAGTTTCAGCATTGTAGATAATTGCAGAAAAAACAGTTCAGATGAATTCTGAATCTGGCAGCTGTGGTATGCTCTTTACATCTTTTCCCTCCATATTTAGACTATATGTTAAAGTTTATAGAAAGAGATGGAATGAAAAATAAAGAAAATATATCCTAAAACCTTAAAAACCTGGCCTTAAAGATTTTTCATGATTTCAGTATTAAATTTCCTTTTCAATGAAAATGCTTTGGACGCCTGGGAAATTAAAAAGTCTCATTTCTGAGGGTTTGTTGCCTTCTGACAGTTAGACTGATAGAGTGCATGAGACAATGTTTTAGAAGGAAGTAATCAACTGTTGACTTCCAGTAAGATTCCAACCTCAGATTTGTTTTTATTCACAGATTTTCCAGGCTGTAGAAGCAGTATTTTCATCAAAGGACAGTTTTGGTAGGCTTAGTATTTTCAGCCTTGATCTCCCTTGTTTCCCACTTTGTACACTATTACTGCTCCCCTTCCTCCAGCTGCTTGCTGATGTTCAACACCTCTTTGGACTGAATCTTACTGCAGAATAAGTAAAGACCTCATTGGAACATTTCCTGGAGGATTTGTTGGTGCATATATCTTTGGTTGGAGCAGCATCCCTGTCAACAGTGAATTACGGCAGACATTTTGCCTTGCCTTGGCAATTCCAAATCTTTAATGCTTTACTGTGTTCAAATTTCTCCATTTTAACAGCTGACATTAATCTTGGATCAATAAAAGGGATGGTTTTCCCCAACAGTTTTCTCCTAATCATTGATCTTTTTTTTCATAAACACACAGCTTTTGCTGTTGCAGGAACTACGGGGTGCAATTGCTCAGTTTGCCATTAAGAACTGAGGCTATTTGGTCCCTGAGTTAAGAAAACAATTAAGTATGTGCTCAAGCTTAATTGACAGTGCAAACAACGTGACTGTTGCATTTTATTGAACAGTGAAGCTTAAACATGTCAATGTTCTCTTGGGTCACAGCTCTGGTTACACTCTTGGTATGTCACAGCATTGCTGGAAATAAAGTTTTCATGCACACGTTTTTGCCATAAGTGATCAGGACTAAAAACACTGTGGGAAATTCACCAAGCCTCACATACAGGCTGTGTCTTAATTGTCAGCAAAATTAGAATGAAACTGGAATTTCCCATAAAATTTTTCCTCTGCAGAGTCTGCATCTGCCTTGTACTCAGGGATAGAGATATCTAACAGCAGAATTTCACAGTCTGGACTATGCAAAGAACAAGATTATAATGGGAAAAATTAGCTCTTTGTTTGGTAAATCATTATCACTAATGAATATGCAAGTACAGCCTTTCTAATTTTTGTAAAAGGCCTTTCACATCACCTGAGATGAAAGGGTCAAATCTCACATTACAAATCCTACTCCAATTTTGCTGCTAATAATGGGAAAAGCAACTGAATATCCAGATTTGGCAAAAACATGAAGATAGTCAGTTAATGAGTAATTTCTTTTAACTCAGTGTTTATACTAAATAGCTTGGAATTGTGATAATTATGATTTGCACTTGTATTTCATTTTTCATCTGAGGAGTTCGGTGTCCTTTATAAACATTATAATAAATCTTTTCAAAGAGTAGCTCAGCTTCACAGTGCAGCAGGTAGGATGTAGGAAGCAGCTGGAGAACAGGGAGCAGGGAACTGGGAATGACTTTGTCACATTCACAAACAGACCAGTGAGTCCTCACTTGCCTGAGCCTTCCTCACTGCAAGCAAGAACAGAATCCATATAACAACAATTCACAAAGTGTTCTAGAATAACATTTTAAAAAATATCCTGGAGAATGGTTTTGAGAGAGGACTTTGAATGTCTTTTTTTTCCCAGCATGTATTTAGCTGGAGAAGTAAAAATATGAAAGGCACAAGAGGAATTTGAACACACATTCATTTGTTGATATGTGGGTACCTGATTGCCTTTGAACTCTAGAAACTTGAACCTTAGAACCTCAAAATCAAAATAATTCAGCAGACATCTGCTTCAGCAATGTCAGTCAGGACACTTCAAAAGAAAAACTTTCTCAGCTGTAATTCCCATTTCCAAACCTTTCCCAGCTGGAAATTTGAGAAGATTGAAGTTTAAAAAAAAAAAAAAAGCCTACCTTAAATCATGCCAAGTAGCATCTGACAAAAATAGAAACTTACTAATCTAATGTAACAGACTCATTAGTGAAGGATCACTAATTGCTCTCATTTCACATTAATTACTGTAAGATATATAGTCTAATGACCTTTGATTACTAAGTCTTTGTGGAGAAAGCTGAAACCTTATTAACTTTCCTCCTCCTTCCCACACAAATTAAAAGAAATTAACATAGTTCTGAATCCAACAAACTTTTACAAAGGGTATTTTAGGGAAACATTTTCCTGTTTTCTCTATTCAGCTCGGGATCCGCATTCTTGAAGGACAAGCTCATTCTTCTTTTATATCCTCTCAAATCTTCCTGAGAAGGTAATTTTTTTCCTCTTGTATTTTCTATCTGTCAGCAGAACTTATCCAAAGTCGATAATGAAAACATTTGTGAATGTTTCTTTTCATAACTAATTTTTTTATACTGTTTTCATTGTTGTGTGCCTCAACAAATCCATCATACTTTCAGCATCATTTTTTTGTCTTGCTGGTGCCTGCCTATACTCTTCCCTCATCAGTCAAAACTGCCTTGAATTTATATACCAAGGTGCTCTTTTAAATTTTTCCTTCTCCTACATGCAGATCTTGTATTTGTTGCTTTTCCATTTTTCCATTGTTGACAGCCAAAAATTGCTATAGATCAGTTTAGTTATTAATTCAGTACAGATCTGAAAGTGAATCACTAAATATTGCCTTTTTAATGGTACAAAGCCTGACATCTTCAGGCTGATTAAGTCTAAAATCTTTTTGCTTCTTGTCTCCTCTTCGCTGCTCTGTCTTGATCAAACTATTGAGGTCAATCAACTCCAAGACCATTTTCACCTTCCCTGCTTGGTCCGGCACACCTGCACAGCCCAGGCAGCTCTCTGTTATGTTTGGGCTGTTGCACAGAGATGATTGCCTTATTCACTCTCGTCTTCTCTGACAGCAAGAAGCTCAGTTACACCAAACTGCAGTTAGGAGTTGCAATACCAGCCTTGCTTCTTAAGGGAAGGGCTTTAAAAACACACCCCCCACAACCACCGTGGGAGCAGGATCTCTGTGGGCAATGTCTGAGCAGGCAGAGCCATTTGGTGGCACAACCTCCAAATCCCTGTTGGGATCTGCTCATCCTTGGTGGGATCTGCTCATCCTTGGTGGGATCTGCTCATCCTTGGTGGGATCTGCTCTTGGTGCAGGAGCAGTGAAAGCCTTTGGGGTGCAGTCTTGGACACCCACCAGCTGCAGGACAGTAGATGTCTAATGGCAGTGGGGTTTATGTCCTTCCTGTGGCACCTGGTACCTCAACCTGCATTTAAAAACCTCAGTCAGTACTTCTTTTATAGATATATATATATATATACTTGTACAACAATAACATAAAGCTGCAGTGCTGAAGACCTTAGAAATGTGACACCTAACACTGTAGAAAGGAAAAAAAACCATCAATGACTTTATCCGCAAATGCAGAGTACTTTGATTTTTTTTCAGACTCAAGTGATTAATAAAACCTTCCCTCAATTCCATCTGTGACCTTTCAACATTTGTTTAGCATCCATTTTACAGGTGCAGTAAGGCAAAAGTTAACTCACTCTTTTGGCAGAAATTAAATTTAACAGTTGCTTTGTTGTGGCTGGTTTAGGTGGGGAAGGTCTCTCTTGAAAGTTTTAAGACATTCTGCAAATAGTCCCAATACGCAGCTCAGATAAACAAAGCGTGCTCGTTCCTGAAAGGAAAACAATGCAAGGATTGTTTCTGCCAGCATTATCCCAGCTGTGCTGCAAAGGCTGCTCCACCCCGAGGTTACTGCCGAGGATGTTACAGAGGAAGCACAGAAGGGAGGCATGAGAGAGGGATTATGCTTCTATTGTCGGCAAGCAGCATTTCCAGGTACCATTAAATATAATTTATCTCCTTTTTTTTTGTTCTCAGCAATTGCCAGATGAGATGAACATCTCTTCTTTATGAGGGCTCACTAGGAGTGCTGCCTTACAATCTTGCCCAAGGCTGTTTCAATGCTATATAAATAACCATGTAACACAAGGTATTCAACCCAGAACTGCAAGTCATGAGAGCTTTATAAATCCACCTCATTTTACACTTAAAAGGCTTGGTGAAAGAAATTAAGTTTCTTAAAAAGCAGGCACTGGCCCAGAAGTTTGGCTGAGCAGGACAAACCATGTGAAGCTCCATTTCAGCTGTCTAATTAAGGGCTCAGGCCTGGAGGCTGGTAGGAAATACAATTTCTGTGATTCCCAAGAAGTGGCACACTGTTTGTGCTGTAACACCCCAGGAAACACAGTGGGGAAGTGGGAAATGCTGCCAAAACCAGGCCTTCAAATTCAGGCATTTGGCTGCTAAAATAATTTTTAAGTGATGGTGCTCCAGCCCTGACAGTGATCAAGGCCAGGTTGGATGGGGCTTGAAGCAACCTGGGCTAGTGGAAGGTGTCCCTGCCCATGGCGTGGGGGTTGGAATGAGATGGTCTTTAAGGTCTCTTCCAACTCAAACAATTCTATGATTTATAACATTTTCTGCATCTGGAGTTAGAGCTGAAGAGCCCTTCCAGACCAGCCACCTGCCCTGTCTCTTTTGCCACAGGGGTTTTCATAGAGGTCTTGCAAAAAAGATTTTCATTTCTAAAATTTTGCTCTAGAAGTTCGAGGTGTATGAGAAAGTTGTGGGACTTCCTAGCTTCTTTGCAATATGGAATCATTGCAAGCTATGAATAAAATTGGTCCATTAATAAAAGGCCTCCTTCAGAAAACTGGGGGGGGAAAAAACCAAAAAGGAGATAATTCATAGATAACTCATTAAAAAATGCAGTGGCAGGAGTGACTGACACTTATTTCTGTTTATCCCTTGAGACTGCAGCAGCTCTGTCAGGTTTCTCCAGGTGGCTGTAGAACCTCTTGGACATTGTCTTAAATCTGTAAAAGTCCTGAGATGACATTTGGATGGATTTATGAAGCAGCAAAATGAATCCTTGATCTTATGCATGTGCACATCTCAAGTGTCCCTTAGACAACTCTCTGAGGACAATATGTATCTGCTTCAGCTCACTGGAAATGTGAACTAAACTCTGTTTAAGTGAGTTTGTTTGTTAGTAAAGATCAAAGAAGACATTTGGATAGACAGGCAGGCAGTAACCCTGTCACAGTTGTTAATGCAGTTCCCACCCAGCAGTCATTCTTTCTGCAACCCCATTCAGCTCCAGGAAGGAGAAGAATGGGACCATAAAAGGGAATAAATTGGGTCAGAAAAGCTGAAAAGGAGAACAGTGAGAAAGTGAAGGCCTATCAGAACAAGTCCCTCCAGCAAACCCACAGGGATGAGTGTAAGATGATGCTTGTACACTGTATAAACAGAAGGATTTCTTGCTCTGAACTTGACCTTCTCAACAATCTGTCGAGTTCCACCATGAGCTCACTGAGTTCTTACACTTGGTCATGGTGCAGCAGAAGTTGGGGATTTCTCTAGAGCAACAACACACAAATTTCAAGGGTTACAAATGCTGTGGAACTTGCATCTCTATAGTGTGTTCCCACCGAATAAAACTTCAGAAAAAAACAGTTAGGACCTGTGAGAGCTGAAGCAAAGTTTCTATTTTTATGTGATAGCACAGAAATAGAAAATACAGCACCAAACACGCTCCAAAATGCAGTCATCTGAGCCAGAGATGGATAAATTTTTGTATATATCCTGCAAAGATCATAATGGCAATTCAGAGTCACAGAAGGAAGATCTATTTAGCTATTTCCAAGCTGATTTAATAGACACTTGTCATTCATTTTCCTATTTATCTTATACATTGATTTTTTATTTGATAAAAAAATGCTTTCTTTGGTCTAAATTTAATTGTGTAGTAAGATTGTGCTCTTCAGAATTTTAGGGCTTTGTTCTCATACTTTTTAGATTATTCTTCATAACTGCTTTGGAGCAAGATGTAGGTAAGAATGTACTACACCTCCGTACATTTCTGTCAGACAATTACAATATCCATATTTTGAATTAAAAGCAAATAATCCAGTCTAAAAGTCAAAGACAAGCAGACAAGCCTGTGGATTAATTTCATCAGCCACTGTGAGTCTTAGACAGGAAGGACATTTTGTAGTTCTCTGCAAATATCAAATCTTAAAAAGCATTTCAATAAGGTAATAAGTGTATGACTTCTTTTTATATCATTAATAAAGAAAATAAGTCAAAGAAAAATGGGGTTTATTATCTCGCTTTGCTTTGGCAGTGACATTATGGGAGGACAGCACAGCTGCCATTTATGAAAAACACAACCTCCAATAACACATTTTATGGGTTTTGATTTTAGACTCTCATCCATGAGCATGCATAATGTTTTGAGGTATCATTTTTTTACACCAATAAAAAACCTGATGTAAGATTTTATGTATGGCATTTTGTCACACAAATGGTGGAATGTTAAAATAAGATCAGCTGAAACATTTACCACATACTTCATTATCTCCTGTGAAATGAATATCTCAATAATTGGCAAAGCAAAAATCTTTGTTATAAGGATTTATGAATTGAATAAAATTACCTCCTGCCACATGAATTTTTGTGAGACTGAGATTTTCCTTTCTGCTGAAAAACATCAGGAGTTACAAGGTGTATCCTAAGAAATTTCTTTGAAGAATGAAATTTCTTTGCTATTTTGTCTTTAACACAGAAACTCTCTTCCCCTCCTAATTCCCAGGTTATTAATATTTAGTTTAAAATAATATTAAAGTGTCAAATCCAACTTCTCTGCCAGTTCTTAAATCAGCCTCTTTTGCATATCAAATAATTAGTACCCTCGCTTGCAAGAACCTTTACCTGTATTAGCAAGTGCAAAATATTCAAAGGGGACTGCACCTACTGGAGTCTTTCCCCATAATTCCATAACTGATACTTGCCCTTGGACTGGAAGGAAGGGGTTTTAAAGGGTAAAGAAAAGTATAAAAATTGGGCTTACTCCACAGAAATGTGGGGAAAGTTGGCATGGATAGTTCAGAGAAAATACACATCTAGCACAGAATTCCCATGGGACCTCAGTCAATTTATCACTTCATTTTCAGCTTTAAAATAAAGTAATAAAAGTTTCTTTCTCTTGACATTTATTGGGAAGCTTAATATAGTAGATGTACCAGTCTATGAATTATGAATGTTGAACACACTTCTACACATAATCTAATCATCTGACATTTTCGGTCTGAACTTAAAATATTAAAATATTTTAGCTCTGACCACTAAAATTACATGGCTTTCAATAACAGGAAAACACTAGGAGAGTTGCCTGTTTATCCAGGTGCCACTCTGCTGCTGCTTCTGCTTCTCCTGTGGTTCCCAGCTCATGCTAAAGGACTTGACTCTGATGTTATGGCCATGCTGATGCAGCTCATTTTTTCCTGGGTACCACCCAACAGCACAGACAAACCACCCAGATGTCAGTGATAATGAACTCCTTATCCCTAGGACAAGCCAGCATTTACACTCTCCAAGATTATGACATATTTACTCTATGTCTGCTCCTTGTAGGCATTTTTCTCTTAATGTCACCAGGGCAAGTCATACAGTTGTTTTTTTTTTTTTTGCACTGCATTTAGAAAAATGTTACCCTTGTTTCACACTATAGCATGAGCAAGAGTCCTTCAGCTTAGCATGAATTAAATTTAGATACAGGACACAATAGTGGCACTGTAGAAATAATCGTAGAGAGAAAGGGAAGGGTGTTATTTACTCCTTGCAAGTTTTTCCTAACATAATGCATCTCTGAAACCCAGAGGTCATTTATTGTGAGCGTAACAAATACATTCATATCCACCAAGAGCAATAAATATTGCAAATTAAGTTGAATAATGACTATACTGTCTATTTCATTTCTACATGAGAGGCACACATGGGACTTAAAGCAAGTCAGTATTTATAAGGCAATATATGGTATGAGTCTCATTCAAAGTTAGAATTGCAGAAATGTCATGAGCACCCAAATTTACTGTTACTGCCTGAGGAACAAGTGGAAAAATAAAATCATTGCAAACAACCGATGTGTATGGCATTTATAATGAATATCTTAATCACGAACATACTTTTTTTCTAGTTATGCTTTCTTTCCTTGTGAGAAGACCTTGGCATTGAAAAGGCTGAAGGAGAAAGGTGATACAGCACAGCAATTATTGGAGAAGTGCTACTTGCCGTGTTTTTAACTGGATTGATTGTTTCAAATGCACTCTAGTTTATACAAATCTTCAAAATATTTCCAGAAGTAACAACCATGGAATCAAAAACAGAATCACAACTTTTGGTGAAGAATGGATGACAGGAGGGCAAAGCAGGCACTCGTGGACATACATAAACACAAATAACTATAATTTAAAATGACTTCTGGGCTGCTGGCATGTATACAACCAAACATACAATGTAAAGAACTGAGTTTCCAAAATTTTGGTGATGCAAATGGAGCACATAAAATTTATAACTCTGCTGTTTCAGCCAGCTACTTATGGGAACTAGAACTGAGGCAGGAGTTTGACTCTGGATTCTTGTGGGATACAGAGGGAGATGAAAGAGAATGAACAAGCAACCACTGTGGGTGGTATAATAGCAAATTAAATTAACTGTGGTGATAAGAATAGGACAATAAACTATTAATAAAAAAAAGAGTAAGTCAGATGTTTAAAAAATATCCAGTGATCTTACTTATCCATCAGACAAAGCTGGGAATCGCTGCATTCCCTTCAGTGTGAATTTTCATAGGCTACCAAATTCACAAATATATACTAAAATTTTTAGATTCCAAACAAATTATGCAAGGATACTGAACAGGGACTAAGGTTCCTTAATTGGGTAGTTCTAGATTTAGGAAGTTAAAAGCTATTTTCTGCTCACCTGATTTCCACACCCAGAGCTTAAGCAGTTCATTGAGGACCACAGATGTCCAGCACAAGCAACGATTATCTCCTGCTGGAGCCCAGCACTCTTCCAAGAACAGCTCTGTCTGTGTTTGGATAGCAGCACTGAGGCAGCAGGAACAAGAAAACATCCTGTCTTTTTTTTTTCCCTTTGGTTATATTTACCCTTTACTAAATTTTTGTTCTGATTATGTCTTTCAAAAAATAAAAAAAATTTCAAGTCCATGACAGCAGATTACTTACACTGTTAGAAACATAGTTTTCAATAACAATCCATATTGTGAAGTTGGCACTAGTGTTCTCCTTCCCAAATCTTGATTTATTTTTATGCCTGGCCCAAGGTGTCTTGTTCTGGCTTTGTGAATCTTTGCCTACCTGAAAAGCACACTTTAAAATTCAAGACAATTTTAACATGTTTTTAACACGTCCCTGCCTATGACTCTTTCTGTCCCTAAAGCAGGGACTCAAGACTTTTTTTGCTCCACAATACAATCTGTGTTGTGGGTCCATTCCCCTGCCAAGTTATAGGAGACTTCCCTTTCAGGGGGACTTTATTGTGTTTGGATTAGATTGGATTGAATTAGAATGGAATGGATGTTTTTAAAAAGTGTTTATACAGACCTGTGTTTATGTACCTACACGTGTGTTATTATATATGAATAAACGTGTATTATAATATATGAATAAAAATCTATCTAGAGATTGACAAATAACTCTCCATATATGCCTATATACAAATATATATTTATTTTATATACATGGATATTTATAAATTTGGATAATAGCCCTTACTTGAAGAATTCTGGGTCATACAGAAATGTGAGACAGCATTTATTAAAGACATTTTCTCGAGCAGCTCTGGTTATCAAGGCTTGTCAGAGTTTCAGTGCTTTCCCAGCCATACAGGCATGTACAGTCAATCTTCTTGGAACCCAAAGTGTGAGAGTTAATGAAATTTGACAACTGATTGATGTCAGATGCAGCATTGAGTTTGGAAACCCAATTACCTCCTTCCCTTTCAAAGCAGAGGTCATTCCAGTCAACATGACTCTGCTGACATGCTTTGCAATTCAATCTGAGGGGTTGCAGGAGATCCTGTTCACCAGAAAATTCAAACATAAAAGGGAGCAAAATTTACAGATGAAGATGACAAACATTGACTAATGACTGGTCACATGAGCCAGGTGGAAATATTAAGATACCATTTCTCCACAAAGACAAAGATTACTTTGTTATCTGGATATCTGGAGTTGAAGGTGCAAGCACAGTACTCTGGCAGTGCCTCAGTTTCTTAACCTCATGCCTTTTTCCCAATGGCAAATCACTTTGTCCAAAATCTTAGTGCTCCATATGGGTTTTTATACTAAAGGTTCAGGGGAATTACAGCTCTATACTTAATTTAATATGCTGAAGATGATACAACTTTGGTAGAGCTGGGACAAATTGCACCAGAAGAAAAATCCAGCCAATTACTTATAAGCATTAACAGCCAGATTTCCAATCTCACCCTCGGTTCATTAGGCTCTGCTGGTCTAAAATTGGAACTGCTGTGACTTTTTGTGCAGATATCTGCAAGCAGAAATTACTGTGTTGAAATCAGGTGGGCAGAAATGGAGACACAGTGATCTCTGTCCTTTCTCCATTCTTTAGCCTATTAGCGAGGAACAAATGAATGTGGATCTTGGCATCCGTTCTGGATTTAGTTTTTAGCAATTAGGTGCTGTTTAAAGACATAATAATGTTAATATTTACTAAAGAAATTTTTTTGGAAAATGCAGAATAGCTCTCATGGTCCCTTGAGGAGACATAAGAAGAAAGAGGAAATCGACCAGGCCTGTGGCAGAGAAGGACCACAACCATCAAAATCATCATCCCAGGTTTCTCCAGGATGCTTGAGGCAGTAAATCAGAGCACTGGCTTTTTATTGGAAGCACTTTGAAGCACTGCCTGTATGAAACAAGTGAAAGAAATGCAGGTCAGCAATTCACTGGCAGGCCTGACTCTCCTCTCTCACCCACCCGGATAAATCAGGATCACTCTGGGGAAGGATTTACTTGGTTTTACTTTTATGTTTCCTACGTATGGAAGACATGATTATACAGTGTGCACCCTCTTTTGAATTTAGATTTCTGTAATTAATTATTGAGTGAAACCAATAACCTGGGAGAAAGCGATACAGCCCCATTATCTCATCATTTGTTAATGGTGTTAAATACCTGGCAAGGAGTATCTACCTGCTCTTTGACAGATATGTACCACAGCTAATTAACTCAGGTAAAACAGAGAGCATCCCACAGACACCCGGCCTCCAACCCCACATGTCCAGTGCAATAATCCTTTTGCTCATTTAAAAAACCTTCTAAAAAATCCTAAGGTCCAGGTCACCTCTCTGGATACTGAAGCTCCTCTCCAAGTAAGTGCTGAAGTAGATCTACAACTTCAGGGGAATTAATTTTGAACTAGTCATGTTATTTACAAAAACATAATTTCTGCAATTTCCTCTAAGCTTTTTCACCAGCATTAAAAGTTTAGGATTAGTAAAGTCTGTTCTCTGAAAAAAAAATTAAATAAAAAGGAACCATCAATGCCTTTCCTCTAGGCTTTCAGCAGTATTGACAGCTTTTGCAGGGAAAAATGCAATTTTCAGTACTCAGAATCTTCTTTTTGCTGGGATTTTAAAATTCCACCCCATTCCAAAATGTCACTTTTTCATTTAAACCACTGCCTTGAGGGCCTTCAAACCTGCAGACACAAATTTATCCCTTTTTAAGCAGAGTTTAGAATTTGAATATACTGCTTCACTTTAGAATATGTAAAGGCTTAACTAGATGGCATAATCTACCCTTCCTTTTTATGAAAAAAAAATAAAAATTTGAACAGAATTACATTACTCCAAGCCTCCTTTGTGCTCTACACATATTACCGATATAATTTTCTGCCAGAGATATTAATCATTTTTAGAAATTTATCGCTTGGAAAGCCCCAGTTACAGCAGCCCAAATTGCATTTTCCAAGATTAAATGACAAACTAGCTTTTTCCCTGGTTAGGCTGCACAATTTGCATGTCAAGTGAGATTATCTTCCTGATTTCACAGTTACTCAGCTCATCTCAAGTTGCTGCAGGTGATGTCAGAGTTTTACTTTTCAGCATTTTTCTTTTTACTTTTCAGCATTTACTGTACAGCATTTGAAGCAAGACAGCAAACACTAAAAGTCCATCCAAAACAACTGTGAAAAATCTTTTTGTTGTTTCACTTTATAAAAGACAAAACTTGCACAGGATGACTTTTCATAACAAATGAACATTCCTAGAAATAATTTTCATTAACGCTGCAGAGGTTTTGATAAAGTGGAACCATGCCGTACTGCTTGGTTCACATTTTCCTCCTTTATTTACACCAGCTAGGGATGCATTGCCCTTCAGTGATACACAGCTGTTAAAATGGTCTCAGTGGGGTTTCTTTTGCTTTTGTTAGATTTTTGTCTGCTAGCAAAAAAATAAATAACAAAGATAACGTTGTCATCTTTTTCTTTTCCTCCCCCAGTCTGCTCAGACAAAGGCCTGGAAGGGTGATCGGAGCCTGAAAACAAAATATAAAGGACTAAGGTATCTATAGCCGGGTGAAGCTTTTGCAGTGAAGTATCTCCTAAGCAGCAAATGTCAGTTCATAAACAGAAACACTCTGCAGCAGTTTGCCAGATTTAGTGAAGTTTCATTTAGGGAAAGAGTAGCTCTTGCAGAGCTTCAGCGAGGAAGAACCTGCAGACAGAGCTGTGCTGCTGTGAACTGAGCAGAACGGACAGGGAAGGAGAAAATTACAAGAAGCAAAAAAGGAGATAAACTTTTCTTTAGGAAAAGGACAAAGGTGGGAGCATTGTTAAAGGTCTGTGAGAAACTGGCAAGGAAATGTCTGTGTGGGAAGTATAAATGTTGGGACATGCTGGGATGGAGCTGGGCTCTTCTTCTGAACCCCTCCCGTAGAATCTTGGAATCACAGAATGCTTTGGTTTGGAATGGAACTTCAAAAGTCATCTAGTTCCAAAGCCCCTGCCATGAGCAGGGACATCTTGGACTGGATCATATTGCTCAAAGTCCCATCCAACCTGACCTTGAAGACCAGTTCATCCACAGCATTTTTCTGATTCTGATCTGAACCCAAATATATTTTCTTCCAGCTGTGCTTGTACAAGCCTCAAAAATATCTCAGCAGCAGCAGCAGCATCCATTTTTTTTCTTTATTTTCATTCATTTATTCTTACTTCCCAACATGAAATGATCAAGAAACAGGGGCAGGGTTGATCTGAAAGCAGTAGGGTTTGGCAGGAGAGTGCCAAGATCTCACACTCTGCTCAAGGACTGTACCTGCTCCCACCAGCAAAGTGGCCCTGGCTGCTCACATTCCCCTGTGGGCTCACGAGAGGCTCCACTCTTAGTACAAAAAATCAAACAACTGGTGCTATTTTCTTGTCCTTTCATGTTCTTGCCTGTGCACACAGAATTTAAAAAAAAAAAAAAATTATATGGGCAGATTGGCCATGGGATATCTGTTTCCCCTAATGTGATCTGTATTACTTTGAAAAGTCTTCTTTCATTTCATTCAGGCAATGCAATTACACCCATTTCCTTATGAACACGAATGTTGTTCCTTAACAACATTATTTTGTTTTCTTTGTAGCTGAGGCTCTTTCAAGATCAAAAGGAATTTAAGTGCAATTAAGTTAAACAGGAATGGGAGCGCTGAAACCCAGAAAAACCCTGCCCAAAAAGCAAAAAAATACAGGGCAAATGATGCAGTGGTCCAGATCTCCATGTGCTTTTCTTCACTGAATTCAAAACTTGTGCAACAAGATGCTTGCTATCACTGAAAATTTGTGGCTCAGACCTTGTGTGGCCTCAAAGAAGAGATTTATTCAGCCTAAGTTAGGTTGGAATTTTTAAGCATTCTATTTTTCCATCAGCTACATCAAGGAGTAAATTTCCTTCTCAGCCTTCCCTAATTCATAAAAATGAGATGCCATCTTGCAAATTTGAGAGAGTCTGAAAACACTGAAAACATATCTTATGGTAAATGTCAGCTAAGGAAAAATATTCTTCTGTAAGGTTTGCTTTTTTGCCTTGGAATAAAATTATTATTTTAAAATATCCAGTTATGCTCTAATCATAATCACAAAAGCTCACAGTATTTCTTTTTATTACCCCTGTAGTTTGTTGATGTCACTTTAATGTTTCTGTGCATTTAAAGCCATCTTGACCAACCTGGTACACAAGAAGTCCTGGAATATTCTAGACTTAATCATAAATATTTTATTTATAGGGAAAGTATTTTGAGAGCCTTATTTATTTATTTTTTTATTTTAAAAGAACATGAGGCTTTTTGAAGTCTACTTTACTTCCTGTAATAGATGCAGTATAATCCCACACTTACAGGCTTCAAATAGACTACAAGCTATTTCCAAAGTCATTTGGTGTTTTGAGTCCACTTCATAAAAGATTTGCATACCTTTTAAGTAGCTGAGTTTCTTCTGGCCTAAACACGAAAGTGTCTCTAGAGGCACAAATCTCAGAAAGAGTATAATGAATAAATGAAAAACATTTGCATCCTAATACAATTCTATTCTTACTTTTTGTCTTATGAGAAGGCAGCTATTTATTGCAGCCAGTTTTGGCACAGGTTGGTGACTGCAGCGAATAGATGCACTGTCAGCACCACACAAAAGAAAGCTTATCAAGTCCTGCTTCTGTCTGAATTACTTACACAATGCAAAACCTGAAAATCTTTCAGAAAGCTGCCAAAGGATCACAATTTACCTAAATGGAAATTCCTCTTTCTTTTCTTCCCTGTTCCTTCTGGTCTGTAGTTACATCCTTAACACTGTAATAGGAAGAAGAGGAGAAAAGAGAGAAGAGAGAAATGATAGGACAATGCATTTCTTGTGAAAAATACTGCCTGGGGAAAATTAGCAACCTGGAAAGTAATGCTCTGGACATATGAGTGGCTTTAATAATCATGAGTATACATTTTGGTCACTGACTGACTCTTTAAGTACTCTCACTCTGAATGAAGCTCTCAGTAGGGCAGTCTTGAGTAAACACAATGTCAGCTATATTTAGGGCAAAAGCTCTCCATATTTTTTGCCCATCCCTGAAGTAGAAAGGCTAAAAGATCAGCTGAAACTCCCCATTAAAATAGCATTTCTGAGAAACATCTTTCACTAATCAGGAACACCACTGAAAATTTCCATTCTCAATATTTCCACATAAATGAAACCCAACCATCACCTGTCCTCCTTACAAGAATCTGTTGCTAGTCATAAATACATGTCTTGAGCAAATGCTCAGTAAAGAAAAAGCACAATGAACCTTCCTAAAAAAAAATTTAAAAAAAAACCAAAACCTGTACTGAAAATTCAAAGCAAAAATAGAAAAGCAGTGGACATGGGGTGAGAGGGATTCCTAGAGGTGTAAGGTGCCACCCCTCATCTGCTAAGGACGCATTTGTCTGACCTGCCAACTCCAGTGAGAGAAAGCACAGAGAGTTTTTTGGGATTTTTTTTTTACTGCTAACCACTCTCAGTATAACAGAGCTCTATTTAAAGCCTGACCTAAATCTCACTTGATGAACATTAATCCTGGTATTCCTTATACTGTTCTAAGCAGACATGGAGACTAATTTATTACCTTATCTTTGCAATAACTCCAAAATGGCTCTAATTATACCACATATGTTTTTTGATGGTTATAATTTTAACTAAATCAGGTAATTGGAAGGCTAACTACTGTGTGAAAATTATCACAGCTTAAATAAAATATAGATAATGAATCCCACTCCTAAAAATTATACTTAGAAAATATGAAACGATGTTAAGAAATTTTTTAGTTTAATTAATTATCAAAAGGATAATCACAGTGGATTAACTTTGCAATTGCATTATTATTCCCTTGTATTTGCGGCTGAGTGATTCAAAATTAGTGGGACACAGGGCAACAACTTATTCAAGATAAAATAAACACAGATAGGAAAAAAGGCTCTACTAGCAATTCCTGAACTTGTAAGTACTCTGTGAAAATGGAAGTAATGCTTAGTTTGCATATGTGCATGGTTGTGACGAGTTTGAGTAAGAAAGCTGCTTAAGCACATTGATTAAGGCTGGTGCTTGATTACTTCCCCGGGCTGTTCATATCTGTAAAAATTACTTTCCCCATCTCTGAGTGGAAAGCTGTAGTAGATTCATAAAGGCTGAATGCTGAGGATCTTTGGGGAGCAGAAGGTAATGAAATAACTGCTTATAGCTCCCTGCCTGGCTCCAGGCTGCCTTCCCAGCCTCACCACTTGGCAGCTCCAGCTCAGGCTCACACCTCCTTCTCAGGTCCTTGCTCAGCTCTGTTTCGTGTATACCCATAACACCAACATCTAATAATTTATTCTAAAGGTTGTGCAGATAGCTGCAGCAACCACATGGACATTTACCCACCTCATTTAAAAATCAGGAACCCCTGTCTCTGCCCTGGCCCGGGAAGAAGAGGAATTACTCCTTTCCTAGCCTACTTCTGGCTGTGCACAGCACTCACAGCCCCTGCACAGGGGAGATCTCTGGGCACTGTGGCTGCTGCAGGACTGAACTCTGCAATAGGATCAAGTCTTGCCTTTTTTCTTCAGCCCCTCTATTTCCCACACATCCCTGGAGAAAAATGTAGTGTTTAGAGCTCCAGGGAGAGCAACTGTTTAAATCTGCTCTTGAAAGTGCTCTACATTCTCGTGTACAACCAATCTAAGCCAGGTTGTGAAATCCAAATTTTCGAGTTACATTTTGTTTTATGAGAAAGCCATTAACTTATTACTTCCCCATTAGTGCATTGGGAAAATAAATTGAATTCACTTTTGCAATTACCTTAGATTTTTTAAGTAGACTGAAGCAAAATGCATGAGGCCAAAGGGTGACTTTTCCATCTGAGCATCAAGAATGGAAAGGAACAATGGAGACAAAATGTGCTCAAATTCCTCACCAGCTGGAAGCAAGTGGCACAGCTTTCTGGGGTAGATAAAAGAGAAATATGTAATGAGAAATGAAGAATCTGAGCTAGACTCTAGCGAAGAACTCTGACTCCCACAGACTGACAATATACATTTTGTGTAGTTCTGCCAAAATCAGGGACACATCAAAGGAAAGTTCTTCAGATTGCAATTCTAATGACAAAGGTCTGTAATTGGCCTTTAGCAGTACTGTCTATTATTTATGTCTAGTCATCTATTTCCATTGTTATAGCACATTAAGCAAATGCCCAGAGTGGAATTTAGTATGAGATATTAGTCTAAAGATTTTTTTGTACAAATACAAATAGATATATATGAACATCTATGTATGCACACACCCCTATAAATGAATAAAGACTGTTTCACAGTAAGTCAAGATGACATTATTTTCCAAGCAGAGACTGGAAGAGAATATGAGAAGGATCCCAGAATGTGAGAAGAAATGTACCCTAGAAATGTAGCTGCTTTAAAGTACATGTACTGCTGAGAAGGAAAAGAAAAAAAAAAAAAGTGGACGAATAGTTTTCATCAAAAGCCTTAATCTTTCTTTCCCTGATACTCAAATACATTGGTTACAGCAGTCCAGGATAATGGGAAATTATAAAAATTTGAATCAACAGCACTAAGATGGGACAACCACATGTGGAGAAATGGTGAATTTCTGCTCATTTCTAAACTGCAAAACAAATAATTTCACAAGCAAAGTGTCTGGATTCATCCTGTGCCCTGAAGAACTGAAGCTCACCATTTATTTGCTGCCCAGCCTGCATTTCCTCCTTGGCCTGCTGACCCATCCCCTATGAACATCGTCATGTTCTTTATGCAAAAAGTCAATATTTAGCTTAAGGGTTTGCAGAGACCAACTCAAACAGAGACAATAAAGGCTGACAGATTCTAATGGATAAAGTACTTTCTATAGAAACACCAAGTGACAGATTGGACATATATAATATTTAGTCTGCTTAAGGCTTGTGTAACATCTTTGATACCACTACATTTGTGTTCTGCCTGATGCACGGGACAGAATCTGAGCCTACTGGAAGACCAAATGGTCTCCTAGCCCCAGGACACAACAGGAATATTTCTTCTGACCTCCCTGGCTGTGAATCAGGCTCAGAGGTTTCTGGGCTACAGCATAATAAAAGGTGACTTCCTCTAGGTTTGCTTTGTGATTAAGGTTTGATGGTACTGGCCTGGCTGGCACCAGTTCTTAGTGTTGTGATAAAGCAGAGGAAAAATTACTGATTATGATTTTACCACGGTTATGGTAAAAAGGCAAAACCCTGAAGCTCTTGGACAGCTATAGAGAGTAAATATGATTTATCCATCTGAAAAATAAAAGGAAAGTGAGGGAGGAAGCTGGAAATCTCTGCATTCCCTTTCACTTGTCTCCCTCTTCTTAGACCTGAGCAGAGCCTCACTGCAGCTGCAGAGCTTTAGTTGCTGGAGATATTTCTGCAGGCAGCTCGAGGGCTACATTCCTCATAGATCTTTGGAAGCAGTACCCCTCTTTAATTTCAAGACCTGTACTCAGACACTCCTGCACCTACTGCTGATACGTGGTGATAAGTCTTTAACACATGATTAGTTAATTCACTACTTTTTTTCTTCGCACAGCCTCAGATAAATTTGGCTTTGTTTTGTGCTTGCTTTCACTGGAAGAAATCCTGGCCCAGGGCCTTCATGGCAGAAAATCCATCATGACAGGAGTCTGTGCCAGCAGAGGTAAAAGACTGCTTCTGCCAAGGAAGTACTGCGAGGGCAGAGCTTCTCACAGGATCATATGAAGAAATTAAGGCTTGATAGGACCATAAAATCACCAAAGATGACCTTCTCTGTGAGACTAACTACTACATACCAGCTGTGTATTGAGCACAATAACTTGGTTTTGGTCAAAATGTAATCCTTTCTTGGTTAAAGTACATCTTCCTGGGAGTTACCCAGCTGTCATCTGAGGAGATGGGAGGCTCTGGTACCCACCATCACCTGTAAAAAGCTGTTCTGATGGTTAATTCCCTCTACACACCTTCAATTACTTTCCCCTTTTCACTCTCCACCTCCATACCAACTCCACCCCTCAACCCCGCCCCTTTTGTCTAATTTAGAGGTTTTCACCCTTGCAAAATGTATAATTTATGTTTCCCTGATAAATGTAGGTTCTTTCTCTACCTAACCTCTGCCTAGTTAAGGGCAGTCAGTACAACAGATTGGGTTCTTTTCTTTTGCTGGCAGACATTGCAGATAATATCATTGTGGCTCTTCTGTGCCACCTCCCCATTTTTCAGCAGTGTTTAAAAAATGTGGGCTGTATGCAGAAATGTGTGTAGTTTATCCTGAAAATGGAACTGCTTTAGACAGAAAGGCTCTGACCAGGCCAGCTCTCAGATGCTCTGATTCACTGCAGTCTCCTGGCTGCCCTTAAAAATGGGAGTGCTCCTCTTCCCCCATGCAAAGACAGCAGGGCTCTGCAGGAGCAGGAGGGCAGCTTGGAGACAAGCCTACATGGCATTACAGAGACATAAAAATCATTACTATATCTCCCTAGAGTTCTGGAAATCAGGCCACGAATCCTGGATATGCTACCACTTTTTTTTTTTTTTTAGCTCATGGTTGACAAGTTCATCATCCAAATAATCTGGAATTGAATTTGTCTTGTTATTTTCCCAAAGGAGTTGATCAAGTCAGACCTTCCCTCTTCATGCCCAACATGAATAACCCTGACACAGAGCTCAGCTCTGACCATGGCATTGTGAAAAGCCACTGCTTAGGGAGATGATCAATGTTTTGAGCATCCATCCAGGGCAAGGGAAACCAAGTTTCATCATTCATAAGATGCAGGAGGCCAGGAGAAAGGCAAGGACCTGCTCATCCTGCATGTTTCATCCTGGCTCATTTCCCCTGGTGGCTCTGGATCCCACACCAGAGAGTTTAGTTCCTCCTGTGCACTATCCAGAGTCTACAGCTACTTAAATCTGATTTCTGTGTTCAGCTCTGAGAGATAAATAAGTAAACAATGGATGCTGCAGCAGTCAGTGCACCAGTGAGTAAATCTGTTGAGGATGTAGAGCTAAATGCAATAACAGAAAGTAATCTGTCATTTAGCAAAAGCAGAAAACAAACTTTAAATCCTGATGTATATGAAATTTTTCTGCACATAAAATGAATCAGTGAGTATTGCTTGGCTCACCAAATGGTAAAAAAAAGCAGAGGAAGTAATATCAACTTCTAAAGCTAAAAAGTGTGCCAGCACAAGAACAGCCTCTTTTCTAGATCATTTCTGAGACAAAATAAACTTAGCACTGTTAAAAATGCAGTCTGCGAAGTGCTTGCTTTCATTCAAGACACCAAAACACGTCTTTAAAGACAGAGCTGAGTCCCTGCACACCTCAGTGAGTGAACGACAGCTCTGTCATTGAACACCTGACTCCAGAAGGGACACAGAAGCTGCTGGTTCTTAGTTGTGGAACTTGATTTCATCAGGATGGTTTTCGCCCAGAATTTCTTGACTCATCCCTACCTGCACATGGCCAATCTCGTGCACAGCCCAGGCCCAGTCTAAACCAGCCATCACTAGTGCACACACCTCATACTGCATTTACTCCAGATTTAAGCAAGAGTCAGAAAACAGATCACCTTTTCTGTGTTTTGAAGGATTGTACTGCCAATTCCACCCAGATTTCTTCTTCTACCTGAACCTCATTTTTAGTGTGTGAGAAGTTCTTTCAATTACAGATTTAGAAAAAGATGTGCTGCATTTTAATGGCAATCTCCTGCAGTTTGAGGGTTAGGAGCAAGGGGCTTTCTTGGCTTTGGTTGTACCTTAAGGAATGAAGCACTGTCAGTTAAAAAGGAAAAAAAATATGATTTCAGTTTTATTACAATTGTTCCTGAGGGGATATATTTTGCTCCCAGGATAACTGACTTGATCTACAAAGAGGTACTCTGCATTCATGGTGGTGGTACTGGAAGTCCCTGAGCTGTACAATGAGATATTTTAATTCTAGAAACACCATAAGGCAGCCACGAGTTCTGGAGTTCTGCTTTTGATGTCATTTTGTCCTCCGGCACACAACTGACTTTTTTTCTGGTTTATGTTTGATTCCATCTTTACATGTCTGAACAGGTGAAAATGTCTCCAACCCCCCCTACCTTTAATTGTTTCCAGAAAGAAGGTAGATATAATAACATAAAACATACCCCAAGGTCACAGTCTCAGGTACAATGGTAAGGAGACAAAAAATGTTTATTTTCTCAATGAATTACTTTTGTCCCTACAAAAGGAGAGACAGCTCTCAAGAAAACCTGTATTTTCTTGCATCTTCTTAAATGAAGGCCAAAGTGTCATGCTTTTAGCTGTGTTTGTTCAAGCCTTTCGTCCTTCAGTGACACCTGTTAAATTTAGAATTAAGCACTGAGAAGGGCTTAAGTTATCGTTTGCTCTCTCAGCTGACATTTAAGAGGCTTTCTCCATAATAGCAGTCCAAGGAATTCTTTCACTTCAAAAAACGGTTTTATGATCCAGCTTTTGAGCACTTCCAAGCCAAATTCTGGGGGTCAGGCTGTAGTAGTCATGGCAGCATTTTCATTCCTGATGAATTGCACCTCATGTCACAATCCTGATCCTCAGGAGAGGCAAAAGTAACTCCACCTTCTCCACACTGAGCATCTACTGCCTCCTGCTGCCACTCATAAACCCGTGGTGACTTATTTGGGATTGCTGGGGTTTTATATGGACAAAATGCCTTTCCCTGCCTTAATTTGATGCTCCAAGCTGTTAGGCAACTTACTGCATCCCTTGTCACCCAGGGTGACTCCCAATGCTTATATCAAACCATCCTCCTAATGCTGCTGTAAATTTAGAAAAGTATATGAGGCTTCATATAGTTACTGAGTCCAGTTACTCTCTTGGGGTCTAAGTAAGGAAATAACACAAATTAGAAAGACAGATTCTAAATTATTATCTCTTATGCTTTAAAATAATTTAAAATCAGTTTTTAAATACTTTTTTCCCCTTTTTTAAAATGCAATTTCTCTAACTGGCAGTAGAACAGAATTTCCATCATGGAGGTGTCTAGTTCCCTGCCAAGACTTTTTCCTGTTAACATATTAAAAAATTAATAAGAAAAAAAAAAAAAAGAAAAAGAAGACAGATTGCACATAATAAAGTTTTCTCAGCAGAGGCAAAAGCTCCAAATGTGTCTGTAAAAGTCTGTGAAAAATGCAGGTAAATAAAGATAAATGGTAGCTTGGGACTTCTCCAAGTGGATGATTCATCGTCTGGCTGCTTCTCTGAGATATGTTTGATGCTAACAATATTTATGCAATATACCCAGGCTTGGGCAAGGCACCACCTGCCACAAAAGAATAAACACCCTCCTGCTCTACTTGAGAACCCTAAGATGTATTATTATCTGTTATTACTACATTAAATTGGCAGAAAATGAGTTCTTTCCTATATGATTGTACATCAGCCTCAATAACTTATTTTTGCTGATGTAAAACTCTAGCACTTCCTAATATATTAACTGCACCTGTCCAAGGATTTTTTTCTATTATTCATTCAATGCCTCACATTAAAAAAAAAATGTGGTGCCAGGTCATTGGGGAAGGAACCATGAGAAGGAAGGAGGACAGCATCAAGTAGTGGCTATACAATCTGAATTAATATTTTCTCAGTTATTGCACTGATGATTCAAGTGTAAACTGCAACTGACAAAAAATAATCTAAAAGGTGCATTAAAAGATTTTGATCCAACATACTCCCCGAGCTACATAAACAGATTTTAGTGTCTTAACTGACATTAAATTATGTGCAAGGAACATTCAAGCAATTCATACCATCTTGATCAGACTAAATAACTAAAATGAGATTTTTATGAATGCAAGTTAAGACTGAGAACCTGCATCCCTTCTCATGCTGCGGATGCTTAAGAATGCTCCTCCTGGGCCAGACTGGAAAGTTCAGTATCCTGTTGCTGAGAAATACCTCTTCACATGTACTCTGTTAGTGTGCACACAAGAATTAGAATTAAGTTTATCACCTACTTAAAGCTTCTGGAGATTCACTTTGTGCTTAAGTGTTGTTATGAAAGATGCCAAACATAAATACTCTTGCTGGGTAAGGCTGCAGGGGGGGAAATTTAAGGCAGGAGAACAGTTTAAACACTAAAAAACAATGAGTTATAGCAAACCATAATGCCAGTGAAGGTCTGCAGAAGCAGAGGTGGTGCTGTATGGAGGAGGATGCACGGCCTGGGAAGGACACAAACCCTGTGTTTGGGAAAGAGTCTGAACCTGGCTCCAGGATGGAAAAGGTTTACTTGCCTGGGCTGCTGTGGGACCTGGCTCCACACCTTTGCTCAGAGCAGGAACTTCACACCACAGAAACTGGGATGCATGACCTGGGATGTGCCCTCGTGGTTTCCCAGACCACAAAGAGCTCAGAGACTTGCCAAGGAAATCCCCTCTGTTCCACAGCTGAGATGAGCCACAGCTATGACAGGGAAAGAAAGAAAATCCAGACCATCATGGCTTTGAGGCAAGCAGAAGCAATCCCTGTAGGAGCAGAGCCCTGTTTCAGTCATCTTTCATCCCAGCTTGACTGCTCCTCGCAGCGCTCCCAGCCCCACTGGCAGATGGAATTGAACTTGGAGAAAGGATCACACTTTCTGTGCAACACCCTGGGTTTGTGCTGCTTCAAGGAGGATTTTGTAGCTGCTCCCAGACTTCACACAACACAGTTTTTCAATGCTGCTAAGAATGCAACTTTTGCTGATTTTTTGATTTAGAGTCAGGACACTCAGCTTTCAGCAGGTGTGGATGGGAGCAGACCTATTGATCGATATTCACATTCTTCAAAATTCGCCCAGAAGGCCATTTTAATTCCAATTATGCATAGAATGTGTAATTTCATTCCAAATTGTAGCATTTCCTAAAGTATTTTACTTTTAACAATTTGATAAAGCTCACAGGATGGGACCTCAAGCATTTGCTGGTCAGAAAT
This sequence comes from Monarcha castaneiventris obscurior, assembly GCA_026261815.1. Classification (NCBI taxonomy): domain Eukaryota; kingdom Metazoa; phylum Chordata; class Aves; order Passeriformes; family Monarchidae; genus Monarcha; species Monarcha castaneiventris. The sequence continues at coordinate 14,662,470 of JAMPIT010000467.1, forward strand.
GATCATATATTTCATTCCTTTCTATCTCTCTCACCAGCTTTCTTATAACATATCTATAATTTTCACTGCGAAATGTTTTTTGCTTTTTTTTTTAATTAAACTTAATTGTTCCAAACAAATCTTTTGGGGCTTCTAAACAATCTTTCCTTTAACTTTGAAAAAATATTTTTTGAGCCACACCTACCAGTGTTTCTAAAGTTTCTTTTGGATCAATTTCCAGTCAGTTACCACCTCTTCATTTGGCTCTGACTGGGTTTCCTGTTAAGGTTCTTAGTTCTAATGAGCATCCTTTCACCTCAGTTTGTTGGGTGTCAGCACCTTCAAATCGAGCTCCTTTTGAACAGCTTGGTGATAACTCCTGTCTGTTTCAGCTGGCATCAGCCTCTGAGCCCATTCAAATGCACCAATGGATGGTCCCTCTCCCATATCTACCTCTTCCTACGCTGAAATCGAAGCATTTTGTTCAGTGGAGCTTGAAGAGTGGTGTTTCATCACAGCAGACACATCTATATTATTCCATATTAATAATTCAATACTCCCCAATAGCTCTCTAAGGACATGAGCCCTCCAACAGGAGCTGGCTGTAAAGTGTAGCCAAGGCATCCTGCTGGCATAGGCCAGCAGTCATTGAATTTCATGAGTGTTGCCAAGGCCCCAAGTCCTTCCATGTTTTGTCATTAAAGCTACGTCAAGTTTCTTATCCCAAAACAAGCAGTTGGGGAAAGCAATCACTTCTGATTTATTTTCCCTAACCTTGGGAATGAGAACAACTTTTCTGTTTTTTCTTTAATCGTTAACTTTTTGTCTGCAAGACCATTCCTGTACTCTGTGTAAAATCTATGGCTCTTCCTAGGTATCCCTTAATGTTTCCTGAACCCAGTCTTGATGTGCATTAGACACTTGGGATTCATTACTGGTGTTAATCTGCAGCCATTAAAAATGCAAGGTCGTTTTGAAGATGGAAAAAAAAAAATCAGGCAAGCATCTTTCAAACCTGTACCTAGTTCTTTTCACTCCTCATTAAATTTCAATTGGTGAAACCTACAGGTCTTCCTCAGTCTTTTATCAGGGGGGACTGTACCACACACAGACCATCTGGTGGTGAGCACAGGGTCAGCCACAGTGGGCTTTCAGGGCTTCATAACAAACTAGCCTAATATCGCCCAGCAGCTGCCAGTTCTGGTTAGGAAAGTCAAGCTTACATTCCTGTGATCTCATTCCTTGGACTGAGCCTTTCAAACAGCTTGTGTGATAGCCCAAATGTACTGATTTTGTACAGATTTTCCACAGGAATCTATAAGCAAGCACCCGTGAATGAACTTGGTTGTTCATGTGGTAAATTGTAACATCTTTTCCTCAGAGAGCTCTGCTTTTCATCATGAGAATCAATTGCCTAATTCAGACTCTCTAGGGGGATAAAGCCTTTGGGGGCAGATTCCCCATGGCACCACAAAGCAAGCAGCTCAACCAGAGATGCTCAGTGAGAGCATCTTTAACAAGCCAGCATCTGAAAATATCATTCATCACATAAATCAACAAAAACACCAAAACATTTCAGGATTTCCTGATAATTGAAGTGATTACATCTGATTGATTAAATTAGCAATCAAAAAGGTGGCAAATTTCATGTCATGGGTTTAGCATACAGGGTGTAGCTATGACACAGCATCATTTTAAGTGGTCATCCATTTTCCATTTGTAAGGTATTATGTGAACAACCCTTATTTTTGTCATTGTGTTTAATGGTTTGGAGAGATAAAAGCTTCACTACTACTTTACTTACTGTCTCCTAAGGACATGCATCTTTATATGTAGTTTGTGAGGCAGAAAGACCTCTATACTCAGAGATGGAGCTATGTCATCTTTAAAAATATTTATAGCATCCTTTCTTCTTTTAAATTACATCTGTCAGTCAAACACAGCACTCACTGAAGAAGCCTCAATCCAAAACCTGTGCAATTTGAGCTAATTTCTGTATTTCTGCAAAAGAACATAGATTGCCTATTTTTCCTGCAGAGCAACTGATGACCTTGTATTGATCACATACGTTTTCTTTATTTGACTGGGCTTTTTGTTTGTTTGCCTTCCAGACATCAGCGTGCTTTACAGATGGATATAGGGTATTATCCACCCCATTTCACACTAGAAAATCTAACTTCCACTGTCAGATGTGACCCAAGTCACCACCAATACCAACAGAGCCATATGGCAAGGCCATTGGCAGAGCATGGGAGAGACACAAGCCATCACAACAACTCCTCCCCAGGATGTGTCAGAGCTCCCTGAATCCCTCTTTGCAGTATCTCAACCATTTATCCCACAGAAAATTTTTCACGGAGTACTGAGTGAGGAAGTTCATTCTTAGCAGTCATTGAGTGCAGTAAACTGGTTCTGCAAGCAAAAGCTTTCAGATTGTGGGCTTATCAGAAGGCTAAGTTGTGCCATCTCAACAGATTTTAATGTTTGCACCACACCTGTAGTACCTATCAGTGCTTATCAGCCCTCAACTAATCAGCCTTGAGAGCAGCAGGAGCCACGATGTGCACTGTACCACTCCAGAGAGCCTCTGAGTACATCTGACAGTACACCACCATCAAAGATACAAACCACTTCTAAAATCCCCAAAGATCGACAAACACTAATGATCATGTCATCAGAACACTGCTATTTGGGCTTTTTGTTCCTATTCTTGAGCACACCTGAGAGCTGCACTGCTTCCTCATGCATCCCCCAAGTGGCCACGGGCTCTGCTGTTCCACCTGTATTGAGTGGCTGTGTCCCATTTTCCCTGTGCTCCACAGAAGGCACGGGTGCCCCTATTTCCACCACGAGGACAGGGACATGCACAGCCCAGGCACAGCACTTCCAGCTTTTTCAGATGGCAGCTCCCTGCCTACCATTGGAGAGCAGCACCTCAAGATGACTACAAACAACCTCTTTTGCTGCCCTTGGGATGCTAACCCAGTGTTCTGCAAGTCACAAATACGATAATATTTTGCTTCGTTCCTCCTCACAGTGAAACTGGAAATAAAGAACAGTGCCTTGTCATCAGTGGCCTGGAATGGCTCCTTAAACCCCAGCGGTACTGCCACAGGATTTGCCTTGCTTTGGCCTTGCCTGCTGGCTCTAGAAATGCACAGAGCTGTCTAAGGGAGCAAAGGAGACAAAAAGACCTAACAGATTGCTCATGTCTCCTGGATCTGCCAGCAGCACAGAGTAATTTTAGCTGACACCTGGCAGTTCTTCTGCCTGAAGTAGGACCAGCAGGGCAGCTTGCTCAGGGGCTTTTCCAGTCAAGTCCAGGGAAGGAGACTCCACCTGCTCTTTGGATCCAACAGTTCTCCTGCTCCCATGCCCAGCCATCCTTGGGATGAAAAATACCTTCTCCACATTTTCTGGTTCAATTATTTTGCCCATTAGTAAAACAATTCAAACAGAATGACTTTTCAGAATGTACATCAAGGTTAGCTCCTGGCTTACAGACAGCAAGTGTGTTTCAAAGCCTCCATTACTGTTTGACATCTCCCTCTTCAAACATGTCTTAGGGCTGAGGGTCATCTAAGGCATTTAGGGGCTTTAGGGAGGCTGGTTAAGAAAGGCTCCAGCAACTGACCTTTAAAATTTTCTTTTTAAAAATAGATGCTAGGTGGAAAGGGCCAAAAATGTGAAGAGTACATTTGGAAGTACAGTCCTCTACTGGCTCTTCAGAAGGACCATTTGTGCTTACAGGTGTGGTTTCTGCATGCAGCCTAAGTAAATCAGATTATGAGTGGGGCTGCTGCTGTAAACCTGTACAAGAAACTGAAGTGAGACAGAGAAAAACGCCATGAAATTTTTTTGTTATTGTTCAGAAAAAAATGAAGAGAAAAGAGAGAAAGTAGATGTAGGGCTAATACTCTTCCCCTTTTTTTCTAATGAATTTCTTGGGTCAGTTTCAGAGCAGAAAGTCATTTTCTGGGATCCTGTGCCGTTGTCATAAATGACAGTGTCGGAAGGTGATTCTTTCTGAAACACCAAAAATGAGGGTAAAACCCCCCAAAAAATCCAACCAAAAAAAATTGCAAGAGTTCAACTCCTGCCCTGCCTCTGGATTTGAGAAGGGCTCCCAGCAAACTGAGCAAGGGTAGCACTCCCACTCCTGCACTTCCAGGCAGTGGGATGCAGGCAGCAGCAGGGAAGTCAGCTTGTTAACTCAGACATATTTTCATCACTGCAGAAATTATCCGCCTTTGGGGGGATGGCAATAACCATGACTTTCTTGTTATATTTTTGAAAGTGAAAATTTTAGTCTGAGCTCAGAAAGCGCAGGTGGAATTGGGGGAAGAAAGGGGAAGAGCTGTGCAAGGCTAAAGGCTGGATTCTGTGTGTGCAGCTGCCATCACAGAGAGCTCAGTGTGCTCTCGGCTCAGCCCACAGCCCTGCGCTCCTGCTCTCGGGTGATGGATGGTGCTTTGAATTCCCTTAGCACTTCCCAGATTCAGCAACGGCTTCACACAGGCTCAGGTGAAAGGCTGCATCTGTCCAGCACATTCCTGCCTTTGCTATCACATTTCTGCCCAGCAGCCCTCAGGAACACTGTGAATTATCTCTTTGGCTCTCCAGGCCGGGTTTGTGCTATTTTCCTCTCATGTGTCTGGCACTGTCATGGTCAGTAACCTCCACACTGGCCTCCCCACACCTTCCAGCCTGATCTTTGCATGCAGTCACCTTTGAATGACCCCTTTTCCCTAGAGATGAGGGTGGGTACCACAGGCATAGGAGGGAGGCTGAGAAAGGGGAAAATGGAAAGAAGCTTTTCTGGTGTTTTCAGCTGTGGGGCTACAAGAAGCTAGACACAAACTCCCCAGTAAACCCTAAGTCTGAAGCAAATCAGGGAATTTGTACCCCAGACCCCACTCTCACTCCCTGAGCCCCATGAACCCATGCAGAAGTACCCCAGGCAGGCTGAGATGCTCCTCTGCACTCCCTGACCTACTCCAAGTGCCCTGCCAGACCAGTGGGCAGCTGTATGAACAAATTCCAGCTTTTGCCATGAAGCTACAACAAAAAATGAGAAGTAATTCAAGAGTCAGTGGGAAAGAAATGTGAATAAGAAGCAAGAGTTTACACATCCCAGTAAGGAGAGATCCTCAGAAAAACAGAAATCAGAGGTTTTGGCCCCTCATGCTGCATTCTTTAAATTACAGAGTGATTGTTTTAGATATTTAAGCTGGCAAATTGGAATTCAGTTCTGCTGAAAAGAAAAAAAAAAGAATTTCACGTGTATTCCTGTTAGGACTGGCACAAGTCTCCATCAGAGCCATCTTCTAGAAAGAGTTGTGGGAAATGTGATTTGTCTTCAATGCCTGTGTAAAACACCCATGACAACTGCAAAAGCACAGAAGGGGGAGCATGAGACTGGAGATCAAAAGCAGCAAAGGTCTCCTCTCCCTTTCTGTGGCCTAGCCCCGGCCCAGCTGGCCCCAGCCCACCTCCCAGCACACTGCCTGCAGGCACATTTGTCACAACACAAACTTACAAGATTTACTATTACAGATTTATTGCTTTTGAGGAGAGGAAAGGACTACCATGATTCCTGAATAACTCAAATGGACAAAGGCAATTGCTGGACTGATCACAGGCTTTTGAGACCCAAGTCATCCATCAAACTTACACCTCCTCCTATTCTTGTTATCCATCAGCCTTTCCTTTAGGTAGGCTGTCAATAAATTTTGTGCCAGCAGGTCAGAGAGGATGATGCAGTTCTCAGCCTTGAAGGACTTATAAAGCAAAAAACAAAGGCAAAGGACATCAGGAAAACTGTAAAACACTTTCTTTGCAACAGCAAATACAACTGCCCATGTTTGACACAGATAGCAATGCTGACTAGATCAAATGACCAGGAGAGAGATAGATAAATAGACAGACAGAATATATTTGTATGGAGGAGATACATACAGGTGAAGAGATAGATATATCTGAGATATTAAACAAAAAGGATAACAACGCAACTAGGTAAAACTTAATTAAATGAGTAATTCTGGTTTTTATTTCTACCTATGTTTTGTACATCACAATTCTCAGAAGCCCTCCAAACACCCAGAACTAGAAGTATAGTCTATTTTGGTAATGACTGACTCAATCAAACTTAAGGGCAGTGCGAAGAAGTGTATTTCTGGAGGAGCTTGGGTAGGAATATAGAAATAAGACTCAAATCCAAGACAAAATAAAAGTAGAAGAGGCAGTCAAAAAGAGCCAGAGAGGGACCTGCAGCACTAAAATATGTAAGAATCATTCAGAGAGGGAAAGTATTCAGAGAATTGTATGAAATCAGCAAATAGATTCACTGCAGTCTTACTTTATGAATTCCAATAAAAATCCAGAGCAATTCCTCAGGCAGATGTATACAAATGTACAATCCAAAGCAAAGCCAAATCAGAATCTGTCCCTGTCCCTTTCCCTGTGACAATACCACCTTCCCCTCAAATTAATGGTGTGCACAGCACAAGCCACCTTCTATAAATAAAAAAAAAAGATACTGTGTGGTTTCCAAGATTGAACAAGACATTCTATCAACATGCAAAATGAACTAATTCAGCCATTGCAAATGAACAGATTCACAAAGCAAAAGATAAACTTTCCACATCTCATTTAATTTATGCTGTCTCACTGCACTGAGAAAACAGCTTTACCCATTCTCTAATGTATTAAAATGTTAGAAACTTTAATAATCAAAACAAAACCAAATAAACATTATGAACTGCTTGAGAGAATATTTTAAATGAGCAGGAGAATAAAGAAAATATTCGTAATTCACAAGTGTTTGCAGTTTCTGCACTAGAAATCTCCCTAAGGTCATATGTGGAAAAAATGAGCATGAACTGGATGCAGTAGGGAACCTATTGCTGGGGACTGAATTTGGGTTTTCACACACAAACTCTTATTCTGCAAAAAGTTCTAAGGGTATCTAAAACCTTTCAGACATGCAATTTAATTATTTGGTTTTGTTACTTATGTTAGATGCAGGTGGAGAGACAGATTTCTGAGGATGGTTCTTTACAGAAAACCAGGGGTTTGAACAATTTGTTGTATCCATGTGGCCTTTTTGAGGTTCAATTGCCTCTCGTGCTCCCACTTTCTAGTTTTGTTAGGCAATTTCAGATTTGCCTCTTGTCTGCATCCCTGAGTTACATTTACAAAAGACAGTTTAATTTAGCTGGGAATTTCTCAGTTGTGCACAGAGAGATCAGGCTCATCCAGCCTTGCCTTCCCAGCTGCCTTCTAGGGAGGGAGGGCATGTTTGAAGGCTATTTTATGACTGATTTCACCCCTGCACTATTAGAATCATCCTAAAATTTTACAGAATCAAAGACTTCCATTTCATGTCTGGAGGAAAAAAAAAAAAAAAGGAAAAAAATTTCAGTTGTTTTTACAACTTTTGAGCTGGGTGGTATTTTCAGACAGCCTAATTTCAGCCTCAGAACTGTCCTTAGACAGGGAGCCAACAATAAAATATGGCGATTTTCACTGCTTTTACAGCCAGGCCTTTCCCTGAGAAACTGCGGAGAGGACAAAAGTCAAGAATTTTGTAATCATGCTTTGAATTTCTGTAAGAAGCTGTGGAATTTTCTCATGGCACAGATATGAAAAAACTATAACCATTCTCCCATGGTTAAGAAATACATTAGACTTCTAATTATTATTTTTTTTTTTTTTTTAATAACTTAATCTTCAGTGTTTTGGGGGTTTTTTTCACTTTTGATGCAATAGTGAAAATCCTTGATTTCCTGTGATGTATCCAGTAGCAGTAACAGCACCCAAATGCTTTTATCTTACAGGCTTCAAAATACCACTCCATTTTCCCTAAAGTACCTTTATGAAATGCACTCTTCTCTTTCTTGACATGTGTAAATATATAAATACATTTTCATCTGGACAGAAATGCCCGATCACACAACAAACTGTTTTCTTAATTGAGAAGCTGAATTCTCAAGAGCCACGTGGCTCTTCCAAGTCAAACCCATCTCACAACGACTCTGCAAGTCAAGTGTCAGAGAGACATTAATAAAACAATCAAATTCCTGCTCACTGGACCAGCAGCAACTGAATTGGAAGGATGGAAATACCAGTTTTGCCTAGGAAACATCAGGTCCCTCATTACTTTGAGAGGTAAATAAGTGCTTAAAAACATTTAAGAAACTTTGATCCTAAAGTGCAGGACAGAAACACCCACGTGGTGATGAGGACTTGCTGAGCTGCTGGAACTGTGATTCCCAGGTTATTTATCTGTCAGGTCACCAGGTCTGAGACATCTCCATCAGGGTTTTAAGCATCCTTGCTTCCCCTGGATGATGTTGAATTGCAATTCTTTCTAACTTCTGTTTCAGCAAGGCTTCAAGAGTCCTGGAAAATCAATGTCACTTCCCATTTTTAGGTGTATATACGTTGTCCAAAATATCACAGACCATGCCTATTTTCCTTTTACTTGTGTTATGAACTGACCTTTTATTGTTCATTTGAAAAGTCTTTGGTTCTATATCTTGTTTTCCTCAATTCATTTATTGCTCCATAGTGGAGAGGTGCTATTCAGAGAAGTACTTGAAAAATTACCACTTTACTCTAATAATGGATTAACAGCATGATGAAAGAAGCAGTTTAGAGCATGCTTTAGCATTTTCCAGTTCTGTTTTTATGGAATGGAAAACATTTAAAATTATTTAATGCTGTATTAACTTCTAATTTGCCTCATCTCTGTGTAGTTTATCATTTAATTCCATGCCAGAACTAACTGGGGATTCCTTCTAAGTCATACCATGCAAATCAACAAAATGAAATTAAAAAAAAAAAAATCCTGGTATTAAACAATGTTTCATAACCTAGATTTTTATTGGCATATATAAACTTTAATTAAAGCTAAGTTTAATTAACTTCAGTTGGTTTATCTGCCATTGTATAGAGCAATGACTACTGTGCTGCTTTTGTATTCCTGTTTTATTTCAATGTAAAAGTCAGACTTGAGCACAGCACAGTGTTGAAAGATATGGAAATTCCAGTGGGAACATCCTTGGATGGCAGTGAAGCAGTTTGGTATTTACTGTGGTGTTACACCAGGGATTAGACCCTCTAGCAGTGATGCTCCAGGGAGCAGTACCACTGTATCCCCTGGTATGAGCCTGACCTAGCAGAAATTGAAAGACACTGCTTGGGGGCAAAAAACAGCAAGGAAAATGGTGCTACACCACTAGAAGGTGATGGAAAATGCCACAATTGGTAGGTGACAGCACCTCTCAATCCAAGTCCTTCCTTTCATCTTTAACAAGCAAATTTGTGCTGTGCCAGCTCTCCTCACTTACCTGCTGTGTATCACCTCACACAGCAGATCCTTCATGCCTCTTGGGTGGGACATTTTGCTAAAAAATGTACAAACCCAAAAATGTGTTTTGGCTAAAATTGCATGATTTCTCTCTGGAAAAACATTCAATGCTCTTAGACCAACTTTTCCTGAATTTTCACTTCATTTAACAAGAGTCATAACAAATGAATATTTTTTATTCATGGTGTTGGCCAATTCTGATGAAGATATTCTCTGGGAAACATTTCATTCACATCTTTAGTGACAGGTCTCAAGATTTAGATGTTGAGAAGAGATATCTACTTGCTCTGTGCATCATATTTATAAGGTAGGTATTCACAATTTCTGACTGCCAGCATTTCTAGGTCTATCTCACCTTTTTGAGGGAGCATAGCAATACGCACGGTATTCAAGATTTCTGGATGGCTTTCTAAAATGTGATTTCTACAACTGCATATTAATGTTTTCTTCCTTATTCTTTATGTGTCCTCTATAATCCCTAATGCTTGGCCTTCTTGCTGTTGAACTTCATGCAGTACCCAGAGAACAATCCAGAATGATTTCATGATCTCTCCCTTGCATAGTAATAGTGCAGTTAGAGCCTACCACGCACAAAAATAGAACAATTCCTCCCCTCTACGCATTAATTTGCATTATTGCTGCTGAATTTCATTGCAGTTTTATTGCCCAGTCATCCAGGGTTGCAGGATCCTTCTGTACACGTTGGCAGTCAGCTTTGGGCTTGTCAGAACAAAGCAACTTTGTATCATCAGCAGAGCTGTTTTCTTGGCTTAGTTTTTTTGTCCTTTTCCTTTGTTTTATGAACACCTCATACACATTCCAACACAGCTTTTCCTGGAATAGCTAAATAATTAGTTCCCACCTTTGTTTCCCATCTTTTATGTATTTTTATTACTAAATTTTCTATGATATAAAAGTTCAAGTCAGTAAGAGAATTTGGTGAAGGGCCTTGCTGGAAAATCCACAAGTGATATATGGCAGGACAGTCCTGTGCACATGCCTTGACTCTTAGGGCAGAGGGAGTTTCTGCAAAATTCTTGGCACCTCTTTCCCACAGTAATCCCAAACCACGAGTTTTTCCCTCCCTTTCTTTCCACAGCTCCTGTTTCTGTGTTGGATGCAGAATTCTGGCTTCCACCCCCCTCCTTAAGGGCTTTTAAAGATTGCCTCTCTCCTCTCTGCTACTAAGATGTATTTAAACACTTCGTACTGCCAGAAATAGTTCATCAGCTTTACACTTCAGATCCTCTGAGAGCTTTAGGGCACGAGCATCTGAGCCCGGCAATTTGTAACTGTAAATTTTATTGATTTGCTTTAAAAATGTTTCTGCTGAGGTCTCAGCACGGTCCCATCTCTGCCTTGAACTCCTGTGCAGAGATTCATTGCACCTGCCCACGATGTTCCCTTACACCCCTTCCTCCACTCCTGCCCCAGTCCCACGGGCATCCTGCAGGCTCTCTACCTCCACAGGATTTGGGAAGCTTTCCATCATCAGCTTTTAGGCCTCCAGGAGACCATGTCTTGAAGGTTTTTTATGATCCATCTCCTGTACTTTACATTTCAGCTATCTGAACTTTTCCCCCCCATTCTTACAAATTATTCGCATTTCAAACTACATCTTTATTACTCCTAATAGCATCTTTTTCTCTGCTCTTTTACCTGGATGGCTGGGTTTTTTTCCTTCTAAACAAGCTTATTTTTTTTTCCTTTTAACAAGGTGTTTACTCCAGGCATCTATTAGTACATTTAAAACAATCTTTGTGTCCTGTAAGCTGCTCCTTTGACTGTTTTTCACAATTTAATACCATATTGTTTGGTGTTTGTCTTCCATCTCGAGGATGTTGCATAGAAATGTTGTATGTTCACTGATACAGATGGGCTCTTCTACAGATAAATCATATGCCAGGGTCAGTGACCTGCTCACAACTGAACTAACAGCTGATTTTCTTCCTCCAGCTTCTGAGAAAGAATTATCAGCATCTCTAAATATGTCACCTCTCCACCCTGTTCTATATGGCATAGGAACAGAAAGTATCTCCTGCCCTCAGAAGCGTATTCTCTAGACATCTCCAGATTCTAATCTTATCTGTTAAATAGCCCCAAGTTATTTGAATTCAAGTCTGCTTACTTGGTAAATGAGAGTAGGAAACTAAGGGGCACAAAGAGAAGGACAGAATAATGGCTCCTCCTACATTAAACCTTGAGAATCCACATTGCTTCCTGAAGTGTCAGTGCCCTTGAAGACTTTCTCAGCAAAGCAAAACCTCAGGGTGCAATGAAACATTTTGCTTCTTGATGATGGAATCTAATACAGAACCATATAGCCTAAGATGAAAGTTATCTTCAGGAAATCCAGGAGTTAACCTACAAAGGACAATCATTTTATACATGTAAGCTCTGGGTGTGCATGATCGGAGTGAGATCTTCTTTCCAATATTTCCACTGCTTTCCCAAGTGGAGATTTGCATCTGCAATTCAGACAACAGGGGAACTAAATTGGAAACTTATACCAGGCAAACTACTCACAGAATCAGTGCGTTACACTTATGCATCAGTGCTTAGCAGCCTAAATTCCCAAATCGACCCTAAAGCAGTGATTATCATGTGGTATTGGAAAGAATTCTGCCTTTTTGGAAGATTTCCTGTATAAGGAAGGTAACTTAGGTTCCTGCAGATCATAACACCATTTCAGCATTGCAGACATTTTGTGTGAAGCAGTTTCTACTTTGAGGATTTTGCATCCTGAATCACCTAGAGCAGATGGCAGAGAGCAGAGGATCCAACTCTGAGCCCTTATGTCCAAGCACAATAGTGACAAGCTTTGTGTCACTGCATCCCTCAGTGAGGCTGTGCAGAGCCATGGTTGGCCCTTTACTCAGCAGTAAGGACAGGTTCTCTCCTCAGACACACCGAGAGCCACCTGCAGGGAGGAGCTGAGCAGGGGCACCAGGGACAGCAGTGGAGAGGAGACCCTTCCAGAGCAGAGTTTGTAGAGAAGCAGCTGGATGGTGCACAGAGCTTCCCCCTTTGGATGGCCAGAATGTTAATTCACATCCATGCAAAACACTGAATCAGACTTTGAAAGGAGGGAATCCAAAGGAAATGCACAGGGCTGTTGCTGGTTTTCATAGGAGTGAGTCTGTTACCCCTCTTGCTATCAAGCCCTCATGAAGGAGAGAGAAAACCCTCTGTAGAAAATGGTACAGTGTAGTGGAAATGTGAGTGAATGAGACACCAAAAACTGATGAAAAGACCATTCAAATGCAAGTGGAGGAACTTGAGCCAGTTGTCTGTCATTTTTTTTTTTAAATAAATGAATGAATGAATGAATTTTACTGCACATTACCAATGTGTATTTACACATCCCTGTTGTATGTAAGACCTCACTCATCTGTAAACACCTCTCAGTACAAATATAAGCCATCAGAATTATAGGATGATAGAGACTGACATGCAAACTAGGGTGTCTGCAAGGATCTCCACTCAAAGCTTTTACAGACAGGACAGATTCTGTTACTGCCCTCCCTCCACCACCTCTCTGAGGACAGCTCTCCTAGGCAGCAGGACACAGAGTCCTTTGGGGCTTCCCAGCATGACTGAAAATCACTGTCACCTCACTGCTAATCTGGCTACTTTGCTTTCCTGAGCTGGCCAGTGTCATGAGAAGAGCTTACCCCGAGTCCCTGTGGCTCCAGCAAATCAGTGCAGTCAATCCTCTGAAGCTGAGCAGACTTTGGGACAAGGTGACCATAATTACCAGAGAGCTTGGCTCGTGGTATCAATTCCTGGGAGGACTAGACATGAATATAGCAGAAGGCTACACATTTTGAATGCCAATCCAATAAGGGAGCATCAGTTTATCTCATTGGTTTTCATCAGGATTGAGAGCTCAAAATTAAATACAAGTAAGTTTCCTGAAAGTAAAAATTGGGCAGAAAACAGAGCTGTCAAGAGCAGGAGAAGAAATGTGTTCATGAAGAGATGCTTCCTAAAGAGAGATCAGGGATGTCACTGAGAGAAGCTTAGGGATGGATGAGTCTTGAAAACCATTCTTCATTTTTTATATCACTGATTGCTGCTGTCAGAGACCTTCAATCTCTTGAAGAGGCAGCGTTTCAATCTCTTATACAGGCAGAAGTGTCTGTATATATGCCAGGGAAAGGGGTTTACTTGCATTTGGCAGTGAAACACTGGAGGTTTCATTTACCCTACAAATCCAGAAAACCTTTTCTTACTCGCTCTGAAGAGATGTCCTCAGACACCTGCAGCCTGCAGAACAGATTGATTTAAACAGCACACTTGGTTCACCACTGCAGATACCAGCTAGAGGTCATTTCTGTCCATGGGTAATGAGTGCAGCTTTTCCCCCACCATATAGATATTTTCACTCCTGATTATTCTTTCTGGTAACCTCCCATTCATGGGAGCTGACAAATACAGTCCCTCAAAAAAACCCAAAGGTACTGGGGAGGATGGAGATGGAAAATCAAAGCAGTCACAGAATCTTTTCCATCAGGGTGGCAAAGGATCTGACTCCTCAACAGCAACCAGGAGGAGGGAAATGTGGGCAACAGCAGGAGGGAGGGAAATGACACAGTTATTGTTTGCTCTTCATTGAGTATATCATAAAATTTCAAAACTATTTTAAAACTAAGAGGAATGAAACAGGCAACAACAGCAATAGACATGGGATGAGACATGGCAGCCACTGGAAGAAAAAGATGGAGTAAGGTCCAGTAGGTTTTGTCTGGGTCACTTAATTACTGTGAAAATTGTTTATTCTTCCTTCTCTTGTGTTAAACATTTACTGTTCCTGGTCATCAGCGAGGATGAGAAGCCCACATCAGTGTGTTCAGCTTCCCTCCCAAATTCCAGTCTCACCAGGAGACGCTCAGCTGGGAGGAGGAAGGTTTCTCCTGCTTTTTATTCCCACCTTCTCATAAAACAGAATGCAATCCACAATGGTAATAATATACTCCACTTCTGCTGAACATGAATGCTCTGAGAATCAATACAAATAATTATTTAACCATGCGTATAATGCAGAAAGTTTATTTTGTTTACTCCCTTTGCCCTTACCCTCACAAAAACTCTGTTGGTACAGCAAAAACAGGCAATGTGCCAATATATTGAAGTGTTTAAGGTAAACACATTGCTCCTTTTCTGAGCATTTTCACATCACTGTGGGCCTGCTCCTCTGCTGCACACATGGGGAACCAGAAGCCCCAGTAGTTAGGCTGTGTTCTTATTATGCCATAACGTAAAATATGAAAGTAAATGTGTGATATATTTTGAAATTTATGATGTAAACTTAGCTCAGGAGAACAGTTATCTTTGCAATTTCACTGGACACATTAGCTTGATCTTTCAGGCTGGAAGAGCTGTGCTTCACTATGGTTAGAAAGAGATTAGGGAGACTTTGAACAAGTCAGACTAAATTGGCTGAAACATTAATAACCCTTATCACTCCTCCTTAGGGGTTGTTTACAAATGGGTGAGCAAGACTTGGAGTCCCACACCTAATACTTTCTTTCTGGCAGAAAGAGCACATAGCACACAGCAGCAGACCTCCCTGTTACAGGACAGAATGAGGCATGCTGGAAGTTACTGCCTCACATAAGGTGTCTGCAGAAGAGGACAATGCTGTGTCTATCACTGCCCAAAATCTCTCTCAGAGTCAGCAACAGCTTCACTCATGCACAGCTCACAAACCCAGAAACCTCTGATCTCCTTGAGCACATTCAGACAATGAGAAAAGCACCTTAGCAAATGCAGTAGGTGAATTTCTCCTCTCAAAGGGAATAAAAGAACTCTTTAGCAGTATTTTCCCAGTATTTTCCCAGTATTTTGTAATAAGACCAACACAGTTCCTTCTGTGTTGTCACTGCAATTTGCACCAGACTAGGGCAGGGATGTTAGGACAAGAGAGCAGGAAAAGTCTGATCCAAACCCACTGAGGGCACCACTGGAAGGTACCTGCTGAGTTCATGGAGCTTTGACTGCAGCCCTTGGAAGATCACTCGCCCTGTTACAGGAGCTCTCAGAAGGCCACATACCTCAAACTTAGCAGGATTCCTGCCTGCTGAAATCCCCCTGCAGAGCTGATGGTGGGTGCAGGAGGGCTGAGGAGGTTGATGGGGAGGGAGTGAGAGGACAATTCCCACACTCCCACCATCAGCTGCTCCAAATTTAACCCTTAATGCTGAAGGAGAGACTTGGAAAGGAAACCTACGTGTAGAACACAGAGGAATCCAGCTGCAAAGATGTCAAGACAGTCAGCTAGGCAGGATAATTTTTTGCTTGAGCATGTTTTAAGAGAGATTATATTGAGAAAAATTTAGCCTTAATGGTTTATGCATTTTTTAAAACTAATTGCTACAGAAACAAATTAAGTACCCAGATTATCTCTTTCCTGAGCTATCCATCAGAAGCCTTTGTGCTGTGTATCTCTTGCATTTTAACAGGCCTTATAAGGAGCTCATGGCTGAGGCCTCTCTGCTTCTGAAGGACAAATAGATTGTATAGGGAGGGAGGAGGAAGAGAACAGGTAAATTCTCTGGGTATTTTCCTTTGGGCACTGTAGTTCATCATAAAAGTTGGGTTTTTAATGTTTATGATCTCCGGCAGAATTTTAGTTTCCTGTTGTAGGCATTTTGAGATGTGCAGTAAAGTGTTACTGCATTCACCTGGAGAGAGTTAGAAGTTTGGTTTAGCAGAGTTCTTCTGAAAAACTTCGTGCAAATGCTTTCACTCATACAGATGGAGAGCCCAGCTTCTGTCTCTCTTCAAAGGAGTATGGTGCATGCGAAGGAGCAACATGAATGTCAAACAGAATAATTAAAATACAGAAGGAAACAAAAGGGGGAGTGGCAAGGAGGTGAGTGTGATAAACAACTCCTAAGAATTTTATCATATAAATAAACAATTACATCAAATATAACCTTCCTATCTCTAGACAAACCCCTTAGGTCTGGGTTTAGATTCTCCAGCACTCTGGGTCTGGCACAGATTTCCAGCACCAACTGTATAAAACCTCCTTCCCTTTTTTCCTCATCCACATTAATCTATTCTGTATCCATGGTCCCTGCATCACCTGTAGATTTCTGCATCCCCCAGTGGAGTTTATAATTCTCTGCAGCTCTTAAAATGGTCAGACGTGCCAGTTCATACATTACATTATACAGCTGGAGACACTTAAATGAGACATTGATAATCTGAATAATCAATTTACTTGGACAATCTGATATTCCCCTCCACAAGCTGGATGTGTTCTTTTACTTCCATGACATTATTGTAATTGCTTAAACCACTTTTGTTGGGGTATTTTTTCTACCTTAATTACCTTGTCTTTTATTATTAGGGATTTTAATATGGCCATTAAATGTCACATCTAGCTTTCAGTTTTTTCTCTCTGTCTGGTTCACACTCGTGCAATTTAGAAAGGTCCAGCCATATGCATATTTTTTACACTTTTGACATGTTTAAAACTACACTCAATGCCAGGTTTATTACAGCATTAAACTGTGAACTTGCTCTAATAATCAATGTATAAATAATCAATTTAATGCTATAATAAAGGAAACATGAAACAGCCAGCTCTCTGTTGAGTGTGCTGAGGTGCAGTGACATTTGGTGGTCATGCACAATCATTTGTATAAGCTTCATTTAGAGAAGGTGGCAGGTTAATTGGGACAGAACACAAACGCAGTACAGCATCCACAATAAGCAGCCAGTGCCAGTGATATAAAAAAGGGAAAAAGAACTGGAAACTTCCTTCCACTCCTTCCAGACACACCCTCTCAAAGTATTATTCAGAATACACAGGTATCTTGAATTAGCACCAAAATATCTTTATATATTTATATGAAAATATACAAGGATCATGCAGGCATCAAGTTTTTCTTCATCTACAAAAAAAAATGTTTGTAGCTCCAGAGTCCCATTGCAGTTGCTGGATGAGGTGCAGATATGGCTTCCTTGGATTCACAGATATTTCCAGAAAAATGTAATCGAATGGAACCTGGAACCAGAATTGGAGAGGCAACACTAATCAAGTGTGTGTTACACAGTGTTCCTGGGTTTCCTGATAACACATCCTCATGTTTTTCCCCTCATCCCAAGCCTGTCCACTGAGTAAAACCCAAATCAGGAGTTGGTGAAGAATTGAAGGCTTCTATGGCAACATCATCAATATTTATCTGTACGAATTAAAAGCTTCAGCTAGGATGCTGGAAAATGGCTCTTAAATCTTTCTGATTGATCAACAGCCATATTTTACACTGCAATTTGTGTATCAGTATTTCTGAGATGTGCTCCCTTCCCTTCCCAGGGTGCTGTGCTCACACCATGACAGTTACAGAGGAACCAAGACTGATATGCTGAGAAACACTAATTGACAGTCACAGTTTGCTCTGTAGATGGATTAAACTGTAAGAGAGACTGGTTTGAAAAAAAGTGGGTGCTTACCATTGAATCAATTTTTAACATGCTCAGGTTGACTGCATTACTTTTTTCATCAAAACCATAATCCTAAACTGAGCTACCAGAAGAGGTTAGGTTTGCTTTTTATTTTCCCTCTTCCACGGACTGAAGGGGCAAGACACATCAGATACCTCAGCAGAGGTGAGGAGTGGTTCATCCCCTCCAGGCTCAAGCAGCTGACACAGACAGGTCCTTACCTGCAGGATCTGAGGACTCTGCACCACCCCATCTGGAATGACCTCATGCAGGACACAGGCAACAACCCTGCCCACAGGTCAACAGCCCTGCTCATGGGGAATTTCAAACACTACAGTCCTCCCCTCTTCCCCCAGGACCTTCTCCCTGCAGCCAAGATCTGCATGAGCTCTGGTTGTACCCAGCTGATGATGCCATAGTCTCAAATGTTTAATTAGAGGCATAATCAGGAGGAAGTAGGTATCACTGCTGTACAGTAACTTTGTACATGAGGCAATTCCTCCTCGCACACAAACAAGATTTTGGGCAGAGCAGCAGGCGTGTTTCTTTGGGAAGATGGAGAGCCCAGCTGTAACAGTGTGTACACAGATAGGAACTCTGTGATAGGAAAACAATCCTTGACAGAAATCCAGTTAAAATGTGGAACTAGTTTGATATATTTAAAACTGCGATGAGTCTTAAGACTCGGAGAAAGAACATAATTATTGATAATAAAATAGTATAAAGCGTGAGGAAAAAATCGTAATTAATCCATGGTTACATAAGCTGTAGCTCTGCCTGCAGCTGGCTCACAACGCTGGTCCTGTGTGGTTCTCACTGAAGTTTCTTTCCCTGCTGAGCACGAAGTGTATGAAGGACTGGAGGAGTTGCCTTCTCCCATCATCAGGCTCCACCACCCACTTCCTACACCCAGAACAACACTGCAGGGGCAACAGGAGGAGCATCAGGCTTCTTCCAGCCTCAAATATCACCCCAAACCCTTCCCTGGACAGGTTTCCTGTTCCCCAAGAAAGGCAAGCAGAGGAAAAGTTTCTCCTTTCAACTACACAGCTCCCTTTCTCTCCCCCCTTTCCCAAGGAGGCCTTTGGGCTGCTGCTGCCACTGCTCCTCCTGCCATGGTTGCTTCTAAACTCTTCCCTGGTGCCACGGGAAAGCAAGGCAAACATTAAGAGAGCATTGACATGTTCTTCTTGTCAGGTGTCGTGTTGTGAACCCACAGAGCACCAGAGGTGTCTGGCACTCAGCCTCCCAGGTCGCTGCTATAATGAATGAATACTCATTAGCACACCAAAGGAATCACATCTCATCACATCATGCTGAAGACAGAAAGTCTTGTCCTGATGCTGTTTATGAACCACATTTCAACTTCTTCACTTGGTATAAACAGCACCTTGCTCTCTGTTTTCCCACTGTGCTGAGGCCTCTTCTTGAAGCACTGCACTCCTTGAAAACAGCTGAACCCTGCTCTTCCAATTTCTTACTGCTAAGCTCTTTTTTTTTTTTTTTTAATTATAAAATGACTGATAGGGACTCAGCTCCTTGCTGGAAAAAACCTGCCCACAACTTTGCTTCCAGCCTCATCTCAGAAAGAAGTTCTTGAATGAGAATAATTTAGGATAAAGCACAGCTCCAAAATTTGATATGCTCTCTCAAAGTGCTCCCTTTAAGCCTAAAAGTTCTGCCTAAATCAATTTTCCACACCGCCTTTTCTTTTGTCTTGCTTAATTCTGATTATACTGGCAAATTACCATACTTGTTCCTTCATTTGTGGTCCTCACCTTCCTAGATACTTGTATTTTTTGTATGATGTTCTATATTTTTCATATGCTGTTCTATAAAACCTCCTTCAAATATTTCACTGGTATTCAGATTCACTGCATTTCCTACAAAAAAAATATAAGCTCCCCTGTCCAAGTTCAGTGCAATTTCCACTCCAATTATAAAACCTGTGAGCCCAATAAATTTATTGTCTACTACAACACAAAAGGAAGAACAGTTAACTTGGCAGTGTAAATACCTTTAAATGTAACAATTTGCACTCTTTTGAAAAATGAAATATTTTACTGTAATTGCTTATTTCAAATGTGGAATTATATTTAACATAATCCTTCTCTTATAATGATTATCTCAAATATAGGATATAAATTAAACACAGGACTCAAAATCCGTACGAAACCGCGTAATTCATCATTCTTTTGTGGAAATAACAGAATGATCTGGCTTTCCTGCCTTAGTTGAAAGTTTATTGAATCAAGCACTGGCTACACTTGTCTCTAAGGTTACCAGTGCACCACTTTACTTTGGAGCGACAGCTCTGTATAGAGCAACATATTGCAATAAAATGTCTCTGTGCTTGTCTTCCCAGAGCACTTTTCTTTCTCACCTCTCCCCTAATGGTGCTGAAAACTTCTTAAGACTGGATTCTACACATTATTTGTCCAATCTATGTGCCAGGAAGAGGCTGAGAGGTGGAACAAACCAGAGCACTTCTTCAGGCATGTGCTGTGCTCCATTAGGATTTTGGAGGCAGCATTTTATTAAAGGAGCTCTTCTGCAGCGTTACCAGAGACAAGATATTCTGTCCATGCATTATATGCCCTTTCCTTTTACTTTCCACAGTGAAGCTGGAGCATTTTCAGACCCTGCTGGAGCTGTAATTGCTGCCAGCTGCTCTGCCAGCTGGGTGTGTGGGGTCGGTCACCAAGTGCCCTGGCCAAGCTCTCACCCTCACCTCAGACAAACTGGAGAACAGCAGGACGCCCATATTGCTCAGTCATTTTTTAACAATATCCTTCTTATTCCCGAGGCAACAATTTCACACCTTTTTCTATCAATTGTGCTCTTCGATGGACTGAGCTCTGGGATTATAACCCCCACCACAGAGAGCTGTGAGGGTTCTGCACTGCCTGGGGGATGGGAACACCTTCCTGTGCAGGTACCTGCTCCCCTACGAGCCCTGGGACATCAGCTGTGCATCAGCATCAAAATTCTCTTAGAGCACCCCTGACAGCTGCACTCTCAACTCACCTAGGACACAAAATGCATTCCAGCAGAAAACATCACTTCCTTAGGGAAATATTTCCTAAGCATCTCCCTACCAATTATATTCCCTCTGATGGTTTTATCAATCAGAAGCTTTTTTTTTTTTTTTCCTTTGGTCATGAAATCTAAAAAAGGGCTGTTAGCACTTCATGGGATATTTTAATTAAGAGGAATTGTATATATACATATATCATTTGTGTCCTCATGGGGTATAGGCATTATTAAATCAATTTCATTGCTGTTAAGTTCCACTTAGGTAAAATAGGATATTGGATTTCCAAACTAATTATACAGGAAAGAGGTCTAGTCCCAAGTTTAATGGAAACTTTGGACGGCATACACTCAGGTGGTTTAATTTCCTTAATTCTATCCAAGTACCTGATCAGCCTAATCTAGCAACACTGTAATTTGCAGACATTGGAAAACAAATATTTTACTCACCGCTGCACATTTAGGTGCTAAGTTTGTAAGACGCCTGGAGTTTTGCCACCCCAGTGAGCAAACACTAACACTTGTCATCCACCTACCTCCTTGAAGCCGAGCTCCTTCTCCAATTTCATGCCTGAAATTCAACAGACAGAAGTTTAACTAAATTCTTTCTTTCCTTTTCAAACCTCCAGGCGCCTGGGAAGCTGTGACTCTCCTTAGCCACATCCCAGGAGCTCCCCATTCTCTGTAGAACTCTTGAAATCATCCAGAGGATAAAGACAAGGAATCTTAATGGCACTGAAGATGTTTTGCAGAAGATGCAGCAGTAATCAATACCAGTGAGGTTCTTCCTTCCCTGGAGGCAACTGACTTGCCAGGAGGAGTTACTTGCAGTAAATAAACTCCAGGACCACTGCACCTTGCCTGTGTAATTTGAAGCTGTGCAGAAGAAAGTGGTATTCAGGATCTTTGGGTCGTCTTCCTCTTGCTTCTTTCTTCAGTATCATCTATTAAACCTGAGAGGAGGGATACGAGGTCACACCTTGTATCCTCTGCATGTTATTATAGGAGCCAACACTTAATATTCCAAGTTTCCAAGGAGAATCTTTGGCTTCAGATCAAATAAAAGCCCTTCCGTCTTAAAAGGTGCAATTTCTCAACTAAATGAACCTAACTGACTCCATACTCAAAGTGCCAGAGCTGAGACAGCAGAAACAATCATCTTCACTTCCAGACAACAGGGACATCTACATATGCCAAAGACTGGGGAACAAGGAGCAGTTGGTTACAGCAAATCATAGCAGATGTTAATGAACCAGGTCATAAATAATTCCGTCCTTGCTGCCAAAAGATTAAATAAATTAACTTTAAAAAATAATCAGCCTTTCTTTGTACTCAACAGTCTGGGGAAAGTATTCCAATTGATATGCAGCTATGCCCGATTTTGTAATATAATTGAAATTTCAATATGACCTACAGGTTTCATAGATTTTGCAAGTTGTAGTAGCAGAAAAAAGGAGAGAGGAAATCAAGAAGGTAAAGATAAGCTGTAGCAAGCAGTAAATGGATATGCTGATTCCCTAGCTTTCCATAAATTGATAGGTCTAGTCTAGTAAGTGTCATATTTTAAGGATAGCTGAATCGAACAGTAATTTTTCAGACCTAAAATGTCATCACGGTGCTTTACAATGGATAAGCTACAAAAAGTCTACATTTTTTGTGCTATTTTGGTGCAATGTGTACTAATTCTTGCTCACTACTGTAGATCACCTAGAGCAATTAATGATTGCCATTAGTTATGTAAGCAGACTCTGACAGGTAACACTGTTGTTCAGTTGTGCTGTAAGTGGAAGGATTATTTCAACAGGTCAGCAAAAGGGAGGTCTTACACCAAATTCATCAGTCTAACTAGCAGAGCCTGCATCTGGCAAACACTTTGCAATATCTGAATTTAACTCATGCATAAAAATATCAGTAAAAGCAATTAATCTGTGTCTGATGCTCACCCTTGTGTACATATTATATAAAAATGCCTGGACTTGTAGGACAGTGTGAGAAATAATGAAAACATTAAAAGCATACCACATTTCCACCCAGATTTCAGAGAAAACGCTTTTCAAACACAGCAGTCTTGCCAAAGGCATTCCTACAGAAGGCCATGTCCTATGACACTATCAGGGAAATTGGAGGTGGGATGTTGGGGTAGAATGAATAGGGAGTGGGAGCCTGGAACAGAGCTGTAGGGAAAGGAGGGAACAGGGTGTGGGATCCAAAGATCTGGGATAACACATGTCCCAAGCACTGCCTCCTGCTGAGACACAGCCTTGTTTGCTTCCTTTTGCAGGTAGCTAAACACAACTGAATGTGACACACAGCAAACAAGAGCATGGAGTGGCTGCTCTGCAGAGGAACACCAGCACATTTTGGGGGAATCGGCCTTTTCCCATATCCTCTGCACACTGAGGCTGTGCTCAGCATGTGCACACAGCTCATGTTTCCTTCATGGGCATCTGGCTCAACCTGGGGAAAACCCCCTCACTGATTTCAGCTGGATCAGGAGCTCATTTACCATGTCTGCTTAGCAGAAGCATCGGTGCTGCCAGGTGAGCGTTTATTCGGTGATGGGTGTAATTTGTAAAATCACAAACCAGCAGGCCCAGCCAACAGAAGACTTGAAACCACCGCTCTTCCATAGAAAACAGGAACTGCAAAACCTTGTTTGAGCTCTGCTCTTACTTTTTCGGTGTTGTTTTGTGTGATGTTACTGTAGTGCACACAGCAGCCCCCATAAATAGATACCCTACCTACACTGCACTATATGTACCCTATAAGTCCTATAAATACCACAAAGCAAAGCCATACTGGTGGGGACACTGGGACCCAAACAAGGTATCATTGCACATTAAAATTGTATTAAACTAATTGAAAAATAGTTGAACATTGCTAACAAAACAAGAGAAATACTAAACATTAAAAGACAAGAGACTTTTCAGTGTTTCATAAAACCACGCCTTTCAGACAAATTAATTATTTGCATCATAAAAAAAATCCTAACAGTGAAAGAAATATATTCCAGAAGGAAGTGATGAGTAAAAAAGCTTCAGGTGATTTTTCATTACATTAAAAACAATTCCTATTCTCATAAAATATGCAGAACTTTACATCTTAAATAGTATATTTACCTTCAAAAATTACTTTCTTTTTAATCTTGCAAGCAAATAAACCTTAATTGGGTAGGAAAGTATTTGGAATATATCCAGAAATAAAAAAACTACAGCTATTCTCCTATAAGTGGCACAGCATCTGTCAGGAGTTTTCATATACCTTCAGGAAGATACGTCACGTTAAGCCAATTCTGTACTTGCTTTCCATGATCAGTTAATATTCTGCAGACCCAAACTGGCTGCCTTTTTTATTTCGTAGTTTCAATTTCTATTGCTGTACTTCACCCTGGCAAATAAATGGATGCATGATGGGCTCACCCTCTGAATAAATAATAAAATCTAACTTGTCAGATCTTCCTTTGCCTCAAATGAAAAACAATGCATTCCTTTGTGATGCTGTTGAAGCTAAACTTTGTTGCAAGAGACTTAATGAGCAGCCTTGGAATAAATCTAATGGTGTGTTCGAGCTACGTCACCACCTTGATGATCATCAGAATTACATCTGACACCAGATGGGAGGAAAAGAAGATGCACTATACAAAATATGTCTTCATTTGAGGAGTAAAGTATTACTCGGTGGCATTATACATTGTTAATAAACTTTCTTTATCTGAAACTATAATTTAATATTTATGTATCTAATTTACATGTGACAAAGTAGCATATTCTAAAATTAGAGTGTAACCAGCAAACTATTAACTACTATAAACAATACCAAAACACAACTCAAAACATTTTAAGGAAACAGTAGATACATTTTGGACTGGGGAATGACTTCAATTGCAGATATTGTTTTAAATACAGCTGTCAATTACATCTTGAAAACATGTCTTCAAGCTCAGAAAGATTTTCTGCTTAGGGATTCCTGGGTATATACATAAAGACCAAGAGCACACCACCAAAAAAGTCCCCTATTGGTTACTAGCAGGTACGGTAATAATTGTAAATGCTGAAATTGTGTGGGGGAAATAATTTTCAATATCCATATTATATGATGCACTAGACAATATCCCCTTTGAGCAGAAACTAGAGAAAATATCGTGCCCTTTATTATCTCTGTGGTTTCTTACGTGTAATAGACAGCAGAAGAATTGCACTTATTGTAACATTACAGTGTTAGATTGCAGTTCACCTTTTAGAATATTAGTGGCCAGAATACTTATGATAGGTTGTGCCTTATGCAAAGATGAATAAAGATGTGCACTTAAATTAAAAAAAAAAAAAAAACAAAACAAGCAACCACTTACAGAACCAACAGTGAGGCTTAACATAACAAACATGCACTAACCCTACACTTATGCAAAACTAAGTTCTTCCAGGAAACTGTAACCAACTGTTGACCTTCCACAAAGGTAAAGGTTTTGTCCCTTGGTAATATGTTTGGACTTTGTAGTCGAATTCCAGTTTATTAGCTCATTGTCTGTAAATGTGCTGTTCCACTGTGGTATCCTTTAGCTGCCCTTGAGCTTCTGCAGAATCTGCAATCTTACAGTCACTTTTATTTAAGGTTTTATTGAGCCGCGAAGTTAAGTCCCCTCAGTACTACACAAATAGGCTTCCTTATTCATCCTCTTCAGGTTCCTGTGGTAAAATTGGTGTCTCCTCCTTTAAACAAGCACTAAAAAACCCAAGGATTGTGCTGTAAAGGTGATATTTGCTCTTCTCGGAAGCAATGTTATGACCTTCATCCGGGTAGATCTGGCAGAGGAGAAAGAAAAAAAAGTAAATAGTTTTTAAAGGCTTTTCAAATATTTAGGGCTCTAATTTTCTTTCTCTCATCTTCAAAATGTTTTAGATGACAACAGGATGATGACATTAGTTTTATGGCATCAAGGAAAGCTAATAAAACCCAAAGTGAAACTCATTCTCTTGGAGTTTGAACTTACATAAAACAACCACTGCAGTGGGATCTGCAGAAGTGAAAAAATTTATATTCTCAGCCATTGTGCTTACAACAGTTTACTCAGCTGGCATTCTCAATAGTGCCTAGGAATCCAAATCCTATTAACATCCATGAGGATTAATTACCTCATGCTTTTAGGGACCTCTCAATATCTCAGCTTCTAAGTGTTTGACAAAACCCCTTTATATTCATATTTTTAGCTATCTTCCTATCTGGTCTAAAGCCCATCTTCTCCGTCCTAGGGCAGATGTGGGCATTTTTATCTCTTAAAACAAATTCCACTGGGGATTTCTCCTAAGTGAGGCTGAGCAAACATTTGCAGGCTGAATGAAGAAATCCAGGCCACCAGACAAGAGACCTGAGGAGACCTGAGGCAAAAAGCTTCAGCTGCCTTCCCAAACCCAAGGTATCACAAGGCTGCATGAGAATGGCTCAACAGGGCTCTTCTGGGAGAACTCTGTCATTCCTGCTTCTTCCTCTCTCCACAGCCCTTCACATCCCCTCAGCTGAAACCACAAAGGCACAAAGGAACATTTTCTACATTGAAGTCCTTTTCCCTTCCTTAAGTGGCACCAACCCCCTTCTTGCCTCCTCCTCCCTGATGTGAGCTCACACACTCCAGTGGAAACTACAGGATCACCTAAAGCCCAGCAAGGTCAAGGTTTGCAGTGTCCAACAAACATTAGGGATATTTGTAGATACTAACTCAATCAAAACCCTCTACTGGCAGCATCCATATGCTCCAGGTGGATCCCAGGCAGGTCCATGCCTTGGCAGAGGCTCTGTCGTGCTCTTTCAATAAATTTAAATGTTAAAAATAAGGGGAAATTACTCTCATGTGACCCAATACCATTTCAGGTAAAAAGGGACCCAAAGTAGTGACAAGTCCATGTTACAAAGAATACCTAAGGATTCCAGAGCACTCTGTATAAAATTGTAGGATAAACAGGTGGAAAAAAGAAAGATGAGAGAGAGGAGGAAGAGCCCAGGAGAATGACAAGATGATACAGCTCCTGACGTCCATTCCGACAGTGAGGAAAATGGGATTAAACAGAGTTCTAACTGCAAATTGAGGTAATACCACTGTGTTGTGGTAGAGGGTCCTTTGCAGTGAAGAAATAGCAACAGGAGGTTAAATGTTCAACAATATTTATAGGAAAAGTCACAGGTGCACATACCTGCATAGTGTAATTAGCCCCAGCTTTTATTAGATGCTTAATTAGTTCTGCTGAATGCTGGAAGTGAACTTTAGCTGCAAGAAAACATTTGATCTTATTAGAAACAGCTACATTAATATGAAATACTTATCTGTTACACAACTTTGGCTGGAAATATTTCCAGGTTCTGTAATTACTGGGTCTGAAGATGACTATCTTTAAGGCCAGCAACAGTGTGTTACAGCAGAGGTTTTGGAGAAGGAGCTGGAAGCCCCAAGGGAAGCCACAATTTCCACACACTTTGTGAGGGCTCCTCTGTTTACCTTTGATTTACACACACTGTGATAGCTTAGAGACGTGAAAAACCATTCTGTTTGGACATTGTGGCATTTTATAATTTGCTTGAAAGAAAGCACACTGCATTTTCTATTGCTTGCACGGGGCCATTACAGGCCACACTTCTTTAGGTAATGGACTTTCTGGAACCTGTCAGTAACCTGAGCTTTGTGTGGCAAAACCATTGTTGCCATGTCCCAAGCCTGCAGAGTTTAGGCTGTGGGTGGGCTGGGCAGTGTCACTGGATGTGATACTGAGCAAGGGCAGCTGGCAGTCAGACTCCCAGGCCAGAGCACCCTGCTTTGCTCAGACATCTACCAAAGCCTCAATTCCCTCCAGTGCTCAGTTCAGAGGGGCAGAAATTGCTGCCTGTAGCAATCAGCAAAGCCTGAGCCCCTCATGCCTGCTCAGTCACCCAGTATGTTTTCATCCCTCTCCCCCATGCTCTGGGGAGAGGCACTGGATAGTGTTTGCACCCCTGTGGTTGCACTTTGGATCTGTACCATGGGTTTGGCAAGTCACACTGGGGTGACAGGCTGGCACCCTGGCAGCTGTGCCTGGCCACTGTCACCTCAGCCCTCACCAGTGCGAGGCACTTTTCGCTTCAGAATAAGGAGAAAGAAACCTTGTGGTATCCCACATCCACCAGAAAACACTGGGAAAGAAGCAGGCAAAGCAGTCTGTATAGAGCAGCTGTTTGCATCACTGTAATTTGGGCCTGCATCAAAGCTCATTCTTTAGACTTATTTCAGTTAAGAAAGTTCAGAAAAATACACTGCAGTTTAATCTCCAATTACAAATTACCTCAATTGATGACTCTTATGATTCCATTTAAAGTGCTAGAACTCACCCTGCGTTACTCATTCTCTATCTTAATCTACTGCTAAAAGTATTGGTGCTGTTAAAAGGTTCTGTGCAGCTTCAGCTTCAGAAGCTTTGGCACTACCTTGTAATTAATTAGATGAAAAGATTAACTTCCCATTTGGTGATGTACTTCACCAGCTGTACTGATAATTCTGCAGAATTCCTATGAATTTAAAACAACATTAAAAATGTATCTTGTTCTATTAATAATTCATATAATACCTTTCACTAGCAACACAGTGGTCCACAAGATTTAAACAAATTAGAACATACAGCACCTAAAAGGTGCAAATCCTCAGCAAAGAAAAGCGTCACCAGTTCAGAGTTAGAAGTGACAATTGAAACAAAATAAAAAATCCTATCAGAGGGAAAATGAAACTGCACAGGTACTTGCTAGGTGTGTGCCTCATCAGCCCTTGAACTCCTGCCTGTTGGAAGCTCTGACTCCAAATTAGTTGCATCCTTAATCACTCACCATCAGCTGTCCCATGGACTATTAGCAAATCCACTTCTTTTAAACCATGAAGATTGTGTAATACGCTGGATGCCTGGTGAACAAACACACACAAAGATGTAACTGAATTGCATTTTGAGAGTAAAATGGTCATTTTAAGTTACGTGTTTATGCTAAATTACCTGATAAGTCATTTCCTCTTTTGATGGAATCCCAAGGTATCTTTCTGAAAAAGCTGATGCTGTAAAAATAAAAAAAAACCAAAACAAACCTTGTGAATTCCAAATTATTTCTATTTTAAAACTCACCATTTCTGACCTAGAGGCAGAAGCTATTTAAGCCATGAAGTCGAGATGTTCATTTAGAGACACTGAATGTACCGTTTTGATGCACCATTTAAACCCACTTTTAAATAGTTAAAAAAAAAAACAACCAATACCCAACCACCTCTCCTCACAAAAAAAAACCCCAACCAACAACAAAAGACCCCCAAACCAAAACACAAGTTAAAATCCATTAAAATAACCTGGTCTGGTTTCCTGTGTATCACAGTTCATAGTCTGTGCCCAAAACCTCACATATAGAACCCAATAACCTATGATTGAATGACAACATGGTTGATATTGTAGAGAATTCACTGCTAAGCTTAAAAGGTCAATTCCCAATACAAGACTTGATTCATGCTTGTATATCTAAAGGATTCTTAGGAAATGAGTTAAAATGAGGTAAATGACTGCAAAATCAGTGCTGTCAATAATACTATGTCTGTTGTGGATGTTGGTGAATGGTCCCAGTGTCAGCTTTACTTTCATTTAAAAAACAGACCAAGACAGTGAGGTGAAACCTAGTTAATATTGTTGCATTATCTACCCTTAGTTAAAATAAACAGTAGCTCCATGGATAAAAGGTATTTTGAATGAACTCACACACAGGTTCAGGGCAGGGAGCACTCACCATATAACTTCATATCTGTGATTGGTGCCACCACAGCTCCACACTTGAAGAGCCGCTCGCTGGATTTGAGGATCATCGATGTAATGTAGCCACCGTACCCCTAACAATGGGATTGAGACTTTTGTTAATTTACTTCATTCTAGCAAAAATAAAGCTAAAGGCCATTAGGTGCTAATCCAGTGGTATCATTTTTACAGTTTAAGGGTGCATAAATATCTTATTGACCTGGGCATGACCTTTAATCTATGCAGTCAATGAGTATTGCACATTTCTTCACCATCTCCAAAGTCCAACACATCTCCCCTGGAAGAGTTGACACCAGAGAGTCATGAAACCTTTGTGAAAGTTTTAACTTGAGACCACAGATTTCCTTGAAATGACACTGGCAATACATTTCTGTACACCTGTAATCATTCTAGACTCAAAGAAAATGAAATTCTGAATTGTGGCACCTGGGACCGATGATTTTCTCATATATTATGGGCTCCTCAAATTTCTCCACTTGCCATCTTTGTTTTCCCTTCATCAGTACTGAAAAATTGGTATTTCTCCAAGTATTTTTTGTTGTTGTTTTGTGCTTGGCACAACACACCTCAGGAAGATGAAATTATCCCGTAACAGGGAAAATATAATGCAATACACCAGCTGATCCGAAAAATGATTATGCATCAAGTGCTCACAGTTTTCTCATGGACTTCTGCAAATTCTGCCTGCTCCTGTTCTTCATGTCTAAATATTTAATGAACAGATGATTTCTGTGGAAGAATGGTAATATGTGACAACCCTTTACCCTTATTTAAGTAATGCAGGCAAAGAAGACTGTTCTTTGGAATCAATCCATAGTAAATGGGAATGCAAACACTGAAGAAAATACCAAGTAAGAGCTGGATTTTCAAGGGAGTGTGAGGAACTGAGTTATTCCTTTCCCATAGAAATTTCAGCCCAGGAGGCCAAGAGCCATCCAGATCTGTTCAGGTGCTGGAGGAGATTTCACCCAAGACAGAATTTCTGAGTGAGCACCTGTAACTTGTATAATTCAAAGAGTTTAAGAGAACAGCAACTTTCCTCTGCCTCTGGGTTTTCTCTGCTTTTACTTTTGTTTAATATTCTGTTTGTGTCTTGCCCAGTAGCTCCACAGCACAATTTTAAGCCAATTGTTTATTTATTATTTATTCCATGTTTTCATTAAGAGCTTGTTTAATTCTCCTGGGAGTTTCTTCCCTTTGTACCTGTGCCCTTGCTTCCAGCCAGGCTTTCCAGGACAAAGGCACTACGGAGTGAATTTTTTAGAAATTCTTAGAAGCATTTCACAGTGACACTGCTATTCCATACATCCTGATGCACGAACATGTGGTGCCTCACTCATCTGCTGGGTTTCTGGGGTTACAGCCTAATTGCCACATTTTCAAGAAAGACATTGGCTGTAGAATTGCAATGCATTTTAAAACTCTCTTTTCACTTCCAGGAATAAAACCACAAACCACATGGAACCACACTTGGCTGTCTAACAGTTCAGAGAGGCCCTTGGATCGTGCATCACTGGGGCTTGCACCCCACACAGAGATAAGCAAGGGGGCACTGGCAGAGTGCTGGGCAATTTCCCTCACTGTGCCCTTCTGGACAGTCTTGTTACTCTTGTGCCTCACTGACATCACTGATTGTGACCAGAATTTTACTTCTGTGTAGTTCTGAAACCTCTTAAAGAGCTCCCTGAAAGTGTGTGTAAGTCCAGCTTTATGAGATCAACATTAAGCCATTCCAAAGTCAGCTTCTTTTCAAGCAGTGCATATTCTGTTTTCATCAGTAAGGCAATTTAATGCATAGAAAGAAAAAAAAAAGGTTCCCTATCACGTTCTTGTACATGACAAAAAATAAATTAGTTTTAAAGTAGATTTATAATTGACTCTAAAACAAGCAGAATGGAGGAAAATACAATTAACGCAAAGAAACTGTTAAATAGATTTTATCACCAATTATAAAACCAACTTTTAAATTTTATGATTTTTTTTTCTTTTGACAGTAAAAAAACAACTCTGAAAAGTTAACTTGGAAAGAGGAAATTTCCCTGAATTCAAAGCAGTGTTGAAAGCTTATTGAATTTTTCACTCTTCATTCCTCAACACTTTTCTCAGAAAATAAATGCAGGAACATTGTAATCAATAATATTTTGTGAAAGAAAAGCTAATTGGGGGTAGGCCTTGGCAGATATGTAAGCCATGGTTACATGCATGCTCTTCAGTAACTGTCTCATCACATCACTCTTAGGAAAAAAGATACTGATGAATCTCTGTCAGAAAACAAGTGGGAATTTTCAAGCAGCAATGAAAAGAACTTCTGAGGTCAAAACCAAGCAATTCTGGATTTCATTCCAGAAGCAGTCTTTTCAATCATTTGGGAAGACGATATGGAGAAATGTTGATGCTTCTATACATGTGTCTTTCATATGCATTGTTAACAGGCATTAAAACCTGAATAGAAATGTGTGCCACGATCACCTGGTGGATGAAATTGGCCTTGCTTGTACATCCTCAGCTGGAAAATCTCTGGCTGCTCCCCTACAACCCAAATACTACTTTTGACTCTGCTTTTGACGGTTTCTTCAGCTGAAGGATTGCAGCAGGAGCTCAGATCTTTGAGGAAGGTCATGTTCATGTGAAATGCTAATAACAGTCACAAACATTAGCCAGTCCTCAAAATGCTACTATGCAGGAGGTAAATGTCAATCTCCTCATCCTGCATCCAGACAGACTGAGACAGGCAGGTTAAATGCCTTGCCTGAGGCTGTGCAGCAACTCAGCAGCAGAGTGGGAATGGCAGCTAAGGCACTTCATGGGGAAACACATGCTGCTCTTAGAAGTGATGTTTGGGGGGTACTTGATCATGGTTTGTTATTGCTTCGAGCTCAAAGGCGTAAAACAGCTTCATTCTTAACAAAAAAACTTTAAAAAAATTAAAAAGTTGAGCATGCCGGTTCATAGATGAAGCAGAAGTTGTGTGGTGTTTCTAATTGCTGCTTTTTAATAGACTTCAGTAAAATGATGTTTAGTTTGATACTAAAAGTCGAGCCTTTGCCTCGTTGTGTCTCATGCTAGGGGCAATGACATGCACACAGCTGATAAAATAGATGAGGCAAGATTTCTCACTGGTGCAACAAGGAACTTGCTGACAGTACCACAGGGTAGGTGCTCAGCTAGGCTCAGGGGTCAGTAAAACATTCACATATAAAACCTGTGTTTTATAGGACAACATTGTCAATTTAACTGCAGCCCAAATATAAAACTGTAAAAAACAAGCTTTCACAAAAACCAAGTCCCTAGTAAAAATTTCTAAAGAAAGCAGAATTTTTAACAAATACCTTCTCCTTCAGATTATGAAATGCAAATAGTGTTATACCATAAAACTGATTTTATTGACTTAAATACCCGTTCTGAGAAAAATATACTGTACAGAACAGACAGTAAACTATAGATGGCTTCTTTTCTCCTATTTTAATAACTGAAATTGTCTTCAGAAAATAGAGAAATATATTTGTTTATGAACTGAAAGTACTTCCATAAAGAATCATGATGATAGATCCTGCTATTTTTGCACATTACCTTTCCAAATATACCCAGTCTCTTAGGATCAATGAAGGGCTGTTTCAAAAGTGATCTGAAAGGAAAAAAAGTTTCTTTTTTAATTTTTGCAAAGTAAAATGGTGGATTTTACTTCCTGAATATAGTATGTAAAGAACATTATTTGTGCATTAAGGAGCTGTCATACATGCAGATCAGGTAGAAGAAGAAATTACATCCATACAAGTAGTACTGCACTGGGAAATGCCATTTGCTTCCTAATTCCTTGTTTTATAAGGCAAACAGTTGGTGTTTGGCCCATCTCACCTAATTTAGGTATCCGAATTTAAGCACCTTGTCTAAATTATCCATTTACATCTGCTTTTCAGCTAATGGAGAGAAGAGAGATACCCTTTAGCATTCCTACACATGATGGAAACTTCTCTCAGCCTGGGGAAGATCATCCTTCAGAAATGCCAGGATTTTTCACTCATTAGAGCTTAAATGACTGGCTATGACCACGTGCCTAACACCAGCTAAAGGAAGATAAGATGAATGGAAGTTCTTGAATCTAGATAAATATACAAATAGTTAATTCTCTCATCAAGGCCATTAATCATCTAGGGTGAATTTCATACAGAAAAGACAGAATAACCTGAGGGGAAATATCACACACATCTTCCTATCCATGGAATGGTTGAAGCATCAACCCCTTTCAAAAGAAGGAGAAAAAATAACTGACTTAATATCTGTCTTTCCCTGGGAAAACCCAGAACAAATCCATCCAGACCTTGGTATGAGCCATTCTGACATGCACACCCTGAGTAAGGAGTGTTGTCAAAGCTACACATGATTACTTTACAGATGGAAATTACTCATTTCAGCAGCTAGGGGACTTATATCAGTCTATGAATGATAATGCAAATGAGAAATAACAGGCATTTCCCCAAATTTTACTCTCATTTACACCATTAAAACTCCATTTGTTTTGTGTGATTACTCTGGAACTCTGTGGTGGAAATGAGAGCAATATCCTATGGTACAGACCTAAATATTGTAACATAAATGCATTTAAATGTTAATGTGTACAGCAAGAAATTTACCTACAGAATATACACAAGTATGACTTAGCTCAGGTGGCATATTTAGATTGTACAGAGCAGGACAGCTTTATCAAAGAGAAGCACCAACACAAAAAAAAGCCCCAAAAACACCTCTTTGATTTTTTATTTGTTGTTTTTAATGGAAGGATTATTGCTTCAAAATTTGCAACTGCATTAAAAAACAAACATTAACAATGCAGAGAAATCATGCTGGGCAGTTTTAGTTCAAATGCTCATTCATCCAGGGTGAAAGAGAAGAAGAGTTTGCACATACGTACTCTACAGCTGCGATTTGGTCCTTCACTTCCACTGATCCTAAGCATCGGTGGACCTCCTGTAGGATCTTGAGGCCTTGAAATCCACTCCCTCTGCCATCGAATCGAGCTACGATGACATTATCAGAGTTGACAAGCACTGAGTCCCAGTCAATGTGAAACTTATCTGTAACCAACTGGCTGCCTGGAGCTTCATCACTGCAAATACCAACACACCAGACACAAACGAAGACTATTGACAATGTGATGCACGGTGCCGAGCTCTGATATTTCATTTAACCTGCGTGGCAGAGTTCAGTCGGTTATGCAACCCTGCTGAGCTACTGTCACTTCCATCAATACCATCCCATTAGTGCTGCAAGCCCTGCAGCAAAATAATTTCTTTAACTTTATAACCACTGTGCTGCGGTGCTGCCAATACCTGAACACACTTTGTTGAAGGACACAGAAAATTAAAGCAGTTCGTGCTGCTTATAACGAAGTGAAGAAAAAACCCCGAATATAATCACTAATGGCTAGCTCAGTTCTGAGAAGGCTCATGCAGAATTTGTAAAGTCGCACTGAACACACAAAAAGGTAAATTCATTCAGCACCCTGATTACCATTTTGTAGGATATATAATACTATTAAGAAGGATGTCATCTTAGAAAAACAAAAATAATTGCATTATTGTATCCTTGAATGGATTTTTTGAAATAGAGTACAAAGAAGACTAAAGTATACACTGGAGAAAATTATATTTTCTCCATCCAAATTCATAGCAAGAAATGGATGCAGGCAGCAGTGATAAGTCTATTTTATGACCAAAAAAAATAGGTGGTTTACAGCACAAAAGGTGAAATAGAATGGGAGAAAGCAGTTTCTAGAAGAACAATAAGATTTTCCATTGAAGCCAAATACACTATTTTCCTTACAAAGAAAATAAAATGTCAGTTTTAAAAGGGAAGTTTGTCATTATTTTCCCCCAAGATAAACACAGAATAAAAGAGCAGGCTACCATGAAGTTGTACAAAATGCAAAATAGTTCTGTGCTGGCTGCATCTGCCAGAATGGAAGGCAAATTAAAATGTAAAAGTGTCTGTTCTGGCTGTATGGAAATTAAATTGGATGGTCTGTGGGAAAATCCTGTCTAAGGTGAAAGAAAGATGAAGACAGAAATTATTATTTTGCCAAATAGACTTATGTAAACCCTGGGGAAGAAAGAGATAAAATATCCTACAGTAAGTATTGTCTCGTATATACAATAATGTCCTGATTCAGTGTCTGGCTTTGGCTATGGATAACACAGACCATCCTCAAGGTAACCCCTCAGTTAATTAGCAAGCATATGATGAACACGTGTGTTCTCAAATTCAGTCAGACCTATCTATT
Organism: Monarcha castaneiventris obscurior; assembly: GCA_026261815.1. Lineage (NCBI taxonomy): Eukaryota > Metazoa > Chordata > Aves > Passeriformes > Monarchidae > Monarcha > Monarcha castaneiventris. Next base: position 14,698,384 of record JAMPIT010000467.1, read on the forward strand.
TGGTTGCTATCTCATGTACTGAAATCAGGATTACTTGGTTACAGACTCAGCCACAATACGTTATGCTTGATTTACCAGTAGCTTGCACATCAGGTTTATACTTGGCTTTATAAAAAGAAAGAAGGGCATTTTTTGGTGTGTTTAACCAATTCAGTTGTGATTACACTGACTGCTAACAATGTGAAGCAATGAGTTTGGAAATACTGTCAAGTGAGCTCTGCAGAAAACACATGATTCAGGAAGTATATAATCATTATTATTTGCAATAAGGAGCAGAACAATACTTCCAATTTCTGCTCATTGCACAGAGCAAGGTTTTCAGAAGCACTACACATTGACACAGATGTTTTCACAAACTATTTATCATTACTTCCAATAATAGGAGCCTCAGACCAGTTACAATTATTTGTAAGTTCTTCCTACTTTCCACAATAATATGTCAGAAATATCCATGTCTGACTAGGTAACTTTCCAACAGATTAACACATTCCACACAAGTGAAAATATCATGAGTCAGACTGCTTCTCTCCCAGCAAATATGAGAACAAAACTAATGCATTGTTCACATTTGATTAATACACGTTCTATATCTAGGTTATACACACATCTGGTGTATACATATATATATATGTTGTATTTCTAGACACTTAGGAATAGGAGAAGAACCATTACATTTATAAGCCTTTCTCTAAGCCAGAAAGTGCTTAAAACCAAGAAGTGTTTTAAATTAAAGGTGATACCCTTAGAGAATTTCTTCTATTAAGAAGGAAAAACAAACAGAACCTCAGCGAGTTTCTCAGTGGGTGAGAACTGACAGTGATGGTTTCTCAAGCTCCTTTTTGGAGGCCATAGCTGGGCTACTTTTGGGCTCAGACTTTAAACACTACACATTGTCCAGCTCTGCATGTTGGGTTGTTTGATGTATTGCTTTTGGAAGCAATTTTCCAGTGGTTAGTTTATTTCAAGGATGTCCATATAAGCAGTCTGTCATAGGCATTTAAAGCTATTTCCATTGAGATCCATATAAAAATTCCCATTAGCACCAAAAGGTCTCTTTACTCTTCAGTGGCCACTATAAAATGATACTGAGTATCTGAGGTGTGCTTCTGTCCTCCAGACAGAGACAGCACATACTCTAATCACCCTTTAGGCCCCATTCTTAATCTTTTATGTGGGGCTTCTGCAAGATATTTATCCTTTACACAAGCCTGAAGATCATCCTGAGGGCTCTGCAGCAAAGCAAGGCTGGTCCTACAGTGCAGTAACATGCACAGCCTGATTTGGGAATTTGTCCTGCTTTTACAAACGTCAGGCTTTGGTTTATGCTTATCACTACGCACAGCCTAATTATAATTAACTGTTGTTCAGTGGTACACTTTTCACAGAATTATTTTTTGACCCTATTAGTAAGCCTGGAAGAAGGTCCGTGCCATTTATGCTTAGGTGTAATGCAAACACAGAAGTCTTCTTCCCACCCGAATATGGATGGCCCTGAGGGAATCATGGACCAGCCAAAGCACTACAGCAAAATCAAAGCCATCACCAAAAGGGCAGACAAAGCTACAAGCTCTACAACATCCTCAGGGGGTCCTAAAGGAGCATCATCTCCAGATGCTCAAACAACAAGAGCAGATGATCCAAATGAAGACTGGTTCTTTCTGATTCATTTTTCTTCCACACAAGCAACAGCACTTGCATTTTCCTTTTTTTCCCTCCTGACTTTCAATGTTCAGAGCTGCCCAGTGTGTCTTTGACAGCGACTACACTGTGATTCCACAGTGGCAGCACAGCTGCTGATGGCTTGGGCACACTGCTGACGTTCAGCATCGTGCTACTGCTTAAATAGGCAGAAACCATCAACAGTACACCAATGTCAATGAGCTCAGTGAGGGGTTTGTGTGCTTCATGCAAGTCAGTCACACACATCTCAGACTGACTGGAAAAAGGAGCAGCTCATTGTACGTTTATATATTGGTGAAAAGAACCTGTTCTTCCAGATTCCATAACCAAAAGCTTAAACTGAAGTCTCTGTTCATGACTTGAGTTCCAGCCTACAGGGAATAATGCAGTGCTAGCAGACAAGCTGTTGTACTCTGAGCAATACTCCTCTGCTACTCTGCTAGCATGGCTGCAGCAAAACCTGCTCCATATTTTGCATCGTTAAAAAACTAAGTGACAAGATTTTGAATAGAAATTTTAGAAGTTATAGGACTGATCAAGCAGGGGGCAAGACAATTTTAAAAGATGCATGGCAAATAAGTGCTGTCATCCCTGCTTAATCTCCAGTGTATGTCTTTTTATTTCTGCAAAACTGTGGAATTGGTGCAGCATATGGAAAAGGTAACTGGACAGCAAATATGTGAGAAAGGCTAAAAACCAAAGAATAAAATCTACAAAAACAAATACCATCTTCTGTTTATGGTGAAACTGAGTGGGGAAAGATTGTTTTGCAAAACTGGTGCAATAGTATATACTTCCTTTTCAGATTTCATGAGCATCAGTTTCAAAGCACACCCACCATTACTGGTCAAAAATCAGAGAGCCTGAATAGCCTCAAACATTGAGAATGAAAAAGGGTTTTTCTCTCTGTTCATATGCCCTGTTCAGATATATCAGATTGCAGCTAAAGACAGATTGTGTGTTTACAACTCTTCCCTGCAATATGGCCACACAGATTAAAACACATCACCAGAAGAGATTCCATTATGAGGGTAGAAAACATGTGATAGGCAGGACTGAGGCACACAGCATAATAAAATAAAACTGTTATTCTTAAAATATCTTTCTAAAACCCTAGGGGCTGAAGACTTTAAAAATACAATTTTGAGAATGAGAGATGTAACCCTGTAATGAGAAAGGGAGGTGACGTTTTGAATCTCCTTTTGTTTTTCTACAGAAGATTAAATGAGCACTTTATTAGTGCTTAGCAAGATATGTACTGCTGTGGGGGCAGTGGGAGTAGGGGAAGCTGAAAGAGGATGGATCTCAGTGATTCCCCAAGACTTTTGTGTGGACAAGATTGAAGGAAGAGAGCAGATCCATCACTGCCCACAGCACCAGGACTGCTACTGCCAATGAAACAGCTGGAATGAGCCTCCAGTCTATTAATCTTTTAGACCAAGCTAAATGAATCCTCCTCCATGCCTTGAGAAACATTACAAAGCTCAAAGAATGGGGAAGAAAATCTAAAAGAGAAAAAAAGAAAAGACTCTCCATCAAATAGTTTTATGTAACAGAAACACAAAGGGTCAGTGAAACACTGGCTCGCTCTGCAGAGGCAGGATGAATACAGGCATGAGGTGGATGGCTGGCAAAGCAATTAATGCATCATTCACATGACTTAGGGACCCCCTAAAAAGTAAACTTTCCAGCAGTTTTACAGAGGAAAACCTGGCTAAACAAAATGGATTTCAGGGATGTCCCCCATGCAAGCATATTGCAACCAAGTAGTGGAATCTACCAGATAGTTTTACACTGCTCCTGCTCCTGCCAGTTAAAATGAGTAACATCCTTTACAAGTGAAAAGGTACACAGGGCAGCTGTTAATTGGCAGTGTTACTGTGCCTCAGACCTCGAGTATTTCCCTAAACTTGCATTATGCCTCTATATTTCTTCTAGTCTTTTAACAGCTTGCTCTCGAAGCTGCAAAAAACACTCACTTTTCAACCCTACTGTCTTATCTGGCTATCAGTCCCAGGAGTGCATTCACAGGAGGCATAAACACGTTTGATTGACTGAGCAAGGCCTAAAACTTTCATCAGTTCAAAACCAGGTAAACCAACTCCTGCTTATGAACAAAAGATAAGAAAACAAGTAAACAAATAAACAAACAGAAACCTCTTGGAGACAATTCACTGCTACTTTGAAGAATACTCAGGTTTTTTTCCCCCTCAAATATCAGGACAATTTTTCCACTGATTCAGTTTTACAAGATCCACTTAAATATTGGACCACTTTAAATGGTGTTAAATAATAGATACAGATATTTAAGATACATTATCTACACATTTGAAAGAAGAAGGTTAATGATGATCAAAGCAAAATAAAGAATGATTACCAACTCTGATTTTATTACCCAGGTTAAATGCCAAAGTCTTTACTTAATCATTTCCTGTGTGTTACCAAAAGTGTGTCTTCCAACTTTTTTAATGAGTAAGGTGAACCATAATGAGGAAATCAAGGATCTCAAATTTAAACTTTGATCTTAATTATATCGAAAAGAGATGGTAATCACTTTTTCAGGCAATTACCATGCAGATCTCTAATATACAGCCCCACTGTGTGTATTACATCAGAAGGAAAGTGAGTGTGAAACGTTATCAGTGGTTTAGGAGAACAAATGCAAGAAAGGAAAGTATTTTAATCTATTTAACATTTTATGGGCTACTCATCACAATTCTGGAAAGAAAAATAGTGCCAGCCAACATAACTGGTTTCTGTATGAGATCTGTTAAACATCCAGCCATCCAGATGGACATAAATTTTAACACAGCAGTACAATGATCAACTATTTGAGCATTGCAGCTTGCTTTGCAGCTGCTAATGGATGAATGTTCACACAACCTTTATGCTGAAGGTTACAGGATAATCAGGTCCTGCTCCTTACACTGAGCTTGTGTCTATGTGGAACTGTACTCAGTTCACACCCAGGTTTCACACCAGGACTGGATTCCACTGGTACAAGCTTCCTTCCACGATTCAGGCTTAACACTCAGGCATCTGGGGCTGTGTTCTGGAAGTTCAAATTTACCTGCAGACACCCTTGCATGAATACAGAAGCCTTATGATAGTCACACAGCTTTGAAGTGGCTACTAGCTTTCAGAGATGTGAAAAAATGCAAATAACAGATTACACCAAACTTCATCCCCATCATAAAATCACCCCTCGTCCTCCTTCCTCCCTCCCTCCCTCTTTTCTCTTTTCCCTCTTCAAAGTGCAGTGCTACTGAGATGGAAAGCAAACCCCACTTCTCTGCTAATACTCCACTTTTCTGTTCTTAAATCTTCTGGTTTTATATTTCTAAGGGCATGTTGCCTGGATCAAGATGTTCTCCTTTCCAAAAAAAAAAAAGGACATACAGTTAAACCAACATTCTTACCAAGGACATTGGTAAGCATACATTTTCAAAGGTTTTTCTCTCAGTAGCTGGCATATAATGATAATCATACCATGGTTAGAAATGTAAGAAAGCAAGCAGGGGCAGCTGAACAGTAGGAAACACAGCACTTGTTATCAGCCACTAATTCTCATCTAACACTGCTGGCAGTAGGAACAGGGTGTTTCTCCATCAGTCCCAACAGTACCACTCTGGGACTCAGAAAAGTCAAGTATCTGGGAAAAGATATCATCTGCACAACTAATCAGTGTTCCCTATAAAAGCTACATGTTCTCCTTGGACCTGAATACTTTTCTTTTTTTTTTTTAAAGTAGTACTTCTGATCATGAAATAAACCTTAGGATGTCAGTTTGGAGCTCTGTGGGTCAAGGAATTACCCCCTATACACCCACAGATATCCAATCATTCTTTCTCAAGAACTAGGAAGAATTTATTAGGCTCAAATAATCATCCCACAAGGGAACCTCCCATAACTTTGTGACAGTCTGCAGTTTTATATTTCATTTGGGGACCTCTTTAATAGAAAAAGGGATTGCTGGCAACCTTAGTTTTAAGTCTGTAAAAAGCTGCTGAAGAAATACAGCTTAATATAACTTCTTTTTTTTCCAGGAAAGAGGAGGACACAAAACATGCTACATGATCCAGGGCAGATTTGAAATCTTCAGTTTCATACTTTCATTAGTGTGCAGGGTTTTCTGAAAATAAACCCCTGCTGAAGCTAACATTGAGAATTGAGTATTGCAAAGGTAAGGATCTGACCTAAAAGAATCAAAGTCTTCATACTATAAATGTAGACACAACAACCTGTATTCTTAAGTTGATGAATTTCCTTTTTATCCCACACGCCTATCATAAAAAAAATGAAATAATTATAAACATATCCACACATTATGACTTGGCCACTTTATTTGCTCACTGGGTACCAACAACTTTGGTAAATTTAAATTCAGACCTCATCTCAATACTGTTCTCAGATCTTTAAACTCTTGATATCTCAAAACATTTCAGAATAGTATTTTCTTTAATTTTTTTTTTTCTTTTTTCCTTTTCCTGTGATTTCTGGCCTTGGACTTCTCAGGTTTCTGATCTTTCCCTTCTGTCTTCTCTAGGTTCCACACGAGTTTATAACCTCATATTTTACCACAAGTGTATATGGCAGATTATGTATTTACCAGGCTACTTGAAAAGGGAAGCGTTGCACTGCTAACACCTCTGCTTCCCTTGCTCTCAGAAACAGGAATAAGCACAAGTGTTTGCAAGTCCCTGCAGTGCTGCTGGGGTCAATTCACAGAGTCAGTTTGCCTTTGGCACTCGTGTAAGAGCTGCTTAAAATATAATCATGCCTCCAAGATCATGCCAGGAAATGCTGCAAAGATGAAATAAAATCCATGTGTCCTGTTTCTTCACAAGAAAAGAAAAATATGTTTGGCAGCCAATTAAAGCAGAGGGCTTCCACAACTGCAGATAATTACAACAGAAAATTCTGAGTTTTAAAACACAAACTGGGCTTAAAAATAAGCAGGTTTATGCCTTTCTGTCCTGATCTGAGCAGAGGAATTTGGGATCCTTCAGCAGCTCAAGTCTGCAAACACCTCACATCCAACAATAAGGATCTGTGCTGTCACTGAGGGGAGAGCTACTTCAGGTGACACAGCTCAGTAATGGGATAATTTCATGAATTTAGCAGTGCTCTCTTACACTTCTGTTACTGAAATTCCCATTCATTCTTTCCAGCAGGGACTGGAAGAAGCTCTGTAGGTCCAGGAAAGCTCTCTCCACCCGTGCTGAGTTTGGGTGGAGATAGGAGTGATGCCCTGAGCTGGCCCTCACCCCTTCTGCCAGGTAGGCTTCAAGCACACTCATAGCTGTTCTTTTCCTCTGCTACACAACTTAAAGGCTGACTGGCCCTGCAAGAAACACACCCCACCTCCTTTCAACAGAGCAGCACAGGTTTCCAAGGAATACCATCCTCCTCCCACGAGGGTTTCCTACAAAAATCAACAGGCTTTGGATCATGCTCAGCAGGCCTTCAACCACTGATGATCAAAAGTAATTTTGTCTTCATTCTGGCGTTCTTAAAAGCAGTTTTACTTTATGCATCTCAACTGAGCCTCCCCTGGAAGCTCTGCTCATTTCTCTCAGGGATGAAAAAGGAGCACATGCCCTGAGTGAGATGCTCTGTGGGTAGGCTCTGTAACAGTGAAGGAAATACTGCAGGACAACTGAAAGCTACACCATGAGAAATGCCAGTGCCTCCTGCCCATGGAAGCCCAGCAAAGCACAGTTAGGTTTGACTAGCTCAAGAAAACCCCAGGCATCTCTATCAGACAGCACCTGCCACAAAATCTTCTTAAGAACAAGCTTTTTGATTTCTCAACTCAAATCAATGAGCTATTTTTCCTACAAAAGGTTAAAAAAAAAAAATCCAATTTCAGATTTAAATATTTTCTATGAGGCACTTTTTTATTATTTTGAGTGATTCTACATAGATACTTACATTATCAATAGGAGGGCATACTGGTTTCGATCCGTGAAATCTTTTGGCAGTGACAACTGTAAAGGGAATTCTTTTAAGAAAAGAACAAAACATTAAAGGCTGGTAGTTACACAGATGAAAAACAGTAACATTGTAAGAAAGCTTTTGGCTTCTTAAAGTAACATTTTGCCAGATTTACCGTAATCCTCAATGTGAAGCATTTTGATTTCAGTCTTGTAATTCTTTTTCTTAAAAACAACTTCTTTCAACACAGGGTTATTTTCCAAAACATAAAACTCTACAAAACAGGAAGAAAAACAATGTTGAAAGGCATGGAGAATCATCACACCAGAGATACATCAAGATTAAAAAAAAGTTAAAGAAAAAGAGAGAAGTGTGCAATGATTTTGCAAATTAATCTTGCAATTAATCTTGTAAATTAATTCCTTCTGCAAATACTTTTTAAATAATGCAACTACTTTTCAGTTCAAAAAGATACACATCCAGTTCATTTTTTTGGCTTTGGCAGGCTTTGTTTTCATTAAGCACTACCAATTAAATCTCTGATGACCAACATGAATATCAGCATCTCTGACAAATCCTAAAGGCAGCTGTTGCAGCACAAGGCTGCTCTGCTGGAAAACATCCTAAGCCTCATGCAGGCATCCTTTTCCCCACTATTTCCTATTCCAAGGCAATATTTAGCCAGCACAGCTAAATGTGGTCACTGCATGTCCTTATTTGTCTTCTGCACTTCAACCAAGAGCAAGACCATGAGCTTGGTTTAAAGCTGCAGACTCATTTGAAACAACCCTTTTGCACAGGAAAGAATGGCTAATTTGTTCTTTTTTTTTTTTTTAAACTCAAATTATTGGTCTTGCTTCCAAAATTTAGATTTTTTAAATTAAATAATAAACTCTTCACTTAGGGCCAAAACAGATAATCTGAGGAGAATGCTTGTTCTGGGCAGTCAACCAAAATGGTATAATTATAGTCTGAGGATGGAATAATTGAAATAATCCTTAATCATTCCTTTATGAATTGAAGAGGATAATCTAATCTTGCACTGAAACACTTATGGTAAATTATCTCTCTCATTATTTGGCTTTTTGTTGTCACAACAAACAACGTCCCTCTGTCCTGACCTGCTTTATTTTACACTAAGGTCCTGCACATAAATCTCTGTTTCAGTAATTCACAGTCAATAGCACTTTAGATGCAGGTAATAAAGAACAAAAGTCTGCCTTCACAGAGCTGAGGAGCTCCACAGAAGTCTAAAATGCATTTACTTTGAGCAGCAGCTACCCCTTTCTGAGCTGGATAAAACTCCCTGCCCTTGGTGTGCCATGGCACTCGGCTTTGCAAACAAGAACAGTGGCATTAAAAAAAAGAGGAAAAAAGAAAAAAAAGGAACCAAAATTCAGATATTAATTAACACTTCATAGCATGGCACTACTGATCAGGGTGCTGCTTCAACATGTGAGATCAGCTTCACTGCTATGGCTGAATCCTGACTGGCCCAAGACAAAGGGGATGCAGACAGATACAGCTCAGGACTTCCGGATTCTGGGAAAAATCCTGGGAATAATCCAATTCATGAAATGAGGATATGTAAGAATTGGTTTAGTGCCTTTGAATGAAAAGTTGTCCCCAGTTCGTGTAATCCACAGCTCCATGCTAGTGGAGTAACACTGGAGCTGGAGGTAGCAGAGTTGTTACCTTTGCTGCACAGCCAGGAAAATTCAATTGCTGAAGGACAGTTTTCCATTACAAAGCACCTCAGCAGCCAGGAAACAGTAACAGACTTGGTTTCAATATACAAAAAATAATGAGTAAAACTTGACAAATAGGCATGTAGAATAACTTCCTGAAAAGCCTTTATTATTGGATTTGTCTTCATTGAAAATGTCAGTGGAGTTGTTCTGATTTGAGAAATATAAGAGAAGGACTAAATCACCATATGTAGGTCAGCTTTTATGATCAATCATCCAAGGACTGTACCTGACTTCAACATAATTGGATTGTAACTTTAAAAACATCTCTAAAAACACAGGAGGTGTACTGCAATGGCAGCATAATCTACAAAGAAAGGGAAAAGGATGAAGATCACCCTGCCATCCAATTTACTCAAGTGCAAACAGAAGATGAGTCACATGCATTTAGTACACAACATATCTGAAAATCTGGGAAAGTTTTAGTCATTTGATTTACTTCTGTCCTTATCATTTGCTGATGTGGATGTTGCTAAAAGGTAATTAATAGCACTTTATATGAATTAGTTTTCATGCACTTGCCTGACGTTTTCATGTACGTACCTTCCCCTCTCCCACACTTCCCGAAGAAATTAAGGATGGTAAGAAAAGGTACTTATTTCATAAGATATACTCACTTGCTGTATTACTCGTCCTGTGCACACTTACAACTGGAACACCTGGTCCTGTTTCGAGGAGAGAAGAAAAACAGGGGAAGGGTGGGGTAGTTCAAACTCTGCAGTTCAGTGACAAAGATGAGAGCACCAGTTACCACACAGGACAGGATCCTGGACACTCCATACACACAATTCCCTTCAAACAGAGCAGGAACTCCACTGGTGCCTCTTGGGAAGGACACAGGCTACAGGATCAACAAAGTGTGAAACAGGCACTGCCTTCTGCCTGTTCAGCAGCCCAGACCCTGCACCCAGAAGAGCATTCTTTTTTTTTTAAATAATCTCCATGTTTTAGTTTTAAGTGACGAATAAAAAAATTAGGGAAGCACTTAATGGTGTTGTTTAAAATATAGCAGTTTGACATTCAGAAACTTTAGGTTGGCTGGGAAGTGAATTAATGCTAATATCAACTTACATTTTCTATGGAAAAGCTATAGAGGTGTTGAAAAACTACATTTCACTTAATTATCTGTTTAAGAAGCTCCCTTAGTATGCAAGCTCTGCAAAACCAACAGCATCACAGTTAAATCTAGGTGTGATGTAGTCTAATCCTATTTCATATACTTTATTTTCACTGCACTAAGAAACTAAAAGCAATAATTCTTCATGTCAACAGCTACTGTGCAAATGCACAAGGTGGTATGGGAAAGTGGGATGACCAAGCATTCAGTGTACTCAGAAGAGGCTGAGTTTGCTGTCCCTGCTCTGAAGATCCCTACCAGTGTAAACTTGCAAAAGAAAATCCTGTGTCCCCACCCCCAACACAGACTTTACATGTGAGAAACTCAAGTTTTACCTCAGAGTTTACATTAAAAGCATTCAGTGACATTCAGCATTCAGCGAGGAAGAACAATGCAGAAAAGCTGAAGTCCCTGAGGACCCCATGGCAAATGAAGGCATGGACCCTTTGAAATTAGGAGTTACAACTCTCTTTTTGAGAAAAAAAACAATTCCTTTGAGAGTTCAGAGGCAGAGGCTCATTTATGTGTTTTGAGAGACTGTCTCTCTCAATTAATTATGGCATGAGCCTAGGGAAATGCAAATACCTGAAATAAATAGCATGATGACATTCACAGCCTTCACTGAAGATTTTTATCAATTTCATTCTCTCCCTCAAGGGGGACGATTGACAAAAATCTTACAGGTAGATTGTTGACAAATCACAGCTTTCTGCCTTAGCTCTCTAAGAAGATAATTTTTCCAGGTGTCTCTTTAGCTTTGGTTTGTTTTTATTTCCAGCTCTTTTTACTTCTTCTGAATTTGTCATTTTGCTTTAAATTCTTATTTAAGAAAGACCATCTCTGAGGGGGAAAGCACCGGCGTTTTCCAGCCCAGCTCTATTTGTCATACTAAAAGGTGGAAGGATGATGACAGATTTTGAAAAAAGGGAGATTGCAGTAGATTAAAACGTCGATCAGAGGAAAAAAAAGACAGATTTGTGTTACAGGCATTGTGTTACAGAGCATCAGAAGAAAGCACAGCACTTGGATTTCCCATTGACCTCCCATCACTAACCCCAAACCCACAGCTTATTTCCTGCTGTATGAAAGGGGAGAAGCAATTACTTCCTCTGTGAACTATCTTACCAGAGTGGAGAGAATAATATCTTGCTAGTGTTTGTGAAGTGCTAGAGGAAAAATCCACAAGCAGTGTGGAAGTAAGTGCAAAGGATGTGCTTGCCAAAGCTGAGAGGCTGAGGAGCCAGTCCTCCATCTACCAGGCAAGAAATAACTCCTCAGTCAGGAGAGTCTCTGGAGATGGATCCAGCTGGAAAAATGAGAGAGATCTCCTGGCTGAGGGAAACTAAGAAGGAAAAGCTATCCTAATAAAGGTGCTCGTGGGTAAACACGAGGTTGACGAATTGAAACTTATACAGTTTGAACCAGTCCAGAGTCCCCCAAGGGTTTTTCTGGGCGAATTGCTTTTGTAGCAATTCGGTAAAGGCTTTTTGCTGTGGGAAAATAACTGTGTATGCACACAGCAGATGTGCCGTTTGTCTCCTCGAAGCAATTTGCCTCATACTCTTACAAGCAGAAGGGTTTTGATGCCACTTCCATGGTGACCTTGCCATCAACTTTGACACTGCCAAATGCCCAGCCCAGCCCAGGGCCCTGGCACTACACCAGGCCCACACTGCTGCTGTACCTGCCAAGCTCTGGTGAAACACAAGAGAAGATCCCTGAAAAATCTCCCAGCCAACAACTATAAATTAATGTCAGAGGCAGGAAGAATTAATGACAGTGGTTTATCATCCCTGTGCCCAACACCTACAGCTCAGGGTAGTCTACTGCAACGCAGTGGAGTGCAGGTTTAATCCTGGGAGGATGATCCACAGCCTTGCCAGCTCAAACAGAGAACTGCTAAAGTCACTGAAAGTCATGAGCTCGTGGGTAATCACATGTACAACCCCCTGCTGGCATCCACATTTTTATATCAAAAGAACACGTCAAAAATTACAGGCTGAATATTGCTAAAATAATAACAAGATGCTTTTGGACCCTAGCACATTGCTGATTCAGGGCAAAAAGCTCTTCCCAATTTATCAACCCTCCCTCCTGCAGGAATCTGAGACTTACCCCATAGGGATTACATCAAGCACAAGGGAAAACTCTGCTTAAAGCATGAGGAGCTCATTACTCAGAGAAGGACCTCAAGATTAGCTCCATCACTTCTGCTGCAGATTTGACCCTGTATAAACCACAGTTTGTATATTCTTCTTCTAATCAGCTATGTACTGTAGGTGCATTTCCACAAAAAAAAACCAACCCAAAACAACAAAACTGAAAACAAACTCCTAATTTTAGCCAATATATATTCATAGTTTCTTTGTTTGGATACATTCAATGCTCAAGTCAGCAGGTATTTTATTTTTTGTGGGGAAAAAAGAAAATAAAAGTAGAGTTGCAAAAGAAATAGAAAAAATGCATGCATATAAAATGAGCTATTCATATGTATTTCAGATGAATTGTGCTCTATTCTTTGCACTCTGATCTCAGCTATGCAAAAAAATACTGGGGGGAAGGGATCTGTAAGATTTTGAGTTTCAAGAACAACAGGTCTACCTATGTGCTTTATTATTGATTCTCTCATGCTTTTCTGAACCTTTTTTATCACTTATTTATCAGTGTTTATTTCCTGTGTGTAGGTTATAAATTGCTCTATGTGGGATGGTTCTATTTTTGTTAATACAGAAATTCTGAAGCCAAATGGTGCCATTTAGTGCTACTGGAATGCAGGTAACAGAAAAACACTGTGAGTTATTTATTACAATTGTATTGAAAGAGAGGATGTGTCTTTGGGGATTAAAGCACAGCTGCTTTTTGGTAGATACATACATACACATACATATGGGGGATTATAGACACACTGCGCACCCACGTGTACAAACACTGCTACAGAACACAGGCCCTCGTTTTTAACTAGGTATAGTAGCACAAGATCAATCCCAATACATAAAATAATGAAGCTGTTACAAAAAGCCCCGCAGGATCATCACCAAAATTCCAAATTTTTTGGTGAAGGATTTTTATTTAGGGTGGATTTAAGTTGATGTCCTTTACTGATACAGGAGGGTCAGGATTGGAGTGGCTTTCTGACATCACTATTATTTAGCTATTTCACAGAACATCTTTACTTACAGTCTTGGAATAGGCTCTGTACAGAACTCTGAGTAATCCACTGCTGAGCTAATGTTACACTCCAGCCCAATGCCCTTCTCAAGGGAATGCATTAATTCAGAAGCAAACAGCATTACACCCTGTGAATTTGACTTACCTTTACAGTGCAGGAGAAAATGCCTGTTCATGGGGCTGAACTTTGCACTGAAGTATGTGCACTGCTCTTTCAGGAAGTTACACGAGAGACACTGACGATTCAGTGACCCCACTGTTGATACACTGGGAGAAAAAATGATCAGAAACATTTTACATAGGGATAAAATGCAATAAACCAAGAATTAGCTCATCGGAATGACAGAATTTGTTTTAGCCCCCAATCTTCCCAAAATACCACTGGCTCCTTTCATGCCTGCTATTCTGTAAACTGGGCAATGTGGACAGGACCCAAAACGGCCCAAAGCACCACTGGCACTGCAGTAACTCACAGTGCTGGGGGTAACAGCATCAGTAGGACACCATGAAAACCTCACTAACCTCAGATTTAGGCACTGAGAATGAGGTGCTTGGCCCCCACACTTCAGTTACATGATTAAACCCTATAGATATTTTTATTTAGAAAAGTTTGATTACTTTTGAAACACAGTCATGTTAAATGCTTGTATTTAGGTTTAACTTTTTAGATGCTGATAAAGGACTAGTGAAGATCTAAGTGGTAAAATCATCTTATGTTACAAATTTTTCCATTTTTTTAGAAAATGGAAAATATTGGCAATTTTAATTTTGAAAAGCTGTGAGTTTTTCCTTGTTACAGCTCAAGCATACTGATTTTTATATACTATAAGTTATTACCCAAGCATATTACTTATGGCTTGGGATGAAGAAGCTGATAACACAGCCCCATGTACTTCTTACCTGTGCAGCTGTCTTCCTCTTGGGGACTCTTCAGTGCTTAAGAAATAACTGTGCCCAAAAGAGGAAAAAAGTTAAACTCAGCTTGGTAAACTGTCTGATTTGGGTAGTGTTTAGAGAAGTGCGAGACACCATAAGTAACATTTTTAAAAACTAAAAATTCACAAATAACCATGAAGATCAAATATATATAAACCTAACTTCCAAGATTAAATTTAGATCCAATATACAGATTAGTTATTTCAGAAGCTATAAAATTTCCTATTAAAACAGTGATGAAAACAGGATTTCATGGTTTTAATTCCTGTCATGCCCAGGAGCTCCAGCAGCAACCAGGACACCTCTCTGCATATTAAAAATACAGAAGAGAAAGTTTCTGCTTCACTCCAAGAGTTTGCAATATAAATCCAAGTAGTAGATAAAGGTCACAATGAAATTATGTCATATATTACAATAAGTCTTACAAGATCTGAAAGCCTTTCTGAGCTGTAAACCAACCTATTTTCATGGTGGAAAAAGACTTTGCAAGAATACCAAGACAAGCCCTTGGTGTTTCCCTGAGGAGATGCCCACAAAGTTTCTGCTTGATAGGCAGAAGGAGGGCAAAGCAATCCCCTCAAGTGGCTGAGACAGCCCATGTGGAATCTGTCACCTCTCTGCAGCCTCAGTGCAACCAGACCTCATTTTTTGTCTCTGGGCCTTGCAGAAGTACCAGGAAATTCTCTACAGATGTATTTTCAAAACCGACAGTCGGACTCGTCAAAGAAGGCTTTTCTCCAGTGGCAATGAGAAGATGGGACTTACTGCAGCTTCAAAAAAGTTCTTGCTGAAATGTGATTTATTTTAAAGCAAATGAGAATTAGACATGCTTGTGTATTTTTTGCCATGGACAGATAAATGTGAAAGTTAAGCGAGATCCACAGAAGTCAGGCGGAGCCTTCAGACATTTTATTTCTATACTCCTCTCCAAAAGCACCAAATATGTGTTGCATTTCCTTCCATTCCATGACTAAAGTGGGCTTGGGAAAGATTTCTCTGTGAGTGAGCTGGGTGAGAATCGGGAACTCTGATAATCTCTATAAATAATTTGAATTCATGAAGTTGAATCAGATCCCCAAAACTCTGAGACCTCATGCAGTAAAAGTGCAATGTTTTATCAAGTACTAAAAATTTACTGTGACTTCTTATCTAGATTCCAGGAAAGAAGTTACCAAAATGTTATTACTGCTGCACTGTGTGTTGATTCCTTTTACACAGAAAAATACAGAGTCAAGTGACACCATGGTGTGCTTCTTTCCCTCTGCATAAAAAAGCATTCAGGAAAAGAAAGGCAGATGAATTGTCTTATAACTGCACTTTATGTACTCAGCTGTGTCAAAGTTATGGTATTGCTCAAAAATGAAAGAAATATTGTTTAATTTCGAGTTAAATGGATTCAACTTTAATAACTTGAATATTTTTTATAAACAAAGAGAACAGTGCTTACATCTTCTGAGTGTTTTCATCATATGCCAGGATTTTGATAACTTCCCAGTTCCCTGATGTCAGGTGTCTCACACTGATTTGTTCACTTTTAGCCTGGAGAGAAATGGAAAACATTAAGTTTCACCTTGCTACATTTTTCTTTGCCTAGCAGGATTTCCTGCACATGTCATTATTGATTACAGCTTTTTGAACTTTAATATGCAACATAACATCTTTAAACCACAAACCTCACATTTTGACAGGCCTGAACTTCACTTATCCTTTCCCCCCATCTATAAGCCTTTCAAAGTCATTAAAATAATGTCGGTTTTCAGTGAAATCTTTTCTTTTCGTTGCCCACATGTCAACAAACAATAGAAGTCAGGATGCAATGCAGGTAAAACCAACTCTTTGGCTGGAAGTTGCAGCAGACTCTTCATCAGACATGGGTTAAAAACAACAAAACCTGAAGTGAGAAGCTCATCTGAGGGTGTTTCTTAGTGCAAAAGGTAAAATCATGGCTTAGGCTACTGAAGCTTAAAACTTCAACCCTCACAGCTTGGACATAGTCTATGTGGGTTTTTTCTGTATTAGGGTTATTATGCATGCTCTGGATACACAAATTCTTAGTTTTCAAATTCAAGACAAACTTTGTAAAGAAAAGGGGTGGTATTTCAGAGATGATACTCAGTGCTTACAAGGCCTACAAGAAGTCATAAAGGCAAAAAGGTTGGCTTTATTTTTAATCCATGTATTCCTGAACTGTACCCTGAGCTCCACATCAACAGCAGCAACAACTCAGGAGCAGGGAATGCTCAAGAATAGGTATAAAATATATTGTGAGCTGGCAAGGCAGAACCAAGTCCCTTAGAACTGAACTGTTTCCTAACAGATCCACAAGGAAAGAATGATGCAGCAACTCTATGACAAGCCTTGCAAGTGCCAAATGAAACCAGGATATTGTGCTAGGTGCTGTACATATGTTTATGACGAGGGCTCACTGTTCAGGAAGAGTCTGATATTCAGTGCTGTCTCCAGGAATGATTAAAATACATATTAGTGATTTATTGTAAGTGACTGTTTCTTCTCTAGAGAGAAAGAAGCTGCAACTATTGAAAGAGATATTTAAATATTAAGATCACAGAATCTAACAAGAAACAGCAATAAAAAGCCCAGCCAAGCGTTAATAAACATGGTTATTTTTCAAGGTTACAGCCATAATACATAATTTATGAAGCTTGCAGGAAGTTATCGCCTTGATCCATTAAAGTTACTTTATAATTCTTATTTTGTGGTTGGGAAAAAAATACACTTTCTAGAGTTGCAAAACTCCATGAAAGAAATGTCTAGGTACATAAGACATGATTCAATCCTATTTTGAAATTAGCTTCTTTTAAATATTTCATAAGTTGCTAAAAGCATTTGAAAACAATAAACCACACATCTAGCCCTCCACATCCAGACAGCAAATAATCTACTGTGATAGACAGTAACCTTTTAGACAGTAACTTCTCCTTGCATGAAGATTTAATTAGATGCCTCTGCTAACATGCTTTGTGGCATTGACACATGCTTTTCTGAAGTGCAAAGAAATGCAGCCTGAGAAAGACCAGCACTTGTTGTAAGATTGAGAAATCAGCATCAGTGATTAAAGTGAGCCATTAAAATTTGCTTCTTTATCCCTGCAGGTCCACATTGGTTCTGTGTTGTAACTTCCCTGCACACCAGGGCTGATTTCTGTCAGTGAGCTGGTGTCTGCTCTGAGTGGCACAGAGAAGGAATGAGAACCCCAGTGCCAAATTCCAGAGTTTGCCTTTTCCATCATGGAAAAGCTGTGACCATCTGGGCTCTGGTGATCTGCTGACTGCTCTAAATTCTGCAGGGCTGTGCTGCTGTGGCTCCCACAAGGTGTGACAAACACCTCATGTGACCAAAGGCTTTATGTGCAACGGTTAATATACTTTTTATGCCTCTATGTTTGCTTTAGAAATAATGGACAATCAGATTAATGCAGTGTGTAAAACACATCATATAAACATATTTCCTGCCCTTTACTGCTCTGTATCAGCCCCATTACCACGCAGAATGTTGCTTACTGATGAATAATGGCTGATACATGGGCTATCACATTTCCTTTTTCTCAGGAGCAGCTACATGCTTAAAGCCAAATTTGTCATTGGTGATACCACTCAGATTTGTTTATTCATGCTGATGGCAGGCAAAATAGAAGTATTTTTTAGGTTTGGAGCTGTGCAATACCCAGGGCTCCGATTCTGCCTAAAAGGGACAGAATACTAAATTCTGAAACATAAGCTTGACTTCAAACATTATTCTGCTGGAATTAAAAGACGTGTTTAAAAGTAGGCATATATTTAATTACCCTACTGAATAGGAGTGGGCTTAATCTTTGCTTAAATATTTTCCCGAATTAGGATCAAGTTTCCTGGGCTTTTTTGTAGCAAGAAATGTCAGAGCCTACAAGGTTAAGGCAAATTTGATTGCATCTGTAACATCCTTGGGAATGTTGCAAGTGAACTTTCAGATCTAGATCATTATTATTTCATGTATTTTAAAGATACTTATTCATACTGTGAAAGATACCAAAATAAGACTTGATTGACTAAGTGGTTTTGCTCTGGTGTGAATTTTTATGTGGTTATTATATTAATACACCTTTACCAGGCTGTCATCTGAGTTACTGCTTTCTTTGGGAAATAGAATTTGACATGTCGGTGATCCCTTTTATTTTCACTGACTCTTTCTTGATATATTTACTCTAGTGAATGAGTATCTTTGTTCTTGTTTCTTCAGGTTAAATTTTCATTAAAACCCTTTTGTTCTTGTTCCGTCTTCAGTGAACATATTTCAGACTTAATAACGTTCATACCAGAACACTGTCATAAAGGCAGATAACAGAGCTGCCTGGCACCAAGTCTGCTATTTTGATGTTTTGGGTACCTTGGTAATCCCTCCTATGTCATATGGCTCTGCTAAAGCACCTGGATTAATGCTCTGATGATTTAAATAGATGCCTTGGAGTGCTCCGTTCCAGGGCATAATTTCCTTTATTAGTTCATCACAACTTCATACTGGTGACCTTCAAAGTCACACTGCAGATTTATCTTCTTTCAGATTCTTCTTTAGAAAAAGTAATGACCCTGGGAAATGGAAGCCGCTGAAAAATGTTGCAAAGGGTAATAAAAGTGTCCAAACTTTCACACAAATTTTAAATTTGGATATTGCCTCCCTTTACAGTTTTGTGTAAGAGCAGATTCAGAATAGACATTTAAAATTATTTATTATTTTAAAAGTGTAGTGTATATAGAGAGGGTAATATTAGTGTTTATTCTGGAAGGAGTTATAAACACGTCCCACTGCACTGAGGGACAATCTGGACAGGACAAACGACCACGACACAAGTGTTCTGATTAAACTGAAGTGCAGGCCTTTCCCTGGGCCACGTGTCCTCAGTAAAATCCCAGATGAGCAGCAGAATGTGAAAAGCAGCCTGAAGCAGAGCCTTACCTGCACACTGAACATGGCTATGTGGTGGAACTCGCCCCGGCCACCCTGCTTCACTGGGACAGTCATGAAGAACTTACTGCCATCCTTGGAGAAAACGGGCTCTTCGTTCTACAAATGCAACAGTATGTTAGTCTGGCACACTTTTCATTGCACTTCTTAACGAAATATCAGCCCAAATTTTTTTGTCTCCCTGGTTTCGGTAGTTGCTGTGCTCATAGGTCAATTAAAGAAAAAAAATCCTTAGGTTTTAAGTATATTCTGCTAAGTTTAACAAAAATGAGGTGGCTAAAGCTGAATAGAGTTCATGCCACGTGAACCAAGAATGGGTTACAGCTCTTGCAGAACTCTCCCTCATCATGAAAGCTCTGGTAATCTCATTCCTAATGCAGGGGGACTTGCCAGGACACTGTCCTTTAGAGACATACAAATACTGACAGAGATAACTCCTACTGGTGAGGAGGAGAACAAAAGTTTCAATGGTGTGGACTCACTAAGGACATGTTTAACATCCACTGATTTTGATAAAGTTGTATGGAAAAAATAAGCACATTGAGGTGATATTCTGAATCAGGGTCTTACCACGAATTGTAGCCTGATGTGATACCATCTCTCCATGTCTAACTTTGCACAGAAATATTAAATGAAAATGGCTTGCTATAAAAGCATAGGGTTTTTTTTGTTAAAATGATTTCTCATTTGCACATTGCAAAATGAAGCCTGAAATGTAGTTTAAATAGAATGTGTTTCATCCAGTTATTGGACAGTTCTTCTGAAGCTATGGAAGTGGAATAATTGGCTGACATATCAGTTAAACATATTGTTCTGCGTATGAATTTAGAAATATTTTACTTTCTCATTCCAGTTATAGCCCATATGACCTCTAATCTCCGAACTCCTTCAGCTTTAATTTTGTGAGATCATTTTTAAATCAGAAACAAATCACAGTAAATAGGACATGCCTGGAATGGGATTCATCTGGTCTGTCTTCAACCAGCCCAGACTTAGGTAGTTAATCAGCTGTTCATCTAAATGCTTACTGAACTGCATCCAGACAGACCAGAAACTGAAGGGAATATTGCTTCCAAAACCCTCACAGGTGTCTCAGGATTTTATTAGCTTATAAAATAACACACAGTTAAATAAAAATGACAATGAAGCAATTACACATTATGCACGTGGAAATAGCATTTATACTGTACCTGTTTAGGAAGCCACAGGTCTGACTGCATTTCATATTTCTAAAAGAAAAAAAAGGAAAAAATTGCTTTTATGGAATAGCTATAGATAAAAAATATTTCCCACATTCAGCAAAAGGTCTCTAGCTATTTAATGTTTTTTTTTCTACTGTGTTACAATCGTCTCGTCTCTTTGCTGGCACTTGCATTGAAACAAATGATAATTTAATTACAAAGTCAGCTGCTTTATTCAGAGTTTTTGGTAGAACACCACAGGGGAAGCAAGAATGCATTTCAGTCCATTCTGATTAGCTATCAAGAAGCTTTACACAGACAGTTCTATTTGTTTTTCACCTCTAGGCATCATCTGACAACTGGATATTTTAGGTCCTTCATCAACACCGGGCAAACAGCCAGAATCAAGCTCAAATTGTGAGACCTTCTCAAATCACAATCCCGTGCTTTAATGGATTGTAGTGTGGCATTAGTGATGAGAAAAAGAATAAAAACAATTTCTTGGATTTTATTGTTCATATTCATATTTCACATCATGCCATCTGAAAAAAAAAAAAAAAACCAAACCCAAAACAACCAAATATCATGCACACATTGTTGGAAAAAAAAAATAATATACACCAACTGCTGCAAATTGTCACTGATGCCTTTTCCTGGTCTTAAAATAAAGAATCAACCACAGTTAGAAGGGAAAAAGGGATTTTACCTCTGTATTTTTTTTAAGGATTCTTAAGTGCACTACGTCCAGGTGGAATGCACCCCAATGCACCCCAGTGTACACCACAATGCACACCCATGATAGATCAATTAAACATTATAGGTCTATACTAATTAACATATCTATCAAAGATTCCTCAATGAGAGGCTCGAGTGAGCCCCCCTCCCCCAGGAACCTTCCCCTGGGTGGGTTCTAACTTAGCCCACAAAATGTGTTCTGGAGAGGACCTTGGGGTCTGGGGTATTCTGATCCCTAACTATGAGAACTCTAAAATGTTTCATCTCCTAGCTTGGCAAACAAGTCCAAGTATATAGGCAAAAAACCCACTAAGAATACAGAAGTTATAAAAAGGTATAAAAGGGGTATAAAAGAAAAGGCAAAAAATCATCATGGCATCATCATAGTCACAGTGAAGTAATGAAAATTTATTAGCTGTAGAAGAATCTGTATATATACAGCCTGAAAAATGAGAATCTGTAGCTATTTCAGCAGCTGGTTTTACACATTCCTTTTTGAAACTGAGGACATGTGCAACAACCCACAGGAAAAAAAAAAAGATTTACAGCTGAAATCAGATTGTTTGATACAATGGTAAATTCTCACAATAAGGCCTTTCCTCATCCATTAGTGATTTCAAGAGCATCACCTTATCCCAGAGAGTGCAGTGTAAGAACCCTCCAGGATGAGACAGGCTTGAGCTGTGCTCACAACAGTGACACTGCACCACTATCCTTCCTCATCCTCCTAAAAATGTCCTTTGCTGCACTGTAAGCATCCTGGAGTGCGACTTCTCAGTCTCTCTCCCCTACATTATGTCCTGGATTACAGCTCCCTGGATACCTGCTTCAAACAAGTCCAATTGACCTTGGAGCACATAAAGGTTTCCCTCTCAGAAGCAGCTGCTCACAGTGGTTCAGGACCAACTTTCTTAATAAAAAGAGAAAAGGCTCACAGGGACCAGGTGAAAAGCAAGCAAATCTCCATGGTCACAATCTTAATCCACCCTTTGGGGATTTATTCATAGTTTCTGAGTCAGGAAAAGCACCCTGCAGTATGCAGCAAAAGAAGCAGATGAGCTTGAAAATAATCTCCAACATGACTGACTTCAGTAGCAAACACTGATGGGAGCCTTTTGACTCAGAGGCCAACATTAATCACTCATAACCATTTACACTGCCAAATTATACCCTCTGCTTTGGAGCATCTGTTGGTACTGATATCAGCATGTATAGAAAATATTTATACTTTTAGCTGGTTCTGGGAAGAGATCATGACTCAGAATGGGAAAGCAGCCAAGAGCATTCAAGATGCAAGATTGACTGTGAAAGTGGAGAGATGTAATGCAGGAGTGTCAGAGGTCAGAGTCTGGGTCCAGGGGTGGAATGTGGCTGGATTCAAAGGGAAAAATGTATTTCAGCTTGGCTTACATTCAAAAATGAAATATCCCTGTTGCCTTTCCATTTATTTTTTTTCCCAAATTTATTAGAGTCTGCTATCAAATTTGAAGAAACTGTAAGAGTTTTACACCTTTTCCTTAAATATATGTAAGTTGTGAGAGACAGATCTAAAATGAAACTCTGCAGGGGGAGAGAGGAGAAACCAGTCAGCTGAAAATATCTGTCAGAGGACAAGCTTGTCACTGCTCTAGCTATACCCCAAGTACACGATGTTCAGCAACTGCAGTTTCCACTGAAGCTAATGAATGAACAAAGCTTAGTAATTCTGAAAATGTCACTCAAAGTTGCTAATTATATGAAATCATTTCAACACATTCGGAATTTTCTCACATCCATTTCCTCCCTGTTGACTAATTATATTCAGCTTGCAACTACTGCATCTGCAAACTGATTTCCAAAAATCTGGTTCTGATTATGAAAACAAAATGCAGAAGAAACCTTGAAAAGAGACCTTGGGAACAAAAACCAAACAACTTACCCTGGTACAAGCCCCAGTTGTGGTTTCACAAACTGTAAGGATGGAGATATTCTGAGCTCTGTTTAACCACCTCACCACAGCCTTGGTGTTGCTTACCCATTTCACCATGGTGATATAATATTCCCTAAGCAAAACATGTGGGGAAAAAACAAAAGTTCAGATCACTGATGTTTCAGATTAGAAATCAGGTAAAAAAAACCCAACATATATACAGTTCATTCAAATGCTGAATTTGTACTGCATGACAGTGACAGCACTGAGGGATGGAGAAAATAACCCCAAATGCCCAGCATCTGTGTTCCTACAAGTGGGATGGCTCAGTCCTTCAGTGTGATGTTCCCCTGGGAAATTTCTGCATATATACACCAACTTTACCAACTGTGAAACATATGCTTGCAAATACACATGAACAGTGTACTTGCAGCCAGCTTAGAAACAAGCACTGAATTCCAACAGAAGCCAGTATTTTCCTACACCAAATACCTTCAGAGGATGCACATTTATGCAAAAGAATCCAGTCCTACTGCCAAACAAAAAAAAAGTTCTGTAATATTAGCATGCAGCTAGAGCCCACTACGAAATTATAAAATAACAAGTATTTTATAACGGAACTTCTGGATAAAAGGGAAATCCCTTTCACTACCAGTGTGCTCCTGATTCTGTGTTAACAAACAGCTCATAATCTTGGCCAGATTATCAGACCCTCAACAACCCTGGCCGAGCACATGAGGCTTCCTGGGCTCGTGGTATGGAGGATTTGCCTCCCTCCTCCCAGATTCCTGCTGGGCTGTCAGGGTGGGGATGTTAAGAGGAAGCCCTGCTGCAGTCTGTCACCCCAGCCCAGCTATTTCCTTCACTTCTCCACTGGTGGCAGCTGGCAGCTTTCACAGTCCAGCTGAGTTACGTGCAACAGTGGCATGAGCTTCTCTGGAAACTCAGACCCCCTTTCCAACAAGGGGCTTAGCATGAATGTAATTAGGCTTTTAATCTATTACTGATAGAGATCTCATTACTCTTTGACAACAGGCTTTTAATTATGCATTCAAAAGCCTCCTTACTAGATCAAAGATGCTGAGCAGCAGCAGCAGCAAAGCTGCACACAGGAGAGGCAGGAGACAGGAGCTCACTGTGGCTTCACCCAGCCCCAGCCCACTCCTGTGCTGCCAGAACCTACCTGAACAACCCAGCATGCACAGCTTGCTTTGCCTTTCATACCTGACTTTTAGTGGAACAGATATTTTCACATGTGGATACCAGAATGATAAACAGAAATGGGGACTCCAAGTGTATCAAGTGTATTCCAAGTCTAATATTTACCTTTTCTGTTTGTTTGTTTTAACAAATGTTCAGTCTTACTGAGGGGCAAAAAGGTGTGCCACAAGTGAAACAAGATCTACCACGACACCAGGTGACACAAGCAGGAATTCAATCAGTTTGTGTCTCCAAGCTTCTCAGGCTCTTTTGCAATCAATCTATTGCACACACCTCAAGCTTCCTCACAACCCCACTTTAAAGAGGAAAGACTAATTGCATTCTGGACAAAGGACTGAAGCAAAATATTAAATCTTGTTTGCCACTGAAGAAAACCTAACTGTACACAAGAAATGGAACACCAAGGGGGAAACAGTAATTGCAGGAAATACAACCACGTTTTTGTGGCATTAACAGTACACAGTAGATGGTAAAATCTTCTACAGAACAGAAGTAAAATTTACAAGTGTTACTGCTATCTTTATATCAGAATAACCAGAACAAAACTTGGGAAATCTTACCAAGCACCTTTACATGATCCCCATAAAGAGAAAATTATTTTTTCATTGAATTTATTCATTGAATTTTTCATTGAATTTATTCAATCTTACATCAAGCTCCCAGGTGCCCTAAAAACCAGGGAAACAGTTTTATGTCTTCAGACATCCTGCACCAGACACAATTTGGGACAAGTTGAGAATCTGAATGTTACTTTTTGTGGTTATAGCTAACAGAACCTCTTTCCCCTTCCCTTTCCCCTTCCCTTCCCATGTTTATGGTTTCTGTGTAGGAGTGAATCTCTCCATAACAGCAGTTGGTTATGACCTGTATAACACCTATTTCTAAAATGTTTCTGCCCTGAAAGAGCCTTAAAACTACATCTGATTCAATTCAATTTAATTCTGAAAGACTCCCACAACCTATTTACTAATGAATCCATAATAGATGGATTAGAAAGGCACTGAAATAAATTAACTGTTAAAGGCAGCTACTACTTTTACTACAAAAGTTAATACTTAAGAGGGAAAAAAAAAAACCTCTCAACTATTACAAACTTCAAAGATTTCCACTCTAGAAAAGCCTATTTAAAGCACATTTTTAATACCTCTTCATTTATCCATATATTAACATATATGGGTTGATTACCAGTGTGAAGACTGTAACTGAAATCCTGAGTCAAATGCACAATTTACAGTAAAACTGACTCACAATTATACAATCTTTCTAAATTTTACAGCATGAAAATTATACCTTTATACTTAAAATGATGAAGAAACTAACTTTTTTTTCTCCAGGTTTAAACAGATTTACTCAGTCTTCTCATGCACTAGCAAGCCAGACTTTTTAATATGATTATTATTTCAACTGAACAACAACAATATCAAGAACTGAAAAGTCTGTCAAAGATGCTCCAGAGATTTGGCTTCAGCTGCAAGAAGCCAAAATAGGTTTTAAGATACTAATATTATACTTGAGTCTACTATTACTTTCCATCTGCCAGGGAAGCAGAATGAATCTAGAAAACATGAAGTGAAACCATAACATCTGAACAACATCTACATGATTATTTTCCCTTGGGGATTTACACATTGCTGTCTCACTTAACTTCTTTGCACCTTCTGACACTTAAAGGACAACTTCAATGCCATTAAGGAGAGTGAAGATGCTGATCCTGATGGCAAGAAATCGCTTTCAGATCTTATAGCACTGCTTAAATTAATGAAGGGTTAGCAAGCAGCAGGAGATTTTATTATGTTTTCAGTAGTGGTCCATCAATAGAAAGGAAATACTTCAAAATGCTCAAGTCATTCAAAATAATTTCTCTTACTAACACAATCAGTAAGCATTCCAGCTGACACCAATAATTGCAAGGCATAATTCACTATTAAATTATTCCTGAAATAAATTAGAGTACCTCAATTTGTGCAGAAGAGAGCTACACCAGCCTAAGATTGTTTGTAACAGTTGTGAATAAGTGGCCACTCTTAACATCCTGATTGTTTTGGGAACAATTACCATAAAACATTTGGGAGTTTGTAGGAACTGGAATAACATATGCAGAGGTGGGGTTTTTCAGCCAGAGGTAGCTTTGTGTTTGCCAGTCCTTCTTACACCATTCCCCATCTGAAAATGCCCTGACTGAAAAGAGGATGTGGCACTTCTCTGGCCCTTAGACAGCAGCCAGATCTGGACTGTGAAAACTATTGTTGTTGTTATTAGTATTATTATTATCTTTATTATTTAACATTTTAGGGCTAGAAAATCATCAGTATTATGTTCTGAAATCACAATGGGGATTGAATCAGGATGACTGCAGTTCTACACACGGAATATACATACAGGAAGGGATGAAAATTTTCTTGCCCTGAAAGAAAAACTTCAGGCATCTCAAGCAAGGACAAGCAATAAGGGGCTCAGCTTATCACAGCAGCTTTAGCAGGAGAGTCACCAGTTGCAGCCAGACCTCACCACCTCAGCCTCAAAGTCAGAGGAAATGTTAAATCAGCTCAGGGGTTTTGCAGAAGTTTCTCCTGAAAAACACAGCTCTGCCTTTCTTAACCTATGTGATCTGGTATCACTGCTCCTCACCCTCTGTCACCTCACTGCACCTGTTAGCTGGGATGAGAAACCAAATGAGAACTCAGAATAATTCTCTCTAACTGAGAGAACACCCTGATTCTCTGTTCTGTGCTGCTGCACGACACTTCTGCAATCTCCTGTCAGAAACAGAAAGCAACAAATTGGCAACACAGCAAGAAATGGCTGGGAGTGAATGAGTAACAACCTCAGAAAGCAGGGCAGGGTTCACTCCCCTTAACCACAGCTTAGGATTCCCAATTTCATATATTTCTAATAAACTGGAGTTTTTAAAGATGTCAAACATGAGCCATCCCAGCCTCCTGGTTTATAACAGGAGATCAGTCCAGTACAACCATATTTTATTTTATCACTATGTTCAGCCATGAGGACTGAGATCAAGTGCATTCCAGTCAAAGTGTGCTGATGCAAAAGGGCAATGATTAGCCCAAGAGACAAGTTAGGTTAAATCAAACAAGAGCTTCAAAACACTGAAATTATATACCTTGACTTAAAGCTGTCAGGTGGCATCAGTTCCAGGGTATGTGCTGGTCCATACAGATTAACTACAAACAGCTTTACTGTGGGGTTTGTTTGACCTGCCTTTGGAAAAGAAAAAATAAATAGGCGTTTTAGAGGCATTGATTCAGTGACAGCTAGGCAGACTCACTCCTTAACATAACTCAGTATCTTTATAATAATGAAAAGTTAATAAAGTTCAAGTATATTAAATCTGAAAAATTAATTTCCCAGCCATATGAATCACACAGATAAAAACACGAAGTGTTGAGTGATTGTCTCACCACCCTTTACTGATGGCAGACCTCCCTGTGCAGAGCAAGTGACCAGCACTAGAAGTGTCTTTCCCCAGTTCAGTAAAGTCAGCTGCCAAAACACAGTCAGTTCCTAAATCTGCAGGGAAATCCAGCCTCCAGCAAAGCCTTTTTCAGATGCTGTTGTTCCTTCTGAAAAGCTGCACTACCTCTGTCTGAGATAGCATTCCTTCTCTTCCTCCTCTCTTTTTCTTTACCATTTTTCCTAGGTCTTCCTTCCCTTGTTGGCTGAGCTGAAAATCTCCATTTCTGGCCTGGATCAGGAGTGAGCTGCTTTGACAGGGAAACAAAATGTTTCTTGTGGCTAAAGGGGAATAGCATGGCAGTTTGATAGATATCCACTGGGAAGAGTCTGATAAATCTTGAGGATCTACAGGGAGGTGGGAATCGTCCTTCTCCCGTAACATGGCTCATTACTAAGGGATGTTCCTGAGATGAAGGGAAAGCAAAGGAGGGAGAAAGTGAGGCTCTTAAGGGCTGACAGGAGATGCCACTGGTCCCACATCCCTGTTCTAGACACACCATCCCCAAGTTTCTGCTTCATGTCACAGCAATTACACTACGTAACACCCTAGGGATACAAAAAAATGAAGTGTGTTCCTCAGCGGGGTTGACTCCAGTTTAATATTGGAAGGAAAAGGTGAAAATCACTGGTTCTACAGATTTACCATCATAAACGACAAAGTTGTGTACTTGGCTCTTCACAGGCTGAAATACACCCACAAATTTTAGAAATTTGGTTTATCTCAGAATAAAGTCTGAATGCTGTATCCACTCATTTCTGAGTGATATGGAGGACAAGGAAGTGGCATTTTTAACACTGCTAGGAGAAAAAAGTTTTAAAAAGGGTGGCCATTTTTTTTGAAGAATAGAGTCTGTATGTATGATATGTACACAGACACGGATAAGCATGTTCCAGTGCTCACAAAAACATGTGTGTTTCATTTTATTTTTTAATCCTAGTTATAATTTTCTCTGGCGGTTGCACTCTTTAATAAAGACAAAATCTCTTTTGTAATCTCTGTTGCTATACCACCAGCTTCATTACCAATTGATGATGTTTAACGCGTAGCTAAATTTGTATTAAATGGAGACATTAAATAAAGATAATGTTTTCTCATTAATGAGATTACTGAAGTAGTATTGTGTATCACTTTTATGCTGAATTGCTAATGAAATAGAATTACTCCTTTCTCGTTTACAAAGCTGACTTAAAAATATTCCTTATTTTTTCTTTGCTCTGTCACTCAAGGCCTTTTGCCAACGCAAGTATATAAACTACCTCTAAAATTATTGTTGTTTCATTATTTCAGAGTATTATTTCACGCAAAAATAACTCGATTTATATAATGTATGTTATTGTTTCATAGTACCTGGTACAGTCTAACTGTTCAGCCATCAACAATAAAGCTTCATCACCAAACAAGAGCAGCAGGAATAGCAGGGTAACAGGAATATTGCCTAAAGCTCTCAATAAACTTCCCCTGAAATGCCAAAGCAGTACCATATACGTGCACCTGCCAGAAAGGAACCCAGACACTTTGAAACTGTGCACAAGGGCTGGATAAACTGATCAGCTGGAAGATCAAAACAACAGATCCGGAGGCATCTCACCAGAAAATCCCCAGAAAATGAGAAGTAATTTCAGGCATTACCCCTGTCTGGGCTGTTCTTTCATTTTCTAAAACAAATACAAAAACCCTTCTCTAAATCTTCTGAAACACGGTGATAATTCTTTTTTTTTTTTCTCTTTTTGATGGCCATGAAAATATGTTACTGTGGGGCTTATCTTATTCAATGCCAGTCTGTCACATTTATTAATAACTGCACAATCTACTGAGATCTCTGTGTCTGTGAAGGAACTTGCCCTGTGCTCTGCACACAGAGTGTCTGACTCCAGTGCAGCTGGGGCTGGATCTTTTTCCTTTGCAGTCCTTCAAATGCATTACCCTCCTCTCTGAGCTGCTGGATTCATTTTACCAAGCCAAATATCAGTGATGAAATTACTTCAAATTAGTTTCTCTGCTGTCCCCTCACCCGATAGCATCTTTTCAGCAAAAGATGTTACAATATACTGAAAAAAAAATGTAATTATTATTTCCTGAAAAGCATCATGAACATCAGCCTTTGTTACTGTCTGGGAACACTTTCCTTACGGCTGAATATTTTCAGTGAACACAGAAGAGGAGGTGGGGTTGGCATTCCCACTCATCTTACCTTAGGATATGGATACTGCTTTCCCTTTGGATACAGACCTCCCGTGAACCGGGGGATGACCATGTTGGGCACCAGAGAGTCATTTATGGTCAGGAAGGCCAGTCTTTCCCCATCTGGAGACCACCAGTGGGCAATGTGGGAATGAAGAAGTTCCTCTGCAAAACCAGATTTCCTTAGGGTCCATAAAAAAACTATCCCACAGTGTCCAGCTTATTCAGTTGGCATAGTTACCAAGTTACTCTCCCTGTGCCAACTTGAAACATGTCTGTTGTAATTTCAGTAATTTCACACCATCCTGGGTTGAATGGGTAGATAACAAGGAAATACTGAAGGACCAAGCTTTAACCATTTTCCTCAAATGAGTATTTCCACTGGCATCAATAAATTATCTAAATGTGAAAGATGATTGTTACTGTCATATGCTTAGTTCTATTACATTCCAATCCATGTGTTTACTTAATTTTAAATAATTTTAAATAATTTTAAATAATTTTAAATAATTTGGGCATTTGGGATATTTTTTGTGATTGCCAATTATTTTCTTCTTCTCTTAATACAGCACTTCAGTATACCTGATTTCTCTGAGTTGTGGCATCTGCTAACATGCAGATCGTCCCACAGCAATTTTACATAATCATTTTTGGAGTGCAATACTTTGACTTTCTTGTCTCAGTGTAGTGGACAGCTTTAATTCTTGGGAAGTTCAGTTTTTCTGGAGGGTAACTTTTTGAAAATCCAAACAATTTTTACC
The DNA here is from genome assembly GCA_026261815.1 of Monarcha castaneiventris obscurior. Taxonomy (NCBI): domain Eukaryota; kingdom Metazoa; phylum Chordata; class Aves; order Passeriformes; family Monarchidae; genus Monarcha; species Monarcha castaneiventris. The sequence goes on from JAMPIT010000467.1 coordinate 14,729,392, forward strand.
CAAATTTTATTTGCTTTCCAAATGAAAGCAATTCTCAAAAATGTCACTCAATGTTTTCTTACATTGATTGTCATTGTATTTCACAGTCAAAAGAAACAAACCAGAAACAACCTCAGACACAGCACCCAAACTCCTGGAATCCCAGTACAGCAGCTCCTGAGAAATTCCAAATTCACCCTGTACAGGTCTTCTCCTTCCACTTGTGGAAAGACTTAGACTGTTTTCAGTATGTATTTGATTTGTTGGCCAGCTTAGTAAGGATTTTGTATTTAAATCTGAAGAATTTGGCTGAAAAACTAATTGAGAATGGTGTTCTAAGGGAAAAGACCTGACTGCATAGCTAATTGGAGAGCCTACCTAACAAAACTACTTAAATTGTCAATAGAGACTCTTCAGGATGCTAATCGGATTCTGAGGGTTCTGAAGCAGCTTAATGGGTTGAATTATCTAAGGTTAGGTGAAATGAAGCTGGCACCTATATTCAAAGTCATATTCTGGGTCATGCTTCTCTCCCTGGCTGGATAACTGAAACCTTTTACACAGGAGAAGAGCAGAGAATGAATGGTGAATATCAGATAGCAAAAACCACAATTGTGTTTGCTTTAAAATATTACTGTTTGCATTTAGCCAAGGTTATTCACACAAAAGCTATTCCCAAATGCTTTGTAAGGTAAAATGCTAATAACAAACTCATGAAATGATAAAAGAAAACAAATGAGGTCAAAGGAGGAAGAGTGTTCAATGCAATGAAAACCTCTCAACTTCACCTGGGCAATGTTCACCCTGCTCAGCTTCTGATGCTATTAAAAAACTCTGCTGAGAGTGGACCACTGCTCTAGGTTAATGGGAAAGGAGCAGTGTTTTCCTTCATGCCAATAGACACTGGGGTTCTCCAGCGTGAGCAGACAGAATTCCCTTGCACCCTGACCTCCCTGGTGTTCATAGGTGAGAAGAGCTCACTGCCTGTCTGCAGCCCTGGGAACCCAGAGAGTCCTCTGCAAATCAGGAAATGCAACAGCTACTTGGGCCAGGCACCAAAAAACTTGGAAAATTATGACCAAAGTCACTTAAAGAGGACTTTAGGACATGCCTCAGGAGGAAGGCTTTGGGATCATCTCCCACAACACTTCAGAAAATTTCTAGTCCCAAACTGGCCAACTTTTGCTTCCCCTGGCTGTGACTCTTACTAACTTCACTTTGTTTCAGCAAAAAGTTGATATACTACATCAACTTCAATGAACTATATCTGCTTAAATTCTTCAATTTGCATGCTGCTGCATTTGATTTCAAGAATATTAAGTGCATATAAAATGATATTCCATTTTTAAATATTCTTTTGTTTTGAAATATGCTGTCACATTAAAACATTTCAAAACAGTAATGGAAACCTTGGAAGTGAGTAACTATGAGATTAGTTAGCTAACAGGATGAGGGGTGCAAACTACCATTTTAACTTTGGAGTTGGGCAGAGATTTAAGAAAAACCCCAAGGTGTTTGTTCATAACTGCTGCAAGAGGTGTGGATAGACCATTTTTATGGTGAAGTTTCTTGCTGTATGGCATTAACACCATTCCTAAAAAAACTCCTCACACAAGAAATTCTATAGCTCAGGAAAACAAGTATTTAACACCAAGCTATTTATCTCTAGAATACATGAGTCCCATAGAAAGAATAACTGAAATGTGTATTAATTTTAAGCCGTTATACCAAGCTAGATAATATGCTCCCTTTTTTAAATTTTGTTTTCCTTAAATTTATCACTATGGCAAAAGCATTTTGGGTGCAGAGGGAACATTCTGTGGTGCTGGCTTTGGAAGACAGGCTGAGCTCTCCCCCACTCATTTTTGGGTGCCATCTTCTATGGGGATTTTTAACTGTAAATGGGTCATCGCTGCTGCCCCTAAAAGCAGCCAACTGAGCCCTTTCCCTCCTCACTTTTACATGCTACAGAATGAACATTTGCTACATTCTGGTTGGAAATTAATTCCTCTTTCTCAGAAAACACTGCCCTATGCAAACCAGCAGCCAACATAAAGAATGAACAGATACAAAGGCAATCTTGCAGGAAAATGAGAAGGGAAAGGAGCAAACCCAACCTCAGCATTTTCTGAAATGAGCAGATTTGTGCTGTTGGGTCTGTACAAGGACCTTTCATCTGTTTTAATAAACAGATAGATTTGTCCAGCTTACCTTCATATAACCAGTCTGCAATTCCATTAAAAATAATTCCTTCTTTTCCTGAGGATGTCAGGCGCAATGAGCTGCTCTTTACATCAGGCTGATAGTAGATGTTATTTTCAAATATATAAATCTGGATGAGGTAAGAGAGATGGAGAGAAAAAACAACATTTTGGTAGAGATAAATGAATGTTCAGCAATGAATACATAATTTCCTCAGGCTTAGAAGGGTCTACAGAATAATTCAGCATGAGTTTCCACCAACATTGTCTTCATATTCCATTCTATTATAAATTTGGACAAACTAAGCAAACTTTTAATACTTATGGCAAGAAAATCCTTCCTTTGAAATTGTCTTTCTGGTTGAAATATTTCTATTCATGTTAAAAAATATTATTACATTCCTCAAAATCAGACAGGAGACAAGTTTTATAACAGCTGAATAGATAAAGAAATTTTCATCTGGTTTTCTAACTGTGAAATGAGGCACACTTCTGCAAGGACATACAGCACAGTACATACATCATAAATATAAGTTACAGCTTTTTATCATGGTGTCAGAACACACAGGAGAAGCAAAAACAAAGAGCAGCCTGCAGCTAACTTTTCTCAGCTTGCTGGTGACTTCTGACTGACGCACCAATGTTTTACCTCAAGTGTACTATATAAATGCTCTTTATTTTTCAAGTCTGGGCTCCTCATCCTCCTTTTTCCTTCTTCACTGCCACTCATCAGCCTTGTCTGCTTTTCTTTCCCTGCTCACTTTGTTGCAAAGGGTATCAAGTTCACTCATTTTGTGAGGCTGAGCTCCAGGTTCCATGACAAAGTGCAGTAAATTACAGTGGCCACGTGGGCACTTCCACAGCTTAACACAAAAATCAAAGTAACAGCACAATTATGCACCATCTCAATTCACACTGAGAAAATGCAGCTGACAGGACCAAAGAAGCCAAATGCCACAGAAATTTTTGTTACACCATTTCAGCACTGTCCACTGACACACAGTGTCTCAGGGAGTGTAACAGGAAGTGTATTTCCACCAAAGACCATTTAAAAAGCCTGATCATTTATCATTCTCTCACACTCCTATAGTAAACAACTTATGGGAAAATACCAACCAAAGAGCAAAGTTTTATTATCACTATTACTGCTGTTCCCTTTGCTTCTAAATTACCATCTGAAATAGATTTCCCTATGAGTCCCCAAACTAATGATTTTTAACAGTAGCCGCTTCATGATTTCTGCAGCAGAAAGCAATAATGCTGAGGTTTTCTCATACTATGAGCAATGAAAATGATTTTAACCATTACTTGGAACCGGGGGTGACTTGGAAGTAATTCCTTTATGGTCAGAATTCAAAGCTCAGCAGTGAGCTCAAGACTGAAGCAAAAATAGTTGGTCCAGTTGGAATAATCCAAAATGTACTGAGCTTTATATTGGTACAGAGAATTTCTGGGAAGCTGATATATCACCCACCATCAACAGCAGATAAAAAGGAGGATTAGGGAATGCTGGATGTATCAAGCTTTTGAAATAATACCAACAAAACTTCCTGTAAATGTGGATTTCCACACTAAAAATGCACTTTTTTTTCCCTAACATAAAAGAAATTCATACGAGCAATAACAAGACATGGTTAACTGCTTAACCAAGAAAACAAAACTTATCTAGCCAAGTATTTGTTATTTATGTGAACTAAAACTATTGCTGTCAGACTGCATTAAAGGTAGACTGAGTAGTGAACCACTCTAATGGCTGCTGCTTCCTATGAAGCAACTTCCTACAGCAGACAATCTCTTCTTATATAAACAGCAGCTTTCAAGAGGTTACCAAAAAAGCCTACTTGGTCAAATGATTCTATTTTATTTAATCTTCTTCAATTAAATGAAATCAGTCTAATTCATTTTTGAAGATCAGGAGTATAATTTTTGCTTCTCTCCCCCCTTTTCAGTTTGTTTGTGTTTTTAATGGTGAAGGTACCCACATTGTCTTGTCTCTGCAATGAAAACTTTCATTTAAAGTGATCAGTGCCAGTCAAAGGACAGGATTAAGAATTACCTGTTTTATGACTGAACCCTGAGAAGGTTTTTAATCCTGTTATTACTACGTAGCAGGCATTGCTAATTCCATTTGAAAGATCTCAGAGAAGTAAATCTCTCTGAAGGATACTCACTGTTGTGCCACTGATTGTGGCTGCCTCGTCTTTATTCCCGATTCATTTAATAAAGCAGCTTTGTCTCCATCCTCAACCAGTTCTCAGTCACCCTCTGAACAATCTTCTTAGCCTACTCTATCATCCAAAGTTCCCTTTCTTCCCTCATCACTCCTGACACATTTTGAATTCAATTTTGAAAGCTGCTCCAAATCCCAATTTTTTTCTTGAATGTGCCTATTGGAACATTTTAAAGTTCTTGAAAAACTTCAGCGTTACACAACTCTCTCCCTAGCAAGCATTGAGCTCACTGATTACTTGAATTTAACATTAAAAAGGAAGAATTTCTGTTCCTTTGCAGAACATTTATGAAATACAACCATTCATGTTCCTCAACACAACTAAACTGCACGTAAGTGCACATGGACGATTTAGGGTTGGTGCTCTGTATCCAGTGCTTGCAGCATTCCAAAAGATCAAAATCCCCATGCCCGTGAAAACATTTTACAAAGATTCACCATTATGGTATGTCGTTAAATCTCATCTGCCATTTTGAGTATTTGCTGTATTTCAGGAGCTGCCATTTTCCACAGGAAGCCCCTGGACTGCTGTTTGCACCGACAGGAATGGCCTCTGCACCCTTCCAACAGTGACAGAGCCCGACCCCAGCAGCCAGGGCTGCAATCCACTCCATCCCTGACCATGCCAAAGGGCTCATCTGTAACTATTTATCCCATTCACCTCTAGGAAATAAGGGCTTGGGAGTTAAAAAGTTGGTTTCCGCAGCAAAGCAGGCAGCAGAGGCTGCACAATACAGGAGTGATGACATGACTGTGAAGACTTAGTCATGGCCTGTGAGGCTCTCACTTCTCTCAGTGAACACAAGCAGTGGATTCAATTAAGCGCGAGTACTTTGTGTAGCCACAGAGCCCAACCTCCCATCAGTTTGCAGCCAAGAAAGGCATTCCTAAAAGGCAGGCTCACTGTGAATTTATCTTCCCAGTACAATACTTATATGACACAAATGTACCTTACATGTATTTCTAAAATACTGAAATTTTAACAGATCACCACTTGAAATTAATTCTGTTCACAGGACTGTGAGCAGATCCTGCTTGCTTTCATCTTGTGTTTGCACACACAACACCAGACAGAACCAAAACGTGGTGTCAAATGTAAAGTGGCTTCAGGAGGAAAACAGATACTGCTTTTATGTGAATTATCAAGAGCCCACAAACTAAGAGCAGAAATGGAACTATTCCTCAGCTGAAACATGTAAAAAAACTCTAGCCCCAGAGGAGAAAAAGTCCTTGAATGTCAAGCCCTCCCCTCCCTGCAAAGCGCCCAAGTTCCTTTTCTTTGCTTCATATATTTTTCCTCTTTCTTGCACAATTTAAACATCATCACTAACATTTTCTGATGAAACCTCCTTATGATTCTACTTTATCCTACAATAAAATGTATTTCCAATCTTTTTTTTTTCAAAAACAGAGACTCAATGAAATTTTTTTATTTTTAAGAGGCGGCTGCTCCTGCTGATTACTTGCAGTATAACAATACCTGGAAGTTGAATTTATGAGCCACAACTCAGTTTTCAAAATTGAGTGAAAGAGAGAGAAAGTGACTGGGAGAGAACTCAGACTGCTACTTTTCCTATGAGACTGAAACTCTCAAGCACTGCAAGGCAGATAACAAATCATGACCCTGGGATAAGAATAATTGATCAAAACAAACAAAACCAAATCCTTGGAGCACAGTGTTGTAAACACATGAGCCTTACCTGACTTCAGCAAGTAGAACTACATGCCCAAAAGTTTCCAGGATGGGGACTGCACATACTTCATCACTTTGTAAATTGTGTTTTGAGCAATATCACATAAACCAAAAATTTCCCTGGCTAGTTTCTCTCCACTCAGGTATATGGGAGCAAGTAATAGTAAAAGGCTTTCCTTAGTATACACTTGGGGCTATTTACTACATCACAAGTACTAAAATGTTGACTGCAACTACTCAAACTGCTAGAAAAGGAGTTGCTAACTGTGCATCAGACAGGTATTTTCAGGAATACATCAGTGGCTTTGTGCCCAAAATGCTTTCACAGCTTTCAGGTATGATGATAAGAAAATAAATTGAAAAAGGCATGAAGTGGAACCAGGATATGCTATTGTATGTGAAAATTATTATTATGCCTTTTTTAACCTCTTCTTTTCTACCCAGCTTTCATGTGTATTCTTAAAAAATTTAATACTATTTTTAGCTGAGGCCCTCAGCTAATAATGCTGTAAACAAGGATAAATGTCAAAATCTATTGCCTTCAAATTTACTTGGCTTTTTCCTTTCTTAGAGATTTTGCACATCAAGTCTTAAACCAAATGGAGAAAAAACCCCTCCGAATTTCAGTAATTATTTTATTACGTATTTTCCTATTAATGAAAAAAACCTGCAAGAATGTTTTGGATTAGTGAGATATTAATTCTTGATAATGATCAGATTTATTTCAACTGACTGTGATGAATTTGAGGCCTGGCTTGCTCTAATGTTCTACCTCAGCGCTAATCCTTCTCATTCTTCCGCATCTGGCAGCCTCTAAACCACTTTTTCATAAACCTTCTTCTAAATTAATTCCTTCCAAAACACTTATTTACTGTTTGCAACATGTTTCGCAATTACAGGATTTTGTGTCAGGCGGAGGTCTGGAGCAGAGCACCCAGTCCGAGCAGTGAGTTCCAGATGGCAGACAGCTGTGAAAACAGAGACATCCACTCCCCCAGCTGAACAGCAAACCCACTGCCAGGAGCTGGAGAGGCCCCCCATGTGTCTTTAATCATTTCAAACACTACAGGCAGAGGAAAGCCGCTAAATTACAGAAAAATACTCCACTTTTTCCCTTTCTCTGCTCCCCTGAAGCCTCCTGCATGGCACATCCATGCTAAATCCCTCCTCTGATTGCAGGGCAGCGTTTCAGGGACAGCATGAGCCTTTTGTGCTCCAGCTGGGCAGCAGCAGCAGCTTGCCCAGAGCTGCTGGAGGTCAGCTCCAAAGCCCAGGAAAAGCAGAGGGGGTCTGTTCAGCCTGGAGAAGAGGAGACTGAGGGGAGACCTCACTGCACCTGCAACTTCCTTGTGAGAGGGGAAGAGAAGGGGCAGACTCTGGTCTGTTCTATGTAGTGACCAGTGACATGACCCGAGGGAATGCCCTGAAGTTGTCAGGGGAGGTGTAGGCTGGGTATTAGAAGAAGGTTCTTCACCCAAAGACTGGCTGGGGACTTGAACAGGAAGGAAGGAAAGAAATTGTGGAGTGTGGCTGCAGGTTGTGTTTGCCATTACATGGATTCATCAGGATGAACACCCCATCCAAGGACAGTGCCAACTAAACTCTAAAGCTACAGAGCAGATGCAGCTGGAAAGGAAACAACAAAGTCACCTGTATCTTTGGTTAGAAAAAAAGATCTGTACAACTAGCACTGGTCTCTTTCTGTACAGGTTCTACCTGTCATCCAAGAAAATCATCAGATTCTCCCACAGAATCTCAGACCAACAAATATATAAATAACTACTCCAATTGGGAACAACTTTAGCACTCCCACTTAATACCACAGAGAACGTGACAGTCTTCCTTACCTTTCACATTGAAAATGTGAGCTATGACAAGACTACGGAATTTCTGATTATGCCCAGGAGACCTTCGGGTGTTCAGGAAGTGCAGCTGCTAATGACAGCGCTAAAGACATGGACACAGGGCCTCCTCAGGCAGCCCAGCCCTGGCTGCATCCCTGTGTGGCCTTGGCAAGGACACACGGGTCACCCCTCTCTGGGCCAGCACAGGTGTGCTCAGAGCCCAGCATTCCATGGAACAGGGCACTCAACTGCACTTCTGACTCTCTGCCTAGGGGTAAGAATTTTACTGATGCAGAATCCAGCGTCACCCTGAGCACCCACACGGACAGCCTGGCCCAGCTCACAGGGCTGATGGCTGCACCTCAGCACAGGCTCCACCAGACCTGCAAAGCATTCAGCAAAATTCCATCCCTTCTTGTAAGACTGCCAGCCAATTAGTTGGGTAATTAATTCTTCAAAAGCTTCAAGATGCTTTTCCATCTGGGCTTGCCTCTTACCATTTGTTCTGTCTCCTGTCTCACCGTGCATTAGCCAGGGCAAAATCCAGCTGCCCCCAGTCAGATCATTCGCTAAGATTTCCAGATGAAATGTATTTTCTCACTAACAACCATTAATAGAAATAATATCAGCTATTCATGAGCAGAACAAAGTCAAATAAAGAATATTTTCTTTGTTGCCCTGCAAATATTGTACTTGGCTCTTCAGAGATTAAGCCACAACTTCTCCAATTCCAGGTGCAGTGCCAAGTTTATACTGACTGATAACATGCATGCACACATAAATACTGCATATCTCCAAAGAGCTGATGCCCTTTTGTTCTTGAACAAATGGAAAGTCCAGCACAAGCAAGGATATTACACAGAAAAAATAAATAAGTGGCTTATTAAATGAAATAATTAATTTTAGAATTATTTTTAAGTCATTTTTATTCTGAAAATGTGGTTTCAATTCCTACTGTTGCTTTCACCATAATTATGGAAAAATGCAGATATCCATGCACTTCCTTTGACTTGTAAGTAATATTAGGACTAACTTTGGATTGCAGGAAGAACTAAAATCAAAGCCCTGCATCCACAGCAGAACAATTTGGTTGCCAGTTTTCAACAGATGCTGTGTAAGGTAAAAAGTTTGGTTTTCATTTAAGTATTTAAAGTATTTGTTACTAGTTTCTGGTTCACAGATCTGAAAAATTATAGAAATAGCTCCACTTCAGAAATTTACAATTAGTTTTCACCAATTCAAAAAATACTGCAAATTGCCCATAGTATCTATCAATACAATAGCTTTCCAATGAATACCTGGCCTGGCATTTTCTCTACCACTATTCGGCATCCTCCAACAGTCTGACAGACAAATTTTTTTCTGAGAGCCAATGATTACATTATTTTTAGTCACTGTGTAATATCTGCCCTCTTCTTCAAGTCCAAACTGAGCGAACATTTTCTTGTCATCTGTGATTTCACTTGCTATACCCCTGGGACTCCCAGACTTAAACTGAGATTGTCAGACCATTATTATACCTACTGTTACAGAAGATGAGTACCCCTTCCTGCCCTTTTTTCCTTGCCAAAATCTTATTTACTTGAAGCAAATTCCTGCTGAAAAACAAGGTGCAGTTAAGATTATGTGTTTTGTGTGCCAATGTAACAGTGTAACTGCTATGTCCTTTTTTTTTTTTCCTTTCACAGAAAAGATAAATGCTCCTTTGGGGAAGAAAACATCATCCAGAAGGACTGGACACACAGTGTTCCACAGGAACAGTTGTTTGCTATTCCAAGCTAGAAATTCCACGATGGCAATCCAAACTTCCTGGCCTTTATCAAAACTCCTCTGTGGCCAAGAGCCACAGGGCACATACTGGAGAGAGCCACAGAAATCAGGGCTCTATCTGGCAGCAGGAAAGAGGTGGCTTTTCCTGTGCTCTGTGTTGACCTGGTGGAGTGATGCCATTTGGCTCATTTTTATCTACAGATGGCACATTTTTATCTACTCTGCTGGCACAGGGGTCACTCACACTGCCCATGGTAAGGACAACAGGCACACCACCAATCTGCCTGTGACAATGCTCTGGAGCATTTCCAAATTAGGGGTTGATTTACTGCCCCTCACAGGTGAACTGTACACACCTTGTGCACAAAATCACACTGACAAACCACATGTCTAGGAGGTACTTTGCACTTTACTGGAAAAGGAGCAAAATCAAGGGTCGGTGTCTGCCATTCTTGCCTGCAGTAATCAGCTGTGGAAGGAGCTCCATGGTAATGAAGAGGACACTGACACACTGAGAGGCAAGAGAAGTGCAAGGTGGCACACTACCACCCAAAACACTCATAATGCATTTCATTGGTGGGATTGATTATTCTGATAATGTCTTTCTTACAGGTCCCACAGCCATCTCTGAAACTAAAGAGAATTACCATATTGCAGATAATATAAACCACAGAAAAGTGGCTTATAAAGCCACAGGTGTGAATTTTAAAAGTTTATAATATTCATTAGTGACTTAGTGAGTTACAATTATACAGACTTCTTCCAAAAGCCTTTTTTTTCCCCTCATATCTTACAAATTCTCTATCCAGATCACATATGTTACAGGATGACAATTTCAAGGAAAGTTTTATGGGATTGTGTTGCAAAGCATCTTTTTCCTTTCCCCTATATTGTATCTGTAGTCTGTTTAGATTGTGAGCTCTCACAGACAGGACTGCAGGCTGAAATGTCTGATCTAGTTTGCAATACAGCTGCTTTGAAAGTCTCCAGTAGTGCATAATGGCTCTGATCTCTTCTCTGCAGATGGTTTTTTTTTTCTTTTCTTTCACAGGTCAATCTATACTGGTACAAAATTTTCAGAGCCATTCAGCTCTGACTTGCTCCAGCTCTTGCACCACAGAGCCCTAAATTATTCAGGCACTGGGCACCACAGGCACCATGAGCTACCTAAGCAATGCAAGGCAGTAGACAAAAATCCACCCTTACATGATCCATGTTCCAAAAATCATCCGACACATTGCAAATGAGGCGGAAAACAAATAATAGATAATAACAAAATTATTATAATTGTAAGCAATAATAACTGTATTCACTCTCAAAGGTACCAATTTTCTAAAGGTTGTGATTGACCTACACAGCAATTCTTTGAGAGGAAGCTCTCAAACGTTTTAATTATATTGTAATTAAGGCAGAGAGGAAGTAGCTGTTGATCAGTAGGAGACATGGAGACCTCAAAGCACAGACACCCCAATGTCATACACTGCCTTTTTGCTGGTGTCAGATACAATATGTTAATTTTATTTTTGCAGTCATCAAGCTGCCAGACATAGCAGGAAGAACAGAACACTGAATCAACATTTTTCTTCTGTCTAGATTAATGCCACTGCATCACAGTAATGTGTTAGCACAATCGTTTCTGAACAACTGCAAACAATCTACAAGGCTATTATATTTAATTGCTATTTAGATAGTTTATAAATCTACTGTAAACAATAGCAAGGATGCACTCATAATGCAGCTATAAGATTAGTTACTAATGTCATGACATAAACCAGGCCATGAACTCAGACTATCAGCAAATCCGTGGTAACTCTCATGTTTATGTCCTTGATTTCCAATAAATGCGGGGAAGCGTTGCCCTCTTTTGTTTCAACACACATTAATTATGTTGCCTTTCCAATGATATTGGATCATGATGCTCACTAAATTCACACCCTGCCTCATCCCATGACAGCTTACCCATGAGAGCAAACACAGTGTAATATGCTATATAAATAAAATCACGTATAATATCTGAACTACGACCTACGCAAAAAGCTGTCTCATAAATCCTCTGCACAGATCACAGTGAGCCTGCCTTGTCCCCAAGCTTGTGGTCTGGATCTGCTGCTTCCTCCCATGGAGCTGCCTGCAGAGCTTTGCTGGCTGCAGCACTGTGCAAAATGTCACTGAGGATTGGGCTGCTCAGCCCTTTGATCTTCGGCTAAGTGATGTGAAGAACAGACTTATCCAGAAACTGTGCGTGCTCAGGAACTCACACCCCTCCTTCCTCACACTTACTGTTCACTTCTGACTAATGAGCCAGCATGGAGCTTATCATAAAATCATAATCTGTCCTTACCATAAAATCTTTTTAAATGATCTCTGGTATTTCAGGCTCCTCTCGCACTGATATCAAGCATTCTATTATGCCCAGACTGATCAATCTGTAACAAGCTAAACTGAAAAATTTTCAACCTAGTCACTCCAGAAGAAAAAAAAGCAATGTTGGGAGACAGAAAAATATCTAAAGAACCTGTAGGGGCTTGGTATCAGAGGAGGAATCATCTGTTTTCTTTGACAAAATGCAAGAAAGTAGCATTCTAACAGCAAGGACAAAAGTAAAAAGATACAGAATTGAAAATTCTGAGCTGTAAAGTCATATTTACATTTTCTACTATTCTTAAAGTGGTGGGCAATCCCTGAGATGACAAACCCCTGTCATTTGTGTGCAATACAATAGACCAGGGTGCCTCTGAGTATCTCCTACATGAGAAACCCAAGCAGAGCTGAACACAAAGCTTTGTCCTTCCAGCTGCTGTTGCTGACCCAGCCCACCTTGCTGTATGGGCACATGCCTTTCTCTCCCCACTGTGCACAGGGCTCGAGCTGCCACCTGCCTTTATGATGGGCCAAAATTTTAGTGGATGACAGCCACCTGTACAGACTCCACACAGCACATTCAATGCAAGAAATAGAGTTTGTCTTAAAATATCTCATTAGGAATGAGACAAAGAGGAATTTTTGATGAGCTTTTATAACAGCACATCTGTTTGGGACAGTTCAGAGTCTGAGAAACAACACTTAAAAATAACTATTTGCTTTCTTTCCACACAAAGATTTTCTCTTCTATTTCTGTAAATGCACTGTAACCTGCCATAAATGGTGGAGGAAATCAGTGCTTTGTTTTCTTTCAGGTATCAACAGTACACCTGATTTTTTAATCCTTATCCTGCAGGCCTTGGAGCTGCCAGTGCAGATACACTTCCCACCACTACACATCCACAGTTCTTTGCATTTCACTGTCTGGCTCAGGCTGAGTGAACATGAAAGCCTAAGTCACTTTAACACCATGCAGAAAAAGTTTAATCAGCTCTGATCCTTCAGCACAAACACAGTGGGGTTGTCATAACCTCACAGCAGGGAAAAAAGAAACATAAAAGGACATTATGGGTTGGTGGTGATGGAATTTAATGTCTCTTTGTCAAGAGGGACTTGGCTAAAATAGAGAGAACCAGGAGAACTGAAAATGGCCAGAGCTGTTAAAACTTGCTGAGAGGACAGTCACTATCACTCCCACTGACAGAAACCTGTCTCTATTTCTGATGCATCTTATGTGCCAAACAAGAAAATCAATTTTAACATACAGCAAACAGAACCTATACATAGAAGAGGTGAAGGAGCCCTGTAACAGAGCAAGAGTTCAGGGGGGTTTGTATCAAGTTGGTTTTGTCCCTTTAGCCTGTTCCTAGCAGAACTCTGTGGGCGCTGGTACAATCAAAGAGACTCCAAAGTCTTTTACAAGTCCTCTGCCAAACACTTTATAAAAGGCAAATAAAATGTGTGTTTACAATTGATTAGAACAACCTCTGGCAAAGAACCTGAACCAGAGAGGCATTAGAAATCTTCAAACTCTTCTGTTCTGACATTTTGGTGCCCTACCATAGTGAATTTTCCTCTTCCTTTTCCAGGGTGTTAAGGAGAATAGACTATACCTGCTTTCTTGGTGTTTTTTTACCTTTTTTAAGTTATCTAAAAATTGAAAGTGTCATTTACATTGCATTACCAAAAGATGGATATGACAAATTTTCCACCCCATCCTGTGGTGTATCATAGCTTATTTTTTAATCATTAAATATGAAGTGACTACATGATTATATGGCCCATGGACACAGGTAAGCACATAGTGCCTAGTAAGCAGGCAGGATTTTGGAGTTATATAGAAATACAGTCCATAATAAAAAACACTCTTTTCCAAATCCAGTTTAGCTAAGGATTCTATCAGATTCTAACCTCTGCCTCACAGTTTTTATGGGTGGATATTTCCGAAGAATTTTAGACTTCTGAAATACAATTTTCATGTTTCTGCATTACACAAAGCCCCACATTTTTCACCCAAGAAGCACAGCAGTCCTATTTTATGAGCCATTGGACTTGCAGTTAATATTAGCTAACAGACAGAAGTGTGACTATTCAGAGATGCTTTGTTACACACAGACATGTTGAACAACACCATGAGAGGTGAATATTGCTGTTTTCATTGCTCCCTGCAGGCTGCTGCATGGAAAAGTCCTGATGACTGCTCCTATCAAATGTCTGTGTGTGTCTGTGCTTCTTTGCCTGTGTCTTTGTGGGACTGTGTGTAAATATATTTCATACATATATCTATACACACCCCCACAGCAGTAACCGTGGGAAGAAATAATTTGAGTTTTAGCACAAGGATATATCAAATTTCCAATATATTTGCTTCTGGATAACAAAATGCATTACTTGTGTGCAGGGCTTCCATACTGACTCAAATATTAGCTGCATGCTAGATCAGTGATAACACAGTAAGAATCAGGGAGAAGAAACATCTTTTATCTCCCCTCTCGATTTATTCACTATAAAGCTGCTGGGCCTTTTACTGTTCCACATGAAAAACAGTACTAGAGGAATAATGCTCCTATAAAACATATGATTTTCTCATTATTTCCTCACCTCTTTTAGATACAGCCGAGTGGCTATTCTCACAAAGGGCCAGCAACACCTAATCCTTAATACTCATAATTTTAAGTTACATTTGATACCAGAATACGTTTGTTGTATTTCACTAACCAAACTGATGAAGAAACTTCTTTGCTCAACTTAGCCTCAGCTCCATTTATAATGTTCCATTTATAATGTGGTCTCTAGAGCTCACAAAATTTTTATTGAATATATCCAGTCTTCATAAGTAAAACTCTAATTTTTCCTGTTTTGCCAAACTGCCTGCATTTTCTGGCTGCATTCTCCATTCCCCTTTTCTGAGATGGGAAAAAAAGCTTTCCAGTGGAGCATCACTTTTGGAACCAGAGAACATGCATTAAATGCTCCCCCTATCCATATTTATGTCGAGGGAGCACCCAGAAATTGATAATGGAAAATGTAAACTAGTTCAGTAGAATACCTTCAGAGCAACTCAATTCTTTTCTTTGAAGAATGGTTTGAATCAAATCATTTAAATGAAAAGGCAAAAAACGTTTAGATTTTACAATGATAGTATCACAAATCCAAGAGAAAAATCCCACATGTAGCAGCAGCTTCGGAGGAAGACAGTTGAACTAAGACTTTTAGGTAACTCTAACTCTTCTGTGGACTCAGGTGGGTGGGCAGTGCTCAACCACAGCTCCCTTCCTTCAGAGAAACATCCTCAGCAGGACAAAGGACCTCCAAACGTGCTTTGAACTACAAAAGTTTGGTAATTGAACCCCTCATACATTTTAAATGAGGTATCATACCTGAAGTTAATGTCACATTGAAGAGTTCTTGTTTATTTCTAGTTTTCAGAATAAATTCAAGCAGACATTTTCCTCTCAGTTTCACTGCTATTTGCCTCATTAGCATAGTCATTAAAAGAAAAGATGAAATAAAGCCTTGACATTTCCATATGTGATTTTAAGTTACTCATCTAAAATACAGTAAGTCAAAAGAGCAGAAGACTTTGCAGATAAAAACAGCAGAAGAAATATATTTATTTAGGATTTACTTCATTAGCATTAATTAATGTACTTCATTTGCATATGCAAGTGTTCTTGCCAGGAGGGGGTGCCAAGTACCCACAGCACTAATTATACAACAAGAAAACACATGGCAAATATTTTACAGAAAGATAAATTAACATTTTTATAGCAGTTGTACATTACCTTGATAGACCAAACAGTAAATGGAGCTTTCAGCAACTAATGGCTGTTAAAGCATGTGTTCAGCAAGGTACCTGTCCTAGAACAAACCTGCTAATTCCTCATTTACTAAATTAGTCCAGTGCTTATCTGGGTACTTGGAAAATAATACAACATCAGAGAACTCTGCTGCTGCAGTATTTGTCTTATCTAAAACAGTCTTTGAAAGCCATTGAAAAAAAAGGCTAAAATTTTGACAAAAAGGCAGTTGTAAGGTAGTGTCATTTTTAATCCAGCAAATCAACAGTCTGAGAGATATTTGCATTTTTGTGGGGCAATGGGTATTGATGGGGGGCTGAAGGGAAATTGAACCCCCAAACATGACAAAAGGATAAAGGTAACACGACTGATCACAAAGCAAAAGGGCAGAGAGTTCTTGAAATGGTATATTTATTAATAGCAATTAAAGCAGATTTTGCTCTGGTTTATTTCTAGGTTTCTGTTTGTATGCTGGCTTTAAGGCAGTTTTAATATAAGATGAGGTCCTCTTTCACTGGATCTTTTTCATTCTCTATTTAAAAGCTTCAGCTTCTAAGATCTATTATCTGTGAGTAACCTTTTTATTTGTTGTTGTTGTTGGTTTTTTGGAAGATAAGGACAACTTCTAGATTTTTAGTATTTGAAGTACTTTCTAAAAATTGATGAGAACATCCTGAATCCACAATTCAGCTACAGACACCAAATTGTTCTTTGTGTATAGAGCCTAATAGGTGATATTACTCAATGATGACCCAAATTACAATAAAGCATAATAAAAGCTCATCTTCAGTCCTACCATTTGTGCTGTATTTTGTTGGTGGCAACAATTTTTGACAGAGCTTCTAAAAAATAATTTTCTTTATTAGTCTGGATAGTTTTACTATTTTCTTGATTTCTCTTTGGTTAAAATATGTATTAATTTATGCATAGATATTAATCTGTAAGTCAACAGATCATTATTTATGCTGATCCATCCAAGTACATAACTCAAACTCCCTTCAGAACCACTTAATATATCCAAAAGAAAAGCGAGCTTACTGCAATAAATAACATATCTATTATAAATACAAAGGCAAAGTGACTTGCGTGGATATATGTTCACAGAACAACATGAAACAAAGTATTTTATACAATATAATCAACATATACCACCAACAAGGCGGGGGAAAAAAAAAGTATCATTTTTATGAAAAAGCTATGTCAAACTGAACAACTTCTAACCACACTTTGCTGGGAGCCACTTGAAGTAGCCCAGCCAATAACTGATCAGAAGAACTCTTTGTATCACAAGGAGCACTGCAGAACAACACGACAGCTTAAACACAACACTGCAAACGCTGGAGACATCTCCAGCCTGGATTTTTATATCCAGGCTCCTACTGCAATACATCCCCATAGGCAGATCCAGAGTTGTCTCTCCTGTGTCAGACACCAGCCAGGTCCAGCACAAACACATGAAAACCTTTGCTACAAACTACTGGAGAAGATAAGGCTCAAGAAGGCAGAAAAGGCTCAAGAAGGCAGAACACTGGATAAAAAATTTCAACAGCAGAGGCCTTTTAAAAAGCCCAAATCATTCTTCCCAGTAAAGCCTTCCCACCAGGAAGCTTTCTCAGCCACAAGCAGTGAGCTCTCCAATCAATAAACTGGAGGCAGAAAAATGTTGATGAAACAAATTAGATCTCTAGTTGGGCTGGTTTGTCTTTCCTGGAACTACTTAATGCTGCAGTGATGGATTCTTTGGAGGCGAGGTAAAGAGATAATCAACTAATGACTTGCACAATTTTAATCAAACATGAGTAATGTTTGGCAAATACATAAACAGCTCCCTAACATACTGTGACACAGAAATGGTATTTTAGATCTGCCACATTTCTAACACAGTTAAAAGGCAGCATTTTAAAGAGTGTGACCTTGAAAACAGTTCTTGTTTTAAGAGCTATGTGACCTTAAGATACATTAATTCATTAGATGAAAGTTTCTTCTCCCCAATGGCAAACATTTTCAATTTCACCACCAAAATGTCATGACTCAAACAGCAGATGCTTCTCTGAGCTTTCCTCTTAATCATTACAAAACCTCTACTCTAGGTAAATAGCAAGAAACTGAAATAACTTGCAACCACTGTGGTAGCTTGAAAACAGTGGTACTGTGGCTCAGCCACCTGGCATCTGACATGAACCTAACTCTGTTCTTCACTAGCCACATGGGGCATGCTGGCCCATTAGACAGCCCCAGAAATGATTCCTAACAGCAAACTCAGACTGATGCATGCTTTCCACAAGGAGGTAAAGTATTGCATATACTCGATTTCACTGCAGCCATATCCCACCTCTGTGCAATTAGCAGTTCGTGGCTTCAGACATATTTTCCTTCCTGGTTTTTTTCCCTTCATATCCGTATATGATCTGTTTGAACATCTTGCCAATTCCTCCTCATTGGAAGAACTTAAGATAACTATGTAGGCTGCACTGTCATTTAGATCGTCTGCAGAACTGTGGACTGGAAACACCTTATTTTACACTACAGCCCAACTATTGAGAATAGCTGATCCAAGTCCATGTGTCATCCCCCCATATTTTGGATTTAATCCAGAACTTTCCAAATATTTATAGTGTAAAGTTGGGATCTTGGCCTCATGTTTCACATTTTGTGCTAATTTTGCTGACCAGCCCCAGCTGTAGTATTGCTATTCATTTCTGCACCACAGATGGAAGGGTGCTATTCCCCTTCTCATTAGAGAAACACATACACTCTGTCTCTGTGATGGCACACAGCACGTGCCATGGGTCTTTCTACATCAAATTTTTGTATATAAAATTGATTTGTTCTCCAATTGTACGCCACTTGTTCTTCAGTTGTAATGAATGGCTCTTGGAGATTACCCAGGCTAATACACCATGATTATTTTATTTGGGGTAAGTATTTCACTGCTTGTTTTACTCATGAATTATCACTATTTTCTTATTTCATGGAAAAGACGTGTAAGTTTTGTTCAGGAAGGTAAACCACTCACAGTGTGTTTGGCAGCACAGATCCATGAGACTGCAGCTTTGTTTGCACCCAGGTACATTCCATCAATGGCTGCTGATGGATTTGCACCACTGTGTCTCTCCCTTTTGCCTTCCTCTGTGCCCTGTTTCATTGCTGGTCGCTTCCTGTAATATTTTACTCAAAACCCACTAATACAGTGTTTGTTCTAACGACAAATTTTCTAACAGAATCATTGCGGCAATGCCTCAGGCACACATCTTTCCTCTGCCTAACCTGTTCTGCTGGATTGAACTCTCTGTCCTGCTTCTGCTGGAGGCAGATGTTCCTTTGGACAGCAGCAACGACCATTATTCACAGCAGTCTTTATTCATTCATGCTCCTGCTACATTTTTGCCTTGCTGCTGAAGTGGGAGGGCAATGCAGCAAGGCACTTCTGTCACTTTGGAAACCTCCTTTCACCACATGAACGGCTTCAAGAGGACATGCTTCTAATTGGCAATTCCCAAAGTCACCTTCAGTAGGCTGTTCCTGCAGGTGTACATCTCTATGGCAACACTCGGTGTCATTCAGAGTGCACAGAAGATTTTGTGTTCAAAGTTATTATTTCCTAATTCTGCAGACCATATGGCACCATAAAACCCACAGTAGAGCAGATATTTTTAAAGCATGACATTAACTTTACTAGGGGCATTAACGAAGATGAGTAATGTTATCCTCACTCAAGTATGAATTATGCCAATGTTTTCAAATTTGGATGATTAAGGTTGTACCTAAAATGATTGCCCATTTTTTTACAGGTCTGAGATGTAATAGGAGTCCACCTGTGCCGGTATCCAAAAGTATTCATACGTATTTACAGAATGACATTTTAAGCAAAACTCGCAAAGATAGCATTATTCTGATTTATTTTTCTGAGGTTTATGATCATTAAGACTGACCCTGTACTTATGACATCTCAGGAAAAGATATTTTCTCAGTAATCAGTGCACTTAATTTTAGTTCTACTTTAGATTACTGATCACAGGTACAGCACAGACAAATCTTACGTACTGCAATTTAATTAAAATACTCTTTAAATCTGTTCAGTTTTGCAAATGCTTCTCCCTTCTGCTATCACCTACATGGTTTGCCACATTCCATAATGCTGCCTGCTAAATAACCTATGTATTTATTACCATTAATCCTGTCACCATGCTCGCTCTCATTATTAATAAACTAATGTGGTTAATTATTAAAACATACCAAGCATGTTCCAATTACTTTTTCTCACCTGCCTCCACTTCCCTAATGCAATACATTCCAACCAGGAACATTTTTTACTTTCCAATCATCTTGATAAATGATATAAAGCAACAGGGAATATTCTCTAGACATTCGGCTTACAGCCTCTCTGCATGACCAAGCTGGATGTGCAAGGAGGCCCTGGGATCATGCCTGAGGGCATTAATGAGCTTATTAGAACACTCTAACAAGGATTATCTGAATTTCTTATGCAGAACTGAAGATTTAATCAGTCTCTTGCCTTCAACTACCAACACAGGTCAGCTTAAAATCATTGCAGTTCTAAAACCACAATTTTTTTCTTCTCATATTGATGTTGGTCACGATGATCATGGAGGATTTATGTTCATTAAAAATGGTAAAACTTCTGGAAAAAAAAATCACACATGAAACATAGCATCTCTTGTTTTATTATTATGAATTCAATGCAGCACAGCTGACCTTGGCAGTAATTTTCATACTGAAATGAAAACACCACTTTTCATGAATCCATCACATGACATTTGGATGCTAAGCTTTTGCCCACAGTTTTCATTGATATTGCACTTGAAAGAAAACTTCCCTTCACCTTTAACTTTCCTGCCCACATAGCAGTAGCCATAAATATGGTTATCCTGAAAATCACTTGAATGCATATTTAGGCAAAGTGTGATTCTTTCAGCAACCGTACAATTGGCTTATTGGGCGTGAGACTGGAAAAACATCTTTTTGTTAAAAATAAACAAATAAATAGAGTGCTCCTAAAAGCTGTAATAGGACCATACTAGCATAGCACAGAAAAATATAACACAACTTATCTTAGAGCTTTCAGTTTTTACCTCAGTCTGGAGTCCATACATTTTTAATGACTGTGCTTACCAGTTGCTGTCCATGAACGCCCCAGGCTGCATACTGTAAAACTGAATCCTCTACTTCTGGAGGGTTTAACTCCCAAACTTCCCTTGAAAAAAGGGAAACATTTTTTACTTGAACACATTGGCATCACCTCATGCACAGAGCCACTGACAATGACAAGGTATAGAAAAAACAATGTGACCTACCTTGTGTGTATGTTATAAATCACGTATGAAGCTGTATAAGAATAATGAAAAACCTGTTTAAAAAAAAAAAAAAAAGAGAAAGTAAAGAATTACAAGACAAAATACAGGATTAAATACAGACTACCATGAGGGCAGTCACAGTCTTTCAACCCCTGTAAACACCACTACCTTTATTACTGAAAGAATGTTTTACTAAATTAATTATAACCAACAGACCTGAACCAGGTTTTGAAAGCTGTAGGAAGGACACACATATTCATCTGTTAATTTAACCAGACACTTTATCAGTACAACAACTGCACAGAAAATGGCCCAATCAGAAAAATCTGTTTAAAAAAAAACAAAAACCAAAAAACACCCCCCCCCAAAAAAAAAACCCCAAAACCCTAAAACCAAAAAACCCACCAAGAACACACATTAGGAAAAAAAGCCACTTTTTTTTTTTTTTTTCTGTATTTCTTCATCAGGCTGTGTCAAAGTGATTGCACAGGCATCACAGTTCTTCTACTTGAAATGCAGATCAATTCAGGGTCAGTTGGTATTGCTCTCACCACCTGCTAGGACAGCCTGAAGGACCTCCCGGGTTTGGCTCACACAACAGAAGAACTCTGTACCTAGTGGGACTCTGTTTGCTGTGGCTTTCATTAAATCTGTTTTGGTCTGATTTTGGCTGACTTCCTTTGTTTTTCAGGAAAAGTTTGTTGGAGGTTTTTTGTCATAAAACAAAGAACTATTTTTCAGTAAACCTTTCTCATTCAACAGCAAGTTACCAGTGACTTCTGGATTCAAAGCCTGTAGGATTCTCCAAATGGAACAGAAAAGCAATTACAGTGTGTAATGTGATGGACCACCACACCAAAGAGCTCAAACCAAAGCAAACTATTACACATTCTCTCTAGTCAAACATTACTCTTTACAAAGATAGTGAATAACAGACATTTTGCTCTCTTCCTGGCTTGAGTGATTGGTTTTTACCTAGCTCATTTTTTGCCTCTACGTCCTGCATCATGAAAGTAGCATAATTCCATAGCATTAGTTTTAATATCATTTGAAATTACTTCATGGTCTTGGAATATAAAATATATTTGCGACTCATTATTACTGAACTTAGCAAAACTCTTCTTTTTAATGTAAACTTCTGTTAGAAAGAAACATCAGATGACATCCACTAGACTTACTGCAGCTTCATGTCTACAGTTACAGCACCTCTGCTTGGCACGTGAAGGATTTATTTCTGGACAGGCTCATCCCAGTTAGATGGGGACAGACACAGCTGTAAAGCCAAAACCTTGACATGGGTACACGTGTTGGGAACTCTTGGGGTTATATTTTCTACACTGGGAACCTTTCAGCATCTCCTTCAAAGAGAACAGGCAAAGGGGGATCCTACACGGACAGAGCCACTGGAATTTGTCACTATGGCACATGAGAGGGTTTCAGAGGTTGATATTTTGTCTGGAGGCCATTCAATAACAGAGCCATCTGAAACATCTTTCCACTGACTCCCTTTTTATCATTAGTTCCCTGCCAAAACATGCCAAGAACTTAGCATGCCCTAAATCCTTGCTGGCTGATGCAGCAAGAATCCCACAAAGCTCTGTAAGATTAGTAACTCTGTGCAACAGCCTGATACTCCTTCCATAAAACTTCCCTTTGAGACAAAAATAATTTCCATTTTTCAAGAGTATTGTGTTTAACATCAAAACTGTTGCTTCAGTAAGATTCATACATATATTAGTAAGTATACCCCAAACTTTTTTATATTTTATACTTTATATTGCAGCTTAAGGTAAACTGTTTGGTCATGCAAGGTACCAGCCTCTTCTGAGAAGTGTGACTGAAACAGAGACAAATGGTTAAATCATGGTGGTTTCTGCATAGGATGTGCACTGCCAGAGGTTACCCAGAGGGGCACTTGCCAGCAGCTTTTAAAGGCCAGTTACAAAGAAGAGAAATGGGTCTCTCGCCCTTGCAGGAAAAGGGAAAATTGTATCAAAAATAATGTGTGGAGGGGTGATAAATATTTAGAATAGAACTATTTAAAAAGTAAATTATTAGACAGAATATATTTCAACAAGAAATGCTAAACTAAAAAGTCATTCTGACAGCTCCAACAGAAAATATGCTGTAACAAGAAGAACAACACTTCATATGTCATGTGGAAATGCTCCTCATGCCTTGTGTAACATTTCTGTCTAAACATTTATGCAGAAACATAAATGCAGATATTAGTCTGTGTTCAAAGTTGAAGGAGCTCCACTTCCACTGGAGACCAACACTACAGTGAAGTCACTTTCAGACAGGGTGCTGACATTTTTCTCAAATTACTCATGTGAGTTTTAGTTCTTAATGGAACGCCATGTATAAATTACAAGTACAAAGTTTCCTAATTCATCTTTCTTGCGAGAGCCACACACTGAAATACGATCACTATGGAAATGAAATCAATAAAAAAAGGACGTAGAAAATCTTTCTGTTTTTAGTCTGGCTCTTACAGAAAGTTCTTAGGAAGCTCTTTTAGTTTTGTACAAAGGCTTAACCTGTTTGCTTCCCCTTGCCCAGAGCCGTGTCAGTGCTGGGACACACCTCACCTCTAACATCATTGTACAACATCTGGCACCACAGTAAGGAGCACCAGCAACCCTCAAAACACCTGGATCAAACCTCCCACACGGCCACCAGTTGTGTCCTCTGTGGAAGAGGCTTGGGGAATTACACCCTGCAACTCCTGTTTTGTAGGGTGAGCACTAATCAGAAAAAAAACCTGGTAATTTATGCAAATAAAAAGATAAGAAGGTTGGCTACTGTGTGCAACATTCAAATCCAAAGCGCTATCATTCCTATTCCAAAATGTTTTCAAGCATTTCTTGTCCTCCTTGCCTTCTAACCGAGGAGCTATCAAAAGACTGAATGAAGACTAAAGATGGTATTTAAACATGGACACTGAATTGCTCTAATTGACTAAAATAGAGACATGAAACTGAGGAAAAGGGAGAAAGGTTGTAGTGAAAAATACTCCTACTAAGCACAGAGAGGATCAATTAATGAATATGGACACACAAAACATCTCTAAGAAGTGAAGCAAAGCAGGAGAGCAAAGCCTTTTAAAATATTAAATGCATTACAGCAATTTCTGCACTGTCAGACCAGCTGAGGAGAACAAAAAAGAGGAAAATGGCCTGGTATAATTTATTAAAATAATTATACAAGTTAAGGTTGGGCACTGTGAGGAGCCTTAACTTCATGAGTGGCATGTATGATTGCTAGGGTTCAGGCCTTTCTGGCAAGTAAATAACTTGCCTGCTTCTATTATGATAAGCTGGAAAATGTTCCCTGCAATGTTAAGAACTGTGCAAATGGCTTTTCAGATCAGACACACAGTACACCTCCCCCTCAATACAATTTATTTAATTTTTCTTTTGCCACATAATGCAGTAGGTAACAACCATTGCATACTAAATATTTCTTCTGAATTCATTCTTTTATCAGTTTATAAAGTGATGACAAGCTTTCATCTGGTGCTGCTCAACACTGAAAAAGTTAGCTGCATTTGTGTATGAAAAAAATGAAATTACAGAACTCCATTACAAAGGACCTAAAAGAAAAAGGTGACAAAAATATTTCAAGACAAATTGCTCCAGTCAAAACGTATTGAAATAACAATCTATTACTCAGCTAACAGCCAACAATAAAAAACACACTTATCAATCATGATCTGAACTTTTAGATGACACATTTAGATGAACCTGTGATTCTTTCAACTACTGAGTTCTGGATTTTCACATATCCTTTATTCTCTACCTTTCAAGGAATTATTTTTTCTTCCTACAGTTTCTAAAAATGAAATAATGCCATGGAATTCAATGCATAGCCCACCAAGATGCAGGAAAATAGTGCCTTATACACTCAGCCAAAACACACTCCACTAATTCTGCAATAGATTCCAGAAAATATCCAGTTCGCTGTCCTTGGGTAATTTGGAAAACATTTCTCAGTGGAACAGTGTTTTTGCTAAAAAGCTGCCAAGAAAACCTCAGTAGCACTATTTTCACAGCGTGATGAGAGCTCTCAGCTCCAGGGAAATGGAGAGCTGATGACATTAGAACCTCACAGAGCTATAATCTCAAAATGCTTGGGCATGCCAAACACCTTGATGCATCCTTTATCCATTTCCTGTATTATAAACCAATTACATTCTTCTGTGTGTTATTCATTTAGAGCAATAATGATGCCTCCTTGCTAGCACGGCTTTTTGCAAGGCAGGGGAGTGACCGTCCCGTATTTTTGTTTTTACCCAAACAGACTCCTGTAATCTGAACTCATCTCTGCACTTCCCAGTGCTGCTACACTCTGTAAATTCCCCTTTCAGGTTCCAATAAGACGTCTCACAGGGCACAAAAGCACTAAGTCTGAGCAAGAACAATAAAAGGTGAGAGTACATGAAAGACATCGATGATTTCAGCACCCGCAGTAACACTTTCAGTTATTCCAAAGCTTAACAGCCAAATGGGGTCCACGTCTTGCACACAAGATAGACATCCATCTATTTGTACCATACACAGCAAATAAAAAAGATACTATTTAAAAGCCATGCCTTTCCCATTAGTTAAAGAAAAAAAGAAAAAAGCAGCAGAGACTCATTAAATAACTGAAATTGCAGTGTTTGCCATCATTCCCATCCCACTTATCTCCAAACACATATCCTGATTTGGAAAGAGAGGAATTTTCTTAGATAAGGTTCAAAACCATGCAGACCTCTCTGATTCATCAGTGAGGTATCAGATCTTTTATGGGTTAATTTACACTTCTGATCCCATGAAAAACAAAATCTAGTACTTTAAGAGACTACTAGCCTGAATGAAAAATGATTCTATTCTTGCTCTGTGAGTTAAAGTATTTAATCATAATTGAAAGCAGAATTATCAACGTTAGCTGTGTAAGGTTTTAACTCCTGCAATGTATGGATGCCTCCCAAACAGTATTACTCATAAAAAGAGAAAGATCAAAAAACTGCTTTTATTGCTTCACAGGCACAAGTCAATTATTAGGCAGTTCAAAGCTATGAGAGAACCCGACCTGGAAAAGGTTTTCTGTGCCTGAAAGCTTTTCACTTTTTTTCAGCTACATCAGTTGGCCTAATAAAAGATATTACCTCTTCCCACAAATCTTGTCTCAGTTATCTCTTCAGGCCACCACATCTATAACAACAACGTTAGGGAGAAACAAGCATTCCTAAGCCCTGCTGAAAATAAAAAAAGGACTTCCTAAAAGTGATCCTTCCTAATTAATAACCTGCATTACAGTACATAACACAAAATGCATGTGAACCCAGAAATCAGGGGACGGGACACAGCGAAGCAGGGAAGTAAACAGGAATACATCTTGCCAAGGACACTCACTTCTCCATTCATCCGTGGCCCTTCTCACTCCTGAAGACCTTTCATAATACATTAGTAAAATGGTCTGGCACATTTCCAAACTGCCTCGGTGGGTGCCAGCCACAGGAGCTACTGGCTGTCATGCACAGTGTGAAAACAGCAACATGAGTAGGATTCTGCCTTTATCCTCTTTTCTGCAGTTGAATTAAGCATTTGAAGAATTACTGAGAAATCTACTTATGCTGAAAACTGAACCAAAAAGCCTTTGCCATGGTAAAGTGATTAGAAGGCCAAGCAAAAAGTAACCAATCATTCATCTGCCATTCATGCAACGAAGTACCCACACAAAATCACACACAGAATCTCATTCATAAAATCCCAATTTTTAAGAAACCTCCACTAAAGGCTCAAAAATACAATTTAGAAAAAGAAATACAAACATATAATGCTTCCTATTTTTCCTTTAGGATAAAAGTACCTTGGAAGAAAAATGGAACCTGCAGAACATGCCATGAGCTACAAATAATGAGCAAGGACCAGAGGCAGAGTGGAGAGAATATGAGGGGACATCCTGAAGCACAGGAGGGTTATGGACATCTTTTGAAGGGATTACTGATATAAATACAGTGTGCTTGTGGCCAGAAAAAACAACTGTATTATATATATTTTAATAAGTTAACGTATATTCAAGTTCACTCCCCATACAAAAAAACACAGCCTATACAAATTATACTAAATTATACAAAGACTATGTAGAATAGTTATAAAAATTATGCAAATAACTATTGAAATTATTTCTTGTCTAGTTACTGATATTCTACTATCAATTTTGCTCAGACAATACTGGTTTAATTCAGATTTCCAGCAATGAAAATGAGAAAAGGCTCTGAGCAGGTCTTTAATGTCATACACAAACCCCTTGTTCTGCTACACGTTTGGAGAACACCAGATTATTTGTGGCTGAACTTCCTCCTTTGTGGGAAGTCTGCTGAAAGCAAATGAGTTACAGTAGGAGGGGGCCAGGCTCTGCTTTATGCCATCAGGATTCCATGCAGCAACTTCTTGCTCTCCAAAAAAACCAGATTAACATTCACACAACCCACTCCTATTCCTCATTTCCTTTTTATGAGCTTTAAGACACGCGACCTTGCTGGGACTGCAGTGCAAAGAGAATGGAATCAGTATCTAATGTGCTGATCACAAAACAATAAAAAAGATACACTCTTATCTTTGTATTGCAAGATGTTCAGCACCCTGTTAGCAAAACCTGAGAGGGAGTTAATAAGATTAAATGAGGAGCAGCATGACTACTGCCAAAGGCAAAGCACAGCTGCTGGATGAAACTTCCATCCATTTTGCAATTTATGCACTAAATAAATTAATAATGTTAATGGTATCAATAACATTATGGTGAAACCCAACTCTCTCTAAAACTCCATTATCATTCACCTCAGATGTTCCCCCTTTGCCTTTCCAGTCTGACTCCATGTGTTCTCCAGCATAGGAAATGCTGCTAAATGGAATTAAACAGATAAATATGGCATGCCCATAGTTGGGTTTCATGTAATTGGTTCCTTGGGTGTGTAAAAAGTGAACAGAGAGCTCTGCAGCACTGAATTCTGAGCCACAGAGGGACATGAAACCACTGGATAACACCTGTGCTATTAGCAGAGAGTTTGAAAAACCACGCAGTACACCAGTAAGTGACAGCTTCTGCATATGCATGAGAATAATATTGATTAAAGATCGGAATTCTGCTGATTTCATGCCATGGCAACAAACACAGTGAGACCTCAGACTATGCACTGATACCAAAGCTCAGCTCACTCTGGGATCCACACCAGAAATGCTTCACGCCATGCACCAGTGAAGTGGCACCTTTTGCTCTCGGAGCTGTAGTATTTAAATGGTATTTTCCTGGTATTAGAGTTAATAAGTTAAGCCACGTGAGTTAATGACTGATTTCATATTGATTATATCTGGTGGTAGAGACAGGCACAGAATTTAACTCCACAAATGGTGAATTTTCAACACAATCCAGTAAATCCTTTCAGTTTACCTTAATTTTAAACTGCAGCTAACGATACATTAACTCATGGTTCACGCAGGCAGAAAGAACTGACATGATTATTTTGTCTGACCTACTACATCTGAAACAAAGTTTATGGGATTTCTCATTTTAAATAGTATGGTATGTTTTCCTCAACTGGTTTCACAGTAAACTCTTAGAGTCAACTGAAGTCTGTACTACTGAGATGATGAATTGCCACCCATCTGTAAATCCTATTATTTCTACCCAATTCTGGAAGCAAAAAAAAAATTAGAGGTAAATTTTGCCATTAATAATGTCTAAATCTCAATATAGTCTTGCACATTTTTGGCCCTTTTGGTGAAATATCTTGTTTCTGAAAACTCCACATAATTGCAGAGTTAATTTAAGATAGAGCTTGATGCATTTGGGCACTGAAGTTATATGACAAGGTTATAACTTTGAAAAGGATCACATTTATTTGTTTCAATCAGCATTGATTATTTCTCATGATTGATAAGAACCACTGCATATCATTGGTAGTAATTTAAGGTTAGCATTAATACTTTGGGGTGTGAAATATTGCCAGCCATAACAACTCTGTGCTGCCAAACCAAAATAAATATAAAGGCAAGACATTTCGAGACACGTAATTTATCTGTAAGAAAAAAGGCTGTCAAGGAAGCCTAAACAAAAAAGCACCTCCAGAAAGTCTGTTAGAGCCTCAACTGTTCACATATAATTTTTCAATAAGATTAATTACCTCAAGAAAAAGACATCCACTGCAGAATGTAAATTAAATCACAACCAATTAAACTCAGTTCATATAACCAAGAGTAACATGATACAAACCACAGTTCAGAGTAAATGCAGAAACTTCTTTTTCTTCTCCTATGTCAACAGCTGATAGACCATCATTTGGATATGCAACTCAATCAGTTTTGAATATATAATAACTTCAGATGAGTGAATTATTCAAGAAAGAATGTACTGCATTGCCACTTCTGAAAGCCTCACATATCACTGTCATTTGAAATTCTATTAGTTACACTATCACATAAAATATGTTTCTTGAGTCTTGTATGAGATGACTTATGACAAAATGTTTCTTTTACTGGCTTTTTCACCTGCAGCATTAAAAAAACCAGGAATTACATCCCTGAAATTACTGTTACACGACAGTGAAACCGGTCAATCTCAAGCATAATATGTGCATTTTTTGTACTGATACACAGGTATGTGAACATCCTTTCCATGCATATGCTCACACTCATATTCGGTGTGATCAGAATTTGGACTTTATGAGTATTTGGGTATTTACAGAAACTTCTGTTCTCCTGAACTGATTTGCAGGCAGCTTCACAGTGTGCATGTGTATTTTCATCTGGACAAGCGTAAAGAGAAACAAAGTTATAAATTCTGACAGCACAACCACAACTCTATCTCCATGGAAATATGAGACTGGTGAGGGTGCTTGCCTCTGGTCAGTGCAGCTGAGAATCCAAATCTGTCTTAGAAAAATATGCATTTAAGTACTTTAATATGCCTGACACTTTAGACAGTCTGATCTCTTTACAGGGCCCTATGGATTACCCGTATCCCATACAAAAGGCATCCTCTACAGGGAATTTGGATTGAGTGCCTCCACACATACTCAGAATTGTTCACTGAAAACAAAGTATGTTTTAAAACACTGATTCCTAAAGGCAAAGCAGCATCAAGTCTCCTCAGAGTGTTCTGAGATGGTTTAATTGCTCTTTGAGATACTGTGGAAGAAAGAATTAAGACTTGGTTTAATTTTCAGTTTTTCTACGGTGAGTCACATACTGTATTTACCCAAACAGATTGCTAAAGAGAAAATTGCCAAATGCAGATGAAACACCATCTTGTTTTGAAGAGACACACTTCTACATGTAGTGATATTTACAAAAGTATGAATCAACTGATTAATGTGAAATATGCAAAAAAAAAAAAAAAAAAAACCACCACCAAAAAAAAACTATTGAGAACATGTTTCCTAAATTAACATTCCATATAAATGTAATGTCCAGGTTCTGAGCACAAAACTAAACATAACTGAAGGTGCCCTGAAATGATGAGGATACAAAAGGAAATCAAAGCATGTGATGAGTCAATTTTGAAGTAAAGACTTTAGTCTCAATATCTCTTTTTCTTCTCCAGACAATCTGACTCACTCAGGCAGCAGTTAGGAAGCAGACACCGGATGCTCGTCTGCTGTTTGCTTACAAATTGCATGAGGAGATGAAAAGACCCTGTGGAGCTGGAGAAAGGAGAAGCAATGAGATAAATGGCCTGTGGGTCTGAAGAAATGCAAAGGGAAAATGGAAAAGAAAACTGGGCTGAGGGAAACAGATGGCTAAACCAGCAAGCATGCAAGATGAAAGAAGGAAGAAGAAAAGACAGAGCTAAAAATATCAGGGTGGGGAAAAAAGAGACACAATAAAAAGAAAGAACAAATCCAGAACAAAACAGAGCTGAGACCCTTAAAGGGCTGGAAATGGAGAGGATCAGATCAAAGGAGAACAGGCAGCAGGGAGGGAAAGCAGTAAGCAGACCTGCAGTGTGTGGGCATGGTGGCTGGAACACACAGGCTCAGGGAACTGACAAATGAATTCAGGCAGGGTAGACTGGCACCTAGAGCCTTCTCTTTTGAAGGACTGAAGACATGAATGAAAAACGGTTTTCTAAGGAATCTGACAGTTCAGTACCTGAGTACATGGACTACCTGCCTTTCACTGCCTCGGTTACCATCATCATTAATTGCTTAGTGTGGATAGGACACATGGAAAAGCATGTGGAATGCAGTGGGTGTTTCTCGTAGTAAGTCCTCTCCTCTGCTGTCTCCCACAGTGACATCAAGACACCTTTAATGGTAACTCTGGGTGTCAGAGAGTCCAGGGAATCTTTGTATGCTACTGGGAAGGTTTTTAAATAGGATTCAATTCCTTATTTAGCCTTTTATAGAGTTTTCAGGATAAAATGACTTTGTTTCTCTTTGAGTATTATCTGCCTATAGGTTGAGCTATGAACAGCTTTTGCAACTACTTTCGAAATCCATGTATTTAAAATGTTCTTGTACTGCAATCAAGCCTTTATGATTCCAGGCAACCAAGACAGCCAGGATTCCATCCCTCCAAGTCATCCTCTAGAAACCCTGTTTAAACTCTTTAAATAATCTGAACACTGCAATTTAGATTTCTCCCCTTCTTACATCAGTTCTGCACTGCAGTGTGAACTCCAGTATCTTCATGTTTTAAATACAGCATGAAAAGAAAATCTTTTCCATAGGAGTAAGTTCAGCAAGTATCACTACAGCTAAATTTCATCTTTAAACTTCCTTTTTGGTCATGCCCTATTCATCTCCCACATCTCCATGATTTCTTTGGTGCTGCTGGCCCTGCTAACAGGCTTATGCTGTTCCCCTTCTGTTCCACTACCTTGTTACAAAACTAAAGCAAAATACCACCTCCAGGTGCAGTTCCCAACAATTGAGCTCACAGCCAGTTATCCCCTCCAGCACTTCCCATTAGCAAGCCATGATGCTGCTTGCAGCCAACTGGGTCTACCTTCACTAATTTTCTCGTATTGTGCCATATTTCTGTGCTGGTCTCTGTCGTGGCTGTTTTATGATATTGCAGTCCCTTTGATGGGGGTATCATGAAGTAGACTCCTGTAGCAAGTAAAAGACCTCTTCATGACGAAGTGATTAAGAGGTCATGATAAGAGAGCTATTCATTTAGTACAAGGGAGTACTTCATGGTGATCTCAAAGAAGCTGTAACAAAGTGATGAATACCTCACACCAAACTCGTCTCTCCAGGAAACATCTAATCTGGTGCTATATTTGCAGACAATAAATAGAATTATAAAGGCTAAATTTGTGCAGGTGATTGACTGCCTTCACTGGAACATTAATTTATTGCCTAAGACCCCAGGCTAAACCTTTCATGCTCAAATACCCAAAAAGACTTGTCCTTACTTAAAAAGAGCACAAAAATTGGATAATAAAGGGGTACATCTTAATATTTCTCTAAAAAGTGGACTCAACCATTTGATCTGTTAGGTCTGCCACACTACCAGTGTTCCTCATAGCCTGAGATGGAAGCTTGGTTTAAAAAGTGATGTGCAACAAAGACAGCTTAAAACATTTCTCTGGGACAGTTACATAAAGGTCTATGCCACCTACTTCAAGGCATTTCAACTCCATGTATGTATTTTAAAAGATCTTTCTTTCATTCTGTCTGTACCAAAGTAACTGCTAACTCTCATTTACAGAAATTCACTTATCCAACGCTCCTTTCAGCACTGTTAGAAATGCCAACGCCAGCAGATTTAGCTGCTTTCCTGACTGTCCTGTTGGCCTAGTCAGAGAAGAGGCAGTCAGGCAACATTTTGGTGATCAAGGAGCCAGGAATGGGGCCAGTGCCTCTTCTGTGAGGAAGATGGGATGGTTTCCTCATGCATAATGCAGATAGGAGATACCTCTGCCACACAGTGGGCTATGAGAAAAGGATTGTGAGACAAGATGGTTAAAATAGTTGAGCAACAAACAAACCTGTTTGCTCTGGGATAAAGTTTTCAGCCACAGGATTATGTATTACTTCTTAAAAGTCAAACAGTGCCAACCATCCCCACTGATATCCACTTGCATGGTGGATTCAATTATGCTGTACACTGGTGTTTCAAGTGAATGAAAACTCTGCCTTAGCATTTTTGAAGCAATGACCTGGGTCAGGCTGACCCTTTTCCTTCAGGCTAAGTAACGTTATGTGGTACTGGTGAAGGTACTTGTCCCTGCTTTAATGAGTAGCAGCAATTCCAGATTCCAGTGATGAAGGAGCTTGATACTTCACTGCCTTATTTCTCTGTTTTGTAGGGGGAAGGGACTCATAGAGTGAAGGTAAAAATCAAAGGGGTCCTTTGATTTTTATTTTTTAAAAAATCTGTGTTCATCCTTCTCCTTTGTAGAATGTTCTTCCAAAACATTTGTTCTATTTAAAAAATAATTAACTACTACTTTTGTTCCTGATGTTGAATATTTCCCAGAGAACTATTTTGTGCTCTCATTGTACACAGAACATATCAGACCACTTGTTGAATTGCATCAGATATTAGTTCTTATTAAAGAATGGAAAAACTGTTTCAGCTCCACTACATCAAGTTAAGGACTCAGCTGGATTTGTTCTTTTAACACCACTATGTGGGCTACAAGTCAATTTTCAAAACCTTTTGACAGAGCACTTGCACATTTCCACAGCTTCTATTGTGATCCCAAAATTCCTGTGAGAAAGCTAGTGGTTTCAGGGAAATACAAAAAAATTGTTAGATAAACAAACCAGAAGTATCTATGATTTATTACATGGAACATTCATTTTGCAATGTTTTTCTGGTCAGCAGGCTTAATTTCAAACATATTTATCATTGTACCTCCTGAGTTGAACATGATTATGAATGTGATCTTCAGAAGGACATTTTTCTTTTCCAAGACTCAGTGAATAAAACAATTTTTTTTTAAAAAAAAGCTCTGCCTATGAATGTCATGAAAGGAAAAGACTCTTGACAGAAGAAATCATCTGTTAGGAAAATCTAGGTATTGATAAAAACAGATTACTGCCTAGTCCTGTTGACCACTCCCAGCTTTGACGTGGATATATTCTGACAAGAGGTGACTAGGAAAATACATCTATGATGAAAATCTTTTTATTGATCTCTGTAAACTTTGTTTAGTTCATTAATGTGTGATTTGTACCCAGAAACAACTAAGTAGTCAATTTAAATATGCACTACTATTAATTTGACATATATACTCACAGTATGTCTCATATATATATATATATACATACACACATACCTAGATAGAGATATATATATATAGATATATATATATATATATGCAAAGTGCAAACTGGAGATGTTCAATTATTTGCATCCCTGAAGAGTTCTTTGTTCATGGAGATGAACTAAGTAGTCAACAGCCCATGGGTGTAGGTTATAACTTCAGCAGAATATTCTATGCTGTAGCTCTCTTGCAGGGACAGCAATAACATCAAGGTTGTCTTGTGGCCGTATATGACATAACTTTAGTGCTTTCTCTGCATAAAACATATGTGGGGAATAGAATCCTAAGCTTTCTAAAGATGGATGCATTTAGGTGTCAGATGAAGTCAATGAGATACCAAGAAGTCAATGAGATGCACACCTCCAGCATGATTCTTAAAGCCCATCTCTGGTGCTGCATCTTTAGACATTTGAATACCTCCATAAACGTGACACATCAGACCACAGAAATTGTCATCATTACCCTTTCCACATGTATTAAAGCCATTCTAATCAAAACAATGAAATTCAAGAGATTTTACATCAAATACCTATATAAAGTGCTTATATTCCTCTCACATAGTCAATTGGAGCAAATTTCATAATATTACCATTTATTTGATATTTAATTCATCTTCTTTGTAATTCAGTGTGCAGAATTAAATGATTAAACCTAAAATGATTCTGTACATAATGAGTAAAAACAGATCAATTATTTTTTTAATTCAGGTAGTGAGGGTTATAAAATTGTTTAAGTATGTTTAATACAAGGAACTACCTAGTAAAATTCACATTTGTTTCCTTTTAAAAATAATGACTTGAATCAAATTGATCCACTTAGGTTTTTAACTAGGCAGTGGCTATTTGATTATAATCCACTGGCCAGATTCTCAGTTGCTGTAATCTTTTCTAACCTCTGCTCACTACTGCACTGTGTCCATTTTGAACATCTAAATCCTCTTTTAAAATACTTTTTCTTTTGGTTTTGTTTTGGTTTTTTTAATGTGGTTTATTTGTCATAGGAGATGCACAATAGGTCACTTTTTCAAGAGGAAGAACAGCCCTTTGATCTGTACACTGACCATCAGGCTCCCTGAAAGCTCCTCTTCCCTTGCAGAAATTTATCATCAATTTAGCAAAACCATTACCAAATTTCTGTTACTAATAATGGTGCAGTAGTTTGAATGACTCTTACTCAACACCTTTTAATTAAATTTTACTTGCAAGAACTATAAATTCAATAAGGAAGCTGAGACCAAAAAAAAAAAAAAAAAACCAAAACAATACACAGAAACACAAATGTTGATCCAGGATTCTTTCAAGGATAAGAACCCTGTGTTAGACTATGCAAGCAGCAAAACTTTGTAGATATCGAGGAGGGATAGGATTTAGATTAAATCCACCCTCTCACGGGGTGCAGGTGTCGTCTACATTTGGTTCTGTGCCTGAGACTGACTGGTGTAACTGGTTCCACACTTCCTCAAGATCTGGATCTTCTCTGATTCAATTCAGTAACAAAATTTCATGGTGCTCTGTGGTAGAGCACAGGTATCCTCACAAAGAGCCATTTCTGGCATCTATTTCACATGTACAGACTGCAGGTTTCCATCCAACAAATAAATGTTTCATAAGAGCCTGTGGAGTGACCTTAACTAAGCACCATTCCCATTCCAGCTAATATTAAATGAACACAGACATTTATGGATTACATGGGAATGACATTAAATGTGACCCAACAGCTAGTACTTGTTATAAAGCTGATCATTCTCTTCTCTTTTTCAGTATGAAGAATGATCATCAGTAAGAGCACCCCACAAGCACAGCACTACCAAGGTAATAGAGGACACAGCCAGATATCTGTAGCCTGCTAATGGTTTATAGGTGGGTGCAAGTTATATGATTAATTGCATATTCATTCACTGGGTTAGGAATTTTAAGGGTCTATTAAGAACTTATTAGATATCACTTCTTTTTCCTCATATATATATATTTTTTTGTTCCAGTTAGGTCAGTGGTACCTGACAGCTAAGGCATGTGTAACTAAATGCTACTGAGCTCTTCCTCTTAGCAGACACTTCTCTATCAGTACCTCAAAAGTAAATTTAATCAGGCAGCTAATGATCTGCTTTGGTCGAAGAAGTTTTAACTCTGTCACCATCCATTCCCATTATCAGCTGATGGAGCTCACCACAGAAGACTGCTCTCTTTACAGATGCATGGCTCTGGTGGAGCTGATCTAACCAGCCTCAAACCAGGGTCCTATCACTACTTCTATCCAGGAGAACTTGCATTTGCCATTATTTCCAAGCAGGCCCTTTTAAAGTTCCATTTGCATTTCTGGCACAGCTCCTGGCGGAATGAATCTCCACTAGCCCATCAGTAGCTATAGCATGTAACACTAAAATTCACAGAACTTCTGGAGCAATTACCCAGCTGGTGACTGCAGCTCTGCAGCACAGAGATGAGATAAAGCCACCGCAATGCTTCGTACAGCAAGACTGCATCCAGCAAGGTTATCTGTTCTGTTCCATGCTGATAATCACACATTTAATTCTTGAACATCTTCTCAAAGGTGTTTATCA
Organism: Monarcha castaneiventris obscurior; assembly: GCA_026261815.1. Taxonomy (NCBI): domain Eukaryota; kingdom Metazoa; phylum Chordata; class Aves; order Passeriformes; family Monarchidae; genus Monarcha; species Monarcha castaneiventris. Next base: position 14,766,411 of record JAMPIT010000467.1, read on the forward strand.
CACAGCCAAGAGGTGCATTGTATTCCATAAATATACTGTGGCAAATAAAGTGGTTTGAGAGTAGACTGCTCTGTGCACAGTGCCTTAGCAGTAGGTTACAAGTTAACTTTAACTTTCTAACGTTGACAAGTTATTCCATTTCTAATTAAATGAGCATGCAGTTAATTCTGAGTACTAAACTGCTGTGTATAAACTGTTAAAACACTGCTTTTGAAAAAAAAAAAAAAAAAGCCTGAAATTCGACATTCTTGAGTGGACTTCTCACGTACAACTTCATTTTAAATATTTTTGAGTAACAAAAAATTAGAGCCAGCTAAAACAAAGCTATATAATATTCTATATTCTATCAATATAGCAAATTATGTATGTTATTTTCCAGTAGAAAAGATACCAAAAAATTTAATAACTTTCATTACAGAATATTAGCTTTAAATTAAGTTTTTCCAGTTAGATCTAAAGGTAAACAGTGCTCACTTCATGATCTTCTAAACTACTTCTTTGGGCAATTTTTTACTCTTCTATTTACCTGATTTTACCAATCATATGGTTTTCTTCCCCACCATATCAGATTTGGCTGAATATGTATTTCTATAACATGCTGATGCAAGAAAAGATCTCAGTGTGATAAAGACACAGGGATTTTTCCACCCTGCCAGGTAATGCAGAAGAGCCTATCAACATTCTGGTCATACTTAATGCAACCTGAACAGGCTTTGCAATCAATAGGAAAAGGGAATTTGTTAAGTCTCAAAGATGTGCGTAAATAGACTTTCTCTGTTATGGGATTATCCCCTGCACTGAAACAGCCTGAGTAGGGGACTGCAATACTAAGCAGTGTGGGATTTAGCATCCAAAATATCGATGCCTGATGGAAAAATGGCAGAAAAACCTGACTGAGAACCAGCCATAGTCTCACCTCAAGACAGAATGAGCTGCCACTAAAGCACAGGAAGTTACTGGTTTAATCAGGCTGCAAAAGCATCCAAATGAGGAAATTCTACAAACCTTCTAAAACAATTACTTTGTCTTTTAACTATTTTATGATTTAGAAATGCTTCTCTTTGCTCCAACCAAAATCTCTTTGGCTACAACTTAATCTATCTACTCCTAATCTCCCACCGTAAAATCAGATAAAAGAAAAATGTTCATCATCTCACTGTACACAGGAATCTGCTACATATTTGAAGACTTGTATCCCCACCCTACTCTTGTTGAGGCTAAGGAAACCTATTTCTTTCTTGACCTAAATATTCTTTTGAAGACTTCACATGCCCTACAGAAAACACGTGCTTAAACACTAAAGTGTGATAATGCTTTTTCTTTTTTTCCTAAAGAGTATGACATTACTTTTGTGTTCAGTCTGTTCCCTGACCCATATCCCCATATATTTTTATACAATATTACTGACTATAATACACTATTATGTATTTGTTTACTAGTTTGATTCCCTAGTAAGTGTAAGAGCTTGCAATTGTATCTATTGAATTGAAACCTGCATATACAAATCACTTCTCCAATGTTTTCATATAGCTTTCAATTCTAATTTTGTTCCTGAGGCTGCTGGTAACCCACTTTGATATTATCTGGTAATTTAAATAAATGTATTCCCTGTTCTATTATCCAAATTATCAAAATGCTGAATATTACTGGTCTCTGGCCAGAGCCCTATGAGATATAAATCCATCTTTTTTGACAGTGAACCATTTATTTGCCAGCATTCACTCCAAGAACAGAATTGCAATCTGCTTTTAATTATGGTGGTCCCATTTAGACCACGTTTCCTCATCTCCCTGGTGACAACGCCATGGCCACTCACTCCTTATCTACTCACCAGGCTTTCTGTACAATTGCAGAGGCATTAAAACTGATTTGTTATGATTTGAACTTTACAGATGGATCTTGGCAGTCACCTACTCTGTTAAATTCCAGGTATTTTCAAGCAGTTTAATTCTTCTCTTAAAAATAATCAGTCTTACTCCATTTCTCCACCAAAACTCCAAAGAAACTCCTATTTTCTTTCTTTTGGGGGAAAACCACTCTGTCCATACGGATCTTGTCTATCTTCCATATGTCTTCAGAGATTAAAAACTGTCACAATTACTTTACCTCAGGTACTTCCCTACAGCAATTTTTATCAGTGCCAGGAGGGCAATTCTAATCTTTTCTATCCCTATCTTAATCTAGGTGTTTGTTAGGTTAACCAGGTCACAGCTAACCTTGCTTTTGAACACTGGGGCAGAAGAGACACCACTTCAGCCTTCACTGCCATAAGCAGTTCCTCCTCTCTCCAACAGACAGATTGACTTTTCCCTCATTTTTATTTTCCTTTTTGTTGAAGCACTTTCTCAGGACTCTTTGCCTTCACTCAGTCACCCCAGGGGGACATCCCAGATGCTTGGTCCTGCATCCCAGCCACGCTGTAACTACTCACTGACAGAAAACCCAAGTGAGCAGCAACTCCCTTCTTGTTTTCCCTTTCTCATACTTTCAGTGAGTGCTGTGGGAGGGATGGCCACAGTGCCAGGAGAGGAAGTGTGGTGCTCTCCTGATCACCCAGCCCATCTGCAGTGCAATTCCTACTCAGCTTTCACACCCCTGGCTGTGTTTTCTCTACTTGCTCCCATAATTCTCCTTCTGTACAAAATTCAGCATAAGGCATCTGTTTCTTTTTTTGGGTCGTGCATTTTCTCAAGACTTTCAGGCAGGCCCATGCAAGAACAAACAAAAGAGATGATGAATGAAAACAGGCAACACTCTGATTTCTAGCTACTGCTCAAAAAAACCTCCCATATAAACTGAACCCACCAAACAAACTAACAAAAAACCCACACAGACACAAAAAAAAAGAAGAAAAAGAAAAAAATGAAGAACAAGGCAGAAGAATCAGCTATTAGTCTGCAACTACAGACTCCTCACGCCGCTTAAACCAACTGTGCTGCTTGCTCTGTGGCTCAGCTAAGCACCTGTGCATCAAGATTCATATGGACATTACTGAAGTTAACTGCACCATGAGGTCAATTTTTTTTTAAATTTCAACTGGAACCCTATGTGAATGCAGGATGTCTTTCTCAGAATCATTTTTAAGAGTTAGATACAAACACAACTTGGGTTTGTGAAGTGGATCATAGGCACTGCAACCCAATATTGCAGCCCTGGGGGAAAAAGAATCACTGGTAGAAACTTATTGACTACCCCTAGAGGTGTCCTTTTAGCATTAAAACTCCTCACACACAGAAAAGAAAAAAAAATCACAGTTTTGAAACAGGTGTTAAATTGCTCTGCTATCACACATAAAATCCATCTGATATCCCCAAGAGCTGAACTCTCGGCCCTGCTGAGCATCCTTAGACCACCACTCACTGCACCTCCCTGTGCCTTGCCCTGCAGCCACTGCTGCCCTTCCAAATGCTGCCCCAGAAGGCACAGCCCTGCGGGCCAAGGGGGCTTTTCTCCCCTCCTCCAGCAAACACTCTCTCCCTGCCCACTGAGAACGACCAAATCCTTTGACAGTCCTTAACAGAGGAGAAATTAGTTTGCTCTTGAAGAGGTATCTTTTGGCATGATGAATAACAGAGTGTTGTATCTCACTGTTAATCAAACACATGCAACTTTAATGTCAATGCTTTGTGCAGCTCTGACCCTCACAGCTCTGCTTTTCAAAGTTTTTTTCTACTGATTTTGAAGTGTGGCAAGTAATGGGAGAAAAAAACCTCACAGACCTTTTTGGATAGAGATATTCTGTCTTGTATAAAATGTAATGAAGTCAGATTTAAATACATATAACCTTGGGGTTATACAGTCTGAGTTCTTCTAAATGTGCTGTGCACTGATAATACCTGACATTTAGAGAAGCATATCCCACAGTTATGCAATAAAGTTGATAACTTTCCAGAATTAAATCCACTCGAAGTGTGAATTCGGTAGAAAGAGCTGAAAGGAAAGTCGAGAAAATAATCTAATAGCAGGATAATATGTATGGATTTGCCCATATTTGATTTTTTAAAATTTTTTTTTATATTGAGACAAGAAAAAATCTGCATCTGATTTCATATTAAAAAGCCTCCAAAGTTAAAATGCAAAGTAGATATGTTGGCTACTTATCCTTCACTATGAGGAACAACCTCATTTCAAATACACATAAATATTTTACAGAGGTGCAGAAGTTGCTTTATAGAATATTTGCCTGCAGCTACAGTTTGCTGGTACCTTTTGAAACACTGCTTTACATGCTTAGGACTGGCAGACCTTGAACCATTGGTATTTTCGTTGGCCTCTTTTTTCAGTACAGGGGCCTTCCAGCAAAACACACGGGATTTGCTTTTCCTGATTACTGAAGAAAAGCAGTTCCTCCAATTCTGAGAACAAACCTGGGAAACTCTTGCTGCAGCAGAGGAGGAGAAAAGCCTGTGGCAAAGAAGCAAGAGACTTCTCAAAGCACCAGCAGCAGCTCTGGCTCCTCGGGTTACCTCAATCCCTTTTAAAAGCCTGCACACATCTGCGAGCCCGTGGCTCTGAGCCTCACAAAATGAGATTCTGAATTTGCCTGGGCTGGAGTGAGAAACTCATCCATTCTTTTTCCACAGAGGGAAAAAGGAATTGTGTTCATCAATCTCTTCTCAGGGAAAGGATAATGTGGAGAGAGGAGAGCTCCCCACATACATGTGTGCATACACTCATCACATGTTCTGCAGTCCTTCACTGGGTACAATCCCCTACAAACTGGTGAGACTGCCTTTAGTGCAGTGATTCAATCTCCTCTTAAAAGCTTCCATTGTATTTTGGGCACATCTGACAATAATGGTATAAAAAGTTATAAAAAAGAAAGAAAAGTAGGGAAACTGATTATACAAATATGTCTATTTAATGTTCCATCTTCTTAGAGTGAAACATTAGTAAACAGATAAATTGGAATTGAAGCTTCATCTTTGATTGACACCACACTTGCTAAACCAACCATTGTATAAAACAATCTTTGCAAATTCCTGTTTTCCTAGGAAATCAAAGAGGAAGACATGGAATTGCCATAGGCACTCACTCATACATGCTGCACCCATTCTGCAGGAGACGAAAGGAATATGCAAAAAACACAAATGTCATTTATGTTTTAAAGCATTACCATGATAACCGTGCCTAAGATGATTCTTTGCCTTTGCTGTGAAATCAAATATCTCAAATGTAATAATGAATGCCTGTAAAAAGAGAATTACACACTTTTACTAAGAACCTACTGTCAGGCATGGCCTGATTCTCCTCCGAAGCAGGAATGGGGGAAAAGCAGCAGCATATGTTACATTAAAATACTTTATTTTTTTCCTCTTTTTACTAGTACTACAAAATTATTGTGCTTTCATGCATGAAAGATGATTCACTTTTACTTTTAAAATTTCCCAGAATGTGTAAAGAAAAAAAAAAATTAAAATCAGTCATTATGCATTAAAAAAAAAAAAAAAACTATATTAAAAGGTTTTTAAAAAGCATTGCTATGTTTTTGTAATTCTGTCCTCCACTTTTTAAATGCTTGTTTGATATACCCCTAACACTGGTTTGTGGTTACTATGACACACAGTGTGGGATTCTGGCACTGCTTCATGATTTTAAATAAATTTGAGGATGACTGAAGCATGTAGGAATTAAGCTAAATTCATAATATATTCTCATCCCACTTTAAGTAAGGGCTGGATTACTAAAACCATTCCCTCCTAAAAAATGGGCATAAAACGCTACTATTCAGATCTGGCATGAGTCTTTATCTAATCTATGACAAAAGAGAATACAAACAATTAAACTCTCAAGTATTACCCCTAGAAATTTTCATGTTACATTTTCAACCAACATTTTCTGTCTTCCATTTCTTCTGTTACAAGTGCAGGTTATGGCAGCCTTATTCATATGTAATAGTCTCTTAATTAACTACTAATGCTGCTTATTTAGCTGGTATTACCAGAGAATAAACACTCCTCAAGGTACACAGAATGGGGAAGGAGTTCTGGCCATTTACAGGACACATTTTCCCTCCCAAGTGCTTCCTTCATGGGTTGCAGTGCTGTTTTTCCACAGAGCTGTGCCCTCCTGAATTCATGAAAGCCACTTGCAATGACTTTAGTGAGACTGTGAGTGTAATTTAAGGATTAGAGGTAATGATAAGCTGTACAAACTGGTAATTTGTGATCTCAGGACATACTACTAAGGGGATGGAAAACACAGTTCTTCACAGGCAATGAACAGAACTGGAAAAAATTATCCAGTTTCTGGTACTTCTGAAGACTAAAGAGAGCTCAGAAATCAGAGTTTCTGTACCAGGAATGAATACAGAGAACAGTATTACATTTTCTATTTTTAAGGCCAGAAGTGACCATTATCATCATCTATTTTGAGCCCTTGCCAACCTCATGCTAATGACAGATATTACTCCACAAGTGACACATCATGCCCCTAATTTCTGAATGATTTTGAACAACACTTTAGGAGAACCATCAAGCCACTGTCAAAATCTAGAACCTGCCCATCTTCATTCCACAGCCAGAGTTACAGCATCAGTGAATGCTGTCTTGTTTAGGTAAACCCTACAACGAGAATACATGTTTACATCTGCTCTGAAAAATCATCTCTGGGATTTCCTTTCCTCTGAGTTAAAATCCTTTCCTCCTGATCTGATTAAGCTCTGCTAATATATAAACACACGCTGCTAATTGCGAGAGAGTGAATAGGACTTTTAAGAACTAAATTATGCCCATTTTTAATCACTCATTAACACTCTTTTTGGTAGCACTCAAATGTTATTACCAGCTGAGGAGGAAAATTGTACTTGTGAATGTCTTTATAACTTTACATTTCTGAAACAAATAAACTGCTTCACTGGGCTATCTGACACATAATGATCTCTGTTGGAGGGGGGCAAGAATTTCAATTCTTTCTTCACTCCCTGAAACAAAGCCCACAAAGGTGGGATAAGAGGCACTTTCTCCCTGCCCTAACCTTCTGATCCCAGGCTCTGTACCTATATTTATCCTGAAAAACACTCTTGGCTCACTAAAACGTGCTTGTCTGACTTCAAATTAAACAAACGAGGTTCACTGTTTTTTCTTAAATTGCTAATTATTTTTTTCCTGCTTTTAATTTAGCTCCCATTACAAGTGAGACATCAGAGTTCTCACACTAACTATGAGTTGGTCAACACTTCCAGTATCTTTCTTTGAGTAGGTCTGGCTTTCCATCTCATTTATTTAACCTTATTTATTTTATTTACTTATTAATAGTTTATTTTTACCCCAATTCTCATTCTATTAGTTTCAGAAGAACTTCTTCAGAACCACAAGGCTGTCTCAGAAAACACAGTCAAGACTGCTAACTGAAGAAGAGATAAAAATTAAAGTCAGCATTTTGAAGCAGAAAGTCAGTGTGGTAAAATGGCATCCTATTAATATATTAAAACTTCCTGTCAAACTTATATAGGTCTCTTGGGCTAATAACTAACTTTGAAATCTGAATTAAATTTATTTTTTTAATTTAGAGCGTCAACTACTACCCTTTTAATCTATATGCACTGGTGTTGAGGGAAATATTGAAACTGAATTACCTATCTTTGCTGTGCCAGTAGATAGAACAACAGTTTGCTAATTGCAGATTTGCCACCTTTTATTGGAAGGAAAGCAAAGAGATTACAGGATCACCAAATCACTTAGGTGGAAAAGACCTCCAGGGTCACCAAGTCCAACCATTCACCTGGGACTTTCCAGCCCATGAGGAGAGGCCAATTCCCACCCTGCTCTGGCACTGCAGGAAGGGGCACGACCCACGATCCAGGGACTGATGCTGTCAGCAGAACAGACCTCTGCCAGAGGCACCCTAAGCGTGATGATTCCCTGCTTAAGATATTAAAAAGGCTACTTAAAGAGAAAAGTCAGCATCTCTGGGAATCTCCCAACAACTTGTGTGTGACCTTTGGCAGGGGAAAAGTCAAACTTGTGTGTTCAGAGCACCAAGTGCAGGACAGGCCTCAGGCTCAGACATTGCCTGCAAAGCTGCACACTCCATTACAGCTTATTCTGAAAGAATATTTTTCCAAAACTCCTAATAAATAGTTTTCACAGAAATACTGACAAAGCCATAATTATAGTGGCAACTGCAGGTGATTCTATAATAAACCATATTTCTTCCCCGTGAAGATATTCATTTAATTTTTTGAAATGTTCATTGCTAAGACTAAGATTGGGTTTCTGAATTGTGTTCAGGGGCAATTTACCCAGGAGTAAAAATACACTCTATCCTAAATGTACAGAACACTAATTTAAAGTGATCTATTTGCCATCATATACATTCAACCCCCTGCTGAAAAGTTCAGAAGCTTTTCCTCCTTCACATGCAGCTCCATCAGGCTATTCTTATGCACTGGGAGCCCTGGCATACATTTCAGATGAATTGCAAGGCTTCTGTTTCAATTTTTACAGCAAAAAGGTGTGGGTTAGATACAGGGTTATAGTGCAGATACGCCAGTATGCACAAGTCTCCTACGGTGCAGATTCAAAAGCAACATCATGAGGGCAGTTTCATTGATCAGAATATCACACAGTGCTAATGCTCAGCTGCATATGATTATTTCCAGAAATTCTTAAATTCGTAGGAAAACTAGTACCCATTTACAAGCACCTGCCTATGAAGCTCAACAGTACCCTGAAAATCAAAACCATTTTCTTCTGTCCATCTTGGATCTTTTAGTGGTAGATATTGAACTCCACTCTTTTTTTGTGCATCACAGTACTTCTTTTGAGTAGAAAAAAAGAAAAAGATCATACAGAGCTCTTTTGGGTATAAGATATGATCCCATCACACCACATCCACATTTGTAACTGTGTGAGGTGCTAGTCCCAAGTTTGATAACTTTATTGACAAAAAATTCTATGGGAAAGCAAAGCACTTAAAAGTGGGTTTGGTTACTCAGGAGTATTTCTTCATTGTTAGGATATCTTAGTTATTGAAACAGCATCCCATAACAATGCTGTAAAACACAGCACTTTTTGGAGATGCACATCTTATACAACATGTAAAGCCTGATACTGATAACTTCCAGTTACAGTTCTTCTGTTAGAAGGAGGTTTTTTTGAGCTTCTTGCTCAGCAAAGTAACTCCTAGGCATAATTTTACAGATAACACTCATTTGAATTTTCAGTAGTGTTTTGTATTTTGGCTCCTGTGCATCCAAATATTTGGTAAAGTATCTTTGCCAGTAAAAAAAAAAAACTCTGCAGGTTCACTAAACGGGTGTGTTCAGGAACAACCCCTTGCTGAGTGATATGATAACCATCTGAGAACTACATGCCATGAACAGCCTGCCCAGAAAAAGCACGTCTCTGGAAGCAGATCAAGCTTTCTCTGAAGTTAATAATTTATTGTTTAGAAAGCCTAGCAAGGAGATGTCACTGTGGCAAAAAGAGCATGTGCAGGTTTCAATAATCCATAATCACAACAGGAAAAAAATTACATGCTTTAAGGGTCTTTAATTTTAAATAAATTTTAAAAGCTGAAATTCTGATATACTTTTAAAAAAAGCCAACCTTTTGCATCAGCTTGTTTCTTGTTGCTGCTTCCCCGTGGGGTGATTTTACTGAACTCTCTGTGGCCATTTTGGGTTCAAATTATTTGACATAAGATGTGAACAGGGCCCAGTGACTTTGAAATTTCTGGGTCATTTATTCTCCAGGCAGTCTGAGGAAAGGACCCATCATTTCAGTCTGTTGCATTGCTCCTTCAAGCAGTGGTGCTGCATTCACTAAAGTGAAGTTCATCTATTGACCCCCAGCTGACAGAGTTTGTGTAAAAGCCTTGTGACCTGTGTCTTGTCTGCTTTGGACTACTCTGAATGCCACACACAGCAAAAAACAAAGCAGAGAGGCCACAGCCCATGCTCAGCCTTGAGAAACACAGTGAGAGAAGGCCCATCTTAGCACTGCACATTTAATTCACTGACAGGAGTACTTCAGTGACCTTTATTTGGCCTGTCTAAAATCAAATGTGATGTTCCTGCTTCTTTACTATTAATCAAACAGAAATATTCAATTAAGTTTCCCCTTATAATTAAACTTTCACTTCATGTAATATGCCATTTGTGCAGAATCTGCAGTTGCAATTATTACCAGAGAAAAGAAATGTCAATTTCAAAGTTACTAACTCCTGCAAGTTGGAAATTCTGTCTTAGTAGATGATGGTTATTGGTTGTAGACTCTTAAAATAATTTAAATTCAATTAAGCACATATTCTTTTTCCGTAACAGGTGATGATGAAAGAGATTATTTGAAGCATTTAAACCAGAAGACATTAAAAATACATAAACATATAGAAAGACTGAAAAAAGACAGGTAGAAATGCCTAACTGCATAAAGCTCATAAAGAATAATGAGTACAGAACTTGTACAAAATTACTATTAAAATTCACAGTTTTATCTTTAATTCACTTTGACTATCTCTAGAAGTCAATTCATCCATGTACGCTCTAACCTGCATTCAAGAATAACGTGGTTTTATTATAGAAAATTATACCCATAGCCAAGGTATAATTAGTAATGTAGCAGAACATACTTTGTTTTATGATACTTATTCAATGCCACTAAAACTTTTACCCAAAGGTCCTTGCTCTTGGGACTTAGCAACGTACTTTGTAAAGTATTGCATATCTTAATAGAAATTTACAAATTAATGCAACTTTGTTATTAGTCTGTAGTTGCATTTATTGTTAATAACCTGAACTATTCACATTAATCAAAGAGATCACAGTCTTTACTACAGGACTTAACTTTTAATTCATATCTCTGCCAAAACTGGCTGCTTGACACAGACAAGAACAGGCAGAGAATGCTGTAGTAGCACCAAGGATGGTGAACTTGTTGAGCTAGTTCAAGTACATAAAAAAGCCACAGGTATTTAGGAGACTGTAAACAGCCACTTACAACCTCCTGTACCCTAGAAAACAAACAAAAAAATCACTTTCCTGGCTTAGCAGGATACAGTCAAGGGTTTTAGGACAAAAACATGACTTTTCATAGCAGTGATTCAGTCGGGGAGACCTGATGTTTTCTACATCCTGGACTGCAAAGGCAAGGCAGGCACAACCCAGGTAAAATTTCAGTTAACTAAGGAAGCAATCTAAACATTGACCTCCTCTGCCCACTGCAGAATAACATAACATTCTGTAGCTTGCCAGTGCTGCAATTTATATCTGAGATATAATATTAAATAAACCCCACCTCCTTAAGTTGAATCAATTCTGCATCACTAAGTAACATCTGCCTTCAGCAGAGGCAGGTTCCTAAGAAACACACGAGTACAATTCAAATGGGTTGGTCAAGAACGACATGCAGGTAAGATGCTAAAGTAAAAGAAAGAAACAAGAAAATTGATTCGACAGCAGATGGAGAGAAAGCTGAGATCAGTCAATACAAAACAGAGCTTGAAAGGAGACCCTGTGTGAAAGAGGCACTAACACAAAGGGCTGAATTGCCAAGTGCAGTGAATGTAAAACCTCTAAGTATCTAATGGCCTCTCATCACTGCTGATGAGAGAATTCATGAACCCATCACTTAGCAATGCTGCACAGAAAGTGAGGAGCATCCTGAAAACAGCATGAGAAGGTGAGGAGCTGGAGAGGATGACCAAGCACAGCCAACGGGAACATGAAACCCATAAACTCTTGTGGATTAGGAATGCCAAGTCAGTCAAGCACTGAAAAAGGGTTGGTTTGGGGCCCCCCAGGATGATTCACCACACATTAATTTGGATCCCTTGGTAAAAATGCAAAGACGAGCAGAGGAAAACTTGGGGAATGTTTGTAACCTTGACACTTCTATCACTCCAAATTCTATTTCGTAGAATAAATATTAACATTTTCATGGGAGATGGGACGGGAGGAGTAACTGGATGGTCATGCCCCAGAAACTTCATTATTTTATTAAAGCAGTCTAAGAAACTGACACATGGACCACTTTGCTAAGCTTTTCAATGTCAGCAGAAAAAAAAAATATATAGGCGAAATGACGATAAAACATTTTAGAAAATTGCCATTGTTTTTAGCCCATTACATCAGAGAAAAAAAAAGGAAGAAAGGAAGGAAATGACAGAACTTAAAGTCATAAAAATATGTAGGTAAAAGCTGGAAGGAAAAAAAAAAGAAGACTGACACATTATAAAAAGCTAATACCAAAATAATAAGAACTATAATTATTTCTCAGGTGTACTGCTTCGGATTTAGATGGAATTGTACAAAATTACTAAGTCATCACATGGAAAAGATAACCAACCTCCCCTGAGGAATTTACAGAATAGGCCAGGTAGCCAGATTCATTTTCAGCCTTAATTGCTACAAAGATGCATTTGCAGCTAAAATGTTGCAAACTGTCTAATGCAGAACATGATATGCATCCACGTAAAATCCTTAAAAGGTAACCTACTAGACACACTTCCTTCATGAAAACTTCCAAATCCTGTGGAACTGAGAGCCTGGAGAAATCCACTAAAAGAAGGGAAGCCTGAGCTTTCAGCCTTCTCAGGAGGGAGAAATATTCAGGACACAGCGCAGATGAATCTGCACCTTTTTCTTCAGAGCAGCCCTGCAGCAAGGCCCTCACCTGCCCAGGTTACAAAGCAGGATTCAGCACACTTAAACACAGTAAACCTTCACCAAGGCAGACTTATTTGAACTTCTTATTCACATTTAATAGACATGTGATGTTCAGCCTGGTAAGGCTGATAATCATTTACGCATTATCAGCTTTGATATTTTGATTCTGTTCAGTTACAAATAATCTGATTTTGAAGTAAATAATCAGAATTTATTTATGCCTAAGACCACTTTTAATTAAAACGAAGAGTAGCACCCAGACATCTTGATTAATTCTATTTATTTTTTCCATTTTGTCAAGACCAGCTTTTGGGAGTCAGAACAGATCCCTCAAGGAACTTGATGTATCACACTAATGAAAGTTTTTCATTGTAAAGCCTTATTGTGGTTTAAAGTTTGTACATATTGAGCAGTAACTGCTGTTTCTGTTGCACAGCTAACTTAAAGGAATTGCATGGAGCAGCATTTTTTCATTTCCAGTTCTGGCAAAATATCTCTAGAATTTTAACTCTGACGACCTGAACTTATTGCTGGTTGATAAGCCAAGGATTTTCAAATTAAGATTTCATTTAAGATTCTTTGTTCTGTAATAAGATTCCAGTAGCCTGGAAATGAAAGCAACAACTGCCTTGTGAACAAACTTCTGATGAAAAACATTTAATAGAATTTTTCTGCTACAACGACCCGTGTTACTCTAGTACACAAGCTCTCCAATAACTCATTGTTATGTGAGACAAGTCTCCAATGCACAGGAAATGTGGACTCCCAAATCCTGCACAAGGCAACACTCACAGCCTCTGCTCACTCCAGAACTCCCTCACAGCAGACCATGGATGGTATGGGTTGGCTGGAATTTAGGAATCCGACTATAAGCCCTCCAAGATTTGCTATCACTGGGAGAAAACAGCTTATAACCAGTGCCCTTGCCATTTAAAATTATTACTTTCACCTCATACAGTAACTTATAACCTGCAAGCTGTCTCTAAATGTTTTCATAACAGATTGAGTATTGCAGATATACCGAAACCTGGTATGGTAGCAGTTAGCAGGTTTGGTAGCTATTCCTCTTTGCCTTTCCTCAAATTCTCCCCTGTTTGTCAAGCTTCCCCTCAAGAACATTTAGTCTCAAAATAATTCCCATTAACTGAGTATAAATAATGGTTTTAAAGTCTTTACTTCACTCTTGTATGTTGCACGTGAAAAGCTTGATCCATTGCCACTGAATCCAGCCAATGAAGACAATGGAATCAGGAACCAGGTCTTAATCACATTATTTCTTTAGTGCTTAGAACCTAAGTGATTTTCAGTCTTATCAAACCCTGAAATGATCCCAGATGTCAAAGACATCACCACAGTGTGGAACTAGATAAGGTACTGATACTAACGACCTCTGCTCGAGTCAAGGGTATTTGTATCATATTTTAGCCTGAAAACCAAAGCCCACTATCCACTGCAGATTATACAGGCACTACTCTTAAAAAGAAATACCAGATATTAACAATTTTTGGTGAAAAAAACCCAAACTTGCCTAGAGGAGCATTGAAGAAATACAGACAACTGATTTGTCACCATCCTTGGACGTGTTTAAAAAAAAGACGTGGCACACAGTGCCATGGTTTAGTTGATGAGGAGGTGTTTGGTCATACGTTGGACTTGGTGATCTCAAAGGTCTTTTCCAACCTAGTTCATTCTGTGATTCTGTGACCAGTGAAATGCAGAATGGATTTTGTCATTTTCATTTCCCAATACACACTGGTTTCCTCCAGCAGAGAGCTTTGAAACAAGTTACAAACTTTAGAAGACTGGTACACTAATTATATGGTAAAATACATGACGTTGTTCATGAACTCTCCCCAATCCTGCCATCTGTATTGCCTGCCCTGTTTGGAGGGGCTCTGCACACAAGAGTTGAGCAATGTGGAATGTGCTCCACTCTACAAGGCACCCAACACCCCTGCAGATATTATGCAGATCAATGAATATAGGCTGTAAGTGTCCATGAGGTCACAGGATAAAGGTAAAAATCTTTTCTGCATTGCTGCATTGTGAGGTTGATGATCAGAACAGGGAATAGGGATGACAGGAATAAGGGCTTTGCCAACTAGAGATCTTTACCAAGCGCAAGCTGCATTCAAACATTAACAGTTAAAACCCACTGCACCCATCCTTTTCCACTGACATCCTCCTTTTTATTTATGTATGCACGTGCATTCAAAGTCTGCCACCTCCCAGCTAATAGCTTCTCTGCTGATGCCTCCTGTATGACATGTGAAATTCTGCCAGTTAAGTACGAAACAAACCCACAACGTAAGCGCACAGCGAAAACAAAACAAGATCTGAGAATACGACAGAGAAAAATGCTATTATTAGCAGATAAATTTAAAAATTTCACTTGGGTAAAAACACAGAGGTCTCTTCAATGCCCTGCCTAACGTCATCAAATCCTTGAACTGCCCTTGCGTTGGTGCTGAAGGAATCTTTTTGTTAATCTTATCAAAGCCAGAATCAGAAATGTTAAAAATTTAGCCACCCTAAAGGCTCTTCCACTGTCCTGAGCAGCAACCGGCCAACAGCAGCTTCCCTCTCCAACACAAATGTGTCAGGTCAAGGCTGGCAGCAGGAACAGGCTGTGTCCTGTGTGACCATGACAGCCAGATAACCACCCCAGCTGGAATTCCATCCAGCTCGGTAAAATCAGTCACAGAGGGCCTGATGCGGTGGTGTTGAGTTTCTCTCCCCTTCACACATCCTAGGCACAGTTCAGACCAGCCTTCTTATCTCCAAAGCTCAAATAATCAAATGATGAGCTTGCTGAAATATATGGAATTTTGCTTGAGTAGGATCAGGATTTCAGTAGGTACAGGCTAAAGCCCAGCTAAAGCAAAGCTCTAACCTCTTCCAGTTTCTTTGGCCTGCAATACTGACATTAGTGGAGATTACAAGCATCCATTGTAAGTGGACATACTGACATTAATGGACATTATAGGGCTGAGAGTTTGCTAATTCTCACCATATATAAATTGTATGAAGTCTCCTTTGCCAATCAAAATATCTGAATTTCTTTTTTAGAGCACAGCAGAAAATACACTTCTCCAAATACAGCTTCCAGAACAGTTCAATTAAGTGAGGATGCAGGAAAACAGAGGTAATTCTTTGGGAGGCAAAACTGTTTTGTTTGTTTCTCATACATGTTGTATAATTGCATTTAACTTTTCTTTTTTCCAACCTACACACCGTGTCCCCATCAGAGCAACCTTTCTTATCCCAAGACACCTTCTTCTAAAATATACAGCAATCTTTATAAGATGCCTAAAAAGTTCAAGATATCTGAACCTGAATTCTTGCCCATATAACTCTATCACCCCCACACAAAACATAAAAATTTCTGTCAGAGCTGGCAAAATTTCAGTTGCAGAAGTAAAACACAGACAATTTTCTACTTCCTTTTTTTTCTGTCTCTCTGAGCAGCAAGGTCCAGGCCAGAGCTGCTCTCTGCACAGCCATGGCAGTCTGGAGCAGGAACTGGAATCTTCAGGAGAAGAGAGAGGCAAGTGTCCAAGCTACTTCTAACTGAGACATATGAACTCCACTTTTTGCAGTCAGTGCACTTCTTGGCAGGATCTTTCCTCTGTGTGAGACAAAGCTTCCACTTCCCAAAGATTTCAGAATTGAGTTGCGAAATTATGGGTACAGTCATGGACGTGGAACTGTCGAAAATCCTGCTGCACTCAAGGAAGTGATGACATAGCTGCTATTGTTTAAAGGGAGCAACAGCACTCAAGTGTTTTCTGGATCCTCAAATTAAGGAGGATTCTGGATGTGATCCATTAAGGACAGAACCCATATAAGGGATTTATGCTGCAGCTTCCTATTTCTTCCTTCTTAAAAAACCAACATACTCGCACATCTCAAAATGGCTGTGATGTAGGAGAACCAAAGAATTGCTCTCAAAAGCAGGAACTTTAAAAAGGCAAATAGTTACCTGTGCTGTGACTGTTAGATGTCCACCTGTTCTTATAAGCAGTGAAAATGTTTCACTCTCAATGTGTTGTCACAGGTTATAAAAACATGTTGTTCACAGATGAAAATTTAAGAGAGCACTCATAAAAATAGAATTATAACATTTTATTTGAAAAAGGAGGTCCTTTCCATGGACAGCATTTGTCAGGTATGTCCCTGCAAACTGTTTGCTGGAGAGTAGGGGAAAAGAATCCCTACCACTGCTATTCACAGGTTCTGAGGAAATTTCAGGCCCAGAATCAGTTTTCATCCTTTCCCACTGTGGTTGCTCCCCCAGGAGAGATGATGTCAGTAATAGCTAAGGGTGAACAGCACTTGTGGATCTGATCAGGGTTTCTCCATACCTGGAATGGAATGTAAGGAATGCATCAACCTGAACACCCACCCCACCTTGCAAACAGCCGAGCCAGGCAGTCGGAACTCTCCAAAGAACCAGCACTTCCATCCCTGACCCATAAACTCACAAAGCTGAGCTTTTTCTGCAGCCGGTGCGCAGTGACAGGCTAGAACAGCCTTTTCACTGGGGCCATGAGGAAAAGGCAATCACCCCACAGGGCTTAAAGGGATCTTAGGCACGTGTGGAAGTTGGGCTCTGCCCCTGGAAAGAAGGCAGGCAAGTGCCATGAAGGCCAGCAGGAGTGCCCAGCACGTGGGGAACAGCGCAGGAGGAGGGGGAGCTCTGTGGGCTCCGTGCTTGCAGAGATCCCCTCTGACAGCAGCCATGCTCCTGCCAGACTAGGAAGCCTCTATGCCAGAAGACTTTGAGCTTTTTCAGAGCAGCTGTGTGTGGGCTGGAGACACTAGTCACAACAGAAAAAAAGGAAAAAAAAAAAGGCTTTTTTTGCCTTTTTTCTAGAGTTTACTTAGCATTTAACAAACAAAATGATTGCCATAGCAACACGTGTATTCTGCTGAACAAATATCTGTGTAAGTACCACAGACATAAAGGTGTAATTAGTATGTACTGGTTTAAAAACAAATCAGTATATTTGATTGTGTATTCTTTTTTCTTCTAATTTGGTGTTTATCAAACACCTTTTAATAACACTTCTTTATTATTCTGTGCTGCACACATTTCTCTGGAATCAGGGAGAAAGAAGCAGAGGGCTCAAGACCTGTGTTTGCTGTGCTCACAGGAACTCAATCGTGCAGAATTCTCACATGATGGAGTGGGACCCTCCCTTACCAACTAGTTTTGGTTAATTAGTCAAAGAAAGCATTAAAGCTACCAAATGCCCATTCTAAATACTCCTTCAACACACATTTTCATTCAGTGCTACACAACAAGGTCGAGGAGCTGCAACATTTTCTCATTTCAGACACATATTCCAAGAGCTGACTGTGCCCAGGGCTCCCTGCTTCTTGCTCCCTGCTCCCTCCCCTCGCTAAGGCCTCTCCACACCTTGAATACCTACTTGCATCTATTACCAGAAAAAAAAATCCCAAAAAACAAAAAAACAAAATCCCTAACAACAAAAAAGATTGACTGCACGCCTTTTAGATGGATTACCTGGAGTGCTTTAGAGTGTGAATGACTTAGCAAGAAATCAATGCTTCTATTTTTTTCAATTAAAGAAAAATAAAAATGAAAATTGCAGGTCTCAAACTGAAAAACTCTCCCAACTCTAATGGCCCCTCTTTCCCCTTCTGCCCAGCTTAATTCTGCCAGTTTTCACCACTACTAATTCTCCTCTGGTTGTCATTACAGATCACTTTGTGGCAGGCACAAGAGGACTACAAGATTATTTCTAAATATATAATTTGTATGAATGCAAAAAGAGAATACAAGCACCACCTCCTCACTCTGGAAAACAGAAAAGCATTTGTGATGCTTCAAAATGGTGAAAAATATTTGTGCGTTTTTTCTTTAGTAAAACTGCATAGAAAAATATGTACCCTTCTCACATCTGCTGTCCACAACATGGATGTCTCTAAAGATTCTCTAATTTACTTATGGGAAGACAATTAACCTAAGCAATTAACAGTTTACTGAAATGCCTATCTGTTCTTGCAACTGCTTTCTGTTGGAACGAGGAAAATTCCTTATACGTGTTGCTATAATCAATGAAATGAAAAGGTGCTTAATGAAATGAAAGGGCAAAATTCTCGAAATATCTTTTTTATTTGTTTTTCATTAAAAGATAAGGTATTAAGAACCTAAGAAATATACAAATTAAGTCAAAACAGGACAACTGTAACAGGACACAAACGTCATCTGTGGGAGAAACTTGAAGAAGTGAGAAATATCATGCGGGCATGGATTTACTACCAATGCTTCCCTCTTTTCCCATTCAGGAATAATTAAAAGCTTTAATTTTCCTGTACATTTGGGAATTCTATCCTTCCTTTCACAACCATAATCTTAAACTAACACTTAGTTTAGTGATAGTATGTTACAATTCCCAAATGAAGATGTTTTCAAAACATACTCAGCTTGACTACTTCAATCTGTAGAGCACAAATAAAATTTCAAGATATCATCACAGCAGATATTCCAGACAAGACTTAAGATTTAAGGGGTTTGGGTTTTGCTTTTTATTGAGAGAAAAGGAAAAATAAAATTATACTAAATCCAACTTGCATTTTGTTAATTGGTTCCTTTTAAAAATGCCCTTAGTCTCATTAAATGTACATTTAAATTGTTAGGACAATATTTTAAGTGAGAGGTTGCAACAAGAGAGAACTTCATGCTCTTTTGTCTTGGTTTTTAATTTATGACTCTTGGAATTTCTTTTTACATTTTGCATTATTCTGTGGCTGAATGAGCATTGGCAGTGTGTTCCTGAATGACTGTGATCTCTGACAGCTTTTTATATTCTGTACAGTCATGGTGAAGATCTCTGTGGGTCTAATTATTGTGTTTGGTTTGTAGGATGTGCAGTACAGTGCCTGATATTGCAAAAAAGTAAAATGCTGAATCACTTAGATGTTCTTCATATTTTCATCCCCTATTTGCCTGTTTCACCACCTTGCCCCTGCACTTTTGATGCAGACAATAAAACACTGTAAAACCAGACAACTGGACGTGGGGATGGAAGCTGCAGCATTCCCACTCTTCAGTTATATTTTCTCTTTTTCTCCTTGCCTGTCAAAATGGCTGGATTCCCAAAGGAGAGACTCCTATGTGCAGGGACATGATAAATTTTTCTTCAATCAGGAATAAAGTGAGAGCCTACATAAAATACTTTAAGTATGAATCAGTCTAATAACTTACATGAGGAAGGACAGGGAGAAGAAATGAATTCCTGCTGTGAACGACAAGCACATTTCAAATACCAGGGTCCCTGTATGTTTGCTAGAGCTAAAAGAAAGATAAATCAAGTTGTCAGCTACAGAAGGGGACTTGGTGGGACTCTGCTTTGTAGCAATACAATGGAAATAATCCCAAAAATATAGGGAACACCTTATATGTTTCTCTTGTACTTGAGGTAGACACATCAAACACAGGTAAAATCCTCCCCCCTCACATCTTACCCAAATCCCAGTTTTGGGTTTTTTGAAAGGGTTTTATTTTTGCTCCATGCACCATGACTGATTTGAACTTCAGGAAATCAATCAAAAAAACAATAAACTGGTGCTACCTACATGAACTTCCTCAGTTGTAATTACATAGTATTTCTCTGTTGGTATGAAGAAGTTCTCAGAAAGCCTGATTGCAAAATCATAAAGATCTTAGGCTGCACACTTCAGGATATCGTATAATCTTCAATCAAATGCAAATTCCTGATTTATATAATATATCAACTGACCTAATTTAAATAATTATGTGAGATGCCAATTTTATTGGTGTAGAATAATTCTGGGAGCATGCTCCACAGATACATAAAGATCCTAATTTTATATTTTGTACTGCTTAAATTCTTCTAACCCTTACATATGTTATCGATCCTCCACACCTTCAGAGACAGGAGAACATTCAAAAGTAACAAGCTCTTTTTGCTATATGGACCTGAGAAATGTGTCTTCCTCTCTATGTAAGCAGCTATTATAAACATGTAATCAGTAGTAATTGAGAGGTGAGGGGGAAAAAAAGATATATAAGCAAAGTAATTTTTTCAGCCTATTTAACAGTGGCTTTTCTTGAAGCAAATGCCACAGAGCAGTTCTAGCAAAACCCACTGACAATTAGCTCAGGATAATAGTTTTTACTGCATCCACTGAATCAGTAAGAGCTGGGGAGTATAATGAGAAGAAGACTAAGCTGCAGACAAGCAGAAGAGAAATGAAGAGCATATTTTAGGGCTTCCCTGAAAGATTGTGCCTTCCTGACACTTCTCTAAACAATATAGATCATTTTTATGTGCTGTGCCCATGAGAATTGGGAGAGAGTCACAAATAAAAATAGACCTTCAGGACTAAGAGAGTACTTTATAGTGTAAGCTTGTCATTCATAAAGATGTAGTCAACACTGTTTGATTACTTTTACATATTACTTCATTTTAAGGTTTTATTACGTCTTCCAACAATTCCCATGAAGATTGTAATCGAATTCCCTCTTGTGCCAAGTTATTTTTATTTATTGATTTTATAAGTAAAATCAATACAAAATAACTGTCCTCTAGAATTTACATTTGCTACTCCAAGGCAAAGTTCCTTGTTCCAAGGCAAGTGAACAAAAGGCAAAACAGAAACTGTGCACCAGTGCATAAAGAAGATCTTATATTGTCAAAATTACTGTGCCACTCCAAGTTTTAGTTTCCATATGTGGAACTAGAGATACCACACTTAAGCATTAAGCAGAAAATGAAAAGAGGAAAAATAAAATACCCTGATCAATCGTACAGCACTTTACAATAATGTCGCTGTTCTCACCACAGCCGAGTAGAGAAACGACACGAAGACCAGGCCCAGGGTCAAGTGGAAGCAGCAGCAGTTTAATGAATTCTCAGAAAACTTTTATATGTTAGTTCACAAAGCGCATTAAGTGGCATAAGGTGATTGGTTTTGCCATCCACCCCCTAAGGGGATTGGTCAAGTTCTAAGACACCCATCTCTGAATGTTTTCTAGTTAGAACCATAACAATTCTGCCAAACAACCCACAGGTGCAAGAAGTTTACAATACTGTAATCTTATTTAAAGTAATCTGCATGGGAAGGACAGAACTCTCACAAACTACTGCAAAGAGCTGAAGAAATTCTCTGCTAAGGCTTTTTCAGTATCCATACAATAACACGTAATGGAAGCTTCAGTAACACCTGATATATAGGAGAGAGGAGCAGGGGAATTGGGCAGGAGCACATGGCAGGGCTTTGGTGGTCACATCCTTCACACCCGAGGGTCAGTCCCTGCCTCTCCACAGCAGAGGGGACAGTGTGGCCACAGCCCTGACCCTCCCAGTGCTCCCAGTGCTCGCCCAGCACAGCCACAGCCCTGACCCTCCCAGTGCTCCCAGTGCCTGCCCAGCACAGCCACGGCCCTGACCCTCCCAGTGCTCCCAGTGCCCGCCCAGCACAGCCACGGCCCTGACCCTCCCAGTGCTCCCAGTGCTCCCAGTGCCCGCCCAGCACAGCCACAGCCCTGACCCTCCCAGTGCTCCCAGTGCTCCCAGTGCCTGCCCAGCACAGCCACAGCCCTGACCCTCCCAGTGCTCCCAGTGCCTGCCCAGCACAGCCACGGCCCTGACCCTCCCAGTGCTCCCAGTGCCTGCCCAGCACAGCCACGGCCCTGACCCTCCCAGTGCTCCCAGTGCCTGCCCAGCACAGCCACAGCCCTGACCCTCCCAGTGCTCCCAGTGCCTGCTCAGCACAGCCACGGCCCTGACCCTCCCAGTGCTCCCAGTGCCTGCCCAGCACAGCCACGGCCCTGCTGCGAAGTGCAGCCGCTCACAGGCCTCAAAGAGCAACAGAGAGGCACAAATCCTACAGGTCACCCATGACCAAAGAGAGCAAAAAATCTTCTCATGATCCCTTTAAATTCCTGCTACATTCACAGCCTGCCAAGTAAGCTCTCGCTGGTCACATCCACACTAAATGTCAGGACTCACAACCACCCTTTCCCAGCACCTGAGTTTTTCACTTTATATCAAAGCAAAGACTTGATACGAATTAGTATGAGAAACCAGGATGTCAGAGACACAGAACAGCTCTCAGAATACAAACAGTACACCAAAACCATGACATAAATATATTCTTAAACCACTTTGGAATTCATTATTGGAAGACACTGTAGTAAATACAATCTTTATAAGTTATTACGTATTTAGAATGAGACACGACTCCTCCTAATTCTCCTCATATCTGTAGATGAAACTCTGCTTATCCAAGATAAGATCTAGATGACAGTTTTCAGTGTCTTCTGACGGATATGCCTTTCACAGTCCACAATAAAGGGTGTTGCTGAGTAAGCTTTGATTTCAAACTTATTTAATCTGCTTAGGTATCTTTGTACATTTTGAGTCTATTGACTGGATTCAACTCACCCTAATACAGTCACTTTTATCCACTGCCAAAACCTGAGATGGAAGGAAAAAACCCTATGTACAGACTTCACATTACTATTTGGTTGGTTTTTGGGGGTTTTTTTTGGTTTTTTTTTTCATTTAAGGTACTGAAACCTTCCCCTTGACTAAAACAGTTAAGTTGAAAAGATGGAGAATTTTTTTTTGTCTGAAATTCCCAGGAAGCTAGAGATCTTCTGTGTCAGTGGTAACAGTGGGAGAGAGCAGGAATTCACTGAACCAGAGCTCCAAAAAATTTATTCCACTATCAGAAAAGCTTGCTTACAAACATTTCTTTGTTAACTCACTTTGATGCTGAATCGGTCTGGGTGATAAATTTTTACAGTACAAGTTTTAAGGGAAAAAAATCAAAACAAAATAAAAAGGAAAGGTAATATAGATGAATGGCACAGAGATGGGCAAGAGTGCTTTCTGTAGGACTGGAAATAAATCAATGCAAGTAATTTGAAAGTAGGAAGTCATCAGGGAGAAATATATTGGAGTTGAAAGATCAAAGGGATCAAATGTAATTAGACATGGAAATCTTTTCATATATCTCATGGTCCACCTACTCCATAGTATAGAACTGTTCCACTTTCATTACTATTTTTCTCCTTTGCATTATGTTCACTTTGGTTCTGAAAGTATTCAAGAATCAGTTTATACTTTTTAAAATTCAACCAAGTATTTTTTGTTTGTTTGCTTTTTAACCACTGGAACAGCTAGCATAACAACTGAGCAGTAAGATTTCAAGAGGCCTCTCTGCTACCAAATGCATCCCACTCCTCTCAAACACAGCACTTTCCCAGAATCTCATGCACAGACTGTTTAAGATTCCCCCTCAAACTGCACAGGTTGTTGCCTCTGCTCTGCCACTGAAGACTGACCCCAACGTGCCCTGCTCTGGAGGTTATCACTTTTGACTTATTCTTCTACTTTGCAGGTTACTTCAATTTCTTTGATCTCATGTCAACACCGTCCTTTAGCACATGAAGCCCTGCCTTACCTCATCCTTTTACAAAACAGACCAAGCATTTTTAGCTCTTCTTATGAGACAGCACATCAATCTCCCTGGATCTTTTCAAGGTCTTCCTCACTTCTTGAGCAATGGCGAGAAAAATTGCTCAGAGAATTAAAAGAAGAGTCATGAAAAGTCTGAGATATCCAATGGAGATTAACTGTCAGGAGAAAGACACATTAACACAGATATCCTGACTACTGCCTCTGCACCCTCCTGTGCAAGGCCGTGTCAGCTCGCTTTCCAATCTCCATGGCAAATTGATTTACTGCAGATGTGTGCAAAGAGCTTAGAGCAACCTGTCTTTTCCCACCTTTCTTAAGATACTTTCATACAACTTTTTAAGAATTATGGAAAAAGAATGATTTCTCCTTTTCCCATTATTTTTATTAGAGCAAACCCACAGAGTGTTGCCATTTAATATGCTGCTCATAGAAAAAAATGCAAGGCAAAGGTTATTCAAGACAAGTGTGTTGCTCTCATGCATGCAGAAGGAGAGCTTTTTACTCCAAAAAAGCAAAAGATTAATTTAAGGATACAATTTTTTAACATAAGATGACACTTCCAAAATAAAAGCTACTTGTTGAACTGTGTTTTTCCTTTGGCATATTAGAATTTATGTCTTGTAAGGATAAAACAGAAAAAAATTATCATGTAAATAAATGAGAAACATGTCAGATACACAAATCTCTGAGAATCTATTAATTTACAGTGCATTCTATGTATGTAGAATAACAGCTAACAAGAACAAAATCATTATTTCCAAACTATTTCATAAGAAGGATTAGTGTGCTATTTCCAAGAGGTTTCACAGAGCCACAGAATTGTTTGGGTTGCAATAAGATCATCGAGCCCAACCATTAACCCTGCACTGTCACTAAACCATGTCCCAAGTGAAGTGACATCTACACAACCTTTAAATACCTCCAGGGATGGTGACTCAGCCTGTTCACACCACACTGAACAGAATTCATTGAATTTATCTATTTGGTGTGAGACGTTACCACCAAAATGGGGCTAAAATAAAAGTTTTCTGTGGTCATCCATGATCCCCCACAATTAAAGACATAACACCTGAAGATTTACTTCCAGTAAAGTCGTCCATGGAAAGTACTTTGGGAGATGTTAAGGGTATAGCCCTCTGAACATGGATTTTTTCCACAGCTTGACCGAATAACTATCAAAAGTTTTATATATATATATGTCCAGGCACACTTTAATGAAATATTGTCAGGTTAGCGTAATAAAGTGGCAAGTACAACAGAGATGAAATTTGATAGGCCATTTGTGTAGTAAACTATGTCTCCACAGCTCTTTAATCAATGTCCTGAACCAATTACCACTCATTATTCTTGATGCATTGTAAGAGAACACATGACCATATATCACTCTCAATGATCATAACATTTTATGCTAATTTAATATACTACCATATATAATACCTCAAGGTTAAAAAGAAAAAGTCTCAAATGTTTCTGAGAGACATATAGCTCAGGAACTGACTTTCATTTCCATTATTTAAGTGAATGTATAGATTGATAGATATGCTATCCACTATCCATTTGGAGTACTTTAGCAGACATAAAAAAGTAGAAGTGAGGACCAAATTTAGCTGCCAGCATTTTTCATCTACTGTACTCCTTTTTTACTCTGCTTATTATTTCAGCTCATTTCTATACATGGGAACCTTTCGTGGCCTCAGACTTTTTTGACAGCCCACCCCAGTGGCAAGAGCTTTACAGGAACTGGAATGAACTGGGCTACCCTTCCAGCTCATGACATACAGCAACACTTGGCAGGAGTAAGACCATCTGCCCAGCTCACAGAACCATGGTCCATCAGACAATACATCCAATTTTGGTCATTTAGCATCTCTGAGCTTTAGATACAACCAGCAACATTAGCACAGGAGGTCTGCAATGAGGTATCTTCTCACGTTTAATCACTTCCTAAGCACACTCCAGTCTCCCTCTGCAGCCAAATCACAGGAAACTGCAGAGAGACTGTGTTCTGAATTCCCATTTCCTTTGGCTGCAACACACATAAGATGGTTGTAACTGATTTCTCTATAAAACTATCAAATATAAGACAAGCAATAATGAAAGCAGATATTACTAACTGTGG
Organism: Monarcha castaneiventris obscurior; assembly: GCA_026261815.1. NCBI lineage: Eukaryota > Metazoa > Chordata > Aves > Passeriformes > Monarchidae > Monarcha > Monarcha castaneiventris. The sequence goes on from JAMPIT010000467.1 coordinate 14,792,617, forward strand.
CAAGAGGCAAAATAATAAAGTGGGCAGAATATGGATTAAGTGAGGATTTTTTGAGATCAAGAAACATATTTGAAAAGGAAACTTTCTCTCTTAAGGGATGCAGAGGAAACAAGAAGGAAATTTAAATGAGTAAGAAAGTACATAATTATATCTGGGAGGGCATAGGACTACAAAAGCTAAAGTCTCACAAACACTAAACAAAGTAGAGAAAACAGCCAAGAAGAGAAAAGCTAGAGAGGTGGAATAGGAAAAAAGAGAAGCAGGAGTGAGATTTCTCAGTTAACTTGGTATTTTTTTAATGTGCACATGGAAGTATAGAAGAAAAAACAGCAAGAATTTGGGAATGCTTCCTGACAGAACATAACAAACTACTGGGATAAATGTAAAAACCGGCAAGCTTCAGACTAGTAAGATACAGAGCAAAAAGAAGACTTAAGAATGACATATCCCTGGGTATCAGTAATAGGAAAGAGTGGGAGAGAAGAGCAATCTGTTCCTCACTGTGACCTCCACTGATTCTGTGTTTTTCCCCATTCATTTACTTGTCACATTTTCAAGTTTTAAAATTCCATTTCACTGTAAGGTTGCAAAAATTACTGGAACACTAATATAAGCAAAACCACCCAAATAGACAGCCTTTCTCTGAATATTCAAAACAGTTAATGATGATCTTCTATTTTTGGAACACTACACAAATAGGACATAAATTGCAATGAGCTACCATAACTTTAATACCGAGCTCATATTTAGATTTTTACTTTCCTAGCAGTGTTCACTGTATGATGAATTTAATTTCATCTGAGCTACTGAAAAAAGAAATTACATCACTGCCAAAGCAGATGGCTGCTGTAATGAATACCACAGCTGAGAGTCACAGTGAAATTCTGCTCATGAGAAAAACTATCAATATACAAGTTTCCTTTCCCAACTGTATATCTGCCCTTTTGGGGAAGACTGATTTTTACATGTCTCAAGGTGTTGGAAATCACACTTCAAATTTAATTGCTACATGTTTATTTTATGTGTGTATGTATATATATATATATGTATGTATATTAGCTTAAATGTTTTTAAGCTTCCTATCTGGAAGTCTTACCAACAACCCACTCCAAATGCTCCTAATCTTTTAGCAAAATGAATAATTAAACCTAATAATACACTGCAAAATAGCCGAGCATTTTTTTAATCCTTCACCTTAGCCTTTCATAGTGTTAAATACTGTAATAAAATTTTTACACATATGTATTATATATGTTTATAATATACACTACACTACGCATACTGGTGACATAGAAAAACCTTGCTATATAATTTAAAAAATAAAAAATTACAGCGTATAAATATATAATATATTCAAATTTAAAAACATCTTTACAGGACTTCTTACAGGTATGAGATTTTCATGTCACTTGGCAATCTCTGAATGAAAGTTATAGTAGAGAGGATTTCTGTTATTTTTTTTTTTCACATCATTGAGACTCCAGAACCACAGGTACCCAATTATGTGATCACATATGGGTTGAGACTGAGGCATACGGAAAAAATAGCCATTACCTAAAAATAAGACAGATCTACGGTCCATAACATTCATACAAAAGCCTTGTTAAACTTAGAAGGTACAAGATTTGGTTATAGAAAAATTAACAGGGAAATAGCCATATACTTGTTACTAAAACAAGTACCACTTCAATTTGCTAATTTAAATCTAACTACAGCTTATTTACATTATTTTGGGTAAGTTCTTCAACCATTAAGGCAACCTGAGCCTTTGTGGCACAATTCCAGGTTAACAGAATTCCAGAAAACACAACATTTTCCAAGAAAAGGCTCTTCATCTTTGACCAACATCCACAGACATGACAGATACAAACCTCACAACAAAGGGTTGAGACCTATAGAGTACATTAAACTATTTATGCAGTCCACTCTCTGAAAGAAGCCTACAAAAAAAGGTTACATTAAAACCAATGATCTGCCCTGAACCTCAAGGACACTTTGATGAGCTAAAAGCACATTTAACACCACGCCCTTTAAGATCTTCATTACTCTGCTGTACTAAAACTTCCACTGCTGTTAGTGTTGCCGACTCAAGAAGACAACTGAGACAAAAATAAAGCAGCACTGGCATCATGTGACAGAGAGACACAAAGTTACTTCTGCCAGCTTAATTTTCTGTATCTTCCCAAGGACTGAAATTCAAAGGGTTAAGGGGAATTAGAATTGGACTCCGTGATCCTCAGGGGTCCCTTCCAACCCAGGATATTCTGTGGAATAGCTCGATGCAGCTTTACAACACAGGGACTACATGATACCAGGAACAACTAGAGAAAGAAGTCCATTGCAGCTGCAAACCACCTAAATGTATCAACAATTAAACAATCAAGGGGTACAACAGCTTATGCTACTAATTGAGAGAGCATGAAAACAGAACAGCTTTCCCACAGGCAAACCTCTCCCAGGCTAATCTAATCATAGGCATAGATTCTTCCTCCTACCTCTTCTCCAAGGTAAGTCTAGGAAAAGGTGACTTTTTTCAGGAATAAACTGTATAAATTCATAAACACTCCATCTGAGCATAAATGGGAGTTCAAGCTGTTGAGCAGACTTTGGTAGATCTCAGTTTCAGACCCAGCCATCCCCAGGGGACAGGAGAGAGACAAGGCAGGAGTAAGATCATCTGCCCAGTTCATAGAACCACAGTCCATCAGACAATAGATCCAATTCTGGTCATTTAACACCTCTGAGCTTTAGATACAACCAGCCAAAGGCTGAGACTCAGATGTGCTTTGCACCAAGCATCAGTTACTGATTTTCTCTGCCCTGCGAGCCCAGCCAGGGTGGTGAAATCACAGAAAGATGCAAAGGCCACGTCCAGCTTCTACTCTTGGAACATAAATCCCAATGAGAGAAGAGCTGATGTAAGTAGGAGTGGTAGCACTCCACACCCAGCTCCCCATGAGGGAGGAGAAGCAGAGGGATGAACTGCTCACATTCCCCTATGAAGTAAACATGTTAAACACAGCACAGTCACACACATCAGCTAAAACAGAGAAGGAAGGGCCAGAAAAGAAACCACGGGCAGATGAAGTTCACAGTGACAAAAACTTGAATCAATTCCTGCCTCAGCATCCACATAAAGCAGATGAAGGTCACATTCAGGAAGCTTTCCACTGAAGGAAAACACAGTTCTAAAATATCTTTAGGATAATGACAGTGAAGATGGCAATTAGAACCACTGTGAGCTGACAGTGCATCAGGGCCAAATGAATTGCACTCAAAATGCTACAGAAAATAAGAATGTCAGCAGCAAGCTGTCCAAAGTCTCTGTCACAGTTGTCCCAAAAGAGAGGGAACACCATGAGAAATGAGTTGACTGATCTTCACAAAGTTATAAACAACCTACAGACCCTAAAGGCCAACTCACAGCACAGATGAGTTGCTGAAAACATTGATAAATCCTCTACAAGATCCTGCTGAAAACCCTGTGCCTTATTCATTGTCCACGTGGCTGATGCTGTCACACTGTGGAGATGACTTTATTACATTTGTGTGACAGGTCGACAAGGGCTAATCCAAAAGTCCATTTCAAAGACAATGGGAAAAGTTCTACTGACTTTAATAGCATTTTCATCAAGTTCCGAAGTGATAAGCCCTCGAGGAGGCCGCCAGATAACAACGGCTACTTGAATATAAAGTTAATGATATTTCCTGAGCAGTGAAAGTGAAAGATTGTGGAAGAAAATTAAATTCTGATGTGCTTGCCCTGGTTCCCTGAAGTGTGATAAGCAGCTCTGAAGCTCCTGTGGAACCCTCCAGGTTCTAGATCCTTTTTGTAAGGATCTAGACATTTGGGAAGAGCAGATATTCTCCATGGGACAGTTTTTAAACAAGTTTGCTCATGTTTTGGACCATTTACGATTGTTACAGGTTGTCCTTACCACAGGTACCACTTGAACTTGTCTTTGAAGTGACTTTTTTCCAAAAAAGCCACATTGAAAGGATCCCAGGAAGCCATCAGCTGAACTCCCTCCAAAAAGCAGGATCAACACTGAATTCAGACCAGGGGGCCCAGGGCTTTTTCCAACCAGGTCCTGAAAGTGCTCAGCCTCTCTGGGCAAAGACTAATTAGCCTGGATTGTATTTAACAACTGACATAAGAACTGCAGATTACATTTGGGAGTTTTGATTTCAAGACAGCAACACTGACAGAGTTCAGTCAAAAAATGTATGAGAGCATGGACAATGCTGGAGAAGTATTACCCTTTTTGCCTTGTATATGCTTCTACTTTGTATTGTTATTTAAATTCTAGGATACCTTAAAATAAATATTTCAATCGATATTTACTAAATCTAAGCATATATATGTATATTTAAATGCATTCTCATGTATAATGCTTGCTCCTGGAAGTGCTCAAGGCCAGGCTGGATGGGGGCCTGAGTGACCTGGTCTAGTGGGAGCTGTCCCTGCCCGTGGCAGGGGGTTGGAGTGAGAAGATCTTCAGGGTCCCTTTCAAACCAAACCATTCTATGATTCTGTGACACATTTAACACGTGACAAACACCACGGCTCCTTAACAAAGATATTTGGTTCAGTTTTTCTGAAGATATTAGTAAAACCAAACTGTACTATTAGTGTGACTTCAACCACATGCTAGCTCAGCAGTCAGTACTATGGAATAATTCTGCCTCTTAATTTCTGTTAAAAGTCAAAACCAAAGTATTTTAAAAGATGACAACTTTGGGTTTCTAGACTGTGCTTAAGCATCCTATTTTACGTATCAAATACAACTGAGAAGATTCTTTAGTAAATGTTGTTAGGAAAAAAAAACACCAACCAGAAACTCACTAAGTAATCCCCAGTTTGTAAATCTAATTAATAATACTGCAGCTAAAGAAAGATGTTAATTGCTATTGGTATAAAATTCATGACCACTGACAATACATACTATTTTGGCTGCAAGACTAAAATTCTGAATATGTGATCAATGACAATTTTAAGATTAAGTGACCATTTGGGATACATTCATCAATACTAATGGTATCTTATTTAAAAGTTTAATGAGAAAGCTATAATGCATATCACATTGCTCAGTAAGATACATTATTATTGAATTTCAGAGAGAGGATATTATGAAAAATGAAATAAAAGCAAAAAAAGCCCATTGTTTAAAATGGATTTTCTAAGTGTATTGAACACAAGGACTGGACTGCAGGAATTTGCTTAGAGGATTACTCCTTAAATAATTCCATCTTGTTTATTTTTGGTTCACATAAAAAGTGTGTCTTTAAGTTAGACCTGAAATTAGTCACTGTAGAACATGAGGATATCTGCATCATATAAAACATACGTGGCATTTTCAGTGAAATATTTTAACATAAGGGAACAGTCAGAGGCACAAAGTGATTTTGCTCCTCAGAAGTCGTTTATTCCCAGTATTTGATGTGAGTCAGCTCTTGTATTTGAGAAATCAATACGAGTAGCAGTTGAAGTAACAATGATTCGTGCTCACGGTAAAACCTGTCAAAACTGAAAGATGTATAAAATATGCTTTTAGTCCATATTCTTTTGGTAGAGACAAAGGGAATTATTATTTCTTGGGAGCACAGAATAAAGAATTGTTAAAAACAGGTGGGTGCATCAGTTGAGTCTAGTTTTTGGTGAACTCTGGCAGATCTCAATCCAAATTAAAGCTCTGTTCAGCTTTTCCAGCCTTTAACAGCTACTAACACAGTCCCCAATTAGTCCTTGCCCTGTTATTTATTCAGGCTGTCCTGTTGCCTTAGTTTTATAAACACAGTCCCTTCTTTTTTTCTATTCAGCACTGCTGAGGAAGACTTATTATCACATATTTTGATAAAAATATCATTCCTACCACATTTTCTAAAAACCCCCAAAGATTGCAATATCACTGTTTAACTGGCTTTCAGTTGCACACTATTTCTAGCACATACAAGAGATATGTGGAATTAAAAACAAAACAACGAAAAAACTTTTAAACACTGGGTTTTTCTGTCCATGGGCTGTGACAGACAAACTCTTCACTTACAATGGACATTTCTGGGTCATTTCTGCACATTATCCATGCACAAGAGGGGACAGGGGGATGTCACAGTTGTCAATTTCGCAGCAGAAGGCAGAATTTATGCTATATAAAATAAATTGTCCAAAGATTAGGGGGACTGCTGACTTAAATAGCACAATATTGTCTGTTTCTATAGCATTAGCACAGTGGGATTCCAGTCCCCACAGATTATTGTGTGGTGTAGGAATACAACCACGGGAAAATCAGAGTTATGTTAAGACTGAGTTTCTAAGCTGCTGGATCTCAGAAACTCAGCTGGACACCACCTAAGTCCTCCTGAAATAACAGTATTCATACTTGATAGGAATGACAATACTATTGAAAATAAATACTTTTTCTGTCAATAAACATTTTTTTTTTGAAAAGCTAAATACCCTAGAGTCCATTTTTACTGAACAACAGCAAAGTACAATCATGTTTTTCAATACTGGCTTTGAACAAGAACCTGAAACATAAATTATGAATTTTCAACTCTGGCAACTCTGAACAAGGGGAAAAAAACCATCTTCTACCTAAATTAGAATTATTCATTTTGCTTACTTATAAAACTTGAGGTTGAGCAGCAATCCTGTAAGTATAAATGGAACAGAAAAAATCAGTACGTTAACTTGAAAAGCAGCAACACCTGGTCTCATGTGGTTTATTAGGAAAAGTGATTTTTTTGTTTTAACTGTTACACTAGGCTGAACTTGCATATATGAATCAACACATCCCTTATGAAAAACAGCAAGTAGATACAAAAGGACTGGTATGTGACATGGCAGTTATCACATCAGATTTAAAGAAACAGTGGAAGCATCCAAACAGTATTCCAGTTTCCCATCTTTTTAGTTCAAATTGTTTTTTAGAGGCAGAAATTGTGACAGTTCCAGCTCTGTCCTGTAGGCCATCACAGTAACACCCTGGCAGGGAGCAGCCTCAACACCCCGTAACAAATATACCAATAATTTTTACACAATATTGCAGAAATATGCAGATCCCCAGGTGTAACTCTGCTTCTTCTAGTAAGTGGTGAGGCAGTAACCTGTCTGATGAACTGAATGCAAGCACTTAAAGGACTGCAACTCAACAGGAGTGAAACATGGAGTCTGTTTATCATACAAATACAAAACAAACATCAATGTCCATGATTCCAACCATAAAATACACTCTCTCTGTTTTCCCCATCTTCCATTTATGGAGACTGGTGGCTATTATGCTTTGCCACATAATTTAGATAAAATCCTGGATATAAGTTGGACATTGTATGTTCACATGAATACTCACTCCTAAGGGATAATTCATGATAGTAGGAAGTGTCATAAAATTAATTTTGCCAGATTTTACTACAAAGCACATCATCTCAAGCAAAGACCTTGGCTTTTGATATCTTTAAAATGCCTTACATATCTGTGGATCTCTATAAAATAAAGTCAAATATATGAAAAAGAAGAGCAGTATGCCAAGACAACCTACAGCCTCGCTGTTATATTACCAGGCTCTGTCCATCTAAAACTTCAACTCAAACTAAAACAACAGCCTTTAAAACACAAAGATCTGAGCAGCCTAATTCCATAAATTGCTCAATATTCGACCTTTTAAGCAGCCAGTCTTGTCATACCTAAGAGAGGAATAAAATATATCACAAAAACTATTTGCAAGAAATGAGTTCAGATTTGGGAGCGGATCTCACTTAAAAATCCCTCCTAATTTTTTTTTCTTGCTGACCTAAAGCTGATAAAAACTGTTCTTTTGTGTTCTTGACAAGAGATAAAGATGAATGGGAAAGTCATGTCAGAATCAGACTTTTATTTACGATCTCGTAAGTTCAGGAGTGTGCACATGCATGATTTGCTTCTGGACTCATCTCAAAACGAACAAATGAGGGATGAAAGATTACCCTGAGGACCTGCAGAAACACACATGAAAAACAAGTTTATCTAAAGAAGCATGCATTTCTGGAGGAAAAAGGTAAGAGCATGAATTTTATATCAGATCTTTACTTCATAGAGAGCGCTACATAAAATATTGTTGGCCAGATTGCTACTGGTTTAAAAAGTCTTTTTTCATTCTTTTGTATGAAACAATCTTGTTGAGAAAATGCTGTTTCCATGTGTCAGATGACAGATTTCATTTCATCTTGGTTATGTGTGTTTCCAGCCCTTGGCTGGTACTGCAGATTATGCTCAGACTTCCACAAGCACTGTATAAACCATCTTGAAAACACCTGCACACATTAAAACCAGTGTTGTGATTAAAAATAAGACATGATGCAAGGTAGTTTCTTTACCTTTTAAATTTTTCAAAATAAAAATCCACTAATTAATTTCACTGACCAAGAGGTTTACAGACAATTGAGCATTTAGTTTCCACCTGCTCAGAAGAAAGATAATTTTCTAATGCAGAACACATAATTTAAGACTTCAATGAGTTCTTCACCTCATGGATTCTCCTAATTTGCAGGCAAACTCCTGAAGATCCTTTCAGTGCACTTGAGTAAGCTGGTATCAGAGGGAACCTCTAAAAGCTTGATGAGAATGTCACTTGTTTGTCCTTCATTTGCTGTAGACCATGGTCAGTACTCCCTGTCATTATACTCCAAAAATAGATATTATAGCAGCAAAGTGATGACAGCCATCAGCACACAGCAGAAAGTAACTTGGGGGTTCTTTGCTTCAAATGCTATGTTGGACTCCTGTCTTTAATACATTAAACTGAAAATATTCAGATACACTTTTGACCTATTTCTACTAGATGAGTGGCATTTTGATTTAAAATTACTTTTCTCCTTCCTTCCTGAGGAGGATTGGGTTATTCTTCATCCTGATCTTACCATAAGAAGTGTTAAAATCTATTTTTTAAGCTAAATATATTTTTTATTAAAATTCTCTAGCTAAAAAAGGTTACAGTTTGAAGTCCTAAATCAGGAGATTTCCTTTTTTAGAGAGCATATAAATGTTCACGCTTCTAAACTAGAGCTGAACTTTAATCTGTTTTTAAGCACATTTCTGAACCAGGAGCTAAAAAAATTCACACATAATTAATCTTGTACTGAAAACAGAAGATGATGCCTTATTAATAGAAAAGGGAATAAAGTACGAAAAATTCCTGAAGCTTGGCATTCAAAAGGGCTTTGAAAGCAGGGAAAAGGAAGAACAGTTTGTTTGTAGGAATAAAAAAAAAATATCACATGAGGAAAGAGAGGAAATGATCTCATCTACTTCTTCACTTGTTCTTCTGTGGCACATTATGCTCCAGCAAGGGCACTGGGAGAACATGCCCATGATGTGTGAGCAAAAACTCACTAAAATCTGGAATAAAGCTTATTTTCAATTCATGTGGAGTCTGGGGATAAGATGCAAGGTATAGCCCTGAGGGACACCGAAGTTCCCTAATGGTAAAAGAATTTCTTAGGACCTCAATTCTCACTCTTCTGCAAATTCGCTGCCCCATTCTTTACCATTAATGCAAGAACAGTGTCTGATTTCTATTTTCTTATCAAAACTATAAATCATGTTTCGGTAGTTGTGAATTATACCACCAGAAGAGTGAGAAAAGTTTCAAATGTCATTTTAACACAGTCCTTATTGAAAGCAATAGTGAAATAATCTTTCCTCTTGAATTCTCAACCAGCTTAGATACTCTGTCACCCAGAGTGTCACATTCTTTGCTCACACCTTGAAAATCTTCAAAGGAAAATCAAAAAGATACAGCCCTGCAAAACTGTCCCCTCTCTGCACACAATAGGTACAATAGTTTCCCTGGTGCTGTGTTCCCACTGCCCCAGAAGAATCAGGATGGATCCAGCAAGGATATCTGAGCTCATTTCCCAAATTAGTTCCTATTATGGATCTGCTGCCTTGCACAATGAGACCTTTTCAGCGACGCCAACCAAATTATGGTGAGTGACAGCCAGAAAGCCCACGTACACTGCAGCTGGTCCATGGAAGCTTTGGCAAAGTCAGAGACGTCAGAGAATTGATGAAAAGCACTCCAGAAGCGTGAAGAACCACGGAGTACTGCAGCAAAGAACCCACAAAAAGCACCTCTAGAATCACCACAGCCTTGGGTTACAACAGGGAACGCCAGACAGCCCTGGGCTTATGCCAGTACCACCAGCACGTGCTCTGTGACCAGCTGGGAAGGAGATGGAGGGAGCCTGATGTCCAGAAATCAATGTACAACACCTCGAATTCCTCAGCAAAAAGATTTTCCTCCATAATATTTCATAGAGCTATACCAAACCAACTGCTATGCCACACGAAATGGTTTTCATCCTTGTATTAAGCGTAATTTAAATGACCCATTCAATTATTACTTTTGTATTCAAAGATGGCTTATTTTCATGCAGATTTATGTTTCGTTATGCATAGAGGATATTCCTAATTGTGCTGAAACAACTGCAAATTTAATTAAAGTTTGCCATTCCAAGCATAAAATAGATTAAAGAAAATGCTGACAACAGTAAAATAAATATTCAACTATTTAATTTAACTCAACATTTATTTTTAATCCAAACATCAAAATAATCTTGTTTCTAATTACAATTTCATGACAAAATGTCTTGAAGGAGCATTTGTCTCTATTTCCCTCCAATCTGCTCAGCTCAAACACACTAGCTTATTTATAAAACTGTTGATTAATAAATCTGTTCCAGCTGTATTACTGTATGTTACAAAGAACACAGATTGATGTATGTAAATAACCATTATAATTTTAAAAACCCCAAGTCTTCAGACTCTTCAAAAGCAGAAATCCCATTGAATACATTGCAGGACAATTATACACCTAAATTTTATCAAAGAAGAAAAAAAAAAGGGGGGAAATGTAGCTAGTATGGTCCAGAGGTCTGTGGCAATTTATAGCAGATGGAGAGATCAACTAAATGTCTATTATAAATTCCTTGTGGTTCCTTGAACTGGGTATTATTAGACTCAACCATGTGTTGCAACACATGACATTAAGCAAAGCCTGTTTCACAAAAAGTTACACTCAAAAGAGGTATGAAGGAAGAATCTGGCCTGATTCTACTGAAATTAACTGGAAACTCTCCAGTTAAGTTATGCTGCTCAGTATTGACTTTAATTCTGTAGTCAATAAATTTAATAATTTATAGTTAACAGCTGGGGGGAAGGAAAAGTAAGGCAGACAAGAGGATTTCCTCTCATCCAGATGCAGTAAGTCTGGCTCTGGCTGAGAAAAAAAATTCCTGTATCACAAGAATTATGAACACTAACGTAACCCTTGATGTAATTCGGAAGCATTAGTTATGAAGAAATATGCAGGCTTTCCAAATCATTCCATGCCTTTTCTCCATCAGATTTGGAGGAGACAAAAGTGCCTTTTCAGGCTAACAAATATTCCAAGAGTCAGAAAATTTGGAGAAAAAAGAGACTTTCCCCAGTTATTCACAATAATATTTTTTGCAGCTTCTGAATAAATTGCCTTACATGATTTTTGGTGTTTTTTCCTTCCACCTTAAGCAACATATTCAGGAGCTAAGGTATTATTTACATCTGAGTGGCAACACCCAGCTATTATGAGTTTCAGGAGCACCACCACCACTTGCAGAAGACACAACAATCACAGAATGTTTCTGGTTTGAAAGCCATGCGCTCAGCTGGAGGAGTCGAGAGCAAGCAACACAAGCCTCATCCAAAGAACCCAGGACCACCCCACAAACTGCTTGCCAAACCCTGTTCATTTCTCATTTTAATTACTTCTTGTCAATACAGTTGAGCAAAGAAAACCTCTAGGTGAAAAATGTAAATGCTGAAACCTCTTTCCTCTATGTAGCTTCACCGTGAAAGGACAGAAAAGTTTCTTTTTGCAATGAAATCAAGACTGAAATACAGAAAGAAGCTTCTACTTGAATTGATAGATTCAGCATGCACTGAGGGCTCTTTGCATGCCAATGGATCATCTTTATCATGGGGCAGGGATTCATCCCTGGTGTTAACACACTTTGATGTAATAAAGAGTGATGGATATTTTCACATTTCCCTTATTTATCTATGCCAGCTATATATAGTATCAATAAGAAAATCTTAAGCAAAGGGAAAAAAGCCCATCAAAAATCAAAATTTCAATAGAACAAATGAGGAATTTAAGTCAGTATGAGGGATTATTAAACTCTTTCATAATATAAGCAGCAATCAAGAAGGGAAGCAGCAAGGAGCAAGCATTTTTCAGACACAAATAAAACTGGAACCCTTCACCAAAAAACAGTGAACTGAACAACAGCAGCTCTCTCCTACTGATACATGCATATTGTAGGGAAAGCTTGATCTGGAATCCACCAGAACTGGTACATGAAAACCCTACTTGGATGTAATACCAAGTTAACAAATCACTTTATATCGACACCATCAGAACAAACAAAACAATCCAAACTTGCTCAAATAACCACTGAGTCCATCAACCCAGAACTATTCTTTCATGAAGAGCAGTTTGTATTTTAGTAGCACTTTTTATCCAAACACCAGTATACACACAGGAAATTCATAAAACTAGTTTTTTTCTTTCCTTTCTGTGTTCCAAGATTTATTTTAGAAAACTCTGCATGGTGTTATTGATCAAAACTCTTTTTGACAATGTAATAGCCTACAAAATCTCTAAATACTTTAAGAAACGAAGAATACACTGTAATTATAAAGGCTTTCAGACTATCACACTTCAGACTCCTGAAGCCAACAACAAAAATTCCATGACATGAATCAACCTAGTTTTTGGGGGTTTTTTGTATAATCCATAAATGGCCAGTACAGCTGTTTAAAACACAATGAGTATCAAAAGATAGCATTTCACATAAACAGGTGGTAACAGAACAGATTAAGGGTTAGAAAACCTTTACTGCCAAAACCAGCACGGCACTGCAGAGGAGCCATGGCAATTTACCTACCTGAGAACCAGGCAATACTTCCACACACACCTAAACTTCCCCATCACTGAATCAGAAGGTTTGGGGAAGAGAAATCAAGTACATGAGTCATATTATATTATGTGGAATAGCAAATGGAACATACAAAACAATGAGGTTTTTGGAGTTTTGATTTAGAGGCTCTTTGATTGTGAAGGGCTGGCTTACCTGCTTAACATCATATGCAAGAAGAACAAATCTTAGGTCTGGTGAAACAGAGTATCTTGATGCTTTGAAGGTTACCTGAAATGAAGTAACAGTAAAAGTGAGTTTGCAGTAGGAAATTAATAAGATCTCTTTTCCCAAATGTTCCTACAGCTCATTTAAGAACTTCCCATTCATAAGACAGATTTGGTTTAGAAAACCAATGTAATTTTCACAAAAGAAGGCCTCAAATAATTCTCAGTCTAATTAGCTGATATCAGTACAATGGCAACTGAAGAATCTGGCTTCAACTCTAAATACCAATTAAGAAGCTGATGAGTTTTTTTATCATCACTTCGAGCACTAAGCTCAAGGATAACAGCTATAACCAATTCATCCACAGAGGATGAAGGAAGACACTTTGGAATGATGAAAAGGGAGATTCATCACTAGGTTAGCCTTAAAGATAACATGCAAGAAAAAAAATAGGTGTGCACTATGCCTCTACTGCTTTTCCTCTAATGCCACATACACAAACATTTTTCAAAACAACTTGAACCAAAGCAAAAGTCTTTCTTAAAATAAAGAAAGTTCTTAGCAGAGAGCAAAATGAAACATAAGGTAACATTATAAAACTAATAATGCTTTACATCCACCCAAGACTACATGACACCCAATTGAATTCAAGATTGTAATTTCATCAAGGGGTAATGTTGATGTCAGAAATAATTTAATGAATCTAATGCATGAGAAAGATAAAAATGTGCTTTAAAGGGCACTGAAGGAAATAATTTAAAATTAATCTCAAGACATCTATTTCCAGAAAGAAAGGAAAAGGAAGAAGTGAAATATCCAGATAAGAATAGAAAAAGTAGGACAGAAAAAAAAAAAAACAGAACCAAAAAGCCATAAGATGAAAACAAATAAAAAAATAGCTAAGTAGAACAAGATCTATCTGCTATTTTATTTCTTAAGCATCTTGTTCTGTTTAGGCTAATCCCACTGCTAAAGTAATGAACTCAACAGGGGTTTAAAAGCACACAAGCAGGAAATCACAAACTATTACATTCAGAGTAGCTAAGAAGTTATACCTGGGGAAAAAAAAAAAAAAGCTTCCAATAAACTGGAAAGATGCTATATTTTGATATACAGATTAAACTCAGGTTCCTAGGTAATATAGTTAGAATCAAGGTATCCAAAAGAATTAAAGGGAAAAGTATTTTTGAAGATAAACTGTATTAGATTCAGCAGCATGACAGAATCAAAAGTCAGAAGATAAATCTGCAGTCTTGAGAAAGGGGGAAAAAAAAAGCAACACACCTTAAACCATCCTTCTGGATCTACAAAGCATCCAGAATAGATTCCTACTGTGCCCAAACTGGCTTTTATGAGTAAATCATCTTTAAGCAGAGACTGTATTAATGTTAATCTATGAGTAACATTCCCTTTTCTTGGCACTTCACTGAAAATATTTTCTGATGTGAAATTTGTCTTCTTTGTAGCAGTTTATTAATTACTGCCCCACTACCTCAGCGTTCAGCACTATATAATGCAGGCAGCTTTCCAAATTAATTCCCAGGGAGTGCAGCTCCTACCATTTCATGCACTCAGTAAGAATCTCCAGTCCCTGATTGTGGGAATTCAGAGTGCAAAGAATATTCTTCTGCCTGTTTTAAAGAATTTAACCCCTATGAGCAATGCTGGTTTTGACCTTTATCCATGGAGAAAACTGCCTACACTCTGGGAAGAATTAAAATCTACACAAATGTGAACCAGATAGTAGAATATTATGTAAGAATGTCACAGGGTGAAGAATTTAGAGGTTTTGGGTTTGTTTATGTAGTAATTAGATAAATAGTGAGGTTTCCAAAATGGTGTTTACATTATTTTAGACATCGTGCTCCTTCTTCACGACCTCCATTTTCTGTAGTAGAAGTAGCTTAGCATGACTGGGTAGAATTTGCCACAGTTCCTGTCTGTGTTACAAGGTGATTTACTGGACATTGGTGGAAAAGTAAAAATATCTGTCGTTTCAAACTTCTATTGGGTAAAATGCCTTTAAAAAGGCTGTGAAATCTTGATACAAGGTCACTCGCAGCATCTCTCTACTCTTGCTATGTTCCTTGTAACCTCATAGTTGATAAGAACTTAATAACTCCTAGAAGAAGAAGAGACTGAATGCTGGTCCAGTCCATCTACTGAACCTCTAGCAAGGGCTCTAGAATTCTCTCCCATCAGGAGAGGCTGATTTATGGCACAAAATGTGTCACCTGATTATGCCACCACACAAGTAATGAGGCTCTTCCTGCAAACACCTCAGCAGCTCAGCTGCAAGCTTGTGGCAGTTCCAGGCAGCACCAGCAAGAACTACGTGCATATTCTATATCCAAGTACAGAGTGTTGTGGGTTTGGGATTTAAAGTCTTTTGAATCCCACTGACCTTGTTCATTCAGCTTTCACTCACCTGCAAAGGTTTGTTTGCCTCCAAAATGCCTCAGACACATGGTGTACATGCAGTGCCAAGAAACAATATGGCAATGGGTTGGGGCAAAATAGTTTTCTTTTTGTTAGTGTAACGGCATAATTCTTGGTAAAAGGAGTATAAAGCTCCTTCATACTTTTTAATGTTTCACTTCATAAATAAGAAACTTAAAATTAGACCAGCAGAAATCATGGCTCATTGCCAAGCTGATAGCAATGCTGATTTCTGTAAATTATCATAAAAACATAATTAGCCCATTTATTTAAGTTGGATTTACAATCAACCCTTTAATGAAAGGGATGTTTAATTCTAGTAGAATTGCAGAGAGATTTAAGTCGACTTAAAGTGATTAAAATTTCCTTAAAATTCTGGTTTTGGAGGGTTTTTTTGGTAAAGACAAGCACAATTTTGGTAATTAATTCAGAAACTGTCCACTTATATGCACAGAAGAAACCCTTATACACTAAGAACAGGAAACTAAAACAGCCACCTGACTCATTCCTCCTGCCTAATGTGGCAAGTAAACTCACGATCTGGGAGTCACTGAAACAAAAGATAGAATTCTTACTTTTCCCCACAACCATGTCTAAAGGATTTCATCAACCAACAGATGCCTGACTCCATGCCTGAGGAGGTTAGATCAGCTGGTGAAGGGCTTAAAGGAAAGCTTCAGTTCCTGCTGTAGGAGGTGAGATGTATGCCACACAAACTCCTGGGAGATTCTCTCTCGGGCCATTCTCTACAGGGATTAGATATATTTATTCATTAAAAAGAAGCTTGAGAAGACTCTGACCCCAGGGGTTTGTTCTTTTCTCAGGAGAACACATTTTTAAGTTTAAAAGAAAGTGTTGGGGAAATACCACATTGGAAATACACTGGGAATTAAAAACCCTCAGGTGTCTTGTTATCCAAAATCTGGAGGGTGGTTGTTCCACGGGCCTACATATCCACAATTTCTCAAGCTTCTTGCTTTGTCAGGAGCTATTTAGCCTTAATTCAGGAAGACAGACCTAAATGCTGCCCCATGTGACTAAAACCATATTTTGCTGTGCTTGATCTCTAAGAAATGTAACTTTGGACAAACAAGCTCTGAAACTGGGAGAAACAGAGCTGCCTCACAAGCCACGGTCCAGGGATGCAGAAGCAGGGCTGGTTTCCCTCTGCATCACTGCACAGTATCAGCTAGGTAGGGACTGGGGTAATTCAACACTGTGCACTCCATGCACACCCTAATCCCCTTCCAAACCCAAAAGAAGCAAGGCAGAACACAAGGAAAAAGGGAAGGGAATTTCCTTGTTCCCCTCTACACAGCCCCATCAAGAGTTGAAATCCCTAAGAAAACCCTCAGCTCTATGCAACCAGAAAACACTTGGGCTGGAGAAACTGCTGTAATCCCTAAATTGGTTACAGTCCACACCATTGCATAATTCTGAGACAAAATAAATGTGGGGGTATTTAACAGCTGTACACTGTCTTCCCTGCTTAATTCATACACCTGCCATCCATTTTTCCTACATTGCTGCATTTGACATCATTTCACTTTTTCAGACATAAATGATCCTATATCCGATCTTTCATTCCTCACTCGACCAAAACACCCACTGACTGTAAAATTAGGTCTAACCATATGAAACATTGTATTTCTAGGTTTCTTTGAAATACCTCATGTGACAGGAGTTTTAATTCTTCTCCTGACAGTGATGCATGATGTGATGACCCCAGTGGTCTCGCTGCCACCATAGATTGCAACAGCAAAAGCCAAATCCAGGCAAAAGGAAAAAGAGAATTTGAACAGGCTTTTGTCCTTCAGCTTTCCAGCTTCCTTCTCGCGTCCACCTTTCAAGAATTGCTAAAATACAGTTTTGCATGGAAAGAAAAATTGTATTTTTTTCCACCTGTCCATATGGGTGCTTAAAATGGAACATAAAATTCCAGTGAACAATATATCCTCAAGCTTGATTTCCAATGTCAATATTTCTTTCTTTTTCACTTTGCATGTTATGTGTGTTTTCCTGTTAACAGAAATACCAGTTATGATTGTGTTTGAGAGAAATTTTAGGCTTGGTTTAGGCTCTGCATCCTCAGCAAGGCCCCCTAGTATCAGCTACTTTTACTTCTCCTGTTTTCTTAAACCCTAGTTCTGAGCTACTGATGTACTGGCTACTCCCTTCATCCTTCACATACTATAAATGTTGGGCTTACTGGTTTTGTTGATTTTAACTACTGTGACATTTAAATCAGTGTCTTATTAATAATCTTTCAAAACCACAGTATAGGGTAGACAGATGAATTTATCTGTAATACAGTCCAGGCAAGAGTTGTAAAAGTATATTTGTAACATGGATACTTTACAGCATTCTTCTACCATAGTTTCAGTAGGATGGTTTTAAGTGAAATAATATATCACAGTTAGAACTGATTTTAAAGAAATGTTCACTGTTGTGGAGTTTACTTATTTGCTTAGTTTGGGTTTTTTTCCTTTAGTTTTACCCCTCCTGCTGTTTCACTTTCTTGTGCTTTCTATTTTCCCCAGAAACTTTCATTTTCCACACTCCTTTTACTCTCCTCCAGTTTTTGTTTAGTAGTCCCTTAACGCACATTTAGGCTTTAATTTTTTTTATTATTTTTATTATTATTCATCCATAATGAAATATTTTAAGACTTTCAGGAATGTTACTTTAGAGTTTGGTGGCAACACTCCTACCTAGGAAATTATACATCTCTCTATTTCCCACCTACATCTGTATCAGAAATGTAACTTAATGGTGTAGCAGAATCTCAGTGGATGGAGTTCATCAGCACTCTCAGGTATCCAGCTCAACTTATCAGACAGGCACTGGCCAAATGGCAGTGCACAAGTGGAGTCAGGTTTGATGGAATAAAAGGAGCTGCAAGAGGAGAAGGCACTTGGCATGTCACAGTTCCCCTGGGAGGCACCCGCAATCCAGGGAACGATGGGATTCTCCTTCACTGCCACTGCTGTTACTGAGAGGAGATGATGGACCATGAGAGAGCAGCAGAGAGTGGAGCCCAGCAGAAGAGCAAGGCTTGCAGCAGTGGAAAGAGGGAACCTCTGAGAAAGACAGGCTGTAATTAGAAAAATGTGCTATAACTGGAATGATGAAAAATTTGGGTTTCCAAGGTTACGTTTCTTAATGCAGTACTTCTTGTGTCACCTGAACATTTAATCTAGACCTAAAAATGCTGCAATGCCAAGTGTTGGAACTGTTAACCCTCAGGCTTCCTGTCCAGTTTAAAAGACAAATGTGCCCTAAAACATGATCTCAGCTGACCTCTGTGCTGTGAATGGGTGGCTCTCAAAAACATGAACCGAATTCCCCGAACCCACCTGAAACTGTAGGACAGAAAAATAGACACAAATCGACCATGAGCCTTGCACCAGGGCCTCCCTGCTAGACAACAACCTCCAACCAGTCAGCCACAGAAGTTTTTCCCCTCACATTTCCCATTAACATTGATATAGTTGACCCTTAACTATATCAAGGAACAGTCTTACCAGGAATATAATTTAGAGAAATCCCACACCGAGCTACCGTAACCTGACAGTTTTGCATTTTGTATGTTGAAACCTCCTTCACTTGGACAAAAACCAATGGTCACCACCAAACCACAGTGACTGCAAACCCTTCCATCTGTCAGGCTTTCCCACCTCGATGCACAGAGGTGCACTGCAACAAATAAACCCTTCCTCATAAAAACCCCTCTACTGGAAAGGATGTGCTGAGAGGGTTATTGGACACTTAGAGGAACATTTTAGAGGAGCATGGGAGAGTAGAGAGAATGTTACAATATTCATAATCCCCTATTTACAATGTGTGGGTCATTAAAATGTCCAGTGTTGCAACAACTATTAATATTTATGTCATTATATAATGTTATTTAATATATTTACTATTATTCACCCTTTCATTAATCTCTTACGCAAGGTTCTTAAAAAATAAGCATGTAAACTATTCTTGCAATTAAATTTACGTTAATCAACAAAGGAACTATAATTGCACTATGATGCTGCACTGAGCTTCCTATCAAAAGAGGAAGGGGCTGTGGTGGTGGAGAGCACAAAACAAAACAAAAAAAGTATCAAAAAGAAGAGAACAAGCACAGTTGTTAATGAACAATGCTCTGTAAAACACCACAAAACAGTCCCTGCCAAAAGCCCTGCTTGGACTGAAGCTCTCATTCTCTGCTTTTGGCTGCAAGGCCTCCACAGGGCTTTCACAGCTGGGCTGCCACAGCCTGACCCTGCTGCCTGAGCCAAGACTGCTCCTGCTCTGGCACCCTTCTGACACCAATAGAAGGCAGCAAGGTCCTTGCCTCTCCATCTTTGTGTAAAAGATGGTGCACAGTAACACAACAACACAACAGGCTCCAGGATATGCTCCTGACAAGCCTCTGGAAACAGGTTTGAAACTCAGCAATAATTGTTTGCTGTGCCCCACGACGCAGTTTCCCTTTGAGCTTGTAAAGAGTTGTGGAAAGACACAGAAATGAAGGGGCACAGCAAGTCAGGAATTGCTGGGTGTTAGAAGAGTCCAAAGTGTACAGCTGGGGGAAGCTGTAATAAATACAGGACCCTATTCTAGAGCTCACAAACTGAAAACAATTCCACTTGTATTGCCTGGTATTGAAAACAAATCAACAGATTCAAAATATATCCCATTATCCACACTCAGAAGACTGAAAGAGTCACAGTAGACGAATTTCTGACAGAGGATCCTGAGTGTTTGTTAGGTATCTCAATAAATGTACCACAAGAGCAGTGGAACTGAGGGCTAACAAAAGTCTTATCACTTTCATAATTATTGCAGCTTTTAAAGAGGGAGGAATGAAGGCAAAACTTTTGCAGGTTTCTTTCAGAGAATTCAACGCATTTGGAAAGTTCCATACCAGAACACACAGTCCCTACACACATTTTCTATCCCCTCTGGGCTTGCTTTTTCCATTTTGTTTTGTGTTTAAGGGCTGTAAAACAGACTCAAGAAGCTCTGCTAGAATAAGGAACCAGATGGAGAACTTTCCCTGAGCTTCCCCCCACGCTCTCCTCTCCAGCGTGTGGCTGGGCTGTGTGTGAACTGCTAACCCTCTCTTACTGACCTTATGGGACAGCTGATGGCAAAAGCATTAAACAAAATGCTGGGTAAACACTGAAATTTCTTAGCTAAATGTGGCATAATGCCACTGATTTTAGAACTGTAATGTGTCATAAAGCATTGCTAAATGCTGGAAAACTGGTAGGCTTGTCACTTAGGATCACAGTGATAGGCAGCCCAGATAGATGATAGAGAACATATTGTAATCACGTATCGAGGCAGCATCTCAAACACCAGGATGCCACACAGTGATTAATGTCCAGGGCTTTTTCTGGCTCTTCTTAATAGGAGACTTGCCCAGCCTCCAGCTGTGAACATTTATCTGCCGCTGGCCAAGGATATTAACTGTTTATTAGCTGAAACAGGAGGCACTATATGGATACAGTCCGAGAAAAAATGTGTATTAGAAAACATCCTTAAATAATAACATCCAGAGATGTTAAAAGATATTCTTTGTGCTTTGCAAGCTACCCTTTTCACTTATGGCACTGTATTTGTTACCCATAATACTGCTTTGCTGATAGTTTAATTATATAAAGGCCAGATTGTGTTACTAATAATTAACAGAAAAGGACTTCATTCCAGAAGGACAAATGAAGTGCAAGAATTTCTTCTACTTCTAAATAAAACCTGATTATACTGGAAAAAAAAACCAAAAAAAAAAACCTTCCATTCAGGAACTTGGGATAGCTACTTCCCCTATGTAAGAGAAGTGGGCCTCCTAGAATGACAAAACGCTAGCCTCTCTTCTTTCCAGGTGAATGGCTATTATTAAGGGCACCTTTAAAGATTGGGGGATTTTGTTATGTTTCTGTATATAACATAGGGGTTTTAAAAAAAAACAAACTGCAGCCTGCTTTTTTGATGATAAACCTACTCAGTGAGCACAACAGATCCTCATTAGGGATGTCTGACTTCTACATAATAAGCAACATAAAGAAGGATAAAAGGTGTGTACTTTGCAGGAGGGTGGCTGTCTCTAGGATGCAAAAGAAGAGCCAGTGATTTGTGCCCAGTGGAAGACTGCTTCAGGGGCTGAGAAATGAGAGAAAAAAAGAAAATCTCCTCTGAGCTGCTGATTCAAACACAGCCCAATAAGGGGTGACAAAGAGTCATTACCCATCCCTTGCCTCTGCACAAGGAGTTTATCATGGCAGTTCAATTTTCCATGGATAATTATCAACATTACTAAGAAGACCCTGCCATTTCTGTGGCTGCTTGAGCAGAGGCAAACAGGAGAGCAAATGCAGACTGAAATCAGACTTAATAATCCCATTCAAAGGAGACTCTTCCATGAATAAAACCCTTTGATAGGGAAGAATGAAGGAACTTGCACTGCCTATGCGGGATCTCTGCTGTATTTTTTATTAATCCAAGACATCTCTGCAGAGTCATTAAACCACCACCATTCTAATTATGCACCAATGATTAAGCAGATGTGACACTGAGCGAGGAAAATGTTTGATTAATGATCCAGGTGTCTAACTTTAGAAGATTACATTTAGCAGTGCAAATTTGGGGACAGTCAAGCTCAAAAGAACAGGACAGCTTTTGATTTCAGCCTGCCTCAGTCATGTTATCCTGTTAGGATTGTTGGCCACCATGTCGACAGCTCAGCACAGAACATTTCCCACTGTTCTCTTCCAAACATACACCAACAAACTTGCTGAGCCTTCTGCTCTGTTTTCAGCTTTTTAATTATACTTCCTCCATATGAATAATAATTGCTGGGATTGACTTTAAGTATAATACTCTCAACTTCTGGCTGTGTAAAGAGAGGAGCTCTGCAGGAAGAAAATATACTTCTGTTTTTATTTTTCTCTGTTCCACCCATAATTGCTTTATGGGTTTGGTTGCTTGAATATTATCTATTTTGCATCAGTTTCCCACGTTTCTAATGAGTAGCAGATACCTAGTGCCTGGAGCTCCCCAGGTTTGTGTGAACTGAGGATAAATCAGTTCCATAAAAAGCCCAGAGAAGAACAACTTTGCAAAAAGAGGTGACACTTGCAGTGTGAAGCAGCCTGTCTGTCCCAGCCCATCGCCACTTGGCAAGGCTGGTGTGGCAGAACGGCCTGAATAGGCCTGTCACACTGGCTTTACACCCCACAGCACAAGCCAAACACTTCCAGCCAAAAGTGTATGAATTCATCTGTGAGGAGACTCAAGCCTTGTCGTTAAAGACATGTTATCCCTGTTTTACAGCCAGGGATGCCCAAGCAGCTGCTCGTGTTCAGGTTCTGCACTAAAATCACCACATAGGCCTGACACAGTTAATGCTCCAACTGGCCAGGCAAGTGCTCACACACACTGGAATAGATGGGTAACAGGGAAAGTGCTCCTGAATATTTTAGGGTTTGTGCTTTACAGAAATTCACCTTTCCACCCACTTTTAATTGTGTCTGACAGCCTTTTCTGGGCTAAGAGGTACCCTGAGGCACAGCCCAGCACAGGGACGGGTGCAGCTCACAGAAAGGGAGCCACACACACCCATTAAAGTAGAATTCTCTCCTCCATCTTTACACTGACGGAGAAAATCAGCATCAAGTTCTTTCTCCTGAACTTCTGCTCTTCTCTTTCTTGTTTGAGGAGTTAGAAGGAAAGGTCACCTGAGGCTTTATGCTTTGAAAAGAGGAATCTCTATCAGCAAAGGCCAGGAACAGTCCAGGAATAAAATCAGCCTTTGCCAAAGACTGCTGATGAAAATGAATCATCCTTTTGAGTCTGCAGGTGTAAAAGATTTTATTAAATTAGAAGTACAAGGATTAACAGTAACAGCCAGTGGTCTGCATGGAGTATTTATGAGGAAAGACTGACAAGCCACACAATTATGCTGCAAAAGCCTGATAAATGAGAATTACAGGGTAGAAAGTAAGTGGTATCCCTGAGAATAACAGTGCCAAGCAAAGCAAAAGAAAATGCAGACTAAAGTATTAAAGTACTTCTTAGCAATTACTGCTAGTCAGGAACCATTCATGGACATACCCTTTACTGGTCAAGAGGAATAATCCCCAATCATCTGGTGTGCCATTAAAGCACGGAGAAACAACTAAACCAGAGATTAACATGGCTAGGAAATAGATTTTTCTTTGCACATTTAATTCCCTTAAGGAAAATATTCCCATGAATTTTGAACATTTTCCTGCTTTTCTAATAGTAACAAACTCTCAACACTTAAGTAGCATTCCCACCTTTTATGAAATATTTTTTTCTAATAGACATCAGGTAGATTCCCCAGCACACATGCCAAGCATGATCCTTCAGCTGCTCTGAACAAAGCACAACCAACAGCAAAACCTCCAACATCTTGGTTATTTACATGTAGGTTGAATAAAACAATTAATAACTTCATTCAGAAATCATTCACTGACAGAGGAATGGATTATATTTTTCATTTATATGAGATCTAGTCTAGGTTATGAACATATCTCCTCTAACTTTTTTATATTGTACTCTCTCCCCCCCTTACAGGAAAAAAAATCTTAGGAGACTTCCACTGAGAAAGAAGCAGATAATCTCTATTACTTACAAAAGTTGTATTTTCCAATAATAATGTCGTTGTATTTGTTTCTACATTCAGTTCAACAACATGTCCATTTCTGGTTTTATACACCACTGCTGTATCTGCAATGACAAAGAAATAAGCAGTCAACAAACACACTGAGAATTTAATACATCTGTAGGGAAAACCAGCATGTTAAATTAATTAAGAGTATTCTTATTACAACACTCAAACAAGACAGAAGTTTTATTAATTTGCCTCATGAGCTTCAAAATCACTCGTTTGTGCCCTATAGCATGCTCACCTCATTCAATAAAAATATATTTTGGCCATAAACCAAAGTAAGGTTCTGCAAAAAGAAAAGCTGTTGCTGGACATCATATTCACGTGTCTCCTTGGAAGGGACTCCAACAAAACTTCTGCACTGTTCTGTATTTCTGGTGACTGGATGGACAATGTTATGACTATTTTAGGACAGTCCATATTCTGTGGGATTCGTGCTGGGCCACAAAATGCCAAATTTTCATGTGAGGTGAATGTTAGCAAAGGGGGGTTAAAGCTAAGTATATTCACTTGCAAAACATTTAAAACACTGTGAGATGAACTGTTGCAACTTTTTCCTTCTTCCACTCACTTGATTTATCATTTCTTGTGAGAAAAATAATCTAACACCTCAAGAAAAAAAAGAAATCTGAAATGAATTGTGATTATATGAAAAATACTTTGTATCTGCTTGTATCAAAACCTGCAAAATTACCAAGAAATTCACAATGACTACATCAGCCTTGACTTAAAAAAAACAAAAAGTTCCAGATTTCCCAGTATTTGTAGCAAGATTGAATAGATTGAGTGCTGATTCTTTCAGATTATTTAAAACCCATGTAAGAGATTTACACTTAACGAAATGAAACTATTTTATTGTAACAATGTAAAAAGCATAAGAGAAGTTCTAATTAAGCCTAAAGGAAACACAAAAGAACTTTCCTAATCCTCAGTAATGTCTGAGAAATTCATTACAGATCCCTGAATTTTATGAAGTGGGAAGTAAACACAACTGGAGAAAAAGGTTACGTTATCATAAAAAAAAGTCTTCGCTTATTCAGAAAGATGTAGCTCTATTTTAATTGACTCCACAGGAACTCGAGATATACAGCACTAGGGAATGTCCTCTGGTATGTTCTCTAAAATTAATGAAGCCTCATTTGAAGAGCTTACTAAGCTATTTTAGGACCGTGGCTGGGAAGTGGGGTGGGATTGATGGAGTTTAGGACAGTATTATTAGAGCTGCTGTTTAGGAAGGCAAATTGGACTGTGAAGTGTGGAATTAACAGCAGCTTCTTTTAAAGAGAAAAGATTTCAAATATTCATTTTGAACAGAAAGGAACAGTGCTTTGTAGAGTTATTTGGTTTCAGGTTACTAATTACAGAACATGATAGTTTCTGTAGCTTCCTTCAGGCTATTTTGCATGTATTCTTTTAGGAACCCCAGCACTCAAAATCTCCAGTGACACTGGATCGTGGTGCTACATATTATAGAAAAAATAAAGTTGTCTGACTAAAGAGCTGTCCCTAGCTATGACTGAACCATAACGTGGGAAATGGCATAAATAACCCAGAGACTCTGAACAGCAGTGCTCCCAACCATGCATTTTGGCTCCATGGGTGACACTAACGTGCTGCCCAACTCCAAATGAGTACAGAATTCTACTCCTCATTTATCTACTCTGCCTGTCACTTGCCAACAGGATTCAGAGCATTGTGCCTCATTCACTAATCCTACCAAAACCAATTCACTCAAATAATGAACTTCCCTTAAAATTCCTCAGAGGACCACGAATAAAATACACAGTCCTAGGGCTCTTCTTGCAAGTCCTACACATGGTGTGAAACAACATTTGGAATAGCAAATACTGTGAGAGACATAAATGAAAGCCTTTGTTCTGAAGTTAGAAGAAAATGTATTCAGTCAGTCAGAACAGAAAACTGAGTCAGACCTCTTGAAAAGGCAGGCTTTACTGGACAGGAATTACACCTCTCTCTGACCTTGGATTCAGTAGTTAACTCCTGAAGTGCATAAATCAAATGAACGCTTGCAAACTGTATGGAGGTTCACAAGCCAAAGATTATATCAAAATACCACGCAAACACTGAGCATAACAGTCTTCAAAAGTCATCACAGTAATTAATATGGAGGTCCCATTCCAATCAATATCTTGTCAATATCTGGATAATATGATAGCTGATGGTCCCACCATATGATGATGTTTTTCTTCATTGATAGCTCAAACATAAATACGAGCCATAAACACACATTTATTTTGAGATTTTTGTTACCTAGAGTCAGAAATTCTACAAAGAAAATAATACCTAGTCCTTAGCATCATCCATTTGCACAGTGGAAGGATTTGTTTTGCTTATTATCTTGGTGCCTTCACCATGAAGAGGTTCAGGGACCTCTGACACTTCACAAAGCCATTCAGAGAAGTAGAGTTCTTACTTCAAAGAAATTCTCATTTAATTTGAAACAAAGAGTAGTATCATGTGAAAAGCTCTCAGTGGAGCACAAATTGCAGCACTGAAGAGCCACATTATTGATCTGAGGCCATCACTAGAATAAAAAGCAAAGGAGAACATGAGGAAGCCTCTGGAAAGAAGATTGTGTTATCAAGTCAGCAGCCCTGGATGATGCACACAAAAACAGTCTTAAAAGAAACTGAAAATTTACTACTTATAATAGTTCTCAAATTTCTGAAAAGTTTGGAAAATCCACAGCACTGAATAACTGATTAGTTTATTCTGTTTTACTAAAATGTGAAGATAGACAACCAAGGATCTCTACATAAGTTATCCTGACATCAGTCCCAAATGAAATAATGGCAAGAAAAATCCAGGATTCTTCCCACAAAAACAGTGGCTGGCAATATAATTAATACCTGATAGCACTTCACGGAACATAGATCTTGTTAAACAAATTTGAGTGTTATATTTGATACAGGAAACCCTGTTGAAATTGTGTATTGGGTTTTCTTGCAAGGTATTTGTTTTATTTTATGACATCCAAATCTTACATTAAACATAATTAAAGTGAAACACATTAGGAGGACTAAAAACAGTATCACTAAAAAAATAAAGAGGTAGACAAGGTTATTATACACAACTATCTTTGGGAAGAATTGATTCCATCTTGATTTTGACCTTATTTCTAAGGCTGACTGAGAAGAAGGCTGCCTAATGGATACACACCTCAGCAAGACAATTTGATGCTCAACAGGTTCTCTGCAACTCATTTGGCTTTCACAAAGAATGCAACATTAAATAAAATATTACGTGAAAACAAACTCCACTCTAAAATTCTTTTGGGATTGTCACAGCATAATAAATTCAACTTAGTCAGCAAAATCTTCTTACAGAATTGTCTTAGATGCAGAATCAACAGTAATTTATTTTATCATTGTGAGGCTAATTGTCCAAATTCTTACGCTATTGTATGTTTTTAAAAGTGAATATTTTCATCATCTGCTCTATCTCTAGGCAAAGAACATGGAATATATGTTCTGCTGAAGGGATTAATCTATACATTTCAAATCACAGTTTGGATGTATCTATGAATATTATAAATATAGCCCACAGTGACACAACTATTACATAAATACAGCATCATGATAACCTCAAGTGGGTTTTTTTTTAAATAAAGGCAGCATTTGTTATAAATAGCTTCACTAAGACTATTGTTCCTGGTTTAGGTTCAACATTGGTAAGGGTTTTAAGATCAGGGTATGAGTTGGCAGGAGATGCAACTCAATACTGTGCTTGGCGTAATATAAATTGTTCCAGGGAATGTCAAAGTATCAAACTATCATAAAATGAAGAGAAATCAATGCAAAACTTTTCATACTTGACAAGCAGCTTGACCCCCATCAATTTTGCAATGATTTCTTTACTCCATTTATTGAATTTACCCCTATTTATTGAATTGACAACATATTACCATGTCCTAAATGCTACAGAATTCCTTTGTAGCACTCACAGCTACACATGGCATCATGTATGTTCACATGAACCAAAAAAAACCCCAAGCCCTTGCAAATTCTGATGAAAAATCCTGTACTGCTTAGGGGGGAAATGGACTAACTTCCATCCTTAATCCATCACCACTGCAAATCAATCCCTGAATTGTTCTGGTGCAAGAATTTGTCCCAGGGTCTATATGGCCTGTAATGATTTAGGTTTCTGGCAGCAGCACACGGAAGGGTGGTGGTTCATTTGAAGAGAATAAACTTTAGTTTCATGTGTCACTGAAATTAAGCAACCCATCTTGTTACTTAAATTACACAGACTGGGTTGTAAGGACACACTACCAAATACTTCCAAGTCTCTCAATTTTTAGTCCGGTGTTCTATTCACTTTCACCTCAATATTGATTCAACTTTTATTAGTTGGAAGTTTTCTTCTTTTATTAGTGGTATTTGCATCTTTAGACCTGTATGTGACACAAAAAACTCCAGGCTCCTAGTCACATTATTTATCTTTTTTCTCCCATAACTCCAGGCGTCTCCCTGTGTGCCTTAAGCTGCTGACACAGGTGCTGCCTGCATGTTGCAGCTGCAAGTCAAAAGAAAGGGAGTTGTGTCCTTCATGTGAATGAGCAAAGGGCATGTGAAATGTTTTGTCATTTCTGCAGGTCTCTAAATTTGGGATATTTTACAAGAGATCACAAACCAATAGAGATATGAGACATGACCAGTAAACTAAGTACTAAAGGTCACCTGTGTTGTACTTGGAAAGATCCAACAGCTTCAGGAACAAGTGGGGCTTCCTTGATGAAGTGTAAAAGCAGGAATCCTGCCCTGGATGAAATCTGAGAATTTATGAAAATACACACAAGCATCACAGGCTCACTAAAGCCACAGGAGTTACGAGATTACTGAATCTGAGCCTCCACTATTCTGTCTATGTTTCATCTTAGCCAGGCAAGACCTGTGTTTCCACCTAGACTATTCCATTCTCAGAGGTTTTAAGCGATGATTTTCACCTCTGAACACACACTGAGTTATTCTGTAGCCTCCAATAGCCATCATGGCAATCCAAGCTTATTATGAAACTAAAATCTGCCTGGCCTGTAAATCTACATTGCCATCATATTCACTGAGATTAATGTGAAGAATGTCTGCAGTTGCTGGCACTGACAAGGAGCAACAGAATCAACAGCACTCCTTTGGTTGTACAAATACCTGATTCTCACTAAATTCACAGTATCATAAACATATATATTTTGTTTGCCAAAGAAAAGAATTTTGGTAGAATATTTGCTAGACTTTTATTACTTGTTTATAATAAGGTTTATTTCATGGTAACTCCTGAGATAAACTTGTGTGAATCCATCAGTTTTAATGGCTACCGGCCAAGTCCAATTTGCTAGGACCTGCCTCAAAGTGGTTTAGAATTTACTAATACTGATATTGAATAGTTTGGCAAAAAACCCTGATTTATAAAGAAGGTACACAGACTGCTAATTGGTGGTTATTTGCACAGAGCACTGTAAATCTTAGCCTAAGCTAATTGCCCAAAGGAGATCAGCACTCAGGCAGTTTTGTGCATAGAAACCATCAGATATTAAGACAATTTATCAAGCACTCTTGAGAGAGCAAGTAGCATCTAAAAAGTGAAGGAAAGAGAAGGAAATAATTCAAGAAATGCTGAAAAACTGTTCCATAATATCTAGAATAAGGAGGCCTCAGGGTAGTCTTCTGAAATTGCTGACAGTGTTAACGTGAAGATTGTTAATGCTTGTTTTCCCACTGAAAATATTTACTAAGTTTTGGTTTGTTTAAGTAAAATTCTGCTTTTCCGCAGAAACAGCAGCATTAGCAAGTCAGAGTCCTCTTCTACCTTATATTTTATGTTCTTTTTCTAATACACACATGAAAGAAGGTTGATATCTTGAAGTCAACACACATCAGTCAGCCTTTGCTGTACACAGTATTATTAGAACTGCAGATGGCATTTCATCAAATTGATTATAGAAAATGTCATGCTAATTAAAATAGAGAATGCTTTCTGATTTAATAAACAGGAGGTGCTAGACAAATCTTTGTCTAATGAAGTGTTTACTAATTAAATCAAATAGTCATTTACAAAGATATTAGAGATATGGACCAAATTTCAATATGCTAGCAAAGTCACGTGTCAGCTGAGCAGATTTCCACTGCTTTTCTAAAAGTTTAGGCTATTGTTAGTAATGCTCTCAAGACAAAAATTATTCTGCACTAGTTTTATAATGCAATGTATTCCTATATTGTACTCTTCCAGATAATCCTTTAGTATATAGAAGATTTCCTACTCAAAATGGCTTGCAAAGTTGTACACACAGGTAATTCCTGTCCTTTCTGATTTCTACTTCCTCTTCCCATCTATGCCCAGTGCAAACAAACCAAAAACCAGACTGAGATCTTATGGTGCAGTAGCTCCAGAAATGGAGGTAGCAGAGGCAGAGCAGCACCCTGCCAGGCACAAACAAATTAGGTGTGCTCTTCCTACCTTCTTGAATTCTAGAATGAAGTGACCAGGCATGGATTGACCTAGAAAATTCAAATTTCCATCCATACTCAATGTATCTTTCTCTTTTCCTAATCTGGTCATCAGTTTGCAGAGCAAGTCATGCTCGATTCATGCTGATTTTCAGTGGTCCCAGTTACTTTAGCTATCAGTGTATGAAAATCTTCAACTCCTCAACTCTGCTCAACAGCCAATATTCATTTATAAAATCAATTTCTTCCCTGCCATGCAACTGCACAGAATCACGCCTCAGTATCACACTATTCCCACGCCAGCATTTCCGACAGGAGAGAGGTCCCAGATGGCTCCTGAGTATTAACAAATCCACTGGGGGACTGATTTACAAGAAAAAAAGAAAAAAAAAACAACAGTGAAATACATAGTGCAGTCAAGCCAGGCCTCTGGAGCTTGAACTGAAGCAGATCAGGAAACAATCACTGCTGAGCTGTGGGAGGCAATAAGGACAGGGACCAGAAGCCACAGGTTGTAATGTTCGTGACAAGCTCAGCAGGAAGAGCATCACACTCTCTGCTGCCTAAGTCACTTCTGGACATGTTGGAAAGGTGGAAACACAAGGGAAGGTGCTGAATTACTTCACAAAGACAACAAAGATAGAGGCAGATAAACTGAAATTCATGTCATCACACAGAATGCAGCTGAATAAAGTTGCAGTGACTGTCCTGGGGCTCTACCCAGACACACTGTGCAATCCAGGTGTGCTGTCAGCTCAGTTGCCACAGCAAAACTAAACTGTACATTCCTCTTCTACGTACTGCCATGGTAATGGAAAGCTGTTCTAATTTAGAAATTTCCAAGTTTTTCCTAGAAGTTTAGCAAATAACTCATAACTTAAATTGTAACTGTCTGAGGACTTTGGTCCTGCCATCCATGACACAGAGCAGCAACAGCTTGCTGGAGCAATTTCTTCTCCAGTCTTCCTGGACAAACAAATTGTCAAGCAGTTCTCTTCTGCTCCCCTGGGACTCTGCTTGGGAGTGAGCACAGCACCTTTCCATAGATCTGCTCACTCAAAACTCCTGAAATCCAGGCTGCCCCAGCAGGGTCTGTCTCAAGAGCACACTCAGAATAACACAGCTACAGCTGAGCTCCAGCTTTCCAAAATCACCAATATGGAAGATATTGACATCATTTAAGGAGCTAACAATTAGAAAAAGCTGAAAGAAAATAGGAGCTGTGCCGTAATTATTCTCCTATCAGAACAATTAAAAGTCTCCCTCATTTTAGAACACAACTGGTCAAAGCACTACAAAGTAGATTAACAAAAACAAATGAAAATGCAAAGATCTAAGTGTGTGCCAGCATTAATGGGAGGCAGTGATCTAACCCAAAGAGCAATGAGCTGAGGGACTAAAGCACAAAATGTGACTGTTTCTACCATTCCTCCACACACTTTCCCCATCCCACTATTCATAATGCAGAAATCTCCATCTGTATCTCTGTCATTACTTGGAGGAAAATGTTAGAGATATTCACTCCCCCCCTTAGAGCAAGGCACTAAACATGATTTCATTGTGTTAAAAGCTAGGATAATAGACTTCAGTCGATTAGTCCATTCCAGTTTGTTTGAAATGCAATTAACAGTAAATCAGCACCAAAAGAAAGGAAGGGGCTGCATTCATGGCAGAGAGCCTTCCTTCTAGGCCACATCACTGCTCATGTGCCACTCAGCTTCGGGTACCTACACTTTTATGTAGCTATTGTCTGTGTCAAAATAAAAGAGACAGAGTGCCTTTAAACTAGACAAAATGCTAAAAAACTTTAAAGATGATGAGTGCTAAAAAACTTTAAAGATGAGTGGTGAAACTTGTAACAACATTTTGGTTTTCTCAGCCCACATTACACAGTGATGGAGAAACAATCAAACATTGTTATTTTGCCAGCTCCAAAATTTCTGACAAAATTCCTCAGTTTTCCCAACCACTTGGAAACGTTTTTGCTCTCCTGTGTTGCACCAAGGGCCATTACTGAGCCAGCTTAGTAATGGACTCAGACAGCTGTTGTCCAAATAGTGTACATGTCCCTGGACTACCGAGAAAATTAGGGAACAAATTCTCCGTTGAGGTCACACATCCTATTCCAGCCTCTTCCCCAGAGGGATAATAAAGTACCACAATAGAGCAGCACTTATCTGGCAGCCTTGGGAGTTGACCTTTCTGCTGAGCCAAGCCAGATGGAACATTGACAACTCCACTCTGGAGCCGGCAGTGTGGCCCGGGCCAGATTTCACACAGGCTGCTGAATTGGCAAGGCTACACTTTGGAGAAGACAGTGATTTCAATGAAGGAAGATTTATATGCTTCTCATTTATAACTGCAAATCTCAAATGAAACAGAGTATTTCAGCTTGCAACAGGAATGTGAACTTCCTAAGCCTCTCAAACAAACACTCCTGAGGGCTCACCATCGTCCCTACTTCCGCAGCGCTCCAGACTCGGCATTTCCTGGAAAAGCCCAACAAGTGAGAAAATTAAAATTCAGTGGCTATGTACATATCCTAGTAAAAGCCCAACAAGTGAGAAAATTAAAATTCAGTGGCTATGAACATATCCCAGTAAAAGCCCAATCTCTGGAGCAGCCATAGGGCTGCAGTTTTCTCACTCCCTTTTGTCCCCATGAGGGTATCTCAGCGAGCTGGCTCAGGCAGAGCTGAGGGCTCAGTGCCCACGCTCAGGCAGTGCAAACATTGCAGCTATGATATCCACGTGGCCCTGGGGCTGTCCTTAACAAGCTCTAATACAGCTCCTGGGAGTCTGGCACACCCAGCAGAGCATGCTCAAGGTAAACAAGGTCATGGACTAAGATTTCCAGGTGTACGCTGGAAATGCTGAATTATTTGTTTTATTTTATATTACCAAAGGATAAACAAAGTATTTTATTATAAAAATAAACAAAGGTAGGCAATTTTCTGTTCACAAGTATTTAACCTGCTTTTTCCAAATTTCATTCCAATTTATGAGAAAAACATGTTGATTAAATGAAGATCATTAGCTCTCAAGAATTATCATGCAGCCAGTAATATAAAAATCACATCAAGGCATTGTTTTATGATTTTATTTGTATCTTTTTATGAACTTTAAATACTTGTCCATATTAAATTATTTCTACTGATCAGTCATCTCTAATTTGAATAGAAATTACAGATTCAAGAGTCACATGTACCATTAAGAATTTTTGCCCAGAAGTGTTAAATCCTGTGTAACTAAATACAACTCACAAAATGAAAGCAATTTAGGTGCTGTTTTCATATGTGCTCATCACCTACCATACTACTTTAGTTCTTGGGAAATAACCATGCTAGGTAATTGGAAAATTAAATGGTGAGTTTGTAGGTATCTAATCAGCAGAGATATGGAAACACAGATTTGGCACCAGCATTTGACAACACTGGCAGAATTTCCTTTGGCATTCATTCATTTTGGATGCCATTGTTTAGTCTGTACATGTAATTCCAGTGCTCTGCTGGAGTGTGGGGAATTGGACAGGCAGTGCCAGTGACTGCAGGATCACCAGGACAGTGCTTGGCTTGACCCAACAGGTCCTGCCCTGCCTGGCTCGCTCTGGCAAACTCCCTATGAGCAGGCAGCAAGTCTGGAGAGGAAATGACCGAGGAAAGTGTCTTATGCTCAGGATGCAAATAGAAAACTCAGGTGTGAGCTGAAACAAACAAGCCTTCTGATCAAAACACATCAACATTAAGCTTATCATACTAGCCTGGAAAGGATTCTGGCTGCATTTTGGACTTGCCAACAGATTTTATTTGGCTCAGAGATGAAGTCTCAGTTCCAAACGGAAAGAGACACAAGCAATTAAGTTTCTGTCTTAACATTATCATCATGTGCTCCACTTTACTTCTTTCAAAATTACGAAGGTGACACATTAGTAAGGGACATTTTGTACAGCTTATCTCTACAATTAATTTCAAATAAAATGTAGCTGAATGGGAATATTACAAGAAGAAAATCAAGTAGAGGTTGAACAATGGCATTCTTGCCAAGCCAGCAACTGTTCTTTACCAGCACGAACATTTAGTGGCAATTTGACAGCATTCCCAACCAAAGGAGGAGCACAGACCTCCTCCAGGTGTGATGTGCAAGTGAAACAACTTTTCTCCATGCTTCAGTCATACATGAGTTTCAAAGAATAAATATTGAAATTATGGTTCCAAATTTATCCTAAAAATTATTCTATGCAGTTACACCTCTTACATGCTTCTCATCAGAGAATTTAAGCAATTCAGCTTTTATTTTCCATTTGAATTAGGCTCCCCTTTCAGATTAACATTATTATTAATTGTATTAGTTTCTGGTTTTCCCTAAGTAAGTGTGTCATTTTTTCATTGAAATGCT
Source organism: Monarcha castaneiventris obscurior (assembly GCA_026261815.1). NCBI lineage: Eukaryota > Metazoa > Chordata > Aves > Passeriformes > Monarchidae > Monarcha > Monarcha castaneiventris. Next base: position 14,827,758 of record JAMPIT010000467.1, read on the forward strand.
AACTTCATAAGACCATACTTGCTCAATAACTGCTCTAGACACATAGAAAATATTCTGTTCAAAGTTTAACACACCTGTCTGGAATTTTTTTTTTTTGTACCATAAAAAGGAGGAAAGTAACTGGAAGGATTGAACAAAATAGAGTGCCAAGGCTGAAAAATATATACCCGGTGCTCATAATTAGCAATTATTAAAATAAATGGATCTCGAATAAGCACCATTATGTTATAAGGAAAGCCTGAATAGAAAGACTCTTGAATTTTGCCCTCTACTCCATTACCAAGGATAAAAGGGCATGCAAGAAGGGCTGATCCAAAAATATTAGCAGGAACAAAATTTGTTTTGGTGTAACTGTGCCTTTGGCAGAACATCCATATTTTCAAGCCTAAACATTTTGCTTTGGATGAATGTTAAACATCTTGCTAAATGAGGGATCTTAAATTTGTTTACACTTACTCATTTTTATCAACTTTAGTAAACATTTTCCTGATGGTGAAATTGTCAAACAGATTTTGTTCTGTTATTTTCTTTTATCATGCAATTAAAAAAAACCCCTTCATGTATGTAATTGAGACACAGACAGAAATGCTCCTGTATTTCCCAACTGCAGATCACTTTTAGAGTTCTAAAGACAAACTTATTCTAGTTTACAGGTTGAAACTTAAGCCACTGCAGGGAAGCCATTTAGCAGTTCACATACTCATATGCAGTATATGAATTTGATTCTGCCTTCCAAATTATATATTCCAAGTACATAAAGCTGGACAGTCGGAACTGATGGAAACACAATAGACTGCATCCATTTTATGCAGTAGATTCAGAGATTTCAAGGCCAAAAGAGCCCATTATGTACTTCTATCCTGAATTCTTTCAGAGCCCAGATTACAGGATTTTGACCTGCAATTCTGGCACCAGGCCTGTAATTTCCTGTTGGGTTTTCCTTTATAAAGCACGTGCAGGCTTGCTTTAAACACTTTAGTCCAGAATCCACCATAGCTCTTGATATAGTATCATGAGCTGACAAAGGGAAAAAAACAAATCCTACTATGATGTAGTTACCATTAACACCTTACTTAAAGTTCTTTCACTATAATAATGCCTGCAGGAAATTAGCAATAAAAGAAATCCATTTAATTATACAGTGTAATGTGAAGCACTGTTGCAAGCTGAAATACTCAGGAGATGCCAGAAACTGGAGACTGTTCTGCTCTGTTCACTAGAGTGCCCACTTCAACTGTCTGAAGCCAGTTTGTGCCACTGGAACAATTCACTGCTAGGGTAAGAACACAGGCTGTGATGCACTGATGCATCCAAAGACCAACTACTCAATTTCTATTACATAATTTAATTAAGATGTGCATCTAAATTTCCATACTCCTTATGAAATCACACATATTCAATGTGCACAGAGCACAAACATTCCTTTTTCTGCAATGGCATTTCCCCTAAACATGAAACCCAACAGGAAGTGACAGCATTACTGTCTCTGCAACACTTTCATCTTAGACAAAAAAAAAGCAGCATTGGATCAGCTTTCAACACACAGCCCTGAACAGGAAACAGAGGTATTCCACCTTTTTTCACCAAGAAAAGAACCCAGAATTGGAGCTTCCCAGGAAGGAAACTACTTCCTAGGAAGAAAATAGCTACTACATTTGAGGATAGATGTCGTGTTTCAAGCAGATGCCAAGAACCCTTGGCCTAATACCAATGACTCTAAGAAAGACTTTTCACATTCCTTACTCAGCAGCAGGGCAGAGGATGAAAAGCTTCCAAGATCCCTGGAGTGAAATATCAGCACTACGAGCCTGTGCTCAGTGATGAGGACATGCTTGGCATATTTGGTTTTGGGAGATGAGAAAAGAAGAGAGAGAAGTGCTTTAATTCTCCCTTAAAAAAAAAAAAAAAAAAAGAAAGAAAAAAGAGAAAGAGGGAAAAAAATAGAGTAGGTAGCTCTTGGCGGGAGCAGGTTACTTATTCCATACAGCAAGGAAAGCAGCTGGGAGAAGACTGTAACTTTCAAAATATTTGAATCTCATCACTGACAAAGTTTGGCACAGCTTGGATCTGGTGCTTGCTGCAGGACTTAATCACTGTTCTTACTTCTAGGAGAAATACTGGGAGTACACTACATATAAAGCAAAGAAAAATATATTCATTTTCAGCAAATAAGCAATACCTACGGGAGTACCTATGGAACATAATTTTATTTTCAGCTATGAAAAGACAAAAAGCTGTCACTCATGCTGCTTCTGCAGTCTTATAACTCTTCTTCTGAAACACCACAAGGCAATGGAAATAAAACATAATGTAATTAACAACCTGCATTCCATTTTTTTCTAACCTGCTAGTTTTTTAAGACAAAAAGCCTTTGAAATCTTTCAGCACAGAGTTATTTCCAAGTTCTGCATTTTGAGGCGCTACTTCTAATTAGTATCTGAGATTCCACTGTGTATCTTTTTCAGTTGTAAAACACACAGCTGTTACACACACACCTGAGGGGGGATACACAGCCCAATGCCAGCACACCCTAACACAGTTAAATGCTAAAGTGATGTGGCATCTGACTCTACACAACATTTATTTTTACATATTTCATCAGATAATTTTCATACACCACTATAAATGCAATTAAAAAGTTGCACAAATAGTTACCAAATTGTAAATATTAATTACATTGTGTAGACCACATCAGGATTTCTTATAACCTTGTATAATGTAATACTCATCGTTTTTAAGATCATACTCATCCTGTTGTGAAGTTCTACGACCTGTCTGGTAAGTTTCTATACACTTAATTCTTCAGTTATGTCCAATTAGCATCACATCATGCAATGTGATTATCCATCACATACCAAGCAAACAGTATCAATTCCAGAATTTCACACACAGCTTATTTAGAAAAAAAAATGCAGTTCACATCACAAAAATATGAAATAAACTCTTGTAAGGAGCAATCAACAAATGCAGAGCCTACTAAAATCACGAGTCTCATGCAAAATAAAAAGAGGACAGGGTGATATCCAGCACTGTGAGACCGAGCAGCAGCTGAGACGTGTGGCTGTAGCAGGGGGCACAGGGAGGGAGGAGGAGGAGGATGGTGGTTGCAGTGGTCCAGGCAAATGTGCCTGAGAAGGGCTCAAGTCTCAGACCAGACCTGAATTTGCTCCCTGGGCACAGCACCAATCACTTAATCTGGATAATGAACTCATGTAGATCTACTTGAGCACAAGATATGCTGGCCAAACTAATGTATAAATAAATAATCAATATAATAGACAACTTGTATCAGCAAGTACAAAACTAGTGATTTTTTCCCCCCTTTAAATAGGTTTTTCTTCCATAATTATACTTTAATGATTTCTTTTCATAAATGTCAAATGAAACATTTGAGTAATTAATCAGTTTAGAGGAAATGTTAAAATATTTTAAAGCTTAATTTACTGAGGCAATTGCTGACTGGTAAATCATGGAAGCAAAACCCTGAGAGCAAACCCCAACAGTGACAAGGGCACTGCTTTCTACATCACTTACACTGTGTCACATCCAGAGTGTTTTGCCTGTCACCCAGAGCAACTTCAGCTGTAAAAGCATCCTGTGTATCCTTTGAATTAGAAAAAATTTTGAGCAGCTTGGGTACAGAACCAGTTCATAGCCCTTTATTCTGGGACTGCTCGTGGTGCCTCTGGCAGCAATGGAAGTGCACTCTGATGCCTTCATTAGAGGGCAGCAAAAATTGTGGTGGCCAGGAGACTTCAAACAAGTTGAATTTCCATTTGGACAGCAAATAAGATGGACAGCATTTCTAGTTCAGTTATTATGACAGGTTTATTTATGCCTCTGCATCCTTACACTGGTAACATACTGCAGTAACAACTGACCTGATGCATGCAAAACACTTGAGCTCAGCCAGCCAGCTGTGGGAGTCATTCCTGCCCAGGGAAGGGGCACTAGGAAAGGGATCCTGCACTGTATTTCATGGGAAAAACTGTTGTCAAGTCTAGAAGAATGCATAAAAAAATAAGTTTCTAGTTTTCCTTCTGCATTTCTGCTGTAAGAGATGGCATTTCCAACAGTCCTAGGCTGCATCAACCAGAAAGTTAAAGCATTTATTATTAGTCTAACCCTTGGATTACTGTTTGGGATTTTTTTTCATTCTTTTGTTCTGTTTTCATCAGGTTTAATTCTATTTACATCCAACTTTTTCCAGCTGAACTGAAGGCTGGAAGATAAATGGGAAACACTTTACAGGGCTGGCCACCTGGTGACATTTCTAGAGCAACTCATACAGTCAGAGACCAGAGGCAGTGACACTGAAGACTAAAGGGAGTGTTAAAATCACCAAACCTGACCTCTTACACATCATATTGGAAAACTAAACTACCAAAAAGCCAGAAATTCCTCTAAAAAGGCAGCAACAAGAAGACATAGATATCCCAAACAGAGCATAACTTAAAAGAACATGTTTAACTGCAATGAAAGGTGTACATGAGTCTACACCCTAGTACCTCATTAATACTACAAAGGTATCTGTAGATTCAGTGTTTCTTTAGAGAAGATCATTTGAACTCATCAAACATGACACAAGAAAACTGATAAATAAAAATTTTAATCAGGGCTGGCTAGATACAGTAGTAAAGGAGGAATCTAATTTTTTAATTTCTCCCTAAAGCTTATAGCTAAAAGGAAATTAATTACACTCAAATGAAAAACAAAAACCTCAATCAAAACCAACAGTCCAAACCAAAACAAACAACTAAAACCAAAATCCAGTTTTCTGATATTTCACATCCAAGCTAAGAATCAGTATCTGTTATCAGTCATATTATACAACCATGAGATAGAAGAAAAGGAGATGCCCTTTCAGAGAAGGACACTCAGTGCACAGAATGCATTTCCAAATGTGCTTCATCTTGGTGGGAAGCATCTTCTACAAGAAGCAATAAACCCTCTTAACTGATATGAAGATGTGGGGGCTGTGCTGCAGAAGATAATTATCATTGCTTGTGACAGAACCAGAATGAATATTTATGACTTAGATCAAAAAAAAAAAAAAAAGAAAAAAAAAAAATTGGTATTTACTTGCTTATACAGACAATATGGCAAAATTCCTGCAGATTGTAGAGTTTACCAGTGAATTCCTTAAATTAATCTTTCCCCCTCACAGGAAATGACTAACACTAAGAAAGACAATTCTCATTACTGAAGACATAAGAGATTATTTCAGCTCACCAGCTGGTGATTCCTGTAACACAGAGAGACACACAAACCCAAAATATTCCCATAAAATGTAACAGTTTTATTTCACATTCAGTCAACATTAAGAGTTATTGCTATTCATGAAAGACCCGTGCAGGTAATATTTGAGTGTTACAGGAAATTCATGGACAGCAAATAAAAGGCACTGAAGTAAAAAGTCACTGGGTTTCAAAAGCAAATTCATACTTACAGACAAACATTTCACAGTCGCTTCAAATCTACAGCAGACAGAATGAGCTGACAAACCTCCCTTCCTCATGCTGCTGTTTTTCAACAGATAGAGAAGATATCAGTGGCTGCCCTAGACATTCGTCAGGAGTGATCCAGGAGCAGATCTCAGCCAACCTTCGGTGCAGACGAAGGTGTCAGAGCCTGAATGCGAAATCAGGGACTCCGTCATGAACCCATTGCAGGGGGTGGCTGCACAAGGACAGCAGCTGGATGTGGAGCATAAATAAACAGGAGAGCAGAGCTCTCCCTCAATCAGGGAGCAGTCACTCTTACAGAAATAAGGTGGCAAAGGACAGGAAGGGAGGTGTTGGTGACTTCTGTGCCACTCTGGCTACAAAACCAAAGTGTGAATTTCCTGCAGAAGCAACAGCACATCAATGTGTGACTTTCACCAATGGCTTTGTGTAATCTGGCAAGGACTTTAACCTCATTATATTCTAGGTGCAGCACTTTATATGGTGCTACCTGTAATACCTCCATTGTAATTTTGCCTTTTAAAGCTACAGACTAATCAATTTAATATGGTGAGTGGTATCACCAGGCAGACTTCTCATTAAATAAGGCCATTTGGAGGGTTTTAATAAGTCTTTATCACTTGGTGTCTAGTTTATAACTGTGCATAGTATTTCTGAGCAGAGATTACCCCAGTATAGATGTAAGGCACTAGCACAGGATATAATTATTTAAGTAAAACACACAGGGCCTAGAGTTAAACTGGCTTTGAGACAAAATCCTACATCCAGCTTAACTAAGTGCCCACATCAACAACACCTGCAGGGAACAGTGGCAGTCCAAGAGAGAAAATGAGTGCTTCCAGCTTAAAATTCAGCTTCAGAATTCTGCAATATCTGAATCCTTACAGTGATACAGAGAATTAAGTTCTTCTCTCTGCAGACTGTATTCTGATATTGCCTATCAGTCACATGCTAGCCTGTAATATTTCTTTTAATGGGAAAAAGTACATTTTATAGCATATATAGCAGATATAACGTTAGCACTTCTTCCACAAATCTGAAAAACAGTTCTGAGCATAACAGAAGCACAGTCACTATAAAGTACATTATACTCCTGTTTTTATTTTACTGCTTGCCTATTTTTTTTAACAGAGAGAGGAGACACCTGACTTTTCCCTGCAGATGTTGTGATGACTGAAGATTCCTGCACCTTCAACTCCTATCAATATTAACTGATATTGCAGAGAGGTTGCAGAGAAATGTCTGAAAAAGCTGGGCAAAAGAAGAGGTATATAATAAATTCCATTCAGTTAGAAGTTTTCATTAATTTCTCCAAAGGATTAGTTTTTAGTTCCAAAACAGAAGTTACCTCAGTGGCAGAAGCTAGAGGCACCTTGGAACTGGGAGAACCACACTAAGAGTTTGACTATTAGGAGGGCAAGTATTTTGGAGAAAGGAAAGAGGAAAATAAAATCACTTAGACCAGCTTTTGAAAATAGAGCTCAAGCTGTGTGCTTCAGCTGAAAATGTTTTACCAGTATACCTTTTGACATAACAGATGGCACTGTCACCCAAGTAAGCACAAAATCAGGTTCAAATAACCTCACTGGCAATCACAACAGCTTTAAGTCAAGTTGTGGGAAGTAGGATATGACTGACCTCACAGATAACCTGTCCCTGTCTTAACCTCTGTGTGGGTTGGTCTTTTCAGACTGAACTGAAAAGACTGAGAAGAGGTTTGCAACATCTCTAAAAAAAAGCCAGAAACACTACAAGACAGAAAAGAACTTTGTCTTCCTTCTTGTTCCATGAATTGTTTCTAAAACACTTTGTGAATCAGATCTTTACGTTTGTTCAAAATAACTAAAAGCCTCATTTACCTCAAATAAATCTTCCCCATTTGACAAAAATCCTTAAGCACCTCAGTATTTGAGCTGACCTACAACCAGCATTTTTACATAAATGCACATACTTCCCTCTATCTTTCTTCGTTTCAGCTGCTATAGCAAAACATTCAGTCTGTTTTTTAGCTGAAAATGAGCAACCTTCTTGCTGATATCAGAAAGGACAAAACACAATCACTTCAGCACCCACAGCAGCCAAACCTTGCTTTACCTGCATGCAACTCTTGAAAAGAACTGAGAACTGCTTTATGTCTGGGATCAATGAGTCCTGTGAAAGGAAAGGCTTCCAGACAGGCTCCAGTCACACGGGTGCTGGAGCAATCCCACTTCTCACTCTGATAGTCTCAATTTTATTGAAGATGTGAAGGTAACTCATAGAGATGCCAACTCCATGCACACAGTGACAGAAATACAATTCATATTCTTCTTTGGAGATGCCCTAAAAGAAATCCTATGATGAAATCTAATGTTAGCTTTAGGATAAAATCAGTGTATTTCCTTAGGCACCATAAGCACATAAGGTATTGTATATACACTTGATGCTAACAAATTTCTTTTAGAGAGAGTTATATAGGTGAATATATTCCCTTTCTAATTTAGATGATTAAAAGCCTCTTGCTTCAGTGATATGTGCCCACACAAGCCTATGTATAAACAACTGGGCAAGCAGCAGAGAACTAAGAGCCACTCTTTTCTCACTCTGTTGAAGGTTCTCAGGGGAGTAGAAACAGTTAAAACTATCAATAGAAATAAATTATTGTTTAGATTTTTTCCATTCTCTCCCTGGAGATGCAAAGGTCTGCAGGTCACTTGTACTCCTCTTCCTTTACACATAAATCAAATTGATTGATTTGTCTTGATATGGGGTGGAAAAATCTTGGCCACAAAGTAGAGAAAGCCTAGCCAGTAGAAGAATCCATTTTATCCATTAGGTAATTTTTTTTCTTTACAAATGTATCATTTCCAGCAACAAGAAGTCAGATTGAATAGAAAAAAATATCTTGTGCTAAAAACAGAGAAATCATCTGACTACCACACACAGGTCTTGGTTATTGTATGCTATTTATTAAATGTATATTTGAAAAGAGCAATATTCCTGAGAAATCTCTCTTACCACCAGAGATTTCATAAGGAATGTAAAGAAACATTGTACAGTCATATCTGCTGGGCTGTGTATTTTCCACAGGATGAGCTGTTCTGGAATTAGGCTGCCTGTAAGTACCATCCCAGTGTTTTTTCAGAGTGCTTCTCTGTCATATACACCACATGTCCACGAGCAAGCCTCGGGATGTCATTGTGATCTGTAGTTCCTCTGCCTCTCGTGGCGAGTAGCAGTCACAGGGCTTCTTTGATCAGGGAAGAGGAGGACCTCTTCTCTAAATTGAGATGTTTTGATATTTCTAGTGTTAATCTTCTTTTCCTTAAATCCAGCTAGGATTCCTTTTTTTTCCCCCTCCTTTTTCCTCATTTCCTTTAGAAGATTTATGACAAAAAGCCCCACTGCTCACCATGATACCACATCAAGCAGCAAGTGTTTGCACTGGGCTTCCAAAGTAACTCGAGTTTCTCCCTTTTATTCCTAGAGCAATGTTTCTTTCAGACTTTGAACCCATTACAGATTTAAAAGTCCTAAGAGTAGTATTAGAAGGCCACATTTGAATATTACCAAATCAGCAATAGCTCCAAATGTTAAGAGTGTAAATATTCACATGCAGGAAAACAAATTTCTGGTTACATTAAGTAGTATTTTTAATAAAATCTCCTGGCAAATAAGTAAACATTAGAGCACTTCAGGTTGTGAGAGCTGCTGAGCAAATCTCAGGAGTAGCTAGAGGCCATCCTATCCATGGGTTCAGTTATTGGGGTGCCTCAGCTTCCAGTGTCTGCAAATATGGGACAAGGTATATGATCCAGCAGAAACTGTAACACACCTCCTCTTCCTTCACCACACACTTTGCCCCTTTCCATACCTCCTGACGTGCAAAAAAAGCAAACATAAATATGTAACTTCACTGATCTGTGCTTCCTTAGAAAGTATTGAAAAAGACCCCTACCCATTATAAGTTGAATGAAACCCACAGAAACATCCTGAAAGTTATGAAATACAATTCAGTGATCTGCAAAGACAAAAAGAAGTCTGTTAAATAAAGCTTCATGAATGATTCACAAGGCCCAGAACTCCCTCTATTTCCAGCAGTGATCTCAAGCCACTTTAATATTTCCGGGTAAATAATTCATGTTACTTTTGTTTCTAGCAATAGCACATTCTCAAAAATGATGGCTGCACCGTATGCTCTGCTCTTTCCCTGGATTTCCAGCTTGTGCTGTCTGAAAGCACATCACTTAATTCCACTACCAGGAGTGATCATCACCTTTTTTTGAGTAGGAATAAAGAAGAATGAATAATGACCAAGATTTCAGGCATAGCTTCAGCTATGATATATTAAAATGGCCATGAACTCAGAAAAATAAAGATGGTATCTGTACATTAGATACAGAACCACCACAAATGATGGAGTATTTCTGAGAGCAGGCAGACAGTGAGAACTGAACGCTCAGTATTTCCAAGGACAGTCCCATGAAAATGTGGAAAGGCACAAAAAGATTTGAAAGGACGTTTGAGTTAAGAATGGCCTCCTAATACAGACTTAGCTCTTACACTCTGCAAGGATTAAGTCTGCAAGCACTAACTCTCTTTGTCTCAAAAGTTGTCCTTATGTATCTGCCACTTTCTGACTTGCTACGGGGAAGGCAATTATGATACAAAGATTATTATTTAGCAGGTTTTTTCTATTATACTGAAAAAGATTTTCCTATATAAGATAAAACAGTACTGCTGTATCCTACAGCACGCTACAGCTGTCACAGAGCTGTAAAGGTTACAAGCTTATCGCCATTAAAACAGCCAATTTTGGGACATTAGAAAGGTAACATCGCTTTACGCGTGGATTCTCAAGAACAATTATCCTGCACAGCTCCAGCTACCAGAACAAGCAGAGAAGGATACCTTTCCTGAGTTACCTGCAGAATTATCCTTCCCTTCCAAAAAACAGTGGGAGGCTTGAAATCTCAGGGTCTCATAATGTGGGCCATCATGGCTACCAGCAATTATCCCAATCACCGCAGTGATTTATGCCGGTGCTGCAGCACGGAAGAGTAAGGAACCGTGGTGGTTCCTGCTATTTGTTTCCAGAAGAGCACAGCAGTTGCTCACAATGACTACTCCTGTTATGTTTCTCCCTACCAGCTTTATGTCACAAAACCAAGATGCAAACCCATTATGATCCATCCATGGTAACTCCTGCTGAACCCCAGCGCGCTCGGATAAAGCAGCTATTATGTCACTCAAACGTGCATGAAATCACAACTATTCTGAACACAGCTGAAATCCTATTCACTCTGATCAATAGGAATAAGTGGGCTGAGATCAATTACACCAAGCACAGTATCAAGCAATAATATTAGTATTGCAGTGATCAAGTGCACGCATAGTAATAGGGAAGCTCGAGGTGAGAGCTCAAGGAGGGCTAAGTGTTATTATTCGATATACAGCTGAAGCAGAGACAAAGAAAAATGTAATTTTCAATAATATTTAATACATATGTGCAGATGGGAATACCTCCTACACATTATCTGTTTATGTGTATTGGTGATCTGCTTAAAGAACAGTCTATTAATCACATATTTTACTGCCGTCAACTGTGATAGCAAAATTGTCATGAATAATAAATAATTTCCTGTATCATCTCCAGAGGATCAAGAAAAAGTACAGTGAATTTCTCTCATCCCCATATGTATCTCTCCCACAAATTTATGCCTCTTTCAATTTCAGTTTCTCCTCAGATGATGTATTCCAAGCTTGAAAGGGGAAAGACATGAGTTATCAGGGCACGCTTCACTCCTAAATATCAATCACTTAGTCCCTCACTAGCAGTGAAATCTACTTTATCATTACTAGTGGTGATACTCTTCGATTCTGACAGAAGCCATTGAGACAGTCTTCTAACAGCAGAACAAAACAGAGTTTTCAGCAATTCCAATTGGTTTCAATGCCATGGTAATTTCACCTAATCAACAAAGACTGATTCAAGTTGGAGCTCTATATAGTTACTGATTTCACTTTGGATTTTTTATAAAGGAAGAGCCAACATCTTTGCTTCCAAACATTTCTGCAACTGTCAAGTTAGAACCTCTAGATTCTGCAATATTTAAAAGTTTGTGATAAACTAAGATGATGATCTGATGTTATTAGTTCCGCTGACATTTAGCAACTTCTCCAATCACAGTCAAAAAAAAATCCCTCTCTCTGCCAACTTAAAGGTACAAAGATAAAAATAAATAACACAATTACATCAGTAATATAATTCATTATAATGCTATAATTAACTTAATTGACACTATGCAAATTTACATTAGCTCTAGATGTACCTTTTATTTATAGGGGTTTTATTTTTAAAGATACAAACAGTAACCATGCCAGATCAAACCTTGTGGTTTGAGTGGGTTTAATCTACCAATTAAACTTCCAAGACGTACTTTAAAAAAAGAACCTGGTGGAAAAATTGCCAGTACTTTCTTTAGAAATACAGGTGATGTTTACCAGTGTGCTGGCTGCTGGCAGAAATGCTATGCAAAATTCATAAGCATATTTTAAATATATTTTAAGCAGCACTTCCGTTGTCTGCCTTATTAGTGCAAAAGTGAATTTCACTCTTTAGAGCAAAATATTTTCTAAGCACTGGTGCGTATTTCTCATGTTTATGTCTCAGCTTAGACATCTCTTTAGTTACTTGTCCTTGACACTTGTTCTGTCCTTCCAAGAGGCAAACTTATAGAACCCAGTTATTTCAGCATGCAACACCACAGAGGAGGGAGGAGTTTGCAATTGGGAGGTTTCCAATAACCAGATTTCAGCCCAGTCTCTATACAGTGCAGACTGATATTAGAAAATAATTCCAACTTTATGGAACTGATTATAGCAAAGGGAGGAATTCTCAATCTCTGTTAGGATCTGCTCTCATCTTTAAACTCCAGCACTAAGGTTAGTCTGAAGAAAGACTTCCACATGCCAGCACCACACCAGAGTGCACTGCATATGGAAGTATCTGGGGTTTTTCCTAATTTCTTTACAAACCTGCAGATTCAATAGACTGTGGCTAATCCAGGCTGTGTTTCCAGCTCAGACAGTGCTCCAGGTCTGTGGTTAACTGACCAAACTCAGACACCCGTGAGGAGCAACACAACATCTGCAAACATGCAAGATGAAAAGGAGCTTTCCCCCAGCAGAACTAGGAGCAATGCCATGATATTTCAGCCAAGCAGCCGTAAGAGCTCCAGTGTGTCCCTTGGCATGTGAGCACACTTCTTCTGTGCTTTGACTCTGCCCACAGGCATCTTTAGACTGCCTGCTGATTATCACTGCAATATTCTAGCACACAAATATACAGACTGGGCCTAAAGAGAAACATTCTACATGGCTGTTATGATTTTAGAAAAAAGAGGGGGAAAAAAAAGCCATTCTGGGAACATGAAAGATAGAAACATTTGAAAGTGAGGTTTTAGGTTTTTTTCCCCCTAGATGTCAAACTGCACTTTCAACTCCCTGAGAACATGTAATAGGATAAAAGCAAGTCTGACAGCTATTCAACAACCCAGATCTTGCAGTAACAAAAAACAAGTTGCAGTTTTCTGTGCGCACTACAAAGAGTAGCCAAGTCTTAGAGGAACAAAAAACAATTCAATTGTTCCTTGTCTTAGGAAAAAGTTCACAGATATGAAAAACCTGAATAAAGGCAAGGTGCAAGTTTCTCCTCCTTGTTCTCCTTCATTCATTCAGGAGGACTCTTCAGAGAAGAGACAATCACTACAGGAGCTTTGCCCAAGGCAAGTAAATGGAAGGGGATGGATTCCGACAACCAAAAAATGCACCTTGATACTTTCACATCCTGATTAACCCATGATTTGTTTAGTGAATTTGACGACATAATCAGCATGTGAATTATAACAATAATGACAATATAAGGCATATGTGCTTGCTTTGGTTTAGGGTTTTTTTTGAGTTTTTCTTTAAAGAACACAAAGTCCATGGCAGGTCACTTGGCTAGGCTATGCTCCTGAAGTCTGGCCTTTCACCACATTGAGGAATTGGCAACATTCCCTGAATGAACTTTCCTCTTTCAGTAACTTGTACAAACGTCGTCTATCATTTTAATGTGCTCTGAACTTAGTAGATGGAGAGATGCTGATCATTCTGAGACATTTTCTTTTCTACTTCTCTGGGAGAATACTGTTCAGAATTACTTAGTTGTCAAAATGTAACACAATAATGCAATAAAAAAGGCTTCACTTGGTGGTGGATATGGATGAATTTTCAGAAGAGTATAATCAACTTCTTTTGGGTCATCAGAATGAAGAACTGAGCCTTCAGTCTTCCAAACAAATGTGTTCAATTCCTCAGGATCTGAAGCAAAAACTGTGATCCTGAAAGCCCTCAATTACTTCCTCAACACTGGGAATCCTAAATGGCAAATGAATTTACTTTTTAATGTCACCTTTTTCCAGGCACTATAACTTCTGTACACTCATTACATGAGCAGAGATGAACATTATGTTTACTTGCATTCAAGCCCCAGTCCAGACCAATACATTACCTGCCCCATAGCTAAAGTCCTCTGTGTTTCTCAATCCAGGCATCTGAAAACAGACAGAAACTGGACAGGGATCCTTCCAAATTGAGTAGAAGAAGCTTTTGTTCACAGTCAGTTTGGTAGAAAATCTTTTAATCTAGTAACTGACTGAATAATATTCAGTCAGGATACAGAAAAAACCTTTTTTAAAATCCATCCTCTCCATAAAGATTTCATATTCTGTCACCTATCTCCCCTCAAAAATGCTTCCAAAGCTCGGGAAAGCTCAACTGGAATTCCTGTATGGAACCTGCTAATTCCACATCCTGAGCTGGAAGTCATCTCTGTGTTTCTACTCCTGTTTAACAGTTGCAGGAGTTGTGTGCTGTTACTGCTTCCCTGAGCTGGTTTTTTTGCCAGAACATTGCACTAGAAACTCACACATCCTTGCTCATCATTACAGGTGAACCTTTCCCAGAGTCACTGGTTTCTGAAATACAACACAGCAGTGTGACTGTAGCACAACCACTTCTTTCCTAGGACTACAGGTATTACCTTTAAAAGAAATACAAAATAATCTTGGAGTGCATATATTGTTTCTCTATATGACAGAGACAGGTTATTTTTAGTCTCATGAGGGTCTTAGCATCATTTACGGGAAATTTTAGCAGCAGGGATTTATGTTGAGCTCACTAATGAACATACTGGGTATGGGGAGCCCCATCCAAACCATTCTCATGACATTTTAACTTCCCACTGACAAGTGCATTTTAAGCTCTGTCAATCAGCCAATTCTTAATCCATTTAAAATGCATTCTACTGCTATTCTGTTTAATGTGAGAGGTGAAATAATTTGCTCAATTCCAAACGACAATATTTTACTGAAAACAGTCATGGCCTCAAGCGTCCCATTTACATCTACCTTTCCTACTACAGAGCTGATAAGCATCCACAGACTAGAATTTAGGAGTTTGAAAACATGTCTTAGAGACAACAAACCTTTAATGCTAATCAAAGCCTGTGTTTTAGTCTCTTAGCACTAAAGTCTAAGAACTACAGCCAAAATCCTCCATCTCAAGTACAGGTTACAGAAAGGGATGAAACAAAACAAGAAAGGATGGTTGGAAAAGCTCTCCGAAATGAAAAACAGCAGTGTGTGGCTTGAATGGCTGCCCAGAATTAGAAATCCTTGACAGTGAGAAAGAGAAGAAACTGTGCTGCTAGAGGCTTCAACAGAACATGAAATACTGACCACTCAAAACCTCAACCAACAGACGAGGCAGCCTGATTTTCTCCTGAGCTCTAAGGAGCTCCCCGTGCACCACCTCATCAAGGAGTTTATGTGGGGACTGGGAAGGCAATGGACTTTCTGTACACTTAAAAACAAGTTAACCATAAAACATGCCTCCAAATGCATAAAAGAAAATTGGCCTCCACGATGGCAATTAAATATACATTATAGGCAACCTTCTGACTGTGTTCAGATTTCAGTTCTTTCAAAAAACAAACACTCACTTCACCACAGGCAATTGCAACTGCATTTCTGTGGGAAATTCCACAAGACACTCCTGACAGAAAGAGCTGATTTCATTCCTGAGAATTCATAACTAATTTAAATTTCAATGAAGCAAGTGCACACCTGTCTGCACATTTTGTTCCTCCAAATCTATCAAATCTTCAGCACCAACCCAGTGAATCTTTTGAAGCCAAAAAAAACCCAAAAAAACAACCAAACAACAAAACAAAACAAAGGACCCCAAAACCACCAACTCATTAAGAATTTCAGGAGTTTGGGATTTTAGCACCTGCCACTGAATTCTGTATTAGAAGCTGGCTGATATGCTCTATGCTTGAATAGATTTATTGCCATAATGAACATACTACAATAACATTTTTAAAATCCAACATCATATAAGAAACATTTTGCAATTCCATCAGCCTAACATTCACCGTGTTCCAAACTGACATGGCACTGACCAACATCTATCCACACAAGAAAAAGAGACTCTGCATTTCATTCTTTAATACAATTTTCACCAAACAAGGACCAAAATACAGTTCTTTTCAAGATAAATGGAAACCATTTTGGCTGGTAACAGTCTTTCATCAAATAACAAATGTGATTTAGGGTTGTGCAGCTTTTTGAGGCAACAAAGCAGAGGAGCTGATTTGCTGTATTGTTTGTAATCCCACACTATTTGCAAATATTAGATGCCAATGATAAACACAGAGCAGTCAGCTGTTTCTAATAATTCCCTGGACAACCTTTGCTATGCATGTTCCCCTCCAGAATATATAGACAGATGCATTACAGTGACTTATAGGAAATGTTTACTTCCAATGTAGATTTTAAATGTTGGGTAAGTGCAGAACTCTTGAAGTGACATAAGCTGAGTCAAGTGCACTGTTAATGAAAGAGCTGGTGAGCTGCAGAAACCGTGCTCATGTGCCAAGAAAACATCAAATGGACTGTCACCATGTGACCCAGGGACTTCACAATTTCTACAAAGGCACGGAATGAATAAAAATCTCCTCAGGATCACAAAACAAACAGTAAAGACAGCAAGGAAGAAAGGGAGGTCTTTGAGTTAAACCCCAGAACCAAGGGTTGCCAAAAAAGATATAAAAAACCCTCACCTTCTTAGAAATCTGTATTTCTCATTTTGCTTGCTTGCTTTTTGCACGTGACCTGCAGTTAATCCTGATGAGAGCCCTGATCCAAAGCAAACAGTCCTATATTAAAGGAATTCAATGTAAACTTCTGGGGAGTTTGCTTCCCAAGGTTCCCAAAAATCTCAAACTGGTTTTGATTGTAAGAATCCCTCTTTGTGCAAGTAGTATCACTGAACTCAGTGTTGCTTTGCAATGACCATTCATGTAATGGTTACTCCAAATTAAGGTTTAATCCTCTGCACACTGTAACACAAAATCAGTTCAGAAAATCAGTCTAAAATATTACAATTTCCCTGGTGTACGAGCTTTCGAGCTAAGCCTGAACATGCCATCAAGTCTTATAATATGCTCCTCTAAATGAAAAAAAACCCCATGCAAATCTCTCTTACTAGCTAATTACTCCTGTGCAGAAAACAAATGAAAGCTGCGTGTATATTAAGAAGAGCTGTAGCCCAGCAGAAGTTATCTGTAGGCAGGAAGAGTGCTGGAGATCTGAGAAAATCCCCACAGATCCACATAATGGAGCAGCCCAAGATTGTCCCTGTACCTTCACAGAGTGAGGCTGATTTAGGTCACAGTGCCCCACCTCCCCCAAAAATAGCTGACAAGTGATCTTCATTTTGGAAATATCTGGAGACTCCTGGAATAACAAAATGGTCCTTTCCAACTGCATTTGTATTATGATCTTGAGTGTTGTATAAAGGCTGTAATGTTTCATCTAAATTGGCTCACAAATATCAATATGGTGATTTACATGGCAAGCTCTTCTGTGCTTAAGAGTTTGCAAGCCTGAGCCTTTAGTCCAGATGTTTGCAAAGTGCTGGATTAGAATGGCCACAAATTTGTTCACAGGTGTTTTGCAAAGTATAATATTCACTATCATTCATCAAGAGTAACTTCATCAAATAAAAGACAGACAGGGCTAGAGCTGGTAGGAGTGAATACAAATCAAGCTGTAGAAGTCTTGCTTTTCTCTGTCTCGTTTACTGTCCCTAGTGGTAGAAAGAAATACTGATTGTACACAAGCAAAAGATTTTACTATGACCTTGGAATCACAAAATTAATATCAAATTAATTTCTGGTATCTAGGAAAAATATTACAGAGTCCTGTTCACAAAATGATTATTAATAAGCTTTTTTATATGGGTCGCTTAGTTCTTAAATAATGGCCTTTTAGTTAACAGGAAGGAAAGGAAAAGCCATTGGAGTTTTGAGACTCCCCTTTAACCTTGTCACCTAAAAGAAAAACAGAGGCTGACATTAAACTGAAAGGCTTTGATATTTCAGACTTATCTTACACTGGGTTTTATACAACTCACTCCTCCTGTAAAGGTGAGTACAGACCCGACTGAGAAATGATGAAGAAAGAAAAGTGACAGTGCAATGACCTCTGTGGTCAGAGCCAGAGCTAATAGTTCTGGGAACTGATCTTTGATTAACTTCTTCCTCCTCTTTGGTTTTTTCAGGCTTTGAAATCAGGGACAAAGTTCTCCGTGCTAACTCCAGTACCATCAGTTCTATATGTACATGACACTTTCTCAGAAGCAGCTTAGCAACAAATGCAATCCCCATAAAGAGTGAAGCTGTATTTCTCAAGTCTCAGTTCTCTGCTGCCTCATCCTTCCTGCAACGTGCCACTGAGACAAGATCAGAAAGAAAACCAGGCAGCTGTGCTGTCTGTGCATGAAAACCAGGAAAATTATGCTGGTTGGATGTTTTTATTTCCTTCAGGGACATGGGACAGAAAAGCAATGTGGTCTATCTGACACTTCTGGTGTGTCTGTCCCTTGGCAGAGGCAGGAGGGAGAGCAGGGTATATTAAGCCACATACCACATTTTTGCTTTTCAAGCTTTAGGAGAGTGAGTCAATTCAAGGGGTACATTACCCCTGGGCAAAGACACGAGTCTGGGATATAAAAACTCTGGTTCAGTTTCTTACACTAATGCAGAGGTCTCCCTGGATGGCAAACTTATCACTCCTATTCTGACTCATTTCTTCAGCTATTAAAATGGGAATAAAACATTTTAATTCCTGCATAGGTAAATATGACCACCTGTAAGGCAATCCAGTAATGTAACAACAGAGTTTACAGGAAAACACAAGGACAGTTACATGCTAAAGCTGGTCTCTGTCCTGTCCCTTGATTGCACAGATGTGGCAACAGAAGATCTGTTTGATGGAACTGATCACAACAGCCATGACCACCCCAAATAGCAAAGAATAATATTTTTATAATTTAACCTGGTTTTAAGAGTCCAAAAATCATCACTGCCACTGAAACTAGTCCTCTGCAATCTTTGAGTTAGTAAGCAAATTATTTTTATCAAATGAGTTCAAATAACTGAAATATGTGAGCATTTGTTGCGTGACTACTATAAATTCACAGCATCTATTTTTTAGGATTTTTTAGTAAGCAGCTTACCAGGCATGCAATGATTTCTTGCAGCTTATACAGAATAATGATTTTTAAACATTAAAACAGACAGGCAGACAGATTCCAGCCATTCCAAATTCCCTCCTACAGGAGATTATTCCAAAAACCTAAGAATAAATGCCCACCCCATCCAACCTCCCCCTCAGTGTACCACTACAACCACTGTAGTGGAGCTGTCAAAAAAACCCAAAAAACCCCACCCCAACAGTAATTACATTGGCATTTGATTCCAGTAGTTTCTTACCTTCTGTTTGACTCTAGAATTTCTAGAGGACTCATGCTGTTTATCACACCCCAAGAAGCTCATGTACATATTTTTGCTAAAGTGCAGGAACAACCCCCCTGAGATGAAATGATCAGAAGCTGACTTCATTCATCAGTTTCAACACTGGCCCTTGGTTACTGGGATTTTTGGGCCCCAGAAAAAAAAAGCCCATGCTTTCCATGTGGCATTAACTGCTGATGTAACACGGCCTTAACAGTCTGATAATGCACCCAAAAGCATTAAAAATTTCTCATATACAGTATTATAATATCCACAACTCCAGAAAATTAACTGAGAAAAAATAGAGGAAGAATTTTATTCATGAAATCATTCAACAAATCTACTTAACTCATCAAATTTAAAATGGCTTGGAGGAGAAATGCAAGTGTGATGACTTTTAAGTCACATTTCACATTCTGACCAGTGTTCTTTGTTTAGGCCTTTGTGTATACAAATCACTTTGTTCTTTCCTGTTCTTTATCACCCACTGTCCTTTCTTCTGCACACAATGAGCTTCTAAATTTTGAGCCATTTAGTCATATCTAACCTTTATAGCATTTTTCTTCTGATGGATGTATTCTTATGAAATGAAAATTGTTCTGTAATAGTAAAGATTTTTCAATAAAGTAGAGCTCGGTATACAGTAAGAAAATGCTAATCACATGTATAGTTTTTCATTGCATTTCTGCAGCATAATATTTAATAATGTGGGTTTATCACAGCATTTCACTAAATGATGTAAAATTCACTACTGCAATATAGAATTCATCCACTCAGTTGCTCATGAGCTGTTCTCTCTCCTCGACAGTCTTGCATTCTAACTTTTAAACTACAGGAGGAGAAAATGTTCTGACATATAAACTGGGAAGCTGTTTTGTATGAGTTTTGTATTTCTTGTTAGTGATGGGCTCCAAGCATGATTTTTAATTGTTATTTTTTTTCTTTACTTCTCCTGGGGTTGTATTTTGAGGGTTTTTTAAATTAGTTTCAATCTCTTATACTACAGAAGCCTGGACAAGAAAACTAAAGTAAAATAAAGGCCCATTTGTAGTGGTGTACTACAACAGCAACAACGAGAAATAAAGGTAAAGGTGTAAAACTGGCATCCCCTCACAGAGGTGAAACCAAAAGTGCCAGTCCCCAAGGTGCCCCTCCTGCCCTCGGAACCACAGACAAGCACAGCCAGACAGAGCAGCAGGGCAGAGCTGCCCTCTGAACCACAACTTCTGGCACAACCTTCTGGGAGAAGTTCTACCAGTGTGAGCTGAGCTCTGTGGCCAGGCCAGAGCACAAAAACCCCTTCAGCAAACTTGGCCCTTGCCCCCAGGATGCAAATCCCTGCTCTGCCCATGACATTCGATGCAGTTACTGCCTAGAGATGGCTCTTATGAACATTTCAGTCCCCTCTGTCTGCCTGGATCCCCAAAAACGACCAAACAAACTCACTCACAGTGAATGCTGCTTGTTAAACTGACTGGTTGTGCAACCAAGAATGTTCTGGTAGCAAACACGCAGGTGAACTCCTTCAGCTGGCTCTACTACTGAAAAATACCCTATTGTCTGCTGCCAGACTGAACGTTTCTTTCTGTCTAAAGTACGAAAAGTAACCAGGGAACTCACAGACATAGGATCCTATTTTTTTCTAGTTCTTTCCTAGAAAAGATAGGAAAATAATTATGAGGGAAAATACTCTTCCAATTGCCCAAAGCACCAAATTAATGGTCAGCATATTATATGACATTAGTAATAAGGTAAGAAAAGATTATCATCTTTAATTACAAAAAAAATTTGAATCAATTATTTTGCTTAGCTACTGGTTAGCAATTGCAAAGAGTAGTTTCTCTGCTAAGAAAAGATAATAAAACCAATTAAAAAATTCAAGCACCCACAGAAGTACTACTTTACAACAGGTAAATACAAATATTTTTCTTTATAAAATTATTTTTATAAGCTCTTCTTCAACCATCACATTGTGTGCAGTCCTACCCATTTTAAAGTAGGTGCTGTATTATTCAATTTTTCAATTGTCCTTATAGTAGCTGACTCTTAGATACAGATAATGCTTTAGACATTGAGTGCTTAATGTAAGAAAGAAGCTTTTTTGACATAAACCAGTGTACTACCATTGACATCAAGAGAACTAATTCAAAAACTGCAGCTGAAGGACCTCTATCTTGAGATGCATCTTTTCAAGTTTTTGAATTAAACTTCTATTAGCATTTCATTGACTAGCACCTTAAAGTATTCTAACCATTCAAAAGAAGGTCCATTACGCTTTATTCATGAATTTTAATTCTTGTGTTGAAGTCAGTGTCCTATAGATGTAGATACAATAGTAAAGATGTATCAAAGAAACACCAAGAGAAAGAAATACCAAGAAAGAGTAGATTTTATTATATAAATAACTTTGTTATAGGTGGAGATAAAAATAAAGACAAACTAGGGAACAAAAACATCACTGCCCTTCAAATGTTTATTTCTGCTTTAATTTAACAAAAGTTCGCTTTTCAGCTGCTTTGCTTGCCATGAAGCCACATGGTAAAATGAAGCAGGATAAAATGCTACTGAATCATAACTGCTTGCTTGACTCAGAAAATAGTTACTGATAAGCTGAAGAAGAATCTGAGAAGAAAACATTTCATCAGGGCCTTCTGAAATGCTCTCCATCCATATGCCCTGACAGCCTTTTCTCACTGCTGTTCGGACATGTGACCTTCAAACCAACAGTCACAAAGCTCTCAATGCATCAAAAAAATCCTCCCTCCTCCCCCCAGTGTAGCACAGAGTTGGCAATATTCATTGAACAGCCAGTATTTATAACTCCCTGTCATTAGCAGTAATAACCAAACATTGTCTCTGGAAGAAGAGACATTGATGAGATCTCAGCATTATCCGCTCAGATATTGAACTGGGAAAAATGCCCTTTCTTCAGTGAAGTGGTTTTTTGTTCTGGACCATTCTGGCAAGGGCAGTGCATCACTCCTGCTAAGAGCCACTGCACTTGCAGCACAAAGGAAGTCACAGTGACACAACATCCCTTCAGCCAGGCTCACACTCCTCTGAACCCTCCTCTGTGGGGCACAGGGAACAACATTCGTACTGAAGAATACTCAAGGCAGAAAACTGTTCAGCAAATTATTTCTTTTGCCAGATTCTTCCAAATTTATGAACAGAGTTGGTCATAAAACTTATCCTCTGAACCTGAATATTCTTCATCTATTTTCAGTGTTATAGTGGATACTAAAAAACCTCAGAAAAACTAACAGTATAAGAAATAGGACTGGTGGCTATTAGGTTCCTTTCCCACTTTATGAGCAGGATTCTATCACATTCACATTTCTCGAATAAATCCTGCCCTCATGGAATAAACACAGACACAGTGCAGCAACAGAGTCCCAGGGATGACTGAAAACTCTAAAGATCATTTGGAATTCAGATATTAATGAAAAATAACCTAAAATTATAAGTGAATAAATACCTAAATAGAAATGGATTAAGTTCTGAATGGATGAAGCTTCTATTACAATGAGGTCAATGGTGAAAATTTTCATGCCTGCAGACTCAGTAAAGACAAAGTGATTTAAATTCTTTACTTTTTACAAGCTGGGACATAGCTGCTACTCAGTGGAATCATGTCCGAGGTTGCTTCTGAGTTTGTCCCAGGGTTTTGTCACTATGAGAAAGCATATGTCAAATCAAAGAAAACTAATTCAGGGTTTTAGCCAAGTCATCAGAAATACCACTTGTCTTGAAAGAAATATAACCTGATATTATAAATATATTTTTTAAAAGAAATCCATAGGGGGAGTGGAAAAAAACCAAACCAAACCAAACCAAACCAAACCAAACCCCAAGCATCAATGCAAATGACTGTACATTAAATCAGGAATAAAGCAGCATAGCAATCAAATCAAGGCCAATCCAGAAAGGTGACTTCAATATTGTATTTGAATCAAAGAATCTAATTAGTTAAATTGTTGGATTAATACAAAGTTAATAAATCCTTTGAAATCCTAAGAAAGCTCTAAGAAAGCTTCTGTCAGTTGAATTATAAACCACAACTAAACGTAATAAAATCTTTAATTTAGAGCCAAATAAATATTTTAATACCAAACTCCTAGAAAATCTTGAATTGATGATGAACCAGGGCCATCACTTTTTTCCCCAGTAGATTTCACGTGTTACATTCACTTCTTCTTCCAGCAATTAAGAAACTGCCATACAGCCTTAGAGAAAAATTTGGATGAACTAAAGTCATAAAATTTCTGTACACACAATGTACAGTTAGTTAAAGTGTGACTATTTTAGATTCTTCAGTACTCAAACAATACAGCAAACACTGAGGAGCATATTCCCTAAGCTAAGTTTTACAGGTGTTTCAATCATTAGAATATTTTTCCCCCTAACGGTTTTAAAGGTTTTGCTCTTGCTTATATGGCCTTACACACAACCATTAAAAGAAAAAAAGGATTACAATAAAATATCAAATTAGATACAAAAAAAACCCCATACAGACTCTGGCAAATACACAGATGCCCCAGGAAAAATAGTCCAGGACTATTAGGGTGCACTGTTGTTTTTTTATTTTTGCCATTAGTAACCCTGCAGCTGTGAAGATCTGCCAAAGGCTATTACATATTATTCTTTGGTATTGCAATTTTCCCTCAGTTTAGTCTTGGGATTCTGGTACATTAATGTTTTAAGTGCTCTGCTGAACAGCAGAATGCAGATTTTTGTCTTTCCCTTCTCTCCCACAGTCATAGAACACAGAACACAGTCATACTCTCAGCACTGTATATATAATATATATATTCTGTACAAATCAGGCACAAAGCCTCCCTCCAAAGCACACCAACTCAGATTTGCATTGCCTCCTTCTCCTAGCATCAAATTGGAAAAGCTGAAAGCTTAACATTTGTAATTATGAACCACAGACAGATCAAAGGATTTAGGAGGCTAAAAACATATTTTTACTATATGAGGTTTTTATACCCTGAGACAGCATCTGAAACGAAATCCAAATTACAACACCTTCACCTGCCAGCTCAGGGCATGCCAGATCATGGGCTGGAAGAACCTTTCATTTGAGCAGAAAGCACAAAGCTAAACCAATGAATCTCAACACATTCCACATCAGCATCTCAGACAATCCTTTTCACCTTCCTTTATCAACTCTGTCATCCCATACTGGGATATTTTAACAGTGAAAGACAAAACAAACAAAAAACCCCACAACGCTATTTTGGAAGCATCTGGCACAACCTGGCCTTGGTGAAGAAACTTTTTCATAACACATTTGTCACCAATTTACAGAACACTCACCCCAAAAATTTATAGAAATTGCTAATGGAATGGAACTAACAACCACAGCTACTCAGCAGTCATCTATCAGTACCATTAAAAATAAATTTTAGCTCCTTATGACTAGATGTCACCATTCATCTTGCAAACAGCTAAATTTAGTAGGAACTAGGCTGTAAGTCAAACAGGCCACCTTTGAAACTTTTAGTCTGAGAAGAGAACAGGTATTTCAGAGCATTACAAAACAGAAACCATTTTAGAACAGAAATTAAATTGTATGAAAGGACTGTGTTATCAGGCCCAGGGTATTTCACATACCTGTAATTGTAGTGTGATAAAACTGTATAATAGTGCTGTAATCAAACATTCCAGCAAAAAGAAACCTTGGATGCTTTTCTACTCCAGCACTACACTGCTGTCTTTTTTATTAAATTACATAAAAGCTTTTTACCAACCACTTTCTATACCAGCATGCAGGCACTTAGCTAACCAGAATTTAGGGAAATTAAAAAAGAGAACAGGGCATTTTTCAGAGCCACAGTCTTTTCTCCTTTCAATATTTTTTGTGAATTGTTTTCCTCTTGTTCTCCTTTCAGTTCAGCTCAACAGCATTTTGTTGTGTCACTTGTCTGAAATGTGGAAACTTAGGGGCTCCTGGGCTCACCTTCAGTATCACTCTATTTAAAAACTCTCAAAGATCCTTTCTTTGCTGTGCTTACTGAATTGTCACTTCGGGTGATCAAATAACTGGGATTAGGATCCCTGTCTAAATTTTCTACTTACACAGTTTTAAACTATGCAGCATTAGGTTGCATAAAATATATTGTAGACTTTTGGCATTCGGTTTGGGAGTCAAATACCCCACTCATGGTCAAGTGCTTTGCTTATTACAGTCTGTGCAACACTCAGGATCAGTGAATGCTTCATCATTCTATCCAAAATGAAACCACTGCAGCACAAAGCACTGAAAATCCCTGCTCCAGAACATACTAGGGGGTGGTACTTCTGTCACTTGTCTGGGAAGCAAAAGCCAGTTTCAAATCCAGCAGAAGGAAAGGTTCTTTGGCCAGCTTGATGCACACACCCTACAGTCCATGTCCCTACAGCCTCTGTGCCAGCACAGTCACATCTGAGTATGAAAAACAGAAGGGGAAAAAAAAAATACAAAACTACCAAAAAAACCGACTGTATACAAAATTGCAGAGGATAAAAGGTTCATTGTATAGTACACAATGGGTTCCACCTCTGGACTACACAACACTTGATGCAGCTTTGAACCAAGTTGATTTTGCAGTTTCCAAGGAAGGAATGCAAAGGTGATGAGGTTGAAGGACCATAGAAACTGTCAATAAAACAACAGAGAAGTCATCTGAATGTTAATCAAAAGCTCCTGCTCTTTCCTCCTGACAAATGGCTGGAGGAAGAGCTGAGAAACCTTGGAAGAATTTCAGAAGTTTAATGTTAATGACAGCGAATGAAAATTATTTGCATCATCTTGGACAGAGGATACTCAAATATTCAGGACTGTCTGATCTTTTCTTGAATTATGCAACATAATAATTATTTATCCAAAGTATATCAGAATAGTTATATATCTAACACTGCCAAAATAAAATAATGAAGCAGATACAGTAGCAGATAGAAAGACATAAAACTTAATATAATTAAAAAGATGAGACTGACCTTCACAACCACAGAGAAGTGACCTTCCTGTATTTGTTAATTCAGATCTTCTAGGACCACAACCTTTAGCAAACCATATTTATGCAGACTTAACCACTGTCAACATTTCATTTTTAAAAGTCAAATTCCAAGGACTAATGATGGATGAACCAAGGTGATAGTCCATCACCACCAATATTACAGCACTTGGTCTTCTGTAATAATGATTCTTTTAGTAATTAAATGAATAAAACCAACATTAAGGTCAAGAGCAGAGCCAAGATCTCCTGGATCACATTTTTTTTCAAATACTTGATTCAGCTGTTTATGAGTTTTATGTCTTTGCTCATCACTGCAATGTTCAATATCAATCTAAACCAGTTTGATACACAGAAAACCCTCGTAGGCTTTTGGAATTCCCTTGTCTTTGTTCACCTGGGAGTTAGACACTGCAGCTCCCACAGGACAGACTGGGTTTAGCTGGGATTTTATAAGAAACAAGGAAAAGATGTGTAATAAAACCAAGTGCCAGAGCATGTAAGTGTTATGCACAGTGGAGGTGGCTGCCTACAGATGATCACATCAAGACTTTCCTCCACTTTCTATCCTTATCTCAACCCTGTTTCTCAGCTATTTCTTCTGCCTTGCTGTGTACACAGAAGAGAGGAAGTTGCCCAAACTCACTCACAGAACTCCATTGTGAGTGATTCCTTCTCACACAATCCAAAGCCTTTGCTTTGGTGATTATCAGCCTCTGCGATGCCAACACTAAAATTTATGTGTACCAATAAGAAATGTGCTTTTGCCAGATGTCTCAGTAGCAGCAGAGTCAGGAATGCAGTGTCAGTTTCTTATCCCCCAGTGAGCAGCAAGTGGGGGCAAACAGAGAAACATCACAAAAATCAGAAGAGCCTTTAGCATGGAAATAGGTCCTCATTTCATTGACTTCACTCACGTCTCTTCCCCCAAGGGGTCTGGAGGAGCAGCTCAACAGCACAAACAACAAAACTAAGGATGTAGAGACAATGATGAGGTTTTGGTGTCTCTAAAAGGGCTTCAGAACTAGTCCATCACTGAAGGAAATACAAGCCAAAAGAAGCAGGCACAGGACAGTCAGTAAAGAGTCAATTTCAGTTCCCAACTGCTGCTACTCACAATTAATGGAGTGTTTTTTTCTTTTTCTTTTAAATAGGGACTATTCCCAAAGCCTGGAGTTGGTGTCAGACAGCTGACCCAGCCTACAGCTGTTGATGGAACTGAGCCTGGGGCTGCTCTTCAGGCAGAACCACAAATTTGAGTCTGAGTTTTGTCTGTGAAGACCAAC
Organism: Monarcha castaneiventris obscurior; assembly: GCA_026261815.1. Classification (NCBI taxonomy): domain Eukaryota; kingdom Metazoa; phylum Chordata; class Aves; order Passeriformes; family Monarchidae; genus Monarcha; species Monarcha castaneiventris. The sequence goes on from JAMPIT010000467.1 coordinate 14,855,392, forward strand.
TTTACATCCCCCCCACGACAGCTCTGTGCAGATGACAGATTACATTACAACACTCATGGTGCATTTCAGCACTCTCCCTTCTGCTTTCCAGTAAAGTGCAACAGCCCACAAAGCCAGGGACACAATGCTGTCAGCAGAGACAAGCACAAAGAGGCGTGCCCTAGGAAGAACATTTTAAAGAATTTGTTCACTAGAGTGACTGCAATTGCTTAGTAGGAAACAAAAAAAAAATGATGAAAACCAGATATATTATATTTTCAGTGTAGTAAAGGATCTGTGAAAATCAAACTGCATAAGGGAAAGGGATGTGTTGAAAATGACATGTTAAAACCAGCCATTTCATAGAGGTACATGTTTGTTTTACTTTCTATACCTATGACACAAAATAGTCTATGAAAAGAAAAATAATATAGTTAGAAAAACTATAAAAAAAATTTAAGATTATATACTCAGTTCAGGAAAACAAAACTTGATAAAATAATACCTCAAGTACAGTAAGAAACATCATATATATTGCCTTTCTTCTCTGAAAGAGAAGTGTTTCCTTGATTACATTGAAATGAAAACATAATATGGATAGAATAAAGATTTTCCTCAGAACATATAAGGAGCCTTTGGATCCTACTGTCACAGGACATCTTGAGGCAACCAGTAATTAGACTCAGCAAAGCTTTGACAGCACATTTATGGTGAAAGCATAACCTTGAGTCATGTCAGAAGGCCTCTTGATTTTAATAGTAATGTTCTAATAACCTCAGGATCACAATGAGACAGTATTTCACAGAAACAGAGGAATTTTCCTAGTTTGGATTTCTGGTAGATCAGATCACTACATGCCTAACTTCATGCTCTCTATAATTTTTTTTTTTTTTTTAAGCTAGCACACACCTTTGAGATATTTGTCTTATGAAAAGGCCAAAATACCAAAGAACGTGCAGTCCATCTCTGGAAGAGCTTATCCTTCTGTCCCATCTGTGAAGTGAGGCAGGACTCCCACTTCAGTATCAGCACCCTCCACCCTGCTGGGGATAAACACGGCAAGTCTGATATGGGCCACAAGGGCAGAGCCCACCTCCTTCCCTTCTTAAAATTGTCATTATTTGTATTGGGGTACCCATGATTTTTAAGTGACCCCATTAACCCGTACAGACAATACATTACATCCTACACACTTATCTTACAAAACCATGTACTATCTATAACCACTTTTTAGATAAAATGCCTTTTTAACAATGACTATTATATCATTAACTGCAAGACAATAATCATGCTTTGAGTGTTTAGAACTAAAGTTTCACTAAAGGTCTTGATTTGGACTAAACCCCTCAACATTCAAGTCCTAGGTATCCTGACAGAAGCTACAAACACTTTCATCATAGGACTCTGACTTAGGAGTGGCTTCTTACACCTTATTAGATAATCACCAGACTTTCAGAGGAAAATGCTGGCTCAGAATTCCTTCAGCAATCTGTCCACACACAGCTGATGTACGAATTTAAACGTCACACTATCAGCCATGTGTTACACCTTCCATCACAAAGGGCCTGCTCTCAACAAGGGAAGCTGCACAGCTACAGAAAACTGAGGAGTGCATTCAGAAAACCAACCTGTGCAACCCGTCACATTTCTAACTATGCTCAGACTGAGGTAATTCATAAATTTAGAATTATTTACTGGTATTTTTCTTTGCACTGGTGTTCTCCCTCCTAACCCCAACTGCCTAAGCAATCACATGTCTTTCTCACCAGTGCTCCTGAGATCAATCCCTTTTGCTCTTCATCTAAATTTAGGCTGCAAGGCTTTTATGAAAGGTCTGTTTTTGCAAGAGTCCCTGCAAGGTGCTGCCCAATACAGGTCATGTAAAAATGTGTTAGTTAATAACTGAATTTTCTTACACTCTTGATGCTTCTTTTTGTTACGTATTTTCCCTAAATTTATCCTGCAGGAAGAAAAGAAAGAAGAGATTGTCCTTTTTTGGGAACACCTGATTATTCAGGTGCCTACTGCTTTGGATTCAACCATGTCACTGGTGTTAATAGAACTATGTGTGCATTCAGACCATCCATTTACCAGTTTAATAAGGAGGAGTTCCTTCTTTGTTCTCAGATCATTAGGAAACAAAGATTACATCCACCTCCTCCTGCTTTGTGTGATCGGGAAAAGTAAGATAATCAATAAAAATAATTTCTTGCAATCTTAATTACCATCATTTTTTCTCCACCTATGCACAAGGTCCTAAAACACCAACACACAAATGGGATGTCTGATATGAGCAGAGAAGTTCCCAAATCTCTACAGTGCAGGGCCACATGCAGCAAACATGAGTTCCTGAATTAAAAATTTACCACAACACTGATAGTTCACTTTAGCCACTTAATCACCTTGTTTCCTTCTGACAGAAAATACTATTACCTCTCCAGCAAAATAATATTTACAGATTCCCACTGCAAAGAGTAAAGCTAAAAAACAAATAACCTCTGGGAGAATCACCTACCGTGAAACTCATCACTGATGCTGTATCTGAACAAGATACTCACCTAAGGGTTTTCCCACTTATCCCTGACACACTAAATATGATGGAGTGGGGCTGTCAGTGCAGTGGTTTTTTAGGCAAGTGTGGAACACATCTTACTGTGCTTTGAGGAACAGAATCCAGCTCCTCACAGAGTCAGGCAAGCATTAAGGGCTGCCCTTCCTCATCCCTGTGCCCTGTGTGCTCTAACACAGTTCTTACCCTGCAGATCTGGACAACCAACAAGGATGTCTCCACCTGCTGCATTTTGGGCACACCTGAAAGAAATGGGACAAACTTTCCATAGAGAAAAACTAACAAAAAGGCAAAGCTATGGAAGCAGATTTATGCTCAGCCTCCAGGTAGCTGTGACACAAGTTTACCGGAAGAAAAGAAATGGGACTCTAGTTTTTGGCAGAAACGCAGGATCTTAGTCATTTCCAAAAATGTAAGAAGTCAGCATCCATGAAAATATGCTTTTCTTCTCAATCCATAAAGGGAAGTCACAGTTTCTATGTACACAACCTAAATTATTAACTCTTACGCTGTTGGAGAAAAGTAATCTCTGCCCACAGTGTTCCAAGTGCATGGTGGAAAACGGGACTTTTCCTTGAATTTTTCACTTCTTCACACAGCTTTGTAATTTAAAAATGAGTCTGGCTTGCTTAGGCTCAGTGTTAGGCAATGTGAAGCCTGTAGAGGAAGAATATTTCAGTCTAAGTTTATTTCTACAGAAAAATAATTAACCCTTGAAAGTCATGGAGCTGTATTGCTATGAAACCAAGGTGAGAGAGGCATAACAAACATATCCCTCACCTCTGTTAACAGAGTTGTAAAATAAAAGAAACCCTAGTTTCAAATATTTTATCCTCAGGTTTCAAATTTGCACTATTTTCAAAAAGTTTCTGTCTGGATACACAGTTATCTAAAACTGCTCTGAATCTGTGATCCTTCCCCAACTACAGAGTAAGTGGTTTGCCTCCTATTAGCTCCCTGTGGGCAAGTGGCATTTTCTGCAGAGAAATTCCCTTGAAATCCCTCACAGATACTTGTAAAGATTTACTGTATTCCCAGGCAATAGTGCTTGCCCTGGCAGGTGCAGCAGGGAGCAGGGCACAGGCAGTGAGCATTCTGACCTGGCTTTACTCATTCCTTGCTTTGTTTAAGCAGCTCTGCCTCACTGAGTGCTGATGGGCATGGGAACATTTAGTTTTTCAGGAAAACACCCTTTCTTGAAGAACACACAGGGTTTCCAGAGTCCTGTCTTTGGCTTTTATTGATTTCTCCAGCTTTGGCACATTTCTTGATGTTTTACCTAGAATTCATCATTCACTGATAAGGCAGCACATTAGGGCAGGGGAAAATACGGAGATTCAATAACAAAGCTACTGAACTTCATTTGTTACAGCACCTCCAAGCAACTGAATTCCCTCAACATTTCTGCCATTGGTTAGTGCACAAACATTTATTTTTGCACTAAGTGCTAAATACTGCCATTTAGACACTGACAGACAGGTGTACATGAAAAAAAAAGGTGATTGAAAAGATTTTGTCAGCAAAATGGAACTTCAGGTCTATAGATAGTGCTGTAAGATATTATTATTCAAAAATGCCATTAATTTGGTTTTTGTATTGACTTGATTTTTTTTGCTTTTAGCTTTTTGGGGAACTGCTTATTTAAAAATGTCATGCAAAGAAGAAATTACTATGTATTGAGGCTAGGGCAAGAAGTGGCTCCCTTCCAGTAACACGTATTTAATCTTTATAGAGCTTCATTCAATAGAAACAGGAGTGGGTGAGTACATCCTTTATAAAAGCATCATAATAATCAGCACTTTTAAGAAATTCAAGTTAAAAATGCCCATCAATTACCATGCACTTTAAAAAAATAATTTTCTACTAAAATGTTAGCTTAAAGTAACCTTATTAAATAAAAATCAGTTTCATGCAGTGTTGGGCACGTTTAAAAAAAAAAACCACACAGTGTTCAGGACCTAAAACCCAAAACCTAACACACAACTTCCATTAGATTATTGAGTATCCCTCTTCTTTGCATTGAATCCTGAAAAACAAACAGCACAGACGAAAGTCTGTTTTGTTGAACCTACTGTGGTTGAGAATATTTGGGCTGTATCAGAGAAGTTATGCAGCACCAGTCTTTAATCCCAGTCCATGAAAGTCATCCACCCTGACAGTGATTTACTGCAAGGCTTCAGAATCAACTCCTTGGCACCTCTGAGCTACCACGAGAGGAAATGGGCAAAGGCCATTAAGCAAAAGCTCTCTTCTTCATTCAAATCAATTAAATAGCCATTACAACAAGCTTAGCACTCAACTGTAAATGTTAAGTCTAGACATACCACAAACATTTCTGGATTACTCTTGGTAATCAATTAACACCAATTAAAACAGATGAGCAATGTAGGCAAATCCTGGAGGATTTAATATACATATTATGCAAATTGAATCAGCAGATTTTTTATTTTTAATTAAACTTTACTCTTTATTGCCACCCAGGAGTTTTGGGTGAAATCATTTTATTGTTTTGCAGAAACATTTTGCAAGCCTGGAACGCATTTCTCTCAGGGTTTGGTACTGCAAGGCAGTCATCACCATAATATGCAAGATGTATAGAAATAAATCACCGTAACAACGTTCATGATGGATTTCCCAGGCTAATCAATATTCCTGGTGAGGAGGAATGTCCTGCAACAATAAAAGCACAGGAAAAGGAGCAAAGAAAGCTGAACTCACTTAGCAGAAATACTTCCTTCCCATGATGCTATGAAAATCCCCAGAACTTAAAAATCAGAGAAGACAGACCAGAAAAGACGTCAAGAAACCATTTATTCCCCTCTCTCAAACTTCTTCTCCCCTGATCCCATCCTCCTGCAACTTCCCCTGCTCTGCTAAGAACCAGCTGTATTTAAACCACTCCTGGAAGATGCTTATCTCATCACCTCATTTCCCTCCCTTTAACAATACTTTGTTGCACGTCACAGAACAATCCTGGACCAGAAAAACTGGAGTCCTGCATGGTGAAATGAAACTTTCCCAGGAGCACTCCTGATGCATTTCAGCAGCAGCGACCCTCCCCTCTAAGAGAGCAGAGAGCAGCTGGGCTGGAATGAAACATCCCTGCTAGCACACAGGCTGGGAGCTGGCCCTCAGCTTCTGAAAATCCTCTCCTGCAGGCTCACGCTGCTCATTGACACACACACAGACTGAAGCAACAATCTCTCGCCATCACCACCCTGGAAAGAGGGAGTTTGTAATTCTCTTCTCTTCAGCTACTGCTTTCATTTCTTCAGTGCTATGTCCTAGTTTTCTCATGTCAAACCAGAGACAGTGATTGTGCTTCTCACTGATAAAGCACAATAATGAAGAAAATATGTTAGGGAGATGATGCAGATCTTCACTGAGGTAATTATTTCCATAAGAGACTCCTGCTCAAAGAAGCAGCTCGTTTTGCACTGATGCAAAGGGAGGAACTGCAGCCTACTACTAGGTAATGACTTCCTAATCCATATAAACTATCTCACAGAAGAACTTTTTTAATGAAAATGTGCCTTGTAACACCCAGGTTCTCTTTAAAGACCAGGAATTATAGTAGCATATGACCTTCAGTGAAGAACCAAACAAATTTACATCACACTCCAATCTTCGTTTAAGAGAAATTTTTAGTTTACACATACAGATAAAAAAGCTGGCTCCAAACTCAGGTATGACAGCTGATTTTATGGAATAAAAAAGTTATTTTTGTTTAGGTTATAGATCCAACATATCCATAACCACAGATAGCAATCTTAGTTTCTGACACCAAAAAAAATTATTTAAGCTTTATCAAACATAGTTTTTGTAGGCAGACAGAGGTCTAGATGAAATTCATTCATATATAACATGTATACTCATACATCATGTGTATATTCATAAACCAGCCTCAATGCAGCTTGTTCCTATTTTAAATAAAAGCATTTTAATCCATTCTCCAGTTGCGTTGAAGCACAATAAAAGCAAGAAAATCACAGACCAAATATATATATATATTTATTTGTATATCCTGTTAGTACAACTGATGTATCATAATCAAACACCAAGCCAGAAATCTGTAGTTAGGTCTGACAGCTCATCTGTTTCAGCACAACACACGCCACTGAGATGGTCTTTTTCCATTTCACAGCTGCTTTAAAGACAGAATGTCATCCTTAACTCTCAGTTTCTTCCCTTTGTCATTTCACATCACAGCTCTAATTTTATTTAAACAACCTCCTCTGCTGCGATTACATCTCTCAATTTGTTGCAATACAAATTAGAAAGATACATGCCAGCTCTCACCACTATCAGCAGAGTTTTCTCCCAGAGCCTTGATTAATTGCCCATTTTAACAGATGAAACAACAGAACTTACAGTTTTGAGAGTGTCTTTTGTTTGCATTATGGGAGGAAATCTAAGTCCCCACAGAGACTTGCTCTTTTGCCATTATCATAATTACATGTTTTCAGACTAAACTATCATATCAGCACATTCACGCTGCTGCGGTGAAGGGTGTCAGCATTTTCATCATCAGCTCTGCAGTCAAGTTAGAGCCTGACTGCAGTCAGCACAAGAAAATGTGAAACTCAACACACAAGTATAAGAAGAAATTTCCCTGAATGTAGAAGGTACGGGTACTGGATAATATTAAATTGGAGAAAAAATTTCACAAAAAAGAAACAGAATCCATAAACGGAGTTGAATGTGTCTGGTAAAGACACAACATCCAATACTAAAACTGATATTACACCCTAACCATAACCAGAAACCTGCTCCCTCTTTCTGGCAGATACTCTAGGTGAGTTTTGCCACCATCACAGTCCCTCAGGCCAAGAGCAAAAAAAAACCAAAAAAAAAAACTTCTGGGGACTTCAACCCCAGCTTGCAGCGAAGCTGAGCTGAAAATTTTACATTGTGTGTGAACAAGAATAAATATGAAAAGTATAATTTCATTCTTATCAATCTTGCTCAGTTCTGAGATCCACAAGCAGAGTTTGAATGAAATTTGTATTCCTCCACCCCTAAATAACCCCTATTGTTCACAGGAAGATTTCACCCTTACAGTGGATTTGCCAGATGCCTCTAAGTGTCACACATCAGGGACAAGCAACAGAGAATAATATTAATAAGCTACTTTTGGGGAAAAGAAATAATTAGGTCTCTTTGGTGAAACTGATTCATCTTCTTTCCCTTTGTGCTGATCTTCTACACTTACATGTCTCTTGAAAGAGTAAATTGCTTAACTGCTTTTAGTTCCCTGGTGAACCTGATGCATCTGCATCACCTTCACTGTGAGTGATTTCCAGCAACAGCTCATCCTTGTTTTCCTCAAAGCCATTCAGACTTCTCTCAAGTGTTGTTTCCTGTTTGAAATCAGATTGCAGCACAGAATCCAGGGACAACTTATCTGTTTCCTGATGCTTGTTGTTTTCTGCTCACAACAAGAAGATTAAGGCAAGGCACAAGGAACACAGCTCTCTTGTCTATCTCAACTTCAGTCAGGTAAAACTCGATCTGAGGTTAACCTTGAAATTGATAAATCAAGGGAACAGATATTCAGCTGTCAGCTAAAGGTAAGCAGGGAAAGAAAGAGACTGCCAGGAGGTAGAGTAGATATCTAAGAGCTCCATGTGAGATGACTTTAACTATCAATATGTTGAGATGTAATTTCGACTACGCACAATACCCATATTTACAAGATTTCATGACATTATGTCAGTCAACATCAAAACATTCACAGAGTGAGAGGGAACAGAAGAGAAATTCAGAAAAAAAAAATTTCAACACTAAAGAATCTGCTTTCAACAACATCTCACATTTTCTTTAAAGTGTTATAATTAATTGGAGTGTAGACTCTTCAAAGCATAAATGCATAACTCCCATTAGCACTAATGGAAGTCAGACACACTCATCAAAGGGAGAATATACTACTACCTTTACAAAGGTAATCAGTGTGTCACAAAGCTGTATTTTTCTGAAGTTATCACTTGCATGCTATGCAAGCTGAGTACAAAGGTTTGCATTAATTTAAATTCAGATTAAGCACTTAAAAAATATTTCTCCTTCACTGGAAGAACAGAATGCAGGAAATCAGTTTGCTATTATGTTAAAAAAATACATCACAAAATGCAGTAAAAATAATCACCCTTATAATTAAAGGTTGTCATGGAAAAATGCTTAAAAATTCCATTATTGAAAGAACGTTTCACTGCTGTTCTGGTAAAGATATAATCAGGTGATTCCTCTCTATTGTCCTTTCTTTAACACCCTCCAAAGAATCACCACGATTTTGCCCACCAGCAGACTGTTCTGCTGGATCTAGGTTATCTGTCTGGGGACAGGTTTTTTAGCAGGGTCTGTTGCAACAGGACAAGGGGTAATTTTTTAAAACTAAAAGATGGTCAATTTAGATGAGAAGTGAGGAAGAAGTTTTTTACAAGGAGGGTGGCAAAGCACCAGAACAGGCTGTCCTGAGAGGCAGTGGCTGACCCATCCCTGGAGACATTCCAGGTCAGGTTGGATGGGGCTCGGAACAACCTGACCTCGTTCAAGATGTCCCTGCTGATTGAAGGGGGGTTGTTCTAAATGACTTTTAAAGGTCTCTACCAGCCCAAACTATTCTATGATTCTTTGGACATGCAATTAATTATGTCTTAATAAAGATGGTGAACTGATGGCATTTTAAAAAAAACCAAACAAGTTATTTACTTTTTTTCATTTGTTCAGTAAATTCTCTGACAAAGCATTAAGCTTTATCCTTCCTTGAGAAGTGAGGAAGAGAAAGGTCATCATCAGCTCTGAGGGAAGGCACAGGAGATCTTACAGACGCCTATCTCTCCTTTCTGACACTATTTGTTCATTAAGATTAGCCTCCAAAAAGATCAGAGCCCAGTTCTTATTCCAGCACAAGCATCAACACTGTTAAAAAAAATAAAAAAAAGAACAAAACAAAACACAACAAAAACCTTCCTTGAAAAGGCATGTAACAAACCATCTTTTCCTGCCACATCAAACAGATTTCCCTGTGATCAGCACTGTGCCCTCGGTGGCACTGTCAAAGGCAGTGGCTGTTAACAGCTTCTCCATATCAGTTTCCTTATTTGCTAGAAAACCAAATGCTCTTCCTGACCCCAGAGCTCTTCACACTTGTCTAAATATCGAGCCCCAGGCAAGGAACTCCCTAAATTCCCTCATATCTAAGAAAGAACAAATGCTATTTTGAAAAATCTTATGTTTAAATTAGTGTATGTAAGAGCATCATAATCAGTTGTGGGTGCTGAAAAATCAAGTCCTCCTGAAAAATCAAGATTTATACAAGTATTTCTTTTATCTATTCCACAAATAAAACACTATAAACTGTTACTCATCAGAGGCACCATGTTTACTAGAAATAGCAAAAACTCCTAAGAATTTTTGAAATTTTAATTAAAAATAAATATCCATATATTTTGATTTAAGCTCAAATATCCTTTTTTGAATCTCCACAATAACGAAATATATTTTTAAAGTATGACACTGTAGTGAAGTTCAGTACTAAAGGAGTGAGCAGCTATGGATATATCAATGTACTCAGTTCAAATTACTGAATAAAGTTGCTTGAGAAGTTTTGCTCTGAAGGTTTCTATGGTTATTAAATAAAACCAGGAAGCAGAGAGTAAAGCAGATACTAAGTAAATCTCCACCCTTACTAGGAACTAAATTAACCTTCATCAACACATTACCACTGTAGGGAATCAGGAAATTTCATGGTTTTCACCAAAGGGACTGGACTGCTTTCAGCATGGTGTTCAGGAATTCTCACAAACCAGCCTGGAGCAAGGCTGTCCATAATGCTGCTTTCTCTCTCTCGGCTCTAAGTCCTACTCTCAGAAAAAACCGAACCATACTTCAAATGTCATTTTAATTTCCTGAGAGCCTGGCTTTACCCAATCCAGAAAGCCACCAGGCAAACAGAAAAAATGAATGCAATGTTTTGAATATGCAGAATTGTTCAGTTCCATAAGGAGGAAGAAAATGAAAACTACTACTATTACTACTGTTAACTCAAAGTATATTTTGATCTAGGGGGAGGCAATCAGTGGTTGTGTGTTGCAATACTCAGAACAGACATCCTATACTCAAATAAATTTTGGTTAAAGTTAATAAAAGTTTATTTTGAAGATGGTAGTAAGACAGAAAACATTTAGTCCTGAAAGATATATTGTCTGCCTCTACTTCCATATACAACATATCAAACAATGATAATGGCAATGGCAGTACCTAAGTAAAAGGTTTATTTATCTTCACTTTCAGCTCTTTCTCAATACTCTTTGCCCTGACTTTAGCTAAATAGTTAAAAATATAATTTAGCATTATAACTTCTACTGGAATAATACAGCAGAACTGCTGTTGTTATTTCCATTATAGTAACATGCATGAGCTAATCAAGGTCTTCAGAGAGAAGTTTAGAGGCCAAATAACAATTTATCAAAATAAGAGCTCACAAAAGAGCCGGAAAAGAGAGCAGAGTATTTAAGCAGAGAGGAACATTTATGTAACATTTTATATGACCATTTTAAATTGCTAAAAAAAGAAAGGCCAAACTTGCTGGAACAATGAGTCCTTGCCTCTAGGAGGACAAGGTACAACACTGGGTATGAAAATGGAAAAAAAGATAAAAATTCCTGACTTACATAAATTTCATTACATGTGCAGTTACCCAGAAAGCAAAGAATTAGCATCTACCGTTGAAGCACCTCATAACAGGAGCCTACTTCCATATCTCTGTACATCTGGAATCCATCAAGAATCAATGGAAATGCTGCAGATTATAATATTAACTCTGCAATAGGTTTCCATGAACGGAACATGACATCATAGTTTGGGAAATTCATAATGTGGTTTGGAGTTGTAGTTGATAATATGGCTTAGAGCCTCCTTCTCTAAACTGCCAGTCGAGAGGAATAAATATTGGATAGTGCAAGGATTTTTATTCCAAATTAGAATAAACTAAAAGCCTTATACTATGTTTTTAGTTAAAATATTCCTCAGAATTTCAAATAGAATATACTGAAATACTTGTTTTTAAATGTTAAACTGTTCACTCCAATAACACAATACATCATTTTTGCATGAATAAACTAGTGTGGCCAAGTAATATAAAACACATTAAAATAACAATGCCAAAATGAAATTATGCTGCTAAAGATAAGATTTCAACATTCAAAATTAAAAATCACAATGTCCAAAATGTGCAGAAGCTGAAGCAAACTATTTAAATCTTTTTCACAAAGTTTATACAGAAAACATTCCTTCACACAAAACTTGCAAGTGAAAACTAAAAAGAAAAAATAAAGCCTCAAAAACGTTTCTAACAAAAATATCTTCAGCCAACCATACCTGTCACTCTGAATCTCACTGCTCAGTGACCTCCACAGATGAGCTGTCTCAGCTGAGACCCCGATAACAAACATACAATTATCTGAATCATCAGTACAGAATTAACAGATCCAATTTGGCAGACAAGACTCCAGGCCTGAGAAGAAATGAAGGTGCCTTTCTATCCTAGAGACAGCTGCTCTAGGATGGGGTCAAAAACTAACTTTTGAAATTAGCCAAAAAATAACTTTTGAAATTAGTCAAACTAATTCTCATGTAATGCCTGTCCTGCAATAAAATACATTATCTTACCTTCTTCATGTACTGCTATTGCTCACAATGACAACCCAAAAGTCCAGAGTTTTCACGGCCACGTTTTTGAAGTTTAAACTACTTCTAATTTTTACTTTCAAAGTGCAACTCACAGATTTGTAGGAAACTTTAGGCTTCCAAGTAGCTTTGGCTGAACTAAAAAATCAATATTCTACATGCAGAAGAAATTTAGTCAGTCCTATGCCTAAAGTAGGCTGCAAGCACAGAAAGCACATTCTGCATTTCCCTTCAAGGCACTTGGAAAATAAGATGGTCTGCATTCATCAAGGAAGTCTCAACTGTGGATACCCTTCTCAAAACCAAAGACGTGCTTTATCCCTGAGGAGAAAAATATCATGGAAAACATAGGCAAAAACTGGGTTAAAGTTAAATGGCTCTTAGCATGGGAGGCTGATATCTAAATTCTGTCAAAAACCTGATTGATTCTCCCAGTCTCCTGTTTGAGTAAATTTATTTTTACAAAGTTCCCAGAGTTTAATTTATCTCACTAAAGAGGCTCTGAGTTTGTACTGCAGTATTAATGGGTCAAAGCCAATCTATATTTACGGATTTGGAAAAACAATACATGGCTGCTCTAATGATTACTAGCCACAAGTTTCTCACACAAATTGCCGATAAAGTTTGTCAGATTGGAGAAACAAGCAAATATCAAGTTGCCTCTGGTTCCTCTCAACTCTGCTGTGCCACACAGACAGTATGGGGCAAACATTTGATTTCTACAGTAGTAAATTAAAAACGTAATTAAATCCAATTGTCAAAAATTTAATAATTTAAAGTTTATAGCACTGTTGTTCTCACTGCACTTCACGCATCCCTAAATAAAAGCACAGCTACAGTTGTAAAGTAAAACATTTGGCGAGACAAAGTGGCTGGCAGGTCACAGCACCAGGTTCTCCTTGGGCAGTGTTTCAGCAGGACTGGGGCAATAGTATGGCTTTGGTGCAGTTTTGGGGCTCAGCACCTGAGAACACCACAGGGTGCCTTTAACACCAGCCTCGTGTCCTGCTCACCACTAGGGCCAGCCCTTGTCACTCAAAGGTCACTGATTTCTGATTAAATGGAAATTCTCGCCACTTATGTGTGTCCTCCCACAAATTATGTGGAGTGAATGAATAAAGAGATGTCCTTAATGGAAAGCACACCTGTCCTGTGGCACTGATGATGATCTAACTCAGGCCTTGTGCTCTTCATTGGGCTGTCCCTTCATTTCCCTCTCCACTTGTTTCCCTTTTTCCTCATTATGTTTTAGTTGTTACTTGTTTTATGCTTTCACTCTGTAGGTTTCTTCCTCCAGTGCCTTTCTCCCTATAGTCCTGATGCACCTAAAATGAACACATCCAAACTGCAACAGGATGCAATTTGGATCAAAACCACGCAACTCTGGTGCCATCTCCTCCTGCTCAGCACAAACACTTAATGGGAGAATTCAACAGAACTGATGTACTGAATAGACCTCAAAAGAATCTTAAATACATGAGCTCAGTATATATAGACAGATATATCCACTTCCCAAATATATTAAAACCTAAAACCTAAATCTACTAAAGTCCTTTTGCATCACACTGAAAGAGATAACAAGCAGAATTGTTCAAATGCCAACCACATTTTCATATGAAGAATAACCTTGTCTCCTGGGCAAAACAGACCAGGAAAATGGATGAATGAGTGGAAAATATGAGTCAGTCTCTTTGAAATCTGCCACTTGAACAGGAAAAGGAAAATCAGAGAATAGACAATCAGTTAAAGAGAGTAAGCCAAAAACGGGCTAAAAGTGACACAAACTTATTGTGAAATATGAAGTATGGTCCTAAATACATATATGTTTAAAAATGCGATCTTTAAGGATCCACTATGCAAACATTTGAGCTAGACAGAGTGGTATAGAAAGCACAGTTTTTCAGCCTCTTAATCCAAGAAAAAAATGAGTGAACAACAAAATGTAAGGATTAGAAACGTAAAACTTCGCCTTTTAAAGATACTGACTTGAAGCACTGCACAGCTGACTTATCTGCCACAAAACACAACTGAGTGTTTGTAAAGAAGTGTCTAGAAAGAAAACTGAAGAAAACTTAAGGATTTGGTTTAGGCAAATGGAAACAAGGGAGAATCAGACGACTGTGGTGCTGCTGCTGCTGCGCACAGCTACAACTCCAGGTTTATTCCCCTCCTGCACAGCACTCTTTGAAGAAAATCCAATTGCTGATGAACAAATTAGAGCAGACTTAAATGAGCCTGTAAGAAGGACCATGAAACCAGCTGCAGCTATAAGCAGCAGCCTCCAAAGGAAAAGTTAACAGGCCACTACAAATCCATCCCATGGGGAAAGGACTGCAGCTCCAGCTGGGCAATGGGAACCCTTTGCGCTGACGAGCAGTGATGATAAATGAGGAAAACAGAACAAGGAGGCACAGGGTGAAAACAACACTCTTCACGTGGACATGAGCCTGCTGATGCATGAACAGATACATCCCTGAAGTCTTTCTGTGTAACAGAAAACAATGTGGAAGTCTGGAGGGAACTCACAAATCTGCTGTGGAGCACCCAACGTCTGCTACCATTCCACAACGCTTCATCCACTGCTCAGCTTTGCTCATGCAATAAAATATTTGCCCTAGGGGGTTGCATCCTAGGAGTAATGATGTAGCACATTCAGTTTAGACTTGTTGATCACATTAAGGAGCGCTGCCTCAGTCAGAACTGCATTACTGAGAAAAGGCCTCCCTGGTCCACCACCATCGCTATGGTAACTGTGGGAATATTTAAACTTACTCCTGCACTACACTCAGGAGAGTTTTGCTTCACAAACAGGGAGAACTAAGAATTATTTAGCTTCTGGTCCGCTTTCCCAGGGGTTCACACATGCAGTTGCTCTACTTAACCTTTTAACATTAGGTTACTATCCAGAAATAGTGATGAGAAAATGTAAATCATTCTGCTAACCTCTTTCAAAAGACACCTTATGCAACAGATACACTCTCCCTGTGTAAATGTTTTCTAAGTATATTGATGTCTTTGTTAAATTCTTAATGCTTTGGGCTGTGCAATAAGTAAAAAATCAATAGGGACATAAATTTTAAGAAGGATTGCAATAATTAGCTGTGTTTTTGGCTATTGGTGGCAAAAGGTAGTTTGACCTTCCACTAATTGGAATACTCAATTTCACTTTTTCTGACTTATATCCCAATCTCTGGATTTTGTCCCATACCCAAAGATTTCAACTAGCATGGAATCCGGCTACATCTCAATAAATACAACTAGGAGCAAGTTGTTACAAGAAGTATGGCCTCTTAAGGAAAATATATTTTAAGTACTCTGTGGTAGAAATATAACACGCCTAGTAAAAAACAAAAACAAAATGTCAGAAAAGAAATGCCCAGGAAAAAAAATTTTTGCAATCAATAATGGTGATGCTTGAGAAAAGACAACAGCCTCAGGACACTGCAGAGGTCACGACTAACACAATGCTGTCCTGGTGTACAAAGAATAATGGTGGAGGAAAGGACAAGTCATTTGCAGAATACAATGGTGACACAAGTTAATGGCCCTGAATACACAGCACTATTTAATGCTTGTTCACGATCATTAACAGTGGCACCAGTATCGATGCAGCAACAGGGATTAACATCGTTGATCTGAGCAGAAATTACCCAAGATCTACTTCCAAGCAAGCAAGAAATGTGGCACCTTGGAGACATAAATAACCTGAGAGCAGAAAGAAGCACAGTCTGTGCAGCAGGTCCTGGCAGTGTGGTCGGGCAGGGGAGATCAGGTGAAACAGCCACTCTAGGTAACAGAACCAAGAGGAAAAATTCCTGAGGGCAAACCCCTATTGTGATACAACTGGTGGAAGAAAGAATTTTAACGAGGACGAAACACCAAACAAACCACCAAAAACCAAAACTAACAAGAAAATAAAAATTCTTCCTAAACCAAGATTGTCCATTGCTTGAGAAGCCACAGCTCCTGGATCAAAGGACACCACAATGCAGGTTATACGTGGTACAGGGGTGGTACCTCCACAACCTTTCCCTGAATGACCAATTACCCATCCACAGCTGGCTCACAGAGAATCTTCAGCATCAGCACAAATACAGCCCCAAACTCCTCCAGTCAATTCCCTAATGAGAGAATTGAATCATTCAATCTGTTTCAGAACAACATGGTTTAAATTCTTTTAAGAAGTTATTTTAATAAATCAGTGGAATGGTATCAATCAAGCCTTTAATTCCCCTTTTCAGCAGTTTCTGAGAGAAGCATCAGCCAGCCTGGAGATGCTCTATGTATCTTTTCAAATTTCCTGGGCCTTTCCCAAAACTTTGTCTTCAGACTAGGCAAAACCTGGGTTTGTATTTCACACCACTTGCTGGAGTTTTAGGAAAGACGAGTTTTAGCTGAAAGCCAACAAAATTGGAGTGCTATCTTAGGATTTTTTGACTTTTTCTTCCATAGGCTGCTTTTCTGTGCACAGAGAATCAAAGTCCAACCCCCCTCTGCTGCCTTTCAGGAACAAACTCTTCACAGAGAACCACAGGCAACAAAACAACTCCCTGGCCTGGCTTCCAGCTCCAGGCTCTGCACAGAGAGATTCCAATAAAAAATGAAAGCTCTGTGCAGAGCTGGCACGAGTAACACTGAACATGCCCCTCTTCACTTCAGCCCAAGCCCCTGACAGAGCATTAATGCATCGCATCACAGCAAACACGTGAGCACCAAACACAGCCCCTGCTACACCAAAAATGCACTTGCACACCGTGGCTGCATTCCAGCCTGGCCACTTCAGACTCTCATCCCTTTTAAGGGAGAGAAAACAAAATAATATAGGACTTCACTCTTAATCCCTATCCTTAATTGCAAGAGTAATACCAATGTATACAGATAAGTAATTCTAATAGAGGTATTTCTTTGCTCCTTGAATCCAACTCAGCAACAAATTTCTGGAGCAGGGCCTCTTCTTTTATTGCTCAGTAATGGATTGATTTCTTGCACTTGACCCATATCCATCGACAAACATCACAACACTCTCAGCTCTGTGAAAACAAGTTTGTCTTTATCTCCTGCACAGGAAAAGCTTCCTTTAAGAAGTGCCAAATGTTTTAAAGCGTATTTTCCTGCACAAAGTTTGCATACGTGCTACTGTGGAATCTGTGTGCTGTGCTTCCCAAACCATTTCCATTTATATCATAAACAATTTTAAAGCAATTTCAATAATCTTCATGCCAGGCTTCCCAGGCTCACTTTTTATTTTATTTTTCAGGAGAGACAAGAGGCAACAGAGACCCAAGGGAAGCACCAGCTCCAGCAAAGGCCACTCTCTACACATTTCACTCCCCAGGTGACAAAGGCAGTGTGCAGCATGAGAAATGTGCCAGGGACAACAACAAATAAAACTATGGGCAGACACTCTCTCAGTTGCTCTTTAAGAAAGCAAATGTTATGAGAAGCAGTAACACTTCTTCAGCCAGGTTATATCCTTCCACGCTAACTGTAATAGACAGTCTACAAAGTATGACAGTGAAATGACTGGTGAACTGTAAAGCAAAAATGCTTTAATATTATAATTTTTCCTTTTTTTTTTTTTTAAGAGAGCCTATACCAAACAAAATAAATGTTTGCAAAATAAATGTGAAGAGAGCAGAGGAATTTCCTCCCTAAACCAGTCCCATGGCTTCCCTGATGTTCAAAAGGGGTGTCATCACCTATTCTCTTTTCTCCTCACTGCATGAAAATAAAGATGCTCACATCAGAACTAGCAATTCCTCAGCAAATGAAAGCTTCTGCTGAGGCTAATACAGGAAATCTGGAAACAACATAAAAAAAAAAAACAAAAATAAAACAAGTAAATAAAGTTAATACAAGGTCTTCAGTTAAAAAAGAAAAACAACAGAATGGAAATATTTCTGACTTAGATGGAGTGGTTTATTATCATCTCCAAACAAAACATTGAAACTGTAAAAGATGAAGAAACAAAAAAAAATGTTGGAGAATCCTTGCTATGAAAACATATGTGCATGAAAAATAACTTGCTTTGAAAATTAAATCTGAACAGGGTGTGCCCGCTGAGATTGCTGGCACAACCTTGGATCTTATGGTGGACAAAGTGATAAACCTAATTACAAAAACAGGAGTTTATGTTAAGAGAAAGAGGTGCAAACATATGCTTCCTCCAGAAAGCTCTCATTGAAATGCTGCATTCATATTCAGGCTGGTTGGTTAAAGAAAGGAGCTGTGTTTGCTTCCCTCCCTGAAGTGCCACTGCAAACCCTTTATCCTGTGCTGGCACACACAAAAAAACACACGTGCTCAGGTGATTTGCTGAGCTTTAGCATGAGACAGGATTCCAGGGCACTGCCTGCTGCAGGCCATCATTCAGACTGCAGCTCCTTCTGCAGCATCGTTTACTAAAATACACAAAAAATATTGTCATTGTGCTGACAATACACCCACCTGACAGAGTACCACCAAGGAGTCACAACACTCTATCATATACAGGAAAGATTGGTAAAGAATGTCTAAACAGAAAAAATACAACCAACTCACATATTCACAGAGGAATAAACACAAATATTCTGAATTTTATTGTCATTAACAGCTATAGTCCCTGAAACAAGAGATGCAAGTACAGACCTTAGTAACAGAATGCAAATCTTTTGAGTCCTCAGTATTTCCCACAGGGCAGCATACATATTTCTAAGTAACTTGAGAGAAATTGGGAAAATATCCTGAAAAATGCTTCAGTCTGGCTCCAGGATCCAGCTGGAGACTGCTGCTCCTGGCAGGCCAGCAAGGATTCACACACTGGTTTATGGACAACCAGGAGAGGGACAGAACCCCAGGTGTCACTCACACAGAGCTCTGCCCTGGCACACCCTGTCTGTGACCTGGCATTAAATGAACATCCTGGCACCAGCAGAAAGGGACCCCAAGCACGCTGTGGCCATGGGATGAGCTGCTGGGCCAGAGCACAAGCAAAGATTCCTCCTCCCTGTTACAAAATGCTTACACTCCACGACAGAAGCAATCTGAGATACCTTAAATGCCTTAACATCTTGGTTTTTTTTTTTCCCCACAGGCCAAGCACAGGGGAAGTTTAACCCATGTTTTCTTAAATTTAATTCCTCTGGATATTTTAAATTATGCTGCAATTTTGGGCTTAGACTTAAGTAAACCAAGCTGCTTTGCCATCGAATGCAAAGCTCTTAGCACCAATGAGCTGCCAGGTTCAACTACTTTCATTATTCACTGGCAGCATTTTAAATTCTTACTTCCTATTAGAAAACCTGAAGATCAATAATGGTAAAGGAAGATGTACTCTCATTTAACATCTCCAAAACTATGCCAGACAACTGGAAGGCCTTCTGAAATTAAACACTTTTCCATCTAACAGAGATTGGTCTGGTTAATGGTTGTGTGTACTCTCCACCATGCCCTTTTACAGCTAAAGTGATCAGATTTATGACTGACAAATCTTAGTAAACCAGTAAGTTATTTTCAACAAAATTACTGGCAATCATCCCTATTTTCTTACTCTTTAATTTGCAAATTCTTTCAAAGAAAGAAAAATATCCAAGTCAGGTTTGAAAAAACCCTAAATACTGCCTTTGAAATAAACCAAACTAAAAAAGGAGAAAAAATGGAAGAGAGGAGGAAATCTGAATGATATCTGCACAGGTACATCTTCACATATTACTTAAAATGGGAATATATTTTGTCATATCTAAAACTAGTTCATAGTGTTTCTTTTATTTTCTTCAGCAACAGCTGATTATCTCAGATAAAGACCAGCATTTCCTTTCCAACGTTAGACATTTGCATAATTATTAACTTTGGTGGCAAGCACATAAAATTGTGGACTCAGTCTCCTGCAGAAAAGGAAATGGGCTGTAAAAACTTCTGCATTTAAAGGCTTCTCTTATTTTTTTAAAGAGCAGTCTAGAAATAGCTACACAGGGCTGGATTTTGTAGTGAAGGAGCTTTCAAACAAGGAAGAAATAATGTGCTTGGAAGATAATGTCAGAAAAATTCAAATATCAGTAGAGAAAGTTTCATTAAAGGGCAGCAGTTAAATACCAGGCCTTACCTAAGGACACAGTGATTCATCTACCACCTGAAATCCTTAAACCTTTCTCTTTGTTTTTCTATAAAACATGCTCCAGACCCCAAAGAAACTGCTTATAGCAGGAACCACTTTTTCAACCTCTTTTCCTACCCCTTCCCAGGAGGTAAAGATGATAAAACTTTCAGATAGATACAAATTATCCTATTCCAAGAGGAGCAAAAAGTAGTAAGTAGCTATTTATTTTCTGCTAAAATCATCCTGGGCAGAGTTCACTTACCCTGCCAATATCCAAAGAAAGTGCCAAATGCTCCCCTCCATCTCCACAGTAATGAGTCTGAATATGAAGTTCTGTATTTCATTCTCCATGCATATAATGCCATCACTGCAATGCCACAGTGTCAGGAAAGAAACGCAAAATATAAAAATAGAAGCAGGAAGCAGAAATGCTGCTTTGCAAGACTATTCCTTGGGGTTTTTTATTATCCAAGATGCTGATTTCATTAACTATACTGGCTCTTTTAAAAGAAAATGTAAAAAAAAAACCCCAAAACCTATACATACTTTTTTCTGCGTTTATCAAAAATACTAAACAATTCATAGATCCTTAATTACCCCCACTCTTTCCTTAATTCTCATACACGCACATACTCTAATAAGCAAAATGTCCTTTTTTCCCACCTTTTTTTTGTACTATTGGACTTCACTGTTTCTTTGGTAAATAAACACCAGAAAACACCTAACTAAAAGCTTAGAAATGTTCACACTCACTCAGAAAACCATCCCTGCAGAAAGACTGGATATTAGTTAATGTATTGTTAATAAAACACAGGGCCTATCTTCATTAAATAAAGCATTTCTAATATTATTCTCAGGAGATTGAAAAGTTCATTACTGTACAGTGGTAGCTTTTAGACTGGATTGTTAAAACAAATGTTTGCATGATACTAATACAAATTATATTTTTTGCAAGATACTAATAAAATTATATTCCACTTTTGATGAGCTTTTTAAGATGGATTTTGAAGACCACAGAAGAAACCTGTATCCAAGCAAAGGCATAGCATCAAATTCTACATTTCTTTTTACCACATTTGGAAAACTCATAAAAGAAGCTTTGCTTTTATTACAGGCTGTAGAACAGAGTTAAAAAATACAATAAACTACATGTTTTATAGCATCAACAATATTTAATATAACTCCATCCACAGCCTTTCAGTTTTATTGTCCTGGGTTTTGAAATTAGTACTATTTTTATGCATAGAATATTATACACATGTTATGAACAACTACAAGAGTTCTGAGGAGAATAATCGCATGGATTTTTTAAGTAACAAGAGTAAGAGGTGGAAGCAGCATAAACGTTCTTCCATTATGCATTTCCATGCTTTTAGTGGCCACTTTAGTTTACAATACTGGGTCTGTGGTAACTTTATTTGACAATTAGGACCAGTGTTTTTCAGATAGGGTGGGGTCAAAGGCAGCTGTTTTGTGAATTTTACAGAGAATAGCAAATTTTAAAAACCTGCTTTAGGATTTAATTAGCAAATAGTCTTAACAGGAAAAGAGTTTTCTGCTGAACACAAGAAATTGCTCCTCTTGGTGAAAGATCTGTTCCAGTTTTACCCAGCATCAGAGTTTTTTGCACTGACTGCAGACAGAAACCAGTCTAAAGAAGAAATCAAGGGCAACTCAGCAGGGAGATGTCATTGGAGTAGCTGGGGAAAGGCAGTGGCAGGAAACTAAACTGAGCGTCCCTTCTCTTAGCCCTAAACTGCTGGAGAACAAATAACACCGGAGCAGGTGCAGGAAAAAAAAGATTGACCATACTTTTCTCCTTTTTATGCTTTTGCTTTTAAATGCACATATCATTTTTACAACCCTTTCATTCTTCAGAGTTTATCACAAAGCACCAGTTCAATGACACAGCTCCCTACTAAAGAAAAGCAGTTCTAGTTGTACTTGAACACCCAAACTGGTATAATCGAACCATTATTTCCCACACAGTCATTCTGAATTTCCATACACAGCCACCAGACTGCCAAACTCCTGCCCTGCACAGAGCACTCCTCAGCAATGCCCAGTTTTGCACGAATCCTGTTGTTATTGCTTTGATTCCACCACCTGCAGTAACACCAAGATGCCCACAGGGACACACACGAGACAGCTGCCACTGCATTACCTGTGCACTTCTTACAACAGCAAGGAAGTGAACAAGGCACAGCATCAAGAGAAAAAGAAGTCAACGAGTTAAAATAGTTTGAATTTGCTTCCTTTTTTTACATTCAAACTGCTTAATTTTGGAGGAACCTGCATGCCATGTATAAATCATTTAATAAATTAGAACACTAAATACAATTTGTAGACATCAGAAAATGACTATGAGCTGTACAAGTATAGTGAAATATTCAAAAGTCTTTTCCAGATGCAAAGAGAACCAGTTCTCAAATCCCAAAGTACAGATATTAATAGAATTGATGTTCTTGTGAATCCACAAACAAGATCCAGTTCTCAAAAACAATTCTTCATCACTGCTTCCAACTGAGTAAGAAGCATGAACAGATAATTTTAGTGGGTTTCTGCTAGACAGAGCTTTAAAATTAGAAGGCCACTTCAAAAATTAATGAAAGAGACGTGATTCAGAGCAACAAGGAAAACTGGGACACTGGCCAATTCCAAGAGGGTTTGAAATTTTAACTGGTTTTTTGTCAGTGACTGGATAATGATATAATTCAATACTTAAGACTTTTTATATAGTTTCAAATTATGTTACAGCTTATAAACTTACCATTAATCCATTTGGCTTCTGGATTATGAACTATGAACTCTTTTCTGAAGAGATCTTCCAAGGATAATCTGTTTTCTGATGAATTTGCGAGTTCATCTGAAACAAACACAACAAGATCATTTCAGATACTTACTAAAAGCAATATATTCAGTGTTGTCTGCAAAACAATGGAATTATAGAACCAGGAGTCACTAAAAGCAATATATTCAGTGTTGTCTGCAAAACAATGGAATTACAGAACCAGGAGTCCTGTTGAAATTGGTAACAATACCTTGCTCTTATATTTTTTTTCCACAAGAAAAAGTATCATTTTTGTCCAGTAAAGCTTCAGGAAACAAAGAATTGGTACCTTTTGGACAGGCCAACTGCAGGATGTAGTGCTTGGATATTCATTATAATGGGACTGTAGTGGCAAAGTTGTTTCTTACCACAGCCCACACCACAAAATATTACAAACCAATACCAAAATTTCCTGACAGTCAAAAGATTTTGGCCATATCGATTATCTTACATTGAGAGAAACTAAGTAAAAAACTCCTGCAAGTAAATTTGGAACCAATTTCACTTATTCAACCAAAAAATGAAAAAAAAAAAATTCTACATGCACATTTTATAGCCAGTGCTTGCTTTCTAGTCACTAGAAAAACATAACTTGGCTAACAGCCTTTTTTTCCCAAAAATGACAGAACTCAGGAATATTGTGCTTCTGAACATTAGCCAGCACTGACTTACAGAACAAAATAAAAACTATTTTCCTTCACCTAAAATCATCTCCACACTTCAGAAAACTATAAAAAATGCTCTGATAAATATCAATGTTCTTGTGCTGTAAGCTAAATAAATAAGCAGTGAAGATTCAATAGCAAACTGCTGCACTAACAGGGGTAATGTTGAACCATTACTATTAAAACAAAAGTTTTAGTGTCAAAAGACAAACCCACAATGTTTGCAAGGAATAATCCCTGGCAGCAGCTTGCACTTCACCTGACTGCTTCAGGCTGTTTAGAACAGCAGCTGCCAAAAGCTGTGCTGTTTGCTGCCTGTGCCCTTGCAAAAAGATTCACCTATGCACTTCCCACACAGTGAGTCCAATGCCCAGCCAGGTTTCTTAAACGATTTTATATTATTGGGCAGGTTACCATAAATTACTGCATTATTTCTCTTCTCTGTGAGCTTTTCTTTCCAATGTGTCAGACACCTGCCTTCTCCACGAGAGGAACCTTGTGTCAGGCAGATTTTGTCCCTACTGATACTAAAGAGAGCTCTGATGACAGACACATACAAAAAGAGGTTCTGGCATCACAGCAGCCAAGCAGCAATCTTGTGATCTTTGTGTCAACCCACTATGTTACCAGGACACTTTTAACAAAGAAACCTGCTTTGTAAAGGTCATTTCCTGCAATACATTTCGGATGAAAATGTGACTCTTCGAAGAGAATAAAGTCAATCAATACTTTTGTTACTGGTCTTTATTCAGCCAAATTTCTCAATAGGAGGGTCAGCTGAAAGCTCACTGGAATCAACAGCAATGTGATATTTTTGCCTTTAAATGTCAGCACTGCCTGCTGCAGTCACTTCAGCTGGTATTAATAAGGTGCATCCTTGGTGTACTGAAGAGAAACTCCCTTTTAATGCACATCATGAATTTACAACAGACACAAGGCCATCACAGCTGCTCACACCAGAGCTCTGCTGCATTTTGCATGTTCCTCCCTCCCAGGTCGCAGCAGGGCCCTGGGAAGCACTTACCCACTCTAATCAACTCTTGCACTTCATGTCTTGTAAGGCTAAGCATGCACAGTTGTCCAAATCCTTTCTCATAAGACAAACATTCTAATCCTTAAATAAGTTTTTGCCCTCTTCCTACCTTCCAGGGATCAAAACAGCCTGTTTGGGTTGTTTTTCTTTTTTTTTTCCATCTGCCAGTCCAGCATGGGACACAATATTCCACTTGCAGTCTTACTGGAGCTTTACAGCAGAGCAACATTATCTCTCTTGATTTATACCTAATCCCTCTGTTTACACATCATGGGACCTTGTTAGCTCTTGCTCCTGCCACACACTGTGTTTTTATCTTCAAAGTAAGCACATGTTGTTATGTGTGCTCTGTTCAGCTCCACAAATACATTCTTGTGTCTTCAAAACACTGCTTCTGACTTAACATCATCACATCCAGGCTCTTCACATGCCCATTATCCCCTTCTCCATAACCCTGTTGACAACCTACCCTTGACAAGCTGTTTTCCATCACCTGTAGGGATTCAACACACCCTGGTTCTGATGCTGTTTATCATTCCAAAGGGGTTTCCCTTCTAACCTTGCCTGAGTCTGTTTCTGCTTTCTGTGACATAACCCTTTATTTCCTGCCAGTTGGCCAGCTAACAATAAAGCTCACACAAGCCATTATGTTGCCAAAGATTGCCTTACCTATGACAGATTTTTTTCCAGATGCTTAAATAAAAATCACTAAAAACAATGAATCAGCTGAGTACAGAGAGGCTGTCAGAGAAGAAAGCAGCACCAGCTCTGCTCCCTGTCTTCTATCACATCCGTGGCAAGAAATACTGATATATATTGGATTTTAAAGTAAGTTTTCAAATTACTCTTAGAATTCCTAAACTGAAAAAAAAAGGCATCTTCAAGCAACTTACTAGATGTTCAAAAAGTAGTTTTTTTCTAATGCTAAGTTTTGACCAAAACAGAGCTCTGTTTGTAACCCTTAACTCTACCTTTCCACTCTGTCAGTATCTCAGATGCCCAGTCTATCTATAACAAGATGAATTACACATCATGGGAACCCTCAGAACACTCTACTGGGTTAATCTTTATTGAGCAGAAGCACAAATGAGTTGTGCTTCACAGTGTTTACACTCACAGGCAGGGGAGAACAGGAGGGGCCCTGTGTGCCAGTGACCAGCAGGAATGCACAGAGCTGCACCCGAGGATGGATGAGGAGCTGCCCTTCCATGTCAGGATCAAAGGGAGGCCAGGGACAGTGACATTACAGTGGGGGCTGTTACAGGCCACCCAGTCAGGAAGACAGAGGGGAGTGTCCTCACATCCACAAGCCCTGGTCCTCGTGGGTGACTTCAACCACCCCAATAGCTCATGGGGTGACAGCACAGCTGGGGAAAACCAACCCAGAAGGTTCCTGGGATGCATTGTTGGTAACTTCCTTCTCCAAGGGACAAGGACATGGACCTGTTGGAGCTGGTCCAGAGGAGGCCAAAAAGATGCTCAGGGCTGGAGCATCTCTGCTATGGAGACAGGGAGAGATCTGAGACTGCTCAGCCTGGAGAAGAGAAGGCTCCAGTGAGACCTTAGGGGGCTCCAGGAGAGCTGGAGAGGGACTTTTTACAAGGGCATGGAGTGGCAGGACAAGGGGGAATGGCTTTAAACTGACAGAGGGCAGGTTTAGATTTGGGGTTAGGAAGAAATTCTTCCCAGTGAGGGTGGTGAGGCCCTGGCACAGGGTGCCCAGAGAAGCTGTGGCTGCCCCTGGATCCCTGCAAGTGTTCAGAACCAGGCTGGCCAGGGCTTGGAGCCATCTGAGATAGTGTAAGGTGTCCCTGCCCAT
Source organism: Monarcha castaneiventris obscurior (assembly GCA_026261815.1). Taxonomy (NCBI): domain Eukaryota; kingdom Metazoa; phylum Chordata; class Aves; order Passeriformes; family Monarchidae; genus Monarcha; species Monarcha castaneiventris. The sequence continues at coordinate 14,882,045 of JAMPIT010000467.1, forward strand.
GGCAGGGGGTTGGAATGAGATGATCGTTAACATCCCTTCCAACACAAACTTTGATTCTAGGATGTTTTATTTTAAGGACTTCCTTTTGCTACTTTGTATTTTTTACATTACAAAACAGCCTACTATCCCTTTTTTATTTCCATTTTAAATTTTATTGAATTATTCTTGAAGGAATGATATTTCCAATGTCCTCACACTATCTGCCACAGATTTCTGTATTTCGGTCTGAAATTATATGTATTTATGTATAGCAAATGACACAGATTACAGAAGATATAAACAAAATCAACTGTTAAAAACTAAATGACTACTTCTTAACTGTACATCCAACTAAAAACAGTACAAATACTGGCATGTACTAATTGAAAATGACAAACCTGTTTGTGTTCACTAAACTAGAAAACTGCAAAAGTAGAAATTAATGGCCTTGCTACTTTTCCTGAGCTTATAGGATATTATTTTTGCAGGTTAAATGTAGTCGAAACACCTCATAAAATTTGCCTTCTAACTTAGGAAATAAAACTAATAAATATGTACTGTAGTATGCCATTAACTGAAGCTCCCTACTGAATTTTCTGGGGGAAAAAAAAAGATTTTATGCTAGAAATTAGGATGAAGGCTTGATGTTAAATGCCATCTGAACAGTGGAAAAACACCACTAGTAACCTGTATGCAAGCTAACAGGTGTAACTGGGAATTAGTACAGCTCACTTCGTGTTTGCATGACGAAGGAAGAAAACCTGCCAGAAAATAGTGATATATCAAAAGCTGCCTGCCAATTTACAGTAGTTACAGGGAGTCTATACAGAAGTGAACAGAAACCTGGGTCTTCCTGCAATGAATATCCACATCACCAAAAAAAAAAAAAAAAATTGCAGTTTGCTTTCTTTTCCTTTAAGAGCAGTATGAGAGAGGGTATGGAGAGGTTGGTCCTAACCCTGAACAGTTTATCTACTGGACTTAATCCAAATGGATTCTCTCCCCAGAGCTTGATTTTACTCAACCCTTTCCACAAAAAGCATTTTCTGACAGTTTGTCTGACCTAAATGTTCCCTAAAGTAGTTTTTCTGAAAAGGTGTTCTTTTTTTCCATCATGTGTGAGTTTTCTCTGAGTCTGTGATTAGAGGTAGGTGCCACTTTGCTCAAGAGTAAGTGCACATATCAGCAGGCATGGTTTAAATGCCAACATCAATATCTCAGTAAGGGAGTCCTAGAAAAAGCATTCAAGTCTTCCACACCTTCAGAGACTGTAAGTTAACATGAAGGTAGAACTACTGTCAGTGCCAAAATGAAAAAACAGCCTTAAGTGTGGCAAAACACCTGCAGAAGGGTGGCCACATCCATACGACTCTTAGGCTGTTCTCATATAAAAGTGACTTCTCATATAAAAGCTTTCAGCTGCTAATACTTCTAACTGAGCATTTGTCAGTTTTGATATACAGATCAACAGTGGCTGGTCAGATAGGTCTTCACATAATTCCTACAATGTGGAACAAACTATCATGATGCAAAGCAAAACCAAGTTGATTCAAAGACAGGAATGATTTAAAGGCACTGATACGTAAAAATCTACCTTTGACTGTTTCAGTACATGCAGGTGTGTGATGAAATCTCAAAACCATAAAACAGAATAAAAGCAGAAGAAGAAAGGTACCTGTGTAATATTTATACTGACATACAAACCAAATGATGACATCTCATGGACAGGCATTTCTATACTGGCCACTAATTCCCAATATAAAGCTATATTTAAAGGATTATTCCCAAGGCATTTTCTTTTGTTTCCTCTTAAATACTTCTCCAGTAATCCACTCCAAATATTGAACAAACATCACTAGATTCATAATTCAGTTGCCCCAGAGGACAAAAAAAGCTCCTATTCTGAAACTTCCAAGTTTTTCCATTCCAGTCCCCTGCTTCAACAAGTGTAACCTCGTTGTTTGGCATCTCTGTGTGCTTTCTTTATCATTGCACTTATCTAATTTTGAAGAAAACCAGCAGGGATATTTGCCTGCAAGCTTTCTACTCCCAGGTATGGAGCAGTGCAGCAATTTCCACTTGCTGGGAGCAATGGTGTTTATTTAATGTGTTCCTTAGTCCAGGGGGGCTCACAGAGAGCTGCTGAGCCCCAACAAGTGGTTACTGTGCTGAGAGTTCATTCAGACTCTGCCACTAACGTTTTACATCACTGGATGGTCTGGTCTTCCACTTTTCTATCTCTTTGTTGAGAGCAACAGACATTTATAAAGATTCTGAGGATTGTCATAGATGAGAAGCAAGATAAAACGATCAAAAATGTTACTACTGTTGTTGGTACAATTTACTAAAACCACAACCAGAATTGCAACACAGAAGCTTCAGATTTGAACAGAAGAGAAGAGATTAATAAGTCAATCTCTTATTTCAACAGAGATCCTGCTTAGTATTGTATAGTCAAGTTATATTTCATGTAATGTAAGATAATTTAAAAAATCATTAACTTCCTTTTAGTTTTAATATAATTTCTGTGGAAATCATATTAAGTGGAAGCTAAAGCCTCTTTGAAGCCTTTTGCATATGAATTACACTTTATTTTAAAAACTTGTTATGCCATTTGGAAGCATTGATACCTCTATTAAAAGGCAGGAAAGCTGTTGCTCAAAATTTGAGAGAGCTCAAATGACAACTGTGAGTGTACACAACCTAAGAGTTTCTTATACTGTGGACAAAACAATGTGTAAATAATTGCAGGCAAAAGAGATCACTGCTGTTGTGTTTGGCAGATCAGTAAATACAGTTTTGCCTCCAAAAAATACCAGTGAAACAATCAGGCTTCTGAGCAATGACCATCTGAAATTATCATCATTTCCATAAAAAGAAGCAGCATGATGTACAGTGTTTAGGGGATTTCACATGAAATCTAAAAAGCACCCATCCATACAGGCAGAACTAAATAGGGAGAGAACTCTCTGATGCTCAAAATAGTACTAGAAATGAACACTGAAACATCCCAAGGTAACAAAGGACATTTGCACTGAATATCTTCATTCAGACCTATTACATTTTATGAGAAGCATTTTCAAACCCAAATATTTATAATAACAAATTAGCATCAACTGAGCACCTCACAATAGCCAGATGTGAGGGGGTCTCCAACTTTTTTCCTCCCCTCAAACACTGGACATCCCAAAGTGATCTTAACACATATTGATGATAAAATAGCTTCAGCTATAGTGCTTAGTACCTGCCAGCAGAACAACAGAGTGGCAAAATATCTTCTGCCCCCACTGTACTAATAATTAATAATAATCAAACAAATTTATAATGAAAGTAAAGGGAGAACAGCACTGATTAGGGCCAAAACAGGGAAAGTATCTATCCTACAATGTACCTCCAAAGCTTTCCATGGTAAGCATTTCCAACCCACAAGAAAGCCCAGTTTTACAGACCTAGATCGTTCTGGGAGAAAGGTTTTTATTTATATCAAGCTTTACAGTCTCTATGGGATATCTTGGAGCATCTGAGCTGACAGAACTAGTTTTCACTCGCATGACTTGAACTGAAATGTAGGTCCCAGCTTACACAAGTTTTCAAGGAAGATCTCTGGATTTTGAAACAGCCTCAGAGATGCTGTAATTCACTGAGCTTTTTTAACATTTTTTTTTTTAAGTTAACATTCCCCTAGGTTGTTTATTCTTTTTCCATGAGTGCTTTCAAAGACTTCAGTTTATGTTTTTACATCATTAATAATTCTATATAGATAGAAGAGCCACAACTGATAGTTGTAGATTCCAGCAAACACTTGATATTTTACAAGTCTGCAAGAAAAAGCTACCTCTCCTTGAAACAAAAAACAGTCTTCTGTCTTGAAGTGTACCAGGATACACTACCATTTGCCCTCAAAATCTCTTGTTTTTAATTCCCTGAAGAAGCTTCTCTCCTGTATGCTGAGACTACAGCAGCACAACTTTGCTTTTATTTTTCTCAACATGATCTAAGTGGAAATAAGCAAACAGGCATCTTGGACAGCACCATGTATAAGGAGTAGATATTTATACAAAACAGAGGAAGCAGACTATCCATAGTGTTCCTGCATACTCTTTCCAGCTAGCTCATCCCCTCTGACAAGCAAAACTTTTTGATCCTTTACCATTCAGCCTCACCACTTTCCTTTAAAGCAGCAGCATTCCGCTGCTGTACTCGCTCATGCACAGACTCAGCCAGCTTCCCTCAAGGATTTCATCCCAAACAGTCTGGAACCATTATTTAACTAAAAAGAGCTTCATTAACTTTCTGCTTTACACAAACTGAGCACTTCAATGGCAGAATATTTGCAGACCAATATTCACTATCTAGGCATGCCATGCAAATCAGGCACTTTACATCGTAACTTTAAAACTGGCAAAAGGATTAAAAGATTTTTTTTTTCTTTAAAACTTGTGCAGTGTTTGCTCTTTTTTGTGTGTGTGACTGAACTATTACTTTCCCCTCTTTGTTTCTGAAAGAAAGAAAAGGGAAGAAGCTTGTGCATGTACGTATGGAAGATGCATGCCTGTGACACAGTGAGAAGTTTCATTCTCAGAATCAGTTTTCCATGGCATACAATTTTCTCTTAGCTCATCTGTGAATCTGAAACTACACCAAAAACCAACAACAGAATCTTGAAGTCAGCTCACACCTGCTGAAGCTCACAAGGATTGCTGTGGCCCTCTCAAGGCCCTATTGTCAACCCCAAACACTTCTGCTCCACAAGGCATCCAGTAGCTCCTGAGCCCCTATGGGCACCAAATTTACAATAGTCACAAGTTAAAAATGCTTAAAGGCAAGAGACACGTTAACATTTGTTGCTTTTGATGACTGCATTATAAATCATACACCTTTAATAAGATAAAATAAAGAAGTAGGTTACCTGGGGTTAAAAGAATGACTGACATAGTGATGAGTGAACAAACAACTAGAATCACCAGCAGCGCAATAGCAATTCCCTTCCAGTTCCTCTGCGGAGGGCTGTTACTTCCAAGTTCCTACAGGAATGGAAAAAAATGAAATAAAAGGAAAAGACCACGTTTCATAAACATACATTTCCAGAACTATTAGCAATAGGAAGATTGCTCTGTGCACACTCATAATCACAGCACAGGAGGTGATCATGATCCCTCCCTTCTCCACAGTACACAGAGTCATCCAAAGGTGTGTAACTCTCATGCTTTTTTAATAGATCTCTTTCCTTTTTTTAAATATACATATGTAATTTTATACCCCTGAGAGACAATCAAATGATCTTATGCAAGCTGTCCAAAATACAACTGGTGTTAAAATGTCCTGAACATAAACTTCAGGACAACATCAACTAGCAGTTTATAAGATAATTACAGAAATGAAATGTAGCAATTTACTGTAATTCTACCTAACATGGTATGGACCATAAAGGTTTAAATACACATCCTTTTTAATGCACACTATTAAACTTATTTGTAATAGGAAGCATTAGCAAAACTGCCTGAGGCTGCAAGTATTCCATCTGAAGCTACAAGCTCTTTGTGTCTACGCAGTAGATCAACTGTAAACTGCTCCCCTATTAGTTATAAAAAAAACAACAGTAGCTTATAACAAATGCTAAATGAATGCTTCTGTAACTACCAGTGCACTTAAGCCTGCATCCTCTGTGGTTACACGTTTAACTCCTGCCAGGCACCATTTCCATTTTTTCAATAATAGCAACGCAGTGCCCGTGTTCATGGTACAGTTTGAGACCAAACAGCACATAAACATCTAACAACACAATGACAAAACTAGTGTGGTTGCTTCTTACAACCTTGACCTTCCCTCACAGAAAACAATATTTTTTCTATCTAGATTTGGCAAGCAGAAATGTTTCTCTCCCACAATTACACATGCCTTTAGTATCTCAAAATTAAATGCTATGGTGAGACTGAAAAAAAAAAAAAAACAACAAAAACAACACCTCCTGCTATGCTTTACAAGCTTCCAAAAGCATGGTAATATTTTTTCACATACACATTATTTCATTTTGCATTTCTGGGCTATAGTGAGTGTGAAATGGAGAAGTCTTAACAGAAAGTGGCAATGTTCTTGTGCCTTCGTGTCTCACATGCACCACCTCAGCATCACACATCACCCATAGCAGCAAGAGTGTCTTTAACTTCTTAATGTTGGTTTTTTAACCCCTTGCCTGTAAAAGACAGCTTCTCTCCCTGGTCCTCTTTTCCAGGAAATAGAAGGGGAATTGCCTAACACAACCTTGAAGCAATCCCACAGGGAATTCTTACAGCAGTCCTCAGCCCATCACAGCTCCCAGCAAGGAACCTCTCTCCCTCCCCAACACATCTTCTGCCCACTGGACCCATCATCTTGCCCAGCCTGCCTGAGATTGCTCATTTTTGAGATTTTTAGCCTCACCACAGTGGAAAAGCAGCCAGTCTGTCTTCTCAGAGCAGCCCCTATTCACGGCTGGTCATCACAGGAGCAGCTCCTTCACCTGAAAGGTGCCACCGTGTCCCTCCCCACACCCAAACCCAGGCGATGGCTGCACCCAGTCCTGTCAGAATAGTTGAACCCTTTTATTATCACAGAAATCTCCTCTTGGGTGTTGATATTGACCCAGTGTCAGGCAATGGATGATGTTCAACTACAGCACACAGAAGTGACCAAGGGCAGCTGCAGCACAGGATTTGTGGCCAGTGCCTGCCACACAGAACTCTGCAGCTTTCCCGGGGTCACCGTGTGGAAGAACCTGATAACCACAACCAACAACACATCTTAGGTACCCGTGGGGTTTTTCATTAAAGTTCAGCACTCCTGTCTTCCTCACTCAGGGGAAAAAAATGGTGTAAGCAGGAACTCCGGGCACCTGCCTCCTTTCCCCACCTCATTGCCCCTGCTTCCCAACCACTTCCAAGCTCGCCTGCTCCCCTCATTTTCTTTCCCACCTCATGAAATACTAATTACCACAGCCTGAGCAGCCTTAGACACAGGTCTTAAAGCTGCATGACTCCTTCCTGAGCCCCTTTGGTGATCCCTAGGACATGAGCATTGTGTGGTTCCATCCTTTCTGGACAGCCCTGGCCACGCTGACATGGCAAGGACCCACAGCCTTTCCACAAAAATACAGACCTGTGTCCTGAATGTGAACTCACATCCAAGCCATGATCTTCCCTTAAGTATGAACTGCTTTAAAGTGTTAATAGCACAGTGCAAAAAATACAAATTTATTCTAAACATCACAGTAGTAGCCTTATTTAAATGACACCTGACAGAATCCAATTTAAGACAAGAACTAGCAGCTCACAGAACCAGGTGGTGGTGAGAGAACGCAGTTTCCCTCAGAGCATCGTGAAACCCTATTCCAAAGAACTGACTGAAAATGACAGAAGCTAGACAACTTCATGAATGCCTCTAAAAAATGTACCAAGTCCTCTTTATTCACAAGTTTCTTCTCTACAGACATGAATATTGTGCAGCTTCTAAAAATAAAGCTTCATTTTAAATACTTATGCAAATTTTTGCAAGGAGAGTATCAAAGAGATGAATCAAGTACTGAGCATAGAAAGCTTATTGGTACCCACAGTGAGAAAGAAAGGAGCTTCCAGCTAGCTGAAAACCTGGGAGAGTGGCATAAAAAGAAGGACTTGTCTCCCATTAAGATATTTGGTCTTAATATTTGGATAAAAATTATGAGTTGCATCAAATTATTATATTAGAATTTATTAAAGGTCATGATGATGTTTTGATAGAGCGGCGACGTTCTTGTAAAACATTTATGAGTTACTTCACACAAAGAATATGTGATGAAATACCAGAAAAATTGCTATAATAAAGTGAATTCATAGCACAATCACTATTGAGGGCTTCTCCAATTAACGTTTTTCATGCTAACCAGTGCAACTCTTGGACTGTTACCTACAAAGTTTTAAAATAGTGCAAGCTGCAGTTCTTCAACAATAAAATATTTTTAGCCTTGCGTTGCTTTTCAAAATGGCCATAAGCAAAAGGCAGTTAAATAGCTGTTTGGACTGTGTATCACTGGCAAGACAGAAGCTGTGAATTCTGAGTGTGACAAGAAGACAGAGTCATTCAAGAGGAAACATCACAGAGAACCATACAATGAGAAGCTTTTGACACCATACAGTTTCCCCATAACTATCTGCTAACTGGAACATAACACCAATGCAGACGCAGATGGAGATTTAAGGATTTAATCTTCTAAACAGGCTCTTCTATTAATGTGGTTTGAAAAAATACCAACTCCTGAATATGGTGGTTTATATATGACACTACCTATGATGTTATTATAGATTTTACAATCTGGCTCTAATGAATCAGAAAATGGCTGCGCAAAGAATAATACAGTTGTGAGTTTTCTCAGTATTTACAGGAGCTTTTTCACAAACCATTTAATTGCATTGCTGCCAAAAACAATCCTCAAGTAATATATATTTCTGAATGTAATTTGTGATTGAGTAATGCCTTACTAAAACATAGCTACAAAGAGAAAAACAAAACACTGCATGCACAAAAACACCGTACACCAATGTTAGAGATCCCAATGCCTACTGCTGCCAAATGCTGAAGACCACATTCACCAAGAGCTTACAAGCACTCACCATCAGGGCCTTCAGTGTGTGCAACCAAAGGTCAAAGCCCAAAGTTTGTCTCCATTCAATCTCTATTGAAAAGACTCCTAAAAGACTGGTCTTACAAAAGCATGTACTACACGTGTCATAGAAGTGGGATATGTGTGATACATGTGACATATGTGTGATACAGCATTACAGAGGTTGCAAATCCTGCAGCAGCAACCAAAAGAAAGGCTAAAACAAAAACCTGCAGACTGGGTGTGGGAGAGAGGTTGAGGCTGTCAAAGGAAAGCATGAGTTATTTCAACCCTTCTGGACCCCTCTATGCTAAATCCCACTCGCCACTGCAACACAAGGTATTTCAGAGGGAATTGCTGAAATAATATATCCAGGAAATATGCAAAGCAAATATAATTCAAATAGGCTGAAGCATCTTTCTCTCTCCTTTTCTAGGCTGTTTTCTAAATATATACTCCATCTCCAAACACAGTTTACAGGCTGATGATGAACCGATTTACTACAGGCATGAAAATCTTTTAAGCAGCAGGAAGTCATGGCTTTGAATATCACATTTTATGGCACAGAATCATAAAATGGTTTGGGATGGAAGGGACCACCCACCCTGCCTCCTTCCACTAGACCAGGTTGCTCAAAGCAGCCTGGCCTTGAACACTGCCACGGAATCCACAGCTTTTCCTGGGAACCTGTTCCAGTGCCACACCCTCGTGGTGAAGAATTCCTTTCTTCTGTCTAATGTAAGCCTGTCTCCTTTCAGTTTAAAGCCATTCTCCTTTGTCCTGTCACTCCCTTGTAAAAAGCCCCTCTCCAGCTCTCTTGTAAACTCTTTAGGGTACTGGAAGTTGCTCTGAGGTTTTCCCAGAGCTTTCGCTACTCCAGGCTGAACAGCCCCAACTCTCTCAGCCTGTCTCTGCAGGAGAGGTGCTCCAGACCTCTGAGCACCTTTGTGACCTCCTCTGGACTCCTTCCAACAGGGTCCACACCCCTCTTACACTGGAGGCCCCAGAGCTGGATGCAGCTCTGCAGGCAGGGTCTCACCAGAGCAGGGTGTAGAGGCAGAATCCCCTCCGCCTGCTGCCCACAGAGATTTGGGTGCAGCCCAGGATGCAGCTCAGTTTCTGGGCTGCAAGTGCACATTGCTGGGTCGTGTTGAGCTTTTCATTCACCAGCAACCCCAAGTCCTTCTCCTCAGGGCTGCTGTCAATCCATTCTCCACCCAGCCTTTATTTGTGCTTGGAATTGCCACAATCCACGTGCTGGACCTTGCACTTGGCCTTGTTGAACTTGATGAATTCACATCACAGGCCCACCTCTCCAGCCTGTCAGGGTCCCTCTGGATGGCATCCCTTCCCTCCAGGGCATCCACCACTTGGTGTCGTTGGGAATTTGCTAAGGGTGCCCTCGATCCCACTGTCCCTGTCCCTGACACAGATGTTAAACAGCACCAGTCCCAGTACCAACCCCTGAGGAATCCCACTTGTCACTGGTCTCCACTCGGACACTGAGCCAGTGACCACAACTCTGAGTGCAACATCCAGCCAATTCCTTATCCAGTGCTCCATCAGTCAAATCTATGCCTCTCCAGCTCAGAGACAAGGATGTCATGTGGGACAGTGTCAAAAGCCTTGCACCAGTCCATGTCAGCTGCTTTTCCCTGATACACCAACACTGTAGCCCTGTTGTAGAACACTGTAGCCTCATTCGGTAGTTCTGAGTTTTTGTTCTCTATTTTTGAATGAAATACAGATTCTGACATGGATTTTTCATCTTTAGAATAAAAAGCTACAAAATTTCCTCCATAATGGCTGTATTACACCAGACTGTAACAAGAAGACCTGACCCAAGTTCCTATTACAAGAGAAATAACAAAATGAAACTAAATTCCATTAGGTTTATTTCATATAGAAATATTTTTTATCTGTTGACACAGAAATGCAAGTGCATATTTTAAGTAGGATTGGGGATATCGATTTGAGAAAAAGAATCACTTAGAATTAAGAGATGTAGTAGAAGAAAAGGCAAAAAACTTTCAAATATTTCCATATTTCTACCTGAATAAACTTACAATCTTTCTTGTAAGCAGCATAACCAGAAAAAAAGTCACAGCTTCCTTCCTAAAGCTTATCGAGTCAAGCAGTTTTATTGTTAATCAATGTGGATAAAAAGTCTTTAAGACATAATTTTTCCAGCAAGTGTGTACAACTAAAGTTGTTGTAAGAGAACAAAAAGTCAGAAAATATTGGCATAGCATGCTGCATTAGTAAGTCAGGTTTTTGAATTATCTTAACAGCATTTTCCATTGGGAAAGTATTTGTGTAAACCACAGTACAATTTCCACCACGGAAGTACTGCCAGAAGCAGGAGGAGAGTGCCTGGTGGAAGCAGGGATGCAGAAGGGCCCTGGCTAAAGCCTGAGGACTACAGGGTGCCTCTGCCAGGCTTTTCCAGAAGACATCAGTTAGTTAAAATGCTTCTTTTCCAGAAGACATCAGTTAGTTAAAATGCAGCAACCCAAAGAAGAAGTGAAACCCAAACTCTCGAGACAAGCTAACCCTGAGAGCTGACGTTTAACTAAACTACTTTTTCTCACAGAGCTCCTGCCCATGCTGCATCGACCCAGCTGACAAATGGAGGGATGAGCCAAACACAAAAACATGCATTTCTCTATAAAAATTAAGGACAAGAATTCAAGCAGTTTTCACTGCTTCTGCTGGATACAGCTCCAACTGAAAGCAGAGATTCTGCCATAATTTCTGCAGTCTGGAGTGAACTTTACCAGGCTGCTGTGCCCGACAGCCCAGGTCTGCAGATGCACATTGGTGTTCACCCCTGGACTGTGGATGTTTGAACACAAAACCCACCAGCACTGAGCTGCAGCAGTGTCTGCTGCTTTCCTGCTCTTGTGTTGAAGCACCAAGGACAGAAGAAGGATCTTAGAGGAGCTTTGGGCTGTAGTAGTTTGGGGCTGTTGCAGCTGGGGGCTGTAGCAGATTTGGGGCTGTAGCAGTTGGGGGCTGTAGCAATTTCTGCCAGCATCTTCTGAAGCCTTGAATGAATCATCTGCTTTGGTTTTTTTCTTTTTTTTTAATGCTGTTCTGTCACCAGGAAAAAGCCTACAGAGAAAAGCACTAAGAAGAATCACAGCCCCCCTCCCTCCCCCCCTTATTTTGGCAAGAATTTCAGGGGCAAAGTGCATTGGAGTAGCAAAAGCAAATGTAATTTGCTTTGCAGTAGGAATGAGAATGAGTCTCACTCTGCAGCTTAGATGTAATCACAACAATATCACTTCATTAAACTCTTGCCATTTGCATTCCCCAAACATGAAGAAAAGATGATAAATGAAAAAAAGACAAATAATTTCATGTCGCATTTCAGGTGTTTTAAAAGACAGACTCAATACACTTATAATAGAAAGATTGCAGGCTTTCCAAAGCTCTTTATAGGGCTGGGCTTGCAACTGATAGTAAGTACTACCTGCCTTGGGTTTGCAGTGTGCTATTTGAAGGGAAATTACCCCAGCAAGCCTTCTGATTTTGTGATTAAGTGATTGTGTCCATTCCTTTCCAGCTGTTTTTGACTAATCCCATGGCCTAGATAGCAAGAGAGACTCAAAGACAGATCCACAAAGTGGCACAGGATAGTTCTAATCCATTTGCATAAGTACCTATCATTTTCATCCCTCATGTTCCCTTTACAATCCGCTGTGTTATAAGATCCTGTTGCTACAGTTCTTGTCTCAATGATTATGATCACACAATTGCTTTCCCCGGTCAATATCTTTATTCATGAAAACATTGGCACTTCTTTTCAGAGTCACTGTAAAATGCCACTTTCAGAGGAATGAAGGATTCTGTCAGCTCTGTGGATAACGGGCATTTTAAAAAGAGAGCAGCTTGTTAGCAATTACCCTGCTCAGAACAGGTGCAGGGTTTGGATATGGGAACAATCTGTCTTCACATTTTTATTTCTTTGGGCTGCACTGGTAGAAGAACAAAGCCCTCCTTTTGCAGAGCCAAACTGAAAACAAACCCAGACCAAAACAACTAAAACAAACCCAAATCCACCCCTCCTCAGTAAAAATAAGCTGAAATAAATGTGCACATATAAGTCATTCTGAGAAGTGTTGATCACTCGCCCTGGTTATTGACCTGGCAAAACATTTTGTGCTTTCTTTCAGCTTGGCCATTTTTGCTCTAGGCAGAGATCTTTTCCTTGGACCTGCAAGTGCCCATTCATGAACTGGATTTTGGTTATTTTGGAACAGCTTTGTAAACACCCTTAGTTTCAACTACTCACAACACAAAAAGAACCAGAAACATTTATGGAATCTATTTAATATATAATGGCCAGCATTAAGAATACCTTCCACATCTTCCCACTCATTTTGCAGTGTACCCTGTAACATTTACTCCAAGACAATGAGCTATCTATTACACTAGACAAACAAGTAAAAGCTTAACTTCTGCTGAAACTCTTGTTCAAGGTCTAATCACAGCAGATGAGTTTAAACCTTTGGTCATTATTCCTGCAGGTAATAAATACAAAAGCAAAGATGGGTCAGCACAACTGATCAAAACAGTGTGGCACCTGCACAAGTGAAAATTTGTGGCCATCTGCTGTTTTTTTAGCTAACACAGTAGCATTCAAACAGGGAGAGGGGGGAAGCAAACCATCACAATGCACAATATTAAAGAAACTATGGAAAATGCAGGTCATGAAAAATACTGCCACAAACGCTGTTGAGTAGCTGCGGCAGAGGGAGACTTGAATAAAGCAACAATGGATGACACAACTGGTTTGTATCTGAAAAAAAGAGCAGTCACAATGTAGAGACAAGCTGCAGCAGGCAAGGGAGCTCCTTAGGCTTTTGAGAGCTGAGCTGAATGCAAGGCACTTCGATGAAGAGGTATAATGCCAGCATCAGAGGCAACTTCACTGAGCCCCAGGATTTCAGATTTGTTATCCCTCTTCATCCTGTGTTCACAATCTTTTATAGTTTGTTTCTACCAAAGTTTCAGAAGTAAAAATACTGTACTGTTTCTTTCCAGCAGAAATACTTGGCAGAGTTAAGGAGAACAACAAAGTTCTGATGAGACGTGAGTAAGCATCTTGAGACTCAGAAGTACAGGGGGACATGAAAGCCACAGGAAGCCACCTGTGGGGATTTCTGCAAGCTCCTATGGATAACAGCCAATGAACAGCTGCTTTATTAAACATGACTCCAACCCCCCCTGAAAATCTCACCTCCAGACAGAAAGTTGTCCAGAGGACACATCCTTTTGGAGGGCTGAGGCTTACCAATAGCTCTGCTGAGACTTCAGGTTATGTTCCTTGTGTCCTCATCAGACTACAGCCCCAGTACTCACACCATGCTACATCTTCTTCTCCTCACACCAGTCTCATCTTGAAGCTAATGAGATTTTTGTCTGATTAGGAAAAGCTATCTCTGTATCTTGAAGACTGCCTGTGAGATTACATGGAAATAAAGCAAGCAGCTCATTTCCAGAGAGCCCATGAGCCATCAGCATCTACAGGAAATCAAGAGCTCATTTGCCGTAATTAGAGAAAATTCTTAGAAGTATTTCACTAAAGCAAGTGAGGCCAAGGACAGAAAAACATGACAAAGCAGCAGGCATCAACATGATTTTATTCAGGTTACTATGATGTAACACAAGAAGTCTGTATAAACACTGGCACAGCCATTTATGGCCAAGAAGGTATTTTGACATATTCCTGTTGATCCTAACTTTTATGAAATGTCACAAGATAGTAAAATGTGTTTCCCATTCTTATCCCATTAAAGAAAAATCCCCCAACCAAGTAAAACAATGTATCTCAAGAAAAAAGGACATAAAAAATAAATGAGTACAGGCTATACATGTCGAATACCTACAGATCTTTCTCCAGATAAAACAAAGCTGTTTGGTGGAATTTGTCCTTTTCATTGCTCAGAAACAAAGTTATGCTTTGCCTGATTGCTTAAAAAAAAAAAAAAAAACCAAAAAAAAAAAAAAACACCAAAAAAACCTTTAACACGTTTTTATTTCCCAAAATATTGGCAAGGTCCCATAACAGATGATTTTTAAAACTGACATCAACAATTTCAGCATTAATGAGCAGATCTGTTTGACAACACAGCACTGCAGTTCACTGAAGGTTAGATAAGCAGCAAAGGTTACCAAACTGCAGCAATGTCACATAAGTCATATTCAGGTCTATGCCAAGTAATTTTACCATTTAAATTTAACACAGTGGCCCTATTTTTAATGGTAAAAACCTGCACTGGTGCATGACTTTCAAGTAAGTTCACTGTTAGATTAGAAAAACAAAATCACCTTTTAGAGTTTCTCACTGTTCAGGTATTTGTACACATGCTTAATTTTACGCCATTTAAGAGTCCTGGAGAACGGATTTGACAGAAATCTTTTTTTTTTAGATGAGTGAGATTAAACCAGGAGTTATCAAACTATGGAACATGTTTGTAAAGGTTATTCTGCAAATTTAAATCAGTATTTTTCTATTTGTTTTCAGATTTACACATAAATTACATGCAAATAAAACAAGTAATTTAAATCTGAATGTGCCTTAGTAAGACTCTGTGCACATACATGTGTATACATATGCACATATCACTGAATATATATAGAGACAAATATTATTCCAGGCAACATTCTGATAAACAAATAAAAAGGTAAATAAATCAAGGAGTGTCTGTACTAGAAAAGGGAACACAACCACAATCTCTGTGTTTAGAGGATCTAAGGCAGCAGAAAGTTCCATGAGTATTCCAAGCTCAGATGAGAATGGGAAACCAGTAACTCTTTATGTAAATGTCTGTCAACAAAACTGCAGTAAGCAAAATTACTCACTCAGTATAACTGGACTCTAACTAGAAATTTATCATTTCGTCTTTCCCAGTCTGCTTCATCATTAAATCACCTGTTTTTCCAGAAAATGTAATTCTGTTAAAGGCAGTGGAATGCTAAGATTCTATGATCAGAAATAAAGATATGGTCTTCTCCTTCACTTTTTAGGCAAAAAAAGACCAGAGAGGTGATTAGGAAATTTGTAGGTTTAATACATTATGCTAAGTTATATAGAGTTAATAGATATAATGACCCAGCAGAGCCAAGATCACATTTCACTTAAAAACAGTGTAAGTCCTCAGCACTAAGGACATCACATTTTTCCCACACTCATACACACACACAGAGCTTATAAAAAAGCATTTATAGAAAGATAATAGGTCACAAAATCATCTTCAAACATATATTCCACTCAATTAAAAAGCAAATTTAGTACTAGGAGGGAAAAAAAATCAGGAATTTCTTGGCCGTTTTACCAGATCCATTGATTTTTTTCGGTACACTTCCACATAATGGAAAAATCCAGCTTTTTTTCCTGCAAGCTCATTTTACCTAATGGCGAAACCTATCTAAATAAAACACTTCAAAGATCCTTTATCCATTATGTTTCTTTGGGAAATGTGAGCCACCCAATAAGAGTCAAGGTGCTCCTACTGGCAAACTTTTCCATTTGCTGTTTTTACTGGAAAGCAAAGAAATGCATAAATACACTAAGGACTGCTCCAGCAAAGCCTGGACATTCTGAGAAGCACAAATGAACCTTTGATTGTACTGATAAATGATCCCCTGTGACCTTCTGAATCTCGGAGAAGGCTCCTATGGCAGCAACAGCTGGGAAGATCCAGCTGTGCAAGGGACACAGAATTAAGCATGGAAGGTGTCTGGATCTGGTGAGTTTGGAGTTCATAGAAGTAAAGCAGGATAGAGAGGGAAACCAGAGGATGATCCAGAAACAGACACTTTGTCTCTCCACATGGAGCTCCTACTTCACACAGAGCTCCTTGTTTTGCTTGGCTGCAAGGACGATACAGAAAAGCAATAAACTGAATTAGAGAAACCTAGAGAAGGATGCCCAAAGCCTTTTCTGGCTGAGGATAAGGCACAGTATTTTCATGCAGTATGAAATAGCAGAAGTGGATTTATTTCTTGGGTCTAATTTGCTATTTTTGTTAAATAAAGAAGGGCATCTCTGCACTGTACATAAAGTAATAATCACTTGTGTTTTGCTACTTTTTCTGGGGGAAAAACACAGATGTTGAGCACAGGTAAAACAACTGTGGAATTAGTAACTGCTGCAGCAATCATACCAGTTCTCTAACCAAAGTTAAATATATTGTAAGAGACTCATTTCTTAATGACCCATGCAAGTGTTATCACTGCCAGAAGAAAAGTATCTGTGGAACACATCCCTGCATGGCTGTTACAGGATGGAAATGATGAGCAGAAACAACAGAAATCCAAAAAATCAGGTATTGTATCTTTTTTAAACAAATGTAACAGAAGAGAACTGTGATTGAAAGGGAGACTGGGCAGTACTAAAGAATATTTTTAGGAGTCAGGCATACTCTTAGCAAGAGGATAACAGTGCCCTGAAAAGCAGTGATGTTGTCAAGCTCTCCATGCATGCTTTAACACTTGTACTAATAAAGGTGAGAGCATATCACTGAGTATCTTTGAAATTTTGGCAGAAATCCACCCAAACTAGGAGTTTTGACTTAGAGCAAGAAATTAATGGCACCTTTCATTTTCTCCAGTTTCCTTTCTGTCTGATTCCAATGACAAATACAGGAAGGATGACTTCTATAAAACAAATAATATCTATTTCTTTTTGGTTTCTTGCCATTTAAAAGTTAAAGGAGTTATAATTACAATTCAGAAGAACAGAGACAGAGATAGAAGACAAATGCAGAAGGGGGTACCTGCCTTTGGCAGAGCTGTTGCACTAAAGTGGATGAAAAGTTCCAAGCAGCCCTGCCACTGAATTTTCCATTAATGCACAGGAAGGTCATTTGTTGTCTACAGATCCACTACTCACAACAGACACTCAGATCAAAATCTCTCCTTGGCTCTGAGCTTTAATATAAGAGCCAAATAATTCCTTCAGATCCACTTCAACAGCTCCTACTGAAATATCTGGAGGCAAATACTTGACTCAAATGAAGGTGTGGGGCTGTGAGACAGGCTGTAACACTGTGGCTTTCTTATACACTCTTATACTATAGGCCTTAAATAAAATGGATTCTTGTGATACTGCATGATTCCCCAGATTAATAATTAAAAAAGTATCAACCTTCATTTCCTTTTTCTAAATACTTGCTTAGTTTTTAACAAGAATGAATATTCAGTGTGGACTCAAAAACAAGCTGCTAGAAGTCAGAATCCAGACCTATATGGCCAACTAAACTGAATAATTTAATTAATAAGCTACAAAAGGAATGTTCCCAGATTCATGCCATGCAAAAAGGGGTTCACAGGTAATCTTGAATGTTCATAAAATACAAACCATTTTCAGAGCAAAAACAGGGAAAAAACCAAACTAATGCAAAACCACCCACAGAATTGATTTTATCATAGATAAGTGGCAGTGATTAACAAATGTAGTTTCAAACTGATGGAAACTTGCCAAGAATTAGTTTTTAGCTAATTTACAAAAAGAGAATTGTAACAGAAGTGTTGGTGTAGTTAATACCTGACTTTTGCAGGAAAATTTCCTTCTTCACATTTTGTGTTGATTTTATACCTGTGGGGTTTCTTCCTGTTTTCTACAGCTCATAGCACCGTATGCTCCTTATTCCCTCCCGAATAACTGAATAATCTTTTACATCCTTGTCTATTTTGCATAAACAACTTATGAAATTTTCTGGAAGCAGCTATATTACAGCTTCTGAGATTGCAACTTTAGGCAGTTCTAGCTGCTCCCACAGGATCAAAATTCTGAGTAATATTAAAACTAGCAAAGATCCTTGAAGCTGACCTGACACACACCAAGTGACAAAGCCAGCAGCTGGCTGCAAGCTGTGCCTGTGATTTCTGACTGCAGTGGCCCTTGGAGGAAGCAACTCCTCAAGTCACAGAGTGTGGAGGAGATGTGCAGCCAAATCCCCGTGGCTCTCTGCTGGGCACAAGGTATTGAAAATACAAACCAGCTACCACAGTAACTCTTGTGCAGCATCTTGAGTGGGAAAACAAAGCCCAGAGCCTGTGCTCCATCCTCCCCAACTTTCACACCAACCCCGTCAGAAGATATGAAAAAAAAAATAAATAAATAACCCATAACCCCAAAAGCAAAACAAACCAGAAGTGGCTCTGTCTCTGACCCAAGTTGGTCTGATGGACCAGCTGGTTGAAAATCTGGTATTTCCTCACCTTTGCCCTCTGTGTTTCTGCTCATCACAAGCCTCACAAATAACCCCAATACGCTCTCAGCAACAGAGGACCCCAAGGCATTTGTCTGTGCACAGTCTGCACACCTAGACTTGCTTGGGGGTTAATGGGGACAATACACAGTGATTTTTTTATTATTTTGTTATGAAAACTAACGTCAGTAAAAAGCTCAGCTTCTAAAATCCAATCAGTCATATTTGATGATGGGGTATGATTCCATTAGTGTCTTCTACAGAAGTCTTTGAAAGCAAAAACCATGGCTTTTCACATATTTGAAAGTGAAATAAAAATATTAATCCCATCAGTTCACCAAGATTACCTGCCTACAAGAGAATAGTCTGCAAAACAACATGATGCTTTAATTACAGGGTGTTTCAGCATGATGCAGCAAGGGAAAATGAAGCAATATATCTCACATGAAAAGAATTTGAAGTTTCTAATCCAGTATAACAACTGCATATCTACATTGTTGATACTGTTCTTAATTAAAATATATCAAAATGGTTGTTTATGTTCCATAGTTGGAATGCAACAAAGTGGGGCAATTTTGTAGGAGTCATTCTTCTGACCTAGGAAAAAAAGTGTTGGTAGTAATTATTCCATTATTTCCCCTAAAAGGGGAGCATGAATACATTGTTCTATTTAAAATTTGTACTGCAAACAGGATTTTGCAACAGAATTGAAGTAGGATATCTTGACCTGATAATTTTACTACCTGAGTACTTTTATTCTGTGCAGTTAGGAGGAGTGTTTACTTCTCACTACAAGCAGAAAGCTGGATTGTTTTTTAAGAATGGAAAAAGTGAATAAAAATAGCAGACATCGGAAAACATCCATGAGAATAATGACAAGTTTTGCAATGTACAACTGCAACAACAGTAATTGTGTATGTCAGCTTCTGAAACAAGAAGCCACTAAAAATATACACAGTAATTCTTCTGGGTGCCCTTACAGAAGTGGGAATAAAAAATTGCAGTTTATCCAGAAGCTGTCTATATCCCACTCACCATCTACCCCCAAGTGTGCCACCCCTCTCTGAATGTATCTGCATCAGTAGCCAAAACACTGCAAGGCACTGTAGTAAGAATGTTTTATTTTCTGGTTTTTATGCATTCCCTGTGGTGATTAGTTGCATATTTAGGTAACCCTGCAAGTGAGCAACGAAAGAAACCCTTGGTACTTTTGTCAATAATTTATTTTAAAGCTACAACTTCAAATATTTAAGCATACCACGCACGAAAAGGGCACACTGTTTAAAAAAAAATGAGAGCCATTCCAATTCTTCCAGCCACTCAGTAATTACTGTTAATGTGAAAGTTACAAAGAAAAGAAAAACCTATTATTCAGATTACAAGTCGAGCTAGTGTTGCAGGACGAAGGAGAAGAATTAAATCAATGCCTCAACTACAGCCACTTTATGAGAAGGGCCCACAAACAATCCTTGGCAGCTCCCTCCATGAGCACGCACTGAGGCTGCACATCTCCCCAAGACCTCCACTTGTGCTCCAAATTGAAGGTGCAATTAGGTGTGCTCTGACTGCAGCCGGGTTGATTTGCAGACTTCACCGGGTAATTAGGCAGGCGAGTGGGAGAAATCATCAGGACAACTAATTGTGGCTTAAATGTAGAAGACAGTTTCTGAAATCCTTGTCAGGTAGGAGCAGAGGGGCATAAGGAAACGTGGAAATTCACTCGGCTCAAACAGCACAAGGAACCATGAACAGCTCTACCTCCCCTGTGATCCCTTCCTTTCGTTCTTATGAAAAAAATTACTGATAATAAGGCCACGGTCATCTCAGAGGAGATATCTTCATGACCCACATCCATCCTGATGCCTGTACCTGACCAGCCAGTCAATGGCAGCTAATCAAGGGCAGACCCAGGTACTGCCAGATGGCACCAACACATAAATGTGTATTTAAAGAAACAACGATCACATTTTCAATTATATACCTGATTTTCAATCATACACCTTTTATGGGTCACTGTCTTCTGAGATTACAACAGTAATTTTCATACCCGAAAATGAGACTGATAATCACAGGACAGGTAAAACTTCATGAAGTCCTTTTTTAGTTATAAGGGGCTCTGAACCTGACTGCTGTTTAATGTACCAGGTGATAGAGATGATCCAAGGTCAAAGGAGAATAAAATACATGGAGTATGGAAAATTTCCATCACAGAAACACCATGATTATCTAAAAATGAAGAGAGGCAAAATGTGACTATGTAGTGCACTTAAACTCTTTTTTTTATCCTTATTTACAAGTTTTCCATCTTCACTGTTGGCTGTCCCATCCATGTCTAAATCCAAACTGGTACCATGGTTGTCTTATACCAAAAGAACAGAAAATTCAGGGAAGAAATATCTTAGAAGACAAAACACATACACTCAGAAATTCAAAATTTTGTAAGACTGGCAAATGTAGGTGCCTAAAGCTTCATGAAATCAGAGCATTTTAGAAAATGTTAAGTAGACTGACAACAGCAATCACCTTGTATTTTATTTCAGAGTAGTGTAAGTTTTTTGCTTGAACGCTGAGTGCTTGTCCATCTCAGCAGAATAAAACCAATAGAATAAAATTAATTTGGCACTATTTTAAGGGGTTTTTGACTAATTTCCTAAGTCCTCAGAAGGTTTTTCATTTTGTCACTTTGCCACAGAAGTAATCATCCAGAAGAAAGTCTAAGGAACACCACAACCATGATCTACCCAATTCTTCACAAATGAGGCGTTAAAAATGACCACGTGAGTTTAAATTACTACCAGTAGTTTTTAATAATTCTTAGATTCATACATCTGTCTTGCTGCTTAGCAATACAACAGCCAAGTTCAGTCTTCAGGAGCATCTACCCAAATCTTTTGAAAAAAGTCTTAAGACTTCTCTTTAACTTACTAAAATCCTCACTACCACTCAATTCCTTCAGGAAGTCATTTTTCTTATTCTGTGTGGTAAAACTGGAATAATACACAGAGAACATTTGTTGTAGCAGGTGACTGAAATACCATTCCCCTTCTCCTGTAGCCCATTATTCTACACTTTTGGTTTTCTTACCCCTAACACTGATAGAAAAGAGTTAAAATTATCTCATTTTCTTCAAAAGCTCTACATTGCCTCTCATCTTTACCTTCCAACATTTTACATATAACTCCATCTCTTCCCTTCCACAATTCTCATTTTCTATGCATTAGAGTATTACTGTCTGGAGGTATCAGTAGTTCTTAACTACAGTGCCCACTAAGAACAGGAAAGGTAAAGCCAAATCACTGCTTTATCAAATGTCTGTGGCCATAAGAATAACCTCTAACATTTCTGAACATATATAAGCACAAAGAGCTTTCTTTGAAAACAACTGTATTAAATAAGACTTTTTACCGTATTTACAATCAATGTTGTGTTGTGAAGATAACTCATGGTCATGTAACATTTATGCAAAAAAACATTTTAAATAGCAAGATCTAGGCATCATTTAATGATCTTTAAAGTTATAACGCCTAATGAAGCTGCAAAGATTGTTTTAGCCACTCCAGCAGAGGCCAGGCTGGCCCCTGGGGTTTGGTCACCAGGGATGTGTCCACAGTGCTCCCTGTGGGAATTACCCAGAGCTCCCACAGGGCCTTCAGCACCTCCTGCACCTCTGCAGTGCCTCGAGCACACAATGCACAATGCAAAGACAATTTCCATTCTCTCCAAACACCTCTTAATCTCCAGGATTTAATGCAGCAACTGTTATTAGCTCACATCAAAAAGGATTTGCCAAAAACAAGCAGCGCTGCCAATCAAATGAAATCCTCACAATTTGCTGCTGTTGTAGACCAAACTCTTTGCTATTAACCTGTTCTTTTGAGCTAATATTGCAATTTCTGAATGAAGGAAGCACATTATGTGTCTTTGCACCATTTACAAGGAAATACTACATTATACTAAAACTTTAATCACCCACAATAAACATCTGCATAACTAAAATACAGCACAACTAACCTGGAAGGACACTACTCCTTCCCCTTCCCACAGCAACAACCAAAACTTCAAAATGTTAAAAACAAGGAGCTTTAAAAAATGTAAATGAATTGTGGATTGACCTTGAGAAGATGCCACAGGTTCAAATCAAAGGTAAAAATTATACCCAAAGACAAGTCATCAATTTGAAATTAATTTTGAGTATCAGGTTTGGGTGTGGACTGTGCTTTAATCCACTAAGTTTAGGGATTTTATATATTCAAGATTTTATAAGTTTAAGGTTTCTTTTTAAGAGGTAGATGGAAGGGAGAATTATATTATTATGCCAGTTCTGAGTTGAGAGTGAAGAAAAATTATGCTTGTTCCTAAATTAAATTTTCAAATTTGAGTTTTAAGAATTCAAAAAAATTCTCCCCAAAAAAATGAGAGCTTCACAGAAACTTCAGAGGTGCATCATTTTGTAATCATAAAAGAGGAAAAAAATAATTCATGTTTATAGGCAATCAGCTCCTTTTGTTTTTTAGCATGAATTACTAATTTTGAGTGTGTACTCTGTAACTATATTTGTACTGTAGGTACTTTGAAAGGGTTCACCCATTTTGAATGAATTATACAAAACCATGGATGGATCTCAAATCTGCTTTAAATTCCTCAGAACTTTCTAAGAGTGATGCTTTTAACAGCACGTAAATTAAGTCTCTTTATTTCAATGGAGATGACTTATTTTAAATCAGTACCAACAATCCCACTCAAGTCCTAATCAAGTTAAAGTACTGTGGAAAGCACTGCATTTTAATTGCCCTGCACTTTATTATTTGCACACAGAACCATTCAAACCTATCTTACATCACCTGGACAGTGTTTTTTTAAAAAAAACAGAAAGAAAGTCTAAAAGTAAATGTGAGCATCAGTTCAAAACTGGTTTGGAACTAACACAGAAATTTCTGGGTTTATTATCCCACTGTATAATTAGAGAAGATCTGTCTACCTGCCTAGAATCATTCCTTATTTACAAAGCTTAGAAGACTTAAAGAGGATCAGGCATTCTGCACATCTGGGAATCAGTAATTAAGTCACAGCACAGAAAACTGAAGTGATGCAGGGATGGACAAAGAAATGGGATGCAACCTCTCATCTGGGAAAGGTTCACAGGGCCCCAAAGCAGCCAGTAAGATCTGTGTGCCCCAGTGAGGAAGAAAAGCTGATTTGTCCTGAAAATGGGCTCATATGAAGATCCACCCAGCTCAGAGACAAAAAGCATCTTCTGACAGTGGAAAGTTACCCAAATATATAATTTCTTCCAGTAGTGGCAGTATATTCTGTAATTCAGTGGATGTGATTTAATGGATGTATAAAACACATTTTGCATGTCAAAGCAAAATATGTATTGCAAGTTCAAAAAAAACAACACCAACAAAAAAACCCCACCTTAAAATTGTGCATAAAAGCATTGAAACATAAAATGAGCTCTGCAAAGATGCCATTTTGCTGAGAGGCTTGAATCCTGAGTTTAAAAAAAAAAAAAAAATGTATACAGCAGTTTTTCCTAGTAAACAATTTTCCAATGCAAAATCAGTTCTAGAGTCTGTCTCTTCCAAATGATGCCGCTAACTCCTCACACACGAATTTCCATCTCACATGCATCCAGATTTTAGGAGTGATAATCTTATTTTAGCAGAGTGGCTGGAGACACCCTGAGCCTACTCAGATGGGAATTCTGTAACTCCAGAAAGGAAGAAGTCCCAGAGTTGCTTCCCTCAGTGCATGTACTGTAGCAAGGCCATTTTGAGGGCAAAGCCTAATTATCATTTGGACACAGTTTTACCTTCAAAACCAAACATGAAAGTAATAGTATAATATGCCTCATTTCCCTTGTCTATTTTTTCTACTTTAATTTTCTAATTTTAATGAACAAAGGCACTCCAGAAGCAGATTCTATACACGTAAAAATAGACTTTAGTCTTCAAATATGACCTTTAAATTAAAATATAACAGATCGTTAAAAAAATTATTTCAACAGTTGAAAATGCTGGGAAATAGAATTCTTTTAAAACAACATAAAAGAGAGAAGTAGTGGCCAAAGTTACTTTCATTCTCAGGAGAAAACTCATACTGTTTGCACAGTGAGTGGGGCACACATTATATCATAATTACACCAACTCGTTCTATGCTCAACTGCGGCACGACTGAAAGACAACGAAACCTTCAGTTCCCACCAGCACAAACCCACAGATAGTGGCTGGCTGCATTCCTGAAACAGCTGTGAAGGACTTTTGGAAGGAGGAGGATGACAGTCAGAAGAACAGGAGTTGTGGTGTTTTCCCTTTTCCAGTCAGAGCATCATCCTACACAGAGGTACCGTGGAGCGTTCTCTGTGCCTGGTTCAGAGCAGGGGCAGGAAAAATTGCTCAGGAAATATTTAACTGAGGAGTCAAAGCTTGGAAAGCAAGTTGGAGCTCAGGGGCAAATCTGCTAATGCTCTACGTTTTGACTCCAAGTAAGAACTGTCATAGTAACCTTTCACAAAAGACAGAGCAGTTTGGGTGCTTGGAAGGGATGTTGGTTTATAAGCAGCAGATGATGTTGTGAATGGAGAGCTTCAGTGAACCACCCACAGAACAGAAAGAACACGTTAGGGGAAGAAAAGGGATATGTAACAGGTCAGTGTCTGGCTTGAGGGAAGACTCAGCTAGGTTACTACAAAAATTTGTTCCTGAGGAAAGCCTTTGAAGAGGGGCTGCAGCCACAGGGGAGGAAAAGCCTGAAGGCTCGTTCTCCTGGCTCCTGCACAAACAGAGCTCTGTAGTCTTGGATGAAACAAGAGCAAGTGCCTCTTCATTGATGCGGGATGCCTTGTAAACAACACTTTCCTCCTGGAAACTTCCCCATTTCTGCACTTCCTGACAGAAAGCACTACCTGGCAAGAACAAAGAGAACAGCAGCAGCTACAGAAACAGGAGGTGAGCTCTGCTCCCTTGCAGTCACTCCCATCATGAGGAGCCAGATGAGTGGCTGGGAAAGCCCTGTGCTTTCACAGAAGAGGTTGAGCTGCATATATGCTCTATGACTAAGGAGTCTTGCACAAAACCTCCACACCAGCAGCTGACTTTCCTTTGATGTTCACCCAGAGATGGGGCAATTTCCATCATCTCTACACAGACAGAGTCGCCACATCCAATCCCAAACCTGTGTGTGCACTCAGCAGGCTAGCAGGAATGAGACTTCATCTTCCCTTGAAGCTTATAACGGAGGAAACTCTCTCTTTTTTTCTTTCTGCTCTTGGTGGCAGCAGTGGAAGAGGCAATTCATAACTACAAATTTTCTTCTGCAGCTAAGCCATTAAAATTATCTACCTCACATCATGCTCCTTTGCACATCACTGAAGACAGTGCAATAAAACTCAGTCCTCAAACCTTTCTCCCACTAAGAAAGCCCTTTTTATAAATATTTCCTTAATTTCAATTTAACAAGAGGTACCATTACTCATCCATTTCACATCTATCATGACATATCTATACGAACAGATATTTTTATTCACTTTTTCTCCATTAGTTCTTACCTAAAAGATACATTTTTCTTGGACTATTGGTGACAGAGATAAGATAATATGAGGAGAACAGTCCTGATGCTTTCCAAACATTCTGAAGTGCCAAGTTTCAAGGAAACTTTCTGGGTGCTCTCCATGGCCATGGTTTCCAGGGCAAAGAGGTGCCCAAGAGGGCTGCCTTTGCTAGAGTACACAGCGTGTTTTGAAATGAAATATTTTTCAGTGGCTGCACACCATCTCTTCAGCCTGCCAAATCCAGAGTTTTATTATTAGGCAGAAGGTAACAATTCACATGGCATTTCAAGTTTCACAATTTGTTTGATGCCTCACTCTGTTACTCAGAGGAGTTCTGATCTCCGTACTTCAGATGCCAACATGGATCAGAGCCAGCCTTAAAAATATGTAAATTTGAATTGCCAGAGAAGTAATGATTAATTAAATTCACAGGAAGTTGATTCAAAACATGTTTGAGGTAACATTAATTTTAAAACTGCCTCAGTTAGTATTCCACACACATGCCTAAAATTTTACATATTGCCAAACATTAAGAAGATGACTTTTGAGAAGGATTACGAACAGTATGAGTTTTCACAACAGTCTCCTTCATTTCCTGACTGCAGAAAAATGAGATATACAAGACTTTCTTTTTTTCTTTCCTCATTTCAGAATCTGAAAATGTTCTTGCAATTTTCCAGAAATAATTCTCTTTTTACCATGTATCAGTACCCTATTTCAGGGTTAACAGCCACTTCTTGACAGAAAATGAAGACAAAAAGACAAATTTGAAGATTAGGGTTGGTCCTGCTTCAGAAAGCTGTATGTTACAATGTGCATCTCCACAGGAATATCAACCAGGTTTGGGCTATTTTTTTATAGTTTCTTGACCAACCCATTACCCCAGATTCTGATTTTGGGTACAGCTCTGGAGCACCAGTGCCCAAATCACAGAGGACTCCAGTGCAGATGAAAGCCAGACTGAGCCCATTGTTTTCTTAGTGATGCACCGTGTACCTCGCCAGGGTAAGGCATGGGAGTCACCCAAATACAGACTCCTCAGAGAATGATAAGTTCTGGTCCAGCAGCACCTCCTACACCACATCAAGGATTGACACGAGCACATTTTAAAGAAAAGGCAGAAGGGGCCCTACTGAAGGGTTCATTACAAAAGGCTCTCCTCCCCGATGAGGGCTTTGCTGATAGTGAGACACACCAACTACCTCAGGCAGAGAAGATGGGGATAGAATCCTAAGGATTGAATCCTCTGTGTAAATCATCTTCTGAAGCTGTGCCCTTGGTGATCCCTCAAAGCTGATATTGCTTTGGTTGAGTAAGCCCTGATACCTTCTAGGACTGAAGACCTTTACTTCTCTAAGCTCTTTCCATACAGTACTTTAACAAAGAAAGTTTTTGAAGCAGACAATTCTTTATCGACTTCTTCGTACATCCTGAAATGCTCTTTTAAATTTTATTGATCTCTCAAGATAAATGAAGCACCCTTCTGGAATTTGGACAATAGAAAATGCCTCACAGTATATCTTCAAACCTGCTGAGAATTTATACACACTCATTTGAACAAATAACTGCAACTGTGTGATAAACCTGGATCTGGGTTGTAGGTGTCCATCACAACAATGAACCAGGCATGACTCAACACCCATAATCTATTTTCAAAATGTTGGGGTTTGTTTTGATTTGTTTTCTAATAAAGTCTGGTCAAGCTTCAGTGCTTCATCTGGATCCTTCTGCATTCAAACTTCACTTAGGACACAAATGCAGCTCCCAAGCCTCTTATTAAATGCTCATTCAATGATGCTTCCCATGCATGTACCACAAAGCTGACCTGTTACTTGCAGCATTTACACTCAGCACATTTTAGCAATTTGAAGTGATGATCTGTTATGTAGCATCCTACAAAGCTGCCCTGGTAATCAGCTCTAATGGTTTCTACAGCTGTTGTTTGGTTCACAAAGACCTCTCCTTTCCAAAATGAACTGTCTGCAGATAACACACGGAGAAAGCCCTCTGACAGTAATCTCTGTCTGCACTCCTTACACATTTTCTTATTCCAGTATCTCCCTCCTCTTTCCCCATCCTTTAATAACTTCCTACATTTCCCCATACTTTAATATACCTTTGTGGCAAATTGTTGCTGTTCTTGCCCACCAAATATCCCTAAACCTGTCTTAAGGAACTGTCTAACCAAGTTAGTTTTCCTATGAATATGTCATATTCATCCAAATTCTTAAATGTTGGAAACTCTGGTTTCCAATTCAGGTTTTACATTTCCTACCTATTTTCAGGGTTTTCTACTACCCACGCTATCAGTGTTTATAAATAATAACAAACACCTCCAGATCTTTATGAATTGTGGGTCATCTGCTGTGGATTCCACAGAGCAAAACAAGAATCTAATAAAAATGGAAATAAAGATTGTTCTATGCTTTAAAGACCAAGCAAATGAGTACAACCAACCTGTGCCTGTTGCAGTTCAGCCTCCAGAGCACACACAAAGACAGAAACCCTGCCTTACTCCTCTGCAGACATGCAACACTTCATAGGCAAAGGTGAGTGACAAGGACGTCTCTCAAAGTCTTTCCTTCAGCTCTGTTGTCTGTATTTTCTGTAATGAATTCTGTAATTACATTCTGTAATGAATGTTTACCTTTTCCCTTCTCTACTGTTCTAGTATTGCATTCCTTACTGGAAAAAAAAGTGTGATTTATATGGCATTCCCAGCCTTCAAACTAACAGAGAATACATGATTTTCCAGCCCTGGATGAAGAGCCTTCCCCCATTTTTCAGTGTCTACATTATTCCTGCATGCTTATTATGTAGTATTCAGGTTTGAATACTCAGCCAAAATTGTACCTGCCAGTTTTTATGAAGAATTGCAGCTTTCTAATAAGAAACACAAGACCAGGAAGGGGAAAAAAAAAAAAAAAGGAAAGAAGAAAATCCAAACCACAAAAAAACCCCCAAACCAGTATAATCCTGGTTTGTCATTTTTTTTAATGGATTAAAACAAAACACAGCAAAAATTAAAAGCATCAACAGAGTAGCACCAACTGTGAAGTTAATAAAACTCCTTTTATCGTCATGAACAATGAACTGGAAAAAATAGATACAGCTTTTCCCTCTTCCACTTATGTAATGCACTAAATCATTCTAAGTGTTTAAAATGCATATTAAATTATTGACCATACCAATCTCCCCAGTCCATAAAAAAATCCTGCAGAGAAAGGCTTTGCCCACAGCTCTGCTGGCTGCATCCCTGGACACAGGTCTGAGTCCCACATCTCTGGTGCCTTAAAACACATTTATTTACTTGTGTGGGACTTTTCTGGTTGAAGATGTCCAAATTAAAGGAAGGCTGTGCTGTTTTGTTAAAAGCCTGTTTTAACAGCACACAGCACCAAGGAGAGATACACAGCAAAGGCTGAAAACCCATCTCCATGGTGTTTCTGGAGTACTGGAGAAACATGTGAATGCTGGGAAAGGATGGTATTGCAAGCCTTATATATTTCATTGTTATATGTCTTCATTTATCCATTAAAAAGTATTTACGTGCATTTTAAATACCAATACTTATCTCTATTTGCAGTCTGATATTTAAGCTATTTAGATATCCTGAAAATAAACAATATGTAACTATGGATATTTAGAACACTGCTCATAAAAATCACGTTGCAGTGGCTATGGACAAGCAGCAGCTAAAATTAGAAAATAATGATAGGTTTTTTCATAGGAATGGAACATGAAATATAATTCATATTTCAAAGATGCCACTATCATTTTCTGAGGCAGATGACAAAAAATATCATCAAAATAGCTTAGTTATATGAAAGTACTGTTTTCAGGACAGCAAAACAAATGACTTCAAGAGTCCAGTGCAATGATAGCATGGGAGCTTTATGCTGTTAGCATCATGTTCTAGAATCAGCAAATAAGAACAGCAACAAGCAGCTTTGTTAAGGATTAAACACTGATACAGTGATATGGGCAGAGATACTGAATAAATGAGTATTCAGGATGAGTTCATTATGCTACCACAGCAAACGAGCCAGCCCTGTCTTTGAGATGGATGTGTTTGCTCTCAGTTGAACGCTGTAGAGCAAATATTAGAGTTCAGCCTATTCCAGAAGAATCTGAAGTCAGGAAAGGTAATCTGCATAATAGCAGAAATTTCCAAAAGTATTTACTATTAATTAATTACATGACTGAGAAAACTTGCTAGCAATCTTAAGGAGATTTCACTTACTCAAAAGACCCCATTAGTAGCCTGCCTTTCTTTAACCTTAAAAGCTGCAAAAATCTACTCAAATTTGCCAACTAAATGACATTAAGCTACAAAGTCTTCTGTCTTACACATTTTTAATTATTTGTTTTGTGCAGTGCGTCCTCTGCATGGTTTCTGAGCTGAACTAAAGATGTTCCTGGCAGAGACCTAAATAACTTCCAAAGGAAAACTCTTCCAAACCCTAAACAAGCTGCAGGTACCCCCATCAGCAGCACACCTGCCTCTATACATCCTGCTGGAACCTGGTGCAAAATGGGGCAGAAAAGGCACTATATTTATTAAAAACGACTTTTAAAAGTTTGAATACTTGCTGAAATTATTTATTATAACTGTTTATTATAACTATTATTATTAAAAAATATTATTATTATTATTTATAGGTATTCTTTTATTTAAGCTACAGAATATTAAGTAAATTTTATTTATATGAACTCTTACAGCACTAATTATTTTTTTAAAATATTCTGAGACCTTCCATTAAATAAGATACACATCAAAATCACTGCCAGGACATGTACAAAAGAAAGCTGGCAGTCTACAAGCCTGCATCTGCCAGGACACTTCTGCCCTTCACTACCACAACAAACCCTGCAGGGATTATGTCTGCATTGCCAATGCCAGGTTACAACAAGAAAATAAAGACTTGAGTACCTGCTATCCAACACAACACCGAGTTAGGCTGCATTGTGCTTTGCACATTACACAATTCATGTGTTGGAGGAGATGTCTAAGAATGATTTTACAAAATGAAAATAACTAATCTAAGAGTAGGAAACTCTTTAGGTAACTGTTCAGATTTCCCATGGTTTCTGGGAAAACAGGAATAACTGTTTTTCTCTCAGCGTTTCACTATTGGTTCATCTATTAAACTTTAATTTTGCAAAACTTTCCTCTAAGTTCCATGCTAGAAGTTGAAAAAAGATAAGAAAATTTATGAATCTGCAGTAGGTTCAGTAACTTCTTTCCTAAAGATCAAGACAACAACATTACATATGTGTAGATTTCCCTGCATCTCTTATGAAAAAGTAAAAGTATCAGTAGTACACTGCATTATTTTTGCAAATGGTTTCCAGCTAGTGAGGTTCAAATGATCTACAGCCTTATAAACAGCCCTATAAACAGTGTTACAGCACATGCTGCATAAACCTGTAATGAAATACATCACTGAACCAGCCTGCCTCAGTCACTGTGGACCTGCTGCTGCTCCCATCTCAGCACCAAACGTGGCCCCACGGAGGACAGGCATAACACTGCTCAAACTGACACAATGCTCAGAATATTCACCGAGTTTGCCGAGACAAAAATAAGCACCAGCTCTGCTGGCAGCCGTTGAACAGCAAACGTCTTCCCACTGGCTGATGAAAATGTCAAGAAGAGTGAGCTCCAGCAGGATAAATGAGGTCACTGTTTGCAATTCCCTGCCAGCCTGCTGGTTGAAGAAAACACCATTCGTCAGTAAACCTAAAGCAAAACACACTATTCCACAAAGCTGCCCCCAAGTCACTGCTCATCCCTCCCCAAAACAAACAAGCAAAAAGATTGCTTTTTATTCCGAAAGACAGCCTGTGCACCTCTTATTATTATAAGCATGATATTCGTTTAAACACTGAATAAAAACTAAAATTTAAAAATAATTTCATGGTAATCACAATAGACTAAAACAAAACAAAAAAAAAGCCAAAAATTAATGCAAAGCAATGGCTGTAACACTGCTTCTGAACCACCTCTCCAAAATCATGCCACAAACTCTTGGAGGTCCAATATTTATAGGGAACCCTGAATTCACATGCAGCACATTCATGGTGTTAATCAGCCTTAATAAATATGTCCACCCCAGGGCTTTGGGCAATCCTCTGATGCTTGATCTGCCTGCTTTGAGGAAGTGCTCCAGGAAACGATTTTAGGACTCTTAAATAGAATACACAGAGCGAAGGAGGCTGTGCTGAAGGGTTTAGAGGTGTTGCTCATGGAAATGGCATGTTCAGCCCATGGTTCTTGGGATTGCCCAGAGACCACAAACACTGGAATCAACTCACAGATTAAATCCCCTTGTGTTACCACAAAAAGAACAGCTGCACAGGATAGTTCATTCCAGGACATCTGACTATCAACGAAAAAAATCTTTAACTCTACCCATTTTTAATTAGGCTTTGTCAATAAGAAAGCCTGGCTGAGCTTTACACAGGTCCCCACTCCTGCTGTATGTAATGCTGGCACTGTTTATCCTCAGCAGTTCTAATCCCGCTTTGAAAAACGAAGTGTCAGCATCAGGAATTAAATGCATTAAAAAATGAACACCGGCGTGATCACACAGGCCATTTGTTCCCTTTAAATACTGCTTGTGCATAAAGAGATAAAAGTATTGCCATGATAGCTGAGGAAGCTTTGACAAGCCTTTGGGGAAAAGAGTCTGCTACTGCTGGCACGGTGCAGGAGCACACCTCTTTCTCAGGAGCATTTAGCAGAGGAGGCACTGCACAAGAAGAAGCTCTCACCCTTCCACAGGCCAGGAGTCAGAGTGGGATGGAAGTTTAGGAACAGATCCACCCTATGGCTTTGAAGCAAACACCTCCAAAGAGACATGCAGTGACAGAGCCCTGCTCCTCACTTCCCACCTCAGATCAGGACCAAAAGGCACTGCCTACAGCTGGGGAAAACAAACACCTTCCTCCTTTGCAAAATCCCATGGGGTGTGATATCCACCACAGGGCTCTTTTCTGGGGGGCACAGCTCTGCACCCTGCTGTGGGCAAAGATGGGATTCCAGAGGTGAAGGAAGTTTGGAGTGGATGCAGGATCGACTACAGAAATGAACTCCACAACTTAGGTCACGCACCTCTGCTACCTGCAAGATCCTGCTCTCTGCTCTCAGTACACAGTTCTGCCAATAACCTAAGCCACACAATTAATTCTTTAATATACAGTAATGATCCTGTTTCTTCTGTGATCTTGGGATGAAAGCACAGCATGTGAATACAGATTACTGCGTTATGGCAGTGGGACCTTCCAGGCAACCAGCACCCTGTGGATGCAGATACACCCTGCCCAGCACTTCTGAAGGCAGGAGAGATCTCAGGGGAGTTTCCTTCTTTTAATAACTGAACAACTTAATACCGGAGGCACTGACAAAAGAAATACATGAGGCACAATTCAATTATTTCCAACTGCTGATTTTACAGTTTCTTAAAATGCCATTTCCTAGATGGCTGCTCATGCTTCCTGAGGGGGGCTGTGCTTAGCCAGGGGAGGGGCTGCATTTCTGGGGGTCTGTCCTTGCACTCCTCTTGAGACTCCCAGCTCCATCCTAAAACTGCAAATGGAGCCCACCTCTCACCCCAGAGCTGAGTGGCTGGGCTTGCCCAGGGTCTCAGACTCACCCCACAGCCTGCTCACAGCCCCAGCATGGCTGCAGCACAAATCCAGCAGATTTTCCTGAGCATCAGGGCCTGCTGGAAACATCTGCACCCAGGGGAGTTGGGCAAAGCCACTCCCAGGCTATTTCCAGCAGTGCACAAAGGCACTCCCAAAGACCATGCCCTGCTACCCTCCTTCTCAGCCACTGCCTGATAGAGAATTATACAAATGGGCACATGCAGGATCCCTGTCTGCCTTTAGGTGTTCATGTAACTTTTGAAAATGCAGCGGTTGACAGAAGCCCTGGGGCTCTTGGCCATGGACAGGGTGCCACAGCGGACAGGAGCACACCCTGACAAGGGTCTGATGTGCAGAATGTAGAGGGATACGTGATCTGCACCACACCCAGCAGTCTAGAGCTTCCCATCTCACTAAGAGGACATCTCAACTCCCTAAAACACATGGCAGGAGATAATAACACCAGTACCTGCCCTGGCACAGCAGTGCTGTGGCAGCAACGAGCAGACAGCAAAAAGAAGAGAAAGATGATGAGGGCCATGGATGCAAAAATGGATCCTAAAATGTCCTGATTTCCAGTGGGATGCTCTCTGTGTCTTAGGGCTCTTGCCTTGATGAAGAAGGTTATGTACAGCCTGATGGGACATTAGCCAAGCCTGTCCTATGTCACCTGTAACTTCTGAGAGCTGTTTGTGAGTGAAGGAGCTGCTGCTGTCCACTTTCAAAAAGAAGAAGAAAAAAAAAAGATACTGGAGAAACCAAAACTGGTGCATGGAGAAGACGGATTCCACAGACAAACAAAAAATAGCTGAAACATGAGACACTTGTGAACTTTTTATTTCCAAAACATAATAGCTGGAGCCTTTCATCTTCTCAGCACACAAATCCAGCAGACAGACAGGTGGGAAGCAGCCCATAGCTAGGACCTAAGAAAGGGTGGCTGGTGAAACAATACCCACTTGAACATAGCTTTGGTCTGAAGCTCTACAACGTGCTGAGAGCATCCTGCAGGGCTGCACTGCTGAGAAAGGTTTCAGAAACGTACCTTTCACAAATGTCTTCCATCAGAATCTCTTTTAGCTCTCATAAAGATAAAAGCACTATTGTGCTTTTGGTTCTACCAGCTGACATCTAGAGCTGTCTGTGAGATATTTTTCAAAAAAGTCCCAGCAACATTATTATACAGAAAGACTTTACATGATTATTATTGCTCTTCATTAGAGAACCTTGTACTATGAAATGGTTATTAATAACAGAAACCTTTAAAAGTAATCACGCATTTATATGTTATAAATCTTATTTTTGTTCTTTTGTGGAAAAAAACATAGGGATTTTGAAGATGAACTTACACCACAAATAAAGAAAAATGGAAAAAAAACCCCCAACATTGCTGGGACGAAGAAATCTCTCCTTACCCCCTTACTGCTGTCAACAGTTATGTTTCCTGCCAGGTTTTATCCCATGGGATCCCTTCTTGGTCCACAGACCTTCATGTAGCAGAAACAGTCACCTTTACCATTCCCTACTTCTTCAAATAAATCTTGATCATGTGCAGGATGTGGGACAGGGGTGTGGGACAGCCCCTGGAGTGGCTGGCAGCAGTGCCCTGCCAGCCACCCTCCTGTGCCAGAGCACCAGGGAAGCAAGGCACACATCGTTTTCCAGCACAACAAAATGCAGGGAGACAGAGTGGAAGGCAGGGAGAAGTGAGCAGGACTCTGCAATACAGCCTGTTCTCTTTGCTGTTCTTTCTCATTGAAAACGCTGCTTGATCACAGGTCAAAAATAATTCACCTCTGTCACCTCCTTCCTTTCAGGGCTGCAGCGATGCTCCTGGGCTGCAGAGCCAAACCAGAGGCAGCCCAGCACAGCAAAGCCTGTGAGGTCTGAGCAGCTCCAGTCAACACAGAGCTCACCCTGATGCCAACAAGGGAGGCCATTCAGACAGTGTAAGAGCTCAGGGCAGTGGGGTCCGCTCTCTTCTCTGATAAAAGGATTTTAATCCTCTCTCCATCCTTGTTGGAGTTAGTTTTGCCATGGTCTGTACAGAAGTTTTCTTGACTTCAGCCATCCAAGGGTAAAATTGGCTTTGAACCCTAACAGAAGGCACACAAATGGAATGGAGAAAAGCTTCTTACTGCAACTTGATGAGAACGCTTGGAAAAAAACCCACCTGTCCTGTAGCTGATGTGTTCAGGAGAAAGGTAACACTTTTGTCTTTCCCTTCTAAAGCCACAGAGTTGCTATGATGGTGATTTCCCCTCTCTTCATGTGACAGCAAAAACATAAAACAAGCCTGTTAACAGCTTGGGCAATGCTACATAAGGAAAATATTATTCCTTAAAATTGCAGGGGGAAAAACATCTCAGAACTGAAAAATGTAGTATTTGTGCTACAATATTTAAGTGTGGATCTCAAAGCATGCTCAGGTCCTCAGCTCAAGCCCCACAGGTATCGGTATGCTGTCATGAACAGGGCCAGTAAACAACTCACAGCAAAGTGTAATTTTTACTGAACTCTAACTAAGGCTCTCATTACACAGAGAAGTGAGGTTTTATGCTGATCCACATTATATGTCTCTGAACAGCTTGCTCTTTGTTTTAAAAAAATACACAGTACAAAGGTCTTCAGCTTCCTCTAATGTTCCCAATTACAAAACATTAATCTTTGTCAATCACCTTTGTCTAAGGTTTGTATTTTGTGCCACCAGAACACACTGACACAATGCCACTTTCTCTCCTGGGAGCCAGCAGCCTGAGACAACTCTGAAATCACGACATAACTCTAATAAATCCCCAGAATCATGCCAGCACTGTTCGGGTACAAATGAGCCCTGAAGCAGATCCTGTGATTGTGATTCAGCAGCCTCACACCATCACAGCAGTGGCTCAAAAGCACTGCAGACCAAGCCCCCTTTCTTCACTGCCTGGGATGGTCTTGCCTAGTTCCTCCTAATTCTGTTTGCTCTCCATTTCAAAAGGAAAAGCACGCAAACATCTGAAGAAAATCCAGCTCAGACATTGCTATGTTTTATGCAGAGGAAATGTTCATAAAAATTGACTCTGAGAATGCATTTTTAATAGCAATGAAGAAAAAAAAATATTTTTGCATTGGAGATTTTAACCTGCCTGTACTGGGATCTGAAATCATTTCACTAGGCTAAGATCCAGACTCATTTCACCATCGTTGCAAGCATCTAATTTAAGAGCAAAGTCACGCAGGCTTCCCTCTATAATTAACCACAAAAGACTGATGGCCTGAATTGTTCTGCTGAAATACCTCAAATTTGTCTCATCCTCCCCACTGATTTAAGAACTTCATCTGAGGCTTAAAGTCAGGTAAGAGGACTTTCAAATTAAAAAGAAATAATAAAATAAATAAATAAATAAATAAAAGAAGAAAAAAGAACAGAGGGCAACCCAGAAACCTAGAACAGAAGATAGCTTTAAAAATACAACAGCCAGACAGCTACTCAAGGTCCACAAAATATTTAATGCTCATGCACTAAAATGTTACAAAATTGAATGGTGTTTACAGTTTAATGAAGCAGATGGACAGAGCATGTGCTGTTTTCTCTGCATAAAAGCCCAATCAAAGTAAAACAGCATCCCTTCTGATGTCCACATGTTGGTAAACTCGAGGGATTAATAACGATGCAGTCAGAGTTGTAGTGCTTTGCTTCAAAGAAATTCGCAAATGAAGATTAATTTTAACAACTTGATGCATATCTGATAAATAGCACCAGAAATACAGAAAATACATGTTTCAAAGTTGTATTTTCATGCAATTATTTGAAAAGGCTTTGTCATAGTGGCATGAAAATTGGTTACTGTCTACTGGTTTGTAATCATTTCTGCCTTAAATTGGTTTTCAGAACCCCAAGTACCTCAGGCTGGATGTTGTGAGCGTTTGGCATTTCTGAATGTTGATCAGTCACACTCCAGAGCAACGTGTTTGCAAGCTCAGTCTGTGATTTTCTTCCCAGGTTTGCCAGTGGCCAGGAGAGCTGAAACCACACACACATCAGCATCTAGAGCTCCAAAGGGCAAGGTATGGAACCAGCACACTGGACAAGATTCCACTGTGCAGACTGTGGGAAAAGCAGACCCAACAACAGAAGATGCCAGGCCTGGTGAGGGAGATCTGGGTGACCCATTTTGGACAAAAACTCCCATCATGGCAGACTTTGGGAAAGGAAGAAGCTGCTTACACACACCTGCCATCCCGAGTTGTGAGAACACCTCTAGATACCCGGGACTTGGGCTGTATAAAAGTGGTGCCTCTAGAAGAACACTTGGGGACCCCACCACCAAGAAGTCCAGAGGAAGAAGAAGGGCCAGCTGGACTGCAGGGACACATGGTGCTGACTATAATCTGTCTCTCTCTCTTTCTTTTTCTCCCCCCTGTCTCTTACTATTTCTACCCCTCTCTCTCTCTCTCACTCCTTGCTGTTAAATAAAATCTGTACCATTGACTTTAGCATATGGTCTCCTCCACACTTTTATTGGACCCTAACATTATTTCAAGAGTGGGATCCTAACATTATTCCAGCAGACCTTAACATTAATTGGTGTCAGAGGTGGGATCATAACACGGGCTGCTGGTCCAACCCCAAGTCCACAGGAGGACCTGGCACACTTTCTGTGTGCACTGGTCTGTGCTGTGGTGCACAGTGGGTGGCCCACCCATGCTGCACCCCTCTTCCCAGCTTTTAAACTATCAACACCTTGTCTAAAATCTGGGATTACAATAACATAAAACTACCACAAACTGTTGCAATATTTTCTTTGTATTTATTTCGTGGGTGTATCACTATCCAATCCCATATGCCCTTCACTCTGACCAGCAGCACAGGAGTGAGAGGCAGATTACATCCAGACAACTGGTGGCTTTATTATGAAACATTTCTGAAAAGGAAAATGGGATTGAGCACTTTATTTTAACGTTCAGGGATTGGGGATGACTGGATTAAAGTTTTTTAGTCACTGTTCTGTTACTCCTCCCCTTTATATTGCAGAGGACAAGGGGTGTTGCTTAGAGGAAAGGGTTATTTGCCCTAAGCTCTACTGCTTGGAAGCAAAGGTTAATATGGATCAGACTCAGCTTCACGAGTTCCACATCTTGTAAGAACGGAGAAACTCCTGTAAGGCTGGTTTCTTCAAAGCCACAGCATGGTGAATTAGAACACAGCTGCTCTCTGAGCAGCAGGGCTACCTGTAGTTTCATTAATATCCAAGGAAATATCGATAAAATCTCCAACTGAAT
This sequence comes from Monarcha castaneiventris obscurior, assembly GCA_026261815.1. Taxonomy (NCBI): domain Eukaryota; kingdom Metazoa; phylum Chordata; class Aves; order Passeriformes; family Monarchidae; genus Monarcha; species Monarcha castaneiventris. The sequence goes on from JAMPIT010000467.1 coordinate 14,921,331, forward strand.
TTACACAACACATATCCCAAGATGAAAACTTAAGTAACTCTCAACAGCTACATGTTTATGAGCCCTTCTAGTGTTCTGGGGAACATTTTCAAAGCACCTACCATTGTATCATTTCAAACTGCATCACAAATGTTCACTACCCGAAACGTAAACCCTCCTGGGATGCAGGTATCAGTACATTCAACTACAGTTTGGTTTAGTATCACAAGTGATTTGATGCCTCCAAACTTCCAGATTCGACTGCAAGCACTAGGATAACTTCCAGGGATGTGAGTGTATTTTGAAAGAAAAAGATGAATAATCCATGGGGGAAGCACAGACAGCGGCTTTTATACATGTCCATAAATCATAAATCCAAGCACAAAAAGGCTACTCTTGGTCAGTGGCAAAATAATAAAACCCAAAATAAACCATTATGTTTCTTCCAGAATTAGACTCTTTGCAAGTTTCTGAAAGACTCTTTGGGCATGGACCCAAAAAGGAGGAGAAAAAGTCAGTGTCAGAGATTTGAAATGGGATGAATGCACTCACAATCCTTTTCAGAAGTACCAACTGGTTTATCTTCCAATTACTGTTTCCAGAGGCTTTTTGCAGCCTCCACCTTCACTGGTCCATGCTCAGGGTCTGACCCCCAAGGTCAGCAAAGTAAGACCACAACATCTCAACATTTGGCAAGGCCCAAACAGCAGGGACTTATCCTGGGGTTCAAGATGCCAGCAGTGGATTCAGAATGAACTCTCCAAGTCAGCTAGACACAAATAAATATAACACAGACTGCAGCAGATCGAAGTTATCTGTATATGGCATGCTAAAGGTATTCAATTACATTCATTCCTTATATGCATAGGACTATTAATATTCACCAAAAGTCCTTGAGCAAGAAAGGTCGCCATGAAAATAATCCGAAAGTTCTAGTTAAATGTTTCCAGCCAAACCACATGGAGACCCTCAGCTACTTCTTTCTTAATACACAAACTTCCTGCGTCTTTTTCCAGTTTGATGGGATTGTTTGCAAATATTCTGTTCATGAAGTGATTTTTTTTTTTTAAATCAAATCACTTCAAGAGAATGAAATCCTCTTCACTCCCTTCTCCTCTGTATGGAAAGACACTCTCCCCATTCCAGAGACAGCCAATGCAAACTGCAAATCACACCAATTCTCGGCTATTTTAGAAAAACTGAAACAGAAAAATGGTAAATGGAGATAACAGTATTAATTTTCATCCACTTGATACTTATCCTATCTATTCAGACTTCAGAAAAATGCTTTTGTTTCCCTCGATGTTCCAATTGCAATTCAATCTTGGATGACGAGTGAAGCCCTGTCACAATATAAATAAAATTTTCCGAAACACTTAGAATTGAACTGCAACTGCTGAAGTACAAAACCACAGAAACAAAGTCTTTGGTGTCATGTAGCTGAAGAATTGAACCCTCGAAAAACCAGTAGCTGCTTTGAAGAGAAATAATGAAAGATCCCACAACCCTGTACACCAGAAAATATGGGATATTTCAGCGACTCTGACAGATTCAGAGCTGAGAGCCTCTGTACCAAGAGCCCTGGTTCAGAGATCCATAAAGGAACAGGCTTTTCTTGGTGAAAACAACTCACCCTCACCCAGATTAACCTCCTGGCACCCTCCAAATCCTGTTTTCACTTAGAAGTTTTGTACTTGAGGCGAACTTCTGGAGACTCTCAAATTTCATGCTTCACCACCATCAGAGAAGGCTGCACGCTGAATGCATTGCCTTTGGGCAATATCTTAAAAGCCAACTAACTTCTGATTTTTCCCAAATGATGTTAAATCTTGATAACTGAGAGCTGTGTTCAAACACTTCAAGGTAAGGCACAGACATCTCCAAGTCTCAGAGGACTGTAGCATGCTCAGAAAGTAGACGTATTTTTCATAAGTATTACTAAAAACTTAATCCGTAAAATGCATGAAGAGCTCATATGATAATGGGTAAGGAATTTTTCTGGTAGCAAAAAGAGTCACAGAGACAAGAACAATGAAATCAAGCACAAAACAAAACAAAAAAAAGAAACAGGGCATTGCAGTGTCACTGGTTCATCAAGGTCGCGTTGCAGGAGACTTACTATTGAAAACACCTTCATAATACAAAAATATTATCTCCATAGGAACATTCTCTTTCTCTGATGGGATTAAAATAAGGAGCCTGATTAAAATTAAAAACAAAAACAACTTTATTCAAGGCAGGACAAAAACAAAAGGAGAATCTTTTCCCATGTGGAAAAGAACTATTAATATCACCTGGAAGTTTCCATCTCAGTGGAACAAAAATGTGAAGCCTTTGCTGATTAAGAAACACCTACTCCTATATTTTCTTCAGACCAGTGGAAACTGATGAAGGGTCCCTTAAGATATCTCACAGACCTCACTGGTTTATTGCATGGATTTGCCTCAAATGTCCATGAAATTTAAAGGATTGACACTCTTGAAATGTATCTCTCCAACAATCAGGGTTCTTCTAACCTACATTGCTTTATTCTAAGCTTTGCACAGGTAATTTTGAGCAACCTTGGTTTCTTTATTTTTTACAGAAATTATTAGGAGAGACCCCAGTCCTCCCTGGATGCTGTGAAAGAGGGAAACTGGAGTACCCACAGAGGGATGAGCAGTTACAATTCATGATATGGGCTGATGAGTACAGGCATGGAAACACGAGACATGCAGGACAATGTGGCTGGGCCGTTGTGTGTGCTCATACAAAATATCCAAAAATTATGGACGAAAGTTATGGACAACACTAAATCAGAATAATGAGGTTATCAGAGGAACTGAAACCAGCCTGAGTTTTCTCAGGACAAAACAATGCTGCAGCTTTACTGCACTGAACTGAAGGCAACACACCATTTCTGCTGGTGCACTTCAAAACAGGCCTCCAGATCTTCACAGTGACCAAGGAACACTCTCAGAAAAGTACAAAACCCCAGTGTTACTATGGAAGTAGCCCTTAAAAAAGCAGACTCAGAATAATTATGAAATACTTGGACAGATGAGCTATTTCACATTGACACAGCACATGGGGGATATTCTAAATTTGTGTCTTAGGTGTTTCTTTGTTTTCTTTTTCCTGATAGGAAAGAGGATAATGAGAGACAGCACTGGAACCTGCAACACTGAGGTCTGATTTGTTGTTAGATTTCAAAGACCAGTCACTGGTTCCTGAACAGCAAGTACAGGTATCCAAAGGATAAGGATCCAGAGGAGATAAGACAGGTAATGTTTTTAAAGAGCTGAAGGAGTTCATGCATTGAAACTCTCAGTGACTGGAAACAAGAATGAGAAAAAAAAAAAAAAAGAAAGTATGAATGAGTTACTGTAGCCCCGAACTCTGCAGAAATGCATGCACAGATAATTTATGTAACGTATGTGTTTCACACTCCCACTGTTCTGCAGCACTCTGTAAAACCTGCTGTTATTACATGCTATACTGGCATGTCTATTACTTTCCAACAAGAAAATCATTACTTTGGCCTGCCTCCTGGTCTTGCTGAGTTTTGTATAGCTCACCTGGCCATTTCAAAAACACAAGCTGAAAAACTGTCTATAAATCAGACATCTGACAGAAAAAAAGAAGTATTCTGCACTACTTAGCACAGCCAGGGCTGTACTGCATCAAATTCTACTGGCTGGTTTTTAACAACGCCATCACTTAGAAAAAATGGCACTAATATAATGGTTCAATATTCAGTGTAATGAAGTGGGCTCAACAGCATTCCACCAGTCACAAAAGAGACATTACTGTCTGCCGTTTGTGAATAAACCTCCCTTCGTCGTGATTTAATCAACCTTCATTTTTAACCTGCATACATAAAACATTAAATGCTAGAAGCCTTAATTACTTTGAAAAACACCTGAATAATTCAATCTTAAAGCACAGCTTTATCCATACCAAGAACCTCAAGAAACTCCTTAAGGGCAAAAGCCTCCCAGTAATCCGTCAGCTAAATCCAAGAGCCTTTGCAGAACCAGTTAACTCATTTTCAGTGACTAAACACTGCTTCTACAAATACTTTTAAATACAGACTTTGCCTAGCTATCATGTGCAGTGTCAGGAAGAAAGATACAATGCAGGAAAATGTTTTAGATTTGGCCAGGTCTCCAGAGCAAGTCCCAATACACCAGATGTAAAACAAGACTTGTTGGGAGAAAAACACCTCCCAACAAGGAGGTACAGAACAAGGGATCCACCAAACAGATGGAGTAACTCCACTGGAGCTGCGTGGACACCACTCATCTGCACAGCCCAACACGGACCTGCTAAAGCCACCAAACAGTGTCAATGTGGTTTTGTGCCTGGTTTAACCATACTTAAACCATCATACTGCACATTCACAAGGAAGACACGCATCAAGTTGCTTTCACTGCAACAGTCCGTGCAATAAAAAAGAAAGGAAAAAAAATTTAAAAAGAAAATAACTACTTTTCTCAAAAAACTTATAGCAAGGGAGATCCTGTATAATTAAAATTCTTGCTCTTTCGGGGGAGGGGGGGGGGGGAAGAAAAGAAGTTTGCATAGTTCTGACAGCCAGATCAAGGTCCTGGTATGAGACTTAATGCTAGGTCATGGATGAATGCTGACCACACCCAGCCAAAGTGCAGCCTTTGAAATCCTTTCCACAGTCACAGCTTTCAGACCCCAAAGTAAGTATGTATTAAGTTTTGTCAAGTGCTGCATGGAAATCGGTAGAATTCCATTCTTCAGTCTGCAGCTCTTCAGGAAAAGTTCTCTTTAACTCAGATATAAGATAACGTATTATTCCTTTCCTATTACAACGAAGATTTACAGTAGCACATAAAAAGGAGAGGAGGAACTTTCTATCATTGTCAGGCAGCAGAAAGGGAAAAAAAAGAGAGATGATTGTAATAAAGGTCATTTTTATTCCCTCGTAGGAGTTCATTTGTATCAACTATCAACAATAGTAAAACTACCAGTAATTCACTGATTCACCAAGGCACCCCCATCTTTCCATCTCCTGCAGACTGCAACCCATTACATTTCCCTGGAATACTACCTTTTTCCAAGGTAGTATTGGAAAAATTTTGCTTGGCCATCTTTCTGGAAACCATTTTTCATTTAAAGACATCAAAAGGCACAGAGTTCAAAACTTACCTCAGCATTTCTATTCCAAGGGTTAAATTGCCTGCCTTAAAAAATATGTTACTTTTTTCACTTTCTTTTCTGCTTTTCTTTTCTTTTTATGTACCTATCGTTTCTCATTATGATTTGTGCAAGATCAGGCACTCAATTGCAACACAGGCCAGCACCTGGAAGGAATTTCTTACACTGTGTCTGTTTTCTCCCTTAACTGGTCACAGCCAGAGATTTCCATCTCATCCATCCCATCCCTCCTATTTATGTACCTTGTTTCCACCAAGCTCGTGCCAGCCCACATTTTAGATGGTGGATGTGCTGAAGTCCTGCCTTTAATGGAAATCCACTACAGTAAAACAGATAACGCCGTTCCCCTCATTAGGGGAAGTGGTTTCCATGTAAATGTGACTATGGCTCATTACTCCATACTCTACTTGAGCACACTAAGCACAACACAGACAGGCAAAAAAAATCCCACCCTGTTTTTCTCAGGTATTTTGCAATTTGCTGACAATTTTTGTGTGCTGCTCCTCTCCTCCTTATTATCAGTGCAAGTGCAAATTCCTAGAAATGATGGAAAGACTCACAGTGGTACGAAAGCAACACTCAGTGCCGGGCGCCCAGCATCCACAGATCACTGAGAAATAGGTGAGTGGTTAAGAGTCCTTCCTGCTCAGCTGAGTCACATGGGATTGTGCTGGCAGCAAAAACAAGAGGAGGAATTTTCAGCCCATATCTGCTGGGGTTAGATAAACAGGGAATACTAATTCTACCCAAAATCATGGAATTATGCAGATAAAATACTGCCTTTTGCACTATTAACCACTTCAGAGATAATCACTGAAAGCTGTACTGGTTCATACCCAACACTCCTAAGTATGCTCTTTATTTACCATTTTCCTGGAATAATGGATGGAGAATGGATGGTACAAGAAAAGCAGATTAAACTGATTTTCTAATACAGTCTTTTTTTTCAGGACTACACAAATTTTCCAATGTGAGACTCCATTCACAAAAGCAACATGCACTGAAATAAATATAAAATCTTCCACCTGGAATTTCTAGGCTGCATAGATGGTCTTGAGGGTGAGTATTAAAAGCCATAACCCCTCAGCAGAAGCAGCACACGTGTTACCCCAGACACCTGTGGGGCTGCTCCACTGGCACAGCAAACACAGACTTATATATGGAAGTGCAACTCTTTAGTAGCAGTAACTGCACCCTAAATGACAACCACTGTGATCACTGTATTTCATATCATCTCAGGTTCCTGCCTTGAGGGCAGAAATCCAGACCCTTTGCAAACTACCAGTAACACCAACTTCCTGAAACTCCCCTGGATTGTGAGGACACTCCTGAATCTTGGTGTTTTTCTCAAAGAAGTACACAAGTATCAGAGTCAGACTCGTGCTGACCACAAACCACTGTCTTACTAACAGACCACCATAAGTGAGCTACCTCTCTATGGCATTGCTCAGAAACATTTTAAAAAGGCAGTCAGCTTTCCCCAAACGTGCACTGGAGGTCCATCACAGGCAACTCTGACATTTCGAATTCCCAAAACAACAACACAGCTCAAACTCTGTCGTTATTTCTGAAACTGCAGCCTTCAAGGACCCACCTAAGTCACACAGATTTTGCAACCAGCCAAGAACAGAACAAGGGCTTTTAATCTCCAATTTTGCAATCTCCATCCTCTTTCAAGTTAGTGGAACTCTTCCAGATACATCCACCTATGTAGAGCTAGGAAAAAAATCTCAGTAACAGAAGATCATATGATCTATAAACCACCAGCGAGACTTAAACTCGTTTTGCTTCCTCCTGTCTATTTCAGATTGAGTGGTCCTCATAAGCATCTCTTGTGAAACTGAGACCTCTCCACCACCTGCAACACATTCTTTCGTGTCAGTGTATTTCTGTCTTGACTGGGGTCAAGAACACTGGTGTGTTTGAAAAACAGCAAACAAATACCTACAAACATGTAAGCAACAGATCCAGTGTTGCCATGAAAAAGACCAAGTCATGCAATGTAGTTGTATCAGGCCTAAGGCAAGTGAAAAAAAACAAACCAAAATCACACAGCTGCTTTAAATAAATGCATGTATTCGTCACCTTCTGTGTTTGTTAAAGCTGTGTAGCAAAGAGAGAGCAGCAGAACTGGACAGGGGAGCCAAGTATTAAGGACCTGATTTGCACAACTTTTGTGTTCCTGGTGGTTACATGGACCAGCTCCAGTTTGATCCCAGGAACCCGATACCCACTGAGAGCTGGTGCACCCCACAGGTGCTCCTGGAGCACATCAGCTTTAACTTCATCCTAAAGGAATCCAGCTCACAGTCTGAAACTGCTCTGGGGTGCAAAACAAAATTCATCAGGGTCAGTCAGGATTTGTTCACTGGTACATTTTTGATCCGAACTAAAATGCTACCATGGGCTTTCCCAACTGAAACGTACTGCAAGCCAAAGGAAACTTCTTGAACTGCACTTACTCAGGTTACCCAACTTCTAGAGCAATTATGTGTTTATTTAGAATTGTTATTAGACCACTGATTTAAACAGCTCTTCCTTAAGACTCAGAACTGCCGCACACCATCACTCCTAATTAAGTGGACTTATACTCAAACCCTTGCTCTGAAAGACTCCCCAAGTCTATCTTAAACACTTTGATTTAACCAGGCTCTGAAGCCTTAGGATGGGAAACGGAGAAAGGAGGTCAGCAGTCTCTGCACCGCCAGGAGCAGAGAGAACAAACACGGGGGATGGATGATCACTCACACTGGCAGTGTTTGATTTACGTTCTTGCACTTGCCCAGCACTTCAAGCAAGTTTAATGGTTTTCCCATTGGCATTTGGAATTCTCTCCACATTCTCAAAAATAAAACTTCAATATTGGCCCGGTTTGTTATTTGGAAAGCTACAAAATGCTTTTCTTTCCTCCCCAAAGGAATGTAAATTGCAAATATTGCCCCAGGCAGTCTAAAATATGCCCCCAAAAGCTTTTAAAGAATCATTATTTTCCTTAAATTATCACATTGTTTAATACTCCCTAATTGATTTTCTTAGGCAATATCCTCCAAACGCCAGAGGGGTTTTATCTATTTTATCTTAGAATCAGTCAAAACTATTTACAGATTCTCTACATAAATAACACATAGTAAGTTATGTGGCTGCTGCCAGCAGTGTTAAGAAAGATTAGAAAAGGTCTTTTAACTTCAGCCTCAGATCTGTAGGTCATCCAATGTCCTTCCTAATGGATAAATACAGTAATTTATCATCATCAGTCACCACCAGCATTGTGCTTTTTACTATCATATATTCATGAACATCATTCGATGCAGCTGAGTGAAGCGTATAAGAAGTGTATGATTAAAGTGGAAAGGGACAGAGTTTGAGATATCCCAGATTCTGTGACTAATGCATTGACTTGAAATATGACACAGGTCCTGTAAGACTTACAAAGACGGAGTCAACAAGTTACAGGTACCTGGCTGCAGGACACAGCCAGGTGTGGCAGCAGGAGAGACTGCCTGTGCCTTCAGAGGCAATGTTAAAGTAAAATATGTGAAATACAAACTTGTACACCTACAAGTCCTTCCAGAGGTCAGACAAATTTCAAAGCTCTGTTAGTTTCAAAAAAACCCACAACAAAACACAACAACAAGAAAAATTACAATACCCCTCTAGGGATCATTTATGACATTCTTTACTACCACCATGGGAAGAGAGTCAGTGGTCACACTTGTGTGTCACTAACACATGCATGTAATCTCCAAATGCCCCCAAGTTATTAAAAAGTGCTAAAATGATGGCTTTCAAATTTGAGAGTAACATCAAACAGCATCTCTGTTTAAAGAGTTCCTCCCTCTTGTTAATTATCAAAATATCTTGCCTGAAGCAATACTTCCAGTTGGAAGATGCTGGGAATAAAACACTGACACTGTTCTTTAAAAATAGCTAATACAATATGTATATTCAAGTATCTGAGGCTACTAAGTAACCCACAGTGTGCCTGCAATTCTTTCTAACACGCAGGAGCCGAAAAGATTGCCCTGTTTCACAGTTTTTGATTTACTGCATTAAGTAATCCCTTTAATCCACCTGCAAGTGGAGGGGTCTGAATGCTGGAAGTCAGGTGCTGTGTGATGCTGCCTAGGCTCCTACACGCTGTTCTGCAAGCAAGGCACGTGGCAAAGAGGAATGGGAACCATGAGGGGAGGGTAGCAAGAGCAAGAGAGCATCAGCATGATCACCTTGCCCTGTGCCCACCAGCAAACACCTCTTTGTGGTTGTGCCCCAGGGCAGAGGGTGGATAAAGCACTGGAAGGGTCTTGGTAAAGCTTTGTGCATTAGGAAAGTGAGTGTCTGACGCTCATCTGACACTCATCACTTCTGAGTTTGAGATGTACAGAGGAATAGCCTCCTGTGCCATGCAGACACTGAAACAGCTCACGCTCCCTGAGATCGTGTATGCCCTCAGAGCAGTCACCAGATGTCACAGACAAAGATGCTCCTCAATGAACATCAGGAGCATCTCACCAAAAACGAGATCCTACTCGCCCCAGCCCCACGGAGCTCAGAGCAGAAGACAAGAACTGCAGTGAAGATGGAAGACAAGCTTCAGGCTTTTTGTGCCAATCACCACAGCCAGGTACACGGCTCAACTACATCGAAACAGTCACCATGCAAAGAGAAAACAAATAAAGGCCACATGTGCTATTTGGAAAATGACACATCTGCGCCTTCCTCTGGAATCTGAATCCTGAACAATATTACAAGCCACCACAGGTAATACATTTTCTCATAAGCTTCTTGTGCAGCTGGTCACAGTCAACAGATATTGCCAGCCTGTAATCCCCCTTGCTGGATTCAGCACCGACATAGTGTGGCCTCTATATGGTGTAAGAAACAGAATTTAGAAGTTAAGATTCAAATGATAGCTCTTTATGAAATATTCTGGACATAACAATATAACCTTATTTCACCACTTCTGTTGGCATTTCTTTCCTACTGTTTGTGACATTGTGTTGAACCTTGCAATCCAGGAAGTTGGGGTAGAGCACCACAACAAAGCAAGGTAAAAGTTCCACTAGGATGGTAAGCAGGGAAAATGCAAAGTCATTTTGGATTATGTACCGGAACTGGATTTCTTATTTCAGTGTGAAGCCAGCTCTGAACACAAGCAGGAGTGGGGGACATGGACCTGACCACCTGACTAAGTCTTTCAAGTTACTGGAATTGTTGCATGTACATGATGAAGAGTTCAAGCTTCTGCCCTGACCCATCAAGCTCAGAATTACCTGAGTGGGGCAAAGGAGAGCCCTTTCACCTTGACAAAACCTCATTAAGGTGAATATTGCTCTGGACAGACACAGCTATCCATCAATGTCTTCCCCACTACAAGATCAGAGTCTTATTTTGGGAAAAAAGAAGCAAAGCAATGAAGAAAGACACAAAAATAGAAATTATTTTGGCTTTAGTCACTGAAAAAATAAAACACAGCTAATTGTCTTTTGTTCAGATGTACTTTTAGAATGTGCCACTTGTCTAATGACCACAGAAACTGGTCCTGAGACAGAAAAATTCAACTCCTTAAATCATGACAGTCAAGCAAACAGTAGCCAGTTGTCCTTGTTTGTTTACTAAACATGTAGTTTAAATGCTTACCAAATAATGTCCCTATTTAGTACAGCACAATGTCTGATTTGATTTGTCCTTACCTGTTTTAAGAAGAATGATGTAGTAGATTTTAAAATTATATACAGTACAAAAAAAAAATCCACTTTTTTTTTCTGTTTTAAAATCAATTTTAAAAAGGCATCAGGTTGGGAGAGTAAAAGAGGCTCAGGAGAAAATGATTATAAATTTCAAAGGTCTGTCTTCTGCACACACAAAGAACAGCGAGTAGCACCAGGTGGTGTAGATCATCTGGCTTTTTGTAAACAGACTGAAGCCTCACAAAGGTAATACCTAGAGGAATTATCTTAGTTTTTCATCTGCAAAGACAGCAACATTCATCAACCAGCAAGTCATTCAGGTACATTATATTTTTCAAATATGCTGTGTCCACTGACTACCAAATGGTTGTGCCTTCTAAAAAAGGATCACTAAACATCATTGTCCAGGACCCCAAGACAGTTCTTAAGAGCTACAAGATAAAAACCACTCATTTTTTTCCTCTAAAGGGAACTGAGGGAGCCACATTCACTCCTGACACAGCGCTCAAGTGACAGAAGTCTGAGCACTTGGGTAGAGCGTTCCAGAAACACAAGTAATTTACAGCTATTTTCCTTTCTACAGATATATCACCTGAACATAAAACTGTAATTTTTGCAATAAATATGACTCACCAGTCAGCAGCGAGGTGAGAATAAATCTGGCTAATTTATCAAACCAAACGCCAAAACATCAATAGCCCTGTTAATGGAAGTTGTTATTGGATGACTTGTCCTAGGGGAGCCTTGCTTTAAGGGTGCTATCAGAGGAAGTGTTGGATATGAAGTTGTATCCAATTATTTATAAGGTGATGGCTGTGGATGCTTCAGTCAGCCAACCCAAGCTTTTATTTAAAGTGGAGAGTTCCAGCATTAGCCTGCTGTAATTTGAAATCCCAGCTTGGGTCACAAGCCTATACATTTACCAGAAATGCTTCACCTTTGGTATGACTGCTCTCAGAGGTATCTGTAAAAACCAGACTTTGGAGTCAGGAAAGAGATTTAAACTTAGAAGATCTTGGTGCAATTCTTTGTTCTTTCTAGGACTTTCTATTTCTCTACCAGAGAACATTTGCTGCCCCTGCTGCCTCAGGAAACCCTTCTCAGAAAAGACAACTTCTTGTTATAAATAGATAATGAACTCCAGGTATCACACTAAGTTCACACAAGCTCACCAGCAACATGAAACGCGAAACATGAGTACACAGACAGACATGGATTTATTGAAGGCCCTAAGAAGGATGCATTTTCCATATGAGCAAGCCCATGAGAGTGCTGTGGGGTATGGAAAAGCAGATTGAACACATGAACCCCTTTTCTTCTTCACCCCATGCTCACCACAGCACCAACTCCGCAACTGCAACCACGCCAAGCCAGCAAAAAGCTTTGAAACAATTGTATCCTTCTGTCAGGATCACAGCCACACCACGCTGCTGCACTAAGAATGGTTTCCAGAACAAACCTGAAGTCAGACACAGCCTCTGGTCAAGCCCTGGCCAGGGCTGAGCATTCCCCATGGATCTTGGCTGCTGCAGAGCTGCATGAGTGGACATCCACAACCCTGGCCTCGTTCTGCATGGAGCTCACTGCAGGATTCAGGCCTCCATCCCTATTACAGGCATTCGAACCCAAAGAAAGACTTGCTATCCACTAAAAGCAGCACTTTGCACGCCATGCTGTTACATACTGCATGATGTCCCTGGCACCTCAGACAACAGGCAACCAAAGCTGATTCAATATCAACTTTAATCAAGATGAGCAAATTTGGTCTGAAAAACCCAATCCAAACTTACAGGTCTTCACATCTACACTTCATTCAACCAGGCCCACAGACAAACCAGTGGCTGTCACATCCACCACTGAGAGAGGCTGAGAACTCCAGGGAACTAAGGCAATAATATTTCCATATTTAGGATAAACTCTTAATATTTAGTGTGCTTTAAATTGACATCTTACTGCTGCTCCTCATTACAACCTAAAAAAGCAGTCAAACTGGTAATTTTTTTCATACAATATTAATCCTGCTTTGAAAAGATTTCCACCTCCAACAGCAATTGCCAATTCAAAATCTCTGAACTGAATATAAAGAAATAGAGATTGTTTAAGTTCAAGTACTTTTTATTACATCTAATAGCAGTATCCCTCTAAAGCAAAACAGTGTCCTTGAAATTTATGAGCTCTGTGAACCTCTGAGCCCATTTAAAATGATCTTCACTTTTCCATAAATTCTACTATTTGCATGGAATTTAAGCACTGATGGAAGTTACCCATCTATTTCAGACCATGTAACTTATGCAATTAATTTATTCAAGAAGGATCGAATGTATTATTTTACCAGCATTACATGAAAATGTGCCATAGTGCATACATTTTTGAGCAGAAAGCATACATCTTTAAATGTATTTAAATGAATGGATTCACTGATACTGGACAGACTCCTCAGAGCTGAACGTGCAGCCTGGGTGTGCTTGCAGGACTGGGTACCCGGACTCGGGCTTGCTAAAGCAGAGCTGAGTGAACCCAGCAGCTTCCACTGCTGGCGTTTTTCACCCAGTACGAGCGTATCGATGGAAAATTAAGCTCCGCGGGTGGATGTAGCAGAGAATGAAAACGTGAAATGCAGTTCCCCACGTCCTGCGAGCCCGTTCAGCGCGCCGGAGTTCCGAATCAAAAGCGGGGCGCACGGACATGTGCAAAAAAGCTCCCTCCGTTGGAGCTGGCATATTTTAAGGTGTTTGGGGGCGAGGGAGAGCTGAGCGCTGCCCGAGGGGTTTCTCCCGCAGGTGCCGGCTGCGGCTCCGGCACGATCACATCCCCGCCGCGGCTGCCGAGGGGTCCCCCGGGGCCAGCCCCATCCCTCCCAATGCCTTAGCGCTGTCGCCCAGGAACATCAGGCACAGCGATCCGGTGATGGAAACTTCGATTTTGTGACGATGACATCCAAGTTCGGCTGCTCCCCGGTACCATGTCTCATATACGGACGCCGCCCGAGCCCCGACAGCGAGCCGGTGCCGAGATACACCGAGAGGCATCAGCACCCCGCCAGCCTCAGCCCCGCCAGCCCACGGGGCGGCACCGTCGGGCCAAGGGACGTGACTGCCGCCCGGCCGCTGCCAAAATGCCCCCGGGAACCCTTCCCGGCCTCCGGGGCCGCTCCCTGCCCGCCCCGAGCGGAGCGGGCGGCGATGAGGAGCGCCCCGCACCGCCGGCAGCCCCGGCCGCTCCCGCGGTGCTGGGGCAGCATCCCCCGCCCGTGCGGCTCCCCCGGCGCAACTCGCGGGGAAGCGGAGCGCAAACTACGGCGGGACCCGCTGCCACCGGGGCCGGGGCTGATCGACATCCCAGCCCCGATGCGGATCCGGACGAGGCTGAGTCCCCTCCGGGCGGCCCCAGCGCATCCCCGAGACAGCTCTGCGGGGCTCCTTCTTACCGCCGACCGAACCGCCCCGAGGGCGCGCCCGTGTCCCCCGTCCCCCTCCCGCACACTTTTCCCCAGCTCCGCACAACTTCTCCGGGACGGCGGCCGCCCCCCGCCCCGTCCATCCCCGTCCATCCCCGTCCATCCCCGGCCCCTCGGCGCCTCCCGCCGCGGGTCGCACCTGGTCGGGCTGCGGCGGCGGCGGGTTCCCCCTGCCGCCCGGGTGCGCCGGCTGCTCCTTCATGGCTGTCATCGCAGGGGCTCGGCGCGGCGCCTCTCACTGCTGCTGCGGCCCCGGGCACCCCTCCCTCGGCGCCAGCCGCATGACACCAGCCTCCCCTGGAAGTGGCGCGGCGGAGGAGGAGGAGGAGGAGGAGAAAGAGGAGGACGGGCGGGGGGCGCGGAGCCGCCGCCGCGGCAGCGCCGCTACCGCAGTGCCCCGGCGCGCCGGTGCTCAGGGGGCGCCCGGCCCCGCCGTGCCCCGCGCCCGGGGGCGGCCGCGCATCAGCGCCGGGCGCGGCCGCGGAGCGCCCCGAGCGGGCACGCTCCCCCCGCCCCGCCCGCCGTGGGCTGGCCCGCCGCCGCCAGCAGGTGTCACAGCCGCCGCCGCCGGCCCGGGAGAGACCATCCGCGCCCCCGCCACGGGGGCGTCGCTGCCGTCTGCGGCGGGGCCGCGCCGCCGGGACCGCCCCGAGACCGCCCCGCGGGGACCGGCCCCGGCCGCTGCTGCCCCGCCGGCGGCGGCGGAAACCACGAGAGGGGGGTAAAGGGAAGGGTGAAGGGAGCCCAGCCACGCTGTTGGCTCGCTGTAACGCTGCTGCTGCCCCGCAGCTGCGGACCTGCCGGGCAGGGCGGGAGCTGTCCCGCCGCTGCCCAGCCCCGCCGCGGCGTTTCAGCAGCGAGCGGCCAAAGGCGCATCTCCCCGGAACGTGCCCCGGCCTGGGAAGCTCGGCATGGGGCATCACAACCCTGGTTTGCACCAAGACACTCATCGTGGGAAGCCCGAGGCTGTGAAAGGGGTTCCAAGGACCATTTGAGCTGAACTCAGCGCAAGAGGCCCTGATACGGAGCTAGGAAAAAGGAGAACGTTAGAGAACACCATAGGGACCCAATTTACCCTGTGCCCCAAAGCCATATCATCAGGTAGCTTCAAGGGGTGTTCTATGTAAGGATGAATAAAGGAGACCATGTCAAGTTTTATTCTAACCATCACGAAGGACATAGTTGAACTGTGAAGACAGATGCTGACTCAAGGCATAGTGAACATGAGTCTTTGTAAGGGAAAAGAGCCTCAAACTCAAGCAGGTGAAACACCTAGGCTTGGGCTGGGCTGCTTGTTAATTCGGGTTGGTTTCATGCCCCAGCGTTCAGGAGGATCGAGAACACAGGACTGTCTCCATGCAGGAGATGGAGCACTGGGATGGGATTTTGTGGCTGTCAGGAGAGAGAGCCCCAGCACTGTCTTAGTCAGCCTGGGTCCCAGGAGGCTGCAAGGTAGAAGGAAAGCTGTCAGCACATAGTGAGAGGAGCTTTTGATCATTTTTAATATATTTTGCATCAGACCTCACAAGAAAGGTCAATTCTGACTGGATGGTGAGCATAATTAATAGTGGTGACAGAGATCTAAGATTTCAGCCTATGCTGGGAACTGTTTAAAAAGGGGCAGAAAGATGACATGGGACTGAGGAACTACACACCAGGCAGCCACAGAATAGAGAGCACTCAATGTTTCCACCTTCCACTATCACCCATCACTTTGTTGACTCCTCCATCAGTCAAGAGGCATAGAAAAAGCCAAGCGAATGAACTTTGCAAGCACCTACACAAAAACTAGATGATGACTAATAGCCACCATTAATTTGTCAAGAGTTTATCATGTCAAACAAACCTAATTTCTTTCTTTAATAGGCTAACAAGCCTGTCAGTAGGAGAGCAGTGAATGTCACCTAGACTGACTCACGAGGGCTTCCAGCACTGTCTTCCAGGACAGTTTCATCTGGTACAGAAAAATATCTTCTAAATAGAACTAAAACAACGATCTACAAAACGGTTTCTCCAGCATCATTTCCATTTGCTCTTGCCAGTACTGGCAGGGCAGCTGTTGAACACAGGAGCCAAGGTCAGGGAATGCACAGCAACACAGACATGTAGCAAGGAGAATCAGAAGTGTGGCAAGAATGTGCTCTGAAAGAAAACTGAAAATAACCTGGAGCAGGTAGTTATAAGAGGACTGGGAGCTGATATGGAAACTAAGTTCAAATGCTTAAAAGGTGCTACCAAAGAATGAAAATAATCTCTTGATTATTGTCTAAATATCTGTCTGGAGCAATACGAGTATAATTGGTGATGCCTCGAGTAGGAGAATTGTCTAAATTAACTGACTCAATCTCTTTTTGTTGCTGACTTTATGATCCCTTTCCAGCACAACACCGTGGGCCACTCACAGCCCCTTGCATGAGAGCCAGCTACAAGATTGTTCTCACCTGCACACTTGCTTTGTCTCAGATCAGGAATCAGTAGTTGCTGTGCTTCGCTTCACACCATCTCTTCCCTTACCTCTCCTTTTTTACGTATCTATTTTCTCTCTTAAAATTCATTATTTCCCACCCCCGCTGCTGTCAGCCCAGTCCCCTTACTTCCTTGCCCTCTGCTGCTGTCTCTTTTTGTTTAATTTTTGCACTATGCAAAGAAAAAGCAAAAAGGGCAGCAAAGGTGGCATCTTGTGCACTCCCACAGCTTTTGCTCTGCCCTACTTCCACAGACCAGCCTTCACTGCCAACCCTGCCTTTGTTTTAGCTGCATTCTGTTGGACTTGGGGTCCTGCTTGCACTGAGCAATGTATAACACAAGGAGACTCAGATTTTGCCTGTGGCCTCTAGGTGCTACAGTAATACAAATAATAAGTCTTAGAAGCAGACATGTTCTGATTCGTGCTGTTTCTGGCACAGGTCTATTGCAACTCAACTAATTATTGAGCCCTCATCAAAGCTCAAGAACTCTTAATGATTTAGGGTTTGAATAGGCATGTTTCAATCGAGGTTACTTTCAATTTGTTTTCAATGAGATCCATTGTGATGGAGTTCCACTGTTAATCAAGAAGGAAAAAGACATTAGCAGTCAGTTTAGATGAAGCTTGGTTATTCATTAACAATATATTCACTGTGAGGTTTTATCACTAATGGACTGAGATATGCAGTATAAGTTTCACAAAGGTTGTGCATGCTGGTTGTTGGGTTTTCATAAATCAAATAGAATTATGGGAAATTAGTATTTTTTGGGGTAGGACTTTGGGAAATGGCTCTATATACACTGATTCTTATCGAAAGCTTCTTAAAATCAAGGCCAAGACTTATTTACAGCACTCAATCTCACCTTTTATCATTATTTTTGAACATTGGTTCATTGGTTTATAGTACCAATGCTTTGGTGATATTTAATTAATTCACCAGTTTTCACTAACACCCACACCAACTTTTATTTAGGTATTTTTTAGTAAATTACTGTTTAAATATCATTTGACTGGGCTGTTCAAAGGAATAGACGTTCTGCAGCCATTAATAGGACGTATCTTTAAAACTGGAGCCTGGTACTGAAACTGCTGCTGTATGGGTAAAGCAATTAAGTTGTATGGTGTTTATGGTGGTTCCTTGTACCACTTTCACCCAAACACCTCATGGTATCACCAGGGAAAGCTTCGAAGACTTGGGTGAAATAGTTGCAGAAAGCAATAGAGTTATGCTCTCAATCAGTTCTTTTACAGTTGCATTACATTAATCCACCTTTCCATGGAAATGTTATGTTACAGACTCCTTGTAACTTCCTCCATCTTCCTCATCACACACAAGATCTGGGTGTATGAGTCAAAACATAACATGATTGTTTTATGTTCCACATAAGCTGAATATCAGCTCCATCAGAGTATTATTGGATCGCTGCAGCTCGCGTTGCACGATGACTCAGTTACACATATGTTGTGTTGACACAGCAGAATAATATGCAGTAAAAATTTTGGACAGGCAGCCAGCGAGCCAGAAAACTCTTTGAAAAGGAAAGAGGCTGGACGTATGCACAAAAAGAATACAGCAGAGGATGCCACATGTAAGGGGAATTCTCCCTTTTCTTCCTGAAGAAGCCCTGGTGGTTTATCACTCTCCTGGCTTATCAACCCTTCAGGCCAGAGCAGGTGTTGGGAGCACCCCCAGGTGCCAAAGGCTGCGTGTGTGCCACGTGTTAAACACTGCAGAGCCCTGGGACATGGGCTGGGAGCTGCAGGGTCTGAGCTGAAGTACAGATAGAAAACCTGGTTATGGTAATCGAGTGATTTCATTGCCTTGTGTCACGCAGATGCTGCTCTGTTCAGGCCACCACGAAGAGACACAGCATTACTGGCACAGTGAAGGTCCTGGCCCTTCCTTTGGCAGAGTCTTACGTTCCATAAATCTGCTGCTGTTCCAGTGGTGGAGTTTAAAAGAACAAATTTGCATCATTTTTGTTTTCTGTATATTTTATATGGCCCTCTTTACTGTGCAATTGCAGTGAAGATGTAAATACGACCTATTTGTAAGCATTCCAATAAAAATAAGAAGCCACTTATAACGTTTACATCCATTTGAGCCATTCCTACAAAGAGTGTCTGGGGTTTTTTGTCATCAAGTCTGCCAGAGTTCAAGAAGAGTTTAGACAATCCCCTAGGGCACTTGGTGTGCCTCCTGGGGATGGTCCTGTGCAGGGCCAGGAGCTGGATTTGATGATCCTTGTGGGTCCTTACCAACTCAGCTTATTCTGTGATTCTGTGATTCTGTAGTTGAGATCAAAAGACTGTCAAGCACATCTAGCCAAGAACTTCAGCATGCAGGCTCTTAAAACTGGGGAAAAAAGACTCTCATTATATCACCCACAGCCTCTGTGTAGTCCAGTTGATGACTCTATGAAAGCTGCAAGGTCATGGCTTGAGAGATTGTTGATGGCTTTTTCAAATCACATCTTATGAATATACTCTGATTATGGATTTCTGACTCCTTTTAAAGCTCTGGCAGCTGGGCTTAAAAAAAAAAAAAAAAAAAAATCCTTGAAATTACAAAGGTGAACTTAAAAATCAAACTAATGTCACCAAAACCCAAGAAAAGTTGATTGTTCCTCAATTGTGTTTTAAGTGGATCTGTGAGCTTGCGAAAACTAAAAATACTTCTCCAGAAGAAAACCTCTCTGAGTCACATAAAGCTGAAAAACAGATTGTGGTTTTCTACAGAATGCTTTTTAAATTATGGCTTTAAATAACTAAATATTTGAACTTGGCTTCTTAATAAATTCTTTGATAGAGGGAAAATTCCAGGCACCTTCTGTATTCAGAAACATACTATGTTCTAACGCCTGCTTCAGTGAAAAGCTATTCTCTTTGTGAATAAATTGTACTCATGTTTTTCTCTCCTCGTCTTGTTTTAGATAAAACAATCAATGCAAACACTGAGTTAATAGAAATAAATGCAAATATATTCCAGCAGGAAAGATACAAGACTTATTAAAACACATGTGCAAATATTTCAGTGAAAGTACAGAGAACAAGACCAAGTATAGACAAAAATAACTCTCATTATCCAACAAACAGCATATTCCAACAATAGTTCAAAGGACATACTTGTCCTCCCCTAATCCCAAACTCTCTATGAAGAAACTCTATACAGAGGTATTTAAATCATAATGGCAGCTTCCAGCAAAAGATCCTGATCTCACAAGCAGTTCACTAATATAAAACAGCTGTAATTTAAATAATAATGTAATGTAAAACTACTTGTGCTTATCACTGACACTATTTGTACTCAAGAAAACAGTTACACAAGTTATGGAACAGGCTGGGAAGAGGCAAGACGAAATCTTAGATTTTGAAACATGCATTTCCTGTACTCTGGCCATTGCACTGTGTCTTTAATCTGACAGAAGTTACCCTTAAGAGTAACCCATGAAAATGTTGCAGCAGAGTTTCAGCCATGAAAATCTGTTACATCAGAGTTTATGTATAAAACCTTTCCATTTACTTTGTAACTCTTAAGAAGACACACCTGAAACTGAGGGAGAGAGCAGTACAATTTGTACTGAGGATCAGCCTGTGTAAGAAAAAAACAAGGCTCAGACCTTTGAAATTCTCTTGATGAGTATTTGTAGTAAAATATATCAAACCAGAAATATGGTGCAATCATGTATTCGCAAATCTGTCAATATTTTACGGGTCAAATAAGTTTAAATTTGGTCAACCAATGAATGGTCTGGGAACTCAGAATTCTCACATTAACATAAGTATAGATCAAAAATATGTCCAGAAAAAGCAAAAAGATTACTAGAGTATCCTCATGGTTAAAACCACCAGTGAAAGGCTGATTTTTTTCTCTTTGATGGTTGCCGTGCAGCTGTTCCTCAAAGAACTTCACACTGCATGGATAGAAAGTAACAGCAAATGCTTCCCTGAGGATCCCCTGTCAGGGGTAAATAACTGATCAAGAACTGACATTAATATGCAGATCCAGGTTATGACGTAACCACAGTTTACAAAATTCAATTGGCCTATTCAGGAATCCAAGATCTACCTGGTACTCCTGGAAGACTTGTCAGATTCACAGATATTTAACCATGAGACATGCAGCTAGGAAATAAGTGGGATATTAAGCAGGGCTCAATAGATCAGGCACTTACTACTAAAAATTACCCAGACTGAATGCTTAGATTAATTGAGCAATTTTGAAAATGTTGCCCTTGTACACTACATAATAGGGATGGATCAGGAAGACCAAATTCCATTTGCTAATTCAGGGGGGTGGCAAGTAGAATGAAAAAAAGAAAGAAAAAAAAATTGAGAGAATGATGTGAGTTAAAAATCAGAATAGAATCATAAACTGCCATAATCTACAATGGAATTAAATTTGGAGAAAAAACTAAGTGAAATATTTTAATAACACTGGATTACTTACATTTCTTACTACTAAGCTGATGCCATGACGATTTTTTGCCTTTTCTTTTATACCCCTTTTACACCTTTTATAACTTCTGTATTCTTAGTGCTTTTTGCCTTCATTCTTGGACTTGTTTGTTAAGCTAGGAGATGAAACATTTTAGAAGCTTCGTAGTTAGGGATCAGAATGCCCCAGACACCCAGGTCCTCTCCAGAGCACATTTTGTGAACTTAGAACCATCCAGGGGAAGGTTCCTTGAGAAGAGGAGCTCACTCAAGCCTCTCATTAAAGAATCTTTGATAGATATGCTAATTAGTAAGACCTGTAATGTGGTACTCGATCTCTTGTGGGTGTGCACTGCAGTGTGCATTGGGGTGCATTCCACCTGAACGTGGTGCACCTAAAGATCCTTAAAATAACTACAAAAGTAAAATCCCTTTTTTCCCTTCTAACAGTATTTGGTTCTTGATTTTAAGACCAAGAAAAAGCATCAAGCTAAAGTATACATTTTCCCTACTATGTTGTTTTTTACAACTATGTTGTAAAAATTACTATGTTAATTTTACTACATTGCAAAAGTCAAAATTAATTTCAGCCAGAAAGAAAACATTCCAATACCAATAGAAATTATTCTCTTCTTCTATTCTAAAATTTTGTAAAAATCTACATAATTCCCCTGACTCTTTTGATCAAACTTCATTTTTGTAGGACAATTTTCCTCTGAAATATTTTCCATCCAGCTTCCATTCACTCCACAAATAAGCCAACAAGCCTTATGAAGCTGGCAGTGATTAAACCCCAAATTTCTATTGAGGATTAGGTTTTCCTTTGAAACAGAGATATGACAACATGTACTTAAGCTGAAAATTACAAAAATCTTCTAACACTGCCCAGTTTGGGTTTAAAAATGATATCTCTACTGGCCACCATAATTCTAGGATGCCTGAAAACATTGAGGGGAAACAGGGGAGAACAGGCACTGGCCTGTTTTCAGTTCAGTACCCTTAATTCTGATTAGCAGTCACTGGATAGAGCAGATCTTAGCATCCCAAAAGACTTTTGACTACATCAAAGGGAAGGAGAGGAGATTTTTGTGTGAAATTGTACTACTGAGCTTCTTTCCATGCTGTTCTTACAATATGAAATGGAGCTGCCACAGAACTACTGCTAAGAGCCTGCTCACCCATTGCAGATGTTCCATAATGAAAGGCATCAAACAGTTGTACAATAATACATGCATCCATTATCCAAGATTTGTGTAATACCTTTCCTTTCCCAAAGGATCTGAAAATGTTTTACAAACTGATATACAAATTATCCACGCAGAAAGCTATTCATCCATCAAGGAAACACAACTACAGCCCAAGGCAAAGCAGAACAACTATATGAATACCACACATGCAAAAAAAAAAAAGAAAAAAAAAAGACCTTTAGTAAATTAAGGAAGTATTCTCCAGTCAAAATAGTGAGGAAAATATTAAGCATACAGTATTTGAGTATACAGGACTTAGGAAGAATTTTGCTTTTATAATCCAAATTCTTCAATAAAATACAGTAGGGTGTCTCTTGAACACAGGCAATCACGACATTAACTGAAATAAGGAAATGTTTAAGAATATTAATTACAGCAGTAAGTTCTGAGACTAGTTTATTGCATATCTTCCTTCATGTTTCCAAATGCTGGTACCACATTAAAAAAAAAAAAAAAAATCTGTTGATATAGTCTATCCCAGAAACAGAAGTATCTAGAAAAGCAAGAGAGGAATACTTAGAGAAAGACAGCACTTTACTCTGCAGTAGTCTACTTAATTCCTAACACAAGTTAATGCAACCAAGTGTTTCCAAAATAAAAAAAACATCACCCCAAATGAACTCTGCATTAGATTCATTATGGCTGAACTCTTATTTCAGTCCTAGTTCTGATTATGGTGCCCAGACATTTCATTTGGATCTTATTCTGCGACTTTTCAGTCTGGCAGTCACTTCAGCACTTCTGCTCAATAAAGAAGGTGGCAGAGATACTTAAGGGTATTTGAAATCATAGAGTGTGATTTGAGGCAAAAGAGAGCTCTTTCTCTTTCATTCTTTTCTGTTATCAAGAATCTCTAATTAGGAGCAAAGTGTGTAAGAAAAAATGCAGGTAGTGGGGAAATAATACAGTCGAATACTTAGAAGGAGGCATTGAGAAGTGCTAGGGAAAGTTTGGTCTATTTTTAACCTTGAGAACTGGGCACAAACCTCAGACTTCCCAAGTGTGCTGACAGTGCCCTCTCAGGAGACTTACACAGGACCACATATTGACACACAGGTACTTTGATTCCAAATAAATATCTAAAAGCCAGCCTCAGCATCATTACTCATCTGGGAGCTACATTCAGAAACCCTCTTGAGGATTTCGACAGGCTATTGGGCAGGAGAGGCAGATAAAGAATTGTTGATGCTTCTAAACCTGGAGAATCCAGTAGGTTTGAGAAAAAAAAATGCTATTAAGGAGAAGAACTATCCTTCACATCACACCCCTAAGCTAGGCTGATACAGTGGAAAAAAAATCACAGAGATGGGCAAAAAGGTGGATATTATGAAAGTCTAAAACTCTCAGGCCAGCTATTTGGTTGGGAAATTGAAGCAGAATTATAGGAAAAAAGGGAGCCCCCAATTAAGTATCTAAGGTAGTGATATGTAAATGCCATAAATGAAAAACAGCTGCAAGAGGCTGAAATTTTAGCACACAGTCAACAACATAAGCAGCACTAGAGCATTAATGGGATGCGTTGTGGAACTGGGATTTTGCTGTAAAAGGGCAATAAATTGTTCAAGAAGAGCAGGACAAGGGAAAAGGGAGGCGGTGCCTCTGTATCAGTAACGTGTCTGCTGGCTCAACCAGCCCGAGGGAGTGAATGTCTCCTTGAATGACTGCATAAAGATAAAAGGAACCACGAGTGAGGGTGCGATACTGTAGGGAGTCATTCTTTCCCTCTTTAACCTTGAAAATCAAGCACAAGCCTCAGGCTTCACAAACATCCTGAGATTCATGTCTATGTATCGATGGGAGTAATGTGCAGATGCACCCTCAGGATGGATCAGGCAGCAAGAAGGATTTTTATTATAGAATTTATGTCAACTTTCTGAATACATTGGGGACAGTGTTTTTGTCTTCCAAAAGGAAGGAGAAACCACCAGGGAAATAGAAGGAACATAAAAGAACTGGTTAAGAATCTAAAGTTGTAAAGTTATTCCAATGAGAAGATTAGGAAAAATGAGAGAAAGGTGAAAGAGAGAGGTTTTCTGCAAAAGCAAACTTCAAAAGAAGGAGCAAAGGAATAAGGCTGATGTTTCCAGTACTCTTTTCACACACAAAATCTGAGACTAGATACTTAATTAACTGTGTGCTCATCCATTATGAAGACCAGAGCATGCAAATAAATATATAAAGGAAATAAATAACTAAATCAACATCCCAACCAACAAATCAATCTCACTCAGAAATACTTGAAGCTTCAGCCATCTCTGAACTACTTCAGAGGAATCTCTGAGAAGTTCAAAAAGACAGGGCAATTCAAAAAGACATAGTAATTCTGGTGGATTGAAGAATGGCAAAAACTCTGAGAAAGAGGAGAATAAACTACACACAAGGAGCTTAGTTGTTAGGTCTCAGAAAAGAAAAATAATAGACATACAAAACTTAGGTTTATATTCAATAAGGTGATAAAAAAACAGCCAGCATAATTTATCCAGACAAGATAATATCCAGCCCATCTACTTTCACTCAACTGACAAACTAGGGATAATCAGGACAATGTGCTACAAGACTTCAAGAACAATACCACATGATTTTCTCGTAAGAAAATGAGATTTAGATGAAATTATTATTGCACAGCTGTTTGACAAGCTGTATGAAATGTCAATTCTTAATATTGAATTGCCAAAAGGGGAAGTATTTTCAATTAGGAACTCTCAGGGACTTCTCGTGCAAGTCCATCACTATTCATCACTATTTCAGCTATTAAAGTGTTCTTACAGACAGTTGAGAACAGAATCAGAATTGGAAACAGGCTGTAAAAATGATCCAAAATCAACAATGTGAAATTCAATCAAGAAGTGTGTGAAGTGCTACCCATGCAGAGCTGAAATCTGTGCAGAAAAGCAACAAGAGGATGAAGTGCAGCCCAGAAGTAGCACAGAAACATTGTCCCATCCTCTGTCTTGCAGTGGGAATCAGAGAACCTTGGAATGTCTTGAGCTGGAAAGGACCAACAAGGATCGAGGCCATGAGCCACAAGTTAAACAGGACTCAGCAGTCTGATGCTGTTGCCCAAAACACACTCATCTGTCCTGGGAGAGATGACGAGCAGGGCTTATATATATGCCAGCAAAACCAATATTTGATCTGATTAATATTGATCTTGTGGGTCTGTTGTTAATTTTGGTCACTGCACTACAAACAAACAAACAAACAAACAAACAAACACCCCAAAAAAGAAGGTGGGGAGCAACAAGACAAGTAATTTAAAAAATCTGAGACCTGAGGAGCAGCTAAAGAAATTTGATTTTTTTAATCTAGAGAAAACATGATTACTTTTAACTCCCCGTGATCTGGTAAATCTCCCAGTATGTGAAAAAGTGTTAAAAGATAGTGGACACTTGGGTTTTTTCATAAGACTACTTTGGAGCAAGATGAGTATTTTCAGTGCAGAAACCACAGGAATGCTTCAGGAGCATGTTTCTTTCTGATGATAAGGAATTTCCCTCCTTACCAACTGGATCTGAATTGACCAGGTACTGCCAGAGGTGGTTTTCAGGCACTTTAGGGAAGGACAAGAGGAATTTGAGGAATTCCTTCAAACCCTCAATTTCCACGGTGCCTGGCACTGCCTTCCCTTCCTGTCCCACACTCATCTCTGCATGGCAGCAGGGCTGAGGCCTGAATTCACTTTTCAGCCACCCAGATTGCTGTATAAATAAATCCAATGACTCTTTACCACATACCTGAAATTAAGCACATGCTTAAGTGCTTTGCTCAACAGCAATATACTTTAAGCACATACTTTAAAACTCTGCAAACTGTGTCTTTATAGCTTTCCAAAGTCATTACAGCGGTGTCATGGGTCTAAATTATTGCTGCAGGAATGTAACTGCCTGCCATAAGAAAGAGACCTGGAAAAGGGGAGAAGAATGCAAAAGAAGACTGCTAATCTTCATTTTCTACGTTATTTTCAGAGCAAAGTGATGAAAATGATAGTCTTCTGTGTAGTCCTGTTCTTAGAGAAATAATTGTGATGCTTACTTTAGGTTCAATCACACTCACCCAGCTATAGGTGACTGCAGGCTGTAGCACTCCCTTACACACACGGGAATTTAAGAACAAGCTCTGTACTCCTGATCAAAGCAGCTCTATGCAATGTGCTCCAATGCCATTTTTGAGCAGAATGAATGGGACAACTTTCTACAGATTTGAGGATGTTCAACCAGGAAAAAAAAATAAAATTAGATGGTTGCCTCAATGCTACCAGATATCACCAGATACCAGGTCTCATAACAACTTTTTTTTGCAGAGAAGGAAAATATCTATGACAGACCACATGCTTTTATATATTGTTTTTTGTCTGGATCCCTTTTTTGCTGCTATGAAACATATCCTTATTTTGACCTTTGGGTTCACCCACTGACGGATATTTCAGTTTAGTCAATATTTAGCTGATCAAAAGACCTTCAACAAAAGACAATCTCTGCGATTGCTTTTACAGTAGCAGGTAAAAGACACTGCAGGACTGGAATTTACTAGATTACCTGTCGATATGCACCACCTTTTTTTTTTTAATTGCATATTTTACGGTGTGCTTAAACTGTGTTTAATTACTTACTGCAGAGTGAAATCTCCACAAGGTTATTCTGTATCGCACCATCCAACTTGACTTTATTTAAAGACATCTTAGTATCTTCCTAATCTTGAAGCACAGTCTACCATGTGAAGAAAATCATATTTAAACACAAAGATTTAGACACTATTTTTCTGAAAATCTGTCACCATTGGGTTTTCATGGAAAGAAAGATAGGAAGGGAAAGTCTTTATCAGAAAAACGGACTGTCAGAAAATTATTAGTAATTCTTCATGTTCATACAGTTGCTGTTAAAAGTGACATTATCAGTGACATGACATCAAGAAGAAGAATTGCAAAGCCACAAAGAAGACAAAGTAATTTGCAAAAGCACAGTAGGCCACCACAATGATGCCAAGATACCTTTAAGTGATAGAAATCCTATGTATGTCCATGCACGAAAGAGTCTAAAATGGCACTGGGGTCAGGTCAAAATTTGACATATTTTTAATACATTAATGACATTTAATGGCTAAAAATCAGTGTTTGATATCCAGAATTGTTTATTTCCCACTGGGGACTTGTGCTTGTTTATAATGTCCTGCCCTATAATTTAAAAGAATTCACAGTTCTAACAGAAGCAACTATCCACTACTTCATTAAACAGTAACAGCTTGAAGTCACATTTTGGAGGTGGTTAATGGAACGGTTTCAGTAGGGTTTACACCACCTTATCCAGCAGCCACAATGTTGTACAACATTTACCCCTTAAAGGAGAAAGAAATAATTCTGATTAATTCTGAATAATTTTGTTCCTGGTGTCTGCTCTGGACAACAATCACCAAAGTTAAAGCTTTTTCCAGACTCCTGCATTTCTTCAGGGTTACTCAGTTAGCTGCACTCTCAGCCAGCATAACTTGGGAAGCAACAGGCAAATACTCAGACACTGACACACAAAGAGAATCTCCAGATCCCACCAACAAAAGGTGTTCTGCATTGGTGCTTTACTCGGCTCTCAAATGCAGAATTGGGCACCTCATCACAACAGAAATTCCAAGGCTATGAGTGCTAATTGACTGAAACTATTCAGATTAAAGGGGCCTCCAGCTCTCCACAGGTTTGATCAAACAATTCACTGTTTCAGAGTCCAGTACTGAAGCGTTAACTTCCAGTGCTCATGGGGAAGCACCTGACAGGAAATGTGCAAAACATGGATTTTTTAGCAGAATATCAGACCCTGAGGCTCAGCCTCCAGTGAAGCTCAGCAGTCAGTAAGTGGGAGCTGGACCTGGCTTCAGGCCCTTGCAGCACTGGCATCTCTGGGACACCAAGAGTGCTTCACAGCCTTAACATCCTGTTACAGTCATAAAACTATTGCTAAACAGCCACCTCTTTGCACATAATCGTTGCCTTTCATACCAAAAGACAGAATAGATGTGAAGCTGTTCTGTCTTCTTAATCTTAACATAAAACTATGCACGCTTCATCACAAAAAGAGGAAAAAAATGGGAACAAAACATTCTGAATTTCCACCTTTTCCTCCTGTTAGTGCTCCTGAAAGAACACTACATTTATAAAGCCTACCTTAAGAGCTTGTCAAGCAGAGCAATAACCACGTTAGAAAATAAGGCTGCAAATTTCAGGATCAATTGTTGAAATTTTGTTATTTTTGTTCTGTTCTAACATGTCTGCTGGGTTGGCCTCTGCAGCACTAAAAGGTGCCCATTTTTGCTAAAGCTCAGCTGTTTCTCATTTCCAGAGAATAAAGAGAACAAGCTATGTTAGCCCTTCATTCTACCTCTCCAGTGAATGTTCCAGGGACTGAATGCTTCTGTTCACTTTGTGGAGTTACAAATGCCAAATATTGAGCCTACTTCACAGTTCTCCTGCATCTTTTGCAGTCATTGACATCTCTGTAAAACAAGCAACATACACATTTATGGCAACTCTTCCTGTGAATTCTGAAAGGTGTAAACCAGGGGATAATCAAGCCCACAACCTAAGGTTATTATTCTTTCCAAATTGCTCTATTAACTTCCAGCTTCTTTCTACACTTGAAAATTATTGCTGGCTGGTAGAGAATTCTATTTCAAATTTTAAAAAAAAGGAGAACAAAAGAGAACGAATCCAGTCTTTTGGTAGCATGTAAAAAATACCAATAATTTTATATTTCCATAAAGAGATCTGATTAACATAGCTCAGGATCTATGAAAGACGAGAGATAAAAGATACTGGGGAAACCAATATCTACCACAAGAAGATCAGCAAATGCTAACATTGAGAGCAGCTACTAGTTGTGCAGGACATATTATGGGGTGGAAAAAAGGAACATTTATTTTCTAAGCAACTTCAGAGCCAAAGGGCAACAGAAAAGTAGGATCACATGGATAAAGTCTTTCTGCATCATTGTAGAAAATAGATTTTATCTGCTTACTGACAGCAGCCACAATGTACGGCCATATAGCAATAATTATATGGTCTAGGTAAACCCAGCCCTCCCAGAAACAGAGACTAGACAGGATAAGGGAATAAAGGTCAGGATTTATTTGAAAGGCCTTCACAGGCACCCCTGGGGAGCCAGAGGCCACTGCCAAAATGGACCCCAAGATGGACTCCAGGTCACGAGTTCTTCACAATTTTATAGGTTTGGTTCATTTGCATATCATGGTTAATTCTCCAATTAAATCTTCAGTTTAATGATATAATCCTGCTCAGCTTGCTCCCCCCTAATGTAGGCTTACACATTTTGGGCCTAGAATAGCCTGGGTGTCCTTGAAGACAAAGCCTGGAGAGGCTTTGCTATGTCTATCTTGCATGAGAGAGCAGAAATTACAGGCTACAAGGAACTTCAGAGTTACACTCTAAGCAGTACAGAATTTGAAAAATATAAAAGTTAAAACCTAAGGCATCACCTCCATGAAAGATGTATGCCATGGATTTTTAGCTACGGGAAAAGCAACATGCAACAAACAAATTGAATGAATAAGTCTCCAAAGACCCTGCAAATTTGGAAAGCATCAGCAGAGGAAATGTGGAGAAACAATGAAACAATGAGTCAATATGAGTCACTCATTACAACAGAACATTACAACACCATTAAACCCCATGAAAGCACCAAAATACTTTATTTGAAAGCAATTCTAACTTCCTAAAGAAGATTTAATAAATGGTTAATTGACGATAAGATGGAATTAGTGCCATGGACCACAACCTTTGAATAAATATGCCTAAAAATCACAAGTTTCCAGCACTACTGCATGAAGGAGTAGGGATGTATATGGTGAGCAGTATATTTTTGCCCTGACTTCAATGGAAACAACACTCTCCAGAGACATCATTATGGACAAAGATGTGTTACACTTCAGCCCACGTAATGGTGTGGGGTTTAACCTGCCTTTCAGCTCTGAAAAAAAGGTTAATACTCCCACATTTTCATGACCAGTCTCAACAGACTGGGGCAAAACAGTGAAAAGAGAAATTGGAAGCTAGAACATGAGATAAAACAATGTGTCTGATGAGCTGTGATTTCATTTCAAAATACCAACAATAGTGGACTCCTGATCAATGAAGCTACTGCAGGAAATCAGCCTGTAACCACCACTGTTGGCACAAAAACAGAGCCTATCTACAGCCAAGATAAAAGAATTCTGCATTTATTCATAGCGACTCTTAAATTAGTTACTGAACGCTCAAACCACAGGAAAAGAAATGAAAATATACATTTGGTTTTCTTGCTCTAAGGCCTGATGATAGAGCATGACACATGGGATAAATGTGATGTCCATCATATAAGCATGCAGGTAAATTTCCTCTTGTGAAAGAAAATGCTCTGTTTCATAACTCTAAACCAACAAATACATTCCAAGATTTTCTAGCAATGGGCAAAACCCCCCCATTAATAGAACCAGATTATACAAGGAATAATTTCTGAGTGTTTTTTAGAATAAGGGAGTAAAAAGAAATCATAACACATTGCACTTCTTGAGACACAATGAAAAATATTAGTAAAATATTTTTTGCTTCTGTACTATTTCATTTGCTCAGTGAAATTACAGGTTCACAGGTAGAGCTTGTCATAGATGGCAAACTTCATTCCCCTCGGAGGAAATCTCACGTAATCACACCAAAATACCAAAACAGAGTAGAAAAAGGCCACACCTTGATCATTGTAGATCTGAGAATGATGCAAATGTTGAAAGAGTCTGAGCTAAATACTGCAATTTGTGCATGAATTTAAAGTGGTAACTTCACAGACCTTTGCTTTCTCTTTTATTCTGAGGGAGCCCCTGCAGGGCTCGTGGCACTGCTCACTACTACATGTAGGGACCATTTATTAAAGAGAAGAGAAAAGCAACTATTTTCCCCTAAATTACTGCTTAGTCGTAAACACACTGCAGTTTTTCAACATAATTTAATGTTCTTATTAAAGTTACAGGAAATGGCTAATAGTGTGGGTAATGTTTTCAGGTTTTTTTCATTAAATAATGTTCAGTATTTATCTCCAGATGGGGTAGGTAAGCACATAAACAAACCACAGTAATTTATATCATCCCAATATGAAAAGAAACAAGACATTAGAGATGATTTGGTAAGACAGAACATCCCTGTGAACCCACCATCACAAATAAAACTACTTGCACACTATTTACATCAGATACAGGGCTGATGCCATTTGGTGAAGATCAAGACTCAAAAAGGAGCCTGAAACACTCTGTTCACAAAGTCATTTTGAAGTAACCATTAATGATATAGAATATTTATTTCCTTTTCAGGTATAATAATCTCAATCAGCTGATTATGGTTTCTTGCTTCAGAACAGGTTAATTTATCTAAGGGGACACTACAAAAATGAATAAATATTTCACAAATTTTAGCTTTGAAGGAAAACTTTTAGAGCAAATGTGCACTAACAAATTTAAACTCGTCCAAACCTTATTCTTCAAAACCAGTTGTGGCATCAAAACAGATGTCACAGTCTTGAAACCATTCACACACCCGTCAGAAACCAAATCCTGACTTGCACCTCTTTCCTTCCTGTCCCCTGTCTTATCTTTTCTCTCTCATGACACAGCACAAGCTCTCAATCTAACACACTTTTTTTGGACAGGGTAGGATTTTTAAAACCAAGGTTTTAATACCAACTACAACGTGAAAATTCAGATCCAACATTTTACAAAACAGGATAAAGTGAGGTAATAGAGATGGGCACAAAGTTCACCATCCTGTCTGCATCTTCTGTGCTGGGAGTGTTTCAGTCACATTTACTGAAACAGGCTTCGAACTTCATCCAAAAACACTGCCAAAAGCCCTTTTGGGTTTGGAGCAAATTTGCCACGCACATTTCTTCCTAGAAACATGTTGATCCTCCCTAAGATTTTGTTGGACTAGTGGGAAAATGTACTGTTAGTCATAGAGATCTCTCATTAAAAAATAACTTAAAAGAATGACAAGATGCAATCTTACTATGATTTTTGGAAGTATGAAATATAATGGGACTCTCTAAATGTAAAACCAAAAAAGCAGCTAAAGGAGTCAAAATAAAAATCTTAACTTAGCATTTTCTTTCTATTTAACTGGAAAAAATAATTACATTTGAGAAAAAATTACCTCCAGAATTGTTACTGAAAAGGACATATTCCTATTGAAATTATTTTGTTCCAACAAAACTGCATTTTCTGATTAAAAATTGTCACTTGGAAACATTTCAATCAATCATTCTTAGTTCAAAACCTGCAGCCTGTACTTCACTATCTTCTAAATGTTTAGTCTACCTATTGAGCTAAGGGACAATTTTACTGATCAAAGTTTATCCTGGGAATATTCCAAAGAAAATAATAGGGAATTTATTTATCATGCTGTTTATAATGATAAAGTGTTGGTATTTGTGCTGCTATCACCTATACATTCCTAGCTGTAGCAGCTTAGTTATGGCTAATAGAGATTGAAAACATGCCATTGATCAATTTTGGATACCTTCCATTGGTATATACATTTTATTCTCTGATTTTTAAAAAAAAGCCTTATAGCATTGCACTTGCTGAAAGGAACTGCCTACTTAAACTATTTCTAAAACTTATTTAATATCTTTTATTATTGGGAACTTATTATGGAAACTATTCCACAAAGTTTAAAACTTCTTTAATGTTTAATTGCATTTTTGATCATTAATTACATCTGCAGACAGACAGAACTTTTTAAATCTTAATTTTCTCATTTGAGTTAGAAATAGAGTTTGCTGCCCAATAAATTTTATTTTAGTGCAAAGACAAGGCCCATGTATTGATGAACCTTTTAAAAGAAACCCACAGCTCAATCAGAATAAAATTCTATTTATCTACCATTTCATAATACGAGAATGAAAAAGTCATCCTTGCAGCTGAAATTTTGAGTTCACTGGAAACCATCTTTAAGATTTATTATTTATACATGTTATAATAGAAGCTATGACATGCAGACTTTTTATTTAGAAATATCTGCTGCAGAATTAGAGCCACTGAACTTGTGAGTGAAAGGAGAGAAGTTCTTGTCCTTTATGTCCACTACAAAAAACAGCGGTGAGGAGTCCAAAGCAAACATTGACAGATGAGTGATGGTTGGGCTTGATGATCCTGGAGGCTTTTTCCAAACTCAACAATTCTATGATCCAGTGACATCTCATGGTCTGAGTCAGCAGCACCTGGTGCCAAGCCCTCCCCACCCCCAGGTCCTGCGAGGCAGGGGCTGCTTTCAGCTCTGGGTCTGTGAGGGTTTACAGGGCACATGAATGGTGAAAC
Source organism: Monarcha castaneiventris obscurior (assembly GCA_026261815.1). Lineage (NCBI taxonomy): Eukaryota > Metazoa > Chordata > Aves > Passeriformes > Monarchidae > Monarcha > Monarcha castaneiventris. Next base: position 14,955,111 of record JAMPIT010000467.1, read on the forward strand.
ACCAGCATCCCACATCTCCTATGCTGAAATAAGCTCCCTTTTCTTCTGGCTTAAATCATCTGTGCTGTGCCTTCACAGGCACGCTGTGACTGAAGAAAAATGATCCTGACGGCGTTGGGTCCTGGCAGGGTGAGAGCTGGACTGACCTGCCTGAGCAGCAGAATGAGCTCCTGAACCCTCTGCTCATGGAATCATAACTCACTCTGCAATGCATCCTTTAAACCATAACGTGGGGATGTGTCTGACATAACAAACAGCATTTTGTTCAATTCAGCAACAAGCAAAAATGCTTTTATTTTTCTTTGCAAGTAACATTTACCATAGACCCTTTTTTTAACCAGTGTCACTCATAGGAAACTTTCCATCTTCACTTTCTTTTCCCTCCTCACCTCTATCTTTTACAATGTAAGTAATTTGAATTATCCTATCTGATCCTTTATTAGTTATGTTCATTTACTTGCAGAACTCTGTTATTTTCTAGTATGGTTTATTTAGTAAGTTTAGGCTTACAAGCAACAGATCTGAAAATATTAAAAGTCACATTAATTACTATATTTTTAAAAATATAATTAACAAATACTATTTATGACAGAAATATTCTATTAAACTTAGATGTTTACCTGAAAGGTAAAAGTAAGAAGTTTAGCTGGAAGTAGATGGAGAAAAAGGGAGACCAACTAGCCCATAATATTTCTAGAAATGGAAAAGGTGATGCACAGGCAGCCACTTGTTTAAATCCCACTCCCGTGGTTATGACAGAAGGGTTTTGGTTAAAGCCTTAACTATTAGGATCTTGCATTCCCAAAGAAAGAAAATTATAAATAATTGGGAGATATCTTAAAGTAACAATAATGAGGGATGCCCAGTACTAGGAAGGCTCTGCTGTGTGTGCTTGGTTTTCATGTGCCTATTTAGGTGGCACAAAATAATGTAAGGTTTAAGATGGGCATTGTATTTACATTTCCACTTAGGAGGTTTTTTATTATTGTTAGTCCTACCAAAGTGTTGCAGTATTTTCAGTGTTCCTGCTACAGTTAGGCTGTAGATAGAAGACTCTGGAATAATAAAAACATCCTTCACTGAATATTCCTCTGGCTGTTGCTTTACTTGTTAAATAAAATAATCAAGTTGTATAGCCACCTCCAAGGGACTCCATTCCATTTCATTTATAAATACAAAAATTCTCTTGTCCATTTTTACCAAAATGTGTTTGGAAAAATGGAAAAAAGTCAGACAAATATACAGCTAAGTCTTCATTTCTGACACAAATTAGTCCAAAACCAGACAATTATTTTAGATAACAGCATTAAAAAATTGTTTGGGATTAGATAAAAAAAACATAAACAGACCATTTTTGATGTTCACCTTTGAGAATATTCTTGTGACAGATATATAATTCCTTATTTTGTGTGCAAAAGCCCCCATGGCTGATAAGCAAAATTAAGGCAGCCATGTACATCTTAGTCACAAGTTTTTCCTCCTGCTAGGAGTACCTCTAAGAATATTTCCTTTTGCTTATCAAAAAGTTTCTAGGCAATTTGACTTATTTTGGAAAGTCTGCTACTTTCAGATATTTTTTTGTTGCATCAGAGCTCAGACAGCTCAAACTTACTGCATTTTAACAGAAATATTAAATGGTTCACTGAAAAACACAAAAATCTTTGCTAAATCCCTCTTGCTCTTGAAGCTCTTATGTCTCTAGAACCAGGGCTGACCACTGTCCTTCCTTCACTCCCTCATACCCCACACCTGAGGACTCACAGAGGCTGTGATTTATGTACCCAGCCCTCCCCCTGCACTCTGATTTCACTCCTTCTATGAATCCCATGTGTTGTTTTTCCCTTGACCTCACTTTTCAAGTGAGAAAGACTGCTTATCAACAGCCTCCAAGCTGCTGATTTCCCTGTCTCTGACAGGCAGCCTCACACCACTCGTATCATTTATCCACAGGCATTAAACCATAGAGCTTCCAGCTGCTGCAGCAGCACTTTGTCCTGAAGAAATAAACAATCTGTTTTCAAACCCAGCGATGACCTGGGACCTGTCCTGACTAATAAACAGCGTTTCCTTGGAGGTGGCATCTGACAATTAAACAGGGCTAATTTCTGAAGATCCTGCTTCATTAAGGATTATTAAGAGATTAACATTTAATCCATTCTAGTACATAAATGATGAGGGTGTGGATAAAATATTGAATTTCATTCCTTTGGGTACAATTCTCTTTCAGTACTTGGGGAGAATAATTGCTGCTAAAAGGGACAGGTTAATGGCACACCTGTCTACTTATTTGTTTGGTTTTAAATAGAAAACAAAAATTAAAAATCAGACTTAAGTGAGTAGGAAGTCTGGAGTTTATGAAGAAACAAAATCTCAAAGGTTGCTGATCTTTCTTACACTGCAAAGTTTATGGAGATTTTGAATCCTCATATATGTTTCTGCCTTTCCTTAGGGACATATCCTACCCCTAAGGATGATTTAGCTATTTAAAACCATCTTTCTTTGACTTTAAACATGACATGTTGGCATTGGAAAACACTGTCTTGAATAAGTTTTGCTGTTTGCCTTGTGAAAGTCAAAAGAAATACTGAAGTAATGCTTGTGCCCTTGATTCTTTTCAAAATGAGGCTTTAAGGGAAGAATAATGTGAGTTGGATTCTTTCCGATGGTCTTGTTCAGCATTTTGGCACACAGAGATAATACTTTAAGGAGAGGAGGTAATGGTGGTGGTTCAGTTTGCTGAGGAGTCTTAATGTTATTTGAAAGCATGACTCCTGTGTTTGTAAATACACTCTGATCATAATTCTGTGCTCACAACCAGCACTTCTGTAGTTATGCTCTGCTTTAATACTCCTCTCCAGAATTGTTCCACCGCCATTCCTGCCCATCTATCCTCCTTATTTTAAATGATGCACAGTACAAGGTGAAACAAGCCCCAAACAACTGTGATAAAACCGAGGTGGATGCTAAGTAAATATCCTGTACACAGAGGTGCTCTTGTAGCTCCTGGATCAGGACACAGTTTGACAGAGGCAGTGCAAGCACCAATGCCTGTGAAGACCTTCTGGCCTGGCTGTTTTGTCCATGATGAAATCCAGGAGCTCCAGGCACCTGTACAGCCACAGACGAAATCTGTACCACCGTATCTTCATTACTGACACCCTTCTAATTGGGTTAAGAAACCCAGCACTGCTGTGCCTTCCATTGCTGCATCATTTGTGTGAGTGAATGTCTTGGGCTGCTTCTCATGGGAAGAACACTCAGGAGTGAAGGAATCCCAGCCCTTCTCATTGAGAATAAGGTAGAATTGGTTATTTAGCCTGGGGAAGAGGAGATTCAGGGAAGACCTCACTGCTCTCTCCAACCTGACAGGAAGTTGTAGCAAGGTGGGGGTCGGTCTCTGCTCCCAAGGAGCAAGAGGAAACAGCCTCAAGTTGTGCCAGGGGAGGTTTGGGTTGGATATCAGGAAAAATGCATTCACTGAAAGGGTTGCCAGGCACTGGAACAGGCTGCCCAGGGCAGTGGTGGAGCCATCATCTCTGGAGGGTTTGGAAAGGTGTAAACGTGGTGCTCAGGGACACGTGTGTGGAGGAACAGTTGGACTTGATGAGCTTAGAGACCTTTTCCAACCCAAACAAATCCATGATTCTGTTCCAGGATACTATCAGGAACAGTCATTAAGCCAAGAATGAGTCCATTCACAATCCAATTTCTTGATCTGTAGGGTTTGTGTTGCATTTTATTATAATAATTGTCTTTCCCTTAGTTCCTGGCCACCAGTAAATGTTATTGCCCAGTTTCTCACCAGAGTTGGGTTTCAGCCACAAACTTTCACTGCCTAATGTGCCAAATCCTGAGACTGGGAAATCATTTAAAACTCAAAGTCAAATGTAGCAAGTGGGGAATGCCAACAGCTGGTACCAAAAGTACTTCAGACACAAAACAATTCGATGCAATGTTATCTTACTTAGATTTAGGAAGATTTTGAGTATCTTCTAATGTTTTTAATACACATATTTTTTATCCACAACCGGAAACTCAGTGGAAAAGATAGAAGTTTAGCAGAAACCCAAGAAAAAGGGAAGGAAAGCTTCCTTTCAAATGTAAAAGCAGAGTGGCTATTCCTGTGTTCCAAGGACTAACAGTTGGACACAAATGTACTGGAAAATGACAGAAAAATTATTTATTCATCAAACAATGCCAAATTACTTTCTTTTTTCAATATAATTTGCATTTTGAGCAAGCCAATCAGGTGATTCCCAGTATCTGATATAAAGATAATTGAATAATAAAAATGGCCAATTTCAGCCAGAAATACAAGGAGGCATTTGAAAAACAGAGTCACAGGAATACAGACTTCATACAAACTTACCCCTCGAGCTGCTGTATTTCAATGAGGAAAGAATATTATCCCTCTTCAAGTATTAGAAAAGGTGTAGGAGTAGAGAAGGAGAAGGAAAGAGACCTTTGAAACAAGAACACTCTTAGTGAGTCACTGCCACAGTAAGAGGTAGAAAATATCCCACTCCTTTTCAAGGCTTCAGAAGGGCATTTGTGTGTCCTGGGTCAATCCATCTGCTTGTAGGATCCCAGGAAAGATGAGAAGTTGTGGGGAAAGAAAAACTGATGGACTTTCAGGGCATTTTCTTACCACCCACTCTTGTACAGCTCACAATACCTGGAGCATTCTTTACTACATGCTCTTCCTATCTATTTTGCCAGTGCCAGCTAATAAACCTCAGTCATTTTCTTAGCTGACTACCTGGCAAGATGGAGAGCAGTAAAAGCCTGCACAGGCACTGTCAGACTCTGACTGAATAGGTGGGAAAATGGTAATGTTTTCTGTCAGAACTGAATTTAAGCTTCTAGCAAATCTGAAAACTCAGGTGAGATGCTGGGATGATTTTCTGAAGTCCTTTTTCTCAAACACCCACCTCCCACTCGGCTATGCTGAACAGATAATAAATCCCTGTCAGTCTGTATGGACTGTGTAGCACTAAGGAACTTCTGCATATCTACACAGAGCTCTCTCATGCAAGGCTAGACAGGAAAATATTTTGCTATTACAAATAATCTGGTAGGCCTTTTAGTTATCTGCTTTCTCTCCTCGTTTGCTCTTCCCAGCTGAGAACTGGCTCTTCCTCAAATAACTTATCTGGTATTTCTTAAGCTTTTAAGAGACCAAAACAGGTTGAGGCAACACAAGTTAAGTATCAGAAAATAAACAATGAAAATCCATTCAGCTGAAAAATATTTTGCCTCAAATTCATCTGCTTAGATACTAACACCCCTCAATATGCCCAGATTCATGCTGTACCTTGGAATTTCTTATGCTTGTTTCTAATATATATGGACCTCATATGGGCTGTAATTCAATTCTGGGCAGCTGCTCAAGATTTTTTTTTTGAGATCTTCTGAAGCACTTTTTAGCTCAAAGACACCATCATCCTTTCTATTTTAGACACATATATAGGGTAGTCTAAATACTTCCACAGGAAGAAGGAATTGACACAAAAAATAGTGGTTGGTGCAAAGGCCAAGGTATACCAATTGTATAAACTCAGCAGCAGATCATAACAGTAATTCTCTTATCAATAAAATAATTAAATACAGAAAACGAGGAAGAAATTCTTTTATGTATAAGTACTGTTAAGAAAAATAATACGTTTCAAGAGATAGATTGCTTTAAATCATGAAATGCTGAAATTTAAGGTAAACAAACCAAGTTGTGCTTTATTAAAACATATAATTATAGCTCCATTTCAGCTGTCCTTTATGGCACAGATTACAGCAAGCTGTTAGTAAAGGAGGGCTGATACCTCATAATGATACACAAACGGCATACTGGAATTGAAGAATTCTGCCTGAACAAAACAGAGTGCTAATTGAATGTTAAATTTCTGGATTTGGCACTTGGGAGGCTTTGACAGGACTGGAATGAACAGTAACCCCCTGGGAAGCAGGAAAATAACAGCTATGGTGATGCTGCTAAGTGCACTGCAGTCTGCTGATTCGAGGGTGTGTGCAGCAGTCAGGTGAATTTACAGCCACTGTATTTACACGTGTACCCAGCAGGAATCATGCACGGCAGCGGTGGAGGGAATGTCTCTGTGAAAAAGGCACAATGCAGGGCTGTTCCTTAAGGAAGGGGAGCTGTGTGTGAGGTGTGAAACACCCGGTGAGGGGCACAGCCCATGTTCTGTGTCAGCCAACGCGTTCGCTTTTCTCGCCGCTCTGTGCAGCTGCTGGGATGTTTAAAGTAGAGTGCTTGGGTGGGGTGTAGCTGGGACAGCAGGATCACTGGATTTACAAAACCCTGCTCCTGGAATCAGGCTGCAAGGTGTGGACAGGGACAGGCTGCACCAGTGCTCCCTCACCTCACTGGAGCCAGCCCCACTGTCCTGTGTTCCACATCCCACTCATTTACCTCAAAAGGGGCCTCAGTGTTTCCAATGCTCTTCCATTTGTGGGGGAACTGACTGAGGGTGCTTTGATCTGGAGTTCCTCCATGTTCTGGGATAAACTCAGAAGAATGCCCGTGTTAAAACTGACTTTGGCTGGCTCAGTGCAGCTGCTGAAGGGAGGCTGTGCAAGGCAGAGCCTGGGGGTGGCCAGGCAGCTCTGCAGTGCCACAGTTTTGGAAGCGTACTGGAATATCCCACGCCAATGGGGTGACTGGAAACAGAAGCAATACATACTCGAGGTAAGTCTGAGTACAAGGTCACTACTGAGTACAAGGTCATGCACTCAGTTGCAAGAACTTAGCTGAACCAAGCATCCTGAAGTTAGAAACTGCACAGAACGGGAAGGGTCAAGCACTTGCCAGCTCTGAAGGAAGGGAAAAGGCAAAAAAGCAATTTCCTGTGTGGGCACAGAGATATCACCAAGACATGGCAAGCACAAACCAGAATTGTACGAGGGTCAGGGCTAGTTCATGCCCTGAAGGCTCTGAACAGTTCAGTTTATCTATGTTAGAGGATAAAGAATTAAAACCTGATGAGAGCAGAGAGGCATCATAATCAGGGAAAAGTCTTCACTCTGAAGAGACAAGGCTAAAACAACCTGGCCTCTTTATCCTAACAAAACAAGGGCTGGAGAGGAGTATGATTGCTCTCAGAAAATACTTCAGAGACACTCCAGGAAGGGAAAAGACACTTTTTGAGCTAAAATATTGGCAAAGGAACACACGGGTACAAACTGCCTTGAATAAATTTAGGCAGTAGATGATAATTGTGATCAGAAGAGAGAGGTCCTAGAACAGCCTCCATGAGGAACAGCTGGAGAAACATTTTGTAGATGGGATATATTTAGTTTATTAAAGCATTACATGATATATTCGCACACCAGAACAGAAGACTGTTTTTGATGACCCAGAAACTCTGGGAATCCTGCCTTCCCTGTACACCAGCAACTGTATTTGAAAGCAGGAATTACATTAACCAAGGTCTATCCAGTCTTAAGAAACTTCATGTCTGGTTGCTTTCCAGACCATGGTATCTGGCCATGTAAATTTTCATGTAAAAAGAATGGAACAACATATATTTACTACAGCTGAAAAACACTATCAAAGGCTACTCTTAAATGCATTGTCTTGTTGAATCTCATTAAATGAAAGATGTCAGTGTTAGCTCTTCCTTGTGCAAATCTACAGGCACTTTAATAACTGTTATGTTAATATGATGACTATGGATAAACAATGTTAGAAATTATGGACCAACTTTGTCATGCATTCTTACAATTTAAAGCATTTTATATAATTTAGCAGACATTAAAAAAAAAGATTGTCACCTTAAAGAAGTACATTTGAATTAAGAATGAATATTTTCATTTTATTCTAATCATTGATCAGAGAGCATAGTCTAGCTCTTTTGTATTTCCATGAAAAATGCTAAAGCATAGCACTGAAGTTCATGTTTCCTTATGCTGACTGAAGATCAGACATTTACAAAAAGTGAATAATATTTGCATAGCAAATGAGCATCTAATAACATGCAGTAAGACATGTAATGTCAAATTTGCATGAGATATTAGCTTTTATAAACAGCTAATGTCTCTGTCATTATCCCCTTTACGAGTCTGTTGTTGAGGGGTTTTTAAGAGCCTCATAATTTCCATTTGATGGGTTATAAAAATAACAACTTCATTTGGATATTAGCTTAAAATGTTAATCACATTTCAAACTGCAAGAAACAGTGCTATCAGCATTTATACACACTACAAGATGTGTCCAATTTTAAAGCATTCATGACATCAACTTTGCATAGTAGGAAAAAGTTTGATCTGAAACTGGCAACGCTGGGAGGATTAGATGCTACTAAGTCTACTTAATCCATGAAAATGGCATCTGTGCTGTAGGACAACTTCTGGATACCTCCTCCTGGTTTGGAGGAGTAGCAGGTGCCCAACCCTGCATCGTCTGTTCCCGTGGACTTCAAAATATTGTTAAAAACCACAGTGAAAAGATTTAATGAGAGGTTCTGGTACCTGCTATTTGTTACTCACGTTTTTATCAGACAGAAAAATTTGTCTGTGATTAATGCTAATTAATGTGATGCTCTGCCTTAGTTTTTCCTGTACACCAATGAGCAGTCATGTTTTTACTTGAATTCCTGGATTTACATTCATTGGAGTTTTATCTCATCTGACAGAGCAAACAGAAACTGGCAGTTTTCACTTCTTATGGTTTTGCAGATTCAGAGTGAACAGTGCATTTTTCTTTCTCTGTCTGAAAGCAGAGCAAGATCCTTGCTCACATTCACGAGGCACGAGTGAACAGAGGGGGCTCTATTCTGTCCACCCTCGCCAGGTTCAGCCTGGTGTAACTTGGCACTAGGACAGTAACTCCTAACTTACCCTTTTGTAATGCAAGCAGGGTACCAAGTTCTGGGACTTCCCTCAGCTGAAGCTGTTTGAAGGGCACACAAACCAGGCTGCAATATAATGGATGGCTTCAGCTGTCAGCCCTCATTACTGCCCGGACACTCAATGAACCCACCGCAGTTGTATGCTGTATTTCAGATATTTCCTAAAGTATAAAAGTTCAGATAGTGTTTGTACTGATCTAACCTTCTCTATTTATATATTGCAGTCTAAGCAGCTGCTAAAAGCATGCCTTCAACTCTTGCACATTCACAAGTAGCCAGCTGCAATAGAAGATGAATTGTGTGTTACTATGTACTATTGTTAAATTTGAATTGATTTACAGCTAAAACAATGCTTTCTTTCTAAGAATCCCACTTCTGTTCTCACACTAGTTGCACACTGATGTAATTTAAATGATTTTGGTACAGACTTTCCTGGAATAACTATAAGACATCAGATTAATGTCTGAGGCATAAAAAGAACATGGAAAATTCAAAAGGTTATACATATATATATATATATATTATTTTTTTTAGGCTGTCCAGCTGACTCTCCAACCTCACAGGCCAGTTTGCTATTTTAGCAGTGATCTGTCAGCTTTGAGGTATTTGGAAATATGAATTCTCATGTGCAAATTGTCTCAACACTGAGTTTACTCCAGTCCATCCCACGTTGAACACTTCAGCGACAGCAGCTGCACAGCCCATCTGCATATGGCAGAACAAGCTCCGTGCTTCTCGGGCACAGTGGTTCTGGCTGATGGAAGTTTGCACAGAGGGATGTGCATCATTTTATGCCTCAGTTTTACCATTCATAAAACAGATTCCCTCAGTGCAAGCCCCTGTTCAGAGACAGGTGCTGATGCTTGATCTCTAATCAACCGTGAGACTTTGTTTTTGCTTGAACCATATAAATTTCCATTCATGCAATACTTCAATAAATGATTTCTTGTCGCTACTAGAAATCAAGAATTGATTAAATTAGTTTTATTCCTTAATTCTCAAACTCCAGTTGAAGAGCTGGAAAGAGAGGCTGGCACAACTCTTAAAGTGGATACAGGTATTTGCCACTGGTTTCTATTTCAGTCATTTTACCTCACCATTGCTGCCTGAGGTGCACAGATCATTCAGGTACCAAATCATCATAACACAGGCCAGAAATCATTTTATGAAGCTAGGAAGCCCTCAAGGATAGCGCCAGGGTTAAATGACAGCTTTTGTTCAGCTACCTGCTTCGCTGTGCTGGGGATCTGTCCGCGGGCTCTGGCAGCAGGTGATGCACGTCTCTGAGAGTGCCTCACTTACTGATTTGGAAGAAAGCACCAACATTTCATCCTGCCTGCTGGATTTAACTTCGACAGAAACTGAATACTAATAATGGTAGAAGAAGAGAAGGAATGACTCCACATCCCTGCCAGCTGAGCTTTCCTAATTGCCAGCCACAAATTTGGGAGTTAGAGCAGGGCCGAGTTTTGTGAGTTGTTGTGACTGCTGCACTAAAAGAAATAATTTCTCTGCAGAAGAGTTTCTTTCTCCCCTTCACAGACCAAGTGATGCTATGGGTCACTAAATAAGAAGGATAAAAAAGCATTTTGGAATTCGGCAGTCAGAACCGGTATTTCTTGTACAAAGAGGCTTGCTATATTTGGAGACAGCCTAGAGAAAGACTTCACTGAAGCTGGAAGTGAAGAACAGAGACTTTTGACATCTGGTGCATGAGGAGTGACTCCTTTTCACCTCCACCATCCCCTTCACAGCCCCCAGTGACCTCCTCTCCATTAAGCACTTACACCTGAGGTGTCATACACATCCTTGCAGGACAGCAGCTTACACCAGAGAAAAAAACAGGTGTACAACAGCAAAAGGCAGACTGATCAGGAAGAGACTGTTGACTCAGGTCAAGAAATTTACTGCCAAATCATATTTCTAAGTAAACTGATAAACTGGGCCCACCACCCACCCTGCTCTTTGCTCACATGAAAATTGGCATGATCCAGAGCCCACGGATGGCATGAGGCTGAAGGGCAAAGCCCTGGCTTTGCTCATGGCCTTCCCCAGAGGGTGGAGAAGTTGTATCTCTCTGCAGAGGCACAGAAGTTTTCACAGTGGCTGTGCAGGTGCAGCAGAGGCTCCTGAGGAATGCTGGTGGAACCTGGGCAGGGTTACAGAGCTGGCCCATAGGGCACTTCATGGTATTGCTGAGGGGGTAACTGGAGATTGAGGTAAAACTCCACGGCTTTACCTTCACCCCTCTTCCTCTGAGTTTTACAGAAAGATGCATGACTCAGATGCACACTTGTAACAGCTTAAAACACTAAACCAAATAGTATTTATTACATATAGTCATGGTGTATTTTACGGTCTGCTGGAACCGTCTCACAAAATGTTAATTTTGAGAGCTATTTCCCTTCAGTGAAAATGGGACAATCAACACAAAATTACATCAAGAGAGACCTGAAGTGTACAAAGAGACAGGAATGGTTTGTACATTCCAAAGCTTTGGCAGATCTACTTTTATTCTGAGGAAATGATAGTTCTGCATGAGTTTCAGGCAAAATGAGGAAAGGAAGAGAACGTCAATATTTGTTCTGACTCTCTAAGTATTCCTAGTTATTAAAGCTACTGCTGTGGTTGTGAAAATACAGACCTCGCCTCAGTGAAAGCGCTCTGATCTATGTTGTAGAGAAGCTCCTACTGAAATTTCTCATTGATCCTGAGAGTCTCCAGATTAAGATAAACCCTTATTCATGGTTACATCACAGCAGCACATTTTCAGGCTCTTTTTCTTTTATGTAGGAGATTTTTTTCACCTCCATAGAAGCAAGTTTGGCCTAAATGCCTGTAATGATTGCTCTTGCACCAAGCCTCAGTGCACACAAAGTCATTCACATGGCAAAGCTAATAATTTTGGCATTTTGTTTGGAATTTCATACTCTCTATTTTTATTTAAAAGTTTTAAAAGTATTTATTAACTACAGAGAGAAGAAAAAGAAAAACTGCATTAGCAAGACATTGCAATTACACCATTGCTGAGTTCACAATAAACTGCTGTCAACTCTTCAAGCACACACAAAATAGAAGGGGGTTTTACAACCTGTCACCATCTCCTGACAGGCAGGTAAGTTGCTGCTAATAATCAAAACAAAGCTCCTTTCTGGGGTCTAACTTCTCTGCAAGATGACAGTCTTTAGTTAATTCACAACTAGAACACATTTTTGCTTCCAATGTGGAAATTTTGCTGCTTTCCCAGCCATAACCAGAGAGCTGAGCTCTCCCCTTTGAATTCCTTTCTGCACCTGAGTCCTGTTTGACACAGCAAAGGCACATCCCACGTGGACTTTTACCAGCAAATGTCGCTGGAAGCAGACACTTCCCTGCCATTTGTGTTTTGGGAAGCACCCATCAGACAACCCAGCAGGGTCCTCTTTAAGCCTTTGTATTTGAAAACATTACTGAACTGTTGAATGTTTCTGATTATGTTGAATGAAATTTTGGAAATGTCACCATACTTTAACCACAGACTTATTCCAGGAACAGTTAAATGGTAGCAAAACACAAAGATGGAGATGGATACAGAAGATGTTTTCCTCAAGTTTGGAGCTCAGGTTTAAACTGCTTGTAAACAACAGGTGAAAACAACACACCCCTAACTACAGTCCTAAGGTAGCTAAATGAGGCAGATTGAAAGTGAGGGCTTCAGACACATTTAATGAGTGAATGTTGATGCTTCCAGACCTACAGGCCAGATGGTCCTATTTCTACAAAGCCCAAGGATGGAAAAAAGTAAAACCCTCCAGGTGTCTACTGTACATATCAATCTGTGATAATAGTCAAGAAATGACAAGTCTGATAAATTAAAACCCCAGGAGGCAAAGCCCAAACCAGAGAGAATTTATAGAGAAAATACAATTTATGCAGCAACTTATGGAAACAAAATAGGAATTAAAACAGCTTCCTACAAAAGAACTGGAATAATTTTATTTAATCCAAAGCATGTAATGCTTTTTTTAAAAGATGCTAATCTGGAAGAAGCCGTTCCATGCTAGCCTCCACCTCTACTAAAGTTTTCTTTCTCATTTCGACTTACACCACTTGTCCAGCCTCACTGTCAATGCCTGTCATGTTGCATACGAATGTATTATTTATACTTTGTACCAACAGTACGTGTGGCCTTGCTGCTGCAGTCAGGCTCAAGCAGATGGATGCTGTGCTCCTGCAAAACCCTTTTACAACACAAAGGGATGGTGCCTGTGTGCCAGGCTGGCACAGAAAAGAACCTGTTGCAGAATGATGATCTGGGTGAACCTTAATTTGTGCATACGACATTTCAAACACCACCTGAGATGGGGGGATTTCCTGGGTTCAGTTTAGCTGCACAGGTTCTCACTGGGGATGCTTTTACATCAGTAATTTAAGGGGAAAAAAGGCTATGGCTTCCTTGATTGAAGATAATGTTGCTTGAGCTGTGACATTCCTTATACCAAGTAATATAAGCAAGATGCACCAAAAGCAATAAAAATGTATTTCTTCAAACAGGCAGGAAAACACATTATTGAACTTATTAAAAATACCCATGTGGATAATTTTATTCCAGCTTTGGTGTTCCTGAGTTTTGGTACAGCAAGGGTTTTACAGCACATTGCTTTTTCACCAGACGGTGTTTCATTAAAATTCCAAGTTCTTAGAAAATGGGAGGTTCATTATTTTTCAAATTTACCTATATTTCAATATGCTGAAATCATTTATCACAAGGAAGCAGAAGTGCTGCTATGCAAATATTCACTAAATGCCCACGTCATTACCTCCTCCAGGTAAGGCATTTGAAACAGAAACCCACTGAATTTGGGCAGTGTTATTGAAAAATCAAGGGGAAGCACAAAAACTCCTGTTGTTCACTCAGCAGATGCAAACTCAGATTCTGACTTGTGATATCCCATATATCAATTTAGGAAAGTGTGCACAAACCAGAAGGGAGTTATTTGAAAATAACACAAAGTTTCACATCTTTACTCAAAACAAATGACCTTTAACTTGTATTATACAGAATTAACTTTCTCATTTCAGAAACCTGGGCCTCATTTTGTAATGTAAAATCCTAAAAGTTATTGATTTTTGAGAATCATAAGCCTTTTCATATTAAAAATGTTAACAGTATCTTACATCCATATTCTTGGAAAGTAGCATAGCTTGGCTATACAGAATAAACTCTTATTCCCTTATTTTTGCTGAAAACCACCCCACAATTTACTCCACAGTTGCCAGATTAGTTATACTTTTCACTTGCTCACTAAAACTAAATGCAAACAAAAAAATTATCCATAAAAAGGATTTGATCTGTCTTTGGACCTTCCTTCTTTCAAGATCCCAAACAGAATAAGAAGTGGAAGCTGGTATGCATTTTGAACAGTTTGCATATGTAGACGGCAGTTTTTTCACTGCTGTTAATACTTACATAATCCATTTCCTTCTCCTTGATGTATCTGCAATCTAAAACTAAAAGGACTAAAAACTCCTACACTGGCATTTCCTAATGAGCAGAAGCATCTGTATGAGACTCTTGTAAACAAACTTCTAAAATGCTTTCTAAAATGCATTTTTCACAAAAACACTACTAGCATAATTTTTTAAAAAAATTAAAGCTCTGCTATGTTTTTCCTGGAAACTTTCCAGTTCAAGAGTGTAATCCCTGCAGATGTATCTACATGCATTTGGCAACAATCTGAAATGACAGCTGATGTCACCTTTCATAGGCAAGTATCTCCCATATCTCATAATTATTTAAACACAAACATCATCAGATAACCCACTGCACATCAAGGCACAGAAGCATCACTTAGTTCTGAAGTAAATAATCTAATAGTCTGCTCACAGCCAAATATAATAAATACAATGAAGTCCAAACAACCTACAAACCTTAGCCTAAGAACATTTTGAGCTAGAAAGTGAGGCAAAAAGACCTTCTGGGCCCCAAAACATTTTGCAAGCGTTCTGTCGTTTCCACTTCACCACACATACATGGGCATCCAGTGGTCTGACACCGTGCCTGCTTGATCTGCTGCTCATCAATGAAAGCTGAAATACAGCCTTCAATACCGTGTTCTAATTGCCCATCTTGCAATTAAGGCAGGTGAGGAAAAGGCCTTTGGGGATCCCAAGCACCTGCAACACGCACAGAGAACTACTGACCAGGGAAAATCTATGTTGGCCACAGGTCCTAAGGGAAGTATTCACGGATCATGGTAGCTACCAAATAGCTGGCATAGAGCATTTAGGCCCATCATCTTCAAATGTGAGCTGATAAATCACTACAGCTTTCATGGAACCCCTCTGTTCTTCCAAACTTGACCATCTCGGGAGGACAAGTGCAGCTCTCTGGCAGGGCAATCCTGACTTTGCATGTGCTTTGAGGAAAATAAATACTTCACATACACAAATACATTTCATCAGCACAACTTAACCTTCTCAATATAGTTATATCATTGATATTAGACAGTAAGAATTCAAGCTACTTGCTAAGAACAGAGGAAATTGGTGTTGGTGCTGTGAACTGAAAGAGTCACCATCTGCAGCGAGAATAGAGAGAAGGAAGACCAGGACTTGGCATCCCTCAACAATGAATTATGGGGCTATGTGGCAATAAACTTAACACTTAGGTTGTAAAAGGAACCATAAATGGAACCACAAGGCCCTGATTTATGTACTAGACAGATCCTGCTTTGAGATCTAGATTAATTCTTTAATAAAGATGCTATCCATCACTGGAAAAGGCCTGCCTTGGTTGTTTATTTGCCTATCATGAACAAAGAGTGTTAATTATGTTGTTTCAGATATAGTGGGACTTCCCTGATACTTACAGCCTGCCACAAAGCAATATGTCTTATGCAGGAATGCATTATATTTTCAATTGAAAACGACTTACCAAATTGAAAACATAATTTTTTGTCATTGTAAGCCATATAATGTATTACAGCTTGCACTGCTACAGGACAGCAACAGAAGAAAATATCACATCTGCACCTATTTTTACAGTAGAAAATAGAGTTGTATATTATTTCAATTATCAGTTGAAAAAAGTGTCACTAGGGATGAAATAAAGCTAGGGATTAGTTTCAGGAATGTCAAAATGTCAATAACTGTTCCAAAAACATTTCTGCCTACAATACTACAAATGTCATAAGTTGAGGCATTCTGGCCACTTTTCTATCACCTTGTCATCAAATGTCATCAGGACAGGTGTTCTTACACAATCTCACCTCTCCTTTATTTTGGGGTAGGTCCTCTTCTCAGACAAATCCAAACCCCAGCAAAATTCAGTTAAGAAAAGAGGATTGGTCTGACCACAGCCACACTGGAAGGTGAGCTGGTGCTTGGTTGGACCCAGTTTCGCTCCCTGTTTTTACTTTTGATTTTTCCTACATTGAAGCTACAAAATAAAAACATCCCCAAACCTGAAGCATCCAGGCCAAAGAGAGACAGTTAGAACAAAACCTCCAGGTATTTACTGACTCCAGTCTAGGACAGAACTTTAAAACAATTACAATTGTCTCATCATTACCCACTGGCAAAATTAATTTCGACCTATTATTTTTATGAATTAAAAGGTATGAAAATATGGGCTAAAATCAATGACAGTTAATCTAATAGAAAGTTTTAATGTCCAAATTGTATATACGTTTGAAGTAAAAATAAATAAATAAAGGCCAAACACTAGCTTCTACAGTGCCATTCAGAAGTGGGAGGATAGGTTTTGATCCTAAAAAGAAGTTTTTCTGATTTGAAATGCAGATTAAGCCTGTTGCAAAGGCATGGCCATTTTTAATTCAATACTTGGTTTAAACCTCTGTATTGTTCCAACCATGAAGCATCAGTACCATTTGTTGGCTCAAATAAGCCATCAGGAGCTTAATTAGGTAACATCAGCTCAAGCTCTTGAGCCTTACTCAAATTTCACTGAAACCAGTGAGTATCTTCCATTGATTTCAGCAACTTTTGCTTCAGATCCATACTCATTTCCTTCCAACCAATAAAGTGTTGCCATTTTCTCAATATCCTTTCTCAGGCCTCCTTATTTGTTTCCCCTGTGATCACTGCTATCTCTAAAAAAACCCCATAATGGATTTAACTGTATTTTTTAATTGAAAACAAAGGAAGGAAGGCAATACTTTTCCAATACTTCTATATCCTTTAATCCAACTGCTGACAATTATCTCCACAGCCACTTTATTCTTGTGCTGGAATTAAAGTAGCCAGTTGCTAGGGTTTCTTTATCTGAAGCCTCTGAATTAAGAATCCTGTGATGACAAAAATAAAAATTTCAGCAGTTCTTGAGCTGAAAAAATAATATTTTGAAATGTCTTCCATTCCATCTGCAATCACATAATGCAAGCACTCGGTCTGATTAAAAATCACATTACTGGAACCTGAAGTTTCTTCAGTCTCAGCAGCTCTGTTTGGGCTTAAAAAGTGTTTTGGACAAATGTTCAGATAACATGGTGGCTTTTTCCTAATTCTGTCTCGTAATCCTGAGAGCTACATTTGTTTATCACTGTGTTGCCAGTTTAATCTAAACATTTTTATTTCTATTCCTTCCCAGGTTGTCAAGATTGTGTCCCTATTTACATTTTCATTCTCTTGGCTTCAAACCCAGGGTTTAAATCTGTGCATGTTTTTTGGTAAGCTGGGAAAGCAATATCTGGAAGTTTTAGTAAATCCAACTTTATAAATAATGAATTGTGCTTTTGGTTTACCATTTTAAAGCCATAAAAGTTTTCTGAATATCCTGCAATGTACATTACAATTTGTCTTCTTCAAGAACTTCCATTCCCTTTAGAGTTCCCCTCTTTCTCTGAAAGAAATTTCAGTCAGTGGCCATGTACTCCTGATTGAAACAAGCACCCATTTAGCCTTTTAATTTTGTTTTCATTTACTTTAGAGATAACAGAAGACTGATGTTAATGTTTTGTAGTTGGGACACCTGTATGTTGTCAAATCTCCTTTAACACATGGTGGTAAAAACTGCATATCTGATGCTCAACCTGTACTCACTCTACCCAAAATGTTTTTCCTCCTGATTTACATGATTAACTTATTTAATGAGGCAGGAAGAAGGTCTCATCCATTGTAGTTAGTCACAAGCAATGCAGTACTGAATAAACAGCAACAGCACATTAATCTCTCTGACTTTTCATTATTACCCACTAACAGGAATACATTTGTACCTGCTTTCATGGTTAAATGCACTCGTTTTCTGGTTTTAAGAATGAAAGAAAAAAGCAACCCCAAAAATATGACACAGCATGTTAAGAAATTCATTTTGGATACTGCAGGAAGTGTAGTAGAGGCCAGAAGGGACAGCTTGTCCACAGCCATGGCAACATCTGACACCATGGGAAGAGTTTAGGAAAGGAGAGCACATGAAACAACTCACCCCCAAGGAAGGGAGCCAGCACATGAGGGCTCGCTCCCTTCTTTCAGCAGGAGTAAAGTAACCAGAGCTCAATAAAAGATCCTGGTCTTCCATGTGTGAGACATGGGAACCCACAGTCCTTTCATGTGCACAAATGCATGTGGGCCTGTCTGTCCCCTGCAGCTGCTGGCCCATGCTGGTGTCCTCCCACACAGAATCAGTTTCATCAGAGGCACAAAACATGGTTATTTATTATGTATTTCCTTTTCCTACCATTTCCTCTCCAAAGAGGTAAATAAAAAGTGGCATTTGGTGCTATCTATAGTGTGGTGCAGCCTGATGGCCTCACTGTGTGAGAGCATTGCCAGGCAGAGCCCTCCTCCCAGCCAAGGGATCATTAGAATGGCTGATTACAGGTAGATTTTGTCTGAACAACCTTTGCCCAGCACAGAGTTCATGGGTTCCAAAGAGCAGTGTGATGATTACAGTAAGACTCCTTCACTACAGTCTTGGCTGGGGTTTTTTTGGTTGTATGACACCTCAGCTGTGGAAGCTGCCCTGGCTCAGCAGGACTGGTGTTCCAACATTAAAAGCCACGCTCTGGGAATGGGGTCTGGCTCAGCAGGACTGGTGTTCCAACATTAAAAGCCACGCTCTGGGAATGGGATCTGACTCAGCAAGACATGGTGGACACACAGACCAAGGAATTCCAGCAGCACTCCCAGAAAGTAAAACCCTTGTAACTCATCCTCTCAGTTAAAACCACCAGAGGCTTCAACCACCTCTCATCTTGAAGCACCTTTTTTTCCACTCCTAGAATGGTTGGAGCAAATGAAGATGATGGAAAATGCTCCTTTACAATCATCTCCACCAAAGCCCCATCCAGCCCCACCACTTCCAGGGATGAGGCATCCACAACTGCCCTGGGCAACCTGTTCCAGTGCCTCACTGCCCTCACATCAAATAATTTCTTCATAATATCTAATCTAAACCTGCAATCTTTCAGTTTAAAGCCATCAAGCCCTGTCCTATCACTACATGCCCTTGCAAAAAGTCCCTCTCCAGCTGTCTTGTAGCCCCTTTTAGGTGCTGGAAGGCTGCTATAAGGGAAGATATGAATGTCATAAGCAATACATTCATCTTATCCATTATGCAGAAATCTTTGTATTCTAGGAATTAAATATTAGCCAGATCTATCCTTGTCTGCATGAAAAGATCAGTACCATTGACCAGCAGTACTTTGAAGGTGCCAAGAACTTTAGAATCTTTCCACACAAAGGTTTTTTGTTGGGTTTTTTTTTTCTACTTTTTTCTAATGAACCCACAGGCAAACTTTGAAGAAGGAGTATAAAAGGCAGTGAACAAAGCAAGGTTCATGTCCATTTTTGTCTTTGTAGAGAAAAAGGGATCTGTCTGGGAATCAAGATTTTGTGCTGGGCTGAGCTGCCATTGATGCTGTTTGTTCAGTCCCAAAGCACCAGGGCAGGATCACAATCTCCCTAATCCAGGGGATTGATGTACAGAAAGCAGCACATTTTTGAACGATGAAGGAGATGTTTAAGACAAAAGGAGGTAGTGATCAATAGGAAATAAGACACTTCTAAATGCAGAAAACCAATAAGAGAAGAGAAACTAGAACACAGAGCTGGGGGAAAAGCAGTAGGACCATGCAGAGACAGGGAAGGTGGGACTTGCTTTTGCTTGTTTTCTAAGCATGGTGCAATAGTATAAGTCTGTGTCAAGGCAGGATGGTGACACTTCTAGTGCTATCAAAGACAGGGAAGAAGAGTTCAGTAATTGTTTCTCAGCCATATTTGGAAAGAAGATGTGCAGACCTCTCCCTTCTCTAGCAATCAAAGTCCTTAGCAGACAACACCTACTCAGGGTGACTTGCCTGTACCCAAGATTCATAGCTTAATAAATCTTGGGACTTCACATATGCTCCAAAAGACTGGAAGAAATTGTTGTTGTAATGGAGTGCTGTGAAATATTTGACCTGAAAGGAGGAGGGATTATAGTTCCTAACTATCCTAAATAAAGATTCATATTTGATAGTTCCTAATGAGCATTAATCAAGTCAGGGATTGTAGTACATGCAAATGTCCCCAAAGCTGAGCGCAGGAATGTTTATAAAAAAGCCCAATGGATATAGTAAAATAAAACATTCAAAAATATATAAAAATATGTGCCATATAACCTAGATCCAGAAGATAACAACCAGCTGATATTACCAATTTACACAGTTGCTCTTTTTGTTTAAGAAATGCAATATATGCCTCTGGCCTGAACTTCTAAATTCATTTCCTATGGATGACCTGAGGAAATGTGCATCCAGGAAATGAATAAAGCAAAGAACCAAACATATTGCACAATAACCCTAACCACATTACAAACAATAAATCTAAATGAACCTTAATTTCATGGTATTCTAAAAGAATTTTGTATTAATTTCTGATTTGAAAGAGCTTTACCTGTCCCTTTATTTATCTCACATATTCTTCCTCAACCATTCTAAACAAAACTATTTTCTAGCTTTAATATCCCATCATATTAAAACAATATTAGAGACAGAAGATATTTCATATACTGGAGTTTTTCAATATTTTTGCAGTATTCATAGCTGAAACCACAGTTAGAAAAAAATGAATGGAATAATTTTCCATAAAAGAATTTGATCAAATCTGATCAAAAACATCTTGCAGTGTAAATGTATGAAATGAATAACTTTTATCTTGTGAATTGAAGGAGGCAGAAATGTTCTATTTCAACTTTCATTTTGAATAATTTAATTTCCATTCAATTTACATTTATATTTACATATAAACAGAATAAACATAAATGAAAGGAATTAACACATAAAATTAAAGCTGTTTGACCACAAAAAGCTTCGAAGTGTCTTTTCACTTCCAAAGGCATTTGAGGACAACAGTCTGTTGTCTTCACAGGACTCGTCTAGATGCAGGAATAAAATTTGTAAAACATTTGTAGAAAACTTTGTTAACATCAAACAAAGGGTTATCATATTTCACCCATACCTCCTGTTCCATCCGCACTGGTCTGATCAGGGGATGTCACTACAAGGACCTCACAAATCTTCATTAACAAAGATCTCTCTTTGTGACTTGATCAGATAAAAAATTACAATTTCAGAGCACAGGAGAAAAAATATCCTGGACCATCTCTTTGCCTCAGCT
The DNA here is from genome assembly GCA_026261815.1 of Monarcha castaneiventris obscurior. NCBI lineage: Eukaryota > Metazoa > Chordata > Aves > Passeriformes > Monarchidae > Monarcha > Monarcha castaneiventris. The sequence continues at coordinate 14,976,569 of JAMPIT010000467.1, forward strand.
GAGAGTCCAGCCATGAGCCAGCATGACACAGGCATTTTCAGGTGCCTAAACACAGGGGCTGCTTTGTCTCTCTCATGGTAACATTGCAATAGCAAATAAACCTGGCAATGGTAAATAATCCACTGCAACCAGAGGTGCTGACATGCAGTAGACACCCACACTAGTCAGTCAGACATTTCCCTGATGAAATCATATATTCCTTATAAAATTGCAAAAATAGTTGAAGAACAGAAAAGCAGTGCTAGAAAGACTCTTCAGAGGCTGATACAGTTGCACCGCTGTTGAGCAGAGTTTTGGTACAGGGATGCTGCTTTCTGCCTTTGTTATATTTATTAAAAGTAAATAACTAATGCTGGGGTTGTGAATTCAACGTTAATATCAAAGAGAGGAGGTTTCACCATTATTCCCTGGGACACAATTTCACCATCATCTACCTTCACTTTGCCCTCTGACAACTAGAGAGGCAGATCAGCCTCCAGAAACTTCTGTAATCCAACTCTTTGGTGCTACACATTCAGAGAAAGGAAAGCCCTGCACATGCTCTCTGCTCTTCCAACATTCTATTTTGTGACAACACAGCAGGGCAAGCAAGAGTTTGTTTCAAAACCACTGATATCAGTTGAAAAAAAAAAAATAGACATGGGAAAGAAAGAAAAAGCAGGTGAGGGGCAACAGCAAGGTACAATCAATGGAAATAAGAATAAAGAGAGACTATGACAAAAGATGAAAGTTAGGAATAAAACAATCCACAAGTCCCAGTTCCTTAGCCTGCAGCTGCTTCTTTCATTGCTACAAGCTGTGTTTATGGGAACCTGAGCACCCTGCAGCCTGATAAACTGCTGCATCAGCCTGCAGCTCTGCTGAGCTGGGGAACACTTTACCCTGTTGCTCATGTCTGTAATTAACCTCTTCCTGTCTGCAATTAACCTCTTCCTGTCTGTAATTAACCTCTTCCTCGCTTCTTGTATGTCTCACAAAACCAGGACACAAGGACAGAATCAGAGATATGAACAAAGAGGCTGAAACAGGCACACAAAACTCCACTGTCCCACAGATAAGTGAAGCCCATCTCTGCCCCACATCTGTTCCCAGGTGCCAGCTCAGAGGGTACCCTCTGCCCACAGCACCTGAAACACCCCAGCACTGGAACCCCACTGAAGTTACAGGGACTGACGAGCTACTTCTAAATTTTACAATTATTTACAGCATTCCAATTCCCAGGACAGATGAAGGAAACTATTCCTTTTAACTGTTTACCACAGCTGCCCTAATCTACCTCAGTAGTTTCTGGTTTGGTATTTTAATTTCTCAAGAATTGAAACACAAATTCTTAAAAAAAAAAAAAAAATAAAGCAAATTAAGTAACAGCAACAACAAAACTTTATGGTACTCATTGGGGGTGTAATATTCCACTTCTTCATGAACACTTTAGTATCCAAGCAAAGAACATGAACTATACAAGACAAATCAAACTTTATCCCAGCTCTGCATTAGACACAGAGTATCCAGACATGATACAGTTATTATGTGCAACCATTTCAATTACAAAGACTGCTAAAGCATGTAATTCAACAGCCACTTCATACAGTAACTCTTCAGCTGATCTGGCAAGAAGGACCAGGACTTGCAGATTAAGTGTCAGCCTCCCAGCCTGTGAATGCTACCATTTACTTAAAAATCTGTTTTCTCATTTTAACTGCATTGTGCCCACATGCTAAATCAGAGTTTCTTTCCATGACAAGCATCATAACCCAAATGTGCTCTTTGAAAGAGTCGAGTTACTTAAAATATGCACCACTGCAAAGTGTTTTCAGCCTGTATTTATGTGTTTTACAATACCAGATCATCTCTTCATGTTACAACATGCTGTATACTGCTTAAAAATTAATTAATATTATGGCAACAGAAGTGCTATCATGAGAATTGTTTACTCTTTGGAATTTTAAGAATATTAAACAGCCTGGTTAGTATTAGTTTCTGAAAATTAATTTTGAAATCTGATAGTAATAGTTAAAGTCTGTTACAGAAGATGTGACACCTAATTATAATATAATTTTAACAATCAAGCAGATAAAACTGTATCAGTGATCCCAACAAGTGTGTCTAATTAAATGTCTCCAAAGGGGAAAATATAAACACTTAGTAGGCTTAATTTTATATTACTAAAAATACATTTTAAAAAAAAGAAGAAAAATTTCTTCATTTTTGCCCCATAGTTTCACATATATGTGTTGCTTTGAGATGTATGGAGTATCCCAGAGGGCCAGTGGCAGAAGCAGCCTGAAAAATCCAATTATTTCCCACAGAAACCACATTGCCAACAAGAAATAATACAATGCAACATCTTATTTTCCAAAATACTTTTTTTTAAGAAGACTTCCCAGGACTTTCAGCAGAAAACCATCATCTAATCAGTTTCTCAATGTCAGACATTTTTTGCATGTATTTGATGAGAAAATTGAGCTGTTTGTAACTGTTGTAACTGAGGTAACATTTACCAAGCCACATCTCTTCGCATAAGCAAATCAAATTACTGTAGGAACTAAACAGCTATTTCACCTCTATTTCACCTCCAGCAGCTATTTAACCACCAGGATATGGTATTAGTCTTATCTATTGACCTTTGATTATTCTGCAGATATGAAGGAGAGGAGTAGTGTATTCTTATTTCACTTTTATTTCCTGACTTTAAAAGATAGTAAGAAAGTGTTACCGGAAGAGTTGTTATGTGGACAAAATAGCTAGATGAAAATTAAGCTTCATGTTTGTATAGCTATGAAATGCTTTTTGCACTAGTAATTAATGGGAATTTAAGCATCAATGGGATGAAATAAATACTTGGATCCTAGAACAAAGAGCAAATATAATGCAGTAAATTCATCCTCTGTTCCAGTGTTGTGTGAAGAGAGCACAGAGTAGGGACAGGACCAGACATGAGGCCTGCTCTTTTCCATGATTTCTTGAAAGCTGCTGCCCAGAGACCCTCAATCAGGTAACTGATGAATTTTGTATGTATGCAAGTAATGATAATTTACAGCAAGCTGTGCAATCACACCCATACTCGGAACAGAACATGGACTATCACCTGAACACATTTTACTGGCCACAATTAGAGTACAGGGAAGCATTTCTCAGGGCTAATTCTTCCATGTCTCTAAAACTGACCTTTTCCTGGAAATTCCTCGCTATTCAAACTTCCCTTGGTCTGGCTTTCACCTCATTGTGTATTCCTCCTCTCTATCTCAACAGTCCATTAATGTTTAGTGCTGTCTCCCACCTTGCCTGGAGTCTGTTCTAATATCCTGCAGTGCTCAGTGTTCCATACTTCACCCCTCTGCACTCACTTGGTGACTTCACTCACACACAGGTTTTTATTTACAGTCGTAGCTTAACACAGCAAACTCAGGAGTCCTACTCTCTACTCAGGCACTTTCTGTCTGATCCCAGATATGCTCCACTCTCAGCATCACCATCTCCAGCTTTTTCATCAGCTTGTCAAAACCTCGATATTTTTCAATATCTTCTAAAAGCTTCCTTGCTCTCGCTGTCTTTTATCACAGTTGGAAATGACGTGTTCTCCCCTGCTGTTCAACTTTGTAATCTCAGGTTTGTTTCTGATGTCTCACCCTGTGCTTTCTCTCCTCAGCTGTGGTCCTTTTTAAGTCCACTTTACCCAAACAAAGGTGAGAAGGATTCAGGGGCTTTCACCCAGCCCCCAGGCACCCAGCAGCCAGAGAAGATGGGAGTCACAGGAGGCACCTCCCCCTGCTCTCTCTTCACCAGCTGAAAGCCCTGCTCCTATTTCCAGCCATTTACACCTTGCAGAACAAAAATCATTTCATCACCCCTACCACTAAGAACTTGTTTAGGACTATAGACAGATTTAGTTTTCTTTAAATGACCCTGTCCAACTTTATTTTCTGCATTGAACCTAATACAGTTTGTGGAGTCAGGAAGAGAACACCCCCTACCAGCCTGGTTTCTGCCTCTGCTTCCCATGAACACCATTAAGTGTTTAATGGAGCTTGCTTTCCTTGGAAGTAAAGCAGGGAGTGAGTAGTTAATGAGACTGAGCACTGTATAATTTGTCTGGAAAGAGTGAATTATGTATGTTTGGGAATAAATGGGTAAAAAAACCCCTCACAATACTCAAAGGTTATATGCCAATTGCAGAAATGGCTATTCATGTATAGACCTCATTTTTCTTTACTGCTTGCTGATCCTACTTGTTTCAGGCTGATGGTACAGCTGAGCAGACTAATCCTGTGGTGTCAGTGGTTTTAGAAGTCAATTGAAATACATTAAAAGAGAAATCCAGATTTTGCCACCACTGGGAAGTCCTGGCTATCTGCACATTGCTGCTCTTAAAGGACGCTTTCGTGAGGTTGCTTCACACCATAGAAGTCACTTTATGAAACAGCAGCTCTGCAGCCGTGCAGCAGCTGGAGCTAAGCACCACCTTGGAATCTCCATGCATTCTTCCATCCTCCTTGGTGGCAGCTCCCCAGGAAGAAAAAGGATGCATAAAGAAAGTCTAAGTTTCTTTATCAGCAAAAAAAGACAGAACCACACGAGTGAGATGGGGCTCCCTGCAGCTGGAGCAGAGGGAAATTCACCTCAGCATCATTGTGTGGCCAAATCCAGGGCAGAGATATTTGCTTCTACAAGGGCAGAGTTATTACCACATTTCCATGGAAATATTTAAATACAAAAAAGCCAATTTTAATGTCTGCATTCCTCCTACAGAATAATAGCCACTTTTTTTTTTTATCATTTCAATAGCAGTAATTTGTTGTCACTCATTCTCCTTTGGAAAAGCAGAAATTTCTAGGGATATCTGCAGCCAAAATGCCTGGTGAGGAGTGATGTTTATGCAAATGACTTTTGGTCCATGACACTATTGGAAAGCTCAGAATGCACTTTCTAACACTGGCTCTAGGTACTCCCATGTACTTTCAAAGATGTTTCTAAACCTTTACTATTAATATCAATTTAAAATAATTGACAATGAGATATTTATTCCTCAGATATTACTAGGGTACTAAACACACATTTCTAGAGAGCTCAAATTAGTCTCTATAGGTAGCAGTTATGTATATAGCTTTTATCATGCATTTCAATGTTTTTAAATTATAGCTTAGCTGGGCAAAATGTTTTCAACACAGAAAGATAAAAGGATCCAAATATCTCCACTAAAATGTTTCTACCAAACTATTTTCACTAGAAAAACCCCACAAGTTGTACAAGCAGCAAACATTTTTGCAGCCTCTCCTCAAACTCAACTATTTCTAGGAATGGGGTGGAAACAAAAAGGAAAGGGAGCACAAGTAAAGAAGTACTTCTTGGAAGCAAAGTCAAAACCATATATTAAAGTAAAACCAAAATACAATTTAAGAAAAAATTTGAAAATTACAGGGGAAAAATATCATTTCTGTAGAGTATGAACAGGGCAGAGTTTAGGTATGAACAACTAATTGAAACATTATCATATGTTTTTAAAAGAACATTTCTATGATATATATTTTTGCTAAGTAGAATATTTAAATTTTCAGATAACCCTTTCTAGTCTGGTCTAATACAGGTCTTCATGTTTTCTTTCTAGTCAGTTCAAGAGGTAATGATCAGTAATCTAATACAAAATTCTAATATTGAATGTTTTTTTAAAGGAGATCAGTATTCTCTCAGTAACTGCTGCCAAACTGAAGTCCAAGAATGGTATTTCATCTGAGTATTTTCAATAACCAAGCCTTAGATGACAGATGAAGCGTGGTTATCAGTGCTATCGCTGAGGAAAAGACAAGCAGCAGTTGCAGAAGACAGCTGTGCTGCTCAGGTAGCAATTACAGTAAATTCTATCCCTTTCCCCAGTCCCCAGCATCCCTGACATCCCACAGCACAGGGATCCTGTGTGCTCTGCTTGCTCTCCACGGGCTGCACTGCTCACATTCACACCATCAGTCACATTAGAACAAAATGGAAATATTCTACTTCCCTAAAAGTTTCCTCCAAATCCCTCCACCATAGCAGGCTCCACTGTGATGTAATGCAACAGCCCCAGCCCACAGGTGACTTCTCCATGTGCGAATACATAACCTCGACTGATTTAAAGAGTAAGAATTTTAGAAACAAGAACATAAATAATGAATGTCAGAACAATCTGTGTTGTTATTTTCTAAATATCCTTCGTACTTCTCGATGTTCTAGTGTCTTTTGAATCCCAACCAAATTATTAATCTCCTCACAAACTGATATAAAATGAATATTAACTGCAAACCTGCATCTCTCGCCTCCTCTCTTGCATTTTAAATGAATGACTAATTCCGCTCTCCTAAACAAATCACAGAAAAAAACCCTAAAACATAATAAAACCTCAAGTGACTGCCAAACTTAGCAGGGTACTGCAGGGTACAAGACCTTCACATTTATATTCATCTGTGCAAATGGAAGGTATAACACTGGGACGCAGTGGCTGTTCTTTCCAGATAATTTTATTTTGGAATTGCAATGAAGCAAACAGAATTTCTTCTGCGCAGAGCAGGATTTCTGAGAGCTGAAGATACTACATCTTACTGGTGTGGGCAGATCACATAGACAGGGGGTTGGAAAAGCTGTCTGCACTGTGAGAAACAGCCTCCTGAGCATCCCCCAGTGCTGCTTCCTGTGCACAGTGATCACCCTGAGGCGACCCATGGCGCTGACCTTGAGGCTCTCCACAAAGAACTGGTTTGCTTTCAAGACTCGCTCTGCTGGTAACTACACAAAAACACACCAGTGCCTCAAAAGTCAGAGTCTCAGATGTAGAGACAGCCTAGAAACACCACACAGAGCCCTTCATGAGCAGGGAGAGGTGGAACGGCCCTGGTTCTGCCTCTTCCAGCACAGCTCAGGAAGGCTGTAACAAACAGGAGCAGGTTCTGCCCTGGGTGCAGGTGTAGCTGTGCTGTGCCAGCCCTTGCCACGGGGTACTGCAGTTGCTGCTGCTTCAGAGTGGTTCACAGAGAAGGTGGCCAGGTCAGGAGCAGAAATCCTCTGAGGCTTCTAAAGACATAAAAAGCAGCCCCTGCCTCAGGAAGCCAGCGCTGTTACAGGCTCGAAGATCTGGGAAGGGGCAGCCAGGATTGTACATTTTATGGTTTTTAACACATTTGCTCTGGGCTACCTGTAAAAATACAAATGGTAAAAAAAAAGTGTAGAAGTAAAAAAAAAAAAGAAAAAAAGATTAGTCTATTTAGTCTTTCCAGCAATGACTGTCCTGGTTGTTGACCTTGTGCAGATGTTTCTTTTCAGTTGCTCTGTACTAAAAAAAGTATTTCACACCTCTGCCTCCAAAATAGTGTTGTCTTAATTCAAAAGCAAGCACACACAAAAGATTGTGTTAGCTTTCTACCAACCCAGAAGGCAGTAACTACATGGATTAAAACAATTTATAGAAAAAATGGAAGAGGGTAGTTAAGTGCTAAGATAATTATACCCCTTGTGGATATTCAGAGTGGGAGAAAGTGAAACACAGTAAGTGGATATCCAGCTATCAGACTTCCTTGCACCATGACTTCATAGATTAAATGCTTACTTGTGTTCCTAAATGCAAAAGAAAATCTCAAGTTTCTTCATTCTGAGTTTGGGCAAAAACACTCATGCAAGCACCAGGGAAGGTAGGAGGTGTCAGCTTGTCTGTTGTTTAGAAGAAGGTTACAAATAAAAATTGGGCATGTACTTCTTGCTTATAACAGAGGAACAGACAGCACAAGAAATCCTGCTGAAAAGCAGAGAAAGTGATGAAAAAATTACTAAGAACAACTGAAAGTAAGAGTCCTATGCCCAGGGAATTAAAGTAGCTATGGGCACTGCCAAATGCCCCACACCCACCACTGCAGTGAGAGACAAATCCGATACTATGGAAAAAGGCATTGGGCACAAACAATACCTTTTACTAATAATTATTCCACAAGAAAGTACAAAACTGTGATTTTTTTTAAAATAAGTATTTTGTCTCCATGTCCAGCAATGTAGGCTTTCAATGGATACACCTGGTACCCAAATTCAGAAAATAGTGTAATCATGACAAGACTTTATTCAGAAAAGAAAATCTGTTTCCTATTTCTGAACTTCCGATCTTTGACTTCAAAATTCCCTTTTGGCCCAAAAATAAAAATAAATTTTTAAAAAATGTTGGTGAGGGAGAGACACAGAAGAGGTTGGAGATGATGTTAAATTACCAGAAAAGTAGTTTCCATTATTTTGTTCTTCATCCTTTTGGTCTTTACCTTTTTTGACCCCTGTGACCATCATTCTGTTTGTCTTCTACACTTTCCCCATGTTTCTTGTCAAGGCTCTTCATCTAATTTTAATGATGAAGAAAAACCAACATAAATCAAATATACAGACTCAGAAACCACTACAGACCCTACATTTACAGCAGAAAATTGAAAGCAATCATAATAAAGGAAAAATGGATTTACATTTAATGCTCTCCAAGCCTTAAAATACAGGGTCTTAAGGATTTTTATTTAAAAATAGAAAAGAAAAAAAAATTCTCAAATGTGCTTTGAAGAATATACTAATTTTTGGTTCATTTCTTTACTGAAAAACATAACTGACTTTATTCATTACCAGAAGTCTTAATTTTGAGTTGTATCTGGAGGGTATTTTGCAAGATTTGCCTGTATGTGCAGTACAGTAATTACTTTTTTGAAGTGCACTGGAAAAGGAAATGAAGTCAGCAGGTTTATGATCTCAAAGCTTTTTGATTTAATTAAAAGTCATTAGCAGCAACCCTCACTATTCAGTGGCTGAACATGCCCAAATAGAGATCTTAAAGCAGAAGCCATAAAGCTGCAGGTTTTACAGCTTGCTCAGGTTGGATATATGGCAAAATTCAAGGTTTCACCTGAGTTACCGTGGACTGAAAACGTGACAACAGAAGGAATATCACTATAAAAATTTAAATGTTGAGCGTAATGTGATTAAAGGTTAAAGTTAGTAGAAGTAAAGCACAGTAATTTATATCATATTCCCTCCATGAATGTGTTGTGTATTAGCTCTACTCTTGATTTATGGCACTGGAAACTTTTCTGAGTCCCACATTTTAATGCACACACTCGGTCACAGCTGAATTGCTCACTAATGTGCTGTATTCCCTGATGAGCTGGCCAATTTCATACCCAGGCTGCTGACAGCATCTCTGCACAATGAGAGCCCCTTCATTGACATTCTGCTGTAATACCTATTAACAATTAGATTCCTTTTGCTTGCTATTGTATCTTGCTATTGTCATTCCAACAACAGATGCTTTTCTTATAAACCACTGAATTTACTCAAATTTAAATGTCAGGCAGACCAAGTGAATGCACAGTCCATGAACCTGCGCGGGGGAAAATGAGCTCACATCTGTCTCATTATAATATATTGTATTTCCATTTCATTTACTTTCCATTCTTAGCACAGTTTCAAGCAATTTTTCAATTTCCAAACCATGCAGCATCTTAGAAAAAGTGAGGTGATTTTTTTCCTTTCTATGGCAGAAAAGATATGGTTTGTTGGTATATTTTTGTGGTGTCACACAACAACCCAGCTCAATGCTGCTCTCACAAACACATTGTTTAACCAAACAAAACAACATGAGAAAAAATACTATGTAAAAGTTACCAAGGCAGAAACTCTATGAACAGTATCATGGTATCATGGACATAAATGAGTATAAATTTTATACACTGAATAATTAAATGAATGGGATTTCACGGAGGAAAGTAAGAACACAGACAGGCTCCAGCAATCTGCAATTATATGGGTTGTAGTGCTGGAGTTTTACAGATACTTAGTGATGCAGGTAATGTCTCAAGGAGTTTCTAAAGTACTTCAGTATTTAGGGAATTAGTTCCTTTGATGTTTTCTGATAGATCTCATTAGTTGCACCTTAAGGTACATCAGCATGTAAAAAAAACCCCAATCTTGTTACTGAATTCAGTATCTGCAGATTAAAATAATGACTTGTAGGTGGCTTGGTCTCTGTATAAAACATTTAATGTAAGCAACATTTAATTTTAAGAGCAAGATGAACAATTGGCTTGTCTGATATGATTAAAAACACAAGGAAGAAAAAAAAAACCATCAGCAAATTCTGAAAGTCTAAAGTTAAGCTAACAAGTGTGAAGGGCAACTCAATTTGTCCTAAAACACGAAGCAATCTTAATTGCTATAGTATTATCATTATTTGAAAATGATGGCCAGTCTCTTTTATGCTTGCAAATATAGAATTTTCAGACTGATTCATCCAAGGTTAGTGTGTTTATTCCCAGTCTTTCAATATTTTCTTATTGTTAGAAATTTTAAATGAACATTTTATTGTTGAATTCCCTGGAAGAAGTCCATATGAGTGGGACCGTACTTAGAATACAAATGAGAAAATTAATTAGGTGATGACAGTTCGGAATATTAGTTTTCATCTGCCACTTTTTATTAGGTCTCTTCTTCTGGCTGTCCATAAGATGATTCACAGCAAATTTCAGAAATATATAGGATGTTTTTAAAAATTTCATACTGGAGAACAATATATTCTAACTCACTCTTTTTGGGGAGGAACAACCCAAAATGCCACGTTGTATTTAAGCTGAATAAGTACATTGCATGGAAAGGCAGGACTTTGTCCTCTCTTCTGCCAGAGTCTGTCAGAAATCCCAACTGTCATGCACTGGAAGTTTTTAAGACTATAAAAGAATAAATTTCTTGTTCCTTTCCTGAAAAGGTCAGTTGCTATACAGCATTACTGACAATCAAATGGTGGCCTACAGATGTGTTTTGTATCTCAGTGGCACTGCTGAAACTCAGTGACTCTGTGAACCACTGTAAAGTTTGCATTAAAAGTGAACTTAATTACCTCAGGAACAAGAATTTTACAAAGGAAAAAAAAAAAGAGAGAGGTTTAATTACTTTGAAGAATACATTATGTGTAAAAATCATATTCTTTCAAAACTAGATTAATATTTTAAGCTTGTAGAGCTTAACCACAGTCAGTGTAATGCAAATACGGCATCATGAAAGGTTTCTCACCACTGTGCTTCCACTTAACATTTTTTATTATTTATCTTCAACATTTTAGCTTCTTGTCTTTCTCATTTGTATTCCCCTGACATACAACAAAATCAAATTTCAGATCTTTATAGAGCTTTTGTAGCTCTACTACATTACTGTTCAAAAATCTCTTATTAAAATGTCACTGTTCCAGAGACGTCTTTGGCACAAATATTGTTACTTAGATGAAAACAGATTTTCACAACAGTAGAGTTCTGTAAAATTTCATTTTAGTTCAGCCTGTTTTAGAAGTCTACAGCCCTCAGACCTCGTATCTTTCTCTCTGATCCCTCGAGCTGAGGAACTTTGTTTGTTCCTAAAACAAAACGTGTCTGTCCTTTAGCTGATTAGTGCTTCAATGAGAACCTAACAAGATATTCACTGTTTCCAAAGGTTTCCACATCAAAGACAACTTTAAGCAGCTTTGTGAAATGATTTTGATTTGTTAAACCCTCAAAACTGCACAAGGATGGAGCTTGAGGAGTTTGTTGATTCCTTGCATCTTGCATAATTAGAATATATAAGTGGTCCAGATATGCATGTTTGTCTACAAAATACTTGTGTTTATGTATGCCAAAACTCTGCCATTCTAACTTTTCCAAATAATTGCTATTAGAAATATAAAAATATTTTACTTATAATTCATATAAACACTAAACTTTGCAATAACTAAAAGGGCAAAATTTAGTGCTTTTGTAAATTGTAACCTTTTACCACACAGATCTCCACACAGATCATGACTACATGTAATACCACACGTTTCAAAAGTACTTAAAACAGTGCTCCTACTCTGCTAAGACTACTTCAATAGCTAGATTTACCTGTAAAAAAGAGAATTATTGCTGCTCAGTTGAAAAAAGGACCTAGATTCTGTCTGCCAGATAGAGTTGAGAATAATTATTCTGAAATGAGAATACAGCTGTAATAAAACAGGAGATCAGAATCGGTGAAAGTTAGAGCAAAAGATTATTTTTTAAAATGAACTTCAAATGTCATTTTCATTTATTAAATTGATTTCTGTGAGCTTCTATAAAGTCCATGACACAGAAGACTAAGTTAAGCAATTACTCTTGAAAATATTATCCATTCCTCCGGAAAAAAAAATAAAAAATAATTCATAAAACACATACAGCAGTCTAAATATTCATTACGATGAAATGTTGAAATTTATCTAGTGGGTATAATAACAATATTGGGTTAAAATTATGCTTTTAACAGCTACAACAGCAGGGAAGTGAACAGGCAGGGAGCTCTGCAGGCATCCCTCTCTGAGGAATTAGCAGCCTCCCCTCCACAGTCAGCAAAGTTCACTGTGCTCCTGTGAAATGTAGGGCAGTAGGCAAGGTAAGAGAAGAGACATAATGATACTTTTCCTGTCTACATTCTCTACTCAGACTGCATATGTAGATATTCATGAATGTAAAAATCAGTTTAATATACCTTTTACATTATTTATCTTGTTCTTAGAGTGTTGAAGCAAATCTACTGGAACAGCAGCAGGCTCCTGCCACCATTCGGTCTAAGCCAGCTGGATATAAATACTGCTTTGAAAGGACCTATGCAAACAGTCAAGAAATATTTAGAAGCAGCAAAATCAAAGGAATGGGCCTGAGATGAGAAAATACGTATAAATGTCAACACACAACAGCATCTTTGTTAACAGCCACTCAAGCACCATCTCTCAATGAACTAAAACTCCAACAGGCCCTCATGAAAACTATGGAAACTAGTAGAATTTTATATTCAAAATAACCAGGAGTAATAAAATTTAGATCTATATTTGTGCCCAAATATAAGAGAAGTTGTTCTACAAATTAAAATTGGCAGCAGTCGGACGTGTTAGCGTAGAAACACATAATCACCGGATGGTTATATGCAGGTGCTTTTATTGAGAGCTCTGGGAATCAGGGGTTCAGACCCAAATCTGATCCCGATGTGGATTCGAGATGGATACATTTTATACCCTTTCCTTACATAACTGTTGTATAATCATATGTTAATCATTAACTTGATATTGTTCTATTGTGTATATTGTTTTCACCCAAGCATGAGTTTAAGGCCCCTCCCCACAACGTTTCTCATGATTGTTGTTCCTTTCTCGTGATTCTTGTTGAGATTAAATAATTATTTTTAATTATATTTACTAAGCAATCATCGCATTTAACTTCATCATCTACCATACATGTGGGTACACAGGTGCAAGTTCACATGGTTTTAGCAAAGACAGTGCCCACTCCCGTTCCCAAGGCCTACTTTAGCTACCACGATTTTTAGAAACATTTTAACCCTATGCTATCAGACATACAAAGTTTCTCCTCACAAGGATCCCCAAACTCCTCTCAGTGCTGCAGTATCCAAGCAGCCATATGGTCACTGAACCTGATTACAGACACGAGCTGACTAAATGTACACTCTGAGCTCTCTGCAGGGAGCGCAGGGCTTACATTAAAAGGTCAACAGTGTTAATTCTCTGTAACTGTCTTTTGCTCAAACATGAATCTTTAACTAATTAATGTTTCATGACCACATCCTTCTTTTCCTAAAATTCTTGCCCCACCTCTAAGGGGAAGTAAAGACCTTGCCATAGAGCAGTTTGGCTGGTATGGAGCTCTGAAGCTGGCTCAGGGACTTGGTTGGCTCAGAAGCCAGTTGTAGAGGGTTCGGTTTGGTAACCGGGCAGAAACACCAATTTAGTGTAGTGGTTTAAGGGTTAACACCAGAACAGTCCAAGTAGCTGTAGGAGAAACAGAAAACACAAACCAAACCCTAATGTAAACCCAATTCACTCATCTGGTCTCTGCAAGTCCAAAGACTTGCAGACCACTGCCAGCTCCTCCTCCATGTCAAAGGGCCTGGTAAGGCAGCATCTAAGGCATTTCCAAAGCCTCAGTTAGTGATCTAAGCCTTTTAACAAGTGTCATCTGCATGGGATTCACCTACTCATGCTGAAAGGCCCATTTGAAACTTTTAAAGGATACCCACGTTCCTTTACATTTTTCCTCTCTTCATCATCTGTATTCTGCTGCAGCACCTCAAAGGCCCAGGTACTGATGGCTTTCTCAGGCAGTAATTCAACTTCAACCAAGTGCAGGGGAGTGAACAGGAGTCCAGACTCTCTCCACAGCAAGAGCAAGGCATGACCTACACAAATCTCGGATTTACACTGAACTGACATGGGCTCAACCAGTTTAGCATTAAATCTGCTATATGCTCCAGTGGTCCCTGCTCCTTCAGGACTTCAGTCTGATTTGAGGAATTATAAATGCAAACTTGGCCTTCTGATTAATGAGTCACGAACATCACAAGAAGGCAGCAAATGACCTTTGCTGTTCATTTTTTTGCAAGCCTTCCTGTAATCAGCATCACGAATATTTTGGCAGAGTCTGTTTATTGACTCTGCACTGGAGCAAAATCAATTTTCTATGCTGTTTTCTTCCAATTTTGGTTCTTCTACAGGAAACAAAATAGTGTTATAGGTGTCTAGGCTTAACAGCTGTGTGCTCTGATTCAAACTGTATATGGCCATATATAACCCAGGTTAGTTCACCTGATCAGGTTAGAGCAAGGACTGCAGAAAAATAAAATAATTTAATTTAAGGAATACTGTTAAAATACTGGTAGAAACCCAACAGAGGTCAGAAACCAAAACTCAAAAAGACAATTAAAGAAGTTCTATATAAAAGTAATTTAATGCAGAAGTTTTGCAGGTGTTACTTTAAAAACTAAAAAAAAAAAAAAAAAAAAAAAGAAAGAAATAAAAATGATGCAAAACACATTAAAAGCACCACATCTCTGCTTATCCTGCTTCCCAGACTGTACTGTGGCTAACAAAGGAAGTCCTCAAAGGAAGAGCCTCCTCAGGGTGCTAAACACATACTGTTCAAATCACATTGCTTAGGTTTCATATCACCTTTTCAAATAGCACCAAAGCACAGAACAGCTCCACGTCTCTCCATCTAAGGCTGAGCTGGTGATTTTGTTATTAGGGATTTTGGGCAGTCAGGCACGAGTCCTGTAATGCTGTTAGTTAACAAACAGTCCATCAGCCAAGTGAGTAAACTGGTAGGGTCAGTGGCCAAAAAGGGTCTTTTGAGACTGGATACAGGTAACTCATTCTGTCAGCTGAGATTAAATCCTGGCACTGGAGCAGGATGTGCAGAGGAAAAGAGCAGCACTTAGCAGCAGTCCTTTAAAAACAAGTCAAATAGATCTGAAGGAAATCTCAAAAAGTTTTATTTTAACTAGTCTCTTAAGAGTTTTTGCAGGCTCGTTCTGGTGGTCACAGGACTGTGAAGTATTTACAATAGCCAGGTAGCTCCATATCCAAACAATGGTCATGCAAATCAGTTGTGAAGACAGAAGAACACAAATTTAAATATTTAAGAGGCAGGAGTCAGCCATGTAGTAGATTTTTTCACAGTTCATTAGAAGATTTAGAAGCAAAAGTCTATTAGCATTCTTCTGCACACAAAAGGCTGATTTAGGAGAGACTAGATGAATTAATAATCAAATATGGTGATGCATATTAACTACAGAAAAATCTGCTCTAGGAAGTACAGACATGGTTGCTGAAGTGTGGTTAAAATAAAACCACTCAAGTACTAGTTATCCCTAGGAAAGGGAACAAACATCCTTGAAAAATGTTATTTTTATGCTGATGCAGAGCATGTGGTCTTTACTCATTTATTTTGTATTAAGACAAGATAATATCTGGGGGCCTGTTTCCATCAGCAGCAAATATATGAATGAACTGGCTTTTTGCCCCAACAGATATTTCCTGAATGAATAAGAACATTAGCTCTAAGCAAGACACATTGCAGCAGCACACTGCACCAGGGTCTCTGTGTGCTCTTCCGTGCCAGCACAGAAAATCGGTTGCCTCGTTTTGCCACTCCGTTGCTTTCCTCAGGGATCTGTTTGGCCTGTAAAACCAATCACAACCGTTCCTATTCGGCACACAATATCCTTTACCTTGGAAATGGTGAAGAGTATTGTGTGCTGAATGGGAACAGTTGTGATTGCCATGATGAGAGGAAGATATGACAGGAGGAGGAAGCATTTTTCAGCTCCCACAGAGCCCCTTCCCAGCCCTGCTCCCGGCTATCCAGATCTCCTGTGGTGGAACAGGTCATCCAGTCACTGCCAAGCAGGAAATCTCTTAATGGCAGGGGCAGTTCCCAGAAAAGGCGGGTCATCATCAAATGCATCAGCAGGGCTGGCACCCTCCACCAGACCTGCAGAGTTAATTGCTCTCTCCAGCTCAGTGTTTGATGCAAACTCTCGGGAGCTTAATGAAGCTCGGTGGTGCAGGGATGAGGAGGCTGCACTCATTCAGTTATTGCTGCCCAGACTGCACAGACTTTGAGTAAAATGCAATTTCCATCACCACTGATCTTAAGATGAGATCTCTCTCAATTGCACCCATAATAGCCATCGTTTACAGCATAGATTCCAGCAGCCATCCTAAGGAGAGGTGCTGCTTCTCCCAGCTGGAATTCAGGAACAGCTCAGCATGACACTGTTATTGACAGCATTTCAGGAAAACAGTCCAACCCAGTGTCACCATGAGTTTCATTTTGCTCCTATGCATGCTCCCATATCGTTCAGAGCTCTGGTGGGGGAATATTTGCACAGAAAGGCTCTGTCCATTTCACAGGACTCATCTTTGCAGGAGGACTGGTGCCAGGAAGGACAAGGGCTACAAGGGCAATGGAGGCAGGGCACTGGAGTAATGAGTGTCAGTGCTTGAGTAATACAGCAAAACTGCAAACTTCCAACGAGGCCAATGGGGGAAACGGAGGAAGGAGATCAAAAAAGAAAAGGTGTGCCACAAAGTCATAATTACTGAGTCTCCTGAGGAGAAAATGGTGAAATTATGGCAATTTTCAGGAACACAGTTTAGAAGAGTTGTTAAAAAAAGGAAATACTGAAGAGCAAGCAAACTGTTTGCAAGTCTAATATCAACTTCACAAGTACCAAATGGGAGAGGCTTTCAGTTACTTTGTGCACTGAATACCAACAAAAGTTTAGAGATTAAATGTCAGCAAATGAAGGCAAAGCATTAATCTATTGTGCCATATCACCTCACTCCCAAATCACTAACAAGCTACTATCTATCTTATCTCTGCTTCACTTATTGACAATCTCCATTTGTTTCATCAAGAAAAGGGACAATCCATTCTGGACTCAGCATACATCATCCTAAGCAGAAATAAATGCTTGGCAATAAATGGCAGCCAAGTGAGAAGAAGAGTGTGCCCTGCTTTGGCACAAAAGTACATAGCAGAAAAGTATGAAGTGCATTATTTTCTACCCTTTGCATATACACATCTCTCAAACATTCACACTGAACTTACTCTCTTTGGAGAGAGAGGAATAGGAGGAACTGCTCCTTTCTGATCCCTCAGAAAAGAGAACCAAGTCTGAAATCACTCTTTCACAGCCAACACCAACACACCCAGTGGCTCACATCAGCTGTGGGGGGAGCAGCCTTCCTTCTCTGCACTTGTGGGTGAAATCAGGCAGCCTCTGGGACAGCTCTCCTGGACACTGTGGCTTGCAAGATCATATTTTGTGGGATATGCCTTTTGGGAGAACAGGTTTTCAAGCAGACAGCAGTGTCATAGAGATCTAAGGGCTGTATTTGAAGAGCTTTTCAAGAGCCAAATTATATTGAGGAATCCAGCACCTATGTGAGGTTCCTTACAGGGGAGCAACAGACATTGTTCTTTGCAATCATTACATTTTAAGGAGTGAAGGAGACATAATTTTTATTTATTCTTTCCATATCTTATATTCTTTTAGAAAAGCCTTGTGGTGACAGATATCTGCCCTCAATAGACAAAAGGTCACAAAGTAAGCAATCTCAAAAAACCTTACACAGCTCTCCAAGTTTAGCTCTCTTTTCATCTGTGAGATGCACCACAACAAGCACATAAAACAGGGGAGCAGAAAGGTTCTCTCAGCAAGAGCTTGCGAGGTACCTGCACGCAGAGCATTTGCAGGTGAAACAAAACAGTGAAGGGATTGCTGTCTCTTGGCCACCATCGCTACAGTAGGTGTGATTCCTGAATAGGAGAAATTAGGTATTAAAAGAAAAACCTGGATGATGTGGTCATGGTGATACTTACAATGTAACGATTACATTTTGAAGTCAAATGTCCCTGAAGTGCAAAGATATTTTTGTTGCTTTACAATACAGGCAGGCTCACACACACAGAGCTGCCACAATCCAACTTCTGCTTGGATTCAAAATTATTTCTATGCAATTGAAAGCTCCAAGATCCCTTTTTTTTTTTTTTTTTTTTTTTTAAATGAAAGCTAAGATTTCTTAATGCACTTGTGTAACAGGATGCTTCTCTGGCAAACATCAAGGCCAAAGCCAAAACAAAAATATCACAAAGTACACAAAATCCCAGGTACAGGTCACCACTGGAGATGGATAATAGACTTGATGGACCATTAGTCTGTTCCACTGTGCCTCTACCAGAGCCAGCAGGGAAGAAGGAGGCAGTAAAAGAAACAGACTGCAGATTAGAAAGGAGGAAAATTACATAGGGAAGTCAGCAAAAAAGAGAAGCTTCTTACTGAGTTTCCCACTAATATTTTATCTCAGTGCTATGGCCCAAAAGAAATACTTATGCCTTGCCAGGTTAAATACTTTGCAAACAAATATATTGCAAGCTGGGCTGAGGAGATGTAAAATCAATGCTATAAACATGTGTCACTGCTAATATTGGCTCATATTTCTACTGTTTACAGCATTTAACCTGCACCTCAGAGAAGTCAATAATTATTACATCAATAATGAACATTAATGTCATTGTGGCAACAGCAGCTGGGAAAATTTTGTAGCTTTATCATGACAAAGTCTAAAAACCATAATGCCTGAAAGCAGAACTGGCCAGTTTGGCCAAAATTCTGCCCTGCCTACCTGCACACTATCAAATGTAAATTTTGTGCTGAATTTATCACTGTAACTACAACTGCAGGGGTGCTGATTTAAAAAAAAAATGCAAGAGAACAGGATGCCAGAAAGCTGACTAACAGTAAAGTCCTGATAAAAGCATTAGTCATAACAGAATAATCGGATACAATCAGAAGGGGAATAAGTTCACTGGTAAATCTGAGAAAACATTCCCACCAATGCAATACAGCATTAACTTTCTAATGCATAACTGTGCTGTCTAATATAAATGCAGTATAATTAGTTAAAATAATAAAACGACAAATCCTGTGTGTTTATGAGAAAATGTATAAAGCAAGCAGATAAAAGTGCCCCTACCCTGTGATATTTCAAGATTGTTCCAGTGTGTATCAGACACCCGCAACAGTTTACATACAAGGAAAAAGGGATAGACTGTGTTGATAAGCACAAAATCAGACTGATATGAGCCTGGGCTTAGTCCTTAATGCTAAACTCTGTGTAAATGTGAAAGCTGGGCTCTGGAGATAGCAGCCAAATGTCATATTTGAACAAGTGATATTGGGAAAAGCTAACTGGAGGCCCCAGAAACAGAACTAAAGGGAGGAAGCAAAAGCACAGGGGCAGTTACTTCCCAGCCAGTATCCATCCTTCACTCAGAACAAGATGGAGGGATGCTGATCAGAGACACCTCTATGTTGCTCAGTAGCAGAGAGAAAACCACTTTTAATGGAATTATAAAAGTTTGAGATACTCTAGGCATATCTAGGTCACCCAGGCCACCCTCCATCCCTCCTGGAACTGAACCACACCATGTGACAAGTGCCTTTGACTAGCTTTAAATTACAGAAGGAGGCTGGGAACATGCAAAAACACAATACAAGCATTTATTTCACTGGCTTGTGTTGTTAAGGATGGCCACCATTATGTTATTCTTCAAGGGACATGGGAGCCCAAACCACTGCACTCAAACTGTTTGTTCCACATTTATGTATTTTTCCTACATTATTCCACACCTTATTTTCTGACACGCATTTCACTATTTTAATACTCAACCTAGGACATTATGAGGTGGCAGATTGACTCCTTGCTAGGTAGTCCCACTGGTTTCTCTGTCCATTTAATGGAATGTATAGGCACATAAATACTTCCCAATTTTCAAAACAGAATTGCATAAAACAAAAAAACCAACAACAACAAAAAAACCAATGGCATAACTAGTTAAGTTCCTACTGGGCAGCACTGGTATGTTTTCATCATTGTTGCCATTATGTTTACATGCAAATATACACATTTCTCAGTTTTCTCACCAGGTTTCACCATTACTCCATCAATGCCTCTTTTTTTTGATGCAATTTATTCATACAGCTATTTTCAACCACTTTAGTCTCATCTTTCTTCCTTTAATAAATGTCTGCTTCCTTATGAGCAATGTTTGATTTTCAAGACTAGTGACAAATGTACCAGAAAGTCGTACATATACATATGCACACCAACCATTCCTCTGTCCTGTGCAGCTAAAACAGACTCACAGATTAGAATTTACTTGTTTTGATATTTTTCTGTTCTAACCTTTGCTTTTCAAATCAAACATGATGATCAGTCTCCCCTAAAATATTTAAATGCTGTCTAGGAGTGAAGTAGGATCTGTTTCTTGCTAGAGGTCAGCTTAGAAAAAAAAGTGTTCAGTAAACGGCAGACATGGAGAAACACTGCTGCAGTCAGAGCACAGAAATGGCACAACACAGACTCAGAACTGAGATGAGTGAACTAAATTTAGAAAGACAGAAAGAAAAGTAAAAATAGAATGAAGTTCACAAGATCTAGCTGTATTTTTAGGTCCAGGGAAGGCAACATTAAGAAAATAGGAGAGCAACATCTTGGTTCAGGAAGCAATGCATGCTAAAACCTAAAATACAGCATCTATAAGGGCAATCTGTGCCCTGCCCACTGCCAGCAGGGCAGAGCACTGAGCCCTTGGCAACAGCACAGACAAGCACATCCAGGTTTGTCTTTCTCCCCCAGACCTGTGCACACACAGCACGAGCCCTGCAGAGCCTGCAGGAGAGCCCAGGAGCACTGCAGAGGTGCTCAGCAGGGCTGGCATCTCTTGAAGACTGAACTTAAAAAGAAGCAAAAATATCTGAAGAGCCGAAGAAAAACATCCAGCAATAGCCGGCACAGCTGCTGTAGAATAAATGAGGTCTCAATTATTATTTTTAGCAGAAGTCACACACTCCCAAGTCCCAGTCCAAAATAAAAGATTTTCCATTATCTGCTACAGCAGTGGGAAGTTATTTCCTACATAGCAACCCATCTCTGAGAGCTGCAGTACATCCACAACTGAATATAGACTTCATTCATTTCATACTTCCCAGCCATGATCATGGACAGAGCTTGAATATCAGAGATGCAGCTTTCCTGGGCAACAGATGCAGGAACTTCCACAAAACTTCAGTCCTGGGAAAGCACTGCTTGTATCTAAAAGCAATCAGCTGGGAAGTGATGTAAAACACGACAAGGCAGTTTGCGAGGGACCACCAGCAACGTCTAATACATGGAGAAGGTTACATAAAAGCTGCTGTTTCACAGAGTCTGGTTCTGACTTTAGGGAGAACAATCTGAAAAATAAGCTGGTATTACAGTAAAATATTTTAACTCAAAGAAGTGAAGCCTTTCATATGGAAAACACACCAATGAATCTTAACTCATAAGCCTTCCTCCCTTTTTTTCATAACTTTCTAAACACAATCCCTATTTAGGATAATCCATTCAGGGTCACCCCTTAAGAAAACTGCTATAACAGCTTCTTATATTTCATTGCTTTGTATCTTTATATATCTATTTCAGCCCAGGGCACAGGACTATTTTGCTATTCCAAACAGCTGAGCAGAAAGCACATGATATGATTTAGGAAATCCCCAGAATGTCAAGACTGGGTTTTGCTAATCCCTCATCGCTCTGCTTCCCACTCCACCTGTTTAATCTGACTCCTTTAAATATTTGTAATAGAAATGGAACTGCAGTCACCGTGAGTTGATTTAGAGGACAAAATCTTTATTAGCAGTTCTAAATTCCACCCCACTAGGTACCCTTAAATATACAGTTATAAATCTGCAACCATTTCTTCAGTAACAGGTACAAATGTCACAAGTTCCTTTTCCCATTTGCTTTAACCATCATTAAACATTAAGGAGATGAAAACCTTGGAACCACAGCCCACAGAAGAGTAAGATCCCAGAGGAAAACCAGCAGAGAAATGGAAGGTGGCAGGAAATTTGTGCATGTGAGGAGACCACCAGGCTTCAGGCTGCACAGTGAGCTGCCAATGACGTAACATCACATCACACCGTGGTGAGAAGTGCAAACCTCGAAGCAAGAAAGGGCTGCAGTTGCTTTTTGCTGAACAAGGCTGCAATCAGGACATAACCACGGTTGTGTTTTAAAATCAAAATACTTAAAAATTACTGCATTCCAAAGCAAAACATGGATGACCCCAAAGTTAGTAAATCAGAATTGTCATTTTAGCATGCACAGATTTAGAGAAACAGGTATAGTTACACTAATTATGTTGGTCTTTGACAGCAATGAATTTGATTCAGAAAATATTACTCCTCTCTTTCATGTTGCCAGTGCTGTACCTAAGTTTGCATTGCTGCAGACAAGTGTAATAACAGAAAGGCTTTACTTAGAACAATATGAAGGATTTAGTTTAAAATCACTGCAAAGTCTCTGAACTGCTTTTTAAGAAGGTACGTTTCATCTCAGGTTTTAAAAATATAGTACTGCAAATTCCAACTCACTTATTTAGTAAATCCATCAGAAAATCAATAGGACAAATTTACTGGTTTTCCCACTTTCAAGAAATGTAGAGAACTCCAACCCAACAATTTTAAGGTTAAAGTCTACTTGGGAAAAAAAACTACCCCTGAAAAGGTGAAACAATTTGCCTCAGTGGCAGCACACTTTAGGATGTGCAAATGAGCTCCTGTGGTGGCTCCATTCTCACGTTACTTCCCACCTTCCTCACCATTGATTCAGGAGACAAATAAGTTTAAATGATAATTTTAAATCACCACAAGTTTTAGTATTAGATTTGTCTAACTGCAGCTGTGCAGCCCTGAATGGGTAGAGGAAGATCCTGTGGTGGGGATTACTTTTGCCTTCCCTCTTGGTATCCCATAGATCCCTTTAAGTAATTTAAAAGAATAGTACTCACCTCCCATTTTCCTTCTTTCTTTTTGCAGCTACACCAGAAAACCTTTCAATTATATTTCTAATTTCACTAGACTAATTTGTCCTTTTAGGTTAATGAGGGAAATCCAGCAATTCCTGCCTCTGCCCCCCCACCAGGTATCCTGGAGAAGAAAAACAAATTCTCCCTTGACCTTTCCCACAACCTGAACCAAATCAAGGTATTCACCCTAACACCTCACCAACTTCCATTAGCACATCTCAGCCTGCCTGGGCACCTGATTTTAAACATAAAAGGTGTAACCAAATTATTGAAGTACTGTTTTCTTTACAGTGTTTCCCGGAAGAGCAAAAACATATTTTAAAGTAAATCGTGAAAATCCAGCAGGCTACATTCCTTTGGGAAATAATTGTATCAACAGCAAGCAATAAAAGAGCAGTCTTTACTGCTTCAGTAAAAAATTGCCTTTTTTTTTTGTTTTGTTGTTTCTCAGATGCTTATTTTCTTCGAAAGAAATATTTTCATTAATCTTATCCAGCAGTCCATTGTTTTTATCCTGCAGTTAGATAAACTTCTCTTGTGCTGGATAGTGTTGGATGGTGAAATTATATATGACAGTACTGATACAGCCATTCACTTGCATGTTCAAGCCTGCATCAGTAATGAATATTTCTCAAGCTGCTTTGAAGCTTTGGTTATGAAAATAGAATGAAAATGTGATTACTGTCACAGTAATACAGCCAGATTTCTTAATGAGACAATATTCTTTATTTTGTCCCAGACAAAATTTTAGGAATAATACAAAAACATGATTAACACAAATTAGGCCTTGCTGTATTACATTACAGATTACGTTTATGCAGATGTGTCCTTTCCCCTCATCATTCACAAGAACTTTCTTCAGATATCATCATCTTGTTAGCCTGGGTACAAATTTTGAAGGCAACACAACTGAAAAACAGATCAATACGAATGATGCCCTGGTTTGATGACATGGATTTTTTCTCTCTCAATCCCTAATCTTTTATTAAGCATCCCCTCACCCTCTATACTCTGTCCTCTCTCCAGAAAAATATGCAGATGTCCTCATAGTGTCACAAGCAGAAACCAGCCCCAGCTGAACCACAGGACCTGAACAAAATGACGATTTGGCAAACCCAGAGTACGATTTAATTAATATATTCAATTCATTGATGCCAATGAATTGCAAAAAAAGAAACATTTCTTGTTCAGTAAGGTTTGACTCGGATTTCAATAAGAAACATGGCACAGGTGAGGCCTGAGGGGCATCACTAGAAATCTGTGTGCAGAGCTGATTCCATCCACCTCTCTTGTTCAGAATACTGGGCACAGAAAGAAATATATTAGTGAAATATGGGGCCACAGTTTTGTGTATTTACGAATACACATAAAAAGATAAGGCTGTTCATTTAAACAGCCTATGTTATGGAAAATCCTCTAAAATACAATTTATGGTCAAATATATGTCTGTTTCTTACTGTGTTAATCAGTGCAGTTTTTTCCTTCAGCAATTTCAAATGATCCATTTTAATTTGATTGGATTTTTTTCATTTTTCCTTCAATTTTTCAAGGACAGACAAAAATAACCCTATTCATCTTATGTTACTTTATAATCCAGTAAGTGCAAAAGGCCTTGGAAGAGATAAAGGAGGTAAAATAAAAAGTTTCAGCATAGCCAGTCATGTTTCCTCACTGAGCTTTTCTAGAAGGGCCAAGTCAGCACCAGAAAAAATATATATGGGCTTGAAAAAGTTGTATTTTAGTTATGCAGGTTGTATTTTAGTTATGCAATTTGTGTCCACGTGGTATTTATAAGGAAAATCCACTTACTCAGACAAGTAATGAACCAAGAGATGACCAAAGGCCAGGCTTCCCAAGCTCCCAGGGTTGAGAAGAGTTACTGGTGCAGAAGGAGCAAAGACTTGAAGCCTCTTATATCTCACAAGAGTTTGCACTGTTCAATAACAACAACTTTGCACTTACATTTCAGAATTATCCAGATGAAGCTGCTGAGTCCCACCTCGGTCACAGGGACAGGAATGACTTGCCAACCACCTCAGCTGAGTTTCAGGGAAGGACTGGCAGATCCAACTCCTCTGCTCAAGGCCCAAAGAGGTTGTTTGAGTTCTGATTAATTTTTGTGTGTACAGCTGTTTTTCAGGCTGATACAGTACCTGTCACTTCACTTTTAAAATTCTGCAGCAACCCTTTCTGCGGTTTCCAATAAGTAACTCAGAGATGCAATAAATTGCCGTGTCATAGCTTTGTGGTGTTTGCTTGGCAGGGAAGGTGGGAAGATGGAAGAGCAGGTGGGCAATGACCAGGACATGAGCAGAGCAGCACAACCATGCAAGCTCAAGTTCTGAGCTCATGTTACTCAGCCTGGTCTTGGTACTGATTATGATGTGTTTGAAACACTGCCTAAAATGATTCCTTTTCCAAATGAGAAGATGTTGGCTTTGGTTTGTTTCCAGCACTCCCATATTCTTTGTTTTCCTTTCATCAATTTGCTGAACTTGGGTTCTGTTCTCTTCCTTAATTTGCAATTATGTGCATTTCCTGTAACTTGTGGCTTTTCCTTAGTTCCATGAACCTTTGGGCCCCATTTCAGTTGGCACTCAGAGAGAACACCACTGGATTTTCTGCCCGAGTTGCAAGAAGAAGTTGGCTTGAATTATTGTTATTTACATTCCTCCTTAGAAAATTTACCAAAAAAAAAAATCACTTGAAATTAAAGTAAAATTATTTTCTAAAACTATGTCAAATTTCTGATAGGATAGGTAAAAGACGGACACACAAGGCTCCTCTATTTAAAGATATATATATTTAAAACAAGATATAGAGAGAGACATAAAGAATAAAAAAAAAATCCTTCCATTAGCTTCTTAGAAATCAAATCAGGGAGTGTTGATTCCCACAGTTTCCAGATGATGAGTGAATCACGACTATGTGGTCACTTGCTGGCATTTTTTTCTCTGTAATAATAATGAGTAGAAGCATTATGACCCCTCGTATTCAATCAGACCACTTGAATTACAACCCCAGATAACAGCCAGTAACTGCTGGTGACTGGGGTTATATGGATGCCATCAGTACAGGTATCAGGGTAAATCACTGTGACCTTCACCTCTCTGCCTCCAAATAATTCCAGCACACTTTAAGGTGGATGCTACAGTGGTAAAAGTCCCGTTTACTACATGGCATTGCAAGACTGACAGAAACAGCAAACCCTAAAATAGCAGCAAAGGAGCATCAAATAAATCCATGGCATCCTACAAATTCACCTAATTAAGAGAATTTCTCACAATTTTTTAGCCCTTGCATCTGCTGTTTTCATCTACCTATTGTCTCATCTCAAACACAAACTGTAAGATACGTAACAACATATGGTTTTGTGATGTGTACAGACTGTGGCTAGAATAGCAAGGTCATAACTGGCCTGCAGGTACCCCTGCAATACCAACATTAATAAAATCTAGGCAAGAAAAAAACAACCCAACCAATTACGGGAACAAGCTCATCAAAGGAAGAAGGATTTCACAGGAGAGAAAGGCTGCTGTTACAGCTGGTGTCAGCAATATTAGGAAACTGAGGGACCAAATGTTAGCTGGGACATTCCAAATGAATCCTGAACTATAAACCAAATGGTAATAAACAAAGCTATTTGTCAGCTGACCCCCCTTGGATGTTGTTAACAGGCACACAGCATGCTCATAGCCTATGGCAACCTGCAGGCTCCCGGTGATAAAATCATGACAGCTAACAGATGAATCCTTTCTGAATTCTATTAAATAAATTAATAATCTTAGCAACATCATTACAGCAAAACATCCATCTTCTGCAACAGCTGTTCCTCCATTGCTCGTTGCATTTATTTTCTGTCTTCTTGCCATGCCTTATGAAATGCAACTTAACTCAGAGACTGAACTTTAGCACCTCGATTGCAAACCTATAAAAGCAGATTATTTGCATTTTTATGCAGTTTGTGCAAAACACAAGCTTTTGCCTAAACAGAAAAATGTCTAACTACTCTGTCTCTAAAGTAAACAACAATAAACTTTTGTACTTTCTGACAAGAAACAAATGCAAACCCTACAAAGTAGACAACTATGATTCATATAAAACCTTCTCTGAATCTTTCAATTCATCAAAAAAGATATTAAATTAAATCTAATACGCTTTTGTTCTGTGTTTAGCTGACTATGTAATGCTAAACAAAACTTGGTGGAAGTTAAAGTGTGCCATCAAATTGTTTCTCAATTTGTTCCAGGGTTACAATCTGTACCCCTGTAACCTGAAAAGAAAAATGCTCCTGGTATTCCTCCAGAACAATAAAGCCAGGATAAGCAATAAACAGGTAGCTTAGGAAACAGAAATGACAAACAGGAAAAATTTCCCACTTCACATTGAGCCCAGTGCTGACTTGTCCAAGTCTCCACCTCCATTTGAACTCACAGATCAGGATGTTGCAACTGACTGTGGTACATAAGCACTTCTGTCTAGTTCTGGACCTGGGCAGTTTTGTTTTGCTTTACCCACGACATGCTCTTTTTAAAACTCCATCGAGAATTTCATTAAACACTTACAATTTTATATCTCAGATGAAACTATAGTGCATAGAAACCTTAATAAGCCTGGAATCATTAGAATCATATTTTGCTTTCTGGTGACATCTCCCATGCTACGTGCAACCAAAGTAACACTTTGCAGCAGTTTCCCAAAGGAACAGAAATGCACAGACCACGGGGGCTTTTCTTCTAAGAGCTCTTTTGAGACTACTGGTACAGACACGTATTTGCCATTAAATAAACATGCTCAGCATCAGACACAGCCTCCTCTATCTCATCTCCTGCATGAGAAATTATGCTTTTCTCAAGTGTATTTAATCTTGTAAATCAAAGAAGAGAGACCTGTGAGAACATTTGCTCTGCCAGTCTTTCTATGCTGCGATTTCCAATCGCCGTAGCAACAATTCTTGTAAATTATTTTTAAATCCTGTTTTTTGCAGAATGGCATGAGTTGTGGCATCTCTTCATGCTTGTTCTGTCAAAAATTCTTGTGTAGGTTACATTTCCACTTACATTACAAACATCAATTGGATATCTCATTCTAATGAAGAGGAGAATTTGCCTCAATTTTTTGTAGCAGAGTTTTCATGTTATTCTCCCTCCCCCTGAACTGGTCTTGGAATGTACTTCAGAATCTACTTTTGTCAGACTCCAAGCTGTTTTAAGACTAACTTTCTTGAAGTTGTGATGTGCCCTGCACACACATGGCAGTATTTCCACAGGGCTCAAGATTTACGGAAAGTGCCACATTTAGCAGATTTTTTACATATTTACAATTAATATCTTTAAACTTTTCCTTCTCTACTGTAACATTCCTGTTCCCTCAGCAGTTAAATTACCTATAAAGTACAATATTCTGTATTGTACAGATCATCTCAGTGGTACAATTGCAGCAGCACTAATGGTAGAAGCATCCTGGAGCTTTGGAGAAGCTTCAGCAGCTGTATCAAATGAGGAACATAAATACACAAAACTTGTGTTCTGGATCTGGTTCTGCTACTGACTCACTGTCTCAGATTAAATTCATCTCCTTTTCTTAGGCCACAGGTATAAACTGCAGACAGCAATGTTTGCTCACCAACCAGAGAACACATTAACAATTTTGCCAGAAAAAGTACTGGGCATGGATTTTGCAGTAAGACTGATTTAAATTCAGATGACAGAAGTAACCCTTTACAAGGCCTTGAAAAATCACTCTGTACAACTATTTTAGCTACATTTACACTGTCTTGTCCAGGTATCCCACACAAAAGGATCAAAATGCAGAAATATTTTGTGGAAAGTGGAATTTTGTATAGGAAAACACTTTTACAAAGTTTACAATCCCCAAAGTCAAGACAAGGCAGGGTTAGATTGCCCGTGCACTTCTCTTTTCAGTGATGTCCAGGTTCTTCTACTGCACTACTAGGATATAGCACACAGCAAGTGGCAAACATTTATCTTTGAGCATCCCACAACATCCTTATGTGTCCCCCTTAAGCTGTTCCACGTGGTGGAAAGGATCCCATGTGCCACAGTGCCTGAGCAGGAGCACTGAGGGAGGAAGATCTCCCTGGCAGCTGGGAAGAGCATCCAGAGCCTGCTTTGACAACATTTGTGTGTTTGATTTAAAGCTGATTCAAAGTAAACTATATAATTTATGTGAAATATTTAAAAAAAAAATGTCTAGGAGGACTTTATCATGAGGAAAAGCTGTTTGTCTTCTTCCTCCAGTTCCATGTAAGAGCAAGGAGAAAGCCCTGCACAGGCTTTGCTTCAAGAGGCAGAGCTGGTTTCAGTGGCCCTTTGTTCTCTGTTTGCTCTGTGTTCGTGTCCCTGCCACTGCACTGAGATGCAAGTGCACAACACAGACACGTCAGGGACCTGGGCAGGAGCTGATGCAGATCGGAGGTGACAGGGGGAGGCCTGGGTGACCAGTATGGACAGAACTTAAATCCCCACAACATTTAAAAGCCGTGTTCAACTTCCAGCTTGATTCTTCCATGTCCTTCCCACGATGTGTTTAGAAGGGCAAACTGCTCAACGCAGGGTCGTGCAACCAGCTGGAGAAACCAGGGATTGAGCAAGGAGACATCTGTACACAAGTCCTTCTTGGACCACGGCCAGAGCATTTTACAGTGCAAGATAAAATTTAATTAAGCTTCATAGGTTAAAAACATTTCCTCTCTATTGTTGTCTGTCATAATGGTTTAGAAATGCATAATCAAGTCTTTTTCTCTCTCATCCACACATTTGTTATTAGATTATTGCCCTTGAGAGCTCAGCTGCAGACACTAATTCTTTTTGTACTTTTTAAGTGACTATGAAACATTTATACTGAGGAAGAAACAGACACATGGCACAAAATGTGTGGCACCAGAAAATCACACAAAATATGCAAAAAGATCTATGAAAAAGAAGATATCTCGCACAACTATGAAGATAAAACGGAGACATTTATTTTTTCACTGTAAAGAAACACCATCCCTTACAAAGAATTATCAGCTCTATATGAGCTCAGTCAATCATGGGACTTGTCCCTCTGGGAGAGGCAGAATATTCAGGCTCTATGAGAAACTATACCTATTCTTGATTGAGAATATAGATACTGAAAATTTGGTTTCAAAGTGGAAAAGCTGGAAGGACGTCTCCGAAGCAGCCTTGGATTATGGAGAGAAACAGGCTGCTCCTGCTCTGACCCATCTGATGGAATCAGAAGCCTCAGATGCTGCAGAGCCACTGAATTGCACCTCAGCCACAGAGCAGCTCCTTAGAACCTGGGGAAACAGTTCTGTGGTTTTAACTCTGCTAATTAATGAAGATAACATGTCAAGGTAACAGCCCTGTGTGGGGAACAAAATACTTGCATTTATCCTGAACATCTCTTTACATCAGTGTGGCCACTTAGATCTTGCAAGGGCCATCATGGTCACTCTCCAAACGCATCTGGTAGCATTAGAAATGACAGGTCAAAGAGCATGAACTGCAAGCGTTGCCCTCCAAACACACATGAATGCCCCTCCTAAAGAGCCAACACAGCTCTTTATTAGGGGGCAGGAGGGCCACCTTCTCCTGCTTGAGACTTTAAAGGCACCACTGGTGACACGGGTTTGTTGAGTCGTGACTCTAGGAAGGAACAAAACAAAGATGAATCAAGAGAACCTTAACTAACCTGGAAGCTTTTAATTCATTTCAGTCCATTCCCCTGCTCCCTACTGGAAAGTCTGGGCTGCACGTGGAGCAGAGAGCAGAAGCCAGCCTTATTCATCTCCAGCTCCAGGAACAGAAGTTAAGGAATGGCGCACCCCAGTTGTCTTGCCCTCCGCTTTCGAGTTTGCTCTCACCTGGCGCGTAGCTGCTCAAAAGGAAGTTTCTGAGTCCCTCCCCCCATTATTGTAGTAACAGGCTACAAAGTTTCCTGAAGTCCTTTCAATTCGCTGGTCTTTGGGCCCAGCCTCTCATCCTGAAGAGATGAAAGTAGAAGAGTAAACCATTCAGCTCAGAAAGTGAGGCCTAAGTGGCCTAAACAGCAGGAGTTAATTAAATTCAAGATACATCCAACCCAATTTGAAGTTCTATTCTGGCTGACCTGTCCTGGTGATCAGGTCATGCCGTATAAGAGTCAGCCATTTACGCTGGAACAGGAAGCAGAAAAGAAACCTAACAGCAGTCTAACGTGGCATCCAAAGCTCTTAGTCAAGAGAGACTTTAATTCCTATGGCACAGTGTTAAAGAGGTTGGGGGTGATCAGTGGTTGCTGCCTTATTTGTACCAGTGGGGCTCACCTACCAAATGTACATGTGATGTTATTTAGGAACAGGATTACTCTTCACTGCCACATGAAAGGAAGTTATTCAACTCGATTTCACACATCACACAGAGTGCCCCCAGCCCCACTGCACTCTGTTCCAGCTTGGTCTGAGGGGTCTGAGTCAGGTACAAGAGAGGGAAAACCCAGGCTGAGCTGCCCTGGAGTGGCCACTAGCCCAGAGCAGCCTTAACATTTGGTGCCATCTCTCCACATGCTCCACAATGGCAGTGTCATCTCTGAGCATCAGACCATTCATAAACTTCATCATTCCTTGTGACTGGTGATTTTGGGGCTCTTGTGGACCCACAAGGGCCTCGTAGTATCCTCTGCCCCGTATCCATGTCACCACATGCAACAACACTGAGGTGGGCTGAGGAGAGGTTGCCCACCTTCAGACAAATGTGCCCAGAGGCAAGCTCTGAAGCACTGATTTCTTTTCTCTGGAGCAGCGAAGATGCTGATAAGGACACAGAGTAGACAATTTGCAACTTTGGCTTTAAGTCTCACTTCAAAGCAATTCCTGCACCATGAGTTACATGCAGCACATGCTCCCACAACTTGATTCTTTCTGCATCAGCTACATTTAAGAGGTAGTGAAATCTCTTAGGCAATGTTTTGAATTTTGAAAATTTAGACCTGATTTACGGTATCAGTTGGTTGAACTTTCCATAATTAAAAAAAAATAAAATCCATATTACCTGATACACCGTCATAATTTCGAGGAAAAGGTTAAACTGCAGACCTTAACATCCCTAAAACTAAGAAAACACAAATGTTGTTTTCTTACTGTTCAGAAATAAACTCAAAACATTCAACTATGAATTCTTTAACAGTAGAGGGTACAAAAGCAGAGGTGTTCAGGTGTCCTTCCTGAAAGCCCTTGACAATTTGCTTCCTGGCTCCACAGCTTTTCCAGGTACCCACCAGTGCTTCCAAGGACAAACAGGTATAATCTAATTCCTAGTGGGAGCAGCTGTTTGTTAGAAGAGCATGGCCTGGAGCATCCATTTGTGTTATTTCCCATGTAAAAATCAGGTTTCTCACAAATTTAGCATCCATCACTCCAAATTACAGCACAGAGCTGCACTAAGGTTTTCTCTAGTGTTGAAATAAGATGATCTGGAAAATAAAGGAGAAAGTCTAAGTCACTGCTTATGCTTATTTGGAAATAAATGATGCTTCCTGCTTCTGTTTAACGGATTGAAGTGTTCTGTATCGTGTATTTGACTCCCGAGGATCAGTTCCATTTTGTCTGACCTTGATGCAGAGTGAGGGTATTTTGGACTTGGTGACACATGTTTTTCCCATAGCTCCAGGGCTCCATAAGGAGCCAAGTGCCTCCCAACCATTGCAAGAACTTCAGCATTACTAATTCTGGCAATGCCCACTTTTGCAACAATCCTGTGACCCAATTTTTTTCCTCACAGCTCTCCAATAAAGGAGTCAGTTTCTTGTACTTTTGATTAAAATGGTGAGAAATCATAGAGTCTTTGACCATGAAAAATTATTGCTTTCTCCAAGGTCTTAAACAACTACATTCTTCTGACCAATAAGATTGGAAAGAAAAGTGGAATCCCTATATGAACAATACATATTTTTTCATATGAGAAAAAAAATATTATCAGTCCTTATGATCAAAACATACAAAATAATATTTATATGCTTAAGTGATTTTCATTCACAAAAAAAAATAGCCCTGAACTGTCAACAAATAATAAGACAGGTTGTTTTAAAGATGTCTACGAATTTTACAGGCATTATGAAAGAATCTCTCAGGAGAAGACCTCATAACTTCTTTCTAGCTTTGTTGGACAGATTCCCAATTCATAAAAGCTAGTTTTAGCCCAAGTACAGAGACTTCTTTCTCTTGGAAAATACTGAAGGGACACATTTTACTGAATTAATCAGAGCTTTGAATCAAAGATATGTTTTCTTTCTTCTCTGATTCTTTGCTCTTTTATCCATTATCCCATAACTTTAATCCACAATTACAAAAAAAGACAGTATCTTTTCTGTTGATGGACCACAATGTAGTAATCAAACAGGTTTTAAGCTAAAATTCACACTTTTCAGTGAGTCTTGTATATGTTATGTGTTAAGTCATGACTGCTGATGAATAGTTGTGTGATTTGATCAGACTTGTACGGCATTCTGCTGCTTTTTTTCACTCAGATGAAAAAGTAATAAATGCCAGGAGTGTGATATACAATCTATCCTTCAGGCAATTCCAGCAGCTCAGTCGTGTAATTACACAAAGCAATTCTCACATTTCCAGCTCGAGTCAGTAACAAACCGTGGAGGAAAGTCCTGGAAACACAAAGGCATCAAGGTGGCCACGGTGTCCTTGACCCTCTGCACAGAGCACAATGCAGGTGTGCCCACACCCATCCATAGACATCTCCAGATCATTTGTGATGATTAAGGCCCAAAAAATCAACCTTCAGAGGCATGACTGATGATATGAAGAGTGATGTACTCCTGCACCATCCTGGTGCTTTCAGTGTGTCTGGCTGCCCGGGAACAGCCTCGAGCCAAAAACTTGCCAAGTTTAGAGTAAAACTCCCTGGAATTAATATGGTGGGACAAGGGCTGGACTTCTTGCTCGCATGTAAATAGATGTAGCTAAATGCTCAATATTGAAATTTTGTTTTATTAAAATAAAACTTGAGTATTATCTAGGAAATAAATGAAATCAATTAAGACACAGAAAAAAGTGGAGAAGAGACAAGTAATATGCTTGAAACCTTTCCTGACATGAGAAATGGGTTATGTTTAACTCTAGCGTAAAGGAATACCTAGAAATCAAACTGCATACTGTTTAATCTGCTTCTGCAGCCTTGGAAAATGGTACAATCTCTGCTAAGACTGAGTCGCAATCAGATTTTTTTTCTTCCATTTGCTTCACAGATCATGTACAAGTTGCCCTACAACACAAAGCCTGTAGTGGGTAATCTATTGTTCGTGCCTGAGATAAAATAATTGAAAACAAAGCATGACACTGACTGTGCCTATTAGAATGTCTCCTTTAAAATATTACTTTATAGTATCAGATCCCTTTTCACACCCAATAATATGTAATAAATTACTTTAATCACGGCTGCATTAACAACATGCCTAGGGCAGATAGGTAGATACACAAATCTAATGGCCTAATTCATGTGGCAACTGATTGCAGGGAAGAAGGGGAATTTCATCAGCTCAGATTCTAATCAAAGAAAAGGTCAAGTTTCCTGTAGCTGTAAGTCAATTGTAGAAATGATTAAAAGTGCATCCACCTGCCTGGTAGGCGCTCCTGCTCAGGCACCACAGCCCTCCCCTCAGCCTGGCTCCTTTCCTTGGCCTCAGAGGGAATCAGGTGTCTGCCAGCAATTAGCCTTAATGAGCCAGTAGCACTTTCCTGAGAGAGATGTTGAGAAGCCTAATTGCAGAAAGCAAGAGTGGAGGCTTTGCCTGCCTCTGACAGAGCTGTAACTCCTGCTCTGCCAGGGAGCCTGCAAAGCTCAGCCCCAGCACACAAATACCTCTGGACAGGAAAAGCTAGGGAAGGATTTTGCAGCCTTCCTGGAAACTCCCAGGTGGAGCACTTGAAAATGGTACAGAACCCCAGCACAGGCAGCTTTGTTCAAATTTGGGGTACTGATGTTTGCTCCCAGTTTTGAGATGCTTGCTCTCCAGCTGAAGCATTAATGTTTGCTGGGAAACCAACACCTTGTATTCGACTTTTGTAGATAGGTTGTGATGTAGGTACATTAATTACACTGTAGTTAATCTGATTACAATATGATTCTAATTTTGATGTCTGTAATTACTACCACTTCATATAGCTAGAAGGTTAATTTAATGCCTGAATTACTTTTAATTACCTCTTAAGTTCCTTACTTTCATATTTAGTACATGCACTTACTGCAAAACCCCACTATCAGAAGATTAACTTAATTACCTTATTTCAAGTGAACTTCTATTCCTGGGCAATTCCTAGTGATCTGTGTGCTCGCATCTTTAATTAGTCTCTAGCACATTATGCACGTCTCTGTTAAGAGTGCACCCCTTTAATTGCCATCTTGTATCTGGTAATTGCAACCCGTTTTCAAACTTCCAGGAGCTGCATGTGTGCCAGGGATACCGGGGTTCAGTTTTATACAGAGTTCATCATATGACAAAGCCTGACTGAAAACCATCAGTAAAGCAGCGCAAAGACTTTACCAAGCTCACATTTCCTGAGCTCTGCAGAGTGTAGTCAAGAAATAAATCTCATACACAGTTCCACCAGCAGGTGTTTTGTGATGCTGTGCAGTTTTCTCACACATTTATAAACCCAGTAAAGTCCATTGGCCTTCATTTTAGGAGCTTTTGTATCACACAATCACTCCAGTAAATTAAATGCAAAGACTCGTCCCAGTCTTAGGGTCAAAATCCATGGGTAACACATTTCACTGGAGTGGACCTGATCACACCCACTCAGAGATGGCTCAGCTCCAAAATCAGCTGGGTCACCAATGAGCATTAAAGAAAGGTCCAGGCCCCCAGAGCAGCAGAATTCTCTTCCATTGCTGCAATGACAGCAACACCAACAAGTATCTTTGCAAATCTGCATGATGATAACAATGTGAGCCAGGCATCAGAAATTTTGAGCAGGTATCAGAATAATTGGATTTGAAACTCACTGTTATCTTTCTGAATGGGGAATGGGATTGTTATAATCATTTCTGACTGGACACAAAGTAATTTTGAGAAATTAATGCACTACAGGTTAAAATGCTGTAGGCACTTTCGAATAAGAAGCATTAGCTCCAGTTTAGTTCAGTAAAATACTTTTCATTCATGGGATTTGGATTTACCTTGCTTTTTCTGAAAGCAGAACATGAGAAGAAAAGGCTAAAACATTGTAAAATAATCCAGGTCTTTCATGGTGAAGGCTAGCAGGTGCTATGAATTTTTCTATCCATGCCATAGTAACCTCCTGTTACATATGAGGCCCTAGAAACAAACATAACACACAAAAATATTTTCCATGAAGTGATTAAAAGAAGTAGGAAATCACAAAAACAGCTCAGTTTTGTTCTAGTAGAATTTTCGAGATGGATATGATTTTTTTAAAAAATGCTTAAAAGCTGAATCAATTCATTTAATCTCGTCAGTTAACTGCTGGAGAAGCTGGGATGAGCTGCACCAGGCACTCCATGTGCAATGTGGGGAGCAGCTCCTGCTCCCAGGACAGCAGTGAGGTGTTCTGTGCCAGCTGTTCCACTGGCAAATGGCCAGTTAAGCACCAGTTTAGAAATGACGTTTCCTTATAACTGCTACTACTAAGAGATGTGATAATGTGCCACAGAAAGAGAGATTCGAAGGTTACAAACCACTACAAAACCAAAGGCTGGCTTCTTTACACAGAGAATACCCTCAATTCTAAATGAGGACAACAGGAACAGCGAGTGCTTCTCCCTCCAGAAAACCTGCTTAAACTTGTGAGACAGCAATATGCAGATAACATTAATGCTTAAAGGATGGAAAATCTCAGAAAAGCACCATTCTCAGTTCATTTGTTTCCTTCTCTGCGTGGTGACCAGCATAATAAGAGCACAGTGATGAAACGTGTTTGATGACAAACTCTGCTCAGCTATTCAAATCCCTTGCATACAACATTCCTGATAAGTTAAGGATCTAAAATTGCTTAACCAGTGTTAATGTGCAAGTTAATTGAGGGTCCTATATGAATCCATATACACTACTGAAGATTGATTAAAATAGCTCTATGAAAGGTACTCTAAGCCAATGCTCTTTTACGCTCTCGATTAGTTTCTTGATGAGATTCTAGAGAGAAGAGAAAGAAATTAAGTGAAGGGGCAAAATGGCATTGCAAAGAAAAATCCAGTGCTGCAATTTAAGCTCAAAAGCTCTTCTTCACAGCACACTCTGGCTCTTTCTCCGTGTGTATCTGTGTGTACACATCACATCTAGAGACA
This sequence comes from Monarcha castaneiventris obscurior, assembly GCA_026261815.1. Classification (NCBI taxonomy): domain Eukaryota; kingdom Metazoa; phylum Chordata; class Aves; order Passeriformes; family Monarchidae; genus Monarcha; species Monarcha castaneiventris. The sequence continues at coordinate 15,014,097 of JAMPIT010000467.1, forward strand.
AAGCCCTTGTGGCTCCTCACACATCCTCCACATTTCACTCTTCTCACATTTCATTCTTCAGCTACAGAGCAAATGAAGAGGGATGATGCTACAGAACACCAAATGCTATGAAGTTCTGTTCTGGGGATTTTTTGATATGTGCTTTTTTAAACTGTTCATATTCAGACAGATTTTTTTAGTGCTACTAATCTACTGCACGTGAACAATGCATTTTTAACATGCTAGATATGTTCTGTGATACCAGAAATGCGGAATTTTTTTTAATAGGATTTCCTGTTGTTTGTTGTATTTAAACAGTGCCCAGGTTGTTCTTTGGGGGTGCCAACTATTTTTATCTTGTGAAAGCTATAATATCAATAAGTGATGGGAAGAGAGTAAAAAAGGGTGAAAACTATTCCCTGTTTGCCTTTTTCAGCTTAATATTGACCACCTAAGCAACAGCTTGCAGAGCTCATCATCACACAGAATTTGTCTAATGTTTCTAATTGCTTATTTGCTTGGTAGTTCAAATAATAGCTTACATATTTGTAATTAAGCTGTTGCCTAACAACCCTAATTTTATGTGGGTAGCTAAAACATTACTGACCTTTTATCTGTACTGGGCTTTTGGCATCTGCTTCCTCATGAGAAAAAAAGAATATTATGATGACTGGTCAAAGATTTATCCTGGATTCATCTCTTCAGGGCTGAACCAGGGAATTTATATTTTTATATTTTTGGTTTTTCTTACGAGAAGATGATGAGGGTAAGAGATGGATGTGCCTTCAGGACTTCTTTACCATAAATCCTACCTATGTCAATCAAAAATAAATACTTATCTCTGCCTAAGGTTCTGGGTCCTATTGAAAACAAATGGGAGTAGAAAGAAGAGAAAAGATTTTAAAGGAGCTTAATTGTCCGGGTATCCATGGAACCAGATTTCAAGTGTGATTCTTTCCATCAGCTGTAACCTTTCTGTTCTCATGGAGGAGTAGGAGGAACATCAAGACATGGCAAATACTCATTTTTTTAATAGATACACATATTATGGACACACACAACACGTGCACACACACACACACACACTTTGCTCATCAGTTCTGATGACAATTTCATTTGCTTGTCTATGTAGAAATAAATAAATAAATAAATACCAGCATTCACTGGTGAGACCTGTACCATTTTTTAAACAGAACTAAATTTCAAAAATGTATTTATGTAGTTGATTCAGGTCATCTTCTGTGCAGCTTTTTAGTGGATATAAGCCTCGCAGCCAACTCAAAAATAATCAGTGGAGGACGTAAAACACACACAGGATTAGGTTAAAAGAAAAATTCACAGAACTATGTATCCCAAATTATCTCTCAGCATTTCATTAGCTTAATGGAGAACATTAAACAAATAGTATTAATGAAAAAGCTAATCTATTTGCAGGAGTATAGTTATCATCAACACAGCTCCCTCATTTTTAATGTAGTATGGTATTTTTAATTAGGTTTAGATGTTTAACTATATTCCACAAATCCTTTTACTTATGCAGCCCATGAATTTTTAAATTATATTTGATTTTTTTAGTTAACTACTTTCTGCAAACCATATTAATATTCAAATTTAAATTTAGGAAAAGGATGAAGATACTGCCTCAAAGTGATGCATTTTGTTTGATGCTACTACCTTGCTGCCCAATATTTTATGAAGAATACAGACCAAGTTTTAAATCTCTAAATGCCACAAAAGACTATTTGAGATATTTTTAAATAAGCGGATTAGAGATGATTTTCCATCATAACAAAAATGAACTGAGAAGTGAATCCTTCCATGGCTGTTCACACAAAACACCACTGCATCAGTTCTTCTGCAGTGACAAAGTTCAGGAAATGCTAAAAGGCCACAATTTCCAATTTTTCACATAGTGAGCAGCAGATTGGCTACTGATTTTCCAAATGGTTCTCTAATAGGTTATGTAAATAAAATTTCATTGTTACTTTTGTTTAGGGTTGATCAAATTGCTTCCTTACTCCAAAGAATTATTAAAAGGGAAAATGTTCTTTTTTATTCCAGATTTCAATTCTTTGTATTTTTGAAGTAGAAACCAGTGACTGTTTGCATTTTGTTCGGATTGTAATCAAGCATCTTCTGTTTTGTCACATCAAAAATTGATGTCAAAAACAAAATCATTATTTCCCAGAAAACTTAAAACCACCTTTCCAGTAAATAATTACATATTTTACTAAAATATGTTTTAATGGTGAAATTTTTATATATTTATATATTTTATATATTTATATATTTATATATTCAGATAAGCAGTCACTTTTCTATAAATATGTGACTAAAAGTACTTGTGTGTCACATTCTGAATTTTCTTCCATCAGCAACAATTTCCATTTGTTACTATTTAAAAGTAGCACCTGAGATTTTCTTAACTCAGTGGCAGACGGAGTTACAGCTTTAATGTTAGAAATGTCAGAATTCCTGTTATTATTTTAAAATGTAGCAAACTTACAGGCACGCAGACATTATTTATTTTTCATATCAATCAGATCATGTCTGAATGTGTACAGAACCACTTTCAGCAGAGGTGATATGGGAGGGAAGTAAATATATTATATTCTGGTTGAACGCAATTTACTAAATTTCTCTTTCCTCTGTGACTAAATTGTCATGTTTTCTTGCAAATACAGGAGGCTGCACCTTCAGAGCTTTCTCCCTTCTTAATGATCATGTCTGTAAAATGAGAAATACTGACATTTTCAGATATGCATTCTCAGTTACCATTCCACATTTCTTATTTGACAGACCAACGTGATAATGCTGAACTCAAGAGGTAATTACAAAGTGACAAGTTTCATGATTGAAGTGCTGGTTCATCCAATTACTTCCACAGCCATGTTAGGCATATATTTCATATCCAAACCACCCCAAATTGTGCTGTTTGCTCTCCTGTTGCACTCTGACACGTGCAAGTCCACCAGTCTTCTACCTCTCAATCTCCCAGCTCACATTATATATTTATCACCCTAAAAAATCTTGGTTTAGTTAATTTAACATAATGAAGCCTGGCTGCATGCTAGTTTATCATTCAGGTTTTACCCCACCAGTGATGTATTACACTGTAAAAAATTCAGATGGTTCAATGTAATGACGCATTTCGTTGGTACATCAAACAACTCAGAGTAATGATTAATTCATTGATAGATGATCAGGAGAACATTGCATTGGGTCTGCTCCAATTCTGCTGAATCTTTCACTGACAATCTCACAAGTGATCCCTGTGGTTACCCACACCCTCTTCAAATGTATCCCTATTTACTGCAGAACATGGTTTTGCTATTCTTCTCTGATGCTTTCCTTTCTTAATGTCTTCATCTCTTCTCCATTTTTTCTTCTGTGCCAAATTCCTTAATCTCCATAACCTTCATATATAACCAGATTAAAAGTCAATGGAGAGTCTCGCACTTACACATTATGATGTATTACATCTCTTTTTACACCCTACATCCACTTTATTTCTCCAGGCTACTGAGGAAGATTACTAAGAGACTTTTCTAACTCTGACATCTTGGTTTTTCTGAAAGAAGTTCAGTTTTCCGACAGTCAATAACTTTCTGATGGGTAATTAAAAATGCATCATGAGTTGGCAGAGCTGAGTAAGCAAGCCAGAAGGACAGGTGAGTCTGTGTCACAACCTGGGGCTGCCCCACAAGAAGGACTTCCAGCCAGGTTACCCCATCTGAGGTCCCAGCTGATGGCAAAAACCTCCCCTGGCAAAGGGCCTGGCCCTTTGCAGCTGACTGGGCAAGGCAAGGAGCCCACCTTGCACAGGGACCTGAGGAACATTCAAAAATGTGAAACTGAATTCCTTGGGCTGGAGGAGATGAACACACTTTAAACCCACAGTGCAACAGCACTACAGAAGGGAGAATTTTAAAAAGGACGTAAGAAGTATTTAGGACACACGGAAAAGCCATTAAACCCAGCAAAGTTCAATTTATTCTCCTCTACACTATGAACATCTCTAACTGTTTCCTGAACTACCCCTCTGGTTTTGTGTGCAATCTTGCTGACTAGAGAGCAGTGCATTTGTAACTTGTAAAATATAATCTCCATAAATGCCTCAGTACCCTATTATCTGCATTAGGCTGGAAACACTAACTTGAAAAGACATTACCTACAACATTTAACATTTAAAATGTCATATAATTTAACTAAGCTTTCCTAAACTGACTATGTTTTGTAGCCTCACTAACACAAATAAAAAGAAAAACCTTTTTCTTTTCTAAAGACTGGAATCAGTGCAATTACTATTCTTTCCTTTTTGAGTACTACAAGGTATTTTTGTAATATGCTGATATATTCTAAAGTGCACTACTACCAGACACAACTAATCCCATAATTAAACCTGTGTTCTTCCCTTTCAATTGCAGGTTCTAGAATTATACTTGATTTCAACAGATCTCCCTTTCTGAGCTTTTAAGGGAAATTTCCTGTCCTTTGCTTCATATTCAATTTAATTTCACTTTTTTTCTATTACGTGTTGTCCAATGAATGGGCTAAGATAACAGAACTGTAATGAATTTACATGGTTCTTAGAATTCTTATGATATTTAAGTAAGATCCTTGTTCTTTACATCATTTATTATAGAAATAACTTGTATTTTTAATACTAATCATATGACATATAGGTGCTTTTCCTTGAAAATGTACAATCCCGTGCTGAAAAAAAATAGTCACATCTTTTGTTTTACACACTATTATGAAAAGTGGCTGGAAAAGTCACAATTAAATTCACTAATTAAATTGTGGTATCTTCTGGAACATTTTGCTAAGGCAGTTTTCATATTTTAGCACAAGCTCTGTAGTTTTAACAAGAGGACAGTAGTGATGAAGCCAGAAGCAAAATCAGGATCTACATAATCTCAATTATTGACCTTCAAAATTGCTTTATTGCTTGAGTGCAGCTACTGAATGAATGAAATGTCCCTTTCTCTGATTCACTGTGCAGGTGTTCATAGTTATATATAAATTAGTACTGAAAAAATGCTTAAAAACACAGATACATTGGTTTATATCTATAAAAATAGTCATTTCAGTGTATATATAAATATATACATACATATATCACATATTTTATATGTAAGCACTCCTTTACTAGAACATAAGTAATTCTCTGATTCCAGTGCCTGCTCGTGTGAAGGACACAGCTGCATTTGTGAGAAAACTCATTAACTTCAATTGCTCTGCAAATTTCACAACACAGCTCCAGACAGCAGCCTAATTAATGTAGAAAGTTATAATTTCACAGATTAACTCTAAACCTAGAGAGCCAGAAAAAGTAAAACTCCTACTGTCCCATTCTCCAATATCAATTTATTTTCTTGGTGTCCTGTCTGCATTTTACTGATCTCTTGGTAGACAATTTTTCTAGACTGAACACCAGGCATTCTAAATAAAAGTGAAATAAATATTTATTTACTGCATTTAAGCAGAGAATGGCTGGTGGTTTGGTTTGTTTGGGATTTTTGCCCGTGATTTAAGTGAATGAAACTAATCAATGCAACCATGTAAAACTTACTTAAAATTTAGTTCATCTTTAGTTCACTTTGGTGCTATGGCTGCACTTTCCAGATCTCTGCATGCTCCCCAACTGCTCTGTACACTGTAAGAATTTGGGATGTGTATTTTGTTTAGGGCAACAATTATGGAGACCCAAGATTCCACATTTATCACACCACGGCTGCTTTGAGTTTCACCAAGATATCAATCACTGAATGCAAATCCTCACCTTTAAATGCCAGTATGGACCATTTGAAATAAAGAGAATTTCCTGGAGAAAACCTGGCAGTGGTCACCAAATCAAGTAGTTTCAGTTCCATGCAAGAAAAGGAACAAAATAAACATTCATGGAGCAGCTGCCTTAAAAATTCTGATCTGGATTGCCTGGTCCAGTGATTGCTTCTAAACCTGGATTGGATAATCACAGGTGTTTAACAAGGATATAAAGATGGGGCATTTTGGATTAAAGTGCCCATATATTCCATACTTCTCTAATTTACTTGTATTTTCCCCCCATTTCTGCACCAAATCCCAGCCCAGGGCCCTGGGGAGCGGAGCAGGATGATGGAGAACCCAGTTCTGCTGCAGCAGCTGCAAACAGGCAACGGTGCAGCCCTTCCAGGCAGGGGCACATCTACCATAAAAGTGTCCTGGGGAATTTCCTGGCACACTTTGTCATTCCTTTGTGCTGCCAAAGTGACTGAAAGGTTGTGCAGTGTTGTGCCACTACAGGACAGTGCTTTGGGGGACATGCAGTGGTTCCAAAGGGGCTGCAATAACCAGCCAGGAAAATTTCTTTGGATCAACAAAAGAAAAATTAACTCCTCCCTTTTCTCCAGGAAGGAAAACGGACTCCAGTTCCTGTAATGTTTAAGATCTGTGTTTCCTGACAATATTCTGGATTTCTATGCATCTTAAGAATTTCTGAAGCAATCATAGTTACTGTATTACTACAAATATGCACAATATTTTTAACTACAGCTGTTGTTTGAGGAATGGTATCACCATGTCCTCAAGGACTGACCTTCAAGTCACTGTTTATGAATAAACAAAGATCTGATTGTATTATTCCCACTAAGTCTAAATAGCTCTTTACTTCAGTGGAATCTAGCAGAAGTCCATAAATTAGTTCTCTGATATTTTTATCAAACACTGTTCCCATCATTTATCACCAGCAAAGCTACAAACAGCAGCAGTCTGAAAACCTGTTTAATCAAAGCAATCTTCTGTCTTAACTAACATTTGCAAGGAATGTATTAAATGCTTTGAAACTCATGTGAAAATCTGGTCCCAAAAGCAACAAACAGGCTTCTAGGGGTTTTTTTAGTTCCTTTGCTCTGAATTTGTACTATTAAAGAAAATAAAAATAACAAGGACTGGAAAAAAACCCCAAACAAACAAAGAAACAAAGAACAACCTAAACAACCTCCAAAATCCCAAATCAAAAGTACTTTAAAGCAGGGGAAATCAATAGGATAAATGAGCCAACAGATTTCTTCCTGAGCCTCTAATGTTCTTCCAGATTCTATTTTAATTTGATCCAAGGAACTTTAGGAAGGTAAGAAAAGGAGATGAGGCTCTGACATGCTTTAACGAATTCTTCAGATGTTATCACAGTGTCTGAAAGACTGATATCAGAAGGAAAGAAGCCAGTGAAACTCAGGACACTTGACAAATCACAGGTTGATGATATTAAGGGATGTGTCACCACACACTGCAAAGCTCTTATGCCCCTTTTGCAGTTCTATTCTGTACTGATTCTTCATATAGATAATATTTTGTCTAGGGAGAACCCACAGTATTTTTGAGTGAGATTTTTTTAACTTGTGAAAATAATGAAAAAAATAAGTGAATTCTTGGCTATTTAAGTAGGTACAGAAATATTCAGTGTGTATCAAAAGCCTATAATAACTGTTGGAAAATCCTCATCAGAGAAACACAGCTCTTCCACAGAGGTAATTATTGGATCCCTCACTTTAAACAGGAGAAAAAAAAAAAAGAAAGAAAGAATATAGAATAGAGATTAAGCAGTTTAAAAGTCCCCACAATAAACCAGAATACCCACGAGGGTCAATTTCATCATCTTCAAACTGTTGTTACACCACTCCCACCAAATGTTGTTAATTTCAGCAGCGGTTTAAAACAGTACAAATTAACACATCTACTTGGAAGAAAATGAAAAATCCATGCTCAGTTGTGCAACGAATTCATGAATAACTCATTACTTCAAGAGAGAGGACAGCACAACATCATGGTAAATACACATTCACATTATGTGCATGGCATTACACGCCTTTCCCATGACTGATTCCTAACAAAATATGTTCAAAATGGGAAAAAAGGGAACATGTTTAACTCAAACTGTTCATTACACAAACAGCTCGTGGGATTTTAATGCTTAGAACTTGGGAAGGGGGCCGGGTATTTTCTATTTATCAAACTTTCCCAAAAGGAGTCTTCAATACATAACCTCTGACAAGAGGTGCAGGTGAGTATAGAGCTCCTAAGTCCACACAGGAACAGGACTTCTCATATAACCAGGGCAGGACTTTGGATAAAGGCTGCAGCAGAGTGCTGTGAATAAATTTCAGAGCCCTTCTCCTCTGATGGATCCCCAGGGATCACAGTCCCTGTCTCTACAGAGCCATGACAGTGCCCAGCTCCATCTGACAGGACAGAAAATGTAGTTCTCCATATCCAGCACTCTGCTTATCAACAGGCAAGAAGCTAAAGCATTTTAAATTACTAATTTCTTCCCACACGGCCAATAGTGAAGGTCTCAGCCTATACAGTACATTTCTTGTGTCGTTGCTACCAAATGTGAGCTCAGTGCTGTGTCTCTTACAAATGGAGGAGTTTGGCATTGTCAGAATTCGAATATTTACACTCAGTTCCTCCAGCAGACTTCACATGAAATCAAAGCAACGTTAAGAGTAAGCCCCCGACATTTCTTCTGGTTTATTTTTCTAATAAATTGCAACACTCATGGCTATCCAATCATCCATGAGATATTTCTGTGGCCCCACCAGAACAGCCACTGAGCAAATGATGGCCTCAACTCCCTTAAATTATAACCATTTCCTTTTTAGATGTACACCATGGGAAGAAAAGTCAGGATTTTTTCAATGTAACTCCCCAAGGTTGTAATGAATGATCCTGAATAGAAAGGATTGTTTCCCTTACATCAGACTCATGGCAGGCATGCAAAAACCTAAAAGAATTGTCAAAAGGAACTGCAAGAAAATGTCCAAGAAACCCAATTGCATCCCACTCCAAGAGAATTTCTGTTTTACCTTCAAACTGTTCCCCATTTTCTTTGCTCAGAGACGAAAAAGGCACTTTAAGAGCCTGAGCAAGAACTAAACTGCAAGTAAGGAAGCATAAGATTAATTCAAATTATAAGAATGGCAATAACAGCGATACTACAGCTCTGCAAAGAGGGTGTATTGCTCCTGACTTTATAGAGCCTGAATTTCAATTACACAGGAGGAAATTGTTTCATCCATATAAGTCATATCTTCTAATGGTTTGCTATATGACTTATGTTGCTACTTTTATTATGTTGCACATGTTAATGTAGATATTAGCCCATCGGGTAAGGCACTGCTCAAACACATTAGGCATTCTACAAATAGTGCTATTTAGGAGACTCCTGAAGAAGGTAAAAAGCTTGATAGGTAAGGTCAGACTGTGATCTAAAACATGTTACACTGAACCCAAACCTTTCCAAAGTTACATGCTGCACCCAGATCTCCTTGTGTTAGGACAGTGCCTTAAAAAGGTACAGACAGTCCCCAGAAAGTCATCCTTCTTTTTGGAATACCTTTTATAAAAGAGCAGAGGTAGCTTGACAACCAAATTTCACTGGAAACTGGAGTTTCTCCCTTTTCAATGGTTCTCTTTTTTACCTTGGCAAATGTGCATGATTTGAACCAAAACCAGAGGAAGTACTGTATTTTAGCTATTTTTAAGCTTCTTTTGAATGAAAATGGTTTAAGATCAACAACCACCATTACTGCTTGGAACCCCAGAAATTATGAAGTCATCAGGTACAAAACAAAAATACTCATTGATTATTTTTTTCCACAGCTGTTACCAGACACAAAACTAATCACAGGTCCAGCAGCAATATTAGTCCTACAAATGTCTGTGCAACCATAGCTGACATCTGTTATGGGTCAGTACTGAGAGGAGAAACAGAGCAATGCATTAGATGCAAACATTTTGAAATGGTGGTTTTGCATACTCAGGGTAACTTCCAACATTCTTGCAGGCTATTAGCAGTTTGCAGTAATTACTGTCTCTAACTGTAGGGTTTTTTTACCCCTCAGCTTTCATGTAAACCAAGTGACCTCCATTTCAACTGCAATTGCACCAAAGGAAACATTAAAAGTTACACGTCTGGGCTGTGTTCAAGCAATTATTTAACAAAGCACAAATAGTTTGCTAAATCCAAATAGAACACATCTAATCAGAGATGGCTAAATAATCGAGGAGAAATCAAAGGGACTTTATTATCTTCAAAATTATCTGCCATCTGCTCCAATTCCCCTCCTTTCCTACAGATTTTAAGTAGGGATAGTTTCACAGCAGGAAGAATGAAAAATATATATTCATTAAAAAAAATATATAGTAGACAGATAGCAATTTACCAGAAAGATATGAGAGCTCTGTACCCAACATTTTGTAGCAGTTCCTAGGGTTGTGGGTGAAAACTTTTGCACAAAAACCTCAATATGACAGGACACCAGGGAGAGGGTCCATCCACTTTGCGCGGGTTTTCAGATTTTTATGGAGGTTTTTGTATATTAGGAAAAATAATCTGGTAGTCAGATAAGCTGAAGGTTGAAGATAAGTTGTCAGATAAGGTTGTCAGATAAGTTGAAGGTTGTCATGAAATAAGATGTAAAAATATCCCAAGATTTTCCAACAGTCTTTCTTTACCTTTGCAAACACTTTTCTTATATTACTTTAAGATTGAAACCTTGTTCCTACCGAAATCAATGGCAATCAAGGATGGTCTTCCATTCCAGAAGTAAGGGAACACTGGAAGCAAATATCCTGTGACAGGTGAGAATCACCTAATGAGCTACCCAGGCACCAGGAGTTCTACCCAAGATTGTTTGACTGCAACTAAATCCCAAAGAAATCCCCTTCCCTGAGATAATTTGGACAAAAGAAAGACAAGAGGCAGATCTTGTCCTTACAGTTTCTCAAGGGAAAATATCTTTAGGAAGAGGCAAGGATTCAGCTCAGGGTATCAGTTCAGTTAGAAACTCCAACAGGAAAGGCCTGATTTTGCTGCAAGGCTCACACGGTCTCCAAGGGGAGATGCTGCTGCCTTTCTGACTACCCTGTAATGGTGTAGCCTGAGAGTTTTGATGTTCACACAGGCTGAGATACGCGTAACGGGGATTAAATGCCATCAAGCCTTCTGTCAAATCTGGACAGAATTAGCTGACAGGTTTAGAAGCTTTGGGAGTTTAGGACACAGAGTGCAACCACACGCGTCTTAGCTCCTTAGAAAACCGTGCTAGGGATGCTGTGGAAATTGAAGGGTTTCAGAGATAAGCGGTAAAATCCACTGCAGGAATACAAAGATGCTCTTCTTCAGAGCTCCAAAGGGGTAGGACACTGAACACAGTATTTTGTGCCAGGTCAAAACAGTTTAACAGTCTAACAACTCACATCAGTGAACATTCTAGAGAAGGGAAGAGTGGCTGCACAGCTGATGCTTTCCCTGGTACTAAACTGGTCAAGGATACAGGTACAGGGATATTACTGGCAGAGAAAACAGGGGAGCTACAGTCTCCTCTGGGAGGTGGTGACTGTTATTCAAACAGTGTCACCAGCTGAAGGCTTTGAAGGGGAAGGAAGGACTTAGAGTAGAAAGATGATTCATCTTCTCTTAATGTGCTGTCATCTGGGTCTGAAAGGCAATGATCATTAAGTCAGGTTTTAATTATATGGTCTATGGTAGCATCTGGATTTATACTCCTGAACTGAGAAAACAGAAGAAAACCCAGCGTGTGGGAAGATTATGGTCCATAGATGGAAGGGAGTTGATATCATCTAATTAAAATTATGGAAAAAAAAAGATAAAATAGATCCATTTAACTTTTAAAACATTCATAAACTACCAAATCCAGAGGGTCTGTATGCAAATAACAAATAAATTACCAGCAACAGTTATTAAAGCATAAGAGAACAATGTTTTTAAACTAGAAAGTCATCTAAAATGAGTTTCTCACACAGCTGCATTTTAAAAAGTTAAGGAATCCAAATATGCTTTAGACAATGAGAATTAAAACAATCAATACTGAAGAGGCAAAAAGGACAGAGAACCCTTTTGTTATGGAAGTTTTCAACAAATAACATATTCTTCTAAAAACCTTTTCAAGATACACCTTTAGCCCAATTTCAGAGGTATCTCTAATAAATTATTTGAAATGTTATTTATTATACTAGTGACTTTTTATTTCTTCATAACTTAATTCGTCCTTCATTAAGTAGATTTTTTTCTGTGATGAAAACTTGGACCTTCATTTTATTGGAGAAAGCATATGCACAGAATAATTGATACATTTTCTGTTTCTTGTAATCTTCCAGAGTTTTTCCCCAAACTTTAGAAATTAAATTTATAAACGGCACTCAAATAACAGCAGTGCTGATTCTATCAGGAACATGTGCCAACAATAAAACTAAGCTTATGAGAAGAATTGTCTGAAAATTTTAACAGTTTCATCATTCTTGGTGCCTATTACGTATGTCTCAGGAGAATTATAAATTAGGGCAATATGAGTAAAAAAGCAAAACAGCCAGTTTAAAACTAGCTTCATAAACTTCAAGGACTGGAATACTGTGTCTATGGCAAAGAAAGGTATCTGCATTTGTATTTATTATCTATAATACAGCTAATAAAATGCCCTATAAATAGCCCCCTATGAGGAAGGCAAAGAAGGAAAATAAGAGGGGAAACAAGTCAGTATTGGAGATTTTCTAAACAATCAAAAAGAACAGTAAAGATGACTTAAAAAAAAAATTGCTAATTATGTTTGTCTCTCTTAAGAACTACACCCTAATTAAAGAACTCAGCACTCCTATTCAAAAGAGGAGAGAAGTAGAGAGGGGAGAGGAGGAGAAAGAAGAGAAGAGGTTCCTCCTGTGGGAAACATCTGGCCATGCAAACGCAATGCACAGGCTGAGGCAACCTGTAGGACGTGGGGTGTGCACACAGAGGTGACACTGACTCAAGACACACAGTTCATGGAATCCTCTCTCAGGAAAAACCTAATTCCTCATTACACCTCACCTTGAACCAGGTCTGGATTTCTGTCATCTGAACGTCACCCAATCAATACTTTGCTTCCCCCTTGCCAAAAGAAAAAAATGCAACTGATGCCACTTTATATGGACACTGCACAAAACTAGAGTAAGTCTTATTAAAATCCTCAAATAGCACTGACTTGTTGTTGGTGTTATTCTGGCTTGGAGTCACATCACAGGCCAGAGTATTGGTTGCTGCCAATTAGATGCCCTTACTCTTTTCCATCTTTTCTCCATATAGAAAAATACCTGACGTCTGCTCAAACAATTCAGCATAATTCAAGTGTTTCCTAGATAAAGATGACCAGAAATGAAGTCAAGCACATTTACTTATGTGCACTGACAAAGATATGGCTTTGATAAGACAGCACAAAATTTGCTAGCAATTAAGACAAAAAACCCCACATTGTACTGGCAATGGCAGCCACTATAAAAATTTTATAATCCAGATTTTTTTTAATGGGAGAGTGGTAAGCCCATATTTATGGAAAGCTTAAAAGGTTCAGGGTAAAGTAACCCTGCTTATTTATTTCTGTAAAATTTAAAATAACAATGAAGACTTAAATATGTTTTTCTAAGGCCTTTGGGAAATAAAAATATTAGGAAGCACAGAAGCCTCTAAGAAAATTTTCTTGAAATAGAACCATGAGGATGGATGCATTTACTCCAAATTCATAGGAAATTTAATCTAATAAACACTTTCCTTCCTTTGCTAGAATTTCAGTGCAATAACACATACATTTAACATTAGCAATTTTAAAGAATCCTCTGTGTGATTTCTAGTAGGCTCCATCAAAGAAAAGGACCATTCTTAAAATATTAAATGAATTTTCCTTTAATTTTAAATCAATAAAACCTTGCATGTCTACTTGCCAGAACACCTGATTCTTACAAAAGGGAAAGGCTTGTGCATAGTGAGGACTCACCAAGAGCCATCTGCACCAAAATTACTCAACTAGTTAATGAAAAAACACAAAACCAAAACAAAGAGAGGATTTGTGTTGCAAATGTTTTGAGCTGGTTCTCAAAAAACGAGAAGAATGCAATACACAAGCACACAAAGCAAGATTCTTTAAACGTACCCTGAGCCTTCATGGGAAATCACAGAGATCCATCCTGCTATGACTTGTGCAATTTGACTGGCACAATAAAATGATTTTGCAAGTGAAAACAGCTTTCTGTTTAACAAAATGGAAAGTTGCCTCATCAAAATGAGGAGAGAGAGCTGAAGGTCAGAACAATGAGTCATCTTCCTAAGGCAGAGTCACATCAGAGAGACCTTCAAAGAGTCAAGAGTTACTCACCGGCATTTGAAAGAAGAGAAAAAAAAAAGAAAAATCACATAAATGAAAATTGGCTGAAAATAAGCACCAATTGTCTGTCTGTTTTTGGAGCTATTGTGCCTTCTGCAGTGTATCACTAAGATGGGTGATTATAGCACATTATAGTAAAAGACAATCTTCTAGGGAAGTTTTGAGAAAGAAACTGATTGGTTAGCAAATGTACAAAAGATGAGGAAAATGAATAGCAATAAAGGGAGGGAATACCTTAAAAAAATAATAAACTGAAATCAGACAAAAAACTCCTACAAATCTTTTTTTTTAACATAAATACTAAGAAGTGAATGAAAGACAAAAAGATGAAAGAAGGATGTAAGACATATTCTTATTCATGGCATAAATTTTTTGTTTTCTAGTTGAAAGTGATAAACCAAGCCTTCCCTCCCCCTGGTTTGGTCTCTGAAAACCACAGTGCCAAACAAAACTCCCAGTCAAATCAATGGGAAAGTTTTTATGCATCCATCGAGGGCGCTCTTGCTTTTTCAAACCTTCTGTGTCTGTAACCATCAAGCCTAAGGAAACATGGAAACACAGGGATTGTTATCTGTTTGGAGTGCAAAGGCATTGGTCAATGGCAAAGCCTAGAGGCTGAAACTTTAGAAAAAGTCATTGAGCAAGGGATGTAAAAGGGAGACGTTTCTCTGTATTAAAAATATTTTTGTTCCTATTAAAAACATTTGCTGTGTCAAAGCAGGGTGAGGAGTCAGAAATACATTCCCAAATTTTGAAATATCTTGGTTTAATGGCAATAGTATATAGATACTTTTTCCTAATAATTTAAAACTTATTTCAAGTTTCATGAGTTTTAAGCGATCAAAGCACAGTGAGAGGCGCCTCCTCTGATAAACATTTAAAAGGACATTTCAAGTAATTTGCCCTCAGAATCTCTCTGCTACACAAAAGTAGTTTTTCCTTAGCCATAGCTGATTCTTCTTTTTAAACCACATTTCAGTCATAGTGAATTCTATTATTTTACTCCGTTTCAAAGAGTACATTAAGTACAAAAGCTCATGAAACCTTGATTCAGTAAATAAGCCAGAGTAAATTTGACAGAATGGGAGGACAAATTACACCTACAGCACTTTTGACACATGCCAAAGAACAATCATTTGCACAGCAGACTGACAAAACTGTGTGAGAGCATCAGACAAAGCGAAATCATTCACTCTCTTCACGAACCTTCAAAAGAAAACTGTGAAGTTAAACAATTTTTCTTAGAGTTTTAACACTTTGGTCTCATTCAGCCACAGATGTGGCATTGATAACATTGGAACATTATTCCTATAGCCTTCCAAAATGCAGTGTCTGGTGCTATTTCCCATTCATCACACCTTTTGCCATCATTATGGCACTAAGGTCACAAGTGTACCATCTCCAGATCATAACAAGAGCTGGTGAAAATTATTTCTTTTTCCACTTTGATATCACCTTTGTCATAGTACAAATTAATTCTGTGTCATCTGGGAATACATATAGTTACACTACTTTAAGAAATATGTTATACAACTCTACTTTGACTTCTCAGTATTCTGGTACACGTCGTTCCTTCCAAGCTCCTCTCTTTATAACATTCCTTGATAAGCCTACTTCCCTTTTAGGTACCAATTAATGAATATGAAGCCTGAGTAACAGCCCTGTAAAGCAATGAAAAGGCAGACAGTCGACGTCAAAATGCGAGTGGAGTGCATTCTGAATGTCTGCCCAGACTACACATTCCCTATGGGATAATAAAGCAGTTAAAAAAGAGAGCAGTGGAATGGCTACTCTATCAAATTAGAGTATGTAGAAAAGGTCAAAGCAGTAGAGCACAATGATATAATTCACAGATTATACAAGACATTAAAATTCTGATATGACATTCTTGGGGGAAAAAAAAGATTGTAACAAGGACAGAAAATGGCAGGACATTAATCCATTCCCATGACAACATTCGTACCCAAATTGGAACATGTACAACTCCAACCCTTGGCAAGCCTTTGCTAAGACTGGTTACATGGCTTAATTTCAGATACCACTTATTGAATCCCTGTCAACAACTTCTGGTTATATTTAATGCAGCTGTGCAAGGGGATGAAGTTGAATGACATGAATTATATTCCTAAGGATAAACACAAGTTCATGGGACCAGCCTCCTGTTTCAACACACAATTGCATTTGCTTCATACAAAGTACAGATATAAGCTTAAAGTATTTGTAGCAGATGTGGACACGCACACTTGAATGTATAAAACCATATTAATTGAATTATTATTGTTGTTATTATTATTATTATTACTATTATTATTCCTATTATTATTATTATCTCTGTTGGACCTAAATTTGTTAGTCAAGACTGAGGAACAATCCTGTTTGCCACAGAAGAAGCAAAGAAAGACATGGTCACCTTTCACCATAAGAGTTCACAGATCTAATATTAAACATGCCATGACAAGGGAGTATAACAACTGTAAAGACAATAAAAATGCAATTGAGGAGCCTGATCAAAAGCAGAGAAATCAGCAGGGAGATTCCCACTGCTTGAACGGGCATCATATCAAGCCTTTGATCACTCCAATTATTTCCCTTTAATTTACAGGTTTTTATTTTTGTAACTCAATAAATGAATAATACCAGCTAGACCAAGCTGAGGCTCACCCTAACCATTGCCATTCGACTCACTTCTTGCGTGTCACAACAAAAAAATGTTTTGCAAAACAAAACAGTACGCTGTGGAAGAGAAATCCACAGGAGCAGCACATAGGGCAAGTCCACTTCCACTGAGGCAAACATGGGGAATTTTTTTTTAGTAAGATTCTTTCTTTAAAATATAGGACTGAAGGAAACAGTGAGATTCAATATTAAATTCACCTAAAACTACTTTGATTTTTAATACAGCTTTAATACAGTTGAAATTCTCAGAATAGTTATCTGGGGAATACCTAAAGTCCAGCTTTTCATTAACATTAAGCCATGTTCCTTCATCTTTGACACAGTAGTAGCATTAAAGCTGGTTATAAAATTTTAAGTCAGAAAGGACGTAAGCTAGAAAGAGGTTCCTTTTTCTGCCAGTGCAACAATCCTAATACCAATGTAGATTTTATATCCCATTATCTTTGGTGATTAAAGGTCAGTTTGTACACTTGCCAAGTGGTTTGAGTTCCTGCCCCTGCCTCATGAAAACTTCCCTTTGGGGAAAAAAAAGTCAGGAACAGAACCATAAAGAATACAGTGTTTGATGATATAAAATGCCAGCTTTATCATTTCTTTTCTGTCTGTAGAGCCATAGAAGGTGAAATATTTATCTGTGTGTTTTGCAGCCAAATCTTGGAAGCAGGATTTCTTGCTCCAAACTTTCCACTTAGCCTACAACTTGATTTGCCCTTATTTCTTGACATCCTCTTTTGTACTTCAGAGGCAAAGGAGGTTGCACCACAGCTCAAATGTTTAGGCTGGCAGCTTCAAAGATACACTCTGCTAAACACTGAACAGTGCCTTGGCCTTTAAAGGATGTATCATTTAGTACCACCCTATTTTCAACCTAAATATTTAAAGGAATTTTTAGGATTTTGCCATTTTTGAACACTTAAAACCTGTTTGCTTATGTAGAACATGCAGGGAAGACTGAGAACCTTTATTATAAAGGTATCAAATCAATTATTTCTACTCTTGCAGTGTGCATCCCTAGCTGTTAACAGTTTTAGCTGTGTAGAATAGTCCAGCAACTCAGGCCAGAGCACCAACAGAATGAGTTAGAGAATAATCTAAGGTAACAAGTCTTTAAATATGAAATCACAAAATCACAGGATAATTTAGATTGGAGGGGACCTGTGGAGGTCATCTAGTCCAACCTCCTGCTGAAAGCAGGACTAACTTCCAAAGCAGATGTGCTTGCTGAGGACCTGAATGAAATATGCACAGCTACTACCCAGGAAATCACATTTCCAGGTGAATGTTAGACTACAGTGTGAAGATCCCTGTTATGTTCTCTCTGGCCCTACGGATCATTCATGTTTTTTTCAAAAGGTAAGCCAACCTCAAAAGCTCCCTTAGCTGGTTAAAAATGCTGGTCAGAGTCTGCTTCCTGCTTAGCACAAGAGAGGATGGAGCTTGATTGGCATATCTAGAGCAATTATGAATTAGTGAGAATACTGATAAAGCAACACTGTAACAGCTCTCATCATCAGAAATCCCAGTCTAAAAACAGATCAGCCCACCAAATTTAAAAGCAGACAGATCTGTCAAATCATACATATCCATTCAGGTAAACAGCCGTAAAAGTCTGGCAAGAAGTCAGGGTTTTTACTTCAGAGCAGCTATATATCCCCAGATCATCAGTACCCTCAGAAGTAAGGATGGGTCGCTGCTTTATTTTCCCACATCCAGTAATAGATGCAATAAGTAGTAATAAGACAGAAATAATGCTGGTTAAAAACTGACAATTAGAAAAGTATGCCCTGCAGAAAATGGATTTTGCCGTATATAATGGGGGGGGGGGGGGGGATGTAAAATACTTTTTGAGCTACTAAGATTTAATCCAACACACATTCAAATGAATGAGGAAGTGTTTTAAGCTTTTTCTTTCTGCAGCTCCCCAGGGACCCTTGTCCAGGCCTCAAGAGATCTGCAAACTCTGCCCACTCAGACCTCTGTAGGGTTCTGACACACCAACTCTGCTGAAGCACCCCTGGAAAAATGTGCAGACACCAGACATCTTTGTTTGCTTTTTATTAAAGGTGCCTAATAAAGCCATGAATGCTCTTACTGGCTAAATCTCATAGCAGGAACTACATTGTACATGCAGTCAGCTGCTCTGCTGTTATTTAAAATGAACAGAATCAAAGCTCCCTTCTTTCATCCTGGCCATTATTATTTACATCCTGAAGCCACCGCTACACTGGAATAAAATAACTGTCACCAGGTGCACTCTTTTCTTTCTGGCAAATTAGAGCTTTGGTGCAAAATACATAAGGCTATTTGAAGTCAGGAGAGTTATGCCACGGATAAATCACCCTGGTGATATTTTACTATTTCAAGTCATTACAACACAAGCTTTAGCTTGTCTCTGTGATACACAGTGCAATGTTCTTTACAGAAGTAAACCGCGCTTCTCACAAAATGTTTCAGATGGGAGTCTCTTTACTGTCTTTTCCCATTCCATTTTAAATATTTGATATGTATGTCTTCAGGGAAAGACCTCTCTATTTGCAGTGCCTTTGATTCAAAGATATTGCCATCTTCTTCACTTAGGAAGTGCTGAAAACATATAGTTTATTACTGGGAAATCTGTGAGCTGAGATGTGTCATATTTTCTAGCCAATATGCTAGGCAAAAAGCAGCACAGAGCATTTGGTGTCTTTTACCACTAAAAGAAGAGAGATTGACCTTGCACAATAGAAAAGAAATACACTTCCAGCATTAACTAAGCCAAAGCTCCTGGGAAGCATGTGGTGGCATCATAATTTCTTTTCTACCACTGGTGCTGATGTGTGCACTGCTGCAGGAAATGGTAGAAAGAATAGAGAGGCCAGAATTTAGAGCAAAAATACAAAAATATGAGGACAAGCACTTCCACCTGCACAATGCACTTTAATTTTTAAAATTATATCACAAAATTGCAATGGATGACAATACACAACTCTGTGCAAATCATTGATTATGACCAATTTAAGTCCCGAGAAGCTATATTGCAATTATAGATCATAATATTGAATTTATGTCTCCAAAGAGATGAAATGGTGTAAGGAAGAAGGTATATACTGTGATTTTATGTTCTTTTGTTGTTTTGTAAGAGATCACAATACCAAAAAAGTTAGGTCTTAGGTGGCCATGTGACAATAAAACCACTCTGTAATCTTTTGTGCAGTTATATTAATCTTGCCACACACAAAGAGAGTCTAATTTTGGGTGCCTGGTACAAAGCAACATCCAAAGGAATTCATGTTTTATAAAAGCTCATGGAGCACATTACCTTCCACATGAATATGCCTTAGATAGACCAGCTCCCTGCCACTAAAATCCACCAACTTCTGGGACAAAGCACAGCCATTTCAGATCGATATTGTGACACACACTTGGACCCACGGGCCCAGAGCTGTCCTGTCTCAAACTGGGTCTTCTGATAAGTAAAACACACAAGGCACTGATGGAGCCTCAGCAGCCACAGCTGGAGGTGCTGACTGCTCCATTCCTGGCACAGAGGATCCTTCATGTCTGTGCCCATCAGGTCACAGGGACTAGAGGATTCGAGCTCAGAGGACACATGGCCTGTGTTCAAAATGCAACTGGGATAGCAGCTCCTGGAGATACAAACCTCAAACTGGAGATGCACAGAGACTCACAGCCACAGCACACAGACCTCAAAAGTCATAGCAAAAAAAAAATCTAATCTTGGGAGGGGGAAAAAAAGGATGACCTCTCTCGCCACACAGAAAATTCAGAGTAGGGGGTTTTTGATGTTGTTGTTGGGTTTTTTGTTGTTTATCTTTTCTGAGTTTTGGTGGGGTTTTTTGGTTAATTTTACATTATGAATAATTCCAATAATGGGACTCTAAACATATTTCAGCTCCCTATTGCAACTCCTGTTATTAATACAGCTATTGTTAAAGTAGTGCCTAAATATCAGTCAGGTGACCACACTCTGCCGAGTAAGAGGAATAACCATTAATAATGGTTGCTAGCTCTCTATAATTATTAGATTAAATGGCACTGCATTGCACAGCTTTCCTGTGACAATTCACGGCTGACACTGTAGAGAAGAGCATGCACAGCATGCCAGGCGTAGGAGTATGTCCTTGCCTATTATTCCATGCATATCTCTAAACTCAAGACTTTTGGACTCTGGCCCAGTGAAATCATGGAAAGAATCAATAATAGATCAGGTAGCGAGTCCTATAAATAGATGATACCATTTTTTCTATATTATTTATAGAATTTTATCATCACCTAGTTTTGTACATTGCTAGAAAGTTCTTCAGATCTGGCACATGGAGCCTGTCCCACTCAGCCCTTTCCCACCTGGCTGTGTAGTGACTCCTGGCTTACCCCAAGATGTACAGACCTCTAAAAGAAAACATTTAATTATTACATGTAAAATAATCACTGACAACAGAACAGAAGGCAGGAAGACAATGCCATTTATAGCTTGTCTGATGAACATGTCAATAAAAATGAACTACACTGAATTACTTAATTAAGCAAGTGCAAGAGCAAAATTTGGTTGTATGTTCTATATAGACTAGAAGCCACAATTTTATTTTCTATTCCACTTATCATGCCCTCAATTTGCAGAAAATGAGCAATCAAAAACTCTTTGCATCAGCTTTAATTGCTCACATATCCAGTGTGTAAGTGCTTATGTAGTAATTCTTCTGATACACACTTTAAAAGTGTCAGTTTTCTCATTTTTTAAAGTAGTTAACATAGACCTCACATAATCACCTCAAGCCATTATCAACACTGCACTGTTCTTTTTTTAACACTTAAACCTCCTTTTATGGCACATACTTACGTAATTGCAGAAGGGATCTGGTTTAGATCACTAAATCTTTGTTTCTTCACCTGGTACCATTCACAGATATTTGGTAGAAGGATTAATTCTGTGAAAACAGCAAATCTATTCTAAAAGAATTGGATTACTCCTTAACACCTAAAGATAGTATGTGAACTACAGAAAAGTAAACTTGTATTTTCCCAGTCTTTTACCTCCTGTAAGAACATTGAAGTCTGTTGAAGAAAGGTTAAATGATGACCATACAAGTATAACTTTTTATAGCAATATCGGCTACTTTAAACTAATTTGAAGTCTCAAAACTCTTTTTGGTGCATCAATGATTTTTACTATGACGATGATGATATGATAACCTAAGTTATTAGAAAAAGTAATTTCCCAGTTATTGTATCTAAAGGCAGTAATTACTATTTCAATAAAGAAAATGAGAACTATTAGGATGGCAAAAGAGAAGTAAATTAGCTTTATACCCTACACTCAATTAAACTATCATAGCAAGAAGGCAGTGAATTAAGGTAATTTGAGGGAAGGAATGGGATTTTGTATAACAAAGTGCTTAAACTTTTTGAAAATCCAGTGAAGTCAAACATAAGAGCAGCATTAGCTATACTAACACCTGCTAAGAGCCTAGGTAAAAACAGCCTTATAAAATATCAGTAAAGGATGTGTGTTTGCACAGCTCAGCACGTGATTCTGGCACTGAAAATTCAGAGGTGTTCACCAGGGACAGTTTTCTATGCTAATCTCACCCATTGTAAATTAATGTCAATTGGGGTGCCACAAATAGAGACTCGCCTCATTTAAACAAAAAAAAAAAGAAAAAAATTCCAGAATCTTTTAGGAACTTTCCATAAAGCTGAAGTACTTTTTTCCTATTGTAAAATTTAAGACATTTTACACGGACAATCCATACAGTTTCCAAGGTCTGTTTTTAAATGGGAATCCAGAATGAGAAACCTGTTTAGGAAATGCTTTTTTGCATACTTTGAAGCAATCCAAATATTTAGTACACATATCTTTTTAATGATTTTTCTCTCAACTTTAGGAATTACTAATTTTTAATTAAATGTGTTTCTATTACATTACACATAAGTCTAAGGCTGTTAATGGGAAATATTTACTCATCTCTTATTTTATGCCAATTCCCATAAAGCTCCTATTTGTGACTCTCATGAGTTCTGTGACAAGAAGGTTTTATTTGAAATTTTTGTTTTCTGAATGTTTATATTGTTCTATACAAACAATAATAAAAAAAATAAAATACTTAAAGTGGCATTTCTGTAACAACATGAACTTAGCCAAGCTAAGTCCAGCTAGGAAATTGTAAGAGCACAGAAAGAGAACTGATCAGTGGTGAGTTTTGAATGAAGTGACTGAGACTGCAGCAAGATAACAGTTCAGGTACAAACTGTGACTTTCCTAATCTCAAACTGAGTATTCAGCCCCTTGTGACTTAGAGAACACTGTCCTTACTAAGTAGATAACCAATGCAAAAACAACAACAACAACAAAAACAAAGCCAAGAAACTAAGCTGTAACTCTGTTTAGCTATTAACATGCAGCACAGTTACAAAAATTACTGTCAATATTTAGTATCTTTAAGCTTTTTGTACCTGAATTTTTGCATCTAGAAACTCTGTCTATTGCACTCTGGCACCCAAATTTCACAGTTTGCATGAACCTGTTTTGTTTCACTGTTGAGCTCCTTCATCAGCTGTAGTGCAGCACTGAAGCAGGTTAATGAGTCTTCCCACATCACCTCCTCAGGAGTGTTATGTAGCAGAATATTTCCCATATTAGTGCACCGTGGCTGGCGTGACATTTAATGGCAATCAAATACCATTTCTTTTAGTGAAACTGACCTAAGAATTGTCTTCAGACCTCCAGGGGATGTAGGAAAAATTAATTTTAACTTTCAGAATATTTAAGTTAGTGTAATTTAAGCTATTAAAACAACCTCCAAGCTTTTAACTGGAAGAGCAAGACAGTAATATTTTCTAGGCTAAAAATTTGTAATTTATCATGCACGCTGTTTCAAAAGTGAATCTGAAGTATTCAAAAGATAAATTCAAAGATGATATTTAGTTTCACTAGGTGAATGTGGATGAGAACAGAATATTTCCATTGTAGAGTTAGTCCCATTTTTTGCCTCAGTTATCAAGCACTGTTTTATTTTAGCTTACAGTCTCAGAAGAAGTCTTACCACCTTGTCCACCTTTTAAAGGAGGGGGTTGGAAAAATTACCATGTCTCCCAGAGAAGGTTCATAGGATTTTACCCCATTTCTTTAATGAACTAATGTTCCATTATATAATGATTTTCATCAAAAAAACTGGACATAATTTCTCCATCAGATAAATTTGCTGTTGATTACAGAGACCAATTTTTTTCTAAGAGCTGGAAATCAGAATCAGGTTAAATCCTTTGAAATCTTTTCAGAATAATCCCCAATTATTTGTAGTAGCATCTGAACTTATTAAAAGGATGGTAAGTGATTCCAGCCATCTGAACTACCCACAGCATTCTTTCATATTCATCAATACCTTCCAATATTGTTTTCTCTTTGCTAAAATTCCAGTGCTCACACTTCCTCTGGAAATTGGTACTGGGTTAGTCACCTACTGGAATTGTATCCCTCTCCATTACCACCGTATTTTCCCAGGCACCTATATATACTAAGTTTTGACTAGCTATCTTTATCAATGTTAAATACTGGAGATTTTCCATTCCAGTTTTTAAAAAAATAAAACACAACCCAGGTAGGTTTAACACAGACACCAGTAGCAGTGCCTTATCTCAGTGCCTAATAATAACACTTATCATTACTGTGCACATCTGGGAAATATTTCAGGTTGGAGAAAAAGTCTCAATGCAAAACAAAGACTTTGGAGTCCTAGGAAAGCAGGAGTTATATTTCTTCAATGCTATGACCAGAATCAAACATTACACAAGTATCAAATGCAGGGTGGTAAGAAGACACTTTGGCCAAAAAGACTGTATTCAAAAACAAAAATGGCATTGCAAGAGATGCTTTTTTCCCCATCATACTCAACTCTGAAAATTCATTCTTGGAAGAAAGCCCACTAGTGAGGCAGCAGTGTCTTTAAAATACTGAAAAGAAGAAATACCACAATGCATTGTAGTCCTGGTTCAAAAGAAATATTACTGCTAGTACCAGAAATATTACCTCCTTATTTCTTTGATTACTGTGCTTGTAGCACACTCAAGCAGTTAACCAACCTTTCTTGATTTATTGTGTGTTTCACTGAAGGGAACATTTTACCTACTAAAGTAGGTATTAAAAATCCAGTAAGGAAACTTCTCAGAAATTCAACATAAACTCTTCCTACTAAAAAGAAAATGCAATAAGAGCTCTGAAATATTATACCATACAGCAAAATCTCTGTGTTCATTTGATATAGATAAGCCAATTAAATATTTACTGTTCCTGGCTTCCTGTTTATTACTAAGGCCTAACACAATGAAATCAGGTTTTAAATGACTGAATTTTATTCACTGTCATAAAATTACTTTACCTAAAAAAAATCAAATACATTTCAAGTTGTAAATCACTTTTCTTTTTTCCTAGTTTTTTTCAATTAGAAATTACTAACTTCATGGATTACAATTACAGTGGTGCTAAATTATTCTGGCAGAATAATGTCCAAAGATCTCCAGTACTGTTACAAGGGTGAAAAGTTCACTAGTTTCCCAAAATATGAATAGCACATAGGTATTTTAACTTTAGTGTCCCATGATACTGAGAACAACAGCAAATCCCACCTCTGAGGTGGCTCAGACTGGGATAATTTTATTCAAAATTTGATCATGACTGCACAAATTTCACCTGGTTCTATTTAGAGCAACATTCCTCCAGCTTCTTGTACATGCAGAGGAGCTGAAAAATGGACCTGAGCAGAAAGTAGTTAAATTATCTCCAGTGAAGATAAACTTCCATATTACAGAAGAAGATGTATTTGGTTGTGTTGATTGGTTATTAATTAGTTGTTTGCTGGTTCCCTATCAGGCATTCGGACCTTCACGAGTCTCATTTTTAGGTTAAGTCTTCTTGATTCTTTTACTGAAAATGTTGGCAGCTCAGATCAAAGACACCTGAGAGCTCAGTGCTGCATCTCTGAGCGAGCCTCCTTGGGGATCTACCAGCCTTGATACTCAGTTCCTACTGAAGTAGGAAATAAATAATCTATATTTAAATCCAAAAATACTGGAATCTGCTGAATAATTTATTTTAGAAGCTTTAAGGATTTCATGAGACCAATGAAAGAGGGAGGGTTAACTCCTTCATGACACTTATCTGCCACATGTAATGTGGAAAGTATGACAATGAAAAGAAGACATTCAGTATGTTCAGAAAATTCAGTATTAGTGTTGCTGGAACATTTTGCCCCAGGAAGAGAGATTTTGTTACCCTTGTAGGATCAAAGTGAAGGGAGTTTATAATTTTTCATTTATGTCATTCTCACATGTACACTGAGGTATAGGTGACACCACACTCAATCGAATGCTATTTCACTTCCTGAATTAGCTTGTAAATTTTAAATCCTGTCTTGCGATATGGAATGAAGGTAAAAATAGTCATTTTTATCCAGTCCATTGCTATTACAGGGATGGCCTCTCCTGAGAGAATTTCTGCAAGTGGATTTGAAAGCAGTGACAGACCTGATGAGCAAAACAATGAGCTGCAGTCAGACACCTTTCCCTGCCCCAGAAACCCCCAGAGAGAAGTGTCCGTCTCCATGCCAGAAGTGACTGATGAACAATACCTGAATACAGCAGAAATCAGAGAGCCTATCATAAGTGTTCACACTTATGAATGCATAAGTCAGCATCATCTTAACTGACACAACAAAAGTGCTCCAAATTTCCAGCAATCAATTGTTTACATTCATTGCATATGCAGATTATTTTTTATGGAATTTTAACAGGTAACTAATCCTTATTGCCTTTCTAATTCTTCTGAATTGTTCTAAGCAAAAGGAGCTTAGGAGTCCTAACCACAGTTATAACATGCTCAGCAAGAATTTGGGCAAAAATGTACATTATGCCTCTCTTACCTGAACAATCTGGTATAAATGCTATAAAAACTTCACTCAACAATCACGTATTTTAATTCAATATTTTAACCATGGATTACTGCTGAAGCAGTCATGATGTGGAACTGAGGAAAGAAAAATTTTGTATTCTTTATGCAGCAGTAATGTAGTAATGCAATGAAATGCTGATTAAGATTTGGAGTATATTGCCCCTAACTACAACAGAGAGGCTGAAAGGTAAATTTTGCTGGGGGGAATTTGCACAGAGTCCCTTTACAATCCTAGAGAGAACTAACAGAATTTCTTTAGGAGATATCCCTGAAAGTGCATAGTTATACAGTCTTCTGCAGTAAAAAATATGTGACATCTCTAGACTGTAAAAAATGCCCCTTTTTCAAAGAATTGACATTATGAAAAGGTACATAGGTACCACGGAAAGTCTGGAATATGTGGGTACATTCTGGACCATTTGTGGCACTGCTGAGGTACCATCTTCACTTTCTACATTTCAGAGCAAATGCAGAAGGGCAAAGCCTTAGTGAAAAAAAGATGCACTTTTAACAACTATTACAAAGCATGCCAGTAGGGCAGGGGTCTGTCTTCTGCTTGCATCCAAAATCCACATTTTGCTTCAAAGCACAGCAATCTTTAAAAGTTCCTATGTGTTTGCATTTTCCTGTTCACCGTTTCCATTGAAACATCCACTAAATACACACCTCACTCCTAAATATTCTTGGTAGCCCTTTTTGAGGTGTGGGAGGTGACTGGAGCCACACCTGTTTAATCACCAAAGGCAGCTCTAATACATGAATACATCTACACCAGGTGTTATAAAATAAACTGAGCACGGTGAAATACAAAACAGAGGGCTGAGGTTTGCAGTTAGCAAGCACAAACACAAACACACCCACAACCTGAAGGGCACTGCACAGTTCTCACTGCCAACAAACCAAAGATGTTCCTTTAGCAGCTCCAGGGGGACTCTCCACTCCAATAAGTTCCCAAATGAACAAATGGATTTTGTCCCGTTCAGCCTAAATGGCCCTGCACACACTGGAATACCAAGTAGTTCACCCTCTTTCTCATTGTGCGTCTTGGGGGAAAACGTGATGATTTAGTGATTTATTATCTGATTGCCCAGGTTGGTTATTGGGTAGCTGGACCCTGACTCACAGAGCAGGATTACTGAGAAATCAAAGTCAGAACTTGCATTTAGTATAATAGTGCACCTTTCCTAATTGAAATTTAGGAACAAAAACAGTTTCTTAGTAAGAGTAGAATTACATGGTAAGTCAGGGAGAAGAAAAAAAGGAATTACTTAGACCTAAATAAACCAACCAGAGGACTTTTTTTTTTAAATTTAACATATAATTCTATACCACTGTCCATTGCCATGAACATCTTCCATATATTGAAGCCCTAGTAAAGTCCTTTTTATGGAGTCTTTTCTAGATGACCTTATATGAAAAGCATAACTCACAAAAGAATGGGCATTGAAGCAGAGGGCAACAATAAGTACAGCAAACCTGCAATGCACTTACTGAGGTGCAACTCCACCAAACTGAGGACAATTATTTCAGATTTGTGCCATTTGACTAGAGCAAAATCTACTTACATCTGTTGTAGCAGGTGACACGAGAAGTATTTGGAGGCACTTTGTGCATTACTAACTTCAAAATCAAAATGTGTATGCTCAATCCACAATGTCATTTCAAATTCCATTTACCACTCAGTGGCAGGTATCTATCATTTCCAAAAATTTAAGGCACACTTCCTGTTCATTTTGCTTCCAGAAGTAGACTGCTAGCCTTCATCAAGTTAGCTTGTCACTGTGAACAAATGCAACACATCAATGTCAAGGCTGTATAATAAGACAAGAAAGCAGAAAACTGCTTGAAACCTCTCTCTTATCCTGGAAATAAACAACTCCAGAATATTTATTAGTTCAGTATTTCTATTCATCTCATGTATTAATTTAAAGAAACACATAAAAAAATATGGATAATTACCTAAGTCAGAAACAGAAGCCCATTAAACACCAGGCTTTTGATTATGGTACCCAAGGTATGGTCTTCTTTATATATATGAGACACACAGACCTCAAAAGGAAAGTTTAGAAGTCCTCACTCAGCCTCTGGTGACATCTATTACATGGGTTGTTCCATGAAGAGTATTCTGTTCTGAGAGTTATGAGATTCCTAAATTCACACTGCTGCTGCAGTGGCTGATTTGGGGCCAGAGTAAATAAGTTTCTTCTTGGGCTTATACACTGGACAAATCTACTATTTCTAATTTCTCATGTAGGAACATTGACTGCTGTATAATTCACTATTTCTTGCTTAATATGGTTGATGGCTGAATTGAGGGTAACGAAAGTCTACTGTTTGGGCATTTATTTCACTCCCAAATAATTCAAAGCTAAATAAATATATAATCTTGAGCCCAGACTCACCTATGCAGACATCACACCCAGAAGTGAATATGGTTGGTTACACAAGTCTCAGTTACAAAACTAGACTGAGGATTTTGCATTTGTGCAGCATTCACACAAATATAGGAGCCTCTTTCATGAGACACTGAACCCATAAAAATCAAAGATGGAAGTGAAATCTTTGGATTTGGGACACTCTTTCCTCTCAAGTAGCATAAATAAAAATCAGTATTTTATTAAGATTCACAGTGACAAGGTTGAAAATGCCAGAGCAGCACTCACAGTCATTTTAAAATTTGCAAACAACATGTTTAAGTGACATACATATTTAAGAGCTTGGAAGGCAAAGAAAACCAAAACCTAACAGTTAGCTATTTCAAGCACTATAGTGACAACTATGTGGGAATACAAATCTTCTTAAGTTAAATAAAATCTTATTCACAATTCTGTTTTCACTACAAAAAGGCTTAATGAGAAAGCTTAACTCAGAGAAAATAATTTCAAATAGCATTCAGGAAAACAACCTGCTTAAACAGCATGCCTTTGCCTCTTACATAAAGCAGCAAATCAAGAACAGCCTCAGTAAACATGGAAAAAGGCTTCTTTCCTTAATTTATGCATCAAGTACAGCTTTGCAGAGTCAGTTTTAGAACAAAAATCCAAGTATGCAGGTGCTACAATGAAAATTGCAAACAATTTTGTTCTGGAAAATACATTATTTATACACACGCATCCTCTCCCCAGTCAAGTTAATGTTACAATTCACTATAAAAGTATTGAAGCAACTGTTATTTCACTGGGGAAAAAACCCAAATCCTCACTTACAAAGAATAATCAATATATAGCATTTGGAAATCAGTAATTACCATATTTTAGTCAAAAATTACTTCTGATGAGAGAATTTCACTGTTCTCTGCTAATATGTATGAAAGATTTCTGTTCCCTCACTTTTTCCTCTTTACAAATTATGTTTAAGAAAAGTTCTGCCTTCACTCAGTGGGGAATAATGGTCACTACTTAGAAAAGGTCTGGGATGCACTTAGTCAGGTGTAGAGTCAGTGTTGACTATTCCAATACTGTTCCTGAGTGAGGCTACTATTTCCCTGAGAGACACAATCTTTGTTTAGTGTAGGAGTCTCTCTGCTGGTACACAAGTTTATTTTTCAGTAGGAGACCATCTTGTAATTTGTCATCACTCCCAAGCACCCTTGGTTGATGATGGTAAGTGCAGCAACCCAACTGGTGATACTTTGCTCTTGGTTCCTCAGAAAAAAGTGATGTTTTTTGCCTGAAGTATGACCTTAAATCAATGATTAATTCTGTGGCAACAGTTGGGATACTCAGGGCACTTTTAAACATGGTCGTCCCAGTATTGACCTACACTTCACCTTGAGACAGCTTTTGGAGAAAATAACTGGATTTCATAAGGTCTGCACAGCACATTTTATAGATTTCTGGCAGGTCTCTGATTCAGTCTATTGAACAACTTGAGGCATCTGATCGGGTGTCCTTGAAAGGATACATTATTGACAGAAGAGATTCTCCAAAATGGGCTGGAGAGCTGTGCTTGTGTCGGCAGCAGGGTGGGCTACTTCTGCTGCCTCCTGTGTCTTATTTACATGCACTCAACCAAAGAGAAGATCCATTATCAGACACAATTAAGCTCCAACGAAAGCCCTCACCATAAATATTAAGCAGACTTAAACTCTAGAGCATGACCAGCTCAGTAGCCTCCCAATCAAGAGTATAAAAACATGTGATTGTGATTACTGGATGAAATGTATCTGCTATGTACTCAATACTCAGGTGATGCCTTAAGCTTCATCTCCATTGATAAATGAAAAAAGGTTTCTGTCAACAAGCTTAGAACACAGGATCTCTGATCATCCATTCTACTTAATTCTTAGCTTACTGTCTAATTGTTTTGACAAGCCCAGTTCCTCTTTGCAGTACAAATCTGCTCCAAAGGGGGATGGCCCTAAACAATGTGGGAATGATCAGCCCATGCCACTTAGCTTCTGACCACAAGAAAGAAATGCAAAAAGCATCATGATAGTGAGTGACTGAGCAATAAAGAAATTGTGCAAATCTTTCAAAATGTCAGCTTGATTCTCAGTGGCATCAAGTCTTTTCCAATCACCTTAGGTGGTCAAGTAAAAACTATTATATCACTTTTTACATATATTCTTCTTACATATATTCTTCCAAGCTGTATAATACCTTTCTTTTTGTTCCATTTTACCAAATCTTTAGCATCTGTTGCATTTTATCTCACACAAATTTTTTTCTAGTTTTAAATACGTTTCTATAATGTTCTTAATGCACTTTAATGCCGTATTATTTGTTCTTTAAAAAAAATCTTTTCCATGCATATTCTGCATTTAACTAGGAATGCTCTAAGTTTAAACAGAATGCAGTTAGTATGAAATGCTACACAAAATGTATGCATTTAACAAAATTAAGATTGTTAATTGAAATACAATTAACATTGTAAAATTACTCAAGATAAAAACTAATGTACATTAATGTAAACAAACATGATGACAATTAGAACCTCTACTGTGTACCATCTTTCAAATTTCAAATTTCTTGGATGGTTGACTAAATTTACCAATCAATGAGCCAAATTCTGAGATGATTCAGGAAGCAATAAAGAACTTGAGCTTTGCCAAATTATTTTATAATACAACAATCCCATCAGGAAAACCTCAGTGGTGCATTTAGATTCATAAATTATCCATGGAGAGGTGCAGTAATTTTTGTAGGTATGGCCTTGGCTGACACACCACAAAGTGAATGAAACAGCAGCAGCCCAAATGTATGTGTTGGTTTAGCCAAAGCTTTCTAATCAGTAAATGTTTATTTCCATTAAGAGTGAGACAGGAAATCCAGTCAGAGTCTGAGTCTCAGCTAATAAGCTGTATACTTTCTTTGTTCAAAGCACACTTGCGGCCTAGCATCACTAGGCCACAGCCATTCAAATTCCAGACTGATTTTACATATGATAGCCATCCTGTAGGCTGCAAGTTACATGTTAGAGGTATTCTTACACATGCACAATATTTCCTCTCGTTTAAATGCTAGTTTTCACTGTATATGACTCTATTAGCTTCTGTGAAGAGCATTGACAAGCATTGAGTCTGTATACAACCATGAACAACACGTCAACAGGAACTTCCTAAAAACATTTCACCTCGAGAAATGGGTTTGACTCTAACATTCACATGCAACACTGTATGCACAGCTAAGACTGTTTATTATACCTTTGCTGTCATGAATTTACCCTGCTCTACACCACCATAAGCTCAACACACTGTCTCTTACAGGGTGACATTAAAATCCCCTCCAGTTCATACCACACAGGGCTGCAGAGATCGAACAGAGATGCTGGCTGCATAAAGCTTCCCCACAACATTTCCTGAATGGAGCACTGTGATGAATAAATGCAGAATTTCCTGTTTAAGCTGAGCCAATGTATTTTTAGAAGAGCAGTCCTGACTCTCACCTCAGCAGAGCACTATTTTCAGTTCTGACTCTAAGGTGCTTCCTAAAGTCTATTTTTCAGAGTGAATACACAAGATGTGCTACTGACCTAAAAAGAAAGATGAGGTCAGTACTGTGAACTGGATACCAATTTTAATGGGGTTACTGCTTTAGAATTTGACTTAGCTTGCACCGTTGCACTACTGATACTCTTCAAGCCTCAGCAACTGTGAAGCCAACTTTCATTTAAACTGAGAGTTTTGCTAGTTTATGACTATGTTTGGTGTGAAACCAAAAGCAAAGAAGCAACTATTTGTTATCAAATTTTATTTTGATTCCCAAGCATTTTTACTTTAAAAGAGAAACATTTCAATAGATTGAAAAGAAGTAGTTTAAGAAACTGAAACAAGGTCAGGTAGCAAGCATGAGCTCTGTAACTAGCAAGAAGCCAAGTACATATTTGGCATTTTGCAGAACCTTCAGGCTTAGTTTGATTAGTTGTTAAAATTATGACTTGCCTACAGGGAGAATCACAATAATTGGTACAGGTCATAGATAATCAAAAGTGTCTCTCCCAGTGGGATGAAACCTACTAAAATCAGATATTTAAATCTCTTTACACTTGCATATTCACTTCACATGCAGAATTATTTGTCCCAAATCTTAGTCTCCAAGGGAGACTGCAGACATTTTTCACTGTTCTTTATTTTGTGCTAGTTAACATTTCCAAGAGGTTTGAGAAAGACAAAGCTGAGTATACCCCAAAAAAATTACTCTTCTTGGATGCCAGATTTTTGCTTTATCTTGTTGAAAGAATCAACTTTAAAGCTTTGAATGTTTAGATTACTTCAGATAACATCTCAAAGGCTAATATCTAAAAAACCATATTAAATACAATCCATTATTTCTATTGTGAAGACCTGAACTTAAAAGGAATGTTAATCAGATCATTTTTGATTACTGATTGTACAGCAAATTGCTTTGCTATTGAGACAGCTTTTACACTTTTCCATATTAATAATTGTTATGACAAAGGAATCAGATAAAATCAAGAATTATTTTGTCCAGCAGTTTAAAAAAAATGAGAAAACCAGTGGACATAACCAGCCAAGTTGTATGATGCCATGAAATTTATTTATGTAAAGTTAAAAAGTAACTTTCACTGCCTGATAAAACCCTACAAAAGCCAAACAGATGTTTAGATGAGTGACAGCATCTACCTGAACCTGTGCAAAGCATTTGACACCATCCCACACAACATCTTTGTCTCTAAGCTGGAGAGATGTGGATTTCATGGATGTACCACTTAGGGGATAAGGAATTGGCTGGACGTTCACAATCAAAGAGTTGCTCAATGTCCATGGGGAGACAAGTGCCAGGGCTCCTCAGAGCTGTTAGCAGGACTGTCACTGCTCAGCACATTTGCTGGTGACATGCACAGTGGGATTGAGTGCACCCTCAGCAAGTCTGCCGATGACAACCACGATTTTATGACTCTAAAGAGAAACAGCACTTAGGAGTACAAAGCTTTAGAAAATTAATTGTTATTTAACATAAAGGAGACCCTTAACATATGACTTAGAGACCTACTGCTCAGATCTCTGTATTTATAGAGGTCTTGTTTAAAAATAAAAAGCAAAACTTCTCTTTTCACCAACCACAATTCAACAAGAAAATAGAAAGGAATTTTGAATCATAGCTGCCCCTGGGGCATACATGTAGCCCTTGACAGTTGGCCTAAAGCTCAAGTTTGAGCTTTAAAGCTTTAGCTTTCTGGCACCATTTTAATGACAGATAACTGTCTGCTTGCCAGGCTTGCCATTGGTAATGTCACTTCAATCAGCTGTTACAAAAACTCCTTTGAATAATTATACTATATTTTTATAGCAGTTCTTTAATGATTTCCACAGCCATTCAGTCTCTGGGTATGCTTTGCTTTGATTCTCCTTTCCCAGAGTGTAGAAACAATTTCTTTCCTGTAGCTCAGTATAGTTATCCAGTAAATGAAAGTGTGCAAATGGAGAGCAGGAAGAAGGCAGAAACCATGGTTACTTGTCAATCAAGTCAATATACTAAACCAGATGTTATTCACCCTGACAGCATCCCAGCTCATACAATGCAGTAGCACTATTGCTTCTAATAGTTTCACTATTATTCATTATTTGAAATATATTCCACATTTTCATATTCATGAAAATGCCATGAGAAAGGTGTTAGATCTTTAAAAGATTTCATTTAGTCGAGGCTAAGCATGAATTCAGGCCCCGTGCAGAAAAGGATACATGAGAAAGCATTGAGCAATCACCATTAAACTGTTATTAGGGATATAATCTTTCTCACCAGGTTATGGTGACATATTGCATAATTAATGATTTCTGTTCTTGCCCAGGGAGTGTTCCTTTATGTATCAATGTAAAGTTGTTTATGGCCTGTGCAAAAAATGGGTTCATCTCAACCATGGGAAAGAGAAATTCTCCAAATCAGGGCAGGGCAGCAGAATGAGCACTCCAAAGGCACTTGGCACTAACAGAGATTTTGCAGAGGCTGATTTCCCCAACTCTTTAAATGAAGTCCTGGCTACTCACCATGCCATCTATTCAAGCACTGTGTTGCCATGACTATGTGTATTGTATTTTAAGGGAATTGATGCCAGTGTAGGCAGGGTCTGCAGCAGCAGCGTAGGACTGCGACCACATTGTGAAAGCACAGGTCTACAGATCAATCCAGGAGCTGGGTCCACAGATCAATCCAGCAGCTGGGTCCACAGATCAATCCAGCAGCTGGGTGTACAGATCCATCCAGCAGCTGCATCTACAGACCAATCCAGCAGCTGGGTCTACAGATCAACCCCTCATCTGCCACTCCTCAAAGAGCAAAGGGGGGTCACTCAACACTGGGGACAAACTCATGAAGAGGCACCTCCATGGCGGGACAGGGCAGCTGAGGACCTCAGGGTTAAGAGTAATACACTTGAGACCTCTGATGGAAGAGGTGCAATTTTCTTTTAATTGTTCTACATATTTCCTTTTTTTTTTTTTTAATGCCCTCTTTTTCTGTTAGTTTAGGGGACAGGGTTTGGTTCTCCACCCATCCTCTGTCAATTTCCTAGTTCAGAGTTTCATCATATCATCTACTGTGGTAATATGGAAAAGAAAGGAAAACTGCAACCTTCATTTTTCAAACTTCTCTGTTGAGAGCTTGCAAGCCTTTACACAGAAGAGAGAACTAAGCCAAACTGCTCACATTTCTGCACCAAAGTTCAATTCAGGTATGCAATGCTGTGGACTGAGAGAGCAAGAGGAACTTTCTGAGTAAACCTGAGACTGGTAAGAAATTGTGAAACAAGATCAGAAAAGTAGAAAAAGAAGCCTTCTGAAGATGTACCATCAACTCAGACACACTCTTGATTTTTATTCGGATGTAAGAGAGTACAAATACTTTAGTGAAAGCAGTTTTCCAGTTTCTAGTTTACTGGACTGAAACTTCGTTACAGAACAATTAGTTAATGATTGCTGTGTTGGAAGCCCTCCACATTAAGGTAGCAGTATAATTAGTTTAGCAGAGCAATATGTTTAGTGGTAGGAGAACATGTCCAATAATGCTCCTTATCAGGAATATCTAACATCATCTGTCATTGCCCTGAAAAGATTACTGAGCAATGCAAAGCTTGAACAGACCCAAATCTTGTCACAGTCAAAAATTAGAGTAAAATTGAAAAGATTCCAGGAAACCAGACTTCTGCATAACATTTTGCCATGATTTTTTCAAGCGTTCCCTAAAAGAAAACCACAGAAAGGACGATATCTGACATTACTGGCAGCATCAAGTAACAATTGCTTTTTTTCTTTTTAGTTAGGAACTCTTCATTTGAGGAATCTAACTCTCAACTTATATAAAAAGGCTTTAAAAATATTTCTTACCATTGACAGATTGAAAACATGGTCCTGTACTTTAACAGTCTACAAAGCTGCAAGCTTTGCATGACCAGGGACTCTCTTATAGCACTTAACTTGTCGTTAAGTGTTGGAACGTGGTAGAAAATATTCCTTGCTGTTGTCAAACTGCTTCTAGTGAGCAGCCAAAAACCCCCAAACCTGAGCAGGCCACCCCACAAAATAAGTAGGAAATTCTTTTCTGAAAGCTCTGATCCTGTTTCTCACTGCAAGCCATGGTTTTATATCTGGGGCATGAAGGGATTTTATTCTACTCCTTAGTGGAGGAATCCACTTTGTGAGCTGGATCCTGTCCCTCTGTGTTGTCAAACACAGCCAACACACATCATCTGCTGCTCCCCAAACTCCTACAGCTACACCTGCTGCAAAGAGAAATATTAGAAAGAAATAAGCCTTCAGTCTCATGGTTAATAGCAGCATTGGACATTGCATCAGTATTTTCTCTTAAGCAAAACTAAAGGTCAAAACACACCAAAAACTTATCAGTGTTATAAAGAAAGATCAAAAATTCTTGCCAGTTCCACTGGTGAGTCAATAAATCCCTGACAGAGAGAAGCCGAGAGTGGACAGATAAAACAGCTTCCAGTCACCACATTTATGTCCCCAAAGAGATAAATAAATCTCTCCAGTTGTTAAGAGACTTAACACTGACATGGTGTCAGGTCTTCACAACACAAAATTAGTAACACTTTCATCAACTATGTTATACTCTAATGATGAAAATACTTCAAAATTGTTTTCTCTGAAAACAGAAGCAGTAATATTTCAAAACTGACTTGGTAGGATGACAGAATTGGCTGTCAGAGAAATACCTCATTGTGAAGGAAAGCCAACAGGCAAATAGAATAAATTCATTGTAATGAGCATTGCAGAATTCTCCTGGATTTTTTATTACCTGCATAAAGAAAGAAAGGATTGTACAAGTGAAATACAACCAACCAATGCACTGAGTGTCAACTATTAAGTGAGATCACAGAAAAAAAAACATCATTAAGCACAAATGATTCTTTCAAAGAAACTATTTCCAAAATCCTGAGTTCCTGATTTAGACATAAATATTGTGCAAGACATGTCTCACAATGTAACCACTATGATACTGTATTCTTACATGTTTTTCAAAGTCAACATCCCTGAAATTAAAAAAAAAAAAAAGAGGAAAAAAAAAACCAACCTAAAAATTTTTCATTTCAAGAAGAAAACGTGCATGACAGTGTCAAAACTTACCAAAATAAAATTATGAATAGCCAAAAGAATAAAATATTGTGAACTGAAACCCAGCTGAGAGAGTAAACAAACTACTTTAACAGCTGTGACTTTAAAAGCCTTTTTCCTACTTCATTATCTCCCCAAAAGCTGAAAGGGATAAACAATGGAACAATTTAAATGAACAGCAGGAGTAAAAGAAGTTTCAAAACGTGGAGGTTACACCCACAGCTTTGTAGAGGAACTTGGGGTATTTGAGACACACGTGCCTGCTTTGGAAAGAGCATGAATAGGGAGGTGATAATATCCAGTGATGATACAAAATTATCCAGGGTAATAAACCCTAAAAAGAATTGCAAGAGGATTTCATACCATCGAGAGACTACGTGATAAAATGCCAACTGAAACTTAATGCAGACAAATACAAAACATTGTAATTGGGGATAAAAAGGTAACCACAGTACACCCACAGAGTATTCAGCTCATGCTATCCAAGAATATCTCATGGATCATTCCCTGGAACATCAGCACATCATCCACAAGGCAGTAAGATGACAACCAGACTGCCAGGAACTCTTAGCAAAAGAATAGAGAAAAGGACAAACATAATTCATTATTCCGCTACATTAATTCTGGTTATTCCTGCATCCCAAACAGCACACATAGTTTTGATTGTTCCATCTCAAGAATGGCACAATAAAAGGGAAAAGCAACAAGGATCATCAGAAACATATAAAGGCTTCAATGCAAGGACAGTTCAAATCGAGTCAGACTCCTCTGCTGAGGAAAACTGCCAAGTGAAAAAGGATGAATAGGAATGATTAGCCACTACTTCTCAGAAAACAAGGACTAATGGACACCAAGTGAATTTTTCAGGCAGCAGGTTTAGAACAAAAGGAATAACTTTTATACACACGTGTAAATAAATTATTGGATTGATTGCCAAAGCCAATGATGAAGATGGATTTAAAAACTGATTACACAAATTCAAAGGTGATTAACATAATATGTTGAATGCAACTTCCTCCAGTTTAGGAAGCCCCTGTACTGCAACCTGTCAAAGGCTGTGTGATATTTTGTGTTCTGACTGCTATTTTTTCAGAAAACCCTTTCTAACCTTTGAACCTGCCACGATACAATTTAAGTATGGTCTCTCCATAGCTGAATCAGCACAGCAGGAGGAGCAACCAGCTTCAGTGCTGGAGGAAACAGCAGTGCAAAGGGCTCAGCACACAGCTGAAGATCTGACCAGACCACAGACCACACAAGATCACAGACCACAGCTCTATGAGCCTTGGCCACAGACCCAAACCAACCCAAGTGCAGCCTCCCTGCAAAAGTGAAGGTCCCACCCTTGTCTCCATGTCCCATCCTAGGAATAAAGAGTTTTTCAGTTTCCAAGGATCCCTATTCCTGGTCTGGAGTGCTGTGCATCCACAGGGTCAAGCACAGGCAGGTGTGACCCAACTGTGTGACACCTGAACAAGCTGTCCTGCAGGTGAGTCTGCACTGGAATGGTTCACACAGGTCACCAAAAGGATTCCCTCAGAATCCAACCCTGACGCTCTGTAAGGCCAAGCTGTATTTTGTAGACGCAGTTATTTAATATTGTTAACTTTTTCATCTGTGCATAAGTTTGTCTTTAAAAATCCAAGGCTGTTTGTGGTCTTAGTCAAAAGATAAAGTTCTTAGAATAATGAGCAATTATAAATAGATTTTCTCCATAGTCACGATAGTTGAAACTTTTGCATTTCAGTATTTTCCCTTCCATAAATGCAAAAAAATCATCCCTATATAGCCTCCTTTATTCATTACCTACACATTATATTCTACCGTTCAACATTTATTGTTGAATTATATTTCACTAATAAGACATAATTCCACTTCCTCTGAAATTTGTTTCCTTTAACTTCATAAAAGGACTTTTTTCTTCCCCTTTGGGGCATTTCAAAGCATTTAAACTGTAATTAGCCTCCAAAACAAATTTTAAGCATCAGATACATGCTGAAGAAAACCAAAGGTACTTTACAACGCAACAATCACATCTGGAAACTCTGCACACAAAAGAAGCACTTCCCTCTTCATTATTTTATGGAATGAGTTCAAGCACATTTTCTGAGTCACAGACATACTCAGTAAAATTAAATGACTGTATATAAAGCAGTATAGTTTTGTGCTTAGGAACCAGGGATTACTCTTTTATGTAGTACCTGCAAAAGGCTGCCACCCTGAATAAGATTGATGTTTTTAACCTTTCAAAATACATAAATGATAAATTTGGTCAAGGACATATTTGGATGTTTGTTCTAGAAAGTCTTTCCAAATCCTAATATTAATATGTTATTGATAGACATATATGGCAGTTTTCAATGCTTTTAAATAAAAAAAACCAACAAATTCTGTGCTAAGCATACCAGATAGTCAATAAAACTTGCAATTAAAATAAGATGATTGTACACAGTTCTAATGAATGAGAACACTGTTACTGGCTTTGGCAAATTTACAAAGCAGATTAATTTCTAGGGATTTCTCCCCAATATTCCTGTTTTGCAATTCAGCGAGCACTGCTGCCATCTCCTGATGCTCAGCTGTATATAACAAAATACATTTTCACATTTTGTAGAACTGTGAAAGCTCTCTAGAACATAAAGTTCAATGGCTCAGCCGTTTGCCGTTAGCGTTTTGACATCTGTTTTTCTAGTATGTTGACTTTATTTCTGTAATTCTAGGAGGTTTTCTTTCTTTATGGTGCGATTCCTTTCCATCCCCTATTTTTCACTGCAATAATGCTAAGAGCAACCAAGTGACATAACAGGTTTTATGTTCACAAGAAGTCATTTTACCACAAAGACTCATCTGGCTAGGGTCGATTTGAAACATAGCACCTCTGGTCCTGAAAACCCCACTAAGGTTTCTCATCTGGATGTGAACAGTATTCAACAGCTTCCAAAGCATTACAAATATTCCATTTTGCACTGTTACAAGCACAAAACTTCCAAATTAAAAATAAATAAATAAATAAAAGAATGGGATTATCCAGAAGCAGAAGCAGCAAGATGCTCTTTAGAGATGAGATCTTAAAGGTCACCAAGCTCCCCATCTTCTAATCCTGATCACAGACCTGCATCCCAATTCACTGCATCTCTTTTCCAGTTTCCCCTCCAGCATGTCAAGTAAATTATGTACACAGGAAAGCAGGGAGAATGCAGAGAAAGGAAAGAGACTCCTCAGTGGCTGGGAATACGGCAAAGGTTCATAACCAGGATTCAGGTCATTGCTTCACTAAAAATAGAGTTTCTCGAGGCCAGGACACTCCTCTAGGAGAGATTTATGATGTTCTCCATCTCCTGCCCATCTGACTTGTCAGCTTGTTGGGTAATGCAGGAGAACCTCACATTTTAACCAGAAGATAACCAAAGACCAAAACCCTTTCTTGACAAAAGTAAACAAGGCCCTTTCAACATAACTTTTATTTTAACAAAGTCATCTATTCCAAGAAGTATCTAAGTATAAAATTTCTAGCCAGTTCTCAGAATAGAGGCATAGGTCTGAACAAGGAAAAATAAAAACACATAGTGGGTTATGAAAGCATAAAAGAAGCTCCCATTAAAACCACACCACTGAACAACTCTCCCTGTCTGACAACCAGCACAGCAAAGGACAAGCTCTCCCAGGGATCTGAAAGCACTTTGGAAAAGTGGGGAGGAAAGAGAGGAGCCTAACAAATGGAAAAAGCCATCAACCCTAAGTGCTGTCCTCAGCAGAAGGCAACTGCATTTACCTCTCTTAGCCAACATTAACCAAGTAGGGGGTTGGTGCAACAACAAGACTTTTAAAGAGATTCCCTCTCTGCAATAAGATTTCACTCAGGTAGGGAAACACTTCATTCACCCACACAGACCATATTACACAATCATACGCATGCAGTATGCAATAATACATATTTAATAGTCTGGAACCAAGAAGTTGCTCAGTGCCACTTCTTAATCTAAACAGACCTTCCTAATATATTTCTACCTTCAGCATAGCTATTCATGAAGAAATTATGCTTTTAATAAATTAAATAGAAAACAACATCAATCACAACATATTTGTAAATTAGTGGCAAAAAAAAGGCACATTTAGAAACAAGATATATCAGGATCTACAAGCTGGACAAGTGCAACACTGAAGCTGCAATTTTACTCACTATCTCCAGCCTGATTTTTTGGCACAAACCCATATTTTTCTACTTTACTGCTGGCTGATATCCATGTTGAGGTTTTTCTATTAGCACAGCCTATTTCCCCTAGCATTTCAGAAGGCCAGATTCAATTTCCTCTCCGGGAATTTAAGCAGAAAAAAGGATTGGCTCTGCAGTCTTCTTAAATTTTGAAGCTAGTTTCAGCTAGCTGTTTCATCATTATCTTTTTTTGTTGTTCTCCTTTCTTTGAATTTCACCACTGCACTCTTCTTATCCTCCTCCATGACTAAACTGTTTCATTTCCTCCCATTGTCTTTTGATTGGCAAACATATTCACCATCTCAAAGTATCCTAATCTAAAGCATGTCACACTCATAAGAGTCCTTAGATACCACCTTGGCTTTGTGGTTTAGAAAAAGAAAAAACAAAGGTACTGTAGAAAAAACAAAGGTACTGTATTAGCCAAAGTTCCTACACAACACTGAAAGTCCAATTCTTTTCCTGACTGGGTATTTACTTACAGTTAACCAAGCAGGAAAACAGACACCAGCACATGATTTCTTTGGCTGTTGCAATGCTCCCTAGCACCTAACCCTGAATCCTGTTGGTGTAGACAAAGCCTGTTCCCTTGCATCCAGGCTGGAAAAGCCAAGGTTTTACTAATTAGAACAATAATTTTAGTCTCATAGAAGCAACAAGGATCCCTACAAATCATCAAACATAAGACGAACTGATCTCCTCCTGGCCTGAGCATGCAGAAGTGGCACTGTCTCCATGGCAGGTGAAACAGAAGTCTCCCTTGTCACCCCAAAGCACATTAAAAATGTGTTCCAGAAGCAGCTACAATGACTGTTGTGTGTGAGGTTTTTGGACCTGGCACAAATGCTAGAGATTTTTTGTAGGGATTTCACAGAAAATTAACACTGAGAGTGGTATAAGCTCATTACCATGTCCTAAATGCAATGTATTATTAGACTATAAATGTGTTTCTGGAAATAAAAACTGGCTTTCATGGTGATAACAGGATACAGATTAAATAGCTATGGAATCAATATTATGTACTGCTTTGGTGTTAAAAGGTGTTAATTTAGGACCCCCTTCTTGCAGCCTTTAAAGAGATCACAGACATGATGCACCAGCAGTTTTTAAAAAAATAACTTTTGTCCAATGATGACCACCTAACTCCTTTTACAAATTTATCAACCTACATAATAATTTTTATCACTTTTGAAGTGTAGCTTTCATACAAATGTGTTTATAGGAGCCTCTTATCAATGGATTGATAGTTAGCACTGCTACCCTTGATCAAAACACCGTTTACCTCTAAGTCCCCAAGTCAGCCTGTCCAGCTTTCCAACTTAGGACAGGAAAAGCCACTCCTGGAAGTTTTCCTGAGAACACAATGAAGTAACACACGGTGCCTGCCTGATACTCTTCACACGGAGAAGGGATGAGGAGCAGCACCTTTTACACCCACGTGCAATGCTCTGACTGCAGAGCAGGCACAGCCACTGCCTGCTGTCCCGTGGAACTCAGTGCTTTTGTTGTAAAGGAATTGAGAACTTGCTTGAGAATAGCTTGAGTTAAGCCATTTCCCTTTGCATTCATTGGTCTCTGTGTGTCTGTAACGAGGTGGACAGTGAACTGAAGAGCAAAACTGCCCTACACAGACACACACTTCACTGACACACTGCATTTAGGCAAGAAGCAAACAGCTTGCTTCATTAATTCCATTGGGTTTTTTCTTTGACAAAATGAGGAACAGGCTGAATTTGAAATTCAGTAACATTGAACCTGATTTGATGCTAATCTCCCTAAAAGCACAAATTATAAAAAAACCCCCACATTTCTGAATGATAACTTCATCATTCATATTCTGTCTTTCATTCTCTATAAGAAATGCTGTCGTGTTATTTACACCAGGCTGAATTCAATTATTTACTATTATTCACAAGGGTACTTCTTCTCTTTACAGCCATTGGGTTTATTTTTGTGGCAAATTAGTCAAGCGATAATTTCTCATAATTGCAACTGGATTCTTACCATCACTGTTACAAACTAAACAGGTTTTGTCTTTCTAAAGAAGGATAAAAGATGTACAGCACTGCATGGTTGTGAGCTACCAAGCATCTACATCATTCTCAAGGGCTTAGATATTTGGTGGATTGTAGAAATGTTGTAACATCAAATTCATAAGTATAAAATTGAGTAAAACTTCCACAAATAAATTTTCTCTCTCTTTGGAGATGTTGCTATTATCAGAAATAAAGGATTAGTGATAATGACAATCTTATTCATCTTTTGGTGATATTTTCCCTTAATAGTTTCAATCTCTCTTTAAATGACATTTACATGACAGAAATTGAATTGAATTTTGGTGTTTGACAAGCAAGCATAAAGGCATCGAGACAATAAATACTAAGTTGTGCACTCAATATTGGATTTCCTGTGCATGTGATTTGGACAGATTGCCACACATTGCCCAGGAGACTGGCCATGCCCAGATCTGACTTCTTCAGGGCAAACTGGTCAAATGTGTACCCCACATTTTAAAATAAAAGTGGACAAAACAATTGGTGCATTTGGTCTTTTCAAAAACAAAGAACCAAATCTTCAAATGAATCCAATCTCTTGATGCAAAGCTCAGTACAATTC
The DNA here is from genome assembly GCA_026261815.1 of Monarcha castaneiventris obscurior. NCBI lineage: Eukaryota > Metazoa > Chordata > Aves > Passeriformes > Monarchidae > Monarcha > Monarcha castaneiventris. Next base: position 15,058,745 of record JAMPIT010000467.1, read on the forward strand.
CAGGGTCTTAAAACTCATGCTGCTCATTTCTTAGTAGACTTCAAGACCACATCAGCCTTCTCTCCCCCTCACCATAACCAGACATGAAAACCACACCTTATCTCCTACACAACATCTGTGAGGAGTTTCCAAATGACAGAACACATTTCTCTTCCTCATCTGCACAGGTGTGACCTTGCTGCAGCAAACCTCAAACCCCACAAATATTGACAATCCTGCCTGGATTGAGGGGGTGTTGTTCTTCCAGGGCCTTAGCTAAATTAATTTACCACCTTTAAGTCCCACTTCATCCAGCTGGGATTTTTTTTCCTCCTTTGACAAAACCACAACATCAAACTAACAGGAGCAATGCAATTTAGAATCTTTTTTTTTCCTAGCTTATGAATCTTACATGTTATCTTCATCTGCCTGAGGATTTCTGAGCACTGACACATAGTTTGAGAATTACTCCATCCAGTTTGAGAAGACACTACTTTATGGTTTAGTTTGATTTTGGAATTTTTCGAGTGGGATGGAGTGAGGGTTTTTGTTTATTTTTCAGGGGGAGTGGTTTGGTGGTTTTTGTTTCGGTTTCATTTTTTTAAGGTTGTCTAGTCCTGCTTCAATTTTGTAGATTCATAGCTGCAAACCAACAGTGCCATCCACTGTCTCTTAGAATAATATTGCTCAATGGATTTTTCCCACCATTAAATAAAATAAGATGCTCTATAGAGTCTGAGTGCCTGCAAACAATGGGTACAGGGGACTTGCAAGAGCTCGAGATTTCTAAAGAAAAAAAAGGCAAATTATAATAGAAATTTGCATGGAAGATAAGAAAAACTCCTGATTTAATTCTACAGAAAACTTCATGAGCAATTCAGTATTTTTCTCCTATGACTGTAGCTTATTATTCGAATATACTGAATATGACTGATTTTTAAAAGGGCTTCAGATCTGAACCACAAATGGGGTAATTCTGTAGTTGCACTGAACTGTCAGCATCACCAGTTCTGGAACTGATGTTTCCTTCAGAGGGGTGAAGCTGCCTGGTGGAACCAGGGGAGCTGGGCACAGCACCTGCACGTGTGCTCAGAAAAGGTGCTCCAGCAGGACAAAGCTGTGCTGGTTTTCAGTCATTTCTCCATTTATCTAAATCACACAAGGGTCTTCTACAAGTAGTTTTATTGATCGAAGAGGGAACCAGCAGAAATTAGCCATTAGAATAACACACTTATAATGTGAGAGGAAAGGATCAAGTTGGTCAATAAGAGACAGGATGCAACCAGATGTAGCACTTTTGGTACCATCAAATTTTCAATTAGTTTGAGGGATTCCAGCAAATGTGTCATTCTGTGGAGGCTTAAGGAGGTATGGATGTATTTAACTTTGACTAAATTTTCTTCCCCAATCCACCATCCGCCTCTAGTTCCAAGGCAAACTTGTAGTAAATCCAAATTAATATTAGTACCATAAATAAACACAGAAACAGCAGCACACTCACCACATTTCAGACAATTAGCAATGAATATGGTAATTCAGCTTCTGTAAAAACATTAGGTTTATGAAGCTTTAGGTGTTATGCCAGCACACAACTTCTCAAATACATTTCAGTGAGGTCGAGAAGTGTGTCAAAAGTGGCCAAATTAATACCTGTTGTATTTTTCATGGCTATTCATAAAAAGCAGATTTTTTGTGCAATACTCAAACCATTTTCTTGATACATCTTGATACATCAACATCAACGCTGACAACAAAATCAGTCTTGGACAGAATACTTGATTTTTTATTTATTTGTTTAAACAAGGATTAAATTCCCTGGTGCAATTATGGAACTTGAAATGTAATTCTCTTTAGAACTGCAAAGGAATTAGACCACAGAAACCCTGTTAAGGGTAAAGCATGATAAAAAGAAACAGCTTCAAAGACCTCTTCTATATTGCTGTTGCCTCATGTCATGTTACATTCTAAGCCTGAGTTAATATGTGTGAAAGGACAATGAGAAAAATCAGAAAGGAAAGGAATCTGTGTAGCTTAGCATTTCAAATAGTCACAGAAAAACATTTGCTACTGTCCTAGTGCAATTTAACATTCTACACTGGGATGTGCCTTTGAAATGCAACAGTGACTTCCATGGTGGTGACAGAACCATCAGTAATTCTCATTTAGCCAGGCACTGTAAGGAGACAGAGAGAACCTGGTCTTTATTCTGATGTCACACAGTGTGTGATGGAAATTTTCCTTTACATTACTGTTGTATAAATTGTGTCTTACTTTCAACATTTACATTAACAAAAACACTAAGCCTAGAACACATACTGGAAAGTCACAGGGGAAAAAACCCAGTTAAGGTGGAGTCATCTTTCCTGACTGAGCATTCCCAACTTAGGGAATGAATGATGGCTCTTGATGGCTGAATTTGTCTACAGCCATCCTAAACTGCTCCAAAGCAGGAGCAATTAATATCAGCCTTGCTCTGTCCTTCTGTATCTTGTTTATTGCTCTCTGAATCAGCAGAAAGGGAAGATAAACATCAAGAATACTCCAATTCCACTTAATCAGTATAGCTTCAAAAACTTTTAATGTATTTGAACAAGAAAGCATAATGTAGCTGGAGGCAAGCAAGTTTGTCTACATCACCTTAAAACTGAAATTTGTCTCCATGACTGTCTTCAGGATCCACTGATGCCTTTCAAACTTATGTTCGAGAAATGTTTTAAGAATTCAGTCTTTTCTGCCTATTTTGAAAAAATCCATACAATAAATTTAAATGCAAGAAGTTCTTCAGTAAATAATTAATCTCAAAATGTCATGCTTTCACATTTACAATGAGGAATTATCAGTAAAATCCATTTCTGAGATTCTCCCATAACATCTGATCCTTTCAGGTAGATCATCTCCAACTTTAATAGCTGTTTCCAAGAAAGAGTCTTGAAAAAAGAGAGGGTATACACAGGCATTTAAATAGTTTCTGAATAGAACTGAGTCATTTCATAAAGCTATAAAATATCTGTCTGATTTTAAGCTTATTAAATGCATTCTGTGAAGTCAAGAAAATAATAAATAAAGTGTGACAAAAGCCTGTTATCAACAACTAACAATGGAACTGCACTACCCATCTCAGTTGTGGAGGGAAACTCCTAGGAAAAGTTGGATATAATCTACTGGGAATGCAGTGCTGGAGTTGAAGTGAGGTAGGATGTGGAATACCCAAAAACACAGAACAAGTCCCCAGTGCAGCCTGAAGGAGTTCTGCTGGACCCCATGATGGCATCCATGATTTTCTTTCAAAGAGTTATTCTTTCCACAGTCAAATTGCTCAGAGGAATTAACACATTTGGAGAAATACAGTTTTAAAATGGACACATTACAGTCAGCCAATTCCAGGTGCATCCCTTTCCCAGTACTGGAATTACAGATGGCCATAGATCTGAACAAAATGTTTTGTTATGCCATGCTTCAGATAATAAATTTTCAACTCCATTATGCTTCTGTTTCTGTAGGGCTTGCACAATGCAGCTGAAAGTGAACTGCAGCTCCTGCACTCCTCTGGCTTTGAGGTTCTGTAAGCCCTGTAAAACTACTGTGACCACCCCTTCACAGGCAAACACTTCTTGAAAACAGCTCCCTGTTAATACTGCAGTGCAAAGAAAATCCCAAATTGCAAAGCTTTATATTGAGGTTTGAAATTGAAGTTAAAAACAGGGGCAATTATCTCAATGACCACCCCACCATTTCCTTGTCATCATCAGCTACAGCAAAAAGAAGAAGCATAAAATGTTCTTTTTGCTCTCAGTCTGTCTCAGACTTTCTCATCTCACCTAAAAGAACTGGTGCCAAGATGAAAGACTGGACTACCTCCATTACAGGTACAGTAAACCATAAGTGCAGTTCTGGGTGAACACATTTACTCTGCTTCCATGCAAAGCCAGCCAGGTCAGAAACAATAAGGAAAAGAAAAAAGGAAAAATATTCCTAAACTGCCACCTCCAACATGAGTAATACTTGACATGCCAAAAGTTAGAATTTCGATTACATTTCTCATATGAGAAATTGTAACAAAATATTAGCTCAGGCAATCAAAATCAAAGTCAATATTCGTCTACAGAGACAGTAACAACATTACAGTCTGTTGATGTGATTTAAAGCTGTCTATGTAGCTACTAGCACATCCTATTCTATTATTCTTTGGAGTTTTCATCCCTGTTTTCAGCCAATCTTTGCTTTTGCATAATGAAACCTACTATTATTAAATCCCTGCTCACCTAGAAGAAAATGTAAGTGGTTAAGCAAATATAAATAAAAGCAAGAAAGCAAAACCAAAATAATAAATAAGATGAGAAAAATCATTTAACTTTCTGCACCTCAGTTTTCACGAGAACATTTAAAAGAATGGAGGCTCACAAACCATCAGCTCTAATAACTGCAGGCTACTAAGACATGCTGCCTGCAACTCTGTGCTGAATTTGTATCTAATGCAGTAAAAAAAGAATGTTACTAGGGAAAAAAAATTGTGTGTTCTTTTGTGTATAACACTCTCTCATTTCACTTTGATACATAAACCTACAAGATTATATACACCTAACTACTCACTGGACAGTGGGATTCCTGGCCCTATTGTTGACAAGGGACTTGCTGGACTGTGCTGTCTGGTGCCTCTTTGCAGATATGTTCATCCAATTAAAAAAAATGCATGGCAATGGGAATACCTAAAAAATACTGTATATCCACAAATACCCTCACAAAGATATTGACTGCTATCCAAGATAGTTAAGGAAAAGTATATTAGCATAAGTTAAGATCACCTTGTCTTTATTTTGGTTTAGAATACTCATAACTGAGTTTGATCTGTTATTCCCTACTGCTTTCTAACCATCTTTCCACACATTTCACAGGATCTCACTTAGCAACCTGTTAAACCATAGCACCAAAATGTGTTTCCACCTCAACAACAGCTCTGTTACCAGATAATGCCATACAGCCAGTTACATCTTCAACTGGTTTAAGTCCTATGATTTGACTGGATTTAACTGGTTGAACTGGAGCAAAAATTGTTCCTGACTGGAGAATCTTGACTCCTGCTGGGAGTCTGACCTACCATATGGAACTGGAACTGATGTACTCTACACTTTTTGTTTATAGCAAAAAAAAAAAAAAACCAAACAAACAAACAAAAAAAACTGAGATCTTCAGGAGATTCACATTTGCAGGCAGTGAGTAAATGACTCACATCACATGCATGTCACCTGTTAGAGAAATTCCTGCTGCAGAAATGCAGGAGTGTTATAGCTGGTGATAGACGTGTCTCTCATGGTTATAAAGAACCTCCACACAAACCCTAAAACGGTTGTAAACAACCTACCCACGAGCCCTAAAAGAGTTACAGTAGTTTAAACAGGAACTATAACATTTCAGGGCTATTTTGTTTTTATTCACTAACATTATAATTACAGCCTCTGTAAAACATTACACTGAAAATAGCAGAAACCTTTCCAAATTTTTTCTCTGTAGAAATTCAGCTTCTACTTTCAGTTTATTGGACAGGCAGAAAGGATGGGTACCAAAGAGTTAACCACCTTCCAGCAGTTGCTAGGTAACATCCTCTGCCATCCCTGCATCCCTGTCCCAGAGTGTTCAACAAAGTCTACCAAAAATCACTGGTGTTTCATCTTAAATTTCATTACTTGAGCACAGATGCCTCTCTTCTCTTTTTCAACCTTCCCCCGAGCATCCATTACTGAAGATGGACAAGCATCATCCTGGAGTAAAACAGACCTAATTTTCTTGATTTGATCTTTGTTAGAGCCCTGCTGGTTCTCCCCTTTCCTTGCACCTGGAGCTGCAGCCCTGCCTGGTTGTTCTGGCTGCAGGGGCAACTGTGCTGAGAGCCCCTGGGAGCAGGAGCTGCATGAGACAGCTCCAAAATGCACAACACAAAATAACCTCTGACTGAACCTCTGCTGCCCTTCTGCTCTCCATTCAGTCTTAATTCCCACCTATTTTCCTTGGCATGCTCATAATCTAGAGAAGATTAAGTTTGATAGGAACATGGTTTTGTTAGTCAACAGCTCTGTGGAAAAGCCAACAGCAAGTAGTAGAAAGGACACATCCCTAGGGACATCCCATTAGCTTCTAAAAGATTCAGCTCTGCTTTGGTTTGCTTTTTTTAACTTGTAGAAGAAATAGAAATATTAGCTAGAGGCTGTTCATGGAGATTACTGACAAAAGATGTTTATTTTAAAACAAATTTATTTAGTTCTTTATTACTAGATATTCCAAATACTTTTGTTTAAATGAAATACTTACAATTTATTCCAATTTTTTAAGAAAATGGTTGTTTGTTAAAAAATAGTTGGTTGTTTAAATAGATGATACTATAATTAGATGAGGAAAAGCTAAAAAACAGTAAACCAGATTGAAAAATAATAAAAATATTCATAAAGTCTGATAAAGAAACAAACAGCACCATTTCATGTGGTCTCTTATGACTTCCCACTTCCTTTAACAAGTCATAGGCCTTTCTGCTTTAAGCCCTTTATCTTTATTGTCAGCAGATGCTGACTGAAGGGGATAGCTCCCCACATTCTAATTAAACCATTTTTTAATTCCTGCTCTGAAGGCATAAAAGCTTGAGGAACCAAATGATTACTGACTGGTACAAAGGTTCAATCGATACAGCCCGATTCATCCATCGTGTTGTTTTATAATCCAGATGGAATGCTCATTATGTATTACAGGGCAAATAAAACCACCAGTATGTTACTGTCAGTCTGCAAGAGCAACACCACTAATTACTGCTGCTCCCATCTCAAAAAGGGCTTGGTGTTTGGGGGTTTATTTGTGTGCTCATGTTTTCAAAATACTCCACACGAGTATGAACTAAAGGTTTCTCCACTAGAGAATGTCTTGATAACAACTTTTAATTTACACAGAACTTCTAAAATGAAATCTACTGGGTTTTGTTATTAAGGGGCTGTCTCTGTGCAGAATGTGGGCAGATGTCTGGGTCAGTGGATGGCTCAGGGCATCAAAAAGAGCCTCAGAGTTGGGTTCAAGGATGCTTCTCCCTCCCAGGGACACGGGTGCCACGGAGGAGCTCAGGGTGCATCTCACAGCATGGGTACAAGAGCTTTAGGTCTGAATTTCCAGGTCTCTCCCTCCATCCTCTCCCCACTGCCATTTTCTTCCTCATCCTGTAAGAGCCTTGCTCTCACCTCTCCACTCCACAATCTCCTGCACCTCCAGCACACTTGAGCAGCAGAGAGAGTGTCCTTGGTAATTTTCCACCTTAGATGGTTGAAAACGAGGTATATAAACTTTTATTAACTTTCATCTCCTTGAAGCCACAACCAGCTCTAACTAACTTAAAGGCAGCTGAGATGCACCTAAAAGTCCACATTGTAACAGATAAGTTACAAGTGGGGACACAGAGTACTTCAGGGAACGTCTTGTTAAATTTAAGAGGATTATAGAGTTCCACAAGATTCTCAAAGAAAGAGTAAAAAATATAGAAGCTGAAGTGAACTTCCCATGCTATTGCTCACGCACTTTCACAGTGACAGCTGGCTCAGCTCCAGTAGGGAAAGAAATACCTGTTTCCTTTCTCTCTTCTGACATTTTATTCAGTCAGGACTGTCCATACACTCAGTAAAAATACAGCCTGCTTTGGAGGCAGGGAAGAGGATGGTGCACTTGCTAAATTAGCTCAGGGTCTCAGGGGCAGCACCAGCTCTCATCCCCCAGCAGGCATCAAACGTGTAAATGCCAGTAACTTTGTTCTCCTTCATCTCCTCAAGGATCAACCAGGGCTCAAAGTCAGCCCTGGTCATTCCCGAGAATCAGAAGTCTGGAGTTTTTTGTTTGTTTGTGGTTTTGGTTTGGGGTTTGTTTGAAGCAGGGTCCTGTTCTCAGCCAAGGAGAGCTGTCTGCTGCACGCAGGATGGTGCTGGGGGGAGGAAGGGAGCAGCCACCTTCCCTTCCCAAACTGACCAGGGGTTCCAGTGGTGGGCTGGAAGTGGGAAAATGAGCAAGGGCCCTAATTAACAATAGGTCCCAAATAGTTTTTATAAATTACTCCAAGACAAAGTCAAAACCTTTAATGTGTGTACGGAAAGTCTCATAATTAATCTCCTGCTCCTCAATTATTTCAGTAGGACCCATTCTGACCCTCAAAGCAGAAATAATGATACTAGTCCTAACACCAAACCATAAAGGCAGATGAAAAACAACTAGATGCAAGTTTGAAATGACAGACCCACAAGGAGAGTGACAGTTTTAACTTATGAAGTGATTATTTTATGAGTAATTTTTTGGAGAACTATGCTGTATTGTTTCAGGCACTGTCAAACAGATAATTATAATCACTGGCCTAAAGTGTTTGCAGCTCAGGGAACCAAACAGGAAGATAGATAGCAGGACACAGCACATCATTAGAGTAATTTAGCCATTTTTTCCCTCTCTATATTATATTAGAACAAAACATCCTAGTAAGGCTAGAAATCTCATTTTAGTGAGTTCTTCAGAAGTAAATAAAACTGACAAAGGCATGTATTTTGCTAACTCTACAACTATATAAAAATTATTTTCCCCAAGGAAAAGAAAAATAATCATATTAAGTTTAGTACTTAGCAATAGTTGCCTGAATTTAAAATATGCCTATGTGTATAAAATGCATAAATTCATATGTATGTATACATTTTGCAGGTATATGTGTTAAATCCCAATATTTATTTGCCAGGCTGATCATTATTAGTTAATTAATTTCTTACAGATGACAAATGTAAAAGTCAGTTTCTTCTAGGTAAGATGGACTGGCTAAATAATCTCTCTCCGAAGTTGAAGTGCAATATTTACTGTAATGTGCCATTCCTTTTTAAAGTTTGTATCTATTCAGAAAAAGTTGCAATGAATAGCAGGAAAAATGCTTCAGCAATCAATTTAAGAAGCAGATCAACTAATCATACTCTGCCACTCATGTTTCTATGGGGGATAATTTATTCTGGTAGTAGTTTCAGTGCTTTCAGGTACTGTTTCTCAGAATATGTTGATCATTCCACTTTGAAAAATGCATAATCTGTAGGAAATGAAGGAAACTCAGTTTAGAGTTTCAGAAGCTGATGCTTTTATATTTAAAAATAAAAGACACTTAGTAGTTTGAGGCTTTAGGTTGTTTGAAATTTTAGATTTTTTTTTTCCTCATAAGCAATCCTTAATACCAAATTTCAGTGTGAATAAAATTACTGCATTAAAGATACAAAATTTTGAAAGATATCTAAAAAAGAAAACACAGCCAACTTTTGTTTCTGTTTATTCTGGTGAACAGAAATATGAGCATGATAAGGCAGCAAAGCACATACAAGAGAAAAACCACCACAGGCACCCAACTTAATGGACAAGGAAGCAAAAAAGGCATTGGATGCTGTGGAATGGGAGTAGGCATTTAAATCACATTCACATCATGAACCAGTTGTGCAAAGGAAGAAAAATGAGAATTTGAGAGTTACAAGGTCAGCTGACAGCCTGCAGTACATCAATTAAATTACAGAGCCACAACACAGGCAATACAATGCAACTTTTGGCTCTGTGAGTTTCCCAGGGCAGCACAGATTCCAAAGTGCTCCATGGAACAGGGTGATGTTAAGGGATGTTACTACAGATGCTAATCAAGGTTCAGAAATACTGAAATCCACATGAGAATAGTTTTAGGTTATTTCCACCATTTCATGAGGTATCAGTTGAGAAGGCACTAATTACTGCTCATAGAGCAGATTCCCAATTACCTGCTGGTATGTGTTTAGATTCCCCAAATCACCCTAAATACAAGGTGTAGAGGATTGCCCCATTTAAATCAGTGACACTCCTCAGTTCACATTATACACAGCCTCAGTGGCTTCCCCAGATCAGGACTTACTGCAGGAAATAAGCATTAAGTGGTTGCCATATAGATATCAGCAAAGGGTTGGCCAGAAACTGAGAATTCTATTTCGCACAAAAAATGTTGAGCTTTGGACATGTTTTCATTCTGAATTCGGAAATGAGAAATAGTTTTAGCATAATTCTGGAGGGAAAAAAATATAAATCAGAGGAAGTGACCTGAGGAAATGCCCTAGAAAATGCTCCTTCCAGACCCAGCTCGGACTACAGTTATGCACAAAGTCATTCCCTGCTCTGCTGAGAACTAAGACTTGAACCTTGATGTTGCTTGCAACACAGATCTCTTTAATTATCTATTTATCATGGAATCTTTCTGAGTTTTAATTGAACATTTCACTAGGGGAGGAAAAAAAAAATATTATTGCAATTGACATTTCTAAAATATCTTCATGTTTTCAAAAAAGCCATTACTTTGTCGACCAGCTGCAATCAGCTGGCACTTTGTTCCTTCATGCAACTGCAGTGCAGGTAGTAAGTCTTACATAGATGGAGGTGTAAATCCAGGCTGTCAAAATTCCTGATAGTATGCCTCTGTAAATCACCCTTTAGTGAATTCTTGCTGTGGGAATTACAGTCAGTGTGTGCTCCACACTTGCAGAAAAAGTCACACTGCTTTAACCACTGTGGTTTAAGGTAACCCTATTGCAACTGAGAGCAACAGAAGTCTGAGATTAACAAGGAGGCAAAAATAGAAAACTGGTAGAACCACTTCATGGCTTTTAGCAAGAGCAAGGCAGAGCAATTTCCTATTCCCTAAATATTTAAAGTTTAGAGTAATTGTAGGGTTTAGTTTTGCTTTTTAAAGCTACCAGTGACCTCTGAGAACTTGCTATTAATTCCATAAATCACTTGTATCATGCTCTAAGTAGAAAAATATTTCGTATTTCCTTTGTCTGCGAGTTATTTTCCAGTAATCTTTAACTAAATGTAGTTGTGTTGAAAATAAAAATACACACGTGCATCTATACAAATACATTCTTTTTTTGATCTTCATACTCTATTTAAAACAAATTTTGTTTTTATGTACCACAGTTTCTGCATCTGTTTCCTGTCTCCAACTCTAAAATGGTACTACCATCACCACTTTGAGCAAATGGAGATTATTTAAATCCATGACTCCATAGGAATCTAGGCAGTTCCTATTAGCCAACACAATGCACTTATTTGATTCAGAATGCAAACATTTCTCAAAAGTCATGGTGTTGGGAGATTAAAGCAGAAAATGCAGATGTTCTCAGCGCACATCTGGTGAAAGAGCTTCCAAAATTAGGACTCCTTGACCCAGTGGCACCTTTCTTCAAACCCTTCATGAGACATAAGTCAAAAAGAAGCTGCAAGATTCAGATACGGCAAGGCTGAAGGTTATTTGGGCTGTTCTGTGTTTTTCCCATAGCAAAAAAAAAAAATCCCAAACCATTGAAAAACTCAGTTTGCAAAGGTAGAATAAATTACGGGAAAGGGAGTGCACTCTATTTATTCTATTTCTGCCTTCACAGCTCCTAAACACTCCCGGAGGAGAGCTCCAAGGGCGGCCATTCATCACCAAGGCCCTGGCAGCAGGGCTCTCAAGGAATATTTACAGCTGCAGTAATCCACGGACTACATTAAGAAACTCTAATCCAATAATGATTAGCTCCCTTTTTCCTCTGGATCTCCATGGCCAGGTGCCACTTGGGCACCTGCTTTCACCACGGTTTTGCTTCTGGCTGCAGTGCTTGCTGCAGTACACAGCCCCACTAGGCACAGCAGAGCACAGGGTCACTGCTAACTTAACCACAAATTTTGACATTTTTCCATGAAGTTTGTCCCTCTGCCAGTCATGAGCTGGCTCTGGAAATCAGGCTTTTTGCATGATAACCCTCACTGTTGAAGTTCAGAGCATGTTTAGTACAGCAGCATTTCTTTCCAAGTCCTGCTTTAAGAAAAATCTTTGCCTTTACTCAGTTTTAGATTTAGGCTCCTTTTCCTTTGGTCTCTTAAAATCACCTAGGAGAGTGGCTGTTAACATGAACTACCTGTAAATGCATATAAATTTATAAAAAAAAAATCCCCTTCACTACTCAGCCAACACAATTTTTTTCCCAAGAAACACCAAACAGCACACCTAAAGAACCACCATACCTCTTTCCAAAATGCTAAAAAAGCCTATTATATTCTCAACAATGATGGAACTGCCTTCCTCAAAAACACACAGAATTTCATGTTTGCACATTTATTTTCCTGAGTCTTGTCTCTTATCACCTCAGCTACAGCATTTACTTAGCACTGAGTTCTGTTTGGAGGATAATAGTACACAAACTCAGCAAGAATATTCCATAAGGTGCTTAGGAATTCTCTAGTTTGTTGACTGCACTGCCATTGAAAACAGCATTTTTTGGTTAATTTTTAGTATACACCTATAGAACACCCAGATCTTCCTTTTTGTCAGCAACCCATCAACAAAAGTGATGAATTTAAGTGATTATTCAGGGTTTCCAGCCCCCTGAAGGAGCTGCAGCCACTGGGACATGCTGGGAGAAGCATTGGAGAGCAGTGCTCTCCTCTTGCAGCTCACTCCAGTGGGGATTAGTGAACTCACTATAATTGAACAATATGGATTACAAGAACACCAAGAAAAGGCAAATTCAGCCCAAAAGGATGAATCAATTATAATTATTTCCCCTAGACTGAACCCACTTCTGATCTCTTGAAACACGTTTGAAGGAACTCCTGAAGGAAGCTGTATCTTAGCACAAAATGAGAAAAGCTGATATGAAAAGTATGAGGTTTTCAGAATTGCTGCATACATAAAATCAGAACTTGGCATTTAAAATTTACATGTATTAGCTTTTTAATATAATTATTCAATAAAAAATACCTCTGATATTAATACCATTCATGTTAGTTAATTAATAACATTATTATTAGTAATGTATGAAATTATACATTGCATAGTACAAACACATTCAGAAAATCACCTTTATGAGCAGATCTAGGAACTTTTTTCCTACCTTGCTAAAATTTACATTTTTCAAGCAGATCAGGTGTGTTATGTGCAACATTGTCACTTCTTTTTGTTTGTTAGTTCACCACATCTTTTACACACCTGCATTAGCAGAAGTCGCTTGTTTCATTTTAAGCCATGGCTGTATAGACTCATTTTTGCATATAGAGGCAATTTCAAAATACAAAGCTTAGTTTTACCTAATATTCATTCGACAGTTTGATGAATTATGCATTTGAAAGTCAAATGCCAATCCATTTCTTTTATAATCAAGTCTGTGTTTAAAAAATGTTATAAGTTATTTGCAAGGAATTAGAAAAGGAGCCTTCTGCTATCATTCAACAGGAACCAATTCATTTCATTAAACAGAAATCCATATTTCCATCCCACTTTAAGTCTGAAAATTCAACTAAGCATATCAGTCTTCATTTCATTATGATACTTTGACTTCAAGCCCCTGTAGATGTTTGGAATATTTGGCACAGGGCCACTCAAGCCAAAGCAGTGTCATTCATGCACTACATAAATAGTCTTTCATACAGCTTCAGTACCTACATAACTTCACAATGGTGATGGATCGACCCCTTCCCACCACATTTAAAAACCCAGTATCTGTTCACACTGCAGTCCTGATGAAGTGTCCACTTTGATCTGAAAACAAATGGCAAAAATAATTTACATGTCCATGCACAGAAATGACAGCAAAATACTTCAGGGTAAATATTCCAAGTGCTGTTCATCTGTCATGCACCAGTCTGCAATCAGGCAGGTACAAATGTTGCTAAGGGTCTTGCACAACACTGATTTATTCAGTGCCTATTTATAGAGGATACTAAATATGAAGCACCAGCTCTCCAAATAAAGTGCATGTATTGCATGATTTTAATATACATTGTACATGAGCCCTTTCTGACATCAGGAGAAATAATTTCACCACAGAAATGCAAAAGACAGATAAAGATGAGTGGTTTTAGCAATGTATTAATAATTCACAGAAATCACAGCTCACATTGTCCTATTGAGGCTTTTTTTTGTAAGTATTTTCACACTGAATACTCAGAATTCATTTAGGCCACAAGGGTGACACTGACTCCTTCCATGAGTCCCACTTCATCAGCCAGGCCTTGCAGGGCTCACATTAAGTAGATTGCTGACCAAAAAAATACAAACAAGTGTGGAGTTGGTCCTTTAAAATTTCCTGTAGTAATGTTATCTTCCTCTTCTATAGATCTTGGGGGGAACAAAGTATTACAAAAAACCACAAAGTTCAACTGTGTTTTCTGTTTGAGGTTTTTGCACTTGGGGATATTTTTGGGAGGGGAGGATGGTGAAATTTGGGGGGTGGGGGTTGATTTTTGTCTGGTTTTGAGTCAAGATAGATATTGATAACTTCCATTTCAATGGAGCAAACAAACTACCTTTCAAATCTATTAACTGCCTATGAAGATCTGCCTTCTAAATTTTTCATATAAGATTGTGTCCATGCTTTATAAACTTTATTACTTCCTTTCTGATACATTTTCTTAAATTCATTGGAAGCTTTTAAAAATATTTCTCTCTCAATTATTTTAATATTTCTCACTCCCTACTCATGCAAGGGGGCCCATAGTAATATTTTCTGTTTTACAGATTTTTGCCTATCCAACCACATTCTTTGTTTCTGTGGAGACTGGAGGAAAAGAGCTTCAAAACAGAAAATGTAGAATGTCAATATGATTTTACATTTCTCAGGCAGATTATTCTTCAAAAATAATTAAAATTTAATCCTATTTTCTTTTCACTTCCTTTATAACAGAAATGACAACTAACAATGCTTATTAAGTTTAACTACATATATCATATAATACCTGATTCTGGGTAGTGTGATTGTTTCACTTCAATATTCTGGATACAGTTTTGGTTGGTGTGGGTATTTGTTGAGGACTGAACAGACTTGCTTGTCAAAATAAGGCTGATTTTTTTTTACTCTTTTGCTCATTAAGTGATTCTGAAGGCAAATGTGTAAAGCCTCAGGTATTTGATTGCCATCCTAATCAAAGCACAGACAGCTTGTGAGAATGTTAATTAGAGCCAACTATAGCCTTGAAATGAGTTAAGACGGAATCATTCTTGCTCAAACTGTGGTTTTCTTATATGTGTGTGTCATTTTCATACTTGTGGCTCCTACACTAAGTCAGATGAAGACCAAGAGAAAAACGAGCTCTTTCTGCTTAGTCACTATACAAACACCCACACAATGTATTTCCACTGCTTCCCAAATTTGATCAGTCCTTTCCTGTAGAATATCCATGCTGAGATTAAAGGCTACCATGGAAAAACCACAGTTGGAATTAAGCAACATTAAACGAACCTTGGAGTACACACAGGTATTCAATTTCTTAAAATCTGAAAATGAATTCCAAAATGTGTTGCATTCTATGCAAATCTTTAAATACCTAAAATTTCCTCACCACAGGAATGTGTAACAAAACACAAGCCTAATTATCAAACTGGTGGTTGTGTGTCCAGTGGCACTAAAGTAATAGAAAAAAGTTGAATAAACCAAACATTCTTCCATCTCCTCTTCAGAATCCAGGAGAGAGAGGTTTCTATCACAAAGGGTGAAAGTGAAGTCAGAAAGCACAGCTCCATTCCTGAAGAGCATGACTGAGACCATCTGGCCAGAAAGGAGTCCAGTTTGAGATCTGAGGATGCTCCACACTGGTTAGTGGGAACAGCTGAGGGATGTGCCAGAACTGAAGACTGAAATACTCCTGCTGCAGACCCTTTGGCTGGATCAAGGAAGCACAAGATCCAGATTTGGAGCAGTAACCTGTTCTCCTTCACGTTCTCTGTCCTCATGTACTGCCAGTTCTTGTCACACAGCTTTACAGCATTCCTCAAGGCTCACACAACCTGTATCTACACAGAGGACTAAATAGATATGACTAAAACCAGACAGAAAAACCAGCTTTTATTAGGTCTGATTTCTGTTTTATCACATTTACAGGTTTTGAGAAGTGTGCGTGTGTGTGTTATGCAGACTTCTGTATTGCTCTTCCCAAGAACAGCTTCTTCAGGGTTATAGGTTTATTTCCAAGGAGTGACCCCAAGGTATCAAGATTTCTACAAAACAGAAATTTTACATTACTGGGCGATGTTACAGAGGCATTCTGTGTATTCACTGCATGTTATAGGATATAAAACACTGCATTAAATACAGCTTTTAAATGTAATCCCAGGCTCATTATCAGCTGCCTTTGTTCCACAGATACTGTTATCTTTTGAGTCTACTGATAATTGCTTCTGACTTGAATAGACAGCATCATTGCTGATTGAGTCCAGTTCTGACATGTTCTGACTTGGAAATAAACTTGAAATAATCTTTTCAACACAATGAAAATTGTGTTCATTCAGCTCTAGGTTGAGAAGGAATCACTTAAATAGAAGATTACATGTTGTAGAAGTATTCTGCTATTCCATAAGGAGAGAAATTAATAAATAGACTAGATATACAGGTAGGAGGGTTTTATCATGAGCTTGAAAGACAGAACAAAGGCAACTGAAGTTCAAAGAAAGTGAAAGCCTACCTGTGAGGTAGGAAGTAAACCTGACTCCGTTTTATGTAAGGATACTCTTGTGTAGTTCTCCTGTTGGTTTTTACCTGCTTTGAGGGATTTGCATTAAAACTTCATGTGTGTGACATACAAACACTGCATCACCAGTGTCCAGTGATTAATTCCAGTCACAGAACGCAAATCACAAAACTGCACTGACAGATACTGCAGCCAATGTAATAAGGGTTTGACTCTGTTGTTGTTAAAAGCCAATGAGATTCCAGCAGACTTCTCAGTCTAAACTGATGTCTGAAGTTGCAGATAGCAAGAAATAATAAAAATAATGATAATTATGCCAACTCCAGTAAGACTAAAGCAGGATTTTAACAGATTAGATGGGACTTAAGCTCAGTGCCTCAGGAGCACTCAAGACCTCAGAAAAGTGTTATATTGCCCTCCACAAAAGTTTAACATAGTGGTTCCACCGTTGCAATTAACTGTACTGCAAGATTTACTCTGATTTTGGAATGCTCACACACTGCATCAACATCTCTGCAACAGAAAACCTCCTTGTAATGGGAAAAGTAGAATTCTAAATGCATTGCACATTAAGTGCTTTGTTCTTTGCTTTATCAACCATCTAAGTAGGGGGATGAGTCAGATGGTTTAGAAACAGTCCATGAACAGCAGTAACAAAAGCTCTTCTCTGTTTTTGTTTCAGTTACTGATTCCAGTAATGTGAAATGACACATAAGAGACAGCAGAAGTGAGAGGCACAAGTCGTTTTTCCTATTTCACTGAAAAGTACACAAAATTTCTTCCCAAACATGGAGAAGCTTTGTCATTTGTGCAAAGAGCTTGGCCAGTATCAGGCCACATTTTTGGATCTTCCTTAAATTATTGATGTATATGTAGTTTGCTTTCTGCTCACACCGTCATGAATTTCCTTTCTATTGCTTCCTAGCAAGTTCTCCCAATCTTCTATTAGGTCATTTAGCTCCACCTTTCCAGATACAGCACACAATTGTGTTTACTGTAGTTCTCATCTTGATCATTTTAGACCATGTCACTGTTTTATCAAAGTTACTATACTCTCTCTGATTTTTTCAGGAGATTCTTCCAACATAAGCAAATTCAGTTCAAACGCTACCTCCAAATTTACTGAGTGTGTTGTCTATTCCACTGGCCAACTTTTTATTAAAACACTGAATAGGGCTGGAGCATGAAAGCCAGAGATGCTACATCATAAATATTCTGATGCTGGGCACTAAGAAATAAGCTAAAAGTCCCTAATAAATTTAGTGGAAAATGCAAATTTTGAATGAAATAACTTGTGTGTCCAAGAAGACACAAAAAGGCCCATCAGACTCATAGGTAAGCACATAGTCTGACTGTATCCTCACTGTTTAATAAAACCCGTTGCTTTTTAGCCATGCATTAATGGAAATCCAGGAGCAGAGATGCAGTCACAGACTCTTGCTCCCAGCACAGAGCTCCTGCGCCTTCACAGGGGATCCCCAGCAGATTCAGAGCAGCAGAGCAGCACCAAGCTGCTGCCAGGAGCACACAAATGCCTGCTCTGGGCTGCACTAACACCATGTTTACCTGAGGCCTTGCTAATTTGTACCCTCCCCAGGAAGTTGTCAGGTAACACAATTTTACACATTTGTGAGCTAATTCAGAGCCCCAGCACAAAAATGCTGCATTAGGGAACAGAACATGTATTGTAACACTCCCAGCAGGCACTGAGACTGGCAGGAATATGCTGTTACCTCCTTCTTCAGAGCAGAACTTCCCTGAAAAATTGTGTTCTGTTGTGAATTTTGGATGCCATTCCTTTTCTAAAACAGACCACTCAAAAGGTGGAATACATCACCACATAAGGGATATGCAACTGTTCCAGCCCAACAGAGCTGATACCAACAGAAAAGAACTAGAAAATTCTTTTGCAGACCCACTCACCTGTGGGGATGGGTTAGAATCCTGAAGGATTGGTTTTTTTAACCCTACACATCTTTGTTGCCTGGTTCAGGCTGTTAGTCATATGCTGCTGGCTACCAAAGTTTAACGAGTTTCTCAGCATTGATGGAATTATGTCTTGTTCTCTGCAGAATCAGATATAATGAAGTTACTCATTAAAAATAATGAGCTGCTTTAGTAATGAGCCCTGATGTACAGCTTTGGTCTGTGGAATATCTTATTTTCAATTGAAATATAATTAGATTCAATTGAGGTCCCCAAGTTAGGATATTAAAGGTAACCGCAAAAATCACATTTAATTATGAAAACTGAATACTCTGAGACTTTCAAAGACTCCCTGTCTAATGCCTATAGTGATGAAATATTGGTAAATATTAGTTAAAAGAAATTAATAAAGCCAAAATTATTGAGTAATAGCCCTTAATTGGTTATAGAATTAATGTTACAAGACTCAAGCCATTACATTTACACCCAACTGCCTGAGGACAATTGTTTACATGTTCAAAGTTAATGGCTTGAAATTCAGCTCTGTTAAACTCAAATGGTTTCCACTGACACCAATACGAACTGAGGAAGCCCGACACTGATACAATCCAGGCCATTAATTTATGCACAGGGTTAAAAATTTCTCTTGGTGCAAAGTACATAAAGTTAGGGGTATTCCAGCCAGGGGATGAAAACAAATATCCAGACAGAGGTGTCACTGGAAGGAGACAGTACCAAGAGATGATGTGAGCCAAGCCTGCAGCAGTGTCTTTGCAAGAGGTCAAACATAGCACAGCTAACAAATGACACTGATGCCCATCTGAGGGTCTCTAAATTGTTTCTTATCACCACCAGCATTGGGAAGTCAAAATGAATTTTCTGAGTGACAACAAAACCAACAAACAAACTAACAAACAAACTAACACCACCAAAATTTTAAAAGAAATAGCCCAGGCTGTCAAGTTACAGCTCCAGCTGACTTCCAGACATCTCCACTGACATCCCCTCTGGCAGGATCTCTGACTCTCTTCTTCCCCCTCCAGCAGCTGATCTATTCACATGAGCACAGCCACCAATGCTGCAAAGAGTTTGAAGATATCAGGGCTGAGCATGGCCTTAAAATGCTTAAATATGGTCTATGAACCTCATTGTAAATATCTGTTTAATGCACAAGATAATCAATTAGGACTCCCAGAGACAGAAAAAAAAACAAAAAACAACCACCCAAACAAACAAAACCCCCAAACAAACCAGTAGAAAGGCAGAAAAGCTGGAATAGCTGCTTAAGACCATTTAAAAAACTATGCCCCTTTTTTCCTTGTTTGCAAATCCTCCTGTAATTGTTTTATGCCTTTTAAAGTTAGCAAGACATGCATAGTTTGATACAGGAGGCAAAGATGTAAGCACCCCTACATAATTTTGTACATTTTATAAGGGTGTTTCTACTCTTTATGTGGTGGACTTTAATTATGACCTAAAAGATGTACAGTAATAGAAAATGCAAATTTTTCCCTTCTTAATCTTCATTTTTCAATCTTCTGCTTTTTAATCATTTGCTTCATTGACCACTTACTAGGTTAATTTCACTGAATTATTACACTGAGCCACAGAATATTGTACTTTTATCGGTGAGCTTAGAAAGCTAGCTCATTATAGAACTTTAATAACTTTAAAATAGACTTTTGCTTTAGCCAGGAAACCTTATCAAAGTGTTCTACTACATTTACCATGGGTTGGGTGGCAGGCCTTGCTTTTTTGTAGTCATTGAAATACCTTTTTCTTGAAATAAAAATCACTGTATACTGTTACCAGCACATACATCATTACAACACAGAATGAACAAAAACCTCCTATTTTTGGATGCACAGGGTCACATTTTTAAAGGTTCTCCATGACTTTCATGTTTCCGTGTCTCCTTTATTTTTATGTCAGGCTGTGTGTTGGAAATACAACACCACAGCTGTGCTCAGCTTAGCTACAACCCTGAGTACATCAAATTACGTACAGACACACCCAACTCCCAGAAAAGGGCACATCAAATTACGTACAGACACACCCGACTCCCAGAAAAGGGCATTGCAGAGTTTCCAAGATGCCAAAGGGCAGGGATGTCACTGGTCAGCTCAGCTCCCTGAGCAGCACTGCCCAGGGGACAGAGGCACAGTAGGAGAGCAGTGGGAAGCAAAGACAGCTTCCTTGAGAAAAGCAGGTATTAAACCAAGGCAATAAGGAAAGAAACCTTGGGCAGGTGTAAGAAAAATCAAGACCTGCAAGGAAAAAAGATCACCTGAAAGACCTTGGAAGAAGATAAAGATTGAGAGTGTGTTAGGAAGGGAAAGACAATTCTGCCTTCCCTTGCAAGGAACAGAGCTTCAGGTGACAGAAGCGTTTATGCTATAGCTAGGAGGGGGAAATGGGGATCTGAAGGGAAAAGAAAACAAGGAAAAATTATACAGAAGGTAAAAGTATCTCAAAGAGCCACAGAGCAGCCTCAATGGGGGTTGCAGCTGCAGAGCAAGAGAGAAGAACAAGAATCTGCCAGGGAAATCATATGGGAGAAAATAAAAGATTGCTTAAAGCAACTTAAGAAACCCTGAAAGAGATGTAGAAGGTGCAAACGTCTTTGCTGTTCCCACCCTTAGCAACGCAGACGTTTGTCAAGAGAATAGAAGTTAAAAGGGTTTCAGCCAGAATGTATTCTCTGGGCAGGCTGTGGAGGTGCTGTGCACTGAGGGCACACGATTGGGACTTACACTTGTACCTGAGCAAAGATACAAACTTGCACACACATCCCACTTGCACACTGCTCCCACAAATCCACTCCACAGCTCCAGTTACCTTTTGTTTCTACTGCAATAACCCAAAACTACATAAAATAAACCCTAATCCACTACCGGGTAAATAACAACTCATCAAGAAACAGACCAACGATCCCCATAGCTTCATTCCTCCCTGTAGATAAATTGTTTGCCACCTCTAAATAGTTGGATTCTCACTAAATACCCCTCCACAAGTGACCCAGAGAACCTTGCTCCCCTCCAAACTCACCATAAGCTGAGTTTCAAAAGTTATCCCCAATTCATCAACTGCAATTCATGTGTTTTCCATTGAGGTTTTACAATATTCAGAATTTTTTTTTATACAGCCATTAGGTTTTGCTGTTACAAGCGTGTGAAACTAATGATAACCAAATACAGGGACTCCAGAATTACTGCACTTGAAATGTCTGTGTGTATATTACATTTTGAAGTTTATGTTATAATATACATCACGTAGTAGCAGGCTGTAATGGATAGTTGTTAACAGATAAAAATTGCACCAGGAGACATTGAAAATCACAGTTACAGTTAGCATTAAAACTAAATATTCCAAAAGTTATTGTTAAAATACACCTAATGTATTTCTTAGAAAAATATACTTTATTGTTGAAGAGAACTGGTTGGGTTTTAGTTTCATATTTAGCATTTCCTAGTCCAGAGAAGGGTGAAGTTGCTACAACTGTGTTTTATTTCAATGCTGCTATTGCCTTTGGCAGACAAATTCCCCAGGCATTAGAAGACAGAAAGTACTCAAACCTCAGGTCATCTTCAAACAGAAAATAATGAAGGGGGAATTTAAAAGCTATAAAAGACCAAGGCAAAACAGGAGTTCAGACTTATGGCAGTACCACCAGGTAGCTCAGTGCAGCACTGTGCTATCAGTTCAGGACCTGAAGCTGTAACTGGATTTTCTCACTATTACACTCAAGGTAATTATCCCAACTCCCTGCAGGATCCAGCAGCTCAGCCAGAGCTCCGCTCTGCCTGATTTCAGCTCCAAAGCTGGGTTGTTAACTAGCTCAAAAACCTATGTATGGCACTCCAAAGCACAGCATGGACCATGGGCAAGCCCAAAGTTTGGCAGGTTCTGAAAAGCAGCAGCCCTGGGCTGTTTCTGCTTCCAGCATCTTCAGTGAGAGCCAGTGCCACGCTCTGACCCCAAAACTTGAGGCCACAAACATGTTTCAGTTGAGAACCACCCAACACGAGCATTTCATGGCAATCAGGCTTGTTTCCAGCCAAGTTAAAACACAGATTTTGCTTTCAGCAGTTCTGTACAACAACTACAGACTTAAACATGGCTGGGGCAGAATTGCACTGAGCAGCAAAGACAGAATTTGGAAACCCAAAGGATACACCAAGCAGTAGTAAAATTCAGTGGCTCCTAACTCAGTGCTGCATGCTGAGATCACACTCTAACCCACAGGTGTTCCCACAGCAATACAGCAATGTTCACAATCTGCTATCTGCAAATAATTAAAAAAAAGGGATTACTTAGTCCTATGCCTGCTGTCGTACCTGTGTGACTTCTCACAGTCCAGTGACAGACTTTACAGCCTTCCCATGGAACCTATTCATGATTCACTATCCTCAATGTTAACAGAAAGGTTTTCAGAGTCTCCCACACTTAAATTTAATCCAATTACCCTCTGTCTCATCAACGCTCTTAGGTTTTAGAACTGGAGATGTGTCTTGCTTCCCACTGACACCTAATAAACAACAGCTCTTTCACTGTTTACACCTGTAGCTGTTGGCCTCACCCAAATTCTGTTTCCCTGTGCCTTTCAGGGCACGTGATGCTTAGAACCGAACACAGCCCCTTATCACTGCAGAATATAGCAAGAGTCCTTCATGCATCTCCCCCCTTATATGCTTAGATATTACATTATGCAACACCCATAAGGACTTAGGCAGGGAATGATTTACACTTCTGTCCTCCAAAGCTGAGGCCCAAATCTATTCTCAATCCATAATGACAGCAAGATGCTATGAACTACAGATATTACAGCTTTCTGCACTAGTTCACACAGGTTCATATTACAAAGGCTTACTCCATGCTGCTATAAATTTGCACCTTCTGCAATGTTCAAAACCAGTAATTGTCAATCCACACTAAAAACAAAGATTCAGCATTTAAAAATAAGGCACATTTGGAGCAGTATGTAGATTTGTTCATCTAGCAAAGCACTAAAAAAAGATCTTCAAGGGAACCACTCTTATCATTAAATTAGGCACACACATAAAGAGTTTGTTGGGATGATAGAAGAAAATATAAGAGGCAGAGTTATTTCTACATTTCCTAATGTCTTTATGTACCGTGGTTGAGAGGCTTAGGAAAAACACAAGCCAAACCACAGTCAGGGACAAACTTCAGGGACAAACTTCAGGGACAAACACAGTGTGCCCATTTATAAACATTTCTAACTACACCACGCTAATTTGTCAAGTTACTTGAGTTGTTATAAGAGATTCAGTTATTACCTGTCCAATTTTACCTAAGGAGCACAATTCTCCATACACTTACCACCATGTCTAGCCATGCATCAAAATCAATAATTCCATTAATAAAATTAGACCTAATTTTCAGTCATGTAATATTCTTAGCACAACATCTATTTCAGGCATTTCTTTTGTGTTGACAAGAAAAACAGAAGTGCTCTATTAGACTTTTTTTCCCTCCAATTAAATTAGCTGCCCAAAAATGCAACTAATACATCAATTAGGCAATACTATTAAAAGCATTTTAAACCAATAAAAATCAAACCCTGCACATTCCAATTTTTTCTGCATAAATACTAAGAGACAAATTTGTAAGCTCATAAGATTCTATCCAATATAACCCTGCCAGTGTATTCCCATTATTTATTTCAAAGGTGGGAGTGTAAGAAAAGGGCACTTTGTGTAAAGGTAAAAGTATGAAGAATAACTTTGGGCTCAGTCTGTGCCATGCACATTCTGGGCCCACCTGGTGCCTGTCCCTGCTGCTCCCTTCCTCTAGCACAAGGCCACAGCAGCAAGCTTTCCACATTCTGATCACTCTATAACCCATTTAAATCTGATTTCCTTTTTAATTAATAATGGAAAGATGATAAAAATGTTATTTGGGGTCTAATTTAAAATTTATTTCTTAAAGCTTAATTTTTTGGTATTGTATTTCCTTTTTTTTTTTTCCAATTCATTTAATGCTTTTTTCTAATTGAGCAAATTCAATTAAATTCTGATCGCTGGGATTTTATTAAGCCTTTTCTCTGCTGAATTAAAGAATAAATTCCTTTGAGATACTGATATGAAAGTAGACCTATATTTCAGCAGCTCAGAGCACAAGTTAAATAATACCAGGATAAAGTGCTTACCACAAATAAATAAATCCACAAGACCATCCAGTTGGCACTGAGGGGCAACACTGAAGCCAAAAAGTGTTTTTCAATAATTCCACTACAATTATAGAGTAATACAGTCTGTGGTTGCTCTCAGTGCAAAAAAAATATAACCCAGGCACAATTATGAAGCAAAAACTATAAAGATTTCACCTGGTAGAGAAGGCCTTCTTGAAATTTGAGGAGATTAATCCAGGCTCTGCTGTGCCCATGGATATGGGCTGGTCAAATGCAGGGACTTTAATCACTGTTTTTCAAAGGTTCTATTTGCTTCCCAGTCTTGCACCAAACTCAAAGTTCCTTTCAGAGGCTTTCTGATTTGTCATGGTTTGGTCAGTTCATGAACTCTGAAAGAATTTTATCTGTATTCTGTCTATATAAAAGGTTCCCTACCTCTTCCAAATCTTCAATCATTTGGTTGAGCTTGCTCTTCCAAGATTAACAAATGCTATTACTTGCAAGTTTTAATATTCAGGAAGAGCTTCTGGGTCTAAAAGCAAGTTTTGAAAAGGGGCATTTTAAACAGGCTTTTTAAACCTGAAATTTAAACAATTTTCAATTTCTCCCAGACTACTTTTTCATTTCAAGATATTAGCAGAATAAGCCTTATGTCTTAACTCAGATCAGGCTGGACCTGCACTCAGATTTTGGCTGTTATGAGAGAAATTTGGGATTAGAGAACTTGAAAGCACGCTGATACCCCAGGCAGGACTCTGCCTTACACAGCCCCACTCCACAGCACAGCATGAGAAACTCCATGTGCTGTCTGTCCCCATGATTCCATCCACCACCAGTCAAGAAAGGAGTTTTCCTGCTGTGATTCAGTCCTAAGCCTATTTACCACGGCCATAATGCTTGTTATTAGTGCTTAGCAATGAAATAACTCCTCAGCCAAAAATTAAACCTAACAAAAATAAGCAAAAAATATTTCTTGTTTAACCTGTTGGCAAGAAAAATGAATGTGAAGAAATCAGTCTTTTTCTCTTGCCTCTAAAATAAGAAGTAATAAAGTGATATTCTCCCGTGTCCCCAAGGTTTCAAACTGACTATTTCATAAGGTGAAACAGCAAAAGATAATGGATTTGTGGAGTTGTGATGAATTATATATTTGAAAAAGATAAATTTTACTAGTCAGACAAAACCAGAAGCATCTTCTGAATAATCACTTATTATATTAACTGCTTATTTATTAACTGTTTATACAGGTACATATAACTCATTCTAAGAGTTCTCATATAACAATTTCTTCTCTCTCATACTCTTTTTCATCTGACATGCTGTAAAAAAATAGCCAAGAAATAACAACGTTATCCAGAGATCCTTGCTAATAATATTAACCAGAGCCAACACCTGCAACTCTGGGCTTCTGACAGGAGACAGGAAATAAAGACATTACTCTGGTAATTTGTGTCATGATTTTATTTGGTAGGTTCTCACCACCTTTGCTTACATTATAGCAAAAATACAGGTTCAGGTAATGTTATAGCCTGAAAATAATTGAAGAATTAAATTTTAAAATTGCCAGCATTAGAAAAAATGTCACTGCTACTTAGAAATTAGTAAGTTAATCATGAACTACTTTCATATGTTTTTATTTTAATGAATCATGGCAGGGTAAAATGAATTCTAAAGAAATTAAACCAAAAATGTGTACATGACTTATTCAAGCAACCTTACAGCTGCATGCAAATTGTGTGATTAAGGAAAAGCAATTAGAAGGCCACACCTGAGAAGCAGGATCAGAGAACTCTACCTTGAAGACAATTAAAGAAAAGCACTAGGAAGCTACATCTGGAAAGCATTATCAGGAAGCTTTCTTAATTAAGAAAAAAGTCTCCTAATAAATGTCAACAAGGGGGGGGGAGGGGGGCAGAAATCACTGAAAAAGCACCTAAAAATACTTCCCAGAGATACAAGCCCAGACTTAAATTCCAGTGGTCATGGCTAAATGAGTGCACAGGCAAGTTCAGCCAGCATGTCTGAGCTACATTTTCTTCCAAATGCAAGTTCTCCGTCTCCTCTCACCCACCTGATGAGTGCCCACCTCCCACACAGCCAGCTGGACCACAGCATGCAGACAAGGATGAAACAAAGCTTGGGAAGGGAGAAAGTTCCCTTATTCATCCAGAGACCCTGCTGTGGGGAGGAATTTCCAAATACAGAAGAGGCAGAGGGGCTTTTCCCCCAAGAATGTGAGCTCTGTATGAAGCAAAACAGGGCTGGACAAGAGAGTGGTGCAGAACTGTATCTGCAATCAGCCAGAAATGTCAACTGTGACAGTCATAGATGGAGAGGACTGATCAAAAATAAATTACCTTGACACATTTAATGCAGTCAAATCTCAAAAGTTAAGAAATGCGGCAAAAAAAGAATTTGCATATTTACTACATTATTCTTGAAAACCATACATGCAGTCATGCATTCCCAAGCAGAGAGCACTACAGACAGCTGCCTTAATCTTCAGTGGTAATTTAATAATAAGCTGTATTTGTTTTGTAGATGAGAAGGTAAACTAAGAATATTAACACTCCGAGCATGTATAATTAAATTAACAGCCAATTGATTGCATCCATGCTATTCCCTTGGAAAATGGTAGTGCTCGAATTAGCTGAACGAACCTGTGGTGTGTGCCTCTCCCCTTAAGATTCTTATTTCCTTCATTCTCTACAACACACTTCAATGCTTCCCAGCTTCTCATCTCTTACTCCTGCCTTGGATAGAGGCCACCAGCCCTCCCCAGCAAGGATGGGGAGAGCCAGGAAAGGACCCACAACACTGTGGGCCTGTCTTCAGGTGGAAAACCGAATGGAGATTTTTCCAATCTAAAATGAAGCCATGTGAGTGTTGCTGTTAATTAGGCTGTCCTTGGTTTCTGGGAGAACCTGTTTCACAGCAGCAACAAAAAGCTGTCCCAGAAGGAGAACTGGTAGGGCTGGGACACAAGGGAATGTGCACAAAATGTCTCCCCAAGATGACATAACCTTTAGTTTGAGAGTTTGTACTTCACCTCTCCCAACTTCTCCACCACATTACTTGATTTACTCCATTGCTGCCTCAAGTAAGCTCACAGCTCTGCTCCAAAGTGTAAATATTTCTTTCCAGCTGGGAAATAAAAAAGTGCAAACTGGCATTCCGCACATCTTTATTTATGCCTTTTGCATCTCCCTAACTTGATTTTTCAGCTGGAGTATCAGTTATCAGCTTAAAATAATGAGCTGATAATGAATTCCAAAAACTGTGCAACCAGACCCATTACACTGCACTCTCAACTCTTGTTCCTCCTCAAATCATGAAGATTGACCTCAATGTTCAACTGCCTTCGTGTGACTAATTACAAAATTCCTGACAGAAAAGCAGATGTCTTTTATTTCAGTTTTCTTGCTTCTAAATAGCTTTCAAGTGTTTAGGCCACACACTGGTGTTGAATTTGAATGTGCTAAATTAAGCCACATATCAGGAAAGACAGATAACCCTAAATCATTAAAGTTCTCCGTTTAGATGCATAAAACATCAGAAAAAAAAAAACCATCAACAAAACAACACAGTAGGTCCGGGCATAGGGCACAGAAAATGTAGGTCCTTTGCATAAAAATATCTTCTCAACTCAAACAGGCAAGTGGCCTGAGAAGGCTGAACAGGCCAACACCACATTGCATTCCCTTTCCTCCTACTCCCACAGCACCTTCCCATCAGCTCAGGTCTCATATTCCCACCACTCCGTCTCCTGAGTATCTTATAGCTCACATCTTAATTTACCTGTCCAAGGCTGTCACTTGGGCTTGCTCAGACAGAGCCAGGATCAGAATCTGGGCACAGATTTTTCCCAGCAGAAAATCCCAGTAACATTTACAAGCTCCCCAGCAAAGCTACAGAGTGCAAGAGTGTGAGGCACTAGAAGGCAGAGTGTCCCTGAGTGAAGGATGCAGGAGCACAGCACACAGCCAGTTACCATCTCACTGTGTGCTCGAGCAGATAGTGTTCACATCAAACTGTAAAATAAGGATCCTCTGGGAAATAAGCCTTTAAATAGAACTTAAGCTGGTGAAATAGATATTCAGGTCACCAAATCAGTAGTCATTTGTGAGGACTTTGCTGTTACACATTCTAGCTGTAGTTCCTATCCTATCTATCGTTAAAATATTCAGGTGAACTCCAGTTGGGGAATAATGATTGGGACTCCTTTACATATAGCTGGATATCTACCTTTTAATTATCCTACTCAACACGTTTAAGGGATCCACTCAAATTAGATTTGTATGAGATTTACTTGAATGAGGCTCTCAGCCCTTTAATCTCATCATAATAGATGGCAGCTTTCAAGAGATTCGAAATGCATGGTAACATTTACAACACATCAAGTTTCCAGGGGCTGTGGAGACTGAAATGTATGCTTTTAATTTACCCCGAAATGGGATGCTTTCTAGATTTTGTTTGAGCCATTTCTGCCTCAGAAATCAACATCTTTCCATCTGCTTGCTTGTTTTAGAGAAAAATGATTAATTTGGGCTGGCTTGTTACTAGTGAAGGGCATGCAGAATTTAAATCCCGTCTCTGCCATCGCCTGGAGTTGCACAGGCTGTTTGTACACCCTAGTGGGGGAAGGATGCCAGCGCATGGAACCCCGGCAGGATCAGAGACTCTTCCATCAATAAGCACAATATTGAGACTGTGATGCAAAACAACCGCTGAGGTACACCTGCAGCATCAGATATTAATACCCAGACTGTGGCGAACAGGTTTATGTGGACTTGACAGAGCAGCACTGAGGTCTGAAGACAGTGATGTTAATTTACATTAGAAAACACGGATAATTGCCATCCCTTAAATCCCTCTTTCCTACACCTCACACAAAGGCTGCAGAAAATGTGCTCCTCAGTATGCAGCAAGCATGATCCTTCTGATCATGTCACCACTACAGCCATGTCTTTCCTCATCACTGCAGTTTGTTTCATTTCCTCAAAATCCGCAAAACACGAGAGTAACACATACTCATGTGAGTAAAATCATCCTCCACTACATTCCCCCTGAAAACCAGAAGCTCTACATAACTGAATTCCTGCAAAAATGTAAATTAATACTAACAGAAACTTCAGATGATTAGTCACTCAGTTTCCATTCAAACTGAGTTCCAGCACATTCGTCATTCATCACAAAAGAAACACAAAGCTTCAAGTTGAAAAAATTCCATACTTTTCATCAAAACACACACCACAACAACAAATTGTGCAACTGCAATTTATCTCAGTTCATACACTATTCTATAAAGAATATAACAGAAGCTATAGGATATTTTCTCCTTTTCATGTCATTGTTATAATTTTTAAACAAACTCATTCAATTTAATATGTGCTTTATATGATCATAAGGTCAAAATTATCTCATTTAGTTTATTCAAACTGAAGTTTAATTAAATACTTGTACTAAGATAATTGTTACATGATAAGTGAGGGGCTTTTTTATAAATTCATGCTGGTATTATAGCCTTAAGCTTCATCTGTAGTACTGTATCTCTAGTACAGATATCAAGGTTTATCACTGATTTTTTTCTCCTCTAATAGAAATAAATTTCAATTTACTGCGACATCACACCCTAAGATAATTCCTTTTCAACACTTCAGTGTGGACTTTTCTGTTCCACCTATGCTTAAAATAAAAGTGTAGAAGCAGCTTGAAAATCAGTCCTAAATTCTACACATAGACATGGTCCCTGTGATGTCCATCAGTCAGTCTGTCCTTACCCCAACGTGTTTTGGACTTATGTGAATCTCAACCACATCTGGCAACAAATCTCCCATCTTTAGTAGGAAGGATCAGCAGAAATGCTCCTGCTGAAAAGCTGCATCTTAGGTTCTCTCTTTCCCACTGATGAGGGAATCAATGCACAAA
This sequence comes from Monarcha castaneiventris obscurior, assembly GCA_026261815.1. Classification (NCBI taxonomy): domain Eukaryota; kingdom Metazoa; phylum Chordata; class Aves; order Passeriformes; family Monarchidae; genus Monarcha; species Monarcha castaneiventris. The sequence continues at coordinate 15,089,220 of JAMPIT010000467.1, forward strand.
CTCATCCTCAGGGTAGGAAGTCCCAGGAGAACAGGCCCCTGTGGTGTCACTGCTAATGGAAATAATTGCTCTGTGATCTCAGCACGTGCCTGGGGACTGCCAGACAAAAATGATTACAAATAGTTATCCCTCCTCATGGGCTTTTCTTGACCACCTCTTGCTGAAAACCCTAAGCTCTTCCATGGTACAAATCACTAACTGCTTGCAGAGATTTGGATATTTTTAAGCCACAAATGTTTACTTGCAAGTCCTGAATGAAGATTTACTACATGGCAGGAGAGCTGTTGATCCAGCCAGTTCCATTCCACCTCTCCCTCCCCTGTCTCACCACATGTTAAACCTTCTTTCTTCACGTGCATGAAACTTTCACATCAGGCAGCAGAACTGATGAGTAAAGATATTTTTCACGTTTCCAAATACCAATCACTAAGAAAAAGCATTTAAAGAATAATTTTCACATACAATCTTCATTTCACCCCTCGTCTCCCTCTGCTTACATACAGTAACATTCCACAGAAAGGGTGGTCCTTTAAGCAGAGTAGTATCAAGAATAGATTCTTTTCTGCAGTTCTTTTACATCCAATCCTTAAAAGAATGAAAGGGGAAATTGAAAAAAGGAAACATGGTTGGAAAACACAAAAAGTGGGATTTGTTCATTTGGATTTGTTCTGAGTATGCTTTAAAAAAACAAGCTGAAAAATTAAAGAGAAAAGTTATTACTTTTTAAGCTGCAGTTAAATGTAGAGGTGGCTTAAAATTAATATCTATGTGGAAATGACTAGATAATGCCAAAGACACTGACAGCCCATTCCTATTCACCAGAACAAAATTGGTGGAGCTCCAACAGAGCACTTCTCTCAGTCTTGACAAATTGATAAATTAATACATGTTCCATTTTTTTTTTTTTTTATATTGCAGATCATCTTAAGTCACAAGACAGCATTTGGAAAAAAACCCCACTCAGTTTGGACAAAAGTGTTTCATCTATCTTTTCTAATAGCTCTTAACAGAAGAGAGGTGAACATCAACTCTTGTGAGTCTTGTCACAATTCTTTAGAACAGAACTTTTCCCTAAACTTTGCAAAAGCCAATCTGCTTATAATTCTAACAGGATTTATAACAAGAGGTAAACACTGGAAAAGCTGTTACCTGACTTCTCCTGCTTTTATAATATATATATACACAATATATATACAATTATATATAAATATATATATATATTTACAATGAAATAGCCAATTGGCACTACAACACAAGTCTTTTCAGAAAGAAACTGAAAACTAGAAACATGGAACTTATATAATAAAATCATAGATTACTGTTTTTAAACTAGTTTAAGACAGAAATATTCATTTTATTCTTCCTGAATTAATCCTTATTAACATTTTCTGACATGTTCCTGACATACAGGATCCAGAAAGAACCCCTACATTTGGGTGCCTTTTATAAACACTAATCCTTTCCCTGATGGATATGTATCAAAATCAGCTTTCTTAAATAATCCAGTTTCCCAACGTTGCCTGTACATGTTTTTTTTTTCCTTCAGAATTTCATCACAACTTCATTTAGACAGGCACTTTTTCAAATCCATCCTATCCTTCACAACCTACAAAAAGGTGCCCTCCCTCCATTGGCCTTGATCCACAGTAATATGTTGAAAATAGAGATCCATTTTTCTTGCCAGACAGGGTGGATGGTTATCTGAAGTGAAAAGTTCCATTTCCCAGCATCTTTCATTGAAACTACAGCATGATAATTATATGGAACAGGAAGTAACCATTCATCAAATCCATAAAATATCCATTTATCATGGTGATTCTCTCCTCCATGAGAAACATGAGAACCAAAATGAATCAGCCAAACCAAACTCCATCATATTAAATTTTGGTTTTTTTTAAATCAAAGGGATAAAATGCATATTCTTCATAAGGCAGAGTGACTGAGGTCCTATAAATGTTAAACTACCTTCTGTCATTATAGGAAGTTATTTTAATCTCATCCTTACAATTCAAGTCAGTATAAATAAAGTAGCAATTTAAAGTTATTAAGTTACCTGATTCAAGTGGGAGTAACAAGATTTTTTCATTCCCACACAAACCAAGCAATTTAAAGTAACATTTAAGGGGAAAAACCTTGCATTCCACAAACAAACCCATCTAAATGGACCCTATTAGCTGAAAACATATATATACATATATTTACTTTAACAGTATAGTTAAAGCATCTCCTCAGCATAAAATCATCATAAATGCATTAGGGATTTGTCACTTCTGGCTGGCCTAACATTACATGACTCATAATACATCTTAGCTAAAAGAAAAAAAAAATCGAAATTTATTTCCAGCTTTCTTAATTCTCTGGCGTTGCCTATTGGGATGATGTCCACAGAACACTTCTCATCCCGTACAACAGGTTGCAGCTATTGAGTAGGGCCTACCCTAAGGTTTTAGCTCAGGCTGGGAATGCATTTCTGAGGGAATCCCATCGCCCCCTCCTGGCTCCCCAAGCTTGGCAGGACCAAGCAGACAGGCTGGCACATCCCAAAGGGACATCCCAGGCTGGCACATCCCAGGCTGGCACATCCCAAAGGGACATCCCAGGCTGGCACATCCCAGGCTGGCACATCCCAAAGGGACATCCCAGGCTGGCACATCCCAGGCTGGCACACCCCAAAGGCACATTCCAGGCTGTGGGTGGGTGCTCAGCCTCTCACCAGGGCACAGCCACGGCCCACAGAGGGCATTCCATGAGCAGCTCCCTGTTCCCACTCTGGGGAGGAGAAGAGAGGCTTTTCTGGAGAGAAAAGCCCTCCCTCCCCCCGTGCAGCTGCATCGTGTCCTGGGATGGCACTGCCAGAGCCTCCGGGGTGCCTGCACCAGGGGCTCCCCACGCCTCCTCCAGCACAGGGCTCACCTCCAACTGCATCTCCACTTGATCATTTCATTCCCTCTCCTAAAGGCTGCTGTTCAATTTACTGTCCAGCCACAAAAGGCCACTTTAGAAACAGTACAAATCCATGCTTTGTACCTATATCCCTAGAGAATACACTGGAGGTAAGTCTATTACTGCCAGGAATGCAGCAACTAAATCAAAGTTCAACACACTATCACCTCCAATTTCCCAGAGGCCTTTTCTTTTTAACCTAAGCCCTTTTCTCTGCCCTTTTTTTCAGCCTCTGGTTGTCCTTCCTGTTTGCTGTGCATTAATTCCCACTGGCCTCCACCCACAAATCCCTCAGACAAAAAGTAGGGCATTTACTGTCACTTAGTTGGTATTTTTTTGAGTTTCAGCAGTGCATGTGTTGTCTTATGTGCTACTTCAGTGTGGTGGTGATGCCCTTAACAGCATCAAGGTGCATAAGGTTTGAGAAGAGAACAGTAATTTCAACCCTTCAACATCTTAACTCAGTGTTAAAAATTAATTTGTGTATTGTTTGCTCTGACAGTGGATCTCAGACCCCTGAAATCTAAATGCCACCCTCCTTTACCCTCCCCTGCTCATGCTCAGCTGAGGGGTTTGTAAGCAACTGGAAAGCTTTTCACTAATGGACATTTCAGGTAATCGTTTGTTACAAAAAAAGAGAAGTACTATAATACATTTTCATTTGTCAGGACTGGTGGAAAAACTGAAATGAGACCTGCCATCAGGGGAAGTGCAGCTGCAAGATCTGAGCACAGTGACATCTTTGCCAGCTGAAAAAAAATTTTAAATTGCTGTAACAGCAAAAATAGAAGCAGAATAATAATCCCACAAAGACTTTTCCCCAAAGTAAAATAATTCAGCACATATTTAAATACATTTGATCATTTATTCAAGACAAATTATGAGAGTATAAGCAAGAGAGTAGCATGGTGAATTTTCCTATACTTGAAAAGAACCCTGTAATATCAATATTTAAAATATGTTCTTTTTTCATATTTAATGAACAACTAAAATGGCTCACTTTACACTAAACAAGCAGGAAGACAAGGAAGAAAGCAGTCTTCAAAGTACGCTATGAATGAACTTTCAGTTCACTGACTACTTGAAGCTACAGGAACAAAAGATATCTTTAACTCTCAACCCACATGAAGTTTTTTTGCTGTAAATCCTCAAACACACAGAAGATAAGCAGCTCAGTATTGTAGTTGCACATAGTACAAAAAGCTTTTTTCCAAATGCATTGTTTTACATGATTTTCTAACAGTAACATGAGGAGGAACACAAGATATATGGCACCTTTTTGCCTCTTAGCTGAAGAAATGCAACAGGAAGTACTCTAAAAAATCTCCCAATTCCCAGCTGAGTTCATCTTCCCAGGTTCAGACACAAGAAGCAAAACCATTAGAATCCCTCTAGAAACTTAATGCTCTTTGAAAGAGAAAAATGGTGTGCAAAAAGAACAACTAAATACATAATCTAGATATACTGTAGCTATATAGATAGACTGTTACCATAAAAGCTTTTTAAAAAAAAAAAAAAAAAATATATATATATACACAAACTGACTATTACACTGTTACTTACATGGTCTTGGCAGCTTTGTCTCAGATAGCAGCAGAGTCAGGGCCCTCCTGCAGATCCAGGAGGATGTTACCACCTTCAATCTGCTCTGAAATACAGGTCAGGATCACCAGAAAATGGCACAAAAAGCCACAGATTTACACCACATCAGCCAGCTCTGAAGATTGCAGATTATTGAGCCAATAGTCTTCAAAATTGGTTATTTACCTGAAGAAAAGCCAGTTCTACAGCACTTTTCAGTTGGCCACTTAGAGTCAATATATTCAGCCACAGTTTACTTCCTGTTCATGGTCGTCACACACAGTTAACAATTAAAATGAATGCTGCCCTGGCATTGTAGAATAGGTGCAATAGGTAAAAAAAACCCCCAAATTTCAACAGTTCCTAGAGTTTCAAGTCCAAAGGATTCTGATTTAGATACTGTTTTCACTTTCCTGAGTCAGGGAAGCTTTGGACACTGTTACCTGGGATGCTTCCGCTTAGGAGTTCACGCTCTGAGCACTTAAGGTGCAGAGTTTTACTGCCTTTAAATGGGAAAAAGTTGTTAAATTGTGGTAATTTTAAGTCAAACAAATGACACCTATTTCAAGGAACATTCGGGCACACACACTGCCTTTAGTCAAAGCACTCTACTTACATTCAAATAAGCTCTCTTAAACTGAATAATGCACAAGTTCAAGTGACTTACTGACCTGGAGCTTAAATGGTCACAAAACTCAGAATAGCACTTCCTTAAGGATTTATGCATTCAAACCATGGGAAGCTTTACATCTTCATAGGACAATTTCTGCCTTCTAAACTCCACGACACTGAAAGCCTGTGATAACCCCTTAGCACAGACTGTGCTACTTCAAGATTTGTAAGATACAGAGTACAGGAAAAATTTCTTAACCTTGTGCTCTACAATGCTTTGTACCATTCTTTTGCAGATTGTGTTTCGGTTTGGAGAATTGTCCCCTATACCCTTCGTTAATTTCTCTCATTTCCTATTCTAGATTTAAGCAAAAAAGTCTTAAAAAAAAACAAACCCCACACATCACTGTAGTCACATGGGTGCTTAATTCACAGACATTTTAAAGGCAGGTATTAAACATTCTGATGGATTTTTCTCAGTCATTTAAATGTTAATTTTACTGCTTCATCCAAAATATAAGTTCTCCATACCCTACAAGTGATTATTTTGTTGATACTTTCATTCCTCAATGTGCAGATGTAATTTTGAGAAGTTTATGTGGCATTGGTGGGTTGGTGTTTTTTTAGGGTGCAAACAATAATGATTCATAGTTTTAAGCAACCTCTGGGATATGGGACCAGTTTTCCAAAGGCAAGTCTATAGTTCTTATAACAGAATTATCTGTACCTTTCTGTTGACAAAAATATTGCTCACAACAGCCACCAGTAGAACACCCCATTGGGTCTGGCACAGCCCAGCCTGCTGTGACAATTCCTCTGCAAAATATTCTCCAAAAAGAGGATTTCAGAGGACTTCACTCTCAGATTTGTTACACTGCAGAGTCTTGAGAAGTTCTGTTGGGCCCCAACCATACTGGTTTAATATCAGGAACCTTTTTCTTCTACCTGAAAGGCTTTTGTGTCACTAACACCAACTCAAGCTGATGCAGCCACAGCAGGAAAGTTTTGAATCTGAACACGATGCACCATTAGAAGTCAATTTTGTGCAAGGCTGAGCAGGACCTGTTCTAGCCTGGTAAACAGTAATATAATTGCAGGCAAAGTTTACTTTTCATTTGGGAAGAGCTATGCAGTCACAGAAATATTCCATGCAAACTATAATTAGATGATATCGTATAAGTCAAGCTTCTAGTGAAATAACTTAGCAAAGCCCACAGTTTGTATTTGAGCCTTATGTTTACTTATTACATTGCTTAATTAGCCATGAGGTATCCAGGCTCACAGTTTTTTACCCCTAACAATTCATTATAGCCAGAAAAATACCAATGCTTTTCCACTGAATAATAAAAACACTGCAGCACTAACTGTGATGCATCTGTCCAATATGAATAAGACTACCACTGGAATATTGTTTTCCAGAAGAGTCACCCTACCTTTTATTAAGAGTTTCAAACAACTCAATCCTTGTAAATATTTATATAATATGCTAAGTGGAAGTGGAAATAGATTTTTTTCCAGTACAATGGACTTAATTACCATGATAAAGATGCAGCACATACCTGAACCATTCACTTACAAACTCAGTAAGAACCAAACATCCCAAACAAGCAATTAATCAAAGTCATTCTGAATTAAGTCAAGGCAGTTCATCTTACTGTTGGAGATTCATTTAAATGTCTTACATGTGTGTATCATATTCATAGTAACTGATTTCAAGTATCTTCTAAATGTAAGCTTTACTGTACTTATATATAACAGAATGTGCACACCATCACTGATTAGACTACAGACTAATACATGAAAACCGAAGTAATTTGTGTAGAGAGCCTGTGAAATTGAATTCACATCCAATCTGCTGAAAAAGAATTTCCATTTGAATCTAAACTCCAATTCACAATGCATAAACTATGGCTATTTATTACAGTGTTGTGTCATTTGTCACTTTTATAGAATACACCACATTTTCCAGGCTATAAAATGCCTTAAAATTACACAGCAATGATGTATGTTATCATTATTTTTCTTTGCCAATGTTTGGGTTACATTCAGCAGCTCAAAACAGGGCTGATTTATAAACTGAATAAATAGCAACATCCTTCAACTGTGTGTGTGTGTCTGTGAAAGCTTCATTTACTTCCTGATTCTAAATGCTATATTCAAAACAAATATTTGATCGAATTAAATTCAGAACATCTCATTGCCCTGGACTGATGGAAGTAACTGCAGAGGCTGCTGAAAGAGCATAACTTTCCATCTAACACTTCAACAGGAGTGCAGTGCTGCCAGCAGCTGGCAACCAAATTTCACTTACAGATTCTCATTCAGAAAGTAAAATACAGCCACCTCTGAAAGTCTGTACAGCAGGCTCTGATACTGGCAGCTTCTAAATCCATGAATTCCTAAAGAAAGTATCCTTTAGTAATAAATTTACAGTTCAGCCACTCTGAATATTTCTTTCCTTCAAAATTACTTCTATGATCTGATAACCTCAAACTCAGGAGCTGCTTTCAGTTCAAAATTACCCCAGAGTGTCACTTTAGGTTGTAGTAAGGATGAAAACAATGAGGCTCTAGACAAACGTGAAAAGTTTATTAGAAAAACTGCTACCTAAGGAGTTCAACAGAAACTTGTAAGGTCTGACAAATCCCCACAGATGACTACAACCCCACAGAAAAGGTAACATAATTGATTTAATAGCACATTTCCTCCCCCAGAGAAGTCATAACAAAGATACAGATACCCAGCACACATTCACTGCCCTCACTGACAGCTAATACTGCTCACTTTGGAGTGTTTTGTTGTTTGGGGTGGTTTTGGTAACCCTGCAGCAAGTTACTCCTACAAAATCCACGTCACACCTCTGTGCCTGGGAAGCCGGGGATGCATCCTTAAATCACAGCTGGACCAGTGCAGCCACTGCATTCTTTTCTTTGAAAACTGTTTCTCTTGGTTTTATTTGAAACAGCACATTGCACATCAAGAAAGTTTCTTCTTGGTTTTATTTGAAACAGCACATTGCACATCAAGAAAGTATCAGCAAAAATACAGAAGCTCATAAAGGAACCATTCTTACAGCAAAATTAATTTGATTGTCTTCACATGCTACCAAGGATAATTAGTAAATTATCCACCTTAGTCAATTACAAAATTGAAAAAGATAGAAGAAATACCCCATACAGATAAAGATGCTGGACCCACTGGGTGCCTTCTGAGCAAGGGAAGATTAGCCCACAATTCTCTGGAGACATCTCATGCTAGAGAGGCTTCCCAGCATGGCTTTCTTAGAATAAAAATGTTTAGACAGGTTCAGAAAGGCACTCCAGAGGAAACATATGTTGTTCCTGGCTCTAATGGATGCTCTGGTAATTAACTTTCACAAGGACCACAGGCATATCATTAAATATTACATTCATCTTCAAACACTTGTTTCTAAATATATTTTTGAACATCAAGGTAAAGAAGAATTAAAATTAATTGCAGCACTTAAAAGCTTGTTTCTCCAACTTGCTACTTGTTCAGCATTTCCATTTATGTGACCATGTCCCTGTTTTGCCTTCTGCTTCCTTGCTGATGTGAAATTTTCCATCGGATTTAGGATGGCTGAAAGGTTTCCAGAGAGCCACCTGCATCTTCCTGAGAGTGCCATGGGGCAGGTGGGGAAAAGGCAAGTCTGAGCCACACATGTTCAAGGACATCACCCCACGGGACACCTTGCCAGAAGCGACAGGAGGGTACTAAGAGCATTAGGAAGGGACTAAGAAAATAAGGGGGAAAAGAGAAATAGAGAGTAGAAAGATGAAATGAGGAAATATAGGCAAGAATGGAAGAAAAGGAAGGGTAACAAGCTGGGATTTCCATGGCACAAAGATTTCCAAAGGACCAAAATCAGTAATTGCACTATCACCTCTCCTGAAAGAGTCACACAGGGCTTTAACAACAATAAATCAGAAGAGCAAATCCAGGGAACAACATCTTCAGGTTTGGGATGATCTGTATGAATCAGCTTCCCAGTATAGTACAGTTACCTCGATATTTGATAATAACTAAGTTTCCTCAACACCTTATTTTAAAAATCAACCAAAAAAACCAAAAAAAAGCCCAGATAACTTTGTCAGTATTTGTCATAGCAATAAATGCCAGTCATTCTGCACTAATTCTGGTCTATTCCCAGGCAGAAAACAAAATCCCATAGCCCAAAGGTGACACACAAATATTTGTCATCAGGAATGCTATTTTATTACTCCAGTCACCAGAAATCTGTCATTTTCCTCCACTGCCTCTCCCTGTGAACAGTTTGCTGATAGCACCAACAGATAGCCACAGTGAAAGCTATTATTTCTATATACAAGATTCCTTGCAGTGATCTGTGACAACTACAGAAAGATGAGAGACTTTGGAGGTGGAAAAAAACAAAAGAGTATTTATTCTAGGGAAGGGGTAACCCTCCATCCCATCTAAGATGGACAAAACAGCTGAAAGGTGGGCCAGCTTTTAGCAGCAGAGAAAATATTTCAAGTGAAAACAAAAGAGCAAAGTGTGTAATGATGAGATTGAGATTGAGAGTCGGCAGGATAAAACCATCAGGAGAAAAAAAATGTAGAGCAAGAAGAGACACTAAGAAAGCAAAAAGGCTTTGGAAAACAGAGAAATGATTTGTTAAACAGAAAGACCCAACACGCTCCACAAGACTACTGCCATAGTATTGCACCCACAGAAGGCTGGGATCATTTCTGATGATGCACGAATAAAGGTAAAGTTTTTATTAGAGAAGAACTTGGCTCTCTGACCCAAAATCCAGCCATGTAAGGAAAGACTCCTCATGAAAGCCACAGCCTCATAACAAACACACCAAGTGTCAAAGGCGACACGTGAAAAGTCACATTTTTACAATGAAGAGCCCATTGCTGGCACATGTAGAAATGTTCTGCTCTAATGGTCTGGTGCTCTCACAATTAGAGGGAGCAGCAAGCACTCAAGCTGCCTCTCAATCCAACCCCACACACAAAAGGAAAATGTGAACATATGGGGACATGTCCCTCACTACCTCACCTTCTAAGAGCACTAAGAATAACTCCCAATCTGATCTTTTTATGACCTTCAAGTTACTCTGCTGATCTCTGGGAAAGTTAATCTTCACTCTCCAATCTTCATAAAGAACACAAGTGGCAGTAATCTTCACACCACACATGAGCATAGCTTGAAGGATTTTTATGAGGCAGCAGATGAATCTCCTAAGGAAATGTGAACAGCTGGGTGGTTTTTATTCACTCGCAAATACTGAGACAAACCTATTGTCCTCTCAATTTTAGGAAACACAAAGTCCCTTCAAAATAATGACATGAAGTGTTTTTGGTTTTGCAGCTAAATATTTGTGAGATTATTTTTCAGCATCACAGGCACTGATTTTCAGCAACATTCAGAGTCAAGACACATTTATTACATGCATAAGCCATATTTTAAAAACAGTAAAAACAGGCTTGCATTCCAAAAGAATGATGTTTACACTGATGAAAATCCCATTAAATATGAAAGCCACATGCAAAATGGAAAAGATGCTGATTTTCTTTATCTATTAGAAGTGGTGCTGATTGCTTTCAGAGCTGAGAAAAATGTTGGTTTCACGCAGCTAAACGTACTCTCCATAATCCATTTATTTCTCAGTGCAGTTACAGTCGTTTGCCTTCCAGCAGGCAGGAATTGCACCGTGCTGCCACCGGGAGGCACAGTCAGATTTTACAGTTTGCATTTTCTTCATTTATTTCAGAACAGCCTGTCTGAAGAATCCGACTATAAGATATATTCAGCTTTGTTCCAGCAGAAGATATGAAAAAGTTATTCAGTGATTTAAAAATTCCTAAATTCTATCCACATAAAAATATGAAAGCAAGCCACTGCCAGAGTAAATCTGAGCTATTTCAAGTTGAAGTGTGAATTCAGTTTGACATGAAGAGGCCACCCACAAAAATCTTTTTAAGATGGATTTTTTTCATGATGTCCTATAGGTTGGTAAAATCAAATACTGCATTAACCAGTTCCAGAACCACAAAAAGAAATTTTCTTAGTGAAAAATACAATTATATTCTGTTAATTGGAGAGTGGAAGATGAATGATCATTCCATTAAAAGCAAGCGTGGAGTTTTTAATTGCAATTTTAATGCTGTAGACTATAAATAGATCTGAATTCAATGGCAAAAATGTTGCTGCTATAAATTATTTCTACTTCAATTATACTTAAACCACTCAGAAAACAAACTTGATAAAGCGACTTTGTGCAGCTTTTACAAAGTTGCAGCCCCTTTAAATTAATTTTCAACTCAAGTCCTTTCCACAGTGTGATAAAGAGGAGAAAGAAGACTTTAAAATGTTTGAATATGAAAGAATAACGAGAATCTGAACACTGTCAGGAATCTGTCACTTTGAGAGAACTGTGAGAACTGATTTTTGTGAAAGGGATCTATGATATTAAGCACATGCAGGTATGTTTTGCTGCTGTTATTTCTGTGATAGAGCAGAATGCCAGCCCCAGCCGTGTCCCCCTGGGTGTGCAGAGGCCACACCAGCAGTGAGGGGGCAGCTGCAGCTTTCTGCTTCCCAGCCACCCGTGCTGGAGCTCAGTGCAAAGGGAATTTGCCATTTGGTGCTTCTGAGCCAACACCTGCAGCTGCTTTTTAGCCCCTCAGCCACCTGAAGGAGAGGCTCTGACCACGGAGCACATCTGATACTTGACACAGCCAATGCTTTGAAACTGGTGCTGCAGACACCCAACCCAGCAGGTTTGCGGGCGAATTTGGAGTCCCTTTTCTGCCCAGCCTCATTTCAGGGTATCCTTGCCACGGACAGCAGTCAGGCTGCTCCTCACCAGGGGCTTTCCCCTTGCTCTGGGGGCCCACATGGGGTAGAGGTTTTAAGGCCCAAGACTGACCTCGGTGTAAAACAGAGGCCATGCACCACGCAGGTGATGGCAGAGGGCAGTGCCAAGCATTGATCTGTGCAGCCATGGGGTTTGGGGATTGAATCCACACATTGGGGTGAGCTGGTCCAGTGGGGTCTGACCTCTACCTCCAAAATGCAGACCCCAGAACACATGTGGCCAGGGTTAGGGTCTGCTTCTTGTTCTGCTCTGCCTTGAGGCAGGAGGAAGATGTGTGAAGTGCACATGGAGCAGCTGCTGGAGCACACAAGTTCACAGAGAGCCCTGCCAGGAGCCTCACAGGGTTTTCAGCTCTAAGTCTCACTTGTGGCTCTCTGGAGCTTTCAGAAACCTTGAAATAAAGATGCAATAATGCAGCATCCCAGACTAAAGTGAACTAATTCAGGAGTGTAAAACGCAGCTGTTATATTTTATCACTTTATCAAATACCATTATGATTTAAATAACAGAAATATGAAACATAGCTTTCATGCAGAAAGGTAAGTGTGGGTACACAGTCTGCTTCCTCCTAACTGAAACAGTGCACTCTGCATTTAACTATAACAACTTCAAAAACTGCTTTGATAAACGCCATTAAGAAAATAGCTGGTTTAGGAGAGAGATAATCTAAACATGATTCAAACCAAGTGTGGTACTATTGCTGAATTGCTAAGAAACCTGATAGCTAAAATACCAGGTTTGTAATATTTCAGGAGAAAGTACTTCAAATTATCTTTTAAGTAGAATAACCAATTGATATAAAACAGAAAAGCTGAAGAAAAAAATGTAATAGGTTAACAGTTGGGGGTCTCCCTGTGTAGCAGGCAGCAAATGATCTAGACTAGTGTTTTCAAAAATTTATCTAAATAAATATGAAGAGAGACAGATTGGCAGCCATCCGCAATTTTCCACAACATCCGGATGAGTTAAGTGCTCAACTTCCATCACAGTCAGCAGGAGCTGGATGCTTAATGTATTTGGATGCTTTAGAAAATCACATTAGGCACCTAAATGTGTAAAGTGCATAAATATCTTTCACTTTACAGCCTTTAGTTTTCGAGTGCCTTAGTCCTGTACTTCTCAAATGGGAATAACTGCATTTGCCTAATTCATAGGGGAATTGGGAAAAGCAGTGAGGACTGCGAGGTGCTTGGATCCTGCAGTAATGGTGTATAAAAGTGTGGAGGAAGGATAGACTGAGGGCAGAAAGGTGACTGGATGTGAGGGTGCTACCAGTAACACAACCCAGCACCACCAGTGCACAATCCCAGCCAGAGAGAAACCAGAGTCCAGAAGGTAAATGGGAATTATTCAGCAACTTATTCAGAGCATAAGGCTGGCAACTTATTCCTATGAAATCAGCAAGTGAAAATATTCACTCTGAAATGTCCCCTCCTGTTCCTTGTCATGGAAATAAAGAAAATACAGGTACTTTGGTACCCTTCACACTGTGACCAATCTGTTGTGAATCCCTCCTCCCATGTTCTACAGATTCAAGCTTTTTGCCTTTTGCTTTAACATCCGTATCATTCTTTCCAATCTAATAACAAGCTCTTCGTCCAACTAACAGTAATAACCATCAGGGCCACCACCCACCCACACCTTCCTCTCAAAGTCCAAAAAGACAACAAACAAACCTGTAACAAACTTCAATCTGAATATCAGGAAAATCATCCTGACTAAAGATGACAGTCCCAAGGGAAGAAGGTGCAGCTTCAATTAAATTTTCACTAAAGGCCTTAATATTCCAATTACTGGTATATTGTGGGGGGAAAAAAAAATCTATTGAGAGAAAATAAAATCACATGCCTCGATAAGCTCAGTCTAGAACTAAGGAGGAGATAATGAGGAAACCAGTAATTAACAGAGTGGCACACTTCCTGTCCAGTCAGGAGAACAGCTTGGGTTAGAGGTCTTTTCAGTTTCTAGATTCTGATATTGTCATGACAAATATACCTAAAGCTTTAGGTTGCCATACTTAATCAAAGTATCTGAGCTCAAACTAACTTATGCACTTAAATCGTCCAGTACTGTCTTAAGTACAAAATCAATCCAATCAGTAATTCACAAAAAAATCAATTCTGCATACTCCAGAGAGGGCAGGTATCCATTACGCAGTAATTGTTACACAGCTGCTATAAAAGCTCAATAAAGAAAAATGACCTTGAAAGCTCATCAGAAATGCTCCCACACTTAAAGCTCATGTGTTGAACAACACTGAATTAAGCCTTCTCTTGGTAAGCTTTATTTTTTTTAAGTGGAAATTCCATGAGGACTATAATAGTATTTCAGGGTGCTCCCTAAGTGGTGCTTGTCGTGGTGGGCACCATGGGCCGCCTCTGCTGACCCCAGAACTGCCCAGCAAAGTACAACCTGCTTGGAATATCTCAAGGGACTGCTCAACCATGAGTATGCTGAGCCCCAAGCCCAGGGCCATCAGCTATGCTTGATAGGGGGGTAGGGTGGTCACAGGTCACTGCTGGTGAGGAAGTGCCCCCACACCACACAGTTTTAGAGCAGAGCAATTTCAAAATTTCCACTGGATATTTGAAGTTATGACAGCAGCAGCCATATGTGCTTTTAAAGACCTTGATACAAGCTCAAGGTACCTGGCTACTGCTCCAGAAGAAAATTCTCCACTGTGATAAATCTACGTGGGGATGCTTTGGCAAAATATATAACATTTTTCCCCCATGGTGTTTACTAGCTTGAACATACTTTCTCCCCATTTGGTTTCTTTCAGTCTTCTGCTTTCTTCCAGAAACAGAGGAACATTTATGTTCATCTTTCCTCTCTGCTCCTGCCAGCAGCACTATATCAAAGGCAGGAAAGCACATCGTAAATAAATGCTATTATTGCTAGAACAGTACAAAAAACACTGCTTCAGTTCAATGACCAAAAAAGATGAAATATTAATTTCAGGTCATCCCAAACCGAACAAGGCCTCCCAGGCCAGCAGGTTTATTCCTCTAGAGCTTCTTGGTTTTGCATTTTCAGCAAATTCTCTAAGTACACTCGTAATATTTATGTCAAGGCCATTAATGAATATATTAAACAAGGCTGAAGCACTCCAATTTTTTTCCTGACCCATTTATTATAGAGTAAAATGGTTGGAGTTGGAAGGGACCTTGAGGATCATCTTGTTCCAACCCCTCCTTCTGTGGACAGGGACACCTTCCACTATCCCAGGCTGCTTCAAGCCCCATACAATCTGGCCTTGAGCACTTCCAGGGATGGGGCATCCACAGCTTCTCTGGGCACCCTGTGCCAGGGCCTCACCACCCTCACAGGGGAGAATTTCTTCCTTCTACCAAATTCCAGACAGGAATTAGACTTGCTTTCCATTAACAAATCAAAACAACATTTTCTTCTCTGAAAGTACTGAATTCTATTATTTTAACTGTCCTAATCTCAATTAAAACTTTTCTCCAACTTTTCTCTGGAATTTTTTAGATTCAACATCAAGTAAGCAATGTTTAATGTATTTATATCAAAGAAAATCTGTTCAACCATTTTTTTACATACTTTCACTGAGCTCATTCTTTACAATCAACTAAATTCTGGGTAAGATAAACACACATATGGTAAACCAGCCTAGATCTTCTTTCAAAGCTACACTGAAATTGTTGAAGACTGTAGCTATAGTAGAGCACTACAGGGAAGCTTTGTCCTTTCTTGGCTCCTAGCAAGTACCAATCATAAAAAACTTTGATTTTTAAGCTTCAGAAATAAAGAGGAGCAAATAAATTTACTGGTATCTGGATTTATCTTGATTTGCAGGGAGTTAGGTGTCCTACACCAGGACCCAAAACAGCAAATACCTGTGCCTGCCAAAAGGGCCTGTCCTTCCCTGAATTATTCTATAGCTCAGAGTAAAATTACCATTATGTTACAGGTTACCGCACACAAACTCTTGAGAAAGAATATTGAAATGGAATATTTTTCCTATTTTTCACCTCCAGAACTAAAGTTCTTTTAATATTTTTCACCTCCAGAACTAAAGTAAAAGTTAAGAGTTTTCAGTAAATCTAATGTTCAATTCTGTTATCTTTTTATATGACCTGCAACCGAAAAACAGACACCTTATCTCTTCAGCAGCCAGATAATCTTACTTGGTTTTATGAGAATTTTTTCCCAGCTGGCAGCATCAAGTTTATATATAATACACTGGCCTTGTATCTTCCTTATCATAGGCCTCTATAAGATACCACAAAGAACTGGATTTTTCCCATTGCATCTTAAACATATCAATATTAGTGACAGAAGTTTGGCTTAGCTACCAGAAATCATATTCCTCTGTCACTGCATTTTTAAATGACACCCAGCCTCCACAATCTGCATTCACAGAATTCTAAGCACATTTAGGCTAAGAATTATTTGCATAGTTGCATTTAAATTGGTTATTTTGTCCTACTTCGAGTGCAGTATCAAAAGACAAGGAATTTCACCCAAAAGACAAGGAATTTCACCCAAACAAGCCCTGAGTATCAAAATGACAATCCCTGTCCTGCTTGCTCTTCACTACAGTAGCTCTCACCTCAAGCAGGCCCACATTAAAATTTTTTCCCAAGCAACTATAGAAGAAATATTGTAAGAAACACTGGGCTGCCTGTGCTGCATTTTGTAGATTATTTTGCTTGAGCACAAATGAAAAAGAAATGTAGAATAACTTTGGGAAAGTCAAAAGAAAATCTGGAATCTGGTCTAACCCCCAGTGCTACAAATCAAATACTTTTACTGGTACCAGCTTTGATAAAACAGAGAATAACACAACATGAAAACTAATTTGGAACGTTTGTTCTGCACCTTAGAAGATCACACGTGCCCACCCAAGCAGGTCTAACCCAAGCAGCAGGAAGTATCCACAGATTTCCCAGGAATTTTCTGGTTCAGGGACCGTGATGACAGAACCTGAGGATTTTGCACCAAATTACCTCCCACTGTTAGCAAAGCTGCCTGCCAGGAGAAACTGCCCTTGGGGAACAGGCCTGGAGGGAAAGGGCAAAGCACCCCTAGAACAAGGCTGTACACTGGTCTGCAAGGTGATCCTCATTAGCAAATCAAACTGATGACGGGGTGTAGGAAATATAGAAAAAGGTACAGGGATTTCGAAGGGTGAGAAACAAAAGCAGGTTTTAAGAATAAAGCAGAAAGATTTTAGGAAACACCTTCGCCTGGGAAAATATTAAAGAAGATACAATTAAATAGAACAAGGACACGAGGACAAAAGCTCATGGTTCTAGGCCTAGCTGAGAGAACTTTTAGAAGTTGCAAAAAATATGCTTAGCAAGAGAAGATGAGCTTAATAATGGAATATTATGCACTGTCATATAAGGTATAAAACAAGAAAGTATTGTTTTACCAAATGTACGTGCAATATAGAAGACTGGTTTAAACAGCTGTCTGTAACCTCTAGAGCAACTGCTATTGGCTGAAAAACTTTTAAGAATGCTCTGTAAGCAGGAAGTGTTGGGGTTTTTGCCAGCAACATGAGCTTGTATTATCTCTGATGTCTCAGTAAGTCTATGAGGCAAATAAAATAATATAAGCTCATGGAGCATCTGTCTGGCCCCCCCCGTCCTGTTTGACTGAGGTGGAATAATGGTGCCCCATTTTCTGGGCAACCTGTGCCAGGGCCTCACCACCATCACACTGAAGAATTTCTTCCTTATAGCCAATCTAAACCTACTCCATTTCAGTTTGAAGTCATTCCTCTTTGTCCTATCACTCCATGCCCTTGTAAAAAGTCCCTTTCCATATTTCAATTACACAATACAAAAAAAACAAAAGTTCCACTTATATCTACACTAAGTTTTCTGATAAAATTCCAGAACTACTACTTGTTAAGAAAACACTGCATGAAGGTGCTAGTTACATTGTGGTATAATGCATGAAAACATTTTTAGCTGCTCTGTTTGCACAATTTCCTTAATTTTGTCAACAGAAAAAAAGGAAAAAAACCACATTTTCATTAGAAGAAACCACTTCCCTTTTTTCCAATCTAGCAAACACATTCCCTCGTTGCCACAGCTACCAGATGAATAAGTTGTCCTTACAAACTTATTCCACAAAAATAAAGTAGTTATTCTTTCCCCCTTGAACTGCTCCTTTGATGTGTGTTCAAAGGTGTGTGAGCAGGTGGTAAGGCTGTTAAATGCTCTTCCCTGCTCCTTCTTTTTCCAGGGCATTGAACTACAGACACATTTATAAAACAGCAAATGTTGTCCTGCGTGGGTAGAAAGAAATGCTCCAGCAAGAAGAGGAAACCCTTATCTTTCAAAGTATTATTTCCTGAAGTAACACATGTAAATCACCTCACAGAATCAAGAGGCACACCCAAACATATGAAAAGGAACTGGACAGCAAAAGCAAAGGAGCACAGCTGCCATTAAAGATTTACAGACTTTCATAAAAGGGCCAACTTTGCCTGCAGAGAAGCCCACTGAGGCAATCTCTATCCTGCTGAGACTCAAGCAGAGCCTGTTGCTCCTCTCAAAAATTATTGAGCATATTAATTCCTTTGTTGGTGCCTCCCTTAAAGCTGTCAGCCAGAGTGGAGCTGCTTTTCTTTCTGCAGAAAATGTTGGACTTTCTAATGAAAAACAAAATCCCATGTGATTTCTGTAATTGTTTTCCAAACACTGACATAGTGTTCACACTCTAAGGCAGGGAGAGCAGGAGCCATGTAGCCTGAAATTTTAAGGTGTTTCTCCAGGAAACATTTACCTGCTCTGATGTGCTGCCCAATGACCAGGCAGCCATAAAAAAAACCCCAAAGATTTTCCATATTTAAAAACTGGGGAATGCTACAGGTGGAATCCAAGGCAAAACATGAAATTCTGTGAGTCTAATTTTCATCTGGTGAAACCAGGGAAGTCTTCACTGAGTTCAGGGACCCCAATTTACACCAGGAGTAGATGTACTTTAACACTTCTTAGTAATTTCTTTAGCTTTTTCTCCTACTGCTTGCTGACTGTTAATCCCATTTCATGAGAAGTTAAAATTTAATCACCCATAGGCAGGGAAGATGATAGAGATACACAGAAACCTTTATGATTTTTGATACCAATCTAGGTGTGACTAAATTTGATATAAAAAACCCACATTCAACCAACCAGTGAGTAATCCCAGAACCTCAGAAGGCTTGGTTTATCCAGTTTTTAATTATGAAGTCCATGTGAGCAGGTAAAGACAATGGTAATGTATTAACTTGTTAGACAGATGCACAATTGTTGGGCTAATTACCATATTTTAAATACTAATGAATATTTGAAAATTTTGCACAGAGTTTAATGCTAAGTTTTGTAAACAAGATGGCTGATACATCTGGAAAACAAAGTTCTAATTAGATCAAATTTTGTTTTGTTTTATTTCATTATCTACTTGTGCAGTTTTCCTTTCAGATGAAAATTTGTTCACCTAAAAAAGGATAGAATTTTCCCCACAATTTATCTTTTATAGTCTATAAACCATCCTGCATGCAAAAAATTTCAGCTGCTTTTTTTTTATCAGAAGGGAAATACGCATTATTTTCACCAAAGTGCAAAAAAAATCACAGATTCATCTTCTGGATATTTCCATTACAGAACAGAAAAGCTCATTTAACCTGTGAGCAGAGGTCACTGGAGAACCTGGGGAAAAGAAATCTTTGCAAGGTCACCTCTAAAAACTTACAGTGCACTGTTGACTTAGTGATAGCAGAGACTTTCACAGAGCTCTTTGCTGGGAGAAGGTGAGTTGCTTTCTTTAGCTCAACAGCATTTCCAGGAAATCCATATTCTGTCCTTGTTTCGTGCTGAGGTTTTATGTTTCTGCATAAGAAAGTTGAAAAACTCAAGTGCTTTCAGGCATTATCTATGCACTGATTCGCTCTCATTTAATAAGCGTTTCTTTTCAGTATTTTGTAAATGCTTTATATTAATTCAGTTTATTTTTGGAAATATATAATAATCAAACTGAATCATAAGAGGATACTAAATGTGGATTTTTTCACAAAATTGTTTAAATAAAATATTCCCACAGTTCCTCATACTTCATGAGCAAAGCAACACACTGAAGAGAAATCTTTCCCATTTGTCCCAATGAGTATTTTCCAATTACAAAGTCTTGTTACAAATACTTTATCTAGTTTTTAACAGCACCAAATGCCACAGATTTTAATGGGACACTCAGTTAAAAGCAGGTCAAATGAGGTTATCAGCTTTCAGTGATATTTCTGAAATGGTTTTTCTACTGCCATACAAAACCATCCAAGTTTTGCAGTATTCTGTCCTGCAGCCTTGGCCATATCACCTGTCATGAAAGCACGCTCTGACAGAAAAGGCAGAACAGCCAGACTCCTGAACACCACACAGATTAAGTGTGATCAGCAGGCTCAGTCCCTGCCCCAGACCTGCAGTGCAGACTGTCAAAAACAGAGCTGTTTCCTTCCCCACAGAGCAAACAAGATACCTCAAAATGATGTAATAGTCCAAAGCAGCTGAATTTGTATTTGGGCACCCCTGGAAGTCCTCATCCTTGGTGGGATTTTAAAAAGCACAACAGTACTTTTAATGCATCCCACTGAGTTTCAATAGATTGTAAATCACATCTGTGATTTTTGGAGTTCCAGACAAATGATTGTTTTGACAACACTGTGCTATTAAGAAGCCGGTTTAAAAAAAAAACCCAGAGAGTTAATGCATCATTGGAAACTAGAATTGTAGCATTTCACACTTGTTAGCAATAAACATTTACACTCAACTGACTCTCCAAAAATTTCATTTTTTTCATTTCTTTTTGATTTAAAATGACAGAAGAAATCAAAAAATATGGTAGGAATACATTGTCTGATCTACTCTTTTTATCCTTTTAAGGAAGAAATCAAGTGTTAGTACAAAGCTGATGCAAACAAACGAAGAAACCATGACGAGTGATTGGTGACAGATGTGAGCACGCCCTGCCACAGTGGCAGCACCAAAGCAAGGTAAGGAACTCTGCACTTATGCCAGTAAATGCTGCCACAAGTCCTGGCCACCAACACAAGGAACTGCAGGAGTGACTCTTTGGGATTGCCTTTGGCATTCTGTTTCATTACCTTTCAAGCCTCTCTGCCAGATCCAGTGGGAACATTGCACGGCCCCAGCAGACACCTAGAGGGGAGTAAAACTGCAGGGGTTTTCACATTTTTCAGAGAATTGTTTTAAGTCGCTCTGTAAGGAGGCTGAACTGAAAATGGCACCAGGGAACGAGGGGCTGCTCATGCCACAGCTCTGTGCCAGGCAGTGAAATAACTTCTGTTCTTCCAGGGCCTCTGACACTGCCTGTCCTCTCTCTCTTGGAAGAAACTTGCCCCAAACCCTTTCACAGCCATTTGGGGCTCACCCAGCCAGGAGGAAAGGTCTGGGGTAACTGCAGAGCTGAGCCCCATTCTGAGTGCAGACAAGTTTTCTGCGTGGATCAAAGCTAGGCAGTGTCATGTGGGGATCATGGCCTGGGGATTTGAAGGCAAAACTGCTTGCAAAATTGAAATAAATGTCTCAGTCGTACCACAGTGTTTAGAGAACTAGAGACAGACAGTGCTGGCCCATTTAAGCAGTAGTTATCTGCACTTCCACTCTCCAAAGTCTCTCCCAAGCAGTATGCCTTTCATCTCCTCGTGTTTCTGAGATTACTGTGTGCTGACAGGAGTGTTTTGGAGTGATCTTAAAGTGCTTTTAACGGGTAACATGTGGAAATAAATAATTCAGGCTTTTCTCGAGTGTTTCTTTAGTGTCTCAGCTTACATATAGAGAGTGCTTTTATGGAGTGCTCACCTGTACAATGGGTTGTGCTCCGTGCTAAGTGTTTTGCCCAAATGACTTTGGAACGCTCTTCTAAAACAAAGATAGCAGACTTTTATATCCCTACTGTGATCACACCCCTGCTAGGCAAGTGATCTAAACTACTAGACACAATTACTGCCATGGTTTTTAGCAAAACTAGACATGCTTTATCATTTAACAAGCAATATTATGTGAGTTTTTAATAAACTGTGTCTAACACGAATAATATATGGGAATAAAAAAGAATGGAGAATTTTCAAAACAGCCAGGCAAGATTTAATAATACCAAAAGAGACAGTAACATAATAAACATTAAGGACCTGAAATTACAGCTGAGAGCATATCCCACAGCATCAACAGGTAATGCCAAAGTGTGTTAAATTAGAATTATTTATAATAGAATTATATATGATATGATATTGAGTGGCTATGGTACTTTCTGATTATTCCCCCCCTGCTAACACATGATCCACATCAAAAGAAATACACATTTTCTCCTGAAAATGCTGGATATTCTGCTGCCAAGTTTTCTTTTAAAATACTCATTTTTTAACACTTGCACGTACACTCAGGATCAGGCGGTAAAAGCAAGTTACAGTTAGCACATTCTGTGATGTTTTTCTGACATTTTCTGCAAAAAATACTCGTGACTAAAGATTTCAGTAGCTACGGATATGGTTTATAATCCCTTAAAGTTTCACAGGATAGCAGTCCTAAAAAAAAGTATTTTAAACCTCTTTTTCTTTCTTCCTCTCTTTTTCTTTATAGCACAGCCTAGGAACCCAGCCCTTAGCAGAGAAGTCTGGCTGGTGGCATCAAAACTAAAGATTTCACGGTGTATGAATGTGTCTTGGAGGGCACAGACTACTGTACAACGGAGATAAAATTAAACATCTTGCACCAGGGATGTTGAACAGTTTCACTTTAGATGACATACAGTACAGACACTATTTTTATCTCTGGGTTAACAGCCTGCTCTGGTAGCAAACTCTTTGCTTGTGTGTCTCAGCAGCACATCCACTCCTACCCCACACAGCAGGAGAGGGTGGATGTTGAGGGCTAAAGCAGACCAAAATTTCAGCTGACTGGTATAAGGTCAGAGGAACAGGGCTGGGGTCTGTGCATGGCTGCTGGTGCACACCAAACCGAGCATTTACACTCCCTCTGTGCTGCAGCCTGACCCAGCTCACCAGATGCTACACAAAAGTAATTAAACACATTTCAAAGCCTGCTGTCTACAGGAGAGGGGACTGGGTGACCCTCCAAGCATCACATTTATGACACTACAGAATAATGTGAATTTATGGTTTTGAAAAAGTGAAGAGAGATAAAATAAGACTGTAGAAAAGAAGACTGTAGAAAATTTAAGTTGGGGGGTTTACTCATGCCTTCTCAGAATATAAAAATAGTTGGCACAGATCAAAAAGGCAGCAAATTATCCTCCCAGCACCAACAGCGCTGATTTGTCCCAGGCAAGGAACAGAAATGGCTGTATGGAAAAGACCTTGCAACACAGGGAGACTTTCCAGCCTGCTGGGGAGAGACATGACAGCTTTCCTCGAAAGGTTTCAGCTGATTTTAATTGACCATACTCAAGTTTTCTTCCCCTCTGCCTTGTAAACAGCAGTTGTTTATAAACAGCACCTTCTCTTTTCTCAGTGCAGCGCTGCTCTTGTCAACCCAAGACACATCCTCCTATTCAGCCTTCCTAAATTTCACTGATAGATGTACCAAGTGTAACCTGGTGATAAGATTAGTGGTTAAAGTCTATTAAACATTTCTTGAAAACAACCTTGTTGAGCTAATGAGCTGCCAGTTCCACGTGGGTTTACAATTTACATATTCAAAAATCCTATTTGACTATATGTTAGTGTAGAGATTTATGTTTCCTTTTCCTGTAGAATCTGGTGTAATATCAGGGCGAAGCAACAGCTTAAAAATAGGAAACTAAATTGTACTATATTGTTCATCCATTGCAGGATGAAAGCTTATTTGCACATGGTAAGGTAACTTGCATTTTTTGCTTTCACCAGAAGCAGCTGAAACCAGTAGCTAACTTATAGGCAGGATGATTTATAATACATTGTAGTAGCAGCCCGTCAGCTGACCCTGTAGAAATAGTTTATCTATACCTGAGGTTTGGCACCTCTTCTCCCACTTTGTCTCGCCTCAAAACGCTCCGAGACCGCATTTTTCATGCTCTCCTGCTTTTTCTGCTGCTGACAGGAACAAAAGCTGCAGTGCCAGCCAGTTCTTGTACATTTAGGTTTCAGAAGATGTGCTAATTCCTGTATGGTAATGTCTTACAAATGCAGAGAGTAAAAATCTTTTGTGTTGGTAATCCTAGTTAGTTATCCTGAAACAAGTCTCTGATGGTACAAAATTCTTAAAGGATTGCCCCCATGCTTTATTGTGTGTTTTACTCACCTTTGGGCTTCAACTTTGGGATCACTCAGAAGGTGAGGAAATGGCTTCAGCGGGGCAAACTGAGAGCCCAAAGAGACAGACCTGTTTGAGGAGCAACATGGGGCTCAGCAGGGACGCGGCCCACATTGCAGGGAATGGTCCTCAAGTCTCTGGGTGCCAACAGAATGTTTCTCCCTACAAGCTCACAAAGGATGGCAAAAGTTCTGAGAAAACCCTCTTTTCCTAATGAACCCCCTCTGTAGCTGTAGGTTGTCCCTCACTCCAAGCATAATTTTGATTTCTCACTCAAGTACCTGTGGAAGCCCAGATTTCTCTGCTGAAGCAAGACCCCCAAAGGAAAGCACTAAAAACACCCTTAGCAATTTGTACATCCATTTCTTGCCATTTTTCAGTAATCCCATCCATCACTGTTTCTCCATTTTGCCTGGCAAGTGCAATAGGGATCTGACTATAATATTGTTGTTGATCACAGCCAAATAAAGAATATACAGGCACTTTTAATTATTTTGTTCTGAAATTATTTTTATGCTGTGCATTTCTTTGCCTTTCAAAGAGAAGCATCCACATTTTAAGTAAAATTAGGCACATGCTTCTTAGGCTTTCACCAAGGGCATTTCTCTAAGCCATTTACAGGCAGTTGCAGCTTTGACTGCAGACAAACATTTTTAACCAAGAGGATGAGTTACATTTGTCACTTAACTCAGTGCTGCTCTTCATCTGGCTCCTATTTTTGTGTTGGATCACCACTGAATGCCACAAGACAAAAGGAAGATAATCAGATTGTTGTTTTGCATTACTTGGCCTACATGATAATGCCATTCAAGTGCATTTAGGAAAATCTTTTTGTTTAGATGTATTACAAATCTGCAAATATATGAGTGCTTACTTACAAGCTTCATAAATCACTTTCCTCTCCATATACTTTTTCTTTTTTTTTTTTTTTTTTGCTGTTTAGGATGTAGATAATGTCTATTTTGGAGGGCCCTTGTGGACAAAAGCACTTACTGGCTTGGACACAAAAAAAAAAAAAAATTGCCAGTAACCTGAAAATTTAATACCCTGAGCTCTCCCTTCGGACATGAAATAATGAGTATGAGGGAACGCCTCCAAATCCTCAAATTTTCATGTGGTTTACCAGAAAGCCATAAAGTGTCTTGGTCAGAACTGGTCCCAAACTCACTGACAGTTGGCAACTTCTAGAAAGTTCAGAGTGAACTAAATTTCAGGCTCTGTTACGAAACCCTGTTTTTAAAAAAGCAAAAATGAGAATCCACAGAGCCTTAAGTTCATTTTGTATCAGACTGAATTAAAGCATCTCAGTAATTAAAGACATGAAAGTTGTAATTGCTAATGACAACCACCCACAGAGCAGCACGGGGGTGGCACTGGTGCCAGCTACCTCTCTTTCCCCAGCAGAGCAGCCTGGCACAAAAACATGCAGTTTAGTGACCTGGATGCTAATTCCCCACCCATTCCTCACGGAAAGCTAATGCATTATTAGCATATATGCAAACACTGGAGGGAGTTTTGTGCCCGCCGTTTCCGCCTGCCTCCAGCTCAGCCTGTCTGTGCCACCTCAGGCATAAGCAGATACTCCAGGGCTCAGTTCTGCAGTATCTGTTGATGCTTTAAACACAGGCATCTCTCTAATTAAAAGCTTATTAAAGATTATGCATATGTTATTTTTAATCATCTCAAGAATTTTGCCTTCAGGTTTACCTCCCTGGACAGCTACTCAGTAGTGACACAGGACTGCCCAAAACATGTCCTTTACAGCCATTGCTGCTTCTACACAAATTCTGTTGCCTTTGGAAATTTCTGCTACTTCTGAAATACTCAGGAGTATTTCCACCACCTGCATTTCACTGCACTGATACAGTACTTGGCAGTGGAGGGGGTTCCCCCTTTTCCAAAACTGGAAATGTGAATTGTCTTGTCACAGAAGAGCAAACTCCAGGTCAATGCACAGGTTGCTCATTTTTAAAATTTTTCTTAGACTTTATTTAACACTCAATTAACTAATTTGCTGTACACCAAAAATTAGACCATGACTCTCTAACTGGCATCCAACAGAGGCAACACGTGGCTGCACAGGGTGGGTTGCAGTGTGATGGGATGAACTGGCTGAAGTCGATACAGCTGGGCACCAGCAGCTCCTGACATAAGCCTGCTTGGGCCACCTCGAATAGCCAGCTGAGGGGAAACCATTAAACCAATTTCATCTACTCCTGAGCCTAATTCCTCATTGGAAGCTGGAAATTATGTCACTTTTAGAAGATGAATTTTAAGCATTGTTTCTGGCACTTTAAGTCTCCTGTTTCTGATGAAAACTAACCAAAAATACCTTCAGGGCTGCCATGGGATTGATTCTAAAGAAAACATCATTTTCATATCCAAGAAATATCCTCAGCAGTGATCCCATGAGGTGGCTGTGTTTGCACAGACTCCAAGGCAGTAACACGAGTTTCAGAAGTCAGACTCTGACAGTCCCAGGAAGAGGAAGGAAAATATAATTCTATTAACAATTTACAAAGCAGTACAATTTTTATGTTATTTTAAATTTGTTTTATATCTTTAATGTCAAAACTAGCACCCTCATACACTGTACATTGGGTGTTTTATCACCATTTTTGGTCAAATAAATTTTAATTAGGTTGACTTTTTTTAAAAGGTACTTGACATTTTCCAGTCTCCAAAGAGGTTTTTGCCTGCAACCCTTCTGCTCCTTTTCTGGAAAGACCCATAAGCCTTCTGCTGCTCACCTCTTTAATCCTACGAACTGCAACAAACTAGGGGATGGAAAGAGAATTAATATTTATTTGTTTACTCTTAAAATGTCTTAACATCCCTGACTGCTTTAAGTTGGTGGGTCAGGTTGTGAAGTTTGACTTACAGAACCAGCTTTGATATTTCTTTTAGAACAAAAAGTTTAATTTTTACAGAATAAAATGCTGAATAGTGTGACCCCAAAAACTTAACACTTATCTGTTGACCTGGAAGAAAGATAAGATATAATGTAAGCGTAAGTATGAAGAGAAAATCACATGGGATAAAAGCAGTTTATTTTGAGTATAGATTCTAATCTATTCTAATAAGAATTTAAGATATGAGTGGTCTGTAAACTTTAAATTTTTGAAATTTAGCAGTGGGAAGCACATGTGGGATCACTAATGAAATAAATGCTTTTCAGTCTACCCTGAGCTTTTATCTCTGTGTAGATTAGGAGAAAATATCAAACCTTTCAGCTGCATCACATAAAGTGTTTGAGATTCAAGTCAAATTCTGTTACATTTAATTTCCATTTACAAGTCTGTATATTCTTTGCCAAAATATTCTTCATTTGTTAGTTGGGTTTTTTTTACCAAGAATTGGTTAAATCATTATTAAATGTGATCTGGAACTATTCTGAAATAGTGACATTTGCTGAAGTCTTCACTTGGTTACCAAAATCAGCTGTTACTGATCATCAACTTTACTTCACAATCTGAATCTTTATCTCATTATTAGCATGGGAAATTTGATCCCAGTTCAACACAAAAAGCTTGCAGAAGGATATGGTTGTGTTAAGCATGAGTCTTTCTACTTAAAGGTCCATTTCTACTTTAGAGACAAAAAACCCTAAAACTTTCAGTTCTAAAAGAAAGATTAAATGCAAAACATACAGTCCTCTAAAAATATTTTTCACTGAAGTCTACCTAAAACTTTTACATAGTCCACTTAAATATCTTTGAATCTAGACAAGTTGAGTTTGGACTTTCAGGGCCCTCAGATGAGCCAAACCAGCATTTATTTTTTCATTCAAATGTTCCTTGGAACAACACACGTGGTAGAACCCAAAGGTATAGAACTTGCTCACATACAGTGTTAAACCTTGCATATTTGTTTTAATTTTTTATGTTTTTTTGGCACACGCCCTGTCAGGAGGAGGCAGCCAGACCACAGGCTGACTCTTGGACTGGTTCATGGCATTAACTGTGCTGTTTCATACCACAGGCAACAACCCTGGCTCTCACAAGGTTTCCATCCACAGAGAAGATGGTCTTGCTATAAAATTCTACAACTCCTGCTAGAAAATGTAAGGAGGCATATCAATTAAGTACTTTTATATTGCTAATTTATAGGGTATCTTATATTGTAACATCTGGGTAAAAAATATGGAAAGGAAGGAGAAAGAAAAAGCGAGGGAGGGAGGGAGGGAGGGAGGGAGGAAGGAAGGAAGGAAGGAAGGAAGGAAGGAAGGAAGGAAGGAAGGAAGGAAGGAAGGAAGGAAGGAAGGAAGGAAGGAAGGAAGGAAGGAAGGAAGGAAGGAAGGAGGGGAGGAGGGGAGGAGAAGGAAGGAAGGAAGGAAGGAAGGAAGGAAGGAAGGAAGGAAGGAAGGAAGGAAGGGGGTCTGTTGCCACATAAGAGGGAACTATGATAGCAATTTCTACCTTATGAATTCTTGAGCTGAAGGAGGATTTTCATTTCTGAATATTTTTTTACTTAGAAACGACATAAAGCCAACACAAGCAAGGCTCAGCTTCTCCATCACTCTGATATGACCTCTATTTTTCAAGCTAATTTAGCCTTCTGAAAGGCTATGTCTAGAATTTGCATTGCAAAAAATGTAAATAACTCAAAACATCAAGGAAACATCTTTTCTGTCTCAAAGAAACATCTGATGAAGCAACTTTATTTTACTCATGAACTGGCAAACCTAATTAAAGGATTCAGGATGTTATAGTGACAGATTTGGACACTAATACATATCTGAGAAACAGGCTGGCTTCAAAGTACAACACAGAAGCTTCTATTTATAAATATTTAACTGAAGCATTGATAGAAAAATGAGAAAATCTCCTTCATTTTATTCCCTGAAGAATTTCTTTGTAACAAAACTACCCATTGAAACTAGCAACTTCTAATTCTCACAGATATGGGGGGATTTAATATAAGCATTTGTTTTAAAAAAGCTTCTGCAAATTTCCAGTTTAGCAACACGACATGACATTTGTGTCATGGAATCCCAGAACGGTTTGGATTGGGAGGGACCCTGAAGATATCTCACTCCAAGTCCCCTGCAATGGTCAAGGACATCAGTTTCCTCAGAGGTGTCCAGTCCTTCCCAGAGCTTGTGGCTACACCTTCAGCTCTGCCCCATGGCTATCCCAAAATTCCAGGTGTCCTTTTCCAGCTGTGTAAGAAACGTCCCCAGAGGCCAGGAGTGCATGGAAGGATCCAGCTTTGTCACTCCCAGCTCTCACAAACGCTGCATTTATCATTTCAGCTGCAGATGCAAGTGATAAGCGACCCTTACACCTCTCTCAGAATACCTGTCTCAGGTCCCTTCCCACCCTAGGAGATCTCCAGGAGAGACCTCAGCCAGAGGGCAGGTAAATCTCATCAGCTGCTCTTTAGGGGGCTGAAGGCCCTGATGGCTCATGGTAATTACCCCTTCTCCTGAGCCACCTCTCTATCCGCCCGTCCCTCTGGCTGACAGACCTCCCTGCCCCACCAGCACATCTGCAGAACCAAGATCTTCTCTCTTCCCTTGCCTGTGCTGCCTTCTGCTGGTCCTCTATTTTCATAGCCACGCTTAATTATAGAAAGAGTGCCTGATCTTCTTTTAACCAATAAAACCTTCATCCAAATGACTGTTGCAGTATTGTATGTCTGTTAGGTCACTAATTACTAAAATGTTACTGCACCAGAAACCTAAAGTTAGTCTCACAGCAATTACATAAAATTTAGAAGCTGGCATTAAATTGACATAATCATCGGCAGGCTACTAATCTTATCTGTCCAAGAACCACCTACTGAAATGGGATTAAGGAGAAGAAAATCAGTGGAAGTTCCTATCATCACACTAAATCACAAAGCCACCCAGCACTTTGTGTGTATTTAATGTGCTTGAACATTCAAGGCAGATTCCAGCCATGGCAGGGAGACCATCCAAGCTTGCTCTTCTTGCAGTCATTACTAGCACAATCATATAATTTCAAAACAGTTTTGAAATCAAGTAACAGACGGTACAAGCCCTTGGTCAGGTGTGATCCCATTCCAGCAGCTGAGAGAGTCACCACACATCAGGTGGGACAGTGGAACTCTCTGTGTGTTCCCACTCAGATATGACTAAATGAGTCCACCAGGGTGCAAAGATGTCTCTGTGCAGGATGCTCCCATTCCCAGCAAGGCCCTGTGAGGCTGCTGCACCATGGAAAGAGCACCTGCACTGCAGCCCTGCTCCTGAAACCCGAGAGAAACCCAGACACACTTCCACTTCCCTTGAAAACCCAAACTGCTTCTGAGCATGTGCATAGCGAATGTTATTGCCCTGGTTATTGGTAGTTATTTATCAATTACACTCAGGATCTGCAGCAGATTTCAACAATTACTCTGGTTTGACTATTTGATTGCATCCACATTTCATCAGCACGCTGCTGCAGCATGCATTATACATGCTGTATATTCCTCCAGCATGTTCAGTGTTCTACAAAGAAACGATGTAAAGAAGCCCTAGAGTCAGCCTCAAGAAAGTTGTACAATCAAGTTTCCTCATAAGATCATTTGATGCATGTTGATTGCACTCAACACCACCAGCTTTCATCCCATCAGCAAACTTGGATTATATCTTGCCTTCAGGAAAGAAGGGCAAAAATCTTTGTAAGTGACCACTAAATATAAAGCTACGTTATTGAGAAACATAACTCAAACTCCTTCAGCAGAGCCAGAGCCAGATAGATTTCCCAGCTCTGTGCCATTTCTCACTGAACGACAAGCAAATCAATCAAATGTGGCTGAACAGGGAAGATTTTCCTTATTTTTGTGCCCCTCCTCTGTTCTTCACACTGCACTGAAGATTATAACTACATCAGTTCATTATTTTGACAATGCAAAGATAATTAAATATTCTTCATAGTAATAATCTTTATTTACAGAATATATTTCCTCAAATTTTAGATCCTTCTATGTCTTTAGGAAAGGTGACTACAAATGTGTCCTGTCTGAAAGAAAAAAACCAAAAAACCCAAAACCCCAAATACAACAGCAGCTATATTCTGCATCTTGTCCAAAAGCCTACAGCTGACCTATAGAGAATTCAAGAGTCACATACTAAATGACTCTGTCCTCTTAAAAATCAACAGGACTTCTGCCACTTTGTCTCAAAAAGGAACAAGACTGGTGCATTTCCTCTGGAATATTGTATTTCAGCTGTGCATTGAAAAGAGATAGGAACCTTCAAGGTCTCATCACTTCTAACACCAAGCTCTCAGCAGCCTTGTGCAAGATATCTAAGTTTCCTTTGCCTCATTGTCAGAAGGGAATTAATAGTGATTAATTGTTCATCATGTTGGCACATGGCAAGAACGTGACCATTTCTTGATGTGTTTTTTTGAAAATGTAAATTGTCACCTATGGAAACTTTTAAGTATCACAGTCCTGACTCAGAAAAACACATGCAAGAAAATGTCTGAAAAGAAGAACTTTTGATTAAATAATGATTGTGGGATTAGATCTGTTATTAAAAAGATAAAACCCGTCTATTATCTAGGTTTTGTAGCCAGGGATATTCTCCATAAATCATAATGAATAAAGTAGTCACATAAAATAATACTGAATTCAGATGGGTTATCAGTGTCATTTTAGTATTACCTCTTACTATCTTCATTATCTTAGAAACTTTTTATCATCTTTTCTTTAAGTGTCATTTTGAGAAAACACTGAGAATCAGAAATTAAGTATTTTCAAGTAAGCCCCCTTACTGAAAACAGTTGCAATATTTTATCTCTTTTTCTTCTCTTTTCCTCTGAAAGATTCATCAGCTCAATTCATTACCACTACCTTTTCATCTACATGAGAGTTCTCCACAGGCAGTAGGATGAAAAATACAATAAAAAGAGAAAAAGTTACCACAAAGCAAGATACAATCCCCCAAAATACAAATTCTTCCACCTCTTCCAGGCTGCCTCCCATTAGACAGGGGGAATATTATTGACAGCTCTGCTGTGATTCACAGTACTTTTAATTTTCTCCTTTTTCATACAATCATGGAATAGTTTGAGTTGTTAGGGACCTTTTAAGATTATCTTGTTCAACCACCCTGCAATGGGCAGGGACGTCTTCGGCTAGATCAGGTTGTTCAGGACCCCATCCAGTCTGACCTCCAATGTTTCTATGGATGAGCCTTCCACCACCTCTCTGAGCAGCCTGTTCCAGTGTTTCACCACTGTCATTGTAAAATATATCCTTATATCTAGTTTAAATCTTCCCTTTTTTAGCTTAAAGCCATTACCCCTTTCCTGATCCCAACAGGCCCAGCTAAAAAAGTCTGTCCCCATCTTTCTCGTAAGATGAGAAAGTGTTGCTCTTTAAGTCTAAGGTCTCCCTGGACACTTCACAACACCTTGGCTCCAGCTTGAAAACTCCCAGCCACCTCTGCTGCTCATGGCATCTGGCCACTGGCTGGCAGACAAGAACTTTGATGCTTCCACAAATACTTTTGGCATAAAATCATGTATTTGGCATTTTCAGCCTTAGGGGTAGAGGATGATCAATTCCAGCCTGGATATTTTCTTGGAAACTAAAATTATCAAAGATAATGAAAAGAAAAAAAAAAAAATCTGTTTGTGTGGTATGCAGTGAATTGATGCTCTGCAGAACTGAGTTCACTAACAAAACAAATATCTAGGGACTAATTTCTTACCCATTAAGATGACTTAAAACTGATTAATGATGTATAGTCTCAACATTTCCTTTCACTGAACATTTTCATATTACAATGCCCAGAAATATTTCTATAAGTATTTAATGGCAGAAATAGATTTGGTCCATCTTATATCAACTCTCATCTGCTATGCTTTACTCTGTGTCAGAGGAATAGTCATTACTGATCAAGGATATCATCTCCATTAGACAGCCAGCCAAGAGAACCTACAGCTTATATCAAAAAACTGCCCTCTGGCCTTTACATATTTACAATTTGCATTTATCTTTTTAAGCTTTCAATAAGCAATTTCTGTGAGATATTTCCTCTAAGATGTTTTATTGTCTGTTTACAGTAATTTAGCTGCTTTATCAACTACTTACATGATACATTTACTCAGCTACTTCATCTGGAACATTCTTCCTTTTATGTCTCATGATCTACATTGCATTTTCTACAGCAGAATTGTAGCTATTCAATAATTTAAACTTTGACATTATGAGACTTTGTCAAACATTCATAGTACTAATCTGTGGAACTCTTACATTATCACATACTACTCTATATTGTCCATACCTTTAAGTATTGGACATTTAAATTTTAAAAGTTAAACTATAAATGCTGATTGTGTAAGTGTGCATGATCAATCACACAAGTCATCATTCAAAGCTGTTATTAAACAGAAATGAAAATTTGTGTTAAACTGTAATGTTAGTAGTTTCATGTCTATGCTCTAAATGCAGAAATCATTAAAGACTGATCTTTGTGCTTTCACATACTTTACTGTCTGCTCTCTCTGCAGCAACAACATAGAAGAAATACTGGAAAATAATGAGCACATTGCATCCCTTCTCAAAAAATAATTGACCTAAGCAAGAAGGCAGCTCAAGAATTGTTAGTGTTTTAAAAAATACTGAACCATAAAAAATAAAATTCTTCTCAAAACCCACTGTATCAGTTGCAGGCACTTTTCCAAAATCTTGCAGTGCACTTTTTCTGCAGTGTGTGCAGCACTCATCAAATGAGAGTACACAGTATATTTTTGATTACAGTTTGAAAATGAAACATAAAAATCTTGACAATCAGTAATTATTTTTTCATTCAAACTCATTCTTTCTTAGCTCCATGGCATCTAACCCATGCCAGCTTTATTTTGTAGGACTAGAGTACTCAGAAGGTGATACATGCAGGAAATACATTTAGACATCTTTCTCGACCTGAGAAATAAGTTCTCCAAAATCCTGCAATGATGATTCTTTTTCTTTATCAAAATTTGGTGCTAAATGATTTAGATGTGAAGCTATAAAAATATGTTTCAGGAGGAAAGGGGATAGATAGGTTGAAACTAAAGCTTCTTCAACTATTTCATGTAAAAATGCAAAACAGTTTAATTACAGAAATCTTCTTAGGTGTAGTGACCCAAATTCTCTCTTGGCCCATCTCTCTTGCAGCATCAGGCGAGTTACTTCAGCAAGCAATTTTATATACAACACTCATTCTGAACAGTGCCTGAGACTATAAATGCATTTATTTTATTCAGCTCAATCCAGTACAAAAACGACAGAGCTGTGCTGGGAGCACAAAGCCTGGTAGAGAATGAGCCTCTCGCTTCCATGTGTCTGGAGCTCAGTCCAAATATAACCTACCTGGCTCAGGATTGCTACAGTGGCCCTGCAGAATTTCAAGCCAACATATGTGACAAGAAGCAACTTAAAAATCAAAAATTCTGACACAATGTAATTTTAGCTATAACTATATGAAAAAAAAATATAACTCATGAAACAAATCTCTTTCACAGCATAACTGCCAACTCAATGTCTTGGTGTTTAAGTACTGGATGTGGAAAAGCACAGCTGCCCACCAATAACCAAGGGGCCAATGGTCATCTAAAATTCTTTTTCTTCATTCTTTAAGAGTCCTCAAATTTGAACAGTGCTTAGTGTTAGTTATAATTCTGATGATGCTGGTACAGTTCTTTGAATCTACAAAATATCGGTAAAGATATCTCAAAAAATAGCTTCACACAGCCTCAGCTTCTTGATGGGTTTCACGAGTAAAGGTGACCTCTCTTGGGATGCAATTAATGTCACCAGAGACTTCTAAATCACTGAGGGGAAAGAGGCATCCAGAGAGTTTGGGAAATGTTTAGAGAGGCACAAATACTATGAAAATAGAAAACCACCAATCTTGGCTTAATTATTTTATGGATTTGTTTGCTGAGCGTTTGTTTGCCCTCTGCAAATATTTGCATAATCAAGTTTCAGAAACATTAATGTTCCCAGAAAACACATTACAGCTGTTGAATTATAAAACTGAGATTTTTCAAACTCCAGACTAAATCTATACAAAAAATATGTACTTGTGGATGTCACTTGAGGTTTTACTGCAGGCAAATGTAGGGAATTCACAGCTTAAAAATCATCACTAGGAAAGAGAGCCATAGGTTGTATATATTGGGTCTTTAAAGAGACAAATCCTTAGTTGTATTGACTCCCAGCAGTCAGATAATGTGTGAAAAATTAGTTAAAAAGGTTTCTAGTATGAGCACAGTCCTGTCACCTCAGAGAGTAAAAATCATCCTAAGCCTTAGAGGTGCTCGGCTGAGCAAGTTATATATGATGTGCCATCAGCAGATGTGTCTCCTGGGGCCACCAGAGTGCCTCTGAGAGATTAACTTTCCCCCCTCTTCTCCTGCTTTTTCAGTCTTTTTCTGCCATCCATATTCTTTTTGCCTCGTTTCAGCACAAAATTACTGCTGTCCCAGAGCAGCACAGGCACGAAGGCAGAGGCAGCTCCCTGCAGGCTGCCCAGAGACTGGCACCATCTCTTTTTCTGCCACGATGGTGGCACTTGCTCATGACTGTCCAGGCAAACAACCCACAAGGACTCACACCCAGAAGAAAACAGAAAACCACAAAGGAAAAGCGAGTGAGAGGCCCCAGCTTCCCTCCCCACAGTGCTGAGGTCACCCTGACCTTCGGGCAGCTGGGGCAGCCTGCTAAGTCATGGAAAGCTTCTTTCCACCTCCTGAGAGAAACAGTTAACCGAAAAAGCCAGCTTTAATGCCATGGAAAAGCTCAGCAGACACAGTTACCACCAGAGGTAACAGAACGTGTGAGTCTACACCACACTCCAATTTTCCAGCTTTTAGCTCTAGCAATAAGACAGTGTGTTCCGTAGGGGAAAAAAAAAAAAAAAAAAAAACAACTAAGAAACTACTGATATGCCAAATTACAGCAAGAAAACCTTTAGTCAATCATTCCAGCACTGCTAGAATGGTCTTTTTGGGTTTGTATTAGCAGAAGAGTTGGGGAAAGGATCCTTAGAAGCAGGAGGAAGATAATACATCCCACAAGGAAAATGCAGAAGCACAGCAATTTCCCTCAACCTCTTGGAGAAGCAAGGTTAGGACAGAGATTGAATAAACACACTATTGTGCTGCTCAGTGCCACACACACACACACACTGGATTTGCTTGTACAGGTAAAATGGGAGTGATGGGAAAGCTCAAGAGCTTTGAGGGGTTGATTCCTTTCAGCATTCAGGAGCTGCGCTGATAATCTCAGAACATGTTCAAACTTATTTTTACTGACAACGGGCAAACAGGTTAAGAGGAAAAGGAAAAGTCTCCTCCCTTCCCTAGATTTATCCAAAAGCCAAAGTAAGCCCTAAGTCTTCCTGGTGTGCAGTGGGACCAGCCTTAGCCCAGGTTTCAGGATGCCAGGCTGTGTGTGCTCACAAAGCACCAGGTCTTGTGCCTGCTCCCCTCCTCTAACCAGTAAGAAGAAATACAGGAAAACAGAGGCAGGTTTTGGCTCTCAGTTATCAGGCACAAGGAATTATAAAAGCTATTTTTTAACATGATGGTCATGTCTGCAGGTCATCTCTTCAGCAAATATGAGCAGGAACGTTTGTGGCATTAATCCCACACTGGCAGACTGATGTGGCTTTCAAGCTGAGTAAGGGTTTAATGCTCTGAAGGGAAGGGAAAAAAAAGATTTCTTTTAGATAAATTGCTTAATTGGAAAGTCAGGAACTCTCCTGCCTAAGCAATTGATTTTACAAAAGAAAAAAAGTTTATTTCAAAATGTAAGGCTGCTATTCATCTATAATACCCAGGGAAAAACGAAGCCAAGGCATAGACTCTTGTCTTTACACTGCTGAAACCACAATTTTAAAAACATTAATAAGGCTAATAAACAAATATTCCAATAAATATTCTTCATTCCTTGACTGTTGTAGTGAAGAGTAAACCCAGAGACAGAGACATGGTTTCAGATCTCTGACAGATCGTTTACCCAGGCGGCAGGGGCTGAGGAAATGGGGTCCCCAGAGGGACACTGAGCCCTCACCGCTGGCATCAAGAGATCAGCTCCCGTTAAGCTTAATGGACTTTGGTGCATTGACTTGCACGGCGCTGCAGATCTCGGGGGGAAGTTCCAGCACCACCCCCCGCCCTGGAAAAACTCCTCCACCTTCTGCAGGAGCATGAACGGAGCATTTACAGCCAGCAGTGAGAGCACCAGGCACCAGCATCTGCCCCAGCTTCCTCCCTCCCCCATCCCGTGAAGAACCTTCAGCGGGTCCCGGTTTTGTCAGCACAGAAAACGTTTGCATCTCACTTATGCACGGGGTGTGAAACTCTCTCCCTCTGCACCTAGAGAGGTTCCTCTCCGAGGAACAGCTGCAGAACACGCTGCCAGCCAGGGACTTCCCCTGGGCAAAGCACCACTGGTGAAAAGGACATCTAGGATGGGATCAGGCACAGAGCTTGCCTGGCAGCAGGTGGAACACAACTGTTCCCTTAAAGAACAGCCACCTTTGAAGACAGAGTTCATCTTTTTAATGATATAAACTTAAAAGCAAGTTTGATATTAAGCAGGAGCATGTTGCAACTTTCTCAAGCTGCAGGAAAATAAGTGTTTTATTTTATAATAACTGTTACCCTTTAACATAATAGCATCGATTTTTCTGTGCTTAGTTACTTGCTAAGCACCCCTGATGTTTACTACCATAAATTACAGAAGCTTGCCCACTTTTGTTACACAAATACCATTAATTTTGATTTCACCACCATTGTGTTGGCATGACAATTCTTAGAAATCCTTGAGCAGAAATGTCACTGAATGACTATACTGGACATCTGTTATTTACAGATGTAGTTCAGGTTATACAAGTAATAGGTCTATTATAACTAGTGAAATATTCATTTTTTATGAGCTACATCAAAACATTACAGAAGTTTAAAACTATTTACCATTTTTTAAAAAGAATTTAACACGTGTACTGTTATTACTTCTCACAGTGATAAACTATTATTGCAGAGGTAGCTAAATTTGGACAAAGATTACCAAAATACTATCCTTGTATGCCCCCAAAACCTTTTTGTAAAGGGGAAACCACTTGCATAATTATTATCATAACTTTCCTAACAAACTCCTGGTTTTGGCTTTTTTTGTTGTTACTTTTTCTATGTTACTACACAAAACAGTGGACTTAATTATAACTAACCCTGTGTATATATTTTTCGATTTTTCCCCATATTGCCTAACTCTTCCAAATATATACAAATATATATATATATGGGTTTTTTTCTCCAGCATGAAGCCTGCAGACACTGCGCTCCCTTGCTTCTAGGGCTTCCACACTGAGATAACTTTGCAAACCTCATCTCTATCACTTCTCCAAAAAAAGTACACTGTCTCTGTCTCTTGGTTTCTCTTTAGGCTGTGACTTTCTACAACTTCTGTGTGACAGGTCAGGTCTGGCAACGTAATCTAATCCAACAGCCAATATCCAAAGTAACGTCTTCTTAGCTGAAGCTAAAATACAATACCCACTCTGATCTTTCTTGACTTGCCAGCTGCCGTTAGCAGCCAGTCGCGCTCAGATTCCGTCTCCCTGAGACTCCCCAGTCTCTACCTCCTCCTGCCAAGCTGCTGCCACTGCCTCAAGGTGTCCTTCAGATATCATCTCTATTTCCTTCTCAGCTTTCTGCAAAACTTCCCCAGGGCTCGCCCTCCACATCCTTTTCCCTCGGCAAGGTCACACACAAACTCAAGCTGAACAGCCGTCTCTGTCTCTCCAGTTCCATTCGCCTCCTTTTCAAGTTCTAACTTTGGATCATTTTTCTGGTGTATCCTCAGGGAAGAGGTCAGCAGCTCAAGGCCAGGATAAGTATCACTAAGCTTTAAACATCTTTGGACATTGTCCTGCTTCCATGGAGCCCCCAGCATCCTCCCTTGCTCTGGCACTCCTGATGTGGGGATGAGACCTACAGCACACGCCCACCGCTCAGCTTGGGCGCTGGAGCTCCCTTTGCCATCAGCACGGAGAAATTAGCATTTTAAAGCATAATTCACTCAAACTATTTCACTGGTTAAATTTAAAATTAAATAAATCACTCTCTCATCGGCAGCAGTTGCATTAGCTTCCCAGCTCAGGACTGTGGAGAGTCTTTAATTAAGCTGATGACTCCCATTCTAGGTGTTCCTTCCCTCGGGTCCCTTAGGTTGGCGTATATTGCTGTGAATCACTCTTAGCTCCATTCACGGTGTAACGAACCTGCCTGTCTCATTCTCTCTCTGAAACAAAAGGCCCCCAAGGCATTCTGCCACATCAGGTGCCTCATTTTTAAGAATCGTAGAAGTTAATTTTGCTTTGCTTCTGGCACATGCTGCCAGTAACACTGGGTGTTGTCAGCACGTGAGAAGTCAAAGTCACTGATCCAAAAACCTGTCAAATGATTAACACAGCGCAGTCACAAATGGATGCTGCATAACTTAACATTAATAATTCAATTTGAGGACCTCAGATAAAAATCTTTAAACAAGAAAAGTCCTAAGCAAATACCAAAACAATGCTCAGGTGTTGGACTGCATGCCAGTCTTACCATGCTAAGTTGATGAATGAAATACTGAACAAAGTAAGCACAAAATTTTCTTAACGCATGGTTAGTAAAACACTTTTGGATTAAAGAATGAGAAAGATTAAATTCCTCATGATGTGGTATCCGTTCAGGAAAGTGTTACGTAACACTCACAGACCCAAAGTGGCTTCAAAGAGAATCAAACAATGCCCTATTTCTTAAAGTAATGCTGGGCAGTAGGAAAATTTTTATATGATTGCAATCCAGGAAAGTACTAACACATTATTAATTATAATTCATCACCACGTTCATGTATCTTTGTGTTTATTAGTTTTAAAGTGACTGCCTTCTAAATTCCTATGATCAGGATTTCACTGAAAGCCATGAATTGTCTATGTATTAGAATACATGGGGGGCTGTGGCTGTATATTATATATCTCAAATTTATACCACAGAATCAGTATATATACATGCATACAGGAGTATTTGCACTTTTTGCCAATTGCTTTTAAGTTTTCTGAAAAGAGCAGGGAATTAAGAGTGGAAAGTTTAGAAAGCATATTAACAATGTGTACAGGCAAGGAAGTGCCAGCAAACACACTCCATCAGCAAGGTCACAGATGGCAATGGGACTGAGTTCCCCTGCAAGGAGATGCCCCAACCACATCCATCTTGGCTGTGGAATGCCTGGCAATTGCTGCTGGGACACACTGGGCCTGAGCACCAGACCTGTGGAGACACTGTGCTGCTCTGTACATCGTCAGCTTGCGATTTGATAGCAGGTCTTTCCCCTTCTCTCTCTCTGGTAGTTTTTAACTAGTTCTAGTTAAGTAATCTTGCTGTTACCTTTGACATGGAGCAATTTTTCTCCATAGACTAGAAGGGGAAAATATACACATTTCAAATGGATTTTTTTCTTCTTTCCTGCCTGTTCTTCTTATGATGCAGGAAAGACTGTTTGTAAGAGAAAAAGGCCTCAGTTATTCTCTGCCAACAGATGTTGGCAAGGAGACTGAAAAAATATGGAAAGGTAATACATGGAAATGGGAAGATTTACAAGCTGAGATTTGTTCTTCAAATTTCCACCTAGAGACCTCTAGTTTGTCTTCCCCACACATATGTATGTGTCACCATGCATGACATTTTGGTCTACAAAATACAAATAATACCAGCAACTCCACTCAACACAAATATGATCAAAACCAGTTTGCCAGAATGAAAGGAAAGTGAGTACAGATGATGAGGATGCCCAAAAATGCATTCAGGCAACAACACTTAAGGCATTTCTATCGTGCTCCAAGCCAGTCTCTTTAATGACTGCTATGATCTATAATTTTTGGAGTCCCCTAAGAGCTCACTATACACCTCCAGACAGAGTCTCAAGAATAGAATAAACACAAGAGTGTTGGACGTTTGCTCAGTGTTTTGGAAAACAGAAACATTGACTTTGTTCCAAGCGTGCATTTTGAGCTGGCCACATCCAGCAGTGACAGGGAGCTGTGTGCCCATGGCCAGTCCCCTCCTGACAGGGAGCTGAGTGCCCATGGCCAGTCCCCTCCTGACAGGGAGCTGTGTGCCCGTGGCCAGTCCCCTCCTGACAGGGAGTGTGCCCATGGCCAGTCCCCTCCTGACAGGGAGCTGTGTGCCCATGGCCAGTCCCCTCCTGACAGGGAGCTGTGTGCCCATGGCCAGTCCCCTCCTGACAGGGAGCTGAGTGCCCGTGGCCAGTCCCCTCCTGACAGGGAGCTGTGTGCCCATGGCCAGTCCCCTCCTGACAGGGAGCTGTGTGCCCATGGCCAGTCCCCTCCTGACAGGGAGTGTGCCCATGGCCAGTCCCCTCCTGACAGGGAGCTGTGTGCCCATGGCCAGTCCCCTCCTGACAGGGAGCTGAGTGCCCGTGGCCAGTCCCCTCCTGACAGGGAGCTGTGTGCCCGTGGCCAGTCCCCTCCTGACAGGGAGCTGTGTGCCCATGGCCAGTCCCCTTCTGACAGGGAGTGTGCCCGTGGCCAGTCCCCTCCTGACAGGGAGCTGTGTGCCCATGGCCAGTCCCCTCCTGACAGGGAGCTGTGTGCCCATGGCCAGTCCCCTTCTGACAGGGAGCTGTGTGCCCGTGGCCAGTCCCCTCCTGACAGGGAGCTGTGTGCCCGTGGCCAGTCCCCTCCTGCCGCCACAGCCACCACCACACTGCACTTCCTTGGAGCTGCAGCTCCTCACACAGAGGCAAACGTGCTCAGCACTGCTCAGATTCTGTATTGCCTTAAACAAAACACCATGCAAACCTATTCTTTCTAAAGGTACCACTTATTTGGGGTTTTTTTTGCATTATTGTGCTGCCACAGACTGTGTTCCTACCAACGACACAGCCCTGTAACACTTGTGCCCTTAGCTGTGTATTATCCTAGCTAGTTCATAACTGAACACTCACTGAGATTATCTGTAGGGACTCGCTTTTGATGCAATGGATTTCAGAAATGCTGCTCTCATTTTAAGGATTTATTCCCTAAACAGCTGGTAGGTTGCAGTGACTCTCCTATCTGCACATCCTGCAGGCATTCAAAGATCCAGACACCTGAAGTTTCTACCCAAAAAGAGTGACTGAGCAGCCTTTATGACCAGGAACAGATACATATGAGTCTCTCTCTCTCTCTCTCTCTGTAGGAGGAGGTGTGTTTGCAGTTTGCAGGAGTGGGCAGATGTTTCCCGCTAAGGCACAGGTTTGGTTTAGAAAAAATTAGTTGCTGTAAACACATAGAAGTCCAAAGGGAACACTACAAACCCCCTTAAAGTCTGTGCTCCTCAACCTAATTGTAAATAAGAAAACTATTAGTACACCACGACTCATCAATTAGCAGGTGCTAAAACACTACTACAATAAACCTGAAATGTAAAAATTGCTGATACAGTCCCTGGACACTGATGAAACTTGCTGCAGAGTTTTTGCTTAGGACATATCTGCACTTTCCTTTTATAGTTTACAATCTAAGAGCTAATGAATAAATAAAAGTGAAAGGAAGGCAGGAAAGAAAGAAGAGTAAAAGGTTATAACATACATATTATATTACACAGTAATTATGTGCTTCTGAAATGCCAATTAGTAACTCCTTCCATGATCCAGCTCACAGTCAGATCAATATTAGGTTGATAACAGCAGAGAGTTGTGATCTGGTAGAGAATATTTTATTATTAAAGAATGTGGAAAGCCACAGATATTAGCTTAACTCCATTTTTTTTTTAATAAGAGCAAATTGTAGTCATGACTGTGTTAAGAGCAAGACATAAACTCTTCTATTCCACAGTCCCCGTAAATTCCACACAAATGTTTGGTTTGAAGACAAGTGTTTGGTTTGTTTTCCTAGCCAGCTAAGATAATTATTATTTTCTATTTGTTGGATGGTGGGTTTTTGTTTTTTTTCTTTCCTCCAAGTAAGGCAAACTATGTTTGAACAGAATTTTTCTCTGTCAGAGGAAAAACAGTGTTAAAAAATTATTTGGACATCAGCACAACATGGATGTGTACAAAACTCAGTGATTCTCCTGGAAGAGCTAATTT
This sequence comes from Monarcha castaneiventris obscurior, assembly GCA_026261815.1. Taxonomy (NCBI): domain Eukaryota; kingdom Metazoa; phylum Chordata; class Aves; order Passeriformes; family Monarchidae; genus Monarcha; species Monarcha castaneiventris. Next base: position 15,132,597 of record JAMPIT010000467.1, read on the forward strand.
ACTTGCTGTGTTGACAAGATGAGCCAAAAATATGAAGAATAAAACCAATTTCATAGCCATGGGGGGGATCCTGGAATCAAGGACGTAATGATACAGAAATGAGGCAGGTATTTGGCATTCCCAGCTAGACCCTAAAAGTTTTTATTACATATCTCAGAGTGAAAGATCATTGTTCATAGTGGTGTCAGCAAGGTGGTAAGGTTTGCAATCATCTCAAAACAAGCTGTGAAAAGTCTTGGAGGTAAAAGGCTTTTTTAGGAGACTTTAATTTTATCCAAGGGGTTTGGTATCTTTAGGCTTTTTTTCTTGCCTGATATTCATTTTCCTCTGTCAACTGTTTCTCTGTCACCAAACCTGCTCTGGATGCAGCGCACTCAGTTCATGGACACAGAAAGTTGCACCCACTCCTCAACAAAGAAGGGTGTGAGAAAGGGACCAGGGTGTCCCTTCATGCAGGCACCAGCCCTCCTGCAGCCCCGGGGTGATTCAGAGAGGGAATTGACATGGACAAAGTTTGCAGCATTCGTTTTAGTGGACATGTGGATCATTCTACTTCTTGTTCTGTGAATTTAGAAGTTTATGCTGTGTTACAGAGCAGAGAGTGGCTGATCCAAAAACCATTGAGAAGTAACATTACATTGATCATAATACACAGGAGCTGAGATGCCACAGGTTCATGTGTTGGGGAGAAACATAAAAGGAATAAGAAGGGGTTTTAGAGATCTCATTCCAATAGGTGTGAAGTTTTCCTGTAACCTTTTTTCTTGAATCTTCGTAACTGCTAGAACCAACACTGTTTCTTGGGAAGTTATTCTTAAAATGCAATTTATATTTGTCTGGTCACTAATGAAGTATTTTCGAAGTAATTTCCAATGCAAGGTCCTCATTACCATAGGAAAGTTACTGCTTCTCTACAGCCGTAAATACTTTCTCATGGAGTACCCACTGGCTCAGCATTGAAGCACTTAAAACTATTTATAAAACACATTTTACACCTGACACATAGAATTAAGAGCAGAAAAATGAGACAGTTTTCTAATGGCATCAGTATTACTGTGTTGGTTGTAAAATGGACTCATGTCTAGAAGGTTCTGATTCATGTTCTCTCTTTTTGAAGACTATTGACTCCTCTGGCTCTTTTTCTTTTTTTTTTAATGGCATATTGATATTGGTGGTTGCTGTTGTTTTGGCTTAGAAGTCCAGTCAAATGAATTTAATAAATGTTTCTGTCAGTGAAAAATTAGCATTGGCTGTTCCAAACATACCAGGGAATATTTCCCAGAGCAAGCACTACACTACTCTCGGTTCTCTAGTACTTTCAGAGATAGACCTAGAGAGGATGAAACGGTTTTAAGCAATTTAAGATTATATTTGCTGACTCTTTGAAGTAGGCCAGGGCAATTGTAATTCATCACTTCCCATGACCTTGCACATTTGAGCATAAACTAACGGGCTGTTCTGTGGTGTGATGGACACAGTTATCCCTTACAAAAGTGGTCATTAGAGCCACAGGTAACCCCCCTGCCCCGTCCCAGAGCCTGCAGACATTCTGCATTACTGATCATATGCTGCCCAGCCTAATGCAGCCTATAGAAAAATGACAGTGCAAATCGAAGATTTATACCTTTAATCCCCTCCTGCCTCAGCTCTAAGTCATGATTTTTATTCCCAGCACTAATGGGATAAAGCCCAACTGAGAATTTTCTAACATGATGTGAAGTTCAGCTGCTCCTTCTGAGAAGACAAACAAACCCCAGAGCCCCCACCTTTGCAGCGCATGGAGCGAAGCCCCCGCGGGTTTCCTCCAACACAAACCTGAGCACAGCCTGGCACCCGCTGCCCTGAAGCACCGACAGCAAGTGAACTCTTCAGGCTTTCACATCATTTTATGAAACGAAATAGCTGGTGTAAAATTTCTCGATGTTGTTTTTTTCAGGACTAAGTATCACTAATCGAATATTGTCACTGACTGCGTTTTTATTTTATTTCAGGAAAAAAAAAAACCCACAGTTCTGCAGAGATACTTTCTACTGAATACCAATCTGGTTAGGGATTTCACCTTATCACTCTAGAGTGCAGTAACTCGGCTAGAAAGTAGTTTTCAATCAATCCAAAGGCAGGATGGTGTAAGAGGTTGGGGGAGAAGGCAGCCGAGGAAGCGCCCTCTGTTCTCTGGGCTCTTTCCCCAGCACCATCACCCGCACTGCCCAGCCACAGCACCCACACGTGGGACCCCGCCACAGCCGCCTCGTCCCGTCCCGCACCGTTCCGACCACACACTACCAAAATCACGTCTCATACGCCGATTTCCCACCGCATCCCTGAAGCAGAGCCTTTGCCGTGCCGCTGCTGCGGAGCAGCGCTTCGGGAGGCACCGGCAGCTCCCTGCCGAGCCGCCGCCTCCTCGGGCCAACTTTGGGCTCGGCCCCGCGCAGGGCTCGCTCGGGAGCTGCCGCTGCCCGGGATGGGACCCGCGGCCGGAGCCGTCCCTCGCCTCGCCCCGAGCTCCGCCGAACTTCCCCGCGCCCTCCCGGCCCGGCCCGGCCCGGCCCGGCGGCAGCGAGAGCGCTGGGGGCGGCCGGGGAGCCGCGCTGCCGCCCGCCCTACCTTGACGCCCCGGGACGAGTGGCAATGGACGTGGTGGGACACGGTCGCCGTCTGGTTCATGGTGCCGGCGGCGCCGGGCGGGCTCGGGGCGCCCGCGGGTCCCTCCCGGCGCCTCCGGGGGGCTCCGGCTGCGGCTCCGGCAGCGCTGCTCCGCACCCCGGGGCTCCGCGGCAGCTCCGCCCGGCGGGGCCGCCCGCCCGCTCCGCCCCGCCCGGCTCCGGCTCCGGCTCCGGCTCCGGCTCCGGCTCCGGCTCCGGCTCCGGCTCCTGCTCCGGCACCGCCCCGCCCGGCTCCGGACCGGCACCCAGCCGGCACCGAGCCGGCACCGAGCGGAGCCGCGGGCCGGGAGAGCCCAGCCGGTCCCGCCGCCCTCGCCCCCGGGGCCGGGAAGCTGAACGAGATCAGCCCCGCTCTGTGAAAGCCCAGCCCCGCAGCGCGCTCAGCCGAAACGAGTAAGACTGCAGCAGAAAGTTTATGCTGGCTGCTTTTTCCTTCGTGCTCCGCGGGGTTTTTATTTTCCTTTCCACCTTCCCCGTTCCCTCCTTCCGCCTCTTCCCTCGGTTCTGAAGCGACTCCAGCCCACTGCGGTAGCGGGATACGGGCGTGCTTATGTAACACAGGTACGAGGCACAAGCACCAGCCTCACGTCCCCCGCCAGCGCGCACGGGGTTCCCGAAATCAACGCGCTTTGTGAAGTTCCACACCAGCTCCACGCTTCCCTGTGGAGCAGAAGAAATGCATCTCTAATTAGATTTTCACCCAAATAACTTTCAGTGGGGTTGGTTGTTGTACAGACTAAGAATCTGTGCCCTCCAGACACTTGAGCAGAACTTGCCAGAAACACACAAATTCTCTTTCTGCGGGTCCAACCCAGAGCAGATGCCAAAGTCAGGATTTGGGGATGGAAGTTGGTAAGCTCTGTGAGCAGATTGTGACACCTCAGGCTGCTAATGAACAAGCAGTATTTTGTATATACATAATATCCTTAAATGACTCATACTATAGAGAAACCTCCCACTAAAACAAGACACAATGTGCCACACACCAAGGCATTGCTGGGGTGTCTTTGAGGGGTGCATGAAACTGCAGCCAGGACAAGTAAAGCTGGTTCAAGAGGCAACAAAGAAGAAAAAGGACAGACTACAGCCAGAAGCCATGGCACGAGTCTCCTAAAGAAACTGCTGATTTGGAATCTCTCACTGCATGAGATTCCAGCTTCAGGCATCTCTGAAGCATCTGTTCTTTCAAGAGGGAGGCTGTTGAGCAATATTTGCTACCGTACCAAAAGTTATACTCCCAGTGCAGGAAGTCATTGCTCAAAATAAAATGACACTTAAAAATTCAGGGCCCAAGTTGAGATTGTTTTATGGTTCTGCCTCCTTTTCCTCCCTGCTCCCACCCCCTCTTCTTTTTTTAAGTAATTTGAAGAAACTCTACAGAGCATGTGCCCAAAAAGTAGTGATAAAAGAAAATAAAAGTTTTGCTGAAGGCTTCAGGCTGTGCTTTGCTACTCAAAGGTTCATCCCACTCTGCAAAGGAGAAGGCTGAGAACTTGCTGTGGTCACACCTCAAAACATCCTTCCAGGGGCCTATGGGGACCCTCAGCTGTGCTTGTAAATCTCATTGTGACTTCAGACATCTGCCAGAGCTCTTTAAAATGGGGTTCATTTTCAGAAGATTTTAATTTCCTGGCATTAAATCTGCTTTAAAACATCTCACACACGACATTCCAAAGTCAAAATTCATTTTGCACATCTTAACTCGGACACAAAGGCAGGTGCTGCTGGAGGTGGAGCTGGTGAGGAAAGGACTGATCTGCTCAGTCTGCAGAAAGCTGCCGAGGCAGCCTTGTGTGGGAAGCCAGCCCTGGGTACAAACATCCCCCCCAGAGAGGGGAGAGCTGTCAGTGTTGACTCCAGTGATACTGAGAAAAATGGCATTTCCAAAGGAAGCCGAATGTAAAGTACAGGCACAGCAAGAGGGTCCCTCCTGGCCCAGACCTGATCATCTCCGGGCACCACAAACGAGGCATCTGGGCTGGCCTCTAGCCTGCAGGACTGCTCACATTAGCCTCCTTCACCTTAGCAGATTTATTGGATTTTGAGCAATAAAAACCACATTTAGCAAGCATATCAGGGGCTCAGCAGTGCTCTTTCACCTCCCTCTATCATATGCAGACAGGAATGAAACTTAATGGATATAGATGGGAAAAAAAACCATCCGCACATAAAAATGAGACATGATTCAACTCAAAGGTGAGTGTTGAGGAGGAGGGAATGAGTAAATGGCTGTTTGGGAAAAGGGCTAACAGGCTAACTTTCACCATACTCTGCCCAAACATTTGTCCTGAAAAGAAAATGTTGACTTCAAGTTAATGTCACCAGGAACTCAAGCAAGCAGATGTAACCTGGAAAATTCAAAGACATTCTTCTTCATCTTGAAATATACTTCTGTTTAACAATCTCACATGGGGACTACTTAGGGACAAAAGAATGAGCTCATGACATTTTTGGTTGGACTAAGTATCTGTGGGTTTTTCTAAGCTCCTATGAGAACTTGACATAAAGTATTCATGCTTGATTTTATGCTTCACAGTGGCTGACCTTCCATGCAAACCCCAAATCCAGCTTTAAGCTAAAAGAGAAATCTCTTCCTTATAATAACAAAGAAAAAGCAACTTGGGTTAAAAAGTTGCCAAAGACAGAGATAAGATCAATAATTTGCTGGCATTGTTTTTAAGTGAACTTCTACAAATTTTGAGATACCTATTCCTAGAAAATACAAAGTTTGCTGATTAACCTCCTGCTCTCACAAGGTGGAACCTAATTAGAGGATGAACCTAACAAGGGCTGGAGCTGTAAAATCTCCCTAAGTGCATGGTTTGTCATTATAAAATATCCCAGAAACAAGGTAGATCAATAGAGTGGGATTCCACAAAATGCCTGCTGCAATCCTCCCAAGCACCACTCTGCTGCTTGCTTCTCCAGTAATGTCATGCCCTGCCATCCCTCCTGTTCCCTGCTGCGTTGTTAATCCTCCATAGGTGTAATCTTCCTTGGGAACTGGCTGCTTAGCAAAATGCAGTTCACCCTGGGTGCTGACTGCTAATGTGAGCATCCACCTTAGCCCTGCAAGGAGGTTCTCAAATGTTCCAGTGCCTTTAGGGTGCAATTAAATAACTGAGTGATTACCGAAATATGCTGGAGAATATTAAAGCTGGGAGCAGATGCCTCTGTTACACATTGCAATAGAGCAGGTGGTGCTTGCCCATGTTGGAGCAGCCCCTCAGTGCACTCTATGAACCTCCCTCCTGAAATATTTAAAATGAGTAAGAAATCAGCGTGATCAGCCAGGAGAATTGATTAAGCTATCCAGAAAGTCTGAGAGAAGAGAAAATCCCTGCTTGTGAGAGAAAAGCCTGCCTGTCCCACTGTCCAAGTGCAGTGAGTGGCTGTGGGCAGCAGAACTGCTGCTGGAGGCAGCACTTCCCAAGGGCTCCTGATCACTATTCAAGTCTTGCAGTAACCTGCTCTTAGAAACTCCCAATACAGTTCCCCAGCCACACATTTTCCTGCCTCTTATTTTCTAAGCCTTATGTTCAAAAAAAGAAAACAAAACAGACACAACCCTTTCTTCTCTTTTTTTTGTCACACTGCTTGAAATGTATAATCACCATCCTGAGAAATAAAAAATAAAAGTGTATGTTGGTAATTATAGATACTTCATGAAAACATGTTTTTCAACAGCTATAGAAAAATATTTGCTCTCTTTTCTGTTTTATGCAAGTACATAAAATTTACTCTTACTGCTGCTCCACATACCAAGGGCCTAATTCTGTGCTTGCACATGTTGGCAGCTATTGACACGAGTGAACTCAATTTCTGATTCACACCAGTTCATAATCAGATTACAGACTTCTCTGTTTATGGATGAAGAAGTTTTAATACCACGAGGGAGACTGACTTGGGATCACCGTGAGGCTGCCAGCTCCCTCAGAATTATTAAACACCAGGAGCCACGCTGTGTGTCAGTGCTGGGATTTTGTGAAACATAGCAGGGCAGAGCCTGCCTCCACTCAGCTTCCCAAAAATCCTCCTCCCCCAGCAGCTCTCAAGGGAAAGGCCAACAGCTATTGTATGCTGCTGGCCATGGCCAGCAAGCTCACACAGTGCTCCAAGTATCCCAGGAAAGCTGTTCCAGGAGGATGGAACTGTGGCCATGCACGCACACTCTGCCCACAATCCCACATGTCCTGGAGCCTTCGATCTGGCTGCAGCTGCTGGAGGGAATGAGAAGGAAAATTCCCTCAAGTAAAGCACAACTTCAGGCAGACTCAATAAATCAGTGGGATGCCAGGCTTCAGCCTGGCTGCAGTGCCAGGAGCTCTTGTTGCTGTGTTAACCCACGATGTTTGGTCTCTGCAGGGAATGATTTCTCTGAGTGGACACCTCTCCCACTGGGACAGCACCATGTTATCCCTGCCAGGTGTTGTCATATTAACTGTGTGTATATCCACTCCTTTTAACACTCCAAAACTCCCTCACAGCTTACTGTCTTCAGGTTTTGTAGGATGATTTCTAACCAGCTCAGCGTGGCTCAGTAATTGAAATTTTGAACAAACTAAGGAGAATCCACTCCACTGCTGAAAGACATCTTCAAGACTTATAATATCCAGTCCAATATATGGAACTGATGAAGAAGCAAATATAGATCTTCCTCATTTATACAAGCTAATATCCACTGAAGTAGAAGGGTACATTTGTTATGATTAATTTCTGTTCTTATTCACTACATTTACTTCAAAAGAAAATATTTAGATTAAGTATTTGTAACTCTTTTTAGAAACAAAAGGTGTACTAAAAAATTCTAGTGCACAAAGGAATCATTGGTGGACAATGATTCCTTCACTTAATTTTCTGTAAAGTTGAAGGTGAATGGTATTGAATTACAGCCAGAAGATGAAAAAAAATTCTTCCCTATTACAATAATAATGAATTATTTTGACTAGGTTTTGCCTGCAAACATGGGATATCATGAAAATAGATTCAGTAATGCCTACATATCATTAATTCAGTGCAGGGAGTATGTTGTGAGAAGAGATGGAAAAGACAGCCTGCACACAACTGCCTTGTTACCAGGGAAGAGAAGCAAGTGGTTTTTGAGACATAAAACTGCAAGCAGAGGCAAGGGAAAATGGTCTGTGCCTGAGTGAACTGAATGCATCACCCACAAAACCTGCACAGACAGGAGGTGACTTCAGGAGCAGCACTTTGCAGGGCACCTCTTAGCAGGTCTCTGTGGGCTGCTGAATGAATTCTGATGAACCACAGGCAGTGCCACAAGCAAACAGTATCTTCTTCAGGATCCTTCCAGTCTGTCCTGTGTGTGCCTGTTAACAGACCCAAACAGAGAGTGAGAAAAGAGCAACCTTGTGTAGTTTTCATTTTCAAATGAGGCTTCAGAGGAACAGCCAATACTGTCCAAGAAAACAAAATGAAACTAAGCAGAAAACCGACACACATGGCCACCAAACTATGTTCCTTTTCTTTAGCACGCTGTGTATTGACAGACACACTTTACAGGTGAGGAACTTCAGGAAAAAAGAACAAATCCTTTCCCTTTGGTCTCACATGAATTCCACAGCAGACCCCAGGAGCACCCTGCTCCACCTCACTGCATTCATTTAGCCTTCTATTTGCACAAGCTATTGCAGTATAAAAAGAAGAAGGTGAACCTGACCTATCTGAGAAGTAGATTTAATTTCATGCATAACTATTACTCACACCACTAACAGGATTCAATATTTCTACCACGCAAGAGCTATGGGATGAGTAATGTTCTGCATGTGTGAGGATTTACAGGAGCACAGCCACCCATCTCCCCACCTGTGGGCACTGCACCACACTCAGGAGCTGCCCCAAAGTACTGGAGACGTGCCAAAAGCAGTGTCAAGTGATATCACATTCCCGTACAGGTTGTGCGTCTTTACGCCTTAAAGACTCCTCGTGGGAAACACTGAGCACCATGCAGAGCACCTGGTTTGCCATAACATGGAAGCCCTGTCCAGTGCTGATTCTCCAGAGATCTTCTTACTCACTAAAGGCAGGCCTGAGCACTGGATTTCTGGGCTGAGACCACAGACAAAGGCCAGTCCAGAGGGGATTTATCGAAGGTTCAAGATGAGCACACAAGCTTGAATGAAATGTCAAGCAAGAGTGAGAGCGTTTTGTCTAAGCAGGATCATCTCCCTGATTTTCAATATATATAAAAAGTCATCCAGAGGCAAGCCCCCTTTTTAAAGATTAGACCACAGGCAGCAGCTAAACTTCTGAAACAGTACAAGAATTCCTAGACTGATAGCCAGTCCAGCTTTCCAAGTATTCATGTACCTAAAATGTAGCCCTGAAAATTTTTCAAGGCTTTGCCAAATTTACTGTTGCAGAACTTAATGTGATCGAATTCTTTTTCCCCTCAACATGAAGAATTTATCCCATGACTCCTTCTGCACCTGGGGTATTTGCACTATGTATCTCATGAAAGCAAATTTCACTGTAAGCCATTGTGTTTGGATGAGAAATTTTGCCCTGAACTGTTTGTATGTAGGGGTATCATCCTGAAATCAGCAAAGCCAGAATGAAAAACAGAAAAAAAAAAAAAGGAAATTTTACATTATTTAGAAGGTTTTAAGTTTAAATTAATAGTTTGGAGTTACAGAGACTGAGGCAGGGAAGTAGGGGATTTTATGTTAGGTCTCAATGGCTGCAGGAAAGATACTTCCCAGATTTAACAAACCACAAAAATGCAACAAAACCAGAAAAAAAATATTTGGCTGCATAGACCCTTTTCGTTTGTCTGTCTGGGTTAATACAAGCCTAAGAGCCTAAGCAAAATTTCAGAGGCATGCTATCACTAAGAGAAAAAAAAAGAGAAGAATAAAACTTAAACCATAATTATTTCCATTATGCTTCAATGCTACTGAATAACAGACCAAAACTCTCCCTTCCTTCACTCTGTGCAAATCTTATAGCACATAACATGTTAATTTTTTTCACAAATGAAAGATAATTTACCATCAAATGAGTACTTTCCCTGGAACACTGCAGAGCAGTTTCCTCAAGGAGCAACAAGAAGCAATTGCCATCAGAAATGAAAAAATTATTTCCCTACCTCTGAAGACCACCCTAAATCACTTTTCCCTACAAGACATGTGTTCCTGTCTCCCTACTTAAAAAATGTTTTTGCAAGACTCTCAAGGCACTGAAGAAGGCCTTAACTCATTGCCATATGTATGAAAATGCAGACGAGTGATTAATATTCTGGTGTATTCTTTTCTCACAGAATTTATTGATTTGGCTTCGTCTACGTGAATGTGTTATGACCCAACTCTGAGGCAGGGCAACAGATCAGCCCCTTCCCTTATCTGGTGTGAAAACCCATTGTTTAAGACATCAGGCCTGGGCCATCAGGGAAGCAATAGCTGGTCTAGGCAAAGGTGTGGCAAAACCCACCCTTTTAATCAATCAGGGTGAAAGATGGGATAGCCAACAGCCAGACCAGAAGAACTGCAGCTCAGGTTTCCAAGGTGGTTGTTAGGAAGTCACAGCTAAATATCCCTAGCTTTGGGGCAGGAGAGAGCATCCTGAGACTAGCAGAGCCTCAGGCAAGTTGCCAGAGTTGTTCTGGCAGTGCTGATTGCTGAAAGTGAACCTACCTGGTAAATTAAATGGTCTGCACAATCTCAAATCGTTGCTTCAGTAAATTAAAATGCAGGGTGGTACAAGGAAAATGCTGGTGGGGAAGAGAACTTAAAAAACTTAAATGAAAATGGGAGAAGACAAGCCACAGGAATTTGAAAGGAGAACTTATCCAAAGCACCAAAAAAAAAAAGAGAAACTCAACCTCACATTTTAGGTATAATCCCTACCAACAAGCTATGAAGACAAGGGTGAGGTTGCAGTCCAGGAGCAAACTTGACTGCTACTGCTCCCATCCATAAATGCTGCTGTTAACAGGTTCTTGGAAGACAATTCTCTTCCTCCATGTGTAAAATTTCCCAGTCTCTTCAGATTTGTACTGCCTTTTCAATAAGAAAGCATCTGAAATCCCCCTTATCTCTGTTTTTCTGTTCAGTCAGAAGTGTGTCAGTCACAAGCCCACGCTGCTCAGCCACCATGATTGCTGCTGTGCTTCAGCTGACAAGCTGTGAACGTTTTGGCTGCCCAAAAATCACTGGGAACATATTTACTTCCTTTTGCTAGAATGATGTTTGCCCCTTACTAGCACATACCAATGTACCTTCACACGCATGCATCGGGGGTTTTAGTGACATCAAGTGTCACATCCAAGCAGTTAGGAAATACTACCTTGTTAATGAGACAGTGTTACTGCCAGCTACTCATTCCAATATCACTTAAACATGCATAGAAATCATGTCCTTATGCCTTAGCACCCTTTTTATATTCTGATTATAAAAAAGTAGAACATTATGTGGGTAAAAAGAGTGTGGATCCCACTCCTGTACTTTGCAACAAACCAAGAACAGTTTCAATGTAAATTACAGTCAATGTCACTAGGATTAAACTAACCAAGGAAGATGTGAGATCAGAATGCTTTCTCTTTCTTTTGGGCTGCAAGCCTTTTAGTAAATTCCAGAAAGCTGTTGAAGACCTGTGGTACTCACAATGTTGGGAAGAATTTATCGAGAGCAACCAGGTCTCATATGCAGTAACATATTCTCTAGCAATTGTGCAATCTTCTAACAACTAAATTCAGAAGTTATATTATCCTGCTCTCAGTAAAATACCACAATTTATGCTTGCTGGAATACTGAAGGCCTCAAACACAGGCTGACAGCTATTAGTACCTGTAGGCAAACCCTGTTCATTGCATTTACTCATAACTTGTGAGGCAAATGTAACACAGCCATCCTGCACACACAGTAAAAGGACACCAGCTCCAAACACATAATCCAGCCATTATTTTGATTGCAGTATGTTTTCCGAATTGATTCCAAAATATGTTTTTATTAAAGTGCATGATTTGTCAAAAGCACTCCCAGGAGGTGTAAGAAAAACAGCAAAGAAATTGGAGCTTGCTTAACCAAGTTTATAAACCTGCTGTTTCAGCCTCAAAGATGAATTACACTGCAGGAGCACGTTCACTAAACGTCCGTGCTCTCCTTCTTGCCCTCCTACCTATGTTCAAAGAATAGAATAGAAAAACATAAATCAAAGTCTCAGAACACATTTCTCCCCCAATTCCAAAGCTGCCATATCTCTATACCAGGATCATAATCCCCCGCAATACAAATAAAAAGCACAGCCCAGCAATCACCACTTCAAAATAATTACAGGCCACACAGTAATTTATACTTATCTAAAGCCTTTCACCCCAAGAATCCCAAAGCAATTTACACACAATATAGATGTGGCTGATATGAAAACAATGATGCCAAGGAGCTAATGGGAATTGAGGCATTGTCTAGATCATGTGGATCTTTGCAGTCTAAAACTTACTCATTATCCTGATAGCAGTTTGAACTAAATAGATTAAAACCTTCCATCTCAAATTTAGGACTATTTTAGGCACTGACAGGCATGTTCTGAACCTTTCTTTAATTTCAGGCAATGATATTGAAAAATCAAGGAATTGAAACAACACTGCCCAGTAGACACACACAGCTTCAGGAGGTGCTCATTTGAAGCACAACCAGGCCTACCACACCCTTCTAGAAAGAAAAAAGGTCTGAATTTCTATGTTTCCTTCCCTTTTCTTTTATATAATTTAATTTTAATCCATGCAGGCTGTGGCTAAGTACTGGCCTACAGGCAGAGCTTTGCTCCTTCAGTGGTAGCTCTGAAATGTCATCATTTACCTCCCAGCTGCTCAGTAAATGAAAGCAGACAGCCTACAGGTGCTTGCTGGAATCCTCGCACTCTCAATAGCACCAGGCCACACGGGTACAAATTGGTCTTTCAGCAGAGCTGTGAAATAGCTGCTGGTTCCCTAATCCTCCAACCCCTGGGGTTCTGGGGGGGAGGAAGCTTGGGAGACTGAAGAGATCTGTATTTCTAACAATTAACTGGTAATCCATTTACATTTTCAAAGCTGTTTTCACATGGAAAAAGGCTACTGGCTCTTTCTATATTATTAAACACAGATTTTGTTACAGCTTTCCTCAAAGTGCAGACACACAAATATTGAAAGCATGCACTGTACACTTTGTAGGATCCCCAAAAGGCAAATTTGGGGAATATAAAAATCTCTTTTGCAAGGTGAATTATAGACACCAGCGACAGCAGAGCTACATGGCAATCTTCAGATCCAGAGAGATCACCGCAAACCCCAGCTTTTTAAGGGATAGCTAGATATTATTGCCACATTTTAAAATTAGGAAATTGAATTAAATCACCTTCATGCCATAGGATGCTTCAGTCTTAAGGGTAGGAAACTCTTTTCCCTTGCTCAGCCCTCTGTAACATATTTCTCTACCCAAATATGTGCATAGGCCTGCCAGGGAAACACAGGATTTTTAATGTTCTGAGTGAGAACAGCCGACACGGCAGGACTGCAGCATCTCATCTGCATGGCTGATGCATCTGCAGTCAATCTGATCCCTGAAAGCCTCGGCCTCACTGCACCATCAGGAGTGCTGCTGGCTTAGGAAGGAGGAAAAGCTGAGTGTGCTTTGGGGAGCAGAGTGTTTCTTTTGTTTTAAAATAAGATAACATCAGGGGAAAACCTTACTGGTTTTGCTGCCTGCGTGGTACCACGCTTCTGTTTCACTCCTGAGTGGAGCTGCAGCCTCTCTCAATAGGGAGACAGGATTTTGCTATGAAAATGCAGAGAGAGAAGCCAGTAGATAGGCAGTTTCTTGCACTTCCTCGGGATCACTGGGCTGACAGCTGATCCACTAACAACACTCAAAACAAGTGAATTATTCAAGCAGTTTTCATAATATTATGCTGGAGATGGTTGACTGCATTGCCTCACACTGGATTTCTTTTCCTTATTACATTTTAGGGGGCAAAGATGTCACAAAATGAACATCTTTGTTTAATTAAAATGTCCTTAGAAATTGCAAATATTCAGTGTTGTCTATTAAGATACAGATGCCACAGAAAAAACAAAGTGATGAAATAACAGACCTCATAATGAGACTGGATTTGGCTAAACTCTGAAACTAAAACAGCCAAGATATGGGGTTTATTTCTTTTTCATTCTTATATCACTTCAATTTGTGGTTCACATCTTCAAGAGGTGAAAAACAATTTCATTTTATGGAAAAAGCTGCCCAAAGTAGCTATGTCAATTTATACCACCTGGGAATCTCACTCTGTGCTAATCTGTTTCATTCATCCCCTTTTCTTGACATAGAACTACCAAGGGACTAGCCTGGATGTAGGAATGTATTACCCAAGTGTCACCAGTAATGCTGTCTCTTTTTCTCCCGTTCTCTCCAGAGCATTCAAGCCAGAACTGACATCAAAACTGGATTTGTGAAAGTGAGTGGAGGCAAGGAGGCAAGAAAAAAGGGCTGAAGGAGTAGGATTCTGTAGTAAATTCTGGGTAAAACTGGCTCTGTCACTGCAGACAGGAGTTAATTCCATAGTTCAGTTTTATCTTCTGTGTTCACATATTTATGAAAAGGATTTACAACTTGGAGCTTGTAAGTGTAAGGGAGTGTGTTAGATGACCCCAGTGGTCCCACGAATCTTCATCTGTGGTTTTACTGCTCTCATGGAGCACAACTATGCTGAGAAGTTGGTCTGGAAATAGCAAGGATTTTGATTATCCACACAATAGGTCTTGCACTGACTTTGGAGTTCAATAAAGAATCATTGCAGAGACCTGATGTCAGGGAGTACATATTTGCTGCTTCCTATGTTTCCAATCACAGTACACTGGGCTGGAAAGACATCCTGGGGTATTCAGTCCAGTCCCTTGCCATTGCAGGTGACCAAATAATAAAACCCATTTTTGTAACCTGATGGATTGCTTTGTTCTGTCAGAAGAAATTTCGTGTCGTGTAGTTTTATTTCTAGTTACAGAAACTTCCAGTCAGTGCCAGGCACAGTCCTGATGGAAATGTATTTTGCAGTCTCCAGATATTAAAGAGGATGGGAGGGAGGCAGGGAAGGAAGGAAGGAAGGAAGTCAGGATCAAAAAATATCCAATGTCACACAAGTAACAAAGAATTAGGAATATGCTTATTTACTGTGTGTGGAAAATAGGCCATCTCAAATGAAATTTAAGTTGTCTTCCCATTAAAGTACAAACTTGGCTGTAAAAGTGGCTGTGCTGATGGAACAAAGTTCTGTTTCTCATTTGATTTAGTTCCAAAAGATGCTCTAACTGAAAAAAGCACTATGACACTACACAACAAAGTTCATGCTAAATGGATTTAAATTACAGAACTGATACATCTTAGAACATAAATTTTAATTTAAGTGTCTGTCTTAGCTCTGTGCTGCTGTACATTGCATTTAGAAGCAGACATAAGTGATCATTAATAAAATTCACAGTAACATAAAAAACTAGTGAGGTAGTCAATAACATTGGGAACTGCTGGATTATGTAAATCAACTGGCAGAGTAACATATATTTTAAAACTGCAAAATGTCAAGTATTAAAGTTTCTTAAAAGGTGGGAAACAGAATATATGGACATGCTAGCAATGAAAGGGACTTTTCATAGGAAATCCCCAACAAAATGTGACAACCACAAGAGAGAAGGGGCAGAGCAAATATTTGGCTGCATGAGAGACAGAGCCCAGAATGCTCAGGAGAGATCTTTTTTTCACTTTTTTTTAAAGGAGAGATTGAAATTCTGGAGAAGGAGAGGGGAAGAAGAAGAAGAGGCTGAAGGCAGAACAGGACACATGAGTGGTGTCACAAGACACAGAGGGATTATCAGCACTGAATAACTCAGAGCTCACCTGGTATCACACAGGTTTATAATCAGGTTGGAACTGGGAGAGTTTTCACTCCCATCATGGCTACTGCTGGAAAGAGACTTCCCTTGTAGCCTGCAATGTCTCACAGCTTCTGCACTACTTCATAGATAACTTGATAGTTTATTGTAAAGCACTTCCCTAAAGTAATACTCTTCCATTCCCTGTTAGCTTTGTATCTAGCTTTACACAATTAATTAGGGAAGTGTTCAAAGACCTAGATTTTAAACCACTTAATTAATTAGAAATGAAGGTTTAATGGTTATTCCTCTCAGACTATTTAATTTAAAGAGAGAATTTGCAGGAAAAAGAAGGAAGAGAAATCAATTTAGTGTGTAACAAATTGCAACAGAAAACGGAAAAGAGATGAACACATGTGTCTGTTTACTGTTTCACTGGGTAAGAGCATCCCTATCACAGCACAAGGGGCTGCAAATTTTTGGTAATGGGGACACAACTCATCAGTTCCAAGAAACTGCCCATTCAAACGAACTGGTATTTCCATCACACCCCAGGACATCACTGTTTCCATCCCACCTCCTAAAAACAACATCCGGGAACACAGGAGCAGAGGAACCTTGCTCCAAATCCAAGAAAAGGCTGGCAAAGAGGGACAGGACCTCCCGAGGGCCCCTCCCAAGAGCTGGTGCCAGCAGCTGGAGTTCAGCCCAGCACTGAGCAGGGCAGGGAGGCTCCTGCCATGGGATCACAGGGGGAAGATGACCCTTTTCAGAAGGAGAAGGACACGTGTAGCCCCATAATGTCCCTGACTAGAAAAACCAGTGAGTCATCATCCTAAAAGCCAGCTGAGCAATGTGATTTCATGCAGGACACACTTATTTGAGCTAAATCTTTCTATTACAGGAAACAAAGCCATGCAGCAGCAGCAGCAGCCCATCAGTTCTACTTTGTAAGAGCTGTCACACTGACATCTCTCTAAAAGCAAAATTCCTTTTTATGCCAGTGGAAGGTCTGAAAGCCAAATGATGGGAACATGCCCTTCTAAATTACTGAAATATTTTCAGTTGTTCCTTTCCCTGAGGTATCTGCCACAAACAAGACGATCCAAGACTGGAGATGGGATAACTCAGTAAAGAACACTGAAATAGTTCTAATAATATGAGTAAGACCTGAGAAAATATCAGAGCTGCTGTTGCACTAAGCTTTGTAAAGACAATAAAAGAAACTGCCCCTCTACTGAGACATTCCAAATCTAATCTCTGCTTTTAAAACAAAATTACTCTGGTACAGAGAAAACATCAGGCTTTGGGCTGGGAAGAGATGTTGCTTTGTTGTTTTATTTTAAGAACTTGGAATTTGATAGGATCTAAGTATAAGCATTCAAAAAACCACTAAATTTGAAAAGAGGCTTTGTTCATGAGTACTGGCAAGACTGATTGGTGTTAAGATGAAATGAGACTCCAAAGCATATAACACTTCAAAATAAATACCAGCATGCAGCACTGCTGTGATTTTGCAAGCCATCTGCATGATTTATCCCCATATGATGGTTTAGCCACCTATCTGTTTTTACCAAAGCATTTGGAATAAAGGCTTGCTGATACAAAGCATAGCTTTTTTTCCCTCAGCTATTGCTAACTAAGCTTATCACTAATTCAAATCAATTCAGCTGGTCTAATTAAATCAGGAAATGGATCTGCTCAGACCTGGGTCTCTCCTCCACAATTCATATAGAAAAAAATATTTGCAGTGAATATTGATATTCCACATCAGCCACTGCCTTTTTAAAAAAATAAGGGATAATCTTTCACACTAAAGAGAGGTGGGGGGAAATATTAAGGAAAGTTTTTTGTCTTTCAGAGGGTAAATCTGGATACAAAGCCTAAGAAACTCTAAGGAGTGAGGAATAAATGCCATACTGCCCAAAAAGCAACAAGACTGGCTTGATACGTCAGTGGCCTGGGATAAACAGCAAAATGTTTCCTCAGCAAATCTCTGTGTCCAGCCCAATAAATTCTAGTCTGGCCAGCAGCAGTATCACAGCCAAGGAGAGAGGATGCCTCTGCATTTTCTCTTCCAGTCAGGACAGGATTTAATCCCAAACATTTTTTTAAAAATCATTAATATCTAAAATTTATGTAATCACTTATGACTAACTCCTCATTGTAACAGAAGTTTTAGTGTATGCAATTATCTCTTTAGTTTGGGCTTTAAATTAATGTCAGTCATTCTCCTTCCATTTAAAATCTCATTTTTCACATGTACAACACTTTCAACCAGCTTTGGAAGAGAAATATCAAAGGAGCTAATTCCCCCCTGGTTTAATTTAACTGAAGAAAACAGAGTTACAGAAAGGACAGTTTTGAATCATTACAGTGTGTCTGAACTCTCACAAGCAAGACAGAAAGCAGTGGCAAATCTATGGATGCATAAAGAATTCAGTGCCTTTTGCTGGGTTTTAATGAGGCTTTTCCATTTTAACTGAGGGGAGGGCAGGAAAAGAGAAAAATATTTCTGCAACACCACAGTAAACATACCATGGAGCAACACTTTTCTTCTCTGACCCCTATTATGCTCCTGGAATTGCTCACAAAATGAAGCATAATTGATGTGATGGTCAAATCCCCTTCCTCCATGCGCCATAACAATTCCCTGGCCAAAATACTGTGGGACTCTTGTCAGAAGATGAGTCCTCAGCATCTTCCAAGAAGCAGCAGCTTTCTTCATTCTGTTTCAACAAAATCATCTGCTCCATATGCTGAATTACTCCCACACTTCAAGCTGCACCACTGCTGTGCTGTCACTCTGCTGCTGCCCCAGAATGGTGGGCTTTGCTTTGGGACATTTTGTCCAGGCCAAACCTGGCCATACAGAAGATGCCAACACTTATCAAGTGGTTGCTTTAAAGATGCCTCATTACATCTGATTTTGACTAATAAATGGTGTAGGTAAATAGGTTTGTAGGTAAATAAAGTTTGTCATGATGAACCTGAAAAAAAACCTCTCTCATAATTATGTTCACTTTATTCATGTATTTTACCAAATCCACTACATGTTCTTCCACAGTATGAACTCCCCTGAATAACAAGAAACTTATAACTGAGTGTCTTTTGAGCTTCTCCTTTCTGTATTTCTGTTCCCATATTAAGCAAATATAAGGATTCATAGTAATAATGTGTGCATACATAAATATCAAATGCTGTTTCTGAGTTTTAACTTTAGAATTCACTTCCCAGGCAAAATCTGAATGCTCTAAAATGAGCCAGGAGAATTATGAAAGTGAATTGTGAACAAATATTTGAGAATGTTTGAGAAGTTTGGAAGCAGTATTTGCTGTATTGGTTTGGCTCCATCTCTCCATGGGACTGATCTGAAAGCATTATGAAGACTATTAGAATGCATCCCTCCTTTGCATGGAAAATGGAAATTCTCTGACAAATTACCTGAAGTGGAATGTATTCAATTCCATCCCAAGAGATAACATTTTGTTTTGAGAAGAGCCAGCTGCATGAACGCTGCTGAGCTGCTGGCACACAAGTACTTAAAGCTGTGTAGAGTGTATAATTTAGAAGGCACCTCCCTAAAAAGGCACGGCTGGAAGATTGAGCAGAGCCCAGAACACTCCTGGTCCCTTTCTGGTCCAAAAAGGAGGGGAACCCCCTGGAAAACCCCTGTCACAGCAAGGCAGTTGGATTTGGGGGAATCCAGAAAGGCATCCTGGCACCTGGGAGAGGCCAGCATGGGGGTGGGCAGCAGCTGACAGCAACAGCAGCAGCCACTGAATACAAGTCTCTGCTAAAGCAGCAAGATTGAGTAACAGACTAAAGCACACTGGTGGTGCTGCTTTTCCAAAAGGAAGCATTCCTAAAGAAAAATATTCCAAGAATAATTACAAGTTTTCATTTTCAATGTTTTATATTTCAATTCTAGATTTAAAAGAAAGAGAAAAATAAACCAACAAACTCTTGGTTTGGGCAGAAAGCAGAAACTTCTTTCTCTCTCACACACATTTCATTTAATTAGTAATTTGCCAGTAAAGGATTTCTGACAGAAAAAGTTGGTCCACCCCGTGCTGCTTCATGCACTATGAAAATGGATTTTAAAAATTCTCCAGCATCTAGAGGGTGGAGCAAGTTTCCCTTTGCCCCAAGCACAGCACCTTCAGTTTGGTACCTGGCACATGAACAGCAGAACCTAGAATGCTAGAACCTCCCCCAGCTTTGGCCAGTGAGAGGCACAACCCTGTGGTTACATCTGAAAATGCAGTGATCAAATGAGCACCCTGAATGAGTGACACTGCCACACTGCAAAGATGACAGAAGTAGAAACTGCAGGAGAAGCAACTTCTACTAATGCTATATTTAGATCTGCCCAGGATGTGGAGTAGCTCAGCACACCTTTTCTGTGAAACTATTTCTGGCAGCATTCTTAAAATATTACTTCTAACCCATAAGAAATATTCCTCATTGATTTTGACAGTTATATATATTTGAATCTTACCCAGAGATGAGCTTTCAGTGGCTGGCAAGTTAAATTTTTCCACACCATTGGTTTGCAGATGGGGCAGTCAGCTCCCTGAATGACTTAAATCTCACTGTGGTTCAAAAGACTTCACATTGCTGAAGGTTTCTTTCCTGATAAACATTCACAAATTTAATGTCAAAAAAGGTAGGCAAGTAATCTGTGACTGACATTTACACACACACAATCATGTGCAATATATTAACTCAGTGTTTATGGCTCTGCATGCAATTAACAGCACTGCAATTAAGTTCTGGCATAATACTGCATTTCAAAGGGCCAACAGAAGGATGGATATAAAATAAGCCAGCAGAAAAAAGTCCTCTATCATTGCTTCTTTCCTTAGGTGGCTGCATCCTTAAAGATGGGCTCACAAGAGCTGTGACTGGGCTGAGCCTGTGGAATGTTCAGAAAAAAGATTCTTTGTCACAGCCCTGCTGGGGATGATCTGACTCAAATTTCAGTACCTGTTCTGAAAACAAATGTAAGGCATGAGTCACTCGGCCCATTATCAAATATCATACCCAAACTAGATAACAAAAAATAGTGATTTGCAGCCTTTGCTTAATACTGAAGTTTTATTTCTTCTTCATTCCAAAGAATCCAGCTACAGGTGATGTCGGATTTCCAAACATCTCAGCAGCAAGAATTGCCTCCTTTTAGGAAGATGCTCTCAGGCCCATCTGTACAATACTGAGTTACAGGGATGGCATGTGCTTGGCTGATGTATTTCCCCCTGAGTCCCCATTCAGCATTTGTGCCCTTGCACCTCATCCAAACAGGCTAAACGATTGCTGGTGCAGCTGGTCATAAAGTTTCCAACAAAACAGCTATCCATCAAAAAATGCCAGTCTGTAGAAATTAATTCTTGTCTTACAACATGTCAGTTTTGATTTACCAGGGGCAATCTTTTGCTTTCCAGTGGGATTTCTGACAAAAAGCACACAGCACATTTTACCCCAGAGCTCCCATGGGTGATTGTGCTCATACAGCACCACCCTTCTGGCTCATTGCAGACCCCAGGACTTCTCACATGCTTGGGTGCCTTTTAAAGCACCTGGAAAATGAGCACAGACTTTACAAGGTCGTTCATTTTTAAGGCACTTTCTAAATATTTAAATATGATCTATTGTTTATGATGTTTCCTGATGAATGCAGGGTAGCTACCCAGGAGAAAAGCTGCATGCAGTTTAGATGTCACCACTGCAAGGCAACAGTTGAGCAAGGATTTTCATGGACAGGACTTGGGATTCAGGACCATGGGCATCACACTCTGACTGATTGATTTGTTACTGCTTTGGAGCTGATGGTAGACATAGTCCTGGTCCTTTACTCACTCACCTAATGTAAACTGCAAAGGGGATGATATCAGGCTAAATACTGCTCACTAACTGATCTTAGTTGCATGGCATCTTTTCTCAGGTTAGTTAATGGATGTAGCACACATAACATAAACACAGAAAAGGCTCTGTGTCATTGGCAATCACAGAGCTCTGCTGCCATTAGAAAGGAAAGTAAAAGTGAGCGTGCAAAGTGCTCTTTGCTTTGGAGACACAAAACACAAGGAAGCTAATTTGTTTCTCTGCTATCACCATTTCTGAACCTGGCAAGTGTCTCCTAAACTGAGTCCTATTTTATTCATAAGAATTATACGGCACTTTCAGTAAAGCAGCTGGCAACTACCAGTCATTCTGCCTTTTAAAGCTGAGTAAGGAAACCCCTTTGTTTTATTTACTAGTACAGGTTTTGTTAGTGCCATCTGTAATACAATTGATTCTATTGATTACCCGGCTGGCTTGTGCTAATCAGCTGAATTACACTTCAGAAAAAGATCACTGAATTTTCCAAGTTTTAGGAAAGGTAGATGATCTGGCTTATCAAAAAAACTCCAGTGCAGTGCATACCTGCTGTATTTTATCCTTGCACAGTAATCAGAGACTTCCTTCTGAAAAACATCTGAGGAGCCAGGAGTGATTCAGAGCTAAAAGGTCGGGGTGTGAAGCAGGAACACTTACAAATGAAAGTAACACTTAGTGCTTGTTATCTGCTTGTGTCAGTTCACCACAGATAACTGAAATGTGTTTGCTATCCAATTAGTGCTTGTTTCTGTCCTTGGTATTGTGCTAAATCAGTTTAATGAATGAAAATTGCTGATGGTTTAGTATCACTCTGGCTATTTTGACACTAAGCAGGTTTAGCACTGATTTCTAGCACGTGTTACTTTATTCAAACAGAGTTTGGGTTCATATATACTTATATAAGGCATAATGATCTGTGAATGAGGGTGGAATTAGGCTATCTCCTGTATGGTAATTCTAAAGTCTAAAAAAATCAATTTGAAATTGCATGCCTGCCTCTGTGCAGCACAGCCTTCACAAAATTGTGTCCAAGGTTTGCATCTTTCCATGTGGTAAACCTGTGCATGTGGCAGGTGACAGCCTGGTTGTTCAAAACTCAGTTCCCACCTCCTTTTGTATCTCCTCAATAAACTGGTGACAAGTGTCCCAGTGGATTATTATTTACAAAGTCTACCTCTTACCAGACAATTAACTCAACCTTGCTGGACACAATTTGGCCAAGAAGAGAAAGGTCTTCTAAATATTTTGGACAATAGTTGTTTAAAAAACCACATATAATTGCTCCAGTCACGTGTCTCTATCACCCAAAGGTATAAACACTCCAAAGGGGACATGAAATAGGCTACCCCAAAGTCAATGCAAACCCAAAATCTATTTCAGAGGCAAAAGCTCTAAATTTAAGAAAAATGTCCTTTCTTTGGCTATTTCAGTATTTTAACTTCAAAAAACCAAGATTAAGTGATTGTAACATAGAAAGTCCTTTTGCAGATTAACATTAGTGAAAGTTTCAGGAGCTGTAGGGATGTTTTAAAATCTGACCAATCAACATACAGCATTTCTCTATGCTTTTAAACTTGCAGTCCCAGCAGTGGCAAACTTATTGTGCAGATTATGATCAGACCAGGCTGATTTGCATGTGCTAAAGGTACAAATTCAGAAGTTAAATCCTGCTTTTTCCCATTTTCTTTGATCCAATCAATATGCCTACTGTCTGAATTCTTCCACAAAGTATAAGTGAACTTAACTTGAACAGAACTTTTATTGTTGAGTAGTTGACATTGACTGTCATTACTGTTCCTACTGAGGCAGAGAGTTTCTGATCACATTTTCCTGCAATATCTTTGTAGAGTCATAGGATTTACTTCACTTAGACATGACACATACCTCATCACTCTGGGAGTTATCCAAATTCTTCCTGTGCCCATTAAACTCCTGGAACCAAATGAAGCTGTGCTACTTTCTGTGGGTTACAATGATGGAAAAATATGTTTTGAACTATCAACTTATCATAAACTTCAAAGAGTTTAAAAAAGAGAGAGAGAGGGAGTTTAAAAGAAGTATTTCACTATTTCCAGTTTCTGAGCTATATGACTAGAACAAAAATCTTAAAATGTGAGAAGATCCATTATTGAACCACATTGATTTTTCATTGACACTTTTTGTCAGTTAAGACAAGCTTCCATTTCTCAGGCTTCATACAGTATATTTTATTATGGTAATTCTTCTTTTTGCTTTTTTCCTTCTAGTTTATCTGTTATTTTTAAACTCCCCATCTCACATAGGTAGACAGCTTCATAAGGTAGTAACACAGTTTAACAAAAACTGCAAGAAGGAGTTTTCTCCATGATCTTCTGCTTCAGGGATATATTGGATTTTCCTCAGATAGACCTTTTTTCCTTTTCCATTTTCCCTCCCTGACAGAGGTCCATTCACTCTTTTTCTCGCAGTAAGGCAGGAAAACATTATTAACCCCCTGCTTTCATGGCAGGAGTCCCTGCACTGCCACACAGTTACAGTGCAGCTGGGAGGGATTTAGGATAAGGGTAAAATCAGCTGCTGTGTGAGAGAGGGAGTTGAATTAGCTCTGAACTTCATAGCCAGGCTACAGTATCCAGGTTATCCTTCTGAGCTATGGTTTTTAGTTTTTCACTGGGATCTTGGACAGTAACTACTTCAGGAAATTATTTTTCTTCCTTTGTTTTTTTTTTTTTTGTCAGTGTGGGGGTGGTTTTTGGGGGTTTTGTTTATTTGTTTGTTTTGGGGGGTTTTTTGTGAGGTTTTTTTCACCAAAAAACCTTAAGTTTATGGGGTTTTTTTGGTTGGTTTTTTGGGGTTTTTTTGGTTTCTTTTTTGTTTGTTTGTTTGGCTGGTTGGTTTAAGCTGCTTGCTAACAGATAATTCAACAAGAATAGACAATTCCAAGCTACCAGCCAGAGAATTCAATAAGTCAGAGCCAGGTAGCTGCCATGCAGTCTCTGTCTCCCAGACTGAGTGATCACCCAATACTGCAGCACATTTCAGGGACATATACATTTATTCCTCTGTACAAGTCCTTTTATCTGTCTTTCCTCTGCAGTGTCTGAACAGTTTCCTGTAATGCATTAAGAAATATGAATACTATACATCACCTCTATGGTTCTCTTTCTCATGTTCATGTAGGTGAGGAGAGAAATATATTAATGTTAACGATTGCTTTAACTTCCTTAATACTTAGGCTGCTTCCAGCTTTTCTGAGCAGGGACTCTTTCTTACTGGTAAGACCATTTGGGCTTAAAGCTCTTTCTGATTTTAAAATGTGTCACAGTGACAGTCTTTGCATTTCAAGACAGCAGTAGTAATGGATTTAGTGACCTGTCTAAAGCATCATAAATTTGGTGTGTGAGACGCTCATGGACTTTTCAAGACAATGGGCACCCAAAGGACCCTGCAGGGTGGGGTGGCACAGCATGACTGTCCCTGTGCCCCAGCACCATGCCAGGGATGCTCTCCAGAGTCCTCTGCCTGTCCTGCAGTGCTCACCTTCTGGGCAGCCCTCCCTGGTTGTTTGTTATGGATGCTCATGCAAACCCCAGTGGGGGAGATTCAATGACTGTGGGTCTCACTGAGGTGTCAGTGTGTCCGGGCTGTTGCCCTCTAGTCCATTTCCTGTGCTTGAGAGCAGCCAGTTTCTTCTCCTCTGATCTCTGAAAGTGATCTCTGAAAGTAATCTCTGGCTCCTCCAGTCAGTGCACGGATATTTCATCATCCATTGCAGTTTATATTCAGTTAGCATATACTAACCAGCACAGCAACATTTTCTTACCAAAGGTGTTATGGACAGATGGTTCAGGCTGTCATTACACATTCCTGTAAATTTGCTCCAAAAGAAAATGTCTGAAGGCAACTTTTCCATACTTGTGATTAGAAAACAACCCCCCTCTTCCTCTGGGTGCTCCAAGGGCCTGCAGCCTCCCATGGTGCAGGAGCAGTGCCTGGTGCAGGCAGGGATGGCCCAGGGCCATGGCTTTCCCCACCACCCAGCTGGGAGTTAGTGCCATACAAATGATCCTGCCCTAAAATCCCGATGCACAGGAACCCAGCCATCCCATGGGCACTCCTCTAACAGACACCACTGAAGCTGAGACTCACCAGCCCTGTACCTCTTCCGTCTGCTCAGTCTCCATTCAGCATTTCTCTTCCAGCTGTCCCTGAGCCTGTAGACATCCTCTCCTCTAAACTGCTGTTCCCTCTTCAGAAATACATTTTGGAAAGCTGTATCATGATGTAAAACAAAAAATATCCCCTTTTAGGACTTATCTTTCTCCCAACACGGTTTCCAGTTGTTTGGAGGCTTTGTTTAATGTCATCTTTTCAATTTAAATGCTCTTATTCCAAGATAAGAAAAACAATTCCCTGACTTGAATTTCTTTTATCTGTCCTAATTAGTTTTTTAATTAATTCATAACTCCAAAAGCCTTCATTTATTTCATGTTTCAATTTAACTTCCGAGCTGGCATAATCAGATTAGCAATCAAACCCATTTTGAAAATATTTCTCCTCACAGGAAGCTGGGAAAACTCGCACAAAACTGCCTCTGCAAACCTAAGAAGCTTACGGTTCCTGCTTTGTTCTCCCCAGTCTGACGTTCAACTTTGCAGGCATCTCACTCCATCTGATGTGAACTTACTTACAAGGAGGATTCTTTCCCCCAGCAACAGCTCGGTTATTATTAGTTATTTGCACTGCAGTGCTTGGAAAGGGCTCAGAGGAGCAGGGATCTGGGTTACACGGAGCCACAAACCCCTCCTGGGCACAGCTTTCCAGCTGCCCTCCTGTTCCCCGAGCCGCCTCCCTCCCCTCAGTGCCGGAGCGCTCCGCTCCTCAGCGGCGATGAGCGACATTCCATGGGTGTGCTGGGAAAGCAGCCCATTAAAAAGTACAGGCAGCTGCCGATCAAAAAGGCTGTGATCAAGCAGAAACAGATAGCAGGGAGTCGTTCCCTTCTCTGAAACACTTCCACGGCACTGCTCTGGCTCGGGGGAGCACCACGCTTTGGAAAAGCACTTAAATGCACGCTCCTCTTTGAATATCGGATCCGTGCACTGAAGGCCCTGCAAGATAAGCATCCTCAAGAGCATCTGGAATAAAGAGAGACTTAGCTTGTGTTTACACTCTGTAGCCAATCTGGGATCTGGAAAATGCAACCCAAAAAGCAGAAAGGCATTGTCATGGCAGATTTACAGAGCACCTGTGCCAATCTCACAGCAACACTAAGATTTCTTATCCAGCCAATACTCTCATTCTTGCCAGTTTTGCCCTGGAAATGGAAAAATTATACAACATTTCCTACAGCATCCCTTCTAATCTTTCTGCTATATCCTGGAGATATTCAGAACCTTCTTTGCCATGGTAATATTTATAACAGTTTTCTAAAAATCCTAATAAACACTGTTCCATTTTTGTGCTCTCCTTCAAATATTACCTGATGCCACAAAGCACTCGTTTAAAGCAGCCCAAACACACCAATGGTTCACATCACACTCACAGGCTCTATACCTTTTAAGACTTTTTTTAAAGATTACACAGCATGCTGTTTTATTTCATATATGTGCAAAGGGATGGGAAAATGTGATGAAATTACATAGATCAGGAACTTTTTAATTCATGCTTTGACTTCTTCATTCACACATTAAGAAGCATTTGAGAGAATCACAATGTAATAACTTTAGCACAGGCATTGAAGGTGTGAATATTTTAATTCCTTGGACACATCAAACCCAGTAAGATTTTAGAATTTAACTAAACATTTACTACCCTACCCCCAGAAAGCCCTGTAGTGTCTGGCCAAGGTTAATACAATTACTAAAATATGGACACATATAGAAAGAGAGGATTAATACCCGTAATGACATGTTCTACTGTGTTACACTAAGCACAACTTTAGTTGGATAAAAGCTGCTGCATGAGAATTTTACCAAGGCTTGAAGTTTCATGCATACAGATGAAGAAAACTTTGAAAAAGATAGCTATGAAAAAAAAAATTTTAAATAAATATAATTACTCATCTATTTGTATAACACTGAAGCTTCTCTTGCTTTTAAAATCATTCAGAAGAATCTAAATGGTATGACATGACAATACAGTTTAAATTAAGTCACTCACATTAATCAATATTAATTTATTCTTATAGCAAGTAATATGTGTTGTCAACATTTTATCTTTAGAAGAGGATTAGCAACATTAGAACCAGCTCTCATGATGATTAATGTGTGTTAAAAATTAAAATTAAAATTAAATGTGTGTTTATTCTCACTAAAGAATATATGCATTGCTCCTATCATGTTATTAAATTAGCTTTCAATGAATTCATAGTATTTGCACATTTGCACATTAAACATTTGTACTGATGAACTGCAGAGTCACTGCTGAAACTGCTAATTGTGCAACTGCATAGAGATTATTTTTTACAAAGCCAGAAGGATATTTCTTCTTTTAAAAACATTCTGCACATGCTCTGATGTAAAACATTGCAGTAGCTGACAGTACCCAGATTCGGATGCCTGTGTGAGCTCAGTGGGAAATAATCTTCCATTAATTTTCAAATAACTTCTGGATGCCATGAGTGGCATGATGCTCAGTGTCATGTTTTTCTTGGGATTTTCTTGACAACTGAAACCCATTCATAATTCATCTGCTTATAAAATCCACCTGAAGAACACATCAGAGGAGGGGCACAGCTGTACCTGCCGTGCTGCAGTGCACAGACATCGCAGCATGGTCTGAGTCTGTCCCCTCAAAAAAACCACACAGCTTTAGGTGGCTGCAAAGCAACCTTAAAAATGGCTATAGGGAAGGGCTGAACACTGCCAGCATTTCAGTTTGTCCCCAGCAAACTCTGCCACCAGGCATGGACGAAAAAGAAAGGTCTGGGTTTGGGCTCCACTGCTCTCACTCCAGCCTATAGTCCTGCCAGACTGGGATAAATTTCCAGCACCCAAGGGGCCCTTCAGAAACCCCAGTCACACATATAAGCTCACATGCAGTATGGGGACTGTGTGCCATCCTCATTCCCATCCACACAGCCTTTTCTGCAGGTCAGGAGAATGAAAGTTTACCACGGCCGAAATCAAACCTGCAAGCAGAGCAGTTCGAGGGCTTTAACACATTTACAGCTGTCTCCTGCTGTGCAGTTTGTGTGACACTTGGGCTTGTCCCCTTGGAGGGACACTGAAATGCCAGACAGAGGTGCAGCAGCTGCAGGTGTACCTGTGCAGAAGGTGGCTTTTTTTCTCCACAAGGGCTTCTATAAAGTTCCTAAATTATCACTTTGCTTGAGTTTCACATACACTAACATACATAAAGGAAAACGATGATGTGTTAAACGATCATTATCCATAAAAGCCGTAATTCCCACCTTTCCTTCTCTTCCACCCATGGAGCATTATGGGCCCAGGGTGGTCACACCAGTGATGCAGTGAAGTGCTACTTTTGCTTGTCTTATAGATAATCTATGAAGGGATGAAGGAAGTGACAGTTAAGAGATGTGTGACCTCTCAACACCGTGCCCACATTTGTGTTACATCCCTTACAAACACCTCCTGCCTGCAGTGTGGGTGCAGTGGGTGTCAGCAAAGCTGGTGCACCAAGATGTGGCACTCAGTTGCCTCTAGCAGTGCCTTAATGCTTTCCCAAGCACTTTGCTTGAAGGATTTAATACTTCCCATCATCTCCTTTTGCTCCGTAGCCCTCTGTCTGACATGTAAATAATGAAAGTGTGCTTTTCCTATTCTGGTATCTCGTCCTGACTATCAGCTGCAGGGAAAGCACAGCCAGTCAGTATTTGACAGGGATCAAAGAGAAAAGAGGCTGAGTTTCACCTGTGCAGTAAGTTTCAAAGGCAATCCCATAAACTCTCTTCAGCAACACTGGAGCCTAACAATGCCAGCTGCTGGAAGTGCTCATCCCTTTGCAAAAGTCCCTAGCTCTGGCTCAGTTCCCACTGAACCACATCAGAAGAACCCAGGAGCTTTAACAGCTCTGACAAGCACATGGCTGGCCACACATCCCTGAGCTTTGGGCTGCGGGTGAGCCTGAAGTGAAAACCAGAAACTTTCAGGCAGAAATAGAAAGTGCTGTGTAACTGGGTTCCCCCACTGCTCTGAGCACAGCAGCCCCATGTGTGGCCACCAGGCTGCCCACAGAAAGGCTCCCCACACTCACCAAAGTCCTTGGTGGCCTGGGGTGGTTGCCCAGGGATGGCAAATTCAGGTGCAGCAGGAAAAACCTTCAAGGCATTGGCAGCCTGGATAAAAGAGAGTGGAAATGTCCATTTGCCAAATCCGCTGAGGGGCAGCAAGCACTTCACTGTTTCAATGTTTCTGAAGCTCAGATTAATCTGACTCCCAGACTAGATTTTCTGAACTATCAAGATGGTTTTAATATTGATTCTTTTTGTATTATCCTATATCAACTACTACTTGCAACTGGATGGAAATCTTCCAGGAATTTTGCAAATTGATGGTTTGAAAATACCTGAGGTATTTTATCCACAGAGATGCCCCTTATACTGGAGGAAATGAGAACCTTTCACTAAATACTTGGGAAATATTCATTATTTATACAATCAACACCCTGTCTTGGTCTCTGTTTATGTACTTCTCTGTCAAAAACTTTTACACTGCTCTTATAAGTATCAGGGCCTGCCTTTTTGATGCTGAAGTTTCACATCCTTACTGAAATTTAGGCTTCCAGTAGCTTACAGCCTCCCCACTGGCACTGAGTATTAAATCTCTGCTGAGGTAAAAAAGCAGTTGTTGTCACTCCAAAATATTAATCCCTTTTCCCAGGTCCCCTCCTAGCATACTTATCTACATAAAGTAAAGGTGCAAGTCTGGTGCTTTATTTTCACAAAAGGTATTTCTCACAGGATGGTTTCCCCCCGACGCAGGAAAATTTTACCCTAGTGAAAATTTATATTGTGGAGCTGGGTGCTGGGGCAGAGGCACCTGCACCCTCAGCTGCTTCAGAAAGCAGAGCATAAACCACTCAAAGCAACTCCAACAAGCAGCAAGGCTTTGCCCTGCTTGGGGCACTTTAGAGCACTCGGTCAGAATTGTGGTTGCAGCTGACCCCATGTAATACACAGAAAAAGATCATTCCCCCTGGAAGCATCTCTGACTCCCCACTGACTGCAGAGATCGCAGTGCAATTACCTTCCTAACCTGCATGCCTAAGGCAAGGTAAATCCATGCTCCTTTTGTGTAGTCTCAGCACTAAAATGCCTTGAATTGCTGCTGGTTTGCCTTCACCTCCATCCCCTTCCCCTGTGTTGCCACATCTGCAGAAGGCATCTCATCCTTCCCATTCATTCCTCTAAAAACGAAACTCTATTGATATCTCTGACCTTCCAGAACAGAAAAGTGACACAGGTTTCAAATTCAGAATGGATGGAATAAGTAGCTGCAAATGTTTTCTTTATGAATGACAAATAATGACAGTAGAGAACACCAAAATACATCTTCGAGACATTTCCTAACTGGAGGGAGAAATAAATTAAAATGTGCAATAAAAATTTTATAGCAGTTAGTGATTTCACTTTGGAAAACCTTCTAGGAAAAAAAGTTAATGGCATAATAAATTCTTTTTTTTGGGTGAGAAATGATTATTTGGGGGGTTTAAGGTGTGAGAATTTCTTATAAATCTAATCAGCCGGCTAGCAATTAATAACATTAAATTGCTTCATGTCTTTCATGCTGTACCAAGGCAGAGCACTGAATGCTCAGGTTTCCCTTACAGGCTGGTTCACATCAGCTGTGTGCACACAGAAGAGAGCATTCTGAAATGTGTTAAATCACTACCAGCAGAAACTCAGGGCAAGGGATCAGAGGACACAAGATTCCTACCGGCATGGTTGGAAGACTCTTTATTTTACTTTGGATTCTGCCCAGTGTATCTTTAGCATTTCATTTTAACTCTAAGGAAGAAGCAGGTAATTTGGGTCTGACTTGTCTCAAATCAACACTCAACCCTCTGACATACTGTGTTTTTATCTATTATGCTTTTGATCCTTGAAGAGGCTGAAATCTGTTTGAACCAAATTATTTTTCAGCATTGTGGATGACACTACAATTTTTAGGCACAAACTCAGTTCAAATGAGGAATGAGGAAGTGCCAAAATGTCAAAGCCAGGTGGCTGGAGATGGCTTTGGTACTTTTGTTAATTTGGATCCAAGATGATATACAAGACCACAGGGCACAAAAAAAGAGTTTGTGCTTGAAATAAACATTAAAAAGGTAAATGGGATAACCAGAGTTCAAACAGAAAATTCAAAGTGTCCATTTCCTTTATACAATCCCCCCTTCAGAGTTTTGCTTTAAAACTGAACTCAACCAGAGTTTATAGGCAAGAGATGATGTGAAGCTGACTCAGTGGCTAGCAGCCTGAAGGGAAAATTCATAGCACCATTGCACAACAAAGGAGGCAGAGCTGAGCTGGTGAGGCTTAAAATTTATATTTGTCCATTATAATACTTTTTCTAAGTTATTACATACCACTAAGAAAAATGAATGTGCTACAGTGGGTTTATTTAAACCTCAGTGGAGTTTGGAGTTATTTGGATTTGTCTTTGAGCAATTTTGTCTATTGCTCTTCTTGTCGCCAATCAGCAGCCACATAACCGAAAATCCTGTTACAAAATCAAGTAGCTTTTCATCTTCAAATGTTAATTATCACAAAGTATTTGTGAAGCTGATAAGCATCACTGCCCTCCATTCCTCAAAGGAGACAGATAGCAGCAAAGCAGCTTTCCTGAAACCATCCCAGAGCCTGAAATGTGATTTAACTTCTGTGCTTTTCTAAGCTGAGCAGTGGCAGGGACAGTGCCTTCGTGATGAGCATCACTGGGCACTAAGTCAGCAAACACTTTAAATCACTCTTTTGAAAGTCTGCAGAAGTGAAAAAACATCCTCATGGCAGAGCTGCCCACAGGAGCTCTCCCCGTGAAATTCCACATATACTTAGGTCAGGCAAAATGTTCTCCAGGCTCCCATCCCTGCAGGCACACGTGGAGGCAACGGATCAGTGCAAGGCAGGAACTGTAGGAAAATGTGAGTAACAGTACAATTCCAACAAAGGCAGTGCAGATCTTCACCTCTGCACATGATTTAATGTCACATATGTGAGGGAGCATGGATCCTGTGCTCCCCACACCAATTTGGGTTTAGTCCATCACTGAGAGAGCATGGATCCTGCAACTCCCCACACTAATTTGGTTTAGTTCATCTCTGAGGGAGCATGGATCCTGTGCTCCCCACACCAATTTGGGTTTAGTCCGTCTCTGAGGGAGCATGGATTCTCTGCTCCCTACACCGATTTCGTTTCAGTGCATCTCTCCCAGATGGAGCAAACCCTGTTCTCATCACAGCAGTTCCCTTTACCTCCTCTTTGATGTATTTGCTGGGATTTTTATTAGGGCATGGAGAAAAGGTATTAGAATAGATGAAATCCATTTTTCAAGAATTCTTTTGAAGAACTAGCCCTTAACCATAATTTGTTTTCTTCAGTTAAGCAGAAGGTTTATGGCATTTGGTGTAGCCTGGGTGTTCCTCAGGACAGAGCCTTTTCTGCCTGTCCACAGGAACTTGTGCAACAAGCTCCATATCCTTGGCCAAGGCTTTTCACATCTCACCACAACATAAATCCTGCTCTAAGCATAAAGTACATCACTTTTATCAGACGTCTCTCACTTCAAAGGGAAACTGCAGTGGAACAGAGCATTAAACAGATCCATGGGGCTCATAAGCATTTATAAGCCTCCTAAAAGCAAAATTCTTACAGTTCATCTTCTCAGCTAAAAAAAGGCTCAGTTTTAACTTCTTTTTTTTTATTTTTTTTTTCAGTGAAATACAGCAATATCTGTGAGCTGTTCAAAGCTCACAGTGAAGATAATTCAGGGATCTTGGTCCCTCCCAAAGGGCAGCCCAAAGGAGCAGCATTCCCCCACAGCTGGTGGCTCCCCCCAGCCCTTGGCTCAGCTCTGTGTCCCCCACAAGTGCCCTCCCAAACCCCAAAACCTCAGCAGTGCCCAGTGCCCAGGGCAGGGAGTCACTCAGCCCTGACCCTCGAGGCAGCCACTCCTCGTGCTGTCCCCACTGCCACAGGGCAGCTCCCTGGGCAGAGGACAGGGAGCTGGGGGATTTGACTGCCTGTGGGCTCTCCACAAATGCTTATTATGGGATAATTCACCACAAGCACTGATTGTCACTCTGCCTTCGCTGTGAAGTGCAGTGTGTTGTTCCTGCATGCAGAAGCTGTGAAACGTTGGCAAAGGCAGAGGGTCAGGGCCAGACACAACCAAAATGATTCACAGAGCACTGCAGATGCACAGTGAAGCAGTACACACTCCCTCATCCCTTATTCCCCAGGGTTTTGTCTTTTCCTTTAAAAAATGAGTAAAATTAGGCTTTTAAAAATTCCTATTACAAGTGAGGAATTTGATAGCAAAGAACATGGTTGCATGCAAAACTTAGGGTACATATTCCTACAAAAATAATG
Organism: Monarcha castaneiventris obscurior; assembly: GCA_026261815.1. Classification (NCBI taxonomy): domain Eukaryota; kingdom Metazoa; phylum Chordata; class Aves; order Passeriformes; family Monarchidae; genus Monarcha; species Monarcha castaneiventris. The sequence goes on from JAMPIT010000467.1 coordinate 15,166,528, forward strand.
TGTAAAAGCTTCCACTCAATTACTGCTGTCAGTGCAAATTGTTTTCACTGGAAATGACGTGATTAAATGTTACACAGCAGGTGGGAGCTCCATTACTAAATGCCCAGAAGGAAACCAGATGAAGGATTTTTTTTTTGTCTGCTGAAAATTGACCATTATTATGACCATTTTTAAAAAGAGGTACTGAGCAAAGTTTTCATGAAGTTAATTGCTTCACAACACTTCCCACATCACATGCTATTGTTGTTCATATCCTGAGTGTCACTCTATATTCATGACAATTCATAAAGACTCTCATTTGTGGTAATTGATGTTATTAATATACAGTCTTTGAAGGCCTTTCTGTAATCATTACCTAAACCACACGGGATGTAAAATCAATGATCTGAACTATGTCATTAATAATAATAAGTTAGGTGTGAATGAGTTTTTCCCCAAACTACAAATTCTTCAGGTTATTTAATTTCTATTATCACTGTAGAGAAATAACCTTGACATAAACTAAAGTTTCCATATGACCCAAGACAGTTATTTAATACTAGCTCCTCCTCTTTTCCTTTAGTTGGAGAAAAGTTGAAATTATTTTCTATACACCATTTAAAACATTAGTCCAGATAAATTAAGACTTCAGGGTGGAAACGCTGAGCGCCAAATCTGCTCTGGTGTAATTACTTAAAGTGTCTGAATACTGAAAAAAATTCCTGTGGTCTGAGACAGAATAAAACCAGTAAAATTTTGCCACTAAATTAATGGATATTGCAGTATTTTCTTCATTTCCTCCTGCTCTCCATAAAACTCTGGGGGACTTTGCACTCTGCCTGCTGCTCTCTGAAAAAGGTGCAAGCATCCAGGGAAAATAGTGTAAAGGAAATCATGCAATCTCCTCATTTTTGTACTGTCCCTTCTAATACCTTTCCTCTCATAAATCAAATCACAGATGGGCTTTACCTGCTGTCCATACTCTCATTTGGCAGGGAAAAAAGAGATCACTGCAGCCGCCAGGTTTAACTCCAGCTACTGACATTGGGAAGAGGACTCCTCCTTCCCAGGAATGTACCTGGGTCTCATAGTGGTGGGACACCAGAAATGCTGCCCAAAGCAGCACCAAAATCCAGCCCAGGACATCACACCTGCTAAATGCCCCTCGTGAGCTGCCTGACCTCAACTCTGAAGCGTGTTCAGAGCTTCTTGTTCAAACAGAAACATCAGACATTTTTTTCCAGCTGAGAGAATGGACGGACCCAGAAGGCAGAGGTTTCCTGGCTAAATACTGCCTGGAGGCATAAAAAAAGAACTGTAAGAGCTATTTTCTCCTGTGAACTCTGAGCCGGAGCCTGTTGAGCCTTCCTGACCTCGGTCACGCTGGCATTTTAGATTTCAGCTGACGAGGGCAGTGTGTCATCAATGCACCCAGAGCGAGCAGCGCACAGCAGGCACTCAAAGCCTGCGCAGCTCCCGGCTCCTGGGGAAGCGCAGCACAGGAGGGAAGGGAAGCTTCACCCTGAGGAGCAGCAAGCACTGATTACAGGGCGTGAGTCCGGGAGAGACTTTCTCCTGGAGACATGCTGGGGGAAGGTGACCTGTCCCAAAGTGAGACCCCTCTGGGTGCCCTCCTACCCTCTCCCTGCCCACTCAAGGCTGGATCCATCACCCCAGAGCTGGTGGCAGGCAGCAGGAAGAAAAGCAGCTCTGAGAAAGCAAAGGGAAAACTGTGTCTCTGCCTTATCTTAGCAGGAGGTGCTAAAATGTCCCAGCCGTGGGTGCTGAGCACTCTTGGTAGTCATTTTATCCCCATCCATATATTACATGCAGATCCCAAGCTCTAATTTCTAATGCCGCTTCTCCTCTTGACTGAAAACTCCCCAAAATGACAGCTTTGTAAGAAAGATGTTGCTGAAGACAGGATCTGACTGACAACATCTTTACAAATGAGGTACTGTCAGGCAGAATGCATCTTGATTTGTGGGTTTGCAGAGAAAAATGTTTAAAATGTTTACTCCTAGACTCAGCAGATTTGCAACAAAGAAATTAAAAGATATTAAAGCCTAGCAAAGTTTAATGCCATTTTATGAGAACTAGCTTAAAGAATATTACCTCATTACATAACTAAGAGTTTGCTGTTTAAGACTGAATAATTACCAGTGGCAAAAGCAGAAATGTGGCTGTGAATGCCTGAAAAATCACTGACATCAACATCACTGATAAAGAGAGTGTGTCTGCTTTTGCCTTAGAGCAATATACCAGTAAAGCCCATTTTTGTTGTTTGGTTGTTTCAGAATGCTAACATTTGTCCAAGGAAGCTTCTCCCGAAGAAACGCAATTTCTCGACAGAAAGTTTGCATTTCAGAACAGTTTCTAATGAAAGAGATGGCTGTCCATGGAAATCCAGTCTGCCTCTGGCCTCTGCCATGGGTTTGTTACATCACCAGGGGCACGGATTTCGCTTTGCAGTTTGCTATCCATTAACAGTATTACCTGTGAGCATTTTCCCTGCCACGAGCACCCCCAGGGAGGGCCCTCACTGCTGCTCCTTGGGTTTCACCTGCGTGCCCAGAGCTGGAAACCCTCCAGCACAGGGGGACAGAGGGAGGCTGAGGCTGCAGTTGGGGTGCTTGAATTTCCATATTCCATTTCCTTCAGCACGGTGCAGAGTTTCTGTTTCCATCAGAGATCAAGATAGCTTTGATCAGGCTATTTTTATTTTGTATTACATTTTTCCATTGCTGCATGATCCCCTCTTCTTGCCTTGAACCAAACCACAATGAGTTATCTCCCTGTTTTCAATCGTCAATTCTTTGGGGAAAAAGAAAACAAGGCAATCACACTGCAGGGACAGGAGCATCTTTTTTATAAAGATCTTCTGGATGTTTTTCAGCGAGGCTGGTTTTATTCTCATCCCTTAGTGAGAACCAGAGGAACACTCTCAGGAGGCTGAACTGGCATTTGCACACCTATCAAATTTGGGTTTCACTAAAACTCATTTCCTTGCAGTCTCCTTGAATTAATTCTGGTGGCTGACACATGACTGTCCTGGCTCACTGCAAAGTCCATTTCAAACCTCACAAAAATTGCATGCCTGCATCCTTCTTAAAAGCATAATTGTGTTCATTCTAAATTTAATTATTTTAATTGCCAGCCAAAAGAACTTACTTTTACTACAGTCACATAAAGCTTATCGTTTCCCCCCTCCTACAGTCACTAACCAACTTGCATAAAAGAAAATACATTAAATTGATTTTCTTCCATAGGAAATACATCAAGGAATGGAGAGGATTGATTTCCCTCCATAGGAAACAAGACATAAATGTTTTTAATCCAGGTGCTGCATTCAGTTACCATGTACAGTATGAAAAACTGTGCCATAAAAATGAAATTAAATGCATAATAGCATGGGAAAATCTTCCCTCATATTATCTTAAAGTATCCATTTTTTTGGCAGGACACAAAATAAACCTTTAAGCATTACCTACACCCATCTATTTTCCAATGGGTTCTAGTACTTATTTATGCACCTTTCTGGGATGCTCTTTGGAAAGGACATCATCTCTCTCTGATTCCAGCGAGCAGACTCGGAATGCAATGTACTCACTAAATTTGAGTAAGAGTAGCAAATCTCACCCTGTGCCATGGCAGATTGCACTCTTCCATCATGTATCAATCCCATGAAGATTTATAACTGAGGATATAATTCACAGACTCCTTTAAAGATTGTATCTCAAGGCTTCACCATCCTTGACTTTAAAATCATCCATGCAGATTTTACGGGTCAAAGCTGTAATTACATAAAATTTTAATAAATCTTATGGCCTGTATAAGGCAAAAAGAAGGCACAGTTAGAAATACCAAAATCAAACACTGCAAAGTTTTCAGCTCAACTATTATATTAAATCTCAGGATTATCCTTAGTGAAAATACATTAGTTATTATATCCTTCTGAGGTCATTACCATGGACAAGCTGCTGTTGAACAGAAGGATTTCTCCATATTTTCCATTCAAAAATGATTCCCAGCAGCTCTTCTCTTCTTCTCTGGGAGCACAAGGGGAGAACAGAGTATTCTATGATCTCCATGCCCACAGGAGGTGATGAGTGCTATATAGGGTGTGTTGTGTGTTCATGCTGAAAGGATCCATGTGCCATCACACCTCTCACTCTGGGCAGGCACCAGGACCCAGGGAAATACAGCAGGAATGGCCTGTGTACCAGTGCTCCCAGTAAAGGAGGGGTATTCACTTGCTGCTGACTGGTTCACTTCTGAGCCTTCTGTTGCCTTGAACATAACATTTACATTTCTCTTTCCCTTCAAGCCCATTTCCCTGGTTAATAAACACTAGGTCTTCTTTGATCAGTATTCAGTAAAAGCCATGCAGATGTGATCTTTTTGATTGGCATTTTCTATATCTGTAAACAAAATATCAGCAAAAGATTGACTCTGTTCTATCTGCCAGAGAGGGGTACAGTTATTGATCTGGACATTAGACTGCCATTTTATTGAAAGACTGATTATCTTTTTATCTAAATTGGCAGAATATATCATAAGAAGCTTCCTATCTTAACACATATGCAGGCAGGTCCTCTTTCCAGGGTAGCACGTTGGCCAGCAGCAGAGTCGTGACTTCGCTCATACTTCTCTAGCTGTCATTATCTGCCATTGAAAAATAGATGATCAGCTTTAGATCAATAGTCTTGAAGTCAAATACATGGAGTGCCATTGCTGAAACTGGAGATCAAATGCAGTTTCTAGAGCCCCATTTTTAATTGTCCAACAAAATATGCAATCCTTATTCTTCTAGTTGCCTTCTGCCATTAGTGTACCAGAAATTAGTGTACCATGTATAACCTCTGCCTCTGCTTTTGATTTCAGAGAATGACAGAACCACAGAAAGGGTCAGGTTGGAAGGGATCACAATGAGTCATCTGCTCCAACCTCCCTGCTCAAGCAAGATCATCCCAGAGCACATTTCCTGGGACTACTTGCTTTAGCCACGCATTTACCATATCTAAATTGTGCAGATGGCAGGAAGAAAAAACCCCACCAAGGTCAGAAGCAGTCTTTAAGCAGCGCTGCAAAGGCAACCAGAAATGCTGGTGACAATTCATGTGTAGCTGGTTTGTGCTCACTGTGTCTATGTGCTGCTCCCAAATATGCAGGTAGCTGTGCAGCCTCTGAAAAGCTTTTCCTCAATCTTGTAGCCCTACACTACTTTTGCTACCTTGCCCAGAGTTTTAATCATCTGCCTTTCTAATATTTTCACAGAGAATTTGACCACCTTTGTATTTTTTACCAAAACTCAAATAGGCTCCTTGGCAGGCTTTAATGGCAGCTACTCCAGGGGAGGAAGTTGAGTCTGCTACGTGAGTACCACTCTCATTTGATGTTCATTTATAGACCAAAGGGTAAACAAATCCACAAGAGGCATTCAGGGGTGCACTATCAGCTGTGCTGGTGAAATATCCCAGTCTTCTTCTGGGAGATTTCCACACTTATATTGACAAGATCTCCCATTAAAGAGAAGAACTACTCTGAAAATAAGAAAATGCCTTCTGCCTAAGATTTTTTTAAGTCCCTGTTTTTACAGGGACACACAAGATCCAGCCACAGCTCCAAAACTTTCTCCTTCTTGCTAGTTAATGGTTTGTTTCTGCAGGCAGAAAGCCAGAGCCAGAGCATTTGTCAGACCACAGGACATTAAGGCTTATCTTTTACCTGTCTGTGCTGCTGGCCAGGAGACACTGCATGTCTCCCTCAGCTCAATTCCAAGGAACAGGCTAATTTCTTTAATTGATTCCTAATCTGAAAGATGCCTTCCTAGGAGTAATGAAGGGAAACAGTGCTTCTGCCACACCTGCTTGGTTTATGGTGTCCTATTAAATATCTTCACAGAAAGAAAATGTAACAACACTTGAATTCTCTTGCCAATGAGACACGGATGATAGACTCTCTAGTCTTGCAAGAGCTGCAGCACATCAGTAAGAATCAAACAGTTAGAGCTGAATTCACACAAGGAGGGAGTTACACCACTGGGAAGGAAAAAGAATTGCAAAATGTTTGCAGACTCCACCCCTCCCGTGGTTGATGCTCAGCATGGTCCCCGTTCTGTCAGACAGCAGAAGCAGTAGCTTGTAGTTTCTGTAAGCCCCTGTAGACTAGAATTCCATTTATCAGATAGTGCCTTACACCAACCTGTGTGCCTTTGTTAGACACATTCCTGGCTGTACAACAGTGTTACAATTTATCTGGACATGGAGCTGTTGATACCCAGGACAGGAATGCAGGACACAAAGGAATGAGCCATTCTGGATGTTCCTCACTCTCCAGTGTCTTTTCAGAAAGTGCCCTTATCCTAACCCTCAAGTTATCAGTGGCTTTGCTTTTCCTAGAGATTTCCCATAGCAACAAGATTAAGGTTGAGGTCAAAATGTGCTTTGCAGGTGACAAGACACTTCATGTCACAAGGGCTGCCTGGGCAAGGGGCAGCACTTCCTCACTGACTTGAGCAAGATATTTCACTGCATAAAAGCCTCTGTGTCAAATAGAGGCCAAGAATAAGGTTTTGGCCATCCTTTTTGTGTACATAACTTAGGCACTATAGAGCAAAACCACATGTAAAATGTAAGGAAACAATGAGCTGTTTAATGGTAAAATGCCACTGCGTCATGGAGAACAATTCCTGGTAAAGCTGTCATGAGCTGTTGTCAGCTTGTCTGTTTGATCTATTAACCTGTTACTGCAGCAAATGTGACCCTTATTTGCTTGTTTTTCACATGTGGTATCTTGTTATAAACTTTGTCCAAACTTTCAGCAAAACAGTGATTATCTTCAATTATTCACCGTGGCATAAAAAGTCCTGACCCCCAGATGAGGATCTCCAGCCACAGCTCACTTGTAAACAAATATAAATGCAAAAACCTTAAAGCCATTAAGAAGAAAGACAAAGTTTGCTTATTTTGCCACAGCTACTTATACTGCCTGTGTTCATTTCTAGAAATAACATTGCTACTCTATAGTTCAGAAGAGGCTGTAAATTAACCAGCACTGCACTGGATATATTCACAGTTACCATTTGCCATTGCCAACCACATATAGATTTCCAATAAACAGGTCTCATTCATTGTAAAAATTAGATAATTGAAACTATCTATTCGCTTCAAGGTTGTGGTCTCAGAGGTGATGTTTCTGTGTTGCCACGACTAGTGGGAGACAGCAGCCATAATTCACTTCCACAATACTCTTTGCCCATTTTTTTTTGTCAGTAATAAGAACATTTTATGAGATACTGGAGATTATGAGTCAACTTCTGCCCACAGCTCTTCTGCCTGAGGAACACCCCTTTTTCCCCTTTCACCATCCCTTAGCTCTGCAGAGGTATTCAAAAATTATAAGGGAATAGAATCTTGTCAGAAAGAGCAACCTCAAACTACTTTATTATCTTTTCCATGCTGCAGATTGTTAACTGTTGATTATTATACAGACTCTGAAATAAATACATTCAAGATAGTGAGAAATGTATAGCAAACACTGCCAAACAAATTTTCATGTAGCCTTTTCCACTGAAGAGTAACTTATCTAGTGGAGTACTAATTAAATGTCTTTGCCTATCTGATTAAAATCTTAGGGTTGATAAAGTATATTTTGTGTTAGACTGCAGCAAAGTAGGAGAGGTAGAGAAAGGTTCAACTGGTGTAAAACATTTGCATCAACATCAACAAATAAATAGATGCAAGCATATATCTCCCTTTTAAACAGGAAAAAATCCTGAAATGAGAAGTTTCCCATTCACAAAATGCCTCTTTATGATTTTCTCATCATTCTTTTCAGCCAGTGCTACAACACATCAACTGACTCCTCACTACAGTAAAAGTCCACTTAGTAATTTTTCCAAACCTGTATTCAACTGCATCATGAGGAAATGTGCCTCCCTGGGTGGATCTCCCACTTGGAGCTATGCTAATTTTTTTTCAGGACAATCATTGAGATTACATGCTCCTTAACTGAAAATCAGTCAAATATATCCCCTGATAGTTCAGGGAGTTGGTGACTGGATGATCCATCACCCATTTCCCAGGCGCAGAGCTATTCCTGAGCCACTGCACCTTGTCATCTGACAGACTGCTGCTCACATCCCTGGGAGGCAGTTTATAAAATCTTATGGAGTCACTTTTCTACTTCATGAAGTAATGTGGAGATATCAGACATTATTTATACCACACATATCACTAACTTGAAACCAAAATACATCTGCAACAAAGTTACATATGCCTTTTTCTCAGAAAAAACTAAAACAAAGCTGACCAGGAATTTATAAAGGAAAACCTCTTCTCTTGTTTTAATGCATGAATTCCTGGCAGCTGGACGTGCCTTGCATTTGTAAACCAAGGGGCAGAAGAAACTGGTTTGTGTTCTTGTGCTACCTGAGCCTTTTCCCACATCCTCAGGAAGCTCCATAATCACAAAAATAGAGAAACTTTGGACTGGATGTTTGTCTCAATCATTTTCATGTAAAGGAGAGTTTCAGCCTCGTTCAGAAATGCTTCCAAAGTTATCAGATTCTCTCAGATTTCAGTATCTTAAAAAGGAGTTTTCTTGTACTACAGTGAGCAAATGAGTTTAAACCCCACCATCTTTGTCTAGCTGGTTTTTTAGGTAACTGTCTGGTGGTCCCACAAGCCACCTTTGCTCAGTACTGGTGACATAACCAGAGCTCTGCAAAAAGGACATGCTGAAACCAAAGAAAGTGACAGGAGCAAGTGTGGAGCAGACTGAATTTTGTCCCTTCTCATGAAGGACTTGCTGCTGAAGCATCCTTAAAAGCAGCTCTCCTCCACTGCGTTCAAAGGGAACTGGATTTTGTGCAATCTGTTAATAAATATGGCTGCTCCAAAGGAATGCTTTACCCATATTATCATTTCTAATCCCAAAGGACGAGAATAAATGAGGGCAATGCTGCCAACTGCCCAGGCTAAAAGGGCAATATCACTCAAGAGATGTCATCGACAGCTACAGCGGGAACATTTGACTGAGTAACTCAGAAGCATCAAGGCCTCAACCCTTAAAATTATGCTATACTTCATATATAATTTCCAGCCATGTTCTGCATCATTCACTTCATGATCAAAAACGATCTTTTTACTCTTACTAACAATATTTAGACTATGATGTACCTGCAGGGAAATACATGATTGCTCTGCAAGAGAGCACTTCAAATATTGAAATTGGCAAGTCCTTTATCCATAAGCCAAGAGATTTGTTGCACTTGTTAGAACTAAAATATGCAATACTGAATGAGAAGGATATAATTATAATTTATGGAGAGAGTATTCAGTAAACAATGTGATTCAAGTAGTTTGTATATGCTGCTATAAATAACCATTCTTCTGCATGAAAAACTCTGAGTTCAAACAGAACAAATGAAGAACTGGAATTCAAGTTGGTGTTTTATTCCATATAATGACCATCCAAATAGAAAAATCTCTACTGATTACATTCATTTATGGGCCTTGGTAAGCATAAGAAAGTATTTTAGCTAATTTATGAGGATTAGAATAGTCATGACTTATAGGAAACAATTTATACAATCAGTTCTAAAAGATACTTTTAGATTAGAAAAGAGCTAAAATTCTGGCAGTGGCTGAATTAGCAAAGACAAGACACACAATAGTATTGATGAAAATTTGCATAATATCTGCTTAATTAAAAAAAGCAGTGTTATATATTGCAGCCAACAAATTAATCCACTTTTCAACCAGTTTTAAAAATATAACGTAATTCTAGATCAGAAATATTTTTTCTTCCAAGCAATTTGCCAAATAAGGGGCTAAAACGTAAAATATTTTTTTCCATTAGTTTTAGGTAATTGAAATGCAAAGTGCTAAGCACTTAATCTTTCCAGGCAGGAAAAGCTGCCTGCTGTCAGATTTTATTAAGTCTTTTTGCTGCTCTTTGTATAGTCAATAACAAGTGTCTAAACTCAGGAAATGATGTAGAGGTAGTGTTCAAAGGTAAGGATATGATAAGGTGGTGTTTGCATTCAGGATAATATGAAAAAGTCCAACATGTACTCAGGAAGATTATTCTCCATGTCAACTAATTAGCATGTTTATTGGAAGCATTAATTATTCTGACAACCGAAGAGATTTTTAAGTGTGTTAACTCTTTGTATGCTCGTTTCCTACGTGCCTTTCTAGGCAGACTCTTTATATGTTTATATTAATAAAGTTAAATAAACAGTTCTTTCCAATTCTAACACGTGCTAGTAAGCTAAGAAATAAATTCTACCTGGAATAAGGGAGTTCCAAAACATATCCAAGAGAAAAAATTCTGACAAAAATTAGAAAACCCTTGGCATCTTCCAGGAGGTGGCCTCCCACTTCAGCACATGAGGCTATCTGCACCTCAGAAAGATTTTAGTTTTAAACTTACACCTGAAAACACGATGGCTTACAATATCCCAGACACCAAAGCAGCCACTAAAGACAGGTGCAGGTCCATGCCCACTTGGCATGTAAACTATGCAGCTTCCTGATGTGTCCCAAAATGCAGTTCCTGAAAGCCCAAACTAGGAAATCCCACTTGGTTTCAGTTCCTCTCCCACAGAGATGGGATCCAGCAGCACCTCCTGTACTTTGGTCTGGAGCTGGGACCTGCTTCATGCAAAAGCCTCCTGCCAAAAGCCTGCACTGCCACAGAGCACAGCTGGGACTGGCAAAAGTGCTGGGGAGGGTTTGGGAGCTGATGCCTAAGCAGAGCTAAATCCTGAGCAGATAAATAAAAGCATTGTCAGGTTTGATCATTCAATCCCAGTGCAACACTTAGGTAAGGTTTTGGTGCTGGATCTATTCATAAATTAAATAATTTGGCATGTAGCTTTGCTGCTTAGAGCAATCACTGCAATGCTAGGACCACACTCTCCCACCAGACTCTTCCCAAGTGCTGTTCTTGCTCTTGCTTGAAATTTTCAGCGGCAAATAATCATTTTCACTGTGTCCAAAAGCACTGTTTGGAGCAATGTTTTCCAGGCTCTATCTCACAAGCCTGTTCCCTGCAGAAGGAAAAAGGAATTCTTCACGTTTTTCTAGTCTTTGTAGTGTGCCAGGGCACAGCTTTTTGAGAGCAACACAAATATGCCCTATTTTCTCCTATCTTTCTTCTTTCCCATTACTTTCTTTCAACTTTCTCTGCAACTTTTCTTTCTTTCATTTCCTCTAGTGTTATTTTCCCTGTCTACCTTGCTTTTACTTTAACCACCCTATTCTCAGTTCCATTTCTTTACACCCATATGAGTCACTTTCTTCCCTGACTTCTCCTCACTTTCCCTTGCTGCTTCTCTCACATCCAACTTTTCATTTCACCATTATGTCTGCACTGAGGCCTTTCAGTACATGCTGCACACATTCTCCTTCTGCCACATGCACGCATAAAATCATCTGTTAGTCACATGAATTCATATGCAATGAAAATTGGGTATTTCTTAATAGCTCAAAGTTGCTGACCTCTGAGGCTTTTTCCAAATCACATTAAATGTTTTTCTTAAGATTTTTTGTTACTCCTGTGTCTGCATTACAAACCAGCAAGACAGGGAGCTTTTTCTATAATAAACTTTGAAAAACCTCCTAGCTAGGGCCATCATGTAGCATTTCTGTTTTCTCATGTCAGCTTCTCCTGGTTTCCTATTCCTCTGAAAAACTAAACAGATACAGATCTAATTACCAGTATCTCAGGCCATCGTTAGCAAAGTAGGGGAGATCATTACTTGAACAATCCCATAAAGCTCTTTAATATACCTTTCTTTGAAACTGCACCTCCAAGCATTTTGCAAAATCTCAATAATACACTTGCGAGAGTGAATAATTGTGGGTGCAAAGAGAGAATTTAAAAATCTGCATGCAAAATAAAAAAAACCCCTAAGTTAAGATAAAATCCAAAAAACAGCAAAGTGGCTGTGGGTGAGCTGATAGCAGTTTCTATCAGGAAACAAAATCTGAGAGAGCTGTTAACTGTGCACAACTCCACACTTCAAAGCAGCTCCTGGCCTGGCGTGAGGTGAGTGGCACGCCAGTGACTTCAGCTCTCTGTGGAAAGCTACAACTCAAGTTATAATTTTATAACTGTTCAGGGCTACAGGGGCAAAGATTATTAAAGTTAACTACTAGAGACTCATCTGCCCTTTTAGGTGTATCAAAAGCTGCAGTCCTGATATTAAATCTGCCAGTGTCACATACTGAATACAGCACTGATTATGACATTGTACAATTTTCAGACATCTTCCAATCACCCTTTTGTGTGGCAGCAAAAACAGTCCAAAATGAAAAAATAACTGAAACCACTGGCATTAAAGAAGAGGAACAAAGATTAAGAAGAAAAAGGCAACACTCATAGAATAACAAACAGGGAGCTTGCTGGTAGATTTCTTACTTACTAAGATGATTGAGTTAATTTATTTTTAGCATTAAAACATAATTTTGTATGAGATAACTGATAACTTTTGGCTACAAAGCAGGTTCCTTCCCACAAGAAGGAAGGGAGATCCAAGCCAACAATGGAGAACTTCAGCCAAAATACTATTTCACAAAAGACTAGAAAATTCAAAGGGTAAAATAAATTGCTGAAAAAAATTTTTGGCTTGATATTTAAAACTGCTGAGCATCTGCAATTCCCATTTAAGTCACAGGGAGATAAAGCCATTGACAACCTTTGTAAATCAGGCTGGATAAGTGGCAGGACCAATAACAAGACAGGCTTACCAAAGAGACTTCGTAACCTAATGATGTGAAATAAGAGTTCTCACTTGAGTTTAGTGGCAAATGAAAATAATACAGCTTAACAAGAAAGCTCTCAGAATCCATGATTCAAACATTTACCTTTTTTTGTGTGTGTGTGTTTTCTTTTAAAGAAGACTCATTTTCTCTGTCATGTTTCTGATAAGGAAAGCATTTCAGTGACAAGTACAGGATTATATGCAAACCAAACCTGTACAAACAAATCAGTATTCAAGAGAAATTTTAGTAAGAATATATATGTGTCAAAGCTTGCCTCAGTGATTTTACTTTTAGCTTTGTTTTCTTACAAGAATGTACTGAAAATAAAGAGGAAAAAAAAAATCTTCACAGTCCTTTGACACTGACATGCTTAGGGTTACAGAGATAAGGGAGCATCCTATCATTTTCTACTGGATGGTACCATCTAAGGTGTTTGAACATCTCTTTGCACCCAGGTCATAATGTTTTCACTCCTTTGGACATCTCCCAGCACAGACTTGCAAAGAATACCATAAACTGCTAAAATATTTGGGCACAGTGAAGTAACAGTGAAGCATTTCAGTGTTCTCAGAAATGAAATCCTAGGAAACTGCTCTGAAAATCCTTACAGTTCTGGGAACAGTGAAAATTATTTCAGGAGCATTCATTAATATGTTCAGTTTCTTTTAATGACACATAGGCCACTGTAAATGGTTGTGTGTTTTGTCATTGGATACACTGAGAAGATCTGACTACTAAGATGCCATTAAATTAGAACTACTCATGTCGAAAAGTGTCTCAATTTTCCCTTTCTTGTAGTAAGGAGAAAGAAATGTTTTTGTTCCTTCCTGTAATTTGTCAGAGCCACACAAATCTATTACATGGCTTGACATATTTTTGAAGAGTAATTTCTGAAAGAATTCATAATAGAAAGATGAATCTTCATTTCAAGATACAGAGACATCTCAGTGAAATATTGTGCAGATCATCATCTGCACACACAAAATTAAGTGGACGTTTTCCCTGCTTCTATACAAAATTATTTGTACCACTTTTCCACTGTTTCTTGCTCCCAGACCCCTTGGAAAACCCTCTAGGGAACAGGAGGAATTGCTGCTACCAGACACAGGTTTTCCAGAAAACCTGCCCTACCCTACTGGGGTCAACCTGCAAATGCTACCAGGGCCAGCCTGGAGAGATTAGGCATCCTCTGGTACAAGATGGAGTTTTCAGAAAGGACTTTCTGACTGCAGAAGATCCTGGGGAAATGAAGGCTGGATCACTTGCTGATCAACAGATTCGAAATCTTCACCTTCAGTGAAGCAGTGTAGGACATCCAAGCTGGCAATTCCACCCATTTCAGAGGGGAATGATCCATCTAGGCACTCTATATGCCCCTGGATCAGTATTTTTCAAGTGAACTGCTAAAAAGAGAGACAAACACAGTCCAGCAAACCTGCAGCAGTTACCTGGCTTCAGTGGTGAGCACCCAGGCACAGCACAGGAGTCTGTGAGACTGTTTGAAAGTGTTCCACCTCCAGTACACATCAAAACCTGCAGGTGAATAACTTGTGAACTGGGGAAACACGAATTCAGCTGGAGCCTGATGACTTTTTGACCACTTTTCTTATAGATCTGAAATATATGGAGTAGGGAGAGAACCAGAGGAATTTTTCTTGTGCCAAAGTTTTTCTCTACTCTTACATTTTCTAAAGTATAAAGTTGGGTTTCTACACTATTAGGCAGGGTGATCTAAGCCTCACCCATTGTTTTCTCACCCCCCTCCATATCTTCAAGAATTTCAAATGTTTGAGAGAAACTCACCTTGGATATGATGGTTTTCAAGTTCTGAATGCACTAATAGATTTTCTTCCTTTCAAGTACTGGCTGATTTTTTTGCACCAAACTTAATATGTTGATCCTGACTCTAGTCCATGGCATCACAGTATCACTCACCTCACACTCCAGTGGTGATGCTGAGCAGTCATACTGCTGTAGGAAAGGTCAAAATCTGACCACTCTGTGTTAAAGAGGCTTTATCTTCCTTTCTCCCTTTCAGGTTAGCTAAATACTTGTTTCCAGTGTATTTATAAAAAATACAATAAAGTTTAGCACTCTGAAATTCAGTGGAAAGTATGATTCATAGTGTAATATAGTCCTAAGACTAATTTTTTTCCTTTTCTTTTGCAGTTCTCTGAAGTCCCCCTCAGCTTTGGTTTTCAAAACACCATAAAAATACAGGAAACTCAACTAAGGTCTTCCACAGAAGAACATGGGTTTTATGGTGCCATTTTCTTTTATGGAAGGGTGTCTTAAACTTAGACAACTGCAAGAGGGAAGAAAACAACGAAGAATTAGAATATTAATGCAGTAAATAATCTTTTTTTCCTCTGAAGGAGGAACACAGTATTTTTCTGTGACGTTTCCACTAACTATTACTGTTTTCCTCCCTCAGGTCCTTTTCACCCTGTTCAAGGTAAAGTGGATCCAAAATCTAAAGCAGAACTCCACCTACTAGCTCTTGCACCTTGGCTAGAAATTTTGGTTGAGTTAGGAAATATATTTTAGAGGATAATACATGCAGGAAGAAGAAGGAAGTGTCTACAGTTTTGCTTATAAACAGCTTAGCACAGCGGGGCCTTTGATCTCCATTGAGGCCTTGAGTGCTTTGCCATGCAATTAAGAAGCTAATTTTCCTCATGCAGATGTGTCATTTATAAGACACTGAGCCTTTCTCCAATAATGTGATAATTTCTCTGTTCAGATTAAGATGTAAACACTTTCATGGATATAAGTGTTTGTACAAAATAATTGCTTTTGTGTAAACACTTCACTGGTGGAAGTCACAGAAACATATTGATGCACAAAATTTTGCATATATTTCCTGTGCTAGTCAGGTGTTTGTTACATCTCTGAGAGCACAAACCAGGGGTAATGAGGAGCATTCTGGTTTTGATCCTTTTATATTCTCTGATGTGTCTTGTCTGCTTTATTCACATATCACACACCAGTCACTGTTCTATAAAGAAGTTGCTAAGCTGCAGAAACAGGCTGTAATAAGCTTTTCAAGCACCTGATGTGGAAAAACAGAGAACTTTTTTATATATTCTGGGAAGTTTCGGAAATGTGGGTTAAACATGCAGTATCCATAAGATGCAGAACATTTTATTTTACAAGACCAGCAGTTATAACAGTGTGAGAATTTTTACTTTACTTTGTATCATAGCAACTAATGAAGCCATTAATTTCTTCCGTAATAATTTCAGTGGAAAACTTATTCAAAACATTTCACCAGAGGCATCCCTAATGTTCCGCCAGTAAATAACATATTTCATTTATAAACCTGTTTTCCGTCCCACTTGGCTGCTCCTTTAGAAGCCTGTCAATAGACCAGGGAAATCCAATATTCAAACTCAGCTAAATCTCATTTTTAAAAGTGATTTCAGTGCTCAGATCTTGTCCTCACTTCAGTCAAAGATATGATTGTAATTCACATAGGCATCTCGGCACCAAATAACTGTGCAAGGTATGATCCTGATACTCCTGACACAGCACAGGGGCCAAATGGGAGAACTTGCAGTAAATCCTGGATGGGTTTCTGACCCCTGCCTGGGCTGCCGTGGTTGTATTGCTGTCTCTGCTCTAACACTGTCTCTGATCTCCCTGTGCAAGTTGCAGTCTGAGTTCAGCCCTTCACAGACTGGGTGTCCACGTGCATGATTTTACATTGATATGTTTTACCTTATGCTTGCAACGGTCTAAAAGTGATTACATAGCTAAGACCCCATGGAAAGTCAACAAAATCTGATGTTCAGGCCAGGCCGACTTTAGAAAACATTAAACGAAAACCCTTAGCACAATCCTAATTTTGAATGCATTTTGTAAATGTACAATTAAAAGCTGAACAGCTGAAAACAGTACTGTTGTGTAAAAGACACGAAGAATCCAACTAATCACTCAAAAAATTGCTGAACCAAACACACTTCTAGCACATAGGGAGACTATTTTGCCTTTTAGTAGGGGTGTGAAGCACTGAACTGAGCTGAGCTGAGTTGAGCTGCCTTGCAAGAGCCACTGCAATGCAAAGTAACCCCCTGACAGCGGGTGGGTTTTGTGCCTCTGGGTAAAGCTTGCCCTGGTTCAGTAAGTCCTGAATATGAGTAGGTGTTAACACTTACAGCAATCTTCAGAAGGGAGAAGTGCATATAAGATACAAATCCACACCTCATTTTATTTAACCAAATATTTAAGCATGTGTATAAGTCCCTCGAGGCTCCAGTGGGAGTGCCGAGGAATTTTTTTCTCATTTAGCAGCTGCAAAATTTTAAGGAAATCTGAAACTTTATATGAAAAGGAATAATAAGTCATGAGGAAAAGAAATCTGCAACTTGCATCACTTTGTCCGGAGATACATGCAGCATGTTAGCAATTCAAAAAGAGCTCATTGCAGATACAAGACCACAAGAACAAGTAAATGCAACTCCATGGAAGAATTAATTTTATTAATTCTATTATTAAAATAAATAGGTCCCACAAAAGGCTACCTCATGGCATTTTCTGCACTTGGCAAAGAATATTCAGCCAATTAAGCCATTGCAATTGACTTCTGATTTAATTACTTCCATTTCTGACTCTCAGAACATTCACTCCTACACACAGTAAGATGACCTCATGACTGAGCATTAGGACCGAATGGCATCACATTTGAAAAGAGCTGTAGCACTTTACTGTGTTACAGATTGTTTTCTGAAATGAGACAACAGTAAAATTATAAATTCTTTGGGGAATACTTATTGATAACACATCCAGTTAACTTCTTTTCTTCTGCCAGGTTTTAAATTACACCGTCTAGGTGTTACATATTTCCTCATTTTTAAATACATTTTCTTTTCCTCCCAGCTTTGCTTTTAAAACTCACTGTAAGTCAGATGCTTCCCTAGCCTAAAAAAAAAAATACTCGCATTTTTAGAGTTTTGTTATGTGCATGTGAATGATTTATGACTGCAAGGTTGCTCATAAGTACAGGTTGACACTTAGGATTCTTCCCAAGTTTATGAAATAACTTGATTTCATTTCCAAAATTTTCAATATACTGCCAATTTTAAAACTTGTATGTGCTCTTATCTGTGAGGTGTTTGACACATGCAATCAATTCTAGCATTTCCTTTAATGTATGTATATATATTATGTAAAGCGATAAGGAAAGGTCGAACTGGTGGCTATTAAAGCTTCTACTTTTATTTTAAGAAATGTCATGAGGTTAGTACATTTTAATCACTACGAAAGAGGAATCTTTCAGAAATTCTCTTTCTAATCAAAGATAATTTGCAATTCTCAAACAAGGGAAGAGAAAACTTCTCATGAGTCTAGTGGTTATAAAACTTCATCTGCTTTGATCTTTTCAGGAGGAAGGTGTTATGGGAAGCTGTGTTCCCCTCTATTCTGTTTGATAGCCTGAGCCTTGGCAGAAGCTGTTATATTCTCTTTGGATCCATCTCAATATGCTGAAAATCTCTCTCCATGGAGAAAACTTCATCATAGCCTTTCAAGTATAAATGTATCAACATGCAGTATAATAATGAGCGAAAGGGAAACACAAAAACAGCTGAAAGTGTGGAAAGTATTTTGTTGATGTCGTTCATTGTGGTACTGAACAAGAAAAAGCTGGACTTTTCCAATTCCCAGTGTCCTATCCTATAAAATCTAAATGCCAGCTCTTCACAAAGAGCATAAGACCTTACTGAAGACCTTATGGCTTGGCTCAAGGCTTTGAACATGAAAAGCCTGGCTGCTGCGCACTGTTCTTAGATTATTGAAACTTTGGGGTCGCAGTCTGCTGTTAATGTGGGATGCTTGCTTTGATATTTATGATCAGAGGGGATATATTCATTTATACTCTTTTGACTGTCTTCAAAATATCATCAGAATTGCCAAGAGAATTAGGTCAGACTTCTCTGGGAAAACTCAGTGTCCATTATAAGAATGACAAGAGACAGAATACCCTCTGGTGAGTCCTATTCAATGTAAATTGGGAGGAACTGCAGGTTGAAATTATACACAACATTATATCTGAACTCTACAGCATCAAATTATAAACCAAAGTTAACTTCTCTTTGTGCTCACCTTTGATGTGCCTCAGCGACGGCAGTGGGAGTTCAGCACAAGGACAATTTAGACATCAGGGATGCAAACTCGCAGCTTTTGCAATTGGCAGTTTTCTACAGAGCCCTGTAAGAGAGTTGATGCTACCTTCAGTAAACGTGTTTTGGCATCTAAAGCATCAAAACTTCCCCGGGTTTCAGTTGTGAACACTTCCAGTTCAGAAGTTCTGCCAAAAGCCCAGTGAAGTCAGTGGGCATCACAAGGAGCTGGAGTATTTCTGTCTTAGAGAAACAGGGTTTTGGAGCTTGGGAGAGGCGGAGATGCCTGGTTTGGGTTGTTGCCTCCTTTATGAACTCTCTTCATTCTGCTGTCCTGTCCTTTCTTCTCATCTCTGGAACTTGTGTAGCCTGTTTCACAGATCTGCTGCTGCTGGAAAAAGGGAAAAATCTGCAAGGGAAATGGTTCAATTTGCTTCTGCTGGGATGTTTATTATTTTCACAAGATAGTAGTCTAGTGGTAGCCTGTAAAATACTGCTGAGCAAAAATTTTCTTACTGTTAATTAGCTATGCTTACAATGACTGGAGTCTGCTATCCAAATGATTTTATTTTTTATATTATTTTAAGAAAAAGCTAAATGAAAATTCACAGTATTTTATACATTTGCAATACTTGCATTAGTAGAGAGTCATTTTCATCTTCAAACTGAACATAATTTACAGATAAAATGTCTGTTTTGACATTTAGAAAACTATACAAAAATTAATCTGAAAAGCCAAAAGCCTGGACTTAGAGCAGAGCACTGATTTTCTTCAATTCACTGCTAAGACCTCCAATTTCTTTATGATGGTGAAATTGTCATGAACAATATTTGCGTTGTTTTATTCTACAGTATTTCAGCCTGAAATAACTTCAGTTTTTTATTAACTGCAAGACTGAGTCCTATTCATCAGTTAGGCAGGTGTATTGCCTGATAATGCAATAAGCTTTCCTGGATGTATGAGTTGTTTTATTTCTTTTATACCAGCAATCAGCCATTTCTTTTATACCAAGAGTGTAATAAAAACAAAAGGCTTATTTCTTTCTTACTGGTAGCAGAGTTATAAATTATCATCCATCAGCAATAACTGTTGCCATTTAATAAAAAAATAAACCTTTCCTAAATCTCTCATGGAGCATAATAGATAAGAATAAACAATGATATTAAGGTTGGTGCCAAAATGAAGGATTGCTGCAAGTGAGGATGTGCAGTGAAGTTATTTATGTAGATAACAAAGTCTGGCAACCAAAAGGAACTAATTCACTTGTAATAAAAGAGATAATCCAAACTTTTCTCAAATATAAATAGTCATAAATTGTAATAATCCCAACTTGTTCTCCAAGTATTTAAAGACAAAAAATTGGTCAGAAACGCAAACTCATTTAAAAGCAACACCAACAATCAAGGCAGAATGTTCTAAATACCTCATCTGCAAAGTACCTATAAGCTGTTCACCTGAGGATCTCCAAAGAAAAGTTCCTCTTTCAGTCCTGTCCTGCTTAGCTTAGACCATCAGTCCGAAATTGGTGGGTTTTTTTACATTTTCTGGAATAAAAATATCATCTTTAAACAACCAACATGGAGATTGCTACTTCAGAATGTCTGATCTTGCAGCTGCAGCCAGGTATGCATCATATTTTTAGAGCTTCATTCCAGATGAAAAGTTACTGTCTTGGGTAGCTGAAAAAAATCAACAAGTCTGAAAAGCCAGGTTTTCAAACACAGTGGGCAAGCACTACTGGATGTGAACCTCTCTGCAAGACACAGTTTGCATTTAGGTGGAGTGACCACAGGCTTACTCAAGAAAACCTGCACACAGTGTCTAGGAATAGCCATACAACGATGAATTATGTTACCCAGAATCACTATTTCTCCTCTTGTTCCAGTCAGGCTGCCTCTTTTATCAATGCTCTATCCTGGCACAGAACACCCCTCGGCTTCTCTCAGCTAAAGGACTTTTGTGCATGATTTAACCACTTTCAAACTCTAACACGTTCAAAATGACAAGCACCATATTTTTTTGCCGTATTTGTTTGCAGCATATGGTGAGTCTATAAGCACCTTCTATTCTTTCATCACTCTTCTCTGTTCACAAGATGCAGTGCACAGTGTGTACATCTGTGGAGAGCACTTCTTACACCTCAGCTGCTGAGCCCTTTCCCAGGTGCTCACCCTCTGCTTCATCCTCAGAGTCTGCAGCAGAACAGGGTAATCAGGAGCTCAATAAGTCAGCAATATCAGTGTATGAGCTGGAGATCATGTTCCCAGAAAAACTGATTTGTAGGCAGACTTGTTGTCTTCCCTCCCGTTACTCTGGGAAGGTAATCCTTTGTCCTCCATCTTTCAGCTGGGTGAAAATTCTCTTTTCCATTTGCACCATGGTCAGCTGGATCATCACTGCTGTCCTTCAGGAGAGGGGGGAACACTTCTCCAGCTGAAGCAGGGCAGAGAGGGAAGCACAACCCCTTGGGAAGCTCCTTCACCTTGGGTTTGTAGGGGGATGGAGGAAGCAGAGTGCAGGATGAGACAATGCTGAGGAGCACTCACCAGATGAATGCTGCCTGCCCCAGAAACCTCATCCAGGTGTGCAGCTGCAAGCTGATGTTAGAAGGACAGTACCCACTGCTTCCTATAGATCCTGAAATTCAATACTGGCTTCTTTAAATATAGATATGTTAACTACAAGGAAGATATATTATGACCTAGCAATAAAATTAATAGGTTTGTCTTTTATTTTTTCACTTAAATTTTGAAAATGGAAAGTATCTTTCCATTATCTCTTTTCTTGATATATAACCTTTATAAATCACTGGCACTCCATTAGTCTACACTGAGAAACCAAATTATATGAGCAAATAATGATGTGATTTCCTCAGTTTTTATTTCTATACACACCTGACCAGCTCAAGGCTAAGGAAGATGCAGACAAGAGACTCCACAGAGTAGAGGATAAACACACATGGACCAGAGGGGATGTCAGAGAACATACACAGGACATTCAACAGCAGAGTAGCAGGCTCACAGGCAGTGGGTTAATATCCTCTCCTTTTCAGTCACCTACACGAATGGAGCATTAGAACAAGCCATCTGTGAGAAAGGGTTGCATGACCAAATTTTAATAGAAGACAGAAATCTTTATTTCCTCTCACTAATCACTTGATATGGATTCGTGTTAATTTTTTGGAAGTCACATCTCACTTCACTGGCAAAAGTTCCCTTACACTTGTAAAAGTTCTCTTACTAACAGTTGTCTCTTCCAGCCCATTCTGAAATAATTTTTTCCCTCATTCCTCCCCTCTTTCATTGTCCTTCCCTACTCCCAGTCTCTGGCAGCCCAAGGATGCATCAGCTCTGTCCTCTTGCCCTTTAGGACTCATCCTAAAAGGGAAGTTATGCTGAAGGCTCATTTCTGAGAATTCACCAGAGCCTGGGGAAAGCCCAGGGTCCCATATGAACACCTCCAAAGTCTTTGTCAGATATGGCCAAAGAAAAATTTTTAGGGAAAAAAATAACCTTACTGCAAACATATTTTAAGGACCAAGTGCTTTTGGTCTCTGCAGAAAGGGTCCAAACTCCTTTCCTAAGGGGCCTTTCAAGTAATAGTGTAATATACAAAGGAATCAACTGGTATTAAGAGGAGGGGAAATTGATTGCAAACATTTTTAGAACAATGAATTCAGCAAGACGCCCAGGGTAACATTATAGGCTTAAGCATTTGGGCATGAAAATTCATACTTCATGAAGTCATTCATTGCAAATCCTAACAAAATCGTAACTTTCTTACTGGAGATGGAGAAGGGAGAGAATTTGTTAAATAGTCTCTGAAAATGATGCTATAAGCTTCAAAGATTAACAACATAAAACTTCTTTCATATTAACTGCAGCAATTCCTCCGTGTTTTAATAGCTTAACAAATATACTTAGGAATTTTACAATAAAGAAAAAGTGATAAGGCAATTATTTACTACCCACAAAAAGCTTTGAAACTATTCATTCAATATACCATCTAAATTACACATTAGGTTAACAGGTTGTAAATGATAATCTAGCACAAACCTCAAATGATGGCTTTTGCATCCCAGAGTGATAACATTATTCCCAGCTAGAAGGGAATAAAAATACAAATTATTTTTTCGTTGTGACCATGAAAACTTTCCAGTTACAATTCACATGCAGTTCAATATTTTATGCACAAGTGAAGGAAGCAAGCAACATTTACATGACAGAGTTATCAGTCTTTTCTTTATATTGCAGCTGTTTGGAAAGCCACAGGGCAAAGGCATTTATATATGAGATAAGCTCAGTCTGTAGAACAAATTAATGCTGGATTGTGAATTAAATGCCATGTCTTCGGACAGCTAATTAGCTTTGTGCTGCTCAATTAAGCTTTGAAAGGACATGTTGTGTTTCTTGATGGAAGAGCAAACATTTCCAGACTATTTCACATTCTCAGTGCTTTCTGTTTCTGTGACTGAGAAGTCCAAGAAGGAAAAGAAAAATCCAGCAGCCTTACCAAAAGGTATCAAAGTCTAAACTACAAAGTAAGCAACAAAGTTCTCTTCAATAGTCCTAAAAACCTTTGATTTTATGTCAAATGGCTTAAAAAATGTAAGCTAGTTTGGGATAGGAAGGAGCTATGAATCAATGTCTTCAATGCTTCTTAAACTAGAAAAGTAGCAGGACCTCTCCAAGGAGAGGATAGAAACCCTGTATAACAACTTCCAGTGGTTTGTTAATATTGCAGCTTTATTCAGTTAATCTGAAATTTTCCACCTCTTCTCTTCCTGGCTAGTATCCTAAGCATGTGCATTGAGCAAGGAACACTCAAATGTCTTTGGATTTCTCAGTCAACGAAATGAAAGAAACATTAAAGTTTTATGTCTTCTGTTTCTCTTGTTATCCAAATCCTTTGAGACTTAAGCAGTAAGGGAAAACCTTCCAAGACCAGGTTTCTCACATGAACTTCAGTACTTCCATCTTTTCTTTCTTCTGCTGGTAGTAACTAGACAGCTGACTTCTGCCTTCTCTTTTTCTGCTTGCCAGCCTTAGAATAGGAAAGCCTGGTTAAATTGCCATGGAGAGGGGGTAAAACTAAATGAGATTCCTGGAAAGGAATAATGGTTTTCAAATCTAAGCCCATGGTGGTTCAGGCTGCGTTGAGCTCTAGTAGTGGGATCTCTCTTGTAGGGTGAGCAATCAAATTCTCTTTCCCAGTAAAATTTTCATTTCTCTGCACATTAATCCACCGTTGAGCTGCAAATGGCACATGCAGAGTATTTATTCAATGTCAGCCATTAACCAACAAAAGGAAAAACCTGTGAACAAATACTGCTTTTGGCATTGTGAACTTCAAGGATCAGCAGTTTCTTATCAGATTTCTGTACTGGGGTATTTTCTTCAGCCTGAATCTTAAAGATAAGAGCATTTAATAAAAGTTTTAGATTGCAAAATAAACAGACATCAGAAATTTATGTAATAGATCACTGATGATCATACTAACAAAGAGGGTACAAAATGTGAGAAAATTCTGAAGCTATGAAATTGTATTTCATCTTCAGTCACCAGTCTTATTTATTGTACATTTCCAAGAAAAATCTGACTTTCAGAAACTGCACCTCAGAGGCAGACGTGGAAATCCATCCCAAGGAAGGACTATCATCTACTAACCTGCAGCAGTGAGTACACATCGTGCATGATAATATACGTTTGTATATATATACACACGTGTATGTATTTTATGTAATGTTAAAGTGGGCCCATACAAACCTGCATGCTCTTCTGGCATCTAAGAGAGGTTCCCTTGTCAGAAACAGATAGAACAGCTGTGCATCAAGACTATTTTCCATAGCTCTACTTTTAAAGGTTTTTACTTGAAAAGCCCCAATTTAGCATACAGTGGTAGACAAGTATATAAATCATGTATTCTGCACATAAGAATATGACATGTATGTTCATCTGTAATACTATTACAGAGAACCCCTTTTAAATATGTGCAGATTTTGTGCTTTATTTTTTTTGCTTTAATCTGTTTTCTCTGGAGAAAACACTCGGTGTTCCCACTCTTGCAACTGCCATTTGGGAAGGAGAAAAATTTCTCGGGGTTAAGTAGCAAAGTCTTTGAAATCAGAAGTCAAATCCACAGGTAACAATACCAAGAAAGCAGTACTGTTTATGAGCTCAAATAAAAACTCATCCCGAAGCCACCAGGAAAGATTAACACTAACTTAACAAAAATTTTCATAGTGATGTTTGGAATTTGTTGTATGGATGTTCAATCTGTTACAGATATTCCAGTACAGGCAACCCTTAAAATTTAAGCTAAATGTGCCATTAAGGGCTTCATTGTGGCTTCCCTCAAAAGTTAACATGAATTAGCTCTTGATGCTTCTCTTGGAGGAGGAAAAAAATGGCAGCAGGTGCAGCTGAAAGGCACTGATGGAAAACTTCACTGCACAAACAGCTAAAAAATCTGTTCTCCGTGTAAAGAAATGAGTCTGAGTACATCATTGCCTGGCATTGAAAGCAGCTCTCCCATAAATATAGGAATATTTCCCCAAAATCGTATTTTCATTAAGAAACCTGAGATATTTATCAGGTGTCAGTAGCAAAACCAACCACTTCTTAATTTAAATATCAAAAAGAGAAAAAGTCAAAATTTTTAGTCACTTCTCTTCTGTGAGCCTCACTTCTGTGACAACCAAAGTGCTGACATCCTCAAAGCCAGACAGAAGGTGTAGGTTTGCAGTTGTGACTGCTTGCACAATGGTTAAAACTTTAAAAGCACAAGAGTGGTCTTGAAAATCTTAACAGTTATAGCTACTAAGCAAATATATTCAATTCTTTGGCTACTCTCATACTGGATCTATTTTTTTTTTTTCTTTTTCTATTTTAAAGGCACAGATAGTTTAATTTCTGCTTGGTTTCTCCCTCAAAATTCATATCACCACATTTAATCAAGCAGACTCTGAAAATTCTGAACACCCTTCAGATATGCCAGGCATCATACGCCTGCATATAACACAGAAGTGCTGCCTATAGAAAGCTGTCAGAGTTGAGAAACAGCACTTGTCTGAGCTGTGTTTAGCATTCTCAGAGTGAATCTGAGGCTCTGTGAAGAGTGAAGAATTAGCAAGAGCCCACCATGAAAGGAAGAGAGCTTGCTTTGTTCTGAGTCCAAGAAAACATCCAGCACCACTGCTTCCTAGATTGTATACTAATCCTGCCCTGCTTTTATTTTCAAAACCTTAATATTATGGGTTAAAAGCAGAAAGAGTCCAAAATGCACCAGAATAGATCCGTTTATTAAATAAATTATTAAATATCATGCTGTATTACTCCTGCAAATTCTGTGGTGCCAGTTCCCAAGCCGACCCTCCAAAGCCAGTAGAGAGGGGAACAGCAGCTCCTTGAGGCATTGGTTTCTAGAACTTTGCATAAACCAAGGTCACATGAAGGAAACCAACAAGCTCAGAAAGGAAAAGCAGGTGAAAGAATTAAACAGAAAACTCACAATAACTGAAACCCAACAATGTGCTTTGGGAGAAACAGGAAACAAAATTTTATGTAACAGGAGAAACAATAGCAGATGAAATTCTTCTTTCAGAAGTGTTTGTCAGTCTCTGAGCACATGGCCTGTGTGTCTCAGCCTGGCTGAGGGGCAGCAGATCCTTCCCCGTGCACTGCAGGCTTCAGCACGGCCTCAGTGATTCCTGCGCTGAGCCTGGGCCAGTGATTCCTGCAACGAACTGAGCTGATGAGCAAAACTGGTACTTCCTTTTTGCTGCCTCCCCCACACTCCTTCCCAGCAAAGCCCCCTTCGAGCTTGGAAACCTCCCTCGATGGGAAACACAGGGCTCAGGGTAAGCTGTGCCAGGCATTTCCACCTCAGCAGCCTGGGAACAAAGATTAATGTCAGCAGAAGCCCAGATAAAAGCCTGACTGTGTCGAATGCCAGAAATGTTCCCTATTTCCCCTTTCTTTATGAAAAAATGATTTTATCTTGACTTTTCAGAAATACAACCTGATTGCTCTTTCAATTAACTTAGTGTTCTGTTTTCCATTAGTACAGTGCAGAGTAACTGTAACCCATTGTACTGTCCCAGGGCTTTTTTTAAAAAGATGCTGATTTACAGCAGAAAAGTGATTTTGTGTTTCTTGCCAGTTATGAAATTGCTAAGGTAAAGCCAGGAAGCAGACATGTTAGCATTCATTTCATCTCCAGCTCCTTCTATTTCCACAAGAAGGCTGCAGCAGGCAGTTCAACATAAAAGAAAGTTATTAAAAATTCCACACCCTCAAAGCAATCTTCATAAAACTGATAAAAAATTCAATTTTCAAATTGCTTAATACAGCCTTCTCTTGACTAACACAGTTATCCTAACTTAAGGACCTTTTAAACTAATGACCTGAAAGGAATAGAGAATATTTCATTTGAATCTGTGCAAAATTTGAAGAAATGCTCTGTACTCTGATTTTTTGAGTCTCTTAGTACCATTAGTAGTCCCTGAGCATCCTTCTCTGCCATGGAAACTTACAGGAAAGAACAGGGTGATTCATAATGCAACACAAGTGATTAAGTACATTTGAACTCAGAAATATTAATAAGTTGCTGGTCATATATTTAAAACAAAGTCATGAATACGTAATGCCTTACAAGTCCGATTCAAATATTACAGTAGGCAAAATAATGAAAGTTTACTTAACTAAACCACCTAGGACCAGAACATATAATAAATTAATTTTGGACTTCGCTTTTGAATTGGAGTTACGATAATTTGTATCTCTTAGCTCTTTTGCAAACACAACACCTGAATAAAAAATTTAAAAAACAACTTTAGTGGCATGAATCTACATTAAAAATTAGATTCCCAAATTAGTCCAGCTTAGTGAATACCAGTCACATCACTAAGAAGATTTCTTAAATGTGTCTTAAAAACTTTCCTAGATAAGACAATTCACATAAATCAGTCTGCAGAAAACCTAAGAATCAAAGAGAAGCTAAACATTTGTCTTTGTCAGCCCCTTTAGGGGAAGTGGCCCAGATTTCTAGAAGGCTTTGTGCAGAGCAGCCATGCAGAGGTGCAGAGGTCTGTTCTGTGAGGTCCTGGGTGATGGCACAGAGCTGAGTGGTACCTGCAGCCCCCTGCTCCCATTCCCAGCTAATTCCCAGCACAGCCCCACAGCAAACAGGAGTTCAGGCCCCGAGCTAAACCAGCACCTTGATCAGCTGCTGGCATATTCCTACATTCTTCACTGGCTCACACAGTCAGTTAAATAACTCCCTCAGGCAAGACTTTCCTGCAGCAGAGACACACAGGCTCTGGAGATGGTGCTGGGACAAGTGTAAGCGGCAATCCATGCTCCCGACCTGGACCTTAACAGAATGGCTTCACATCCCCCAGTTTTCCTAATACTCAGATTCTGCTGTAGCCCTCGCTGGCAGAGTTAAAGCACCTGCACCCTGACAGGGGGATGGACTGTTTTGTGAGGAAGCATGAGAAGTTTAAAGCAAACATGAGGAAAGGTAACATTTTTCAGCAGAATTCTCCTACAGTCCCCATCAAAGCCTCTGCACCTCTCACAGGGATGAACTCTTCTTCTACACACCATGACTATTCCTTTTGAACTTCTGCTGGGGTTTTAGTTCTGATTTGAGAACAAGCTTTTGTTTTGATTAGCAAGAGAAAGGGAAAAATCTGGCTTTGAAACGGTTCTTTTGAAGATATTCCAACTTCATGGAAATATCCAACGAGTTTGGGAAATATTTGCAACAGCATTCAGGTAGCAGGATACAGTCTTAACATATATGGAAGTCTCTGATCTGATTATACTGACTGCTGCAGAGATTTGGATGAGTGGGTATCCACTTGGACGAGGGAGTACCCACTTGGACTCTCATGCTATTTCCAAGAGCTGCTTTTTAAAGCAAATTATCTGATCAAAATTAATTTGTATTTAAACAACTGCAGAAATTAGTTTCTTTCAAGGACTCACTTTTATAAATTGCAGATGCAACTTCATTATCTGATGAAGTACAGTGCATGTTGTCAAATTCAGGAAGTGGCACACACACAGTAACTGAGCATATATTTGTGACGTTCATGACTTTTTTAATTTTAATGTGCACCATGGGGACATAGACTAATATCTGGAGAACTTCAGAGATTTCTGAAGATGGATGCTTTGATTAGTTGGGCTTAAGAGCATTGTATGTTACAACCAAGCCTCTGTCACACCTGGGAGAAAGGATCCAGCAGCTCACATAGACACAATAACACCACTTCAGAGCATGATCTAAGTACAGAGAAACAAATGAGAGGAAAAAGCCTTAACCCCGTTTGACATAGAACTTAAATCTCTGAGCAAGGTGCAGAAGGGAAATCTCCCCCAGAGCAGGGAACTGAGCCAGCTCCTTCTCAAGCCCCATCCAAGGCTCGGCAGTAACTCTGTCCTGGCTCAGAGTGCCCCGTGGTGTCACACACATGTCCCTCTGGAGAAGTGCTTGCTCTTGACCTCTGCCTGCTGCCTGTAAAATCAGTGGCAAAGCTCCTACTGAGGGCAGTGTGAGTGCAGGCAGCCAAGGGGAAGAGGCTTTTAAGATGTTCCCCATAATATGCATAGTGAGAAAGCAATTTTACCTGCACTGTTGGTTTGAACAAAGCATAATCATGCTTTGAGCACACCTATTTTCTGTTGAGCTACAGTTGTTGTTAGAGCATAAGCACAATCTGCCATCGTATAATAAAGTCAACACATTACAGTTTAATTGGATGGAGTCATTTACACAGTAGTAACAGGGACTGAGAAGCAAAACACAACTCCTCATTTTCTTAAATCTATAACCAGCTGCTTTCACTGCAGGAATAAAGGGTATATGCCTCACTCACCTCTTATTCGTCTTTGTGTTTTGCCAGGTAATTTAAGAAATGTTTACAAAAAGCTCACTGTTTTCAGAGATTGAGTCATTCAGCAATGCAGCTGCTTGCAGGGGAGTCAATCTGCACAGGAGTGCAGGAGGAGCTCCAACAACTTTTGCGAAGCTGCAAAATCCCTGGATAGAGAAAGCAATGACCCAAAAGGTAAAAGCACTCCTTTCCCAGAAGAAATGCCCCAGTGATGCAAAATACAGCTTAATTCAGTGCACTGACAGAGACAGGGATTCCACAATGATGTTTTGAGAGATTTAATTCTAGAAAGAGAAAATTAGGTGTATAAGAAATTACTTATTTGCTGAAAGCTTTTCACGGAATTAAATCTCAGTATTCCTTTTAATGTATTTTCTGGTTTCATTTCTTTCTAAATGGAACTTTATAACCTTTT
This sequence comes from Monarcha castaneiventris obscurior, assembly GCA_026261815.1. NCBI lineage: Eukaryota > Metazoa > Chordata > Aves > Passeriformes > Monarchidae > Monarcha > Monarcha castaneiventris. Next base: position 15,196,721 of record JAMPIT010000467.1, read on the forward strand.
AACCACATCTTACTAATTCCCCCTTGCTGGCTTGATTGGCACTAATCAGATGAAACATTTGACTGGATAAATACTCTAATGTTTTTTCTTCAGTTGCAAACATGCACTGTTGGTGCCACTTTGCCTGTGTCAAACATACGACTTCTAATCCTGGAATTGCTGTCCAATATCATCTTGCCAATAAACCATGGATGATTTTAGGAAATAAATTTTAAATTTATGCAACCATTGACAAACCTGATTCATTACCAAATGTAATAAGTACTTCCATAGGTTCATTGGCATAATTCATCTGAATCTCATAATCATATTTTTTCCCCTCCCAGTGTATGTGGAAGGGCTTGTTTTCCAGCAACAGCAAATATTGCTCCACAGTGCAGGTAGTGCAAAACAGAGTCTAACATGAGAATATCTATATCCAGAGACTCCATCAGAAGAATAGAAATTCAGCATAAGCTGCTTCTTGTAAAAAGCTGCTGTCATTTAAAGTTTCATCTTCACCCATAATTTTATATCTTTGCTCCTGTTTCTCCTCAAGATGTGCTTTGCACACTATTCTATTGTATTATATGTCCCTGAGTAATCTGTTCAGTCAATTTTTGTATTACCAACTCATTGTATAGACTGAGTTAATAAAAGCTTTTAGTCTGTTTACTGCTATCTACTTCAAAACAAATACATTTAAAAGCTTTTTATTTTTTTGAGTAAATGTAGTTATAAGCAGCGCTCTAGGTATTTTTATCTATATAATTTATTTTGATAAACATATTTACACAATATTCTTCTACCTTCACTAACCAAGTGCTTCAAAATACATATTACTATGTAACAGAATGAAAACCCTACAAAGAGGCAGCTCTTATTGTATTCCTTGGATATATGGTACAAGACTGTCCCTGCAAAAATCATCCTTTAAAAACAGTGTCAGGTCCCACAAAGCAAAAGTGTTCCTCACCATCCTCACTGGAGGGAAAAAATGGTGCTGTGGCATTCCGTGGAGCTGCTGTACACACGTGATATCAGCATATTAAACATGACTGAGACCCATGAAACTGGGAGTGCAAGCAAGGAGAACTTAAAGTCTAATTTCAAAATTGAGAACAGCTTTCTAACCACTCTAGAACTGACTCCTCCAACAGCAAATCAGGACATTTAATTTTTTTTCATACTTTGGCAAGTTACACAAGAACTGAAATACGTTTAGCATATCATGAAGCATATGCTTGTTGCTCCACATGTAGCACATGGAAAATCATTAAATAATGCCTTTACAAAGGACAGCAAATAGCGCAGTCTAATTTCAAGGTAAAATGTCTCCAAACGACTTGAAATGTAGAACAAAAACTAGAATGACCAAGTCATACATCGTTCATTGTCTTGAACAAAAATTAGTTTGTAGTTCAAAGAAAGAGCCTGGAAGTTTGTGACATGCTTTTCTCTCTAAATTGTCGAAGAAAATCTACCAGTGTACAAAATTAGCAATTACAATAAACTCATTTAGTTTTCCCAGAGGTAGTGGCAAAACAGTATTGCCTTCCAAACTAAGAAAATGATGCAGATAGCTTTGATATCAATTACTGGCCTTGCAGAAATTGAGAAGACTGCTTGTCATTGTGGAAGAGGCTCGTGTAATGTTAGAGAGCCAATTAAGACCCCCACAATGTCAGCGTAGTCACTCCAGTCTCTCCTCCCTCTGGTCTGCTGTGACTTTGCTGATTTTCAACATTCACCTTCAATGCCTAAAGTCCTGTGGGAGGTATCCAGACCAAGCATTGCAGTAGCTTTCACTGTGTTCCAAAGTGCTTCTGTAAAACCTGCCTTGGTCTGTGACACAATTTCACGTGCTTGAGTGAAGGCACAGCAAGAAACGGGGGAACATACTCCTCCAATTTCTCACTCTGAAGAATGTTCTCCATGACCAGGCCCACAATCAAAGGAGAGTAAAATTTGCCAAAAATGTTCCTTTTAAAATAAAGTCCATGTCCCAAACACTTGAGTAAGCCTTAGGTCCCAACTGTGCCTTTAAACACAAATAAGAGTGATGGGGTAGATGATAGTTTGTAATTATGTACAACATATCTTCTCTGAGTGCATAACCCTGTGCAATCTGATGAAAACTTGTTCTTTAACATTCGCTTTGTGATTTACCAGGGAGAAATCTTTTCTGGAAGGAATTATTTAGTACCATTTTTGCATCTCATTTTCCCATTTAAATTCCTGTATGATTGTTGACAGAGCTGTCATAGGCACTTACCTGCAATTACTTCACTTACTGTAAGAGGCAGGTCAAGAGAAGAGGGGATTTTGCACCTCTGCTGTTGGTAGAGTGGAGGCAAGGAAGAAGGAACACCCAAGCTTGCTCTCTAGCCACCCCCATTGCCTTCTACACGGGCAATGCAGGAACTTGCCCATCCCACTGTGGTTTCCTGCTTGTAGCACATATTGAGAGAGGAGAAATAGCCCAGGCCACCTTGCCAGTCCAGTTTTAGCTGCCCTTTGTACCCACCAGGAGCCTTGGAGTGCCCAGCAGCTGCCTGGGGTTGAGCAGGCACAGCTACACAGCTTTCTGCAGGCTGCAAATGTGCAAAGGCAACATTGAGTTTTCTTTATTCCAGCACTTGCTGAAAATATTTTGGATGCTTAGCAAATCTAGGCTCAAGCATTCACCCCCAGTCAGAGATAAAACCCCTTGTTCTTCCAGAGCATCCTCTGCCATTCAGGCAGTATGGTTCTTATTCCCTTGCTGTTGTCCCGTGCTGACATTGCTGTGGTAACACAACTCAGTCTTTGCAAACTAAATATTCCTGCACATCTCTCTCATTATCCCTCTAAATGAAAGCACCAAAGTAAATATGAGTTAAGATTAGCATGAGTATACTCCGGTTTTAATTAAGAATATTGTAAATGTTGTAGTGAGGTCCAGTGCTTCCCTTACCCTTGCTTATCCACTTAATAGCTTTTCCATGGCACAGACAGGCTGCTAGACGACCTTATCCTGGTAATGAGGGAAATCAGACCCTGACCATTTCTAAAGGACAAGTTAAAAACCTGCCTCTTGGGCTTCTCATAGGCTCTCAGTTGCTGCTGGAAGACCAAGCAGCTACCACAGCTAAGGCAGCCTGCTCCCAGCTGGTCACCTGAAGGCCTGGCACCTCACAAAGGATGACCAAGTAAAATCAGCACATGGGCCTTTAGCATCTTAAAACAGGTCTATGTTTTACAATTAAACATTAAATAAACATAAACAATTAAATGCTTCAGGGCTGACCTTGGAGAACTTGGTAGCCCACATGATATGCTTATCATGTGTATAAGCCTGTTCCCTGCAGGTTCCCAGATGACTCAAGATGTTGCTTTTACCAAAGCCCTAGCTTACCCTCACACCTCTCTATTTCCTGGCAGCACAACTGCTGTGGCTTCAATTGAGTTCATGAGCTGAGCATTGTCAGTATGAAAAAAGCCAAACATTGTCCTTTACAGTCCTTGACATTTGAAATTTATATTTACTCAGTCCCTTATGAACCAGGGACCAATAAACCTTCAAGGCACTCATGGCCACTTGGCACTTTAAGGCCAAACGTAGATTTACATCACTGCCCTAAAACAGACTAGAGTGGTGGGAAACTGAAAGGCAATTTTGGGAACAAGTTTGATGCATATGTTTGTAGAGAGTTATTTGATTTAAGGTAGGATTGAAAAAGAATTCATAAAGGTCTGGTCTTTATTGGATTTCAGAAATTTTTCCAAGGCATGCACAGTGTAAGATCTTTTAAAAAGTAATCCAAATAAATATATAAAATATTGATCTTGTCCAATAAGGCCAAAATAATGCAGATCTTAAAGTTCCCCACTCTCAATGCACATCGAAATAAGTAAAAACTAAAGCAAAACACTACAATTAAATGTATAGGGTTGTGTCTTTCATACCAATATCCTTCAGGTCCTGAAGCCCTGCAAACATTTTCCCCAGCTCTGCTGCACAGGGACATGCATTATTTATGCACTGTGCATACTCAGAAAAGGCAGGCTCTTTGCCATACTCAGGTAGTCTCTGAATAACACATAAAAGTGCCAGGTTGCTCAGAGCAGCCCTAACACAAGCTCTGCAGAGGCTCTTCACAGGCCACTCTCTAAAAATCTGTAACCTGGGGATGTGCTGGGAATGCAGCTGCTGGAAAGGCCATGTTGGGAGTGAGCAGCTTCACAAGCTCTGCTCTCAGGGGGCAGTGGTGACCCAAGATACACAACCATGCCACAGCGAATAATCAGAGTGTGGCTGAACATTCAAAGACATTTTAATCCCTCTCCCTGGGCCGCACTTTCTGTACTTTGGCTCCTATGCACTACAAAATCCTATCCATGGTTTCCTAAATACCTGGAAGTAAAGCAGGATTAGAAGAAATGCAGAATGTGGAGCATTATAGCTCCACACATAGCTCAGACAGAAGAGATATGACCCCTTTCAGTGACCTGGCTTAGCCAAGGCTGACATGAAAACCAGTTACCTTCACATCCTCACAAGGGAGGTGCTGCTTGTGCTAACACTGCCCACAGGACCTGTCCAGCCTGGCTGACCCTGGCTCTGGGTCTGTTGGGCTGGGTGCTCTCCAAATAGAGAGCCATGCTTGTAAGAACAGGAGTCAGCGTGGGCTAAAGCCTTCACAGAAAATAGGAAGGGGTTGGGGAAAAGCTCCTTTCACACTCAAGCAGCTTCAGGCACAGGGCCCATCTCACCTGACTGAACTGGTGTCACCCAAGGGATGGGATCAGCACAGTTCTGGCACTTGGCAGGTAGCAAGGGCAGTCTGACACAAGAGCTGGCACATCTGGGAACAGGGACAGGATTATGGTGGATCTGCCCTAGGCATGCCCAGTGGTGTAACCCAAGTGCTTCTTCCCTGGTGAGGTAACACAGGAAGGGTTCAGCACTGTTATCTTTTTCCCTGACCCCACACTGCAGTTCACCTGGAGTGTACTGAATAAAGATTTTCCAAGAGATTGGGAAAGTCTTACCTCTATCAGACTGGCCATCTACTAGAGCTTCTTTATGTTTCAGATTCCCAGGACAGATACTGTTTGTGATCTTGTTTGTAAGTATGTTACTACGCATTTTCATTATAGTTTTATTTGTTTAATTAGAACTGTTTATTTAGTTTAATTAGAACTGTCAAGCTTTTTCTGAATTCACTTCTTTTAAACACTTGGTTTTGTGAGTTGCTTTTGCCCCATGGTTATTGCTGGAAGACAGAAGGTTACCAACTACTATGTAATTTTATGTAAAATTAAATGCAGAATAAGTTTGAAAAATAGAATGACCAATTATGCAGCCATAGCTTGTTTCTCATTAGCCTGCAGCAATTTCACTTAAAACTTCAGCCATCAAGTTGTCTATTACCTGCTTTTAAAAAATAAAATACTAACTGTCTTTCCAGAGAGGTGATTGGAACCATATATTATAAATGCAAGTTGTAGTGCCTTCAGGATACGCTGTTTCTCAAAAGGCCTTTGCTCAGTTAATCAGACATAAAGAGCTTGGCAGTATCACAATCTGTATGGTGGTGTCAAGGACATCACCCATGTGTCACTCCTGTAATCAACCCAATTTGCTAAGCTCCCAAGTTCCTTGCCACAGCTTTTAGATGGAAATAAAGCCCACTTGTTAATCATGAGGATAATGGATTTTGCAGTAATTGACAGTGACAGAAGTAAAAACAAGTTGCCTTGGGTAAACAATGAACTAGCAAAAGCCTCAGCAGCAGCCAGCTATGGTCTGCATTTCTGAATAACAAACACTGCACAAATAATGCCTAAAGTCAGAGTCAGTGAGAGATGTGTGCACTTCCAGTATTTTCTGAGCCATGTGCATCCTGTGCCACATGCAATGCACAGCAGGAGGAATCCTGTCCTGCAAGTTAAGACCAGGTAGGATGAGGTAGGGACAGAGTGAAAAGCAAGCTGTCCAGAACACCACTGCCAGAGTACCCTCTCCTCAAATCTCTCTATTTGGAATATTCAGCTACCCAATCCACTACTCTTTCAGCATAACTTAAGGTATTAAAACATTTGTCTAAATGTAAAGGAGAAAAAGCCTTTTCTGTTAGAGTTGTATTACATAAAACTACAGTGATTATTTAAGTTAATACTATTTAAATTGTAAATGATGAGGGGTATGGAGCAACTAGTGCAGGAACAAACAATTCAGAAGTGTGAAGGCCAGGATTTACAAGCAAAACTTATCTAGAAAAAGGCTTAATCATGGTCATTTTTATTTGCACCCTGGTGTCACTCCAGTGGGTTCAATCCAATAACAGATGTCTGTTTTGACATCAATCCCTATTTTAGGATTATTTTAAAAATACCCAATTCATTGTAACATTTCAGAAAAATATATCAATTTCAGAGATAGCAGCTCCCTGGTTATGGATCACAGATTTAAAGGACTACTGGGAGAATAAGATGAGGAAATTTACTTTGGAAAGTTTGTACATTCTGACTTAGCGATGAAATACAATAATCAGAAAGCAGGATGAGCCTGGTAACAAGTGTGGATATCCAGCCTTATAGCTGGCCTGGGAGCTGGGGAAGGTGCTTATTGTTTCCAGACATAACTTTTCCTTTGTCAACCTGCCACACAGCTTTGTTGCATTGTGAAAACAAGACTGCATTTACACTGTAGTTACCAGAAGACTTCACTTAGTTTGGCTTCTCTGGACACCCACAGGAGGCAGGGGATTTCACATTCATTTTGAAGAAGAGCAATTTGAGTAATTATGAAATCAGCCTGCTAAACTTCATCAAATAAGCAAAATTTACAAGACCCCATACACCGTATTAGAGCTCCTTAAGATACTGGAGGTCCTATATTCACAGGAGAAAAGATTCTGGACACAGTTCAGTTTCACAGCACGTCATAGAGCTCAACATGACAAATCGCTGGTTCTTTTGCCATATCAATGATGTATTTCTCAAAACATGTTCCAGGTACAAAGGAAAATTAACACATTGACAGACATCATTAACACTGACACTGTGCTACCGGTCCATTACCTCTTGTATTTCTGAATCTTCCCCATTTAAGAGGTTCTCTGTAACAAATACAGGAAGTTTCATTAGAGTTCTACCTTTCCTAGGTTTCTTTTTTTCTTTATAACTTTTTCTACCAGAACACGTAGGCAACTCTGACACACTGCAAAACACTTGTGCTCACTTCACATTTGTCACACACCCTCACTGATCCAATGTCTCACAAGCAGCTCTTAAATATGTTATATGCACAATCTGAATTCTGAGAACCTGTTGTCAGAGCATTATAAAAATCCTTTAGAGCCAAGTTCTTTAAACATTTATGGCTAACTGCTATGCGAGTCAAGTGCACTGTTTATATTACCAAATGTCATATCTAATTCCCTGTTATGAACCCTTGAAATAAAATTATGTGATAATTACACAATCTGTTTGAAACCTGACAAATATATTCCCAGTGCCAATGATTTATGAAGATAATGCGTTGCTATAGCATAATGGTGCTTCTTAATGGAAGCAGTAAAGTTGTTTCCTATGCTCCGATAACCACAGTGATTTCTTACACAACCACTGATTAAGCAATAGATAATGCAGGCATTTTGGAAACTATATACACCACAGATTTATTTCAGGCTGCTCAAAAGTTATGGCCTGCCTATCTAAATGGCCTGTTAGCAAGGTATGAGCTTCAGCTGGGCTGTTTTACTCGCTCCTACCCAATTTAGTGCCACTGCATTAGATTTATGTTTAGAGCAATGCACAGTTTAGTCTCTTTTTGTAAGAACTGCTGTTAATCAGAAAATTAATGACTTGGCTGGTGTGGTGTGAGACATTAGTAATGCCAACCCTGCTGTCCTGGAAGGGACTCTGGGCTGGTAGCTGGTGAGCAGGAGACTCCCCCACGTGGGAAAGGCTCGTGGCCCTGCTGCTCCGAGAGCTCCACCAGTGACAGAAATTGAGGCACAGCCACTGAAGTGCAGGCCAGTGGCATCTCCTGTGTGTCCTCCCCTTGTTTCTCCATTGTGGGCTCTCCCTCCCACCCAGAGGGGCAAGTGATGCTCAGGAGGGAAAGTGATTCAATACACTACCAACTGCATATTACATTATTTTCCTATCTCCTTTTCCCACCAAATGAGAAGTCTCTTCGCAACTGTTTCATCGTCATTATAATTAGTATGTATGGCAGATGATCAAATTAATTGTTTCTTGGGTTCAAATCTAGTACTGGTAAGATGTTAACAATTTAAATGAGACCCTCAATTTTCTACACATTTCTGCAGAGGGTTTAGTAATTGCCTTAGCTTTGTTCATTCTGCCAATCCATGCTTCAGAACACTGATTTCATTAATGAGCAGCTAAACATGACTGCCCTGCTGATGATTTGTTCCCCTGCTACCTGGGAAATGTCATTTGAAATGGCCTAAGCTCAGTAAAAGGGCACTGAAAAATTTTAAGTGGCAGCACTTTGTTTTACTCCAAATTGCTACAAGTTGAAGAAAAATTGTATCTTACACAGTCATATCCAAAAACATCTAAAAATGATTGGTGTAACTTGCAAAACCATATCTGGTGTGAAGATGAAAACTCTCACTATGAAGAGTTTTCTGAGTTTTAATTGTCATAAATGTATATTCTTCAAGACCATCAGTGTTAGAATTATAGCCTATAATTAAGGAGGAGCTCTAATCTGTTTTGCTCTTGTCTTCACTCTAATTTTTCAGTAATGCAAGATCTGTAAAGCATGAACATTTAATATTTCAGAACCAATGTCAAGTGGACATGATGAAAGTGAGACTGAAAAAACATAATCTTTCTTCTTTACTGCTATTCAGTATTTTTCTGTGCTTAGCTGGGAATTTCTGCTGGTTTTATGCTTTCAGGTGGGCAGAGGAACATTGGTTAAGGGAGCAGAATAGTGTTGCAGACATGTTTCTTGCTAATTTAGTGAAAATGTATCCCTGTTCACGTGAACCTTCAGGATCTTTTGTAATGTGAGTTTATACATGCTCAGATATTGTCAGCTAAATCCTACAGCTGGGACAGCAGAAGGGGAGCCAGGTACCCCACTGTACAAATCAATTCACTGAAATTCTGGGAAGTTTTGTGATTGAAATGGGATTTGCTTCAGCATCACCCCTGCTATCAACTGAGGTTGGATCTCTTCATATAAAAGGCTGACCCTTTCAGGGCTCTGTTGCCTGCAAATGACCAAGAAACCTGCTAACACTGCTAAAAACTGTTTTAAGAACATTTTTATCATCAACAATATAGGATTTTTTCCTTACTTTGTTCTGATTCAACAATTTCAGTTGAAACATTTATAAGGAAAATATATCTAAGGATTAGAAGATAGACAAAGTCATAAGCAACTGAAAGCACTGTCCTAAGGAGAAAGCAAACATACAACCAGGCACTGTTACCTATACTGCCAAAGCAAGGATTAGCCCTAAGAGAAGCAACAGCAAATTACTGTCCTCATGAATAATTTTAAGGCAGTTATTTAAATTAGAAGTAGAGCAGGTGTTAGATACTAATCTGTTTTGCAAAGTAATTACATTAGTTCTATGCAATGTAATTGCAAATGAGTGTAACAGGCATTGAAGTAGGGGTGGGAGATAAGAGTAACAAGGGTAAAAGCCTGCAGCCACACGGGTGAACTCCATGCATTTATGGATAAGGTAGGAATGGGAATTTTCACTAGTTCTGGTGGGCATGTAGCCATACCGTGGCCAAGCAGAGTTACCAGAGTGCAGCAGAAAGGATGATGCCAACCAAGCAGCAGTTGTCTGCTCTCCACAGCATTTAAAAGAGCAGCCTGAAAAATGCAAACACATTTTGTCAGCAGCTCTGGGGTACTGCTATGAGGGAATAAAGTTCAATGGTATTTGAGACATTCATAGATGTGAGAAGGGAAATGCAAGGAATTTGATTTTCTTCAAGTGTTGCCTGCCTGTTTCCCTTTCCACTGCTTTTCATGGACACGGGTGCTGGAGATCTCCCCCTTCCCCCCAGCTCAGCTTGTTGATGGCAAGCTTGGATGTGTCCCAAGAGAGGAGCTGGCTCTCCAGGAGGCCACTGTAACCTGTCTGCAGTTCAGGGCAGGTCCACCAGCAACCCTGGGCAGGTTAGGAGAGCAGAGAGAAGGACCTACTGAGCAGGTTGTAGGCAACATGTGAAAACCTGCAAGAATCTCCCTTGCAGAAATTGGTTGGCAGGAGGAAAGGGTCTGAGGGAGCCAAGACTAACTGCACAGGAATGCAAAAAATGCATTTTTGGCTGGGGAAACAGACTGAGGTGGCTTGAGGCTGAGATAGGCCAGAGAGCACGGCAGGAAGGAGAGGAGGTTTCCAAAAATCCTGTCTACTGTGTATAGTATCAGGGCACCCTGTAGACTGCAGGGTGCAGAATATTGAAGACCATTAAAATTTAGCAATATGGTTTAAGTTCATGTGATCAAAGGCAAACCTCCTGGAGAGGATTTCCCAGGTGCATCACACATAAGAAACCCAAGAGGAATGTTGCCAGCAGCAGGGTACCAGTGCCCAGAACCCCAACCCTTCCTGAGGTTCTCTGCACATTTGGGGTGCTCCTCCACAGCCAGACATTTCTCCTGATCTTTCTTTCACAGGCATCTCCGTCACTTCCCACTCACAGAGTGCTTCAGCAGCAGTCTGATGTCAAAGGACCAAAACCCAGGTCCCAAGGGCTCCTTGGTGAACCCCTGGTTCAGGTCACAAACCAGCCCTCATGTTCTGAAATCCTGCACTCATTCAAGGCCACAGTCCCAGGTCTGTTCTAGCTTCACATGGAATAACATGGTTTCTGTGAAGCTTAGTTTTTCTAACTAGAGCAGAATGTTCTAAATGCTGGAGCAGGGAGAGCACAGCTTTCTTACAAGGAAGAAGTTGGGTTTTTTTTCATGTAGACTATTGACATGTAGACACATATCTTAAAATCAGAGCAAGGGAAAAGATTTTTCTCCACATTTTATAGCTATCAGTGTCCAAAAAGTAAAACGTTTGACTTCTTAGTGGGTTTTGGTTGCTTTTTTAATTCTCTAAGAATCCTGATGTGATGATTAGATCAATTCCTGTCCATTAGAATTTGAAATTAATCTGTTTTGCAACTAGTGAGCGCCCTTCTAGTATTTCACTGAGCATTTTTGATAGATGGATGAATTTAAATAGAACAAAAATGTATCTGATAATGAAGTCATTATGTTTTTTCTGATTTAATCAGAATATTTGTACCATATAAGTCCATTAGAATATCAACGAGATGATTCATATCAGGCTTCTTCAGGGAAATAACAATCATTTTATAAAATTTTATACTTCCAGCAGTGAGACTTTGTTCTCACAACCATCCACTTCGCACAAAGCTTTGGTGTGTTCATTGTGCATCCCTGCAGCCTTGTGAGCCTATTTCAATGCTTCCTTAACAAAGGTGCCATCATTTAGATGGTGCCATATGAAGAAAAGCATTTTACCTTTAACAAGTATTCACAGCTCAGGTGAATGCTTTGAGGCAAGTGAGTAAAGGCACGTCTAACAGAGCTTCTGGGGAAAATTTCCTCTCTGTTTCTCAGTCACATGAGGAGGGCCAAGAGCAGGCAAGGACCAGGAGAAAGGCACTGTCGGTGCTGCAGGACAACAAAGCCCTGCCCATCCAACCCAGGAGTCCCCCAGGTATTAATGGCACTGTCTGGGGATGAGTTGTTTGGATGAGTGGCCCATTTGCCAAATATGAGCTACACCTACTTTTGGGGCTTTTGGTATCCCAACCCAAACAGTTGTGGGGCCATCCCTCCTCCCAGCTCCAATAGGTGCCTGTAATATAACCCCGTGATAGAGCTCTGCTGCTGGGCTTTCCCACCTTCTTATCCCTGAACTCAGGCCCCTATTGATCGGATGTAGAAACTGGAGATGCTACTGAGCACATTCATGAAAATTCATCTTTACTTCAAGCCCCTTTGTTGCCAGGCACTGAAAACCACAGTGGGAAACAGAAGACCTTGATGTAAGCCCTGTTTAGCAGCAGTTGAAACACTGGTGTGTTTCCAACACTGTTTTAATCACCAACTCAAAGCTCAGCGCCATACAGAATCCCATGAAATGAAGTGACTTTATGGGAAAATGAGGCATTAGCAAAATGCTCGTAATTAACTGCTGTTTGTCAGGCAGTTTTCAACCAAAATTTTTGGTATACGTTTTGTTTCACATCCCTACCTATACGGACCATTATAACAAGCCATTGACATCACTAAACTTTAGCACATACTTCTAATAACAACCTAAATATCTAAATTTCTCAAATAACAACGTTCTGAGTTTCAGTCATGCCCTAAATGTTAGTATATGTGATATAAAATTATAAGGTGTCACTAGGTAAGACACGTTAAGGAAGGATTTGGGAAATTCAGCTCCAGCATATCACAAATTTCAACTCAATCCAGGCTGTAAACCATGACAAACCTGAGGATAAGAGTGCAATGAAACTTGCAAATGGTCCTTTACAACAAAGGTGGAAAAAAACTGTGTTTCAGTGGTTTTAAGCTTCACGGGTACTTATTTTTAAATTAGAATTGTTTTTTGCTTCTTTGTCAAGTATGAGTTTAATTTCCACGTTTGACTGGAGTTAATAAGGAAATTAGAACATTTTCCTTGCTCCTCCATATTATTCAGCCCTGTTGAGTCTCACATAGAGAGAGGTTAGTGAAAGTTTCAGAGTCAGTAGAGCTCATTTAACTATTTATGATCCCAATACAGGGGTGAAAAGTACATATCTAGAACGTAAAACCCACATTCCTGGCGATGGGGGTCATCTCTTAAATCTGCATCCTTCAGCTCAAGCAGCTGGGCTTCGCCCACCCAAGGCACAGAGTATTTCAGCTCAGCACTGAGCTACTCAACATCCATTTTGGAGCTATGAAAGCCAGATCAGGTAAAGATTAGTTTTTCATCCGTTTCCATGTCGCGGGATATAAAACACTCCTCTGTTTTTCACAACCTTCCCATGACATCTGAAGCAGCACCAGCCCATCTAGAGGTTCTGAGTGCATTCAAACACAAATGTTTTGATGAAAGGCCTGTTCAACCTCTGATGGATAGTTCCCCTCCGGTCATTCCCTTTTTCCAATTGCAATTCAGCCAAGGCTGCTTTTGCTCTAGGTTGTTATTTATTGCTCAGCAACAACTCATTTAACAGCAGGTGAGTTATTGGCTGTTGGCTGATACCAAACACAGCCTCATCCTCCTCTGTCAGTCCTGCAGCCTGCACAAACCACATCAGGAGTAACACAGGAGAGCAGAGAAGATGCTACTGCATGGCACAGGAGCTTGACTCTCACTTACTCCAGGCTTGAAAATGAAACAGTGATCATGCCAAGTCTGAATGCACAGCTCCTCATAAGAAACCAGTTCGCAGCCAGGTGAATTGGTCTTAGGGGATTGTTCTCTGGAGGCCTGAAAAGCCCTCTCTGTGTTGAGGGACTTTTCAGAAAGAACTCCTGCTCTAAGCATAATAAGACTTCCACTTTCAGGAAAAAATATGTCACATGAAAAGTTTCATGAAATCAGATCTCTTTTTTTTCCTATGGATGGATCCTTAATTGCAAGACAAGGTTTTCATAAACCCACAAGCAGTGAAGACATCAAATATATGATGTTGACAGGATTTAGTTAAAATTCTCTAACTGGCCTTTACAACATTTTAGTTACATTTCCTTTACCATTTCTGAATATCACTTAAGACCAGTTGCTGTTGGAAGGTAGATTTCAGGCTCTCAGCTACCTTTTTCATTCACACAGGCCAGGTGATAAGAATCAGTGATGTCTAATTCAAGAGATACAATCTGCAAGAGCTATCTCTGCATGCTGCACAACTCTAAATTCACAAAGCATCATCCAGAGTAGCTCAATAAAACTATCTTCTCCACGCACAGCAATGGTCAAAAAAATCTAATCAAACAATTGGATGTCTAAAAGACATGAGAGAAAATGGTGAAATTATAATAATGTCCTCAGATCAATATTACTCTTTCAGAATGTAAACAAAGACTGAGCAGACAAGTGGCAAAGTATGGTGAAATTATAAGCTTCAGTTCTTACTGCTTCTGCAGAAGGGCATAAGGCTTGCAGGAAAACTGCAAATTGGTGGTGCCCTGATTTTAAAATCACTTGGTCCCCTCATTAGAGCAATCAGTGTGAATGTACGTGAGGAACACAAACCCGAGGCTCTGGAAGCATCTGCAGGCTCTACTCTCTCTCTCTCAATCTTACAGCCAGAACACTTTATGGCTCAAGCTGTCTGAAATAGATACTGTGGACAGCAGCACAAGTACTGAATTTGTCAAGAGAGCTGACACTGCGTTCAGCACATCTGTAATTGCAATCTGGCCCCTACCAGAAGTAATTCCAAGAAACCACTTAGGAGCAATATTTTTTTCCCCTCCCTTTCTATTTTTAAAGAAAGTCAGAGAAAGTCTCTTCAGATGACTCAGTGCTCCTCGTTTCTGCATCCTGACAGACTGGGAACTGACCTCTGTGCACGTGCACTCACACAACTCTGGAAAATACAGCAGCTGCTGCCCATGTCCTTGCTGGATGAGTGGGGTCCTCTCAATCTCTGCTGCAGCACTTGGTGAATAACTTCAGAAGGGAAAGTGTTTTCCAGCAGCAATATGGTAAACTCCTTTTCCCCTTGGAATCCTATTATCATCCCACATTCCCAGAACTGCTGCACAACCAGGAAAACCCTAACTGCTCCAACAACCAGCAGGAGCTACAGAGACTCTCAGGGAGTACAGATACCTAGGCCATCACTTTGATTAAAATCACAAAATAAAAGCATTTACAGCTACATTTATCCACAGTCCCTGAAAGCACAAAGAGGAAATGACAGAAGGTTTTTCTCTCCAGAAGAGCTTTTAGATGAATACACAATTTTCACTAAAGGAAGAAGAGTCTTACAGGGAAAACTACTTTTGCTATCGTACCCAGTTAGCACAAAATACACATTTATCTGTTAAGATATGGTCAAGAGGGAATTTTGGTATAGGTAACATAATCACCGTGTTACTGATAGAAAGGCGATTCGAGGTTGTTAAGGCTCACAGCAGGTGCCTGCTGGCTCCCAGTATGTGCTTAAATCCTGCAGTACTCAGTGGCAGGGAGAGGTGTTTGCAGAATTGACATCCTCAGAATAATGGCATTCAAATAGTAGCAGACCTGAAACACTTCTATTCATTTTAGAATAGCATATGGAAAAAACTTGGATACCTTAAATATTATATCTCTGCTTCCCTTAAGCCAGTGAAATTGTAATTCATAGCTTTCACATCTAGATCCATGGACTCTGAAACTTAATTTTGTTATTACACATCTTCACATTGGTTTATGTTTAAAACTTTGTTTAGCACCCCACTGCACAGGACCACAACTGGAGCTAAAGCAAAAGTTTGATCAAAGCTGAAGCTGTTTTGTAGATAGTGACAAGAACACTTAGGGAAAGAAAACATTTAAGAGTAAAGTTCCCCAGTGAAAGAAAACAAAACATATAAGCTAGTAAGTTGTTCCTAACTATAGTATTTTCTCTTTGAATGACATCTTCTTTTCTCCAGCTGTATGAAACATTTCTGCCCTGGTCTATGCTGAACTGCAGAAACTCAGAACCACAACTCCTTTTACCACAATTGCCACAATACCATAGGAAAAAACCCTAACATTTTTAAGGAAAATTGTTTTGACAACTTTTTTTTAAACAAATATTGCAAGATTTTTTAATATACAGAAATCAATAAATGTTATAATGATTTTTAGGATAGCTGTTCCAATGCCAAGAAATAATTATGGTTTTAATAAACCATTTGCTATTTTACTGGAAATGTCCAGACTGATGATAAATTGTTACACTACTCAGTCTGGATGCTAGACCACATTCAACATTAGTAGAAATTATGAGTTTAATTAAACTAGCTATGATAACAAGCAATCTCCTTCCATATAATGGTACCATCTTCCCCATGAAAAAACAGGAAATATCTGAAAGGTTTCATTCCATAGAACTAATTAAATAAATTAAGGTTCAAATTTTCCCACAGATTATTTCCTAATACAAATTTGAAGTTTAAAAGACTTAATTTCAGGCTTTCAGCCATATTTTCCCCACAGACAATTTAACTGTGATCCTTTCATAATTATGGACAAGCATATTTGACTGACTAAGGTATTCTCAAATCATTGTTGTGGCTTTTTTTTTTTCTTCTTTTTTTTTTTTTTTGCTGGGAATATGGACTATCATCAGTAAGAAACACTCCAGTGTGTACAAGTTGGGAAGAAGCTGAGCAAGTTTGAAGGAGTTACCTCTTCCATGACTTGCAAGCTTTGCTATAATGTAGGGATTCCTCTGAAGGAAAGTGTAGAACTGAAAAAGGTCACTTTTGGCACTGGGGATGAACAATGACCCACCCTGAGGGGGGACAGAGCTCCCTCAGGTGTGGGATGGCAGCTGGGGAAGGAGACCCCTGAGTTCCCCTCAGCTGCCAGTGTGGCTGTGAAAGGCGTATTTCTTCCTGGAACTCAGTTCCTAAGGAAAAGGGAGGTTGTGATTCATCAAATAATTAAAAATACTGGACAGAAGAGTGAAAAGCATAATAAAAACTGACTGACAGCGCAGGACAGGGAGGTGGGGGCCTGTGGGGCCTTGCTCCTGGCAGCCGCCGGCTGTTGACTCTTGCTCGCTGCTCACCCTTTAATTTCAGCCATACGTAGGACTAAAAGTTCAAATATTTTAGTCAAGCCTTGGACTGGGTGTTTGTGTCCAGGTGCTGGCTGTGAGGGCTCCTCTGGGAGGAGATTCCCAATTGAATTCTCTGCCACAGTCCCGCAGCCGGGCACAGCCGGGCCTGCCACCCTCAGCAGCGGCACCCCCAGGAAATTGTATTTCAGAAAGCTCAGAGTACGCTTTTGTGGTGAAACTCTGAAGAGAACATCCCTTGCAGTGCTTCCGAGACTTGGAGGTCTTTCCTCACACCAACAACCCTCGCAGATTTTTAGGGAATTCAATGCTGTTAAATAATGCACTTCTGAGATCAGGGGCGAGAAACAGCTCGTGCCACAAACTGGTCAAGTTTGATCAGAAACTTTCATCAGAAGACAGCTGTGGCTGTGGAGGCTGAATTATTTCTCTCTAAACATCTTGAGCTCAGATCAGGACTTTTGCCGAATCTTCGTCTGGCTCACAGAGCAGGGCTGATTTCCAGGCAAACCTTGCCAGAATCCTTAGATCTGAGGCAGATCTGCCACAAGGCAGATTTCCTCTGAAAAGGGATGCTCTCTCCAAGTCCTGTCATCTTTTCCAAGACTTTTTAATTTCTGCCATACACTCTGGAGAATGGCCTTCCAGCACTACAAGTTAAAAAGTCCCACAAGTGCTGAATGGATTCAGGCTCCAACAGCTTCCAAATTCTTGCTGCAGGGTGGAATTGAGGATAGAAAAGAGCATCCTTTATTTGGGTGTTTGGGTCTTTTCCTCAAATTTCCGGTTGAAAATTTGCACTTGGAATTAAAACTACATATCAAACCCACACAGGAAGAAAAAACTCTGGCAAATGTCTGCCTAATCTGTTCTTTAAACCTCAGCAGTGGAAATCATACAACCTTTTTCACTGTGGTTCAAATGAGAGAGAGATGGAGGAAGAAGAAAATCCTTGCCCACTACTCCTTCACCAAGGGAGAGTGGCAGATTAGCTGGTTCCCATTCTGAGAAGTGCTGATTTGGGCTGTATTTTAGCCCATCATGATGTATTTTAAGAATACTCAGAGAATCAGTGTCCTTGTGCTTTAGCTAGCCCAGAAGTACAAACATCTTCTAATGCCTAGGTTCTGCTTGCTGCAATTTAAGTCCAGAACTTCTTCCTTTACCTGTCATATCCATGGAAACAGTTTCTTTCTCTGCACATGTTTTTGGCTATATTTTAGGCCTGAGGTGTTTCATTGGTCCTCTCCTCTACAGGACACAGTTACAACAGCTCACTCTTTGCTCATACATCTCACTTTTGGAAGCCCTGTACTCCCTGGGACAGGTCCACTTCATGCTACTGAGAACACCAGTGAGCCCTTCCCAGAGTGATGTGCAAACACCACTTCAAACATTTCAAATGCCACACTCCTCCTTACATATTGCATTATTTGGGGGGGGAAGGAGATGTGCAAGAGTGTGATTTTCCTGATTGCTGGAGGATAACTGTGTGCGACTCAAAGATCCTTTTTATAAACATCATTTGTCACCAGCTTTCCACTTTCTATAACAGTTCGTTTTAAAATTTCAGGTCACTAAAAAGCTGACAGTTCAACTTCCTATCCAGTTTCCACAGCAGAATACTTTGCTTTCAAATTCTTTAATGAACAACAAAGATTTTTGAATAAGTTTTCTTTGTAGATTAGTTTTCCATGTGGAGATCTTACCAATTATTGAAGAGGACTAAAATGTGCTGCCTTTATTACCTTCTCCCACTTTGCCTTCCCAAGAACACTTTCATGATCAGGATTACAAAAAAGTGCCTTTCACCATCTTTTTCTCAGTAAGTCTCCTGTGCTGGTCAGGTCAAAGGCACACAAGCTTTTCTTCCTGCTTTCTCCACTTCTCTGTCCAAAGTTGTATGGAAGTTTCTTCTGGAACCTCTGCCTGTGTCCCTGGGCAGTCTGTTCCCTCCATAAAGTGTCTCATCAAGCCCAGTCTTCCCTTTCAGATGATGTCATTTGCTGTTGTTGAGGTGCCAGCCATGTGATGATTACCTTGGCCCCTATCACCAGCATCCTCATCCTTCATTCCTTTCACTTTCAGCCAGGGACTTTAAATGGTTTTATTGCTCATCACTTTACGGACCTCAGAGTAGTTATACAGCTCCTTCCTTCATTCCTCCTCAATCCTCACCTGCCAGAACAGAAAGCACATGCATAAGGTGCTTGTAAAAAAAAAAATAATCTGGTTATTTTTAAATTGTCCTTCCCAGTGCTATACCTCCATAAGTTCATATCACCACCCCTCTTCCTGTCTTGTCTTTTTTCAAGGACCAGCTTTTCACTCACAAATCTCATTTACTCTTTATCAGTTTTACAGCCAAAGATACTCTTCCCATCATTTATATTTTAGACCATCTTTTGATTTTCACGTCACCTTTTTTCCACTAGTTGAACCACTCTACCCTAGATAATTGATGGAAGGGGGCAGGTTCTCATAAATGTGTTGTTTAGCAAAATGCAAATAGTCACAGTGGTTTGGAACCAGAAGAATATACTTTAATACTTCCTGGCTTTTGAAGGTTGATGGAACAAAAATAGAAAACATCTATAGGTATATAAAGAGATTCGTGTGTCTGTATAGAGATAAACAGAGCTATAAATTTATAAATAAAAAAATTTGTTCATCATCAGTTTCTATGCCGGTTTTTTACTTAGGCTCTATTATAGATGAACTTTCTTTAGATCAAAGTCTAGCTTCCTGGAAGCATGTTTTCATAATTTATTAGTTTCAGAAAACAAAATCCAAAAATACTGCAAAATTTCTTGTGCTTATACCATGGCACTTACTTTGAATACAAAAGACCAAATGCTTCTGACCTTGTGGTGGTAGAAAGTTACATTTTTGCTTAGGGAAGGGTAGCAGGTTTCAGTTCACAGTGGTATTTGTTTTGATTTTTAGAGATTGTTTCTTGCTGAGTTTTACAGTGAAGATGATTTCCACAACGCAAAGCTATGCAAATACCTTAATCACCTTGCAGGTGGACACATTTCAATCACAGAAAATTTTTTATCGCTTGGAGGTAAATAAAAGAAAAATTGTTTAACTAAGACTAAGAAAGGACCCTGCAGTCCCAAGAGCATTAAATGTTTTAAGGAAAATGGGACAGAAAAGAAAGGTGACAGACAGAAACTCACTTTTAAACTGCTGTAACACCCTCTTCACTTGTGTTTTAATAAAAACTGCATTTTGACTACATAGAAAATAGTTTCACAAATCATGTTTTGTAATCGAAGAATTTATTCTCATCCTACAGCCCACCCCTGATGCTCTAAGTATCTCTGCAAAGCTCATATTCTGCTGAAACCTCATGCTGGTGGCTACTTAGATCAAATAACCCAAAAGCCGATGCTCAGTGGTGCTAATGAGGCTCTGCATGACTGAGACTCTGCAGGAGCCCAGAAGCCTCACAGAGCCTCTCCCCAGGTCTGCAGATCACTTGCACATAGGCCCCCCCCTGGCCATTGCACTGGAACTGCTTCCACACCTCATTTGGTTCAAAAAAAATGAGCTCACATGGCTTTCCTTGAAAGTCACACGAATTACCAAGGTCTGGATGGTTTGCAGGACCAGGACAAGGTCTGTAATTGCTACGGGAGTCAGCCAGACTGAACAGCTGATAATATCAGGATATTTGAATATGAGGATACTTCTCTCATCCTTCCGTAGGAAATCTCTGCTTGGTAACTGCAGGCATTATGTTGGGGCTTGGCAAGCTCTCTGTGTCTTGGCCTGGGCCAGAGAACAAAAAGAAAATCCTGGCAAGGACTACAAGGCAGCATCAGCTGAAGCCACATTTGAGGAGTTAATGAACTCAAGGAGTGAAGCTCTTAAAGGAATGAATATCCCCAAATTAATGAAATTTTTCATTTCATTAGGAAGTGAATACTCTTTCTTTTTATTCTACATCATTGAAACCATAAAGACAGCCCCTATGGAAATGGAAGACTCATCTGAAAAACTGATTTCATCTTTATCCATTATCTCTCTAAATGCAGCATCTTAGTGCCTTTGCTTTGAGTGTTCTCCAGAGAGCCAGTGGGATTTCTTAATGGACTCTGTGCCAGGCTCTGTGTAGCTTCACCTAACAATATAAATGCAGCACTTCTGCTGAGGAATGATGGAATGAGGAGTGATTGTCATTTATAGCCTTATATGTGGGAATCTCTCTTTTCCAGCCCATTTGGGTGGGTTTCCTGCCAGAGAGAATTTCAGGCCAAATTTCTGTGCAATATTTAAAATGTAATTGTGTTTAACAAACCCAGCAAAAAGTGGCAAGCAATGCACCAGTGAGGTAAAGCCCAGACTTGTTTCCAAACAATTCCTGGGCTAGCTGAGCCAGGCAGCTCTCGAGAGCTGTGCTCAAGGATAAATCCAGAAGGATGAGGTGTCACAGGGAGCCACATCTGCAGGAGGTGGGTGGGGCCTTGCAGGGTTGGAAGGGGTCTGTGGAGATCGCTCAGTCCAACCTCCCTCCCAAGCAGGGTCACCTGGGGCAGGGGACACAGGAACACATCCAGGTGGGTTTGTAATGTTCCCAAAGAGGGAAACTGCACAACCACCCTGGGCAGCCTGTTCCAATGCTCTGTCATCCTCAGCCTAAAGAAGTTCTTCCTCATGGTGAGGTGAAACTTCTTGGCCATTGCTCCTCATCCTGTCCCTGGCACCACTGAAAGGATTCTGGTACCATTTTGTTCAGCTGAAGATGTCCACTCTGGGCCAAAGACAACTGGTCACAATTTGGAAACACTGATGGACTGAGGGTCAGCTGCTTCATGTGGTAATTTTTTCCAGTGATTAATCATCCTTACTGCTAAAAACCATGCTGGATTTCTCATTTGAATGTATTTGGCTTCAGCTTTCTGCTATTCCTTCTTTTTATACCTTTCTTTAACCTGAGCTATTTCATTCTACAGTAACCATTACTCTTTCCCTGTGGATTTCCAGTGTAATCAAGTTACCTCTCCATTTCCTTGTTGATAATCTAGAAGATTTAAGCTCCTTAATGCTGCCACTTTCAGATGGAACCGAACCAACTCTGCAGCCTGAAATTCTGTGTACAGCTTTTTTTTCTATATCCCCAGTAGTGTTCTTCAACATCCTTTTTAAAATATCAGTCTCATTAAAATCAGATTAAAATGCATTTTGCCCAAATAAACCCTCCCTCCCCAGTGATCCGTATGAATTTAATAACTTTTCCCCTTCCTCGTGTTAGTTCTTACTTTGTACCAGCCACGGGTTTACAATCCATGTTGTTATATTTGCTTTGGTGGAGTGCAGCAGTGTCAGGGGGCTTCCTCTCTGACCCCAGAAGCACCTGGGGCAAGTGGCAGCTCCTGTAATGTTGCTCTCTAGTGAGATCCCACATGAGATCAGCGTTTTTCCCAGGCTGATTCTGCCAAGTGGGGACCTGTCCCTCCTGTGGCAGAGAGCTGAGGGACTGCCTGGGTTGTACCTGACCTTGCAGGGTCAGGCTGGGCCAGGGGAGCTGCGGCCCCTGCACCCCTCTGGATCAGCTCCAGCCATCTCTCTTCTCTCATGAGAGCTGGGGGTGTGTAGTGCAATGTATTTACACCCCTCTGCTTTTGTTGAGGTATTTTCTATGCAGGCAGCATAATAAGTACAACAAGCAAGACAGGCAACCCAGGGTTTTTGCTGCTGTCTGGTGCAGTCAGAGCTCCCACTGCTGTGTTCCAACACCCATTTGCCTATGGGGAGGTGTGAAATGAGCAATTGTAAAGCTGAGACCAACTTCAGCTGTTCAACATTTTAGAAATCTCCTTTTTTGAACCACCATATGTACCATATTTTTTCATCACAGAAAATCTACATGTGTCTTATCTTCTTTTTCTTTCCAGTAGTGTTTGTAAGACCAGCCTGTTCAAGGC
Organism: Monarcha castaneiventris obscurior; assembly: GCA_026261815.1. Taxonomy (NCBI): domain Eukaryota; kingdom Metazoa; phylum Chordata; class Aves; order Passeriformes; family Monarchidae; genus Monarcha; species Monarcha castaneiventris. The sequence goes on from JAMPIT010000467.1 coordinate 15,219,433, forward strand.
AATAAGCTTGTAAAATATCTCTTTGTTTAATTCTTGTAGCTTAAATAAAATTGCTGTTTACAACCAGGTGCTCTTTGCAGGAGGGATGGCAGCAAAAGCAGTGCTCTCTGCCACCTGTCCTTCCCCCCCACCACCTCGGGCAATCCCACCCACTGCCCCAGAGCCATGGGCTTTGCAGACCCAGTGATGGCCACGGCCACAAGTCTGACCTTCTGCATTTCAACTATGGAAAAATGGTGTGGATTCCACGCCCTGATGTCCGTGGGTCTGCAGACACAATCCCACCGTGGTTTGTATTTCTAATTCAATGGAGTTTTGATTATCTCTGGGCGAATCAAGGGAAAAGGGGTTACGGTGAAAGATCTGATTGTATTTTCAAAATGCACCTTGTGAAATCCCTCACAAGATTCACCTTAGTGCATTCCCTGAGTCAGGAGTGAGTAATGTGATTTAGCTTCTACATTTTATGGGATCTGCAGCTGTAGAATTAGAAAAGAGAGCCAAAATAAATAATAAAAATAATACAAGTACCAGAGAGACGCAATTGCCATTCTAAGCAGAAGGCAGCCCCTGTAAATGGGAGTGTCAGGTAGAGCCTGCTGGGCTTCCTTAGGGAAATAACAGGACAGCATCTTTCCATCACTGAGATCATCTGGGAAACAGCCCCTGTAGGAAGTTCTCTACAGCTCCTCGTTTCTCATGCTGTCCTATGTTAGGTCAGCCGTTACTCAGGGACTTGCCACAGATTAGAATTTGGCAAATAAAGGTTGGTATGTGCCTATAGCAGGGAGCAGATACAGTAAGAGTGAAAATGGGCAGTGGTGGCTGGTTTCTGGTTTTGGCTTTTTAGGGCAAGCCCTGCCAGGTGCTGAGTTTGTCCCTGGCCCGGGCTGGCCGCTGGGATTGCTGTGGACAGCACAGAGGATGCGGGGTCCGGGGCTCCCCCGAGCCGAAGAGCGCTGCCTCAGCACCAGGGGATGCGCACACAGCCAGCGCAGCCCTCCGAGCGCCGAGCAGCGCTAAAGCAGAGGCTTTGTATGTGGTACCTGCAGCATTAACACATTTTAACTCTCTTCCTTCCCTTCCCAAAATATTAACACGTTTTAACTCTCTTTTTCCCTTCCCTCCCCCTCCTACCACCCATCTGCAATGATTTTGCCTTTTTATTTGCTAATGAAGTGGAAGCAAGGGAGAGCAGCAGCTTTAATGGTGGATGAAACACACCTCCCTGGAGTGCTGAGTGTGTGGCACAGCAGGGGGAGTGCTGCATGTCGAGTTGGGCTTTCTGTGAGGCACCTGTGCAGGGAGCTTGACATCCTCGTCTAGACAGATAATATGTTTCCTTTTCCCTGTCACTTTGCAATACAACTCTGAACATTCTAAGTCTTCCAAATACGAATGAAACTTTTTTTTTAACATTTTGCAAACTTCTTTCTCTTTTATTCCTTTTCTCTCCTGTCTGGTGCTCGCTGGAATCGATTTTTAATTGAAATCACTTCACCTCTAGGTCAGCCTGGAAGGTGCAACCATTGCATTTGTGCCTTCTCAAGTTTGGAACATATTTTTCATTTTGCAACTATAGAAATTATCTCTCTTTGCTTCCAAAAGAGCAGAAGTTACAAGAAGTGCACATCTTGAGTAGCCAAAACCCAAAAAGTGGCATTAAGCAAAGCCCTGGCAGAAAGCCTGGGGAGTGCACAGGTGCCCCACAGCTGTGTTTTGGGGCACCTCATTTGTTTGTAGCTAATTGGGCCAAAACTCAGGGAGCTCCCTGGGATGGGGAATATGGCTGTCGTGAGGGGAAAACAGGTCAGTAAAGGTGCAGCCACATTGCAGAGACACCAATTTGCTGTGATTTCCCTTTGGATGCAATGATCAGACCCATACTTTGATGTGTTTGGGCAGGTGTGTTCCACTTCAGGGGTTTTTGTAGATTTGGTTTGGGATTTTTTTTTAATCCAGTTCAGTTCAGTTTCCACGAAAATCTGATTTCCATTTGGGATGAAAATTTACATTTCCCATCAGCTCTGCTGAGCTGAACTTAGAGTTTCTATTTTATTTTATTTTATTTTATTTTATTTTATTTTATTTTATTTTATTTTATTTTATTTTATTTTATTTTATTTTATTTTATTTTATTTTATTTTATTTTTCAGTGTGGCCAGAGCTCTGCCTCTCCAAATACTGTGTGCTTTGTCCTGTCTAGCTTCTATTTATTTTTCTACCTTTGTGCATGCTGTTCACCTCCCACATTTTGGAAATTGCTTTAGATGCAAATACATCCATTCGTGACTCCACACTCAAGATTTTAGAAGTTACTAGAAAATTCAAAGTAACATACAACAGATCTGAGCCTTTGCTGCTGATTCACATAATTGGTTTTAGGGATTTTGGTTTTCTCATTTTCTTCTTTTATTAACAGATGTTCTCTTCCATTTTAAAGGGCTTCAAAATGTTAATTGTTTAAAGTACCAAGTCTGATGATTCTTTATCCTCTCTATGTTTTTCAGCTTTTTCTTTCTGCAACATCACCAAGCAGTACTCAGCACATTTAATTCACTCTGCAGACCTCAGTTACAGATTACTAAACTCATTCCCTTCACACAGCACACTGGGGTTTAGAGAAATAGAAGTAAGCAGAAAACACTGGGCTTTAAACAGGGACTCAGACCCAGAAACAAGTTACCTGGCTTGGAAAGTTTAAAAGGAGCAGCTGGGCTGCAGGAACTGGTCCATGCTTTTAGCAGGACTCAAACAGGAGGATACTGATTTTGTTTTTTCTGGAAGGATGAGCAAAATCCACCTATCTGGTATTTCCAGTGATTCAGACCATGCACACAAAGGGGCACAGCTCAGCTTGGCCACAGCAAATTTCTTCATTTGTGGTTCCATTTTGCTTCCCTTGAGCCCCACATTGTCACTGACCCAGAATATTTTGGATGAGCTGTGGGGCACATTGTCCGAGTTGTATTTCATCATTAAATAGGCATTTGTGCTTGAGCTTCCTGTAGGATTCTAGGCAGGTGGGCACTTCCAAGCTGAAATCAAATGAGGCACTCTGAGTGACCACCCAGAGGGTCCTGGCTCCAAAACCACAACCACAAACCCCAACGCCCCAGGATGCTTTTCCTAACTTAGAGTGATGGGCAGGTGCCTGCTCTTGAAAAGGGAAAACATCTTCCCCTTCTCTCCTCAGTTACCCTTCCCAGACCCATTCACAAGGGCCAGAGCCCAGCAAAGGAGAGGCCCCAGGGCAGCAGCTACACAGACATCAGCTTCTCCTCTAAATATTCAGAAATCATACAAAGAAGTGCTTTTGGCCATTGAAAACTGCTGAAGGTGGCCCTGTGATCAGGCAGCAGAGATGATGCTTTATCTTTGTTTCCCCCTGCTGTATTCCCTGCTCCTTGGACACGTCTGTCACACACTGTTGGAAATTGAAGGGGGTTTCTTACCCCTGTGGGCCTGTTTTTGAGTCTCAAATAAAGGTTTTACAAGACTTTCATGGAAAGCCCTAGAGAAATTCAACATCCTGTCAGAGCTGGGGCTCAGGCTGACTGAGGAGATGACGCAAAGCCCCGGGGCTGCCTCAGGGAAGGGTTTCTTGTGCCCTCGTTCCTGTTTCTATCCATCTTGTAGCTCCAGCAAAGACCTCTGGATAAACACGACTCGGGCCTTTAATAATGTACAGCTTACAGTGAACAAGACAGCAGCCTTGTGCATCTTCTCCTTTTCAAAGGGTGCTTCTCCTGTGTTTCCTCCATCAAGGTGAGGGCCAGAGGCAGGTTTAACACTTCCCTGGCTGATAGCAGGAGGGCTCAGTGATGGAGATGGGAGCACAAAGGTTCTGGGGACAGCCAGAGGGATGTCAGACAGGGAGAGTCCTGAAGAGATGGCACAGAGAGGCTTGAACCTGCCCCCTTCTGTCTGTCAGTAATTCGCCGCTGCTGTTTCAGTGCAAACAGATTCACCACATGATGCACAGACAACTCATCATCTTAGGAGGCCACTCCTCCCAGCGGGGATGCCAAGGCCTCCTTCCAGTTGCCTGAAGGACTAGTGCCACCTGAGGGGTGATTTAAGGACATCTGAGACCTGCTTGAGGCAGATGTGAAGCATAGCAAGGTGCCCCATAGAGATCTCAAATGGCACCAGATCCTCTTGTTTAAGCAGCTGCCTTGCAGGCGTCTGCCTCGCTGGACTGCAACATGGGAACACAGCTGCCAAAAATGCACATTTTGTACCTTAACATCATTCCAAAGTCATGTTGGGTTACAAATTACAGATCCAAGTGCTGACTTTGCCTGTCACAATTCCCAGCAAGATGTTTCAGCTGGGCCAATTAAGACTCAGTCTGGTAACTTTCTGTAAGTTACTTCTGTTAGGATTTCAGCAATAGGCCTGGCTGCCAAGTGACATTTCTGAGCACTTTGTTCTAAGCTCAGGCAGTGTCTGTTGAACCAAGACACCCTGTGAAGACATGAGCAGCAATTCCTTCAAATACACAACCCTCCTTTTCCTGTGAAATGCTGCTGCCAGTTTGTTCCTTTCTGAAGGAAAACAGCAATGCTACATCATGATATATAGTTTATTTTTATTAATTTTTGAATATGTTATTCCTGGGCATATTCTATCTCTTGAAGTTTTTTTATTAGTTGGAATAATTTTCACTATTTAAGGGAAACTGCCTATTGAAATGTGGGGTTTCCCTACATATTTAAACTCCAAATGAGTTTAAATAAGGCAGATAATAAAGAGGCGGGAACTTAACCAAGACACATGGTCCCAGTTCAGATCTTCCTTGAACAAAGATTTCTCTTCATGCACAGTTTTCCATATCACCTCTTCAAATAACTGGGGAAGACCAATGAAACTGCTCAGAGGAAAGCCCTGGGGGCAGACCAGGAATTATTAAAATGCCATACCCTGACCATAGTTTGTACCTGCACCTACATCAGCCCACACCACAGGAACTGGAGTCAAATGCTACAGTCCCTGCTAGGGATTTTCTGGATGGTATTTCCTGTGTCTGTAGAGAAGGGAATTCAGAGTAATTTCAAAATTCTAGAGGTGATCATCTGTGAAGTTTAAATATGTTTCATAGTTGGGATGGGGTGTAACAATGTACTGCCCTACAGATAATTCTGTGTAACACAGTTTTTCTATCTCATTCTGTCAGCTGCAGCATCTCTCTCTATTCCTACTGCAGCCCAAGAAACTCTCACGTTCAATCTTCCCCCACCAGTCTTGTCTGTCACGTTTACACCAGCCTACAAGTTATTGTCTCTTTAATTTTGCTAAGCAGGATTTCATCGTGCCACACATGGTTCTCATGCTACCCTCTAATTTTGCTTTGCATCCTTTATTTTGTAGTTCCAGCTGGTTACCATTTCTCTTAGTCCTGTTGTTTTATATTATTCTCCTGACCTATGATTATCCCATTTTTCATATGATCACATTTTACCTTCTGCTTTCCCCAGTTCTGGTGGGTTTTCATTTATTTTGCTGGCAAGGTTTTGGTGTCAATTCACCAACTAATTTTTGCTGTCACCACCTGCTACTAACATGGATTAAGTGACTATGGACTTTTGAGAACTTGAGCCCTAATTTCCAGCAGTTTTAAGGGGAGACAAGCAGCTCACGGCTGACCTGCCAGTTTGGGAGCCCAGATGTCTTCAAAGCATACGTGTACTGGACCAGACAGTAGAAATCTGCAGTGTCTCACATGAGGAAAAGACCAAAAACAGGAAACTTCTCATGTTTATTACAGCAGTGATGATTTCACAGTGGGAGTGTGTTGCCTTATTCCAGATTTATAGCTGGGATCTGTGAATGTCCCAGGGCTCAGCATGCAATCCCTAAGACACTCTATTTGCATGTACTCCACATTCAATAAATAAAAAATGGAAGTGTCAGAGAAGCATTATAAAACACTCTGTTATTAAGCAGTTTCCAGCAGATCTTGTGCTTTTTGGTCATTACTCTCCCACGAGCTCTCCCTGTATGTTGTGATGAGCTGGAGATGTTCGAGCTTTACTGCCAGACTGAGAACCAAAGCAAAGCGGGGAAAAAAAGGAGGGGGGAGAACTTATCTTTAAATCCGTGTGTTTTAAGATAAAATCCTGCCTGCAGACAGCCCCAGCCTGGCAGAAGGAGTGATGACTAAGCCCCATTTCCTTCTGTGAACAGCCACTCCACTGAGAACCTCAGACATGCAGCCCTACACACCAAGGGACACTGATGGGCCGTGAAATTTGAGTCTGTATCAATGATACTTTTAACTTCCCATCCTTTGCTCCAGTTCCGGATAGACATAATTCATAAAGGACAGGCTTTGCAGTTAGCAAACAGAAACAAAGCCAGTGTTAACACAAATGTCAGTTTTTTACCAATCCACTCTTTTTCTGCAGATTCAGGATCTGAGAGGTGATTAAAGCAACACAAGATTATTACTTAGAATGAAAGCATGAGGATATTTTTTTCCTCTGAGGTGCAAAGCATGTAGAGGGAAGAGTGAGACCTGCAAGATCCCTGAGCAGGGCCTTCTTTCACACCTCCACCTCCTTTTCAAGCTGTCTGTACCCTCCCCAGCCCACTTAACTCACACTTCTAGCGAGGGAGACACAGGGTTGTCATTCCTGCAGCACATCCCTTCTTCCCCAAAACCCCGTGTGAGTGTGCAGAACACCAGATCTCACTCTTGCATGACCCCAGCAAAGCTGAAGCTCAACTTTCATCTGAGCTGCCAGCTTGGAAGAAAAAACAGGTGGTCCTGAGAGAGGTCCCTGCATCCTCATCAATGTCCTCCTCATGGTTACCTGTCCCCTCAAGATGCCCACTCCCAGGACCTCTCCTCTATGTTGCTGTCTCCTTTTCTGCTCGTTTCTCCCTTACCAGAACCTCCTGATTTCACTTCTGGGCATCACACAGGTTCATGTCAGCTATGTAACCCAGGGATGTATGGTGTATTTAACCACTGCAGTCAACTCCCTTACTTTTTACCCTCCAGAACATAAACTTTTCTTTCCAGTGGAAGGCAATGCATTGCCATGCAATGACCTCTTAAAGATGAGTAAATTTATAGCTCTTCCACCCCTGCAAAGGCAAAAGAAAAAGTTTAATTTGATTTCCTAAAGCAGGACTTTTCCTACTCCATTTTGTTGGCACTTACCCACTGCCAGGGCCTTATACACTTCATGATGTGTAAGAAAGTGACAGGAAATAAAGTAATTTGAGCTGTAAGGCACTTCAGCCATTAGGTAATTAATTCGAGATATTTTTGTGTTTGGGCTGGAATAGAAGGATGAGTTCCACCTCAGTGAGAACTGAATGCTTCTGTGCCCCATATTTTTTGTTCATGCCTGCAGATTTTTGCCCACTAAGTGCCACACCTGGCACACGTGACAATGAACACAAGTCTCCACTTCCCCCACCAGCTCTGCCACGTTTGGTGACTTGGCTGAGATTTTGCTCTTTACCCAGTGCCTTAAAGCCACGGCTCCCAAAGTGAAGGTGCCTGGTGGATCCTACCACATGTGAAATTGCCTGTGCTCCCGTGATCATCTTCCTGAATTACTGTTGGGTCATCCCAGAAGAAGCAACATCACAGATGAAGTAACAAGTTTGAAATGCACTGGCTTGGAATTTTTGATTATTATTCTGCTTCCTCTGTGAGAGATGAACTGCACTTCCAGCCTTGTGTTCTTTATTTGCAGGTGATTTTGGCTTAACTGCACTATTGATCCCAAGATGGATAGGAAGCCCAGCAGCTTAAGCCCTGTCCCCAAAGGTGTGAAAGCTTCATTAGATTTATGAAATTCTCCAGGATAGACTGGGGCTCTGTAGTCTATCTAGCAAAAATCTTTACATTTTACCCACATTCACATGATTTGTATTCCTTGTTGAATTATTATTTTTTATTATTATTATTTAGACTCAAGGTTTCTGCTCTAGCTCAACTGCACAAGAAATGCAGTCAATTAGTAGGCAGGGAGATGAGCAGTCTATCCCCTATGAATCTCAGATATCCCATCTCTCAGCCTCATCCTGACACTATCATCTCCCTTTCACATCCTTTCTCTCAGGCAGAACAGATTTGGCTTTTTCTCTGGTGGAATTAATGAGGCTTCATGATTTCCTGGTGCATTCTCCTGGGATAAACAAAAGCATCTTTAGAAGGGGTCAGATAAAAGCAAGGAACAGTGGCCTTAAAGGTGTGTCCCAGTTTTGGCTGGGAGAGAGCCAATTTTTTCACAGTAAGGGTTGTGTTTTTTATTTTTTATGGAACCAGTGCTGATAACTCTGGGATGGTTTCCTTATCCCTGGGTGGTGCACACACAGGGCCAAGACCTTTTCTGCTCCTCATCCTGCCCCACCAGCGAGGAGGCTGGGGGTACACAAGGAGCTGGGAGGGGACACAGCTGGGACAGCTGAGCCCAGCTGAGCCAAGGGATATCCCAGACCACAGGGCACCATGCTCAGCACACAGAGCTGGGGCAAAGATGAGCAAAGGGAGGACATTTGAAGAAACACTGTTTGTTTTCTCAAGTCACCACTGCATGTGATGGAGCCTGGCTTTCCTGGAGACAGCTGAACTTCCTGGAGACTTCCTGCCCATGGGAAGTGGGGAATGAATCCCTCAGTTTGATTTTCTTGAGAGAACAGCTTTTGTTTTACCTTTTAAGCTGTCTTTATCTCAGCCCATGACTTTTCTCACTTCCACTCTTCCCTCCCTCATCCCATCGTGTGGGAGCCAGTGAGTAGCTGAGAGGGGCTGAGTTGTCACCTGGGGTTAAAATACAGCAAGATACAAATAAAACCTGGCATCACCTTCTGACTAAGCAGGAACATCACCCAGCCATGAGCACAGAGCTCCAGGCAGCACACTGCACACCAGCTCCATGGCTAAAGTGGCACTGGGGCACCAAGGGGACCACTTAGGGCCAGCAGTTTTTAATAACTTCCCTCACAGTGTGTCATGGGGAGTTATTGGCAGATCCCTGACATTTGTAGGAAAGACTAATTCAGAGGCTGAGAAGTCCAGGGAGGATAATGAAGTTAGACAGGTATTAGCTAAATGAGACAAGAAAAAGGCCGCCTTGAATATCTAGGAAATACAATCCAAAATGTGGAATTTTTATTCAGGAGGAAAAGCAAGCTATGAAAGCCCAAGAACAAGAAGTAGGCCAAGAACAGACAATAAATAAGGTGAGTGTCAGGTAAGCAGAAACTGGTAAATGTCATCTACATGTGACCATGGCTCTGGGCTGTTCCCTGGAATAGCCACAGGCTCTGCTGCTCTGCAGGGAATAGAGGCAGACAGTACCAGCCCTGGATGGATACTCTGGCAGGATTGGTGAGGGGGATGGCAAGGACCCTTGAGGATCAGGAAGAAGGAGACATGACAGCCTCACACTTGAGGATTTTGCAAAATGGGTAAATCCAAAGAAATGCAAGCAGGTTTCCACATAGCTGTGTGTGAAGGGAATGTAAATCAGCCTGCTGGAAGAGCAGGAAAAACTCCCTGACATCCAAATCAAGCTGTCTGGGAAGTCACACAGCCTCCAAGAGGATGGGAGCATCCTGCACCCAGTCTGGGCCAGCATGAGACAACTTCCCCTGGACACTGGTAACCAGGCATGGCCACAGCCCTGGCCCCGACACCTCCTCTGGGCTGCCCCAGAGAAAACCTCCCATGCCATCAGGGCAATACTGCTCTGGCAGTTTCCCACTTAGGATAGACGAGAAACATCTCTGCTTGTGCTTTTCTGTGGTTTAGGTGAAGCTTGAGCATGAAAAACCCTTACAGAAATGACATCTTTTTAGGCATTTCTAGTTTTTGTGCATAGCAAGAAAACATGCTTTTCTTACCATGAAACAGTGACTGTTCTCACCATTAAATGGCTGTTTGGATTTTCATTACATTTTCTACTCGCAGAAACCCTTTAGACATGGGCATTATTTTAAGCTAGCTCTAGCAATGATACTTGCACTCATAACAAAATGGAGCTTTAAAAGATCCTTTACAGCTCTGATTTTCCTCACTTCTGCCTGTAGAGCATCAAGGTTTTTGCTTGCTTGTTCAAGGTGGTATTACTGAGGATATAATATACTTATGGTATATTTTTAACACATTTCACAAGTGACATCCCCAGATTACAAGCATATATATCCCTTTTCTACAGGTATATTTTTGGCTGTACTGGTGGTACCCTGGAGCAGCCTGGAGCCACAGGGGTCACTGCCTGGCCAGAGCAGTTGGATGTGACACTCAGAACTCTTGTGCCATCACCAGCCCTCATGAACCAAATCCGTGGTCCTCCCTTAAAGTCTCTTTGCTAAATGGTGGCAATGCACCAATCTGGAGCAGGCAGACAGCAGGTTTGTTTTGTTTTGTTTTGTTGGGTGGGGAGTTCCTCCACTTCCTCTGACAGAAGAACCATGGGATGCACAAAGTGTTACTGTAATTAAAACCCCTCTGCTGAAAAACAACTGCACAAAACAGGCAGCCCTGTGCTAAACAAGGGCTTTGAGCTCCCAGGCTGGCTCACAGTCCTGGCTGACCTTTACAGAGCGTTTCTGCTGTGCCATTAATTTTCACAGGTCCCTTAGGTGGGCACTTCAGAGAGCCTTCCCTCACTTTGCACGCTGCAATTCCAGGGTTATGGCATTTTCAGACACACCAGCCAAACACCCATGCAGGCTCATTTTATTTAATGGGTATTTTTATATATCCTTTTAATCAAATATTTGGCTGCTGCAATCATCTTGACTAATGAATGTGAGCAGGACCCCTGTATGTTCAACGCCTGGGTCCTTCTCTTCATTTCACACCCACATCACACCATTCCTCCCCTAGCACAGGGACACGGGTACAGGGCATCTGGTCAGAATCTAACTAGTTATTTCTAAGCATTATTGGAATCTATTTCTTCCTCTTGAACTAGAATCTGAAATGGTGAATTATTTTCCTATAAGGTAGACTACCTAAATAATTAAACCTGTGGCCATGTTGCTATTTTAAATACACTACTTTTAAAAGCTATTGAAAGAGGTCCACTTCCCAAAATAATTTTTCAAATCTTACTTTATTTTAAAGAACAACCCTCATAAAAAACACCTCTGAAGGCAACCACTAAACGTATTTCTAGGCTGTCCAAGAGTTACTTGGGCTGATTTACCAGTGTCTGTGCACTACAGATAATGAAAGCAAACACTGCAGAGACAAAGGGAGGCCAGATAGGGCAAGGTCCTGCTTTGGAAAATCACATCCCAGGTAGCAGCCGCTGCCCCAGAAGAGCTCCCAGTAATTACAGCCCCACAGGAAGCATAATGGGATGTAATACAGAGCAGTTTGTGAAGTTCAGAGTACACCTGTGGTGCATCCCAGTTCTACAAACAACTAGGGCAAACATTATATAGCTTTCCTTTGGGGACGAGTGAAAATTATACACACAGCAACTAGAAATCTATTAAGCCATTCAGCAGGTAATAATTCCTGCCAAATCAGGCAGTAATGTGAGCTGCTTATTAGCTGTATTAGGTACCCGCAGACAGAAGGCATCCGGCACCGTTCTGTGGCACAGCATTATCCCGTGATTTGTTTCAGGCCACTCGTATTTGTCACCCACCCCCTCAGGAAGCCAAAGCCACCACCTGGCACCAGTTAGCTGGAGGCTTCCCTCTGTAAATTGATCTTTGTGAATTAAGGCAGCAGAAGCTGTGGGCTGAATTACACCCAGCTGTGTGCAGGGCTGTTTTAAGAGGAGATTGTATTTTTAACTCAGGTGAGCCCAGGAAGGGATGAGCAAGTTTTGTTGCTGCAGTAAATCATGCCCCAAAGGCTTTGTGGTCTCCTCCAAAACACAGCTGCTTGCAGACCAAGGGCTCTAGCAGCACTATTAGCACTTGTATCCAACATCAGACTTAACAATAAAATGATCCATGCTCCTGCAAGAAAAGAGGAGAGGGAAAATGCATCAACAGATATTTTACAGGCATAAAGTGTTAGAATTAGATTTCAGTGAGTTATATGACTCCTTGACCAATTATTGGGTAGTAATCGTGGAGAGCAATCTAATTTAAATTTCTATTTGCTGTTATTATATTACAGCCACTAAGAACAAGAGCCTGTCAGTCCTTCCCCTCCTTTTTCCCTGATTGCCTTCACCCTTTTGCTGTGGATCTGCTTATCCAAAACTCCATCTGGAGCATGCAGGAGTAACCCCCAGGGCAAAGGGCCCCATACTGCAGGGGTACCATTCCCACCTGTGTGGCTCAGGCACCTCAGTGCCATAAGTGATCCACTCCTCCACTGTGTAACTTACTCAAAAACCACACCAGATTTTAATTATCACATTATTTCCATGTAATACCTAAAAATCATGGCAGAGGGACACTATGGAAAAAACGTTGTGCAGCAAGTCACTCAAGATGTAAAGACCTGGGTGTTAAATGATCTTTCCCATCACATCTTAATTTTTTTTAATTTAAAAGGGCAGATTTGGAGTTATCTGAGCCACTTCTATCTGAAATCTAATACACATGACAGCTTCACAGTGTGTGGTCTAGCTGTGAATGAGTGAAATGCCTTTTCAATACTGCCTGTGCACATCAATATAAAGACAATATTGAAAAGTCACTTGAGTTTACCAAGTTAACATGCACCTTTTATGTGCTCCCTTCAGCCTGTGTGCTGGGTCAGTGGCAAGCCAAGGCTGTTAAGGCAAATACAAATACTATAAAAACTGAATTAAGTTTTTCTATATCTTTGCAGTTGCCTCTCATTTTATATTCTCCTGCTCTTTTTTTAGTCCCCATGTGAATTTGAGCACCATCCCCCTGCTGAAAGGCTGACACTTCCAGTTAGAACTTCACTGCAGCAGGAAAGCCCCAGGAAGATGACTCTGGATGCTGCTGTCAAAGCCTGGGTGAGGGGTGGAAGGTGATGGAGGTCACCAGGCTGGGCCAGTGGTGCCACGGTGCTGTCCAAAAGCTCCAGGCTTGTGGTTTGAAGCAAAGAGTCTCCTGGCCCTGCAGCTCCTTTCTTTCTCAGCAGGTATTGATTGTTTATCATGTATTGGAAAATGCCTTTCCTGAGCTACCATCCCAGCTGGTGAGAGAAGCCCCTCTAACTTTGTTACCTTCCTCTTTAGGTCTGGACATTTGTCCTGCCTCAGGGAATTCCCAGTCCCCCTCTCTTCTCCTCTGCTGCTCAAACACATCAGAAACAACACATGTGAAGTTATCCCTATGCTGAACAATGGACAAAAACCCCAAACAGTATTTGATGTGAATCAGGACTTAAAGGCAGAGAGGCAAAATAAATCCTGCATTTTCATTAATAGTCATGAAGAGTGAAATATTTTTTCCTTTGGGAAAGATAGCAAACAAAGCAGCAGAGTGACTTTCATCACTTTCTGGCTTTGGCCACAGCAGCAGGTGGGCAGGGGCCGCACATCTGAGGAGACTTCGGGGACTCACTGCAGCCCTACATCACACGGTCCTGCAGCAGCAGCGCCTCCTCCGGCAGGATCAGGGCTGAGGCAGCTGCCAGCACTGCCCATCCAGGAGAGAAGAACCCTGCAGATAGGATCAGGCAGGAGCAAATGTTTTCTGCCAACAAAATTTCACATTTCTAGTATGTTTTGAATAAAACTTTTAACAGCAATTTTTTATGCCAGTGAATTTCCCCTCAGATTTTTTGTTTAAGCTACTCCAACTTGCTTGAGTTTCTGAAGAGCAAGAACTGTATGAAAATTAATAAATTGAAACCCAGTTATATATTACACAAAAATTCTGTTTCTAAGCACCAAGAGCCTGTGTGCCCAGCAGAAAGTGTGTATGCAGTCACAAAAACTGGCAGGGGAGATGCTTGGGTGGGCTAAGGAGCAGGTGAGGAAAACTGCCCCTTCTCTCCAGTCCAGCCCTGGATGCTCACCCGCAGTGACCCGCAGGATTCAGCCCTGGGCAATCCCTCTGTCCAACTTCTTAGCCTTGCTCTGACTGCTGGAGCCAAACAGATTTCTCATTTAAAGGATAATTAACCTTCCAAGTGAAACTCAGGGTTCCAGACTGCACAGAGGTGCTGCAAGAAGGAAACCATGGAGACCCCAGCTGCAGGTCTGTCAGTTCAAATCCCACCTCACTGCATACCAACCCCTCTGCCTACACAGGCTCCGGGTATATTTTACCTGTCCCTCTAACACACCCGTTTACAACATGTTTAAACTGTTAGGGCATTGGAAAACAGTCCACCATTTGATTTCCCTGTCTTTTGGAGGCTGGAAGAGCTGCTGCTGCAATTCTCATTAGGGTTGGAGTGGGTCACAGCACCTGGGTCTGGGCAGCCATTACCGGGAGAAAGCATTTAACTACTGCTATCCAGTAGGTTCTTCAGCTGGGAGAGGAGGTGGGAGCAGGCATGAAGGGGAAAGCTGCATTCAGGCTGCACAGCTGAACCACGACCGTGGTCTGGACACCACCACAAACGGCAGAGTCCCCTCGTCCCCATGCCATCTCGGCCTGGTGCTCAGCTCTAGTGCCACTACCACAGCAAACATACCCCATTCATTAGGGAAATTATGGACACACTGGAATAAAAAGAGAAAAAAAAAACACACAGAGGAGAGCAGTTGCAGAGTGCTACAAAATGAGACATTGACCTCACAGGTCATAGAGCATTGTCTTCTGTCATCCCTTTGATCATTAGTTTTGATCTATTCAGCTCTTTAGGGCACAGACAATAAATGAGAAACCCTTTCCCTGAGTACAACAGGAGGAAGAGGGACAGTAGGGATTCGGTGGGGCAGTATTTGTGCCAGCAAAGAGCTGCCATCACCACACAGTTTCCCAGCACAGAGACTCACAGGCTCTTGCCACATCCATGCAGTGAGGAGCTGAAGCATCAAGTGACTGAGTCCGCCACCAGAACAACCCCAGGAACCCCAGCAGCACCTGGGAAAACACACAGGCTGTGCTGTGGGATGCACCTCCCATTCATCCACTCCACAATCTGTACTCAGCCCCTCTGGCTCAGCTCCTGATGAACTCTCTCACTTTTACCTTGCTGACAGGTCCATGTTTGTCTGACTTGGGCAGATTGTAGCAGCTGCCAGGGTGCTGCAGGGCACGCAGGGGTAAGAGATTGGAAGGACCACGAGTTAGATGTGATTGCACAAACATAACAAAATCATCCTCCCCCACAGGGTGTTTCACAGCTGAGGAAAGGTGTATCTGCCCTTTTGGACCTTGCTATCAGCTTGCACATTTGGCAAACAAACCACATTAGACTATTGGTAGGTCAGATGGGTTAATGGAGGTGAGAGAGGAGCAGAAGGGTGCCAGGGCACAACTTCAATGAAATCAAAGTCCATTTGCAATAATTAGAGGAGTTTTCCTATAAATACTCAGAGGTCTGTAAAATACAAGAGGCACACATGGCTGCTGCCCAGCCCCAGCCCAGGACAACTTCCAGGGCATCAGCTGAGGCTGAACACTGTGATTACACCAGAGCAGCCTGGTTATGGCTCAGCTCCCCAAAACAATGCAAAAACAGTCCTCTTCCTCAAACCAACCCTCAGGCAACAGCACATTTTGCTCAGTAATTCCTGGCAAGCAGGACTGAGAGCAGTGCTGAGACATCCGTGCACTACCATTGTAGCAGGGTAAGGTTATCATTCCCTACACTTTGTGGGGGACAAGCACAACCTCGCTACCACCAATCTCTCTCAGGACCGTGATAAGCAGAGCTCTCCCTGTCTTTATCTCCGCTTATGTGATGGGTGCATGCCTGTGCCATCTCCTGCGCTGCAAGGAAAGGTTGAGGTAATTCAGAACTGAATCGCAGTGAGTACAAAAACCTCCTCGCAGTTATCCCCTGAAGTGGTGTCATGTACTGCATGTGACATCTTCCCACTCACTGATTCCCTTCCCGTGCACCTCTGGTATTCCCTGTGCCGAGGGACTCAGCCTTGCTCAGCATCCATGGGCCACCTCACACCACTTCTGGCTGGAGCATCTGCAGGGAGACACGGATTCCTTGGCTCCAGATAGAAAGATGAGGCTCTAATCTTCCTCACCCTGACGTGACTACAAGGCACCAGCCTTTCCAGGAAGGTTTGCCATCAGATGCTTTCAGTGAGCTGCTTTTTTTCCAGGCAGGTTGTGCTAAAGGGTTTTCCAGGCCGCAGCCACGCAGGATTTCTTGTGGGAAAGTGCCATCCTGTGGCGAAGTGTGAAACCCTGGCTGCACATTCCTGACAGGCACAGCCTCAGACACTAAAACGTGTAACATGCTGCAGTAAGGCCAATTGCCCCCCGCATTACAACAGATTCCTGCATGTTCCTGATTTTCTGGCTTCTCTGGCGTTTTACCAGTTGCTTTATATTTGTTCTTTATTATTGTTTGAGGCGCAACTTTTGGTATTTTTCACCACTAACATGGCCTGGCTAAATCAAATTCAGAAGTTGGAGAAAATAAAACCAACCCACAACTAAACACCAGCTTGCCGAATGGAGGCTTTTGGGGGGTTCATTTCAGGGCAGAGTCACTGCAGACAGACTCTTGCCATGCTGTGGGCAGCAGGCCCAGCCCTGGGCTCTGCAACAAGGGAGGGATAGGGAGACCCAAACAGGGAGAAAATTTTCCATACAGCTGAGGAGCCAGGGCATTTAGCTGGGAAGGAGAGATGTATTTAAACTCCTGCTCCAGTTTATGTTCGTTTATAAAAAAAATTGGAACAACTCCAAGATGCTAAAGATTTGTCCTGGATGCTCATGTAGCAGGTCAGCTTCTGGGCTTTCATGATGTGGAAATGGCTTCTTCTGTGCCAGTCTGTCTTTTAAACATAACATCTTTCTTGGCCTTTAAATTCATGAGAAGAGAAAAAAAACCCAAGCACTTTTCTCAGCCGTAGCAGTGCTACATGCTCCATATCAAGCACTACATGTCCAGCTCCTATAAACTAATTGCTGCTGTACTCTTTGCGCCTCCCTTCAGCAGTAAATGCATTCACACTAAAAACAGCTTTGGGGAAACAAAAACTACAGCCACTCTGTGTGCTACAGCCCAAACACATGGGGGGCATCACTTCTCAGGGAGGTGAGGGACACCTGCAGCCAACACAGGTCAGGCTGGGCCTTCCCTTTGGCAACCCAGATTTCGATAAAAATGTTGAGAGACATCTGCAGCATCCACATGGGAGCTGGGATCTCTGCACCGTTTAAAACAGGAAAGTAAAAGGCTTGTACCAGAACAGGGGACTGGAATAACTTGGAGCTGGTTATTGCACCACTTTGCTCCTGTGGGGGAAATAAAAAAATAAACAAAACAACAAACCCACAACTAAGTGCTGCTAACAACGTATTTCTTTTACTGCCACAGGAGTTTTTGTCTTACACAGGAACACCAGAGGTATCAGGCAGGAAGGCTGCACAGCACTACCCCACAGCTGGCAGTAGCAGCCCAGCCAGCCAGCAGTCGCCTCCAGGCAGCTTTTCAAGGAGTAACTCATTCAGCCCCACAATACCTAACCTTTGGTACAAACATTTGCACAAAATGAAGAGTTGAGCCTAGACCAACTTGGCAGAGACCTTTGATTTATTCAAAGTTCAGCTGCATGAAAATACCAGCTTTTAAGCCAATTAAACCTGGAGTTCTACCTCATCTACTGGAATAAAATCAAACTCCTGGAGAAGAGGAAAGTGAGCCAAGTTAGGGCAGGCTGGAACTGCTTAGTGCTCTTTGCAATTTTCTGTGCAAAACCAGCACTGCTCCAGCTCATCCCACAGGAAGCAGGACAGTAGAAGTGTAAGTCTCCTTTATAGAATCATACAAGACCACCTCATCTTTCAGCAGATGGGGACAGCCTGCTCCTGCGTCTTTGAGATTTCATTTTTGAAGAATGTCCAGCCTTCCTGGATTCCTGTGCCTTTCAGGATTGCCTCCTAAGGGATTCTGTCAGCCAGCCACAGGACACAAAGCTACTCCAAGGTATCAGTCCCATTAAATCCTTCCACATGGGTGTAAAATTGCCTTCTTCCTGTAACCTCCCCAGTAACAAGCCTTTGGAGAAGAAAAATATAATCTCCTGCTATGTGTTGTTTTTTTTTAACACTTGCCTTTGCAATTAACCTTTTGGATGCTTTAAGCCCAACCCAACACAGAACAAGGGGAGGATTGATCCAAGGGTCAAGAGGGATTTTCTGGAAATGCCTCTGTTTCACATTGTACAGTGTGTGCTCTACACAAACGCTGGGGTGCCCGACCCAGAGACTCCTCAGCCCCTTTACCACTCACCAGCAGCAGATCAGATTTGGATCTGATGTTACAGGTGTAGAACACTGGTGTGAGCCATTTCCAGACAGTCATTCCCACCGGACAAGGCTGATCTTAGTATTATGGCTGGTGTGTTTAAATATTGATGACTCTCCATGCACTCCAAGTCATTAATGGGAGCTACTCATACTTTTTTTTAGTTCTTTTAACACACCCAAAATCAGCTGTGGCTGTGTAACTTCTCCAAAATTACATCTAGAGTATAAAAAAAAAATAGAAAACATGCGGCAAGAAACTCCCACTTACTTCATTCCATGAGAAAATTAACATCATTTTAGATCACAGCTACAAAAAAAAAAAAAAAAAAAAATCAATGCTGATATAAGGTTGCTTTCCCTCCCGTTCTACACAAATGACAAATAGAAGCTTAAAGCAGCTTCCCTGGAGCCTCAGGAAGATGAACACAGAACTTGTGCAACACTTGAGATCTCCTTATAGCTGTGTGTGACAGGAAGAGGAATTCACTCCTTTTCTTTGCACTTGCTCACCGTTAGGTATCTACGTGTCAGAAATTTGAGTCTTTCAAGTGAATTTTAAAGACTCTTCTTTTCTAGAGAGGAAAAAAACTCTTATCTTCAGGCCATGGCAGTGTACCAAAAAATCCTGTCACTAGAGTATGATACTGCTGCAGAACCAGGACTGCTGGAAAAGCACAACTCAAACTTTATTTTATGTATATTTGCCCATCGGTCTTTCTTACCACATGAATCAGCCTACAGTTAGGACTCAAACAGTGACTTACAAAAAACCTAAAAAACTGTATCAAGTAATAGGGAGATGTTACTAATATAGGTTTGTAATAAAATCGTTTAACAACTTCCTGTTTGCATCATGTTCTGTTTGATTCCAGCATGTAAATGTTTTACAATGCTTGCTGTAAAAACACTTTCCCACATTCATCCTTGTTTTGGAGTCACATTTACCAAGTTTTGAAGCTCTGGCAATTGATAAGCTTTGCTGATAAAAATCTGAGGCATCTTTGCAACTCAGAAGGAACCAGATCTCCCTCTTGTGGTCTTCTGTGCAAACAGCCTCAACTCCACCAGTGGGCTCAGAAGTGCCTAAGGAAGAGTTTTCTCTCATCAAATACCAACAGAAATTGTAAGCAATTCCAGTCACTACATAAAGCGTTCTTCCTAGAAAGAATGAGAAAGAGATTGTTTTCACTTTATTTTTATCTATATGGTATTTTCTTGCAGAAAAACCACAGAGATTGAAAACGCAGTGCTGACTCCTGAATAGCACCACCTGCAAGAAAGTGGGGGGAAAAAAGTTACAGAACAAAGTAGATGAACAAACCCAACAGTGGAGGAGCTGTCAGGCTTCTCTAGGTAAGTGCTATCTAGCTGAACACACAAACTGCAGCTCTAAAATGCTCACACTTGAGTTACACAAAGCACATTACATCTCTACCTCACAGACCAACCTCACTCCTCAAAAGCCACAGCGGATATGTAGGGACCCATGCTCAGAACTTCCCATGTCATGAGATTAACAAGTCTGACACCAACATAAAAAGAAATTTTGTGCCTTTATTGGAATGGTGTTAGGCTTTAAATACACCAAATTTTGAGAACCTGATTATTTGGTTTAATTAGAAATGACACTACAGAACTGCAATACTGGTCCAACAGTCTTGTCTTTACTTTTTTTTTTTTAAAGCAAGAGATAGTATGAAAATGCACCAAGTAATCAGAAAGCACTAGCAGGCATTGGTTAATCCAAGATAGTAGCTTCTTAGTTCCAAAAGCACTCGCATTGTATGGAACCCAGGATTTAGACTGGTCATGATTTGCAAGAGCTAGTTGCATGAGTCATGACTTTTTTTTCTTTTAATTTACTTTCAAGTTGGTCACTGGTAAATTTTTTTCCTCAAATATTACAGTTTATTTTATTCATATTTTTCCTCAAAGTATAAAAAAGTATGAAATATAAACAAGCTCCTGTATTGCACCCTTTAAGGGGTACAATGGAAGCATTAGAGAGCTGACTATCTACACACCATCAAATCCCATCAAATCTTGGATAATTCATTAATATACAAAATATCAGGGCACAGAAAGAACTAAAATCCACTTTTTTTTGTTTTGTTACGCACAGGTTCAAATAATCAATCTAAAGAAAAAACGTGATCATTTTGGCTTTCCACTACATCCGCATGTTGAGACACTTATTAAAATGATCCTGCTTAATTGTGTTTGGTCTTTTTCTTATCGTCAAGTCATGTTTGTTATCTTAATACCAGCCATCAGACAAACAAGTAATCAGAAAGACTCTTCCTCCTCCCCACTTCCCATCTCTGACCCCTGCAGGGTCAGCTTTAAGACATGACTCCAAACACAGGGTTGTGACGACAGATGCTAGGGCCAATCTCTTCATAATCTTTTTTGGTATGGCATACTTGGTAGAATTCAGGCTGTAAAGGGAAGGAAAAGAACATTAGTATATGGTATAGACACCTCATTTTAACAATACTAACTTTTTTGTAGCCAGTAGAAAAAAACAGCACAGAAATCCTAAAATTAACATCACACATGGCTAAACATCAATGCAAAGAATACGTTCTGCCACAAAACTAAAATGTACTATTGAACAACTCACACCAAGCTTTAATGCAGCTTTCATTTGCTCTTCCAAGTCTTTACAGTCTAACACAAAAGCTTCAGAGCAGGCAGGGAGGGTACATTTACTACCTGAGGGCTACCAGAAATTCCCCAACCACATTTAATATACAATGGAGGGGAGATGAGAGCTCCAAAAGCACAGTCAGAATGGCTCAAACATACTCAGCTTTACTGCTAAACTTACTGTGGAAGCCAGCATTGATCCTCCGAACCAGACTGCGTATCTCTGCATGTGGTGTGTAATGACCTGGACATCGATGGGCTTCGGCTGCACAACAGAGAGAAAAGGAACACATTAAAAGTCACTTCTGCTGGCAAAAACTAGATCTAGTTTTAAAGGAGTGTATATACCAAGCTTACTTTTCATAAATTAGTATTTTCTTAGATGCTGTGTATGTAAATATACAATTACAGCATCAGACTTTCCCTCGTACAATGAAGAGTAAGAAACAGCTCCTGCTTATGGATCGAGTCACCTGCTTTATCAGGCATAGACAGATACTTCCATTCACACCCATTTTTTTCACACTATGTTCTGATTAATTTCTTGATGGACTATTTGTTTATGCAGTTATAATCATTGATCCATACTACCCAGACCTTCCAGAAAAAACACACTTTAGGAAGTTAATTTTTAAGTTTCACATAATCATTCTAAAAAAGCTTCAGTTGCAGATTAAAAGTTTATCCAGGATCAATACATCAGTCATGCTTTTCTAAACTACAGCACTCATTCCAGTCAGCCACAACCTTCAGTCCTTGTGTTAATCAAAACTGGCAGAGTATGTAAGTTTCAGAATTTTATTTGTTCCAGCCCAACTTGCTGAAATTTGAAACAGTATCTAAAAATGTTCTGTAACACATTTGCAAAATTCCAGCCAGTGATTCTTTGCCATGCCTGGCACTTTGAAGAAAAGAAGAATCACATCCAATTTCCTTACTCAGACTCTACTTCCTTACTAAGTGGTCCAAGTCTAGTAAGGAAAACCGAGACTAAATGATGTTTCTTGAGCCAGAGAACTGTGTATGACTGAAATTTCAGAGTTGCCTACCATGGCACATTATAAAGCACTGCTGGGGCTTTAAAGGATTGTTTGAGCTCACCTACCTAGATTGCTACTAAAAAATAAATGAGGAAAATCACTTCAATTTTGCTTTAAAAGGAAAAAAAGACTTTTTTTTTTTTTCCTCCACTGGTCTTTTATTTATGCAGAGACAACAGAAAGATTCAACAGTTAGGTCAGAGGTCTGAAATGGAAAGAACCCAAATTAAGGATCATGCAGTTTAGTAAAAACATGGAGTCACTTATAGGATAAGATAATAAGATAAGCCATAGGATAATTGAGGTGGGAAGGGACCACATCATGTCTCTGGTTTGGCCTCCTGCTCACAGCAGGGTCAGCTATGAAGTCAGAAGAAGGTATTCAGGGTTTTATCCAGCTGAACCTCAAAATCAATTATCTCCCCACATGTAATAAGGCGCTACCAGGGGTCCCAAAGCCTTCCCTTCTCTAATCAAGGCTCACTCATCCCTCACAGGACACGTGCCCCTGACTCTCCTGGTGGTTCCACAATGAGCTTGATTCATCTCTCTTATCTTTAAGCTCAAAAGACCAAGCACAATGAATTGTAACTGATCAATAAACACTAAGCACACAGACAGCTGGAGTAGCCAACTGCTGGTGTGTGATCAGTGTAATGGATGAACCTCTGAAAAGCCTCTATAGGAACTTCAAACAAGATAAAGACATTTCAACACAATCATTGCATGGTGTTATCTGCACATTTTCCAGGTAACAGAGGCTTGTTAAGCGCATGAGCTGCACAAACCAACCTTCAGTCTGCCACCACTAAGTTCTTCACTAAGTTTCAGTCTGGCATCAACAGTCCTTTTCAAGTCTCGCTGTAAACGGCGACCGAAGTCCCTGAACATGGTTGAGCCTCCAGAGAGGACAATATTCTGTTTTAAACAACAAAATTCGTTAACCACATCTGAAAATTAAGGTCTTCACCTTCATCCAGTTCCTAAATTTTAAATATCTAAATACAGATTTTAAAGCTGCAGTTAGCAGGTATGCTTTTACTGTAAGATTTAAATTATCTAACACAAATACGACACAACATGAATTCACAAAGTTTGTCATTAAAACTGGCTGTGCTTTAAAATCCATTTATATCTTATTACATCTCACCACTATGACTCAGTTTTTTGTTTCCTTAATGAAAAAACACATTCTGAAAATGTCTAAGTGAACAACAAAGCCTTCTGCATATTGGATTCACTTCTAGAAATATGGTTAATTTAACCCATTTGGTTCTGGTTTTTAAGAGTTTCAAATATGTACTTTGATAAAAATCACAATTCTTCTAAAAACCAGTATATTAAAAAAAAGACATTATAGCTACTGACCTTATATAGAGGACGTCTAACATCAATGGGACAATTCTGAATAACTTCATCTACTACTTCTGAGATTGGTTGCGTGAAGTCAGGATTAGCAAACTGCAATCAAGGATAAAATCAAGACAAGTCAATGTGGGGGACCATGTATTGCAAAGGAAAAGAGGTAAAGTGGGAAAAAGGGAAGAACCATTCTATTATTCTAGAGATGGTATAAAAACTAATAATGGAAACAGTTGTCAAATATTTTTGCAGCCATTTATAAGTACTTTATGTATCAACCTGAATTTTTATAAGAATTAGTAGCACTCAAGAATCAAATCATGCTGGCTTGCAACAATAGCTGGTATCCATTTATAAATAAGGAGAAATGTAAGTCAGGATAACCACTTCATTACAATTTTGCAAATAGGATTTCTCTGCTATCATCTAAAATGCGTCTAAAACAGAAAGTACAGACAATTCAAAGCAACTTACCTCAGGATGGAAGAAAATCTCTGGCCCCAGGAATCTCTCATAGCCAACATCAATGGTAAATTCTTTCTTTGAGATAGCATTAATTCCAGTATATTGTTTAATCCACTTTGTACCATCTGTGTCATACTTGTTAAATTCTTTTACTAGGTCAGGGCAAACATAACTAAAGCGCTCCTGAAAATTAATAGATACAGTTAGAACCATCCA
Source organism: Monarcha castaneiventris obscurior (assembly GCA_026261815.1). Lineage (NCBI taxonomy): Eukaryota > Metazoa > Chordata > Aves > Passeriformes > Monarchidae > Monarcha > Monarcha castaneiventris. Next base: position 15,243,480 of record JAMPIT010000467.1, read on the forward strand.
AAGTATAGAAAGCTGGTAAGAAATTTCAAAAAGTGTAGTAATTTAAACTTTTAACAGTAAGTATTAAATTGGCAGATAAAGAATAGGCCTCAAAACAGCTGAACTGACATTTACTGTACACAGGTAGATAATGGCTCTGCTACTAGAGATCATTTCTGTGCAGCACTGAAAGCTCTAGCTGAGCTAAATTACGTTTTCTTCTGCTTTTCCTCTAAACTTTGCTGATTGTGAGAAATTAATTCTGAAGTATATTGAAGAACTGCCAGAGAAAGAAAATTTAAGTGTACTTTAAGCTGAATGTCTTTCAGAATAGCTTTGTTCTCTAATGTGTATTACAAAAAAGAACACATTAATATTCAGAAAGAATATAGAGCAATTACAGCTCTTTATATGACACATTCAGCCCATAGTTTTTCCTACAGAACATTACAATAATAACAACAGGACAATAACAACAACAATAATGACAATGGAGGGGAAGAGAAAGAGGAGACAACAGGTGAAGAGTGAAATTCCAGGCCAGACTGAGTATAACCCAACTGTAAACCTTGAGTTTATTTCATATTATTACATTATTTAAACATTTTTATATTACTTAGAATCAGAGCACCATTACTCAGAGTACAATTACTTTCAGATATTCTTGCACTTTAAAACCATATATCAAGTTGTGATACAAAATAATCTTCACATCTGCAACATTCACATTACCTTCACTGCTTTAGCTGTTTCCAAGGATTGCTCAGGAGGAATTCCTACTTCTCTCTCCCTCAGCAACTGCTGAATGAAGTACGTGATATCTCTGCCAGCAATTGGAATGTGTTTGATACAGCTGCCAATCACATATCCTTCAGCCTGTAAACAAAATTAATGGGGACAAAGATACTGATAAGAGCCACTTTCAACAAAGCTCAGGAGGGAGAGAGAAAGACATGGAGGCTAAACTCCTATCCACTACCTGTGATTCTGAGGCTGAAGCCCTTTAAGACTGGCTCATTTAACCACCATAAATCCAATTCTTCACAGTACAGCCTTACTTTACTTTGCATTGGTTCATAATTCTTACAAGGTTAGAAGGAACAGAAAGGTCGCTAGTACATAAGGCAGACAAATCACTATACTCACTATTCCTTGGCCTTTATTTTCTCTTCAAAATGAGGTTACTCTTACCAAAAAGGTCAAGGAACCTTGTTTCATGAAATATTATTTTAGAATAACTGATGTGGCCCTGCAGTCACAGCCACTGACGTAAGACGTTATAATCCACATGAACCAAAATTAATTTTCTGAAAGCAGGGAGAAAATGCATCATTTCAGCACATTAATTGAGACTGCTTAGAACATCAGACTTGCCCATCCTCATCCATCCACCTACCCTTGCAAGTCACACTCATCCTGGGGACCAGGATCAATACATTAAAAATATCTGGTCTAAACACAGAAACCAAGTGTGCAAGGTTGGCCTTCAACCCTACAGATGAATCCAGATATCACACTCATAAAATGCTTAAATTTTCCTATATACACACATCTTACATTCATACAAAAATGTCTAACACAAACATAATGTCATTAAAAAAAAATCTACCACTATTGTTAATTACACTGTAGAAATAAGCATTTGTTAATTCCTTTTTATCTGTTTTATTATAAAAGTGGTAGAACATTGTTGACAGTTTGTTCAATACATTTAAAAATCTCAGAAATCAAATAAATGGCATTCTGAAAAGGAGTTTAATGCTTCGAATTATATATAATACCTACTCTTATTTCAATTAAAAAAACCCAAACCCACAAATCAGGAAAAGTTCAACTCTTTTAATTGCACTAATTAGTACACTAATTAGTAATTTGCACTACTAAGTACAACCAAAAAAAGTTTACCTATAGATGGTCTGAGGTGCCAGTTGCTCCCTAAGTCTTATTAAAAGTACATTATCTTGGATCAACAGTCTGAACAAAGATTTAGCCACTATATTCCACCAAAATTAATAAGAAATTGCTCCATGGCAGTGTACATTTGACCACCACCAATGCTACTGTTTTTAAAAAATTGATGTTACTGTGGCACGACAAAGCTTTGTATAGATTTTTGTCTTATAAACTGTAATCTAACTTCATTTTGAAAATACAAATGTATTTGGTACATAGACATGAATTTAACTCCTCCAGGAAAGATAAGCAGAGAAAACTATTATCAGCCACTTGAAATGAAGAATACCATTAAATATTCCAATTTCAAAATTTCAAATATGTAGCTTTTCAAAAGGAAGCCCATACCCGCAGTAAAACCAATAATTTGACAGTAAAGAAACTGCAGCTTTAAGTGTTCATTATTTAATAAAACATCACACAATCATGCAAGTTTTTACTTTAGCAAATTGATGTTCAACACTAACCAGTCCTAGGGGTTGTTTTTTCCAGTCAAGCAGGAATTTTGTCTTTGCTTGTAAGGCTGAAGCACTACTAAACACTGGGAACAGATGGAGAAAAACTACAAACAACACTACATCTGCCCTCAAATACTTTGTGTTATTTCTCCTTTATATATAAATGGACTGAGCTAAATGAAAATAAAAAGTCAAACTTTTTCTACTGACTACTGTAAAGAGCCTGTTCACTCTTACCAACAAACCAAATTGGAAATGTGCTAAAGCAATTTTGCCCACCACTTAGCATGGCCCTGGCAATTCACCTTCTAAGGTAACTCACTGAAAGACAATTAGCCCTGCCAAGCTCAGGGTTACAGAGAAATTCTTCAAAAGTTTCTGCACTACAAAATGAACCAAAACTCACACCCACAGCCATGGGAATTATCTGAAGTTTTTGAAGACTCCTATCTATACTTCAGTCAGTGTGGGTGTACACTTCAGAGAGCTTACAGGACAAATTGTTCTCCATGGAAGCTGCTTGTGCAGCTCTGAACTTACCACAGGAATAACGTGAGTGACACCATCTCCACTGTCTATAACTGTGCCAGTCAGTGTTCGCTCTCCTACTTGTCTTGACGTCCAAGATGCAGCTAAGGCAAGGACAGCCTTGGAAAAAAAAACACACACCAAAATCAAGTATTAGTAAAAGAGCTGCATTGCAGACCCCACTTTCCACCAGCCCCCCCAAGGACACTCACACTGACACCCCCATTGTAATTTACAGCATGGAAACTGATTTAATAATATTACATATGTCTACACAACAGCTTAGAAAAAAGACGCTGCACAAATGCAATTTTGACTTTTGCCTGATGTTTTTTTTCAGCCATGCTCAAACATCATTTTTTGTTACTTCATACTGAAAGGGATGCAGTTCTTGGATTAATATGATTACTGTGATGTGGTGTGGTTTTTTTATTTACTTATGATGCAACAGATACTATACTCTACTGCTCAGAAGCCCTCTATAGAGGTAACAGCACTCAGTAACCACCCACAGAATCAAAGCATGTCAAACATGCAGTGCTGGAACTGCCAACCAGAAGGACCTAAAAGTATTCCAAACATCACTTACACCATTTTTCACAGTGAAACTAGTTTTAGCCCAAGGAGAAATATTGCAGCAGTGACTTTCAACAGCTCTGCCCTTACCTGAACAGCAATATATAGCCCTGGAACGTTGAAAGACTCAAACATGATTTCAGCAGTATATTCTCTATTTTCTGGAGTATTTAATGGAGGCTCAGTCTGTGAGACAAAAAAAAAAAAAAAAAAACACCACAACAACAAACCCATGAGTTTCACTTATATTGAAACCAAACATCTGACTTTAAAAAACACTAACAACCACCAAATCCTAAGTTTTGTAAGATGAGTCATTCAACAACAATAGCATGTAAAAATAGTAATGTACAAAGGGTGCTTTTAAGAATTTATGCAAATTGCATTAAAAGAAAGAAAACCAGAAGTGCAATAAAAACTACAGTACTGCTTACTGCTTAAGCATTGACATCTAAGGCCCCCTTTGTGGGTTGGTTAGCTCACTACAACTTTTGATTTCACTTGAAAGAATCAAGGACTATCAAAATATGTCAAAGGATGCAGTTTAGCACATTTAAAGAATGACATTTTTCAGATTTCTCAGTGAAAAGAGCTGTTTTCCTTCAGAAAGCAGCCACTCTAACACAAGATATGCTCAGCTGTAGGAACGTACTCAAGTGAGAGAAGCTGAACATAAAACATACCATAATAGTGCACTATAGCTTTCAGTGAACTATCAAACATACTCAAGGCTCTACTCTGAAGGAGCATTTTGGATAGTGCTCCAGAATATCTGAGAAAAGAAAATAACACTCTTCCACTGCAGCAACTGTGTAACTGGAGGGGAAAAAGAGCAGGGAGTCAGACTCTTCACAAAGGTGCTGGGACAAGGGGCCAGGGACACAAACTGCAATGTGGGAAATCCTAAGCAGTATTAGGGGGGGAAAAAAGGTAACGTAAAGGGGGTCAAATACTGGGAAAGGGGCCCAGGGCTGTCATGACATCTTGATCCTTGGAGATATTCACAGATTGGATGGACACAGCCTTGAGCAACTGGACCTAATTTCTGCTTCAAGAAGATGAAGGCATTTAAACAGGTATGGCCAACACCTCTCATCCCAAAATTGGTCTATAAATATCACACTAAACCAAATTGCCAATTTCAATGGCCTTCAATAAAATACTAAGGAATAGCATTCAGAATAACATTGACCTTAATTTAGATCTAATCAGCCCAAATATGACAATCAACCCTTACAGTTTCACAGAAAATAAAAGACAGACATTTACTCTCTAGATACTTCATCCAGATGGCAGTACTGTAAAAACAAAATAATTGCAATTATGTAAAGTCAAAACACAAGTATTTTTTTTGTCTTAAACATATAAACTTGAGATTATTGAATTCAGTGGAGAAGCAGAAGAAAAAAGTGATGAATCAGACAATTTGGAGGGAAATGAGAAGAGAACAAAAATATTTGCTGTTCAGACACAATGATATTTTTAGAAAATTAAAGAACCTGGATGGCTCAAGGCAAATCAAGAAAGCTGCAGGTAATTTATTTACTTTAGTTTTCAAAAGTCACATATTTATATTCGAGAATTTACATAAATCAGCACATTGTTATTCATCATATGGAATTTCTTAAGCAGGGCATAAATTTACCTACCAAAAGAAAATAATGGTCCTCGGGTTCTGCCCTTAGATACTTAAAGATTACTTGCTCCATAAACCTCTCCATCAAGTCCCAGTCTTCAACTATACCATGGCGGATAGGCCACTGTTGGAGAAAAGCATCAAATTATAATTGGAAACAAAAGGGAAAAAAAGAAACAAAAATCCGCAAAACCAAACAAAAAAATCTGTTTGCAGTTGCAGTAAAAGTATATGATCTACAAAGGCAAGAAACCCTGCTTTAAAAGCCTCCCCTATTTCCATGTGACACCTATTCAAAATTCTGATTCCAACCCTGAGTAGCAGAGACAACACATTGCACTCACTCCAACAGACTGGTGGCACTGGGATAAACCAGAAGTTCCCCCAGCCCAGTGCCCCACACTCTGATGCTGCTGACAGAAGTTGCCAGGGAACAAGGGAATGTGGCATTTCTGCTTAACACCCTCCCAGCCTCACTTATGAAGAAATATATATATTTTATATATATAATATATATATATTCATAGTGTTTTGCAAATTCCTACAGGCTCCCCAAGGATAAACTAATACAAAAGCTTATTTTCTATTTAGAGTGAATAAATAAGATTTAAGTTACCCAAAAAGCATTCTTAACATTATATTTACTGTACACGTGATGCTTGCTAAACAGTATTGAAAAATGATTTTTAAAATTTCTCTTAATACCTTGGTTGCATAAGTTGGTTTTTCTATTGCTTCGTCCCCAATAAAGAAGTCTAAATCATCCACACCTTTCAAAACCCTCCTTTGTGCTTGATCGACCACTTTTGCCGACTCTTTGATAGCAATACCTTCAACAGAGAACACAAACATTATTGTAGGTCACACATCCTGCACTGAAAAAATAACACCTACACTGATAAAACAGATACACTGTAATCATAGTCATCCTTTGTTCCAAGCATAACTCAGAAAAGCTACATAGAACAACAGATAATTTGACTTCCAGTCATGGGTAACCATGGTAAGGACTTAAAAAGTAACACAGTAACAGACTTAAATACAAATTTAATTGTTAGACACTCAACATGCAATCAGGAAGATAAAATATAAAAAGAATCACTAAAGTAAGATACCCCTACAGACCTCAGATTTTATTCAACAAATGTGCTATTCTTCCAGACACTCCAATAAAAACAACAACAATTTTAAGTATTATTATTAGTGTTGTTATTCTTTTAAAAAGAATCACTCCCCAGCTACCAGCACTGCAGCACCAGCAATATCTGCTGTATTTTTTCAAATCTTACTAAATGGCCTTTAAACACAATCCTTCACACAGATGAGGAAATTCATATATACAAGCAGCATTAATACCAGCCTCAACTGTTCTAAGGTTGTCCTCCAAAGGCTCCTTCAATGACAGAAATGTTTTTCCAGTTCTCACCTTCAGCAAGAAGTTATGTTTGCTCACAACTAAGATTAAAAAAACCTGATGAGAACAGCTGCAGTCTGAAGCCCAGCAGCCAAGGCAGCACCACTGGGTCTGGAAATCAGCAGCTTGCTACGGGGTAAAGCACCCTGAGCTCACTGATCCTCCCCATCCTCCTCCCTTCCCTTCCCTTCCCACACAGAGCAACACGAGCAGAGCCAGAGAAAGCAAGAAGTTGAATGTTGTGAAAGACCGAACAGGATGAAACAGAAGTCATTATTTTGAGCTCTTCAGGAAGAAAACTGAATCATACTGCAACTTCTGGAGCTGCTTACAGGAGAGCAGAGAGGAAGCAGAAGGCTGGAGGAAGCCAAATAGAGGGTGGGTAGATGGGAAGCAGAAGCTAAAATCACAGGGAAGGAAATGTCGCAAGGCAGGTGCTTGCTGCAAGTCGAGAGAGGAGTCTCAACAAGTATTTTTCAGGTCATTGTTACAGAGCTCCCACATCTGGGGAAATTCTTCTGTGTTCTCTTCAAAACTTTCAAGTACAATCTATCTCTTGCCACAGGATTTCACCAGCTTTCAAGCCTGGTTTCACCCTGTTACAAGCCTAAAACAAGATGGGAGCTCTCAAATATTTTTCTGCCCTCAAGGCCAACTTGTTCAGCCCTGCATTTGAAAGGCAGAAATTAGGAGCAGACAACCTGAATCGAGAATCATATCCTGAAAACACAAACAAGAAAATAAATCTTGCTGAAACCTCAGCTGTGGTGCCTGAGGATGGGCAGCACTCCAGCAGTACTCAGAGCAGTTGCCTTTGGTTTGCTTGGCACAAGAATTAAGAGCTTTTAAGAAAGAAAAAAAACCAACAAAAAAGAGGACATCCTTGCATTAAATCAATTTTTGTGCTGAAACACTAGTCAAGCCAGTTTTTTCTTTTAGAAGTAAAGCAAAGGCCTACAGCTATCACAGATAAACTGAAGTAATGAAAAATCACAGGAACTACAGGGTAATGGAAAGAAGGTGACTCCTATTTTAACATACAGAAGAAAAAACCTGATTAAGTGAATAAAAATCAAGCAAAATTAATGATCAAAGATCTAAAAAGCAGCCAGGGAAAAAAGCAGTGAACCCCAGCATCATCAGAAAATTGGCCCAATATATTCTCATTTACTTCACTTTTCATGCAAGCATTTATCATCTCTACAGAAGCATATTCAGAATTAAATCAAGAACACATCATAAGGAGATAAAAATTTGTTAAGAGTAGGAGTGAATAAGATAAGCTGCAAGTGAACAAGGCACAAGGAATGCTGCTCAGACCTGTTTAACAGCAAACATTAATTTTAGAGAATCAAACTGATAAAATGCAACTGCCACTGCTGGAAGTCAAAGGAGAAACCAAACCATTTTTCCACTTGGAATAATATTATGCAACCTATAGACACCAAAGTGCTTTTTTGTAACATTTTACTTTGAACTAGGTACTGCTGCACTCTATTTTTGTTTCTCTAACGTGGATTAACCCAGTGCTGTTTTATTTCATTTGAGGCAACAGATTAACACAAACTCATGCAGTTACTGTAATTATCTAGCTTGGAATGCAGTACAAATGAGAAAAATGACTTTTTTATTGAGAGAATTGCAGTCAGGGGCCATTTCAGCTGTAGGAACATCTACACTGAGCATCCTTTTTTTCAATACCCCACACTACATCAGAAGGCTGTCAAAAAATCTCATTTCCCCTCCTTCTCTTCTACTTTAATAGTATCCCTGTTGGACAAATTTCTCTGCTTAATGATCTGACAGGTCATTTCATTCCCAGTGTTTAAAGTGTCATGAGATTTCTTCTTTCTGGGAACAAGAAAGTGATCTTCAAATTAAATAAACCAAATCTAAAGATGCAGAAAAAGTATGTAAAGTCTATTTATCTGAAATGAAATAACCACTTGCCCACTTATAATTTAACAACTGCTATGAAGTTTAAATAGCAATGTAAGGGTTTTTCCAATATTTAGAAACTTTTTATACCTAATGTTAAACTAGCTTTTGTGTGAAAAGCAAAACTGTAGTGTTTTACATGACACTGAACTAAACTTAATGAAGTTAATTTGGAAAACCAAATAACCTAAGAAATACCTATCTGAAGCCAAAATAGAAGATACAGAAAGGATTCTCTTAATGCATTCCTTGTTCTCATACAAGTAAGTGAATTAGCCTTACCTTTCCATGAAAATTACTTTCTGAAGTATGTTTCCTAGAAATATTAACACAGAGCCAGAACTACCAAGTTCTATTTTACAGTGACTGTGCTGAAGCAGTATTAGCTCCAGCTCTCTTCCTGTTGTATTTGCAAGGACAACTGGGTGTGCTAATTATCCCTTTTCACCAGGATGTAATCCGTGATGACTTTGGCACAGATGAACAATGACGAGCTGCCAAGTGGTGTACGAGGTCAAAAGGTGAAGCATTTCTAAAGGAAGCTGAGTGAGCTCCACTCTCTGGAGTAGAACTGTATCTCTTCAAGTGGGAGAAAGAGTTCAGAAGACAGGGAGCAAATAAATAAGCTATTCTACATGGGGGAATAAACTGACGTTTTTTCTTGTTGTATTTGCAAAACACAGTAAATTAACGTAGCTGTAATACTGACAACTACCAGGCAAATAGAACATTTTAAACCCTAGAGATATTAAATCATACAGTTACACTTCTTTTTTCCTGTTATAATCAACCCGAAGTTTTACCAGATAAATCACTAAACGGCAAAGAACCTCCGAAAAAGTAAATGTAGCCATGCTACTGGATTTTTACATTATTTCAATGTCCAACAAATTAGCCCAACTATTACTACCCTTTTGTAATGAATGTATCTTTCTAAACTGAGTATCCCTAAGAAAACAGAAAAGCCACCTTATTACTCTGTGTCATCTCTCAGAGGTTAAGTCACTCTTTCTAATGTTGGTTTGTTTTTTTCACATGGCATGTTACAGAAACTCCAAAAGTAACTTCAGCATTGATACACACTAACAAATACTTACACGAAGGGATAATGAACTGGGGTTCAGTATTACCCGCATATCCGAGCTTTGTATACCTGTTGAGGCAAAAAAAAAAAAAGTCGGTTGTAATATTTAATACCACAAATAACAAAGATATCTCCCTTTTTCTTCACATATAAGAAGGACACCACGCTGACTTTTCTTTAAAAACGAACAAACTAAAAGGACTAAGGCAAAATAAGAATTTCTCTTTTTTAAAGTATAAAACAATGCTCTGTGCCATAAATCAAGAATTGCTGCTAACTTCTACTCTAATAGCATTTTACTAAGGAACACAAAGTATGTAATTCAAACTATCAATGTTTAGGAGTGTAATTTTGCCAAAGCAGTTCTTCCCTGCTCAGCAGCTAGCATTTCTATAGAAATATTTTCATACAATTAATGTTGGTGGTAGAAGTGTTTTTGCAATTCCTAACTGTAGGGGGGAAAAGCTGCCCTGCCCATGGACTGCCAGCTGGGCTAGCCATAATGACAAGATGTAGCAAAAGACATCTCATTTCACAAATGGAAAATAGTGTCAAAATGTGTCTAATAAGAGTAACAAGAACAAGAGGAAATTAACTATGTGCCTTCACCCAGACTCTAGAACGTGCTATGGATATATACATTATCATCATTATAGTGATGCACGAAAATGGAAGAAATTAACAAAGCATTCATGAAAAATAACTACAAAACTCAAGGTACCCAAACCAGCTGCTAGAAACGTTGTCACCAAAGCAGCACAGGCAAATTCTAAACCATGCAGACCAAAATGCCCTGCTCTAGCTCAAAAGTTAGAGCCTACCCACATGTTTTTAACAAACACAGACGTGACGAAGTGCTCATTTTCATTGTACAGTGAGGCAGCTGCACTAAATCAGCACCATCAGCAGAAGCATGAATGCTGTAGTAGCACCTCTACAGCTTTCAGCACTCTGACGTAAACCTGGAAGATCTTAGGAGGTGTAAGGCAGCAGTAACTCCAGCAAAGCATCAGTTCATGGCAGTAAAGCAGCAGCAGGCTGGGAGAGGAGAGCTGCTGCAGCAGGTCTGGCTGCGATGCCGCTCACGCCACAGTGAGCAGCTTGGGCACGCCAGGAACTCCCACACAACTTCCATCACTGATGCTAACTGCACCCATCAGTGCTAAGCCAAGACACAGATCCTCACAGGGAACGTGGGCTTCTCTCTCAGTAACAAAGGGGTTAGCACGGGACCTCTTCTAACACCAAAAATACTTTGCAAGAAATGTGTTTTCAAAGCTGTGAACTCGATCTTGTGTGTAACACACACTGTAACGGCTGTGAGTAACCACACACAGAAATTTGACTTCATACCAGTCAACAGGAATGTTTATTGGCAAAGAAAACTTCACAGCCAGAAGATGACAAATAATGAAAAAAGAAGCTAAAATTTCTGTAAGAAAGAACTTCACACCTCATGAAGACATCTGCATTAGGCACTGTACAACAACTGTAGGACACACAACTTGGATTTTGCTCATTTGTTTTTAATTTTCTTCTTAAAGATCTACTTCCCAAAAGAAATATCAATAATTCCACAAATTGGTGCTTCGGTAACCTATCACGCAGAGTAAAACTGTTCGCTGTATTTATAGTGTTGTAAGAGGCTTTTAGTGCTACAATTACTAAGTAAACCAGCCAATACTGACTCACTCCCTCTACCTTCCCCTGCAAACCAGAACTGTGGCATGTAGACTTTAAAGCTAAATCTACACAAGAACTTTGGAGCCTGAATGCTACATAAACCTACAACTAGATTAGAAGTGTTTTTTAACAGTTAAAAAAGTTAAAACTGTTTGATTATTAAACTCAGTATTTCAAAGACAGCAAAAGCTGAACTGTTGCAGGTAACTGGCAGCTTAGTTGCTTGTGGGTGGGAGTTTGCCCAGCACACACACAGCCAGCAGACTGAAAGAAAAATAGTCTCATGAAAGATGCATTTTACATAAAAAGAGTGCATTCAGACATAAAATCAGCATATATAAAAATACTATGGCCTACTCAGCAAGAAGTGTACTGACTCAGGGAAAAAAAAAAAAAGAAAAGTAATGCATTTTTAGGCTTCCAAGAAAAGAAACAGGAAAAAAACCTGCATGACTTTTGGTCTCTGAATATTAGAGCATTGTATCAGCAAGTCTCCAGGGCAGTGTCCTACACAACACTTCACATCTCTCACATACAAGATTTCACTGCATACCTGGAACACCAGCATCTCTGGCACATGGGTCAGGCAGGGACCCCCTGCTCCCCTGGGAGCCTCAGGCCCACAGCACAGCCAGGGACCATGGTACAAACACATTATAAACACTAAACCTGATTTTCATAACTAAATGCATATAGAGATACACTTGAGTTAAAATGGAGTCTAAAAATGTGATAGGTGAGGCAGAAAGCTAAGGTAAAACTGAATGGAAGTTGATAAAAATCTTCAATTCTCCAAACGCACAATCTAGTAACACTGGGATTCTTTACAAATTAACTTTTGCAGATAGGAGGCTTTATTCAGATTGATCAGATCCTGTCACTCCAAGTAAATATTTAAACCCCATGAAAAGAAGGATACTACAGGCAATCCAGATTCCACAAGTTTCCACAAGGAGTTCATACATGGCAACGTGTGTCTGACTAATGAATGATTCACAGGGGAACAAGGCACACCCCATCTTCTTCAGGGCAGGAGTCACTGCTGCTACAGGAAAAGAATCCTGATAGTAGAGGTATCATAAGGCAGTACTAATACTGGAGCACAGTTTTCCATAGAACTCCCTTTGTCTTACTACACAGCACTGAAGAGTGGCAGGAGGGACTTGCACGGAGACAGGCAGGCACATGCCATTAATGAGACATGGACTCAGCTCTCCCACACGGAATTTGGGGCATTCAGCAGTAAAAGCACAAGGCACTGCACACAGGAGCATAATGGTGTAAGCTGATTTCTATTAAAATCTGTAAAGCAAAACTGATTCACAAAATCCCAAAAATGAAGGCCTTGATTGTTCAGGTGTTTTCTTTTATTTCTCCATGTTCAGCTCCCTGAAGTGTTTCTGTAGACCTAAAAGCTCATTAAAAAAATTGAAAAAAACCCTAAGAAACAAATCAGGCAAAAAAAATTGTTGGGTAATCATGACCTTCAGCTTTAGTTCAGCTACAGAGTATCCAAGAGCAGCACACAAAGTCTCCATACATACCTGCATGTCTGTATATGCAGAACCACACACATACATCCCCCCACACGATCTCTCAGTATATGTATATATGTATGTATATGTATCTATCTGATATTCCCCAGTGACTTCCCTGTAACACCTTCCCCAAAAGGCAACACCACTCTCTAGTCCACACAGATATGTGACAAACAAAACATGATATTTTTGTAATGGACATTCATAGCACTAACAGGTTTGGGAGAGCAACTAATGAAGGTTCCTTCTGAGTTAACTCTACTAACCCATCTATCAGTGGAGAAACATCCCCAGCATGTGATCACAATCCTCAAAAACTCACACCCTGAAGCTGCACAGCAGCTCTGCACTCTCTGTCCGAGAGCTCTCTGGAAGGACAGCCAAAGGGCTTCCCACAATGTTCTCAACAGCACTAATGGGATTTCTTACATGTGCTCTCTCACCTAGAATAGATGTTTCCGAGGCTATGACACGAAAGCAATGTCACTGGAAGGTTACTTATGCATTAGTCACACAGACAATTTTAAAGCCAAAAGGAAACAGTGCTGAGGGTAAGAACTTGTAACAAGGATGTCATTACCAAAACCTCCATCTGCAAACCACAAACCCTGACCATGCGCCTTTGCTCCACTGCTTTCCTGCCCAGAACAAATGCCATTCTCCCGAGTTACACACCCTAATTCAAGCACAACTGCAATTTTTAACAGAAGTGAGGAATAGGGGGACAACTGCTTTGTGGGCAATGCAGTTGTCCAGCTGCTCCTGGAAGTACCCCAGAGGTGGCAGTGGGGTCCAAGAAGAGTTTTGAGTGTCATTTCTCTGACAGCTCCACAAAAAGACAGGAGTTAACCAAGCACAAGCAGACAAGAGCACTCGAGGACAAGCATCACCTGATCTCCAACTCTTAAGAGTAAATCTGGGTTGCAGCCTATTCCTCAGCTACTCCTAATGACCTGGGCTAACAGAAATGTCATGTATTTAAAAAGCGCACACAAACAGAAATAAGATGTACCCACAATTCTGGTCCCACTGGAAAGATGCAAAGTAACTTGAAAAACAAACAGAAGAAAAAAGAAACACCTTTCTGTGGGAAGAGTAAAGCACGGGGGAGTAAAAAACCCAAAACAGAATGCAATCAAAATGGTCTCGTTCTGGTTTACCCTCAAGGTACATCATTAGAAAAACCAGGGCATTTTGCTCAGAGGGCTATTTTCTCTTGTTCATGAAATTGCTCTCTTCATGATGGCTCTGAATTACTGCTCACCATCTGAGCTTGCAGATGCAATGGGCTTCCCAGGCACCACAGGCTGTACAGCATACACGTGTAAGCTCTAGAATTCTGCTTTGGTGTGTACCACAACAGGTACATCAAGCCCAGGAACGTTTCTCTAACTAAACACACCTCAAATCCTATGCAGAACCCGTCCAAGCGGTCATGCTCCAAGAAAGTCTAGCATCCAGAGATGGGATTAGGCTTTACACAGAATTAAATGCATTTATTCTTAAATGTAAGCTGATACTGGCTTTTTGCAAGGTGTCACGCTTGCTCAGGCAGCAGGAGATCCCTACTCCACATCCTCTTCCATGCAAATGGGTCTGGAGCCAATCTCCCATTTCCCTTGAGAGCCTCTTCCCATGTGTTTACGAACTCTCCTGAGGCAGAAGTGCTTTGCATTTCTTTACTGAAACCATGTGGAAAAAAGACTCCAGGAAATGAGGGCCAAAGACAGAAAGCAAGACGATTGCAACACACATCATTTAACACACATTCATTGCTGGCTAAATTACCTTAACCCAAAAAATTGTAATTAAGCAGGGTATAGAAGGCACTACAGAAAAGCTCAGAGTGTGGAGATTCTAAGGAGAACATGCACACGGTAATACATTCAAAAGGGCATGAAATAAATCACATGGCAAAAACTCCAAGTTTTTAAACAGAATGCAAAGGGATTCTGCTCTTCAATACCAGCTCCTGACATATGGTCTGTCCATCAAAGATTTTATCAAAAAGGGCTTAATAGCCTTTCCTGTTTTAACTGGATAAATTCTATATAGACAGAAACTGTAAGACAGATACCATGTTTTTACTGTCTGATGTCTTCTGGTAACAGCTGCTTTAAAAAGAAGTGAACATTTCTCAAACATGGATGAATTCCTAGTCTTCATACACAGAGCCTCATGTGACTGAAAAGCCTGAACAAGCCCTTGTGCTTTTATTCGTTGCTTTCCTTCTATCATCCTTCTTGTACACCAGATGGGACTGAAAACCTAGGAAGTATTTACTTTTCAAATCCCTGTAAAGAGAAATGATCAGAAAATCACAGTGAAAGAGGAAAGCCATCTTACCCCTTTAAAAATGTCCCAGCTCTAGCACCAGGTGCAAATTGTTTAAGCAGCAGCAGAAGTCCCTGAAGAACTGATTATATTAGGAAAATGGGACTTGTATTAATAAATTAGTTTACTATCTCTTTTCAAATGTCCTTGATAAAACATAAGACAGCAAGATTTTGAAATTAGTCATGCTTTTCATATTTTACATCTTTAGCTAATATATTTTGCCTTTTACACATTACTAGTTTCCATTTTTAAATGGCAGCTGCTTCTGTCAAAATTTAAAACATTTTTGATCAACAAGTGTTTTAAGTAATCAATAATGGAAGCCAAAGAATTAGCTCTATAAATGGAAAAAACCCTCAAGATTAGAAGCACTCAGATAGAAACCTTCTTAAACCATAGAGAAGACACAAGAAGGGATGGTAAAAGGGAGTATAGTATTTCAATGACATACGGTACCTCTAGGTAGCAGAGGTGTTAAAAATCGCACAATCTACAAGCTTGACCTTGGAATTAACTGTATTACTGTGTGCTTGAAACTATTATTTTAGAGTACTTCTGCCCAAAAATACCAGCCCACTCAAGCAAGAACCTTCACCTTGACAACAAATACTTCTGTGCCACATACTGAAACTGTCACAGTAAAACAAACCATAAGCAGATTGGTGTGCAATTTAACAAATGAGCTCAAAAGCAGCCTGAAATAGAAGTGCTTCTAGCAACCATTTATTTCCCAAATAGATAAAAACCACCTTTAAAAAAGGCTGATTTATCTTTAAAGGCATCTATATTTTTGTGTAGAAATTTATCCAGTGCTGCTTTTTATCGGCAGCTACCTCTACAACTCAGAGCACAGACACAACTGTCATGGTTCCTAGTAAAACCCAGCTAAAATGGGGAGTGAAAACCACAAAGACATGGCTGCACAGAGCCAGACCAGAATGACCAAGAGGAGCACGGGGACAAAAGCAGCCTGTGCTACACAGCACTCAGAATAAATTCACATGTACTGCAATATGAGTCTCCAGGTGACATTTTTAACATCAGTCTGGAGAACAGAGGAAACTACTGCACTGTGCTGCTTCTAACTTCACTAACATTTGGATGGAGTGGAAGAGCAACAACTTTCAATTTTGCTCTATGTTTACTACCACCAAATCTTTAAAAACCAACCAACCAACCAACCAAAAAACAACAACATTGGTAATCTGACTCTAGAAAAGTTCTCCTAAAAGTCAAGAGGAAGGTAAGATGCATTTATGTCCAAAAGACTGGCTTATGACTGAGCTACAAAAAGTGGACTTGAAACCAGCCCATTCTTAAGTGCTTCCAACTAACAAAATCCAAATTCTGGCATCCTGATGATACTACTGTCTAAATTTGTGGTCTTTGTCCTTTGTATTTTTAAACCCATTTCTAGTATCTAATGCTGGCACATACTTTAATACAAAAGATAATACAAAGCTTTCCTTTGACTGCATTTTCCTCAAAGTAAGAAGAGCAAACGGCTTTGGATATTATCTCTGTATAATGAGAGTAGCGTAGTTTGTGTTGGCAAAGGCAAAATGCTCCCCTTCTACTTACTGCTTCCTTTGAGACTTCAAGAACTAATTCATTTTAACAAGTGTCTTAACAGTGCCTCTGTGTTACACCACACCCACACAGCACTCACCTATACTGATAGGCTTTCTAATAAATTTATTTTTATTTTTAATTTTTCCAGGTTTTCTGAGCATTTTTCGCAGCTTGCCTACTCCATGCAGTATTTCCAAATAATGAGGGAAGAATGCCCAAAAGTTTGGCAGTCTTACATGAATAATTACTTAATAGTGTAAGTTATTTAATGTGAGGGGGAGATTTATTTGGCAACTTTCTACATCATTTAACCAAAATAAGCTGAACATCAGGAGCTGGACTCAATTATCCTTGCGGGTCCCTTCCAACTAAGGATATTCTATGACTGCACAGACATTTCTCAGAAGCAAAAAAACCAAGAGAATAAATTAATTACAAATATTTTTCAACAGATAAAGCAAGCAAGGATCAATTGAATGAAAAAAAACCCATAATCTGCAAGCAAAAAAAATCCTGCACTTGAAGAAATTAAACAGGTAAAAATCTAAGTCTTATGCTGCAGAAAAAGCCTGTCTTGACTTGGAAGTTTTTTCAAGCAGACGCAATACAGGGGCTAAAACTGTAAAGTTATTCCACATTAAAAAATTGATCTTTTGTGCTTGCTATTTGCACAGTTTCAGCACTTGAGAGCTCCAGCTTTGACCCAAGAGCTGCTATGCCATGGTCCCAGTCACACCAACCTGAGCAGAGGGCAGGATGACACCGAATGGACGGGGAGAGCAGGGATGGAGAGCAGGAGCACCCAGCAAGCAGCACAGGACTGGCCCAGCACTTCCCATCTGCCCCACACAACCATTACCACTTCAGCCTTTCAGCAGGTAACCAAATGTTTTCCATCAAGAGCAGGCCTGCATTAAAGCACCAGATCACATATTTATCATGTTACACCGCGCTTCTAATAAAAGACGGTTCCGATTAGAAACAGTTGGCTCGGAGAAAAAAATGCCCCACTCAGCTGTGGACAAAAACATACCAGTAAATCTTGTTTAATATGAAAAGCAGGTCTCATTTAACAGGATCACAGAGATTCTGGAGTCGGACTGCAAATATGCAAGCAGTCATATTGAGAAAGCTCATGCAGACAATAAACAGTGTTCTGCATGAAAGGCAAATTATGACAAAAAAATACTAATACTGAAAAGCTAGAGAACAGATATGGTGTTAAGTAAAGAATTACAATCTGGATTCATCCACTGATAGCATTTATTGACCAAAATAAAGTAACAACAGATAACCTCCTGTCTGCATCTTGCTCTCTACAGTCTAAGCATGTCAAAACACATCCTGTGCACAGCTGCAAACATTTGCACTGACCACAAGAGAATAATAAAGAGGGAAAGGAAAACCCAGAAAAAATTAAAACCGTACATTTATCTAGAGGTTTTTTCCGTCTAGTCTTAAAAATGCAAACCCCATGACCAGAACAACAAAAAAAAAAAAATTTTCAATCATATTATACCCTACATTAAGTCAGTGGATAAAATGATTACTTTTTCAATTTTGGATATAACTGAATAAACAAAACCCCAGCAGTGCATCACTACTAGCACTTGGAAAGGACTGATGCTTCACTTTGATGGTTAAAGTAATCCTGCTATGGGCACTAACAAGCTTGCAATCCAATTGGTATTTTTAAGCATCTACCCAAGTACGATTTCTGTTAGATTGGTACACCTAAATATATTTTAGCTCAGTGACCAAAACCAAAAATTAAAGATTAAAGCAATAGACTCATTTTCTCACACAGAGCAGAAAAGAACTTTGAATGTCCTTTGGGACAAACCAAAGTATGTTTTTACTTATTTTACCTTTGAAATTAACCTTATCTCCCTAAAGTCTTCTAATTTTGGACAAACATTCATTTAAGCCTTTTTTAAAAAAGTTTGTTTGAAATTGTCAAAACCTTTCAGCATGTCCCAAGGAAAGCCTACAATGATGAAACTAAATGTTGAAACATTATGTTGAAACTTTTCAGTTGCATGAGCTAACAGACCAACTGCAACGTTTCTTACATGTGCCTATAAAACAATACAGGGGATGGATTACTAGTCAGAACTGGTACAATACTTCTGTACTCCTAAAAACTGTATTTTCAACTAATTTAGACAAGTAAATGTCCATAGGAGTCATGCAATTAACACATTTGCTGAGCCGGAAGTCCAATCCAGGTACTAAAAACACGAAGGAACAAGAATGGAACCTGCCCCATCCCAGGCACACCTCAAACCCTGCCCTCCCTCAAACCTTGCCCCAAGCAGGAGCTCTGCAGTTCATAGAAGGAGGTTCATTTATCATTAACTTTACAGATCCAGCCCAGGGATGTACGTGGGTTTGTCCTCTACTCTGAAATGCCTCCGCCCCTTTCCTCTGTATCAAGCACAAGTGAGACCTGGGAAAAGAGGAGCAGAAACAGAAGGACTGGAAGGTGCCATGCTTCTTGAATGGCTTCTGAAATGCACTCAAGTAAGATATAAACTGATTCCTGTGATGGAATTACAAAAAACCAAAAGTGTGTGCATATAGAAATAAATGTTCTCCTAACTGAACTCCTATTATTCCCAATTATATTGCATACTCTGAGCATTTAGTGTTGCAACATGGACTGTGATGTATTAGAATCATTTAAGAGACACCACAGGTCATCATCAGCCTTCAAAGTCTCCTTGCAAATGTTATTTAAATGTATTAAATAAATTCTTAATCTAGTACAATTCCTTTTTCCACGTTAAGGATGACACATTTTCCCCTCCCTCCCTAACCACACTTCAACCGCTGGCAAGCAAAAGATGCTCTTAAAACCCTGGAAGAGTATTTTTTCCATATGCCATTAGGGAAATATGTTGCCCATGCTTTCCATATTGAAACATTACTTCTGGGATGAAACAACACAGAGAAAATGTTCATGAAGACTGGAGTCCACAGAAGGTCATGACAAGATATCCAGTTGAAATATAAACTGCAAAAATATGGTGCTGAAATTTATACTAAACATAAGTTATGCTTTGAAAAACCTGCAGAAATAACCCATGTCTGGAACATTAGGAAAGAAAAATAATTTCAAGGTGCAGTATAAGATACTAAAAAGTTGCAGAGCTCACAAAACAGACTGTTACTTCCCCCTACCTTGCTTTTATAGCACTGGATTTCTCACCTCACAGATTTTGCTGTCTATTGAAGATTATCGCTTTTCATGGATCTTGTACTCATTTACACTCTCAGGTCAAAACCCAGAAGAGAAACAGAACGACATAATCCTGTCATAACTTATCATATCAGAATACACTCAACCCATAAACTCTTTGCTCTCCTTAAAAGCGTGAATCTACAGAGGTGTTGCATGAAGATTAACTAGAGCAGCAGGGTTTGCAGAGAAGTCCCCCAAAGCAAAGCTCACTCCAGCCAGCTTCTGCTTCTCTGAGGTTCTGTGTGCCCAGATTTACTCTTCCTTCATTCACAGCACTGGTTATAGAGACTGAACAGCCAAGAAACTCTCAGAGATGTGACTCATTCTGAAGAACAGCTTGCAACTCCACATCAAGAAACCCTGGAAATCCTGAGCAGCCTCAATCCTCCTGGCTCTCAGCTCAGCGGGAACCCAGACTGCCAGGAGGTGTCGAAGAAACCCTGAGTTTCCATCAAGAACAGGAAATCTTTCTCCAGTCAATCCCAAAACCTTTAGTTCACCCCTAGTATTCAAGAAAGAAGTTAAAAAAACACATCAATTTTTGCAACCTGTGTATGGGAAATGAGAAAGGGGCCTAGCTTGGCATAGGAGGATGCAGAAGAAAACAAGATCCATGACAACAGGTTGGGTTTTTTCCACAGAATCACATACCCAATTTACTCAAGAGAAGGGTTACCAACACACACAACCCTCCCAACAAGACTCTAGGGTACATTAGAGAAGCTGGCCACCAGTGACACTCAAGTATCAAACAGATCCACCTGGCAGCCACTGAAAAATGGCACACAAACCTACCAAAAACAAAGCTCAGGTATAGAAAATACAAATAATATTCTTTAAATCCCTTTCATTGCTATAATTAAGTTCTCATTTTGGAAGTGCAGTAGTTACATAGCCACTTACTTCAGCTCAGCTGAAGAGCCATTAATTTGAACACTTGCAATTATCTGCCATCCCGAATGAGCTATTTCAGTATTACACAAGTTATACTGAAGGAAAGAAGTGCATTCACACAGAAAGACACAGTTAAAATCTACTCGTCAACCTAATCAAGCTAAATTCTAAAGTGGCGTAGGAAGAGCTTTTAATCATGACTTGCAGGCAGTGCTGTGTTCGCCTGTAGAAGAGGCGGCAAGAACAATTCAAATACCCAAAAGGCACAGAGCAAAAGGCTGCAGCCTACTGTGATTAAAAAATGACTAAGAGCCCTTTCCTTTATTTGGTATGTTGCTCATATACTTTATGGGAAGAACTCCATCTTCTTTTTCTATTCTGAACTTTTGTTTCAAAATGCATGTAACCCTTAGATACACCAAAGTACGAAGTAAGTCTTTATAGCTCATTGCTCATGGACCTGGTGCCCATCTTTTGGGAAAAAGAAGGGAAAGAGAGGGGCCCCCAGCAGCCAGGTGAAGTCAAATTCACTACTAACATGGACAAAGACTTCCTGACAATAAGGTCCACAGTGTTGTTCTACAGATTATCCAGCAAAACTACAATATACTTAAATAGACAAGGCTATCAGTTATAGAAATACCTAATACTGGGTTTAACAGTTATGTTAAACTAACTGGGCTCTTCCGATTTTTCATATCGTGCCTGTAACTCTACTGTACAATTAAAAGGACAGCACTTCAGACAAGTAGTTTTTTAAAACCACAATTAAGTATTTACCTGATGTTACACAGGTATCAATTACCTTATTTTCTAGGTATCAAGTTTGCTTAAGCAAAGAATGCAAATTTCAAGGTAACAAATGTAACACTGGAAGCATTTTGGCTGCACCAATAACCTGTCATGTCATTGATTAAAACAATTTCCCAGCTCCAGTTGTATGACATGTACTTAGATGACCCCTAAAAAGTTTGACTGAGCTGTTAAAACCTCAAATGACAGTGATAACATGATCTCCCCAACCTCTTCTGGGTTTTGGTCTCTTTATGCTTTGAAAGAAGTTCCTTATCATTTGTATAATCTGTGCAGGCTGATGCTGAAAAGCACAACTTCTGCCTTTCTCATCCCTCTGTTTTAGCTGGCAAAAATGCACATACACACATTGAAAACCTCAAAATTTAACACTCAGATAAACAAACTGAACTGTGGCTACAAGCACAAGACACATAGGAAGACACTCTTTAATACCTCTTCTACACTGGCCCTTTTGGTGACTGAGGTAAATTCTCCTGAGATTGCAAAGTAACGATCACGATCAACCATTCCCTCTAAACAAAGCCCACCTATTGGAAAACCAGTGCACATTTAAAGCCTGTTCTAAACAACGCAGTTCCTTTCACCCTTTCTGCTTTGGTTGTATTTTCAAAACCTCTTTTTTCCTCTTTTTGAGGGCTATACTTAATTTGTCTGCTTTCTGTCATTTTGGCAGACAGAACACTGAGACCTTGGGTGAGCTGCACTGAGCACAGGGTTGACATAATTTGTGTTCTCACACACAAAGTGATGGGCTGGGAAGGCTGCACCAATTAAAAAATAAAAGCTAAAACTATGATTATGCTATCATAACCCACTGCACTATTACCCACCTGTTTCTTATTCATCTCAACTATCATATTTTTCCTTTGTAAATTCACCACTTGGTATTTTTGTCTACTGAAATTATTGAATTCAAACCACCTCAACACTGTAATCTTTGCAGTGCTACAGTGCTTTGCCCCCACTTTCTTGAAGCAGAATTTTATAGAAGAACAACCTTGGACTAGGAAATGCACCTGAAATGAAAAGCCTGGAGAGCAAAATAGGCTGGGCCACATTAAAAAAAAATACTGGTGCACAATAAAACAGCATCTCAGAGCTGTAGGGAAATAAATAAATGAAACAGGAGCAACACTTGGCTAACATCATATTCAAGAACATTACAGAGTACACCCTCTGAACTGAAGTTGATTAATGGTATACTTGCACACATCATCCCCAGGAACATTTGTTTTAACACTCATGTCCCTTGGTACACCTCTCACACCAACAAGACAAAGTTTCTTACACAGCTTTGTGCTTGCATGCTGTTCCTGCAGGGCATCGCTGAAAGCTTTAAGTGAATTTCTAATCCAGTGGTCACAACCTGTACTTTGCAAACCTATAAAGACATAATTATTGCCTTTAACGGGACTACCTGTGATACACAAATATGTGGGATAGGAAAAAGCTTCTGGTGGCATGTGGCAGAGTAGTTACAGATCTTTTGCCTTGACAGATAAACAGCACATATATACATGTTAAACTCACATATACTTCTATTACACTCAGCTACACACCCTCAATCCCACCATGCTAATTTTCCTCCATCCCACAGAATACAAGGTTTTAGTTCTGCTTTCACTACAGAAATGATTTCTTCATACAACTGTTAGACATTAGACACACACATACATATACCTGCTCTCCCTAAAGATGGATTTATTAATGTCCTACACCAAACAGATTCTCTTGAGTGGATGATGAGCACGTGCTTTCAGAAACAAGTGCCTGGATTGCAGAAGAACACGCCCTTTCAAGAAAGCATGATAAATATCTGCATCTACAGAGCATTCACTGAAAATTTTCTTTATTTTTAGCAAGAGGGGACGAAAGGTGTACCAAAAGCAAAAAACGAGCTAAAGAAGCAGCATGCCATCAGTGGTAGCTGAAGAGCTTTGAAAACACACCCGTGCTTTCCCTTCCAATGAGAAGCTGATGCCTGACGGAGACATTTCCCCTTTCCCATCGCCCCGCAGCCGGCGGGTCCCGGCGCGGGTCGCACCTCCCGAGCGGCACCGCGGAGCCCGCCCGGCCCCGCTGCCCACGGACACCGCCGGGGCTGCTGCCCTGCCCCAGCCTCGGCAAGGGAGCACAAGGGAGCCCCGATCCCCAGGGCCTCCTCCCGCATCGCCGCTTGTGCCACGCATCACCGGCACCGCGTTCTCTCCGCCGCCCGGCAGCTGCTGAACGAAAAGAAGCGTTTCCAAAGCGGATTTGGTTCAGGTTTGACACTGAAAACTGCCTTATAAGGTATAAAAGCCCGAAAGCAGGAAGAGGCTTTGACAAAACTAAGGAAGTTCCTCTGCGCCTGCTCACTGGAGGGGGAGGGGTTTTTTTTTTCCTTCCACAGAGAGAAGTAGCATAGAATAAATGACATTATCCGCACATTAAAATAAAAATTAAACACACACGATCCCCCCAGACGGCGCCGGGCATAGCGGCGACTCCCCCGAGCCGGGGCATCCCAGGGGCTCTGGGCACCGGCGGGAGCCGCGTCCCCGCTCGCCTTCCCCGGCCCCGGCAGCCGCACAAGGTCCCGCACCCGGCCCGGGACCGAAGGGGGCGGCCCTGACCGGCCCCAGGCGGCCCGAAAGCAGCGAGCGGGGCCGCACCGGGACACCTCTCCCGCCGGGCGGAGAGCGAAGGGCGGGGAAGGGAAGGCGGCTGGATGCTCCCCCGGCCCGGCCCGGCCCGGCCCAGCCCAGCCCATCCCTCCCGGCCCCGGCCCCGCGGCGGCTCGGGCGCGGCTCCCCGGCCCGGCAGCGCGACCCCCGCCGCCATCTGCAGCAGCATCGGCGCCGGAACCCGCCCGGCCCCGCCCCGGGCGGCCCCGAGCTGTCAGCGGCCGTGTCTCACCCCGTGCCGCAGTCCACCACGCAGGCCGGGAGCCGCCCTGCCATGCTGGTCGGTAGCGGCGGTGCTGGGCACAGCGGGCAGCCCTAGGCTCCGGCGGGGCTCGGCGGGCTGCGCTCGGCGGCACCGAGGGACTTCCGCAGGGCGGGCGCTGCCTCCGCCCCCGCCCGCTCGCTCGCTGCCCGGCGAGCCCAAGATGGCTGACCCGCCCCGCCCCGTGACGTGCGGTGGCGCGGCCTCGCCGCGCCGGGCGGAGCGGCGGCAGCGCCCTCAGGGCGGCGGGAGCGGCGCGGCTGCGGAGCCATGGAATATCGCGGGTTGTCGCAGGGTAGCACAGCACAGGGTCAGGCAGGCTGGAAAAGCCCCCCGAGGGCACCGAGTCCGACCGGTGACTGAACAGCACCGTGTCAAACAGACCGTGGCACTGCGGGCCGCGTCCAGGCTTTCCTCAATCACCTCCGGGGACCGTGACTGCACCGCCTCCACGGACAGTCCATTCCAATCATAGAATCACAAAACTGATAGAGTTGGAAGGGACCTGTGGAGATCACCCGGTCCATCCCCCCTGCCAAGGCAGGGTCACCTGGAGCAGTGAGACAGGAGCACATCCCGGTGGGTTTGGAATGTCTCCAGTGTGGAAGACTCCACACCCGTCCCAGGCAGCTGTTCCAGTGCTCTGCCGCCCTCGATCCAAAGAAGTCCTTCCTCATGTTGAGGTGAAACTTCTTGTTCTTTAGTCTGTAGCCAGTGCTCCTCATCGTGTTGCTGGGCACCAATGGAACCAGTCTGGCACTATCCTCTTGGCACCCGCCTTGGAGATATTTACATGCATTAATGAGATCCCCTCTCAATCTTCTGTTCTCCAGACTAAACAGGCCCAGCTCCCACAGTCCCTCCTTATACCAGAGATGCTCCACACCCCTCATCATCTTTGTCCCAAAGAGGGCAAGGGACAATGTACTGTTGGGGTCTGGTTTTCAGGTGGACAAAATACAGTCTGTACTTTTCTCTTTCTCTCTCCACTTTCCACAACCCTTCAGGCTTTGAAGGACAGAGTGCTCTGCACACCAGATCTGAACCAGTCCTTGCCCTGTGGCGTACTGCAGCCACAGACTACTTTTTGTTTGTTTTCAAAGTATCTTAGTGTTTTAACACTTCTCATATTGGGGCTTTCAGGTATTTTCAATCCTTTGCCTGCTGCTCCGGCCTTGGCAATGAGGTGTGAGTGAGCTTCATGGCATAATCGTATGTCAAGCTGTGAACAAATTTGGTAGTCCATCAAAAGGAGTAATTGTCATTGTCAGAACTCAGCAGGCACTAATGGATCTTAATGGCTCTAATAAGCATCACCAGGGGCCTCCACCTCACTGTCCCTGTCCCAGAGAACTGGACACCCAGTTAAACTCTGCTCTGGCCCCTCACTCAGTTCTTGTCTGAGCTATGCTGTAGGTCTGTGCAATCCTAGCCTTGCTTGCTGGCTTGATATTAGACTTGCCTTGTCCCTCTGGTAGCCTCCAGCACTGGTCCTAGTCCTGGTCTGACTTCACCTTGGGCCCATGTAGCCACAGGTGGCCCCATGTCCCTTAGGGAACCCTCCAATTATTCTCACAGAGGTCTTGCTTCCTTCTTCAAGCATGTTCTCCTCACCTGGTTTAACCTATCTCTAGTTAATAGGCTCTTTGTGTTTTTTACTGGAGGGATAGACTAGAGTCAGTGCCAATGCCAAGGAAGGACTAGGTACATGCCCTTCAGGATGAGATAGGAGGGAGCAAAACCATCCCTTTTTGTAGCAGCAGCCAGGCAGTTCATTTGGGAAGTTCAAGTCACCATCTGGCTTCCGTGGGCTGCCAGATCTTCCTGAGGAACATAAGCAAGGAAAGGAGATATTGAGAATATTAACATTTTTATTTTAATGTCAAAGCAAATTACGAATAGAACATTATGAGACATTTTACAGATAATGAAAGGGATTTCTGCATGATATTGTGTAGCTTGTGAGCTGTGCTGGGCTAGAATATTAAAGATGAATATCTCTGAAAGCTTTTCAGAGAAAGTGCAAATAGCCCTTTCTTATGTATGTGCCACTGTGTGTGTATAGGTAAATATTTATCTAAAATAAATACAGTTAGGATATAAACTACCATGTGGACTTTTCACTCTCCTCTCAGTTTTATTACCTGGTAGTCAGGGTTATACATGCAGCAGGTTCCACTGCTGCATCTGGCAGATGGAATCATGGAATGAGAGAGCAGCTTTGGGCTCCAGCTGCTGGAGTTCAAGTATCCTCCCAGAGGAGCACAAGACAAGGTCCAAAAACCTGAGGCATGTGGAAAGGGTGGAGCTGGCAGGTCCTGTCCTGGCCATACAGCTCACAGAGCCAGCACAGAAGGGATCAGCACCACTAATTTGCCCAGCTGCAGTCAGATTTAAACAGAGCAATCATTAGTGTTCCATAGCTGAACGGTCTTTATTACCTAATATTTCCAAATAATGCTCCTGATTAGTCTTGCTAAACCTTAATTGCAAAGCCAAAGGACAGAGAGTAGAATGGCTATAAAAGTATGCTGGAGACTTTCTGCTAGCAGAAGCATCATTTCACTATAAAACTTTAAATCACACCCAAAAGCACTTACTGTAATGCACTCTACAGAAAATATCCCGTAGCTGGATTTATCTTTTCATCTCTGTGAATACAAGTGTTTTCTGGGAAATGCTGAGGCACTGAGCAGAACAAAAAGGTTGAGCAGAACAAAGAAGTACTGCAGGTCATATGGAAACTGAAACAACTCTGTTAAGCAGCTCCACTGCAATCTCTTGCTATCAGTGTGTGTTCTTCCTGAGTCTGCATGAAGAATGACATTGAAAAAGAGCAGTGCTGGTGCACTTTGGTTTACTGAATTACAGTGGAATTTACATTTGAGGACCAAAAAGCATAGAATTTCTCTCAGTATCAAGGTGCCAAGTCAATCATGGTTTTTCAAGGGAAGGAGTTGAAAGACTGAACTCCCTGGCCATGAGATCTCATGTTTCATTTTATTAGTCCTGCCAGATGCAGTTCTTCAGGTGGCTGTGAGCTCAGGCACCAGTCCAATAAAATAAAGGGGCAAGATTTTTCTTTAAGCAGTATTATCCCATACTGTTGGACCATAAACACAAGTTTGATATATTAGCTCATCCAAGTTCAAATAGATCAATCTAAATTTCAATACTGGTTTCTGTACAGACCTTTTGTAGTTTTATGCATTGGCATCTAGATTATCTTGGTGGATATTTTTAGCATAGAAGTCTTGTGCTTGAATTACAAAATTGAGCTTATAAAGCTGAAATTCAGCTACATCCAGCAGGATTGCTGTGCTGATTGGTATTTCTTCCATGGAAAGGTTTTCCAACCTTTACTTATTTCTTCAGTACAGGAACAGTAAAAAAAGCCTACAGTCTGTTTTCATGGTGTAATTTTCTCAATGTTTTCATCCTTAGTTGGCCAGAAGTCAGTTCCTGAGTTATGAAAAGCTTTTCATTGTTTCAGGGAAGAAAACGAAATGAAACAGAAAAAATTATTAACTCTCAACCTTACCAATAGAACAGGAGTGAATAAAAGCCTGAACTGCTTTTATCTGCTACCATCTCTGGAAGTGTTCACAAAGCACGTGGATGTGGCACTTGGGAACATGGTTTAGCTGTGAGCATGTTGGTGCTGGGCTGGTCTAAGAGGTCTTTCCCAACCTTTATGATTCTGTGAAATCCTATACAGCACACATAATCCAGCAACAGCATCCTTCTAGGTGCACCAAGTCCAGCTTTTGTAAGCACAGTTGGATTGCAGGTGATCTTTTCCTAAATACCCATGATAACAGGAATAATTACCATTGCAGAGCATCCTCCTTCTGTTGCCATCTGCCTCCAGGCAGTTTACAATGTAAACACAGAGCAAGGGAATGCAGGTGAATACAAATGAATAAGGAATGAGAGGATTAAAGTCAGAAGGAAAGTATTTCTATTAATCAACAGGTAAACAGAGATGCAGTCTAACAGCTTGATTCAGATGGGGGGAATCTGCAGACAGCTTTCTGCAGGTGTTATATAAGTAAGTTGTGGGGCTCCAGAGTTTTCCAAGATGCAGGTATGATTTACCAGCTCCAGCAGTGCTAAGTTTTAAAATTTCACACAAATACCTCAGCCCGAAGAAGTGTGTACCTAGACAAAAGGATTACAAATCCCTTGCTAAGCTGTGTGGGAAGCTTTTCAGCATCCTGCTCATTTTGGATCGTTTTCATGCAGTTAATGGCCTGCCCTTGAACACGCAGAAAGAGCAATGCTGTGAATCCATATATAGATCCAGGCCTGGGAAGCGCAGTAAAGTGCAAGAGGGGAAAAAAAAAAAAAACACCCAAAAAAATCCCAAAAGGAAGTTCCAGGAGTGGAAGGATTTTGGAAATGCCCAGAAGGGCTGAGAGTCTGATGCCTGGATCAGCATGTTGCCATTCAGATTGGCATAAACTGAATTTAAAGGGATATTAATATCCAGTACATCACACTGAACAGCCCTTAAGCTCAGCTGAACATGACAATAAAAGCTAGAGAAACAGCTAAGACAAATCAGGTCTAGGTTATCCATTAGACAATATTCCTTTATTGTAAGTGTTTATTATAAAGTACACTGCATAATCACTTAACCATCATGTTCTGAGTACTTTGATATAAATAAGTTTTCCAATAGTTGAGAGAATACTACTACAGAGAGCTAAAAAAACCCAAAACATTTTATCTACCCAGATATAAGATGTGTGTAGATTTCCTCCAAGAAGGGCCACAAGCAAGATTACAGTGTAATTGGTTGATTTTGGCATAGCTATAGCAACAGCCATATGGGAGGCATGTAATTTCATGGAGCTGCACATGGTGAAGTCATGGCAAATTACCAGGAACTCATTTCATGTGGCTGCTCTCCAAGAGTTCAACGTAGATCAGCTAAAACCATTAACTTTCAAAATATAATTAGTCCAACCATATTTTTTTTCTAAGTGAGGGATGGGAAAAAACCCAGCTAATAATTCTTGGTACACTGAAACAAGGTGTGTAGGGAGAGAGAGAAACTTATAGACTGGGTCTTTTTATATCCTTGAACTTTTATGACTATGACACCACTATTGCCCATTTCATTTGATAGGAATAACAGCAAATCATGTATCAAAAGACAAACCTAGAAAAAGAATTTGACTGAAAACGTGATGCCTCAAATAAAAACTTGATGTTCTGGGCTGAGGCAAAATCTGCAAAAGTCGAGGGAAACTGCATTCCTATTTACAGCTTGCCTTTCCATTCAAAATTGGTTCTCTTCATGCTGCTATTCTGTTCTTTCTCGTGATGAATACATCTTAACCCTTTATAATGCCTCTACAAGTGAATTAGAAGAAGAATGGCAGCAGGATTGCTACAACAGCAAAGCAGAGTACAAACCTCTGCCCTTGAGTTGTATCCATACTGCACAGGCTCCACACAGTCACACCTGGGACCCAAGGAAGAGCAGTGCAGTTTGTCCATGATCACAAAATCTGTGCTTTGTTGTGTAATAGAAACATTATTATGTGTTCTCAGGTGCACCTATTTACTTCCTTGGCTGGAACAAATGTGTATTGCTGCCTTTTTCATGTGACTTATGCACCTCCACTGAACTGAAAACCTAAATCAATCACAACTGGAAGTACCTGACCTGCATCAACTTCCACACTCACTGTGTCATGAACATTAACTCAAGTGAAAACCATGGTAACTCACAAATTTATGTAAAACCACCATTTTTAACTTAGTGATCTTTTATTTTTTATTCAGAGATGTCATCCCTGTGCTAAATTAAACCAGTACATCACCGGTTTGCAGTTTAGTAGCTGTTTAAAGCTTGTGAGCTTTCCAGCAGAGCACAGAAGCCCATCAGGGTAAAACCAAGCCTTAACACAGGGGCAAGTATCAGAGCAAGAAAAGCTGGATTGGAAAAGAGGTGACCCAAGTGGGTCATTTCACAAAAGAAATAGCGTGAAGAGTCAGAGAGAGTGCAATGACACCATGGGTTTTTTTGCTACCCAACCATTTGAAACTGCAAGTAATTGAATGTGTGACAGGTAAACAAATGGGTTTCTGTTCTGAGACACTTTTCTGGCTTTCACCTGTTGCTTATCAACTTGGAGAGGGTTTGGCTGCTAATGTTTGACCTCTCATTCTAAATGGCTTTTCATAAGAGGATTGTTTAAAAACACTCATATTGTATGTGTTTGGATTTCTCCTTGGTGTGTGACTTTTGATCAAAATACATTCTCTTCAGTTGACCCAACCTGTTGGCTCCTCAGGTTAGCTTTCAGAAGACAACAGATGTTATAAGGTTATTATATCACATCTATGGTCATTGTGCCACATTACTCTTATTGTATTTACTTCAAGATAATTCAGGGAGGAGAGGAGGACCAGGAGGAGAATTTGGAACTCACATGGACGGGTGTCCTTCTCTGGATGCAGCAGAGGGCTGCTTGAATATACAAAATCTGTCACCTGGGTATTATAGCATCCACAGTTCTATTGGAGAAGCATGGATAAGCACTGTCCAATTGTCTCTAGACAAAATGAGACATAACTAAAAATACCCCCTCTGATGGGTTAAATTATTTGGCTGCCTTCTTTCTAGCAGGCTAGGGAATGTTCTCTTGCAGAATAGGGAACGTTCCCTCCACCAGAGCTGGGGGAAGGCAATGAACAGCTCGTGCAGCATCTTTTTCAATTATCACAGCTATCTGCAGTCCAAGTTTCTTATTAAGATGTATGATTTATTTAGAAACAATATACAATGCTAGTTAAGTTAGGCAACAGTGGAACACTTTAAAAATACAGTGTTCTTCGATAAATGTATAACTCAATCTATTTCTAGTGACAATGCTGCTTGCATACAAAATGGAAACAATTTCAAAGCACTATTTCTGAATGCTGGGTGCCCCCAGACTGGGTTTATTCTATCTGTTTGGTAATATATAAAGAAACTGTTAACTCATTTCTGTAAAGTTGCAGTTTCTTGCTTGTCCTGCTCAAAGACCATAGGAAATTTTCCTGAAATAATACCTTAACAAATCACCAAAAAGTATAAAAGCTGATTTGCAGCTCTGCAGTGCTGTGTCTGGCTCTGTAAGGATTATGTGGATGTCTTTGAAGAAGGCCATGGCCAATTTTTAATTTTGTGATCTTCACATGTCCAGTATCAAAATATATATCAAAACTAACACATTGTATCCAAGTGTTTCTCTTACTCTGCTGCTTTAAAAAACAGTACTAAAAGCAAACACTCAGGTAAATTATGCTAATGAATATGAAAATTGGGCAAAATTTTATAGACAAACAGATTACATTAATTATGTTAGTCCTTACTGTGAGAATAGGGGCATTAAGATCTCTATTTGGAGCACTACATGCCTGTTCAATTTGGTGTTCCATCCTAACGAGGCAGCAAACTTGGCCTTTATGAACAATACACTTTGAAACATTTTGATCTAAAAATAGTGCACCAGTGAAGCCCCAGTCTGGTAGCTCTGTCCGTGCAATTCCTCACCTGATAAAATTTCATTTTTGGTGCAGTTTAAGAGCATCTGCATTGAGAAGACCAGAGGCACATGTTAAAATTAGAAGGTGTGAAAAATGCAATGTTCCCTCCTGTATTTCCCTGCAGAGCAGCTTCCAGCTGAACCCATTTGTGTGCTCTCTCTACAGAGCCCATGTATGCACAGGAGGTCTCCCTTGCTAATGGGGTCAGAATCAATACGGGCCATTCATTCCTTTGCTTTAGGCCCTTCCTAGGTGAATCCCTGCCTTATCTGGAGCATTATGCATTCCCAGCAAGGGATCATTCACTGTTACCATATTGGGCAATGCTTCCATTCCCTTTGAATACCACCTTATGTTGCAATGTGCCTCGTGAATCATTGTGATTATTCACCCAGGAATGTGCAAAAGCACAAATGTAAAAATCTGTTCTGTGTTCTGAACACGGAAGGGTCAGATTATCAGCAATTCCATCTGGTTAGCCTTGTGCTGGGAGAACTGCTTGACTTGACCTTTAGAGAACTTGCTTTAATGGGGATATTCAATGTAAGTAAAATTCACTTTTGACTCTCTGTTAAGGCCTGTTTGGTGTTTTTGGATCACATCTCCAGCAGCACAGGTATTCATGCTCACACACGCCTTTCTGCCAGCTCTGGTTGTTCAAATGGCTCTGTGGTTGTCAACATGCATGAAGGCTACATGTGCAGTCCCTTCCTGGATAGATTTCTCTCAATGCCATGGTAATTCTGTAATTCAGAACACTTCCAAAAGGTTTACTTTCCATTTACTTTTTGGTTTGCTTGAATAAACTTTCAAATGGTTTTTTAAATTGTCTTTTTTTAAGCAAATTATGATCACAACTCATCTACTGAAAATAATTGAGTGATAGCAATTCAGTAATTTTCAGTCTGGGAAATCCCATTGCCAATTAAGCTTCCTGTTTTCTTTCCTATTATAAATCAGCAGAGTAAAGAGACTGAAGTAAATGATGACAAGTTCCCCAAACGAGTTGTTTTACTAGTCAGTAATTTTATTACTAGCTAACACTTGCAAGTAATGTTCAGTAGGAATCCAAAAAAGCTCTCGGTTCCAATTAATTCTCTGCAGCTATTAAAAGTAATGGTTGATAAAAAATTACATCACAGAAACATTTGTGTTTTTTTCTTTTGCATCCACAGTGTAATATTTTCCCTGTAAGTACCAGTAGTTCTCATAATGATCAGTATAGATTTTATTCAAAATAATACTTTTTTCAGCACTGAGATTTCTTAGAGCCTTGTCATCAGGTAAAACATTTAAGAAAACAGCTATGTAGCAGCTCAGCATGGGTCAAAAATACAAAATGTTTGTAAATACACAAAAAAGGGACTGAAAACAGAATGGAAATTATAACTTGGACAGTCTAACTATATTTTTGTGTATTCATATGAATGTTTTCACTTCATCCTCTCAAGAGACCAGGAGGAGGGGAAGGCAGTTGAGTATAATTGAGCAATAGAATCACTCCCTTGATCACGATTGGCTTCTTGCAAAGCTGGACTTAGGATGTGAGAACACCTCAAGGACATTCAGGGACAAATATAAGACAGTTAAAACTCTAATAATGCAAAGAAGGTGAAGTGGAACAAGGATTACAAGTTGTGTGATAAGATTATTAACCAGTGGCCTAAACCCAAGGAAAACAAACCATTTTCTGTTATGTCACAAGACTGTGCCTCAATAAATCCTCAACAGCTTCTGTGTTACTGGGTTCACAGAAGGGATTAGCCAAATTCATAGGTCCATCAAGAGCTATTAAATGCATTGGCTGAATTACATCCTTCCAGATGAGGATGCTGTTACCCATTTATTTCTAAAAACAAGAAGGATGTGCCATGGAAGCCACTCCCTGGTTTTGAACTCCGTTTTTCCCAGGCATCCATTATAAGTCTGTGGAGACATGAGGATTGTGAGCTAGATGGAGTTTTGATCTAACCCAAGAGGACAGGAGAACACCCCACTGTCGTGTGTCCTACACTGAGTCTAGTCCTGAACACTCAGGCTGTATCCTTTCCCTAAGGAGAACAGAAATTGATCAAAGCTGACTTCGTCTGTTTGAATTTTTAATACAGTTTCTTCTGCTGCTTTGCCTTGTTCATCAACATGAACATCTTGTTCATCAAAGATCTGTTCCAAATCCTTTTGAAGGAAGCATTTCTCTATAATAGGTAGATTCAACTCCTTTGTAGAGAACTATTATGGGACCTACAGAGTGTTAAATTTCATTCTTGGGATCTGATCTATTTCTTTCTTCCTTTCCAATCAGCTTTTATGTTCTTGTAAGTAGAACACACATGAGGAGAAGCTAAATTCAAACTTTCTTGATAAGTGCAATTTATAAGGTTTCCATGTTTTGTGGATGTTTTATCTTATGAAAATATTATAGTGCTGCTGGGAAGTAGATGTAGTTTTGCTTTGCCTACAGAAATGCTGTTCATGTAACTAAAATATTCGCAGCAAGATAAATAAATATGCAGTATGTGTATATTTGCAAGATACATATTGTTTTATTACATATGTTTACTAATTCTTGAAAAAGGCACAGTAAAAACAAGCTGGAAATAATTCTCATAATAGTTTCTTTCAGAGAAGACACAAGATCATCATGTGAACTTTTACAATAGGAAGCAAATTACTTAATCAAGAGCTAAAAATACAGAAGTCCTGTGATATTTTAAAGTGTAATAAGTACAAACTTCTGAGCTTCTGCCAACATTGACCTGTTTTTCTCAAAACACCCCAGGAACCACAGCGTTCTGGATGTTCTGAAAATCAGAACATTAACAAGGTGGATTTAACTGTGCTGCCATTTGAGGTGCAAACTGCTGCAGTGTGTCCTAAAGAAGAGAACTCATACACATGAGAAGACACATGGAGTTACACCCAGAAAAATGGTCTTATTTCAGGTGAGATTTCATGTGGTTTTTTCTGTCAAAGGAGACTAAAGGATAAAAAGAGAGAAAATCTGCGTATCACAGATATTTTGTCACTGTTAGCACCAGCTACTGCCAATCACCATGGGAAAAAATTTTCTAGGGGCAGCAAACCAACTTCTCAAAGGTGAATTCCCCTTCTCCAGAGCTTTTCTATCAATGCATGCTCAGGTAAGACAGAAGAGCCTGGGAATCTCAACTTTCCCTGTTGCCTCATTTAGTCTCCCTATTCAGATGCAGCGGTTTTTTTTTTAATATAAAACATTCACCCCATTTTAATATAAATTATGTATAGTATTTTCAATATATTATTTAGTAAAAGCACTATTAGCTAGAAGAAAGTGTTATATGCATTTTCTCTGTCAGAGTACTGTAGTCGTAACTCTTTGGTTTTCTCTTCAGGTTTTGCTGCTGTTGAACTGAGTGACCTTGGATAAACCACGTAAGTTTACTGAGTCTCTGTATAAATACTAAACAAAGATCTGCAAGACCCAAGAAAATTAGATCCTGTGACATGCACACATGTTTTTGGAGTTACATTCTATATAATTTTCAACTCCTCTGAATTCCACAGAATACACGATTTCAAGAGGACTGATCTTTTCCTGAAGCTTTGTCTAAGAAATTCATTTTACCTAAAATCTCTTTTACAAAGTTGTAAAGTCAAAATTTCACATAAAAGCCATATTGCACATTTTGGCAATTTTGGCTGAAAGGCCGATAGTGATAGTGAGGCCAGGAGAACAAGAAATCAATACAGCATTTATAATGTACTCAGAGTACATCAAAACAGGACAGCTTGAACCAAGAGCATAATTCACTGCTTGTCCTTGTGCCATTTATGCTATAAATGCTTCAGGGTAGGGATTGTATCTTACAACTTCTAACAACCAGTTTTATGGGGCGTCAAACTCGTTGGATGTCTCTTAGTGCTAATATATGCAAATTAAAATATGGCTGTATTAAGAAATTCAGGCTCACAAAAAAAGCCCAAACCAGTTTCAGACTAAAAGTTTTCAGAGGGTTTTTTTTTGTTTGTTTTTGTTTTTAGGAAGTAACTTTTGTTTATCTATGGGAAATAACTCAAGCCCAACAGCAAAACCCACCCAGATATATGATGATAAGACATCCCATTTTTATATGAGAGGGAATGGATTTTTTCAATCACTAACTTGTAGGGAGGGTGAAATATCATGTTTGATTTCAGCAGTTTGTAAGTGTGAGTAGCATTTAAAATAACTTCACAGCTTTATCATATGTGTCACCTAATAACAATTAAACATCATTTACCTTTTTACTTGTGTATACATTGCTTACTCTTGTTTCCTACCAGTTTTTGCTGTAAAATTTCCAAAATATGTAATAGTTAAATTTTGCAAAAAGCTTTATTTGTCTTAGCAGAAATAGGTGAATAGTGAATAATCAAACAGGTGAATAGTGAATAATCTGCAAGGTGTGACATACACCATTGGTTATCTTTAGGTTGGTATTGTGAGCTTAATTCTTAAATATTAACCAGCACTGACTACAGAGAGTACTAACATAGACTACAAAACCAAACCAAACAAGACCAGAATCTGATTTTGCAATTTCATCTAAGCCTATAATTGTTCATTTTATTCAGTATTTTTGATAGACTCTGTCTAGTATTTCCTTTTACAGCTTGTTAGTCACTAACTTACACATCTCAAAATTTTGCTTTAATTTAGCTTGTGTATCTATCTACACAGTATCACTTTTTTATGGTCTTAAAAGTGTTGATAGTGAAGCAGACATCTATTTTAAAAATTTAATTAGTTGCCACTACTTTCAGGTCTTGTGAGATTTTGTATCACAGCGCGTAAAGCTTATGGTAACTATGAAACTACGTTTCCACCACCTCACTGCATTTTAGGACATTTCTCATGGGTCTTGCCCACTTTGGTTTTTCTTCTTCCTTTTTCTTTTTTAACAGACTGGTTTCAAGCTCCATCCCACTTCTCCATCTCTACTTCTTCACTCCGTTCTCTCTTCCTCTGCCTTCTCTGTTCCTCCATATTTTAGGTTTTTTTGGTTTGCTTTTTTTTTTTTTTTTTTTTTTTGGACTTGCTTATCTTACAGTTTTGGAAAAACCCGTACAAATGCCCATGTCTCCGGAGGAAGCCCTGCTCCATCGGAGCTGTTCCCATTCCCTCGTTAGAGACGGTCGGTCTCTATGGAGCAGCCGCTGCTGCTCCCGCTGCCAGCTCCGCTCCCGGGAGCCGCGGGGGGATAGCCCCGAGCGGGGCTGGGACCGGCAGCAGCCCGGGGCTAGCAGCCCGGGGTTAGCAGCCCGGGGTTAGCAGCCCGGGGCTAGCAGCCCGCTCCGGCTCTTCCCCGCGGTACCGAGCGTGGCTCCGCGCCCCGTTCCGCCGCTCCGGGCGGCATCCCCGGGCAGGAGCCGGGAGCGGCCCCGGCGGCAGAGCGGAGCTTCCCGGGGGCACACGGAGCGGGCACCGGCAGCGCAGCAGCCTTTGGCTGCAGGGATGGGCGTGGGGATGAGCAGGAGCACGGGAGCGGCGTGGAGATGGGGCTGGGGCGGTGATGGGAACGCCGATGGGAATGGGGCCGGGGATGGCCCTGGGGACGGGGAGAGGGATAAGGAGAGGGATGAGGATAGGGATGGTGGTGGTGGGGACGCAGACGGGGATGAGGACAGTGATGGGGACGGGAATAGGGATGGGGATAGAGATGGGGATGGGCATAGGGATGGTGATGGGGACAGTGATGGGGACAGAGGTATGGATGGGGATGGAGACAGCGATGGCAATGATGACGGGAATGCGATGGTGACGGCGATGGGGGGTGGCGATGGAGACAGGGACGGGGATAGGGATGGTGACAGGGATGGGGACAGGGATGGGCACAGGGATGGGAACGGGGATGGGCACAGGGATGGGGACCGGGAAGGGGACAGAGATGGGGACAGTGATGGGGACAGGGATGGGCACAGAGATGGGGACCAGGATGGGCACAGGGATGGGCACAGGGACGGTGACAGGGATTGGGACAGGGATAGGGACAGGGACGGTGACAGGGATTGGGACAGGGATGGGCACAGGGATGGGCATAGGGATAGGGACCGGGATGGGCACAGGGATAGTGACAGGGATAGGGACAGGGACGGTGACAGTGCTGGGGACAGGGACGGTGACAGGGATGGTGACAGGGATTGGGACAGGGACGGTGACAGTGCTGGGCGCAGTGCTGGGCACAGGGACGGTGACAGGGATGGGCACAGGAATGGCACAGGGACGGTGACAGTGCTGGGCACAGTGATGGGCGCAGGGATTGGGACCGGGATGGGCACAGGGACGGTGACAGTGCTGGGCACAGGGACGGTGACAGGGATAGGGACAGGGACGGTGACAGTGCTGGGCACAGGGATTGGGACAGGGATGGGGACCGGGATGGGGACCGGGATGGGCACAGGAATGGCACAGTGACGCTGACAGTGCTGGGCACAGGGATGGCACCGGGATTGGCACCGGGACAGTGACAGGGATGAGCACAGGGATGAGCACAGCGCTGGGCACAGGGATGGCACCGGGATTGGCACCGGGACAGTGACAGGGATGAGCACAGTGCTGGGCACAGCGCTGGGCACCGGGACGGCACCGGGGTTGGCACCGGGACAGTGACAGGGATGGGCACAGGGATGGGCACAGGGACGGCACCGGGACGGCACCGGGACAGGGCCAGTGACGTTTCCCCGCCTCCTCTCCCGCAGCCCTGCGGGGGGCGGCTGGCAGGACAGGGGTGTGGAGCTGCTGGCCGAGCGGGTCGATGGGGCCTGCCCGCGGGCGGGGCGGGCGGGGCGGTCGCTCGCCGGCTCGGGGATGGATTGTGCGTGTCCGGCGCGGGCGGGCGGTGCCGCCGGACGGAGCGCGGGGGGCGCGGGGCCCGGCGCGGCCTCAGGTACCGGGAGCGGGAGCGGGGCCGGGAACGGGAGCGGGGCCGGGGCCGGGAACGGGCGGGTCCTGCCCCGCCGGGGCTGCCGCGGGCGAGAGGCCCCGCAGGGCTGAGCGGGGCCGGGCCTGGCAGGGAACTTTGTCCCTTGGCGCGGGCGGGGGGACCGTGCCCGCCCGGGCCGGGGGTGTGCGAGTGCCCCGTGTCCCGCCGGCCCTCGGCCCCGTCCGCCCGTGACAGCGGCGTGGGGAGCGCGCTCTCCGCTCCCCGCCTCGGGGGAGGCTCCCTGGGGGTGTGCGGAGGGGTTCCTGTCTCCCCGGAGCCAGCCTGTACCAGCAGTGGTGCGGGCAGGCGACCAGGGAAGTGGCTGAGCCCCTGTGCTCGGCACCGGTGAGGCCGCGCCTCGAGTGCCGTGCCCTGTTACAGTGCGCACTCGCTGCAGGAAAGACACTGGGGCACTGGAGCGTGTCCCGAGAAGGGCAGCAGAGCTGCTGAGGGGTGTGGAGCACAGGTCCTGTAAGCAGTGTCTGAGGGAGCTGAGGGAGTTCAGCCTGAAGAAAAAGAGGCTCTGGGGGGACCTTGTCGCTGTCCACAGCTCCCTGACAGGAGCCAGGCGGGGGCCGAGCTCTCAGGCAGCAGTGGTAGGACAAGAGGGCACAGTGTAAAGCTGTGCCAGGGGATGTTCAGGTTGGACATTTGGAAGAATTTCTTGACAGAATGATGATTAAATATTGGAATGGGTTGCCCAGGGAGGTGGTGAAGTTACCGTCTCTGGCGGTGTTTAA
This sequence comes from Monarcha castaneiventris obscurior, assembly GCA_026261815.1. Lineage (NCBI taxonomy): Eukaryota > Metazoa > Chordata > Aves > Passeriformes > Monarchidae > Monarcha > Monarcha castaneiventris. Next base: position 15,283,284 of record JAMPIT010000467.1, read on the forward strand.
GGCAAGCCTGTGCCGTGGTCTGGTTGGCGGGGTGGTGTTTGGTCGTGGGTTATATTCGATGTCTCAGAGCTCTTTTCCAACCTATTTGATTCAGTGATTCTGACCTGGCACCACTGCCCTGCCTCGCCGGGGGTGTGTGTGAGGGGGGTCCATGCTTCCCCTGCTTGGGCTGCAGCTCTCTTTCCTCCCGCAGTTTCCATTTCCTTAGGTGCAAGTGCAGCACAGTCATTTTTTTTCCTCCGACATCCCCAGGGCTTGAGCCTTATATCTTTTTTTCTCAGACATCCACTTTTCCCTGAGTGCCTTAAGAAGACTTACTCATTTCCTTCTCATTTCCTTTGTTCCTGCTGCTTTTCCCCAAAGATATCTATCGGCAGGAAGGAGACCCCCATTCGCTCTGAGTGCGGTGATTTTGCCGATTTCTACCTTGCCTGGAAGGCTCAGCTTTCAGCTGCCAGGGTGTCTCGCTGAAAGCTGCCGTGCTGGTTCTTGTCAGAGATCTGTGTCTTTATATCCTATGACAAAGCACGATATGTTTAGTCCTTGCACTAGACAAGATTAGATCTGCAGCATGTGAAATGGATGTCATTTGTAATCCGTAGCTGATGTTAAATGTGGAGCTACTGGTGGCTGAGAGATTGCTCTGTACGTGGTGAAGCTTAGAGAGGCCTTGGCAGCTTGACATGGAGTTTTTTTCTCCTAATGTTCCTGGACAAGAATAACAAGGAGGTCAGTGTCTGTTCTGCTTGTCAACTTTCACTCGGGAGACCTGAAACTTGGGTGTTTCTAACTCCTTGCAGTCAGACTTCAAGTCCAGCAGGGTCACAGGCTTGCTGTAGGAATTACTGACAACTGTGTGCTTGGACAGGCTGGTGGCTGGGAAGGACTCTGAAGCATAAAACAGATTCATACTCTGCTCTAGTTCTATATAGGAAAATTTGTTTGAAACGTTGTTTCATTAATTTTAAGTGCCAAAGGGGAAACTTTTTCACTTCATTCATGAAAACATTGCAACATGACAGTTTGATAGCATGACTGTTACATACCACCAGATTCCTAAAACATATCTTTATGTTAAGCTAAATTCTCCTATTTTGATAATAAAATTAATGTGTTTTCTGTGCAAACTTTAGTCTTGTGTAACTTCTTACTTAGATGGGAACAGGGATCTCTGCTTGCAGAACTCAGTTCTGGCATGGAAAACTTGGTTGCTTTTTTGGATCTTTTGCTTCACTCTGTACTACAAATCATACAGGAGACTTTCTTGGAGTAAAAATGACATGGCTGTGGTGAATAAAATAGTCATGTTGCATAAGACTCACCTTTCCATCTCTCCTGAACATTCTTGCCTTTGCTCTCATCTCTTGGTACCCTTTGGAGGTTGAGTGGAGGTCAGAATTGTGTTAGATTAATGTTGCTTTAATGTATGCTTACAGATTTTGACATATAAATGTAAATCATTTTACTTTCAGCTTTTTTCTTCTGGTTAAAGTGAAAGCAGTGTCTCTAAAAGCAATCCAATATGAAACAAGAATCACCTGATGACAGAACATGTTAAAAGGGGGAGGAGGTTGTATCCCAGAACTTGTAGTGTTGGAGCAGCTGGTATAACTGGAAAAACTAAACCCATTTATTTTGCTTGCAAGCCTTATCTTGATTTGTTGTCTTTCAAATTGTATATGAAATAATATTGAGTAAACACCAGGAAGAATTTCCAGTTGACTTGCTTGCACCGTGGTTTGTGACTGAGCTGCTGTTCTGTGTCTTTTGTCATTCTTGTTCTGTACTTTTTTTCTGTTTCTTGCTGGTGGAGGAGAGAGACAGGCTATGTGTTTTCCTCCTAGAACAGTCAGAACAGCAATACTTCTGTTTTGCAATGGTTTAGCAATTCTTTGGCCTATAATGTTCCTTTCCCTAATTGTCAGTGCAGTGAAATTTTATGAATTTCACGTGATTTTCTCTTTTTGGGCGGAACTTTTAATGTGGAAATAATGTGCACAAAGAAACATTTGATGCTGTCCAAATAAGATTGCACATGAAGTATCAATGGTGAAGTTATATCTCCTGCCCTCAGAAGCTGCCTGTTGCATGTTGAGAGCAGCAGGGTTGGACAGGCTGCTGAGCCTGTTGGCTTTAGTGCAGCCAGCTGTGTGAACATGCACTGCAGACTGCAAAGGGGGAGGCCACTTTTTATATCTTTTTATCATAAATTAAAGTGGTGACTCTTCTTACATGATCTAGGGTACTGCAACATTTTAAAGTCAAAGTACAGTGTCATGACAAGAAAATTTTTAATGTTTATTTTTCAGAAGATCTTCATGTAACTGGCTGAAAAATGGTTCTACAAGATGACAGCACCAACTCTAAGACTGTTGGAATGGTAAATAAAAAAAGGAGACTTTAAAAGGTCCCTGGGCTATTTGCTGAATATTATAATGATATTAAGAAATGCCTTTTAATGAATATTCCTTTAAATGTCAGATTTCAGCTGCTATGCTTAAAGTTACACCATGTGGAAAGCATATTTATTTCCTAATAATGGAAACAAAAGGCAAACATGCTGAAGTTTCTGCTCTATTAATAGAGTAGAATAGGATATTTACTTTTAAACCATAATTTCTATTTCAGCCTCTATGTCTTCTGGTGGCTTGAATTTATAATAATTTTGTGCACTTGATTAAATCAAATGTTTTGTAAACCCTACAGTAATAATGCCAAGGTTGTGGCTTCAATCCCTGGGCCACTCACTTAAGAGTTGGACTTTAGGATCCTTGTGGGCCCTTTCCAACTCAGAATATTCTGTGGTTCTGTGACTTATTGCCCTGCTGTTCAGGATCTACGCTGAGCATTGGCTTTGTGGAGTAGAAGTTAGATAATCACATGCTTGTATCTTAGAAAATGCATCTTCCAGTTTGTTTGTGTGTTTGTTTTAAGCAGTTTATGGTCATTTGGTAAACTGTGGAAGAGGTTTGAACTTGCTGTGTGTAAATGTTGAGTTCAGTGGGGGCTGAACCATAGGCTTGTCGGGCCTATCCTTGTGGGCTGCCTCTTCATCTAATAAGTGAAAAGCATGAATTTAGCTATTGCCCCCTGTGAACAGTTTACAAACTCTCAGCCATGCTTGACGGGTGAATAAAAGCAAGATTTTGGATAACTATTTAGTTCTGCCCTTGCTGCTACTTCTGTTTGGGACACTAATTTAAGACTCGTTAGCATGGCGTGATTCTTGTTGATTCAGGATATCCCTAAAACAGAGTTAGGAAACATTTCACATGAATAATAATAATAAAAATTTAAAAAAAAAAAATTCCAGCACTTCCAGGCAATAAAACTTATGGCTGTATTTTGTATAATGTTTCTTTTCCTATATAACACTTTTAAAGTGGATTTTATTGAATGTGTCTACAGGATCTGAGTTTAAAAATTAAAAAAGTTTTAGGTAAGGTGGTGTTTTGTTTTAAGACAGTAATAATGCTGTATCCATTTAAGGAATGATACTGGGCTTCCCCAAGACATAACATGGAGGTGCCTTTATCTTTCTAGAGTATTTTAAGGCCAACAAGCCAATATGTTCTTCCATTGCCTTCCTAGTTCTAATGTTTAAATCCTTTGCTTAGGAATGTACACTTAAGAAATAGTGCCTTTCTCTGCATAGCTTAAAAAATCAGAGCTTAACATCATCAGGTTCTTGGTCCTTGTATGGACCTCTTACAGACAATTTATAAGGAAGGGATCATGTTCTTTGTAATATCAAATGTAGTAAAGGATCGTGTTTTATTGCAATTCAGGGCTGTCTTGGTTTTTTTATGCAGACCAATTCTTAAGGTTCTAGATCTGTATGTCCCCAACAGTTAGGACTTGAGCTGCAGAAGACACTTGTGGAACTTGAAATTTTAGACAGTATTTTGCAAAGATAAATGCTTAATATGCCTATGCACACAATGTTTCACACTTTGCTTTTTTTTGGTTTTTTTTTTTAGGGGACTGTCTTCACTTTGACATGAAGTGTGAAGTTTGTTAGTCACCACTTTTGTTTCTTTTTTACAGTTATTGTGGAAGGTAATATGAGAAAAGTAAATCTTCTTTTGTGTTCATTTCTATCAGAACATATGGCCCTCAATGTACAGAAGCCAAACATAAAAGTGTGGAATTGTATTTCATTGCAAGTTCATGAGCACTGTTAATAAGTGGGGATAATGTGTCTGTTTAAAACTTCTCAAAACAGTAGTTTCAATCTGTCTTTGTATTTTGTGTGATGTTTTCTGGGTTTTAATTCTGTCCTAAACCTTAGTATTTAGATTTCAGTAGGCTTTTGAATTTCTGCTGAATGTTACAGGCATTATAGTATTGCTGCTTTGCAACTTTTTTAGTAGGCTATTAGCTTGGAGGTGATGGTGCTGCACTTTGCAGTCACCCTTTCTTGTTAAGCTTTTTGCCTTGTTAGGGAAAGATTGAGCAGAGGGCTGTATTAGGCACACAGGACTGTTGAAAAGACACTTGGTAGTCAGATGAGAAAGTAATATCTGCTCTTACTGTAACATATAAAAAATTTCAACTTCAAGGCATAATTATGGGCTCTTTATTTAGAATTTTAACATCTGCTTATCAAAGGTACAGAAGAAATGGTGTAAAATGTACATAGACTATGAATAACTTTATGCGTAACCTCTTATCTAAGAAATGGTGGATATTCCATCATCCTTTACTTTGCTCCCATTGAGGGATTTTAAAGCAGGGGATTTGTTCAAGCCTAATATAGACAAGCTGAGTACAAGATTAGGCAACTGCAGAATGTGAAGTTATCTGTGCACGATCTCTGTTCACAGAGTGTGCTTTGAAGCAGCCTGTGGTGAGAGCAGCAGAGCTGTAGGTGTGAGGGAGCGTCTGATGTGGAGATGTCCGGTTGATCCATTCCCTCCTGTCTCCCCAGCTGCCTCTCCCCTCCTGCCTGCAGCACAGAGCTGCTGCAAGGCTGCAGTGCTTTCATTTCTAGGGTACTTTCCCTCTGTCCATGTGTTGTGCTAGAGCCTGACAGGAAGGAGGTTGCTTCCTTCCAGCTTGTTTGGAGCTCTTCTATGCCCAGCTTCCATGTTAGCTGCATATTATGCAAACCCAAGAACAATGTTTAGGCTTTGTATAATATAACTTCATGTAATGGCTTGTAGGCTATTAGTTGTGATAAAATGAAGGCATAGTTTGTAGAGTATAATATGTTAAATCTGTTAAACCAATTCATAAAAACTGAAAAAACCTTTATAAGCTTTCAAGTATGAAAAACTTTGTTCATTTGAGTTTAAGATAACACTTATTTGCTCTCTCTTTGAGAACAAATATTTTCTTCTTTATCCTGTATCAAGTAAAAACTAATTCCTTGCTGAGTCTTTCATAATTTTGCCCCTCCATACTTAGAGATTTCTGCTTTCTTTTGTCAGTCCCACCATTTTAGCAGAAAAGCAGAGTAATTATCCAGAACTGATGCCCACACGTGGAATATATCAGCATAGATCTAGTGGTATAATTATACTTCAGGAACTCTGCCTGTTAATTTTTCTTTTGAAAGAAGCCCTTTAAGAAATGGAGGAAAAAGTGTCAAGGTTTGAACGTGGCAGAGACTGCATAGAAATATGAGTCAAAGCAGGAAACAGTGCTGTGATCTCCAACGCATTTGTGCATATCTGGGCATTTAAATCATTAATTTGGGGAACAGGCTACTCTGGGAAAAAGAAATGTACCTTCCTCACTCACTGAGGACATTGTTGCACTGTCTCTTTAATAAATAATGAGAAGAAATGTAAATAATGAGACAAAAACAAGTATTTGTATGTTGACATGTGGAAAAAACAAAGTTCAATTTAAATTTGCCAAAACATATTAGTAAAGCAGATGACCTTTATTTAGTGTGAAAGTCAGAAGCTGCTCTGTAAAGGTGGCTTAGATTGCAGTTCCTTGAGCAGTTCCTCAGAGATAGTGTTTGAGTTTATGGTGTGCTATGCCATCTGTAGTTAATGAACTCTTGATAAATTGGTTCTTAAAATACGGACATAAATAAGGTAGTGTTAATCATAGAAATACCACGTATGTGTCTTACTGACATTCATTAGAGTTTGTAAAGGATTCTAGTACAAGTGGAGCAGTGAATGAATCATCAGTCTCTGTCACTTGCGTTTGAAGCTTTTTAGTAATATAATTGAAACTTTTCCCAAATTAGGCCTTCCATAAATGTAGGCCATCCAATGGGCAGCTGTAAAGCTGTCACAAATCTGAATTCCCTTGTAGTAGCATTAGTGGATTTTTGATAGATTTTCACTAGAATTGGTTCATGCCTGTGTTTCATAAATTGCCAAATAGCTGTATGATTGTTTTTTAATTCAACTGCATGTGTAGTCTGCTTTTTTAAGTGTACAATTAATTATTCTTTTTTTTGCTTGAATCATCTCTTGTTAGAAGGGCTTATGATTTACCCAAATGTTTCCCTATGTCTTCAGAAATGTTTGTTGAATGCCTCTGAGTTTAAACATGTTTCTGACATTTGTCACAGCACAACAATCTAATTTATACTGTCAGGTAACTGAATTTACCAAAACATAGTGATTTCAAATTTTACAGAACTTGTAGCATAAATTCCAAAAAAGCATTGTGTTTTACCTACTTTTGCTTTCTTGTGTTCTAAAGCAGTTGATAAATTGTTGTAAAGTCAAGCTTTATTTTCTAATTGTCCCTAATATCTCTGAAAATTTCCTGCCAGATCTGTCAAAGGTCTGCTTTTTAACAAGCACAGGCTTGTGTGTGTCCTTGAATATTAGGTCCTGTTTGTATATATGAAACAGCTGCCCCCACTGCTTATTTTTTTGTGTGTCCCTGTAATCTGTGTTTCATGTCTGTGTCTCTCTTTCCCAGGTTCCAGATGGTGTGGGTTTTTATCATGAACCGGATGAGCTCCCAGAGCAGTTCATCCACTCAGCGCAGGCGGATGGCTCTAGGAATTGTCATTCTCCTCCTGGTTGATGTGATCTGGGTGGCCTCTTCAGAACTCACTTCTGTAAGTGGTGTTCCACACATCTTAAAGGGAAAATGAAAGAGAAGGATGCAACAGAAACATGGTTATCAAGCACTCAGTGTTTCACCAGCCTGAATCCACTCATAGTTACAGATAAGCTCAACTCAGTGCCTTTTTCTTTTAAGACAGAAGGTGTCATTGATGACTGTAATTTTAAAGAGCATAAGCTCATAATTATGTACTGTGACCAGGGATTTCATTTTGTTTATTGCCATATTGATTAAAATAATGCCTCTACGGTTCCTAAAAAATAGTAAATGAATTGTAACATGGAAGGCTGAGTGATGTGGTGCATTATGGTTCAGAACATCCAGAAGTCCAGGATGAGAGGACTCAGGTTATGGAGTTTAAGCCCTGTAATTGCATCTAGTTCATATATTCGCCATATTGAAACTGTTGTGGTGTTTATTTCATGTTAAGTTTTAGAACTTAAAACAGAGCTTTAGCAATGGCAATTGAATTTTTAATAAATTCTTAAATTCAGTTTTCTGAACTGTCACTAAGTTATGTTCCATATCAGTTTTGAAACTAAGCATATACAAATGTTTGTGCTTATCATGTGAAATTAATAAAACACTTTTTGCAATAAGCTGGTGGAGTCACTGTTGAGACTGAAATGTTATTTAGCCAAAGTAATCGTCTCTAATTTATGATTAATGTGTTATTGCTTATAAAAGTGGTCTTTAATTTAGAATATATTTGTATGTAAATGTATTTTCATTGCTACATTACAGTAGCATATAAATATGTTGCTTGGTGAGATACAAGTAATAAGTAGCTTTCCTCCTGTGGCATTGTGTCTTACAAAAAGGCTCCTTTTTGTTGGCATTGGAGGTAGTTTGGGAGAGGGTTCCCTAGAACAGGTAGGGCCAGCTGGTTCCTTTGGTCATCTATGTCAATACTCCCAGCTCTGTTATTTTGGGAGCCAGACTGGACTATATACTTACAGCTGTTCATTCATTTTGTGAATTCTTACCTATTTGGTAATTTTGGATACTGCAATTGTTTTCTTTCCACAGTATGTTTTTACAAGGTACAACAAACCCTTTTTCAGTACATTTGCAAAAACATCCATGTTTGTTCTATACCTCTTGGGATTTATTGTTTGGAAACCATGGAGGCAACAGTGCACTCGTGGGTTTCGTGGAAGGCATGCAGCTTTTGTAAGTATTATAACTCTGTAGATGTTGTGATATTTGTTTAAGTTTGTACAGAATAAAACCCCTTAAAACAGACACTAAAGCAGAGCAAAGTTTACATATTTGAGATACAAACTGAGTCATGCCACAGGAAGACGTGGCAGCCATAAGAGTTGTCATGTGAAAGGATGAGGCAAGAGAAAGCAACATGAGATGTGTCAGGAGTTGTAAGAAATGCTCTGCTGGGCCAGACCACTGGCCCTTGCAGCCTGGTGTTGTATCCTGGACAGTTACAGGGGATAATTCCTCTTGACAAGAGCTTATGAACCCCACCACTGTTGGCTCTTGGTTCCCTTTACCTCCCCCAGCATCTGTAACCAACGCAGTCAGAACTTGGACTTTGTAGTTGATTTTTAGCACTGACTCTCTTTGTCTCTGGCACAACTGTTTGCTAACTGTTTTGAGGGATTTAAAGTTACTTTTAGTAAGGGTGGCAGAATTATGTTTTTGTTATTGTTAATACTGTTTTTTATAGCTTTTGTGCATGAGTGACCTTCTGATGCCCATTCCAGAGTTAGGCATAGTTTGTGCTAGAACATAAAACTATTGTTATATGACAGAAATACTGGGTTTTTTTCCAAGAGATGCTGGGAAGAGCAGTTGTTCTGTGCCAGTGTTTCAAAATGCTGAACAGCAGCACTCAGGAAGCAGGAAGGCATTTGGCCTGATACTAATCTCACATTAAAAGAACAGAAAATGTGATCCAAGAACATGCTGTTAATCAACATGTCTTTATAGAAAATAGCTTGTGTGAAAGGAACTGATTTCAGATATTCTGGATATGTTAGACTTCACTGATAGTGACAGTTGTAGGCATAACATATTTAAAGTGTTACATGACTTTTATACAAATTAATTAAAAAAAGAAAAGACAAGACACAACAACTAAAAAAAATTATTTCTTTTAAATTCTTGTGTTAAACAGAGCATTTAGAGTTAGCTGATATCTTGATATAATATTCGTTGAATGAGCCTTTAATACCAAGTGTCTGTGCCTAATGTGGCACATGTTAGACTTGATGTTGTTCAGAATCATCACAAGATAATTTGGCAATAAACATAACTTAGGTTCTTTGCTGACAGTAATGAAATATGAACTGGAATGCACTGAGTAAAAATGCCCAGTCTGTCACATGTTGTATGTGGCACTCATGACACTGGAATGCCATTATTTTTCCTTTTCAAAAGAACAATGCAGGCAGGACTGTAATGTGCAGCTAGAAGTTTCCTTCCCCCTCAAGGAGTGTAGTTTAATATTCAACTCTGTAATTATTGCAAGTGCCTTTAAAATGTTTTGTGTTTATTAACCTGGAAAACATATCCATTTATATGGTTTTATTTTAATGATTGCTTGGATAAACACTCACACCTTACTTTTAAGTTCTCTTCCACATTAGAGGCTTTTAATAGATTTGCTACCATCATGGTTGAACAGCAAGCTGCAGCTCAGGAAATAAGGGTTTGGTAAGGTGCAGAAGGGAAGAGGGAAAGGAACTTTGCCTCAATAAAATGAAGAAAGAAGCAGCTTGTTAATAGATGCACAATCATTTAGTGAAGAATGTGTCCCTAAGACTGAATTTTGCAGGTTTTCTCTATCTAAAAGTCTCAATTTGCATTCATACCTGAGTAGTTGAACTCAGTGGGGCTCTTCAAGAGGTACAAGAAAGTACTGAAATTATTTACTGAACTTGTGAGCCCTCGTGGTATTGGGGGGAAGCGCTGAGGGGAGAGAGGGAATTGTGACAGATTATGGAAAAAGTAATAAAAATCTTACTCTTAAAAATTTCAGTTACTAATAACTTTGCCTTGGTAGTTTATTACATTAAAATTTCTGTAATTAGTTTGCAGATGCTGAAGGTTATTTTGCTGCTTGTACAACAGACACCACTGTAAACAGTTCTCTGGTAAGTGTCTTAATTTATGAAGGTCAATGCTTTACAATAACATGGCACAACCATCCTGACTTACTGTTTATAAAATATGGCAGTCTTAAATGTAATAATAGGTTTTGGCAAAGGGTATTGATAACTTATATGCTTATATGTTGCTAATAAGTACTGCACCTAAAGGTATTGCTTATTATAGGAAATATGGGTTCTCAGCTCAATAAAGCACTTACTCGAATGTTTCTGTAGTAGTTTGTCAAAGAAATACTGTCTTGTACAAAGGAAACCTTTACATATTCAACTCAGTACCATCTCTGTTATAGAGTGGGGGAAGCAATTGAGTATTGGCAAATTACTGTATGGATATTTTATACAGAGTTACTTAAAGAGACTTTTTTTCAGATGTATTCTTCATTTAATTTTTGGGGGATTTTTTATTTTATCTATCTGTGTTTAAGAATAAAATCTTCTTAGCCTGCTCAAGGCTTCATTAACTTCATGTGACTCTAGAAACTTGGGCAATTTTGCATTAATTTAAGCATCCACCAAAATTCTAGTTCTAAACAAGCCTAATGAAAATCCAACTACCAGATCTTTTTCATTACTTCACTCTTACAGTCTATTAATTTAATCTAAACAAGCAGCTTAAAACTTGTCTTGTTAGCAGAAGTTTTAATTGCTTGAAATACTTCTAAGTGCTTTATGTATTGTACATCTTTCCCAAAGTTTTTTGATGTTTAGGTCTAGGGAAGAAAATGAGGGCTTTTAGGGTCATGGGAAGAAAGTGAGTACATTAATTTTTGTACAGATGTTCTATAATTCATGTTTCTAGTTTATAATTTGGACAGAAGCTGTAGTTCTAATGAAATATCTGTGATATTGATCACTTACTTTGTAATTTCAAATCAGTAGGTGTGAATTTTCTGGCCATAAGTTTTGTGTTCATGAGGATACACAAAAGAGCACAGTTCTCTTTTAGTACTGTGTTTTCCCAATATGTCTAACATGCAATATACTTTATACATGGATTTTGACAAGTCTATTCACTGTGTGCAGACCCACTTTAAGTCTGATTCTCTTACTATTCACCAAGCTTTTCTTGATTTAGTTTTCTAATGCGCTAAATAAGTTCTACTGCTTATAATTTAAATATCCTGCTTAACTGTATTTCTACTTATACTGATTCATTGCAGAGTGAACCTTTATATGTTCCTGTAAAGTTTCATGATTTGCCAACTGAAAAAAATGGCAGTAATAGTAGTGATGCAGAGAAAAGTGAGTAAAGACTTTTGGAATGCTGAAATGTTAGTTCTTTGGTGAAGGAGTTACTTTTCTCTTGGTTTAGTATAACTGCTGTCATGTTACAGGACTTGCTTCCCCTTGCCCCCCACATTTTTTTTTTCTTTTTTCTCCTTTCTAAAATCTCTTATTGCATGAATTGCAGTCTCATATATTTACTTTCAGGTAGAGAAAACATAGGCCTGTTGTTCAGTTTACCTTTCTTGGTCACTACAGATGCAGCCTATGTTTATCTCAAGGGACCAACTGGGTTCAGTACTTGTGATTCTTTCCTTCTGGGCTTGTAAGACCAGCAGCAGTGAGTCAGCCTCTGGAAAAACAAGCTCTTGTCCTTTTTAGAGCAGGAGCAAAGCAGTCAAAGTAAGAATTTTAACAGTCTATGTGCATTCTGGTTTTATTTAAGCCTCACTATCTTGTGATAGTGCCTGAAACAGGCCTGACTGGCCCAGACAATTGTAGAAAGGTTGGCTTTGAAACATCCAGGTAGCCAGTCCTCACCAAAAGAGTCCCTGCTTATCGAAGGGAAAGTCCCTTAATTTCTACATGGCACACGTTAAGAACCACTTTGGTAAGCTCTGCTTCCTGTGGCACCAATCACTTCAGAGTTGTTCCAGCTGCAGCTTTCCCTTTACTTTTTTTTAGGAAATTAGGTATTGTTTCTTATTGATCTAGGCTAATATTTTCCTGTAGTGTGTAGTGAAATGTTTTCTTCACAGAGGAAGCTAATGATACTAAAATAACCTTATAAATAAAACCTGATCCTAGTTTGCAAGATTAGTTAGAGGGTGGCTTTCAAGAGGGCAAGTGACTTTATGGTCTCTGCTAAGCTTTGAGCTCTGTTGGACTTTAATCTTCTGAATGAAACATTGTCCTTGCAGTTAGGTACAGTTGTGTGCAGGTTTTGGCTGCTTGGCTGTTAGACATTTAAAGAAAATATTTGTCAATATGGAGTAATTCCTATCTAAAAATATGTTACCTTTTGTTGATGTTTTTGACAGGGAGCAGGGGTGGTGCTTTTCAGTGAGGTTTTGTGGATGGACAACTTACGGATTGAAAACAATAATTAATTGTGCTTTGTCTTATTATTGGCCTCCTGAATAGCAAAATATTCATTTAATAAATCATGATGGCATGTCTTCTATTTGGATAAAAACCTGTTATTTGTGCAGTATTTTAATCAATGATGTGTTGCAACATCATAGTTTTATTTGCATGTTGTGTTGGCTCAAAAAGTTTAATGATAATATGAATCTTTTTTCTTCTTTTTCATTTTTTCTTCTTTTTTTTTCCCCTCCTCTCAAGCACCCAAAAAGCCTCGTGTGAGGTTCAGTAACATCATGGAGATCAGGCAGCTCCCATCAAGCCACGCTCTGGAAGCAAAGCTGTCCCGCATGTCATATCCAACAGTGAAGGAGCAGGAATCAATCTTAAAAACTGTAGGAAAACTCACTGCAAGCCAAGTAGCAAAAATCAGCTTTTTCTTTTGCTTTGTGGTATGTGCTCCATTCTTTCAGAAAACTTAAGTATAGATGCATTTAAAGCTTGTATAATAATAGTGAAAAAGTATTGAGATGACTTGTATTCTTTGATCCTTATTTTATAAATGTACAATAAGAAGTAAAACTTTCCTTGTGCTGGACATGCACGTGCAAGATTTAATTATGAATCCATTGTTAGCTGCTGTTGCTGCATCATGCCTCAGTTCTGGGGGGAGAGAGAAAGATAACAGTTGCAGGATTTTTGAGACAGGAAAATATAGAGGGCAGATCAGTGATACCTTTTCCAGAGGCAGCTTCACCAGTACTGCCAAATATGTTCTCTGTAATATGGGCTCACCAGAGCTTTTCCTCAGGAAGGAGAGCTCTTTAAACATTATTATTATTATTACTACTATTATTATTATCATAATAATCAATAATAATAATAATACCACTGATGCATATACCAGAAAATAGAGGTGTAATTTTTTCTAGGGTAGTGTCCTCATGGCCGAAACAAATCCTGTTTATTCTGTTCAAGGACACTACTGGCATGTAAATGTATTTCTTCTTGGACTTTAGTCTTATATGGAAATATTCATAGAGAGTGGTTACTTCCCTTCGGAGATCTTATTAATGAGATCTCAATCAAGAAGTGAGAAAACACTTGCCATTTTATTCCTTTATGGAGGAATTAAGAAATATTTTTTAGGCATTGAATGTAAGAGATGCTTGTTTTGAACAGTGGAGATGGGTACTGGTTTTAAGTACTCTAAAAAAACCTCATTAGGCTGACTAATGTCACATGCATTACTGAAATTTCTTTGTGGCCCTTGTGCAATTATCATCTTGAAGCACTCCAAAACAAGTTAAAAGTACCTTTAGTTACTACAGACTAGCTATTATAATGTCATTTTAATTCTTTTTAAGTTCTGAAGTATGTTATTTCGTTATTAAAGATGTACTTGTATGTGGTTGGTTTGAGCCAGTTCTAAGTTTGCTGCTGGCTTTTAATGTGCCTGCCACTTTATTAGAAGTTAGAAGTTTCTTTAAGCTAAGAATCTAGTTCTGATTTTATTATTTTGGTTAAATAATTTTTTTGTTTTTTCTTAAAGTAGGATTTTATTGCACTCAGAAACCTAAGCTCTGTTGTCGGTACCCAAATAATACCAAAAGTATTTTTCTTTTTCCCCAGTGGTTCTTGGCAAATTTCTCATACCAGGAAGCTCTGTCAGATACCCAAGTTGCCATAGTTAATATCTTGTCATCAACCTCTGGTAAGTTTTATTTATACCACCAGGTGTGCATTATAAGGCTGTTCATAACATAAAAATCTCTTGTTACAATGGATTTGTGTCACATTTTTACCTGGGGATTTGACCTAAAGGCATTGAATATGTGTGTTTAGAAAATTCATTTTGTATTTGCAGCGGTTTTTTAGGGTACCTTCCTGATTCCCCTGCTTTTTGTGTGTGGACTTCTGCAGTTACATCTGTGTATTAAAGAAGTACATTTGGAGTGTAATAGCCTTGAAGCTGTGTAATTTTCTGAGCAAGCTGCTGGCAAAACTTGATTGTATAAAATCTTCTGAATTTCTCTTGCAGGGCTTTTTACATTAATCTTAGCTGCAGTCTTTCCCAGTAACAGTGGAGATCGGTTTACCCTGTCCAAATTATTAGCTGTTGTTTTAAGGTAAGATAATGGGAGGGAACATTTGGTTAAAAACTCCCTGGTACAGTGAGGGGACAACTGTACCTACTGTAATGATGGTATCAGGTAGAAAAGGTGTCACCTTTTTAAAAATCCTGGTTTCACAGATGAATTGAGCGGGTGAATTAAGTTAAATGCTTTCTATCAGGAACCATTACTAAATCTCATTCTCCTGCAGGAAATTAGAGTAATTTTGGTTGGAAATAGATGAACTTACTTTATTGTTGTTTAGTTGTGGTTTGTTTATTTTTGTTAAGTGGTGAAAAAAGAAGAGGTTTGACACTGAGTGTTTTCAGCCTCTTTCATTAAATTCCTGGTGCATTGTTCTGGGAAGTTAAAAGTGAGGTTCGTTGTTTTTAACTTGGGACCATGCCTTAGCAGCTGAGAACTCCTTTTGACTTTCCAGAAGTGGGTTTTGATTGACTAAAAATGCCTGAAGATTGAACTGTATATTTGTTTTTCTTTTATCTGTTTTTTGTAAAGAAATTCCTGAGTCCGAGTAACATTCTGCATTTCTTCTTTTTTTGCTAGCATTGGTGGTGTGGTACTTGTTAACCTTTCTGGATCTGAAAAATCTGCTGGAAAAGATACAATAGGTATTTACTTATGGGTTTGAATCCTGAAATAGGCAGTGATGAGTACCATCTTGTGACAGTACTAAGTAGACATACAGCAAGCTCTATATCTCTTGCTGATGTAACATTTCACAATTGGCTTTTTAGTTTCAACTTCTAAAACTTGCCATTTATGATAATTGTCTATCCTATGCATATGCTGGGAAAGTATTTACATTTTAGAAGTTTCTCCATTTTTCCATGGTTTTCATTTAGCAATGGATTCTGTAATCAACAGAGATGTAGGAGAGTTGATCCTTCTGTGCATAACATGCTTGGCATATCTCAAAGGACTATTTTTTCCATTTTTCCAGGTTCCATTTGGTCTCTTGTAGGAGCAATGCTGTATGCTGTCTACATAGTCATGATAAAAAGGAAAGTGGATAGAGAAGATAAACTTGACATACCAATGTTCTTTGGTAAGACCAAAAGTAACTCCACTGGAAGTTTTAATTCAATGTGTGATTAAATGATTTACTTTCAGGCACTGAACTGTGTCTGAGTGGTAAAGGGGCTTAGAAAAGCCAAGGAAGTAGAGAAAGCCTCTTACTCCCATGGTTAGGAGTCCTTTAGAGCCTGGTTGTGTGAATTATTTCTTGTTCAGTGCCTTAACAATGAGAGGTAACTTCCTGCAGGAAAGCAGACAGCCCCACTGACTTAATGATTTAGCCCCACTGATTTTTATTTTCTTTTCAATTTCAAACCTGTAAATATCTGATGCAAATTTAGTTTGTGAATTTCAGGTTAAATTTCTTGTATTTCTTTCCTTTGAAAGATTTAAAATATTGCTTCATGGCTGCTTTTCTATACTCATATTGTCAAACTAGCAGGTTTTAGCTGAGATTTTGGTTATATTGAAGAATGTTTATTATGATTTAATTAATACTGTTTTTATGTTCAGGATTTGTAGGACTGTTTAATCTGTTGCTGCTGTGGCCGGGGTTCTTCCTGCTTCACTATACTGGCTTTGAAGCATTTGAGTTTCCCAATAAACTGATATGGATGTGCATTGTCATAAATGGCCTTATTGGAACAGTTTTGTCAGAGTTCCTCTGGCTGTGGTATGTATGCCATACATTAAATATGTTTCACATGAATTATCTTACCTGTGTTCTCAGATGTTGAGATGTGGAATTGTCTAGGTTAGGGTTCTTGCCCTTTTTCTGTTTTTTTTTTTCTGTCCACATGTGCAGTTTTAGCATCGTGTTGCAATGTCCTGTTAAGACAACAGCTAACTTTAAAAAGTAGCTGATGTGGCCTTGTAGTAATTAAAATACTGTGTACTTAGCTTATTCCAGAATTAACATTTGGGACAGAAAGACTTTGTGCTACAGAATTGCAGTAGCAAAAGCAGAGCATGAATTCTGTTGTAACAGTTCTGTGACAATACTGCAATGAAAGATCAAGGTGGAGTAGATGGAGTTGCACAAAAACCTCTTGGTTTTGTTTGGTGCTGTGGATTTTGTTTGTTTTTTCAAGTTCAAATTCATGTATGAAATTTAAAAATGAGATTTTTTGTTTATTGGCAAACTTTTACACCAGTCCTGGGTATACATGCATTGTAGCATATGTTCCTTTGCAATGGAACTTGTTTGTTGATAGAATATTTTTGTGATATTAATGCCATCCTGTATCAGTATCAATGTCAGGTTAAGTGTAATTTTAACATAGGCAAAATAACAAACAAACAAACCCCCCAAACGTCAAACATTGTCTCTTGTCCCAAAATCAAGTACTAGCATAGGGTTAAGTACATGGGTGTGCACAGAGTTTTTTACATGATATTTGTTTAATTACTCAGAATGATACTCCAGTCAATTAAAGAGCCAGTTTTACTTCCAGTTCCTTTTCTATAGTTTTGCACTGGGACTAATTTCAGAGTTTGTGCTGATATCATCCAGTGTGCCACTAGTATAGTCTTCTTTACTTTTTTGGAAGTAAATAATATCATTTAACCTACCTGTTTACTCCACCCAACCACATATTACCGACTAAATAATGGAGGGAAAGATGTGACTCTTCGTTTTTTCTAACCTGCTGATTCATTTTTATTGGATTCTGTACCATTTATGCATTTACAGTTTTCTGTGAACAGTTTGGTTGTAATTCAGAAGCAGTCTCTTATGCTATAGAGAATTGTGGTACAGAAGCAAAATGCAGGTTTTTCTAGATGAAGTTACTACATGTGAAATAGGGAAATTTCCATCATCTCAAAAGATTGGGATGGGAATTAAGCCTCAGCCCAGAAGACATCAGTTGCCTAGTTAAGAATTCTATGCACTTTCATAGATTTATGATGGAGTGTGATGGTGAGAGTTAATTTTTGATTATTAAACAGTAGCTAACAGTTCATCAAATGTCTTCCTCATTTGATGTATTACTTAGGTTGTCTTTTAACTTCTGAGTAAAACCTCATTATTATAATTGTTGTTTATTGTCATTAAATTGTATAACTGTTATTATTTTACTGTCTTTTAGGGGCTGCTTTCTTACCTCATCACTGATAGGCACACTTGCCCTAAGCCTTACAATACCTCTGTCCATAATAGCTGACATGTGCATGCAGAAGGTAAGGTACTACTAAATTTGGATCATTGTTTACAGAATTTCTTCTAATTAAATTCTTTTAGGCATGTACTTGTTTATTTAGTACAAGAAATTAGTCAAGTCTTGCACTTGGAATGTTTCCAGGCAAAAAGAAGCTTTGCTCTTCAGTGTTTCCACAAGCAAAGTGTAAATTGTAATGAGTACCTTTAGACTTCTGAAATTTTGTGCATGTGAAAATGGGGTAAAAAAACCCCAAACACAACTTGTATTTTGCTTTTACTTCATGTCAGTGTGGATTTTGGAAAATAAGTCAGAAAAATAAAAGGATAAAGAAAAGGAAAGTCAAAAAGAGTCAGACCCTGAATAAATACTTTTGTAATGAACATGTGATATACAGTATGTTTTGTGTTAGTACTACCTGCATATTCCAGCATGGAAATAGAGCAAACACTGCAGTGATTCCAACAATAATAAAACATTTGTTGGTGAGATAATTGTATTTGTGTTGCTCTTAAAGCATCTGCAATGCACACTTGAGAGATAAATAATAATGGGATGGTAAGTAACTCGTGATAGCTATAAAGGATTCAAGGAATAAAATATCTGTAGACTTTTCCCCCAAAATTCACTTTCACAAGGTCCAATTAGATTTATATGTGAGTTAATGCTGGTAGAAAAAATAAGGATTTTGTACATAGGTTTGTGTGTCAGTGCACGTTTTAGATATACACAGATGTGGGTGCATGTGCAAATACATTGGTAGACATGTGTGTGTGTATATATTTATAGTTACATATATCAATATATGAAAATTTTAGGTTGTCTTCTGAAGTGATTCATCTAAACTTTCTTCTGGAATACATTGAAAAATGGAGTATGCTTTTCTAATTCCCAGTAAACAGCTTAATCTTTAGGCTGTTTATTCTGAGTAAACACAGAGTCTAGATCTTTAAAATTAATTTATACTTCGTGTACTGATGCAACATGGAGGCATTTCAAATAGCAGAAACATCTCCAAAGCTCTCTTGGATGACTTTCAGCTGCTGTTGGTAACAAAAGGGCAAATTACCTTTTTAGCTCCTTGTGTTGGAAGTAAATCCTTTCTGTCTTACGTTTTAGAAAATAAATTACCAGTACTGAAAAACAAGTGAGGGACCCTGATTAAAGGCAAACTGCTGTAGACTGTGAGGGTTTTTGCACAAGTGTATTTGTGCAAGTCTGTCTCTGTCATACAAACATCAGAATATCCTAAGCCAAGCCCTGTGCTCGTTGAAGTCTCAGGTGTCCACATCTCCCCTGACCTGACAGAACTTTAAGCTTCCAGCTTCAAGCTGCTCTGTTAATGCCTCTGGCCAACCTTGTTTTTGGTTAAAAGAAACCTGCACAAGAGTTCCACTGGCATGGCTAATAATCATGGAATTATAGAGTGTGCTGAGCTGGAAGGGACCCATCAGGATCACCCAGTCCAACTCCTGGCCCTGCACAGGACACCCCAAGGATCACACCATGGAATGTAAAGATAAAAATATCAATACATGCAGCCTTCACATGCCTGTTAAATGGCATGGTAATTATACAGTATTCATAATCACTAACTTTCTGGGTATTTACTTGTCTGTAATTTTCTAACATAAATCTGAGTCTTAGGAAATTACAACCAGGTTTCTAACGATTAATTAAATGTTCCTTTTGGCAATTTACGTGTTCTGAATTTCATTTGAAAATAGGCTTAAATAGGCTCACAGGGTTTCACAATTGCAGTTTATGAGATCTTTGAGGAGGGTCATCAGTGCCAGGTACCAAAGCTGAATCTGTTTTCTCCAAAATCTTCAGTTTTGGATCTTTTCTCCGCACGGGGGGCCATGCCCACAGCTCATAGCTCTGTTGTCCTGAAAGGCAGGTCCCAGGCTCTTCCTGTCCTTGTGCCCTTGGTTTGGAGTTACAGAACCATGGAATGGTTTGGGTTGGAAGGGACTTTAAAGATCATCTCTTTCCAACCCATGGGATGTCTGGGAGGCTTTCTCCTTGGCACCAGAAACACAGTTGAAAACCTGAAACAGAGACTATTTGGAAATAGCAGTCTTCATTCAGCTCCCAGTGCAAACAGAATGTTCCATTGTAAAGAATGGATCAGTGGCAGCAGGTTATGCAGTTCTTAGAAGAAGCAATAGCTATAGAAATTGTACCAAATATCTCACACTGTTTATAATAACTCAGACTGCATCTCAAACTTACAATAATAATAATTCCAAATATAGAGCATGTCAATTCTTTTTTAAGCTATTGAGTGAATGATATTTGTGTTTCAATTCCAGGTGCAGTTTTCCTGGTTATTTTTTGCAGGAGCAGTACCTGTATTTTTTTCATTTTTCATTGCAACTCTCTTGTGTCACTATAACAACTGGGATCCAGTGATGGTGGGAATAAGAAGAATTTTTGCCTTTATTTGTAGAAAACATCGAATTCAGAGGTAGGGCAATGACAAACTATAATCCTGTTTCTGCTTTAGCCTTTCCAATATCCTCTACTCTTCTAAAAGCCACAATATTCATACTCTTTATTTTCACCTAATTTTATACTCAGATGTACTAATTTCTTAATAGTTGTAGTTGCCAATCCATTCATTAACCTATGTAATGCTCAGACAATGGAAAGATGTGAAGTCTGTTTACCTTTTAGAAGAAGTTTCCCAGTGGTTGTCACAGCTTTTTCTCTGCATCTGTGATAATTTCTGTACCCAGCACATGCAGTGAGAATTGTGCAAACTTGAGTACACTTGATAGACTTAAGGAGTCTTTGCATGTTTTTGATGGCTAAAGTCCAAACACCTGCATACTTGGTACTTCTGTTGGCTTCATAGCAACCAATTTAATATTACTGTATGACTTAAATAACTGTGTTTCTTTGAAGAATGCCAGAAGAAAGCGAGCAGTGTGAAAGCCTCATCCCTATGCATAGTGTTTCACAGGATGGAGACAGCTGCTGTTCATAGACAAAAGGTAAACCTTTAATAAACCTTTAATAAAAAAGGTGAGGATTGGTTTTCGTGGTGGCATTTGTGTTATGCAAGGACACATTTTTAAAGAGCATGCAGACAGTCTTGTTCTGTATTGATGGACAGAGTTTTAAAGTGTATCTTCAAAGTTATTACTACTACTTGTTGCCAAGCATTATTCTCACAGTTCTTGGTCAATGGTTTTGAAATGGAGTTTTTTACTAAAGGGTATTACAAAGTTCATCCAAAACTGGATGTGAGTCCATAAGCCAGAAGAGGTATTCAGCTTCTTGGCATGGATGATGTGTTGGGAAAACATCTGAGGTAATTACTTCAGTCTTTAATGCAGTTGGGGTCTCAGTTTGGGCTACTGCAGCTCATGAAAAACACCAACCATTTAGGGACGTTTAGAGAACATCACCAGACTTTATCATTACGGGTCCCAAAAGTGGAAAGGAGCCCTTGCGTTTGTGGTTGACAAGAATTAAGTTGTTAAATTCTATTAAATATTAGGCTAAATATTTCTCATGATAAGCCTAGGGAAAGTAGACCACAATAGCTAAAGAGTTTGGGAAATATCCCTCCTTAAGAGGAGGCTGCACAAATCTCTAAAAAGAACATTACATGGTTTGTCAGTACTGGCTTGGGGCATTAAAACAGACAAAGTTTGGGGCTCTCCTAGCCCCGTGCCTCAGAGCTTTGGTTTTCAATAATGTATGCAGAATTACCTGAAAGGCATATTTTTATTTTACAATGTTGCTTAAATCTAATAATGAAATTAAAAATATTCTAACCAAAGCAATGTCTTAAGACATGGAATTATTTCCTTTGTTAGTAAGACAGAAAAAAATACTTGTGGTAATTCCTCTTTTGTAATCCTGAGTTATGTACCCCTGATAATTTTTTTTTCTTCTTCTTAGTTTAAAAATGGAATGATGCCCAGCGAAGAGACAATCTTCAGGAAAAGTACCTAAGGAATCATGTTTCAGTGCCTATTCTGAATTTGTAGTAAAAATAAGAAGTTTCAGTTCTTTTGAGACTCTAAACTTTTTCTCTTTCTTGCTTTCATCTGATTTTATAAATGAACAGATTTACTACATGCCTGTCACCATAGGGAGTCTTAGTCCATCTGAGCAACCAACCTGCCTTACAACACTTGAGCTGGTGACATTACTTGACATAATCAAGAAAGCAAATGCTGTTAAGTGATTTCTTTCTTTTTTTAAGTCACAATTTTGTTAAATGCTGGACAATATTATTTTTAAAAGTGAGTTATGTAAATAAGTTTGCAGGTCATCAAGTCTTACAGGCTTTCAGATGA
Organism: Monarcha castaneiventris obscurior; assembly: GCA_026261815.1. Classification (NCBI taxonomy): domain Eukaryota; kingdom Metazoa; phylum Chordata; class Aves; order Passeriformes; family Monarchidae; genus Monarcha; species Monarcha castaneiventris. The sequence goes on from JAMPIT010000467.1 coordinate 15,305,390, forward strand.
AAAGCTAAATAGATACGTTACCTGTAGTAGGTACAAATTAAATTTTTTATGTTGTATAAACGATTTGCATATTAATAGATGAAAATAGAAAAATAATTTATTAAGTGCATTCTTATAATTACTGAGGCAGGATCTTTTTACGGTCCTGGAACACTACATATATAACGTCTTAGGCCATTTTGAGTAGCCTTGTGATGGCAATGGGTGCTGATGTTTAAAAATCAGAAAAAATGCCCAACAATCAAAATGCTTAAAATTTCAGTGAATGGTAAAATATTTCTAATTACAATACATTTGGGTATACATTCTTATACATGTTTTAAAACAGACTGGTTCTTTAACCCATTCTCAATCCCAGTTGTCTTTCAGACATGAACATTTTCAGGTGTAGCTGCCACGTTGTGAAAGAGATCAAATTAATTATGAAAGTTTTCAGGCAATTGGTTGGCACTACACTAATCTGCTAAGCAATCTGAAAAGGAAAGGTATTTGCATTGATTTTTCTTTCCCCCCAGCTGTATTAATAAATTTATTCTAAAAGTGGTAATTATCTTCCTTCCACTGCAGTGTTTCTATCCTTTTAAATCCAGAGAAGCTATTATAATTATATTCAGGAATATTTGAAATTAGTCAATGCCATTTTCCAGCTCCTGGCCTATAAGACACTTAGATCAAAGTTAATTTTGGCTTTTGATGGATTTTATTTTTATAATGAATGTAAGGTGGATTTTTAGCCAGGAGTATTTTCTTCCACATAACAAGGTTATTAATAATGTAGGGTATTTCTACTGTCCCTCCACTCAAATACAGAAGGATGACATAGCAGAAATGCCTGTTCATGTTTTGGCACTCAGTAATGATCCTTCCAAAAGAAATTTTGGTCTTTTGGTGATAAAACCATTATTTGAAGGGAATGCAGGAAAGCAACATGATTAGTTCTACGTTTATAGAAGAGTTTGAGCCAGCAGCTGGATTTTAATATAAGAACTGTGTGTAGAGAAGGAAGACAAAATGAACCTGAGTCTATTCTGTTCAAATATTTATAAAATTTTTCCTTTCTGTTTTTAATACTGGGTTGCACCACAAACTTTGGGGATCTGAGGCATCTCTTTAAGATGAGGTAGTAACTCCTTCCTGGACACTAAAATAGGAATTAAAAAAAAACCCCAAACCAACCACAACAAAATCACAAACCCCAAAGAGACAAAAAAGTCAATTAAATTTCACAGTTAAATTTCCAAACCCCACAAGTTGAGGGGTTGAAAATATAGTATGTTCAACTAAATTTTACTTAAGTAGAATTTTCAGGCATTTTTTGATCAGTGGAGTTTCCTTAGGTTTTGGATTCATCCTTCAAAATTATGACAAATTTAGAGGATGTTTGCATCAACTTTTTTCAAGAAGTATTGTAATGCCTACTCAAAACAAACAGATAATGTCTCTCTTCAATTAATGAAAAGTTACAAGGACACCCTGCTGAATATTTCATACTGGGCATTAACTCCAAATTTGAATCAGCTGGGACTTGTGGCATCAGTGAATTAAGCCTGGGAAGACTGAGTTTGCTTTCAGATGGGCAATGACAGTATTTGTAGCAAAATATTCTATTACTGTTATTTGAAATTGGTCATGCAAGTACAATTGGATCTGTGATGTCAAATGGGCCGTTGCTATTTGTATTTGCCCTTATGTTCATGGGTTAAAGTCAAAGATCATCATAGCCTCCCATGTACATGACTTAATTTGCATTATTCATTAGTTTGAGAGGTTAAGAAAAGTACTAAGAGAATATTCTTCTGCCTCTGACCCCAGGAATGTTGAAGAACGTTCAGTGAACTCAAAGTCAGGCCTTTCCAAATGTTTTTGTTTTTAACAAAAATGTGTTAATTTTTTTTTAATAAGATATGAAATATTTTTATCTCGTGGCATTAGGTAGCTTAAGCTGTGTTTTTGCATTAAATTACAGTTCTTTAAATAGTGAGAACAAAACAAACTGTCCTTCCTGAAAGGATTTTTAAACAGTGGTGCCCCTGTAGTTACAAGAAACACGTTACACTTTTAATTACAGAAGCTATGACATATAACATTGTTCCTGCATTTAATAGAATGTGATGGAGTTTTTTCTACAAAACCTTGTGATTTTTAGTACAATGATATTTTATAAATATAATGTCTGATTTGAAATGTAAATTGCATAGCTCTCTAATGGGTGCTTGGTAAATGCACAAGAGATTTAGCTTTGATTCTCAGGTACCTCTGTCGCAATGGAGACGTGCTGGGTTTTTCTTCCCCGTGACACAACTGGAATGTGAAGGAGCTCTCTCATGAATTCTTTACCTCTGTGTGGTAGCATAAATTGTCATTGCTCTTACTGTTTCGATTTGGGAATGTCTTTATTCTGACTCACTTCTTGTAGGAACCACATATGCTTTAGAGAAATAATGTCAAGCATTTCTTTGTCGTTAAATGGTTAAGGAACAGTGATTTCCCAGGCCTGCAAGGTGGGAAATGAATACTATGTGTTCCTCTGTCAAACAGTTGAACTAATTCCTGTAATACTTTGAGACAACCATCAATTTCTTCTGCGTGTGCAATTGAGGTTTTGGGGCTGTTTGGTTTTTGTATATGAAGGAAATTATGATAATTTGCCAAAAGCTACAGAGCATGCCTTTGCTTTTAGGGTTTTGGTGAGTCTCCCCTAGTTTGATAAGCAGTGTGCTGCACTTCAGAGCAAAGGCAGAAAAGGATTTCAGTTTTTCTAGCCACTTTGTGTTGGCTTTCAGTCACACTGAAAATGTGTTCACAAGGGACTGCTGCAGATGTAATGCTGGTTCAGCAAGGGATGGAAATACCATGGCTGTAACAGAGTCTGGGGCACTTGAGTGTTCCTGAAGGTGCTGAGGGCCTGCTGTTTGGCTTTCCCAGTGTTCACTGCATCCTGCCCCTTGGCTTCTGGCCTGTGGGAATGCCTGTGAGGGGGCTGTAGGACAGGACTGGTCTGGCTGGCACTGGAGTTGGGCTGCAGGGGCTGCACACCCACTCAGGAGCTGGAGGCTGAGGCACTGCCTGGGTGTCCCAGTGGCAGATGCTGGGGTGTTTTGTGGAATGGGCTGTTAAGCAGGGCTGTTGTTCAAGCCAAGCTGCAGGTGATACTTGGGCTATTCGTGGCAGACCTCCTTGGAATGTGCTAACAAAAACAGGAGAGCCTGCAAATTGCTTTTCTTGGTGTGTGCTGCTGTAATTGTCATTCCTGTCACAATACTCGTGCCTAGGTACTGCTATTCACAGCTGTGATGGCTTTAAATAAGGTGGCAAAATGATTTCTTTGTAATTCTTCGTTCCATTTCTCTTAGTGTTGAATGTTGCCATTGCTATTCCCTGCTAAAAGATCTTCCTGTCTTCGGGAGATTATGTTACTGAGCTGATCTAAGATATCAGAGGACAGGGAAAACCAGTTAAATTTTGGAGATAGGCTGAGTTTATGGACACACTTTAAATTTCATATGGAAATAGGCCTTGGAAAGGCAGAGTGTTTGTAAATGAAGTGAAGAACTGGCATGCTCAAAAATCGAAGAAACTGATGTTAATATGACAATGGTGAGTTATATGGCTAACTGTAGGATGGTACTTTGAATCAGTTTTCTTTATTTGGGGTAAGTTTTGAGTTAGTTACTGCTTCTGTTATGGCTGTCACATGTAGTGCCTGCAATTTAATAGTTACAACTCCAGTAGCATTTATGTGTTCAATCATAAACTGTTGTTACACATTTTTTCCCTATCTAATCCATGATTTCATTAATGTTGTATTTTGTTTTACATGATCATTGCAGGGCATGATTTCTCAGGGAAATATGGATGATACCATACGTTGTGAGAGCTGATAACTAATTCCTGCTTTTAAAATCCCTACAAACATTTCCAGGTTTCACTCAAACATTTCACATCATGTAACTTCCATGTTGAATTTCCTTAGGCTTATCAGGTAAATCATGATGAGAATGTTAAGAGCATTTCAAGATGTCAATAAAATATACTCTGCCCAACACTTTGTTGCTTTCTGGAGAAATATCCATTCTCAGCTGATGCTGACACGTGTGTGATTTTCTACCTTATTATCCTCTGTGCCATAGAAATGAATAGTTACTCTGCTGATTTTGAAGTTGCACTTCTGGCATGACAGTGACATTAACTTTCAGGGTTAGGCAGTGCTGTAATAATACATAATCTGTTCTGGGGTATATCAGGATAAATGTCTAACATAAATATATTCATTTATATCATTAAATTTTTACAAGTCTGTTCACTTTGGGGATTTTTTGTTTGTTTTTCCTGTAAAGTTACTTTGGCTAGACTGGGATTTGATCCAAAGCCCATGAGAGTCATAGACAGCATAAATAAAGTAAAATTTTATTGAAAGGAACTCTGCAGTCACGTTGACCTTTATGCCTTTGCAGTATTTCTGTCTGCAGTATGTATCTGGAGTGGTTTGCTTTAAGACCTCAGTAATATAAATTGAGGGATTTTAGTGCTGGTAAAAATGGTAAACACACTACTGTTACTGGTCACAAAAGATATTTCCTCATATCCAGTATGCAGCTTAATTATTTAGAAGGTGAATTTGTCTTGCTACCTGACTTTTGTTTAAAATCAGCAGCATGAGAAATTAACCCCTGCACTTTGCTGTATACTTTTTTGTCTGTAGTGAAATATGTGATCATAGTCATCAGCCTTGAGCATCAGCTTCCTCGTGATGATTTCTGCTTTGACATTTCCATTTCCATGCCCTGTTGCATTCACTGCAAAGTGAATTTCCTCTCTAGGTAAAGCCAGTGTAATTGTGTTTTGACTGCCCTAGTCCTCTGTGGTGGTAGAAATCTGACATAAGACATAAATCTGACATGTAATGTGACTGCTTAGAGATCTGTGTTCTCACTCTTGTCATTACATCTGGTATTAGTAGGTAACCAGACCTTTTCTGGATATGCCTATCATGATGTGGAATGCATCCAGAATTCCATCTGGCTTTCACTTCCTACTTTTAAAAAGCATTAAGAGCTTTTCTCTGAGGGTTTTTGTAGAAAGCAGCTGTTTAGTTCTACAAGTTCAGAGTCCTTTAACTGCATCTCAGTTTATGAAGTTGCCTCCAATGTTCCCTTTCTTTTATTAATGAACTTCTGAAGGTTTTTTTCAGAGAAGGTGCACAAATTTTCTTTATGTTTCACAGAAGAAATATGACAGGATACTGAAATGGCCTCAATAATTCAGGGCTGTTTCTGTAGTGCCTCACATATGTTCCTGATTTTTTTCCCACTTTATTTTTTTAGAAACCCAACCAAATAAACCCAGTCAAACCCCACACATATCAAGCTGAGGGGAATTAGCCATTTAGCACAGAACTAATTTTATAATATGCAAATGATTGTATTTTTATCAATTATATCAATCAATATATTACTGATGTTGCCAGTCCTCAAGTCTTCCTTGTCTGTGTTATATGTGGTGCTTCTCTTCTACCTAAATCTGACCACTTAACTGCATACCAGTTAAGGTAGTTCCACTGCCAGAATGAGTCATTTCTAGAATATTTTAGAATCTACTTTTTCCTCTAGTTAGGGGAACAGCAGGGGCTTTCCAACCAAACAGTGTCGCTTTCCTATTGGAGAAGAAAAAAAACGTAAAAAAAATTAAAAGAGAAATCTTAACTGAAAATCAAGAGTAGTAGTAGGAAAGTAGGAAGCAAATGCTTCAGTCATTGGGGTGATTTCTTGTGTAGCCCAATTCCACACAGGAAGTGCTTGGGCAGTAGCTTATTGGATTGATCTCTGGTTGATCTTGATGTAGTATAGAAAGTAGGTATTTTAAATAATCATTTCATATTGAAGCTGAAGGCTTAAATTAAGCCGTGTGATTGTTAAAAAAAAACCGTGGAAAAAAATGTATTTGGAGACTTAGGAGATTTTTTGTTGTTGTTGTTTGGGTTGGGTTTTTTTGAAGTCCATCCAATGCAGTTACAAAGTAATGCTCTGTTAATTGGCACGCACGAGAGGCTCTTTACACAGGGCTACATGGAGAGAGTAGCCAGGTGTTGGAGCTGACATTACCTGAATGGAATTAGAGAAATGTACTAAGTGTGAGCTGCAACTTCAGCATTGTAGAGCTGAAGGGGTGTTGGTAATGATTTAAAATTTGTGTAAGGTCTCTTTGGAGTAGATATTGTATAACAAAATTGTTTATGAAACTGATTTATGAAAGTCCTGAAACTTGACTGTGTTAATAGATGCACAAAACCAGCTGTAGTTTTGATGGTTGTTTTGGCATTGCATTTTATACTGAGTTTCAGGGAATTCTCAGTTACACTTTTAAAGTGGAAGCTGCTTTAACTGAAGAGCTTTCACCTGAAGAAAACTTTTTTTCCCCTGAAGTCTGTAGAGTTTGCTGATAATTCAGATGTTCTGGGAGCATAGCAAGTTCCAGATATGTATCCTCTATGAAACATCTTTATGCATCATCTTTTAACCATTTTCTTTAGTGAATGCAGAACGTGAACTGCTGATGTGTATTGCATTTGCACTTGAAAACCTGATTTCAGAGTGTGTTAAACCTTGATCTATTTTTGATAAAAAAGAAATGTAGCATTTTAATCTAATTTCCATTTAATGGCAAGGATATTCATGCAGAGAAAAACATATATCAGGGTTTGATGCAGTGATTTTTAAGCCAAGAAAACAGCAGGATGGCAGTGGTAAATCTGAAAAGAAGATGCATATCTCTTCAGAAACTCTGGTTTCCTCCTGCCCTCTTTATACCAAATTGTGTCTCCATTATTCCAGGATAATACAGGTGAAGCAAGGACCAGAACTTCTTCCCTTTGTTCTTTAAAAGTGAACACTGGCTTTTGCCTGGGGTGTCTTTGTCCTGTCACTTCATTTTCTGATGGGAGATCAGTTAAATAAAAAATATAGAATAAGTATTTTTAATTAAAATCAGATTTAAGCTATTAATTATTTTGAAATTCTCTATATTAATAGAGATCTAATGAATGGAAATTGAAGTCCTATATTGCAAATACTGAACAGTGCTTATATATTTTTAACAAAACCAGTATATATATGAATATTTGAAACATGCATGAAGGTGAAAATTGGAAGATTGTTTTTATGTTAAAAGATTTATAAATTGAAATTCTTGATATCCAGTACCAAAACCCTATGAAAGGGCTAATGAAAAGAAAATGTAATGTATTCTGATTAACAGCCTGTGTAATACAATCAATGGGTGTGATGTTTTTGTTCTGTATTATATTTATTATATGTAAGTAAACAATAAAGATTATAAATCTTATTTTCTTAACAGGAATTGGTTTTTGGTTGGGGTTACTGCTTAACGTGTTTTATATCATCAGTTAAGAAAAAATGGTCTTTAAGGGTGGGCGTAAAGTGAGTTTTGGGATGTCTCATTTTACCTGGAGTCAGCCAGGAGGTGGAAGGTTGTAATTTGGTGCAGCTTGGTCTGTGTGCTGGTTTGGGCTGGGACAGGGTTAATTTTCTTTGCCGTGGCTGGTAGGGGGCTGTGTTTTGGGGCTGTGCTGAACACGGATGGTAATACAGCGATGTTTCTGGATTATGATGATAACACAGAGCGGGGGCTTGCACAGACCCAAGCCCTTTCTGCTTTTTCTCTCCCCACTGGGGAGGAATTCGGGCTGCCCGGGAGGGTGTGAGGAGACACGGCGGGGATGGGGGACCCGGGCTGAGCCCAGGGATGCTCCGGACCGCGGGACGTCGTGCTCAGGGCTTAAAGTGGGGGGAAGGAGGAGGAAGAGGGGGACATTTGGAGTGATGGTGTTTGTCCTCCCAAGTCACCGCTACCTATGCTGGGTTCCTGCTCTCCTGGGGCTGGCTGAACACCTGCCCAGCCGTGGGAAGCCGGGAGAGCATTCCTTGGTTGGCTTTGCTTGCGTGCACACGCTGCTTTCCCTGTTAAACTGCCTTTATCTCAACCCATGAGGCTTCTTGCTTTTAGCCTTCCCATTCCCTCCCCGGTCCCGCTCCTGAGGCAGCGAGCGGGCGGCTGTGTGGGGCTGGATGCTGCCTGGGGTCAAACCACCACACTCGGGTCATTTAAGCAGTCAAGCACCGATTTTTGATCTCTTTTTGCGAGCGCCTGACGGGCAAAGTGCGCACAGGCCTGTGAGCAGCAGGGGGAGCTCCGGCCGTGCCCATCCCGCCGCTCCGGCTGAGCAATTAATGTACAAACAGTGAAAAGACAATTAATTTACCTGTTTATCATCCCTGATTCCCGCAGTTAACCAGGGCTAGACATTGACCTTTCTTCTTGCAGCTGAACTTTCAGCGTCTTTAATAATGAAAACCTCGGGGATGATAGGTATTTACCTAAATACTTAATAAAAAAAAGGGGAAAAACAATTTCCACCATAGGCTTTTCTGAGTTTTCTGGATTAACTACAGCTGAATTCCTTTTTACCAAGTTCATAAATATTACTGCACAGCTATAGGAAGAAGCAGCTTTTTACACTAAAACAAGGGGATACTTGATTTGCCATTAACTAATTAACAAGGAGCTAATCTCATATTCCCTGACAAGCAACAGGAATTCTGGAGCTCAAATTAAGAATTTGAAGCAACTTGGCTTCAAAAGTTTCTATATACTTTCAAAGGCAAGTTGGCAATGATAATCCTGTTCTTTTTCTAGTGTCCTAACTGGTGGCTGGAATCCCAGTTATTGTGTGATTCCTCCCTTTTAAGTCGTAGAGATAAAGTGAAATGTGGAATAATTTTTGGCCAGTTCTGCCATTAAAACATAAAACCCTAGAACGCATCACTTTCTCAGGCTCTGTCAGTACTTGGTGAGTTGTGCTGAGGGGATGGCTGGCTGCATAAATGGCTGGGGCAGGTGGTGACAGAACCACAGGGAGGAGATTTTGCAGTGGACGCTTTGGTAAAGATGTGTGGAGGCCCAGGAGGAGCTGCTGGGGAAACAACTGAGGTAAGAACTTGTTTTGTGGTTTGGTTTTTTTTGTTGTTTTGTGGGTATTTGTTCTTTTGTTTTTCCTTATCCACACTGTGAATCGAAGTATTGTTATTCTGTTAAGCCATTAAGATCTAAACTCTCATCTGTGATATCCTGACACCTGGTACTTTTCTGTATACAAAGGGATCAGTCGGTGCAGGCTCTCCAGATTGCTTTCAGTCTTTCGGATGTAATTTGTTGACACATTATCTCGTTCTATTCTGTATGCTCTTCAGCTTTAGGAGACACATTTCATACATGAAACTGCCACTTGCCAGAAGCTCAGTGTCACTTGCTACAAGGCGAGGTTTAAAGCTTCTGAGAAGGATGATTTAAACTCCGTTTTCAAACTTCTTTTTCTATCAACAGTATGTCTGTGGGAGACATTCTTGGGTTTTATTTATGTCTGCAACCCAAGTATATTCCGTTTATATTGATTTTAAAAAACTTAGACAAAATTTAAGGTTTCCAAAGAAACAATAGTTTACTAACTCAATGTGAACTCTTCTTCCTCTTCTCCCCACACTTCCCCCTCCTCTTGCCCCCAGCCACTATTTCAAGATTGTGAAAGAAAAGCCAGTTCTAGTTTGTGGCTTTGCAAGCTTTCAGGACTTTTTTTGGCAGTGTTACCTAATGTGTTATAATTTGCTGTGAGATGAGAATCTTCATATCATAAAGTTTCCTTTAATTATCTAAATAGGCTTTTCTTTGTGGGAATCTTCCAGTGTTGGGGCATTTTCTAGGCTTCTTTGATTTAACTACTGGGATCCTGCTGCTAATGATGATAGAAAACTCATGATTACACTGCGAGTGTGCATTTACACAATGCAAGAGAAGCTTCATAAACATAAAGGAACATTCTGTCTATCTTTAATAGTGTTCCCATTAAGAAAGAAGCTCATCTGCCAGTATGATTTTCTTTTTAATCCCTTTGGAAGAAAAAAAATAAAAAAGTTAAGTTTTAAGCAGATGGCTTTTGTGGCTGTGGAAAAAAAGGAAGTGATGCCCCATGAGAGGTTTCTGGCCATGGGACATGTGGTGATCTCAGAGCAAAGGGAGATAAAGAAGAAATCTGGTGCAAGGACCGTGATGAATGGAGTTGGGTCTCTTGCATGCCTCTCCCCAAGTCCTCCTTGCCTTTTTGTGTGTTTCCTTCCTCACAAAGGAATCTACAGAAGACACTTTTCACTAATTGAGAGATGTCATTAGTTCATAGTATAAATATTTAAAAATATTATGGATATGTGTTAGTAATTTAACATGTCTTTTTTTAAAAACACATTCTGGCAAAAGTGCTGAAACTGACTTCTACCTCCCCTTTCACTGTTAGGTAAAAGCTGATACAGCTCCATCTGTCACTCTTTTGCATGTGGTGTTTTTCCCAGTGCTTAAAAATGGAGTTGGATTCATTACTCTTCCTACAGGAATGTGTTGGCCATAGTGAGTTTCAAGTGTAGGAAGAGAAGCTCCTGGAAAATGTGTTCCTAGGGTAAAACAGAGTCACAATGAAATATTTTTCTCAAGGAAATGGTTATGGACAAAGCCAGTGTCCTCTCTGAGATGCAAAGGGGCAATCAGGACCAGCCTAACCTAGAGAAGAAAAGAACAAAGTGATGATCTGTCAGGAGCTGATGGAGAGCCTTGGTAAGGGAATGAGCAGCCCCTTGGAATTAGATGCATAATGGATTTCCACTAAATGAGGTATACCTGAGCTCTTGCTAGAGGAGTCAGCCTGAGCTGAAATTATTCCTGTCCTTGTCTGCTCCTTTTGTACTTGAGGGTAGGGTAAGAGGTTGAGTTCTTGATAAAGCTTCAAGACAGAACAATTTTGTGAGAGTCTCAACTGTTCTGTGAATAGTGGATGAATCAGCTTCAGATTGTCATGGATTAAAAGTTTCAAAACACCCAAAAACTGAAATGGTAGAAGTGTTTCATTATTTTTAAAAAACACTAATTTGCTTTTAGGGGTCTAAATGGTATAAAGGTTTGGTGACACATCGAGTCTCTCATGAAATAATAGTAATGTCATGTTGGCACCCTGACAAAGTAATTCCTCAAAATACCTAGTTAATGCTTTTAATGATGTATTTCTGCTTTCTGGCTCTGCTCTGCCATTATACCTGCCAGCCTTCCTCCTCCTTTTGCTGATGATTTCTAAAACTGACACATTTATGTCTCCCTTTATAAATTCCTCATTTTTCCCTTTTTTTTTTCCCCCCTCTCCTCTCACAGGTTTAAAAAAAGACAGTTCAATTCTAAATTGTTTGAAAAATTGGCAGCAGAATCACCCTAGCAGTATAGCAAAGAGGCACAAGTACAGAGGAGTTGAGAATCCTGGCTTTGTGAATTTCTCGTCACATAGCAGACTATTTAAATCTGAAGTGTATGTTGGCCTTGGAGTGGATCTTCAAGAGAACTCCTGAACAAAGCTGCTTGTTCCACATAACAATATTGTGTTATATGTTTAGAAAACACTGTGCTTCTTGCTTGCTTTGGTTTTTCAGGAGAGGATAACAGTTTCAAGGTAAAGGTTGCTGGGTGTAAACTCAAAACAGAATGGACACTTAGAGAAACCTCAGAGTCCTACAGTCAATTCCATAGTGTCCTTCTGAACATGACCTGTTCCAAGGACCCAGCCTTTTACGTGCTGCTTTGAGTGTTGTGAGTAGACACAATACTACCGCTTCCCTTCCTTATCCTTGCTGATGATACTTGGGAAAGTTCCTTCACCTTCCAATGGTTTGGGTTTTCCCCTTCCTAAAATCACGGTAATGATTACAATTCGTTTTTTAGGAGGTGAAAACAAGATAAATTGTTGGCACAGTTGCTTCAGGGCCTGGGCACAAAAATATTGTTCCCATGTCCTTAAGAATGCCTCAGTTCTTAAGGAAGCCACAGCTTTCAGCCCAGGCCCTGCAGCAATATTTCCATCTTGTCTCTCACATTCCCTTAAATCTCCCTAATTCCTCCTGCCCTGCCTGACCCGTGCTACTTGAGCAGTCACTTCTCTTCCCAAAGTCCTTAATCAGTGCCAGAGGTGCCAGCACTGAGGGATCAGGACCTTTAGTACAGATGCCACCAGAGAGACACCCATGAAGATTAACTACCTTTTGTTACATTATTAAAGGAAGTCTTTTAACTGCTTGAAAAGAGAGCGGGGATTGCTCCAATTACCTGAAAGTCTTTTTTCTTCAATGTAACAAATGTTGGTTTATCACAGTGGCTGCTGCTGCAGAAGCTGTGCCAGTACCAAAGGGTGCAGAGCCACCATAATGGAGATGTAGAAACATTAGAAGCTGTGGCTGAGATTCAGTGTTTGAGGAACTGGCCTAGGCTCCCCAAAAATCACATCTCGAGGACACCAGGGAAAGGAATAAACCAAGAAGGGGAGAGTGGTAGGGAGAGAGGTAAATAGGGTGGCACACACACGGGGTGAAGGCTGTGCAAGTCCTCTCCCTCCGTCTCTAATTCTGCCCCTTAAGGTAGTTACCAGTAATTCCTAAAGCTGGAAGATCAAACCTTTTCCATGTTTACTGTTCTCTAAGCTATTCCTTCTTACAGCAGTGAAATAATTTTCATGTTCTGTCCCCTTAGACCAGACATACCTTGCAGCATCAAAACACCCCAGAGATGTTTGCATATTTATTTTTCTGTCTTAGAAAAACTTGCACATAGTGAAAAACATTTTGAAAACATCCTTCTAGCAATAATTTCATCACTCTCCACCCACAATCTATTCAGTCTGAACATTTGCTCCCTCTGAGCCACCTTGTTTCCTCTACACCTAATCATGGACCTCTAAAAAAGCTTTTCCTGCATTCTGCAAGTCACCAAACTTAGGTTAGGTAGGAGAAATTCTTCCACTGGTAAATGGACTCTGCTGGTTAGTGGTACCCTGGTGTGCTTTTTGTTTGGTTTTTAACCACGTGTTACTCCCACAAACCGACTGTGTTTTTCTTTTTCCCATTTTTATATGCACCAAGTTACTCCTTGGAGATAGTCTGGCTTCCAAAATTTGGGAGCCTGAAATGTGTGTCTTTTACAGAAAGTGTAAGCACTTACATGTGAATTGTAACTCTCTGAAGAAACACCTAAAAAATTACCCCTCGCCCACATGCTCACTGTCCCACTGGGCTGAGATTTCTCTGTGCTTTATGGGCTTTAAATATAGGGTGTCCCTTTCCCCCTTCTTAATTTGCTGCTGTATTGGGAGGAGTTTTTCCCTTCCTTTGCAGACAAAGCAGCCTTTTGGAGAATTCAGGATAACTGAAACATCTCAGCAGGTGTGGTGTGAAACTGGGCTTGCTGTGAGCACTGACTTACAACTTTTTGCTCGGAGGCATCCCACTGAGTCTCTGTTCAGGTGAATAAAATCCCACTTCTGAGAGCGTTACAGGCTGCATCATCAACTGGGAGTCAAAGGCATGGCCCCATTTATTTGAACAGAGCTGTGCTAATTCACAGCAATGAAAAAATCTGATCCTAATGGATAATCTGCAGTCAATCCCTGCAATGGGTAAATAACTGTCTCTAAATGCGGTCCTTAGGGTGTTTATTTTCTGTTAATTTGATTTTGTAACTTTTCTGCAGATTTTTTGGTAGCAAATGAAAATTTATGTGACTAGAAGAAAGAGATATACCTGAGGCTTGTTACAGTAAAAGTGAGAGCAGGAGCAACAGAGATGTGTCTTGCTCCTTGCTGATTGCATGAGCATGTGGATCACATGAATGAATTCTTTATATTAAATGTGACTTCTTTGTTGTCCTTCACCCTAAAGGCAACTCAGAGTTTTAAATTTTGTCTTTCCATTTCTCTCTAGTTACTGCTTCAGTTCTTTTCTGCACTGCACTTGGAATGGAGTTTTTTAATATTATTTCCCCAAATAGTTTGGTTTTAGAATGATATTAACGTTATTGCTAATAATAACTAAAATGCAGATATTCTTGGAGTTAGTGATTTCATGGCTATGCGCTGGTTATAAATTTCTGGATGGGGTGTAACAAATCATACCAAGAGAACAGAAGGGCAGTCTGTCCTTGACCCTTAATAATGTTGATTTTCCTGAAGAGAGTTCTTGTATCACTAGTCTTGATCCTTTTGCAAAATAAGTACCTACTTGCTGCTGTTTTCTGTCTGCAGAACATCCTTCTCAGAATCAGTTGTGTACACTGCAATAATTATTTACTCTTAATTAATGTGGTAGTTGTATTCATGGCTTCCTTTACTGGTCATCTGTTCTATTATTTCAAGTCCAGATCTGGCAAAATTTCTTTGCCTGCAGTTGCTTGAGAGGAAGATTATAGAACTAATTGAGCTGCCTGGCTCTGGTCCATGGCCTGGAAGTGTCCATCTTGCTCAAACAGCTGTATAGAATTTTCCAGACTGGCAGGCTGATCTGGCATGCAGAGTCAAGCTTTATTCACCCAGAACAATCATCACTTATCCCAAGTGAAAGAAAGGTGAAGACACCTTCTAGTGAAGGATGCTTCAAGAACTGGGAAACTGATTCACTCTTCCGGTGTTCAGTTATCAAACAGAGATCATGTTATCAAATATACACTCTAGGAGTTGATTCATCTAAATAGTAATATGGACAATTATTAAAATATCCAAATTATTAAAATATCCGGGCAATTACCAAATTAAGGCAGGAAGCTGAACCTGATAGCTGACACAATAGCTGGTGCTCAGCTAAGTACTGCTCCTTAGTCTTACAGACATGGTCAGGCAAAAGGGGGTGCACATGTCACAATAATGGATCATCACACTGAAGTGTGTCATTCAAACTCACTTGAGGAAGCAGGGCCAGGTATGTAAGGTGCAATAACAAAATAATCACATGTAGTATTTACTGATGACTTGAAAGACTTAAGTGCACAGAATTTGCAGTTCTGCATGGCATAATAGAAACTAAGCAAAAATATTATGGCAAAGACAGACCCCAGTGGGTGTATTTGTAAATTATCCCCTCCAGTCCTTAGCTGTTAAAACCTGCCATCCTTTCTAATCCCCTCGGGCACTTAGTTCAGAGGAGTTCTTGCTAAATTCACACAGTTTTAGTCCTGCGTTTATCTCCTGGCCAATTTTGTACTATGTCCTCCTCTGTGAGCACCTCTTCCCTCTGCTGCCCACTCTGGGCACTCTCCAGGCTGTCCCACACCAGTGCCCTCAGCCCCTGGTGCCCTTGGCCCTTTCTGAAGTGCCAGAGGTGTCACTGCTGGGCTGAGCTGTGCCCTGTGCAGGGTCTGTGGCAGAGCTGGCAGGAGCTGCCCACGTCTGGCACAGAGGGAACTCCACAGCCAGCACCCAGACACGAACAGCAGGCAGCAGGAGCTCTGGGCTGCGCTCTGGAGTCTGTCTCTGGAGGATTTTGGAATCACCAGCTGTGGAGAGAGAGCCCTGGTTAGCATGCTTCATCTTCCTGATGCCAGCAGGGTCAGGTGAGCACCAGGAGCTCCTGTCAGGTGTGGGTGAGTGTGGGATCACAGCACAGTGTGGAGTGTTGAGGCTGGGAAAGACACCAGATCAGCTCTGTTACTTTATTTTTCCTCCACAAAGGAATGTCTTACCCTGTGTCTTTCCATAACCTTGTCCTCCAGTTGCCACTTCCCGGGGGTTCTCACGGACACAGTGCTTTGCTGTTGCCCAAGTGACATGAAGTGGCTCTCAGGGAGCTGCCAAAATAATGGCCTTGAAATCATAATCTTACTAACATAAGCTCATATTGGTGCTCTTTCATGCTGATCTACTTACGTGGTCTCCAGAGATGGCTTTAACATTGACTTTGGTGCATCTGGACATTACAGTGTGCCCTCCAAAGATGCCTGCTAAACTTACCTTACCCCTGGCTTTAGCAGGGATACCACCCCACAGAGCTCACACCCTGTGCTCCAAAACATGTTCATATAGACAAGGTCAGAAAAACACTGCAGAGATTTCTAGTTTGGGTACTTGGCCCACGTGTGCTTTGGCAGGCCAGGAGCTGCTCTGCTCCCACACATCCTGCAGTGCCTGGGACATGGAGCAGCTTTGTTGGGAACACCTTCTGCTGCCTGGAGCTGGCAGCTTCTTTAGGAAACCTGAGAATTCACCCCCAGCACCTCTTGCTGTGCTGCTGGTGGCAGCGTGTCTTTGCTTGGCTTGGGCAGCTGTTGGGTTGGGCTTGCCCCTGTGCTGGGAAGATTTTAAGGCTCAGGCTGAAAGCTGCAGGTTTGGAGGTTGGCTCTGTCCTTAAACCACCTGAGCCTGGGTTTGGTCAGTAACACCTCGGTGGGTTAAGCTGCTTGCAGGGATGTAGGAGGAAAGGTGTTGCCTCCACCAGCAATCCAGCCTGAGCTTCCAAGAGCAGAGGCAAAAGGGTGACAGACTTCTGTCTGTCCTCTACAGCTGCTCCTGCTGTCTGACTGTCCAGGCTGAGCTCTGTGCCTAAAATCCCTCCTTTTTAGAACAGAAGGCAAGGTCTTTTTGTCTGCTGTGTTCTCTGATTTGAAATTGTGTGCACTGAATTTTAAAATTCAAGACCTTTCTCATCCTTTCATGCAGGACATGGTGTTGTTTTGCAAGTCAGGCCTGAGGTGACTGAATGTGATAGCATTTTGTAATTTTTGATGGAATAGATCTATTCTGAAAGCAAAACAAACCTAATGGCTCCATGTTCCCTGGGTCATGATTTTCCAAGGAAGAGACCTTGACTTCTTTGTACAAACATAGCAACCTCTTACTTCACTAAAAAAATTTTAAGATATAAAATGGGGAGCTAAATAATCTGAAATATAAAGTATTAAATACAAAATAATTTAGCAATAATATGTGTAGTGTTTTTTTGCCAAGGAAGAATGCATCCATCACATATGATAGTCTTTCAGCAGTAGCATAAACTACTCTTCTGCATAATAAAGCAAGTGGAAAAAAGCAAATAAAATGGCTAAAGTTGCTGTTTCTCCAAAAATTATCTTCTTTGAAAACTAAATAAAACAAACATATAGAAGATAACAGGAAAAGAGTCTTGTCTAGAGGTAATTCTTTCTTGCAGCCTGACAGCTGAAGAATTTCAGTGACAGAAGATACCCTGAGCCACCGTGAGGCTGCAAATCTGCATGAGAGCCAGGCTGCTTTTGGAGCTTCTCTGCTGGCCCTCAGCTCCCGAGGCCATTGGCTTAGCAGCCTAAGCCAGGTTCTCTTTGAAGAAAAGGGATAACAGTGAAAAGAGCAGGTTACAGAAGGAAAAGGAAACCTCTCAGGGAGAGGACACTATCAGGAATTAAAAATCTCACCTGGTGGTATGTAGGTTGCTCAGGCTGATGGAGGTGATTAGATTATTTTATCTTTGCTTCTGTGTCTGGTCAGGATTTCTTCAAATGTGAGGTTGATGAGATCTGGGTGGTGCCCCACTATCTCAGGGGCTCTTGAGGAAGGCAAGCCAGGAGAAGCAGCAAATTGTTTAGAGTTCTTCTTTCTATGGGTGCCTAACAAAAATTGAACAGAGCTACCCCAAAGGAATTGGTAAATAACTAACTACCACATCAAAATATTTTTTAAGGATTTTTTTTAATCTTGGCATATCATCTTTGTCTCACTGATTTTCTAGTTTATGCTTCTTTTGTTTTTTACTCAGGATCAGCACACCTTTCTTGATAATATTCATTTATTTGCATAAATTTAGACCAAATAATGTTTTTGTAGTAAAAAATTGACAATTTTATCATCACTGGTAGCTGACCCTTTGTGAGCTTTTTTCTGTGCAAGAGTGGTGTTGTTCAAGATCCCTTGAGCTCCACTTCTGAAACTTTTCAAAGAGTGAAATTATGACCTCACTGAAACCAGTGGGAAAACACCTTCTTCAGTGATGGAGATAAAAGAACACTTTTGGGGGAAATGCTGGACATCCATAAATATAAGTGTGTATATTATGTCTCTTTTTATACATCACTTTTAGATCTAAGATGCTCTCCACTAAAAGAAGCTAAAATGCCTGGTATGTTCTCCTGGGGTTTCTCCCTTTCCAGCTCCCACCATAATGCCTTTTAGTAAGTTTTGGAGTCTGTGGAAATTTCTGACTCCTGGAAGTGCTCTTACATTTAATTTAAGACTTACAAGTCTAAAATTTCTTACTCTTTGTGAAGTGTTCTGCAGAGGGGCCATATGAATTGTCAGGCACCCAATAATGAACACAAACCTGTACTTACACACTGTGGATTTCATACAAATAAATGAGCATGCACTATTCATTCTCCACAGTGGAAATGCAGCTTTCCTATATTTCTAAGATTTCTGGCAAAATTTCCTGATGGTCTTAGTTACTCAGTACCTATTATGAGCCTCCAAGATGGGAATGTTTCTGAGAAATGAAACATGGAAGTGTTCTCCAAGCTATTTTAATGCTAATTCTTGTACACTTTTTCAGAGCCTGAGCTTTAAACACCACAACTGTGAAAAGATCAGACCGAACTGGGAAATGCGTTTTGGCCATAGAGATGAAATTGTGAATTGGCATTTAATTGTGGGAAGTGATTCTGTAGTAGGTCGTTTTAGATCTTTCAATTGGTGTGAGTCAGTGAGCTTTTATGGCAACAAAATTGCACAGTAGGCTTTAATTGTGCATAATTATTGCACTGCATGGTGCAGAGTACTATACTGTAGGCAGTCAGCTGCATTCTGTGAAATGTTTTTATTGAACTCTCTGAAGAAGTGCACCTGATGCTATTTGATATATGTTTGCTTTGTCTGCTTGTGCTTTTTTTTGTCTTAGGAAAGTGAAAACAATGATAATAGAACAGTTTTCCTCCCTCCGCCCCATTTTCCAGAGGACTAATTATACTGTATGGGATACCTGTGGGCATCTGCTAAAATTAACTGGAGTCCTATTGTCCAGATTTCAGCTGCAAGAATTTTACAGAAGTTCTTTGGCTTTATGAGGATAACTTTAAATAATACAGAATAAGACAGGGTTCAGGGTTTTTACATCCATCTGCACATTCTGAAGGCTGAATGATACTTGGCTGAGTTTCATCTTGTTACTTCTGTAATCTGCAGCTCTTTCCAATTTGATTATTTTTCTTTCTTGAGTGTTTTACGTCTGCTGGATCTGACAAGTGCATCTACCTACAACACAGCCTGTGATTCGGGATTGGGAAAAGTTTATTTCCTCTATAAGTAAGTAAAACATTTTTATCACTATGGACCTAGTGATATGTGAAATCCTGTTGTACTTTCTTATTTCTCCTGCTAAGCTTTTAAGTTGTCAGCCGTGATCTGATTGTTTCCCATCATTTCACCAACAATGGAGCCCAGTCCAGCCCTCTTATTGCTCTCATGAATTCAGTATCTCAGTCATCAAAAGGGCTTTATGATGTTTCTGGAATGTGACATTTCTGTGGAAAAACAGCTTTGGGTTCAGGGCTTGGGTTTTTTGGGGGATGAAAAACTAGTCTGATACTATTGTTGTTATTCTACCACAAGATTCTGTAGTTCCCTTGCCTTTCCAGGGATGAAAGTACTGCATAACAAACTAACTCTGGCAGGTCTTTTTCCTGTCTGTGTTGATGAACTTGCCATTGCTATAATGCAGATAACAAACCTCACAATAACCCTTTTCCTTGTTAGCATCTTCCAGCACAGCAACTTCTGTAGCTGGCCTCAAAGAATGAATTTTGATTGCACCACTGCAAAAGCTTTTATTGTTCTTGTTTGTACAGTAAAAGTGAAGTAGAAGGAAGAACACGTGAAAATTTCTCTAACAGTTTTACAGCTCTTTTCAGAAGAGTGTGCATTTGGGAACAATGCAGGATCATTGGCATCCCACCTACTCTGAATTTTAGCAGGGAAGTGAACTTTTATCATTTGTGCTTCACTACTTAAATCAGTGGGAAATAACTGTACAAACCCCATGCCCTGTCTGACATTTGCCTTCCTATGGTGCTGTCAGCCCAGAGGGCAGAGAACAGACACCTCTGCAGGAGGTGAGGGGTCACTGTTGATAGGAATTGTGAAAAGAAACATTTAAACACATTTTAAGACCTTTCTACTCTTTATAGGCACTACCTGTTAAGTGAGGTCTGACCCTCAGTTAAATAAGGTCATTTTACAACGTGGAAAGTTTAAATGTTTGTTTACTACAAAAGCCATTGCACTTCCAGAGATAATCAAGTCTTTGATAATGTGCCATAGAACTGCATCCACTGTGATGCTTCAGTCTGTTTTTTAGTTTAGTTTTGTTCTGTTTTGTTGTTTTGTTTCGGGTTTTTTTTTTGTTTAAGGGTTGTTATTTTTATTTTTCTTTGTTTTTCTTGCTTTAGTTTTTAAGGAGCAGGAGGAAGAATGAGCAACAATAGAAGGGAAGAAATTCTTACTGATTATCTTACCGCCTTAAATGACAATTTGGATGTAGTCCCAGATTGTACATCTGCCCCTCTAATGTACATCTGAAATGATGTTAACACCAAACCAGACATCTGTGTGCTAGATGTGTTCAGCTGCTTGGGAGTGTGCTGCTGCTGCTGCTGCTGCATCTGCTGCATCTGCAGGGAGCAGCCTGAGCTTCCTCCTGTGCCCAGCAAGGAGTGGCAAGAGGGAAGAGCAGCCCTCGTGCCTGGGCTCTTCACCCAGTTCAGAAAGCTCTGAAATTGGCATTTCACCTTCAGTGTCCATGCTGCTTTCTCTGTAATGTTCTCTAGCTCACACCTAGAGTCAGGCTGTGCTTCGGAATTACAGAGGCAATGGAAGAGAAAAGGTTTTCTCAGTGTATTGTTAACTGGACAGATGCCAGCACCTGACAGGATGGGATGGGTAAGGGCAGCCTTCCCATGCAGGGCTGAAGCCTGAAATGGAGAAAACTGCAGTGCCCTGGCTGCACCAGTTACTCAGGCATACTCCTCTCACTGTTCTTATGGTTAAATTAATTAGTTAATTAAACACTTGCAGCCTGTCAAAGAGAGCTGAAGCTTTTTTGCATCTCAGGTGAGGTTACAGGCCAGGGCAGGATAGTGAAAAGGTCAGGACAGGGAAAAGGTTTTACCATCTTTTTTTTATTCATAGAAACAAATTAATATTTTTGTATTTTGCTAATACTTCTAAGTTTAAACTAGTCCCAGAGTGGAAAGAGCCATTTATACTTGCCATCTTTTGTGAGAGAGGTTCAGGCACAATTTAGAAAGAAGACTGATATTCAACAGGTCCCTTCTTCCAGGTTTCTTTTCCAAAGACTTCATTTATAGGTTGCCAGGTAACCATAAGTCTTTGACTTTTAAATAATACTTCATGGAGGTACAAAAAGGAAGATTTTTTTCCAGAGCTGAAATGGCAGGAGCTATCTGAAATGAACAGTAGCCTTAGCAAATGTATACAGAGCTGACCACTGATACACAAAAACGTGGAAAAAGCCATTTGCCAAACTCTCCTGTGGCTCTGTGGATCCGATCCCAAGCACAGACAGTGTGTATTTTCCTAGCTGGTTATTAAATTGAATCTGCATATTCTTACTTAAGGTCATATTGCTGTTCAATAGCTATATAATATTCTTCATCTCCTCCAGGAAAAGCAGTTGTCTGCTGCTCCCAGTCTGCTTCTCCTCTGAGCTGGCTATAGTTTCTGCAATGTGGGAGAGAGGGATAAAAAAGATAAGGGTAATTTAAATTGTCAGCATTAACATAAGAAGCCAAATATCTCTAGAGGACAGTGCCAGCTCTTCCTTTCTCCTTCTGCTTTAATCTGAGAAGAAGCCCAGTGCTGTGGAATACACGGGATCACTCATGGAGCTGGAAGAAGGAGCTTAGTGATGGGTCTGCCTGTTTTTCAGCCCAGGGCAAAGCCATGGCTCAGTCACCACTTAGGTAAGGTACCTATTTCTAAGGATCTAACCCGGTGTAAACCAGAGTTAAACCTATGCTCATTACTGCCCTGTGCTAACCAGCACCAGTGAGAGGATGCAGTGATTTTCATTTAACCCCGTGTAACTAAAGCACCCCAGTCCTGACTGTGGGGCAGGAGAGCCCAAGCTGGGACTGGAGCCTGGGGAACAGGGTGGATCTCAAAAGTTGTTGATGCTGCCAAAGGTGGAATCGACTTTCAGAGCAGTTAAAGGAAGCTGTGGCTTAAGAGCAGGGTGGTCATTGCTCCAACACTCCTCCTGCCCTGGCTGGCTTCGTGGTGACTCTTGCACAAGAGCAGCTTTTGGTCTGTGTCTTGCTGCGGGAGTCCAAGGGGCAGGTGATTGCCTCAGGTGATTGTCTCTGGTTCTTGCCTCTCTGATGTGCAGCGACAGGGCAGCAGTTCCAGCACAGCCTGAGGCCAGGAGCTTGTGTCACGCAGTTTGCTCTTTGTCCCAGTGTGGCAAGGAATTTCTGTTCTTACATGCTGAGATTTGAGACCAAAATCTCCACACAACAACAACTTTCATTTACCCTTAAAGGCTGGCTTTGGAAAATTTTCTTTTTCAGAGTATTTCTACCTCTGAGGTCATTGTGGAATATCTAACTCAAACATTCAAGCCTAATCAATTCTATTTCCAGACCTTCATCATGGCAGCAATGCATTAGAACAACTTAATAAAATGTTTATATCAGTGTCTGAAGTTCACAGTAATCTGAGAGTGTGCAATGACATCTGTAGGATAAATTGTACAGCTCAGCACTGAAACATGACCGTAGTACAAAGTATACTGTTTGGAATCTACTGCCAGACAAGAAATCCAGCTTTGCAACTTTTGCTTCAGAATTTATACTGACCCTTCTTTATCATAAATGAGATACTTACATGCCATCCTTTTGGGCATTACAGAATACTTCAGGATCAGAACTGGTGCTGAAAACACAGCCTGTGTACCACTAAAATGAGCCAGATTTTTCCTAGCAGTGTTCTCATGTTAACTGTTCTGATAAGGTAAAACTGATAACACATTTATTGTGTGACTTGCTAAGTCTGTGCTTTTGATGGAGTGCTCTGGAATTGCAGCATAAAGTCTGCAGGCTTATTGCAGCAGAACATGAAAATCTTAATCCTTTATTGCTGCAAAAGCAAACAACTGTCCTTATGAGCAGCCTAAGCCAGAACAGCAGAGCTCAGAGAAGAACCCTTCCACAGAGTTACTGCAGTGCTTGGGTAGCAGGTTACCCACTTGTACCTCAGTATATATTTATTTATACATATATTACTAAACTAGGAGGACTTTAGTAACATAAAGTAGAAATTTGGCATCTGCAGCCTGCATGTCTCTCTTTGCATTCCCACCAAAACCCAGTAAAACAGATTCACACCTGCCTGAGTACCAAAAAGCCTTCAGCACAGCTAATACACCAGTTTGCTCAAAATGCAAAAGTGATTCACCTTTTCCACACACTGGCTCCCTACTGTTAGTTCAGGAATTGTAAGGAGATGTGGGGGAGCTGGAAAGCTCACTTCAGCAGGTTTTTTCATTCATAATTCAGTTGGGGTTGGACCGAAACCTGGTGAAGAACTATTGCAGTTGATTGCAGTAGGATTGTAGTATCCATCCACAGAGAAAAACAGAGCTTAGAAATGAAATACAGACACATGATGCAATGGAATATTGCAGTCAAATCACACCCTAATCCTTCAGAGCCCACTCAAGTGTTAGGCTGTTTCCAGGTGAAGACAGCAAAATTGTCTGTAGTGATTCAGAAATGTTCAGTGAAGTTTTTTGGTTGATATCACAGCAGGAAGACTTAGGTTTAAAGCAGCAGACTTGGATGTCTTGAACTCTACAAAACAGAAAAGAGGATTTTTAAAACAGCATCTCTGGCCTTGTGATGCTCTTTTAAAATAATGAAATGTGGGTTAAATAGTTAATGTAATAGCCTTTTCCAAAGATTTAAAAAACTTGACATGGGTGAGAAACTGTACTCTTATCCTTAACGTTGGCAAAATAATGGAAAAGTTAATAAGGGATTTAAATGACAGAGATTCAAAGGACAGAAATGTAATAATTATTAAACAGCACAGTTTTTCCGAAAAATATAGCTTATGCAGCAAACCTGATTTTGAATGAGATTATAAATGTGTTGATAATGGCTGTTGCGTAGATATTGCTCATATTTTTCTTATATTCTGATGAAAAGTTTTGCATTCTGCAGCTTCAGTGAAGCATGCATTAAAAATGAGCTAGCAGATCTCAAAAGTGAGATATCATTGGCAATTATTACAGAGCTCCTAAAGTGCTCCGGGGAGGTTGGTTGGGGGAACATTAAACAAAATGTAGCAGATCGACTGATCAGCTCAGGCTAATCATGGGCTGGAGCTGGGCATCCCCTCTGGGAATCAGAAATCTTGGATGTATTTCAAAGAGTTCACACAGCATCTGAAACTACGGAACATTTTCATCAACGATGCAGCTGCAAGTACATAGATTAAAGCCTGGGGCAGTGGTCAGCATGAGGGCAGGGTATCCCAGCTTGATCTGTAGTTTATTCGATAAATCTGAGCCCGTGCACAAAATGCAACCAATAGACAACCTGTAAGGGATGCTTCTGCAGAAGGGAGAATTCCCTGGAAAACAGCAGCTTGGAAGATGTTTTAGGAGATTAACTGAAATTCAATGCAATTTGCCAAGGTGATGCTGTGCCACAAAGGAGGAGGAGGAGGAGGAGGAGGAAGAATGAAGTGTTAGCTGAGAAACAGCTGATAGGGCTGGGAAGGTGTGTACACCTGAGGCTGAAGGCAGTAATGCTTTTCATGGGAAACCCTGACCTGAGAGGTGTGAAAAGCTGGATTCCAGGTAGAAAACAAACAAACATGACCAGGGCCAGATATCTTGGTACAAAGAAGAAATAATCAGGAAGACCACACACAGGTGACAATACATGGGTGACTGGAAGAGACTGTAAGTCCTTTCTCAAGGGCTGTTTGATTAAAATTAGAGTCACAACAAGAACTACAGTCTGGAGGCAGAAATCAAACCAGTGCAAATAAGAACCTGTACTCACACTTTAAGGAATTACAAAAAGAAATAATGATGCCTCCATTTCTTGAGGTCTCTGGGTGAAGGAGGGTGCAGATATCTCAGCCAAACAGAAGCTAATGTGCCCACTGTGGGGGACTGGGTGATTGTCATGGGATCCAGCCAGCCTGTTCCCTTCTGGTCTTCAATGTAATGAACCTACGAGTGAAAAAGCACAGCTTTTATTGAAGGCAGTTAAATTTTGCCTGGAGAAGTTCTGCAGCATAATTCCAGGTTTTTGAAATTTGAACAAAGTTCTTGGTTCTGAATACAAATCTTGCCTTACAGTGTTGCTGTTTGCACACATCACAGAGTTCTTGAGCTATTTAATCCTCATTAGTGAAGCATTATTAATCCACAACACTGAAGGACAGGAGGTATAATTTAGAGAAATCCTTATGGGAAGGATCTCATAGGAGATAAAAAGGAATTAAAGTGTTTCCATGGACTAGTAACACAAATCATGGCATTCTAATGCAGTTATTCTATTAATGTTGTAAATTTAAATTCTGCAGAAGAGTTTTTGGTTCCTATGGGTGCTATAAGGTTAGGGAATAATGTTCATTTTTAACCTATTTTATATCTAACCCTGGTCTGTGGGATTCCCATCTTGTTTGCTCCTTGAGGCTTTCCAGTAGTGTAATGTGTTAGAGAACCACTGAACTGTTCAGCTCACTATCTTGGGATTATTTTCTTTTATACTCACTACCAGTTTAACCTGTCAAAAACAATTATTAAGCAATTTGTAACATAGTAGAGATGAAAATGGTCTCAAAAAGTGTATGACTGAAAAAAAGAGCAACGGCTTGCTGGAGCTTGCATGCTTGTAGAAATCCATATTAACTTGTTCCCCAAGGGTTAGACTACTTGAAAATATTTTGGAAGGTTAGAATAGTCAGGAATTTTCAATCTGGATAAAAGGGGGAAGAGCTTTACAGCCACGTGCTCAGGGAGAGAGGGAGATCTCCCTGCTCATGGGAGGTGCTTCCAGTTTCACACATTGTGAAGACAAGCAGTTCTCAGGGACACATCCCAAGTTCCCTGATGTGGGAAGGATGTGATGCTCCTCGGTTTGAGAAGCCAGATCTGTCATTTCTCACAGCTTCCATGTGAGAGGTGCAATGCCTTGGAAACAGCAGTCTCCATGAGCCATGCTGCAACCAAAGTGGGAATGAAACAATGGTGCTTTACACAGCACAGACACAGAGAGGCTACGGGCGTGATACTCTATTCCAGAATGTTTCAGTGTGGGAGGCAAATTATCTCTGCCAGTAACAAAGGGAGCAAATGAAAGAGCTTGTATTGTCACTTAACAAAGCAAAATGGCTGTTTTGACCACATTTAGTGGTTCCTCAGCTCCTGCTCACTGAATTCATCACATAGTGGAGTTAAAGACATCAAGTACTTAGATTTAAGACTGACATTTATTTTTACAGCAGCACTGCATAACTTCCCAGAGCAGCAGTCCCCAGTCTAAGGCTTCCTACAACCCCTGCAGTCAGGCTTGACCTCAGTGCTGGTAATAGGAGGCTTTGCCAATTCAGGGCCAGAAGAGGAGAGGGAAACCTCAGCAGGCAGGAGTCTCTCACTGCAAGGCCTTGGAGCCTGATCTAAATAAGACAACAATTGTCCTCTGGCACTCCCCAATCCTCAGACCTGTCTCTTGATTTGCTCTCTTCATATTTCCTTTCTTTGCCAAGCTGTCTATATACCCTGTGGGGGAGAGTAGGATGTTCATGAACCTGCATTGCCCTGCCCACTCCAGGCCTCCTGGGTGGAAAAGTGCCCTTTGGCTCTGTCTCTCTAAGCATGTTCTCAGGTACAGGTCCTCTGTCAAGAATTTATTTTGGCGATGAGTGCTGAAAATTGGAGTGGGGTCTAAGTCCTGCACGGCCTCCAGAGCCACAGTGGAGCTGCAGAGCCCCCGAGTCAGTGATCCACCTGCAGAGTTCCATCCAAGCCTCACACAGTTTGCAAATGCATTTTTAAACTTAGCTCACATGTAGACAAAACCCAAGACCAACTCTAAATCTTGCAAACACTCGCACACACAACATTTTCTTGGAGACCTTCCTGACTTATCATCCCTTTAGGATTTTGGTTGATGTTTGACAGTTCCAGGTTTCTTTTTGTACCCTAGAGAGCCTTTTCTTTCTGTAGATAGTACACGAGCCTGAGTTAAAACTGTATTTCTACAAATTCCAGTTTTTTCTTTCTGGGTAGCATTTGGAGAGACTATCTTTCTAGGATAGTGTCTCCAGATAATTTCTATTCCTTATCAAATGTTTATTTAGGAGCAAACCAGGCAAGTCCATTCTGGAAGAGCTATTTCCATTGACCTAGACCCGAGTCCTTTATTCATCAGAATGGATATCCTGTAACACTAATGGCTCTTGAGCAGTCTGTGCTGCAAGCTGGTTTCTGCATGCAGTGATTCTTCCTGATGGCTCTTAAGTCAAAGAGAAGTTAAGACTGGGAGCTAAAATAACAGAGAAAAGTCACCCAACAGTTGGGCAATCAAAGTAACATTCACAAAATGAGTGGGATATGTCAGCTGATGCACACACAAAGATTTTTACATGCTGTCTCCACGCTGTGTTTGTGCTGGGAGCCCTTTGTGTCAACAGAGAAAAGAGAGACTCCCGGGGCAGCAGGAATATTTTGCACATCTTCTTTAGGATGGCACCAATCAAGTCTTGGTTCCAGTGAGGAAGATCTTCACTGCCAGCAGGCAATCCTGGGGTGACGGTGTCAGATGTCAAAACAGGCCTTGTGGCAGCAGGTTGGCATTTCCAGCTGTTCAAAGCATATGTTTTCTTAGTAGGAAGAGTGTGCCATGGAACAAAGATAGAAACTATTTTCAAGAGGGGTGGGGATGAGGGGGAGAGTATTAGAGATGCAGAGAGTGAAGACAAAAAAAGGCATAACTAAAATATTTTCACATTAACTTGATATAATTCATGCTTCAAAATTTATATAAAAGCACTCGGTTTGCCACAGATAAAGGAGTTTTTATATTTCTCCAGAAAAGAAGAGCTCTACTTGCCTAGTGTGTGAAGTCATAACAATTTATTGATCATAGGTGTGTTCTGATAGGTGGTCCTGTTGTGCTCAAACAACCACTTGCACAGAATGCAGTACCACATAAACACAGGTGAAATCAATAGCTTGGGATCCCATTTCCTATTTATTTCCCTGTTCAGTTTCAGGATTTAGATCTGTAGGACAGGGACCAGCCACTTCCCACATCATTGTATAGTAGAAGCATTTCAGAAATAAAGGAAGTTACACAGATAAAGTGAGCATAAGTGCATGGCCAAAGCAAATGAGGAACCACACACACACCGTGCAGGGCCATCAGAAATAAGCACTGCAAACAATACAAACCCTAACTCAGAAGTAAAATGTGTGCTTTAAATTTAGATCAGCTCACTTGCACGTTTGTTTGTTTTATATTTTCCTTGCTTGACTTGCATTTATCAATACAGTGCTAAATTGCCAAACAGTCCCATTACACTGTTAATATTTGCCTCTGCATTTCAATGACAGCTAAAATGCAGTGATGGAAAAATGCAAACCTCCACAAGTCAGCAGTGAGCTGGTGGTGTCCTGGAGCCAAATTCACCTGGTGTGTTTGCTGGGAAGAAGAACTGAAGCCCTGCATTCTGGCCAGATTTCATCTCGGCAGAATTTATACCTTTTCCTTAGAAACCGAGATGTGGCATCTTCTATATGCATAAATTACTACATAATATTAATTTTCCTGCTGTATCCAGGGGTGATTGTTGCTACCTGTTGTAGCCCAGATCTCAGCAACAGGTGAAACTCTCTGCCTTTTTTGTTACAAGCTATTTAAAATTGAATTTGTTGATGTTTCTGCAAGGGAATGAACTGTATAATGGTAAAATACAAGATCCTTAAAGTGAGAAGTTGGGTATTTTGAATTTTGGCATCATATATATACTGCAAATGAGAAAGAACAGGGTGACAGAAGCGCCCTTGCTGTGGTGATGTGCTGCTAGGACTCCTTAGAATTGGGTTAAAAAGCTGTCATTAGTTTGCTTCAGGCTAAACCCCATCAGCTGAGTTCTGAAAAGAGGCAAAATGATTCTGTAGTAGCTCAGCTGGGCATGTGAGTGCAAGTCCTGATGGCAATAAAATGGCAAGCACAAGAAGCAAGGAGATAATTTTTGCTTTTCCTTCCAATAGTAAGGTTTAACATTTTTATACAGAGATTTTTCAGGAAACCAGGATTAAACCACCAACATCTTTTATGAAGATTCCTGTTGGTTTGTTAGGAAAAAAAAAAAAAAAAAAAAGGATGAGCTCTGAACTGCAGTGTTTTGGTACCAGCATGTGACAACCATTTCCATAGATTATCGACCTTGCAGATTTTTAAAAAAAATTATGAAGAATTCAGGATGTGAGACACATTTTTACAGAAGTTCTCTCCATCTTGTCACTTTCAGCAATTAGCTACATTCAGAGAAAGAAATCTCAAGTTTTTTTTCTAGGGCAGTAGCGCAGCAGCATCCAAAAGCGTGAACCTCTGTTAAAAGATGAGCTGGAAAAGTACACTGCACAGAAGTTTCACTTAAAATATGGCATAAGGAACTGAGTATGCTCTCAAATAGGAGCTTTGAATTGTATTTTGCAGCCATTAACATCTATTTGGACAAGGTGGCCATTTAGGAGTCACACAGAGAAAAATGGGATGTGATTCAGTGTGCTGGGGATTGTGTCCCAAGGCCCACAGTGGTGATTTGTTGAACCCAGTGTTGTGCTTTGGTGCCACTGTGCTTCAGACAGAGGGGAGGCTGACAGATATTTTAGGATATGAGTTCAATACAGTTGATTTGTGATTATTGGGACCCAGGCTTAGTGTATGCGTTTATTTTGGTTTTAAGTTACAGCTCCTTTGTCAGGCCTGGGATATAAATAAACTCATTTCCTTTGGTGCCTCATTCCCAAAGGATGCAAAAAGGACCATCTCATTCCAGGAGATTTGCTTTACCTGCCTTTTCCAGCCTGCCTAATCAGCCGCTCTCAGTTTGGGGCCACGACTGGCGGCCTCTTCTTGGCCTGCTAACACCTCCTGCAGTGTCAAGGGACAGAGAAGTGCATCTCTTCCCTTACTGCAGGAGTGGAACATTAACCCTTGCACTTCTTTGCCAGGCAAAGTGCTCTCCCACCTAATCACAGCAAACCACAAACCTCCTGCTTCCTTTGGTTTACTTCAGACACCATTGCAATTGAGTGAAGGCTTTGAACATCTTTAATGATTTGCTGGGGAGATCAGACAGCAGGTGGTGTATTGTTCAACAATTCCAGATATGACTGCGTACAATAATTATGTGTTTTGGTGCTGTACTTGTGTTTTAATTATCGTGAATTAACATCAGTTACAAGCACCAAAGCAGCCAGTGAAGACCTGTGTAAGTGCATGTCCTGCTCAGCAGTCTGGGTGCTGCAGGTCATGTGAGGAAGTTAGCAGGAACCCAGCGTATTGGTGAGGAGGCTCAGGTGTTGCACAGATTTTCTGCATCTTAGATAAACCATTTAGTCTCACTGTCACCAGTTTCTCCTCATGTTGCTTGCCAATTTGTAAAATACCCTGCAAGTAGAGAAGTGCTTTCATCTATTTATTTAGACGGAATGATTTGGAGCAGAGATCTTTTTCACTGTGTATCCTGGAAGCCCTTTTGAAATCCTATCTCCAAATCCAAATTTCTCTATCCTCCAAATAAGCAAACACTCACAATACGATGCTCCAAGAGGATGGCATTACAGCAGGTAGCACTGCACATTGCTGAATAAAAAATGGCAGCTTTCCACACGCCACCCTTGTAGAGGTAATCTAATTCCATTAGAATTCATTATGGATGTTCAGGTTACAGGGCAGATCCACTGCCCAGCTTGCATAACAGTCTCTCACGCAGCCAGAAGAAAAGGAGCCAAGCAGTTAACAGCCCAATGGGTCTTAAACTGTTTCACCCAAACCCAAACTCTTAGGGAAATGAATAAGAAATAAATTTCACAAATGGCTTGTATTTATTTATATTATTATCTATCACAATAATCTTCCAAAGAAGAAAAATATAATTCAAGAATAACTCACCAAAAGAATACAAAGGGATCTTAAGGGTAAAGAGGCTTGTTAGATGCCAGAAAACAGAAAGAAGCCTCAAGTTATCTGAGAACAGTCTTTAATTATTTAAATTTCTAATGAAAAATAATTTTAAAAGCCAACATGAGCTGTCTTACACAAATTGATTTCTTAAAACACTTAAAGTCGCTTGGACATTTCACTTTTGTCTGTGTTGCTTCTTCCTTTCATTCCCACAGCACTTTCCCCTCTGCCTGTGCAGATCAGAATAGCTACCTCTGCAGAGCAGCAATCTCCTTTTGTTTACTTTGTGTTTCAAAGAGAATTGAACAAGCCCAGGCTTCACTTTCTCTAAACAAATACTGGCAAGACAAAGGTATCACAGATATTGTGGGTACAAGAGGTTTGTTGAGATGGGGAATAGTAAAGACTGGCAAGAAAAAAACAGTCAATGTGTTTTTATCTGAAAAAAAGTTAATCCTTTTCACAGCCTCATTTTCTTTGCTTTTGAGATAGCTCTTCTTTTTCATTTAGGTTTTAGAGTTTTTAAGCTAAGGGAAGCAAGAAACCGAGATATTTTCTTTGTTCCTGTCAAGTAGCTTGAACAGTTTGAGAACAGAAACCAGTCGGAGCAGTGTGATTAGCGTAGCCAATTAAGGTGGATTTGCATATTCACAACACAGCTATCGGGAAATAATTCTGCAGAGATAACGCGAGTGTGGCAGTGCCTGTGTGCCCATCAGAGCAGCCTGGCACCGTGCTGTATGGCAACTGAGCCAGCACCAGGGGGTGATGCTGCACCCCGAGGCAGCAGGGGAGGGAAGGGGCTGGCAAGGTGGGAGCAGCCATGGCCCTGCACGCTGGAAAAGGTTCATCCTCAACCCACTCACCCAAATGCAGCAGCATCTGCCCGACGAGTTTTGTGTTTCCAGCATTCATCCCGGCTACAGTTTGTGCTACCTGTGTTGTTGGGGGCCCAGCCTCATCAGGAGTTTGGGGGAGCTGGCTTTGAATGAGCAGCTGGCCAAGGACTGAGTGCCTTGCAGCCCCTCCTGCCCCCAGCTCAGCCTGGCCCAGGGCACAGAGGGATGCAAGGAGGTGGGTGAGTTTCACAGGGTGCACAAGGGGAGCTTCGTGCAGTGGGTGGATGGTAAAGCTCTGCTTACTTCTGCCCCAAAAGGCTTCTCGCCAGGGTGATATCCAAGGACCAGGCAAGAACGCAAACAGCCCTCCAGGAAACCTTGTACACTCTGTTGGGTAACAAACTGGGGTGGGTGAGCACAGCAGCTTTATCACCTCTGAGGGTGAAAAATCACCTTATGCTCTACATAAACAACAGTCTGGGCTCCATTTCCGTGATTCTCTGGCTCCCGTCTCTTGTCATATCTTACCAACAACTGCATCACTACAAATATTTTGGCCAAGAGGGTGGCACACACAGCCAGCTGCACCCTGTGCCCATGGAATCTGCATCCCCAGGACGCTCAGCTTCCTTACCAAGGGGCTGACAAGTGATTGGCAGTGTGCAGCATCCATGGGTGCTGACTTTAGAAAGAAATGCAGTGTTTTCTATCCTTAATGCTCCTGCCTCCTCCTCGGTGCTGGCAGCTGCAGTCGTGGTGTGCAATGCAACAAATTGGGTCAGGAGAGACTCCCTGGAGTGTTCTCCCAGGTGCAACTGCACAGGCCACATTCACTTTCAAAACTGCAACGGGAAAGGCAACAACACAGAAATTAACTCATGGTATTCACTGATGCAAGATATGAAGGAAAACTTAATGAAATACCTAAGGTGGAATCACTACAGAAATCCTAAGTTTATAAACTGGTATCACGTACACCAGGGTAAAGACTATGAGCTCTCAACCTCCATGCCACAAAGAGGCATTGAGTACATTTAGCTGTGGAGAAATGTCTCTCTGCAGGAAGATGTATCTTTCTATAATCACCCATGATTGGCATTTTACTCTGGAATACTCACTCCTGGTTTATCTAGTCCAGTAACCTACGTAAGATTTTTTATTTTTAATAGTCTCTGTCTATGATTATCCACAATTGTCTCTTTCCTTCCTATCCCCTTTGTGGCACCAGCTCTTTATTAGAAACTTAATAAACTTTGTGTATGTTCTAAAGATAATATTGAAAATGTAAAATTGTGTTCTGCATTTTATAATTGGTGTGGAAAAAAAGGGGGAGATCTAATCCTATTGGGCCTTCTCTTTTGCTGTCTCTCTCTCTCCCTTTTCCCTTTTGATGGTAAGCAGCAAATTTTAATTAGCTTCATTTCCACAATTCAGTCATGCATATGTAATCTTTGTTCACACTTTTATAAAGTAAAATTAAGTGAAAGAAATGGGGTAATAATAGAAAGCTTGTCTGAGCAGAACAAATGTGAATTATCAAACGTAAGGAAAGATGACTGGGACTACATAGCTTGAAGTTCTGCAAGGTTTGAGGTGATTTTTCTGAAACAGAAATGGATAAATAATGCACAGAAACAGGTGCTGATTATCCTGTTTTGGGCATCTTTTGTTCATTATGTACTTGGGCTGCTGAGGTACAGTGATAACCACTGAATGTGAAGAGACTGCTTAATAACAACTTCCTAATGTTTCTCTTTTATCATGAGCTGCAAGTGTCACATGAGCTTGTCTGGTTAATAAAAATCACTTTGCGAACCCACTGTTCTTAGATTTGGTATTGGAGCAGATCACTGTGCTGGGCCTCTCTCTATTACAGCTGCAAAAGCTGTACTGCCGTTTCGCACTGTAATTTAAAGGTTTCCTAATCCATATACACACCCTCTAATTAAATGTTTCCAGGGGTTACCTTGGGAGCCTTCAATGCTATGGTTTGAAACTAAAGCTAAACACTGCATTAAATTCTTTCCCCCTGGGGTGAGACACAGGAGGGGGAAGAACATTTGCATCCCTGCTAGTCCAGATTATTTGAAAGCATGGGCATGACTGGGATTACTGACTTTGTTATTTCTGTTATCTAAGAAGATGGAATTTTGAAGGGAAACAATCCACGTGTCTGAATTTAGAGCTCATCTTATTTTATGACTTCCAAGACACCTCTTTAGAGTCTAATCAGTTACTTAAGGAGCTGCCAGTTTATCAGCAGCAGCTGAAAACCAGAACCTCCTGTTGATGTAAATCAGTCTGTGGCTGCACAAGCTCCATAACCAGCACTGCAGATGCCGAGGTCTTCATTGGAGGAAATGTGAAGTAGTGAAGCATGTGGGCAGTAGCACATACAGTAGTGAAGCCTGAAGCCCAGTGAATGTTAAACTCCTGAGTTAAACACTGTCTTCAGTGCCATTCACACATTCAGCCTGACAACCAAACCACAGCTTTAGGAGAAACACCTCTTCCTGTGACAGGAAGTGAATTTCAGATATGAGGGGCTTGCTTTTATTTTTTTTCCCTTCTCTCGAAACCTGCTGCGCTGCCAGTGACTAAGGATAGCCAAGATTTTGGTTAATGGTTAACAGTAACCACACAGACACTGACTTCCTTCTGCTGGGGCCAGGACCAAAAGCTGCTTTGCTTGCAGGGGAAGAGGCAAGCGTGGAAAGCAGAGCAGTTCACATCGTGAAGGGCTGGAGAACAGAGGCTTCACCCTGTGGAGAAAGGAGGAGGAAAATCCAAAAAGAACAAGAGGTGTTTGCCATAAAGAAAGGTAAGAGCTGAAACACTTTCCTGTTCGACTGTCTGACTCAGAGGCTGTTGCTCACAAACCAACAAACCCCAGAGGTGTGGCTGGTTGAGACACACTCGTTGTGCCCGACTGCTCGGACATGTGCGGCTCGGGGAGAGGGGCAAAGTGAGGAAAGATCTGTTTGCTGTGAACTTGAAAGTTGGAGAGGGCAGGAGAGCACCTCCTCCACCCTGGGACTGCTCATGGCAGGAGAGACACCTTCTTCAGACTGTTCTAATCTCATTGACCACAGCCACGTCCCGGAGTTTGAGGTGGCTCTGTGGATCAAGATCACCTTGGCCTTAATCTATGTCTGCATCTTTGTGGCGGGCCTCTTGGGCAACAGCGTCACCATCAAGGCCACCAGGATCCTGCAGAGGAAAGGCTACCTGCAGAAGGAGGTCACCGACCACATGGTCAGCCTGGCCTGCTCCGACCTGCTGGTCATCCTGCTGGGCATGCCCGTGGAATTCTACAGTGCCATCTGGAGCCCCTTCTCTACCCCCAATGGCAACATTGCCTGCAAGCTCTACTACTTTCTCTTCGAAGCCTGCAGCTACGCCACCGTGCTGCACGTGGCCACGCTCAGCTTTGAGAGGTACGTGGCCATCTGCCACCCCTTCAAGTTCAAGGCTGTGTCCGGACCCCGCACGGTGAAGCTGCTCATCGCCTTTGTCTGGGGCACCTCTGTCATCGTGGCTCTGCCCCTGCTCTTTGCCATGGGCACAGAATATCCCCTGGAGATCATCGAGGGCTACCAGAAAACGAGCTCCTGTGTCAAACCTACTCCCAGGCACTACATTCCTGAGCTGAAGCACAACATGACCATCTGCACCAACCTCTCCTCCAAGTGGTCTCTGTTCCAAGCCAGCATCTTCAGCGCCTTTGCTGTGTACATCATCGTGCTGGGATCGGTCACCTTCATGTGCCACAGCATGATGAAAGCCCTGATGATCCACAAGGAAGGGACTGTGGCAGTGAAGGGTGGACTAAAGCACCAGGAGCAGTACCTAAGGAAAAGCGCAAGTTCAGAGGGCAAGAGCTCCAGGAGACAGATCACTTTATTCCTGGGTAAGAGCCCTGTCCTACCCTGCCTCCCCTTCCTCCCCTACCCCCTTTCCACATGGCAAGAAAGCCCAGAAACCTCCGTTTTTATCTCACTAAGCTCTCCCAAAGGGGGAACATGATTTGAAAATGGTACAAAATGAGGGATAATATTTTTGGTTGTGATGATACATTTTAAGAAGCCTGATCTTTCTGAATGTTTTTGGTTCTCTTTGTCATTAGAACAGGTGGGAGGGAAGAAGAAGGAAAAATCCATTTACTGTCTGCTATTTCTCTTTGATTTTATTACATTGCCTACATGCAGCAATATGTGTGACAGGCTGTTGCAGCTTGACCTTTGGGGTAGCAATAGGCAACAGTTGCCTGGATATAAAGAAGCTCTACTTGGTTGTTTTCCCACTAAATTACAAATATGAGTGTTTTTAGTAAGGCTGCTGATGGGAGGGAAGACTGTCTTGCAAGATCTCAAGCTTGTCTCTCTCTGAAGGCATTTCCCTGTTAATTCAGAATGCTCCTTGGAGAGCTCTTGCTTAGCCTCAGCAGTGGTGGCTGTGTTGCATTTGAGCATTAAGGAAGCTGGACTGGAGAGCTGGTTTGGTCCCACAAATTGCGGTTACCCTCTTTGAATTTTTTTTTTAATTCTGGTTTTATTTTAAGGCCTGATTTTTTTTTTTTTTTAATTCTGGTTTTATTTGAAGGCCTGTAACTCTGAAATTATGTTTGATTCTGATCTCTCTCACCACATTTGTCAGACAAAAAACTAATCAAGCTGTCATCTCACCAACTTGGAATCTTTCCAGGCTGTGATCCATGTAGGCTCCACGTTTGTTGATAGTTTTATAGGTACCCTTAATCGTGCCCTGGCTGCATTACTGTTGGTTCCTGTTTTGTTGGGTTGCTTATTATGATGCTGGGTATAGGAAATTAACCATCTAGAGTAGGAATGCACAGTAGACCAAGTATTTCTGTGTTGCTTATTGGTGCTCTGGCTGATATGGCAGAGAGGGACTTGAAATGAATGGGTCTCTCCACTTCTACAACTTTAAGTAGATTTTATTTTGTATTAATATTTTCCTTCTTTTAATTTTTTTTTCCTGAGGATTCTCTGCTTCTTCAGCTAGTCCTGCTTTTGCCATGGTCTGTGGCAGGCCATGAAGCTGCCATGAAATGAAGAAATCATCTCCTCTCACAAGGTGTTGAGAGGCCCCGTATGTGGTTTATTGAAAGGGCTCTCTGTCCCTCACTCCAGTGAGAGTACAGATTTCTGGGGCAGAGGCACAGCAGGGTAGCTAAATACACCTGTCACACAAAGCAGAAAAAGAGATCTGCTCTTGAAGTGCTGCCTGGGGGATCCTTAGGTGTCTGTAGATCTCCCTCCCCCTGTACATTACCACAGCTGCATTAAAGCCCAGTCTATGATCCAAATCCTGCCTAGGTTGAGAGGGGAAGGTAAATTGCCACGACTTCTCTTCCCCATCTTGATTATTCTTCCTGGTGCTCTAGCATGGAATAGGCAGATGCAGCGCTGCCTGCAAAAGTGCTGAATAAATGGAAGCAATGGGTCTGCCCTTTATGATAAGGGAATTTGCCACCCAGAGTATCTGACACTTCCTCTGTACTCTCAGTTTCTGGAGGCAGGAGATACTTGTGTGAATTCCCCAAAATTATTTCAGTGGCAAGACTCTTAATACTAGTCTTGCTAATTTACTCGGCTTGGGGAATAAATTAATAAACTGAGGAGGAAGAAACTCCAGCTTGCATTTCTGAGAACAATGCAAAGCAATTTAATTTGGAGATTTCATAAGAGTGATGCTTTAGGGCAGCTTTAACCCAGAAGAAATGAACATATAAATTGTTTACAAATCTCTGAATTTAAATGTTGTGATTTAGAAGTCCTCTTTGTTTTTCATTTAACAGATGGGTCAAATTAAAACCAATACTTGCACATTCACAGCATATTTCACTTTTAATGTGAAATGTAAATGACAGTATATAGCATCATGTCTTTGTACATCTAACAGCAATAAAAACAATTTAGCATTTTCTTCTGGTTGTTAAAAGTGATAAGTTCTATAAAACGGAGATTAAAATCATAAATCTCCTGATGATGAGAAAAAGCTAAGTAGAGGATGACACGGGGAGGAACCAATGCTTTTTTAGTGTCACGTTATTGCGTGGCACTCGAGACCAGTCATGGAAATTAATTGTAAATGTTGGAAGTGAAAAATTACTGGCCATAGCTGGTATTGATGCTTGCAGGATGGGCTCTGGATAGGGTGACACCACTGCAGAAACTGGGTAGCTGCAATATTTATGAAAACACTTTGCTGATGGCTCCTAAATGAAATTCAAGATTTTAACAGTATTTAAAACCTCTTAATATGCTTGACACACCCCAACAGGGATCAATTTAGTCTTCGTGGCTACTTGATCTTATCTTTGTCCATTAGCCATGGAGGCAGTGACCACCTAAATGGTCACAAGGTGCCACTGGGAACCTCTTGATGCTCCAACACCTGAGCTGAGGCCCCTGAAATGTAGGAGAGAGCTCTCAAGAAAGGGTGAGTTTGGAGAACTAGATGTCTTATTATTATAAGTATTATAAGTGGGTTGTAGCAAACACAGAGAATGTAAAGGTGGGATTCCATAAAAGAGAGCCCCAACAAGTGCAGTAGCTGTAAATTATAAATGTTACCAAAAAAATGCACTTCCATAGCTGAAAATAAGTTAAAAATTTTTCAGAACTGCTAACATTGGGAAAGGGGAGCAGTATGGGACAAGCCCCCACACAAGCTGTGGGAGGGAAAGCACCACCAGCAGTGGTCGATCACTTTGTGAGTGTGGCTACACCCTTCTTAATTTGGTCATTGTACAGAGCCACATTTGTACAAAAGCAGCTGTGGTTTGTCAGCGCACTGGATCTGACTCCCCTGAACTTGCCCTCTACAACAAAGTGAGTTCTGACCATCCCAGCTGAAAATGGTGTCACTTCTAAAGCTTCTGAGAGGTTTCCCTTGGCAGCTTCAGTTTGAGCTTCTTCTGAAAGCCTTGATCATTTTGCATAAAGCAGCCTCAAGCCTACCACAGTACAGACATTGAAATAAGAGTCCATCAGTGCTGCTACATCCTCTTTCTTTGTGTTATACACTTCCAGTTTGCCCTTTGGAGCAACACTCCTCTGTTCCCACAGCTCCACTGGGTGCGGCTGCTGGGCGTGGTGGGTGCTTTGCCACTTGACATCTGGGCAGCATTCTTCTGTCTCCTGTCCATGATGAAACATCTGTCCTTCCTGAGATCTTCCATCCAGAAAAGAGAAATATCAAAGTAATCTGGCTGCTCTGGAAGTGTTGTTGGAGGTGCATTAAAGCACTGCTGTACCTGCAGCAGTCAGCAGGACCAGAGCTGATGCTGGACCTGCCTAACAGGGGGCCCTGTTGGTACCAGCCCAGCACCATCAACTCCCCTGGGACATGTGAGGCAGGAAATTCCCACTGCTCTCTCTTTCCCACCTCTACTGCAACTTTTCTGCTTTGGGACCATCTGATGTAGGATGAATTTTGCCAGAAGAGCAAATATCCTGCAGCTCCTTTAATAAGCAGGCAAGGGAGTTTGTTATAACCTATGGCAGTACCTCCACCTGAGAAAGGCAGTGTAGTGGTGGTTTTTCAATTACTTTAATGTGGTCTAACACTTAAGTGTGTCAAGTACACTCAGTGTCAACCTGAAGGCAGTTTCCTGTGATGTGGTATGGTACAGAGAGCTTCAGGTCTGGTCTGCTTTACAGGGCAAGAGTAGCCAGAGGCTTTACTGAGACTCTGGTGAGTGCCATGGAATGAAAGAGAGTTCCTGTCCCTAAATAAAAAAAAGAGAAAGAAAATGGGCAAAAGGGAAGGGCTGGAAGAGCTAGGCAGGAAGAAGTGAGACCTGACCAAGGCCATGCCACTTTTTTGGTGGCTATTGTTAAAAAAATGCCAGGCTGGTCTATAAAAACACCAAAGACTCTGTAAACACCATGAACAGCTGTACCAACCCATAAGCTAAATCTTGACAAAACCTTGACTCAGAATTTAAAAGGATCTCCTAAACCCTAAAATGGAGCACCATTTTCTTTCCATACACTACTGCTGGCAGTTTAATGCTCTGCTCAGAATAAAGGTATCATGTGCAAGAATAGCCTTTCCAAAGATCACTAGGGAAGTGCATTTTGTAAGGCAGCTGGCAAATTTCAGGAGACAAATTACTTCAGAGTACTTCAAGTAGTTGTGAAAAATGCATGGTTGTCATCTGGATATGACTCAGGCACAGTGTAACCTGACAAAGGTAGGACTTCTGTTACAGGAAAATTAGATGATGCTTCATGGGCTGGGATTTGGCTGGGTTTTTTCCTTACTGAAAAAGGTAGAGGTTAGAGATAGAAAAAAAATGGAAAGAACAACCTAATTTATGAGATTCCAGTACACAGCTCCAGCCCACGTTCTTTAAACTCAGCTTCACTGACTCCACTTGGTTCATTTCTTTAATCATTTCATCAAACTGCCTTTCTTCAGGCACTTTGTTGGAGACGGGTCTGAAGATGAGTGCACTGTAGGCTGGATGTGATTTTAATCTCTGTGCTCTGTGTTTTTGGCATTTCCATCCATACGTTTTCCTGAGCAGGGCTTTGAATTACACAAGACAAGCAGGAGACTCAGCAACGGGTGAGCAGGGAACACCAAACACGTAGATCAACAGAGCAGGGCCTGGCCACTCAGCTGTGTGGGGCATCCACCCTCTGTAACTTGTAAGTTTTTTCTTTTAGGTCGTGCTTCTTGGAAGGGAGATAAAAGCAAATTATTTTCCTGCTGGTGTTTGGTAAAATTTGCCTTCCTCTTCTCTGCAAAAGCATTATCCTGGTGTCAACAGCAAAACCAATCAGTGCTGGTAGCACAAAACTGAAGCTCAGCTATTCAACAGGTGACAATGGAAAGGCTGAATTGAGGGACGATGGCTTCTCAGGGCAATTGTGTACAAATAATCTCCTCTCAAGAGTTGGGGAACTTCTGTCAGTTTAAAAAAAAAAAAAAAACCCACAGCAAGATAGACCCACGGCAAATTTCCAAAATCCAGACCTCTGTATGTTCAGGTTTCCCACACAGCAATTTAAAAAGGAACATAGGGAGAGCCCAGCATAATTTTCCTCCCTATTGTACAGAAAGCAATTTGTCTACTCCTGCTTTTAACTGGCCTCATGTAATAGAAGATTGTGCTTTCGGCGTAAGTAGACAGTCTTCCTTTCCTCCTACGCCGAGGGATGGCAAAACAGCACCAAGAGAAATAGAATTGAAGAATAGGGACTAATTGAGGCCAGCACCCCCAAGGTATTTAAGACTTTTGTAGTTTTAATGGAAAAATCAATGTGTGATTACACTTTGCATTAGAGTACTTAAAAATTGCTTCAGCATGAAAAGTCTGCAGCTTTGAAAACAACCTCACCCCGCAAATACTGTAGTCAGAGGACCAGATTCACCACGAGTGTGATCCACATAATTGTCCATGTATGATATCTTGGCAGATATGGTCTGTGGGGACACCTGAGTGCTGTTTTTGCATGAGAAGCCCATGAGGACAATGAGTGCTTTACTGGTGCTTTCTTAAAGCTGTGGCCATGCTTCTGTCTTTCCCCTGATGCCTACAAGGAAGCTGGTATCTCACCTGGTCTGAAGGTGAAAGACCTAGAGGTCTTGGTTCTTTATGTTTCAGCATCTGTGCTGCCCAGAGAATAAGTGCACATCTAAGATTCCTGAAGTACTTCTGCTCTGTTCTTGCAGCTGCCCAAGTCTTTAAGCCTCATTAAGGACCATTACCCATGCTGACCTTAAACTTAATATTATTAATCTCTCTCTCTCTCTTATAAGCTGTAGCTAATAAACCTAGTGGCCTTTGGTTCTTCTGGCACTCCTAGGTGTATGCCAAGAGAAGGAATGAGGGAAGTGCAGGCGACATCCCTCACTGTGGCAGTGTGAGCCAAGGAACTGGCAGGGGAGTGCTGCCTTTGGGAGCTGAGGACTGGCTGTGTCACCTCAGCTTCTGAAAAATACACTCTGTGTCATGGCAAACCCTCCATAGGACATGTTCCCTTAGAAGTAGAAGCCTTGGAAACTGCCTTTTTGTTCAGAGTGGATAAGAAAGGAAGATTTATTTCTCTCAAAGCGGAGAAGCACAGATGTTGCTACAGGTGTGAAGCGGGTTGAGGCAGACAGCCCTCAGACAAACACAGCAACCCTGCACTAGGGAACCCTGTCCCATCAATTTTGCTCTACTGCCCTCATTCTTTGGTCAAGAGACTATTGTCTAAGCATTAATTTTCCAGTTTCCCTCTCTGTTTTCTTGCTATCTCTTCTGAGCAAAGTGCCATCTCAAATGTAGATTGCTCTTGCAGCTCCTCAGTTTCAGTAGGTAGGAGTCATTTGTGGGAAGTTCACGGATGATTTATTGGAATCTTCACCAGTGAAAGCTAAATGCATTATCTAATCACCTATTTTTTCATATTCAAATTATGCCACACTTCCTATAATTAAATCTTTTGTTTTCCTATCTGATGTTGAGTCCACTATCTTTTAACAATTATTGCAAGCCTGTGAATTTTAATGGGGAAGAACTTTAATATCTGTGCATTCATTAGTGAAGCTTTCAATTTTGTTATTTATTATCTTAATTAATGACACAGAGGGGTCGAGTGCGCCCTCAGCACATTTGCAGATGACACCAAGCTGAATGGTGAGGTTGACACACCTGAAGGACAGGATGCCATCCAAAGGGACTTGGACAAGTGTCCACGGCCTGGTTGGAGGCATCTTGGAGCAACCTGGTCTAGTGGAAGGTCTAGCAGGAGCTTGGAGTAAGATAAGCTTTATGGTCCCTTCCAACCCAAACCGTTCTATGATTCTATGATTATCCTACATAACTTCTTGGTTTACAATATTCATGTAAGAAACTGAGAACTGACCAACCTCTATTTAGCACAATGTGCTGTAGCAGTTTTTTAGCCTTTTTTGAGGGTATCATAAGCGTGCTTATGCTGCTTAGGTGAGAAAGCAGTTTTCCTTCTGATCCCTGCTATGCAGGGATGAGTAATATCATGGTCACAATGTTATGGATTAAATGAGTCTGCCAAGAACCTTTTAATCTTACAAATTGCGACTCGCAAGGAAAGGTGAAACTGAGAAAGAGGTCTGGTATCGTGATGAGTAACTCTTCTGTGTTTCCTTTCAAGCTATCTGTAAACTTCTCATTGTTGCATTAATTCCCTCTTAAAAGCACCCTAGTATTTTTGTTCTTACGAATTTTTAGAATAAGGAATTTAAGTTGATGGTGCCAACGTGAAGTTAGAGTTGGGGATCTGTCAGCAGGCGTATGCTTGTTACAGAAACATGCAGGGAGAGTTCTGTGAGGCTCAGAAAGCACTTGACAACCACCTGCAAACAGGTGCACGTGTGTAACAATTACCAGGAAACTAAACTTTAATCACCAGTACAAAAAAACCAGGCGTGCATTAGAGAAGATAATATTTCTTAGCCATCCATCCTCGTCCTCGGTGTAAATGGCTTTCTTTCCCCGTGTTTGATTAGGTAGCATCTGCACAGATATTCAGGAGGATGTTCTGCTCCAATCTCTAGTTGAGCCTTGCAAGAGAGCTCAGCCCCTTTCCAAGGGTAGTGTAAATATTTTGTCCCTGTTCATGCAGCATTTCTGCAAATCCACCTTGATTTGCTCCTCCATATATTATTGCCAGCTTGTTTTTTGTTCAGCATAATGATTGTCTTGCTCAGCTAAATGAGCAGCCACCTCATGCCCAGAATTTTGTTTTTGTGGTGTGTCTGGTGTGGTGCTGCTGAAGGTGATTTTCATTTGAAGAAATATTAGAAGACTTTCTTGATTGCTCCTTCACAGCCAAATCCCTGGAGATCAGTACATATGTATGCCTTATATTAGATTGCTGTAACTGCAATTATTCTAGTCTTTTTACCATAAGGCACAAAATTCACATTGTGAAACTTGCTGTTGTGGAGGCCAGATGTAAAAATGAGCTCCTAAAGAGGTTAAATGTAACCTTGAAGGATAGTGCTGTCAAGAACAATATGTAACCTCCACTCTAGAAAGTCCTGATATTGCTGAGTGCCAAAACCTCAGTGCAAATAGAACAGGAAAACCCCTCTGTGCTTGTTTCTTTTCTTGCAGATGTCTATGTGGAACCATCACAGAGAGAAATTAATGGGCAGATGAGTCCTAGGTCTGCCCCAGTATGTCTGCTTTTAAGATGAAACTTTCTGTATG
Source organism: Monarcha castaneiventris obscurior (assembly GCA_026261815.1). Lineage (NCBI taxonomy): Eukaryota > Metazoa > Chordata > Aves > Passeriformes > Monarchidae > Monarcha > Monarcha castaneiventris. The sequence continues at coordinate 15,349,556 of JAMPIT010000467.1, forward strand.
TGCCAAAACAGGCAAGTAATCTGTCTGCCTTCAGCTAAGTACACGAGCATGAGCTTTTTAAGATGGTAAAATGAAAATTTTGAGTAGACAAGAAAAAAAAAAATTGCTTGAAATGCTCTCCCTCAAATTTTGGTTATTTTTCTTTACCCCCCTCTGCCCCCAAAAAATAAAATTTTCAAGAAAATAAGTATTCATTTCTGGGTGTGGCACTTACCTCTGTTGTGTGTGCACCAAAACGGTTCTCATTTGGTGAGCTCTAGTACTTGCTGATTTTTTAATTCCTGTGCCTCACATTGTCTCTCTCTCTCCAATAAAGACAACTTTTGAGCTCCCTGAGTCTGAAAATAAAGCTGAAATTTGTCCCATAAAGGCACTGAGAATGAAGGTCCTCACCAGCTGAATCTCTTAGTAATGCTTAAGGATATCGATAAAAGAGAGTTCTTGAAACGGCTAAGACTGAACCAAAAATCAGAATAAAACTTTTAGGGTAGCTAAAGATTGCAGTACATCAGCAGCAGAGTACAAGGATATTCAAACAGTCTTTCTTGTGAACACAACTTTCAACATGTCAGAGTTTTAACCATTAGATAAGAACCAGCGTTGTGTGGTGAAGGTCAAACAGAAGTCAAAAGCAAGCACGCTGGTGCTTGCCCTTGTCCTTCAGACAGTGAAATTGCTAAAAGCCTTCTGACTTTCTGTCACAGGTTTACTCAACAAACCTTTCTGATTGCTTGAAAGAAATGCTTGTCTAAAATGGGTGAAATGGGTTGTGTCACAGATGTATAGTATTTAAGGGATTGTTTTGTCTTGAAAGCCAAAATACCTAAGCTCTAGTGCTAGTAATGATGACATCAACTTCTGCCAAAATGTGTAAAGGCATGTATTGGCATTTTCAGACATACACATACTTTTGAAATCTTGGATGATCATTCTAAAAGGGTAACTTAGCTACTGAAGTTTAATGGTATAGAATATATTTGTTTTTAAACTTGAACTTTTGAAAAAATGCAATGTGTGGCTAGCCACGTTGAGGTGGAGGAAAAAAGCCACTAAGGCGACTGGAGAATGGGGAGAGAGATCTTTATCATAAGCTAAAACGAAGTTGTTTTGTTTAACGTGGCAAACTGAAGAATACAGCTGGCTTTGTCAGCAAATACAGTGGGGCAGTGGGTGCCAAGGAAAGAGGAAGGTCTGGTTTGTACCCTGGTTTGAAAACCTTGCAAAATGGATTCAGAAACAGCTGTACACAGAGTGACTGGGCACAGACAGTCTGATCTCACTGTGCAGTGAGTGAAGCCTGGCACTCTTGCAGTGCATGTTCAGATGCTGCCCAAGGAGCCCAGCCTGTTTTAGTCAGGTTATGTCAAGCAGTTTGCAATTGCCTACAGTTGCAGAGCAAGAAAATTCCCTCCAGCCTGCACACATCTTCCTCTTCAGCTTAGAGACTTGAGTCTGAAAGTTGTAGTACCCTTGATTAAGTCCAAATTTAAAGAGCTTTAAATCCATGCTGAGTATAGATTTGCTATTAAAAAAAACCCAACCAAAGAACAGCAATAGAAGAGCGAAATGAGAGATTTCTTCTGAAACTGCTGGCTGCTGGTCTGGGCACAAAGGGCCATCACCCTCATCTAGAGCAGTGTCTGTGCCTGTGGAGGTTTGTGACTGTATCCATCTTCTTGCCTTCAGTGCTTCTCTTGTGCCCTTTCTTAGAAAACTTTCCCCACCTGGTGTACTTTGAGGCAGCCTTGGGAGTTCCTTGTTACAAGTTAATGTCTGGAGATTGAAGCTTTCCACTGGCTTGATTCCCTTCCCTTTTCCTGCCTCCTGCTCATATACACGTCTGCTGAATTCTGAAAAGCTTTTTTGATAGCACCTTGGAATTCAAATGTCCCCTTTCTATTTGTCATCTGGTCCAAGCCAACATTTAAATGCATTCTTTTCTATTACTAAGAACATATTGACAATTTAGGAAACATTGTCCTACAGTGCAAACACTCTGATATTACAAAATATTGCCGTGTTCTCTGCACTGATCTAAATGAGAGCATTGGCACAAGAACTAATAGGTCTATAGGGGCCATGAATGAGTACAGACAGAAATGAGAAAATTTCTAATCATGAGAAGGACATGTTCAGGGACAGTTTTCCAAGTGGAGAGCTGGACTGAACTCGTTCAGTTTCCGGGGTACAGAACGTGGCCGTTTCTGCAAGTCTGTGGTGTGGTTGCTTGTGCTGGGAGTGGAGACATGTCTCTGGCCAGAAAGACAAGGATTCCTCTGGGTTGGAAGAAAAAGGTTGGAAAGAAAAGGTCATGTTTATTGCTCCTTGGTGTGGCTTGTGTGGCTCCATATCCTCCTTCGGGACACTGCAAGGAAGGTGCAGCAAGGAAGGTGCAGCAAGCCTAAGCAAGCTGAACATTTTCAGATACCTTTCATTTTCAAATACCTTTTGCCAAAAGGAAACTTTGAGAAAGCTGGCCTGGGACCACACAGATCACCCTTGGTGCACATCCAGATCCCTGCCTTTAGGTGGGGGATCCAATTCCCACATGTTTTGGTCTCTGACTCAAGGGTAAGATATCCCTGTGCTGCTCCTCCTCTTGCTGCCCACATCCACTCTGCCAGCCCGCCCTGGTGCTCTCCTCCAAGCCCACGTGGCTGTCAGCCTCCCTGTGCCTGATGACTACTGTTCAAAACCCTGCCTGTGAGCCTCTGTCTCCAAGAGAGAATTGCTTTAACCTTATCAAATGGAGGTGAAATTTAAAATGACTTAATGTTTATTTGCTGACAGGAAGGAATGTCCTCTAAATTGACTGTCACAGCTGGAACACAATGCTGTAGGACCAACTCAAAACCTCTTGCTGGCCTCCAATGAAACAATGTTAAGTTTGGGAAGTGGGGATATTATTTGGCCCCCCTGGATATATAAGGATAGCATTCTCATTTTGAAGTTTTATACAATGAAGATATATTTGATATTTGCATAATTCAAATAGATGAAATCCTCAAACAGGCACAGAAGACTTGATTTCATTAACTTGGGATGCAGCCATCCCCATCTTTCATGCAAATGGAAAATACCTTTCCTGTAAGTATCCTTTAAAGATTCATTTCTTTCTCTAATCAAGTGGTGAAATCCTACCCACGGGAACCAGAATTGATTTCTTTTCCCTTCAGACTCGATATCATAGACCTTATTTGGGTTAAGTTCTGTCATGGAATGCAAGGTTAACCCTTTTGTGTGCTGCCCATCAGCTGCACGTGTTCCTGTTTGCTGCTCCAGCACGCTGAAAACTCACGTGGTGCAGTTGTCCTGCAGATGCAGCTGCCAGCTCAGGGAAGCTCTGCCTCTTGTCAGCAAGGATCTATTTCCACTGAATCCCTGACCTTGAGAGCTCGTTTTTAAATTTCCTCCTGGGCCTTGAATGCTGTAATTGATTACGGTTGTTTTGGTTTTAGTCTTTAACAATCAAGGTGAAGAATTGCTCCCGAATTTGTTAAGATGTCAGGAGGAAGGCAGCTTGCCCACACTGCATGGACAGTGTCAAGGAGCTGCAGTGGGCTCCTGCAAGCCTTCCATGAAACACTGATGTTTCTGGTTGGGAGTGGAAATCAGACAGGAATGCTCTGCTCTTGGAGCCGGCACTTGTGCCAGGGGCCTCTTGGGGCTTGAGACAGCTCCACTGCATTAATTCAATTTAATAGGCATCAGTGAAAAATTAAAGGTATTTGATGTTGGTCCAAGCAGTCTTAGGGAATAGTCCTTTACATTATGTAGTCTGAGCCTTGGCTGGACTCCTGTCCACAGCAGTGCTTAGGTGAATCTCCCTCTCTCCTTGCTACTGAATTGCCTGCATATCTTTGTATGCTATTTTCTGGTTCACATTCTTGGTAATAAAGCTCTGCATTTTATTTTCTGTCCTTCAGATATATCACTTTTCACTTGAATTGTCTTATATTAGTTGAAACTGATAGCCTGACCCCTTGGCCACTGTACTTCATCAAAAGCAGGATGCTCTGCTACTTTCTAATGAAGAACTGCCTTAAAAACAACAAAAAACCCCCAAAACAATACAAAATGAAACCAAACCAACTAACCAAAACAAAACTCCCTCCACCCCCCAAATTAAGAACCACAAAGACACGAGGAAAATATGTATTTTTCTTGGATGTCTGAGATGCTTAGTTTTCTCATTCTCTTTGCCTTAGAATACAAAGCAGTCATTGGGAAGGGATTTTTTCTCACTCTGAAAGTAAATTTATGGCGTGCCTCTTGCCTCTCCTGCCCACTAGCCTGCCCTGCATGAGAAAGCAGTAGGACAGCTGCACTGAGTGGCTCAAGAGAAGCCAAGATGACCTGGGTTTTCCTGTTGTATTGGAGGAATATTTTACTCTCTGGTTGGCACTGATTAGTAAACCCTCCCTTTAGTGTGTACACATTGTGTATTTGACCTTGGCATGCAATGCCCAGTACCTGGAGTCAGCTCAAAGGAAGCAGCCAGCTGAGACAAAAGCCATCTCTGCTTCCCTCAGGGCTCCTGTGACCACAAAATATGGCTTTTTGACACGAGGGAATGCTGAAATGGGCTAGGTCTACACCCACAGACGTGTATATAAACATATTTACATGGCAGTATTGACTAATGAGGTGTAGCCCTTCTCACCAATCCACGTGCCATGTCTCAGGGCACGTTGCTCTCACTGAGCAGCAGGGTGGGTTTTTGGCTAGTTTGGTTCAGCAGAATAAGGCACATCTTGGGAAAAGACCTGTCCAGCAAAAGCCCCAAGAGCCTGGAGAGTGGGGCAAACACCACACTTGTCAGTTTTCACTGGACATCATCACACTGAATTCAGGAGGGCTGAAAGCATTTCAGACTTCGTGTGGCAAAAATCTTGCTGACTGAACTCTGCTGAACTCTGCTTTCAAGTCATTTCAGGTCAGGAATAATTGCCGTCTTTACACCATGATTTTTAAATTCTTTATCCCTTGAAGCAGCACTGAGAGTGTCCCTAGGGTTCAAACCTTCTTTATTTAATTTTCCTACTATTTTAATGTATCGATGGTTCTGATCATTTTTGCTCAATGCGGTTTTGAGGAGAAAATTCTGAGGCATGAAAAATCTGTTTAAAGTGAAACATCATGCTTTTGATCCAAGGACTGATGTTCTATGGGAGGAATAGAAACAAAAGTCTCATGATAACCCCTCTGCTTTCCTAAAATAGAAAACCTGCCTAGTTAATGAATATAAATGAATGTACATTCACTTCTTTTTTTTTTGAGGTTACTAAAGCTGATTAGCATTAGGGTACCACAATTTATTTAAAGCAGTTGAGTAATTATTCTGCTTTCTATCCTATGAACATGCAACTTATTTATTACTAAAAGTTTAGGGATTATTAAATTGTATCCTTGAAATAACATTGGGGACATATCTTTGTCATCATCTGAGTTTTAAAATAAGTATTTTACAATAAGTAATTCTGGTATACGGGCAAAGAAGAAAAATTGGTCAATGCTATAGATATTCAATAAACTGTGATGCATCATCCCACAGGAAAGGACCTAAAATTCTCAAGCACAAAATAATGTATTGACAATTTGTGTTTACACAAGTAGAATTCAATATTCAGCATAATTAAATTAGAAATTGATAGCTTGAGCAAAACAAAATAGTTTTTCATATTAAATTTAACACGGGTGAAGCCACTTTGGTTTATTGTGACACCAGGTGGATCAGGGTGCTTTGGCTGAGAGTTATTTTCCAGCAGATCATCATAAAGTGACTTGTATGCAGTGGCCTTACCTGTTATGTTGGGCTAATGAGAATTTATTCTCCACTTGCCTGTAGAGGCTGTGTTGTTAGTAATGCCAAGCAGGTTAAGTTGCTCTCTCAAGGTCCACCCTTGCAAAAATTGCATCTTCTTTTCTCTCCAACCACCCGTGCTCAGGGTGTGGAAAGACAGGCAGAAAAGTGAACTGACTCTGGCTGCAGTCAGAGGTGTCCAGGAGCTGGGCAGGCGTGGGGATTTTTCAGGCTTGTTCCTTGTTGTCCCTTCTTTAAACTTTAATGAGCTGGCTGTTGGACAGAAATACCTTTAACCTGGTTAAAAGTTATTCACTAGGTTTACATAATTTAAGATGTAATTGGAGTCTTCTTCGGGAGCACTTTAATTCCTCATGCTTGGTGGTTGTCCCTAAAGGCGTGTAAAACTGTGTGTGGAGGAAAAGAAACAATGAGATTCTTAAACACAACATTATTATTTTAAATGTAGTAGCACCGTTTTAGATTAACTATCACTTCAGTAGGAAAATTTCTATTTTGGAATTAATGACTAAATCACAGACACCTCTAGCCAAAACAAATGAAACTGTTGACGTGAGCACCTAGCAGAGCAGAGTTTCAGTATTAGGTCTGCCTTCCCACAGGAACACACACACAGCTCTCATTAGAATTTGCAGGCTCTGTGTAGGTACCCAGGGAGGAACAGAAACCACTTAAAAGCTGGGGGGAAATAAGAAAGAATCTACTCTGGAAGCTTCCCTGCTAAAGCACTTGAACCTCATCTAAGGAGTATTATGGGACAGAAGAAAATTCTGCAGCTGGTGAACTTTATGGCAAAGTTGCATTTCATCCTCAGACCAGTTGTAAAAAGACAAGCTAAAATAAATCTTCTACATTTTGCAGATGTGCAGACAATTCATGAATAAAATTTAAATCTGCAAGCAACCTATTATGCTATAATAACAATTTAAAAAATTCAAAGCACCTGTATGCTGCTCATTTAGAACCCCCAGCTTCTGAAAACAATGACATTGGGTAGCCTCTCCTGACTTAGCAGGAGCAGTACTGGGTTATATAAATGTGGGCATTTCAGTGATGTAACTTGTAGTTTATTTATCCCGTGGTAGTGTTTTGGAGCCCAATCTGAGACCAGGGGCCTGCTGTCTATGCACTGTACAGAAAAGAAAAAAATTTCTATGTCAAAACATACAAAATCTACATAGTAGAACCAGACAGAATCGTGAGAAGGAAATTTGACATCTAGAGTTGATCTCCTCTAACTTTTATTAACAGAGCAGTTACATATTAAGTACATGCATCAAATATTTTGAAACTAGATAAGAAATGTTTATTTACAGAAGAAAAGTGGCCCAGCTGCTTCTGAGAACCACAGGCTCCATGACAACTGTGTAGCAAGTTTTAGGAAACTCAGTTTTGCATTTCCTGAAAATGCACATGCAAGAACCTTCATTGTAAAAGCAATTATTTGTCTTTGAAGAGCTCATGATTGCCAGGGGCTCCAACATGTGTTGCATATTTTAAGATATTCATCATGGGTTACTAGATGAAAATGAGCTGCAGTAAGCTGTCAAAGGAGGATGGATTTGAGCAGCAAGGATTGCTGCCAGTAGACATTCATTGTCAGCCACCTCTGATGCTGGTGCTGGAAGATGAAGAGGATTATTTGCACCAGCTTGTAGCTGCTCAGAGGAAAAATAACTTCTGTGTATTTGCAGATTAGACTAGACAAAGGCTTTGCTTCTCTGAAGAAAACTCCTTAATATAACTTGTGCTGAGGCTCTGAAGTGCAGCCTGTTTGTATTTTTCCCTTGGCAGTGTTACAAAACCTCATGTCTCCCTGATCTGCATTTGAAGAGTCTTCATTTTTATCTCTTTTAGATATGGGACTTTTCCGCTTTAAGCACTTCCTCTCTTTCATTTGAGCATGGAGCTGTTGGGAGGCTTTTTTTCCCCATCTTGAGCCTGAGGAATAGTCCAACTATTTGCTTTGGTTTGTCACTGATGGGCAGTCGTATTTCCAAATGGACTGACTGCAGCTCTCCTGGGTGAGTCTGTTTTGTCTGATTCTGTCTTGGAGTGACACAGGGACAGCCTGCAGCATTGTTTGTTCATAGAACTGCACATCCAGACACACTGGTGCACTAAACTTCATGCATTTAGGAGGGTAAACATCCCGTGGCACGCAGAGTGTAGGCCTCATGGAATAGCAGAATCACAGAATATCCTGAGCTGGATAATTTCTAAGATGCAGTTTCATGTGCAAAGGAATTGTTTGGAAGGTGATAAGAGAGCAATGACACTGAGCATTTCAGTTCAGGCACACATCACTCCACAGGAACAGCCACCTCTGTGAGTGCAGTGTCACTTTAATGCTTGCTGCACCACCAAATACTTTGGACTTTTGCAAAGACCATCATCTGATGCTCATAGTGCAGGTTTTCTGAGCCCATGATATCGAGGTGTGAAGAAATGAAGCTGAAACCTCTCTCTCCTTTCCCCTTCTTTCTCTATGTCTCCCACCAATATGCCAGTTCTAGGTCAGTCAGCAATGAACAAACGTGGGATCTCTAAACGGGATAAAGGCATACAGTTTACTCATGGCACTTGGATTGAGTCCAAAAATGAGTAATTAAACAATTTTTGGAGACTGATCTCCCTTTTTGCCCTACCTACAATCTCTTTCTCCCCAGCTGGCTGAACAGCAGTGTGTGGGTATGTACCTGCAGATAACACAAGAAATTTCTTTGAAGCCTTCCCTGCCTTTAATTTCATAGTTTGTTCATGGAAAATGTGATTATATAGGCTGTGATTTCACAGAATCTTGGAGTGTTTTGGGTTGTAATGGACATTAAAGACAATCTCTTTTTAAGTGCCTGCTACGGGCACAGCACTAGACCAGGTAACAAAGGAAACCAGAATTCTTTGATTTTGTGTGTTTCTCTGGAACCACTCCAAGAACTCCACATTCTTCGATGCTTCGATTCTTCAGAGCTCCAGGTGGGGTGTCATGGGAGTGGGGTAGAGGGGCAGGATCACCTTCCTCATCCTGCTTCCACATTTCTTCTGATGCAGCCTGGGATGTGGTTTGGGCTTTCTGGGCTGGAAGTGCACATTTTTTGGGTCATTTTGAGCTTCTCATCAGCCAACTGACAACCACCTCAATTTGACAGAGGTTGTTTTCCCCTTGGATGCTCGTAAGACCAAAAGTGATTGCCAAGTGTCCACCACTTTATGCTTCAAAGACAACATCCTCTTTGTAGCTTATAAAATGCTATAAGCCAGGAATGTATTATGTGCATAAAATCTATGGTTCTCTCTTCCACCCCAGCCATAATGGGGTTTTTTATGGCTCTCGTGCTCTTCCTCCAGCAGGCAGGACAGTTGCCTGAAAACAGCCCCAAGTCTGTTGACCAGAGGTGCATGCACAGTGTGATTGAAGAAGGGCTGATGTTCTCAGCTCTCTTGTTTTGGAGCCCAGCCTAAGGGGAATTTTTAATTCTCTGGTTAGAGAAAGGGGTGCCAGCTCCATAAAGCCTTATTACTGCTAAACTGTTACAGATGAAGATAATATGAAATACAGTAAGTATTAATAACAGAAAGCACTGGATAGGAGAAGATTTTCTCTATGGGAAATTGCCCATCCACAGCATAGTAAAGATTTTATTCCTTTCATAAGTCAGGATTCTGAATTCAGCTAAGGTTTTTACAACTTCAGATTTTTATCCTCCTGTCCAGCTGCCTCTGTTTCTTTTGGAGAACCAGTGAAGATTTCTCTTCTTAAAACACTTTTTTCCATGCCTCAGCATCACACACCAAAGCGTATGCATATATTTCGCTTACAGTATGGCCAGGGTTATTTATTATTTTACCTGCTTGCAATTAGGGTTCTAAAACAATAGCTACTTTTACCCCTTCACAGTTATGAAGCAAACAGCAATTTTCTCACTGCTCAGTTGTAGCAAACTCTTTTCCTCCTTCTTCCCCCAAATCAAAAGTAAATAGGATCTAATTTCATTCTCCCAGCCCCTACCTTAAGTGGTTCTGTCCCAATGGCACCATCACTATGATTATATTTAACAAGTTTTGTTCTTTACACCCTGTGAAATAAACATGTTTACTAGCAATAACGTTGCTAAATTTGTAGACCTTACACTCAGGGATTGTGCCCTCAGGTTCTCTGTGCTTTTGCTAAAGAAAAATTGGACAAGAACTTCAAATGGTGTAGCTGGAAGAAGAAGCACGTTCCCAGTATCTTTCTCTTTTCTCTTAAAAAGCAGCAGAAATTATTTCAGTGACACACAGAAAGATTTGCGTTGCAGAATAGCTGGAAAGCAGGTTTCCCTCCATTTGTATTCATGACAGCTTCCATATACTCAGCTATCAAAACCTATTATGAAGGGAATATTGTAGTGTAGATAGATTTTTATGCTTGTCATAATACAGATCTATAGGTAAATTTGTCAATGATATGTTCACTGTCATATTGCTGTATTTCTTACAGAAAATATGCTTAATGATACCAAGCTATGTATTCTTACCATGTAAGACTGAGTTTGGTTGGCTGCTTGGTTTTAAGAAGAATGTTTTAGATTAACAGGGGTTTTTCAGTTTGGATCAAATTTAGAAACACCACATTTAAACCAGAGGTAATTTGCTAGGCTGGTTACTTTCTACATCCTGTTTTTTTTAATAAGGTATGCACAGTCCAACAAGCTTCTTTCCATGATGTTCTTTCCATTCTGTCCAGTGCTAGATTTTCCTTCTTCTCATTTATACATGAACTGTATAGCCCATGTTAGCACCTTATTCTGGAATGGACTTTAACAGGTTGATTTAAAACCAACCCTCCTTGATTCCCATTTGAGCTCTAGGTTTGAGCTCAAGGGCTGTCTTTAAAACCTAAAAAAGAAAAAATCTGAGTGTTTTTGGTAGAAAATCTCTTGATGAAAGGGGTGACTTCTTCCATCCCTTCAGTGTTTTAGTTCTCATCCTGCCCTCCTGTGTTTCTCCATTCCCTGTTACTAGCTGAAGTAGGGCTGTTTGTGGGGTGACCAGGCAGTTACAGGGAAGGAACAGGGGAATGGGATGGGGGGTGGGGAGGGAGGTCACTTATATTAATTTAAGAACAGAGGTTCAGAGGGTTTTTTCCTCATCAAACAGGAGGTATTTATAGCAACAATTTTGTTGTTTAATGTTTTTGGTCACAAAGATTAAAATAGTTCTTCACTTCGGAAAATGAAGTCTCAAGTATGTCAAGAAGATAAAGCCAAAAGGTGTTTTCTCATCTGCAGAATCAACAGTAGAGGTGTCCCCAGTTCCTCCCACCCCATAAATAGCAAACCCATCTAGGGCAGAGAGAAGGAAGAACTGAGGGCACAGCCTAGTTTTGGGGCTCTTAGGGTTGTGTCACATCCATCGTGACCCCTCTTATCTCCCACCAATACCCAATAATGTCACTTCTCACAAACACAAGCCCAGAGGTCAACAGAAATCACTGCTGTTTTATCCTTGATCTCTGACTAATTTCCTTTCCAAACATAAAAATGACATCAGCCACTGACTGAATGACAAACTTGGTGATGCCAAGAGGGAAAAGAAATCCAAGCTGAATTCCTCACAAGGAAAAGTCTGTGAGAGTGCTGGGAGTGCTGGGGGTGCCCCAAGCCACACCAGGAAAACTCAGTGCGTGCAAGTGGGACAGCTCAGCCAGCACACACAGGCATGGAGTGTTGATTTGACCCATGGGTGGCTGGGGAGCCACCCAGAAAGTGCCTCTGTGTGAGAGGTGAGACGAAGGAAAAGTGCTGTTCCCATCACACGGGCCTGTCGCAGGGCCAGGAGCTGAGCAGAGTGACCTTTCACTGCAGTGACCTGTAAGGCCTGGTTTCAGATCCACCCCTCTTTGTCCACTTGAGCCCCAGGCTCAGTCATGGGCACTGGATGCAGTGTGGTGGGGCAGTGCCGAGCTGGAGATGCTCACAGCTCTCAGCCTGCTGCATGCAACTCTTCTGTGAGATCTCTGCATCCATTTCTGGGTTTATTCATCCCTCCTGATCATTCTCTTTGCAGGCTCCATCATTGCTTCAGGTCTAGGCTATGAGCACAGGCAAAAAACCACAAATTAGCTCATTTCTGAGACACATCCATAGTTTCCCTGCTGAAGGTCTTGTGCTCTGAAGAAAAAGGTACTAATCTAGTCAGAGGAGCCTTTCTGATTCCATTTATCTGGGATTTTTCTGTTTCTTTTCCCAAATTGCCCTGCAGTTAAACTACTACTCGATGTCCTCTGCTGTTCAGCTCCAAGTACAGCGCATACTATAGCAACAGCATTCAAGACAAGCCCAAATTAGGTCTGTGTCTGCAAGGGAGACAAAATAAAAAGAGCTAACTAGTTTAATTACTCCCCATTCAGATGTAATTCAGTTGCACTGCACTAAGAAAAATAAACGCTGCTGGGATGTTATGAGACAATTAGTAGGATAATGGAAAATAGTTAATATCCCTCATGTCTGTGAAAGAATGCTCTCCCCTCTGCTTCAGAGTAGCCTTGAAAGTGTTTTCTGAATTGTATTTTCAAGTGAGAATATCTTCTCCCTTTGGAAATACTAACAAAATCTTGTCACAGGACAAAATGGTTATTTACAGTTTGGAAATACTAGAGTTTAAAGAAATCACCTTGGGGCTGAGGCAGCCACAGGGTGCAGATGCAGGTGCTGTGAGGATACCCCTCTGCTGGGAATGGGGGGTGATTGCTGCCCTTTCTCACCCAGCAGGTTTGATTGTGCCCTGTGTTTCCTTGCAGGCACATCCAAATGAATCCTTGGCCACAGTAGCCATTCAAAACGTTTCACTCAAAAAGTGTCACAAGTATCTTCCTTTTTTATGCTCAAGACTGAGGACTTTTTCCTCTTCCACTGTCACAGCAAAGTTAGACCAGCAAGTCTGCCAGTAACTTGCCACCTTATATTCCCAGCACATCTTGCCAGCCATAAATGCATTTGCCCTTGGCTACGGGGTCTGAGAGTCAGGCTCTGATCCCAGCTCCTCTGTGGCCCTGCTGAATGACCTTCTTCAAGCTGTGCACCCTCCCTGTGCCTCGGACACTTCCACACCGTGGTGATAATGATTTCTGACTCTTTGTAAGAGTGTTTTATTTGCTACAGCAGAGTCAATTGCCCTGGCTTTTGCCACTGCAGGAATTACCAGCTGTCAGCACCCATGGGCACAGCAGGGTGAGCCCGAGCACTTGTGTGGGCATTAATGCAGATTTCCTTGTTTCTCATGTTTTGAAGTTCCTTCCCTTGGGGTTAGGGTTTTGGGGATTTTTTTAGTCTCTTAGATGTGGAATTCCTATTAAAAGTCAACTGCCCTGCTCAACTTGATCAAAAAAAAAATCCCGTTTAATGTGAGATTAGTTTAGGCTTTTGTACTTGGTTTCCTTGGGACTCTAATGGCAGTCTGAAAAAGCAAATCACCCCTGAGAACGTCTGGGTTTCACATAAATGTAATCCAATTACCCCAGTCTAGGCCATGCAGAACTATTTGGTCTGAGGTATACATCAATCTAGGAGAAGTACAATATACTGAGCTGAAAAGAAGGCAGATTGGGCATATTTCTTAATAGCATAACACAATGCAATTGCCAAAGGAAAGGCAGATGCTTCTGTCCCACATTACACAGAGCCTGGACTGAGTAATTTGGGGGGGAGAGGCAGGAGAGAGTGAAGTCCTTGCAGGAAGGGATTTTAGAGGTATCTTCCCTGGAGGCCAGTTTTGTAAAGGCATACCATCTGGTGCATTCAAAATGCAAAAAGATTTGTTCTTCAGAAGTCTGAGCCAGGGATAAAAGTCCATCCCTGCCAGGGATGGCTTAGCAGTATCCAGAGAGAGGGATGAGTTTTATCACAAACAACGAGATTCTCCTTTTCCTCCACCCTTAACCTCTAATTCAAACATCAAATAGACTGATCTAACTGTAGCTGCTGGTTTCTGTAGTGAAAGTTTCTGATGTCCTTGCTTACTGTGAACTGAGCAATGAACTGTTTCATTACTATTTCTGCTTTGCTTCCAGGCACCTTCATTTTACACAGAGGTCAGAAAGGGGTTAAACGCAGACGCTGACATTATCGCAGGCAAAGCTTGAGCTGGGACTCGGAGTGGCTGCTCCTCCCTTTGCCTTCAGCAGCAGCCAGCCCGGGTACTGTGCAGCAGGAACTCGTGGCTACTCCCAGCATCAGCCTCAATGCTGGCACCTCTCGGGCCTGAGCTGCAATGGTTGAGTCTCCTCGCAGAATTAAGCAGTTTCTGCCCCGTGCCTAGCAGGCTGCCTTTCAAATTTCCTGTCAGAGGAACGGGTGGATGTTTAGCTTGCCTTGGAGACAGCGCTGGCCCTGCTGATGGAAGCCCTCGGTGCACCACTGTCACAACTGCAGCTCTGCAGAGGCTGGGATCCGGCAGGAAGCACCCACTGGCTCATCCCTTCTCCAAGCAAGAGCAATTCAGGGCTCACAGGGTCCTTAAGTGCTCCCACTGGGTGGGCTCAGGCTGGGCACAGACTTGGGACCAAAAGAATGTGCTGAATAAGTACAAGTTAGGATTTTACAACAAAAGATGGGGCGGTCACTGAATAAGAAGACATTAGTGCTTCATGCCTGAATACTGGGAATGTGATCCCAGCCCACAGCTCCTGGGATAACTCGTGGCTGTAGGCTAGGTTTCCCTCTGGAAGCTGGGAGCCATAAGACAGCAATCTTGAATGCTGAGAAATGATGCTAATCTCTAGCTACTGGTGCCATGTACGTCTTTGCCTGCATAAAGGCAACAAAACATGCACTGTGGGCACCATGTGCTGCAGCTCAGCAGAGCGGAGTGCCCCTGTGGCTCCCAGGTGTGCTGTGTGCACAGGGGTGGGGTCCCCATGGACCCATGGCTGGTGTTCTGGCAGCCCTGCTCCTTGCTGTGCATGTCTGCAGAGCTCTGAACTTGTCTTTATTTTGTTAGCTTTAACGTGCAGCCAATCAATGTGCTTGTGAGACCCAAGCGCTGTCAAACCTCTTTCAGATGTGGCTTTTTGTTCTAATCAGGTGTAAAAGAAAAACTAAGTTAAATCAATTGCTTTATTTAAACACAGGGCTTATATTGGCTTTTCTCATGCTAGGAGAAAAATGCTGTCTGCCAAGTAGAAGGAGCCTGTACAACCTCATCTTCCACAGGTACTTCTACAAGTGAGACACTCACGGAAAATAACTTTTAGCCTGCTCCTTTCAATTTCTCCTGCTCTTCCTCCAGATTTGTGAATAGACTTTCCTGTGTCTTTGAAGCTTAATAGCTTTAACCTCATTCCAGTCTTCCTTCAATTTGGGTGCCTAATGTGTAATGTCATGGACCTCAGAAAGCAATAACTCACTGGGAAGTTATTGGGCATCTTCCTGATGCCCTGTAGTTAATGGGTGCTTCAGCCTTGAAGAAGCAGGCAGAGTCCTAGTGGTGATGCTTTGCTTTGTGTTGCCTTTATTTGTTCCTTATTGATCTCTGAAATGCATTTGCTGCGCTATTATTGAGTTCTAACAGCTCCCACATGAAATGTGCTTTTGTCACTAATTTTGTGATGTTTTCTTGGTTAAGAGCTTACCTGGGTGTAACTACGCTTTCTAACACTGGCCACAGCTTCTGCCTTGCCCACCTTATTCCTGTCAGTGGAAGGAGAAGAGACAGCACAAGAGCAAAATCTGTTTGACAACTATGATAACTTCTGTGATCAGGAAAATTAGTGCAAAATAAATGTATTACAGAGAGGCAGCAATAAGAGAGCCCTTGCATTGTCCTTTGTGTGGGCATGGTAGGGCTGGCTGTTAGGAGTAAATCAAATCATTTAAACTGGGGCTTTCTCCTGGCGAGTCTTCCTTTCCTACATTCTCTGTTCTTTCTCTTGCTTGGAGGATCTTTGTGAACTTGATAGAGCTTGAGAGCTGAGGGAAGCTTATTCAAATATAACTTGTATGGTCAGGTTAAAGAGTGCTCTTTGCTTTCTCTATGTTTCTGCTCCCCTTCACACCTGCCTCGACTGACAGAGCACGGTGTCAGTGAGGCCAAAGGAGTGTACTCACTATCACACTTGGAAAAATGTATTAAAGCCCTCTGAAAACCCATTAAAGGTCAGGTTAGAAGCAGTGTTATTCTTCACCTGCCTATTCCTTTTAAGCTGTTTTCTAACCATCCATGTTGTAAATATCTCTGACCCAGAGGAGTGTTTCAGGTGGAAGCCAGAGCAAAACAAAAAGTGTGGCTTCATTTAAAAGTCTTCCAGGGAAAAAATGTGTTGACCATTACAGCAAAATGCCAAAGCATCATTAAATGCTGTAAATGTCCTATTAATAAAACACAGTTATTTAGAGTGGTCAGCCTTCATTTGCCTTGCTGTGGGAAGGACATGTGATTTAAAACTTTCTTTTCCCTCTGTCACCTTGAGTAAGGAGGACCTGGCGGATTAATGGTGAGATGGTGAAGGGGAGAAGAGGAGAGAGAGGCTGTTGCTAGAATAAATTACCCTGAACTTCCCACTTTAGCAGTCAGCACTGCTGCTCTTCACCTTTCTTTTGTGGCACGCTTTCCTCGTGAGCACTTAGAAACCCTCCAGAGGTTCATGAAGGGCTCAGCACAAGAGTAAGCTGCTTTTTATTCCTTTTTTCCCCAGGCTCCTTTTGAGTGATACGAGGGCCTTGAGTCATTTCATCTGTGAGGGCCAAATTTCCCTTTTGTCTCTGGGGGTGCAACACTTGCAGAAGCCACTGAACTGTTGTTGGCAATGAGCAGGAAAGTTGTATGTTGTTGTTGTGAGTAAATGCCTGTAATGATAAAGCTTTCCTTCTGTCTCATTTCTCCCTGGAAATGCTTGAGACAGGCAGGACATTTCAAGGTCCTGTAATTGAAGGCATTAAGGTTTTATTCAGTTCTGCTTAAATCAGTGGTCTCAAGCATAGAGTCTCCTGCAATTATATATTGCTCCATGCTTGGTTTTACGGTTCTGCTACCATAAACTTCTGCAGGAGCTTTCTCAGGCATAAGAAAATCCGAAACTCACAGATCATTAGAGGAAGTATTGAACCATTTGCTTGTAGAATAGACATAGATTAACTGGGAACGGATCAGTGAGCTTTTATCACATGGCATCAATAGCAAGACTGAATCTTTGGGATAAAGAAAAAATAATTGTAGTTGCAAGGAGATGAGGGGCAGCTTGAGACAGCGTGGTGTGAGAGGTACAGAAGCCTGCTGTACCTCTAAACAGAAGTGAATATCTGCATCCTCTAAACAGAAGTGAATAATTGTAAGCCTTCAGAAATGAGAAAACTTATGGAGATGGTGAATAGGGAAAAGGGACTGTCACTGAGCTGCTCTTTCCCCCCTCATCTGCCTGGGCCCTGGGTACTTGCTCTCTGTCACCAAGTCTCTGCACCTCGGTTTGGTGCAGGGAAGGAGTTTCCCTCCCCTCCTTCCTCCATGCTGCAATGGCAGCAGGGATCAATTCAGAGGGAGAGTCCTCCAGCCCATGTTTATTGAGCGGGTCAGACCAGGAGATTGTGGTGGTTCATTCTGCCTTTCTAATCTAATAACCTGCTTTTATCCAGTTACCCTCTGGACTTTATTTTGAGCTACTATTCGATCAGAGCACAAACAAATGATGGGAACCCTCCATGACAGCATGCCAGAGGAAATGTTACAAAACCAGAATTAATTGGAAATATATATTCCAAGAGCGAGATATGGACCTTTTTTCTAATAGACTTAGACTTGGATATTATTACTGAAATACTGGCAAATTCACACATCAATGTAAATTGTCTTGCTGCATCTGTCAACAGGCACCTAAAGCAGTAATAAAGGCAGAATAGCTCCTCATAAATATCCAATATCCTAATTATCAGAGCTTGACTTAACCAATGGCAGGGTAATAAAAAATGAGATTTTCTGATCTTTTGCCATGACAAATGCATACTTTATTCTTTGAAGACTAACTGCAGTGTCACAACTTTTGTGGCAAATAGAGCATGAAGCATATTGTCAAAAATATGGTTAGGGAATATGAAGCCACTAAATATTTTATCTTCCTGGCAATGTACTAGGAGAAAAGTATAAACCTTAAATCTATCAGGTTCCTCCTCCCACCTCCCAAACTGTTTTAATAATATAGGAATTCGAGTTCCTAGAGAAAAGCAATACATCCATTTTCCAGTGCGCTTTGATATAGTGAGTATCGTGAATTTTGTAGTGTTTGCATTGGGGTTTAAAATGTCATCAGTGTATATCTCAGAGAATTGTTTAGCAGTCTCACTTTACAAATGTCAATTTTTCCCCTCTTTACTGATCAGTCACAATCTGTGCTGGCTGGATGCAAACCCCTTCTGACAGAGTGTCCCAGGGCTGGTGAGAGATGGGGGACCAGGAGGGGTCCCAGGGAGGGACAAGCTGCTGTCAGAAAGTGACATCCCTCAGGGCAGGGTGAGGCCTCTGCACGCTGGCACTGAGTGCAGCATTACACTTTGAAGGGAGATGGATGGAGGCACTCCAGGAATAGTGGGATCCATCCCATTTTTTTCCTCACGTGGTCATTGCTGTGGTTGGGAACCCATCACTTGCTCAGTAAATTGCTGAAAATCAGTACTAAAACACCGAATCTATACTGAGCACATGGATATATGCTGTAGTTCACATTTTAATTCATTTGATTTATTAAAACAAAACACCTTTTTACAGTATAATCAGGACATCATCCTGTGTGGCAAGGATGCACTGGGCCCTTAGGACTGAGTGGTGACATTCACCTGACCCTTGTGAAAAAGTGATGATGAGAAAGTGTCTGGGCCATAAAATAGTTTTCTGCTGTTTGTTACTATGGCAAGGGAAAAGGGCATGTGTGCACAGAATTGTGTCTTGTGAGGGCTCCAGCTACACAGCTAAAATCCCAAACTTTCTGCTCTCTAAGGGAATGGGTTTTCTGTTATGCCAGTGATGTGGGGACAAATTATTTCAGGGTGCTAAACCAATTCCTGCTTTATAAGTAGGAGTCTTTAGACATAAGTGCTGCCTTTTCTCTCCTTGGTTTCCTTGGAACAGCCAAAAGGAAGTTTCCCAGCCTCACCCCACCTGTGGCTGCAGTCACAGCCTGTGTCAGTGTGATGGGGAGGAGGCCTGGCCTTCCTCCTGAGATCATACAGGGCTCACATCCCCCTCACAGCCTCAGTGCAAAGTGTTTCACCCAAGCGTCAAAATCCTGTGTATCCAGTCATTTCTTGAGGAGATTTGGAAGCAGAAATACAACATACACAGATCTTACTGGTGAACTCTGATCTTCTGGTGAAGAAATTTAAGTGCTCTGAATGATGGTGGTGGCACAAAAATACTTCATTCACTATGCTCCACATGGCTTGAAATAAAAAGGACTTCATAGTAACATTTTGACAACAGCGCTTTTTGAGAGGCTTCATAACAGGGAGTGTTGCTTTTTTGATGACAAAAGCTTATAGATGAATGTGCCTGAAGTAGGAGAACCCAATTTTTCACGACTTAGGGAAAAAAGCCTCCTTCTTCTAACACATCACTCATGCTCCAAGTGCATTACCTCCCTATTTTAAAGCACAAGAACGCACAACAGGCAGGACAGCACTGAGAGTACATCCTTTAGAAAGGATAGTCTATCATCTTGTCTCTGGCTTTATACTCCCTGTTGAACAAATCTGCCAACACGACACTGGATACTGATGAGCAATTTGTATGGTTATAAAAATATTGGCAGTGCTCCATTGTTTTGCTATTTAATTCTTAATTTACATTTTTAATGTGCTGTGTCCTCATTCATATTATAGGTTTTACTCTTCTGTGTACATCTATAATAGAATGGGGTTTTTTCTAAAAATTAATTATGAATACTAAAGAGCTGTTACAATTGCACTGTGTTTGAATTAAGGACTGTGCCTGTCTTTTAAGATATGCTTCCTTAGGAATGGAGTACTTTTGCAAGGGACAGGGGAAAATGGAGTAGGTACAGAATAGGTGTATTTTCAAGTGTTCTGCCTGAGCTACAGATTGAGTCCAGTACTCAGACTGGCAAAAAAGTGTAATAAATGATGAGGACTGAAGGCCCAACCTCTGAATGGCCTGTCTCAATGTATTTATTAGCTTTCCCTCCCTCCCTCCCTCCCTCCTCCTCATCTCCTGTTTTTGATGAGGAGGATGATGTGGATTTTTCCCAGCCCAAGGAGATAAAAGGCTTAGCAACAGTACCTTCACTCTCTGTATCCAAGCAATGTTTTAAAATTGCTGTGTCCACTAAAACTGTTTTACTGGACTATGATTTGCACTAGAACTGCACTGCTGGTAAATGGTTTGGTTTCCTCCTCCAGAACAACTTGCCCACAGAAAGCACCCTAATATGTGTGTATTTCTGTGCTGTGCTCCCACAACACATGGGCTGCTAGGGAAGGCAGGGAAATACCATATCTACTGGTTGGAACTGAGGCTGAGCAGCAGGAGCTGGGACCACCCTGTCCTGCTCTGTCCTGCTCTGTCCTGCTCTGTCCTGCCCTGTCCTGCTCTGTCCTGCTCTGTCCTGCACTGGGGATCTGGGCTGCAGAGGCAGCACCTCCTGCCTGCAAAAGCAGAGGGGCAAGCTGCACAGAGAGAACTGTCTGCAGGCATTT
Source organism: Monarcha castaneiventris obscurior (assembly GCA_026261815.1). Taxonomy (NCBI): domain Eukaryota; kingdom Metazoa; phylum Chordata; class Aves; order Passeriformes; family Monarchidae; genus Monarcha; species Monarcha castaneiventris. Next base: position 15,370,055 of record JAMPIT010000467.1, read on the forward strand.
CATTCCATTGAACAGACTGTCATTCCCAGTGATTAATGGCTTATGGAATAGCCATACAGCGAAATCATTGACAGTAGGTTTAAAGTATAGTTTAAGGACTCTGAACCCAGAGAAATAACAGCAATCAAGTTTATGTGGCACAGGCTGATAAACCTGCTGCTGTGAGAAGCCAGTGCAAAACACAGAAAATGAATGTGTATGCACAGAACACCTCAGTGCTCCTCTACCAGTGCTGTGCTTCCTGTGCCCTCAAAAGCAGTGGGAAGGCTTCTTATTTCCAGTGCTTTGCTCCAGCAGAAGCTTTGCAGTTACCATGAAACCTGGCAACCTTAGGGCCCTTTCAGGAGTGCACACCTTCCCCCAGTGGGTACTGTGTGTGAGTGCAAGGAGCAGCCCCAGAGGGTGCAGCAGGAGAAATTTTTGCTGTGTCATCACAGAAGGACTTGCAGAAACACTTGGAGCAATTGACCAAGAGTAGGAATTAGATTGGAAAAAAGTTTTTTCGTACATATGCAGAACCAGGCATTTTTATGAGGACTCCTGAAGTTGGGGTTGAGATAAAAGGGCTACAGGGAATGGGAACCAAGTTATTCAGTGGAATTAAAACTGTGTCTTGGATAACTTTTCTTGGATCACTGGACTTTTGTGATGTATATCTTGGACCCTATATGCTCATTGTATGGATTTATATGCTTAACTAATTGTTTAATGCTTTTTTTTTTCTTTTATAATGAGTAGTAACAATACAGCTAAAAATAAACTCTGTGTGGTTGATGTCCAGATTTGGACTTCTCTTTAATCTACCAGCTTTTTGAAGATATTGGTGGGGAAAGAATTGGGGCATCCCCTAACTCATAAGTAAGAGGAGTTTGCCATCTTGATGGCACTTTATTTTTATGGTTTTGTTCTAAACATCTGTTTATGGAAAGAAAAACCCATTATCCAAGAGAAATTACCCAAGCCCCAATGGAAGTCTGTTCTCTCCTACGTGATCTCATACAGTCATACTTTTTTTTTCAGAAACATTAATAGATTGTTTTGTAGTTTTTCGAAAAGTGCCTCTTTCTATGGCTTTCCTCTGGAAAGCTGTGTGAGTGCGCAGTGGGAATTGTGAGTGGGAGAAGGGCTCTCTGCAGACCCGCTGCTTTGGGGCATTCCCAGCGCTATTCCGCTGGGGTGGGGGGCACTTCCATCCCGCAACGTGCCGCGGGTCTCCCTCCTTGCTGGTGTGGAAGTTCGCCAAAGGCGGGGTGGGTAGGGAAGCAGAGAAAGCTGGGAAGGCACAGAGCGGGAGGCTCCGGGATGGGCAATTGCCGGCAGCGCTCACAGGGACTCGCTGCTCCTCCCCAGGCAGCCTGGAAGGCGTCCAGGGCTGAAGAGAGATGCAGTGGGAAGGGTTTATACCTGCTGCTTGTGCTTCCTGCGAGAAAATATATTGGAAATGCCACTCTCGGCTCCCTGGACAAACACACGTTAGCTTCCTCAGGGCTGCATAGGGTGTAATAAACTGTTACTGCAGGGAGTCTGCCCAGTGCTTTAGTTTTAATTCAAAAGATGTCTTTAATCTTCCTGTTGCTTTGTGTAAGTTGTAAATTACACAAGCCTGCAGAAAATTATATGTAAAGTAGGATTATGATTCTCATTTTTATTTTGAAGCTGGCTCTGCATGGTAAAAACCGATTCTCACGGTCACTTAATTTTTCATTTACTCTCTGATTTGCATTTCGTGTATTAAATTCCTTCAAATCTGGGTGGATTATTGCCATGTGGATATTCCAAATTTATTTATAAGCAAACTAGCTAAGCAGATGCTGTAGACATGAGCTGTAAATGACCATAACTGTTGGGCTGACATGCCAGAGGCTGTTCCTGTGCATGCGCTGTGCACAGCAAGAGCTGCTGCGGGGCACCAGGGTGCTCAGTGCTGCAGACACACCACAGCAAGTGGCATCCCCACATCCCTCGGGGATTGGACAGGGTTCAGGGAAGGTTCGGAGTCAGAATTTGAAGCAGCACTGCAGCCTTTTATGGGAAAGCTATACCGGGAGTGAAGAGGGCACAGCAACACAGGGAGCATCTCAGAAACTTGAAATTGGCTGTAACACCTGTTGGTGGTGGCAGTGCTGGGGCAGGGCAGTGGCTCAATAATGTTTAAACTTTATTTGAGCTCTTACCGAGCTCTGCATTCCTCTGCATCCTCAGTGTTTACTGCTTTGGAGATTGCAGTGGCTCTGGCGGGGGAGGGAGGATGCAGTGGGTGAGCTGAGGGGCAGAGGGCTTTCCTGAGGGGGGAACCTGAGGTGGGAGTGGGAACAGAACACCAAAAATAGGGGAAGGAAAATTAAAATTCGTGAGAGGACATTGTCCCTGATGCTCCAAGGTCCCTGCAGGCAGCAGTGGGTGGTTAGAGTGCTGCACTGGCCAGCAGACACATCCCTCTGGAAAGTTCAGCCTCTCCCTGCTGTTGCTCTCCAGCTAGCACTGAGTTACAGCACGAACTGGATCTTTTGTTTTAAATGACGGTACAAAACCCCACCTCCAGGTACTATGCAGTGCCATTCAATCGCCAGCTCTGTGGGACTGCAGACTGGGTTTCGTGGTGCTGCAAGGGAAGGGAGGTGGAAAGGGGAAGTAGGAAGGGCTCAGCGAGGACCCGGGGATAACTCAGCGGCAGAGCAGAGGGTGAGGGATGCCCTGGGGGAGATTCAGGGAGATTCAGCACCTACATGCTGTGCCCACAGCTGCCCAGGATCCTCATAATTTCTGCCTTACACAGAATGCTTCCCCCTGCTCCTCTCTCCTTCCCTGTCCTGTACCAAAACGCCCTCTCCAATGCCCCAAGGCTTACAGCTGCTGCCTGGAAAGCACAGAAAGGAAGACCAGGTTTAAGTGATGGAAGAAGTGTAGCTGCAAATCCTGAGTCAGAAAGCCCTAAAGAGCACATGCAAACTCTGCCAGGGACCATTCCTGTGGTGGGGATGTGACCCATCCTGGCTGGTTCTGCCTCAGCTGGCAGGGGGAGAGACAACTTGTACCTCTGTGTCCCAGGATATTTAGTGGTGTGAATGGCAGGGAGGAAAGGAGGAGAAGTAAAAAGGAGGAAATAGGACAGCAGAGGAAGTGGGGGAGATGAAAAGGAAATGACTAATTGCAAGAAGAGGAGAAAATTTAGCACCGCCCAATGGGCACCGGCTCAAGTAATGTGAAGACCTTCAAATACTTTCTGAGATTTTAATCTTACAATAATATGAAGTAGTGCATTATTTCACTGCTAATATTGAATGCACCTTGAATGTTTCCTGATCATTAGGGATTTCTTTTTTCACCCTCCCCCACAGGTTGAAGGTTTTGTATGTAGTCTTTCCCTTCTTTCCTCTCCTTTTCTTTCTTCCTTCTTCACCCTTCTTCCTCTCTCTCTCAGTCTCTCTTTCTAATTTAAGCTAAATTGGTTCAGCTGTTTTTGATTTATGCAAGCATGGGGAAAATATGTTTTTCGCATAACTTCAGAATAAAATATGTGCACACTCATAAGTCTAAGCTGGCTGGAACTAGCGATGTCAAATTAGCTTGTTTATAGCTCTCACTGGGGAGTTCCAAGTTTTTGGAGAAAATTGGTTCTGTGTTTTTGAGTTCTGAATGCTCTGGAAGTCAGCGTTTTCATGTACACACATTAGGTGGGGTTTGTTTGATTTTTTTCCCCTTCCCCTAATGCTTTTAACCTGAATCAGCTTTGAGCCTTTAAGCATGCATTGCTAGGAGACTCTTACATTCTGTCAGAGTGCTAAAGCACTTTGGTCACACATGGGTGCAGAGAGTAGCACACTTTTCTTCCTTCATAATAAACGTTTATAAGAACCAAAATGCAGTGGGGAATCTTGAATAATGCAAGCCTAGTGTTTCTAATGCAGTGTTAACCATGGGAAATGGGGAGTTTTCAGAACGATTGGACTTGTTTCAAAGAACTCTACCACAGTGTTTACAGCAGCTGCTAAATGCTGTTATGCTCTGTAGCACACGGCATCAAACAGGTGCACAGTAACCTGTAAGTGCTTTCAATGCAGCGATGCATGTCACCCTGTTGTGCCTGCTTGCTTTTGGGGAAGCCCTGTGGGTACCAGCCCCGTGCCTGTCCCTGGGGCTGAATTTGGCACTGCAGCACCAGCCGTGGCCTCAGCAGCCCGGCCACAGCTCCGACCCTGCTGCTTTGCTTCAGGACTCGGACTCGCTGTTGGTACAGATCCTTCTATGAACAAGTACAGGCTGATGTTAACTCTGGGAGGGCTAAAAATAATAAGCAAATTAACCTAACCCTAAGCCCCCCATGCAGCTTTTTTTAGCAGCGCCTGGCCTACTTGCTTCGAAAGAGCTTTGCTGGGGTAAGACCTGGTTCCTCCTGCGGCCATGCCCTGCCTCTCCCAGCCAGCACTGCCTCTTCCAGAGGGATGCTCGGGCTTCAGGACCACAAACTTCTGAATGTTAGCATCTCCTTATTTATGTCTGCACACATTATTTTCTCCCTTCTCTGTTTAAGCTAATCCCTGCCTGCTTTCCAGTGCAAGCAGGTGGTGGTACAAAATTTGACAGGGACCCCTATTGGCACAAAACAATTCAGAGCTGTTTTCACTGGACAGGCAGCAAGAAAAGGAGTTGGAGGCTCTCTCTCTTCCTCACCTCACTACTCTGTGCCAGCCATTGAGTGGAAGCCCTGATGCCTGGCCCTGCCCCTTTCCTCCCCACAGGCACCCAGGACAGGGAACGAAAGAGGGGAGGATCACTGCTGGCAAAGGAAAGGAAATGCCAGGCTTGTGGCAGCTGGTGAAAAAAAAGCCCTGTAAGAGCAAAGACAAATCCCAGGGAGGATGGGGTTCAGGATTTGAGGGCACAGAGGGCATGCAATGGATGTTGGACAGCACAGCATGTCCCTGTCCACGAACACTTCAGCACCTGCTCCCAGTCCCTGGGGAAACACCTTTGTGCTGCAGCGTTTAACTCAAGTGACTGCATTTGCATGTCCAGGAAAGTGATCCAATTTTGTGCTGTGTTAATGTGCTGCATCTCTAAAGTAAAATCTGAGAGCTGGACTGTGGCTTGGAGAGATGTTTCTTGAAGTCGTGGTGGGTGTATTTGTGTATTTGATGCTTGCACATAACAGCAGTTTTTGGTAGCACGTCAACATCTCCTGCTTCTGTGCAAAGTGACAAAGGGCAGGTTTAGGTTAGACTTGAAGGAGAAATTCTTCACTGGGAAGGTGATGAGGCCCTGGCACAGGTTGCCCAGAGAAGCTGTGGATGCCCCATCCCTGGCTTCAAGACCAGGTTGAACAGGACTTGGAGCAACCTGGTCTAGAGAAAGGTGCCCGTGGCAGGGGACTTGGAACAAGATGATCTTTAAGGTCCTTTCCAACCCAAACCATCCTGTGATTCTATGAAATGCATCCAAAATCACTCTCTATCATCGTTAACATTTATCATTGCTAATGAAATTACTTACTTAATCATTTTAACCTTGATGCTACCCTGGATAAAAGACCTACGATGTATCTGAAAGGAATAACTACACATTTGATACAGTTGAAAAGATAGCACTAATTTATTTTAGTCTGATTTATGATTAGTACTGCACTGCATGACGCACTCTGTGCTGCTCTGTACATCATTTAGGGCCCATAGGATAAATAATTGCTGTGCTTACCATCCCAGAAGCTGCGTGTCGGGCGGGCACTGTGTGTGATGTCGTGATTTTAGTTTCCAAAAAATATGGGTGTGCTCCGACCACGGGGAGATGCTGAGCCATAAAGGTCTGAGAGGGTTCCAGCAGGGTGGGGAGAAGAGACCAAGGGGCTTCTGGAGTGCCAGGTATCAGCTTCATCAGAATGACAGAAAAGGCTCAAACAGGATTTTACACAGTTATTTTCTTTTAAGAGAAGTCACCTCCAGAATCTTTCCCTGTTGGCCACCAGAATGAGTGTCCAGGGCCCAGATTTCCCCCATAAAGGTGCTCAGGTTTAAAAGCTGCCTTTGTAATTGTGCCAGGCAGTGGTGCTGGTGAAATGAGATATGCTGCATTATTTTTGGTTCTTAAATTCAATTTAGGATGGCTTCTTCAGCCATACCCTGATCACGCAGTGCAACTCCAATCTACAGAGAGGACTGCATCATTAGGATAATTAGCAGCCATTAAGAGTATAGGATAATATCACTATAAAGCTGTGCAGATGTTCTGTATTCTTCAGGTCTCTGTCAAAGGGGGAAATTTAACATATGTAAAGTCCTGGCAGTGATGTCTACTTTATTCCTGTAGCACACAGGAAGCTTGGAGGGATTCATCAAGCTAGACTCAGAATATTTTTTCCTTCATTGTTTTCGAGTAAAAGAAGGGTTTTCTTCTAAAAAATCAGTGATTTGTCTCTCACCCCATTACCTCCTCTCAGTATTTGGACTCAGAGGTATAAAACCATGAGCTCATACCAGTTGTTACTTCTCCCTGAATTCCAACTTGCCTTTTTGTCTCTTACATTTATTCAGCCCGTGGTCATCAATTCTGCATTACACAAACCTGTCTAACCTGTCATATTTTACTCCAATAAATGGAAAGGATGCCTCTGTGCATCTGTTCCCATGTGTGATGGTTGTGACACTGGGACTGACCTTGCACACCCACACCTCCAGGCTGGGATAACTGTCCCCACCACATGGTCACATTTTGAATGAGAGTTATGCCTGGGTGACCCCTGATATTTCTGGATAAATCTCGGTGCTGGTGTTTTATTCAAGACCTTCTACGCATTTTTTGTTGGTTTTTTTTTTTTTTTAAGAGAAGCATGGCTGCTTTGTTGTGTCACAGTACATAATTTTAGATTGCACTGTGTAGATTTTGTCTCCTTCTCTCAAAGGTATATTTTAAGGTTGTTGTGATTTTAGACAGCACCTCTGAAAAGATTTCCAGGTTATTTGAATGGATACCAAAAGGTATTTTAAGTCTTAATGTTAGATTTAGTTAATATCTTTCACTCACTCTCTCTCTGGCTTGAAAGATGCTTTCAAAATGCAGAGCTCTGGTCCTATATCCGTATGATTGGCACAAAGATTTAATAATCTCTTTTGTCTTTATGGCAGTTCCATTTGTAGCAATTTAGGCATCAGTCTCCAGTGAGCCTGAGTAAAAAACTTTATTTAATATGAGCCAGCTAAATATAATTTCCCATTTCTTTGATCTCCACTATTTTAATTTGCTTCTTATCAGGTACCTGTAGGGCTAATAGATACAGTTGATGGTGTGCTGCTTACGGACAGATCTCATTTAAGCTACATGGATTATTGTTGGTGAGATATTGCAATATTCCTCTCATTATGGCTGTGGTAGTATAGGTTAGAGATGTTGTTGCTAACAAACACCCTGCAGCTGTTGTGGGTAAGGGTTTTGCTTCTGAATCTCCTTCCAGAAACTTCTGTAAAATGTAAGGAAAGGATCTGATGAAAAACAGTGCATGTTGATTAACACCAAGGGTACCTCAGTCACCTTCATGTGGATGTGGATGGGTGCTGGGTACCCAGGGGCAGCCCCAGCTGTCACGATGATGAGGAAGGTGTGAACATTTGCCTTGTGCCCTGCAGAAGCAGTCGGGATTGCTGGGTCAGGATCAGGCCTCCCAGGCTGCCGTGCCCTCTGCCCGGCCCAAGGTGTTGCTGTGCCACTCTGCAGGGCAGACCTGCCCCAGGGTTTTCTCTGGGGATATTCCTGGTGTGCAGCCTTAGCTGTGAATTGCAGGCAGAGCATCCCTGCTCGAGTCACAGAAATGAGAACTGTGTGGCCTTTGGGTGTCCCAGCTGCCTGCACTCACCTCCCTGTCTCCTCAGCCAGGGCCACCCTTTGCAAGCAAATTCCATCCTGAAATGCCTTTCCTGGAGACAGCTGGAGAAGAGGGGAACACTGAAGCCCCCAGTTTTTCTTTTCTTTTGCTGCATCACTTGTTACAAAGAGCAGCAAGAGGCAAATAGTGCTTCAAAATCCCAGGAGGAAAGCACCTCAGGAGCAAGTGTGAAGAGCAGGATGAAAAAGCAGGGCTCGATCGATGTTTTGTGCTATTGCCAGCACCCACTGGAGACTTAACCTGCTGCCTGCATTTCCCTCTGAAGATGAGTGCTGAGAACTGGTGAGGGTAGCTCAGTGCCTGTGTCCTCCTCACCCATGCAAACCACCTGAGCATGTATTGGTAGAAGAAAAAAGCAGCCGTTCTTTCGTGCTGCGGATTTTGGTGCTTTTGTTCTGTAGTCTGATAAGGACCTCGGTGCTTGTGAAGCAGAGATCAGGTGTGCACATGCACAAGTACATTATACTAATTAGAGCCAATTTGAAAACCAAACTCTTCTGCACTATTTAAAACACAATAAACAGCTTTGCTCCCCAAGTGTTAATCATCTCCTGCTGTTCAGTCTCTGAAGCTAAACCCCTCTATTCACTTCAAAACACTCTCAGTAACCAAGTGTGACATTGCAAAAAGGATTTTGAGGACTTCAGTCTGGGAAATAGCAGATGTGTTTAGGAGAATGAAATCAGCAAGGTCTTTGGAACTACAAAGAAACTCCAGGCAAGAGAAGGACAAGAAATGAAAAAACCCAACCCTCGTCAATGTAAGTGGACGTGCACTAAAATTAGCAGGAGGGAGAGAGAGGAGGTCTGTGTGTGCTCCAGAGAGCCCCAGCCATGTGCCTGTGCACTTGGGGAGGGACTGGGGGAGGGAATTGCTGCTGCTTTTCCTCCAAATCCCAAGGTGAGAGCAGGCACATCACGCCCTGGGTCAGTCTTGTGAAAGCTGTACACACTCAAGACGCTTTGTCACTGGGAGGCAATGAATTATCTGCTGTACAGTTGTACCCACAGTCCTGCAGCTGGGGTGGGGTGCTGCTGGGGGCTTTGCACCCTCCATGGGTGAGGCTTGCAGGTGGTCTCCAGAGGCAGAGGGAGTCATCCAGTCCCTCCCAGCCTGGCTCCAGCTCTCTCAGCCACTCTGGAGATCAGATTCTGCCATGCCATCAGCACTGTGAGATGGAGTGTGTTATTAAACTGAACCTAGACATAAAGAAAGGGTTGAGAAATTGCTACAATCGCTGACCCATGCATTTATTATAATTGAGTCCATTAGCCTTAATTTTATAATTTCTAAATTAGCTTTTCAGATTTACAAATGGCCTTAATTGCATCGTGGAGGGAGCTGGGCTTTAACAAAGCTAAATGCCTGAAAACTGTATCAGTTACATCAGAATCAGTGGGTTCGTTGGTAACATAATGCCGCCAATTTAGATCAAGCAAATTGTTTAGAAAATGCATTGTTGAAGCATCAAAGTTACTTAAAGTCATTCTGGCTAGAAAGAAGAAACCCCAAACCTCAACTGGAAGTTTTCCCAGGCAGATTCCTCCCTATGCATGCTAAGCACTGATTTTAAGCACTATTTCACTGCTTACAGAAAGTGTTAGCCTGCGAACATCAAACCTGATATTATCTCTCTTGACTAAGAGTAGCCTCTCTGTATCAAAGTTCCCGTCCAAAATTTGGGGTCATTCTCTGGAATGTTCATGCTAGTCTATGAAGACAGTTCAATATTAATAATACGATCTTCAATGAGATTGCAATCTTCAGTCTTTCCTTTGGAGCTGATGGAAGGATGTTCCAGTTTCTATTCCCACATCCTGGTGGGTGAGGGACATCTAGACGGGAGATGTTTAATCTAGAGATGCATATTAGAGGGTTTGGAAAATATGTTCTTAGGGGGCAGTGCTGGAAAGTACCAAATCCCTAATATTTATTTATTTGTACAAATCTAGAAGAAGGTTCCTCCAGTCCATTAAGAGATGTGAAGTGGTTTCAGAGGGTGATGGGCCCTGCCTAGTGGAGACAGTTGTAAGGAAGTAGACAATGAAACCTCAGTTGCCTTTCAACTTGTATTGTTGTTGGTTTTTCTTTTTTTTTAAATGCATAGAAATGCAAAAAACCCCCATCACTTTTAAAACCTTACTTTCCTTTTGAGTACATTGCTGAAACTTGGATTCAGTCCAGCCGGCACATTGCCTCAAATGGCTGTCGCTGCTGTCCATCTCCCAACAGGAATCATTTCTGCTTTTTTTCCTCATTATTGAGAAATGCCAGGCTCTGACACTGAAATGCCTTTGATGTTAATAGCTGCAAGGTGATTATTTTAATGTTTTCCCCAGAATTTTGCTGTTTGGCCTCCTTCACAGGTAGCATTCCCTGAAGGCACTGTGAAGTGTCACCGACTGTAGGCAGGGTCAGCTACTGCAGTGACAAAATTCCTGCTGTCCTAAACTTCTTAGAGCAAGTTGTTAAGGCTTCAATTTTACTTCTGAATGCTTTTATTCAAAGTAGGAAGGGATATGAGTTAGGAGTTGTAGTTGTCTCACCTTTATCTAGAGGAAGTGAGTTGAGGGGAGTAAAAAAACAAGGGTTGAAATGTAATTTATTCAAAAGAAAGGAGAATTTTATATATTTGGGGTTATTAATATGCAGCAGTGGTGTCTGTGCTTGCGAGGAAAATGAACACAGACTTCAGCAGACAGCTCTGGTACAACATGTGACATTATGGTATGTTTGATTGTCAGTAGTGCTCTGCAACAGATATCAAATTGGGACAGGCAAGACCAAATTACACATGTTTTTATGTGAACGTTTCTTTTCAGACTTGGGTGCTTTGATTGAAGCTTAGAAACTGAACCCTGTTCTAAAGTAGGCAGCAACAAGAGGTGTAGCTAGATTAAATACCCTTTCCCCTTCCACCTTCCATTTCAAAATATCAGTGCTTTTCTCCTCTTCTGCACTAGGATGAGCTCTCTCCAAATTTCCCCCCTCACTCCCCCAAAAGAAAACCTCCTCTATGAATAATTTGATGATGGGTGTATTGTTGAAGATAAACAGCAGAGCCAGGGCTGTGACCTCATCTGAACTTCCACATTATTGGCTGTTTTGAGGTTGAGTCTCTGTGACTGCATCAGAAATTTCCCCTGTGACTGGACAATGTTTTCCTGGAGAAAGTTTCATTTAAAGCTATACACGTTTTTTTAGAAAAACTTACATTTAATGCATTCTTTTTCCAAGGTCAAGAGAGGAGAAAGCCAACCTCAGATAGAGAATCCTCTGGAGTTCTGGTCCCAGTGGGGCCAGGTTATTTTCAGAGAATGTGGACTTGTTTAATGCTATTTTTATTAGTATACTCTAAACAACTTGTTTTGTTGCTTACTCAGTTATGAATCTGAAATATCACTGAGAAAAGGAGAAAAATAAAAAAAAAAAACCAAACCCAAACCACCTCAGACAACTAATGTGTGGATAACAGATAATATTTCAGAGAGTGGTGATTTTAAAGGTGTCACCCATGAATTGTAGCATTCATGTGCAGGTGAGCTCTGGTGCCCTTCACATTTATGGTGCTGCATGGCTAATAACAGGAGTCAGAGGGAGTGGAGGAAACCTTCACAGGAGTAGCTGGCTCTGCTGTAGCTGTACCAATTTCCACTGCCTAATCTTTCACCTCCACAGCCTCTATGAGAGGCTACAGTCCCCTTAAGTGCAGGATAGCAACTATTTCCCAGTGTGTGAGGATGTGTCCCAAACCCATTTAATCTTTCAGCTCGTTTTTCTCCTGTTTATCTCTTGGCCTGGAGGTTATAGCATAAATTTATCCTAGGGCCACTGAAGGCCTCTTCAGTTACAAGTACTGGAAGGAGCCAAAGAGTCCATTTAAACTGTGCATGACCCTTTTGTCTTGGTCACTGACTTCATTTGACTTGAGCTCTGCTTTATTTTTGTAAAAGATTGCAATGGTAGAGGCTATAAATATTAAAGGTTTAGAGAAAAGGGAAAGTGGCAGGACACAAAGGGTTTTGTTGAGGATCTGTAAAGACCAGAAAGGCAGTTTCCTCCTTTCTTTCTCCTTTTTTTTTTTTTCTTTCCCCAGCAGAGAAATGAACAATAAGAGATAAATTAGGTGGACTTCTTGAAGTTTTACAGTACTCCACCGTTGAGGAAAAAGCATGTGCAGAATTACAGGAACCTGAGCTCTGACCTATGGACGCCATCACGTAGAGATGGGAGAAAAATGAATACAGGTGGTAGTCATGACACAGCTGAGAACAGCCTGTTTGATTTGCAAGCAGTGGCAGTACAGATGGTAATGCTCAGATTGGATGCTTTGATGGGATGATTTGTGCTGCATCCTTTGATGTCTGATAACAATCAACACCCTTTTATATCTAATAAGATAGAAACATCCGCCACAAGCTGTGATTGAATCCTGGTAAGGCTGGAGCCATAGGGCTAAGCCCATCCTCCTCCTCCCTGCAGCTCTCCTGCCCTGCTGAATCTCACCTGCCTGATGCCTGCTTTGTGCAGAAACTTGTCAGCTTGGGAGAGCTGGGTGTGTGAGTTTGGTTTCCCCATGGCAGTGCTGTGAGCTGGAAACCCCACAATTAAATGAGGGAATTTTGTATCCCAGCCAGTCCTAGAGCCACTGCACCACCATGCAGAGGAGAAATGCCTCACAAAACATAGTGCCAGATCCTTCCAAGTCTCACAGAAGTTCTAGGTTTTTCCAAGTTCTCGTCAGTGAAAATTGGAAAAATCCGGCACTATGGTTTTTGAGGCACCAGGGTTTAGGTGTTCTTTGGGATCCACCTCAGAGGATTTTGGGGGAAAGTAAGAGCCCCATCCTAGATGCTGAAAGAACTGAGTCCATGGGTATGAGCCCAGTTCATTTCAAACTGGGGAGTCAAGGTAAACCCACGGTGCCCCTTGTTCTCCCATGCCTGTGAGGTCATGTGGTGTCTCACCACACCAGGGCACCTGAGCTTGGAGGGGCTTTGCAGCTCCAGCAAAGCAGCTGGTGCCTTTGTGGGGCACCAGCATTGAGTGTTTGAGGCTTGAGAGGCCTTCACTTTCAGCTCTCCCAGGTCTTTTTAGATAAAAGTCTGCCAACCATAATCTTTGGGAATTAAAATTTAGGACTTTAAATTGAGCACTTGGTTCTCATACTGAGAAAAAAAAGGGGTCCAAGACAAGTATTTCTGCCAGAAACCCATGACTTTTAGCTGGCAGAACTGCAGCTGAGCTGCCTACAGCCCCAGGGGTTTCCTTCAGGCTTCTGAGTGATGAGGCAAATGTGATCCAAGATGAGTGTTCCCAAGAAACTGGGAAAATGATCACTTTTTGTAGCAGTGGGGTTTTCTCTGGAGTATGGTGGTGACTTCGGGGGCATTCAATAAAGGGACTCCCATGGAAATGATGTCAGGATGAACACAGGAGTGGTGAGGTTCAGTTACATCAGGGTATCAGGATTGCCTCCATGTTTATCCCAGCATAATGAAAGTGGAGAGGGATGTGAATTGCAGTCTATAAATACATCGGAGAAGTAAACACCAGGGAGAGAAGGGAAAGGAGCTAGTTCAGCTAGAGGACAGTGCTGGCACGAGAACAAATTGGTAATAAACTGGCCATGAATAAATTTCAGATGGAAATTAGGAGCAGCTTTCTAATCAGTAAAAAGGTGAGGTTCTGGAAAAGCCTTTCACTGGGATTTTGGGGGCAAAACCCTACCTATTTAGCAGATGGATCTTAATCAATTTATTAATGTGATTGTGTGATGTGGTTGTCTCTAACATCAAGGGACTGGGCTCCTTGACCTGTACATCCCTTCAGTGCTGTGTTCCTACATGTTGTACTTAGTAATTCCCTCTGAATTGCCGACGTGCACTGAGCACAGAGGAATGCTGTATTCTTGTGATGCAATGCTGCTTTTCAAAAAGCGTGTCAGGCTGTAAATGCACAGGGATGAGGATAGTGCTGGGTACCTTTTTATTTAACCTACTCTGAAATGAAACCCGGGTGCTAAACGGCTTTAGTCACTCAGAGGATATTGGCCATATCTCTCCACACTCCATTACTAATTTAATTTCTGAAACCTGTGCTTCCGAAAAAATATTGGCTGCTTAGGACTGGAAGTGTTAGAGGATATATAATATTCAAGGTTACTCTATGATTAAGGACAGCAAGCTGCCATCACATAGTCTAGGTGTTAGCACAGCCTTGCCCACAAAAAGACCAGACACTAATCATCACTCTTCTACTTCCCATAGTGGTAGACACTTCAAGCAATAGAGAGAGAGCAATTTCTTACTTAGAAATTGTTTTACTGGTTTTCCTTCAAGCATCTGGAACCATCACTCTCGAGTCCCTCCCTTCTGATCGGCTGATTGACAGTTGCAATGGAAAAAGGAGTTGGCTGCTAAAAAAAGCCCCAGACGCCTCTCTCTAGTTTTGTACTTGGGAATGTGAGTTTTGAAATGAATCCTGTGAGGCTGATTGAATGTGATTGGCATCTGCCACTGGTACAGTGAGGAGAGGAAAGACCTCCATTCCCGACGGGGAGAAAACCGACACCTTGCAAAAAGCTATTCTTTTCCCTTCATTCATCATCTCTCAGACTCCTCAACAATAGCTAAATAACAGCAAACAAATTCCGTATTCCGAGTCTGCTTTCTGAAATGCCAGAAAGCAAATCAACTGCCTGGTTCTTCCTAGGGTAAGAGGTCTCAGAATTTAAGTCAAGCTATGATGAATATACCATAATGCTGAAATTCCAGCAATGATTACTGTGTAAACATTATAAACAACTAGTCTGAGGGAGTAATTTGTTTTGCATTGAACAGAGTGCTCTGGTTGTGACTGTCAGCAGAGTCTAATACTGATCCCAAACCTCATTTTTATTTTAAAATGGTGTAATAAGCAGATCAAAGAATGTGAGAGAAGAAAGAAATCTCAATAGAACCGTGCACAGGTTCAGAAGATATCCTCTGCATGGAGGATTTGCAGTCATAAAATGCAATTTATCTATGTAGGTTTTAAAGGATTCTGTGCATCTTATTGACTGTTGTGTGTAACAAAGCTTTTTGCATTTGATCATTGATTTGCATTCTGCTTTGCACCCTGGTGGGGAGGGAAGCACGGCGTGGCAAAGAGCTGCTCGTGCTGGCAGGTGTGAAAGTGCAGGGATAACATTCATACCAGTCAGAACTAGTTTGTGTCTCCAGTTGATAATTGCCTCAAATGTTGACAGAGCTGTGATACATCAGGTTTGTGACATATCTGCCAATTGCCTCTGCAGCACACAGAGTGCAGCTCCTCTGCTCAGGGGTGGAGGGTGCAGGGTTGGGGCTGTGTTGGCAGTGGATGCTCTCTCAGAGCACTCTGAATTAGCCCTTCCATTAGCAGGAAGGGAACAGTAATCTGCTGTCAAAGTACATTGAATCAGTAAATCTCCTGCAACGACTGGGGATTAGCCCCAGATTTCCATATGTTCTAGTCCCTTTAACTGAATTATCATTTTTTGATGCTGGAGTCTGTTTTCCTTCTAGCCATGGGGAAGTGTTAGGAGGGAAAACCCAAACTAAATGGTGTTTTGCAGGGCTTGAGACTTGGAGTGCATTTCCATCTGATGTTCTTGTCCTCTGAACTGCATAAATGACTTCATAAAGTTTAGTTTGTTGAGCATGGTATGCAAATGCTTTTTTTTGGTCTCCATTTTTCCAGCAGGAGAAAGGAGGTGCAGCCTGATTCATACTTAGGGCTCAAACTGGAAAGTAATCTCTCAAACCATAAACATATCTTTTAATGTAGGCACGTCTCATTTCATTACCTGCCAGACCAAATTAATGTGTTGGAGCATTTCTGTTTGGTGATGCTGATACCACACTTGAGTCCTTCAGCATCTACTCTGTGCCCTTTGCAGCCTGACGCTCCAGCAGCAGTAAACTGAGCTTGTGTAAGAGCCCAGCTGAGGGATTTTGACACAAGAAGTTATTTCTGAAAAACATGATGTTGAACTAATCTACCATGGAGCAGTCTCCTGCGGCGATGGATTTTCCCTGTCCCCTGGCAGAGGCTTTTTAGGAAAAGGGAGAGAGAGGGTTTCAAGCCATTGCTTTGAGGGTGCTATGGGGAGAGGTGCTGCTGCAGGAGGGGATAGGGAGAGGGACCACTGGGACCACAGCTCTGCTCTACCCCACATCTGTAGATTCCCGAGTAAGGAGCCCATCCTGGAAAATCGTATTGGGCTTTTGATTTTCAGAGGGAGAATGAGCAGAAAGGGGCAAAGATTTCACTTGGGCACAGGCCCCTGGAAATGAATGCTTGAGGATGGTCAGCAAATGCTGTAAAGCATCTGTGCTTGGAGGCACTGTCCTCTGCTGCTCTAGTTAAACCCCACCTCCTTGAAGTACATGAATTCAGTTTTTATTTCAATGGTAAAAAGTAGCAGTATTACAAATGTGCAGCACTGAAACTCACAGCAGCCCTGGATGTATAACCAGGCGCCATGTTGTAGGTATAATGATGAATTTTAAAAAGGAATGTAAACAACCGAATACTGCAGGAATTTCTGTAGGGATTTGAAAGATTTCTGGAGTAAGCTGAGTTCGGTTTTGCAGATGGTGAGTGTGAGGAGACACCTGGGACAGAGCAGGAATAGCTAATTAAAGCCAAGAAGAGTAGAAGGAAGCTTGATGCTTTGGGCAGAGGACATGTGGGCTCCAAGGTCTCATTTGCTACTGAGGAGTCAGTGTTGAGTAGGAACAGACTGCAAACTGTGTGCCAGCTTGGCACCCCTTCTCCTACATGGTGGAAGGGGGAAGCAGAGGGGCAAGTTGTTCAGCACCCTGGAATAAAGGTCTGTTGGGCTCTTGGAATGGACGCACACACAGCAGAGCAACTTTTGCTGGGGCTGAAGAAGAAATGAGCCCAGTGTGTGCTGCATAATGAGAGCTCAGGTCAGTCACAAGCAGTCAGCAAGGGTGAAGCCCAGGCTGACCAGCCCTGCTGCAGGTGGGATGGGAGCCTGAGCTATTGGCCAGGGAGATGGGCAGTGAGGCAGCAGGCCTGGAAAAGATCAGGAAAAGAAGTGGTGGTGAGAGGGGGACTTCAATTTTTGCTCCATCCAAACTGCTCACAAGCTGACAGCTGGACATCCAGGTAGGGATCAGGGAGACAGGCTGAGCCTCTCACTGGGACTTACTGAGACAGGTCGGTATTGGAGAGGCAGATCTGAATTGTCAGCATGGAAATGGCAGCTAGATTTGTGCTGGCAGCAGAGTGGGGACCAAGCACCAATCTATGCACCCATCTACAGGAAGGAGAGTGAGGAATTAATTGTTCTGGTGATTAAATGAAGCACGAAAAAAATCCAAGAGGCTGACCTAATTGGGGGTGGGGAGTATTTTCCATTTAGAAAAACTCTGTAGGACTGAAAATATTAATTTTGCAATTTTGCATGCTTCAGATAAGCAACAGCCTCACACTTGATAGGACACAGAATCCAAAAGGAGTGTGCTAAC
This sequence comes from Monarcha castaneiventris obscurior, assembly GCA_026261815.1. Lineage (NCBI taxonomy): Eukaryota > Metazoa > Chordata > Aves > Passeriformes > Monarchidae > Monarcha > Monarcha castaneiventris. The sequence goes on from JAMPIT010000467.1 coordinate 15,387,446, forward strand.
CTGAAAATACACCCTGCCACCAAAGAGCTCTTTTCCATCATCAGCAAAAACAATATGGCACAGATAGAAGGGCTGTGGACAGAATTTCAAAACAGAACTGCAGAATGAATGCTTTCAACATGTGGATTTGTTGACTTCAGCTCACTCGTGCCAGGGTGCCTGCAGCAAGCTTGGTGGGCTGTTCATGCCCTATGGAGATCATCTTTACATACAGTGGGATCTAGAAAGGTGGAGAAGAGGAAAACAGTGTGGCTGGTGAAACTCCCAACCATTCCCCCACTGCAAATACTGCAGTCAAACATCAAAGCCCGTGGATGTATTAACAGGGAGGCAAAGATCACAGAGTGCTGCCAGACCAAATAGCAGCTGCATGCAAGCAGGCAGGCTGCTCCTCTCAAAGCTGTAATGTAGAAACAAGAGAAATGCCCCTGCAATGACAGGAAGTGTATTTGTCACCATTCCGTGGTGACGTGACGAGGCTTTTAGCGATGGCATGTTGTGCTTGCAGCCCTTCACACTCCCATGCCTTGTCTTGCCTTAGGTTATCTCTCCCCACATCTGTACCCTGAGATCTCTGTTGTGTTGGCAAGTGGAACGATGGTGGGGAGCTGGAGTGTGCAGGGCTTCAGTGAAAGTTTTGGGTGCTAAAGCCTGTGCTCCACTCCCACAGCAGCTGTGAGGCTTGTGCACTGCCGAGATTCACAGTGAATGAGGGCACGCAGAGAGGAGAGGGAGAGCTCCAGTGTCTGTGCAAAGTCCTGCCAGCATTCCTACAGAAACTGGGCAAAGGGGTGGGCAGCAGCCCTGGGCCAGCAGGACTGTGGCAGAATTGCTGCCTGAGCTGTAGCTTCCTGATGCTGAGGACCCCAAATCTGATGGGTGGAAAACTCCATCAAAGGTGGGACAACAGAGACCAAGACTGGCCAGAGACTGCAAGTGAGCTTTAGGCCAAATCTTATGTCTTTGGAAGCATCGTTATCTTCTCAAAGCTGTTTCATAGAGGAAGGCATTCACAGAAACCCAGAAGTTTGCATGCAAATCAGTCTGTCCCAGGAAATCAACAGGAAATAAAAGATTTGTTTAACATTTTTCCTTCTGACCCTACTTTTCTGTGCTGGCATGATTGCTTGGAAGGGCTGCAGAGTGCTTAGGTCTCCCTTGCCACAAAACCCAGCACGGTTGCCATATAATTAAACAGAAGTGCAGCAAAAATGTTGCCAAATTACCTTGTGATCGTTTTGTTTACAGGGGAGGGAGCAGAGAAAAACCTGTGTAAAGCAGTCACTTGAGGAGTGGTAAGAACTGAGTACGTGCAGAAAATGAATGAAACTGGCATTATTAACCTAATGGCTGCATGGCTGGAAGATTGCAGGGTTTTTTCTATAACAATTCCAACTGCTGTCTTTATTTACACTATCTTAATTTTTTTATACCTCCTGTTATGTTCTCTTTTATAAAGACACATATGAGGCTCCCAGCAGAAGTAGCTCAGGGACTGCTTTTTATATTTCCCACATGCAGTTGCAGACTGCCATGGAAACAATTCCTGGTGCAATTGGAGGAGTCTTTTTTTAAATAACTTTCTCTGGGGTCCTCTGTTATTTTTATTTTTAAATATTTTGATGTGTAGGAGAAGTTTGTATAGAAAGTAGCAGCAACTTACTTATGGAACGTAGTTTTAATTAAATTAAAGAAACAATATGTTCTCCAGTATGAACAAGCTATATTATTAAAGTAGTAAAAGTGAAAGAAACAATTTATTGAGGACAAAATAGTGGGAAGAGTGAGCAGGAAGATAGGTAATGAAAGGCAAGTAAGGGCTTGGCAGCCCTCTACAGGGCAGAGTGGAGCTGGCAAAGGTCCAGCTGGAATATGTTCCCTAATTAACCTTAATTCTGCACTTTTAAATTCAGTCTGGATGGCAACGTGGCATTTCTCTGTCATGTGCCTTCCTCTTGCAGAATGAACGAATCCCGAGCAGCATATAAATAAACAAACAAACAAACAAACAAATAAATAAACAAACCCAACTGCCACAAACCATTTCGTTCTCCAAGACTACAGGATGTGCTTTTAATGCCCCTCTCGGAGCTCGGCGCTCAACTGCGGGAAGTTCATTAAGGCGCTCATTAGCGCTCTCTGATTCACTGCCGCAGCCTCTCCCGGGGAGCAGCTGCGGGAGCGCAGCAGCCGGGGCTGAGGCAGATGTTAATAACCCTAATGCCCGAGCATTTGCTGCTTCTCAAGGAGGGAGACACTAAAATATCTGCACCGTCTCTTGCTACGCTCAAAAAGGAAAAGAAAAAAAAATATACCAGTGCAACATAAAATAAAGCTATCAGCTCCGGGATGTTTATAGTCAGTGTTTATAGATTAGTGCAGTAAGTTGGAAAATCAAACCCCACTATGCACACATGAAGACCCATTCAATGAATTATTCAGGAAGATCTATTGTAAAGTACTCCACTGACAAGGAAAGCAAAGTAATGTTTCAGCGAGTTGAACTGAGTGTGCCCCTCTGACCTGCCAGCCTGGCACCATCAGTGGCCCTGGCTGGTGTGAACTCTGCTTTCCAAGCGCTCTCTGGGCACGCTGGGGGTGGCACTGAGGAGGTGCAGCTGCACCTTGGGGCTGTGCTGGAAATCCTGCGAGGAGTCAGATAAATTGGCACCAACAGCCAGAGGGAATGAGCCAGGCTGCTCCTCTCCAAAGCTCACCTGAGTGGCTCCACAGCTCCAGATGTGGAAAGCGTTTGGTGCATTTGCTGCACTGAAAGAAATTACCAAAGTCAGCAGGAAAAGCAGCCTGTGCATATTTCAGCAGTGCTGGAAGCTTTTCGGGTTTGTGGATGTGTGTTGGCCCATATGAATCCAGCTTGCTGGGAATTTCTGCATTTCCGCCATGAAAGGTGAAACTGGGACCTGACATGATAGGTTTTTTTAAATTTTCACCTACTAGGCTGCTTTGTTTGTGTCCTTTTCCTGTGGCTTTAGGAGGTCTACATGTGGATCACTGGCTGGTGCCTGGTGTCAGAAGAGTTTTCTGCTCCTGTTTCCCCCTCACTAAAATCACATCAATGTGGCATTAGCAAATTGTGCCTTTGGACACCACGGGACAGCTCTGCCCACAGTAAATGCTTGTGAAGTGGACAGGACTAACCACGTTGAATAGTTTTAAAAAGTGTGTTGACTTTTAGTAAAAAGGATTTGTATATGGTTCCTTGTAAATGTAACTAAATTCTGGTGTGAATGGGGGTCTCAGTGCCTCTGGGCACTCATCAGGGCTCTGATACTGTATAATGGACACCTCTCCACTCATAAATAAGTGATGTATTAATTTTGCATGAACTGCTTAAAGCTAAAATAGGTTTTCACTCTCTTTGCCTGATTGCAGTATTACCACCTGGCTCCTCTTATTCACATGGGATAAATCTTCACTTCTGGCTTTCAGAGTGTGCTTGAACTTGTGAATTTTTCATGCTATTTACCACGGGGTTGTTTTCCTGCTCATGGTCTCTGTTAAATACTGATACATTTTCAATTATTTTTTTAATCTGATAAAGCTTTCAGCTAATTTTATTTGAGCTAATAAGCAATTCACCCCTCAAAAGTGTGTTTTCAGATCTTTTATCTGGAATGCCAATCTCCCTTGCAAATGCTGCTTTCTGCTCACCCGCTGAGGCTTTGCACACCAGGCTGATGTACAGCACAGCTGGGTGACTCCAGGATTGTAGTCTTGGAAAGTGTTTGGTCCAGCACTGGGCAATTTTTTGCCCCTCCATATCTTTATATTTCACATTTGAATGTATCATTGTTCTGTGTTGAAATCACAGTGTTCCTTTGTACCCACAGTGTTTTTACTGCTGTAACTGAAAGATGCCCTTCAGGCTGTGGTGTGGTGACAAAATGCAAGGTTCTCTGCAGCGTGTGAGGAGCACTGGAGTGAGAGGCCTGTGAAAAGCCTCAGCTCCTTCCTTCTAATAAATTCACTCCTGGTCTGAGCATCATTTTACTGACAAGCTGTCAGGAGAGGGCTTGGCCAGAGGCAACCCTAACAGAGCCAGCAGCAAATTCCCCAGTGACATGGCTATGCTTTTACTGGCATGGGGTGAATGAGTTGGTTTAATGAAAATCACGGGGGCTTTCCTACTTCCTTTGCCAAGCAAAGTGCTCTGATCTTCCTCCTCAGTCTTGCATGGACAGCTTTCCTCATGCCTTAGCTGCAAGCCCAGTTTGTGTGCACCCCATGGGTGGGAGCTCTCTCTTACAGATAGGGATGTTTTTAATTTTCCTTTCTGTGCTCTGTAATTGCCAAGTTAAAGCAAGGGCCAGGACCCTCTGGAGCAGTGGGAATATTTGTGTAATTGGGGTGTACATTGTGTGTGCTGACCTTTGCTGTCGAGAGGACTTGTCCAGGGGTTGGGGTGGCAAAGAGGGGCTGGACTGGGTTCCCTGCCCCACCCTGCACCCACGTGTCTGCCAATAACACCAGTGTGACTGTCAGGGAATGTCAGGAGTTACCTGCTGCTTCTGGCACGTCCAGGGACTCTGCATCCAAAGCATCATCACGGAGCAGAATTTACTGTTGAGTCAAATCCCTTGGAAACTACTTTCTAATGGAAATGATAATGAAACTTTAATTATAACTGTGCTGCTTGGTTCCCTGAGCGTACACATCCCATTAGATGGTTTCTGCTAAGATAGTGACATCTTTCAAGTTAATTTCCAAGCATATTAAAAAAAAAAAATGATGCTATTACCTGTGACGTTACAACTGTTGGTATTTTTCTGGGTCCATCGAAATTTCGTTGGCATTAATCAGAGATGTGACCAGAGAGCAATATAGTTCCTTGGGTTAAAGAATTGAACAGAAATATTTGCATGAGCCAGAAGCATATTTTTGGATGAAGTTTTATATTTTTAAGTTGTAAGGAATTTTTCGGTACAGCGCAAGGGCTTGTACAGATCATTGTTTGGGCAGCACACAATCCAGGTTTTGCTCAGGTGATCAAGCATATTGCTCCCATGTGACTAGTAAAGGAAAAATACTGTGCAGTCTTTCCTCACATGCCTCTATCATCTTATGCAATAATTTTGCAAAAAAAAGGATATTTAACATACTTTTAACAGATGAGCTGTTCCACTGGCTTCAGCTGGAGGCTCTGCGGGTAGGACTTGCAGTTTTTGCAACCCAGAAACGTGCAGCTGGAACTACATTAACCTGTTTATGAATGAGATTATATATAGGGCAACTACAACCCCCCAGCACCTTTCTGCATGAGAAACCAGGCAGTTTAATGATTTGTGGATTGAATGCAGATCACTGGGTGTCTCCAGTGACAAATAATACAGGATTATTCCAGGTGTTGGAATCTGATCTTTCCAAGCTTGTGCTTGGCTGGGGTGTCCCCTTGTGACACCTTCTCCTTGGTGGTTTGGATATTGCAGGGCTGTGAGCATGGAGGCAAGAGCTGGCAGAGACACAAGCAGGTCTTGGGAGGGCTCCTTCTCTTCAGTCTCAGCACTTTGGGGTGTAACCAGCTCATGAACATGGCCAGCAATGATAAGCAGCTCTCAGACAGACTCCTCTGTGCTCTGGTGCTGGGATGCAAACAGGCAGGGCAGCCCGAGGCACTGTCTGCTCCCAGAACGTCCATCCAGGGCAGGGGATGGCAGAGGCCAGGCTTTAGAACCCACTTCCTTGTCCTTTCCTAGGAAAGGAATTCTTGAAAAATAATAATAATAATAATAATAATAATAATAATAATAATAATAATAAAAAAAAGATGCACTCTTTGTGATGCTACTGGCTACGAGGGACTGGAGAGGCCTTTGCAGCATTACACCACTGGAAAGTCAGGGATTTGTCGCTGTTGATTTTTGAAAAGGGGAAGAAAAAAGGCACTCCAGTGCAGGGGAGTGTAAGAAAGGACGATGTTTTTAGTTTAAAATAGCCCCAGAAAGCAATTACTCTTCTTGTGGGAAGTGCAGGATTCCTGGGTACTTCTTAAGCCTGTCCTGCAGGTACAAATGTGCCTTTTAAAGTTTAACCTCCTCTGCCAATCCTGCTGGGAACTCGGTTTTCTCTCCTCAGCTTTGTTGCTGTATCTCCTGCTTGTCTGAGTGAGCGATGCCTGATTGCAGTAAAGAAAAGTTGACATTACAACTCGGAATAAAGCCTTCTTCCCTGTGCAACACAAGGGGCTTGCTTTTTAGATATAAGGTTAGCACCTTCGGCTCCAGCAGTGCCCCTGAGTTAGTGATTATCATATCCCAAAAGCAGAACCAGGGGAATGAGCATGGTGCCAGTAAGAGAAGGCACTGGAGGGATGTGCTGCCTTTGACATGACAGAATCCATCAGCTGTGAGCTGAGGGCCAGATCTGTTATTTAGTGCCCACAGCAACCTCAGTGTTACTTTGAACTTTTTCCCTCTTCTTTAATTTCAGGTTTTTATTCCAGACATTAATTTATATAAGATGCTGGGACTGGGAGAAACAAGGGAACATAATTCAGCCCAAATACCTCGCTTTGGGGTCAGGCCTTTGCTCCTCGCTGCTAAGCAAAGTGACAGAGGATTTCACACATGGGCTGTGGGACAAGGCATATGCAGTGTTTCCAGGTGTGTATTACCTGTTCAGTGTGTACCAAACCCAGCAAGTGAACAGTCCAATCTTTCTGTATTTGAAAAAAAAAAAATTAAAAAAAGCAAAGAAAAGAAGAAAAAAAAAAGAGAGGAAAAAAAACCCCCTGTGTATGCTGCTTAGGAGAACATTTTAACATCTGGAATAGCCACCATGTGTAGATCACGTTCATCACCTTCCTAATCAGCACTTCCCTTAATGAGCTAATTGGTGGCAACACGAGGTGGCTGTAGGAAATTGGTGCAGCAGGTTGCTGTGCAGTGGCTGCCTGAGCATCATGGCTGTAATGGCTAAAATCATCCCACTGCACAGCAGAGCATCCTCTCGTGGTCTCAGAGGCCCTGCTCTGCTCCCTGTCTGTCATCCTGCATTCCCACAGCTCCAGGAGGGCTTTTCTCCCCTGAAGAGCACTCAGGGCACCGTTGTGGCCTCGCTCCTCACTGCCCCAGGCTCAGAAACAGGCAGCTGTCTCTCCTCAGTGCCTCTCATCTACACAGGCAGCATAAAAGTCAACGTGCTGTCCTTTTAGACAGGAAAAATATCTCCATGCCTGACAGTCCAGGCACAATGGATTTTATGCTTGCACCGTCGCAGGAGTGTGGGGTTTTGTCATCTCCATGTTCCTCTGTGCACGGGGAGATGGTGGGGCAAACACCAGGAGTTTGGGGAGCAGGGGCAGCTGCAGGCTCGCACTGGGGTGCAGGAAAAGGTGGGGAGGTGCAAAGCTGGCTGGCACACACCAGGTTCCTTCTGGCATTGCTTGTGCAGAGCCAAACCAGGACAGGAGCTGTCAAAACAATACAGGTGGGTCCAGAAAGCAGAGACACTAAATCAGAGAGGGGTTCAGAAGGGAAGAGATGCAAATTCCCCCTGCCTGCGCATGGGGAGTTGGTGCAGCAGGGATTGTCCTGTGCACCCAGGGCAGTGTGGGCCTCTGCAGTGGGCACGCAGGGCCAGATGGGGATGGGACACAAACTGGAGCATTCCCAGAATTGGTGGCCAGCTCCGTGGGCTCTCAGGACTCTTAATCCTCCCCTGTCAGCCTTGCAGGGGTGGCCCTTCACCCATGGAGCAGTGACAGGATGCAGTGGGGATGTCCCTGTGCAATGCAGTCCCTGGCACGGAGCCTGTGCTTTGCTCTACCACCACACACAGGCTTCCCTCTGGGAACAGAGACTGATCCTGAATGAAAGCACTTTGTTATTTTATATATATTGGAGGACTTACCATTTAATAATTTTGTCCTTAACATGGTACTGTTCATCTCTATTCATGATCTCTGGATTTCAAATGAACATGCCCTGTGGAGCACGAATTTACATGGAAATTCTTACAAATCTGGGGGGAAGTACAGACTTTGTGTCTGCAGTTCAACTTTCTACTCCAGAAACTTCCCTCAAACATCAATCAGTACAATTCCAGTAAAAAAATTAGTACCATGACAGATTTATTTTGTTTTAAATTAGACTCTAAGGCCTAAGCTTTAGGATGGAGTCAGCCCTAGATCTTTAAGGTCTCAGTACCTGACGTTGTGGGCCTAAATCCACATTTACCCCTCCAAGCTTCCCCCCATGCCCTGTCCTGCCCCACACACAGGCACCAGCATTAAAAATGCCTTGGCATCAGCAGCCTTCCTCCTCTTCAGGGAACAGGCTGAAATACAGAAAATCTCTGCAAAACAAAGTGCGCATTTTATTATATAACCTCTAAATTGCAATTTGGAAAACAAACAGCTTCTTTTCTGGCTCCCTGAAGCTACTTTGTCTTACCAAGGCATCTAGTGTTATCTACAGGGTTCGCGTTTTCAACTGCAATGATAGTATGGGATTAATGGAGAAGAATTCTAACCTACAGGTTAGGGAGTGAGCAGGGCAGACCCATCCAGCTTTCCAGGGAAGCTTCACAGAACCTGCAGGAGCCTGCAGGAGCCTGATTTTAGAAGTACTGTGAAAGTGAAACCTGATGAACTGGAAGGACAACCAGATTACAACACAGGCAGGACCAAGATTTTGAATTAGAAGTGTGTATTGGTGCACAAACAGATAAAAATAACCAAAGCCTCTTCATCTGAGGGCTTGCAGAGGAATAATATCTTTCAAAGGTGTGCTTTTATAAGCATTAAACAGTTTTTGGCACTTGTAATAATCACAAGGTCCAAAAAAATGAAGGTAGAAAATTGCCTTTTTCTGGGAAAGAGCACTGTTAATACTGAAATCATTAAAGAAGCCAAACTGTGTGAAGGGCATCTTTATTCCCCTTTGGCACATCATGACTTCACTTCGATCAATGCAAGATACATCTCCACTTTTTTGTTTTTTTTTTTTTTTGTCTAAACCAGCTTTGATCAACTCAATTGCACAAATTTCTCCAGGCTCCTTCAGTAGTAAGGATGTGTGCACTAGGCTGGTGGCTGGCAACCTATCCTTATCCACATGACCTTTATGATGAAGAAATAAGATTTAGAAATGAGATTTTTGGATGAAGAAATAGCATTCAGATCTCAGTGGATCAGCCAAAGGACATGGCTGTGGGTTGCTGCCTGTCACTGGAGCTGCTGGGTTTATTCCAGGGTGCCTGCTCCTTCATGTAGCCACTGGCAAAATGCGGGAGCTTCATCGCTTTTGGAGAGGAGATCCAGAAAGAAAGGACTGATGGAAGTTCTTTCTGTGGGTGTGGGCTGAGCAGGCTGGGTCCAGCCAGGCTGGGCAGCCCAGGGAAGGAGGGCATGAGTCAGAGGCTGCTGCTTGTTGGGAGCAGCACCAGGGAAGAGAGACATGGGTTTGGAACGGGGACAAGCGGGGATTCAACAGGCACAAAACCCCACCTGCTTTTAAAGGGTGGGTAGAGAGGAGGTTCAGCTTGGTTTTCATCTCCTCCTTGAGCTGGTGACTCTTCATTTCCCTCCCTAATTCCTCTCCCCAGTGGGAGCAGTGCTCCGTGTCCGGGTGGCTGTGCCTTTCCCTCCCGCCTGCCCCGGGCAAAGCAGGGAAGGACACAGGAGACTTAAAAACACTCTGGCATGCACACAGAGTAAATCAGGGTGTTAAACAAAACCTCTGCTCTCAGCTGGCTAATGTTTCAAAGGAAAACATTTCAAACGCTGGGAGAGATTGTGCAGTTAGCCAGTGATGCAATTACATGGCTGTAAGCTGTAGAAACTCTTTCAATGTGGCACATATTAAACCTTTCAGAGGTAGTGCTTTGATTTTTAATTTTACGCTGTTGGCAGGCAATCAGGGTCTTTAATAGTATGGGGGCCAGAGGGAAAATGTTTCAAAACAGCAAGGATCTTATCATAGTGTGCAATTAATGAATAATTATTAAAAACCAGAAATAGCTGGAAGAGCAGGCAAGAGCTAGCAGTGCAATTCTCTGGTTTCAGGCCTATAATGAAATCTCAAGAGAGGGAAGTATGATATGCAGCTTTGTGCAATTAAAGCTGGGATTTTTCCCCCTAGTTAAAAGATCAGTGATCTTGAAAAATATACCTGTCACTTGGGTTTGTTTTCCAGCCTTTTAATTGCCGTGGTAAAGCATTAACATATAAGAAATATGGATACATTCCTCCGCAAACTATGGATTTTTGGGGTTCTTTCTTTTAAACAAGTAAAATTTTGATTATGAGAAAAAAAAAAGTTTGAAAAGAAGATTGTCGGCATAGTCTGAATGTGTTAATCTTGGGAAAGGGCTGAAGTAATGCTCTACCATTGCTCTGGCTGGTAACTTTTTCCAGGAAGACAGCAGAGATGAGAAGAAAAGATTCCATGAGGACACCCACATCTGTTTGATGCTCTGCCACAGGACAGCGCTTTCTCTGTGACACTGAGGAAATTTCTTACCGTCCGTGGTATCTTCCTACTTCAAATCCATTTTAAAAAGAGCAACCAAAAGGTGCAGCTATCACTGTGCGTTGCCACTGGTCTTGTTTTTCTAATCAAAAGTGAGCTTAGAGTTCGCATTTTCACTTGAGGAGTATAGGACCTTCCTGCTTGGAAGTGGGAAAAACCGCTTTGCTTTTAAAGCTGCATAACAAATCTAATAGTTCAATGTGCAACACTCGTGTTTTGCCACTGGAATCCATTAGCCTGTGGCACAGCAAGAGGGCTCTGCCATGCAGGCTTGAAGATGCATTTGCTTGAGCAGCCTCTTCTTTTGAATACTGAGCCGCATTTGCTCACTGCTGTTTCATTATACATGAATTAAACGCAGAAAAAGTTATTTACAGCTCCCCGGCATTTCTACACACGGTGCTGAGAGGGGTTTTTCCATTAGCTGTGAGCTGGAGCAGCTTGGATCGTGTGTTTATGTGTGAGTGTGAGTGCGTGTGTGTCCTTCCCGGCTGCTCTCCCCCTGTGTTCCTGCTCCCGGTGGCACCCCGTGGGATTGGCATCCCGCAGGGGTGTGAGACGTGGCACCCTCCTGTGCAGTGCCTGTGCTCTGGTGCCTGGCTGCTATTGACAAAAACAGGCTGTGAACGACTCCGAGCCGTGCTGAAAGGGGGAAAAACTCTCTCGGTCGCTTGGAATGCTTTCTGGCTTGAGCACACTTTCGCATATTTATTCAGACACTTTGATTTCCACGGAGCACGGCAGCTCTAAAGAACTTCACGAGCTAGGAAGTGCTTCTTGAGGAACAATTCGATTTCCCAGACACATTGCACTGGAAACCAATGGCACTGTGTCAGGGGGGATGCCAAGTTGGCTGGTGGAAACAAGTGAAACCCGGCACAAATGAGAGGTGGCATTTTCTTGAAACTGTTTCTACAAGACAGAAGTTGATCCTCAGCACTGAGCCTGGTTTATTTGTGCTGGTATTTTGTTTTTTGGCCTCGGGGTTTTATTCTGCCCTAGTTTTCTCCCAACTCGGATGCCCCCTCGTTTCTCCAGGATGTTGTTAATATGGTGTCAGCGTGTGAGAGAGACCCCCCAGGCCCCTGTCCTGGCTGGGGGACAGGAACTTCCCAGGAGATGTGGGAGAGGGGGTCCTTGCTGAGCTTGGCCAGCCAGCAGTGCAGGAAGCTCCTCCTCTGAATGGACAACTGCAGACATTAGAAAATGGTCCTTTCTTTGGCAGAGATTTTGCAGTCCCTGTCCCTATTCCCAGGCAGGATGGGCGGGTGGGTGCAGCAGGGTTCCAGCCAGTGCTGGGTGCCCATGAGGGCTGAGGTACCAAACAGGAGCCACGTGTGCTCCAGTCCTCACATCACGCTGGTTTTGGGAACAGTCCCTGCAGTGCCAGCAGCTCCTTCTCATCCCAGGGAACTTCTCCGAGTTCTTTTGTTCCTGAAACACCTCCTGAAGGCAGCAGCTTTTTTTGCTCCTTCTCCCTTTAAAGCTTGGAGGCAGAATGTGCACCAGTGAGTTTGTTATGGTGTTGTATCCCCCTGCAGCTCCTGTCATCAATGGATAATCTTTGCCGGATCTGCTGTAATGCAGTGCCAGCTCAGCAAGCTCCAAGGAGCTCTTGGGTAAAGTGCTCTCCATATTGAGACCATTGCTGGCAGCTTATCCCTTGATTTATCTCCTATTTCCAGGTGTAGAACTAAAGGTAAACATTACTGTAAATCACTAATTCAAGCAGAGTGAGTGAGCAGTGCACAGTTTGCATATTTCAATACCACTTAATTAAAAAAAAAAAAATCCCTTGTTCTGTACAAATGTACAATGCAAATCCTTTCTCTTAGTGCTTCAGATGGGTAAAATGTTCTTTTGAGTCCCACATGTCTAACGCTGCTGCTCATCTTGTTACAACAGACTTTTAATTTTGTCCCTGGGACCAGATTGGGAAGAAGATTTTTTTAAAGCCCAACCCAGTATGTGTCTCAATCTGGGAAAGAATCCCTGCCTGCTGCTGGGACATACAGCAGCACTGACACCTCTTAACCCAGCTTTGAGCCTGCTGACCATACTTATTTATTTTTTTAATTAAAAGAGGCCTTTTGTCCTTGGTGATTGTGTAACTGCCCTTTTATGTCCCAGTAGTCCTAGATGAGGTTGAGCTTTGTGTCATCCCTAAAGGTGTTCTCATTTGACTCTTGTTCAAAACCCGCTTCCAACTGCAAATTGTGCTTTTGCATGACTACACCTTCTCCTCTACCCACCCCCGATTTCCTCAAGCCACCTCCATGAAAAACAGACTCATTTACTGGATCAGTGGGAATAACATTTTCTTGTGGCATGCTGCTTCAAAAAAATAAGAGATTCTTGATACGATCACTGCCTTCAACCCTCCTCTCTTACCATCCCCTTCTTCCATTACCCTTTATGCTCCTGCTGCACTGCTGGATGGCTGCACATCCAGCATTTGCATCGTGTCCCTCCCTCTGCTCTTCATCTTGCCAGCCTAAATTGCTCCAGCAACCTCATAATTTTGATCTGCAATCATTTTGCTCCAGTAGCTCGTGGCAGTGCACAAACCAAACACTCCCTTTCTTTTCAGCCGGGGCTGGCTCCTGGTGTGCTGATCTCAGAGTAACTCTGGAGCTGAGAGGTTTTTGAGGAGCCAGGTGCACCAAAAGGCAGCTGAAAATTAAAGCTGGAAGAGAGAACATCCCTCTTAAGACACCATCCAGTGTTTTTTTCTTTCAGCACTAGCCAGTTGCTATTTAAACACAAAGTTATAAAACTACTGTCCCATTATAAAAAGAAATATCCTTTAGAAAAAAAAAAAAAAACAACCAGCAAACAAACAATAACACCATCTTTTGATTTATTGGTGGGATTTTTTTTTCCAGACATGATTTCTAGCAGGCCTTTCTAGTGTGGCTAAAAAAATTGCATTGTACATACGATTTTCTCGTTCAGATCAATTTGCTAAATTTTCATTTAGTTTCAAAATGGTTCATTTTGTTGAGGCTTCATTTTGTTCAGACCAGCAACTCAAGAGGTTTCCTGTAGCTTAGAGAGATTGCTTTTGAATTGGTACATTATTCAGCTATGAATTGTTTCTTTAGTATATGAGCAGCTGAGTGTGGCTTTTATTGCAAATATGAATTTCAGTGCAGAACAACTACTATTTTTGCCAAATAAAGAACGTAAAATTATGCACAGGTCTTCATAGTATGCTGAGATGCTTTTCCACACTGTGTGCATTGGGTGTTTTTTTAAGTACTTAGCAAAAACCTCCTATAGGACATGGTAATATGATTGACTGCAAACAGGATTTTAAAAATAATACAGCTTAATGTGGAAATGTGGCTTCAGCAATAAGAATTGAAACCGTTTTCTTATCATCTGGAGAGGCGAGTAACGACATTTTGGTTTTTGTGATCAGCTACTAATTAAACAGGTTTTCAGCTGCACGCAGCACCTGATCCTGTTGTGAAGTTCCAAGTGAGTGTAGCAGGATTTCTGCAATCACTGAGGTAATGAGGTGGCTCAGGGCAGCAGAGTGAGTGCAATCCCAGTGTTACGCACCAGCCTTTTAAAATATGGTTTTCCTCCGTGTTGTTTCTTGTTGTTTACCAGGGTACGTGATTGCTTTTACCTACCTGGAATTAGTTTCCATCTCTGCAGCACTTTTTGTCCACTAAATTAACTCGGGTATGTGGAAAACAGTAGGAAAGAAGTGCCTGGGTTTTGGAGATGCTGTCTCTGGATTTAGGGAGATGCTGTAGATGGAATATTCTTGTAGCAAATCAGGTGACATTATTTACTTGGTGCTTGGGGTAAATTAGAGGCCCTTTTGTGCTCTAGCTGCCTTGGTAAAGAGATGGAAGATCCCATCAGTGCCCCAAAGCAGATCTCCTGCTCTGTTTTGCTCTAAAAGGCTTTAATGGTGCAGCCACCAAAAGAGTTTTCCCTGACTTCAGAGGTGGGAGGCAGGGTTTGGAAGGGCATCCTGCCACCCTCCCACAGCTGCCCAGGGGTCATTGGAGCAGCAAGTCCTGGCTCTTGGCTCTCTGACTTCAAGAAGATTCCATTTCTCTGATGTCACAGGAAAGAGCTGCTTGTGCTTTGCTGTGTGACTTACTGGTCAAAGTTTATTGCCGTATGGGGAGATGATTTAGACTTTTTGGTTTAATCTCTTGAATACTTTAAAAAAATTAGCTCTTTTACCTCTTGGGAATTAGAGTTTCACTCATGAGTAGGTAGAAACCTTACAAAGTTAAAAAGAAGGTATCTGAAAATCTCTTCCCAAAATGTCTTAGTTGATAGGTCTGAGTAGAAAAACTTATTTCAAAGGAAGAGACCATTCTGGAAGGAGGATGAGAAATGAAAGTCCAGTGGATATGGCTGTGTTAACAGGGGCAGAACAGCTACTTAATTATGTAGCAATGTCAGAAGCAATAGGATTATCTATTTCTGTCATGGTCTGGGTCAAACTGAAGACCAACATTTGAACTTAAAGTGCTATATAAATGCATAGGAAAGTGCCCAAGTGCTTATAATCACATTCTCAGTTCCTGTGAATTCTGTTATTTTAATGATCTTCTTTCTGTCTTTCACAGTTATATTTTTATTATATGTGAAAATGTTATTGTAAAAGTCTTTTCTCTTCACAGTGGTCCTGTGTGCCCGCAGTTGGAACCAGCTGCATGAGGCTGGAGAAAGAAATTTATTTTGTAATTTACAGTAGGGTAGATTTAGTCCTCGCTAAAATCCTCTGCATCTTCACTGTGTTCCAGAAAACACCATATTTATCACTGGATTCCAGAATTTACATTAAAAATGGAATAATGGAATACCTTGCTACATCTTGATTCTTCCTCTTTGTTTATAGGGTTTCCTCCAAAAAGCAGTGTTTTGTTCCTTCATTTTCTCAAAGACAGGGGTAGAGCAAGCTGTTGGGTGCTTGGAGCTCAAGCTTAACTTGTTTTCTCAGGTCTGCAGTAATATCTTATAGTTCTTAGTGTAAAGAGCTGCATGCTTCAATTCCACCTGGAATACTCTGGTTAGCTGTGGATTCACCTCAAGGAAATCAAAGAGAGTTAAAAGGCCAGCAAAATGTACCCTGTACAGCTTGGATAAGGAAAGGAGCACACACTGTTTTTTTCCAAAGTTAAAAATCATTATAGGGGAGATTTTTTCAAATAAATTATATACACCAAAATGAGCTGACATCTTTTGCTATAACTGAGATACAAGGCTGAGATTGTGTTTGTGGAGAAGAGGAAGAAGGGCTGGCTGACGTTTGCTGTGAGCTGCCCACCTGAGACACTTTGGAGTCCCCAGCAGCTTCTGGAAGCAAAGTGCAAATATCACAGCACAGGCAGCAGGCTCCCAAACCAAATGGTGTCCGTGTTCTGGGTGAATCCATGCCCAGGTGTTTACCTGGATGCCATTTGCAGAGCACATTTGCCTTTTAACCTGGTACGGGAGACTTTGAATTCAGCTGCTGCCAAGGCTGTGGTGAGGGGGAAGGATGCTCTTTATCTTGTATATATATTTATGGAAAGGGCTTGAAAAAGGAGGTTTTGACAGATTTGCTCTCACTAAAATTCTCTAGACAGCTCCAAAAAGTAAATAAGAGGAGATTCAGGTGTTAGCAGAGAAGAAACTTTGCTGCAATCAAAATACTACAGCTCCCTAAGTAGCCTCCTTGGAGGGAAGCTGCAAACAAGCCCTGTTTGCCTGGGACAGTGTTCTTAGAGTGATTTCAAGGAGCTTTGCCACTACCCAGGGGTTTGATCCAAATAATCAAAGGTTAGGCCTAATTTAGAAAATAAAGCTGCCTTGTTGCTTAGCATTTACTTTGTGTTTCCCCCATTACCATGATAGCCAGGACCCAATGCAAAGAGTCAGACTGGAATTCAGCCTTCCTTCATCTGCAGGGCTGGGATTGCCACTGGAGAGGGCTGAATCAGAGATTCCTCCTCTCCCCAGCCTTTCCAAAAGATACCATCTGCCACCACCAAACACCTCATTCCTCACCATCCTGCAGGTGATGATAGTCACCCTTCTCAGGGACAGAGGACAGCAGTGGCCTTCAGTCTCAGAGCTGAGCCCCTGAGCTGTCAGCCTCATGCCAGTGGTGCCACAGCTGCCTTGTGGATTTCTGCTCTTTCATTCCCTGGCTCCTGCTTCCTGTTGCAGATTTTGGTTGGTGGAATTTGGATGACTACACATAATTTTGACGGCAATTTGCTTTGGTTTCTCTTCTCACTTAGGCTGCCGAACATAAACTCCAATTGCATTTGTTTTTTAAAGCAGCTGGCAAGCATGATCGTGCTACCATTTGTGCATCAATAATTCCGTTTTCATCCCACTTGCTAAAATACAGCAGGTTTTATTCATCTGCAGATTTTTTGTACAAAAATCTGACTTGTATATTGATAATGCATCTCTCATTTAGGAAGAGCTTTGCTGATCCCCCCATGATTATCAGTTCCATATAACATACAGTTAAAGCTTGTCTTTCTGGCAGAGCTCACAAGTATCTGATGTATCTGCCGAGCTAATACAGTGTCGTTCTGTATTTGTATTCTGCAGTTGATTGTTCAATGATTTCTTCTGCTGAATTGCAATAGATGAGCTGTTTAATCTTGCAACGGCTCATTTTGTAATGTAAGAACAAAAAAACCTCTCAATTCCAAATTGTGTTTGCTAGTTAGAATGCAGAATTTAAATGAGATTTATATGGAAGATGTATTTTTCCCATTGTTTCGCCAATGCAGAAGGAAAACAGGTCTTCACTCTTTCTAAAAGAAAATCAAAGCAACCATGGTAAGAATTTGTTTTGCAAGGAAGAAACATCAATAAAAACTAAACCTCTTCCCTTCTACACATTTCAGTCCATATTAGTGATTTTTAAAAATACTTTCTCAATTCAGAAATAACAATTTCCAATAAGTGTGTCTTTTATGACAGCTGGAATGTTAAAATTTCTAAAAAGGAGCCGTTTAAAATATATTTATTTTACCCTGGTATGCCTTCTGATGCTGAGTCTCTGAATATTTCCACAACATTCTTGATCTTCTTTTTGCCCAAGTAGCCCTGATTTTAAAGGGGCTTTTATGTTCTCCTGGAGAATTGTGCTCATGAATGGCAATGAATGGCTCAAAAGTAGATGCTGGATTTTGTCTTTTATTGATAAAATGCATGAGATTGGCACTGGAATGAACAGTCAGCCCTCACTTCAAATGCCAAGTTGGTATTTATTGTACGTTCATGACTGTTTACCACCTCTGTGAGGCAAAGCACCCGAGAGGACAAGGGAGCATAGGGAATTCTGCTGGTTTTTATGTTTGGGGGCAGCCTTGGCTCTGTTCAGAGAGTTGGGGTCCCAGGCAAAGTGCTGTGGTGTGTTGGTGAGTGACCTGAAAGGCAAACCCACACCTGGGGGCTCCCCATGCACAGGGGTGCAGCCTCAGTGCTGAATTATCTGGTTTCAGTATTGTAGATTAATCATCATCTCTGTGCACAATTGTGCATATTTAGGACTGAGTTACAGCTGATGAGGAGGGCTAAGATGGAGTTTGATATTTTAAGATTAAGGCTGAAGAGCAAGATAAAACACCAGTGCTGAATCTATCCTGAAGCTGCTGGCATTGGCTCCACTGGACATGGGGGAACATTCTGGCAGTATCTCACAGAAGCCACCTCTGAACGCCCCCACAACCAAGCCTTTGACATGCAAACCCAACACAGAGTATTAAAACTAACATGATTCCTTCTGGTACTCTGTGAGCAGGTCTGGTTTTTAAAAGCGTGCCATGACTTTAATTGGTATTTCACAAAACATCTGCTGACGTTCAGTAACGATACTCCTGTCATGAAACTTTTTCGAGTGTTTTCAGGTTTTTACTAGTGTTTGTACTGCAGAATGACAGTATTTAAAAATATTTGAGAAGCAAAACTTGACCCTGCTAGGAACTGAAGATAATTGTCAGACATTTTAAATTGCTACGAAGTAAAACTGTTAACACTTGTGTCCTCACTAATTATGTTCTGCATATCTGTGTTCCCCTGGCAACTTCTGGTGCCTCTGGTACCAGTCTAACTAATGGCTGAGGGCTGTTAGATGATGGTGAAAAGCAAAAATAGCTTTTTCTTCTGCTGAGCAATGCTTGCCATTGCTTGTGGAGAAGTGTGTGATGGGATCCCCCTAAGTTGTTATGTTTTAATGCTGCAGAGTCAGAAAAGATTTTGCTGTAGTTGTTTCAGCTTCATGTAAATCTCTCATTACATTCTTTAAGGGCAGTGTTCATGTTTCTCAACCCAATGTACTGCTATCAGCAGCTATCATCAACACTCTGCAAGGAAGCTCTGGTGTTCTTCTGGGCCTGTTCCTTCAGCACTGGTTTCTATCGAAGGTCAGGTTGCCAGAAACACAAAATTGGCCTCACCCTGTGCCATTGAGTCACTGATGGGGTATTGCTGTGCTGAAGCAGCCCAGAGCAGCTCTGTGTTGCCAGTCAAGAGAAGAAATGTGTGTGATGGGGCAGGGAGGACCTGAATGGAGCAAACCTCTGGGTGGTGCTGGGGTTTTATCCAGTGAGAGGGATTGTGGGCATGCTTCTGTATCCCTGGTTTGACTCAGTGACACCACACTTGGCCAGAACCTCTGAGAAGCCAGTTTGGTCTCAGTGATCTCATGGCACTCTTAAGGGTATCTGAGGCAGGGGAGTTAGTCCAATCCAAATGAGATGATGTTCATATTGGATTCTGCAGCATCTGCCGGGCCTCGGGGATGATTTACGTGGTCACCTGTGAAATGAAGTGTCAAAAGCAGCAGCAAGTGATTTTCTGATGCCATGGGACATATATTTGTGTGAAATTCTTCTTCATATGCCTGACAACTCCAGTTATCTATAGAAGCTTTAAATAAAATAAAAAATTAACTCCCTGTGTTGTCACTGCCCCACACTTGAACACTGCTGTTTTGAGCAGAGAATGGCCACTTATGGGAGGAATTCATGCCTCACTTTAGCATTTGGGATTTAGTGAGACTCTTAATGGTGGCTTCACTTGGAAGAAAGACAACTTTATGTGCAACAGAACAACAATATATTTATTAAAATCTTGCAGGTTTGGTTCACTTATTGCCCCGAGAGGCAGCTTGTTTTTCCTCAATGCCTTTCATTTATTGCACAGGTTCATGGGACAGCCCTGTGCTGTCACCCAAGCATGCTCACTAATGGGACGTGGTCTCGCTGCACAGCACCCTTGAAGCTGGGAAGAGCATAACGAGCATGAGATGGACCCAAATGCCTCTGAAGGCTGTGGGAATTGCTGGTCCATTGGTTTTTTGCTGGAAGCTGTTGATGGGATGTACATGGAACTGGTTTTCAGTCATTTGTCCCAGGCCATATGCTTAATCCTTCCAGCAGTGTTTACAGCAATAACGAGTTTGTTGCTGGCTTCTGTTCAGTTCAAACCCATTCTGAGGAGGGCTGTGGGATGTTTTCCAGACCCTCTCTGTGAACACTTGGAGATTTTCCTGCCTGTGCTGGTGTCAAAAATGTTGTCTCCCTCTCCCCTTTGCCCCTGGTTTCCCTGCAGTATCAGCAGAGGCTGGGGCAGGGGTTTGACCTCAGTTTTGCTTTGCCAGTGGCACCCGTGTATCTGAGAGGTCTGTAAGTGAGAGGGCTCCACAGCAAAGGCAGAGAGCTGCTGATGTGCAGCCATGAGGAAACTCCTGTTCTCTGAGGAGGCTGCACAAAACAGCCAGCCCAGATCCAGTGTCAGAGCCCAAAGGGAGCCTGAGGGTCTCCCTGGGGGTTAGAAAAACTGAACGGGAAATCCCTGGGAGATAGGCACTGGCCATATCTTCTCATTTTTCCTCCTTGTAGTTACAGCCTGAGCAGGGCTAGTTTACTTGTTGCCTTCTTCCCTTACAGAGAAGCATTTTTGAGAGACAAATCTCTGATTCTGAAAATTGAGGGTAAAAAGTAGAGAATTGCTGAATAACTTGAGCTTATACAAAATGCATGTAGCAATGCATGTATTGACTTGTTTCAGTGAATATCAAAATTTATTGTCCCTTGAACTAAATATTGACATGGACAAAGCAATATCAATATTTATCTCTCGGGTTAATACATTTTATATTCGCCTCAACATACATCAATATGTGCTTATTATTACTATAATGTTTGTCCTTCAGCAGAAGAAACTTGCATGTGCTTGAGAGGGGCAAGGGAGAAGTTTGTATTAGTATTCTTTTCCTGTTTTTAATCTTCATCAGAAGTTTATCCTGCCCGTGGAGCACAGTGCAGCCCTCATTCAAGCAAAACCCTTACTGATGGTTGTGACATAGTGCACTGAATACCAATTGAGAGATGGGGTTTTGGGAAATGGGAGATTAATGGTCACGAGTGCCCTCATAAGGGCAGTGAAACCACCCCTTCTGTTTTATGGACTTGGTGGTGCTCCCTGCAGGGACTCTGTGACCAAGATCTGTGTCACTGCCCACACAAACAGGGGCACAGAGCATGGGACATGAGGGGCGAGCCTTTAATCTGAGATCCGGCTGTGAATCACTGCCTACAAAAGGATGCTGCAAGCGTTGGACAGGGGCACACAGGTAGGAGGTTTAGATCTGATAGGAGCCCTGTGGCAGGCTGATCTCACTCCTGCATGACGTGTGGCACTGTGTCTGTGGGCACTCTGGTGCCCTAGAGAACCCAGCAGCCTGCTTGGGCCTTCTGCACTTGTGTGTGGGCAGGCAGAATGTGGCCACTTCTCTGTGCCTGGAGGATTATCCCTCGGATCTGCCCCATTGCCTTTTTTTTTCCTTATTCTGGATCTTAGAGAGCAAGGCAGAGGTTTCCTAGAGAGATGATGACAGGCTGCACTAAAAGGATGCAGGCATGACAGCACTGAATATCACAAGACTAATTCAGGATATACAAGGGCCTTTTAGCACATTATTTGTGCTATACAGACCCTTTTATTCGGAGATACAAGCTCTGGCAGAAACGTTGCAATTTCCACAGAAGCCTTGAAGAGATGCTGCAGTTCCTCTGTGGATCTTGCTAATTTTAAACCTCCTAACCCTAAACCCAAGGGAGACGGTGGGGGAGGCAATGATGAGACTGGGAGCAGAAGTAAAAGGTGTGCTCCTGTCTCCCACCCTCTGCACACCCTTCTGCTCATCAACAGCTCGTTGGTCAGAGATAGAGAGGGGGTCGAGTTACTTTTTGGACACCAGATACTCACCAGGAGCTGTTAAAAGCTGCAGGCTTGGATCTGAAATTCTACTCAGCTGCTCGAGGACCAGAAAAACTGCTCCAAACTCTCACCTGTCAGAAGAAGAACCAGCAGGACATCCTTGAGACTGGAGAGCATGGAAGGCAGTCCCCTTCTTCAGCTGGTGCTCCAGCCTCCCTCAGTTTCCCACTCTGAGGCAGAGCAGCCTGCAGTGCCGAGGAGCAGCAGCCATTCGGGCATCACTCTGCCTGGTTTCTTTGCTGCATTAGAAGCAGCCAGACTTGCAGCAATGAAAGTAACAGCTGTTTGTAAACTGACATTTCAATGACAATTGTCAGGAGACAAGAAGCATATGGCAGCTGACTCCTCACATGCAGGGAGCTGCAGCAGGGGAGGCACGGAGCGGCTGCAGATGCTGGAAGACAGCACTGCATTGATCTGCAGCTGGGAAGGTCATCTCAGTGATTGAAGACTGCATTTCATGCCTTGACTCTTCTTGGGAGCTAGAAAGACAATAAACTACTGCCTTATGTCCTTATTTCTAGCAAAAAGCAAGATTTTTGTCCTTGTTACAATAACAAATATAACACAATCACAGGCCAAAACCCCACCTCCTGAAAGTAACATTCTTAATTAGTACTTCAGTCTTTGGTTTTTTTCCTTCTCCTGAGTTAGTAGTGGCTGATACTGAGACCACCGAGACCCTGGTTAGTGGGAAGGTGTTTTTGTTCATGTTTTCAAAGCCATTTGTAGCAGAATCCAATAGGGACCAAGTGCTTTTCTTATGATTAGCATTGCTTTATGATGGTAAACTTAATAATTAAAGGTGGTCATGTTTTCCTCTCTTGGGACTTCTTGGCACTTGTGATGTACGGCTTGAAGTCTTTGTGACTAAGCATTAGTGTCATGTTGTGCCTTTGAGTATAGTCAGGCTAAGCACACAAAAGTGAAACAAACACTAAAAAAAGCTCTTCCTCTGGACCAGCTGCATTTCTCCCTGCACTTGACTCACAGCTCAGTAACCATATGCTTATATTCCACTGACAATTGCCATTTAAATGTCATTTTACAAGCAGATGCTGAGAGCCCGCCTTTGCCTCTCTGTGATTAAATTAATGACACAAAGTTTGAGGTCTAACCCTGCTTTGGGCTGACTGGGACAGAGCAGCAGCAGCAGCAGCAGCAGAGTCTGGCAGACTTTGACCCACCAGGATGGTCAGGGTTAAGTGCACAGGCAAAAGATTGTGTACCTGAGGTCACCAACAACCACAGGGGCTGTGGCAGCCAAAAGAAAGCTGTTCTTGGCACTGTCTGGTGGCAATTATGATCTTGCTGACAATTTCAGGCTTTTTCAGACTGTTGGCAGTGGCCAGGATAGAGGCAAAACATTGGGTTATCAAAGGAGACAGATTTAAGTGCTCAGGTGCAGAAAAAAAGGGCAAAAATCTATTCAGTAGAAGAACAAGGGGAAGGGTGGAGAAGGAAGCCCTCCCTACCAGACATCTGCACATATTCAAAATCCTTCCCAATAAAGTTCATAATGAATTTAATTCAGTCCCCTATGGCCCAGAGGAATGTTCTGAGTAATAAAAAAGTATTGCTAAGGGACAGATGAGTGCCAAACTCCTATTCTCTGCCAGCAATGAATATTTATACTATTGGCACTTAAATGCTAGGTTTATTTTACTACATAAATGATCCTTTGTCACATATTAAGAATTAATACTGTGAGATTGACTTTTGAGAAGCTAGAATAATGATTCCCAAATTTAAAGTGTTGTTAAATTTGTATGCTTTTTTTGTAAAGAGGCTTGGGCTGGGTTTTTTTGACGTTAAAATAGTAGTTGGATGTGGTAATTCCTATTTTGGGGTAAACTCTTTTGTGGCTTGTTTATGGTTTAGCTTTTTAATGTAGTTTTAGACAAGGATCTTTTCATGTCTTTTTGTTTTGTTTGTTACCTTGAAATATCTAAATCAATGTTAAATGAATTCTAAGCTCCTGTCCTTAAAGGTTGAGATGTACTCACTTACAGAAGATAACACAAGGGCTCCTGGCTTCTGCTGGCATTTTTCTAAAGCCCTTCTGATGATTAAATTGGAATGATTCAAATGTGAGCTGGAAATTTCAAGCACCACTGATGGAGGCTGCAGAACCACAGGATTATTTTGTTTATAAACATTGTTATTCCATGGAAGATAAAGCTCTGCTCTGTGTCACTTCCATGCAGTGGTCAGGAAAATGGGGGGGGAGAAAAGCAGAGCTACTGATCCTTTTCCCTTTAATAAGAAGGAGTGGAAGACAAAATCGGATATGAGCTGAAATGT
This sequence comes from Monarcha castaneiventris obscurior, assembly GCA_026261815.1. Taxonomy (NCBI): domain Eukaryota; kingdom Metazoa; phylum Chordata; class Aves; order Passeriformes; family Monarchidae; genus Monarcha; species Monarcha castaneiventris. The sequence continues at coordinate 15,411,505 of JAMPIT010000467.1, forward strand.
GAAGAATGATTCCTATCAGGCAGCAAGCTCAGGGGAAAAATACCTGAGTGCTGGTGTAAGATGCAGTGTGCTTTACATGCAAGCTGCTCAGGGCTGTTTAGGCACCTCTGGCACATTGCAGTACAGCACAAACTCCTCAAGCCCATGCCCAAGTTCAGACTGACAGCAGCAGAGCTGAGCACGGAGCCTTCCCGAGCTGCTCTTCTGCTGTGCTTCCGTTTGCTCCGCGCTGCCAGGCCAAGTGTGAAAGTTGGAAAAAATATTGTGAGTCTGTCAGCATGTTTATTTGCATGGTGCATCTCCTTTGAGTCAACAAGCATCTTTTCAAAGTGTGAAAATGAACAATTAGTCATCCACGGAACACAACAGTTTTGCAGACGTCTCCTCCCGCCCCCCAAAAGACAAACCTCACTGTGCTGCACAAGGGCACAAGCAGCTCATTTTTCACTTGCTGTATACACTACCAAATATTCAGTTCTCCAGAACAAAAGTGTCTGAAGAATATAAGGGGGTATATTAAGGACTTGGCAGTTTGAATTAAAAAGAAAGGTCAATGCCAAGGAATTCAGATAGAAGCAAAAAACCCCAGACATCTCAAAGCACTGCAGTTGGGATTTAAAACTGAATGCACACATTGTTTGCTCACAGTTTTTCGCAGCAGCATTCATAATTTAGGAAACTATTAATCAGCATGATGAAGTATCCTGTTTCTAACCAAGAACAAAAAAACATCACACAATACAGCTTATTTTCTTCTCACTTGAAAGAGATCTTCTGGTAAAATTTGATGACAATTCCACAGAGTTGGGCTTGTGAACTTTGTGTTTAAGTTGCGCCAGAGAAGAAGCCCCAGCAAAGGAACAGAATCCTTCCACTGCCTTTTTATGAGGCTCATCACAAGTCGCTGCTCAGGGGGCCTTATTTTCTTTTGGCCTGTGCCAGGACTGCTGCCCTATAGTTGTTAAGCTGACAGCAGGAAAAAAGCACTGAAGGCTACAAACATTTGCAGGATTAATACAAAATTCAGATCAACTTTTGACAGAGGCAGAGCAGGTACTGAAAATTGAGGCAAGTGGCAGCGGAAAAGCAGGGCAGCAAGGGAAGGGGCAGGGAGGGGACTGACAGCAAGGAGACAGTGGCTGAAGAGAGTTCTGGTAGACAAAGAACTAAAAATGGCAAAGGTAACACATTTACTGCTGGCCTGCCAATAACAGCCCTCCAGGGCTCTTAATCCAGTGCTGTAGGTTTAAGATCTGCTACTTCCCCATCACACCAAGGTAATTGTGACATTAAGTGATTACAGAAGCAAGGGATCCAAAGGACAGCTTTTATTCGGTAGCTCATTCAGGGAGATAATAAATTCGTTAAAGTAATTATCCCTTTCATGAAAAAAAATTAATTTTTTTTTTTTTAAAGAAGAAGGCATTTCATAACTTTTCTTTGCTTGGGGGTACTGGTGGCAAGAACTTGGACATACCCTGATGAAGTTTCAAAGTTATGAAAAATCTTTCTTCTATTTTCTGCCTCCCATCCCTGCTACATGCACACCTTCCTGCTAGTGAAGTACCATTTTCCTGGCTTCAGAAACCCCTGTGTGCTATTTCAGAACGGCATTGCTACAGTGACCTGTTCAGTGGGGGCAATCTGGCTCAGCCCAGAGGGGTACGAATTAAACAGCTCCTGTGCTGCTGCGGAGAGCAGAGGTCAGGCATGGGATGAGGTTAACAAGGCAACACAGAGTGAGAGCTGCCCCACCAGGACACTCCCTGCCGCAGGGAAGCAGCCAGCCTGCAACTTCTGCTCCCTCCAGGTGTTTGTGTAAGGCACGGTTCCTGCAAAGAGACAAGCACAGAGGGGACAGTAAACTGGAGGCTGTTTGTGTGCCAGGAGCGGGGCAGCAGCAGGAGGAGCGACTTTGCGTACCTGGGATGTCACACGAGGTGTCAGGATCTCCAGAGCTGACACACAGGAGCAGCAGAGGGTGCCACTGAGGAGCCAGGTGCCTTTCTCCTGCTCCACCTCCTGCCCGGGAGCAGCCAGCTGAAGGCACTGCCGTGTTCCTGCAGGGCTGCTCCGGCCACGGCACCGCCGCTGCTCCCTGCTGAACACGCTCCACGCAGGCACAATTTTCACACATCCAACACTTCAGCCACCCCTCTTTAATGCCATTAGTGATGCAGCAACATGTATTTATATTTACATATAAATACAAAATGGTCAGATACCACATTTTAAAGCGTAATTTACAATCTGAAACTGCTTACACTTTCATGACTAGGCTTGGGTTTTTCTCACTTACATTCATCGTTTAATTCCACTGGAATTTGATTTTTAAGAAAGCCCAACATCTCTTAATTACCATAAAAAGATCCATACACATTTTACTTAAAAATAGCTTCTGTAAGAGGAAATCTACCAAAAATAACACGAAATATATTATTATGCATACATTTTCTTTTTTGTAAAGTACAAACAAGAATCTGATCTCTTCTGGGTATTGCCTGATCTAATATGGCTATAAGGTTCTATTTATTTTGTTTGTTTTTCAAAGTAAAGGGAAAGACAGAAGAAATGTAAGAGCACAAACCAAAATAAAAAAAGCATTCTTTCGAAAGACACAGATGATCAGAGAAAGAACACTTTGAAAACTAATAAATGACAACAGGTACAAAGAAACACCATCCAAGCGCTATGCAGTGTTTTGTCTGAGTATGTGCCGCAGTGACCTTGTAACAGTTATTAAAAACAACAAACAAAAAATGCTACTGGCAGAAAAAGCTGTCAAGCAAAACACTGAAAAATTGGTACCATTTCCTAACAAGTAAGTGCAGAACTGATAGTATTTTATGTGTCTTCCCCCATGTATGCCGACCTTTCTTGCTCTCTCTCTGCCTGCAGGACTGATCATTGCGACTCTGGCGATTTGCTGGATGCCAAACCAGGTCAGAAGGATCATGGCTGCTGCCAAACCGAAGCAGGACTGGACCGTCCCCTACTTCAAATCCTACATCACCCTCCTTCCCATCGCCGACATCTTCTTCTACCTCAGCTCGGTGGTGAACCCTCTGCTGTACAACATCTCCTCTCGGCAGTTCCGCAGCGTGTTCCTGCAGGTCCTGTGCTGCCGCCTCACCCTGCAGCACGCCAACAAGGAGAGGTTCCTCAGGGCCACCCAGAGCTCCGGGGAGAGGAGCACCCGCTCCCTGCGCCCGCTGCTCTTCATGTCCTCCAGGCGCGGTTCTTCCGCCAAGGGCAACGCCAAAGTTCTCCTGAGCACCTTCCAGAAGGAGCCCACGCCCGGCTGCAGCCCACAGGAGCCGGGTCCTGCACCACCATATCCCAGCCTGGAAGAGATGCCCCTCGAGGCTGGCTCAGAGCCCCGTCCGGGCGCACAGAACGGCCTTTGAGAACATCAAGTATGACTTGATAAGGCAAAGTTAATGCTTAGCAGTGAGCTTAAAGACATGGAAACCAAAATGACCGAGGAAAGTGACTACATCGCAAAAGGAATAACACAGATTTGTTTCCAGTTATGCAGAAGGAACAGGAGTTCTGTATCCTGCTGGGATTTTTAAGTGCACACTGGAAATTCAATCTGCTAACTGAACTCATTAGCTGACAAAAATTTCAGCCCCTCTTCTCCACACAACCACTGAACTTTCCTCGCTGTTGACAGGGATTTGGAAACAAACAGAAAATAATTGCAGCATCTTTGAAGAAAGGAGGATGCAGGAAAAATTGTGTCAGGGCAGAAAAAAAACCCAAAACAACTTGCTTGAAGTTTAGCAGTACCAAAACAACAGGGCAAATTTAAGAAGCAGAAGAGTGGTTATCACATGTGCCCTCGGCACCACGGCAGAATTCCCCCTCTTCTTGGGCCGGGGTCCATTGCAGAGCGGGGTGTTGCAGCAGCTGATGCAGACAGAGTTCACCTTGCCAGGAGAGCAGAAGGACTGGTAGCCAGCAGAGGCGATCAGGCACGCTGCCGAGGAGGCGCAGGACTTGCGGTACATGATTCCTGTGACACAGAACAAGGGTTACTCCGTCTGATGGGAACACTTTACAGCAGGATTCCTGCTCAAACACTGCTGCAAACCCAGTTTGCATCCCCAGAGAGCTGCTGGTGCTTAGGGCAGACACCTCAGCAGGGACAGGACCAACAGCCCTGCCCTGCAGGAGCACCAGAGTCACTCTGCTTTGGATTTCTCTATAGTTTGATTCTGGTTGGAACCAAAAATATAACAGACTTAATTTGCATAATGTATATCAAATGATGCATTTTAAAGCTGGAATTCTTCATCTTTCAGAATAAACTGTAGGAATAGCTGTAACTGAAATGCAATTAGTGAGAAAATTAGTTTTGTTTCTATTGCTGAACATTTCTGAGTTAAGGTGTCTAAGTAATTACAGCTTTCTATGCTCTTAATTTGTCTTTTGAGAATTTTTTTTCCTTTTCTTGTTCCATTGCCACACACAGACAAGTAACCAAGAGCAAAAAGAGGATGATTATCAGCAAAACTTTCATCCTCCTCCCTCCCCTTTTAACTTTTTTTAAAAGAAGAACTAGAAGTACTTTTCCAGGTAATCTCAGTTCTTGCTTGTCTTTGAAGTTAAATACCCTCAATAACAAAAATTTCCATTTCTATAGACTTTAGTCTTTCTTGAGTTGAAAGTCTTCCATTTTGGAATGCAATTTAAGTTAGTTTTAATTAATAAGCTAATTTATAATTTCTCAAATTGTTTTTAATAGAAAAAAGTACATTCTGATGCACATAGCTGCTATTCTAACATGGTTTACAAAGGCTTTAAAATACACGGTTGTATTTTCTTCTGTCACAGAGGAAAATGGTTACAGCAGTTCCCCCTCTAATTACTCCAAAATTTTCCTGCAAGTGATACAGTCGAAACTGTGTCTTAGAAAAGCATACACATAATAGAAATAGATAATGGAGGCTTGCTTGCTTGTAATTACAAAAAAAGGTAGGGATATTCCTAAAGACGATAAAATCACTATTCCTTTTGAATATGGGATTTTCAAAACGTTTTTATTTTTTTCCTCCAGAAAAGCAAGGGAACAGGCTTCCCTTGGAGAATGGTGCCTCTGCATCTTGTGGCATGGTCCCGGAATGGTTTTAAATGCACAGTGATTGAGACTTTTTTTTGGAGGGAGTGAGGTGGGAATAGGACCCACAGGTTCTGGACTTACAGTACCTGCAGATACTTGTTCAGCCCCCAGGGACTTAATAACCACTACAGCACCTCCATGGTCCAGGAGAAACCTCTGTAAAATGGCATCAGTCACTGCACCTCTGAGTGCTGCGAGGAGCAGCACAACACCCTTTGTTTGGTCTGTGCTCAGAAAGAAGGATTTCCTGTCTTCAGAGACTTTTAATTAAAGCAATTCTTTTATACTGTCACAACACTGCTGCCACCCCAACAATGCAGGGGTTTCCTTGTTTTGTGTTCTCCCTCTGCAAATCTGAACTCTGAAACATGTTTTTAGGCTATCTATCTCGTTAAACTTATGAAGAGAAGCCCTCAAGTGAGTGTTAAATCTTCCTCTGTCTCCAGTGAGCTTCAATCAATCAACACAGCAGGTAGAGCCTTTTCTCAAGGAAGAGGAGCTGTGGGCTGTTCTCCCTGTAACAGCAAAGGCACACAGATCAAGTAATGCAATCTTTATTGCTACAGTTTGCAAAAAGAAGGGAGTTCTGTCTCTGCTGACAAACCACCGCTGTCAAGGAGCCTCAGTGGTGCTGCCACTGATCGGCTTTACAAAACTGAAATCTCAGCTTGTTCCCCAAAAAGACCTGATGCTTTGTCCATGTTCCTCCTGCAGTCCTCCCAGAGCAGAGGCAGACATGACCCTCCCCACGGCTACAATTAATGTTTCTCCTTCCCCTTCCCTCTTGAGAAAGGACTCCTGTATTCAATTAAATCAGGCACAATGATTCTCCGTTCCCTAATCCCACATCTCCCCATCACAGATACTTCCCTGAGCTACAAACACCCACCAAACTCAGCCACTCTTCATTCTGCCATATGAGCAGCAGTGAATTTGACTGTCCCCTCGAAGACCAAGCCTCTAAAAAGCTTTTGACACTGGCAGATTTCCTATTCCCATTATTTTATTTTAGGACTCTCTTCCTGCTGTTTCCTTTTCACAGGTTTCCTGCAAAACCCTGTTCACAATTTGAACCAGAGATTTATTAGTTAGGGTCCCTGAAATATCACACTTTGCGCTTCTCCCATAGATTAGGAGACTAGAATTGTTCAGTGCTGTGAACAATTAGATGATGCCCTCTGAGGTATGCTTTTCACCAAGCAACTCTAGGAAACCTCTCCTGCAAAAAATCAAAGTCCTGCAGCTTAACTCCATGTGTTTACAACAGCTCTGTTCTGCAGGATCAATTCCATAGAACAACCCTAAGTTCCTTTTGAAGCCAAAACACAGTATTCCTGCACAGACTGAAATTTTACTGCTCAAAGTTTCAAGAACAGATGGACCATGTTCACACCTAAATAGGTAGAATAATCTGACTAGCAGCAAAATCCCCTTCTAACACTTCTCCAGTGGCTTTTCTGTAAATGCCTTACAATAGGAAATTCCACACCCAAATGATTGTTTATTCCCATTCCCTGTTCTAGTAATCTAAATTTTAGAAAGATTTTTTACATAAAAAAACTCAGCATTTCCATCAGGTTTTCAATAGCTCCTTTGCTAACAACATGCCCTTCACATCCAAGTGTTTTTTTCTTCAAGTACAGGTAGATTCTCTTGATCTCACAAACCAGCTGCTATCACACTAAGTGCTCTTTACAAGGCACCAGGTATGAACCAAGCTTGGTCAGCATAGAAAGGCTGTGCTCTCTGGTTCTGCAGCATCTTGACAGGAAGACACAGTGCAAACAGCCACAGAAGCTGGTGGAAAAAGAGGGAATGTTACCACCGCAGGAGTGGCATTTTTGAAACACTTGTGCTGTGACTCCACTTACTCTTAAAGCTTCTTCCTATCGTAATTCTGGTAGGAAATACAGTCAATCCAACTGACTTCCATGATCTGATGGCAGGGTCGCCATCTCCTTGCTCCAGCAAACAGGATAATGGAGCCCAGTAACTTCAGCTCACCCCCTGAGCTCAGCCAGGACAGCAGCCTCCTCTCTGGGCTACACCCAGAGATCTCTCCTCAAACTCCTCCTCTGCAGCATTGCTGAGCCAGTTCCAAAACCATTCCCGAGATCTCCCTGAATCATTTGCCACCAGCAGCCTGAACTGCAGACAGTTCTTCAAAGTGGTTATCTGCCTCATAAGACTCATACCACAGACATAACTGCTAATTACTGGGTATTCTTGCCTGAGCAATCAGCTTGATGCATTCATTAACATATCACCCAGAAAAATAATTGCAAACCTTTCTGGAAGCTTTTCTTCTACCTCAGATTGTTCTGAGTCGCTGGCTAGGCAAGGAGACTTCACATTTTATACTCTACTTTTACTGGGATGGGATCATTCCCAGCTACCCACCCTCAATAAGTGACACTAGCGATCAATTAGCATATTTACTACTACTCAATTAGTGTATGTATTGCCCAATTACTTGATGGATGAGAACAGAGTAGTTTGTCCTTTCTCACAGATTCAGCAGTCCCCAAACAGCAGTTTGGGCACCATAAGGATGTGTGGTACCATGAAGCACCTGCTACTGACCAACAGATTTTCCTTCCTTTTGGCTTCAAGGTTTGTGGGATGCAGTTCCAGTACTTTCAAGAAGAGACAACATGCTAATATCCCATGCCCTCTCCTGTCACATAGACCTACTATAGCTGTGTTTGTTTTCAGGGCTTTTTCTAAAAGCAGATTTGGGCTTAAATTTGGCATTGAAAATTTATTTCTAGACTAAACAACTTGCCCATTGTTACACCTCTCTGTGCCCCACAAGACAGTGTCAAGACCCAAACTATTTCTGCCTTATTCTTTGCAATGAAGGAATGAGTGTAAATCTTAAGGCTTTTTCTATAGTTCCTGCTTGCAATATTTATTTTCTCAGCTAGATCTAGTCTAATTCAATGCACCCTGGCACTGTTTTGGGCACACGCAGGTGCCTTCTGTCTTGATTGTAACAAACAATTCAAGCAACAATTTATTCAGACCCAAAAGTGAGTGTTCCTCCCTCTACCCTGTCTGTACAGCCCCGTGCATTTCTCTTGAATAACAGCTTAACTTGTTACTAGGACAACCAAAAAAGGTGACATCACACCTACTCCTTACACTGTTTATGCAGAAGGCACCAAGAAGATCCAAGGTTTTTCTCTTACTGATTGAAAAGGAACTTATTAGACACCTCTGATTCTTCTGTTCTAGGAGGTACAGACAAAAAAGATGCTGTGTAAGCATGATTCTCCAACTTTTAAGAGCCAACCACAACCCAAGCAGTCTGCAACTTCAGTTTGCACCTGTACTCTCAGGAGTGTCCTTCAGCAAAATGCACAGAGGGTCTCTGGAGCCAAAAGAGGCAACCAGGATTTCACCTCTGAGATCAGTGACCTAATTTCCAAAAAGAGTTACCTTCCCACTCCTATGACCCAGCTACTCTGAGACTGCTGTGTGCAATGGCACAGCTCAGCAGGAAATCACAGCCCTGTCCTTCCCCCCAGGACCTCATGGCTGTGGATGCTGAAAGCTTGGGTGCAGAGAGATTTCTCAGTTTTCTGATGGAGTCTGTGTGAGAGCCTCGCTTTCTCATGGATGCTATGGGAAGACAGTTGGGAGGGGAGTTTTTTGTAAACTATGATATTGTTATGGTACCAAGAAGAAAAATATTTGAAGTAAGTGTTGTTGGGTTCGGCCAATCCCTTTGGGGGGTGGCTGATCAGTAAACCAATGACCTTATGCTAGTCCAGGGTGCTAAGGTATATAAGGGAACTTGTAAATTAACAAAGTGTTGGTTTCTGCTCATATGAAATCATCCATGCTGCTTTATTCTCTGCTCTCTAGCGACACATGGCCACAAAAATCTCCTCTCTAAGTTTGACTCTGTCTAGTGGACACCACCACTTTGCCCAACACTAAGTTTACCAAGCCAGATGTTCTCTGATCTGGTGGGCTGTGACTGATACTCCACTTTTCCAAAGAAAGCTTTTTCTGCACCATTTTGTACATAACCAATTTGGCAGGCACATGTGAAGTCAGTCTTGTGCAGCTCATTCCACAAACAGTGCTTCAGCAAAATCCCCTGTACCTGCTCTCTGTAAACCTGCCACATAAAGCTTCTGCAGCTTAGAAAGAAGTCTGTGTCCAACTAGGGCCCAGCAGTGAGGCATCCTTGAGCCTTCTCAAGGCTAGACCAGGTGGTGGAGGCAAAGAAATAGCTGCAGAAAAGTTTGTATCCTGAAGTAAGCAACTGAGAAAGCCAGCAGGCAGATCAAGGCAAGTTTGAGGAGTACATTTACAATTTTGACAGAACCTCCACTCAACTCCTTTAGATTGGGTGTTTAAATCTTGCCCATCTCTTCTAAGCAAATGGTGAAAAATGGGCCAACAAGGGACCATTCATAGTGTAGCACACAGAAGTCAGGAGAAGCCCCCCAAACTTGTCCTGGCTCTCACATTAGCATGTTTTCATGGTTTGTTTTGGGTGTTCTCTTAATGTTGCTGCTCATAAAGACAAGTTGAGAACTGTGCTTATGTACCAATACTCCTTTCTTTTAATATCCTGCATAGTTCCAGCTGTCTTATTTCACCAAAACTTTTAGTTTTCTGGTCTTGGTGAATCTGCAAGTTTTCCCTCTCATTGTGCACAAGTTGATGTCTGCTCTGCCTAGCTATGCTTGCTTTGTGATTTCATTCATATATTTCATTCTTTATTTTTTGCCCTAAACTGTCACTAGCTTACCTTGCACTCAAGTAAAAATCAGCACCCAGCGCTTTCTTAATGTCTGCCAAAAAATAAAATGAAAATTTATACTAGTGTGAGAATAACATGTAAACATCACTTTCTAAGGAACATAAAATATAAATGTGACTGTTTTTGCATTTTACTGTCTCAGTAATGGTCAAAATTGTGTTCATACTATACAAAAATAGGTTTGTAAATTATGTTTTTTAATTTCTGTATTAGGTTTTATGCCATCCTTTTATGGCTTCAGTGGTTTTACTATGATAATGATTTTTTCCTTAGCTGGTACCTGTTCATACATCACACAGTGACAGACTCCAGAGGTCCTATTGTGATTTGCTGTTTTCTAGAGAAAGTGATTATAAACATTTTATCTAATAAGGTCCTAAATATCTTAAAAGGTGACTGAATATTGAAAAGCAATCATTCTTCTGAAGTTGTGCTTCCCCAAACAATTGTTGTTTTAGTCAGATAATGCTTTTATTGGTTTAAAATATGAATTAAGCTTCCTGAACACACAGCCTTTCAGCTATGGCTGTGAATGCATTGCTACAAAAAAAACCCCAAAAAACAAAACCACCAAATCCCAAACAATTTAAGCAAGTGTAAAATATATTCATATCCAACCACATCCTGTGTGTTTCACTTCACATTAACTCTTCTTATCCTTGTCAACTCCAGAGAGAAGGTTGAGGAGACAAGTGGTTTAAATAACTTGTACCTTGCCAGAAATTTTATAATGAAATTTTCTAATCACCTCGTAAACAGCTACTTAAGCACTGTGAATTATTGGTAAGCAATATGGTATAAGCACATGATTGGTGTTTTCCAGACAAAAAAAACCCCAAGGCACTAAAAATATGGGACTTAAAATCTTTTGCAAAGCTAAGCACACACTTCCTGATTTTTAATCTAGTGTTTTAGGACTGCAGCTATTTTATCCTGGTCCTCCCTTTGATGCATACTGTAGACAAGAAAAAAGCATATTCAGGCCATTAGGCTCTTACAGAGTACAAAATTCTATTAAAAATAAAACAAACCCCCCAAATGAAAATAAAACATCTCCCACCAAATCCTACCTGGTTCACTTAGCACATTTTCACCACAATTTTCTATGAAAACTTTATGTCATCACAAATCCTCCATACAATTGGCACCTTTAAGAAGTTGCACATTTTTTCAGAAACTAACAGGAAGCTTTTGACAATGAAAGTCTGGCCTCCTCACTCTCCTTCTGACCCTGACATGACACCTTGCAGAAATTAAATCAGCTCAGGAGAAAACTGGACAATTGTCGACTGACAGAGGACAAGGGTTTAGATTACCCTGATATCTTTTTCTAAGTTGTGCCTTCTAATTTTGGTGGTGGAAATGTGACTCAAAACGGTGTTGTTAACAACAAACACCATCACAAAATAGTCTTTGTCACTGCTTGCAAAGCTGAAGCATAGCATTAAAATGCTTAAAAATGCACAGGCTGAGAAAATTTAGCACAACTGCTAATGGTGGTGTTACCAAATATTTTTTGAAGCCACAGGAGGCTACAAATGAGAGGTCAAAGCTCAGCTTTCACCTGCATATCCGATAATTCTTTTGTTTCCTACTGTTCTTATTCGTTTCTCTGCTCACTAATGTGGATGTACAGTCAAGCACTAAAACACACAATATTCCCAACAAAGCTGGTTCACAGCCTTCCATCCTCTCCTCTTACCTGATACAAAGGAATCAAGATCTAAATGTCCTTTGCTATCAAGACCTAAATATACTTGATCTTGGAGAGAGAGAGGTGAACTTGGACTCAATTTTCAGAATCCTGTATGAGCATTTTTCTTGACAATCCTTACGTGCTGAGGTGAAGGGAAGCCACAGCCTTTATGCCTTTACAAATGTTAAAATGTTACACCCTTCAAAAAGTCACATAAATGATTTTACACATGAATAGTCTTGCTGCACCCTAATTGATGTCCTTACCAATTTCAGGGCAATGGCTCAGATGTTGGCAGTTGCCAGAAGTTTGGAGATTCACTTCTCTTTTATATCTTTAGCTATTTTCATGCTCAGAGTTTTACAGCCCGCTCAGCTTAAAAGTAGGATTTTCATGGGGTTTATATGGCTTTCCCCAGTTTCAAAGACTAAGTTGGCAAAAGCCAGTTTTGTCAAGTTTTCCAAAAAAACCCATCCAGACTACAAATGAAAAATGGAAACAAAAACAGTTTGGATTAATTAAAGCTAGCTTACTTGCCAGTGCTTTGATAAGGTCACTGGGAGCTAAGATGAGTGACAGGGTCAGGCTTCAAGAAGGTCTGGAAACACAAACTCATTTGTGTGTGAAATGCAATAGGAAACTCTTAAGGGAGGTTTACAAGGCACCAGGCTGCGGGCACTGTATCGTCACAAAATTCATTTGTATATCTTTCATACAAGCCTGAGAAATAAAATAACATAAAAAGCTATTGTCCATGTCCTGTGAAAAATGAAATTCGCTGGACCAGATACCCCATCTTCCTTAAAATAATGCAGCCTTCATCACTTCTGCACTTGGATCTTTGTCATGACTTTCAAGTCATAAACTGCTTGAACTGTTAACTCCACTGCTGCTTTTCTTTATTGAAAGGCAGTCAGAACAGCAGCTGCTGCACGCTGTCATAATTTCTCCTTCGCTGACACACTTAGGTCAGTTCATTCCGTAAGTGGCTGGAAGTTTTCTGAGAAACCCAAAGATTGGAAAAAATTTACAAGTAAGGAAATGGCTTTGACATTTGAGAAGAAGTGTTTCTGAATGGTAATGTATCCACAGCTCCAGGTTTTCAGTGCAAATTAACAACATCCATTGTAAGTCTTTTATTCAATACCCAAAGTGAACTCTGTTCCCAATATCGAGATTACGTCTTCATTTCATTGGGCACCTGGTAGCACAATATGTGATGTTATGGGTACCAACTGTCCCATGAAAAATTGCAAAATTTTAATTTATTTTTAAAATTGTCAATAAAGATTTATTATATCATTCTTTGCTTTCATTAAAAAAAAACAAACCAAAACAAAAAAATGAACAAAACCCCAACAAATTCCGTTAATTTATGTTGATACGCTTTGACCAAGAAGTGCAGAAGAAAATAATAATAAAAAAATAAATCCACCACCAGTTTAGTGGATGTTTCTTACTGTTTCCAACTGGATACTGGGGATGCAACAACTTCCTATAAAGCTTTAATGCCTGCAGTAATTCTGGCAACATTAAACTTTGTTTGCTGTTTTAATCACTTTGTCAATAAAAGCACACCAGAGCATAATTTTCCCTTGATATAAATATGCGATTAATATTAGTACTAGTGGATTCTATACACGAACACAGAAAAAAAGTACATGGTTCTGTAATCCTTGACAGGCACACACGAAGCAACTCAATCATGGCAAAACCAAGTAATAATCACAGGTAAAGAATTTACCACAGCCCAACTCATCATACAACACAGCCACTGATAAAACGAATGACTGGAAAACCAATACTGGAAAGAGTTCAAAGAAATAGATAAAATAAAGTTATAATTCAACACTGAGAGGATGATCTTGCTCATGGTGTTCCCATGCATAAGCACACAATCACAGTAATTGCTCTAACGACACTGCAGAGTTATATACTAATTAAATACAGTAAAAGGGCCATTGTACCCCAAACAAATAAGCAAAGTTTCTTACTGCAGATTAATAGAGTTATCAGATTGTTTCCCAATTTGCTTGCAAAAGGAAAAATTCTTGATATTTTAAAATATTGGCATTTCTACTGTGGATCTTTTTTTTTTCCTTGCAAAAGTTAGTAGAAGTGTGTTCACAACTACATTAGAACAGGCAGTGTATTGTTCAAAACTCACATGGGCAGGTTTACTTGCAGAGAGTTCCAAGGAATTTAGACTGGCTACCTCTCTGGGCTGTCTCATCCTTCCTGCTTTATCCCTCTCTGATGTATTCACATTGCAAGTTTCATTTTGCCTTAAGTAGGTTTTAGATCAGCCTTTATGCTCAGATAGCTCTTCCTCTCAGTAAAAGGCAAGACTATCATTACCAGTATGTTTTCTGTGATATATAATATATGTAAAAGCAGATACACATTATATACTCATCTATACATCACCAAGATGTTTCATTTCATCCCAATATACTGTGGGATTTTTTTGTTCCTACATATATTCTAAAAATGAAGGAGCACTGACATTTCTAATTTAAAAGTTCATAGACTGGAAAAAGAGAGGCAAGTGGGAGCAGGGAATCTGCCATGGGTATTTCCACAAGGTATCTGCAAGTAGAATTATTGTAAGGACTTTGATCCTTTGTCAAACATTCAATTTACACAATTTTCAAACATCTGCTTATCCAGTTGAAGACTGCACTAGAAACTTATCCTTTACATTAATCTCTGTGGGATAAAAAATTTCTTGATACGGTCTTGGGTGCCACTTTCCATTCTCAGCACTCCTCCCTCTAAAGGAAGGCTTCTTTTTCTTTTTTTTCCTCTTTTTGAGATTTAATTAACAAATTAATTTGTAAGATTCTTTATCACAGGGAAAATACTGTCTTGTCCTTTATCTCCCACTGAAACAGAATGCTAACAAACATTAAACTTTTTCTGGCAAAATTCTTAAATACAGCTCAGCCTTAAGAGAGAGAAAATATTTTGGCGTTTACTGCTCAATTCTTAATTCACTTTAAGTTGTCCAAAGGAACAAATGTCTACCTGATACAACAAACAGCTGAGATCAGATGCCTGATGATCTAATTCAAAACAAAAGTTACTAACACCAGCTTTCTTAGCTGCTCACATCAGAGGCTGCCAGAGGAACAGCTGCTTTTTAAGCTCTGGGTTAGGAACATGCCTGAGCTGCTGTTATTTCTCACCTGAAGCTGTTTCTCCAGCAGCTGAGATAATGTTCTGAGAGAACCCAGTGACATCTAAAGCACTAATTTTAGAGACACTGAGGAGGAGTGGTTTGTTTAACTACGATCAGGCACAAAGAACTTTTCACAACGTAAACGGGAAGAACTGCTCAGAGTTGTAATTTGCCACCGTGTTGGGAGTTTAATCCAGGAATGAAGCTGAGCCACAGAGCTGCAGTGGCACAACTCCATGAACACCAGCAAATGCCATGGAAATAAATGGTATTTGTGGAGCACATTTCCAAATACCATGGAAAAGAGTCACTGGCCACGTGCTGGGCACTGCACTGTGGGCACAACACCGAATGTGAGCCAGCGACCCCCGAGGCAGCAGAACACCCAAATGAAGAGGAAGGGTGCAGAGGAAGGGTGGCCCCATCAGCAGGGTGGTTGCCCACCCACACCAGGAACTTTATCTCAGAACACCACATTTAACTTTTAAACAAGGTTTGAGAGAACTTGCAGCACTTTGCTCACTGACACAGCGATGTTTTATTAATGACAAAAATGGGTTAATCTACAGAAATTGCACTCCTTTGACTGTATTTAGTCAAGAGGAAAAAACTCTAATTACGAGATTGTGCTGTCAAATAAATGCAAATTCGCATATTTCATATTCTGGGTTAAAAGCTCAAACTCAAGTCTATTATAAATTAAAATCAATACTTGAAACAATTCAGCTTTCAGTAATAAGCAACAACCAAAAGAATCAGGTTATGAAAGATACTGGTAGAAGTAGAATGAATTATTAAATAAAACTTGGGAGAGTAAGGCATTTATATTGCACACATTTAAATATCAATTAGGGAAAAAAACAATAAAGAATAATGAACTGAATCATCTCTGTTTTACAACCAACCCACTCTAAAATTGACTGAGGGTAACAGAGAAATAAAGCTTGCAATGTAAATTTCATTCAGTTTGAAACAGGTTAAAAAATTTAATTTATTAACCAGCTGAAATTTACAATCTCTGAACTTAAAATTAATAAGAACTGCATTTATAGAAGTAAATTAAATAGAACAGTGGCACCTGCTATGCACAGCGTGCTAGTAACGTCCTAAAGGAAAAATCCAAGGATCTGCTCAGAGAAATCATAAAACTGCACAGAAAAATAATCACCAAGAAGTTTAGGAGCTGTTTATTTACTACATTGCAAACCATTTCTTCAGAGGAGTAACGACAAATTATGCATCAATGAAAAGAGTTCAAATCTGACTTTTTTGTCTGTGCCTACTACCACATCTAGAGCCCTCCAAATCACTATAGCATCATTTCTAACCTCGTGAAAGTACTACAGAAGCTGTAGTGTGGAGATAGCAAAGCCTTCAAGCTGACATTTAGAGATACTCAAGATTTTAAAAGTACCTTGCAAGCTGTAGCTACCTCACATCCCCACAACCTTTTTCAAGTAAGTTTGAAATAAAATATTCCAGTAAAAAAATAACTTAAGGTAGACTAATCTTCCTTTAAACAGCTTATAAACAGCTCTTTTTTCCCTACACTGGAGAGGTTCTAAATATTTCACAGCAGTAGTCACTGTGGATGGTGTTACCCAGGATGAAAGCGTGTCAGCAGTTCAGCTACTTTTGATGTCACACTTGTTATTATTTATCCAGGACTGACTACACAGTGACCTGAAATTACCAGCTCAGGTGGGGCCAGCTGACTGACAAGCACTAGGAAGAGGAGTTTGCTGAAGCCCAGAACCACTGCTGCTGTTCAGGACGGATGACTGCACCCATCTGCTGGGTGGAGACGCATCCTGCTGCTCCTGGAGGACTTGCTGGGAAAGGGCAGCTACGGCTCGATCTGCATTAACAGTGAAACACCACAGAGCTCCACTCCAAAGCTGCAAGGTGGGCAGCCCCAGAGAGCAGCTTCCCCTTAAACCGGGGTTCTGAGGCCCCAAGCTGCCCTCTGCTCCCCAGCCTTGGCACAGGGGGCACGTCCAGGCTGGGACCCCCCAGTGGCTGCTCCTTGTCTGTTCCAATGTCCAACAACCTCACAGCAGACAGAGCAGGAGGCTCCATGAGCTGCAATTCCCAACTCCCTCACTGCCATCCCACACTGCCCCAGAGTCCCTGATAAAGTTCTCATCTTCTACTCACGTAGAAAGCTACAGAGCAACACAGTAGTGTAAGACCTGACAGCTCTCTCCAAATCTCCAATGCCTTCCACGATGCTGAATAATCCCAGCCATTTATAACACAGCTCAAAAGACAATAGAGGCAAGATGCAGAATCACAGCTCATTTCCTCTTGGACACATTGATGTCCTAATATGTTAACTTTAATATTAATTGCAGTAAAGGAAAAAAAAAATCTTAGAAAACTGATATGGCAAATAAATCTATATGTGCCCTTCTCTCCCCCTACATTCCTCTTTTTTTTTTTTTTAATCCCTTTCTCCCTTTTGCTTGATGGTTTCTTTAATGGATTAAAGCAAAGATCCCTACACTTTCCTACCCTTAAGATGAACCTTCAGAGTATATAAATTGCCTGAGTAAATAAAAGAAAGGAGGGAATTACTAATTTAATGCTCTTCTATCTCTTGGGGGAAAAGCCCATGTAATTAACTGTAATGAGATTAAACTAACTTGTTGTTATTAATTTCCCAGTGCTGGGAAACTATATCGGAGACCCATAAGGCTGTGTATTAACCAGCTTTATCAACATTTGGCTTGCATCCTTCTGTTTCTACACCAGTTTTAAAGGGAAATGTTTAACTTCATCGAGTTGCAAAGCCACTCAGAAGTATAAGATATTGAATCTGGTCCCTTCAGGTAGGGACACAAGATTCATCTGTAGCTGAACACCATGAATGGGTGGAGCCAAGAGCAACAAATGCTACCTAAACCAAGTAAACAGAAGAATAATTATTAAATTCTTACCAAAACTTTTTTCCATTACTTCTTTCTGACACATATCTTGAACATTCACTGTACAATTCACGATGAACTCTGGAGAAGAGCAGTCATTATTTAGCTGGAACTCCTCACACTGGTAACACTGTATTTGCAAACCCAAACCTGGAACAGACAGAGATTTGTTCAAAATCATAGAATGCTTTCTGTTGGAGAGGATCTTACAGATCATCTCATTCCAAGCCCCTGCCATGGGCAGGGACACCATCTGCTAGACCGTGTTGCTCAAAGCCCCATCCAACCTGGCCTTAATAATAGCAATCGTATTAAAAAACCAAAACAAAACAACAAAACAAACAAAAACCAAACACCGAAGAAAACCAAATAACCAACACGTGCCGGAAATCTTCCTTATCATTCCCCCTTCTCATTTAGCTGCTCCTAGCTACTCAACAACTCAGCCAAAGTACCCCTCTGACAAATACAAACTAAAACCAGAGTGCCACCGGCTCAGCTGAGGCCGAGCGCTGCGGGCACTGCTGATGCTCCTTTCCGCGGGGCGCGGGGCGGCCGCTCCGGCGCTGGAGACGCCGCCGCCAGGAGGCGACGGGCACCGGCACCGGCATTGGCACCGACACCGGCACCAGCACCGGCACAGCCCCGGCACAGCCCCGCAGCCGCTGCCCATCGCCCGCCCCGCGGCGCAGCGCGCTGAAAGCCGCCCGCGCCCCTGGGATGCAGAGAGCATCCCAGCTCATAGATACGCTCCGGCTCTTATCTGTGCCGACGGGTTTACTCAGCTACTAATTAATTACAAATGATTTAATTACTATTTTGCCATGCACAATTAAAGCGGCGGAGCATCCTCCGCCAGCCGCCTCTTTCATTCCAGCGAGGCGCTCCGCGTGGCTCGCAGCATCGCTCCGCCGGCGGCTCCCGCACCCCTCGCTCGTCCCGCGGAGGCAGCGGGCGGCACCCGCGGAGAGGCAGCGGCTGCTGCGCCTCGCCCCGCGGGCAGCCAGCGCTGGGACCCCGGCGGCGGCTCTGCGGGCAGCGGGCAGGACGGGGGCTGCGCTGCCCCGCTCCTTTCAGCGCCGGTAGCAGCCCCGGTGAGGGGCTACGAGGGGACGGAGTCTCCCAGCGCCGGGCTGGCCGCGGGCGCCTCCGGGCGAGCGGCTCGGAGCCCCTTACCTGGCGCCAGGCACAATCCCCAGAAAGTTGCAGCGAGGAGGAAGAGCCGCATCCTCCCGGAGCCGCGGCCGCCGGGCTGGCGTGCAGTCGCGAAGGGGCATCAGCAGCAGAGATGCAGCGGAGACGCCGCGCACTTGTGCCGCTTCCCCGCCGCCTCCGCTGCGGAGCGGAGCCCCGGGAGCAGGCGGCGGAGCCCGCCCTGCCCAGCCCCGCGCCGCGCTCCAGCCTCGCCGGAGTTGAGCGCTCAGACTGGAAGAAACTGTAGGAGAAGCGAGAGCTGGGGGGCGGCTCCCCCCTCCCTCCCCCAGCACCATGTGATGCCGGCGGAGCGGGGCGGGGATCCCCGCCAGCCGCCCCGCACCTCGCCGGGCGCGCCTCGGGGACGGGCCAAGTTCAGCGAGGGAGGGGAGCCCCCGCACCGCCGGGGCCGGGGTCGGGGTCGGGTCCGCCTCGCACGGCGCTGCCGAGGGACCCCGCGACCCTCTGCCCGCCGAGGCTGCTCATCACATCCCCGCCCTCCTCCTCCGCTCCGGTGCGGGGCTCGGGCACAGACCCCGCGCCGTGGAGCGACTCGCCCCGGTGCCTTCCGTGCCCCCGCCCGCCCGGAGCCCACAGGTGGCAGCCGGAGCGCCTGTGGGGACCGAGAGCCCGGCCGGGCCCCGCTGCGAGGCGCCGCTCGCCTTCCAAAGCGCCCCGCAGCACCCGCGTCCCCGGGAGGGACGGAGCGGAGGCGCGGCCCCGCCATTCCCTCCTCCCAGCCCCCTAAAAGGGAATTCATTCGTAACAAAACCGGGGGAAAGGGCGCGGTGGTCGCTACGTGCCGGAGCGGCGGTCAGACCCTGCCTCCTCCGCGGACACACGGCGGGATGGGCGGGCGGCGGGTCCGGGGGCGGGGGAAGGGGATGAGGCGGCGGGAGCTGATGGAGGAGTGGGATGGGGTGGGATGAAGCGGTAGGATCTGATGGAGGGGTGGGATGGGGTGGGATGGGGCGGTAGGATCTGGTGGAGGGGTGGGATGGGGTGGGATGAGGCGGTAGGATCTGATGGAGGGATGGGATGGGGTGGGATGAGGCGGTAGGATCTGGTGGAGGGGTGGGATGGGGTGGGATGAGGCGGTAGGATCTGGTGGAGGGGTGGGATGGGGTGGGATGAGGCGGTAGGATCTGGTGGAGGGGTGGGATGGGATGAGGCGGTAGGATCTGGTGGAGGGGTGGGATGGGGTGGGATGAGGCGGCGAGGAGCTGTCGGGGGCTGGGCAGCGCCCGCCCGTGGGGAGCGAAGGGCAGGGGCAGCCCGGGGCGTCCCTGCTGGGACCGTCTCTGCGGCTCGCCTCCTCTCCGGATAACCACGTTGTTTCCCAGGGATCGTTTCACAGCTCTACTGCAAGGAGGAGTTAATGAAGCTCAAATCGCCGTTTAAAAGCCCCGTGTCACGGATTCCCCGAACGCTGCCTGCCCGTGCGCTGTCCTGGAGCGGGGGCGGCTCGCTGGGTATCCCCTGATCCCAGACCCGCACGCCCAAGCTGTCACAGCATCCCCTTCCCAAACCCCTCCACAGGCACATGTAGGCAAGAGAAGTTTTATTTACGAAAGGTGTTTCAATGAAAATTTCTTAAAAGTTGAAAAAGACGATGCAAGTTTACAGCAGAAATTACTTAAAATATAACAAATTGCACAAAATATTAACACTGATCATACAATATTTCAAAGATTAACAAGCATGTGCTAAAGAAACTGTAGAGTCTAGAAATACCCCAAATATATCTAGTTTACAATTGCTGTACAAAAAGCAGTTATAAATACTTCACATCTAGAAAAAATACACAGAACCTTTGAAATAGACTTTCCCTTACATATAAACAACCTTTGTAGAAAAAACCCAAAAACACCCAATACAGGCCAATCCCCCCCGCTCCAAGATATGTTTTGAACTAGTACTGGTTAGCACCAACATCTTAGTGTGTCACAAACAGGAGTTGTCTTGTTTTTTAAAAAATAATTTTAGTGTTTAGAATTTACTTAAGACGAAACAGAGACTAGAAAAGATAACACAGTATGGTACATTCATAATTTGATGGGGAACGAGTACAGAGGAGGTGGAAGAGTTGAAAAGCCATGTTGCAGTCAGAAGTACAGGGCAGTTTATGTGGTTCTCATTCCTACGAGACTCCTGTTTGTGTCAGCAGTGAATTGCTTTGACCCCGATCTTTCAAACAGTTATGTGCATGATTGATGAAGCCAATGCCAGCAGTATCAGGCCTTTTAATCTATTCATTTTCTTGCCATGTCAAAAGTCAAAACCCTTTTGAAATAAGACACCTGTTGTGAAGTTGTAATAAGTGAAATGCATGTTTCCCTAGAATACCTGTACGGAATTGTACTAAAAGTAAAAAATAAAGTATGTTTTCTAAAAGGGAGTCCATGAAAGTTTATTAGAGACAATCCGGCAGGCTCAGGCTTATGGTAATGCAGTGTTTCTACATACAGTTTTAAGACTAGAACAATTATAACTCTTTTTAAAAAAATCTACTAGCTTTTTCTGTTAATATTAACACCAATTTCTTTAAGTTAGTAATCTGCCATTACAGGAGCATAGCACCAATTTAATATTTATTGCTGTTGTGTATCCCTACAAATATATTTTCCCAAGGTATTTACAACTGTACAAATATTCACAAAAGTGCAAAATTAAGACTTTATTCTGTGTATTTGTTGTGTTGGGTGTTGAGTCCCACACACCACCGTGACTCGGTCCTGCCTTATTGCTGAGTGGTGGGAGGTCAGAACACCCTGAAGTGAGCACAGTGAGCCCGAGGGGGAATTTTCAAGCACAGTCTCCTCTCCCCCCTCACTCCACACTTGCCTTCAGCTCCATTCCATGCTGCAGCCCACTGGAAGTGTCCCTAAACATCGTTGGAGCCTTGGCTGGTGCAAGAGGAGAAGCTGTCGTACAGGGAATCACTCAAGGATTCCAAATTGTCCACATCCTGCCGACCTGAGCTATTCAAGGAAGCTGCTTCTTTCTTTCCATTTTCTTCCTTTTGTCCTTCAACCTTGTTCAGACAGTTCTTCTCTTTTTCTAATGAAAGTACATTATTGCTGTTAAATTTATTGAGAGACTCCAGGGAAATTTTAGATACTCTGTTCTGGGAATCTTCTTTTGTTTCTTCAGTTTGCTTCAATTTCTGTAAAAGTGAGGGAAATATTAGAAGCATATTCCTTAAAAAGTTATCCTATTGTACACCATTAATTACCATCTTTCCAAAGTTCACAGAGTGAAAAGAAATAGATTGTTAGATGCTTAAATAACTGTTATGATTAACTAGAATGTGAGTGTCCCTTTTAGGATAAATCACAATCTTAATGATTTTGCTGAGACAAATAAAGCCCCATTTATGTAACACTCAAGTGCTATTAACAGCCTAAGTAGCAGACCCTGGCTATGCACGTGTTAAACCTCTCCAGCATCCTCACAGTAACTGACATCCTCTCCTACATGAATACTTGGGGGGGTATGTTTAAACAGGTATTTGTTTAAGTAGAGTTAAAAAAAAAAAACCACAGAGGAGTAAACAGCATTTTCCATAAATTAAGGATGCAAATGAAACTTGCTAGGGAATAACCTCACATTTTGCATGTATAAGCCTATTGATTTCCACAAACCCAAACCCTCTCTAATAGACAAGAAAGCAACAAGACAGGAAATTACACTGAACTGAGCTGTTCCCCACAGACCAGAATCAATCAGATATTGGCCAGGCCTTCTTGGAGAAGTGGTGTAATTCTGTGGGAACACTGGACGGTGTATTAGCACATTATATTAAAAACACACAGTAGGATTGTACCAGAGTAATTTTATCCCTTTGTGAGCTACTGGTATTTTCAATCAGAGATCTGACCAAGGAATCATTAGGGGGCTGTGTAGGGAGCAGCTCAATAAAAATGACCTGCTGTTCATATACAGAGTGTTTCAAAATCTGAGTAACTAACTCCTCTTACAGATCATATTACCAGAGAAATACGGGATAGCATTCAACATTTTACAATCAGCATTCAATAACCTCCTGGACAGATAAGATTCAAGGATTCTGAGATATGCCATCAGAGTGCAAAGCAATTCCTCATTTTCGGTACTGCCACAGGATGGCAAAGACAGAATCAGTAAATTACTGTAAATCCAAGGCATCAATATTTATGTTTAGCTAGAAAATGAGATGGCATTTTAAGCACACTGAAGATGCAGCTGGGGCAGATGTGTGCATGCTGTGGGTCATTACGTGTGCAGTTGTAAAGGGTCCTTAGAACTTTCTGAAGAATTCAAGCTTCAAGTCAGTCTAAGGTTGTGCACTCTGTGCTGCTTCTCCTTGGAAATCTTTGGCAAGAGGAAGATAAATTGTTACATAGTTTGATTGCTTGTTTTGATGGCTAGTTAGATAAAAATTGAAATGCCAGTCCAATGACTGTTTTTGCTCTGATCTTGTCACATTTCATAAGCTGACAATGCATAGATTAGAGTACTATTTTTGGAAAATGTTTCAAACAAACTTGAGCAAAGCAACAGGAGATCCCAAAGTCTTAGTAAATGAACATTTCCTGTTTGGTGCCTTAATTAATCTTGAGTCTAAAAGGTTTTAGGGAACGTTGTGTTGGATTCTAATTTTGGATGACAGTTAAAACGAAGATCTTCAATATCTGTAATTAAAATGTTTTCTGAGCAAGAGGAATATAACCCTTGGTAATGGGAATGAACACAAATTTAGGACCCTACGATAGAGACTTTTCACATTTTCATCTTAAAATGTTCTTCCCTTTGCCCTCATTTAAAATACTAAAAAAGTTGTTTCACTTCTCTATAGGCCAGATGAGAAAATTGACAGCCATGGCATCAATATCACACGTTGGCACTTTTTGCTTTTCAGAGTGCTAAGCCTAAAATATTTTATTATATGACAGACTAAATGATGTTTCTTTGTCTATAATTTTCCCACTTCACAGCTTTTCTTTAGATAAATTGAATGAGACTACTTAGCACTGACTTGGGACTGCAGGACTCAATACTGGAGTTAGTAAGGCCTGCGATAAAACTCTTATTGATTCAAATGGGGCCAATTTCAACTCCTGGGCAGAAGGAGCACAGACTCCTGGAGAATTTGCAGGACTGAGCAGTGTGGATGAAGCATCACATCAGAGGAGGATTTTGGCTATCCTGCTAAAGGATGGATTTACACCACAGAACAGACCAGGCTGAATTCACTGGTATATTCTGCATGTATGCAGTATCAATAACTTTTTATACCTTTCAAGCACAACCTAGGCTACAATCCTCCTTTAATCACACCCTAGATTCTCATTTATTTTATTGAGTACATTAGAGAAACGGCAGAGAATAAAAGTACTCAACAAATTTTAAGCAAAAACATTGAATCAAGTGAAATTAAAGTGAACTGAAGCCCATCAGTGAAACCTGTAGACAAAAAGATACTGAGTAGTGAACAGTACATCTACTGTACAGTACATAAAGGCTTAAAGGGAAAACTAATTCTAATAGCCATAGCAAAATTTTTTACTAAAACAAGAATCAACTCAGATATAAGTTATGGATATTTTTTGGACATAAAGTTGTTCTTCTTAGGTGTCCTAGTGCCCAGTTACATCCTTCTATAAAAAACCTGAAACTTTTCCTTTCTTTAACACATAGAAGAAAATTCATGAGCAAAATTAAAACTTTAAGCAGAGATATTAATGTAAGAATCCACATAATCAACAAATCATTTTCTCTCACAATAACACAATTATGTTCATTCCTAGAACTGAAAAGTCAATGGTCATTTCTTTAACCTTGGTGTGTTTTAGAACAAATGTTAACCCAAGTTAAGGATTTTTTTCTCTGGTTACTATAGATACAATTTGTAAAGAATTGCCAAAGAGTGTTTATTTAGATTCATCCATAATAAGTTTCTTATTATTCATGGCAGTCACAAAAGCTGCTGGATGAATCAAAAGGCAAAAACAAAACAGCTAGTGTTAGAATTTGATTGATAAATTGTGTATGTGGTTATGTAGTACCTTTGGGTTTTTTATGCAGATTTGCTATTGACTGCAGCAGAGTCAGAGCTCTAACAAAGAACAAGGGTTAGCCCAAAGATGTTAGCATTGTGTATTTTAAAATAATTAGTTCATTAATGCATTTCAGAGTCCCACTAATGTGACTCAGCAGCTGCCTCTGCAGAGTAGAACGTGAGGCGGGCGTGTTCTACAGCCACGAGAGCTGGGTGAGGTTGGGCAAGAACTGCAGAGAGCCCCCAGCCTTTAAGTCGTGGGCTCCATTCAAACCTCTCCTACATCAGGAGTGGCTTTCTGCATAGTGAACAGGTGGTTTTATCACCTCAGCTAAAAGGAACGCTCCATGATTTTGCTCAGTGCTGCTACGAGATCTGAGATGGGACCAACAGCCCATGCTTGCTTTCACACAGAATCCTTCTCAGCAGTAATTCTCAAAACCATTTCAGCCTGAAACTGTTGACTTTGCTGCTGACTATTCTGAACTGTTCTGTGAATAAGGTGAGTGCTGCATTTGGTGTGGACACTATATGCTTTCCTAAATATCAGTTAGGGAAAAAGACAAAAACATGTTGTCAGAGACTTTGGTCTACGAGAGAAAGATAATAGAAAAAAAGAAAAAAAGGCTCAGTGCAGACAAGAACTGTGATTTTCACAGTGCCTCTCTAACAGCTCTAGCCCATCACCCCAAAGCAGGTCAATGGGTGGCTTGTTTTACTTTTCCTAAGTGTATTTTTGTGTGGAAAACCTGTACCATTATGGCCATAGGGTATGGGGAGAATTTGTTGTTCCACTCTGCAGTTTAGGTGGGGAGCTTCCCACGGCTGGAGGTTCTCAGCTGCCCAGTGTGGGGTGCCTTGTACCACCTGAGAACAGTGACCAGTTGTCAGAAGAGGGGAACCTCTTCCTGACATCCACAGACATTCATCACGAGTCACATCACTTCGAAATAAACCCATGAGTCATGAATCAGAATAATGTTTCCTCGTTGGCAACATCCTAAAGGGAATAACTACAACCCATTAGTGATGTAATAAAATTTGGCATGTCACTTCAAGCACAACAAATTAGGAAACAAAACTAGCCTGCAGTTACACTGATACATTATAAATAGGTGTTATTTCTACATTAATGCATCGAATTACATTTTCTGAAAACTGTAAAAATGAGAGGTTACATGTGGGTAGAAAGCCTTTTCAGAGCTGTGCGATCCAGGAGCAGGAACAACTGCAGCCCTTCTGAATGGCACAAAGATTCCTCAGGTGCAGTGGGAAGGAGGAGCAGGGAAGGCTGGGCTGGTTCACAGGCACAAAGGACCCCACACTCGTGTGCAGGAAGGAAAGCAGCAGCAAGGCCATTTCTTGTATGCGGTAGCACACAGAAGCTCTGATTATCTGGAGGTCAGGCTGTGCTTACAAGTCCCGCCAGAGCCCAGAAATAGCAATGAACCATTCTGCAGGATAAATGTATTTTCCAGCTGTCTAAGTTTAGTTAACCAGCACTTTAAAGGGCTCAGAATCAGTTACAAAAAAGAATGAAACAAACTCTATTTATGTCTCTCATGCATTGGGCAATTTAGTTTTTAGATTAACACAAAAGCAAGAAGGGCATTGCTTCAAGTGAAGTATAACTGCAAAACCCTATTGGGTAAAAACAACAAAATTGCTATGAGAATTAAATATAGATCAACAAAATCAATACTTAATTGTATAACTCAAGGTCTTCCATTTCAGATCTGATCTCTAATAGAAGACACAAAGTATGTTCCCTTTTGTTTTTTTTAAGTTATTGCTCTTAACTTTATTGTGATGGAAAACAGTTTTCTAGATTTTTACTTTCTAAAAATTGCCTGTTACTTTGCCTGCATATGTTCAGGGTAAATTTGATCCCAGGAGCCACTATTTCTTATTTTAAATTACCAATTTAGATATCCTCGAAGTCCTGTAACTGCTTTGTATTTATGACACACTGGGTCTAAGTGGGATACGCTGTTGCAGCATTACACAGGCTCATACATAACCTGTTTAGTGGGACAATTTTAATATGGTCACAGCTTGTTGTGGAGCAGGTGCAAGGAGATACAGGGCAGTTTTCTGACCAGAGACGTACAGGTCTAATCAGAAGTAACTTCTCACTGAATTCTGTGGTGTCACTCCACAGTTTGCAGTAGAAGGTGCCATGAGAAAAGGGTTGGGCTTGAGCTGCCAGGCAGTGGCTCTCACCCAGCCAGGACAGAATGCCATGCAGGCTCTCTGTGGAAAGTGAACAATCTCCAGATCTCATTTAACATCAGGTGAACAAGTAACACTCTGCAGTGAAAACAGTCCTACAGCCACATCCAGGAAACTACAAAGGTGAAAGCTGGAACTGTGTGACCTCTGCTGCATTACAGCCGAGCTAAAAATGTGATGTTTGAACTTCTTTCTCTTTAAAGCATAACTTTAAATAATAAGGTAAGCCTTGCTCTCCATTGTACATTGTCAGAAGTTCCATCTATTTTCTGGACTGACAGTAAAATAATTTCTGAAATAATGAATCATTTTCTTTTTCTTCTACTTGAGCAGAAATCCCAAAATTATTTTGCTGTGGCAGACAATGGCATTCTCAGAGACACACCATCAGATTTCCATGATAAACAATAAGTGCCAGTCTCTTTTATGGGAAAAAATGCATTGCTAGGAAGAATTTTTAAGTTAATTGGTCTGTTCAGCAGTTGATAGGAATGCCAGATATACATAGGTATGTATCATCCCCTGATGGCATTATGGCTAATGCAACAATGACAACGTAGGCAAAGTTCACCTACTGTATTTCAGAATATAAAAATCTACAAATGTATTTTAGTGTCACAAGAAAAGCATTTCTCATGATCCTGAATTGTTACTAAATTACCTTAGAGGAAAAAAAGCAGATTAGCACAAACTGTGTACGATTCATAGCTGCAGATCTGGACAAAACAGATATTGCCTAACAAACAGGTGGCTGAGAAGTTGAGACTTATGTTGTCTATAGCTTGAATTCTTGTGTGATTTAGGAGATAAAAGACAGTTTAGTGAATTGGGCCTTATGCTTTCAAAAGCATAATTTTCATAAAATGACGAGGTGACTCAGTACAATCACCATTCTAATGCCAAGATTAACATCCTCATACATGAATATTTCCTTGACATGACAAGACTGTTTGACCTGATTAGGTTTATACCAACCCTCTTTGAACTTTTGCGTAATTTAATAAACCAGGATGTTGAGGTCTGAGTTCCCAGGCTTTCTGCCTCCTGTTCAGGTACAAACTGAATGGCACAAATGTGGTTGTTTTCTCATAGTGCCTCAGAATGGGCAATGGCTGCACCAACTCTGCATGGACAAAGTTTATTTAAAAAGGAATAAGAAAACACAATTCTAAGAGGCAATGCCTTGGAAAACGATAACAGAGCTGGTGCTCAGCCAAGTGTGTTGAGGGGATGTATTAAAAAGAAAAGCAATTAAACACCAGTACTTTCTCCAGAAGGCAAAGCACAGCCTCACTCTGTTCACATTGGCAGAATCACCAATTTTGCTTCTCACAGAGGGAATCTACCCACTAAAAGCTACGCTTAGTGCAATCAGAAGCTCACCACAAGGCATTAAGGAAGAAATATCCATGGTGAGAAAGGAAGCTGTTACTCAATTTTTAGAACCTGATGGACTGAAAATGAACAAGAGATGTATAGGATTCACTTCTCGAGATCCTTTTAGCTTTACTTGTAGAGGGACTTAAATAGCAAAATTTTTCTGATTTTCCAGTGATTGAAGAAAATGGCAATGAAAAAAGTCATACTGAAAGGTAAGATTGGTGACAAAGTTATTGAACTTGGCTTAACCATTTGAAGGTCAATACTCTTCCTTCACAGAATTATATGAAGGGTTATTTTGCCAGTGGTACTGGAACTATGCACTCCTAAATAATTTCACTATTTCAGTCTTCACCAGACTCTATTTCACCTCACAGATTTTAAATATTCAGAGGTTTGTCCTACTGAATGAAAGTAGTTACCTTGATGAAAGTATGGCTGATTGTTTCAATAAGGAAGGGGCTGTATACAAAAAGGGGGCTACAATTTTATCCTAGATTAGAGGTTTCAAGGATTTTTTTTTTAATTGGGATAGTTACACAGAACTGAATCAAGGAAGGGGAAAAAGTATCATTTGAATATGTTTTTTAAATCCAGTACCAAATGCAGTTCTTAAAGAGATAGATTCCATCTCCCATTTGATTGAAGTGAAAAAACTCTCTCAAACTCGGTAAATGCAGGATTGTACTCATATAACATATAATCTCATGGGCATTTTCAGTAATCAGAGTAATTTTTTCTGTATGGCTGAACTATTCTCAGACTCTTGTTCCTGACTATTAGCTGTTCTTACCTGTCTTCAGCTTCCACCTTTGGCTTTTTTGAATAAGACAATTTATTTTGGTAGTTACAAAGACACTTATCCCCTCTCTCTCTAGTGATGCCTCAGCTCCTGGCCTGTACTGCCTGTGTGTCAGTCACCCGGAATACTGGAATTGGGAAAATGGAATTGCACTCCAAGAATGTATTGTATTGTATTGTAAAAGGTAATTGGAAGTGGGCAATGATTTTCCTCACTAGCAATCCTGTCTTTTGTGTCCTGGACTAGATTCATAGCCTGTGACCATCCAGCAGACCCGTGGATAAAAAGACAGAAGCAGTAAAAAGAGAATCATGGAATAACAGAACTGTTTAGGTTGGAAAAGACCTTTAAGATCATTGAGTCCAACCACTGAAGAAGCAAGATTATACGGCAAGATCAAGAGCAAATCAGCAGTATGACAAAACCACACAGAAATAATTCTCCCAGCTATGAAGACTGGCTTGTTTTATGCATTAAGAGGGCTGTGCTGTCTGGGGGAGAGTTCAGTGAGAGTGAATCTCTGCTGGGAGACAGGCAGAAGAAGGAAAGGGAATATCCCTTTTTGCAAGTCCTCAAAATGATTCAGAGAGGTAGCTTAAACAAAGGAGTGAGCTCCACAGCAAATAGGGGTTTTTATTTTTAGCCAGTGAGGAGGAAGGAAATTTGGGAAGAGACAATCTTCCCAGACCCATCAGTTCCCCTCTGTGTGACTGCAACACTCGCTGCTGTGGAGGGAGCCTTCGTGTCCATGGTGCACACACATCAGAACTAAAGCAGTTCCAAGCTCTCAACAGGAATATAGAGGTCAAAATTTTAGAATTTGGAAACAGGGTCTTCTTCAGTGTTAAAAAATTCTGAATTAGCTTGCTTAAACCCCAGTCAAACAAGTTTATTATCAAAAATAGTTTATTTTAGGAGCCTGAAGCTGGCATTTCCCTTTCCACTACAGAGTTTAATCAACTCTCTACATACCAGAGATTTTACTGCTAATGATTCTAACCAAAGCCCACTGCCCTTTGTTTCCCCATCTGTGACACCTGAAAGGCATCTGAAAGACGCTGATAAAACCCACTAGGTGTGCCCAACTCTGCACCTTCCCTAAGTGAGGTTAGGGGCTGGGGCTGGGCAGCCCTGCACTGGTAAGTGTTCCTGGAGGAGCAGGGGAAGAGGGTAGAGCCCAAGCTGCCTTCCCAGTAAATCTGTAGCAGCCCGAACCGCATGCACACTGTTTCCTGACTCTGTGCAATGAGACTAGAGAAGCTCCTTTGTAATCAGAGGAAACTGGGACGGGATAGATGCAAATAATGATGCTGGTTACATGACCGTGCTTGCCACCTCTCCAGCTGACATGATGAGCTGCAAAGTTTTCAGCTCTGATTCAAGCAAAGCATGAATTGCAGATGGAAACCTATGTTTTAAGTTCATCTGCTATCAAATCCAACATAACAGTACAGTTATTTACATGAACTTTCTAAATTTATGCAAACAATTTATCTCTGCTGTAGGGCAGAGTATTTCAGGGACAGCAGCACAACATGCACAAAAATCCAAGAGTTTCAGGCATAGGCTGCAGAACCAAATTAAAGTAGAAGGATAAATCCTCTCTTGCAATTTTTAGTTCATTTCAGTACAGCAAGTTGTATCAATAAAAAGCCTATAGTATAAGTCAGCTAGAAAATAAATGCTATGAAGGATGTTCCATTTTATGTTGTTTGAATTTGATTAGTGATTAGTCCTGGCAGTTAAACCACATGGGAACAGTAATCAAGGTTTCTCTACTGCGGTTCTGTAACAACTGGAAAACACTGTTGGCTCATGTCCTATTCCATGATGGGATATTAACCTAAAATCTAATTAATATATGAATGAATTACGTTTCTAGAAACATACTATATTATAATCAATTTTAAGTGAGTTCCTAACAGGAGATAAGATGAAGAAAAAGCTGCAGAATTACCAGAGGCTGATAAATTCTGTTTACTGTGACTGATGATTTTTATGGAGGATAATTTTACAATCCATCAAACTTTTGTCAGTTCAAGAATCATGCTGCCAAACGTATGCAGTAAATTAATTTTTAAATTTACATATTTATTAAAAATCTTATTGAAAACAGCAGGAAGTAAGCCTTGTTTGAATAATAAAATAACTTGTTATTCTACTGGAAAGAAAACAAAAAAACCCCAACCTTCTATTAAGATGATTTTATAGTGAGGCAATAATTATAAACAACTACATGAATTAGTTAAACAAACACTGTATTAAATAGCCAACCCAAAATTAATCAAGAATTTAGAAAACTTGTTGGAAGATAATCAAGTAAAAAGTGCAATTTAAAAGCTAAGAAATCCATGGCTGAGTTTCAGATGTGCTGGAGGACAGGTTTTCTGTTTCCAGGCCTGTTGGCTGGAGCTCCTGGATTCCTGGGGAAACCACGGGGAGCTGCAGGTGTCTGCCTGTGGCTGGAGGTGCAGAGGAGGAAGGGATGTCAGCAATGTTCCCATGCACTGGGATGTGGGATCTTTGTTCCCTTCCCTGCAGTTTTCTTTGGCTGCTCCTGACACCAGGGCCAGCCATTCACACTCTTAAAACACCTACTTTGTGTGTGCAAAATGCACACTGGGTATGTGCAGGGAATAGGCAATTCATGTCCTAAACACTGATGGCAGGTGATAGTCCTTTTATTAACTCTAAAGGATGCTCAAAAAGAAACATTGTTTCTCTAGTATTAAGAGAATTAAGAATTAGAATTATTAGAAATAAGAATATAGAATTAAGCAGAGCAGTGCTGGGCACCAAGATGACCACTGCTGGAGATGCAGATGGAAGCTCCTGCAGCCAGGAGATTTATTAGTGTTGAACTTGCTTCCTGACTGAATTAAAGCAGCGATATCCATTTTGATTAACATGCATATCATCTGGCCGTGATCCGAGGGGAATTTTAGTTAATTTATGGATTTAGATGTGTTTGCTTCATCTTTTAGAAACAAGTACATCTGTTTCTGGTCATGAGAAGCTCTATCCTACTTTGTGGCTCAGCCAGGCATACAGAATGTCTCCCACTGGGACCTGGCAGGAGGCATTAGTGCTCACAAACCCTCTGCGAGGGGCACAGCCTGAAAACAGAAAACTCAAGGACAAGTGCTGGACAGACCTTTGCCTTTCCACCTTCAGTTTCCCTGGATCCCAGCAAAGTTCAGGTTAAGCATCTAACAGGACCTGAAAGGGTGGTAACTGTTTGTGCTGAGCCCACCTGGGCTGTAAAAGGCCCTTTCTAGGCTGTGAGGTGGTGTTTTGGCAAGGCTTTTGAGGCTTTTTCAGAGAAAGGCACTGTGAAAATATATATTGGGAACCCTGGTTCTGTGGGGTCTGACCCCCCTGTCTGGCTGTGAGAAAATCTTTGTTGGGAATGACTGAAGAAGGAATTTGGTGTGAAGAACCAGCAGAGGCTCCTGCTCCCACAGTGGGCTTCCTGCAGGGGCAGAGTAACAGAGTACTTTTTTGTGTTGATTTTGCTGCAATCTGTGTATAAAAAGAGAAATGTGTGAAGTGATAGCTGCCACATGACTGGATTTGTTGGGCAAATGCTTTAAGATATTTATTGACCTTAGCAATGCAGAAGTGTTACTGCAGCATCAGTGCTGCAAAGGTCAGTGAGATACTGGTGATACAGAACATGCTCCTATGCCTAAACCACAGATTGTAATATTGTTAATATAATAGGCCACTAGGAGGACTAAAATACAACTGGAATTCATGCAGACATACTGTACAGCTAATACACACTCACTTTTTGAGTGCCCAAAGATGAGACAAACAGAAAATCTGGATGAAAATACAGAATATAGCAGTTGCCAGACCCTACTAGTGAATGAATAATTTGAAAAAATGTTGCTGAAAATGAGCAGGCATGTAATATTTATTGGAATTAAAAAAATAAAAGTTCTTTTAAGCGTTGATTTCTTCATTATTTTAGATTATTCAGGACTCAAATACTCCTAACAATAGAATAACATTTTCCTCCACGCACAGACATGGTTAGGGGCCCTGTACGGACAGCAGGGCTGCTGAAGGTGGAAGAGTTCTGCCCATGCAAAACTCTTTGCAGGATCAGGGTGTGAATTTGCTTCTGACATTCTGAAAATTCCTCATCAGAGGAGTGATGTGTTTATGGTTAGCCCTTGTAATGCAAGATCCCATCTTGAGCAAGAATGCTTGATGAGAATATTAAGTGATAATGATTATTTGCTTAGCGCTGCTGTGGGGCCTTCAAAGCTCTCAAAGCAGCCTGCTAACAGTACTAGATTAAATTCCAAATGCAGCTGGAAGGTATTATTTATATGCCTTATTTAAAAAATGGGGAATTTAATAGGAAGAGAGGTTTAGCAATTTGGACGTTCAACCAGAACGTCATCCCTATCTCCACAGTCCTGCACTCTTGTCTGCTAAGCTTTTTGTCAGTATTTGAATATTATTTTTTTATTTGCAGGCAAAAATTTCTCCATGGAAAGACAGAGGCCTATTTTTTTCACTAGGGAGCATCTGAAATACTCTTCAACATACAGGACCTGGCATTTAATCCACTGAACGTGGTAGTTAATCAAATGTTTTGTACTGACTTTAGTAGAGTTTGGATCAGACTCTTGATGCATTAGAGAAATAAATTATTTAACTTACTGAGTTCCCCTAGAAACAAAATATTGAGCTGCAAACAAAGCTAACAAACACCAAATGGGATGCCATCTGCTGCAATGAACAGAACATGACCAGTTCCCCCCATGCTTGAGATTTCTCCAAAACACAATTTGAAATACGTTTGTTAAACTCCCAACTGTCTCACAAAATTGGCTTAGCACACGTTAGCAAATGCTAATGCCACCAGCAGCAGCAAGGTAGGCTATGATGTATCAATTGGAGTCACTGATGATTTCATTCCTATTGGACTGCCCTGTGTAAACTCCCAGGGTTTTGTGCTGTCCAGAGCCTATGGAACCTATGGAGATGTTTGTTTTCATGCCCTGTGTCCTAGGGCCTGTGGACACTGAGTGCTTTCTCCCCCTAAGTAAATATGAATGGTAATTATCCATGTAATCCTGCATTCATAAATCTGGATTTTTCTATCCTTCAACATCCAGATTCCATGCCTACTGGAGAAACAGGATATGAAAGCAAAAGTTCTGCTTCCCACGGATATCTTCCCCAGGAACGGCACGAGAGATGTGAAATCCCAAGTCCGGAGCATTCCTTGCATTGTAGGGAAGTTTTTGGCTGTGGAGGAGAGAGAGTGGGCTCCCCAAGGCGTTCACAGGAACACAAGGACAGCGCTGAGCTAAATGCAGAGCGTGTGACGCCTGTGGGTGACATCAGCTCCAGCCCCCTTTCCGCTTCCCCGGCACACAAATTGGGCACCAGGCAGCTTTTATGTAATGGGAGGGAGAAACCCAGCAGCATTGGCCTTGGAAAACAAGGCAAGAGGATAAATTTCCTACCCAGCCACACAGTTCATCTTCTTGGATGACAAGTGATGGACCCACCACAGACAAACAGAAGCTCCAAAGACAATTTAGTCTTTATCAGTCAGCCAGGAAGGCTGCAGCCCTCACAGGACACAGCTTCTAGGTGGTGGCTGCTGTCCTTGGCTTGCTCTGCTGCCTCTGTTTTCAACACCATGCTACTAATGATGTCATAACATAGCTTCCATGTTTTCACAATGGATTTTATTTCTAGAGATGCTGTATTAGAGATGTTGACCTCTCTGTACCCTGGCTTGCTTCTAGGAAACATTAAAAGATAGGATGATGTTCCTATAATAGTGATAGTAAAAATATTCTGTAAAATGATACAAATGAAAGTTTAAGCTTTTTCCAGTCACTTATACACTAATGTTAAGGAAAATGCAATAAAGAAATGGATTTAAAAATATGAAGAATTTCATCATGATATGATCTTAATGGGAACACAGTAGGACCAGATTAAAAATGGCCTTCTTTTTAATCTGGAGGAAGTGTCTGCTGACATTCCATGTCATTGCCCACAGAGCCAATGTACAGAAGCAGGATGCTACAGACCAAAATTCTGCCAGTTAGAGGGAGAATATCTAAACCAATTTTCATGCACCTATATAAACTCCATGATTTTCACAGGATCCAAATAATGTGAATCGGTCAGAAACATCAGCAAAAGATACAGATTTGTAACACCCTTGAAAACTGGGTGGCTAAAATGTCTAAATATCCATTTGGGCATAGCCTTTATGAAAAGAAAGCTGAAAAAAACCTCTGACCTTTATTTTCACTGATTAGAGGCCATTAAAAAGTCTCCTCTTAGGCAATGCAGAGCAAAATATTTCTTGCAAGAGCAGTCAGGAAGGATGTACTGCCTGTTTTGCTACTTCTGCTCCTCAGTTTCGGGCATTGTCTGAAAATCTTTTACATTTCAAACCTGCTTTTTGCCCTTTTATACATGTTACCAACAAGTTTCCCAATCTAGTAACTTTTTTTTTTGTTAGAAGAAATATCATAGACTGTTTCTGCATAGTTAACATTTTAATTCTATAATCCACAGCAACACACCCTATTCATATTTAATTTTTTCATTTCCACCCACTTCTGCTTTCCTCTTCATCCTCCCAAACCCATCTGAGGCCTTGTTTTACAGTTTGCTTTACAGAGCACTCAGTAACCCATAGGATATGTGCATATGTAACAGGATGTCAGAAAAATCGCTTTAAAGTGTTTGACTGGCAATTTTTCAGATAATAATCACTTGGGGTTAGATTTGCTGAGAATAACACTAGCTAAGGGAAGTTCTTCAGGCTACAATTTTTTACAGTATGTAAAATTTTTAGTGACCTCTATTAACGAGGAAGCAAAGAATGGAGAAATTGAGAGAAGGTGGCACTAATGGGAGCAGAGCCATCAGGTTGTGTCTCAGTCATTGATGGATTGATGAGCAGCTCAGGCTGGGAGGACTCTGACATGTGCTATGAAAACTTATGTCACTCTTCTTAGCCTTTGTGAAAGATAATTAGACATTTAAATTACGTAACTACATCTTAATAACTTCCCAAAGTTCCTTGTGTCACTTATTGCTGCTAAATCTGCTAAATACCATGTTTGTTTCTCCTATCAAATACAAACATTACTTTTCATTAAATTAATATGAATACTGCAAAAGCCTGAAATTTATGTATTGGAGCCTAAAAATATAGTAAGACATAAAATATTACACTTTGGGACTTGTTATAAAGCCGAATGTTTTAACTTGCAAAAATATTTACCAGTATTTTTCTTAAAGTTTTAGAGAATCTCTGTGTCATACTGCACAAACTCTAGTGGAACTTCTCATTTTAATAAAAGGCAAATCACTTTTGGAAGAGGAAAACAGCTAGTGGAACAAACTATAAACTCCAGCAAATTATTTCAATATGTTTTTTGTCAATATTTGACACAAAATTTGCCTTCTTTTCAAAGACCATGTTGATTAGGATATTATTGTCGTGTGCATATGGAAAGAAAAAGCATCCTCTTAAAAATAGAAATAATTTGCTAACGTAGTTTCAGTATATTGCCACAATTCCTGCTACCATCAGCTGTGTAACTTACTCCTCGTGTATTCTCCCTGGTACAGAACTCTCACACTAGAAGATCAGTCATTTCCCACCCTTCTCTGCATGATGTTTGAGTGCTTTGTGCAAAACACATCGCTGTTGTAGATGGGGAAGGCAAGTTTCAGCTGGAAAAACAATTCACAAAAATATTACAGCATTATTCATCTCATTTAACTCTGCTAATCACATGCTCCTCTTGGAGTCAAAATATTTCCCAGCTTCAGAAAACAAACAGCTCACTGAATACACCTCTGTGCCCTACTGCTCGTATCTTGATTGAGCAATCCAATGTTTATTGGATCCAATCTATTTTTTAGCTTTTTCTTTTATTACTAATGTCATTACTGCCATTACAACAATTACACTATCTCACATGCTTACTAATGTTTATCATTTTTTGCTGTTAATGTGCCCTGAATTCCATTTTGGCCCACAGTATAACTATAATATTCCAATTTGACAGCGAGAGAAATGAAACCTGCAGCTTTATTTCCAGAGATGGGGGACTGAAGAGAGCCTGGTTACAAATGGCAGAAACATGAGTGCACTTTGGGCCGTGCTGCAAATCACATCAGCTCCTTCTGTCAAACCTCTGAAAAACAGCCATGAACATTTTCCACTTGGGGAAACCACTAGCAAATGATACTTTTATTC
Source organism: Monarcha castaneiventris obscurior (assembly GCA_026261815.1). Taxonomy (NCBI): domain Eukaryota; kingdom Metazoa; phylum Chordata; class Aves; order Passeriformes; family Monarchidae; genus Monarcha; species Monarcha castaneiventris. The sequence goes on from JAMPIT010000467.1 coordinate 15,449,125, forward strand.
CGTATGTACTTTTGGTTCTTATTAGACTAAAGGATCTTCCTACTTACATCTAAGAGCCCCTGTGCCTATTAAATCCACATGTTATCTCCAGTTATAAAGGCAAATAGACATTGGAGTGCTGGGGATGTGTCTGCAGTGAGCAAGGGGGTCAGGGGCCTTACCCACACCCGACTTATTGCAGCTACTCAGCCCTGCTGAGAAATGACCTGGGCTACCCAGGCCACCAGAGCTGAGCTAACCTGTGCCAGGGCAGGATCCTTGTAAATGAGCTCTGCACACCTCTGGGCTGCTCTGGGCTGCTTTATACTGCTCTGGGCTGCTCTGCACAGCCCTGCACAGCTCTGGGCTGCTCTGTACTGCTCTGGGCTGCTCTGCACAGCTCTGAGCTGCTCTGGGCTGCTCTGCACAGCTCTGCACAGCTCTGCACTGCTCTGGGCTGCTCTGGGCTGCTCTGGGCTGCTCTGCACAGCTCTGGGCTGCTCTGCACAGCTCTGCACTGCTCTGGGTTGCTCTGGGCTGCTCTGGGCACTCACACACGAGCAGTTTTGGGCCGACCCTCAGAGGCTCCAGCAAATGAACTGCAGGGCTTTTTGCAACATCTGGGCCAGTGTGTAACACGATTACGCAGCTCCCACATGCTGAAAAGACAAGCTTCTCTCCGTAATTTGAAATTACTTGCTGAGACACTGGGATATGAGGTTTCTGCTCCAGTGATCAAGTTTTTCCACTCAGAAAGGGCAAAGTTCTCCCCTCCTTACAGTGCCAAAGGGGTTCAGCGAGCACAACCCTCCAGCTGGGGCACCAGGACACCTTGGTGTGCTGCTTTAAATCAGACAAGCCCAGACATCTGCATGTGGCACTTGCCAAGCCACACAGGCACAGTTCCCTCGGTGCTGGGAGCGACTGGGGCGTTTAGCACTCAGTGACACTGTGCCAGAGGCACTGGAACTGCACCTACATCCCAGCCATGCCTGAGGTCCTCGGCTTTCCTGCTTTCTACATCCTCCACATCTTCTCTCAGACTCACATCCAAACCACTCTCCTGCTAGCCTTGCACACCATGTGTTTTAAATGCCACACAGCCTGCTCTATTATGCCAAAGACTTTCTGTCCCTCACTGATACCCAAATACTCTTAAAACTGTGTGCTTAAAGATATTTGAGTTAAAATGTCGCCACCTACCCATCCCCATAAATACACTAACCAAACATAAAATAGCCTTTATACCAGCTGGAGGGCTAGTCAGAATGGGGTTTGGTGGCACAGTACTGAAACTACTGAGGCCATTAATGCTAGAAGCAGAACTGCTTCAGCAGATAACAGCTTCCAGGTTTTTTTTAGGGTTATGTTTTCCCTAAAAATGTCCCTTGCATGCCATTAAGAAAGTTATTTTCTCTGGTGGACACTGCATTCCAAATGTTGCTTTGCCTTTTAAAAGTCAAGAAAGTTATGGAGAATGTTATCATCCTGCTTGCTGAGCCACTCTCCATTGCATAATTTTTTCCTAAAACTCTCAGCAGCATAAGAAACCTCAGCAGTTTCACCTGGAAGGCACAGGGAGAGAAATGAGTCTCTTTATAACTGCAGCTTCTTACTGTTGCCAAGCCAGTTCCTCAGGCTGGCTGTAAGGATGTTCTTCCACACCACACAACATTTCTCTTAAGTGATGTGTGTCAAGTGAGACTTTGGTCCCAGAAGACTGCCTAGCTAGGCTTCAAATTGCTTGTTTTGCTGTCTCTTCACTTTACTTTTTGGGGCAACTTTGATGGCAAGGTATTAGAAACAATAAAGATCTCTTTGGGAATATAAGGCTTGGAAGCAGATCTTAGAATGTGAACTTGTCCTATGGAGGGGAGAAAACATGCAGACACGAGTGATTTGTTGACGTCTACAGATGTCTTAGCCTATTTCTAATTTCACATTTCCCCACATGAGCTGAATCAGACTTTAGGCTAGAAAAAAATATGTTTAATTCTGTATTATTCCCATGGGTGGTATGGTCAAATCTGTTTTCTTATCAGACCATGCTCCTGTGGTTTTTTGTCACGTTGTCAAGTACTCCTATAGAATTCCCCTGCTATCAGACATGGGTCTTACATCAACTCGGGCATTTACTCAGACAGTCCCTGCTTTGATGGCACAAATATTGCATCACTCATGTGAGGATCTAACCCCTTTGATTACACAGAAAGGAAGTCTTGCAGCCCCAAGCCTGTCAGCGGGAAAATCCTATTGAGGCAATTTTAACAAATGGAAATGTGCAGCTCAAAGGTCCCCACGAGGCCACACTCAGGGATCACATTGTGGGGCTGAGTATTAATATCACCAAATGGTTACATGACTAGATCACCTCCCTAAATATATGCAATAATTTGTTATATTCAGTCCTTACTTGAAAGAAAAGCAATGATCTTAAAACACCAGAGATGGGTGAAGGAGACTGCAGGCTCATGCCCCATCTACAGATTGTACAATGGCAGTTTCTTCCTTAATATCCAAGGTTCATCAGGGCTAGGAAAGCAAACAAAGCTGATTCCCTCCCTACGTCATCATCTCTCTCTTAAGCCTGGCAAGAAAAAGAGAAAAGAGGAGGTGAGGTTTCTGTGCTTGATGTGCAGTAAACTGAATTATACAATTAGTGCACCGAAACCTACTATCACCTAATTTCTGCATTTGATCCCACCCATTAGATGCTTTCTCTTGTTGACAAGGGACCTCTTCTACTTTCCATTACTTTCTAGTATAATAATTTATAAGAGCTGCTTCAAACTCTATATTTGCAGTAACACACACATTGGACAAAACAAGCTAAGACCAAGGGCATCAGGAGCATTTGCTGGTTTCTTTTGGCTGTAACACAACATAGGTGTTGCTGTCACCAATTTACAAACAGCAAAACAGACCCTGCTGGCCCAGAAACTGGCCAAATATCACCCAGTGCTGCCCCAGCTGCAGGTACTCGTATTATTATGAAAGTAAAAGGAAAGTAATTATTTAGTGCTCACCGAGAGTGTACTGAGATGTGGTCTCACTCTCCCAAATACAGATGGTAGCTGCAACAGCTGATTTTTATTAGTTTATCACAGACAAAAGTTTGGGGCAATATTCATATTTTTAAATTTGGGTTGAAAGTTTGATATTAAGGATAAGGCAGCTGCTGGTCAGGGGAAAGGAAGAAAGTAGCCACAGGGCAATACCTCCTTTCCACTTTAAAGTCTTAGGATACTTAGCTCTTCCCAAGTGCTAATTGGACCAAAATATTATCTTAGGCTTTTCCACACATGAAAAGCAGAATCCCTCCCTAAGAACATCTGATAATGAGAAAAAAATTAATTCTCTGTGAAAGCAGAGTGCACATAGTCTCCCCAGAACTACTTCAGATACTTAAATACAGAGAATCTTTTTAGAGAGAGACTTAAATTAAGACTGAAGAGCTTTTTTCTTTCAGAGTGAACAAGGCACCTTCAGAAAGGGTCTCAGAGAACCCAAATTAGGCACACAAACTTTTCTGGCACATTCTCCAAGATCTGCCTACAGAGGTGAACAGTGCAAAGTACCCAGGTGCTGCCAGTTCATACCCTAGCTCAAGTCTTACTGACCTCTGTAGGAGATGAGATGCAAGAAGAAGTAGCTCAGGCCTTTCTTTATTTTCCCCTCACTCTTGTTTAGTGCAGCCTGCAGAGGTGTTGGGGCTGCTCTAAGTGATGCTGTAATTCAGCCAGGCTGGAATGCCCTCTCTCGTATCAGCTTAATGCTCGGAGATCCTTGAGGATGGCAAGTGCTGTGCAATTACCAGACTTAGTCTTGTTTCTAGTCCTTTTGTGGGTATTCTCCTCTGCTAATAGGAGGCTTGTGAGCACAACAAGTCAATCATACAGCATTAACTCCCAATCAGCTTACTCAGCTGTAAAATCCTTGAGTTTATCTGGGAATGCCGCCAGGTCAGTCCTATTTGTAAGTGCAGCCTAAACAGCAGCAAAATGTCTAATTTTTCCTTGGCCTGTATTTGCCAGCAATCTCTAATGTCTACTTGAATTTCCAGACACGGGGATTTAATCTCATTCATGAATCATCTGTTCCACACATACAAACTCTGCTGTGGTGGGTACAGCCATAACTTCACATTGCACAGAGAAGACTCTTTCATCAAATGAGTCCCCCAGTTCAAGTGTCCATGCAATTAACAAGGTAACTGTGCCAGGAATGTCAGATTTCTTATGTATCTCATCACAACTGGGGGAAAACAAGAGGGAAGTAGAAGCTTCTGATGGGTACCAACCCCTTCCATAAGGGATCTTTTCTTTAAAGTGCTCAAGTCATGCTTTGAAACACAAGCAAGCCTTGATGGTGACTCCAGTTGTGTAATAGGGACAAAAGAGAGCAAGAAGAGCTGTATGACAGAGTAGAATATGGGATGGTTGGTTAATGACAGAGAAGCAAACATATTTTTCATAATTCTTTAGGACCATAAGGGTGATTTAGTAATAAAATCTTTGACCAACTCAGTTACTTCTCCAAATGGTTCCTGGTTGATTATAAAATACGTTAATAAACAATGGGCCTGGCGAAGGGAAATTCATCTTGTTTTCTGAATTCTTGTAAGAAAAAAATCACTTGAGCTTTTAAAGTCTAAACAGTAAATTAACTGATGAAATGTCAAATAATTTTTTCATTGCATGAACGTGGTAACGATCAGGACGTTGGCAAAGAGCTCAGAGCACTCCCAGTGCCTGCTGCAAGGAACAGGAACAGCTGCTTAATGCAGGGCTCAGTGAAATTTCACTGACGAGGTGTCTCCCATGGGCTGGCTGCACTGGACTTTGGATCAGGTGCTGCCTATATTTTATTAGATCACAGAAGTTACTGTGCAAATAAAAAGAATTCGTTAGATACACACAAAAATGAATGTTTCTTGTTGTGAAAATCCTACATGAGGAAAATACACCAAGGCTGTTAATTTAAGTGAAAGTTTTCTGCTAACGATTCAATGCATTTTATTCCTTTCTTTGAAATTGTGATTTGCTTTCCTTGTCCAAAGTTCTGCAGTGTGCCAAAGGATGACATAATTTCAGAATATGTTTTTCAGGTCTGAATAAAAGTAATGTAAAATTGGTCTTAGTGCTGAGAGAATTTAAGCAGGATGCTGTTTAAGGCTGTAACAATAAGTATTTTTCCTTTCAATGTCTGAAAGCCCTTTTTAATTCCTCAAACAGTCCCTGCAGTGTCCCTTTATCACAGCAATTGCCCATCAGTTGTTTCTCCTCTGAAGCTCCTGTATAGTACTTTTTTGCTGATGAAACTTGTTCTGTATAAACTTTGGAGGTAATGCTGGTGAATGCCTTGGTTGGGAAGGAGACAAATCAAATGACAAGTCTGGGCTAAGAGAGTTTCCTGACTGTCTCATTAGAGCCCCCAGTCTGAGCCACTGCCATCCTGGAGCTGCACAGCCCAATTTAATTGGGCTCAGAGACTGTCACAGCACACTTGCTCTCCAGACAAGCATTGTAAACTCATTTTGCCCATCACGACGCTTTTTTGACACACATCTTTTGTTTGGTTTTTTGAAAGGCTTGACAAACACCACTTGGGAATTAAATTCAAAGCCTGTACGATTTCCTTTTACAAAATGCCAAATATTCTGCATGAAAGCTGCATTAATCCCCCCTCAAAATTTATCTTGTTTTTTTCTTAAGATTTTTTTTGGCCATAAGTGCCTCTGCTTCTGGTGCTCCCTCTTTCTGTGGCTAATGTTGCAGATCACACAGCTCTAATTTAAACAGACTGTGGATCTTCTTGGGTTGGACAAACTACAGCTCAGAAAAATTTGCTGTGCTGGTTCAAACAAGGAGTTCAGGGCAACCTGCTTTTCATGGTTACTTCCCCTCATTTGTCATTCTGAAAAGTTTAATGCTAATAGGCAAATCTCTAGTGCTTTATTGAGCTTTTGCTGTCCAGGGAGAGGCAATGCTGTTTGGAAAGCTATTTCAAATCCTTAAAAAGCAAGCTCAAGAGCTCCCCAACATAATGCATGAAAAATGCTGGTTTTGGCTGAGATACACCTGGTGCCCTTTAGTTTAAGGATGGAGTTTTACAGGATCCTAAGGCCAGTTCAATGGGCTTTGTTTAGGTTTTGAGGCTGATCGGGCGCATTGCAGAGATGTCATATACAAGGAATACATGAAAAGAATTAATTAAAAGTAGTTGGAACTCTGAGTCACTTTTCTAGACTGGAACCAAATCTAATTGCTCTGTTAATAGCATAAGACCTTGGCCTTCAGAAGGCAGAACTGATTTTTATGTATTTTTTTTTCATATACATATATATATACACACACATATACGCACACATATATAATTCATCTCCTACACATAATTAAGCTATGAATTTCTGGATGTTCAAGATGAGGAATTAAGTGGATGCTCAAATTATTTTTGTGCACGTATCCTTTTTAACACCCTTCTGCTGCCTTTTTTCCTTTTTTTTCTTCCCAACTATGAAGCCAGATTATTTAAAATTGTTATTTCTAACATGACCCACATATATTAAAATTGAATCCTATTCTGGGTACTAATGAAATTGGGTTGATTGGGAAATGAGGCATATACATTTCAGGATTTTTCTTTTGAAATTTGTGGTCAATTTAATATTCAGTTGAACAGGACTTTGATGCCAGCAGAGTTGGAATGAACAGGGCCACTGCCATTTTGCTCTTCATATTCCTTCTGCATATTTGGCCCAGACTCCTGAAAGCTCCAAGGCTCTAACTTTGGTTAGAGTTAATCACCTCTGACGTTACAAGGCACAGTCATTTCCTGAAACTGAAAACTGGGGTCTGGGAAGAGATAAAAATTTCTTTTTCATTTATGCACTACACCAGTAAATTCCAAACCAGCAGCTCATTCCTTATTTTCTGCTACCACCTTTGTTTATAGTGTAACACTCCCAGAATGTGCTGAGTGCTATACACAGAAACAAAAGAGCTTGTGTCTAAAAAGAAAAGCTGGGGAGACAGACAGAACACGGAGGCAAAATGATTACACTGGATCATGACTGGATGTCTCTACTTTCAAACAAATTGGCTTGTTAGATCAAAGGAGAGAGGGAAAGAAGTGAGATGATGAGAGGAGAAGGCATGAGAACAGAGGAGGAAAACAACAGGTTGTAAAGATCCTCTTCAGGGTTGCAAAGACTGTGTGATGTCAGGTTCAGTACTTTTAGAGACAGAAAAGAAAGTGGATTCACATGAAGTAAGAGGAGAAAACAAATTTGTTTCAGTTTAGCATCAAGGTCAACCCACCAGATCAGGACTGACCTTCATCAAAATAATGTTTAAAACCATCACATCTGGAACTCCAGAGCTAACACCACGATTTCAAAAGAGACCAGAAGATAGGTGATTTCCACAGCATAATTTCATTTAAATTTTCAGGAATACTTCTTCAGAGTTTTCAGTCATTTAATACATGTTGTTCTATACAAACTATCTAATTATATGTGAATGAGCAGCATTAAAAGATAAATTTGGTGTTTACTTGCTAGCTTTAAATTTCATCTCCTCACTAATGGTGGAGTACAAGCACTAGCCTGTCTCTACTTGTCAACTTTGGAAGTCTAATTCTATGACAGGTGAGCATTCAAATGTAACATTCTGCTCTAAAAATATTCAGATCTTTACTCTTCTGCAGGTCCTGTTGTTTTTTTCAAGTCTGCCTGGTTTTAGTAATCAATCAACACACTGAGGAAAAAAAACAAAAGGCGAGTAAAAATAATAATGAACAGAATGAGAAGTAATATAAAAATTACAGTAACTCACACTTGGGCTCTCCTTGCCCTTGCTGTCTTTACTGGAAGCTCCACTCAGCTGCTCAATTAAACTGTAATGTGTTAATTGTTCAGGTCCATCCTCTCCAAAATGGCCATAGAGACTGTGTTGGTATAAATCCAAAATCGACATCGGGTTCCCCAAAAACGACCTTCTATGACTTTGTTTTTCCTGCACAGCTGCAAGAGATGTAACAAATAATATCATTGTGGCAGTCTACATAGATGTTGATGTAATTTAAAAAATTTTAAATGTATTTCAAGTGTTTTTGAAGGTGTCTGAACTTCAGTGCAATAGAAACATTACAAATACGAGCTTCTAATTCTCCAATGCATATACAGGGGATTGTTCATACTTAACATACAAGATGAAGGAGATGGCAAGAGACAGCCAGAATTAATTTCCTTTCTTTTCAAATTATAGACAAGATGGTTAATTTGGGGGATCTTCCTACTTAATTATTTGCAGTAAGGTTTTGTTCTTCTCCTTTAGCAGACCCACATGGCAGATGTGCTAAGTTCCTTTAGCATATCTTTCAGTTTGACTGTACTTGAAAGTTCTTTCCTTTTCACTATATTTTTAGTTAATGAATGCAACAGCATAAAAAATACACAAGTAAGGTAAGAAAGTGGTGCTTGTTTTAGATCCTGCTGTAGCACAACAACATTAGGAATAAGGCCCCAGTTTCCAAAGTCCAAGGCTGAAAACTCATTGAGAAGAGCAAAATAAAAAGGAATTTTCTGCAGCTCCATGAAAGCACGCAGGAGGCAGAGGTTTATGTGAACATCAAGCTCCTTTCCTCACACTTCTTGTTACACAAACTTCAACTCTGCCTTGTAACCTTCAGCCTTAAGAGAGTGTCTGCCTCCAATACCTCCAACAGAATCACATCAGGGTAGAACCCAATTTATGAGATTTAAATCAAAACACTTTCATGGCTGGAAGAGAAGGATCTGGAATATTTGGCGTATTCCCTGTTACTCTACTGACCTTCTTGTAACATTGGCCAATGCACTGGGAATCTCATGCTAAGCCCATTAAATCAACAAAGGTCTTATCATTGACTTTTAATAGCCTTTGCATTGGGTACTCAGTCTTTCTGTTCCCTGATCATAAATGGAAAATGAAAATCACTCCAACATTATAATTGTGCAACCAGTGAGTTTGGGGACTCAGCTAATAAATGTAATTATCTATTCATATAAAATTATTCTCTGTGGGCTGGTTTGCTGGATCCCCTGCCCCAGCCTCATGTGGATGTTTTGAGGTTACATCACTTGTGTGCATAAAGACACTGAGACCTTTGAACACAGAATGGGATAAAGCAAGGTGGTTAATATGATGTGAGAACTGCATTTAGAGAGCACAGAGCAGAAATCCTGACTATGAGGAATGACCACAGCAGAAATACTTTTTTTTGTGTCAAAATCTTCTATTTATCTCCATCACAATTATGTATTTTATTCTCTTACTGGCTCAGAACTGAGGCATATACACAAAATTAGTGAATCTCTATGTAAAATGGTCACCTCAAGTCATGATTAGATATCATTAAACTTGGAATCTGCTGCCATTTAAAGCAACTGGTAACACATGATAAAAATTGTTTTTTTTTTTTTTTTTTGCAAATTGTGATCAATACAGGAAAGAAAAAAGCTTATTTACCTCTTTAAAAAAATCACATTTATTGCACTGAAATATGGTTTGTAAAAAGCAAAATCCGTAAAAAGAAGTGTTTATGGGCTGACTAAAATGACTTGCAATATTTCCTACAGATTCAACCCACAAAGCTGCAGCAGTAATGTAAATAAATGGCCCTAGCTTCCTATTCTGCTCTCTCCCATGGAACCACAAGCAATGGATTAGCTCTGAAAATGCCAAATGTTAGAGCCCAGCTCCCAGCAGACACTGGAGAGCACATCCAGCCACCCGTGGTGTTTTCCATGCCATCATCACTGCGGTGATGCTGCTGCAGGTGCTGATCTCTGCCAGGTCAGGCTTGGGGCTGCACAGGGGATCAGCTCCCAGGGTGGTGCCAAGACCTTGCAGTGGCCTTTGCACTCGCCAGAATTTTCCACCTGCAGGGGATCCGTGGGCTGCAAGGACAAGGACAGAGCTGCCCTCCCCTGGCTGCCCCCAGGGCACACATCTGCACTGCAAGGTGGCTCCAAGCACAGCAGGCTGGTGGTCAAGACAAGCCAGCAATTTCCTGGGTTATTAAACACACAGAAAACTATTATCTCAAGAACTTCACTTAATGTATTTTTATCTACTGGAATTCAGTAAATTCTGAATTGCCATCAATTCTCACTAAAAGCTTTGGTACTTGAAAGCTGCAATATATACAGAGAGTAAAATGAGAGAGAGTTCACCATAACCAATATCACCTTGATACAGAGGTTGGGAAACTGTGGCCTTGATCACTGCATTATTTCAACTGGCTGTATAAGTAAAAAGAAAAAAAAAAAGAAAACTATATTTATAGTCAACTTTCAATTTGTAATAATGTAATTATTTTTATTTGCACTGCTGAGAGTTATGCATAAGAATCTACAAGTTAAGCCCCTCCTAGCAAAAACTGTAGAAGAGGGGAAAAAGCATATACACATAATAAAAAGCAAAAGGTAATAAAAAGCTAATGGAAAATTACACTGGAGAAAGATTTGGGGTTAGAAAGTGAACACCAGGCAGAAAGTTCAATGAAGGACAGCATCTGCTGCTGAGTCAGTGTGGGGATGAGGGACATACATCTTTATGTACAAATTTTCAATTACCTTGTCTGTTGTTCTTCGTTAGCTGCACAAGAGTCTCCTCTGCAGCTCTGAAATAACTGGTTTCGTACTCTGGCTCTGGCTCACTGTCAGTGCTGCTGGCTGAGTATGTGCACACCCTCAGAGCTGTGTCCTGCACAAAGAGGGGGATGGCAGCAAGTCAGATAATGCAAATATACCAAAATAGTGCTGCAGATAATATGAGGAATAGCACATTTTATATTCTTCATGCAGCATAAATAGGTAGTTCAGCTGGGAAATCTGCATTACTAGTAACTCTTTTAAGTAAGTAACCATCAGTCTGACATGGGGAAATAACACATTCTTGTCCTGCTAAGTCCCCTGAAACAGTCTGGCAGAAGCAATCTTGACTTTAACTTTTTAAATTTTGTTTCCCCACTGTAACACTGTTTTTGATTCTACCAACATTTTCAGATAATTTTATCCACCAAGTTCAATTTTAGAAATTCTTAAGTATATTTAGTAGTCTATCTGTAACATGCAAAATTATCACACCACAAATGGTTTGCTGCAAGCAATTCTAGAGACAAGATGGCCAGTAGACAATACACCATTTCTACACCAGTAAATCCTAATTGTTTCCTAAATTCATGTCACTTGTCCTGGTATTTATATTAGAGTACTGGAGAGCCTTTAGTTCCCAGCTGATTCCTTTGCCAGTTCTTTCCAGGAAGCAATATTATTGATTTTCTTCTGGGAATAAAGAGGAACACTGACAGCTCTGGACAGCTTCTAATCACGGAAAGCCTGAAGGCTCAAACCATTCAGGAGCAGCAGCTCAGTACAATAAACACCACAAACCAGGTAGGGGGAAGCTAAGCCTGATACTGCTCAGGTAATGGCATGTAGAAATACCACCTACCACCCCTACCCCAATTGCCTATCAGTGGCTCAAATGAGTTTTTAATTCTGTTTCTCTAAAAGGGATATTAATTTCCCCATCTTTCCATCCATGCTGCAGTTTTTAACTGGTGCAGGAGGACATCCCTTTGTTAGGAATCCCACACTTGTGCAGAGGGAACCAGAGCATGCAGCCAGGGATGCCCAGCATTAGAGACTGCAAGCCAGCTGTAGTCCCAAAACCCCACAGAAACATGTTACAAGAGTATTTTCCTGTTCACAATACTTCCACAGCACATCTCTCAAACTCTCATACTACACAGCCACACAGACAAGGAAACCTAGGCCTGGGGAAAAAAAGAATCTGAACCTCACCAAAAGCAACAAACGAGATCAAATTTCTAGAAGAGAAGAATGTGGTAAAGGGTGTCCATTTCCTTTTCTAAAAGTGCCTGTGAGGATTTTAATTAAAACATGTTTATGAGCAGGAGGACAAAGAACCTTTAAGTGCTGTATTATTATTACTGGTAAATAATGAGATAGCAAATGAAGGGTAAGGAAGGAAATGTAGCTGTTAGATTGTTAGTTACTCTTTACACCATATGAAAAACACTGGCCATTTCTGATACCTCCACACTGGCCACAACACCCATCTCATTTAAGAGATGCCACTTCTTAACTTTTACCTTTGTTTTAGCAGTTTTCTTGGGGGTCCACTCTGGAAGAACTTTTCTATTTTCTACAGTCTCTTCAGTGTGCTCTAATGAGGCACAGGTCACAGAACTTGCTTCTTGTTCACTTTGCTTTGCAAGGTTAATTATTCCTGAATTAAGAGAGACATTATTTAAATTCTAGGTCTCGTCAGCATCTTCATGATAGTGTGTCAATTATAATTCAGTAAAATCTGGAGGCAAATTGTGATACTTTCATTACGTCAAATAATATTTTACCACTCAAAGGAACAACTTACTAACTTACTGGAATAGTTCTAACTAAAGTGGCAGAATTTCATCCAAATCCTTTTCCAGTTAACAAGAGAAGAGGAAGGCATGAATTCAAATCCCTTCATTAGTTATAAAATTTATACTCTTTCAACAAAGAAACAACATTCAATAACTACTTCTAGGCATCTATTCTGCCATTTCATGTTCTCAGAGAACAATCTTTTAACATAAATATAATTGGAAGTACCTTTCTAGCAGAAAGCCAGCTTTTTTATTTGCTATATTTGCACTATGCAAAATCGGAACATCAAAGAAGATATATGATGCATATGAAATAAAGTGATAATTGCAATTTGGATGAGAAAGTGAGGGAGAGAAGAATTGAATGAAAATAGTCTAGTAAAGAATGAGTTGACCCCATCATCTGATGTATACTACTTTTTTGTAACATCTCTTCATGACAATTTAATTAAGATACAAACCTTACAAAGTTGGTGCAGTGAATATTAGCATTAAGATCAGAACAATCTTCCTGCTACTGACTTCTTATGAAGCAATTCAATGCTTGCAGTTTCTGTTCAATTTGTTATAATGACAGTGTTTAATCATGGGCTCTACTCTATAACACACTGCTGAATTGAGGTCACACATGTGGCCATTCAAGCATGTAGCACATAATCTATAACTAAGATTTCTCTTCTGAATCCTTCTTAGCTGTATCATTAATTAACAGTGGACTTATTTTAAAAATACTAAGTATTAAAATATCTTTTAATTTAGCTTTGATTTGAAACAAGCAGGGGAGTCTGCAATAAAGCATGCAATGTGTGTTTGCAGTCTATTACACCATTACAACACTGCACTGGGAATATTGCTAAATCAACTAAGTTCTAAGATGTTTAATTAGAAACCTTCTGTTATGCATCCTATGAACATATAAGAGAGGCTTCTTTCCTCCTAGGCTCAATACATGTCAGTTCATTAGCAGAACATATATTCAATGGCCTTAAGCTAAGCTCAAACTTGATATTTAACCTTACATGCTAATGACACAGAGTGTCTCTTATAGATAGAGTGATACAGATTTATGCAAGTTAAATACAACTTTTACAGCAGCAATAACTGGGCTGACAAAGTGCTAATCACCATAACCCCAATAAATAAGTGTCATTGCATTTGGTCAAGATAAAACAATACCCTTCTCCATTAATCTAATCACTTTTACAGTGCTTTGTGCTGTATCTGTCATGCTGACTAGTAAAATTTCCCTGCTGTTAATGCTACATGATTTTTAATGCTATTAACATATATATTAATAACTCCAAAGTCTTCAAAAACTTACATAAATAGTCAATGTTTGTTCTTAAAAAATGCACAGACTTCAATGGAGCTATACACTAATACAAAGTTATTTGCTGGAGCTTTGATGGATTGCCAGTCCTTTTATTCCTTTCTCAGCCCTTGTTTTCTAGCTTAAACACACACGCAGCTCATAAGAAAAAGTCAGGTATTTTATATTCATATATAGAAATGTGTTTGCATGAGGTAGTAATGAGAGCCTTGTTGGAGGTCAAGGCTGTATATTCAGTGGGACAGAATTTATGCATCGAGGCCAAATGAGTCTTTAGTTCACATCCAGTATCAAAAGCAAGTCTTTATGAATACATCTTTCCTATGTCACAACATGGCTGTGCTTTGTACTCTGTACTCTCAGTCTGATCCTGAATATTGCTGAACATCCGTATTCTTTTTCAAGTCAACTTCCAAGGCTGGCATATGTTTTCTTTCTTCAAGTACTGTTTCTTGAGAAAAGGCTTTAAGAGCTAAACCCATTTTTCTTTCTCAGATAAGCATTAAGTATAACAAAATTTCCATATGGCTCAGGTCACAAACTTGTTAACCTTATGCATTCATAAAAAGAATATCTTCTGCTCCGCATTTAACACTTCTGTTATCAATTGCCTTTATTACAGGATTTCTGCTAATCAAAACAGAGGCCAAGGCAGAAATAATGTGATTTTCAGCGTAATTGACATTTTACCTGAGGAAGCTGGTTTGGGAAGGTGACTTTGAAGAGGTCGTATACCTTTGGCAGTCATGGCCGGATCAGATGTTGAGTGACTAATTATGCTTTCCACAGACTCCTGGCTCTTAGCTGTTGAAGGCACTTCTCGCTCAAGAGTTTTGGCTTTTACTGAAGGAGCTGAAAGAAGAACTTGCTCAGATGCTGCAAAGACTCCCATTTCCAAGGCTGATTCTTGCTTAGAAATATGTCGGCCTGTCGATCGGTTCCCTGAGTCAGGGAGGGGGAAGGTTCCAATCCCACTGTCCAGCGTCCTCATCTGGCAGCAAGACTCTAAGGCACAGGAAATTAGTGTGATGGGATGGAGCTAAAGGTATTTAAAGTCAGTGAAAGCATCTGGGGGGGAAAAGGGCACCTTAAAGGGAAGGTTTCAAGGCAAGGAAAACATTTTGCACTTTGTGAGTGTGCTGTTACCTGTCACTGGAACACTTATGACACTTTCTCTAACTGAATACAAGGAAATACCCTGTGGAGGTGCAATGAAATTAAACAAATGCCAAAACATTGACACTGGCCTGCTTCCGAGTAACAGTGTGAATGGGCAAGTGGGACAGGTCCTGGAAAGCGGTTACAGATGGAATTTTAAAATCATTTAGTTTGAAGGCCCACAGAATGTCTGGAGAGTACCAGTGTGAGGGATGGAGCAGTGTAATATATTTCCTCCAACATAAACCCACACTCCACAAAGGTTTGGCTTCTCCATACCTCTGTCTTGCTAATTGTTTCTCATACAAGAAGGTGTTAGCCAAAATATATCATGTATTCTTACACAAAATTAAGATCTACGGAATTTCTTAGAGATACCTCTGAGAGATACCTCTCTCAGAGCATCCTGAAAAACTTGGACAGCAACAGCCATGCCTTTGTTCACCCTGTTCCGCTCTGGTTCTGCACATCCCAGTTTGGGTAAGTGTCCACAAAGCCAGGCAGAAATACCTTTGGTACTTTTATTTTTCGGAAGCAGTATGGTCCCACACAGCCCTCCAGCTTATTCATCCTACTGGAAATGTGCTGTACTAACCATGGAACAGGGAGAGGTGCGAGTGTAGATGTGTGCGCATGGCATCCTGAGCAACCAGGATGGACTGGCAACACCCTGCCCTCTCATTCTCTATCAGTTTCCAGAGACTTCCCTTTTGTTTCTATAAGGGGCAAACCGTGTTGAAGAGAGTGTGATGGCAAGGTTCTTCTGAGAGCTATAAACACCAAGGAGGGAACTTCAGCACTAATGGTTGGAAAATGAGCATAATTTAGGTTAAATGTCTGGAAACATCCCTTGACAGCCAGCTCTTAAGTCTGTGGCAGACACTCCCAAAGGAAGCAGAGGAATTTCCTTTGCTTTGAACAATTTAAGGCTACACTAGACTAAAGATATACTGCAGTGAACAATTGTACTGCAGCAGGAGATGCAGAATATGGCCCAATATATCTTCTCCATCTCTATTTTACGTGTTTCTGAGTATTGATTTTTTTTTTATGATCCGTCCATTTGTTATTTAAGTCTGTTGTAGTTAGCAGTCCTCTGTCAAGTCATTTTCATTATTTTTTCTCTGCAGTGTTTCTAATACTCTCAGAAATTTGGAAATATTTCTCCCCTACAGGTTTTGCCTATTTGTTTTTGAACAGAGAACATTACCATGGTAGTTCTCGTTAAATATCTTCATCTCAATGGGCCTTTCTTGATAACAAGTCAGATACTACTTACAGATAAATTAAATATGTATTGCTATTTCATGGTTCTTGTGAAAGGAGGAGCAGCCTTATATTTGTGTGGTCCTCATTACCTTATCCTCATCACTCAGGATCAAAGAAGGACTCAAAGTCCTACTGAGCACCTGAACCTTACAGGGCCTGGCTGAGCTGCAGCAGCAAATGCTCTACATTGTCTTTTAAAAGGGCAACACATGACTCTGATTTCCCTCAGACAATTACTGCATACCGATAATTTCTCTCCTTAGGTAAAAGGAAGCAAGGCGTGGAAGCCATGCCTAGCTAGCACCCACATTGTCCATCACATTTTTGAGCTAATGTGTCATAATGATTTTAGAAGTTGCTGAAGGTTTTCCAGGAAACATGAAGAAAGAAAGAGAATTACATTTGGTTCTGCAGCGTCAAAAGGAGGTATCCCATCTACTGAACTCTCTTACCTCAGCTATACTTCCTCTAAATTTTTTTTTTGTTGTTTTTGAATAGCAAAATACCTAGCTAGAAGTGGGAGTGCAGAAAAGCAATTTAAAATGCCGGGCGTTGCCCTTGCCATTTTCTGTACATAATCAAGCTGCAACAGCATGTTAGCCCGTGGACAGGCAATTCTTCAACTAAAGACTGTTGGTGAGAGAGTTAGCAAATAAAGGGAAATATGGAATAAGAAAGGACTTCTGTTATTTGCCTTTTAACCAGAAGACATCTGTGCAACACCGGTTGTGTTGGAGAGGCAGAGCTCTTCAGCAGAGACATGGAGCAAACTGAAAACAACACATAAAAGAAGACAAAAGTCTGAGGAGCCTCCCCTCTCCTGTCTGTACAGTCAATGTGAGACCTGATTTTGTAACCATTTCCACAGGGACTCTGAAGGACCTTGTAGTGTTGTTTCCTTTCTGACCATCCTCTAAGAAACTAAAAAGTCATTCCCTCCTAATTATTACAGGAAAATTCAGTAGGATCAAAATGTATATCAGAAAGCAAAGCTACAGCCTTTGCTAAGGGAGAACTGGAAGATGGAAACTTTTATCTTCTGAGGGCATGTTTCTTAAAATGACATATGGATTTCTCTTGCCCACTGTTACCTTGTGTACATCTAGGAATGGACCATGAAAGCAATGGCATAGAATCAAAAAAAATGAATACTGAGGGCTAGACTTCCAAGGAAATACAGTCTCGTGCTGTTTCTAAAATAATTGGGAGAGGGATGGAGGAGCACACCAGAAGTATCACATTTAATTAAAAGGAAAAATAGTTTTAATTGATTGTAGTCTTCCTTCATAGAGACTTTATCCATGATAAAGGAAATACACCAGGTGGAAAACAGATTTTTAAAACAGCTCACTAATTTTTAGTTCCCAAAACCCACAAAAGGGTCTGGTTTTCAAAGCACTCAGTGCTTGGCAGCTCCCGTTGTGACACTTAAAGACAGATTTTTGGAAAATTCTGTGACTCAGCTATGTTGAACAATCCTTAAAAACCTAGTCCTAAATCCAGGGTACACCACAAAATTCTTTGTGGATTGTAATTTTTCATTACTGAAAGTAACTAATTCACCCCTAAAACTATACAATACAAATAAAAAAAGTATCTTTCAGAACAATTTGTACTACTGAAAGAACAAATACACATTATCTTGTGTTGCTTTTAAATTTTTATGAAGCAACTGCAAAATAAAAAACCACGTTATACATCCCAGTGACAGCTTTCAAACAGCTTCATGGTCCATCTGATTTCATCAGCTGCACTGACACTTCAAATTACTGTTATCAGTGAGAGCTGCATAAGACTACATAATGAAAATATGTAAAAGTTAAATCTCTGGTGCTGTGACAGTACCACTCAGTAGATGAAAAATGACTCCGTGAAACATTAAAGTCTGAAAAGAGTAATATATGAGCTTAATTACTTTTGCTTGAGAATTCTTCCTGGCATACCAGCCAAATTCCTTGCCTGTTTCTGATGGTTTTTTTCCTCCTCTTTCTTTGCCAGGGAAGAAAGGAGCTCACAGAATGGTATTGGCTTTATAGCAGACAGATAGACTCACTCACCATCAGCCATTTGTCTGAATAATCAGATTAGATTCAAAAACCTGAAATACTGAAATAGCCCCTTCCCTCCCTCTCATCAAGGAGATTTTAGTCAGGACCAAAATCAAAGTCCCTGGAAGTCCTACTGTAGAGGAACAATTCCAAACTGAAAACAGAAAAAAGGAAGAATTTACAGATAATTCCTGGACATCAAGAAACTCCTGACTGCATGGGAATCTTTTGATGACAGGGCGCTGTAGGAGCTAAGTGGAAAATTTGAGGAAGACCTTTAATTTTGAGAAGCCTCTATATCACTGGACAAAGGGAGTTAACACTGCATAGAAAGTTTTCTGAAAGTTTTCCGAACTACTTCTCAATAATTTTCAAATTTAGTATTTTCACGTGCAATACGATCTTGCAGTTTATGTCCTACATCAGCTGGACACCACAGTAATTTGTACAGCTGGACAATGCTTTGCAATATTGCACCATCACTGCTGCTTTACCAGCATTTTCTGGTATCAGTAAATCACCAAGGTCTCCTCAACACAGAGTCAGCACGCAAATTAGAGATGGAATAAAAAGGATCTGTGAAAACTCTGCACCACTCTGAGGGCCTGGACAAGAGGAGAGCAGGAAAGGGACGTACATTCAGGTTGGCAGATATCAGGAATTCTAAAAATCAGATCATCACTGGGGAAAATAACTCTAGCAGCTCCTTCTGTAGGTTTTTTTTACATTTTCCTCTGAAATGCAAAAATTAAAGAGTTAGAAGTAAACATACCCCACTGATAAGAACTGACAGCTTAGAATTCATTGAAGTATTTTAGGGCATTCTCCTGAGCATAGATAATTTAAAGATGCATCTTAAATACCAGCAACAAATCATTAAACCTAATTATCCTTCAACTTTTTTTTGTTTTTATTTCTTCTGAAAGACTTGAATTAGGCATAATAAGAGGAGACATTCCTGGATGGTGGTGCACAGGGAAGGACTTACAGGTTGGAGAGGAACAGAAGGCAGCTGCCTTTTAGTGCTGCTTGAGGGTATTGAGACTTCCAGAAGCAGCTCAATAACCTCAGCCATTCCCCACCACGATGTTACTGGTGAAACGCACTGATAGGTACCAGATGCAAACAGACCCTATTTCTACCTCAAATGACACATGCACAGTTTCTATTTGGGGGTGGAAAAGTTACAGAAGTTTTTGTGTTACTTAACTTTGATGGCCAATCTATCTTAACATTAAAAATAAACAGCAACAAAGAGGACAAATTTATTTTATGTCAAAAAGATCACAGGTAGTTCTGCTTACATCAGGCTTTGTAGGTATAATACTAGTAGCACAAGGATATATTTTCTTTCTAAGAAGCATCCCACCTCATGAAAAATGTGGAATCCTCCTCTGTGCTCACCACTACAGCTGGTTTGAGATATTCGTCACATAAATTTTCAAGTTCTGGCCTACAAAACTGCACATGATTGACAGAAATTTCAGCTGAAATCTTTAAGTAACCACCACTATTCTCCACAGAAAGCAGGCATTTTCAGGAAAAAAATATCAGTCAAAAATAGCTCTGTATCAAGAACAGTTTCGCTGGGAAATTTCCAGCAAGCTGTTTTCAGAAGTATAGACTCAAGCCTTGACAGGCTTTGAGAGGTACATAACACTGAATAGGCCTTCTTCAAGGAGTATCCAGGACATTAAAAATGGAAGGAAGTAGTTCCCATCAGTAATAGAATACACAAATTCTAACAAATTACCTTTCTTTGCATTAGAAAGTTCAAGACTTCCCACTAAGCTGGCACAGGGAACCAGATAACACGTACTGGCTTTCTTCTGAAACACAAAGGGAGTATAGTTTTTCCTAGCATTTTGAAACATGCCAAATTAAAAATTAATAGATTTTCTTTTATTTTTTTCTTTTCAGAAGAATATTTCCAACGTAAATAGGTCCCTACAAAACTCTTTCAAAAGTTAATAAACATCTTTAAGCTTCATGTGGCATTGGCAGGAAGAACTTAAACTACAGATGGCAAAACAGAACTCTTTATTTGCACATCCTTCTCTTCATCTGCAATGCTAAAGCAACCACAAAAAAAAAGAAAATGTATTTCTGCCAAATCAATGTCAATCTTAAGTAGATTATTCCTTCTGGGTTTACACTATAATTTTATCCAATTGGTCAAATATGAGTGCATTATTGTTTTCTAGCTAGATCTGAGGTACAATCAGTGTGCAAAATTAAAGAACCCAAAGGCTATCCAAGGTAAAACTAGAAAAGGCCTAAATTTTCACAGCCCTACACTCCCATGGGTACTGCACTGGTGGCATGGGATTATTTACAATATATGCTAAGGAAGGATAAATGGGAGGACTGTGCTGACTACTTTCAAATGATGGAACTTCATTTACAACTACCTGAATCTGGGATTATAATTTATGCCTATTTATAATAACAATAACAAAGTAAATAAGACAGACTTTACCAACTTATTCAGTGCTCTTTCTGTTTTCTTCCTAGTCACGCTTTATTTTGCAAAACCCAAAAACTTCAATATGTCATTCATCCAATAATTTGTCAGTTGTATTCACAGTTTTCCATGACCACAATCCCATCTGAAGTGTATTTTCTGAGTTGAAACAGATAATTACTGCCTCATTTTAATTCCAGTCCCATCTTAAAATACATTTCTACTAGTAAGTCAAAAGATTAGTTTTAATTATTAGAGAATACTAATGATCTTGTACTCCAATTTAGCAGTTATCTATGGACTTTTTTTTTCAACAAATGCTTCCTATGCTCCTCCAGGCATTTAGATCTGATTCCTGCATGCTTGTAATGGTGGCAAGCTATGTGGAATAGAGTTTGTACAGAGCACAAAAAGAGCTGGAAAAAGAACTTGGATAATTTTTTTGGATTTGTTACTCGACACCTCTCAGTGTCTATTGAATACAAAGGTCTACATGCAGTTTTCCAGTTGGTGAAGTCCCACAACCAACGGCACCTGGAATTATCTCTCTTGTATTATGCTGTTATATTTTCTTTCTAAAAATCTACTCACTGTTCTCCGGAGACAGGATATTAGGAATAGATATAATTTTAGTCCGACTAGAAAAGATATATTGAGACTTATAATTCATTTGAAGAGCAACTTGAAGCTCTGTGTAAAAGGTAATTAAATGAGGACCAGGTGCAGCCTGGCTGTCAATGAGGCCAGCCTAGAAATTCTTTGGGGAGCTATTCCTCTTTTGTGGCTGTATATCCCCCTTTGGCTTTGCACTGCCAATCAGCCTTACAACTTTGCAGCTATCTTTGAGAAAGCTATAGATGAGTAACAGCTGAGAAGAAGGAGAAGTCCTCACGTCTCAATCAAGGTGTGAATCCAAGGTAAGCAACAGGCCTGCTGCAATGCAGGAATGTGGCTTTCCCAGACTTTTTCACCAAGCAAAGCCTTCTGTTTCCCTTAGAGCCCTGAAATGTGAGCCAGCAATCACACAGTCTCAGGAACATTTTCCTGGGGATGGCTCATTCAAGGCATGGATGGATTCATCTGCCATCCTCTAACAGGAAAGACACATCCCAGCTCTCAGAAATCCTGCCCGTAAGTAGCAAAACCCAAGAAAGGGTGGTTTGTTATTTACCCAGGTGCTAAGGGCTGCCTCAGCCATGCCCTTTCCATGTAACCACAGGCCTTTATCTCTCTCTCTCTCTTTCTGCCCCAGTTCTTCACATTAAAACACAGAGCTAATCCCACTTCTCCATCACTGGAGTGCTGCCACGAGGATAAGGAACGTAAATGTTCTGCAGCCAGTGCATAACCAACCTGCAATCCCTGCCATGAATAATGCTTGTGCAGAGATACCTCCACTCAGCTTTTCTGGAGGTTGTTCAGGAATTACCAGCAAGCTGCAAAATACTTACAAGAAGCATTAAGATTGGGGTTTTGCTGATATTATTAGAGGCAGCTGGTTTATTTTAAGAATAGCTGCATTAAAACACAGAGAAGTGAAGAGGTCAGGCTTAGCATCTCAGAGACAAGGGCTGCACGTGGTGCCCAAGGGAGCATTTGGCTGTTCCATGTAGGGTTTCTGTTCACTGATGGCTGTGCTGGAGGCATTTAAGGATAACGGGATGGAAGCACTGATTTACTTGCTGTTAAGCAACTCTCTTGTAAACTGGAGTTTGGTTTCACTCACATTGAGATACTTTCTTTGATTTTCTATTCCCAACAGATAGGAGTAGGGATAGTGCTTGAAGCATAAATGCTGTCTCTGGTAAACACGGACCAGTTTCTAAGTGCATAGGAAGCTCTGGGTTTTGCAAATGCACTAGAGAACATGCTATATTTATTTTGTAACATCACTGCTTTTTGTTTGTTAGTCAAAAAATACTGAAATTAAAGCCACATGAATATTAAATAAAGTTTTAAATAATTTATTTTTAGTTTTGCCCTGCAGATGGCTTTACTTAAGGGTACTGCTAACAAACACTTAAAAATATACATGCACACCTGAAACAAATTGATTTTATTTCTTAATGAATGAAAACTTATTAGCAGAGTGAGTGCAGAGAGCTTTAAGTAGCTTTTAGGTGCACAATAATCCTTCCCTTCTGGTACCCAAGTTCAGCTCCTCCAAACTAGCTGAACCAATGTGGAGCTAACTGCAGGCAAGTAGGAGCTGGTATGAAACCATCATGATTTGAGGCCAGAAAATGAACTGAGATTTTTTTTTCAGGATATCTATTTTTTTTCAAAAAAGGTATGCAGTGTTACATGGTGCTACAAAAACACCATTAGAATGGCCACTTTGAAACAACATACTGCACCTCTTTGCCTGTTAAAGATAGGAAGTAGAGGAATTACTCACTGTAAATATATTGGTTGATTTCCTTTTCTTTTCCTGACAGTGAATTGTCCAAATAGCAAGAAATTGAGTTCACCTAGTATTAAAAAGTATGCACTAATTGCATAGGTAATACTTCTCCCTTAGAGTGATTTTTTTTTTTGAAGAGTCTGTTTTCTATGATCTCCAGTGATGACTAATTGCATATTCCTATGTCAACAATTCAGGTGTCAGACTGAAGACATGCATCAAAGCTCAAACTCAATTAAAAACAGCAACAAAATTAGGAACAAGCATCCTACCCTCAGAACGAGAATCTGGAAATGCATATGCCAATACAGCCCAAGCTTAATTGAAAATTCAGGTAAAAATGTATTTTTCATAAAGTTCTCCTAGATTTCATTGTAGAAAAGGAGCACAAAGTCCCTGTGAGCACGGATGAAACACATGTTTAAAATAACCCAACACATCCTCACTTGAAATGCTTTTCAGTCTGCTCAGTTACACTTCAGGTATATGAATTAATGGGAAATGCATGACTGAAGCTTCATACACACATCCACAGATGGCCCTTGCCAGGAGCAAAAAACATGTAAAGTAGAAAAGTTTCAAACAGAAGGACTCACACTGATATAGAGAATACCGGCGTGTACTATCCTGTAAGAGGCAGGATAATCAGGCACAGTGCTGATTTGAGTGATAAAAATGAATATAGATTGGGCTAGACTGTAAAGAACTGTAAATCAACACAGCAGCATTAACTTCAGAGTCGAAGAACTCGGCCATCCCGTTTAATTGACATTTTAAGCCTGAATGAGACCAGCAGATTCTCAGTATCTTGAATAATAATTAGACTGTATCCTATATATAATGCATAAAGAGACACACTTCTCCTTCTAGTGATAAAATTTGGTATTTCTGGGTGAATAAATGTGATGAAAAAGAAAGAAATTAACAGCAAATCACTGTGGCTAATCAGGAAGTGTTGATCCAAAATATTAATTCTCTCCACAGAGGGAAGACAAGCTAGACAGAAGCTGCTGCAGAGCTGTAGAAGAATTGGCAATTAGACAAATGCTATGTGTACTATCTTTAAAGCACAAAGAAATGATTTGTCTTTGCCAGACTTTGAAGAAGGTAAGATGACATAAATTAGAAGACATTAATGGATGTTAGTTTCTTATTATTCACATTGGCAAGGTTCTCCATCATCTTCACGGAATACAACTATCAACTAGAAAAATGCACAGAAAGTTTCACTCTGTTATCATAGGCTCCTCCAGACCATTATTTTAAAATCAATCCCTGCAGCAATGCCCAAAAGCCAAACAAGTCAAGAACACAGCACAGCTGACATTATTCATCCCATTTCCAGTGGTCCAAACCCACACACTGCCATTCCTGTCTCAGCTCTCTCCATCCTGCAGAGTAGCTTGTTCACCTCCTCACTCCTATACAAGCCATGCAAAAAACCCCAGCCATTCATTTTTATAAAATTCCACTGAGAATATGTAGAGCAACTCAGTAGAAGGAAAGGACATTTAGTCAGCTTTATGCACCCGTGTATTTCTGATGAGCAAGGCCTAGCGTGGTAATTAAGGCTGTTGCACACTGCCCTGCAAGGCCAATCAACAACAAGACCACCCCAAATCTTCAGCAACACAAATATTGCAGCATAACAACAGGGGACTGCTGTGTTGTGTAAAGTGTCCCAAAGAAATGGTCAGAGACAGATGTAGAACAATATCCTTGGAGATTTAAATAACTTGACTGATGAGGTCCCCGAGCAGGACTTCCAGCCTAGGGGGATGTTTCTGCACACAGGACAGTTGTTGTTGCAGTGCCCACTAGTTATTAAACCAGACTTCCCATCACTGATGACTTATTTTAGCTGCTCTCGCTCAGGAAAGTAAGGAAACAACAGCCACAGGTCACTTCAATGGTGTTGCAGGATCAAAAAATGAAGATTTTAGAGCAGAGAAGGGGAAGAATAGTGCTTGATAATTGCATGGAAATGTAAATGCTTTGGGGAAATTGCATGGAGGCAGCAAAAAGCATAAATTTAGAGACTGACTGAGGTATTTTGGTAAGTAAAAGTGCCAATGAAACTGCTTTTTACCCAGTTGAGCTCAGTTCACTCAGTTGTACACTTTCACACGTACCTCCTGTCTCTACAGTAAGACCATGGTAGATAAGATTGTGATGGTCTCTCACATCTTCTAGGACACTTGTGGCACTAGATTTTGAGGCTTTTTTGGTTTGTTTCGGGGTTTTTTTTTTTTTTTTTTATGAAAGGGTTTGGATGTCAGCATTGCTTGGGGCAAGCAGTTTATTTTACTATTTATTAATTCATCATTGTTCTAGCAATTGGGAACCCAGCCCTTTGGATTAACAGCCAAGCTGGAAGCTGGTTAGATATGGCAAGTGAGCATGTTTTTAAGATGCCTGCTACACCAGCTCCCATTTCAAGGCTCTAGCACACTGGTTAAGCAATACAGCCAGGACCTACAGATCTAACATCTTCCACGTGCACACAGGGCTTGGGAAAACAGCTCTGTTATGATGTGCAAGTAAATCCATGCATTCTTGTACCATTGCTCATATAGGGGGTTCATGAAAAATCTAATACCCTATCACAACTTGTATCAAATGGAACATTTTGCAGATGTGAAATAGGAACAGACCCAGGCTGGAAATGGATTCAGTGATAACTGGTTTTGCTTGATGACTTTTACAGACAGCAACCTCATGTGTGGAGACTTCTAGGCATTCCACAGCTTTGCTGGGTGGTGATGGGGAAGATAAAGCAAACAATTTTCCTCTATCTGAAAACGTGTAAATGAATGATTCAACTGCTATATCAGTGATAAGATGATTGCTAAAGGATTCTTCTCAACTTCTATCAATGGCCTGATGAAAGGAATTAATGCTGACAGTGATAAATTGTTTTCTCAGGCATTGAGACTTCATGACAAGAGAGGGTTTCTTTTGAGGTCGGAAGACTCCGTATCAGTTGAATACTGTTCTTCATTACATGCATTGAAGGCACCCAATGATCTGCTGGGCATTTAAGCAACTTGTGGCTTATCCCTTTGCCTCTCCGCAGTGACGTGGATCACCTCTCCTTACTGAATGCACAGGCTATAATACAGATCTGTTTGCTCACCATCTTTCCTCTCTCATTCATCCAGTTACATTTATCTCAGCAATCCACTACAGCCTCACATAATCTGTCTCCGGGTTTTGAGGGTTCCTTAATGTAAATGTGTTTGCTCAAATACATCAGACTTAATGGACATGCTTTAGGATGATGTGTGTCAAATTTAATGTATTTACCATATTAATCAGGCTTGTTTCCTTCCCATCTATTTCAATTCCCCAAGAATGAGAAAACATGAATTTAATAGCTGTTTACTTAGTACCCCAGTAAAAACACCCAAAGCTTCAGTAGTTTGCATAATGGTGGACAAAACTAAGTGTTTGGTTTGGCAGAGAGGGGGTGTCCACTTTTTTTTTTCCTCTCATTGGGAGTTTGGTACAAGCTTATTAAATAAGCAAAGGGACTGCTGCTGTTTTCATCAAGCTTTGGAATAAGACATTGGATAATTTATATAACTAAGCACTATGAGTATGTACATTAAATGGCACATTCAGAAATGAAATTTGAAACATACTTTCTCAGTTCCAGTGTTCATCAGACCTAGATTTCAGGAAGAAACCGAGAGGAAAAAAAAAAGGCAGATTGCACTGGAGCAAGGATCTGTTGGTTAGAAATGGTTATTGGTATGGATACAGAAAGGCAGGCTCTGAATGGCAGTCTGGATTTGTGGGGAGTCAGACAATGAGCAATACTGGGGTGCCACACAGGCAGCAGAGTGACCACCAGTTTCAAATGATGCAGGTGAACAAACAGGAGGAGAAAGCAGAGAAAAGAAAATGGATATATTTGTGGGAAAAACATACATAAGACCCAGGAAGAAAAGAGGAGCCAGAAACAAGTTTATCTGGAGCACTAGAAAAAATGCAGGTCCTTCTCATAGAAAACTCTGCTCATGAAATGTGTTTTCTTATTATCATATATATAATTTCATAGTATGGCTACTGGGTGCTGAAGAAAACAATATCAGAATACAACAGCCAAGGTTATCATCTTTAGTATTTGATACATCAACACAAACAATTGTAATGCTGACATTTCATTTTAAGTCAAACCCACTTCTATCTGCAATGCCACATGTTCTACCTTTGCTATCAGTATATCTGTAAAATTGCTATCCAGGAGCTAGAAGCTTGTCTATAAAACTTGCTGTGAGGGACTTTCCTGGTTTCTACTGAAAATGGAGTTTGCTCACTTTGCAGCATCCAAACCTTGAAGGAGGGGATTTTAAAATAAAATGCAACATATAAAATACCCACTACACTTCCTCTCTGGAACATGAAGCATCTAAGGGATTCAGCCAAATACTCTCTAAAGAAGACAAATCTCCAAAAAGTTTCTTAAAAAAGAAAAAGTTTCTTCCTTTTTCTGACCAGATTGCCTTTAAATTACACTGCAAAATCCTTCTGAAAGGTTGTTCTTGGAAAGCAGAAGAAATGATGATAAAGCCAGCCATAAGGCAGATGATTATCATGAACTTTAATGGAATTGAGCGCTGGGCTACAGCAGAGCTACAAAAGAATCCCTTGACCTCAGTGTGTGTTTTTATTCTGGCACAAAGCTGCAAAGTCTACAGTGCACTTTTAATGTTGCTTTGATTGTGTTGAAGCTCAACCTTGTACCCAGCTAGAGACTTTTCAAAACCCTTTTTAGTCTCTGAAGGCATTTGCTCTGTATTATCTACAAGGTCCCCATTTAACACTGGATGAATTTTGAACAACTGACCTGGACCTCTAATGAAAATTTGACAAAAATTAGTTCCAAGTCCTTCTTCAAAGTTTCAAAAATCCTGACTACATTTATCTTCATGATCTTTGTCCAGCTCTGAATTTCACTTGATATTCTCCAAACAACAACAGGGGTCAATGCACAGTTAGGTAATTTCTTTCCAGGAACTGAAAATCTTTCTGCAGTGGATTGTAACCCCAGCCTGCCTCTGGGATGTAACTCCCCACACAACTTCGGTAGAA
Source organism: Monarcha castaneiventris obscurior (assembly GCA_026261815.1). NCBI lineage: Eukaryota > Metazoa > Chordata > Aves > Passeriformes > Monarchidae > Monarcha > Monarcha castaneiventris. Next base: position 15,477,315 of record JAMPIT010000467.1, read on the forward strand.
GTACCTTGTGTTTCCAGTGGAGCAGGCAGTACCAATGACACCCAGATGTATTTTGGATTGTTCTCCTGTTATCAAGTACCTGCTCTCTAGACAACCCACAAGCAAACTTCAGGTCTATTCAGGCTGTTAAAATCTATTTTATTTTTACCAGTGATGTTATTTTGATGACAAAATCTACCTGCAGTGATGCCCCTGATGTCAAAACTCAACAGGCTTTTACTAAGCAATGAATCTGGCCTTTTAGCTCCATCAGTGACATGCCAAATACAACATTTGAAATCATAAGCTTTCTGGTTCAATAAAACAGTTTCTTTAGATGAACAGCCCATACTTTCATGCACTCCCTGAAATTCAGTGCTTTAGATCAGAACTGTTTGTTTGATTCACTTATGTTGCTAAGGATGAAATGACTGCTGGAAATCCATTATGGAGAATAAACATATTCACACATAGAAATATCTGTGACAAAAAAAGAAACCCTCTTTTTTTTGTATTGAAACCTGAGAATAAATTTAAGAATAGGCTTGAAACTTTCTCAGACACTTCTCATCAGCCTATTTATGCTGAGGCTGTGTTTTGTGTGTCGCTTGAGTAGATCATTAGCAAAAAGCTTATTCCATGCTGACTTGCTCCACTAGCAAATTTGCCACCCATTTTGGGTAACAAAGAGAAAAAGAAACTGGACCCAGAAAATTTATCATCATGCAACTTTCAAGCTGGGGTTTGATAAATCACTGAGAAAGCGGCACATTCAGTCTCTCTCTTCAGCCTCAGCAGAGGTTCATAACACTGGAGAATGATATGATTAATTACGACTAAATTTCCCTTTCATTAAAGATATATTCCCAAAAAGAAAACAGCCTGTTAATTTGTGTATACCCAAAAATACTGTTGCTGCATACCCTAGTATTCCCATGAGAAGTTGTCTGCAAGAAGGAATTATTCAGTAATTAGCAATTGTTTGCTTGTGCCATGGATTTTTGACTTCTCCCTTGAAGCTGTTTATCAACGAAAATTAATGCATTATAATTAATATAATCACACTTTTGCAGGAGCAGCTGCTAATTTGAAACAGTACTTGAAATATGAAACATCAAACTTTTTAACAAATGCTTTGTTCTTTTCAAGATGTCCAATTATTACATTCTGTATGGAAAGGTGTCATCTGTAACTGCCTTGTAAGTTTTTGGGCCATTGTGACAATGGGGAAATTCAAGACAAAAAATGACACTTCTACTCCCTTGGGGGGAACAGAATTCTTTTTCTTTGTAAAATGAAGGCACCTTTTTTTTATGTTTACATGGGAACAATACTGTCAGGAGCTCGACACATCATCTGTGCATTTAATAAAGGAATTTTATTTATAGGAATACTTGAAGGCCCTGCTGTACCTGTCTGAGCTGGGGGCTCTGTCTTGACGTGAAGGGGAAGTCAACCTTTTTATCATGTCCTTGCTCTTAGTAGGTACTTTAGCATTTTCCACTTCATCCCTCTTTCAAAACACAACTACTTTATTGCAAAGGGCTTGAGGAAAGAGTTCTGAAGATGACTGGACCCCAAAGGGATGGATACTCATGGATCCTTAGGTCTGCTGTCTGTGGGGCTGGGAGCACTGGTGGCATCTGTGCTGCCAGGGCCATGTTTGGCTTCCTCACTGACACTACAGCAAAGGCATCCAGGGTGTAACCAATTTTTAGAAACTTTCAAAATGGTTTAAATGTATTTTGAAGAACAACATAGCACAACATAAATGACTGCTTCATATGGAAATGATCATGTGCTCCTGGCATACAAGTTTATGAAAAGGAAAATTGTATATAACTGGACATTGTTGCTTTCTTTCAACTGAGCAAATCTGAAGAGCCAGCAAAATACCTAAATTGATTTAGATCAGCAACTGGCAATTAAAAACCTAGTAACTGATATTTTACATGTTTTTTGATTAACGCACCTAGGAATATTTCACTATTAGAACGTGATGAACCAGAATTGTCTCACATGGGACCTACCTAGAAGACTGTCATTAGTATCTTGTTTATTAGTTAACTGGGCAGGACTGACGTCAGTTTAGTTATTTTAGTGACAATGACAGCAATTTTCCTGCTATATAAAAACCATATTCCCTGCTTAATCACAGCCTTTCTACATCTTCTATACATTCAGCTCTAAGTGTGTTTGGATCAAACCCAGTAGAATAAGTGCATTAAAATGCAGCTAAAAACCCACAGTGAACTTTGTTTTCTGGGGAAACAAGGGGGGAATGGCTTTTAGCTGATGGAGAGTGGATTTAGGAATTAGTAAGAAATTCTTTACTATAAGGGTGGTGATGTCATGGAAGAAGTCAGTGAGAGAAGCTGTGGCTGCACAGAGTTTCAGTAGGAAAAGAAATCAGCATCTTTCTATGGAAACTTTTGTATCAGAAAAATGCCAGAACTTCTATCAAGGAATTTTAAAAGCATCTGACCGCCTGCTCCATATCCACTATGTCCTGTCAGAGACTCAGATTTAGTGTCTGTGGGAGGAGCAAAATATTAATTCTCTCAAAAACCACCAGCACAATATATTACAGGACCCAATAACAAACAAAATATCAAAATAGAGCAACTAGGCCTCAGCCACAACCACCAATTACACTGATGAACACCAAGGATATTCTGGAGTCTTTTTAGGGAAAAAGCTCTACAAATAGTTGGGTTTTTTTTCTTTTTCAATATCTAGATTAAAAAATTGAAACATTTCATGTAACTCAAAAGTTTTGCGAATTTTTGTGATGGATGCAAAGTGATTATTTCAGTAGGAGGAAAAATAATTTTGGACAGTCTTAGGTGAGGTATTCTCTGCTGGGCAATTTCTGGCAACAGAAAATAAGTCCTTTATGCATGGAATGGTAGGCACGTATTTCTGTTTACAGGGCTAGTGCCTGCCCACACACAGAATGCCCTCAGAGTCTCACATTGTACAAAGTTCTTGTTACTCAGTTGCTGTCATGGAGCCAGGTTGTGGCTGAGTTCTCAGAGAGGGAAGAGTTTAGGGAACTTTCCTTCAGGTAACACAGCTAGAGTTTATTTGTCTGAATTTGGGACTGAAAGAGCAGCACAAGTCAATAAAGCATGCAAACATTTTCCTACTGCCCCCAAAAGAAATGTGTTTTGACGTGATACCTCTGTTTGGACTTGCTGGGTTGGGAGTGCAAGTGAAATAAAAGAGATTCTTGCTAGAAAATATGGAATCAGATTTTAACTTTTTAATAAATTTTTTTTTCTGTAGTCTTTATCTGCAAAGGGAACTTGCTAAAGGTGAATTTTTCCTGTTCAATCAGTTCCTTATACTGGTGACACACTGCTCTAATACAAACCTCAGACTTCTGGTTTGTCCTCCACTGCCTATTGCATATTTTTACATGTACTGAGATTAAAAATTAGTACATGCCAACCACGAGGCAGGGTGGATGGTGCTGCCCTTCAAAAACAAAGGCAACTTTGTTTTCAATAACAGCTTTAAGGTCTTCTCAACAGACACTTGTTTGCTACTCCTTGTGGTTTAATTTATGACAGTAATTATTCTGCTATTTAAATTTTATTCTGAATTTTACTAATTCAAGGCCAGATGACAGTTACAGTATGCCAGTGTTACTCCCACTGAACGTGTCATGCACAACAACCCTTAGGTAACCCACTAGTCCTGGAGGCTGAAATGATCTTTCATAACCACATCCCAAGGCCCTGCAGCCAAGCATTGCATTGACCACAGTGATAATGGTATGTACTCATCTCATGCATTTGATGAAATCTGGCTATCCAGGAGCTAAATGAAGGCTAAAGCTGACATAAGGGGGCAAACAAATAAAGTAAGGAAAATTAAACGTCTTTTTCCCAAGAACTGACAGCAATAAAATCCAGTGTAAAATATAATTTTGTACCTATCACATGACTCTGACATGTAGTCCTTGTCATGGTGTCCTCCTCTTCTTCTTGCAGGTTTTCTGTGACTACTTTAGCCTGTACATAGTGCAACAACAAAAGTGAAGAACATCTGTGACTCTCTTTATGTTGTTTCATGACAACTACAGAATATTGTTCAGAAATAAATCAGAGTAAAGTTACGTGGCAGCTAAGAGTTGAATATATAACCTGTCTTATTCTGTGAATGATATCCAATGATAAAAACTTTAATTTCATTCAAAATCACAATATGCAGCAGTGAAAAATACCCTTGGAAGATGTGCTTCTTCAAAATAAAAACCTAATTTTTCGTACGGTATCTCTTTAGTTTCAGTTTGCAAACACTGAACTTTGGCATTTTTATTTCCACCTCTGTTTAAAAGCATCTATTAGCTAGACAGGGAGAAAAAATTAATTTAAGAATGCAGTGCTGTCTAAGAGCCTGTATGTGTTATTCAAGTTTGTGTTATTCAAATCCCTCAGATATTCTGTTTTTTTCAGACAAAGATGTATCTTCACCTGCTATTCTGCAGTCCTATTTCCCAAGTGGACAGATAATCTGAGAATCTCCCAAATACACAGTGAAATCCCCCTCCACCACGTGCCATCAGTGGCCACAATTCAGATCCAAGGACATATTTTTCTGCCATGCTACATAAATCAAACAGGAATAAAGATACTTCCAGAGTGATGAGAGGAGGAAAGGCAGCACCACAGAAAAAATTGCTTTCAATATCTCAGGGTCCTTAAATTATTTGCTAATCACTCTCTGCTGTTTTAAACTGCTCACAGCACACTCACAATAACAAGAGCACATTTTATACTCTAAACCACTGGAATTTATCATCATTTGCATGACACTGCTTCACTCACAGTGCAAATCCTGCTTGCTGGGATACACAAGTAGCCCTATTGACCTCTTGTGACCAGCCTAAGTAACACACCAAAGGTTCACTCTCCACAATTGTAAAAGTGCATTTATCATCTCTTAATCCTAGGGATTTGATCACATCTTTTCTTTCTTCCAAAATGCCTCTCTTCAGGCTATGGAAAAGGAGGAGGTGAGTGAATATTTGGCATCCAGTTCCGGGTGGAACAGTTTCTCACATTTGCAGAGTGCATGGCCAAGTGCTGCTGTGACATTTCACAATATTGCAATAGATCCCTGGGTGCTCCCCAAACACACAGACTGCACACATGGAGTGTCACACACAACTCCTGGTGTCTCGGGTTTGGTGCCACACTTCCACCTCACAGAGTGAAGCCCGTGGCTGTTCTAAATCACACAGGGCTGTAATAAAATCACAAAGATGAAATGGAGCAGCGCAGCACAGAAATGATTGTATCTCACCTTAAGCTCCAGCCAAGGACATGAAAAAGCACTGGAGAATGTGGATTATCCTTGGTGTGGGCTAAAGTGTTATGTATTTCTGCTGGCTGGCCTTTAGAGCAAAGTGCTTTTTTGATGAACACTAACGGGAAGTGTATCCCTCTGAAGGTGAATGCACAAGGCCACCACTGGTAGAACATTGCTTTTTCCATAAATTCTGTGGAAGTCCAGCAATAACATTCTTTGCATGAACAGAAATCAGAGGTAATCGGTGCATGTGTTATGGAATAACAGTGCCTCAAGCCTTTACCTGGCACATCATAAGAAAAGTGATTTAATCATCAAAAATTAAATAGCTTTTAAAGGAAAAAACTTGCTAGAAAATGAATGTTAAAAACTGTTCTGGCCAGGATTTAAAGCAGCAGTATATATCTGATAAGCAGCTTGGAAATACAGCAGCTTCCGCACTGAACCGTAAGGCTGAGTGCACTTTGCATTGTTCAGAAAAGAAAAAAAATCTTCCTGGTTTAGGGCTTTTCAAAAGATTTATGCTGTTTTCTCCAAAAGCATTAAATTTGTCTTTTTATGAGCAAAAAAATGCACAACAGGCCACTCTACTGCATGCGACTGTTTTCAGTCACAGCTACCTCCCAGCCCTGTGCAATCTGCTTCAAAGTAAGCAGACACCAAAGAATAACTGGAAATGATAGTAATAAAATTCATGAACTTTGAATTTAAAGACTTTGCATTGTTTTTCTTTCAGAAGTTTGGAGGACAGAATGAAATATCACATATTGAGAAATCTCAAGGTATATCTCTTTCATAAGTTAGCATTAATAACCATAAGCACATTTTAAATCTCATTATTCTAGATGTCCTCAGTCTTTTGGCACTAGATATTTCTTTCAGGAATTAAGTGACACAGTGAACACAATATGAAACTCAAAAAAGTGAAACATATAAATGTAACTTAATCTTCAAAAACAATACAAAAATACTCTGTTTCCCTGCTAACAAGAATGTGTATGGTGTGGCAGAAGTAATGCCTTTTCACCATGACTAACATGTCCTTAAAAACTAAATAGTATAATTAGCATATCTTCATTATTTACATACATTAAGGACAATCTTTGTAGTTCCCTCATAAAATGAAGTGTGTTTCTTGAAGATATACTTAAAACACTATTATTGCAGCATTTAGAAAGACTTCACAAAATGACAGACAAAAAGCACAGCAAATTATTGAAGCATTAGAAAATAATAAGTTAGAAAGAAATTGTAGAAGCAATGTGTAGAGTTTTTTGTACTTCTGTACGGTGAAGATATACCCTAAGCTGTCAGGACCATATTAAATGGGGCATAGTTAAACTGAGTGGCTCTGATAAGGGGCTCTGCTTTGCTATCTAAGTTCTAGATCAGTTGGATTGAATTTCCTGCATATTGCACATTTCCAGACTTTCATTCTCTCTCTTTCCTTTCAGTGACACTACAAGGACAGCCTTAGATACGCTTATAATTTGTGGTTTTATAATGCAGGAGACATCTACATTTTCAAAGAGATGATACCAGATGAGTCAGGAGGAAAGTTTTCAAACACATTCATTTTGCATATGTTCCCTGTAAGTTTTTTAAAAAATGACCTTGCAGATGTTTCCAGGAAAGACATCTGTATTAAAGTAAAATAAAAAAAAGAAAAATTTGCCTGAATTTGAAACCATGAATGGAATGCCTTGACCTCAAGCATCCTAAACATCTGCCCTAAGCTGAGTTTTTTCAGCTCCCATTATGAAGCTTTTTGCAATATTCCCAGAGAATTTGTATTTCAGATTCCCTCAAATGAAATATTTGTATGTGCTGCACTTCAGGAACTCAGTTCTATCAGAACAACAAAAGTAACAGCTTCACAGTAAGTATTATATTTGGCACAAGTTTCCAGACTGTTAAAATTGTGGTTATTGCTAATAATCATCATGATAATATTGACAGGACATCTATCTCAGGGATGAGGAAAAAAATGCTATAGGGTTAAAGCATCTCTGTTCCCCTCATGCTGGACTTTAAAACATTATAGGAAAGGCCCTTGCTTTTTAAAGGCAAGACATTGCTCATTAAATTCTGAGGTTAATTAAAAGAAGATTCACCAGGAAGGGCACCCCTTCAGCCTGACTTCAGGTTACAGTCCTAGACTCTGTGTGAACACTTCTCAATGCAGTAAAGTTAGTCCAGAACCAGAATCTAGCAGCTAACAGAAAAGAAGATGATTTTTCTTCTACATTGCAACATTCCTCCTCTCTGGGTAAATTAAATTATCAGGTACAGTTAGTACCTTATTGAAGAATAAAACTAACTACAGGGCATTAACAGGAAGATTTTTAATGGCACAAAGAGAGATGCAGGTCCAATGTATGTTTTTGCTTTTGAACATTCCTTCTTGAGTGACAAATATTCCCAAATGTGGTCAAATAATTTGCCTTTTCCACATCAGCTGTGCACTTTTTAGGCTTAATGACTTCTATAATGTTCAGAGGAATGTTCAATACTGGCATGCAATTTTCAGGGAAAGAGGAAAAAAAATTTAAAAATAATGGTCCTATTATTTCACTCTACTACAGTATGATTATAGCATCATTGTGCATGTATCTTCACTGGAATTGAATTGCCAACAGAAGCAGTAGGATCTTCATGACTATCTGTATAATGTGGCCTATAGTCAAGCTGCCAACTTCTGTATTAATTCGCAATCCTCTAGCTACACAAAATCTTTCTATCTGATATATAAACAGTTATTATCCTGTTTGCCTGCAATGGCAATAAGAAACATATCTGGAAGTTAAAAAGAAGCTAATAATGTTTTCATGTACTGAAGCACTTACCAGGGTCTGATTCTGCATTTCCATATCAGCTTTTGTGTTGCTGTTTTTCTTGTGGTTTCCTTGAGAGCTGATAGAGTTGCCATGAAGAGAGGAGCCCTGGGAGCTGCCCTTCGACACACTCCTGTAGGAAACATTATTTGATCCACTTTCTGTCTGCTGAGCTGCTTTCTTATCAACTCTGCAGGTAGAGAGTGATTCCTCTGATAAATTGCATTGCCCTTCTTCAATAGCTCTACTTTCCCATTCCTTTAATGTTTAAAGTAACCTCTCTGTATCTTTCTGTCTCTAGACCTTTGAGTGATAAATGTTTCTAACTAGCCTTGATCAAACCTGTCACTTGCAATTTCAGGTAGTATATCAATTTAGCCTTTCACATGTAATGATTTATATTGTATTTGGGACTGCTGTGGGGCAAATGTGAAAACACAATATACCAGTTGCTAAGTTCTTCTGTGACCAAAGGTTGTGATAGCTAGAAATGTAATTAATTCTGACAAGTTACCAAATATGTGTTTTCTGGTTACAGTACAGGAAGATGGAATACATTAAAACATGTACCTAATTACCCTCGATCTTTACATACCATCTGCCTAGATTCTTGATTTCTGGAATAATTTGAATTATCAGCTTGGATATAACTCGCCTATCTTTAATTTCAAAGACCAATGGTTTGGTTAACAAAGTAACATGAACAAAATTATCATCTCATTGTTAATGTTTTTTTTTCCTGTAGAGATTAAAGTCCCAGCTGTGCACCTACTGTTTGCTACTGTGCATTCTTAGCACAAAAGGAACATACATTGAACTTTGCATCTGGGCATCTATAAAGCTACATGGACATCAACACACCCCAAATTGTGTTCTGGAGTTTTACCTGTTTAAAAGCTCTCTCATAAAACTGTCTTTTGGTGAGTAGGCAGCTGTGGTGGAACCTCTGACTTGTTCACACTCAATCTCACCAGGAGGGTCTTGGGAAGGCTTCATAATTTTGCTCTCCATGGCTAAAATGTCAACATTTTCTGTTTTCCTGTTAATTTCATTTTCTATTTCACAGTGTTGTTCGGTTTTCTTTTTTTCTTTTCTTCTCTCTAATTTTGCCTGCTTAATTCCAAATCCTGAAACTTTTGCATCCTTTTTTTCCACTTTAGTTTTAGGAACATCAGTTTTCCTGCTACTCAGTGCTGGGAGCTTACTCTTTCGGAAGCCAAACCAACTGGCTATAGAAGGTCCAGTCTTTTGTTTAGTCTCCACAGTGGGGGATTTGGTTTGTCCCTGACCCTTTTGCACATTTTCTTGAATGCATAGCATGACTTTCTCCTCTATTGTAGGTTGCAGAGATGGTGAGCTCAAAAGATCGTTAACCTTCTCAGAGGTTTCTGCTAATTTTAAAGACATTTGCTGTCTTCGTGACTTTATTGCTTCCAGTTTATGAGGACACTTTACTCCATCAAAGTTTTGGAAGGACAAAATATGTTGGGAAGATACAGCAGCAGAGGCTTCTAACTCCAATTCTGCTGACAGAACACTTTTTTTACCTTGAGCTTCGTGCTTAAAGCTTTCAGTGCTTTTCTCACTCTGCACAGATAGACTGTGTGCATCTTTCTGAGGAAAAGGTTTGTTTCCATCACATTTTGAAGCATGGTGAAACTGGTCTACTTTTTGGGATGCTCTGAAGGGCAGTCTGCTTGGGCTTCCATGCTGGCTATTGCAACTAGTCATATTTCCAAGAGAGCCTTGTCTAGGATAAGAATTTTCTGTGGGTTTAGTAGAATATAAAAGAGTCTCTGGTGCTACTGCTGATGCAGAAATAGCCTTGATTTGAAGCCCTTCCATGGCTGAGTTCTGCCTTGTTAGAGAATTCCCTCTGTCAGAAGTGTTTGTAATAATCTGAGTCCGTACTTTCCCGAGCCCTTCTGTCACAGGGGCAGATGGCTTCTCCCCTGTGTGAATGCTGAAACTCTGACTACGAGCTTTCGCTCCATTCATGCCCAGAGCTGGCTTCAAGTGCGACTTGTTGCTAGAAGAAACAGACCTCTTAACTAATTTGTTTTCTAATCCATCTCCTCTGTCTGCCACCAAGCTGCAGTTTTCATGTGAACGAGCGGATGCTGTATCCATACTAAGTCCCACAGCACAATTATTTTTCACTTCAGTATCAGACTTGGAGTCCTTTAATTCCGAATCCGTTGCACCTTTGGTGGTCACACACACAGACTCACTTTGTTTGTACTTACTGGAACTCACATTACTTTTGGAAGCTGCATTTATACTGTCTTTTTCCTGCTTCCCTGGTACAGTAGAGCTCTTGCGGAGAAGCTGGGGAGATTTGACAAATAATTTCAGTCCCACAGGGAGACGGGTTTTCATTCCTCTCTCATTAGAGTTTTGAGTAGCGTGTGCAGCATCACCGGTGTGAAACAGTGTTGATGGGAAATTGTTTACCTGAGATAGCAAAGGCTCACTTGTGCTTGTTGTATGACATTGAGGAGTTGTGGGGAGAATGTTTGGCATCTTTTGTAGCTGATCCACCCCACTGTCACTGGAAATATTGTTTTTGCTGGAATATGTGTCATGTGAAGAAGTTGTTTCCAATGATGGACAACCTAGTGAGAAGGACCTGGCTGTTTGAAAATCTGTGCTGGAATATTCATGATTTCTGGGGAGACCCAGCTGATTAGGGTTTTTTGGGCAGACTCGCCTTGTGGAAACTTTGGAAAGTCCTTGGCACGCACTGTGGGATTGCTGAGATGTGCATTTATTTTGCATAATTCCTTCTGCATTTTCTGGAAGGTAAGATAATTCAATTTTGGCCCCAGAAGAAACATTTTTTGCTTGCATTTCATGACTAGATTGATTATGAAAGCCAGAGTTCACAGTTCCTTTTAATGGAGATGATTTCAACATATTTTTTGCTGTTTCAGTGGGACCAGGTCCTCCTAACTTTACTGCTAGAGGTGGAGAATTAGCATAATTAGGCCGAATCAACAAAGATGTTGACCTGCCTGGAGGAAGGGGTGGGGATGGAGACCGGGCTTCTACAGCAGCTAAATCACAATGAGAGTCTCTGGTTGGAGGTTCCCCATAGCTACTGGGCTCTATAAGGTGCTGAGGCAACAGTGGTGATGCTAGACTCTGACTCTTTGGATACTTTGACCCATCTCCTCTGCCTGGACGTTTCAAGTCGGGCAGGGCATGGGCAGGGGGCTTTGGAACCTGAAAGTCGACTTTCAAGTCAAAATGACGAGGTGGGCTTTGGGCCTTTTTGAATCTTGAAAGCTTTACAGGTGGCAGAGCAGGTGATTTCTCAAGGGCTGTGGGGCCCACTGACAGAGCTACAGGTGCCTCCCCACTCTCAGTCATCACAGTTTTTTGGGGAGAGAATTTACCTCTGCTGGGTATTTTAGTTACATTTGGCTTCTGATTGGTTCCTGCATGCACAGTGGAGCTTGAATTGGCCTTGTATGATGCATCATACACTGGCTTCACTAGTTTTTGTCGTGAAGTATTTTGCTGTGTCACTCTTCCACAGCGTGAAGATTCACTGCAGGTCAAGGGGACAACAGCATTTTTATTCCCTGTATTATCTTCAAGAGTATTTTTCCCAGTTTCATCTTCCTGTCTTTCTAAAGCAGTGCAGTTTCTAGCATTGGGTCCTGGCTGCAAATCAGTTCTTCCCTGAGGTATAAGTTCAGTGTATTCTGCACTGGATGTAGTTTGTGGCTGGTTGATTGAAATCTCATTTCTTGTTACAGTGACAACTCCAGTTTGATGTGAGCTGAATTCAATTGGCTCACCATCCTTAGCATCATATATTACTGTAATGCACTCTTCAGAAGAGGTCTTTTTTATAACCTTTTGTTGTTTAATGAAATTACATGTCTTCGGCCTAATGTCTGAGTGAACAGGTATCTGGTTCTCTTCTTTGTCAGTAGATACAAACTGAGAATTCTCCGTGACTTTGAACAAGTCAGAGGTCTTTGTGTACTTCTCAGGAAAGGGAGATGATAATAAATCTGATGGACTTTTCTCATCACTGCTTTCTATATGCAATTCATCCAAGACTTCGTTGTCATCAGTATCTGAAAGCTGAAAATTAAAGTCCTTCCAGCCCATATTAGAATGGCTTTGATTTAACTGTAACTCAGGCAGCTTTGCTCTGGTGCATGATTTTACTTCTGCCTGAAATCCACTGACAAAACTAGTCAATTTTTCAGGTCTTTCCTTTGAATTAAAAAATGAACTTCTGTCTGGCAAATGTTTCCTGTTAGGATCCCAGTCAAAGAGACTGTCAGAAATGCTATGAGTTAATTTGCTACAAGAGGTCCTGCAGTCTTTGCTTGGTACTTCCTGCAGCAACAGTAAGGATGAAGAGTCATCATCTGCATCATCATGTGAATCTGAATCATAAGAGAAAGTTTTCTTGTGTTCAATGCAAATACTTCCCATTTCCATTGGCTTACAATGAGTCTGCTCATGATGGCTGCCACATTTAATTCCAGGGGAATATATTCCTTCGTTGGAGTTCATGCAATCTTTGTAACCCCATTTTGATATTACTGAAGGTGGTTCAAGAAATATTTTTTGCTTCTGCAATTTCTTCAGACCTTCTAAGATATGGTTTTCCTTGATACGAGTTGGAGGTAGATCATCTGCAGGACTTGAGAGGTTGCTTGGGAGCGAAGAACCAATGCTTATTCTTTTATCCCATCTCACGGATGACTGTCAAAGCAAAATAAAAATCACTTTTGTTACTCACAAGTGCTGTCAATAAAAGTGTTACCATTTTGGTAAAGAGCTACAGGAGTTGCATAAGGGCATTACATTCCATTCTTTGCTATTTATAGCAAAGTTCTTTTTTAATAAAGGATTTCACAGTGGTGTGAAGGCTGCAGTGCATTAAAAACCTGCAGGAAGAACAATATGAATGGAAGGATTAAGATAAAGAAGAAGAGCGGTTTGGGCTATGAAAGGCAGAATAAATGTCAGAACAAATGAGGAGACAGTAAGCAAGCTGGAGTGATAAAGGAATAGTTAAAAAAATTAAGTGGGGGGTAACAGTTTAGTGACAACTGTTTTCAGCATAAAAGAGAGGAAAGTAAAAAAACTTCTGAAGGCAGCTTTTCAATTAATCTTGTTTCAGATTAACTTAAACTAATACATGAAGAAAATTAATTTGATTTACCCTTTTACTTGTCTTTCCATCATTCCAAGTGTAGGAGGAACCACTGGAATATTCACTGCAAGCGCTTGAGAGGGAGAGTTCACTGCTACTGCAGCTGCTCCGGGGATACAGGCGGCTAGAACCTGTCATATTTAATTGACTCTGGCATTTCAAGACAGGTATGCTGGATTTCACATTCTGCTGGCATTCCTAAAATATGAGAAGAAGTAGAAATACCTTATGGGTGGAAAATCATTTAACTTCCCCTTGATTAAGAATGGCAAAGAAAAGGCAAACAAGCCACTTACACCTTCCTTTTATGCAATTTAGCATCTGGTGAATTTAATACACAGAACTAAATTAAAAATTGCTAACAATTTCATTTGTCAGGGGAAAAAATCCACAATCCTCAATGTTTTCTTATGTGTTCTTGCGCTCCTATTCTGCTCTTCTTATGGCAAAGATTATTCTGAGTCTATTTGAATTATGCTTCATACATAAGCAGCGTGCGCCGGTAAGATACAGAAAACAAAGTTATAAGAATACAAGTACATCTTGACAACTGCATTATAGCCCCACAATGTAACAGATGAGGCTGCACACTCTGGACAAGGTAAATTAATTTAGTATCCCGAGCAGAATGTCCACTGAGAATGGAATCTCTCCATTACAGTCTAATTTTGGTTTCCTATCTAGTTCAAAGCTTTGTCTAAGAAACTCTCTGACGTAGGACAATCCATCTTCATGTCGCTCGCAGACAGCTGAAGCCTCTTGCTTATGCAATTTATTGACACTTTATGGCTGCCTTTAGTACTTGTGTAGTTATCGCCCCTCTCCAAATGCAATTTCAGCTGACGGTGACTAAGTGCCAGCTTTGAGGAAGAGAGTAATGAAGAGTAGATAGCACTTTAGGTAAAATATTAAACCTCTGTAGGAGTAGCTAGGATGCCTTTAATTTGTTTTCAAATACTCCTGAGCCTAACAGCATTAGAGCTTCTTTAGTGTTAAGTGCTTGCACTATTCTCCAGTTTCCTTACAGAATCAGACATCTTTTTAATTACCAGGAACACCAGACATGACTACACGAAAAGAGGTTGTAATGAGGTGGGGGTCAGTCTCTTCTCCCAAGCAGAAACTGATAGGACAAAAGGAAACAGCCTCAGGTTGTGCCAGGGGGCGTTTAGTTTGGATATTAGGAAAAATTCCTTCACTAAAAGAGTTGTCAAGCAGGGAAGTGGTTGAGTCACCATCCCAGGAGGGATTTAAAAGCTGTGTAGGTGTGGCACTTGGGTACGTGGTTCAGTGGTGAGACTGGCACTGCTGGGTTAATGGTTGGACTCAATGATCTTAAGGGACTTTTCCACACAGTGGTGGGTGAAAGGTTGGATTTGATGATCTTAATCATAAAGGTCTTTTCCATCCAAAGTGAATCTATGATTCCGTGCCTCCATTTCATAAAACTTCCATTTGCATTTCATTAAGGCAAACTGAAACAATATTTATTGATTTTTGTATGTAGATATACCTCAAATTAATTTTGCTTAAATGAAGAATTTCCCTTTACGCTCAGGAAGAAACAAGAAATCTAAAGTTATTGAATCCATAAAACAATTATCATGGCTGTGTATGCCCTAGACACAGCTTCTTCATGGAAATCTCTGGAACAACACTCTGTTTGTCGGCACTTCTCATGCACTCACATGTTTTTTGGCCTTCTGCTAATTTTGTCCATTTATTCCCCAAGTTCCTCCCACTTATTTATTACTGGGGTTGAACCTTTTTTCAGCTGAATGGGAGAGAGCAGAATTTTTACTGCTGAGGAGTTCATCAGCACAGATGTTCATCGCTCAACTGACATCATAATGTTCTGCTTTTGACAAACGTAACTACAGGGCAAACCATTATTCTTTGTCACAGGCAAAACCTATGAATGGGAAAATCATTCAGAGGCACCAAGAACACATTTCACCTCTGGAAATTATTGGTACATGTTCTCCTAGGAAGTCAAATGGATGCAGGAGGAACAGCCTTTAAATCCAGTGGCTGTGGGAAGAAGACATCTTTCAGCATCAAAGGCAGGCTGATGCCTGTGGTTTTGGCTCTGAAGCAGACTCTCTCGCTTTGTTGAGACAAATGAAGTCTTTATTTCTGACATTGTGGTTCCCCTGGGGAGGCCCCTGCCATCAGCTTCCTCAGCTGTGGCGGCGTCACTCCTGGGGAGGGTGATTGTACAGGGGCCAACAGCAGCAGCTGCTTGTTCTGGCTATTCCTCTGCATTTCTGCTCTGGCACTGGGAAAACATCTCATGTGGAATTCCTGCCCCTTATAGTGGGCTGTGTCCCAGCCATCACAACATTCAAGGGAAGGATGCCTGTAAATCCTCTCCTGTAAGAATCTCCTGTAGGAGGAAAGAGATCACAGCACAGTGACAAGTGTGGCCTTCCTGTCATCTTCAGCTAGTCTGAGAGCCTCTCCATCCTCTCACTTTGTTTCCTTTGCACCTAAGAGAGGAGAAAGGCATTTGGTCCCACAGTTTCAGCAGTGGGAAAAATGGAGCTATCCAAGCAAAGCAAAAGAACAGTGTATTACTGTAATCATCTTTAAGAGAGGAGAAAATGTGCAAAAAATATCATGTCACTCCAGATTATGAAGTAGGGTATCTACTCAATTTCTAGATTGCATTCAGATCACTTAAGAGTGGAGTTTTCCCCTGCAATTTGCCTTTATTCTCTAAATTATCCAAGAAAGTGCTTTGAATAGCATGTTTATGATGCATTAATTAAATACATTTAACTTGCATATGGGTCTATTAATTGACATGGTGAAATTTTAATTTTTTGTAATCATGACTCTTTAGTCATTACCTTTAATGAAATTAGAGCAAAAAGGCCTGTATGTAGTATTACATTTTAAAAATGTAATTTTCACTAGAAATCAGAGAAAATTGAAATAATCAGACCATTAAAGACACAAAACTCTATATCAGAGCAACTTAACCTGAAGGCTTAATTAAATGTAAGGCAAAGGGTTGTTAGCATTTTTGTGAACCTTTGAAACAATGCCTTTTCATTAAAGCAGGTATTAAAAGGGAGATTACATTTTTGTTGACACTACTATACTTCAAGATCAAAGGCACATGCAGGTTCAGTGTTCTGTTCTTGTACTCTTTGTTTCCCTCTATGTGATTTTTGTTTTTTAAGCTACTTTTCTCTTTGACAATGAAACATGAAAGCCACGCTGGAGAACGTTTTGCCAAATAAGCACAAAGCTCACTCTGTCTGAAAAAAAAATGCAGAGCCCATGAATTTTTAAAAGTTCATACATAATATATCATAAAAGTGGGATGAATAATACGGGCATGGGCTTTAATAAAAAGCTCCTTGACCATTTCTCAGAGATTCTGAGATGTAATCAATACTCAGAAAGGTATATCGGGGACATTGCTAAGATTTATGCTTTTTTTGCACACAGTGACACTATCTGCTCACTATATCAACTGAGGACACAATATTGAATTTCAGAGAACAGAAGGAAGTAAAAGTATTGTTATCTGCCTCAACAGTGTTTCAATTCAGAGATCAGCTTTATGGCTCTTCCCTGACACCAGACTTGAGAGGCAAAGAGGAGGTTCCAGATGAGGGGTACAAGGGCAGCACAAACACTCACGTGCATCTGAGCATCAGCGCTTCGAGCTTGCACCAGGCTTCGGTTTCGTTCTACTTCTGAAAGCAAATCCCCAGATGAGAGGTCCAAGATGCGTGAATGGAGTTTCTGGGGGGACAGAAGGGAAGGAGCAAAGCATAAGCATTTGACAGATATGCAGCAGATCAGCATTTTTAAAATTCCAAACTCCACTGTTAAATTTCAAGGGAAATGAAGGGCCTGAGGTAAAAGAGGATTTGTTCTAATTTGAAATGTTGCTCTTTGTGCTTACTTTGTCCAAGACTTCCTGTCTGGAGGACAGATCATTCTTCATCCAAAACAAACTCTACTTTTTCTTCTAGTCACTGCTTTGCAACTTATCATTACTTCACACACAACAATAACAAATGAATATGAGTCCCACCATTATCCATAGAGTTTGACAGGTTTCAGGAAAAAAGCATAAAAATGAACTACAAAATTAACATTTATTAATCAATCAACATGTTAATGTTGTTTTATTTACGAGCTGTTACACCTTGCATGAATGATTGCAAAAGTGACCCTATTTTTAACCAGCATTGATCTGCTGAAGGCCTCCTCTGCACACATTTTAACTCAAAGTCATTAATGTCATCTGTTAGGAACAATTAATGTGAATAGAAAATAATTGCATCAGGGAACTGGGGACTCAGAGGATTTTGTGCATTAATATTCACACGCTGTTCGATTATATACACAGTTCTTCTCTCAGTTTTGCTTGGAAGAATGGCTAAGCTTGTGCCTTTCCCTCCATGTTTACCTGTACACTAATTCTAGGGCTTTCAGTCTGCATTAAGCCTGATTTGTTTTAATTGCAGTTTCAATAAAATCCATGATTTATGCGAATGCCTTGGCCAATGACTTCAAAAGAAGAAATATCTGCAGTCTTGTTAGTCCTGGGCCAACACACCATGTAACAGGCAGTATGGATCTGACTCACGGTCCATTGAAATCAATGAAAATGGACTAAAAAAGTAAAACCCAAGAAAAAAGAACTTTGGATCAGGCTCTTTTTCGTTTTCCCATTAATTCTCCAGGCTTGCAACCTAAGAGACCACATTTACCCCCTCATCTTGGAGGAACAAATGGTGCAGACCGTGCCAGGTGCTTTTCCAGGGGACTCTGAGGGATGCAAACCATGGAGATTGGTCAAGGCTGGGTGGGTGCCCCATCACCCTGTCCATCCAGAAAGACTGGCCAGAGAGAGAACAAGAATCTGTAGCCAGGAGAGCCTTCACACACTGTTGTAGTAGCTCTTTGCAGGGCTCTGAAACATGAGTCACACAGTATCTTACACCCCACTACTCCCCAGCCTGCTCTCTGGGTACCCACTGCAGAAATTAATCTGCTAGAGAACAAAGCAGGCAGCCATTCCTACAGCCTCTGTTGTCTGCATGCTCTGCTTCAGGCTTCTATTCCCCACAATCTAGGAAATATTTTTAAAAACTGCTAATTATAAATTTGGGAGTCATTTCTCAATAGTTACATATTCATCTAGGCTTATTAAGGAGGTACTGTCTGTTACAGAGAGATTATGAAAAATATTTTCAATGATCAATACTCTGAATAAATACATATTGTCCAAGAAATTGTTGACTAGATTAAAATGCTGCAAGCACTCAGTATCCAAGATATGTTTCATTATTAATATTAACTATATCCAGGCTATGTGTTTTTTAGCATCAGTGATGCCTGGTTATTCAGCATTCACCTTTCAAAGTTCTACTATTGGTATTACTGTCAGGTGTTTGTTAAGGATTTAAACTCCAGGTAAAATGCCTGCCCAAAGTCACAGATTTACTGACTTTGTACACTTGTTCCTCTTGACAATAATTCCAACTGCATCACTGAGCCACCAGAGAATTCCACTGTTTTCAGAACCAGCAGTCACTGGTGCTATGAACAAGTGGTTTGCAGACAAATTAATCACTTTCTCCAGGGAAACCAGTCACCTGAGATATTTTAGTGGAAGTTACAATAGTCAGATCTGTGCATTGGAGATGATGCCTGGGGACATCTGAGATGGATGAACATTTGTAAGTGAAAATGTATTTTCCCAGAAAAAAAAGGATCCTAGAAATAGTGCTAAAGGGATTTTACAGTTGTAATACTGTCTTCCCATTTTTCAGAAAGGCATTTAAGTACTTATTACTTAAATGGGAACATTTACACATTTCAATAAGGGAAACGAAGTATTCCCTACAATGTCATCCAAAGGAATTTAGTGTTACTTACAGGTACAGAATCTGTGTCAGGCATAAGAGCAGAGGTCAGCCCAGCTGGAACAGGCAGGAATCAGAAACAATTTTTAACCAGTGATCAATCATAGACCAGCTGGAAACAGCTCAGGGTTCTGGGGGTCCCTCCCCAGTGGCTCAGTGACCAGAGGGGCTGGGCTGCACCGGGGTCATGCTGTGTTTGAGTCACCTTTGCCACTGTTAAACTCAATGACTCTATAAAACTGCAGTACCGAGGGCAAATCAGCAGACTAAAACCATTAACAAAGAAGGAAAGTGTGTTCTCGAGATGTATAATGTGATTATATTTCTGTATCAAATGAGATCATCACACTGGGAATATTCCTCCCCACACATATGCAAATAAACTAACAGAGGTGGCCGGCACAATGACTAGCATTAACAAACAGCATAATAAAGTTTGAGATCATTAATTAAATATAATCACACAGCACTGAAGCAAGTCATGCAATTACAAAAGAAAAGCATAAGAAAAAAATGTTTCTCTTTCATTTATTCTTCTTTTTCCTTCTCCATTGTCTAATTTAAAAATGGGGAAAAGTCTAGTATTTGTTAAAAAAACTAATTAATGATGCATTTAAAATCAAGTAACAGATTGTGCTAACTATGTATCTTCATTCTGATTTCTTCTCAGATACACAAAATGTACTGTGTCCTTTATGGTTATTTTCAGATGACAGTCACATAACTAGATCAAGGAGTTACTGCTGCCTTGAAAATTGTACAGTATTAAAATCACTGTTGATGCTATCATGAGACAATGCAACAAAAGGCAGGCCACTGCACAGAATGACTTCCACAGAAGAGATCACATCAGTTTAAATGAATACTTAAATATGAAACTGAGGAGTTACAACTACAAATCCAAGATATCTGCCCCATGTGTTGGTGCCCTATATAATGATAAGGGGAAAATGAGCAATACTTAGAGGGCTGGGGAGCATCTGAGCCCCTCTGGAAACAGGAAAACGTCAGGATCACTGGACTGCAGACCTGAAAATCCATATGGAACTGAATACAGCATGGACTGGGCCAACTTTCTCAGAAATTACCCTGCACTGAATGTTACAGGGCAGGTGTGGACTACAAAGTTTGTTACATCTTAGTTCAACTGGACCCACGTCGTCCGTAGAGTGGGTGCTGAGAGGCCAGGGCAGAACAGAGGGGGTCTCTCTGCAGATGCCTGTGACCAGCAGCAGCAAAGCTCCTCCCTCCCCTGTGAGATTGATGCAGAACAGGCCGTGCCCTTTGTGGTTCAATGTCAAGATTAACCCCCCTAACCCACATGAAAAATAAAAACAAAGTAATTGATAATTTTGGTGGAAACCTATTATATCAAGTGCAATAGGAAATACAATTATCTGGCAGGCAGATAACCAATCCATCAGCCAGCAGGCCACTTCCCCCTCCCCCAGCAGCACTCTTATTAAGACTTTCTAGGAAGATAAAAAAGGCCACTACCTGCTGGCATGAGGTAATGTTACAGAGACTCCCCTAACTGTTGTGGCTCTTGACTCTATCTCTGCAGAATATCTATCAGTTCCCATCTCCTTTTTGAAACATCTAATGGTCTGCAACATTGCCAGAACAATTTTCAATGAATTATGCCAAAGAGTACACAGCTCTCCAATACTGGATGAGTTAATTGCTATTAAATCAATTGGCTTTGCTTTTCTCACATGAGCCAAAGCCCATCATTCACAGGAAAAAAATTATTTCTCTAGGTACCAAGGAGACATTTTCATCCTGCTGCTCCTTGCCAGAGCTGTAAATGTTTGTTTGGTGTCTGTGGCCCTCTCCTGTCTTTGCTGTTTTTCAGAGCATCACAAACCTGAA
This sequence comes from Monarcha castaneiventris obscurior, assembly GCA_026261815.1. Classification (NCBI taxonomy): domain Eukaryota; kingdom Metazoa; phylum Chordata; class Aves; order Passeriformes; family Monarchidae; genus Monarcha; species Monarcha castaneiventris. The sequence goes on from JAMPIT010000467.1 coordinate 15,498,398, forward strand.
CAGGCACACTCTGGCCTGCTTCCCTTCATAACCCAGCCTTTGAAATTGGGCTGGCAGGGAAAACCTTCACATTTCCATTTCACCATAAAGACAGCAGGCCACAGAAGGAAAAGATATTATTAGGCAAGATATTTAGATATTATTAGTTTATGTAGAAGTATAATTTTTCATTAAACAAAATATTTATTTTTGTAGCCCTTAGATACATTTCAGAGGGGAGGTTCAGCTGGAAATGAGAACATCCCTCACCTATCCCACCAAAAGTTACCTAGAGTAGAACATGCACTGTTCAAAGTGTGAACTTCTCATCCGCTAAATATTCTGGAATTAAGGAGAAAATTAAGTATAGTTAAGGAGAAAATAATAAAACCTCCGAAAGTAGAAATCAATTTTGCCTTTAGACAAATAAGAGTTTGCAATATATATGCTTTTGATATATGGAAATTCTGGCCTCTAAAGAGAGCAGAACAAGTGGCTGTCAACAAAAAAATAGCCAAATATGAAGCAAAAGTGAAAGGTGCAAGAAGATGCTTCCATTTTATTTAATTCTAATAATCACTAACATAGGAAATGTACTTGCAATTGTATACTGTGCACATACAGCAACTCCTGATGTTTTATTGCATATAATTGAAATCAAAACCAAAAGTATAACAATTTTTTTTCAGCTCTGGAAGTTATATATTTAATAGAAAATTCAGAATTATGTCCTTCTTTCCTACTATTCACTTCCTATAAGCAGAACTTCATGGCTACCACTGTGAACTTTGTAGTAAATGAAAATTAGGTCTAGTGAATGGCATCCCTGTCCATGGCAGGGAGGTTGGAATGAGATGAGCTTTTAGGTCCTTCCAACACAAACCAGTCTACAGCTCCATGAAAATTATTCTTTCTGTTAATGTTGGGCCACGTTTAACCATTTCCAGGGTTGGGGTTAAAACCAGAGTGAGAAACTAACACCCTTTGACTGTTTTAAATACTCCTCCCTTATGCAAAGTAATTAGATGTTCATCACTTAGACCTCTAAAAGTTATTAATATAGCTCTGCACAGGCAAGAACATCCAACTTCTGATTACTAGGTAATGCATCACATTAAGCTATTTCTTCTATTTCTCTGTTGCTACAGGTACCATTTCCAACAGACCAAGCTGTTAGTGAAGACACTTGGAATTTAACAAAAAGCATGGAACATTATACAGCTCAGTCTGGACCAGACAAAGCAGCTCAGAATTCTTACACTTTACAACTTGATTTAGTACAAGCATGTATGTTGTCTTTCACATCTCAATTTCTGTTCTGTCTTAGGCCTGCCTGACATTAACTCAGCTGCAAGGGCTCTCAACAGCTCTTCCAACAGGAGATCACCACCACAGCTGGCTGTATTTAATTTTGGGGGGAGGAAAGGGTTAACACACTGAAAGGTGAGCCCCAGGATAACTCTTACAGTGGTCTGAGGAAACAGTTGGAGTCTTTTATTGATCCTACCCACAGCTCTTTAAAATACAGAAAACAATCACAAACATGCAGTATTGCTCAGTGGTGATAGGAGGAAGTGCTGTGCATAAGTGAATATTAAAGGATTAACTTTCAAATGCATTTCAATGAGCTAAATGAGTTCTTAGTACAAAATAAAAAATTTTTTAAAAAAAGAAGTTTTCAGCTAGGCCTTAAATTTCAAGTGAAGTTTGTGGATTTGAATTTTCCATTAATCTAATAAAAATACTTCCATGGAAGTTCTAATTTGATATTTTCCATCTGTTTTGTTGTTTTTCCCTCCTACTAGGCGTACTTTTCTAAAAAACCTTCACAGAAGATGCTAGGCTTCAAATCCAACCCTGGAATCAACAGTGGTTTGTCAGTTTTGCTGGCAAATCCTCCGGGTGAGTTTACTGAGATTAAGGCAACATCCAAGACAAAGTACAAGGGTACGAAACTAGAATCATTTGTATGGAAGATTAGGGTGCTAAAACGACATCGGAAAAACCTGCTAACGAGGCAATTCCAGCACAAAAAGCAAAACAAAGGTTTCATTTGTGTCTGCTGCAGAGTTTCCAAGCTTGCCGCTCTCTATTACTGTTGAGCCATCCAGAGATGGCAAAACTCAATGAATCAGACCCAAAGTAACTCCAAAAACTGGAAACTTATATTCTAGGGTATAAATTGGGAGGTATTAAGCAGGCATTTGATGTATAAAGACAAATAGCATAATCTCTCTGTATTCTTCAGAGAGTTGACAACATTAATGTAAGGCTAAAATTACTCCTGTTCCAAATCCTTAGTTTTATTAATTTTTATAAACTGCTTTAAATGAAAGTTACATTGAAAGACACAAAATAATCCCCCCCAATCCCAGTTTTCATTTCGTAAGTCTATCAGTGTTTTCAAGCTCTGAGATTCCAAAGTGTTAGTTCTCATTTTAATAGCACTATGGTAGGGGTCTGTAAATATTGCATTAATATGAAAATGAGCTAATTTAATTTCTTAGGAAAATGCATGTAGAAAGTTCCCCGTGGTTTGTAATTACCGTAAAGTCAACAGTTTACATCAATGACCCAGTAATCAGCTACTCAGAACGTGAATAATTAACGAAAAAAATGTTTTCACCGAGCTTGCAAATGGAAGACTCCTTGGAGTTTGGTGAAACAGCCATGCTGTGAGAAGAGTGATGTGCACAAGTCGAGCCTCTTATTAAGTACATATTTGTATTTTGTCTTTTATCTTTCTAAATATCTTCCCATTGACCTAATAGTACTTAATGTGTCAATTCCAGTGTGCAAAATGAGGGCCAGCACCCTGAAGGTGCTGTGAATTATGGTAACACCAAAGAGTGAAAGGCACATCCTGCACATCCTGACACCTCCTGTTGTTGCACTGTCCACAAACAAAACCACTTTGTTTTTAACACTTCAGCATTGTCAGAATGAATCTAGCAAACAACTTTATACTGAAGTCCTGCAACAAGGAAGAGCTATACCATTAATCTTTTCTGGCATGCCCTACACATGCTATCTATGCTTCAGCAGTAAAAAAGGCGGGCTGGTTTTTATTATCTCACTGTATTTAAGAAATGCTTTAATATAAAAAACAGAGGGGGAAAGTCTCACTTCTGCAACAGTCATTGCATTATCAATCCTTATATGATTAAAAGCTACTCACTAATTTCAACGTGCTGCTAAATTGCTCACACAATGACAGTCAGTGACATTCCTGGTAGCACAAGATAACATCGGTCGTTGCCTTTGTGATTCCTACAGTTTAAAATCCATTTTCACATTCACTTTCTGACTATGCCCCAAAATAATCTAAAGGAATTAGGCAGACCTCAGTGAGATCTTCTTATTGACATTTATGTTGATCAATGTTGGCTCTACCAGAATTGGAATCTACAGATCAATTCCCTTATTAGATTCGTTCTCAGTGCTGCCATGATCATTTTATCACAGAAGCTGCTGCCATCAGATGCTGCTTTATCACTTTATAATGGGATAACCTGAAGCTTTCCTCTGGCATATAGTTGGAAATGATAACTGTCTGAAGTCTAAATATTTCTTTCACAGATTTTTAAAAATATCCTTATTAAATGCATAGGTCTGTTTTAAAAGCTATTTTTAACTGACTTTACCTAAGCAGCAATAATTTTTGTCCAGAAGAAAATTCCAGTTCTCAAGGTGTTAAACAAACCCCAGTGCTAGCAGTGGAGACTGCCCTATTAATCACTTTCTTCTTGCTGAGCCTATGAGCCAGATGACAGAAGAAAAAAGGCTAAGAATGAAGATATGACAGAAAAATCAGAATGGTCTCAGGAACAGTAAGCAGTATTCTATGGACACACAAACACACATGCAAACACTCCAAAGTAGTGCACACAATACATACACAAGGTTTGGCACAAGTTTTTTATCTGGTTTTGAAAATATGCAGGGATGTGGTATTTTTAGTGAGAGTGGTGTTACAGCTCCTGTTGAGAGAGGAGTTCATCACATTAATTTAAATCTCCGATAAAATAAATTAGCTTTTTTATTGCCAGGTTGAACTACAGGGCTATGATTGTTATGTATTGCTACAATCTAAGTCTTAATGGCATTTTAGCCCCGTGGTGGTCAAACAGAAACCATTTCAAACCTTCTAAAGGCTATTAAAACATGTGCAGATGTCTGGAAAATTAATACTATTATCTAACACTAACCTTTTGCCTGTAGGAGGAAAAGGAGAGAGAAGGCTCAGGGAAGATGTTTTAGATCAATACATGGCAACCCAGGAGGGCAAGCTCCGTTTCACACGGAAGTTCATTGGCTGTGAATGGGGGATTCAAGTGAGCAGATTCATCCTTATTTGGATTTCATTGAAATCACTCATTTACTCAAAAAAAAAAAAAAAAAAATTAAGAGAGATGGGCATCGTTTTTACAATCCTTCCTCACTGCTGTTTCCCAAGGTCCAGCAATCTAGACACTGGAAAGGTTCATTCATTTAAATGACAAGAGCACAAATTTGTCAAGGTTAATGTTGAACAAGCCATATTTTCCTTGCCTCAGTATTATGCATTAAAAGGTTTCTCCATTCCTCCACCCTCTTTTTTTTTTCTTTCTTTCTTTTTGTGCGTGCAATATTGTTGAAATGTCATATGGATTGAAAGGAGTTTAAAAGTAGGAGGAGAGTTGCAAGAAATACTTTTATTGTTAGTTTAAGGCTTTTACATACATATTTTCTCTCCAACTCTAATGCATTGTTTTTGTCTCTGACAGGATAATTTCTAATAAAAAGAGACTTTTTTCTTGAATACCTGGATACAAGGTACAGGATTCTATTCCTTTTCCTCAAAACACTTACTTAAAAGTATGATTTAGAAAGAATAAATGGGTAGATTCCCAGCTGGTAGGAATTATTGGCTTTACTTCTACTGAAATGGAAAGAATTTCTGCCAGGATACGAATTGCCCCAAAGACTTCTGAAACTTTTGCTGTGTTTCAGAAATAAAGCTTCTAGAGGGTCACAGTGTGCATTTCCAGTGGTATTTCATTCTTGAAAGTCCCAAATCTGACCTCAAAACCTCCAAATGACAGTTCAAGTTCTGCAACGTTTATCCTGATACACCAAAATCACAGGGCTTGTGTATGACACAGCACAACTCTGGAGATCTGATGATCTCAATAAGCAGCTCAAATCTGGGCTGTAGCCCTCTGGAATTCCACCAGCCTACTCTGCAGCAGTGAGAAACCATGGAAAGCTCTCCCCATCTGCCTGGCTGGGCGGGCCAAGTAAAGTTTAGCAAGGCTGAAGCAGAGGTGAGGAGGGAGAGCTGGTGCTGGTACCAGCAAGGAGGGAACGTGGATGGCCTGAGGACACAGCCCTGCACTACCCACATTCATCTGCACCTCGCTCCTACTGCCCCAGCCAGCAGAACACAGGAGATGGAAAATGAGAAATGCCAGTCATTGCTCCTGGGCCAAGCTGTGCTACTGCAAGGAAAGGCACCGTGCCCCCAAGGCATTATTTAGGACCTGGACTGGCCTTGGGAGGGCTAGGGCTCCATGGGATGGCATGGAAAAATCACCTCTCCAACCCTGCAGCCAGAGGCAGCCTGGCCCAGGCTGGGAGCTTCACCTCTGCCATAGGTGGCTGAGAGCTGCAAACCCTCTCAGCAGCTTCCTCTGCTCAGAAGAAGCTGCACCAACCAGCTCTTGATCAAGAATCTCTGCCCTTGTGAATTGATCATTTGTTCACTGTGGATAAAAGCAGGGCTTAGGAGGTATTATATAGGAATTTCAAAAGGGATCAGCTCCCATTTTGGCAGCAGCCAGATTTTTAGAACTCAGCACAATGCCTGAGCACTTGAAATTCTGATCCCATGTGCACAAAAGACCTAAAGACCTAAATCAAAGGTTAACAGAATTTGTTATTCCCCCAGGAACAAACTACCAGGTGAAGACTGGTGACAGGGCAGAGAGTACCCATATTTCTAATTATTGTCAAGATCTCCTAGGGATCATTTAGTGGAATAAATCTGAGTGAGCCTCTAAAACACAATGCTAATCTCTGATTCATGCTCACACTTTCAGTATCTATAATTCATAATAATTGTGCCTGGACCTGTGTCTCTGCCTGCATCTACTGCACAGGAAAAGTACACAAGGCTTATTTAGAGAAAAACAGTTAACAGTAAGTAATAGAAAACTTAAAAAAAAAAAAAATCAATCATTTTTGCTTTTAAAATATAACTGAATATAAAAATGTAGGATAAAAACACTACAAAATTAGGTAGCTCATGCCTGAAATTGTATACCAGAAAGATGAGCTGAAGAGTGGGTGTATATTTGGGATTTTTAAAGCACTGATATTAATTCATGATGCCATTACTTTGGCAGTCTGTTTTCCATACTTCTAATGCAGTAAAATGGAGTTTAATTCATAATGTTGAAGATGCCCTTGTGATGCACACAGGACACAGACAAATCGCTGTCCCTTCCTGCACCAGACATCACTCAGTGGCTAATGGAACACAGCTTGTCCCCTTTGAGAGAAAGCAAGGAGCAAGGATGCAGCCTAAAATTGCTAAAAATACAGAAAAACTCAAGGCTGTCAATATCACATTGTTAAAGATTTAATGACAAAGGTAACTTTTCCTTTCAGCTCGTCCTTATCAAGAGAGATACCCAGATGGTAATTTAAGAGTTAAGGCACTAATGGACTCTTCAGTTTCACTGAGCACCTCGTGCTGATTTTATCTTGCAATACAGTATTTCACATTCTCAGCGAAGTCAACAGAGATTTAGTCAATAGTGTCACGGCCTTTGGATGAGAATTTGAATCCTACCAGTATCCAAACTATCATTAAAGAAGATAGGTCATTTGGGAAACAAAGGAGGGCATTAGTAAAATTCAATACTAAAAGATGGGGTTGGTTCCGTAGGTGTTTTATGATTCATTGTGAGTAACATTTTATTCTAATTATCAACCCTTTCTTCTACGTGCAGTATCTGTAAGAATATACAAAAAATATAAAATATATCAAAGGAAAACTATTTTTTTCATGACAGATGGCAACAGAAAATACCTATTGAGTAATCTTATGTGCTTCAACCCACTTAGCATAATGTTAGTTTGTTTCATTTGATGGAATGTGTAATTTTACATTACTAGCAATTTACACTGACCTGATATAATCTGAACAGTTTAAATGTTATGAAGCAGAGCACTTATTGGCACACCTATTTCTCAGTAAAAGAGCCATAATTCTGTATTGCTTCATGTCTTTAAAGTGCCATTGCACCTAAATAACAGTAACAAACCCACAGTAATAAAGAAAAATACAAATGAAGTTTTATGTGTATTGAGTGTAATAACAGATGAAATGAATCCTTCATCCACTGTTATGTTTCATATATGCTTTTGCATAGTTATTCTTCCTTTAAATCTCAAAGTTTTAAGGAAATAAAAACTAACTACATACTTAGCTCCATTACTGCAATAAAAAGAAAATCAAAGATCTGTAATAATAAAGGTTATAATTCTGTAGCACTTTGGAATTTGAATAGATTCCCACTTTACCACAAGGCAGAGCCCTTTAAATCTTTGAATTAATTTTATACATTCTTTTGGTATTTCATTTGAGAGTTACAGAGTGTGAAAAATGCACCATGAGGAGAAAACAATTACTCTGCACACCTGTTGTTTGAGCATACTGCATTTAAGCAGGACTTGCAGTGGCTACTATTTCATTCCAAATCCATTCACATTTCATTGTGAAATCCAAGATGGGGGAGGCTTTAAAACCTGACCTGATGATGTGGACTTGAACTTTTATATGTGACACATGGCCTTTAGGTACCACATCATATACTGTAATAACATTAGAACAAATCCATGCTACTTTTCGCTATCAGAATGTCCATGAGAAATATTTTTTTTCCATTTAGAAAGGAAACCTGAAGTAGTGATTCTTGACTTAAATACAACAACTATATATTAAAAAAACCCACACAAACTGCAAACTGCAAAACCAGAAACATATCAGACAAAACATGGATCTGTTGGTCACACAAAATATGGACACATGAGTAACTCATAGTGTTCACTAAGCTCACAATCTATCTCTAAGCAGCCTCTGGACTCACACTTGACCATTTATGCAGGGATTCACATGGAAAGTTGCTGATAAATCTTGTTAATACATTCAACAAATAGAACAGGTTGAAAGAGTAGCCACAATGTTAAGCATTGTTGTAGGTTAAATACAACTGCATGGAATAAAAAAGCATGTCTTTTTAATGTTTATTACAAATGTGAAGCACGGGGCAGGTTTGGAAAGGAATGCAGCAATACTCTTTCCTATTGTGGAATCCCTTCCTTTTTTCTTAAATTTATTTCCATATGGAATATACACAATAAAGGAAAAAAATATGAACAATATCCTTGTACTTCATTACTCTGTCTACATACTTGCTTAGGGTTCCAAATGCCATATTGGATTCCTGCCATCATGTGGATCATCACTAATAATAAAAATCTATGCATAGAATAAAGAGAAATTGTCGGTTCACCCAGTGTCGGTTGCTTATTTTTCTTTGTCTGAAAATAGGCAGTAAAATCTCACTTTTGTTGTCCAGGCCTGTCACATCAGTACAGCCCCACCATTCTCCTGACATGTGCTTACTCTCTTTGCTCTGAATCATGCCAATACATTTCTTCAAAACTTAAAAAATATTGCTCTCCTCAGTCAAAATCATTCATAAATACTTCACTTGTGGCTTTCCTGAAGATTATTTGCTCATTTGATTTACTGGTTTTGGTATCACTGTAGCAATTTATTTTCATCAGGATAATGGAAATGGCTCATTTTTAGACTTGGTAGCTGAAATTTATCTATTTAAAATCTTATCACAGAACGTCATGTTTGTGTCGATGTGCAAAGCCTTTCAGCGGTTTTCTGTGGAACCTCTGCAGGCTGCTTAAAATACTTGGACAGAGGTATGCTGAGCAGTTGGGGGTAATTTTCTCTTAAAAGCATTATTATTCTCATCAGAACTATAGGCCCTGGGAGCTTAAGTTAATGTTTTGATTTTGTTTGAGAGCAAATTGGTAAGAATTGAATTGCTGAAATAAGGGACAACAGCCTGACAAGAAGGTAAATCACCAAAACACAAGTTACTGATGGAGCAGACCTATCAGGTCTGTTGATCTAAGTCCCTCACAATAAAATACTGTTCTCCACTGACCCTCTCACTGCTTTGCTTTAGTTTGAACTGTTGTGAGGGATATTGCCCTACCTCTCCTCTCATTCCACAGCCTATAACATTTTTGTGTTCCTTTATCAGCCTGCTTATCTGGGAGCTTCTCCCAGGGCTGGCTGCTTATCAGATACACCACCAAATTCTTTGAGGTATCCTGCTGCTGCTGTGCATTCAAAACTAGAAATCATATGGCTTAGGGATATTAGATGGAGTTTCTCCAGAGGGGGGATGTTTCCTTTCCTTCGCTCATCACTGACTTTTTGGTCACCCATTCATCTAACCAACTGGCCTTCATAAATATTTTATCTCTGTAATATTTCTGCAGCATATATTTGGAGCTGCAAACAGGGCAAGTAATAAATATGGTTTATAATGTATTATTACATGTTGATGATTTAAGCTGAGATGAAATACAGACTTTCAAAGTTTTGTATTTCTGTCTCCTCAGATGTTATTGGTGAGCGAGGACATGGAACAAATAGGAAGTAGATAACTGTTTACTGAGGTAATGCAAGACTGGAAACAATGACATCACCATCTTCACATGAAGAATGTTCCTTTAATTTGTTCTTGAAATTCTCAAAAACCTTGTGTTCCTTACTAGATCACTCTCTTGGTTCCTGATATACAGAAGCATTCTTGTAATTTCTCATGGCTACAGGGCTGGACCCTCTTTCCTGGGGTAGGATCTTCATGACAGTAACTGTGCACTTTGGCAGCCTTGACCTGGAGGAATCAACCCAGCAGGGCCTGAAATCTTTTGAGAACCATAAATAGAGTAAAACCCACCCTTACACTTCTTAAAAGGGGTTCTGCTAGGAATTTAATTCTTGGATGAAGGTTAACGTACTAGTTTAAACTTAACATATCTCAAACATGCCTTACATTTATGTGATCACCTTCTTCTCTGTTGACACAGCCCTGGAGATTGTCTTAACTTGCAAGCAGTATTCAATTACTGCTGAAGCAATTAGCAGATATGGAATTAATTTCTCCTTCAAGCCACCAGTCCTGATTTCTGAGTGAGGAAATATCACTACAGATGCTGCCACACCTTATTTATGTTTATATCTTTACGGAGGAGAAAAGGACAGAGTTTGTTCTGGAGCTGGAACCTTCCTGAAGATTTGCAGAGAGGAGTGCCCTGACAATCCAATGGATATGCAGGAATAAATGTGAAGTAAGCAAATAAGCAGGTCATCTGCAGGAGTTTCACAACTTTAAATACAATTTGCTGATTTGGTATCAAGTCTGCCTGCTCCCTCGAGAGCCTGCAGGCACCTGGCTTCTGTGAGATGGGAATTCTACTGCTACTCGGCACATAACAATCCAGCTACTGAAATGTACTTTGGAATGCTGACAAACTGTTTCCTAACAGTGTGTGACCATCTTTAGTTTTAATTTCGAACCCTCAAACACCTACTCTCTGAAGCACTTAAACATTACACAGATCTCATTGCTGTAAAGCAGTGCAACTTCAGTTTTAACCTCCTGCATTCAGACTTTGTCATGTCTAACGATGTCTGGAGCAGAGGTCAGGCTCTGAGCCCAGACATTCCATCTCCCTTTGTCAGGTGTTAGGGCAATTAAGTGCCCTCTTCTTCCTCCCATATATAATAATGTCGTTGGTGCAATTTACCCCTTCCTGCTAAGTCGTGCAACTGTTTCCATCACAGCCTGCACAGCCACACTCTGTCTTGTACATCAGGGCAGAGCTGTCAGGTTATTAAAAGGGCTCATACCAGGGCAGTCATAACAAAGTAATTATTATTTAAATTGACCCTCTGAGAATTCAGATCTGTGCTCTAGAATTTTAGAAAAAATTTTAGGCGTAAAATTAAACAATGTGGATGGCCCATGAGTAATAAATGTAACTAATCTAGCCAGAGAAACACAAAAAAGAGAAAATAGATGCTTCAGGAGACCTCCCTCCTTGGTTCTGGGGTTGATAAAGTAGAATTTTTATGACAGAAATAAAACGGCAATGAAAATATAGTTTAAGATCAGGGATATTGTAAATCTTATGATTAAAAATATTATCTTATACTTTCCCAACTATGAAAATTTTATTACTTATGTAATCAAATAAATCAACTCAATAAATTTTGCTACTTGCCACTTTTTTATCCCTTTCACTGGAAAATCCTGCATGGTTTATTAAAAACCCCTGTGAAAACAACGTTCTGGGTGAAAAGTGAAAGCAGAACTTCTCCCATGGGAGCACTTCATCTAGCAAACATCTTGAACTTGTGTAAACAGAGCTATATAATATAAAAATTTTTTTTAAGAAGAGATATTTATAAGAAGGCAACCCCTGATCCCTGTTTTATCCCTTCAGCATCCTCCTGTATATCACCTCCGCAGATTTCTCTCTTCAATTCTAATTAGTTTTCCTCTACCCAGTTTTAAATCTCTGACTGTTATCCCCAACAATTTGTCCTACTTGCAGATGAAGTACAAGGTGGGTTACTGAAATGGAGTTCCTGGTTTTCTTTCGAAATCCTTCTTGCTATGACGGGCAGAATAATAATAATATTATTATTAATATCTTTTTAGCAACCACATTAACAGAGGAAAATTATGGCTGCTTGGGCAGAAGCTACTCCTTTGTGCTAGGTTTTAACTATAACTGTTGCTGTTTCTCAGATGGTGCTGACATGAAACACTTTTCTAAGGCTTCTTCATTTTAAAAAATGCTGTTTCAGAAGGATTTCTTGAATATTATAAAATAATAATAATAATAATAACAATAACAATAATAAAAATATGATCAGCCTTTTCCTTATTTATTTATTCTAGAACTGCCTCTGTAAATCACACACTTCAGCTACAAAGAATGTCCCCAGAAAGAGAGGGTAGCTCCTAAAATGTCTACAGTATGAGAGGTGAAGAAAAAAAAGCCTGAATTATCTCTTTATCTCCTAACCTTTTGCATCAGGGACTGCATTACTTATCTTTTCATGACAGGAGTGATACAGCAGCTGTGTCACTCCCTGCAAGCAGTAACCACACCAAAACTCCTGCTAGCAAAGAACTTACGTGGCAACACACACAATCACAGTATCTCAACACACGTTGCTTTAAAAACACTACTAGGCCCTCCAACTTCATAAGCACTTACACTTTTTGTAAATGTATGAAAATGTTACACTTTTAACACCATTTCTACAGTGCAGGATTCCTGAGACAGCCATGAAAACTGTACTACATGAATTTAATTTTCTTTTAATTGGTAGCAAAATGAGTTTTTCTTTTGAACTGTGTGAGAAGCATGAGCAAAACCAACACAGTGCACTTGGTATGGTGTGCAGGCCGTTACTCTGCAGTCAAATTGAAAACACTTGTATCAATCCATTCACTGAAAAAAAAAGTGAATTATCTGATATCTAAGACACATGAATCATGTATTATTTCCTTGCAATCATACATACAAAAAACCTAGGGCAATGGTGAAATCTACACTTACCCTTACATTTTGTTTTTTAAAAAGAAATCTATATTTCTGATGAAATTTGAGAAGTCAAAATGTTTATGGTTTAAAAATAAGCTTGCTTTACAATACAAGAGTCTTCTAATGTCAAATATGGTATATCCAAATATTCCAAATAACCAAATCACAGAGGCTGACATGCAGAAATAGTAGCAAACACTGCTTATTTTTAGCTTGTGCCCTCTTTCCTGGCATTCTTCAAAATCTGTAGTTTTACTGAGTGTGGCTACTCCTAGGATGAGATCAGCATTAAATAAAATTGGACTGTATTGTATCAGAGAGTACAGGAAAGGTGAAAACACCCTGTGCCCCCTGCCCCCAGTTAGCAGAGTTTGCCCACTCCGTTGATTGGGGTCATGATCTAACAGGAATGGCCTTAAGCACATATTTATAACTTTTCTGTAGAGTGACACATTTAAACAAATATTTACCTACTGCTCTAAATCTGGGCTGTGTGCACTTCCAAGAAGACATAATACAAACTGTTCTTTAATTTTATGCAGGCACACAACAGTATTTGCTCAGTTTCAGTCCTAAGAAAACATCCTTCTTCAGATGTTACATTTCAGGCTGCAAGATCACAGACTACATGCCATCCCTTTGAGTCTGGAGTATAATTAGAGGATAATTAAATTTCTGGAAACTCATAGATTTACTGTTTTGCTTGTTTGGGATATTTTTGTATAAAAGGATATATGAAGTGTTTTAACAGAAGTTCTTCATTTTCCAACGTACACTGCAACTTGTTCTCTGCCTTTTTTCACCTAGGGGGTTAAAACCTATTGATAGCAAGAGAAGGGACATAACAGCAAATTTTGCTACAGGGACACCTGGACTTTCTGAATGAACTTAATTCCCTTTTTCCTCAGCCAATAATGACAAATCAAGAGAAAAGGGGAAAAAACCCCCTATGCACATTATTTCCTGCCAAACTGTGCAAGAACAATGATGTAAAATAGTTTGAATCCCTCAGGAAAACCTGTTAGATCATTTGTTTCTTTCTTCCACCTGGTCCAGGCTCATTTCTTTCAACTTTTTTCAGAGCTGCTGCACAATCCAGTTTCAAGGAACTCTGCTCAAAGCGTTGTTCCCACTTTTCAGGTGCTATCTAACACTTCTGTAGCATTCCCAGAATAACCCAGCGTTACTGTTGCCACACAAGGAATTGGGAATAGGAGCTGCATCTGTAATAATGAATGTGCAGCATGTGACTCCTGTGCAATCTAACCCCAAGCTAACATCTGCTGGAGTCAGACACTTTGGAAAGAGGAAAAAGAAAGGAAAAACCACCCCAAACCAGGAAGAAGGAGCAGTTGATGTGACTGTCAGAAGCAGAAGTGAGCAATAAAGATCCATGCTGTGGTGTATGCTTCAAAACTGTGAATGGATAAAGATAAATCAGTCCTCTGTACAGGGGTCTATGAAGGATGAACTGGGAAAGAAAGCAGGGGACAAGGGACAAGAAACCAGAATAGAGGAGGTCTGGACCTAGCAACACCCAAATCAACACAAAACCAAGAGACGGAACAAGAACCTGAGGAAAACTCAAGAACCCAGACCCCTGTGGTGGTGACCTGGCACCACCCTGCCCGTGCTTTAGAGTTCCTCAGTGAGTGCAACCATTTGCCCTCACCGTGGGGATTCCCTTATTCCCTTTAACATCAGCTGTGAGCAGACCAAGTTTCTACAGGAAAATCAGCCCACCCTAACCAGAGTTAGCAGCCCTCAGCTGTTGGACAGCAGTGCAAGGGCCAAATTTTCCTCTGAGATACAGATACAGAGCAGTGAGGATTTAGGATACATATTTAATATCACTTATGTAGCTGACGTGTCCTGCAAAGTTCTAATTAGTCTTCATTTGCTGTTCTCCCAGCTCATGGTCAGATTTGTCGGAACTTCTGCAAAGCAATTCTACTTCTGCAAAAGGGTGACAAAGCGATGGGTTCATTCACAATAACAGACGTTGCCAAATGAAGAAGGATACTGAAACACCTCTTAGTATTCCAGAATGGCAAATGAGTGAGGCATGGGTCAATTGGTTTCTCAGCTATATCCCCCCATAAAACACTGGCAAAAAAAATCACTCTAAGCCTGTGAAGATGTACTTAAACCCTTGCAAGCAAGCTGAAACCAGGACAGTATCACATATGGCAAAAGTTAAATAAATGGGCTGTCTTCTCCCAGGAAATTACATTGTTCACCATCAAGCAGGATGTTAAGGAATACGAGCTTCTCCCCTGCAGAGGGATAATGAACCCCTATCATTCCATTTATCATAGCGAAGAATCACCTAAAAAAGTAAGTTACTCTGCAGGTGTGCTCCTCTCTCCAGATTTGCATGCAATATCAGAGCTCACTGGCAGACATTTTCAGTTTCAATGGGATCAGAGTACAGATAAAAGATATTCTTCTAATATATTAAATCTATCAACTGTCATTTCCCACTTACTGACATAACCTTACAAAGAAGAGATGTATTTTTTAATTTTAAGAGATATAAAACTCATAGCTTGCTTCCTGCAAAGGCCATTTCCTACCTGAAGGAGGAGGTCAGAAGCTGGTTTGACTTTCTGCTGGAAAAGCACACTTAAAGTTCGATTCTGTTGTTCCAGATCAAAAACTCTCATTTTCAGCTTTATACATTCCTCCCTCAGACCCTGCCGCACAAGAGAAAATAGTAAGATTAGAAAACAGGTAAGAGAAGCACTTAAAAAGTTCTAAGTAATGTCAGATACCAAGAAGAAATAAATATACAACTTTTAAAGTAGTATAAATTAGAAAAGTGTGTTACTTAATTTTCTCTGGTTGTTTGATCACCCATTATGACAATAAAGAAAATCTTGTAATGACAAACAGTCGCTACCTGGCACCTCCTTTCAGAGTTTTCTGTTAGTATAAAAATGACTTTGCTAGTGATGTGTTCCATTCTGCAGCTGACACAAAGCAGAATGCAGCAATTAATGTGTGAATATTGTAATAAGCATAAGCTAAGTAAAAAGCAGAAGCTGTACCAAACCAGGCAGAAGTTCAAAGTGGCACTGTGCCTTCAAGGTACTCTTCTGAAGTCTGATCCCCTCCTTGCTTTTTCTGGAACAACCAAGTTAGCATTGCTGTGCCTGATGTGGATGGGCTGTGTCTTCCCAGATACCCCTGGGTGTGCCCAGGTGGGCAAGGCCAGTGGAATCCTGGCTGTATGAAAATTGTGTGGCCAGCAGGACCAGGGCACTGATTGTCCCTCTGTACTGGGCACTGGTGAGGCCACACCTCGAGTCCTCTGTCCAGTCCCAGGCCCTTCACTAAAGAAAGACATTGAGGGGCTGGAGGGAGTCCAGAGAAGGGAACAGAGCTGGGAAAGGGTCTGGAGCACAAATCTGATGAGGAGCAGCTGAGGGAGCTGGGGGTGTTTAACCTGGAAAAAAAAGAGACTCTTTTCACTCTACAACTCCCTGAAAGGAGGCTCTAGCCAGATGGGGCTTGGTCTCTTCTCCCAAGCAGCAACTGATAGGACAGAGGAAATGGCCTCTGGAATGGCCTCCTGAAGGGGTTTAGGTTGTATATTAGGAAAAATTTCTTACGGAAAGGGTTGTCAAGCATTGGAACAGGTGGTGGAGTCATCATCCCTGGAGGGATTTAAAAGCTGTGTAGATGTGGTACTTGGGGTCATGGTTTGGTGGGCTTGGCAGCCCTGGGTTAATGGCTGGACTCAATGATCTTAGAGGACTTTTACAATATAAACAGTTCTGTGATTCTATGAAAAAACCTTAAAATTGGGCATTTACAGCAGAGGTGGAGTGTAAAACCATCAAAGCCACTAATGGCTTTCAGATACAGATAATTATCTATCTATCTATCTATCTATCTATCTATCTATCTATCTATCTATCTATCTATCTATCTATCTATCTATCTATCTATCTATCTAATCTGTATCTATCTTCAGTGTAAAACCTGCTTTCCCTGGTCACTTGAAGGAATACAGGATTCTATCAGAGAGAGGATTTTGGAGACAGCACAGAATCTGACACTCAGCTTTTCAGCATATTTCGTGCAGCAGTCCATTTTGAGGTTATGAGAGCTTCATAAACCAGGAAAAGCAGTCTCCTAATAAAGCTTACATATAAAAATAATAAACTGCATCCAGATCTAGGTTGGTTTGTTTGTTTTTTTTTAAATTTATGTCTCCAAAATACTTACCCTAATTTAAATTTAGGACATCTGCTGCCCTGTGGTATTGCCTAGCTCACATAACTTTCCACCATATGAAGGTGGAGAAACAGGCCTCAGCACCCCCATATGTTGTCCTGTCAATACCATTTAACAGCATGATGACCTGGCTTTATGAGAAAACAACTCAGAGGGGGAAATTGTAGTCAGATGTAGCTTAAATTCTTGCCTACAGTTGCTCTAGTCTCTGCTCTAACCAGCAATGAGGTTAGAAGAGGTGAACACACAATAAAATATGTTCATCTTGAGACTCCCAGAAAACTGTAAACATCTTTTTATGCATATGTATCAGATTTTATGAATGCTGGATGAATGTGGTTATTTTCTCCTGATGGTTTCATAACATTTGTTTTAGGTGGCTGTCAAGTGGCTGTTCAATTGAAATTGCTGGAGCCTTCCAACATGACCCTCAAAAAATCTTGAGGCTGATGATTTCTAAAGCCCTGAAGCTTTGTTTCCTGTCAGTGAGACCTCTTATCCCCGGTCTTGCACAAGGCAATCTCTATTAGGAATAGAGATTGCAAGCATCAAGACCCTTCATTATCTGTCTTTCACAAATCAGAGAATTTAAAACTGAGCCTTGGCTGTTACAACAGTGCTTAACATTTCAACACTACTAAGGGCACTGAACAGGAAAAATGATTCACAGAAACTAACAGTGTAGAAAAAAATTAAATCTTAGCAAGGCCTCTGCTCAAAACCTTCCTATCTTACAGTTTTAAAACCATAAGATTTATGTTTCAAACTTTAGAATTTCTGTAAAAAAGTGAAATATAAGATAGTAGATTACCCAGCCAGATGCTATAAACCTGGCCAATGGTAATGCCACACGTAGCCCAGAGGAGAAATGAGGCACATAAAGGTAGCAGTATTCTGGTAAAATAAAGCCTGAATTTAGAAACTTGAAGTCCTAAAATCACCACTTAATACAATTAGCAAATGTCTGAAGCATATAATTCCTCTCCTGTGGGCAAAACAAGCAGCTATTAAGGTAGCAATCTCCCAAATATTTAAAGTACTCCAAGGGATTCACTATAGTAATATCTGAGCATCTCTCTAGTCTTGCTTTATCTCTTCAGTGTGAATGAAACTCACTCCTCTCCAAAATGGGATCCAATGCCCTCAGCAGAAGTTCCAGAAAAACACTGCTCTCCCTCTGAACATGCTTCTTTCTGCTTTAATTAACACTTAATTCACTTCTTTTTTTATTTCATTGATTAAAATGGAGAAGAAATAACTTTCATACAGAGCCCAAAGAGTAATCACCTGAACACACTCCTATGGAGGAGATTACTATGCAAAAAGTAGATACACAAGTGACAAAATGATTTAATTAAATGGTTTAACTCAAATTTCAAACTGTGGATCCAGGTCTTTCATGGAAAAAAAAATTTAAAATCCAGCTTTCAGCAGTCCAATCAGCTCATGTTATGAGAAGTCTTTGGGTGGAAGGAGAAAGAATGGATGTTTTTGGTATCATAGCATAGAGGTTTGCCTCAATTAATTTTGTTGGATGTCTGACTTCCTAAAATTCCTAGAGGCAAAATTTTCTATTAGTTAGTGGTAGAAAATCCATAGAATTTTGCTACATAAAATTGTGGAATTATTTTGTGTGGCTAACTCAGCACAAATTCAATTTAACTTAGTTTCTCCATAGTCACATTGAAAAAAAAATCCTCTCATGTTAGAGAAATTCTATAAGTATTGTAACAAATTACATACTTGAAAAGTGAACGTTTAAGACTGTAATTCCATTTCAAGGATTCAGTGACATTGATAAATCACTCAAGCTTCGCTCACTCAGTTTGTGTCACCAGAATCTCTCAGTGGGATCACAGTCTTTCCACATCCCGGCGAGTACACAGCACTTTACTCATTACATTACAGCATGCACTTAATTTAAGCAAAAATTAGTCCTTAAAGGATGATTTCAAATTCACAGCAAAGCCTACGCAATGTGTGCTACTGTACAAAATCACTCTTCTCCCTTTTGTGAAAGCTCTCAGCTTTTCTTCATGTCTTGCTCTGCTCCAGAGCTGTGTTATCTCTCTGTGGCATGACTGACTCTGTCTTACTGCTCAGCTGCATGATGGTAGATTTATCTGTTTACCAGCTACTATTTGGGTTCTGATATCCACCCTTTTGGGAATGGTGTGAGGAGTGCAATTTCCTCTTTATTGTATGCTATTGTGCTCCTGTCTTTTCTTATAAAAGGACTTGCATGAATGGTGTCAGGAGCACTATAACGGTTAATATTCATTAGCATTTAGAAAAGTACCCTCTTTCCTCTTTCTATGGATATTGAATTAGCTGTTATTACTCAGTAATAGGTAAGCAGCTGTTAAATCCCATCAACCCTAAGTAAATCACTTTATTAAATGTATTTGGATCTGTTTTTATGGTATCCTTAGGAACTCCTTGGTTCCTATGGGTTTGGAAGGATTAATTACTGAGGAAGTATGTAGTCATCAAAATGTCTGACACCTTTGCAAAGGGAATCAGGAAGCTCCTCTCTCCATTTGGGAAACAATCAAAATATTCCCAAACTAGAGATTAATATATTGAGATTAACCCTCTGGTGAGTATTTCACCACATATGGTTTTATAATACAAAATGTGTATGAGGTTTTTGTGTATATTAACATGAGAAAATACCTCCATTTCCATTTAGACTGTATTGAAACAGAGATTTGGGATTTTTTTAGAAAACACCTTACGTTATATTTCTAGCAGGTGCCACAGCAATAGCTCTGCAGTCCTCTGATGGTGCACAGACCCTACTCCTATGTGTAAACAGAGAAACACAGCACAGACAGCAGCAGGGAAAACTTCCCTGAATGTCATGGCTGGCACAAATCACCTTTGAGCTGCAACACTTCCAGGCAGCATCCCTCTTCCAGAATACAAGCCTTTGTGGTGGATCAAAAAATCATAGGATGAACAATGATACATTCAACCCTGCCTGTCCCCTCTGTCCCCACTCTTCCCTTTGCAGGGAGGATTCTGGATGATGTCCTGCTGGACAGAGTGATGTCCATAAGGGAGGCTTTGGAGCTGGCCCTCAAAAACTGTTTGCATCTAGAAAGCTTTTGGGTGTGTGGCAGAGGTTTTTGATTATTTTAACTTGGTGTTTCTTGCTGAATTTTAAGAACATTATCACTTGTCCTGTCATTTAGTGTAGACAAAACAGTTTATATTCTTCTTTGCACTATCTGCTTTAAAAGACTGCATTTATGTCTCTTTCCAAATCATCTTTTTAAAACTAAATGATCCAAAGCATTTTAATAAAGCCACATCCATCAAGTGGTCTAGACCTCACAAAGGATCATTCCATGAATATTGAAGTGCTCATAGCTTACTGTTATAGATCTTTGTATTTTGTTTGTCTTTCTCTCTTTCTTCCCGTGACAAAATGAAATCATGGAATCATGTTTAACTCAAAGACCACTTCAGAAAACCAGAACTTCAGACGTGACCTGATGCAGAACAGATCTTTGTAGAAGGTAAAGTGAATCTTTTCACTGTGCCAGGTTTGCAATTACCCTACAAGAATTTTTCTTGTGCAGTACTTCCCCTGCTTACTGAATGTGTGAACATAGTTAAAAGAATGTACACTATTTAAGAATATATATATCTATATCTATTTCTATATATATATACATCTCAAACAAACAGTGAACATCTGCAAGCTTTAAGCTACCCCAAAATACCCAAATCACAACTTACCTTTTGAGTAAGTAGAGCCTGAACAACCTGGTTAGCCACCTGAAAGAAATAAAATAAAAAATTTAAGTATGTTATCATGTGTGTATATGCACAACAATATCTTCTTTTGTGGTCTGTCCTGATTTCAGCTGGGGCAGGGTTAATTTCCTCTCAGTAGCTGTCACAGAGCTGAGTTTTGGAATGAGAATGCTGTTGATAACAAGCTGATGTTTTGGTTTTTTGCTAAGTTGTGTTTATCCTAAGTCAAGGACCTTTTTTTATCTCGTCTCATGCTCTGCCAGTGAGGATGTTCACACAAGAAACTGTGAGGGAACATTGTTGGGACAGGTGACCTGAACTGGCCAAAGGGAAATTCCAAACCACAGAACATCATGCCCAGGATATAAACTGGGGCAGTTACCAGGAAGGAAGCTGTTTTTATCTCAACATACAAGTTTTATGCTGATTCTCCTCCCCATTCCATTGGGGTTGAGCAGCTTCATGGTGTTTCATCTCCATCTGGGGTTAAAACCATGACAGCCCTTTTTAGGCATCCAAAGTGAGGCCCAAAGGGTTAAGGACAGGCCTGACCAGAGTGTGTTAAAAGATTGCTACAAACATTCACTGTGTTGGTTTCACAGTTGCCACTGGCTTTCCACTTGATTTTCCATCTACAACCACCACCAATTCTAGCATTTTTATTATTTACTGGTATTTTAATAAGATAATACTAGCAAGAATACATGAAATTCACATCAACTACTTCTGTGCTGGTCCTCATTATAAGCAAATTGCATTGTATCAGTTGCAGTGTGGCATGAGGGGCATTTGGTTAACTTCTGTCATCTCTTCTTTGCAGTAGATTAAACTCTCACAGCTCTATATGTGGCTGGTGTGCATCAGCACGGATTGACTGCATTCACTAGAGCGGACTTTTACCAGCCAAGGATGGAGGCCTGAATGTTTTCATGGAGTTTAATTGTTTCTTGATTAAATATTGACAAAATGGTACATCTATCATGACAGGCAGAAACCATAAAGTGCCACAGAAAATTAAAGAACCTACTGTCATCGAAATGTGGTTGGAAGGCATTCACCCCACATAGCACAATTGACTTGAATGAGATTACACACCATTGATTAGCAGAACTATATATTCAACAGGGAATTTTTGAAGTTATTTATTTTATACATCCTTTCTAATTTATATTTACCAGCAAGGACAGGGGCAGTGAGGTGGAAAAAGGAGGGAGAGAAAGAGATACTGAGGTAAGACTTCCTGTTGATGCTGTCTAACTTGAAGGTTCAGCACCATATATGCAAATTATCACACATTCTGCTGACTTATACTACTGCTCCTGCATTTAGGCTGAGCGAGTAAAGATGTCTCTCTTTGAAAAAAAGAGATTTTTTAATCTGTTTTTTGGTTTACAGAAATTATATTAAAATTTATGCAGGTATCATTAAATAACCTGCATTGATTCTTGTTACTCTTGGCAAATTAAATAAAACCACCACCACCACTGATGAGAACTCAGTTGGGAGAAAAGAGCTGCAGCACCTAATTCACTTCTGCAAGTAATTTAGTTCTGCTAGATCCAAAAGTTACATTTGATTCATCCTCATAAATTTGCCTCGTATCAAATCTTTTTTCCAAAGTGGTCCCTGACTTCAGGCAGCCTGTGGAACAGCACTCCAAAAGAGCAGCTCTATACGTGATTTAACAGAAGACACAGACTAATATTAGAACAGTAATAACCAACAGAAGTAAACATGCTAGGGTTTTGAAAGCCCATGTGCCTTGCCCTGCAGGCTCTCAGGCTCTCCATCCGACACTGCTCCTTCTGGCAGGTACTTTAAGGTCTGTTTGCTCTACCTGAAAATTGAACAAACCATAGTGAATACATTATTTCTTTACTTTCTGACATGGAGTTACTTTACCAAGGAAGAACTAAAAGCTTCTTTGAAGTGTGCACTAGTCACTCACAACAGCATAGCCTACAAAATGACTCCTACAGCTTTACATATTGTACAGAGGAGTGTAAATGGCATAATATTCCAAATGGGAAAAAACTGAACCTGCTGATGCGTATATGACAAATTTTCCAGCTTTTGAGTGAAGATAGGTATCTAAATGGAGGTACCTGCCAGTGATCCATAGCTCCCATGGAACTCAATAAGAAAGATATGTAACCAGGTTCTTCAGAAAATGTGGGGGGTTTTTTTATTATCTAGCATCTTGGCAAACTGTGTTGTTATTACCATTCAAGACTTTGAGGTCCTGTATTTTTGGTATTCAGCAGGAACAGAGGTGGGAAGCCTTCAGTGAAATGTTCTGCAGTTACTAAAATTAATTTAGCACTCAATAAGTGGAATCATAGCCAAATGTTTGCATTTCAAATGAGGTTGCCATTCCTCTCCTACAGCAGATGGAAATAAGCTGCTAAACTCAACAAGCTACTTCATTTTAACTTACAGGTATCAGGAGACACCATGGATGTGAATAAACAACATGAACCAGCTCCACAAAACTGACAGTCACAACTACCAAAAACGGTGGAAACTGAGACCATCGAAGGCAGAGGAATTGACTTCTGAGATGCAGAAAATGTGAAAATGTGAAGTTCCTACTTATATGAAGCATAACTGTGGCTCAATCCCAATAAAAAGCAGGCTGTAAAATTACTTGACCTGTGATAACTGCAGTTAATCAAGGTGAAACAAGGAATAGAACAGAGCTGGCTGATTCCTTGGTCTGCTGTTCTGCAGAAGGTGACATTCCTTGCTTTCACACTGCCTGCCTTTCCTTTGAACTTAATCATCTTTTAGGTGATGTTTCCTTTTCTGGTTTGCAATAAAAGAGATAAAAGATCCAGATTCACTTTTTCCTTAGGCAATTATGTTTACAAATATATGTCATAAAGTGGTCTTAATAGAAAAGGTATAAAAGAACGAATCAAAGAAAAGATATCCTAATGCAACATCTGTCATGCCTTTTACAAGTACTGAGATTTTACACAGCTGCATTTAATGGATTATTCCATATGCACAAAGACATTTCAAGTGTACTAAAATAAAAGATTTATCTTTTATTCAAATCTTAAAAACAGAATGCCTTTTTTTAAGATAACTCTGCCTTTTTGATTAGTTAATTCTTAAAACATCAGCAAAAATATCAACTACCCTAAGTTGCATAATTTCCTGCATGTGGATGTGGTGAAGCTTGACAGAAATCTCAGTTGGTACAGTGATGTGAATAACCATGACATTGCCACCTACCAATAAACTGACAGCTGAATTCCACAATAGGAAACTGGGATTAAGCATGTTAACCTCAAAGCCCAAAGGTACAGGAACACAGTCCTGGGTTTCGCATTAAATTTTTCAGCAACAGAAAGATATATTTATGGAGTATGTCTGAAATTAAATAAGCTCTTTTCTTATTTATCAAGTACTGGAACATTTCAATGACATCTTCTTCCAAATACTGTTCTAAGTTTTTTACATTTATGCTTTAGATATGAACAATTATTTTAAAATCAGTGAATAATTGTTAAAATTCATAAAGGACTCTGCTGAGCTTGACCCATAAGCTTTTCAGATTTAATCTCCCTGAACATTTGAATTTCTTTGAATTCTACCATGAAAATGATTACAGAGCATGCATTTTTATGTCACAGTTGCAGGCATTCATACAATATTAAATGTAGGTCATTATATGAATGAAAAGTACTATGTAAAATAACTGATTTTAAAAAAAGAAAAATGAGAGAAAATAATGGCAAGCATAGCTTTAAAAATTCAGCTCTGGCATCTCTGCTACAGACAGACAGAAAAATCACAGTGGCTACTTTTACTTCCTTCATATTCAGCCTAATGGCCACCAACACCTGAGCAGGGGCACACTGTGCATTTCAGGTGTCCTTATCTCTTTGCTGTGCCCCTGAGGGACCACGCAGGTCACACTGCCAGGGTGGCCACGTTAAATGGTGCTGGAGTGCCCTGGTGGCATGGGGTGACAGAGTTTGCCTGTGCCCAGGGGAGAGAAGCTACAGCCTGAGGTTGCTGAGCGATGAGTGGAAGATGGCAGCGTTCTCTCAATGGCCATCAAATGACATTCCCAGCCTTCATTACCTCCAGGGCCTGCCAAGCCTCCCAGGCATGTAACAGCCAGAATGGCCAGCTGGTAGCCTGGGAGGAAGCATTCCTTGTGCCTCAGCCCAGGAGAAGTTCAGTGCACTCACAACTAATTTGACTGCAGAGGCAAAATTAAAACCATAGTTGTAGTAGGCACTCACATGTTTTGGTGGCACTTCAGCTTTGTCAGGTTCGGGTGTGATCAGAGCCTTGTGTTCCCAGGAACAGCTCTGCTCCTCACTCCAAACCTGCCAGGTGCCCCTGAGGCAAAGTGGGGCTGCAGCACAGACAGATACACGGCTGCTCCTAAAATACATCTGCTCCTAAATACACTGAACAAGTTCTGAAGGCCAGACTAGGGAAGGTCTGAAGAGATTCTCACTTTCAAGAAGAGGGGCTTGTGTAAAATGAGTTATGAACAGAGCAAGCATCAGCCTTAAAGCCTTAAAGAAAATAAATTTTTGAGTGGAAATATTTTAAAATATTTTAATTTTTTTTTTTAATCTTTATGGAAAGCACTTTATTTGCTTAAGATTTCCAGTAATAATCCCTGCCTGGAAAGGACTTTTTGGTTATTAACTAATTGAATTTCTGTCTCATCTCCTATACTCTTTATTGTTACTATAAAAAAGAGGGTGAGAATGTGTGATTTCTTGTGCAGCTCCACCAAAGGAATGTGCTCAGGTGGATGCTGACCAAGGACTCCTTCAGAATTTGCAATTGTTAAATATGGTTTTCTTGCCTCAATCACTGGCAACAGCTTCTTCACCTCTGTGACCAGAAGGCATTAGGTTCGAGCTTGTGTCAGCTCAAACAATGCTGGTTACAGTGCTTCTGCCAAAGCATTGTGAAACAGCACACACAAAAAAAGAACAAGATAAACAAAAAATAAAATAGAGAAGCCCAACCCACAGGTGGTGAGAAGCACTTTCTCCGAAAAAGTTGACAAAATGGGAGAAGATGGATACAGCTGTGATAATACAGAAGAACTGAAAACAGCCAACATAATGTTGAAGATAATGAACTTCAGAGCATAGTTTGATGTGATTATATTATCTTTAGACTGAAACAGTGTGTGAAAAACAATCCTGGGTCAGAAATCCATCACGTCACTGCAAACAGCATGAAAGCATGTTTTCTGTCCTTATAATCTGCGTGGAGTGTTTTGCTGAAATGGACAGCTATAGTGCTTTACTCATTTCCAAAATTAATTATGTAAGCAGATTTTGTCCTAGACAATCAGAAAATAATTTTAAGTCAGTCTCTGTAATTTAAAATGAAGTTAGCAATTACATGGTAATTTCATCCTTATCACCAAGACATCCATACGTGGTTCAAGTGCGCACTGAAAGAGAGACTCGGGCCAATGCAGGCAAAGGCTCTGCTCACACCCCAGAGCCACAGAACGGGCAGGGCACGACCCTGTGGGAAGATGTATCTGTGAATTCCCTGACAAAAATATGCCACAGTGGCAAAAGAGTGGATTTGCTGATGAAAATCTGCACTAAACTGGAGGTTTCTTGTGCCAGAGCTGTATTGCTCATGCTTCTAACACTTCATCAAATGCTGATTAAAAATTTAAAAAGATGGTGGGAAGACTGGAATTGTCATCTGCCCTGGGTGGTTCGCTTGCTCACACACTCTTTTCTCCAAGGTGCAGCTGGAGTTCTTGTTTTGTTTGCATGTCAGCTAATTACTTATGCCCCTACACATCCTTATTATGGAATGGGTAAATGATTTCTGCCAAGCAACTCTTTGAGCCACTAAGAGTTTTAAAACTGCTTTAAGCTCTTAGACATGTTAAAGAGCCTTGTTGGGAGGAACAAGTGAGCATCAGTACATGTGTGGAGAAAGCTCCATGCAACAGGAGATGGTAGACATTTCTGGAATTGTAGGCATTGCTGGAGTGCTCAGACAGTAACTAAGGGGTGAATTATAATCTAGCTCTAACTGGAAGCTAGGATTTAGCCAACAGCTAGAAAAACCAGCATTAAAAGCTGTGTTTGTAACCCTAAGGGGGAGCTGAGGGATTAATTCTGGTGTTATGGAATGTATCACATGGGAAAGCTGGGGGACCCTTGATGGGAGAAGCCACTGCCACACGTGTTCCACTTCAGAGAAAAGGAGTGCACAGCACCTAATAGGCAAATTATAACCTCCTCCTCCTCACGAAAGCAAACCCTGTACTGGTCACAGGGACAGCCACTTTTCAGTGAAGAGGTGTGGTCAAAACAGGATTTACAGCAGAGGTCATGGAGAACAACACCTTTGACTGCCAGACACATGTTCTTGGAATTAATTAGAATGAGGTAATGCAAAAATTGCAGAACAATGTCAACCTTCTAAGAGAGGGAGAGATTAATTTGTATTCATTTAATCACAGTAGCAGGTAAGAACAACCTTTTCATCTACCTTACCTCATCGAGACATCTTTCATACTGTTCTCTCTGATTTTCATTTTCCAGAGCCAGTGCTGAATTCTCTGCCTGCAGTAAAATGGAATAAATAAGTAAATATGTACATTTAGCAAAGCATATATTTCACCACTTGACAATTCATAAAAATTCTCAGGGGGCTTACTTATTTTACTTCTTCAAGATCCAGAATAAAATGCACCATACCATTTATTTTGCTACAGGTTGGTGCTTTGAGTAAAACCAGAAGTGACATTCATTTATGAGATTATTCACACCATGCATTACAATCCAGAACAATATCATAGCAGATATTCCACGTGTGTCCACCATCTCGTCTTGTCAGGTGCAATAGACTTGGCAATGAAACGCTATAAAAGATACTGACATCTCTTCCTCTCCCTTTTCTGTTCAGAGGGAACTCGATACCTGTGAACCACTCAGATGCAAACAGAGGCAGCCACTATCACAGGGAAACAAAAGCCAATGTGATGTAAACTTTTAACTGTGGCAGCCCTTCATAAGCCTGGTGTCTGCAGTGGGGAACCCCAGGTGCACAGGTCATTCTACAGCTTACTGGTGAATTACATCCTTTAACTGAAGCAGATAAATTTAATAGTCTTTACTTACAAAAAACCCCCTATTATTTCAAGAGTGAGAGGTATTTTGCTATATCTAAATGCAATCTTGAAGCCAAATTTTTTTTCTCTCACATATGTAATTCTAAATATGATAAAGTTTCCTGTATAGCAGGGCCCTTCATCTGTCTTTAATTTTCACCCTGCTCATATTTTTGCACTGTGAAAACTTCAATATAGCACAATCTGGTAAATAAATCACAGTAAATCAAAGTATTTTTCTACATATATCTGTATTAACTTTAGGAATTCTTAGTGTTGGAAAAGGAAAATTTTTAAAGTGTGATGAAGTTTTATCAGAGCAAGTTTCTACTATTCTTTTCTTAAAGGCTGAGAAAATAAAGCAATATATATATAAATCTATGAGTTAAAAATGGCTCTAGAAATCTCTGTGCCTCCCATGCATAACTTCACGTCACATAACCATAACACCAAAATCAATACATTCCCATAATTACAACTATTATGCAATTTACAGTACTTGCATTACTTTAACCTTCTGTCAACCTATAAAACTTAAACAAATGCTGTTTCAAAGGAATTGTGGTTACCAAAAGAACAGTGATAAATATAGTTAACATTTGTAGTTTTAGAGGAAAATTAATGTAATGTGCTGTATGGAAACACTCTGTGGAAAGATGCACAGTTCCCCCTTCCTTGTTAAAAAAAAAGTCAATGAATCAACAAAATAAGAATCCCAAAGTCTATTAAATTGATCCATTAATAAAAATTTCAATTTCGACTGAATCATAAAAGTAAGGCTAGGAAGCAAAAGCAAACATAGACTATTATCCAGCATCTTGAAAGAGATTGAAGAGTGAAAGTGTGGTAAGAAACAAGGGCATATAGAGTTTACTTATTTAAAAGTCTAAATAAGCAACTGTACGGAATCTGTGCTTTATCTCCAGGGTACAATTAAAGCCAGCAAAGGTGGTAAAATGCTCTGCATCATATTTTCACAATGTCACCTATGAATGGGTTCAACATATGGCTATAAAAAGTCTATGGGTGATCCTGCAGAGAGCACTGTGAGATGAGGCAGCAAAAAGTAGGAGACGCAGAAGCAGCAAAGTAGAAGAAGAAGCTGCAAAAGCAAAAGCAGCAGCAAGAAATCAGGAGCTGGAGGGTAAATAGTCCTCCAGGCTGAAGAGGCCATAGTTTGCTTTTACAGACACACTCTTGCAGATTGATTGATAAAATAAAGAGATGTTTGTTACATAAAATGTATTTTTGAGTTAAAGGTTTTCAGATGTTTTCTCTAAGAATATCCCCTTAAAATGCCATCCAAAAGAAATTCTTACTGCTTTGAAGCAATCATTAAAGGATTAATCTGCATGACTTTCACTCACACATATTGATATACTTATGGATTTAGTTCTTAATTTTCATTTTCATTAACATAAAAATATATTGTATGATTTTATCCTAAAATAATTTAGGCAGATTGCTTCCACATAGAAATGTGTAAAAGAACTACAGCACACGCTTGTACTGTATGAGATACAGAAAGAGCTCCCCATGCTTCTCTTACACCATATTCTGGATTGCTGTAAAATGCAATGCTAAATTTTCTTGGATCTATTCACTGAATCTCTGATTTCAGCAAGCTATTCCATTACAAACAGGCTACCAAAATTAGGAAATCTAAACTTGACAGTATTATAAATAAACGCTACGTTTCAGCTCTTATCAACCCACAGTGGAAACATCTGTATAATAAAAGCTATTCTCACACCACTGGTTTCAAAATTGTAGTGGAAGGATGTAATGCAGTCAATATTAGCTTGACTTTTGTGCTTCTTGATTGCCAAGCAAATCAAGCCTATTTATTTGGCATTTTTGTAATGAGGACTAGACTAGAAGGGAACACTCGACTGACTTTGCTTTAGAATCTGTGCCAGTTCCCACAACATGGGAAAACCAGTACTTGATATACTAAATCACTCTACATTGCAACCAAATACTTGATAATAAACCTCATTGCCCTGAAAGTATTCATTTGGAAAATTTGTAGTAGCACTTATGGTCTCAAAACCCTGCCTCCTAATCCAAACCTTCATTTATTTAACAGAAATCACTGGGTTTTGATGTTATTGTAAGGCTGCTCAATTTTTGCTCTGAAGAACCTGCCTGCCTCTTGTATTGTATATTCTAGGCATCCTTTGCCAGTTAAGCAAAGTACATCTCCTTGAGGGAAGCTGCTATTAAATCTATTTCCATTTTTATTTTCAGGCCACACTTAGAGAAAGCTAAGCTGCAGTAAGAATCCCCTCTCACTTCTCACAGCTTGAAAGCTTTTGCACACTCGCAGGCACATGGGGCAGTGACAGCTCTGACCCCCAGTGCAACCACTAATCCCATCCATAACCTGGCAGGGGACAATGCAGGGAAAACTGAGCTTGCTGAGAGCAAGCAACTGCGAGCCCTGAGAGCAGCACTTTCTGAGATAGCCACTGATTTCTATAGAGATTTCTAGTTTTAGGCATAGCTGTCCTCTAGGAATTTGTGTATATTTCATGTTCCACATAGAAATGAACAATCGTTCTCTGTCCCTCAGCCTTGCTAACACTAAAAGTGATGCAGCCCAGCAGACACAGAACACTCAGCGCCTGCCACCAGCACCTCAGGCACACACATCTTTTCTGGGGGGGAAAGATCTCAAAGTACAGCAGCATTCAGTCAGCCAACAGTAACTGTGGCATAATTTACCACCAAATGAAACATCAGTACATTTAGTTTTTGGATCATTACAGATTCAAGGATCCTAAAATGCCAAAACAGATGTCCTTCCCAGTTCCGATTTGGGAGAAAGGATTTTGCACAAGAGTCTCTCCAAACATTGAAAAATTTAAAGATTTCAGTCATGACTTGGATAATGCTAAGCAGCCTCCAGCTTCCTGAATTAGAGACAATATTGTTCTGAACTGAGAGATTGGGTTTATGGAAAATCAGTTTGAAAGGTAAAACTTCAGACTACTTTAACAAAACAGAGGCTGCCTTGAATTGATACCACTGCTAACATAGTCATCATGAGAGACTTTGCCAACTGATTTTAATTCCTTCCTCAGGATGAAAAACATAGCCCTGGTAATGATGAAAATTCTTTGGGTCAGCTAATAGCTTTCTCTCCCTTTCATAGATATTTTCTCCTCTGGGGCAGCTGTTAGCACAGTTTCAAAGTTAATAAAAGGCTACACACCTGATGCTTCAACAGACAATGCTCTGCACTTTTATAATGACAATGAAATTAATTAAAACATTGAATTTTGTACTAGAATGCATGAATTAAAGAGAAGCATGACTAAAAGAGAATTATGTAGAAGATAGTTTTCCTTACTCAGCCACTGTAGAGTTGGGACAAAACAAAAGGATGGGAGGGGGAAGAGAGAAGAAAGCAGGGAGCATGATGCATTTTGCACTAAGGGAAGAGGAGATCATAGAATCATTGAATGGTTTGGATCAGAAAGGACCTTTAAAGATCACCTAGTCATGGGCAGGAGATGAAGGTCTAAAGGTTGTATGTCTAGTTAGCAGCTCAGCATGCTCTGAAGGTATCATCAATAAAGGTCAAGAGGAACAAAGTTATGACAGTGAACTTTAAAATCCCTGACAGAATGCTACCCCACAGTTACCAGGTGCACTCCTTTGTTATTCATGCTAAACCGTTTGTCCATTTATAGAAAGCTTTATTGATTTACACAGACACTCATTTGTCATGCCCAGTGCAGTGTATTAAGAGCTGTCCAAGCACTTCAAATGTACTCAGCAATTTTTTCCTGCTTTCAGCCTCTGATTTTGTATACTTTTTGTGGTCACAGCTTCCTACAGCACATGAGAGGTCAAACGCTGTTGTTGGCAAGGTAAGAAGTGAGGCTGTTGCATTTTTTCCTCAGGTCCTTAGAGCATTTTTGGTAAGCTGCTGTTCTGAGAAGAGTTTACCACTTGAACCACCTCTGTGTCTTTGGTCACAGGGAACTTTTTGCATCTTTCTGTCCCTGTAATGCGGAAAATTTGTCCTTTGAAAGACTAATCCAACAAATTGTCAGAGAAAATTTCAACACCATACTTATGTTGGTCAGAAGAACTGAAAATTACATTTGTGCTTTTAAATCAATGTAATTGTAGCAACAAAAGCCTTAATTTAATTCTAGCACTGCAACAGCATTTCCACTGGCCACTTTCCAGTGCCTTTTATATTAGTAAAGACAGCCCTTTGCTAGGAGTAAAATGGGAACTGCACCTCAAGGCCACCTGTCAATATTTGGATGTTTCCACCTTGTCCTTTACACTTTTTCTACAACAGATCAACACTGGGCACCCCCGGAGTGTGTCCCTGCTGAACAGCTCTGCTCCCTGGCCCCACATCCCCAGGACACTGAGCCTGGGCAGTGCTAGTTACTGATGCAATAAGCAGGGAATTTAGTGGAATAATACTTAAGAAAAGTGCATTTTTTTTCAAATGTTCCAGTCTTAACTATTTCTTCTGGATCATGGAGATGGGAGAAAAAAAACCCAAAATCACCAAAAAGAACAAATTAGTGATATGATGACAGCCAGGCTTCTCACCCTTGCTTCAAAACACTTAGCCTTCTCAGTAGGATCATTTTCTGTTTTATTTTTTAATAGCCTGTTATATTTGACCCCACTTAAAACATTTGACATATTTTATCTGAAATACTCAGCTACTGTTTAATTCCCATTCACTTAAAACATGGCATGAAAGTCATACATACATGATGCTAAATAAAGCACAATAAATAATACAAGTGTCAATTATAATTCTGTCCATAAAAAGGCTGCATTAAACCTTACTGGGCACCACTGGTGGGGATCATTCTTGCAATTCACAACTTCAGCAATATTTTTTCAATTCTTTACCGTTACAAACTGTATTAAATCACAAAAGCAGCCTATCTCCCAGGTCATGCTCTGCTATAACTGTGCTACCCATGGGTTTGTAGACTCACAGAAAGCAGTACAACCTTCTAAAGTATGCTAGAAATCAGAAGATATTTATTCAACATCAGGAAAATAACCCCTTAAGGTTACAAAAAAACCCCTTGGGTTTAAATGTTGCTAAGAAAAAGCAGCCCAAGGTCTGTGCAAGTTCTTATGATGCCTCACCAATTATTGATGAGCCGATTCATGTGTTTAAATATGAATTTACAGCAGAAATTATGTAACAGTTTTAAAATTTGTGTTGATTTCATGCTGTCAGAGATCAGAACACAGAACTTGCTCATTTATCTGCACATTTTCAGCAGATTGAATGAAGAGACTCCCACACACAGTCCTGGATAGAGCTCATAACCACAGAGATCTTTTCCTCTCTGCTGAGCGATTCCCAGTTCACACAAGAAGAAACAATGGGTGTCCAACCTAAATGAGAAAGCCTCCCTTTGGAAAGAAGGGTATAACTAGAATTTTATCCCTCAAATCTACTCTAATTGGATAAATGTACAAACTTCAAGACCTGAATCAAACAAACCAGAACCAAATGAGATTCATACAGCGCTGATGAGACTGTGTCCTAAAAATGACTAAAGTAAACCTCATATTCCTGAGAATTCCTCTGTTAAACACCTTTATTCCACCCCCTTCCCCCCACCCCGAATCTGGGCTGGAAATTTTCAACTGGTTTAAGAATGGTAATATTTGTCTTTTTTTCTTTCGGTCAACTCTACAGTAGTTAAGAATGACAAGCCTTTAAAACCTCCAACATTTTCCCTTCTGACACCACAGAAATGTTTGGAGTTGACATTTTAAAGAGAAGGTTAGGAATAGATCTAGTGAAACAGACGGCACTATAAGCACAGGCTTATCTTCAAGCAAATAATCACCCAGGCTACTACTAACAGATATATCAATAATAGTGTTGTATGTTTACCTGCATGCAAATTGGAGAAATATTGCAAATTCTACCAGTTTTTACAGAGATAATAATAGACTCTCAACATTTCCACTGGTAAAGCACTGTCAGTACAGGCCTTTGCAAAAATGGGTTAAAATTATCAAGGATGTCTTTTTTTGTTTCCCAAAAAATTCTTCCAAATGAGCACATATAAAACATTTTTTGAGGACCAGGAGTAGAAGAGGTCTGAATAAACAGAGAGAGGCAGCAAACAACTGTATTTCCTAAAGACGTGGTCTATATAACACACATGCACTTGATAAACCATAGAGGTACAAGCATGGAGAGCCAAAAGCTCCACCAAGACTCCCACTCCATTCTTTTTTTCCCCATTTTTGTTGTAAGTGATTTGTTCCCTTATGGAATTGCTGTCCTGAAGAACTGAGGGCATTTCACTCTGACAGACTTACTGTGCTTCCCCATGTAATATTCATAGACAGTTATTTCTTCTATCAAAGAATAATCAATAAAATATCAAATAAAAATCCATGAAAAAAGGTCTGAGATCCTGAAACTGTGAGTCAAACTAAGATTCCTGCAATTAACACAGACAGATAAATGTGAGTGGTGTGGACCTGATTAATCTCAAATGGCCTTTTGTGTTTAATATCAACTTGTATGTGACACACACCTAAGTTTCTTTGCATTGAAACCTCTTTTAGGAGCTAATCACATCAGATTTGGTCAGTTCCATTTGTTTCAATTTTTCTTGCCAAGGGAAATTCTAACTCTTTGAAATAGTAATTACTTGATAAATTTGATAATAGTAATTATTAGTAAAGATTAGTTGAAAGGCATTGACTATCTGTAAACCCAGTGCTTAAGCTCAATACAAAAATTACAGTGCAGTCACTTGCAAAGAATATATTTATTTTGCTTTGCAAGGAAACATTTTAGAGAAGACTTTTATCAAATTTAAGAGTGACAATGAAACCAATAACTAAATTTTCTAAAAGGTAGTTTTTCTTTTCTTTTCTTTTCTTTTTATCTTTTTTTTTTTTAATTCAGATCTTGAGGAAAACTCATATATTTTAAGACAGTTTTTCAAGCAATAAAAAAGACCACTTCAGAATTTACTATAAATGAGTTATCCTTCAAAGCTGGGCAATTTCGACCATGAGCTCACTGACACGGTGACAGTTTTGTACTTGCTGTGATTCCATTATCCACACCTGAGCAGCACACTCAGCTTCAAGGTTCATCTAATGGGGAGGTTGGAAGGAATAGGGAATTTCAGATCTGTGTATGAAAATTAATCTTTGGGCCACTTTATCCCAGCAGAAGCACTTCTTATTTTCCCCCTCTTGTCTCTGAGATGCTCAGAGAAAATACAGAAATGCTATTATTAATCCTTGGCTCTGGGAAGTGGGTATGGAAAAGAAAGACCAAGGCACAAACTGCCTTTACAGGTAGAAAACCTTGAAATTAAGTATCAGGAAAACAAGGATTATGTAATGTATATTCAGGATTTTTTTTTTTAATTTCTAGAAATTCTATCAAGAGCAGCTTTTCTCCACTAAAGTAGCTTTTCTATTTTTTTTTTTTTAATAACATCGGACTGAAAATAAAAGATAATTTTACAGGTCAGTGCAAAAAAAATGGCTTTAATGCTGTAACTGGTACTTCCAGGCTGCCAGGGCTGCTATTAAATGATAGTAAACAGTAAAAATTTGGAGCTCAATTTGGCACTGTCTTCAAGGAACACCAACACCAACCTCCTCCCCAGTCGCCCATTCCACTCCCCCAAGGAAATTAGCCAATTGAGTTTGTTCATGGGGGCTGATGATAGAAACAAAATATTCAGACTTTACTGCATTCCTGCTTTTTGTCCCCTAATTTAACATATAATCTACAACGCAAATGTATCCCATACCCAATTATTTTGGATCTCACCGGAAGGTAAAACAGCAGATGTTTTGCTCTGACTTCAGAGAAAGTGCATGCTGAATATTTACCAAGAAATATTTTTTCCTAATTATTTATCCTAAGTTCCTTCATTTATTTCAAACAAAAGTAATTATGAAATAAAATTATTTAAACTGACAGTGTGGAAAACACTGATTCCATATGCTTGAATGTCACATTCACTGGTTGGATGATGGGAAACTCATACCAGTTCTCTGCTATGCAAGTGGGAAAATCTTTTTTTCTTCTTCTCCAAAGAAACATGTATGAGTTTTTCTGAAATGTAAAGAATAAAATATACAACTGGTTTTCCATTTTAAAAAATGCCCCTTGAGCTTTTTTTTTATTTGAATTCCGAGAAAAAGAATGACTTTTCTTTGTTATACTATGCAATAGATTTAAAAATTATGTGATGGTATAATTGATACTGCCACAAAGTATTTTTAAACATAATAAAATATAAAATATATACTTTTCCTCCTCCTGTGCTGAATCATTTTACTCTGCTCCTTTAAAGACTTCAAGTTAAAAGCATTCCACCACAATAAGCTATTAATGTCGACGGTTTCACAGTTCGCAACATAAATTTATAACAAGTTTTCCTGTTTTAACTACATGGGAGCACGGAGTTATTCCTGAAGGCAATGTTTCCTGCAATTCCACTCTCTTCATCAGAAGTCACCCATAAGTCAACCTCCCCAGGTATTTCAAAATGAACTTCTCTTGATGGCCTCAGTTATTTCTGTCCCTCCCAGCTAAGGAGTCGTGAAGCCAAGTGGAGCAGGACAGGTATTGGTGCTGTTTTATGGAGAGCATCAAATGCCACATAACGTGCAGCAATTGTTTTGTAGCCAGCAGCCAACTCCTAATAACTGAATCACAAAATTACTGCTCATTTCTAGCTAGCTGAAATGAAACTCTATTTGCAAATATCACCTTGTTTCTCCTGAGAGCTTTGAACGCTTTTCTCTTTTGTTCTTACAGGCACAGCAAGAATTGGGCAATGTCCCTTGCTCCACACAGCAACATGTGGCTTTTGCAGTGACATTTGTTAAATTGAAAGTTCTGATTCATTTAATTTTTAATCTTTTAGAGTGAATTTGTAGAGTAATTGTATTTGGCCCAAAAGAGCAACAGCCCAGGCCTCAAATTCTGCCTTTTTAAAGATTCAGCAGATTGGAGTTTGTCTGGCTTTTTCTGCCCTCTGCAGACTGCACTCACTTAGAGAAGATCGGATCAGGATCCTGTGGAAACTGATGTGGCAGCAGCTGATTGTGATCCTAACGAGTTATATGAAATGTCTCCTACAGAGCTGGCTGACATCAGGTCCACCCACACTGGCTTTTGGGCTTGGATGAGCTGTGAGAGTCCTGATCTCCAGTGATTTTTCTGATCCTCGCAGTGACCAGATAAGAGCTCACACTGGGTGTCTTTTACAGGAAATGGGAAGAGGAACTGCAGCTGCTGCTGGGATTTCCTGGAGCTCAGCCAGAGTGACTCCCCAAAATGTACAGAGCACAAGTCCGAGGATCTGCTCTGTTACGCTGCAGTGCTCCCAAGGCAGACACACAATTATAACAGGATATCTCCCTAAATTAACAGGGAAGCCCTAGGGCAGTCCACTGCCAGGACAAAATTGTATCCCACAATACCAAAGTAAAAGACAGGCCTGTTGGGAACTTTTTCCTGCACACAAGAAAGATGTACCAGAGGCATTTTTCTACTTGGATATTTTTATAGCTTTGTATATTATGAAAACAGAAAATAAAAACCTGTACAGAAACATATATGTTCAAGCCAGCTACGTGGAAAGCAAATTCTATTGTAATTATATATTATTAAGTGCTCCTGTGTTATATTAAACTCTTTCTCAATTATTAACTTAACCTTGCTCTTCAGCCTATACAATTTGTTTCAGATTTTGTTTTTCGTAGTTCCATTTGTTGGCAAACTACATTCTAGGAGGTCCAAGAAATGCCTTAGACTACAACAATGTGGCAAACTAGAAGTTCTTAAAAAAACAAGGTTTGGCTGACAATCACAGTCCAAAGTATGGCACATACTTTAGGTCAAAGTTGATGGGCTTCAGTGGTGCCCCAGTAAGAAGCTCAGGCATGAAAAGCACAGCAGCAGGAGCAGCCCAACAGCCCAGCCCTGATCTGCAGAATGAGCCAAATTCACATCATACATAATTAAACGCAGCTCAAGTGCAGCCACTGGAACTGCACCCACCTTCACATGTCTAAATTTGATAGCCAAATACAATAACACTGGTATCAACGATGAGGAAATGTTGCTGTTATCTTATTCCAAGCTCCTGTTCAAGAGCAGGATCAGTGATTGATCAATTGGCCTAAAGGGAAAATGCAGAGAAAAGAACAAAAATAAATCGATGTATGAAATACTATGCAATGTCATATGTATCTAGAATTGATCACATTACTGCTCTGTCAGATTGGCCTGCAACTGGGAAATATTCCTGCCTGGCAGATGTCACCAGTGAGGCAAATCACTTACTCAAAACCAGGAGCAATTCTCATATCTTCTTTCTATTCAATGTCTCCGTGAAAAATACAGGTTTTGCCCAATACTAGCAAAGTTCTTTTTTACAGTGAACTAAGAATACCTATTTTTACTCATCTAATTGGGTAAAATTTTGAATAGTTATCCTGGGGTCACTTCAAAGGGAAAAATATTTGAGAAAAAGAGCATAAAGACAACCATCACTGGAATGGAAAAAAACCTATATTGTGCCCCAGCAAGAGGAGCCAAGAGGAAGACACGAACTGTTCCCTTAAAAATGGAGTTATGTCAACACTATCTGCAAAGATCTGCTAAAGCTGGCTCAGGCTGCTCATGCATCGCTCTACTGAGGCCAATACTCTGGTTCTCAAGAAGAGCTAATTAGCTCAAATGAAAGCTTTTTCATGCAGCTACACTGCTTCTGCCACCTGAACTACTTTGCGTGGCAGGGCATTATGTAAAAAGACGATGCTGTTTATAAAGCTTGCAACAGAGCCTTTTTCTCTGTTTCACACCTCCTACCTTAATTGAGTCAAATTTATGCATGCATGTGTGTAACAGTAATCTCTGCACGGCACTGGGGAGACTTCAGTGTCTAACAAAATCCTTTTTGTGATGATACAGATCAGACTTAAGGTTACAGGAAGAAGGCTCATTGTATTTAAGAAAAAGAATATTACAATGGCCATTACAGCAGCTAAAGTATAATGACATCAAATAGGACTGAAGGAAATTACCAAGGAGCAGGCAACAGGCTTTTCTTTGAGACATGTCTAAGGTCTGAATACATAAACTCCATAAGTTTCAAAAGATGAGAAAGGAGGAGCTATTGGAGGCAATTAAGGAGAAACTTCAGCTGTTTCAGCCCCATGACCACTGAAAAGCCTCTGCTCATTTCCAGGTTAGTTAAGAGAAACACTAACAAAGTCTTGCAGCAGGACAGATGCAATACTGGAAAACACTTTAACTTCTGTTTAAACACACAGCAGCCTCACATAATGCACAACCCTCACACCCATTTCTCATCTCATCTGAAACTGTTGCTGCAATAACTTTACAGAGGATTTTGTCTAGCAAAGTAGCCAATGTGTAAGTATTTCTTAGAGTTTAACAAAAAGCTGAATGAAAAAACTCAGGTCTTACTTGCTTCCTCTATTTAAAATAACTTTTTCCTGAAGAACTTAAATGTTAAGACCCAGAACACTTCAAATCAGGAGGATTTTTCTGGAGGAACAGACCATTTGACTGAAGACAAGAAGGAAACCCGCAGGCTTGTTAAAGGGAAACAGCTGTAATCACCAACGGAGACCTTCTCCTAAATTATTTCCAAGTCTTGGCCCTGTCTGAGTACACACTACCCAGAAGAGGAATAGGAAAACCCATGAATCACAAAGATGAACGAGCACTGTCACCACATGTGATGGAAGGCCAGCAGGGATCCCAGGTATTCCTGAGGGAAGGGAAGAAACTCTGCCCTCTAGATGGCATTATGTGCCTGTAGATCCCAGATGGAGCTGGACAGCCCTGCCAGGCAAGGTAACCACATCTCCACCTGCATGTGAGCCCAGAGGTCAGGAAGAGCAGGTGGCAGCTCTGGTCTGCATGGGAAGGTGAGAGCTGCACGTTCCTGAAGGGCAGAGCAGGAGCTGTCCTGGGCAGAGACCTGCTTTGGCTGTCCCACGTGGGAAGCAGAGGAATGGTGATCAGCCCAAGGTGAAAAAAAATGGAGCATCTGACCCCATATGGGGAAAGACAACTTAACTGGAAGGGGTGGGCAATATGTGAAAACATGTAATAAAAATCAAAAACAGAAAAAAACCACCTGTCCTTATGAATAAAGAAAACTCTCCTTGACATTTAATAGCATCTGAAAGAGAGAAGTGCACACTAAAATATGCATGTAGCTATCCACATGCAGCACATGAGGCTATATTGTATCCATGTACAGCTTTTTTGACTATACACTGAAATTCAAGGCTTACTTAGTGATAATCAGGTATCTACAGAACCATCAGCAAAAATCAGTTTCACGCATAATGGACCGATGTCAGACTATTCCACTTTTGATTTATCTATCCTCTCTATATATTTATAACTAATCTTAAAATCTGTGCTTGTCACCATGACAGATTAAGCAGATCTAAAAATAATCTTTTGGGTATTTTCTGCTGTGGACTATCAAATTAGCTGCATAATAAAGCCAGTGAATATAGAATTTCAAGAGTATGTTAATCATACAGATTTCACATGTGTAGTTAAGCATTTCCCAACACACAAGCCAACCCTCACAGACTAGAATTCAGCACAATGCCCATAATTCCAATGTATGAGTGTAAGTATACCTGCCCAGAATCCCTGCTATAATCTCCAGTGCTCTATTTCCACAGGATGAACAAAAAAGCAATCAGTACCAAATTAAGAAAAAGTGCATTGCCATGCAGATGTCATTACTGTTGAAACATTTTCAAGGTAAGTAAAGAGAAATTAAAAGAGAAATATTTTACTATGTAAGAGTTGTAAGAGATTCAGCTTTAACAGCAGAGGTAAATTAATTGGGATTTCCTATGCAGCCAGTAGAGAATGTCCACAGAATACTAGGATTTTTAAAATAATGTTAGTTTGAAATGAACTGCAACTATTTATTTAGTTTATGAACTGTAGAACTGTCATTACTGTCAGCCAAATTGCATGCATTAGTATGTAAATTAAAAATATAGGGCATGATTCTAAACATTTCTGTCACATAGAAGCTTTCCTCTGAAACAAGTGCCACTGTGAGTAATGAGCAGGCTCACAGAAAGGGCTTGTGGAGAGCCAGGCCCAGAGTGCACAGCTGAGAGAAACTACTGAAAAAACTCCTGAGCCTCACTCTCCAAAATGATAGATGTGTGGGGATAAACACAGCCACCTAGATCT
Source organism: Monarcha castaneiventris obscurior (assembly GCA_026261815.1). NCBI lineage: Eukaryota > Metazoa > Chordata > Aves > Passeriformes > Monarchidae > Monarcha > Monarcha castaneiventris. The sequence goes on from JAMPIT010000467.1 coordinate 15,539,491, forward strand.
ATAACACAGGGCTGGAAAATCTCATTCCATTCAGCAGAGAGAGTGGATTTTCAATTGTACCACACGCCTGATTGCTAAAAAAGGTGAGTTACATTAACTGCCGATTATCTGCAAGAAGGCACCACACTTGGAAAGAAGGGCACTGAAAAACTATCATTAGATTATAAAAGGCAGACAGAAATAGCAGACTCCTTCACTGCAGCCTAGCAAGGACTGTGTGCAGAATACAGTTAACATTCATTTCAATAGAGGAAATCTGACAGGTTTAATAAAACCGAGATGATTTTCCTTGACTTCTGTGACTTACCTTTTCTTCACCAACTCCACCTATTCCTCAGACCTTCTGCCACCAAATCATTATTCTTGTGGCCATATTCAATACTCTATTGTGAATGAACTATTCTAGAATGAACTCTATGAACTATTTAAAGACTGTTGTGTTAGCCAACAAAATACCACAGAACTTTCTCTGTAAGAAAAGAGCCATTGGACTGGAACTTGGAAAATCATAGAAAAAAATTAATTTATTACCTGTTTTTTACAAGCAATATATGTTATTCTATTTGACTGTGGTAAAATGAACATTAAATGCTTATTTATGTTCTCATTTGTTTCAATAAAGTTTCCAGATCTCAATATATTGTCTTGAGGATTCTATAGTTTATCTATAATTTTCACAACAGCATGCACCAAAACTTAGGAAAAAAAAATCACTACAGTAGGTGAACTAAAGGATATTCTAAACAGCACACTGACTAAAATATTAATGTGAAGTAAAAAAAATTGCATATAAGACATACGCATATATTGCATTTTCTCCCACCTGAAAGATGTTGGATTCACTGCTCTGGAAAAGAGCATTTTATATCACTCTGTCTTGAGAAGGAAGAAATCAGGAGCAGCACAAGTTCCTCACTCCTTTCCTATGTGCCTTGTATCTCTCTGGGATACACTGATGTGTGTGAAGAGCACTGACGCTAGAAAGTAACTTTCATTAAAACCTGTTTACTGCATGAGCAGACTGAAGGAGAAAAGTTCTGATATGCAGCAAAATTCACAAGTAGTAGGTGGGGTATGACACGATGACACACTTAAAACAATTAAATGCTGTTTTAAGACACAACAAAACAGGAATAATAGTTGAAGCATACTCTGCTGAGCACTTGGCTGAATTAGCAAATTTCAACAGATTACTTCTTTGTGGGTATCTCAGAGTACAAAACCAAGAGTTGATCTGGAAGCTTTTACCTTTCCAACACGTGCCAAAAACTCAGAAGCTCTGCATGTTGTGACCCAAAACATTTAATTTCTGAACCACTGCCATGGTGTGTCATAGGAGATGCAATTTGATACTCTTTTATTTTCCCTTGGACTCAGAAAAAAAGCCAATACCATTTGTAACTCAGACCAAAATTCCCAGGAGGCACCACGGTTGATTTTAGAAAGCATTTTAAGCTTTCGTTGAACTGAATAGTGAGAAAAATGCAGATAAGCATGGCCTTCTCTTGGGCCATGGAGACCATGACTTAATGCACAGTTATTTATATTTAGGCATTCTCCCATTTCAGGAGGTGGAACTGTTTGGTGAACAGTGGATCAGAAATCTGTCTCTAATGATAGCAGGAAATGGTTACAGCACTGACAGAGTAAATCTGAACAGTTCTTACATCCAGTGGGCAGAGCTATTTTCAACACCCTTGTTGTAAATTCATATCCCTACTAGACCATCTTGATTTTTCCACGTCAAAAAAGAAATTGCCATGAATTTCAACTGGCTTAGGGGAAAAAAAAACCCAAAAAACCATAAAGGGAGAGAGAAAAATAGAAAGATCAATATTTTACATGTCTGCAAGAAATACATCCTCTTCTCTTAAATACTCACCACACACTGACTGAATTGAACTGTCTGCCCAGAAGAGGTTTCTATTAGTCATCATGCATATGAGGATATTACTTCCAGTAACATCCCAACAGGTAACTCTGTGCCAGCTATGGAGCTTCACACCCTCGTGGGATGGCAGGAAAAGCCACAGTGGAAGAAGTGAACTGGCAGGAGGGGTACAAACATCTGGGAAGGACGTGCTTTTGAGGGCTTCAGCAGGAGCAGATGAGGACAGGCAGCAGGAGAAAAGCACCCCAGGGCACAAAGGAAAGGAGAAACAGGTAGCAGCCATGAGATTTGCATCCCAAAGACCAACTGAGCCACTGAGGACCTGCAGTAGCTGAGCTCAAGCATCAACAGGTTATAGAAAACATTCAGCTTGATAGTACTTGTTCGGTTTTAATTTAAAATTTACTCAGCTATTGGAAAGCTGAAACAGTTTGCCAATACTGTTATCTAGAAAGAGCTGGAATAACCTGGGTTGTTTTTGAAACCAGTGATGCAATTCCATGCTGATTCATTATCAGCCACTGTGTAAGTTTGAAAATAAGACTTTCCCTGCCTCATTGTCTGATCCCTCGCTATAAAAAAGCAAAAGAGTACTTAGGCACAGTTCAGAAAACTAATTATAAAAGTCTCCTACTGAAAAGATTTAAAAGTAAAATAATCCAATACTTAGAATTAAGTAAATTGGTCCTTGGTGACAAATCAGCATAATGAATTTAGTTACGTGGATGGCCAAGGCATTGGGCTAAGAAGAGGCTTCTGGCAGAATCAGATTGAACACATTGGCTGGAACAAGACTGGTTGCTACAACATTTTTAGAATCTTGCCACAAAATATTTAAAAGTTTCATGATTTTTCTTCTTTTGCATCTAAGTCAAGTGATTCACATTTCCTATACACCAGTGAATCAGCTGACTTTCAATAAACAAGAAGTCTTTCCTCACAGATATTTTCAGAAACTTGGGCTCTTTGTGCCTGCATATGGTGTGTTTCTCTCCATGGAAAAGAAAATAATTATTAGTTTTCTTACCATTTTACATTGCAATACATGGAAATTAATTTAAAAAAAATAAAGAAGAGAAAATAAAGAGCACAATAAAAATCACCAGCATCCCATTCAAAGTTATCTTCTCCATCCACTCAGAGGAATTATGTACCCTCCTCATATTTCTTTTTTATAGTTCATAGTTCATTGCTATCATGTCTTTCTTCCTCTGCAGAGTAGTAAAAACATAATATCGGAAATACTTGACATACTTCCTCATTTGTTTAATGGTGATGATACAAGGGAAATTACCCCTCTAATATATTTGGACATTTAGCTTATTATCCTGAGTGAGTTTTCTACCAAAGCTCAATTTATTAAAACAAAACACATCTTTCCATGATGAACTGCAAAGGGTAAGAGGGCAAAATTCTTTAATTAAAATTAGAGTGGTTTCATGATTCTACCCCAGCAGATACTGCTTCTGCTCCAGCTTAGTTTACTGAAACTTTCATTGAGTCTCACTCACCCGCAAGCAATGAGATTTTCACACATGAATTAGGCTTTTCATTCGATAACTTCAAGGTTACAATCTAATGCTACCCCAGTGGTTTGCTGAAAAATGCAAGGTTGGGAGCAGCCCTCAATCAGTAATTTTTGAGGCCAATGGAACTCGTGCCCATTGCAGAGGGGGAAGGGGACACTCAGCAAACCAAGGGAAGCTCCTCTTTGCTGGCAATGTTTATTTTCACTTGGATGCACATCCTGTGGTTTTAACAAGGTGTGAGCTGTGCACTGTCCCAGGCTGGGGTGGGTAAAACACCTCTCTGATTGCAGGTGTGCTGCCAGGGCACAAATTGTTGGACTGGTGAGGATGCAGGAAATCTGCAGCTGAGATGAAAACTGAACGCATCCTTCTGAGTCTTCATCCAGTCTCACACTCCCCTTTCCTCTTGAGGAAATGGGAGGACATGAAGAGTGTCAAAGGACACCATCCACAAAATTCATGCATCTTACAAAATCCCTTTTTTTTACTGTCAAAGCAAAGCACTGCCCAATACAACCTGCATTAAGCTGGTCATTTATTCTGGAGCAATCCCAGCCAGCTCACTTTCCTCACCAGCAGCCAAAAGCAAATTCTTTGTAAGCAAGATGCACTACTGCAGCTGCAAAGAAGGAAGTCCGAAAGAGCTGGGACATTTCAGAGTCAGACACAGTTAATTCATACTGAATCACTGCATAAATGTCTGCAAATGACAGACTTTAATGAGCCTTCAAAGCTGACACAGTGTTTATCACTGATTTAATTTTTAAAATCAAAGTAACTATAGCTTTTACAGACATGTTTAGATTAAGACTGACATTAGTGCTGTATATCAGTTTAAATCACTTGCAATTATGCAGGTGCTTGGTGCTTGTATTTCAGTCATTTGAGGTTAAATTGGGGCAGAGAACCCCTAGCTCCATATTGGCTAACAAAGCTCTGGGACACTCTTAAGGCCTTTACAGACACTGTTTGTCTAATATTGAATATTCTGAAAGCTTTTCTCTGTGGACTGTAAATGTGTAAATTGTTCTTGCTGGAAAAAAGAAATAGTAGACAATCTTGAAATGAAAATCCATATAACACCTAACATACCCAGGAGAGCAAATTAGGGCTTTGTGAAAAATCTCCCACTTGTATGTCTATGACTTTGGAAATATAACATTATTGTTTTACTGTAATTGTGAAAATTGTGAAAAAATCTGGAATTGTTGTATGGGGGTTGATGCATGCCCAGAACAAAATATATTTTTTGTATATTTCTGGTTACAATTTATGAACAAAAAATTTGTAATTCTTCTGGTGATGAAAGCAGAATGTTAAAAAGGAAATTCCACCATGGAGTTCATATGTTATTCCCCATATTTCATTAATTTTTCATCTTTTGCAGCACTCCAAATACACAGAGAAGATATCAGAGAATTTCTTTTTCTTTGTAAGAGTTAGAAGGCATTTGATCATAACTGCTGAAGTAAGTTAAATGGCATTTCAAGAGCAGCCAACTAAAAATGCTGAAGGCACAATGGAATTCTGATATCCAGGAAATCACAATTAATTTTAACTACATAAAATGGGATACAAGATGGTGCGAACCATTTTTTATTTGTCATCTGTTTTATTTGATTAGAAACATATGGTATTTATCAGTCAGTAGAGTGGAAATAGATTTTGCTGTAAATGACAAAGGATGTAAAAAAAAATTACAGGCAAAAGGAGCAATGGGAGAATATGTATAGATATCTCTTATCAAAGTATATGATAGCTTTCACTTGGGCTGACTACAGAGATACTTTATTATACTGACTTGTATTGCTCAGTGAGAAAATTTCTAGGATAAACAGTAGTTAATAAGACATAAAAGGTATTACTGAAATTTATTTGGTAATACAATTGACAGCAAAAAAAAAAAAAAAGAAAGAATGTTAAATACAACTCCCATGATATGCAAGATATTTAAAGAAAGTTCTCTGTGCAACTGAAGCCTTGTCCCTTTTCTCATTCTTAGATTTCCTGCTCCAGATCCAACTGATCAGGATGACTACAGGTTTTGTCCCACTCACAGAAACTCCTGAGGAAAACCACCACGTACCTCACATCTACCATGTCAGTACTCCAGGAAGGGAAGAAGCAATTTGGTCTATGTATGGAACTGGAATTATTTTCCCATACAGACATTCCAAATAAAAGGAAATAAATAATCTGGTATATTGTATATGTACTGGTGGAGCTACCCATTTATCCCTGTGCTGCTGGATTGCTTTTCTCTTTTGGTACTTCATTCACTGAAAAATTAGGTCAGACTTATCCAAATTTTTGTGTGATCAGACAAGGGAAGGTATTAACCAGAAAAAAAAATTACCAGCTGGGTCTAAACTTTTATAGACTAAAAACTTCACATCTCTTGCACTGTCATATACATTATTTATATACATCTGCATAAATGTGAATTTATAATATATGCACCTTTGTAGAAGCTTTAAGAGAAGCTCACCAAAGCAACAGGCCAGTGAACACAGGTGAGGAGGAAGAGGATGGAATAATTCTACAATGCTCTAAACAGACCAGCTTGTCATGAGCTACACTTGAGCAACAAACAAACTAATAGGAAGAGATATCAAAACTTTCTTAGCAGCGTTGATATTAATGAAATTATATTAATTGGCATTAATGGATTAGGTCACACAGTCTGACTGTTACTTTTAATAGCTTCTGTTTATAGGCAGTGTTCAGATTCATCTCCTCTACAGATGGAGGACTGACTCTAGTAAGCACTTTATTAGCCCTTCTGATTTCATTAATTCAGTACCATCTAATCACGTAAAGTAAGATTAAAGATCCTGACACCCACAGCACAAAAACTAACAAACAGCAGTTTTTTGTTCCTTTCTAGATAGACTAATAAAATATTTAGAATAATTAGTCTGAAAATAGTAAAGAATTAGAACCTCTAATTGCATGTAACTTTAAAAAAAAGTCTCTTAATTAATAAACCATACAGTCTTTGACATTACAATTTATATTCTTCAAGAGAGAAATAAAGCAAAAGTACACAAACAACACACAATTAACAACACTTTGTTTTGATTACATTGGATCACAATTAATGTTGGCCCTGGAGTTCATCTTTCTCCTTTGATAGCTCCTTACCCTACTTCTGTAGATTAATCCTTCAAGCAGTGGCACTGTCTAGTACATGGTTTTGAACACTCCACTGCACAACACTGACACCAGTGAGGAGACGTCTCCACTGCCCTTCCTGAACCAGATCCTGCCTGTCCTTAGTGCTACATTTTATATCTGGGCAAATTGATCAAGGCTGTGACATTATTGAACACCTTCCTACCAACTGAGGACACCAAGAACTGCAAATGTCATGCAGACTGATTAAGAATGAGGCAAAGCAAACAGAAATCATGCACATTTTGGAAATAAATGATCACAAGGAACCTACAATCATTCTCCATCAACAGACAAAGAAGACTATATTAAACTGTACATTCTTTTAGAGTTTTACTGTCTTAAAAACCTAGCAGCATGTGTTCTGTCCCCCAGGGCAAAATTAGAGTTATTTAATATTACATGTGTTTATTTTACAAACAGTCTAAGACTTTAAAGTGAAATTGCAGAGACTGACTACACCTTTGAGACTTCAGATCCTGTATTTAGATCCAAACAGGATTGATTGTAATTGTTCATGTTTTACTTTTAACAAAGTCCTCAAGAACAAAAGCCCAGGGTTTTAGTCCGATCAGAGTACAACTCAACCCAAAAATTATCATGTAAAAGAGCCCTCACACTTAAACAAAAATGTATAGGCCCAGTGATAAATCTTTGTCTACCAATACCCTACACAGGCAAAATGTCACTCAGATCATTCTAAGGCATTCATTTATCCATACCTGTAATGCTACATAAATGCTTGAGCAGAAGAGAAGGGAGGAAATGCTAGAAAGGTCAAAAATATGACTTGGTAGTAATTAAAAATTAGATTAAAATATGCAATCTTGTTTTCTCTTAGACGCTGAAGCCCACACTTCTATCAAGGAATTTCATGTACACTGTGGTTACAGTTTTACCTGCACCTTGTCCATGGCTGCCTAAGAACACATTGAAACTTTTCCTCTAGTTAGAAGCTACCACAAGGTGCACCATTTTGCTGATCCTAATTTTCCAGAAATGCACTCAAAATCTAGAGTGTGAAGTTTTCCTTGAGGTCTGCAAGGAAATAGATTTTCCCCAGCCTGGCAGTAAAAAGGCCTGAGCTCTCCCAAGCAAGCAGTCCAGCAATTAAAAACCTGAGCAATAAACTACAATGGAGAAAAACTGGTTTTATGACAGTTGTTAAACCACCTATATTAGTCTTGCAATATTAATAATTGAAACAAAATGAGTAAAACCAATTTTTCTTGTTAAATGGTCTCAAAGGAATTAAAATAATGTATTAAGTTCTTTTTTAAAGATATCTGATGCTCAGCATTAGAGAGGGATCCTTTTAGTGATTCTAAGCCTCTTGTTCATCCTTGGTAAATGAAATGTAAAAAAAAATACCCCATAACTTGAAATCAGGTGAACTGTGAAAGATTAGATTAATACTACAGGGTGATTCAGTGCCAATAAATGAATGAGGCAGGGGGAAGGGTGGTCTTTTATGTGTGGAACTCTTGTGCTTCTTACCTCCAGAGCTTTCAAACGCTCCAAAAGCAATTTTGTTTTTTCTTTTTCCTCCTCAGTGCTGCTGCTTTCACTTCTTGAATCTTCATCTGCCAGAGTGCGAATTTTTTCCATGCCTTCTTTACATCTCTTACTGTCTTCTGACAGCTTTTCCTGAAATGATTTTTGAGAAATGTCATTACTCACAGGTGCAAATGAAGTTAACTATGCAAATATCTCCAATTCTCCCTTGTATATGAATGAAAAAAAGACAGAGCAAGTTGCTAGTGACATGATTAAAGTACTAAACAAGTGGAGTCATGAAGGGCCTGTGACACATGCTATGCCAATTCTGCAAGCGTATGCTCAACTTCACTGCTACATCTACTTCAGATTTTTAAAAAGCAGAACTCATCACTTCTTTCATAACTTCCATTTTCTTCTTTAAAAATTGCAATGAAAAGTGAACTACCAGCTTTCAATGCTAGCATTTTGCAACTGAGAGATAAAGCAGTTTATTGAGGAAAAGCTAACATATGTTCATGCCTAATGTAGTTCACCTTTCTTCATCTAGAGCTAATATTTGAATTATTAAATAATGGGCTGAGAATCAAGCTACCAGATGAATACTGATTTAAGATCTGCTCTAGCATATGACTGGAGAGAATCAGACTGACAATACAACTTTCAGAAGTACCCCAGTCTATTTCTAGTCAGTCAGCCTGAGTTGTTATCAGCTGCAGCTGCTGAGTGGACTGTGGCTGCTGAGTTTTACAAGATGACTGTAAAAATGATAGGATTGAACAGTGAATCCTGCTAACTCTGTTAATTATCTGTCCAAGCTCTCTGCTCACAGAGAGAGTGAGATAAAGCAAGCAAAACATAAAGACTACAAGCAGGCAATGTAAAACATTGCCCAAAATGACAAGGCAAGCAAAAGGGGAAAAAAAGAGAACTCCACAGATGTAGAGAGTGAACCATCATTGGAGCACAACATGGGAGGCACAGGCTCTACCTTGCAAACCACCTTCCCTAACTGCATGAGCAGATGCAGTGTGACATCTCATGAGAATGGAAAATGTGAGGTAAATCAACATTAAATGCGGGGTGTGAAAACAAATCTAGATAATTCCTTCAATGAGCATCTAGTTTTCTTTGTGCCTTTCTGTTAATTCTTATGTACAAGAGCTCATACATTCCTGATCTTTGAGTTACCCAAACGTGAGATGCTTTCCCCATAACTGCTACACAACATGCACCCTGTCTAAGCATAAAAGTGTGCATTTTCATGAAGAATTGGTCCAGCTTGAATAACTGTGCAAATACAACTTTGTTTGAGAGTTAACAGCAAGGCATTAACTTAACTAAACCTGTAAATGTAACTGGATTAAAAATCAGCAGTCTGGATCACATTCACAACAATGTCTTTTTTAATATTAACTAGCTTAGAAATTGACTATTACTATGTTAAAACTTTAATCAAGAATTAATTTTATATGATATGGGCTTAATTACTGAACACCCTTACACTAACTGTGAAGCAAAGATCTCATTCTGAGCCCCAAAACACAGATGTCAAAGAGCCATCCCATCAGGTTTCCAACATTAGTGCTACCCTGATCACAAAGGAACCATAAATATAGTATTTGGGTTTTATTTTTGTGTGCTTGCTACTCACTGATGCAACAATCAGGTATCTGTAAAAGAGCTGTTAAACCATTTTTGCTTCAAGTTGCCCCAAGGAGTGCATTGAGATAAAACACTTCAATGAATGCAGGGGAAAGAAATGACAAAGGTGTATCTCTGCTGCAATTCAAATACAAGCTATTATTTTTAGGAGGGAATGTGACATGAATCAGATGTGGCTAACAACAGAAGAGAACACAAGCATATGCACAGGGTCACCTTTCCTGCCCAAACTCAGGGCAGCAATTTCAAAGGACAGGTAGAAGAAAGCACAGGTTATAACATTTGATCAGAGAGAGGGGAGTAATGCAACTTCTCAGAATAAATCCCAGCCATATAAAGAAGTAACCTGTTCATCTTCTAATTACAAAAATAGATGAACTTTGCACACTAGTGGCATAATCAAGAACACACATCCTGTTTCACTTTGATGTGAACTTGAATACCTCACAAGACTAACTACTGTTACCCCTGCCTGAGTGCTGAAGTACAGCTCACATATTTTGAAAAGCAGTTTATTACTGAGTAATAATAAATGAGTTTCAGCATTTCAGCCATGGAAAAGGTGCAGAACAGAGGAAAATTCTTCTAACCTAAGAAATTGTGCTGAGGCATGCCATGTGCTGAGGGCACTGCCCCATTGCATTCACCAGTTCCACCTGGGAGATGTCCGGTGAGTGGAAAATCCACATTCCAGAAAGCAAAGAAAACAGGTATTTGTAAAGCACTCTTTGTGCTAAAAGTCCTTAAAGAGGGAGGATGACAAAGGCTTTTAGAATGACAGAAACCTCTTGAGTGTGCAAAATCTGTTCATATCAAAGGCAGCTGGCTTTTGGGGGAGGAAGGAAGGGGCAGAGACCTGCGAGAGGAAATGTGCATCTCCTGTGTGATGTTGGTCAAATCCCACAGGGAGCTCTGGAGTGAGCTTGCTGAAGGCAGCAAACAATGGGGTAAAGCAGCTTACTCCTTTTTTCTCCAGAGTCCTACACTTCCTGTGTTACCTCAAATCAAGAGCACCTTTTGCCACCCCTGAACAGTCTCTGCTCATGCCTCACATATTGCACAGTCACAGGCAGGCTGTGCTCAAGCTGAATAACAAAATCCTCCCCAGGTCCAAAGTCCAGCAAAGGCAGAGTAAGTGCTGTCCTGCTGATCAGTGCAGTTTAATTTCGGGGAAAAAGTAACAGATGGAAATGGTGTTCTGGAAGTAAAACAGCTTAAAAGAAAAAAAAAAAAACAAAAGCAATAACGCTGCTCTGGGGGTCCCCAGATCAGTGAGTTTAAGATACATGCCTGTACCATGAGAGGATGCAAACACAGCAGCCTGATGAGAATTCTGCAGTAAAGGCTCATCTACTTCTGTAATGCTCTTTGTCAACAAAGACACAATAAAAATATTAAAAATTCAAATCTTACTGAAACTAGGATTATGCTACACACTGTAGACCCATTCTCACAGAAATTAATGAGAAACTTATAATCAAGTCCCACATTGTGTAAGCTTCTCAGGCTGGTTTAAACTGTCTTTGCTCTTCTGAAACCAACAGTATTTTGTAAATCTTAAATGAAATCCTGCCCTGACCATTATTTCTTAGTATTCAGTTTGCTCTATAAATCAAACAAGCAGTCCACTGATGATGAACCCTTTGATGAAACACTCTGGACCCTGTGGCCAATAGAAAACATGGGATGGAAACAGCCCCTGCAGCCTAGGAATGGCAAGCTCTCCAGGATCAATGAAAAGATATAAATCACTAAAGACATTGATCTATGAAGCTGTACAATGCAGTGGCCTGACTGAGACTTATCAGAAAGCTGGATTTCACTTAGCTGAACTAGGAAAGAGCAGTGTAATATTCCCTCTTCACACTGATAAATAAAGTAAGAATAATAAATTAAGAGAGTAGGAAATCCACCTGAAATTGCAAATGATAATTTATGGGAATTTGTGGAAAGTAAAGCCGATTTTCTCCCTTGTCTCTTCCACCTAGCTTTCAGAATACTGAACAAGAAAGTGTTTTCACTGTTGATAAACAGGGAGTAACTATAGTGATAGAAAAGATCATAGGGAAGCTTTCAAAAGATAACAGAAAAAATTGCCTATTTCAGAAATTACCTCTTTCTTCATCCCAAGAAAGGCAGAAGGCTGCTAACCCTAACACTTAGTCATTGGGATGTCTTTCCTCTAAGAATTGTCACCTTTCCAAGGAAGAGAAACATGTCAAAGGGATACTTAGCCAGATACTTCTTAACCATTCTTATTTCAGAAATTACGTTACTTTGAAAGTTTTATTGGCAGTACCATCAGTTGTCTGTCCTTTGCCCTTTCTTTCTAAGATGCTTTCTGGGAATGACACTACACACATACACACACAGAAAAAGAGAGGAAAAAAGAGAGCTCACTCCAAAATATTTCAAGTTGCAGCTATAAAATTTCAAACCAAGAAGAGTAAATGTCAGAAAACACAAAGAAAAAAAAATAGCTGGGAAAAATTATTCTAGAATTTCTTTTTTTACTGTAAAACCCAAGATTAGGCACTGGACAAGTGGCTAAAATAACACAAGATAGCATAATCCAGTACTGGTATAACTGGATCTGGGATCCAGAGCACTGATGATAAACAAGAAATCTTTCACAAGCGCACGTGACAAAAATCTGATTAAACCAAACAAGAATTAAAAAAGATCAACATCTTTGAAATGCTGATTTTCCCAATGAGTCTTGGATGACATGAATTGCTTGTCTGAAAAGTGATAAGCAATAATTAGAGATGACATCTTTGCTTGCAGAAGCTAAAGATCATTTCCATGTGATAAACACAAGTCCTTCAGAGAAGTGAAGTTTTTCAGATGCAATGCAGTAAGGATCCTTCGGATACAAAAGATCTCTATTTCAATTTTGGGTGTCAGATTGTGATGCCTGAGTGGGATCTTCTTTTCTGAATTCCTTTTAATTCTTCAACTTCTGAAATTTATTAGAGACAAAGATTTTATAACGGTAACAAATTCAAATTCTTCTGAGAGTCATGCCTGCAATTTTCCAAAAACACACTTTAATCACACATTAATCAACCAAGAATAAAATATATGTAGGATATATAATTAAACAGTGCTTATGATTGCTCATAACCACTTATTTGAGGAAAAAGATCAAAAAGATTCATGATGTAGTTATTAATTGTTCTTACATAGAGGCAGTGGTAACAGGCATCCAAGAATCCAGTCTATGTGGAACCCAAACTATGCTGATAAATCAGCACCTCCAAAAACTTAGTGCTTTCTGTGGTGTGTCCAGAGCTTCCCCAGGACCTTCTAAATGAGATATTCACTGAACAGCTATCTTAGATTTCAGGGACTGAATGTGGTGATCTGAGCAAACTACACCGCACTTGTAACACTCTTCCTATAATCAAGCCAGACTCTTCCCTCCAAACCCAAACTGCAATTTACAGATCCATACACAGAATTGTTTTTGTTTGCACAGCTTTTGGCTGGGGTGGGTAGAGTTATTTTCTCTCACAGTAGCTATATGTGTTTTGGATTTATGCTGCAAACAGTGTTGACAACACCAAGATATTTCCTTACCACTGAGTGGTGCCTACACGGACCCAGGGCCTTTTGTGCCCCTCACCCCACCAGCGAGGGGCTGGGGGTGCACGGGGAGCTGGGAGGGGACACAGCAGGGACAGCTGACCCCAAGTGACCCAAGGGATGTCCCAGACCTTATGACATCCTGCTCAGCAATATAGAGGGGCAAGGCTGGCCAGGGTCCACTGCTCAGGGACTGGCTGGACATCAGGCACTGGGGAGTGAGCGGCTGTTAACATTTGCATCACGTCTCTTTCTTGGGGTTTATTTCTCTTTGTTATTTTCCTTTCCATTACAAATTGTTGTAGTTTCATGATAATATTTCAATTACTAAACTATTCTTATCTCAATCCATGAGTGTTCTCACTTTTACCCTCCTGATTCTCTTCTCCCCATCCTGCTGGAGTGGGGTGTGGGGCTCACTTGCCAGCTGCAGTCAAACCACAACAGCGTATTTGTAAATTGTGAACGCTTTTCCTTGCAAGGCCATTCTATAACCTTGATGCATTCTTAGATGATGTCTTTTCAGTGCTGTTTCCACTGCAGACCTCCTAGTGTTCAACCCTATTCACTGTGAGCAGTATGAAATGAGAATTTCTAGACTGTTGATGAAGATAAAAACAGTAGATGAGGGTTTATTTGTACTTTCATTTAAAGAAACAGCCTCAAGCTATGCACAAATAGCTCAGTCTGACTGCACAAGCTGTAAAAAGGCAGAAATTGCTCCAAGGACTACAGACTTAACATTCCAACAAGGTCAAATTTGTTTTCCAGTGGCACCTTGCTCCTCTTTCTCCCACATCATGACCTCTTTTTGCTAAAAATACCCTTTGAAAATTTGCACTAACTTCTGATAAGCTTTACAACCTATTCCATTTACCAAAACCTGAGATGTGTAAAAGACACATATTTTAAGTCTGAGCAATGTGAAATAAATGATGAATTCTCAAAGTGGGTCCTGCATGATTCTCAGTGCAGGAGTTACCACTGTGATCTGAATATCTCTTTTCCATATGCAACTTTAAAAAAAAAAAAATTTATTTGCTAAAGGGGGTCCCACTAAACACAATAACCCGGGTCTGAAAAGAACACAAACCAAATCGTAACCAAGCAAACAAGTTAGAATATAAAAAAAAATTACATGCAACTAAAATTATATGCAATTGAAATTATCTCTGAGTATAAGGCTACAAATATGACTTCTGCTTTACATTCCTTGCTTTTATCTAAGTATTCAGCTGTTTTCTCTTGTTTTCTTTTCTCCCAGTGGAAGGAGAGACTAAAATACAGCTTTGTTTTAGATAGCACATCAGTAAGTGTGATAATAATATATTTTTGTTTAGCTAACAGCTTTTGTTCAGAACAAGCTGACCAAAATTGAAGGAAAACAAAGGAAGGCAACATATCACAAAAGTTTACAGAAACATCCCAAATCGTTCATGATTTAACATTGCCCTTGTCAGAAAAACATATTAGATTGTTCTTTTTCATCTCTGGATTTCACTTACAAAGTAAGCAGAGTGAGCAGCAACGTTCCCTAGATTAAATACTTGTGATGGATAAGAGGACCAAGTACATACTTTACGTTTCTGATATGTGCCTCCCTCCACCCGTGTATCAATCTAAATGTACTCCACATTATTCTCCACTCACAACACTCCTCACCAGTACAAGCTATCATCCCTGCTGAACAGTTCTGCAGTAGCATTAATAAATTTCCCAATGATGCTTTTATTGGCCGTTCCATGCATCACAAACATATATTTCTTTTGAGAAAGTTCAGATCAGAAAGGAGAGTAAGAGCAGAAAACCTTCAGAGTGCACTTGAGCATGAAGTGTACTCCTCAGATCAGTGAGAGGAGATGGAGTTTCTTGTCCCCAGGTCCCCAGCCCAGGATCAGCTCCTGTCCTTAGGGAAAGGATATTCCCACTGCCAGCAGCGCTGCCACCTCTGTCAGAGCCAGAATCAAATACTGACCATTCCAGAGGTGACTCTTCCATGCCAGGATTCAGGCACAGCAGTGGCAGAGCAGTGCCCAGGAGCTCAGTGTGCTCCTGGTTCTTCTCAAAATGAAAAGCATCAGTTACATTGATTAGCAAAGTTACCAGCAGAAAAAAGAAATCTTTGAGCTGTTCCTTCTTCATATATGCATATAAGGTAATAGGAGAATATCAGTGTGATTTTTCATGCAGATATTCTCTTAGAAATATGTTCATTATAGTACTACACTTAAAGTATGGTACTATTTCCTTCCAGGAAACCTATATGTAGCATTTAAATTTTGGGAAGGGGTTTGTAGGTATTGTAGTAACTACACTTGACTAAAGCTCCAGTGCTAAAATACCTTCCTTTGACTGAAGGAGAAATAAGCCAAACTATTCTGAAATTCAAATTCAGTAAACTTTATGTAACAGCAATTACGGCAACAAAATTCTTCTGGATTTCAATTTCTAGAAATAAGCCAATTTTCCTACCATAGTATTCTGAGATGAGAGCAGTGTATTAACGCATGAGTTCTCACCATAAGCACAATTGCAGAAACTGGCCTAAGAAGTTATGTGTGGGATTAGGAAAAAAAAAAGGTATATTTTTCCATTACCAGGTAACTTTTTTGCAAGTGCCAGAGAACAGTTTCATGTCTCCCAGCCTTGTCAGGAAAACTTCTGAAAGAAGATCAGAATTCATCTTCATGCAGAAATAAAATGTAGGAGCAATAATTCGAGATTAGATCAAAACTTCAACTTTTCAAATACATTATTATAATTCAGAATAACTCTGTTAACTTTTCCTCATCAGAAGAGCACTTTCTTTCCAAAATTTACTGGTGTAGTGCTAAGTGACTTCTTTTGTTAAAATAGTTTTTCAAAGACAGAATGAATATGAATTCAGCATAATCTCCTTTTTTTTTTTTTTTTTTTGCCTCAGAAAATAAGCAAAACTTAAGGATTTTTTTTTAATTTTTAAAATCTAATAACTAGCATTGTTTTCTGCTGTTTTGAACACATCAAGGAGATAATATCAAAATGCATACTGAACATTATCTTTTATGGAGATGGGGAAGTAGGGAGAGAGCAAGCCACTTGACCATATATAAGTTCATTCGTTTGGGGAAAGTGAAACAGTAATGTTCAGGCAATGGGTGACTTCTGTGGATTCATTCCCAAAGTTAGAATCAGAAGATACCACAAAAGACAGAAACACTGTATCGTAGAGGGAAATGTAAACTAGAATTACAGTCAGTATAATATAATTTAATACCATCAAATCAGTCAGTTTTTACCTCTTGGTACTGTAGGTATCTAGAGGATGTGTGATGGATTGAAGTGCTCATATAATGGCACCCGTACACTGTGAAAATGTAGATCTGTATCTGGAGACCTCATCTATCCTTCTGCAAACTCAGTGCTTCAAGGATTGGCATTGCATTCTCAAACCAAACCCCTGATGGCAAGAAAGAAGGTGGCCAGAGTCAGGCAAAAACTGCTGGTGATTGGATATAATCAAAGACTATTCAAACACATGGATAACTTGTGTGTAAACACAGAGCATCCTTGTTCTGCTTCCTCTTTAATTTTGCTAGTTCTTTGTTTTGAGATGTGGCCAAGGCCACGTTGGACAGGGCTTGGAGCAACCTGGTCCAGTGGAAGGTGTCCCTACCCATGGCAGGGGGTTGGAACGAGATGAACTTTAAGGTCTCTTCCGACACAAAAAATGTTGGGGCTCATGATTCTGGGAAGGAAATAACTGCTTGGTTTCTGAGAAACAGGCTCACAAATGGCACATTCCAGTTGTGAGACTTCGCTGTGTTAAACAACTCCATTGCTGTGTTTGTGTATCACAAACAACCAAAAAGGCAAAATTCTTCGCAGCAAAATGGAAATTTTGAACAGTGTCTCAGGAACACCATTACCCTCTTTTGGGGATCTCATTTTTGTTAAATATTAATCAAAATCTTTGTATAGTGGTGGAAATCTACAAAAAGCCACAAGGTATTAATTGTTACTGAGCTAGCTCTGGATTTCTCTGCATGGAAAAGCAATCCAAGAGCAAATGCTCGTGTCCTTGGCAGCCCAGGATTTCCAGCGGAGCTCCCAAGAGTGTGGATGGCTCCTCTCTGTCCTTCTCTGTGTGACACAAATCTGCTGATATTTGCCTAGTAATGTACTCCTTAATAGCTTAGGGGGCTTGGTTCATGCAGTCCCCTGTGGGCACTTCCACTCCAGAGACAGATGTTAAATTTTAAGGATATATATCCTGTTTCTGCAATAGAAGTTAGCATTAAAAATCCTATGTGGATTTTAGCAGGGGAATTCAACTAGTGCCTTTTTTTCAATTCATGGCCATGCCCCATCTATAAAACGTTACATAGCAATGGCCTGAACAATAAGCTTGTATAATTTTGTGTTAAGACAAAATTATATTGCCAATAGTTACATTTTTTCTTCTCATGAACTAGCTGTTGACACCAATGGCTGTGCAAATTCGAAGTGACAGCCACAGCAACTGTTCCACATTTGAGTATCATCACAAAAGCATGCAGATAAAAATTTGGGTTGATGTGGCCAACTTTGCCACCTGAAGTGTGCCTGTATCACTTGTGTATGTTTCCACCTCCCCAATATGACTGCACCATGTCTGTCCTGAGCTTTAGTGCTCATGTTGACAATTCCAGAATTTTAACAAATTGTGAACTTACAACAAATTCTCTTCCTCATCTATTTCAATCACTGTGCACTGACATAGAGTCAAAATGAGTTAAAAACCCCTTAAAGTCTTTCAGTGACCTGTAATCAGGTAAGACTCTACTTAGAGTATCCTGTACTGTGACCAAACAGGAAAGGTTTTTGATATCCAAATCTCAAGGGCAAACTCAGGAAGGAAAGTCTTCGGGGTGCTTGTTTTAACGTCTGGGGTTCACCAACTGCACAAAATTATTTCTGGGGAATACATGAGCTCTTGGTTTGGCCTTTCATGATCTCACCTTTAGGTGGCCAATGTCTCTTAGAAACACCAAAAAACTCATACATACTTGAGCCTTTTAGTCAAGCAAACTTTAAAATAAGAAATATGATGGTTCATGGCCATTCAAATAACATGCATTCCTGTCTACATTTATGTGAACATTCATTATAAATTTTCCCTGTATTATTACGTAAAATGATAACAAAGGAGAATTTTATTTACAATCCTGCTTCTTAATTCATTTACCCAAAAGAAATCACATAACTCATCTGTAAATGCAGCAAATTAAAATCCCATAGGGCATCTAGCTCCATGAAAGAGTTAGAATATTTTGCTTTAAGTGAGAATACGTGCAAGATCTAACAAAATATTGCAATAAAACCACATGCTTTAGGTTCCACCTTCTTATTGTTATTTTTCTAACATTATCACTATGCAACATTTGAAGTTCATTAGCAAGAATATTTATTCTGGAGTTAGGCATATTGGTATTATAATACAAACTCAATTTCATACATCCCAGAACAATAATTAGATTTGTAAAAAACAAATATGTAGACAATGCTCAATAGATCAAAAACATGTATTGTGCAGAGTTATCTTTTATGACTATTCAGATATTTACTTCAACAAGCTTCATACACACTAACTCACCACAGTGTCAGAGAATATGGGACACACGTTGGTAAGTCACACTGGAGATCACCTCATTCGCCCCCATTTGTTATGAAATACAGAGTTGTGAATCTGCACTAAAATCCCTTACTCTACTGCACCAGCTGATCATATAATTTTGATCATATCACAGTAATCACAGAGAAAAGGTGAGATTCAGGATATATTCTGTAAGGTGATTGTAGAGGATGGCTCTCAGAACAATGTTAGTATTTATACATTCAATAAGGTTTCTGTATGTATATGAATACAATACATAAAACTGCATTTATACTTTCTTCACAAATAGAGGTTGATAATATGGTTATCACGTTCCCAGAAACTGAATACATCAGTGCTTTTAAGGAACATTACCTGGGTTTTACATTCTGTGTTTTTAAGGAACATTACCTGGGTTTTACATTCAGGTTCTATTCCCATTTGTGAATTACCCTTATAAATAGATAAAAAACCTGCCTGAGTACATTTGGAAGAATACAAATGAAATGCTTTTGTTGCAATATTGATGGATCTTCCCAAATTTGGACACAGCACTTAAATAAGATTCATGGTGTATTTACATGGTGTGCTTGTCCATGAATTCCACACAGCTGGTTTCAGCAACACACTAATGGTTCATCTAATGTTTCATTAATATGTTTCTCAATGTTAAAATGCTTTGCAAATATTTCAGAGCAGAGATTCTTTGCCACGTACCTGTTTTGAGGAGCTTTTCAGGTACAAGCTGTGACTGTGACACACCCACATCCCACCCCACATCTTTTCCTGTATGACTGAGTAACAAGCACACACCAAATGAACCTCTCACCTACATAGCAGGGAGCCATCCCAGGGCATGTGAATGCAGCCATTCCTCGAAATTCCCAAAAAACAAGACATTTGTTCAGGAGTTTTTCATAAAAGTGAGCAAAAGAGGTTTGGGATGAATGACTCAAAAAGACATTCAGGAAAAAAAAAAAACCCACAAAGTTTACAGCACAACACAAAGGCTCTGCTTTTCTGACCTGATTTAACAGTCACAGACCAGTGCATGATGCAGCAGCCTAGCTATTCCTCCAGGAAAGGAAAACCCATTGCTTCTGAGTCATGGATTAGGAGAGGAAATTCATAAGCAAAGAAGATTGCATACCGGTGATATGGAAGAAATGAAAATTGCTAAAAAGAAGCTGAATCATATCATGAGTGAAAATGTTCCCAGGAACAAGAAGAGAACAGGAGAGGAAGGAAGCTGTTTTGCATTGAAAGAATCCCAGAGAAACAGCTATATGGGTGTTTTAAGGCCCTGGGACAGAAATTCTGTCACTCTGTAAGAAAGCAAAGCTCCAGTTTGAGGAATTTGCCCTGAGTACCACCCAGAAGGTTCAAACAAAACCTTGTGTCCAGAAAGAAGGGAACAAAAGGGGCCAGTTTGCAAAGTGGAGAGGGCTGTTTGCTAGGGCTGAAGGAAAATGGAGAACTGTTCTTGCTATCAATAGCTGGGCAGAACTGCCTTGTTCTTTTGCTGGTCAGAAAATAAAACCAGGCTGGAGACAACAAATGTCTATATCAATATGGTCCAGAAGAAGGAAAAAACCCAAGACCATACCCAAATTCTCTCTTTTTTCAAAAATTAAGAAACTAATATAAGAGAGTGAAAAAACTACACAGAAGTGCCCAAAAGAAAAATAAAGAACTCCCAATGAAACAAAACTGCAGTATTTTTTTGCTTTTCTTCTCAAGAGTGCAAAAACAAAACCCAAAGAAGCTGAAACCTAATTGTGGTACCAGCTTACTGGGGTTTCCACAGTAAGACAGCATAGAGAAAAGCAGATAATAAAATCATTCCAGATGTCTGTTATGAACAGACAGACAAGTAATCCACCTTAAGAAGAGACTGACATCGAGCCCACTTCAGGACAACCACTGTATGGTGGCAGGAGTGAGCAGGATGTATGGATTTAAACCCTGAAGTAAAACAAGGGAACTGAGTTTCAGTTTTGCACCCCAAAAAGATTGTGCATAACATAGGAATGCCTTTGTCACCAGTTTCTAAAAGCACAATATTCTATTGTAACTACAACAAAAAATTTAATTTGTCCTGAAATTAAATTTTACAGGCTATCATTTTAACAAGAAAACTAGATTATATTGAAGGTTAAACTAAAAGATTCCTTTCTCTTCAATCCAAGCTTAAAATGAAAATTTAATTACAGTGATAAATACTCTTTAATATACATTTTTGTTTAGCTATATTGCTGTATTTTTGATCCATCAGCTGTAAGAATGAACTAATATAGCTAGAATTTTTGAAAAGTGTTTTATCTGATGGATCACTACCTGGTATAGACTTTAATATAATATTACAGTATTTTATTACAATTCTTTGTAAGAATGTTTATTCTGCTTAAAAAGATCCAGCACAGGACTGACTTCATTAAGTGATATTTTTAAGAATTCATGTGCCTGATACCTGATTAACTGAGATGTAACTCACTCCTTTTTCCAGGCTCTTAAATTAAAAGGTTTTCCACCACCTCAGGTGCACTGTTTCCAGAATGCAACAGTCCATTAGGAAAATGTAAAACTCTTCTGTCTTATAAACAGACCTGGTTCCCTCTGAAAAACCTCTAAAGTCTTTCTCTCCTAAATTCTGTCCTGAGAAACTCTCTCTCTACCCCTAGTGAGGGTGATAAAACGCACCTGCCACAAGCAAGGATATGAAACTGTGAAGCTTGATAGGGAACCCCACACCCAATAAGAACATAAGTGGTAAAATTATCCATCACAATCTGAAGGTAAAGTTGTCAAAAACACCTATGTTTACTAGACATGCTGGAACAAATGACTTAAAATATTAAGTGCTTTAATAAAGGTTTCAAAACTGGTTTCTTTGTCCCCTGTGAATCTATTTTGTCCCCTGTGAACTATGAGGAGCAACAACTGCAGACAACACAAGGACAATAAAAGTGAAAACCCTTAAACTCTGCTGAGAAAACACCTGGGAAAATGTTGATGGAATCAACTACCACTTACAAGTATTCATAATTAATAAACACATAGAGGAAACGATGCCAGACACATTTATCTCAGTTGTGGGATTTTTGTTTTAGAGAACTTTTCTGTCACAAGAAAACACGTAATAAGTCACTAATACCTGGTATACCTTCATGATATTGACAGTTCCTTCTCCATGCTGGCCTGGGGATCCTTGGCTCTGTAGCAGATTTCTCACTGTCTCCTCCATTCTAGAGAATAAAAATATTTATAAAAGTCAACTGCATGGAAAAAATTTAAGAGTTGCATCGAGTGTTTTTGTTCTTTACAAGAGCCTAATGCATCCATGGCTACCATGAAATTAATATTTAAAGACAATCCTAGCCTTATAATGTTCTCATGCTCCATGTTATGAATAACACATTAAGGGCACTCTTTTATCTTTTGAATATGCACAGTAATTAGTTGTATTGTTAAAATCCTACTGGAGCTCCGCTACAAAAACTAAAACCAAATGTGTGCAAAAGACATCACCTTGTTAACAGTGCAAACAGCACCACGATAAGATTATTGCCATTTAGGAAGAGTCAGATTAAAAACCCCACACCCAGCTGTGTTCTGAGCCAACAGTGAGGTTTGTGCAGTTCAGACAGGCTGTCTATGGCATTATTGGTATTTACTCGCTGTGTTATGGGTGCAGTCTGTGCCAGTGCCTTGGTTTATAGGGGCACAGATGCTGAACACACTCACCCCTCTCTGCCCTTTCAAACAGGTGTAAAAAGCAAGTGCAGGCTCCAACCTGGTACCAACATCTCAGGACAATGCAATCAACTTCAGCCCCATCAGTGAAAGGAGGAAGGTTTGCAGGTCCATTTTAGAAGTTGTCAATAGACACCATCAAAAGTCATCTCTTTTCATCAAGAACGTTAAACTGATAATAACACTAACCCTGCTGAATGGAGGCTGCTCAGAACTAGGAGTTCTGCTCCTTCCCACAATAGGAGTAAGGGAAGCCACCTATGAAACACTGGTCCCATTCAAGGTGGATCAGAAATTAAATCCCATGGGCTTGGGAGATGTCACCAAGGCTGACCACAAATAGCAGCCCTAGGAGTAGGGCTGGTTTCAGTTTGGGGAATAGGAGGAAAAGGATCAAAATCCAGAGGAGCAGTGATGGACCCAACAACAAAGATGCTGGGTTTCACAACAAAAATTGGTGAGTGACAATTCTAGCCAAAGGTCTTCATACTTCTCCCCACTCCCCATGTTCCTACAGAGATTCTCACCCCTGCACAGCTTCTCCTTCATCCGTGTTGCAATAGTTTTTCTCTCTCCCTTTCATATTTTCTGCTCTTTTCCTTTTAAGCAGTCTCAGTCCCTTGAGATAGTTGGAAAAACAGCCCAGATGGAATAGGGGCTGCAGAAGGGAAAACTGCTGTGGCACAGGCATAAGGGTGATGCAAAAGCAGGAGAGAGAAAGGAATACCTTAAATCATGCTGCCAGATAACACTGTATATTAAAACAGTGACCTTGAAGAATGTGCCAGGATTCCTGGCCATATCAGACCAGAAACTGCCTGCTGTTGTTTATTCCTACTGTGTTTAGAGAAACATGACTTCTGTGTAGTATTCTTTCCAAATGAAATTGAGCAGAAGAATTATTCACAACATACCTTTTTTATATTTGTTTATTTCTAAGGTAACAATCCAGCGAGACAGAAAATATTCGCTAACTGCTCTGGCCAAAGGCCAATAGCATTATCTTTTATTATACAAGCCTCGTAGTTTTTTTGTCCTTTCAGTCTTATCAGAATGAATGGCATTGGCTAATTTAGCAACAATGTGATGTTATTCCAGGTTTTCTCCTTTCAAGTCAGCCCACTATGCTACTTTTCAAGAAGCTGACACTGGGTGTTCATTCTACTCAGATGAACACTGACATTCTACTTATTCCTGTGATGTTTTTTTGTCATTGATGTGCAGACTTCTACACTGCCAGAATGCCCACAGAATAGTTTGACCATCTGTTGACCAAATGTGCATAAAACCAAGCCAGCTCTAATCTCTAGTGCAGACAGGGGTGCAGTTTTTCACTTGCAGATTGGAACCATTTCTGCTCATAGGCTGACCTTAATCAGATGCCTTTTACATGAAAGAACAGATCATTTTGGTTCACACCATAAATTCCTGTAAAGTCCTCACTGAAAGATTTAGTTTCTTAACATGCTCACCATTTCATTTTTAAATTAATGGTGTAATAGGATTCTTAATTATTATGTTTATCTATGCAAATGCAGTTCCAAGGCTCGTCCTCCACAACATTCTTCCATGTTAATAAACAAGCAAAAATGGGAGAAATCTAAATCACTAGCACTAAATCACAGTTCTTCAATTTAGACCTAATAGTATTAAAGAAAATAAAGTCTAGTTGCATATTACTATGATCACTTAAACCAGCTCAGAAAAATAATGAATTCTTTAATTCAATAGGTCCTTTAATCTTCAGTCAAACTCAGATAATCTATTTTGGACCACAGGCCCATCATGTTGAACAGCCTTACAAGGACAGGTGAGCACACAACTTCTTGTGGCAATCAGAAACACCTCATATCAGCACCCAGATTTTGAAGCAATAACCTTTGCAATATGACCAAGAGCTCAGTTAAACACAGTTGAGACTTCTGTGGTTTTGCTGTTTGCATCTGCAATAAAAGTTTATAAGAGCTGACAGCTACTAAATTGAACCACAGACATAACAGAGTATGTGGTCACATCACTATCAAACCAGCCCTGGGAGGATCCTAAAAGCTTTGGGTACTCATGGAATATCTGAAAACGAAAACTAGTTTCTGACAGGGAGGTGAGCCATGCTTACAGTCAAATTCACTGAAAAGCTTCAATGGCCAGTGCTCTTGAAGTTTGTAAGCTGCTGCTTCTTCACTTGCATCCCAGTTGTCCATTTTTAGGAAGGACCAAATATGGCACAGGAGGCTAACTGAGGCCTGTTTCTTATGAACGAGAGTTTCTGGTGCATGAATTTACGGCACTTTAATTGAAAAGCCATTGTTATATTATGATCTATAACACTCTGCACAGTGACACCACATGCCAGAACAATTTAGTACCAATCCTATTTTAAGAATGCAAAAATAATGGAGCCTCTATAAATTTAGTTTGCGATCCCATGTTTTGCTCCCTGAACAAGGCCTCCAAAGGGCATGCAAATTTTGGAAGTGAAGCAGAAAAATTATGAGCTTTAGGAAAGTCTATTTCTACACATCGACCTATATTTTTCCCCCTTTTGGTAACCACAAAAGGTTATCTGCTCTTGCTCATGATTCTAATATCCCAGCTGGACCCAATCCAACACCCAGCACTTCCAGATTACTTTTAGGATAGTTATCCCCATGTGTGTATTCTGCCTTCTTGCTGGACTGTTTTGCCAAGGACTCTCTGTATCTTATGTAACTACCAAGCTGTTAGAATCTGAAAAATCAGTCTCTAAAGCTCATCACTTCTGAGTCTACATTCTTCAAGCACTATTTAAGAACATTTATTTTCCCCTTTCCTTTGTATTTTATTTACTGTCTATTCATCTGAAGCATCTTGCACAGTGCCATTAAATTTTCTGTTACATCTGTCATTTGAATGGAAAATTGTCATTTTCTTAAAACTCAAGTGCTCCTTTCAGCTTCTGTTTTTTAAAAAATCTAAGGGGTTTTTTAGGGGAAAAAGAAATGAAAACCATGTTCAACCAAAGCTCCTTAAGTTTCCTGACAAAATGTCAGTTTAGTGTAGGGGAACAGATCTCCACCAGTCCTAACTGAAGGATAAATTTCTCAAAGCACAAAACAGAAGGAGAAACGACACATTCAGAAACCAGAATCTGTTCTTGAAATATAAGAATTTAAGTAACATAAAATATTAATGCTACTGTGGAAAGCACTGTCAAAATTCCATCTGGAAGATATCTACAATTGCAAGTGTTCAGGAGTGGCTCATCCAGAGAGAATTCCATGAAGGAACTGCTCTGAAGTTCTTGAAATGACAGTCTGTGCCACGAGAAGAGAATAAACAGTTTGCTAAACTTAGGAGACCAAGGGTTTAAGAGGCCAGGTATGACTTACACAAAATAATCAGTGAGAAAAAATAAAGTGCAAAAGAAAACTACATCAACCTAAGGCAAATGATAGACAAAACAAGTTGGGAATTTAGTGGTTAGAAATACATTTAGGCTGGAATTAGGATGTTTTTAATCACTGAAAAAGTGAGACTCTAAACCAACCTGCCAGGCAGAGTAACAGGATGAGAAATACAAACAGTTTTAAGCCACAATTGATTAATTTACAAAATTAATTACACATCAGGGTCAAGAGCTGAGGACTTGAATTTATGATCCACAGGTTCTTGCTGCTATTCCTCCTGAACCAAAATCATTCCTACACTTAAAATATGCAAATTTTCCTGTGCTATTGAGAGAATACCAGGAATCTAATCCAATTGCAACGGGCAGTTATTTATTTTGGCTTTGTTTCCAAGTGTGATTCTGGGCAAGGGGGAGAGAGGAACCTATGGAAAGGAGGAAACATCATTCCCTGCCCAGGGAGCAGCCCACAGCACACAGATGCTCATGTGTCCGAGACTGCAGGAGGAAGCTTCCTCTGTATTTTTGCTGGAGACTTGCTTTTAATACTTTTTGATGTGGTGTTTCTGACAGCTCTGCTGCCTCCCTCTCCCACCTGGCCCTGCTGGTGCAAATCCCAGCCAGAGCACAGATTCAACCAGGCCAGGCTGGGCAAATCCTGCTGAAGTTGATGCATCAGTACTGGGCAATGAAGCTCCTAAATTCCCTCTCAGTTTTCTCAGGACCATCACTTTCATAGGCAGGCATGTCCTTTGTGCCATCCCACATCAGAGCCACGACCAGAAAACCTGCCTGCTTTGTGCCTCTCCCAGTTCTGTCATAAACAAACAGTCTTTGTGCATAGCCCCTTCTGCAGTTCTCCCTCCAGGGGACAGCTAGCACGTAGCTGCTCCAGCACTAGAAGGTAGATGACAGTTTCAACCCTTTCCCCCTTGACCTACTTCCTTCAAGATTTCCACAAGCTGGCAGCTACCTTTTGCTAGGTGCTATCACCTTCCCTTCTCATCATCCTCAACTGATGTGACAGTACTTGGTGGTTATTTCAAATGTATGTCACAAGAATTCCTTCAGCTTGATACTGACTTAGTCTTACAGAGTTGCATCCAAAGGTTACTACAGAATATTACTGCAGCAGTTGAGATTTATATTTCAGCTTTTTCTTTCTCAAGTCATGCACCAGGTGCAGGATTCTTCTTAGTCTTTGAGAAAAATATCAATAACAGATCTTTCTCTATTTTCAGCTTAAGTTGTTACTTCAGTGTAGCTAGAATTCCCAGGTGGATAGTCTCTTCCAGCTCTTACCTGTGACACAGTGAAGTTTCCTGACTCTCTCCTTGGCAGTCTCCAGTTTAAGTCTCCTAACTTCTATTTTTAGTTATAGATTTCCTGGAGATGTGATCTGGATTTTAGCTCCTTGAGCTGTCTCAGCCCTTGCTACCACCTGATTACAGACAAAGGAACAGGTTCCCGTGTGGTTTCTCAGCTCTTTTAGCTCTTGTTCACCTGTGAAGCAGCTGGTATTTTCTCTAGCTGGACTTTGATTGTCTCTTTGGAGACTGCAATCTGTCTGGCCTTGTGGCAGAATTTTGTGCCCCTGTCCAAGCCTCCCAGATCTCTCCAATCTCATAATCCAACCAAACAAAGAGCTTCTCTCTGACTCAGATCCCAGATAAATCTGTTTTCCTACTTGTTCATAATTTTCGAACTTCAGGTTTGGGGTTACCTGCATCTCACTTCCCTCACCACTCCGTTCAAAGCTCTGCAATGGATCAGGTGAAACTTTCTCCTTTCAGCGAGTTCCTCAAACAACCAAAAGCTTTCAAAGTTACCAAACACACATACATGCCCCCAGCTCCTGAATAAACTAAAAAAAAATCAGATTTTAGGTAAAGCGCCAGGTCTTTTGAAACAGGGAAAATATCGAAGTGGCTTTAGGAGATGTAACACAAAAAGAAGAGCTCAACAGCACTTCCTGTTCACTGCATCCTTGCAGGAGTGTCTTTCCCTTTACCTGGTTTCAATTAAATTAGTGGCTGTCTGAGCTGCAGATGCTGCTTACTCCCCTCCATCTCCAGGGATTCCCATTAAGAGCAGACATGGCTGCCTCAGCTCTCCCCCTGACCTGCAGGCTTGTCCCCAGGCTGTGCAGCGTCCTGCCAGCCACAGCGACAGCCTCGACACCCTCAGTGAACCATGGGGCTCCCCAGGATGAAGTGGCCCCTCCTTCCCAGAGCCGTGTCCCAGGCTGAGGAGCCACTGTCCACTCCTGAGGAGCCCTGGCTGTGAGCCCATGGCCTCAAGGGTGGGGGGCCAGGAGACAGACACAAACTTCTACAAAGACTTTAGATATTGGGAATGCATTACAAAGAGAGAGAGAAGTGAAAATGGGTATGTGATAAACTTAAAAGAGAACTGACAGATGGGAAATGCTGGGGCTTTAAACCCCAAGGGGTTTTCAGTTCTGCTTAGGATACAGCATTGGTACAAACCTTATAGCAGTGAGCTGGGCGAAGCAGAATGCTCAATATCCCCCCTTAATATTTCAGTTGGAAAATAAAGTAATAACATCCTTCATAATAGCAGCAGAAAGATGCACAGGTAATGTATAATTTATATTTATCCTTTCTGTTCCTCAGCACAGGTGCTTATCAATCCAGAAATATCCAGGCAAATCCTCCTCCTGCAGCACCATCCCTGCCCTTTCACCACCACAGGCCCTGGGCAGTTCAGCGCTGTGGCATTTGCTAGTGGCAAATCCAAACTGCACAAGCCATGCTCTTTCCACACATCCACACAAACCCCTCTTTGCAAAACACACTCAAAACATACTTGACCTGCTGCCCAAAGGGCAGCTCTCTGAGGATGAGGAGCATCACAAGTATCTTGTGCATGATGAAGGCAACTATTGCACAGCTGTGCTGGAATGAAACAGGCCTCAAGCTCCAGTCACACGAGTAGAAGAGGATCATTCTGCAAAGTGGACAACCTACTCAGGTTCTCTGTCCCCTAGACCACACCACCACTCCGAATTACACATAACTGAAAGCCTGTGGCACAACTGTTGAACCACTGGCCATTGATCCCAGTGGAAATTTTCAAGGTACCCTTAAAATAACGTGAGTGCCTTGAGCACCAGATAAGTAGGGTAGGATTTTGAAAGACCTCAGCGTTGGCACATCACTGCTCCCACACAAGTCTGAATTCTCCTATCACGCAATGGCAGGCCTGACATTTCTCTGAAACTGCTCTACCTACCATCTGAGCCAGGAAATGTTGGAAGTGTTTCCATTGTCTCTCTCAGTCATAAGGATTTCACTCATCAAACTTCTATCTACGGCTAAAAGCTTCTGAGTTGCAATAGAAATCAGTGGTAATGTTTATTTCTGTGTTGACAGATAGACAAATGCCATATGGACTGCATGGGTGTCTTCCATCTCCAGCCCTGTATATGATTTTGTAAGTTACAGGCATGGAGGAATAAAATTCAGTCCAAGACTAAGCCTTGCAGAAAAACTGTTCACCAGCAATTGAAAGGATTTTTCACCTGGAAGGATTGTCCCTCCTACAATTCCCCAGTAACATATTTGGGACCTTAGGACAGGAGATATTTTCATTAACTACAAGTAGATAGAACCAGGCACACACAGAAAGTTAATTATTGTGTCATCTTAAACATATGCTCATAAGTTCAAACTATATTCATGCTGGAGGCATCAGAAATAGTCACGACTAAAAGCTTCAGAAAAAATTACAGGCAACTATACAAACAGACTGCAAATCTTTCCAATTTCAAATAATGGTGAGGGTTTACTTTTTTCCTTCTTTTCTAAATTTAAAATAACTATTTGTTTTTCCATATTTGCAAAGGTTTAGCTGAATGGAAAGATTTATCTTCCAGTTCCTCCAACTACACATATTTAATTTTGCATATCAGGACCCTGATACAGACCAACCACTCTTGCTTTAAGCTACTTACAGAATGGTACAGCCACTCTAAACTAAAAAGTCCTCGTTCAATTCTGAGTCACAGCTTCAAGGTGGTACCAAGACCACCCTCACACAGCTGCATAAATTTCTGCGTTATGTCACAGTGTTATTTGTGAATTTAAGGACTTTAAAGCTAACTACCAATGGAGCCAATGGGAGCCTAAATTAAAAAGAAATAAACTTTAGGAAGCTGTTCCTAGTTTGGTTCAATAACCTAAATCTTACATCAAAAATTGAATTCACACGACAGTTCCAGCCCCTTTCTGACATTGTACCACCAGCTGCAAAGGCCCAAACTCCTGCACATGTAACTACACAAGACCCAGCTGTGAGAGGAAACCTTCCCACTTTGAGCTGGGATTGCCCCAAAATGGGTCCCCTTTTAGGTTCACAAAGAACATCAAGAAACAGTGCTCTGGTTCCCAACCATGAGATTTGCTTAAAAGTACTTTTAAAGACAACAGGCAATCTTAATAAATATAATTTCTTTTGAATTTTTGGACTCCAGCCTTTCCAAATGTCAAGACTACAATTACAAAAGTAAAAAATGGAGATTTTCAAGTTAGCTGTGACTTCCTGAAAACATTGAAATACAAGATCAGTGAAGATGGATGAAATGTGTAGGAATACTCCAAGTGATTGTGTTACAAATAATGATATGATAATATTTTAATTTTAAGGGGAATAATGTGCTGCTGAAGGTATATCTAAAATTTGTCTTTCCTTTTTTTTCCTCAGCAAAGAGCTGACTTTGGATCTTCAAATAAACATTCAAAACAGAGGGTATGAGACATTTCTGGGCTGATCAGCTGTGATTGAGTGTCTCCAGGAGCAGCTGATGTCCTGATGTCCTTCTGCGTGACTGGGACTGTCTCACATGACAAATCCTTCACATTACACTCTCCAAATTACCAAGTTATGGGATGAAAAATATAGAAACAAAATGCTTCCAACATGTTTTGCCTCAAAGTAGATCCAAACTGCCAGGACAGTGAATGCCAAGTATCTTTTCCTGAGCATAGGGAATGCCTTCCTCCAGGTGGGTTTCCTGCAGCACTGCCTGGAACAACACAGGTTCCTATTCCAAGGGTGCCCAGCTCAAAGGGAGTTTACCCTTCTCCAGGACAGATGCAGTAAGCAGCAATATATATCTACTACTAAAGAAACCTCAGATGTACAAAAAATGACTCTTAAACTATAATTTTCTGGTGGTTAGAAAACACCCAGAAGACCGGGTCATGTCAGAGAAGTCAGAATGAAAGCTTTGTGGCTTTAGATTTCCAAATCACAGCAGCAGAGCAAAATGGTCTAAACAAGTAATATATGGTTAGAATAATGGTCTCCAAGGGCTTAATTACCTGTGTCATTAGGTAGTGGTAGCCTCTCTAAAATTATATTGACAGCTTTTCTACAACCAAGCAGTAGATAATGAGGCAATAAAAATACATGACAGTGCACACAGAAGAGTGCTGCAGTCGTGTCATAAACAGCACCATCAGCTTTGATACCAACAAACAAGAGCTGCATGAAACTAATTGTGAACTGGTCACAAAAAAAACAAGGACACATATTTTGTTATTAATAACTTTTCATGTTTTCCCTTTCTGTATGTGTGCAAGCCTATTGAAAGCAAAGGAAGATAAGAAAAAGCAGGGGAAAAAGCCAATATCAAGGTGCAAATGAAATGCAAGAGGAAAAAAGTAACAGCTGTATTTAAAAAAAAAGAAAAAGGCAGGGACACTTTCATGCCTCTATGTTAAGTGCCATAAAGCGCTGCACCACCTTTCCAAACACAGTATTCTGTCACAGCCATTATCCATTGTATGATGTAACAACAGGAGTACACAGCTTCAAAATGCCAAATTTGACACTATTGAAGCCCTTCTCTTTAAATTGGATTATCCTGGAGACAAATGGAATAAATGCAGGGAAACGTTTCCTTCTGTTTGAAGGATTTGCACTGAAATGCACAGAAATATTTGCTGCATGGATGTGCTTCAACTAGTGCCTGCTCCCATTTAAGGAAAGAATGGAGAGGAAGAGAACAATACAAGACATGAGGATCAGAAAAAAGGCAACATAGCATAAAAGATGTAAGAGAACTTTGAGAACAAAAAAAAAAAAAAGTCATGAAAAATTTAAGCAAGAGGTAAGAAGACAGAAAAAGGAAAGTGTAACACAAAAGTTAAATGTAAAGACAAGAGAAGTGAAAGGATGTCTAGATTATCTCTAAGGTGCAAATGTTTACCCATTTGTACTGTGCTGGTATTTCTTTTGAGAAACAGGAGAGCTATTAGCTGATCTTCCAACAGGAGATCATTTAAGAAGGGCTTAGAGAAGGATTTTCAGCCCTAAGTGGAGAATCACGACATCACTCCCTCCTCCCCATTCAAACACTCATTTGTCTTTGGCGCAGCACGGGATCCATTTTCAAACAACTCTGCAGGATTTTAGTCACATGGCTCCCATTGTGTTTAATGGGAATCCTGTGGACACAGCTCTGTATGAAGCTTTCAGAATGTACTCCAAAAACCTCTAAATAATGCACTAGTTGAACATTACCCTGTTTACTTCTCATAGGACATGACTATAATGACAAAAAGGTTAGGTCATTTATAAAACTAGTATTTATTGCAAAGCTCATTAGTGTTTCCTATAGGGAATTTTTTTTTTCTCTGTAAAAATATTTAGCATGACTATTTAGGATTTACTTTTTCCATAATAACTAAAGCAGAGAACAAAATCAACTCAAACCTCATTTGCTTCAGAAAGGAAGATCCAGAGTTAACAGTTCAGCCTAAGCTTCAAGAAGCCTCTCTTCAAGAATTTCCACTGTCATAGGACACCTCTGTGGCTTTGTTTCAGATTTTTCCTCTGAAAATTGACTTAACAGTTTCTATTTCATAACAGCTTTATGATGATTATAAATACCAGCGAAGCACTAATCAAAGATTCATTAGACACAGAAAAAAACCTTCAATATCAGCTCCCTCTCTCCCTTCAAGAGGAAGGCTGTTTCCGTGATCAGGTCTGACATAAAGCTTTGAGAAATCTTTGCCATCCATGCTCTGTAAAGACAAGAGCTCCATCTCTGTGCTTTCACCTTTCACAAGCAGCGTTCAGAACAGATCCACAAAGACACGAGTTTAATCAACTTTCATGCACCCAAACAGTGGATCACATTCCATCATCCCTTGGAATACAAACCATACTTGGGCACATAGAAAGTTTCAGGGATTTCCACTTCAGGAGACAGATCCTCAGCCTTTTGAGCATGTGCTAAGTGGAACAACTTTACAGTAGAGAAAAGGCTGATACATTTATTAGGTAGAAGTTTTACCAAGGAACAGCAAACACAGCATATTTAGCACACATTTCTAGCTTCAGAAATTAACACTGGATGTAATACTAACATCACTGGTTTACTATAAACTGTCACCTTACGCATGCAATTTGTGCTGCTGTGAAAATGTAACATTGCCTCAGGAATAAATACATTTATGTTAAGATACCTGAAAATCTGGCTCAGCAAATAAAATTCTTATGTTGTGAACTAGATTAGAACCTTTTTCCTGGACTTATGGAACAGATACTGGATATGGCAGTCTGCTATGAAAACCTCAAGAAATACTTTAAGACACAAAGTTCAGCATTTTGCAAGACTGAGTTTATGTCAGGGGAATTCAGAAAAATTAGATGACTCTAGAAACTACTGTGTCTACCAGATTCAAACTGTACCAGCATGAATTATTGCAAAATTGCCTAACTTTGAGCACAAGTCCTTCCATTGAACTTAACAGTTCATTTCATAGAGTCAGGGCCTTTGTGACTTAAGTGAACAGACAGCATGTATTTTAGCTAATCTGGTGGAAACAAAGCCTCACAAGCCTGCCTTGCTAAGAAATAATTTAGTGGTTCTCCTGAGGGACTTTTTTCTCCTCTAAGCAAGAATTAACACAAAGGAAAATATCCCTTTGAATCCTTAATTAATATTAGAAAAAGTTGAAAGAAAACAATCATTATCTTATAACACACCATTACACTGATTCCTGGAAAACCAATTTAGATATCCATGTCTGGGAGGGGAAAAGGTCAATAACAAAAAAAAAAAAAAGTCAGAGTGATACAGGAAAGAGAGGCTGGGCTGGACATGTTGGGAATGAATGTTAAGCTTGGAACAGCAGCATCTCACAGTGCCAAAGGTTTAAATATTCCATTTGTTTTTTAGAAAGGAAGGACAGTTTGCCTTCACCATGAGCAAAAATGCTACACAGGGCAGGACCTCTTGTGCATGACAGGGAATTCCCATAATGTGAGAAGAAGGTGTGTCAGGTCCCTTTCTATCCATAGTCAAAAGGAGGCAAAGGGAAAAATCAAACAAGAAGACAAAAGTCATATCCCTGCTAAAAAGTCATATCCAGACCAATGGTTGTAGAGTGGGTCTGGTTGCCTTCACAGCAGAGCCAATCTCACCTGACACAAATGCAAGCAATGGCATCTTGCAGAACATCCAATGCTGGCATTGAGTGTAAAATTAAACTAAAATGAAACTGAATTACTTTAGATCACCAACATTCGCTTTATTTTTTAAATAACTGCTATAATAGCAATTTGTAAATTATCCATATTTGCCTGTTTTATTAGTGTGTTCTAAACAGCATTTTTATTTCAAGATTCTTATAAAATAAAGACGCTGACAGTTTTTTTATTAGCACAGTGCTAGCCCAGTATTTTTATACCTTTGTTAAGCTCATTGCTAATGATTCACTTCAAAGTAATTTCAGAATACTACAATAAAGTGTAATAGATTTCCTTAATCTTCATGATCTCAAACCCTAATTCATTACTGAAGCCACTAAACACATAGCATGTTCCGAGAAATTGCTTGGCCTGCAAATGGCATAAACTAAACCTGCTAAAAAAAACCCCTTACTGTTTGGAAATGTAAAAATTATAAATCCAGCAACATTTGGAATTGCTGAAAGAATATGGGAACTCATTTTACAATAAAGGCCACATGCTTCTTCACATAGGCCTTTTTGTTTTGATATTTACTCTGATGCATCTCCAAATGAAAAACAGTCTTATGGGAGGAACAGAGACAAATCCTTAACTGGTGGGGTGCTCACTTTCACTGTTGGACTCCTAACACTGTTTGCTAAAGGCAAATCTTTTAGAATTTGAGCAAATACATCTTGATTTTAATAGATTATATTCACACCTCTTTGAACAAGTGGAAAGCTTCTGGATTTTTAATTCAGTTGGGAACAAGTCTTTCAGTCTGTCACTGATGAAAAATTAAAGCGAGAGAAAAAAGCTATTGTTAGCTTAAAAGGTAAGCAATCAACTCATTTTACTATTGAGTATTATTTATTATTTATCAGAGGCTGCTGTTGTCAAGAGAGTTGTTTCAAGCACTTGCGTACAAACATTATCAAAACACATACAAAGTGGAGGAAATCAAGTGTTAGCTTTAAGGGCTGAAAAATGGTTAATAGATCTAAAAGTTTGTGTATTAACAGTAATCTGAAGGGATGATGTACCTCCAGCACAAACATGCCTTTAATAAACAACAGTTTTCAACTGTGAATATAAAAATCACATTTTCCTGTATTCTGTAGAATACCTGACAGTATTAAAGCCTTCATGTTGGCCAACCAAGAAAAAAACAAATCCAAAATTATTTGGCACTTCCTACACTCCATGTTTTGTTGTAAAAGCTTTCTCATTTCTGGCAAAAATAAAGGGCACAGGAAAAGTGGGTGACTTGCCTAGAGTCAGTCAGCCAGAAGGGTTCAAACTTCCTTTCACATTTCAGTGAAAGCAATACCTGGACGGGTTAATAATTTAGTCAGAACAAAACCCAGCACCCCAGCTTAGTCCTTTGTTACCAAAGCAGACCAAGTATCCTCTGCCTCCTACATTCTTTAATAATGTAAAGGTATTGTTTTACATCTTAGTCCTTTATTTAGACACCATACAAACTCTATGGTTTGGTTTAAATTTTGCTGTGTAATGCCAATATTTAAAACACAACTATTCTCCAATAAATTAATACAGAATTACCAACTGTGATTGTTAGGGGGGAAAAAAGTATCATCTGCTTCTGAACTGGGCTTTGAAAATTTATAATCAGTGTAGATCTAAGATAATGAATATTTTAGGATGTAATATTGGGTTGAAAATACTTGTGTTTTAAATATGAGAAAAAAAAATCACAATTATAAAGGTATTTCATTTGGCAGTAGAAATGAACAGGTTACCTTCAGAGTACAAACATACTTATGGGAATCCATATATAAAACTTTTTTAAAAAAATATTATTACCCATTCTATATGAACGTCTAGTAATACATAAATGTGAAAGTATTATGAATGTGGAAGTCTGATTTTGAAGAAAAATATTCTTAAAATTGCAAACTATTCCAGTTATTGAAGTTGAACCTATACTTTACTAGAGGACAACCAGTTCCAACTGTTAATTATTTTTAAAAAACCATGGGAAATATTTATTGATGTCTATTTTTTCACTCGTGTTCACTTTGGGATGAAAAATTTTGCTTGAGATTTCAAACCCAGATTATACTGAATTACAACACTCATGCTTTATTAAAACTCACAAGTATATATACTAATGAATGTCATCTCATATAAAATTTATATAATTCTGCCCACACATTGCATAAAATTGAGATAAAATGCCACATATATAAACGAATGATAGCTAAAGTTTTATGAACTATAAACACAAGGTCAGTAGTGCTTCACTTCTGCAAGATAAATTTGACATTTGGACAGCACTGTGAATCACAACCAGAACTGCAATGGCCAGGGAATATAAACTGCCTATTAAAAAAAAAATAAACAAAAAATACAGCAAATCACTCTTGCATGGACTTCTCAAAACATTGCACCATCACAAGCTAATGCTTCTTTCAGCTACTGCTGAAACTGTTCCATCCTCCAAAAATCATGAAATCATCCTCTGAGCCAAGGTCTTGCAGTAGGATTTTCAATCCCATTTGTATACAAACTTTTTATATGACCTAGTAATATGAACAATTAAGAATTCACCTAGTGGTGCCTATTTATGTCACTTTTCCTTTTTTCAGGAGGTGTCTGTGCTTTACACTGTAAGATGACATGCCACATTCCTGTGGCAGTGTAAAATAATTCTGTCATCCATGGCATGTACCAAAAGTCACAAGAAAACACATTCAAAAAAGAAATGTACCTTAAAAGAAAATTGATTTAATTCCACTAAATAGATTTATTTTTTTGTTTGACATTTTTGGTGAGCATGTCTGCATTTAGGTCTCTGTGTTTCATCATGCATCAAGAATAACAGACTGAGGAAGCCACTCATTATTGTTTTTAAAATAATTGCTCAATTCAGGCTACCTCCTAGAACACAAGTCTTAGCAAAGCTCAGATCAGGTCCTCAACTTTCTTCGATGGTAAAAAGTTCAAAGCTAGAGCTGGATGAATAAATGGGTCCAGTTTGATGGCATTTGAGGCGAGTTAGGAAATGGTGGGTTGTGCTTTCATTTTGTTTTGTTTTTTTAAAGAAGAACCTTTTCACTTTACCTTTGCTACTAACGAGCTTCATTGTCATTTTGATCGAATGTTGTTTACACCACTACCTGTGCACATTACCCATGTGGCTTCAGGGCTTCCACCTTGGTGCCCTATTTTTAAATCTCTGTGGAAGCTCAGTCACTGTGCTAGACTATGTCTAGTGCTGATACTGCCACAGACATGATAGGCAGATTTAATTTACCCAAATCCGGACCTAGCCCAAATTTTCTCATTAATTTAATATTCAATTAAAGGAAAAAATAGCAAAGAAGGAATTCCCATGAATATGATTTCAAAAATTCTCCTGGACAGTTTTCCCTAAATATTTTGACTGCTTTTATTTGTACATTTAAGAAAATGGTATCTAAGAGAATTAGCATCACTTTTACAAGAACTTATGGCTGCACTTTCTTTTTATCTGAGTTAGTGAGTGTATTCACCACTATAAAAAGCGAGACTTAATGCCATGTTTTTCTAACTTTAGAACCAGATAATGTTACTTAGGAACATGTAACAAAAATCTATTAATAAACTTCAGTAGCATATTCTCCAGGAGATGCTCTGATGG
Source organism: Monarcha castaneiventris obscurior (assembly GCA_026261815.1). NCBI lineage: Eukaryota > Metazoa > Chordata > Aves > Passeriformes > Monarchidae > Monarcha > Monarcha castaneiventris. The sequence continues at coordinate 15,577,720 of JAMPIT010000467.1, forward strand.
CCTAGTCTGCATTATCCTAAAGTTTCACCTTGTTGATCACTGTATTATTATGGGTCCAGTTCAACGAATAGTGGAGTACAAATTTTTGAAGTTTAGACATTCACACCAATTTAATCAACAACTCACACCAGTTTAACAGTAATTTACAAGTTTTTAAACAGAGAGCCTTCTTTTACTGCTGACTTTTTTTGTTCCATACATTCCATTTTGAACAGAAATATGTAGATATTACCCATAAAGAAGCACTGCAGGAGTGATCACCAATACAAAAATGCACTAGGAAGGTGATATCTTTCCTTCTCCATTCAGCATTCACTTCTATGAGCAAATATGGTTCATTGAATGGTAAGAAAAAAAAAAATTAGTAAAAATGTTTAGGATCTCAAATGCAAGAGGAAAAAATTCCTGGCTTTTGATCCATCCCCAGTGTGCAGTCACAGGGTGCTACACAACCTTTCCGAGGCCCATTGTACACAAACACCCTCAGGAAAAAGGGAAATGGGACCTGGAATTAAGTGGATATTGCCAAAAACTATGATAAAAGATGACATAAGCACTCCAGCAATACTTCCAATGTCATTAATTTTCGAAAACTCACAATTAACAGAGATATAACATCTACAAACTGCAAGGAGCTTTAAAATTACTGAAACCTTTTGTATCTACCTTCCTTATGGGGAATATAATCAAATAAATTTGGTTGTAATTACATAGGACTCATATTCAATTTAATTCAATTATTTGGAACGTGTGCACACTGCAGGACAGCCTCATTAAGATGGCTCAGCAGTTTGTTTTCAAATGGGACCGGTAAGTCAACATTTACGATGAGCCATCACAAAGAGTGCCCATCCACTCTAATGGTTCAGAACAATCAGTTATTACAGCCAATTCAAAACACTGCAGAACAGTGAATAAAACTGTTCTGCGGTTTTATGTCAGGAAGATCTGATCTTCCAAGCAAGAGAAAGACACTGCTGGAAATTTTTGTTTCCTTTCCTGCCTCCTAATTGTCATTCAGAATAGCACATTACCTTGTGGGGATGCTATCCCCACTGTTTTCCTCAAAGAAAAGGAACTTTAGGTTCTCTGGATTGCTACAAGAAGCAGAGTACTGCAATAAAGAAGAAAAAGACGTTTTGACCTCAACACCAACAGGCTGACTTTGGTAGACTGCCTATCTGCAATACATTAAACAGCAATGTCTTTCTATTTTGCCCTCAGCAAGAGTACAACCAAATGTTGATCACAACAAAATTCTTCAGGCATGTTTGCTATCTTTTTCCTCTTCTCCTCCTCCATGTATTCCTCTCCCCATCTGAAACACTCTGTTTCTCTCTTTCGGTAATTCTTGTAACACCGGAACAAACAGCTACAGAATAAACAGCAAGTGTTTGTGACACATTAATGTGAGTAAAGTAAAATTATCAGCACTTAAATAGATTTTTTTCTTTTAATCTTGGTATCTGAAGAGGCAAAATATGTTTCTTTTTCCACTACCAGGGATATTTTTGTAACATCACAATCATTATCATATTAAATCTGTGGGTTCGATGACAACAAATGTAATAAGACCTGAGGCATGAACAGGAGCCCATTGTACAAAAGCACTTCTGTGAAGTCAGACACAGCTAAATCCTGGGGTTCAGTGGCAGGTCAGTACAGAGCTCTTTCCAGTCCAAGGAAACAACTGAAAAGGAAATCAGCAGTATCTGAAAGCCTTGGTTTAAATTCTTACGTAAAAAATAGTGTCAGTAACCCCAACTTTTTAACAGGATCCCTCTCTCAGAAGCATCACCAACAACACTGCCCATGTATTGTGCTTCCCTAAATTAGTCACAGCAGACACTTCCCAAAGAATTATTAATATATTCATTTAATCAACTATAAGGAAATTTCACTTAAAAAAAACAACAAAGAAAAACAGCTCTTTTATTTTCAGACCAATATTCACATAGCAGTAAGACGAAACTATCACAGAATACTTCACCCTTCTTAGTTGGTCACACCAGCTTCCCCAAATCATCAACATCCATGTGCTGTATAACCCAGCTCCTAGATCTAAATTTGGCCAGCTCTTGTCTGGAAGTTCTCAGCTCATTTTCCTATCCTCAAATTTCACTTTTTATTAGCTGAATCATTGGCTGGGAGCCATTACTGAAGTTCCATTTTTGCCATTTCCTGTGAAAGTGTCAGGAAGGTAATTTAGTTTCCTCAAGAGTGGCTGCCCTGCATGGAAAAGACACTGGGAGCAGGTGAGGAAACGGTGGGGGTCTGACTGAGTTCAGTGGGACACAACCAGACTGAGGCTGATCCTTTGAGTGCTGTAACCTTACTACCAAGACAAGTCTCTTGCAACAGCAATAACTTCAATTTAAAGAAGAGGAAAGTGATGAGTTTATGTCTTTCAACTTACAAGAATCAAAAAAAAAAAAATTTTAGAAAGGCAAGATAGTTACAGCAATTTCTCCACTGCTTATGGACAGAAATTCAGACATTGCATCTTCCCCAATGAAATGGGGAGTTACGATGAACAGTTACAGACCACAAGTTCAAAAAATGTCCCCGGACCTGCTACACATGAAAATTTGGTAATACTTTTAAAAAGCAATGCAATGTAAAGTAGAAGCATAACAGCTTTAATTTTTTTCAGTGGCTAACTGTACCTAAGTAATATTTTTGTGAAGCTCTAACATTACCCCCAGCAACAAACTGTGAGAAAATAAGGAGTTGTTAACCAAGTACTTGCCCTAAGAACACGGTAACATACATAGTTAATAAGGTTCAGTGGCTGAGCAGGAATACTTATCTCCTCACTGCACCTATCATCTCTCGTTACTATTCATGTCATTACTTAGCTGTAGGTCACTCAAATTCATTTTCCCTGGGTAATATTATAATCTTGCAGGTATTTGAAGCAGACATAATAAAACAAAAAGGTTAATTGTGCATTCTGTCAGGACCATGTGGCATCAGGCCATGACCATCAATTGCCTGGTAAATCATATCTCAGTTTTCTTTGCTATTTAAACTCTCCCTGGCTGAATGATAATTTTTCATTGTCCAAGCTGTCTAAAGGGTAGGTTTCAAAATAAAGTTTCAGGTTCTTTTGCTCATACCTTAGTTTAACATTCTAAAAGCTCTCATTTTGGTAATGCTTTGTATATTCTTACAGATCACTCACTTCCTAATAATTTAATACTATTTACTTTTGTATTTGAAATGCATTGTGAGACTAGTCTCCCGTAGTACATGGCTACAATTGAATGCATAAACCATCTTAATAAGCCATAATAATACGAACTTAGAAAATTATATTCCTTGCTATCAGCAGTCATGACAGAATGAGGCTTGTACATAATATACAGAAGGCTGGAACAGTGTAGCAATGATTTTTTATTCTTTTGGCCAAATTCAAACCATAGAGAAAGAAGTTCTGCCATGCCAAGGACGATTTAGAACTTCATCAGTAAGATCATTGTGAGTTTGACTGATAAGAGAGCTTGTGCACCTGAGACAGACATGAGTCTGATTTTAGAAAGGAGGAGAGCAGCACTAGAGTCATCAAAGAGGACCTGATGTGGTGGGTACAGGTTGAATACAAGTATCACCTCTGCCAAGGGCTGAAAGTGTCTTAAACCATGGTCACAACAACTGAATAATGTGGGGAGGGAAAGGTGATGTTGACCTTTTGTGCTGCAGCTCTGTAGCTGGAACTTAGATTGAGCTACAGGCCACAGCCACTGTGAAGAATGGCAAGAAGGGTCTCGAAATTACCAGTTCCAGGAGAAACATGGGGCAAATTTTTCCAGTGACTGCACAGTCCCATGGACCCAGGCAAAAGGAATTAATCCCAGAAGGACACCAGCTTTAGGGGAAAGGAGAGTATTCCCATGGGGAGGCCTTTCATGTGCCAGCTGGGGAACACTGTCCTGAAGGACAGCAGAGCAGCCAGAAACCCTCACCCTAAGCTTGGGTAGATACTGTGTGTTCCAGTTCTGACTCAGGTGCTGCTTTCATTGCATGGTCAGAAGGGAGGATCCCCTACACCATCATTTCTTCTTCCAACCAGTTAAAAGACAAATTCTGAGCAGTTCAGCTGTGGCATTCATTTACATGCATGAGCTCTGTGAAGTGGCACAGTCTGACCCTCAGCTCTGGGTGCTTTCTCACTCAGCATGAAGATTTTTTGAATCACCCTTCAGAAGCACCTTTCTCTGTGTGTCACAGTGGGAACTTGAGCACCGAATTTTGGGGTTTTTGTTCCCTCTGCAGGTACATTTTAATTTCACTTGAAATTCCTTTACTTTTTTAATATTAAATTCCAGCTATACAACAGATCTACAAAGCCCAGTGAAAGTGGAACTAATTCATGCCTGTGTGCCTTAAAGACAGCAAACGCTTTCTTACTCCATTGGATAGGATACTGTGCTTGCAGGAGCAGCCAGGCAAATATATTAATATTATCACTCTGTTCCAGTAATTAATAGCAACTCCCCTCACAGCTCTGATAAGCTGGGAAACACATTCCATTTCTTGTCCTTTCCTGGTCATGAAATACTAATGGAAGAGGAATAGGTACAGGACTCTTGCAGTGACCTTGTATTAGGACAGCAACTCCTTTAGACTGACCCAGAGCCAGCATGGAGCCATTACAAGTTTTCAGCAGTAAATGAGATGGGACATCCTCTAAAAATTTAGAGAGCATGCAGCTCAATGAGGCATTTCAGCTCTATCACAACACATTATTAATGCCAATTATGGCATGAAAGATGCTAATGCAAGATTCTTCAGAGACCAAGCAAAAAACACCTGTCAGTTCTGGAGATAAGACTTGTCTTAGTTATCAGTTTCCATGCCCAAGCACAGATTGATCTGTAGAAATTTTGCAACCTGTTTATTTCCCGGTCACTTTCCAAGGTTCCTAGAGCTGTAAAAATGGAAAACTAGGCACAACCTTCTGTCTCCAGAAGAAGAAATAGCTAATAAATAGGATAAAGACTCAACATTACTATTGTGACAAATTTTCTTATGTAATTTCCGTAACATTTCCCCTTCTCCTCTTACCCTCCATGGAAGAATGACACATACATCCAAGTGGAGCTTGGAGAGGGGCGTGGTGGTGCTAAGACACTGCTGGCTGGAGAGATAATGCAGTTTCATAAAGCAAAAAGACAGTGTGTGTGGAGAGCAAGGTTTATCTATGACAGCAAAAGGCATAAACCTCTCTTTAGATCCTGGCAGAGTTTGTAGAAAGAAATACACTTGTCAAGTGCCAGATCTACACATCCCCAGAAGATAGGACATGAAATTTTGGGGTATCTTAAGAAAATTGTCACTAGCCCAATACACACGAAAATCACAGAATGAAGTAGCAAAGTTCAGTAGCACACATTCAGTAGTAAAACCAAGTTAATAAAGTAAAATTTTGGTTTATGTTTCCAGTGGTCTATTACTAAAGAACATCATATGAAATGATGAGCTTAAGATTAAGTTCTCCTGGGAGTGTATTTTTAAGCTTTTTTCAGTTTGTTTGTTTGTTTGTTTTTCAGCACATAGATGCTGATCATCAGCATGCAACTTTAAGGATGAACGAAAGAAAAAAGGATTTTAAAAGAAAAAGAAAAATAAACCTTTTAAAAAACAAATCAGGATATTACCAAAAAACATGCTGAGTAAAAACACATTTGACTGTCACATGTTCTCCTGGTGTTTATTTTGCTTGTGATTTCTGCTGTAGGGGAGCCATCGCTAGCAAATCAATCACATCAGATTTCTAAGAGGATAAAGTGTCCTTTTCAAAAAAAAGCAAAATGAAGTTCTCATTAAAAAGCAAAACAAGACAATAGGGTTTGACTTTCTCATTACATAACTCCCCTACTCAGTGCCTGCCATCCCATGGAACAGACCCAATGGCAGAGGCATTGGGCCTGAACTACACTGAGCAAACCCAGGTTGCTGGAAAAGATCTTACTTCAATACCTTGGTATCATAAGGAATATGATACCAAAAAGCGGCTGAAAACCATTTATATAACCAAAGAGATTTGAGTAGAAGTAATTCTAGTAATTTTAATTATACCAGCATTTATTTTACAAGTGTAACCAGGCAATAGGAGCTTATTCACAACAGGAAAAAAAAATGAAGAATATCAGATATTTAGTACTGATATCAGGCTTGTGTGCAAAATCACAAGAAGTATTTGAGATATGATTTTCCTGTACAGGGCAAAGCTTTTGCTTAGGAACTCCTAATAAAATGACAGTGGGCAGCAAATTAAATGCTAACCATGTATTAACATAACTTACTCCAATATCAGCTGCCACATTCATCCTCAGCTGGAAGACATCCACTTTCCTCACTTGCAACTTCCTCTCTTCAACCATAGCCACAGGGACTGTTACAATCTATATTCACATATGTCTTTCAGCACAAAGACAGGATTCTGAAGTATTATGAAAGGTTGGTTTATGTGCATGTTAATGTATGCCTATGAATTATGTAAGTGCAAAGAGAGCCAAAAAATCTATCATAGAATATCTACCTACCTCTATTCACATCATATCTAACAGTGTGGCTTCACAGGAGAAAGGTGACAGCCACAATTCACACATTTTAGGTTTTGACTGCTGTTAAGTATCTTCACATCTTTTTGCTTCTAGATGTCTGTTGGCAAAAGAGGTTTGTCCTCCACTACAGGGGGATTTTCAATCTAGGTTAATTAATTATCAGATCCATAAGAACAAAACCTCAAGAAAAACGCTCCTAGTGAAATGTGAGATAGCAGCCTTTGCTCTTTATGGTTAAGAATCTTGGTTTATTTTTTCTCCAGTGGTGCTATGATTCTATCATTCAATTCCTTTATCAACAAACACCTTCCCTGTGTCTTTCTTCTTGGAAGCTATAAATGAAGCAAATTCCATTTTTAATCTCATATGGTTTCAGTAACAGATGCAGGCATCTGTCTTTGGGCAAGTTGATAATCCTCCACAAAATCTGAGTATGTTAGGACTGCGCCCAACTATACTAATCCTAAACTTCACAGTTTAGAATCACAGCTAGAATATTTAACTGCAGAACTGTAACAAAGACTTCTTGCCTTTCACTATATTGGTAGGAAATTTGATGACAAATTTTATAGCAGTTACATAAAATATTTTTACTTTTTTCACTTGTAAGTGGAAGTTGGAAATTACATGCAAAAAAGGTATTGTCATTTTTTTCTTTTTTCCTCATGTGCATATTTCAGCAATTACAAGTTACAGGTGTCATATACCCAGGCATGGAAAAAAAATGTGATATTTGACATTTGCTTTTGGTTTGTGGGTTTTAACTTTCAATTAAAATAGTTCTCTAAAGACGTCTCTACTTGCTCTGCCTTTTAGAGTCATAGAAGCAGATTTCCTGAATAACTGGGAAAGACTTTGTATGACTAATTGGATAAATTTGGATTTCCCCTATATAGTCTCCTCATTTTTGGAGCTGAAAACCATCAGTTGTGTTTTGACAGAAGCTTGTGGTCAATGAAGTATCTCCTGAGCACAGCACTACGGTGTGCAATGCTTAAACACCAGATTTTATACATGGTAACTTGCCTGCGAGAACAAAAGATATTCATGATATTTTAAGCACATGAAATTTCATCATTGACAGAATTAGGTTTAAAAATGAGTACTTTTTATACAGGCTTAAATAATGATTGAGAAGACAGACTGCAAAAATGTGAAATGCAAACATAAAACACCAAAACCCAGAAAATTCACAAAATAGCCTTAGAATGGTGCTATCAAAATTGTCCTATTTATATGTCCTTGAGTTGTAAATACAGATAAATTCTTTTAAGTCTGACATGTGAAAGCTTAACACATGAGAGCTCAAACTGAAGAAAACAAGCCTACATAGTGATTCCTGTCAGAAATCATTAGCTTCACCTGCCAAAAAAAGCCACTGTTGTTGCTGAAACAATCTCCAGGAATACCATTCACCAGTTATAAAGAAGGCTGCACACTTAGCACAGAATTTCTCTGTTAGGATTTTAGGTAGTGCTGAGACACACAGAAATGCCTATAGATAAATTTTCCCATTTTACTGCTGCATTACACTAAGTGGGTGGAACATACCCATGTAAGCAGCACTGTTAGAGCTGCTCTGTGACCAAAATTGCCTTTAGTATTAAATTAATTGCATGAGTTGAAGGGACTGATGGGGAAGAACAGAATTCATGGAATTAAACATCTTATTATGTATTTGTACATCAAAACCCGCCTGGTAAAAAGAAAGAAAACCCAGCTGTAAAGAGCCTGTAGTCTAAACAACTTCTCACCATCTCACCTCAACTATTTTTACACAGGATAACACGTAAATAAAAGATGCAAACTATTTTCAATATCCCTAGATATTCTGTATGACCAAAGTTTGGTTTGGTTTTGGTTTTGTTTATTTTCTGCAAGGATCTTTTCTTTCAGAGTACTGGTAGTAGACTGAAGGGAGGATAAAGGGACAGTGTTCACAAAAATGCTTGGAAAACAGATTCGTGGTGCTATCACCAAGAAAATACATACATCTACAGACAGATATAGATAGATAATAGATAGATAGATAGATAGATAGATAGATAGATAGATAGATAGATAGATAGATAGATAGATAGATAGATAGATAGATAGTCTTCAGCTGGCTGATGTTGTTCACAGCTCATTGCAATCAAGCTGCTCTATACAAAACAAGCAGTCTACAAAACATTAGATTGGCCTAAAAATTAATTACACCCAGCAGGAAGAAGTTGATTCATCCAGATTAGTTACTAAAACGCCCGCAGGGGGTAGATATAATCTTTCCTTAGAAATGAATTAAAGATACGATTCCAAGTGTCATGCTTTGAACATATAATCAATACTCCCATTACCAAAATTTCCACTGCGAACTTCCTTAAAATGATATCAGCCAGTGTAATTTTGTGAGAGATCTGAAAGAAGAGCTGACAGCAGGAAAAGCTACTGTTACACACAACAAAGGCACTCAGTTAACCTCAAGGGATATAACTAACTCCATTGCACCAAACCCACATTTTGCAGCCACTTATTAGGAATTACATGCCATGGAAGCTCACCTGCAACTGAGAACACTTTTACTCCATGGACACAATGGTTTACAAAAAAAGATGCTCACAAGGAGTCTTCAAAGATGTTTAAGCCACTGCTCTTACAACATCAATGCACACGTTTGATTAAAAAACTGACAATACACAATCCACCACTTTAAAATCTTACTCTTTTTTTTGAAATTCAGCTACTCTTGTCTTTTTCATGAGGCATCCATCCAAAAGATGCTAGAGAAGCCAAATAAGGAAAATTATAATGATGACTTCATATCTGATCCTGATTATAATTTCAATTATTATTGCCATTAAGGACCTCCAGTATATTGCAGCTAGAAATTTAAGCTTCTTGAAAAATACAAAAGTTACAAAAGTTATACAAAGCAACAGATTTTCTGTTTCTTACAAAGACAGTACTGCACTGTATAAGAATGTCTCATTTTCTAGCAATCCTTCCATGCATTTTACAAACCTGTGCACTGTCCCATCCTAGACATGAAGGGTCTTTCTTGATAGCAAAGTTTAAAAACTCGGGGACTTGACTGCACAAAAAGAATTCTGTAATTCTATTCTACTCCTGTGATGACTAAACTGAGTAATTTAGACAGTGGAAGCTAGAAATTAAAAAAGAAAGAAGTCGAAAGTTGCCTAATACTGGGCTTATAAGTAAGGTTTTCTTCTAACTGTTTACAGCTACTCTCTCTCTTTCATCTTTGTTCTAAATGTTAGTCCTTAAAAGAGCAATACATAATTGATCAGCAAAAAATCTAAAACATGTAAATACAACAGCAAAAACATTGCAGTTTTAAATAGTATAGATGCTTAATGATAACTGTAAATTTGTCTCTATAGAAGGCAAGCCTTCTAATGATGCAGTCTGAAATGCACATGAGATGGAGCTGGTCTATGTCAGTTATGTCAGTTCTCAGAAGTCATTGCCATGACAGGTTTTTAAATAACAGGAATTTAAAAATTTGAACAAAAATGAAGAGGAAGGAAGAGACCGAAGATGACTAAAATTTGGATATTAGTTTTAAAGTCAACAATAGCATTATCACAACTTGCAAATGAAATTAAGAAAGCTGTCAGAACCCTTTTGCTGCAATGGAACTAGCCCATGATAAATCTATGAAACTATTACAATAAAAGTATCTAAATCATGGGTAAATTAAATTTGTGAGTTGCATAAATCACACTTTGCTACATATCAGAGTTATATGCTTTCCATGGCATGAAAAATGATGAGATTTCACATAAAACACTAAAAGAAGGAACAGTTCTTCTGACCAGCATTCCAAGTTCTCCAAAAGGGGTCTAAAGACCTCTTTTAAAATTGATTGCACACACGTACTCTATCTAGTTCACACAAGTGAACTCTATCAGTATATAATCAGCTTTATGAATTTTACTGTATCATTCATCTTAAATTCTCTCAGACTTAACACGATCAATAAGAAAAGTTTCTCCAGAAAGATGCAATACCTGCAAACAGCCTCTCTTAGCATGAAATTAAAGCCAGGCTCCAGTGAGTAGGCTCTGCCGGGGACACCCCTCTTGTGCACGTTCCGGGACATTGCCAGTTCCTTTCTCTGACTTGGACAAATGACTTCTCACAAGGGGCTACTCAGGAACTGAGCTGCTTTTTAAAAAAGCATTAACGTAGCCCCACACTGAGCAGACACTCTTCTGCATGAAGCCTTCATTACTCATACATTTCAAATCTGTTTCATTAGCACACAGGACATCAGACCCACTCATTCTGTCTGGCACTCTGCTCCAAAGTCCACAGAGCTCCTGCTCCCACTTGTGCTGGGGAAAACAGGCTTTTTCTTCACCACATGTTAGCCAGTGCCTGACCTACATCAGGAAGAAGAATGAATTTTCCACTAATCCACATCCTAATAGCCAGACTTTCTTAAACCCCAAACAGGAAAGCCAGGCATGCGACAAGAAGCATCATTCCTGCCCCCACCTTTCATTAATATTCTTGTGCTTCAACTTCTTTTTCATATCCTTTTTTTCTCTTTGCAAAAATATATCAGAGCAAATTAATGACATTTATAATAATCTACTGTGTTAGAAATGACAAAGATATGATCTGCCATTCCTCTGTTTATCAGAAAGCGAGGTATCTCTGTTGTAGTATTTAATACAATAAACCTTTTAAATCAGCTTTAGCAGAACTCAATCAGAACGTGCTTGCAGTCAGTAATATTCTGTACTGGGCCTGAAAGTTGTTTATTGGAATAGCATCATCTATGCCACACTGAATTTTGAAACCCAAAACTATACAGTGGGTTGATTTTTTTTTTTTCCCCTTTCCAAAGGTTCTTAATCCGATTTGGGAGCCTGCAGACTTAGACCAGGTAAGCAGAGCTTTCATCTTCTTGATTAGTGAGAAGACTGGTGCTGACTGTAAACATCTCTACACTGGACAGGAACCTTTGGAAATGTGTGTCAGATATTTTTCAATTCAGGGTTTTTAGAAAATGTATTTGTAAAAGGTCTTATATAATCAGTAGCACACTGGTGGTTAGACCACGGAGCTTGGAAATTCAGATAGAAAAACATTTTCATGACATCCAGCAACACTGTTCCCTCCCATTTACCCCATTTTTCATGTTCAATTTTAATCTTTTTTAGTATTTTTTAATATTAATTCAATGCTGCTTAACAGGTTTGACCAACTGTTACTTTGTTTTTCAGGCAAACACTCAATGCCTGATGAAGAACTCAATCCTCTTATCCACCTTATGAAGTTCATCAGAGTCAAGATTGGGATCTTTTGTCTCAGGTGTGACATTGCTTTACTGAAAAAACAAAGATTTACTTTGCAATACACTGTGAATTCTACAGATGAGAAGTCTCATGTATAAAAATGTACATATATATACGACAAACAAATTTGCTTTTCCTTTACTAGTATTTTCTTCTGCTGCCTCCACAGGATACAATGATGGGGACTGAAATCCCCATCTCAGAAATTGGTTTATTTGGCTCTCAACTACCCAGAGCAGCTGCTGGCAAGGCCCCAGGGACACCTCCTACATCACAAACCCGTGCAAGGGAGGCCCACAGTGAACGCTTTAAGGAAATCAAGACTTTTCCCTCCCAACCCTTCACTCCACCCATAAAAAAGGGTGGCAAAATGAAGCCTTTTTCTCTGCCAAACCCCCTCAAAAATAAACACACAGATATTTATCAGGTGGCCTATTTATGAGGTTATTTTCTTAAAGAAGAAGAGCTATTTCTACCCACATCCTACTGGGGAAATTAGTTTTGCTGTAAAACTTCTGGGCAAGCACTTGTGTCCCTGTTCTGAACATCTCTCATCCTAAGGAACCATCATAAACCCAAAAATTTTGTAATAAATGTTTGTTTTCAAATGTATGTTTAAAAATATCATTTAAAATTCTTGACAAGAAGCATTCCAGTATTTCCTTCCTCACTAAGCACAAGTTACCTGAGTTTACCATTCTTGATTCTGGAAAGGGAGACAAGACACACAGGGAGTTGTCCCTGTTCCTGCCCAGCTCCCTCAGCACTGGCTGCTGTGGATGTTTTTCATTGGGAGTTAGTTGGCTGGGTCAGAGCAAAGGCACACACCCTCCATGCTATAATCACTGGCTCTGCCCATAGATCCCATTTCATAACATAACTGCACAATTTTGCTTCGTCACACCAGATTCAGGTGGACTGTGCTCTTTAGTTACTCACTCATCATTAAGAGCACAACACCAAAGCAGGTGCTGGGTTATTCCGGAGGTCCACAAGGCAGATTTTTTATTAGTGTACATGTACAACTGCTTTGAAAGACATCAAGTCTGATGATCTGCCACTGATGGGGTTAGAAATAATGGGGTCAGTAGCCACTTGAAACATTTTTATGGCTTCCATTAAATGCAATCTGTCTGTGAATGACTTGACATCTGTTCGGAGTTCATTTGTGTCTTTTCATTCTTACATGTATCTTTCCTTCACCTGGTAGATGGACCAGATTTTCAGTTACCAAGGTTTTCCTTCAGTGTTTAAATACTTCCCATCCTGTTCTTAATGCTATGTATAATTTCACAGCAATATTAGTTAGTGACTTGTTCCGAATTTCTGTTTGCTTAGCTGTGAAACGTCACTATTTTCATTTTGAAGACAACAGAGGAAACAAATCCCAAGAGATTTTGAATCATTTTCATAATCTTCTTTTAAAGCCAACTGATTTAGATGCAGGAAAACAAAGGTTGAAACATGTTTACACAAATGTTTCTTCAGGTCAAAACGAGAAAATTTCAAGCTAGGTATACTCTGAATTATTAGATCATATTGTTTATTACACTTGTATCAGCTTCTGCAACATGGGACACAACCAATCTTTACAAATCTCTATTTCCATGGACCAGGAAGGCAGTGAAGCTATCGCTACCATTTATTAAATTAACATATTTTCCAAATGTAGGTTTTAAATTCCAGAATGTGTGATTATTTCTCCTTGAAAGAACTGCTTGTCTTCCTAACATACTTTGTTGACTGTTATTTCTGCAGGATTTGCATCCTCTTCATCAAAAGCAGGGCTGCAGCTCAAATAACCAACAAGCTGGCATTGATCCTGACCAACAGGGCTTCACTGAGGAGCTCCCTGCACGGCAGTCCAGGGAATATTCCTTGGGGGAACAGGCAGGCTGGGAGGATACACTGATGCAGACTCTGCTTCTGGTGCTGTGCTACTCACTGAATACTTTCACATCAGCTATCAGCCCAATGTGGACTTACCCCAAAATATTCTGGTGGGAGAAGGAGTGTTATTTTTCCTTTTAATTTATCTCTACAGCTTCACAGGCTATTAGTTAGCAGTAAAACTCACATTTGCCTTGGAAAATCATAACAAAGCAGGTAAATCAAGTTCTCAGAATGCCTGAAACGTACTCTTGTGTATTACTTGCATTACTGTTACTGATATGTACACACAATAGCAGATGCATTTAGAGGTTTAACTAAAAAGTTTGAATACAAAACATTAAGACAAAAAAGATGATACTCTTTTTTTTTTTTTTCATTTAATCCCAATGCATTTATGAAATTGAGAGCAGTATCATTTACAGAATAGCTAGCAATGTTTTGGGTTTGTCTATGCAGCAGAAGTAAACAGAACTAGCACAAGAATTGGCTGGCGCTCTTTAAATGTTAAATTAATTTCAATACTGCAGACATAAATTTCTGTTAGAATTACATAAGAATATACAGAGACCAAACAAGATGCTTAAAATAAAATATGTTCTTATCTACTATATTTATGGAATAAAAAAACCACTGTCCCACTTCAAATTAAGCATCAGAATGAAATCACATCCTCAAAGGAATTAGTTAAACAGTCCTAATCCTTCATCTTCTAAATCCAACACTAACTCTCAGACTTTATATTGTTTAATCTGAACAGTGAAGAGGACCATCATCTAGTTCTCCGAACAACATCATGATTAACCCTTCAAAATGAGAACCAAGGCACAGACTGAAGATTCAAAATTAATCTTCCAAGATTCCCACACCACATCAGAATATTTAACTGGAAACGTGACTAATCATATGAGCTTTGCCAAACAGCAGAAACTCAGCAAATATCAGTCTGTCCTGACTGCAAGGACTGTAAAACTGGCCATTCAGAAACTCTGCTGGGTGTGAGTCAGTATGTATGTGTAAAAGGAACCTGATAAAAGAGCAAACATGCAGAAACTGAGCAGTATTTGTGCACACCACAAACAAGAGCAGCTCAGTACAGAATAGGTGTGCAACAGCAGCAGCTGGACACAATAAATATTCCTCAGTGGGCATGGTGAGATCACGGCAGGAGTATGTGCCAAGATTGCTCCTGACAAGGTGAGGCATGAAGCTTCTTGGCCTAATTTTAGACACAAAAATTTATGGGCAACAAATACCTATCAAATAAGTAGAACAAATCAATAAAATAGAGAAAGTGAATTAAATTACCTGGTTATAGTATGAATTACAAATTATTCTCTACCACAGGCATGTTGGTTGTATTTATACCTAGATTAATATCCATATTAAAATGCCTGATTATTGTAAACAGAGACTGTATCTTTTAGATTTAAAACATTATTAACTACTCAATAACCTTCATAAACTGGAGGGGAGGATTTTGAAGAACCTAGATAAAATAATGAAGCAGTGAGTATTTCTCATAGCACAGTATTTAATTTCATTAGGACTTCATCAATGCCAATACTGCTGCATAGCATGTGCCAAACTAATGATAAAAGGTTACTTCAAATTTTCATATACTCCAAATGGCAATGATTCAGAAAAAAAAAATCTCACTTTTTATTTCAGCAGGATTAGGAAACCTCTTACGACAACCTCAATTGACATTTCTCATCCTGCCAGCACTACAGTGGATCCTGATGCCTGTGTTTCACATTGTAGTTGCCAGTATAATTGTACTATTACACACTGGTTGAGAATACACATATAGCACTGCAACAAACACTAAATATGTCACAAAATATGCAGCACAGGGCTCACTGTGAAATGCAGGCAAGTCTGGAACAGGAAAATATCGTCCATTATTTTGCAGCACTATAAATTTCAGCTGAATGAAACCTAGAACATTTAAAATATTTTCACAAGGACACTCACCAAAAGTGAGTGAAACCAGTGACCCACTATTCTCCCCTGTATACACTAAAATTGTCAACAAATATTTCAGAAACAAATCCAAATGGCCTGTTTGAAACTCAGTACTTTTTTAACATCCTACAGTAAATTCACACCAATATAAGAGACCCTGCCACTATTCACTGCATTGGTTCAGGCAAAAGGAGCTCTTTTCTCAGTGAAGGGCTGAGACTATGATGTAAGAACAGAATTTGAGAGACATTTGCCTTTTGAGGAAGACATTGACAGCTGGATTGTCTTGTGGTTTTCTCTGCTCAGTTGGAGAATAAAAGCATAGCAGCAGCAGACACCTGCATTACTTGAGAAGATGAAGAAATACTTTGTTTTTAACAGCATTCATAATCTGAGATACACTTGTAATTAACTCAGTCAAGTCCCTGGCTTTTTAATCTACTGATTACCTTGCTCTGCCTTACCTGCCTTTCATAAATAGTAGTGTTGGTCACAATTTTCTCTTTTCTTACTGACTTTTCCAGTAAAAAGCAATATACACAAAGCCTTACTGTTACTGGCTTGTCATCCATACATAACCTATAAAGGTTCAGGTTTCTCATGGTTTGACACAAACTGGAGGGAATCTTCCAGATAAAGACAAACAGAACACAGCAATAAAACCACAACCAATTCAGTGCCTACAAAAGGGCTTTAGGATGAAGCTAAACCTGCAGCTAAAGAGAGAAAAATGTTTCCTTCTCATCAGGTGAGGCAATGTCTCAACCCAAGCCACATTCATTCAATTAATAGACTGCAGCTTGCAAACACTGATAAGGGTACTACAATTTAATAATCTAATCTGTATTCCTAGAGAATGAAAACTCAGTTCAAAACACACAATTGGCTTGGATTTCCAGTTCTGGCACGATGTACATCTTTCTCTGCTGTGTACTGGCATGGAAAAATGCACAATTAAATCCTACAAATATAGAAGAACAAAAGCACTAGCAGAAAAAGGCATGTCAAGTTCTAAAATGCAGCACAACCTCCTGTGCCAAAACAAGATTACAGAAATCCCTGCTCCTTGCAGTGTTAAACCTCGTGATCTCACGTCTCCTCCTAACCACTTTTCTCATGACAAATGCAGCTCTTCCCTGGCATGCCACTTCTTCCTTCCTATCTGGAGTGGTGGTGAAAACCAAGAGTAAAATCCCTTATCTTCCTAGAAAGCAATTGAACTGAGATTCAGTTATCATGAAACAGAGTGATGCAAAAGAAAAATCTTCTCCAAGGTAAAATGTAGACTAAGAGTGTGCAACAACATCCTAAAAGACTAAAAGCGATCTCTATGATGTGACTTGTTCTGAACTGGATTTGTAAATTTTTTGCATCCTTTTCCAGTACATTCTTAATTATCTGGTTATCACAAGAGGAGCTCCTTGTTTCATACAATACAACATTCTACTGACATCCTTTGGACAATGCTTTCAGGATAACCTATCAGTAGTTATTACACTGCATGCTTAGAAGATGGATGTTTTCTGAAATCCATATTTAATTAATGCTATTTAATGCACAGTTTGACTGAAGGGTAGTAATGCCCAATTCGTAAAAATTGAGATTATGGGGCGGGCACTACACATGGAATTAAAACCACATTAAACTGAAACAATCATTCAAATCCATCGACATTTGCTTACAGTATCTGCAAACTGAAGCACACATTATGACCAAAGATAATCACATTAGGATATTTGGCAATGCTCTACAATGAAAGCTATCTGGAATAGAAGACAGTAATTGTTACTAAACTGTGACAGAATCCCTGTGGAGTTAGGAGTTATAATAATATTAGTCATGTAAGTTCAGGATGATTAATGATACTGCAAAAACTACCAAGAACATAGCAAATAAGCCTTTACAGGCAAAGCCCACGGTAATTACTGAGGTCCTGGCCTGCCATAAGCCAGACATTCCTGTCTCTTATTGTTACATTTTTAGTCCAGTTCCCTGGCCCCGTTCAGGAGCTGGTGAGGATCTGGTTCACCAATTTTCTTTATTTATTTAATAGTTGAATCATGTCAGATAACTTGAAACTTCCATTTGTTCGTCAGTGTTTTATTCTTAAGTAGGGAAGTGCCTGTTCCTTTCCACGGGACATTCCCTCTGGTAAGTCTAGATCCAAACCTGGGCAGAATCAGAAGAAAGACCTCACAGCTGTCCTTGCTGATACTGATGGACTAAAACCAGCCACCTTTTCTTTTCTAAATCCCATTTTTTCCTCTACATGACATGTCAAGAAAACGAACCAGCAACATCCATGCAGCTGAAACAAACTCCTTTTGCTTCAGGAGATAAATCCCTGAGGACAGACCTGCAGAGTAACTATGAAAATGTCGTATCAGAGTAAGGCATGAATAATTAGAAGAAGTAGGTCTATAAACTGATAGAAGGAAAACAAATTCCATCCTGTTCTCTTAATATTTATCATACACTCTCAGAAGCCAAACTCCACAAAAGTGTGCATCTACTGTAATAGCTTTTCACCTTTAACTATACTCACTGCAACCTTTAATAATCATTTTTGAAATGTGCGCATAGAAGAAAACACATACCCAAAATGTTTTGGTAAAAGAGTAAGATTAAAACTAAATTTTTAAGTTGCCTTGTCCAATTTTGAGCACTGAAAAACAAATGAACTGCTGCACAGGCTGTTACTTTAGAACAATACTGTGGAATAATTACAAGTTCTAAGATAAAATTAAAATTACCATAATAATTCTCCTGTGAAACAATCCAATCTATGCAGGCTACGAATTGCTACTAGGTTGAAAAAAATGCATTACCACCTCAAGTCAGCCAGATAAATAATTCTATTTTCATTAGTTAGTGGAGATACTTAAAAGGTTATGCAGAGCAGGATGAAAAACTGATTATATTTGCAAATTATGTATTGGTCACGTTCAAAGACCAGCTTTTTACCCACACACCAGCATTAGAAAGCCAGCTATGCAAACTGAGAGTAAAGATATGATTCCACAAAAGTTTCTCCCTGAGGAGAGCAGAAGTCCCAATCTATAGGGCCCACCTTTGGGTACAACAGGTGATATCAAGACAGGGACATCTTTGTGCCTGTTTTCTTGTACTGCTGCTTGTACCATTTCCTTTAGAGTACTTTAGAGAAAGGCCTTTTCTCCTCCCTGCCTCATATAAACATGAAAACCAGCAAGTCTTGCTTTAAATCTAGACAAAACAAAGTATTCCTCTATTATTCTACCCAGAGAACCAACAGTCAGGATTTAACGATCTCCTCTTTTCCATAATCTGTACCTCCCTACTGCTTAAGGCACTAAACTCCCCAAAGGTGCTTGAAACACTCTTTTCCTTCTGTCCTTAATGAGAATTGAATCATAGAATGGTTTGGTCAGAATTATTTGGGTTGGAAAGGACCTTAGAAGTCATCTACTTCCAACGCCACTGCCCCAGACAGGAATGCCACCCACTAGGTCAGACTTACGGAAGTCACACCAGCATGTTAAAAAGGATGAACACTTTTCAGGATCAGATTTTATCTGCTTGCAATTAAAATGGGAGGGTAGGCTCCCTGGTTTAGTTTGATGTAAAACTGTAAAGGTAAAACTTAGTCAACCAATGAACCTTTGAAGATTCCAATCATATTCATAAAAGAGAAGTATAACTATGTAGCTCATTTGATTTTATGTCAGCTTTTTAATCATAGCATTCCCTCATGGTTTAATTTGCTCTGCACCTACCACCATCAATCTGAATGCACACCACTGCCCATTAATGATACATTTACAGTTTACAACACGAGTTTTATAGTACAAAAAAATTACTAATACAAGCCACCTCTAGCATCTAACAGGAAAACAACCACAAAACCTGTGATCATAAAATCACGTTTCTCTCTGATCCATTAGTAAAGAGGAACAGTCAATAATCTACAAACTGCATGTTGAGCATGGGTTTTCAACCACGTGACAAAAGAAACCACAAGTCTGAGAGGATCAGTAAACTAAAATGGGATAAATCCATGTTGTTTGGGTAGCAATTAACACTAATCATGAAATCAGAGGATCAGTCTTACTTATATTGATTTTAAATGTGTGTGTCTTTGTGACTCTCCGGGGTAAATGTTCACTTTGAAGAAATCAGTCCCAAAGTGTGGACAGCTTGTGTGTGACAGAGAGGAGTCTAGGAAAGACCACCAGTTGTGACAGGCACATGCACTGGAGGTTTCAAAACTTTCCTGTAATTCCACATCAGGAAGGGGTCAGCAATAAAAAGTGCTATTGTACAATACTACTGGGTAGGGCAAGAAGTCAAAGAGAGATGGTGTCACTGGGCTGGTGTAGAAAACAACTCTGCTGGACAATCCTGTAGCTCACATCAGGTGGATGCTTTTAAAAACAGCCTTTTATTTTACCAGAGTCATCTGTGATAGATCCTAAGGTAACACTTGTTCTTTGCTGGCCTTTTTCTCACCTCTTCTTACCCAGTTTAACGCCTCTAATCAATTTACTGGGACATCGTTTCTATTTACACAGATCTCTTTGAATAACTGGGTTCAAAATGGTAAATGACAATACTGTTTCAAAGGTGACTCTCCGTAGTTTTATTCCACTGTAAGGATTTAAGACCTTTATCATCAGACTGCCTGAGTATTTCCTCCATTGTCCTTTTTAATATTCTTTTGTTATACAGATATTATGAAACATTGATAATTTTTTAAAAGACAAAGGTACACAAACAATCGGAAGTAAGGAATTTTCCATGTTCAGGTTCAGAAAGATGGATCTGATTTTCACATGAATAAACTAGACTTTGAAGACTTCTACCCAATGAAACAGGAAGCAGAATATCATTTAATGTCTGAGAAATCAGTAAAAGGCAATAGATGCAAACTTCCAGAAATCTGGGCATGATGCATACTGTGAGCACACAGGCAAATACAAACCAGACACAGAATTTCCTGAGCACACAGATCACCATGTGGAAGACAAAATTACCTATTTCCCTGGTCCCCATGCAAGAAGCTTTCAGCAACTAAGGGCTGTCATGAAACACCACCACATGATTTACCAGTGCATCGGGGTGCTGAAATAGGGCTGGCTCTTAATGTAGCCTCAGTGCCTTCAGAGCCCACAGAAGATGGAGAGCTGCAGGTCCCTCCCTGTGCATCTTGAACAATGCCTGGAGCAAAGCAATCCTTTGTTCTCTGAAAGTGCTACACAACTCAATATACATCATGCAATACTGTTTGCTGTAACTTCTGGTCCTGGCATGACTTCTGCGTTTCAAGTTTACCCTGGTTCCTCAGTCACTCTCTGCATTCACTCTGAGCTCATTGCTTTTGTCCTTTCTCAGCTTCAGTATGACAATATTATTTAAAACTGATGGTTTCTAATGTGAGTACGATAATTTTGTTTTTGAAGAAAACTGAGACACTCACTGAAGGTATTTCTCATGTGTATGTATTTTCAAAACCACCATATTCATACACAGAATTAAGAGTGGAAAAAATTTGGCCTGGTATCAAAAATTATAACATTTCTGTTTTACTTCTTGTTGGTCAAACAACAGGAAACCAGCATATTTAGTACAAAGTAGCCCAGAAACTGAGTGGGGTCAAACTCCATATAAACTTGGGGCAATTTCCTCTTTGGGCTTAGTTTAATGAGTTTAGTAAAGCCATTCCTTTATTTTCTGTCAGATGAAAACTATTCAAACAAAAGCTCCTTGATCTTTCTTAGAACAGTTCTTGACAGTTCTGAGTGACAATTGTAAATGAAATATGTAGCTAAGAGTTGTAGATGCACATAAATAAAAACACTAATATATTCACCCCAACAGTGTTAATCAAAAAGAAACTTCATTCTTTAATTCTGTCAATTCTAATCAAAAGCTAAGATCAATGTCCTAAGCAGTAGGTCAGAGCCCCAGAAAAGCAGCATTCACACCATGTCCTGAGGCTTGGAGAGTCCAGCAACTTCCCCCCTTTATCTCTGAGCCAACCTGCTTCCCACAATAACCCTACACACAGGCCATGTAGGGAGAATGACAGGAGGTTACTGCAGAGCTACACAAAGGAGAGTTGCAGACAACAGCCTCTGTCATCTCCTTCTGGGAAAAGGAGAGAACTCCCACACAATATTTTACTCATCCCTGCTATGACAGAATCAAAGGAATGCCATCAATAGCTGCCAGGACAGCATTTTAATCTCTTAGATAAATCTCCTAGAAATTAGATTAAAATGTTAAATGGTTGACCACAGACAAAGTGACCAACCACAGGGCCCATTGGGCTGGTGTGTACTTCCCAGACATGGTGTTTGTTGGAGCTGGATTACCAGCCATGGCAGAAAGGCCACAGAGGCCTTTCTGAGAAAGGCAGAGAAAGCAGGTGTGACCTCTAGATCAAGCAGACCTTAGAAATTAAAATGTGATGACTCAACATCACCATGCTGATGCAATGCATAGAAGTCTCCCTATCACAGCTGTGAGGAAAACAGTTATCACTCCCAGTCACCTGCTGGCAAGACAGAACGGAGCAAGGGGAATTAACAATCATTGGAAAAATCCACAAAGGTTGTGCCTGAACCAACAGACACACAGTCCTTTTATGCCAAGTGTTGTAGCAGTCATTTTTTCCCTTGTCAGAAGAAACAGGCTTAACCCTACGGTCAATGTTAATGTGAGGGGAATATACAGTCTAATGAGAATTGCACTCATCCCATTCACAAGATCCTGGCAGATCAAACAAAGACCATTTCCTATTTTTCCAATAACATCTGTTCTTAAAAGCCTGAGGCAATTTTCCAGTCCCAGACATTGGTACCAATAAACAACACAACCTTAACGGAAATAGTTTCTGAAATTTACCCAAAAGGGATTTTAAGATTTGATAATGGGCTCTTCAATTACTGTTTCCAGATATACTTTATAATAGTGTCTATTGAACTTGTTTCATTCAGACCAAAATAGTGAACAAAGTAACTTAAGTAAAGCTACCTCTTTTACTGCTTTAACATTTAATCCCACTTTAGAGTCACCTGAACTGTATGCATTCAACAGCCAAGTTCTATTGCTTACTGATGTACAGCAGGGAAATGCAATCAATTTATTTTTGTGTATTAGTGTGCTTTTTAGACTGGTACTATAAATCACACCCACTGCTGTGGGCAGAGGTGCTGCATTTCTGTTCCTACTGTTGCAGGAAAATGCTGGAAGCAGGAAAAGCACAGCTGAAACCAAGAACAAGGAGGTAAATGAGACACAGTGTACAACAACAAAAATGGGCAAGTCACACTGCACGGCACTGACTTGGAAGAAACTGGGCTGATTATAGGGTAGGTCTCTGCATTTGAGCAACATGCAGCTATACATGTCATGCCAAAAAGAGCCTTATGGAATTTAACAGCTGCAGCAAAGCAACAGATCTCACTGGGTTTAAGAAAGAAAACATCAAGTACTTCAACTCAAGGTGAGATTATACAAAGGCAAAGCAAAGATAACTGCATCCAACCACAGTGTGAAAACCAAACTTTAGTATTAAATATTTTTCTGCAGGGTTTCTCCATACCTCAAATATATTTCA
This sequence comes from Monarcha castaneiventris obscurior, assembly GCA_026261815.1. Taxonomy (NCBI): domain Eukaryota; kingdom Metazoa; phylum Chordata; class Aves; order Passeriformes; family Monarchidae; genus Monarcha; species Monarcha castaneiventris. The sequence continues at coordinate 15,601,053 of JAMPIT010000467.1, forward strand.
CCTCCAATAAGATTAAAAAGCAAATTTAAAACTTCTTGGACACACATTGCAATTCTGGAAAAGAAAATTGGTTTTAAGAGCTCTTTCAGCAGGTATCACATATTTATCAAACTAACGACTGTGTCACTTTAAGGCTCTGGCAGATTTATACAGGTGTTTAGAAAGAGAACTTCGATTTATTTCAGACTACTAAGCTGAAATATTGCTTACTTGGTAACAACAGAAACGTCAATCAATAAGAAAACCCCTCACCTTCTGAAGTTCTCCATCTCAGATCATATGCTTATATGACAGATTAAAGTTTTCCCACAATTTCATTTAGGAATAGGCAGCATTGCTCTCCTGATTACATAGGTCAACTTACAGATTACCACTAACTATTACATTTCATTCTTTCAATCATGCAAAGAAAATAGTTTGAAATGTAAAGAAATATATGTAGAAATGTCTAGGTAAATCCTCTTAGTTCAGGAATTACATATATTTAAAAGATTTATGCTATAGTATATCTTCTTACATTAGTTTATCTACATCTGAAAGACAGAATGTTTGAGCCCAAAGTATTATTCTCTAGTCATCTTCTTCACTTGATATCAGCATTTCCTCCCATCACCATTTGTCTCATCCTGTTTAATTGTGCTCAATTTGAGAAGTTGCAAATCCTTCAAACAATACAGAATTTCTAAGCAGCACAAGATTATCCAGCTTCCAGTTTCATTATTTGCTCAAGTAGGGTAAGAAAAAATAGACTCATTTAGGGAGAAAGACTGTAGGTGTAAGCAAATATCTGGATATTCTACTCAACACCACAAAAAAATGTTTTAATATTCATCACAACAAACATAATGTTTTAAAATAAAACAAAATATTTAAGTGACACATTCTCGTCCTAGCATCTGGCCTACACTAAAATAAAACCACAGCCTGATGAGGCCAACAGGAGATTTCCTCACTGGAATAACAGGGAGAACCAAGGGGCCATTAATGAAAAGTGATATTTAAGTTTGCCTTCAAACAGTTTAGCCAACGTGCAGTCGGCCTTAAAAAGAACATAATGCTGATTTAGATGGCCTTCACCTTTATCTAAATCAGAGGGACAGACATAAAGAGACAAACAACTTTAATTCAAAGAACTTGCGTCCCTCTGCTTCTCAACAGACCCGAGCACGCTCGACTGCAAATAGTGGAAGAAAAAGAATGGATTAATTTGAAGATAGTGGACTTCAGGGATCCTAACTAATAAAACAGTTATTCTTTTCAGAACCACGGTAGAAATGAATCAGACTTGTGCAGTTCCACAGGAATAAAGAAGAGCTCTTCTGTAAAGATCTGAATACGCAACAGTTAAAGTTTTATGAAGGTACTGGGAGTATCACTCTGGAGACTCCTCACCCTCCCTCACACCTCCTTTTCTTAACCATGGCCCCATCACCTTCAAAGATAATTTCCAAGGTTTCTAGCTATTGCAACAGTAATGCTGTTCTAAAATCAGGACCTCAGGAAATTCTTCCTTAAACAAAGATTAATATACAATAGAGCAAAATATTCTAACCAGGAATACTCATGGGGTGGATTTATTTTGTGGGTATTACTCCAGGAGTCTCATCATAATAAGTAAAATTGAAACAAAAAAATCAATGAAGAGTAACAGCAGAAAAATAAAAAAGAAATATCCTTAACATTTTTAATGGAGAATTTCAGAATTAACTGAATACTTTATGGTTTTTTAAATAGGTTTTTTTGAATTCTGCAGAGAACTAATGCAAATTTTCCAAACACAAAATAACAGAAGAGAACAAATTTTATTATTGCTATCAGTGGTTTTTGCAGTGTTGCTTAGAAACCCAGATTCAAATCAGAGAAGCAGCATGGCAAACACTGAGGAAAAAAGAAAACAAACCACAAAAAATGCCCAAAGCAAAAAACCCTAAAAACCCCAAGAAACATAACTAATGAAAAAGATAACCCTCCAGGTTTTTTTCACCTTATTAAGCTGAACTTGAGCTTTTCAACAATTCAGCAGTCTAAGGGAACGGGTTAATATTCAGTCTTGATGGAAAATATACAACATGAAATTCCATTGTCTCTTTTGGTTTTTTGGATTGCTTTGTTTCTGTTCATGTGACAGAAACAACGAAAAAAATCTGTTTGAGGTACAAGATCTCATCATGCATCACGAAAACAATAAATAACTCAGATCCTTAATATTATCATATGAATGACTTGTGTTAATCCCCATTCTAAACTGGTTCTGTTGTAAATGGAGCTCTGTTCTACCCCAAAGATCTGGCCCAGAGAATGCAGGAAGAGATTTAAAGCAGGTCCAAGCAGGATGAGTTTGCCCACAGGTGCCAAAAGGCTTCACTTTTTTCCCTCTCTTTATTCAGGTTGATCAAACCCATTCTTGTTTACAAGACACAAACAGCCACGCACTGACTTATCAGTGGCAAGCACTTCTTGAGAAGTGAAGACCTACACTTAGAAAATTATTGGGAATTCTAACAAACGCAAAATCCCTAGAAATGACAATTTTCATCATCCCATAAAATGATGGCATACGCCTTTTAAGTATTCTAACAATCATTTAGCCAAGAGCATCTGATGTTTACAGAATTTCAGAGGGAGGGCAGTTTTTGCCTTAGATTAGATCCATTCAAGTTATCAACAGGTCTGAACACCATTTCTGCACCAAAGTGTGTTCTTCCCATGTTTTCAAAGCAGTCACCTCATGCAGCATACCTGGAAAACTGTTCCTGCAGCCCCCGCATCTGAGCTCTGCTCCGCTCCGACTCCAGGGTCACCTCCCGTAATCTTTTTTCACTCTCAAGTCTCAAATGTCTTTCTTCCTCCAGCTCATGTATCAGCTTCTCACGCTGAAATACCAGAAAAATGTATGCATTAATTTTACGCATAAACCACACTTTTAGGAAAAAAAAAGAGATTTAATTTGGGAAGAATTATCAAAAAATCAAAATAATTCAGCTACTAATCCAGTCCAATCATTTTTGTGCAGCGATGTTGCAGAGAGAAGAATTTTTTCACAATATCCCATCACACTGAGCTACCCATCCTCAGTTCACTCATGGATGTCAGCATATTGAAAAACAAATACCCACCCTCTCCTTCAAAGGGCTTTTTCTTCACGTCCATTCAAAACAAATGTAAAAATTATATTTGAGATTTGTGACTTATCTTGCTTGAAAGCAGACATGGGAAGCATAGAACAAGTCAAGAGGACATCTTGTCACCTATCTCGTAATGATTCAACCTCATGAGGAGGAAAAGAACCTGATTCTGCAGCCACTGGTTTTCTTGTTTTGGCTGAGAGGAGGATCCCTATCAGTAGAACAGAGTTTATTTGAATTTACTCAGTGAAATACTATGATAATGAATATGTTTTTAAAAACTGAGTACAAATCAAACCAATATGAGAGCGATAAAAGTGTCATTAATTTTACTAATAGTTCTCAAAAGCAAATGGTTGCTAATTCTTAAAATATAGGACCAGAAACCTCAATCTAAAACATACAGAACTACCTGGATAAGTCTACATATGTCATGGCCTAACCCATTTTTTTCAGAAAAAGGGAAGAACATCATATAAAGGGTACCTAAAGATTTTAAAATCCTATTTCAATAGTGGCTAAATATAATTTAAGAGGAGCAGAAAAATCAACCTAAAAGTTATTAAAAATGTTATTAAAATTAAAAAAAAAATGTATTTACAAGTGACCCTATTAAACGGAAATGAAATGAAATTAAATTTTATCCTTGTGAATTTAAATGAGATAACAAATCAACAAAACCCCCAAGGATTTTACGTGGCCCTACATTACACTCTGTCAGTGATGGGGTTCCCATGCCTAGGAACAGGTCAAGTCATTGTGAAGCTACAGTGGGTTCACCACCCCTCTGCTTTGTGCCTATGATGCAGGGAGATTTGTAGCCTGTCAGACAGCCTGACATAGTTCTGTGTCTGACCTAAATTTTCATGACATACCTGCAAAAATGTATATAAAAATTATCCGTACAGTTTCATTAGTAAATAACAAAGGTATCTTAGAGATAAGCCATTAAATGGGAGAGACAGGCTATTTGTACAAATCTCCCAGCTATAAATCTTACTGGATAATAATTTACAATAGCAGTAACCAGGGGACTAAAAATATGAACATTGCCAAGTGGAAAACAGATCTTAAAGACAGTGATAAATAAGCAAATGCCACAAAGGGAGGCTGCAAAGGTTTAAATGAAATATCTATATGCTTGTGAAAAAATAGGAGGAATTACTCCGAGAACAGAGGGGTTCTGTCTGGTTGGCCATATGTAATACGTGGAAAATGGAAAACTGCACAACAAGAAACAAATTACTGGCAAATAAATACATTGTTCTAACCAAATTATCTAATCACTGTCCTTGCTGTTACATAACCATGTCCTGCCAGGTGCTGAGTAACCCTCGGTTTCTGCCTCAGGAGGAGGAGCAGAGAGTTCAGCACCAGGCAGAAGATACACAGCAGTTGTACAGAAGGCTCGCAAAGGATAACTCAGGCCAATGCTATGGGAAGAATATCCACAGCAGTCAGTTTTGCTCCAGCTTTGATCCCATCCATGCCAGCTTCAAAATGATCCCGCTCCAGAAGCTCTTGCAGAACACTCTCAGCATCTTGTCACTGCTGCTAAACAGACATGTAGGACCTCCCGAGTCAGTGGGTAACAAGGAAAACCACATAAAAGAAATGTATAATTGCCACTTAGGACTTAAGAGAAGCTTTCAGAAGATAGTGGCACCTACAGAAACTGGGCTTCAAACCAAACATGCAGCTGTCCCTACAGCAACTGAGAAGCCACCTTGGAGGAAACTCAGGTGCTGCTATGAACACCCGAGCTGACAGAAAAGCTTAACTACAGCAATGGGCTGTAAACCAGAGATTCAGCCATGCCTCCAAGGCTTCTTCAGCATCACAACAGCCACAGTGATCTTATTCTGATACAGCAACTACCTCTGCATGTCTGCTATGCTGACCATACTCTGGTCCTCAAATAAATCTTCCTACATTATGTACAAAGCCAGGTCTCCACGGGTAGGAGAGACAAAAGGTGGAAAGCAGATGAGTATCCTGCTCTCTATCTCTCTGCCAGGGTGTTTTGCAGGCTGCTTACAGCTGCACTGCCTGTCCTGCAGAAGGACTGTGCTGTACCTACAGGCACGGCCATGCTCCTGCTCATCACAAACCCACAGCTCCTCGTAGAGAACTGCATAGACAGCAGAGATTCACAAAGCCAAACTTCTCCCTGCAGGTCAAAGAGCTTTGCAAGCTATTTCTAGGTTTTATTTGCCTCTTGCTGATAGGTCAGAGAATGCTGTTGCTGCCATTTACTCCTGTTCATGTGGGGAAGTGTGTGTTGTCATCCTACACAGAAAGATCAGCACATCCACATGGGGATTTTTTCTTATGAAGAAAGAATGTAGAAATTACCTTAAGAAAAGTACTCTTAAACGAGCAACAAATTTACATTAAAAGAACAATAGCATTACAGGAATGAAATCCCTAAACATTAGGAACTTCTGGAATGAGCTAAATGTCCAGTTCCAATTCAGCCACCTCACGGACAAGATTTACAACACATTTTATATGAGCACATACTGCTGCTGTACAAAACTCCTGCTCCTTTCCGGGTAAGGGATGAACAACAAACCAGTCACAAGGCTGCAAGACAAGAAACAAAAGCACTGACCTATGGCCCTGAAATTGTGGGTTCTCTTCCCAGCTACCAAAATTGTCCAGTATGAATGGGGCAAAGACTTGCCCATGGGACAGCTGCACAGCAACAGCACCATCAGCCCTCACTGCCAGGACTCCTCACAAGAATTTATTGGCAACCTTGCAGCACTTCTGCCATTTCTTGCAGGCAGAAAGCAGATCTGCTTTCAGCCAGATCACAGACATTAAATACTGTGAAGTGGGGAGAAAAAGGAGTAAGAGACCACCCATACTTGGGAAGTTTTCAGTCTGCAGGACACAAAACACTCAAGGATACTACACACAGAAAGTAGCTCCCAGCAGTAGTGACCTTATCCACCAGAAAAGAGAACTAGATTTTTATTTAAACCCAGAAAATCCATAATGAAGTGTCAGAAGAGAGAAGTGAGCCCAACGTACAGAAAGGCCAGGATTAAACAGAGATTTTTTAGATTTTTTTTTGTCTCCTGGAAGAGAAAACATATCCCTGAACTTTGCAGGAATTTTGTGCTGACATAATGCACTTTATAAGCTCCTCTGTGCTAACCCCGCTTTATTCCTGTGCAAAAAAAAAAAAAAAGGTGTGTGAGAAGAAATAAACAGAACTGGTTAAAGGTTTTATAGTGAATATAAGCTTAATAGAAAGTAATAGAATGAGCATGCTATGTGAAGAGAAGGTTAGATAAAAAAAAGTATCATGTGAAATGCTTCAGTTCATTTTAACACCAGAAAAATCATTGCCATCTCCCAATGATGCTATGTATTCCCACTTGCCAATTCCTCTTTAATTGCAGATTCTTCTCTCCATGAGCTCTGCTCAAACTTTTTCCCTGCTTCCTCTCCTTGCATTCTGCAGCACAGCTGTACCCTTCTCTTCTTAGAAGCATAACCTTTACTTCACTCTTGCTTCCCCTTTTCAGCCTCCCCGGAGAGCCTGACTTTCATCACATCACCCAGTCAAATTCCTGATAACCTTCCAAACAGGCAAAAAATTCATGGGAACAAACTAGAGTGAAAGACAGTGTTAGCAAACTCTAGTGATACTTTGATGCAAGTACTGGAATATTTTAACATGGAACAAAGTTTCACGGGCTGCTCATTATGCTCCTGAACCAACGCCTGCACTTCAGCGAGCTCCTTTTGGTATAGCTGTAGAAATGTTCGTGTCAAAATGTTTCATTCCTCATCCAGGCAGGGACATGCACCACACGTTAAGTCATCTTCTAAGAGCTAAGGAAGGAATCCAATGTGAGCTGCTCACGATCAAAACAAAACACATGAAAACTATTTATAACTAGATTGGAAGTAAGGCATGTGTTTGACAGAAAAATATGCTTTGTTCCTCAGCACTCCATGAAGAGACCAAGAGACACCATTTATTCTCAGAGTTAGTGGTTAATAGCTGTTCTCTTGGTCTAAGGACCCTGTGCAGCCATACAGGTGTCTCCCAGGAGGAGCTCAACCATTTGTGTCTCCTTTAGTTCCCCTGGGATGTGTCACAAATGTCAGCACCCAGTTTTTTCACATCCTACCAAGCTGCAAATGTCTTGTGTGGTGAGTGAGGAAGCTCGAGCGTGGATGGGGCGGGTGGCAGCCTGCAAGGCAGACAGTGCACATGGTGCTGTGGGGCTGAGGGAGGCACAGCAGGTCCTCTGCTTCTGAACAGACACCAGCACACAGGCAATGTGTGGCACAGTGAGGCTTGGCACGGCAAGGATGATGCCTCACCTCTTTTTCCTTTCAGGGCTATTTCATTGTTAACTTTAAATCTAGACATGGATGACACTAAAGCCTTCTAAGTCAGGGACTTGGAGTTTTAACGCCTTTACCTGTTACTGCTGGTAAAATCATCAAATGTCTCATCAGAATAGCAGGCCCAACGTCATGATAACACTTCTCAGAGAAGTACTCAGTGATTTCTCCTCATGAGGGTCAAGCATTTCAGTAACTCAAGCAGATTTCTCATTCCAAAACTCTCCATCTCCCTGTCTTTATTTTGGTGTATGAACTTGTTTGCCATTTTTTGTCCCCCAGGCCCCCCTGAAGAAGGGGAGCAAGAGCAAAGCTGACCCAAGGCTGAGGTCAGCCCACCACACCAGAGCATTTTATTTTTTAATTTTTTAATTCATCTTTCACATAAAAAACCATACCACCACAATCAATAATTTTATCTATACATTAAAGAAAAACGTGGCTGTGTGTCAAGATTTAAAACTAAAGATGACTTCAAGGGAAGAATTAGAGGGGTGGGATACATACACACCATGCAGCTTGCACAGGGCATTGCTATCCATCAGGGACAGCCCAACCCTTCCACGAGGAACTGCTCCCTCCTTCTGCTTAGCTTATCTTTGAGTCTTACAAAAAGCAACTCTTCAGATCAGCAAGATATAACCAGACTGATTAGTTCAAATATCAAAAATGTCTTAAAAGGGCCACACATGCAATCTCATCATTAAGGTTACATTTTAAGTAGGGGAAAGAGCTACTGATTAAGCCTTGAATTTGTTCTTTGCTTCCCCAGTACATCGTAAGAAGAGGTTTACTATGGTACTGCTAATTATGCAAACATGGGACTAATATTTTGTCCAAAAAAGTCTACATGAGAATATTTAGCACAGGCTTAATGTTGCTCAAAATCAGGCTAATAACCTCCGCATTAAATTTTTAACAACTGTTTTAAAGCATTTGCTAAAGAGGGTCACAATTTCTGTGTAATTAATATTGATTTCAAACAGATACTTTGCAATGAATTTAAATGATGGGAAGAAAAGATTAAAATATTTTTTGGTTTAAAGTCTGAAGTACCATTAAGTCATTGCTAACCTAAACTGAGTCTTTATGTATTTATTTTTAATGCATTTTCTGATGCTGTGCCTCTGATATTTTGCCATAAAAGTCATAATTTAACAGACTCATAGCCTGGTTTACAACACAACAACCCACGAGCCAGAGAGAATACAGCCACAGAGAAGACAACAATGACAACTGAATGAAGCAAACAAATAGCAACTACCAGAAGTACTACAATTGGTTTTTCTAACAAGTCAATGCCCAATACTGTTATGAATAAATATGCACATTCAAACTATTCAAACCCACTATTTTATCACCCTTCCATGCCCTTTTGAAAGACTGCTGCAGGCAGGAACCATGGAACAGCCTGGGACAAGAGATGAGAGAGGAATGGTGAAGCGGTTCCATTTTTCAATAATTAATTACAAAATATTAATTGGAATGGAAACTGGAATTTGCAACTTGGTCTCCCATGTGGTTTAACAAAGTAACCCATTCTTTCTGATGCAATGAATATTTAATTCTCCCAACAAAATTCATGGTGATCAAATGGTATTTGTTCAAGTGCCATAAAATATACCTGAGCCCCAGCTGCCCAGGGCCCAGGAAGTTGGGGAAAGGGAAGTACAAATGTTCTCTGTGTCACAGTATTTTGTGAGAGCTTGTGCTTGGGTCCTGCAAATCAGACAAATCAAGGAGTCCAAGGTGGTTTGCCCTCACCTCTCTTACAGAGCAGGTGGATGAAATCCCTTTGGTGAGATTTTCACCTCTCCCCAGAGGCAGGACCTGCTTCTCCCCCTCCTGCAAAGCCCAGCGCTCTCCCTCCAAACTCCCCATGTGCAACCTGGTCCCAAATCCAGCACATGGGATATTACAGTCCTCTATCTGAACCTATTTCACTCACAAATGACAGGAAAGAAATGTGATTAAAAGCCAGAGATCATTTTTTATTTCATCATGAATTGCACTGGGACCGTATTTTCGTTCAAATTAAAATGAGTCAAACTTCAGTGTCCTTTGTTTGCTACTCATCGATCCCTGTTAAACCAAATGTTTCTCATTCTGTAATCAATACTTCTCTGCAAAAATAAACCCAGGCACTGACAAACAACTTTGCAGAACATTGCAGCATTCCTTGTAGTGGACTTTGTCAGCTGCAAAAAGAATTACCCCAAAGAATGGGGAGAAAAGAAGTGCACTGCTTATTGCGCTTATTACAATTTTTACAGGCTGCTTACAGCTGAATCATTTTACTGAGGAAAGACTTATTAAATTAGCCAGCTATTGAAAGCAGGGCTTCCCAGCAGTGGCAGTTAATGTGCCTTTGTCCCTCGTTACCTTTCTCAGCTACACTGGGAATAATGACAAATACACTTAAACACACAAAACCTTCCCAGGGATGAAGTTAAGGTGTATTTAAAGCACAGTGAAGCATTGAAGTAAAAACAGCAATAACATAAACACTTGGAGGGTTCACGGAGGGAGAGGTAGCTTTATTTCCATGTCTCCTCAAAATAAGAAAGTTAATGGTGATGTTGTGTGGCTGCTATGCAACAAAAACAATTTTTTTCATTTTTCATTTCACCTTTTGCCTGACACGGACCTGTATTACAGAGGCAAAGGAAGAAATTTCCTTGATTTATATTAAGCCTTTATTTTTTCCCCAATTACTTTATGATGTAACCATTTTCCTTAAACTTATTCTTGCTACAGCTTTGCAACAGTAAGATATAAATAGTATAAAAAGCAGTATCCTAATTTTAGGCTGATGTCTTCTAGCTTTTTCTTACTAGTAAGAAAAAATGATGGTTCTTTAGAACAGCATTCTGCTCCCAAAACGACAGGCTGCCCAAAAAAACCCAGGAAAATCTAACTGACACTAAATAATTTGTTTTAGAAGTTTCTAAAAATGCCTTGAAACCCGTTAAAATTAAATAATTTGAAGCAAATCATTCATTTTCCACTATGAAATTTTTATATGCTAGCACATCTGTCTCTTTGGCTTCATCTCAGATTAGCACATGTATCCTGTGAGTTTCAGATATAAACCTCATGCTTTGCTTGCCTCTAAGATGAATAAATAACAAGACAGGAAATGCTCCTTATTAATATTAGTGATATTTTGGTGACAGTAGTTTACATACTTCATATTGTTGGGTGATAATACTGCTCCAGAGCAATTCAAGGAAATTAGAAACTGTTTCTTGGTGTAGTTACTCCTTCTGAACAAAATAAGATGCTAGTTTTCATTGTGCACTAGCTCAAAATTGCCACCATGTGGAAGGACAGCAACTTAATTTAGCATTATTTATACGGCATTGATATGGTTTTAATTGCATCTGTGCGACAGAATAACTGCTGTGCTGAAGCTCCTTTATCATTGCAAGCCTACAATTAATCTGAATTAGGCAGGCTATTACACCAGCAGTACTGTATATATAGTTGGAGTTGTGATAACATTTATTTTACAAGGGAAAAAAATAAATTAAATAACTCATAAAGCCTTTTGGCTCAGAGCTGGATAGCGAGCACCACTGTGTGCCCATGCCCTCCAGGAGCTGTGGTGAATAGCCAGTGCTCCAAAAGGGAGCTCTGACTGCCCAGCAGCTCTTTAATTCTGTGAAACTCCCAATGGCAGGCCACACAAAATCGGCATCACCTTGGGAAAAGTCATTAAATACCAAAAATTCCCCCTCATCGTCTTCCAGAAATTAACAGAGTGAAGTGAACTCTGTGGACCTCTTTTAGCGCCTGTCCTGGAGACACAGCTACAGACAGAGAGCTCACACAGCCCCTGACAGCAGCACAGGCACAGGGAGGCTTCATGCAGGCGGAACACCCAGTAGCCATCATTCTCTCAGCTTCCTAAAGCTCATCTCTGAGTCACATTTGCAAATTTGAATGTAGGCAAGTAATACAGATTTTGAAAATCCTGTCTCCCTAATAAAACTATTGCTATTTATTCAAATTTGCAGTTGATAGCCCAATTTTGAAAACTTGCTTCAGTTCTTAGCATAATTCATTTCTCCATTTTAAACGTTATTTTCTTATAGTTGGAGGGGTCTAGAGAGAATACTATTAGTGAACCTGAAAATCCCACATAGTCAGGGCATGGGTTTTTTTTTTTTAATTAGTAATCTTTAAATGATAACACTTTTTAAACTGAATTTGCAAATGTAATTGAGCTTCTAATAGCTTCTACAGACAGCAATTAAAGAAATCTCATTTCTCTAAATTAAACATAATGAAATGTTTTTCAAGTTCAAATAAAAACTTGCAAACTCTATTAAGATAGACATAATCCATATGAATACCTAGTATTCAAAAGTGTGAAGTAACAAACTCTGTCAATATTAAAATTAGAAACAGTGGGACTGCTAAGTAATATAAGGGAAAAAAAATCCCTGAAACATTTTAGATTACAAGGGGTAATTATAATTTCAAGCCCTTTGCTACTGCTTTTTTTGGTAAGGTGACTCGCGTTACATTAAGATTTCTAAGTAGGCATAAAGCTGTTTGTTTCATTTTTTTATGCTGGGTGTATACAGTATCTTCTTGCTAGAAACGAAGTTTTATAACCAAGGTAACTTGTTTACAAAGAGCCTTTTCTAATTCAGTTGCAAACAAGCAAAAATCCCCAGTCTCTCCCTGTTTATGTTTCCCACTTGTTTGATTCCAGAAATTTTATAATAATGGTGTTTGAACCACAAAACAGCACAAAAGAGTGTGTGCAGAGAACAACTTGCAAGAGCCAACCCACGTGGGCCAGCAAAGTGTCAGTTGCTTGATTGTCCAACAATTTTCTATCAGATCTGCAATTCTTGAACATTTCCTGAAGGGATTGCAATGTAGCAATGCAGAAAACAGAAGGGGAAAATTTGTCTAGCAAAACAAAAGCTCCAGCTCACAGAAACAGAACTGAGGTTTTGGAACTTGAGTTTTTCATGAGAATAAAACCGTATCCATGAATGAATGAAACTGGCACCAAAACATTAACTGGTAACACAGTTTTAGCCTGCATTTACACACCTAAATACTTCACAGACTCTGAGAGTTCAGAGCTGAATGTTCTGCTGATGACAGACTGCAAGGCTCTCAGCCACTTTCTAGGGGATTTATTTGAACAAACAGGCCATGGGAGTGAACTCCCCACTCACAGAGATAAAAAATAAATGAACCCAGGTCCAGAGGGATCTAGGTTCAAGAATATGCCTGACCTCATGGGATATTGTCTATATTTGGCAAGCAGAAACTTCCTCTTGGATCAGAAGTCTTGCAGCAAGAGCCAGATTTGTGTGAAGTTCTCTCAAGTAGAAGCTCTTTAGACTTTTTGTGACCTACAGCAACAACTGTGCTCTGTGTAGGTGCACAAGATGAGCCTTAGGCCACATGGTTTAGGCAAATTTTTGCACTTGCTGAGATTACATTTGATTTTTGATGTGGTATTGGTATCTTTTATAGCTAAGTAATAGATATTTGCTGTCAGTTTGGCTGAAATTTCAGACTAGACAGACACTCGAGGAGGAAGGAGTGAAGGGAATCCTTGAGCTCTGAAAACCAGGGTATTCCACGGGTAAGAAAAATTTACAAAAGGGTTTTTAAAAAGTCAGGCATTTTCCAGGTTGTGCCTGCATTGTTTGGAGTGTCTATAAAAGATAATTCCATGAACAGCTCAGACTCAGAAGATTTATTTAAGTTCCTTTTAACCAGGTAACAATATTTTGATAAGTGACTATGTAAACATTACCACAGAACAGTATTTTTGGCATACTTGCAAATGGCTATGAAGGCCAGACAGGATAGGGAGAGAGGAGTGGATGGAAGACTATGAATTCATAGTCAGGCTGGACTCTGATTTCTCAAACATTGATACCTGTGTATTTAAGGGAATTTGTTGCAGTGGAATTGTGCCCAGCAGAAATAAAACACAGTCTGTGAAAGGGCAGAAGAAAAGGGACAGGGGAAAAAGTCAGTGAAAGGCGATGTGTCATTCATGCTACACTTTTACACCTGGTATGGATTTTAACCAATGGAATTCATGTGAAGCAATGCAGTATTTACTGCTACACTCCCTGAAGTGCGCAGAGAAGGGGGACACAGGCCCAGAGCATGAGTAACAAGGAGGGCCCAGCCACCAGGTTTCCTCTAGATCCAGCTGTGCTGGTAGAGAAGGTCGCTGGCTGATCGGCAGCTGGAGGTCACCAGCCTCTCCAGTGAGCAGGGAATTGCCCGAGGCTCAGCACAGGAACAAGGCAAGGCTTAACTGAGCCCCCAGCAGGGCTTTGAAGTAACCTGGCGGGAGGTGCAGTGAAGCAGAAGATGGAGCAGCAGCATAATCCCAGCCCAGGCTGGGGTGACAGTAACCCCCAGCAGGGACACAGCCACATCCCAAATGCCTCCTGCTTATCTGCAGTGCCTGTGTGTCTGCCTCCTCTGTAACTGACCAACGTGGCCTTTAGATGATATAAATGGTTTCTTTTCCAAAGGACTGAATGCTCACAGAACAAATGGGCACGGGGCTGAACCGAGAGTTTCCCGCTTGGATCTGTGTTAGTGAGATAGGAGCTAAGGCAGCAGGATAAACACAGGATAAGCACAGGAAAAAACACACTTCTGAGAGTTTTATTTGGCTTTAATGGATTGGTCACTGGAACTCTGGTGCCCCAGGAAGCTCTGGGATTTATTCACAGGCTAGGATAGCATGTGTTTTTTTGTCCTGATGCTGGGGAGTGTTAGGGTTTCTTCACTTTCTGCACTTCTCATTAATGTGTTTGTATTTCCTGCTAATAAATAGGATGCCAAGGAGTTAACTGAAATAGATCTAAGGTTAAAGAAAATCTGTGAGGCTGAGAGAAGTAGAACTTAAGCGTGCCAGTCGTGAGATGTGGCTCAGAACAATCTGCAGTGCCATCAGACCCCCACAGATCTGGGATATATCAATATTTTCTTCTATTTGACTTTCTCAGCTGACACATTCAACACCTCTGGCACCACGACTTTGCTGCTGCCTTCCCATACAGCATTTATTTTCCTCAGGCTCTTTACAGCATTCCTCATGAACATGTGAGATCTTATTACAGTTTTCCTGTGTCCACTTGTGGAGTCCATTTATGGTTCATAAATAACTGCAAAAAAAGATGCCTTATTTACTCAGCTGTTCCTTGCATGGATTCCAGAGTCCTCCTGCTTTAGTTTTCTGACAAATGTGTCTCTTTTCGATATTCACCCCCCTAGCACTGCAGGCACTGCCATAGGCAGTAGGGAAATGCTGTGGTTTTTCTGTTAGCTGGCATGTCTTCTATGGTATTTTTAACAGAGCTGCCACTGCAAAATCTTTATTAGTGCTGACAACACACACTCTCAGAGGAACTGACTCAACTTTCAGGGGCCAGCCAGTTTGAAAGTCTGGTACCTGGCAGAACATGAAAAAATAAAATAACAATTTTTCAAGCAGTTATTAACTCATTCGCTGGTAAAAATGGAGTAATTAAAAGACTTTGTCTCCACCTGATAAAATTTTGCAGTATCACTTTTCAGTAACAGGTCCATTTGAATTTCTGTTTGTGTTCTCAGAGATGAAATTCAGCTCAAGTCTAAGTGCCAGCCTTTAGAGGCTCTACTCCCATAGACCCCTTTCTTACTAGAACAAGTAGCCTGGATACACTTGTACAGCTGAAGGTCAGAAACAGATATAAAAACTCTGACACTTTCTTCTCTGATCTTCATTTCCACATTAATCTTTATACATAGGATGTAACTGTTTTATTGGATTTAACCCGAGTTTATCTTTATCTCTTCATAGCATGTAGTCACATACATATCTCATTTAAGACATTAAAAAAATCTGGGGTTTTTTTCAACTTAATAATGAGTGTTGACAATTTTAAGTGCTACCTTGATATTCTTGAAGAGAAAAAAGTAAATATGTTTCATTTTCTACAGAAAATACTAACTACTAGAACCATGGAGTGCAGCTCTCCCTTCTTTGGCCACTCCCACCTTCTGCACTAGTTAAAAAATCAGCAGCTATTAGACTGAGCAGAAGTTCTGCTCCTGGACAATAAAACACATAATCACGTAATTAAAACTCAGAACTTTGCATGTGCATTTTCTACCACGTAGAGCACTGAAACAGGAGTCAGGAGAGTCAGTCTGAATTTCTTAGCACATTTTGGCCAGCACACTAAGGTTTCAGATCATTTCCACACATAGCTCCCTTGTCTTTCACTGGGGCAGAACCTGTAAAAGCAGGGGAGTGATCCCTCTGCCCTGAATCAGGGCAGCTCAGCAAGGCTTTAGAGGCTTCCTGAATCCCACCCATGCCAGGCTGGATGCAGCCCGCTGGGCACAAGGAGTATGAAGAGTGGGTTAGCAAACTCTTTGTAATTATACAGTCTTTAAGCTTTGGCAAGAAATAAACTCTGCTGCACATTTGCAGAACAGGAAATTTGCTCTTCCCTAGCTCTTCTGGGGACTCCTGCAATATATTACTAAAACAAACACCTCCTGTCACTCGCTCAAGCCCTCAAGTTTGACATCAAATTCAATACAGGAGAAATATGAACTAACTTGTCTAAATGGGGCTGAGGAACCACCCTTGCTGCAAATGACCCCACAAGCAGAGCTGGGCTCCAGAGAATCAGGTGCACAAAGGTTTGGTTCAGCTTAAGCTGCTGTGGGTTTGTGGAGACCAATGCCATCAAGTACTGCTGGTCCTGCTCCTGCCCAGGCATCGAGCTGTAGTCGGTAGCTACATGGAGAGAGCAAAACTAAGAAAAGTTTCTCCCTCCTGTCTCCCTTTACACATTTCCAGAGTTGATATTCTTGTTTCTTGCAGTTCACAAGAGAATTTCTGCTCACCTGCTCATGTTCTTTCTCAAGCTCTTCCTTCTGATGTGTGTTAGATCACGTGCAGTCTTCACACCTTGACTTCCACTTATCTCCTCCCACCTTTTTGTGAACAGGCTTCCCTTATCCACTGATGGAAGATACAAGCACTGGGAACCTGCCTTTACACTATGAGAGCTGGCAACTCTCAAAGTCTAGTTTCAGCATGAAATTAATTTTCAACTTCTCATTCAGTGCATGTATTTTCTGACGATACCTCCTACATCACAAGTTTTCCCTTCTGAGGTGGTTAATTATGAATGACATCAGGAAGTAGTTCATAACTCAAGATTTCCAACAAGCACTTGGAAATTCTGACCTGCTCCTCCAGAGACATCCACGGAAAGAGTTTCTTAAATGGAAAATTGTACCAGCCACTGCCGCAGGGCACTTTTTAATACTTACCACCAGGAACAGGATGTTCCCAAGAGATAATGACTTTTCTCCAACACTCAGAAAGTATTTCTAAATAAGCAATGTCACCACGGATGCCAATCACAAATGTGCATCGTAAAGATGTAATTACACAATGACAGTAGTGTGAACAGCACACACTGAGCCAAATCCCCTCTCACTATTCATTCCAAGCCCCTGGGCTGTGACTGTTCATGGCACACCAGCACTCCAAGGCCCAAGCATCAACCAGTACTATTTAGAAGACCCTGCCTCTTCCCCAAAGAGCTCACTACCTACACAGACAACCAGCAAAAGAGTCAGAACAAATCTTGTTTTACAAATTAGCTATTTAGATGAGAAATTAAATCTTTTCCAAGATTATAAAGGGTTTAGGTGGCAAAGGTAATTACAGGCCTTGTAGGACACCAAAGTTAAAGAACATGACTCTTAATGAATGTAGCAAAGAGGGGTTTTAAGCACCTCATTATTTACAGTCACACAGAAAGGTACTACACAGAAAGCACAACTTTTCCATGCAGTTTGGAGAATGAAGGAAAGCCACCTCACAGCCAGGTAAGGCCCTGCACCAGGCCTGGCACTTTCATTAATTTCCAGACTAACTACAGAGTGCATCATGCCAAGCGGTATGGAAATAACACAATCCAAACATCACAGTCATTCCCACAGTCTAGACAGTCTCCTCTTGCAGGACATGCAAGCAAGTCTGATCACCAGTTCCAGACTTGGAAAACTGTGTCATGAGATCTTCATTAAGAAAGATCCCGTAGAATATCAACAGATGCCTTATCACAATGCAATGGACACGGAGCCAAAACAAACAGAAAGTATGTAAAAGCAAATTCCTGACAAAGCAAAAACTGAATTAATGTTTATGAGACTGGAGTTGAGAGGGAAAGGACAGGAAGAGCCACAGTTGCTCAAGTTATATGGATCTGTAAAAAGTTAAATATGTTTCATACAGAAGGACATTATTTCCTTACTCTGTTTTAATATTTCTTTTAAATCTTGGAGACAAGTTGCAGAGAGATGTGATTATGCTCTGCCAAGAGAAAAACAACAAAAAAGTTCATGGGAATTAATGGCACAAAGAATATTGTCCAAAATATAAAGTCCAAATCTTGCTCAGATGAGCTCAGGTGAATTCTCCTGTCTACCTGCAAAGGGCTCAGTGGTCAGAAATGGGCCAACAGTTTTTCCCAGTTTCTGCTGTGTCTCTTTAATTCACCCCCAACAGACTATTTTCTATATCCCTGTGCTGTGTCCCTGCCCAGAGGGAGCTGGACAAGCCAGCAGAACCTCACCCTGCTCTCTTGGTGCGGTGGAGCAGTTATGGGTCAGGGCTCCATGGGCTGGGTGCTGAACAAAGACTTGTTGCAGCAAGGAGTTTGCACTCTCACATGTGATTTAAAGCACTGCTTGAGCTGGCTCGTTCCAAGGGTCAGCACTGACTTCACAGAACAAGCTTCAAGAACACTGCATGAATTTAAATAAATGGGAAATTAATAGATGCAGTACAACTGAGAAATACCCTTGGTATATAAATTTTGTTCTTCCTTATATAGGAATTTTCTCCCCTTCCTGTTAACCTTTTCTGCCTCATGTGAGAATTTCTTTTTTTTAAATTTGAAAAAAGTCTTAAGAAGATAAATTAAGGGATTTTTCTCTGTTCTCCAAACTAACAATGGAAACAGACCTTTTACAAAAGCAATGGCTGACAAGTATTATAAATTCTACAGTAATAGTTTAACTACTGGCCACCAAAACATAAACCAAACAAACCAAGCCCAACAAAAATGTATTGACTTCTTTTACTTCTTGTAAAACACTAATTTCCCCAGCTACTTCAAGAAAAAAGTTGCAACACCAAGTATGCCACAGCAGTTTCACTACTGTTAATCTGTATAAATTTACCTTCCTAGTTTGCATAAAATTCAAACTGTTGGCCCAGTGCATCTATTTCCTCATCCTTAGATGTTGTGACTAATTCAGTCCTACCTGAGATCCCTTTTTTGCATGATCTAAAAGTGGACCACAAATGTTCTGCCTTTTCCGCCTGCAGATTGGTGGCCTTATTCAGGTCACCCTTGCAAAAATATTAATGCAGTGAGTGTGTGACTTACTAGAGTCAACTCCTGCCATTGCCTGAAGGAGCTCAGGATTGCAGAGCTTAACCTTTGATATGAAAATGTCTGCAATTCACTGTTATTAGTGCATGGGCACATCATTCCCATTAGGCAGTGAGGTACTGCCTGAAGCAGGATCCATCTGCTTCCAGTCATAAAGCAGGATTTGCTTCACGCTGGAGCCAACTGCCACTCCGATATTCCATACACCCATAGATGCTATGAGACTGCCTGTGCCCTTTCTGCACTTGCACATCTCCTGCCTTTGTTATCTATAAATGGCAATTTCTACTGGAGGGCAGTTTAGCTGACATGACATGCTTTCTACCGATTGCCTCTGTTTTACTTTCAGACCTTATATAAATGCATTTTGATGTTGGGTTTTTTTGGTTTTTGGGGTTTTTTTTTTTTTCCGTGTTCAGTGAGTTTTACATAATTCTGTTTGACTTTTTTTTTACGTTGACTAAATACTTGCCGAAGAGAGAGAGACACCACTTCGGTGTGTTCCAGCTGAGGGGAAAAAACTTATTGCTGCTCCTCTGGATACTGCGCTGGTCTTTCCGAGCGGGTGACCACGGAAAAAGCCACCGAAGCTGCGGGCGGAGGGAGGGAGCATCGCTGCCTTTGGGATGCCGAGCTCCGAGCGCCCCTCGGCAGCCCCGGGAATTCCAGGGGCGCCTTTCCCGTGGCTGCAGCGCCCTCTCCTGGCCCGCGCTGCGAGGAAATCAATCCACGGGAATCATCATCACCAGCGTGGAGCCTGGCGCATAAATCGTGCTCTGAAATTCATCAGCCACGCCAGGGCAACCCATGCTTTGAAGGGCGGCCGGCTCTGAGTGGACACAATCAGTCTCCAGTTGGAAAATGACTGCTGAAAGTGTCAGCAACTTAAATCATAGAGAACACTTACATTCATAAAGGCTTTAAAATACAGAACTTCAAAATATCCACGCATTGGCAAATTTGAAGCAAACAACAAAAAGTACCCAGGACAAAAAGTCTTATTTTAAAACCACTGAAGACAAAACTGTGAAGTTGTGAATGAGGACATTTGGCCTAATGAAGTATGAAAAACTAATGAGGTCCAGGAGCATTAAACCAGGCTTGTAAAGAATTTCAATACTCATTACTGATGCTAAAACTACTACTAATGTCACTGAGTTTCCATGAGGACTGTATGGTGAAGTTTCTCAGAAAAAGGAGCCAGACAGCAGAGCTATCTGTGTATTAATACACAGCTTCACAGAGAGGGCAGCACAAGGGTCAGACTGCTTCTTTCTGGCTTAGGATTTTTAAAATTCAAAGCAACATTTCAAAACAGCTACTTTCCCCCTCTCTCTCCCTGCTACTTTCTAATTAAAGCACAGATAGAAGCTTTCATAGAACGTAAGGACCCAGAAGGTGGGAAAGACAACTTAGCCTTTTGCATCTCATCTTTAACACTTCATTTATTACTAAATATCCTCTATTTTTAAATGACCCGGGTGCTTCTGCACCAGCAGCCTTCCCCACGGCCGGAGGGGCTGGCAGGGATTCATCACACCAGTGACAGCGAGCGCCTCTGCGCTCGTGGCAGGACATTGTGCTGCCATCTGTAACACCCTGGCTGGAGAGCAACCTCAGCATCCCCCCTTCTCCCTAAAAACCTGGTACATAGTGCAGATGTTGGGAGCTGGGGCTCTGGGCACGCTGACCCTGCTGCTGCTCAAAGGGCTCCCTGCTAGCTGATTAATGGGGCAGCATTAATGTCAGCTGCCGTGCTGACCACAGGGATGGTGGCCTGAGTCTCAGTGCCCTGGAAGAGCTGAGCACCAGGAGAGGTAAATGCAGCTCCCAGGAGAGACACAATTTCCTACAATCACGGGCTGCCTCTATAACTGTGCATTTTCAGCTTTCTAAAAAGAAAAAAAAATAAAAAATAAAGAAGATTTGGCTTCCTGTCTTCATTTCACTCAGCTCAACAAAGCACCATCAAGCTGGGGTATGATCTCCTCTTTCTTCTCACCAAAAACTAGCACCCACGCTAAAAGCCTGAACTTGAGCAAAAGAGCAACCGACAGATACTACATACAACCCCCCTGGGAGTTTGGAAAAGCTGATAACACAGTCAAATGTTCAACTGACTTTAATGCAATTTCAGTCAAGACCTTTTCTGCACTTCAACACATCCATCTCCATGTGAACGCTCCAGTTTGGCAGAGCTTGATGAAAGGAGGCAGATCTTTTCAAAGCTGATTACAACTTCTGTTTCAATCTGGAAAGAAGAGTGGTTTGCACTTCCCGTGGTTTTTGAAGAGGCTGTTACATATACCTAAATGTGTTACATTTAAGAAAGTTGTAACCAGCAGAAGTGAGTCAGCTCCTTATAATAATGGGACATCTTACTGACACTGCGAGGTTTTTATGCCTTTTCTTTTTTATTTCTTCCACTCTTTATTTAAAAACTTGCAGTCTCCACTGTTTTACTGCAAAAACTGTTTGTAAAGCAAGAATTGTGCTGATCGCATCAAAACTCATTAATATAACTTGTTTTTCCATTATTAGCACCATCTGAGCCTGTTGAAAGCCTTAACCAGGGCTTTAATTTTTCCACAGAGAGCTTTAAATTAATTAGTGGTTTACATGCTAACAAAGAATCTGATACATTCATAAATCAATCTAATGCAGAAGGATTACCGGAGGGTGGAAACCTATTCAGTGGGGACCTCACATTCACTTAACATGGTGTGTTTCCAACAAAAGGGTGCAGGTGTGGAATAGACGGGTACCAGGAAGAGCCCATGATAATCACTTTGCATCACTTAAAGACGCAGCAGGACACATGGTAAATCAGAGCCCAGGGCCCACCCCAAGTGAAAACTGTGTAGATATAAAAGGCAATATCATCCCACTTTAACCTTCACACTTAAATTGCCAGAGTGGTACAATTTCTTTTATGTAGGTTACAGGCCAGTGAACTAATGGAAAACAGAGTCAAATTAAAGGACCTGGATGGGAAGAACCAAATTAACAGAACTGTATAAGACAGATACAAATCGAGATATCAAAAACAATTAACAATTTTTTTCTGGGTAACTATTAAATGAATCCAAGTTATCAAAACATGATGTCATTATGTATACTTTTGGCTCATTTTAGGCTTTTAAACTAGTTTCTGCTAAAACAACACTTACGCTGCCACAAAAATTCAGCCATGTAAGTGTGGCAGCATTTTTCTCATATGTTTCCTAACCTGGCACTGTTCACTGTTAAGAAAATTTCATAAAAATGAACACTTTTCCTGGTCATGTTTTGTGTCCAAAGGTGCAAAGTCACACACCTCAAAGATAAAAAAAAATACTTTGATGACTAATGTGGTTTTCAGTCTTCAGCATGTTTGAAATAAACTTGTGATTTGCTTTGAAAGCTGCTCATTTTAATAATGGGATCTCTGTCACTACAGACACCTGCACAGTCCCCATCAAATGCAGTGAGAAGTGTACACAGATGAACTGATCAGCTCCTTTTCCTTTACAGAGAGTCATCCTTGATGAGTCAGAAAAGACATGACTAAGAAAATTGTAAACATGCACACTATGAAATTAAAGACCATGAGTGACAGGAAGAGACAAACAGCAATCCTGGCTCAGTGCTGCTGAAACTTTCAAGGGATGGATTGGTAGTAGGAAATTCTGCATTTTTACTAATGAACAATCAATATTTACTGATGGTGGTTCATAAAATGAAGAAACCTGAACAATTGTCAGGTATTCAGCCTGAAGTTTTCAGTTCACAATTAAAGCCACAAATACATACTCAATCCAATATATGAGGTATCAGATTTTCCATACAACCATATGGAAAAAAACATTACAAGATTACTTGTATATTTTTGGTGATAAACATTTATCTTGAAATGAACTGTCTTCATTTCATCTTCCCTAGTACCTTGCAGTCACAAATCAGTCAGGAAAACTCTGGGACATATCAAAAGCTCAATTCTTTTGGGGAGCACTGTGGGTCCCACACACTGGTACCACACAGCACACACTGCCTGAGCTTCAGCCTCAGATATACCTCTCCTCATAAACACACATTTCATCATCACTCATGAGATGTTATTTATACAGATGCACAGACCCATTTCTTGAGCAAAGATACGCAGTGTAAGTAGCTTCTACAGCCCATGCTTTGTGTTTGTGTGTCATTGGTTTTATGTACATGTCCACCTTGCAGTGGTTCCTAGGGTGAACCCGAGTGGGAAGGACAGGGAAAACCAACTGCACTGCGCCCTTCCAGCACACACAGGGACAGGGCACACACTCCCTGCTCTCTGACTCTGCTCCCCCTAAAAGTGAGTGTGGCTTACATAAAGCAGTCACCTCTTACCCTCATGAGCTGTCTGTGACAGCAAAACCCAAACAATTGTTTTTTTTAAGAAGCAGGAAATGCTAGCAGGTATTACATGAGGTGCCATCCTGCCAGAAGCTTGTGTGATGCTCTGCCCAGTTCTCGGGATGCAGGGCAGCTCCCTGAGCTCCCTACCCTGCCTCACACTGCAAGAAATGCTCTCCACGAGACAGAGCACGGCACTGGAGGTGGCACTGGCGGTGCCATGTGCTGTCACCCGTGCCCTTCCCAAGTGAAGGAGCTGGTCCCGTGAAAACCTTCATGCCAGTCTAACCAGCACAACAAACAAAAAGAAAACGTGAGCGAGTAAAGGCGATTAGCTAATTAGTGCTTAAATAAAGCTGTGGCCTGTCGCTGGCAGGGAGGCTGCGGGGGTGCCATTCCTTTGATGCCGAGTCGCAGCCGGTGACAGCACAGCCGAGCCCTCGGGCGCCCTGTGGCTGGCTGGTGGCCCTCCGTGCTGGCCCCGGGGGATGTCCATCACTCCAAAAAGAGCAGCACATGGGCTGGGCACCCCGTGGGCAGGCTGCTGGCAACCAGCGCTGCTCCGGAGGGAGCCCCGCCGTTTGCCAAAGGCTTGCTGGCTCAGAATTCCTCCCCGAAATTTCGCTGTGAATGTTTGTAAAGTGTTTTCTCCAAGCCCAGCGTGCGCAGCCGGCTCCTCGCTGCACGCCCTGAGAACGCGGCTACGCGACTTTCTTAATCCCTGCCCTCCCCTGGGCTCAAGTACTCCAGCCCCTGGACCCTTGCTGCTCTCACACTGCTCACAGCCCCGCAAGTTCATTAATGTTAATTAATGACTGCTGTGTTTCATATTAAAATCACCAGCTCTGAGACACAAAGAACTTTCCATACATCAACTGCTTCAAAGCAATCGTCTCTACCGGAGGCGCGCTCGCTCTCGGCTCTAGTTGCAGGATAATTGTGGATATTACCCCTCAGGGAAGACGGGAAAAACTACCCAGTATTTACCGTGGGGGAAGACTGCACCCCCGGAGAGCTACCTGTCAGCTCCTAATGGGTTACAACACTTGGCCTCTCAACAAATTATACAAAATTACACCCTGGTTAGCAGGGAGAAGTGATCTATCACACAGGCCCATAGTGAAAGATGTAGGAAGTGTCTGACAGTCAAGGTGGGTGCACATACCAAAAGCCTTACTAGCTCTAGAAGGTTAATCAGTATTGCTCATTTCATATAGCCTTGGATTATCCCACTAAGTATATTTTACACTCAATATATGATGTTACTGCTGTGCCTCCAAGGGAATGCTAGTTTTAAAAAAAAT
Organism: Monarcha castaneiventris obscurior; assembly: GCA_026261815.1. NCBI lineage: Eukaryota > Metazoa > Chordata > Aves > Passeriformes > Monarchidae > Monarcha > Monarcha castaneiventris. The sequence goes on from JAMPIT010000467.1 coordinate 15,625,698, forward strand.
AAAGGAAATATTTCAAATAGAGTAAACAGCTCTTCCCAGATTTTGACATTTATTTGCACTGAAAACTAAAATGCAGTTCCAAATTCAATGCCTGATCTTTGCCATTCTTCCTCAGGCAAAATTCCTCCTGGAGGCAGCAGGAGCTTTATCTCAGTCACAGACTCTTGGATTGTAACTTTACCTGATTAAAGTTTGTTCCTCAGTTCCTCCGGGGCTTCTGTGCCTAGCCCAACTGCTTCTGCTTAAGCAGTTGGGAAGCCTAGCCCATGAGTAGTGTGTGTGAATACACACACTACCCATGGGCTAGGCTTCCCAACTGCTTAAACCCCATCTGAAAGTCTCCTTGTGGCCAACCCAGCCATGCTGCAGACTCCAAGGACAGAAACATCAGGGTGGTGTTGGGATGGGAGAGGACAGTGGCTCTTGTAGCTGAGCTGGGCACATCTGGGGCCATGGTGAGAACAATAGATTCAGAGCTTAGGTCCCTCCAAATCTCACATGGTTGTATTAATCACTAAGGATTTATAAATGGCACTCACTGGAGGCAGGTGGGATGTTAAGGACCCTGCATCCCACAGTTCACAGAGCATCCCATCCCCAGAGACCTTCTGCAGCTGCTCCCCACTAAGTTAAACAAACTTGGGACCAAAGTCTTTCACAGCCAACTGTGCAACTCCCTCAGATCAGTGGTACTTCCACATATGTTCAAGGAGACAGTTTGGGTTTGAAGGTTTTTGAATGGGTGTGCTTTATCCCATGGAAGCTTAAGACATTTCATCTGAAGATAGGGACAAACACTCCTTAACAGATGGGAACAGTTCCTCAGATATTAAGTAATTAAGCACACTCAGCACATGTTGGCTCTAAAGAAAATTGTTTTGAAGAGATAAGGCACTCTATAAATTGAGGTTTGGGGTTAACCAAAAATCTGCCATTTCATCTTTTGCTCACAAGGCTAAGCTCATGAATTGGTACATGAAAAATGAAGATAGAAGGAGCATTACATGATTTACAAAATTATCAGATTGAGGGGTTTTTTTTAAGCTTCCATGCTTGTGTTCTTCCATTTTTCTGTGGTTGGTTAAGATTTAATAGGCAGGTAAATCTACTGCTTTTTGATCAGAAATCGCCTTTCTGTGCTTGCCTTGCTTCCAATTCCAGTGAGGACCATCAGAAGCAAAATGAAGCAGCTTTCCAAGGAAGTGAAGCCTTGAGTTTCCCCACATTTAAGAATACACCATTGGCAACCCTTTGTTGTGTCCAAGAGAGCCTTGATGCTCTGGTGACCACCTCCAGCCAGACCAAATGTGTCTGAAGCAGTCAGACAAGAATTGCAAAGCAGTGAGCAGGCACAGCTTACCATGGCTCCTTCGCTCTTACTCTGGGCAACCTCCCGCTGCAGCCGAGCCACAGACAGCTTCTCCCTGTGGAAAGAAAAGCCTGTGAATAGCAGTTCATTTTCCAGTGCTTCCCCACCGGGGCAGCATTCCTGCACATCGCTGGGGTAACCCCCAGCAGGCCCCGCTCTCCTCCCCGTGTTCCCCTGCAATATTTAGTGGCTGCATTATTGTTTCATTTCATGGCAGTTTGACAGAGCTGTCAATAAATCAGCTGAATCCAAACATCATTTGCTTCATTCAGACAACAAAGTAGCTCATCATGCCGGTGATATGGAAACAGATTGTTCAAATCAGGTTATGTTATTTATTTTCCTATAGCCCTGCCCATCAGCTTCATTCTGCACCATATTAACACATGCCAGAAGGCTGTTGCATCATCAATAAATATATGCTAAAAAATTGAAATTAAAACCATTTATTCTATATCTAAACACACTGTGATGCATTTTGTAACTACTGAATTATCAGATTTTTTTTTAATTGGCCTTTTTTCATATAAGATCCTTACACAAATGTTTGGCTCGACTCAACTAATAATTAATTTGTTTAATTAAGGATTTGGCAACCACAACACATTTTCAAGTACACTGAAAAGTTGTAAGAAAGGAATGAAAAGTACTGATTAGCATACATAGAAAAGGAAAGATAATTTCCCATTGTATGGGCTGGGGAAACTCCATCCCCCAAACACCCACAAAGGTGCCGAGCCAGGGCAGAAGTAGGACCCAGGCTCTGTAAATGCTCCTATCATTGACTGGGCCACTCTCATCCAGCATGGAAATTAACTGCTCTGTGGTATTTTATTCCCAAATGTGCAGAAAAAAAAGTAGCCTTTAAACCATTTCTCAGGAACCGTTCCTGATGAGGAAAATCTGAGCATGCCTGCCTAATTCCTGTGGAATGACAGTGCTCCTGTCACTCAGCCACAGCTCAGTGTATGCCTGGGTCACTGCACCAGTCCCCCCTCTCCATTTCAGCAGAAGATGTGGTATTTAAGCTAAGTCTCCCTGCTGGTCACCTGCCCCCACGTGTTTGCTGCACCCCTCAGCATTCCCCGCACAGCCGTGGTTATCAGATTAGCACCAAGCATTGCCAAAATCTTGATGCTGAAACCACTGGATATCAGCAAAATTTGAAGATGATAGAGCCACAGCCCTGTAGAATCTGTGCTTGTGTTCTCCAGCATGGTATCAAGGTGTTTGGCGCATGTGAAAAATTATGGAAGATTGAGAAGTGGCATTAGTCCAGCATTGAGAGCCTTAGCATAGGTGTCCTAAACACAGCTTCGAAAAGACACGTACCACTTCCCCCCTTCCTTGCTCAGATACTATCACAGGCAAATTACAAAACTGGTTAATCCTATTTTAAGGATTTAGTTCATCTGCTGGAAATAGCCCCTTGCATTTTTGCGTTGCTTCAGTGCCCTAATATGTTCTAGTGGAAAAAGCAAGTATTCCCTTTGAGGAGGTTTTGACCTTTTAATTGCAAAACAAATGCCTAAAGATATTTTATGAGAAAATATGCAGGGGATGGGGGAAGAATAAACAAACAAACCCCCCCACAAACCACTCCTCCATACACTTCCTGCCAGTGGTCTGGAGAGATTTATTTAGCTATGCCTCCTACATCAGGAATACTCCTACTTCCCTCTCTCCATGTTAACTCCAACATGGAATCAGTTCCACATTTCTGGAATATTATTAGAATAAATTCCACTCAAGGTCCATTCACAAAGAAGGCTTCTCCAATGATGCCAGGTCTTCCTTGTCTGGGTGAGGATCCCTGATGAGATTTAGAAAGGGTTTTCTCAGCAATTTTCCCACTGAAGGACAGCAAAGACTGGCATTCTCAAGCTGTGTTTATAACATTGCTGCTGTTAGGAACAGACCCACTTTTCAATAGCAGAAAATGAAAAAGAAACCTGCCTATCATTTAGAGGAGGGAAAAAAAAGTGCCATAGTGGGTACAGAAGATCCATCTGTTCCAAGAGTGTCTACAAATAGCCAGCTTCCAGGCAAGCAAACCCTGTGCTCCCGCTTCCTCCCTCCCACCTGCATGCCCAGGTGAAGGAGCTGTGCACTCACAGCCAGCCCATGCAGATGGTTGCCTTCCTCTGGGCAGACGTGTGGCAGAAGCTCAGCGTGCCTGTGGACCACAGGCATCCCTGGACTGTTCAGGGAGCTCTGTTAGTGCTGCACGAGGCCACTGCCTGCAGTGAGGTGTTTCCCACCAGCTCCACACAAACACGCACCCGTGCGATGGGCAAGGAACGTGGCCACACTCCCTTCACAAGCCAGCAGCATTTAAAGCTAATTTACAGTGTTGGAAGTTTTCATATGAGATAGATGACAGGAGAGAAGAAGGACCTCCATGTCTAAGGATGACCAAATAAACCCTCTGGTTATTATCCACCATTGCAGTCAGTTCTGCTTAAGGCAGCATCTTCAGTGACTACTCTCAGCCCTCATTTCTAACATGGTGTTAGAACTGAATAAACATTTTACTATGACTGAGCTGCAAAAATAATAAGCTTTTAGCTGCTTTAGCCTTTCAGATGTTTCAAATGCAAAGAACATTTGACATGCAGCTTCAAAGTTAATCTCATTTTTTTAATCTTTGTTTTTAAATAGGAAAAAACAGTAGCATTACTTTGTTGCCATATGATTTTATTTATTTTTAATCAAGCATGTTTCATCCTTATAGCATGATTAATTAACAAAGTTAATTAGCAACTACAGCCAACCTGCAAGGAAACAAAATCTTCTCTGGGGATTTAAACAATTAAAATATTCATTGAGAAGGTCTCATGTTCTCTTTTGAAAAACCTCCAAATGATAAAAGGTTTACAAAAATGTTCTTTGAAAGCACAGTTTATGCTCTTAGGTTTGAATATTTGTATTGTAAGTGGCAAAATTCCCAGCCAAGGACTTTGCAAAGAAATAATTAAAGAAGCCAAACAAGGATTCAATTATATCCTTTCTAGATGGAACCAGGCACACAAGTAGACAGTGTGTGGATGGAAGAAAGATACATTTCAAGTCTCAGTATCACTGGTAGATATTGCAGTAACTTGTTCTAAAAAACAACAGTTTGAGGAAAGCCCATTCAGCCCAAGAAAAACATAAATGTGCTAAATAATTCTGCATATTCGGAACTCTCCTTAAACTAAAATTCTCCTTCACTCTCCTTTCCCATCAGGTTCAACTCATTCAACCACCAGACAAAAGAAACCCTGTATCAGACGGCAGCAAGAGCTCAGGGCTCCACCACAGAACCTCACTGCTCGAGCTGCTTCCCATCCACGAGGACAGAGGCAGGGAAGTCAATTCAGTCACAAGCCCCTGCCTATCCCCCAATTCTGAACAAATGCTGATGCTCTTCCTGATATGGTAACACATCTCCTCAGATCAAGCACCACAATGAAAGCTGCACTGGGTACATGAAAGGCTCCATTTTTCTCAGTTGTTCTTTCTGTATTGCTACTGTACATCGATACAATAAACCCAGAAACTCTAGCAGCGTACTTCAGCTTCCCAAACTTTGATCTTCATTTTTATTTGGAAACCTCAGATTCAGAAACTGTCAGATATAGGGCTTTGCATCTCCATCTAACAAAGAAAGATATTACTTAAATTAGCTTCTGAACAAAGTTAAAATGTACTGAAATATATCCATTTGCCAGGACCTCAGCTATACAGAACCAGGATGTATTTTCAGTGGTAATTTTACTGTTTTAATTATGAAAAGTAATTTTACCTTTAATGAAGAACACAGTCAAGACTCAAAAAGAATTGGAAATATCTTAGAAATATCATCTGAAACTGAAGTTAATGTTTCAGCAAACCTTAAGCCCCATGATCCCCTGGGAAGAGAAGGGCTCTATCCCCACCTGACACTGTCCTTTCCTGTCCTGATCAGCCCCACAACCTGCCAGCATGCAGTGACAGCTCTTACATTTTCAACAAGTGTCAACATTGACACTTGAAGATTTCAAACTTCTCCTATTTTCTAAGTAAGTTATTACTTCTCTACACAACAAAATTCAATAGGTATGAAGCTCCCAAGTTACTCATTTGTTTCTCTACCCGTCTTTTTTTTCATGAACAGGAATGTGTTTTCTTCATGTTTCATCCTGTCTTGGAAATTTTCACTCTGAAGCAATTTCATTTAGAAGCGATCAGTCCTGCACCACAAAGTGAAGCCCACCTTTTCTAGTCATTTTATAACTTTCACAATTTGAAAAGCCAAAAAATCACCACTGACATAGTCAAACTTTGAAAATATAGTGAACATTTGTTTTACTGTTTGTGACTGTGGCCAAGCAAAGTGGCCAAGCTGTAATGCGGAGAGTCCTTCCATCCGTTCTGGAAGCTATTTTGGAGCAGAAAAATCCCAACCAAGTTTCCACTCTACACTATCACAGTGCTATTCAGAAGGTGAATAAATACTTTGTTCTTGTGGGGAAAAAGCAAACAGAAAACTGACAGAGACTCAGAACTCAGATTTGCAAGGCCTCCCAAACCTCCTTGTGCCTTGGAACCACTCCTTGTCTACCACCTACCAAAATTACTTCTCCATAACTCTTTTTCCCCAGTATCATTACTTGTAGACACAGTATTGCCTTTCCAATGAACCAGAAAAAACCACAACTAAACCCCATCACACATGGATTAAACAGAGCACGGTGCTAACAGCTGACCCAGGGGCAGGACGCTAGTTTGTGCAGAGCGACACAGTTTGTGCCCGGCTTCCCTCAGCTCTTGGTTTTCCAGGGAGGTTCCCATACAAGTGCTGACCAGGCTTGACCCCATCGAGTGGATGAGATGTGACAGGGGAAGAGCCGAGGGTGGAATGGCTGCAGTGAGCTCATGTGCCTCTTTCAGCTCCGATTGCGGGCGCGGCGCTCAGCGGTGCTGCTTCCCCCGGCCGTCACGTACAGCTCTCGCTGCCCTGTAAATGTCAGGGCACTGTGGAACTGGGCTTTCAGAGCCTCCGTGCCCTAGCCAGATCTGGCAATAAAGGAGTCATCCTGCACGAAAAAATATTCACTGCAAATTTAAAGCTGAGCGAAGTACAGGCTTCATTTAACTATTTTTACAATAATTGCAAGGACTGGAGTTACAATGACAGAAGTACCAACGCTGTCAGGCAGAAAGAGGAAAGATAGGATGAGCCACCAGCAAGGAACAGCTCCTATTCACTGCTAATTTACTGGTAATAAAAGATAAGCCTACAGAAAATATAATTTACATTAAACTTCTCTTCTATAAGACATGATCCTGCCAAATCCAGACAAGCGAAACAGGTAGTTACTTATTTAAACTGTATTTTCTTCGGGTGACACTGAAGCAAGGAAAAAAAAAATTATAACTATAATCTAAATAAGTATCAGCAATCCTTGTGAGCTCCTCACCAATTTCTAGTGGATTATCATGTGCATTAATCGGAAGAAGTTCAGAGACAACCATCCAGTTATTTTCCAGAAGCATCCAAACAAGACACCAAATACAAAAGAAATGCCATGTAAGAAATCACAGGAGAACAGGTCAGAAAGGAGGAGGGGAAGAGAGGAACATGATGAGGGCAGAGCCTTCATTCTAAAAGCAAAAACACTCTCTTTGGCTGAAAAGTGGGACAGTTGTGGCAAAGAAATCAGAAAGGAAAGGTTATCAGGAGTCCCTGGCAGATTATCCCCCAATTGTTTCCATGACAAATTACTCTCCCAGCATGGGCACAGCAGCCAAGGTCAGCCAGGCACCTGAGCAGGGTAATTCCCCTCCTCTGAGCACGAGCATGGGAACAGGCAGCGATGCATTTTCAACAGAAGCATCCTCTCTCACACTGGCAGTCTTTATTATTTCATTGATATTTATTGTTTTCAGCACTGAAATTACAAGTGCAAGGCTGCATACTTTAATGATTAGTTGGTATTTCAGACAACATTTCAAATATATCTGTTTATCTATAGATATATCTATTTATTAAAGTTGGAGTGTCTTCTTCCATTATTAGCACTGACTCCACAATACTGCCCACCTTTCAAATGTTGTACAGATTTTGGCAAAAAAACATAGTTAAGGAGGTCTAGACCCAAAATCTGAAACATTGGGGTTTTGTTCTCTTGAACATCAAGATGGTTTTTTAACCTTGGTGATGCAGAAAAACCAGTAAGTGAAGAGCAAAAGCTTTATAAATACAGACCCTTAAATAATTTTCATTAGTAACTGCGAAATAATTAGAATGACAAGAAATAGAGCTACCAAGCAAGAGATGGTATCAACCATCACATCAATGCAGTTTCTTGACTAAGGAAATATAGGGAAAAAAAAGTGATTTCTCCCCCATTAGGCACTTATTCAGTTGTAGGACAAAAGACTAATGTCTGTGTGATACAATGCCAAATCATTGAGATAATTATGAATCATACCAAGCAATCATTTTACAAATCTCCTGGAACATCTCACTTTATGACCATTATTCATGAGATCATGCATTCAACTCCAATTTTTTTTCAGATACATTCCTCTGAAGCCTTTCTTTTGGTCTGAGATTCCAGACCAGAGAAGAAGAAAATTGGTGTGGGAAAAAATGGATTTTTTCTAGAAAGAAAAAAACAGAGAGAAAACCCCATGTTTTTCTAACAATCTCTAAAGCCTTCACAGAGTAGTGAGAGATACTTACGGACTTCTTTTAAAAAAAAGCCCAAACACAGAGCAGTAAACTGCAGCAGGCAAGGGACTTACACCTGGCTATCAACCTGAATGCAACCTCCTCAAGTATGAAACATCAAAACCTAAGTGCCAAGAAACACCAAGTAAACAGCACCAGAATACTGAACCCTGAAATATATGTAAAGTACAGGTTTTCACATTATGAATTAAATAGCCCATGTGTTATGGAAACCTTGCATTTATCAGAAAGCAAAGTTAAGGTTTTAGCAGGGCCAAATCCTGCACGCATTTTCTCCCTGCTTAAACATTTTGATTCAATATATCCCAGCTAAACTACTAAAACATACTGATAAAAATAAATGAGCACTGGATCCATCACACAGAATTTGCTATTATTAAAACTGGTACATTAACCATAAACCTTATTGTCTCTGTTCTGAAATCCACACCTTAAGAGCAAAAACAATTTGACAAATTCACACTGCTGTAGTTTGGAATTTCTTGACATAAGTGACTGATTTATCAATTTTAATGTTACATTAACAGTAATATTTATATTTAATGCTGTATTATTTCTGCCAATAAGTTGCAATCCAGGGAGCATACAGTGGGAACTTGTACAATTAGGCAAGCTGCCAAGTTCTCAAAGAATTATCATCACTGAAAACTTGGTGTTCAAACAGGAAAAAAAGAAGGAAAGGACTAATAAAAGTCAGTTTGGAATATTAATTCAGCAAAAGAAAACTTTACATTACAATATAAGCAGCTGTTGCACAGTTAGTAATTCTAGAAGAATTACTGCTTGCTCTTTTTTCCAGGTGCTACTTTAAAAAAATATTTTGCACTAAGGAAAGCATGTTTAATCAAAGCCCTTAAATGGTACCAAATTTCTACCTGAGAATACTTTAACAGCATGAGGCCTACAGTTTGCACTTTTCTAATTAAAACATACATTAGTGTTTATCTGCTTTTTGATGGCATCCTCAGAGCCACCACATTATTCTTATGACCTTCTCCAGTCCAGGTCAGTGTGAAAAGCAAATTGTCCCTCTGGTACGTGACTAATTCACCTGGTCCTCCCTCAGCAGCATATGGTCCAGGAGCTCCACTTCTTTAAGTGGGAGGATAAGACCATGCAAGAGGTTGCTCAAAACTCCCCATCTTAGCTTGATAGTGCAGTTGAGTTCAAAGGGGGTTAAGAAAGAGGCACAGGGTCATTGCTACGTGAAAGTCTGGCTCATGGAGAAAGACAACAGTGTAAGTCACCACCTTTTAATCCCTCTTATTCCCAACACACACAAACTGCCACTCTTCATTTCACATGCCCACAAGATGCTTTTTTGGTCCTAATCCCCAAAAACACCTGCTCTCTTTGCTAGAAGTACCAAAGCTGGTGACACTGGGCTGTTCAGCAGAGCTGACATGGGCCTGGTGACGCATCAGTCACCAACACAAGAACGGTGCTGCTGAAGCAGCTGTTGCTTCTAAGTGATTTTTATTTCTGTGACTTGGTGACACTGAAAGCAACAGCAGAGATGTGAATGAAGAAGCTCTGCCTATAGAGCTATCAAAAGATTATTTTTTTAATGCTCATTCAAGAAAGAAGAGACAGAGCAAGGACCAGATAAGAACCACTCTGTGTAAGGTCACCTCTCCCATCTTGCCTGCCCTGAGCACGTCGTTCTGCACTTCTGCTTTATTCCAGATTTCAAGCCAGCCTACAGCTGTAGGTCGTGCACAGCATTCCTGTTAGGGCAAGCAGAGCTGTTCCTCCTCAGTGCCATTACTCTTAGCAGTGTCTCCCAGCCTGTGAGTGTGTAAGTTCTTATCTCTCCTCTTGCTGTTCAGTTTTAACCTGGGTCAAGCCACTCTCTAGACTGGATGGAGTCTCAGTTCTTGTGTTTCTGCTTGGGGTGTTATGGATGGTTTGCAGTATCAGATCCTTACAGCATACAGATTTATACCATTTTTATTGTATTGTTTACTTGTGTTAGTTTTGGGGGATTTTTCTTAAGTAAATATTTGGAATCCAGAAGATATCTATCTCCTGCTATATAATGAATTCTTTGGTTTGTGACCTAAACCCCTTCAGCCATTTCTAGCAGAAGTGAATTATTTTTTTCACCGAGCCTGGATGTAACACAACCTTGGAAAATGAAAAACAAAGGAAGAAAAAAGCAAACAAGGTTTTCTTTTTGCAAAGGACTTGAAAGTTGAGCTAACAAATTCCCCCAATCACTTTTCCTCATATATATTTTTTCTCTGGAGATTTGTCACATGGAGATGATATGCTGTGGAAATTCTTTTGAAAGGACATGCATTTCCCTAAGGGGTTTTTAATGAGAATTTATTGCTCATGAAAGATTCAGGATTGGCAGCACTTCAGTCTTCAGTTAATGATCTTTTGTTTATTAACATAAAATGCATCACACTTAACAGGAGTGTAACTTTCCCAACCAATGCATCAAAGCACGAAAGAATTCTCACTCCTTCTGTCTTATCCCCTGAGGCTGTCTGAGAGGGTGTTAGCTGAAATTTATATGGTTGTCCTCTATGAAAATGAAGTCAGAACTCTTGTTTCACGTAAAGCTGAAAATCACGGAAACATTTTTTCATAACCAAAATTACCCAGACATAAAATAACAGCAAGAAATGTCAGTACACTACCATGACTTCTCACAGTGCCTGTTCCTTCCACACAAACCTTTTACCACAACCACGTCTTTGCTTAGTCCTAATCCTAATTACTTTTACATTCTGTGGGTAACATTCATGCAAAGTGCTGATTCCACACCCTGGTAGTAAATTACCATCTTTGGAAAATCAACAAAATTTCAAAGAGTGATGAAGCAACTGGGCCTGTAAACCAGAGATCCCAGAAACACACCCCTAAGCCACCTCTTGTGTTTTTAAGGAAATAAAAAGGTAGAAATACATTTCTTTAAAAAAAAAAAAAAAAAAAGGAAAGAAAAAAAGAAAGGATGAAGCGAAGGAAAATTGGTGTAAGGCACAAATCCCAAATTCATTGTTTTGGATACTAAACTTAACCAAACTCCCAGATCCCACTGCTTTCTTCATAACTAGCATTCCTTCGGCTCTGCCCAAGAGATACATCCAGTTCTCATTTGTTTGTGAGAATGTTTAGAAAGATTTTCCTCCCTGTCCTCCACAAAGTCTTTCACTTTTGCTCTTACAGTTCAAAGAAGATACCTGATTTTGCTTCATTACTGGTTGACCTCTTACCTCTGTTTTCCACTCCTTTGTTCCCAGATCATCACAACAATTCCTGGTATTCTTTGTAATCTCTTTTTAAAGGAAGGTGTTACACAGTGTGATGTGTTTCTACCCATCCAGAAAGCCCACAGCATGAGGACTTCTGGTTTTCTTAACAGGCTGCATTTGCTACGTCCTTTTTCTCTCTGAGCTATATTTATTGCAAACTCTGTAACCTTCCGGATGTCACTCATGTCCTGTTCTAACTGAACACTGAAATACCTTGAAAAAACCATGTGGATAAGAAACAAGACCAAAGTGATTTTATGCTTTGCTCACAACCCTCTCTCTTGGCTTTTTTTTTTTACATTTACACAATTGTTCAATACTTAGATATTCTGCTACAAATCACTAACAAATCTGCAATGACCTTCCACTCGCAGAGAAAATACAGAAAAGGATCAAACCTGGTCAGAAAGTCCTTTTCCTTACTGAATAAATTGTTTTCTTCTTGTTTTTTTCCTTGTAATCTCATTTTGCACCCTCAAGAATACTGTTCTGGTAAGACCCAGAAATACTGCTCAGTCAGGTGGACATGTTTTGCTGGGAACCATCTCCATTTCAAGGCCAAAGCAGCTGAAACTTAGATCAGGCTCCTGGAGTAATTTTTTCTGTTGTTCATCACTGCTCTCCTCTGACAGATACACGAGAATTTCTTCTCACAACATTTTACAGAAAATAAAAAAATCTGAATAGTGAGATTACACTTTTGGATACAGCACTTTTGATACAGCCCATGCAGGTGCCTTCCAATAGGACTCTCAGCAAGTGGCAGATAAAATAAATGAAATAATTATTTTCTGAGAGAGTTTCTTAAATGTCTACATCAAACATACTTAAGATTTACCAACAGGCAATAATTGCCACTTAGTTTTCAGTTTCAGGAATGTGATCAAGTTTATTGAATGCAAAGATTTTGAAAGAGAAGGTAATTCAGACTTTCCCATAAATTTCTATGGACTTGGGTAAGCTACTAGAGCTACTAGTTTTGTGAAGAGAAAAACAGATGAAAACTAACAGTAAGAATCTTTTTTTTTTTTTTAATTTGAAGTGATGCCGTAACAAACTGCCTTGGGAAAAGTTATAAACTGCTGGACTTCCCCCAGTCGTCCCCCAGGCTAAGGAACATGTTTCAGTGTGCCTTAAACAAAACAATGCTCTCTACACCATGTCTCACCATGCTGGAAACAAAACAAGCAGTGTGTTGAAAATCACTTTGAAGTACCCTTCAGTAACCCAACACACAAATTCATATTCATGCAGCCTTACAGCAACATAATCAGTTCCATGCTAATGATATAATTGTTTCTTCTATCATTCTGTCTATAAAAGGAGACCAGATAAAGTCAAAGGCAGTGGCCTCTGGCTGATTATGTGTTTTGACAAATTAGATGATTAACTGAAACCTCAAACCCAAGCTTTGCCGTCTCAGTAGACCTAGAAGAGGAGAAGAAAAGCTTTGCTTTTGAAAGGACATGGCTCTACAGGGACCTCAGCCCAGACTGAGAGCGCTCCTCAAAGAGCAGTGTTTGCACTGAGCACACAGCCGTGCACACAGCCTAATTCCAACAGAGAAATTACAGTTGTCACTTTAAATAATGGAAGCAGCATATGGCAATATATGCAAAACGCTTTCCAACATGTTCAAGTGGAGATGCAGAAACTAAGTTATCAATGACAGTTTTACCACATAATATACCAGTGTAACACTTAACAACACTGAAAATGAAATCCAGACATATCAGGGGGGCAATGGCAGTATTTTTATATTTATGAAGCTGTTTAAATTCACATACAGTCAAGTCACAACTAGGAATAAAACAGGGAAGACTAAATAGCAACAGGCACAAGATCTACTTGTGTTGCTCAAGTTGTTTCACTGAGCTGGGTAAAAAAAGTCAACAAGTGGTGCCCTGAACTTCTTCAATCTAACATTCTCCAGCCCTGCTGTCTGAATATTAAATGACAAAACATTATCAGGTGAAAGAGGAGTACTGTCTATCCTTCCAGTTAGTACAGCTCAACAAAGCTGGGCCAGAATTGTTATTTAGAACTTTTCCAGTTATTCATGATGTGACTGAAAATGCTATTACAAAAGGGTGTCATCCTTTTACGAGTAAACACAAAAATAGCTTTCTGTTTAAAACCTGAATCAGGGAAGCGAACACCTTCAAGAAACCCCAGACAAACCAAACCCTCTTGGGGCATTTTAAATCATTTTCCCCAAAGACAGCCAGCTCTGCTCTGAGAATGAGGCCAGCTTCTCAGAGCTCAAATAGCGTCAACTTCAATGGAAGTTCAACTTCAGCAAACAAAACAAGTAATTTAAAAGATACAGATGAATAAGGATTAAGATGTGTTAGTGTTTGGGCATTTCCAAAGATATTAAATGTATAATAAGAAATACTGACTGTCTGAAGTATTAAAATTGGAATGCTTTCAGCAGTTCAAATGTCAACCAGACACTTAGGCAATTCCACATTTCTCCAGTTTCAGCAACAAATACCATGTTTTGAAATCATTTGATGTTTGAATAAAGCCCTTTGCCATTTTCCACAGCAGATGCATTGTATCCGGGTAATGAACTGTGCTCTGAAATAACTTATTACAGCCATCACCACAGCCAGCTACATCACCTTTGGCAGAAAGCAAAATAAAAATCACACAGTGCTCACACAGCATCACCACAAGTATTACTTCATTTACAGAATCAGGAAAAGCTCCATTTCAAATCAAGGTATTGATTATTTCAAAATTCAATTCCCCAGTCAAAAGCTGTAACAAGAAAATAAATCCAATAAAGGGCATTTTCCAATTAAGTAAGTGACCCTAATCTTGATTTTAAGTTACTTTGATATTAGAGATCATAAAGTAGAACCACACTTTAAGTATCCAGATTATTAGAATAGGAATTAAAACAGACATATATAAAATAGGTAACTAATTTTGTAAGTGAATCTCCTGCATCATTGCCATGCCTTCAGTACATAAGATCAAAACCTCTGACAGAAAAGTCATAGATGGGTATCTTGAGGTTTTTCTGCTTAAACCTAAAGTTTACCTTTAATTCCGTACCTTATTTTAATAATAAAAGGGTCAGAATGAGGCTGCAACAAGCACTACCCCCAATAACACCCACTCCCCCCAATAACCAGCAATCTTCTTAGAGAAAGCCAGCAGAAGTGACCTCCTCCACACCCCAAGGGTCATTAGCAAAATTGTAACTGTGTCTCTTCACAGTGTTTTACAAGAGTGCATAAAAAGCTGAAAGTACAGAATATATGTTACTAATGGTCTAAGTTGTTATACAGGTGATCAGAGCTGCTCTGAACTCAGGGGATCAATATTTGAGAGACATTTGGGTTCTCTTTCCTTCCCCAAAGTCCCCAAAGCAGAAGAGAATTGCTTCTCCTTTTTCAGCAGGCTGCAAGAGCTAGCAGACTTTGATACGCTAAGATACTTCCATGTTGACATATTTTCCTTAACAAGATATTGTCTTAATTAGTTTCATCTGCCATTTGGAGATTATCTAGAAGACAAGTTAAGGATTTTTTTTTAGTGAAGCAGAAAAAGCCCATATGTTTTTAGGTTGCATATTATTCCTTATTATAAAACCAGTACCTGCTCATTACTGCACATCCCACAAAAGCAGTTTCACAGCTGACACTGAAAGCTGTTATCATCTAATTTCATGTGGAAATGAATTGCTAGGATATTTTTCTGCACGAAAACCCCTCATATTCATCCCTTTATCAAAGGTTTTTGGTGAGAAGGCATGACCCAGACACAGAGGTGTTGCCTTGCCCTGCTGCTGGCTCTGGCCACAAAGGTAAAGCCTTGCACCAGTAGCTCTTCCCTGGCCACTGTCTGCAAAGCTTTTGGCATCCACACAACGTCCCAGTGTGTTAAATGATAATACAGCTACATGCTAAATTCAAAATTATTTTAGTTAGCATACTGCTGGTTTTTTCCCAGTCTCAGATAAAGATAAGGAAAGGATAGAAAAAGATAAACTCTCAAGGTACATGAGGTCTATCAACAGGTATTTTCCCTCAGCACTGTCTTATGAACACATTATGAAAAACTGTACCTACATATAGACAGTGCTTCTGTATGCACCTATAAAAACTATGGCTTTGTTTAAAAATCCTATGATTCCAATTTCTCAGAGCTGCAAGTGACAGAGAGAAAAAACAATTTATTTTCTAGGTAGGCATGGAATAATTTTTCTCTTCCCCTGTACACTGATCACGGTCTACACAGTTTCCCAAAGACATATTTTCTTTAAAAGCAGCAGTATTTCTTGGAGCATTCCCTGCAACAATAACAATCAACTTTTCTTTTACGAGGAAAATGTTTCTAAGTGCACACAAGTACTGATAGTCAGAAGTATTAATGAAGAAACATATTTAAAGCCACTAGAAAATGATGCCCATCACACCAAGCAGTAATTTAACACTTTAAACAGGCAGCCAGATGGCTGGTTTCAGTCAGCCCATTTCCACTGACATGCATTTAATCAGCTGAGCTACCCCAGACAAACAACCAGCCTGGATTTCCAAGAGCAGGACAATGACGGAGTGGGATAGCTGGAGCTGCAGATCAGCAGGGTTTAGAAATTACTTCAGGCTGGAGCTCGCCAGCCCTTGGCAGGCCAGAGGCTCAGCCCCGCTCCCTGGGCCAGCAGGACCACTCAGGCACCTGCTGGAAGCCCCAGTGGCTCAGCAGGACCTGTGGGACATTCCTCCAGGGCCAGCCACAATCCCCCAGATGGGCTTTTAATTACAGTCCCTCTGCTCCAGTGCCTCCTGCCAGCCTTCAATCCTTGAGCCTGAGCAGCCTCGGACACACATCCCCTCTGCCAGTGCCCAGCTGGCTAGCCAGAAACCACACAGGGAGAGATTTACTGGAAAGGGAGGGGAATAAAACGCTATTCTTGCCACACAGCAAAATTTCATCTGACTCTTCAGACTTTTAGTCTACTGATCTCCTCTTCAGTAGAGACCTCCAGCCACTGGTCACACTCTAGCTGGACATTTTCATTTAGGTTATAAATCTGCTCCTTCCTCAATGGTCAGAGGATTTTCCCAGGAATTCCCTGGCCATCCACCAAACAGTCCCACTAAAGGCCAGAGCAATGCTTTAACCTATTTAACTGTACCCCAAAATGCCCACCCTCCTCTCTATGCCTGTATTAATTTCCTCCACATTCTCTCCTTCTGTATTTCCACAAAGCACTCTGCCTTTCACTAGGATCTTAACACTGCTGAAGTCAATGAGTTCTCACCGGTTCTAATAAATGTGTTTGGTGCTGGTTCTCCTAAGCAAACTTGGTTTGATCCTCAAGTCAATGGTTATGGACAGAGCCATTCAGGAACATCTGTGTACTGTCCCTGGACATCACCAAAGAGGACAAACCTGGCGAGAGCCAACATCACAGTCTCTGAAGAGGTTAAAGCAGCTGGAGCAGCAACTGCAGAGAGCTCCCGTTATTTTACACAAAATGAGAAAAGGTGTCATAAATTTGCACAAATTGCTCAAATATTACGATCTGAGCACTCAAATACTTATTTCTACCTCAGCACTCCACAGGAAATGTGCCGTTGGAGCTGGCAATAGAACCACGTTAATGACTCCCAGAACCAACCCCAACTTTGAAGCAACGTGCCTCAAGCCTCACTGCACAAAGCAATGGAGACATTACCCATGCCATCCACAAGAAATAATCTCATACTCAATGCTCACTGTTACACAACATACTGCCCTAGTATTTACTGCCCTTTTTATGCTCTTCTATGCACAGAGGCACATAACATTGTCTTTATTTTAAACTAGTCAAAGTTTGAGAGTTTTTCTGAGAGATAAGGATTTTTTTTTCATTTCATTTTTAAAAGGAATTAAAAATCTAGATCATAACATCCAACAGCAAACAACAGAGGAAGTCAGTGCCAGGCTTGCTTATTCTCAGAAATAAAGTTGAGCAGTCTCAGGACCTTGTCATTTGAGCATAGATTGCATTCTGACATATCAGATGCTGCAGTAATGGGATTTTGTAAATCTGAAATGCATTCATATTGTGTACATAAAGAAATCTCTTGATGTTTTACTTAGTTCAATGCTCTTTTTCATCATATGTACCAACCCATGCCCCCCTGCGTTCAACAGCTAATAACCAATACGTCTGATGAAAATTAATTGTCTTGACAGCTTGCATAAAAACTATAAAGGTGCAAAGGAAAAATGCTGTGGCAGCATTTTCTTTCTCTGTAGGACAGTAGCTATGGAAACTATCTTCAGAGGCCAACTGGCCGCCATCCCAGTGCAGCACAAAAAAAATCAAAATGCTACTTTTAGAGGGTTAGTCAGTGGCACCAGTCATAATTATCAACATCTACAACGTTGCTGCACATTAGCCACAGCAAAGTATTGGTTCATTCTGTTGGAAGCAAAGCTGATATGATATTATAGCACTATTACAGACCTGGATAATACAGAGCCTTATAAACTATCCTCATATTGATAATTATGATGATAACCTGCCCAAAAGAGCATAAAAACATGTAAAAATAGGCAGCTATCTAAAATATCAAAGTGCAAACCATCCAATCTTCTAACAGAAAATATTTTATTGCTTATTATGGTAGAAATACTCAAATAAATACTTGCAGATGAAGAGGAAATCCCTAATCTTATTTAACTGTCACATTTCACTAACTGAAACTTATCCTTTCTGAAGGGTTTTATCCCACATAGCTAGCCTGAACAAAAGCCGTGATTTCTAATACAGTCTGACAAAATCATCATTTTCTATGAATGCTGAGAAATTCTGAAGGATTTTTCCCTGAAAAGGTAGGACACAAAGGAGCCAGAGGTTCATTATTGCAAATGCATGTGGCAACTTTCACTGCCAGCCACAGAAGAGTTCCTGTGGAGCTGCAGTCACAGGTCATTGATGAGACTCAAACTTTTGAAGAAATATGTCTTCCATCCAGAAGAGTATTCAAAAAGCAGGAAGATTTCAGTCCATAAGAAACTTATAAGGAAGAAAGCTGGAGCATACATATACCTAAAGTATATACACAATTCCACCATTGCAGAGCTTGGTATTTCACTCAACCATACAATTTTGGGACTCTGTGGTATTCTCTAGTGGATAATTTCTCTCTCTTTGGATACCTTTCTCCAGTTTCTCTGGAAAATTCCTTCTCCAACAGCAGCAATTCTTATTTAAATGGCTTATGGAGACTACCCAGGAATGACAGAGTTACACAGACCAGGTTTATGTTCAATCAAGAGCCAAATTCTCCCCAGTGCCACATTGTACTGGCTGGGTGAGGTCTGCTGGGGGCTGTGGAAATGGTACCTCTTGAAGGATTTGACTTGAAACCTTGGAACCTTGACATGCACTACAAAAGCTGAGTATCTGAGGCACTGGGCTGTCAGCCTGTTATCCTGGTGACCTCTGAGCACCCACAAATCAATGATGACCTCATCCAAAAAAGTCTATGCCTATGGGCAGAAAATAACTAAAAAAATAAGGTACGTGCCTAAAATATAGGATATGTAGACAACTTCAAAATTCAATTTAGCTCACAGATTGCGATTGCTGTTATTCACCTATGCCTGTATCTCCATCCTGCTGTTTCCACTGAGAAGCTGTGTTCCACCTCCTCCTTAGCTCACAAGGATCTGCCTGTAAGAGCTGGGACCCAGCAGGCTGGGGATTCACAGCAGGCTCTGCTGCTCTAGCCCCACTTTGCCTGCTGAAGATCCTCTAACCCAGCTATTCCACTGGCCAGCTCATTCCACATTGAAGCAAAGCAGGTGATTTTCAGGCTTTTAAACCAATATGAATTACTATAAATAACAAGTAGGTCAAGACCATGTTTTCTCCTGCATTTTCTCTTGCTCACAACTAATGATCCAATTCTGACCCCTGCAGGTCCCTCGCCAGGCTGGTACAGCCATCCTTTTGGGGTGGACAGGCAGAGGTGGCACAGCTCTCCAAGGGCAGCCCTGGGGAAAACCCAAACATTATTGTCCAGTCACATTGGTCTGTCTGCTTGCAACCCTAGTCACAACTTTCAACAATCA
The DNA here is from genome assembly GCA_026261815.1 of Monarcha castaneiventris obscurior. NCBI lineage: Eukaryota > Metazoa > Chordata > Aves > Passeriformes > Monarchidae > Monarcha > Monarcha castaneiventris. The sequence goes on from JAMPIT010000467.1 coordinate 15,645,136, forward strand.
CGCATATAAATGATTTTCCACAGATGAAAGCTTCTTTGTCTTATAGAGGAAAGATGTTTAAGCTGTATTTAAGATCTAGCAATACATGCCTGCTCCTTATTTTTAATAAATTAGCAGTGTTGAGCAGCCTTCTCTATAAAGCAGCAGATGCAGTCTCTCAGAAATATGTATTTACTTACACTACATATTAGACAGCCAAAGAAATAAATTAAGACCTTCAATGCAGTCTTAATCCAAAGTATTGCACTGATTGACTGAGTGCCTCACCACTTGGAAAAGGAGCTTTCACACATCCCGTCCAGACCTCACTGATGGGATAATTTGTAACAGCACTGTAACAGAAAAACAACAACCTGACAACAAAAAGGGGCAAGTTTTCTGCAGGCGGAGAGAAATTCACTACTGCTTCAAATGGGAAGGGAAACCCATCTGTAGGGCTGTGATTTCATCCTGTCATGTAGGAGCTCTGCATCTGAAATCTTGGTTGGGGTGACTGGAGGGAAGAGGATCATGACATGCTCAGATGTCCCCAGTGCCATCAATAAATCCATGCCTGGCTGGAACTATGGGCTTTATTTTAGATCTAACAACAGCTGTCATTAAATCACCTGTTACGTTTACATAGTTATATCAGCAGAAAATTGCAGCAAAACACGCCAGAACTATTTATCACATGCCTCACACCGAGGTTTGATCCAGCTACTACTAAACAAACCAAGTTATAGTTCAACTAACTTGGATCTGACTCAAAAATATGTGGTCCGTGCTGCCACCATAAAAGAGGAGATTAAAAGAACTGAAAGGGCAGACAATAGGGTTTGTGTGCCAAAAGCCTGACTTCTTTTCCTGTGTTAATCTCATAAGAGACACCCATGACTGAAAACTTTGTCTTGCCTACCGTCCTTAAGACTATCACAGCTACACGCTGCCAAGAGAAGATGCTAAGGAGATTAATCCAGACTCCACTAATATTTATCCAAGTATTGCTAAAAATATCTCGCTTAGAAAAGCCTTTACATGACAAGAGAGAGATAAACTCACACATTGATACATCCCAAACTATCCAACCTCCACTCTCACACAGAACCCAGAATCAGACAACAAAATGTACCATAAATAATAAAGCATGTTTTCATTACTCTAGGAAGTAAATCCATCAGGGACCACTGCCACCATTTGTTTTAATGGTGCACACTACACCAATAAGTTAAGAGCATGGGCTTTAAAGAAAAATATTTTTAACTAGCTATGAAAAATTTGATTCTTTCTTTGATTTAAATAGCTCTACCCCAGAAAACAGGTCCCAGTAAAATAAAAGATTTCTAACATCTGTTAACACCACACTTACTCTCCTACGGTTCTACAACTTGGTTTCACCCCTCACTGAAATACACGCTGTTGCAGAACTCAATATCTTTCTCAACTCCTTCTTTCACACTTTGCAACAACTGTATCACGAATCTCAAGACTGAACAGGCTGTTACATTGTATTTTTTTTAATTCCTTTAGTTCCGACTTCCCTAACTCAGCTTTTCAAATTTAATAGAATGTCCCTTTGCAGTTAAGTATTTTCTGCCTTAGATTAATTCCTGCAAACCTGCAGTTCTCCTCCTAAACACAACTTCACTCTTTTCTTCCAAGGGGAAGCAAATTAAAATTCAAGAAGGTAATTTCCTTCCTCCTCACCTGCCAAGATCATTTTGATGTCTCAGTCCCTCCTCTCACCTGGTCACTTTACTCTTCCTTAGAGTTCTGCTGCCCCTGGTTCCAGTTCCTTGCCATACAGGTCTGTTAGAGTCTTTCCTGGCTTAAAAGCAACAGCCATCCTTGGTTTTACTTCCTTCTCTGGCCACTGAACAGCTACACTGCCACCCATCCTCACCCTTTTTCAGCCATGTCTTTCCTATCAAAACACCAGAAGCAGTGTTTGACCCTCTGTGAAGTTGCAGTCTCAGGAACCAACTCCTAACTCCTTGTCAGGGAGACATGAAGACCCACGAATACTAGCTCAGACCAGGAGATGTTTTACATGGAGTTCAGAACTGGAAACCTTGGGATGTGTTGGGACTTTCTGGGTTTCAGATATGGAGTTTGGACAGGGGCAGCCCGAGTTTACCAGGTGATGTCAGCGTTTGTATGATCCTGCTACCTACAGTCACATATGGAGCTGTAAGACACAGTGCCAGCCACAGAGGCTCAGCAGCTCTGAAGCAACTCTTCAGGTATCTGACCTAGAGAGAATGTCAGGCTTTGAGGACAAATAGAAGCCCTGACATCAAAACAAATCTATTCTCGCTCTCTGACTAACGATTCCTCATTTTTCTTTGTACCCTGCAGTCTGTCATCATTTGCTGAGCTGTGTTTCACACATACAATGTAAAGTTTTGGACACAGACATTCTTTGTGATGGTATTTTAATTAATTAGGTGCATTTGCGCTGCCAATCTAATGTGAAGAGGGGCACTTTGTCAGTGAAAACTTGACTTGTGTTATCATTTGTGGTCTTGGGCCCGCCATTCATGATGGTGTGCCCTGATTCCTCCCTGCAGCTGTGCTCCAGGACAGCAACCTGAGCAGCCCAGATACAACACAGATGCAAGGTCTCCAGCAGCTGACTCCTTGCTGCATGCCCAGGACAAGCAGCTGGTGCAACCTCTTGGGCCAGCTGGGAGATGGAGGCATGGTCCTGGACCCACAAGAGACCACAGAAAATAACTTTTTTTCTCATTTGTGCCACATCAGTGGGTAATACCAATGCTCTACTACAGTGCCAAAGCAAGTGTAAATGAAGTTATTTAACAAGAATGAGCATTAAAAAAAAAAAAAAAATCAAACCATAGCCACATACTACAACACTGTAATTATTAATTCCCATTAGGTGACATTGAAAATGGTGACTGGATAACTTACTCATCTCCAGGATACAAGCTCCAGCAGTAGAACTAAAGCCAGTGTTACTTGACAGAGAGCCCTGCAGCAAAACTTAGACCAAATTGTTCCTATGTTATGAACTACAAACACCCATCTAGAGCTTAGACACCAGAGGCATTCCCAGCAGTCCCTCTACTACCACATGTCCCATTTACATGAAAAAATATTTTTATATGCTTGAAAGTTGGCACTTCAGATTCCCATTAACACCATCAGGAATGACTGCAATTCAATCTCATGTTCGGTAGCCACCAGGAATCACTTTACTGCAGATGCCAAGGAGGCCAAGACATAACACATGGTTACTGTGGCTCCACTGGTAGCTCTGGTCCTCTCCCAGGCTCCACAGAAAGATGCATTTATTGCACTGGGTTTGGCCTACATTCCCCTCTGACCACACTTCACACAGGTGTGCTCTGAGTCAGGACACTGCTGCCCTTCAGGGTGCAGCAAGTCACTGAGGTCGTCATTTCACAAAGTGCCAGCTGGCTCCTATGCCTGAGACTAGGAACATCCACTGGAATGCAGACATACATGGAGGACATGGAGAAGAGCTACACAGGCAGTCAATTCAAAGAAGGGAAGAGAAAGGGAAAGAAATGGAAGAAAAGTTCCGTAAAGAACAACGTCTGTTGTCACAGAAATGGCTATTTATGACAATGAAACCTGAAATTATAATTTGAAATGCTTAAAGCATATAGCTCATCTTCAGAAAAAAAAAAAAAAACCACTCAGAATAAGTATATTCAGGCACAAATTACTTTATCATCATCAACTATACAATGGGATAAGGATTTTAGCTTCCTGTAGAGGCTTAGACCAAGAGCATGGGTAAAACCTTGGCACAGAGAAGAACTAAAAGGATTCAAGTGGACATAATGAGAGAGCAGCTGCATTGTCTATTTAGAACAACACAGGCCATCAGGAGCCAAGAGCCTTTTAACAGGGGTTTATACATAAAGGAAGGGAAGTTATTAGAAGGTGGAACAAAGATGTACATGGATAGTAACTGGTATATATTTGGCTCAGACACTTGGAACCACATGGATTTAAGAGAAATCCTACAAAGAGAGATGGGGAAAAGAACACTTCTTTTTGTTCTTTCACAGCACACAGCAGCGCTGAGAACTTTGTTTCTGCAATATATCAAACTTTTTTTTCCCCATATCTTGGTTTTTCCTTCATGATCTTGCTTTCATTCTGATTATTCTGAGGAATAATTCATGTTTCAGATGCCAACTGTTAGTGCACACACCACAGCAAGAGACACAGATGTACTTGATTCTCCTTTATGAGCCATTAATTTCTGTACTTTAAAGATTCTCTCTGAAAAAAATAAAAACCTTCCTATTTTCATTTCTAATGATAAGTACAGAAGAAAAATAAATTCCCAAAGAAACAGACAACTTGAGGGTTTCTGCTGTAAATCTTGCTGCAGGAACTTTCTCTTAAGGTTTAAATCATTTGAATATATCAAAACTATTGTATATTTTTTAAAATTCCATTCATATCAGCTTGAGATGGTATCCATCATCTAATGTCCCAGTACTATCTATTCTTCTGTCATTCTTAGGAGTTTCCATTACATGAGATTTAAATACCAAACAGAGCCAAGAAACAGGATTTTGCTGCCATAATAGTCACTCCAGACCTTCTTCAGAATGGAAGCATAAACACAAATCCTAGCATCAACTTTCTGGTTGATGTTTTTACACAAATTATTAAAATTGCCTTTTCACTCTCTCATTCCTGAGCATTACTGCTCTGACAGCCTCAACTTCACCATAGTGCAGTTTAAGGTGGAAAAAGAGGGCTCAAACCTCCATGGAAACATCAGCCAAGAGCAGAAACACCATGCCTGTGTCTTAAATACCAGTCCCAGGTCAGTTCCATCACTCAATGGGATTATATTTCAGCTAAATAGCCAAGCTAACAGCAGCTACTGAATTGCACTTCCTGAGAACCGGAGCAAAGCAAAAGTGGATTGGGTTGTTTTGGGGTTTTTTGTACAGCACCTCTGTGCAAGCTACAAGTGAACAGATACACACACACTTAGCTTTGCATGCAGAGCAACCTATCTATTTCAGTGCTGTAACTCTAAGGTTAAGCAGGTGTCTAACTGGTGGCAAAACCAGGGTCTTAAACAAAAAATTAATCATTGTAAGAAGTGGATTTATGCAGAACACCTGGCTGCTGCTGCTGGGCTTATCTATGTAGGGATTTATCTGGTGGAGACAAGCAGTGGAGAAGCAGTAACGCTCTACAACAGTTGTAACTAACCCTACATGGCACACAAGAGGGAAAGTTAACCATTAATAATTATTACAGAAAGGGAAGTTCTTTGCTTAAGAAAGAGGGCAACATGAAGTACTACAAAGCATACATTTATACTTCAGCAAGAAAAACTTGTCAATAAGTGCGTGCTACGTGCAATAAACTGCAAAAATGCAGATGGGAAAAAGTGAAGTGGGAATAAATTTCCTAGGAAATTCTCTAAAAAAGAGACCAGATTGAAAAGGCCAAAAAGTACACACAATAACATACAATATTTCTGAGCTAAAATATATAATCTTCCTCTCCATGATGTTCAGTGAAAGGGTAAAGTGCATGAGAGATGCTGAAACCACTGCAAAGGTTTTATATTTTTTGTTTTTCCATCAGAGCTCTGCACTGAACATCCAATGCATCCTCTGTGATCAGAGCACCACTGAGCTGGGGGGACACACCATGCAGCTCACTGTAGCCACGTAGATTGTGCACTGAGACACCAATGGGACTGCTCCACCAACACAGGCAATCAGCAGTTCCAAGGATTTGCCTGAATGGGGATTACACCACACACTGCAGCCACTCTGGGAACAGGCAGGGCTTCAGACAGGGGCAGCACAGCCAGGCTCCAGCCTCGCTCCACACGCCCGGAATCCACCGGGTCACCACGAGCTCTGAGAGCACTGGAATCTGGATGGCTCAAAATTTTATTGGAATATTTGGTTGCAATGGCAACCTAATAATGTACTTTTCCATAGTGCTTCCCTGCACAGCACAGCAAATTTCAGGCTCTAAAAGAAACATGTAAATCCATCGCAGCAGAAACCTGATGACATTTTTATTCTTGCTACTGGCAAGCCCCATGTAATGCCAGTGGCATTAATCCCAGTGTTCACTAGCAAAAGGAACTAAGTCCTGGTAAATTCAACCAAGGGCATTGATGGCTTATGTTGAAAGGGAATACTGTATTTAGCTTATATGATTTGTTTCCTCCTTTAACAAAAAATGGAAAAATATTTGTGGTATTCACAGAAAAAAAAAAAAAAAAGTATATTTGGTTCATCACCAATGACCAGCATAAAACTGCACTGAAAAAAGTCCTCAGCATTCCGATTACTGCCTCGTTATTCCCCAACCACATTTAAAACTCTAGACTGCCCATTCCAGCATTTCAGTGCAATTTTTATTGACCTACTAACCTGTAACTCTGGGAAGCCTGGAGCTAAGAATGCAATAATGGCTAGCAAATACAAGTCTCCAAACAGAGTGTAATAACCTTAAGTAAACTACTGCCAAGCAAAAGTCCCGCAGATCAAACAGTTCCCACGAAGCCTTATGCTATTAACTAGCAAAAGAGTCCCATGATATCTCCATAGTCATGCACAATAACAGAGCACTGTGCTTCTGTTTACTTACATAGCTTATCTGCAATCCAGTAATGTATACAGCCAGCCCCTCCGATGTAAATCACTTCTCTATTTCATGATACTTCTTCCCTTGTTAAAAACTTTGCTAGCTTCCTAATGATAAACAGGGGGTTTATCTGGAATATCTGTTTCTAAGGGATGGGCAGTGGACACTTACAAAACCATTTCAACAAGGGACTCTATATTGTTACAAGGAGAAAAAGAATTGGTAACATGTAAAATAAAGTTTGTAACAACATGGTATTTATGTGGCTCTGCATTTTTCCGGCTGCAGGGCCCACTCACACTTACTCCACCTTATTTCCGTGTATTCCTGGGTAACCCCATCTCAGGAGATGGATAGTGTATCTAACACACCCTACCTGCCAAAGAAGCAACAGCTAAAAGCCTCATGGCCAGCAGTGGGTTACTCAACACTCTGCGTTTACCTCACGCCCTACTGCTTTGTGTTCTTCAACTCATTTCTGAAAGATCTCTTCTCTACCTAGCAGACTTCTCCCATGAGGACAGCCGTCAGTGCAAAGTGGAGGGGTCAAGCCTTAAACAATCAGGAGTAAAATTAAAACCGAAAAAAACCTCGTTAGGATGCTCCTGCCGGAGGCATAGAAAGGAAACAAAACCTGCTGCCTCTGAAGCAACAGGGCTCGCACGCAGACCCCGCGGGCTCCTTGCCCGCGGCTCAGGGAGCAAAAAGACAGGAAAAAAGCGCGTTGCCCTTGTCCCCCGGCGGAGGAGGGGCTGAGCCCCGCGGCGGGGCCGGGCGCGCAAGGGGCGGTGCGGGCTCCGGCCGGCCCGGTCACAGCCGCTCCCGCAGCCGCGGCGCTGCCGGTGCGCACGGACCCGGCTCTGCCGGCGCTGTCTGCGGCACGGCCGGCGGGGCGGGGAGGAGAGGAGAGGAGGCCGGGCCGGCGGCGGGATGGGCGGCAGGTGCCTCCCTCCTTCCCCCCGCCCGCGACCGCGCCCGTCTCCGCGCAGCTCCGCGCAGCGCCGCGGCCTCGGGCGGGGGAGCAGCGGGAGCCGCCGGGGCGGGCGCGGGGCGCCGGGGAAGGGGAGGAGACGGCGGCGGCGGGGCGGGCAGGAGGCGCGGCGGGCAGGTGAGGGAGGGAGGGATGGACGGATGGATGGATGGATGGATGGATGGATGGATGGATGGATGGATGGATGGATGGATGGATGGATGGATGCATGCATGGATGGATGGATGGATGGATGGATGGATGGATGGATGGGGGCGCGGGAGCGGCCGCTCCTTACCTGGGGCGCGGTGGCTCATCCTGCGGCGGGCGGGGGCCGCGCGTCCCGGCGGGCCGGGGAGCCCCCCGCCGCCGCCCCCGGCCTGGGCAGAGCGGCTGCCGCCCCCCGGGCCGGCCGCCCCGCCGCCGCCGCTCGCCTGCTCCGCTTTGTTCCGCCGCGGCGGCTTCTCCTGCCGCTGCCGCCGCAGCCGCGGGACGCGTAACATGTGCCTGGGGAGGGCGGGCGGCTGCCCGGGGTGGCACTTTCGGCGGGGCGGGGAGCGCGGCGGCCGGGCCCCTCCGCCCCCGGCCCCGCGGAGGAGCGGGGCTGTCAGATCCAGCCCATCTGCCGCGATCGCAATCGGTCGCAACTGAATGGCTCCGGCAAATCTGCGGCGGCAGCAGGGGCTCGCCGCGGCGGGGGGGTGGGGGAGGCCGGGCCATTGTCTGCGGCGGCCCCCGGGTGCCCCCGGGCTGGGGGCGGCGGGCGGGGGCTGCCCGGGGCCGGGGTGTCCGGGAGCCGCTCGGCCTCGTCCCGGCGGCACCGGGGCCGCGCAGCGCAGCCGCTCCGGCGGGGCCGCTGCCCGCGGGCTTGCACATCGTGGGGAAAACACTCCTTCCACGCAGCCCCGAGCGGAATGCTCGCCTCGAGCTGATGCCGTCCCAGCCATCCTCGAAAGTTAGGAGAGGGGGCACGCGGCGTGGCGGAGCCGGGGCGATGAGCTGGGATGCGCCAAGGGGCAGCGGCAGTGCCCATAGGGCTGCTAGGGACCCGGTGTGTGACACCCAGGTGAAAGAGTTCAGATGGATGGAGATCACGGGCATGCACAGCAAGCTTTTAAACTTCTTAGTATATGAAAAAGCAGTTTCAAAAGAATCTCAGAAAGCTTTGGCATCTGTTAGTCCAAAAATGGCAAGTAAAAAATTTTTCCTGGTTAGAAGAAAATCTCACTGGTATGTGATCCAGTTATTTGTAGAAATGGTATGTGTAAGAGAACCTAAGATATGGTACTTGTGAGAGAACCTAAGTGAACAGTGAGCTAGAGTTCAGGCAGGATTTCCCAGTTTAATGAGAGAAAGTGAGAGATTGTGGAAACAGGGTGAGAAAAACTGACATAATGCAAATGAGAGACAGTGGGTACAGTGGAGTGAAGAGACTGCAGGAACCAGGGTGCAAAGTAAATCCTCATATATGGTACTGAGACAAGAATCAGAAGGTAGAGATCTATCTAAGAATCAAAGACAAGTACTGGAGAAGCAGAACTTCAAAAATGAAGGTGGCAGGAGTTTTTCTGGATTTTGAATTTGGAGGTTTCTGAGCGGAGGAGCTCAGAAGAATGAATAAATAATTGGATAATGCTCATATTTTACTTAAAAGATTGGCTGTGGCTGAATACAGCGCAGTAAGTTGCACAACGAACCTCTTCCTATGGTGGTACAGAAAACAGTCTTTGCAGCTAAATGTGTTGCTGTGGTGTCTTGAGTAAACCCATAGCCAGGTGTCTTAATACAGATTTTCTTCCAGGCTGGCAATTCTTTTTTCCAGTATTGAGTGAGAACCTCCAAAATTTCTTGAATCTGTCAAACTTACAAGTTTGTTCTTTCCAGGACAGGCAGCGTGCTCACTCCTAGTGAGACACAACTACTCAATTTTCTGAGGGCTGATCTAGAGCCCTGGGCTAGTCATAGTTCTTGAGTTTAATTAATTGCAGTAGGGTGAAGCACAAAGTCTGTACTACACTGTGAATCAGAGTAGATGATACAGTGATGTTCTTAAATACTACAAAGCTCTCTGACAGAATGCTGCAAAGCAGCATGAGACAGGAACTGAGCATCATGGCAGAGAAGAGGTCCTCTCCAAATCCAGTAGAATTTGGTGTCCCAAAGACATTTTTATTCTCCATTCAAACATGATTTCATCATTTAAACCATGACCCTGCCTGCTGATGTGTTTTAATTGCTTTTTTTGTGCAGGAAAACACCTTGAGCAACTCTTGTAAGAGCCAGTTTTACCTACTGAGTAGGTAAAACTACTGATACATAGTTTTCTTTCTACTGAAAAGATACATTCATTTTCTGGTTAAATAGAAAAAAACCCAATAAAATGTAATCACACTATAATGCCTGTTGCTTGCACAGACAACCTAAACCACCTACCCAGAATCCTTTCTAATTAGTGATCGAGACTGCAAATGCTACGTGGTTTTTAGACCTGGCTAACGTGAGTGGCTGTGCTGGATCTGTCCAGAAGGTCTGTGTAGTTCGGTGTTATTTCTCTTCAGCAGCAAACCCCAAATACCCAGGGGAAGATCCAGCCCTTTGCCACTCTCCAGCCCCCTGGGAGCTCAGGGATCTCCTGACCCAAGCTTGCCCTCTGTGTGTTTAGTACATCTCACTGACTCCCCTCCATGACTGTCCAGCTTCTAACTGAACCCACATACACTTTTAAAATCCATGGTACCCTCTTGCAGATGCTCTGATGCTTGCTTACATTTAAAAAATCTCTTCCTTTTATTTGTTTTTCAATGTGCTGCCTGTTTCCATCAGATAGCCTGTATTTCTTGCATTGAAAGAAGCAGTGGGCAATCAGTTCCTCTCCATGCTGCTCACATTTGAGCTGTCATTCCCCTGTCTGGGTTACTGCTTTTTCAGACTGAAGAGTCCTAGTTGTTCCACTAATGGAAACCTTCTGATTACCCTTTTCCTCTCCTGAACTCACCCAGTTTTGTTGCACCTCTTCTGAAGTGAGGGACCAGAACTGCAACTGGTACTCAAGAAGCAGTAAAATCACTGGTATAATCACGGTCCCTTCCTAGGTGTGGTACTGCAGATCTTAAAATACTATCCTAGTCAGGGTCAAGTCTTTCTATGAAGTCTGTAAGTTATTGCATAGAAGGTTTCTATTTGAAGACCACATCTATCTTTCCATGATTCTCCTTTCCTGAATTCTTAGTGAAAACATGGAATGGTTTCACCAAATCTGCTAGATTAACTGGGGCTAAAAGAATAAAAAAAGTAACAAAAAATATTGCCTGTTTTTAAATTATTTTCAGGCCTGAGTTTACATCTGCTGAAATCAAGAGTGACAGACTTGTTCTCCTACTCTGTAACTAGAAGTGATTTAGAATTTAAAAGAACCAGTATTTATCTACAACTTAAAGCTATAATTACAACTTGAAAGTGTTTTTTATGCCTATCGAGCTGCACTGTATCTGACTGCTGAGATGCTGTTCTTCTGTGTCTCTTTCAGATTACCAGTATCTCAGTTTCATACACAGCAATGACTACATGTTCTAAATCATTAATTATTTCTTGTCCCCAAGCTTGCACAGTTTTGTCTAACATAGACATTTACAAGATAATGCACCAGTCTTCAAACAAAATTCATGACTTGGCTCACCATTTCTTTGGAGAGATACAAAACACTGCAATGCTCACACTTCAAAACAGTAAAATGAAGTAGATGATAGCATTAGCTCAGTACATTACTGGCAGCCATAGTTTTAAATAAACCAACCTAACATCTGGCACAGGCAAATGCAATGATTTGGGGGATTTTTTTCATTTTCTCAGAGGCGTCAAGCTACTGTTGGAGGGACAGATACTTCCTGAAATGATTTCTGATTCTCAGCTAGCATAATGTGCATGTGCTCACTGCTGCATTCTGCAGCTCTTCCAAATGGGAGGGACCTGGGAAAGAACAGGTATGCTGGCAGATTGGAAGTGACTGATTTGCACAGTAGTCAGTAATGCCAAAACAACCACAGAATCTTTAAGACAGTCTCTGCTTCACGAAGAAACTTCATATTTAAAAGTCTGGGAGGGGGAAGAAACCTCCCAAAATGCAGTTATGAAGCTTTACTCACTTTATGTCCTCTTACTAGTTACATATTTGCTTACACAGGACTGAGGCTGTGTATGGGTGATGTAATAGCAGATTTTCAGATGTTCTACCGAAAGGTTACTGGCACTTAACAGCAGCGGTGTTCCAAGGCTCTGTTAAACATGAGCAGGGTAGAAATCGCGTGAACTGACGTCATTTATAGAAACAGTTGCTCTTTCAGCCTGACACAGGGCGCTGTTCAGTGAGACCTGAGGCAGCACTGCCCTTTTGAGGACTTCAATTCAGCTCTGGGGACGATTGCCTGCGCGCCTGGGAAAGCTGCCAGGCCAGGGTACTGCACAAAAATCTGTGCAGCAGGAGCTGACAGGGACACTCACGGAGCGCCCTGCACTGGCAGGGAAAATCTGCCACTGGAGGAGAGGCTGCAGAACAAACTGGTCCCCAGTAACCATGATGGAATTTCCCAGTGCAGCAGAACTACAAGAAGACAGGCAGTCTCGCTGCTGACGTGTGTTAGCATCACCTCCTGCTGCTAATGGGTACGTTCAAACCAAAAATGATTCCATAAAAGTTTTCTCTGGATCTCAGTGGAATTAGAATTTAGATCCTTCATGGGAGTTTTGAGTATCTTTTGAATTGGCTGAATAAAGGGTCAAGTGCTGCCACTTGCACATTTCCACAGAACAGAAGTGAAAAGAAATCACGACTTCACTGTCACTGGGAGGACACAGCATTTGGCCACTCTTTCAAAAATTTACAACAGTGTTACTAGAGGAAAGGAGAAGAGGAATTGAGAGTGTTTACAACCTCTGGTGTGTTTTTGGACAATTTCTCCCAGGGCTCTTCAGGAATATAGGTACTTCCTTGGCATTTGATCTCTCTTTCCCAACCAGGAGGAGTGGAAGATCATAAAAACACAGGAAGCCTTGCAGGAACCACAACATATGTACTCATTTCTCTCAAAAGGGCTTCAGAGGCCTTTGGCTTGCCTGGCAGAGGACTAAGAATCTACTGGATGAAAAACAATAATGGATTTATTACAGCATTATCAAGAATTGAACAGGGAAGAATTTGTAAGGTAGTATCAAACTTCCTCAGTACAGGGCAGTAGGAGCATGTGCTGATTCTGGCAGGGTGTGGAAGCAGATCAGCTTGTCCCTCTGCCATCTTTAAAGCTGCCACATAAATTACAGCAAACTAAATAGCCTGCACAAGCTGGCACCTCCTTACTGCAAAGCATTTGATGGAGATCAATTTGGGGTTTTTATTTTTTGCTTATTTGAGTTTTACTTTCTAAATTCTGCTTAGCTAATCAGGTGGTAATAAAACTAAGAGCCCTGCATTTTGCAAGCTTTTATTAAATTTTGAAAAACTCAGGGGAATATCTACATAAGCAAGAGTTAGCAAATTGTGAGCTATGCAGATTTAAGTAGGAAAAAAATATGCTCATGTCTTTAATATATGATGAATGCTGCTTTGTATTTGAAACCTTGTCCCCAGTGGAACCCATTACAATAATGTTTATACAGGTTTATGCTATAAATGCACAATATTTTCCCTACAGCAGAATATGTTGGAATTTACTCCTGATTTTAAAGAAGTGTGAATGGATGATATCCCAGAATCTGGATTGCTATAGGCACAATTATGCCTTTTTATTAACAAATGAAGCAATGAAAAATGTAATTTGTTAACATAAAAATGACTTTGTACAGCAGGCAGAATTGATAGGAGGTGCACTCTAAATCTCCTGCACCGTGTGTGAACTGGAAGCCAGCCAAGTGCTACAGAATTCAGGGAAACTGGATCTTCAGGTGCCAGTCTCACACAAAGCCTGGGCAGAGGTGCTGACTGTCATGGGAAAAAGCAGGAAGATGACAGTGATGGATCAGCACACAATTAAACAGCAGGAAGAAGTGATGTCACAGCAATATTTTGGCTGCACAGGTGTCCTGCTTTCAACTCAAGCAGTATTTGCCCTGTAGCAGGCCCAGCCAGATGACACAGGATCTACAGCCAAGGTTTTTTCTATGTGAAAAAGCATTGCATCAGCACAGGAACATCCATGTACTTTAAAATAAACTGCCTGGAGAGAACAGGATGGAGCCCTTCTCTCCTGCTCTCCTTGCCACTGCCCACCCCCTGATAGAGGACATCATTTACTTTATTCTGTGGACTGATGAGGGACAAGGACAGGAGCTGGAGAGGACTCTTCCAAAGATAGGTCACCTCTTCCACACCTCGTCATGGTGTGAACTGTAGACACAGGAAAAGCCTCTCCCATCACACAGCATGGGATAAGATTGTCACCAAGTGTGTTTTAAGCCATAGAGCCTTTTAAAGATTCGAGCAGTGGTGTGGGAACTTCATCCCTCAGCCTGGAGTGAACAGGCTGACAGTACACAGTGCTGTGACATGAGAACACAGCAAAACTGTGGCTTACACATGGATCTCTTGTATAAGCTCCATCACTTACTTTTCTCTGTTAAAAGGGAATTGTATTATTTCTTGTTGCATCCTTGGGGCTGAGGAGACAAAAACCATTTCTCACTTTGTGTGGAACAATGAGGCCCTGTTCTCACTTGGGGTCTTAAACTCTTACTTTAATGTAATTTAGAAAAAAAAAAAAAAAAAGGTTGAGCATTACACAACGAAATATAAATGCTAAACTTCGTTATTTAACTTGTCTTTCATGAGTGAAACTCATTTACAGGCAAAGGTGCTAACCCAACTTGCATGATTTCATATACAATTTCTCCTTGTCCTCTTCTACATCTGCCATCAGCTGTGCTCTATTTGTATAGTTCATTAGTGAAACAGATCAGTAAGGTACAATTCCTTTAAAAAATAGCAAGTTCATAGATTTTCCTTTTGTTCCATAAACCCACCATCTAAAACCCCATTTCACAGCCTGTGTCTGTGCACTACTCATTTCTATAATATATTTTCTCATCCTGTTTTTATAAGGGGCTGAATTCTCAGTCATTGCCTTGATGTAAATCTGTAGGTTTTTCCTTTGCCAAATAGGAGCTAAGGCTCTGTGTAAAGATAAGTTTTTCAGTCTCAGAGGAAAAAAAACTTCAGGAAAGCGCCACTGTTCCTCATAGAAATTATGCTCTGCTCTGTGAATAAAGCCAATAAGATAACTGGGATTACCTGAGGAGTGAAATACGATTTGAGTAAGCATGCCTGTGCGTAGACATTAGCAGAAGGGTAAATTCAGTACCAAATAATAAAGGGACACTACAGACAGTTTCCATTTGGAAATGTTTGATTTCTAACGAAGAGCGAGGTAATCTCAGAGATATCTGATATCAGATAATTGCGTATTCATTTCTTTAGATGGTTTTGTTGATCCGACCTCAGTTTCCCGTCTGTGTGGGATGAGCAGGTGCCCTGAGGTTTCCCCCAGGGCCGTGTGTGGGGCCAGCACTGCTCCCCCATGCAGTGATGCAGCAGTTGTGCAGCGCCCAGTGCTGCTACCTGGGCCAGGCTGCACTGCAGGGGACAGACAAACTCCTGCCACTCACACTTAGCGTCAGACAAAACCACTTCAAAGGAGATTTTTTTCTTCTCCCTAACCCTAAATAGGCACTACAGTAATATGTCTATCTGCATACACAAAAGAGTTTGTTCTTATAAAAAATCTAAAACAAACGCAGAGCCATGCCAGGATTATGCATTTCATTTCCCAGCATACAAATGAGGAACTCATTTAGTCTGAGCTGTTCACGCATTTTGCTTTTAACAAACATCCATATGCCAAATAGACCTTCCACATACTTCCCTGTTGGAGTTTTTTTTCTTTCAACTTGGTAGGGAACATTTGTGATCCTTATTCTACCAAATATATCTAAAGAATATATTTTGCTCAAGGCCTTCTATTTCATAATTTAAGAGAAACAAAATCAATTCATGGCTCTGGCAGTCTCGCTATTATGACAAGCATACATCTGTGCAAAAATTCCCCAATCCCTAATTAATTACAGAATGTTATTAATATTTAAAAATTTAACATTGGTTAATTTATTTAATTTTATAAACACAGCCATATGAAGTTACTTTTTACAGAGCATTTTCTCCTCTGCAGTTTTGAAATCTGGGTAGTTTAGCATAGATTCAGAGATATTTGCTTGTATCAAGATTATTTTCTGTTCATATGGTTCCCAGTCCTTTATGTAATGACTTCAATAACTGAGGCTTGACACTTCACTCCTGACTCACGCTGCACTGATGAGCAGTGTTAATGGGAGTTTTTTCCAATTAGAGGGAACAGGCTTAGAGTCATGTTCTTTAAAATTAATACTTTTTATGAATATATAATGCCAAAATCATCCCAGATCATATTTCTCATTTACCAGAGCACATCAAGTTGAGTTTAATTTTAAGTCAGCTTAGTAAATAGTTAGCAAAAATGCCTTGTCGGAGTTAAAATTGCTCATTGCCGAAAGAGATTTATTTCTTGATCTGGTAAAGAGCTGCACATAAAATTACTATCAACTTTAATCAGATGAGGACAATTATTTTATACGACTAATTAGTGGAACTAATTTAAAAAGTCTTAGCAGGTATAAACTTCTGTGAGGCATTTATATTTGCTTGAAAGACAGTGATCAGTCTTGATTTGAACAAGATTGAGACACAGCATCAAATAAGCCCTGTTTCTACTGCAACTGCAACAAGTGCTCTAGCAGCTATTCAGCCTTTTCCTGTGCCCTTGCAGTATTTATAGTGGACATATGTAGTCCATCAGGTTCATTTGTCATCTTTAAACTATCCTCTCTTACTTTTCTATGACCCTATCAAAAATACAAATTAAAAGGCAAACAGTAAAAACCTTGCTTTTCTCTACATTCATTATTCAAATTGCTCTCACCCAGTTTGGTCCTGAAGAAGTAGCTTCAATAGCTGTGGTGTGACACGGGCATTGTACCAGGGAGCCAAAGGAAGCAAGTGGTTCTCATTCACAGATAATACAATGGCTGAGCTTTTTGTGGCCTGTAACTACATCTGCACTGCTCACTGAACCATCCACATTTATACTCAGCTAAAGAAAGGCACATTTGGCCAAAAATAAGATACATTTTCAATTCATATCCTCGTGCGCATATTTAAACACCAATCCTGGGCAGAAATGCTCATCTGAAGCAGTCCTGTGGGCTCTGTTATACAACTTGGTAGCCTTATATGGTTTTTATCTACATTTTTCTGTGTTTTTTCACACATAAGGTCACAAATCAGAAACCTCAGCTTTAGAGAGATGTATGTGATATTACAATGTTAGTTGGAAGCATCTGAGTACCCATGGTGACTGAATGACTCTTAATTTCCAAAACTCAGTTCTACTCTACCTCATTCGGCTTCAGCTTCAAATACTAAGGAAACTAAAATGAATCAATGTTTGCTTGGATTTTACAAATTTATCATAAACATCCAGCAGTGCTGTAGAGATGTAGAAAAAAACCACCAACCCAGCAAAACCAAACACTGATGAAGAGACACAAGGCAGGCTCTAGTGCCTAATAGCACAAAACACCTTTTTGCTGGGTTTATGCATTGCCAGGAGGGTAGGACGAGACAGGTGGATCAAGAAGCAAAGCAGAAAGAAGCCTCATGCTCTTACCACACCTCACCACACCACACCAACCTCTAATCATAGACTACAACAACAATTTTGGAAGATAATTAATTCCAAATACAGTCTACAACTCACATTAGCATCATAGACCAGAGGCAATATTTGTTATGAGAAACTTCCAGAACGGGTTAAAATGGAGTTTTGACCCCAAGACCTTCATTTTGGGTTACACCTTCATTCCCCTTGGCCCAAGTTGCTAAGCCCTGGCAAGAAAAAGATGCTTGTGCAGAGCATGACCTTATTTAGTTGGCGTAGCATTTGATTTTTTCTCGGCCTTCATTACTGTAATATCATACACAGGGTTTTCCCTTTGTCTGCCATGCAACTTATTCCCCTAAGATTAGTCTTTTTCTAGTCAAGCAGTTTAAAGCTAATCGCAGTTGTTATTTTAATCTGTGCTCACCATTAAGAATTCTCGCAGAGCTATTTTGCTTGTTGGCAATTAAGGCTTCCCAATGGAAGTTCATGATTACAGCAAAAGCAACCTGTTTAATACTTGGCACCTCTTTAGTACACAGGCATTAAAACCAGGAGCACAGAAGCATGCTAATGCTGCTGATGAAAGCAGAGCAGATGTATTTAACGAAGTCTGTTTTGAATATAGAGCGTTGCAGAAATGCAGTGCAATCCTCATGTGCGTTTCTGGTCCCTCCCCTCTGTGTTTTACATTACTGTAATAACGTAAGGAAGTGCTGTTGGACCTTTGTTAATTTGTTATATATCAGTCATGGCTGAAGTGCAGCATATCCTCATGCTTTCACCAAGGCAGACTCAAGTGTTGGTCCTGGTTCCAGTAGCACTACTAATAAAATTCCCTAGACAGGCCTCAAGACCAGGGTCTGACCTTTGCTTATTAAGGCAAGCACCCTATGCTGAATTATGACTTCTTTCTTCTGTTAAGAGAATTAGTAATTGCTGCCATTGATCTGTGTGTCAAGACTTAAAAATTATTATCTACAGTCAAGTCAATTAGCAAAAGACTGCAGGAGCAAATTTTTGCTAGTCATGTTGATTGTCCATGTGATTCTGCCACAAAAATTATACATAGGAATGCCAATTAGCAGAGCTAAAGCATTAAATGACTAGGTAAGAAACAACACTGCAGGGGGATTCCCCTGACCCAATTCTGTCCTGTTTAAAGTTATTTCCAGACAGAACAGGGCAGAGAAATCCAAAATAATCTTTTTTTTAAACAACTGATACGTGGAGGTGCACAACCACTCTTGTGCATCACCTCCTGTGGTAAATGTTGGTGATTTACATTGATGGGGCTGAAATTTGTCTCATGTTGGGTAAATGTGTTTTGTTCCAACCTGAGAAATAGGGAAACCACTGACAAGTGGTTAATATGTTAGTAAAGACTGCATCTCCACAAACTAGTGAGGTACCTTCACTTGCTGTGGCCAAGGTTTTAAGAACAAGGCATCTGAAGCTGGGGTAGAGGTCTGCTTTAGTGGAAAGCAATAAAACATGACCTAACCACAGCCAGTCCTCCTGGGACAGCAATTACAGCAATAAATGTTCCACAGCAGATGCTAATGTCATGTATAAACAGTCATCCTCTAAAGTGAAAAGAAATTTTGGGCCCCACATGTCTTTTAGGGTCCCATTGTACGTGTGGAAATGTAAAGGAAATGTAAAATTGATATGCACACCGTGGCATTTGGTTTAGTCTCCTCTGCCTCAGCCTGGGCACCATAAATCTGTCCTGGCTGTGAGTGGGGCTGGAGGAGCTAAATGGGCAGGATTTGTGGGTGTCAGTTTTATGGGCTCGCCCCAGTACAGTGCGGGTTATCGGTCAATGTCAGGTTCAGCGCCCAGTGACCCACTGCGTTCACATCATGGCACTCACAAATCAAGAGCATAATGAAGGCTGAGGAGAGGGCTCTGCTGATTTATTAGGACATCTGTCTGGCTGTAGACAGCCCAGGACTGCCCCTGTGTAGTGCCAGCTATTAGCATAATCCTCACCATGAATCTTCTTAGAGATTTAAAAGAGAGGAATAAAGTCTTCAAAGACCGGCTAAACCAGAAGGGTTTTCCTTGTAGTGCTTGTTACCAGTCTTAACTTTTTATGCCAACACCCCTTAAAAATAATAATTAAAATAAAGAATGTTAAAAATAAATTAATGTTTTTAGTTTCCCAAAACCACTGAATTTTCAGAACACATCTGTGTCTGTTTATAATAAAGTCACTACCCCTGCTACTTTTCAAAGACTTTTTAATATTTTAATTTTTTATCATTCATTTATATTTAACCACAGCAGTGTCATCTGCATATGATGTTATCACCTTCATTCTTACAAAGTTAGTCTCCTGAATTCTGTAATGTTAAATGAAAACTTCAACTTTTCTGTGTCAATTATTTTGGCTACTTTTTAGGAAAAGCAGACATCAAGCACAAACTTTCTGAGTTTGTCTGTAAGAGTCAATATCAGAATGCTGTATTCTGTAAATGCTGTGATACTACTGATTGTATAGGTCAAAAATGTTTGTGAGGTACAGAACAATTAATACTGGTATGTGCAAAGCTGCTTTTTTTTGTACATGAAAGACATTCACCTGAAAAGTCAGACAGATCATTATTTCTCCCTTGATCAGAACTAAGGTGAAATAGGATTCAGTCTATGAAGATTAAATTATTCCCTGAAGATTCTTTCATATTTGACTGTGTATTTTAAAAGAATGTCACTGTTCATGTGTCTTCAGGAAAAGAAAGTTAAATATTGCATTAAAAAAATTGCTGTGAATTTTGAAGGAATTTTATCACCGGTATTATTCCATTTCCCTTGTATTAAATGTTATGTTAGACAGGATTTGAGCAGTTACCAGATTTGCTGTAGGCAGGGTAGAAACACCCACCAGCATGTGGCAATCCCTGCTTTGCTTAAACCAGGGTGAAGTCTGGGAAACATGAACAGAGAAGAAATAGAAAATACAGACTATCAAGAGCACCTCAAAATTGTAAACCTGTATTTATTTTAGTTTCAAAACTCTCAACTGGTCATGCTGCTATGCTGGTTTTTTGGCTAGATTTTGTGTGCCACTGCCATTCAATAAAAACACTTATATTCAAGGATATTTCTGAAATTCAGTCCAGTTAAAAGAATCTGAAGAAGAGTTAGCACCTACTGCCTAGAAACTTTAACATGAATAAACCTGTGTGTGTGTAACTGCCCTGATTAACAAAGGCATGATTTGACTCGTGTGTGCTGCCCTACTTCTTTAATGAGGTAAGAGTTGGTCCCTGCAAAGATTTAAAAAATGGAGAAACTGAATACCCAATCATTCCTTTGAACTCAGAAATGGAAACTATGGATTGCAGTAACTTTTCCTAAATAGCAACATAAATAAATATGTGTGTGAACTGTACTTGCCTCCACAAATTCCAGCGTTGTTCTTCCAGCTGAGTCACTAAATGCTCTATGTATTTGTTGGAGTCCATATATTCCTAAATGAAAAAAAACATATTAAAATGTTAGTTTTTCAGTGTTCAAAGCATTTGTAAAATTTTTGAGTAAAAACCAGTCAGTGTCATTTTGTGGAGTGCACTTTGATTTTGCTCCCAAAGTTATCCCATGTACATAGAAATCACAGTGACGTAAAAATCTAGATTAAATCCACATTTGGATTTATATCACATGAACAGGGCAGAAGCCCAATGCATTCTCAGAGATTATTTGAGGGGAAGACAAGAAGCACTGAGGATTCACAAGCAGCATAAATAAATTCACACACGTTATAAATTCGTATCCATATTCCAAGCCCAGAACAATCTTCCCTGGATCCAGACTGAAAAAATAACTTCCCACCAGTGCAGTAGCTGTTTTGGTGCACATTTTGTTTACTTTAGATATAAATCAAAGTGAACTGAATACTTGACTCAAATATTTATTTCATGGACAGTATGAAAAATACTATAGCATGTATCCTATTTGAAAATGAAGCTATAACTCAGCTCCTATATTATTTTCCAGTCCAACTTTTGCAGATGCAATAACTTGCAATTTCAGCTCTATGAAACCTCCTGTACTTGTGTCTAGACAGAATTTCTGATAAATAATCTTGACCAGATGAACAATTCTGATTTTTTTCCTATTGAAGCCTATTCTTTAAACCCAATGCAAAGAGATGATGTTTATTCTCAGCAGAGAAATCTGTCAGTAATAGAAATACACCACCTCATTTCCAGGAGGAAGGCAACATCAGAGTTATTTATACCAAATATTTCAGAATGAGCCCACAGAATAATGTGATATAATATGATATATTTGTTTGACAGCTGTACCAACACAGTCACATTACTATTATTCTGAAAGCCTATCAGTAATAATATAACTCTCTTGAAATATCTCACCAAAGCAAAAATATGTCTCAAACCTCATACTTCAGGAAATAGCAAGTGTTGGAGTACTACATGGAAAAGAATCCATCTTCACTTTCTGGAGACAAAAGCTTCACTTTTATAGCTTCACTGTTTTACCTTTGGACTCATCACAGAACCACTTTGTGGGTTTCCTGTTTGTATTAGAAGTTGTTTCTTTACCATTATTATTTCTTTTGTGTACAAGTATGGATTTTTGTTGCAAATTAGTTGTTTCTCCTGAGCTATTTATCTTCATGGCCAGGAATATGAGACAGCCACTACAGGGACAGTGCATCAGCATTTCTTCTCAAGGTGAAGATAAATGTTAGCTGATTTTAATGATCATAATTTATGTATAAATGTACATTTTTATTTTTCAGTACTGAAATTGTTCCAAGTGATTCCGTGTTTCTGACCACAGTAATTATTTCCTTGTTCAGAGAGAGAGAGAGTGGAAGGGAGGGAGGGAGGGAGAGTGGTCCTGCAAAGGCCCCAGAAAAGGTCCCTGGCACAGACAGGAAGCAAGAGTAGGACTCTGTTCCCAAGGAGCCTCTGCAAAAGCATCTCAGCCACATCCTGTTCAAACTGCATGGCTTGAAAAGCTTTGGGTATTGTAAAATTGTCCATTAAACTCTGTGGTTACCCCTACTTTAAATTTCCTTCTAACTGCTGTAAATAGAAGTATCTTGTAGCTGTTTCCTTCAGAACACATTAAATGATGGAAATCCTGAGAAACACCATGAACTTAGGTGGCAATTAAGCAGGAAGCTTCTTCTAAGTGAATTCTAGTAAAATCATTCTGCAATACACATATATTAGAGTTCAGAAAATATATCCTGTACAAATATATAATGATGATTAGTTGCAGTACCAAGTTCTTTAAACAAGTTGCCTATTTTAATTTTATATTTTTTTACTACAACAAATCTGGCATAAATTAGTATTAATACCTTTACATCTTTTTAATGTAATATTAAACAACATTCCTGATTTATTCATCAGTGCACTTTGCCCTACAGGCAAAGATAGGATCAGCAGTTTTATTCTGCACAATTCTACCATGATAATATAAAAACCTCATTCTGAAGCAATTTTCTTAAAAATGTTTTCTGGAAATAACGACAGCGGGGAAAAAGAAAGCACTGTGTTTATCCTATATGACTGCTGGCTTAATTTTAAGGTTTTCCTGTGACAAATCAGAAATATTAGATTTTTTTCTCTTTGAAACCTGCAGCCTAGGAGTATGTGATCTGTCAGTGTGCAAAAGTGATGTAAAAAAATCAACCATGATTTGATCGTGGTTAGCAGCACCTCCCTTCTTCTGGCACATTCATGTGCCAGCTGTGTCCACAGCAAGCCATCTGCTTCAGCCAAGGCCTCTGTCCCCAAGCCCAGGTTTCTGCTCTCTTCTCTTACCAGTTCTCCCAATAAGACAAATTCTGCCATCCCTGGATAAGGACCCAGTGTTATCATTTTGTCAGTGTGAAGCAAATAGCAAACAGTCACTTGAGATTTAGAACAACTTCGTGATTTAGAGTAAGTTGGCACACTCAGTGACAGCAGAAAATGTGAGTAAAACCCCAAAGTAATCACACTGGTTTATGGTTGGACTCAATGACCTTAAAGGTCTTTTCCAACCTACATGATTCTCTGACTTTATGTTCAAGGAGACGATGTATACAGTTCATTAAAGCACTTCACAGTGCCCAATAGATCACAAACAGAAGGGAAATACAAGTATTTTGTAGCTTCCTTGGAGCTCTGTCATATGAATGCTTGTGCCATGAAGGCTCTGAGTAGCATGGATATCTGTGGAGTCTGAAAGATTACATGGAGCATCATTTTCTGATGTAAGGGTAAAAATCATTTAGGCAGACATGATGGTGCTAATATTAGATGCTAATTAGACAGACCAATCAAATGGGAGAGAAAGGCTGTAAAAGCACAGCGGCACCAGGGTTTCAAAAGGGGGTCACAATTCTTCCTGCTCCCCCTAGAACGATGGACACTGAGCACCTGCAGAGCAGGAGGGGGCAAAGCTGTGTAAGGCCAAGTCAGTATTTCTGAAATGATGCAGCATTTTAAATCCGAAGTTGTAGGCTCCACCTTAGTGTATTTATGTACATTTGCTACTGTTACATGGCGATTGTGCTGGTTGTAGAATTGCCATCCATGCTGTTATCCACACCTGGACTAGACCTCAGCAGCCTGCACTGTGCTGGCTCTGCCTGGAGCCCCACTCCTACCTCCAGCCATTCCTCACAACTTGCAGGATTACTGAGAAGTTCATTATTCAAACAAACAAACAAAAAATTAAAATCTTTTTCAGAATAATGAGTGAAACCTGTCCCTTTTCTTCTGAATTAGTCACCTTGCAGCCATGAGAAATTCACTCCTCCATCTATCCTCCTGTGATGGCACAAAACTGCACTGTTTTAAGGAAAAAAGACCTTCTGTAATATGTTTAAATGCAGTAGCAAATCTTTCTAACAGCTGCATGTATTCTGGCATGCAGGAGGAGATGGCATGCAAATGTCACATACCAGATCATCTAATTTAGAGAGCATTAGAGAACTGCTTTACCCAAATCGTTGCTGATTTGAAGTGCAAACCTAGAAATATACCTAAATATGTTTTTTTGACAGAACTAAATATCTCACTTTGCAATGCTTAATTGTTTTGCTAGTTTTTTAGGGTTTTATTTTTCTTTTCTTTGTTAGCTGGATGGCTGTCAGGAAAAAACAGGGAAGAGAAAGGAAATGAAGTGCCTCCACTGAGGCCCGGGATCCACTGCTCGGTATTTTGGTTGGTTACGTGGGTATTTTTTCTGGCATATCCCTGTTGTTGTGCTGGGCAGGGTATCAAAAATTATCCAGCACACAGAACATTTTCCCATCCATTGTTACAGAGCAAACCCTTAGAGCAACCTTAGGCTCCCAGCACAGGAGTCCCTTGCTGGAAGCTGGAGGTGATAAATTCAAGCCAAAGAAATAGCACGTAGTCTCTGCCTCTCTTAAGGAACTTGCACAGCTTGGTATCAAAGGGAGTTTAATGAGCTTAGCAAGATGTGAAAAGGATTAAGGATACCAGCAAATCACTTGATTACGTATTTAATTCAATAGGGCTACTCAGGAGCTGAAGGCTTGCCTGTGCTGCACTGGGCAGCAGGGCCGTGGGGTGGGACTGGCCCTTCCTGCAGCACGGACACCCCAGCTCCCCCAGACCCACACACCTCAGCCAGGCACGCAGGGACACAGCCTCTGCCCCCTGCCACCACTCTCCTGTCCTGAGCAAGGTCCCAGCAAAGGGCCTCGTGCATGGCTGAGGTGCCTGGGCTGTGCAGAAAACGGGGACACTGGGGCAGAGACTAGGCTGGCACTCACGTTCCTGCAGACCAGTTTTGAAGCAGGGCTGGGAGGCAAACATCTTCAGCCCTGTACAGCCCAAACAAAGTTTCCTATTCCCCCCTGGCACATCTAATTCCACTCCCAGTTCAGGTGGGACAGACTGTGCAGACAGCCCTAGCTCACTCTTACACAATACTACCCCTTGTTTCCCCTAATATTTGTATTTGCAACCAGGCAGGAAAGTACCAGCATGGATTCAGGCTCCTGTGCTCCCCAGAGGAAGATGTTGGTCACTGGGGAGCAGAGAAAAACCAAATGAACAACGGGATAAGCACACAGACAAGTTCCTCTGAGTGTCTGGAGCCGTCCAGCCCCGGAGACAGGGAGCTCCACGGAGAGCCCACAGTCATCTGCTACAGTTTGGGAAGTCACATTTTCACAGGGAAAGGTTATTAGAAATCAAACAACAACAAAGCTGTCTGCAGCCAAACAGCAGACTGTTGCAATTAGGAAATGATGTTAGCAAAGCAACAAGGGGAACATCTAAGCTGTTACACTCAGTGTGGAGACACAAGCCATTTTTGAAGGATCTTGGAAGAGTGCCCTGGGGTAAAGCTTTAAATCTAGGGAGAGTGACTTCAGAGAATATTATAACTTTTGTAAAATATTTATTTTTGTTTTTATCCTGCTGCATAAACCTTGGATAGAAAACAGACTTTTTTCCAGCAGCCTAAGAGGACACATATATGTTTATATATAGATATATTTATTTTATTGTCTTGTCTAGACAATGTTTTTCATATCCAAAAGCAGTATCAATGAGAATTGAGTGAGCTTTCAGTTGCACACTAAAAAGAAACGAGGTATAAAAAAAGTAAAACCCTTTAGGTTTAGTATTTTTTCACTCCTTTCAATACCACACTTGGCTAGACTGCTCACCTTTGGTCCTAAATAGCAATGAAAGCTAAACCGTGTGGCTTAAGAAAATAGTGTCTTTTGAAACTGCCATTATTATTGTTTTATTATTTTCCTACATGATTTCAACACTTTATTTTAATTGTTGGGTTTATTAACAACTGGCATTAAAGTGTACATTGAGAGCCTCTGCAATAGAGCAGAAGGCTGTCAAGAGCCCTCGTGCACATTACACCATTATGGAAAAAGCAGCA
Organism: Monarcha castaneiventris obscurior; assembly: GCA_026261815.1. NCBI lineage: Eukaryota > Metazoa > Chordata > Aves > Passeriformes > Monarchidae > Monarcha > Monarcha castaneiventris. Next base: position 15,671,359 of record JAMPIT010000467.1, read on the forward strand.
ATGATTATTTTAATAAATATGTTGAGCAAATTTCTTAATTGTTCAAAATCACTTAAGCCTCAGTGAACAGTTCATATTAAATCTCAGCTGCAGTGATTAAAACTGATTTCCAATTCATTTGAAGCCAGTTGTTTTCATAAAAAATCAGCTGGGTTTTCCCCCTGCTGCTGCTTGGCTTCCACTTTGCACCCATTTAACTGGCACCATCCAGGGACGGCAGCAGAGTTTAATAAAGCCTGAAACACCACAAGCTCGTTAACTGATGGACAGATTCTGCACCCTGTGCTCTCTGAGGATGGGAGGCAGGGATAGTTCTCCGAGGAATGCTATCCAGGTCTGCAGCTGGCACACAGAGCCCTGCTGCATTTGGGGTTTTGCCAGTTTGTCCCTAAAGAAGTTCAGTCTCTGGGATAACAGCATGGGTTCCTTGCTACTCAGCGACACTGATGTTGGTGTTCTTTCCCCACAGGGAAGAGAACGGGGAGAGAGAATGCTGCAGTTTTATGCTGTCTTCCATCAGCTTATAAAACCTTCTGTTTTCCAGTACGAAATTTTCTAGGAGCAAACCTCCTATCTCAGGCAGGCGTGTGCAGGAGAAATGTGGGGAACAATACTCTGCAAGAGCTCTTCTGTGGCTTATGTCCTGGGGTGAGTGTATGATACTGTATTCCCTATCATCTGCCCTATGCCAGACATGAATCTTGTGCCTTCCTGTGTCTTTATGCTGTTTCTCAGGAGAGGGGGGAGAGAAGCCAGGTGAATTTTTTCAGAGTGGTTTGTATCTCAAGGATATATAGGCTCCCCTGCCTTCTCTCACTGCTGCAGCAGAGCAGCAAAAAGAACTTTTGCCATGCCTACAAAGGACTTTGAATTTTACCATGTTCTCTCCACAGTGAGAGGTTTTATTATTTAGCTTTGCTCTTTTTCCGTGCCTGCGTGCACTCTGCTTGTAAAATAAATAACTTTTTTTTTCACTTTCCTCAGAGTAATTTCTTTCTGAACCTGGATGGGGAGGGGCTGTTGAAATCTGCCTTGTATTAGAGGATACGTTCATTTCGGACATTCCTCCAAATTTATCTCAAACCAGGACAGCTTACTAGACCAGTAGTCCATGAGCTGGAAGGTGCTGAACAGATTTGGTAGGAACCACCACCACCACCATTCAGATTTCCAGGTGCTTGGCCGGTTTGGGCTGCTGCAAACAAACCAATTTTATCCATATGCAAATAGCAGGCTATGAAAATTTTATCATTTCTGCTAAATATTGATCAAATTTTTCCATTTGGCTGTAGAACAAAAGGAGACTGGACATTTTGTCCATCAGGAAAATCCATGCTGGTTTTAGCTGATTTTTTTCCCCTGAAAATATAAATCAGCAAAAGCAAATGCAAAACATTACCTGGAATTTACTAGAGTCATCTTGAAATAAAAAATGATGATGTGATAGCAGGGCAGTTTGCATTTATTAATCATCCTCTAAGTTGTGGAGCTTTTAACACCCATCAAGCTTCATTGAGCAATACGTCCCTACAGCACTGACATGTGGATGTCCTTAATTTGGATGTGGAGCCAAAACAGTCTCCATAAAGGCTGAATATCCATGGAAACCCACCTATCCCAAGGTTCAAGTGGCTGTTGAGTGGCAGGCAGGAGTAAGAACTGCAGCAGGTGCAGGTGATGGTGCAGAGCATGGGCTGCGTTCACCAGCACTTATGCCAGAGGAAGGAAAACACCAATAACTCTTTGAGCTTCTAACATACCAAAAAAATCAACAAGACCACTGAACCAGCCAAAGATTTCAGCAGAAAATGGGGAAAATTTGCCTTTTGGCCAGGAAGAGGAATGAATACAGACAAGCAGGTTGTACCAGAGCACCCTGGCTGTTTCCTGAGCAGGGTTGGGGCTGCTCTCCCAATTACTGCAGCCTATGGAAAGTTCTTGTCCTCAGTGAGTATAAAACCTCTCTGTACAGTGAAACATAAAACAAACAGAGAAAGTGAGGTTTAGCATAGTGGCACATGTGAGAGTTCCTAGTTGCTGGAAGTTACTGATGACCACGTGTAAGTTAAGGAGGTGTCAGAGAGACACAAATGTTTATTGCCCAGCAATTCCACAAATGAAAAGGCAACAGTGTTGTTTAAGGCAATAGGAATTTGCTATTTAGCTAAAACAGACATCCAGAGTTTAAAAAAAAAAAAGAGTGTAGGAAGATGTGCAGATTTTATGAGTTTGCTGCTATGCAGTGTGTATATTTACACGAAATAATTAGCTGTAGTCTTGTTTATGTCAAATCCAATTTACATTAATAAACTTCAACCAGCAAAGACTCTGATGCTGTAAGAAAATGCCCAGAAATGTTAGCAGCCTTAAAAAATGCAGAGTAAACAGTGGAGCATTTAATTAATCAATTTCTGACATTACCAAGCAATTACAATTTCTGAATAATTTCTTGAATGTCTTTTATGAATATAAATCAACCACAGCACATGGAAGAACTGCTGGTGGGAGGCATTTGACTTACGTAGACATATGGCACTTGCATGTGACTCCCACTGTCTAAAGAACACAAGGAGTTACCACAAGGATAGAAAAACATTCATATGGCAGAGTTGGGAAAACTGAATTCTAAGGTTATTACAGACGTTTGGAATTCACAGATAAAGATGCTTCATTCTCGGAATATATCAGACTTTTTAACTCACTTGGAATAACGATTGTCATCTATCCAACAACAAATACCTCAGGACCTGAAGTTTTTGCTACCATTTTCTGTAATTGCTCTGTTATCACTCGTCCTCACGTTTATTCTGGCAGCTTCTGGTGAGGAACAATGTACATACACATAAGTCAAGCCTATCTTCATGTGGTTTTATTTATACTTAAAAAAAACCTAATAAACAAACAAACAGTAGATGCCCATTTGTTCAATCATTAAAAGTCAGCAGCAAAAATTATGAAATATACACTATATAGGATGGCCTGGTTTGGAGAGCACCTTGAAGACCATTTAGTTCTAACACCCCTGATGTGGACGGAGACACCCTTCACTGGACCAGGTTGCTCAGAGTTCCATCCAACCCGGCCTTGAACACTTCCAGGGATGGGGCAGCCACAGCTTCTCTGGGCAACCTGTGCCAGTGCCTTCTAATATCAAACCTTAACCTACTCTCTTACAGTTTGAATCTACTCTCCCTTGTCCTGTCACTCCATGCTCTTGTAAGAAATCCCTCTCTGTCTTTCTTGTAGGCTCCATTCACATATATAAATTATCTAAATGTATGGTTAAAAATCCAGCACAATATTATAGACACATCAATCTGATGATGCTAAAATATATCCAAACATCAGTGGACAAAACAAGGTGAGGAAGGAAAAGTTCTGAGGATTTCCAGCTTCCAACCACCACTCTTAAGGACAAGGGTAACCTGAGTTTTAGAAAAACCCAAATTACCAACCCTTGAGGGTTTTTATGGATGGAAAGCAGGGAATCTGGAGATGAGCAGAGAGAAGGTAATGTATGGCACCACAGGCTGGGACCCCTTTTCCAGACAGATTTCTCTTGCTTTCTCCAACCATTCCACTTTTGGCCACCTGCCACCACGCTCTGCTCTAACCACAAACATTTCCACACAGAGGAGGCAACTGGTTATAGCACATTTTGAAAATTAATCTCTGTGTCAACCTCTCTGTTTGCAATGTCTCGCCTGTGCATAGCTATAGTCAAGAAAAAATCGTCTCTGAGTTAATAATGTAGCATTGCTCAGAATATCTCAGAAGCTGCTTCCAGCACTCCACCCCTTCCTGGTATGCTGAATTTAGTGGGACTGCTTACATCCATCCATGTCATCTGCATGATACATAAACACAAAAATGCAGAAAAATGACGGAATGTGCAAATAAATATGTTCCTAAACATCCCCAGTTAATTTTTCACTCTGTGCACAGAGAAAAAAGAAATGAATCAGAAGCTAACACACAAATATATCTCTTCATTTTCATACTTTATTACAAACAAAGCAGGAGCTGTGCTCACAGGGAGCTCTGTCAGCTCATGGTCTGCCTGAAGCACATTTATTGTCACTGTCATTACCAGGACTTGCATCAGGTTTGGGTATTGACTGATTGTAGGACATAACTGAGTCTAAGGCATGAATCAGTTGTAAACAGTTGCCCAAATCACAATTTTTCTTCAACTCACTAATTTCCATGAGATGTCCAAGAAAATAAAAACCTTCATTAATGCAACAGAACTGGCCCTGCTCATAGGTATTTGAAGGTAGGCAAATTTAAAAAAAAAAAACAAACAACTCTGCAACATTCTGTGTATTTTCTTGTAAGTAACTATTCAGTTCCATATGGGAGGGAGCTGGACTGCTCCACAAAGCAGGTTTCTCATGAGGAGCTGACAGTCCCCCGCACACAGGACAGGCAGGCAGCACTACAGAACCTGACTTTCTGGGTCAGGGGATTAATCATAAGAAGTTTGGCATTTCCTAAGTGGTGTGTAGGCTAGACAGCATCATGTGATCCTGGCTGGAGATAAACTTTTAGTGTATCAGGGATTTAGTGAAAGTGGATTTAGTGTAAGGAAAATGTTTCACTGTAATGGTAAGCTATAAGCAGAGAGTTCACTAAAGTCCCAGAAAGGAAATAAGAACTGGAACATTTGTGTCAGCAAACAGCATACAGGCATTCACTTATGTTGTGTAGGCCTGTTAAATACATAAGCCAAAGCAGTGCCTTTAGTTACAGACACTAATTCCCAGTAAAATCTGGGTGGAAGAGAAAGCACAAAAGCACTGCAAGGACAATTTCTTGTTGGGCTGCAACTCCAACCCTGTCATCCCCACCAATGCTATAAAAACTCACAGCCATAGGTACCAGCCTGGGACAGTGGCAATTTGCCTTGGCAAGATTAAACAACCCATGGGCTAAATGGGAGATGCCCAGTGGCACCAGAAGAGCTGTAAGGGTGCATTTCCCAGGGTGAATATGGATGCCAGTCTTTGAGTTTAGGGGTAACTGAGCCTAATACAAAGCCTTTCATAACACAGAAATTGGTAGTTTTTCCCCTTTACTTATGGTGCAAAGAAAAACTCCCTCTTCAAATCCTGTATACTACAGTTGTATTAATAATCATTATTATTTTGTGCTTTTATAAGTGATCTGACACACTATTAATGCCTTGTGTCCTGAATATTTGTGACTCCAGTACGCCATGCACGATAGCTGCTAAACAACCATAATGATGCTGCTCAATTTAACAAGAATCTATTTCCTTTTCATAAAAATTAAAGTGAACCTTTAATTTCATTCAGCATTATAGAATTCACAGGTACAATGCAGTAGCAGTGAAATCAGAGCTTTAATTTAGCTCCTGGTTAACGCTAATAATTTTTCTGCAGTTGAACATTGCTGCACTGAATTGCAGATCCATCTCAAATGTTATGTGCCTAAAGATATTAGTTACAGTTATTGCAAAGCATTCTGTTTATTCAAATGAGACTGAAACAAACACAAACTGTAGCATGAAAGGTTGGAAAATGTTTGCTTAGATAAATATTCATTGTTGGCTGCTATGCAGGATATATAGAGACAATTCAGATTACATGATAGCTTTTTGTTTTATACACCATCTTGCCAGTTAGCATTCATGTAACTCTAAAAATGTAACTCTAAAAATGCCTTTAATTTTATGTGTGTTATACAAAGTGATATACTTAGCTATCCATATTTCTTACACATGAATCATTCAATCCACAGGGAACTTAATAGGAATTAGCCGTGGAAATATAAGCATAAATCTTTATATTTCTGGTAATATAATTTTGTCATTAACTGCAGCTTGCTGGAAAAGTTCTTTGTGATATTTACCTGAATTACATTTTAAAGAGCTTTATCATCATCAGCTGGAAAATCTATGGCAACAAGTGATGAGTCCTGTTAGTGTACCCACTGCTCTACTGCCACCACTGTGATGCTTAGACAGTGTCTCTGTCTTGGGAACCAGAGGCAGAGACACAATTTCCTGCAGAAGCCTTGACTCTCATTCTTCTGAGACAGAGAGGACAAATTTAAAAACCCCCCATGTATCAGTCCTGTACCTAAAAGCATTTTTTTTTTCACATGCAGGTGACATCTCGTTTCCAGTGTGTAAGGGTATTATGGGTCAGCTTCAGCTGGAATCATGCTGACCTTGAGGGAATTAACTGAGGCCATGTCAGTCCAAAATGAACATAGATGAGATTCAGAAAGTAATCAGGTTTTCCCCTCTATGGTAAATGGATGATTTTTAGAGTAATGGGACCAAAAGATTTTCAAACACTGGTTTGAAAAAGTGTCATTTGGGGATAATAATTATTGTACATAAACACTCTGGAATGCATTGGCCTCTCGTTATTATCTAGCATTTGTTTAGCATCTCATGTTTCTGAGTATTCAAAACTAGCAGCAATAATTGATGTTCAACAGAAGGGCTGAAATTCTGCATCTGAACTGTGTATGTGCTCCATGCCTGACTCACAGTTTATTGTATGATCTTCACAAAAGCTGATGATTTAGATTCATTTCCATAAGCCTTAGGATGTTTGTGTGCATAGTCTAGGAGGAAAAACCCAGAAACAACTTCAAGAAACTTTAAAAGTTAAGAGAGATTCCAGCCCAGAAAGAGCTTTTTTCCCTTTCAAATCTGCATCATCTGCACCAACATGCCCTTCATAGGTATTATTTTTGAAGAGGTTGATTAATGTTGAAGGCTCTGCCCAGCCCCACAGCTCAGGCAGGGCAGGTCTCCCAGATGCCCAGCTCCCATCAGAAGTCACAATGGTAGGAATTTCTCTTGTCTCACTCCTCACATAAAGAGAGGCCCACCAGGTAAGCCTGGTTTTCAGGTGTTACACACATCAAGAGGGCCATAAAACCGAGCTGCTGCCCCCAGTGAGCCAGGCTCGTGTAATGCTGCGTGGCTTTGCCGTGAGAAGTGCTGAGCATCTTCAGGTCTCATTGATGCTGCAGAATTAAACTTATTCAGGGGAGAAAAACCAATTTCCAAACTTTAGATACAGTCCTTAATCATTCATTTAAAAAGCGTTTCCATAGCCATCAACTTGACAGTATCTAAATGAAAGCTCTGAAAATCTCTTGTTTTCCAACAGGAAATGTATTCAGGGATTGGCATTTCACATGTATAGAGAAATTTACAATAATCGTGTCCTGATGACAAGTCTAGGAAAGGATTTACATGTAATAGGAACGATCTAATTTATCTTTCATACAGTAATACCCAGTGGCTATTGTGAACATTTTATTATAAAGGAAATTAAAGACAACACAAGAAAATTAATGTTTTAAGGGAAAGTCTTATGGTCCATTTAACTCTTCTTTTGACTGTCCACATAATGTAATGAGTTAATTTGCTTCTTTTCATATGCTTGAGTAACAGAAATAACACTTTTCATAAATCAGCTACAAAAGCTTCAAGAAGAAAAGCAAGCTAGTCAGGATAAAGCCTTTGAATTACTTCTATATAAATGCATATCATGGCTACTTCTGCAACTTTTCTCTCTTAAAGAAAAAGCCCTTTCACTTAATAACAACCTTCCTCCTCTTTTCCTTTCCATTTTTTTTAGTTTTGACCAAACACTTCACTGTACAACAGTACCACCCCATTTGTATGGGACTCAGTGGAAATTTTGTCACAAACGAGTGTCACACAGTTCCTGCTTGGATGTGGAGACGGTGGCACACTATGAAAGCAGGGCAAAGGCTCTTAGTAGGAAGGTGCCTCAGCATTTCATGATCAAAGATGTAGGGAACCACTCAAAAGTTTGCAGGTGAGCAGAGCCTTTTCCCTTGTCTCACCTCCCTTTTTTCCATGTACCCTTTATTACTGAGTCTTGTAAAAGAAATTTGTTCCACCCAAAGGTTTTTGTGGTAGCAGTGAAGGGACCAGGCCTCAGAAGAAATCTCCATGCACCTGGGGTGTGACTCAGGCCCTAGACCTGGCATCCCGATCAGTTCTCCTGCTGTAGCCTCTCCTGATGAAGATGCTCAGGGTAGGATTTCAGACAATGTCTAACCCTGAAGTGTTTACTTAATCAAACAAATCTCAGGGCTCAGTATGGCCTGGGTCTTTCAGCCCAGCCACTTTTGCCTGTGTCACTCCAGTTGTTGAAAGGAGAAGCACAAATCACAAAGGAATCAAAACAACATAGTGTTAGATGGAGCATTTAAACAGCTAAAGATGTAGATAGGTACCTAATGAGATTTTAATGGGAATGTGCTCATTCTGCTTCCTTGGTGGTTTCTGAAATGCCTCTAGACTTCTGGTAAATTTTCAAAACTGTCTCCCCATTCCTTCCTGTGCATCCAACTGCTTTGCTTTTCTTTTTCTGAGAGGGGGAGGGTAAGGAAGCCCAGCACATAAATTCCTTTCCTTGCATTCATACTGAATAAGGTGAAGAAAAATTTCCACTGTACATATTTGAAAGACACAATCACTTATGTGGATAGCAGAATTCCCCCTTATATTACTTTGCATTCACGCATCAGATGCCTGGGGCCAGAAGGACGTGCTGAATATGAGAGTATCTGTCTAGCCACAAAGTAAATATGGTGCACAGGAGGATTAAGACAAGGCAAAAGAGTCTGCTGTTTCAGACTGCAAAACTTTTCCGGCTCTCCTGCAATGCCAAAAAAACTGAAGAAGTTCACAGAGATTATTGGGCTGATCTGCATATCAGGGGAAACTGAGTCACTGAACAAGTGCCATTCTCCGAGTCCTGGCAGAAGCATGGGTGAAAACAAGACATCCTCAGTCCTTTAGTCTGGTAACTTCCTAACCTGACATCCAAAACATGCCAGGTGTGGTTGTGCATTACACATACACTCGCATGTACAAACATAGCTAATTCAGAAAGTGCTTATTTAGTTCAGATCCTGTGACTTAATCTTACAGCCTTGAAAACTGGAGAGGCCCTTTCCATAAGGGAGTCATGCAATCAGCTCCAGAGACATCTCAGGCACAAGTGATTTTTTGCTGCTTTGGCAGATTGCACTGCCTGTGCTAATATGTGTCAGCTGGTAAGTCTCGAGCCATATTGGATCATTTTATCTTTCAAATGTTGATGAAAAAGAACTTTAGATTATTTGTCTCCTAAAATACTCCTGATTAGAGCTCTGCTTTCAAATCCAATGCTAAGTTAATAATCATGGAGTTTTCTCCTTTCCACAAGTCAATAATTATTCATTTAGCCATGATTAGTGCTACATGGTAAAAACCTTTGTTTGAAAAAAGGCAGCATTCAATTCTTAGCAGATATAGTACATCATAAACGTAGCTTGGAGTTGGAATAATGTGGATACTATTCTCCTGGGAGATCAGAGGATTTTCTCCACATCTAATTTTTAATTTATAGCACTGATATGCTCTAACTGCTTTATCTGAAAAAGACATGAGGCACATATTAATATCCATCAAGAGGAAATTCTTGAACATGACGGCAAACTCAGAAGTGTTAACTAACCTATAATCTTTATGGGAGCACTAATTAGTTTCACAATGATTATTTGTATGCCCTGAAAGCCTTGGGAAAGTTTTCTAGTGGATAGCACTGCAATTCCAGTGACACCTGGGCACAAGTCTAGGCTGGATTTCACCATTTCTACCAGCAATTTACAACATTCTTTTCATCACCATGTACTAGCTCCCAGAGAGGCAGTCAGATGTAGAGCCCAGCTGCTCTGCTGTTCATGCCTTGGCCACCCCAAGGTCAGAGGAAAACCTCAATCTCACAAGGCTGCAGGGAGGACTGAGTTTGAGAATCAACTCCAGGATAAGGGTCTGTGCAAACGACAAGGGAAAGGGATGCAGTGTGCTATCAATATCAGATATTCAGTAGGAGAGGTAGTGTTATTGCTATCAATTAAGATGATAGAGCAGCTTGTGTCTGCATTGCTGAGCATGAGGAGCAGCATCAAAGCCCTTTCTGAGCCTACTCTCTCCCTGGACCAGCCCCAGCTGCTGCCTGTTCTCACACCACCCAAGGCACACAGAAACACTCCCTGCTCAGTCAAGGTGTGCGACACACAGCAAGGAAAAGGAACAAGAAAGAGTTTCTTTCATTCTCTGAAATCAAAAAATTTCAGGTAATTATTATTATTAAATGATATAATTATGGGACTTGTGGCTCAAGAACAATAACCATTGACCTGTCAATAATGTTTTGATTTTGTGCATTTAGAGGCTCACTCATGCCTGCAAACATCTTTTCCAAGACACAACTGGTGACATTTCCCACCTTCTCATCTATTTTCCTCCTGTTGCTCGTGTTATGACTAAAAGCAGCAGGCTTATATTTTTCTCAGTGGGAAATACGTCACCTGCTGTTGAAAGAAAAGCAATTATTGTGTCCTCGCTAAATCTTGGGCCTATTTGTGTAGAGCTTTAGAGCTTAAAAACATAAACATCCTGCTCTGTGCCAGTGTAAGTGGTTAGACACTTCGGAATCCCAGCTGGGATCCCCCTGGATGTCACCTTCAGTGCCTGTTAAGCACATGGAAAGATGCCAAACCCGAGTGCCTTTCCCATAACTGTGTCTAATCACTGGAAAGTAAAAGTGAACAATGTGCTCCCAACTCCAGCAGAGGACACCTCAAAACATTATGTTCTCCCTCTTCCCCCTTACTCCAGGAGTCAGTTAATACTTTTCAGCTTTACTGAAACAAGATTTATGTCTGCTCTGCATTTGAGCAGTTGTTTTCACTCCTTTTGTGTGTTTTTATGTGGCTGTAAACCTGTCTGACAGAGGGACAGGTGTTTTATTTGCACACTGTCAATGCTATTCCTCTGTGCAATCTCCTGTTATCAAACAGAAGTCTCAGAATCAAAATGGGAAATAAAACAACTGGACATTTACATTTGCAGCTGGCCAAAAGCAATGAAGGAGCCCAACTCACAAACCACATATATATATATAGACACATACACAGAAGGATGTAGAGGTGCATGCTAAGAGACAGTAGTTCTTAATATAAAAAGCTTGTTCCTTATTAGTCTGTTGCTATTTAGAAATTATTTCTTCCCATAGAAGTGAAGAAAACATATATAAACACCTGAAACAAAAAGGCCAGAGGTATGACTAAATTTAAGAAAAAGGTTAATCTTCCACTAATTATGAAAGGAAGTTTCTAGCAGTACTGATCAGTATCTTAAGATTTAGGGAAGAGGATCTCAAATCGGTTGTAGGGAGAGGATCAGCAACCTCAGTACTGGGTATTGTTTCAGGTAATTAAAGAAAAGGGTTCTCAGTGTTTACTACCATATAATGCCAGCCAATAATAATAACAACAGCCATGAAGATTTTCCCTAACATATATTAAACAATTACTTAATATTTAAAATAGGGATCATCCACAAACACATTTAGGAGGCACTGTCTATGTAACTGTGGGATTTTAGAAGAAAATACACCTTTATACACCATTTTATTTCTAACAAAGCATGCAAGTGCCAGCAGCAAAGCCACTAAATTTAGTGCTTCATATGAAAATACCAGAAGGGAACTCTCAATTTATAAGCATTTTCTAAGTATTTGTCTCATGTTAACCATGTTGAACAGATCACAAAGGTCTAGAATCTGTTTACTCAGATAATAATTATACTCATACTTTTGCCATCTTCTATATCTTAACAAAAACACACAAATTTTCAATGAATGAACATTAGGAAAATGATAACCCTATGCAAGCTTGCACTGAACAGAGAGCTTGAGATCACAGCATTCCCAAAACAAGTGAGACACCTTCCCCATTCAGACACAGTGTGCAGGCTGCTCCTTCAGCAGCAGCTCAGAACCAGTCACCTATCAACCCTGCTGCTGCAATGCTCTTAGTGGTGAAGATAAAAACACTGTTTACTTGCTGATAGTGTTTGGCAGGATTCAGAAATTACCTGGATCCTTCTACAGTTCTGAAGGCTGCAGGTGACATGTATTACCTGCTACACAGTGTACAACATCCACAGTAGGCTGCAATTTAGCCTGTAAATCTATATATAACATAAAAATTCCGCAAGGCAAACGATATGAAGAAAACTAGATTTGTGCCACTCGTTAAAATAGAAAATTCCCAAATTCTGTTTGCAGTGTTTTGCATCATGGACAGCCTTTCCTCACGTTTGTTTTACCACAAGAGTACATGGTGTTGCATGAACACTGAGCGTACACTTTCCCAAACACACCAGTTCTTCCTGGCCAAGAACTTATCTGAGGTGAAGAAGGAATATTGCATAACAGACTGAATGTTTTCCTTCATGTGATCTGCTAGAAACAAGGGCTTATAGTTTTTCATGAGATTGAAACACTACGCATATGCAGAGGTAACTTCAAAATTGCAGGCTATCAACTAAGTTAGTATTTAACAGCTTGACCTATAAAATCTTTTCTAAGCTGTGATACAGCATATGGTCTTTGCTGAGATGTACCAAAAGATTCAGTGATAATGTAAACACAAGGCTTCTTCCTTTCCAAATCATTTTGGATGTGAGTTGCCAAAATCTATAGCATATGGATGTATTTTCATTTCATTTAATTCCATTTCATTTCATTTTTTATCTTCTGTTTCTCTTGTGTTCCTCTTTTCCTAAAACTCTCTAGAAAAACTGACTTTTAATCCCAGAGTCAGTATTATGCCCACTTTGATCAGTGAATCACAGACATTTCAGTCTGGCCTGTGAAAGTTCATGAGGTTCACTATGGCTCTTGAAATAGCACTTTGTATCCTCAGTTCCTAACTTTGTATGGCCCTCTAATGTTGTGTCACAACGAGTATCACATTCACATCTACAACAGATTTGTACTGGGACTACAGAAGAGAAATACTGTATTTCCCTTCTTTTGTCAGCTCTGAATGAATGTGGTAGCAGACCTCTAATCCTTTCTCTATGGGCAGATGGCCTTTTGATGTATGTACTCATCTACAAACAAAATTCAGAAATTCATTTGGCTTTATCTTCATTCATTATGTATTATTGGTCTCCCTTCATTTAACATCAAAAGTACAAGTAAGAGGACTGCCATTCTTCATGTTAATTGTTCGGTTGATTATTCATGAATAATAACATTTCAAATTTATATAGTTCTTTACATCTCTAAATTACTTTATAAATCTTGGTTCATCAAAAAATCTGAGACTTTTTACCAGAACTTGCTTTCTAATAATAATGTCTAACCAAAAGGAAAAAAGCTAGTGTCACAGCGTTATTTGGTAAATATTTAGTGGTTTGAGGTACCAAAGCAATTGAGTGCATGAGCTTTGATGAGGTTTTGCATTTCACTCTCATGTCATAAATTCTTCTCTTCTGCATACATGGAAATAAGCAGGCTGCACAAGGGATGAGAAGTGAAAGAGTAGGGAAGCATTATGCCAGTGAAGATTAATTTATTGAAGGATTTCATACCACACCTCCTGTTGCCTGACTGCCCAGAACAGGTCAAATACTGAACAAATTTCACCTGCATGTTGGTTCTATCAAGGGCTAACTACCCCCACTTTTGAGGGTAAAGACAAGCCATGGATAAATTGCACCCCTGTGGTTCTCCATACTCCGTTCTGCTTGCCAAGAACCTGCTGCTGCTCTTTGGCAGGTTTTTGTTAACCAGTTCAGGGTCATTTTTTCCCAAGTCAATGCCCCCCTGTCCCAACCTATGGAACTTACTGCACAAGTTTTCCTTGCATAATTACTGCTAAATTACCCAAATAAAGGGCCATAAGTAATGAGAGCAGGGACTCAAATGAGAACAAGCACAAAGTTATAGATGTCAACAGAATTTCCATGTAACAAGAAGGGGAAAAAAATTCTGCAGAAGGCTGGAGTGCCATATCTCAGTGCCTGTGCAATCCACAAGTGTCCCCTGTGGGTGCAGGTGCACAGCTGGCAGCCTGAGTGCATTTCATGCCTGACACTGAGTGTCAGGAACTTTCCCTTTGTGTTATTTCATGTAAATGGAAATGATTATATCACCGTGGTGTATTTTGTAGGAATTTCTAAGCATGGAGTTTATCTGAAATATTATAAACTCAAGTTTCTGTTTAAAGGAACTGATTCTCCTTTAGGCAGAGCAAAATAGAGATTGCGTATCTAAATGGAGGCAGTTTACACACAGGTTTGCATGAGAATAGATTTTGCTGTAAAAACAGGATTGTCCTGAAAGTGGTCATTATGTCCCAGGGCAGTGAGTGGAAATATGTCCATGAAAGAATCCTAGCCCTTTCTGTGGGGAACTAAACACACCTTCATGCCAAGAACAGATGCACAGACAGAACATAGAGGCCAGTGCCTGTTTCAGTGCTGGGCCTCCACAATCACTAGGGCTGCCTCCCCTGTACGTGCTGGGTCTATGTGTTGTGACACATGCCAGGGCCAGCTGTGCTCCTGCCAGCTCACATTAAACACCAGCGACTCTGCAGCTATTCTCTGCCTCTGCCCTGCATAGGAAAACTGACTATGAAAATCTGTTTTCCATTGCGCAGCTCACTTGAGTGTTACTTATTGTCACCTGCCTGGACGAAAATTCAAAAAGTGTAATAAAAGAAATAATTTCTCCTTATCAGCTGTACAACCAATGTTTTAACGATCATAAACCCAATAAACAATTGCAGACTTTGAAATGTCCTCTTAAAGTGAGGCAATTAAAAGCAATGGTCCAGTGCCAATGATGGCTTCTAGGGACTAAACAAAATAAATAAAGCTATCAAAATAAGTGGATGCTTAACCTCAAACCTTCACATGATGTTGGGTGTTACTTAGAACATTTCTGCTAGTTTATAAATGACAATGCCATTGCAGTAAAAATTTTGTCATTAACTATCCAGAAGTCAACTCCAGTGATGTAAGGCAAAATGCAGCCTCATACCTGCAAGAGTAACCAGCCTAGGCTGCAGGTGCATTATTCTATATAGCCTTTCCACTCAGTGAATCTGGTTAGAATTTGAATTAAATGCAGTTACCACAACCCACCACACCACCATCTTCACATGGTGATGAGCACAGTGTGTTATTAACGAGGTTAAAAGCAAGCTGGAGCAGCAAATAAAAAGGCACATCCTTACCTAACCTTCTTCCAATATATCTTTTTTGTCTCTAAAGGAGCAGCATGATAGGAAACCTGTTGGAAGCTGCAACAGCAAACAACCAGCCCCCCAACAACAGCAATATGTCCTTGGGGAACAACTGTCAGATCATTTATATTACTCAAATATATAAAAAACCCCAAAGGCTAGGGGTGTTTTTTTTTCAACTGGACAACAAATTTGCCAGTGTGTCCAACTGCTCTGAGAAATCCCTACATTATCGTAAGTAATCTTGTTGTTTTATGATGTAATTTAGTATCTGCAAATGCATGAATTTGTGTACCTCCGTAGAATAATTTGTTTATAAAGAATTCACATTTCACAGAACCCCCCAACACCACCTGGATTTTGCACAAATGATACGGAAGTTTTCAGTCTGGATATAGCAACTCGGAACATTTCAAATGAATCTGATTTTTCTGTTTCCTCTATATGTTACAAAAGTCAGGGTATATAAGGACATCTCCAGATAGATAATTAAACTTTGGAGTTATGGAATGGTCATTTTCTTGAGCTTAAATCCTTCCTTCCCCCCTTCATGGGAATGATTGCATATGTAGGAGGAAGTTAGGGGAACACAGAAATTAGATATGACTGCAAATTTAGGGCCCTTTTTAGCCCCTGCAGGCAGATTCTTGTCCCATGTCAGCAGAAAAATGCAGAAACACACATATGTGCAATCATTTGTATGATCAGGACTTAATACAGTTTTCAAGAAGAATACTGGATATCCTAAAACTTTCAATGTTTCAGTTTTGGATATATTTCTCATCTTTCTTTCAAGCAGATTTTATTGCTGCAGTAGTTAGAGGTGTAAGTCTTGTGGCATTCTGAGGCACATTAGCCAAAAGTCAAGTACTGGGAATGTCTCGTTCCCTCCTAATGGCTGTCGGAGTTAGGTTGAACATTAACATGCAATAAACCCTTATGTTTAAAATAAATTGTAACAATTTAATTGATAAGAAATAGCTCAGGTGTCTGATTTCTGTTATGCTTGATGGAAAATTTGGTCACTGACTCCACTGTCAGTAAAACGGCTGAAACGGCAAGACCAATAGCAACAGTCATGCAGTTCATCTGGACCATAAACACTTCAAAATTTTTACTTTGCCAAAAATGTTTCGATTAAATAAAAGTGGTTTCCATTTAAAATAGCTATGCATTTCATCCTTATTATAGCTAAAGTGAATGCATTAGATCCTTGACAACACAGAAAAGGATATAAATGAATGAAGAGCCCATTTCAGCCACCTTGACATGATTAGTCTGTAGCACAAACTGTATAATGTATCAGCTGCATTATGATTTGCTGGAGAGCCTGGTCTGTTACAGAAATGACAGAAATTTAGGCTCCTGTGCATTTTTTTGCTTCATTTTAAAATTGGTCCCCAGGGTTTTCCTTAATAAAAACCACATACATTGCTGCAGTTGTAAGTCATAAATAAGCCTGGGCTTGGGTCAGGGCTAGCAGGAGGATCCTGGGCTCCAGAGGCAATGAAGGAATGCCAACGACATTTGACATCCTGCAGTTTTTGAGCATGACTTCATGGGGCTGGGCGGGTGGGTTGGTGTGATTGCAAACACTTGAACAAATTTCACTGGGAGCCCTGGGAGCTCCATAGGAGGTAATAAAGTGCAGGCATTCAGAAAGGAAGACAAGGCAGACCATCAGGGTCTCAGGAGGGGCTTTAAATTTCTCAAGAGAGCCCCATCATAAGTGAGCACACCCTTCACAGCTGACCTCTCCTGGAAGGCTTTTAATCTTGGGCTGCTCCCAGACTTCCAAGCAGAATAACCTGACAGTCTTCCATTTTCCTACATTCCCAAAGTATTATGTGCCAGATGATCTCTTCCCATTTCTTCAGAGTAAAAAACATTAAAAATGGTGATGAAGAGAGGACAGAGCTGAAGAAGTCAGGGTCCTCTCATTTCAGTAGTACTGGTCTTGCAGAAGACAAGTTTTAGTGCAGGATTTTGGGAAATACCTGAGTCCCTTAAACAACCATTCAATTTCTCTCAGGGTTTATGATGTTTAAAAGGTAGACTGAATACAGCTGAATTTTACCTTTTATCCAAGCATTTAACATTTTCTTTTCATTATAAGTCACCAATATATAGCGCACTGCTGTCTCCTTCCAGCAGGACAGGAATAGCGTGGACAGGAATATGGCACTGGATCTGCCTGCTCTGCTGCCATCGAGGGAGCTGGGGCTGGCAAACAGGAGGTGGCTTTTTCCTGTACAATCCCATTTCTATAAGCTCTGTCCCTGCCAACGGTGTGGGGTAGGTTTAAGCTTTAGGCAGGAAGTGCCAGAACTCCATGCAGCTCTTTCACTGAAGGCTCGAGATTTCAGGAAGCTCAAACAGGCCTCAGGTTTAAGGAAAGAAATAGGACCTTTCATGAAATAAGGGGGGAAATCACAGAGACCAGTATTTGCCTGAGGATTATCTCAATCCCCTGCTGTCAGTTCCAGAAGCAAAGTCTATTATTACACCTCTGCTGCTGCCTTGAACAAGTTTCTGCAGTGTAAATGAAAAGATTCTTATTATCTGCCCACAATGGTGATTGAAAAGTTTGCACTTTGTAGGAACAGCTCACTGCTCTCAATTGCCTCATCATTGATTTTCTCCAGGCCATGCCTCTCCTGTCACACTGCAGACAGAAAGCCTCCTTCCACAGAGTTGGTCCAGATGCAATGAGTTTTACTGCTGCTGCAACTCTCTTTATCCCGGTGGAAATTTGCAGAGATGGAGCCAAGGGAAAATCCCGTTACCTTCTCCTTGCCAGCTCTGCCATTTGCTTCCTGCAACCCACCCCACTGTGTTCACTCTGAGGGCTTGATTTCTCATCAGCAAGGTAAAAACCCATCTCAGAGGGCAGAGCAGAGAGAGGATGAGAGGGGGAGTCCCTTCACTGATGGCAATCGGCCATATCAGAACTGTGCACCTGCTCAGGGAGAGGTGCTGAGCATGCAGGTGAACAGGTAGAAAACTAAGAGTGAGACAACATGAAGAGCTCACAGGATAAATGGGATTACATTTTAAAAAGCCATTAAACCTCAAGAGCAGGAGACATATATATATATATATATATACACATATATATATATATATATAAAGTAAAACATTTCACTCCATCCCGCCTAGGCTCAGAATTTCTTTCCCACAGATATGACAAAATTAGAAACACATTTTCAGAGAAGGCCTAAATCCCAAATAGATGTGTGGCCTTCAGAAAGGCAGCTCTGCCCCTACAGCCTTCTCATTTTTGTTTGAGCAGCCGTCTGCTTGGCCAATTAGATGTCTGACTATTAAAAATCCAATCTCAAGGAAAATGCTGTGATTCATGCTGGGTGGTTGTACAGTTTTCCTCTCTCACACAGAGGAAAATGCACACGCTGACACCAACCCATCTGCCTTGTGACACAGATATGCAGCTTTTGGTTCCTCTGTCTATCAACCAAACTCTGCTTCCCTCCAAGTTGAAGTGCAGTGATAATAAGAGCATGACAAATTGATCATCTGCTGTGGCCAGTCCTTTGACACTGCTCTGTGAACAGTTTGAATTTGTTGGGAACAAATTAAAGCTGAGATTAAAGCAAATCTGGACTTTAAAGACCAAATTGAATCACTTGCTGCATCTGCAATAACTGAGTCGTTCCTGCCTGGTAAATGTGGGCTGTTGTTTTCTTTCGCTACATCCACAAAATAGCTAAAATCAATTATAAAGATGATAAAATCACATAAATTGGTTGCAGTTAATCAACATATGAAAGGTTTGCATTGTACAGTGATCAGTAATTACCAGTTATTTCAGGTTCACTCGTGTGACTGTTATTTTTCTGTGACTTATCTGTGTGTGGTTAAGCCAGTTCATCACAGGGTAATACCAATGCCTCAGCAGTGGCTCAGTGTACGCCCTTTCTAGGCTTAAGCATTATCTGTTGGCCCTTTTGTACCTAAAAAAATAAAATAAATTTCAAAAAATATTTTAAAGTGAAACATTTATTTCATAAGGCTGCCTTAAACACATGCATTGGCATTAAGGGAGCTGAGTAGACAGGGATGAGCATGTGCCACAGCAACACAGGGGTTTAGCAAATGCTTTATTGACTGTGGGCTTTTGTGACTGCTTAGCACTGCTTTCCTTTTTTCTTTCATTTTTTCAAAATTACTATGTCAAAATGAGTGCACACGTGAACTCAGGTAGCTGGGACAGGCTCCCCCACGTTTTCTCACACAACCTTTGCATTTTAACCCATTTGTCATCCTCTGTACATAATTTGGTATCAACAGGAGCCCTCCCTGCACCTTCAGTTAACACACTCAGTGAACAGGACAGGAGAATCCTACATGGTGCTACAGGGGGTACAATACTCAGCAGACCAGAATGTTCCTTCAAACACTGTCCAATTCCCTCCTCTCATCCTCCTCTTCCATCCAGGTAACTTTCAAAGAATTCTGAAATAGTTACAGTTTATAAAAGCATGTGCCAAGCCACCCGAGCTAAAGTAGCATGGAAATGTACTTGAAAAATGCCTTCTGTTTGGCAGACCTGCTGAAAACCTTTTATCATAATTACAGCTGCTGAGGAGCTTTATAACTATTTTCCATATAAGGTGGTCATAATATTTGAAAAACAGCAAAATTGCTGTATGCTTTTTGAGCTCTGACATAAAATGATGGGAAACACAATTCCTACATCATGTTTAAGCTCTCTGTGGAACACAATGCAACATCAACACAAAGCCAAATACAAAAAACAGAAAGTATTTTTTCATTAATGTAATCTCAAAAAGCTACATAAGACAAATATAAATATGTCCTTGGGAGAAAATGACAATATTTTGCCCATCCTCAGCTTTGCCAGCTCATTCTAAAGTATTTTATTAATGTCCATGAATGATTATGAATGTTGTCTTAGATGGTTGCCCATTGCCCTGAAGAAAATGCTTATGACCTGAATAGATTAATTATATTCTCCTCTTAAATATCATTCCTTCAGGACTAGTTATTGTTGAATGTAAATGTGCCACTTTATATGCAAATAAAATGGACTGAGAGTGGAATAAGAAGTTCAGCATATATCTACTGACAAATCATCTTATTATGTTTTATATTAGTAGACAGAACATCTTGTGGTAGGAAATGTTAATAGACCTCAACAGGATGCAGTGCTTGCTTCCTTGTTTCTAGAAAATCTTACTCAAACTTTCAATTATTTTCTTGTAGCCACCTTTGCTTAATTTGAAAAGGATTTTAATTGAATTGTAAGAAAAAGTGATATATTGAAGGCAAGAAAAAGTATCTAAAACTCATTAATACTTCATATTAGTAGAGCAACTTAATAGCAGTGGCATAAATTAAAAATAGAAGATAATGTAATCTTGAATGCTCCATTAAAGAGGATTCAAAACAACTAATTCCTCAGTTGATACCTCTAGAAGGTACAAGGGAGAGAGATGTCTTGGTTTGATTCTCACTTGGGAGTTTCACATCGCATTATTCCAATTAAAAATTATTAATTTTGTTTCAGTAGTACTGGTCTTGCCTCAGGGACAAAAAACCTCGTGGATTCGGAACAATGGTCAGCTTTTGGTCCAACTTTTCTCATCTATGCACAAAACTGGGAGTCTTCAATAAGACAAATTAGCAACACCAAAACCACCTTTAGCAACACCAATCCCATCTCTGCTATCCATATGATCTGCTATTTGAGGAGGATAAAACTGGAATGAAGCTGCATAAAATATTAAATGTAAGGAATTATCTATTCCTATGGCTTAGATTTGTTCTGAGTTGAAATAAATCTATGAATTTGAATAAAGCACATAACATTAGTTGAATACAAATAGTTGAATGAAATTTTTTGGATGGGTTTAATATACCTTCTTCTCCCATATTTTTAGCCAAACTTTTAATTAATGTAATTATACCTTTTTTTTTTTTATGGCATTAGTCAAAATCAGCTGGAATGAACCTGACTGAGTTCAAAAGAGCCAGGTTAAATGTGGAGCTCTGGATCAGGCCATGATAATTAAAAGAAAATCACCATCAGAATGATTTAATCATAGATACAGCTTGACACAGAATTATTGCCCTCGAAGCGTGAACTTAATTATTGAATCTGCTGCTGGGACTCCTCAAATACCATTGAAGCTCAAAATACCCAGGGCCTCTGAGATGCCCCCACTTCTGAGATGGACTGGCTCCAACAATGGGATCATTGGGTTCATCAGCACGGGAACCCATAAGCAGAATATATAATCTGTGTGTTCCATTGACACTGCTAATGTGGTCACAGGTGGGCTGGCTGTTAATTTAGGATTCTGTTCAAAGTACCAGGAGCATAGGGAGAAATAAGACACTGCATGAGGCATAAAATATTTTAAAAATTGTTCTCCCATTCTCTCCCTAAATCCTTCTGCAGTTTTGAAAATAAAAGCTATGAACATGTCCTTCTTTCACTAGAAATCTGCTCATGTGGAAGGTATCAGCCATCTTTGAATTCCAAAGAATGGATAGATAACAAATAGATTCATTGATTGATTGATTGACTGACTGATTAAATATAAATTATATAAATATCGATAAATAAACAAGGATGATGACAAAACTGCCCATAATATTTTTAAGCTCCTTTTAATCAATCTGTCCAAACAGACTGAAACAAAATTTGGGAAAAAGCCCTAACAACCAAACCCTGCTTCATTTAGCTCTTGCATGCCAATTCACAACTCAGATATCATTTTTATAGCTGTAATAATCCTATGAAAGTGGAATAAAACTGCTGCTGGCATTCCTCAAACTGTTGTGGCACTATCAGGAACCTCTACATTATGAGGAGATATTTGAGCCCATCATCTTCAATTTCCAGATAATATTCTGACTTAATCACCACTCTCCACAATACAAAGTAGGCAATCTTTCTGTCTTTTGTTCATTTTTTACATCTGAGAACTGTTGTGTTTCAGTCTTCTATACATCATCTACTCCCACATCTGTCTCACACCATATAAATGTTCTTTACAATTCCTGCCACGCTTATTTTTCTTGCTACATTGAAATCTTGTGCATAATTATGTGAGGTTGCTATGGAGATTATGTGTGATTTGTCATGAGGAAAATCTATTGTGTTTGAGATAATTCTGCACAATAGTGACCACTGAATTTTTTCTCCCCACCACCGCGGGGATTAGGAGAAAGTACCTGCCAGGATGTTCACAGCTACAAACCAGACAGGTTTTATAAAGTGAGAAGTTTGTGCACTGCACAGAGGACAAGGATGTTCCCTCTTTTAGGCAGATGGATATGAATTGGTGCAGGTGTACATATTTTGAAAAATGTATCAGAGGTATTTTTAAAGTGTCTATAAAGTTCCTTTGATGAAAAAGTCTCTAGTCAACGCTCATGATGGAGAGCTGGTATGGTTTAAATTTAAACTAAACACAACAGTTTAGTTTAACAGGACAGTACTTCGAAAATTATGCAGACACCAGTGAAAAAACTTCTCCATCCCCAGCTCTGTGTCCTTTTCAGAGCTGGGCAAGCTCACTGTGATTGATCACTGCACATCAGTCACAAGCATTTCAGCCCGTCCAGCTTGGGCTGAACAATAGCTAGGGGCTAACACAGCTTTCAGCCAAGGTCATGGGTTAGCCCTTCCCCACCCCAGCGAGCAACTTCCCTCCTTCCTCAGGCTTGGAGTATCCCAGAAAGCCACGTATTTGCATAACAAGTGGACAGGAAAACTGGAACATGACAAGCTTTTCCACCATGGAAGATCCAACTAAAGAAATCACAGGGATTTGGTAGGAAAGTCCCTCCTGTTCCAGGCAAAGGAGTTAGAGCACAGACACAGCAAGTTTCTGGAAGCAAAGAAATATACTCATAGAAACAGGAGGTGCATAAAGAAACTGTAATTCAAGGAGCTGTTTTAGAAAAGCCTGTTCACATGACAACTCCAAAATTAAATGTAAAGTCCTGGACTGTCACAGACTCTGCAGTTCAGGTCATCATCGTGTGGCTGCCACTAAGCTGGAGCAGGTGGGATGTCCTTTACTACCCCAGTAATGCTGGATGGAAGGGAAGAGGCAAAAAGTACAGAGGCAGAAAAATAATTAGATCTTTAAAAACTTCAAAACATTCATCATTCTCTGCCACTCTTTCATTCCTCATAAGTGACCCTCATTCTTTTTACTACCATTCTACATATCACCTTGTAAATTTCATTTTTATGCAATGACTGATAAATGTTTGCTGGCCTAAGCAATTCTCAAATCACCAGTAATAGAAAAAAACATTAAGATGCAGCTTGTAACAGAAGGACAAACACACCCTGAGGTGGATGTATCTTCATGCAGAGCAACTGCTGGCTTCCCCACATAATCTTGTATTAACCCACTGCTCGGGCCTGCTGCCTGTGAGCTCAGGAAGACATCTGAAATGAAGACTCTTTAATTTAAACCTGATTTAAACCTGATAGTAAGAAACTACTACAGACAAGCCTTTGAAAAAAGAAAAAATCCATATGACACCCTCTCATTCAGTGGTTTATACTTCAGAAGTATAAACAGGACTTTGGACGATTAATTCCCATCTCCCATCCCCTGCTTGCGATCCAGCCTGGCTGGGGTTTGATTGCTGCCCCACCATGCTCTGAAGGGGTAATCTGCTTCAAAAGCTGCATAAATTGATTGCTCTGACTTTGGTGACAAAAAAAAAAAATCCAAGTTTGCTCTGGTGGTTCATAATGTTGCCAGAACCCTCGAAGGAATTTACAGCCTCATTATGCACTACTGTGAATACATTTTTCTATATATTGCTGATGTTACAATGGTGTTAAATAATAGAGCTTTTTAGTATTTGAAAAGCTCTTGTACAGCACCTTTTGGAAGTAGCTGATAAAATATAGTCAGGTAAAACCCATTATTGACTTTAACCAAGCTGTTATACTACTCTATGCATTTTTAAGCATATTTTTTTGTGGTTTGAATTAAAACAGAAGTCTGAAAGAGTTCTTTTAAAATAAGAATAAATGAGACAAAGTGAAGGAATGGTGGTTGAAAACTCAACTGTGTTGATCAGGCATACAGGTTTTGAAATGCTGCATACAAGAAAATAGTGCAATTCATTGCCTCCCAGATATATGCCAAAAATGTTCTCCAAAAGAAAGGGTGAGTAGAGGTGATCTGGAAAGGGCTTTTAATCTGTGTGATGAATTGCCAAACACCATTACATTTAATGAGTCCCTTCAATGCAGTGCTGGAAGAGCAGGACTATATAAATAAATAAATAAAGCCTTATCAAAAAAGTAGTACAAACAATTGCATGAATTAATAATAAGAATCCCATTAATGCATGCATAATTTAGAGAAGATAATTAAGCCAATTTAAAGTTTTATCAATGTATATTTGATTCTGTGAAGTCCAATTTTCTAAAGAAGTCTTAATGCTCCCTTTCACTATTTATTCCCTCGACCTACCCCCTATTTAAGAAATGAGCTCTTCTGGAAAAAAGCATGAAATTTAATGGAAAATTGTATTTTCTGTGGGATTTTAGAACTGTATTGTGAATCTCTTGTTCCTGTAGAATACTCAGTGGCTTAAACACACAAACCTATGAGAAGCACAGAGCCATCATTTACATCTGTAACAATTGGGAAACATGTCCATGCAGCCCTTGGAAAAAGGATCTATTGTTTCCAGTATTCAGGTCCTATTACAGTCATTTTATTGCAATAAAAAGCCCTTGAAGAAAAGCTTCATATTTGGCCAAACATGAAAGAAATCTTCCAAGGGGAACCATCGTGTATATACATATCTTCAGAATATTTTTACACCTTAGCACGTTCATATAGGCAAACAGACCCATCTTGATCTGCAATGGAGAAATGAGGTAATGAGCTAAAATTCTCCTACACTTCTTTCTGAGAAGCAGATACTATTTGTGCATTTCCAAGAAACAATTCCTGGTTACTTGATGGTTAAAATAATTAAAAGTGTAAGTTGTGAACAGAAAATAAAGTTATGAACAAGAGGCATCTACGCATGATTAGAAATAATGAAACCCAAGTCAAGGGTAGTTCTACAGCAGGGAAATAAGAAAAATGCGTTGATTAGCATGAACATCTGTTTGCAGATAAAGTTTGTTGTCATTTTCAGGCACTGGCTGTGGCCAGTCCTCTTTCTCACTGCCCTTTTAAGTTCATTTGGTGGAGTAGTTTCCAGGTTAAAGTGAGAGGGAGAGTCTCACCCTATGCTGCTCCTAGTGAAGCTGCCATCCAGGCTCCAAAGTTTGTTCCAGGTCGAGTGAGGATGGAAAGGCAGATGCCTCCAGGATAAAACAGAAATCAGCAGGTGGGTAATGAGAGGACTTTGCAGGATCCATTTGCTCTGTGGCTCTGTGAAGTGTTCACCCCCTGTCTACAAATAATTATTTCAAACCAGTTGTTTACAGCTGACACTGGGGCTGTCAGAAATGAGAGGTCTCACTTCAGCCCTGGTAGCAAGTGGACTTTTTATTAAGGGTCTGAACTGAGGCAGCGTGGGGAATGTTCCTGCACATCACCTTTAATAATTCTGGTATTAAGCATATATTTATAACCTCAGTTTTCCACTCATCTCTGAACAGAGGGATTCAGGTTTTTTGGGCCATCCTCTTGGCCCGTCTCACCACACAGCACACCTGTAGGGGGCTGCTTTTGGTTTTGGGGCACCTTTACCTGTGAAATGTTTTGCAAATGGCACAAGATTTTTTATTTATCTCTTCTTAAGTAAACTATGGTCTGAAAAAAAAAAAAAAAAAGATTAAATTTGAAGTGCCAAAGATTTACAGTAGCAATGCTGCAAGAGTGCCAGAGCTGAGTGAAGAGGGCAAAATGCTATCCTGCAAGGAATTGGGCTTCATGATCTGACTCTGCAGAAATGACATTTAAAAGCCCCTGGTGATGTCTGTTTTAAGTTGCAGTGCAACTGACAGTGATGTTACCAGCTGACATCCATCACAGACCCACTCTTTAACAAGGAGAAAGCTCACAGATATGTGAATTCTCTTAAAAGCACAATATTGGCTGCTGATCTTTTCTCCTCCTCAAGAGGTATTTTCAGCTATGTTTTGAAATTCTTCTGCTCATTAGGCATATTAGATCCTTTCCTTTTGCTCTGCAAATGGTAATTATTTACCATGAGAAATATTTAAGAAAATATAAGATATGAGAAATTGCTGATGAGCATCCCATCTCATCAACACATCAAAGGCTGTGTACTTAATACCTACATTTCCATTTCCAGTGTCCAGCATTTCCAATTAGCTACTTTTGTGGAGGTTTTCTGCCAAATGACAAGAGTTTATGTTGCACTTACAGCTCTATCACACCTCAGTCTGGGCCAGGGTGCAGCACTCTAGTATTGTTTTAAGTCTCTAAAATACTACTCCTGACCATCTCTATTCAATCCTAGTTCCCTAAAAACTGAGTATACCTTTCCAAAGAGCACAACACTGTTTACCTTGCCCAGTTGCTAACCAGATACTAGAGCTCTACTTATCCTCCAAGGTATGAAATTTCATTCCAAAGGATTCAGATCCATCCCAGCTCTCCTCCTTCAGTTCAGCAATATTTTCCTCACTCAGTTGCTTACAGAAGCATAAGCTCATTACGTGCTGTCCAACACTCATCAGAAGATTATCGTGTATTAATTTTCAAACCTAATATTGCATTTCTTATTTGTGATAAAGTTTCTCAGAACAGAGAGACACAAATTACTTTGGAGAGGCAATTTGTAAAGAAGATTAGTCTGGCAAAGTGGGTCTGAAGAGTTTGTTTCTAATTATTTCCATAAATGAGCTTTACAAGAAATTCTAATAGGAAGTTCGAATAATCAAGCAATTTATGCCAAAATAAGCTCTAATATTCTCCACCTTCAGATGCTACATTTAGTCCATACAGATCTGTAGACATTGTGAATAATACAAGAGTCCTAAAGTAACAATGAACATTTATTTTATTATCCAATTTATAAAGTACACATATCATGTGCTTCTCTTCAGATTCCATTTAATTGTGCCTAATACCTGAAGGAGTTTTATCACATTAGGTGGACTGTGTTACACATCTGTGATCAATTCTAAGCATTATTTCACAGCTCAGTGCTTTGAGCACAATAAGGAGGAACTAAAGGCTTTGGCTATCATTTTGCATATGCAGAAAATTGACCTGGAAAGGAGCACACCTTTTAGTAACATCTTGTAACTTTTAGTTTGCTCACGACAGAACAAACATTCTGGGATACATCATCTTCCCCCAGTATCAGCTTTCCAAGCCTCAGAATTACAAGATCAAAGTGACAGCAAAGAAAACTGCACATCACACAGTCTCAGCCAAGGCCCTACACCACACATGCACCCTACTTTCAAAATAGGCAGGCACTCACTACCTCTGTTTCCATCCTGATTATGCAAAGTTCTAACACAGCCACCCAAAAATGAATATTTGAACTCCACTGACCTCATCACATGCCCACCACATGGGTTTTCACATCATCTTTTTGTGTTCCTACCTCACACAGGTATATTTACACCAAATAGGATGATCTCTGGGAATGGCTGCTCTGCCAAGACTGACATTTCCAAAGCAAGGTTCATTTTGAAATACCAGCTGCAATGTGGCACTGAGGACCTGGTGATGGGCAGCTCTGTTATTCTGGACGTGGCACTTCCCAGACATGAGGATCTGAGGGGAGTGATCTCATTGGTGAGAGCACATTAAATATTTTCTAACCAAACATGTTATTTTTTGCCAGTCAGGATTGTAGTTATATTGTTAAATCAATGTCACCAGGACAGAAAGTATTGCCACAGTTCAGTCTTTTGGGTTAATTAAGAAAAATTAATAAATTACATCAATTATTCACTTGCAAGCATAATAATTTTGTCTTCAGTGATGCAGCCCAGATTGTTCATCACAGCAAGCAGAAAGAACAAAAGAGAAAAAGAGCAAACTGCTGAGACTCATTAGTATCTCCCATTCACATCCCATACAGGCACATATGCCCACTGACAGGTAGGAACAGGAAATCATGGAAAACCACCCAACTGCAGCTTTTTCTTCCCTAAATTGCAATCTAAATGGTCCACTCCATCAGTTTATCCAAGAAACCTTGGGCATATAAAAGGAGAAATAATAAAGCATCTATTTTATCTTTCCCTTCTTATTCTACAGGAGATTCTCATTCTACAACCCAATTTACTGTGTGTCCATTTGTGTACTCAACTGAGCCAGCAGAGTAGGTTACATGTGGGATGGAACTACTGATGTAAATCTAAAACTGATGAAACAAATCTGACCTTCAATTCTGGAAAGAACTGATATTTTCTTCATTTTATATTCTCTTTATTTTACATGACTTCTGGGGGGAAAAAAAATTGCATTTCCCACGGTGAAATGTAGCTTCTCTCTTTTTTGGATGCAGCTGTTTGGAAGCTTTTGGGGTGCAGGTGTTTGGAAGGAGAAGAGATCTCAAAGGTAGCAGGAGCCAGGCAATTGATGGCTTTTAAGTATGAGGGGCTGAGACTTTGGACTGTTCAGCAGAGAGTCAGCAAAGGGAACAGAGAACCAGGACAATGCCCATAATCACATGTTGCTGCTGTGTGGGCTGGCACTCCACTTGTAGATTTTTCAGTCTGTCCAGCTTCATTCCTGTATGCAATGTTCTGCACTAATCAATATTAGGAATTATGGATGTTTGCACCACCTAGGCCAGCTGTACTGCCCAGTACCTTTGGTGGCAGCCACCCACTGCTTGGTGATGAAGCTCAAAAATTAGCTGCTAGGAAGCACTTCCCACGAGGGCACAAAGCAGCCCCGCTCAGCGGAGTGCAATTAAAAGAAGAGGTCGTCGTGCTGCTGCAGAAAGCATCAATTGTGCATTCATCAGTCCTGCAGCAGAGCCCCTTCAGCCCTGCCAAGGCTCCCTCTGTGCCCCTCTGTCTGCCAGGGCTGGCTCAGGAATGCGAGTCAGCTCCCAAACAACGAGTCAGGGGCTAACGAAGAGCGGCTTTGTTGAATTCTCCTTTTGATATAAGTTCAACCATGGTCGAATTTGCTCACAAACAAAGCTGAAGGGCTAATAAACACACTGGAGAGAAGAAGAAAATTGCAATGACCTGTAATATCAGGACACATGGAAACATGCAATTATTCCATGCTTTGGAGAGAATTATCAGAGATAATTGGTGTAAGGGGTACCGAGGAGATTTTGATAGGTTACACAGAAGTCTGGTGATATTGCTCTGATGTTCCACACAAGTGTGCCATAACTGTATTGTCATTGCCAAGAAGTGCTTTGTGAGAATTTAGGACAAAAAAGCAAAGAAAAATATAACAAAAAAAACCCCCAAACAAAAACAAAAACAAAAAAAAAAAGAAAACCCAGAAAAACTTACGGGAAAAGGGTAAAAATTTCACTAGGGCATTCCACCTTCTGCTGTTTGTAGACTGACACCTGATTTGTGACCAGGGAAACAGCCCAAATTTGAACTGTTGCTTTGTTTTAATGCTGTGTGGCCACCATCACCACAACTGGTAGGTGCAATAGGTAATCCAAGCACCGTTAAAAACCTGAAAGGAGCTGAAACACAGAACCTTGTCCAGTGCTTCCTGAAGTGCTTCCTGTACAAGAAGTTGAGAAACTGAAAAATCTTAGTTTTCAGTAGTTCAGAAAAAAGTTTGGGGGTTTTTTATCATGGAGGTCTCTTGCAATAAATTCAGCCTTACACTGCTGAAAGGATGTTAAATCTTGGTTTTCAGCAGGAATTCAAGAACTACCTACTTACTGCTTGTTTTATTTATTTAACCTTCATAGGAAAACGTGTAAGGCTGAAGCTTTTGCAGCTGTGACTACAAAGGTGCATCATTAATGAGTTTTGTCTATCTGGCACTAGTACAAAGGGCATGGAGCATCAGAGATGTTAGAGAATGAGAAAGAGACTGAACTGATTTTAAAATTATTTCTCTCAATTTCATTGTGGAGACAGAGAAATAATTTCCTTTCCCTTTCACATACTGAAAATATGTTTTCATAAGAGTTTTTAGCAGCTAATCCACATTTTATTACACTCTTCACTAAATCTGAGGAAACATGTATCTTATTTTAGTGAAAATTCACTGTAGATTATGGTTGCTTGAAAGTTATGTGATGAAACCCAAAAGCAGACACAGCGCTGGAGATTTTCCACTTCATTTCAACTGAAAGGTGTGCCAAGCCCACAAATGTTCCTGTGAAGACAGCCAAGCAAGTGCAGGACAATACAGCATAGGAGCTTTGTTTGCCACAAATAACTAAAACCCCAAGCCAATCAAACTGTGGTTCACATAAAAATCCAAAGAGCATTTGGAGAAAAGCTCTGTCACCCTTCTGATTTGTCAGCCTGCTTTCTCAGAGCATCTTTTCAGAGTACAAAGACCAGCCAAAGTAATGTGCCTCCTCTCTCCTACACTGAAATGAGTTGGACAAGACCTGTACACAGCTTTTTAAAAAAGGATTACATGGTTATTCAATGTACCTGCATACTTGGTCACATTAATTCAGATTAAATAAGAAATCTGAAAATTCAGTAGAGCTATTGTGCTCCTCTGGAGGTCACATCTTTTGTGCAGACTGCAACACACTCCAGGAGATTCTCATTGTAGCTTTTGCCTAAGACAGGGCCCCACGATGACAATTCATCTGCAGATCAGTGCAGTCTAATTTATTTACTCTAGAAAATAATCTACCCAGCCTGAGTCAGTAACACAGATTACAGCTGCCTGCTCGTGTATGAAATACTGCTTGAAAAGGTGAAGAGATGACTTAGTGAGTGCCTTCACAGGGTATCACCAGTAGAGTATGTACTGACACAGATACTCTGCAGAGGCTCTGCTGACACTCATCGACAGTAGGAGGAGAGAGAATCCATTCATCATGGACTAGCTTATTTTTATAAAAGACAGTCTAATTCTGTACCCTCTCGTTATCTGGGTTAGAACAGATCACTGAACTGATAAACACAGCCAGGACGTCCAGATGTGCCTTTCTTTGCCAGACCAAAGCCTGCCTGCTCTGAAACCTTAGTTATGCCCTTTCTTGAGTGAAGACAAGTTCAGTAGATGTCAGGAAGCCACTGTCCATGAGTTAGAACTCTTGGAAGTATTTAAAGGTGCATATTTAAAAGCCGGATTGATACATCCCTTTTTATAATAAATAATGTTATAATGAATTAATATAGTAGTCATGTAAATGCACATCTCAAAACAGTGTGTGGTACAAAAGAGTTTCTTTGTCATGACCTAGATATTCCATCAAATCAAGATTGGTGTATTTAATCTGAATTGGTACATGTTATTCATTATTACAGCCACATAACTCTTGGTATTTAGTTCATCACTGTGTGACTGAAGCACTGTCAGTGTCAGTGATGCACTGAGGATCTATGGCCACCCAGCCAAAGAAACACATTCTGCTGGTGGGACAATTTAAACACATGACAGTAGGCACCTGGGTATCCAAACCCTCTGGTCTAACCAGTCTGAAGCTGCAAGAGCTGAATGCCCAGACACAGATATTACACTTCCTCATAAGGTAACTTTTAAGCTATCACTTGCTTTTCATGTTAGAAAAACTGCAGCTTATTGCTGGCCAAACAAATATTCAAGCACTGCAAAGTACTGAGAAGTGTAATACAAGCTATGAGGAGAAGTATGAAAAGTACTGATTGTTCTTCTGTGTGGAATTTCTCTTATGTCTGAGGATATGCTCACAATTCTGTTAGCTCAGAATCTTATTTAGTGTTTGCAAAGACAGGACACACAGGTCCTTGCAGTGAGGCCCCTGACCTCAGCCAAGGTAAAACCACTGCCAAACCTTCAAGAGACTGATGACTTCCAAACCAAGAAAAACACACCAAAACCAGAAAATGTTATTTTCATTTTATTCTGGTGCTCTTAGTGAGCGTGATAACGCTTAGGGTTTAATTTCACATCCTTTTGAGGGTTCTCTTGGTAAAAACAAAGCCAAACAAGTTTCTCTAAGGCGTGCAAGGAGGCAGGATTCCAGGACTGCTCCATGTGCAGAGGTTTTCACCAGGATGGGCAGGGAAGGAGGGTCAGACTCAGGGCTCCCATCCCACCCTCACCCTTCTCCCAGAGGAACTCACATCCACTGACACACTGCAC
This sequence comes from Monarcha castaneiventris obscurior, assembly GCA_026261815.1. NCBI lineage: Eukaryota > Metazoa > Chordata > Aves > Passeriformes > Monarchidae > Monarcha > Monarcha castaneiventris. The sequence goes on from JAMPIT010000467.1 coordinate 15,703,698, forward strand.
TTATCTGTGCCCTTTCCATCTCTTCCTTTCCAATTCTTTTTGTAAGTTTTGTCACTTCCTGGTAGCTCACTGTTCTATTTGTGCTGTTTTTACTATTTTGTTTATATTTAAACTTCCTCTTCTTTATAACTCCCTGGGCATATTTACATTCACACCAAAGTGTAGTCCCTCCCTCCTCCCCGGGTGCAGAGCACCACACTGGGAAGATCTGCAGGGCTTCCTGACCCGGGGGGAGCAGCTCATTGCCCTTCTATCTTACACCCGAGGTTTGTTAGTTATCTCCAAGATAACATCAGACGCTGACTTACATGGATCAAGGAGAAAAATCCAGTTCTCCTTCATTAAAAGGAGAGCTATTCTGCCTGCAGCCAATATACAGTAGACATAAATTTGAGAGTTAATGAATGATATCTCAAGGACTCGAGCTTTAGCAGGGAGCATTACTAGAGTTCTGTTATGAAAGTCATTTCTGTCCTTGCTGAATCCTGGATAAACAGAGGTTTTAAACCCTGGAACAGTGTCAAGAGTTTTATAAAGCTGACACCATTTGTTTACTCCTGAAGCAGAGTTGGAAAGAGTCTAATTGAGTCTATACCTCTGTAAGTTACTCGGCAGAGTGGGAGACCAGAAAACCTGTGACAATTTTGTGTAATTAAGAGGGAACCAAGGAAAGTATTAATAACATATGAAACAATGTCATTAATATGCCATGTTATTTTCTGGTGTCCTAAACCAGCAGTATCTTCAACTTCACATCTTCCTCTGCACAGATCCACTTGTGGCCTTAGTTCTGCCCACTGGAGATCCTGATCACAGCTTCGTGTACAGCACAGAAAGAGTAACCAGTGCCAACAATCTGTCTGCCAGAATGCATTCTGATTTTTAAACATGGTTTGTCTCATTTAATTCCAAGTTGCGACCACAAAAAGTAACTGAAAACTGCTAATCAGAGTGTAAAGAAAGCACAGATTAATGTCAGGCGAGAACAGAAAATCCTAGTGATGCCAGTGGGATTTTCTATCCCTGGTCTGTCTTTGCACAGTATATAACTGACTATTTAAGACATCTAAAACACAGAGCTTTGGCAAATAAAAGACTTTCCACTTATAATTTTTCCACTCTGCCTTCTCCTTGTAGTTAATTATCCTATAAAAGGAAGATTTATTGAGGCATGTTCCAATAAATGCTGTGCATCAGCTATAGCTATATATATCCTTAACATTTCAATTCTTGAAGTTCTGTACTTCACACAAATCTTTATTACAGGACCCCAACTCCACAGCTCTTACACCAATTGTTCCCTCAGTACAATCCACGAGGCATTTGCCAAGGTTAGAATTTACAGGTGAACCCACAAACTACCAAACTCTCCAGAATCTTCAGTCTGACAATAGTTAGCTGTGCAAAACTCCTAAGCTGGAGGATGCTCTGCTACACAGGGCAGACCATAGTCCTTGCTTTAGATAACAATTGAATTTTTAAAATCCTCTAAAGCAGAGCTAGAATCCATTACATACTGGCAGCAAGTAGGAAATATTTTGCCAAACAAGTTTGTTTGATTATTATTGCAGGGGGAATCACTGTCCAGAGGCAGCTCTGGACTTTCCTAAGTGACTTTGCAAGATGATGCTTGCCTGCAGCCCCAAGCTGGGCACCGAGCAGGCAGTGATCAGAGCAGGCACCTCTGCTCTCAGCATCCTGGCTGCCCTGCAGCCCCCTGTGAACCTCTTCCCTCCTTATTCTGGGAAGGCTCCAAATGCACCAGAAAGGCAGCACCCCACCCCTGGGGTGCCAGGGTCCATTGCCATGGAGACTTTCAAGGCCCCAGCCTTAAATGCCCTCTTGGGGAATGGAGCAGAATTCACAGAACAGTTTCCCCCTTCCCTCATGAATCCCTGTGGGATCTCATCCTTGTGGTTGCAGCCTTGGCTCAGGCAGCAACAGGAGCTGAACAAGGCATTTCCCTACCTAAGACATGGGGCATTACTGAGCCTTTCTTGAGGGTCAGGTTTTCAGCCCAGGAACCAGCAGAGCAAGCATACATCATGCTAGGTTGATGACAGAAAGGTGACATGGAGTGCTGAGAGCCAGCTGAAAGGTACAGCTCTAGCTCAGCCTTTGATTTGTCCTGGTCCAGCAGAAGCACTGGGGAGCACTGCACAGCACAGCACCCTACTTCTTATCTTGACTTTTGTCACAGGTGGGCACATTCAGAGAACTTAGGGAAAAAATCCCCAGCTACCCGAGAGATTTTCCCCGGGATTATAAGATTCTACTTAAGATTTCCAACACAGTCATCAAAAGTATGGGTTAAGATGAAGTCCTTGTCAACAAGCATGACAGAGTATTAAAACATTACACAATGAAGCATAAACAACAATGTGCTTCATTTGTCCATTTATTTTACAGTCAGCTGAAAGAGTATTTAGGTCATTACATTTAAAATGCCACTGCATTAACTCATCTCTCAAACAACACAATACCCAGACATTACCAAATCTGCTGGGTTTCCTAATACCTCCTTGGACACATATAGAAGTTTAGGAGATACAGAAGATTACTATAATAAAATAGTTCACAGAAATACACACAGCTCTGTGTGTTGGTGACTGAGGGTGGGGACAGTGATCTTGGGCAAAGAGTTTTGGCTGATATCAGAAATGTAATTTCAGGATGTCAAATTTTAAAAACAATCCCACAGAACTGCAGCCAAGTCCTTGGAAAAGAGAGCAAAGAGTACAGAGCAGCACGAGAGATAAAAGATAGCAAATGCCCAGCGGGACAGCGAGGTGCCTGAAGCAGGAGCTGGAAGAGCAGCACACTTCCCAGGAACCCAGAGGTGTCTGGGTACAGCTGCTGGCACTGGGAACACTCGGGAAGTTACACTGCAAGGGGAGAAAAGTAATAACAGCAAAGTTCTTGAGAATACATTTTAAACAGAGACAAATCCGGGATTTAGATGCATGCCAGGGTTGGAGTGGAAAATAATTCAGAAGAGATTTCCCTGTCTGCATTACACTTGTCTGCTTTTGAGCATTGTTTCAGCAAACATGCCAGCAAAGGCTTTTTCTCCTAGTTAAAGAATGTTTTAAATTAGGGGATTCCTTCGCTCAGATCAGGTCCCTCTACCTGACCTATTTCCTCTGACTTCCCAGCTTCTGTAGAACATACTTGTATCTCACACTACTTCAGTTTACTGCATACAAAAGTGGAAACCACTGCCACTGGAAGAAGGAATTAGAAAATTAATACTATTGGTACCAAATTCCACGCATACATGTACATATAGTATGTGAAGCAAAATTTCAGTTTTGAGGAAAAAGAAGTTACATACTTTAGTGCAGGTAAAGCTGAGTACACACAGGGCATGGAGTGCCACTGTTCTTGAAGTCTTGAAGGCATCAGCTGTGCCACACAGTCCCATCCAGCAGGAATCCAGCAGAACCCTTAAGACAGTTTGCCAGCTACCTAAACACATTTAAAATTCTGGCTGCAGCCTCTGGTAGCAGTTACAGGGAATATCCACCTTTTAGCAGATGCATTCAGTGAGTGTCTTTTTTTCCCCCTGCTTTTCCTTTAATTCCTTCCATCAGTGTTTTCTGTATGTGCCTTATTAAATCCTGGCATTGACTAGTAAATATTTTGCCAAACAGATGTTTGTTTGTTTAAAATTATTGGGGAACTAGGCTGATTTCTGTGCCTGTGGCTGTGCACTATAAATAACTCCCCTGCTTTTTGAATACCTAGGAATTAAAAAGAGAAGCTCAGTGAGGAGTCGATGGGGCTGGAAGTGGCTGCAGTGCTCACCTGACCATCAGCACGTTCAAATGCCACAGGGAGAAAAACAAACCCTTTGAGCCAACTGGACCTTAGTGCAGAATATCTGAAGGCTTTAGCTGGCCTGTCATCCTGTGTGCAATCCAGGCTTTTCTTTTCCCACATGTCTGGCAGTCTGCAGAGAAACCACATGGAATCCCAGAAAACTGCATATGGGAAGGACATGCCTATCCAGGGTGAGCACAGGGAAGGGGCAGACAGGCTCTGCCTGCTGTTTGTGACAACCATTGCACCTGTAAGGTGCTGCTTCATTGTCTCCCATGAATTAGACAATAATTCACAAAGCCATTCTATACTCTCATACAGAACATAAAGAGTCCTTAGTACGAGCTAAGATTTATTTACAAATAATAAATAAATAAATAAATAAAATCTTCCTTCGTTTTTATTTTAAGAAGTGTATCTTTTACTATACACTGCTGAAACACTGCATTTCTGTTCTTGCTTCTAAAAACACATAGCTATTTCCAGAGTTTACTTTCCTATTAATATCCTTCGAAGATATTCAACATATTCCACATAATACATCTTTAAAAATATCATTTTTTGTCATATCTTGGAGCCTGAGGAGTGGATTACATAGAGAAATGAACACAGTAGATGAAGAAGTATGAGAAGGATTCAAGTCACATTTCAAATCTAAAATCTCCAAATTGGATTTTAAAGCCCCAGTCTCAGGGAGGAGCTGCCATGCAACTTTAATTCTGTCCTAGGCAGGGCCAAGGATCAGAACACAATCCAAAGAAAATATAAGTTGCAAGATTCTTTCTTCAAAATTCAGCCTGAATTGAAAATATATCCTACACAGAGATATAATCATTAGGGAGAACTGCACAGTGCTGGAATATCAAGGAAGTGCAGCAACTGGATCAGTGCTGTATTACCACCACAGAACCAGGGACATTCCTGTTTATTGATGGGATGGTGTCTGGTTCTGCACAAGCATAAAATACTTCAGTAATGGACAATTCTGTGTTTCTTTCCATGGCAAAATTCCTTACATGCTGAAGGGAAATTTACCAGAAACACAAAATGTAACTAAACAACTGTTTTCTGTAGCATTTGCAGGGAGAGCCTGATGAACCTCCTCGTGTCTTACCCAAGTGTGATTACATTATACTGCCTGATTGTGTTGAGTGGTTATTAATCACTTTTAAAGCCAATTTGTGAACTTGGCTTAGAAGTCTGTTCTTACATCTTTGCTGTTCTCTTTGGCTTTTATTTAAATTGATAAAAAATACCACTAAAACCATTACCAAAACAGATGTTGTGTTCTTTTTCAAACTAGCATGAAAACTCAACTACCTTGCTTCATAGAGGAGACTGTACAAGCCACTTTTTTTTCAGCCATTTAATCATGAAGCAAAATTTCTTCCCCTTAAGCTTCTGTTTCCATAGTTAAACAAAACCAGACACCAAAAGAAGCAACTTATAATTTTAAAAATCCCCATTCTCCGGCCAAACATTTGGTTTAGCTCAATCACACAGAGTAGCTCCAGGGTTTTCACTGCATGAATCAGAGTATGACATTAAGTGACAATGCACTGAAAAATAATATGTCTAATTATTCAAAGTTAAGCTTCCTCCAAAATACAACACTTTCTTACAAGTTTCTGAGATGCAAATTAAAAGTATTTCTGGATTTGTTTGAAATGTTCACCTCCACAGGCAAACATTTCCTCCAACTACAGTGAAACAAACAGGAGAATCAAATCAACTTCATTATATTTATTTTATTCCGTAACCCCTGGGCCAGATTCAATAAAAGCTCTATCTGATTTTAGTCTGTGTGACAGAACATTAAAAAGACATGCTATTTATTTAATTTAGCACTCACTACTTTTTTGAGCAGCGAAAGATAACTTCCTGCTGACTCTTGTTTACTATGACTTATGCATGGGAATTGTGCTTTAAATAGCTGAAGTCCTCAAGATGTCAAAATCTGGAACTAGGGTTGGAATGCACACAGATCTTATTAATTAACGAGGCCTGGGAAAATAAATGGGATAGAGAAAATATATTTGGGCTCTGGGTTCAGCATGAGAACGAAGTCAGCATTCAGATTCAAAGCCAAATCAGAGCTAACGTTCAAGTATTCATGGAATGAGGTCCCTAGCAGTGCTTATTGTGAGATTCCTGCTCCAACTGACACAAATCTCCTGATAGTTCCTTCATTTCTAACAAACTCACAGCAACTTTCTTGATTCTTTTGTCTCTTTAGTCACCTTTATTTAGACACAGGTACTTGTATCCCAGTCCTGCAAATTTGGACCATTTATCTGAAATGATCAGGCTCTATGGGAGGAATGTTCTCTCACAGAGCTCTTTGTAGACCAGATACCATTCCACTATGTGCTACACGTAATAATCTCAGCTCCTTATATTGGATTGGATTCCTAGCTCCATTTTTTCTTTCTGAAAAACTATATTCAGTTTGGAAGCCTCTCCATGTGCAGAATTCCCTCCTGGATTAACGAGGCTGATGTCACCACTGTGCAATTCTGGGTTAAGCCGCAGTTACTCCCCTGATCTCAATAAAGCTGCAGCAGCAGAAAACCCCGGTAACACAAAAGTGAGTCACACCCAGGCAGCTCTGCATGTGGAAGGGTTCTGCATGTGTCCAAAGAGTAATCAATGAAAGCTTTTCATTTTTTACCAAATGCTGGCTGCATTACCCTGCGAAACATGGGTTCAGCACGCCAAGGTACACTTAGAAAACTCACACAAAGCAAAAAGCCAGAGAACTGATTTCACAGTTAGTGACCCATACATATCAGGACCCGAAGGTATTTGAGATACCAAAGGTTATCGTGCTGTAAGGCAGCAAAATTGATTAAATATTCCTGATTAGATGAAGCCACAGCATATTAATCCTGAATCAAACAGTGTCACATATGGCTTTCTTCTCAGTTTGGTACCTTGGAGATAGCACCATGGGCCAGGATCCAAGTTTTTTATCAAGAACGTGCTTGTGATTTCTGTCTGAGAACACAACCAGGGCTCAGCGTTGCTCCCGGTGTTTGCAGAGCCATGTCCATTGCACATCAGTTTGCATATAAATGCTAGACTTGCCCCTTTCCACAGCTCCCTTTCCCTGCAACATTTCACACACAGGGACTGCTAGCAAGAAAGAGTGCAGGGACTTTCCCAGCCTTAGAAGCAAACCCATAAAATTTAATGTGCCCAGCATAGTTCTATTTAAAGCACTGGTAAATGAGCCAACAAACTACTGTCCGTGAGCATTACATCACGTGTTGCCACATTTCTCTGAGGCTATATAAAGCTGTAATATGTTCACTAATGAATTGTATGGTATGTTCAGGCCATATGGCTCCCCAGAACTGTACAGAACAATGCTGCAGTTATGGGGGTACGGAACAATCACTTTCTGACATGTACATCATCATGTGTTTATGAAATGTCTCCCAGGGAGACCACATGCTAAAATAAACCATCAATATTTTATTGTTCACTCTCTTGTGTGCTTGTTGCAATTTGGTTTATGTTTTATTTGTTTATAAAAACATTTGTGTTAATAACCCAACCATATTTTTTATTTTCCTCTATGCCCTAATTTCACTGCTGCTAGGGCAATACAGAAGCAATGATTGGCTCCAGTTATTTTGTTTCAGAAGTTCCAGCTGTTGACTAATTACCTTGTTGGAAAAGCAAACATGGCTGTTTCTCATATCTACACTACATTTTCTTATTTCCAAATATGAAGTTACAGGAATCCAAGGCAGTTAATATGTCAGGTTTTATTTACATATCTCTTCAGTTATCATATGGAGCAGCATCTCTGCTCAACCTTCTGGATTATAGGAGGATTTTGTTGAAAGAAAAAATGCTGTGGAATGGGTTAAAGTATGTATATAAATTTAAACAAACACAAACAAAAAGTAGAACACTTGGGCTATCTCTGTGCATTATGGTAAATGAAGCCATAATCTCATAATACCCCTGGCGAGGAGGTCTCTCCATTAGCTAATAGCTGGTTTAAAATGCAGTCTTATAATAATTCTACCAACTAAATAAATATTTTTAAATGAACACACACACACACACACACGTGCATAACCATTCCAATTTACAAGGCAGAAAAGAAAATTGTGTTCCACTGTCTTTCAGTCATTAAATTTTCAATAGTGTAAGCCTGCATGCAACTGTGTGACCCATAATAAAAACACCCCCTTCAAGTTAAAGCAGCTTTGAGGTACCCACCCAGCTCCCTCACAAGGTGGGAGCTTCCTGGGAGAGCAGACCTACCTTTAACAACTGAAGGAATGATAAACCATGCAGGGCATTGGACTGGGCTGGATCTTTTGGGCTCCTGCAGCCATCCATTGTGGGTAGGAAAATCCTGGCTGTGCTCAATCAGAAAAGCAAGAGCGTGTTCTCCTCTTCAGCCCGAGTGCTGCTGCCTTTCTGCTTCTTGTCAATATTTAACTAGTTTGTCAAGTTGGATTATATCTCCTGTCCTAAATCCCACTCCTTTAATTCAAACTAAGTGGGTGTGCTTCCAAAGCAGCTTCTTAGTCATGTATTGATAGCTTATCAAAGTCGTTTGTTTGGCCTGGAAGGTTTCTTCCTGGATGCATTTTCATGTACAGGTGATGCAGCTGCCAAACCAGTGCACCAGAGAAACCACCACGATGAACAAACAGCCATGGTTTCTGTGTTCCACAGCAACATCCACAGAAAACAAGTGCTTTGTTGGATTTTCAGCATTTCTTGATCACTCTTGGCCACAAAATGAAAACACCACTCACAATAATCGGAGTAATTCCAATATATACACACTTTTCAACAAACTAGTATTAAATAATGTGTTTTTTCAGACTTTTTTAAGCAGAAGCTGAGGGAAATGCTTCCTTAAGGCTGATCGCACCCTCAGATGTGGCTGCCTTTTCCCTGCAGCTACTCCAGCATGACCAGAGCTGTTTCTGCTGTCTGAAAACAAACCAGTTCAGTTTGACTTGCTGGAGATGCAGCTACACGCTACTATGAACAAGCTCGTATGAATTCATGTTTTGTACCACTTCTCTACATTTATTTGCACGTTAAGTGTGTCTCTTAGGCACAGGCAATCTGCCAACACTGTTCTCAATGGAACACAGTTTTGCTTCCCAAATTAAGAGGTACTGATAATATCAAGCAGCAAAAACAATGATGCAAAACCTGTATAGAGCTTCAGCTACAGTAGTTAACATAAAAAAGTCAATTATCACCAAATCACTGCAATATTTTGTCTCAGAAGGTAGATTTTTTAAAAGAATATTACAATGTCTTAGTTTGGTGTTTCGTTGTTTGGGTTTTGGGAGGGTTTTTTGGGCGGGGGATTTGGGGCTGGGAACACTCACTTTTAAAAATAAACTTAACTTGTTCCAAAAAGGGATAGGATGCAAAAAGATTTCAAAATGATAGATACAAATATTCCTCACAGATCTCTTTTTCCCTGTCCTCCCTCTAAGCTTTTTCACATTAAAAAAAAAAAAAAAGAAAAAAAAAGAAAAAAAAAGGAAAAGAAAGGAAAAGAAAAGGATATTGGAGCCAAGAAGTCAGTCAATGATGGGAGAAATGAGATTCACTTGCAAGGAGCAGTAAAGGTACAGGAGGTGGAGTCTACCAAGCTGTATTCCCCAGCTGAACTTCTGGAATTTTGTGGCTGCTGGGCAATTTTTCCCATGTCTTGGATAATACAGATTGTTTACATCCCTGTAACATTGTTTAAAGTAACCCAGCATTATTAATAGCTAATTCAAATCTGAAAACGTCTCTGTACACACGGATGTACACAGGGAGTTCCCATTACAAGTTATCAGATTGACATCATTGTGTTGCTCTGCCTGACCCAAAGGCTGATGAAGCAATGGGAAGATTTCCTGCTCATTCTCTGACCTTCCGGCTGGGCCAGGCTCCATCAGCACAAAAGCACAGGAGGCACTCAGTGTTGCTCAGCTCCATTCCCATACCTCTATCTCCAAGAGAACAAGCTCTCTGTTTCAGGGTCAGTGTACAGGGTCTTGTCCAGCATGACATGATTTCAGATCACCAAAAGCTGGCAGAAGCTCACATCTGCCTCTCAGCCTGATGGGCACAAACCCTCGGGGGACAGTTATCAGCCAGTGAAATCGTATGTGCAATGGTTATTCCAGATATAAAAGGATTCTTAACCCATATACAATCTCTTGAGCAACCTAACTCCCCACCCCCTTCCCCAGTGCTCTCTGAAACCCTCAGCCTGCCCTGAAATAGATGCTGAGCCTCAAACAGTCAGAAGTGATTTTGTAGTCTGAAATCCAAACCACGCACAATTGGCCTCTGAAACTAGTGGAACAAATGCTACTCTCTTGCAGCAAGATATTTTTGTCTTTGATAAATATTAACTGACGTGCAATAGTCATAGCCAAAGCAGCTGACCCATATTTCATAACTAGTGGAAGTTTTCCCTGACACTATCATTAGAAGCACTCAGCTGCTGGGGGCTGTGAGCCGGATCCCGCTGCAAAACTGCTGCTCACACCAAGGAGTACAAGATCACCAAACACAAGATTACTGCCTGTGGCCTTGACAGGAGGAAATGCATCGGAGATCACTTGACAGAAGATTTTAATGTGGCTCTTTACATCCTTTTAATTGGTTAAAAAGGGAAAAAGGGGAAAAGGGAAAAAGGGAAAAAGGGGAAACATTCCAATTTTGCCTTACTAACTGTTATTTTTCACTGGGGAAACTCCACAGACTTGCCACTATCAGCACCATCACAGGGAGGGAGCAGATACTGGGTAAGGGGAGTTTTGTCACAGGGATATTGTGTGATAGAGCTCATCTGGCTGCAGGGATTACAAGATAACATGGAGTGATTTGTCATGAGGTCACCTTCGGTGTAACTGAATTGCTGCTTTCAAAAAACTATCATTGGATGTAACTTTAGTGAAAATTATTCAATAACTGAAATCTGCAGATCTGAAAAAGATTGCTAGACATCAGGAAGTGTATAGAAAAGACCACATTTTTGAGCTTAGAATGTTGGGGGTTTTTATTATGAAGCCGAAACACTTAATGTTTTCAGGGTTGTGTCGAAGTTTGGGTGTTCTCTGCTTTTTTGAAAATAAATAGATTCAAAGTTTACAAATAAAAGAGGAGTGCAGAAAACCTGAGAATAAGCACAATCTGCCTAATATTTTAAGTGATATAAAATAACATGAGCCTCAGAAGAAAATACTACAAACCTGCTACAGGAAAATCTTTGTTTACTTAATGCAGCTCTGACTCCTTATCCATTATTTATTTATATAAGTATGGCACGAATTTCCCCAGCCAAGATGTTCGGGTTGCCAACATGAATAGCTTTCCACATCTGCTGCCAACTGATGTCTCCCCTGACGGTATTCAGAGCTGAAGACCAAAAAATTTCACGTAGAGCAGAATTAGGTCTTTAATAAACGGGTCTGTGGAGCACTTCAGCACAGAATAAAGCAGCTGTTTTCAGTGGTCATGTGGCTTCTGGCAATTGTCTCCAAAACTTGCCTGTGCCACATCTCATCAAGGTGTTGCCTGCTGCTTCCAACACAAGGCTCCATTTTTGCATTCTTAAATAATACTTTAATTGAAATGGGGACCTCGAAGGGTATACTTATGATGCTCAAATTCTGTGTTGTTTGGGGAATGAGACTAAATTCTAATCTTTAGAGCTCAGTGAAAATTTGTCATACTTTTCTTGAAATCCACTTAAGCATGTTCAGGATTTTGCATGTGCATAGGGGAACATTTCCTGGTACACACTGCAACAAATGGAACTCCCAGATTCACTTATGCATCTTAGACATGTCAGCTGAGGCCTTACTGTCTCACAGGGACTGCTGAGCTAATTCTGACAAACTCCCATTGCCCCCAGTGGAAATTTGCCCAAAAGTAAATTTAAGAAAGGAATTGTGGACCATGCTCTGTGTTTGGGTGAAAAATGAACTGTCTTGGTAGCTGCCACGTTTGTGTGCCAGGAATTGTTGTGTGGGATTTTAAAAGGTGCTTTCTTTTGGCCTCTGTTCCCAGTGAAATCAGTCAGTGATTAAACTTCCATTGACCTCAGTGGGAACAGATTTAAACTCACATTAAGCATTTTAAAATCCAAGTATGCAGGTTTTACATATTGGACAACACACCTTTCCAAGCACTGCTATAAACCTTTTTCTCCCATCAAATGTATTGGTAATGCATCTTTTGCAGTAGATGTTGGAAGAGACTGGAGAAGTGCAATTGTTTTTCAGTGTCACTTAAATAAATTGAGTATAGTGCCACAGGCTGAATGAGAAGATACAATTTTTTATAAGCTCATAATGTTTTCCTTTGCCTTAGAATGTCTTAGAATTGTTCATTAAACTTTGAACAGTGTACAGCTGACATAACTGCCATGCCAATGCTGCCGTGTCTGCCCCATCACACAACAAACCAGACATGACTTTTTAATGAAAAACAATAAAAAATGTTCATCAATTATTAAAGTTTTCTTTTCAGTATGCATGGCCAAAAAAACAATATAAATGAAAATATCACTTCCTACATGTCACTTACACTAAATATTTTGGTTTTCTTATAATAAGCCCCGCCACCCCAATACCTTGTTTAGAGCACTGTTTGACAACAATACTTTACTTTTTAAGGCATGAAGGAATTCAAAACCCTCACTACTGTGAAACACACAGCTATGGCCTTGGGCTAAAAAATAAATACCTGCTTTTCACAGAATGCACTAAGCAGTTCAGCCTTTCCAGAAATAAATTCTTTCTCCATATCCTCTATCTGGATCTTTTCAGAAAGAAACAAAAGGTCTCTGAAACATTAAATATTTTTGAATGTGGCAGTGTTAATAAAACTGATGGCACACAATGTGAAGAGGGTAATTAGTCCTGCAGTCCAGCACTCCCTCCCATGAGTGGGAACACTCTCCCTGTGCAGATCCCAGTGACCTGAAGGTCATTCCTCTGTACAAGGACATTTGCTACAAGGTCACTAAGCTTTTTTTAAACTAAAGAGAAAACAAGGAAACTGCTTTCCTCTTCTGCCAACTTCTCTTCAGAGCATCACCATGTCCCTTCCAAACTTTTGCTGCCTCCTGCCCCAAACTATAACCTGAGGAGTGGAAACTTCTTTTATTCTTTGACCTTCATTGCCTTCTGTAAGAAGGCAACTTAACTTTCTCGAGGCAGAAAAGATCCTCCTTTGACCTTACCTTCAGTTTTTCTTCATTCATGGATGCCAAAGGAGAATGATGAGGAAATTTGTTGTTTCCTTCTCCCCTGCCTCATTCCCAGTCACATCTCCCTCTTTCCCAAGAGCAGACACAGCAGCTCTTGCAAAATCCTATCTCCTCAGTGCTTCACCCTATACATCCTATACTTCCCTTATCTCACCCGAGATAACAGCCCAGATACTGCAGGGGGTATTAGCTCATTCTGGGATTCTGTAGTGGGTCTGAGGTGAGGGTGTCACCCAAGAGCTACAAACACCATTTCCCGTGCTATCCATATATTGAAATGCTGGAAAATCTAACATTCAAATATTGGCAAGCCAAGCTTGGCTCAGTGCGAGAGCAAAAGAGAACACAGCCCAGGGAAGGATGGCTGCAGGCCATAAATGCAAATAGCTGTGCGATTAACAACATGTTATACCCATAAAATTTAAATCAAACATTGGTCAGCTGAAGGTCAATAAAGAAAGAAAGTCCCTTAGTTCTCCTTTAGGCTGCTCTGAAAGGCTGATACTCACCAGTGTGAGGTAGGGTGGACTAAGAGGAAACCACACAGATTGAAAAGATTTTGTTTTGAAAAAAAGAAAATTGATTTGCTGAGTATTATGGTGAGCCCAATCAATGCAAGCAAAGCAGCAACAGACTATAAATTACCAGAAACAACAACAAAAAAAAAATCCTTGTTGATTGGAGTGACTATTGTCAATACATATCACTTACCCAGCAAACAGAGAGAGCACTCGCAGCACAAACATTGTAAAAGGGCCAAACTTTCTAGAGTGCTCTGGATCCTTTGCCAGCTTTTGTAAGCTGAGTGCAAGAAATGTGAAACTACTCACTGTCAAAGGGCTGCCTGCTGACTGTGAATAGTCACCTTTGAAAAGAGCTAGAGGGGGTGTGGAGGTTGTTGCTACAAGCCTTTAACTCAGAGCTCCTTGAAGCAGCAGAGGAGGCTCTGCAATACCTCGGTGCAGGTACAACACATCAGGTCACTGTGGGATGGAACAGCTTCTGAATAGACAGATCTGCTTAACCTGACCATTGTCTCCTGCATGAACCAAACCAGGCTTGCTGGCAGTACAAATACCAATCTTTTTTTCATCTCCACTCCTGCATGAGTAGAAATTTGCTGGATTTAAATAAAACAGAGAAAAAGACACTTAATCCTTGACAAAATTGCCTGTGACCAAGGCAGGCCGTCTATATCAATATTAAGACAAAAGATTATAAACTTTACCTGGTAAATTAATTTAACATTACAAACTAGCAAAACAAACTCAGGGAGGCTGAACCTTTTGGTCAGAGCTGCACATCACCATGATAGCTACAGAAAATGAAATGCTGGTGTGCACTTGAATAGCCGGAGGACAAAGCAGTTTCTTTGGAAAGTGTTTGAGCTTGTGACTCTTTCAGATTTTATCGGAGAACTAATTTTCCCTCATAGTACCAAACAATAGGAAAGATCAAAAAAGCTCAAAACTGGCCTACTGAGAAGCATCTATTACACCTGGCCTCAGGGAAGGATGGCGGAATGCATGAAAAAGTCTGAAAAGTGCCTCTATGTGGAAATTACCAAATTCAGTACATTCACATAAACACTCATATAAGTATGTTTATATTTATGAAGTGTTTATATTTATGAACGTACTGCTATTGCATTATCTTCCTTGGCTTCTTCATAAAGTTAAAAGGAAAACAAAACAGTACTGGTCTTTGTCTGGGAAGTTTTTCTGATATTGACTTTATTTATTTGTTTATTGCCAAGGGGAAGCCTAAAGGATGTGTAAAGTATCTGTTGTGACACACAGCACTTTCTTACTAGATCAAATCTAGGTCTCCACAGACAGCAGATAAGAGCACAAAAGGGGAAGTGCAGATGAACTCCCACTAGAATTAGAAAAAGAACGGATTTAAAGCTGAAGGATTTGAGGGAAACATCCACTATGATAGATTTCACATTCACCATTAGGCTGCCCTTGAGAGGGAGAGAATCAAGAAGCTGTAAAAGAGGGTTTTAAATGGGGTTCCCGGGACGTGAGGAACCACTAGACCTCCATTAGACAGACTTTTGACAGGTCTCCCTGTTAGCATATCCAATATATAAAAATAAAAACGGCTCCAGCTGGCAGACTATTGTTTCTATGGCAGCGTAGATCAAGACCACTCAGAACTCTTTGAAGACTTTGAAACCAAACTATTTTCTAAAACCACAGGAAGCACACGGCACAGATATGGCATCATTCCTAGATTGGAGCTGGGTAGTGACAGCTGCCTCCTCTCTGCTCTCTGCTTGCTTTCCTGGGGAGGCACATCAGTATCTGGGACCCTCAGGACTCAGCAAACATAAAACTATCCCTGCACAAACCAAAGGGTCTGAGCAACAAGGCAAACACAACAAATCCTAAATGTTTTGTAAAATGGTTTTTATAATGTTTGGCATGGTAATGTTAATCACCACTATTCCTCATTCCATCCATGCAAATATAGAGTAGAAAACCGATTATTCCATTCAGTTCTTCTAAATTTGAGCCCTTTATTACGAGGTACATCAGCTTCTATTGTTCTGTTCCTTTTGGGGAGGCTCCACTCTGATTGTTTGCAAATCTTTAGACATCACTTGCAGCAGGACAGCTTCCACCATGTCAAGGAAGGGATGTTGGAATATTGCTTTTTAAAGTCAGAGAAAAGGGTTGATTTGAAAGTGATTAAAGACTGAGAGCTACAGAAGCTTTGAGGATGGAATATAGTGTTTTACACAAAAAGTGTTCCCTGCTTAGGCTCTCTTGTTGCTTTACCAGATTACAAAGGGTTTTTCCAATGGGCAAAAGCAGAAGGGGCAGATTGAGCTCAGGGAATTGGTTTTAAATAAGGCTGTATTCTCTTAATCTCTTGTTTCTAGAAGAAAATCCATCAGAAGAGAGATAAATCCATGGCAATGAAAATACATGCATTATACCAGTATTGGAAAAGTATATATTTATTTTTGAATGCCCTTAGCAAGCTTAATATGAACTGACTGACTTTAATAAAGGAAATATTTGCATTCTTGTTGATCACTCATGTATGGATTTTCATCCTTTGCTTTCCGCATTTCAGCCTCAGAAAATAAGCAGGAACATCTCCTTTTCTGCACGTTTTTAAACAGCAGGTTCTTTACAACACCCAAGTCAGGCAGCAAAAAGCAGCCACATAAGGCAAAGCTGGATAATGCATCCCCTTCCCCTGCAGGTCCTACCAGAAACTAATAAATATGTGAGAGCAGCACCTGAGGTCAGAAGGAGACTCTGTTTCTTCCAGCTGGGCAGCAGGGAGCCCACAGAACTGCACAGAGCAAACACCTCCTTTTCCTGTAGGTCACTGGACAAGCTGGAAGGGCGCTGTGTGAGGGAATGGGAGCTGACTAGAGGCTGTCAAGGGAAGTGAGGAGAAGGCATGCAGAGATAACTGGCTGCCTCCTGGCCTCTGAGCCATACAAATCTGAGCTTCAGGAGCATCCTCCGAGTTCAGCAAGAACATTTCAGTGCATTCACAGTTTGTCAGGATGGTAACACAGGGTTCAAACAGGGAGATCTGTTTGTAAGTAAATTCTTGTCCCACTACTACAGCTGTGTCAAGCCTGATGCCAGCTGGCACTTGAAGCTGTTCTACTGCCAAAATTTTCTGTCTCCAAAGCAAATGGGAACGAGCCAGCATCCTGTGGATCTCAACTGTAAGTAGCCATCCAAGACAGAATATAAGATGAGCTTGCAGAAGAGCCTGTCGATCTCCATAGGAACACTCAGCTCAGAGACACAGAGAGAGTGAAAAAGAGAGAGGGAGGTTATCCCTATTGCATAAACAGTTCATTTTTGTCTCCTGACTAATATTTAGGATCAGCTTCTCCACTGGGATAAATTAGAGCATCTTTAGCTCCATGTTTGAAAAAAATCTTGACATCATTGTATAAACCATATTATTTGAAATGATAAATCTGTTTTCTTTGCCTTACAGTTTAAGAGCCTCCAGGCTATTCCAACATCAGACAGGCAAGAGACTTAGTCACACTTCATCTTCATGAAAATGGAGACTGCATGCAGTTCCCCAAGCCTGGGTTACAGGGAATGAAAGAAAAATCTTGTACCCAACACCACAAGGCAAGTAACAAACCCACGAGAAATAGTGGCTGCAAAGTCTGTCAATCTCCAGCTCACATCAGTGGAAGAAGTGATTTTGTGCCAGCTGAGGACCCATCCGTCAGTCTAAATATTGACTCAGTGTTTGACCTCCTGGACTAAACAAGAAGTTTCATGAGGCATTTCCCAACCCAGTTAAGTTTCGAGGGCCTGAAGGCCTCCACTTCAACCTTTATGTGATCAAATTTGAGAGGTCTATTTGAGACTGCTTCAGAACGCAGTCAAAAGATTTCCCAGCTGCTTTAAAATTGGAGTTTTAAAATTTGGGTTTTATATTTGCTTGCTGCAGCACATACAACCTAGTAAGTATTCTCCACAAATGCAAGAAAAAAAATTCCTGCCCTGTAGTCTTTCCTAAAGCTGGACAAAATATTTAAGAATCATTTTTCCTCTCAAAAAACAAGTAATCTATCTGATTCAGGAAATGGAATCAATCTTTACTGCTATGCCTGAAGTGAAAATTGTCTTCCACTCTTCTGAGAGCTTTGTGTTTTATTTGTCCAACTAAGTATGTTTTATAGGAATTTAGGAAGAAAAGAAAAATCACAAACATTTGAATATTTATCAAATTCTTTCAAAATCATGGCAATATTTGCAAAATTTGTATCTTTTAAACATTAAAATAGTAGAAGGACTTTTCTGTAACTGAGGAGAAGGCATCAAATATAATCTTCTGCAGTAGATGTGTAAGACCAATCACACTCCAGGACTACGAGCACAGTAAAGTACAAATCTTTGCTTAAGAATTTAATTTCTTCAACCTATTTTCATCTCTACAGTCACCAAAAACCTGAATTGTCTTTGAAACATGTCCTCTCTTGATCCTGATACTCTATTTTCAGCATACTGACTGTGCTGCAACTTTTGGAATCATCTTATCCTGAGCAATTGCTGTTTTTCCTCTCACACTGAGCTTGTTGGCTCTGAATTCTTTCTCTGGATTGAACTCTGCTCCTTCACAGGCTCTGTCAGTGATATGTTGCTACATGCACTGATGTAGATCACATCAATGTACCATCCTCTGCTCTCATCATGATTCAGTAATTGCTGTAGCCAAGGCAAAAGGTCTTAGTTAATTGCTTGCTCCCTTAAAGGGTATTTGGAAGATCATAGAAGGAAGACAGGTATATTATTGTTAACTATAATACCGCTTGCTCATTCAAAGGCCATCAAAACCTCCTCAGATCAAAGTTCCTTACTGAGAATTCACGCTAGGCTGTATCCTAATGAGTACAGACTGGGATCACGAGTCCTCAGGGCTCAAGAAAGAAAATCACCTCTTTTTATCTGTGACCTTTTATTGTTGCTGTTTTCCTTGACTACTTAACTCTGGCCTTAAGTGCTCTTGTGCACCAAATTCCAACCTCCATTTACTAAGAGGTTACCCCACCAAAAGGACAAAAGGTACATTAGCCCCAGGTTTGACAGGAGACACATACGTTGGGAATTTTTTTCCAATAGAAAAAATAAATGCGTTTTTCTACTCCCATTTTCAGTTTGCTATGTCTGCCTACGATGGGGTCCTTTCTGTTCTCCCAACAGTGCCAGCAATGAAAGTGAGAGTGTGTCAGTCCCTCATTCAGTACCCAGATTCTGGACACGCTGTAATGGACATTGCCAGTGGGGACACACTCGAGGACTGCCATCTGTGCTGAGGGAAATTGCCTACATCAAATGGATGGGGGAAAATGTGTGTCATGACGAGGAGAAGAAAAATTTATCTGTTTTGCAAGGCTATCAAGGATTTCAATAAAGGGCAGTAGATGCATCGCCTTTGATTAGCTCATAAATGCCTGTATTACCATTCTGGGGAAATGAAGTTCTACTGAACAGACTCTGCTCTTTCTCACAGAGATGAGAGGAATTTATCTCTGATGGCTCCTCACTGAAAGCAAGCCATCATTCATATCCCAAGAAATACTAGGATAATGAAAAGTGCCATATACAGTGCAGATACTTCCCCCAATTTCTTTTTGGAAGCTTATTAATTATCAGAACTTTCTGAGAGGTTTGTAAATCAGGACAGAATCTGCTTAAATAATCTATGAATGTGTGATAATGTTCATTATTTTCAGAGTTTGGAAAAGCAAGTCCATGGGCAATCACATCACCACAGCAGCACCCTCTTTTGGTCTTCTGAGTGTGAGGTTCTCCAGTCTGTAAACATTAATGCTAACATGACACTGTTTCTTGTGTTTCCTATTAAATAATATGAAGGAGCAGTGATCATTTACATGGATTCAGCTAAAGATCTTTATTTTATAATACCTGTACCCTTTTAAGCCACTTATTTGCATTTGTCTTAGGAGAGGGGCTAACTTATAAGAAAAACACACAAAGGCAACAAATGCCTGGAGAAGAATGACAACACAAGAAAAGGCTGAAGTCTGCTTAGGGAAAGGGATCAGACAGGCCCACATCAAAAATAGAGGAAAATGCTGCAGCCTGTGCTTTCCCACAGCTCCTCCTGCCCATGAGCCCATGTCACCACAGGGGAAGGAGCAGCTTTAGAGGCTTCTCCGCCTTCCACTTTCCACCCAAATCCAGCTGGGGACACGAGGTGCCCCACACGCAGGTGCACAGAGTTGCAGTTCATAGGTTTGTGAACCAGCTGGAGAGATTACAGTCCAATAATTTCACAGGCAGCTTGGTTGGAGATGGTCCAGAGGGCTCATTCACTTAGGGAAACAAAAAAAAGAGCAAGACTGGCTTCTGCAACACAAGTGTTTACAGAGGCAGATCACAAATCCAGTGGTTTTAGCTGCTCAGTCACAGGGAATGACTTGGTAAGGCCAGAACAAAAAACAGCACTTGGGAAGAGCTTAATTTCATTGTCTAAAGGTTCCTCTGCTGGGTTCAACCAGCCCTGCCCTCGGCTTGTTTAGGCAGCTTTTCTTGGTAACAAAGGAGTTTCACACTCCAGCATCCATGAGAGATACAATTTTCAGATGCACTGACATGACACAGCCTTGGCACTGGCCTCGCTCTGTGCAGACTGAATGTAATTAGGTTCTGGTCACTGGTCTGTGGGCAAACACCAGCTTCCAGCCCACACAGTTATTAATGACAGCACAATGACATCCAAAATCGACACACTTCACGCTGGGGAAGGGGGATGCTTGGAGGTTAGAAAACTATGGTTTGTGAGTTTTAGAAAATCTTGTGATAAAACACTGAACGCCTCAAATACCCAGAAAGCGGATTCCAAACTGAGGAGCTGCAAAAAAAAAAGCACAATTCTCCTTTCTGTACAGTACCAACAAGTGTATAGAGAGTAGCTTACCCTATTTTTAGGTTTTTCATACATTCATCTCTATCCCTATCTCTTCTGCACCACTTCCTGAGCTTTGCTAATTAGTGCATTGAGCCATACATGTGGATATATAAATATAGCTTAGATATAAAGACCTTGTGGGTCTGAGTTTTAAAAATATCCCTAAAAATAGATGGTAATTGTGTCTAATAGGGAGCACTGTTCTTCATGTTTCCTTCCTTGCCTTCATTTTGTGAGTATAATATAAACAATGATTTTTACCATCATAAATAATTCAAGCCATTCCACAAGATATCAGAAATGTCAATTAGACATATTTCTTCCCATCAATGAGAATTTCCTGTTTTCTACTACACTTTGGGAAAAAATGCTCTGCTTTGATGCATCAGGAGTTGAAAATGTGTTTTTTCTCATTCACAGCTTTCAGAGTCCACCTCATGAGCCCAGATTCACAGGTTTGTGCTTCCTGAAATTTGTATCCTTGTTTCCAAGTGCCATCCTGCAATTCAAGCGGGGCTGAAAAACCTATGGTACTCATTAAGAAAGCACCATAATGCAAATTCACTGGGCCCCCAAGTGGCACATGTCCTCATATCACTGGCCCTGAAAAATATGTAATCCATATTAAATAAAGCCCCAAGCCATTTGCAATAATATTTTCTCAGTTTTAAAAGGTCATTAGAAGGTGAGAAAAGGTTGAGGGAGAACTTTTTACAATGGATAAGAATAACACAGCACAGATGTAACATTTCTGGCGGATGATCCACCAGGTCTTTGCAAACATTAATTAAGCCTCACATTTTCCATATGAGATAGGTAAACACTGTGACTCCCTTGCTCTCTGATCTGTAAAACAAGGCCAATAAAAGACTTGTGACTCATAAGACATCACAAGAGCCAAGAGCAAAATTAAAAAAGACACAGCAGCCAGCCCACATTCTAGCAGTGTGAATTAATTCAGTCAGTGATGGTATCCTGTGCTCTGCTCATGCAGGGTCAGGTCCTGTTTCCCTCGCCAACTACAGCAGAGTCCTGGAAGTACTTGACTTCCACTTTTGCATAACTATAAATAATCTGCTACATCTCATTCTTCCAGACTCCAGTCATCTGTAATTTCCAATATGACTTCTTTCCTCCTCCTCCTCCTCTACTGCACTGCTTTGATGCTTAACCCCTCAGTTCTTTTCTTTGCAGCATGGTATTATAAGAAACCTCAGTAGAAAGGGAAGCTTTGTACCAAATGATGAACATGTTCAGTGTAGTCCACAGCTGCAAGAAATTGAATGTTAACAAAAGCCAGCAGGAAAGTGTTTAAATTCTCCCTTCTGTCCTCAGATCTGAATAGCAGCAGGGTGTAAGTGGTTCATGGACATTGTATCTCTCATCTTCACCATGGGATGAATTTCACTCAAACAGCACAGTCATATCTCACAGCTTTGGTCTCCATTCCTACCTATTTTCAGTTCTGAGACAGATCCAACAGAAACTATACCTGATAATAAATAATAAATCACACTTGTGCTAACTTCCAAACACAGCTGTGCACCTACAGATTCAAAGTGCTGCACCGGACAGGTGGACTCAGAGATGAATACATTGACTCAAGATGGAAACATAAATGAAAGAATCAAGTTCATATACTGCTGCTCCAAATTTTCTATGCTGTTAGGCTTTATATATTGTATAAAACAGACAACCAAATGATCTCTTTCTGTAGTTGGTCAAAGATGTTCAAAACTCTGTCCTGGAAAGCACTTGGGAAATGAATGCACTAGCAAGTTGTTTAGGACAGACGTTTCAACTAAGAAGTGCAGGTTCATAATCAGAATCATTGTTTAGAATTACTTTTCCAATTATTGAATCTGAGGTCACATTTGCCTAAGTTATTGAGAAAAATGTATTTTATTATTTTTAACTCTTTGGGCCAACAGTCTTCCAGGAAAGAATTCCTCTTGGTTCTCTTTCAAACAATAAAAAAAAAATTGCTGGAAAATTTTTAACTGTAGCATTTGTCCCTGGTGCAAACACATGAATTTGTCAGCTCTGAAATTGGATTCATTGTGCAGATTGTCAAAAGAATCAAACTGATAGTGGAAAATGGTGATGAAATAGATATGAATCCTTTGCCTGAGTATCAGGACACCGTGAGCTCTATAAGCACCACCACCTTATTTTCACTACCAGATGCTTTAAAATCTATCAGTATTTGTGTCATTTATTGAAATATTGTGTTAATATCTACATTTCAGCATGGAGTGCCCATTTAATTCTACACAAATTCAATGTGCACTGCTGAGGGCAAAAGAAGGTCGAGTTACCCCTTGACCTGTGCATGGAAGTCCTGCATCATTAATGAGATGAGAAAGGAAGGACCACATTTAGGCAGGTGATCCAACAGAATAAGTCTCTGATCTGGAGCCACACAGTGAATTCCTCATCAATATTTCAGATGCATCAGGTTGAGGGGAAAATACACTTGCCAAAAACAACAGTTTGGCTTAAACTCAAAACCTGTAACCTGCAATGTGTTAAGTGCCAATGTTCTTGGAATGCTTCCTGGTTTTATGAATACAACTTGCAGTTCAAGTGCAATCATGTAACCAGGATAAGAAGATATTTAAAAAATAAAGGTATAAAATGAACCACACCAGACAGATTGTGGCTTAAGAACATAAAGAAATGCAGAGTCAAGTCATTGCCCATAAAATATAATTTCAGTAATCTGAATGAGTAACCTAGAAAAAGGCATGGTTTGTATGTGCTGATAAATATGCTGGTAAAAAATGTAAAAGCTCACAGATTTCTTTGAGACTGACAGCATTGGAAATCCTGAGCTATACCAGGCCAAGCAGCATTCAGTTTATTCAGACATAACGTGTTCTGGGACCTGAAGAGGTGTCTTTTAGTACAGCGCTGGCCAAGCCTAACTTGCTTTTTCTGTTAAATATTCACTGAATATTACATTTTACTCAGGTTTTTCTTGTACTGATGTGACAGTTCATCACAGCTGCCTACCACTATCAGTATCCCATTTCTCCAGACAGCGAGGCCAGAAATTCATTTCAACAGGCTGAGATAAAATACCAGAAAGCATAACACCCAGAATGCTGGAGACATCCCATGCTTGGGAGCCCAAGTGTGGTTTAGACAAAAATTATGAACTGAGTAGATGCCACTGGAACTGCCAATTTGAGTGAGCCTGAGATAAGTAATTCCTGTATGGGTCTCTCCCACCCTTTGTGTGGAAGCTTCCTCACTTTGCACAGAATATTTAATTAGCCAGAAAGATTTTCTTGTTCTGTGGTGGGAGATTTAGATTCCTATTCCTGCACCAGTGGACAGTCAATTATTTGTACAAAGCAGAAAAGAGTCAATGGAAGGGACTGTGAATGCCCCATGCAACATAATGATCTATTGCTCAGAGGCTGTAATGCTCTCGAGGCAGAGGAGAGAACCGAACCTCATAAAAGCAGGACGAAATCAGCTCCTTCTCCCTCGATAATAGAGGTCTTTTGCTGTTTTGCCTTTTTTTTTTTTTTTTTGTATCCTGAAATGAGAAGGAAAATTTGACCCAAATTCACAAGCAGTTTCCAGGCAACTGAGCTTTGCCAGAACATGTAACAAAGCTCTGAGATGCTACGTGCCACCCTGCTGGAAAAACTTAGTGGATTGCAGCTGTACCATGAGGCAAAGGAACTTCCAAAAGGCAGCAGGCAGAGTTTCCTGTCACCAACAAAACACTAAATACTGATCACCAGGATATACTTTTGCCTCCAAAGGATGATGATCCAGATCTTGAAAGTGACAGGAATCCTTCCCCCACCATCTAGAATCTTGCTTCCATTTCTGCTGTTTGAAATTACTACTAATCCCTTTCACTAGGTTTTGGATCCAGGAGACCCACTTACTGGTGCTGTGTAAAGTGTGGATTTCAGGCAGGAGAACAAGCAGGGATTTCACAAGAGGTGTCACCTTAACCATTTTCTTTTTCAATACATGGTGCATTAAAGATGTATTTTAAAGGTTTTTAAAGGAGAGCAGTATCTTTAGGCTATTGATGACACATTTTTCTGAAGAGCAAGGAAGACAGGGTACAGATACAATAGTACAGATGCCTTTTGACACCTCTCCAAGCAGAGTGGTGAGTTGAGCTTTACACTAATGGTGGGTCAGAAGGCAAACTCAGCTCTTCACAAGAGGCTTGCAAGGTAAATTTCCTAAAATGCATTGAGAGAAAGGTGAGGTAATGGAGGACTACAAAGTAGGAGATGATCTGATGACTGAGCAGACAGGAAAATGAGTCCCGTCAACAGACTTAAAGTAGTGGAGTTTACTTATAACCTGCTTGACAGATTCCATGATTCTGTGGTAATAGATCACTGAAGAAAAGCTGAGTTGACCTCCATTGCACACTCTGACCAGCTAAGGGGAAACAGTTCTGGTCAAGTTCTCTCACGTCACTCTGTCACACTGGGTGACCACATCACACATGCTGATAGTTTGCTTGATGGCTCAGCCATCACAGCAGAGCCTCAGGACTTCCAATGAGATGGCTCCTGTTGGAAAGGAGACTCTCAGAGTGCTGCCAAGTTAGAGCTGGGGTTGTCTTCTGGAGACAAGCCTTGCCGTTTTACCCTGAGGTTTAATGCCACAGCAGAAAGAAGCCTGGAATCTTTCAATGCATTAAAATGTAACCAATTTATTGAGAAAAAGATTTCTATCCATTTCTAGCCCTGGGTAAAGCCCCGTTAATTAGCCCTTGAGATAACAACATGCCAAATATTACCAGCAGTCTTCCCTATTCTTCCTAGACAGATGTGAATGCAGACAGAGATACTTAAGAGGATAATTGCACCCCAGCTCTTTGTTCACTGAAGAAATCCCCTGCTTGAGCTTCTGCTTCCTTCTTGCACTGAGAAACCCAACAGAGCAGCTCATTGCACAAGTGGGTAGAAATATAAATAATCTGTACAATTTATTTTGTTTGCCTCACTGTTGCTTTAGTTATTGCTAGCTGTCCCATCTCCAAACTATATTCTTTGTCTTGAAGAAACAGATGTCCAGAGAGATGCCATAATCAGTGCTTATCTGCTGTGCAATGTACACATGGACAAGATATTTTAATGACTCTGGTAACCTATCATACTATTCTAATCAGAAATCAAGGGGCGAAAACTAGATAAATGTATAAGCTGATCAAAGTCAGGCAAAAGAACCATACTCTCTCAATTTTTCTCATAAATGCAGAATATATTGTACAATAAAATAATAATGAAAATAATTATATACTGTTTTGAATAAAAACACTTCAGAAAACAGTATTTCCTCACAATTCTTTTGGTTGGTTTTTTTTTTTTACTTTGTGGATTGAGTGATCATATTCCACATTAATATAATTAGGCATCCATTCTCATTTTAGTTCTCCCACTGACATTGGTAAAATGCATCACTCTTAAGATGAATATAGTCTAACACTCTGTCAGTTTTGTACTTTTAATGCCCCCTGCCATTCAGCATGGAGGGCACAGGAGAGGCACAGATCTCCTTTCTTCAGTTAAATATACAGCTATTTATTTCTTCTGCAGTCAGTATTTTCTTTATGATCTCTCAGATAAAGATGTGGGAAACAGTTTGTGTCCAGATTTGCAAGGCAAAACAAAGCACAGTGTGACTACTGCCGAGTCTTACATTCTTCTGTGTGTCACAGTGAGTGAACTTAATTACGGTTCATTAACTTCAAATCCAGTTTCTCATTCATGTATCCAACAGTGTGGTATCAAATCATCTCTCATAACTTCAGCATGATGTTCTTAAATCAATGTGGACTTTTTTTATATCAGCATACCCTGTCGTCCTTGCATTCTTCATATTTATAAATGGAAACACGGCACATCATAATTAATGCTTTCAGAAGCTAGTTTTGAAGAGAAATAAATTGGGATTATCAAATCTCTTCCCTGAGGACAGAGACAGTCTGATTAAGTGCTTCCAAAAGTTCCTGTTCGATATCTTTTGCAGAAAATGCCCCACTGTGCCTGCCCTCTGGTTATTAGTTTCACCTGTAAACAGTTCACTGCCACTGCTGACTTCACTAAACATCTTCTTTGTACTTCAATCTGCATTTTATGTGAACTCTGGAGCTATTAGCCACTAATATCAACAGCATTGCATAGTCTAGGAACATTTATTGGTCCCCTGCTTAGTTTAATGTTTCTGCCTTAGTACCGTAATATTATTAATAGTCACAAAGTACAATAAAAGAAAATTAAGTGTTTATTTTGTTTAGGCTTTCGCCATTTTACCTACAGCCTTTTTCCATTACATTTGCACATAAATGAGCATACACTACATTTTTTTAAGTGCATCTAAAAATCAGGGTTTAACTCCCCTAATCATATTCTATTTCCAGTCATCTTTCAGGCTACTCTATTTGTTACTGCAAGTGCAAGTATATTAGGGGAAATCTATATATATAGTTTATAGAAATGGATAGCATGCATTAGTAGCTATTCATCTTGCTAATAGACTTCATTTGCATATTTTTCTCTTTCTTTTAAAAGAAATATTTTGAAAAAAACATCTTGTCTTCAGTAGAGGCATGACATAGTCTGCAGAACATGCTGGCATCACATGCATTCCAAAATAGCCTGTTTGCTGCTTGTGGTGCTTCTTTATTGTTCCCCTCAGCTCCATAGTTATGAAGCCAAAATTGAGGGTTTAATGCCTATTAAGATCAGCATTGATTCAGACGTATTTCAAACTGATGTGCATGCGATCCAGAGACAGTTGCCTTCAAAAAGACAATGAAATTCTGAAGTGTCCACTTTCCCGAGGAACATTGGCCTCCACAGACAATGTGCTGGTAAAAAATGATCCACGTCATATCTGGCCACAAGAATATAAACGAAAGTGCTTCCCATGGACATACACAATTATGCATGAGAATAGCATTAACCGCATTCCTTCCAAAGACCAGCTCAAGTACATATTCCTATTAAAGGAAGTAGAGGGTGGATAAAATTAAAGATTACACGGTTAACGAGTATGTAAAACTGCAGCTGCAAAAAGCCTCTTTCTGTATGGGGCAGGCTTTGTGCAGTGCCCTGGCGGGCACAGCCAGGGCTGCTCCTCTCCCACTGCGTGGCAAAGGCTGCCAACGGCTGAACAGTCAGTCAGAGAGCTACCAGTGGGGAAATGGAACATCAAATAACACTTCCTTGGGTTAAAATTTAACCAGGCCCATAATCTCTTTAGTAAAGAGATGTCAGCCATTTTCCCTGTCCAGATAATTTAGCTCCGCAAGTGTCCCAGCCGGTTCTGCAGAACTTGCACAACCTCGTACAATGGCAGCATGAACTACCTCAGTCACAGGCAATTTGGTTGTGAAAGTGCAGGTCTAGAAAAGCCTGAAGGGCCCAGATTTCCCAAATGGTCCTTGGAGAGGCCTTCTGCCAGCCTGGCACGAGTATCTGGTATTATTGGACTCTCCGTGTCAGATTCAGCTCCCTGTGATTAAAGTGATTAAAGCTTAACACTTCTAAACGGCTTAATGAAAGACAGGAGGTGGCTTATATTTTTTCTGTCGCTAATTTTTCCAGTATTCAGGGGCTTAGATTTTATGCCAGGTGTCCCAGCACCACAGGAAAAGTATCAGGTTCTCTATACTTTCACTATGAATCCAGATTAATAACTCCAAATTCCTGCTTCATGCAGACTGAAAAGTGATTCTTTGAAATGTATGTGCTTATTGGGCTATATTCATTTGGACACATAACTAACTATAAAGTAATTAGTATTATCTCCATACATCTAAACAGGCAAGCAAAGGAAGACAGAACCATTTATTATAGTGACAAAGGGAATCAGCATTTTCTTATCATGAAAATGCAAGTTATCTTGTTTTCTTGTACATCGGTGTAATTAATCACTGTGTTTAGCATTCACAGATAACAACACCCAGTATCCACTTTGATGAGATACAAACAAGCATATTATGAATCACTTCACATACAGACCATGCTAATTGCTAAAATTACTGTCTCCATGTCAGTTGCTCCTGTAGCAGCAGTTATTGAAATGCCTCAAACACCCGCATGCTTTGGCAGTCAGTTTAGCTGCTGTGCTAATATGGTGTTTGGGATTCTTATTATGAAGCCATATTCTTCCTTTATTTACAGTTGCCTCAAGCCAGAGAAGTTCAGGGGTGGTCACTGGGAGATGCAGGGCATAAGCAAGGACATAATCAGACTTTCTATAATGGGCGACTGAGGGAGTGAAAAACACTGTCAAATTCACTAATTCACTAATCCCACCTTCTTCACTGAATGGAAAACAAAGTGAAACCTTACTTTTATCTTTAAATGAGTAAAAAAAACAAAATTAAAAAATAAGAGTACTGTTATCAGTTAATTGAGATTGTCTTCAATTATATAAATACGACTGACCAACCTTTAGGGCTTTTCATTAACCAGGGTTCATCAATTCTAATCATCTGACACTCAAACACTCCAATGGCCATGTCAACGTAATTACAAGTTGCCAATTCGGCTGACAAAGTTCTCAGGTTACAAATACAGTTATCAATGCAGGATAAGTAATATTGTGCCACACTGATTTCATTTTCCTGTCACATTAACGCATAACTGGTGACAGATTTTATTAATGAAAAAGTCTTCAAATATGTACTCAGTCATTATTTTTGGTTCAGAACAGGAAGCAGCCACTGGTTTCTAATCCCACATGATATTTTATCACAATTAATAAACACAATTGGAGTTATGGTAGAGTTAATCTTCATCTTCAATCAAAATAATTAAGGTTTAATCTTCTAAGGGTAATTTGTTTGACCCCATCCTACCAAAAACATTCTGCTCTACAGATTGTGACTGAGGGCAGAAGGACAGGCAGGGTGTAAGGAACCAATTCAGCAGTTGCTTTAGAGCATCTTTCATGTTGCACTTACATCTAAATGCAAAGTGTAAAGACTGCTCATCCCTACAAGATGACTTTCCAGTTAAATATTATATTTGCCGCCTACAAAATGTGCATAAATTCATTTAAACAGCATATAATACTATCTGTTAGTAACAGAAAAGCATTCTACAAGCTTATGCAGCTACAAACACCCAAGCAATGGCAAACATTACACACTGGAATAGTTTCACTGGCTTCCATCAGGCTGATCACAAGAGTACAATTATCTTCTTGTTCAGATGGGGTTTTTCACTTCCAGAATTGCTACAGGATACTTAGGAATAAGTTTGCAAAATGAGATATCCCCTTTCCTCCTTGCATTCAGCATTCTTTATCTTGTATTTTAATAGATCAAGAAAAAAGAATCAGAGAAAATCTTACACCATATGATAAAAACACCTTAGAGCAATGTGATTTGTGACAAAGAACAGTCTGAGTTTCAAGTATCAGGAAAGGAAAGAACAGCCAAACTAGGTCAGATCAAGGGCTCTGAAAGTGGCCAGCAGAAGCTGACAAAGTGAAAATGTTAAGAGGATGGCAAGCATATTGTCTGCACTTTCACAGAACACTTTCAGACAGTTCTAGTCTCAATTTCTTCTCCAATAATTCCTAAATTCAATTTTCTTTCTTGAGTGCTACTGAAAATTGAGCTGACATTTTCATTAAACTATCTATAGTAACTATAATGCCTCATCTGTGAACAGTAGTACTTAGCTTCCATCTGAATGTATTGAACATATTGAACACTTATCTAATCACCAGCCCTTAGAGCAATCATAATTTTAAAAATTAAAATACAGTTATTAAATATAGCTGAGCAATAAATACATCCAATGATCTCTTGGTTGCTTTCAGACATTTGAAAGCAAAAAGACAGAGATATTCTAAGAATTTTGAGGATTTGGTTTCGGTTTCTGAGGTTGGTGGCTTTTTTTCCACCAAAATCACAGAGGGGCCATTAGAATTATTAACTCATGGGTAATCCCTGGCTTTTTGACTGTGTGTCATAAACAGTTACAACATAGCCAAAAGGAAAGTTAAAAAAAAAATTAAGACATGACTTGCTAGATATTGTTGGTCATGAGCATTGACATTATGAGTTGTTGTCTCCCTGTTCTGCTTGCAGAATTTCTTTTAACACTGTCAGAATGTGCCCACATTGAAAGAAAGAATAATACTAATTTACTTCCATCTTGTAAGAGCTGCCTATCAAACTCATACTGAAAATTTACATCAGCAATCAAGCTCTCCAAGACTAAACATGTAGCTGAAAGTAGGCAAGGCTTAGTTTTTTTTTTTAATTTTCACAACTAAAATACTATAGTAGCTACATAGGCATCTACCTATACGAGCTTGAGGCTGTATTAGCTCAGGTCTTATCTTACAATGAATTACTTTGTGTATTTTTTGACCTGGTGCCAGTCCTGCTCAGAATATCTGTACAACTATGCTGGAGTCAGTAAAGCCTTGAACTTGCAGGCTGAAGCAAATGTTTCTCTGTGTACTGCAAACCGGCTGCTGATGTCAATGAGAAAAGACGCAATGAATAAAAAGTGAAAAATAGATAAGATTTTGCAGGAGGAGAGCCTAGAGAAACTGCTTTCAACTCATAAATTTTTGGTATTCGCTATAAATGCACATTCCCACGTGCATTTCAAGAACATTTGACACTTTGTAAACCTCATTGCTCAGGAACAAAGTGTAAAAGCTGCACTGACTTAGCACGAGTTCATGGTACAAGTGCATGGCTAATTCAAGAATGCAAGCCTGCCCTCAAAACAGACTCACTTTCTTTCCACATGACAACCAAGCTGATGCACATGTGAAAAACCCCTAGAGAGTCATATTATCCTTTGATGTTTCATCCTTCTCAGTGGGGCTGTCAGAACGTGCAACGATGGCAATGCTAGGCACTGAATTTGTCAACACTGGAGAGGAAATCAGAAGCAATTAGGCAGCAATATTGGTTAAAAGTGTCTAATTTCTTAGAACCATTTCTTCCCACAACTCATTTTTAATGACAAATTCTGGAAACTCCATTCAATTTTCACTCAGCTTAACAGGCACTCGCCCTCTGAAATGCCTGGGAATTGTTTTTAAAAGGGGGTCCAACAACAATGTCAACTTTTGGCCCGAAGTCAGCTGGAAACAAGCCACAAGCTAGACACAGATGGCCCGTAGGACACGCTTCCAAAGACCTTGACAAACTTAAAATTAAATTTTAATTATGTCTGTTCAGCTTGATTTATAATAATTGCCAATAGCTGTGGTTTGAAATAACACGTTTTACAACATGATCAGTTAGAGAAAATATTTTCCTAATGACTAAAGGGAGGAAGAGTCTGCACTGAGTCCAAGAATTATATTATCAATCTTATCTATTATTTTTTTAAACCATAACACAAAAACATTTAGGAGACACTGATCTGAAATGGGGTGAAAGGCTGAAGAATAGTATGTTTTCCTGGTTC
This sequence comes from Monarcha castaneiventris obscurior, assembly GCA_026261815.1. NCBI lineage: Eukaryota > Metazoa > Chordata > Aves > Passeriformes > Monarchidae > Monarcha > Monarcha castaneiventris. The sequence goes on from JAMPIT010000467.1 coordinate 15,735,669, forward strand.
TGCAGCAGTCAGATTTAGAAGTCTATTCCTACAGACACAAGACCAGCTGAGGTCCCAGGAGTTCACAGAGATAATTAATGGCATTTGATACGCTCACAAATTTTGAAGAGTCCCTAGAACAATAAAAATTTTATTGGCCAATTACTTTTTTTCAATAATTATGTGCCACGAGTTGACAATTTATACATTTGGACAAAGATTGTTGTGGTGTTCTTCACAAATAAACCCACAATTATTGTATACCACAGCAAGCCTCATTAAAATATTCAGTTCTTTTATTTCCTGTAGAGTTCACTTGCAAAAGTGGGCTTTCAAGCTTATTAGTTTTTAGGCAATATTTCTGAAATAAACTGCCATGACTTAAAAGATACCAGGCAGAAAAACAAACTCTATTTCTCAACTGGTGTCAGCAGTTCTTGTCTTCAAGCAATGGCCACTGGCAGAACCACAGGCTCAAGCTGTGGCTGTGCCAGGAATTTGCTAAATCAATACTTGAAGTTGCTCAGAAATCATCTTCCTTCCTGCTTTGAATCTATTTACAAAGAAATTATTGAATATGGCTTTAAACAAGAGGAGTGAAAGGGTAGATTAAAAGAGCAACTCAATTCATGTGAAATTAGAACTGCTAATCTAGAGTGAAGAATAGACTCCAACAACGCCAGCAGAGGAGCATTCAGAGGTCACAAATCACAGAAATATTGTAGCTACTGTCCCTAGGATGAGTAAATGGCTCACCAGAAACAAATCCTGTCACTTGCAACTATTTTATTGGCAGGTTAGTGTAAGAGGTGATGAACAGATCTTCAATGGGGTTTTTTCCCTTCTAGAAAATGAACAAAACTAATACACATTTCCATGGTTTTTTGATTTTTTTTTACAACCTGACCCTGAAATTACATCTGCCGTGGGTCTTTGAATTCCTGGCCATTGCTTGAGTCATTCAGCAGTCACTTCAGCTGAAAAGATATTATAAGCTTTCCAATCTTGTATTCTTTTTAGAGGTAGGTGCCTGTAATATCTCCTCACTAATAAGCTATTTGTTTTTCATAGCACCAATTGAATTAAACATTTTGTTTCATACGTCAAATCTTGCCTGATTTACAACATTCTTTCATTTGAGCTACAAATTAAAATTACTGTTGCATTTCCTTTAAATAAGTGGGTAAACCCCTGAAACTCATGTACAATGGAACAAAAGACAGGACTTTCCAGCTTTTCTGCATTCTACCCCTCTAACATACAGTTCCTAAACCAACAGGTTTCCCCACACAAGTCCTTCCCTTTTATACAAACACTCCAGAAACTCTGCATATCATCTGGAAGGCTGTGTGTTAGACCTATTGATTATCTCACACCGTGTCCTGAAGCAAAGTTTCTCCTTTAAAAACTACTGCACGTTATTCTATAACAATATTTTTCCTCTCACCCAGGCAGCAGAAACATGAGAGGGTGATGAGAACCTCGGTGAGAGTTCAGTGAAAGCCACAGGAGGGTGAAGTCTATGGTTCAGCTCAGCTTCAGACTCCTCGCGGAAGTCTGATTCTCTGCCTTTGAAAATAATGCAGCTTTACAAAGTTTTGACAGCCTCTTCTAGAACCCCAGTGTCTGTCCATGATTGTGTAACGCTGGCAGGTGTGATGGGCTGCATGGGGGTCTCAAGGAATTCTGCACAGAGCCTGTCCTCCCAGAGAGCAGGGAGGAGTTATGCCCAACATCACTAAATCTGAGCACAGACTCTTCTACAGCCTCCCAAGCCATGAAGATCCTCCTGGTTTCCAGTTAAATCAGTATTTAGGAGGCTGAGCAGGCAAGGTTTAACCAGCAATTCAAGTAAACAAACTGTTGCTCCAGAGGAAGAAATCTTTAACAGCAAAATTATAAAAATACTATTAAACATTGTAGTTCTGAGCAATTTGAGGGAAGGGATCAGTGGAGCTTTAGAGGACTGTGGGCAGGGGAAGACACACTCAGTTTGTGTTCTCTGGTCTGTGTGATCTTAGGATAGGTGATGAAAGCAGGGCATTTGGCATTGCATTTTCTAGATCTGGAATAATTCCATGAAACTTGCATATCACTCATTATTACAGGGAAGCTTTTTTGAGAATTATCTTTTGAAGTAGGGGGTTTCTGTAGAATTGTATCTTTAAATGTATATTCTCACAGTCCAAGGCTTATTAATTCAAGAGTGACTTTAATCCTCTGTAAAAATGATACACCAGAAGCTACTGTTTGAATACCAGTAACATTTTATATGAAAAAACCCCACAGGAAGGAGAGTAACTAGCAGATAGTTTGCATTCATTTGATAAAATTATGAAATTGTAGGCTTGATTGAAATAAAAACTAAGAGATAAAAATTTGTTTGGAAAAGAAAATTTCACCCTCTTATCAAAAAGAGAGTTATACAATATAGATTTAAAATATCTTCAACTTCTCGACAACTCCCAAATAAAGATGGTGTTGTAATAGAACAGCGGCCTTAGGATCTGTATCCAGAGCTGAAAATAAAGGTTTCTCAAATGCATGTTAATTTGGTATTTTTTTTAATTACAAGTTAAAAGCATCATTACTCCTCTCCTATGAGCAATAATGAGCTTTTTCCAAAATAATTTCCTAGTGAAACAGAAATAGGTAGGTTTGATGTATTTCATGTTACTTCTTTCCATTCTGTACCAGACAAAAAAAAAAAAAAAACAACTTGTCTCAGATACAGAAGGGGCCACAGCACAGCTGCCTTCTGGAAAGGAACTTGAGTGAAGAACTTGGACCAAAGGTAGGAGTGGCATCCCCTGACACAGTGGGGCTCTGAAATGCAGAATCTTTCATCAGAATGGGGGACAAAATAAGATCTCAACCAAGCTGAGTCTAAAGGAGAGGAATGACTTTGGATCATTTGAATGATGAAGGTGAATGTGATGTGGGCTGTGCTGGCACTGTATTTATTAATACAGAGCCTAAAGCCATAGGTTCCAGGGACAGCTTCCCCCTGACACGCAGCATCCTCGTGCCATACATCTCCTTCTCTTCGAGGGAATACCCCACAAGGGCATATTTAGCTACAGAGAAGAAACTGAAAAGTTCTGATAGACCCCAGTGGAAAGGTTTCTAAGGTGCCTTCAATATGAGGGCTTCTACAGTGTTTTTTGGGGGACCGAATGCATTAGTCGAAGAACACACCAACATCATGACTCCTGCCTTGAGCCTGTGAATCCTTCAGGACTTCTCAGCACAGAGAGCAGCAGGATGCCATAGCCACAGCATGGGCACAAAACACACGAGCAGGAGTAAGACTTCTCTTGGCCTTGAAGTGTCCAGTCCAGATTTAACCTCCCAGGCTATTGGCCTGGCATCAGGCTGCACAGCCTCACATGGCAGCCTGTGCTCTGCTAAACCAGTGCCTTCTGTTCCCAGGCAATGGGCATTGTATCTTTACAGGAGTTACAAATTATTGGATAAAAAAGGACTTTCAGGGAGATAGGTCATCATAAAGAAGAAAAAAAAAATTAGACTGGTTTCATTCAAAAATCATCTCTCTCAATTAGACTCTGCTGTATTCAATGGATTTATATCCTTTAAATGCATTAAATGCAAATGCAGACAATTTCTGCACAAATAGGAAATGATCAAGTCATGCTGAATTAGTTTTTAAAGGTCTGGTAAATTGGACAGGTCAAGATAAGCACATGATTCCACATGCCCTTCAAGGGCCACAGTAAGAACTTTTCATTACTCTTTTATGTGCTTTGCTCCTCTCTCTCTCACAGCTACATGGATAAGTTCTACAGATGTCTGAAGGAAACACAGCTGGGAGAGAGAAGGATGCAGGGAACAGTATCTCTGAGTGCCTGGCATCCCTTCCACTTGAGAGCTGAATCCCAATTGAAAAAACACAATTACTTAATGCCAAAATGGATTTTCTGAGTCCCAGTAGCTCCTGACTCGCTGTTCTAGCCAGCACAAATACAAAATGTAGCCCACCCAGACACAGATGGGGACTATAACTAGCACAGGACAATGACAGCTGAAGAGATACATCCCAAAGAAACCAAGATTTCCCCTGGTTTCCCTTTCTCTTATCATGTATCTCTTCCATTCTGGCATCTAAAAGTGGAAGGAGCACAAAGATTGTAAAACACAAGAGAATTTTCCATTCTGTCAGTTCTGAGACCTTTTACTACACACTGTAATACACAGTGCAAGAAGGGCACCAGAAATGACACTGATGTGTATTTTCCTCAGTATGTGGAGAATCCCATTTCTAACACACTCAGGAACAGATCTGTGGAGTAGCTCCACACACACATTCATTTGATTTTTATTTCACCCTTAGATTATGTGGAGAATCACTTTTCTAACATACATAGGAACAGATCTGTGGAGTAGCTCCACAAACACTTTCATTTGATTTTTATTTCACCCTTAGATATTACTATTGAAGCATTATCAGTCTAACACAAGATTTTTGAGCAGTGGTATCTCTTCAAATGAAACTATGTCAAGGCTTTTCTACCAAAACTGCTATTTTTGGCAGTAAAATTAAGTCCTTTGCCACTTTCATGCATACCTTGTGTGCATACAAGACCTTTAACATGCCTCTCCTTGTGCAGAGTGATTTCTTCTTTTGGCAACAGTACATGCACTGCCTCCTGAGCAGAGGATAATCTAAACAACTTAGCTTCAATTTCAGTTTTCCTAACTTATACAATCACTACAGCCATGTCTCACTTGATATCAGTTGGCTATAAATGGTTTTCGTTACCTAGAGGGTAGGAAAAATAGAAACAGGAGACAGAATATAACATTTCAAAAGAAATATTATAGCCATTAGTTCCACAAATGCACTGCACCTAACTCAGAACCAAATTCTGCCCTCAAAAAATGATGTGTCATTTATAATTATGTGTCTGTGTGTACATACAGAAAGTGAAGGAGACAGAATATGAGAGGACAGTCTAGTCCCTGAATTTTATAAAGAAAAGCCTGCCTCAGGTGTCTGGATGTTGTGGAGATCTATTATATTGTTATCTTTTTTTAACAGGACTTAGAGTGTATTGCAAATGTAGCCCATCAACAAAATGAATTATTGTTTTACAGAAATAGTTTGGGTTTTTTCTGCACTGACTTTTAGTTTTAATTCAGAATGTTTCTACCAGCTCTTGCTGTCAACATTGGTTAAAATTAAACAGGCAGGCAGGAGATCAGGAACAATTTTAGCATACTTTATATGATAAAAAATGTATAACTTCAAAATAGCTAATAGAAATTTGGCACAATATTCATACATTGCAATTTCATTCGAATATGATTCACGAATCCTTGTGGGTTAAGTATTACTATTTCTGGGATATGGAAATTCTAGCTAGAACAAGCTCCTAGCTTTGTTTCTGTGCTCACCCCACTCATGCCCTACAGCTCCTCTTTGAAGAAATTTCCCATTCCAGGAGATGTTCCACCATTTATGCCACTTCCCCTAGGGAAAGGCAATGTCCCCATGATGTGTCAATGGTACAATCCAAGATATTCCCAGTGGATGTAAATACTGCAAACAGAGTTTGGCAAGAAATGTCTCAGCATGCATTTCAGAATTTTCCTATGCTGAACTGGGAGAGGCCAGAGAGCTTTATAAATAAAAAACCTGATACATTTTAGCAAGAAAATTAATCTGGTATTTTATACCTTCTGAGAGAGTTAGAGAATTATATTCTCTTATTTTACTGGATACAAAACAAAGTGATAAAGACAATTATTCTTAGACTGATCATGTGGTCTGCACTGGCTGGGACAGTTCTCAGAGTTTCCAACGTCTTCTTTGGAATACTTCTCTGTCTTTGAAAAACCATAGTTAAAAATCAAACTTTCCTTCTTGAGTTTTGGCCCTAATGTGAAGAACATGATACAATTTGTCAGGTTTCAAACATTGCCCTTCTTCCTATTTCTTTTCTTTTATTCATATCAGACCACCTTGGCCTTTGATAAATCAGTTTGAAAATTTCATTGGGATGCTAAAAGCAAAAGAAAAGCAATACATGGCAAAGATAAAACAAATAGCTCTAAAAATGGCTGGAGGATCAGCACGGTGCTGATGGAGTGGTGAATCAAAAGATGCACATTCTTTAAGGTTTCATTGTGATGGTCCTGCATTGAAGGCATGAGGAGACTCATCTGAGTCACGCTGTGTTATAACATTTATCCTAAAGCAGCACTATTAATGCAAGCAGACAAGACAAGTCACAATCTGATGTATCAGTGCAGAAAGAACAGAGGAACAGATTTTCTACAAACAAGCTTAACCCAAAATAAATATGAAAGCATCTTTGTTCTTTGAAATGGCCTTCTCATTCATACTATTCATACTTTTTTTTTAGAAATTCTTGGTTTTAAATTAGTGTTTTGAGTACAGCATATTCCTCCGGCCAAAAGGGTCAAAGGAATTTTAAAGCTGGTACATTTCTATTAAAAGTACAGCAGCTCTTCCCTCCATCCCAAATGTCATGGGAAGGAGAGCAGCTCAAGGCAACTGGCTGCTGCACCAGATGGTGAAACAATCCTGCCTGGGTTCTTCCCTGAACTGCCCTGCTTCCCTTCATGCTGCTTCCCTTGCTGCTCTTCCTGTGCTGCTTGCAGCCATCCTGCACACAGTCCTTCCACCGGGAGGGTGAAAGTTTGTCCATTTGTCAAACTATCGGTAGTCACTTCTACTCAGAAAATAGAAGTGACACACCATAATAATGCCCTGTCCTCCAGAGCACTCTCACAGCATTGCAAAGCACTTCAGGAAAGGTAGAAACCATCAGGCTGAAAACGAAACTGAGACAGAATTACCCACACTGAAAGCACAGCTATTACTGAAAGCAGCCACTAATTACCAGTTTCTCTTTTTCACTTGTTTTGCCCATCATCTTTTAAAAGTTATGCCAGATCTTGCTTTCTCTGGTTTTTAGCTTGTAAAGAATAATAAAATGCTGCAAATCTCTTTCCCCTCTGGGAATCACATGAGTGATAGTGTGGCTTCACAGCATTACAGAGCTGAATAACAAGGAGAGATAATGCCAGGCCATGACACCAAAATCCAGTTCCTGATCCTTAACCCTCTAGAACTGCAGAAGTACTAGCTTTCCTAGGCAGTAGGACCATCATTATCTTCAAGTCTGACCTCCTGAATAGTGAAGGCCACAGAATTTCATTCAGTAATCCAGTCAGAGAAGGGAACTATTAAGGGATGCTTGATGCTGCCTGCTGAAGCAGCTCTTGAGACTAGTTGTAAGGTTAAAAGGAGGATATCTACTGGCTGCTCCATTCCAGACAATAAAGGCTAGGTTAACTCCATACTGTCCATATTTAAAAACAGGCAGAATTTGCTTACAAGCCCTTATCCTCATTTATCTGCTCATTTATCAACTCTCCCAGGCTGTATCTCCAAGCACAGAGCCATTGCCCAAAAGCCCTGAGTTACGACCCACTATACAGCAGATTTGCTTAAACCTGTCCACAGTCCAGCCCAGTCGGGCAGCCTTCACCAAGAGATGAGCCAACCCCTTTCACCATCACCCTTCCAACACACACTTTTCTATGCTCTATTTTAGGTCTGTTTGCACAAACATATGCTGTGAGCTCAGAGAGTCTGTCAGCAATTCACAGATGGCCACATTCAAATAAGCATCTTTGATAGAGATAGAAGGTCTGACTAAAGATGTTAGAAATCTCTAATATGACTTGAAGCATCTCAGCTTGGTAATGTGAAATCTGGGTTAGTCTTGTGCAGAGACAAAGGCCAGCAGGTCTACAAATTCAGTTTTATATTCTGAATTACTGTAACTCCTGACATTGCTTGGCAATTTGGGACTGATAGAATATGCAAGGAGGTTGACTGAAACTTGCATTTTAATTTAATGCTGTTGCCAGATCTAATAGAAAATGCCACATAAAGGGGAGTGTTTATCAGATTTCTGAGGCCAGACCCAACACCTCTGTTTTCTAGGGTAGCCCGTGTTGCCTGCTTGTCATGAACAAAAGTAAACTCTTCAATTCACAGTTACAGAAAGAGCAAAATATCAAGACATTGCTGGGGATGCAGCCCACAATGGCCTTTTCTTACTGCTGATCTACAGTTCTATATTGCCTGGAAACATCATCGGGGAGGGAGAGAAAATGGAAGAAAACAGTCTGAAAATAAGTTTGACAAGGCTTTTGTATCTCGAATACTGGACAGTGTATAAACCTTGCTTCTAAGATTACTTTTATCCTTATTTCATAGGAATAAAACAATGCCAAATAAGCAGAATGAAAAACAAGAAAACACTAGTAGCATCAATTTACAGCAGAGAAATCACAGTAAACCTCATGGCATTATTTCCTTCTTTCAGGAAAGTACATAACAGGAGTGTCCATGCCAAGCTATACAGAATGGGGGCCAATTTATCGTATGAGAAGGTGCAATTTGCCTGCATTTTAAGCAAATGAACAGTAGCCCATCACAACAGATGCTACCCCAATTATGAGTCCTCTCTTGCAGAGCTTTCCTAATTCCCTCCTGGGGGTCCTCTGAGTCACTTCACTGTGGCCAGGCTGGGGACATTTGCTGGCTACAGGACAAGCAGGGGAGTCCATTCCCAAAACACCCAAAGCTACAGTGGGGATATCCACAAGAAAACAACGCCCTCTCACAGCTCTGACCTTTCCTTTTCTGCTCAGGCATCAAAATCCTCCAAAACCCATGGCCTGTATCTGCACCAGGGCACAACCTCCTGCCCATGGTGACAGTGGTGGCTCCTTTGGCAGTCCTACTTTTTCAGGGGATTGCTGTGAAAACCTAATTTCACTTCTTTTCAGAGAGGTCTTGATGATAACTGGTCATGCCCCAGGCATCCTAATTTGACCAAATTACACATTCCACCATATCAAATGTGCCTCCCATGTAACTCACAGGCTTGTACTCCTCCGTAAAATTGTAACTCAGTGATATTTAAAGCACTGCAGTTACCTCCTCCATTATAATGTGTGAAAATGCTGCAGCTTGACAAAGGTGCCTTTCCTCTCTCCGTGCTGTGTGTGCCCATTTGGCAGCAATTGGTTTGGGTCCATGGTTTATTAGCCATTTGTTTGCTGTCTGAAAGGCCCCACACAGATGCTGGATGCTTTGTTTTCTTCTCCTGATTGCTTTAACACATAAAGCTGTTAAGCACATGCTGATGGGTCAAATTAAACTATTACACACCAAAACTCTTACCAAGCATTCCAGGTGAAGAGCACGTGTAAGTGCCTGCTTTCTTCAGTGGTGCTCGTGCCAACCTGTCACCTTGGTGGCTTCCTCTGCTTGCAAAATAGTTGGAGTGTGGAAAAACTCCAGTCCCAGCCCATTTGTGCACCTTGGAACAAAACTCATCCTCCAAGTAATCCCTAGCTAATTTATATTTTGCAAACTTTTAAGAAGATAGGCACAGTTTGAAATACAATATATCTTCTCTCCTCAAACTGTAGTGGAATTACTGGCAAATAATTGTCATTGTCTCTACTGGATGGATTTAGACATAATTTTTCCATTTTGCTCTCCCATGGCTCTTAACGACAACATGGCTTAAGCTCATCAGTTCTGGTTTAATTATAGGCATATTGAATCCAAATACTAATTTCCATCAAGCATTCCATAGTTTCAGCTGTAATACACTGATATGTTAAATAAATGCATTAAATAAATTAAATGAGAAAAGCTTCCAAATTTCAAGCTGTGCTCATTTACTTATTCTATCATTAGAGAAAAAAAGTATCCTGAAGTGCTGCACTTGTTACAAACACTTGTGAAAAACTCAGGTTTAATATAAGTGCTCACAGAAATATATTTTGAGTGCAATTTCTCTTCCTGCAGTTCCATTTTTTGTGAAGCTGCAGGTACGGTGTCTGCAGCAAGGACAGTCATTGCCTCTTTGAACAAACAGAATCCATTCAGTGACAGGTTTATTGCTTGTTTTCCTCAGAAACACTTCCTACAGTGGGCATCATAGAAAACTGCAAGGAACCTAAACATTAAAGGTGTTTCCAATTGCATGATATGGGATTCTACAGCTGGAGTGGCATTTGATAAAACAATGTTCTCAACTCACGTCATCACGTCCAAGAAGAATGCTTGGATGCATGAGATAAAATGGTTTGGTTCAGTAGAAAAATTGGATTTTATTTGTTTTCTGTCAATATTTTCGGTTGACTAAAGCAAGGCTTGAATCTTCCTGACATCATAATTCCATTGAATCTCAGGATCTGCACAGAACTGAATAACTCTGCTTGCTTGAACTGTCAATGCTATTGCTTTAAAAGCTTATGGAAGCAAGGACTGAACTGTAAATTTGGCAATGCTGTAGGATACAGAAATGCATTTTAAAACATCCCTCAAAATGCTTTTTCAAAATGGCAGGATTAGGGACAAAGGTCACATTTTTGACATTATTTACAGTCAAGTTGCTCAGATTACTCATGGAAAAAGCAGCCATGAGATTTATACCCACAATCACCCATGATTGCAATATGTGTTCTGGTGAAAAGGTAAGACCAGCTCCAGTGAGGAAAAAGACTGAGATGAGAAATGTTGGCTACTATACATGGCAGCATTTCAACCTGCAAATTATCCAAACATAAAGAGTTAAGAGTCAATCTAAAGTCTCTCCCTAAATGCTGTATTTTCCTCCCCACAGCAGGAGAGGAACTTCAGCATGAGAGAGCAGTAAATCAGAGAAGAGACAATACAAACTTTAAATGAACAAGAGATTTCAAGAGGTCTTAGAGAAGTTAATTCTATTTCCCACTAGAAAATGAGGTTTCTTACCTGACTGGAATACGAAAAAGCAAACACTGAAAATGGTCTGTCCTTGTACTTTCACTGAGTATAATTCATCTTATCATTTCTCTGGCATTCCTTAAAACTGATTTCAGTGGGTGCCTAGGCAGCACTGCCACATGGGCTCTTGAGATGTCTCAATAAAGCACAACAATGCAGTGCTACACTGACCACTGCAGAGTCAAGGTCTTGGGCTCAATTTTAAATATATTTTTCCTGCCTTCCTTCCATAACTCTCTCTCCCATCAAAGCTGAGCATCAGTAAATGAGAACAGTACATGCATTCCTTACACAACCACCTGTGTTTAAGTTTCAGGTGAAGAAACCCTCTCCTCCATCCACTCTGCAGTTTTGCAAATCTGAAATTCCATGGCAGCAAGTCACCCCCAAAAAAGAGCTTCACCTCAGAGCCATCATAGGGTACCCATCAGCAGCAACATGTTTGAAGGAAGAGCTGAAAGCAACGCTTGAATAGTAAAACAGCTGAGGCTGAGCTGAGGATGTTTGGTAGGGTGAGTCAAACTCCATTCAAAGTCACAGAATATCAAATTTTAACAGCATGTAACTTGAAAGGGATTTGGGGGTTTTGTTTGGGTTTTTTTAATTATTATTTTGTTCTGGCATTTTAAATAACCTGAAATTTCTTAAAATAAAACAGCTGAAGCACAAAGAGTCCAATTAAGTAATCCCGAAACTATGAAACAAGGCAGGTACGTCAAGAAAATTCAAATTAACACTCAGCTCAGGCTTCAAATCAAGTGTCAGTTTGTTCCTTTTTATTTTAATTTATTGTAGTCAACATTAGTTAAAGCTGGAGACATTTGTTCTCTTGCTAATGATATATACATAACTCCCACTTACATCCCCTCGCTCCTTCCAATTAAGAACTTCTTCTGAACATTTCAGCTAGAAGGCTTATCTGGCACAGATTATTCACTGTATCATATGGATTCTGGTTCTTATGTCTGGAAGCTCTTTAGAGCAGCAATTTGTTCTTTGTTTAGAGCATTTTGCAGTGTATGGTGCTAAATAAGCTTAGGGAATGCTATTCACTGAGGCATGTTTGTGCTCAGTGGATCCAGCACTGCCTTGTGCTTTGTTCTTTCAATCTGTGCAAACTCCCTCTCCAATGCAATGTGTAAAATCCAGGCTGCCTGTAAATCAGTCTGGTTCTTAGGAAATCTTCAGACTAAACACACAGAAATTAGCGGATCTGAGGAGGATTGAAGGTGGAAATGCAGCACATTTTATATTACCTTGCTATTCCCTGAGTACACACAACGAGCACCAGCTCACAGCTTATCTCCTGTGCACAACTCACTGCCTTCCTTACCACATGGCTCTGACACATCCTGTGTGCACACTGGGAAAATTTAACACCAACTGAGCAACCAAACACCAGTGCCTTGACTTCTTCAATTCAACACAGCTTGTCCGAGTTAACCATTGCATTGTTGCACTATTCCTTTACTTTTCAGCCTTATTGAAATGAACTTTGGAAAGCAAAAAGACAGAATGCTATTCCTCTGAGCCTCGGAATAGGCTTCCCTAATCAATGCAGAATATGATGTTTCATGAAAGCATCACATCTGTTTAGCTCCCAACTCCATCCTGTGAACTCTCAGGCTCTCTGGACAAGTGAAATTGATGCAAGGTAGATGTCTGAGGGAGGTGAGAGCACTACAGATCTCCTTCTTTTCCCCTTCAGGAGGGCCTTACTGGCAAACTGCACATGAACAGGGGTTTGTCAAGCCAAGCTTATGGTTAAGAAAATCAGCACCATCCAACTTGGTGCATTTCCTTCCACTGCAGACCAATATCAGGGAGAAACTTAGCAGATATCATTTCACCTAGCACCACTAATCTGAGAAATAAATGCTTTCCTCCAATAAACTATAGGGAATCTCCTCAGTTTTGGTTAAATCTTTACAGTTGTTGAGGAAATTGAAAATGCTTAATTAGTAATTTTCACTCTTTATAGGTTTTTCCCAAAGGAAAGGGAAATTTTACATTACACATTTTATATCTTGTGTAACACTCACCCTCTTGACTCATACATCAGAGACTGAGAAGGGACGTTTAGATAAGACACCGTAAGTTGTTACAAGGACTGTGTAACCAAGGCATGAAAATATTCATGCTCTCAGTTGACTGATAGAGGAGAGGACTTGCAAGTTAAGAGATGTTTGAACCTGGACTGAATCCCTATGATGATTGGAAGGATACTTACACTGAGCACTTGATTTCTGAAGTTGCTATACAATCTGTTCAAAACACTGAAAAAGGCTTAAGTGCTTAAGCTATTGACACTTCTTCCTCTGATGGAGATTCATGAAAACCAGAGACAAGTGTATGCTGATGAGATTTCCACTGATGGAACAAAGCAATTTCACAGAGCTACAGAGCCAGGCTCCTGCCTTCAGTCAGACCAGCATCCATCTGTAGAAAACCCACCACCTTGCCCTTCATGGCAACGCCTCAAAGATGTCCTTAAACAGCTTTAGCAAAAGGAAATACTTCAGGCTTCTAGTATGTTGACCTGATTCTAGTAACACCTTCATGACTATTATGCTCTTAATTACAGCTGATTTTAACTTAGCATAAACTGAAATAGCTTGATTATCATCAGTGCCAATTTATATCACATAAGAGCTTAGTTCACTGACTTTCTTAAAATGATGCTTGATTTACTCTGAAGCATATGGGGGTGAAATCAGGCTTTGTCTCTTCTTTACATTGAAGCTTCAAGCTGAAAGCTTAATTTTGAAAAGGAGGCTGACAGAAAAATTCTTCTGTAATATATAGATTAGCAAGGGAGGATGTGTGCTGGTTAGCATTAAGCTTAGGTCACTTCACTCCTTTTGCATCTCTCAGCCCACCGTAACCTTTAACCCACTCTCCAAATAAACAACAACTGGTTCAGGTTGCATGTGATCTCACATTTGCTTCTGATGCTCCTAAATCACCCTAAAAGGGATTTTATCCATATATATTATGTCAAAGAATCCTTTAGGCTGGAAAAGCCTTCTAGGTTCACCAAGTCCAATGTTCCACCTTGCACTGCCAAGTCCACCATGTCCCCAAATGCCACATCTGCTCCTCCAGGGAAGGTGACTCCATCACTTCCCTGTGCAGCCTGTTCCAGTGCTTGCTAAGTGTTTTGGGGTCTTGCACTTTAGATCCTTCCCCTGCTCCCTTGCCCTCCCCCAGCCACACTCCAAAACCTAAGTGTGTTTCTTTTAGCCAGTGGCCCAAAAGCGACCACAGGATTTGAAGTGCAGCCCCACCAGTGCCCAATACAGGGGGACAGTCCCTGCTGGCCACACTGGTGCTGAACAGTGGCTCCCATCTCCTCCTGTTTGCTGCCTGTGGGCACTGGTGTAGGAACACTTCAGCTGGGCTATTGATCCCACCACCTTTAAGCCCTAATTTCTACATGACTATTCTCAAGCATTCTGTGGTTTCTAACACATTCCCAACCCTTGTGCCTTTGCTGCCTCATGGATCTCCATCCTCTATCTCCACAGAGCTGGGAGACTGAAGGAACTCTCCAGCACACCATTCCTCAAACATCTGTGTGTGCCTCCAGGCTTATGTCTAAGCACACGTTTATATCTTCCCTATCTTGCCTGGAGGGATTGACATTTTCATAAATTTTTACATATGTTTGTACATGAATGCAAATAAGAGCAAGTTCAAAGCCCAAGCAGTGGACTTTGTATTTTAGTGAGCATTACAGGCAATGATAAAAATACCTATCAGTCTCCAGTCATGAAATTACACACTCACACAGTCAAAACAAGGCAAACAAGACTTGCAAGGCTTCCCCTTATTTATTTGCAATAAAATTGCCTTTTTTCCTCTATTTTTAAATAAGGTGCATCTGTGGCTTGAAATTGGAAACCTCTATCGCCAAAACTCTATGTTTTAAGATGTTACCCAAAATACGCCCAAAGTTTTAACCTCAATGTGAAGAAAAGAAATGTAACATTGGTTTTAGTATTAAACTTAGTTTTATTTCATGCATTTAAAACACTGAACTCCACCTCTGGAGGGCTTGTTTGTATTTTAATCCTATAGGAACACGAATGACAAGACACATCAAACCAGCTGCCTATTAAGTGATCTTAGTGAAAGGTAAGTACCAGGAAAGGACAAACTCTCTCCTGACTTTACAGGAGACCCTGCAGCAAGAGATGCAATTACAGTTACCACCATTAGCCAAGGTCAGGAAATTATTGAACACAATTAAAAGTTCATCCACAGTATTTACCTCAGCAAGATCCCACAACCATGAATTCCACCAGCAGGCAATATATTGGCTTAGTTATTGCCTCTTATCTGAGATGGGCCCTAAGCTAAACATGCTAAGAAATGTTTGGATACAAGGATTTGGGTCAACACAGTTTTAATTCATTAACTCTTTCATATATGAGAGTCTTATTGGCTTCTCTCAGGCTTTTACTAGGATATTGTAAAGCCTGATGAGCACACCTGACTAAAACCCCATGGATGACACCACAAACCTCGGCTGATTACACTTATCTCTGATATCAGGACTGCAGAATCTCACAGAAATCAGTATTGGAGGTTAGCTTTATAAAAGGGTTGGAGACATTTATGGTTGTAAATAATGCCTGTATCTCTGCAAGGTAAGTTGAGGCTTACAGGTGGGACTTTAAAATGCTCCTCACTGAGTCCAAGAAGAATGTTCAAGTCAGTACCTTGACCTAGCAGCAACTTACAGGGCCCCTCATCTCCATCCCTCCTCTAGGACCCATGTGGACTGAGCTTTCTGTGTGTGGGCCAACCTGACAGCACATCTGCACAGAGCCACAGCACAATATAACCACATTGTCAGTGCAAAAAGGTGAAAACTAGAGTTGACACCATCAGCAGAAGGCTACAGGCAAAAGCATTGCAAAGATATTTTAATTATCTGAAAAAGAAGCATTACAAATTTAATTTTAAAACTTTTTTCTTTGCTGCATTGCCTTCCTACAGTGCAGGGCATTATCTTAAGTTCAGGATCAAAGAGGTAAAAGTCTTTTATGACAGAAGCCTGTATCTTTGAGTGCCACTGGTGACACTGGGTATGAAAGCTGCAGGCTGTGTTGGATTTCCCTTTCCATGGCCTAAAATTGGTCCTGACCAGCAGAATGGAGTAATGAGTGACACTGCCCTTGACCCAAATATCAGCAACACCTCTGGTCAGTAACAGGCAGAGAAGTCAGCCACAGCACCCTCCTTAGAAAGGCCTAGTGTAACATATGAGATTAATCTTAATATGTAAATGAATTAACTGACATAACTGCTGATTTCAGAAACTTAATTTTGTACTCAAAGAGTAGATTCTGTAATTTTGGTGCCATATAAACTATCCTTTATAGATAGAAAAGTAGTTTTATTTATCAAATCTGCATTAGCAAAGTTTTGGCAGATGAAGAATACTTTGATCTGTGCATGATTACAAATCTTCACTTCTGTTTGATAGGTAAAGCTGGATTTTTGCAGCTACCAGCCCCCTGTCAAGCACATCTTTGTGAATGTGATTTCTGAGCAGGTGAAGGCACACTGGCTAAGATTTTCAAAGGAACTGGTGACTCAAGATGTCTGAAAGTTTCTAGTGTCTCCCTTAATGGGACTTGTGTTTCAAGATTTCCAACATTTCTATAAACAAAGCACCCGAAGTGGAATGCCCAAAGTAATACATCTGCAGTCATTAGGCAATTAACAACCAGCGGAACTAAGCAATTATAAATCAAAAGTTTATGACCATAAGACTGGAAAATTTAAAAAAACCTTAATTCCTTTGAAACACATAACCTCCATCAAAGGAGATTCTCAGGTCACTTAGGACTGGCTCTGAAAGGAATCAGAGCTTCTGCACCAGAGGGAAGCAGCAACATGACACCAGCAGTGTCCAGCTCCCTCAAGGACAGTGAGTGAGGGCTGTGAGAACCTCTTCAGTGAGGTATGTGGCACTCATTAAATCCATTCATGTGTCACACAGACAGTGGGATAGTCCAGGACATGGGTGTGTGAGGAGGGAAGCTAAAACCTCTTAGGTTTAAACAATGCCACATTCCAACATAATTCACTGCCTTCTGCAGGTGTGGTGTGCTGCTCTCAAACACGTTCAACTGGGTGTCCTTTAGCACATCCAGTGAATTTTGCACAAACTTAAGAACACCATGTGACAGCCAATCGGGGAGGCTGTGAACCAGCTACTGCAATAATTCAACCTGTGCTGTTATCCAGACATGAATCGAACCCTCTGTGCCCTGCTGAGACAGCAAGACCTGAGCTTTTGCTGAATTCCTACACAGATGAAAAAAAAAAAAAAAGCTGTGACAATGTAGTTGATGTGATGCTCAAAGGAAAGCTTGAAGTCACAGATGAAACCGAGATTACAAGGTGGTAGGAAAGTATGTAAGAATCCCATCAAACAGAACCACACAGGGAAGAGGGTTAGGAGGAACCCGCTGCTTTGCCAGGGACAACCAGCATGATTCAGTATCACAAGATGATCCAATTTACAAAGACACAACATGAGAGAAATCTCCTGTCCGGCCCTCAGTAACAGCAGGAGAAACAGGCAGGACATGCCAGTTGATAACTAAAAAACGTTTGAATGAAAATACCTACAGAATAAATGGAGGATACTAGCTTGATTTTTGTCTCTTACAAATTTACATCAGAACAAATCCATCGAGTTCCAGAGTTCGAGGCGTGTGGAAACACACACGAGATAAGATGCAAACACTTGCAATGCCAGATTCTATCACCTTAACATATGTGGAGTGTGCACTTTCCTGCCCGAGATATCTCTCTAATCAGTGCCACTGAAGTTTCTGCTTAGTGGAGTAAGGCAATAGCTAAAGGTAAAAGCAGCATCTTTTACAGCTTCAGTAAAGATATTCAGGAATTTTCTATAGACTACTCCAGAGGAGACTGCAGTTTCCACAAGAAAAATCAGAATTTTTGAAGGACAGTGACAGCATAATTCTTAAAAAATTAGAGATTTCCTGTCGGATAACAGAAAATGTTTAATTTCTGGGGACAATTTACATGAATCTAATGCACACACACACCCCCCTTCCTACTGGGAGTCAGAAGGTTTCTGTTTGCACACTCAAGCATGGTGCGTTTAAGGCCATAAAAGATGCAACAAAGATGGGCAGAAAGTAAATTCAGTTTAAGAGGAAATATTTTCAACATTTATAAGTTAAAAAAAAAAAAAAAAAATTAGTTGAAACCAAAATGTCAAAGCATTGAAGCAAGTTTCCCAGGATGGAAATACCTGTTCTGTCCCAGTCTAATGTCCCAATCTGAAAGGAATTCTGCATTACACCTCTCAGAGTCATTTGATTCAAGCACTTCTCTTCCAGGAAAGGTCTTTAACGAACAAGTATATTTGAATCTACTTACAAAGCAATAGAAACAAAAGAATTGTCATCAACACTCAAATCTTGCTCTTTTTGACAAGGACTGCAATTTATGCTGTAAAAACTTTGAAAGAAGTTGGGAATTAAATTGTACTTCAAAAAACTCTTTCAATTCACTGTGTAGTAAATAATACACTGAAGACAAAAACAGATTGGCAGGATTTTGGAGAGCAGTGTTCCATATTTTTACATCACCAAAGACACATTGGAGCCTTCTGAACAGTTACACGTTTGTTTGGGATTCAGTGCAAGAAACCACTGCCCTGAAACCTGATCATATTATGAGTTATCTTTGCCAAAACTCATAAATTCAAGCACAGAGAAAACATATTGGGTGTCTGGAAACAGTGGAGGTAATTTTTCCCTTCAGACCTACTAGAGATTTTCACTATAGTGAAAAACTCTAAGGTATCATTACAGAAATAAGTTGGGAAACTGTTTCCCAGCCAAAATTACTTGGATCCACTTTATATGCTAGGAAAAATACCCATTGAAATCATAAAAACTCTCTGGATTTACACTGTTAGCTTCCCATAAAGCCAGCTGTTGATACCCAATTATTTTAAATGCCTTGCAATGATCCCAGCTCATTTCCTATCTGGGTCACACAAGGCCCTAAAAGCCAAAGCACACAGGCAGGCTCAGGGGTGCAGCAGCAGAGGCAGGAACGAGCTGCCAGCAGAGCCATTCCCAGCAATTAGAGCTCAACAAGCACCTACAGACTCCCTAGAACAGAAAAATTGGGGTACCTACCCTCAAATGTCCCTGCCTCCAGGGATCCCGAGCAAAACACGTATTTACACTGCAGAGCTTTGCGTGGCTCTCTTGACAGTAAAAAGCAGAACATTTTCCATGTGGAAGACTTAGCCAGTTCTTTGGCAGCTTGGTTTTTTATGAGGAAACACTTATTCCACAAAGGCAAAACACATAGTGATTTAACTGAAATTTTCAGTAAGGCACACTTTATCTAAAGATCAAAATTGTAAACTCATGAAGCGAAACATTGCATATCATCAGTTTTAGTGTGCATCATCTATCATAGCTATAGAATGAAATAAGCAAGGAAACCAAATATATATGTATATATATATATATTTATATATATAAGAACAAAAGAAAAGTATATATATATTTATATGTTATTATATGAACAAAACCATAATTTTCCAGGTGGAACTCAAATATAAAAACCTCAAAATTTTTAATACAGGCTCAAAATACTGATTTGTAAACAGTTCAAAGCTAAAGCTTTGATTTGAGGTTATCTCACATTCATCTTGACCAAGTGGACAAAAGTAGCAAAATTCAAGAACATGAGGGAAAGTTGACCATACCTATTTGTAAAACAAAACTCAAGAAATGCCTACATATCTTTTTGCAAAGATTTTTTTATTCCCTTTGTATATTGGCATGCTCACATGCCTGTGTAAAGAGATTTACAATCTTCCATGGATGTAACAACATTCAAAATAGGACATTTGAGAGGATGCCATGACTGACCTAGCAGGAGGTAGGTTCACTATCCATTCTTGATCTTGCAGGGTCAGGAATTATATCAACACTACAAAACAATACGGGGCATAATTTTTCCTTTCTTTTCTCCCTAGGATTGTATTCAAGTGGAATCAGGCAACTGGGACAGACAGAGGAAACTTGTGCTTCTCGGGATACATGTTATGTTTAATTGCTGAAGGCATGAAGCATTTTAAAAGGTTTGTCAATAAAATCCCTCTTTAGTTAACCCCAATCTCTTCAGATCTCGTTACAGGCGGCCTTCTGCTCTTAACATCTGGGCAGGCAAAGCCTCCAATTACGCTGCTGCATTTGGGAGCTTACCAGAGCTAGATAAGGGTCCCCAGAATATCCATTTCCCTTGGTGGCTGCTTATCCCTGGCTAGTCTGATGATAGGCAGCCTCCCTTTCACAGGAGGCACGTAATCGCGTGGCACACACCCAGTGGGTGTGCACACCCCCCTTAAATCCAAAGCTCTCCGTGACCTCCCCTCTTCTGGGGCTGCTCTTACATCTGTCACAGCTCCACTCTGTAATTGGTGGGGCAGGGCAAAGGGACAGAGCAGCTCGAGATGGCAGCCAGGAGCTGATGGCACCACGCGAGCTCCTCTCCCCTGCGTGCAGCCCTGTCCTTCAGGGAAAAGGCAGGAGCAGGCAGGAGGCTGCTGAGCTGGCCCTGGACCAGAGGGCAGGCACCTGCCAGCTCCTCCCAAAAACCCCAGGGAGCAGAGGCTGGCGTGCACACTGCAAATCAGCAAATTCATCCAAATCAAGACATGGCGTTCCACCCAAAATAAAGACCTACTATCAAACAGTTCCACAGCAATTTTTCTCCTTGGTATGTCCCAAATATTGAAGAAAACCAAGTCTCAGCACAGTTGTCTCCCCTGCACCAAGATAAAACTACAACTTTTTTCTTCCAAGCCTCGGCATCTGCAACTATAAATTACCACAAAGTTCAACTTCTGGAGTCTTTCAACTTAACACCATTTCTTTTTGTAACACCCAAATTTTGTATTGTACTCTGCTGAACTTTCCTTCCTGAATAACTCTCAAAATGTATGCATTTATCTCTTGCTTTTTCCTTCATTCTCATTTTTAGTTCCTCCTCTGCAGCCAAATCAGTGTCTTCAAAAGCTTATTAGGAGTTGTTAAGAATTTAATGTTTTAACGTCGAAAGTCTGACAGCGAAATTACTGAGATTCTGTAGCAACATGGGCCAATTTTCCAGCTTTTTTAGAAGGCAACAGAATATCATTGCCCTCTGCTTTTTCCCAGTCCATCTGCCAGCTAATTTGCAGGCACAAGTAAAACCATCTTTTCTGTTCTCTGTACTTTCTTTTCCTTTACTTTTGCATCCAGTTCTGTGACAACAAACAAGGGTAGATCAGCTGCATAAATTTCTCTTAAAGATTCTCCTTTGACCTTCAAGCCTTGTGTTTGTCACTTTAAGTTTATGTGCCAAAGACATGAGAAAGCAAAAGCCAGCAGTTTGTCAAAGCATGATCTCTGGGGACGTGGGTACTGTTTCAGCTGTCACCATGTCACCCTGTACACCTACTGATGTAACTTTTGATGTGCAGCAACAAATGGTAAATAATTCCTTTCTCAGAGAAAACTTCTGCCTATGTTGGAGTGGGTGCTTTTGATCAATAAACCATTGAGGTATCTTCCGGCAGGAATGTTATTCCAAGTGTTGCTCAGGAACAACATGCTCCATGCACTATTTGTTTTCAGGGCTGTGAGTTTTTTATTTCTATTCTCTCTTCAAGCATCTCCCTATTGCTCACTGTTTATCCACATCTTCAGTTCCTGAAAAGGATCACTGGTTTCCCTTGGTGTAAGCTTTAATCAAAGCAATAGGTCACTCTCTGCATCACCCCAAGCACAAAGTTCAGTTCTTTCTGAGGCACTGTTATCTCACAGGATCATTTCTTCATGTTAGACCCTATTCTCACTTCTACTAACACAATGCCCTGGGTTCACTGAGCCCCCTTGAACTCACAGCCCCTCGATTTCTTAGTTATGATGTAAGGCTTGCCAGGCTGCTCCAGAGTTTATAAATGGGACTCAGTAACTACCTGCTGTCAGGATGTCCAGTGCTTTCACACCTCTTCATTTTCAAATCCCTCTTCTGCAAATGCAATCCAAACCAGCCATCTCCACCACTGCTACATGGAAGTGCCATCATCTGTCAGTCTTGGTGTAACTAGTGACTTTATGCTCTTTATCCAGGGTGAAGTCAATTCTACTCCTAGCACCCTAGATGTACTGCTGTGTTGGTAGGTGATGTCCTCAAATCCATGCAGACCAGTTTCCCACATTGTTAGTATTACTGGTATGTTAATGAAAAGCCTAAACACTGCTGTGCCCTGTCAGTGGTTTCTCTCTTCTCCTCACTTCTCCCCAGTTTCTGCTGTAAACTGACCCATTTAGATAGCTCTTTTCTTCTGCCTAACACACCAGTGCTCTTGTCTCAATTTTCACTTTATTAAAAATGCAAATGCAGAGTAGTCTGTGCTCTTGGCACTACATTTATAGACATCACTGTTTTCTCAAAGTCCGGGCGTTAAAGACCCTGGGTGTGCACAACAGAATCTTCTCTTCTCTTTAGACAGCTTTTACACACTCTGCCCACACTGGGATTTTCTTTTTCTACAAAGTTACTGACAGATTTGCAGAATAGTGTGATACTAACCTTGCCCTGAGGAAGATGCAGAGGGGTTGGAGCAAGATGATCTTTATGATCCCTTCCAACCTAAACCATTGAATAATTCTATGAATAAATTTTTCTTAGAATTCCATTTACTGAGCCCTTATGTCAGTTCCATATCTTACAGCTTTCTCCATGAATGTGCAAACCTTCACCTATGCAGTTAGTCACAGAACCTGTGCTTCACAGCTCCTCTTCCCTATATTCTGTCTTCTACCTCAAAACTCCCCACTTGTCACCTTTATTAAACTGCTCTCCTTGACTTACACTCCCACTGGATGCACTGGATGTTATGAATGCTTTATCTTGCCTCTGAAACACACTGAAAACTCTTTGTTTGAGGCTCACACTCTGGGTTCATTTTCCAGTGGTGAACTGTGCTTTTGCAGTGCTGGATTAAACCCTTGGCACAGGTTTTTCTATGATGGTGCACCCAGCTGAACAAAATTCTGAACTACAAATTAGCACACAAATCAAAACCCAAGTTTTGAGAGGACTGAAAATACTGTCAGACTCCAAAGGAATTCGGCAGCAGTTTTTAGGTGGAAAAAAATATTCAGGCTACAAAAGTTAGAACATTAGCTGACATGGCAAAATTAGTGACAAGGCAAAATTTTTAATGCCACCTTTCATTCCAAAATACTGGATTACGTTATGTTGCACAGTGATGTCAGACACACTGTGAATGTCACAGTCAAGTAGCAAAAAAAATAGTCAGGGCTATTCCCTCTGCTGAATTTAATTCCCAGATATTAAGGGTTCCCCTCGTGCCTTGCTGCTGCAGCACTTTTCACAGCTCTGCTACAATGTCATGTTCTCTGTGACACCTTTGATCTGAAGATATCAAAGCAAGCCCCAGACTCACGCTAATAACACACTATTCCTGGAATACTTACGAGGTAAGAAATTACTATAAAGCCCAATTTATTGATGAGAAAACTGGAACAGAGTTTTGTTAATGAGAAAATGGAATTAGAAATTTATTAAACAGAGTTAGGAATTGATTAGAGGTGACAGATGTCAGACTTAACCCCTGAATTCCTGGCACCCAGCCCCAGGTATCACACACACAGCTCTCAGCAGTCTCCAGTTGAACTCAGTGTTTTTGCCCATGACACCAAGCCAGCTGCAGGCAGATGAAGGTTATTCCTCCCACGCCCCAGAGCAATTCATTACATTACACTCTACCCTTATTACAACAAAGTGGTGCCATTAAAGCCCATCCTACAGAGCCCCACAGGAGCGTGTGACCAGAATGAAAGCAGCAGGGCACAGTTCACAAGCCACCAGTGAAGCACTTTACCACAACTTGCTTTCAGAAGTAAAAGCCTCATTTTAAATAAAACAAAAACTTCTGCTTTGATAAATGGTGGCTGCTTCAAAAAGATATTCTGTTCTCAAATCTCCCCAGCTAAATGCCACCACAGCTGTAAGGGCCAACCACGTGTGTAGTCAGGCTGGGAATTATCCACATAAATAAAGAGCACAGCTTGAAACATTGACTTTTTCCTGATCAAAAGGGCCTGGGAGGCAACTGGACAGTTTGGATCAGGCAAAGGATAGGGCTTTTATTATTTTCAAAGAACACCCCAGTGAATAGAGTAGCCAATGTGGCCCTGGTGGCAGTGATATGTTCTAACATTCCCCTCATCCCACACAAATTACTTAAAAGCTTGGCTTTGGGTCTATTTATGGTTTGGGCTTTTTCCATTTTTCTTTTTGTTTAAGAACTTTTGTAGGGAAAACCTGAAATACAATCAATCCTTTCACGAGTCTTTTTAATATCATTGCCTAAGATACCTCCCTCACATACCAAATAATAAATTGCAAATATTAACAATGAAATCTTCTCATATGTCTTCATATTAAGAAAATAAGTGCCTAAATTCCATCAAAGTACATCTTTTTTATTTTACAATGAATTTTTGTATTAGCTTCCTTTGTATATTCCAGTCTGAAACGAATAAAGAACACAGAAAAATCCCTTTCCTTCCTGTTTTTATTTCTTTCACTAGTTATTTTCAACTGCATATGCTTAAATGCAAGATTCAACAGGAAAAAAGAGTCATGAAAAATAAAAAAATCAAACCCATGAAATATTCACACTCTTACACTTAGTAAAGTTGTTCTATTTAACCAAACCTAAACGATTTAAGGATTTAAGCCACACAATAAAGCCAAATGTTCTTCACAAAGAACTGTTTCTCTTTTAACAGAAAACAATCTGACATGGGTGTATGTCAGCAATGTATTCCAAATAAATACACTCCTTCAATATTATGAATTTCGCAATTTGTTTTCATGCTAAACAGAAGTACTGTGGCAATAACAGCAATGACTTTGGTCTTGACTTCTTGAACAGCAATCCAGAAGGACACAGAGTTCCACCTTGTTCTTCAACCGTTGTCTATTCTTATCATCCTATGACCACACACACAATAAAATATCTTTACTAATGTCATAAAAACATGGCAGATGCAGATATGTTATTTAAAACAAAAAAGACTCAGAGACAATCTTTAGTTCTCCTATATCAAACCAGTTTGACTTCCAGAGTTGTGATGTTTTGATTGGAATCAGTTTGCAGAAGAAAACTTTATAAATTCAAAATGCAGTACCATCACTGGTAAAACAGATGAGCCAACAAGGTAGTATAAAACTATATTGAAACTGTAAAAGGTATATCCACCTTGGGTGGTGTGTTTTGGCTTTTAAATGCCAGGCAGAAATCACAAAGATATTATTTTCTACAACTGATCTCATAGGATTATCTGTGAGAATTGTTACGCAGTTAATATTTTCTAAATGTTTTACCTGAATACAAAGCTATGAAACATCAATGTCACTGCAGGCTCACCTGCTTTGCCTGCAAATGTAAATGAGTGGGTGTATAATAAATCTCCAGCATGTTGCCAGTATGGGAAACCCACAGAGCAGTAACAGCCATTGGCTATACTGGAGATTTCTGGAATACCACCTGTGATATAATGACTAAAAGCTGATAGGGATCTAATTTAATTGAAGCTAACAGCGAGATGTCCCTTTGACCTAGGCAGCAGCACTAGCAATTCCTCTGGCTTTTCTTAACAGTGGTGGGATTCTGGAGCTTGCTAAACTGCATGGTTTCAAACCACTAACTTCCAGTAAAGCATTAATCATCACTCACTAAAAAAACTGTTCCTTATGAAGCACATTTTATGAAGATATTTGTGCATCAATATTTTTTAATTTTAAAACACTTATTTGCCCTCATTGTAAAGCTTTTTCCCCCAAGACACCACCTGCAAGGGGTAGAGTAGTACAGGAAACAAAAATGAACCCATCTCCTTTATCTGAGAGATCAAAAAGTAGTCACTGTGCCTGTGGCATAAGAAAAAGAGTTTTAATTTGCATGAAATTTTTCCCTGTTTGAAGGATGTCCCTAACATGGATCTTTTATCTGAAGCCTGAAACTTATTGTTTGATGAGGCAGGCCTGAATACAAATGACTGATGAAATTTATGGTCACATTTTGAAGGCCCGAATCCATATTCTAAGGGAGAGAGAAATCATGTCTTTTCTTCAGAAACACCTCTTTCCTTTTCTCACTCTTCCATCAAATACCATCATAGCTTCTATGATCAGAGTCTAAGAGATGAGGAAGGAAGAGGCATTTTCTTTGTTGTTTTAAACATCACTATGCAATACTTGTAGATTAAATCAGGGAAAAAACAATTCCAGAAGATTACAATCTGATGCAGATGGGAAAAGCAGCAGATCCAGGCAGGGTGAGGAATGTTATCAGAAACGACTATTTGTATCTCGTGGTCCAGAGTGCAAAAGTAGAAACATATTTTCTTTAAACACCCAGAAATTAGAATTCCTTCTGAGATATGATAAACTCTCCATCAAACAGGGAGAAGCTGGATTTGAGAGAATCAAGGCCAGATTTCCCAAGCAGAGTGTCCAATCCTGAATGCCTGAGAGGTTAAACACAAAACCTTTGGGAAGAGAGAGGACAAGAGAGACCTAAGAACTTACACAAGCAGGGGACTGGACTAAAGCACAATGCTCAAACAGAATTTGGTGAAACAAGGGCAAGAAGAAAGGCATATATGAAGACCACAATTAAGATGAGGTATGTTAGAACAGGAATTTGGGGACAGTGAGGGGAATATAAAGGGCTATGCCTTTCCCAGTTCAATTTCATGGAGTCACAAGGCATCCGTGTGACTTACTACCAGGCTGCCAAAGGCACTTGAATCTCAGAATATCTCTTCCAATTTGTTATGAAATAATAGCTAGGAGCAGACAACAAAGTACTCAAAAGCTTCTAACTGAATGTATGGACAACACTCTCTGATCCAGTTACACATAGTCAACTCAGTAAAAAGCTTCACAGACGCAGACCTTTAACACACCAGCACAGCCAATGGATGTGTGCACTGAGAAACTCGATGGGTGACACAACCTCTAAGTGCCACTTGCAGCAGAAGACATTGGTTTACAACTGGGTGATGACAGCATGGTGGGTTTATACACACAAAATATTGAAGTATTGCAATATTTCTTTTCCTCAACACGTTTCCTTCAACACTTGCACACCAATATGGGTTTATCAGCCATGGAACTTCAGCTGCCACATGTTGGCACTAACTCACTGACCTCAAGTCAGTGCTTGAGGACAGCACACAGCTGAACTCAGTCTCCCACCCTACTTACCACTTCCTGAAGATCAGAGAGAGAGCATTACCCTCCCAAACAGCCACGGTTTCTGTTTCTCCTCCAATCAAATCCTCATGGGCGTTTTGATATGCACATAACACTGATTATAACACAAAGCACTTTGGATGGTGTCACAGTATTTCCTATGTCATTGGCAAACGCCTGTCTCTACTTTCCCCTTACTGATAGGGAAGGTTAAGAATTAGACATGGTACCCCTATCTTGGCTATAAATCAAATCCAAATTTGCAGTAGGTGGGACTGGAAGAGAGAAATACCTCATTCCTTGTTTCCATCCACTCTGCAGATCACACAGTCACCGGAGGGAAATGAAAGTTTCTGTCTTAATACATTTAGTAAAGGCTAAATCTAGTCCATTACATCAGAGAAAACATTCAGGGGGAAACAGTATTGATTTGCCATACTGAGCAATATCTTTATACAAAATTCACAACTGCTAGCATTTCCCTTAGCTTTCAGTACCCAGCTTCTGTGAGTATTCTACTCTCCAGATAAATATTGACAGCCTGTGGTCGATTGTTTGGATCACAGCAGTACATTTTAGCTGCAGGATTTAGGCTGGAGTCTCTTTTGGGGGTGTGCATGCCTAGAACTAATAACAGAGGTTTAGGCCCTGGGACTAAACAGAGTTCTGAGCCTACAAAAACCTTTCAGATTTTGTTTGTCTCCGGGTGTATTACATAAACTTGTGAGTTCATACCAAACCTACCTTCTCTGCCCACAGACTAGAAAGAGTTTTAAAGTGCTGGGAGCATGACCTGACCTGCTGAGTTTGTGCAAACCGAGAGAGCAGGTTTTGTTGCAGGCTGAACAACCTGAAAACAGTCACATCTCAGTATCAGAGGCCTGAACTGCATGGCCTGAACAGGGGCAGATTAAACAGCTCTTCCTTAGGGTCCTGAGCAGCTCAGAGGCTGGGAGAGAACTCTCTATTCTTCTCTACTTTTGTTCCTCCCCAATTAATTATATTTTTCAAAACAAAGGGATGTAATTCATCAGCATTAGAACTGGTGCCAAGAAAAGGACAGACCCCTTTTTAAACGTTCTCTGCACATTTCTTCACTGGCCAACTGACATTACCCGAGATGTGCCTTGTAGCTAAGGCCCGAGGGAGAAGAGCAGAGTCCTTGAAGGGCCAGAAACCTGGGAAGGTGGAATTGCTCTGCTGACCCCAATAAAGAACACAGCAGGTAAATGAGGAGTGTCAGTGGATAGACTGAAACCTGCTGAGTCCATGTTCACTGCTATTAGCACATCAGTGGGCTTTCTACTTCAGGGGAAAAAAAAGCCCAAACCACAATTTTAGCCTAAGATGAAGGAAATTACATAGCTGTAATGATGTGTAAAATTCAGGCAATGGGGTTAGCACAGGTGTGGCATTGCAGGCAAAAGGGCATTGGGGTCCCACAGTCACTACCTCTGTGTCAGAGGACCACCTACGAGTGTTAAAGGGATGGCACAGGTTTCCTTGGCTCTCTCAGCTTTGCCTGTCTCAGTATTTGCAGACTGCCATGCTGAGTACCTGACATGGGCACTCTATCCTCATACACAACTCCTCAGCATCTGTGAGCATTTTCTGGTCAGGCATCCGTAACACAGGTCTAAAATCTCCTTGTTTGTCTCAGTCATCCTTTGAAACTATTAACTAAAAATAAATCTAGAATACAATCTCCAATGAAAATCCTAGGCACAGCAAAAGCAATTGTTTTACAGAAGGGAGCATTTGTGCTTCTCTTTCAGTAAATATTAGAGTAATTTATACATTTGCTATGGTGAACACATTTTTCCTGATATCCTGATAAATATTTCTGACTAGAGGACCTCAGCTACTTACAGCTCTCATATGCTAAGTATGAAGCAATACAGGCTGATCCCACAGGAGCTGTGTAATATTTTAATTACAAGTTTGTTATAATTGTCTGGATTCCTTCCTTGTGTAAATCCAGTAAATGGACATGTTTCTATATGATGACAAGTTTCTACCAAGCATTTTGTAAAATTCCTCCAGTACTTTTTCTCTGGAGAATCTGAATAAACACAAAATGTTGTGATATTGTGATGAAGACATAAACACCTTTAAAATACATTTAGTTGTGAGTATTGCCTCTTAACAACTCAAGTTTTATGACAAGATATATTCATTAAATGTAGTAAATATTCATTCTCACCACAAGACTGCTGTCCAGGGAAAGTCTTTTCCCAAATTCCCTTTTCTGTAGCTGTCTTTTTTTCTCCATAGCTGAGGTTATTTTTTTTTCCTTTTGATCGACTAGAAATGCCAGGCTGCTTTCAGCATCACTGAAAAAAAAAAAAAAGTAAAACATTTAAATGCATATTTCAATATCCTACTTAACAGTTACTGTCTTTCATCATTAACTTTGTAATAACCCAGCAGCTAATGACTTTGTGTTTCTAGTAGGCTGTGTTCCAGGAACAAATTTTCTGTGCCAAAAAATCTAAACCCTCCAAAGAGAAACATTACCAATATATTTGGGTTGCTTCTCAAAGGAAGAAAAAAAAAATTTGCTACAACTCTCTTTATCAATACACCCATGTTTCCATGGTCTGTTTTGAAATGGGCTGAGAGCTCAATTTGCAGAGCCAATGAATTACCTGAGGCTGGGCAGGGGAGGGAAACAGTTTGCTTCACATTAATTGCACGTCTCAGTAAGCCCTGCTTGTTGGCACATCTGTGCTGCTACTGTGATGTACAAATTTTGGACCTAACCCTGAAGAGTTCTAAGAGCTTTCAACTCCCATTATCCTTAACAAAAGACAAACACCCTCAGCAGTTTCCTTAAGTTTTTAAGGTCAAAGATTCTGCTGTGATAATCAGACAGTCCCACTGCCTGTACAGAACAGCCAGGAATTCAGCCCACGAAGCTACCACAGAGGGAATTAATCTTACCAGTTTCATAGGGCTTGGCAACTCCTGGCCAGTGGTTTCTACTAAAACCAAGCCACAGCTTACAAGTAACAACTACCAGTTCTCTTTGTAAATGTTCACGTTGCCATATGTATCTGAAAGTTTCAGCTTGCATATTAAGATAATATTTATTTGTGATACAGGAATATGGGCAAAATTAATGAATTTATTCAGAATATACAGAAAGTAGTAGAATGATAACAGAAATCAGAGTCAAGCCTGAATTAAAGCAGGCAGATGTGCTCATACAGAAGCAAGAATAGAAATTATCTCCTGCATCTCATAGTGACTGAATTTACTGTATCAGGGACTCATTGACTGAAAAAAACAAGACTTGGTAAAAGGAAAAGATCTGTGTGTTTCTGATCCTTTCTGCTTGCTGTGAACATCACCTTGGGTCATACACAGCCAGGTGATGCACAGATACCTCTGCTGTAGGGTAGCACAGCTGGCATTCCCAAAAGCAGCCTTGCACATGCCCTCCAAACACATTTGCAAGCCTGTGGATAGACTTGACTTCTCACACACCTGTGAACGATCCCATCTGTCGCTGTAGGGATATCAAGCGGATAAAACATCACAGCTCTTCCCTCAAGCTGACCCTGAATGCTCTGCCATGAGGGCACACATGAACCTGAACATGGGCCAAGCACAGGCCGCCTGCAAGGAGAGCAGGATGCTCCAGGCACAGCCTCTGCAGCCACCTGGAATTCGGAGGGCTCCCAGAGAAATGCACACCGGGATCATCAGGTACAGAGTGGGCATCACACTGGGACTGCTCTTTGAAAGCACTTCCCATGGAGAAGCTGTGAGTGCTCCAGCTGCCAAACCATGCAGTGCTGAATTCAGCCTTCTACGCTTCTTTTGTACTTCTGGTTTATACTTCTGCAAGACCAGAATTCAGGTCATTCCCTCCCAAACAGATAAAAATTAACCTCTCTATATATTCATCTAAGGAACACATGCAGTGAGAACATGTACCTACAATGGTGGGAAAATCTGCTATTGCACTGTAATCATTGTTGCCTTGTGGGGTTTTCTTCAGGTTTACCTGTAAGCCCTTGCTTGCTTTTTTTTGTAGTTCCAGCCCTAAAACTACACATGCTATTTAATTCAGCTAATAAAGAATGGTGTACTATCACATAATTCCCATTGTTTCCAGATTAGCAAGCAAAAGAAAACACCACAATAGATTTAAACAAACACAGCAGCATTGCGTGACACTGTTTGTGTGACTATGCCAGAAATTAGCAAAAGACCTTATGTAATCATTATATCATTCTCCTGAGCATGCATCATGCCTGGAGAGCATGACTTCCACCAAGGGAGCCTTTGTTGAGCACAGAACCACTTAGGAATGAGTTAGTGAGAGCTACAGCTGGAGCCAGTAATCCCTATGGAAAGCCAAGCACTTAATATGAGTTAAATGCCTGAAGTTTCCATCTGCAGATATTTGGTGGAACCACCCCGAATTCTAGTTTAGAAGTAAAACCAGGAAGGATTATTATTAATTATTCCTGTAGTTTATATGTTGCCCTGGGCACTTGAAGTGGATTTTCTGCAGCCATACTTAGCACAGCACAAGGACCTACTCATGTACTGGTGCAGCAACTCCAGACCTGCTGGCTCCACTCCTTCCCCCACACACACCGTGGGAGCTCCTATCTCTACACCTTTAGCAGGCTGTCACACATCTGTCTGAAGAGTTAACCACCTAGGGCTAAACACACTTAAAGTTTTGAATCACAGGTAATTATCAGACAAGATAATACAATACCTGTACCAACATATGTTGATGCCTCAAAGTACCCATCTCAGGAGGCCTTTAAAGAAAAATGATCATCAGAGTGAAGCACTTAAGAAAAACAGAACAAGTTTCCATCTTGGAACGGTCATTTTTGTGCATCATACTGCTCGTCACAGAGAAAAAGTGACCCTTCCAGGTAAATCTCTCTTCCTCTGAGACCAAACAAAAGACTAACAACAACTCTAAATGGAGCTAACACATCCACTGGGAAGCTCAGCAGAGAACAGCAGCCCAGATGGGTCAGTCTTGGAACACGAAAGTGCTGAGAACCATTTTGCGTAACCATCAGAAATACTATTTTTGTGTTACCAAGAGAACAGACTATAGAAATTTACCTGCCTTCCCTGACCAATTTGTTTGTCGATATGTTTACAGCAGAGACCCCAGTGATCAGCACTCAGGCCCTGAAAATCCCATTTAACTCAGTGGAACTGTGAACTATTTCAAAGTCACGTCTGATTTATGGTGTCTTCACCCACACTGCACTCACACGTGTACATTTCCAAACCTTTGGGGGCACATCTTTGTGCTGCAGGAAATGTTTCTGCTGCAAGACTCTTCCCTAAGGGACTGTAGAGTTCATCTATGTTGAGCATAGGGGGCAGGCACTGGGTTTAGAGCACTCAGCAATGAAGGCTGTGTCCCCAAGAAGCATGTGGGGATCAGTCTAAGAGAATGCAGGTCCCAGATGTTTGCCCAGTGTCTTCTCAGGCTTGCACTGAGCTCAGGGGAGAAGGTTTTGTACAGACAGAAAAAACTCTCAGAGGAAGACCTGAGTGTGATCTTGCTTCAGTAGGGTATAACCCTCCCTGCTCAGGAAGCCAGAGGCATCAGTTTGATTAGATATCCCAAAGTGCAGTATTTTTAGTACTCAGTACAAGAATGTTCATTACTTCAGGAGATGGCTTGAAAAGCATGCCCTGGAGAACTGGTGTGATTAACAAAGAAAAGCACTCTCTAAAATCTATGCAAGAAATTTCTTGGATTATAATACCCTCTTCATTTCTAGTAGTAACAAAGGATGATTGATGTATATTGCTTTAGTTGATGAAAATGTACAACATTATATTCCTCGGATAAGCATCCAAGATATTTTCAGGCAGTTTGAAACCGCAGTCACATTTCAACAGAGCTATGCCAACATATACTGTGTGCTAGTTCCCAGCTGGCATAGCTGTTTGGTAACTGGAAATGGACTGTATTTATTTTTCTCTTACAAACATGTATAAATTTAACAGTTGTGACACATGACAAAAATGACAGCTCTGCAAACCAGCATCATATTGTTTAAATTCAAGGCAGATACAATGCAGCCTCCCCACTCTTGGCTTTGCACAACTTGATGCTGCCAGAAGGCAAAACACCCATGGGGCAGCAAGGTATTCCCTCTCAGCAGCCAGCTTGTCTTACCCAGGTGTTAACAAGAGGAGAGGATTTGTGATTTGTGGAAATCTAACTGTTGGGTAACAGAATGAGGCCAGAGTTATACAGTGATCACCTTTAAATGTGTTTTCTACTCTGTTAGCCCTGCTTCCTTGATGGCCAGATTTTGAACTGAGAGAAAACAACCAGAATTGGTATTATCCCTCAGCAAAGAGAGGAGAAAGAAAATTATATCACTGGCATAGGTCAGGAAGCAGCAATGAGAAAGTAAAGATTGTCATCAATGCAAATGTTACTTAGAAAGAACAGGTGACCTAAAGGTGAAAGATTTTATATCTCATTACCAATCTGTGGAGTGATTCAGTTTCCTAGGAACCTAATTGAATTAAATTGAGTCTGTCATTTTGCAGCTGAGTTTCTTTTGCCAGCTCTGGTGTTAAAACCAATGTGCATACACCAGCTTTTGTTGTGGTCT
The DNA here is from genome assembly GCA_026261815.1 of Monarcha castaneiventris obscurior. Lineage (NCBI taxonomy): Eukaryota > Metazoa > Chordata > Aves > Passeriformes > Monarchidae > Monarcha > Monarcha castaneiventris. The sequence goes on from JAMPIT010000467.1 coordinate 15,769,482, forward strand.
TTGCAGGGAAAGTACAGTAGGGACATTTTATCAGGGCCTCTCAGAACTGGAAGGAAAAAAAGATTCCAGAATTAAGGAGTTGATGTTTGTGTAACAGACCAACATTCAGCTCTAGAAAATCACTACATTTATCTTGCTAGGCATAGGCCACTCAAAAAATACTAGGTTTATACTAAGCAATTTGATTATTTCTCTTGGTTTTTTGGCGGGGTTGGGTTTTTTCTTCCCCTAAAGGCAGAGCATTCAAACCATTCTGCCTAGTCATTAAAAGGCAGCTGTGAACACTGTTTCATTTCCACACCCTTATCTCTCCCCATCATGGTATTTAGCTTGGTCATGACTTTAAGTGACAAAGTAGAAAAATAATTCCTAAATTCTCCTTTGAGCTGGTATTTCAAAATTCAACACTCGGGAAATAGAAAACTGCAGCGCCATCAGCACTTCTGCAACCTGACAGCTAAATTCTTTTTGTCTTGCCCCAGTGTATTTCACAGCAGCACCATGGGCAGGCCCTGCCTAATGCCAAATACTCCCAGGTATTTGCTGAGGCTGGTCAGCAGTTCATTAGCACTAATGTACATGTCATGCACTCACACCCACTGGATTAGGTTGCTATTTAGATTAGCAAGCTGCATTTTTGCAGAGAGGGAAGGAGAATGTGCCATGTGCCAGCATTAATGAGTTAATTAAATTAGAAAAATTCCAGTGCAGGAAGCTAAAATGCTTAGATGAGTAGAATATTATGGGAATTAAAAGACCGCAAACACAGCACTGCTGTACCATTCTGCCTGCATACCTAGATATTGACTGGCTTTGGAAAGTTTTATTAAAAAATGTCAAGTTGTTCTGAAATATCAGGGTAGAATAATATTCTTTTCTAGTTCACTTTTTTGCAGTTGTTCTCCAGTGGAATAATTCATTTTGATACACCCCAAATTTCTTACAGTCTCTAAAGCTGTTACAAAGTCTAATGGAACTGTATAGGCAGTGCCAAGAGAAAACTGTGCCCTGCAAGTTATTTTGTGACCTAAAACACTCTCTAATCCAGTGGTCCTCTAGTTCTGATTGGAAATTGTCCAGTGGTCATAGATTCAATGTCTTGGGTTGAAATGGACCTTAAAGATCATCTTGTTCCAACCCCCACAGCATGTGTAGGGATGCCACCCCACTATCCCTGGTTGCTTCAAGCCCCATCCAACCTGGCCTTGAACACAGTCAGGGATAAGGCATCCACAAGTTATCTGGACAACCTGTGCCTCACCAACCTCTGAGCAAAAAATTTCTAACACCTAACCCAAATCTCTCTTCTTTTAGCTCGAAATCATCCCCCCTTGTCCTACCACTGCTCATCATGCACCAGGCCATGGTAAAGTAGGCCCCCAAAGAAGTGTGGGAAGGCCAGAGCTAGACAAGGAACCTTTTCATCTTTTACCCTGCCTTGGCAGGGTTTGGACAAGATGGTCTCCAGAGATCCCTTGCAACCCTAACTATTCCATGATTCTTTGCTTTTTAAGACTCAGTTAAGTACAATGACACTCACACACAGCAGTCTACAGAGAGGCTGAGGGTTGACTTGCCTGAGACCCAAATGCTGTGGATCTCTCCAGCCCCTACCCCATCCCTCAGAAGGGAATCAGTACAGCACATGGGATGGTCCCATGAAATTTCTGACTGGTGATCACTTGCCAGCAAAGAACAGACTCTTAGTAGAATGTTCTAGAAACACAACTTTTGAAAGAAAGTATGCCACCTCTAAATTCCACCCTGTTTTAGCCACAGTTTTCAAAGTATATTTATGCTTTCTTCAGGCAAGATAATCTTCCATTTATTCAGCAAACTAAACAACCAGTAAAGCTTTCTATAGCACTGCTCCTAGGATTTAAACAAGTTAAGATTAAGGGCTTAAATCCAGAAAACCTATCAGTGTGCTCAAAATAATACCAGGAATTTCAATACATCAGAAAATAAAGAATATGGCATTAAAGATGTTATTACTACGACAGCTGTCAAGATGAATTGCATGAGAAGCATTTAAAAGATTTATATCTCAGTATCTCACCAGGTTAATTAAATGGATGCATGCATTCATTTAAGAGGATAAGGTGGGTTGCAGTGACATAAAGTGAGAGGGCACAAGATTATATTCTTCCAGCATTAACAAGAACAGGTTGAACCAATACCATTTCCGTATTCTGTAATAAGCATGATTCATCCATTGCCATTTTCAGCTCTCATTTTCTTTCTGGCAGGAATAAAAAAAAAAGACTATGAACATAGACTAACATAATCAAAGCTTTAACCTTTTCAGTGTTTTCTATTTGGATTGGCTGTCCATTTTTATCATAGGATTTCAGGGCCATGCCTCAGGGGGGAGAGGAATCGTCAGTAAATTACACCAAAGAATGTTGGAAAGGTCAAAGGATTACCCTCCCCTGTTTGCTTTTATGGGACATATGAAGCATTCATATCATGCAATAAAATTATCGAGACAAAAATGATGAAAGATAAGCAGGCAGAATGCATGAATCTGTAGCCAGGACAGCCAGGGAAGAAAAAGGATATATTAAAGCATTATCATCAATAAAAAACAGATTATGACAATGGTGTTTCTGTATCCTTAGCTTATGCACTGAAATCAAATCCTTCAAAGCAGTGTAAGACCTGCAACCAAGAAAGAGATATCCAAGCATGACTGAGGCTATTCAGGCTGAAGGAAACATTAGATCCAAAGCTCCCATTTCTTGGCTCAGTTTCTAACCACCTATTATTATATATTACTTATTACCAAATACTACTATAAATTATGTGAAATAGGTTATTATGTGGTAAACATGCATTCCTTTAGTCACTGAGCCTCTTTCAGCAGTGCAAGGCTGTTAACCTGCAAAAGGCATGTTCTGAGCACAGCAGCAGCTGCCTCTGGGGTTTTCAACACACATTTGTCTCCCTTGGGAGCCACAGCTGAGCTCAGTCAGAAATAGTCAGTTCCAGGCACCTACAGAAGCTGAACTCCAGGACCTGAGGAAATTTCACTGTTACTGCTCACAGACCTAAAGGGTTATGTGGAGATTTTGAGGTTCAAAAGCAAATTCTCCATTTACATCCCAATAAAGACTCCTCCAGCATCAACTAGATGCAACCTCTGTAAACTAGTACATCATTAATAGGGCTAGTTTTTTTTCATGGTAAAATGGCTGGCTGGCAGCAGGGACCCAACAAGAACCTCGTCAGACACTGAATAACAAATCTTCTTCAGAGGCAGTGGCATCCAGTTCAGCTAATATGTTACAATATTTAGAAAAATAAATGCAATTAAATCCAGCATCTGAATCAGTTTGATAAACAACTAACTGGAGAAAAGAATTTTAAACACAAAGTCAAGTTGTCTAAGTTTTGCTCAGTTTGATTTGTGTTTTCTTCTCATTTTTCTTTCATTGACATAAATCAAGGCATTTGGACTCAAATTCCAAGAACTGCAGACCTAAGACCTGTAGCAGGGTCTCTGTTGCAAGCAATGGTGGATTGCCAATTCAGTTTTTGAAACTAGAACTAGGAGCTTTTGAAACGTGCCTAAAGATCCCTCCCTCTCTGAGACAGATGCATTTCAGTCAGCATCTCTTTTGCCTGCCCATCTGTTGTAATCATAATCCAGAGGGACCACTAAAAATCATTGGCTCATTGTGTGTGCTCCACCCCTTCCACCTGCACTGCTAAAAGAGATGATGATGTCTGCAATGATCACAGTATCCTAAATAAATGCAACTCTGTTTAGTCCTCCTTACCAGCAGAGTTTAAAGGAATGAAAGATCATTTATTCACTGTGGCATTTTAGCTCCGTGGATATGAGGAATTATTAAACCATCTTGACAGAGCATTCAGACATCTGGTTTTACTCCACAGAGCACTGGGTAACACTTCAAAATGTTCACATGGCTCACAGAAAAACTCCCAATAGAAAGTACTGTAAAAATGTTTCCTTAGTTACTAGTAACACGTCCAGCATCCAGCTCTGTGCATCCTTAGATAACCAAAGCTATTTGCATCAGAGGGAATTTCTCAGTGTCCAGGCTGCAGAACTTGCTTCTAATGAATCTGGGGCTCTGTGGGTTGTAACATGGTGTCTCACATTTCACCTTGCTGCACAGACACTCCCAGTGGGCCAGGGGCTGTCCTTACATTACAGGCAATAACCTCATAATGAAGGTATTAGTTCAATAACAGTCCAGAAAAGAAGCTGAATCAAGCTCATAATCCCTTTCTGCTCCTTGAAAAATAAGGGAAGATAAGGTACAGTGAAATACATGCCCTCCCTTCATGACCTAGGAAGTGGGGAGCTGAGAAGGGGCTCCACTCCTCTATTTGCAAATGTGAAAATAACTCCTCCCCCCACCATGACTAGAGTCCACCCTGGGTAGGGTGAAAAACAGCACTGATCTCTTCCAGCCAAACCAGAACTGAGCCCCTGATTTGAAGGGAAAGACTACCAGGGAATGAAGCAACAACATCCTCAGTCAGCTGCGCAGCTCCAGGTGCTTCCCACACAAAACACCATGCCTATTTTCATCAGAAAAAATTCTTCATGTATTTCTTATCTTTCTGTGCAAATGCCTTCAGAGCTGTGTAAATCTGTGCAGTCAGGACAGCTACAGCTACAGGTCCTTGGACTTTGCAGTCACCTCTGTTCACTGCTATGGACAAGACACGCAAGAGATGTGGTACCAGAGCAGAATTTGGAGGTGCCAGAACTAATTTAGTTCCTGCAAGGATGGGCACTAAAATCCTTCAGCTGGTTCCCCACCTTTTCAGCCTTTACAGAAGTTAGAAGAAGTCTACTCTCGTTTCAGCTGACCTAAGGATGACCTTAGATGATGACCATTTCATCATCTAAGGATGACCCAAAAGAATCCAGCTCCAACTCTCATGCACACTTCAGCAGTGTCTGTACTTCATGGTCACAGCAGAAAGGTGGCAGGGTACAACTCAGCTCTACCACCCTCAGTTTTTTTGTGGGATGTATTCCCTATACATTGATGAGAACACATAAAGAAAAACTCTAGGGAGATATCCCAGCCAATATAAGTTCACTTTGTTCTTACACAGCAGAGCATGTAGGACTGGGATATCAAGACCATAAAACTGAAAGAAATTTATACACATTGATTAAACTCCATCTTCAGCTTATGGCCAAGAAAACTATCATGGAAACATTAAAAATGAATGATGCTCTCTCTTCATGCATATTTTCTTAATGGTGACAGAACACTGCACAGTGCTGGCATACCAAACAGCCTCTTGTCTCTGCAATTCTAGAACAATCTGGTCTCAATCACCAAATTCAGTTCTGGGCCAAAAGGATAGAGGCAAATTTTATGGAATTCAGGCAATTGCAGCAAAGATTATTAAAGTATTGACTTGGTGGGGAATGATTAACCAGTCCCTTCACAGCAGTTTTAAACAATGACAAAGAGACTAAAATGGGAAGGAATGACCGTCCACACAAGTTTGAGGGACACATCCTAACACTAGAGACAGCAAGAAATTGATCAGGTTTATTGACAGTAGGCTGAAAAGAAATTAAGAGGGGGAAACGATGCTGAGTATCTGAAGAAATTACCTAAAGTGAAATCCAATGCAGAGAATCAAAGGAACACTTGCCATGTGAAAAAATAAGGCAGGATGAAGTACAATAAAAAACACTGAAAATAAGGATGCTGCCAGAAATGAGATGTCCAACAACCCTGATGAGGAAGAAAAGAGCCTGCTCTGCCTTTCTTCTCAGTATCTCTGTACTTTGCTGTGGTTCATCCACATTGGAGATAATTAAAGGCTTTTGCTTTCAGAAGAAGTGTTACTCCGTCCTTCCTCCCCATGCCATCAGCTGCTGGCAGTACTTACTCCAGTTCCTCAGTGTGAAGACTGCCTGTCACACACTGATTTCTAATTTTTCCATCTGCCAGAAATGTAATAAAGATGTAAATGTAAAAAAAAAAAAAATTAATGAATTTCCTACTTAAAAGGTTCATAGCTCTTCTATGTTTTATGTCGTTCTCTCATTTTTTAACTCATCCGTGCTCAGTTCTACCAAGTGAAATGTCAGTGAACATATAAACTACCATCACAGATAATAATCCAACACTTTGGGATTATGGATACAGTACTACCCAGAAAATATTAGAAAGAAAGGAGCTATACTCTTAGAATTTCTTAATCTCCCTCTCAAGCATCCCTCCATTTTGAATGAAACATAAAAACTGTTCAACTACAAAAGAAAAAAAAAAAAAAAACAAAAAAAACCAACCAAACCAAAACTACTGACAATTCATAAGTAGTTATTCACTAAAATCTGAAAGATGTCTTTTCTTGTAGTAACAACAATTGGGTTGGTACAGAATTTTTCATCCACTTTCTTCTATAGAATTCATGTAAGAACTCAAAGTGGATAATTTTTACCTAGATTATTTCTTGGATGTAATGCTATACAGATTTAGATAAAGCCTTTAAGAGTATAGTTTATGCACCTCCTGACTTGCAGTAACCAAAGTTATTCAATATTCCTATTAAGCTCAAAAATTAAGCTGGTAAATAAAAAGTATTATTAGTATGGAAGGGAAAAGTGTTAATATACTCGTGTGTTGCAAATGATCCACTGTGAATTTGAAAGGGCATTTTGAGACCAAATAAAATTTTTAAAATATCTTTTTTTTTCTACATAAGGTTTATTAATCCAAAGTAGATTGAGGAAAAACAGTTTTGAGCATAAGCAAGGAAGGAAAAAAAAAAAAAACTTGGTTCATTTCAGGTAAACCCTAAATGTTTGTCCATATTTTGAACTGGAGATTTAGGTTGATTCACTGACTTCTCCTGTCTTGGTTTCTCTGCTGCACTGTGAAGGTAGTAATATATTAAGTGTCATTTACTGACTAAATCCTCTTTGTCAAAGACTTTAATAGTGAAACTTTCTATTAGTGCTGCTTCTCTGTGTCATTACTCTTCTCTATCTACCAGATGTGCACATCACTATAAACTCAAACAGGGGAATAATCCTCTCTCCAAACTCTGTGCTGTGCAGTGGAAGACACTCAGTTTTCATTCACCTCTTTGCTTTTCTGTCAAAATTAATTTGATGGGAGAAATTCAACTAGAACTGAATTAAAGCCAACGAAGAAATGATTCTGCCACCAAAAGTAGCTGCGTAGGTGAGACAGATATCCTCTATTCCCTCCACAGATTTAAACTCATCTTCCCTGCAGGGGACACTAGGAAGCATGAAAGCAGCATTTAAAAAAAAAAAGAAAAATTAGAGCAGGCCCCTTTTATTCTTTAGTAGTGAGGGAATTAAGCAGGTTGCTGCAGTCTTCAGTGCTGTTCACCTTTGATCTTCCTTGTTGGCTCACAGTAACATTACCTGCAACTACTGAAGAGCAGAAAAACTCTGAACAGAGCTACAGGAAAGGGAAGATAAAAGAAAAGAAGAAGCCAAGTGGGGTCTTCATGGGACTTCTTGCCTAAGGGTGTGCCCTAAACACACAAAAAGGTTTCACATCCTTCCTCTCTTCTTGGATGAGGATCTTGCACATTCAGTCTCCACCTCTGCTTTGCCTCACACCTGGCTGTGCCACCCCATCTGAGCCGAGGGGATCTGCCCTCCACTGGTTAAGCGAGAGACCTCAGCAGGGGTCTCAGTTATGCTTCCCAGAGTTACAAACTCTTGGACTCTGCATCCAAGCTTAAAATACTTTGTAACACGTAGGATCCAAACCTGGAATTCAGGTAGGGAGGAATAAGTAAAACAGGTACAGAATAACTTGTTTTAACACAGACAACATCCAGTTGAGAATGGTTAAAAAGTGAGAATTCAGTGCTATACTGGGGAGACAGGACGCATCAGTGAGATTTGTTCCCTGCCAAGAGCAAGTTTCCTTTCCTCCTGCTTAGGGTTTGTGGTGTATGTCTGCCCATGCACTGCCATGCTGCCTGTGGCTGTGTACCTTACAAACCATTCTGCTCCCAGGACTGCACCCAAACCCATCATCTAGGTGATAAATCCTTATCAATGTCTTATTAAAGCTTTTTCTTGCAACAGGAGAATATTCTGGCAATCAAAAAGAAAAGCAATTCATTTGGTTAAAGATAAATTGGTAAATACAAATGACAGAACTGGTTTGCCATGAACATCTGGATGCATTCCCAATCAGTAACACCAGGACAGAACCGCAGCTTAAGGGAAGGAATTTAGTAGTTTTAGGAAAGCACATGATTAAATCCTAGACAAGTCTACAGATTCTCAAACAGAGAGACAAGGAGAATGGCCAGCCTGGGGCTTTGTACATTGTGCTGCTGCTGTCAGTCCTTTGACACTCTCATTCATTGGTGCAACCTTAAAATACAGGTGAAGATCTTGGTCTCAAAAGTTAGAGCTAACAGCCAGTGACATAACAAAGATTAAATTGTTTATTAAATTGTTACACAGGTTTCACTTTAATGCTTTCCTTCATAGCAGCAGATGTTAAAAATTCTTAATGGCTTAGCTAAACTTTTAGTAATTTCTAAATGTTTCTCATATGTAACTGCAAACAGAACCTGGGCCTTTTACCTCCAGCATAATATGGGGATTAGATAGGTCTGATTATTGATAATTTGGATTTTAGCCTTTCATGTCTGGATCACTATTTAAAACTCAGATGAAGCTGATATTAAATAAAAGTGATTTCCATCAGCTGGCTGCTCAGTGACCTCTAAGAAATATTACAAGTTGGTAGCGGACAGGTGTCTATATGATTAAAATACACTTTGCAAGCACAGTTGGCACCCTGGAATTTTCTTATTATGAATCTATAAACTGCTCCCCCAGTTCATAAATGCAAAGTATTCAGGAGCACTGAGATGTCATTTAAAAACAAGGAGGATACAGTGTTCTTTGCTAATCTCACAAACAAAGTACCTCTGTTTCTACAGCAGTTTTGAGTCCCTGGACAAATGCTTCTGTGCACTGCAAATATTATCATTCAGGCTATTAAAACTCATTAGTTAAACGTTAGATATCAACATTAAAAACCAAATAAAAACCTAGAGCACTGTAGGTTCTCTCTCAAAATCTCACAGCCAACACAATACTGTTCACTGTAAAGAGAATATAATTACACACTGCACCAACAAAGTATCACACAGGGTGTCTCCCATATGCATGAATCTACATTTATTGAATCAATATTCCCAGACATCCACATAGAACTCAAGTGGTTTTGGTAGCAAAAAATGCTAAAGAGTTTTTGACAGGAGAAGGTGAGCCCAACCTCAAAATGAGGTGGTTCTCTGACCAGGAATCAAGGCAACAGCTTTGCATTTGAGTAGGATTTGGGGGATGGGCAGGGAAAACATTACAATATTTTATGGCTTTTGAATAACCAAGCCCAAAATTCAAGCCTCAAGCCTTTAATCTGTTTCTCTTTAACCCACTCAGAGGTTTTGTCTGAGAACACGTGAGAAAATATTCTCCATTAACTTTTCTTTCTTGTTATATCAATTCTGAACAAAGCGAGGCAGAGCCCTTCAGGCTCAGGCTTTATGGCAGATGCAGCTTCATAAAACTGTGAGACTTTCCAGGCCTATCGTGGAAGTTTTTGTGGACTTGTCAATTACTCACATCTGTGTCAATGAAAGAGCAGGAAAACCTTGTACAGAATCCAAACAGGGAAAAGATACTTTGGTAGAATCAATCCCCAGCAGTTTAAATACATGTGCAAGATGTTTGCCTCTCTGAAAAGGAATATTGTTTGGTCTGGCCCTGTTTGAGATGCTATAAGATTTATAAGAACATAAAACAACAGTTGCTAAAACAACAGCTTGGCACTGTTGTGGTGCAGGGGAAGGACTATGGATCCATCCAAGAACAGAGCCCTCACCTCAATGTGGGAAGAAAATACAGACAAGATTAATTAGCTCAAGAACAGAGTAACCTTAATTTTGTGAAAAAGTGAGAGAGATGAACCATGAGGAAAAAAAACCCCACAAAGTTTTCTAATCATCCTAACAAGGAAAGTCCTGCTTGAAATTTCCTCCTACTAGGAATTTTCTTCTTAAACTGACTTTCTCAGCCACTAATTTCCTCTGCAAGTGGCAACTGAAATATGGGGACAAAACTACTGCTAAGCAACTCTCAGCATTTACCCCTTCAGTCTCCAATTTAAATTCATTAGAATGAGTCTGCATTTTACATATATTTTAGATGGAGTGGTGAAAAGGAAGAGGAAGAACAGGACTGTGTGCAATCAAAGCAAGTACCCATGCACCCATTTTTAACACTTTTCTGTCACACTGTCCATCAAAACAGCTATGACCTGCTCAAACTGAACCACAAACACAAAAAGTTAAAAACTGAAGATAACACTGTTAACAAATTGCAGATGCATGAGACTTGTCCAGAAAGTCCTCACAAATCAGCAATGAGAGGAAGAGAGCAAATCATGCAGAAACTATTTAATCAATGAGAAAAGACAATTATAACATCTGTTAATCTTTTGTGTAGGTTATAATTAGATGCTGCGGAGGAGTAGCCTTTAAGGGGGAGGCAGGGAATCCTTTAACATCTGCTAGAAGGGCAAACACTGTGCAATAAATGACTTTAAATGCAATCAGCAAAATGAGAGCTGAGCAGAGTTCACAAAAGGCCTGTATAAAAGACTGAGGATAACAAAATATTTTGCCAAAGGTCAACTCCAGCAGCACTAGAGCTTGAATAATGAGTTCTGGTTTATAGGCCACATCAAAAACAAACGTGATTTTACCTCTGAAAAACAATTCTTTTCTCATTTGTGTCATTATAGCAAAAGCACATGCTGCTGCTGTATATCACGTCAGCTTAATGACTTATTAGGGCTCTATCTATCAACCTTTAACAATTTAGAATAAACAGGTAGGTGTGATGTATTTTAAAGGCCAGAATTCAGTCTGATTAGACTGACATAGAACTGCTCTGCACTGTAAAAGTGATGAGATTCTGACGTTAAATAATTAATCATTCAATAGCTTCTAAAAGATCTAATTATTTACTCATTTTGCTGTTGAAAACAACCATATGCTTAAGCTGTTCCTCACTGAAAATGTGAGTCCAAGAGGGAGGTATTTTATCCAGTTTAACATGGCCCTCTACTGGCAAAATAACCCCCCAAAATCTCATCACTATGTACCATTTTGTCAGATCATTTCAGAGCAGCAGAAAAGATCCTACATTGTACAGCAGTTACACCAAATCTTAGAAGATAGAGTAGATGAGAGCTTTAGGAATTTGCATAAATTAAGTCATCACTTAATCTCTCTAGAATTCCCTTGAGGAAAGCACTACTTCCTTTCACCCACCAGATGCAGCTCTGGCCATCAACAGAGCACAGAAGAAACAAGCCAAGTGCTCATATCTAGAGGAGTAAGTCATTTTAGAAGCAAATGCAATCCTTCTACTTGTGTCAAGTTGTGCTGTATTCCTCAAGGAGCACCACTTTGATTCCCCACAGGATTGATGCACACATGTGATTTCAGTTTGCACAATTAGGTAATACTTAGTATAGGCAAAACAAGCATAATCCAGCCCAGCTGCCAAAAGGATACTGTTTGAAATACAAATGCTAACTACCATCAAGAGCAACTTCACTGCAAAAGAATTCCTGCTTCCTTCTTTTCTCCACCATTGCTGAAAATCCACAGTGGTGATTCAATACAGCTTCAATCAAAGTGAAGCAGACAATGAAATTCGCCTCTGTTGTTGCATGTGGTAATTAACTCTTTCTATTTCTATTATGTCTGAGCAACAAAGAAACAAAAGGATACGGTAAAGTATTGAGTTTAACAATTTAGATAACGATGAATTATAAAAATCAATTAGCACTGTCAAAGAAAATAATTTGTGACATGCATTTGATTCTGTCCAGACTTACTGTGTGCACACACTATCCAAGGCTGGTTTGGCTCTGGAAAACAAATAGCATTGTCCTGTGGAAAGCTTATCAAACATGCAGTTTAACAGTGGCATTTGTTCTTGCTGTGTGTCAATATTAATAGACCATATTTCAGCAACATAATTTTTATCCACTGCTTTATAATCCAACCTGCTTTTCAGGGTCTGCATCATTCATAGCCCATAGACAATGTTACAGCCCGTTTCCAGAAGCCATTGCCTCTGTACAAACCACGTTTATCTGATCCACCTGAATGCTAAGCAATGGGCACATAAAAGATTTCCCAGTGTTTTTCACATCATAGCTATCTAACTTTTCATCCTGAAAACATCATGACTAATTTATGTAACCATCAGGGAAAAGCTAATGTAATTCAGGTTCCTGCATGCTACACGAGCAGTATCAGTAGACAGTACAGAACAGAGCATTACAAGTGTTAATGGCTCATGTTCTATTTACGTTGCACATTTATTCTGGTTTAGTATTAAAACTGCTTATTACATGCTTTAACTTTTGAAGGTATTCTGGCAGCTCTGGCATGAATTTTTCTTCAGCACAACTGCAGTCGTGCCAGGAGCTGAACACATGCACAGCCACACACAAGCTGCAGAGCATCCTGCTGCATTTGGCCCTGGCTGCCCCGTGCTGAGCTCCTCAGCCAACTGAGCTTCCCTTTGGCACCTTTGTTCCGTGGCTTTTATCCCAACCCCAGTCCCACTTGTCAGAAGATGACAGGCTGGAGTCTGCTCTTATTCCGTTTCTTTTCAGATGGTAAGAAAGCCCAAAGAATTGACATTCTCTTGGCAATTGTCCCTTTTAATGCCATCCCAGAATATTATCAGATTATACGCTGTGTCCTTGGGCTGATTTCTCAGGAAGAATCCAACCAGGGGATCCCTTGGCTGAAAAGTGAGCTCAGTCTATACCCTCATTTGCTACGTTGGTATATAAGAAAGAAAATGTAAATGTGAGAAGGAAAATGCAAAGGAGGAAAATGAAAATTGGATGCCCACGGGCTCATCAGGTTTTGAGAGTCTGCTTCTGCTTTTAGGGTAATTAGCTGAAGATTAGCTCATGACTGAAGTGGAATTGTACTCTCCTGCTTTACGTTTACTGGGGCAGGATTTCCACTTGTGCAAATCTAAGTCTCTAAACACTTATACAGAATTCACGTACAAGAACAATACCATAGGAACCCATTAAGTTTTCTTTAAAAGCAGTAAAATTCACATTTTTCAGATTAGAATTTGCACTTAAAATTAATTTAAGTAAGAAAGATAAGTGGAACCTGAGTAGGGTTTTTTATTCTCACTTTTTTATAATTATTTTGAAGATTTCAAAGGCATTTATTTGCCAATATCTGAAACTTTTCAAGTGTAAATTATCAGTTCACAACAATAGATCATCTTTATTGGCCACAAGGTCACAGAGGGAAGGAAAGACTGGCTCACAGGAGTCAGTGATAGGGATCAAACCACCCAACCTTAAAACCATTTCATCTCCCCAAAGGAAAGCCTCTATCACAACTCTCAGCTCTTCACTCCTACATTTGGTGGAAGTTTCTGAGCTACAAAAAATGTCTTTTAAAGACCATATAAACTTCTTTTAACACTATTTCTGAAAAATGAGGATGAACACCTGAGGAATAAAAATATGTTCTTATTTACACACCCATTTGAAACACCAAAAGCCTCTGCCATTCCTATGGCACTAATGCAGAGCTAAATTTAGGTTGGTTCCCCCCACCCCCCAGGAGAATATGCTTCAATTGCAAAGACAGAACAACAGCTCCTGAATTGCACAGTATCTTGACATGCCAAGCCACATTACAGCATCAAAAGAGAAGAGCTGGACAGTTTTGATCTGCTGCAGAAACAGGGTCACTTGAGAGGGGCATCTGCAGTTGTAGTCACTCAGACCTTAATAAAAAGCCCCAAAAATCTGTTGCTGGGTGGGACTGAGAGGCCTTGTAAACAAAGTCAGCAGCAAGCAAAGCAAACCAAAATCAATAGAGCTGATAATTCATGAGGAATCTTCCAATTCCTGTCTGATTGATTTGTGCTGACTTACCCTCATACATTTGCCAATCATACTTTTCTCATTTCTGTCCTCAGAAATGTGCTTTGTCTTCACAAAGACAGCTCATTAAACAGAGGTAAACAGTAATAAAAGTTCCTCATTCACAGCACCATGATTAGGTTACGTCCTAGAGAAGCCACTACAACTGAAATTGCAGTAATTTAGAATGGGCTTCTGGTGAAAGACTGAAATGAGAAGCAAGAGACCTGGGGTTTGTTACCAGCTTTTGAAGTGGGTAAACTAAATTTTAATAAACCACATCTATGGACCAGTTTACTCCTCTGTAAAACACAAGTAATTCCATGCCAATCACAGCTACTTGTCCTGAAAATTAGTTAATCTCTGCTCAGAAACACAGTTGTGTCCCACAAACAGCAGGCAGCACAGAAACAGTTTTTTCACAGCAGCTACCAGAGTGCTAATTTTTCTGCTCTGATATTTCAGGATGCAGGATGTGATAGTTTTCTAACTTAAACACTCATGAGAAACTAAATTACAGTTTCTCATATAACTGACAATTCATTCTGTCCAAAAGGCATCAGATTTCAAAGCACTGTATGATTCCCTCTTTTAAACTTATACACACCTCCAGAACATGAACAGGGGCTAAAAGTGAAAAATAGTCAAGTTTTGTTTGAAATAAATGCCTGCATAAGAAGCAAAATTTTTTTAAGAAAACTGTGCTAAAAACTACAAGGAATTTATATTAAAAATTCAAAGTAATCTTGAATATTCAAATGAATATAATTAAATTATAAAAGAACAATCTTCAGCCAGCCCAGGTTTTGTTCAGTTAATGACAGCACTCAGGAGATTTTAAGAATCTTAAAGTTTCATCACTTAAATTAAGAGAGAGCCACTTCAGTGTAATCTCATACAAACAAAAGCCAAAATAAAGTTTTCATTTGTCCTGAACCACAGTCAGATGCATGGCTGTAATTACTCCTAACAACTACATACTTGCTGCTCTTTTAATTAAAACAAAACTACAAATAACAATGCTGACACACTCCTAGAGAAAATAAGCTTTACAGAGATGATAAAAACACCAAAACAGCAAAAGCCTTACTTGCAGCAGTTCAGTCAAAACATGCCAGCCCTGGAGAGCTCAGAACCGTAAGAAGTCTTTGCAGTCCAGAAATTCTCTTGAGTTTATCCAGTGTTTATTTACCAAGCTTTAAAAGTCTGTGGTTAGAAGAACAGAGTTAGCTTTCTACACCCTCCACAGCACCAAAGTCCTTCAGTAACAGCAGACATGAAGTTTGCTGATAGTTGGGTTTGCTGCTGCTATGTAGTTGCTCAGTACTTGTAAATACAAGCTCTGTGGACAAAGTCCCAAATGACATCACAGGCAGCTGCTTATTGTTGAGTCTTTATTAACCGACTGTCAAAAAAGAAAAGCGAGGAGGAAAGAAAAGCCCAAACTATCTTCCCTGCAGCACGATTTGCATCTTAGTAGGAGTTGCAGTGCTACACACATAAATACTTCTGTTTACTCAACTGATGTTTTTCCAGAATGAATAAACAGTGTTTGCAGGGAAAGCAAAAAAGTAAGAAAAACTTAAACAGTTTCACCACGTGAAGAGCACAGGGAGAAAGAAAGAAAAAAAAAAAAAAGCCAGCATTGCCTTTTTCACAATTTATCACTGAATTCTTTTAATTCTTTTGTTTATTTAACAATAGGGGTGCAAACCTGCCTAGATTTTAAAGCACAGAGCAGAAGACTTCAGTAGGTTGAAATGAAAGTTTCACCTCATTCCAAATTTGAAAAGTTACAGAATTACAAACTACAATCTTTGCAAGATTTAAGACAGCTCAACTTCAGTAAAAATGTGTTTTGAAGAAAACCGTCTTAATTGCCAAAGATGAAAATACAAGAAAGCAAGAAATAGCATCAAACATTGATATTCACAAGGTGCTAAGGGCTTAAATACTAACCTTTCCTTCTCAGAGGGGAGGTCCAAGACTAAGTAGCACTGTGGAGCTGAAACACACTCAATTCCCACCGAGGCACGGGGTATTCCCTGGAGAACTAGTCCATCTCCTAATCTGAGTCTGTGTCACAGAGCTCCTGCTGAAAGAGAGGGGCTGGGACTCTGTGCCTTGATTTCTCAGAAGTCAGTCCTTTCAAGTCAGAACTTCAAACACTGGAAGAGCACCACCAAGGCTTGTGACAGACTGAGCTCTCTTATCTGTGCACGTTTCCACACGAAGAGGTTCAATATTGGAAACACCTGGCCACTCACATCTAAACACCCTAAACTGTTCCACAAACAACAAAACAAGTGAAACTTGAGCTCAGGGATGAGCTGAAGCCAAGTTTGCCCTGCTTTTTTAATTGCCACACATAAAAGCCTCAACCCAAATTCTGCCTGTATTTACAGAGAGAAAACCAATCTTGGGTCAGATCCTCAGCTGCTGTAAATCAGGCTAGATGCAATTACACACCTGAACAAGAGCAGTCAGCTGCAAGCTGAAATCCTGCTTTTAGCCTGAAAGAGTGCCATTAAAAACATTTGTGTGACCTTAATAACAGAGTGCCTGATTTTCTTGGTGCTTGCCCCGAGTAGCAGCAGTACCCTGCTGACACAGTGGTGCTGAGTTCATTGCAACTGCTCAAGTAGGCAATTGCTACCTCTGCTGCTTGCTGCCTCTAAAATATAAGTTTGTGCTTTTGATGGAGATCTGTTGTAAATTCCCTACATTTATTCCTGTGGCTAATCAGCCTGTAGCACACAAGAAACACCACACTGTGTAACTATGGGTTATATTTACCTCCCTGCCTCAAACACACAGGGCTGTGTTCCTCTTCCGTTGCACCCAGCAAGGTTTTATATCTTGCTCATTAAGAGTTTGCCAGTCTGATCCAGGAAGTCTTCAAAATACTTCAAGGATGAAGTGGGCTATGGGAGTAATAAGTACTAACACAAAATATTGAATTAGATGAGTTTCAAACTATAAAGCTTTAGTTCCAACTTCACAAGTGCCATTTAAGCAAATGTGAACAATGCCCTGTGCTTGGATAAACAGCTCCATAAGGCTTCAGCTTTTTCCATCAGAAACAAGCCCATAAGATCAGCAGAAGAGTTAGATTTTGCTTAAACCTGTTGCTGATTAACAGTGTGCTTCCTCAGACCAAGGATAAGATTCATTTCTACACCTGCCATTAGAAGTATTTATAAAAATGCAAAACACAGATAATATTGAAGCTCTCTTGATGAGAAAACCGGCTTGCTCCGAGACACATGTAGAAGAAAGAAGAGAGTATAGAGTCATAAAAGAAGGAAACCACTTTAATTGAAAAAGTTTAATGAAATTAAAAAGGATGAGCCTTAAGGAAAATTTTAACCTGTTCCCAGGAAGAATTTGTATTATTTAGCAAAATTTAGCACTTACTAAATTTCCTAGGGTATGTTAATGCATTTCCAGGCTAAGCATACCTGGGTGAGCAGGACCAGGACAGCACACACACCACTCACATCTCTCTGGTCAGGCAGCACTGCAGAGGCACTGACTTGGGTTGTCTGAAAGCAATTTTTCTGAGGTTTTCAAAAGTGGTGGTTATTGTAAAAATAAATGCACAATGAAACAAGTACTGAGATTTGTGGGTTTAACCAGCCAGTTATTCTTCCCAAGAGGAGAATTGCCATGAGGGTGGACAAACAGATTCTGCATTCTTCAAATTACAGCACTTATTAAGGGAGTGGCCATTAGCTCACCCTGTCAGTGCACTTATCCATCTAATTTCTATTCTAAGTCATCATAAGACATAGCTGCTGGCTGTGCAGATACAACTTATTTTTGGCAGGAATGCCACGGCTTTTGCTAGAACAAAATTAACAGCAGAATTCAGTCCTTGACTAGCTGCAGGTTGAGTGGAAAGATAAAGAAGTCAAAGTCATGAGCTGCAGTCATTGCTCCTGGCCTGATGTGCAGTAGGCTGAAGTGATTCTTGTACCTGAGGAAATAATTCAGCTGGGTACTAACTCATTTTTAATGAGCAGACAGGTAAGATGAGACATAACAAACTGATCTAAGGACACAGACATTAGGAAAGCTTGTCAATTAACCTTTTGCAGTATGGCCAGGATCTCTCAAAGACCCCATACTAAGAAAAAAATCCATGCATTTCAGGTTTGCTGTCCACATTTGACTTTACTTTTTTATTAATTTAGAAAGTTCCTCCTCACTGAAGAAGCCAAAACAAGGACATCTTGGAAAAGGCAATAGTTGGCTGGGATTGAGTCACCTAAACTGCATCTTTACTGAAGCATGCAGGAATCCCTGCACTTGTGATGTGCTTGTTCACTTCTTACCAGCTCAGGAGCAGAAAACAGCTTGGACCCAGGTGTCTCAAGGTTGTCTCTCATTACAGACCCCTAAAGCTGCAGCAGAGGTGATCAGCCCCACAGCCTGAAGAGTTAAAAGGCAGGTGGGAAGAGCTAAGAGCATTTTCCCCAAGGGATGGCTCACTGCTGACAGTTCTGTGTGGTTCAGCACAGCTTCAGACAACTAGCCCATGTAAAAGCTTTGTTTTTAACTACTAGTAGTTTTTAACTACTGCTGGGGCAAGGACAGACAAGCTGACAGGCTGAACAGCAGTTTAGTCTAGGGCAAAATTGCAGGACATATAAAATCCTAAACTGTTACATTTTTATCCCACGGTAAATACTCAGATCACTGGAGTGCAAATTAAAAAAAAAAAAGTTAAACAAATTGTAAGCTGGAGAATTTGCCGTCCTTGGAGTCCTTGGAGTTGCACGTGTTTGGAAATGTTGAGCTGGTTCCTAAAATATCATGGAAATTTCTTCAGGGTACTGAAGAGCAAAATGTTATTTGAAAATTACAATTATGCTCACTTTTACCAACACAGTTAAATATGTCTTACAAAACATATACCTACAAGGATGTGAGGTGTCACAAGCTAACACAGTAAACACTTTCCTGGGGTAGCTGGTCAAGAAAATAAACAACTGACAAATTGAAATAAGTGGAGAGAATAAAAGGAAGGGTGTGAGGGCAGTGTATGAATCTCCTCAGATACTCACTGTCAAAAACTGGCCTTCAGTTGAAGCAGTTTGATCAGGTTGGTGAGCTTTTGATCACAAAGATAATTTGATTTTTAACCTTTCTAGATGATTTTTCAAAGCTTTTTACCTCCCCTGCATGTCAAGAATAGGGAAAAGGTCCTTAGCAAAGGCAGGTTTTACTGCTGGAACAAACAATAGCTCACTCTTCTGTCACATTTATGAATTTAAACTTCAGAGAAAGCAAAAATAACATATAACAAAAATAACAGTGTTCACATTGGCCATTCTGCTACATGCAGGGCTGGGGATATCATCAGTCTGGTTTGTCCTTTCCAGTTGTGTTCTCCATGCCTGGCACTGCCATGTTGCTCTCTCCAAGAGCTCCCAGACAGCTTCTGTAAAACCTATGTGCTTCTCAGTACCTGTCACTCCAGCAGCTTAAAAAATATGATATTCTACCTCCTGGAAGAGCACCTTTATATGGAAATATTTGCTTGAACTCACATCCTGCACTATGGGAAATCCTGTCCTTAAGTGTCAGGATGAAGCCTTGACACTCGATTCTGACACATGGGAAAAAGAAAGTCCAAAATGAAATGTTTAATCTAGCCTTTTCAGATGAGCTGAGAGCTAAAATGAGCATATACAATTGTTCCTGCCATAGCAGTGATTTGCAATCAATTTCTAAATCTTTTTCAGTTCCATAATTTTTGCTTCAGTAGAATTCTATGAAAAGCATTCATTGGAGAAAATTGATGGGATGTCTTTAAAGGACATTGCCTTTCACTACAAATTGCTTCATTGTAAAATACGATATTAAGCAAATCATAAAAAGTTTGCTTTGAGTGTTTGCCACTTGAAATTGGAAGAAGTAGACAGAAGCTGGATCTTTGAATTACAAGGGAGCTCAGAAATATTGTAAATGTGATTACAAAATATAAATACGTAGGACTGGCTCTCCTTAGTTCCATAGTTTAAGTCATTATTCCTTCTTTGCCTTTCCTGTTGTTTCTGGAATCAAACAATTGATTCAACCACCAGTGACCTTATCCAGAATTAATTGAAATCAATGGCATTAGTGGATTCTGGAGCAGGCCCTAAACCAATGTGTGTTCAAGGGCTTTTGTATATCCTTAATCACACAAGTAAGGCTCTGAAAATTTAGATTCCAGTGGATCCAATCATTCAATCAGTTCTGCAGTGTTTAGCTTCACATATGGACAGGGGTCCTCTGCTGGATAGAGAAAGGGGTCTCTATTATGAGGAGAAGGTTATTGCCATAATCTATTTCTGATGAAATACAGGTGCCAGTGATCCAGCAGGGCTGGTACCTAATGGGAAGGCTGACTAATTTGCACTCTCCTGCTGCCTCTTCGGACATGTCGCTGTGTGTCAGCAAGCAGAGGTATCGGCTTGTGAAACACACATTCCTCTGATGCAAGCATCTGGCCTCTTGGCAGCCAAGTCGTGACAGGTTCTGCGGCAGCTGGGATGGCCCCACGCTCTTTCAGATGGTTAAATAGTCTTGTTTTTCAGCCTAGCTGTTTGTTTTCCTGCTGAACTCCTGGATGGAAGCCCATTCAACCTTTTAATCAATGAACTGGCCGTTGGATTGGAGTAATCAGCCACATTTTTGTGCATGTCAGAGCAGAGATTTTTGCCCAGATTGCCAGCCCTACAGCCCTGTGCTCTTGACTCCATGCTTAACCTTGTCCTGCTTCATCCTGACACCTAACACCCCAAAGGAAGGATTGTCTTCCCAAAGTGAGAGTAAGCATTCTTCATCCCTCAATCATAGGATTTCCTGGATTTCATAGCTCCTGCTTTGTTACAGGAGGTGGCATTCAGATCAAATAAGGAATACAATTTATTTATTTCAGATGGCTTTATAAACTGTCCTCCCATGTGCATGCACCAGATGGAGATAAGAATCTGGCTGGAAGCTGTAGCCTTACACTGTGTGGCACAGAGGTAACAGCACATCAGATAACTGAGAGAAAAAATTCTTCAGAGAAGATTCCATAAATCTGAAATAAATTTTATTTAAATTGCCTTTAAACATATTATGCAAATCCACAACATAACGAGCAGTTCCGAGTAATTCCCTTGAAAAAATGAACACATGGCACTAGTAACACCAAATGTGATAATGCAGGATTAAAAAGGAGTTCTCACAGGGATACCACAAAAATCGAAAGCTGTCATCTACCTCTCAGCCATTCATAAACCACCTCCACCTTTTCACTCTAAATGATAATCTGTCTCTCCTTTTTTCCTATGTAGTACTGCTGGTAGAGGGAAAATAAGTAATGAACTGATTTGGACAGGCTACATTTTCCCTTGGCAGGGTTTTAGTCTTTGCTCTTGCGCTTGCCATATGAAGCTCTTTTCGTGGGGTGAAGCTAGTGCTATTTCTACACTCACCAGAGGAGAAAAAATACACAAAAAGGCCAATTCCTGCCCCTGCCACGGAGAGAGGAGGGAACAAATCTTCCCTTCCATCTCCCTTCATGTGTTCCATTGATGGCTTGATGAAGACCTAGGAACAAGCTGATCAGTCCTATCCCCCACTGTTTGCCAAACATACACATACACGCACATAAAGATGATGTTAATCCATTCTTCTGGCCAAAATGATGCCTGTGGAAACAAGGTATCAGTGTCACCATGGGCTCCAACCACACCAGGCCACACGTATCCAGAGTGATACAGCACTCAGCACCATCCTGTCCCAAAGGCAGTAAGAAAACGACAGTCACAAACCAGTGTGAGATATGTTACTATAATTTAAAGTTCTCTTTGGGTCTTTCCATTCCATCTTCAAAGCAGGGCAGGTAAGAATTGCTTCCAGCAGATGAGTTAGTGAATGAGAGCTGTAACAACATGCCTGGTTTTAATACCATATAATTCCATACTATGACACACAATATAAATTGATAAAAACCCTCTCATTTTAATGAATGACTGTTATCAAGAAGAGGCTATCTGAAATGCATTGCCAGTTTTCTGGTCTCTTACCACACATGTAATCTGCAGAAAGTCGATCCATGTCACAGGTAAAATATTCAAGGATTAAACAGCTTGCTTAAAGCCCAAGAAAAGACACCAACAGATTAAAATCTAGGAATTACTGCTCCCAGCACTGTCAGTGGAGCCCTGGACAATACCATGACGACTTACTCAAAAGTAACTCAGGGAAAAAATCCTGGGTTGCCGTAGAAAGCAGTTATGAACAGCACACACACTAGGATTTCAACAATACACTGTGATTACTTTAAATCTGTGAAATACAACGACTCATAACAGCCAGCAAGACACTTTCTGGGAGAAGAGACCTAAGTGTATCTTTGCAAAAAGGATGATGGAAAAGCACGAAATTATTTTTGTGAGGAGAAAGGTTTCTTAGTCTTCCTGCAAGAGAAATAAAGCCTCCATCCCATTCCTCTGGATAGGAAAGGACAGGTATATCAAACAAAAGCTGTTCTGGTTTACCACACTGCCTTCTCCATACAGTGCTGAAGATTTTACTGCATGCTATAAAGAGAGGGAAAACTCATCTTGCAGTCATATAAACACAGTGAACAACACAGAATAAGTATCAATTACTTTTGCAAGTTTCAGTGATAGCCTCAAACCCTGAGGATAATTTCAAATGGTACGATAAAGACTTCAGTTAGATTAAAACATCAAAAGCAAACTAGCATTCAAAACCAAACAATTCTGTCTCTGCTGTGGAAGTTACAATAAATTTTCCGAACTGGCAGATTTCCCTCCTAGCTGTTCAGCTGTTCCTTTCCCACAGGTAAAATAAGTCAATCTGTTTGAGAAGACAATTTGCCACCCAGCTTACTTAATGCCACACATTAAAATTAAATGACTGACTAATTTTGTTGTCAAAGAGCTGCTTTAATGGGAATCCATGATTAAAAGAAACAACCGCAATAAGGAAATAAAATCAGATGATGCTGACTTCCATGTGAATTAGGTCTAAGTAACTGTCCAACTTTTTGCCTCTTTTTACATGGAACTCTTCTCAAATCCTTCAACAGGTCCCTGCATATATGTCATTCCCTGTTTACTTTAATCCCATGATCCAAATTTGGCTCAGTGAAGTTAGTATAAACACAAACATGACTAACAGAATACAGTAAATCTGTGATAAATTTTTGCTCATCTGGAATTAAACATGATAAATTCTTGTAGCATACTATCAAGACAATGGAGCTGCATTTTCCATTTCCCTTGTGCCAACATCTGTGGCTATGGAAAGTGCGTGGCAGTGCTGGTGCTGGGTGTATTCACACAGTGCTGTGCAGTGCCTTGAAGAGATATTTGAAGCAGCTTTAAATAAGTTACTTTGGTTCTGGAAAGCAACTTGGCCATGTTAGTTCCCTGCCTGGAGCCCAGCACAGGAAATACCCTTGGCAGAGGCCTAAGGGAGCATTACAGTCCTGCCCCAGCCCAGCCAGCAGGTTCAGAGCCAGCTCAGTGTCTCCTCACGACACTGCACTATGACCACAGAAGTATTAAAAGTGTTCATTTTGCTTTCAGAAAAAGGCAGAAAAATTCTTTATCTTCACAGTGTAAGTCACAACCTGAAAAGGCTTTCCTAGTCATGGTGTGAGCTCATTTGATTCATCCTAGAACACCATTCTTAACTGAAAGAATAAAAGCTGCTCTGAGGTTGAGTACCATCTTTGAAATGGTCTGTGGCAGCACGAAGCAAGACTCACCCTTGCTTTCTGATCAAATGAAGGGCTAAGGCTCAGGCTATTTCACTGCCCTTTGCCTGCAAAGGATCAAGAAACCCAAGTGCACATTGACCACCACTGCTGGGATCTGCTCCATGTTTCCTTGATTTCAAATAATAATAGCAATTCAGGTGAGCAACCCAACCTGTTTCAAAGGCTGAGTGCCATACACTTAGCTTTCATACACTCATGGATATACATATACTAGTGACAGGGATTAGCTGCTACTAGCCAGAACCACTTGCTTACAGTATGTGGAATATCCTGAAAATATGAAGCCTTTACAATTTTAACTCAGATATTCTTGCTCTACTTTATGTTCTAGGTTGCTTTGCTGAACGATTTGGTTCAAGTCTTGTGTGTTGACCTAGAAGTCCGTCATGGCAGACACCTGCAGCAGCTTCTCTGACATCTGCCCTGACCTGTTGTTGCTTCTTTATCCCTCCAAAATTAGAGATACAGTAGTTCCCAGCATGCAGAAGGGTATCTTATCCTGTATGAGTGGGTGTTATCTGTTAGTATTGCTTATGTGATGCCACAGGTAAATGGACAATTTTGAAGAATTTTAAATAAGGCCCATTGTGCTCATTGTCTCCATTTCATTTTAGAGCTCTTCTGAAATCCCAGAAGTTCGGACAAGAAAAATTTCTTTGTGCTCTGGCCTTGGCACACGTCTTTTAACAGATGGAAATTATTGTTATACAGCCTTAGGTCATATCAGGATCTCCTTTTGTTTCTGTAATGAGGCCCAATTAATACCTAGGACATTCTGCCACTCAAAGGATTTAAAAATATCAGGATTTCAGCCAGAACTGTAATGCTAATGTGTGCTTTTATGATATAATCTCACTGTAATTACCTAAACCAATATCAACATAATAGTCATTCTTATTATATAGGAAACTTGGGTATTCCACTGTATTGAAAAAATGCTTACTCTAAAAGACTTTTCTCATTCCCATTGCAGGGTCAGCATTTCACCTCAGTGTAGCTGCAAATTAGAGAAATTAGAGTAATTACATTGAGCTAGACAGTCTTTGGGCTGGTCTCCATGCAAGTTTTGCTGCAAAATAAGACAGGACAGGACAGCTGTCACTCTGTGCAACCTTACCATGTAACATTAGAAATATCTGCACTGAGAAGTGGTGTAGAATAGCTATTTTGTAGTGATTTACTGCTAATTTTGTAGACAAAACCCTAAAGCCAAGTTTCTATTTTTAGGGCTTATGCCTTTCAGAAGCTTTTACATAAAATGACAGCAATGAAAAGCCTTATTTACAAATATTCACAGATTAATACTATAGCTTATTCACCAAGTAGGACCTCCAGAATTACCATTACTCCTGGAAAAGTCAGGTCATGAAGGCTTGAAATGCTTACAGTAATTTTTGAACTTTTACTTGGTCATTAGAAGTTTGCACTGAGTATTTAACAATTCTGGGCAAATGATAACATGGCACTTAACTTTGCAGTTCAGCTTTTTCTCTTTCTCCATCTGCAGCACTGGGAAACTCCTGTAATAAATCTCAGCACCTCTGATGAATCCAATAGGACTGTTCACTAACTGTGGTTTCCAGCTGCTGCCCAACATACCTGAAAATTTTTACCAAACTCAGCATCCTGACCATCACACTGAGGCAGATTAAGACAGAATTAGGTCACCCGAATGCATTACAAAAGAGAAATTTACAACCAGGACGCAACTGAATGTTGCTAAAATATAGTGATAGTAATGTAAAAAATCTTGGTATCTTATTTCCCCTCCTCTTCTCCTCAAAAGTGAAGTATTGCCAGATAACTGGCAAGATAAAGAGTAAATGCCACTGTAATCGAATGGGTGCCATGTACCAGAAATGGTAAATACAATGACAGGAGTTGGTTTACTATTACATGGTATGATTTTAAAAAATATATTTAATTACTACTGTCACAAACTGTGCTAAAAATAGGTTATTGAGTTGCATTTTTTCTACATGACAGATAAATGTAGGAATGTAGCATTCAGAAGGAACTGTTTGTACTAGGCACTGCATTTCCTCTCCACCCAGCAGAACTTCCAGAAGAATATCATATGAATTTTGCAAGTATATCAAGGAGATAATAGACACCACAGGCTGTAAAAACTGCAAGATCATAGACATGCAAGTATATGCAGGTGCTACAAGCAAACTACATTTCCTTCCTGCCAAAAACGCCTCGCTAATCTCCAAGCTAGTGAAAATGTCCTCATTGCTCCAATATTTTCCCTGCAGCCACAACAATTTTTTAAATACATATGCAGCCATTTCATTTTATCCCCTAGAAGGACAAACCCAGCAAGTGACAGTGTCCATCAATCCCCTTGAAGTTTACATATATTTTATCTACATCTTGCAAATCAGTCTACATGCTCAGGCTCTCTGTAGTTATTAAAATCCTACTATCAATTTTCAAGAAAGAGAAGGAAGGATGTTGATTTTAGCTATTCAGGCATAATTCTCCCTAAATCAAGTGGAGAGTCAAACCATAAGGGGACATTAAGTGATTTCAGGCCTCTGCTCCACAAGATCATCCCCAGAGAGTTCATTTAGTTCAGAAATGTTTGGTGTCAGGAGCTGGAACCACAGTTGCTCATTACCCAAGCAGCTGCCGAGGATGAGATGCCCCATGTGTGCTGGAGCGGGGCTGTCTGACACCAAGGCACTCAAGCCAACGCGGTTTTAATTTACTCAAAATAATGGTATCGTCATGCCTTGTACACCTACAAGAATAGCCCTGCTTCCGTGGGGAATGCTGGTGTTTGGGCTATGAACTAGAAAAGCACTCATCTCAAACAAAGCCAAGGCAGCGGCGAAGCAGCGCAGCTCCCGTCCTGACTCTGCTGTTCCACGTGTCCTGGCCTGCCTGGGGGGCACTTGGCTTCTCCAGAAAATGCCAAGAACTCACCTCGGAATGATCAATGCCACATCTAACTAGGAAGTATTCATTTTTTACACATACCAATAGAAAACTGTTGTCCTCAAGCTGGCATACTCTGGAAGCATTTTTGAGGAAAACAACACAAGTGTTGGGAGCAAAGCAGTAGCAGAGACACTTCCCAGAGAAGATGTTCACCTGGAATATCTTCCATCTGAGTTTCTGTCAGAGCTCAAGCCCTTTAACCAGCCCTCTCAGCTTTACAGAAATCTTTTCTGGGAATTACACAATGACCAAATGTCTGCACCTTACCACAACACTTACTCCTTGCTCTAGAATTTAAGCTTTAATTAAAAGTTTCTACACCTTTTGCCTGCAAGGAAAATTTATCAAAACACCAGCAGAACACAAACCTTCCACCTATATAAAGCTTGAGACAACAGCTCAGAAAATCTGCTTTTCTTCTTAGCACATCACTGAAGTGAAATCACAGCATTTCCTAAAGGCAGCTTCACTGAGAATACCGGATTTTTAATAAACATTGAAGTGTAGTTCTCAGGGGGTTCTTGCAACCCTTCCCAAAGCAGCCCAAAAGATTTTTGCCTTCAGCCTCACTATTTTTCCCTCCACAATCCCAAAAGAAAACCTATACTTTTCTGCTATCTAAAACATATTTAAAAACAAGATATTGACAAACTACAATAAATTGTACTGAGCAACAGTATAATGGATTTATTTAGCAGAGCTTTGCAACAGGAATGTATTGACATATTTGCTTAGGCAAAATCTCCTTCCTTCCAAAAAAATTGAGCTGCAACCAAGAGTTTCAGGAAATGCTGCAAAATGTTGGGGCTGGGCAAGGACCTCCATGGGAGTACAGCTCTTGTCTCATGAGTCTCTGTGTCACAGATGCTGGCATGAAACTGCCTCTTTTCCATGTATTTAACACCACAATTAAAAGCTGACAGAATGCCTGTTGATGTCCATGGGAATCCATTACCTTCCATGGGATTTGGGTACATGTACCATGAACTGCACCACACCAAGCACCCCCAAAGGAGAAGTGCTCCACAATATTCCCAAACAAGACCCAAAGCCACAGGGCAAACCTCATGCTGCTTGTGGCTCATCCCTACCATGCAGTGCCATCTCAGACTCCAGAGTGATAGTTCCCATCCTCCAGGGAACAGCAGACAGACATTTCAGTCATGGCACACTGCAGAGGACATACAAACCCAAGTTTGCTCCAGGATAATTCCACAGAAATGGCGAGGTATGGCACGATTTCCCAAATCCACAGTCACTCGTGTCACAGCTTCTCTTTACACCCAGCCCAAAGCTGCACAGGGAGCTGTCAGCAGCCACAGCCCCTCTCCCCATCCCAGGAATGCTCTCCCGCCTCCTCCCTGTTCCCTGTCACAGTTCAGAGTGACTCAGCTCAGCTCCCAGGAGGAAAATCGCCCCTGCCGGTCACGCACATGAACTCTATCTGTCCACAATGATACACATGCACTTCTGAGAAAGTGTAAAAACAACTAGAGGAAGAGAAATCTATGGGGAATGGTAGGGCAGAGATGAACTGGCACACACAGCCACAGCTATACTGCATTAAAATGATGTTATGTCCTTGTGGGTTTCCAGGAAAAAGGCTGCCATGGGATCTTCCATTGCACATCATTCGGTGCAGTAGGGTGTGCTGTGCTTGCACAAAGTGCCCCAAAATTTTGCATTTCAGTTTTATTCCTTACTCTAATGAAAGAAATAAAGCTATTAAACTTTCCTCATACAAAAACAAATTTATCTTCTATACTCAGCTAAATGTATTGACATTGCAACCCCACTGGTACCCACTGGAGAGTCATAGTAGGCAACTCTTTTGCACAGATTGGCTTTAAAGTCTCAGACACCTGTGCACTGTCACAAATCTCTCCAGTATTTATGACTTCCAGTCGCTCACTTAATCACTATAAAAGTGCCTCCATGGGACTATATGGTTAAAAAGAGGAAAACAAGGGGGAATCCTGTGTATCACCACCTACCTTAACTGAATGCCAGAGATTGCCCCTTACTCCCATTTCTCTTCCTTCATTCCTGTTCAAGTATGAATGGTAGCATCCAGTGGACATACTCCTGGGAAAAACAGAGCTTCCTGCACCATAGAAATCCTACTTTTGTAAAATGCTCCAAGCTGCTATGTATCCTTATAACACACAAGTTTATCAGTTCAAAGGATAGTGCTCTGCCTCCACAACACTCAGCTCCCATACTGGTGCTTAAAAAGAGGATTTAGGCTCAGCTCTGCCTACAGACTATGCCAGAAACAAAAAGGACAAAAAAAAAAAAACCCCAAACAACTCGATGGCACTCACTCCTTTCCCTGTCAATACATTTTCTAATCTAATGTTCCAAATCACACATTCATGGACTGGTTGTATGCAGGGCCTGATAAACACCAGTTCAAAATTAACACGTACTGCTAAAAGATCAGTCTATGAAGGTGAAAGGTTTGGACAAGTGAGAACAACTTCGGTTTGCTGTTAGGGCAGTGCTTTGTTGCATATACAGACCTGAACAGCTCTGGAACCAAGGCTGGTGCACAGATGGGAATTCAGTTGAAACATGAGGAAGTTCTTCCCGCCACTACTGGCACTTATGCAGCTGCCATCAAAGAATGCCTCTCACCTGAATTTTTTCAAGACACAAAAATAAATTTCCACATGAGTCACCATTTCTTGGTTTCTTTCTGAACAAGAGCACACGCAAAAATTTTCTAAACCACTTTGTGCAATTCAATTTCTAGTATGTTGTCAAAGATTACTGAAAAAGCCCATGGGCCCAGGAGATGCTGCATGGTAGGGAAATATTTGTATTTTGAGCTCTACCAGTTCTACTGACCAAGATATATACTGTTGTAACCACTGAACACATCAGGGGATTAAAGAGTTAACAAAAACTTAAGAAACTGCACAATTACATAAAGTACAATCTGTCACTCAGATATTGGAAATGGACTATGAAGATGCCAGTATAAGTGCATGTACTTATATACAGAGAACACTTTAAACAGTTGACCATGATTTATACATGCTGCAGCTGTCACACACTATTTCTGACATCCAAAGAGCCTATGCATACTTTCAGTGGAAGAAATTTCTAGTTATTTGCCATTTTGTAGAACTGTAAATCACATAAATGCTCATATTATTACCATGTGCTCTGACAGTTTGCATCAACAGACCATCTTGGAAGAATTACAATGATGAATTATTGACAGTATCTCACATAGCTGGCAAACATTTATTTGAAATGCTGTGGGACAGAACCTGCCTCTTTCCGGTCTTGAGATTGACCCTAATGTAAACTACAGCATACAACAGATCAAAAAATATATAGCCTGGCTCTCAATTTGTGATCTCATTTTTATCATTTGATGGTTCCCATAAAGATTGTTTATTATTGATGTGAAATGCTGGAACCAAAATATCCTGTAGCTGGAAGCTGGAAGTCTCAGTAACTGAGTCAGAGTGACTCTTCTGGCCTTCTCTCAATATGCTTTATTTCTTCTATTGAATAAACAAACAGTCCCAATCTACAATGACAACATCAGCCAGGATTTTCCCATATTGTTTTGACAGATGTTGTCAGGGACTGATTACAAAAACCTGTACACCTAGTAGATATTTACTGCTGTGATGTTCCATAATATAACTGAACTACGTGCAGAATAAACTAATGTCATAGGAAGCTGTGCTAATGAAAAGCCTCTGACTGTGGAACTGCAAAATAACATTTCCAACTGCAGCAAAACTATTTTTAAAGGTACTGGAGATAAAAATATGTTATTTGGTACATTGGACTAATAGGGCACAGAAAACGATGAATTGATTACTAAAATAACTTAGTGTTTGGTTCAAGCACCTTGCAGGGAAAGATCACATCCTTTTCCAAAAGTCTCAATACTCCAAAGCCCTCAGCCAGAACAGCCAGACCAACCCTCAGCTGACTGCTACTTGATTCAGTACATTCAGTCAGAGTTTAGTCTATTAATTATGTTTTTGGTTTGTATTTACAGGTAGGTGGAATATGCATCAAAGGTGGTGGGGTTGAATTATAAAAAAATATTTTAAAGTGTTTTCTGGGGTTTGTGTTGCAGGAGGGCTGGGAGAACATGCTGTTTCACTGACCATACCCATGCATTATTTTAAAAAAATAAATAAAAGTAGACTGAATCCCTGCTACAATTACCAACAGAAGAGTGAGACAGAATGATTTTGCATTATCAGGTGTTAATGTGCCCTTTGTAACTGCTAAAAGGAAACCTGAGACACTGCACCATCACGGGTCGTCCTTTTGAATGCTACTTTTCAGGTCTGTAGTCCCCACTAACCCTGCCATTTACCTGTTAAATAGGAAATCACACAGTGAGTACCAAGAGGACAATATTATTTTGAAGCTCAGGGAGAACCAGGGGACATCACAGTGAGGGTATTTGGATAAGCCAGATCGTGTTTTTGCAAACCTGATTGACTAATAATTCTGGAAATTAAAAACCTGTAGCTCTGTGTGACTGACCAAAGAGCTATTACATCATTTTGTCTGTGCAGGATGAGGCACTACATCATTCATGTGTAAAAGTGTATTTCCTCAGTATTTCTCTAGATTCCACAGAAAGAGACCTGCATGAATGTGTGCATACACACTGAGGGTAGGGTTGAAAGGATAAGTAGAGATAAAAGGGTATCAACACTACATTGCACATTTGCAACAACTGAATCCTTGTGTGGCTGGTTGGAGGAAGATTCTAACATGATATGAGCTGAAAAGTCTGAAAACGTTCAGTGATCAAACGTTTTCACTACTCTCTCTAATAAAATACTTCCTTTGGTTAAAAAAAAAGAAGAGAGATTTTTTAATTAGCTGTGGAAATGTATCATTTCATGGCTTTTCTTCTGTAGTTTGTCTTCAGGTGTGTTAAACAAGCCCAAACCTGAGAATTTGACATTTTTTCTATTTAGAAGTAAATTTAAATAAAACCTACGGAAAACTGAAAAATAGACTTAATTCTTCACCAGTGTGAAGAAAATTCAAAATATATTCACACAATATAGTGCAGTTAGCATCCAGAAAGTAAGGTTTTAGGTGGGATTTAGAATACCTCAGGCTTTCCAAGGATACAGGCTTAAGTGACAGGCTTTCCTGGATATCAAGGACAAGACCAAAGCCCATTTTAAACCTTGTAAAGTTTTCCAATGATTTGCATTACTGTTAGACTGATTCGATAGAAATCTCACCAAAGTGAAAACAATCTTCCCAGTTATCATGTGTCTTTTCTTAAAATCTTAACTTTCCTTATACTAAATACAGATAAAGAGCATTTTTTTCAATAAACACAGCACCACCAAAGCAGTTGAAAGCAGTCCCAGCCTGGGAAGGATTATGAACTGTCTATCATCCCTGTGTGCCCTAAGTAGGGTCAATAAGTCATTCTTGCCATGCACAGTATTATGTAAGAAATTACAAAGGGGTCCTATTTAGATGACCTCCTTTTTTTTGTTTCATATTCTAATTGCCCAGCTAAAAAGAACACGTCGTCCCAGCGGAAGCTTTAGGAACAGCACTGGGCGAGATGCACATACAGGAGCACTTTACATGTGCACTCTGACCTCTCTCAACACTGCTGAGCCTTTTCCAATTTCCCAAAGTCTCCAGGAGGAAGCAAAGGGAGTCAGCCCTGCCTATGTGATGTCTCAGTGACATTTCACTGAGATGATAGTTCACTGGGATTTGCACTTCTGAAAGTCCCTCCAGGGAGGCTTGTGAAAGCTTCAGCCTAACCTACTTTCAGGATTCCATGGAGTAATTCTGTTCCAAGAGCCAGCAGCTGCTCTTGGCAGCAGGAAGATGCAAAGAAGTGCAAAGGGGCCTCAGCCCTGTAGGACCCAGTGAGGCCTAAAAGCCACTCATAAAAATGAAACATCCCCATGAAGTTATTGAAAATCGAGATCTGATTTAAGGAAAAAGGTGGATTTTTGGGGGGACAATATTACTGAACTAACACAAAACCAAAAACCAAGTATGCCTTCAGATGAGAATCAAGCAAAAGTTTTATTTAAAAAAAAAAGAAAAAACAAGCAAATTTGAAAAAACCACATTCACCCTCCAATATCTTTGAAATCAGTTATGCTTCCAGCTAAAAAAAGGTGTCATTGTGAGAGATACGTGATGACACTCCTAATATTTCTAGCCATAGGTTGCATTAGATGATCAGAAAGTCAGGCTAAATCTGGTGTGCTCTGATACCTGAACTCCAGACCTGAAGCAGCTGTGGCAGAGCAGAGGCTCTCCCAACACATTCCTGGACCCCCACACTGAACTTTTTAATGTTGCTCCCTCAGACAGAACAAGTCATGGATATTTTCAGCTCTCTGTTATTTTTTCCCTTGTCTCATGCCACAGAATCCCAAGGACTATCTAATATATTAGTTTTTAAAGGCATCATTTTTTCATGCCTCCTGAATCCAATTTAAACTTCAAACTTTATTTGATTGAAGGGGAGTGATACTCAGTACCCCTGTGAAGAAAATGAAGACTGTTAAGTCCATCAACAAGTGATTCATCTTTCACATGAAATGAGCACCACTACGAAATAGTGGAATAAACAGATCCCAAAAACCAAAACAGGTAGGCATCATCTTTAATCTAAATGCATTCATTTGCACTGTTCTTGTCACCTTCAGTGATTATTACTTCCTGCATGCAAGGAGAGGAATGTAAACCAGAACCAGACGGTGAAGGCAGGATGCCAGGGAAGAAAAGTAAATAAAAAGGCAGGAGAATTTCAGCTCTAGTGACAGAGGATGCAGCACTACTGATTGCACCACCATCATCCCAGTAGGTTATGTACAAATGAGGGCTGGCAAAGCTGAGGTATCCTTGTAACAGATACA
This sequence comes from Monarcha castaneiventris obscurior, assembly GCA_026261815.1. Lineage (NCBI taxonomy): Eukaryota > Metazoa > Chordata > Aves > Passeriformes > Monarchidae > Monarcha > Monarcha castaneiventris. The sequence continues at coordinate 15,803,132 of JAMPIT010000467.1, forward strand.
CACAAGCTGGGTCACCCAAAGTTTGGCTGTGTGAGTGCTGATCCCAACCCAGCCTTGTTACCCTCAGACTCTTCAACCCCTTCACATAATGCAGCCCAATTTATTTTACACAGTGAGCCATGTTGCACCTCTCCTTCTCCCTCCCACACCTGCCAAACCTTGTGAGAGGAATACTCCCCTCAAATTCCTTTCCTTTACACTGTAACTAATAGGGCTGACCATGGGGCTACAGAAAAGCAAAACAGTGCAGCTGCCACAGTTACTGCAATCTAATTGTTCCAAAGGAGAAGTATTTGTAACACTTCAAGGCTGTCAATGATTCCAGAAAATAATTCTAGAAACGTTTTGCTTAATCTACACAGCTGATGACTCTTCTATTAAAATTTTCTGTATTTTATACACAGAGCTCTACAGATTTATTTCATATCCATATTATGTTTTTCACATAAATTTGTCATTTGAAATTATTTTAGGCATAATGTTTACAAAATTATTTCAGTAAGAAAGCTTATTGCAGAGAGATTCCAGTTTCAACTGCAGAAACCACTTGGTCTAATCATTTATGGGAGTAAATAAATGTTATGAGACTTCATGGAGAAACTATTATCCAAATTACTGAACAACAACAGAAAAGCCTTTATTATGTTCCAGGAATGCATTTCTGGCAGAGAAAATAACATTTGTATACAATGTCTTTTTATGGATTAGACAGGAGAAAAATGCCTGCATTGATGTACTGCAAACTGCAGGGATTTTTTTCTTTCCTAAAGAATTACAAGTGACATCAGTTTTCAGAATGTCTGAGGAGAAGAGAACACACTTTGTTAAAAGAATTCCAGCTTTTTTTATTCTGATAAATTGTGTACTAAGACAAACTTTGCCATTGTTTATTGTTTGCCAGGTCGTGGCTCTGGTGTAAAGAAAAAGTGCTTCGAGCTCTCAAATATTCCTCCTGAACAATTATTTTATTGTTTTCTACTGAGCAAAGCAGCAAAATGACCTGATGGAGATCTGTAACACCATTTGCCAGGGGCTTGAAGCCTCTGCTTCCAGTGCATAAAAAAAACATGTGACGTCTCAGCAGACTGTTCTCAGGATAGGTATCCCTGCATCATGTTGGTTCAAGAAATCCTCTTCAATGGTCAAATATATTATATAAAAAACTGAGCAGTAATCACAGGGGTTCTGCAGAGGAAAATGGATTGTAAGATTTTCCCCGGGGTGGTAAGCAAAATGCATAGTGTAGAGGGGAAAAAAGAGCCAAGGTACTGGGATTTTATAGTAAATCTCTAGGGAATTCTACTTGTTCCTCCCTTCATCTCTCCATAGCCGGCAGAGTTTTGGGCCACGCTACTGAAGCTCTCTGATCCATCAAACAAATCTTTGCTCTGAAATAAACCTGAACTTCTTTCCAGCTCTGTTGATTCTGACTGTCAAAATACTGGTGCTGGAAGCAGCAGGAGCAGCAGCCAGGCTGGGATGAATGAAACCCCCCAGGGAGCACAACATTCTCCAAGCACCTGCAGTACCACCACAGGAGTTCTTGTGTGTCCAGCACCTGCAGCATGAAGCTGCATCCTCTTGGTATTAACACATCCCAAATGAAGCTGCACCTGAATTCTGATGTCTTAAATCATATCCAAGAACAAGCTAGTCTCTAAAGCCAAATCAATATGTCACTCAAGCATATTCTTGGATGACACCAACTGTCACAGCTGCACTGAGGCTCAGCTAGTAAGTTCAAAAAATCTCATCTCAGGATCCTTTCCAATGATAAAAAATACAAGTATTTACTCATGGTTGCTCTGCTCTCTACTTCCTCTGATTTTTTTTTCTTGTGTATGAAAGAAATAGCTTTGTAGGGAAAAAAAATCCTCTAATTAAGTGTGCTGGCACAGAGATCAGCCTGCTGCCTTGCAGCAAATCAAGAGCTTTACCATTAGAGAAAAGAGGAAAATGTCTTTGATCACAGCACAACCTGTGTGGAACTCTTAGTGATCAATGAAAGAAGCACCTCATTACAGATCCTCCATCGAGAAGGAGAAGTTAGCTCAGAAGATGAGATAGAAGGCATTCTCAAAAAGCCAATACAAATTTCAGAGTAAGAAATCAGGTTCTGCAGAAATTGTAGTGCATGGCTCATGTTGCTAGAAAAGACCTCGTTAGAAGTACCCACATCTTGATTCAAACACGGTCTTTGTGTTGCACAACAAAACCATTACATTCCCCAGAGAAGCCTCTGTCCTCTTCACTCTATCTCCTTTAAATGAACAAAGAATCCATTTAAAGATATTTAGTTTCAAAATTATTCGGTTTTGGCACTCCACCACAGCCTCCTGAGGGGACCAGCAGCAGTACAGGGGCCTTGCTTTCCGCCCTCATAAAGCTCTCTTGTTGAGAGGCAGTCCATAAAGTGTCCTTTCAGTTTTTACTGTCAATAGTGATACATCGCATTTGTATCATGCACGTCAGGCCAGGCAGTCACAAAGCCCTTTCCAGACCTCATTTCACGGAAGAGCTGTAAATGCACATCCCACCCATGCACAGATATCCCCTCAGAACTGCCTGTCTGTTACCTGCATGGCCCAGGTGATCTCTCAAACCTCCCAGCTGAGCACTTACCCAGCCCAGCTGGATTTAGACTGCAAAAGAGAGCAGGATTACATTATTCTCCGCAGGATTTTGTAAACCATGAAATTTTATACTCAAATATTCCTCGTAACGTGTATCCCTATGCTACAAGACTGCACAACAATTCATGAATTTATGTTAAATAATTCAGGCCAAATGTATGTTGCAATATTAAAAGTAAGTTGTTAGCAACAAAAATGGCAAGAAACAAAAAAATCAGCCCTGTGTTTCTCCACAGGAGAATCAAGGAGGTATAAAATGCTTTTTTACAAATTTACCTGCACTAACAAGCATAGCAATAGCTGTTCCTTGCACCTCATGATGTCAGAGAGTGTTGCCAAAGGTAAAACTGTTGCTTTGAATGTGAATATGGTTCCAAGAATGCATTTTATCCCCAACATAATTTTTTGCAGCAAGTCAGTTTGGTTTTCAGCTGTACGGAGCTTTTCTAGACGGAAAAAAAAGCCATACTGTGGCAGTGCAGATGGCTGCAACCACCCTGACCGCTGAGTGTAGAACTAAGGCCAACATCTGGTGGTCAGGCACCAAAGTTCAGGCAACTCACTCTGCAGTTAGGGTGAGAGCCCACAATCCCCCAGTTCCATCTCTTACATATTTTCCTATGGTTGGTTGTTGTTTTCCCGTCCCTATTTTATGTATAGTGTTATAAATAGTCATTTCCCTGAGTTAAGCATGTATCAGTTCTAGAAGTTTCTGTACTACTCGATACCCCCATTGGCTGCCTCCTGTAATCCCACCCTTGAGTTATTCCCAGTGGTTACCTTGTTGTTATCCCCGACTTCCTTCCCTGATCCTATTGGCTGTATCCCTTATCCCCGCCTTTCCATCCCCACTATGAATCCTCTGGACACCCTCAGATTTTTGGTTCTTTGTCCCTAGTCTCTTCATGTTAATAAAGTTCTGCATGGAATTTATACGATGAGTCCCCTCTCTCCTTCTTCACCTCCACCTGTGTGCTGTCACATCCAGCTCAGGAATAGCTCCTTTGGGTGAGGAGCTCACCCCTCTGCCTTTTTGTGTGTAAGCCACCTCAATCCAGTCAGGGTGTAGGTAGGCCTCCGGTCTTCAATGAGTTAGCAGGCAACCCAACAGAACCCTACAAGTACAGGCATTATTTGGATTGTGTCTCTGCATACATCCCCTATGGGCTCGGAGAGGTGGAAGGAGTAGGAACTACACAGCTACTCTTATTTTCTCTGGAAGGGTGATCTGGAAAGAAAAAAGAATTGGCTTTTCCTTTAGGACCAGTCACAAAACTGAGCCAGTGTGAGTGAGAGGCTGTAAAACAGAAGTAAATTACTTTTCTTGCAACAAATGAAATAAATAAAGGCAATTCCTTCCTTGGAGCAATCATATTTATAAAAATTGGTGTCTAGAGACACAGGATGACCCTACAGGAACAGAACTCAAAGTAATGAGGCCAGCTGCCTTTCCAGGCAAAGTTCTCCTGGCTTGATGTGACAAAGACAACATTCACCTGGGCTACCACTGAAGAAATATAAAAATTACTCTGAATTCCTGCTTAGTGCTTCTTACCACAGAAGACAGGAAGGGACAGCTCCTTGACTTTGGACAGGAAAATAACTTTGGTCCTGCAAGGAACGGTATATGTCTGGAAGAGTAATTTCATTAAGGCCCAGGATCCATTTTGGGAACCACAGCTACCTGCACTGATCATCAAGGCCTTAAAATCTCATTTAAGTGTGATGTCCTCATTTATCAGCTCTAGTTACCACAAGATTAAGGTTTTGGACTACTGCCCCAAACTGTCCAATTTTGGAAAACTAAAATACAGTGTTCATTAGACTTGCTTTTTAGGAAGGAAGGGATTGCCAACAACTTTGCCGTGTGCATGATGGTTTTATTGCTTAGGTGAGAGGCTGGAGAGCTGCCTGTTGTGCCACCAACAAACTGTGTCAGCAGCTTGAAGGAGGTTAATCTCAGTTTATCCACAGGCTCTAGGCAGACAGTATGAGGCTTGAAATGATCTCTTTAAAGGCTGTAAAGAGAGAGATTCACCACGGTGATGAAGTTCTGCAGAGAACGGGCTGTCTCAGCTCTTACAAGCTCCCAGATTTGAAGGACAGCCTGAATCTGTATTTCCAGTCCCATAGCTTGGGTAATTCAAGGATTCCTGTAAGTTTATGTTTCATCATTGACTATTGCTCTTTTTTCTTTGACCAGTCAATGACTATTGATCGTTTCAGTTATCCTTATGCCATAAAACTGTAGAACAAAAAAAAAAGGAAGTTTGCAGGAGAACTGACTTCACAAATACTTACAGGTGCTCACAGAGCACTGCCAGCAAGACATCTCTTGCAGTACACTCAGATTTGTCCTGCTTACCTTCTACTATTTCCTACTGGAAATTATTTCTAGCAAAGTTATACTCAGCATGATACACACATCTGGTATACATTACTCTTTATTTAGGTTTTCCACTGGTTGTGTGAAAGGGTGTAACTATTTATGTTACTTCAGTATTTCTTCTCTTCCTCCATCCATTTATTACACAACTTCTATGTTTAGTAATAGTTCTGTCCACGCAACAACTTGTCCCCCAACTTTCCTGCATGTGATCCATGGAAAATACTGACCAAATCAATGACTTAACACAAGAAAATAGAAAAAATATTTTTTTTTAAATCCCACAAACCCAAAAATCCCAGAACTGCTTCCCAGCAGGTTTTATTTTGTAATAGCAAACATTACAGAAGTTCCGAGCAAGAGTTGGTCAGCTTGGTGAGGAAGAAAGTTTACTGTTTGATGAAGGTGACAAAACATGAGGGCTGTTCTAGCCACTTTCAGCAATCTCTCTATAAAGACACAGTGCAGTAGTTGCACTTGCTTTCAGTTCACGGGTCCCACAAACTGTCAGACACAACTTTGGTGTAAATGATAAATTCTATTTGTAATTAGGGTCAGCAATTTTCACTTTTAATCTGGAAAACAACCACTATGTTTTTGGCTTTTTTTAAGGTATTTTGTTCGAAGTTGTTCTGGTGTTTGGCAATTAGACCATTGTCCACTGAGAGGCAAAATGCTGACATTCAAATCCCATTACACTACTGCCTCATATGTGAGGACAGACCAAGAGTTCTGGAGTGATAATGAGTTCAGGAAAGAACTGTGAAAGATGCACTAAAAGTTCTCCAAGCAAACACACTCCTCCCACAGTCTCCTATTGCAAACAGCTTATTTCAGTCCCTGTGCCAGGAGGATTGTGGGGCCCAGACCCAGCTCCAGTGACCGTGGTGGAGGATGGAGCAGTGGTATGGAAACATGGGTCCTGCAGCTCCTGTCACAGAAACCAGTACCAAACCTTAAAGTTACCAGGGCTGACGCCGGGGAACAGCTCCCTTAGGCCAATGCCTTCATTTGTACCTAACCATACATGAGGCATTATCAGTCCTCACAACTACTGGAGAATACCATGTGCTTAGGAAAAATCCCCTTCTGCCCAGGTAGAAGGAATTTTGTTATTAGCTAGGCTTCAGGTTGGGTCAAACTTTCATCTTTATCCACTAATTAGCTTGATAGCCCTCCACTGCTGTACCACTTTCCTTAAATATGAGGCCAGGCTATGTCCTCCAGAATTCCCTAGAGCACCAGAAAAATCTTAAGTGAAGGAATAGTAAATCCTACCTAAAATTAATAGGTGTTTTAATGTAGAAACCAAAGGGCACTTCACTGTTCAGGAAACCAGCAGAACAGCCATTCCCCTGTCCTATGGGCAGTATAACCATTGCAGACTCCATGCAAGGCTTTAAATAAAGGAGGGTATATATTCAGATACCCAAAAATTTCAGAGTTTGACCTGCCAAAGGCATGAAGTAGTAGTGGCTTTTACTGTAGCAGAATCACTGAGTAATACCACCCAGGGGAAAACTCGAGGCAAGTTCTCATCTGCTTGCCATTATAAATTATGTCGACCCTTCAGTCGGACTTATGTAATTTTCCCTGTGGAGACACACCAAAGTTGTACAACTTTTCAGCAAGTCATTCTGGGGAAAAGCCCAATAGAAACCTGCCTATGTTTTGGCAGGATTTAAGGGCTAATATCCAAGGAAACAATCCAGAAAGCCAGCTTTCCAAAGGATATTTAGCCCTGGGGACACCTAAAAACTTTTTAAGTGTTCCCAAACCATTTCATCCACACCTGTGCAGAAGTGCGGGGCAGTTTGGAAGGTTTCTTGCACAGCTCCACCTAAGCTCCCCCAAGCTCCAGAGCCCAGGGAGCAGTGCCTGCAGGCCAGTGAGCTCCCTGAAGAGATGCTCGATCCCTGATTAATTGTGCAGCAAAGGAGGCTTTAATTTGCAAACATCCAAACCCCAGCCCAGTGCTGGTACAATGAGATCAAGAAGGAAATACAGAGGGCTGTTGCATCCTCTGCACCTGTTTGTTTGATCACTTTCTAAACTTGCTTTCTTTAAGGTGACTGATATATCACATGAACCACTGGGCATAGGGGATACATCTGTCATTGCACATATGCATAAAGGACAAGTAAATGACATGAAAAATGTTATTGTGCAGGAGGACCTAGATATATCTTTTGATTTAAACTGAGTCAAGCCTGTTGAAGACAGAGGCTTAGTTTGGAACAAGTTTTGTTAGCCCTGAGATTCCATTAGAGAAAGAAAGCCATGAGCTGTCTTTTCAGTGAGTCTACATTTAGTTATCAACTTCCTCATTTAGCCACTTTAGAAAGGGGTTATTTGGTCTTTTGTAATAATAAATTACTTACGTTGCACTGTTTGTCTATAGATCTCAAAACTAATAAAAAAATCCATTTTACAATCAGTTAACTGTTGTTTGCACCCTCCTGTACCCTTTCTGCTGTGGGGCTTAAGCCAAGCCTTTAATGCTGCTATAGGCCAGGTGCTGCTAGAACTTCTTACATGTATAATATACTATGTATTTTATAAGCACATAGACTTGCTTATTTCCATCCTACTTCTTGCTATTAACATTGACCCTAATTTTGCAAGAGTGACTGAGGATCAGTTGGACTTAACCAAACATAGTTTCAACCTATTCAGTAGGTTGCCCTCTGTAATAATTGTCAATCAATAAGGCTTTTTAAAAAGAAAACCAACCCCTCAACTCAAGAGATTTTTCATGTTGATTCTCTTGAATATTTTGGGATTAACTGCATTACAGTTATTTTCAAAGCATATGTGTATTTGCCTTTATGTTTCATGACAAATGTGTCTAAAACTTGATTTTATAATTGAATTGGCATTATTATTATTTTGGCAATAAGCTTAGTTCTTATGAGCCTGTCTTCGGCACGTGTTCTGTGCTACTTTCACATTAACAATTAACAAGGCACATTTAACTGAACCCCCACTGCTGCAATGTGATCTGTCGCTAGAAACTTTGCAGGAGTCTTTACTCACAGTTAACAAAAGTGAAGTCAAAATGGACTGACTGACTAGGACATGTTACAAGAGGAAGCAATCAGGAATTTCAAATTATTTCATATTAATTTTGTGTGGTAAGATACAACACAGGTAGAAACCAATACTTGTTAGTTTTGGAAAACATTTTTTTTCCTATTTCATTTGTTACTTCCTGATTAAATTATGAAGAACCTGAGATAACACAGGGCACATTTTTGATTCACCTGATTTCAACAATTTGTTTTATACCAAAAGGTTAAAGACAGTACCCTCCAATAAAATACTGCATAGAAAAAAACCTCTCTGAACTGTCTATAAAAATAGTGTTTCCATTTCTAAAATCAGCACAGTGATCTGCTGGTTAAGATTAAATTTTACTAAAGTATAGTAGAGGCAGAAAAATTGGAAATCTCACATCTAGGCAGACGCAGGCATGAGCATAAAATGTCTAGAAAGCACCAACATTCAAATACAGATGTGAATTAAAAAGTCTGTAAGGTTTCTGCATCTATAGGACACATTATCCACAGTGGCTGCACACAGCAACTTCCTGGGCAAAGTCTTTCACCTATTTACATGGTCTGTTCTATCAGCCAAGCTTTTGCCCAAAACATGAGGTTAAATCAAAAGTGTTAATGGCATCTTTCAGTGCTACTAGCTGTAAACCTCTTTTATAATAACATTTAAAGCATTAAACAAAAAAATCTGTCCTTACTTACAAGGCAAAGCAGAAAAGGAAGGTCATTCATTACACCCCATTCACTATTTTCTGTTTCATTCTGTAAATATTATAGTGCTACTGAGAAAAAATATAATGTCTGCGGTTCTCAGATCTTCCTTCAGAGTTTCAATCACTTGCTTCCCAAGAAGTGGTTTAACAAATACCACACTGTTCTGTCAATATTTGTATGCAGCACCACATAGGGCAAGCTGCCAAACTTGCATGGTTTAAAGAGCCAGGGGTGGAAAACTGACACCCTAACAAACACACTCCCGGCTTTGTCTCTTTTAAGGTGGTGGTAAAAGTGTCATCTTTGCCTCTGACTGCAGTTTCGGAAGGCTCTTTTGTTTGCTTGCTCTACTTCTCCAGAAATGCAGTATTAAATAATCGCTGTTCACTAAACTTCAGGGATTTGGTTCATGCTCAAACATTTCTTATGCAATTATAAGCCTTTTGCTCTCCACCAGCTGCACTTTAAATGTATTTTAATTGGCTGGAATTTAGAAGGAATCCATTTGGCAGTCATTTACATTTGAAGCACGCCCCTAGCAGCTGAAACAGACCCCAGAAGAAGCCTGATTACTTCATCAAAAGAAGCTGCTTGAATACCCTCAACTCCTACATAACTACAGTGAACTCTATTATATAGGTGTGGTGATGTAATTAATAATTCTCTGCTACGTTTTTGCTTATACTGGGACCAGAATGGATTATCAACCGATGCATTTAGGGAGTGGTCTCAGGTTTACAGTGCTCAGCATTAGTTTTCAAACAATCTCTTTCCAGAGAGGCCTTCCTTGTGCTGTTTCTGTATCTGGTGTAGCAGCACTGTGGCCCGAACAGTGGTATTATTGTTTCTATACTTGCAACACTGCAAGAATGTCACCAGCTGGATTTTTGTGTATAATATTATTTTAAAAGCTTCTAATGTGCTAGTTTTTCATGGATCAAAGTATAAACTAAGTTTAGGACATTACATTAGGAATGGCTCAGTTTTCCATTTCTCTTTATTTTTGGGCTCCTAATGTGTATTGCAAGCCAACTTTGCAGACCTTGATTTAATGTAGTAAGTTCACCCGGGCCTGCAGTTTGTAATGCAGAGGTTTAAGAGTTGACAGCAGTAGGGAGAGCTACCAACAGCTGCTCAGAAAAAAAAGAATGAAAAGACATTAAGGAGAGAACCACAAGAATTCCCACTGTAAAATGCAGTATTTAGGATGAATGTAGCGACATTAACAGGTCAGATTTAAAAACAGAGAGAGACGTTCCAAGTGGTGCTGATTGAGCGCGTGGTATCTGAAAAACCCAGAGCTCTGCAATCCATGAAAGCTCCTGTGAAATTGTAACTGCTTGAGAGTTCACTTATCATCAGTGTGCCATGGAGGATGAAGGAGCAAAAGAAAAGGGATTATTCTCTAGCTGAAGTACAATGAGAACTGTTTTCTACATTTAAAAGGTGAATAGTTCTTGAAGGGAAGTTATGACAATACTTGCCGCCTACAGAGAAAAGCAGCATTTCAAGTGCATTGTATGAAAAGGAGAAGGATTAATGCCACAGAGAGAGACCATTATACCATAGAAGAGCTGCATATTTTAATAATTTGACTCCATCCAACTCCAGAAATTTCCATAGTTAACTGGCTTATATTCCTAAGGAGTGGAAACCCTCAGTGTACTGAGTTCTTAAGGGAACTTACTGGACAAAATACTTTAAAAAAACTTGAAAACATGCAGAAATGGCCAAAGCAGATGATAAAACATGAGAAGCCAAATAATTTGTTATTTTTCAACCACCTTATGATACTTCAATGAGAGAGGGCCAAACAGCTCTCCAGACTGTTCGCATTGTTGCGATAACCCAGTGTACAATGCTCACTGAGTGTTTCATCCTCAAATACATCCATGACATACAGAAATATTCTTGGTTTCCTTCTTTTGAAGGCACAATGCCTATAACCAACCTGGGACAGGACCCCAGCTCCTCCATGCCTTCCTCAATTTGTAGTTGTCCCATGTAGAGACACTTGTGGCCACAACCCAGATCAGAGCTGACTCAGGTTAACAGCTGAAAAGCAAAAGGAAACACCCTCGATCTCTGAAAGCCAAAGGAAACAGAAGTGGGGGCTTAAATCCAGAATTCTTTCACCCTCATCCAAGCAGGAACAGAAGATTAGAGAGCCGCATACCTTTATCTCATCTGTAGCATACCGAAACAGATGACAAAACTCCAACCGAGTTCAAAAGGTGACACGGAAGGGGAGAAGAAAAGAAGAGTTGCAGAACTATCTGTGACCTCAGCTATAAATGAAAAGAAAATCGTATACCATTACAAGCAAACAAAATACATCATATTTGAATTCTTACTCATGCATCATTGAAGACTTCACAGCTTTCCCTACATGACTTTACATGTTTTTTTAAAAAATCATAAAATCTTCCTGATAGAAGGACTAGGGTGTAAACATCTGGGGGAGTATGAATAAGAACGGTGGGATGGATGAAGAGGAGTTCCAGACAGGAAGGCAGATGACAACAGGCCTAACAGCCTGCTCCTGTCCCCCTGCCTCTGCCGAGTGGCAAGCAGCAAACGCGGGAAGAGAAAGGTCAGGCCACTATTCATGCTGTCACTCTGGGAATCCCCTGCGTTGTCATGGACTGTGTGATGACAGCCATGAAGCCTTGATGTGTCCTTGACTCTTACAGGACACTGAAGACAATTGGCCATTATTTAGCTTCAATATCTATCTTCTCCATTATTTAAATGTGAGACACTGGCAAATGTTTCCAAAGAAACCATACTGGTGTGATTTTCTAAAGAGGGGGACTGATTTATTTTCAAGCCTTATCTGAGGTTCGAGTCACAGCAACAATAAGCCTCAGAAAAGCTGTACACTAAACTGATTTTCTGGTAGCAGTTCTGCAAGAAAACCCTTGGATTGACAAAACTTTAGCATAAGAAACATTTACTATTAAGACAGTTAATAGCCCTAAGCACAGGGAAAAGGAAAAGCATTCCTTTGAAATTTCAGAAACTATTAAAAATAGAAGGCAAAGAGAGAAATATGGGTGCTATCAAAGGAAAGATAATCAATCCTTCAAATGCAGAGGCATCAAGCAGTAAAGAATACTTCCACCATGCCTAATGGCAATTCTTTGCTGCTTTCCTTTCCTATGCACTTGGCATTCAGCTGACAAGAGGGAAAAAAACCACATTACAGTCATATGCACAAGCAAAAGTGAACTGTGGCAAAGGAGACACCCCACAGTGAAAGAAAAGCTGGTGTGCTCTTATGCAAATTCTGTGCATCAGTGAACCAGATTCCAGTCTAACAGAACCATCTTCAGGAGATGTATAAGGCTATTAGTGTAACTGATACCCTGGTTGAAAATGAAGGAGGTGAGGAGGGTGAGAACGGAAGCGTGTAGGATTTATTAAAACAGCAGCCCGGGAGAGTCCTAGTGAAACATATGAGAAATGACAAAAATGATGTCTCTGAAGAGGACTCTGGGGGTAATATGTCACCCAGCTGTATGCCAGAAACCAGGAGGCGGAAGTATTAGAATGAGGCTTATTGCAACTTTTCGAAAACCAGGTGAGAACACTGGCCACTCGATTATTTTTCTTTAATCCACAGGTTGCCCATGTGAAGTGCTCTGAAGGTAAATAATTGGATGATCAGGCTCACCCTGGTCCTAACTGAAATAGGCAGGCAGAAGGAAAGCAGAGAATAAATTGCAGCCTTTGTGCTCACAAAGTGGGATTATCTCTGTACATTTTACATCATTTTCTGCCTCTCCATCTTCCTTCTATACATTTCAAGATTTCCAAATCTGCACAGACAAGTGTAGGATAACAGCAGAGTTAAGCTCCACTGACGTGTAATACTTTCCTAAGCATCACCCCAAAGGTGTTGTAGCACATGCACAACTGCCTCCAAGCTATGGTGTATGAGAGGGGATGTATATTTATTAGAATACATTTCTTTCTCTGACCTTCCTTTGAAATCTGGTTCTGCACCCCTTGCTCTCTTCATTCAGGGAATTACATCCAATTCAGCCCTACATACACATAGGGTATATCTTCATGAAGAGCATTAAAAAACACTCAAACTCACGGTTTGGGTGCCAGGTCCTCGGCACAATTATACTTCACTGCACCCCTCCTGCTGCACTGCACTTATCCATGCTGACATGTCCCCAGTAGAAACAGGGTATAACAAAACCATGACCAGCTATGAATGTGTCTTATGCTTCTGACTAGCAAAGTTGAGGCCTTGTAAACAAACGAATTTATACAAAAGATATCTTATTCTTTTTGGATGGCGGTGACCTGATGACATGACCTTGATGCTGTGCATTAGTACAGTGGATGAGGAAGACACTCAACTTTCCCTGTGCATTAACACCTCACCTTCTTGAGAAGGGGTTTGGAGATGTTAGAAACCAACCCCCTCCCTTGCAGTAAGCAGCACTCTGAGAAATGCTTCCATGTCACTGGTCTGCTGGGAGTTCAAATGCCATCTGTCTGTGACTCCTTTGAAGGAACAAAATCCCTGATATTGGAACTGGAACACAGGGCATGTTAGGGAATACCAGGAGCTGGGAGGACAGACACTCTTTGATAGATCATTTCCCTAAGGATAAGCTGCATGCATTGTTGGTCTGTTATCTGCTACATACACTCCTGCGATAAGGTATTTGCAGCACTACTACAGTCTTCTAAGTAGGCCTCAGTGCTAAATATGGAATAAATTTTTCAAAAAATAACAGGGTCCAAGGTTAAATCCATACTGTCAGCAAAATTGGCTGGGTACAAAGTCCTACTATTCAGCCTTAAGATAAATTTGGAAGCTTATCACGGTATTTGTGTCCCTGGGCTTCTTACCACAACTTCTCAATTTTCCCCCTCAAAATACTGTGACTTTCTCGTTGCCTTCTATCACTTGAAAAGGGAAAAGATATTTTAAATATGAGTTTGGATTCAGAGTTGATGGAATCATATGCTTTGCAAATCACTGCTGTCAGAGAAGGCAGTGATCTGTTCATGAAGAGGAGAATAAGTCCAAACCTGGTTGATACAAAAAACTCCAGACCATTCCTTTGCACGGGCATGGCCTCAGAGTTCAAGTTTTCAAGGCAGAAGACACCAAAAGCTGTGGGATAATACAACTGACTACAAACAGGTCTGGACAACATAACTGACTGGAGGGCAAAAGTAAACAGGGGTGGAGCAAAAACAATCCAAATTATGCAGCCTGCGTGGATGCACATTCACCTTCAGGGGAGTCAAGTCTGCTGCCCTGGAGATGTGTCATCTTCATGAGAACAATATTTACTTTGATGCATAAAGACAAATGTCATTTTCAGTTGCTGCTGCAAGCTGGCTTACCTTTTAACCAAGCAGATTCACATGTCAAGCTGTGACAATTGGAAAAGCAATACAAAAGAACTATCGAAAAACTACATGTTTTAAAAAAGGTATCAGTGTGTCACTCTTCCCTTGTGGAAAGCATGTAACACCCCATTGTAGATATTTAAAATATTTTAAAGATATTTAAAATATTTTAAAATAAATATTTTATTTAAATTTTCTAGGACTTCTCACTGAGGATTAACTTTAAAAAGTTGGGGGAGACAGGGAAGTCCATGACTGTTCATTCTTACTACTTTTATCAGCTTAAGTTTATTTCAAGTTAACAGGTTGAGGAAGACTAATGGATACTTGGCACAGGCTATCAAGGACTTCTAGAAAAATGAATGTTTTGTTTATGCACATTTCTAATAATCTCTTTCTCATAAACACTCTCAGCTTGTAATAAAATAATGCCTGAAAGTTCATTTCAAGGACGTTATTTTCAACAAATATCAGAAGTTATGACATTCTCATTAGCTTAATTAAGATAAGACAACCTGCAAAGAGCAGGTGCTCTTTAATTAAACTATGTATTGGAACAGCACAGAAAGGTAATGTCAGTGTTACCAGTGACACTGGTAAAATACTAATTTTTGTGAAATCAGGTTCTGATCCAGGACACCAGCCATACCAGCAGATCATCAGTGCTGGAGAATTTCTACATGAACACAGAATTCCACAAAGTTCCAGATCATACTTTAATCACTCAGGTTTTCACCACTACTTAGCAATTATTATAACAAAGCATATATTAATAATCTTGTTTCAAATATTCATTTAATATAGCAATTGGTACTTTATATAGTATTAGAGGATTCAGCATCTAAACCTTCCCAGAAGGCAGGGATATAGTAAATGACATGTTCTCATAATGCATTTCGGTACTGTATAGATGGGACGTAATTAAAGGAAGACTTAATTAAAGCTTTTCTTCTCCAGAGACAGACAGGTAAAACATAACTTACTGTATTCTCCAGCACAAAAGAGTCTAAAATTGTCTTCATGATTACACAGCTGTAGACTCTCAGTACAGCAAATGAGAAATACATTTGGGAATGTGTTGTTTTTACCTCTTCTCATTTCAATCTGAACTAATTTCTAATCCCTTGAAACAAAGCAGTCAGGTTCTAATCTGCTTAGTATAGAAAACTTGACTTCTGTAGCTTACTGCTGAAAGATTATATAGGTGATTCTGCTCATGCTAAACTGGACTGCTTTCAGTGGTGCACCACAAAAATCCACCTGGGTGGAACCAGCCACTTCAAAGTGTGTCCTTGGGCAAGTTACACAACTTTCTTGGTTAACAACTGGTTTTCTTTGTGGCAGTACTCACCACTTACTGTCTGCAGGTGTAAAAAACAGTGCATCCAAGAAGCCACCACATTAATGAGCACTATATAAACTCAGTGATGGTCATTTTATGTCTGGTGTGAGATCTCTGAGATGATGACTGGCCTCAGTGCCCAGTGTGTTGCATGGGGAGAGACTGAAAAGAAAAAAGAAAACAAACAAACCAGCAGCACGTGCTGGAGTCAGGACTCTGCATGGAGCCACACATTGAACTTCAGTCCCTCTGGAACCTGAAGCACTGATTCAGGGTTCTCTAGAGCTCTTTCTGCCTACTTCTATTCTAATTTGTGCCTCCATCTCTTAAAGATGTTTGGCAATAAGAGTACTCTGGAAGCCTTACACAGGAAGCTCCCCGAGGAAGACTCCTCTGTGTCTTCAAGGAGCAGCTGAAGGTAAAGTGTGCTAAGGAGAGGTGCCACCAGTCAGTATTTCCTATAGGAACACAGAGCCAGCAGCAAACACCCACCCCAACAGTGTGGGTCCTCCCACAGAGGCCCCCACAGTCAGCTGGCATGACCTGGATGTGTCTGCAGCCCACCCCTGCCACTGCAGGTGGGCAAGGGAAGGGCAGTCTGCCTGCTCAGAGCCCTCACCAGGTAAAACTGCCCATGAGCCTTGGGTCCTGTCAGGGGACTACAACCAAGAAGGCTGGGCTGCATTAATACTGAGAGCTGATTATTTTACTTCTGCTTTAGGGCTGCTGTAGAATTATTCCCTTGGGCCTAAAACAAGGTGGAAGAACTCCTTTTGAAAACTAGTCGGTCTGTGTTAAAACATGAACTAAAATAGTGGAGTTCCAGGTGGCCTTAGGCTTAGCTGACAAGGTCTGAATGTCTGTACCAGGTATTGCATGAGTGCAAGTGACTCCATGCAGAGGATTTGTGCCCTCAGCAGTCGCTGTGCAGGAATTGGTTTGGGTTCCAGGCTGATGCAGAGGGAAAACCCAGCTTGTTAAGGCAGAGCTGGGCCAGGAATCACAGCCATGAGGTGGAAATGAGAGAATGGACATCTGCCAGTCAGCACAGAATTACCGTCATTGTCTCTTCTTTCAGCTCCTTGCTCTGCAGAATGGGATAACCTCCTCCTCAAATGACTGTGGTAGAAAGAGGAAAGGAATTTAGCTATGAAATCCTCTGCTGGAAGCACTTACAGAAGCTGAACATTGTATTATTCCTTGAGAAAAATCATTCTTTTAAAAATCTATTCTGGACACACTGCTGTACTAAATTGTCCTGAACATAGGTGATTCTTAGCAGAATTTTCTTTGTTTATAGGGACATAGGAAAGAGAGTGGGACAAAGAGTTGCAGCATCACCAGTAAACAGATCCAAATTTTCTGAGGTCACAAAACTAAAGGAGGACACAGAGCTCTGCAAGATCTTCCAATTGCTTCACTTTTCCTCCAAAAGCCACTGCAGCTCTCTGAGCACTGCAGAGAATGATATGACCAATTCTCCCGCACAAAATAATTGTGGTTGAATTCGGAACAAACAGACCTCTGTAGGATAGTGCTATTTACAATTACTCATATTAGTGAACATGAGCATATATAAACACTCCAACCAGAACAAGAGCATTTTGGTCAATGAACCAGCAAACAACAGGAAGAAAAAGGCAAGATTGTTGCTGAAAAAAGGATGAGAATAAAACAGCTAGTCTGGGAAGAAGCAGCAAATTTGACATTTCAATTTATCTGACCTGAAATTCAGGTTTAAGGTATTCTTTCCTTCTTCACATTATTCCTCCATTTTCTGAGGCCCTTAGGTGCTCTAGTATGGGCAGCTGAATTTTCTCTTCTGTTTCTATTTCCAGGATAACAATAAGCATTCGTCAGATCAAATCTGATTTGTGCCAGCACAGCTTTTGCCTTGTGCCTCCTTGACCACACAGCCCACAGATGGGCTTTATCTAAGTTCAAAATAATATAATGGATTACTTAAAGCATCTCCTGATGACAAAGCACTTTTAAGCATATTCATGGTGCAGGACTGAGAAAGGACAGCTGGACGTCTGCAGGAACAAATGTGGGGTTTGTTTATAGCCAGAGTTTGCAGAGCCTCAGCAGTGATGCTCTGAGTCAATGCATCCTCCAGCTACCCAGGTCAGCACCATGTGTGTTGAGGTCACGTTAACCCTTCTGCCCTTGCAGCAGAGATTCAAACACAATGTTCCTGCAAATGATTGCTTACACCAGCTTTCCACTCCAGAAACCTTGTACGAGGGTCTTGTGTTGATAACATACTGGCAGTGAATCAGACCCTGAGAATCTGACAGTAGACCAGTACTTAACTTTTAAACTTACTGCCCAGCTGTGGACTTACTGAATCTAAGTAAACTGCATGTCTAAGGCAATTTTCTTCCTTGCATGACAAACCTTGGTTGCTTTTAATCTGATCCCTAAATAGACCTCTCCCATTTGCATTTAGCCAAATATTTTGCTGTAAAACTTTAACAAGGGGAATGATGATTCACCTGAATTATAGCTATACATCTGCAGTAACTGCAAGGATGCTTGGATGCTCAACACACCCATGGGATGGCTTGCAAAATAATCCACAGGAATGTACATTAGAAAAACACAGCCATAAACACAGCAAGATGAAGGTTTGACTGGGAACCAGTCAGTTAAAACAAATATTTTTGCACTGAGCGATTAGAATCACAATTAAAAGGCATTCTCTTCACTGTGAGGCAAATGCATATGGTTCACATAAAAGAGGTTTTTAGCTCTTAGATCAGTAAGTGCATTCTTAAAATCTACAAGCACAAGGGGCAGATAAAGAGCCCGAGCCCAGGTCGGCCTTGCCTCACACATGAAGATTGATTGAGGCAGAGCAATTGCAATAACAAGCATTTCAATCATGCCCTAGGCCTCACAGAAAAGCGCTTTTAAAAGGCAACAATAGAGACACTACTGCTGATACAGGAAAACTCCAGTGTGTATCATCTGGATCTCCCAGATGCTAGGCTGTGCACTCATGATGGATTGACTTGTCTATACCACGAGAGCACGTGGGGAGCATTTCATTGTTCTCTTCCTCTGCCACTATTCTTTGGACTCAGCCCCCCAGTAATTGGGCACGGGGCTGCATCGGGCCTCAATGGCATCATGTGACTTTTTTCCGTAGCTCTCATCCCCATGTTCTGGTTATTACTTTTCTCCCAAAAAAAAATTGTACAGGTTCTGCTTTTCATGACTCAGAAGGCAGCTGAAAATGAGGACAATAAGCCTTAACGACCCTAGCAGATAAAATGTATTTGATATGCTATTTTTATTCTACTGTCATGTTGCAATTAAAAAGGAAGGATGTGCCACCTCCTTCTTCCCAATTAAAAATCTCCAGATGGAAGTTGACTGGGCATGCTGTAGGGGAATAAGGAGTCACATTCATCCAAGAAGATAGCAATGCTTTTAGTCTACAGCATCAAACTAGTAGTCTGCAGGTGCAGAATGGGAATTTACAGAGATTCAGCAATGTTTTTCATATAAAAGAGGCACACATTGGTTGGAAGATATAAAAGAAGGAAGATAGATTCATTTGGTCGATGATGAGAGAGACCCCAGAACTACAAATCACTGTACAAGTGATGCCACAGCTTTGCAGCAGGTCTTTGAGGATTTCCAGGTTGTCTGAGCTGTTTCCATTCTGTGTTGTGGGATGGATTCTATCTGTCATAATTCCTATTTATTCTGGCTGTACAAGAACAAAACAGTGCACATTTGAGGTACTTGGTGTCATTTCTTAGAAAAAAAAGAAAAATGCAGAAAAGCTAACCAAGTCAAAGAATAATAAAGTTGATCTGGGAGAGGAGAGAGGAGAAAAAGCAAGGTTTTCTAGAAAAAGATCTTGGAGCACTGGAAGACTGCTGTAGCAAAAAACAATGATCTGAGTGGAAACTAGAGCTCTGATAGATGAACGAGAGGAACGTTGGGCTGCTCAGCGTTGCACGATGAAGGGTTCTGCACCTTCTGCTCCATCACCTGTATTCATGTCATCTCCTAGTGCAGAAGGAAGAATCTCAAGGCTCTGGATTGCTGCTGATTTAAAAATAGATCTGCTAACCTGTGGTTTAACAATTATAAGCAAAGAGTGTACAATTTGTTAAGTTTCAGGCCAAGTTTAGTCATATTTCCACAGCACAGCAAATCCACCTACCCCTCTGGCAAGAAAATGAGAGATCACAGAATCAAGAACAAACATGTACTCTACTGGAGGAAGCACATTACATTTTTAAGCTCAGACGCTTGAAAGTTTTCACTATAAAGCAGTTAATGATGGGCCAAAACCCCAAAGGTGTTTTATCCTCCTTCCCCAGATGTCAACTTCAGCTACAGATAAAGCAGGATCCTCATTCAATCTTCATAGATAAAGCCAGCAAAACATGCAAAGTTGAGATCATTCCCTCAAACACTGCTAAATTCCTTACACACAAAACCATGGTGCTTCTCAGTGATCCTTCTCTTTTCTCCTGTTTTACAAGCAGCAGATGTACCAAATTTTCATAGTTGTGCCTGGGAAGTTGTTTCCATAAATCTGTGAACTTGGCCCAAGAGTCAAAGGCCTTAAAGCAATTGTGGTGAACTGAGAAAAGAGCAAGTGTTACAGTGGCTTTCTGATGGACAGAAAGCAGCCCCAAGTGCACACAGGGGAGTCACCAGGGATATTCCCATTAAGTGGGCATTAAGTGGGCATTGTTTCCTTCTATTGATTTCATTACCCACTTGTTTTCAAACAACGTTGTAGTACAGTTCTGTAAACAAAATGCGTGTATTTGTATTGACTGACCCTGTGAAATCTGTGGAAATTATTATTTTTATTAAAAAGCAGAAGAAAACAAAACTCCTGACTTCCTCAAATTGTGAAATTTGTACCAAAACCAAGATGATAAATTTCTGTGTCTAAGCATAAGATCTGATAGCTGATTTACTGATTAGTTCTGAGGGAGCATAGAGAATAAAATCACTTCCAGGATTAGAACATGAGTTTTGGACAATGAAAAGTGTATCAGTCATCCATTCCTCTGAAATAAGTGTCATTCATCTTAATATGCATTCCTGTCCTCTTGCTTAATTTCAGTTGGAAAATAATCTGGTAAAACTTGGTATATTTTTTATATAAACTAAGCAGTGAAAGAATTATTTGCTGTGAGTAATACTTAAGACTGAATATGTAGTATTTTTTTTTAAATGTGGGTTAGGATGAAGACTATTTTTTTCCATTTTGCACATATCAGATCTACAAAGGAAATATCACACACTTTTAGAATTCCAGAGTGTACTTTCTTAAACCTTCAACTACATGAATGCTAGTGTTCTTTATTTTTGAAAAAAAAAAGAAATTAAAAAAAAGACATGTTATTAAGTGATTTAAATCACAGCAGAGGCTTTACAACTGACTCAACAACCAGCTGTGAAAAGAGCCAGATTCTAGATGAAATGGACTGTAACATATTTACAAAAGAAAGTAAGGAACATAACCTTCGACTTTCCCTGAGGCCTCATAAAAGAGGTTTGGATGTGATTTAAGAGACCTGAGGCAGTAAGGTATCACAGAGCATAGCAGACTTGTTTGATGAAAAATAAAATTTTTAAAAAAACAGGTAAACCCCCCAAAATTTAGTTACTTAAAATATTATAGACTCAATTATTTGTAATTAATTATATATCTTTCATTCTGTCTTCTTCACCCATTGGAAACAATGTAAAAATCTATTACTATATTGATGTGATTCCATGTAAAGTATTCTTGAAGAAGAAAAAAAATTTAAAAATTAGAAGTACTCTTTGCAGTGAGTTTAGGGCAACAGCAACTAAACAGGAGTCCTGCTCTATCCCTCTGGCAGTGAAATGAAGTTCAGACCTGCACCAAAACTCTAATTGTGCCTGCAAGAATGTTTCCCGGTACAGTGTGAAAAACTGAGGGAAAACTCGAGGGAAATTCAGAATTTACTTAATGATAATTTAACTACTTTATTTCTCCATACTCTTCCCCACCTCCTTAGTGCCTCACACAATGAAGAAAGCATTAAAATGCAGGGGCTCCAATCAGCTTCCACTGAAGATGGGCCTTGAAGCCTTTATTTACAGTAAAAAAGACACTGCTTATATCCCCATCTCACCACATGCTTTCATTCCAGGTGGACCTTTTGTACGTCTGCTTGTTGGTTTATTTCTGTTTATTTCAATTAGCTTAATGTCACCCTCTCCATTTCTGCTTCACTTACACAAAACTTCACTAGACCCATGTTACCCATGGCATCTTCCCCCCTTCTTCCAGTTTATCAGACACCAACACAAGCCTTCTGAAAAACCTGATGTCCTGTAAGATATTTTCATATTTAGTGAAGAGGAAAAAAGACACTGAGAAGCAAAAAGAAAAAAAAACCAGTCAGGTGCTCTATGAATCATGGTGTGGTTTGAAGTCTGAATTCCTTAATAATAATGTTTTTGCTGACACATAATGTTTTTATTTGCCTTCAGAACTGTCTGTGTTAATAATGAGTAATTCCACTTGGAAAATATTTACATTAAAGTATTTATTCTTATGTCACAGGCATAGATAGTGTCTTCTTTAAAGGGAAAGAGCAGCCAGGAAGTGACTAATATTGCAGCCAATTTTAATGTGCTGCCCTGGGATATCCTACCAGAAATCTAATACACACATGAGGGCTATGACTCCATCCTCAGCCACCACCACTTGGGAGGCACAAGGCTGGACTAACCCTCAGGATTTGGACACTACACTGCATTCAGTCACTCAGACACAAAGCTCTTAGGAGTTCCCAGCACAGCAATAGCTTTCAAAGCCAGTCCAGTGTGGCCTGCAAACACAATTTAGAGTTGTGTATAACATTTACAGGATCTCAAGCAGAGAACTATTTGCCATATTTCACTAATACCACCCCATTTTCCTGTACCAATCCTGGATTCACTCTACACAGACATTCTTATTTGGAGACAGAGGGAATGCAATGCACTGTGATGTGGGTGAAGGGATAGATGGTCTTTTCTGGAAAGACTGTCTGTGGAGAACAGAATAATTAAGGGCTATTCTGATTGATTTTAGATGTGAGGCAATAGGGGCCATGATGACTCTGAACTCAG
The DNA here is from genome assembly GCA_026261815.1 of Monarcha castaneiventris obscurior. Taxonomy (NCBI): domain Eukaryota; kingdom Metazoa; phylum Chordata; class Aves; order Passeriformes; family Monarchidae; genus Monarcha; species Monarcha castaneiventris. The sequence continues at coordinate 15,825,779 of JAMPIT010000467.1, forward strand.
AACTATGAAGACAGCAAAGCTCAGGAAAAAGCTGAACTGGGCATTTGCCATTAACAGTTAAGTTGGGAATCCAAAATCAAGCTTTCAGACCAATTTTTACACCTCACAGGAAAAAAATCTGAGAGAGCAGGACAGTGAAAGTAAAGCAGAAGAACCCTTACAGAATGCAATTCCTACTAATTATTGTCTGTAATAATATCTAATCACACTTTTTAAACACCAATTTGCAATTTACTAGAGTTTGTAGATTACATGGTAAGGTAAGATTAGAAAGATATTTACTGATGCCTTTGTTTGTGAAAGCATCCAAGATGCCTTTGTATCTGTTTAAAGATACTCAGTTGTAGGTAAAAAATATAACAGCATCCCTTTGTGTTAAGTTTTAAAGTTAAACTTTAAATGGTCTACAGTGGTTTCAAAGCTGCCAATTACAATTGAATATATCCTTCTGGAAACAAAGTTGTTGCCTCTGTGAAAAATCTTGCCCAGAAAATTTTTTCCACTTGGAGTTTGCTGTAAAAGGGCTGCCCAGTTCAGGCAGAAACAAGCTCTTCTGAGAAGCTGGAAAATTGTAGCTAAATAGCATATAGAGTGGACTAGAAGGGAACTTCCCAATGATGAAAACAGGGAGTAAGGACAGTGCAATGTGCTGCTGAGCGCCAAGAGCAAAAGGTTTCCCAAAGTTGTCAAAATAGGTTATAGGCAAACCCACCAGACTGAGGTGATGAGTGTGACTCTGCCTATGATACTGATTTAAAACTGAGAACAGAGAAATGAAATTTAAAAGAAGAGAATAAAACATGATCATCATGTGTTTTTCTTCACAGCCATATCCAAAGATGAACATCCCAGGAATTCTGCAGATGTCTCCCTTAAATTCCTAACGGAAGATAAATATCTGCTGGGACTGAAACAGAACCAAGCAGATAAATATTTCAGGTTGAAAATGCCCAAAGGACTTCGCATATCTTCAATACCTCTTTGGACTCTCTGACGATGGGAGACAGCAGTGAAATTCAGTGTGAAGCAAATCCACGTAACAGAGCCACAATTAAGATGCGCCTTAGTCTCTAAAAATTCTGGCTTCCAAACACAGCAGGTTCTCTGTTTGCTTTGCATGACTGAAGGAGAAAATCCAAACATGATACATCACTTTCCCTTTTGAACTTGCACTTTTAAACATTTCCAACAGCCTGTGCGGGAGGCAATCAAGGAGCTAATGAGATCTCTACATATGGCCTGTGGATGTTGTGGCCATTGTGCGCCCCACAAGCCACGGTGCCTGCTGCACATCACTCCTTGATGACATCTGTCCCCTGGCAGGACGAGCCACCCGGCAGCACCTCCGAGCTGCAGGCCCAGTTGTGTCTGTTGTGGCCAGGGACAAAAGGTTGCCGTGGGCACTATTCACGCGGGCCCGTGACAGATTGTGCGGCCCAGCATGGGCCCTGGCACCGTCCTCTGCTCCCAGCGTCCTCCCGAAGGGAGTGGCTTGAACACACAGTGTTTTCCCATCAGTTGTTATCGTTTCTAAATTATGAATGGATAAACTGTGTGAAAAACTTGCATTTTGTCAGTGTTGCTGCCCACAGGCCACCCGAAATTGTCCCAGTTGTTTTACAGACACGGAGCAGGCTGCCTGTTGTGCATAACCTGTGCCATGGCCTGTCTGACGCCTTGCTTATTGGCAGATTGTTTATTTGATCACTTACCTGTGGTTACAAAGCACATCGTCACATTGTGCTGCTTTTATAAATGTTTCCAGGCCTGCTTTTTAAAAGTGGCCATTGTTTTTCAAAAGTGAGCAGTCCACAGTGCTCATAGGTGAACCAGAGCTAGCAAAAGTACAGCCCTGCTTCTGTAAATATCTGACAGTTTGCTCAAGAGATGGATGAATTTAACAAAGCTGGAAAGCATTGTTTCTGAGAAAGGTGACATGAGACAGGTGCTAGTCATATTCCCTAATTTTTTTCCCCGAGACACACAACTGTGAGACTGAATTTGCCTCTGCCATGATATAATATGCAAACTCTTGTTTCTCTGTCTTGAAAAAAAAAAAGCTATTTATGTTTTTCCAGGGAAAAATATACAAAGACATGCCTGAATATTGCCACAGGCACCTTTAATGAAGATTTGAAAGACATTTCAAATGGAAACTCTGGCAAACCTTTCCTCCTTCCCAAAACAGTCAACTGCCAACAGCAAATATTTCTGCTGGCAAACACTTTTCTGCTCTATAAAATTCTCCCTATTAGAAACCTCCTTCCCCAAAGGCCTGGTAAAAAGGGTTTAGAAAGCTCCATGAATATTGTCAAGTGGAGGCTGCACTTTGCCTTAGGGCCAGAAGGGAGCATTAGATCATCTCATCCAACACCTGCATTAAAAAAGAAAAAAACAAAGCCTGCACCACAATAGAACAACACAAGAAAACCCCCAGAATTTCACCCACTCACTTTACAGTCAGCAAAATGTGCTTAGTTAGCAAATATCTTCCACAAAGTCATTCCTTTGCCCTTGATCATCAAGAAATGGAGACTCCATTCAGCAGTTTCAGCAGTTTCCATATTTTTATCTCTATGGAAAAACTACATTTTATAGCTCAAGAATTACTTCCCAGTAATGAGCTCCCCCACTTCTGGTACTGGTACCTGTGGTGGTATCTCTCAAACGCCTCCCTGTGCACACAAATTCTACATCTCATGGGGATGTACCTGGACATTAGGTGGATGTTATTGTGCAATATTGAACATACTAGTAATTTAGGAGCCAAGCTGTTATAAAGTTTGCAGTTTGCCCATCAGTGATTGCACTGTGCTGAATGTGTAAGGTGGACATATGTTCTATGGCTCTTGACATATGTTCTGTGGGTATTGAGCCTAAGCCTGAATTTGGAGACAGGTTTTGATTGATGCTGAACTACATTGATTTACGCTCATCTGTAAAGTCAAAAGACTCCAGCTGTTAGAGCTTGTGGGTATGGTTTCTATGTTACCCCTGCTTATGCAGAAATCTTGTATTTTTTATCTCACTAAAATAATTTTTAAACACAAAACCAGACAGAAAACACATTTCACTACATACTTGTTTAAAAGTTATAAAAAAATGTTTTAAATGTCTAATAAATTCATATCTTACGACATCCAGATTACAAATCATTGGTGCTGGCATATAAATTTCAAAGAAAATTTATGTTAATATCTTATGTATTTAACATGGTAGCACATTACTGAACAGTTTGCTAGAACTTCCCATTTATAATTCTTTACACGTTCTTTGTTTGCTGGAACTTTTCCCACTTGGGGAAAAAATCCAGATTGGAGTTTTGTTCTCTATTTATCAGCATATGATTATTTTGGCTCTAGGTCTGTATAGCTATGTTGGTTTCCCGCAGTATAAAGAAGGAAAGACATTTCTGCCTTTTTGAGAGAAATTGTAATGATAATACAAAATGACATCCATTGTCCTCATTAAAAAAAAAAAGATAAAAAATAATGAGGAGATAAAAGGAGAAGCAGAAGTTTAACCAGGAATAAATCCAACAAAAATAGAGGAATGAGAGCTTTTGAAATGGTATTGTGCCATAGATTGCAGAGTCAGCACAATTAAAGCTTGTGTTTGGGTGCACACGTGACATTGCACTGAATCATTGTCCAGCCGGGGTCACTGGGAAGAACCTTTTGTGGGATTGGCCTGCACAGGGTCAGATCTGACACCTAATTAACAGCCTTAATATGCAAGCTCTGTTTTGTCTGCTGTGAATGATTTTGCCAAGAGAAGAGCTAAAGGATGATAACACCTGAAAAAATCTTCCCAAATTGCACTCTTTCCTGAGTGACAGTCCCACTCACAGGTTTATGCTGTTTGTCTACAACAGCTGTAAGGATTTCAGAACAACCAATGCCAGTACTTTTGAATTTGTATCCTTGACCATCCATAGATAAGGAAGTATTTTGCAAACACTGGCTATTAATCATTTTGGGAAATCCATTCCTCCTCAAACACCACCCATCTGAGGCACGTAAGGAAAATTGCTTTCTCCAACACTGATGCACACAGACGTTCTTAAGAGGAAATACAGATGAACTTTCATACCACACAGCCTTCTTATCTCTGCATAGCATGATCATAAGCTTTCTCCTGTGTCAAGAACTATGCTAACCATTTGCAATAGGCAGATGTTTTTACTCTGGGAGAAAAAAAAAATAAAAAAAAAAAAAAATTTACTGGTTTACTATAATTTATGGAAGAAACTTCATCATTATAGAAAAGCCTTCATCTTTCATAGCTAGGGAAAAAAAAAAATAGCATCATGCTCTCTTTTCAGATGCCTCCACTGGGAGGCATCCCTCAAACACTAGATAACACTGGCGGGCGTAAGATGAACTCCAGTCTCCTCCAGGAGTGAAAGAGGAATAGAAGCTTAGACATAAGGATTTATAAACTTGCTTGACGAAAGCAACTGCAAAGACATATGTTTAAAACAAATCTTAGAATTTGTGAAAATCGGCAGGGCTGAGGCACCTACCAAGGCTAAATATATGCTCCAATACTTTATTAATTTAGGACCACAGTTGGGAGGGAAGAGTTTCTTGTGAGTCAGCTCAAGCTCCCAAATGTCTGTCAGTGAGGAAATTAGAAAGCATTTGCACATTACATTCATGTTCTATTGTAAACAACCTGCACTGACTTCAGGCTTACAGCAAATCTTGCTCAAAATCATGTGCTAGCAGGAGAGAGAAGTCACTAGCATAAAATTAGGGACTCAACATTAGGAACATATCTGTGAAAACCGACAGGAAGACACTTTATCCTTATAGTACGAAACAGATCATTTCTGCAGTTCCTACATTTGAACTCTATAAAGGCAGTTCAGCACTTTGCACACAGCATAATAATTCCCCACAAACAGCTACAAGATGAACCAGATCAAAATAACCCGTTTACATGCACAGCAGTTGAAATCTCAATGGGTATCAAAGCATTTAATAAATTACAGCCCGTGATAAACAGACAGAATAGATGGTGAACTGTGTTGTAGGCTTCTGACACTGCACAAAATCTCCCACAGCCTCTTCCAGGAAGATAAAATAGCAGATAGAGGGTTAGAGTTAATTCCGTCTCGTACAGTATCAGCTACTTATCCAAATTAATGAATAAATTAATGTTAATTTCAGTCCTGTTGCAAACATACACACATGGATCATCAATATTAAATTGTTTACAGTTGCAGAACAGCAGTTTATTATCTGATACTGTATACAAGGAGAATAATCTCCTCTCCTTAGCTACATAACTTCCCCTCTGGCTGGAAGTTTGTGGGTTACATGAGGTTATATCTCTTCTGAGATCCAGACACACAGAGAAGATTTTGTTATTGTTGGGAATACAAAGAATGATCACTTTTAAAGATCCTGACACAGGTGGGGAAAGTGGTCTGTTCTGAAGATCAAGTAATTACAAAAAGCCCCTATCCATGAAGAGCTGTATTCAGCCAAACAATTAATATCATGTTGTCTTCATTCAGTCTTAACTTGCTAATTTTCTTATATTGCCCTCTTAGAAATATTATATTTCAAATGAAGTGATCAGAGCTCACTGAGTATAGATCAGCTGTGGATTAAAGATGAATTAAAGTTTTAATTTAATTAAGGTTAATTACAGACTGTGCATAAAGAAATCTGACCAAGTGCCTGTCATCTGATCTGAGCATGGCTATTAAAGTCGTTTCTAGAGCTTTACTTTCAAATCTTTATACGTAACATCAATGTTGCAATTTCTCTCCAAATCTTTTCAAAGTGCCAATCTGCTGTCTCATTTTTACTGCTTTTCTCTGTCTCCAGCTTTGTCAGATACAATTTATTCCTTATGAATCAGAAATAGTAGGTTTTGTCAGCTGATATTTCTCCAGATGTTTTGGGATCTCACATCTTTATTAATGTCTCCAGGACATTGCCTGCCAGTAAGATTAGGCACATAAACCTCTAAGTGTTTGTCTCTTGCCCCTCCCAATGGCTCCCATGCTAACAGGTCTCAGCAGCAAGGTCAGCCAGAGAAGGCACATGGAGAGCTGTTCACATGTCACACACAAGGTATTTTTTCACTCATTCAGTGACCACAGTATTTTCAATTTTATATATTGAAAACATATATCTACTGGCACGAAGCCTGCTAATCCAATGGTGAAATGGGAATGAAACAGATATAAATAAAGAAAGGACAGAGGAAGAAAAGATTTTTCCCACACCTATCATTTGAAATTTCATCATTGAAAGAAAATCTCTCTCTGTCTTGCAAATATTCTTTTGTGTCTGGTGGATTTCAAGTTGCTACTAGTCTTCGGGTTATGCCCTGAAAGGAGCTGGAACAGTAAAAAGAGCAAGATGTGACAAGAGAGCTGGCAGGAATCCAGAAGATATCATTTGCACTGTGTAGATTTGAGGCAGTTTTAATATTGGGGATAACCTACTCGGGGTTGGAGTCTTAGGCATTCAAATTGTATTTATGCTAAGCTTTAAAGCACATTTCTGCAAGGGTGGTGTCATTGCCATCTTTGCAGTTGCCTTAGACCAGGTAACAGTGGAACAACAACAGTGTTAACTACACAACAAATGTCAGTCCTCGTGTCCTTTGAACTGAAAGACCTCAAGTACGTTTAGAGACAGCATGAACATAGCAGAAAATTCAGTTTGAATTATCTGCTTATAAAAAACATTGCTGGCACTAGACAGCTACATAAAATCTTCATCTTCTGCTGCTATTCCAAATTCAAGCTTGCCTCAATGTCATTAAACAGTTTTCTTTCAAAATCCAAGACTTTATGTAGTTTTAGAGTACAAAACAGCATGTCTGTGCTTGTGCATGTGCTTCCCTCCTCTCCTCTTCTGAACGTTTGAAAACTCCAGCCACAGATATCTCCCTACTGACTGACTAAACATCCTTGCTGTGGCCACACAATTTCATCTGTTCATTCAGTATGCTATGAGGGAGGTTACTTAATTTATCCTAAAGGATTTCATCAATGTTTTCAAAACTGTGTTAAATATAACTTTACACTGATTACTCTTGATCTTCTGTGCACAGCAGCCCTCAGAAATTCCTTCATTTCTTCCTCTCATTTTCTCAGAAGGGCTGACCACTCCTTGAAGACACTCCATCACCTACCACTGGTAGCCTTTACCCCTCACATCTCATTAGCTGGTTACTGCACTAGCTGATCTCTCCATCACCCTTCCTCACACTCACATTCTTCCTCTCATTAACCTCCTCACAAAAGGGCTTGCAGTTTAGATCCTCTTGGGAATTAGCTATCTGCAACTTTCAGGCTTATCACCAGGCTCATCCCCCCCAATAGTCTGAAAATTAAATTAGAAATCCCAGGACTTTCTTTGATTTCCTCTCCTCTCCATAGATATTTCTGTCCCTAAGGCTTATTAAGTGCTCTTTCATAGCAGCTGCACGACTCCATAAATCCTGTACCCTGTATGCTTGCTTGCCTGTATGTCATGTATGTCATGTTTTCAAATTTGATTTCCTCTAATGCTGCCATTTCAATCTTCCTTATCCTTACCAGAAAAATAGATGGAGATGTCCCCTCTTTATTTATAGAAGCACTAAAAAGCTCATATAAATTCTCACACACAAAAATTTGCTGGCTTGTTCTACTTGCTGGACTTCTGAACACAGTCTGTTGTGCTTTCAAAGCCCTCTCCCTCAGACAGATCCTAAATAAACATAACCTGTGACCACAGGCAGAAAAGAGGTGCCAAAGCTGACAGCAAAAAAGGCCTCCTGTAATAAACCCTGCAGAAGCATTCCACAGACAACCAGCTGCTACAGGTTGAGAGCACCATACAACATAAAAAATCTACTCCACAGTCTTTTTGCAAACCCTCTTTTCTAATGCTCTGCTTCGTCTTTTGCACTGCTTAGAGGGACTGGAACAGCTTTCTGCTCCTCCTGCTAAAATGTGCCTGTGAAGGATCATGATCCAAGGTGAAATCTCGGCATCAGGAAAGCCAAGTGGCCATTAACATCAAAAGGAAACAAAACTTTGCCCAAAGGTTCCTTTGCCCAAAGGAACAAGCACACTCATTTTGTCAAGTTTCTGCATGCAGAGCTGGATTAACTCCGTAGATTAAGGCACTCTATCATCTCCTGAGTATTTACAGTTTATTTCATCTAATACCAAGTATGAATTTTGTAACTAGCTATTGCATATTAGGCTCCTTGATTTTTGTGATTTATGTTGCTCGTCTCTTGGCATCCACCTCATAACATAAATCAAACCACGTATAAAAATCATTGCCAAAAAGAAATAAGATTTATGCACAACTCACAGTGGTCATGCAGCATCTCTGACTGTAAAAGATGTTCTCTAATCAATTTAAGATGCATCATCTTTCTCATCTCAGAGCTCTAAAAATATACATTATATTGAAAACCTATTCACAGTACTCCTCAAAAGCTGCACTTTAAACCCTAAGTCAATTTCTGCAGCCAAAAAACAGAGAAATACCACTTTTTTTCCTAATTTTTAGCAAAGAATTATTAGTAATAGAATTCAGTGTTCTCGAAGCACAAATGAAAGGTAACACTTAATGATAAGTACTTTCATCATCCCTTTTGTGATTCACTGTGTTCTTTTCTATTGCTATTGTTGTCTTTATGTGAATGTGATTACTTTTAGAATTACAGTTGTACACAAAGTCTTTAAAGACAAAGCAGGCTGTATCTACCACAGAGGTAAATATGAAAAAATGTCAGTGCTGCTACTCTCTAAAATTTCTCACTGAAGTGTTGCATATGATAAAGTGGACATTTACCTTTAATAAGAGTTCTGATGTGTAGAAACATTATTTTGTATGTTTCCAAAACAGGGATTTAAATTTTCTAATTCTTGATAAGCTTTTTTTGTGTGGTTTCTTTTATTTTCTTTTAAAGTTTCTTTAAAAGTGTTCTAAACCCAAATAAAATTACAAGTAAAACCCAGTTTAAAAAAACTTACAACATTTTAAGTTATACTCTTATGATATTTGTGGAAGCACAAAAAAAAGGCATATTTTTCATGCTCAGAAACTAGAATGAAGTCATAGATACATAAGATCAACAGTTTTCAGCAAAATCATCTTCCTTGTAAAAAAAATATGTATCCCCCACTAAAGAAACACAGCTTCAGATAGTTTATTCAGACCTGTCGACAGATACAGGGATGGAAACACACTGCACCCATCCTCTAGGTACTTCAGTACTATTCAAAATGTAATTCAAGAAGCATAAAAGCCCAAGGAAAATGAGCAAGAGAGACCTCTCGTTTATCATAATCATTAATTAAAATAAAAATAATTGCATTTATATAGATCTGTAGCTGCTGGATGAAAGACACAGATTCCTTGACAAAATTTCCACCCAGATTATTAAGAGCCTTTTTCCAGGGCCAGGGAATGGATGATAGTCTTTCTCCCTGCGTAACACTTTTTCAATTTAGTAGACTGCTACTACATATAATTATGGATATCTTGGGGGATTTTGCCTGGATCATTTTCAGCTCACAAACCATTTCCTATCCTAGACTGAATAACCAGAGAGGTCTCTCCCTCCTTAGTGGTCTGCCCGAAATGAAACCCAAGGAGTGCAGCACTTTCTCTGTAGACAGAGACCAGGACAATGCTGCACCCACAGACTCCCAAAGCCCCCCATGGATAATAACTCCAGCCCCTGTGAGCCCTGAGAGCACAAAGCCCAGACTGCCTACATGGAAAAGCCATTGCCAGTCCCTGAGCTCAGAGTTAATATTCCTTCACCTACACGAACTGACCTCTCCCTCACTCAGGGGAGTTTCATGGCATGGTTTCCATCTAATCTAGACACCTTTAAAGCCCAGCTGGCCACTTCAGCCCAAATATCCTGCAAGTCTGTGCGTGGATCCCCACATATTCCTTCGTGGGGCTCACTGAAGGCTTGCAGGGTTCAGGACTGAATAGGGATCTCTGTCCAACTGATTTCCAGCTCTCATTCCTAAACAAATGTCTGGTGACTTTAAAAATAAGACACTCAGGTTTTATGGCCCTGACCAGGCATTTGATTTTCACAAGGGAAATAATACAGAAATAATGATAAATTGTCCAATAATTCCTCAGAAGGAATCCAGAGAGAGAAGACATTGAAGAATTTAAAACTGAAGGCAGGACATGCAATTTAACAGCAGAATGGTTTTGTTTTGGAAGAGTGCATGTGGAATGTTACTGTTGACTGTTCTTTTTAACTGGGTTACTTCTACTGAGAATATTGGCTGGAAGTAACCATGACAAGTGAAACTCATTCTTTAAAGAGTGCTGTGGCTTTCTGTAGCTCAGTGTGGCATGTCCCTGAAAGCTTGGCTTACAATCTTGCACTGCAATTGCAGAAATAAACATTAGTTTATTTAGCTTGTCCCTTAATCACCATGTGAACCTCAGCAGTCTGCTGAGGCCCAAGAATTATCCCAGCTCCTGGAGACCTGGATAACAAATTAAAATAGTTGGAAAAGTTTTCTGTGTGTATTTGTACACCAGCACATGCAGAGTACCACAAACTCATGTCTTTGACGTAAAAGAATAGGTAACCCTTACAGCAGGAACATTATCCTTCCTGTTTGAAACTCATACTGCTGAACTCCAGTAGGAATGAGCTCTCTGCTCTGAGACCTGGCTGTGCCTCACGACATTTAAGCACTATGTGAGGACAGTGTTTTCACCATGTGAAAATCTTGGATATACTGACATCAACGCCAAACCTGCCATTTAACTTCAGGAGGGTCAGAATTTTAGCTCAAATCTCACTGAGATGCTGATGCAACACCAAGGTCAACCCTAAAAGAATCATGAATAACTAAAAGTAGTTGATTTACAGAATTGAAAACTAATACACCCAGTGCCCTCCAGATGAAAACTGAGTAAATCATACCAAAATATCTCACCCAGAGATGGCAGGAAAGCCTCAGAAAAGTTTAGCAATGATCTTTACAGAACTCTTTTTCATTCCTGTTACTTTGTAATTGTAAACCATATTTCAATTTATTCACACACCGACAGCTCGAAACACAGTCCAATAACAGCTCTTTTCCACACTTCTGCATAGTGCTGGGAAAGGAGGACTGATAAAAGAAATACTGTAAATGGCTTAACTTAGACAATAAGGGTATTCATTTCATTCCATGGTATATGTGCACCCAACAAAGCAAACGCAAATAAAACTCAAATAAAAACCTAAAGTGATCAGAGACAAGATTTATTTCAGGACACAGGGTATTGTAAGGTAACGCAGCATTAGGAGAAAGACTGCTCATCCTTTTCAGTCACCAAAATGTAATTCCTTCCATTCTCAGCCACCTTAATAGAGGCCTCAGAGCAGATGCAGATGACACTTCACAAATTCTCTCCCTTTTTGAACACTGAATGTTCTGAGAAACTATTTTGTTTTTAATGTATTTTTTGGATCATTATATAAGGCAGAGGTGGTGGGGCACTCACATCCCATTGTAGCTGGAGAGAACTGTGAGCACCTTTGGCGAGCCTTTTATCAGAAACTCCCTCTGATCATTTGTATTTTTATTTCAATGCAAATTCTCTGGGAATACTCTAAATTGCTACTCATGCTTAATGTCTTCATGCAATTCAGCACCAAATATACCTCCATTATGCATTCAGAGCCTGGAATTCATAACTAAATGCTATTTACCTTGGAAATAAAGACACTGGAAAGACCTATTTCCTGGTATGAGCTTTTCTGCAAGGTATTTATCTATGTGCATGTAAGCAAGCAGACATTTCCAGTGTCCCTTATCTGTAGCACTGACACTGCACAGCCTATTTAGGCTTCTGCAGGGGGAGCGTGATGCCTCTGTGACAAGTTTCATGTGCATATTCTAAGAGTAACCGCTGCAGTGATGTCAGGATGACAGGCAGGAGCTATTACTGACTCCTTTTGTCTTGGGCTGCAGACACAGCACTCTTAGCAACAATCCTAACATTTCATATTTAAAGTGGTGAATCAGTTTATTCATGAACATATCGTACTTTTTTATTATAAATTACATCTATAAAAGACCGCCAGAAATAGCTTTTGAAATATAGATGTTCTTGCTGGTTTTTCAGGTCCATTATATGATGTTTTGGTGCATTTCTGACTGGCAGGGCTCTGTGCAGGGGATTTAGGAAGATAGGATAGACTGTAAATGGTCTAAAAAAGCCCTGAGAAATATGGGACAACTTCATTGTGGACAAACTTCTATTCATCCATTGAGTGTAACACAGTGAGTGACAGCTTATACAGAACTTGGCAGGCTTCACAAACAGGGAAATAAAAGAAAACTTTTAGCCTGTGATGAGCTTTATGACAGGGCAGTAAAATCCTAATTGAGACACACTGAACCATACAAAGGAGTTTGTATAATTCAATAGAGGTTTAAATGAATAGACATAGTCATAAGAAGATGAAAGAAACTTTCTTTAATGATAGATCCTCTGGTTTTTTAGAGTATTAACTTTTATAATTTTTGCATTTGCTGATTTTCTTACCTATTCTTGTCATTTATATTAGGCATAAGCAGATAAATTCTCATATTTGCTGTCGTTATTGTAATTATTTTGACAAGCTTTAATTGCACTAATTATTTTTAATTCCCCTTTTTATAGGAATACATAACATGGCCTCAAAACTTGTATCATCTTGCCTTAAAAATTGTGTTACCACAAACACTATTCTAAATCTGCTGAAATCCAGCAGATGTTTAGTTCATTACCACGTAGGGAGTGTGGGAATAGCTTTTCCATAGTTCTATTTCAATGCATCCTCAGTACAGGATTTGGTATGGCAGGACGATTTTTATAGAAATTAAGTCAGCTGCAGCTATAGAACTGGAGATATTCAAGCTGAAATGAATAGGCTTCAGCACAGCTCAGGTACTTGTGACCTGACAAACCACCTGAAATGGTCACAATGCGGTTAAAGGATTCATAAAGGAAATGAAAATAAATACCTGATGGCAGAGATTTATTTTATATCCTCTTTTGCAACATCCTGACGAGGCGTCTGTGAGGACATGAATGATCTGTTGAACTTTAGTCTCTCTCAAAAAGTGCGGTCAACAGTCTTTGGTCTACATGAAATAGCACTCACATAAAAGGCTGCATGACCTAAAGACACCTCACTGAGCCAGCACCCTTTCTGAAGTCAGTAACAACTCAAGCTCCAGTCCCAAACTCAGCTCAAGTTTTGCCACTTGATATTCTGTCCTCAATACTATCCCAATGGTAAATGGTAATTTACATCTGCCCTGTATCCATCCCCACTTCATCAGCCCTTTTGACCTCCAGCTCTACCCCCTGCTCTTGACTCAGATTTTTTCTACATGTACTCTACACCATGATTTGTACTCTCAGCCCAGGTTTGTATCAACCATTCATCTTCAGAGGTGCTAGAAAATTATTTCTGAAACAAATAATGGGGTCCTGGTTGACAGAAATTTGAATATGAGTCAGGAGTGCTCTGGCAGCCAGAAGAGCCAACCATGTCCTGGGGGGCATCAGGCCCAGACCAGCATCACCAACCAGGCAAGGGAGGGCTTGCCCTGCTCTGCTCTGCTCTGCACTGGTATGGCCTCACCTCAAGTGCTGGCGGCAGTTTTGGGTGCCGCAATATAATAAAAAATATTAAACTGTTAGGGAGCATCGAAAGGAGGGCCATGAGGAAGGTGAAGGCCCTTGAGGAGAAGCTGTATGAGGAGCAACTGTGGGTACTTGGTCTGTTCAGCCTGGAGAAGATGAGACTGAGGGGAAACCTCATCTCAGTCTTCAGTGTCCTCAGTGAGGGAAAGAGGAGAGCCAGACATTGATGCCTTCTCTGTGGTGACTGTGACAGGACCGCAGGGAATGGCCTGAAGTTGTGTCAGGGGAGGTTTAGGTGGGATATCAGGAAAAGGTTCTTCATCCAGAGGGTGTTGGGCACTGGAACAGAGTTCCCAAGGAAGTGATCAGAGCGCCAAGCCTGAGAGAGCTCAAGGAGTGTTTGGACAATGCTCTTGGGGACATGGTGTGATCCTTGGGGATGGTCCTGTGCAGGGCCAGGAGTTGGACTTGATAATCCTTGGAGGTCCCTTCCAACTCAGCTTATTCTGTGATTCTGTGATTCTCTTCTGTGAAAAGGAAATTCAGTCTAAATTGCTTGTGGTGTCTCCACTTTTTGTTAGATCATATAGTGGCTGCATGGGGTACTGCTTCAGAAACATGGCTGATACAGTACCTGGCTGCTGTTAATTTGAAATTAAAACTGCCTACTCTGCCACCACTCTCTGGTCAGAAAACATGAGACACAGATGTCAATCTTCCTGAGACCTGGCACAGACTGAACTAATGCCTGTCATTTTCTGGTTGACAACATTTGCCACAGTTCCTTTCTGTCAATTAGTCCTAAAAGTTAGGAGTTCACTTTGCAAGCGTATAATCCTAACATTTTGTAGGGGTATTGCTTAGCCTCTTTCATCAGACTGTGATAAATTGCCCTCCAAGATAAAGGATCACAGGAATACAGGCTTTTTTGATTCTTTCATTTTAGATTCAATTTCCCTATTGAAATCTGAGCTTTGAGGATGAGACAAGTCACATCCACTTCAATGTGTTTTGCTCAGTATGATTGTTCTGATGTCTACATTTTATAAAACCACATTTCTGACATATTTTTTAATTTAGTGAGTGACCTTCCTACCTGATTGCCATGTGGAGTTCATACACATAAGCCAGTACTTGGAAGTGGAACATCTTCCTTTTGAAGACTGCATTGAAAACTCCTGAAAATTTAAAATCATTAGCACTTTCTGTCAATTATATTTGCATAAACCATTGCCATTACCCAGGAGCTGCAACAGGATGAAAAATATGTATGCAGTTGACAAGAGACCATTTTTGATTTGAAAAACTTCTGCCTCACAAATATCGAGCTTGAACCTCAAAGCAGTTTTATATTTAATTTTGGAGAAAACATGGAGTGAAAGGGTTAAAAAATCCAGGGTCAGATTCTCACCTTGTCATTTAGCACTGCTTCACTGATTTAAACAAATTTATTCGCTCAATATCAGCTGGTGAGGTAACTCTCGGTATTCAATAATTAAGGTATTACTTCCATTTTAGCATGGCCACATTTAAAGAAAAAAGATTCTGTCTGGGAGAGACAGACTGAAGGGGAAGGAGAGTGTGGAACTGTTTCCATGGCAACTCTTGAGATAACAGTAGCAGCCTACCTAGCCTAAAGGGATAGGTAAGTGAGACTAAAATATGTGTGTAAGAGAAGCACTTTCAAGGTCCTTTTCCAGTTTAAATACATAAATTTGAATTTAGGTACTGCCTGAAAACTCTAGATATTATGAATCCTATATGTTCAATATAAACAGTAAAAGAACATCTGTTTTACACTGTACTGAACAATTTAGGTGAGAAAATGTTTTCTGAGAAAAGCCTGGCATCTTTCCATATAAGAAAATCAAGACTGTATCTTCCCTAGGTAAGTTGTACAGGCTTGCTGTCATTTAAAGTCCCACCAAAACCACAGTGAAATGGACCTCCATACTATACTGCTTTTGTTTCAGCATGTAAGTGGTTGACTTCAAAGGTCTAAACAATTATTTTGTCACCATTAGTGAGAAAATCCTTTCTGGCTTCCAACACCAACATACTTTGCATCAACATCCTGAAAAAGTCCTGTGGCTGCCAGAATTTGGGCAGCAAAGAGAGGACAGGAGCACGGTTGACAAAACCAGAGCAAGGAAAAAGAGTGGAAAATATGGAGGAAAGAAAGGTATTAGTGAAGAGAGTCAGATGGTATTAGAAGAGTATTAAAAAAATAGAGTAGTCTTGTGGAAATAAATCTTGGAATAACATGGATAACACCAAGAAAATCCCATTCCCAGTGGGAATGTGCTGAACGTTTCACAGTTAAAGCCAGGAGCTGCAGTGGTGAGGCCAGTCCCAGCCACAATTCAGAATGGCTTAGGAAGCAGACTCTGGGCTGCAGAAACTTTATGCTAGTGTATTCAGACAAACAGCAAACACAAATTCCTCAGAAGCATGTTCAAAGTTATCCCATGAGGAGTTTATTGGTGCTGCACTAAGGCTTCACCACATCAACTCTGCCTCTGTCTCTTCTCAGACAGCCATTATAAATCCAGTTAGAAACCTCAAATCCTGTGCAAATTTTTGCCATAACTTAAGCAATTCATTTTTTTCTGTGAGGGGAAGAAATAATTATCACTTATCTCTGATCTCATGTATTCTATACCACCTGCTGTTCTCATTACTCTACTCTCAGCTGTTTCTAAATCTTTCTGGAAGTGTGGTGCCCAGAGCTGAAGGCACAATTCCAGCTGGGGCTTCAACAGCACTGAGGTGAGCAGAGTAATTACATTTGACACTCCTCCTACAACATTCTGGAATGATATTTGCCTTTTAACAACTGCATCATGTAGTTGGCACACAGCTGAGTAGTCAAAGCCTTGTGGTACATATGTATTTGATTTCCAAAAACAGAATGGCACTTTATTTTCACTTTAGTCTGTTCTGATGGCATCCTTCAGGATACTTCATTCCCTTTCTGTTCTTCATTTAGAGTCATAACAAATTTTGTAACTGAGTCAGCGGTTTCATTATCTAAGTTGCTAAAGTAAAATGCTGACCAGAACTCAGTATATAACAGATCTATCTGGTCTGCCTCAATTTCAGAAGCCTTCTCAGTTCCATACTAAGCCATGGCTTAGGACTCAGCCAGGTGAATAGTTGCCTTTTAAAAAAGCTGTTTTGTTATGGCAATGACCATTTTGTTATGGCAATAGAGTAGCTTACCTAACTGACCTATTAAAAATGGCATTTGGGACTGTCAATAAAAAGCTGTATCTGAAAAGCACTTAAAACCTCTCAGATATAGCAATGATATTGCTTCCACCCTGTTGGCAGTTCAGTTATTCTTCCACAATTACATTATTTCTCAAGATAAAGTCTGGGTTGCCTTAGCTCAGAAGCCATAAGGAATCGAAATTTGACTGGCTGCTCTGGTATCAGCTGGACCTTCCACACTTTCTCATTGAAAAGGTAGTGGCTGGGCTGATTTTCCTCTTGTCCCTTGGGATATGACTGATGAAATCTTACAGATAGACTGCAGAAATTACTCCAGTGAACTCCTGAGGTACTCTAGACCAAGCCTAAATTTCACTGAGCTCTTTAACTAGAAAACACAAAACTTACTCTTTCCTTGTACTGGCCTTCACGCCTATCCCCTTATTAAAATTAACTTCATGAAGCATCTAATCATAATTAACTGTTTGGTGAAGACCAAAACAAAGAAGGCATTGACTGCTCCAGTCCTGTCTGCTTCACCCTTCATTTCCTCTCTTTCTCTCTCTTTCTTTTTTTTTCTTTTTTCCTTTTTCCCGATATATTCATAGAACCCCCTGGTTATCTTTTACACACTTTGCAAGCAGAACATCCAGAACTTTTCTCACTAACTGAGACCAATACGACTGAGACTCAGGTAAGTGGGTAATTCTCAATTTAAGCCTTTTTTCAGACATATCCCAAATGCTCACTCTTGTGCCACTGGTAAGTATCAGCTGTGGGTCAAGTAGACTGGAGTAGATTCCTGAAGAGCAGTTCATCAGCTACCAGATAGAATTCCACTCACACAGAACCCACTGCAGAAAGCTCAAAGGAGACTTTTGTGCTGTATAAAGTGTCACTCTAACCTGCACCTTGTTGATAAAATGTCAAAGCTCAGGCTTAACCATTCCCGTCCTCACACTTCAAAATGCACCATTTTCTCTAGAATCAATGTGATGAGCAATTTTTACCACAGAACTGTAGGGACAGTAAAAGTATTTCAACTTCTATTTCACAGTCAGACTTTTAAAGTTTTTGCCTTTTACGATCCTTGTGAACTTGTTTCAATTTTCTCCAATACTCAACCACTACCATTTGGCTTCTCACCTGCACCCACTTCCATCTTCAAAAATTGCCAAGTACCTGCCTAAAAAGATTTTTAAAATCATGAATTCTCAGCAAACATTTCAATTATCTATCATTGGCAGGTATTTGGAAATTAACCTACATATGTCTCTCCAAGAGATAAAGAGAAATAACATTTTATTGCTGGGGAAAGGCTGGCAGTATTAAAGATGGAGGTGTCAGGGGGAAAAAAAGAAAAGAAAAAAATCTGCTCACTTCTTCCTTCCTTGCTTCCTTCCTTCCCTTTCTCCTGTCATGACTTCAGTATGATTTGCTAGCAGCCCATCTTCTCCAACACACTGCAGATTCATTACCCTTTCAAACCCAGCCAACAATCTTATCTGCAGCACCTACAGCACCAGGTGTGACAAACACAAATTAGCAGGACACCAATGGCATTTATCAAGTACTTACAACTCACTCTGTAAACTTCTATAATCGATATTCTACATTCAGTGTCTGTACAAATGTAGAACCTGAAACAGTAATGTTATTCCTTATAAAAAATGCTCGTACCAGCAGGTCCTGCAGATGAGGTTAAAAGGCTGTGAATTTGGTCTCATTTGAAATATGAATGTATTCAACAATTACGCCTCTATTCTTCACTCTTGAGGTAGGTTTTAAAAGGGAAAAGGAAAAAAAATTGACACTTTGTAAGAATACTTAAATTCATACAGGCTTTGATAGATATTACCATAATAATATATGCTTAGAATTTCTTTAGCAATTAAGCATTGTGCAGTCAAGAACTGTATTTTCTTCAGGAGGCTTAATTTTGCTCCAAGTTGTGCCTCACTCTCTCCTGACTCTGCCACACTTAACAAGCAATAATTACTATACCACAGAAGAATTACATTTGAAATCTTTAGTAACATTTTAGTTAAATGAAGTCTGATTTAGCATTCCAGACCCAGAAAAGCCTCAAAACACAAAAAAGTGTGTAGGACGTCCTTGCACCAGTAAATAGGGACTGAAAGTGAAGTGTTAAGCGAATTCTTAGGAGGAAGTCCTGTGCAGTGAATTGCAGAGCAGTGTTGGGGTTTGTTCTGTCAGTGTAGATACCTGCACCACCTCTGCACCATCTCACACAGGCCTGAGCTGGCATCACAACTATATGATCAAGATGCTCTGCCTGTGCTATTTATCCCACCCCAAACCATGGTACCCAAGAGCCATCAAAGCAGCATATTTCTTCTGGGACCAAGGTGGCAGAAAAACCACATTGCAACAGGCCAGCATACACAGAGCAGTGGCAAAAATGCAGCTTGAACGGGTAAACTGTGCCACTTTTCAGTTAAGTGACTTAATGGATGCAGCACTTCAAATCTGTTCCCATGGCAATGTAGAAACAGCAGTGGCAATACAGACAGTTTCCTCTTAGACTCACAGTACAAGGAGGAGAACAAAAACCTTCTCTCCATTTGAATGAACAAAAGGAGAAGCATTTTTCAGTGCAAACATATAAAGCCAAAATCTTTCCCATGTCCTGACCACAGTAAAATTCATGAATAAACAGAAAAGACTTGCCAAAAAGGTCAAAAAACTTGGGTTTTGCTTTGTCAGACCAACAGGGGTTAGGACTGATTCACAGAGAGCATCCTGCTCCCATTCCTCCTGACCTAAAAATCAATGCAGTGTTGGAAGAAGAGTCCCAGATGTTCTTTCAAGAGGGCGAATAAAGGGAGAGACAGCCTATAAGGTATCTCCAGCTCTGCTGACTAGTCATCATTTTCCATTTTGTTTGGAGAGACATGGCAGTAGAGGAAGCAAAGAGATGCATCACACAAGAAGTGGTCACCCAGAATAACTTCAGACCTGAGGTCAAACAAAAGACAGGCATCTATCACATGGTCTACATCAAAAAACCCAGCAAATTCCTAGACAAACAAAATGCAAACCAATTATCCTAGTTGCCTCTGCTGCCTTAGGAATCGGTAAAGTCCTATCACTCCCAAACAGAAAATAGCTCCTAAGCTGTTGACCTCACTAACCAAGCAGATTTCTTTGGAAAAAGATATCCCTTTCACCCTATTTTCCTGGTGTCTAGCATCATCTCAGGCTAGTCTGACTTTATGTTTGGAAGAGATTGCTTTTAGGCAGGCCTCCAAATCAGGTGTTGAGAAAGCAGCAAGCCTGCATTGTTGAGGGGAATGCTACGGATCAGGGTACCCAGGTAGGCATCTCATTGCCTATGGCAGCAGCCTGCTATTAGTATTTGTGTTCCAGTTGTACCTAAAAACACCCATCAGCAGCCAGAATTCCAGTCTGCCACACTTGCACTTACATGGATCTACGGCTGTCTCCCACAGACATCGTGCACACCCTGAACTTGTACAACAGGCTCTCCTGAAGGACTAAACTTGAAGGTAATCCTTTTTCCAACTTTCTAAACTCAAACACTTGAAAAACTAATGCAAAGCCTTGCTAAAGTATTTGCAGCAGGAGTAGCAAGTTTGTAGGAAGATTCCTGAACCACTTTCTGTGGGAGAGTAGATCCTGAAATTGATCAGAAGCCTGACCAAAGAACACAGATATTTTATTGCACTTTCCTTAAGGAAATAAAGACTTTCAAAAGGAAGGTGGTGAGGTCTCAGAATTATTGTCCTAATTTACAGAGGTCTGTAAACCATTGCTGTCATCCCACATGCCATCCCTCACCTATTGTCTATCCTCAGAGGCCCATGTCAAGTTCTCCTGTTTCTCCTGTAGAGTCTAGATAAGCTTCTTCCTTTCTTTTCCTGATGGCTTTGTCATTTAGAGCTTCATTTAGGCCTTGCTGTGGTCATTATTTCAGATCTAGAGCTGGCAGCAAATCTGGACCCAGGCATACCCAAGGGTAGAAAACCAAAGTGTGACAAGAGGTTTTTGAAAGCAGCAGTAAAAAACATTCTGATTACACTGTCTGTCCATCTTACCAAAAAGTCCTTTGCCTGCCTTCCTTATTTTCTTCTCCCGAGTGTTAGTCATGAAGGAACAAATGCAAAAATATACATCCTTCCAATGAACACAGTGCTGTCACTGTGCCCTGAAACCCAGGACACTGCTTGGGCAGCTGCTTTCCATCTCATACCACCTGACACAAAGTTGAGCACTAAAAAATGAAGGGCTCCAACAGAGGAGATGCAGGTCTCCCACTACCCTGCCTTTTAATTAAATAGTAAACAGGATTAAATCGACCTTAATCTAATTCCATGGGAAACTCACACCCAGTCCATGGGTGTGCATCACTTGCTAGCAGCCAGCACTGTACGGATGTCTCTTTTTATTAATAAATGCTCCTCCATCCCAGAGGCTGTGTTTGTGTGTCTGTCTTCCTTTCACTCTCGACATGTGGCTTTTCTAATCTCTTGCTTATAAACCCTCAAAAATCCATCATTGGAGTATTCTGAAAGAATTAGTACTGGATGTCTTTGCACATGTAAGCTGCAATATATTCAATCGCTCACAATACCTGATTGAATTTAACCCAGTGAATGCAACTGGGTATTTTTTGTTAATATCAATGAGATGATTATTTACTTTATAAAGGACACAGAGGCAGCTTCTTTTTGCTGACTGCACTGTGCCAGCCCCTATTTCCCAGCCACAAGGAACAGTCCTTATGCCCACTGTGATCCTTAGTGATAAGAATTTGGGATGTTCAATTTTGCAGTGGTTTTCTAACTGCACGGGCTGAGTGTGGTTTGGAGACCCACTGTATTTGGGTTCACACAGAGGCAGTGATATTCTATTCCACTCCATCCCTCGTGTAACATTATCTGAATCAGGGGAACTTAGCTGGCCCAGATATGATTTATGCTGTACAGACTACGGCAGTAATTTCAGAACAAGAATATCACAGTGACCTTGACATGCCTTCTGTTCTCTGTTGTTTTTAGCAGTTTTAATGAATAAATCTTTCTTGAGCAAGGGATCAAGATGTGGTCCTTTAGATTACCCACACAGATGATGGCTTCTAAATTCATTTTAAAATCTCAGTGAATGGCTTTAGGAGTTATTATGAACAATTCAGAGATGGTGCCTGCCTGAAGCCTGATTATGCTCCCAGCCATCATTTTTCAGACATGGGGAAATCTGTTAAAGTAAAGCTCCAATTAGGATGCTTGTGTTCTTTTGAATTAATGTTTCATTTCAATTTTGTTTCCTAGTTTCTCCTGTCATCTTCTGAGAAATACATGTGTTGAAATCATTCCTTTGATGAGGCACAGACAAGAAGCTTAGTGTGCTTTGATGTGGAAAAGGAAAATGAGCCCTTTTTGTTTCTATGGAACCAGCTTGCAAATCAAGGAATGATCACAATCACTGTAGTTTATACAGGGTAAGCCCAAATATTTTTCTAGCCAATAAAGAAGGCTGGAAGATGCAGCTAACCCAGACAGTTATGAACAACCAAATAAGGATAAGACCTTCCATAATTATCTAAGCTTCTGTTTTCAGTTTTTTCAAAGCATCATGAAGCAGTGAATTGGAACAGCAAACTGTGTTTGGGCAGGGAACTCTGCAGGACAAAGCCATGTCAGCTAGACACCAAAGAGATTCAGACCTCTCGCATTTGACTGTGCAACCTTTGCATCTCTTAACTGGTCAGCAGCAGAACTGAATCACAGTGGCAAGTCCCTCTTTGGCTGCATTTGCTATTCTCACTTCCCCATGCCCTGCATACAGGAGGAAATGACTGAGGACATCCAGAACACTTTTACTTGACATATCCCAACTGTGCAGAGGGAGCAAACTTTATGGATAAAACACAGTTCCATAAGCTGTAAATGTACTTTGATGTGTGAACAGAAGAGGTCCAACTGTACAGCCACAATCTCCCCCTATAAATATATGTCCCTTAGTTTCATCTTTTAGAAAAATCAGAGGCAAGGCTCAAAATGGCCTCAGAAAAGTCAAGAACAAAAGTATTTTTGATGCCAGTGTGAAAAGGGTCAAGTCTACTCTCTACCCTGCTGATGCAAACTGGAAATGGGAATTTCAAACAGTGTTAACATACATTCCCAAATTGTGAAACCATTTTGTCTATCTAGCTAACTTCAGTAGCTGTCAATAGAGTAAGGGAGGTGCATACTCAAAGACTTTGTACTTTCTGACCCCACTGCATCTAGAAACATTAGCAATTGCATCACATTGCTGGGTCGGGTTTTCATATACAGCATGATGCTCCAAAGTGAAAGTCACATTAAAAATGGATTAGATTAGATGTGCTAAGTGCAGCATGCCTTCAAATCCCATGGACTTCTGTGAAAAGGGGAAGTACAAGCACTTTGCAAGAGATGGCCTGTTGTGATGGGCTGGTCCCTTCTTACCCTTTCAGCACTTTCTCATGTGCATTTTCTATCAGTAAAAGGGATAACTTTTACTGTTATTATGAGCTAGGGCATATATTACACATATACCATTTATTCCTCACATACTTTGTTCAAAAAAACTCTGCAGTTAGTTTTAGAATTGCAAGTTCCCAGTCCTGCTAAGTTTTACTGTTCCTTTGACTGATTGCACATGGCTGCTGCTTCACTTTATGCTACTTGGGAATTTTTTGATGCTTTTTTGAGCAAGTTCCTTCTGGGTCAGTTCCATGTACAAAGCAGGCTGAGAATTAATAATATTAATAAAAATGCGCATTAATCAACCAATTCATTTTTAAAAGACACTCTTAGTCAGCAAAAGGTGTCATAATGAATGATATATTGTCACCCTGATTCCACAAGCCACCTGCAGCTCCTCATGAATCTATAAAGTAAACTCTTCAAAGAGAGGATAACAATCTTCAGATCCAAAAATACAGCAAGAATGAAGGCAGAAACATCTTCCCTCCATTGTGAGTCTATTCCCCTGCAAAATGAGAAACCTGGAGCAGCTACATTTGGGGAGCTCTCATGTCCCTACTCCTGTATTCTTTCCCATTTCTTTGATCTAAAAATTCTCAGCCACTGGGGACTAAAGCAATCCAGGAGATTTACATGGCTTCTCTGTTCACTTGTGGGTACTTATCACATTCTCTACTGCAGGCACATTTAACAATCATTTTCATTTTATTCTGAAAAACATGAATGCTATTATGGAACAGACATTAGCGGGAGAGACTGCATCCAAACCCCCACTGACCTCCAGATTAAGAAACTGACATTCTGTTCCTGACTGTGCTATAGATCCATGAAAATGGCTGTAGTGCTGGACTCCTCACTCTTACATAAGTGCATCCCATTTTTTTAATGCTGTGCATCATTGCTAGAAAAGGTCCAAGTTAGTAATACTGCACTTCTGATCAGCCAAACTTTTTCCTGAAGACAACTTCTTTTTCTGAGAGGAGGAGTCACTGTCTCTGGCCATTGTAATGCCTGCAAGGCCCCACAGAGGAAAGGATATGGAGACCTGCAGAGAGGAAGAGCTTACACCACTAAGAGAGGGCTAAACACAAGTTCCTTGTCTCACGTTAAATGACACTTTCTGGTAAAACACTCCCAGGCAAAGTTACAGAGGGCAGTAGCTGTCGTTGGCATCTCACAAACTCAGCCATCCAGCCATACCCTGTCCTTTTTTGCGTGGTAACCCATGAGGGAGCACCTTAAATCCCAGAGAAGCCAAAGAAAGACATGCCTGTAACAATCATCAGCGTGCTGGCAGATGCAGAGCACAATGCCACAGAAAGGAATGGTGTTAGCAGGAGTGAGTCTAAGTGTCTGCGCCATAGAAAGAGAAAGTCTGTATTTTACCTACCTGGAATTAGAAAATCCTGGCAGTACCCTGCAAGACAAACTTCTGAGAGTGACAAACGAGTTCTGAGGCACTTTTCACCTGGCACTCTGCTGCCTCCTACAAGTGCATAGAGACCCCTAGCTGCAGTTTTGATTAGGACAGCCATTTGCCTGAGAATACCATTTAATATCATTTTAATTGAATAGTCAGGTTTCATTTTTAGCAGGCACCACATGAAGCTGCAAGACTGTATAATGCTATTGTCCTGTACAGAATACCTGGCAAGGTCTTACAATTTTCCATTGGCACAAGTTTGTCAATCATCCGTGCAGTTCTCTGCTGAAACTTCTTGGTGGAAAGGTAGCTCAAATGTATATTATTCCCTGCAGAAGTAATCAGAACAGCCTGTCTCTGAGCAGTATGATTATCTACCTCAAAGCCCTGTGAAAACTGACATATCATCAGGCATTATTTGGTTCTTTGGAGAGACACACCGGGAAGCCCTTTAAGAGTCAGTTATCAGATCTTTTATTCTTAGACAAAGTGCTGACTCCCCATTGCTTCCAAGATACTCAGCTCCCAGGCTGTCCCAAGGACGGGATGCACGTAGCTCTGGAAGCACAAGAGGCACAGGTCTCGGGCTGAGAGCACAGAGCAAAGAGCAGGAGAGCTGTGGCAGGCCTGCCCTCAGAGCCAGCCCCCTCCATGGACAGCTGCCAGGAGAGCCCGGCCATGCTGGAGCCCCTCTACTCCTGCCAGGTTCCTACCCCAATGCCAGGTCCCTGCACGTTCTGGCCTCCTCCCACCGAGGGCTGCCTGAGGTCAGACACAACAAATGACAGATGTGGCCAGGGCCAGGCACAAGCTGGGACAGGTTTGTTTTGGGGGCAGTTTATTTCTCCCCTTGTTGTTCCCACCTCGCCGTACCAGGACTGAGATTGCCCCTTCTTTCTGTGCTCTTGGAACAGTGTTTGTTGATCCTCTCTGGAGACAAACAGGTAGTGCTGCCAACTCAGCAAGGCTGTCCTCACTCTTACACTGCCATTTGTAAACTGATTTGTGTGAACCCCAAGAACACTTGACCCTGCAGAAGTGATGAGGTGTCCTTATTTCTCTGGCTGAAACAAAACAAAAAAAGATCTTAAATAATCTTCTGACTTCATAGGATCAGCATGTTCAGCAGGAGAACTGCTTATGCAGCTGACTCACTTAACACAATAATGAGCTTTTGGCCAGGTGATAGGTTATGTGGAACCTGACCGGATCAATGCAAAGAGGGAAAAGCTCAGCTTATTTGAGTACTCCATCCTCTAAATGTACATAGCAAGATGTCAGAATGACCCATACACGCCCTGGAAAGGAAATTGAAACTAATTCTACCATATTATATCGCCTTTTCCTATCCATCCTGCTTTCTCTCACTTATGCTCGATGCATTAGGATTTTAGCAAGTAGAAGGTAAAAGAAAAAAGGCTGAGACCTCAATACATCTTGTTTCTAAATCTTCTGCCACTTAAGTTAAATTCAATCCATTTTCACTGGTAAAATATCTTTTGGAGAGGATCAATAGAATGATCAGCTGAAATACTAACTCTCTGAGTTCAAATATTGATGAGCAAATCTCTTCAGCAAAAAATATGGAAAAATATGTACAAAAGGCAAATGAGATTGTGCTTGAGCATGCTACTGAAGTAGAAGTGATATAGATGGCAGACTGTAGTCCTGTTCCTGTTGCTCACATAAAGATGATCATAATCAAATTTTGCCTTAATTTAAGACGAAATTTCAATATCAAAGTGACTTGTGACATGTTCCCCATGGAAAGCAAGCTCCGCAGGGAGAGCAGGAGCACCTGGGCAAGGGCAGCACATCAGCTGTTGTAAACTTTCCCCAGGGGCATGTTTTCACCTTCAGTAATCCCAGAGGAGCTCTCTGAACCACTTCCCATTTAGACACACACAGCTGTGTACCACACTCCAACACATGACCCATGGCTGGAGATACCTGGGCAAGCAGGGAAAGAAGGACAATCCACTTTAATGCCCAGGAGCTTCCCTGTTGCTCTAGTTAGGGAAAAGGAAACACTGAAAATAAATTATTTATTATATGTGAGCACATTCAAAGAAGAAATGATCCATTAAGGACAATGGTAAGGTGCACTTGCATTTCAAAGGAGTTAAATTTATCTTCCTAAATTCTAGAGTGTCATGAGGGGGATTTCCTACCAGCTCTGCCTGTCATTAACAAGAAGTCACTCAACTGACAGAACTCTCCAGAAAAGAAACGGATCATGGAAGTGCTCAAGTCACAGAAATCTGCAAATGGAAAGTGCTATGGCACAAAAGTAGATGTGCAGGACAGTGGTTATGCATCATCTTTGCTTTTCAATACAACAACTTTCCAGACACCCAAGCAAATTCTGAAAGTAGTTTCAACAGTTTTGATTGTATGTACAGGGTAGCATTATTGCTTTCCTTGTTAAAAAAAAAATAGAATATTCTAAAACCATCTATAATCACGTGATCAAGACGTATGTTAGAACATCTCAAAACAAAGCATTTCTTTGTTTCAGTGCAGCCTCCAAAGATGCTCTCATTAGGTCACAGAATAGGCACATTTAGGCTAATAAATAACTATTTACCCAGCTTTTGAAAAGCAGGGACTGATATACAAGGATAAAAGGGCTGTAAAGACAGCACGTCACCACCCTTAGCTGACAGACGGAGATTTGAACTCTCATAAATCTTTTAATTTAGAAGTTAAGTATAAAAATCACGTGTAAGTAGAGTGACATAAGGTTTGGGAAGCAACTGACAGCTGCTAGAAATTCGTTGTGAAGCATATGAATTTTGACCTTCCCTTTACAACCAACTAAGTTATCAGCAAAGGCCAAGTACTTGCCATTCTACTTGTTCCTGCTTTAGGCTACAAACCTTAATGTTATCTCAATACACATAATGAATTCATGCGCTTCATTAGGAATAAGTAAGCAGGCAAACATGAAATAGGCACTTTAAAGGCTGTACAGCATTTCTCACACTGTGAGGGAGAATGCCAGGGAATTTTCAGAGCTCATTTGCAGTGGGCGTCCACCAGCTCTGAAGCAAGGGTCACTCCAGAAATGCAGCTTGTTAACACCTCGTCTGTAGACTATTAAAATGCGTTTGAGGGGATGTTTTTACGACGTTAAGACCGCGATTACTTGTGCCGCTGCAATCATTCAGCGCGGCACGGATCCCGCGTTCCGCCTGAGCGCTCGGAGCCCGCGGGGTCCGCGGGGCTCTGCTGACACCTGCCGGGAGCCGAGCTGGAATTCCTGCCCTGCCTGCGGAACCCCGGCCTCCCCCGGGCCTCGCCTGCCTCTCCCGGCTGTCCCTGGGCCGGCAGCAGGGTCGGAGCAGGTCGCAGCCGAGATGCCCCGGGGCAGCGCCCGGCTGGGACAGCGGCAGCGGAGCCTCTCGGGTTCCGGCACCCCCCGACCGTGAATCTCCTTCCCAGCCTTTGGATGCTGCAACAAGTGACGGGCGGGCACGACAGGCTGTTTTTCACCCAGCCAGCCCCTCTCCTCATGCGTGCAAATCAGCGCACAGAGGGGATTGTACCCATTTTTCATTTGGAAGCGAGCTAGAAGAGTATAAATTTTTGTCAGTCCTCCTGTTCACAACGGGACATAATTTACATTTACTGTTTGTGCTGTCCTTTACAGCTAATCACGCTTTGCTTTTTCAGCTTTCCATCTCACCGTCTCCTGTTTTTGCTTGGGAAATGGCAGCACTTTTCCAAGGAGTGACTCAGGAATGAATTCAAGAGGAATAATGTTGTGAGTGCCCTGGCTGATGGCAGCCCCAGCCCCACATAAGCAAACAACAGCTCTAACAGGGTCAGGGCAAGGGAAAAAAGTTTTGACTTCTAATATCTTTAGATGTCTAAATCAAGCCAAAAGAGTAAAGAATTTTTCTAAACACCAAAAGAACCAGAAATAAATGTAATAATCCACTGCTGTGGGTTTAGTTTTGAAATGGTCACAATAATTGAAGTTAATGAATGGTGATAAATTTATTAATAGGGACAGAAAAACACTAAGAATTTTCTACTGGAGTGATTTTCTGGTTTCTAACATAAGGGGTTTTTTATTTCATTAAAACAAAAATGGTCCAAACTACTTTTTTTCTTATTTTCTCAAAATTATCCCTGACTATTTTTTCAGATGAGTCCAACAACTTTGAAAGTTGCTAGAGAGCTGCCAACACACAACTCTTCAGGACTGGTACTTTCAGTCTCCTCCCTCCTCTCTGGGCCAGACTCCCGCAAGGCTGCAACTCTCACAGTTTGTCTGAAACCCACTAAGATAAAAGGTAGCAGTAGGATCTTAATGGCAGTTTCACTGAGGCAAGGCACAGACCAGAGCTGAAATAAAGCATTTTGCAACATTAAAAACAGGGAAAAACCCCTCAAGCATGTTGCTTTGAAGAAAAATACAGTGCTGTGCAGGTGCACCAGAGAAAAGACACAAACAAGGAGTTTCCACTTTTAAAAATTCATTTTACAGAAGAGTTGAATGTGTTAAAATATGAGGTTCTTTCCCAGGCATCTCACTGGGAGGAAAGGGATTTAGAGCAAAGTGAATGCTCTCTGGGAAGATTTTTAAAGGCATTTTCTGTCAAGAGAGGTTTGACGTGTTCCATCTTCTATTGCTGCTAATGCACACACAGAGGAAGTGCTTGGATAAAATTATGTCAAAACAGCAAAGCCAGAACAAAGAAGGGCTCTCTGCAGAAGACATAAATAGCACCTGCAGCGTTAGGTAAGTCTCTTACCTAAACCTATTACTTACTGATGCTTTTACTATGGAGCAAGTGGCAAATCGGCCTGGGATGGCCTCATGTAATTACCCAAGATGGCAATGATTGACCTCAATTAAATGACTCATCTGAGGTCCCCAGTTAGAAGTGAAAACAGCCATCTTTGTTTTAGTTCTTGTGTGTTTGTAATGAAGAAACAAATAGGTGATGGAAGTCCCCTTGTAGCAAAGTCTCTGTTCATTTTTGGCACTTCCTCAGAGACACCTTCAAAATCAGTCAAAACAAGCTTAGGAAGAATCGCCAGACCCATATGGCTGGGCCAGCTGGTCATGTTTCACTGTGAAGTGTAATTGCTCATTTAGGACTGAAGTTACCACTGCTGCCACATAAATTTTGTACCCTTCTCACTGTTGTGCAAACTTTTTAACATTAAAAAAAATGGGTACAGAAGTGCTGAAACAGAAGTACAAGACAGCTGCTAAGAGCAAAGAGACACATTCAACAGGGCATGAGCTCCCGTGCGTTAGCATTCTGTGAATCTTGTGTGAGATATTCAGAAAAGCTGACTGCAAAGTCTGGAGTTACATGCTGATTCTCCTGCCAGAGGAAGTGGCATTCACTGTGAAGGCAGTACCAAAAAAAAAAACTAAAAAGTGATTGCTTCAAACACCAAATTTGTTAAGTAATTAATAATTTATGAGACCTTGTCAGAAAAGAATCACTGGAACGCTGCATTTAAACAGAAGAAAACATGATGAAAAAGGGTTTCAGAATAACTGAAGAAACCCTAAAATCATCCTTCAGAGCCTAAATGGTGTCTCACATTATTTTAAGTGATGAATTACTGGGGTTGATCCTGCTAAGAATTGAGCATTCAAATTTAAGAAGTACAGATTTTATTAAACCTAACCCAGTCCAGGAGAGAATAGAAGCCACTGCTCTTATACACACTTCTTTCAAACTAGATGGCAAATGGCTCCAAGCTTCTCCTAAAACTCCTTAACCTTGAATAAAGTCTCCTGAGAGCAAGGAAGCACATTTCAAAAGCATCAAAGCACTTTTTGAACAGAAAGCTCTTTAGACATTGATATGTCTTCACAACATTTACATTGGATCGTTACAGTGAGTGAGACATGGGGGAGTTAGACTGACACCTTGTTGGGAAAGGCACCCACAACTGCCTGTCAGCTGCTCTCACAGCAGAACGAGACAGACAAAGACAATCATTTGGTGAGAGGCACAAGGTGACTGCAGGAAGTTCATGAAAAATGCAACAGACAGCACATGCAGCAGCTCTAGCACCCAGAGGGGCTCCAGCTTTCCAGACAATATGGTGGGAAAACTCCTAAGAAAGCACAGAGGTACTGAGCAGTGGAATGAGAATGCTTGTAGCAATGGTGAGATGTCTGTACAATGCCTGCCTCCATCCAAAAGTTGTACGTTTTAACAGGCACAAAAAAGAGTCACTGCATGTTCATTGTATTCTCTTCCATTTTAGTACAAACCATGAATGGTCAAAGGCAACCAGCTTTTCTTTGAACTGGAACAGAACAGAGTGGCTCACAAATGCAGAAGCAGCTGAAAGATGTTTAAAGAGATGACAGACTTTCATCTGAGACCACTTCCTGACTAAAACTGCAGACAGACGAGTGCACATTACCATCAAACACGTAGGTATGCTGATAAATATGGGACTGAGTTCCCACTACACTGCATTACCTCTTTTGTGTGATCATGCAACACACCCTGTAGTGCTATTCTATACATAAATTTTAAATACAGGAAACACAAACTAATGAAGCATGTTGGTAGAAAGAGAAGCTTGATCAGAGCTGAGTGTCAAAGCTTTTCATGTTTGGAGGGAGGAAATGTCAGGACAGCCTCAACACTGCAGAACGTTGAGTTATGTACATTCTCCTACTCTGAAACCACATAGGCAATAGGTCCTTCTGGTGAGAGGAAGGAAAATGGATCTTCTTGCCCCAAAATGAGCTTGACATCCAAAACCTTTCAAATTAGTGTTTCACAAAGCTCTGAGAAGCACATGAACACAGCAGAGTTACAGACCGAGCTTGCATTAGGGTGGGAAAAGCCTGATATTCTTCATGCTTATGTTCTTATTTGAGAGTTGACATAGCGATGTCATCTAGACTTACAGGGAAGCTCTAAGTGCAGAACTTAACATCTGTGGAGAAAATTTCACACTTTAGGATATAATTTCGTTGCATAAAAATTAAGCAAACATTTCCAAATTTTGTGCTAAATGTTCTATTTTTGTCTTGAGAAAAATATTTGTGTGATTCCAGATATTTCATAGAAAGTATCTGTATTCAAATAGCCAAATAACTTTATTTTTCCATCAATCATTCCAAAATGAGTAACCTCGAAAGAATTTCACAGACAAGCTTTCAAGCAGAGATACACCTTGACTAGTGAAATCAACATTTTTCAGTGGCAAAACATTACAGTGGGGTGACTGTTCAACCAGCTCTAGGTCACAGCAATTATAAGAACATCAGAGAAGAGGAATTCTCCAAGCTGCCATAAATGCTGTAGGAAAGATTCTCTTCACTGCTCCTTCATTGCCTTCCTTGGCAATCCAGAAAACGTCCAAATCAGGCATATGCACACTTTCTAGCATTCATTCACTTGGAAGCAACAACATGCTTTACCTGTCCCTGAACATCACAGCTCACTCTTCCAGCACAGAGCAACGCTAGCACAGCAGGGTGTAGAATAGCTCACTGTGCCAGCTGTATGACTGGAGATAACCTTTTGATTCACAGCACTTCTCAGAGCTTTATTACCACAGAAAAAGACAAATGGGAAAAACTTTGGGCGTTCTGTTGTCTCAATACGTTGTTGCAGGTAAGAGCTGCAGGAGTCCAAGCAACTCTCCTTCACTGCAAACCCTTCAGTACAGTGCTAGCAGCTCACACCCTGAAAGGGATGCTGGGTTTGGGGAAATGAGTTCTCACACTTGAATCAGCACCAGCTGCAGAGGTGCTGATCTTCTGGGGGTGCCTTCCCCAGAAGTTATGGAGGGTGATACCTGCAGGATGTTTCCCTCCATCAAGGTAGAATGGGACACTGGTTAGACCTCCAGCCTAACACAAGAAATTTAGGTTCAAAATGTGTTTTTAATCACAAGTTCTTGTGTGACCTTCTATGATTCCCTCAGTTTCTCAGCACTTTGCTTTGCTGGAAAATGTTTCTTCTGTGCTGGATGAGGTGTTTAGGTACCCAGAACATATGAATGTTGGAAGAGAAATGGATGAGGCCGACATGCAGTGTAAGGAGTGATAACTCTGACATGCATTTCTGCATACTACAGTCTGTTGGTCCTTTTCCTCTCAGATTTTACCAGCAATAAAACGTTTTACCACATCGTGCACTTCCCAGCATTGCAGGTCAAGAGGTCACCTGGCAGAGAAAGGAGCTGTGCTGGCCTGGCAGCCCATCCCTCATCCACACTGGGATCTCCAGCCCCTCTGCACACAAGATTTCCCCAGCAAACAGCTGCAGCCTGACATGGCTTAGCAAAGAGACAGTTCTCCTCCATCAGCTTTCATCCCCACACACTGCTGTGTCCTGATACTTTGGGGGAACAAACAGGTCTTTTTTAAGCCAGACATGTCACCAGAACCCTCAGTCAAATGAGCTTCGATTTCTGAATCTTTCCACAAGAAAGTGATCTCTGTCCCAGGCAAACCCAGGGCAACACTGCAAACACTCCAGCTCTGCACACGCTGCAGCACAGACCAGTCAGGCAAAGCCAGGGCAGCCTTCTTGAGTGGCTCTTCCATGGGTCTGGTGCCACAGTCACAATAGCACTGAAGCTGTAATGCTTGACCTGGCCATCATCCATCTAAGCATTCATCTAGGATGAAAAATATGTCCCAAAAGTGCCAAGCGCTGGGTAGAAAAATAGTTTTGAAAGCATTTCACAGCTTCTCCTCTTATCTATTGCACTCAAGATCTGAATTTGACTCTGGTGTGCTGAAATATGGGTATAATAGGTATTAGATTTTGTTGGTGGGGGTAATTTACTCTTGCAATCATTTAAACATATTTGAATGAAAAACAAATTGGAATCTTTCTCTTCGCAAAAAGAAAAGTTTACAGCAATGCTGTTAGAAGGAAACATACCCAAGAGACCTCATTTCCTCTTCTCTCCCACTCACAAGTGGTTTCTAAAATAGATTTTCCTTCCCATAAACTATCTGGAGCTTTAACAAAATTTCCTTCAACAGAAGGTAATACTTTCATTCATACATTACAGGACCTAGGACACATTTGCTGCATGCTCCAAATACTACCATCTTTCTTGAGAAACTAGAACAGAAACAGAGAGATCACATTTGTCTGTTTGCCCTCCCAAAATCAAATGGGTACTTGTGTACAACGTCTGGGACTTTCTGCTCCTGAACATCAAACAACAGTTATTTCTTGGTATTATAAAACAGAAAGCTACCAGATACAGTAACATTTAAGAACCCATACAGAAACAAACTGTCCCCACCATAATGGACACATCTCTCTGAAGGGTTACAAATAAAGACAGAACTTCTCTTTCTCAGAATCTGGAGCTAAAGAAAGCATTTGGAAAGTCCAGCCTCTAAATTTGACTGGCCACTTCAAAAAACAGTGGCTGAGAGAAGAATCTCAACCCTGTAAGAAATTGCCAATTCTGGACCACATTTTGCTTGTTTTAGATTCCACATATTGCAATTATGAGTGAAACACACATCATAAGCTTATATACATATTAAATTGTTAGAAGTTCACTTCAACAATAAGCACATTCTATTCTCTTTCATGCTAAGTAGCATTTTTCTTTTAATCTTCTTTAATTAATATCCTTCAGCTAATTTTTAATTTGCCTGTATATTATGACCAATGGGTAGATGATTCATAAACTGATACAGCATTTCAAATACTCTTTAATCAGTAGTTTGCATTCTTAATTATTTTGCAATTTCTATATTTGTCAAAACCCCCACTACATTATCTTCATTTATATTATGCCTGAAAGTTTCAGTGAGAGTCTGTATGAGGTGCTTTTATGTTGCACAAACAGCTGCCAAAAGAAACATGAACTTGACATGATGCCTGTGGATTGTACTTCTGTGGATAACCCTAATATATATATATCTATATATATATGTATATTAGATAAAGAAAATGGTAAGATTTTAGTCTATAAAAGAGGGATTTTACCTGCTCAAATAAAAAACTCTATTTCAGAAACACTTACTCAACATTCAGACACACAAAGTGCCTTTTTTCAAGCAGTAATTTCTTGACTGTCTAGAGTTCTGTACAAAGTAAATGCTTGGGACTGACCTGCCCTACATGCCTCAACATTGATCTTGCAGTGCTGAGCAAAGAGAAAGACAGAAGGAAACAACTTTCATTTGATACTCAGCTCTCAATATTGCACAGGTAATTTACATTAAACAATATTTAGTTAGAAATTACAATTAAGTCATGGAGCAGAGTCTAGAAACAGAAGCTTCCCATGCTGGCCAAGCACCTCAAACACTGGATGCTCACAATGATTTTCATCTATTCGAACTCCTCTTGGCCCCAGAAATACTGCACAGTAATCCACTTTTGAAACATTGAAAATCAGACTGCACATGAGATTTCTCCCTCCACTTACACCCCAAAGTTGAGAGGTGCTGGAGAAAAAGCAGTGGAAAATCACAGCCGTTCATCTCACTGACAGCTGTATTTGGTAGCAGGTTGGGAATTTTAGTGCATCAGCTCTCTGCAGATGCCATGATCTCCCAAACAAGGAGAAAGATATGGATAACACTCAGCATTTCCTATGGCTGCTTCAAGCCCCTGCAGACAGCACATACATGAGGTACCATTCTGAATTGTACCTTCATTTTGGTTTGGCCTTTGTCTCCAACGCCACTTTTCTTTTGTGACACGTCTCACTCCTAAACGTGCCTCATGATCACTACACTGCTTCCACGGCCTCAGGAGTGTGTAAGCCCATCCCTGTGAGCTGTGTTATCCACAGAACATGAAATTCAAGGGTAAAAGGCCTGAGCAGATCTGTATGTTGTCCCTGATCTGAAAATCCAGACTGTAAAATCTAGTTCTAATTAGGAAAGAACGGTCAATGCACAGCTGCACATCAGGACAATGGGTCTGTTTTCAGGTGCATTCACTCTTCCTTAAAATGATGTGATCAGCAACTGCTTCAATTAATCTTAAAAGTTCAATATGGGGAAAAAATTAGTCTATTATCACATTTTTTTCTCTCAAATGCAAACTTTGAGAAACTGAGGAAACTAGTTAGTAAGGTTGTCCAGAGCAATTCAAGTGTGTAAATAATGAAAGAAGATGAAATCAAATCACAGTTGCAAGGAAAACTTGTCAAAATAGACATTCACAAGAATAAGAGTGGGGCATCTCATGGGAGTGAAGCATTTACCACATCCTACATATTGCCAAAAATTTGGATGATAACAACAAAACTGAAAATAAGGGGGTAAATATTCCTCATCTAAAGGTGTAAAAAATCACCAGTATAGCAGATGGGATATTTTTTCCTATAATTTGACAGCAACATCCTATTACCCAGAGCAAAAGAATACATGCTATGTATACTTTTAAATGGAGCAAGTGAGAGGATATTATTGACATTTTGCAAAACTTTAGTACAGTTATTACAGAACACGTGAATCTAGGACAGAGAACTAAATGAAAACGGTGATAAAATGCCACATGATTTTAACACATTAGATTGGGGTAATCTGTAGAGTCTTCAATAAGATAACTGGTTTTTTAGACACGCTCAATGCATTGGAACTAATCTCAATATACTTAATTGAGAATTGCTTTCACTCCCTCAAGGGAGATTAATTATTATAGTGGAAAAAATTGAGATTAAATGAATAACTGTTAGGTAGGTAAGAATCAGCATTGCAACTGTTTATACTACTGGGAAGAAAGGGGCATCTTTCTGAAGCCTGTGCCAATCCCAGCTCTGCTTAGTATTTTAATAAAAACATTGGTCCAAAGAGAAGATGGCCCAAGAAGGTGCATGGTACTGAAGTTTTAGGTAATACAGAATAGAAAAGTAATGACAAGTACAGAGAACAAGTTTTCATGCAAAGAGAGTTGCACAGTCCTGTGGTGCAAAGACGCAGAGATGGAAAGAAAGTCAACAATGCAGGCCTGCAAGAATAAAGAAGCATTTTGCTGCTGGAGTCTGGGCCTTATTACATGAAGTTGACAGTAAAGAAAAAGGCAAAAGATGAATGGTTAATGGCAAGACAACAGTGTGGTGCCAAAGCAGTCACCTGCAAGGATCACAAGGGCTGCTCACAGGTAATGCTCCGCTGTCTATTTACTTCCAGAAAAAATCAAAATGTGTGGAAAGTTGGGTTTACACCCTCAGACCTGCCCCTTTTAAAGGGGAAAAGGGATAAACAATATCAAGTTAAAAGTTTGCAAACTCGGGTACCAGTGACATGGACAGACACAGACTAAAATCTTGCTATGAAGAATAAACTGATGTTCATGGCATGAAACTGAACTTTAGGAATGCTTCAGTTTCAGCCCAAATCTCAGACGCAGGAACATTCAGATCTGAGGCTGGAGTCAAGGCTTGTATCTCTGACTCTGTTTTTTTCATCTTGGAAAAGGAGGAGCAACACAAAGCAGGCCTGAAATGATAAGCTGCTCCCCTTCTGCAGTGCATGAACAGTTTACTTTGTTGATTAGACTTAGAAAAAGGCAAGATTCCTTTCCCAGCTTTACCCAAGGGACAGGCAAGATGAGTTGGTGAGCAGGAGAGGAGTCCAGGCAGCTACTGCAAGCTCTGAACAGCCTGGAAAGGGATGTCCATTGAATGAAAAGGTTGCCTATAACCTATGTGTGCCTTTATCCACATTCTCTCTGTCCTGTGAAAAGCCTGTCTGGAACAAACACCTGTATATCAGATGACAATGTTGGGACACTATTCTCCCTGTTTACTTGCTCTTATCTTCTTCAACATTTTCATGAGATTTGTTTTATAGTTCAGAAATTAGGAATAGTCTTCTCTGTCATGTTTACCAGAACAAGAGGTGAGCAGGTCCCTACTTCCAAGCGTCTCAGTCTAAACAAAAAGTAAGCAGGAAGATTATTACAAATGCTCAGGGATTTTCCTCTGCTCCTTTAATGTATTTACACCAGACAGGTGCTACAAGGGATGAAAGCAGAATGCAGAGACTTCAATAAACACTGTGAAATCCTTAAGCTGCTCTACTCCGACCTGCTATATCCATTCTGGAAGGCATCCAGCCAGCGACACGAGAAGCGACGTGAGGGCGACTGAGAGTCCTTGGCTTCAGATTATCGACTTTTTATCACAGTGGAGGTAAAGTAGCACAGAGAGGAGCCCTGAAGCACCTGCACTTAAATAACTGGTCAGCAGATGTCACTGTCAAATGCGTCCAACACAGCAGGAAAAACCATCCCCGCCGGTAAACGTGCTCTGCCCCACTCAGCACCTCCAGCTACGATTGTTTGTTCTTCAGAGAACTGGGAAACCTCAAAGCCTGCCTAGAAACGGTAAAAAACTCGCAGAATCAGATATCCACTAAAAAGTTTGGACGTTGAATGTCCTGGGCATTAAATGCAGATCTCAGACTAGCTGGAATTTCACCTTCCTCAAAACCAAGTATTAATGGGAATCAAATTGGATGGTCAAAGGTGGCTTATACACATCCTTCTAAAATGTTTGTGCTTCACTCTACACCTATAAAATGTCTGCATGAACTTTTTACCAAGGTTATACCGCTCTAAGAACCATAAAAGCTGCAACTGAAACTGGGTCTTTATAAATTATTAAAATCTCTCCCAGCAGAAACACTCAGTAGCAGCTCCAACACAATCATTTGAGCCATATGCACTTCATGGGAATTATGGCAATTAAATTTCTCTCCTCTCTAAGAGAGCATTCTGGACAACCCTCATGTGAAAGAGAATTTTTAATACCATAGTGTTCATAGTCCTTGTTACTGCTTCTTGTTCCGCATTAGTAACTGGAAATTTTAGTTTCTTGATTATGAATATGATTCCCATGGTACTTCCTTTCTAGCAACAAATTTCTTGTGGGCCTGTTCCAACTGAAATAAGTAATAATTTGGGGGGGTTCACTTTAATAAACAATACAGGAAGTTTCTTGTGGCTTTGTGTTTGGTGTTTTTCCCCCCTTAACAAAAGAAAATCAAATCTCAGTTCCTTATTTTGTATGAAACAGTCTTTGATGG
Organism: Monarcha castaneiventris obscurior; assembly: GCA_026261815.1. Classification (NCBI taxonomy): domain Eukaryota; kingdom Metazoa; phylum Chordata; class Aves; order Passeriformes; family Monarchidae; genus Monarcha; species Monarcha castaneiventris. The sequence continues at coordinate 15,864,578 of JAMPIT010000467.1, forward strand.
TTTGCTGATATAAATACAGAACAGGCAGAAATGCAGCCTTCTGTAGCTTTGTTCCCCACAGAAAATCTAACCACTGTCTGTGTAACACAGGGGCTGCTTTTCTGTCCCTTTATTGTTTTAGTCCTAGTGAATTTATAACATACTATGCCTTCCTCTATTTCTCCCCACACTTTCACTCTCCTTTTGGTAGAGGCTGTGCATTACAGTTTGTTCTTCTTTCTCACAAACCTGCTCATTTTCCCACCTACAGTGGAAGAGGCTCAGTTCTTGTGAAAATGTATTAGTTTGTCCCTCCCATCACAGGCATGTCATCTACTCCATGTGGCAGCTGCTGGCTTCTACACCTGCCTTTCCTCCTTGTTGAGTGCTTATCAAACTGTTCAGTTTCCAGTAATTCTCTTTCATTTCTGCATGAGCAGTTTTAGCATCTGGACTCACTTGTGCTGATATTCCTTTTACAGCAGTGAGAATCAGGGGTAAATCCATAAACTTGCTGCAATCAAGAGTAAAATTCTCACTGGTTTCAAGAAGATTAGGATTTTTAACAGACTTATGCTACTAGACAAGAAAGGAAGTAGGACTTCCATTTCTGGATTAATTTGTCTAAATTATTAAACAAAGCAATCTGCAATAATTTCAGTTTAGTTGTGATTTAGCAGCTCATTCATAGTGGATTTGATGAATGAATGATTTTTTGTTTCCTGCTCAGTAGCTGTATTTTTGATAGGTCTCATGATGTTCCAAAACCCACACTGTTTATTTTTTCCCATGATTGGACAGCATAAATCTCTAGATAAACTTGAATCTATTTTTTAATGATTTGTACTCAAAATACCTTCATATTGTTTTAAATTTAATGTACAATTTAACTTTCTTTTTCCTTGTTTTTTACCTAAGTCACCTCAAAATACCACTAAAAGTCAGTAGCAGCAGCTGTACCAAGCAGAGCAGTGGGAAAGGTGGCATTATTTCCCTTGAAAACTGAATTAAACATATACTGTTGAACCATTTTTACCTTTACTGAACTTGAATTCCCACTTCCCAGAAGTTTGCCTGCATGAAGGCTTCAGGATTGATGCCAGAACTTGAAACAATAAGAGACAACTCACAGAGTATTTCTTAGTTCTTATCTGTATTACGTACTCAAAAAATGTTTTAAAAATGTATTTTAGAAGGCTTCACAAATGTGAAATGCAGACCTCTCTCCTGAGTACAGTAGAAAGGCACAATCTACAGAAGCAGATTGTGCCTTTGCAATTTCTGTGCATTGAGGGATACAGTCTCCCAAACACAAATAAAACCTGCAGGAAGTATATTTGTCTCCTGTTCATAACTAGGGAGCTGAGATATGGGATTGCTGGAGTGCCTAATTTAAGCACCACGTCTGGCTGGCTTTGTTTTTGTGTCAGGACTATTTCTCACCACAGATTGTATAGGAAGTCTGACTCTTGACAGCTGAGGAAAACTGGCAGACTAAATCCTTTGCTGCTCTTTTGAACTGTGTGCCACAACACCCAATGCACCTTGTCCTAAGCAGACAGAATTCCACTCTTCAGCATTGTGCCTCCACAGGAGTGTAGGAACAGTCAGCTTTAAGACGGAGACCCCAACTCGTTATCAGCAACCTCTGTTGGACCTTCAGGGCCAGTGTAGCAACCTGTTCTTGGGTTTGGGTTCCATCCCCATCCTACAGCAGCACAGAAAACCCCTCAGGCTGACAGCTTTGGATCCTAGGGTGACCATACACTGCCTGTGGTCATGGAGGAGGGGAGAGAAGAAAAACATGATTGTCCACAGAGAAAGCTGCAGATTTTGAAACCAAGAGATCATAAAGTGACCACAGTCATGAAGTCACTGATCAGCACTTAGCCCTCTGGTACTAAATGAAATAGATTGCTTAAATGTAAGCATTCCAAGCATAAGACATTGGGGAAAAAAATCACAGAGCATTTAATGAATAATCCAAAGAAAGAAATGTGTGTCTGGCTTGGATGATGCAACTGATCTAGTGACAGGAAATAATCAAAACGTTTTTCATCTATGCTAGGAGCTCTCTTCCCGCAGTAGCATTAAGTTACTGGCTACTCAGAACTGAGCTCTTAAACTTCCCAATTTAAAGATCTCTGGAAAAACTACCTGCTTGGATTCTAAGGGTTTCCAGGCCTGAAGGAGTTTAGCTGGTAAGGTCTGCCACAGAACTACTGATCTTGGAAAACTTCACCTTCAATGCCTGTATTCCAGTAGATTTTGATTTGATTTGGTGGAATGAAAATTCTTGCCATGTATGGCCTCAGATGAAGAAGACACAAACAACAATCCCAAAATATGTGTTACATGTAGGAAAATGAATACTGTGAAATTACTCTGTAAAACAATTATATGTGTTGTGCATATAAAATTTAGAGGAACTGTTCAAATGCATACTCTTAACGCCTTGGTGAATATGATCTTAAAAGAAAGCACATTATTTCTATTTAAATCATCAGAGAAAACTTTGCCATTGGAAATATGAGAGAGATAGATGACTGTCTGAATCCTAGAAAATGTGACAGGGCAATCTGTGTATCTTTGTTATGTAAAATAGATATATATATATATAGCCTGCATGATCTAAAATAGGATTTTTTACATAGACAAAAAAGCACTGATTTTGTCTCAGTCATTGGTATATAAACAATCTTGGGAAAAGGTAGAATCAGCCTTCAGTGTTTCTCGATGTGGCAGCTGGTCACAAGTAAAAGACCATTTCTTGTTATGGAATGACTAACAAAGATAAACTCTTGGGACATATTCCCAAAGGCAATTTAAAGAGACTTTGCTATTTGCAGAAGCTACTGTTACTGTTTAATTTATAAAGTTAATAAAGTGATTTCTAAATTATTTAATAAGGTAGGGAGTAATCACAAAGTTAGCACTTGTTTGCTTTGATAGTGCTATGAATCATACACCAGATTCTGGTTATGAAATAAACAACTATAACAATTTCAGTTTAAATAAAAAATAATTACAAAGAAAAAGGACTTAGCTTAGAACTACAAATTTTTTACTATTTTACACATGCATTTTTACATCCCTTATTCTTTATCATCATCATACAGCAGTAATTCTTAGCACTATTCAATGCAAGCACTTTATCTCGGGATTTTTTGAATAGCCACAGTATTTCTGGGGCAGGGAGATCTGAGGACAGAATGAAAACATTTATGGCTCCAATCTGAATATAAATCCTTGGAAAGAAGCAGACAGAGGAGAGATGGAAAAAGAAGGAGAGACAAGGATAATTTTGATTCCATCCTTTCTCAGTCTAAAGATCAAGCCTTTTAAATCCCTTTTAACATGCAATAAAAAAAGATTGAAGTTGCTGCAAGTGGCTGAGTGTTTGTGGGTTCAGCCCTGCTCTGGTGCCAGGTGACAGATACAAGTTCATACAACCTGTGTACACTTAGTGTGTCTGTGTGCATACACAGGGAAGGATTAGGACTGACTTTGTAAATAAGTCTGCAATGTCTAAAATAAATGGAGAGCTTTGTATTTTTCATGGGACTAATGCTTATGTTGCTGTTCATAATGTACAGAGCTGTTATTGAAACTTACCTACAATCAAATCCTTTGTTCAAACGTTTAGAAATATTTGGGGATTATTAAGGGAAATCCAAATAATTGTGTCAAATAGTCAGGAGACTTGCATTAAAAAAAAATCCTGTTGTTAAGGAGAGAACAATATCTCCTTTTTTTCAGCAATTTTAGTTTCCCAATCAAGCCTGCAAATGGAAGAAGTTTTCATTTGTGTCTTAGATTCATATTCTTAATGAGCAACATCTTTTATTGTCTACCTCAGTCTGTTTCTTCTGGATGTGCTCAGTATCCACAAGAACTTCCCAGTAAATCCAGAGTGAATCTCTCAAATTCCTGTTCCAGTGTGACAAACTCCCATTACAATTGCAGTCCAGCATTTAGCAAGTACAAGCAGAGCAAAGCAGAATAAAAAAAGACTCAGAAACTAAACAAGAGTTGTCTCTAAGTGGTGTAGATTCTTCCTCCCAGAAACTATTCTGGCAGCTGAGTCTCCTCACCTGAATACATTGTAGTCAAGTAATAAGCATGGAAAATCAGTCATGCAGAGTCAAATCCTTGATTCCCACTGGTTCCATACAGGTTGTGCACAGAGGGGCAGCATCCATTGCTGTGCCTTAACCAGCGGTCCTACAAAGTCGAAGTTCATTCAAGACTCCCCTTCCAGAGCTCCTTTTTAGTTGAGATGATTGTTGGTCTGGCAGGTCCATATGATGAAAAAAGAGGAGGAAAAGGCCACTGGCTCCTCAGGCACATTTGGCAGGATAGTGGAGGGAGCATTGCAGCCTTCAGCTCTTCTGTGGCCAGCTGAAGGCTCTGGGAATGAAGACTCTTCTCCCCAGTTACCCACCTGCAGACATGTCTGTCTCTGAGCTCCACAAAACCCACTCTCACCCCAGGGCACTCCCTCCCCAGCCCTCCCAGCAGGGATCACCAGAAGCACCATCCTGTTCCTGCCACAGCCTCACCCCGAGCCTTGGGGTTACCCTCAGCAGCCCCCACCTTCAGCAGCAAGAACAGACTCCAGTGCCTGTCTCTGTGGCAGGCCTGGGGGGCTGATTCAGCCCTGTGGGTGCTCCCTGGCTACTGCAGGGATGAAAGCATCTGCCAGATGAAAGCATTGCACAGGTCACAAGCTGAGCCACGCTCACCTAGACGCATTCCGAGGGCCTTAGCTCCGAACCTCAGGGCAAAACTTCTCAAGGAGCTTCTATCCCACTGCCCAACAGCTGGCTTTGCCACCAGTACACACTGGGGCCAATCTCATCCTGTTCTTTCCTTCCCTGTCCCACTGGCCCACACCAGGGGATGTTAGTAGATTGAACACATAAAAGTCTAGGTCATATATTCTTTCTTCCCAACGTGTTTTTTCTTGCTTCAGTCAATCCATTTGTCAGTCACTACAGCAAACTGCATATACCAATTCTTCCTGCAGAAAAGGCTTCTGCATACCCCTGACAAAGCTGCTACTATGGTTGCTACTATGTTAATGTGTTAGTGCTAAAAAAATACATAATTTTATGCCACTGTTTGTTGTTATAAAAGAACTGCAATATGAAGCTGCCATTTAAACTAGGAATGTGGGAAGGGTTGGAAGGTACCTCCTGAGTCATGCAGAGTTTGCTTTTCCTGATGGAGACCAGGTATCACTTAATTCCTTTGAACTTTGTCTTCCACATCATATACATGCACATGCACACATATTCTTACCTCGCTCTTCTTACTATTAAAAACTCTTCTTTAGAGGTATTACACTTGGCTGACTTATAATAAGAGATTTCAGAGGTCAGGGTGACATACATGAAAGCTAAGCACAGACTATGGTCAGTCAGAAGGATCTAACTATGAATATTGCAAAGGAAATTAGATGATTTCAGAGTCCAGGCATCTTTAGAGAAGATAGCAAGACAAGCTCTCCTTTAAATAAGTCCACTCATGACAAGAACAACTCCCACAATACTGACCAATCCCTGCTTCCCAGACACAAACACTTCTATAACAAGGGGCAATGAAGGGAGGGGCAGGGGGGAATATAAATACATATTTAATGGAAACCTTAGAACATTGCAGTAAACATACACAAAATTAAATCATTAAAACTGGAAGTTAAATCATATCCCACATTAATTTGTCAAGCAGAGCATTGGCCCTGAGAAGGGGAGAAATAGGAAGATATCATACAGTCCTCTCAGGGACTTCTTTTGCCAGGTAAATTACAAGATATTATTCAGAGACTGCAGCATTCAAGAACAACCTGAAACTACAGGGTATGGGTATTACTTACCCTGACTTATACTGAAGATGTAGCAATGATAAGGACACTGCTTTCCACCAACCTGAGCCGTGGATGTCATTTGTACTACAATGTGTGCACTAATTTTAGTCACATGTACATTCCCCGAGGACTTCTGACAGGTGATTTATCAGCAGTGAATATCGTGAAGGCAGAAACTTCTCTCCAAATTAATCCTTATCCAGTCTTGATAAGGTAACTGATAAATGCATTTTGTAGTCTTGCTTTCTGTAATTGGTTCTCAAAGCTTGCTTTTTCCAGGCTGCTCCTTTAATACTCTGTAATTCCATAGGCTGTCTTTGAAGACTGAATAATAATGAAGAGCTTTAAAGAGACTTGTAAAAGTTATGGAGTCATAAAACTCTGTTTGATTCCTCCTTCAGTCTGTTTTCCGGGAATGTGCTGAATATAAATAGTGAAGTGATCTTAGGGGCTTTGAATGAAAGATTCTTTCTCCTCCCAGGCCACACTTCCTACTGCACTATCCTCTTTGATATTTCATTGCCTTCAGGATAATGGGATGTATATAGAATTTTTTTCCAAGTCCCTTATCAACAGTGTTTTGGGACATTTGACTAAAAAAAAAAGTATGGCTAGTCTCTAGGGTTTCCTTTTCAAATGCATGGTGTTAATCAATTCTGTGTAGAGCTAGAGTCATTGTGATACAGAAGGTACATCAAAACACACTTCTTCAAATAAGAGTTGTTCTTGTTTTCCTTTCCTTCCTTGTTCCTGGCAACTGTGTATAGGAGATTCCCACAAATTGAGTTCATTTCTCCTCCTCTTTTCCTCAGGTGTGGCTACGTTGTGAAAATTGATACTTCTGCAAAGACAAATAGTTTTCTTTGTCATGTTGCGCAGTTTCAACTTCCACCAGCCCATTAACTCAAAATAAACTCCTAAGCATTCTACTGTCTGATCAGTGTCTGCATAGTGACATTTACCAGGAGAGGCAGACAAGAAATAGTCAGTGACTGGAGATTTTTAGACCAGAATAGTGACACTGTAATCTTGCCCTTTCCCTCCCTATATCCATCACCCCCCTTGACAATCTCTGTGCCCTTTTCTAGACACAGCTGAAATGACCATTAGAAGTGTCCCTTGACATGTGTTCAAATCCAAAATACAGGAATTAGAATTGACTTGAAATTAAAAGAAAAAAACAATAAAGAAAGAAAAAGAAAAGCAGTTTAAATATCCTCTGGTTCCAAGGCGTATAACCAAGAAGACATTACCGTTACTTAGCTCATTTCTGAAGTCAACAGATGGTAGTGCTACATTTAGAGCACTTGGAAGTTGTTTTCTCTGTTGTTTGTTACAGGCAAAAACCTTGGAAGCAGATTCAAAAGACTGTATCCAGAAGGCTTTATGCCAATCCTACTTAACCAGCTTTTTTGATACAGTTGAAAACAACTGTTACAGCTGTGAGGAGGTATAAAGTCACAGGGCGTTTGTAAGTACACATGAGCCAAATTAGAAACAACAAAAGTCTGATGTTATCACCCCGGTTTATTTCATGCATCCAGTCAGTGGCAGCAGCTCACAGATGCTGAGGCTAGAGATGCTTTAGTAAACAGAACAATTAGCAGCATTGTGTGAGCCATCAGCACAGCAAAATAAACTTCTTGGAGATATGTGGTTATACCTCTTACCCAAAAACATAAATTGAAAAGCACAAAATGACTTCTTACCTGCACGAGTGGATTAGCAACTGCCAGCTCCATACCATACAGGTGGAACAAGAATTTTTAAATGGGACCATACAGGGGTACCATGCAACAAGTAATTAATACCATGCCATTGTATCAACCATCTTTGTGCCTTGTTTTAAGGGGAAAAAAAAACCCACATGTTTTTCTTGTCATGGTTTTACACTGCCATCAAACACTGACACACAAATGATCAATGTTTAACATTGCTCCCTACCCTGGTTGCATTCAGTATATATAGTAATTAATGATCCATTCACAATAACTCCTTGCAATTATCATAGCAAAGACTGGGGACAGATAGGCATAAAAGGTACTAAAACTAAATAGCCACAAAGTATTTCACCCATGCATTCTCCACTTGCTTCCTCTATTTATGGATAATGGCCCTATTTGCAGACAATAGCAGCAAAACTTTTCTCCAGGGATTTATTTATAACATTTATTTCTTGGATTATGATTTGCATTTTCTGGTGTGATAAGTGCCCCAGAGAAACACTTAAGTGAAACAATCAAGAGAGGAGTTTGTTCTCCTGTCCCATAATTCCTGCATCCTAAACATTCAACAGAAGGGGAGCATTAACCTCAGGCTGCACTGTGAGCTGCATTCACCCTTCCCCAGCCTCCACCACTGCCAGCAGAGGACAGAGGGGTTGCAGTCTTGGTTACTCAAATGTAAATAATTCAGGAACTCGCCTGGGCCATGCCCACAGACTGATCAGAAGGAGGATATCGCTTCCGTGTTTTACTAGTGTTTGTATTCTCCAATTAAGACCTAAAGCTGTTGTTAAAGTCCACTGAGAGAAATAGCTGGTGGGTGAAAAATTGGTCATTGACTTGCCTCTGCTGTGAAAACTTAAGGTAAAGCTGAGAGAGTGGTCTACTTCATCACAATTTTTCCTGAATTAATTGATTAAAATAACAGATGAATGTATTCTCAGTGATGCGCTATGCTTCTTATGTAGATTATCTATGATACATTGTCATGTCTACTAAATTACAAGTCCCCTACTGGCTAGACTAAATAATAAGGTCTTTGTAACAGCAGCTGAAAGGAATAAAAACCAAAACCAGAGCTTTTACCTCCTTTCATCCTTATTTTTCACCTGTCCCTTTAACATTCAGCAGCCAGAAAATGAATGACAGTGATTAAATTATTTGCCTGCCAGATTATCTCAGTGGCTGCTCTTAGCAGAATATCCATTCAAGTCATTGAGAGAGCAGGATATGAGCAGATAAATCAGAATCTGCAGGGTCCCTGCACATCTGACTCACTGTATTAGCTGCTCCCTGGCATTAGAAAAACTCTGAAAAAAGAAAACCAACCTAAATGGATGCTAAATATTGAACTAAGTCAAAGATAACAGATATGAACTTTGATTATCTAAAAAATCTGACCTAAAAGGAACAGGAATTCTGCAAATGGCAAGCTTGAAAACACCCAACATGCTTCCACCTGCTCATCCTTTGAGGTACATTTTGTTTAGCTCCTGTAAAATAAAGGCATGACTCACTAACAGGACATATGGAGTGCTAGAGTATAGAAACTAAGGTTGCAAAGCTACATTGTGTCTTCAGAAATCTTAACAATGGTTTCAAAATGCTCATTGTTATGGTGCAGTCCTGTGTTTCTTTCTTGCACACATTTTCTCATTAAATTGGGATAGTGGTTGTTGGGAAAGTGGTGATTGGGTAAGTGGACCCCTCCCCCCTGTATTTTACCTGTGCAGTGCCTTGCACAATTAAATATTTATCTCCAAATGGAGATTCCAGGCTTTATTACTTCCTGAATAATACATGTAACTTGAGTTATAACCTCCCAAAGACCTATTTACAGGTCAGCTTTTTTCTGTCTGTTCAGCATTGTTTCCTCACTACAGCCACTGTATTTTAAATAAACTCTTTGGTCTATGCACGTGTTACCTGTTCTTTCTCCCCTTAGCCAAATGATATCACTTGGTCAACTCAAACTACTTATTTAAAAAGAAAAACTTCTCTCCCTCCACTCAAGAAAAGTTGCTATTTGCACCTTAACCTGATGAGGAAGTTACCCCAGTGGATGAGACATCAATTTAAACAAAGAGCGAAAGAATTTGCTCTGATCACAGGGATTGCTTGGTAGGGAAAAGCAGCAGGTGAAAGAATTGTAGATTCTCATGGCAAGCACCTACAAAGACAGTGTATTTCATATTCCTGAGATACATGCTCCACCTTTTATAAGCCACTTTAGGACATATTCCGTGCTACTTTTTGTAGGGAGAGGAAAGAACTGAGACAACATGATTTGCTTGCCTATGCACTCGTAAGTTTTCTGTGATTCCTCCACACAATCAAGAAGAACATTTCTCAGGATTTTGAAAGTGCTACTGACAGTTTTTAAGGCTATCCAAAGCACTACTTTTCTGAGGCCTTAGCCCAGACTCTCGGTCAGTTCTGGAAGCCTATCTGTCATGCTAAAGATGCCTCACATCAGCTGTCCTTTGAAAGGCATTCACAAAAATAACTGGACTTAGTAAACAGACGTAACAGAGTAAATCAAGAGTATTTGTGTTTAGTCACCTTGGATTTTTAGGTATTTTTAGGTAAATCCCTCTTTGTGTACTTAAGAGGATGTGGCTTTGGGAACATTAGGCAGTGGTGCTTCAGGGAAGAGTGTACTACATAAAAAGCAAAAAAAAAGTCCTTGTGCACTTATCCTGCACTTTCTAAGAGGGACTGTGCCTTCCAAGGGAATGTCTGACTAAAACAATGGAAAGGCTGGCATGTCCTTCCTGGTTATATGGGCTTCACACATTGTGCATCTCAAACTCTCAGAATGTCTGAACAAAACAAGTGTTGCAAAAGCCCTCACTCATCACTTCATGATGCTCAGCAGTCTCAGAGCAGTGGCCACCTCCCCAAGAGCTCCCTTCCCACAGTTTTTGAGCACTGCTGTGCATGACATTATCTGGCATGGAATATCCCTCTGGTCATTTTGGGTTGCTGTCCTGGTTGTGTCCCTTCTCAGTTTCTTGCACACCCCCAGCCTGCACCAAGGAAGCAGAGCAGGAAAAAGGGAAAGCCTTGTCCCTGTGCAAGCACTGCTCAGCAGCAGCCAAACTCTGGTATGTTTCCAGCACTGCTCCAGTCACAGATCCGAAACACAACACCCTCTGAGCTGCTAGGAAGAAAATTAACTCTGTCCCAGGCAGATCCAATGCACGTCCGAAGCCAAAGCTGTCAAACTGCAGAGGAGCCACGTGCAATTTCAAGTATCTTGCTTTTTAGAGAAGTTGCCATACTAATTTATATTTTGTGGATGTTCTCAGGAACAGCACATTAGTGCTGCCAGAGTGCAAAGGAAAAACATGAAAGCTGTCAGGGTTTAATGAACTGAAGGGCTTTTATAAATCAAAAGTGCATTTTGGAAAATTCACAATGGTCAGAATTAGCCTCAGAAACATAGAAAGGGAAAAAAATTGGGGCTGTCAAGCAAAATTAATCTTCTGTATTTGAAAGACATGTTGCCTGCTTTAAAAAAAACACAACAGACAATGACCTGCAGGGACACTGTACAGCATAAATGCAGGGCCTAATGGAACCATTAACATCCATGGATCCAGCAGCACTTCCCAGATTGATCATGGCTTGGGGGAATATTTCTCAAGACCAAGAATACCTTTTTCTTTATTGCCAACAAGGCTAGTCATTTAGAAGGCCCCAATGACACCAGTATGATTTTAGAGCACTTCTAGGAGCTCAGGGTGTTGTTTCAGATCTCAGTTCATGCCAAAGGGCTGGGGAGTAGGGGAAGAAAGTAGGGATACCAAATAATAAACAGAAGGCACGGGTTTGATCCAAACTGTAAGACTGAAGGTATAACTTGCATCAGTGCTTTCTGGTATGTGTATAACTGATTTATTAGCAAAACCCTAGAACTGAATTAAGTTTTAAAATAAAAGTGCCATAGTAAGCAATATTCCAGCACTTTATACACACAGGCAGAGGGCTTGCTGCTGTGATCTCTGACAAGATATCTATTAATTTATTACAGTTTAAGAGAATGATGCAATCTTCCTGCAACAAAGTACCTGTGCTATTACAGACTCAGTTGCAGAGAGGTCTAAGAGAAAGGTAGGAAACTGGACTGCTGGTGCACAAATGCAAATTATTTGCCTAGGTGTAAAGAATTCATTTCTTGTTCTTGCCTAGTCTAATTTCACACATTTCTTTTTGTCTCGTTATTGCTCCAAAGGCATACGTATAAATGAATAAACATGCATGTGTCCAAGTGCATAATGATTTTTACTAATGGGCACTTCTGAACAGGATAAACTCTTAGTGTAGAAATTGACTGCACCAAATTCAGGCATATTCTTAGTGACACATTTAATATATGGAGTTAAAAGCTATAGAATCCTTTCACAGAATTCAGATTTCTAAACAAGATTTGTGAAAATTTCACTGATAATTCAGAACAGCTCTCATTTTACCTGAGCTTTAAATTGGTTAATACTTCTTGATTTTTCCTCTGGTTTTATATTTATAAAAATACTTCATAGCACATCTATAAAATTTTATGCTACATACTCAACTAGCATATACAGTCATTCATTAGTAACTGATACTCTGAGGTTTACAGAGGTCTGAAGTGTATGTGCATCCATAATACAAGAAAGTGCTATTACAAAATATTTGTTAAGATAATGAGGCAGGAAAACGAAACAAAACAAACAAAAAAGCCACCACTGCTGTAGCTGATTTTACTTTTAAAGTAGTCCATTAAATGTCTTTTGGCAAATTACTTATTTAAATCAATGGACAGCTCAGGGAATCGTTTCTGTGACTCCTAATAGAATTCTAAATGTCTTTGTTTGATTTCTTTTATTGCCATTGGTTGCATCAGACATCTGGGAACAAGTTAAAGAAAACCCAATAACAAAAAGGAAGGTTTTTGACAGTGAGGTCAGAGAGTAGAAGGCTACACTGAGAGATCAAACCCACCACAATGAAGAACGTGTATCCTGCAAGGAAAGGAGGGCCCATTCTTTTTTCCCAGGGCAATACAATTTTCCTATGTGATTATATACAAGGAGCTCAAATTATTCATGCAAACACTTCCATTAGGGTCAACTGGAGTGCAGTGAGCAGGATGTGGAAGAGCATTTCCTTGGAATCAGCAGGGACTAGGAACTCAGTTGTGCTAGGTATAGCTTCTACACACTGAAAGGTCATGTGGGCTTTTGTTGTCTAAACGAAAAATGTAAGAGGAAGAAAAAAAAGAGGCACAGTGCAATTAGCACCTTGATGCGCCTTAAAGTAAACAAATGTTAGTTTCTAAATGCATAAGTCTTTAAATTTTTGCTAAACCATGGCCAAACTGACTTGACAATGGTCAGATACATAATATCTGTGGAAGATTTAAGCACTGAGTTCCATTACTGTAAAATCAGAGGTACATCAGTTCTCAGCCCCAGGCAATTAATCCAGGCAATACCATGCTGCCCACGTTTACGTCTGTAACAGCAGCTTTACTGTATCTTTGTAAAGAGATACAAAAGATTAAAAAGAATAAAAAGGGTCTAACAATATATTAAAAGTTTTTAAATTATTATTTAAATGATGGAAAAAATCTAGAAAGAATAAAAGCTACCAGATCAGATTCCTTGATAGCACCAATTTATATTATTCATGTACCAAAAGCACTTATACTGTATTAAATATCCATTTCAAAATAAATATTGTAAAACTGCCTCCTTTACTATCATTTTAAATGTAGTTCCCTGTAAGGAATATGATAATATTCTATATGACAGAAAAGAGGTAAATTTTTTTTCTTAATCAAACCAAGGGTCTGCTAGAACAAATTACAATCAAATGTTCCTCTTAAGCAGTATTTTCAGTACTCAGCCTTTCCAGAACTGGTGGTGCTGTGTTTGTGAAGGCTCTGAAGCCATGGCTGGACAACATGACAGGATGTAGCATGAACTGTTTGACTGAATCAACCACAATGCCAAAGGAAGGAACAGACTGTCACATCAAACAGGAGGTATCTGATGGAAACCTCTTGTGACAAATTAGAACCTTTCTGGTCTCTGAAAAGTGGGTACCAAAGCAGTGCCCTAAATAAAATTTACTCTCCATCAGTCCTTGCATTTGCAATGTTTTTCAGGTAGTTATTTTTGTTGTTTCTTCATTCCACCTAAATCATGTCACTAGCAGGAGCTACCAGTCCTTAAGGAATGTGGTACTTGATGTACATTTGATACTGGATTTATTTTGTTCTGTTTATAACAAAAATGGATCATTTAAAAAGTAAAATTGTCTACAACAGCATTGTCTTTTGTTTTGCTTATCATTTAGAGCCCTTGCAAAACTCTATTCTAAGAGCTGACAGGACTTTACAGCACTCAGGATCTCACGGTGCTCAGCTCTTCTAATAAACAACTCATCTATGCATACACTTATGCAATTACATTCCAATTAGAAAGACCCTTAAGAGCTCTTATATAGAGAAAACCAGCCATGCCCACTAGACATCATCTACACTATCAAGTTCCATGCATATCCTTATGCATTTGCCTCAGGAAATGCATTATTGAGGGCTTGCCAATCAATTTTTCTGTGTTCTAAATACTTTACTATGAAGTGCTGAGAAATTCTTACCGCTTGCATTACTGCAACTAGTCTGTGAATGACTCTAACCCCAAACAGTCTCCCAGTTTAAGTTTTGTATCCCTAAAAAAGATGCCTTATCTTTATTTCATAGAGCAGTGCTTTCTCACATAACTAAGTAAATAAAGCTAAATATTTGAACTCCGGTTACAGTAAATTGTTTTACCTAGATTGCTGCCATTTATTGCCTCATTTCCACAACAGTTGTTCACTGCACACTGACAACTGAAAACTGTGCCTTTAGAAATCTCTTTCTATGTACCTTAGTCTTCACTCAACAATAACTTAATTTTTCATCTTTCCAGTATAGACACTGACAGGTCACATATATCACAACATAGAGAGTTGTCATGGCAGATCAGACTATGGGCCCGTCAAAGCCTGGTAGTCTCTCTTTACTCTGTCTCAGAGGAAGGTGCAAATCCTCACAACGTGGTAAGCAATTATGCAATGGTACCCATAAGGGCAACATTTCTTTTTCACTTTCAATCAGCCTATACCTAAAAATGAAAGATGCTATCACCCCTTAAATAGTTCCCTGTGCTGTGCATGACAGACTCCCTTCCCTAGTGATTGATATTCAGCAGGACTCTGTTGGAGCTAATAGGCTCAAAATCTAATTTGGCCAAAGAAGAGCAAGACTAAAAAGTAAGGTTAGCAACAAAATTGTGTTTCAAAAATGAGGACTGAAACAGTGAGAAAAAGATGGAATCTGTGGCATTAACTTTGTTGAAGTGCTACATGCAAGCTGTTCAATGAATTCAGATTCACACCCAACTAATGAAGACAAAGATGATATGCTAAAGGGCCATTTGGAACAGTCACGGAGTTCATGGTCTGGATTTATCAGCTCTCCTACAGTAAATTCTGAATAATAGTCTTTAATGGTCACAATCACTCATAAGATACTGCTTTTATTCATATGTCCTGGTAGTATTTTGCATGTCAGCTCCCCAGAAAAGCACTGTCCAAAACTGCATTAGTGATGTTTTAGAGAAATTAATCAAAGCCTATAATCCCATTATCCTGGGATTCTAGCATTTCTGGACCTACTGCTCAACAATCTGCTGAGCTCAGAATAACTCCGTTTACGTTATTTCCAGTCTACTTTGTAATTATTTTCTGTAATTGACGGCAGATTATGCAGAATATCCCACAGAGATCAGCAAACCATCTGAGCTCTCTCTAGCTCTGAAAAAATCATTGAGATGTCAGAGGACTGTGAGTTCATATTTCCTTTCTCATAATGGGTAGTCATATTTCTATTCTTTCAAACCCTTATTTTTATCCAAAATTTGACATCTTCTCCCTTGAAAGTGGTCAGCTGTTAATCCCTGCTGGCGTTTGAACTCAATTAGTGGGAAGAAGAACAGCAGAAGCAGAAAAGCAAGAAAGAATATCCAGAAAACAGTTAGGGAAAAGTAATTTGTATAGGAATTTGTAATAGATAAAAAAACCAAGTATGTTTCCAGGGAACTACTGAAGGTTACCAGCTTTGTATCTTATACTGAAATGTGTTATTACCCGAAACATTTGAAAGATCAAAAATACATGAGTGGAATTATTCTGAGTTATGTAAATGGAAACAACTGGATGTGATTACCTTACACTGAAAATGAATGAATTAATGACATAAGAGGAAAAAGAGAACTGCTAGTTTCCAGAATATCAGTTAAATATGATAAGCTAAACAAAGTGTAAGTATTTATAAAGTGCTTAAAATCAAATAAAATGAAACATTAGCGAATATAAAGTGTGAGAGAGGGAGATTCTACATTTCCTGCAGGACAGACATGCTTTGATGGTCTTCTTAAATGCTGTAAGTCTATACTTGCAAGTACAGGAAAAGGAAAAAGTTTCTGAGCTTTTTGAATAAGTACATATAAATGAGTAGATTTATGATTCATTTCCATGAAAACAAATGTAAAATAAATGTTTTGAATATGATATGCATTGAGTTTCTGCAGTACATACACATCTGGAAAAAAAATATGCTGTCTAAAATGGAAATTCCACATTTACAAGGGTCAATATTGTTTGTTCAGCATTTGCCATTAAATTATTCTCTATTTTAGCAGCTGGTTTTGTACAGAACTTTTCACTGGAGTGAGTTGTGCTGAGGAATTTCAGTGATATGAAAATCTAGGTAAGTTGATAAAAAATAGACAACTAAAAGCTGTGTGTATGTTCTCAGAAGGGACTTTACTATTTTGGGGTAACTTTACAATGAATGAACAATTCAGAGCTCTTCAGAAAATTGTCAAAGACCCACTGATGCATCACAGAGCATCTGAGCCTGTGGGGTGAAAATGTGGCCACTTGACATATTCTTCCTGAAGGAAGAGCCAGTTTGAACTTTGCTTTATGTCTGCCACAATCATCTGCATTTACACCTGTCTGAGCTCATAGGATGGGCCTGGTCATTGCTACACTGTTGGTACCACCCCTCCTTTACCACCCCAGCTCCAGCAGGCACGGGCAGGATTAGATTTATTAAAGTTAACATTCCATCTGCCTGATCTGACAGACTGATGTCACTCAAACTGCAGTATTTTTAGGCAATGACTAATGGTAAATTAACCAGCATATGACAAATACCTGCTTTCCTGCTAGCACCCCACAGCTCATTGACCTACCTCCCTATAACACACATAAAAAGATGGCATTTCTTTCAACACTGGCTCTTTTGATTGAATATTTGCCTTTGTCACTTGTGAATAACCCTAGCTCCTAATGACTGTTTTAAAAACAAGTTTCTAATTTGAATATTATTTAGCCAGATTTTCTTAAACTGCAGGCATGTCCTAAATCCCTTGCTACTCTCCTAAACTGCATAGGCAACCTAAAAATATATAATGTGATGACATGCAATATATTAATGGTAACCCACTGCCAGCCTTAGACAGACACATTTTCCAGCTTATTAGGATCTAAATTATCCCCTTTAGGGCCTCCACTATGTGCAATTGTGAGGGTCACTGGGTTATAACCTGAAACTCTCAGTTTCAACCCTCTCCAGCCTGGGCTGATGAAGCTGTATTGAAAGCTTTTGTGCAATTTTTCTTCTCTAACAACAAATAACAAAAAAGGCTTAGAAGTTTGATGCTGAAGCAGTATCTCAGCTATGAAACTGGTCAATATTCAGCTCCACACATTTGGATGAAGACACACAGCCTTTGCCTGCATCTCATACTTGTTAGGCAAAATGTCTAAGGAGATACAATTACCTATGAGAAATATATTCTAGATTGTGTAAGGAGACTAGGGAGCAAAGTCATTTGAAGCAAAGGACCTAATTAGGAATACATTAAAATTCCAGGCTCTCAGTTGTACTAGGAAGCTCAGAGCTTGACTGTCTCTGCTTAACATTGGGATGTACCTCCAGGAGTAACCAAGTATCTCTAAATGATTCCTGTCCACAGGGACTGGTGTGGGTTAAAGACTGGAGTGATGTGAGAAATTGATTTGGAGACTGTCCTCTTGAATATTCTTGAGATTGGTGTTTGTTTGGCTTTGGGGGGTGGGGGGTGTGAGTTATAACAATGGCAAAGAGGAAAAAAAAAAGATACAGGATTATTTCAGTGTTTGCACAATCCCCAGAACCGCTGAATTCCAGAAGAAAAAGTATCTGCCCAATTTCTAGCAGACTTTTCATGTAGAAATAACATTAAAATGGACAAACTGCTGTAAATTCATTGCATTATGTTCCACATTTGATTCCAGTTCCTTTCTCACTGCAGTTCAAGTTGGATTTTGTCACATTTACAAGACCTTGAATAGTCTGGGATCTTGGCATGTTAGAAAGTGATTTCCTTAAGCCTCACTGTAGAAAGAATCCTTTGTTAAAAGGTCGTCACCTTCATTCAGTAAAAGCACATTAAAATAACAAGAGATTTGGGAGGAGAAGGCAGTTATAGGACAGAGAAGATGTGATAATTCTTCTAGTAAGTAATGAAGATATTTAATTTGAAAAATTCTTTTAAGAGTCAAATTAGGATTTACATTGTATTTTTACCATTCTAAATATGTTAAATGAATATTGACTTTGGGCTAATTTTTGCTTAGTCAAGCACCAAACTCAAAAAACCATAAAATTAAAGGTGCTTTTCCACTTTTTGCATGTGGAATCCTAATCCAGAAGTGTTTAGTAACAACAAGAAAAGACTTTGAAATTCCAGAGGAATGAGAATTCCTCTGTGATTTTGGCAGTGCTTGAAAGTTTGCACACACTGTCTTCATTGCACAGCCTTGGTGGGACCACAGTTGCAAAATACCAGCAGTTCCAGACAAACTGCAAGCACCTTACAGATTCTCACCTAAATCAGATTAAAATTTTCTAGGTGACACTTTATATCCCTTCCAAAGAGGCATCATTTAGAGTAGCCTAAAAAAATTCATTTATTATTTAGCAATTAAAATTCCACCAAAACTTTCATTTACCATCAAACAATGCAAACACATGCTCAGTATTGTTTAGATCTTAGCCAGCCTGATGTTTTTTCTTTCTAAGTAACACCAAACAACAATATAAATACACATGAGCCTGTAATTCACTGACCACAGGACCTCAACCTTTTCAGTTTTTAAATTAGATGATAGGAGACCTAGATCTGCATCACCACCTGGAAGCCCACAAGTAAGATCTTCTATGTGGTAATTCTACGGTCCCAGACCATGTTTTTATTGCCCATCTTGTAAATAACAGACAAGTCTTACTGCAAATAACTTCATGGTGTTGGAAAATATGTGAATCAGTACCCTAGATAAGATTTCCTCCATTTGAAGGGCTGAGAAGAAAAGAGTGTTCAAAACTAATGATGTAAATCTCACAATTTGAGTTTGTTTCTAATAACAGTGGCTTCAACTACCACCCATTGAAGCAAGAGAGTCTTGTCACAGTTCATAAATTGCTGAAAACGGTTTCCTTTTTTGTGAAATTTTATAATTATTCCCTTTTAGCTTTATGCAGCAAGCTCAGTATAAACCTTCTATAAATCAAATGCCTCCCACTTTCAAATAATAATTGCCAAGATAGGAACAACAGTTCTCTATTAAATAGATAGAAAATAAACTAAATCTGTTGTTAGCACTGTTGTTTAACAGTTTCCAAAAGTGAAATGTCACCTGGCCACTTGAGAGAGAAGAGATGCCAATTTCAGTGATTGCCTACATGACCTGTTTTCTTCACCCTTGGGTGATAATGCATTTAGTGTTAATGAAGAGTAAAGATAAGGTACATTTCTGAGCCTGTACATCCTCTTGAGCTTCAAATTCACACGTTTCAGAGAAAAAAAAAAAAAAAAGAACAATCAAGGGTCACTTAAGAACAACTACAGATATGTACAACAGTGATATCCAGATTGTGAAGTTTGTCAAAAATTCTGGAAATTTGTAAGAGATAGTCTATTCCTAGATGTGTTATTGCTCAAAGCACAGGCCTGATGCTGAAATCACAGTTAATATCATAGTTCAAAAATAAGGATTATTTGGCTCCCAGTATTTTTTTGGGTATCAAGTAACAACAGAAAAACACATACACTGAGGATGAAAAAGAACTTCATAATTTCAGTTTGACATTGACCTGGAGCCCTCTGTTACACTTGTGAGAAGGTAGCAGAGAACCAACCAGATAGTTTGTATCCCAAATTCAGCACTGTTACACTGGCCACAACCAACCTGCAACACTAAGGACAAGCATTAGCTAAAAAAAAGGAATTACAGCTTTCACTACCAAGATTTTCCAGATTTTGTCCATAAGACACAGTTCTGTTGAATGCAGAAGAACAGCCACAAATGCCTGGGGCTTTACTGGGGGTAAAGAGTTAGTGAATATATGGAAAGATAGATATATACTTTTTCTTCATCTGAGCTACGGCAGAGTAAAATTTCCAGAATGTTTTCCCAGCTTCCTATCAGTCAGACTTAGGGGCTTCTTGAAAGTTGTTACCTATTTAACAGCTGCTAAACAATGTCTTATCCTTAAACTATGTGATTACTCCTTGCATCCATTTATACAGGAAACCCTGTAGATTCTACAATTTAACTAAGATTTTTCCTGGCTGAGTATTTAATTTTATTTCTTTAAAATCCACTATTCAAAACTTCATTGGGTGCCGCAGTGGTTTTTGCTGCATCAAACACTGAACAATTCTGCCCTGTTCATCCTTGTGTGATCTGTGATTTCATAATCTTGTTTTAGTCAATCATTATCTCCTCTTTCCCAAATTGCCCCCTTCTCTAATTTCTAGTCAGTTTCATCTCTTCTCATATGCTGTAATTCAAAATCTCTGATTACTCCTATCATCCTTTATTGAGTTACTATATATTTTCTGAAGTAGGGAAAGAGAACTGACAAATTCATATTTGAGTGTACCATGGATCTATACAGACAAAGGAATGTTTTGTTTTGTTCACAAATGCTCTCTTAATAATTTTCAGCTCTGTGGTTTTTTTGATCACTGCTGAGCACTGAGCTGCTGTTTTCAGAGACACTTCGAAGTAATTTCACAATCTCATTTCTGATTAGTAATATCAAAAGTCCATTTGGTTATATAGGCAGTCACTTCTCATTTCTAATGTAATTTTGCATTTATCATGCAAAGTGCTTCCAACACTAAAT
Organism: Monarcha castaneiventris obscurior; assembly: GCA_026261815.1. Taxonomy (NCBI): domain Eukaryota; kingdom Metazoa; phylum Chordata; class Aves; order Passeriformes; family Monarchidae; genus Monarcha; species Monarcha castaneiventris. The sequence goes on from JAMPIT010000467.1 coordinate 15,885,426, forward strand.
TATATCTGCTGTTTCATTTCCCTGTCACGTAGCATCCCAGTATCCTTCTGCAACATTTTGCAATCAGATTTAGATTTTATTATCCTCAGCAATTTTATATCATCTGCAACTGTCACCTTGCTATTCCTCCCCCTTCCAGACCACTTACAGATATGCTGAAAAGCAAGGTAGCAAAACAAGATCCTGAGAGATTCTGAACTCCCTCCACAGCAAGAAGTGAACCCATATTCCTATTTCTGTTTTTTATCTTTTCTTCTACTTTTTCTAAGCGTCTTATAACATCCCAAGACAATCTCATTCCTTTAATGGTAATGTTTGCTTATGGTTTTGTGAAAAACTTTACTGATATCTGAATAGAGACTGCTATGCAGATCAGAGAGATTCTTACTGACTCCTTCAAATAACAAAACAACCTGAGAGCTTGTTTACCTCCATAGAAGAGGGTCACATATAGCTATTTACCTGTTACACCTATGCTATCTATAGACAGCCTAAATATATTTTCTGTAGATTCATCAGGAGAGAAGCCAGACTAAGCCATCCATTCCAAATTTTCAGAGTTACCACGACAGACCTTTCTGAATTTCATGCTTCTGATAATTACAAAAAGAGGTTGATTAGACAGCGCAGCAAAGACAACCACTCAGAAATTTCCTACCTAAGTTCCTTCAAAACCCTTGGACAAATACCATCAAGACCTGGTACTGCTCATTTTACTTCAATAGCTTCATAAAGATTGTACTGGAGGGAAAATGTAGTAAATTACTACTTCCATGGTGAACACTAAGACATATAACTCACCCATATTTTCTACTCTGTTCTTACTGCTTTTGTTCTTTCTTAGTCTTTCTCCTTTTATACCTCAGTAATTTATCTGCTGCACAATCTCTTTGGCAAATCTCCATGAATGGCCAGTGACTTGTCTCCTCAGGGAAGTTTTTAATTCTCCCAGGTCCAATGAAACCTGTGAAATAAATCATTATGGTATTTCAGTTTGCATTCAAATGAGAACACAGTGTCCCTTGCACCTTGAGCTGTCATTCAAACCTGTGCAAGGTGGATGAACAGTATGGCCATTCTTATTAATTCTTATTAACAAAGGAAAGAAGACAGTGGAGAATCAGCTCTACCAGATTTATACTCTGCCTGTGATATTTTACAATTACATGTTACTTTGCACTGAAATGCTAGTGTGATAACTGAAAAGAAATCTCAAATAATTTCCTGCAAATGGGGAGCTCCTTAGTACACTTACTGGACACACTAAGCACCTCTTAGAAATGTCTGGTTTGGTACCCAAACCCTTTTGGTACCTAAACCTAAAGTTTATTTCCTGCTTGATAACTAAGTGCAAAATTAATGGAAATACTTGTACAATTTATATTTACAATATCTGTGGTAAGGAACAGGTCTGAATAGAGATTAATGTTCTCTGGTGCTGGAAAATTTTATAGCCCAGTTGTTATATTTATGAACAGGGAACTGAATAAAACTTTCAAAAGCAAGACTCAAACAATAATTTATTGGCAGCGGGGGGTGTTGTTTGTTTGTTTGTTTTTAGCTGGGCAGAGTTTATAAAACCTTTTGAAAATCTGACCTTTTACTATCCATAAGAACTTGGTGGGAAGGATACAGTTAAATCCTAACTGCAAAGTCTTACTCATGTTAAAAAACAGGGCAGTTGTCTGATTATGGGGGAAGGACAGGAACATTTTCTATTACCTACTCTTCTGATATTTAATCAGAGTTAAACCAAGGTTATTCTACAGCAACTTCAAATTGTGACTAAGAAGCAAAAGAGAGAACATGTGTGACTCTTCAAGATTTCACTTTATGATCAGAATATTAGTAGGATTGGATAGCATTTCAGCTTTTCAGAATTGTATTATACTGCATTTCAAAAAGCATGGATGAGGTCCTGAGAAATCAGAGCAATCAAACAAAAAAGCAAGATACATTCTTGAACAGGAACACATGAGTTTTCTGATCTCTAGCACAGTGGTTTGAGTCAGCTATCACTTTGCGGTAAATTCAATCCCATCAATAAAGCTGAGGTAGACATCAAACAGAAAGCTTTAAAAGCATATCTTGGAATCCTCAAGACATGATTATTTTGTTTAGCAATGAACAGACAAAGATACTTTTCAGGAAGGTCTTTTTTATCTAATCTCTGGTTCAAATTTCATTTTTTCCTGGTTTTTTTTTCCCTCTTCTTTTTTTGAAGTCGTGTTCAACATTAAAAATACAATACTGAGCCTACCACCAAAGAGTCCACTTAGTGTCTGCAAAGCTAAGAACCCTTTATTCAGAGGAGTGTATGGGGGGGTTATAAAAGAAGGAAAGAAATCCTACATAAAGGGATGGAGTCCTTCCAGAAACCAAGCAACATGGCTTTGAAAAAGATGCAGATTATAAAGCAGATTCTCTCTAGAGCCCATCCCAAGTGCTCTATTGCTGTGATGATACAAGGATAACGTGATGTAACGCCGTGTCTGTCTACCTGACACAAGAGGGGGGCTATGAATCACAGCAAAGGCAGGAATGCTGCATGTAGTCCCCCTCACAAGAAAGAGATTTCTGTATCTATAATATTTTCTCTATCTATAGTCTCTAATAATAATAATATAAAATCCATCATAAGAGATTTTACTACTATGAAAGGCAAACCATATTTTATGTGTGTGCTGTAATTTTGTTATACGGTGTTACAAGTCAGAAGGGAACACCTCTGACACATACTTCCCTAGGGAAAGGTTTATGGAGGTATTGCCTGTGAATAATCACAGAGTTCTTCTATGTTCTAGTCACGTTTCTCCACCTTACAGTCATTTATTATTTGCACAAATGGAGATGGAAAATTCAACAAGTATGCTACTTTAAAGGTGACATTAAGCAATTCTGGAGTTAGCACTGGTGATTTCTGTGCATTTACATTTCATGTTATCAACCACTGCTGGTCCATAATCAGAATTCTCCAAAATTCAGTACAGAGAAGTGCCAAAGAATTGGTCCTACAGCACAGACAGTCCCAGCTGTATTCAATGTCTCCTAAGGATCGCTGCTGTCCCCTTATGCTGAGAGCACAGCGAGCAAGCAGAAGTTAGTATAGCTGAGATTTCTGCACCTCATCTGCCCGAGTACTTCAAAGCTGTGACTGGCACTCAAAACTGGCACCAAGGAGTTTTTGTCATCCACTCAGGGCAGGGCTGCACCTGCAAGTTTTGGACGCAAAATCAGGCAGGAAAACAGTATCAGTAGGTGATACATTGAACGTCTCTACGAGAAGATAACTGTTTCCCTCATTAATATCAAAGGCCTCACAGTAACCCAAAGCTTCTCCGTTAGCAACAAGTACAGCTGAGGTGCACAGTCCCAGCCTTACACAACGTTTAGGGGCTTTCACACAACCAACAGATGTATCAACCATCTTCTTTAATCACTTTAATTACTTCTGCAATGATTCCTTCCTGCACCAAGGGTGAGGGGATCAGCACATGGAGTCCTGGGGAGATGCAAACAGGCAAGATGAGATGCCAGCGCCAGGGCCCTGATTGCAGTAAGAGGCCTTAAAGGTCCTAATCAGCCTTTCCTGGGGCCTCCACCCACTCTCTTCCCATGGTCACGAAATGAGCAAGCAGATGGGTGGAACTTTCAATGTGGGACAGGCCTGGCAGAGCTACATCTGAGTAACTAGTGGCCTACTTGTCACACCCAAAAATGAGGAATAAACATGTTAGAGGTCAGCTCAAACTCTGCCAATACTTCAGTCTTGGGGGGGAGGTTATGTTTTCTCTTCTTTCAGTCTCTTGCTCGCTGCGATCCAAGAATCCAACCTTTCCAAACTTTCTCAAGGAACACTCCTAGAGCAGGGAGCGCACTCACTTAAGCAGTTTTCACTTCCCTAATCAATGCCTGTAATTTGATTATAAATGCCATATTTTTTCATTTTGCTATATGAGATACAAATACTGTGGAATATGTAGTGTAAAGTCTTGTTCCTCAGTGGAGAATCTGGTTGGTACCATCCAGTCTGAGGACTGTGAGCTAGTAAGGGCTACTGTTCCCTTTGGTAAGAGCTCTGCTAGGAGACCACCATCGTATAATATTTATGTATTTGAACATATCAAACTCAAAAGTGACTGCAATGTTAGGTCAGCTTGTGTATATGGGCTATACAAATTAAAATCATAATAAATGGAAAGGACTGAAAGTGCTGTGGTTGCTGCTGTTTCACCTGCTTTGTTCCCCTGTGACAAGAGCCCTTTCCAGAAACCAGAGCAGATCATTTAAGAAGTTCCCCATCTCACCCAGAAGGATGTCCAAGGCTTTGATCATTCAGCACCTCATAAAATTCCCAAATCCCTAACCTCTCATTAATTGCCAGCGAGCATTTCCAAGCAGGAACACAGCTCAATACCGGGTGAAAAGCGAAACTCCAAAGTGCCCAGCATTATTGCAGATGCTTGTGGGCGCAGACAAGTATCCTTCAGCACGCATTGTTGCACATCATCGTTTTCTGTCCTGTGTGGAGAAACCCCAGAGGAATGGCACAAAACACCAGCAGGGATTTTTTTGTCCATCGTCACCAAAACCATACCCATTTACTCGACTTTTTAAAAATTTTATTTTGTAGCCATTTTTCTGATGATTCAAGGCATGTGATGAATATTGCAACAGATAATGACCAGAGTATCTTATTATAACCTACAGCTACGTTTCTTTATATTAGGTTGTGGAGGTAACCAGAAACAGTGCTTTACTTTATGTTGTCCTTATGAGAGAAGGCAGGATCCATCCAGAAGAGCAGGATTGGCCACGAGGTGTCACCCAGCCTCTACGAGCTCTTGTGAATACTGGGGGAAGCAGAGCACTCTGAAGCCGAGCTGAAGCAGAGGCTGTCTCGCCGCCACAAAACACAGTCATCTCCTCATTGCCCAAACACACCAGCTTCCTCTGCGCTAATGGCTCTCAGGAGCGAACTTCTGCTAGCGCCTAGAGCTTGTTTTAAAGGCAGCCTAAGCGGATGAACAGACACAAATACCTGTTTCTAATGCTTAGAATGCAGTGCTGGCGGCTGTAACGCTGCCGCTCAGAGCGGGCAAAGCCGCGCTGCTGCCAGCGGCGGGATCCGCGCCCAGCCGCACGGCTTTGCCGAGGGAAACCCTCACCGGAGGGGGACGAGCCCGGGCAGGCAGAGGCCGGGAGCCGCCTCCGCACACTCGCCCCGGCGGGCGGCGGCTGTGACCGTGCCCGGCGCCTGATGCCCGGTGCCCGGTACCGTGGCCTGTGCCCGGTGCTCGTGGCCTGTGCCCGCACCCGCGGCCGCGGCCGCGCCCGGGCGGTTCCCCCTCACGCCCGCCCCTGCGCGCTCCGCGCCCGGGCCCGCACTTTGCAGACGCTCCCTCGCTCAGCCTCGCCCTGTCACGGGCGCTTCCGGCCGCGCGCGCTCCCCCGCCCCTCCCTCCCCGCTCCCTCCGCCCGCCCTCCCCACCGCGCTGCGCTGCGCTGCGCCCCCGTGCGCGGCCGGCACTTTGCAGACGCTCCCCGGCGCCGCCCGCCCCCGCCCCCGCCCGGCCTGGCCCGTCCCCCCGGCGGCGCGGCCGCGCCTCCGCCCGCGCTCGGCCATGGGCGCTGCTCCGCGCTGCGCCCGGCGCGGGGACCTGCGCGCCGCCCGGACAGGTGAGGCGGCTGCGGGCTGCGGGGCCCGCGGGGCGCCGACGCCGGCCCAGCCCTGCTGCGGGGGTCGCCGCGGCCGAGCGGGCGGGGGGGGCCGCCCGCCGACACCCTCGCCCGGCCCCGGAGGCATCGCCCCGGCGCGGCGGCGGGCGCGGAGCGGGAGGGATGCGGGCGTGGAGGGAGCGCCCGGCGGCCGCCCCGGAGCGGCGGGGCCCGTCCTGGCCGCGGCCCGGCACCCCCCCGTCACCTTGCGGAACGACCTTCCGCGGCGGCGGAGCGGCGGGGCCCCGGGCAGGGCGGGCGGTGGCCGCGGGAGGCGGCGGCCCCGGGAGCACGGAGCGGCGCGGGGAGGGCTCGGCCAGCGCGGGTGGCGGTGCCGCGGGTGGGAGGATGGATCTCGGGCCGGAGTCTGTTGAAATCTCCCCCTTACGATGCCATTTACAAGCTCTCGGTTCCACCCGGGTTGCTGGTTTTGTTCCCTCTCCCATGCTTTGTAAATCTCTAGGAAGTGAATTTGAGAAAAAGGTTCCTGAAAGCTGTCATCTCGGTGCCAAATGTGCCAGGGGCTGCCATATCTACTACTTTTTCTTTTTTTTTTTTTTTTTTTTTTCCTTCCCAGCGATGCATTGAGGTTTGGATTGGAAAAAACAGTGCTTTTTTTATTTGCCAGCTTCGGTGTTTCTTACACATCAACATCACCTTATGATTTGATCGCAGGGATTTCTCTCTCTGTCAAAAGCAGTGACTGACCTAATGTGATTGCATAGGTGTGCGGACCTGCATTGAACTAGTATTATATTGTTTCCTTTGAGTTTCAGCAACTGTTTAAGGCAAAGTTACTTTTTAGCATATTTAGGGGAAAAATATATGTCACTCAGTTTTGAGGAAGTAATTCTTGGTAGAGCCTTTCCCTACTGTCAAAGAGTCTGTAGGTTCCATCTTTTCCAGATATGGTACAATATCAGTCTTATCTTTTCAGAACATATTTTTGCCTCTGGCATTGGGGTCAGCAAACCTGAGAAAATGAATTCTCGATTCTTGCACTAGATTTTGTTACATCAATCTCTCTTGATAACTGCAGGTAGAATAGAACACTCTTTAAATGAAGGCTCACTCTTGAGATTCATGTTATTATAGAGTCTTATTTGTCTAAAAAGCTCTGTCGCCTTGTCCCAATGAAATAGTATGATGGCTTTTTCAACAGCATGACTCATAATCCTAAATACAGGAATGAATTTTGACTTAGTGCTGTGCAAGTGCTTTATCTCAGCAAACAGCTTTGTGTGTAGAAAATGCAAGCAGGGTGGAGGGAGTCGCTGGTACTCATCTGCTAATCTTTGTCCTCAGGAGGACAGCAAGTTTTTTCCAGGCTGGGGGTATGTCTTTGCTCCCAAATCAATGAGGTGATGATCTCAGTTTTTTCAGAATAATTTTGCCATTTCATCAAAAGCTTTCAAAAACGGAGGAACCGGTTAGTTCCTGGTTTCTGTATTACTAAAACCATTTTGCCTGGGGATACAAAGTTCAATTTAGTCTGAATGGGTGATTTACCTTTTTCCTTCTTGATCTCTGTCTAATGACTCTGACTGTACTTCATGAGAAACTCTGCTTACTGCAGCACCCACAGTTCACATAATTACTGCTGGTTGTACCAAGCCTAATAGTGGGGGGAAAACCTTTTTTTCTGGTGGTTTTATTGCATACAAGGTACATTCACTTCTGCTTTCTGTTCTTTACCTGTCTGAGATGATGTAGGGAGTAGTTTACTCTTAAAATGGCCTGTGGAACAGTATGTTTACTGAAAGAAATGTCTATTCTTCATGATTTAACATATGCAGACTGTTTTCTGTTGCTCTTATGTAGAATATGGATTTATTTTGTACGAACAGAATAAGGATTAAATAAGAACATATGCTTCCTCTTTTCTGGGTGATAAATCCATCTTGCTGTCCCGGAGGAAGGCAGCTTATACAGCCTGGACTGAAAAGATGCTGAAAGACAAAGTGACTGAATGCTGAATATAAGAAGATCAGGTTGTCTAAGCTCCCCAAACTAGACTGCCTAAAACTTGGGAAGCAGCCAGCAACACTGGGTGCAAATCATGTAAAATCCTTAATCTGCTTCATGAAATAGAATCTGGCAAAATAATGAAGTGTTCTGAATTCTTAAAATGACTTAGAATAAAGACAATTGCTCTCCAGTTTTAAGTCGTCTCCCTCCAACCAGATTCCCTTATGTTCCCTGGTATAACAAAAAAAAAAAAAAAAAGAAAGCTTTGTATTGTTAATTTCTATGCTTCAGATAATATGTGGAATTTTATTAGCACCACTCCTTTCCCTTCAAGTTTGAAGTTATTTTTTTTTTTATTTCCTTTGCTGGGTTATTATGGTGCCGTCACCTAACAAGTTCACTCTGCTTTTGTTTCTGTTGGATAAAATAGCTTAGCATGCAGTTTCATTCCACATCTTGGCTCCAAAATTTTAATAGAACTTCAGGAATCATTGACATTAACTGCCCCTAACAGGTATTGTAACTTGATTATTAGCTATGTGGTCAGTGTTTTGAAGGCTTATGTGAATGCAGTGTTCATGTTCTGAGAAGATTGAGATATAAAGGAGACTTAATGTTTTAGGAGAGAATGGGAGAATTAGTTCAGGTTTTTTGTTAGGAAGAGCAGTCCCAAGGGAGATCCAGTGGCAAACATTATGGTTATTTGCCAACAGATTGGCTTCATGTTTGCTCAGTCTCTTAAGTAGATGTGGAAAGAAATACACTGATGAATGTCAAAGTGCCAGGTTCTGGTAGTATTTTCACTTATATCACATAGTTCCCAAAGTGTCTGCAGAAGTCTTCTGCTTAGCCTGTTTTGGAGCCAGAGTACTCCAGCAGCAATTCTTGGTGAAAAACATCGGAAGCATCTGCTAAGGAAATGAACACGCTGCACAGTGCTAATCAGCTGGGAATCTGATGAGTGGAAACTCTTTCAGGAATCAAGCAGTTTTGCTATTACTGCATCTTCAATTTCAAAATAATTCTAAAGTGTTTGGAGTGGAATAAGGTCATTCTTTATTCCTCTCTACTTTTGCCAAGTTAATATTCATGCATCTCTGTATTTCATGTACCACATACACACATGAAAAAAAAAAAAACCAAACCAAACCAGAACACCAAAACCTAACAAATCTTTTGTTCTTCTTCAGAAGAAAAAGTGGAATTTTGTATTTGCAACGCTCTGTATGCCTGCACACTCAAAACCCTCTTGTTTTCTTCTATAAGCCTCCTATTATTGGCATAGACCATTGAAGTTTTAAGGCTCCTTATCTATTTGACTTTCATTTCCTGAAGAGCCCAGATCTATAATGTAATGAAGTATAATTTCTCTGAGCAATAAGTCTCATTCAGATCATGTTTTGGTAGTGGCTTGGTTTCCATTGCTTTTCACGCTATTTTTTTGTTACTACTTCTTGCTTGTCCCTGTGAGTTGATAAGTTACTATAATTTATGTCTACAAAGAGAGGATGGGTAGAGTTTGGTACAAACTTAGACTAGTTCAGTGGAGGGTTTTGGTTAATGACATAGGCGCCTTAAATTGGATGTCATTTGAGGAGGAGCCACCATAATGATAAAGAATTGACAACACAGGTGCTGACACAGCCTCCCAGGTGTGTGGCAGTGCCTTTCTGTGGCAATGCAGACTTTTATCAGAGTGGATAGCCTTATTCTTTTCTTCAAACTGGAATAGTTCAGCTGTCTTGAGATGAATTTGTGGGGATTTGTTCTTACCTTCACACAAGGAGAAATCTTGTCTGCTTTAATCAGGTCAATCCTTCAAGCCCGAGGTCTGTGCATGCACTCAGGCCAGCATGCAGGTCCTTTGAGAAACTTCTGCTAAAGAGATGGCATTTTCATACGTGTGGCAGCTCGTGCACTAGGGAGACCCTGCAGTGAAAGTACAAAGAGGAAGTGGTTCGGGGGACAGGGATTGCCTCTTACAATACTCTATAAAGCAAAGTCCTTTTCACGAGAAAAGCTTAAGTCAATATTGTGATTCATTTGATTTATTATTTATGGTTTGTATAAGTTAAGAATCCTGTGATCGTGGCCCTTTGAGTCTCACAAAGACCTCTTATTCCTCTTAGCTGACTGTATTTTTTCATATATCCCACAGGCATTCCAAACTGTTTAACCTTGATTATTAGTCTAACCTGCTGACATTTGTCTTACTGATTTTTACATCCTGATAAAACCCTGTAATCTTTGAAAGCAACCAACCACCTCTTTTGACCTTGTCCTTTAGACGAAGGGAGTTCCCTAGTTTACAAGTTGCAGACTGTCTTGGGGTGAGCTTGATTTTACTTTTATTGGTTGTTGCTCATGGGTCATGTAATTTGTTACATTTCTTTATATATAATTTTTGACGGAAAATGTATTCCTTGTGGTTGTTTCCCTAGAATAGTTTTACAACTAAAACCTTCTTTTTTCACTCTTGTTAGATTAGGCAATGAAGTTTATTGCTGCTTGTTTCCCATTGCCTGTTAAGGCTGTGTTCCTCCCTTCCTGAGGTGGAACCCCGCGACTGGTGCAGCTTCTTATTTGATCTGAATTGAGGTCCTAGCAAGGCATTCTCAGATAGCTACTAATCGAGTAGCAGATCGCATGCTAGGGAAAATCCCTTCACCAAAAGAGTTTTCAAGCTTTGGAACAGGCTGCCCAGGGTTGAGTCAGCCTCCCTGGGGGTATTTAAAAGCCGTGTAGACTCTTGGACTCAATGATCTCAAGTACCTTTGCCAACATAAGAGATTTTATAATTCTAAGTTTTCATAAAAGGTACAAGGTGCAGTGAATTACCATTCCTGCCCAAGATTATATGTTGTAAACTGGGTGTTGTTTAACCATTGGAAGATACTGGATTTTACTACATTGTGTCATAGCCCTCCTGCCTGCAATATGTGTGACCAGAGTGGATTAACACATTTTTACCTTTTTAGCAATAAGAATCTTCTGCATCTGCATAGATTCCCTTGGGCAGTAGTTCTCTTGAGTTTGAATGCTGTGTCTTATCCTTCACCTCTCTTTTTTTTTTTTTTTCAGTTCTCACCCTTTCTCTTTGTTTGTTGCTGTTCTGCAGAGTTATTACTGTTCAATACCACTTCAGTGCAGTTTTTGAACTCTGCAGAACGCACATAATATACCTGGAAGACAATTTCAAATATTTAAGGACCCACATATCTAAAGTTGTATTTTCTCTTCTATTTTGACCTTCCTTCTTTGTAAAATGAAGCATAAAATGTGTTTTGATTGAAGATGGTCTATCTGAAACATTTCTTAGACACATAGTATAGTATACCTGAGTTTAAAATATACATAACTCCTTCATTCAGTGAATTTGAAATTTGATATAGTATTCATAATAAAAATCCTTGAACAGATAATCTAACTCCTAACAAGCTATAAGTAATTCCTATGAGTCTTTCTTGATAGGCCCTGTTCAAGTACAGTTTGTGCAATCACTTAATTTTCTATATTATAGATTTAGAAGAGTGAAAATACCAGCTCCAAGTTGCTCAAGGAAGTTTCATGCCACACTGCTATGCCTCTTTATCAGGCATTCCAGTTCATTACCTTTTTCTTAGAGTTGGCTTCTCCCTATATTTGAATTGCCCATTTCTGTCTTGAAGTCATTAAAGCTTTCTGATTTTAATGATTAAAATAGGAATAAATACAGGAAACATAGAATATGTCTGGAAGCATTCCTTAGACAGCAGCAACCAGGTATTCGTCATCTTCAGACTCTCGGGATGAGTTTTCTTACTGTCTTGTGTTTAGTGTGAGTTGTACCTAAAAATGGGCTCCCTTTCCCTAGAAGGAGTAGAGACTGTTATTTTCCTGTGTGTTTGTTTGGGTTTTTGGGTTTTTAACTTGATCAGAGAATTTCTGAGCCTCCTGGCAGAGGTACTTTCCCCATTAAAAAAAAAAAAAAAAAAAAAAGAGAGAGAGAGAAGCTAAGCAGACAGACAGGTGTATTTCTATTTTATACCTAGGAAATACATTAAATATTCTTGACATAGGAATTTTCACACCTCTTTGGCAAACTCCTGCTGTAAAGATAAAGGAGCTTGCAGCACTGTTCTCTGGAGATTCTAATACACTGTATGTGGAACTTCCCTGCTTATTTCACGGGGGCACACACACACAAAATAATCAAGGCACACCTCCAAAACCCTCCAGTATCTCAGCTTTTGAAACACTCTCACAATCCTGACAAAAATGCATTTGGCTAATGGTAGACCTATAGAACATTCAGGGATGATTTTGGCATAAGGAGGGGCTGCAAAATGAATGGCAAAAAAAAAAAAAAAATGTGGGCAAGCAGTGCAAATAAGGCACCAGTTTGAAGCAGGGGTTGTGGAGGTCTTACAGGCATTGCTTGCAAGCAGTAAGAGCAGAAAAATGAAAATATCTCAGTTTATATGTGTTGATGGAAAACAAGATAGGAAATGTTAAAATACATACCTGTATTGCGGGATTTGTGAAAAAAAATAATTCCAGAGAGATCAGGAAAAATCTGAAAAAAATATTTGGAGGATTGAACAAAGTGAGTTGTTTGAGAAGGGCTTTTGAAGCCCTCAAGATGTCTGTAAGTAAAACTAAATTAAGATCTTGAGCATTAAATTTGAGTAGACATGTAGCCAAATCAGAATATTGATTATTTATTTCTTCTTAAATTTAAGAATTGTCACCCCTGTATTTTGGCAAGATTTGGTCAACAAAAATCAGTAATCGTGTTTCCTGGTCTGACAGTAGAGGAAAAGGGTGTGGAACACACTGTAAAAAAAGCAGTAAAAAAAGATTTCTCAATCTCACCACACAGACTTCAGCCTAGGTTTTACAGGATATTTGACCACATTATTAAAGCTACCTTGTTCCAATTAGTCCCTTAGCATATTGATTTAGTTTTCTAAGTTCTTGTAAAAATCAGCAGTTTACTTCCCTAAATTTCTTTTCATTAAATGCAGTTTGTCTATCAGGATTATTGATCCTCCAAGAGCATGGTGAAATGCAGTATCATTCTGTTTACACTTCACATCTGTTTGTGTTATGCAGCTACTTTTTTTTTTACTAGACTGCAAAAAAGCATGCAGGAGGAAAATGCTTCCAGTGGTTTTTCTGCTAAAGCTAACAGTTATTTTGCTATAGATGAAATCAACCAGTTTTGGAGACTTAGTCTAATTTTAAGAGCCTATAATCAAGTTGCTGTATTTTATGGTTATACTTTAAATATGGTTATGGTTATAGCTCAGAATAAAATATTAGCTTGTTACTTCTAATAGACATTTTTTAAAATACCAATAGAGTTTTTTTTTATAAATCAACAATAATAATAAAAATTTTTTCTTCCTTTTGATAGCTTAACTTCCCTTGAAAGAGAAACTGCTTCTTATAGATAAGCTGTAGTTCTTATGGGAATACTTTCCCTGAGTTTTTTCAGTAGCTCGGCATTCATAAGTTCAACAAATTGGATAATCAGTAAAATAAGAACTTCTGACTGTATTAATGATGTGAGAAATGAAACCAAGTTGTGGGAGTGCTTGGTTTCACTGAGTGATTTGACCTATGACTGAATTTACATCCCGGTGGTTTGAGGCCTCTCAGGCAGTGCACTGATATCAGGTTTTGGCCCCCATTGTTAATCCTTGTGAAGTCTTTGAGTGTCTGAAGTGACTCTCCTTGGGTTCTGGATTGATAATTTAATGGAATGATTCATGACTCCTTTGAGGAAAGGTTACAGTAACTTTCACCTGACCTATCATAGCAAAATTCTCCCCAAGGTAAGTTAGAGAATGTTTGAGGGAGCAAGGAGGAGCTTCAGGCTGGAAGATGCTCGAGGGCTTGGTGTCCATTACAAATTTCTTGCATCTGAGGTGAAGTTCTGTGGAAATAGTACTTTCTCACTGGAAGTTTGGAATTCCTGTTCAGTAGATGATCCAAGCAGGCTCCTGAACATCCAGTTAAGAGAGCAATTGTTGCAGTACTGTTGATTTGTTACCAGCAGGGATTCAGTGTTGCCACAGGTCTGTGGTGAAAGGACTGGATTTTTACAGGGATGTAAGGGGAGTTTAACCGCAGTGGGTGAAGTTCTGTGCCGGTGTAAAAGGCATCTTGCAGTTTACTTAAGCTCTTTTTGAGCTGATGCTATTTAAACCTCTGGCTCTGTGACTGAAACCAGCACAATGAGGCCCGAGTGTGCACTTAAACTTTCCTTTGAGGGCTGTACTGGCTGATACAGAGCAAAAGCTTGTAAGAGGTTTAGCTTCTGTTCAGCTTCTATTAAAGTCCTTGTACCTTGATTCATTTCCTGGCGTCGTAGTTTCCATATGCACCAGTTGCATAGCTTTTGCACTGTGTAATGTCACAGAATGCCACTATTGAGTTACTTATATCGTGTCCAGGAACACTTCTTACATACTGAGGTATTGGCATGTATGTGGCCACTTCCAGAGCAAAGAAAACTGGGAGCCTTATAAATGGAAGAAAGTTTCATTTTTAAAAAGCTGTACTTGAAAAATAGTAGTGTAGTTTAACTACATGTGGAAAACTGTTCTACATCAATTTTTCATATTTTAGACTTAAGAAGGGGGTTAGATGGAGATCTGAAGAATCTGTTTTCTCATTATTTGGGGTTTAAAAAGACATTAACCAGCAAGGGGTTTTTTTTTCTCCTACATTTGAAGTGTAAGTTTTCTACATCCCATGAACTTGAAAGAATGGATTTGTTTCCCCTTCCACCATTAGTACTCTGGTTCATTAAAATTCTCTTGAACTCTATTTGGACTGTTGTTTGTACCTCAAGTCTGTTCTACCCTTGAGTATTTTTCCTGGTGGATATGACAAACTTGAACTCCATTGCCTCCTATCAATATACATTTTTATGTTTGTTTATCCAAATTTAAAAACAAACAAACAAAAAAAGCCTCTTCACTGTATAAATTCCTGATAAACAACTCAGATTTCACACTATTGATTCTGGATGTGTATTATGAAAAGAGTTTTTTAATGGAGATGTACTCTTGCCCTTTGACAAGCTACAGAATATTTTTAACTATGCCACCCACCTTATTCTTTAACTAAAAATTGATATTTAATTAAAAAGGCTGCTGATGCAGCATGGCAGTTTGGCAGAAATTACTGTAGGAACCTTACAGCGTCTCCCTTGCCTGTACTATGGGGATGAAGCCCATTGCTCAGGATAAAGATGTTTGTCCAGGCCACATAAATGCAGAATTAACATCTTTTTTATTTTTTATTTTGTATTGACCAGCTCTGTCATCCTTGCATTTGATAAACAGAGAAAGAAATCTGTCAAATGTTATTATCATACTTTTTTTGGTTTTGCTAATACATTGTGACTTGTGTGTGTGCCTCAGTGCGCTGCTAACCATTGTCCAGTTTATTATGGTGTTCAGGTCTTTATTTATTAAAATTTATTTAGAATGTCATGGAAATCTCTCAATTCTAAGTATGCATTATTTGGGTTTGGTGGTGTGGGTTTCTTTAACAGTTGTTCAAGCCAGATTTCAGTTATTTTTGAGGAGGGCTTGCTGTGCTTGCAAAAAAAAGCATGATTTCCATCTTAATCCAGACTTCTGAATGACTTTTGTCATTTTACTCTAAACATTTCATCTTCAGGGATGAGATTTCACCATATGACTTGAGATTTTTTAACACACACTAAACATAAGCTTTACCTCATGCATTCCTTCCCACCCCACAAACTGTTCTTCTGAAATTCTTTTTCATTTCCTGTAACCTAATTTTTTATTAAACCAATTAGCAAATGTCCTTATTTACTGAACTCCTTGACTTCTTGGACTCCTTGAACTCCTAATCTGGCTCCACCCACCCAACAAGCCTGGATGGATTTTTTTTTTTCTGTACAATTAAGTCAGAGTTGATGAAGTCTCTGAATGGTGTCTGTGCAGTTGTGCTGAATCTTTGTTATAATCAGCTAATAATAGGTTCTAGTTCATCTTGTACCTTTTTGTTGGGCTGCTCATTACCTATTTATGAAAACAGATGATTTTGAGCATTGATTTATTAGCACATGCCTCCAGAAGGCCAGTTGATCTTGCATCTTTTTCTTTGTCACAACAATGTCTCTTCCACACAGATCCTCTTTCTTGGGTTTTCTTTTGGTTTTTTTTCTTTTTCCTGATGAGGCTTTTTCAAGTGACCTCAGGATGTCCGTAATGATTGAGCGTGTTTCTACTGAAGGTCTGACTCACTGCCCACGTTGAGCAAGCTTTGAATCCACAGAAACTGAAAGTAGCACATTGAAAAACTGGGTAATCCATGAATGTCCAGTAATTTGTCCTGGTCTGAAGACTTTTTTCCCCTTGGGATTATTTGCACCAGAATTATCTTCCATGTTTTTGCTAATATAGTCAATATATTACTGCAATAACATATTTGGCTTTATTATTCTAAATGTTTGTGTGGGAATCTCATCTAAGGCTATCATTACACCTCCCAAAAAAAGCTAGTCAGGATAAACAAATGAAAATATTATGGAAAAAATATAAGTTTGATATTTTATATTGTCTCAGTGGTCTGTTAGAATGTAGGAAAGCTGACAAGAGCAAGGCATCAAATAAGTCTTAATTTAGACAACTTTCACAATTCTATCTTCTGAAATGTCCAGTAAATCCATGCTAACTATTGTCATTTCATAATTAAGCTGCTTCTTTTAGAGCTGAACCTGAAGTCATACGATGATAAGCAAGGATATGACTTTTCTTAGGCTGTTAAAATAACAGCCTAAGTTGGAAACTATTAAGTAATAAAAGCTGCAGAAAGAAATATCATATTCCTCTGAAATACAGAGGAAAATGTTACTGAAAAAAATTATTGTTTCTTTTGTCAGGCTAGTAGCTTGAACTGTTCTCCTCTTTAAGACCAGACCTAATAATAGAATTAATCATAAAATCACGGAATGGTTTTTTGTTGGAAGGGATCTTAAGGCTCATCTCATTCCAACCCCCTTGTAGGGACACCTTCCACGAGACCAGGTTGCTCAGACCCCCATCCAGCCTGGCCTTGGGCAGTTCCATCCCCTGCTGGGGTGACAGCGGCTGGGTTTTGGGGTGTCCCCTCTGCAGTCAGAGCCGCTGATGTGCTCTGCATGCTCCTGGCTCCAGGACACATTTACCCACTTCAGGCAGTGGAACACAGGTGCAAGGCTCAGGTAGGAACCACGGTGGGACAGTCTGTGTTGGACCCTCCTGGTTGTAGCTTACAGAGCAAATGGACTGCTCAGGATATTGAAATGTGCTAAGACACCTTAAATAGTTATTTGCAGGTTATCTGTGGAACCCCGGCTGTTACAAAGATAAATCAATGTAGCCCAGTGATACAGAGTTTAAAAGATAAAGGCTTTTTGCATCAACTTTTAGGATGTGTTTGCCAGCACATTTCCCCTGTGAGTTGAGAGGAATGAGTATTTTCATAATATTGGAAAATCTATTCCTCTGTCTCTGCCTATCTTTTTCTCTTCATTAGATTTGACTAAACAGTAAAGAAATCCATTCGTCTGTGGTAGTGTCAGTAAAGTGGTCTCTGTTTTTCTCTCTGCTGGTACTACAGTACTGTTTCAAGATCTTTTACATTCTTCTCAGAGCTGTAAGTGATCTTTTTGGCAGCTTTGTGCATTTACATTAACTGCTGGATTGTAATAATTTTCAAATGGATTGTCTGAAAGTAGAAGTTTTGGATACACATTTATAGATGAGTGTTCCTGTCTGTGGGTTTATTTTATGTCTTGTACATTTACCTAACTAATATGAACGTGGCTCTAGGAAGAGCCTTGTTGGATCAAAATGCAGAGTTTTTCACTGTCACCATTCTAGAGATGGACAATATTGCCTATTGAATTGCCTTTCTGATTCTGGAAACCATTTGGATTTAGGAGGCTATTTAGGAGGGGTTTTTTTAGAGATTTTTTTTCTAATGTTTGAGGAAGAAGGAAGGAAGCCTCGATGTTTACTTTTATGTTGTTTATAATGTGTTTGCATTGTTGAAACACAGGGCAACTAACCTAAATAGTAACCTAATGTTTTTGAGTGGACCTTGGAGTCTGACTTAACTGCCTTGTAGATCTTATCCCTGTTATTCAGATAATGTTTGACAAATATATGGACATTTTATTGTACCTATGTGGTGTTTCAAATTGGATTAATGTCCATCTAATGTGTGAAGGAGCTTTTATTTGGTACACAGCAAGATTTTCTGCTCAAAGAAACATTTTTTTTCTCTTCCTTCCATACAACTGTGAGTGGCAAAGAGATTGGTGAATGCTGAGTTTTATGTGACATTTTTAGAGAACAGTTACTGAAGTGGACCCGTTTGTGCTTGTTTTTGGAAGACCATTTCATTTAATGACAGTACTTCAGCTTCAACCACACATTCTAAGAACTGGCTTGTGTTCCCAGCACTGCAGGGGGAAAAGCTCCATGTGCATGTTTGAGAACATGCCGAAGAGCACACGTTGGGGAATTCCAGGACTGCTGAAAATTTAAGAAGGTAGAAGGTATTTAACGTAATGACATAGCTTCAGATTGTATAAACCTTGTACAGTTCAGACAAGTGCAAAATTACCTCACCAGGCTTGCCTCTTTTTTATTTAATTGATTTGAAAGGGGCTGGATTTCTTAAACTGAGAAAGTTCAGAAAACTGTGGTAGGCAGGTGAGGTAAATAAATGATTCAGACTGAAAAATATAAGATTATATCCATGACAACACAAATATAATCTCATTTTTGAGTTACATAAGACTATTTAAAGTGGGTCATTAGTATTGGGGAAAAACACGTTTTAATTTTCTAGGCTTTTCTTTTTTTCTCCCCTCCCCTTCCCACACTAGAGGGAATGCTTTCCTCTAGGGACAAAGATAGGATGAAGCTAAAAATACCACTTGTCTACTTTATTCTCCATCATGTTGCTTCAGTGGTAATCACTTGTTTGAGATTCACCTTCAGAGATTGTGCCTGACATATGGTGATGTGCATAATGAATATATGCAAACATATAGCAGTTTCAAATTCATTCTTTATTGCACTTAGGTTTTAAGTTCACAAATTGCTGTAATAATTGAAGAGATTTAGTAAGCATTAATCTATGCACTTATGGGAAATTTCACCTTAATTATTTATTAGTTGTGTGAGATGGAAAAAAAACAAATTAAGACCTGGCTTGAGAGTTAGCCTTCTCTTGTTTCCTAATTTCAAATGATATACAAACAGATTAAGTTTCTCTTTTTTGAAAGAGAAACTTAATTTCCACCATTTTCAGGGGAGATTAAGAAGTTCGTTGTTTGAGAAGTGTGACCTGTGTGGCTTAGTTAGGGATTTTGGTTGGTGTTCGGTTTTGGGGTGTTGTTTTGGGTTGTGGGGTTTTTTTTTGGACTGGGGTGGGGAAGGTTTTATTGTTTGGGTTTTTTTCTGCTACAAAGAGATCCTGGATAGAAAGTGAATGGCTTCTTCAGCAGCCCCTTAGAACTGAGACATGCAAAGGGAAGTACACCTAGGTGTTTTCTAGACATCCAAAAAGATAAACTTTAAAAACATAGTTCTGTCACAAACTTTTTTTATACTATGTTTTGGGTAACTGGGGAAAGGACTGAAATATTCACTTTCCCATTCATAATGGGAACCACGTGATGAGCAAGGACAACTGCTGCAAATAATGTTGAAGCTGTAGCTCTTCCTTTGGTACTCCTGACTATCAGAATTGTCATAATTGGTTGCCAACAATGGGAGTTGCATCCACAAAATCCAGCTTGCAGCTTCTGATGATTGAGATAATTTACTTTGGATTCCCATTCAGCAGCTAAGTCCTATTAATCCAGCCTCTTGTTCATCCTGTGTTGAGATTCTTTATAGGAGTTGACAGTAAAAGTTTTCAGTTCAAGCTGAAAATTACATGTTGGCAAATAAACAGGTAACCATTATAGCACATCAAATCAGCATCTATTCAAGCTTTGTGCAGAGCCTTTGATCAAGTACTTGATAGTAAGTCATGATGTCAGTCAGTGTGCTGAACCAGAAGAGGACAACAGGATGATTGTAGGAGAGATTCCTGCAATCTTGATGGAAGGCCCAGTCTATGCAGCCTGAACTATGCTAATCAAAATAGCAAGACCAGATTTGTAGCTGAAATAGCAAATTAATTATCGCCCTACTTACTTTGCAGTAATGTCTAGGGGACGCTGAGGTTAATTCCATGGGCAGATGACTTCTGGTTGGAGAAGTAGAAGTCTGCTGGCACAGATGGGTTCAGAATAGCTCTTGTCTTCCTCACTTAAGCCTGTCACACTGAGATTTAAGCCATGCATACTGAATCACGTGTCCCATTTAATTTTCATTTGTCACATCACAAAACCATTTTCACTGTCACTCTCTCCACTATTTTGACTTCACTGCAATAGTTTCCCTTACGTGGCTGCATGAGTGCATGAGCACTTTTGTGTTTTCTAAATTATTCTTCATGATCAGAAAGAGACTAAAAATTTCCTCATACTATGTTGTAAAATACTATTTTGAAGTAAGAAGAAAAGAGAGAAAGCTTTGAATGAATTACAAGCAATAACGGTTCCCTGATATTGGTTGTGCTGTAGAATATTGGGGTGCACAGAGAAAGGGAAAAGAAGGGATGAAAGCACATCTTAATTTGAGTTTAGGAAGCTCAGGTCCTTCCATAGTCAATAGAGAGGATGAGGCTTTTGGGGCTGCTGCTTTGAATCACTCCCTAAAAGGGGGAGAAGGGCTATCTCTTTCTTACCAAAAGATACAATTTCTCCTTTTCATTTTCACCAGCTCTGATAAGCACCTGACCCATCTGTTAGACAGCTTGGTTTGTGAAACAAGCAGAAAGCTAATGTAAGAAAAAGGCTTCTTTTGTTTTCATGATGTGAATCAGCTCATGGAGGGATCTGTTGATTTGGCACATGTAGCACAAAGGGGGGTGTGAGACAGTGCCTTGGAGCAGTGGGATGAGCAGGGTGAGATTAGGCTGCTCCTCAGCTGGGAGCTGTTGGCTCAGCTCAGCCGTCTGCTGTGCCTGGACCCTCTCCTGTGGGTCCAGAGGCCTCCAAGGGCCCAAGATGTCTTCCCTGACTACAGAGTGACAAAATGACCCACAGCTTCCCCTTCTACTCTGGTGGCAACAGTGGCTGCTGTCATCTTTGAATGTTAACTTTTCCTTCCTCTTCTTTTATCCTGTGTAATCTTGATTTTTTTTTTTCCCTTTTTTTTTTTTTTTAAATTTGAAATCAGGAAGTGTAGTAGTCTTAATAAATCTTTATACCTTGGTAGGTACATAATCAGTAAGTAAATGATGGGAGGGTTTCTGTGGCAAATAAATCTAACTTTACCTTCTCAATTGTAAGTAAGGTATATCCAGAATTTTTGCTTTATGGTTATGCTCAAGAACAATATGCTTAAAATATACAGCTGGGTGAGAGTGTCCTGTCACACCTGTAGCCATGTCAGAGTTCAGTGCCAAGCCTGGTGAAGCTCCCTTTCACTTGTATCACATCTGGGTTCTTTGCCTTTTGGCAAGCAGTCAAAACCTGATTTAGCCCCTTGCAGGCATTAAGCCCTGCGCTTAGACATTGTAGCTCAAAAGACTGTCCAGTGTATGGTGTGAAATTAATCAAAAGGAAACAAAATT
Organism: Monarcha castaneiventris obscurior; assembly: GCA_026261815.1. Taxonomy (NCBI): domain Eukaryota; kingdom Metazoa; phylum Chordata; class Aves; order Passeriformes; family Monarchidae; genus Monarcha; species Monarcha castaneiventris. The sequence continues at coordinate 15,906,825 of JAMPIT010000467.1, forward strand.
AATGACCTGCTGCGGTGCCATCCATCACAATATCGCTCAGCAGGTGTGAAATTAACTTGCCTTGACTGTGGATTAAATTGAATGGCGTGACATGAACCTACAGGAACTCTTTCCATTAGTTCTGGGGAGCAAGTGTTTTTAAAGATTCCAGCTTAATGAACTGCTTATGCCATGCACTGGATAGTCTTATGATCATTTACCAGCATGAGTTTAGATTATGCTCCCTAAGAAGATCAAGTATTACTGTATCAGTAAAAATTGTTAAAGGCAGGCCGTAGAAATGTAGTTTTAATTTCTGTAATTACTGTGCACCAGATGGTTGATGTATACTTTTCCAGCATAAGTACCTCAGCTCAAACATAAGCAGTTGTGATCTTTATTTACAATTCATCAGATTTTAACCTAGGTGATAACAATTCCTTTGTTATGGCCCTTTATGAGACCTTCAAGGAAGCATGGAGACAAAACCTCACTATTGTTTGTTATGGTTACAAAAAAGCCTTTCTTCTTGGGTTTGTTTGGCTATTTTTTTCTGCCAGATTTTAGTAACAGTGATAGCAAAACTACCACTAATATTCACTACCCATTTACTTTGTTTTGAAATAAGTTATCTAATAGTAGAATATGTACTTATAGCATTTGGTAAATCCTAGTTAATTTAAGAGCAATACTATAAAGATGCAAAATATGTTACAGGTTATTAACAGCTTGAGAGAAATGAGGAAAATGAAGGAAATATTTTTCCCAATTTGAACCTAAAGATATTCTGCCAAATATTTTCTTCTGTTCAGTCCTATTTGCTTATGTATATGCACTTCCCCCTCCATAGTTGCTCTGATGATTGTTTTTCAAATGAGCTATTATTGTTGTTGTGGAAGCTCTCTGTCTTCTGAGTTCTTAGTGGATTCTTGCTGAGTGTGCCCAGAACATCATCCTCTAAAATGTTCAGAGTCATCACAGCCCTTTGGAGAATGCCTGGTGGCATTTTTTGCCCTTGGCAGAAAATGAGTGACATATGGATTTGTTGCAGGTTTTTTGGTGTTTTTTTCTTCTTGTCTGCCCACCCTCCCCCTTAAATTCTGAATACACATTTCCAAGAATTCAGGAATTTGCATGTTTGTGATCAGGAGGGGGACTTAGTTATGACTTGCATGGCAGCTTTCTTTGAAGTAGGACTGGCGTGCAGCCATTAATACATTTTCAGGATAAGGTGTCCCCAGTATATTGGCACATACTTGATAAGCTGGTCTTTATAAGTTGATTCATTTGACCTCTTATTAAGGGCTGTCTGTACTTTGTATAAGCAGTACTGTTTTGTTTAAACACTGTTGATAAGAAAAGTGTTAGGCTGGTGAGAGTGAATTAATTCTTTACAGTTGTTGAAACAAAATACTGTGGATTTTGTGTCGGAAGATAATTCTGACATTAGCATTAGTAAAATGGTTTTGATTCATAACAAACATGGTGTAACTACAGAGAAATGTTAGGGTTGTTCTAGTTCCAGTACTGTGTCACTGGCAGTACTTTCTTCAAGGATAAGTAGTAGCTGTAGGATGTTCTGGAACTGAAGAGCCCTGTAGTCCTCATTTGGGTAGAGCTGACAAGATATTTCAGAAGTTTCTTCTTTCCTTGAAAAGAAACATCAGCCTTGGTACCCATTTCAAAATTGTAAGCATGGAGGCCTAATTCTTTGTAGCATTATAAACATTAACAAAGTCCATCAAGCTTTCAACAGAGAACAAGGTTAGGTGGTTACCATGTCAGTCATATTTCAGCTGAGGCTTTGAACTGCTTTCTTTCCTGCATTAGGAAATTATTATTTTGATATGAGTGTAAAGAAACTTACTCTTAATGCTTAGATTGTAACACAATGCTCTTTCAACCTCCTTTATATTGAAATCAACCCAGGGATACTGTTTTCAAGCCCAGGGATACTGTGTTCAATTGTCTGCCTGCAGTTTGGGTTTTACATTACTGAGTTTATTTAATTGTACTCCTCCCTGCCTCTTGTTGATGGCTTTTATAGTTGCTTAAGCTTTTTTAATTAATTTGTAGCTCCAGGGGAGATGGGGAGAGAAGAGGAAAAGTGACAAGTTTACCATCTTTTGTGGAACTTCTAGTTTTTGAAGACAAGTGACAAGCCAAGCAGGAGTGCTCTATGACAGCCGTGGCAGCAAGAAAATTTAGCTGTCCTGGCAAACCTTTTTGTCAGCCCACTTTGGCAGAAAAAAAGGCCTTTCACGCCTGTTTTTCATGATAGGCTGTGTAAGTTGGGTCACACAGCTCTTCTGCTGGGCCTTGCATTCAAACTGAGTTTGTGTTGGCTGGTTTTGCTTTTGCTTTTTCCTCTCATAGCTGTAATATCCTATCACAAGAGAGCATGAAGTTAAGGTTTCTTCACTGCAGGGTTTGATTGTTTTTTATGCATCACTGCTAGATTGTGGTATGAAGAGAACTCAGATTTCTCTACTTTGCCTGTAGCAAGAATATGCAAACTTGGTTTGTCAGAGTTAAGCAGTGTGATGTTACATGCCTGTGAGTATGGGCTCCTGAGGAAGTATTTGGATTTGGCTGAAAATGACTAAGGACTGCAGCTAAAATTAGCAGAGATGGTCCACTGCAAATAAACTGATCCAAGGAAGAGAGCACCAGAACAAAGTCAAACAAGCCTCTGCTTGTGTGATGCCGTTTGCACACCCAATATTGTGATACATAAGTCTGCTGGTTGCACCCCGTGCCTACAGAGCACTGTTCACATGCCAGATTATGCTGACTTTGCTTTCTGATGGGCTCAGAGCACATGAGGAAGTGGAGATTTTGTCTACTAGCAAGGATGAGGCAGCAGCTACTGGTTAAATCACTGGGCAGGGTTTGGTTGTTGGGGTTGTTTTAGTGTTTTCTGGATGTGGGGGTTTTTGGAGTTTTTTTCGGTGGTTCTGTGTGAGGAGTTTGGCTTTTCTCATGACATTTTCTATATTTTCTCTAACTGCAGTCAATAAATGCCCCTTCCCAAAGGAATTGCCCATCTGTAGATTTGTGATTGTCATTGTAACTCAGCCAGCGATAGACAGTGACTTGTTATAGAAGAAGTCAAAAAAGATGATATTTAATAAGAGGTTTGTTCAGCATGGCAAGAAATTTAACTATTGTTTAATTAGCAGGCAAACCACTTACTTTGCCCTCTAGTTCGTTGTGTGTTATGTAGGTTTATGACACTGATTCATATAGCTTATTACAGCTCATAAATGTCACCATAAAATTAGTCAAAATAAGAGTGTTAAAGTGCTGCCATCAGCTACCCAGTTGGTTTGGCTTTGGTGACAAGTTTGTAGATAAGGCATGAATTTTAGAGTTGGAGATATCAGGACTTGAGTACCACGCTGCTTTTCATTATGGAAAGAGACAGCCTCTATCTAAAAGTTGTAGCTGAAACTTCTTTTTTGGTTATAGCTACTCCTTGCCTCTCCGTGTCAGCAGTGGCAGGCAGTGAACTGCACCAAGGTTAAAAGCCATTAAAAACTGATAATTGTCAGTAAGTCAGTGATTCCACTTCTGGGAACACAGTACCAGTGAGATGCTTTCATTGGATATTTGTGGTTTTGCCCAAATGGCAGTCAGTCAAGATGTGGAGCTGAACAATGTGAGCTGAAGTGGCCACTTCTTTAATAGCACAGCTAATGACTTCCAGATGCAAATTATTGTAATGTGCTCAAATACTTAACGTGGATCCTGGAGTCTGCATCTTAGAAGATTGTTGTCACTGAAAAAGGAGACCATGCTGTAGGACAGAAAGTGATTTTATCGTGTGGCTTTACGTCAATAAACTTCAAAAATTGTCAGAAGTTATATAGTGATTATTATTTTTTACATATCGAAAATTAGATATGGGAATGTACAAGGAAAGTAGTCCACTACTGTGACAGAAGAGCTGCCACCTGATCCCAGATCACTTTAAGGAAACTAAAGCAGCCTGTCTGATAGCTTTTGCTTGTTTGCTTGATGGGGGTGCATTTAGAGATGTATGTTTTAAGTGACTGAAGGTAAACTTTTTAATGTGTATTTTTTTAAACTGCCACATTAAACTAGAATGTCACTTTTAGTCTCTGTTCAGAGGCAGATCTCCTCTGTTTTTAATAATTTATGTGGAAATTGCGTGAAAGATTTAAAATGTCACAGCTCTGAAATAAGAAGACTGATGCTACTCTAGTGTGATCTGATCTGGATTCTGACCTAATTTCTTTTAGTTAGTAATTGGTATAGGACTTGTGGGGTGCACGAGCTTATGACTTTTGGAGATTACTGACTGATATTGTTAGGTTACCAGCTAATCCTGTTTAGGAATAGGATTTTCATCTGAAAACTGTCAGGTCTTTAAATTCTTCCTGTTTTACTTTAGAATGACAACCGGAAATTGTACAGAAAAAGCAATGGATTGCTTATTTCACACGGTCTTGTGCTGTGGCCTTCTGCTACATGATGATTTTCTGTGTGCAGGAGATTAAAAAAATGCTGTTTTTCTTTAATATTAAACAAAAGTAAAATCTTCATTGAAGCTGTTAGTTTTGCACATGCTCTAAAAGAGTTATGGGAAAGCATTGTGTACACATTGCCCCAAAAATCTTCTGAGCCTTTCAGTCTGGATTTTTCTTAGGTTGCCTTGTAGCTGTTTGCAAAGCAGCCAGACTATAGATAAACTAACAAATGCAAATTCACACTTCCGTTTACTTAGTCAACAACTGAATTCCATATATAAACACTCTCTTCCAGATGTTTTTCTCCTTGTTAGCAGTACCTTTCATGTGCTTGTAACGTATTGCAGAAAGAGCTTTGTTTTTCAATTCCACACCTAGTGAGGGGTTGCCATCTGCTGTGTGTGTCTGTAAGGTAAGCATTTTATCACCTGCTCCTGCAGATTGAGACCATAATGCTTTACTAGCCTTATTTATGAGGTCACCTTTGTGAATTTTAATTCAACTTTGTGAAAAGTGTAAGGAAGCAGAAAAATAAAGGCCATTGTAGCTTGAATGTTGGAACGTTATATGGAGGGTTTTAGCTCCTGTAGCTGTTTTGTTTCCTTTTCCTATGCCCTTTATGATGGGAAAGGAAGCCATACAGAGGTAGAGAAATGAGAATTTGTACTAAAAGTGTGAGGTGTATGAGTAATACCATGTTGTATTGACAATACTGCTTAAACTGTGTGGGTTTTGCTGCTTGCTTGGCATGCTAATATTAATAGGCTTTACCCATTTCAGTGAAAGGATGCAGACTGAGCTTGGTGTAAACTTCTGTGGGTCCCCCTGCCCCAAGTTTTACTGCCTCAAAAGAGCTCCTGCAATGCATACTCTGTACTGAAACCTCTTCTATTCCCATTGCACAGATGATTCCCCTAATGGCTTGGTGAGGTCTTCATCTCAATGGAAAGAGGGCTGAAGTGAAAGGGAGGGGAGTAGGAGGATGTCACATTCACATGGGAGATGTCATGCCTGATGTGACATCCCTGCATCCTAGAACCCAGTTACAGTCATGCTCCTGTCTTCTGAAGGCAGAAAAGGTGCAGCTCTGGTGGCACTGTTAGCAGTGAAAGACAGCAACCAGGTCCCAGGAGCTCTCCCACACAAATCAAGACAAATTTTGCAGGGCTTTTTTCCCTGTGTTGCCTTCCACAGCAACTCTTGAGAGTTATTGAGGGTGTGTTTAGGGAAGAAAGCAGTTCAGCTGCTGCTCTCAAGCAGCTGTTGGGGTAGAGGGAGCATTATCCCTCACTGAGGCTTTATGTGCCTCTTTTGTCCCTTCAGAACTGCCTTAACAACTGTCCACATCTGCTTCCTTTTCTTCCTTTTCCCTCCTGTTTCCTCTCCAGTTCCTGCATATCATTTGTGGTTTGTTTCTTGGTTATTTTTACTCCCACCATATAGAAATAAATAATATCAAATATCTGCAGAACTTCATTGACTTGTGTTTTTTAAATCTGAAAAAGCTGAAATTGTAGAGATTTAGTAAACTTACTCAATCATTTGTATGCAGCTGATCTGAATATTGTATAAATCACACAGAGCTTCAGCTTTCTGCTGTTTGGTTACCTGGCAGCAGTCATATGGAAGAGACAATGCTGCCTAGATACCCAAATTGTTTGGATTATTAATTTACTTTATTTTTTATCACACAATTCAGATTTTGTGGTATCAAAAGGGGGCTGTTGGTGGGAATGGTTTTGACTTAATTTGTATTTGTATGCATGGGATTAAGCACATTTGTTACACTAGGTGAGACTTGTATCTGATTTAAGAGATGCTAGTCAAGGTTTATTCACTTTTAGCGAATTCCTGAAGACTGCATATGTACATGGATACTTGGTAAACAGGCATTTTAAAACAGAACTTTGAAGTCTTACTCATAAGACAACTCAGAAAAACCAGAATCCTTTTCTGAGGATGAAGGTACCTGGAGGAAGGTACTACTGAAAAGAGCTAGTGGGAAGATCTTTAGAAAGGGACCTGAAATTCAGTATACTGTATTCTGGTGTTGCCTTAATTATATGAGAATTGGCCAAGCTCGTCTTTAATCACTTAGAATGAAAGCAGATGCTTTTCATACACTTGCTTAGTGATATTTTGCAATGTATTCTGGGACTGTCTGGGAAACAGAATGGGCTTGATAGTAACCTGCATAAAATTTAATTGATAAAATGCTGTAATTATGGAAAGCTCTTGAGTGGAGGAATGTCTATAGCTAGCCTTTCTTTCATACTGGAGATACATTTCTTTCAAAGCATTTTCAAAAGACTTGCATCATTTACTCAGATAAAGGCAGCCAAAGTACATTTGCTTGCATGTTAGAAATTGTGTTGGTGAAGGAATGCTTATTGCTTGGAGGGGAAAAAAAAAGGTTTTGCAAGATTTTAATGGTTTTTTCTAGTAAATGGTTGACAGTATTGGCTCCAAAATTCTTTATCTGTAGGGTTTGTTTGTAAAAGCCAACTGTGCATAAATCAAATAAGAAGCTTGGAATAGATATTTGAAGCATGAAACTTATGAATTTATTCTTTGACGTTTTAGTAAGCCTTTAAGAGCCTATACAATGTGCCAGCTTGGTACCTTGGACTGTGTCTCCAATGTGTATGTTCTCATCTGGTTGACTTTTTCTGCTGTTGTTGTTACTAGCTCTGAGTTTGGTTACATATAGACTCACGTTGATGTTCTTCTTTGGTATTTACAGCTATGTTGAAAACATTTCACTTACAGCAGATCAAGGTGGGCAAGTGTAGGCTTATGGTAGTGATAGTATAATTCTTCTAGTAAGTGTGAGAAGCATTAAACACCTTGTTTTATTTAAAACACCTTCACAGTTAACAACACAGTTGAAACTGTAAATTGTCCTTAACCCCTGAATCATTTTATGCTTAGCATTTTGGTATTCTGTATTTCAGGTCCCACATCTATGTGAAGAATAGTATTTAGTTTTTCACAGATGATGCCATGCTTACAGGAATATTAACTGAATTGCTTCCACAACGTTCATGGATACTTCTTGAATTCCCATGTAAATGTGCACCACTTTGGGTGGCATGTCTGATTTGAAGTGTTCAGGTTTGAGTGGTTTTCAACTCTGTCAAAATAAGTTGCCTTACCTACTTAAGTCTTGACTGGAGAAGCGATGCCTGTTAAGGGGCTGGAGCATCTGGTGTGGGAGGAGAGGCTGAGAGAGCTGGGACTGTCCTGCCCAGAGAAGAGAAGCTTTGGGGAGATCTAATTCATTTTTATAAACATCAGATCAGAGGGTGTAAAGAAAACAGGGACAGACTCGATGGTGCTCCCAGAAAAGATGAGCTGCTTTAAGATAATATTTAAAGATAAATTTCCTCTATGTGTTTCTTGTATATTCTAGATACGTCTGTGCCAGTGAGTACTATCACAAACCTGGTAGTCTTTATTTGAATTACTTGAACTGTGTGATGGATTAATTTAAAAATTATTAATCCCTTGCAAAACCAAATAAAAACTTTACAGCAGTGGAGAAAAACACGTGATCTGAATAGAAAACCAGAACACAGATAAAAGGCCTTCTTATGTTTTAATAGTAAATATCAGAGTAGAAGTACTGAATGTGTGCTGGGTGAGATTTATGTGAGGGTGGCTCAGTGTGTCAGTAGACTAAGGCAATTAAATACTTAGAAGGGCCAAGGGGAGGTCAACTGCCATTTTAAAAGCTGGATATGAAATCTTACACTGTCAAAAGTAGTCTTGAATTTATGTAAACTCCCACTTAAGAGGTGTCGGGAAACAAGGACACTTTCTGTGTTGAGAAACACCATGTCCAGGTTCAGCCAAATGAATGATTTTTGAAGAAGTTGAAAGTAGGTTTTGGGGCTTTTTTCCCAATCTTATTTTTCAAAAACAGGAATTGAAAGAGTTGCTCAGTCACTTTGCAAGGCTGTAGCAGTGGGTCATTGCCAGGCACTGCAGCAGGGGTTAAGGATGATGGAGAGATCAGGCACAATGCTGAAAACAGAAATGTAAAGAGAGAAATGCTGTATTTGGGTCAAACTTTTACTTCTTCAAAGGGGTACTTTGTTAATGATCTTTCATAAAAAGACACTTGAGTGCATTCAGTGGGTGGGTTCTTCTCAAGCATTGTCGCTGTAACCACTCAGTGTATTATATTTTCCTAAATGAAGCTATCTGCTACTTTCTCCTAAATGAAACTATCTGCTACTTTCACTATTTAACAAAAAAAAGAAACAAAAATGAGTGGAGGTGCTTTTATAGTAGTTTTCATTTTCTCAGTACTGTAAATGAATGCACTTTCACTTTGAGTAACATCATTGAGATGGATTTCTGAGTGATGGAAATTATGTCCTCTGAAAGTGCTGTGAGCCATGATGTTGTTTTGTTTTTTTTTTTTTTTTTGTAACTGACAAGTTCACCTCTAAACCATGTCCCTTAGAGCCATATCCATGTGACTTCTCCATCCCTGAGGAATGGTGGCTCCCCCACTTCCCTGGGCAGCCTGTGCCAGTGCTTGACAACTCTGTCAGTCATAACCCATTCACCTGCTTCCACTGTTAACTAGATCTACTTCGGTTTGCAAAAGATAAAAGGATTTCCAAGGGTTGTCTTCTCATCATTTTCTCCTTACCTTGACTGCAACCTGTGCTAGGTCCCTGTGGGCTGTCACTGTCACTGTGCCTTCAGCTGTGCAATGCTGATGAGTCTCAAGGAAGCACAGAGCAGCCCCTGCCTGCTGCAGCCTCTGCAGGCTCCTTATCAGGCTTATCTTGTGTTCAAGAAGGCCACATTTCCTAGCAATGTGAACTCCAGAAACAATAATGAATTCCCTTGCAGGGGGCCCAGCATTTTGGTGCAAAAGACCTGGCTGTGATATCTGTATTTACTGAATTTATTAAGATTCTGCAGGACCGGAGGAAGTTATAACACTGTTAGGTCAGTTTGAGTGACTGACCCAGCCAAACCTTTCCTGAACTAACTGGACACAGAAATGTGCAGTGCTCCTAAACTCTGCTGTCCCATCTGCCTGTGGGTTAAATGAGTCCTGTCCTGGAAGGTCAGTCTGTCCTGCCCATGAGCCACATTTTCATTCCATCTGTTAATATGAATGTTCTGAAGATGATGCCAAGAAAGAGTTTACTAAATATATACCATTTTTTATGGGAATAGATAGTCCTTGAACTGATAAAGTTTTTTTCTGAATACCACAATTAAACAGATTTTGACCACCCTCTCAAAAGTCAAGTGCTGGAAAATTACTTCACATATATATCTATACATGTATCTTTTCTTTCTCTTCAGATTCTTCTTCATTCATGATGTTAGTCGATTTTGCTACATAATATACTGTATATTGTTTTTATTCATATATAGTATCTATTACGAAGGTATTTATATTCATAACATATAAAAATATAAAATGTGTTACTATAAAAATATGTTAAATCCAGGTGCTAAACTGATACAATATAAAAAGCAGAGCTGTAAACTTTGATTTCTTGTTATAAGGAAAATTGGAAATACATAAAGCTTGAAATGTGGGTCTCAATTTTTTCCATTATTAAGCAAATCACAAAGAGTAGCTGAAAAGATAACTTCCAGTAACAGTTTTCAATCTCAAAATTTTCTTATTCTCATGAATTCTTGTTACAGCTGTGATTTATATTTCCAAATGTAGCAAGTATAATATTCCAAGTCCAAAAGCATTTTTTTCTTTCCCTCCCTCTTTAACACACTAAGAAGTGTGCAGGGAGGGATGAAAAAAAAAAAAGATGGTGCTGAAAAATTCCAGCCTCACTCCTACTCTTTTATAAATTGCTGTTAGTATTCCTGTCTCCATGTGTGAGCCCAAGGTCTAAGCTTCAGGTTTAAACTATAAACCGAGATGAGATAATTTTGTACAGGAATAAATGTGCCCAGATGGAGATAATCAGAAGTGACTTAAGTGTGTGGGCTTTTCTGGAGGTGCCAAAAGCCCACCACACCACAGTGACGTTGATGGGGACTACAGGTGTGAATTATGCTCAGCCATACCCCGAGTCTGCTTTGTAGAAGGTGTTCAGACACCTACAGGAGTACCCAGGAGTGTCTCATTAAGTGCTGTGGGAGTTGGGTATTTGGGCATGTTCATAAATCTCTTAGACGTCTCTTTGCATATTTATTGAGATTTCTTTAAAATTCTTGCTGTGCTGTTGACAGTTGCCGCAATTAAAGTGACTTCTTTTTTTTTTTTCTTTTTTTTTTTTCAGAGCTTGCCTTATAGTTCTCAGTTAATTAAAAGAAATCCTAATGTTGTGGGCTCAAGGGTAGAAATAACAAAAACTTTCAAGGACAGTACTTTGCATAACATCAAGGATTTCTCTAGGATTCTTTAACCTGTTGGATACATTAAAATTCAGGCAGAGGACCTTTTGTGCTTTAGAAGTCTTAATGATAAATGCAAAAAGAAGCCTTTTTAAAATAAAAACAACACTTCTGTAGATACACCTCTGAGACATCTATCCTTTGAAATTTAGAAGGAAAAATATTTTAGAAACCGTTAACAAATTCTGAGCATTTTTTTATTGACAGTCATCTGGCATGACTGACAAAAACCCCCTTATTTTTCTTTGTGTTACTTCCATTTAAGGCACACTTCTGTAGTAAAGGAAAATGTTGGTTTTGGCAGAGATTCAGAATTTTTTCTCACTCCTTAATAGTCATAGTGATTAAATGTGTATAGTAACAGAATTTTTTTATTTAAGAAAAAAACCAGTAAATTAGTATTATTTTAGCAATGACATACTCTTGCATGTAATTCCTATATTGTACTATAAGCCTCCATTAAGCTAATAAATCAAATGTCATGTTCTTAAAGTAATTTTAGTCTCCATTCCCAGTCTTCCTTAGCCACAGTACCAGCTCTCTTTCCAAATTCTGAGTGTGAGAATATCCAAAAAAAAAAAAGGCAAAAACCCCCAAAGTGTGAGTCTTGCAGAGTTTTGACATACCTTCTGTGAGGTATGGCCATTTTCATCCTGTCATGTAGCATAAATGTTTTAACAGGCAAACACACCTCCACCCTTTCTAATCTCGATTTAGTGTAAAGTGATTTTTCTCTGGCCTTGCTGTGCTGAGAGCTCTCTGAAGTTCTGTGTTTTCCTGCACACACTGCTCTGACCGTGCTCCCCTTGCCCATCCTTTGCTCCCCTCCTGTTCCCCCACTGAAACGTCATCATCTTTTCTTTACATTGCCTGTCCCCATGCTCCCCCTCCAGCAGGGTTTGCTTCCCACCTCCCCCAGGGCCACGTGCTGCCCACGGTAGGTTTGCCTGTAGACAGACTCCCTGAAAAGCATCTTTTTGCTTGCTGCCTTGTTCCTCCCTAACACGGCTGAGAAATCTCCCTTTAATCTCAGCAAAGCCTCACTGTTGTCAGATCTCTTCTGGAAACTCTTCTTTGCTGTGATGGCTACAGGACAAAAAGGAAATGAGACTCTCTCTCTTGTTGGCAATACTTCCTGAGGTTTGTTTCTTTGTGTGTCCAGTCCATCCACTCCTTCTTCTCTCTTTTTGTTTGGCTTGGTTGAGATCTTTGTCCTTGGTATCAGAGAGACCAAGGTCTCCTAATCCCTGTGTGGGATTTACTGCACTGCAAATACCAGTCTGGAGAGGTAGGTCTGGCTTTAAAAATCCTTTCTGTATGACAGGAGGTGTTTGCTATGTACCCCAGCGAAATCCAACACTTGGCTACGAGGGAGCTGTGGTAATTTTTCTTTCTCTTCTAAATTTCTTTTGTTGCTCTGTGGCCTATGCTGTACTGTCCAGTTTGATGCATTTATGTACCTAGAATCCGACTTTCCAGGCAGAAGAATATACATAAGGGTTGCAACTTGACTTGTGAAAATATGGTCAGAATTGTGGGGCTTTTGTGATCCACAGGAATTGCATTTATATGTTTATATTATTTTGGATATATGTGTTACTTGAGCTGTGGTGTGTCCTTGTAATTTCATTTTATATATTGACTTAAACCCTCTTGACAATTTAGCCTTTAACAATACTGCTGGCCAAGCTTTTTTTCCCCTCCTGCTTTAATTGGAAGCTTAGGTCAAGTGGAGATGAATGTATTGTCTGTGTCACTGGAATTTGTAATCAGCCTTATCTTCTTACAAAATTTATTAGTTTTATTTTCTTTTAATTCTGTTTTTATTGTAAATGGTACATAAGATAACGTGTTTTGTTGAAAACTAGGGGTTGCTACTTTTCTTCCTTGCCTCAATTCATTCTTTTTTGAGCTGGGTTTTGTTTTACTCTGTTTTAGCTGGTCCCATTTATTTGCTTTTCTTGAAAAATTGCACAACAGGTATTTAACTTAATATTCGTTCCAAACCTGAGCTTCTGAAACTTTCTTGTCATATTGCAATAAAAAAAAAACACTTCAGCAAAGGAGGAAGAATAGAAAATGTTAGTGAATATATTTTTATTTAAATCAATTTAATTCAGTTGATGACTATTTTTTTGTAGTTATGCAACACTAAGTTTAAAATTCTTGTCAAGGTTCTTGAATAAAAATTGTGGGATGTCTTGGCGCCTTTCTCTTTTTGAAAGGGAAAACTCTCTGCTCTTGTTCTTTAAAAACTGCTTCCTTGGAATTGGCTGAAGTGTGGGGAGGTTTTTTGTGAGTGGTTTTGCTGACATTTCTCTGAGTCTTGCTTGCTTGCATTTTTAATCTTCCTGATGTTTATTTGCTTGCAGTGTTTACAATGTCACTTCAGTTTTGCTCATAAAACTTCTTAAGCATTCACCCACTGCTAATGTTAGATCTGGGTTATTTGTGGCTTCTGCTTTGTCCTTCAAAATCTTTTCTTCTCCCTATCTTCTAAAAAGATTGAAATGTTAACTTTAATGGGGGGAAATGCCAATCTATGAGATTTTTTTCATTATCAGGCAGTCTGAAAGATGGTTTTCTTCTGTATTTTTGTAAAGCAGACTTTGCAAGAAATCCTGTATGGGCTTTTTTCTTTAATCTCTATATATACATATGCAATATATGTTGTATATGTTTGTCAAAAATACATTTATTGATTTTTTTTTTTACCCCACTAAATTTTTTATTCTAAAGTGATGAAAGTGTTCCTATTTGACTGTTGAGAGTTGCCTCAGAAATGGCTGACCTTCAGGGAAGAATGAGATTTTTTTTTCTAATTAAGTTTTGCCTCTAGTGCATAATAAAAACTAAATAATGAGAATTGCTGCTTCTATAAAACTATGCCAAGTACCAAGTATTTGGTGGGTTGTTCTTTAGCTGGATTTGCAGTTTGAGGTTCTGACAGCATATAAGCAAAGGGGAAGAGGAAAAAGATGAGCTATTTAAATCATACTTGATAAAGAAATTTGAAAAATCTGATATGCAGCAAAATCATTCTGCATATCATTCTGTAGCAGTATGTGCTTCTTGGTTTGTGCTTATATAAAAATGCAAAAAGGGTGTTATGCAAGGGAGTGTTTCTTTGCTTGACACTCACTACGCAGCCACCTGTTAAAACATGGATGATTCCTAGTGCAAGATCTAAAGCATGGCTGCTGGTGATGAAGCTTGTTTACCAACCTTCAGGAAGCATATTCTGTTGTTAGCAAAGTACAATTTGAAAGCCTGATCAAGTGAATGCATGCAAATTTTGGAGGGAGTACATGGGCTGGGAGGTGGTGGTATGCTAGTAACAGACACTGAGCAGCCCTCCTGTAAAAAACTGCACAAGGGTGGGTTTAAAAACATCTCTTCTGGACATTTTCAGATTTCATAGTATCAAAAAAAGCCCCATGGCACTCTTGTGCAGTATTTAATGTGACACTTGACTGATGTTCCAACCTCAGTGTCAATAAATGTAATTAATTATGCATTGTCAGAACACTGAGAGGAATTTATTCTGAAAATAAATGTGGAGGAACTAATGGAAATTGCCAAAGTCTATAAAGGATGGTTAGTTCTGTCTCTGTGGTTAGCTGTATGGGTATATGGTGTTTCTGAGTATCTCTCATGTGTGACTCTGTGTGTGAAATATGTTAAAGAGGGTGGCTGGTTTGGAACATTTAAAAGTATTACTCTGAATTTTCACTGACCACCTGGGAAGATGTTCAGCAGTTTATTTAAGTAATTAATGGCACCCTAGACCTTGGACTTCTTGAGCTGTAAATGCTTAATATGTCATTTATATCATATATTTTCATCATCCTGCATGTAGATCTTGAATATGTTCTTGCAGTGTCTGTAGTTTTTTTTCCTGTTACGGTCTGTCTCAGGAATCCTCTTACTGCCTGTGAAGCAACATTAACATAGACCATAATGTCTTATCCAAAGATAATGTTATATTTTGTCCCTGAGGACTACTGAAAGCTGTAGAAATTATTATACTTGTGACTGTATATACATGTAATGAAACAAACCCTATTTACTAGAGGGCTGAATTTTTATGGTTTGAATCGATGCAAGTGCTTGGAAGAGAAATTGCATAGAGAGCTGACCCTATGAGAAGTTAATTTTTTGGTGAAGTTGATATATTGATAAGACTAATGGTAATATTGAGGAATAGTTCTGAACGACTTTCCCGTTATCTTAAATAATTTATTTAGGGAAGGTGTTGAAATAGGAAGTTCTAGTCACTGTTTGTGACTTTCTCATAACCTAAAAGCTCCACCTGTTTCTCACTCAAGATGAAAGTTTTAGCAGCTGAAGTGTATCGGGAAACAGCGATAACTTTCGACAACAAACTCTATTGTCTATCAATAGTTAAAGTCCCATTTGTGTATGGAAGCTTATTAGTTATGCTTTGCCACTTGCACTCGTAGTTGCCTTTGTGTCTGTGGGCAAATCACTCACAGTGTTGATTTAGCATTTTTTCATGTTCTGTGTTTTCTTGGTCTTGCCTGACCCAGTGTATTCAGCCATTCAGTTTGTGTAGCCCTTGTCTGTCTTTTAGTACGCTGCTCTTTTTAGTACCTTTTCATCTGCTTAACATTCATTTTCTTTACTCTCTCTTAGACTTGCATTTAAATGTTTTCTTGCCTCGTCTCATTCAGGGCACTTTTTTTTCTTCTCTCTGCCTCACCTTTCAGTTTCTTTACCAGCTTAATACTTTGTGTTTCTTACAGTCTGCACTTGTCAGATGTGCAAGCTTACCTATTGTTTTCTCTACAACTTTCTTCTCCTATCTGCTATATTGAAATTTCATCTGTAACTGCATCAGTGAGATGCTGATGACATTTACAAGTTCTTGTTCATAATTAAAAGGAAGACCTGAGCTTTGTTTTCCTATTGATGATTATTATTTATCTGTAATCTGCTACACCTAAAATGTGTGAATACAAAATTTCTGCCTCTTTGAGTTTATTCTAATCTAATTTCCCAAAGAAACAAGGCTCTTTCAGTCATCCAATTTTGTCCTTCATACTTCCAATTCCCTTTGGAATTTCAGTCAAACTGGTGGTGAAATTTCTACAAGCTTTCTGTGAGTTAGTAGCTGGCTGAGAAAGCCTCTGTTTCTACAGTAAGGGAAGATAGGAATCAGAAGAGTTGGTGGAGAAAAGTAAAATGCAGAAAACTGAATTGGTATTCATCTTTGCAGTATTTGCATTTTGTTGCTGTGGTTAGGGGGCTGTAAAATGGAGCACAGCTGGTGTGGGCAGCCTTAGCAGGTTACAGAGCTGCAGGAACTCAAGAAACCCTTTTTGATAAAGTTACAGCTCAGTCAGGCATGAGCCAAACTATTTTCAAGTGTGTTCAGTCTTAGTAAACCTGCAATTGTGTGCTGATCTATAAGCAAAATGTATGTAAAGGAAGCAATAGGGGTTTTGTATATCTTCTTGGCCATTAACATTACAAACTGCATTATGTTACTTGAGAGAAGAACTACAGGCAACTGATTTATGAGTTTACTTCCTTGGCAATTTCCTTGATGTGTATCTATGACATGAATGAGTGTTGTAGCTCAGAGAAGTTTAACATGTTCTCATAGGTTTGCATCAGACATGCTTTTGGAAATTAATTGATAACACTTTGATATATAGATATTTAATGGAGTGCTCTTGGAGAGCACAAATTGAGTTGCTCTGTAATGAAAATATTCCAGAAATGCAAGTGATGTCCTCAAATGGTTGGCACTTAGTCTTTAAAACCAGAATAGATACCCGTCCTCCCAGTACTGACACCCACACGTCTGAGCTGAAATGCTTTTGGTTTGAATGTCATGTCCTCAAAACCTATTGGGTTCTTTTGCAGATGTACTCCTGCTCTGCTGTGGTATTTGCTCACACAAATAGATTTCAAGAGCTAAGGTGGGATTCTGACTATTAAAGACAGACCTCAGGCTTTATTTTCTGATCTCTTTAAGGATAGCTTTCTTATTTGAGTTTAGAACCTTGGAGAAGGAAGAGGAAACTCGTGACTATTCAAGCATTCAATATTGTAAATAATTAAATTTTCCAAGATGTTAATGTACATTTACTTTGAAACTGCATTGCAGGGGGAATAAAGGTTTGCTTTCAGCACTGAAAATGAAGCTACTTTTGCTACCAAACCTTGAATGGGAGTATTGATAATAGCTTCAACAAAGCATGCTTTGGAAAGGAGGCCTTTCTAGTAATTAGGATTATTTATAAAAAGCACTGAGGCATTAAAGAAAGTTCATTACCCAAGCCATTACTGCACTGTGGACCAGAACCAGCAGATGAAGTAGCTTTTTTGAGTAGTAGATTATTACTGTCTAGAGAACTTGAAAACCCAGGAGTGTGAGAGGCTAAAAAGAGGAACGTCGTTGTTAATGACGGGGTTTAAGCAATGAGGAGAGCTTAGGGGGTTCTGCATGCATCCTTTAGTACTGTCTTGTGCAAAACATCCTATCAGAAATCCGTGCTGCTTGCTAGGACATTTTCACATTATTTTTTATCGTGGTGGTGGGGTTGTGTGTTGTCCTGCCTCTCCCTGCCTAGCAGTAGTCTGGAGAGAAACCACAAAGTGCTATTACTAATTCATTTTCCTTCTGCTGCCTGTGCCGGCTGTTTTCTACACGTCACTTCTTTCTTTTTTCCCCATTTAGCTTTGTTAGAGCTACAGCTGAAACAGAGCTATTCCTCAGAGTTTGCCAGTACAAGTTGTTCTACAGCTGTCTAGGGATGCTGAAAGAGGGGAGGCTGTTTTCCACCTACTCAAAATAGTTCAGAAGTTGTGCCCTACGATAAACTAAGTACATCTCATTCTTTTGCAAAGGAAACTTGTGTAGTTTGTTAGATTGTTGGGAAGCTGATGCCCTCCCAGCAGTGCAGTGGTTATAGTCAGAGACAGGTTAGAATGTGGTCAGGCTTCCCCTCACTGGCTCTCCTTTGAAAATACTGTCATTCAGTATTTGTTGTACTTTCTCAAAAAGCTTTAAAATTTGTAGCAGCATTGTGAGAATCATGTGCAGAGAGGTTTTTTGTGAGGGCTCATGTTACTACTGTTTTCTTATGGATGGATCAGAACTGTGTAGACAGTGAAACTTTTGTCTAATGCTTCCTCTTGACATTACTTTCAAGCCCTTTGCTCTAAAGTTCTGTGACTGTAGGTTTCTAACCAGGCTTCATTGCACATGTGCAGACCTCCAGGTATGTCCCTTTAAATATTTTGACATTTCTGTGTGACAAATTGTTGCTACTTACAAAGAGAAATTATAAACATTGGCAGTTTTTGTTCTTTCATTTCAATTAAAAGTGTTTCTCTAATCTTTGGTGGTAACAGCTGTTCATGAACACTGGTGTTGAGCAGCAGGATATATGCAGGAAAGAGGTTAAAATATTTTGCTGCCCTACTAACTTTTGAATTAGATATGAAGCAAATTACAATTTCATCCTTTCAATAATAAAGCAAAGGTCCTAAATGCAGAGTGATGGAATAATCAGCAGCACTGTTGCTTCCAAACAGGTGACAGTGTTGAAATTTTAATTCCATTAAATTTTGTGCTCTGGAGATGCAGCTTGTACTTTCAGCCATTTGTCTAGCCACATAAGCTGGAATGAGTTCAACATGCTTGCCAAGAACAAATCCATTGGAAGAAATGTTATACTTTGACCCAAGTTCAAGAAATTCTAAAGCAACAAAAGATAAATATTGCTGAACATTTTTTAATGTTCAGCTTAGCTGTTTACTTTTTTTTTTGGTCCTCCTTGTGATCTGATATGTACTTGCTTAATAGCATGAACATAAAAATTTTCTATGTATTTATTTCTGCTTTCCTCTATTTTAATATGACTGCTGTTTTTTCCCTTGGTGTTTGTCCTTTGCAAAAAGTTTGTGTGTAGAATCCTGTAGCAAAAATTAATTTAAACCCAATTTAAGGAGAATTTATTTTTGTTTTGATTATCCACAATTCCCAGCAAATGGTAGAAAATTCAAGAAAGTTAACTCTTTTACACAGATGTACTTATATTCTTATATTCTTTATTTTTGAAAAACTTTATCATAAGGTATAGTGAGTATTTTGAGCATGAACATGTTTGGATCTTTCCTTGGAACTTGTTTTTATTTTTGGCTGTCTGTCTGGGGTCCAGCACAATTGTTGAAGACCACATTTAGTTTGTTGACCATGGATTTGACAGGGGATGATAGCTGGGCATCCACATTGATGAGAGCTTTCTTGCTGAATACAAAGAAGGTTTTGACTTTCCTCTGAGAGTTGGACAGAGCTCCTGTTGAGAGTTGCTTGTTTTTCCTCTTGGACAGACCACAAGATGTGATGTAACAGGCTGATTTGTGGTTAATAGCAGAGGGTGAGATTGGAGCCTGGAGTATCAGCTTGATGCAAGAAATGAGCTAATGGATCCAATATCTATATAATAAACCTAGTTGTTCTTGGAGTGCCTCATAATTTGGTTGCTTTGATTATAAGCTGAAGTTAATTTTATTATTCATTAAATATAAATAAAGTTTTCTGTATAAGTTCATAGCAATGCTCGCAGCTCTGGCTGCCACAGATACCCTGTGCCCTAAAGAAATGGGAGAGCATTACCAGAAGCACACATGGGATTGCTGTGTAGGAACCAAGAACATTTTGCTCATGACTTTGGAGATCATCCAGGTGATCTGAAAAGTGTGAGGCCCTGCTTCTCTGCAGGTGCCATGGGTTTTGCCCTTCAGAGGAAAAATGCCAAATGTAAAATTGAGAATGATGTAAGAGGATGTCATATATTAGTCTTTGACTGGGGGGAGTTGCAAGAAGGGGAAGAGAAAAATATATGTGCTTTATCCACACTAGAAATATGATAAAACTTATTGGCTATGAGTCTTTTTTTTTTAAAATTCATTAAAATTAATGAAGTAGCATAAAGGTTTGTTTGTGCAGTGGACTTCAGGGACTCTTGAAGCCAGAAAAGCCTGTCTCGTGGATAGTTTTTTCACTGGTTTTAGGGATTTTGTAAACGATGAGTGGGACTCTCAGGCTCTGTAAGTTACTTTCTTGCAAAAAAGACCCCAACCATAACCCAGAAAAAACCAAAAAGTATTTCTTAATCTCTCAGTCAGCATGCTGACCAAAATGTTCTTTTCAGTGAGAAAATGCTATTTTGGGCATATGGTCTTAATGCAGCAGCAAGACGAAGGTTATTAATATTCCCTGTCCTTTGACTGTAAATGGCTGTAAAAATGTACACTTCTTTTGCCTGTTCAAGGTCAGGAACATTTCTGATTTTCTGAGTTTATTCCTAGTCCTAACATTTATTCAGTTTCTATAAAGATCCAGTTAGTTTGTGATTATGTTCTTAAATGCATTGCTTGGAGCATTTCTAACCAGTAAAAAGTATGTGTACCATAAGGATTTCAATGCATAAGGATTTTTCCTTATGGATTTTCCTCTAATTCTTTTTTCCTTTATCTACTGTGTTCTCCCCTTTTTTGCTCTCTCCTCTCTGAAATATCACAGTAAGCAAACTGCATGAAAGGAAGAACATCAGATGGTTTAATTTCTGTAGGACTGAACTACAGTGAGTGATGTGCTAGGTAGAAAACTGGAAACACTTCAGAGTGCTCTGCGAAAGCCCATACCCACATGGGGGAATTAAGGTGGGATGCCACCCAGATTGTTTCTAAGTGGGGGAATTTATTTTTGAAAGAGAATTCAAGCTGCTTGCTCAAGATGAAAATTTACTTGTTTTTATGGCACCTTATCAGAGACTGCTTTCCCTTCCTTCAACTTTCATCCCACCACCTCCTGCCAATTTGTACTACATGCACATGCACAAAAGCAAACATGCCTCCCCAACCTAAAAAAACCCCAAACCTGGAGTATTTATACTCTTACTCTCCCTCAGTCCATCTGTCCTGCTGCTTCTGTTGTGACCCAGTGTTGTTTTGCTTTTCTCACTTATGGGATTACACCCCAAATTGCCTCCTCAAGCACAGTACATGGTGCCACATCAGCTGTAGATGGGTGGTGAGCGAGAAGACACAGTGACATCTGTCAGCTAGAAGAAGAGAATGGGTTGGCAGAAACATGGCTGAAAATAAAACTGAGCAGCAGAAGGAACAGCAAAACCAAGACTCCATAATACAGTCAAGGGAAATGGTTTCATGCATTTATTTTCTATATTAAGGAACGTAAATTATAAAATGTGTAGTTAGCAAAAGTGTACATAAATCTGGTATAGTTGCATGATTTTTTCAGCTACCTCTTCTTCCTGAGGAGCCTATGAGGTGCACAGGGAATATGTACATTTTCAACCAGTTGGAAGCCCTCACCTAGACCTAGGACTTGCGGATCTGAGTTAGTATTATCAGCTCTGCTGGCATGCTTCTGCTCCTTCCACAACATTCTATCACCTTTTCTATCAGACTTCTGCCTTTTATTGGACTGATCACAACTGAATGAAGTTTATTTTGATATTAACAAAAATGTTTTGAGGTGGCTTCAAATTTGTGACTTGACCTATTGAAATGAATGTTCTTCATTTGTTTCTGTGACCCAGTCAGGCAGGATAGAGCCCGTGGCAGCCTGAGCAGGTGTGGATTCGGCCTTTGATTGTCCTGCTGTCTGATCTCTGCTTTATGCATTTCACATGGCCAGTGGCTGAACAGCAGCTAAACTGCTTGTGAACACTCACTGTAACTGGGGACCTTAAGTTTTGTTTGGGTGTGGATGGTTAAATGTTAGTGGAGTGCATTTCCAAAGTATATTGGTTAATTGATTGCAGTGTCAGTACTGGAGTCAAAATGTGTGTGGTACTAAGACACTTGACAATGGTATGAGCACATATCGTGTCTAAATGCAAGTAATCTTATCAGAAATCAGGCTTCTTTTTCTCTTCTCTGATCCTTTCTTATCTGCTACCAGCAGAGCGTGTGACTGTTCTTTGATTTCACTCGCCTGCATTAAGTAGGAGGCTGTAGCTTATCCCGTTGTTAATGCTGTGGTTTGAAAGAAGGAAGGCTGGATTGAGCCTTCAAAAGGACCAAGGGAAGCCAACATCTCACAATCACAGCACAGACTGCACTGTTTCAGAACACAGATTGGCCAACTGGGGTGGGACATCTGCTGGGATATTCCCGCAGGAATAAACAACTGCAATACCAGGAAATCCATTAATTTGCATTCGGTTGGGTTATAGTGCACATCTGTTTAGGCAATGCAGCTGCACTAGGAGACTGTGGTTAACATCAGCCTGGAATTCTAGTTTATGCATACTGGAAGTTTTTCTGGCTTAAACTCTTAAAACGTAGCACTCCCAGTTTGGACTCATTACTCCTAGAAAAGAGTTTTTAGAGTATTGCCTATCCCTTTTAGGATATATTGCATCAGCTTCTGCATGAGGCATGACTCCTGGCATCCCTTAGCAGAGGAGGTCTGGGATATGGCAGGTGTTTTCACTCACCCTGTGTTTGCTGGCTATAGCTCTGGTGTGCTGGCAGCCCACTGGCTTCACACTTGAATTATCATCAGCTTTTAGGTTAACATGCCCTTGGTAAGAGTGGAGGAGGGCCATATATTGATGTTTGTCCTTGGCTGGTCTGTAACAACTTGTCCTACAGAATCAAACAGTTGCAAACAGAAGGGCAGCTTGCCCTCTTCAGGAAACAATCTGGAAAATAGGTCAGTATTTTCATTAGGATCCTGATGTGAGGAGTTTAAGAGCACCTCTTGGAGCTGGTTATGAGGCAATAACAAACTGCAGAGCCAGGCAGGGTGGCATGAGACTGCCTCTGAATACACATTGTTTGTGTCTGGATGGATATCTGTAAGAGGAGAATGAGAGATTGTTGTGACTGAAGGTTTAGAAGGCTGATGAAACAAAGCAATTTTAAAACTGCTAAAGTTGGTAAAGGCTGGGTTTTACTCATTCCTGGTCACTACCACTGCACAGTCAAAGCAATTAGTCTGTAAAAGTCTCACTATAAATTGTGAGCAGAGGGTACCACAGAGCTGGTGCCATGGATTTAGCACTGATGGCCACAGGGCCTGTGACAGATGCCTTTACTTGTTGCTTCGCAGTCCTATGCCTCCTTTTCAGCTTTTGCTGCTATTAAAAGAAAAGCAGATTTTTTTTCCAAAATTCAAGATTGCACCCCATCAGTGACTAGTGATTGACCATCACTGAGTAGCTCACAGTTTTGACCTGTGCCCATGTTTTCCAGCCCTTGGTTCTTATCTCATATCTAAGCTGTCTGCTGTAACAAGAGGCACCTGGTACCCAGCTCATGCACTTATTCCTGGAATAATTTCTTAAGCTTAAAAGGCCAGAATTTGGGACTTGCATGTTTGGCACTGGACTGCAAACCTTTTCCTGGCAGTGGTGATACTATTTTTACTGAGCCACTTGGTACAAAAATGCGTATACATTGTTTACTAGTCATGATGTGTAATGTTGCTTATGTTTGAGTTTGTAAACAAAGTAATAATTCAACAAGTAATAATTCAAACCAGTAATAATTCAACACCACTCAAGCTGCTGTTTTTATGGGTGCAAAAGCTTCTGCTTTGACTACAGACAATTAAGGTTTTAGAACTGTGTAGCTACTGATGAACGGTGCATTCAACTGATGAACAGTTTAATCCTGAGTATCCTCATTTAATCCTGAGTATCCTGGGGATAGTGGTGTTCCAAGCTTACCCTAAGTACTATTTCTAATATAGGTACAGATTGGACAGAGAATATCAAGCTGTGTATATGTACGTACTTATAAAGAGACTTTGCTTAATCTCTTGTAGATGATTAATTCCTCTTCTCAAAACTTAAAGAGGAATACGTGGTGGATATGTGTCACCAAAAGCTGTTCACATGAAGATGAACTGTTTGTACTCTATTTTGAGCATTTAAAAAAAAAAAAAAAAAAAAAAATCTTAAAATGCTGAGAAATGTGTGGTTTGCACCCCTGATGTACAGATCACTTTAACATTGAGATATTAATCTGAGATGGTTCTTAATAATGTGAGGTTTCTTTTAAAGCAATGACATCAGCATGGTAATGTTATCCTCTCTAACTAGTGAATTGACCAGCTGTTGAACAGGGGTTTATTAAAATACAGAACAGAGAAAATGTGTTTCTAATGAAGCTATATAATAGTACTTTTAGTATTTTAAAATTCTCGTGCTTGTGTAAACGTGTGTAAGGTTAGCCCTTTTTCAAAGAAATATGTGAATCATTTTTGTTCAGGGTAGGGGCAGTTGTGTTGTAAAATGTGGCATGTTTTTCACAGAAGATGTAACTAGACTGTTTAAAAAGAACTCCCAAAACCCCAAACAACCTCCTGCCTTCCATCCCCCAGTATGTTGTTTCAGTTGTGATGGGATTTTGGCTGGTTAGAGTTGAATTTGAGAAAGAACATAACAAAGATGCTGTTGATTAGAAGTGTTCTTGCCTCGTATATCCTTTCACTTCTATCCTATTTTTCACACTTGCTGTTTAGTTTTTGTACACTAGCTGTTCTGACTAAGTCGGGAGGAATTCTAACAGTTTGACAAACAAACTCACACTATAACATCCAGTTTCCAGAGCGTGCTGGGATTGTTTCGAGAGATGTTTTAGAGTGGGACCACATCTTTCCAAAGCTTAAAAAAGGGGTGGGGAGTGGGTACAAACAAAGCACCTGTCATTCTTTAGAGGCAAAAACAAATATGGGGTCCCATATCCTCTTTAGATATGTGTATCTGGAGACTAGACTAGGAAAAGGCCTAAGTAATTAACAAGATTGCCTCCTTTGGGAACATTTATAAGGTGTGCAGGAGAACAGGGGAAATATACCACCACCTGAAGTTTTGGAATGTCTTACTTGGTATGGGCAGAGAGATAACTTGTCAGTCAAAATCCATCAGTGATTATAGTAGACCAGTGTGTGTTTATTGCTTCAGCCCTTGTTCAGTTCAGTTATTAATTTCCTGTCAAAACAGAAATACACAGAGACATTTCTGTGCTGCTGTCTTCATGCATTCCACATCACCCCTTGATATCTTCTGTCCACTGTCCACTTAGATACCAAATAATGACTCGTTATAGGTATGTGGTAATTAACTGGGGAATAGTTGTGTTGCAGTCCTTGACAGCTGTCAAATCTGGGATTAAATATATACCAAAGTCAGCTCAGCTGGCCATGGAAGCACGGGGAAGCCCAGGGATTCTGCTGTGCACTTTATAAACCTCCATGGCCACCAGCAGTGCTGTAAAGTTAATTAGTTAACTACCTGTTGTTGGGCACTCATCAAGTTGCTGGCCACTGGAATTGCTTGAGGGAAAATAGGGCTGGTTGGTGGCATTTGGGTCTGGGGTTTTCTGTTTGTTTGTTGGAATAGTGGGGGCCGTTCTTCTATCTGTCAATGAATTTTAGTCCTTTCTTATGGCAAAAGTTTAATATTTGCTGTCTACCTTATAACTGGCTTTGAGTGGATTTAAGATTTATTTTTCTGTTGATAAATAGAACAGAAAAGTCAACAGCTTTGTTTAAGTCGATCATTCTCGTAGTTCAGTGTCATTACACTGTTTCTTATAACATCTTTGTTTCAGTTCTACAACTTTAAAAAGAAGACTGAAATACTTACATTTTTAATTGCTTTTTTTAATGTTAATCATGTTCAGAGGTTTGGGGTTTTTTTTTTCCCTAAACAACTAGTCTTAAATAATCATTAACACTTGTCTGTTAAAATATGGTGGTGATAGGTTTGCTTTCTTATTCAGTGTTTTCTACTTCACAAACAAGTGGGAATCAGGGAAGAAATATTGATTGTTTAACCACAGATCTTATTGCTGAAGAGGATGCTGTCAGTGCTTACTTAAAATTAAGTCACTGAGGGAGTTTATCTTGAATATATTAGATTTCTTTTTAAAATTGTTGTGTTGTTTTAAACTATGGAATTTTCTATATTTTATCACACCCAATATTGCAAAAGAATAATAAAACTTTCAGTTTTTAATGAAATAACAATATTCTACTATTCAGTCAGCCCAAAAATATCCCAAGGCTATATTTAAATAAACGGGAAGAAGTAAAACTTCTTCCTGCCATTTCTTGGAAAATTAACTGAAATTTATGGAGAGCAGAATTAAACAGAGTCCTTCATTTTCTCTGTTGAGACCGTTCATTTTCTTTACTGAGATATTTTCTGTGTGAGAAAAGTCAGCGTGAAGGCTTTATGATGTTTTTCACTGTACTTGCAATTAATTTCTCTGCCCCATTCCTCCTTAAGCAAAAGATGCCTGCAGATTGTTCTTTTAGCAACATGAGTGCACGGGACAGTGTCTGCCCTGGATGCTTTTAGTTTAAGTAAATCTGCAGTCAATCCATGACGTGACATGTGCACACTCAAGACATGTTGAAGATAAGTGCTCCCAAAGTATTTGTATCCCGCTGCAGAGCTCCTGGTTCAGCTGGAAGCAGATGATCTATAGGGAATTTTAACAAGCAGGGAGCACTGGGCATCTGAGTAATTATCCTATTAAAACAGAGCAACATCTGCATTATCTGTGCAAGTGCAGAATGGAACATTACGTTCTCTAATCCTGTCTGGGAGCATTATGAAGTTAAAAGGATAACATTTTACCAAATCTATGTTCTAACGTGATAGGTTATAGTTAATTCCTTTTAATTACCTCTCTTCTAGTTGGCCTTTAAGCTAAGGACCCTTCCTCTAACTCTCATCACAGACCATTTCTTGCCTTTGGATTGTTTATGCCAGGTTTTATAATTAAGTTTACCTTGAAAAGTTGGTCCTACTGTATCTTGAAGGCCTTTATTACAATTCTTTTTCCCTTGTGTATGGAAAGCTCTGAGAATATCAGTTTATGTACAAAAGACATGTTGCAGCATTCAGAAGTTTGCGTTTTCAATTTAGTTGCAAAGAGCAAACTCGTTGGAGGATGTTTTATGGATAAGGAGTAACTATGCAGGGCAGAGGCCACACAGGAGCAGGACATTATTCCAGCCTCCTGACTGCTTGCAGTGGAAGCCAGGAGAGTGTACTGGCTTAAATAATGTAGATTTCTTCTTTCCTCTTTACCCCTGAGGGAGTCTGATTTCCTGATCACCTATCTAGCCATATGCTGTAGCTCTTGCCAGGAGCCCCGAGCAGTGTCACTGCCAGCTAAAATTACTTGTTTTCTGAGAACTGAGTTACACTGAGAATTGTCTTAAATTGCCACATTGGCAACATCACAAAGTTTTGCACACACACACAAAAATAAATATGTAACAGCAGCCCTACTTTGAAACACAGCTTAGAAACCTTTTCAGGTTGGAAATTTGATCCAGATCCTGTGAGATGTTCTCCACCTGCTCTGGAGCATCGCTTCTTCTTTGTGGTCTTTCCAGTGCTTTTCTCAGCTGCTTTTTGCTCTGGCTACTGCAGTACAATGATGAGACATGCAAATTAAACATTTACAAAGCAAGCATATTGTCTGCTCCTGGTTTGTACCACTTAGAGGGAAGAGCTGGTGTGGCCAGTAAAAACTTCAGGTGAGCTAACCATGCTTTTATCTCTCCTCTTGCAACAGGATGGAACTGAAATACGGATATGTGTTGACAAAGGAGTTGGAATAAGACTGAGTCCTGCTCTGTGATATTTATATACCTGGACCATGAACTTGCTGTTTGCCTTCATGCTTTAGGAACCTTTGTAGTAACTGTGTGAAGCCGTTGTAATCATGGCATTCTCTCCATGGAAGCTGTCCTCTCAGAAACTTGGTTTTTTTCTGGTGACTTTTGGTTTTATTTGGGGAATGATGCTTCTGCATTTTACTATTCAGCAACAAACACAACACGAAAGCAGTTCAGTCCTGCGTGAGCAAATTTTGGATCTCAGCAAAAGATACATCAAAGCATTAGCTGAAGAAAATAAAAATGTGGTTGATGGGCCTTATGTTGGGACAGTGACAGCATACGGTAAGTGTGTTCTCTGGATTATTTGATAATCTGATTAAGGCTTTTTCCTCAATTGTTGAAACATTTTCCTTCATAATGCTGCTCAATTGCCAGTACTTTACCCTGTGCATTTTCTGTACAGATGGAGAAAATGCTCTTCCCTTATAGGTATGAAGTGGAACGAATTTTATGCTTCCAATCATTTGGAAATGAAGCTGTCTGCTAATTTTTATTACATCTGTCTAGTAGCTCTATCTAATATGCCTTAAGTTATTTGTTAGAACTCAGTTTTAAAAAACTTTTTTGGTGTTTCTGAGAAACTTGGGAGGCTTTTCAGTTTTCGTTTCAGTGATCTAAGAAATTCCCTGTGGAAAAACTTGCCTTAAAAATGGAGACCTGCTGTATTTATTTCTTCTTCTTTCTCATTTAACTTCTTTGTTCAGTCAATTTACTTAATGTTTAAGTTTATTTATCTGGTATAATCTTAAATTAAGCTTAAATATATCCTTTTTGCCTCAGGGCAGAAAACTCCATGAGTTTAAGTGCTTTTTTTGGCAGTAGGTTTTAATGCGTACTCTCTTCCAGTTTGTACAGGAGAGTTAAGTTTTTGTGCATGTGTCAGACAAAGCAAGCAGAAAAGAACAAAGCATATTACCAGAAAATATTACTAAATAAAATAATCAAATTTCAGGTTACTTTTCAGTCGGTTAAGATCACATAATATACCTTCCTTGTTTAGCAGTTTTTAGACTCACTTTCTTTCCTACTTACCTATGCACTTCCAGGCTGTCTGGAAAACTGGTTAGTCATCTAGATTTGTTTTCTTTTATAGTTGTCTTAATACTCAGCTCTGAAGAAATTGAGTAGATAGTTTTTGTATGCTTAGATAAAGAATGCAGACTAGGATGCAACAGATAGAATTGCTGAACCTTTTTCTCTAGTTTTCTCTTAATACTCTATACTTTTTGGCTCGTTCATTGAAAATATCCTGCTGGAAGGTTCTCTCCATGTCTTGTTTCTGTCACCACTCCTTTTTCCTCTAAAAAGCAAATATTTGAGTTTGTGTGCTTTTGCTTGCCTGTAAGCCTGAGATTATCTTCCCCAACATAGCTAACAATTATATTGCTTTATTGCTTGAATAACAACCTAGAGTTGTTCTGTAACTCCACATTTTTTGTGGCTGCATCTTGAACTATACTGGAATTGTAGCCTTACAAAGCAACACAAGCAAAGCAGAGTGGTACTAAATCAATATTTGAGTTGAGGATATCCAAAGCAAGTAGAGATCCCTTGAGGATTGTGTGATTAGGCACAAAACAAAACTTTATCTGCTCTATAGCCATCACCAGTGTCCTGTCACTGTGCAAGGGTGTTTGATGGTAGGTGAATTGAAGAAGAAAATAGACAACAAACAATGTGGCTGCAGATATTGAAGGTAACTGCATTAACATGGGTACAGGATATCCATAAGCTAAGTTCTCCCTGCATCTTGTTGCCTGTGGCATTAATTTCCTGTTCCAAATCCCGCTGAGGAATAAGCTGAATTGCCTCCAAACACTGGTCAAGATCCTGAGGAGAAGTTAAACTGCGTTTGGAAGCAGGTGAAATAACTTTGTAACACCTCTGTGAAGGGAAAGATAAGGTTTGTGTAGAAATTTCAAGTCCATGGCTGAGAAAATTTTTAAGATTAAAGACTTAAATTTTAAGTTTGGTCAGGTGTTTTTAACAAAGTAGTTTGGAAAGATGCAAAATAATGGTAATGCAGTTATTTAAAATATTTCAGGGAAAAGCATTCTGGTGAGTGATTAACACCATATTAAGTAATACTTTATGAAACTGGGTAAGGTAATTACTTAATGAGTTAATTTGTCCTGTTTAACATACCAAATGATTTGTTGCTAGCAAATAATCAGGTTAGCTCTTCAGAAATAAACACATTAATGACTGATGTTAATAATAATTGGTAGAGGTTTCTTCAATATTCTGTGAAAAGTATTGCTCTTGCTTATTTAGCCTTTTTATTTTTCTTAATGTTATCCTCTGATTGCTTTAAGTGAGCAAAGTCGTGATTTCCATGTTCAAGAATAAATTTAATGTTTGCTTGATTTGGCTGCTTTTACCCACCTGAAAGGTTTTCAGTCATTCCTTAATTATAGTTGCACAGGTTGTTTACTTTCTCACTTTTTCTTTCTACCATGTACTTACCTGTCAGGTTGGTGGATCAAACGTTTTCCTTTTAAAAGTTATAGTTCAGATATACCCAGTGAATACTGGATTTTTCTTTATAGTAATAAACAGTTCTTTTACAAAAATTCTATGAATCTGTGCTTCTGCCCTCTCCTTCTCAAACTAGCCTCCACTTGCCTTTTTGTTCTGACGAGCTGTCTCTCATATCAGTGTTTTGGTATCAGAATTAAAAAATAATAAATTTGAACCTTTTCTGTCTTTATGATCTGTGGATGCCTTTATGTAGGCTACGCTTCTTCCTCACTGTTTCCTAAATTATTTTTACTACTTTTTTTCCTAGATTTTTTTCCTCCACCTGTACTGTGGTTTTGTTCATGTTAAGTCCATTCTTCCCTTTTCTTCTGCACACTATGCCGTTAAATGACTTCTGGATCCCGTTTAAAATAGTCTGAATGTGTGGACTAGTGCTTCAGATTCCACCTTCTGATCTTTTCAGGACACAGGCAAACACAGTTACAATGAGAAAGGCTTTCTTTATAGCACCATGGAATAAATGTAACTCTCCTTTCGTTTGAAGAAAAGAATTATGAGCTTTTGAAAGTAATAGCATTTTCTTATTTAGTCTCTCATTTGCACAAGAATTGAGATAGTCATGGGAAAAATAAAAAAAAAGCACAGAATGCATGTGGCAAAAATACAGCTGGTGTAGTGACAGTGTAATCTCTTCAGATGTATGGAAAATTTTCTATTACAGACCAGAAAGTTATTTGATTCTAAATTTGTGTAAAACAGAAAATATATTATACCAATACACATGCAATTATTTATGTAATTAAATGGAAAAATAATGTAAATTTCTCATACCAAGTCCTTTAATCTTCACAAGGGTAAATGAACAAAGGACAATAGTTTCATCTTCTTTGGCTTGTTGCCATTATAATTACACAGTTTGGTCTGATAGTGGTCTAGTTTTCTCCTCTTGCCCACAGTTCTTTTAACTTGCCAAACTGTCTTGTGTTCCTTCAAGGAATCTGAACAAAATAAAAGCCAAGGGGAAAAAATATCAGAAAATTCTTTCTGTGTTGTTATTTGATATGCAAATTCCCGTTACTGTTCAGTTCTTTCCATGCCAAGGAAGTGCTGTGCCAGACCAAATAGAGACCATCACCAACAGTCTGGAGAAAGGAAACATGATTTTTGGTGTTTTGTGAATACAACAGAAAGGTTGAACTTAATTTTTTTTATTTTGTTTTAATTTGCCAGTTCAGAAGCTAGTTATGTGGAGGAGATGCAGGAGAAGGTTTTTGTACTGGCTCAAACCTGTCCCTTTTGGGAAGGGGATTTTTGTTCCCAGGTGACTGAGTATCAACAGACTGTTCCTCCAATGGTGCTTGAATATGGATTTAGGTTTGGACTCATTATTATTTAAGCAGCTTCTTATTACTTGAGCCATTGCAAACCAAGCATTTTTCTGTTCCCATAAAGACTCACATTTCACCTTGAATGTGGATATATATGTATGGGTTGCAGTGTGCTTTGTAAAATAGACAGGCTGACAAGTTCCATGGCCAGGAAACTTGTATCTGAGGCTGAACAAAGTAGGGAACATGAGTGCATAGAGCTGGTAATGGCAAAGATTTGCACTGAGAAAATCTCTTTCTCTCTCTGTCTGTCTCTATATATATCTCCAGTCTCATTCTTGTATCTATTTTCTGATTCTGTCTGACAAGTGTGTATTGCATTATTGAGCAGTTTAACTTTTCACTTGCAGATTTGAAGAAGACACTTGCTGTCCTGTTGGATAATATCTTGCAGCGCATTGGGAAGCTGGAGTCCAAGGTGGAAAATCTTGTACTTAATGGAACAGGAGCAAACTCGACCAACAATACTACCACTTCTGCTCCCAGCTTAGGAGCAGCTGAAAAGCTTAATGTAGCAGGTGTGTATGGCAATTACTGAAATTATTTATGAGCTGTTTAATCTGAACCTTTTCTCTTTTGTCCATAACATGATTTTTCAGTGTTAGATATTTGGAATGTCTTAGAAAACAGAGTTGGAAGTCTAGCCTTTATCAATGACAATCTGAAGTCCAAGCTCAGTGGAAGATCTTTCTTCTGTGGTATCTTGAACACATTAGAAAATCAAATTCTCTGCTAAAGGGAATAGTCTACCCATTTGCAGTAGATGCTTCGTGCTTTAAATGGTTGCACTTTAGAATGATGAAACTGGGGAGATCTTTTCTCTCTAAGCCTATTTTGGTTGGTATCAGTCTGCTCTGCCATTCTACCATATGCACTTTATTGGTTATAAATGGAAAGAAAATATTTATTGTATTTGTTGGTCATGATTTAAAAATGTCTTCCCCTACAGTGTTTAATGGCTCTTAGGATTTGACACAGAGAGATCACTTACCTGGTAACTTCAGTTAAAATAAAAACATGCTTTGAGATGACATTTGAAGTCATTAATTTTGTCTTCAGTGAATGGACTGTTTTGTTCTGCCACCAAGTTGAAACAGATACTGGCAGTCCTGACTCATAGGAAGGCCTGAGTCTAAGTCTGATGACCTTTGCAGTTCCAGACAGAGAACAGACCAGAAAAGTTAAGGCAACTTGGTAAATAAATTGATGACTGTGCTCCTATGTCTTGTCTGTCCTTGGGTTTCTTGCAAAAATAAATACTTCTGTTGAGAAGGTGTTACTTGCTTAAATTGGCCAAAAAGAGAAGCAAATGCTACCTTTGGTAGGAAAATGCCTCTGGAACAAGTGTAGGAAATCAGATTTGCAAGTGATTGCCTGATGACAGTATGGCAGCAGAGTTGCTCTCAGCTGCTCAGTCCTAACTGCTTTGGTCTGTACCAGGGTGCTAAAGTCGTGCTATCTCTTGGTCAGACAGACCTTTCCCTCCCCCATCTGTCTTGTCTTGGTTAAACTGAAGGCAGATCAGGAACAAGTACCTGAAGAGGTGCAGCACCCACAGGGTGCTGACAGGGTGAGCCACGTTCCTGCCACAAGGCATCCAGCACAAGATCTTGGTTGGAAAAACTTCTGCTGAGATGGAAAGTGAGCGAGTACAGCACTGGTAAGAGTTTCTGGGCCGTACATAAAATGAAAAACATCCCTGTATGTTTTCTTTTTGTAGCTGGACAAAAGAGACTTGATGCTGTTATTTCCTTAGACTTGCAGATAATTGGAACAGGCATACTCATGTTGTTGCTTTAAAATTTATAGGCGAAGGTTCATTGTTCTTACCTGAATAGGAAACATCTTTCATCAGTTCTTAGGGTGATTTGAATGTTGTTTATTATTCTTGGAGTGGGCTAGATTCACAATTTTGGTATTCAGGAGCAACATTGAAGGAGCCTGGTAAGAGTTTTCCATTTGCAGTGTTTGCAGTACTTAGTGCTGCCTGAGGCTTGCTCTATGGCAAAGAACACAATTCCTCTTATTAGAGCTGCAGGTTTTTTACCTTTGACTCTTGGTACACCGAAT
The DNA here is from genome assembly GCA_026261815.1 of Monarcha castaneiventris obscurior. Taxonomy (NCBI): domain Eukaryota; kingdom Metazoa; phylum Chordata; class Aves; order Passeriformes; family Monarchidae; genus Monarcha; species Monarcha castaneiventris. Next base: position 15,940,352 of record JAMPIT010000467.1, read on the forward strand.
TTAAAATGTCTGAAGCAACCATTTAACAGCAGCAACAGGAAAAACCTTTAGGTAAGAGTTTCTTAAGGTTCGATTCATGTATTGTTCTGATGACTGGATAATGTCACCTCTGGGCTGGATAATACCAAGGGTTAGAGTAGAGCTTGAAGCTAATCCCTGTGTTAAGTGCTTGCTCTTCATCCATTTGAAGTAATCAGTGGCAATTGCTCAGATCAGAGGCAGCCAAATGGAAATGAAAAACTTGTTTCTACTTCTTCCTTCGTAGCAGTTTCCTGACAGCACACTCTGGAAGCCATATGATTCCAGCATAATCATAATATAAATATCTTCTCTGTTAGGAAGGAAATGTTCAGAAAATAGGCCAGGTGAGGACATTGTGATTACAATACCAGTGTTGGTTTTGTCTGTAATATTTCAACAACATCCCTTGTATATTGTATTAGAGCAATTGAGGTAACCTGAAAATTGTGGTAAAGGCATTTTGTTACCCAACAGTTTGTCATTTTACTGAAGTTGAAGCATGTATGTATACAAATACAGATAATACTTTTCTTTATAACATTCAGCTATTACACTGTGATCACAAAGCAAGCATGTTAGGATTGCCCTTCCTCTCTTTAGCTGTTGTAATATTTTAATGCTGACTTTAGACAAAATCATGTTAATTATTGTTAATAATTTTGGTCTTTCTGTCTGGACAGCCATAGTGTTTGTGGAGCATCTGATTAACATCATGTTTAATAATTTTGGTAAACTTACGTAAAGGCTTCTTGAATTTTTTTTTTTTTTTTTTTGCCTGAGTTACTGCTTAAAACTCTACAGTAAATTAAGCATTTTATAGCCTCATTTGTCAGTGAAATAGTGCAATGTCATTAGCAGACTTTCCTACAAGAGTCTTGCTTCCAGTAGAGCTACATCATGCATTTATTGTTTTTGGATTGAGATTTCACAGTACACTGAGACCTCCAGTTCTGTACTTTGTACAGCCATGCCCCTTTACCTACGGAAAGCCTTTCCAAAATACATGAGGCTTCATGTTCACCCTGGAATCTATTGACACTGCTTGTAAACCTTGGTAGTAAAGAGTGGAGTCACAAATCATCCTGAGATCTGCATTTTGTCCTCACTGACCTTGTGTAAAGGTCACTGTGTTATATACTCCTGGAGTAGATAGAAATGATAAAATAAGACTGGGTGACAGGAAGGTGGTTATGCTGTGTTTATCCTCGCTGCTGATTGTGACAAATTCAAGAGCAAAACATAGTGTTTTTCTTACAATTTAAAACTGACTGTGATGGCAGGCTAGACTGCTTAATCTGAATATACTGTAAGCTTTTCTTCATTGAGCACTTTGAGTATTGATAACACTTTTGTGGAAAAAGAATTAGTACTCATCTGCAAACGAGGAAGAACAGAGATTATGATGATTAATCAGCATTTCTCTTTCCAAGGCTTCTCTGCAAGTATAGAAGTTAACAAATATCAAAGATTATTTTTCTTTTTTTTAAACAGTGTTCAATGAAACAGAATGTAATCTTGACTAAAGGCAAGGTGGGCCACAAAATCTGGGGAAATCCAAAGCTGGGCCAGGACATGTTGAAACCTAGAGTTTATAATCCATTGTAATCCACTTCCTGAAAGAATGAGCAGTAACTTCTCTGAAAGAGCCCGACAGCAGAAGAAAAAGGAAGCACTGGCATGGGAAATAATCAAGTTGTTTAGCAGTTTGGAAAAAATACCTATCTTTGTTTCGAGTTATGGAACAAAGTTTTTTTCTTTTCAAGTTATTCCTCATCTGGCTATCAAGTGTGGTGTAGAACTGAGGCAGCAGTAGTGAAATCTGCCATGGAAATATCACTCTGTGGTAGTGTGGAGTTTTTGGCAGATAAAAGGATCTGAAGAAAATCCATCTGGATTATGCTCCTTCATGATAAGGAAGTTATAATGGTAGTTGAAATTATTGGGGATTTAGCAAAGACTGTAACTTTACTGTCTCTGAAGAAGATGAACTCAGACTTTCTTTTGATTCAATCCTGACTTTTGATCACAGGGCTGGAACACCTCTCCTGATGAAGACAGGCTGAGAGACTGAGGCTGTTCATACTGGAGAAGGGAAGGCTCTGGGGAGACCTTAGAGCCCCTTCCAGCACCTAAAGGGATTTTTCACAAGGGCATGGAGTGATAGCACAAGAGCGAATGGCCTTAAGATGAAGGAGGGCAGCTTTAGATTAGATATTAACAACAAATTCTTTGAATGGTCAGGCACTGGCACAAGTCATCCATAGAGATTGTGGACGACTCATCCCTGGAAGTGTTCAAGGCCAGGCTGGATGGGGCTTGGAGCAGCCTTGTCTAGTGGAAGGTGTCCCTGCCCATGGCGGGGGATTGGAACAAGATGCTCTTTAAGGTGCCTGCCAACCCAAACCAGTGTCTGATTCAGTGACTCTCTGTCTAATAGTTATGTATATGTAGACTGTACTGTGTATTCATACCCTTACTGTGTTCAGCTTTTGTGTGTTTAGGGTGGTACTACACCTAGTTCTTCCTCTGAGGTTAGTTTTATGGAATCTTTCATTATGAGCAAAGAGCAAAACAGCTTTTTTTCCTCTTTTTGGCTGTATGAAAGGATAATAGAGCATGAGCTCTTAGTAGCATAAATATCTTTAATCCTAGAGGAACTGAGGATGGGACTTGTGCTAGAGGGTGAGGCTGTATAGAATATGTTAAAAAGCAAAGCTGTGAACACTTGGGGAGCTTGAGTGGGAGCTTAGGTGTTACATTTTTTTTCCCCCTTTTTAGATCCATGTATAAAATCATAAGCATATTTTGCTTTTTCTTCTTCCTTCCACAAAACCATCAAACAATCTGGTGGTTTTGATCCTGACAATTTTCAACTGCTTTTTCAGAACCTCCATTTTGTTTATGAAAGAGTGAATTGTTAATAAAGATGCTTATAAAGCTTTGGCTGATTGGTTTTAAAAGCAATAAAGCCATCTTTCCTTTTCTCTCTCTCCTCTATTAATCTAAGTTATTATCTGAAAAGCTTCTGAGATATTTGATAGCCATCCTTTTTCCATTTGTGGGAAGTAGTATATTCCCATACACACCGGAAAGTATTAATCTGCACTTTGGGTGTCCAGGAGGTAAGAGTTTTCATCAGCCTTCAGAACAGGAAGCAGTGAGGCACTGCCACAAATGACACCCTAGGTAAATGTAAAGTTGCTGTTGCAGAGATGACTGAACGGAAATGGGGAAATACAAAACCATGGCACTTTCAAGCAGAGCTTGTGTACAAGGCTCCACTGTTTTAGCTGCATCCTTGGTTCCATGTGACAGGCACAGGATCAGTTTGGTTTAGGCAACTTCGTTTTTAACAGTTGTGCTTTTCTAAGATAATGATGAAATAAATCCTTGACTTTTCTGGGACAGAACTGCACTATCACAGTTCATCAGATAGGGCACTCTGCTCGCACGAACATGATCAGAAAATCAGTCCTCTGTTTTCTTCATGTGATTTTTTTTTTGGTAAGCAGTGGGGGTGGGGTTAGTGTTTTGTGTTGTGGGATGGGTTTCTTTAGAGGCCGTCATTGCTCTTTCTGTGCTTATTCAGTGAAAAGCTAAATTTTTGATAAGCTTGGCCATCGAATGCCCCAGACAGTAAAATGGTACTGAAAACTCTGCCAAACTGGTTGTTTACAAAATGTTCTTTTGCCTTGAAAAGTGCTGCTTTGAATGATTTTAATTGGGTGTCTTTGATCCCACAAAAATGAGCAAGTGAAGGTTTATGTTAAATCCTCCTCAGCCTTCCCCTTGTACACAGCTGGTGCTTGGAGGGCTCTTGCTGAGACTAAGAGCAGCCCAGGCTCAGGCTGCTGCATGTAACCCTGCACAGGGAGGGAGGACATTTCTGGTGTATCTGCTCAAAGTTTCCATAGCTTTTCTGCCTTGTGCATTAACTTGTTCTGCTGTGTTGGCTGTTCAGTTCCTTTTTAACAACTTTAGTTTTAACATCTTTAAACTCACTCATTAAGATGCAGACTTCAGTGTATACTTGTCATTTCAGACATGACGGCTTGGATGCCTGTCAGATATCTGGCATCCTTCGTGAATGTGTAGCAAGGCAGGCTGACAAGTCAGCTTTGGCAGTGCCTACAAGAAGGCTTTTTTTTTAATGTTACTGTGGTGAGAAGGACCTTTGTCGTGGTATTTCCATGTCCTTATTCCTGAAGACCTGGGGCTGCTGCACTGAGGCCTTTTAGGTGGGATGGAAAGACTCAGGTAACCTCAGGATCAGTAGATTTGTTTCCATGGCTCTCTGATGAATTTTGTTACACAGCCTCATTAGTTTTAGCGGTCTGCAACCACAGTTCCACCATAGTCCTGCACTTGCAGAGATTCAAAAAGCTGAGATGTTGCATATTGTTTTGAATTCCAAAGCTGCCCTCCTGTCTTAAGAAGACTAGAGTAGGCTTTTCTTTAGTCAACATGGTGTGTCGTGCCTCAGAAAACAAACCAGATGTCCCCACAGAGCAGCAGTGTGTACCAGATGTGAGAGGGTGTGGGACTGCACTGGCTCTGACAGTCAAGATTGCAACTTCCTAGAGGTGATGTTTTGCTGTGACTCGTGTTTATTGAGCCTTATTCATTGTATTCTTTTTCCACACTGTATATGTGTATGTGTTAAGAAGATTTCCCCCCTCCCACAAAGGCAGTGGTGTGGAGCTGGGGAGATTTGTGTGCCCTCAAACCTGGCAGTCACAGAACAATGTGGTGTGTGCAGAAGACCACAGGTGAATATTTTTCACTGCAGTGCAAAGCTGTGTTAGTAATGCTGAAGGGGGCTCTTAGTGGTCCCCTGGGCTGCATTTTGATTAACCACTTGACTACTACTTGAATTCTCCTAACACTGCATTGATTTCAGTAGCGCTAATGGAAAACAGCAGCACAGCTTGTGTGAGGATGGACTAGAGGTAGAAAAGTTAATTTTCTTTAAATTATACCAACACTTTGCTGCAGAAGTTTCTAAAATGTTAGTAGAAAGCATTTTGTGCTCTGCATTTAAAATCTTGAAACCTTTAGCTCGTTTGATTGAATATGTTGTTAGTGCTTTCAGCTCACACTGCAAATTCTCTCTTTGAAGAAATCTTACCAGCTGGAGATGAAAAATGTGAATTGAATTGAGAATGTGTTAATTAGTGGGAGAAGGGAAAGGAGACCTTATACAAACTAAACCAGCCTTAGCTACAGTCTGTGTCTAACCATAGATACCAGATTTCAGGACTGAAATAGAAGCAAGAGAACAGTTTCATGAATTAAAGTTAGAATAGTACTTATATTTAATGATCAAAACCAGAAGGAGAACAGAGATAAAATTGGTGAATAGATTTCATCCGATGTGATTACTCTGACCTTATAATACTAGAGAGGTTCTGTATTTTATGAGATCTGCTGATGGGAATACTTTTGACTTGAGCTATTATCTGTCCTATATATCATCAAAAAATACTTTAATATGCACTAGTCTGAAAATCAGAGTTTAAGCCTCAAGGTTCCAAAGTACATCATTTTTAGTGTCATGTTAAATTCTTAATACATTTCCATTCCCAGAAGAACACCAAGCTGGTCCTTAGCAGAGAAGGTAGGCTGCTGGTGTCAGCTTGAAATTTCAGCTGTATTGCAGCCTGTTCATTTGCTTTAACCAATATCGCTATTTTAAAACTCTTGTGACAAACAGAGCACCTATCAAACAGCACTCACTGCTGACTGACTAATTATAACTCTTATTCAGTGTACTGTCTTAGTAGAATATTTCTAGACTTCCTAACTGTCTGATGGAGAAAAATTGAAGCAGAATTTTTTAGCCTATCACAAAGCACATTATTTGAAGGATGTGCAATATAGGAAAGGGAGAAAATATGCATGTAGCACTCACTATTGCTCATTTTTACTGTTTTATTAAAGAGTAACTTAAAAGCAAGCAAAAATCAATCCCTACCACAGACTGTGCTTTTAACCACATAATTCTCACGCGGGAGTTGCAAACCCTCACTATTACAAACAAATCCTGTGAATGTGGAGTTTAAGTGCAGGAGGCAATGAAGAGGTGCATCTGTGCACTGGTGTTTAGACAGAGCAGTGCTGAAGGCCTGGGGCTTTGGCAGGTGCAGTTGCTGGTGGCAAGCAACAAGAGAGAAGCTTCTTTTCCAGTGCAAGGTTGGTGGCTTAGCTCAAATCTGCCACATCGTTGATGCTGACGTGCCAGACTTTGCACTGAAACAACTGAGGGCTGTTCACAAGTTCAGGTTCACCTGCTGTGCTCTAACGATGTCTGATGCAAAGCTGTAGATCATTTGTGAAGGGAACATATGGCTCCTTTCTAAACATGAGGATGGAGTTTGTTAGTTATATTTTAAATATCCCAGGACGTCACACGGTGTTTAAAGAGGTTTTTTAAAATCTGCAGTTGGTTGGTGTTTTATCAATATTTTTCTTTTTTTTTCCAGGATTATCAGTACCAGCTGCATGCTCTTAGCTTTACAATAAGCTACGTTCATGTTTTTAGTTTGTCGGTGCATTGACTTTTAATGTAACATCATAAGAGAGAAATGTTTAATAATTATGTCTTTTCATAACCGCAGTCAAGAGGAGATAAGCTATGCATGAATTCAAAAACACTTAGGTGTGTGTCAAACAGAAATTAATATAATGGCTCACAAAGTTAAGGAGAAAAAAGTATGTTTATTAACTACTGTTGCTTTGTACTAACTTGACAGTTGTTTTTCTAACTTTTTGGCTTTAAGTTCAAAGTTTTGGCTGGGGAAGGAGATTTCAGAACTTGCATTTTAAATTACATAAATCCTAATTAAGGATAAAAATTCTTGTGGTTTCTCAAATACTATTTTTCAACAAAAGTAACTTTAATATCTGGCTTAATGTAGCTTTCCTCTTCAGGAAAGAATTATCCAACGTGAATTTACTAACAACATAAGACATCTATCCAGACTTTTTTAACAAGAATCTTCATCAATATTAGGATTTCGGGTTTTATCTCCAAATGATGAAAAACTCCTAAGTCTTGACTTGTATGTTAATGCTTGCTTTTCATGTTTTGGAGGATCCTGATGTGTAGATTGGCATCCCCAGGGCTCCACTTCTTTATCTCCTTTGTCTTTATGATCGCACTCAGAAGTGTAAATTGCTGGTATCTGGTTGAGCTTGGTCTCAGCTGCTCATGGGAAACACAAGGTTTGTTCACCTCTGGATTCCTGTTCAAGAGGAGCCAGCCATGAGGTGTTACCAGCAGGCTCTAGCACACCCTCCATGTTGAGTTAAAATGAGCAGCAAGAGGAGCAGAAATGTAATTCTTTGTACAGGGTCTGATCATTGAGGAAAAAAAGATTTTGTGGGGGATGATTCTCAGCCCAGAACTTGGCCCTGACTGTGGCCACAAAGAAAGGGTATGACCAGAGCAAGTAGTAGTTGACCAGAACTGTCAGGATTATTCACTGGTGAATTCAGAGTTCTGCAGTGAATTCTCAGGCTTATGTGTGGAAACCAGCACTGACTTGCCCATTTCTGCAGGCAGTTGTTGCTTTGGACAGCAGTTTTTGATGTAGATGTGTTTCCAGTCTGACTGCATCAGCTGGCTTCCTGTTCATGGGCATGGAGAAAAGACTGCTTCTCTGGGGAATTCTCAGATGGAGCAGAGTTGCATTTCTCTGTTCTTTCTCCTACTCTTTCACATTTATTTCCTCTTGTATGCACATATTGCTGCATTTTTTTCTGCTCTGGATAATAGCTTTATGTAAATTGTTTCATGGGACAGTTTATATTTAAGCTTTGTAGAATTGCCTTCACTGTGCTATTTCCTGATTAATAGCTGAGAATGAAGCAAGTGAAAGCTGATGTAGGTGCTTGGGATATAGATCCATGGTAAAGCTGAATGGGAAGATGGAAATGGGGAGCTGGTGACTGTGTAAAGCATCTCCTCTGTCTGTGGACTATGGTGGAGAGAAAACATGAACATTTTGAGGAAGGGGAATCCTAGGAGTGTTTACTGTTACCGGCAAGAAGGGGGAAAGATGTAGATACTCTAGGTGATACTACCAGACACATTAATATTTCAGCATGGTCAGAGGTGATAAAGGTGGGCACTGGTGCTCTGTGTTCCCCATATGTGCAGGTTATCCTGGAGAGATCCTTGCTCTGTTTGTGTTAACCCATCCCAGTGGAAGAGCGGGAGTGGGATTGCTGTGGAAAAGCCTTGGTGCAGCTGGCCGCAGGGGAGACCAGAAACCTGAGAAAGTCTGTAGCTTCTGCTGAGAAAAATGTCTGTCTTTTACTTTTTACTCCTTGGAATGGGCAGGAACAGGGAGGGCTGGGAGGGTTTCTGCTTGGGAATTATCTGTGTGTGGTACTGCCACGGCTGATGGGAGCTGTGGAAGTGTGAGGCTGGTGCAGCATGTGACTGTTGGAAGAGGGTTTTCATTCTTGCAAATAGATCTTGCAAATACAGGGTTCCTGTAAGAAATGAGCAGTAGCAAAGACTCTGCCCATCTACAAAAACATGCTGGGATGCAGAAAATGTGTTTACACATGACAAGAGCAAGCATGTAGACTGCAGTTGTATGTCTACCAAAAATCAGGCTGGGTTTTTCCTCCATCCTTTCTTTCTTTAACAGGCCATGAGATCCCCATCAAAATGAAATATGGTATAAGTGGTAGACTTGGCACAGTGTGCTGTAAAATAAGAATTATAGCTTGTGCTTATGCTTATATTACCCTGTACTTAATAGGACTTAAGAAGAAGAGAGGATTTGCTTGACTAACCTTCTGAAGAGGAAAGCCATCATATGATAGCATAATTAACTTGAGATAGAAGGCATTTTTTAATTTTAAATGACAAAATTCATGGCTCATTCTTGTTGGCAAGCTATACCCAGGCATTCAGCATTTTCACCCTAAATTCAATATGATGCTGAAAGTTGAACTTTCCCTATGGCTGAGCTGCATCTGTGATATTGTACCAGAGACTTTAGAGGTCTTTTTTTGTTCTAGGAAGATCTTGAATTTTATGTGCCTTATGTAAAGCTGTTATTTTGCATTCAGACTCATGAGTTAGGGGGGAAAAAAAAAATAAAAACACACAAACCCATTTAGACCATAAAGCTCTTCTAATGGAATTATATTGATTATTGAAAATTACTGTAATACTAACTATGCCTCTTTATTACTGTTTGATCTCAGGTACTGATTTTGGTGTGATTCAAGTGGCAGGTCTGATTCTTGAACTGTAGTAAAGCAAAATGTCCTATTATTTTGTAGCTGTACTGACTGAATTGAGAATATACTTTTAAATTGCTGCTATCTGTATGCATGCTCTGTATGTTCTTATTCAGAGCAGAAATCAGAGCCTTAGATGTCAGTGCTCTGGTCTGCAAGAATCCCACAAGGATAAGAAGATAGGCAGAATATTTTGAAAGTGCTTATTGATTTGAAATTACAAAGTCATTGTACAAACTGCTTTGCTTCAGTGCTATTGTCATTGGCAGTGCAGCTCAGTTTGTCAAATCACTCCCACTGCAGAGACTGACAAAGAAGTGGCGACTTCCTGGCATGGTTCTTCTTTCCCCCATCAAGTTCATTTTGCAATGCTTGGCTCACATCTCAAGGTTTATCTTTAAAAGAAGCTATTTGCAAAAAATTGGAAAATGGATAGGTCAGGCCGTGGGGTTTGCATATAATAATAAAATGCAACATTCTAACTTTTACCTACAGATTTTTGTCGCTATTCTAATGCTGCAGCCTTTTTTATGTATTTTCTTCTGGGCTCCCTGATTAGCATACTCTGGGTGAAATTGTGCACTGTTACTGCCACAGCATAAAGTGTTCCTGGGTTGATGGCTGGCTGACTTTAATGATCTTGATTCTTGCCGATAGGAAAAGCCAGAAATGATGCAGGTATAATTTAGATAACTGTGGGATGAACTACCTAAATTGAAAACCTTATCCCCCACTGCCTTTGGCAAGAATCTCTCCACCATGGTAGTAATTTTTCTTGCCTTAAAGGCCTGCATTAGAGAGTTCTTCTAAGAAGAAAGTCCCTTGGAGCTGAAGGGGTAATGTCCTTTAAAACTGCTGCTTCTTGCTTGGCTCATGGGCTAGAAATCTTGCTCTATATTACACTCTTTAATGCATTGCAATAATCTAGAATGAAAAAAATATTAAAACGGGCAAAAAAAAGATGAAAAAAATATCTTAGGAGACCATAGGAAATATTTCTTGTGAGATGTGATGTAGTGCTACTCAGTTGTTAAATTAGATCATATTGCAACATTTATTAATTGGGTCATATATCTGGTGCCATGCTTCGGATCGTGGGTATTTGATAAAGTGATAGCAGATCCTGAAAAACTAGTTTTATGTTTAAGAGCAATATACATCCTATAAATGCTTGACAAATGAAAACAAATTGTTGCAATTTAGTAGTTTTAAGCACACTTTGATTAGGAAAATATTTCCTTCTTGTTATTTTCGGTATGGATTAGCTTAATTTTTAAGTCTCCATAGATTGTTTTTTTTAATTCAGCACTTTTACTTCAAGTCAGTGTTGAAATCTTTACAACCATTTTCCTCTATGGTCAAAAAGAAGCACACTGAGTTTTAATGTAATAACTAACAAGTATTACCCAGTAGGACCCTTGAGTCAGTCTGGACTGTAGATTCATGAAAATAAAAGGGAGGATTCATCAGGCTATGTGTCAGAACTGTGAAATGAAGCTCAGTTATGCTCTGTGTTTCTCTTTAGATCTCATAAATGGAGCCCAGGAACAGTGTGAATTGCCTCCTATGGATGGTTTTCCTCACTGTGAAGGGAAAATAAAGGTAAGGGAACTGGTTTTAATCTTACGTTCATTCTATTAAAAATGGAGCATATGTTGCAAGAGGCCACTACTTAGTGGTGTAAAACAGGAACAACTGAGTAAAAAAATAGGCTATTTAGGACTGACTGTGTGTCACTGCAGCATTGCTCACCTCAAGCCTTTAATACTACTGCTGCAGAGAAATAAAGTGGCATCCTCTTAAGACAGGAAAAAATGGTGATATTAAAATGCTATATTATTTACTGAAATGCCTTATTATTTGAATGCTATCTTGTTGTTCAGAAACCTCTCCTTTTGGAAAAGCCCTGTTTTCTTCCCTATGATGAGTAATTTGGTGCTCCCCTGCCCCAGGACTGTGATTCTGTGGGTACCTCACTCCAGCCCCTTTTTCAGCATGATGTTTCTTTGCAATTCTTTCCTCTCTTTACCCATAGCTCTGTGTGGTTCCTCTCTTCCCCATTTTCTGTTGGAAGCATTCTGCCTCTTCTGCTCACGAGCAGGCAGTGCCTGAGTGTGCAACCAGAACTCTGGGATTCACAGTGGATTCTACAGAAATCCTGTATTTTACTAATAATGCAGTTGGAAAGGCTAAATATTGCAAGGCATCAGACTTTAGTTGGAAAGGGGAAAAAAAGGCAACAAAATCCAAAGAAACAGACTCCACCAAACTTGCAGAGATGGAGGTTTTTAAGGGCTTTTTTTCCCCAAGATGCATTTCGAATGTAAGGGATACTGATTTGTCCTTGTTAGTGCCCCATCCCTAAATGTTCCAGGCCAGGTTGGATGGGGCTCTGAGCAACCTGGTCTAATGGAAGCTGTCCCTGCCCATGGCAGGGGTGTTGGAATGAGATGATCTTTAAGCTCTCTTCCAACCCAAACCATTCTGTGATTCTATGTGATTAGTGGGGGACAACAGTAAAATTTCTGGTTGTTTAAATACCCAAGTAGTTGTGAAATTTAAAGTCTCTACATTTTGAATCTCTGGTCTGTGTTTTGATCTGTTTTGGCACACTGGCTGCATAGTGACTATGTAATAAATTATTTGAATATTAAAATATGAGCTGAAATTAATTATTTGCTTCTGCAGAAATGGCAGATTTTTGGCAGATTTCAGTCTTGGTAACTGAAATGATCTTTAAAATTCTGGAGGGAGCATACATGGTGGGGAACACACAATGCATTCAACTCCAGCCACAGCCATATGTCTGGATCCCAGTTTTATTTTCCTTCCGATATTTGTCTCTGCTTGCCTGGCTGCCAGTTTGTATAAGCTGTGCTCACATCTGCTGTGTTGTTGCTTCCCCAGCATTACTGAATGCAGGGATGCAGTGTGCTGCTAATTATTAATAAAATTCCTGGTTTGTTATTTGTGATATTTATAGTCCACTTCCTCCATTATTCCTGGGTTGGGTGTGAAACACAGCTATTTTGTTGTGCTTTAACCTGACAGAATTTTGTGTCTTTTCTTCTGTTACAGTGGATGAAAGATATGTGGCGATCGGATCCCTGTTATGCGAGTTATGGTGTAGATGGGTCCACGTGCTCCTTTTTTATTTACCTCAGTGAGGTCAGTAATCTTTTAATCTGCAGAAGGGGAACTTCACATTGCCTTCATAGACTTGGTAACTGTACTTTTCTCGAGAGAAATCATCATTTTCTTCAGAAAAATTGTGTAAAGAGGAAAAACTTATTAAAACGGAATTATTAAGTGTGTTGCCATTATTCATAAACTCTGCAGGGGTTTCTAGCCTGGAGAATTCTAATGTTTGTAACTGCAGTGATGTAAGCAGCAGCTCTCCAGGGAGTCCATGCTGGGTATCCTGTTAAACCCAGGTGGGAAGTTCAGTTAGAGATCTTTGCCTTTAAACACTTATTCTGTTGCTTTTAATGCAGCTGCTGAGGTACTAATAGGGAGACATTTGGAATGGAAAATTTGGAAAGTGGAACTGGATGGTACGTGGTCCTAAGCAGCATGGCCACTTCCTGCTCTGAGACTGTTTGTGAATTGTGGAATCTGTTAACAGAAAATAAAAAACCTGAATGTCACACTTCTGAGTGAAGTTGCAGCTATATTGGCTAAAGCCTTTGGTACCTGTCACAACCTAAGCAGTTTTGTACAGAGCTGAGTAGGGTGCTTGTCCTGGTGGGGTTTTTTTTTTGTCTATTTCCTGGGCAACACTTGTTTCCCCAGATTTAATTTTGTCTATCAATTATCATGAGCTCTATTACTGGCTTGAAGTGTGTGTGGCAGAAATAGTCAAGTGTATTTGATCACTTAGCCTCTTCTTTCTTACAAGTAAAACTTTGATAACTTATGGCAACTGATCTTAGAAGTGGTATTGATATCCAGTGGCTCACTACTTGCAAAGAACTGCAAGAGCCAATGTGTTTGCAGGATTGCAACTAATATTAATTTCATAGTTTCTGTAGGATGGGGAGGGTTAGGCTGGGATTTTAAATTAGATGTCAGAGATTAAAACAGTAAGTCTATTATAATAAATAACTCAGTTGTAATCAAAGCAGTTTCTGTTGATTTACTCAGTTGACTGTCATTGAACTTCTGGGGGTGTTGCTTGAAGCAGCAATAGTTAAATGCATATCCAAAACATTTATCTGAAGACATTACAAAGGCTGGGTTGAACCACAGTTTTGACTCATTCCCTTTCTAGCCCTGAGTGTTGATTTATTTATGGGCTGTGAAGCTGGGGAAGGAAAAGATACAGGAGAACTATATTATTTATCTTGTTATTTATCACAGAAGCTAGAGATATGGTTTCATAACCATCTGAAGTTGATCTAAGATTTCTACTAGAAGGTTTTGTTTTAGCATCAGCAGAGTTATGTCTGGTCATTAGTATTCTGTCAACCAGCAGGTGCTTCATGGTTTTAATGCAGATATATCTTAAAAATGATGATGTATCTCAACTGAATGCGAGAACCTAATATTATTCAATGACATTTATTACTTTATATTTCTGTTAAATCACACTTTTTACATGTCAGTCTTCTCTGATCATCAGTTTTGAAAGTCAGTTGATGCTGTTAGCTCTTTCATAATTGATCTTTCATGGCCAAATGTGAGCAGACTTTCAGAGGCCTAATGGTTGTTTTTCCTAGGGTCTTGGGATTTGAAATTTTTCTTTAAGCAACAATATTGAATTTGGTCAACTTTTCATTTGATGAAGGAACAAAAGTGCAATTAGCCTATGTGCATATTTGGTAACTTCAGACAAAGGTCTTGCCCCTCTTTTTTTTTTTTTTTGTAGAGTGTTTTCTTATGACAGAATGTAAAACTAATATTGGGTGAGCATGTTAGTAACCTTGAGTTTAAATTTGGCATTCTTAATCCTATGATTAATTTCATGATTAATGTCCAGCAGCAGAGGTTGAAAGCTTAAATGTTTGCGAATGCAAGCATGAAATGAAATTCTAATAACGCTACAATGATGTGGATTTATGAGGTGTGTTGGCTGCTAGGGATAACTTGGAAATGCTGTTGCAAGAGTAATTTGTCAAAGTGGACAGTGATGAAGAGTTGACAGTTTATAGCGTGGTTGCACAGCTGAATGATAAATGTGTCGACAGAGCTCTCGAGTCAGAACCGCTGATTTAAAATTTTAAAATGCATTAGGGTAATGGAAAGGATATTACTGTTAAGGTTTTTCTTTTTTACTTCAAGGTTAGATTATTGGAGTGAGATGGTTGTGTACGTGCATGTTTCAAAAGGCAATAGATGCATCACATTATGTACAAGCTCAGTTTGGAAAAATGTGCATCAAATTATGCATATATCTACTTTTGCTCTTAAAATCACCTCTACAGTCTAGTGTGACAAGTGTCTGTGCTCTTTCATACTCTTCTGGGATCTACTTTTTTCTTCTGAAGCAGTTCAGTTAGGGTATTACGTTATGCTCATCCAGTACTTTTTGTAATGTCATGTTAAACTTGTAAACAAAGGAGCCCAGAATACTTCATTTTAGTGTGCAGAATGGGTCCCAACCACAGAGACACAAAGTAACTTGTCCACAATTTATGGAAAAGCTCAGAAACAAAAGGTTGGAATAAACCTCAGCCTTTGGGTGTCAGCCATGTGCTCTTGTTATATTTCCCCCAAGAGTGTCTGCAAAATAGAAACAACGCTGACAAATTCCAGGCTGCCCCAGGTCTTCTCTCCTGAAGAGTTTGCACAAGTGCAGGTATGGGCAGTTCTGCCTTGCTTTGGAGGGTGCTCCTGCAGGAACTCAGGAACAGCTCTTCTCCTCTGCTTTGTGTCTTGGCTGCTTGAGCAGAATGGGAGGCGAGTGTGGCAGCCCAACGAAAGCAAGAGGCAGCCCAGCATGTCCAGGCTTCTGTCTTTTATTTAAAGCTGTCCCCTGTACAAACTTGCAGATGAAACTGAAAGAATCCTTGCACTTCTTTCTTGCTGTTTTGCTGCAGGCACTGGATCGTTCTTGGGGTGTGATACACAACTGTGGGGTCACAGACTCATGGAATGCCTTGGGTTGGAAGGGACCTTAAAGCTCGTGTTGTTCCAACCCCCTGCCATGGCAGGGACACCTTCCACTATCCCAGGTTGCTCCAAGCCCTGGCCAACCTGGCCTTGAACACTTCCGGGGATGGGGCAGCCACAGCTTCTCTGGGCAACCTGTGTCAGGGCCTCGCCACCCTCTGGTCCTCAGAACACGAATTGTGATGGGGTCTTTGAAGAGTGGAGGAGATACAAATGGCCTGAATTGCAAAACCAGATTTACTTGAATACAGAGCCAGACAGGGATTAGAAATAGCAAACATTAAAAGGCAAGTTAAACTTGCTTCCTTTTAACCATGATGCCCATAGAGGAGAGTTACTTTCTTTTAAACTTAGCATTTAGTTTTGAAAAAGGCAGTTGTTTAACACTGTAATGGCATTGGCACAGTTATCATTTTCATGGATGGCATTGCCCCTGGGGAAAAATATGAAAAATTAATTTCTAGGCAGTACAAAAATATATTTCACTGCAGAATGTCAGTTTGCAGCTGAAGAATGAAACTTTTAAAAATATCTTCTAGAAAATGAATTTTTCACACTGTTTCCAAGCTTTTAAAAAAAAAAAAAGGAAAGCGGAAGGGGCTCAGCTCTTTTTTTTTTTTCTTTATCTATGTATGTGTTTCTCTGAGATGACTGCTTTGCACACAGGAGTGGGACTGGTGCTGTGCCTGGTGGTCAACTGGTAGCTGTGGTGCAAATTATCACCTCCCATTACACTGGTGCTTACCTGCTGGAGCTGGGCAGGTCTCTCTAAAATCCCAGGCTTTGAATCTCCAGCTCACTTTTCAGGTGCACACATAATTTTTGGTACCCACCTTGAAATCCAACACTTCCAAAGATATAAAGCTGTTTCAACTTCCAGTTTTTGAGACTCCTGTAGCTTTTGCATGTGTGCTAATACACTGCTGGAGAGAATTCTTGTTTTCAGTCCTTCAGACTTAATGGAAACACAAGGCATAGTTGGTTGTGGGAGTATTTTTTTTTTTCACACTCTTACTTCTGCTTTGAGGGCTAAAGCAGAAAAACACAAACCAAAGGTGATTTTGAGCATGGGTTTGTTTCCAGCATGCAAGCTGTAGTCTGAGGCGCATTTTAGTGAAAATTCCTGGAAATCGTAATCACAGAGGTTCCTTAAATCCTTGTGTTTTTTCTAGTTTACTGCAGTTTGCTCACATCTATGGGGAAGTCCCCTTTCCACAACTTCTGCTGCTAATTCTGGACATTGCGTTAATGATTTGCATTTCTTCAGTGTAATGTAACCTCAAACCAGCTTGTTTCAATTCTATGCAAATACTTAGAAATTTGACAAAACCAGTATTATTGTCTGAAATGTAAATCAGCAAAAGTTCAGACTTATTTAGTCATCTTACACATGTGCCTAAGAAATTGAAATGCTAAGGATAGTCAGCACATTGTCCCTGAATTATCTGTTGGTGTATTGGTCTGAATTTGGACAATTTGGGCTCAGTTATTTTTAATTCTTCTGTCACCTTAAACTGGGATTAGTCTTTTAATGACTTGTTGGAAAATTCATAAATGCCAGTGGATGAGATTCAGGAAATGCAGTGCACATTGCTGAAGCCAGGCAAGAGGCCATTTGTTGATTGATGTTATGTGTGAGATGTTGTGTTGCAGTGTCCCCAGGGCTGTGGGTACCTGACACCTCACATTTGAGACTGCCTTTGGAAGCAACCACATCCAAAGTTATCTGTACCCTACTCCGTTTCACTAACCAGGCAGGCATTCATCTTGCACACCACAGATTCTGTAACTCCTTCAAAGTGATTCTGTCACTGAGGAAATGCTAAGTTGAGAAAGTCACCTTCCCAATGGGAGCAGTTCTTTCACATCAAATTCTCAAAGGCATTTGTAGCATTACAAATTCTCTGCCTGCCTTCATGCTGCCTAATAAATTTAAAGATGCACCTTTTTCCACAGATACATCACTGGATTTTTTTGCTTGTGTAGTCTTCCTTCTGGGTCTGATTAAGACACTTAGCAGCAGCACTGTACCATGGATGGAAGTGCACTGAGCAGTAGTGTGTTCACCTGGTGTGCAAAGTCCTCTTAGCTTCCCTGTGGATGGGCTGCACCTGCCTTTTGGCAGAGTCCAAAATGAAGATTATCCCAAGTGCTCAGAGCGTACCCTTCAGCTCCAGCTTTATTCAACTCCCACTGTGACTCTTTGAAAGCATAAAAGTCTTTCTGAAATTTTGGATGTGGAGAGCTGCTGGCAGAGTATACTTTGATTCAATTTGGAAGGTGCTCAGACTACTCCAGTGCTACAGATGTTTGCCAGGTTCTTAAAACTCTTCTTGAAGTACTTGCTCTGTAATAGAGTCAAGTGCTGCAATCTTGCCTTGCATTTGGTTTCAGTGTGTCTGAGGAAGAGTCACTGGAACACGTACCTGCAAAGCTTCTATAAAGCAAGTACTCTTCAAAGCTATTAGGTTTGTCTGGGGTTTTTTTTTTTTCATCCTAAACCTAGACATTTACACCTCAGAGCAGTTCAGAACACCAGCTTTTCTCTAGTATCTGGAATCATGTAGCACTTAAATTTTGAACTTCTAAACTGCTGTGCAGCTTAACTTTAAGGAGTGGGCTATTTATACTCCAGGCAGTGCTGTGACTAATGTGATTCCAAACCAAGTAGGGAACACTTGACTTCTCAGGTGGACACAGTTTCCTGAGCAAGATCAAAGACTACCTAATGCATTTGATTGGCATTGGATTCAGTACCAGGAGCAGGAGACACAGCTGGTCTTATTCAAAAATATGACAGTACAAAGATAAATATAGTGTGTTCTGAATAATAGCTTAGCATTTATATCACTCATCCAAAAAATGGTCTGTCTTCAAATATGCAGTTTCTGCTTCCCAACAGTCGTCTTTAAGTGCTAATCTGTCTGGTATCACGTCCTTCCTATTAAATCCTTTACATGACAGTACAACAGTAGGTTGCTATGGAGAGAATAAGCTGGAGAAAGAACTGATGGTAACCCAGTGAGAGGAAGGTAGTGCTGGAAATGGGGAAGAGGAGTCTTGGTTCCTTCTGCAGAAACAACTTTAGTGTTTGGTCTTAAATTATCAAATGAACATGTTAAAGAGCAGGATCCAAATGAACATCACTGCCCTTCTTCATCTTGCTCAAAATTAGAGCTTGTTGTATGTAGATATTCTATATTGAAACAAATACAAAGCCAAAGTATTTATATATTTCTGATGGAGTTTTCATCTAAACACACTTTAATGGTATCATAATCCTTGCTGCCATCAGTGCTAAAGATCAATAAGGAAAAATGAGAGCCAGACCAACTGCAGACACTGATATTACTTTGAATCTACTCCTTAAGTGTTTATTTGTGATGAGAACTACTGTAATTTAATTTAGACTAGAGGAAATATTTCTAAAAGCACAAAAGAACTGTATTTGTTTTTCAGTCAGTGAGGCATGCAGCTAATTGTCCTTGGCAGCCCTGAAAAATCTGCAATTCCTTTAGGATGCCTTGTGGTGCAATATAAAGTACATGAAGTCAGAAAAGGCACGTACAGTAGTCCTTGAAATGTCATATCTTAATTTAGATCAGTTCTAATGCTAGGTATAATGCAAAATTTGTACTATTAAAGCAAACAAAAAAAACAGAGAGAGTTTGTGACTGTGCGTGATTTGTAACATGGAGCTTGCAACTCCTTTCTGCCACAACTTTATAGTTGTAGAAGTTAGGATTGATAATTGCTACAATTCCTGGTGCTGTTCCACAGCTGGAGACCACTGAAGAATCAGATGTTTTCAAAGGAGGTGGATAAGTCACTGCTTTCAAACATAGTATTAAATACCTTGAGTAGGTTAAGTCATAGCATTCAAAATGCTTTTCTATAATTTGTCTGAGGAACCCAAAGTTGATACATTCCTTCTCTTTAATGAGGTTAGGGTGGCTACTCATTTATTTTGATGTGACTGGCCTTCTAGGCAATCATATGGTGTGATCTTAAGCCTTTAATCTGTAATGCTCCAAGCTTACTGCTGCAGCATGATTAAGCTAAAATTGTGTTTTGACAGGTCTGTGATTGGAAGAACCATAAGAGCAGCCCTGACTTCCAAGTTCTCTGGGAGTTGTGAACTTAATCAGTAATGACGGGGGATCTTAGCCAGCTGATAAATTTTTACATTTCCCCCATTTCAAAGTGCAGTCATGTTTCGGTTTTCATGGGTTTGCCTCCAAAACTGGGATTCCTCTTTTTCCAGAGCAAATGGTTGAATTTCTTAAGGCACATGAATAATAAGGATTCTGCACAAAGGGAAAGATCCCTGGGGACAGCTGAGGAGCTCTCAGTGACTCGCATCTATTTATTATTTCTTCACTGACTACTTCCTGTTGTACTTTTTTATTTTCTAGTAGACAATAGTAGAAATATTGCATTTGCATTGAGCATTTCTCTCTAAGAATCACAGCTGTCGATGCTTGTGAATATTGTTACTGATGTTATAATTACCTTATTTATAGCCTTCAAACCATGTGGCTTTGATTCTATGATGATTCTTATTTTTTGGGTCTAAATTGCTACAAGGTAGAACTTTGATCCTTTGATTTAGCAGGCTTTGTCTTTTTAGATCTAAAGATCTTCTAGGGCGATAGAAATGTTCCAAAATATGTAATTTTGTAAGGCCTAGAAGATTAAAAAACTTCTTGAAAACGTTTAAGAACTGCTCAGAAAAACTCTATTTTGAGCATTTTACAGCTGACCTCTGTCTTGTTCTTCTGTTTTCATTATCATGAATGAATATCTAAATGTGACTTTTGGTTGCAAATTGGCTGGTTTAAAAGAGCATTGAATTGCAAAAAGTCATCTTAAGCTTTTCCTGCAAAAAAGCAGTTTTACCATGAAGTGATCACCTTATTATCAGCTGATGCCTTATTTAAACTGATGCCTTTTCCTGATCTTAAAATCAAGAGTCAAACATGGTTAGAAGGGGAAAAAAAAAAAGGAATTTCACCTTGGTATTTATTTTAAGGATCCTTAGGTGCACTAAGTCCAGGTCGAATGCACCTCAGTGCACACCCACAAAAGGTCTGGTATCACATTATAGGTCTTACTAATTAACATATCTATCAAAGATTCTTTAACGAGAGGCTTGAGTGAGCTCCTCTTCTCAAGGAACCTTCCCCTGGATGGTTCTATCTTAATTCACAAAATGTGTTCTGGAGAGGACCCTGGGGTCTGGGGCATTCTGATCCCTAACTACGACGTTTCTAAAATGTTTCATCTCCTAGCTTAACAAACAAGTCCAAGAATGAAGGCAAAAAGCAAAAAGAATATAGAAGTTGTAAAAAGGTATAAAAGGGGTGTAAAAGAAAAGGCAAAAAATCATCATGGCATCAAAACCATCAGGTTAACATGAAAGTGTAACATAAAGGCGGGGAGCGGAGGCTTTGGTCAAGCAGCTGACAGTAGAGTAGAATTATTTATTTTGATGTGATTTTTTCACAGGTTGAAAATTGGTGTCCTCGTTTACCTTGGAGAGCAAAAAATCCTAATGAAGAAACTGATCAAAAAACAGTGGTAAGAACAGCTATGTCCTTAACAGGGAAAACATGAGAAATAATCCAGTAATTGTGATTCATGCAAAATATCCTGGAGTCCTGTGCCACATAAATGCTAAAAAGACTAGAATTTACACTTTTTTCTCCTCAAGGCGAAAAGGAATTCTCCTTGACATGTCTAGCTGATGTATCCAGTCATTGTATTGTGGTCTTGGTGGTAGATTTTCATTAAAAACATTTTTATGTTTAAATTTATGAAACACTGTACACAGATACTTAGAAAAATTATGAATCCACAGACTGCTGACCACTGTTAAGTATATGTGAAAATGTCCATTTTTATTGTCCCAAAAATCTGGGCCTTGTTTACAAAACTGCCTTAATGGAAAAGGCTTTTATCCATTTCAGGTTTGTAGTAACATTTTGATTACTCCTAATTTTCTCCTGTTAAAAACTATACAGCACACAGAGTTGTTTCTAAATTGTTACAGCCTAATTATGTAACAATTAAGTATTTTAAGATAATTTAAGATAATTGCTGGGCTGCGTATGAACACTACTTACATAACATAGATATAGGCTGTCTCATTTTGTAAAACCAATTGATCTTAGAACAGCCTAGCTTTAAAATGAGTATTTCCTTTAAAATTTATACCCTAGTAATGTTTCTTCATTTCTGGTATAATAGGAGACTTCCTTGTATTTGGAAGATTCATGATATACATAAATCTTGAGCCTGCTGTTCTGTATTATGATTTAGACGTGCCTTTACCTCATTTTGAAGCACATGAACAAAACCAGATCTTATCTTGCAGAAATAAATGCATTGTGAAACATTGTGAATGTATGCTGGGCTACCAAGTGCTACTAATAAAAATAACAGTCATTTATGTAGCTTATAAGTGTCTGTTTAAGTATATCTTTAAGATTTGAACTAAAATCTTAACTTGTGCTAGGAGCGCATCTTTTTTTCTATTTCATTTTTAAAAAGGGGAATATAAAGCAGAGAGCTCACATTTGAGCAGTTTTTTCACTTGTGGAAAGAATACTGAAGAATAACTAATGTTTGGGGTGTTTCTCAATGCTTTGCTTGAAGGCTGAAATTCGTATCAACTTTGATAATCTCTACAAAATGATGTCGAGGCATGAGGAATTCAGGTGGATGATGTTGCGCATCAGACGAATGGCTGATACCTGGATTGAAGCAATTAAATCCCTTGCAGAAAAACAAAATTTGGAGAAAAGAAAACGAAAAAAGGTAAATGAGAACATTTTTATTCCTGTCACTTGCTCTTATATGGGCTCTTTCAAACTTCCCGTTCCAGATGTAGCTTCAGAGTGGAAATAGAAAATATGTCTAAAAGGCTCATGTTTATACTTGTGCCTCTTTTCAGGAAGTATTTTGCTGTTTGAAATTATGTTGCAATGGGTGTTTGCTTTACAGAAAGTTTTACATCTTTTTGCATGAGTCAGTCTTGGAGGAAGTTTTCTGACCTCTGTAGTTTTGGATAGAATAGAGACTGTAGATGTTTCTAAAGGGAGAAGCTGTGAATTTACTGCAAGCTGATGGCACTGGAGTGTTTTATGTAGTCATGGGAAAAAACAATTGTACATCTCTATTGTCCAAAATTGAGACTCTAAACAGTGTATCTTGGGTTTGGATTTGAGTAGACTTAACCACAACTTTGGACAGGATGAGTTTAGACCTCCTGTAATGGGTTCCATTTTAAAGCCATGAGATACTTGAAGTAAAAAGGTGTAGCTCATTTGATTTAATTTTTATTTTATTTTAACTACCTCAGTTAATTAAGATAAAGCCAAAAGTTGCAAACACACCAACAGGTTTTCCTTCCTGCCCTGTTATTCCTGGAACCAGTCCTGAGTGGCAGCAGCATAGAAATTTGTTCATATTTCTACCCTCTCTTAAGCCTGGCTGGCTCAGCTCCTTGCTGGAGATTCTCAGTCTTTGCATTCATTACAAAATTAAATTATTTGGGTGGAAGTATTGGATTGTTTTCATTGATTTTTTTTTTTTTTTTTTTTTGCTATAGTTGGAATTTAATAGGAAGGAAAACTGCTGTAAGGTACAACAGTTGCATGTTTAATGTCGATAATTCAAACATATGACTTTCCTTTCCAGATCCTTGTTCATTTGGGGCTTTTGACAAAAGAATCTGGATTCAAGATTGCAGAAAATGCGTTTAGCGGTGGCCCACTTGGTGAATTAGTCCAGTGGAGTGATTTAATTACATCTCTCTACTTACTGGGCCATGACATCAGGATTTCAGCTTCACTGGCAGAGCTCAAGGAGTAAGGAGATTACTTTCGCTTTTGAAACTGGAATTAAAAGAAAAGAATTGTAAACTCTTGAAGCTTCTATTAACAGTATATAATTTCTTGAAGCATAAAATGAAAGTGATAATTCACTAAACAGACTATAAGATTATTTTCATGAGCTGAGTATATGTGCCATGGAAAGGATAATGTGTTTTCATTGTAGCTTCAGGCTCCTGGGACTTCATAAATGAATGTTGTAAAATTCAAACTAAGCAGCTTAGTCTTTAACATTCCAGGTGCTTTAACCAGCTGCAATGGGAAATGTTACAGATTAGCCTAATTCTGTGTCATCTGCTTCAGTTTCTGCTGTTCTTCACTTAGTATGTCATTTTAAGATAAAGGTTTAAGTTCTTTAAACATGTTACTTTTGCTATAGTTCCTTGCTTGTGTTAAGTCAAATTGCTCCTCACTCTTCGTTGTCCTGCTTTGCCAACTAGTTCAGCATCAGACATAAAACATCTGTTAGAAGCTTGAGCACATGTACTTTTTCTGCAGCTTTCTTTTTTTAATTGCAAACATGACAGCATTGTTTTATAGAGAGCTCTTATCCTATAAAGCTGTCAATAGAAGTCAGAAATTACTTTGAATCATTTCAAAGCACACTATTTTTAAGCATTTCAAACATATTATTCTCTTACTTGAACCAGATGAGGTTTTTAGTGAAAATTAGTGCTTTACATTTTATAAATGTTGAGAAATCTCTAGCATTTGTGTTCTTACATGGTTGATGATTTAAAAATAGAGTAAAAGAGTCAAACTTTTTTGAAGCTGGAATTATTGGAGTAAATAGTGTTACAGCATCAATGCAAGGTATTTGGAAAGTAATGCTTTTTCATATTGCTTCTCTTTTTGTTTAGGATTATGAAGAAGGTTGTAGGTAACAGATCTGGCTGCCCTACCCAGGGGGATAAAATTGTAGAACTCATTTACATTGATATTGTGGGATTGACTCAGTTCAAGAAAACCCTTGGTCCATCATGGGTTCATTACCAGTAAGTATAACACTCACTCACCCTCTAAACTGCTTTGTTAAAGAGCTTTTGTTGAATAACATGTGTCAAAATACTGAAATAAATCCATTCACATGAACTTGAAATTATTTAAAAGTGACAATGCACTTTTCTGTTGCCTTTCATTCTTAGGATTAAAG
This sequence comes from Monarcha castaneiventris obscurior, assembly GCA_026261815.1. NCBI lineage: Eukaryota > Metazoa > Chordata > Aves > Passeriformes > Monarchidae > Monarcha > Monarcha castaneiventris. The sequence continues at coordinate 15,964,793 of JAMPIT010000467.1, forward strand.
GGACTATTACTTGTTCTTTTCATGCCATCATTATCCCCCCCAGCAAGCTTGAGATTCTTGGATTCAAGCATTTTTAATCTTAAAAATCTTAATTATCCTCTTGATAAATCATCATCTTTGCCCCTCTTTCCCTCCTTGTATTACCCACACTTCCCATGCCCATTTTTTTCTGTAAATTAGTAGATGAGCTGAGAGATTATTTCATTTTGTAGTTTAGTTGGAATACCAGAGGCATGTTTTGTTTGTTGGTGTTTGTAACCACGCTGGATCAATGATTGTGGAGATTTATCTTTTCTAATTGTATTGCCCAACAACTGCAGTGCAATTTTCTATTCCATTCCTGAAGATACTGGGCTGAGAGTTGTCTTCAGGGGCAGGTCTGAAGAATAAACTGCAGTTATTGTTGCTTCTGTCATCTATAAACTTCTTTCCATTAGAAATGGAAGATAAGGGTCACAAGACTTTGTGCACCTTTCTTAGTTTATGCAGTTTTAAAACCTCTTTTCTTTTTGTCAATAGCTTTAAATCATTAAGACCGCCCATGCGTTGTTCAAATAAATATCAGCATGAAATAAACGCAAACCTAAATTACTTACTTTGATTTTTCTATACCTAAATTAGAAGTAGCTGTGTCTCATGATCCAGAAAGTCCAGTAAATCCTACTTGAAAGAAGTTATTGGAAGGCGTTCACGGGGAGAAACTTTTCTTTCAGCCTCAGGATTTTCTAGAGCATTGGATCTTTCCAGTGTAATTTTAAATGAGAGTACTGTGATCAACATTGCAGATTAGATTACTCTTAATCTCTTTTTTGAAGCAGGGGAGTAAACGGATATTCTAGTTTTTAGGAGCCTGCTAATAAAGATAATCCCATTTTCCACTGAGCAACAGTTGCTTGTCTGTCTGCCAGATGTAATTGTCACTAAGAGATCACATCCAGCATTGTGGTCAGGATATGAAACCATCCTTATAAATTTTAAATATTTCTTCCCGTTTGCTTGCAATTTCCTGTCTGGTTTGTCTTGTAACAAAGGTATGGAAATATGTATTGAGATTATGGATTTGCTATTCAATTTTTCTTTCTTCATAAAATCATTAAATCTTGAGTTATCAATCTGGTTTTCATTGATTACTATTTTGTGGTAATGGCTAGCATTTTCTGGTTTAGGAGAGCAGAATTACATTTAACTCCAAGTACCTTAGGTAGTGTAGAATTTTTTGAGGATTTTGAGGAAGAAAAAAGTATCTTAATGCCTGTCTTCTACAACATTAGATTTCATGGACTGGAAGGGAATCTCATCTAGTCCATAGCCTGACTGAAAAATAGATAAGGGTGCATTTGTCCTTCATGAGAGATTTTTGCCTCATCTGCATTACTGCAGTCTGGAAAAGATGCCCCAACGTGTTGTTTTGTATAGTTAAGCTTTTCTTTAAAGTGTTTTTCTTGGCCTAGTTTCTTGCAAACTGCCCATTACTGCTTATTCTAATAAAGTTTTGGAGAATAAATTACTTCCTTCTTGTGCTCTGCCAGCTCCTAGGATGTCTTCTATACTGGTTTTCCTTCAATTTGCCTTTTTTAAAATATATAAATTTAGGGGTTTAAACCATTACTTACTTTTCATATTTTGTTTACCTTTCATGAAACTTGTTGCATTTGTTGTGAAGCTCTCTAATTATGTGATAATTTTTCTCAAGTTCAGTGTGCAAAACAAGGTCCAGAGTCTAGCAGAGACTACAGAATTTATTGGAGCAGGAGAATTAATTCGTAGCTGCATGCATGCTGTCTCATATTCCAGGATCCTCTTCCAATCATTGTTTTTTCTCTCAGCATCATGAGTTACCTCATAAATTTTGTCATTTAAGTGTTTTGAAGTTAAAACCACTAAGTATGTTATAATAGCACAGGCATCCATTTCTGTTTAATCCAAATAAAATAAACATTATCACAAATAAAGCTGCTTTTTAGCCCTTGTTCTTTACAAACTTTGCTTTTTCTCTCAGTTGTATTTAATGTCAGTAGGAATAATTGTTTGTCTCAAAAGAAGTGTTTTTCAATAGACATGTGCAGGTCAGCTCAGTCTGGTTCATACAGACCAGACTCAGACACAAATGAATTAAAACCTTTTTATTCACTTCAGAATAGAGTGGCAGAATAAGCCTCTGCCTTCAGAGCAGTCACTTGGGAGGAGTGCTTTATATAATCTTTCTGGGTGAACTTGAGCCCTGAGGAAATTTTTGGTAGTTGCAAATCAGGTTTCTGGAACTGAGAGCTCGAAAGAATGACCCTGCTGCTTTGGGAGCGAGTATTTCTGAAAGATTCTTCTGTACAGCTCAGAGCACCAGTGACTTTTGGTAGTACCTGCTTTATCTGTGGGATAATTGGTGCTGTAAAATAGCAGGAACACAGCAAAACACATCTCATTTTGGAGTGCACCTGATTTCCAAGCAGAACAATGCCTGGACGTGCTGGATTTTGCAGTTCTGAGGTCTGGATGTTTGAATACAGTTTGTGTGCAATGAATCAACATACAAATTAATAGCTTAATATAGTTCAAGAAGTGCAGCCTTTCTTAGCACCCTCATCCTCCATGTAGCACATAAGAATCTGGTATTTTTTCATTTTTCCACAGTCTCTAGCAATGACTCATTCCCATATGCCAAAAATCCAACTGGCTTTTTTTTCTTGAAATAAATTAACGTGACAGCTATCCTGAAAAATGAGCAGCGTTCCTGCTTCGTACGTGTTCTCTAGAATACATCTGTTTTAGGAGGGTTATTTTCTGTCCTAAGATTTTAAGTGCGAGTCCTGAGTGGAATGATGAAGTGGAAGAAGGATACAAAAAAAATGTGTATAAATACTTCTACTAGGTCAGCTCTGTTAAGATTGTGCTTCTGCCCAATATTTATGGGAAAAAAAGCTCCCTTTAAATAATTCTGGATTACTTTTGTCTGATTTTTTTTTTTTAAGCCCTAAAATTGTCACTTCTAATGTGTTAGACAAAAAAGACTAATATGGATGTTTCTAAAGCAATTTGCTACCTACCAGTCCTCTTTTTAATTAGGCAGAGAATAGACAGTCTGACACCAATTTCAGGACATGCTGCAGTTCTCTGTAGCTTCACTGCTAAAGCTAGGTGACATTTTAGGAAGAAAAGGTGGGAAAACTGAAGTGAAAGGTATACCAAATTAGCATGTAATTTAAAATATATCCTTGATTTATTAAAAAAATAGTGGTTTGTCATTTTCAAAATTAATTATTTCACTTTAGAAATGCTAATGCATTGTATGCAAAAAAAAAAAAAAAATGGAAGGCATTTAAATTATTAAGTGAAATGGAGAATATGGTACTAGGGTAGAAAATCAAGGCATTCCTATATATATTAAAATATCAGCTCAGCATAACTGGTATTAATTACATTAATTTCTAAATTTTAAATCTTTACCAACTGTTTTCTGCTGCATTTCAGGGATTAATTTCACCACTTGAAGCTTTGACCTCTCATACCATTCCTGCACACACTTGCACTTTTGGCTGTCATCTTTTCCCTGACTTAGTTTATGCTGAAACATAAAAATATATTTTGTTTTCCTGCTTTCTGGCTTAGATTTCTGTTGCATCACATTGCCTGTCCTGATTCTGAGACCCTGTGTGTATTGCACATAGTTCCACGTATCCCTATGAACCATTAGTGCTACTTATCTTACATCTGAATACAGGAAAAAGAGGCAACAAAGCAATGTAGTGCTCCTTACAGATATCTCTTGACAAACTCCAGTAATGTTGCAGTTTTTCAGTAGCTTTCTCCTATTTTTCATTCTCCTGTGCTCAAGTACCTGGCCAAAAGCTGTATACTTGAGAGGAATTTTGTTTTAAGGGCTGCCAAGAAATAAGAGGGCTTTTACTACTGAATGATTCATCAGTGCAGAACTTGTTTTGGTCCTGCTGGAGTATTTTGTGTGATGCAGAGATAATTGCCACTGTTGTAAAATATTTTCATTGAGAACAGTTGACACAAAACACTGCACAGAAACTGATCTGTCAGCTTTGTTGTTTGGTGAATCATAATGCGTTGTATATTTTGATTTTCTTTTTGTTTGAAAGATCTCTGTGAAGGTTTAAAAAAACACGTCATTTTGCTCAATTTGTACTTTGAAATACAAAGGTAGTATTTCATATAAGAGTTTAAAAGTTGCTGGGGTTTTTTTTCTATTTCCCAAATTATTGAATACTTTTGGGAAAGGAGCAATATACAAGTAATGTGTAAATTTATTTTGGGAACTAAAATCTTTTATTTTTAAAGCTGAGAAATGGTTGGATATTAGTCCTCAAAAGGTAAAATAACTTAATTCTTTCACATATAAAAGCCAAAATCCTGGCGTTTTTCTGAACAGAATGTATATATAGGCTGGAGCATGGGAAATGTTGAAAACATTTTTAAAAAGCCATTTTTAATAGTAACTTTTGCAGCTCCCTCCCTTTTCTGCCACTCATGAGATTGTCACTTCCTTAGCACATACGAGCCCAGTGATACAATATGCAGTGCTAAGAGTTCATGTGTTTATAACACAATTGCTCGTGATGTTTAGTTCCTGTATAAGTCTTTTCTGCAATTTTGTTTGTGGAGGGCTGAAGAATGGTAGGGTCAGCAGCTCTGGAGCCCTATAATCCACTCCAGTGGCAGTGGTCAGAATGTCCAAGTCATATCAAAGATTTGGCAGGCTGCATTTTGGAAACATAACTTCTAGAATCTCTGTCCTATAATGTGTACTGTCGTCTTCACACTGACACTTTTTCTGCCTGTCCTGCATTGTGAACCCTTCTTCTGACAGGAGACGCTCATAAATAAAGTGATTTCTTTTCCAAGAAATTAATAGGGTTTTAAATAAAGGATGAGTGTGATTCTCTCATCCCAGGCCCTTTGTAATCCAGTTTTGTGCTGGTTGATGCAGGTAATTGACTTTCATATTGTTTCTTCAAAAGTCTGTGACTTTTGAAGAATGTTTCATAAACACATAAATGATATGACTGCAAGAACTCAGCAAATTAAACCATCTTTAGTGCTTTTCTAGTAGGTCTAAAAGTCAGAACCTGGAGAACAAACACAATTGTCAAAGACAATGTCCTGTTCTGCTCTGATCTTATTGGCATGTTGCCCCTGGCTGTTGCGTTTAGTTTTGTAATAATGGCTGAGAACTTTAGAAAACAGATGGAAAATCCTGTCATCTTCTGCCTAAATTCTACTTAAGAGCTCTAGGAAATACAGGTGACTACTGCGGCATTCCCATAAGTTCTATTTGGATTTTAAAGCATAACTTCATTCTGTAAGGACAAAGAAACCCAAAACAAGCTCCAGGGCTGTTATTTGAATATCTGATATATCCTTGAATTTGCTGTTCGTAACATCTTTGTGAATGTAATATCAGCAGAAATGTTTGAAGTTAAGATGTACCTTCAGTTTATACATCCTCCACAGCTGCACACAAAGACAAAACACATCTTAATTATCATAGCTGTGTTTGTATACACACATTCTTGTATATACATATGTAGGTGTACCTACAGTAAATTTGCTTGTCTCTTTTAGGTGTATGCTAAGAGTTCTGGATTCCTTTGGGACTGAGCCAGAATTTAACCATGCCCATTATGCCCAGTCTAAAGGCCACAAGACACCATGGGGAAAGTGGAACCTTAATCCACAGCAGTTTTATACAATGTTCCGTAAGTACCTCTGTGCTTATGAATAATTTAGGGCTTTAAAAAGAAATGCTGTCATTGAGAAGATTTTTTTTTTATTATGAAAGACAAATTCAGAGTTTAATAAAATACAACTGCTAAATGGGAAGAATTGTATCAGTGTGTGTAGACTGCAAAAGCTCTATTGTTCTTCCACCCAGCAATGAGAAAATAAGAATATTGAGATAATATAAATAGTGGTAGGGAACTTTATGCTCTGTGGAAAGTGGTGTTTGGCTTTTCCCTCAAATGTCAGGGAGTTTGCTTTTGTTAGTTTTGCTTTCTCTAATCTTACTATGAAGCAATAGATTTCTGAGGAACTTCCTAGGTTACATTTTTATAAACTGCACTCCTGCATTTCATCATGTTGAACTGAAGTTTGGAACTATGTTAGCAATAGTGTTGTATTTCTGCTTTTGTTCCTCAGCAAATCAGCAGCACCATCCCTTCACTATTTCTTTGTGTTTAGGATTAATAAATGGCCACTCAGCAAAAAATTTTTGTCTCTACTTTTTTATGGCTTTGTAAGAATTTTTACCTAGCTTGTTTTCATATTGTGATTGTTTATCCTCAGGTGAATTGATTAACATTTATTTGCCAGCAGTGTACAAAGCTATTGAAAAATAAGTAGTAGATTTCAGCACTGCAGTAGATCTTTCAAGCATCGATAAAGATCTTTTTAAGTGACCCCAGCCAAACCTGAAAAAGAAACAGAACAGAAACAAAAAAAGGTATAAATTGGGTCAGATTAAACTATTGGTGTGACCTGGTCTACACCTAGTCTTTGACTTTAAGGCAGGAGGTTCCAGAATCAAGGGATCTCTCTCTTGCCTGTTGTAGCAGTAGTTGAAGTGTGTTATCTCTGAAAGGTGCAGGGTCACTGCTGCTGGCTGGAGTTTGATAAGGGAGGCTCAGGGCCAGAGGCTGCTCAGCCCAAGTCTGTAAGGAAACACTTCATGGTGACCAGCCCACCTCCAGAGTTTGGTGCTGGTCCCTGTCTGACATTAGGACCAGGGCTCTGTTCTCTCTCATCAGTTTCATCATCAGTCTTTCAAACTTTCCTGCTTTTAACAGCAGAATGATACGTGCTGCTGTCAGGCTGACACGCTTTTGATTTCAGTTGCCCTGTAAAATTCTTGAGAGAGGCATATTTTGTCTGTCAACATTTGCTGCACAAGTTTTTCCAGAGAAATATAAGTGAAGGTTGTTCAAGAGATAAAAGGCTGCATTCACAGTTGTTGGGAAGCAAGTAACAAAACATGTGGTGAAATGTGACTTGGAAGTGGTTGCAGAGTTTGTGTCTGAATATTAGTAAGCAGAGCTTGTTCTGTATCCACATTTGCTAATATTTACTGGTTTATGTCCTAAATGGAAAAGGAACTCAATTGTGCTTTGTTTTAGTCCAGCTGTTGGGAAATTCAGATGTGAGGTCCTGTTCAAGATAGCATCAAGGGTGATGATGCACTCAGTGAAAATAGCTGGCTGAACACTGGTGGTACAGCTGTGTGCTGTGTGTGTGCACTACTCTGTCCCACTCCATGAAATGCAGAAGAAAGGAAATCTTCTCTCTGGAGATCTCTGTTGTGCCATTGGTACAGTCTCTTGTGCAGAGAAAATCACTTCATAATGAATTTTCTGAAGGGTATGACTATACTGGAATTTTAATAGATAACCGTTTCCAATTTTTACTGCTGGAAATGACTGCGGGTCTTCCTCTGCAGGAAAAATTGTAAACAGATTGCAGGCAAACTAATTCTGAAGTGTGAGTGATTTCAGTGCTGTGGTTTATTCAAGGATTTTACTTTTTTTTTTTTTTTATTAGGTGCAGAGGAGTCAACATGTTTTGTGATATTTAAAGTTTATATTTGTTGTTTTGTTCTCTGCTGCACAGATAGTACCATCTTTATGGGGCTGTGATTAAAAGTGCATATTATGCATCAGTAAAGATTTTATGGCAGATTGGAACCCTGGACAGCTTCCCAAGATCCCCAGACTCTATTATGTTTTCAGAACTCTGATTATAAGGGCAGAAAATTATTCCTGAGCAACAAGCAAGCCATATTCAAACCTGTGGCATATTACCAAGTGCTTGACTGTTCTCTGAGTTTTCCAGAAGCATGAAAGCTTTCCCCCTTTTTTATGTTTTCCATGTTTTTAATTCAAAGACTTTCATGTGAAATAACAGCACTGGTACTTCTAAAAGTGCATGGTCTTGCTTAAAAATCTATCTGAGGGCTTCCTGTCAGTGTTGTTTGAGGCACTGAATTCCACCAGTTCTAAGTGCTAACTTTAACAAAGGTTTATTTTTCTTTTGAGTGTGTACTGCCTTGCCTCTCCTTTGAATGCAGTCTCTCATCCAAAAATATGAAAGGATGGAAAAATGCCCCTTTTCAGACATATGCGCAATGTGCCATTTGCTATGTAAAATTCTAAAAAGTCCTTGGGTCTAAGTGGGTGCCTGGCTGTTGCTGAGGCATTTTTTGTGAAAAAGAGTAATTGTCACTCGAAAGACAAAATGTAATGGCAGAGGGACGTGTACACAGTGTATGGCTTCTCTGTTCTCCTGCATTATCCAGTTGGCTGATTCTCAGGAACCAAAAAAGCAAAACCTCATAATTGCAATAGAATTTTTTTTTTAATAACTCTACTAGAGGTTTAGCATTGCATGTACCAAAAATGCCTGGATATTATCTTTGGATTTGGGGATTTTTTGTTTTGTTTTGGGTTCTTAAGCTTTTCACAATGTGATTAGTAATTGCCAGCTTGTGTGCCAGAATTTAACAGGAGGCCTAGAGAGGAGATCCTGCTGTTTATTGCAGCCTATTTCTATGTGCACTTGTGAGGCTATGACAGCTTTTAGAAAATAATAATCCCACATGTTGGAGTAGCTTTTGTATAGTAGGGATGGATTTTTACCTGAAGCATTGAGTGTTGGAGTCCATCACTGGAATGAAACACCCAATCTACAAAAACAAACAAACCAAAACAACAAAAGCCCTTACTTGTAATGAGCCTAGATATCTGTGTCTTTATAGGGGGGAGAACAGTGACCAGCACTGCTGGATGTCAGTGCTGGAAAGAAGACCAACAGGGGCTAAAAATAATATAAAAAACTATGAATAAATTACATATCCTTTGGTTTTTTTGGTTTTTTGGTTTTTTTTGGTTTTTTTTTTGTTTTTTTTTTTTTTGCCTGGATTGGATTAAAAACAGTTTTGCCAACTTCACTTGCCACCTTTAAATATTTTATGACTGCTATGTGTGGGTGAATTAGGCACTGCAATTTGTGTTCTGATTTGCATAGTGTGACTTGGTAGGGCAGTAATTAGCATGGATACGTAATACACAGTGAGTTGGGTGGCTGGTGTTGGTAATTCCAGTATACGTGGTGAACCCAAGAAATTTGCTGAAATTTATTTATGCCATTGAGCAACATCAGCTTTGCTAACAAGCGTAAATTCAGGGGATTTTCAAACTGTTGGTATGGCATCTCTGAGATTTGTCAGGCAAGATTTTTTCTGTTTCTTTTATCTCTAATGATAAAGCTTAGCACACAAGGAAAAAAAAAATCATTACCATTGGACTCAGTCCAGCTACAGAGTTTTTATTAACAGAAACAAGCCAGAAGATAGCTGCTTACTTCGGTAGGCATATGGAGCAGGACTTAAAATTAATAAAAACTATTTTGGATAATAAAGCAAGCAAATGTGCCTTTCAGTATTAATAAGAAGGAGGTGATCAGTTGCATAATAACTTATAACTTCTTTTCTGACAACATTCACTCTAATGTAGCATTAACTGATATTTTCAAAGGTGCTGAATCTGCTCTGTTTCTTACAGCTCACACTCCAGATAACAGTTTCCTTGGATTTGTGGTAGAGCAGCATCTGAATTCCAGTGACATTAAACACATTAATGACATCAAAAGGCAGAATCAATCTCTCGTTTATGGCAAAGTAGATAATTTCTGGAAGGTGAGTTTTTTATACTCATATGCTTAAGCAAATTGATATTGATCAACATAATAAAGCATAATTCAAAATTTTAAAGTGTCCCATCTGTCTAAACTCATTAAGTTCTTTTTCTGGAAACAAATGTATTTGAATAATTAAATTGAACATTTTGAAGTCTTTCTGTTAGGGAAACTTCTGTCTAGATTGATGTGGATCCTTTCCTGTTTCTGTACACCTTTGTGGTAGAATAAAAAATATAGTCTTAATGTCACAGTAATTTTGGAAAATGCAGAAGGCTGGTAAACAGAATGGAAAATGGAAGGTGTGAACTTTCATCAGTCATAAGCAAACCTGTCTTTCAATTACTTCTGTTCTTATATCTACAACCAAAAATGTGCTGCATTTTGAGATGGAAATTCTGTTTCACTAAAAGCTCTAGAAGTATGCAATCTCTTTTTATCTCCCTGTAATAATATCAGTGTTTTGTTTCTTTAATATTGCCATTATTGTATTTTCTCTCATCTGCAGATGAGAGCAGCAGAATAACCCCACCAAGATTTGGTTATATTTTTAAAAAGTCAAAGTATATTGTGTTATAAGTCATAGTGATCTCTTTTTTTTCACCCACTGTCCTTTTCTGTGGCTCCTTCTTCCAGGCTGGCACACCTGGGAATGTGTCTCTCATGTAGTTTTCAAAGAGATTACTTACTAGTAACTGGATTTCTTCCAAGTTACCTCCAGCTCTGCGTGCCCAAATGCTCTGCATGCCCATATCCTCTGTGTGCCTTCCCTCCTGCCTAAAAAGACCTTATTTTTAAGCCTCTTGTCAACTGCAAAAGGAACTTATCAGTGCCATACATAGGACCACACAATAGAACAGTGAGAGAGCACCTGGGTCTCACATTTTCATGCCTTTTCTCTTTATTGGCATGAGAATATTGGTCTCACACAGTTTTCGAACCACAGAAGCAATGCTCATTCTGATGGCTGAGATTACATAGAATGAGCTCTCTAAAGATGATAGCTACAAATAAATGGTCCATCTGTGAGAAAAAACAAAACTAGAAGTTGATACAAAGAGTAGAATGTTGGCAGTGGTAGCAGAACAGGTAGAGCTGGATGCTTCTTGGCTACTGTGCTGAGAAAAATACATAGGAAATACTATGAAAGTATTTATTCTGTTTGGCTCATGGTACAGAAGGACTTAGTGTGCCCCTGTCTGCAGTCTCTCCTGTCTGCAGAGTGCTGGAGCAGAGTTGGGGTCCTTTCTTTGAGTCTTTTTGAGCTTAGGCTCTTGTACTTGTGACTCTGCTTGTACTTTTACTGATGACTGATCTCAGTCTCTCAAGAACAACAGCATGCAATAATCATCTAAACTTCCTGACTGACTTGCAGTGCACATCAGCAGAAGGACTTGTTGGATACTAGTTGGATTTAAGGAACAGGACAGCTCCTTAGCCACTGACATAGATATCTTCCTCGCTTTATTCAGTCTGCATGGATTCAGAAATAGGTATTGATAGTTTATATGCCCAGAGGGGAGATCTGTGATTAGTCTCAGATCCTGTAAGGCACACAGGATATTCTTGTCTTGATTAAGACAAAAACGCATCTTTTTGGAAGGTAACATCCAGTCTTGATTTTTAAATAGCACACAGTGGAAAGCCACTGTTTCCTCTGGTGAAGTCCTCCAATAATTGCCTTCTCCCTTAAGACTTTGCATTATTTCTGGTACACATTTCCATATGGTTGTTTCCAGTCCTAGTGGCAGTTATAGACATTCTCAACTGGATTTAAGATGTTTCTGTTCTGTTGCCCTGTAGGAATATATAGGTTGAGGTCAAAGTTACCCATAGTCATCTGAAAAGCCTGTATATGCTGAACCCCTGAGAGCCTTGTGCTTTCTAATCCTTAAGTGTTCTCACATGTCTGCTTTCTCTGAACCTTCTCAAGATTATTCACATTCCTCTTGAAATGTGAATGTTTGCAAAGGGCACGTGGGCCATGCCAGCACCAAATCCAAAAGGAAATACTGTCTCATTGTTAGGCAGGTCCCCTTTCCACCATTAGGAACTCTCAGCCAAGCCCTTTGTATCATTTTTTAAAGTGCTGCTTTTCAAGTCACTGCTGTGTTTCTATCAGTATTGCCTGTCTTGTTTTTTGCAAGATGTTTGATTTGGTATCTGGCCATATCAGTATGTGTACTGTGTGCTGGCAACATCGAGCACATTAAAACTGTAACTTGCAGATTGTAACTGCAGTCATGCCCATATGCACTCATATATAAAGTGCAAATCACTGCAGATAGACTTTGAATCAGTTACAGTGTGGGATTTCTTATCTGGAGTGATAAAATCCAATTCCCGTGATCAAGGGAAAGCCCAAACTAATATTGTGTCTGTGTAATTTGCTTTTTCCACGTTTCTTTCATTTTCGCTGTTCAGTGCTCTTTTCATCTGCCACCACGGCTTGTACGGAACCAGACTAATCTATTTATCCTGCTCCTGTTCTTTCTGCTGAACACGGCCAATTAACGAGAAGTGTAATCTGCACAGAGTACACGTGTCACTGCTGGGGCTGATCAGTCATTAGAGGAGCACAGCGTGGAGGGGAGAGCATTCCCATCCCCAGACTATGGTGCTTTTGGGGAAGAGCAGCTGCAAATCAATTGTTTAATGTTAAACCTTTCAGGCTGAAGTGGAACTGAAATATGCACAGGGCCTCTTCTCCCTGGGGGTATATAAACCACTGTGGGTTTATATAGCCATGGATATGGGTTCTTTTCTGTGCCTGAGCCCAGTGACATCCATCCCATATCACAGCAGCCAGGTCTGGGTACACGTCTTGAGGTCAGGAAGGATGTGCTGCAGAGGGTGTAAGACAAATCTGTTTTATTTCCCTCTAATAACTACATCGGTCCTAGGTGAGTTAAGGATTACAGATAGGAGGTTGTAAAGAATTTTGCCACATTTCTCAAGGTTATCTTTAGAGGTAAGCTATGAAGGGCAACATTTGCCAAGTTTTGGAAAAGTGTTTGTTGAGATTAAAGGTTTGGGGTTTTGTCTGAGATTTTTGGCAGTAGTAAGGAGTAAAGAGAGTCCTATCTATGCCAAAGTGGGGGGGAAAAAAAGGAGTTAATAAAATGTGTGTGAAAACCGTAATGCTCTCCATTATCAAAATTGGCTTTAATTACAGAACATTTCAATTAAAAGAGAATGTTTGAAGCCTTTCATGTTGCCTTAGCTCCTGTTTCTAGGTCTTTTCTTTGTTCTTCTTTCTGCGACTTACTGTTATACTATTCCACTAATTTGACCCTTAATCCTAGAAGAAAGAAAGAGTCAAGATTCATTTTGCAGTATTTGCCTTTTTTTTTTTTTTTTTGGTAGGGTGCTGTGGGAGAAGTCAGAAGGTTGCTTGTATCAGAAAATAGGCATCAATGCATAAGTGTATTGCTTTAGTATTTTATTATAGTGTATTGGAGCTGTCTTGAAAATATTTCTATGTTTAGAGGCAAAATAATGTGTGAGTTCCTTACTAATGCCACTTGACAAGCTGGGCATTCTTCTTAAATACATACTGCCTGCATAGCAACTTTTGAACAACTGCATTGGAAATGGTTACCTTTAGCTTGTGCTCAATGGGAAAGCACATCACCGAGGCTGTTCACACTAATGTCTCCCCTTCAGAGCTCCAGGGGACGTGTAATGAAATGTAATTTCCCCATCACATGCCCTCTTGCATGCAGTGGGAGGAAAGTCCTTTCCTTCTGGTTGGTTTTTGTACTCCATGTTTAGCATTGTACTTTGAATAAATATTTCATTCTGGCATTTAAACTAAAAGAAAAATAAGTAAAGGGACAAAGTTCCTTCTCACCTTTTCTTCCATGTGGTCAGTGCTCTCACAAACTTGTTTCTTCATAGTTCTATATTGTGTTCCTCCAAATGTGAAGCAGCACTGGGGACTTATCAATCAATCAAAAGTTACCTTAATGCCTGGCACCAGGCACCAGGAGCACTGTCCTGCCTTATGCCACAAATACAACAAATGGGAATAAGCCTTAGTTCAGCAACATTTCTGAAATTCACCATTTCCTTCTGAAAGCAGTGTGGGTCAGAAACAAGTCAATCAAAACAAATGACTGCAGTAAACAAGCACACTCTTTTAAAGGCTTATTCTTTAACGTTTATTATGAAAGTTAGAATTTAATTTACTTTGAAGAAAGAATGAAAACTACTTTTTTCATGGATATTTACCTGTCAGATCAGGGGTCAGCTTCTCACTTTGCAGAACTCTTCAGCTGCAAAATGAATTTGTGAGGTCTTACAGCACTGATTAACACAATCGTCTATTGTAATTTGGTTAGCACAAAACCAACACAACCTTTTCTTCCTGTGCTCCACTTCCTATTTTCATCTTTTACTTTTCCCCTTCAGCACTTACAGTGCACAAGGATGTCTCATTGTTGGTTCTGGAAATTTCCATTCAAAGGGCAGGAAATTGCTGCCTAGGTGTTGGTGTGCACTGTATGACAATGAAATTGTCAAATCTTGGGAAAACCTCGGTGTTTAAAAAACCCCAACCCTTCATGGATGAAAAAGATAAAGATGAGGATAGGGAACTGGAGAGGGTTCTTCAAGCTCTGCCAGAAATCCTAAGTCTTCACTGAGATGGTTTTTTTCATTGTTTGTGCAAAACTTATATGTGCCAATGTGTGTTTTATTCAGAGATGTAAAAAAGAAGCCATAAATGGACATTCAGGAAGAGCAAAAGCATGGCAAAATTATATAATACTTCCCTTGCAAATTCTCTCTCTTTCCAGCTTTTCTAATTTGGGGTAATTCCTGAATCTGTTTCTCTGTTGATAAACTGTCTGTTCACGCATTTTTGAGATCTCAGTAAGAGGTGATTTCAAAGAGTTTGTTTGATTATGAACCTGTGCAAACTTTTTTTGCCTCTGCAACTTTCTCTGTTATGGAGTCCCTCAAATCTATGACCTGTTGCAGGAGAAATTGCTAACCTGGGCATTTTTCTAAGCGTACCCCTGATGAGCTTCATTTGGCTTTCTTTGTATAGGATATTTTGAATAGCCAGCCACACTATCCATGTTCTTTATGCCAGCTGTGGTTTTGTAAATCTCCCTCATATTCTGACAAGTTGTCTTTTTCAAACTGAAGTATCGTTAAAGAATTTCTTGCAGATTTCTGTGTGTAACAGTGGACACTGTCCTGTATCTTGGATCCTTCTTACCCCTCTCAGAACACTGTCCAATGTTTTCAGCTTCTTTTTGAGAAGATGGACCAGAAGTGCAGCAGTGTGTGAGGAGGGAGAGAATGTTTTTTATAGAATAGTTCAAGAATATTCTCTTTATTTCTGAATTTCTTTCCAAATAATTCCTGTCGTTTCCTTGGTTGGTGACTGCTACTTGAACAATGGACTGATTTTCTTCAAGGCCCGTAATTAATAATGCAAAGTCTTTGTTCTTGAGTGACACTGGTTTGCTCAGGGGTTTTTTCCACACTTGAAGTGAGGGCTGGTTTTTAATATTTGTGTCACTTTAGTTATGTTAGCAAACAGATTTTTTCTGTGAAGTCTATGCAGCAATGGGGGAAGATGTTGGAAAATTCTTTTAACTTTAGCACTTAGTGTGTAATCCCCATATTCATGGTTAATGCTTACTTTTGTACCATAGAGTGCTTAGTACAAATGCCAGAGATTAATGTGGCCTTGTGTTAACTCCCTGTGTCTGAGACTAAATCTTGTGCCAGCTAATGCCTCCTTGTTTACTTCTATCAGTGATTAATATGTAGTAGCTGATATCTGTTTTGAGAACGAGGATTGTGTGTTAGAGAAAAGGAGGATAAGAGAACAACCTTGTGACTTGATGACATATTTGAGATACTCTCAAGGAGAAAAAATTCATCAAAAGATCCAGAACCATATCCAAACAAGTCCATGGCAATAATTGGCACATGTGCATGTATTTAGCAAATGTGATGAATATGTATTAGTTTCAGGAATATAATCTGGTCTGTTAGGTTGCTGAGTGTGCATGCTCTGGGGAGAATTCCCCATGCATCCAGGGCTGCTAATAAAGTAATGCCAGCTTTCTACCCTGACTAACTGCTTGCAGAGTTTATTCCTAGATTTGGTGACAGTTGAATTTATCAACCCTCTAGTCTCTTTTCTAGTCTCTCTGTCCCTTAGATTACTGAGGGGGCTTTTTCAAAAGCCTTAAAACCCCACGTGTTCAATACTATGATGTTTTTATGCAACATT
The DNA here is from genome assembly GCA_026261815.1 of Monarcha castaneiventris obscurior. Lineage (NCBI taxonomy): Eukaryota > Metazoa > Chordata > Aves > Passeriformes > Monarchidae > Monarcha > Monarcha castaneiventris. The sequence continues at coordinate 15,980,754 of JAMPIT010000467.1, forward strand.
TTGAAGTTAGTTTGAGTTTTGCTACTGTGAATAATGACAGCATGCTTTTGTCACTTCTCCATTCTCATTCACATGATGTCTGTTAATTCATGAATGATTCCCAATCTCTCTCCAAGAGATTTAATTCCTTTAAGAACTTCAAAGAATTCCTACAAGCTGATTGGCTTCTTTAGGGAACACTACCAGTTTGGTGAGAGAGGATTTCCTTGGACAGGAAGAACTGACTATTGTAATTTTGATGGGTTTATGTGGTTACATAGTTAACTCTTTATTTAAATTCCAGACAACTTGTTCAGTGTAGAATTCCTACTTGCTAGCCATGTGTCACTGAATCCTGTCCACATCCATTTATAAATTCAGGGCAGCTTGAAAGTTTCATATTTGACTTCCAGGAGACTTAATCTGCTCTTTGTGATTTACCCCTGTAAAACACTGTATGTATTTGAGTCTCTTAATATTCCCCAGCCTTTGTGCACTCTTCTAGCTCCCTGGTAGACAGAATTTTCATTATTCAGGGATGTCTTGAGAAGTCTTTGAGAGGGTGACAGCTCTCAAGCAGAGATTATGTTTATGTCACAATCTCGATTGTCATACACTGCATGTACACTGCATTTTGACTTACTTTTGACTTGACACTTCCACAGATAAGCACCCAAATGATAAGACTTCTAACAGTATGCATTTAGGATATACACAAAGATGTATCCCAGTACTTGCTTTTCTGAATTACATTTGTCAAGCTTTATAAAACCATTGCCTTCTGAATTTTTCAACGCAAGGAAGCGAGGCTGTTTTACATATGTTTTGCAGTCTGAACCTTCAAGCCATAAAGCAGTTGAGGATCCTGAATCAAGCTCTTCTGTATGTAGTTGGCCTGTAATGGTGCTTAGTTTCATTCAGTGCTGAATTTTTGGTGTTCTGTGAGTGCACCCGAATGGTCCAAAATTGCAAAATACTGTCATTACCTTGGAATGGCAAACTGTTGGTAAAGCAGAGTTGTTAGTCATCACCAGCTACTACACTGAGAGAACTAAAAGCAGAGTTTAGCCCTTGATGAATCGTGTTTCCACCACATATTTTTGTAGCTTTTTTATTTAAATTTTTCACCTACCAAACTTAAAATTGCACCTCTTCGTACTGTGTCTTCTTGTCAGCCTTGTCCTAGGGAAAGACTTCTCAAACAGTTGTCACTTGATTTCTTTACTGAGAAAGGCCTTATCATGATGCTTTTAAAAGTAGGTGGAAATGATTGATGAACAGTAATAACAGTTCTGCAGTCAGCGATCAACAAAAAGTACTTTCCTGAATGGCATGTTTATTTTAGCTGCTGAAAAATTGTTTCAGAAAAGGTTTGTGTAGCTGTTACTCACTGTTATGTTTCCATTTTGATTCTGAGGAGAAATAATTTGCCTTTTTTTAAATGTGATTATCCTCCATCCTCTAAATGTAGGTTTGCAGTACGGACAGTAGGGTCTGATACAAACTGCAGAGAATGTCAGGTTTACATTATTCCCCAGCAGCTCATGGTCTTGTCTCTTTGAATCCATCCTGGAGAAAGTAAAGTTCAAGTGGTTTAAGATAAAAGAATAATTGTATCTGCTCCCAAGTGCAGATATAATTCCTGAGCAAACTCAGGAAGCGGATAAATAGTTGAAGGAATGTTAATATTTTGTTTGCAAGTCACATTCCTTGCTTTGTTTACATGTAGCCTTTCTATTTATAAATGCCATTTTTGCACTTTCTCATTTTCTAATTCACTGTTTTCAATGTCTAGAATTTGATTATGTGTCCTGATTATTTTTGTGAGGTGGCTTCCTAGAATATATACTTTTATGATCTAAAAATAAAGCTTGTCTGCAAGGAATGTGGAAATTCAGGACTACTTAATTGCAAAATGAGACAAATGTTAGTGAGCTTGAGGTAAAGTGTAAGGTGGTAATAGTATTTTATAGTGCTTTATAGATGATTATGAAAGCAGTTGTTTTTGACTAAAAGTAATAAGGAAATGAAGGAGTGAGGTTTTGGTTGGGCTTTGATTCTGTCTAGGATAATAAATGTTTTATCTGTGGTTCTAGACTCTGAATTGGGAAAGAAGTCAGTCGTATGCCTAAGTAATATTCCCAGTTAAGGCTGTGCATGGTTAATGTCATTTTAAAACAGCTAAATATTCTGTAAAAGGTTTGTAAAATTGTCATTGCAATCTTGAAAAGAAATGCAATTTTAGGTGATCTTGGTTTTATTCCTTCTAGCTGCTCGTTCATCAAATTTTTCTTGAGTTAGAGTGCATTTGTGTCACCAGGGTTTGTGTCATGAGCCAGTAAAATCTGAGGTGAGGGCCTTGATGTTGTTGCTGCAGGTGGATCATGTCAGTAGAACCTGTTGCTTCCTTGCCTTCTCTTCCATTCAGAACCCGGAACACTCCAAAGTTCTGGATGTGTTAAAAGCCAGACAGGCAGGATTAATGTATCCTCTGGAAACAAGACCAGGCCACTCCTTTCATGTTTCCCCTGCTCATTTCCAAAGAAAAAGTTCTAAATGAATTTTCTCTTGACAAAGTGTCTGAGTTTCTCAGAGATCCTAATTATGGTATCTTAACAATTACGTGAGAACATGTCTTACAGAGTAATTCAAATTCGAAGTAAAAAATGGAGCAAGCTTTCAGTTTTTTGAATAATTTGTGTTAATTATTAACAACAGCAGCCACATTGAACAAGAAAGCATCTTTGTCTTTATCTGTTGTCTGTTTTATGTAACACTTAGGCCAGGACAGTGTCTGGCTGGTGCAGCCTTGGCAGAGCTGCCAGGAGGGGCACTCAGGGGTGAGCCAGCCCATCCTCCCCAGCACAGGCAGGCTGAAGGGAGAAGCCATTGTCATGGACATTAAATACCCTCTGCAACAAATCATTCAGCAAGGAAGCTGTGAGAAGTAGCACTCATCCACCTAGGCCTGATATCTGCTCCTCCAGGGTTGGAAAAGACAGGATTTTCACCAGCCTACTTGTCGTTTGAATGAACTTCAGTAAAATTGTTGGCCAGCTTTCCCACAGGGCTGTGGAGGAACAGTGCACAGAATTTACATGACAAAAATAGTGAGTGAAAGTAGAATTCCTAAAAACTCGCTTGCTGCCAGGAAGTATGGCAACTTGTTGCCTGATTTTAGAGCTATTACTAAGACTATGTGCAAATATTGAGGGAAAGTCTTCTGATCTGTGTTGCAGACTGCGTGTAAATACAGTCTTCAGCTAATTGCCTTGGAATGCCAGTAGTCTTTAAAACTCAAAAAACATATGGCACTGAAAATTAAAGTAATTCTTGTGTGCAAACTAGGATGGTGTTCTATTTTTTCTTAATTTTTTTTTTAAATGCAACATCCAAGCCATTGCTCTTCTCTGGGTCTTTTCCAACATGCCTCTGAAACTTCAGGTAGGTGGAATATTTGTAGGTCTCTCATGGAACTCAAACACTGGGTATTTAGAATAAGGGGTGTGTTCAGTCATTCAGTTGGCAAGACTGCATCTGACTAAGGTGACATTCACCCTTTTCTTCACAAAGAAGATAATTATTTTGTGTCTTTGACAAAATCAATGAAAATTAGATATTTCAAAATGAGGTTTTTGTCATTTTAGGCCAAGTATTGTTTAGGCATGCTGAGATTACAGCTGTCTGATAGTGTCCTGTTTTTTGTCCAATTAAAAGTTAAGAGGGCCTTGGTATTGATTTCTTTATACCTCAACTATGAGTGAAAAAGCTTCAGTTTTCTTCCAGTTTAGTAGAAAACCAAACTAATAACTTAATGAAAGATCAAATATTATAGAAATCAAATAGGCATGAATTAACTTCTTCTCTTCCTGGCTTTTGTGGTACAGGAGCTAAAGAACAGCTCTGATTAAATACTGCTGGTTCAAATTTGTAATGACTGAAAATCTTTTTTCCTTGCCATTACAGGATAAGAAGGCTTATCTGGATGTCATCCACACCTATATGGAGGTCCATGGAACTGTTCATGGGACAAGCACCATGTACATTCCTGGCTATGTAAAGAACCATGGAATACTCAGTGGGAGGGATTTGCAGTTTCTGCTGAGAGAAACCAAAGTAAGTTCGTCGAGCAGGAGTGGTGGCAAAAAATAGCTCCAGATAGAAGGTGTCTGAAGTGCATGCATTTCACCTCCTATGAATAAGCTCCTAATTTAAAAGCACTGGAAAAAAATTATCATGTGTAAAGGAGCTTAAGTTGTGTGCCAAGAATACGTTTTTCACCATGTCCGTGTTTGGTGGATTGACAGCTCGTATTAGAAAATTGGGATGACAACCTACAGTCACATTTAACAACCAGCTTGAGAAATGGGGATAAATGCACTTTTCATTTTCTTGAATGTGATATTCAGCTCAAGGAGATTATCAGCTGAGAATGTGCTCTGTTTTCCATCCCTGAGGTCAACGTTAGGTAACATCCAAAAGCCGCATGCTTGCTCTGCCCTCCCAATGACTTTAACCCAGAGCGACCCTGCTCTCTCAGGGAGAAAAGCAAAGCTGCACTTCATTTGCCATTCATGTCCTTCCTCTGCTTCAGCTGTGCACAGAGAATGAGCAGAAGAGCGTGGCTTTTCTTGATGTGCTTTGCCTGTGGCTCCAGAGTCAAGGGAACTCAAGATAAGGGACGGGATATACATTGAAATAAACTTTCGTCCCCAAAGTTAGAAAGCTTTGTCCAGATTCTGTGCCCTTCCCATTATCTTCCTGGCACTTTGCAGCACTAAAACACTTCAGTAGATTGCATTTAAATAGGATGTTTAACTTCAAGTTGGTGAAAGAAGGGGGTTGTATGTGTAAAATTAGCAAAATCTAATTTTAAATGGTGGAACAGTGGTGGAAGTGCACTGCTGTTGATAGTTTCTTGCTGTGCACTTCCACAGAAAAATGTCTTTAAAAAAAAAGAAAAGAAAAAAGCAAGCACCTCTTAGGCTTCCCACACAACTGCAGAGATCTTCTTTTTTTGAGTACTTAGGAAAATGATGGTAATTTGACATCTCTGTGTGACAGCTGTTGGTAAATTATGAGTTTTTAAAGGCACCCACTGTGTGTTGATGCATGCAGATACACATAATGTTGCATATTAAGAAGTCAACATTTGCTTTCGTCATAGATAATCTGAGATTACACTGCTTTTGCCTGTGTGGAGTATGAAATCCCTGTGTTAATCATAATGTGGGAAGAATATTGACCTTGTAGTAACCCTGGGAATGAACAGTAACTACCTCCTAAAAAAAACATGTTCTATTCACTGAAATAGTAAAATAAGCAAATGGACTTCCTATAGAATTACTGAAGTCCCTATACAAATACCAGTTCATTATAATAGTTATGTTTAAATAAGTCTTTCTCTAATTTTTTAATCAGCCATCTTGCTTGTATCACATTAAAAAGCTTGCTTTTCAATATTACCTAGATATCTCATCTAGTTGTTATTGGTTATATTTGCTGTGCTCTGAGATGCAAAGTAAAGACATTCAATTTAGGATAAATTCAGGTTGATACCTACATGTTATGCAATTTAGTAATATGGATTTTGTGACACAGGAGGTAGCAGACTTGCTTCACTCAGATTTTGTGTAGTAATTGCAGCATCAGGTAGAAGAGACTCTATTGGGATTGTGAAGTGCTCCTGAGACAGTAAGTTGCTTATTTTTCACAAAAAGTATTTGGTGAAAAGTATGGCTCTGTGCTGTACTGTTGTCAGAGTCCTGGAGCATTTTAGATTTTAGTGATTTTTATTCTATTTTTTTTCACTGGTTATGGTTGATTTTTTCCTTTCTTAACATTGGAGAAAAGCCTTTTCAGAATTTGCTGCATTTCTTAGTAAATGGCACTGAGAAAATCATCAGTGTGTTCCAGATCCCTGTATCAGGAAGTCAGGGTATTAAAAATTACATCTCCAAACAGTATTTTTATATTGCTTTTCTGAACTTTTGTTAGCAGGTTTGCAAATGACAAAAGCCATTTTCCTTTTTAGGAAATTATTTATTTAGGATACAGCCAGGCTAACAAAACTTTGCCCTGATGATAAGCTGTTAATAGTCCATCTGCTTCTCCTAATACATAAGCATTGTCAGGGAAATGAGGGTGCAATGTATTTCTGATTTTGCAATGAAATGAAATTAAACATGGCTTATTGCATCATACATTTTGCTTATTATTCCTGTCTAATATGGTTTCAATGTATCTAATTGAACAGAAAAAGTAAAACAGCAGCATCCTGGGATTATTGAAAGTGGAAACTGAGATCTCCCATCTAATTTGTTTGAACATTTCAGTTGGAGGGGGGTTGGGGGGTGGGTGAGGTTGTTTTGGTTTTTTTTTGCTGGCTGATGCTTAGTATCTCCTAGGTACTCTGGCTATTCTGCCTCAGCATATGGTTACCTGTCAGTGTTGATCAACAGACACACTGGCTCTGAGTCTTCTTGCTGCCTGTAAATTCACAGTTCCAGATTTTGATACCCTTTAAGAGGCAATACTTGAATGCAGCTTAGTACAAAACATTGCTCACCTGTCACTAGTGGCCATCTGCTGTCTATGTGGGTCAATTGTGTTTGTATCAGATGGCTCATGGATTGAATTGCTAAAATAAGTGCAGGTTTTTCACAAAAGTCAGGCTGGCTTGAATAGGAGCTTTGTGCCCAGAGGAGCCCCGTGTGCGTGTGCACATGCATGCAGTGATGTTCAAGGACAATTTTTAATCATAATCACTTTATTCACTAGGCAACATGACCAGAGCCCCCTAATGAATTTAGTTATGGGATTTTGACACCAGACTGTCCATGTGCTGCAAGTGTGTGAATAATCAGGGCTGTAACTCCAGGCTGGGAACATCTGTGGGGACAATGCTCGTCTGGAGCATCGCAGGCACACTGCAACCTTTGTCCTTAAACTTCCAGAAGCCTTCAGATGTGTTGAGACCAAGGGCAAGGATTGTCTGTCATTGGTTGTGATTTCAACCCTGTGTTAGCAGGTTTTTGTTAGGTCAGCTGACAAATGTTCTGGTTTTCAGAAAGGGAGAGCTAAATAATAATTTAACAGATCACATGGTTCAGCCTAGTCAGAAGTTTCAGCTTATGCTGCACTGCTTCACTTTGTCCTTAGACAGCAGAATACCAATAGGTGACAGCTCAGTCCTGTGATTCATAATCAGAGCTCTGCATTCCCAAAATGGCTTTGGTCCCTGCAGTAGCTGGTAGGACACAGTTATTCTGGGCAGCATGCAGCTGCCATTCCGTTCTGTGTGCACTGCACAGCAGCACATTTCGGAGGGAGTGAGCTCTGCAGGCAGGAGGGGCTGCTTGAGATTCATCATGGCTGCTTCAGCTGTGTAGAGCATGACAAAAACGAGCCATGTCTCCAGTTCCTAATGAGGAGATGTAAAGCCATTCATCACGTCGGAGGAGAATGGGGTAGGCGAGCTGGCAGCCTTCCTGCCAACTCACAGGGCTCCTTGCCAAGTGGGCAGCTGGAGGAGTTGGACCAAGCTCTCTTGGAGGAACCAGTGTTGAATTTTTCAGAAATATTTCTCCTTTCGAGACAGTTTCAGATGCAACTTCTTCCTTCAAGTCGCTGTGAATTTTTGAGAGAGTTCAAATTATTAAGTGGCGTTTGCGATTTCTTTATGGGCATTAATAAAAGTGAGAGCAACACCCTGCTCAGACAGACACAGGCAAACAAACTTTGTTTTCATATTGCCTTTTATGAAGAAATATATATTTACTTCCACACGCTTCATAAAATCAGCTGAAAGACATTTAACTAGTGATTCTATTCTCAAGTTGTTTGAATCACAAACAACTTGAGATTGACTTTTGCGGAAAGTATTTTGTATTGATGAGCACAATATAGCAAGACAGTTAACCTTTGCTATAGTCCTCTTTCTGGAGCTCAGAAGAGAATATAGAAGTTTAGTAAGGCAGCATATAAAAGTGGTGATAAACCTACCAGCCTGATGGAATAAATTAGCTAAAGTGCAGTAATATTAGAAAGGGGAGGGGAGAAGATAAACACTCCTGTGCATGGAACTACAGCATTTAGTCTCTGGAATATGAAATTTTTTTCTTAACTATTCAGCTAGTCACAATTACTGTCAGTGAAGAAAAGCATTCACTCCTTATTTTATACTTTAGGCTATAATTTAGAAAGACTGTTTGCTTACTTATTTTAATAGCAGTCTGATCTGGTGCTGTAAACTCCACAAATAAATTGCTTAGTATCAGCTGAAAGTCAGTGGTTCCCCACCACCAAAAAAAAAAAAGGAAAAAACACACTGCTTTTCATGAGAGGGGTTGTGAGTCACTTTTTGCATCAGAGATGTGTCCACTTAACTACTGCACTGTGAGAGGACCATTTACATTACAGCAAGAGTGGTGATGCTGGTGTGATGCTGGGTGGCCAGCTCAAAAGTCTGGCATTCTAAACCAGAGGCTCAGTTCATTACAAAGGCAGAAAAGGTTCCTGAGGAGCCTTTCTTACAAAAACCAAACTATTAAGGGTTTCAACACCTGCGTTGCTCAAGTTGGGCCAGCGATGTTGCAGACACAAATCCCCTTCTCTGGTCTGTGCAGGCCTACAGGCACAGACACACCAGGGTAGCAGACCTTACTAGAAAGGAACGGGTTAAAAAGAACCAACCCCTCACTGCTGTTTCCATGCTCATTCTACTTCTGTATTTATTGGTGGTTATCTCTTTTAGACAGACTTTTATAGTGTAACTTCCTTCTGGGACATTTTGCGGGGTGTCAGGGTGCAGAGCCAGCTGCACTGTGTGCCCACTTAAAGCTCTCTAGGAAAAATAATGGCTTTTGCTTTCAGAAACATTGGAAAGGAGAGAAAAACACTCACAAATGAAATATGAATTTTTTTCCAAGCACTAATCAACCAATAAAGCATAAAGCAATTCTACTCTGCATAGCAGTTCTGCTGCAGCTAACAGGAGGAGATCAGGACTAATATTTTTAGCCATGTGTGCCCACTGTGGTGTTACCAACACAGTCACATTTGCAGTTTTGCAATGTGGATCTTCAGCCCTAGAGTGCAGGTACCTCCCCATGGTGGACTGGGTTACCAGACCTACATCTGATGAGAAATCACCCTAAGAGCCATTACAGCACTTTCTGTGTCAGAGGCAGCAGTGCATACTTACATCACAAATTAGGGGAAACACAGCCTGGTCTAAATCTTTGTGGGACAGAGCCTTGTCTTCCCCACAGCCTCATCTGTACTGGGGATGGATGTTTGCTTCACTGGTACCTGAAAATAGGTGTTTGTTATTTCTACTTTTTTCTTTTTTTCAGTTCTTTTTCAGTTAATGGCTTGCAGTATTTGCTGCATACTCTTAGGGAGTACCTTGACAGATTGTTTTAACCTTTCTGGAAATAACAAGCTGCATATAATTCAAAGGATTAGCAAATGAGAGCATCGTGAGTTACAGAAAAGGCCTGTGTTCTCTAATACTTGCTCTTTTAATCATAATGAATGTGACTTTCTTGAGGCATGTAAGATATTTCTGTTTTGCTCTTTATACCAGGCAAAAATACTGACTCCCTAACCGAGGAACATTAATCGTAGAGAGACTCACAGAACAGTTTGCCTGAAAGGGACCTTAAAGATCATCTAGTTCCACCCCCTGCCATGGGCAAGGACACTTCATAAGGGACAGTTTTATGGAGAAGGGTCTGGATTGAGTTTGGGAATTTCAGCTGGACTGATGATGATGTGCTGGAGGGTGATAGAGGGGCTGAAAGGATTTGAGGGGCTGCAGGCAGCTGTGAGCCAGGCTGCAACCTCAGGCCACCAAGCAGCACACACACACACACCCTGTTCTGGGGATCAGACACATCCTTCTTTCTTCCTTCAAAGGAACAGTGCTGCTTAGAGGTGAGGTTGGAAAATGGATGTGAAACAGGTGGTAAGCTATTTATTATAGATTAAGTGATGGCAGTGTGCTCTGTGCTGTCAAAACATAAACCCATGTTTCTTTTCCCATGGAGCTTCCTCCTAAATAAATGGACCAGTCAGACACAGAACTCAGCAGTGCACAGCAGCGGTTTATTAAAAAAGTGCAAAACTAAGCAAACAACCCAGCACTCCCTACAAAACAGACAAACACAGGATCATAGGAGAATTGATACTTCAGATAGGTTTAATTGCTGGTTCTCAGCTGGTTTTCTGCCTGAACTAAGGAGTAGATTAAATAAATAATATTTTATGTGCAGACTGCATGAAATGGTTTCATGTCCTTAATTCGTTATTTTCAAGAGATTATCTTTCTGTAAATTCAGCCTCTTTTGAGATTATATTTCGAATGCATTTTTCTGACTGAAAGGTGATATATCTTATGCAATATATAACACTAGAATTTAGACTATCTGTCTTTAGTAGAAATAGTTTTCTGGATCTTTTTGCTATCAGCCACTGGAGAGTTTCTGTAACATTTAAATGTGTGAGATAGTTGAGAAACTTTTTACAAGTAGGCAACTTCTTTAACCTGAATGTTGAGAACTGAAATTACAATATTCAGCTCCATGCAGTGAAAATTGTATATCCTCAGCTATGCTGAGAAGTGTTAACTTGCTTTTCTAAAATGAGCCAACTCTGAATTTATACTGTTGTTGCCATGGGTTGGGGAGGATTGATGCAATGCCTGTGCACGTCAGGGCTGACTACAAGTTTATGCATCCATGGGATCAGCTCCCAGGAAGAGCCCCCAGCTGTGAATGTTCTTTACTGGGATTCATTTCCATGTTGCAGAAGATTTAATGCAGAATAGTGTACCTTGACCTCCTTGAATATGAGTCCTGATTGCATGATTCTCATTCTTATGAAGGGTGTGCTTTGTTTTCTTGATAAAAGCAGTAGCTATATATATACATTGTTATGCAGAGGTGCTGAGAAATTGCTGTTCCAGCTCAGAGCTTGTGATTCTCCCCTCATACACAGACATTCAAATGAACAATCCTGTATTTAATTCAGGGGGTTTCATTATGTTTGGCCAGGAAAGGGGTCAAGATTTTTTCAGACAACTCCGAAAAAGCCATTTAATGTGTTTTCACTGGCACAGAGCAGTGCCTTTTCTAGAGCAGCTGTAATCTCAGCAGGTGGAGGAAAAGCTTTGGGATGGATTTTTGCTCTGGTTTCCCTTGGAGGCGTTGAACCCTCTGAAGCCCCTGCGGGCTCTTGCTGCCTCAGTCCAGCGTCGTGAGCTGCTGTTTGCTGCCACCTACCGTTTTAATTAGGAGGCTTAATTAGTGTGCCAGGAGCATGTTCCTGTTGGCAAAGCCGGAGGCTTGGCTGGTTTGGGAGTGGGGAAAACACTGGTGCAGCTGTTCCTGGAGCTGCCTTAGAACCTGTACATGTAGGAAAGCCCCAGCAGTTCCACTTCAACACCAATCAAACAACCAATTTCCACCCCCTCCTCTGGCCCCCCCAAAAAAGCCCTGAAAGGGACTGTTGTTTCCTCAGCTCCATGAAAAACCACCTCAGCTCATGACAGATGATGGTTGTCAGATGTGTTTTACAGGACATTCCATTACTGCTTGTGTGGGAGGGGCTGAACTGTTGAATTTCCCCCATTTTCTTCTTAGCACTGCATTCTCTTTAGGCTGGTACATTTAGAACGGGCTACTGTTTATTTTAAGCTGGCTCTTAGCTTTTTTGTGAATAACAAAAGTTAAGATATCCCTCATTTTCTATTTTTCAGCTGTTTGTTGGTCTTGGATTTCCATATGAAGGGCCAGCTCCCTTGGAGGCTATTGCCAATGGATGCGCTTTCCTAAATTTAAGATTTAACCCACCAAAAAGTAGCAAAAACACAGATTTTTTCAAAGGCAAACCTACACTCCGAGAGGTAAGCTCTATCAATCTTGATTATTTTTTTATTGAAAATGCTTGTGGGTTTCTTTTTAGTAACAGAGTGTAGGGAAATTTACATTAATGTTCAAGGTTTATTGCCAGAGGTGTGCAGCTACTTTTTTCTGTAGCCATTGATGAGACTATCAGTCTGAATTTTTATAGTATAATCAAAATGGCTTTGCTAGCACACTTCAAACCTTACCCCTAGATTTGCTCATAGGTACATTCTGTTACTTCTTATTGAGACATCATAAATTGAAGTTTCACTTGGAAACCTGATGTTCTGCCCAGGAACAGATCGTGTCATTTTGATACGTGATGCATCATTTGAAAGTGTTTTTATTTCATTGAAGAAACAGACATTGCAGTGTACTGTGCAGGAAGTAAATAGGTGTTTAAGTAAATTATGAAAATGGCATTTGTGGGTGGTAGTGTGTGTGCTTTGGGATTTTTTTTTTTCTTCAGAAAAGACCTGTTCAAGGCACTGTTGAGTTAAGGTATTAATGGTCACCCACCGTGTTTGTGGTTAAATGCTGAAGACTTTTGGAGGACTGACTCTTGAAGAAAACAGGAAAACCAAACTCCAAGCATTCAAAACAGTCAGTGTGTTTAGTGAGAGAATACTGAGGCTAAGTAAACTAACCCCTCATCCTGGCACTGAGTTCGGAATATTTTTTTTTTTCTTCAGTGTAGGTAAAATTCAGCCTATACTTGTAAGCATTTAATAGTCACAGAGCCATTTCTGACATTAGCACTCGTGTCTGTGGCCATGGATTGCTCACAGGTTTGCACATATATTCTTTATGTATTTGCATCAAGGGAAAGCTCTCAGGTAAATGCAGATGATGACAACCTTGCACAGCCACTCTTCCCAATTCAGGTTATGCTTGGGCCATATGAGTTGTGTCCTGAGCAGCACTGGCTGGTTGATAAGCAAAAGAGAGTTTCCCATTTTCAATCAGGAACATAAATTCCTTATAATTTTGTGATCCACAACTGTAATTGCCTTTCTTGTTATACATTGAATTCATCTCCTGTACAAGCTGAAGCTTGCCCCTTGTCTCAGTCTGTGTTGCTAACAATAAGGAAATAGAGGTTTAAACTTTCTCCTTGGGCTTGGCACCTTTCAAAACTTTTCTGCTGTGAGTCCCTCGGTTTTTGTCTCATTTCCAGTTGTTCTGTGCCCAAACACCATCACTGGTCAGGCTCAGCACATAATCTGAACCCACCTAAGTGCTTAGTAGGAATTTCAGGGCTTGGAATGCCATGGTAAATCCCAATGGTGTGTGTCAGCACTAACAGAAACGCTGTGTGCCTGACTTGTAGAGAAAAATAATCCCTATTGACTGCTCTAGTCCAAAGCACATAATGTATATCCACCAGGAATATTGCTACATTCACATGCCCTGCTGACATATCCTGAGAGTAACCTTTTCTCACAACTGCACTTAGATCCGATTGCCAGTAATCCAGTGCTGGTTCTTTGAGATTAAAAAAGTCCTTAAATGCTTCTCTCCATTCTTCAGGTGCTAAAGAAGGACGAAAAGAACTTGTGTAGTTCCATGACATGATTATCCATGCAAGAATTTGAATTGAAAACATTCAAAAAGTCTGTGTTAAGCAGTTTTGTGAAGTAACCTTTGCAAGTTACTATTTCTCCACAAGCAAAATGCAATGGCTATCTTTTTTTAAATGGGGTTTTTAATAGTTTTAATAGTGAGTGCAACAGTTTCTTGCATTCACTTGAGGAGAAGATCAGGTGCAGTGTATGCCTATGCAGGAGAAGGTTCTTCCCCACAGACACTGCTTCCTGCTTCAGATCTTCTGCAACGTCTTTTTGTCATGAAGACAGCATAAAGAGACAGCTGTATAAACATTGCCTATAAATAACCTGTCCTGTGGGTTTTTTTGGCATTTATTAAAAAAGCAGTTTTCTTCTGAGGCCAGTGTGAACCACTCCTCTCTTCTGTAGTTTTTGCTTGCTTTTGTGTCTTCATGTGCATGTTCTTACTCTTGGGTGACCTGTCACAAAAATAGTTATTGAGCTGTCCTGCTAGTTCTGAAAGCTAGTTCTGATACAGCTTTTCTTAGTTACCTTCTCAGATATTCATTGATATTATTTTCTAATAAAGTGGTGAGTGAAATATTGGCTAATACTCTTGGTGAGGTCAGGTTACTCTTCTACTCTCAGCTGTGAGAGTCAGAATTCATCCTTTGTGATAGAAATTATTCTTTCTTCACTGTTGCTCACAGAACTCTGGCAATGTTCGAAATTTGAAGGAGACAGGGTGAGGATATCTCTGGGAGCCAATCATGCAGGTCTAAGCAGGACTTGAGGCACTGACAGGTTGTGAAGAAGGAGGGTGGCTCTGTGAATGAATGTGGGGAAGCAGGGTCGTGGTGCAAGTAATTTCAGTAAATGTCAAGTCTTCTGTGATGTGGGTCACTGGGAAGATTGAAGACAAACAGAGGTGCACATATCTTACTTGTGATCTGTGTAATCTGATTTTCTGTTTTCCAATTAAATTCACTCTCTAAAGAGAAACTCTGAAAAGTAACTCAGAAGGAATGATGCTGACTGTGGTGTTCTAACAGAATTTTTGCACTGTCCTAGTGCATTTCATCCAAAAAGTCTGATAAAGGGAGTGAGAAACAAGAACATTACTTTTTACCAACATAATTTCTTCTTGCAGTTGACATCTCAGCATCCCTATGCTGAAGTTTACATTGGGAAGCCCCATGTGTGGACTGTGGACATCAATGATCTTTCTGAGGTTGAGAAGGCCGTGAAATCCATTTTGAATCAAAAGGTGAGAAATGTGTCCTCAATTTGCTGTCAGCACTTGAGGGTGTAGTGTGTGCTGCACATAGAGTGCTTCCTAATGTTAGTCTAATGAGTGCTGCATTTTGGTGGGATATTGAAGAAAAAATGGTTATTACATATCAATGGTATGGAAATCATAATGTTTTAGTACTGGATATATCAGGTTCTCACTTGAAAAAAATGAGTGGGTGAATTTGTATAGAAATGAGAATTTCACATGTGAATTATATAGCAATCTGTGTTTTCTGTGGGTTCAGTGAGGAAGTTTCGTTGATTCTTAGAGCATTGCAGACTCTGCTCAGCTCTGAATTTGTAGCCCTGACATTCCCACAGAAGTGCTTGTGCACTTACGGTGTGGAATGGTAATGAGGGTACTTCAAGAGGGGGAAGAGTTTGAAGGAATTTTCAAAGGTATCACATTCTGTGTTGTCACTTGAAGTTCAGAACTGAAACTTAGTTAAAACAGGAGCTCTGGAATCCCAGAGGGTCTCAGACTAGCCTTACATCTGCCACTTTGCAGAGTGTACCCCGAGTTTCCATAAAGATAGTCAAGGAGCAACTCTTGTTGCCTTTAAAAAGGAGCAAAAATCAGCTAAAACTGCTGATGGTGTTGTAAAATTATTATTTGTTAATGAGTTTATTTGTATTTTTTGTTGCTACCTGAGCTATAATGGAGTATTTGGAGCAGAAGCTGCTGCCAGAGTAAACCATGAAGTTGGTTGAAACAAAAACCCTCTAACCTTAACACTCTGCCTCCACAGATTGACCCTTACTTGCCCTATGAATTTACCTGTGAGGGAATGCTTCAGAGGATGAACGCCTTTATTGAAAAACAGGTATGAACTTCTATTGTGGATGACTCTTGGATTATGTTGGAAAGGGAGGACCATCTCCATTTTAAAGTTTCTCAGTGTCACTGCTGTCCAAGTAGAAACAGTAGCTGTGCAGACCTTGTTATTATGTGAAAGCAGAAAGGCAAAGCAGTTTTTCAGTGTGTATGTGACTTCCTTAGCTGTGTACACACAAAGAAGCTTTGGATCACAAAGCAGCACTCAAATACAGAGGTGCTGTTTTGGTAGATTTGTAGTCAGGCTGCAGCCTCTGGGCAGATTTTTCAAGTATTTAGTTTCAATCAATAAATATTTAAATGGTTTGGAACCCAGTTACTTAAAGGACTTTTGGTCCCTGTGCATTACTGCCAGCTGAGAGCAGCAGAAGATGTTGGAGTAATAAACTGCAGAGATTTACATAGGATCCTGGTTTCTAGAAATTGTGTGCTTGCTTGGACTTCTGCCCAAGCCAGATCTGTTGCAGTAGCCAGCTCTGCCTTTTGTTCTGGCTGCTGCAGAAGAGAGATAGGAATAACCTTTATCTGTGATGTCATTTAATTGCCAGGATTTCTTTCAAGGGCACTGGACATGTGTCTGTACTTGTGTTTCTGAAGGTGGGTGCTATTAAAGACAGTCCTAAAGAATAACACAGCTCCAGGTCAGAAGGGCAGTTAACACAGCACAGCTATTTCCACTTTCCTGCCAATAAACACTTTAAGCTTTTTGCTGCTGTATTGATGACAAAACCTGTAAAAGTATCTCTGCTGCTTTTGATTCTTCTACCCAGGTTAGCTATAACTGGGAGTTTTTGTCAATCAGGAAGAAATGGAGCTCAGTATAAGGGGAGAAAAAGAGACAATCAAGAGATGGCACCTGTGGCTTAAACCTGTCTCTTCCCTCTGGCCTTCCCCCAAGGGCTAAGCCCTGCCTTGTGCTTCTCAAAAATCCACAGAGCATTGTAAATTTGTTCATTGCTTTGACTAATTGTCAAAAGCTGGTGGTGTTTCACAGCTCCCAGGATGTTCAAGCACAATTTTAGCTGCATGTGCTTAGCACTTTGCCTAATTAACATGTCAGATGAACCAAAAATAAAAAGCAAAAATAAAGATTGAGTCCTTATTTTGATGAGTTTGTGGTGGAGGCAGGAAGAACAGAGAAAGCAGTACAAGCCTGAAATGGGAACAAAGATGCTGGAATAAAGAACTGATCTGGTTCAGAGGTTGTGTGCCTTGACCATGACAGTGGGGTCTTCAGGGGATGTTTGAGTGTGAAGAGGATGGGTCCTGATATGCTCTCCCATTAGCCACTCTAGGGACAGTGAAACTGTAGCATTTGAAGGAGGTGTCCAGGGTTCTCCTCCTGGGGCCTTGGCTTAGGGTCAGGAGGGAGGACAACGTTCACAAGAAAGGTTTAGTGAATTCCCTGCACCTTCAGATCCAACACCTGATGGGCTGAAGGCCTTTAGGGTCGGAGGTAAGAGACCTGCTGTGAGCTGTGGTTTCACAGCCAGCAGTGCCACCTTCAGCTGGGTTCAACCAGCTGTGCCTCCAAGCTGCTCTGTCCTGCCAGTGCCCTGGCCCTGCCAGCAGCCCAGTGTTTGGTGCCTCCCTGCCATCTGGTGAATCCATGCCCTGATCCTGTTTGCTCTGTGGCTGCACACACACTTGTGTCTGCTCCGCACGGCAGCAGCAGAGGCCGGGAACCAGAGGGAGGGACTGCTTCAGCTTTGGCACTGGCATCAAAGGAGCAGCCAGGCAACCACAGCCAAAACAGCAGGGATTCCCTGCTGCAAATCTGGGAGCTGTTGGATGAGGCAGGCTGGGCTGATGGAACAGACATGCTGACTTTGAGAGATGTGGCCAAGCAGAGAATTTGACAACCCAGCAGAAAATGTTTGGGGCAGGACTCTATGAGGTCAGAAAACTGACTTGGCTCAGCAGAGGCTCAGCTGAGCCCCAGAGCTTGGCAAAGGAAGTGAGAACATTCACCCAAGAGCTAGAAAAGACAAATGAAGGAGGACACCCCTTTGGTCTCACCTTGAAATTTGTGGGTCCCTTCCAACTCAGGATATTCTGTGATTCATGACTGTATAATATTACATTTGTGGTTAGACCTGGAAGTATGAAAACATCCTCCTTCAGCAGAGGAAATCAAAACAGAGTAAAAAAAGCTCAAGCCGATATTGTGAACTGGTAAATTAATCTGGGGCTTTGGGTCACAGTGAGGGATCAGTTCACACAAGTTTTCATTTCTTCCAGAGAAAGCAAACCATGATGGACCAGGCCCAAATTATTTGATCACGTTTTGGTGACAGTTGCCAAATGTTTAAATACACTCTGAGTATTGTGAAATGTTGTCTGAACACATCATAACAAAACATGATCTGTCACTGCAGGATTTCTGTCACGGGCAAGTGATGTGGCCCCCATTAAGTGCCCTTCAAGTAAAAATTGCTGAACCTGGAAAATCCTGTAAGCAAGTTTGTCAGGAAAGCCAGCTCATCTGTGAGCCTTCCTTCTTCCAGCATCTTAACAAGGACAAAGCTCTGCTTAGGTAAGTGTTTATAGCACAAATATGTTGTTTGGTCTCTTTATTGCCCTGGGTTTTACCACACTTGGAATTTGAAGCACAAGTTCTGTGAGAAGGAAAGGTGGGGAGGGAAGCTCTGTCTGGCTGCAGGAAGCTGTGAGTGAGGGCCTGGCAGTGCTTTGTGGCGTGTGTGACAGTGGTGACTGCTGAGAGCACTGTGCCAGGAGCACAGGGGGCCAAAAACCTTCTGTCAGTATTGTCCTGGGAATGAATTGTGAACCCTGGTACATTGGAGGTGTTGGTGCAGATGTATAAAACTCAGCTATGCATTAAGGAAAGGAATGCAGCTTTCAGGTGCTGTCTCTCTGGAAATGTGTCTGTGTTCCTTTCAGAATGAAAACAAAGCCCTCAAAACCAGGTTCCCACAAATGACTGCTAGGGAATCTGTTTTCCAGGTTTTCTATCACCACTTTGCACTAAATTACATTGTAGAAGATTTTTGGGTTTGTATTTTCTTTGAAAAGTTGTAATTTCCAATGGAGTTCAGAAGCAGCTCATATAAAAACTTTCTTTTCTAGCTGTCTAGACAAAATCATAATCCTGTGGAAAAAAAACCCTCTATTAAATGCTGAAAGTTACCAGTGTTTCCAGGATAAGTGAAAAAACAAGGCTCTGCTGGAATCGCTACCCTTGTGTTTAAGTTTTGTGGTCAGAAAACAGCAACTGGCATTTTTCATTTTCCTGCTGGCTGCTCCTGGGAGCTGCAGGCCCTGTTCCCTGTAGCCCAGGAGCAGCATCCCTCATCCTCACAGTCCGGCTCACCCACGTCGAGCTGCCCAGGGCTGCCCGGCTCTGTGGGGCATCCCTGGGGAAGAGCCCTCCTGAAATCAAAGACAGTATCTCCTGATTTCAGATTCTTTGAGTCTGCCCTACTGAAAATCCATGGTGTATTTAAATATTAGGTTTTGGGGAACAGACAAAAGCATTTTTTTCCTCTTTAACTTCTTTTATTAATCTTTAGGAAACAGTAAAGCTGTAAAGGCTGCACTGCCCTCTGCAGAGAGAATCTGTACAGGAGAAAAGTCATGTTCTGGAAAGCTGCAAGTGTAAACGTGCTTGATTTAGGATCTAATGGAGCAGGGATTTTATTTTTAGCGAGGAAGGATGAAAACTGTACCAAACTCCCATAAACTCAGGTGTGATTTGGATCACTTGCTTTGCTTTTTAGGCACAACATCGAATGTCTCACCATGGAGTCTGCAAACGATATCCTGGTCCCCTCTTTTGATGGAAGGAGGAAGCACTGTGTGTTCCAAGGTGACCTGCTACTGTTCAGCTGTGCTGGCTCCCACCCCACCCACAGAAGGATCTGCCCCTGCAGGGACTATATCAAGGGGCAGGTTGCACTCTGCAAGGACTGCCTATAGCAGCAGCAGGGCTGCTCCCAGCTGGGGACAACGTGAGTAGCTGGAAGAGTTCCTTAGTACTTCCTGCACTTTGGTCCAGGTTTTCTGCTGCAGGCAGAGCTATCATTGCTGGGCAGAGTTATCTACTAAGAGAGGAGGGATTCATAATAAACAGCTATAACTGATCTTTTCTTCCTGTAAGGACGTTTGCAGTGTCACTCTTCAGATTCCTTCAGCTGTTGCAAAGAGAAACGAGTCTCATGTTCGACAATGATTTGAAGATGACTGCACAGAATAGTTTGTAGAAAATTTCCAGACCCATCAAACTTCTGGTTTTGTTGTTTGGGTGAAGTGTTTTCTATTTTTTTAATGAGTTAGGACATCCCCTATCATGGTTAGCTAAAGGATCTCAACTTCATTCCAGTAGAAAATTGAAAAAAGTGTGCTTAGGGAGGGGATGCTGGGGAAGGAGGACTAACATTTTATTCAAGGTGCACTGCTTTGGGTACAGCTTTGACTCGAATGGCTACAAAGTTCACAAGAACTTGGAATGAGAGAGCTCTGTACCCTGTTATTGGGTTATTTGGGCCCAGGTTTGGTTTTTTCCCCCTTGTTTTTAATTAAATCTTTGTATACAACAAGGTATTGTCTGCATCACAGCTGCTGCACCAGAGCAGCCCAAGCAGAGTGTCACAAATGAGCAAACAGGCAGTTGCCTGGCACGTCTTGGTGACTGCACAGCTCACTGGGGTTGTGGCATTCTTCAGTGTGGAAAAGCTACAAAAACCATTTTTGGAATGGACTCATCACAGTTTACTGGTCCCATTTAGAGAGTAATCCTCGGAATTTGCCCACGCTTCTGTTGTAGTCTGTCTACTAGAAATACTGTGTGAAGCAAAAAGTATTCAGCATCATTGGAGCAATATTATCGTTAGAGCCTCAGTTTGCTACAGCTTCCAGTAGTTAAAGTGTTGCTGAATGACATAGAAAGGTTAAACTAAGCTAACTATAATTATTGTATGGTAGAAATGTAAAATGTCTTCATACCTAGCTAGGTTTTTAAAGAGAATTTTTTTCTGGAAAACAAGTAAGAGGAGACAAAGAACTGCAAAGAAAAGAATTAATCAATCCTCTTAGGTTCTTTGATTGGTTTTCTGGTTTTAGGGGATTGTTTGTTTAATTTTCCCTTCTTTTTAGCAGGCACACCAATTACAAATTTAGAAGAAAACAATTCAAGAGTTCAGAATTCAAATCAAACTTTTTTTTTTGAGAGCAGCAAGTTAACTCCTCTAAACTGCCTTCTTTTTACAGAGGTAATTTTTGTTATTTTCAGCAGAAGGTGACATGCTTGACAGCACCATTTGTAGTCAGGAAGTTACATGTTAAGATTAGTGAGAAACATCTGCAGTCAGTCTGCAGGTTTGCAGTTTGGACATGCTCTCACCATGCTGTAATAAATCCTCAAATCAGCACAAATAGTTTTTTCATAAAGATTACCAGGTAGTAATGACAAGCATAGATGCTTTACATTTTCCTTTCTTGGACATATCTGTTTGGTTCAGATTTTTCTTGCAAGCAAGTTCATTATCTGTGTGGGAATATTGATGGACCTAGTGGCCTACCAAAGACCAGGCAAGGGAGATGCTATTTCACCATGGATAAATCCTCCAGAACAGTCTACATTTTAACTTTCAATTTAGAAGCAGTGAATGAGCCTTTTCAAGCATTTGGTTTCCTGCCTCAACACTCCTGACAGTGTTACCCTGTAACACTCCATAACATCACTCTGCACTACACCAGAGCCTAATCCTGGAGGTTGTTCAGTATCCAAAAAGGGTCTGGGGGAGCTGTTGAACAGCAGGGTCACCAGGATCTGGGTTTGATGATGTGAAAATCTGCTGTATTTTAGATTAATTTTCCAGAAACAGATCAGCTGAGTTCTCTAATGGGAGGCAAAATTTTTGTATAGAAAGAAAACAAATGCAAACCAATATGAAAATCCCTCCTGTTGCCATAGCTCAGCATTTTCTTCAGTCAGCACAAATGTAGTTTACCATAGTTTTAGTGCCCTGGAAAAGCTGGGGGAGGACAATTGGAAATGGGTCTGAGCAGGCACAACAATTCATTCTGTGTTTATATAAAATATCCCCTGCATACCTGTGCATATTTGTGCAACTAGAAAATCCTGCCTATCACAGCATATGAACTTCCAGCTGGTGCTGAAAGTAAAGGCAACAGCAGGACTTGTCTTCACCAGTTCAGCCTGAGCTTCTTCAGGCAGGAATTGATTTCGAACTGGGATATCACAGAATTCTGTTGGAAACAAAGATTTGTGTGTGTGCACTTAAAGGATGCAAAACATGTGGGTTTTGCTGTAGTGTAATTCTCTGCTGTAAATACGTGTTCGCTTGGTTGCCCCTGCTGTAAGGCCCACATGGCAATACATACTGCATTCAGTTTTCCCTCTAAACCCTTAAAGATGGGAGGGGTTTGGTATTTGTTATTATAAGATTTTCTGGTCTAGTGCTTTGCTCAATGCTAAGTTTGCCTTTACCACAGCAGGGAGAGTTTATTACAAGCTCTGTTTTTTCATGCTGTAGCACTGTTTCTAGTCTGCTGAACTGAATTACTGCATTCTGGCAAAAATGAAACAGCAGCACCCATTGCGTTTCAGCCAGGGCAGAACATCCAAATTGGCTTCAGAGTCAGTGGTCTTTGATCTTATTTCCACTGAAACTTACAGAGAAGACTCATTAATCTTGGAGAATAAAGAGTCAAGAGCTACAGCTTCAGTCTAAATTCCTGTAAAAGGAGACTACCATGAGAGCTGTAAGTGCACAGACTCTGTAAGCATTGCTCACTGAGCTCCACATACGCTCCCTGTCACACAGCCGCGTTCCCTCCTGCAGTGAGAAATTAGCCAATCCTTCTGCAGATAAACACTCAGGCAAAACCATGTGGGACTAGTGAAAAGTTTGAATTATTTGCTGAAGCCTGGAGTAGATGTCCACATTTCAGGATAGTGGGCGGCTTTCTGCCCGAGTTCCATAACTATTTTCTTTCCTAGTTGAAGAATAAAGGTGTAGTCCAATCCTTGCACTGAAGCAAGGACATCAGAGAGGGGACCGTGCTGCTGTTTTCAGTCTGACAGTAGAGCTTGCAGCTTCCTTTGCTCAGAAGTCAGGTTTTTGCATGACTGCATTTGAATATATTGATCTGCGATTGATGGGAAAAAAATGTCAAAAGTTGAATACAAAACCATTTTACAAGCTTTTAAACATATCTCTCATATCAAGACATTTTTTGTTTTAAAATTTTGTATTTTTGTATGTGACCTAGTTTTTTTCAAAAATCTTGTTCCTACGGGATTAGAAAACTTGAGAGAAGCATTTACATATTTATTAAAATTAACATAAAAGGCTTGCCTTTGAAAGGTAAAGTTGGTAAATACACACTGTTTAAAAATGCCAATAAAAACCTCATTTATTTCATATATGCAAGTTGATTTGCACATGTATAAATAGAGTTGCTTTTTGCATTTTTTGCTTAGTTTCTATGTTTCTTTTTGTAATTTATAGTTGCAGCAGTGTGTTTGCTTGTTTATATCAGATTATGTTTCTACAAATATTTAATGTTTATGTGCCTTTTTTACTTTCTTTGGGGTTTGGATGCGTGTTTGGAATATGGACGCTGTCTGAACAAGTATAATGGAACACTAATTCCAGGTAAATTGTGCTGATGACTCTGCAACTTACTGGTGTGAATTTTGAATGTTTTTAAGTAGTGGAGAAATCTGTTCTAAGACTATAAGGCTTAATAAGATAAAAGATACTATAACTTTTAATAATTCTTGCAAAACATTGCTTCTGCAAGCAGAATGCAATTTGCTGAGAATCTGTGATTCGGCATGAGAGCTCCTGCTGGGACGGGATGTCTGTTCAATGACCAGGGAGCAAAGGAAAGCCATTAACATTCCCCAGGGAGACCATGATAACAGAAAACCTCCAGGAACAGCCATATCTGATTGGATGGGCAGGAAAGTTGAGGATCCACATTGAGGTTTGCGAGGTGCTGGTTTTTCAGATAAAGGTGTCTCTGTGTGGCCGTACCGGGGCGGTTCCTGGTGCTACCAGAGAATGCAGGCCTTTTATCACTGGCAGCTCTCATTTGGGAGGGACTGCTCAGCTTCTTGCAGATGGTTTTTCTTTTTTAGGCTACTGCTTTTCTGCAATAGTATTTTGCAAAACAGCTGCTGATCAGTTTTCAGTTGGGATGGGGCTGTAGCCGGAGCCAGGACTCTGCAGCTTCCCAGCTCCACTCTGCTCCCAGCTACTTGTGTCAGCTTTTGCACCTTGCTGATTGTCAGGGATTCAGACTCGTTGAAAATTTCTCTTGATACCATCAGCTCCAAATCAGGCTTTCATGTTGTACCACTGTCCTTTAAAATCCTAGTCAGCATCCTCAATTTGTCCTTGATGTGAAAGACATGCCCTCCCCTCTCAGGAGTGTGTGGCCCATCTGAATTGATTTATGAGTTTGCAGCACTGTTCACGTAAACAAAACCCAAATTGCTTTCTCAGGTATGTCTTTTGCTCAGAGTTCATTTCAGGACCAGATTTTGCTAGTAAAATAAATTAAATGGGATGAATCAGGCTGGATACAATCTCATCCAAGCCTAATTAAGTTCGTGACTCCCACTGGCTTCAGTGATAGCACAACTCCTCCATTAATGTTTCTTAAAATTAAAAAATCAGCCCTCCCTTTTTAATAAGTGTGAAGCACTGGATCTTACATGATAAAGACCAAACACTTACAGGGCATATTGTACACATATCAGCAGCCAGCTTTTCTTGCTGTCACGACTTAGATCAGCTCTAAGTTGATGTTACTGATTCATTATTAAAGTATCAGCTGAAAATGTGGTAAAATTGCTGTTCAGTCTACAGTTGGGAGTTTGAGGGATGGCATTTTTGTTGTTTATTTTTAGAGAGGCCAGGAGCTATCAGTTTCTGATTTCCAGTCTTTTTTCCAGGGTGCTAACATTTGGCATGGCTGTTTCCTTGTGATGTTTGTCCTACAGGTGCTATGCCTTCAACTTTTCACAAGTGATCTCTTTCCATCTGTAGTTCTCCTTTGGCCCCATTGTTGTAGGGATTGTTGTAAAGTCAAGGAGAATAATGCACTGACAGATGTATGTTTTCATTGGGGCTGAAAAGGCCAGGGACATGGAGGATTTTATTGAGATCTGCTTTAATATCACTGTAAATGTAACATCAAAACATACTGTTTTATGGGCAGTGACTTAAATCTCATTTACACATTTTCAAGCAGTTCTATAGGGTTTGTTTTTCTAATTAGTTTGTGATTTCCAAATATGATTATATTTAAATGGAATGTGTTAACAGCAGCTCCATGTATCAGGTGTAAAATGTTTACTGTAGGAATGTGCTGAAAATACCAGAGGCTGGACCCCAGAGTGCCTCAGGTGTGAGGCATCATTCATTGTTCTTTCTCCCAGGAAAAGCCACAAAGTGCAACCATTGCTGATGTGCCTTGCACGTTGGGACCTATCCATTTTTATAGGTGTCATCCTTTGCATATTCATGTAATTAGGAACACACAAATGTGTGCTTTAATTCAGCAGACCTCTCTCAAGAGCACTAAGCCACCTGTTTATTAAATGAGTAAATAAAACCGGGTCCTCAAAGTTTTGCTAAAATGAGTAATAACTTCACCCTCAACACGCAGAAACTGCTTTAAAAAAATTAGTTGTGCTCAAGTGATTGAAACCCTTCTCTCTGCTGGGCAGATCAGTGCAGGGGCTGTTGACTTACGTGGGCTGTGCATGGGACCAGAATTTGTCACCTCGTTTAAGGGCTCACAGACTGAAGCATTGAGGACCCTGCTGTCCCCATGGCCACCAAAGCACGTGGCTACTTCTGGTGCAGGAAAACACATCTGTATTGTCACTGCAAACACCAGCCCTGGGTCAGTGCAGAGCCTGGGGCCTGCAGGAGCCACCAAACCCTTGGCTTTAAGGAGAGCATGTAAATAACGCCATGGCATTTCCTGGAGCCATCCAGTGCATGCAGCACGACCTGCCTCAGGCTCCAGCAGCTGCAAAGTAGTCTGAAGTATCAAATAGGCACACGATAAATCAAGCTAAATTGCTGTCTGAGGGCAGTTAATTTTAATAGTGTAATACCCAGAACTAATTTATGTTCATTAACAGGTCTGTTGCAGTACAGTGACAGTGAAAAATATTTTTAAGGAGTCATGGGTTTAATTTGGTTTTTACAAGGAATGCAGCAGAGGAGGAGGAAATGGCAGTTATTACCAAAGGAAAAAAAGAGAGTAACTTTTGTTAGAAAAGTTGCCCTGAAGATTCTAACAGAGCTAAAAGAAGAATATCAGGGGATATTTACAAAGCTAATTTGGGCTTGGAGATGTTGATCCTCCTGAGCTTGCTGAGCTGACCACTGCAGGGAGATTCTCCAGAGTGCAATTTGGGGCAGCTCTTTGGGTTCTGGTCTGCATCATTCCCTGGAGGAGTCTCCCTCTTCATGGGTGAAGAGGGTCAGAGTCTGAATAAGCCCTGTAGCAGTGTAAATTGGAGAAAAAACCCTACTGAAATCACGGGAAATAAAATATTGCTTTTTGCAAACAATAATGTGGAGTCAATGAGGGAGTTTAAATGTACACAAGAACTTCAGGGTTAGGCTGGTACTATGGGGTGTTTGGTTTGAATTCTCCCCTAATAGGTTGATCCTTTGTTTTATTTCAATGGTTGTGTTCCACTATATTACGTTCAAGCAGTTGGATTCAAACAGAACAGAACGCAGTGGTTCAGATACTGCCAAGTTCCTGGGGTTCAATAAGATGGGATTTTTTTAATTTTTTTTTTAGAACAGTAAATGTCTGTACTTTAATGGCATAGAAAAATGCTTTGTTTTCACTGTTGTAGAAAAAAACTAGGGAGAATTTATTTTTCAATAAACTTTTTTCTTGTGTGATTTGGATTTATGATTGCTTTGTGCTTAAATGGGAATGCCATGAGCTGCCTTTTATCCCAAATTGCATTTGTGTGGCTTCTTCTTCCAACTCTGCAGCTGGGTGTTTCTGTTTCTGCCCCACCTCTGCACAGGTAAGTCCCCACCTTAGCCAGAAGAATAACAGGTGAGTAATGACCTGTTTGCTTTGTTTTGTTTTAAACCTGAGTTGGATAATGAATTACATCGAGCCTCCCTTCAGGAAGGCAGTTTTGCCACAGCAGTAGTTAGGAATTCCTCATTTCCTATAAATTTACAGCAGGCTCAATTATAGCACTCACTGAATTTACAGCACACTGTAAATTTGGGAGAAAGGGAAAGGGAGACTGGAATTGCACAGTGGCTCTCAGGCCTGCAAGACTTACTGGCACAATACACTATGAAGTTGAAAGATAAAGCTGCACAGTGGTAAAACAGCAGCTTTATAGAATATTCTCTTCCAGGATCCAATTTAACATGCAAAGCACTCAGGAGCTAATGAAACGTTTGCATGTGGAGCAAGGGCTCAGGCGTGAAGCTTTGGCCCACGTGGGATTGGGGTGTGCATTCAGTGCACTCGAGAGGTGCCACATGAAATCACCTTGGCAGCTCTAAATAAATGCAAATGTCCAGAGTGAAATTTCTCCAGGGGAGCTGTCAGGGTATTTCAGGGGCACCCATTCTGCTGACAGGCTTTTTCTGCCCACCTCAGGTTTTGTTTGCTCAGCCAAGACTGAGGGAAGGGCTCTCTGTTTTCAACTGCTGGGAATGTGGAGAGGTTTTGGTGGAGGTGTCCAAGAGTAATACAGCAATTAATGCAGGAGGAGTATGCAGTGGAAAAAATAATAGTAAAAAAAACAAATGAAGACCAGCTGTTTATCTGTTAAAAAAATGTCCATTTGCAACACAGTTGCTATGTACTTTAAAAAAAGAAAAAGCAAAACAAAACACAACTGCACTGGAGAGAAGCAACAGCTCACTTTTTTCCCGGCATTACCTTTTTCCAAGTTTGTTCTTTGCTGAGGTTTTGGTTTTTTGTTTTGTTAAGTGGCCACACTTAACTGAGAACTGTAGAATCAGAGTACAGAAGTCAGTAACTATCAGCTTGAGATGCCTTGTTATTGTCCCTGTCCCAATTAATGACACACACCCTGGTAAACATGAGCATAAATAAAGATGTCAAACAAGCCTGCAGGCTGAGAAAGGGTTTGTGACATGGGTTTGGATAGCCACTTGGCCAGTCTATTCCCTGGCAAGTTCGGTGTGCTGTGGCTGCAGAGGGTGGTTTTTCCACTGTGCAGTCCTGCTGCAGGAGCCTTTTATGGCTGTTTCAGTGAGGAAAAGGATGTGAATATCCTTCACCAGTTGCCCCTTTTTATGGTCCTTGGCATACTTCCCCTTGGATTAAAACGGGTGAAAATGTTGTTGGTTCTGTGTTGCTATTCAACATACCACAATTTCCAAATGTTTCCTACCATCAAAATGAATTAGTGGAGGACACTGCTCATTCAGGCTCTTGTTCTGCTTATTTTTGGAAACGTTTTCCTTCCTGTTTCATTCCCTTAATTGTTGTTCATCTTTGACATCTAAAAAGCTGAAGAGACATCTGTAAAATGGTGAGCAGCTAGAGTTAGATGTGGGCTGTGTTGCAGTCACATGATGGAATAAAAATCTACAAAAATTGGAACTTGGAATCAAAAATACGCCATGCAGCTGTATTGGAAAGCTCATTTGGGGGAGCTTAAATACTGAATACTTCAACTCTCACATGCTTAGACTGGGTTTAGTCAAACTCCAGCTGGTAGAGAGTCCACAGATGGAAACGTTTTGCTGGGACTTTGTGCCACTCTCAAAACACTTCCCCTCAGTGTGCAAGAGCTGGAGCACACACTTTGCTGCCTCACATTCCCCTGAATTTGTGTTTATGCTTGTCAGGAATTGTTATTTTATTGATTATGGAGATTGCATTTAGCTAAAATCTAGGTAGTAAATCTTTGTAGCAAAAAAAACTGGGAATAGTTTGCACAGAACAGACTCCAGCTGTTGGGTCTCACTGTGTGTCCTGCTTTGCTTTGGAGCCTTGGCTCGGGGGTCCTTGCTCCTGCAGGATCTCAGGGAAGCACTGCCTGGCTGGAGACATCTGCTTTCTGCACCTTGGTGAGGAGAGAAACATCAGAACAACCCAGTGCTGGACTAAAATGCTGAAAGAGTGAAAACTCCACAGAAAATGTCCTGAGGCGAGAGCCTTTGGTGGCTCGGCAGGTAACAGCTGCTGCTTCCAGTGTAAGTACAGGGGATCCTGGAAGGGAGCTGCCAGATCCCCAGAGACCCCTTCCAGCTTTAATTTCCTTCCCACCTCCGTGGGAGGGTGGAATTGATGTGATCAGCCCAAGGCTGTGCTGCAGGCTTGGGTTCTGCCCCATGGGTCTGCCCGGTAGGAGGGTCTGCATTGTCACTTGGCCTGTTTAAGAGGTGTTGCCTCCACTCCTTTCTCCGTGGTGAGGTGAAGGGTGACAATAATCCCAGCCCGTGTCAGCAAGAGGTGAGTTCAGAAGGGTGCTGGGTTTGGTGCCAGCAGTGGGAGCTGACAAAATGGGATGTTCCCTAGTTACTTGCCAGACTAACTTGGAAGAAAATGTACTTTGAGCCTGCCTGCAGCTGCATGTTGGTGCCAGTGTCAGTCCCTGCAGGACCTGGACTCTGAGCTTCCCTTGTGCAGCTCCTGGAGAGTGGGCTGGAGGCTCTGGAGCAGCTGTGCCCACCACACTGGGCAGCTGATCCCACTAAACAGGGAAAAAGCAGGAACTGTTCAGTGCTACCTCCAATACCGATCCCGTGGCTGAAAGGAAAACAGCAGCTCCCAATCTTGGGGGGAACAGGAGAGGGAAATATCCCTGGCTGCTCTGTTACTTGAATTAATTATGCTCTCACATTGCATAACCTGGCCCCACACGCCAGGCCACAGGAATGTGTTTTTGTGTGCTACTCCTGTGCGGTTCCTGGTCCGGGATAAACACATCCAGAGGCGCAGGGATGGGCTCTGTCACAGCACCTCTCAGTGGCAGCACACACAGCACAGGCAGAGAGGTGAGAAATCACTGCCAGCACAGCAAAACGATGTGCAACCCCTGTGTGAAGCATCTGCACAAGTCTGTGTATTCCAGGGATAATCTCTGTTCAAGGAGCTTCAGCATTTCCTTAGCTCTTTATTTGACTGCCTAGGAAAAATGCATTGTCAGGTTGGGAACAAACATTCCTGGTTTGCATATTATTAAGGCTTAATAGAGGAACTGGATGACTTAGGACTGGATGACCTTTGAAGGTCCCTTTCACCCAAAACTATTCTATTAACCCTTTTCCTGTAGCCTAACGTCTCCATGAGCTGACCCACAAAAAAGAATGCCAGAAATGCCTACACTTTTTCACAGGCAGCTGGGATTGCAGAAATGCAAGTGGCATTACCAGTGGTGAGCACCTCTGTGGTATTTTCCCAGCTGCAGGTGTACCCACAGCTGAATCTGCCCACATCTGAGGAGCTTCTTGTCTGGGATCTTTGCTTCATGTCCATTCCTGGAACATCAGGAAGAGTCTTTTGAGGCTCTTCTCCCACCACGGTTGGATGATGCTTATTTATGGTCTGCCTACTATAGCTAGAAATAAAATGGAATAAATCAGCAGCAGATGTTAGTCTAGTGATTTTTTTTAATGACAGCCAAGATTCAGAAAAATCTGGCTTTTAGCTAAAAGTGAGAATTATCATTTCCCATGCCTACCTGGTGTGTGTGGGTCATGGCTGGGGATTCAAGATCGCAGCTGGTGTAATCCTGACAGAGTTTTTGATAGCTCCCTTCTCTGCTGAACAATATGGCCAGATTCAAAGCATCTGCTCAGTGTCACAGTCACTTTCAGGGATTAATTTGCAATTCTGAGCTTGGCCAGACTTTAGTAAGTGTCAGTTTGCAGCCTCATTGTGGCCAGTGCTGTTCCTTGCGTGAGCGCTGAGGCTCCTTCCTCACGTCCTGTGCACAACAAAGAGCCCTTGGCAGTGCTGAGGGCTGCTGTGATCACCAGGCAGGTTATTATGTTGGCCAGTGCCAACCTTCAGGTGATTAGTCCGAGTGCTTTTGAGCTGTTGCAGCTTTTGAAGAGTCCACCTTCACTTAGCCTAGCTGGAAGCGCACTTGCCATCTCATAGTTGGAAAAAATCAACTGGCAGTGACATTTAATAAAGAAAACTCCTATAGAAACTGTTCTCTCTGAGGGTGGCTGGCTGGAGCAGTGTCACAGGAGATGGATGAGCAGTTATTTTCTCTTATTGTCACATACCACACAGAGTCTCTCCAGTGCCAGCTGGCTTTATCACCAAGTGTTTGCTTTCATTTCTGAGAATCATTTTTTCCTGGACTTTTTCAAGTATCACAAGTATTTCTGTTCTTTTCTTGTATTTACCTGCTAACACCAGCAATGCTTTGAAGCACCTGTGGTAACTGAAAACTTTCTGCAATTGGTTTAAACTAATCTGATAAGAGTATGATTAACTTGTTTAACCACAGCTCCTTTTCAGGTGTCTGTACTTAGAAATATCCTTGGAGCATTCCAGAGTTCCAGAATGAACTGTGAAACTTCATTGACTGAGTGTTTAACCTTCCTTCGTGCATGAGCACATCTGTGCTTCTGTTTACACCCAGCATTTCAACAGAATTATTTAATGTTTGAGCTGGGTGTTGGTTTGAGTGTCCTGCATACTTTCAGTGGTTGAGGACTTTGGTGTGGCAAAGGTTGGATCAGTTCAGCCACCATCACGTCCCTTCTCCTCAGTTTTCTTCAGCAGGGGGCTACAGACAGGCTGCTGGACTGCATGGCCCTGGGGAGCAGCACTGCTGGTAGTTCCCAAGTGTCATTCTCAAAACTGCCAATGGGACTCGAGTGGGAATAAAGCCCTCAGGGAGGTGGAAAAGGGTAAACAGTACCAACTAACAAACCCATGAAATGTCTAATATTGCTAGGTCCAGGCCCTGGGTCTATGATTCTGAGGCTGAAGATGCCTGACAAACACTGTTAATCAGTGAGGAAATACCTGTTCCACAGCTGCCTTCATGGAACTGATGTGAGAGAAGAAACATGATGGGAACAGCAATAATATAAGGCATTAGAGACTTGTGCAGGAAGACAGGGTCTTGGGGTGGCATTTGATATTTAAAAATCCACCTGTGCTGAGTACAGTGAGCGCTCCTACACTTTCCAGTCCTTCTGGAGTCCTTGCTGAATGCTCCTCTGAAGTAGCTCCTTTGTCACCTTACAGCTGAGTGACATGATCCTGTGACAGCAAGGCACAAGCAGCATCAGCACTCACAGCAACACTTTGCATACAAATACTTACACAAACTTAATTGATCCAAAGTATGTGAAAGCAAACTGCAGCAGCAGAGCAAATTTCCTTTTGCCATGAGGAATCCTGTAGCAAGGCATGTTCTCTTTGGAATACTGTGCCCCCCAGATGGGCACTGTCAGGTCAGGGAAACCACTGGGGCAGTCTCTTCCAACACATATTGGTGGCAGTTGGCTTTTACTAGAGATCCTTAAGGACCTGGTCAAGTCACAGATGATGGGAAACACAGTTTTAACATCACACCTGTGAAAACATCAGTGGCCCCACTGCACATCCCTCACTGATCAGTCTAATTGTACATCTACTCTCATTTCTGTAGTGTATTGTTCTGCAGTGGAAATCGGAATTTCTAGCTGCTCAGCTACTTACTGTGGTCTTGCTTCAATCTCTACAGTGGACTGTCTTATTTTTTATTCACCTGTGATAAACAGAAGCAACAATACTGAGTCTCTGTTGTGAAAACCGACCTGGAATACATAAAATAAAGAGAAAATGGCTATAGCCAGAGAATCCAGTTTAATAGGCTGCTATACAGGAAGACTTTGTTCTATGATACATTCTGGAAATAGTTTTCAAATGTTACTTACAGATACTGTATAAAATAGATACCAGTTTATTGATTATACATCAAGATTCTTTGATCATTTAACCTGCTATTAAGTAATATATAAGATGTGTGATGGAAAGTGAGCAACACTTTACAGGACAATCTAAATCTAATAAATAGATCTGTATCTCACCACGAGATTGAGCCACTGCTGTGCCGTTGTCAGACTACAGAGCAACCACAATGTCACACACGCTGCTGCAGCTGTGTATGGTAAAATAGGAGATGTAAATCCCATTCCTTGAGCTGCTCCTCTTCCCTGCACGACTTTTTTGGCTTTGGTCTGTACAGTAATACTGTGTGTGCTTGTTTGGTCCATGCAAAGCTACGAACAGTGTCTCATCAAGAAAAAATAGAATTTAAATTGAAGAGGTATAGTTTCAGTTAATTTGGGGTTAAAATGCAGTATCTCTCTGATCACAGAAAGGGCTGTACCTGCTCTTTCTGGCTATTTCAACAAGAGGGTGGAAGTAGCTACTTAAGTGTTTTAAGCAACACAGCTCTTGGTGTCCAGACTCTATGTATGATACTCTTAGTCGAAGAGGTTAGCAAGGATTGTACTCCTGTTACAGCATGTGTTTGGGAAAATACAGGCCAGGGGAAAAAAATAATCCAAAACTCAAATCTGAAACTGGCACTTCTTTACCCACAGGCTTACCACACCATTGAGAACACTTTCACTCTGGAATATACAACATGGCAGCTGGGTTCAAACTGCAAACTGCGTGTTTTCTATTGTCACAGGAACCAATAGCATACTGGAAATAAATAAAAAAAAAAAAAACCAAACCAAAACGCTGCTGTTTGGCTGAATTGCAAGCAGTGTGCACAATATGCCAGATTTACAGAGAGATTTCCCATTCAAACAAACTTCAACAGAAACAGACCACGGGAAACAAACTGCATATTCAGGAAAATACCATTGGCACCACTTGCCAAGACGTAGGACGCTGTGGTTTTACAGTCCTTGCAGGGAGAGGGCGGCAGCTTCACTCGAACATCTCGTAGTGGCGCGTTTGCCTCACCCGCGGCACCATGTCAATGAGCAGCCTGCAGGGAGAGCACACGGTCAGGCACGGGCACGGGGCTGAACAGATAAATATTCATGAATAGAAAAAAGGGCTCAGGTGGAGTAACAGCCTCTACAGTTTTCCAGAAGTGTTAGTTTTACAGTGGAAATTGTGATTATAGCGACTTATTCAAGAGTGGTGTTCCTCATTAAAATGTTAATTGAATTTTCCAAGTTGAAAATTCACAGCTTCCAGGTGAGGGCTGACTGCAGCTTGGCCAAGGGCTGCTTCTCAACAGGCACAGTTCCAACAAAGACACTCCACATGTCCCCCTTTCTCTTACGGCAGATAATCCGTAAAGGATAAAGTGCAAAATTCAGGTTAGATTCCATGCACTCAAGGGAAATTGTGGCAGCAATGAACTGCATGGCAGAGCTTCAGTTGATTTTTTTATTCTGTTTCTGGTGTGAATCAAAAAAGCATCTTAAAATTCAAGAGAAGCAACATCTGAAACACCAGCAGGAGCCTTCAGTTTAGAAGTTGCCAAAGGTAGGACTGGGGCAGAAATCAATAGCAAGATCCTTCTTTAAACTTGGGCACCTTTGCTTTAATCCAGACTTCCTTTGGCAAAGCGGTGCTCAGAAATGTGCCCCAAAAGCAATGAGGACTGATTTTATCCGTCACTTGTGGTCATTTTTCACATATTGCATTTCAGGTATACAAAAATCTAAAATTATTCCAATTTCCTTTTAAGTCCTGGCTGCTTTCCAGCTGATGTGGGGAACACAGTCTTTTATAACCCTTCCCACACACTCTGCTCCAGTATTGGCTGCTAGTCTAATAAATTCCAGGGGCTGATTTCACTGGAATTACTTAAGCCCTTAAAGGCTCTGACTTCCTACCTCTCAGGGCCAGCCCAGCTGCTGGACACAGGGCCCTGCCTGCTCCCAGGAGATACTCACTTGATTCCATAGGCAGATATTGTGAGTCCAATTAACACTCCTATACTGCCATCCAGGTACCAGACAGAAGAATTGTGTTTAAACACTTCTGCACTAAGAAGGATGGAAAATCCCATTATTCCACCTACAAGAGAGTTGAAACCTAGAAGGGGGAAAAAAAAATAATTAAAGGATGAACCATGGGAAATGATGGAAAGGAAAATGGTTTTGCACAGTAACCTGTCAAAGAGCCCCTCTTGGAGCTTTTTACCCCATTCCATACATTTATTTATGTGCCTGGCACTATGGCTTAGAGCTGTAGACATTGCTGAAGACACACAGGATAATCCTAGTAATATTTTCCATTTATGCTTTAGATATACCACAGCAGCTTCTTATCTACTATTCACAATTTTAATGAACATCCTTTTAGATTCCCTTTTTTTTTTCTTTTTTAAACCCTTTCTCTTTTTCTCCAAGCCTGTTCCTTCAAAATTCTCACAGAGCTGTTGGAAAAATTAATGCCCTTTTTCACTCAGCTTCTGTTTGGTTGATTATTGATTTGGGGGTTTTTAAGTCATTCCTTTTTTTCTAACTCCAAATTCCCTTTTTCTGATGTTTTTCCCACAGTAACCCAAAAGACATCCCTGTTGTTTTACAAAAAAAAAAAAAAAAAAAATCACTGAGAATGCATTAATTTGGTAGATCCATATACAATTTAACCTAGATAACAAATGAAATATCAAACTTGAAATATTCTATATTGCTTGGTGAGTGAGCTCTAGCCAGCTGCTGTTTACAGGACTTAGCCAGGTTTTTCCAATTCCCCATGACTGCCAACAATGATATACCTGCCACTTGCTCCTGTCTCCTTTGATCCACACCTCTCACATCCAGTCTTTGTCTATTTATTAATTTGTACAGCTAACACATGTTGAAATTGTGTGTATTGTGTCTATAGATATAATGGATATAAAATATAAATAATTAATTAGGAATTTAAACCAGTGTTACTTCCCCTGCTCCAGCTTAAGTCAGAATCCATCAGCATGATATGCAAAGGAATAAAACATTTTCATGCCATTATTGGCTGATGGCTCCAAATGACCTAAAAGCTACTTGCAAAGGAAATTGTTTTCCCTTCCTGACTCTCATTTAGCCAAACCTTTCCTTGCTGATGTGGCAGGAAATCATGGAATGGCTGCAGGTATTAATGCAGACACTGTTCTGTGTGTAGGGCCAGCACAGGAAAAAACAGGTGGCTAAATCTGGGTAGAAAACAGGTACCTAAGACCTACAGGAAAGTTGGCTGACATCACTGACTGTCACAGAGTTGTCCTCTGAGATGTCACAAAATTCAAGGCAGGAAATGGCTATTTTTATTATCCTAAAGGCCAAGAGCTTTTGCTGTAAACAAACTGTACAAATGACATTTTGCCTCATTAGGGTTCATACATCTAGGCTTTAAAGAGATATTGTTATTAAGCCTTACTCTAAAACAAAATTATTCTAAAAAAAAAATTGTTAATGGAGGTTGACATGCATAAGAGAGAATTTGCTGTTCTGAAAATAAACCTATTTTTCAGGAAGAAAAATTCATGCTCTTTTTATTCAAAACAGTTTGTTGGTCTGGAGCCAGGGATCACAGGAGGTAAATTAGCAGGAAACAGAAAACACTAAAAAAAGATATGCAAGGGACTGCTAAATCTGTCTCAGCTGCTGAATCACATTGTCTCTTCCTGATTGTTAATAAATCAAGTATATATGTAAATACATCTTGTGAAAGCAGATATTTAACCACACATGTTAAGATCAGCCTCCTACATTTTCTAAAGTAGTTCTAAAGGAGAGAAGAGAGATAAAAACCAGGCTGAGGTAATTGTATACCTTTTTCCCTAATTTTTTTAATCAGAGAATGAGCAGTCTCCAGCTCAGAAGTATCATTAGCATGAGGATGTAATTACAGGGAAAGAGTTTTCTCTGTCATGCAGGAGAACAATTCAGAGCTAGAGTTATGTAGGAATTTTCAGATAATATTTTGTCTAAATAAACTGCTCTGTTTCAAAACTAAGCCACATTTTTTTAAAGGGAGGGTTCATCATTTGCCTGCCCAGGCACAGTTCTGAAATGGTCAACATGACCCACTTACACCCTGGCAGTGAAGGAGGCCAGACTCACTGGGCTGCAGTTCCCAGCATCTTTCCAGAATCCTTTTTGCAGGTTGGAGATATTTCTGTTTCAAAATGTCTAGAGTGGCAGAGCCCATTGGAAAGAATCAGATCTCTGAGCTGGAGGTCAGCTGGGAGAGAATCCCAAATGCAGGGAGGCAGTAGCTTAGTTGTAACCCCCTCACTGCTATTCTTAAGGCTTTTTTTGCATCTTTTAGATTTAAAATATAAGTACTCATGAAGCATTTCTGTAAGTGGGATGATATACTCATAATACATGTTATCACACGTCATCAAGAAAAAAATTTGAGTATGTTTAATTTTCTTAAAATAAAGTAAATTGTATGTATCTCTAGAGTAAGCTGAGAATTGAATTTCCTTAAAGTGAAATCTTTAGCAAAGAGTAAAATAATTTAGGTACCATGACCCATGAATCATGAACACCCTACAGTGTCTGTTTACAGACTATTTCACATTGTCCTGTGCTGGCAGATAAAAACTGGGAGAGATTTGTAGGGGCTGTGAAACTTCTGCCATCACTGTGGCCTCACTCGTTTGAAAGACAGATCCCCAGGATTTCTGAGGATTCGGAAGCTTGAGCCCTGTCAGCAAGAGGAATATCTGGACCTACTTTTAAAGTGTGATTTTAAACCTCCTTTAAAATGAAAACCAGTCAGGTGCTACACACCTGGGCCAACACAGGGGTGGCAGTGAGGTGTTCCAAGGATGCAGTGGAGGAGATTCAACCTGTGCCAAACCCCAGCAGGGCCAGAGGAGTGCAGGGCAGGGAAGGGCTTGGTTTCACACCTGCCATGCTCTAGCAGCTGTGCTGAGGGGCAGGGAAAGCACTGTGGTGACAAGTGACACCTGTGGGGGTACCTGTGGATGATGGAGATGATCCCTGCTCGAGGCAGGCAGCGTTTCTGCAGCAGACTTTGGTTCATTTAAACTGTCAGGATTTACCATTCACCAGGCACAGGCAGAGAGCATGGAGGTGACTTAACCTGAGCTCTCTGAATTGCTGTCATATCCCCTGCTGCAGCCTAACCTCTGAGTAATCCACCTCTAATTCATTATCTGCTCTACCTCTAACTCTCTCTTACTGCTTACTATCCACACATTCACTGTTTGGCTTCCACCAGACATAGTCACTTCAGCTGAGCTATCTGTGCTAGAGGCCAGTGGTATCACAGACTGTTCTAGGGTTTGGGTTTGGGCTTTTTCCCCTTTCCCAGTGGCTGCCTAATTTCAATGCTCTTTCACAGCTGTCATTGTGCAGGGGTCACTCTTATCCTCTGCATCTACAACATTCCCTGGAAGAGTCTATAAAAGCAGCAGGGTCAATGTCACACTCACCATCGGTTATCAGTGCTCTGCTTGTAAGGACCTTCCCCAGCATAAATTTGATTACTGCCAAGACAGTGCAAAGGATTCCACTTAGAACAGAGACACTATACAGGAAATCATCCTGAAAAAAAAAAAATGTCAGACATTAGTGTGTCTTCTGGTCATGTCCCATGTATTAAATGACAAATAGTACTAATTACTGTGCAATTATTTGTGCTGCTGACAAACACAACCTGAGATAAAGATTTCCTGCATTATGACTTCCACGACAGCTGGTGCTTATTTGGCTTATATTGTCAGCTGCAATTGCTTTTGCAGCCATAATTAACCACAGTTCCAACCAACAAATTGTGAATTGACCCAACCTCCTCAGAGTCAGGAGGTTATATTTACCTGTGGGGCTGAATGCAGACTGCCAGGTCATCCAAAGCTTAATGCCAGCAGTAATGAAGTCCCCACAGGCAGAAGGAAGGCTTGAAAATAGAAACCCACTTACCAGACCAATATTGATTTTCAGTGTAAGAAATAACCATTTAATGTTCTTTCTGACTGTGCTTGCTTTGGTTTTGTTTCTTTACCTTTTTTTAAAGTCTTGTTCAAGCTACATCCATAAAACTTCTGATACTGATGTGCAAAGTAAGGTTTAGCTCTTTCTCAGAAAACAAATTTTTCATGGACTTCCATTTCACAGAAACATCCACAGTGCTTAATTTGCACATGGGTTCCCCAGGCTCCCTCAGGAGAGAGCTGCATGTCTGTGTAGGGCAAAGAGGGGTGAGTTATTATTGTTTAACACTCGTTCTCTAAAGGTCTTCTGGAGGCCCCCACCCATTCCTGATGGGTGTTTTGTGTTTGGCTGGGCTGGGAGGAAACTCCTGGGTGCTGACAGGCTGTGATCTGGTGCCTAAAGGGAGTCCCTGTGCTTTCCCCCTGAGGAACATCAGCCCACGGGCTGCAAAAAACCCAAGCGAGCTCTCAGCCTGCCTCCACCTCACACAGAGCTTGGAATTAGATTCATTTATTGCTCATGATAGAAGCATTAATTTAAACTGTTGCAACACCAGTACAAACAAAGCAAATAGCAAGAATTCTTTCCTAATTTGTATCTGCAGGTCTAAGTGGGCCAGTGCCACTGGGACCCTGCTCCTGATTAAAACACTCCAGCTAAAGTCCCTGTTGGTACCAAACAATGTCATGATGATTCATCATCAGCTCCATCCATTTTCATTATTTTAGCAGCAATTTGAAACCCAAAGAAATCAAGAAATATTTTTGAAAGCTGCTTAGGAAGACACAGGGAATTAGATTACTCATATCCCTAAATAAATCAATCAATATTTTTCTACAATTTTGTATGTCGTGTAATTTTGAAAGTCTGCTCACTCTCAATCATGAGCTCATTCTCTCTAGACCTGGTACAATATTAACAGTATTAAGACAAAATGCACTGAGGAAAAGAGAGTAAAATAGAAGAAATGAGAACACAGAACTCAAGAACTGAGTAAAGGTAGGATAAAAAGCATTCATACAGTTATTTTAACAGAACACTTGGAAAATACCCAGGCAATTTTGGAGTGCTAGGGAATCCTTGGCAATATTTGGGTACTGTCAGTCTAACAAGGAAAGTTGGGAGCTCTCAGAAGGTCTGAAATAACAACAAAGCTTCAAAAGTCTGGACAAGCTTTGCAAAAAACTTTCAAAATTTGAGATCCTTGTCAAAACCATGCCTTTAACCTTTATGCATCTTTCTCCAAAATGTGTATTTTCAGTGCCCGAAGACTTAATTTTGATAGCCTAGTAAGTTCTAAATGGTTAATTGAATCTCATCTAATATTTTACCTAATATTTAATATACAGCATGTGTATAAGGCTTCAGAATAATCTGAGGTAGAACGTTGTGCTCCACCAATATTTCTCGTGTCTCACTTGGCACAAGGACTCATTGCTCAACGACTCCATGAGATCCCCGATTTCCCCATCACCCCACAGACCCTCCAAAGGCTCTCTGATTCCTCCCAGGCATCCCTACCACTTATCTTTGCCTCCCCCCTCAGCGAAGCACAGACCTTGTCTCCAGCACAGAGCTGAACACTGCAGGCCCAGCAGAGGTGACAGCGTAAATCACTTTGCTATCAACAGTTGTGTCACTGTCAGCCTTGGGCTGACGAAATGCAGTTTTCTCCACCTGTGAAATCCTTGGGGATGCACTGGAAAACCATTACAAACTGACATCGTTTGGAAAAAAATCTAGGAATCACAATACAAGATATTTTGAAAATTATTCATCCAGATGTTCAAAAGTCTAGTTATTGATTCAGAATCCTGAAAATGCTGTGACAATCCCTGAGCTATCATGTCAGGTTTCATCTTCTGCATGGCACTTTATTTAGAGCTTTTTGTTTGTTTTTTTCCTGCCATGGAGTACCACAAATTTTTGGGGTGAATCCAGGTTTTTTTCCTGCATGTGTCACTAAAATCACAGTATGTGGAAATGCACCTTGCTATTTGTTCTGCTGTACAGTCATGATCAAAATGAGTCTAGCTACTCTATTGCAATCCAAGAATGACCTAAATGTGATAGAGATTTCTGAATGAATTCGTGAATTGTTTAACAGGCTTTTTATAGAGGATGCATAGTCAGGATCGAGAAATTCTTCCTAAGTTTAGTGGGTCTTTTCTTCACCAAAATCACACAAGACAAACCCATTTTGTTGCCAATATCAATGCAATAACCACTGATAAAGCAGAAGACCCGAAAAATCAAAACTCCTTTGTTATCACAGTGGACACGAGAAAGGGAAGAAATTAAAAAGCCGTGCCCTGAATGCAGATGCTTTAGGCTGTGCCAAACAGATTTTCAGAAGGCGATATTCCTGGTTTTCTCTCTAAATATCCCAAACCAGCCGCTCCCGTTGTGTGCGGCTCCTCGCAGGAGCCACCGGGAGGCGGCAGATCCCGCACGAACCGAGCGCGGCTGGGAGGAACAAACCCCAGGGGAAAAAAACCTTTTAAACACTCTTTCCTCAGTACTTCTCACCCAGTGCTTTCCGGGCGTCCAGGCACCCCGGAGCTGGAAGAAGAAGCGTGAGGCTATTTGCTGCTAACAAGAAGTTTTTGGGGTGTAACAGGTCAGCCCGAAGTGGCGATGTCCAGCAGCACGGACAGCCCGGCTGTGTCCTGAGCAGGCGAGGATGAAAGAGGAGAGAAACAGCACAAAACGCTGCCTTGGCACTGTTTTGCTGCCAGGAAGCTGGAAATGCTTTAGGAGAGCAGGATTCAATGAATCAGCCGAGGCAGGGCTGCTGTGGGCCAAGCCCTGGGCTGGAGCAGAGGTGTCCGGCCCTGGGACACGCTCCGCTGCAGGGCTGTGGGCTCCAGAGGGTTAAACTCGTCATCCCGTGGCTGTGAAATGGTGCCCATGAAACTAACTCATCCTTTGGAGAAATGAAGAAAAGGAATGCCGTAATGGAGATCTAAATTAATAAAATAAGCCCGGCCATCTGGCACCGTCTCCCTCCGGATCCCCCCGCAGCCCTGCCCTCTCCGTACCCCTTGCCTCCCCATCTGACAGTCATTAGCAGCACCGAGCACGTCCAGCCAGGCTCACTCTACGTGTCCTTGGTGTTATTTTAATTAAAGCAGCAGAAAATTCTGACAGATTATAAAAATTTCAGTTCTGATCATTTCCATACGATAAAAGCTTCCCGGTGAGGTAAATAAAGCCCCTCCCTTCTCCACTTCTTTTCATCATTTTTGCTCATTGCTACTACACTGTACATGAGACCTTAATTAAAGGACACGTATATCTGATTAGATGGCTTCATGTATAGACCAGCACTGTACATAAAGAAAGGTGCCCATCCTGGGCTGCCTTCTCATTACACAGCACTTTAACAGCAACGATGTCCCTACTTAAGATTTATTTTATGCAAGGTTTTACACTGTGGTTTTATGCTTTCTTTCCCAGAAGAAAGCTTTCCTAGGAAGA
This sequence comes from Monarcha castaneiventris obscurior, assembly GCA_026261815.1. NCBI lineage: Eukaryota > Metazoa > Chordata > Aves > Passeriformes > Monarchidae > Monarcha > Monarcha castaneiventris. The sequence continues at coordinate 16,022,713 of JAMPIT010000467.1, forward strand.
AGTCTTTTCCTCTTTTACCATTCCTAAGAAAGGAATAATAGAAGTCAGCAGGCAGCTTTCCTCCACTTTACCCAAATGCATTGTCCCCAGCTGTGCAGCTGAGAAGAGAGGGTTGCAAAATTGTCACAACAGTTCTGTCCCTGCTTTCAAGGATTTCACCAAAAGCAGCAGTAATCTTACGGCTCAAGAAAGTTTGTTGGTTTTGATGTTGCAACTTTGATCTCCATCTGAATCTATTGTAGAAAGTAAAAAAAAAAAAAAATCTCACAACAGATTCTTCAGTGCTTGGGTTATTAGGTAGATATATTTTAACCCAATTCCCAGCCTAGTAACTAAGTTTCAGCTGATTTGTGTTCCTAATCTTTCCCTAGAATGCATATTGCTAATTCTGACCCTAAAACTTTGCCCTGATTCCATATATTATTTCTACCAGCTCCTCTCTGCCCACTTCACCTGCACTGTACAGTGTTGAGTCAAAAGATATTCACTGGTACAGGAGGAAGCTCTGTCCTTCCTTGGTCACTCATTCTACTGCAATCCCAGAAGAAGCTGCTTCTCCCACCCCAAAAGCTGCAGGGTTCCTTCCACTCCTCTGCCCTCTCCTCGGCTTCCTCTGTGAACCAGCCAGAAGTCCTCCACACTCCTGCAGGAGCTGGAATTACTGGTACTGCCTTTTTCATGCCATTTTTTCCCTTTCCAGAGAACCTGGTGTCTCACAGTGTTTTACCTCTCCTCTGCTGAGCCTCTCTCCTCTTGGCTGAGGAGGTAGGGATGTGTTTCTGGAATGCTACAGATGGTGTTGGCAGGAGCGAAGCCATGGCTGGCCCAAACTGAGCTGAGTTTGTGTTGTTAAATATTAATTTTGCCCATCTCTGCAACTCACCATCTGTCTCCTGGATCCCAACAATGACCCTTTTTCAGTCCAGGTGATTGGTGACCGTCCTCCCCAGCACCTGCCGGGTTCTGCTCCCACCCTGCTCCCCATCCCCACCTTCACACGCTTCCCACTGCCTCCCGCTCCTCCAGGTCCCTCAGCAGCTGCCAAGTCATCTGGGAACACTGGGATCACTAAAAGCCCCTCTGCAGAGCATGTTACTCAGTCAAAAAGGACTCCCTCTTCTTCCCCTTGAGGGATTCTGTTACTATATACAGAGCAGCAGAAATGTTCCTAATACAAACACTTTAAAAAAAAAAAAGTCCAAATCTCTATCACACTTTCTCCCAAGTAATAAATAGTTTATGTAATCAGTCTAAAGGGAGCTCCTGGGAAGCCAGAGGGTCTCCCTCACTAGCAAACTTCAAAAGGGATGAGTTTTAATTGCACTTCACTGTCAGAAAACAAACCAACAGCCCAGTCTCTGACTCAAGCAGGAGACAGTCTCTTCACATGGAGATACAAAGATCTATTATTAGTACCAAAAAAAAAAAAAATCTTATGAATGTTTAAACTTGTCTTTGGTGTGACAAAGCAGTTCCACAGCACAGAATGCTTTTTCAAGAAACAGATAACAAAGACAGGGTGTGTTGGATGCCGAGGCACAGCACAGGGGCCAGGAACTGAGGGACTGTGAGTTCCAGAGAACTCTCTTAGGAGACCTCAGGACTCCTGCAAAGGGTCTGTTTAACTATTAGATCAGTCATGCTCCCCATTCTCCCAGAATTCATCTACGTTGTTTTAACATCAAAGTTATGAAACATGAATTAAAATTGTATTTTTCCACCCTCGGAAGAGTAAGACTGATTTTTCTGATGAGCAGGGAGCCAAGACCAGCAGTCACCCACCAAGTGGGGAGCAGCCACCAGCTTTTCTTTCTTATCAGCATGTGGTAAATTCTGGAAACGAGGCTTTCCACCAGTCCCTTGAGCAAAGGATGATGTGTAGCTGATACATTTGCCCTAACCCTGGCTTGCTCTTCAGTTCAAGTACCCACAATATTCTCAACAACCTGCAAGAAGCACCAGTATTTTAGGCCAAACTCCAGGCCATACACAGGAGATAACTATAAAGTAGGATTCCAATGTATAATTAATGTATATGATACTTTGCTTTGAAATGGCAAGAAATAAATTATATATGAGGTTAGAAATGTATAGGGAAGCATGTATAAGGACATATGTGTATATAGTCACAAGCATTATTCATTATGTTGCTACTGGCCTATACTTCAACTGCTGACATTGTTGAATATATGTTTATGATGTATTTATTTTAAACTATTAGGTTAATAAATCAATTAGAACTCACAAAGCTACACTGTGCCACCCCTACCTTCCTGTTCCAGCTGTAATCAATAACATACAATGGAATACCACATGGCCTAATTTTTCAAGAGATTTCATTTATAAAAGCATTGGAGGCCCCACATCAGATGGGCTGCACATCCTTCATCCACAAACTGATTACATCTTTCCTTCTTTGTTCTGCGGGAAATGTCACAAATATGGCATGATGCTTGCTTACTCTTGCAAAAAAGTGTCCTTTGCCATACTAATGAGGACAAATGCCAAACTGCACTGACATTACATGTGTTATACTATTACCCAGGGAAATGCAAGCAGTAACTGAATAGTAAATGGATATTGATTTACAACCCCAGGTGAAATTAAAACAGTCTTTCCCAGTGTGGCTGGGTCGGGCTTTTTGAGCCTTCTTTAAGAAACAAGAAAAGGTCTGCAAACTCTTTGTGGCAATGGTCGAAATAAAACACATCATTCACATCTAAATGATATTTGTACCACCCAAGAATATCTAGTAATTGACATGATGAAGGTAAAGGGGCAAATGATGAAGGGTTTTTTATCACAGAGCTGGCGAGTGCTGACGGTAGCAAATGCAAACACAAAACAATGCTCAAAACCTACACTCAAGGGTTTTTACATTCCTTTCTCAATATATTAATAAAATGTAAAAAATCACTAAATTTTACACGGAAATCCAAGCATGATGTCATCAACAGTATGCAAAATCTCTATTCGTTCTCTTTTGTAGTGAAATGTGTGTGCACCAAATCCTCAGGGACAGCATTGGCTGTGGATATTGCTCTCTGAAACATCAATAAAGGAATGGTAATTCCTTTCCCTACTGGGAATTATCTTATTAAGGCTTGCATAGGTTGGAGAACAAATGCTGAAAGTAACAATAAGGGAAATATTCTGAATCTCATAGCTAAGGGAAAGGAAACCTTAGTAAATTATTTCTGAGCCAGCAAGAAATGATTCTATTTTAGGTTCAACACTCATCATTGTAGGAAAAAAACCCAGCTTAAATTACCTGATCTGAGAAATATTCATTTAAAATAACCTGAAGGGTAAACAAAATGAAGACTTTCTCTTCCAAATGTCAATTACTGATTAGCTTTTTAATTCAGGTGTATTGAATAAGAGCTAAAGTTACCGGAAATTTTAATTCCGAATGCTCCAGAAAGAAGAGCAGCTGGCCTACTTCATCTAACACTTTCAGCAAGTGCTGGAACAAAGGAAAGAAGAAAAAGAGGGAGGGGGAACAAAAAGACAAAGATCTGGTTGGCAAAAAATATTTCCTTAGGGATCAATGATATGAAACTGAAATAATAATTGCAGCATGTCAGTTGAAGCAGACCTATATGGAATAAATATTCCCAGCTAAATAAAAAACTTCCCAGCTATATAAAAATTAGGACAAGAACATGGAAAGAAGTGGAATTTGCAGCTGTAAGGTTCCCACACATCAATGGCACATCTCTCTCTCCTGTATACAATTTGTTCTCATTGGATTTTGTAACATTTAGATATTTTTTTGAAGTTTGAGAGTGTCACTGAGAAATTCTGGGAAGGGCTGGGGGTACAGTGTGGGCTCTAAACAGCTGAAGTGCAGGAATCTTACCCAAAAGCCGAAGCATTCTAGAGATACAGTAAGAGTAGGAGAGAAACAGCAAGATTTCCTTCCAAACCAACGTGTTCCAAGGCAAGTGGAAAATGTCATCACATCTCTAAATTCTCAAAAGGAGGAAGCTTTAATTAAAAATACTTTCAGGCAAGTGAGAATGGAGGTCACAGCTCAATAAAGCGACTGGCGCGTACGTGTTGGTGCACGCAGATTGTCTCCACACCCACACCCAAATTTGCCTCCAAAGGAAAAGGAAGCATCTCTACAAATCCAAGGTGAGGGCACATGGCAGACAAATCCCTCTGGAAGTGACACGAAAACTCTGTTTTCGTTGTTTACTCCTCTGTCCAAGAATGAGAGACCCATAATACATTTTTTAATGCTCACAAAAAGTAATGTAAAAATCTTCAAAAATGTGGGAGGAAAAAAGATCCATTTCATTTTCACTGCAGAGATTCAATACTGGCATTTGCCAGCCCTCTTGGACAAACACATCTTTTCAGTTGCAATATTTCTCCTACATCTACCTTTCATCAACCCTGTAATTCATGACTTCGGTAATTAATTCATTTCAAAACTTACACCATCCTATGGATCACTGTTGAAGAACACTGCTCTACATCACAAATACCAAAAACATTGGCACAAGGGATTGTGTTTTGAACACTGAGTATTAATATATATCTCAGTTACTTGAAAATGAACTTTTCCCCCCAGTTAAGAGATGTATAATTAATACAAATACAGAATTATATAGTGAGTGTATAATTAATTGGCTGTCCAACTCTCCTGACACAGAATATCATTTTTCAGGGCAGGCTTCTTTTTAATTATAATATAAATACAAAGTCCTGTGCAAAGGGGAAACCCGAAGTTTACCTAATAATGACAATTTCCGAACTTGCTGTTAACTGCAGGAAATGAAATCTACAGTTAAATTTCTCTAAAAATATCAATTCAATGCTAAACAGTAATTTGCAAAAATGAACAGATTGTATAAATCCCTGGTGACCCTTATCCTTTGAATTCTGTGGGCTCTCCAGGCTTCCTCATCTAAAGATGGAGATAAAATTAAAGAGAAGGGCATGAAGAAAGTCACTGAAGACCAAAGCTGGGCCTTCAGTCTGACCCAGTAGGGCCATGGCTGCTGTTGCATACAGGAAACACACACATTACCAAAGTCAAGATTCCAGACAAACACTTATCATTAACTTATCCAAGTTATTTTAAACTAATTAATCTACCTAATCATTCATATCCTGCCTGATAGGCTATGCCAAATTTAACTGCAGTCCTTAGCATATCAAGCTAGGGAACCAAAAAGGAGAAATACATTATTTCTGTGTTTTCCAAGGTTTTGAGGCATTCAAAAGAATTACAAAATCATTGCCTGTGCTGAAAGCTTGTGTTGTGACATAACACTACCTATTGTTTGTTTTCACTTGAGACACAGCTAGAGGTAAAAACAAACAAGAAGCAGAAAAGAAAAGCAGAAGTAATATTAAAAAATACAGGAAGTCAGGAGCTCTAATTGTCCGCCCTCCTCTGCCAGTGCTGATCAGGAGCACTGCCATTCACAGGGTTTTCACAAAATTACATTCAGCATGGAATAAAAGAGAATTCAAGTGGGTGACTGGAAAAATCCATGACTGAGCAAAACCTGAGCTCCTGCCCTGTAAATTAAGTAGCACCTGTCTGCAGTCTAACAAGAATCAGTGGACATTTAAGCCCCTCACAGAATGGGGAAGTCAAGCTGGAAATGCCATTAATGTGCAGTAAACCTGTCATTCTCTTCCTGGTTCTCTGAATCCTGCTGAGGACTGCCAGACCTGCCCCTGAAATCACCATATGAAATGACAACAATACTGAAGACTCCTGTTTCTAAATGTCCACAGAAGTAAAAGAATATCTGTTCAAAACATTTGGAAAAGTACTTCAAATTATTCCTTAGTCATGTGACTTTTATATTTTCTCTTATTGCAAGAATTTTCATGAAAGCAACACTTCCAAGACCCACTTTAAGGACAAGAGAATCTCTACATTGAAGAATTCATAAAATCTTTCCAAGAAAGTTTTGTGGTTGTGTTTTTTTTTTTTTGCTATGTGCATATTAAGAACTGACAGATACATAACCAGTGTATCTCATATGCAACAAGAAATGCAATGAACTTCCCAGAATTGATCCAGAATTATTCAAAAGTTACTGCCTCTGCTTTTAGGATTTTAGTCACAGTTCTTTACAATTAGCAAGCACATACTTAATTACCCAATCTGTTTAATTTCTAAAATTAAACTTGTCCATATTATACTATTTTCTCCAAAATTTCTGCAATTTAAAATGAATGCAGAGAAACTAATACAAAGTTGCTGAAATGTACCAGAAATCAAGATGTAAAAAGAGACTTTATAGCTCTGAGAACAATGCAGTCAGTCGTGTCTTTGCATTATTATTATCATTAGGTTAATCTTGAATCCCCTACATAGAGTAGTGCTTTCCAAACCATCTCTGTTTGCAGGGCTGACAGTACTAACTTTGTTTTCAGCATCTGAGCACCAAGTAACACTTTCCAGTTGGGTTTTTGCCACATTATCTCCCTTAAGACTGAAGTCACACAGCTAAAATTTCACAAGGCACTTTGAAAATTACCCACATCTTCAATGACCTTTGCTGCAATAAGGAGCAACAAGGATGTAAACTGTACAAAAAAATCATGCGACTCTGACTCACATGTGAAACTTCTGTTGAGGCACAGATCCTCTTAATCTCGTGCTGAGCTCTTCACCCCAGCTGTAGACCAGCTTGGGACACCAGTGGAGTTACACTACCTTTCCTTGGTGTTAATGTTCTGTTCTTGCTCACACCACAAGGATAATTCCCTGCTCTCAGAATAGCAAGTTAATATCAAATCTCACTAACACAGGTATCACCACCAGAAAACATTTCAGGTCACTATTTTGATGCAGAAATGGTTACTTCACTGCTATGCAAAAAACTATTAACAGAAAGCATTGTTCTATTATTTTTCCAGGTATATATCCATACATTAAAGCCAAATTACACTGTAAGATTCTACAGAAATTAGTATCATTAGCAATTAGTTCATCAGGGACCCAAGAAGTAGAAGACAGCACCCTAGGTAAAGGAGCAGAGGCAGAAACTTGCCCCCTCCTACTGATGAAATTTGAGCAGATTTCCACTCTGCTCAGATGTTGATGATATGGCCCAGGCAGCTGCAGCTTTGCTGGGAACTCAATCAAGCAACAAAGACCCAAACAACTGGGAAGAATAACCATTTCTGCTTAGACCCAAAGCAGCTGAGGGAGCAACCAGCAACCTGAAAATCTGTGTCACATTCAGGAACAGCTAGGACAACTGGAAAGGTTTCAATTGAACAACATCCTCTTCCCCCAGTTATTTTTAATGTTGACAACCCTTGGGTATTATACCTCACTGGCCATGACTTGCAGCAGTGGTGTTGCCCTCTGAGCCTTCCCATTTTTCATTGATATTCTGAGTTTGCACAGAGATATTTCACCTGTCACACAACCCTTGCTGAATCAATTTCCCACAATGAGATGCACTGAAAGGCTCTGAAATTAAAATCCTTGCCATGTCATTTAAGAGACATTGAACAAAAAGTACCATCTCTTTTCATCCCCTGCTCCAACCCAGATTCCAGGCAGAATTGCCAGGCATGAAAGTCCTTTAGGTGTGTGCATGTGGCTTTTACCCTGCCACCAGACATCCACAGCCCATGCCTTGCCAGATACATCCTTCAAACTGTTGGCAGTACTTGAGTGCCTAAATGAGTGAGAACAGTCACAGGAAGAAGATTATCCATCAGTACCCTGATACTGTGTCAAAAGTGAGCAGTATCCCTCTAACTTCTACCTACTTGACACAGATTTAGCACATTGAAACTGAATCCGAGGCAGTCTGTGACAAAAGGGATCTGTACAAATCATTCTTATGGGACACTGAAAATGTAATGGGATCTTCTCTGCAGGGACACCTTTCTGTAGGTCTGAGTCCATATTTTTTCCTACTGTAAAAAACATTTAAAATGAGGTAGAGCAATAAAAAATGTTCACAATCCAAATATGAGATATTTCTCCCCATGTCATAAAGAGAGCCCTCTCCTGTAGGCAGAACCTGTAATGATGAAAGAGTGAGATACAGAGGACACAACTTTTAAACTTTTGTTCCTACTGATGGAATTATTAGAGAATTTGCCCACAATGAATTAGACTGAGACATCCAAGCTAATCTGATACACACTACCAGAAATTCACCAAAATGAATGTTTTAATTATGGTTGTAGACTCCCTTTTCTCTTCTCCTTCTTTGAGTCAGGATTATATATTTAATTTTCTCACTAAGCAGGAGTCAAACTGTAGCCAGTCTGCACTGTTTGGGTACAAACAAATTAAGATGTTGTCCTTTATGTGACCATCACAGTAGGGTCTCCCCTCACCCTTACCTGCCTCCTCTTCAGCCTCCCTGGCACATGCCCCATGCTCACTCCCCAACCCAGTTCTGTCAAAATGTTTTGGTTGGGTTTAAGAACCGACTACTGAAAGTGTTTAAGTTAACCCAGATTGCTCTGACAGAACCAGGCTGGTGAACTACATGTGCTGCAATGCTGGCAAAGCTGGGGAGGCAGTAAATTACAGAGACTGGAAAAGAGGGCAAGCAAAATGCAAAGAGAACGTGAATCACCTGCAGTCAAACGATGCACCTGGCTGTGATTCAGTAACGTGCTAACTCATGGCCTGTGCTACTCATCTGCACCCAGATTTTGATAAACTACTGAAAATAAGCTTCTGGAATTGCCCAGCTTCTTGCAAGTTTCCATGAGAACACAGGACCCAGTTGGTCATCCGCACTGCTAACAGTGGGTAACAGATGGAATTCTATTTTGGCTTTTTTATTTTCCAGCTCTGCCTCCACCTCCTGGTTGAAAGGAAGGAGTTTTGGCTCCTGTGTGGTGCTGTGTTGGGAATGGCACTTGGCAGGGTGAACCCCCGATGTGAAAGGCTGAACACACAACCAGACCAAACTTCACATAGGCTGAAGACAAAGCTCCAAGTCAGGCTGTGCACACAACAACTGAACTGAAGCCTCATTTTGTTTGAGAACATTGGGAAGAGTCTAGTGGGAGTGCAACCACTGCCAAATGGTTTTCCCAGCGAGCAGCTTGTTAAGATTAGTAGAAGTTAATATCCAGTACTGAAAGGAAGCAAGCAGGACAGGACAGAGCAGAGCTGAGAGAAAGGCCACTGGGGAGAGCTGCTCTACAGGCCAGGTAGGGGCTGCTTTCACAGCCAGAAGAAAGCAGAGAGCAGGAGAAAAGCCCTTTGTGATGCTCCGTGGTGGGTCAGTCTAAAAGGCAGCTCTTCCACCCAGCATGCTCCCCTCACCTGTTTCATCCCTGCTACACGTACATGGCTCTGGAGTTGGAGGCAAGAGCTGGAAGACATTAAAATATAATCCAAAAATACATTTTTTCCACACTGAAAATAAAATACTGAAGCCGTTGGAGAAGTAAACTGTGGAAACATTATTCTCATAAAGTTCTAGTACAGTCATTAAGCCCAGAGAGGCCTCCTCCCTGTAAGCAAACTCCCACAGTCCTGTGTAGAAGCCTTAAGTGGTTATGCTGAGAGAGATTTGGGGTCAAGCCTATGAAAACCCATAAGTAAACTCCAGAAGTAGACTAGACTCTGTCACACAAGTAAAAAATACTGCCAAAAGACCAGGGCCAGTATGTGCAGCCAGGCAGGAAATGCACCTGCTAGAGTTTCACAGAGTTCAGGGGGCTGTTGAAAGGAGACACTGGCATTTCTCAGTCCCACTGGCAGGGCGGGGAATAAAGAGAACATTTAAAAGAACAGGAATCACCTTACCACTTCTGGAAGCACCCTCTTCGCAAGATCGTGGATGGCTTTGATCACAATACATATAGATGACAGGAGGAATATGACACCCAAGATAACACAAGCCCTGGGGAAAAAGTAAAGAAAAATGCAAAGAAATGTTAAGAACGTATTTGAAGTTGCTGACTCTTCCAGGGTAACAGAGGGTAGCAATACTAATAATAAAAAAATGTCTTGAGGAGCTAAAGATAGAGGCTTGAATTAAAGAACAGAATTAAACATCCAGTTCCTCTCCCATTATTAAAACCTGGATTATGTATGAGAAGACAGTGCATACCAGATGATGGTCCTTTCTCTGTGATGTTTCAGAGAGAAAGACCTGCCACTTCTGTCCTGATGATTTATCATAGAGTCCTCTAGAGATCTGTCTCTCTTTGTTTATTTGTTTTGCTAGGATCTCCCATTAGAAATAATCACAGGAACTTAATTCTCTTTACCAAACCAGGAAAGATGATTGGTAAATTTGGTCAGTAGCACAACAGAACCTGAAACTCCTGTTTCCTCCCCAGTCAGGCATGACATAATTTGGGAACTGGTCCACAAAAGTTGGCGGACTTTCCTAAGGCCACTTGCTGAGCCAGTGACAGCTTGACATAAGGTACATAAACTTCCTGCAAGGATGTGCTGACACTTAATCTGAAAGCAATTCTGAAAGACAAGATTTTCTATCATCCCCAACTGGCTTAAACAAACACAGCCCCAAATCTGTGAGCCAGAAACTAAGGATCACACTTCCTCGTGGCAATATGTACCATTGGATGCCTGTTGAATGCATCATCCCCTTCCCTTAGCACACCTTTTATTCCCTGCACACTTCTGAGGAAGACAGGCAAACATTCCCAAAGGAATGCCCTGTCCATTGGCTGGATTTTGTTCCCACATAAGTCAGAGAGTTTGGGGTTATCTCTGACTTGCCAACCACCCAACTCTAACAGCAAATATTTTCCATAATTGCCAGCAGATATGCAACAACTTCAGCAATCTTGATCTGTTTCTCTCATTCTCCAGCTCAGTTTTACTGTGGCAAAAGAATTCCCATCCACCTACTTACCCAGAAATAGCTGAAGTAGATAGAAGAAAAGGAAGATGATAACAACAGTGACAAGGGTATTAATAGCAGACAGAAATGCAGTCTGAGGTTTATATCAGCATTCAGTAGTCATATTTAGCAAGCCTAGCTTCTCCTTTATATGCTGGCTTTTGGAATCCACAGCCATGCAAAATTCATGAGTATAGTACTTTAAGCAAAAAAATACATGGTTTTTGTCTTCTTGAGTGTATTGATTTATCTGCAAAACCACTAGGACACAACACTGCACAGTGTCTTCTTTTAATCTCATTTGCTAGAAAGAAATCATTTCTAACTAGACTGCAAACCATGCAAAATTCAACTGCAAATGTAAAAAATAAGAAACCCCCAAAAATTGATCTGAGTAAGTGTAGTACATAATAAACAAGTCGCAATTGGTTATTGTAAGCATGCTCTACTTTCACTGTACTAGACCACAAAAATGTTAATACAAGCCAGCTCACTTCCACCTGCTAACAATCACTGCTGGGAAGTGCAGAGTGTTTCCAACTGCACACGAAGGCTGCTAGTGCCAAGGTGGTTGGCAAATGCAATTTCATTAATAACATCCAATTAAATTAGATGAGCCAACTCCCATTTCTAAACAGGTTTAAACCAACTCAGAAGTACCCACAAAAACTGGTGAAAGAGCAGTTATACACAAGTGAGGGTTGACTGATTACATAGAGAAGAATTTAAAGACAGCCCTGATAGCCTTGTCCTAACCCTTGACTCACACCTGCAGCACCTTTTGAAGATCATTTTCTTGTTTTACAGCCATTTCTACCTGAGTTAGTGTCAGAGGTTCCCGTTCAGTAGCTACTAAATCATTATAGTTATAATTGATCTATAAAGCAAAATAATTGATTGTCACAGGTTTGACAGGAAACAGAAAAGCTCTAATGAAGAATGCATGAATCTGGAACCTCCTCCAGTCCCATGTAATATATTGCTTCTAAAAAGAAAGAGGAAGAGAGAATATTTAGTCAAAACATTTTAAAACATAATGGAAAAGCTTTATTTGGTTTTCAGAAAGAATAAGCTTTCTGGAATCTTTCAGAATGCTGTACAGTTTGAAGAATAATAGACTAATTCAGAAAGGACAAGGCAAGGACATCTCTCTGATATTCAGGCAACAACCAACTTTTAACTCGACTACAGTTCAAACTTCCAAAGTTGGATGTCTTTCTTAGAGCAATGGCATTTGGAATGCAAGAGTAATTAAAACTACAAGAGAATTTAATATAACAGATTTAACAGTGAAACCACCCAGTCTTCTTTAGTTTGCTGTAGGTGTTGGCAGCTGATCATGATCCACCCAAGATACTCCTTGATGTGTTTTTGATGCAGTATTTGTATGTGAAAACCCAGAAGAAAATATGAAGTGTAATTCATTGTATTAGAAATTATCTCATCAGTATTGTCAAATTTCCAGTATTATTTTGCCACAGATGAAACACTGTTAAATTGGTTGTAGTGAGGCCTCAGGAACTGAGAGTGAAATTATTTAGACTCTCAAAACCATCAAAGAATTCATACAGCTTTGGAGCTTCAGTCAGTGCTAGTTCACTTCTAGTGGAATTCAGACACCTAAATCCTAAAAAGTAAAGCTTGATTCTGGGAGTGCTACATCCTGACAATTTTCAAAAGACATTCTCTCGAAAGCAGTGTTACAACCCACATACAGCCCATTTATATTTATATTTATACAGCCCTATAAATACCCATTTTGTATTACAGCAGCCCTGATTTGCACTCACACCCATCAGGAGCAGACCAGTGTAGCTGCATTACACAACACACCGCTGCCACCTCACCTCTTCCATCACCTATTCCCTGTACAGAGCTCCAGTGGACATAATTCTTCATTTTGATGACAAGTTCTCACAACTCATGAGGAAACCAGGAAAGGAAATCAATCACTGTAAGCACCTGATATTCTTTCTCTTAATCAAAAATTTGTTACTTGGCACAAGTCAATGACTTTTAAGCAGGTAGATATGAAAAGTACTGAGATTCAGGGGATTCCATCTCCACAAACTGTCAAATTTTAAGCTGCTATTAGGAAGTTCCACTTTTTTCCTCATTTAATCACAAAATTAATTTCCTAAGGAGAGTAAGTCCAAAGATCCAATTCATTTGCCTTTAGCAGATGCAGCAGAACAGCCTCCTAATTCATGGAAAAAGCCTTAATTCTATCTTATAGATTGCAATTATTTGTCATAATTTCCTACAGGTAGTGATAAGACTAAAATTCTGTAATATTGCCAACATAGATTTAGAGATTAATCTCACTCAGATTTCTATGGTGATTAATCTTCAATGTAACGAAGCAATTTTACCTTTAGTATGGTCTTGCCACATTAAACACCCTTCACATGAGTTGACCCCTTTAAGATAAGAAGGCTGCTCCCCCAGGTAAACAGCAGTCAGACTGATGTAAGATTCTCAGCAGGTTGAAATTCTCAGCTACTTGTTTGGTAATGTTTTATAAAAATAAATAGACAATAGCAATGAAATTACAAATATATGCTGAGTAACGAGCTCTGCTATAAACTACCTCAAAAGAGATCTGGGAAAAGCTACACCAGGGTGACTGGAAACAGAATTTTTCTCATACCAGCTGACAGCCATGGAATAGGCAAGGCAAGAGCTTTCCCTTCTTAATTATCATTCCATTCTCTTTCTGGCAAATCTTTACAGCAACACAGTACCAATGAGGGTTTGCAATGAAGCCCTTGGTAATTACTCCTCTCAAGTCAATCTGCTCTCCTGCAGCAAAGGTGGTGCAACAACATTAAGGATTCAGAAAAAAATTAGTGATGCGTATGAATACAATCTGCAAAGACGTGTTAACTTTCTCCTAGCAGCTCACAGAGAGTTGTTTTGGGGCAGTGGGGAGGGAAAAGGGTCTCATGTACCTGGTAGTTTGTTAAATCCTGGAAACTATTTTACCACCACGCTTCAGGTTCATTAAAATAATCCCTGAAACGGGATGGCACCACGTGGAATAAAACAAGTTTGTCGGTAGCAGTCTAATTACTTCCCAATTTTGTTAACATATGATACAACTAAAATGCAATATTAAAAGCCCAGCTTTCTTGTCAAATACTGCACTATTCTCCCACCTGTTTCATTCATTGCAGTATCCCAGATCAGTTGACCATTTTTGATTATATGGGTTGTTTGTCAGGGAGGGAGTTTATTACTTTTACCAAAGCAAAGAGGCTCACAGAACAACAGAAGAGCCCAGGGTGGAAGGGGCCTCCAAATGTCATCTGGTCCAACATTCCACGGGAAAGGGAGCCTAGATGAGATTCTCTAGCACCCTGTCCAACTGCATCTTGAAAACTTCCCACAATGAGGACTCTGCCACCTCCCTGGGGAGCTTGTTCCAGTGATCGCTTGTTCTCATTGTAAAAACTTCTTTTCTGGTATCAAGATTACTTACCTTACTCATGGAAAATATTTTGATCATTTCAGCTGAGCTACAGAGATAAAAATTACCGAAAGAACTGGAAAAAAAATCATTGTGTGAACCACTAGCATTTGTATTAATATTCTTGAGATAGAAACTCTATTCTCACATTTGCAAAGCTGCCATCTAAACAAGATTCAGTTCCTCATCCAATTCTCTAGCAGCCACGATGCTGCAAATAAAAGACAATACTTCTAATTTCTACATATATTCTGGTTACTCTACAAGAGCTGGTTTACTCTATTTTAAATCTACATTTCCTTGATTGTTAAGAATCTTACCATGTTATATTTTCCTAAGAGAAATGAGATTTCCACCATGGATTAATAGGGGAACAGTTACCCAGAGAGGCTGTGGAGTCTCCATCCTTGGAAATTTTTGAGACCTGACTGGGTGAAGTTCTGAGTAACCTACTCTGATCTCACAGCTCACTGTGCTCTGAGCAAGTGCCCAGACCTCCTGAGGCCCCTTACAACCTGCATTATCCTGGGACCCTATTAATTTTTATTCACAAAATCTTTAACTCTGCAGGCTCTGTCAAGATCTTTCAGCACTAATGACTCCTAATAGCCCACAGAAAAGGAAATGTTAAAATCTCTGCAGGCTGCTTTCACCACTGAAGTGGTGAAAAATATTACTTTGCAAGGAACTGTAACTTCACATTAAAATGAACTGCAGGCCAATAAGAGCAATATGAGGTCTAAGCCCAGGAGTAATGTGAGCTTCTTCAGCAAAGCTGAGAAAATCAGTTTTATGATGGATACAAAATTTAATCTCTGAGTAAACCCACCAATAAAACCTCTAGAGTTTAAGTAAGAAAAAAAATTATAAAAGTAATTATTTTAATAAAAACTGTAAAAGTGCTAAATCTTGTTTCCCAATGATTAGAAGGGATTTTAGTATTAGTGGCTGACAGAGTGAATATCATGTATGGAATCATTCAGGGGAAATCACATGGTATAACACCAAAGGCAATTGCCCAGCAGGTTTTGCTGTACAAAATTAAAATAATATTTTTGAGCATAAAGTATTCATTCACTTTCTAATTCTGTATCTATACATTTTTCTCAACTGCCTTCTATGTTTAACCACATGACAGAAACCCTTTACTACCTCTTTACCTTGCTGGTACTCTTGTTTTCATTCTTTCTTCCCAAAACCAAATACAAATTACATACTGTGACTGCTCCTTCATTAATAACTTGGAACTTGCAATAACCTGCACCACATTTCTTCTAGATGAAAGGCTGCCAGCCTGTTCAAACAAAGACAGGCCTCCTTTCACTTAACACTGGTGCTATGGCAGCTCTTACAGTCTACTTACAGTAGCCCAGTGTAAAATGCCAGTTACAGCCAGCCCAGGATTTCTCAAGCATAGGCAAAATTGAATGTTGGAATCCAAAAGATGAGACTTTGGGAGAAAAAGGTTCAATTTTCGGTCACCAACAAATTATTTTCTGGTGGCAAACCAGTGGGATTTGGCTGATGGAGATGAAGAGAAGCATGATAGGGAAAATGCAACAGAACTCAGAACTAGATTAGTGGACAAAGGATATGGAAAGGGAAAAAGTGAGAGGATGTTTCAGAGAAGGGGCTGAAAGTGCTCTGGTTTTCAGTCATTTGGGGTGCCAAGGGGTGGCTGGGGATGTTACAGGAGTGGGCCTCTGCTTCCTCTTCCCTTTGTCTCAACTACAATCCATGTTCTTCCAAAACCCACAGCTCTTCTAGCAGCCTCTGTTTGCATCCACACACCCTAATCTGCTGTCACCTCAGTGAGCAACAGGAGGAATTGAGCAAGGACCACTCCTGCCACGAAAGAAGGGCGTGTAAAGAAGCAGAGGGAAGCCCTAAGCAGCTGTGCTCGGGATGTCAGCCAGCACAGGAGCACCACCCCTGCACCCAGCCCAGGCACAGCTGGGGCAGGTGACAGCCTCATCTCTCTTTTGGGTACTGCACCCCTGTGGCAGGAAGGGCCTGTGCAGTGCACAGCACCCTGTGCCACAGCTCTGCTGCTCTTTGCTTTAAACAGAGGCATCAAAATTACAATGCAGCTGTTCACTAACATTTGCTGCTGTTCTGCAGCATTGCTGAGACCATTGTAGTCACACTTTTCATGAGGGCGACATCCAACACTGAAGACTGTAACATCTGCCTCTTAAACTCATTAAAAGACTTTCTCTGAGAAGAACCAGCCACCGTGGTGTATTATGGTGATACACAGGCAAAACATGCAATGTCAGCCTCAGGCTTGAGATTCCTGCTTATTTGTCATGCTCTGCTGCTAATCTAAAGCTTCCTTGTGTCCAATTAGGCAGTTATATTAGCTATTGGTGCAGCTTATCTGTTATCAGATATAGTTCCTGAGAGGTTTTGGACACCAAATTGTACAGAATCACAGCTGTTCAGAGTATTTACACCTGCCTGGTTCTGGGTGAGGAGGGATAGAGTCAATTTAAGACGCACTTTAAAAGGAATGAAGTGGGCTTGCTGTTCATCACACATGTTCCATAATCCACCCCCAACTGCCAGGATCCAGATCCACATCACTACAGCTACTCCTGTTTTCTCACCATAAAAAAAAACATAAGCCCAAACTAGGTTACACAATAGAGAGAATTCAAGTAATAGTCCAAATGACCACTGAAAGTCAATTTTTCAATTATGTTAGAAAAGTGTGCTATGGTGTCACATGGTCTAACTTCTTAAAACACATGGAGGGGAAATGCTCTTTATGTCTGAGACTCAGAACAGCTCTGCTTCGGAACCATTTCATGCTGAAAGTGTTATAGGCCTTCTAAAACTTTTATTATCCCTTAGGATTTCAACTAGTTGCTGCAGAACAGGGTATTTACATACTCTAACATCATGCAGCTGAACTGGGGCAACAGTTCCATAAATAATTTGATACTCCAGGTACAGAATATCTGCCAGAAAAAGCTAGCAGACATTTCTACAACTGGGGGGAGTTTGAAAACTCTTGCGACCTATTTTCTCATTCCTGGGTCTGCACAGACAGTGCAGCTGCACTTGGAGTACACCTGCCTTACAACCACCCTCCTGGCTTCAGCACTGCTCCTCCACTTGCAGCAGATGATCAGAGACTCTGCCATTCCCCTGAACCTGGAAATTAAAGCCTTTTGAGAACTTCTATAATATTAATTTTTATGCTGATCTTCAAATTCCAGCACAGAAAACATCATATCCCTGTTTTTACGTACATAGGCCTATGTGTAAACACTAGGCAATACACACAAATGCTGCTTAATCAACTACCAGTCAAGTAAAAGGAAAGGCTTTCATAGATTGCAGATTTAGCTCCAGTAAAATCATTGCCAAGTCTACAGATGCCACAGTTTTTGAAACAGATTTTAGAATATATAAATATATACATTTTCTATTTCATATTTAATATAACTTGTATGTGCAATGATTTTTCATGTGTGCACGCCTAACCGTAGGCATGCATGCATTTCTGCCTGGGTAAGGAGCAAAGTTTGTGACTGATTTACTTTTGTTTGAACATGAGATAATGAATTTATGGAGAAATTATAATGTTTGTTAAGTCAGCCTAATGCTACCTCTGAAATTTGAATCCAGCACTGTATCTGGATGTAGAATTTTGGCACAATATTTCAGAAGAAAGAATGGTTTAGAAATTTTGGTGTGGTTAAGAAGAAACTATACTTCTCCTCCTATAAATCAGATATCCAAGCACAGGTGAGCACTCCCTTTGAAAACCCTTCACTGTGCCTCATTCTGTGGGACAGATATGCAAGTGTGGTGTGAGGCTGAACTCCTGGTGGATGAGAACAAGTGAGCTGCAGAGGTAGGTTCTGAGCTGTTTGCTGTTTGCAGCTCCATGCATTTGACTTTTTTCCAGATCACTTAGGTATTCCATTCACTCATCACAAAAGAGCTTTGCCTCCAGCCACAGAGGTTTGCCCTGAACTGTGGGTAGGTGTGGATTTTGCCATCTGTGCTTCGACTCTCTTTCGTATGTATGGTACAGATAAAATTATCCACAGTTTTTTCAATGTGACTGATATGTTGGGTCTGAACCCAGAGGATTATTTTCATTCAACACTGCCTAAATAGACAGTGCTCATTTAGCTGGGTTAACCAGTACAGCAAAGCCAATCCCCACATGAAAATTTAAATACAATAGCAATACTGAAAATTTGGGTGGTTTTATTTAATTCTGTGAACAAACAAAGAATATTCCTGGAAACCATAGAGATCCAATATGCTTTCTTTTTGAATCAGAGGAAGAGACAAGAGCCAGACCTAACTTTGCAGCATGACAGTTGTAAAAGGTGGCTTCTAACTCTTTCAAGCTTTGAGTGCAAAAGTAGGATACGTCACAATCCCCATATTCCCCATATGCCTCATTGTAATGCACATATATTCAGTATAACTTCTGCAAGGCTCCCCATGACCAAATGCCAGGGTTAATATTCCCAAGTGGTGTTATCTGAACAGGAGCAAGAGAGAAAAAAGGGTTACAATTTCTTTGGAAGGAGAGGCTCGCTCTGTCTTAGGGTCTCGCCTGCCATCACATTTTTTAATGTGATTTCACGTTATGTCTGATGAGGAGCAGTCAAATATCTTTCTTAGAGATTTAGCTGAAGCTAAATTAGAAATTCTTGGATTAAGCTCTTACAGTTGTGTTCTTCAGAATGTCAAAACAGGTGAGAACACTGGTTCATCCTCCCCAAAATTTAGGAACCTGTCAGGAAGCAAATCCCCAGGACAGGCATTCTTCACGTGGCCAATGGGTTCAGCATCCTGAAAGTACCAAATCCATAGCCAAAGCTAAGGTGTGAAAATGAAAGTTAAGTTACAGGCATGTAGCAAAGCATTTAGGTAATGTCTAATTGCAAAATGACTCTTTTCTTCTGACAAAAAGCTTTCTCAGAAGCAGGTGAAGGCACGACAGATATCTGCACCCATGTCTGCCACACGGTAGACTCTATCAAATTCCTGAAATTTTAATATTACTCCCCATGTTTCAGACAAGAGCTTCACCAATGTATGAAAAAAAGGACATATTTGCATCCATTATGTATTATGTCATGGCAACGTAGAGCACCATAAAATTTTAAAATTATTAGTCCTTGATACAATTTAATTTTCTTACTACATAATTAAGAAATGAATAGCCAAGTCTGAAATATGTAATCGAAAACCCAAACAAACAAACAAACAAAACCACATCATCAAAACAGTGAAGGAAATGTAAGAAATGTGTGTTTTCTGCTCTTGCCATAATCCAGAATGTTCATTATGAGTCAGGTTTCCTATTTACTCTGGCTCTGGGTTAAGAAAGATGTTGACAGACTGGTTCCTGGGAAACACAGAATTTAACTTGATACCATCAACAAAATAATATATAACAAACACCAGCTGCAACTGTCAAGAATCACTGTTTTAAATATGCTGTACAGAGTCAGTTTTGGCAATAAAAAACCCAGTAGCCAAAAAATCCCAGAAGTAATGGATCCCACAGGCATAGGCAATTACTCAGTCCTGTACTGCATTGTACAGAGAAGCAAGATCTTTCCAACCAACTGTACTGAAAAAGCTCTGCTTTTTAAAGCTTTCCCACAGGCTGTGTACATGTAGTTTGTTACTCTCTTTTTCCAATCCTTCTTTTTTGGGTGGTATTTCTCACTTTCTTCTTAGACAGAACTCTTGCACTCCAACCAAAGTCATTCATTCCTGAATTTAACAGAAGTTAAGAGCTGCCCCTTGGCTGTGTAGTCAGTGACAAGTTCAACATCTCATGAGACATTTTTCCAGTCTTCTACTAAGAAATTACTACTACAGCTATTTACTCAGTTTATTTAAGCATGTGAAACACCACTGCTGCCAAACCAGTTTCAATAAATTTCTTCCAACAGATTTAGACACGCTTCCCTAACCCAACAAGCTACTAAGTTGTTAAAGATTTACTAAAGGGCAGAATATTCAAGATATTTGTAAAGTGGTTATGGAGAGCAGCCAGGGGATGGATCAATGACATTTCTTTTTGCATCTAGAATGCCATGTTCAAATCACAAAACAGAAGATTGGGTTCAGCCCTGCCAATCTGCTCTAATGGCCAGTGCTTTGAGCAGGGGGTTGGACCCATGACCTGCAGGGGTGTCTGCCACCCCCAGCCTCTCTGCAGCACAGCACTGCACAAAACTCTCACCACCTGCACCTGGCCCAAAGCACACAGGCAGCTGGCCCTCTGTATTTGACAGTCTCTGGTTTATCAGCTACATTAGAGTATATTTCATCCTTTCTCCTCTTAGGAAGAAAAATAAGGTATAACAAAAATTTTATTTCAGTTTTAAATTTTCATCTTTAGGGGAGATTCAAAATTATTGCTCCAATTATTTCAGCACTCTTATATTTCCTTAATTCCTTGATCATTGCTTTTTTGATGACTTGTTCAGCACCTTTACATTATCTGCATGTTAATTTACAACCTAGCAGATCGCACTGAGCAAATCAAGTACTCATGAACTATGCATGTACTCTGACTCTCTTCCCACATATCTCTAGTCCTTCCCAACTCTTGCATTGCCTCAAGACCTACAATTCTTTCAGGGACTCTTCTAAAAAACATCAAATATTCATCCCACTCCCACATACTCTTTCATTAATGAGCCAGAGTTAAGCAGTATCTCAGGGCCTAGAATCTTGCAGTAGTTTAATTCCTGATCTTGGTGAATGGTTTAGCCACAGCTTTTATTTTGTGTGGGCACCAATGATACAGCCAGGAGCAGTCTGAGCAGCATCAGCAAGGGTGACAGAGCCCCAGAAGTGGCAGTAAAGGACTCTGGAGCACAAACAGTTTTTTCATCAATCCTCCCAGTCAAAGCAAAGAGATTTGAAATGGCTGAATCTGGAGAATCAACAAATGGTTGCAGGACTGGTGCCACTGCCAGGGGTTCAGTCTCTTCTGAGCTGTGTGTTGTGGGTGACACCCTGGAGGGAAGGAATGAACTGAAGGGATGAACACTGAAAAAGTGCCTTCTCATCTCACCCCAGTAAACAAGAGAAATCAAATGATCTAATAAAAATGAAAGGCATTAAACGGAGTTAAACTCAGCAGGACAAATTTGCATGATGGTTTCAGCACTCCAATTCCCCTGAAGTCAAATGGAAATGCATTGGTTCCTCTTAGCAGAACTTGGCACAGCAAGCACTTCTGTACTCTCAGGAGTGCCAGCCCATAAAACGCTGCAGCTCCAACTGCCATATGGCTACATCTTAAGTAAGACTACGCATTTCTTTTACATCTTAGCGTTTTATTCTCAGTATTTAATTCATAGCACATCATGAGTCAGGCTGCATTCTCTGTGCCTTTTCCTGGGGGTGTGTTTTTCAGTCTATCTTTAGGTTCTCTCTCAATGACGTCCAAGAGTTAGGACTGAATCTAATGCTGCCTTTCCATGAGAGGCTTTACACTGATTTTAACAGAGTTTGGACCAAATTCTTGCTGTCAAGTTTATGAAACAGGAAGTTTTATAAATTTGCAAAATATAATTAATTGGCAATTCCACTTGGCTTTTGCCAAGGAGCTAAGGATTTTTTTCAGATATGTTAGGATACACAGACAAATGTAATATTTAAATCAATAAAAGACAGATCTATAAATAAAGAACTAAACTGAAGCCACTCTGGCACACCTTATTCTGGTAAACAGACCCCTGCACTAAGGCAGAACGTGGCCAGGCACACAGAAACAGGAATAACACACAGCACAACCTAAGCACCCACACAAATCTGCACCGGACTGTCCAGGAGTCTGAGGGAGGAGGTGCTGGCACACAGAAAACAGGGATTGTGACAGACCAGGTGTAGTTATAGGCAGATATGATACAAAGATTGTTCATAGGCTGAGCAAGCAGCCAGCAGGCGTCATTGCAACATTTTCCCAGCGTTGAGGAGGAAAAATAATTACATGCGGTCTTTCAAGCAAGAGATTGATTAAACACAACAGGAAATTAGAAATGTGCCTCCCTCAAAAATCTGACACAGTAGGAATTGCCTTAAGCATCACAACCATCTCACCATCTCTTTGCTGTCAGTACTGGGGTGATTCTCCTGTCAGCTCTGGAAACAGAGGGATAAGCAGGCTGACTATCCAGTGATTCATATCCCCAGCATATGGGAACATTCTTCCACTTGATACTGAACTCATCGTGTAACCTTAGCTGTCTTCAACTAATGGGCATGGCAAGTAATTCACTGAGTTAATTTAGCCTTATGTAAAGCAGACGAATTATATGAAAGCAAACCAAAAGTGAGCATAAAAAACAGGAAAATATGTTTACTATTTTGCCTGTTACTGGCTTAGCCACAGGGATATGTTGATTCTTCTTTTGTATTGGGATTTATTTTCTCTTTTAAATACTTTACAGGGTTCACTTGAAAATGCCCAACAGAAGGAGATTTCAAGAATATGTTAATTGAATGTTGACAGGAATCTCTGTGGACACCCACAAAAGCAAGATACTAAAGAAATGTCTGTTAAAATCTCCAAATCTGTGCATGAAGACTAATTTTAATCACATATTTCTGAATTCATTTTTATGAATCAATGCCACATCAGTCTATTATGGCCTTTTATTCCAAACTGTTCTGTATGGACCCCTGCCAGAAAGGAACTCACAGCCCTGGCAAGCTGTTGCATGAGCCTGAGTTAATGCATGTAAAAATACTGCTTACTTTTTCTTAGCTTTTAGAAATAGACTGTGAAGACAAGATTGAGACCCTCCAGTGTGGCTTTTTGTCATTGGTTTTCTGTGAGGTTTTTTTTTTTTTATCCTAGCAGTTATGCAATGTTCAGTTTCATCAAGCTGCCCTTTATTAAAGGGACATCATTAGAGGTGTTTCAGCACAAAACCTACCTTATCCCCCTTTATTGTAAAATTGCAGTCCATTCCAGGGGACAGTTGAACTATTTTCCAGCCAGATGAGATGCAGCCAGCAGTGGCCAGCAGTACAGAGAAGAACTGAAAACAGGCAAATGTACTGTAAATCTCCACCTAGATGCACCCAAAATTTGTGTAGGAGGTTAAAATCTTCTTTATGCACTAGTTGGAAAAATTCTTGAGTCAATGTCCACCTGATCTTCTCAGCTACCACATGAGTCACCCATAGAAATGCTGCACAATGATGCAGAACACAATTCCCCCTGTGATCAATACTGCGCTGCATATGTAAAGACATTTCTTTCCCATAGGATATATACAGCAAGCATTAAATATGAAAAAAGAAATTGCTTGCAAAGTAAGCATAAAGAAGACATGCAAGCAATGCTTGCTCTTACTTACAAGAAAAACGTTAAAGTTATTCATGTTCAAACTTGCTAAGGGACGTACAAATATAATACAAGCATCAATTTCAAAAAACATACTCTGGTAAGAATAATGCAGTAAGATGCAAAATGAAAGATTTACAAATCTATTCCAGGTTGCAAATACAGTTCACTTGATACAGATGCTGCAAGAGAAAACAAACTGCAAAGGCCTAACCATTGCTATGCTGGCTAAAAAGAAACTGAAAGTCACAATCACGGGGAGGTTTGCCCAAGGAGAGGCTGCGTGTTTGGGAGCAAGCAGCAAGCTGGCAGAAGGAAAGAATACTTGCTGTCACAACAAAATGGTTTTTGTCAAAGCTCTGGGATCTGTAACCTCACAGCTTGGCAGCAAAAGCTCTGCAGGCCCCTAGCAGAGGCAGAAGTAATTAGGTGTACTCACATGTACTCCCTGTGTGCAGAGTGCACAGCGGCTGCGTTGCTGTAGCGCCACAAAACTATCGCTGATGACAAAACATCCAGGGTGGCATCAAACTGAAAGAGATACAGAGTCAATTGTTGTGGGGGCCATTAAGTGTGCCCTGCACTGAGAGCAATGCATTTACCATCCTGCTGCACAGGCACAAAGCAGCTTCGAATAAATCACTTTAATGAGAGAAGGATTTACATTTATGGAATTGATCCTCACATTTTTGCCGTGTTTTATTGCACAATGATACACTTCAGAGCTCAGAAAGTCAATCAAGGGATTTAAAAGATTTGAATTTTTAATCTATCACCTGTGAAGAAGTTAAGAAAAAACAAACATCACAATCTGCCACTGTAACACTCCAAGAGTTAAAACAGTAATATGATTCTAAAGCAAAGATTGTAAAGAACTAAGTGTAGAAAAATGCCTGTCAAGCATTCCTTTTTCCTGCAGTCACTACCTTCCTGCAATAGCTTTTGTTTCCAACCAAGAAAATATTAACTTTTTCTCCAAAATCCCATCCAGATTTCATCCTATATGAATGTATTATTCTGTATTATCAGCAAAATTGCCATTTTTGTATTCCAAATTAATGCAGACGTGGTGTCAGGAACACTGAACCAGGATTGTCCCACTGTAAGAACTTCCACTCTTGCGTCAAACTTCCTACAGAGTCAATCTAACCTTCAAATTTGAAAGCTAAAGATAAATTATTTGATATGAGTCACTGCTTGTCGTTAGGAATTTTTGCTCTGCCACTAATCCAGAAAGTCATGGCAAGGACTAGAGAGGAAAGCTGTCATTCCAAAGTCAATAGCAGCCTTACCATCAACTCCAATGGGAAGAGGGTCCTGCAATGTTCAGAAAGGAACTTCAGAATTTGGCTCAAGTTCAACAACAAAACTGATTTTAAATTGAGAGATTTTGTATAAGAAAACAATCTCTGGTGGGTAATATCTATCAACAATGAGGTGCAAGCATGGATATTAACTCTAGGGTAGGACTTAATGGGCAGAAACTGAAAAAGTATAATTATAGTGTCTTTGCCATCCTTTCTAATACTTGACATCAACAGTATTTTTTCTAATCCATTATTGACTTCACACAACTTTCCATGAATTTGCCATAAAAAAAACCACAGTATTTCATGTTCAGAAAAAGCCCATGGAAATGAAAAAATGGTTGATAATATTTCAGTTGTATCTCTACTTACAGCAAATCCAAAGGATGAAGCACTGTATCTCATTACGGAGACAGCTGAAGGAAAGAAAATATTATTTAGAATCACTTTAAATTTTCTTTGCATTTTCTTCTTCTCTTGTTCAAGAGCAACAAAACCAGCTTTAACACCTGGATTTGCTTTCACCCAATTCCCACTAGAACAACCTGACCAACATATAAAAAATGTCTACATAAAGACCTTGTGCTGCAGGAAATGGTTAGGCCACTCCAGAGATTTCTTCCAAAACTCTAACAGGGGAGATCAAGCAGCATTGAGAAAATCTGTTTATGAAACGAGCTGTGTTTTAGATTCAGATTTGAGCAAAAACATTTTGAAACCACAATATCAAACTCTCAGCAAACTTGACACATCTCAAAGTGCTCCTGGCTCAAGCCAGGAGTTTCAGGCCACATGAACTCGATGACAGAAAATTACACAGGCCCATTGAGACTTCCTGAGTGCCATCTTTTTGACAAAAAGCCCAAGGGTAACTCATATAGCCCCAAGAAATGTTTAAGATCCCATCATTTCAGTGGCTCTCATGGAAAAATATCAGCAGGAACAGTTTTGACCAGCTCTGGTTTTGACCTCATAGTACCTTCTAAAAAGTAAACTAAGACTAAAAATGGGCTAATACCTAGAAAAAACCACCAATTTTATAATTTTACTCCTCACATCCTAATTTCATCACCTCGGTTTCCAATTCTAGGAAAGCCTGTGCCAGAGCAAATGCTTCAGTAGCCCAGAGGAATACCAGGGAAGAAGCAGGCAGCTATGGAAGAGGAGTCCCCTGGAGATGGGACTTCATCAAACTGCAGCTCCCAGGCTCACAGCAACCCCAGCCAAGCTCTCAGGCACTGAGCAGCTCCACCCTTCTTGCTGTGTTTTGTAGAGGGACCATCTGAACCCATGCTCCCTGAATAAACCCACAGAACTCCAGCTCCGGTATTAAGAGGGCTTGAAATAAAGCCTGAGAGGATTGATTTGACTACTCTTTTATGAACTGATATCAGCTAACTTAATAAGAACACTTTTTTGTAGAAAAAAAAACCCCAAATAACCCAAACAAAGCAGACTCATCAATGACTTTGTCAATCTTGGGCTGATGAACACAATATCTAATTCTCAGTGTTCCTTAGAGCAGCTTGGCAGAACAGAGACACTATGATTTGACTGTTCTTTTCAGTAACAGCAAGCTGCAGTTCTGTGGCACTTATCTGGATAAACAGAAACTATATTCTTGGAAAAAATAACCCTTCTGTTATGGATCTAACACCTAGGTGTGGTCACGAGCAAGCCAGATGTCACAAATATTTGGAATTTTTCATTACATTTGGCCAAAACACAAAGAAAAGTCATCAAAGTTCCTCTCCAGACTCCAAATTTCTCAAAGTTGAAGAGTACTGAAACAATGTAGATTTATATCTTCCTGCCATTTTTAAAACATGATTTCCCACACTTCATTCCCTAGATAAAAAAAGAAGCTGTATTTCTTGGTCAGACTTGCCAGTGATCTGCAAATTTCAACACTTCACTGCATAATAATGTATTGCCTATCAAATTACAATTGTCTGCCTCCTTAGAGACATATCATTTCAAAATCTGCAGAAGTTGCAAATAAAAATATGGGTATTCACAGGTACACACAAACTTGCAATGTTCCTGTCATTGCTGCTTTCATATGATGCAGCTCAAAGCAACACTTTTACTCCTAGTTCTATTTCTAGCTTACCCCTCTAGTGGAATTAGCTCCTCAGTTTTTACTAAATTGTCAGTTCCTTTCCCAGCTCAGATCCAGACTTAAAACAAACTAACTGTACAGTTCCTTTAAAAATGAATATGTCATTTCTCTGGGTGGTGAACTGCATACAGATAGCCACACCTTAAGGATGCTTGAGGGGACATATTTGATGTATTTAAAGCACAGGGAATTTAGCATGAGGACTATTTTTATTTTATGTATTCTATCACAGCAGTAACACACAATCTGCCTGTCCTGAGCTATCTAAAACAGTAATGAAAAACAAGTATTAACTAACAGTGTCGTAAGCCTGCTCAAACCTTTTTGCTAATTAGTGAATATGACTAGGACTGGTACCCCACAACACTAGCTTGTAGTGGTAGAAGGCCATAATAAAGGTAA
Source organism: Monarcha castaneiventris obscurior (assembly GCA_026261815.1). Taxonomy (NCBI): domain Eukaryota; kingdom Metazoa; phylum Chordata; class Aves; order Passeriformes; family Monarchidae; genus Monarcha; species Monarcha castaneiventris. The sequence goes on from JAMPIT010000467.1 coordinate 16,050,209, forward strand.
TAAAGACTTTTTATGCACTGCAAAGATGTATTTTTATATTACTTATTGACATACTGGTTTTCTAATGGAATAAACAACCCATTTCTTTTTCTTTTTCTTTCCAAGTCAAGTAACAATGTTAAAGCACCTTCAGCCCTGACTTAAGCACATTAATACTTCTAGCTGGCAAGTACAGCCATAAAGCTCCCCAGTACGTGATCCCAGCTTAAACAGGATGTTTGTCCATGGATCCAGGCAGTGAAAGCAGCTGTAATATTGGATTACGGGGTATCAGCAAATACAGGTTACAACAGAGCGACCACATCCACCAAAAACAACTGGCTCCCACTCCAGACACTGAAGCTGAAAGGACTCTTAGGGAAGGATCTCTTGGCAGCCAAGCATCTGAGAGCCCTGGGCAAAGGAATAATCAGTGGTCCTTTCACCTCCAGCGTCTCCTCTGGGCTCCAGGAGCAATGTAGGGCACTGCAGGGATGGGCCCCTCAGCTTTTGCTGATCCCTCACCTTGCCTCTTCTCAAAGTGCATTTTCAGCTACTCCCAGATGGGAATAAAAAACCCCCCGAGATTCCTAATCTCCATATTGAGCCAGAACAGTGGTGGGAAACAAGTAATGAGAGAAGAACAGAGCAGGCAGCTTAAAACCTCTGTGAGGCCACACTGCCGTGACAGTGGGAGCTTGCTTTTAGCTGATTTATTGGCTAAATTGGACAACATTTTATTACCTCTACAATAAAGCATATAATCCTAATGCATTTTCCTGACATTTGTAAACAGAACCTGAAAGCGGTCAGAAGCTAAAAATAGAGTCAGCACAGTAAGCAACAAATCTACTGCCATCTCCACCTGCACAGCAATATCAATTTGTGAAGTCTGCCAGCCTATAGGTCAGGTTTTGCTAGAATTCCTTCACCTCTTTCAAAGTGATTCCAAATACAAAAAATAGCCTGTTTCCCACACATTCTACCCTCAACAAAATGAGGGTTTTATTCATTTCATGTGTCTCAGAAAAGAATCACATAACTAGGGCCCTAACTCTACAAAATCGTTCCAATTTAACTTTCCAGACTTCTAGTCTGCACCATCAGGTTTAATCCAGCTCAAATTTGTTCCAGGCTGAGGACCCTGCAGTTACCCCGGACCTCTCATTTCCTCCCATGAGCTGGGAGAGCACCCTGGCACCTTTTTCCCAAAGGTAGGAGACAAGAAATAGGACAGAAAATTAACTCTGACTCCAGGTCTCTCAAACAAAAACTTTTGGGATGAGTCTGACTACGAATGAGAGATGGCACTTAAAAACTGCTCCTCTACCTGTAATAAAAATCTCCTCTTACCTACTCAGAAAGGGAAAAATTATTTTTAGGCAGCTCCTCTAGATGGGACAATCACTCCATCCTGCTTGCTTTGAAATTAATCTTTCTGAAAGACACGCTTGGATGTCAGCACCTAAAATACCAAGGCTTCAAAAGCACATGACCTGCACTTGGCAGAAATCAGTCAGGCAATTTGAACACTGCTGAAAGTGGTGGGTTTATGTCTCTATGGATCACCATGCAGCTTTTGCAGGTTGTACAGTCACGAGCAAGAGGAACTGGAAGTTCTGCTGAATCAGAATTGAGACTGAAATACAGTCTGTTTTCATTGCCTAGTGTTGGTAAAACATCTAAAACTAATGTTACAATAAATATTTCAAAATAAATCCATTCCAAGCAGAGAAAAACAAACAAGCAGTATGTCCTAAAAACCCCTCACAAAAACTGAAGGCAAAGACCAGATGTGTCTGATAATGTTAATACTTGTTAAAAATGCTACTGACTCAGATCAACAGGTACACACACACACCTTTCCTCAGATGCCTTCTCCCTTCCCCAAATTTCTAGTAGAACAAAATTTAAGTATTTTTATGTACATGCATTAAATTTCTGCAATCAGCAGGTACAAATGGCTGCAACACATTCATTATCTCAGACACAAGTCTGCCAGATATCTTACCTACATGGGTAGATCCAGAGTTACCCATCAGTATCATCCTTCTAGATCCATATTTCTATCCCAAAGTAATTGGCAAACTTGTATCAATATTACCTATCCACAATCTTTGGCTCATTTTCTCAGTTTATAATTGCATCAACATGGTAAAGACCCGTATTTCTGCTCAGCACCATTACATTCTTATGTATGTATCTACCAAGCGAAGCCTAAATTTAATGTACATCAAATCTGGATCTTCATCTCATTAGAATTTATGACCAATTGTAAAGAAGTCCCTAAGAGGGTTCATTTTTCCATCTGCCTGAAAGGTGTCACAGCAACACTGTGCATAATGAACTGCAGGAGAGTCGTAGGAGACTTCAATCCTTGGGGAAGTTCAGCTCTGGGAACTGAGTGAACGAGGCTCTAGAGCCAGGTATCAAATCTTCAGCTCTGCCACTTCCTGGGGCATCACTGTCATGCCAAGAAACCACAAAAAATCCTCAAGGTAACTCAAAAATATTTATAGATTCAGTAAGATAACAAATTTTGCTCTTGGTAGTAATAAAGCTTTCCAGGAATAATTGTCTTTTCTTGTCTATTTTGCAGTTAATTATTTTGCTTGTTTCTTGACAATGGTCAAATCTTTAGCAGCTAAAAACTTCCATAACTTCATTTACTTCAGTGAGATACTACAACATATATAAGTTGAATGTATTCCTCAATTACTATTATAGAAGAAGAAAGTTTCAGGATTTTGTGCAAAGGTTTTCCTTTGAGTTTAATCCAAACATTTCTTTCCAGTTTGTCCACATGTTAGCAGAATTTTTTATTTACTTATTATTATTGTTGTTGTCATTGCTGATTTCAGGATTTTCTGTATTAAGTAATTAATTTTTCAATATTTCAATTCTATAATTCTTAAAAAACTTATTTTTGTGGGTTTTGGACAGAAATGTCAATTCCCTTTTCTTCCATGTTTTTTGTTTCCATTAGAAACTGATTATTCATTATACCATGGTGCTCACCAACAGTAGCAAAGACCGAAGACCAGCAAAGCAGTCCAGACCTAAAGCTTACTTAGGCTGCAGATTAACTTCTGTTTGATTTGCTTTCACCCTCTCTTTTGCCACCAGATGAGCAGCCAGGCCTCCACTGGCATGTCCCAAATGGGCCAGACTGGGCAAACTCACAGGACTGCCCAGTGCTGAACTATGGAATAATCCTACTGCAGAAAACAAGGTATAACTTTTCAGATGATGAACACATTAACCTTGTGGAGAACACAGTGACCCAGCTTCTCTACAGCAAACTGAGCACACCAGTGATATAAAGAAGCCTAATATAAAGCCCCTGAACGACAGAGACACACAGGCACTGACAGTAAATCTGTTCCTGGTTTCAGAAAATAAAGAAAAGCCTGGGATATCTTTTAACAGCTGCTGAAATATCTTCTGTATACAACAAGCTTTCCCTGCCACCCTTCAGTAAGTAGAGCACTAATAAATGGCCAGCCAACTATACCAGAGCTGTCAATTTTGTATGGCAGTCTTTCCCAGCGTAGCTACAGATGAACACCAGGGACCATTAATTTAGAGAAAACTGTTTGTAAAGCCAGAAATAAGGCAACTCCCATCAGGCAGAGTTAGCAGCAATTTCCAGGGCTGCTCAGAGCCCGTGCAGGAGCAATATTCCAGCAATATTCCAGCATGTGCAAGTGCTTTGTAAAGCACAGGAGAGAGCAGGATCCCTCCTGTCTGGCCTCCCACTGCTTCACACACTCCCGTGCTTCCTCTCTCAGGTGCCAACCTTCTGTTTTCAAACAAGATCATCTCAAGAAAAAAAGAACACAAATATCAGAGAAAAGGAGGACTTGGTCTTTTTGTTTAGTTTTGGCTTTCCAGGGGGCCGGAGCTAAAAGAGGGCCCATATGTTACAGCTCCAGTTGAGCTTTATCGGGATGCTAAATGCATATGTTGGCATTTAAGAATAGAAATAATGAAAGTTTTAGGTCTATAAAAAACCAGCTAGATATGTGGTGCAAACTCTCTGCAACTGAATATACAGGTGCATAGCTTCATCTGTTGTATTTCAAATGGGGTCACTTGAACCGCCCAAAATAACTCACTGCAATGACATTAAAGCACATTGTCTTTTAATGAAACTATGTATTATTGATGTCCCAACTCCAAATATAACAACTGAAATGGCCTAGAATGTTGCAAATGACTGTAACTGCACATTTACCGGGGAGTTTTTTGCAGCTTATGCCTACAATCCACAAGCTTTGTGATTTTGAGCCTGGAACCAGATTCCAAAACCAAAGGAAGCAGTTTGACCCTGAACAGGGACAAGGAAGGAGTGGTGCCTTGGCTAAAAAAGCCACAAATTACCACAAATGTTGGGTGATATCACACACATTCAACGGCTGTATCTAAAGCCCTCTGGCCAAGATTTGTAACTTGCTGTATCCAGACAAGGGTTATCTAGATTTAATGACCTGAGAGACACTCCAAACACAAAATTTCTCTCATTTTTTTGTTTTACTGACTGGAGGCAAGAGAAGCATTGAGGTCATACTCAGCACAAATGAAAAAACTGTTCTTGGGAGTCTGACCAGTTGATTTAAAACAAAATTAACAGAATAAGGCAGGACACTGAGGTGAAGACCCTTATCTGACATAAAGGGGTTTCTGGAAGCTTCGTAGGGATTCAATGAACTCATGTTTTATAAATGTCTCCTCAAACCTGTAACAGCTTGGACACAGATTAAACATTTTTACCAGTCATTGAGGGTTTTGAATTGTTAATCAAAGAGATGAAACACTGCCATTATTCTCAGGTTCTGGTAAGTTCCTGTCCTGTGGTCACATTAGAAAGATGAAGAGATCCTTTCAAAAAGATAATTAAAGAGAGATATTGTACAAAAGCTCAGATATATTAACATAGAATTCCTATGCAAGGATTCAGGCTAACTGCAGCACAACCAACAATGAATGTATGAATATCATTGGCTGTGCTGTTGGCTGTGTATTGCTGCCTGTAAGAAAAAAATATTGCTAATTTAGAAGCACAACACACTTAAAAGAACATAACCAGTGAGAACTGGTTACCCCAATAGGGTTGTCTCCATTCCTGTAAAGAAGCCTACTGGTTTCATTTTAAAAAGATTCTCAACTTGAAGTTTGACAAATTTAGACTAAAAGAAAATATATCAGAAAAGTCCGAGTGCCAAAGCTCCAGATTCAGGGTATCTTTTTTATTAATTTTTGCTCCCCATTTTTATGCTCCTATTTCAAACTTGACTTGACTGTGAGCAAGTTGGGATATTTTAGAAATCAAGAGCATTAAAACAAATCAGTGCAGCTGTTAAAAAAAAACCAAAACAATTAAGTATCCTCAGAGCAGCAGATGGACAGACGCAACCCAGGTTTAAATACCTGGAATCACACTGCAATCTAACCTCTGTTCCATATAAATTGGCTGAGAGAAGTGCAACATGGAGGATGCAGATCAAGAGAGGATTTAGTTAACTTCATCATACATCATATTCTAGAAGAGTATCTATATTTCTAGAAGTATTACAACCGTCCTGTAGCTTAAACATAGTTCTTAAATAAGAAAGAAAGACCCTATCTATGGTTTAAATTTACTCCAGTTCTATTCTTCCCAGCTGTCTTTAAATTTAGAGGAAATAAACATGTTTTAGCCATTTTAAGTATTTAAAACCAGGCCACAAAGGCACTGGCTAAATTCTCACTTTTCCACGTTGACTGTAAGAACACTTTCTTAGTATCTGCTACCCATGATACATCACAGATGAATTTTCAACTTATGATGAAATAGAAACCTTCCAGACAATAGTATTTTCACTGAAATTCCACCTAAATATACAAATTTTTGAACAAAGTTCTTTTTTTCCCTAGAATTTCAGCAAAATTTTAAGCAGCTAATCAGATGAAGAAATGCATAGCAAAAGTTTGTATTTACCATGAGAGGTTTTCCAAACAAATTAGAACCTATTTTATTTTATGGATTTTAACTTTTCCTTTCACCATGTGTGTGGAGGAAGTTACAGGTTTTGAGGTCATCATAGAAATGTAACTCTATTTACAACTACCTGAAAAATAAAACAAACTGAACAATTACAGTAGTTTTCTTATTTCAGAGGAAAGGAACAGAACTGGATCGGGGACCACAGGAGATATTTGAAGATCAGAGATCCAGAGTAAGTTTAATAATCCAGAATTGGACTCTGAAGAGAGAGTGTAACTGTGTGAAAAGGCAGGTAGATCCAGTGGCTGGCACAGTCTCTCACACCGTACTGCCAACCCTTAAACATTCCCATTCCTTGGATTCTTATCTCTAAAATGGGATGCAAGAACTTCCACAGTCCAGGATGTTTCACAGGGAAAATCCTTTTGCCGTAGGAAAGGATGGAGTAATTCTGCAAAGAGTGACAGCAGGCACCATGAATATCTTATCTATTCAAATAATGTGTAGTGCTATGTCCTGCCTTTTATGATATTTCACATTCTCAAAGCACTGCCTTAACTTTTAGAACTGCAAACTTTACCCATGGAAAACAGTACCCCAATTAGAAACGATCTGTAGGAGCTTTATGGCATTCCCACAGCTCAACAGTTGTGAGAGACTATTTTTATTCTAAAAGTATTTGAACAGACTTCTGAAAATCAAAGCAGATTTCCTTCTATAGAGAAATACAGCACGTCTTCCGAAGTGTATCAAATGCTGAAAAAAATTCATTTTCAAAATAATCTTGTGCTGTCCTTTAACTTGCACTAGCATAATGTAATTATAATCACTGAAACTGATGTGACTAGGGCACCTCCAGTGATAGGTTTTTTAAGCTCATTTTTGTCCTGCTGAAAAACGTCTATTTTCCCACAAATGCAGTGGGAGCCATGAATGCAAAGGTGACTATTTTAAGCATCCTTCATTTAAGCTCCCTTTGAAAAGTTCTGAATTTGGAACAGAGAAAAATGAGTCCATAGAAAACTGTCAGCTGGACACCAAATAATGAATACACCCTAAAAAATTATAAAAAAGAGCTATTAAAAATTACATTCAAACTCAGGTACTTGAGAGCATAGAGGCAGGCTAAAACTTTTTTCAAAAAGCCATTTCCAGTATAACCACCTCTCTGTGTTCCATTTTTTTTTTTTATGAAGGTAAAAGATATTTGCTTGGAATTTTCCTTGATATTTTTGTCTCGTTCCTCCCTTATCTCACAGGTGGTTGTCTTGCAATGCTGTTCTTGAGGGGGATAAACAGAAAAAATTCTCTTCACTTCTACATTTGGGATTTAGAAACCTAAGGCTGCTGCCCTGGTTGTAGCCCAACCACACCTGACCAAAAGCAAAACTGGAGACTTATATTAATTTCTCTATGCATGGCTCTCCTGAACGTGCCAAGAATGGAACAAGGTGTGTGAGCACAAGGCCAGAAAATATTCATGCTCGTGACATTTCATCTCATACGAAATGTTTGTTCTCTGAGCATTTTAATGAACTTAGAAATATGAAAACCAGGGTAGATCCGAACTGAAAAGCATTGGTTGTTGAAAGATAATTAGTTGCCTTCACCGCCCTTTTCATCATCCCTATCGATTTCAGAGACAAGACACGTATCAGGGCACCCCTTTTTAATTAGAAGGCTAGTGAGCAGCTCCAGAGCCAAAACAAGCTGCCAAGTACAATTAAGCAGGCTGCCAGAATATAGCACAATCTTAGAGACTTTTCCTTTTATAAAGGGAGATTAGGAATGCACCATTCCAGGCACCTCAGTGACTTAGTGGAGAAACTTTAAAACCTGGTTTTAAGTACACAGCTAAATAGAATTCCAATTTAAGGTTGCTTTTTGATGTAAAAAAATGTAGATACCTCAGCTGGCTGTGGAAAAGGACACCTGATCAGACCTCTCCAGCCCATTTTTGCATGTAGGAGCCTGAGGACCTGTTCTCAGATGTTAAGAACACAGCATGTCATGCTAAGGACACATCTACATACTTCTTCACAGCTCTTCATACCCATTAAATCCTTCTATTTAATCTTCAGTTTTAACAGGTGGGAGTTCAATTCCTGCCATGTAACATCTTAAACTAGTAAATCTCTCACAGAGCTGTGCCCATACTCTAAAAATGTGCAGTTTTAAAAATGCAAATCACTTGCAGTCCCTTTACTGGTCAGTATGTTCAAGAATTTCTTTATGTGGCATATTTGACAAAGCACCAAAATTCACACTTGGAAGAATTCTATTGGAATAAAGTAACAGATATTTTGGAACTGAGGGTAAATAGAGAAAGTTATCACACTTATAATAAATTTTACTGGTCCATTTTGTTAATAAACTTACAAAATGCCAAAACAACAATGGTCGCTCTGAATCAGCAAGTTTATTCATAATTTAATCTCAGTACTGTCCCATCAATATTTATTTGCATTTACTGTATTGTCAGATAATTTGTGGCAGTTTATCACTTTTATTGTTACACTATAAACTCATTTCTATGGTCAGATAACTGGAAATAAAGAGATGACTGAAAATGTTATGTTGTTCATTCAATTAGACCAAATGGCAGATTTTATCACCTTTTTCCATATATTTTATCATGGGTAATGATCAAAGTAACACGTAACTAACATTTCCATCTCTGATAGGGAAGATTATGTTATTTGCACAAAGCAGTGAAATAGTCCAGGTAACTCAAGTAAAATGGATTGATTTCAGCTCACCAACTAAAAGATAGCAGACCCTGGCTCTACTTGTCCTACAGCTGCTGGAATGCCAGGATATCTTCAAGTTTGTAGTGGATTATTAACGCTCCTTCAATAAAAATCACCAAGCAATGAAAATTCACCCTTCTTGCACAAACTTAATTAAACAGTCAAGTTCTGAACACAAACAATTCTTCTAAATAGATAAAAAGTCAGGAAGAAAAATTAAAAAAGTAAATCCTCTGTGCTATCTTTTATCTTTCTAAGCTGAAATATAAACAAACCTTGCGGGGAGAGAAGCAACTGTCTGCTGGTTCTCTGCTGAATGTAACTATAGGGAGGAATTGCAGGCCCTTCAGACAAATCTCTCCCTCAGACAATGTGTTAATCTCAACAATCTATTGCTAAGGGCTACAATAAAGAACCCTGTCATCAATCCTCCTTCAGTGTTGTAGCACTGAGATGCTCTGACAGCAAGGATGCCACCAACACACTGCACACATAAAACAGCTCTGCACTCAGGCTTAGTCTACAGCTCAAGAGCAAACCCAATGTATTGTGTTAGCTGTGAGCTCCAAGTCATTAAGCAAAAGTTAAAATGAAATGTGAGCCTTACCAACAAATTTCTGTTGTTCTGTGTTTTTTTAAAACAAGTTCTGTTAGTAGCTTTTAAATGCAGTAATTCTAAATAAAGCATCTTGCAAACCTGTAATGGCACATTTTCTAATGAAAACATTCTGAAACTCTTGGCAGTTTGCTTCCAGTTGCATGGTCTTGACAACAGGCAGTGATAGGGAATCATATCCAGCAACTCAAAGACTGGGAAGAGCTTCCCTGACAGATGCAGAGTTGTAAAACTGAAAGAAAACCCACAAAGTGACTGACATACCACACTGCTCTGCATCTGCCCAATTTTAGAGTAATTGGCTTGACACATCTTCTGCTAATTCTGATCAAAGTTAACAGAAGACTTGCAATCGTCTCTGATGAGATGAGCTTAATTTATCTGGACAGAAAACAGTCCAGATAATATCATAAAAAAATTGACGATAAGATAGGAGGATATTACAAAGTTGTACACTGCTACTCACAACATGTAATCATGTCAATAAAACCCAAATTACATCAATTATATTTTTCTGTTCCATGCACAACTACTCCAAGGAGTAAGCTCTTGAAAAGCCTTACAAACATTTTCCCAGGATAAAACCTGTTATTCAGGCAGAACATATGTATTTTTTTAACATACAAAGAATTTCTGCTGTTGATTTTTTTCTTTTCTTTCCTGTTATGCAGCCTTCAAAACTAAGATTAAAATTTTATACGTCAGTAAACGGGGAATGTTTAAAGCAGAGTTGATATTGGATTTGGAATCCAAGTGACTTTTCAGTGGAAGACACTAAGTACCAACAACCCATGGAATCATCTAAAATATCCTGACTTAATTTTTCTGAAATGATAAGCACAGTCTCTGAAAATCCTGTTTCAAGATTTCTGCAGTTGCCCTTCTGAAAATGGATCTAACTTTAAATGGGTTAAAATGTCTTCAAAAATATAACACAGCAAAAGTTTTTAAAATTTTTGGCAACACTATATCTTTTTAAACATTTTTTCAGATTATTGAAAGCTAAAAACCCAAACATGCTCACACACTTTTATCATTCTTAGATCTTCCTCTGCTTTCCTTTCCAAGATCAGCCAGTACCGACTCATCCTCTGGCTCCATATATCAGTAATGATGGGTTTGTGCTGGTTTTCTTTGTTCATTTGTAAATCATGTTGAGATTACTTGCTGGATTAAAAAAGCAGAAACCTGGAATTAGTAACACCAGAATTCTAGACTTGTATTTACAAAAATCCAGTGGTCTGGACTAGTAGTCACCAATCCTGACCCTTCACCTGAGATTAATTTCATCGACGTGGTGAGTTTTGTGATGCCTGAGAACTGTACACTACTGTAGCACTGCAGATTGATCAAAGATGCCTTGCTCACTATTCCCACTGCACCAGAGTGGGTGTTTTCCTTCCTTGGCAAGGCGAGGCTTTAAACTTCCTTGGCCTGGTGCAGCAGTGCAGCCCCAGCCTGGGCTCCTGAATGACGCAGCCACACTGCCCCGGGTGGATTCACTCGTGATTCCACTCGTGATTTCCCTCGCCTGCTGCCTGATGAGGGAAACGTTCCTTCTGCAAAGCCTCCCAAGCCAGAACAGGTATTTCATATTCAATGGCAGCTCTAATTGTGTTAGCTCAGCCACTGCTCGGGATGACCTCACAGCCTCCCCCACAGGTGAGACATCCTTTTAAGTTTACAAGTTATTGTCTTGTTTTCCCTGGGTTGCTCTTACTCATCCTTCCAGCTGCCTGGTGGCCAGGGCCATAAGACAATGCTAAATCTGCTTTGCAGCAGCACAAAAGAGACTGCAGCAAATTCATTTAGACACTTCAACAGTAAAATCAAGAATAAAAAAACCAGCCATGTAAAATGAATGTAAACAATCTGAAGTTAATGTGTGCAAGCACCCGCGTTAGTCATCTTTGTAGTCTTGCTATAGGAGAGTCTAACAAATATTTTCCCTTTACCCCCAGGCATATGGACTCAGGAGATATTACTGCAACATTCAAACAAGTAGATTATATTATTTTGTTAATAGTCACTTACTTTTGGAAAGCAGAAGGAACAAGTTACTTTTTGTCACCAGTGCAAAGAGAATTACAGTGAGTTCCTGAGTACTAAATTCACCTCACTATTTCATGGTAACTTGATTGCATACATAGGAGGTGAGAGTCCAGAGTCTCAGACTGTGTAAATTTACACCAGGTTCCTCAGATATGCTTGTTTATTTATACTACTTGATTATCTTACCTTCATACAATTGTCTGTGTTTGTAACACTCCGCCGAAATTTAAAATTTCCCATTTTGAATTGAGTGTAGTAAAGAAGTCTAAAAATTTCCACGGAAATTATTGAGACAGCTTGATCAATGATAGTGCTGGATAAAAGAATACTTACAAGTGAAAACATTATTTTGCAAACATATGTTTGAAATGCTGAAAGATAATATCCTTTCTTCAAATGAGAATTTTTAATGGCTTCTTAAGTATCCTGATTACTTCCTTTTGCATACTATCACTTAAAAAATATGCTGCCATACGCCATTTCATTTTGCCAAAAACTAAAATAAAGAAAAGGCAAATGAAAGGAATTGCCAGAGGAAAAAAAAAATGATTCAGAGCTAGAGCTGTGGCTCCTCTGGGGTAGGAAGTAGGAATGACACAGCTGCTTCAGATGGAAGCCATGAGATTAGTCACAGTTCACACATAAACTCTTGAAAGGGCTTTAGAACGATTCTGAGATTTCTTCTGCAGCAAGAATGTGTCCTTGTGCAGGAAAGGAGGGGATCATTCTGAACATACACACTGCAGGCAGTTACCCCTAATAATGTTTGTAAAGTGGATTTGCAATCTCCCATGTGTCAGAAAGCTCTTATGGCACAGAAACCAATCTTTACAATATGCATATATCTATAGGCTCATCAAAGAAAATACTTATTTAATTTCTGGCCCCCTTTGCATTTTTTATAAATATTTGACAAAAAAAAAGAAGAGCCATGGTTCAGGATCAGTCACCAGGTACACTACAAGCCCACTTTCTATGGCATTTAATACTGCACTGTATTTTGAGCTATCAGCCACAAGACTGTACAAGCTGTCCAGGAGGGATCTTGGGGCACAGCTCTCCCAGCTATGTTATCCAAAACTCTGGTACACAAATGACCTCTTGGAATGGCAGTGCACTTTCAACAGACATTCCAAACTGATGTAATCAAAACCCTGAACGTGGTTTGATGGATCCCAGTCACAACAAGGAAAATTCATGAGGATCAAAAGCCTAAATCATACTCTAAAGATTCCATTTATTTAGATTTTTTCATTTGTTCACTTCAGATACATGATCTTCCCAGGAATGCATAGCAAAAACATCCCTCTTTTGTGTAAAAAACTTCTTTGGAATCTGCTTTTGCCGTAAGCCATAACAGGAACAAAATGACAGACCCCTACCTGGTCAGCTGTGTGTTACAGTCAATGCTGATTCCTACCTGATTTCATTGCTTCTGATGTGCTTCTGTTCAACCAGATCAACAGGTTACAAATCTTGCAATGGGAATTATGAGCAAACTCACTCACTGGCATGGCTTTTAATATCCTTCTAATTTCCAGACTGGAAGGGAAGTACCTGTGTTCCCCTGCTCCTGTACAATTATAATTATTTACGAGATTAATCTTGCCCATTAGTAGCTCAAATACCTCCTCCCCATGACTCTGGCTTGCATCCACACTGTCCACGGCTGGTCCCCAGTACTGGACTGGCCCAGATCTCATCTCACAGTGACACAGCACCAGCCCACAGCTGGGACCTCGCTGGCTATCTGAGCACAGAGATCTGATAATCACTGACTCACATGCATTTACAGAACACTTTCATTAACACTAATTTAATTGGAAATATTTTCAATATCAAAGTCTCAATAGATAATGACTTGTTGGGGTGTGATACTGATAAAGTAGGGTCCAAAATAAGACACTTCTTTAAGACCTGGGTAATGACTTTTGACCAATTATTGCTTTTGCTGCAACTGAAGCATTTACTCAAAAGAAAATACAATAAAGGAGTAAAAGGTGCTTATCAGGACTTGTTAAATAAATATGATGGCAAGAACTTTAAATAAAATTGTGAATGATTTCTGTTCATGCTGTACATTAATACAAATCGTTCCCTCAATTGTTTCTGCTATTATTTTATGTCATGGAACAACAAGAAACCGATTATTTGATCCATATCTTCGAAGCTCTTTGACAAATTCAGGATTAAAAGTCAGCAGCTTTATACTGATGCAAATGGAATCAATGAATTCTTAAATTCTACTGTGAAAGAAATCGTAGAAATAGGTGTTGGCATTTGGGAACTGCAGTGCTGAACACAGGCCAGATGATTAATTTCATGACAGGTACCATGGAAAGCAGTCTCAGAAAGAAAAGTTCATTGAGACAGCCAGAAGAATATATGCACAAACAAGTGGAAACAATTTTATAAATACTCAGTAAAATTAGACATTTAACATTAATTCCAATTGGCTGTTTGTGCCAATCCAGTTTCCCTTTATAATTCAGGTTCCACCTATCTAAAAGACACAGTCTGTATCATTTCTTGATACAACCAGTTTGGCAGATTTAGACAGAAGTCTGAATTGGTATCCAGCAACACAAAGATTCAGATTTTTACACCTGAAGAAAAGGTTAATTATTTACAGTCACTTTGATTATTTGCAGATTTGGATCTGACAATAGTCAGGGGCTGAGCCTTTAACACTCTGTGATGTTCAGACAAATTCTCAAAAAAATAAAAAAATCTGCTGGTGCTAAATTTTTTTTTAAATTTCTGGCAGCTGACCTGAAATGGATGTACAGCATCTGTTTCCTCTCAGCACCACTTTAAATCTGTTCAGTTCCATACCAAGAACATTTTCAATTCCTTATAAGATTAACTCTGTGAGAAAGTTCTGATCCATAGGCAAAATAACTGTCAAAATAAAGCACATCAGTAAGGGGTTGGTCCATCCTTAAACTTCAAAAGAACTACTTAAGAATCCATGTGAAAGTTTATCACAGCAAGGATAATGAAAATATCCTTTCTTTCTTAAAGAAACCCTAATGTAGCTGGAAGAACAATATGTAAATCACCTTTTATTTTACAACCAGACAGAAATATTGCCTGAATAAAAATATCTAGAAACAGCATCAAAGGAAACCCTGTATAATGTCATTACACAGGTTTGTACAGATTATTATAAACATTAAAAGGCAGAGGAGTGTCTGCATAGCAAGTCCTGTGGAGATGAGGCGATTTCCTAAAGAGTTTGGTCAATTAATGATATACCTTGATGATACTTAAACAATTCAGGTCCTCTCTGTAATAGATTTTAGTGCAATGTGTTTCTTGTGACACATAACTCCATTATGAGAACATGAAATTTACTCAACTATGTATTCTTGCTTTCCCTTCTGTTTCTTTTGGAATTACTTCAGAACAAGCACCATCCCCAAAGATACTCAAGCAATGAAAGCCACAGTAAAAACAACTGACCAAAATCAGTCCCTCAGCCCCTAGGTGTTACTAAGGATTTGAGAATCTGTAAGGAAGTACAAAGCAGAATTCACATCGAATCAAAGGCAAACTAGCCACTTGTGTGCATCTTCCAACTACAGAAAAGGTCAGTTTAGTTCAGGAAAAGTGCTAAACAAATGTTCCCATGTGTTTTCCATGTATGTGTAGGCACAATTATACATGCATTGGGAGGAGGGAAGGTAAACTGAACTGAGCTGACAGATCTGGCATTTGTGACATTTGTGGAAACAGAGAATGGAAGAAGCAGAGCTGGCCTAAACATTCCAAGGCAAGAACAGTCACACTTGTCAGCACCCATCACCAGCAGATCCCTTCTCAGGCCCCAGCCTTGTGCCACCAGCAGAAAATGCTTCAAGTGGGGGAAGTCAAGGGAAATTGTGTGGAGGCGTAAAAAACATCCTCAAACTCACCCCCCAAGGCCAAGCTTCTCCTTGTCCCACCTACCACAGCATCTGCTGCCCCAGCAGAGTGAGAGCAGCACAGTTCAGCTCGTGAGGGGAGAGGCTCCAAACCATGGGTGAGGTTTGGCCCCAGCTTGGGCAAGGCTGAGCCCTGCTTCATCCATCCTGCCACTTCTTCCTCTGTTGCCATGACAACGCTGACATCTCCCCATGCTGCAGAGTGCTCTTACTTTAAATATTGCATAAATGAACATCAATCTTGACTATATCTCATGCAGCCATTGTTTGTGGAACGGGGGCAGTATTCCTCTTAGTTGTATTAGAGGAAGAAATATTGCACAGATCAGTCATACTGTTATTCACTGAACATTGAAGAATTTCAACAGTACAAACCAGAAAAATGTTAATATTTTTTATGAGAAGAAGCATAGTAACGACTTCTGTATCTTAAGCACAGACAAGGGCAGTTTCAACTAATTTTCAGTCCTGAAAAATTCAGGCGTATCAGAAAGCAAGACTTTCACAATAACTTATTTCAACTAAGAAACTAAAGGTATGTCAAGTCTTTTTTTTTTTTTCAAATGTCTCAATATTCTAAAGTGAATATTTTGTGGAGAGTTCCAATTAACAGTTTTGGGTATTTTAATTTGTAATTCCTTTTGGATATTAATCATAAACATTGAACAGCTTTTCAGGATGATAACACTCCCATCTCTCTCTAGCTGAGTTTCAAAGCATGTACTTGTAAACCTGTAACAGTGATTCCATTATTTTTAATACTACTTTCATAAAAGTATTTGAGACAAACCTAGAAATAAATTAGATCATCCTAGTTTCCTGTTTGATATAAATAGTTTAAGAACAAATATGTAAGCAAAGAGAAAAAAGAACAGCCAGACCTTTAAAAAAAAAAAAAATCAGTTTTCCACTGCAAAGGCCTATGAAGACATCCACATACATACTATAATGTAAAACCACCCACTACAGAAACCAGACTCTTTTGTGAGCTTTCTACTCTGTCCCCTCCTTTCCACGCAGAGAGTATGGAGCTTCTACTAATGCCTGATAACACATATTTATATTTTTTATTACTTGTGCACATATATTACAGAATCAGATGACACTGGGGAGCAGGGTACTTTTGTTGGCAAATACACAGCAATGTTGTGAAGACCTATAAGGAAAAGCATTAAATAAGGTCAGATTCATCTTTAATCATTCCCTGCATTTTATTTATAGATAGGCAGATAGATATTTCATCTTCTCATTTTTCTTTCAGGCCCACTTTTGGTGGCTGCTGTAGCATTTAAATAGAGTTAATCAGTTCCCTCCAGAGCAAAGGCAACGACTATAAGCAGAGATGCAGGGCTCAAGGGATGTTCAGCAAATGTGTTCAATCAACACTTGCTCCTTCTGAGAGGATGTGCCTCTGCATCAGATCCAGCCCGTGTCTGCTGTTTGAACAGCGTGGCAGCCTCTGCCTGTGCCATGATGTGATTTGGATTGTGAGGAAAAGGCCAAGGGGTTATTCTAAAACCACACTGAAACGCCCAGTTTCCATCTAATGAGGATTATCTCATTTACATTTGAAAACCTGCACCCACCCCAAACGTGCAAGTCACAAAAGAAGGCACGTGCAGGGCTGGAGCTGCTGGTGGGGAGGCAGATTTCAGTTTACTCTCCCAGGACTCTTAAACATATATTAACACATCAGTTATTATCACTGAAATAAAGATTTGGTTAAGCAAACTAACAAAATCTTGAAATATAATTTTTTTTTCCTAATTAAGTTAATTTTGATAGAAAATATCAAGCTTATGAGCATAGCATTTTTTGGCACATGACAGGGTGCAAAATTTACTGCTCTTAAATATGATGGTGAAAAATAAGTTATTTAGTCATAATAAGTATTAAAGAAAGGATCCTGATGAATGTCACCAACAAATAAGTATCAAGAAGTCCTGATTCTGTAAAATCCCACAGAAACTGGCAATTTCAGCCATGTTCAATATCTCCTTTAAATTGGGTAAGATTACCCAAATTCTTATATGTAACACTCTCTCTCATTATCTTAGTGGATTATAGGTTAATTATGAAAAGATTTAGAGCCCTCCCAACCTATCACTTTACATCCCTGAAAAATCCTTTAAGGAAAGAACACAGGGCCATTGTGCACACAGACGCATAGGTTCCTTTCATCTCTAGAGCCAAGCTGCAAGACTACCATTTCCCATTAATTAGATAATCTTTCAGAGGATTATTTGCTAATTATCCTCAGTAGGTTTTCAGCATACGAAAAAATACACAGAAGAAAGAAAAAAAATTACTGAGACTCCTCTAAGAAACCTGGAATGTTATGTGGAGAGCAATATGGGAATACCCCACAGATGCTCTGGAATCCTTCAACCACGACATTCCAGGTGTGTCAACCTACTTGTGTTAACTGCTCTGGGCAACAGAGCACCCAAGGTCTGCCAGACTTCAAACTCATCCAGCAGCAGACAGGACTTTAAAATAAGATTATTTCACTAAGAAGCGTGTTTAAGCAACTCCTTGACAGATTTGTAAACAGGCACAAAAAATAAGTGTGATGTCTAATAGCAGTTTGTCATTTATTAGCTGTGGGAATTTCCTTCTTTTTCATTCTGCTAGCAGAGCTAAGGACAGACACAGGAGGGATTTTTGCACTTATAAAGTGCAAAAGCACCATTTCTTAAATGAAGCTAGTTTTCCACGCAGTCTCTTCCTAAACAGAAACATTTGCTTGGGTGGGAATGTTGCCTCATAAACCTCCCTGCCAAGAACTAAGTAATGGGTCAGTTTTACCTGTAATGCTTCATCCTGACACGAAATTCAAGCAAGACATATTTGCCACTTCCTTACTAATGAAATGCTATTTGTGGCACTCTTAGGATGCTACATGATGGTGCTTTTGAAGCATGCAGTCCTTTCTGCCAGACCTAAAAAGTATTAACATGGGGTATACTAAGGACATTTCCATATGATGCTGACAGGAATATTCTGCCAGAATAGATCATGTCCTGGTACAAAATATGTGTTTTGACAATCCCCTTTCACACAACATGGTTGCTGCCACTAAGAAGTGCACATTAACTTTTGCATGTGATCAAAACTCTGTGGCAAATGAATTGAAATTTGAGGATACTGACGTATCTGGGCAAGGTTACAACTTTATCAGGATTTCTGGGATTTGGAGAGCATGAGTTTTCTACACATTCGTGTTGCCTACATGCTTTTTGCAATGTCACATAAATAAAGGTGTCAAAATGAGTAAATATAAAGGTCAAATGGGTTGAACAAGAAATGCTGAACTACTGCTTCCATTAGAGCTGGACATGTGGTAATAAACAAGCACTATCAGACAGTGTGGGCTTGAAGCAGCCTTCTTTTTCTATCCTTGAAATTAGAAAAATTCAATCTTACAGACTTTCTTTCACTTCCTTTGTTTCCCTCACACAGTTAAAATGACACAAGAGCTGTCTAGTTCTGGGGTTTGAGTTTCTCCATGTCCACCCAGAGATTGCATCTATAACCAGTGAATCTCTCCCAAACTGCTGCTCACCCAAATTCGACATCTGCAGCCAGAAAGGATGAAACAGGAAGAAGAAGCTGTCAGACTTATCCTAGCAGCAGCAGTTTTCTTCCTTCACCTACTCCCAGCTAACCAAAACATGGCACAGAGCTCTGGCTGCTGTTCTTGCCTGTTCCAGCTGGTGGCTGCCATACCCTCCTCCATTATTTCCAAGGCAGAGGAGTGCCAGCTCTGTTCCAGGATCTCCCACACCCAAAATCTCAGCAGCAATGTGCAGGCACATGGCTTGATGCAACTGAGACTAGAAAAACGATACCTCTGCCAACTATCCAGAGAAATGATGGATCAATGCTGGCAGCTGCAGACCACAGCCTTGTTTGCTGCTGAGTCAAGAATTTGCAGCACGTTTGACAGCAGCAGACACAGCCAAGTGTGTTTAAGTTTCAGCAGCCTGGAAACATCCTGCCAGCAACTCCAGAGCCACAAAAACCCTAATAAAGACATCATCCAAGTTCATTACCCTCCAAGTACTTACTGGATTTGAACTTGGGTCACTGAAGTCAAGGGAGACATTCAAAGTCAGGCATTGGTTTATGCAGTTGGAGAATTTGGGTGCCTTGGGTATACATTGGAAATTTAGACAAAAACAAAACAAACAAAAAAATACTGTACACATGGTTATACATTAAAAAGAAACACATCTACTTTGGTGATTTAAAGGAAATGTAAAATCCTTACCTAGAATAGATTCATAAATACTTCCCAGGTTACCTTTCTGGTGTAATGTGATGATGTTTTGAGTTATCATAGATTGAGTGAACTCAAAAAAACTCATATTATTTTTCTCTAGCACTTGTACATAGCATTCTCCTGCTGAGATAACCAGAAGATTTTTTAGAAAGAAAAGAACAACATGTACAAACTGCTCAACAAGAGCTGATGGCTTTCTTAGAACACTTTAGAAACTTCTGGATTAAATGCTCACCTCACAGCACTGCCTATACTTCCTTGAGAAATGCTTTTGTAAAGAAGTAAGGCACCTAAGTTTTGAAGCTAAAAAAATGAAATAAAAGGTACTCCAGTCTTATGTTCTTTAGCTGTCTGCAATCTAAAAGTCCTTGTATCAGATCCAATATGCATATTAGGGAAAAAAGAAATCTGTTTGATTTCTATTTTTAAAATAACTGGAATAAAACAACGGGTACAAAGCCTCATATGTATAATAAGCAGCCTGGAACAGACTTCATTTTCCAGCAGAATTCCTATTACATATGCAGACCCTGAAACATAAATATTAATGTCAACAACAAAAATAATTTGTATTTATGTCTGTTTGTGGGGGAAACAGATGCTTAGTAACACCAGTCATGCCACTATGGTCTACTGGAATGCGTAACTTTCTAAAATATATTAAATACTCACCTTGTAAGTAGGGTTTTTTTGAAAGACTCATTAAAATCTCCCCATAAATACTGGATGTTCTAATGGATTTAGAGCCACTGTATTATTGTAGACAATCCTTTCCCAAAAACAAGACACAGAATTGCAATATAGACTTGCTAGTTCTGAGGTTTGAGTTTCTATATTTCCACCTAGAGATTGCATCTATAACCAGTGAATCTCTCCCATCAGGTTGTTCAAATCAAAGCTAAGTTATAGAGAGTTTAGAATTTAAATTCCACACTTAAATTATGCCAGTTCTGCTTAACCAAACAAAAAGAACCATGTATGGTCAAACAGATCAGATTCTATTTTACACTTTAAAAAAAACAGTCACAAAAGACCAGAGTAAAATTTCTATGTGAGTACAAAACTCATAATGCTCTGGTACAATGGAGTATCACTTTTGCTGCTGAAAATACTTCTGCACACACCAAGTTCCTAGAAACTTACTTTTTTCCACTTTTACTGAGAAGTCACACAGAAACCTTTATATGATTTAACAACTTGCAGCCTAAAATCATCCTGGAGATGGCTAACACAACTAGGCTGAAAATAAATTCAGATTTCAACCATGAAATGGTTTCAATTCAAGCTCTAGCATGTGCACTGAGGCAGTTCCATTTGTGTCCAATGGTAACTAAATTTTAAAAATTCAAATAAAGAAGTGTCAATAAATAATATAAATAATGTTGCTGCTTATTCTGAAACTACCATTTTTCTCAATCCCACCCCTTCCTCCCAGCCTGATATTTGAAGAATATAATCTAGCAAACCTTGGATTTATCAATGAAGAAGCCAAAAAAACCTGATAACCAAAGTTGTATGAATAAGGTGCCCTTTCTTCTCCCCACTATACCTTATTCTCATGATCACCATATGAACCTCATACGATTGGCCTCAGCCCTTTGATCCAGCCTCTCCAGACCCCTCTGCAGATCCTTCCTGCCCTCCAGCAGATCCACACTCCTGCCCAGCTTGATGCTGTCTGTGAACTTGCTGAGGGTGCCCTCGATCCCCTTGTCCAGACCATCAATAAAGGAGTTACACAGGGCTGGCCCCAGCTCTGGGCCCTGGGAAGCACCACTGGTGATGGCCCCAGCTGGATGTAACTCGTTCCCCACCACTCTCTGGGCCTGGACATCCAGCCAGGTTCTTACCCAGTGAGCACTGCCCCATCACTGCCATGAGCAGCCATCTCTCCAGGAAAATGCTGTGGGAGATGGAGGCTTTACTAAAGCCCAGGTAGAGATACCCCCAGCCTTTCCCTCACCCACTAAGTGAGCTGTCTGTCGTAGAAGGAGATCAGGCTGCTCAAGCAGTCCCTGACCCTCATAAACCCACAGTGGTTCTAGGGAATGGTGTGTTAGACAGACATTGGCCTACAAAACACCTGAACCCTGAAGTAAAACTGCCTCCTGGTGCTCACAGTACTAACACTTTGTTTTACCATTACATGGGCAATCCGCCAGTATTTCAATTCTTTAGGTAACTGCAGCCATGGACAGTGCAGCTAAACACAATCTATTAAACTATGTAGGGAGTACAGGAAGCTGAATTTAACACAACAGCCGTTTGCTACTCCTCTGCCAAAACAGAGCCTCAAAGGATTCCCAATATCAAAAATCTGAATAAGAGGTGAGAAAAAATAATTGAATTGGAACTATTAATCTTCAGTGAAGGACTTTTACTGGTCAAAACTTATGGCAGCTGATGACAGCAGTAGGTAGCTTACTACAAATTAGAGATAAAATCCTAGCTCCAAAGTGCTTGCCAAATTCCAACAGTACTTTTGAGCAATTCTTAGGCCTTCTGACTCAGTTTTTGAACTGTCAGTTGAGTGGGAGGTGTGAATTGAGGAAATGTTTTCATGAGTTTCCTCATTTAGCCATTTTTCCATAACATACATTGGCAGAGCTCAGAGGAAAAAAAAACCCACTCTGCAGACTGTTCACTGTTTTCTGAGTGAATTACTCAGCTCTTTAGCTAAGCCAACGCTTACACCTTCCAAGGTTTCCAAAAATGCTGAAGGCTGTAATTCTTACTCCTCAACACAAAGAATCAAAGCCCAAATCTGACTCTACAATCAGATTTTTGCAGGTCCCTCATCATATAGATATCCACAAGAAGCCTTTTAAACTTCAATCTATTTCTGAAAGGAAAAAAACTGCTTGGAGGCTTTAATGCAAATAAGAAACAGATACAATACCAATTATCATCATAACTTAAATACTTATCTTGAACTTCAGAAAAACTTGAGCAGGTTGGAGTAGGTAGGAATTCCAGGGCAAGAAGGCAAAGACATCTCTAGCACTCAGGCCAGGAGTTGGCAGTCAGATCTCTGGGGTCTCTGCTACTGCCTGATGCTGTGGCTTCAGAGAGAATGATACAAAATGCAAAACATAACAGTCCCGGCAGGGCCCAATCAGCTCAGTAAGTTTTGGCCTGCCTTTATGAATTCGTAACAGAGAGAATAAGAAACATCCATCTGTCTTTGAAACGCTTACTTGAAAGGGGGTGAACATTCAGCATTCCCTGTCTCTGAGAACAAAATGTCAGGATTCAAGTAATCCCTACAGGATTGGTGAAAACAGAGAAGCAAAGTGTCTGCCCAAAACCAGCTGTGCTAAAGAGGATGAAATGAGGGGAAGAACGAAGAAAGAAACTTTCGAAACAAAGAACCGTAGGCGTTTGTAACAACAGCGGGGAAACAGCAGGAGAGCAGCTGTAATCCAAGGAGTGCCTGGCACTACCTGCAGTCCCCCAGCAGCACTACAGCCCGTGCCCAGGAGCTGCTGGGCAGCCTCCTTGCCAGGCTCCCTGTGGAGCCAGCTCTCCAAGCCATGGGACAGCCCCAGGAACACCAAAGGTGGGACCCAGCACACACACGGAGCTCAGGGAGTGCCAAGGATGTGCCTCAGAGGACACACAGAGCACCCACATCTGTCACCACTGGAGGGGCGGCAGCACATCCAGCACACGCCCAGGGAAGGCTCAAAACTCTTTATTTCTGTAATGAAGGGATGGGGGAGCACATATAACCTTGGGGAGATTAGGGTCGGTTATACAAGAGTACTTGAGAGTTTGATGTTGCAAACAGATGCTTTGCAAGTGTCTAATATTGTGGTTTACCCATTGCACTGCTGGCATTGATCCTTAATGTACAATTTACTGATTGCCAGCTAATTACATGCCATCAATAAATCAGTGAACCACTTTGATCCCTGTTTGATCTAATCCGTGTTACCAGAGCAGTTTTTCCCTGAAACCAGAATTCAAATGAAGTGTCACTGCTGGAAGAAACCCAACAGTCACTACTGCCTAACTAATTACCCTAAATAATTTTGTATGTCCCCAAATAACAATTCCTTGGTGGGCCACAAAATAGAGGGAGAGCTCCAGGGCAGACAGCATTTCCAGTCAGAACAGCTGTGCTCTCCAAATACACACAGAAATCCAGGTTATCACTGGATTGCTGGAAATCATTATGCATGCCAACTATTTAAAGGTATTTGTATTTCCGTGCCCTATTTATAGAGTACTTTGTAATGTTTGGGGGAGAGCCCATACCCTAATAAATAGAAAACTAACCTTTGAAGGAGTCATCATTGGGAAAAGTGCTTTTTAAGTACAATGTGCCACCAAGAATCTTTGGAATCTTCTCAGTTTGAGACAACATCACTTTTGCATAGCAACAGCCATCATGAGCAGCCTGCAGAGATGGACTTCAATGGATCCGTAATACTATTACTGCTGATTTTATTTGAAAGATAACAAGAAGGAAATTAGCAGGGAGGTAAAAAAACAAATAGAAAAAAGAAATCCAAATACATTTTAAACCTAATCCTCTCCAGTGGGTCAAATTACTTATCTTTTGCATGTCTGCCATTATGAGAGCAGTTTTCTGTTACACTGGTTTACTAACTGCCAGTCTCCCCACAAAATATTGACAAAACCAACCCAAAACTAACAAACAGCAGAATACACTGCACTGGTTTCTCAAGGGACACAGATATGTGGTGATGCATGACTGGAATATGAATAATTCAGAATCTTCCCATCTGAAAACAGGTTTTGCATAACTAAGGTGTAAAACCCCCTACATTCATTAAGAAAGATTAATAGCTACAACTGCCAATTCAGGGATTTCTTATTGTCGTTAGACTTGGTGCTTAAAATGTGAGTTTTATATGGGCAAGGGACAATTGTCTCCTGTCCGTGCTCTGCATCTTCTGAATAAATCACTCAGTGGCTTCTCCGTAAAATGCATTTTAATGATATTGATTGCTCAGGTGCATCAAATTAAAAATACACCACTTAAAACACCATTAGGGTAAACAGCTAAATAAAAAGCTAAAAGGAAGCGTCTGATCAGCCACAGGCAGCAAAATGCCATTTTGTGTCATACCCCCAACGAATTTGAGCACATGAGGTGTACACCTACATGGCTCACAGGGACTCATCCTGATCCAAAAGAAAACACTTAGCAGGAGGGAAGAAAGGCAGTGTATCCTACAAAATCCATCTTCTCTTCTGCTAGGGAGAGACATTTCTATTCTCTGCTTTCAGGAAACATCAGTAGATGGGGTGTGTTACCAAGTCCTCCAGTGAGCTTCGGCTAGGCCAGGGCACTCATGATTACCACAAGCATGCAGAAAATGGGATAGGAATGGTGAGAGAAGTGAGGGAGAGAAAATCTTCTAGGGTTTTTTTGTGTGGTGTCCTAAGTCCAGTTAACCATGCTGCACGCAGATCAAGCAGACACCAGCAAAGCCCTACAGAACTGTCTGCTATACTCTGTCACTTGGGAGTTAGCAAAGGATGATGTCCAAGTATGAGTTTTAAACATTTTTTTATAGCAGAAAATGTGTTTATGCTTCCAAAGAGCAGCCTCTTCCAAGAAAAACAATGTACCAAACCATAAATGAAATATCCCATAACCCTTTATAAGCAATTCTTCTGTATTAAACAAAGTTAAATGAGTCCCACTTAAATGATTCTATTGACATATTTATGATTTGTATTTGTGGACTTTGTGTTTCTCTGCAGAGTCCACTAATGATAATAGGGCAATTCAATATACATGCACTACCCAGTGCTATCCCATTGGCAAAATATATCAAGCCCAGCTATCAAAAGATCTCTGATGGTTGTGGTCCTTAAACTGTATCCCAAAAGTCTAAGGGCTGCCTATGCAACTCCATCCAATTTTTAAGCTTGTAAATGCATTAGAAGAGCAAATGCTGAAAGGTTCCTCATGCCAGATTGATTAGATCAGCCATCTAAGCCCATTGCTTGAGCTTTAACTCATAACTACTTCAGAAATGGCACAAACACTGATCAACAACTTACAGAGGTTCCTTTCTTCAAAGCCAAGCATTTTTCTGTAAAAGGCAAGAACTTTAGATACTGTCACTAATTTCTGGGATTTGCTGAAGAACCAGTGTTGTCCCTACAGACCCCTGAAATTAAACTACTGCAAGACTCCTTGAAGACACAGAAAATGAGCCAAACACCTCTTTCTCTGCATATACTGTGAGATCTTCACAAGCAAGTACATGTAAAGAGCTGAAATGCATTTCATTGCAAATCTAAATAAAGCATGTGATCAACTCAACAGATCCACTGAGAAAGTTTCTTTCTCCCAGTGAAGCTTTGAACCCTCTCCTTTGCAATGTAAGGTGCTCAGCTCAGCTCAGACACAGCCACCCAGCTGAGAGAGGGGCCACTCTTTTAAGAACAGTGAATGGTGAATGTTCAAAGGATAAAATAAGCAGGAAACTGAAGAACTGCTACAAGGAAGCACCTCTTCCCATGCAATTTGCTGTTTCATTGCTCTCTTCAGTCCTTTTAGTCCACATCTGCACAAAACAAGCCCATAGGCCGAGTATATCTTGCAGCCACCAGTAAGACTATACTGTATTATGTTATAAATGATATTTCAAGAACACTGAATAATTTATATCAAGTATCACTTGTACTTCCAAATGCTAAGACATCAGAAGGCACTATTCCAGGATAAGAAATAATCACTGCATGAGTTGGAAAGAGCTGTTCCCCTTAGGCAAAATATTAACTACCAAAAATATAAGTGAGATTTTCGAGTTCCTCCAAATGTTTTCAACTTGCAAAATCAGAACCAGAAAGCCCATGCTATGAAGTCAATAGTGAAGTTCACTGTGCATTTGAATATTTAATTGGTCTTCAATGACTACCTATAGATGATGATGATGGTGGTGATGATGATGATGATAAAACGTCAGTATTAGGAAAAACTATGGAAAACTTAGACTAACAAAATGATTCAATAAAAATACTGCATCTGGGAGACAGAATTCACTATAGAGGGAAACATTCTCATATTGCAGGAGGGGAAATCAGGTCTATTCTCAGATACATAGATTTTACACAGCATGCACTTGGTATCAAGGTTATAAAATATTTTTCAGTGAGGAGGGCTTTCAGTCCTTACACACTAGATCTCCTAGCTCCAATATGTATGTAGGAAATATGTTTCATATACTTTTCTTGGCATGGAACTTCATAGCAGGCTTTTGATATAGATAAAAAATTATTTCCCATTTAAAGCAACAAGATGTTTTAAAGGATGGAATTTTAAAATTAAATTTTCTAGCATCTTTTTGTTGATATTTCTTTAAGTCGTCTTTCTTATTCTCGATCCATGAACATTTTTTGTTGATACACTCAATTTTAGGGATCAAAAAAGTACAGAGTACCCCCAAAGAAGTCTCTGTCTCCACATAAAATCTTCATTTCCAACATCGCCTTAAATAAACTTTTACACTAGAATGGCTGACTGCATAATTACCATTTAATTATCAGATGAAATAAACCAGACACCTCAGAGTCCCTTTCTTTGATAGCCTTGCTGGTTTAATAGCAATGCATCCTACCCAGCTGCCATGTGACGTGTGAAAGCTGCTGGAGTAGAACTCCACAGTGGTAGCACCTTCAGCTTCTGACACAAACACAGCTTTAATCTATTCATTTATACAGCATAGAGCTTGTTAAAACAGTTTGGTGTTTTGAGGTGGTATAAATTTAACTCATGGTACAATTTTTAAAATTACAATTTCCCCCAGTAGATTGCTTCAAAGCAGAATGGTAAATTTATACGAGTCCTTCTGAATTCCTGCACTAATAAAATAAATATTTAATTGGAAATCATTTTGCTATTTCTTTCTCTTTTCAAAAATCAATGCACATTTAGATCTGTTATTCAGTGAACTCAATTATATTTATTACTGGAAGTACCCATGAGGACTATTATCATGCTCTGCTCTCTTTCTGATAATTATAGTGTTGTTACACATGGAAATCCAACACATGCCCAAGTCAGGCTGCAGGTCAGATGTCAACAATGCATAAATATTTGTCAGTAATTCATTAATTGTCAGTAATTCGTTACTTCTCAGCTACACAACTGTTTCTTCATCTTTGGTTCTAGTGAAATGTGCTTCAACCGATGCTGTGTTTCCCAAATATATTTGTTACAAAAACACTCATCACAAGCAGTTGTTAAACAATCCAATCATCAGCACTCATGGGCTTCCTCCTGAAATTCTGAATGCTGGCAGAGAATTGACTCAAACTTCACAACTTTATCGACTTCAAACCTTGACATGATAAATTTCAAAAGCTGCCTGTTAACACAGGGCACGCCATGAGAAACACAATTAAATCTAAAATCCTGGGTTGCAAATCCACAGCAATGGGTTAGATCTTGAAAACAACAAACTTGATGGAAGGCCAGTGCCCTGGCCTATGAGTCCTTAAGCATTAATAAACATAAATATCATTCTGAAAATATTGCAGACAAATTTCCCTTAAAATGATGAGGATACAGAAAAAAGTTGCAATATTTCTATAACAACTCCTCTTAAAAACTTTAAGAAAACATCATGTAATGCAAAACTATCCACTGGGAGAATGTTCAAAGAGGTAATCTGAGATATTAAGAGTCAAAATCAGGCTTCTAAAATCAGTATTCAAATTATTCTTCTTCAGCGTAACCTTCCCAGTGGCATGGAATAGTAAATATGATCCAATTCACAGGCACTTAGTGGTAAATAATAAACCAGAAACATCAAACACTGCAACACAGTACAGATTTGGGACCTGAATATGCACTTTTGAGACATGATCAAAACAACAGCAGAGTTAGGGCCTGGGAAACCACAGAAACAAAGAGGAGCTGGTTAAAATGCTCTTGACACCACACAGCAGAGACATCAATGTTCATCTTATCTAAAGCCAGGTAACAGGCTAAGAACAGGCACCTGCCCCTGAAGTCAGTAATCACTGTGTATATAACCTAGACTGCATACTTTCACCTAAGAATGATCAAAATGTAATAGAAAGTATAGTTTTCAGTGATCAGAATGGTCTGAAATGTACTGTTTAAGCACTTGAACAAAGCATAACTTGAGATTCAAAACAAATGGGCACTTGAAAAAAAAAAACCAAACACAAAACCAACAGGTATAGGGGAAAAATGGAGGAAGAGAAAGGGAATATGCATTTCTTTAGAATTTTATAACTTCTAAGATAGTATCTTATATTACTGAGCATGTCACTTAATTCTAATGGAGTATTTATTTGAAAGGCTTTTTATTCAGAAAATAAAAAAATTTCCCTATTTTTCAGAAGATAAAGGTAAAATTAAAGAGAAGAATTATCAGAAGGGAAAAGTTACCCACTGATTTGTATCCCAACAACCCACCAGATCCACCAGACCTGACTCTGAGTTTATATTCCTCTTCCTTTTAGAGTCAATATCACCTCAACAGAAAACTGGAATTTGGGCTTCATCTGTGTTCTCCTTCTGTCCATCTGGAGGAAAGGAGCAGGAGCTACTTGTTTACTCCTTCAGGAGTTGAAGTACAGGCAAACACAATTTCTGTCTTTCTTAGGACCCTCAATCTCTCTCTCACTCAACAAACAGCATTTAGAGTAATGTTCCTCTCCAGAATAAGACTGCTTCTTGCTCTCCAATCTTTCCTTTTCAATCCCAAACCTCAATTACAAAACAATTGCTTTCTCAAGTACTTCTGGAGAACCTAATTTAATTTTTTAGGATGACAAGTTCTTCAGTTGCTAGGGACTGAAAATCATTCAAACATATTGCTTTGAAGTCCACTGCATTCAAGGCTGACCTAACTCGTGCTAAAGGCAATTAACCACATGAACTACATCAACAAAACAGTCCTGTATCATGAAATACCTGAAATATTGCATCACTACTTCTACAGGGAGAACAGAAGAGAGGAGGTTGTCTAACATTCTTGATCTGTTTGACAAATCATCTATCTTCACAATAAAAAAATTTTTTAAAAACATAAAAAGCTAAGAAACATTTCTATTTGAAAAATGGTTTCACTTAATAGAAAATAATGGAAGTGCATAAAGAATTCATGTCTCCAGGTTCTGTTGCTTCACTATCCCTTAAAGTTGAATTCTCTCTTTCTATAATCCAAGAAAATCAGGGAAGAAAGCAAAGAAATTGTCAATCAATTTTTGAGTCAGAAACTTGATAGTTGCTCAAAGCCGCCATCCCTACTATTTCTACTGATCTCCAAATTCAACATGTGCTCCACGCAGCATTATGAATCACTTTGTTATTTTCTAAAGCAGCTCGGATTTAATCACCATTTCACAAAACAGCAGAGTAACAGGATGTTCTGCACCCCTCAGCAGTGTCTGTGGAAGTGGGCACGGCACCAGAGGCAAACACTGCATACGAGCTTTTCCGTGTGACTCAGGGCCACAGCTGCTCTGAAGTGAAATACAGAGCAGGGCAGCCCTTGCCAACAAGGTGGTGAATGAAAATTTGGGAAGATGAATAACTCTCAATGCCCAAACGTTCCTCTTCCCAACTGTCAAACAGACAAAAGTTTGCATGGAGTAAGAAGGAAATCAGGGTTACCACACCTCTGTATTGCTGCCACTGAAAACAGCATTCAGATGGATTTTTGGGCTTTGATTTTCATAGAAAGCCTAAGAAAAAGTATCCAGGGAGCACAGAGGATATGCCCAGTGCACTCCTAAATGCTGTAAATAAAACTTTATATTAGCAAATGATATAACCAAAGCATTGCAATTTCCTTCAGGTAAATACTTAAACTTATTGTACTCTGAAATAGCTATTTTCATATGGGAAACAGAATAAATAATGCCTATATCTTGTCAAATCTTCTACTACCACAAAACAATAATTGAAACTTGGAAATTCATTAACAAATACTGAAAAAAAACAGACCTGATGTTTCTGAACCAGAATAATATGATTAGTTTAAGAAAAAGAAGTTAAATACCAGAAGGGCAAACTTCCAGGATGGAAACAGCAGCCTTTACTCGAATTTTTCTGGAAAAGAAAGTCATTTTAAGTGGCAGAGGAAGTTGTGTACCACACAGTAAGGCATACACAGAAAAACAGCCAACCTGCTTCATTCTCAGCAGAGCCTCCCCAGAACAAGCAGCCCTCAGAGAAAGCCAACGTGTCACAGGTGTCACCTGAGCAGTGACTGCAGTCCAGTTCGTGCTGGTATTCTCTTTTTTGTTTTGTTTTTCACATTCTGCGTGCACTGACCCACAGCACCTTACAACCCTTGAATGGCAATTTGCCCAAATGCAGTGCTGGGGGCAGGACATGCCAGTGTACAACATAGAATGGGAATATGATGCTTCTTCCCTCAGGTAGAAAAGTCAGTCTTACTGTGCACAGGATAGGAAAAGGACCCATCTTTGTTGTTATCTACATATCATTGTTTAAAACTGAATAAATACATTTTCAACAATGGTGGTGTTCTCATCATTCTCCCATCAACCCCCATTGCTCCCCCAGGCATTCCACTCTGTATCATTAGCACTTCCATTAAAAAATAATACAGATTTAATTTAATTCCATAAAACCACAGCTCATTATAAAGCCCAAGAATTCACTTCAGCTCCAGAATCTGAATTTGTTTTTTCCCTTTTTAAAAGCCTTGGTTTCAGACACTACAACACAATAGAATTGCCCCTCTACTACTGCACAGTCCTTCTAAGCTCTAACCTTTTGTCCTTCCAGAGAGCAAGAAGCAAAAAACCAGTGTTCTTCTAAGTAGACATTAGATTTCTCCTAAAATAAGAATGGGAACACAGGAGGCAACAGAGACATAAAGCATTGTTAAATATAATTGGGGTACATGAAGGATTAGGTTTTGTTCTTCCACTTGGAGTTGACCACCACTGGAAATGAACACAGCAAGGTCAACAAATGTTTCATGTACAGAAAATTATATTCACATTGGAGATTCCATCACAGCAATCAAAGGCAGAAAACATTCCAGAGGGGCCATCCAAGCCAAGGGAAATGTTTTCTAATGGGGAACACCAAATATTCCTTGCAATCATTGATACTGTTACCAAATGAAATTCTGAATGCATTGAAGAAAGAGGAAAAATCCTACAAAACCACCCCTGAGGCCAGGGGTTTTGTCCCTATCTATTGGAATTCTGAACAATCTTGTTTGGGGTTTTTTTAAGAGATGAAGCTAAAAGGAGGAAATTAAACTAAACCACATGTATTTGCTTCTAAACCTCCTTCAAGATCTTAAGTACCTTCTTTTGTATTTCTGTGCTTTCTTTAACTGTCTAGCACAGCCATTTTTGCCTAAAACTGGAGGAATTCTATACCATATTCTACTATATCAACACTTAGAAAACTACATTCTTTTCTGAAAATCTCAAAGCTCAATATCATGGATCTTACTAAGGCTTAGCAATACACTGTGAATAATCTCAAGAAAACAAATTACATCAGTCATTTAAAGTTCTGATTTCTATTTAATTTCTAATTCTTCATCCTAAATCAGAATTACTAGAACCAAGTGCAACCAAAATCTAAGTGCAACAAGGTGACAGAAAAGTTAAGTGCCCTACCAGCACCAGAACTGGAAACTGAATTCAGATTTTCCTAAAGCCATGCACTTTTTTGCATGTCAAATTCTCCCCAGCTACTGATGTTGTCCTACATCAAAGGATTTCTATTGATTGCAGTGAAGATAATGAATACCAAATATATCCCAAACAGAATCCCTTTATCAACATCTGCTGACCCAGGGCCTTGACATTCCATATCTTAATTTCATCAGCATCACAAGACACTCACGGTAGCACACGAAGGCAAAAATCAATTCTGATGGAAGTTACAGAAGTGAATTCAAGGCAGATACATTCTGTGAGCAGGAGAGCTCCACAGCATCATTAATGGGATGCATTTTCTTAATTTCCCTGCACCTTACCTAACCCAGTGAAATCGTTGTCTACACACACAAAAAGAGTGGAGAAACAGATTGTAGACATTTAGTTCCAAAAGGTGTCCTTGCACTGTGTAGTAACTAATATTTCTTGCAGTTCTATCTGCCAGCAAATGTGAAGCCCAGGCCACCAGGAAAGGAGAAGCACACCATTTCCATTCCTTCCTAACTGGACCTCAGAAATGGACACATTCAAACTGAAGATCAAATCTGCTGCTCTTTGGAATGAAACTGCTTTGTAACTCTGAGATTGCCTGTAAAGTTCTTAAACTAACTGCAAAATTTATCACCTGAATGACAGTGAAATAGATTCATTACAAGCAAAGGTCAGCTCCTCATATGACCTCTACTTCTCATGAATGGCCTATTTATACTTGTATGAGAAATTAAAACAAACACACAAAACAGACCTGAATACCAGAAGCTCCAGAAAACTCTATTCTTTACCTTCAAAAGTGTCTTTTCTCCAAAGATTTCTGAGTGTTTCAAAAACTGAGAATGTAGGACACTCCTTCTGAATAAAACCAGTGTTTTATCACTATCTGCCATAAGCATCCTTGCTTTCTGTGCCAAGCAGCAAGGAACTGACTGTGGTGCACAGGAGTGCAAGCCTGGTTTTATAACCCTTGTCCCTCAGCTTTCCCAGCTCTCCTGAGAGCTTCCTTGGCCTGGAACTGAGAGCATGCCTTTAGAAGCACTACATCCCCTCAAAGCAATTCCTTATTACATAGTACTTAGCAAGACCCATGGTTTGTGCCCTTGCTTTAAACCACAGAATCTGCATGCTCATGTTTATACATTTGTATTAGATTCCAGACCAATTTGTTAGTCCTGCAGCTTCTTTGCAACCCAATTGTGCAATCTGTTTTCCCACGTGTCCTCTACTATGTAGGGCAGGATGACAGAATATCACCTCCCTCTTTTATGAAGTGGTTTGCTGCCAGCTTTGATGGGTTTTACCCTGGATGATCCACTTAAGAATCTGTTTCCACTTGTGTTTAGCACTGACATCACTGGATTCCATCCCTTCTTCCCAACTGGGAGTATGTCTGCTTTCTTCAATTGTATGAAAGTCACAGAACTCCCAGGCCCAACTACATTTTTAAGACTGCCATTAAAAGATAGGCTGATTGTGCTCACCTCTATACAACAGCACAGGAAAACCAAGAATACACAAAGGGAAATCAGGCATCAAAACAACTCTCACCTCTAAAAGCACCCAAGTCATCTGCCCATATGAAGATTAAAAAACCCTTTGGCTTTTCCTCTTTCCAGGGACACTGAGCTTTGCCAGCGCATGAGAACAGCAAAGACACTGGGACTGAAAGCAGCTCTTTAGACAAAGTCTGTTTCAAAGATTTGACAACAGGACTTTGTGACACACAGGACACTGAAACCTTCCCAGTATTAACCTGTAGACCCAACAGATGCACTGTTAGCATGTAATCTTCTGTTCCTCAGAACTCCTCTGTGTGTCTTCCCTACTCCCATCCCCATCCTCAAATGTCATACAAGACTTCAGTAGCTGTAAAGATAAGGCAAGACAACAATCCTGTTGTAGTTCTTCCTCAAATCATCTACCTGAAGTTCCTCTCCATGCCAATCACTGGAACAAAAAATATAACAGGCCCAGAAAAAAACACACCATCGCAGGAACATGTTCTTTAAACAAGTGAGGTGCATTTGGTCATGAAAAATTGATTTCATCACTGATAAGCACTACCTACCCTAATTTTTAAACAAACAACACAGCACTTGGGGTGCTTTTTTATGTTATCTAATTCAGTACCACATTTAGGAAACCTTTTCTCCTGTACTACAGAACTTGGCTTATTATTTTGACTTGGTTTTTTGCAAAAGCAAAATTTAGCAAGGTTTTTTACTGCTCAGCAGAAACCTGCATTGCAGCAGGAAGCCTATGCAGAAAATGTGCACAGTACCAGCCAGGGTAACAAATCACCAACTCACTAAACTCCAGCCTGCCATACGGTCACTGCAGAACAGCATTTATTTCACAGTGAACTCTAAACACACCAGGGGGAGATATAAAGGGAAACTTTATATGCAGAAAGCTGTTCATTACGGTTCTAAGACAACATGGAAAGACTGACTTCTCCATTCTATAATAGGTGAATGCAAGCTTCCAGCCACCTACAAACACCATCAGGGACACCATTCTGCCTGACAGTGTTCACGTTGGCAGAGTTCCTTAGCCTTCACAAATGGATTTTTGGGTATTTTTTCAGCTACAAGGGCTAGGGAGACATCCTCCAACACCACAGCAATCTCCAGGGACATACATTTCAATTCCCTGTGTCCTGCCCTGAAAAATATTCACAGCTCAGCTACAAATTACCAGCAGATTCTTGCAGAGTAGTAAATGCAGTGACCAATCTGTCTAGATGTCATGTGAATAATATAACTTACCTAGGTTTAGACTGCCACACCTGAGCCAGCCAAACCTCAAATGTCTGTTCAACTCTTGACAAAATTCAAAAAAAAAAAAAAAAAAAAAGAAAGTAGAAAAGAAAAAAGAGGAAAACATTTGGTAACCTCATGGAATCCAACTGCAGTTTTTCTGCACCTTTCAAACCTTACTTTTGAACTCTGGACTGCTGAGCTTTGTTACAAAAACCTCCAGCTCAGTTTTTCCCAAAAAGCGAAAAAGTACAACAAACCCAGCATAGCCCTGCAAAAAATAACATCAGATATGAAAAGTTACACTGAACATCAGGTCAAACAGACACATGGAAAAATAGGTTCTTCCTTGAGAGCCAAGGCCTCACTAATGTGCTCCAGACAACTGTCAATAGTTAAAGCCATCTTACTTGCTGCTTGAAGATACTTTCAAATTTTTTAAACTGCCATCCTCTGTAAGGATTTCCTCCTTGATCTCAAAAACTTCATGCACTTAAAACTCAAGGCAGGTTATTTCCTAGCATTCTCCTGTCCTTTTCATTTCTCAGTGCTATTCATTTGACAGCAGTTTCAAGTTGTGAAAGCTCTCTCTGACATCTATCTGACCAATGAAAATGGTTACTCAAAGAGAGAGAACGAACATAAGCTTGCCAGCACTGAAAAACCAATGTTAATAACATTAACCTTTCTCTACCACCTACGAAAGGAAGAAGAAAAAAAGAGAAAGCAGAAAAAAAGAAGATTCAAGCCCCTAAGTACTTCAGGGACCTTGAGAGGCCCTGCCTCACAAAGTGATGCTATTCCACCAACAGCCACCACTGTATACAACTGCCCAACCCTCTCCTCTTACTCCAAATTGTTCCAGGTAAACAGTAACTGGATTAACAGCATCACCACAATGCATTAGGAGTAACACCACATTCCTCAAAACCCACCAGCCCAAAACACATCACTCAACTGTAAAGCTACCGTTGTGCAGGCATCAAGAAGTCAAATTCATCTAAAGGCATTCAGTACATTAAAGCATGAGAAATCCTGGGACTTTGAAATAGCTTTCACAAGTTAAACCACAACAAACTCTGGAAACTAATCCCCAAATCAGTAGGTCCAATACTGAGATGGAGCAGCCATCAATGCTCTCCTACCACTGCACGTACAAAATTCAGAGCATGTTGACACTCTGAAACACTCAGGATGAATATAAACGTGTCAGCTACTATATAGCAAAACACTCCGATTTTTGGCAGAAAAATCAGTTACCTCTTCATTTATCAAAGCCTGATGTGTGCAGATGGAGAACAAGCTTATGGCAGTAAAATCATTTCCCCAAAGCCACAAAGAAAGCTTGGGCTATGCTCAGGATTAGAATAGTCCCTGGAGCAAATTCTTGGCCCAGCCTCTGCGAACCTAGCAGGATCTGAGCTGCTGTTAATTCACCTTTTTTCCCCAGTGTTTAAAAATGCTTGTAAGAGTAAAAACAGACTGCCTTAAGCAAATATTTCCTCACAAAAGTGAGAAACAAGTTACTACCAAAAAACCAAGGAAATGCTAAACAGTGATGTAGGCCTGAAAATACCTCACTACTAGCTCATCCTATCATTTGCCATATGCTTTAGGGACTGATGCTTATTTGTTTCAAATTGAATAAACCCATGGAAGTCAACAAATCTATGGCCTCCAGCTAAAGATCTGTCCCTATAAATTACTTTAAGTGTATTCAGGCGATTTCAAGCCTAAAGATTCCATAAGCCATTAAACATTACTAGCAACATTATCCCTTAAATCACAGTCTTGTTTTCATCCACCAGATGTTTCTCAGCAGGCAAATGTACACACAATAACCCAATGAGTGTCTCTTAGTGGGAGAGTAACAGGAAAATTCCCTTTGAGTAGGGTTTGCTCAAGTGGCAGGACCCAAAATACAAAAATGGAATCCTTTTCCTGCCCACTTCTCAGTATTAGATGTTTGTGGGTTTGGTTTTTTGACACATTCACAGGCAGTAACTACGGGTTTCCCACAATCAGAACTCATATGGTAAAGGGCTCATAACTATGATTTTTACCTCTTTAACTAAAAATCTTTACAATTTAATTTGCTGACCTATTTTTTCATGGCTAGAGAGGATTGTTAAATAATCCCTCCTTTTCTTGTTGCAGGCAATTACACACAGAAACATTAAGTCATGCTAAATGAAAAGGAGACCCAGTTTACTATTAGTTTTTAACGTGCCACAGAAATGAGCAGATGAATTGGCACTTTTGGGTACTATTAGTTCCACACAGTTAGACATTATAGCCTGATATATGTTAGCCACGGCAGCGAGTCAGAGAATAGTGATGTCTATCAATTTGGGAGGTACACAATAATCCTCTGGGCTTACACACAGCCCTATTTTACCCAACAAGCTGAGACTGATGCCTTACATCTGTCTTTCTTATTCCTGGCAGCACGCTCCAGCACACATGCAAATTGATCCCCATAAACCAGAGCTGCACAGGCTGTCTCGAGCTGTTGAGCAGGTTTCTCACAACCCCTGAGCCATGTACTTAGGAAGTGATCTGCCACCACTGCAATCACCATCAGTTTTATCTCTGCCTTCCATGGTGTTGGCCAGATATGATGCTGGCTCTGCCCTGTGCTTTCCATGGACCTGTTAGCAACACTTTACTCAATTCATGCTAAATGTGAATTTAACGTCAACATTTCAAGTATACCTTAACCTGTCTATCATTCCCTACCAAAATGGGAAAGCATGGTGATACTTTTATTTTCCTG
Source organism: Monarcha castaneiventris obscurior (assembly GCA_026261815.1). Taxonomy (NCBI): domain Eukaryota; kingdom Metazoa; phylum Chordata; class Aves; order Passeriformes; family Monarchidae; genus Monarcha; species Monarcha castaneiventris. The sequence continues at coordinate 16,088,007 of JAMPIT010000467.1, forward strand.
AGCTATGCATCCCACCTGACACTGCAGGCTGCATTTCCATCTTATTAAATCTCCCACTGAATGATAATAAATCTTTCTTCTAAATCATTTTTTTCAGAGCCCGGGGAAATACTGTCATTCTTTGGCCATTAAATTGGTTCACTAAAGAATGTGATCTGTGGACGGTGCACTTTGATGTGTATTTTCTTCACTTTGATATATTGAAAATATACATTGTACTTAACAGTTCCTTGAAGTATAATCCTTAATAACAGAAGATAAACAATCCTTATATCTGATGAGAAAACTTCACTTAGGATTTAGCCAAGGATCCTGTTTTGCAGTAGAGTTACTCGTTCTCAGCATCACACCTGGCACAAAAAATGGCTCAGAGATCTCTCCAGAAAGGAGAGCTTGTGGTGCAAGTGCCAAAAGCCACTTATCCTGCAACAGTTCCTGGAAGGCAGATGCCTCTTGTCTACCTATTTTTACGGTATCTGTCAGACTATCCCACTTCCTCTGCAGTTCTTCTGTCTAGCAAAATACCAGCTGGTTATTTCTGGTCATTCTTCTTTGACTAAGCACTGACTAATCTGCTTCTTCAAACTCTGAAGATAAGCTCCTCTGTCCCTTCTTCTGCAATATCCAGAGATAAAAGAACAGTAATGGGTCATCCATGAAAGTCAGAAGAGATACACAGAAGCTCTTTATGTTTTTTCTGAAGAAGACTGCTTTGCAAACAAAGGTTAGTGTCCATTAAAAGTTATCTTGTCTTTCCCAATCTCCAGACTTTTTGTTCCAGTCTTTACCAAAGACTGTGGTAAAGTTTTTTTGAACCAAACTAATTTGACCAGGTTGTACCACCCTTTTACTACAAAGTATCAAAGTTTCCCAATCTTTAGGTTTATCAAACTGGATTTTTAACAAGATGAATGTTAATATTCCTCCTCTCACAAAGTGTCATGGCATGTGACGAGCAGGAGGACCCTGGACACGAGGTTTATGCTCTTGCTGATGGTGTTTTCAGAAACCAAAGAGTCCTTCAGCTCAGACTGGGTTATTGACCTCAGCAGAGGTGGTGCCACCTATTCACACAACCTCACCCTCTGTTGCAGTAGATTTTCTCTGTTAACACCCTGTGTATCCCCCCCAGTCTCACAGATGCTCCCATTTCTCTCCGAGCACTACCATGGCTTCCCATCCAGCAGCAAGGTATGGAGCTGCTGGGAGCTCGAGTGCAGGTGAAAGAACACATATTCTTTATGACATTATTTTCCCAAGTCCTCCTACAGCGCAGGTTTAACAAAATAAGTCATGTACAAATAAAATTCTGTGCTGAGAAAGTATTAAAATCTAACAAATTTCAACTTTCATTGAAAGTAACTCAAACACTGTTAGTGAAAAATCACAGGAAATAAGTGCCAAAAAGGAAACACCAGGCACTATCAACCTCCCCAGTAAAGCAAAAGTTAGAAATGTTACTAAAAAAATTAAATCAGGTACAAGTTTACATTTTGTTGCATAATTAGTTAAAAAACATTAATACTTTAAAATTTTAAAATTTCTGGCAGAAAACCTAAGGATAAGAAAGCTGTGCACTGATTTTCATTACTTTCACTGCTGCCCATGAAGATTTAATCCAGTACTGTTTTAAGAACTTACAAAATTCAAACAATAAAGTGAAACTACGCAAGGAATATTAAACATACATATTCTATCATTAATATTGATTTTCATCTCCAGATACAAAGAATTACAAGTTCACCTTTGCCAGTAAGCAAAGAAGTGCATTTTTAAATTGGAAGAGCAGAGAAAATACGAAATGATCTATGAAAACCAAATTCTACTGGTATATCAGGCATTCATAAAGAAATCTGCTAACACATTCATGCCTTTGCACAAGCCTACAACAGCTGAGGTACTATTTTGTGGAGCAGATACTACAGCAATTGATTGAAAATACATTTGATTTTTCAGACTGCAGCGATGGTCCTTCAAAGGGCAGATGTACACCCACTTACGTGATGCAGCAAATACAGCAAGAGCAACAACTGAGACTTGTACTAGAGTATCATTTATTTTCGATTTTATACATAAAATTCAAGCAGGGTTTTTATGGACAACATTTAACACCAATCACATGCAATAAACTTAATATTATTTTTTTTTCCCCCTAACTACTTCCATCTGCTTTCAGTCAAGATACACATTTTTCACTCACTATAAGCTAGGGATGGCTGTAGGGCACATCATTCCCACACCACCCAGTGAGCACCAAGTGGCCTGCCTAAAACCCTCTCCATTCAGTGTTAAATTCTTTTCTCATAAGAAAAATTAACCCTCTACCTACACCTGTCTCTAATGGCACAGTAGAATTCTCTCAGGGATAGGAGTAGGATCCATGACATCCATGCAATTACTCAATAATAATTACACCTACTTACTTACACTTATTGTATACTGCACCTTGCTACACAACTGTATTCTCATAGTTGGAACCTCTGAACCATCAAACACAGAGTTGCCTTTGACAGAATCTGAGCAGGGATCTGATGGCAAAACTGGAAACCAAATTTTGAGTGTCTAAAACTCCTATAGCTTAAATATAACATATATTAGATATGTCACATAACACAGATGTTAATTCATTTGAAGGATATTACCATTTTTACTGGTCTAAATATTGCAGACTTATTTCAATCTTTTCCACACAAAATAAAGCCCAACAAAACCTTGGAAAAGAAAAATGAAACAAAAAAGGAAAGAACTGTGACTGTGATTGCACTAAGTAGCCAAGACAATGTACTTGCACATTCCTCACTCTTCATGAAGTCATGTTATGGTGCTAGTTTTCCCTCATCATCAGACCCTGTTTTATTTTTTTTTATTTCAAAATTCTTTGGGACGATCTTCTCTCGTGAGGAAAGAATGAGTACTTAACATAAGCAATTATTAAATTCCAATTTTCTAATGCAAAAATACAACAGGCTAGTATGTTTTAAATGCTAGCATTTAAACACAAACTCAGCTGTTTTAACAAACTTCCACCACAGCAACAATTTTTTAATTGTTTGCTGTTCAAATCCATTATATCATTATCTAGCCTGTTCTAGATTTCACAGACTTCTCCCATCATTTTGCCTGCCAGCTAAGGAAAAGATTTCATGAAGTGTGAAGCACTGCAGATTTTAGACCCACACTTCTGCTCAACAGCTATCAGTCTTGAACTTGACATCCATATGTTATTTTCTCCTCCCAAGAAAGTCACTTAGAGCTTTGAATGCCTGAAAAAAAAAACCATAGAAAGGCCCTCTCTGGCCTCTCATTTCATTTCCAGTGAATGAAAATTGCATTTTGTTGTTATTAAGCACAGACTGACCTACACAAAAGGCTGTCTTCTGCCAGTGCTGCCCAGCAACGGATTTTTTGTCCTTTAGATTTTATGTGGAACACGGTTAGGGCCAAACTCTATTTCTGACTGTAGTGATGCAGCTGTAACGAGGATGACAGGGAAGCACAAGAGTCACCAATATCAGAACTCTACCTTGGGAATTTGAGTTCCATATTTCATTAATGTTTCTGTGAGACCACAGCCCTGAAGCATCTGTCTTTTTTGTTACTGATGTAATTAAACACCCTGAGAAACATGCAAAATGAGGGATCTGCATACTGTCATGGAGGAGCTTTATTCTGTATTTAGTCTTTACTTGGTTTTAAGTGTTTGCATGGAATTGCGACTTGAAATGTAACTTTCTGAATAAATGTAATGTGCTCTACTCAAGAAAAACAAAATCCTAAAAAAAATCTCTTCTCCGGTCTTTAGGAGTGAGAAATGTAATTCTGTATAATTCCTGAAAGACAAAACACAAAAACCAAGACTTTTCACATTTTCAGTGATCCGGGAGAGTTCTGTTTAGGTTCCCAGATGAGACACTTTAAACCCAGCCTGAGTGCTGAATGCCCATCATTTGTCAGAAATTCAGTGACCTTTAAAGAATTAAATATCCAAACTAAAGAGCTTCAGAACCATGACCCTTCCCCTACATTTTTTATTAGTAGTGTTATTATGATTCCCAGCTGTGCCCAGGGTATAGTAAATATTGTGCAAACATCAGGGAAAGCCTGCATATATTTAATTTTTCCAGCATGGATAGGAATGGGCCAAAGAGAAACTGATATATTCGTCAATAAATTAATATAGTCACTCCCCATCTCAGCTGTCTGAGCAGTAGGTCTGAGATGAGGAGTGACAGATTACATCAGTACATCCATGTGTGGGCAGCCAGAGGACGACACCTTCAACTGCTCAATGTTTGTCCCATGTGACTTCATTTGCATGTACCAGAGTGGAGGAAAACCAATAGTCATGTCCTACAGCTAACCCATATGAGATTTTATGACTCAGTGTAGTCATTCCAATGACAAAAATGGACCTGGATACACAATTTCTAAGTTTGTTGGCATTTGTAACTGTTAGAATCTGAGTTAGCATGAAGCATTAATCTGAAAGCAAGACATACCCTGAAATTTGTAAGCATATGCACCATACATTTCAAACAAAATGCCTCTCAGTGAGTGGAAGCTTGCTATGATAAATCATTTTTCAGCAATTCATTCTGAAACACAAATAGTATTTTATATAAAATCAGAATGTCAGTGTCTGCATTTACATTTAATATCTTATCCGTGGGCCAACAGCTAATCCTGTAAAATACTCCCACTCACAGAATTCTACCTACTGAGTTTCCACCTGAGATTTGGTACAGATTAATGGAATTCACCTTCTCAAAATACACCTCTTACTACACCAGACTAAACTCTTGGCAAGATCTGACCTTTTGCTGCACTCAGTTAATTTCTGTACAGCTGAGCCTTACCCGTGCCTGTGGTGAGCTGGAAGGGGGGATGTCCAGAGCAGCCCTGAGCACCCACCTGCCTGCTATTTCCCCTGCAAACAGCCCTGTCCCTCTCCCAGCGAGCAGGGCTGATGCAGACCTGCCCTGGCCATGCTGGGACAGGCTGGCTGCAGCCCTTCACAAAGCTCACATTTACAAACCCATACATTCTAAATCTTCTCTCAGTCTCCGACGACAAAGAAAGCCTTCAGTGCAAAATTTGGTCTATACATTGTTTTGATGTATTGATACGACTCCTCCATTCACTGTGGAACAATTTTGGCTAATCAGATCAGGAAGATGAATGAACACGCTGCTTTCTGTGAATCACAAGTCTACACTGGACAAAAAATACCAGACAGAATGAGCTTGTTTTCTGCTTTGACAATATTATCAGAGATTAGCTGCCTGAGCAGAAACTGAACTACAGCAGCAGAAGCTATATTTGTATATTTTTCAAAATTATGCTTTAGTAACATAAATGTCAAGAAACTGAGAATAATGGGTTTCAAAGCACTGGAGTTCCATTCCACCTGTTCTCTATCATGATTCTTAAACTAGGCTCAGTATGAACACACAATACTGCAGCTACAGAAAGAAATAATAGTTGTTATTATGAAATGACTGCAGCCTTATACTACACAGATATACATTGCAAAAGAAAAGATGTTCATATACTGTTATCATTCTTTTCTCTGTTATCATTCTTTTCTTATACTACTGTAATCCAGAAATAATTATATTAGAGTTATTATTCTGGCACTTACTTGGAGTGTTAAGGAATAATTTAATGTTCATTTTAATAACTTTTATCATGCTCAGACTCTGTTTATTGCTATATTTATAACAATGTAAATCCACTCTTGATGAGAATTCTACAAGCATACATAGTTCAGGCAGCATTGAAATAAAGAGCAAAATGAATTTCTTCACCAGGTATTGATTAGCATTTGATCATAAAAGTATTGCACAGAAAAACAGTGCCAGAATATTTTGAGAGCACCGAATTTTCAGCCACTAAAGATGATACATGGGGCTCCACTGACCTCAAGGATCTCACACATTTAAGTCTATAGAGATTTTACTGAAGCCTTGTGCAATTTCATGCTGGAGAGCCATGAGACCACAGTGGTTACCACAGAGTGCAGGAGCTGCATTAGAGACAGCAGCTGGAACTTCCAAATGGTATTTTACAAGTACAACATTTCTGTAGTAAAATTAAGTTTATTAAGTACTCGATAGTAAGAGATCTGTTCTTTCAGCTAAGTGGAAAAGCTAATTTCATGGTCTGTCTTACTTGTCAATATTAGTGAATGGAAGGTGACAACTTCATTTTCCTTTAAGCAGTCATTCTGCTCCATACCCAGCCTAGCCTAGTTCAGCTTTGCAAACCCAGAGACCAAACACGGTCTGATGTACAATGATCAGCATTTCATCTCCTCTGCTGCAGTATCTCAGGCCACAAAAGAGCCCATCTCAGACACAATACATATCATACACCTGTTTTGCAGCAAATATATGACATATATATAGGCATATCACAACTCTAATTTCTGCACTTTTATAATACACTATACACAGGTTCTTTCTAATAGTAAGTCTAACATACAGAGCTCAGAGCACTGGGGACATTATCACTCTCTACGGCTCCCTGAAATGAGATTGTAGTGAGGTGGGAGTCACTCTCTTCTCCCAGGCAACAAGAGACAGGATGAGAGGATGGCCTCAAGTTGTGCCAGGGGAAGCTTAGATTAGATATTAGAAAAAATTTAATCTCTGAAAGGGTGGTCAGGCACTGAAACAGGCTGCACATGGAAGTGGTAGAATTGTCATCTCTGGAAGTGTTCAGAAAACGTGTGAATGTGGCACTTAGGGACACGGTTTAGTCATGAACCTGGCAGTCCTGGGTTAACAGTCAGACTTGATGATCTTAGAGACCTTTTCCAACCTTAAAATTTTATGATTCTATGATCTCAAGCCTCATTTGCCATAGATCATTATCTAATAAGGAAGCTACTTCATGTATTCAAATCAACATGAGATTTTTCAATAATTTTCGAAATCACCACGTGAAAGATCAGAGTTCAGTGAGGGCAGCATCATAATCCCCCCAAAAGGAAACACTGCATACCAGTCAAGATAAACCATTCCAACTTACTCTAATGCTGGCAAAATAGTGTTGGAGGCAACTAGGCTAGTCTTGAAGGGAAGGATGGGGAGTGGACCATAAAAAAGGAAAGGAAGTTTTGTTACAAACACTTGGTAGGAACAGGAGGCTTCTGAACCTCTTCCCTACTCTCCACATGGGCATCACTCCCCATAGCATTTTTCCTACAGTTCATGTCCTCCATTCTTTCAGCTACAGTTATCAAATAACATCAGTTCCCTGGCCTAGTATCTTGACTATATCATGTAGGATACACTTGCAAGAAAGTATTTTGAAGCCTATAAGGGGATAAAACAGAAATTTAAATGAGGAATTTATAGAGGAGTCAGGAAGAGCAGTGAGAATAGTCAGTGTAGCCCGACAATTACCACAACAGGTCCCCATTTTTCAATGACACGGAACATCAGGACTGTATTTCTAACACTTCACCAATACAGACAGGAGGTAAAATGGAAGGAGGATGCTTTAAATAGTAGTTGTTTGCAAAGAATTGTCAGTGTCAGATACCCCAAAGTGACAACTAGACATTTCTATCAAACAGGCAGCAAACTCTGGTCACCTGGCATCTCTCCCAACTCATGGATTGGCTAGAGGAACCTGCTAAAAGGACAGCACTGAGGAAGAGATCAGCCAGTGTGAGACAATAAAATGAGCAGAACTTCTCAAATTGCATGGGGACAGCAAAGTGATCCCAGAAGTCACTGTACTTTCCTCAAAGATTGAAAATTTTTAATAGTAAACACATGAAAAGCCCTGGCAATGTTTTTGTGGCTTGTAAGTTAACTGCCAGCTACCTATTAAGAGATTCCATACAGATTTAATATGTATCTGTGTGCTGATTCTTCTTTTATTCTTCATAAATTTAGCCTCAGCGAACCATGAGGAAAGATACATTCCAAAAATATATAATTAGTCTGCTACTGATTTCAGTAGCTCAGTGCCTGTCCCCTCCAGCTGAATACGCAGCCACAGTATACTCAGACAGGGACTACATGTTTTGCTGTTGTTTGTTTGTTTGTTTCTTTAAACACTACCAGAGTGCCAAAAATAAGGAAAGAAAAAAAAATCAGCCTAAATAATCTTTAAAATTGTTTTTAGTGATCCTTTTAAAAGACACAGTTTTCGTTATCTGTATTACACTTAATTCTTGCAACCCTGACAAATGAAAACACAAAATAAAATTAAGCCATGTCACAATACTCCCTAAAACTATAGTGTTAATAGGTAAGAAAGTTATTCTGAAACATAGTATTTACCTTTATGTTGCTTCAGTAGCAAAGACAGACCACTGTATTTCCATGAAGCAGAACAAAATGGAAAGTTGTTTCACTCTCTTGTTAACATTGAAATTCTTTACAGCGTCAGATTCTTCTTTTAAGTGTTCTTTCTCTTTTTTCTTATTTCTGAACCAAGCTATTGTACCTGTGTTTCCATATAAATTGCTCTGAGTAATATATGTTGAGTTTTCAGAGACCATTTGGTCGGATTTTAATCACCTCTCCTGGGAGCTGACACCAACTTCCAGCAGCAGGTCATACAATGCAGATTAGAATAACAAAAGACATGCTGCTGTGATTCCAAAAAAAAGGAAAAAAATAATACAAGTCTGTCTTTATCAAGCTTAAGAATGATGTTTTGAGACTTCTTTGATGTCTCCTAAACAGAGCCTTCCTTTTGTTTGTATAAAAGCATAAATTCAATCACTTCCGATTATTCTTTCTCTAAAACAGAGAATGTGCCACTGCAAAGATTTTGTTCCAGATTCCATGTTTCTTTTTTGTCTTTAATGTGTTACTTAGTTGCCCAATATAGAAAGCTTCTGTTTTGAAAATTTGCATTAAACTAAAATTTGTATTTACACAATGTTGCGTTTTCTTCCTGTTTTGAAATAAAAGAAATATTTCTTTTTTTTTCCATATAAAAGTGTTTTGGGTTTAGTTCTGATTTTTTTTACCACTCAAATTCTTTGTTTAAAGGTAAACTAGAAAAATGTCATGAAACTTATAGAAAAGCTCTGCTCTAAAAAGAAATTAGAATTTCTCTTCCAGATTAGCATTGTCTTAGGTTATCTGTCAGTCTCATACAGATAAATTATGTATTTCTCCCTTACAATTCACTATTCTTTATTATAGCTTTCCCACTACAAATCCCAAACAGATTAAGACTTGGCATATTTGACCTCTTTGGTAAAAGGCGACCCACTGCATAAGGATTTTTTACACTATTCTCCAAAATGAACAGTTCCACATGTATAAATGCTAGCAGGAATCAACATCTCCTGTTTCTTTCTCTGACCTTCAACAACCCTCTACTCTGCAGAAAAAAACCCAACAGTTTTACTAATTTATAAGCACCATGCAGACACAGGCAGTCAGGAGAGAAACCTCTTTAGCAGTTGCAAAGAAAAAAAACATGAGAAAGCTTCCACAAAGAAAGAAATTCTGAGAGACCAAAAGAAAAACAAAAAGGAAGAGGTGTGAAGATTTAAAATATTCCCAATACTCACTGAAAGCAGCCACTGCAAGAGCCAGTGTGACAATAATGGAGACCCAGGAAACCCACAATGCCTTCTTTCTGTAGCTTTGAGCTTCATGAGGTTTTAGCCTCGTACTGCTTTCTAGTAAACCTGATAAGCAATAAGCAAAGAATGTATGAACAACGCATTGCTCCTTTTAAACAAACAGCTGTGTTAGTTCAGCCCTAGAACACCCATTTACAGTCTATGTCACACACAGAAGCAACACAGAATCCAACCCTGCTCAAAACTGCTCACATTATTAAGGTTAGGTGAATGAGGCCACCAGAACCATGTGAGTAAGGAAGAAGAGCACACACAAGCTGTTTTCCACACAGAAAGACCCACCCATGAATCCCTTAAAAAGAGCACTGCATTCCAGTTATGGAAATTCACAAATCATTATGATTTCCACCTGCACCCCTACACAAGAAATGGCCCAGTCCTCTACTCCCTCAGATCAAAACTTGTTTCAGAACTTGAGGATCCTGGGGATAATTAACACAGGAGAAAAACTCGTGCTCACCAGTCCCTGTGGAATAACCTCCCAATGCACAGGGATACACTGCACATATTGATCATCAAAGGACAAGCAGGCATGCCTCAGAATCAAAGCTATCGCAGCTGAAAAAGCCTCTTGAAGCATCTTGTCCTTCATTTGGGGTAAGAACACATCCCCATCTAGAACTAACTGAAGAACCAATTCTCCCCTTGCTGCAATCAGCACAGAAGTCTGTTGAACAGAAGGAAATGATATTGCTTTTTCTCTTTTTCGATGCTTTCAATCTGTGGAAGTCTTTTGTCCACTTAAATCACAGAGAATGCAGGTTAAACATAAATTAACGACATCCTTTGGTTTTTATTCTCTCAGTCTGAGTCTTAAGGCACTCCTAAAATGTCTTCAGAATTTTAGATATTTCCATTCTGTCTATCCCATTCTGATTATTTTATGCTTAATACATTCATCTAATTTGACACATACATTCTTTTTTTACCACCAAATTTCAGCTCAAATCTGCTTAACTGGAGAGAAAACCTGATGGTTTTAAATTTCTTAATGAGTTACTCCAGAAGATGTGGGTGGTTCCTTTCAGATGATGAGCACTTTTCAGAGAGATTTGCCTGCACTGGATGCATTGAACTGAGACACTGGTTTAACAGCACAACTTTCAGTAGCTGGTCTAAGGTCTTAGACAAAGGGTGGAGAGCAGGGGCTCTGTAAGACTCAGTACCAGATTAAAACACAAGAGTTGAAGCTGTTACTATCCTCACCTTCCCCAGTTTTGCCTCTGATGGCTATTGCCACTTTCAAGGCAGGGACATCGGATCGGGTTCTCATGAATCCACACCATGTTTAACCAAGTTTATTAACCTTTAACAGATATTAATTTCAACTGACTGTAATATACTGGCTGAAAACTGCAATGGTTTTGGAATCAATTCAGAACTGAATCAGACATCTCTGCCCTGGGGGCAGCATTGTGTCAGCAGAGGGGCAGGCATCCAGAGGTGGTCAGATTTGAGCCATCAGATTTTATTCTGCCACTTGGAGTCTGTTAAAATTACTGGTTCTAATCCTAGCATAATTGGTGAGATTCATGCTGTCTTGGAAAAAATCTTCATGCTTTTTACACTTCAGTTACAATGAAGCACAGAGAGTTTCTTTATAGAGTTCAGAAAGCCACTCTGATAATTTCATGCTTGTACTGTATTTTTAGAAAATTTAAAATATTATCACACTTTGTGCTATACTCTCCCCCCTTTATGAATGGGAAAGAATCTATAAACTTGCATGGACCAGGCCCTATATTGAAATCATGTCTATTTCTTATTACATGCATTATTGGTCTAACACATGAAAAATGATAGGTGACAACTCCAAAAGGTTTGAGTCTTTTACTGATAGTGCTGCACAGCTATTTCTCACATGCCTGCTTTCATTTGTGTGAATTTTTTTTCCACAAATGTTTGGCCTATCTTCTGCTACTATATATAAAGATGTACAGTTTAATTGCTGTCTGGTATGAGGTAATTTAACAACACATCTTGAAACATGGGAGGGATTTCTACTAATATAACCATAGAGAAAACACATCTTCTCACGTTTTGTGTATTCACCCTTCCTGTCCCCTCCCCAAACCAAGGATTTTAAATTATGGCCCAAATCTTGCTGGAATGTAAAGCAAAGGTTTTTCTCAGCTAATTTTGGCTCTCAATATTTCAAACCTCAAATAAACACAGATCAGAATGACACATATCCACACCTGTTTCTTTCTTTAAAGACATCTTTTAATTCATGGCTATAGCTCCCTAGTACCTGGGAAGTCCAACACACACGGTTGATACTTACAAATCAAACAACATCCTAATTAAAGTGAGGAATGGATAAGCCCCAGAGCTAGTGCAGCACTCCTGATTACTATTCACATGTCAAGCACGTGTCCAGTATGACAGAGACTGTGATCTTTATAAAACTCAACCACTTCTGCCGTGTGTGTGTGTGTGTGTGTTTCTCTGTCTCTCAAAATGGCTGGCATATTCTGGCTGTCAGCGATGTGATCCCTTCCTTCCTGAAATAATTCAAATACATCTTCTGTATTTAAAATTTTCACCCCCAACAAAGATCATATAATTCTTATGAGTGTCCTGGGGCCAGCACGGAAAAATAAAAACTCATTCACATGACTACCAAGCCCATAGAATGAGAATTATTTGGAAGAAACAACAGCTCATTAATTTACACACAAGAACAAAATTCACAAGGTAAACCTCCATATTTTTATCACAGACCATAAGAAAGCAAGTTTTAAGCACCCACAGAAGGATGAAAGTTAATCTTTCATCTGCTACAGAACCTTTTGCACTGCTACAAAAATAAAAAGCTAGCATCTACAAATGGAATTCCTCCGCCCTGAAATTAACATACTGAGTAATTTTTTTGTCAATAATTTATTTAACACATGGATATCCTTAAGGTTTGGAAAATACGATGAACTAGCTAGATCCACTGGATTTTTAATTTATCTTTCAGTATCTTCACATATTAACAGATTTTCTTTCCATAAAAAAATCAGAAGGAGAAAAAAACCTGCCTAACAGTTGCAGAACACAAGCTTGGCATATTTGTGAAGTGATTCTAGGATATTCTTTACCATATGCTGACTTACCAGAAGTACTTTTCTATTTGGCTAAGGGATCATTTTAAAATGTCAAGTTAGAAATTGTGGAAGAGATAAGGCTAATAAAAAAACCTGTTCACCTAAGAATGTTAATTTAGGGATCCCATCCACAAAATTATCACCGATTTTGGATCTGGCTCTTAAAGAGCAAGTATCTTATTCCAAAATTTAGGGTTAGTATTTATTTTTAGCAAACATGGAAGCATCATCTCTATAACTGGATCTGGCATGATTCATTGGAAAGGATTGTAGGAAAAAGTACAATCTAAAAGGACAGACTGTTAACATTTTCAACAGGGACAACCTGCAAAAGCATACCAGATTTCCCTCTACAATGACTGGGAATTATCCTTGTATAGATGGAATCAGTGACTACTGGACAGGCTAAAAGAAAGGTACTGCAAGGGCCATAGAAAGAGCATGGAGGCAAGGAAGAAAATAAAATCAGCAGCTTTAGTTGGATCTCCCTCATAGAAAGAGATAGGTTATGTACAACAGACACTATCTTTGGAATTACCCTTAATGCCAAAAGGGACAGCTTTCACCTTTATCTCTGTCATACTGAGCACGAATTAAAAATTTCTGTAATCAAACTTCTGTGTTTGAGCATCAAAATTCCTCACTCATTTAAAAGAGAGCTGAATGCTCAGATTTCCCTCAGGCAGGCACAATGTCTGTCCTCAGCCACTGGCAGTGACAGTGAGGGTGCCCCTTGAATAAGGGGTGTCCCCTGCCCCAGCACAGCTGGAACCTGTGAGGAAGGTGGTGAATGCTCTTCGCCCTCACTTCCCTACTTTGTGTCTATGATTTGTGAGCAGGCACAGGTTTTGGGAAGCTGAGCAAGGAACCAGAGACAGAGGGGAGTACATGCAAAGGGGTTATGGATGAAGACTGAGAGCACAAAAGGGACTCCTGGATCCCGAAAGCCAAATGGAAAAGGAAGAAAAGGCAACAGAGAGGCTAGGGGAAAGCAATACATGAAATTAAAAGATGGAGACAAATTGTGTGGAAGAGGAGCCTGGAGGCGTTGTGGAGGACAGGGCAGTGGGGAGGGTTAAAATGGCAGCTGCCTTTGTGGGCGGCAGGTGAGTGCCTCACACACGCCGAACAGATGTCCGAGATGGATGTGCTTCGCACTAAAGCGTAACGCCGCTTGGAAGCAGGCAGCTTTCCATCCCTGCTCAGGTACTTAAGTAAATAACAAAAAAAAACCGAGTTGTGTGGAAGTGCACAGTTGGGTGGGGGAAGGGAGACAAGGCGTGAGACGAGCGCCCCGACTTTCAACCCCCAGCCTGGCTGGGGCGGACCCCCCAGAAACGCCCCGATGTGCCCCTGCTCGGGGGGCAACCTGCGACCACCCCGCCGGCTTGGGCACCTCAGCGGCCTCCCGAGGGATGCTCCGGCCCTGTCTGGCCCTCCCGGGAGCGCCGGGAGCCCCGCCGGGAGCGCCGGGAGCCCCGCCGCCACCCGCGCCCCCCGCCCGGGCGCTGCCTGTGGAGCCATGTGCCGCCGGCAGCCGCTCCCCCGCCAGGCAGGCAAGTTCCCGGGCGAGGTGGGAACAGCCACGAATAGAGTTTATAAAAATACTTCAAAGCTGTCGCGGAGCGCTCGCACGGGAGCTAAAACGGGGAAGAGCTTCGAGGGCGGCGCGGGGGGATGCTCAGCGGGGGCCAGCGGCGGGATGAGGGGTAGGCGAGCGGGGCTGGAGGGGGCAGCTCGGGGTGCGAGAGCCGGAGTGCGGCTGCCAGGGCTGGAGGGGAGGGGGCAGGGCCGCTGCGGCGGCAGGGAGAGGGTACGGGTCCAGGAGGGCGAGCGAGAGGGTGTCGGGGGAGCCGTCGGGGTGGGTGTCAGGCGCCTCGGGACGCAGGGGAGGCGGTGGGGCTGGCCCCAGCGGAGGGCAGCGTGCAGGAAGGCGGGTGAGGGACGGACGGGCGCTCACCTCTGTCCTCCAGCCCCTCGCTGAACTGCCCGCTCTCCCCGATCCGCAGCTGCTCCTGCTGCTGCTCCCGGGGGGCCCCCGGCGGGTTGGCCCCGGGGGGCTGCACGATGGCGGGGTCGGGAGTGGTGTCCAGGGGGGCAGCGGGCGGCTCCATTTCTTGCGGGGCGGCGGGAAGCGGCCGGCGGCTGTGGCAGGGAAGCGAGGAGCGAGCGGAGCATCCAGCCCGGGTGCGAGCCCGGGGAGAGGAGGAGACTTGGGCTCAGAGCATCAGGGAGAGGCGGACGGGCAGCGAACAAACTCCGGGCGCTCCTCGCCAGCCGCTGCCCGCGGCCGCCTCATCACTGCCCGCGGCGGAGAGGGGCAGGTGGGAGCGCGGTGCCGCCTCCCGGCGCTGCCCGTCCCCTCCCCGCCCCGCCGGGCTCCGCCGCCGCCGCCGGAGCCTCCTCAGCCTCCCCTCGCCATGGCGGGCTCTGCCTCCTCCTCCTCCTCCTGCTCCTGCTCCTGCTCCCGGAGCCGAGCCTCAGGGGGAAGCGCTGTCCAGGGACTGTCCAAAGCCGGAGCGCTCCCGCCGCGCCCGAGCGCTGCGGATGCCGGCCCTGCGCAGCGAGGCCCCGTCCGCCTCGCCTCCCCTCACACAGGTAAAGACCCAGCTCCCCTTTGCTGGGGATTTGCTCGTCCTCCACCTGCCTTTGGCCTTTTTCGGGATGGGAGCAGAATCGCCTGGCACAGGCACCTCTCAGACCCCGCAGCACCGACGTTCTGTCACACTCAGAGTCGCCTTGAAACTGCCCTCGAACATAGAGCAATCTCATGCTGAAGCATGGGGTTAGACTTGCTGGCGTTCAGAGCTGTCCTCAGATTGCTCACCTGCCTTTCCCGCGGCTGCAGAAGAACATAGGAACAAAACTAAAATCTCGGGAGCACAGAAATGTTTTCTAAAAATGTAAAATCTTACAGATAAATCTGTGCCAGGGCTGCTTGCTTCTTCTCTGCTGGTTTCTAATGACTAGATGGAGAGGTGCAAACAAACAAAGCATTCTTTGTGCGAGCACAGCCTCCCAGCTGCATGCTTACTCGCATGCAGATATATTTTGAAGCTGCATCATGTTTTGACTTGAAAAATTTTTCTAGGAAAATGTCACAAGACATTGTAGCCCAGGTCCTTAGGTGGTACATAAGGATACCATCCCCATTTAAGTTACATGAAGATCAGGTTGCCATTCTCCTTTGAGAAATTAGTGAATTTGGAGAGTATACAAAGGCCAGCAGGCAATTAATATTTATGCCAACATAGGGACTTGAGTTTATAAGCCGTCAGAATCCTGCTGATGTCAGCCTTACAAAAAGTTTTGTAGCAGTTTAGTAATACCTGTCTAAAAATTGTCAGTGTGACATTATTACCAAAATGTCTTAATTTTAAAAAATACCTCTTACAACTCTATGCTAATCTTCAAAATCTTTTCATCTGAATTTTAAATCATTAATTATTTGAAAAAGTGTAAGTAAATGTTAAGTGACATAAAATACTGGTTTAGAAACTGATTGGCATTTTGACAATCTTGTGGACTGAAGATGGCTGTTGTAATGTGAGGGATTGGTGTTTTTACCTAATCTTATGACTTCTTTGTGTATAGACTACCATACCTACTATATGAAATATTTTTTAAGTCCTCACATCTCTCACCTAAATTTCACCTTCACCTTCACCCCTAGCTATCCTAGCCTGCTTTACGATCCCAGAGCTCTTGCTCTTCTAGTTGGATCAGCATTAATGTGAATATAAGCAATGCCAAAATTAATTGCTTTTTCCTCGTGAAATGGATAGTAAATTACAACGTGCCTATTTGATGTTAATGTCAAAAGGGGTTTGTTCTCACGTGCTTAAGTTAACACAAGTAAGTTCTTTTGAGGGAAGTGTTGTTTTGAGGTTTGAGCTGAGCTGGGAGGGGTTGAAAACTAGCAACTCAATTAAATAAAAAACACAGTGATTTTTTTAAAGGCTGTTTATTAAGCTCTGGTTACCTTGAACCTGCAAGATGCTAGAACAGATGGATGTATGCACGTGAGAAGTGAATGAAAAGTAGAAAAGGCTCATCTTTTGTTGCTTACCGTAAAAATAGATTGTCATATGTCTCTTATCACTTAAAATGTGTCTGTAAAATGAGAATCCTTAAATTAATAGAACCAGTTTTGTAACCTGGTCAGAGACAAGAAATGGGGACCAGTCACTTTTCAGGACCTTTCAAGGACACAGAAACCTTTGGTGAGTCAGGCTGGGGAGACACCATCCCATGCTGAGTGCAGCCAGGACAAGCCATGGAGAGTCCCTTGAAATTGCTGCAACAGATACAACGCTCTCTAATGCAATTATTGCAGGATCCCTCCTCTTTTATGGAGATAAATCCCTATCTGATCCATTCCAGTAAGAACTTTCTTATTCCTTGCATAAATGGAAAACCCACTAGTGACTTTCCTTGAACACTACCTCCTTTCTCTTCATCTCTCCAAGCTATTTTGGTATTCTTATAATTTCCAGAAATCAAACCAAGAGGAAAGTGCCCGGAGATTCCTAATTCCATTTCTTTAAAATGAGGTCAAAGGGGTAGGTTTCCAAATGATTTAGAGAAAAATAGGAACTAAGAACACCAAAGCACAAGTTTTAAACTTTAATGTGTTTCTTTCTCCTTTTTCAGTTGTCCTCAATTGCTGCTCTTACATAAAACTGTGTGTGGCGGGGACTGGAGCTGTCTCTAATTGTATAATTGCTATAGTGCCCAGGCTATAGCAAAGACTATGAAGCCTGCAAAGAGTATTATAGTTTTTTTAAATGACTCTCTTCAGTGCTTTCAAACACAGCCTCGCATGAGAAGGGTCATACACTGCATTTAGCAAATACAAATTCAAAACATTAAGCAGATCCACAATGAAGGGCCCTTCAAATCACACCATTGTCTATACAAACTAGCTACTAAGAAGCAAAAAGACTGTCACATCATAGCTGCTGGAAGCTGCTTTCCAGCATTGCCTCTTATTTCTCATGACACTCATTCACACAGAGTGTATTCCATTGGATAAACATGGAGGGCTAGATTTTTAAAGACATGGATCCTGTTTTCCAGCCCTGTTGGAGTTCTTGTGTAGGATACATGTAGGCAAAGTCAATGAAGATAAGAAAAGGCCTCACTCTAATTGCCATATTACTACATGATTTTATTTCTTGTCCCCTCAAACCTCCCTTTGTTGGATATGAAAAATAGAAAGCCAAAATCAATTTAAAAAAAGAAATCCCTATCTCTGGATTCAGTCTAACTAGACTGACACCATCTTATCTTCTGTAGCTGCTGCAAGATTAATACACACTTGTAGAACTTTGTTCCCAGCTGGAGCTGCCTGTAATTTCTACAATATTTTGACTTCCAGAGAAAGGAGATTTCAGATGAGATGAAAGTCTCATGCATCACAGCAAACAGCAACAACAAAAAGAACTTCTTCCTTATCTGTATTGTCTGTGGTCTGCTTTTCTCATGGCTTTCTCTCTTTCTTTCTTTCTTTCTTTCTTTCTTTCTTTCTTTCTTTCTTTCTTTCTTTCTTTCTTTCTTTCTTTCTTTCTTTCTTTCTTTCTCCCTTCCTTCCTTCCTTCCTTCCTTCCTTCCTTCCTTCCTTCCTTCCTTCCTTCCTTCCTTCCTTCCTTCCCATGAATAATATCAATCAGATTTGAATTTCTGGTTTTCCTTTTCTTTTTAGCACTACTGACTGCACTGTTTTCACTTTAATTAGCAGAACACAGTGGTGCACTCAAAGGCTCCTGAGAAGGAACTCTGCCTGGTTTCACTGATGTTAACTTGTCCATGTTCCATATTGACCAACATCTTAAGTGCAGCACTTAAACTAAGAGCACTCTTGCATATTTGGAAAGAGCTGATCAGCTGACCTGGTGATTATTTTTTATTATGCTTAAAGGCATAAGAGCAAGATGATGCCATTCACCATTTTGTTTGCTTGGTTGCATGTCACACACATAGTAAACACAAAACTGCCCTTTTTTGGCAACAAAATACTGTGTTTGTCAGTGGCATTGTATTGCAGTATCAGGAAGTGCAAATGTCAGCCAGGATGGCTTTTCAGTTTAGTCTATCAGATATTTCATGGCTGAGAGTCAAGAGAAAATGCTCACTTCTTACTTGATCAATATGCCTTTCATGGCCCTACCACAGGACCAGCTCTGCAGGGGACACATCTCAAACAAAACCCAGAACCAATCCAGTTCTCCAGGCACAGGCAGCCATCAGTCCCACAGAGGTCCTCACTATAGCTCATCTTCAGTGTCAGTCCTCTAGGACCAAACGCTTGAGTTATCCTGATATTCCAAAAGGCAAAACTTCAATAAGTGTTTATGATGCTTAAATGCTCTGCAGTTGTGCACTACAGCTCCCTTCTCATGTCTGTTTGTGGATGAGGTGGAAAGATCATTCTTGGCCATTTAGACATGTCCTCCTCTAATGACTAGATTAAATTAGTCTCTTCAGTGATGAAAACCTCTAGATTCTGTGTTTCACTTTTTTTTCATGAACCCAATCATTTTTTTTAATAGTCTGTTAATCGTCTTGTGCGAGGTTGGCTGCCATATTTTTCTTTTCTCCAACAAACAAATAGTTTCCTTCTACAAACAAGTTAGGCTACATGCTGTAGGATGTTCTTTAACTCTGTTTGTTTGCTAGTTTATTTGGTGGCATGCAGGCAGAGGCAGACACAGATCTTGCTCCTGTTCTGTAGCTCACCTGTAGCCCCACAGCATTGCCAACAGGATGAGAACACCAGGTTCTTTTAACCTGGTCTAGATACCTCTAAGCCTAGCATTAATCACCTTGGTTTTTTAATTTAAAATAAAAAATAATGTTGATGTTAGTACACAACACTGCATTAATTTTTAAACTGCAGAGCGTGCTTAAATTATTATCCAGTGTATGTGCTCTTTTTCTCTTGCACTGGGTTAAATAGAGTTTAAATTGAAATTGTCTCTCTTCTTGGCATTTTTAGACTGAATATTAACTTGGGTCAAAAATAATCAGAATGTTATTTTGGAAAAAGAATATGATAATTTGGTACCTTTTCCTTCAGGCTATGAAAGAGTGCCCATAATATGATTCCCAGAGAATACAGCATGCAGTGACCTTGGTGAGTAATCGATGACACCTCACATAAGCACCTACCCTTTCCCTATACAATGTTGTTGCAGGATCATGTTTGCAAAAAATGCCACAGCCAGCACGAGCCACAAGCATTGATAGATTTCATCATGGCAACAAAGGAGGAATAAAACCAGAGGCTGCAAAATATGTCATCTGAAAATGAGCAGAAAATCTTGGAAAAGATTCTTTACAGTGAGCATTTTCCAACTATTTTAAAAGCTGTTCTTAATTCAAGATAAAACTGCTGTGTAAATATGGGAAACCATAAAAACTAATCTGTTTTGTTCAGAGAAATATTTTGCAGTTAAGCAAGGCTAAATGTGTCTATTCCAAAAAAAGTTATTTCTTTATATCACTGTAGACATCTTGTTTCCAGGTTTTATGTAACTGAACAAAAATGGTTTATTTGACAGTGGTTTTATTTCATTGTTAATATTCACAAGTATAGAAGAGAAATGGAAGAGAAAATTCATTTTCAAGAGGTAGCAACCTGTTACTTAAGTCATAATCTTCCTCTTTTTTACTTTTTTCTGCTTTCCACATTATGTGGAGGGATCTTTCTTCTTCCAGTGAGACTCCAGCCATAGCCTAAAGGATGATGTGACTTTCAGCAGCTGAGATTTCCTTTTTGATCAAAGAAAAGAAAAAAAGGAAGCTAGGAAATTCCTAGGAAGCAAAATAATATAATTTAGTAATAAACTTATCCAATTGCTTATAATTACTTGATGATAATTCCCATCCTAAGGCATCTTAACAACCAGACACTTCCAACATATTTGCATAACTTCATGTTTTCTCACATATATTTTAAAAATTTCTACACAATTTTCCATTAAGTTCATATCTTTAAACATGAGATAAGTGAACTGCAAAAATCACGAAACATCCTTTTTATCATATACAGATTGGGTCATTTTCCTCCTGCTAAGTCCATTCCTCCTGATGCATCTCTCTACCGAGCTCATTTCCCACCATGCCAGACCCAGGTTTTGTTAAAAAGGCTGCATGAAAAGGTAGATACCCATTTACTTCATACTCAGATTCCCTCCATGCATGTCTGAAATATTTATAGTTTATAAATTTTACCCTATGCATTTAAAAAAAAATTGAGAGTTGTAATCCCTACCTTGAAGGTAAAGACCGAATGGGAAAAGGGAGTAGCTGCATTTCCCAATGGGATTTGCCTGTGTCAGGAAAGAGATGCAATAGGTTTTATGGGGAATAGAGCCCAGCTCACATCTTTCCTGATATTTTAAGCTCTAATTTGTGGTTTGGGTTGGTATGTTGTTCCTTGTGTCATCAGCAGCACAGGTTTTTTTCTTGCTGTATTTTTATCTTTTTTAACAGACCCTGTGTGAGTGCTTGAGGGAATTACACTTCTGCTCCTCTATAGCAATAGTGGAGCTTCTTCTCTGCTCTTAAGTAAGTACTCCACAGCTCACTTTTGCTCTAAGTTGTTTGATAAACTCTATGAGATGATAATATTTCTGCATTTTATTGAAGAGTATTTTATCCTTTTCTGATGCCAAATGAACTGTAGCTAGGATTCTGCACATTCCTACCTGAGTATTTAGCAA
Source organism: Monarcha castaneiventris obscurior (assembly GCA_026261815.1). Classification (NCBI taxonomy): domain Eukaryota; kingdom Metazoa; phylum Chordata; class Aves; order Passeriformes; family Monarchidae; genus Monarcha; species Monarcha castaneiventris. The sequence goes on from JAMPIT010000467.1 coordinate 16,109,447, forward strand.
GAATGATTATAGAAAGTGTTTGGGAAAAGCCTGATAGCCACTGCCAAAATTAATATTTTGTAAAACATGTTCTTCATAGCCAGGAAACTATACACATTTCTCTGTGTGCCAGTTTTGGGGGCTTTTTGACACCTTCTCAAGCAGAAATTGGACGCTTTAAATCAAACTCTGCTAGGTCTTGATGGACATCACATTTCTAGTACCTAGAGGAATCTGTTACCCACTTAATGTTTTCTGCCTGTTTGAATTTGTTACTGCTTTTTCTTCCTGAAAGAAATAGAATTAGTTTCCTGAGTCCTGACATACAATTTGGGTTTGAATACTTCATCTTAATGAAGGGAGATGCTGTAGGTAAAATAATTAAATTCTTTAGATAATAATTTTTTTGAAGAGGCAGAAATATTGTCAACTACATATAGAGGAGTTACAACGGATTTCTGCATTCTTTATTCTCATGATATACTGACTGTCTCTCATCCTCTTAAAGAGTGAATCACCTAATTCATGTCATCCTTCTTTTAAAAATAAATGGGGGCCATTTTTTTGTGGAATTCAAACCCAGAAGTTTGAACCCAAAAGCCAGGCCCTTCTCTGTGTGCAGCAGAAGGAAAAGCAATGGCTCCCTTTGATTTTGCATGGGGAAATACACTGTGAATATTGACATTTGTCTATCCATAGTGAGCACTGTCAGATCTGGATTTATGGAAGATGGATAAAGTAGTTGGTTAATAACCCCACTAAAACATTTATATTATATTAGCAGTGATAGAGTTGTGCATGGTTGTTAGCATTTGCCAATTTTACAAGAGAGAGGAGCATCTTTAGGAAATTGAAGAACTTTTTTCTGTAGAACAAAGAGTGTTAAACCCACTTCACCTATGAATGTCTATTTAAACAACCAGTAAAATTCAAATTTAAAGGCAATTTAAGTTTGAAGCTCAGAATGTCAGCAAAATTTTGAACCTCTGCTGCAATAAAATTGTCCTGTAACCAAGAAAGATGACAATGTCAGTCATATAATTTAATCAGACTATGATAAAAGTCAATTTCTGCCTCTTTCAGATTCTGTCTAAAGCTTTTGATGATGCCTAAAAGTTATCAAGGGACAGGCAGTCACAGAGTAATGCAGACAGCTCCCTCTCCATCATCAAGACCACTGATATTTTTGGTGTTGGGGTGCAGGGATGCCTTAATAACCACAGAAGTTTCACTTAATTTCACATTCTTCTATAAGAAACATGTATTTTAAAAGGTTGTATTTTACTGACAGAATTTATATAGTTTGATTCTTTTTTGCTCTATCCACTGATTAGCACAGCTGATACTGGACTATACAAATGGATTATAGTTATGTATTTAGGCAAACAGAGGCAATATCTGTAAATACAAGTATTAATTACCTAAGAACAGGTTAATTTATGTGTTATTAAACCAACTGGTTTAACTGATTTCCAATTAATATGCTCAGAAATTGTAGCTAGGTGTACAGTCTTCCTGACTTCAGGGTTTGTGTGTCCAAAAGTACTTGCTTTCTTCACTTTTTTTCTTTAATTAAAAACCTAACCACAGACTTTGCCTTATCTTTGTACCAAAGTGTCATCATTTCACATGTCTGGGTTTTGTCACATTTAGGATATCAGTGTATAATTTTTTAGCAGGAGATGCATCACAAAGTGACTTTTCAGGTTGAGTCAACTACAAGCTGTATTTGGGTCAGACAGGAGGCAAGGTGATGTGTTTTTTAATTAGTTGGACTTTTAAAAAGTGGACCAATACTGTAACACAGACTTGTGAAGCAGATAAAGGCCTCACTGTGGCAATCACAGCCTCAAAATACTCTTACAGACATTTCATGTACAAAAGGAGCCCAGTTTCTGCTCTTGGAGCCGCTGAGCACAGTTCTTACACCAGACAACACTTGTAAGAGATTGGGTGTAGTTGTTATTTAGTTATAAGATAGATCTGGCTTTTTGCTTTGTGTTTCTTAACTTCTTTAACTTTGCTCTGGATAGCACTTTCTTGGCTTATTCATTTGAGACTTCCTTGCAGGCTGAGAAATTGAGGGGACACAGTGAGTTCATGCACACAAGATAAATTTTTTTCTGTTATTCTCCTGTGCAAAATCTCTCACTGCTACAATAGAATTGCTTGTTCTTCTTCTCTTTTCAAAACTGGAGAGGAAGAATAAGAATGAATGGCCTGAGCCAGTCACAAACTGTGTCATGAGAGGTTCAGATGGGACATTAGGAAAATGTTCTTCACTATGATGTTGGTGCGTTGCCAGAAGAGGTTACTGAGAGAGATGGTGGAATCTTGCCCCTTGGAGGATTTCTAAGTTCAGCTACCAAAAAAGCCACAGGTAACCACAGCTGACCTGGTATGTGGTGCTTATGGTCCTCCTCAGAGAAGAGAGTTGGACTAAATGATCTCCACAGTGTCCTTCAAGGCCAAAGCTCTTTGATTTAACCAGTAGTTGTGTTGCTGTAAAGTTTAACCTTGTAAAGGATAAATAAAGTAATATCAAAGCAGGTTGATAGAAAATGTGCAGAGGTTTAGAGAAAGTGATAATTCAGGCCTAAGAACAGGTTAATTTACCAATAAAGCACAAGTGCTATGTTTTCCTGGAGGATAAAATACTGATGACTTACTTCTCTTAGATTGTTCCTTTACTGTTGATTCTAGAAGGGCTGTCAATGAAATAAATTACTTATCTAATACTGATAGTCTATCTAGGCCCCTTATTCTACTCTATCTTTTTATGATAAGCCCATTTCCTTTACCTTATATAACTTTGAATTTTGGTCACTTTGTTTCCTTTTTTATTTGTGGGTACAGAAAAATGACCTCATACTTACAAAGATCATTAATTGTGAAGCCCTCCGGAATTACAGGTTGTTCTGGCTGATGTATCAGTAAACTTTGAATTGTCTCCTTTATCAGCCTGAAGTTTGTGTAATTTTGTTGACCGAAAATTCAATCTCTAAATAAAATTTAATCAGGAAATAAAATCAAGAAGCCACCCAGGTCTGTTTCACATCCCATAATCATTTTAAATAGATGTTCGTTGAGATTGTTTTGCTTATCTTAACTTTTAGGATAAAACATGCTTGGAAAATATTTAAATTTTCATGGAATCAGAGAACAATTTGAGTTGGAAGGGACCTTAAAGATCACCTGTGAAGATCTGTTTTTGTGGAGGTTTGGAAAATTTAGTTGTAGTTCTTTTGCTTTAAACTTCTTTCCCTATTAAAACTGTCCAGTGGTTGCAGCACTAATTGGATTGATATTGCATGGGATATCCAGACTTGTTGCATGCAGACTTGTTGATTTTCCCACTAGATGGCATTATGCATTAAGTGCCTGTTAATTTATAGTTTGACTATAGTTACACTTGCTAAAGATTTAAAAAATAAGAAATTATCTATTGTGTTTGCTCTTAGTCTATGCTTAGAACTGTGGCTTAAAAATCACTTGACCTACTTCTACCTAACAGCAACCCAATCCATCCTTAATGCATCAAATATGGATTTACTCAAAGCAATAAAGGAAGTCAGCCATGGCAACAATATCAGATCATGTGTGCAATGTGCTTTTTAGAATAAAACTTGTCCAACCCTTTCTGCATTTACCATTTAAAGAGTGACTTCAATGCTGCAAATTGCTTCCTTTCTGGCTGCATGGCTTCAACTGAAATGATAGGAAGTGTCCTAAGTAAAGCTGCAGTGCTGAAGATTGCTTTTAAATAAAGAGCCCCACATGAGCTTTTTTTTAATTTAGTAGCTAATCAGAATAATTTATCACTTCAAGTTTAAATATAGAGATGCTGTTTTTTCCTCCACCCAGATGAAGTGAACTACTAGCAATCCCCTTACAAAATTATGCCATGCCCAAGAGTGAGGCTTCTAGAACCCAAGGTCCTGACCAATAAAGCACCCTCTGAGGTGGAGCAGAAGTCTAATATCTTCAGAAGAACTGATCAGATATGTGTTATCCAGGGCACACTTCCCTGTATTCTATATTCCGAGCTGTGATTTTCCTTTATTCTTCATGTAGAATGTAAGAGGCTCCAGGCTGGAAAGGGGGAATCCAACATTACAACATTTTACTGTAAGAAGGGTGTAGAATACGAGCTGGATGAACCAGTTCAGTTAGCCTGGGCCAATAATGGAGAAGGACAAGAAATGAAGTAAATATTAGCTTAGTATTAAAAAGATCTTTTAAATCCTCATGCTGTTGGAACACATAATAGAAAAGTACAACTTGTGCTTAAGGTTGTTCCTGAATTGACTTTTGTCAAGAGGACATATCAATGCCACCTTGAAAAATTTACCAAAATACTGTCATGAATTCAGGCTGTTAAACTGTTTGTGTTTTCTGTTTAAAACTTTATTTTACTTATGCTACCCTCTGAGCTTCAACAAATTATAATTTTAATTGTTTTGTGTAGTGCATGGCTGTAGATAATGCAATGTATGATTCCTTGACATAGAAATGTTTATGGTTTGTATTTGCCTATGGTGGTCAATGGGATTCAATCCTTTTGTAACCCTGCTATGAAAAATACCCCATCAGAGCTGCCTTCAACAAAATTGTTCAAGTACCTACAAACTGCAAATATGAACTAGGATATAGATCCTCTGAATTAGAGCAACTGGTTTCCTCTTGTAACTTGAGATGAAGAGATTGAATGTAGCTTTTAGTTGGTTAGTAAAACTAGAAATTAATAGACATTAATTATTGTTAATTATAGTATTGTTTAATTTTAATAAACACACATATTTCATTACTAGGATCCAAAACTTGAGAGTTTCACAAATGGTATGAAATCTATTGCTAATTAACAGATTTTCATATGAAAAGGTTGGTGACAAGAATTTCCTTTATTATTTAGTCAATGGTGAACACTTACTGAAAATCAACATCCAAATCCTGGTATTTGAAGCATGTATTCTACATTGGGATCCTGATGGTTGTGCCCCAAGCCCCCAAGGGATTTTAATACACCCAGTTGTTCAAGAACATAGAGCAGAGATGAGCAAGCATGGCAGAAAAATGGATGTTTGGAGACCCGTGTTTTCTTTTTGTTCATAAAAAGGCTGAATTACGAGACACAAAGGGATTTTAAAACACCCATTCACCAGCCAGTGTATTATATGAATGTGTAGAACATTGATTACCAATCACCACAGTGGTGAGCAGCAGCTCAGCCCAGTTCTGCTCTGGCATTGCAGCCTCGGCCATGACAAGGGAGCGCCAGCCTGAGCCACTTCCCACAGGCAAAATCCATGGCCATCAGTTGGAGATCAGTGCTCTCTGGGAACTCTGCAATCACTGTTTGCTGCCCTACAAACTGCAGCCTGCACTATTCACAGGGAGCTGCACTAACAGTATTAACAAATTTCTGATTTATAATGCAGATCTTTCTTTTGAGGCACCAAGCTGGCACAGGCCATCAGACCTAGTCCAAAACCAGCAGTCTGGTGTTTAATTACTGAACTCCAGGTAAGGTTTACTTGTGATTCCTCATTGAAATGGGTCTGTCTTTCCAGGGGCTCAAAATTACTTTTTGAATCTCCACTTGATTGATCTCTTCTATAATAATTTGGTTTCCTGGTGACTTAAGGGGCCTTTCTGTTGGGTCTGAAATGATTAATTACCATAGAGTTCTTCTAAAACACCTGCATATTTTTATATTGTTAAAAAGTTTACATGAAACATTAGATAGTGATGAGTGGCAATGTCGTGAAGAAGAAAATAGATCTTATTTTGGAGTGGCTTTTTTTGTGATCTTCACACTCAGAAATGAGTTTTGATGTATCTGCAATACAGTCTTGGCTGTAGCTGGGACCAAGAAAGTGCCAATTTCTTAATCTTTTTCAGCAAATAAAGAAAAAAAAATCAAGCAAATTAGTAAAGCACATTTAAAAACAGCCAGGAAGTCGTGGATCTATTTTAGTAATTGTGAAGAAGGTGGCTCATCCTCAGAGGATGTTATTAAATTCCAAATGTCGGAATAAAAAAAGAAAAAGCAGTACCTGCCTGTTCATAGTTGGACTCAGCAAGTGAAAGCAGGCTCCAGAAATGTTCTGTGGAGGTATTGCTCTGCCAAGCTCCCTCCTCCAGATGAATGGATAAATGCAGCTGCAGCACGAAACCCCAAACATTTACACTGTAAACATCTGCAGAGCTGGAGAGGTCTTTGCTTTGGCACTCACTTCCTTTCTGAAGCAGTGAAAGCTCTGAGAAGACTGTCCTTGTCCCCAAAATTCAGATGCGCCCAAAGAGTGGCACAGGGAGGCCTCTGCAAAGAGGGAAAAGTGAGGATTTGACTATCTAGCACACAGGAAAAAAGTTGTTCAGACAACATACGGCAGGAGTTACTATTTATTTATTTTAGGCACCAGCCTTCTAAATAATTGAAACTATTTCAGATGCTACCATGGGGTATTAACTTGAAAATTATGACTTCTTGGTATCTGTAAACTTCATTCCATCTGTTCTTTCTGGCCCATGTTTATGCTGCTGGTATCTGTCTGGTTGCTCCCACTGCACAGGAGTGACACTTGGTCTGTTACATGCTTAAATAGAGTATTTTTTATTTGCTTGAGTCTATACATGGGGGAAAAAAAATAAAGTTCTATTTTTCTCATACTGACATTTTAAAAAATATCTATTTAACATTTTTGGTAGAAGATTTCTATACAAGATAAATGCATGGCAAGTGTAAATTGCGGAATTGCAATTGTAGTGTATTAAGAAAATAATTATGTTATTTGAAAGCTAGGCACATAATTTTCTTTTATTCTTTTAGAATGGCAGCTGAATTTCGACAGTGGAATATTTTCCAGAAATAAGGATTTTTTTATGGCTTAACTTAGGCAGCAGAGCACACAGTAATGGTCACGAATTTGGCAGAGGACGTTGTTTGCCTTCACCACAGTGTGATTCATCACAACTCTTGCTCGGATGGTGGTCACAGAGCAGTGCAGGGCTGCCACAGGCATCAGCAGCCTCAGACACCTTTCCACTGTAAATTATAGGGACACAAAAAGGCTGTGGCAAGTCTAATAGAGAGCCCACCTGGGGAGCATCACCCTGAGTTTGTGCAACTGTGAAGCTTCACTATGCAGAGTTAACAGCTGAGATCTTGGAAGCATCAGAGAGGCACCAGTACAGCATCACACCTGAGCTGAAAAGCCCAACTTCTCTGCAAGGCTGAACGGGCTCAAGATACAGAGCAGCAGCTCTGATGTCTGTCTGAACAGAGGCTCTTACACTGTTTCTGCAAAGGCTTTTTAATAACAAAGTGAAAAACCTACTGCTCTCTACACTTAATGATGACTACACCTGGACTGCTGCCACCTTGAGCTGGTTTAGCTGGCTCTAGATTGGAGGTGAGGGTGCCTTTTCTGCTGCATTCTGTAAATGTGTATAAAGAAAACCCTGGCATTGCAGTCTAGCTGGCTGTGCAAACCACCAGGAGCTTAGGCAGAAAAAGCTGGAGTGTTTGGTTCGTGGCATTGGACACACCCACCACCCACTCTCTGGAATACATCTTGGTTAAGGACTTCACTGGTGTAGCTGTAGCTGGACATGTCCTCCTGGTGTAGCTCTACTAGGTGAAATGATGTCTTGCTGTCAAAAATGGCACTTGAGAGCTACACATGGAGACTGCTGCATGGGAACTGCATGATGTTATTCCTCACTAGGAGGGATAACCATAAACCATAACCATTGTTGTTATTCCCCGCAGAACTCAGACCATACCACTCCCACTGAAGTCTGTGTTTTTTGGAGTCCCAGAAGAGGTTTAAGTTCTGTGATCAGGCTAATTTAATAGGAGAGGTTTAATTATTTGATACCACAGGAAAAAAAATAGAATTACTGACTTTTGCATCCTTTCCAAATCTGACATTTCCAAGCAGGTCTGTAATGGCAGTCTCAAAGGACCTGTGCAGTCCCCAGCACAGCCAAAGGATAACCTGTTGCTAAGCAACCAATATAAGTGTGCTGCTCAACATTTATTTCATTTGGAAAGGAACGTATTCTTTAAGTACTTCATCTTAGCTACTAAGCACAAAGAGTTTTCCATTTGTTTTTCTGCAGCTGTGCACATGTGTAAACCAGCCAATTTGCACAATCAAACGTGCAATTCCAAGAACAGGTGCCAGAGAGGAACATGAAAAATGGAAGGTATAAAAAACTGGCATGAGTACTTTAGCCCTTTCTAAGATCAGCATCCTGAATTTGCCTCTTTGTGTCTTTGTTCATCCTACTTCAAAATGGGCTGCCTCAGAGCACGGATGTGGCAGAGCTCTCGGCAGAGCTTACCAGTGTTTGTTGATGCAGCCTCTTTTGAAGACGTTTGGGTTTTCCCACTGATATGAGGAAAGACTTTTCACCCTGATAAACAAAGGCCAGAACTGGACAACAAATTTTCATCCTGAAGACTCCAAATCTCAGGTTCTGCACTTGTTTCAGAAAAGCAGCTAAATAGCTTCGGAAAAGAGAACTTAATGCCCTACAATTAACACAATTTTCACTTTAGTGCTTGTCCCTACAGTGAAATAGAACTTATAGATCTGCTAGGCTTGTGTGTGTATCTGAAATCAGCCTTGGCTGAATAGTCTATAGCTGGATTGTCCTTGAAGGAGTTGTTAGTCATGTTTTTCAGTTTAGAGTAGGTTGAGTGCCTGCATAGCTGAAGAGCTTTTTGCTCCTAGCCAGTGAAAGTCTTTCTGCTGCTGACCCAATGGATCACGTTGGATATAGGCAGCTATGTCACTGCCCTTCGATCAAGTGACATGGATCCACATTTTGCCTTCAACTGGTATGGCTTCCAGACGATGTGTTTTGTTAAACGAAATGCAGCGTGGGAGTACTACAGTGTTTGCAAGCTAAGCTGTGTCTTGGGAGCAGTAACTAACAACTACGGCTTTTTTTAGAGCTGAGGAAAATTAAGCTCAGTGTTGAAGAAATGCAGCTGAGCTCTGCATGGAATCCTGCAGCTTTGGTGACTGAAGAATCTTGGTGTCTTACACTATTGAGGTGCACAAATGTCTCCTTGGCCCTCTCCTTCACTTCACTTCCCTTCACTTCACTTCACTTCCCTTCCCTTCCCTCTGCTTTCTGTGCTTAAGCAGGGAATTGTCTTCCACACATCTCTTTATTGGAGGACTCACTTTAAGCATTTGCCTCCCATCTGTGGATTCTCAATGCAGAGTTCCCAGAGCTGAATCAATACTTCTTTCTTCTGTCAGCTGTAGTCCATGCAGGAGCACTGCTGTCAACAGGCTGACATTGCAGTGCCACATCACACAGCGTGCCTGTCACATTTGGGAGCAGGAGAGCAAATTTGCTGCTTAACCTGGCAGCCTGGTCACGAAGAGATTGATTTTGGTTTTGAGACAGAAATAATTGCTATTTTCAATCCCAGAGTTTTGATCTGTTAAAGTAAATTGTTGGCTGTCTTGCTTTATTTGGAGAGAACTTTACCAAAACTGCTGCTTCCTACGTCTTTCTAACATTCAGTCTTCAGTGACCTCTTGCTGCAGAGAAGTACAAGATCAACCAACCACCCCTGGCACAAGAAGTTGACATGAAAAATAACTCTCCAGAAAGTTATCTGACCAAAGCCAAAGCAGACTTGGTTAATGAGTAAACAAGTGCAGAAATACAAGGCTCTGGGAGGTTTTGTCAAGCCCAAATAAAATAGGGAAGTCAGGAAAAGGATAAAACAAAAAGGGCCACTTGTTTTTCAAGATGCTTGATTTCAAGTTGCAAGATTCACAACAGCATTTCCTTTTGGAAAAAAATCAGCATTTTTCACAAAAAACATAATCAGGGAATGGTTAACAAACACAAGAGGACGTTGTGTGAGTAACATACACTGAAATAAAACTACAGGGGGAATAAATTACAGACAAAAATACAGCACAAATAAAGAGCAAGGGTATCTTGAGCAAAGAAGTGTAATTCTAAATTGAGTAAAGGGCAAAAGATGAGATGTAGTTTCACAGGAAATCTGAAATAGCTCCAGTTAAGCTTAACTTAGGATGCAGAAGCTGTTATATTTGAAATACATCTATGTATTGGAGTATAATTGAGGCATCTTGAGAGGCTGTAAGCACCATTATGCAGTAGCTTGTGTAAATATCCTGAGTGAACCAATGATGAGGAGGGGGAATATAAAATGCAGAGCATAGATTTGGCTACAATTCAATATTTCGGAGGGGGTTTAATATAACTTTAAAGGAAAAGCAAGAGGAAAAAAAAGGGAATAGATGAGGATGTGTGACTCTGCCAAGGGTATATTATATGCCCTCTACAAATTATTTCACAACCTAAGACGGAGAAAGGAGGAAATTCAAGTCAGAACTTTTAATGCATTTATTCTAACTCAATTTTATTGAATTATTTTTGACATTTTTGATTCGGTGTGAAATAAATCCCTTCATATTGCCAATATAAACAAGTATTTTCCCTTTGCCCTCAGTCAGCTGCAGTTTATGCATTAACAGAGACTTTTCTGCTCGAAGTCTTTGTTCTTTTGGGGAACCACCCCTCTGGAATTAGGCTCCCTGGTTGGCCACTGTACCTCGTTCTCCTGATAGGACAGCAGGTGGATCTGGACAGCAGCCAAAGCTAATAACCTGTGACCCAGGGACAGGAATGATAGCAGCACTGACACAGAAAACATTAGCACTGAAGGAGTATTTCTTCTCTGGCACTTCAAAAATGAAAATTGATATTCATAGCCACATTCTACCTAAGGAATGGCCTGACCTGAAAAAGGTAATAAGAGTTTAGATATTCAGTGCCTTATGTTATCAGCAACCATTTCTACCAATGTGGTTTTTGAAAGAAAAATGAATGAAAGGTTCTGTGGTAAAAATCTCTAGGTTTTTGTCTTAATTTGTTTTTTTTCCAGCTGTAAAATATTTGTATAGCACTATTTTGCAAAGCAAGAGTCCCACTCAGAAAGTGATGTAAAACTGAGCTCTGTTCCCCACTTTTTATTTATTCTGAAGCAATTCTTACGGCTTTCCTTGGGTTTTTTGAGACTCAAAACTTTCAAATTATAAGGTATAAATTCCACTTTCTTGATAAAAATAGAGCTGTTCTGTTCCTAAATGGTATTCACTTTTGTTTTAAATAAAATAAATAATCAAATATTAGACAAGATTAATAAAGACAAATTCATTCCCATCTTACACCCAGAGGCATGAAAGTCATTAACTTCAATTGGAGTGGGGTAACTCTAAGTACAGATAATTGATGATGATAATTTTACTAATATCTGTTATTTCTTCAGTTACTGGAAAGAAGTAGCCTATTGTATTTAAAATAGAAAATCTCGGTTGTCAGAATACTGAAGCTATAAGTGTTAAATTTTTTTTTTTTTTTTTTTTTTTAATTTTATTTTAGTAGTAGTAGTAGTAGTATTCAGTGGCATAAATTTATTCTTGTCTGCAATATTTTTCATGATCCTGTGAAATGTATTTGAGAATTAAAAAGGTCATTTAAGTTTTAATGTAATAAATCTGAAAGGGTTTCATATCTATTGGCTTTATGTTTCTGTGATTTAAGCAGTCCAGTTTCAGTCAATATTACACAGATAGAATCTGGGAAACATAAACAGCATATTAGAAAAAAAAGTAATGAGAAAACCTGTCATTAAAAACATTGCTAGGATTATTTCTTCATTAGTCATGAAAAACAACATCATTATGCATAAAACCTCCTGGAAAGGAATGTTTGTTTCCTTCTTTATCTAGGAAGGTGTTTATAAATATCTATTTGAACCTCCTATTTGTAATAATAAGAGCTCCTGATGAAAAGCACATATACACTGGATATGTATATAGGCTACAGATACTTTTAGAATAATTATGTCTGTTTAAAATGGATAGGAGTTTAAATATCCAGACTACAAAGACAGGTTACTTTTGCTTGTTTCAGATTTTGTTGTCTTTGTTTGTGCAATAAGTTCATAAAAGCACCTATGAGTTCCTTCATTCTGATTTTATATGGTTTTTTAAATGTTTTTAAATATTTTTGTCTGTATGTACTTTAAAAGGGCAATAAATTCACTGAGATAAAATAAATCCAAGAATTCCTTGATGTTCACAGATGTACATCAAGACTAAATTCACTAATGTTAGATGATGTGGGCCAGCACTGCATTTCTTTAAACACAGATACAGAGGCAAATACCAAATTTTTAAAATTTAATTTCCACCTGCTAGGTTTTTTTTTCCCTCTGTTCTGAGTGATTCAATGGTTTATTAATGGGCTCAGAGCAGAAAACAACTCTCAGAATTCCCTGGAGTCCTCTGGAAATTCAAGTCATTAACACAGATCTCTCCATCTCATGCAAGGAAAACCAATGAGGCATCTTAACATGCACACATTTAGTTAGTGCTAAACTTCTCTTCCTTGTTTCCAGCTTTGTAAGCACTGGACCTTCAACCTAGAAAATTCTGTTGTCAAGATACTGGTTTAACAGCCTAGGAAACCATCACAACTATAAAAAAATCATAGAAAAGATCAGATAAGGACTGTCAATACCTACAACTAATACCTGAGGGGAAGAAAGAATAAAGTAAGTTCAAAACCAGACCACTGAGTTTCTCTGTTGCCCATGTGCTCCTTCAGTACCCATTTAAGGCACTCATTTTCTGCTCAGCTTACAATTGCAGTTAGCATGGTGCTAGTTTAAAGTCCTCATTAATTGTCACTAATGAAATTTTTCCAAAATGTCAGTATTTATATATGTATATAAACCTATAAATGTATGCATTTAAATAAAATCTACATAGCTACATCGTTAAACAGAGCACACAGCCCCAGTGACTGCATCTCTGGCTGAAGTCAGGAGGTTTGGCTCTGCACACCCACATTAGGAAAGCTCACAGTGGCATTAAGTGATGATTTGGTATCACAGGAAATTCAGGACTGTATCCAAATTGTTTACACTTCAGTGAAAGAAATGCCTGCTCTTATTTAGTTTCCTTCTACATGTTTCTCTTTTTTTGGAGGAATGGGAATTCTGAGCATTGTTTTCACTCAGAGATTTCAAGAGTTCATTCCTTTCTAATTGATAATTTATGAAAGTAAAAGGAAATCAGCTTCTTATGTTGGTTTTGTGTTTTTTGCATGAACAATTCTGAATCTATCTAGAAGAATCAATGAGCATCTAAGCTTCTCCATTTTAGCTTCTCTTGCCTGTTTAAATATTAATAGATAAGAGGCTGACCTTCACTCTTGCTGCTGAATCATGGAAGCTGAGAAGTGGAATCAATGCATCTTTGTGCTAATGATTAACTGATCACAGATTGGAAAGTTGTCAGCTCAATTTTCACACTGCCAGATACTTAATTTAATATTTTCTGTGTCATAATTATTTCAGTTAGAACCTCGATTTAGTAAGCAACTTTAAGCATTTTTAAAGCAGTTGTTTTAAAATCTTGTTGAACTGGGAGCTAAAATTCCAGATCTACAAACACCATTAGTTCAGTCCAGCTACACTTCAGCACTGCTGAAGTCAGTGAGGCTACTCTGGCTCAAAGCTGAGCATGTATAAGTGCTTTTTCTGAATGAGGTATTTTTGTAAGAACTGCAATTATATTATTATTATATTACTATTACTTATTACTATTACTATTACTATTACTATTACTATTACTATTACTATTACTATTACTATTACTATTACTATTATTAGAGAGCTAACTAGCACTGGCTTTCTCTTCTTTCCTCCACAGAGATATGGATATGGTGGATGGGTGCAGCTGGATCATCACTGCAAGGTTTGGGCTGTTTGGTGCTCAGAGCTCATCTTGTGTTGTCATCAGGAACACAAACTCACAGTAGATCTATTAAGAAGCAATTCAAGTGGCCATAAGATTGGCTCTGTCTTTGATACAGATTTCTCTAGAGGTCTATTTTCTATGAAGTAGTATCAGTCCAAGTCCCACTATACCTCAGCAGAACCTTTTGCCTGAAAGATGAAACTCACACTCTCTTGTATGAACCAGCATCCATTCTTCTAAATCATCTCATTTTAACACTTGGAATGGATAGCTCTGAGAATTTCTTTTCAATAAGATAGGTCAGGCTAAAGCAGATTGCACGTAGATTTGTTTTTAGTTAGATGCAGTCATCTGTATGAGAGGCAAACCCAAAAGGAACTGGTGTTTTAATAAACAAGAACAAGCCATCTGTGGAACCAAAGTGTGGATGGCCCAGCTTTTGGGATACGTGGCACCTGCAGGAAGGAGACAATGATTGGACAAATTTCTGGTGATTTTGTTACAGGTCTGATGCTAAAATTCTGTGCTAAAAGTAGTTTGCAGAGGAAGTTTGTGGCAAGTCAATAATGGCCTTACACACTCTGCAGAGAATTCCGTCTGGCCACTTCCATCTGGAAATTTTTGCATGACAAAAAGTGCATGGCAAAATAAAATCCTGTTCAGATGTGGAGCTGGGGATGTTAACTCTCAAGATTAAATAAAACCCAAAGGCTTCCCATATCATTCTCTTAAGAAGCATCAGGGTCAAAGTGGAAGAAAATAATTTTGTGCATGTTTAAAAAGTCCAATTTGGGATGTGACAGAAGTTTAGTGATGGGAGAATTTTAAATGTAGTTTGCTGAACCTTAATTTCCACATGAATTAATTAAAACATTAAATATTGAATAATCTTTAGAACAGGATAGAGAAATGTAGAATAGAATGGAACAGTAAAGTGCATGTGACCTATTCATGTGTGATGTAGTGCTTGGTTCTACTCTGCGTTTTTCTCACACCCCAAATAATTTTTTGTTTATTGGACAATCTGCATCAATGCACTAAATTTTTCTTAATGTATTTGAGTGTATGGCTAAAGGAAACCTTTCTATCAGGTTGGAAAACAAATTTTACAAGAACCTGGTATTTCACATGGGGATAAGGACCCTGTAGTTGTAATATTTCAAGTAATTTTCACACCCTGTGATACAGCTAACAAGTAATGTGACAGTTTGCCAAGGCAGCACACATGGTTTTGTTGAGGAGGGCTTTAAAATATTTATTAGGCCAGTATATTTGTGAATGATGTATGAAGTTAATAACAAATTCAAGGTTAAGAACAGTTTGAGTCTCAGAAGAAGGGGACAGAAACCCCCCTGGTTGAGCATACTAGTAGTAAATATTCTGATTTAACAGGTTCTTTTCTTTAGAAAAATTGACAGAATCTTAAATAAGACCAATTTTGTGAGGAAAAATAAAATGGCCTTTGGCGAGAGAGCGAATTCTCTCTCTCAAAGGGCCCAAAGACTCTCACTTAGCTCCTGTTTACTGGGAAGGTGAAGGAATAGCTGCGGTGTTTTCTTGTGTGGTTTTCAGTTTTTAACTGCAGATGGAGCGTGTTCTCTGCCCAGTGCATCTGCTGCATGACTGCCCTCACCCAGCCCACGTGCATAGCATCAGGGCATCATCTGACTGTCCCTTTGCCCCCACAGTAGGTTGAAACACCCAGGAAATACTCAGGGCTTGCAGGCGTTGGTGAATTGATCTCACCCATTTGCGCCAACAGAAGTCCTGCTGTGTCTGTACAAGTCTGTGGCAGCTTGTGGGAACCCCTCATCACAACACACAATTTGCTTAATGTGGTGACATTGTGCCTACTCAACCTCTCTGAACAATTCACACATCAAACAAATATGAAATTTTAAAATTGTCCATGCTGATAAAGGAACAGTGTTAAACTTCATGACTGTGACAACATTTTGAACTTCCTAAGTCTGGAAACTGGTGGCATATGAGAAAGGTTTTACACTAATTCAGGTCATGGGTTTATACTGCGTTTAAGTTTTGGTTGGGATTTTTTTCCCAAATTCTTCAATATGTTTTTTCTTCCCAAGGAGAAAATGTAATCTGAAGACAACACAATAGGTCTCCTCTTGTCTCAGTATCACTGGTGATAAGAAATAACTGGACTGAAATTAACTGAGTTGCACAATTATTTCTTTAGTTACTGGAATCATTGTGGTGCTATTGACTTTAAAAGAACACATACATACCCAAAGGGAAAATTTAGCACAGATTTAATTAGAGCATTGTTTTGAGGTCACAATTTGGTTTGAGGATAAACTTGGATTAAGGTACCTGATATCTTTTCCAAATAGAGTAATGTATATTGCAAAAGAAAGGGGATTTTTTAAATTATTCTGAAGAATTAAATCTGAACTATAAATGACTGTTTTATTCACATCTATTTTTAAAATAAATTTTGTTTAAAAATACCTACTGAATAAAAATAAAAGATCAAACTTTTGCCACTGAATTTCTGTAAGGGGCACAATATACTTAAGAGACTATAAATTAGCAGGTACTACTTTGTCACATTTATAATATATGAAAATGTCATTTCACAGGGACAGGCAAAGATGATGAAGGATGGGAAGGTTTTTAGAGTTATTCAAGAGAACTGCTGGGACCCAGAAGTACGGATTAAAGAGATGGACCAGTCAGGTACCTCCATGAAGGAATTCAAATCATTGTGCCTCATTTAGAATAACAACTTCTCTGTCAGTGCATCTGAAAGTGCTCAACAACAATATCCAAAAAAAAAGGTTTAGCATACTGATTCATTAGTTTAAATCTGTTGAAAGTCATTGGAAACTGATATGTTTTATGTTCAGATGGGACCTGTTCCCATAACTTTCCTCATTCTCAGGAGAAATTTATTCCCCACATGACTTTATTAATTTCGGTGGGATTTAAGGCAGTAAGGAACTTATTGACATGAGTAAGGATGACTGACTGTGGACTTGAACAGCCACCATACCTTATAGTTAAAAAGTGATTCACATAAAGGAAGAGGAAGCCCTTTCATTTTTGTTCCAAATGTTAAAAATATTTTTCTTACACATAGGATTTCTTGTATGTCTGTTTCCTTTTCTAATACATTTTTTCTGTTCAGATGCTGCAGCTTCATTCTGTGTTCTTGCTAGAGGTCTCTGAGCCTACAGAACTGGTACAATTACTTTGTCAGAAAAGTTTTCCTCATTTAGAAAGAAACTTAACTGGATGCCAAATTCACATGTTTATTTTCCATCATGTTACACACATGCCACTAAATAAGGCTGGTAGGATGGGAGACTGAGGATGAGGGAAGGAACTTCTAGTCTGTTCAATTATTTTTCCTAGTTCTTATTAACACTGTAATTCCACATTACCCTTGTAAGAGAAACATTAAGTTATTAAAGATTATTTTTTCTTAGATTGAGGCCTGAATATTTCCTACATCAGTTTCCCAGTAGACACAACTTGAATATCTTCTCCAACTTTTCATGACGAGCAAACACTTGAATTGCTTAGAAGAGCAGATATTGTATAAGTAGCATCTTTATGATTATTGTTTCCTCCTCTCAGGCCTTATCACCCTCTACAAGCACATGAAAGAGGTTGTAGCCAGCTGGGAGTTGGTCTCTTCTCGAAGATAAGAAGTCATAGACAAGAAGAAATGGCCTGAAATTGCACCAGGGAAGGCTTAGTTTGGGTATTAGGAAAGATTTCTTCACTAGAAGTGTTGTCAAGCCCTGGAACAGACCTGGTGAAATCCCCATCCCCAGAGGGACTGAAAAGATGTGTAGGTGTGGCACCTGGGGACATGGTTCAGTGGTGGGCTTGGCAGTGCTGGGTTAATGGTTGGATTCAATGATCTTAGAGGTCTTTTCCAACCTAAATTGTTCTGTGTTAGGAGATACTCTGGGTCATTCTTCTTGGGGAGGTTTAGTGCAACACATAGGCCACCCTGGAAAAGCAGTATTTCAAGTATTTCCAACCATCACACATTTAATGGGAATGCCAGAAAGTCTTTGCAAACTCTAAAATATGCTGTCTTGTCACAGAATCATAGAATCATAGAATCATGCCTTGACTAGACTGTAATGTTTCTCTGAGTTAGCTCAGGGATTTTGGGGATTACCAAATCACTCCACTACAGAGTGGATCATAAAAAGCCTTTGGGCATCTTTCTCTTTCAGATATTTCCCTCAGCACTAATGGCAAGTTTCTACAAAAGAGTTGTGCTCCATCTATTTGTTGTAGACAAAGGGAAAACACAGGAGGATTTTTTTTTTCAGATTTTTGCAGCAGCTCTCCAGAAAAGAAAATGTATCATAAAAGCAACTCCACAAGATTTCTCCATGAACTAAACAGTGCTCGCTTAGTTAAAAAAAAATCAAAACCTGTATGTTACAGCACCATCTGGTGACTTGTGCCCTAAAAATGTCCCTTTTTATTACAGCACTCCAAACACACAGGCATCAGCCAATTAATTATGTGTGGGGAAAAAAAAAACCTTGATGTTTTTCATTCTTTTATTCTTACTGCTCAGCTAATGATAAAGACTATGGACCACATTTATTCCTTTTTGGTTTAGAAAGCTGTAGCCACTTAGTCCAAAGATTGCTTTCTGTAACACAGGCTGAGATAGATTATAACCCAAAAATTTAACCTCCAAACATGGCGTAATTTTGGGACAAAGATGCAAGGAGTCTCCCAGCTGAACAAAACTTGAATCAGTCACTGAAAGATATTGTTAACTCAGAGATAACTTACAGCTTGGTTGCTAAAGGACTTTGTTTGTGCAATGCCCAAGAAATCTTGCCAGTAATAAGAAATGGTCTCCAATGGACCAAAGAGACTCAATTAGTTCTCCTAATCATATGTCCTAGGTCTAATTGATGTACATACTTCTGTCTTGATCCACTCGATAAAACAAGCTACCTATGTAACTCAATAAAACCAGCTGTAAAAGTAATTAACATCACAGTTCTGTGACACAAATCGTCACAATTTTGCTTGACAAAATATATCAGTTCACCCTATCTTTCCTTGTTATTTTTTCCTTTGTAAAATGCTCTGAAGAGGGTAAAAAAGTACAAGCTTTTCTGTGCTGATTCTTCTTCCTAAAGCTAATATCTAGGAACAGTCAGCTGGGAAATGTACCTTTAAGGTTTATATTAAATTTGCTTAGAAGTGTAAAAATTGATTGAAAGCAGATACAATGCTTGTTGTGGAAAATGTGGAGAATGTTCTCAACGGACTAATCAAGTGTCCATATTGGTGGATAACCCAACTTGGGCTGTATTTCTGTATTTATGTAATTTTGCAGGCCGAATCCTTACCCCTAAAACCATTGCTGCTGTACATAATATAATTAATCAGATCTGGTAGCAATCTGAGTCAGCTTCTCCTCTTGCTTCCTACTGCAGCTTCTGAGAAGGACGATAAACCATTTTGTTAATCACTTAAGTGCTTTGGCAAGTCATTGTCTTAGAGTTCTCCTAGAGTTCCTTCTCCTAGAGTTTTTTCTGCCATCTTTTGTTCTAGTAGTTTCACTACTAACAACCAAGTTAAATTTTTTAAAGCATAACAAGATATGTGCAAAAATATTACAAACATACCTAAAATTAAAAACAAAAATACAGTTTTGCATGTAACTATTTTGTCAAGTCCTAATTATTGTTTATTGTTTATTTTGCTTGTCTGCCAGGTTTGTTGTTTTCAGTCCTGTGACCTGTCACACACAAAGTTATGATACAGATTTGTGTCTGAACAGAAACAAAACAACATGGACTTAATTCTTTTTATTTTTAACATGAAAGTTATTTCTGAAAACAGGCAGATTTTCTTTTGTTTACAGTCAGTAGTCCAGACACAAGATGAATGAAACCTAACACAATACAGCTTTGGGAACACTTACGAAAACATTGTTTAACAACCATTGTTAACATATTGTTATTTATCTTTGAGCTAATTCATTTCTTTATTTAATATATATGACATATGTGACCCCAAAGTAAACTTAAGTCAGTGAATTCTATTGGTTTAATGTCATTTTTAGAATAATGTTAAATAGTTATTTTAATTGTTTGTACATGTACATACTAAATACTTCTAAAATCAAAAACCTTTCTTTCACAAATAATCTAGTATGAGTATGGAAGTGGTTTTTCTTTCTACTTAGCAAAAATATTCAACTCCTAACAAATTGAAGGACTATGAGATTTATTGCCATGATCCTTAATTTAAAAGGTAAAGAATCTATCCATGTCACTGTTAAATCAGTCTTTCTTATTAGTAAAGCTTTACATTCTGCCTCTAAAACCAAAGTACTTTCTTTATTGTAACATTTTATCAAAAACAGACAACAAAAAAGGAAACATTAATATTTGCTTTTTCTCACTTAGGAGTCACAGTCCAAGTCCTGTCCACAGTCCCTGTGATGTTCAGCTACTGGGTAGGTTGCTACTAACATATTTCATAATTTATATGTGGCAACATTTTTAAAATACAAATGCATCTTCCTACAGACTAGGTGTTTGAAGCAGTCACTGTTTTGCTGTGAAAAAGAAAAGGCATGAAAGGAGTGCAGGTATGAGAAGATGTCTGCAGGATGTCCTGGCAAAGCTCCACATGGAGCACACACAGTGAGAAAGGACAAAACAACTGAATTTCTTTTGGGGGCCTTATGGCAGCAGCTGGAAATGGAGAGAAAAAATTTATACAGCCTAAATCCATGGTTAGCAGGCAAACATATGTACAGATTCCATGAAAGCTAGACATCAATCAGAATTTTCGCATGAAAAAAAAAATACATAAAAGATGTATTTGTGGCCTTGTCCCACTTTTTTTTAAATGTGGCATGGGACTCATTAACCTAGAATGCTTTGAATCTTACAATTCAGGAGCAAATTAAAGTTCCTGTGTTCCCAGCCTGCTGATACTGGATGCTTCAAAGAAATAAAAACAGGCTGAGGAGATAAATTACAGCAAAATGCAGTTCTAAATACATTCTCTATGTGACTATTAAGCAATGTGTACAGGTCAAGATGTTTATATGGATATATGCATTAAGAACCATTATGTTCACATAAAAGGAGTACCATTGATATTCAGAATTTCTTGTTAGTAACATCTCTTCAAAATTTTATTCTGGTATCTAAGGAAATATTTTCCATAAAATATATATTGAGGGAAAAAGACCAGAGATTGATTGTATGAATAGTGCAGTTCCTATTTACAATTATGGCTGTTATCTCCTTCTAAATGCTAGAGAAGTTTGCTCAAGCTTTCTCTGTTGCATTTGCATGCTCCAGCATCTCACATTTCTTATTTTTATTTCCTCAGCTCCAGTAATAGGAGAGTAAATATTCATTGCTATGTATAAAAATTATATACTGAGGTTTTTGCATTTGGATGAACAAAACCAGGGGACTGCTTTACACAAAAGACCAGGTACTTATGTGCATCAGCAACCTGGGCTTTATTACATTCATCCTGAGCAGTAAAGGCAACAGCAGCTGATAAAATATCCAAGAGAAAAAGCAGAACTGCACCCAGAGGTTTTAAAGTGAGGCAGAATTTAGCCCCACTGGTTTCCAGCTATTCAGAACTGTAAAGCAAATTTGGGTTCAAACCCTGTCTATCAGTTGTTTGCAGTGACATTTATCCAATGTCTTCCAAAGGGGATAACATTTGAGAACTATATTTAAATGTACTGTTCTGCTTCATATCTTACCAGGCCAAACCTCAGGATACTTTAGATCTCGCCCAGATATTAAATAATGACTTAGCTGCTACTGTAAAAAAGTACCCCAAGAGGTTTATTGGGCTGGGCACGTTACCTCTGCAAGCTCCAGACCTGGCTGTGAAGGAAATGCATCGCTGTGTGAATGAACTTGGATTTCCTGGAGTGCAGATAGGATCTCATGTCAATGAGTGGGACCTGAATGCCCCAGAGCTGTACAATGTTTATGCTGTGAGTAGCTGCTGCTTTTCTTCTTCGGGGGAATACTGTGATATGGAATTCTGTCTAAAAATATCTCAGAGCACATTCAGTCTTCATTTGAGCCTTCTAATCTGCTTAGTGATCAGAGAGACTCAGCTCTAATTGTAAATAATAATTCATTAAATAATAATAATTCATAATGTAACATAAACATTCTGGAATATATTTTATAATAACGAATAACAAATTTTGTTTTATTACATGAATTCTCACTGTAGATCTGCCTTCTTGATTTGTGAGGATAAGTGCAGTAACAAGTAAAGCATTTGTGCATTGTTTGCATTTGTTCAAGTTACTGTATCCAATCCTATTGAAATAATTGATAAAACTCCTTGAGATTATCAGAGATTCTTATAACACCAAAGTACCACACAGAACTTTGAGTTACAAGAGTAAACAGGACCAAAAGTTCCAAACTGAATGTATTGATTATCAAATGAATTAATAGATTACATTTCCTAAATAGCCTGAGGTCCAGGTGAGAGTGGTCATTTGTCTAAATTAGGAGTTTAATCAATGTACATTCTGAATCTGTTTCTCAAGTTATTAGAGCTGTCAGCTTGGAATTGATTCACAGAGCTTATTTTGCAGGATGCTCAATTTATTCAAAAACTCTGTTGGTGCAGCACCTGGATTATTTGTTCTTACAGCCACATACAGTCAGATATCAACATCTGCTCTTGGAGATGCCCACATCCATGGAATCACAGCATGGCTGAGGCTGGGAGAGGCCTCTGGTCTGGACCAACCCATTGCTCAAGCAGGGCCACCTGCAGCCAGATCCCAGGACCATGCCCAGGTGGCTTTTAAGTACCTCCAAGGATGGAAACTCCACCATCTCTCTGGGCAACCAGATTTTTCCTGATCTCTACCAAGCCTTCTCTTCTCGGGGCCAAACAGTCCCAGTTCTCTCTGCACTTCCTCACAGGGGAGCTGCTCAGTCCCTTCATCATCTTTGGACTCACTCCAGTAACTCCATGTCCCTCTGCTGCTGAGATCCCCCTCTTGTTCTGGGATCTCTCTCTTATTCTGTACATCCTTCAGCTTATGTTTCACACATGTAGGAAGTAACCACTATCATTTTTAGAAACATCTCTGGATAATACAGATTATGAAATTAAGCCATATTGGATAACGAACTTTGCCAAACTACCAGGCCACTTATTGAATTGCTATTTTTAGTTTACAAATGTAGATGGAAATTATTCTCCACGATCCAAAAGTTGCAACTTTTATTTATGCATGTATGGGTAAATAAACTCAAATTTTTCAAATGTGTGATAATCTCCTTAGCAACAAGAGCATGTCCAGAAATACATCTGACAAAACGAAGCTGTTAAATCCTGGTTGAGCATATGAGTGACTCTGGTGACTGTGTATTTAAATTTAAGCACACAGTTAAATTACACAGTCAGAGTCAGTATCCAACACTGTTCTACTGTTTCCCTTTCCAAAGATGTCAGTAGTTTTGTAAAAATTACCATACTTGCGTAGAGATGGATTATTGATCAGAATACGGCCAGATTTTGAACTCTTAGGAAGGATTAGGAATATTTTAAACTTTTTTTAAGTCAGGCAGAGGGCCAAAGGGGACAAATGTAGTGCAACTCAATGAAGATTTCCGAATGCAGCTGGAACAATTCTGCAAAACCATCCTAAAATGATTCTATAAGACATTACAAGTATTCATTCTCATATGTGCAATGAAACCACAAGAATGTTTGCTTAAACTGAGTTTTATAGTACAGGATGGCTGAAAAACATAACTGGAAAAGCATTTTTGTACTGCATCATTCTGAGAAATACTTGGCTTAATAAAGAGATGTTATCATCTATGCTTCCAGTCCTGCAGGCACAGGAAGAGCTGTGAAACTGGGTGAGGACTGCAGAATATGGCCCAAAGGAGTAAATATAGCCAACTGTTGCTTATAGTTCTTGCTTGTGGGCCTATTTTCATTATTAGTACTACTGCTCAGTACAGATTTCCAGGTCATTTAAAAGCATGGCTAAGATCTAAGATGCATTTTGGTAAGATTAGTCAAGATTTAGACTTTTTTTCTTTTTGCTGCAGGCTGCTGAGAAATTAAATTGCTGTCTCTTTGTGCATCCCTGGGACATGCAGATAGATGGGAGGATGTCCAAATATTGGTTTCCCTGGCTAATAGGTAAGTGTATATTTACTTTTCCTAACCTACATTTATGAATTGGATTATGCCCAGGACATTGTTGCCAAGTAAAACACAAGCAGAGAGAAAAATTACATTGGTTTTTTGTCAAATTTTTTTTTACATCTAGTATTATGATTAAGTCTGTTGTGTAAATTCAGCAGTCATTTGTTTCTAAACTTCTTTAACTTCTCTTTTAAATACTTAGAATTAAAATTATTCAGACTAGCAACAGAATATAGTATTCTCTTTTGTCCCAAATACAAAGAACAGATAACCAGGGAGAAGTGAATCATCTCAGAAATGAGCTCCTCAAAAATAACAGGAGTAAATGAGGGAGTAAGCAAAACCAAACATCACTCCCTAGAATTTATTGGATTATCTCTTAGAAACAGGTTGATCAGCGAGGAATTAAATCTAACTTTACATCAACTGTGGCTGAAACAACGTGTACTTTAAAAGCTCTCAGTAGATGTAGGATATTGTCTAGCTTCTGTTTTTTCCCCATCTGGTAGGTAAATCATAACACAGAATAACAGGAGCAGAATTCTGCCACCCAGAAATGCTTAGATCTGATTCTACCCTCATGTATTTTGTTCTGCATTGGTTTGTTTTGCATGGTTTTGCACTGCCACCAGTTCTGAAAAACATACACAATATACATATAATACATGTTCTGCTTGGAAAATCTTGCTGTCCCAATCACCAGTGCATTATCTGACAACAATACCAGTTAGTCTTAACCAGAGCAGACTCAACAACACAGATTTAAGAAAATAAAATTATTGCATTTACTTAACAAAGTGTAAATTGAATGTTTTCTTACTAAACCTAAGAAGGTTTTGCATCTGAACATATAGTAAAACATTAATGAAACATAACCCTTTGAGCTGGCTAGGTGTTATTTCCCCCATAGATATGGGAAACTCACTTCCTAATTTCAAGCTGGATGTGTGAAGTTGGGTGTTTAAAATGGCATGATATTCTAAATACATTGGGTGTGATCAGAAGCTGAGGCCTGCTATAGGAACCTAAATTCCTGTTCTGTTCCTAACTCTGGGCATCCAACTCAGTCAGCAGCAAAGACAGAGACAGGTTATTTATAAAGTGTAGGATCTGGCATCATGTCATAACTGAACCCCAAATCCGTGTTGGAATATCCATCAACATATCTTCCCCACTTTACATGTAAAAGAAACCCACAAGCACAGGTGAGAAGGCAACCTGGAGTATTCCAGACTTGTCTTTGAGCAAGGATAACAGGAATCAGGCCTGTACTAGGTATTTGAGGACATACCCAACCTGCCTCTCATCTGCCCTAATGGTATAGAGTAAAAACTGGACTTGGAATTCAGAAGATCTTCACTTCCAGGCCTGCGTCTTCATTTCAGTTAATTACAGTTCAATTCAGTGTCCCTCCAGTAGAAATAATGGATAAACTTTGGCAGCTGCCCTGCAACTATTACTCTTTCAGTAGGTTCAAGGCTAATGGAAGTAAATTAAAATAACATTTTAAAATCAAATAGGAAGTTTAAAAAGTAAAGCTTTATATAATTAAGCTGTTTTTCTTCTTAGGCATGCCAACAGAAACAACCATGGCCATTTGCTCCATGATTATGGGAGGAATTTTTGAAAAATTCCCTAGGCTGAAAGTTTGCTTTGCACATGGAGGTGAGTAATGTAGCATGTGAAAATCCTGTTCTTTGGCTGAGCATGGCACAGTTGTATTTTCTGGCATCCCAGCTAATGGGGTCACCACATGAAGCCTGCCACCAGCTGAGCACTATTACCCCAAAGAAGACAATCTGATAGATCAGCTGCTTTTATGTTGCCTGCAGGGTTTGAACTGGTACAACAGCCTTTAAGGGAAACAAGGAGGAAGGGGAGGCAGCAGGTGGTTTAAGGAAAGGGACGAGGAAGCAGCAGGAGGAATTTGGGCATCAAAGTAGTGAAGAAGTGAGAAAAATAGAGAAAGAAGCTAATGAAGGTAAAGGAGTAAAAAGCTGCTGGTGCTTTCCTTCTAAAGAGCTGACAGTAAAACTTATGGATCTGTGGTGATAAGGTGGCTTTTTTCCCCTCCTAGATATTTTCAGCTGCTGTTCTTAAAAATTCCTTCTTGCAGGTGGAGCTTTTCCATACACAGTGGGGCGAATCTCCCATGGATTCAACGTGCGCCCTGATTTGTGTGCCATGGATAATAAGGTGGATCCAAGGAAATACCTTGGCTCATTTTACACAGACTCTCTTGTCCACGACCGTGGGGCACTAAGGCTGCTAACAAGTGTAGTAGGAGAGGTGAGTTTTAATGCTTCCAGAATTGGGTGAGTCATTCTTCAGTTAATTTTCTAGGAAACAGCAAAAGGAGAAGAGAAGAAGAGCAGGAAGGAGACATCTTCACCCAGTGAAATAAATTGATAGGCTTCTGCCATGGTGATAATGCTTTTACTATATGGATTTATTGAAATGGTAGGTTTAATCCAGGAAATCATGCATGGTTCCTTCTCTAAGCTTGTTCAGGATGGGACTTCAAGCAAAGACTGCTTCAATTTGGAGCCTGGTTTTCAAATGGCTTAATTTTCAAATTCAAGTGCATGCTTGAAGAAATCAAATTGTATTTCCACTTGGGAAGTTATAGACAGAAAAAAAAATCAGTAATAAGGAAAGCTTCTGTGAGTATGTCAGAGAGACAATTAATCACTACGGGTTTGCAAAAGTATTTTAGTTGTTTGTAGAGAAATCTTTGTAGTTTAGCAAACCATTCAAATGAGATACAGCAGGGGGCAGAAAAATCCTAAAACATTCAAACAATCCCATCTCATTTAGTAAATGCTCAGGAAGGGGTTGAAGACAGCATCACTCATGCCAGCTTCCAATGGATCAGTGCAAATCAACAAGAGGTCTGTTGTTGTGCTTCGATCTCTGCACCTCATGGAGTATCTGCAGCCAGAGGCAGACACGTCCCAGATGTCAAATCAGAAATACAAGCTCTGACAGGGATTTTCTTGTCTCAACAGCTGCAGTCCTGTTTCCTGTACATCAGTGTCTAGGCTCACGTGGTATGGGGCTGTTGCTGTCATCAGGGCCTCTTGTGTGACCAAAGTTCACAAACACCACTCAGCTGATTGGGTATTTTCTACAGAAAAGAATCTGTTGATTTCCCAGTTTCATCTCTAATACTCTGAACAGGTTACTGCAATAAACCTGCACTAGAACTGGTACAGAAGTGACTTGCCTAGGCCAGACAAAAATAACAATGCAGCACTACTGCTTTCTTTGTTGTGGTAATCTGAGCTCAGGTATCACACTGTAAAATCTGTGGGTTTTCAGTTCGTGTTGCACAGGAAGTCTGTAGCTTTGTGACTGGGCTTCTGCCTGCAGCTCCCCTGCAAGACTTGTCCCTTTTAGGAAAACTTTGCATTTGAAGATTCATGGAAAATTCAACCATGCAAACTGCAGCTTGAAACAATAGTATGGAAACTTTTGTGAAGTATATATGTATGTACAATATAGCAACACTGCAGCTCTAAGGAGTGGAGACAGAATATATTTTTCTTTAAATCCACCCTGAACCAAAAATAGGTTTATAGAAGGAGCCCCATAAAATGTGCAAAGAAAATGCCATGGAGCGTAATTCCATTAGAAACAAGTAAGATAAAACCCAGGTCAATTTACTTTTAAAAGATCTGCTAATAAGCAGTTAGTACTGGAAAGTTCTTGTAACATCAGTGGGTATTAACTCAGGTGGCCATCTCTGTGCCAGGGGTGAAGTTTTAGGCACCAGATGGGTTACTAATAAAATACTAGGGCTCCAGCCCCATACTGATTTCTTTTAATTCCTGTTACCAACCTCTAAATAGCAAATATATCATGGGCCACAGCCCAGGAGTTTTTGCTATGCATTATCTTTTACATCAAACTGTAGCTTCGAGTAAGCAGGTGGCTTTAAGGTGTTTTTTAATAATAGATTTTAAAATTTTACTCTGTGTGGTGTGTACATTCATTTTGCAAGACACCCAAAGGCTTATGGAGTAACAGTTCAACATTTGTCTCTGTTTCTTCCTTTTCTGAGAAATCTCCCAAATCCAGACCACGATTATTCTATTTTTGTTCCACATGCAGTTCCAGTACACAAGGATGAGTCCAGCTCTTGAATTTTAAATTGCCAGTGCAAGAAGAAAAGATCACTCATTTGTTTCTTTTTACCCATTTTAAAATGCTGGGAGACATGTTTTGCCATTGTTGAAAAGACCTTGGTAAATTAGCAGCTGTGTGACCCAGTCTGGCTGAGACCACAGATTCGTTTTATGATCTGAATCTGTTAAGCTGAAATGTAGATGTCAAGAGCAAAGCAGGAGGGAAAGTACAACAGGATGCTGAAGAATTGCTGAAGAATTGAACTTTTTTTCTGTTTGAACTTGTGTAGAGCACAAGTCTCAGGGCACTTCTGCTTTAGAGTCAGCTTTGCATCTCAAGGCTGCTCTAAACTATTGCTGTTGTGAGAAAGCTGCTGTCTTTGCACCACACTTTAATTTCTCTATCTTTCATCCTAAGAAGCTACACATAGACTCTGGTCCTTAATCATGATTAGTGTTTGCAACTGGAATTCAGTTCTTACAGGAGAAAGAGATTATGGACCGTAATTTGATAATCTAAAAGTCACTCAGCATTAGCCTCTCTGGTGTCTTATTTATTTTGTCAACAGACTTTTAAAATTAAGAGTCTTAACACAATAAATTTGGCCAGCATAGTACACAGGATGTTGGTGTCTTCTTTAATTCTCCTCTGAGAATTTTGAGGTCTAACAATATGGCATCAGGTGGAATCCCAATGCTCAAAATCATGAGTCAGATGCCCAAAAGGCGATGGTTTTAGCATACATGAAAACTTTCTTTCTCTTTTTCATAGCCTAGGGCATCTTATCCTTGAAAACAAAAACATTCACATCACGATCTCAAACCTTACTTTATAACCAGAGATTAAAAAGTTCCCTCTTTTTCTAAGGAAAGTTGGCATTCCCACATAACACCCTTCCATGAGTGAAATGCTTAAAGAAACACCAAATATCTCAGCACTTTCAGTGCAGTCATGTGTTGGCAGAGTAACACATATAAGATTAATAAATGCTGGGCTAAAAACAATGTGATGGAGTCTTGAGGCTGCCACTGTAACTTTGTGAGCGGAGGTTTGAAATAGGCCAGCTCTCCAGAGAGCAGCTCAGAGCTGTGCAGGAAGGGCATCAGCGAGTGTGAAGATGTGCTTGGCCATGGCTTTGGGTCCCTGGGGAGCAGCCACTGCCTGGCACCAGTGTGTGGTGTGCTGGCCTTGAGCTGATCAATGTTAAAATCCACTGACAGCTGTAATGAGTCGTGTCCACTTAAGCTCATCCCTCCTTAGTTTGGGGCGCAGGTTAACTGGGGATGGAAGCAGAAATACACATTTCTGAGGAAGAATTTTGTAAGAGTGCAGAATCGCTGCAGTCCTTCGCTCCCCCCGTGATGAGGTAGCATGAGGTGAATACAAATAAACACAAAATCCCCAATGTTGCTGGCTATAAAAAGTGAAGAACTGGGTTGACAGGGGATTAAATGATTCAGTGCATCTCTGCAAAAACTTCCCCGTGGTGATTCCTCCAGAGCCATCACTCAAAGGCGAAGCATTCTCTGGCCAGCAGCTGGACCTGAACTGGCTATAGCATTCTGGACTTTTTTTCAGGTGTATCATGGTAGCAGGAAAGAAGGTGAGATTCAAGGCAAATACAATTTTTCCTTATGTAAGAGAGGATGAAGTCATACTTAAAGCTTTTTGAGATTCATTTTCAGATTTGGATCCCTATTACTATGAAAAAAGTTGTGCTGAATAGCAGGGTCCACTGAGGTTAATCAGCCCCATGTACCTCTCAAATAGGAGGGATGTGCTAATTAAGGAATTGACCTCCAAGTCTTCCAGGGAAAATTGACTTTGTTGATATTCTTTGGAATAATGTAACAGTACATCCCTTATGCTGGGAACATTATTCACCTGCAGAGGCTTCACAGCACTTCTCTGAAGCTGGTTGCTAGAGACAGGTATTGCAACCCCCATTTTAGAGATGGGTGCAAAACTGAAGCTCAAAGAGTTCAAATGAACAGCCGAAGATCACTGGGAGCACAGCAAGAATGCTGCTTCCAAATTTTTCTTACTGATTTACAGCTCTTAACTTTACTACTAATGAATAGATCCCAAGATTAGCTGTGAAATACTTTCAGATAGAGGGAAAGAAAAATGTATCTGTATATTTTTCCTGTGAGGGTGTGGGATTTCTTTCTGGTTTAGTGTATAAGAGATGTAAATAAGGATGTGCAAACCTTCCTGTCTTACCTGACTTTCCCCAGTAAACAGCTGGGCAAATTCTGTGTTTTCTTCTGCTTTACTTAAAATCCATTTTCTCATATAAACC
The DNA here is from genome assembly GCA_026261815.1 of Monarcha castaneiventris obscurior. Taxonomy (NCBI): domain Eukaryota; kingdom Metazoa; phylum Chordata; class Aves; order Passeriformes; family Monarchidae; genus Monarcha; species Monarcha castaneiventris. Next base: position 16,139,891 of record JAMPIT010000467.1, read on the forward strand.
TGGTATGTTTTTCAGTTGGGTTTTTTTTATCGTAAAATACATGACATTTGTTTTTCTTATCTGAATAAAGCATCTAGGTATTAATTTAATATTATAAATAATATATTTAGCTGCTCAAAAATGCACACATCCAAATCTATTCTGTTTAATCTATGCTCAGAAGTTGATTTATTAGACAGAGGCTATAAATTCTCCTATGCTAATCTTGTGGCAAGTCTTTTACAATAAATTAGAACACAACAATATAAGACAGAACAATAGAACGTGTCTCTTCTATTTAGATTTTGGCTAAAGGTTTGTGTAGGCTCTTTCGGAGACTTTTGGGTGACATCTAGTGGAGATTAAAAAAAAAAATTAAAAGTATTTGACAACTAAAAAAACAAACTATTTCAGAAAATAACAGAATGGTGTTTTCTTCCCCCTATTTCAGTATTGAACTCTGGTAGCTGAGTTCAAACATTATAAAAAGTGTCCAAAATTAATCATTTCGACTTCAAATTCATGAGACATTTAAAAACATACATTTTGAATGAAAACTGTGGTTTTTCAAACCGGAATTCTGCACACAGGTTTTTATTGAATTTTCTTTTCACTGACTTACATTCAGAAGCAAGGCATGTCATGTCACCCGGGTTTTCAGGTACGTGTTTCAAACCCACAGTTAATATCCAGTCCCACTCAAAGACAATGACATTGTAAAAAAGCTGCAGACTTCCAGAAATACATGAAAATTTTTAAATGAGATCTAGGTTTGGTTATCTGAATTTGAATGCCAGTTAAATTAAATTAAATTAAATTAATATTTTTTAATTAAGTGTTTGTAGTAATTCTACACTGTATCATGTTTTCAGTTGTACACCATTGCCATAATTACATATTTGAAAGTATCCCAGAGAAGATAATTTTTATTGTTTTCTACTTCTTGTTACAAATTCTTCTCACCCATAGATAACTTTAATTTGTGTCGGTGTATTTAGCCAAAAATTTCAAATTCAGGACTGCAAATCCAAGCATCTTTTCTGAGTTTGGTGGTGAACTTCCTGAGATTCTTAAAGAAATGTACCCAAAAGTCTCATACAAATTTTGTACTCCACACACCAGTGCAGAGCATGGAATGAGTAAGTCAAAAATCAGAAGGAAGAATTCTGTGTATCCTTTATCGGCCATTTAATAATGGCAATGCTTAGCCAAGATTAATCATTGCATTTTAGGCAGACCACTTGCAGGGGCTGTTACCTTTCAAACCAGGACCACAGTACAGAAAATCAATCAGAGTACAAAAATCCTAACTGTGCTTTATTCACCCAAACAATAGATACTCAACACAGATTCATCCAATAAACTCTTGAGTCTTTGTTTTCAAGCTTTGTTTTTTTCCTACTGGAAAATAAAATCTTCATATTCACTTTCATAATTAATCAGTCCAAATACATACACATAATTTCTTGTAGTTCATTATACATTTCATAAAGCATGTGCTCTATTGTTCAATATTAATTTTTTAAAATTTTAAAATCTGAAAAAATTAAAATTTACTAGTTTAAAATATAATATTAATGTTAATACAATATTGTATCATGTTACTATTAATATTATTTAAACTCTATTTTTTAGTATTACTACAAAATGTACAATTTTTCTTTATTACCAGGACAAAGTTATTTTGGGGACAGATTACCCTTTTCCACTTGGGGAACTGGAACCTGGAAAATTAATTGATTCAATGGATGATTTTGACCATAAACTGAAGGTATGATTTTTACATTTGAGGGGGTTTTCCCTCCTTTTTAAGTCTCTGGTTTGAGACATGAGGTAAAACACTGAAAAATCAGTGTAGTACACTGACTTCTGCAAAGACTGGAAGAGGCCCTTTGGAGTCTTTGCAGCAGTTCCTTTTAAAGCACAGGTAAAAGCATTTGAGTTAAATATGAGCTAAGCACAAACGTATATACATGTTTTGTTTTTACAGGATAAACTCAAGGCTGGAAATGCTCTGGAATTTTTGGGTCTTAGCAGAAAACAATTTGAATAATCATGAAGTACTAAAGAGGCTAAACTTCGGAAATAACGTTGAATCCTTTGGGATATTTCTATTGGCATGGGCAATTGTACACATGAAAAATAAAACTGACAATTATCTGACAGTCTCCTGTTATTTCCAAAACAAAAGTCAGGGTACTGGAAATGAGTATGTAAAAGTATTACCTGAGGATTTAGCCTGTCTTTAAATAATTCTGAAATCCCTGCTTTCATAATAAAGGAGAGATTTCAACTTTTGCAGTTTTAATAAGAATCTCTGAATTATAATTAATGCCATGTTATTAGGACTTGATTCTCAGGAAGGAAAGATCTGAGAAAATTATGTACCCACTATATTTCTGTCTTTGTTATAATAGACAGAATTTGAAAGAATCTTAAAACAGAATTTAAACAATGTTGGTGCCCAATAAAAGGCAACATTAGCCTTTATCTACTGCACACCACACTCAGCTCAGCACTGCAGGTGCACTCAGGCTTTGTCAATGTTGTGATAGGATGGAAAAGGTCTGTGTGGGGACTTTACATTTTAGCTGCCACCTACACCACTGGGAACGTATTCATTAGAAACAATTAGAACAATATGGTTGTAGATGCAGAAATAATGTATTTGCGTGGGTAATACTTGGTGTATCACTGTCACAATAAATACTAGTGTTTACCAACAGTATGGGTTAATGTTCTATTCCTTACAAAATGCTCCCTAAAAGTGAGGTTGGATACTTAAATGTTGAAGTGCTAATGCTCTATCTAGCTTGAGTCCTGCTATAGGAATGGAAAGATGGTTTGCTTTATAGACTATTGACTGAAACAAGTTTTCATTATTATCCAGTGAGTGCCAAGGCATCCTCCTCCCGAGAGGATTTTGTGCCAGTCACAAAAATGTGGATTAGCATTTACAGCCTTTGTTCTCATGGGAACATTTGCTGGCTACGTGTGGTGTCACCATTCTTCTGTTCAGTCTTGGAACATGCCAGGCAAAACAGAGTTAGGCAGAAGTTGTTTTTAGCTCTGGACATAGCTGTCACAGACTGAAACTGAAGGATGTTGAACATCAGCAGTTCCTGATGATCCCAGCCTGCACTGGACTACAAAGAAAGCTCTGTCCTTCTTTACAGTGTCAAACCCACCCCAAAAAAAAAAAAAAAAAAAAAAGTGGTTTGGGCAGTAGCTGGAGATGAAGCAGTCAGCAGCTCAGAGGTTTAGAATATCAAATTTTTATGTAAGAGGAAATGAAGAGACAGAAAATAGCTTTAACAATATTTATTGTCCTCAGGTTTGCAAGACTTCTGTTGACCTTTTTTATTTAAATATCCACATGGAAGCACTGAGCTTGAGCATGTATGATTTTTCAACCAGATTGTTTTAATTAAATTTCAAAGCTGAAAGGCAACTTCGTTCTCATATATTTCCATTCGGCATACATGATTCTCACAGATGTTTAAATGGATTTAAGAGGAAAATACAGTGTGATTCCTCCAATACATTTTAATTTGATTAATTCTTCAATTTTTTATGAATGAAACCAGTTAAATTAGTGAAAATGCAATGTCACATCTTTGGGGAGCAAGGTCTGGAACCTCTCCAATAGCAAGAACAGTATTTAATTACCTTAACCTGTGACTAAATGGGTGATTGCAGTACTCTGCATGGGAGTTAATTAATGTGCATACCCTGAATAAATCATATTCATTATGCACTGTCATTATTTAATGATATTCTACCTATTCTTGATATGTTAAGATTTTAAAGAAGGATATATATATATAATCTTTCCTCCATCTTCCTTTACATTTCATTAACAAACCTAATGTAAAATTCTAACTGCAGTCAGAGGAGAACATTCTTAATACTTCTCCACCAATTACTGCAGGAATAAAAAAATCTAAGTTGAACACCCAAACTCCATGAGTTTTACACAGTGATTTAAACAATGAGGCAAAACATTGTACTTCGATTGTCACAGACAGAAAAATATGAAGTAAAAGATCAGCTAATTACACAAGAAGTCTTAGAGGTTAAATTTCCTCTGCATATGCAGGATCTTAAAGGTGATATACATTTTGGAAAATCAGGCAAGTAATTTGTGACTGTGCTGCATCATATCTGTATATTTCATCAGTATTCTGTTGGGTCTAGTTATAAAATTACAACTGCTTCTATAAAATTGGCACTGAAGATGTAGAAGAACTCATTGTGGTGTAACTTCAGGTGAACAAAACCACTGCAGGCTGGTAGGGGCATGTACTAAATAGGAGCAGAACACTTGGAGCTCTCATTTTCACGCACGATGATCAGAATTTTACCTTTTTGCACCCTTTGAACCTTGAATCCATAAGCTCAGGCCAGTGCTGAAAATCCATAACTGAGCATGGAGTGTGCAGTGAGAACCTGAACACAGCAGGACAATCCCTGACACGCCGGAGCTGCTCATCTGGAAGGACACAAGGTCCGTCATTTTCTTGTGCATTTCTCAAGTGTCTACATGCTGATATTGCCAGCAGACAGGAATTTTCTAGGAACTAGTTGTGCATTCTAAACCTTTCCTTCTTTTCTCCCTTTCCACATCTTCCTCCAAGTATGCTGTTCTGCAATTCGCTTGCATTGAAAAAGGAATCTTTACTTCTAATATTTTTTATCTTTTTTACACTTTGTTGTTTTAAGCATCAAGGTATCCAGGCTGTGATTAGATATTTGAACTATCTTGTGAAATAGAAACCCGGTTATATGGTGGTCAGGTATTGGGATAGGTCTTCCAGGGAGGCGGTGGAGTCAACATCCCTGGAGGTGTTCAAGGGACATTTGGATCTGGCACTGGGCGATGGGGTTTAGTGGTTTACAGCGGTCACGGTGCTGGGCTGACGGTCGGACAGGATGACCCCAAAGGTCCCTTCCAGCCCTCACGATTCCATCCCCTCACGCCCCCTCACACCGCGGCTGCCATTGCCGCCCCCCCCCTCACAGCCCCTGCCGGCCACGTGACCCCGCCCGGCGCGCGGCCGCCCCGCCGCGAGACTCTATGGCGCGCGGGCCCGGGAGCTCTCGCGAGAGCCGCGATGGAGGCGGCGGGAGGCGGCGCCGGAGGAGGAGGAGGAGGAGGTGTCATGGCGGCGGCGGGCGCGGGCTCCGCGGGGTCCGCGGCGCGGGGCGGCGGCGGCTCCTCGGCCGCGTCGCGCTGGTTCTTCAGCCGCGAGCAGCTGGAGAACACGCCCTCTCGGCGCTGCGGCGTGGAGGCTGACAAGGAGCTCTCCTACCGGCAGCAGGCGGCCAACCTCATCCAAGACATGGGCCAGCGCCTCAACGTGTATCCGAGCGGGGCCGGCGGGGCCGGGCGGGACGGGCGTGAGGGCGGCGGGGGCCGCGGGCGGAGGGGCGGCGGGAGGCCCTTTCCCCCGTGCGGGAGCCCTCCCCGGGACCCTTCCCGCTGCTCCGCAGCCCCGGCCGGCGCTGCCGCGGGATGGAGCCGTGGCCTGGAGGCACAGAATGGGAGGAGGAGCCTGGCGAAGCCCCCGCGCCGCGCTCTTTGTCGGCGGGTGAGGGACTCGGGCTCCCACCTGCCCTTGCAGCCGCGCTTGTGTCCGGAGCTGCGGCTTGGGGCACTTCTAAAGTGAATCCCAATTGCCCGCAGACCCGATTTTCCCGAAACGGGCAAGTCCTCTTTAGTCATTCTTTAATGTGATTTTTAAAAGGGGAAAAAAAAAATAGGTCAGAGCAAGGCCGAACCCTCGAATCCACTACAGAAATATTTGAATTGGAACAAAACAAAAGCAGCTGAGAGAATGTTTCAGTGTATGTCGCCCATTGAGGAGTTTTCATTCCGTGGGTGACTGTGGGGAGCCTGGCGCAGGAATCTCCACATGGTCTGCGAAACAGATGGGAGCGATACGTGTTAATATCAGTTAAGGATGTGTTAATATCAGTTAAGTTCTGAAGTGTCACGTCCCTAATCCATTTTCGGCTGAAGACAGTATGTTGAGAGCAGTGATTGATGTGGAAAGCGCATCGCTTTCAGTTCCTGTAGGCAATTTTCTTAATATGTAGTGTTTCCTTCATTTAATCTTCCAGATCTCAGCTTACGATAAATACTGCAATTGTTTACATGCACAGGTTTTATATGCATCATTCCTTCACAAAATTTAATCGAAATGTAAGTATGATTTTATGTGTGGTAATAATATGCCCATAATTTTGGCAGCTCTGACTGAGAAGTGTTACATGCAGGAGTGTGAAGTGTGATTTGTTTTTAGGAATTCTAGCTTCTTATCAGTGGTTTAGAAGCTTTAATGATACTTGTTTTCAACTTTGGATTACTTTGACTAGAGGCAATTAGATTTTGTCTTCTGCCATTTAAAAAAAAAATAGACACCAGCAGCAAGCATGTTTCAGATGTGTGAAGAATACATTTAGATGTTTCAAATGTGGCTGGTGCTTATGTGCTGTAGTTTGAAAGGCTAATGTGTAGGAACACACATTTTTCTTGGTGAAGTCAGTGGAAGTTCTGGCATGGTGTGTCTGACAGTGATAATGTGGTTATGTGTGTATCCATATGGATTATGTAGCTGTTCCTGAAGCAGTGTAAATTCTTTTAGCTAGTCTAGTCTTAAGTGGTGTGATAAGTCATATTACACAAGAAAGATTTTTCCATCTGATGAGGTAAATCTTGTTTTACCTAATAACCTGAACATGTTGACTCTGAACACAGAATGTGTTGTTAAGAACAGAATTTTTCAGTAAAAATGCTAGCTGTTATTGAGGAATATTGTAACAGGTATGGAGCTGGAAATAACAGCATGGAAATGTCAGTTTGTTTGGTTTTTTTATGTCCAGTACTGGATGCAATAGGTGGAAAAATAATAACATAATAGTCTAGGTATTTTTGGGATTTGTTTGTTTTAAGCAAGAGCAGTTAGTGCTCTTAGTGATGGTGGTTTGTCACTAAATTATAAGGATGCGTTTTCTTAGATCTTTTAATGACAAAATAAACAGATTGAGACTGTGACAGATGTTAGGTCTAGGCCAGAGCAGACCTTGATCTACCAAGGGGTAGAATCTTGCAAACCTTGCACTGCATTTGAGGCAGGTGCTCCATGGGGTATAGGGAGAGCCAACTCTTCTTTCTGTCATGAGTTTGTTTATTATTGTTGACTGAGCAAATGGGCATCTTATTTGGTGCCTGTTTGGCTGGAAGTACGTACTTGTTTCATTTCAGAAGTGTGTTGTATTATTTTTTGTGCAAAACCTGAGATAAACTCAAACTTCCAGCAGCTTGTTACCAAAACTGCAGTGTTCTTCCATACAAGTTCCTCTTCCTCCCCTCGTGCTGCTGTTCTGCCCATGCAGCAGTAACCTGTAGCTGGTGGAAGAGGAGCTGGTGAGGCATCCAAAGTGTTCTGGGGCTGTGGATGGCTTTGTGGGCTTGATGAACTAGAGCTGCTTGGAATGGAGAGATGGCTTAGTGTAGAGCTGCTGTATTTATATATAGACCCACATACCTGTTATATCACCTGCTGGAGTACTGTTTGTACTGTCAGCTGTAATCTAGGCTAGATTTAGGCAGCAAGAAGCTTTAGCTGCTGTGTTTGGGTTTTCACTGGATGCTGGTAAATGACAGTCACTTGGAGCTGGCAGCACAGTAGTGTTTGAATGTATAGTGCTCTTTATGTGAAAACTGTGGCTTAAGTTATGAATCTTAAAATGCACAAGTTAGCTATGTAAGGGCAGAATGCCATGGAAACTGCAGCTGTTACAGGGGAGGGAAGTGTCATGTTTCATTCTCAGGTGATAGTGTTCAAAGTTAAAGGCAAGTGCATTGCAGGTTGTATCTCAGTAATACTGATTTTTACTAAATTCCTTAATGAGTGTAAGGCCAGAGAGTGGCTTTGTGTGTGTGCTCATGGACAAGAGCATTTTCTTACTACAATTCTATAGGGTAAAGAGGGTCTTAGTGAATGGGGTCACTTCTAAAATACTTCCAAACCATCCATTAGGTTCGCTGTAGAGAAAGCAAAAGCTGAGAACTCTAATAAATACTTAATATCAAATCTCCAGAGTAGTTGGCAGGCTAAAAAATGTAGCAGTATTCATCACTGCAAGAAGAAAGTAACCCTTAGAAATGAATAGTAAGGTACTGGTAGTCTGCTAAGACCTAGATAAGCTATCCTACAGCATATGCAGTATATCTCTAATATTTCTTGGTTGTGTGCAACACAACAAAGCTGTTTATCCATGGCAGGAAGAAATCTGAAGGCTGGGGCTAGAAAATCAGATGGCTATTAATCAGAATGTTTCATGATCTTCAGCGGAAAAAATGTGGCCTGTGTTGTCTTGTTTTATTGGTAGATTAATGTTTTTAGTCTGGTAATAAGCACTTGCACATTTATGTTCATGTATAACTCCCAGGTTATATAAATATACATGTATGTCATGTATGTCACATGCACTTAATTGTTAATGAACAGGGCTTCTAGTGGAAGCTCAGTTGCTGAATAGATGTTGCCTTAATTTATTTTTTTTCTGAAGTGTAACTTACAGCTAAACAGTTTTATAGGAGTTTGAGTCATCTGTGAGTGGGGAACAGAATTCCCAACAGTATCTTCAATCTGTAGAGCCACGGGGGTGGCATGTACCAGTTCATGTAGTCTTGGTTCATTGGGAATGTATTACATGTACTGCCCTAATGGCCAAATACCTCTTTTTTGGTGAAGTTACTGTGAGCTAGCAAGCCACTCATGGGTTGCTGTGGACTACCTACAGAGTACATACATTTAGGTGCAAAGAAGGAACTGTTGAGGTTTTGATTTTGCAGTCAAGGCAGGTTAAGTCCTTGCAAGGTTGCTGTGCCCCAGTGAGGATGGAAACTTGCTTTACCAATTCTGGGAAGCAAAATTGGATGCCCTGACTACTAATTTCCCTGGCTGTGCAAATGACAGGAGCTACTGTGGATCTCCTCAGTACAAATTATTCTTTCTACATTGCTGAACAGGGCATGGGAACTTTGGGTTGCTGAGTATAAAATTAGTCTGTGCTAATATTGGGATGGGGAGGGAGCTTGCTGGCTTTTTATAGGCAGTACTAGCCTCACTATTATACTTTAAAATGTCTTCCAAATTAAAATTCTTCTGCAAATACTGTTTCTGTAGTACTTGGTGTGTTACCTTGTTACATAGCAAATAGTTCTTTAAGATGCTTATTCTTCAGTACGCTGTGATTTGAAGAACAGAAAGGGAGAAAAATCCTTCATATGCTGGCAATGAGAGGTAAGGCATTCAAATGGTAGCTGTAGTTTTTAAATATAATCTGTAGAAATGCCATGTGGAATACCAGACAAGCAATTGAAAATAGACTTGATGATGTCGAGGGGTTTTTGTGACATGCAGTGGAACTTAGTGAAGAGCCTAAAGAACCTGCATGAGGAATTTTTTTCCTTCAAATGCAAGGTAGGTGAGTTGTGTGGAGGGTGTTTTGTTTTCAGTCCTTCTGCATTTCCTTCCTTGTGCCTTGTCCAAATCACAGTATTAAACAGTTGACTTTGCAGTTTTGCAAAGTTCTTAAAACTTTCATAATATGCTTCAAGCTCTTGTGAGGCTGTTTTGGGTACTTCAGTTCTGGTTTTAATATTGCAATTTAACATATTTGCTGCTTTTATGCAATGTGAGCTCCTGGTTATAATAAAAATTCCCCACAGCTCTTTGTGTTCAAACTTGAAAACCCTCTCATAGACTGGAAGCACTTAATGCCTTAGGCTAAACTGTATCAAATCTAAAAATATACTAATATTGGCATTAGAAGGGAGAGGGAGATCTCAGAAAACTACGTGCATGCTGCCTATGTGTTCTGAGATTTTTTTTTTTAATGCCTTTGTCTTTACACTGTCTTGTACTTTTTAAGTGAAAAAGGACTTGTACCACATTTCCCAGTGAAACTTGCTGTGTAATGCTTTTGGATTGTGTTAACAAGGCTCTTATGTTTTGGGGGTTTTTTTGTAGGACTTGGTTTCTGAGATTCTCAGCTAGTAATAAAGTGGGATTTAATGTCATATATCACATGTGTTCTGAAGATTTCTCAAAGTCTTTAAGACTATTTTGGGTGCATAGTATATACTTTAAATTATTTTGGTTGATATCAAATTAAGGTATTTATATATAGGAAGCTTATTGCTTTGTCAAGTATGTTTCTTTAATTTTGCTTTTTTTGTTCTACTTTGCTTGGGTTTTTTGCCATTTTTGGTAATTGGAAATGAATGAAAGCATTTGAGTAACTTTGCCAGTTATACACTTAGCAGGGTGTGTTCACTGAAGACTACCATGTGTGCCAAGTCTGGAATTTTACTAGGATGTCTATTTTTCTGAATCAATACCAAGGGAGCTAAAAATATTGACCTACTCTAAACTAGGAGTGAGAACCCTTGTCCTAGATAAGACAAAGACCTGGAATTCTTTGGCCAGAAGCCAGGACTTCTTTTTGAAGGAAATAGTTAATTGGGCTGTACATAGATTTCTGATGAACCAGAGTTAAATGACAGTTAATCAGCTTGACTTAATCAGCTTCCAGAACTGTGTTTTGTGTAAGGTGTTGGAGATCAGGAATTGTGTGGAGACTTCTTGGCCAGGTGTGATGTGTTTCAGTAAATCAGAAGATATCCTGAAGTCAGCCTGATGGTGCTTTTTTGGAAGGAAGTAGAGCTTTGGTGCTCTCAGACTCAGAGTATCTGAATGAGAATTTGCTGATGATTTAATTGTGCGGTCATTGGTGACTTGGTTCAAAGAATGCCTCTGTGGAATGGAAATGTTTTCAGCCATGGCAAATGCTGGAAATTGAGTTCTGTAAAATACCTTTATATGATGTGTGTGTTGGGTTATACATGTGTGTGCTGCCTGACATCTTCTGCGTTTTCTGCCACTTCAGAGCTCTTGATACTCGGAAGTCTTTCCATTACAGTTACTATTTAAAAGCTTTATCTCCCAGTATGAGACATTTCAAGTAGTATGTCCCTGGCAAAGGAAATTCATTCCAGAATTTCCAATCCTTACTTCATACTATGGGTACAGGAACTTCCACAGAAACATCAGAAGTATTAAATGACAATGCTAATATGGCCTTGTTCAGCAACACTTCACCTTGGGTTTCTATTTCATTTGTTCATCAGGCTTAGGTTACAAGATTCTTAAAAAGAAAACTGGGCATTTTGTCTCCCTTGTAAAAGAATTTGCTCCCTGTGACTTGTTTTGGGTAGTTGGTTTTTTAGATTGAGGTTTTTGCTAGATTTCTCAGGGCACACTTCTACTTATCAAAGGGTATTGCCTTCCCAGGGTGTCAGTTTTCAAGTCTGCCAACTTTAAAGTTTTACTTAAGATCCAAGTAGACATTTCGAAGTGATTTAAGGATGCAAAAAGTACTCCTTCAGTACATTTGAAATTTAATCCCTTAAATGTTTATTTCTAATTAGTTTGTTGCAGTTTTGCATGTATTGCAAATTTTTGTACCAAATGTTTTATTTTGGCCTAAGAAAGGGCTGCTTACTGACAAAAAAATAGCAAACCTGACTTTAGGGAGGCTATGCCTCCTGTTTAGTCTAGTTCTATTTGGGCATTAAATGAGAAATCCAATACCTGCACTATTTGCACCATGCATTAATTAAACACTCAGCAAGCAGCTATTTCAATCTCTGAATAAATGCTTTATACTGGCTTAATTTTAACCATTTTAATCAGCTTGTGTCTAGATGATTTCTAGTACCATTTTAATTCCTGCTTAACATGGGCAGCTTTTGCATGCAAAGAGAACCTAATTCATCAGTGATTTGTTGTTTGCTGTGTCCTGTGCACACAGTCATTCTAGCTCACAAAAGGCACCAAAATTCTACTTCACAGCTAACTCTTAGGTGGCACTGAACTCCCACCTTATGACACCTAGAGCTTTATATAAATTTTCATCTTTAAATGTAATGTGTAGTCTTTACTAAAACTGGTGTTTTACAAATCCTTATGCTTTGTTCTCCAGATACTGCTGGGCATATAGTAAAGTTTCTAAGAATATATATGTATATATAGAGTAAAGTTTCTTTTACTTATAGAGCCTATGTTTATATAACAAGCTGTTTTTATTAAAGTTCTCTGCGAAGTTTCTCACTCTTTGGGAGAATCAAATGCTAGCAGAACTTGTGATCAGCTGTTTTACTGAAAAGATGGTGTAGTGACTCGCTCTGTGCAAGAAATTGGATGAACTTTCTCATGAAGTATATTTAACTTGAAACAGCCTGTTCTACTGTGACTAAGTCTTCTGGGCCAAAATAATTTTTTTTATGTTGAACTAGAATTAGTTTGACCTCAGACATTTTACTCACAAATGTAATTTAACATTATGCTACTCCTTCCCTGTGCTTCTGAGAGGATTGCATCAGTTACAAAATAAAACATGACTAGTTATATTTTTGTTGCCTCGCATGACTTCAAAACTGAAAAAAAAAAGCCACAAATCCAACTTCTTAAACCTTTTCTGTGCTAGTTTAGGCTCCATAAAATTTTGAGTCCTGCTTGTAAAAAGTTAAAAAATACACATGTTTTTCTTCTTCAGATAATGTCTCCCACGGCATTGTTTTTGGCTGCAAAAGTGGAAGAACAGCCACGGAAACTTGAACATGTTATTAAAGTAGCAAATGCCTGTCTTCATCCTCAAGAGCCACAACTGGATACAAAGAGTGATGTAGGTGAAAGTTATGGTTTCAAAGATACATGGTTTGAAACATGACATTTAATCTAATGATTTGTTACATTGTCTTACTGGGTTATTGCTGTCTGCAGCCTAGAAAAAAGCCTTTGTTTTTACACCATTTAAATCTTTCTATTACTTAATGCAATTTCGTAAAGACTCACTTATTTGTTATGAAACTAGAACAGCTTGCTCCATCTTGAAATTCTTATAGCACCCACCTGACTTCCCAAAAATGCTTTGCTGGAATAGATTGTGTGAGATGCAGACTAAGTTAATCTTCCTGTGAATAACAGGCAGGTGTAACTGAATTTTGTAGCAATGCTTGTACTGGTGGACGATAGTAACCCCACTGTGAAGTGTTGGGAATTGTCAGTGCTCACTGGCTTGGGTACTGCTCTTGTGTTGCCAGTGCTGGTGTCAAAGAGGCAGTGTGTGAATAAAGTTCTGAGGCAATTGACTGCTGTCTTCACCTGTCTGCTTGTTTGTTTCAGGCATACCTTCAACAAGCCCAAGAGCTGGTTATACTTGAAACAATAATGCTTCAGACTTTAGGTATGTCTTTCTAAATACCTCCTGTGCAGCCAACTTGCCATGAAGAGGTAGTGGGACCAAATAACTGGATTTTTGATGTGATGTTGGTACGCTAGAATTTAACTGTTTCCCTGTATAACTTCTGACCTGTGAATTTAGTTTCGTGTTAGCAGTTCTGCTGTGTTCACTGTGGAGAAAAAAGGTGTGTCTGTACTTGTGAAAGAGATGTTTCTGCCAGTTTGAGTTAGAAATGTGTAGGTTTCCAAATAGATTTTGCTCCAAGTAGTAATTACATTGACATTTCTTCCCATAAGGTAGCATGGTGTAGTAGGCTGGCTCTGTGTGTCCTGAGGTTGGAAAGAGCTTTGTACCAAATGCTCTTCCCCATTCTGCTTTTCCATTGAAAAACATTACATAACTGAGCAGATGTGACTCTGAACATCACAAATTCCATTGAATGGATTCAGATGGTTCCAAAACTTGAAGTGGAATGTTCTGTCAAGAAACTCTTCTGACTGTAGAATACCATAGTGACAATTACAGCCAGCAGGCCTGAGAACACTGACTTGCTCAGATATTCTTAAATACCATTTGGGGTATATTGTTAAAAAAAATAGCACACAGTAGTGACCTAATTCTTAAAACAATGTCATAAACCAAGAAAGGTTTCTTAAGTCACTGATCTACAAAGTGACTTAATTGTAATTTCATAGATACAGCATGTTTAAGTGCTAGAAATCAATTAGTAAAAGTACACATGCACACACATTTCAGTGTGTTTGCAGTACAGTTTTTTACTGACTTACTTTCTAGAAATTGTTCAGATATATTCAGCTTTTAAAAGATAGTAATTTTCCAGGTTATGTGTGTACAGGATTTGAGATTACTGGAGGAATGTTTTAATAATGGACCACAAAGTGGCTTTACCATCTGCCATTCAGAAGTGTGGAAAGGTAAAGAACAAAAGGCAGCTAAATAGTGTTACTTATTCTGCAATGCAAAGGTTTAGCAAGTATTTTAGGTCAGTGGGGAAACATAAGGGGTTTGCTTTTTATTTTACAGATGCAAATGTGTAATTCTAAAATGTATTTGTAACTCTTCAGGTTTTGAGATTACCATTGAACATCCTCACACAGATGTTGTGAAATGTACACAATTAGTGAGAGGTCAGTGACTTTTAACCACTTCTGTAAGTCCTTTTTTACCTTTCTAGTAAAATTTTAATGTAATGTTATTTGTCTAATATGATCCTTACCAACTATGTTATCTAAAGAATGTGTTTAAAATTAATTATTAAAACCTTGATCTTAACCTTTAGAGATTCATAATGAGTCCAGTCCTCTGTCCTTCATAATTTTTTTGTTTTCTTATTAGCTTTAAATTAATAATACCTGTTCCATGTGTTCTGGAAAGGCAGAAGCAGTCAGCAGTTGCAAACTGATTGGCCAGATACATAATATTCTGAGTTGATCATTTTCACTCTGAAGTAGTTTTGCCAATTGATGGCTAAAGCCAGCTTTCTGTCTTAGCCAATCTTTTGAGGTAATGGACTGAGGGATAAAGAGAGTGCATAGCAAGTCTGCTGTCACATGCAAATAGGCGTGACTAATTGTTTTTCTGGAGCAGTGTGTGCTTACATGTTTTGGACGGTAGCACAAAAGCCCAGACCTTTAGTTAAACGTATCCTGTAACTTGTATGCAGCTCATTAATGTGACTGGCTAGAAACCTGTTTTGTTCTTTATATTTTTGTGGCATTTTGGCACATCTTTAATTCTTAAACTGGTTTCTTTTGGAGCTTTAGAAAGAAATTCAAACACTCTCTTATAAGATGTAGGAATCAGAATCAGTTTTAAAATCATCTAAAATAAGCTTTTCACTTTATGTTTCTTAAGTAAGAATTGTTTTGAAATTATTAGACCATGGTTGTTAGTCTTTAGTCATTAGCTGGTTTTGCAGTGAAAAATGCAAAGTTAAGTGCTTCAAAGTGTTTGGTGGTTTTTCTTCTCCCTCTATAAAATATATGAAAGTTAGGTACAGCCTAATCCTGTTAACTAGATTTGTTTTGTAGTAATGCTGTAATTAATGTTGTTCTTTTGAAGAAGAGTGTCTCTTATTTGCTGTAGCTTACTGGTGTAGTGTCTTTGGACACTGAGAGGGGCTGGTGCTGTAACTTACTTGCATATAAATTAGTTTTATTGCTATTCTTGCTGTAAGATAATGATTCTCTGCTTTCTGCCCAGATTTGGTTGTGACTTGGTGCATGAGTCCAGTTGCACCTGAAGTCTCAGTAGTCTGCACCAGCAGCTCTGTAGGGCTTTGCTTTGGGTTTTCTTAGCTGTTGGTCACTGTAAATGTGAGCCCCTGTGCTTCTGCTTGGTGTTTGGGGCTGTGGGGAGGGGTGGGGGCAATGTTGTATTGCCTCAGGATTTCCACATCAATGTGCTTCACTCAAGCCTACAGGCACACTGCTACACAAACTGGATTTCCTTTAGTCAAGGGTAGATACCACTCTAAGGCAGCTCAGCTTTTCCCTTTGTGTTTTGTATGCTAATTTTTAGTACTGACAAAATTCATACTTTGAAGATACTATGAATTTTTTAATTTGACATCTTAAAACTAGTATTTAGTGTCAGCAGACCTGAAAAAATACTTAGATAGTGATATCAAAAATACTTAGAAGTGATATCAAGTCTTGAAATCTGAAGACTTCAGTGAGGGCTGAAAATCCATGTAGCTCAAGGTCTGGTGCACAGTGCATGTAATGTGTCTGATGTTTGAAAACCTGCTCACTGAAGGAGGTGTGCTCCTTAGTGTGTGTGCATGCAAGTGGAATCCTTGGGGGCATGTGTCCCTAGGAATGGTGTAGACTGTGAATGCAAGATTTGAGTACCTCATATTAAAATAAGAAAAAGGAAACTAATTAATTAATTCATTTAAAACATCAGGCATGACACCTGAAGTCATGCGTGCAAGTCAAGCAAGGACAGAATAATTGCCATGGAACACTGGTTTTATGTACTGAGAGGACAAAGAGGTGGGCCTGTGGGCACAGTGATTATCTTCAAAGACACAGTGGTGGGAGTTTAGTTCTCTGTCCATGAACAATTATTTATTGGACAATGTGGGTTTTCAGTGTCAGTAGATGCAACACTCAGATATCTGAGTCCTGAAGCTTTCAAAACATACCTAAGATTTGTCAGTGTTACACCTGTAGTGCTAAAGGGATTGACTGAGAAGTTAAAGAAATCCAAGGTTACTTCATCCAGTTCTGGTAACGTTGTCTTGGACAAAAAGCACCATTTCAGAAGGCAGAGATACCTTTTCTGATTAAGATTATTAACTTATCCAAGACTGTTAGGATTAGCACCTCCAACTGCGTGTTTGGGGAGAAGAGGAAGGCAGGCATGTAGTGTCTGACTGAGTATCAAAAAAGAGGCAGCAAAGTTAGCTGAGGTCTGTGAGTGTACTTCAGGATTTGTGCACTGCATTGTCATATGGTGTGAAAGGGCCCTTTTGCTGGCTAAACTGCAGTGCCTCAGAGGATGGCTGATTCTCTCCATCACTTTTTGCCGTCCTGCATCCAGGGTAATGTGTTTTATGCAGTCACTGTTACCTGTTATTAAGCTGTAAGCTATTCCCTTTAAAAACAAAATGAAAAAAATAAAAATGAAACCCAGGTTGTGTTGATGATGCTCAAATAATTCAGCCAAGTCCTTTGTCAGAAGACTGTCTAGTCTGGCAGTGGCACAGCAGAATCAATTGCTGGAAGCTGAAGATGAACTAGTAAGTGGGAATTGGTGCAAATAAATAGAATTGCTTCAACATACAACTAAAGAAAAAATGAATTCTTCTCTAAGATCAAAAGCCTTTTTGAAGGTATTACTAGACAACACAGATCCTTGCAGAGAAGGGGTGACTGGATGGATACATAATGACTCATGATGCTCAGGCATACAATATCTAGTTATTCCTTCTGGTGTTCAGAGACTTATGGGTTAATGAAATTGTTCCATCTTTGCAGTTTGGTCAGTATAGCAGACAAGGAAAATGGTGTGGGCTTAGTATTTTTTCTGCACCATTCTTCCTCAGTGTCAAGAGACTGAGAAGAGGAGACAGGACCATAATTCCTTAGGATCCCACAGGTCCAAGGAATCTGAAGGCAGTGGATATGTGAGGGCCTGTCAGCAAGCTTCAGACCCCATTCCAAGAATGCTCCAGCAGTGAAGAGAAAAAAAGAAAAAAGGGGGGAAAAACACCAAAACACCAAAACCTGCTCTGTTGTCACACCACCTTGCTGCCTTCACTATTTGAATGATCAGCAGTGAAACTGCCCTGGTGCCAAGACCATGGCATGGTCCTCTTATGCTCTGGTGCAAAACTGGTCTGTTCTCAGCCTGCTTCTGGTGAAACTTGGAATCTGTATCCTCATCTCCATCTTGGGAAGGCTTCAGTCACTCCTGTCTCTGTACTGGAACACAACCTTTTGGAACAGGATCTCAAGGATTTCTAGGATTGTTCTCGCTACTCTGCAGGTTATCAGGTATCTCGAACACCCATGATCCTTACTAATCTTTTGTGGAAATTGCACTGTCAAATCCTTCAAATATCCCATAGTATCTGTGTGCACAGGTGCCATTGCTTAAATCAGGCTGAGAAAGACAAAGTCAGCAGAAGAGGAGGTGAAAATGCATCAGCTTTTTCAGAGGGTATTCTCATGAGGAAAATTTAAATCTTAGTGGTGTGGAAAGATGTGAAACACCAGCTGCTCCAGCACTGCCACAGGCGGCCTTCCCATTCTGAACTTTGACCTCAGGCTTTTCTGGGCCTGTTCCCAAGCTTTAAACACTTTCAAGAAAGTAAAGCCACCAGGACTGCTCAGACCTGAATGCCTCCACCATGGCCTCCTCCAGCCCTTTCCAGATACAACAGGCACCCACCAACATCCCTCTGTTCAGAGCCTGGGGCTTTTTGCTTTTGCCAGAAGGACTTCAGCAAGCTTCTCTCTTCTGATGCTGACTGGTTTATCTGCAGTCTCCTCTTTCTGGGGAATGCTCACACGTTGTCAGGGTCCAGGCATAGCCAGTTACCAGCTCCTAATGGGACTTGGCAGTCACGTTTTCATGAGCATCCCAAGATCCAAGATAAGCTGTGTTGAAGAAAAGACTCAGGTATCTTGGAATTGCAAGCAGCTGAATTGTGTGGCTATGCCCAATAAAAAGCATTTTGGTTTCCAGTTGGCAGTTTCTTGGAGACAGCCTTTCGGAAGGTGTGTCAGACAGCAAGTCCTGTTTCAAAATACTGATTGCTATTTCACTAATCCCTGTCTTGTGACTGCTTCTGCAGCAGTGAGACAGGATAGATGTTTTAAATCTCTCCTGAATGCTGAAATCTAAAACTGGTCATTCATGGCTGGTGTCGTAGCCGTTGGTCCTGCGGCTTGTGAGTTATAAGAGCAGCTCTGCTGGCTTGTCTTAGCCTCTGCTTCAAGATGATTTACATTTGGAGATGCACTTTCCACTACTATAATGGAAATAAACCACCAAAATATAGGAACCAAAATTCATTAGATTTAATTTCACTGATGGATTCTGCTAAACCAAAGCTGCCCTACATAGAAAAGTTTGGGACGGATATTTTCAGTTGTGCCTTATGTTGTCAAAGGCTTTAGTTGTGAGCTGAAATTTCTTGCTGGTTTTGGCAATGATTATTATTTAGCTGTAAATAAGTTGAAACAGTCATACTACTTGTAGTATAGGTAAGGTATTTAGAGCAATAATTTTTAATTGAGGCTAAAGTTTGTGTTTCAAGATGTGATTCTTTTCTTCCAGGTATGTGTTTTGATTTACACAACTTTCAAGCCGATGTTAAATAGAAGTTTTCTGGCATCTGCTTTTCTTCCTTGTTCAAAAGGGACATTTCAGTGGGAGTAGAGATGCTTCTTGGTCTCTCTCCGTTAATTCAAACATGTAACTGTACAGAGTGTATAAATCATTGAAGATCCTTTAGGCATTGCTTTGATGAAAAATGAAGAGCAAGACATCAATTTCAGTCTTACTCAACCGTTGTGTATTTTTATTTGTTATGACAGTCTCATTTCACTTTTTTTTGTTTTGTATTCCACCGTATTTTTTTTAGATGGGAGGGAGAGGTTGAACTCCATGTTTTTGGCATGCAGTTACCATTACAGTGTGCAAACTAAATATAATGGTATAATACATTGTCAGTTCACCTTCTGATTATTATGGATTAGTAGAATTTGTATGTAGGAACAGATCCTGGTACTTTGTTACTTCCACATTCTTCTCAGATTATGGCACTGCCTGGCT
Source organism: Monarcha castaneiventris obscurior (assembly GCA_026261815.1). Taxonomy (NCBI): domain Eukaryota; kingdom Metazoa; phylum Chordata; class Aves; order Passeriformes; family Monarchidae; genus Monarcha; species Monarcha castaneiventris. Next base: position 16,159,496 of record JAMPIT010000467.1, read on the forward strand.
GTGTAGCAGAAAAATAAATCTGAATTTTATTCTTTGGCAATCATTCAAAGTTGAGTTATCACATTTTAATATGCTTTTTAAAAATTAAATTTTAAAAGCCACTGTAGTATTTCTCAAACTTTATAGAAATAGTATTATTATTTCCCTTTGACATAAAATTCAACACTACGCTTTCTGCAGGTAGCACTGATTTCAAGTGATAGTGTCAAAGTAAGAATTCAATGAAGGCTGCATTCAATCTGCGGTTAAACCCCTTGTGCCCAGCTATTCCATTAAATGCATGTTACAGTAAGTTCTCTTACCTGAGTGAGGAGCATTGGGGTGTCACTCCAGGGGTCAGCACTCTGTGCCTGTAACAGCCTAAGTCAGTTTTCCATTTCTGGCATGTTGCAGTCCTGTGGTTTGTTTTGGTATTTTTTTTCTGACTAACTCAAATGAATTTGTCTGTTTCCTATCAAAGCTTTGCCATAGGTTTAACAAATGTGGAGCAAAATGTTATGACTACAGTGCTCTTAATTAGAAGAAGCAGAAAACTCTGAATTTTTTTCTCACATAGCTTGGGGGCTTGCTGTGTTACAGGGCTTTGGGAGAAAGATGTGGCTGTTTGCAGGGAGGTGGGAGGATGTCCTGCCATGCTCCTCACCAAGAGCTGTGCTGTCAATTGGCTGGGTCTGACTGCCTGCTGCACTCCCAGGTTAAGGCAGGGATTCCCTGCAGGTGAGGGTGGGGAAGCAGCGCTTCCCAGAGGAGAGTGCTCACCTGTGAGGTGTTGGAGGGGTACATCAGCAGAGGGGGGCTGGCCTGTGGGCTGTACAGGGGGAGGGAGGGGCACTGATGGGAGTGACAGGTCCAGCTCCAGTGCTGAGTGTAATGGCCTCTTCTGTGTCTCAGAAAAAATTATTTTTAAGGCTAGTTAAAGTCAGATCAATTCTTTAGAAATACCCAGCAGTGATTTTGGAAGGTAAAACTGCTTGAATTCTGGAATGAACCCGACAAGTTAGTGCAGCTCTTTAATCTCTCTGTTTTTCTTTTCTTACAGCAAGCAAGGATTTGGCACAGACATCCTATTTCATGGCTACCAACAGGTTGTTATCCTGAACCTCTTTGTTGCACTGTTGTAGCACACTATAGCTTCCTTTACTGCAGGGCCCCCTGATGTGTCTTACCCTTGTTGCAGCGGGGGACTGGGCCACCTCCAGTGGTGGTACCTCCCTGCCTGCAGTGCGGTGTATTGGACAAGGGCCTGATGGCACAAAGGGCTTAAATGCACAATGAGAAGTGTAGTGGTGCTTTCTGATGACTTTTTCTCGATTGCGAGTGCATAAGTCTAAAATTGGTAGCCTGAATAGCAGCTAAAGATTACAAAGAGATAAACTTAACCTAGAAATCCGAGCATCTTGGTAAGTACAAAACTATTTCTAGTTTACACTTGTAGTTAATGGCAGTTTTCTCTTACTTTAAGTATATTGATCCAGTCTTAACTTATAAAATTCTAGTGGGTCTAAGTTACTTTCAAATAGCTGCTTTTTCTTTGTAGATAGACTAGTACTCGCACAATGTTATTTCTTTTAGAGACGGCTCTTTAATCTTAATATATAGATTTAAAACTTAAGTACTTAGATAAATTTATAGTTCTAGGATTTCAGATGGGTGTTTTATAGACATAGACTGTCATAGAAAGAATTAGAGAGCAGACTTTAGTCTGGATTTTTTGTTTACTCCAATTTGCCTCTTGCAAAACTACTTTACCTTTATTTAAGTGGATTACATTATGTGTAGATGCCGTTTTTAAACAGTATCTGCTGGTTATTAGAACGGTTCAAAATAAATAAACAAATCCTGGTGGCTCCTTGATGGGCAAGATTCTGTACTTAAGTAGCTGTTAGGAGAAGTTGTGCTAGAGCAGTGAAAGTGAACCAATGTGTTTGTGGTGCTGGAAGCTGAAGACAAAGTTGCAAATGTCACAAATCCAGGCCTGGTGAAAGCAAAGCCCACAAGTAACTCACCTGGCTTCTGTGGAAGTGCTGGGGACCTTGATCGTCTCATTCAGAGACTGCACAATCAGCTCTGTGCATTTTACTGCAAAATTTTAATTCACCATATTATACTGCCCTTTTTAGTACTTAAGTACAGTAGAATAACTGGTACATTTATTTACTGTTCATCAGGCTTTTGATAGCAAAACCAAATTAAACTTTTCTACCAGATAAATGCCCTACCCATTGTTTTCTTAGGACAGTTAAGATATCTTATGAACTTATTCAACAAAATGTTTAACTGCTGTTGATTGACAAGCTGTCTCATTCTGTATGTTAATGGTTGATTTGTTTGGGTTTTCTGTTTTACATGTTTGATTTCCTTTGGTTCCTCATTACGAAATTTGTGCAACAGCCTTCACCTTACCACATTCTGTCTTCAGTACAAGCCTACAGTGATAGCATGTGTGTGCATTCACTTGGCCTGCAAGTGGTCCAACTGGGAGATTCCAGTATCCACTGATGGAAAACACTGGTGGGAATATGTAGATCCGTCAGTGACTCTAGAACTGCTAGATGGTAAGTCATATTCCATTCTCATTTTGAAATTCAAGGGTTTATTCATGTAAGGATGGGAGCATAGTATGTAGTGAGAGCTTTCAGCTGAAATTGTCTCACTGACTTCATGTCTTCAGTGAAAGAGAGGGATGGGAGTGGGGAGAACTTCAGAAGACAAACTTGGTTCTGAGACTTTTAGTTTCATCACGTTGGCTGGGGTGTGTCCACATACCTTTTGCGGGTGCAGGATAGAATCCTGCTTTTAAATGCTTTTCAGAACCAAGAGAGAGATGGAAATCTGTCAGTGCAATTTCATGCAGCCTGATTGTTTCAGGTACCTCAGTGTTGCTTCAGGGACCATGCTCACAAGGTTGTACATAAAATTGCCATGTTTCTGAAGGCAGTTCTGTGTTAACAGTTTAGTGTAGCTTGTGGGATCTCAGACTGTGGTAAAATATTTTTTCTTGTCAA